>JARCFY010000012.1:90091947-95091947 GCA_029233225.1 Lepidodactylus listeri | reverse complement strand
ACTTTCTGAGCCTCCGGGCAGCTTTGGAATTCTGACATAGATTGGTGGGTGCAGCCAGAAAATGGCAGCTGTGCAGTTTTCTGAAGGAGTGTTTTTGAGCTGCCCCATCATTTCAGCTGAATTAAAAGCATTACACCACCCTAACATATATGCTTCTCTAAATTTAGGAATTGTCAAATAATAAAAATAAGACTGGAGAGTAAAGGCACCCTTAAACACGATGTTATAATGTAGAGGAGAGCATTTAACAAACCCGTCTCTTTTAAAAAACTTTTTCTGGGTGAGTATCAACATTCTGTTTGGCAGAGATTTCCTTATTAAAACTGGTTTTGTAAACCGGGAGCCTAATTTTGAATCAACCACCTTGAACCAGTAAAAGGAACAAAAATGGGGTAATGAATCTAGGTCAGCAAGGCAAGTATGAAATGTAAAGACTTTCATCCAGGCTAGAGCGGAAACTTGAGGAAGACCAAGTTCTGGCTGAATTACTGACAAGGGGATATGAGGAAGAACAAGACATTTGTGGGGGTGGGGGGGAATTCAGCAAGACTGTAAAAAATAGTTACAGGGGGCCAGTAATCCCTGCTAGAATAACATGGAGTATCATTGGCAAAACTCCATTTTTAAAGGGCAGCTATATATTGTGCCCCCTTAGAGTATATATATATATATATATCTCAAGGTGGATAACAATGAATGAAGCTTCCAAATCACCGATTTAATATGCACGGTCCATGAAAGATTATAATTAAAATAAACCCCGAGATATTTAAAATGACTACCAAGTCCAGTAGAGTTGCCGTCAGTTTTCCAGGGTTTTTTGACCTTTTTATTCTTTGAGGAAAAAAGTATTTTTGATTTATCACAGTTGATTTCTAGAAGCTGATGGGATGGGAACAATAGTCACAGAAATTCTTAATTGATTTTTGAAGTGACTTAACAGATCGTCTGCATAAAAAAGCATACAAATAGAATTACCTTGAACAAAGGGATAATGACTAGAAAGCTCAGCCCTGGGGGTAAAACCGTTGAAATATAAATTGAAAAGAAATGGGGCAAGAACACATCCCTGTCTTAATACCCAAACCAATTTTTGTAGGCTGCAACAAAGGAGAATTCCTTGAGGGTCTTGTGTACGTAGACAAGGCTGTCAGAGTAAGGATTTTTTTTATTAGGGCTAATAGCCTCCCAGGAACTGATGTAAAGTTTATCCCACATTACATTATGTGGTACAGAATCAAAAGTCTGGTGAAGATCCATTAGTGAAGTATATAAGGTGTCATTTTTACATTGAATGTATTTTTGTGCAGTAGAAGATAAAATATCTTTGTATGTAGACATGATGTAGACTATGATGTAAACTATGATGTAGACATGAATGTTTTTTTCTAAAACCAACCTGTTCTGGGTTTGATATGCCATGTTCATCCATCCAGTGGGACAGTCTCTCTGAAAGAAAAGAGTCATAGATTTTCCCAATTATAGATAGTAATAGAATTGGATGATAATTTGCTGGATTTATCTTGACACCTTTCTTAAAGATTGGTGAGATTACAGCTAGTTCCCAGCTATCAGGTATTGTTCTGGAGATATTAATTTTAGAACAGATGCCCACCAGTCTGGGTATTCATTCAATAGTTCAGGAAAGATAAGATCGATTCCAGGAGCCTTTCCTGATTTCAGATTACCAATTAGCTCTTTCACTTTCCCCATTGTAACATCAGGCCAGTTTGGAAAGTGAGAGATATTCTGTTTCGATACAACTCTGGAACACTGTGTCTGGGCAGCGATGCTCTGTAATCTTGGTGCCTAGGGGGTAACAGTGGAAGGGCTTCTGGAGTTTTGGCCACACTGGTGGACTTCCTGGTGGCACCTGGGTTTTGGCCAATGTGTGACATAGAGAGTTGGTCTGGATGGGCCATTGGCCTAATCCAACATGGCTTCTCTTACGTTCTTAACACTATTTACCTCTGAGCTTGCCTCAAATAGGGATCTGTAATCCCACTCCCAGTCATTTAAAGGAATCAGGTTAGATTGTTCTGGATTTCAATTCCAGCCAGAATGCTATATCATCTTTTCTTCTTGACAAGAAAATCAACCTGTTTCATTCGTTCTTAGCAAGGGCCTTTTTAAAACTTTTCAATAAGTGTTTATATTTATGCTTAATAATTAAATTAATAATTAGAGAGCCAGTTTGGTGTAGTGGTTAAGTGCGCGGACTCTAATCTGGGAGAACCGGGTTTGATTCCCCACTCCACTTGCACCTGGCTGGATGACCTTGGGCAAGCCATAGCTCTGTACCAGCTGTTCCCTCAAGGACAGCTTGGGAAAGCGCTCTCTCAGCCCCACCTACCTCACAGGGTGTCTGTTGTGGGGAGGGGAAGGGAAAAGGAGTTTGTAAGCCGCTCTGAGACTCCCTTGGGGAGTGGAGGGCGGGGTATAAATCCAATCTCTTCTTCTTCTTCTAAATATGATAGCCTCAAATGAGCAGTATTGAACTTCCTCAAACTTGCATAAGCTCTTTTTAACTTCTTGGCATTCCAGGTCAAACCATCTTTGGTTTTTCCCAGCTCTGTGTGCTGTGTAGTATAGTGGTTAAGTGTGCGGACTCTAATCTGGGAGAACTGGGTTTGATTCTCCACTCCTCCACTTGCACCTGCAGGATGACCTTGGGCAAGCCATAGTTCTGGCCCAGCTGTTCTTTAAAAAGAGCAGTTTCTGTCAGAGCTCTCTCAGCCCCACCTACCTCACAGGGTGTCTGTTGTGGGGAGGGGAAGGGAAAGGAGTTTGTAAGCCGCTCTGAGACTCCCTTGGGTAGTGAAGGGCGGGGTAGAAATCCAATCTTTTCTCTTCTCTTCATCTTTACCACTTCTTTGGATTTACAATCATCCTTTAATTTGTTATCCCATTTCTTTCTAACAATAACAGTCTGCTTTGAAGAGGATAGATTTGAATAGGCAAGTGATCACTAGCCATTATATTTCCAGCTGAGCACTTACATAGGATATGCACACTAGTCCTCGAAATTAGAAAATAATCAACAGCACTAGCACTCCTGTGTGGAAAAAAGGTAAACTCTCCCCCTGAGTCTAAAGTCAGATTGCCTTTTGCTATGCAAAGAGCTAAACTGGCAACCAGTTGGACTAACTGGGTTTCAGAGTGATTTATACCAGAGTCTTTGGAGAAACGAAGTCCAGAGACTTCTATACTGTACAGTGTCGACTTGTTCCAAAGACTAACTCAGTATCATTAGCCCCTATTCTGGCATTGAAAACCCCAGCCAAGATTAATGTGGTTTTGAATAATGAGAGTAAAGCTCCGTTACATATTTCTCTAGCATATTCCACTGAGAGTCTAACCCTGACCTCGTTGTTTGAGGGGAAGATTGTCATTTATTAAGGTAAAGGAGATGGAAGAGATATCTGTGTTGACTATCATGGTTGGGTTTTGAGGAGTGGATGTCTTGGTTTGGAGCCCACAGATCTGTTACACTAACAGCTGTGGTTTCTTCTGGGGCAGGCAGCCCTCTGCCAATACGCCCCCCCCCCCCCATCAGAAGAGCCTCCAGCTGCTCAGGTTATGGGGAAAGGGTGCTGACAGCAGAATAGATCCATGGGATCCAGCTCAGTAAAATTATATTATACCCTCTGTTTCATTGTCTTGTATGTTTTACTTTTATTGTTAGGCTATCTGGTGTGCTGTATCTCTTGAAGAACGGGATAGAACCACAGAAGCAATTGACTCCTGTTAGGGTTTGAACTCCCGTGTTCCAATGAAATCAAGGCGGCAGCACTGGTGCAGATGCTTACTGAGTGCAGAGCCTTCTCTTGCCCAGAGAGCGGTCTTCTGTTTTGCTTGTTTCTTTTCAAACTAGAGCAGGGGTCCCCAACTTTCTGGAGTCTGCGAGCGTCTGGAATTCTGACACAGGGCTGTGGGTGCCATCACAAAATGGCTGCCAGAGGAGGCGGAGCCAGTAACAAAAAGTCAGGGAGCAAGGTTGCAAAGCAACAAACAAGGCGGAATACACAGTATAGCACAGAGAGGCTATGTGTCACAAAGGACACTAAACAATCTCCCATAGAGTATAATATAATCCAAAAAGAACAAAAGTTACAAAAAGTAACAATGTATAGTACATAGAAAAGTACAGCCACAACGCAGTGTGTAGAGTACTATTGAAGTCCCAGCACAACAAAGAATCTAGATACACGCTTCGTTTCATGGTCCTTCTTCCAAGGTGACTAATGTTAACTGTTTACAGCAGCAACACTTCACTGTAGTCCAAAGACTTTCAGGGAGCAATAACTCCAACGATTCTTATGCAGACAGGCCAACCTATTATTATTTGAAGGGGAATTAACTCCAGCGCCCTAGTCATCCAGGTATGCTTCAGACAGATGGTCTGTCTTACAGAATGCCTTTTAGCCTGCATAGCCAGTCAAAAGCCCCATCCAACCCCACCCATTTTCTAAAAGCACTTTGTGGGCACCAGGAAAAGTGTTGGGGGTGCCATGGCATCTACAGGCACTACTTTGGGGACCCCTGAGCTAGAGCCAAAGGCCAGCAAAGTCCTGCTGTTTTTTCTAAACAAGGGCTTTCTTTCCCCAGCACTGGCTGGACCTTTCGAAACCCATCAAGAAGCAAATAAAAAGTAAGTATGGCAAGTCTGATTCTTTTTTTCTGGGTGACTTTGGTCAGGCCTGGTTCAGATGGGTGAATACTTCGGTGTCTAGGTAACATTCACAGATCATTCATTTCCTGGCAACAGGTAGACCTCCTAACATTTTGGTACATTATAGGTCAAGTGTACAAGCAGAAATATTATTGCAGAATATTGACTCCATTTTATCTTCTTAATAAAATATAAATATTTACTTTTTAACATTAATCATCTTTTTTAAAAATATACCATCCATTGATTCTGCATAGATAATTGGGGGGGCATTACCTTGCCCCAAATAAGCAGGTTAAAAGAGGAGGCACCCCTTCTAAGAAGCAACGAACAAGCAGTCCAGACTCGCACACTGACAGGTTCTTCAATAATTTCTAACTGACCTACTTACATTTTTGGCTAACTACCCATCAATCAATATACCTAGTTTTTATCATGTCAAAATCTGTGGCTACTTAAATCTGGAGATTAGAACCATGAACAAACCTTTCTACAACCCTGAGTAAGCCCTGGGTTTACAGAAAAATTGGAAACCTAATAAATAAACAAATAAGCTGTGGGTTAACCCACCCACCCCAATAACAGAAGTAGCACCTGTAACTTTAAAAAACAAATATGCTCTGTCACTGTTGTTAGTCACCCACAACAATATTATCAGTTAAAGCCTTGGGTTTTGTCAGTAAAAGGTGGCCTTGGGTGGGGGGCACCTTGCAATGCTGTCTTTGGCCTTTGTGGGAGAACTGACCAGGGCCCCACTCACCAGCTACAGTGCGACTTGCGTGATGCCCAGGCCCAAGTGATCGCTTCTGTTCTGGGGAAGCCAGTAGGGTACAATGGTTAGAGTTTCAGACTAGGATCTGGGAGACCCAGTTTCCAACCCCCATGCATGCCATAGGTTCCCCCACTGGGGAGAAAGGCAGGGTATAAATAAAGTAAATAAATGTCACCAATAAACCCTTAAAAACCAATTAATTTGGCCTGTCGAATCTGAATGGGCTGTCTTCAGTCCTTATATATTTTAAAAACTAGTCATGGACCCCCCCCCCCCCCCCCCCCGGTCTGTAAATTTAGAATGTAACTTAAGGCCTCTTCAAAATTAAGATAATGGATTAAGTGATTCTGAGGGCATTGAATTTTTAGGGCTGTGTTCCTAGTTTTTTAAAAAATGTCCTTGGTCAGAGTCTGCCTGTCATCTTTTAGACATAAATCTTTAATCTACTGCATTTCGGGCATTTTATACATAGTTGTGTCTGCCTCCATTTTATCCCCCTTGTGAAACAGGTTGGATTGAGAGAATGTCTGACCCAGAGGTCTCCCAGTGAAACCTTGTGGCTGAGTGGGAATTTGAACTGCGTAGTTTCCAGTTTTAGCACTCTCATGTTCTCCTGATAAAAACTGGAACACCCACCCACCAACCACTCAGTAGGGGAAGGGAGCAGACATATGATTGAACTCGGCTGTTGCTGAGGCAGGCTCCCCTTCTCCCAGGCCTTGACACTGCTGTTGCTGCTCAGGGGAGCAATGGGGACAAAAGGGGGAGGGGATGTCCCCAACGTGATGACATCGCACAAAAGTGATGTCATCATGTTGGGGACCAGCACTCTCCCTGCGCCTGTACTCCAAGCTGGCCAGCAGCAAGCAGAAGTCCGCCAAATCGGGAAATCCCTCGCCCCCACCTGGGGACTGGCATCTCTAGGTCTGACCCTCAAGTTCCCATTTCTGAGACTCTGGTCCACTCTGCTCTCTTTCTCCGACTGCACTGCCTCCGGGCTCCCTGCCCCACAGGCTCCTTTCTCCTCCACCACCTCTGCCACATCAGCGCCATTCAAACCAGAGTTTCATCAACCTCACCGAATCTCTTGTGACACTGTCATGTACATTTAATCTTGCTTATTGTTTGGTCTCATTTCTTTGTGCAGTTGGGCCACCTTATGTGTTGCACTTTCGGATCAAGTACTATTCATCAGAACCAAACAATCTCCACGAGGAATTCACAAGGTAGGAAGGCATCTTGAATTTCAGCCCTTAATATACCTTATGAGACTGGGGGGATAGATTTGGGGTTGTGCTTTTTTCAGTAGTTGCTCTACCAAGAGAGTTCTGCAGCTTATGCTTGAATTTACTTATTTGGGACATCTATATATCATTATGCATGGGGTAGAGCAGGTAGAGAAAGAAGTCCTTTTCTCCCTTTCTCACAATACAAGAACTCGTGGGCACTCCATGAAATTGCTGAGCAGTCCAGTTAGAACAGATAAAAGGCAGTCCTTCTTCACCCAAAGAGTGATTAACACATGGAATTCACTGCCACAGGAGGTGGTGGCGGCTACAAGCATGGACGGCTTCAAGAGGGAATTGGATAAACATATGGAGCAGAGGTCCATCAGTGGCTATTAGCCCCACAAGGTATAGATAGGAACTCTCAGTCTGGGGCAAGTGATGCTCTGTATTCTTGGTGCTTGGGGGGGGGCAACAGTGGGAGGGCTTCTCGTGTCCTGGCCCCACTAGTGGACCTCCTGATGGACTGGATGGGCCATTGGCCTGATCCAACATTGGCTTCTCTTATGTTCTTTTCTTCCCAGAGCCCTGCTTGAAGCAGCTTACAAGTAAAAACCAGTAAATGGCTGTTGATTGGTCTGTTACCAGGTGTGGCCTGGTTTTCTTTGCTATCCAGTTTCAGCCCCTGTCATTAGGATTTTGTGGCGTCTGCTCATTAAATCTGGGCAGAATTTGTGTAAATGAATCTATCTTCAGTAGACTTGTTATATCCCCCCCCTCAACTTTAGTAAAGGGTTCAAGAGCTAGCAACAGGAGCTCATGCTCTCTTTCCCCCTCTCTTCTCAAGCACGAATTTCCCATCTCCCACCTTAACTTTGTTTAAGGGATGCCTCTGCTTAGAGTATGAACATAAATAAAGCTGTCTTATACTGAATTGAACCGTGGGGTTGAGCCAGTTCAGCTGGCAGCAGCTCTCCGAAGACCTTTAGCAGAGGGCTCTCTTGCTTCCATTATGCAAGATGTTCTTCTTCAGAGCAGACCGGGCTTTCTGCATGCGCTGTGTTGGGCTTCCTCAATGAGCCACGGCCCTTTCCAAGTTGAACCGCAGTTCAAATGCAACTTCTAGTCATGGCTTAATCACAGTTAACCTCCATGCTGGTTTAGGGCTTAACTACCGGGGTGGGGGTGGAGATTCAGTGGCTAGAGGTGAGTTGCTGTGTGTTACTTGATGATGTCGTGATTGGTCGAGCTGGTATGTGCTTCAAAGATCAGATATTTGCTGTGCTGCATCCAAGCCAATTTTGGGTGTTTCTGGGGGTCCTTCCCAGTCCCTCCAGGAGCAGTATTTTGGGTGGCATTTAGAGTTGCAGTGGGAGTGGGGGAGGCAAGAAAGTCATGCTCCTTTGATGAGGAAATCCCATCCACCCATGGAAATTTCTGGTGGATCCAAGCCACCGTAGAAGTTATTCAGGAAAGGGTATCATAGATGCAAGAATGTCATCCCAGGCAGAGAATTAACGGATAATATCTTCAAGACGCTGAACATCATCTCTTCAACTGAACACACTGGCACTAGTGCAGTACTACTATCGCTAGACATTGAAAAAGCGTTTGACTCTCTGGAAACCTCATATCTAACTAAGCTATTAAATCACATGGGATTCGGCCCCATGTTTCTACGAGCTGTTAATGCTGTATACGAGAACCCAACTGCCTGCATCAAAATGAATGGTAACACATCTGAAAAAATAACAATCACCAGAGGCACAAGACAAGGATGTCCTCTCTCACCAATACTCTTTGATACTGCACTTGAGCCCCTAGCAGCAGAGATCAGAAATAACAAAGAAATCACCGGAATACCTTGTGGTCCACATGTTTTCAAACTAAGTCTTTTTGTAGATGACATGCTACTATACATCTCGAACCCAACAGAAACACTAGCAAATCTCCATTTAGTTCTGAGCAAATTCAGCAAAGTATCTGGACTTAAAATCAATCGAACAAAATCATATATAATGCCGCTTAAATTAACAACCAACGAGGAAACAAATCTCAAGAACACCTATGAATATCAATGGGCTGAAACAGATATACCCTATCTAGGAATACGACTGCCCAACAAACTGTCTAATCTAATCTCAATCAACCATAAACCTAAAATCAACGAAATCAAAGCTGACCTGCAGAAGTGGGAGAAACTCAACCTCACATATCTAGATAGACTCCACCTCATCAGATCTTTTATTCTCCCGAAAATACTATTTTTGTTTCGCACAATCCCAATTACTTTGTCAAAAGGCACACTCAAACAATGGCAAACAACCCTAAACTCCTTTCTGTGGCAAAATAAACGTCCGAGGACGAGCTTTACAACATTAAGACGCAGAACCTCACAGGGAGGCTTAAACTATCCTGATCTAACAATTTACAATAAATCAACACTGCTGGTACCCATCATCAAAATATTAAGGCACGGAGATTAATTGGACTGGGTTAAACCCCTAGCATCCCTATACTCCCTGTACTCAATCCAAGAAATAATATGGAACTCATCACATGCTCGCCCACAACAAGACCACAAAAAGAATATATTCATGAGCGCCATTTTAAAAAATTGGGACTCTTGCAGATCACAACTCATGCCCAAAATATCTAGATATACCACTTTCATCAATCAATCGTGGTTTCCACCAGGAAACGATGAAAAAATAGCAAAAATTTGGAGGCTCGCTAACATGACTTGCTTGATAAATATCGTAACAAAAGAAGGCATAATGACCAAATCTGCATTAGAACAAAAACTGAAAAAACCCATACCATGGTTCTTCTACCTTCAACTAAGTCACATGGTCAATCACCTAAAAATACAGCACACACTTAAAGAACAAACCTCCCCCTTCGAAAAGCTCATAAGTCCAAAGAACCATATATCAAAAGGACTAATCACAACCACATACGATGCATTAATCCGTCATCAAAGTGTAAAACCATTAAAATATCAACACCAATGGCAGAAAGACTGTGAAATAGATATAACGCCTCAAGAATGGTCAAAAATCTGGACGTCAAGGCTAATAAAAACCCAAGTGATATCAACCAAACTACAGACACACCGGATCATCTCCCGCTGGTACCTCACGCCTGAACGCCTTTCCAAGGTAACTTCAACACACTCACCACTATGCTGGAAAAAATGTGGGGAAATCGGATCCTTTGCTCATTGCTGGTGGAAATGTACCTACATACAGAAGTTCTGGCAGGAAGTACTATCTCAAATAAAACTAATCACAGGAAATGATATTCCTCTGGACCCTGCTCTAATATTTCTTGACATCTGGAAGACAAAGGACATACCTTCAAATCATCGCGACCTCATTACTAGCTTATTAGTAGCTGCCAAAACATCAATAGCAGCTAGATGGAAAGCAGACAAAGCTCCTACCATCACGAGTTGGCTCAACAAAGTCTGGGACCATTTAATAATGGAGAAAATCACGGATCGCCTTAAACAATCAGAACTGTATCCCAAACCTTCCACATTTGCATGGAAATGGTCACCGTTCATGGAATTCATCTCAGCATCAGACATCCAACCACGAAACACCACATATCAAGTCATACTACATAGCTAAATTACACAACCCTAAAAAACTCAAGGCAGACAAAAACTCGCAAACACCCCATACTTAGGAAGACTAACAAATTCACTAACCTAATAGCTATAGTTTCAGAAATCTAGATACCACCATCATAACATATAGATTGGTTTAGAGCAGGGGTGGCCAACCTGTGGCTCGGGAGCCACATGCGGCTCTTTCACACATATTGTGCGGCTCCTGGCAGGGCAGCTGGGGAAGCAAAGGGGAGGCATGCTTTTTCTCTCTTTCTCCCTTCCTTCCTTCCCTCCTCCCTCCCATCTATTTGCTTTCCTAGTTTCTCTCTCTCTTTCTTATAACTGGTTTTCCTCGTTTGTTTTTATTTTTGGCAGTCCCATTTAACGTTAATAAAAAGCAAATTTGCATATTTTTAAAAATAAAAACGTGTGTGTTATATTTGTTCCTGTCTTGCGGCTCTCAGACATCTCTATGTGGCTCTTACGTTTATTCTATGTGGCTCTTACGTTAAGCAAGGTTGGCCACCCCTGGTTTAGAGTGTATTAATACTGTACTACACAACCTTTCAATTTATCGTTGTACTGTTACCAAACTATGTAAGATGTTAAAAATATATATGTATTTTTGAAAACCAAATAAAAATACTTGATTAAAAAAAAATAGATGCAAGAATGTAATCATGTTTCAGTGGAGACTAGGGTTGCCATCCCCCCAGTGGGGCAGTGGCTCCTCTGATTTTGGGGCCCCCAATCCATTGCCGGCCAGTTGGCTGGCAGGGGGAGCCCTGCCCCTGAAGATCCCCGCCATGCCCAACATGCCCGTTGTGATGATTTCACCTGGATGTGACATCATCACACTGGGCACGTTGTGCAGGGGATGCTCTAGCATTTGGCTTAAAACTCTATGGTGACCATAGAGTTTTGGGCCAAATGCTAGAGCATCCCCTGCACAATGTGACCGGTGTGATGACATCAGATCCAGATGATGTCATTGCAGCCCATGCAACAAGATCCCGGGGAGCAGCATGGAGCCTCCCTATGGCAGATGGTAAGCACCTGGCATCCCTCGTGGAGATGGAGAATGACGTTTACATTCTTTTTTCTTGTTTTGTTTTACTCGGAAAACGAAAGTGTATGGCTGTTGTTCCCTCCCTGGTAGTCATTAGAACATGGAGCAAGGAGAGAATGGAAGAAGAAGAGTGCAGTCTTGCGCTTGTTTGCTTGCTTGTTTTAATTGTTTCTGTCTGGTCCCCCCCTTCCTTCCTCCACTGGGGATTAAAGGTATCTTACAAAGAAACACTAAGACAAATGAAATAAATATATACAATACCATGTCATGGTCTGGCTATGAATCCACGGGCTCTACTAATTCTGGGCCTCAGATTGCCAGCCAGGAGTTCTTGGGGCCTTGCCAAAAGCCTTTTAAGCCCAGACTTAAAAACCTGCAACCGGGAGGGAAACAGCCACTCCGCCTGGATCTCACCCAGTTGGCCCAGATCAGTCCCTGATTTCCTCTCTCTCCTGCTACCAACTTAAAAATAAGCAGGCGTTGTTTCCAAGTATGCATGCTTGATATGGGGCTGTAAGTATGAGGGTCCTGTGGGGAGTCCCCAACCTTTTTTTGAGTCTGCGTACACCTTTGGAATTCTAACCTAATATGGTGGATGCAACCACAGAGTGACGGCCATGAAAGAGCAGCCTGAGGAGGCAGACCCAGTCATAAAATGATTGCCGCAGCCTGCCTTCAGTTGCACAGTGAAGGTCCTTGTGCAGTAATAGCAGCTGTTGCCATAGCAACCTTTTTAAAAATCTGCACAGGCAGTCAGCAGCCTTGCTAGGCCAAAGCCCCACTTGGCCCTGCCCACTTTCTGGAAACCACGTGCCCACGTGCACCATGTCGGGAACCCGTTTAATGTCCTCAGATGAAAATACTGGATAGAATGGCATCCATCTTTCTGGTATTCAAAGCTGGCGGGCTTCCTTCAACGGTCACTTGTCACACATATGCCTTTTCAAACCAGCTTTGACCTTGTCTTGCGGTAGCTTGGTGCATATTTTCCTACCTAAATTATGAGACGGAGTGCATTTTCACTCGGTGTGTCTGTACAGTGGAACAGCTAGGGTCTTCAAACTATGTGCATCTAGGAGGGGCAGCTCTCAGATCCCCATATCCTTACACAGCTGAGGGGTGCTGGGCTACATCCAGTCCTGGGAAAGTGGTACAAGGCAGCAGACATTCTGGTTACTGACAGGATTATAGCCCAGCAGTTTCAGAAGCATTCTGTCCTGGGCAGTTTCACTTCCACACTGCCGTAGTAGTAGTAGTAGTAGTAGTAGTAGTAGTAGTAGTAGTAGTGGTTACGTGGAGGTTTCATATTGGCTGTGATGATGCTGTTGGAAACCTTCCTGCTGTAGACTTCATGGTTGGGACTTCAGGTCACCGTTGTCAGATGAGGACTCGGGTTCCCTCCCTGTAGGGAAGCTAATTGAGTGCCTCTCACATGTTCTGGATCATCTGTCCAGTAGAGTAAACGGTTTTACTAGTGGGTTTTCTGTCTGTCTTCTCTGCAGGCAGATGATCCCTCCTACCCTGGTCTGGAGTCCCAACTATGAGGCGAGGCATCTAGGAGTGTGGCGTGGCGAGGCCAGGGTCATCTTGGAGAAGGTGGTGTGGCAGTGTTCCTACTACCTAGTTGCCTTGTGCCTCGTGTTTTCCTTATTAGTTTGGTGACACTGGCAGAATTTCCTAAGCTTTTATTTCCAGCTTCTTGTAAAAGCTAGAATACTTAAGGCCTGATCCAGTGTCCCCTGGTTCTGGGAAAGATACGGAGTGCCGAGAGTTGCTGCCCTTAGTTTGGGGAAGAACCCATCTGTCCCAGTGTCCTGCCCAGGTGAACTGCCCAAAGGAGGAGAATAGTGGCAAGTGCTGGCAGTGTGGGGGGTAGTTGTTCCTTTCGGGTGGACCAAGGCCTAGTTGATGAGGTAGAATCTCACGGCTGCAACTGAAGTAGAGTTCAGAGAGGGTTGCCAGACTCCCCAGTCCAGGCAGGGGTCTCCCACCCTCCACATTCCCCCCTCTTACCTCCAAGAAGCCGGAAATAACTGTGACGTGACTACATAATCTGGAAGTGACATAGGGATGTCAGACAGCAATGCTCTGGTTTTGGGGCAAAACTCTATGATTTGTAGCTATTCCTACTGTAGAGTTTTGCCCAAAAATCAGAGTGTTACTTCCTGGTGACGTGGACACGTTGTGGTGCCCCGCCCTGCTCCTAGAAAGTCCCCCCAACCACAACACGTCATTGGGACCTGGCAGCCCTAAGTTCAGGTGCTTTTTTTGAAGCCAACACCTTCCTCATCCATTCGTACCCAACTATTCTGTGTTCACTCAGAGATGCTTTGGGACTACGCGGGGGAGGTCCTAACCCTTGTTGCTCTTTCTGTGTGGAGCCTGGGACAGCTGCCCAGCTCCAGCAAGGCCCCCTCTTCCCACCTGTTGCTGCTACTCAGTAACGTCACTGCCTGGTCATTCCTCCAGATGACCAAGAGGCAAGCAGCCAGTGGCCAGGAGGGGTTCTCGCCTGTCTCCTGTTCTCTTCAAAAAAGATATTATAGCATTGGAGAAGATGCAGAAAAGGGCAACTAAAACAATTAAAAGGATGGAACACCTTCCCTATGAAGAAAAGTTAAAGAGGTTAGGTCTTTTTAGCTTGGAGAAAGGGCAACTGAGGGGTGACATTACAAAATTATGTGTGGGATAGAGAAGGTAGAGAAAGAAGCACTTTTCTCCCTTTTTCATAGTACAAGAACTCGTGGGCACACAATGTACCGTATTTTTCGCTCCATAAGACGCACCTGACCATAAGACGCACCTAGCTCTGCTCGGTGCCGTGGCTTGGGAAAGGTGAGGGGGGGTTAAGACGCACACACTTTTCCCCCCACTTTTTTTGGGAGAAAAAGTGAGTCTTATAGAGCAAAAAATAGGGTAATTGCTGAACTGTAGTTTAGAACGGATAAAAGGAAGTACTTCTTCACCCAAAGAGTGATTAACACGTGGAATTCACTGCCACAGTAGGTGGCGGCGGCTACAAGCATGGACTGCTTCGAGAGGGAATTGGATAAACATATGGAGCAGAGATCCATCAGTGGCTATTAGCCCCACAAGGTATAGGTAGAATCTCTCATTCTGGGGCAAGTGATGTTCTGTATTCTTGGTGCTGGGGGGGGGCAGGGCAACAGTGGGAGGGCTTCTAGTGTACTGGCCCCAGTGGTAGATCTCCTGATGGCACCTGGTATTTTTGGCCACTGTGTGACAGTGTTGGACTGGATGGGCCATTGGCCTGATCCAACACGGCTTCTCTTATGTTTTTATGTTCAGGGTGGCAGTGAAGATGATCCCAGTGAGAAGATGGGTTTCCTCCTCATTTGCTCACTGGGCGAGAAGGCTTCTGAGCAAAATGTTCTTTGAACATCTAACTGGTGTTGAGCCTATCTTCAACAGAGATCCTTCCAGTCCCACCTATTTACCTGCCATTCCTAATGTACAAAATTATACTGTCTTTCCTCCGCTAACAGTAGTAAATAGCAGGGTGTTGTTGAGCGGTCATCCATCATTTGTCATCACGCTCCGTTTTCTTCGATTCCGCCCTAATAATCCGATGACTGTTTTTGCTTTCTTAAGAGCCATATGGCGTAAATAGCCCCAGTCAGCTTCTTCATAGATTTGCCTTGTGCAGGCATTGAAGTGGTTTCTGGCACCACTCGTGCTGGTGAAAAGCCAACACTCTCTTAGGCACTGGAAACAGAACTGAGAATGGGGCCATGAAAGTGGGACACCCTTGACTGGGTCCTGTCAGCTAATGCTGCCATCTCCTGGGTGGGAGTTGGTTCCTGTGTGGCTGGGCCCCCGTCTATGGAATGTGCTCACTGTTCTCAGCCTAGCAGCTAGCTTATCGCCTCCCTGACCTTAGGTGTCTGACTCCCAGCCGCTTCTTGTGTTCAGGTGCAAACTGTAATTTTCCCCGCTTATAGTCTGTGAACAAATGACCAGTATATTTTAGGGGTCATTTTATCTTTCCTATGATTGGAGGTGCAATTATGCTCTAGCCTTTTGAATACTGTATATCTGCCCTGAATGTATGAATGCCCAGCATTACTAACACAAGACATGTAGATGACTATTGGACCTGTTTGCAATAAAGGACTTCCTGTTTAAGAACACCTGATGCTGACTGCCATCCCTTGGACTCTCACAGGTCACCAGGCAGCAGGTTGAACCACCTCGCCCAGGCTGCCCCGACCTGGTGAGATCTCAGAAGCCAAGCAGGATCAGTCCTGGTTCGTACTTGGAGGGGAGACCACCAAGGAAGTCCAGGGTCGCTATGCAGAGGCAGGCCAGGGCAAACCACCTCTGAAGGGTCTCTTTCCTCGAAAACCTCAGGAGGGGTCACCACACGTTGGCTATGACTTGACAGCACTTTCCACCAGCAGGAGCACCTAGCCCACCTATCCACCTCGAGACTGGTTTGCCCCTGAAGGACCAAAAGACCCCATGGGCTAGAAGCTTTGCCAGTTTGCCAGCTTGAGGGTCAGGGCTTCCCTCCAGCTCCAGTTCAAGGCCGCAAGGCTGTCCCGGATGAAATTTCTGTTCAGAGGCGAAGCTGATACCTGCGAGGCTTCTGCTCGAAGTAGTCAAGGATCAGATCTTTGTTGATGAAACACAGTTCTTTATTTCCTATTACTACATTACTACAGGTCCTCGGAATATTGTCAGAGATAAAGCATACAATAGAAGCAGGACTAATATACCCTCTAGTACAATTTGAATTACCCATAGGTATCCAATCACAAGGAGGTAAAAACCGCGGGCTAAAAGGTCCTTTGACTGTTTGCTTCCCACAGGAAAAAGGTTAGGTGTGAAGCTGTAAATTTCCCTTCTTAAACCAGACCCCTTAGATGTATCCATCTTTCGCATAACAAATAACTCTTGCCAAGGTCTTCACACGTTGATAAGAAACTGGTCCTCGTCTTCCCCAGCAGGGAGGAAAGGAATGCGGAGGCGCGGAGGTGAGAGGCCGATTGTTCTCATGCTCTGGAGTCGCCACCCTCCCGGACAAATGGTTACATTGACCAGACCCAGCCTGAGCCATAAACCCAGGGTCATAAAGAAAGTCAAAAAGGAACATTACATAGTGAATTGTGAGTCAGGTTACATGATAGAGCCGGTAAGCATCAAACATAGGTTACACAGCAAATACAGGGATAGGTTACAAGGGTGGGGGAGATTGCATACAGCATTAAACACCACAGAAACCTTTGTTAGAATCCGTAGATTCTGACACTCTGCCACCTGAAAAATCTAATCTATCCTGGCTTATCCGGAAAACGTTTATGAAAAGCTTTAACTAATTTAGGAGCATGAACATTGTCAGAAAGAACCCAATCATTTAGTTCCGGACCAAAATCTACCCACTTGACTAGATATAGCAAGTGGCCCCTACGCATTTTTGAATCCAGGATTTCAGAAATCTCAAAATGGGGCGCCCCCTCCTTCATCAGTGGAGGAGGAATCGGAGGAGTTGGATGCCATGCATTCGGCCCAGGATTCTTCTTCAACAAGCTGAAATGAAAAACAGGGTGCACAGAACTCAGTGATTTAGGCAATTCCAGTTCAAAGGACACATCAGAAATTTTTCGCAACACCTTGTAAGGGCCAACATATTTCCACCCCAGTTTCCTGCTGGGTTGTAGACCGTGTATATTCTTGGTGGACAGATAGACAGAGTCCCCTGGTTGAAGGTCCCAACTTTCGGCCCTTCCACGGTCCGCATATTTTTTGTAGTCCTCTTTGGCTTTGTCTAGAGTCTTAGCAATCAATGGCCACGAGTCTTGCAGGTTAGCCCACCATTGTTTAAAGTCTGAAGGAGAACCGTCTGACGCCTCCTCAATAGTGGGTAGGGGTTTCCCTTCGAAGCCTCCTACTGCCATGAAAGGAGACACGCCCGTGGACGAATGAATAGCATTGTTATAACTGTATTCAGCAAACGGCAGCAACTCTACCCAGTTGTCTTGATGATAATTAGTGTAACATCTTAGAAACTGTTCCAAGATTTGATTAGTTCGTTCGGATTGGCCATCAGTTTCTGGATGGTAACCCGAACTCATGGTCAGTTCAATGTCCATCATTTTCAAAAGCTCCCGCCAGAAGTTGGCAACGAATTGGCTGCCCCTATCGGATACCACACGTTTGGGGAAGGCGTGTAGTTTAATTACGTGGTTAAAGAATGCTTTAGCCAGTCCCTTTGCGGTAGGCAACTGTTTGAACGGGGTAAAATGGGCTTGCTTCGAAAACATGTCCACCACCACCCAAATAACCGTCTTTCTTTTCGAGGCTGGCAGGTTGGTGATAAAGTCCATAGCTATTGCTTCCCATGGACGAGAGGGGGTGGGCAATGGGTGCAGTAGTCCTGGGACCTCCTCCCCCCCTCCTTTTGCACATCAGACAGGTTTGGCAAGCAGTGACAAAGTCCGATACATCCTTGCGCATGCGCGGCCACCAGAATTGTCGCGGGACTAAGTTAAGAGTCTTTAGGAAACCGAAATGCCCCGCTAGCTTTGATGAGTGGCAAGTCAGCAAAATGTCTTTTCTCCGAGCCCGAGGCATCACGAGTTTGTCTCCATGGTACCAGCATTTGTTAGCCCGGAAAGAGCATTCCTCTAAGCTCTCTAACTCTTCTGTTTCTTCCGGGGAGTAGTCCCCCCCCCCCACTTGTCCTCCCAGGATTCTACCGCTGCCTGCTTGCTTTGGCTCCTGGTAGTGACGGCTCCTCCCAATTGCTGGGGAGAGAACATGGAGTCAAACACTTCTTCCCTTTGACTCTCATGTTGGGGTAACCTGGATAGAGCGTCTGCTAACGAATTGGCCTTCCCAGGAAAATGTTTGAGCACGAAGTTAAACTTCGAGAAAAAATCGGCCCACCAGAGTTGCTTGGCATTCAGGGACCTTTGGGTGTGCAATGCTTCTAAGTTTTTGTGATCAGTCCAAATCTCAAAAGGGGTCTGCGCTCCCTCCAGCCAGTGCCTCCAAGTGGTTAGGGCTAAACGTATGGCTGCAGCTTCCTTATCCTACACCAACCAGTTCCTTTCTGTCTCATTAAATTTTTTTGAAATGTAAGCCAGAGGGTGTAATTTATTATCCGGCCCCTTCTGAAGGATGGCTCCCCCCATGGCCACATCGGATGCATCTACATGGATCACGAATTCTTTAGTCTCATCTGGATGAGCTAGGATGGGTTCTGAGGTGAACAGTTTTTTTAAAGTCTCGAATGCTCTTTGACAGTTCTCGGACCAGGCTATTCTCTCCCCTGGCTTTCCTGCGTCTGGGCCCCTCCCCTTGGTTTTCAGGAGTTCTGTTAGCGGGAGGGTGACCGTGGCGAAATCTTTTAGGAAGGTGCAGTAGAAGTTGCAAAACCCCAACAGACTCTGCAGTTGCTTCCTAGTTCGGGGCGCCTCCCACTGCACCACTGCCTCTACTTTGGCAGGGTCCATTTCCAACCCCTTCTGAGAAATGCGATACCCCAGAAAGTCCACCGAATCTCGATTGAACTCACATTTGGATAGCTTGGCATATAATTGATTTTTCAACAGCGTAGAAAGCACCTCCCGGACCAATTTCACATGCACCCCCTTATCAGTAGAATAGATCAAGATATCATCTAAGTAACATAGCACCCCCTTGAATAAATGTTTATGCAACACCTCATTTATCAGACTCATAAAAACTCCCGGCATGCCACTTAAGCCGAATGGCATCACCAGGTATTCGAACTGTCCCAATGGTGTGTTAAAAGCAGTCTTGAATTCATCCCCCTCCCGAATGTGCACGCGAAAATAGGCATCTCGAAGATCCAGCTTAGTAAACACCTTCCCCTTAGCTGCCTCCGTTAGCAAGTCTTTTATGAGGGGGAGGGGGTAAGCGTTGGAAGTCGACACTGCGTTTAGACCCCTATAGTCCGTGCACAGTCGCAGCCCTCCATCCTTCTTTTTCCTAAACAAAACGGGCACTGCGAAGGGGGACTTGGCAGGGCGGATGAAACCTCGCTCCAAGTTCTTGTCTAAAAACTTTCTTAGTTCCTCCCTTTCTGAGGGGCTCATGGAATAGAGCTTTCCCTTCGGTAGTTTCTCTCCCGGGAGCAACTCTATAGCACAGTCTGATAGTCGTTGAGGGGGTAGCTCGTCCGCCTCGGTCTCACTGAACACTCCCATTAAGTCCCGATACTCCTTGGGTACGGCGGAGGGCACCAAGGTGAGAGCTGCCGCCAACAAGGGGGCCGGGGGACCCGATCCCCACCCCGGGTCCCACTTATGACGGTGGCATTTCTCATCCACCCACGAGATTTTCCCCTCACTCCACCTGATGTATGGGTCGTGGGAACTCAACCAGGGGCTCCCCAATACCATAGGAAACTGGGTGTTGGGGGTGATGACAAAAGCCCTCTTTTCCCAATGTTCCCCCGTCCCCACTATCAACCTCTCAGTCTCGGCCACGCACGCCTCCTTCATTTCCGAGCCATCCATCTGCGTGAACGTGAGTAGGTCCCCCAGCGGGGTGACTTTAGGGGCTAGCCCATCCACTACTAATGGGCTGATTAAGTCTCTGGCGCACCCTGAGTCAATTAGGGCACGCACCCGGACATGAGTCCCAGTCCCGGGGGCTATTACAGTCACTACCATGTACAGTAAAGGGCCAGGGATGCTCACCGGAGATGGCGCGTCGGGGTTGGGGACCTGCAGTTCTGCGCCGTTCACTGCAGGTCGTTGGAGTTTCCCGGCATCTGAGCCTCCGTCAGCTCCAGCTCCCCTTGCTCGCTCGCAGCCCCTTCCAGCTGTAATGCCTGGGGTTTGAACGAGGTCTTTCTCTTGCTGGGGGTGCTCCCCGCCACCGGGGTGGAGGTCTTGGGGACCTTCCCACTCCCGCGGGGGCACGCCGAGGCATAGTGACCGCTCTCGCCGCATCTCATGCAGAGCCCCTGCCTAAACCGGCTGTCTCGGATTTCCTAGCTTTGGCTTCATCTTCTCGGCAGCTTTGGCTTGGGCCGTGGCCGAAGTTCCCATCTTAATGAGGGTGAACCGCTCTTCCACGTCAGCCGCCGCTCGCATCCACGTGGCTAAGGAGCCGGGTCTTCCTCCTCGCAGCACCGTCTCATACACTTCGGGGTTCAGGCCCTCCCGATATTTCTCGATGAAGAGGTCTTGGGTCCAGCCGCGGATCTTGGCTGCTATATGCCGGAAATTGTCGGTGTACTCCCTCACGGAGGACCACCCCTGGGTTAACTTCCGCAATTGGTTCCGAGCCTTCTCCTCTCCCAAGGGGTCCTCGTAGTGTTGTCGGAGGGCCCACATGAAATTGTGCACTGACCGCAGTTCAGGCCTGGGGGCGTTGTGCAGGCTCACATACCAGTCGCTGGCGGTGTCCCTCAGCCTGGACCCGATGTAGCCAATCCAATCCCTCTCGGTGGGGTAGAGGTGTCCCCAGGTGTCTAGGAACCTCTCGATTTCTATGAGGAAGAACCGTAGCTTCTCTGGGTCCCCATCGAAAGTAGCCATCAACGGATCGTTGGGCGCCTGGCGGATCATCTGCCCCGCGGGCACTGGGGCCGGGGCGGGCACGGGAACTGGACGGGGGACGGGTGGCGGAACCTGTGGTGGCGCCGTTTGCGGGACGACTCCTGCGGGAGCTCCCCCGAGGGGAGCCAGTTGCGGCGGGGCTCCCCCGCCTGGAGCTCCGGCCCCCCCTGGGGCTACCCGGGCTGCCTGAATAGCGGTCAGGGCGTCGCGGAACTGGAACTGCAGGTCTAGGGCTACTTCTCGTAATTCCGTGGTGAGTTGCATTCGCAAATCCCCCATCATGCGATCTAGGGCTTGGGTCGGGTCCTCTCCGTAGAGATCGGGACCGTAGGTCGCGCCTCTCTCTTCGTCCAACGGCGGAGGTCGCCAGTCTCCCCCATAGCCCGTCTCGCGCTCGTCTCCCAGGAAGCTCGGCCGCCCGTACTCGGTGCGGTCCCCCTGGACCAAGACCCGCACTCCCTTCCGATCGTGGACCCACGAGTTGACTGTCCCACGGCCGAATTTGCTCCATGAGTACCTCGGGGTCACGCTCTGGTGAGGGGGTGGTCGCGGGATGTAGTAAGCCCCTTGAGCCGTAGTCGCTGGCACTTCGGGCCCCCCACCGCCGCCTCCAGCTCTGGCACCCTGGTCGTCCGGGGTCACCGGTTGATCTTCGGTTGTAGGGATGGGAATAGTACCGTCGTCTGACATGGTCAGGAACGGCCAAGTCCCAGTCACAGATCTCTGACAATCTGTGAGGCTTCTGCTCGAAGTAGTCAAGGATCAGATCTTTGTTGATGAAACACAGTTCTTTATTTCCTATTACTACATTACTACAGGTCCTCGGAATATTGTCAGAGATAAAGCATACAATAGAAGCAGGACTAATATACCCTCTAGTACAATTTGAATTACCCATAGGTATCCAATCACAAGGAGGTAAAAACCGCGGGCTAAAAGGTCCTTTGACTGTTTGCTTCCCACAGGAAAAAGGTTAGGTGTGAAGCTGTAAATTTCCCTTCTTAAACCAGACCCCTTAGATCTATCCATCTTTCGCATAACAAATAACTCTTGCCAAGGTCTTCACACGTTGATAAGAAACTGGTCCTCGTCTTCCCCAGCAGGGAGGAAAGGAATGCGGAGGCGCGGAGGTGAGAGGCCGATTGTTCTCATGCTCTGGAGTCGCTACCCTCCCGGACAAATGGTTACATTGACCAGACCCAGCCTGAGCCATAAACCCAGGGTCATAAAGAAAGTCAAAAAGGAACATTACATAGTGAATTGTGAGTCAGGTTACATGATAGAGCTGGTAAGCATCAAACATAGGTTACACAGCAAATACAGGGATAGGTTACAAGGGTGGGGGAGATTGCATACAGCATTAAACACCACAGAAACCTTTGTTAGAATCCGTAGATTCTGACAATACCCCTTGCTGCTGCTTCTTCCTCCTCCTCAAAGCCTGGAAGCTGTGTGTCATTTAGGGGAGCGAGCTGCAGTGCAGGTTTGGACTAGCACGTTTGGCCTGTCCCTTGCATGGGCTGAGCCAGTAGCCTAATGGTTGGAGACCGGGGGTGGGGTGGACAGGTCTGGAGTTCACTTTCCAAGTTGGTGGGCCTCTTTTCAACATCCTGCTGCACTGCAGCATGATTGGGGTGACCGATCGCAGGGCAAGGCTTTGCCAGTTAGAGCCAGTTCTTTTTCCAGTTACTCCCAGTGAAGCAAGGTTTGCCCCAGAGGACTGCAAGGTTTGCGGGTTGAGGACTGCAATTTGGGGGCAAACCTTGCTTTCCATTTCCGTCATCATGGTTGCCCTCTCTCTGCGTACACACCACTCGCCCTAGCCACGTGCAGTCTCCCAGCTGAAACCTGTCATAAGGTGTTGTGCTAAACAGCAGTTCTATAGCTGGGACTCCGCAGTTTCAATGCATTCTGGAGCTCCATGTAATCCTGTCCAACTTTTGCTGGTGTAACATGGAAATATAGAGCTGGATGGGACCCCAAGGATCATCTACTCCAACCCCCTACTTTGTTGCTGGCTCACAGATTCAATGGCTAAGTCCTTCTATAAGCAAGTCAACAAGAAACCTTCAATAAGTTCTTTTGATAATCAGTCTTCTACTTCCTATAGATCTACTGCTTAATAAGTGATCATGGGGTATTGGGAATGTAAGAATGACCCTAGAAAGCCAGTTTGATGTAGTGGTTAGGAGCACAGACTCTAATCTGGGAGAACCGGGTTTGATTCCCCACTCCTCCACATGCAGCTGCTGGTGTGACCTCGGATCAATCACAAGCTCTCTCAGCCCCGCCTACCTAACAGGGTGTTTCTTGTGGGGAGGGGAGGGGAAAGGAGACAGTAAGCCACTCTGAGACTCTGAGTGAAGGGCGAGGTATAAATCCAATCTCTTCTTCTTCTCTATACAATAATCCTTTGTTTTTTGGGTGGAAATGCTCTGCTGTTAATGGTTTGAGAATGGTTCTTAATGTTCTGTTACAAAGTAATTTTTTTATTTCCCAGGATGGGTGCAGAGCTATTGGGAAATGTGACTGTAATTTTGCTTGTATGTTGCTAGGTACCTGTTTGTATTGCAGCTAAGGCAGGACATTCTTTCAGGAAAGTAAGTGCAAATCTTTGTTTACGCTTACTACATTTAAATTGCATTTCCTGTCAGGAGGCACTGAAAGTAAAATAAAAAGCCGTTGATTTAAAATCGCTAAGTCCTGCTTTTTATTGTTCAAAATATTCCCTTTTCTACCGCACAACACTTTGGTTAGCGATAACAATGTCAGTTGATTAAGATACATCAGATTAATGTAACAGTTTCTTCTTCCTGTGTAGCAGAAAAAGCAAGAGTCCAGGCACACCTTCAAGACGAACCAAATCTGTGGCAGGGGAGGAGCTATCCTGAGTCACTGCAGTCCCTCCTTCAGAACCATCCAAGTGACTCAGGAAAGCTCTTCCCCGGCCACAGATTTGGTTCGTCTTGAAGGTGCGCCTGACCCTGCCATAAATTTTGTCAGCCTTCATGGTATAGCCATAAACTACCGAGGGGGGGGGGGGGGTCTAGGCCTCCCCCGGCCAACCAGTGCCTGGCAATATTGAAGGGGTATTAAAACTTTCCTGTGTGGGTTTTTTTACTTTGGCCTCAAATTTCCCCTTCCAGGTTCACTTTCTTACAAATGCTAATCGTGCTAGACATCCTCCTTCTCCCCCCCCCTTCTCCTAGCAGGGAGGTATCGAATGCTAGTCTTCAGAAACTTTAGCTGCCTTTACCTCAGTGGGGAATAGGGTTGCCAGCTTGTGAGAGAGATGAGGACTGGACCCTGCTGTGGTGCTGGGCTTGGGAGGCCCTCTGGCCTCACTGGTATTTTAGGCCTCCATCTGGGCTGTAGCTCAGCAGATAAGAGCTCACATGACCTTCCGTGCTCTAGACATCCAGAAGTGCTTTGCCATTGCCTGCCTCTGCATAGCGAGCCCAAACTTCCTTGATGGCCTCCCCTCCAAGTAGTAGCCAGGACCGACCCTGTTTAGCTTCCGAGGTCTGATGAGACAGGGCTAGCCTGGGCCGTCCGGGTTAGGGCAGAGATGAACAGAGGTGCTTTGCCCTTGCCTGCCTCTACCCAGCGACCCTGGACTTCCTTGGAGTTCTCCCATCCAAGTACTAGAACCAGGCTAGCTTGAGGAGATCAGGCTAGCCTGGGCCATCCAGATTAGTTTTCATCCAGCCAGCCACCCACTGTATATAGAAAGCTAGCATGTCAGGGGGAAGTGCTCTAGCCTATTCCTCTAACATACTAGAGAGCCAGTTTGGCTCTGAGACTCCTTCAGGTAGTGAAGGGTGGGGTATAACTCCAACCATTTCTTCTTCGTGGTTGTTTTATTTTTGATTTGTAGGGAATATTTCTTTATGCAGGAGCACTGGACACATAATTGTGCAGGTGGCTAACTCAGCTGCTGCCAGGGTGTTGGATTTTGGACATTATTGTGTTTATTAAAAAATGAAAAAGCTTACTGTACCACTCAGAAGCTGCTGTGAGTGCAGTCCCCAGAGAGAGCTCTTGAGTTCCTTCTTCGTACTGGAAAAGAGGATCCTTGTCGAAATGGTGGGAGATAATGCAGCTGTAATGCCTCTGACCAGGATGGCCCCAGCTAGCCCAATCTCGTCAGAGTTCAGAAGCTGAGCAGGGTCAGCCCTAGTTGGCCCTTGGATGAGAGACCACAAAGGAAGTCCAGGGTTGCTACGCAGAGGAAAGCAATGGCAAAACCACCTCTGAATGCCTTTTGCCCTGACTTGGAGGGCCCAGACTAGCCCAAATCTCATCAGATCTCAGAAGCTAAGAGAGGTCGGCCCTGGTTAGTATTTGGAGACCGCCAAGGGTGTCCAGGGTTACTACGCAGAGGCAGGCAACTGCAAAACACCTCTAAATATCTCTTGCCTTGGAACCCCCCCCCCCCCCCCACACACACACGTCAGCTACAACTGGATGGCACTTTACACATGCAAACACACACACATGGCCTTCCTTTCATGAGTGCGAATGAGGGGTGTCTGTTCTTTCATATGAGAAATGTTGAGTCTTGACCAAAGAAAAGTTAATTGTCTGTGTGTCTTTCTTCACAGACTAAAATGCCCTTATGAAACCGTGGTGGAACTTGCAGCCTTGTGCCTCCAAGGTAAATTCCAGTCACCAGCTCAGTCATTGTTGGTGGCCATTTCACAGACGGCCATTTGAGGGACCAGGTTTTGACTCCTCCTTGACATCCATGGAGACTGCTGTGCAGTGAACACGTATTCTTCCTTTATACATAGGGTTGCCAAGTCCCCCGGGGGGGGGGACCCCTGCTTGATTGGTCCACTCCCCACTGGCCCACATTGGGCTGCCGGGGGGAACCCCACCCCCAAATTGCCGGGCTGCGGAGACGTGCCCGGCGTGATGACGTCACCCGGAGGTGATGTTATCACGTTGGGCACGTTTTGAGGGAACGCTCCATCATTAGAGGGAAAACTCTATGGTTTCCCCTTGAATTATACAGGTCCCACCCCCAACGTGCACGACGTGATGATGTCACTTCCAAGAAGACTCTCGAGGAGGGCTGGGACTCCCCCCGCTGAATTGTAAGGTTGACTCGGCAGCCCTATTTATAGGTGACGTTCTGCATCATTGTCTTGAGGGAGCAAAGCTTCTTTTCGAAAATGAGACGTAGGTTTTAGAAGACGGCTGTGGGGTTCTTGTCTTTGTTGAGAAGGCAGGGACGACTTTCTCTCATGTTGGAGAGTCTAATCTAAGTTCCCCTGAGGAAGCTCTTTAGATTCAGCTATGTATGAACACTGAAATATTTTCTGGGATCTAAAAGAAAGATAATGGAAATTCGGAATGACTGTACTTACCTGGAAGCACTGGGGTTCCCTCCAGGTCCAAATTGCCAGCCATGTTTCTGTGAAATACTCTTTAAAAAGGTAGCAAATGGGGTCATTTAGAACACTCAAATTTGTTCCATCAAAGTATTATTTTACAGGTGGTGTGCTGTTTAGCGTTTGTTCTCTTTTCTCTTTCAGAGTCTATAAATAAACTCTACTTTATCCAGATTTTAATAGGGGAAAAAAGTTTCAAATAGGGGGAGTTAGAATTGAAATAGATTTACCGTGCTAATATCTGTTGGGATGGAGAACTAATCCCTCTCCTGGGAAAATTAAGAGAATGAATTACCCATTTATAGAACGCAAATGTTATAGAAGATGACATTCATAGGAGGGAGAAAAGAGAAAAGTGAAAAATATGGTTGCTGTTTCAGAAATTGCTTTTCACAAGTCTTGTGGGTTCCCAAGTCGGTTGTTAAAATTATTTGAACATATACCAGACATTTTTCCTGTAGAAAGCGGTTGGATTATAAGAAGAATAAATTCTGAAGTATTCTAATAACATGGAGAGGTTTGCCATGAAGTGAGATGCAAATCTGAATCTTATAGAAAGCATTTTACTTTTTAGAAGCCAGTGCAGTGTGATAGTTTGTGGGTTGGATTGGGAATTGTGAGACTTGAAAATCCCTACTCAGGTGTGAAGTCCACTGGATGAACAAGGGCCAGTTGTGTACTTTCAGCCTAACCTACTTCACAGGATGGTTGTGAGGACAGAGGGACCTATGTTTAGCCACCCTTAACCCCTTGAAGGTGTACATTTTCTCTGAGTGTGAAGTGGGATAGGAAATTGGGGAGAATTATCATCTAATTTGCAGTGTAGTAAGTGGTTAAGACGCTGAACTGCAGGTCGGTAGTTCAGCAGTTCGAGACCCGAGTGCCACGTGACGGAGTGAGTTCCAATCTCTGGTCCCAGCTCCTGCCAACCTAGCAGTTCAAAAGTAAGAAAATGCAAGTAGATAAATAGGTACCACTTCAGTGGAAAGGTAACAGCATTCCATGAGCCTCGGCGTCTAGTCATGCCGGCCACATGACCATGGAAACGTCCTCGGACAGCGCTGGCTCTTCAGCTTGGAAACAGAGATGAGCACAGTATCCCTAGCGTTGGATTCAACTGGCTTTTGAGCAAAGGAAACCTTTACCTTTACCTAACCTTTTCTTTGTAATTTCCACCTTTGGCAGCTGAGCTTGGCGAGTGTGAACATCCGGAACACACTCCGGAACTTGTGTCAGAGTTCAGATTTACTCCAAACCAAACGGAAGCCATGGAATTTGAGATTTTTCAAAAGTGGAAAGAATTCAGGTATAGTTTTGATAGAGGACTGTGGCCGTGTCCGTACATGTGCTGTTTGTTTTGCAAATTTTAGAAGGGATTTTTTTTTTAAAGTGAATGTAAAGAGCTGTGTGTTGTCATCCTCCAAATGGGGTTTTTTAAAAACAAGTTGAAAGAGAAAAACGAAGATTTCAGATTCAGCTGATTCCCCCCCCCCCCCCTTTCACGTCTAGGGGGAAGAGCCCTGCGCAGGCTGAAATGTGCTACTTGAACAAAGCCAAATGGCTCGAGATGTACGGGGTAGATATGCACGTTGTTAAGGTAAGACATTATCATGGCAGGTTATTTTTGTAGTAGATGGGAAGCATATGACTAAATGTGATGATTTATGCACTAAATACATTGTGCTTAAAAAGCTTTCATCAACTGTTCCCGTTTTCTCTTCTGACGAAGGGAACTTTTAACTCTCGAGAGCTCAGGCCCTGACAGTCTCGTTGGTCTCTGAGTTGCCACTGGACTCAAATCCAGCTCTTCTGCAGCAGACCAGCATAGCCACCCTCTGAAACAATTTCCCAATATGAACCTGTCTGAAACTGCTTTCAACATACTCTTGCCTTGTTTGTAGGGAAGAGACGGTTGTGAGTATGCACTCGGGTTGACGCCAACGGGTATCCTGATCTTTGAAGGAGCAAACAAGATAGGCTTATTTTTTTGGTGAGTTCATCCTGCTTACGTTTCAACCCCCTTTCCTCTGCACCACGCTGGCTCTCATGACGTATACTGTTGGATGACAGAAGAAGTCATGCATGTGTAAAGTGTCTTCAAGTCGCAGCTGACCTATGGCGACCTCCAGCAAGGGGCTTTCAGGGCAAGGGAGAAGCAGAGGCGGGTTGCCATTGGACTTCCTCTGCAGAGCCTTCCTTGGTGGTCTCCCTTCCAGATACTGACCCTGCTTAGCTTCCAAGATCTGACGAAACTGGGCTATGCCAGGGGTGGCCAAACTGTGGCTCAGGAGCCGCATGCGGCTCTTTCACACATACTGTGCGGCTCCCGGCAGGACAGCTGGGGAAGCGAAGGGGAGGCATGCCTCCCCAATCAGTCTTCCCTTCCTCATCCAGTGTTCCCCTCCCTGGATAGGCAGCTTTAGCTTTAAATGCATTCTCAAAGCCCCCACCCCCTGCCGGCTTGGAGAAGGCATTTGTCTCTTTAAATCCCTTCTCCAAGCCAGCTGACATGGGGGCTGGGGGGCCTTGGAGGACACATTTAAAGTTAGAGTTGCTCACTTTCCACCTCCCCTCCATCTATTTGCTTTCTTTGTTTCTGTTTCTCTCTCCCCCCTTCTTTCTTGCCACCTCTTTCATTCGTTCCACCTTTCCCTCCCTCCCTCCTACTTCTTCCCCCATCTATTTATCAATATCTGTTTTTATCCCATTTGTTTTTATTTTTGTCAGTCTCATTTAATGTTAATAAAAAGCAAACTGGCATATTTTTCAATTAAAACGTGTGTGTGTAATATCTGTTCTTGTCTTGCAGCTCTCAAACATTTGACTTTTATTTTATGTGGCTCTGACATTAAGCAAGTTTGGCCACCCCTGGGCTATGCCATGCTGCCTTCCTTCCTGGAAAAATCACTACTGTGTTCTTAATATTGTAGATCCTGCCACAGAGCAAAGTAAAGGAGCTTTGGGTAGTGGAAAGTGCCGTCAAGCCACAGCTGATTCATGGCGACCCTGGGCTATCCAGGTCAGGGCATGAAAGTGGTAGGCACCTTAATTGTATTGTGTCTTGTGAATTAATCTGTGGTCACCTGTTTCTTTTCTCCTTAGGCCTAAAATCACTAAGATGGACTTCAAAAAGAGCAAGCTGACACTTGTGGTGGTGGAAGACGATGACCAGGTACCCATCTCTTGTTGGCTGGAGCCTGAACTAGCACTGTCTGGAGCTCTCTGATTTCTATAGATTCTGATCAGGGAGCCCAGACCATTGCCAGATCAAGGGTTCTTCCTCTGACCCTGATTTTAACGTGCTGGCATGCATGCGAACTTACAGGGGTCCTGTTTCCCTCTATTAGGGTAGAGAGCAAGAACACACGTTCGTTTTCCGATTAGACAGTGCTAAAACATGCAAGCACCTGTGGAAATGTGCAGTGGAACACCACGCCTTCTTCCGGTTGCGCACGCCGACAAACACTAAATCCAGCCGGTCAGATTTTATCCGGCTCGGTTCCCGCTTCAGATTCAGGTACTTAATTGTATATGTAGCCTTGCTGATAAATCCACAAAAATTACTAGCTGACTTTTTCAAACTAGTTTAGTTGTCTACACACACTTGTGTTGGTCAGTTGTGGTATTTTTGACGTCTTGAAGGTGAAGGGGGGTGGGTCAGCTCTCTTCCATTTTGAAAAGCTTTCCTGACTAGTCACTTGGAGGCTATCCTTGCTTATCACAGGTGGGGAGGGGCCATGGCTCAGTGGTAGAGCATCTACTTGGTATGCAGAAGGTCCCAAGTTCAATCCCCATCATCTCGTTAAAAGGTCCAGGCTGGAGGTGAGGTGAAAGACCGTGGAGAGCTGCTGCCAGTCTGAGTAGACAAGACTGAATCTGATGGACCAAGGGTCTCATTCAATATAAGGCAGCTTCATGTACTCATGACCAATCCAGTGATTATTTTCAGCACACTGAAACTAAAAACCATCTTTATCACCATTAACTTGATGCAATATCACTTTCTGCTTTCTACAAATGTCGACTGCTCAGGTTCAAAATTTGAAGGAAGTCTCATTTTCTGGGAGGAAAGAACTAAAAGTGAAGTTTATAAATAAGTTGCTGATTGTGTTCCTGGAATGTCATTATCCTGGTTTTTTGATATGTGTGGGCTTGCTTCAGTGGTTGGTGCGGCCTAGTCCCCTGTAAGGAGAGAAGAGGGACAGGATTGGTGAGGAGAATCCTTGTGCTGAGCGCGTTGCCATTTGGGTGGGTGGGGGAGCATTTGGGGTTTTAGATGAGCAGCAGAGCTGTTTTGATGGAGAACAGAGAGGAGCTGCTTTGGCCTGTGGGTGAAACTGGACTAGGGAGGCAGCAGGAGGGGTTTAGCCAGGACGGACAGACCTTTTGCTACATGAGCTGTTTGTGAAAACATTTTAAAGCAGGTTTTGATGGCACATTCTGAAGAATGACTTCTAACTGCTGTTGTTATGGATTTTGTTATATTAAGAACATAAGAGAAGCCATGTTGGATCGGGCCAATGTCCCATCCAGTCCAACACTCTGTGTCACACCAAGGCCAAAATCCAGGTGCCAACAGGAGATCCCCCAACAGGGCCAGAACTCCATGAGCCCTCCCACTGTTATCCCCCCCCCCCAGCACCAAGAATATGGAGCATCACTGCCCCAGACACAGTGCTCCATCTACACCTTGTGACTAATAGCCACTGATGTACCTCCGCTCCACATGTTTATCCAGTCCGCTCTGTAATCATATCATTTTGGTTGTTGTGAATGGCTGTCTACGCTAGCTACTTCAGAGTTCCTTGTGTGCATTTCTTGCATGCCATTTTGCTTTTTTATGAGGGAAGCAAAGGAGCCATACTCATGCTTTTGTGTCTAGCTTGTGTAGGTGGGTGGGTGGGTGGTTTTTGTGTTTTGTTTTTTCGGGGAGAGGGTCATGACATTAATCTACTCTGTGATGCTAATGTTCCCCCTCCTTTTTTTAAATAAGTGGGAGAACAGAGTACCAGGCAACGCATGGATCCAGGTTACGCAGAACCAGCACATTTGAAAGGCGGCCAAGCAAGCGGTACCCCTCCAGAAGGCACTCGACTTTCAAAGGTTGGCACTCACAGCCAGTGTGTGTTCGTGTGCCCATTTCCCCTTAGTTTTCCAAACGAATGCTCAGCTGAACTTGTAGCTTCTGTCTCCATTTCTTTTCACACAACATAAACAGCTTCATTTTGTCGCAGCTTTCACTGCTGGAGGGAAGTACGTTGAGAGATGGGTAAAGCCATGGTTGTGTCAGTTTCATTTATTATCTTTTTTTCCCCCACTCCCGAGTCTGTCTTCTCCGAAGCACCTGAGAAATCCTCGAGTAAAGCAGAGTTTTTCTGTATAATAGTTGCTCATTTGGGAAGGTCGTAGGGACATCAGAGAAGTGCGTCTTGAGTATGGAGAAACAATCAAGGAGCATTAGTAAAGCCCACAATCCACTTCCGATTGCAGCATCACTGTGCCACAGTTGCTTTCCCTGCTTTCTTCAGAATCTGAATTTTTTTAACCCTGTGGAAAAAAGTGTACCATGGACATACAAAACGCTGGATGGTTTTATTGGAGGTTTACAAGAAAGAAGCAAATGGCTCAGTGTCCAAGATGCCGTCACAGTGTGTCACTCTGTCGACTGTGGTGCACCTTAACCACAGCTTCATTAGCCTTTTGGGCAGCATTCACGGATTCATAGAATCAGAGAGTCGGAAGGGACCTCCAGGGTCATCTAGTACAACCCCCTGCACAATGCAGGAAATTCACAAATACCTCCCCTCCACACCCCCAGTGACCCCTGCTCCATGCCCGAAAGATGGCGGAAAAACTCCAGGATCCCTGGCTAAACATTCCCTTGTTAGGTTTTCTCAGATCCCGTCTCCTGCTACAGAACTGGCCTTTGTACATAAGTGCTGGCAGTGGGAACAAATCAGGGGTGGGTACTCCATCATCGTCAGTGTGGTAATGCGCAGAGGAGGCCATTGTGTCATTGTAGGTGAAAATGGAGGGCAGAAGTGCTGGGTGTTTCCTCCTTCAAAGTGTTTGACACTTTGGCAGTCCACAAATGGTCGTGAGCAGACATCCAGTCTTGTTCCATCTACGCTGGCTCCCAGTTTGCTTCCCGGCTTAATGCAGGGTGCTGGTATTGAATGCTGAAGCCCTTTGTGTATCCTGGGACCAACATGCCTCAAGGACTGCCTTCCTCCCTATGAACCTTCAGCCATTCACTCCAGTCATCCTCAGAGGCCCTGCTTTGGCTGCCCCCGCTATCTGAGGCTAGACAGGTGGCAACCTGAGAAAGGGCCTTCACAGTCGTGGCCCCAGAACTTTGGAACTCCCTCCCCAGGGAGATTTGTCCATCTCTCTTTATCAATGTCTTTTCATCAGCAGACAATTTTTTTTCTTGTTTTGTCTGGGATACCCCAAAAAACAGTTACTGGTCCTCCGCCTAGTGTGGTTTGTTTGTTTTTAATTGAATTATTCTATAATTTGAACTGTATTTTTTTAGTTGTTTAAATTTTGAATGTTTATTATGTCCACTGCCTTGTGGGCCCTGATCAGGTGGAAAGGCGGCATAAAAAATGTTCTGCGCAGAGGAGTTTGCTGCTTTTTGACATTGTGATGCTCACTCTTGCTTTTCTTTGCTCTCCCTTCAGCCAACAACCCCATGAAATTGTCTCCACTTTGGTAAGTGTTGGCCGCTTCTCTCTCATCCTTTGGCTTGGCATCTGCCACCCATGACTCGGGCCCAATAAAAAGTTACCAGTTGTAAGCAACCCTGTGTTACACCTCTGGTGTAGGAACGCAGCCCAAATACTTCACACTTGGCTGTCGCGTATCGGCCTCTTATGGGTTGCAAAGGAAATAACGTGTAGAAATAGATACAGTAAAGCCTTTTAGGGCTGATAAAGAGGTAATGGTCTGAAATTCTAATCCATGGCCTGGGGTGTCAGCCACACTGTTCTGTCCTCTGTTCCCTTAGCGTGGGCAACATTCTGTCCTTCTAGGGCTGTATTGATGCCAAAATTAACCGTGGTCAGACCTAACCAGGGCTCACTTGGATACTAGCGACCAATTTCGGTTTCAGAGCAAACTCTGTTCAACACTAGTAATAAAAGCTGGCACTGATATAATCCTTCCCTATACTTAAGGCTGGCAAGATGGACGAAACATTCATGCTGGAAGAACATAAGAGAGAAGCCAATGCTGGATCAAGCCAATGGCCCATCCAGTCCAACACTCTGTGTCCAACATTCAGTGGCCAAAAACACCAGGTGCCAGCAGGAGGTCCAGCAGTGGGGGGCAGGATGCTAGAAGAACTCCCACTGTTGCGCCACCCCCCCCCCCCAGTACCAAGAATACAGTGCATCACTTGCCCCAGATGGAGAGTTCCTAGCCACTGAAGGACCTTTGCTCCATATGTTTATCTAATTCCCTCTTGAAGCCGTCCATGCTTGTAGCTGCCACCACCTCCTGTGGCAGTGAACAGAAGGCACCTTGTGCAGGAGAAGCCTGTAGGTGCTGCTGGAATGAATTGGTAGGATCCAATCCAGTGGCTTGCATTTAACCCAGGATACTATACTGGGAATGAACTGTGGTTTGGAATCCTGGTCTGTAGGACAAGTGCAAACCATAGTTTGTTGGTTTGGACATAACTGCAAGCTGTAGTTTTCTGCAAACATGGAAATTATCTGGCCACACACAGGAGGGAGGGAGTAAATAACTCCAAGGCGCTACCTGGAATGTTCATGCAGCAGCAAGCTGTGATCTGTTGTTGCATCTGAATCAAGCCAGAGTTTATTTTTGAAAGGGGTCACTTTGCAGAAAGACCAAAAAAACTCAGTGCAATTAAAAAAGTGGTATCAGCACTGGCAGCAGTCTTTGAAATTTCTTATACTGTTGGCGAGAACTCTGATTCATTCATTGACGTGAACTTTCCCTTAGCCATTGGCTCGGCTGTTCAGGTGTTACCGAACATTCCTCAAGTCACTGATTTTTTTTAGAAATGGCAACACACAAGGGGTAGGGATAGATGGGAATTTGATATAAAGGAGTTAGGCTTGGATTGGAGTAAACTGTATTGTTACAGCATTGGTCAGTAATTAGACTGAGTGTGTGTGTGAGAGAGAGACAGAGACAGAGACAGAAAGAGACGGAGAGATGTTTGGTGTGTGAGTATTATAAAGTGGGCGGGGCGTGTTAATGGGGATGTGTGTGTGTGTGTGGGAGATCAGTATTTCCTTGGTCTGTTTCACTTATGAATAACATGAGCTTCTGTGACATCTTTCAAAACCTATGCAAAAACACCCGATCTGTATTTTCATTTCAGTGCTAAAAATAATCCCGAAGCCCATAACTATCAGGTAAGAGGCATACAGATTTGTTGTTTTACTACCTTAATTATAGGCCCCAGTAGCGTCACGATCACTCGCCTTCTCGCCTACTCGCTCGCTGTGTTACGAGTTCTTGAAATGTGTGGGGCCCCCCCATTGGTGTTTTGCGTGCCTTCACATCTGTGTTCCGGAGGGAGCAAGTTAGATTCTGATCAACGGGAATTCATGTCCAAGAGCCGGTTTTCAGAAAGTTTCTATTAAAAAACCCCCAAAACACCTAGAGATCCTTGACAGATCCTTTGAAAGATCAGAGTTCTTCACCACAAGGTTATGAAAACAATCTGTCCAAAAATGGGTCATGTATTGTTCTTTTTTCAACTGCACACTTAAAAGGTTTGGGATTCACACTTGAAAACATAAAACTGTGAACAAGCGAACAAGCTTGTATTTGTGATGTGAGTTGACACATGTTCACTGCTGGGTAATCCTTCTGGGGTCAACTGAACTCTTTGCATCTTGTAGAAATTGTTGGAAAGGTCATGTTCATGATCAATTCCCCCATGATGGCCATCGCCAGAAGATTCAGTGGCCTGCTTCCATTGGGGACATCACTGTGCGGTCCTCACAAACACATATGGCCAAGTATGACTATGGTCTTACGACAAAAGAAGAGCCCTGCTGGATCAGACCCAGTGGTCCATCTAATCCAGCACCTGTCTCACACAGTGGCCAACCAGTTCCTCTGGAGGACCAACAACAGGGCAGAGAGGCTGAGGCCTTCATAAGAACATAGGAAGAGCCCTGCTGGATCAGACCTAGTGGTCCATCTAGTCCAGCATCTTGTCTCACACAGTGGCCAACCAGTTCCTCTGGAAGGCCAATATACAGGGCATAGAGGACAAGGCCCTCATAAGAACATGAGAAGAGCCCTGCAGGATCAGACCGGGGTCCATCTAGTCCAGCATCCTGTCTCACACAGGGGCCAACCAGTTACCCTGGAGGTCCAACAACAGGGCACAGAGGATGAGGTCTTCCCCTAATGTTGCCTCCTGGGTTTGGGGTTCAGAGTATTAGTGCCTCTGAATGTGGACGTTCCCTTTAGTCACCATGTCTAGTAGCTGCTGAATCTGTCCAATTCCCTTTTAAAGATGTCTGTGCCCATGGCCATCACTGCATCCTCTGGCAGCAAATTCCACATTTTAATCACTCACTGTGAAAAGAGGCATTTTCTTTTGTCCATCCTGAATCTGCTGTCCATCAGCTTCATCGGATGCCCTTGAGTTCCAGTCTTTTGGGAGAGGGAGGGAAAGTTCTTCATTGAAATGAAATGAAATGAAATGAAAGGGGGAAGGGGGCTGGCATATGGGTACTGACACATCACACATGGCAACTCCTTCCCGCCGCAGAGACCGTTGTCATTAGCAGTGCTCTTGGCCCAACCGGGGCATGGAGGCCTTTCAGAAGTATACGAGCCACGCAGGGAGGCGTATTCATGAGAGGCTCTTGCTGGATGTGTGGCTGCAGCAGAATGAGGAGATTCTATTTATTTAGGATTTTTGTTTCTGCCCCCTCTCCAGGAACCTGCCCAAAGTGGCGTACAAAAGAAAAGCAAAACATTAAAAGGTATTAAATAAAATCTATTCAAAAAAACATAACAAACCAGCCTATCATAAGAAACATAGCCCTTGAGTCTTGAGGTGGTGGAGTGGACTGTGCCACTTCAGGCTTCTTTTAAATGTTCTTCCCACATTTTAAAAGGATCACTCACTGCAATAAGAAAGCTAGCCTAGGGGCAAGGAAAGGTCTTGCCTAGCCCTCCACTAACCCTCTGCGCCATTTTCTAGTTGCAGGGTTGGGGGGGGGGGGGAGTGATTCTCTTTCATTGTGAAGTAATATAGCTGATTCTGCCTTTTCAAGACATTCCTACCTCATTCTGATTAACTTTGTCCTTAGATTTCTACTTATTTACTTAGTTTATAATCCCACCTTTCTCCTCCTTGGGGACCCAAAATGGCTCACATCATTCTCCTCTCCTCCCTTTTACCCACACAACAACCCTTTGAGGTAGGTTAGGCCGAGAGTGTGTGACTGGCCCAAGGTCACCCAGCGAGCTTCCACGGCAAGGAGGGGATTCGAGCCTGGGTCTCCCGGATCCTAGTGCAGCATTCTAACCACTACACCACCCTGGCTGAGAAGTTTTGAAGAGCTGAACACGGAAATATAACTAGCAGTTCAGATATCCTCAGGTGGGGTCGCTGTGTTGGTCTGGAGCAAAAGAACAAAGTTTGATTCCAGTGGCACCTTGAAGATCAATGAAGTTTAATTAAGACCAACAAAGTGCCACCGGACTCAAACTTTTAACAATTCAGAGTTAAACATTTTTGTTCAGAGCTGGCATCAACAGCCTGCTGCAGTCATAAATAACCAGGTAGGCACAAATTTCTCTGCGGTGAGGGTCTGGCCGTGTGTGTGTGTTCATCTTTCTTTAGTAAAAGCTACCTCAGGAAACTCGGAGGGCACAGCCCGATTACAGACAGTCCAATAACCAAGGTTCACTCTTTGTTTCTAGCCCCTGTACCACCCCAATGTGCACCTGGGCCAGTCACACTGGCACCCCCATCCACCTGTGAATGTCAGGTAAGTGCCTCGTCTGTTTTAACCTCATCTGAATTGTGTGATGGAGAAGACTGGGGGGGGGGGGGAGCAGCCTGAAATATAGGCCACATCTTAAGAAAGCAACGTACCTTTCACCCAAAACAGTGATGAGGTGTAAGCTGTGAGCCCAGACCAGAAGCTCCTGGTTGAGCACTGCCCTCACTGTGGGAGAGACGAGGAGACTTTGTCTGCTCAGGACCAAACTAGGCGGGATGACGCACCTGCATCCAGGCTTCCATTTTGTAGTGCCAAGGAAAGCCGTTCCAGATCCCTGCAGGGGTCTGGTTTTGGTCAGGACCACCACAGCATGGTGTTTCTCACCCATGGTTTTTCTAACCCAAAAGGGCGTTGGGTGGCATGTTTGCTGACATATTACCCTCCCCCCCAAGCTGCTTTGGGTTAGAAAAACGGTTGCTGGAGCAAAGAAGGAGCCTCCCTTCCCCTCATGCCACAGTGAGCCCTGGTGGTACTCTCAAACAGTTTTCCTCGGCTCTACGAAATGGAAGTGCATCCCGAGGATGAACCTCAGGACGCCGTCTTGTTTAGTTTTGCTCTGAGTCTCAGCCCCCACCCCCAAGTTTATCTGGACCACCCTGACCTTTCTTACCGTCTGCATAAAGACTGTTGAGAGCTCCTCTGTGTGAAGCACTTTGAACATCCGGAAGCATTTTACACATAGGGGGATGAGTGAGGTACTTTTGCCCAAGGCAGCTGAGGCCTGGAGATGGGCGAATGTCACGACCCCTGGCGGGTGGCCACCTTCTGCCGCTGCCGCCACCCTGGACTTGGGGTCTCTTGAGATGGCCCAGGGTACCCTCCCAAGCCCAGCCAAAGGCCCCCCTTTTAAGCCGAGAAAACGAAGGCGTGATGACCAGGCAGAGAACAATTAAACAGAAAGGGTTTTATTAATACCACACTGGGGCAGGGAAGACGAGACCAGGCGCTTCAAAATCAACAACAGTGTTTAGAGGCAAACTAAAGCGAATCTGACGCGACCAACTGTTTCCCTTGACTGTGTACTACTTCAAGGCCCACTGCCCTTCTAGGCCAGGCCTCCTGCCTGCGCTCACTCTGCCCCAAGGGAGGGGTCTTTCTCCCACCCCAGACCGTCCCCTCAGCTTGACTCTGTGTGAGGAAAGGCCGCAGAAGAGAAAAGGACGCCTTTTTCCAGTTCACAGCCCCTGAACTCCCATTGTCTACCACCACCACCAAGCATCATGGGGATTGTAGGCTGTCTGCTTATCACTCCCACACAGGTCTCTCCTGTGCCTAGGCCGCACTAGGCCTGTCTCCCAGGGCAGGCACAGATCATGACAGCTCCTCTACAAGTTCTAGTTGTGTCTGAGGTAAAACCAGAATAACGTTTCCAAACTTGGCTCCATTTGTTTCAGTGGCACTTGCGCTGGGAGCTCTTTTATTTAATTGTCATCAAGTCTTAGCCAACTTTTGGCAACCCCCTCATGGAGTTTTCAAGGCAAGAGACATTCAGAGGTGGTTTCCCATCACCTGCCTCTGCGTAGCAACCCTGGACTTCCTTGGTGGTCTCCCCTCCAAGTACAGCCCAGGGCTGACCTTCCTTAGCTTCTGAGATCTGACGAGATGGGGCGAGCCTGGGCCATCCAGGTCAGGGCAGTGGAGGTCATATGCCAAAGCTATTCCACGGCAAGAAGCTAATAATGAACACCAATGAACATTTTGTGGAGCATGTATTTTGAAAGTCTGTGGGTGAACTATATGTGGCTGGTGGCACGGGAATGCTGCCAAAACTAATATGCATGCATAGGCATGTGCACACAAGACCCCTTCTCACCTTCTTCCCATAATGCTGCCACTGCGTGGTGTGGTGCATTTTTTTCACCTTATAGTCACATCCTGGGCACCAGGATAGTAATACTATAACACGAGTGCGTGTTGCTGCATAGTCGAGGGGAGACCCTGCAGTGGTAATGCTGCGTTGCCCATAGGATATGCTTCCGCTTGATCCAACATGATTGCTGTTGACTGGTAAATCTTTACATGCATTTTAATATGTCCAAAACTTATTGACGGAACTACTGCACAATACATTTATTTTAGGTGTAACTTGAGGTATTTAAGTATATACCTAAAAGCTCAAGCTGTGTTAGTCTGTAGTAGAAAAGAGCCCATGTCCAGGAGCACCTTAAAGACTAACAAAATTTGTAGCAGGGAATGAGCTTTCGTGAGTCACTGCTCACTTCTTCAGGTCTTCAGATATCTGAAGAAGTGAGCTCATACCCTACAACAAGTTTTGTTAGTCTTTAAGGTGCTCCTGGTCTCTTGCTCTTTTCTCTACCCAAAAGCTGTACATTGTGCATGTCACACACGTTGTGTTTGTGTGTTGTGGCTGTTTCCTGCTTAGAACACAACTGTTAGAAAAGTAGTGTGTGCCTTTATCTACTTATTTATTTAGTTAGTTAGTTATTGGACACATTTTCATGTCACCTTTCCTCCCGATTAGGGTCCCCAGTGTGGTGAACATAAAAAAACATCAAAACATTTGAGCAATTTAAAATATAGTTAAAATTATAAAACTGTTCAATTTAAAACACCTAAACAAAGACTAGAAGGAGGGCCAGTAACCGCTCTTGGGGGTATGCCAAGTGAAATGAAAAAACCTCATCTGCTGATCAAAGGGAGCCTCCAAAGATGACCGGAGTTCTGCACACTTGTACACTTCATGGCAAAAAGGTTTCTTGCTTGGGATGCTTCAGGGCACCTGTCTGTTCCTGCCGGGGGGGGGGGGCGGGGGGGGCATGCTGTCCACAGGAAAAAAGGAATGCTTTTGTTGTACTTCAGAGCGACCTGGTGTGTGTTTCTCTGACACTGAGATCATTTGCAGGTAGAGAATAGTAGTCTGAGAGGGCAGCCATGTTGGTCTGCAGTGGAAGAGCTGGATTCGAGTGCAGCAGCCCTTTAGAGGCCACCAAATTTCTCAGGGTTTAAGCAAGTCAGAGCTCCCAGTCTTGGTGCTCCTGGACTTGGAAAGCAGAGGATAAGTTGTGAAGCACAGTCCTTCAGGAAGTCCTCCTCCACAAGTCCTGTCACAAGGAATGAGGCTTGTGCGAGGTCCCTGTTGGCCCTTGTGCGGCTCCCATTCTTTGCGGCAGGGTCTGTGGCTGGGCCTCACTCACACCTTCATCCTGGCTCCCTCCCTCCCCCCTCCATTCATACTTTTTGTTCCTCATTGTCGCCCCATTTTGTGTATGTGTGTGTGTTGTACCCCAGGTGAAAAACTCATTACTTTTTGTTGTTCCTAACTGTGATTTTGCTTTTGGCTTCTCGTTTGCCTTCACTGTGCGCATGGTTCAGGCCACCCTATCATGATGACAGTGTGTACTGGAAGCCCTGTGGCGAGGACAGCAGTTTATGGTATATCCAGGAACAGAACCAGAAGAACTTGGGTGGGCTCCAGAGTCTGTTGTACCAGGATAAGCTCATGACAACCCTTTGAAAAGACACCGGGATTTCGTGTTCCATCGTCTGTCTTCATTGCATTCCATAAAATGTTGTCTGTATGTCCTGCAAATGAGTTGTAGAAGTCAGGTCGTGATCCAGACGGCACTCTCCGGGTTTTCTTGCAAGCAATTGTTCCTAGGACTTCAGAAAGGGTCGAGGTATCCCAGAAATCCAGCATGTGGTAGTTCACTCATTCCCAAATCCCACCCACCCCCAAGTTTTTGTATGGCAATTTCATCTCGATTCCCTGCCATGTAAGTGTCGATGTAGCCCACACAGTTAATCCATTTAAATGTCTCCCTTTTTTTGGTTTGAGTGACACAGGAAGTGGGAAAATTGTAATGATCAGGCATGACTTAATGGCCAGTGATAAAGGGATCCAGGAGACAAATCAGAGGTTCAAACAACCCTCTGTTTTATCCCAGATTGATGTGCTGGTTCTTGTGCCACTAGAGTTGTTTTTACATAGTCTGTCCATTTGGATTTTAGTGATCTTCATCGATTATACTGTATTTGCTGCTATAATACGGTATCTCTGTCATGTTAGTGCCTTAATAATCAGTGGTGCTGCCTTTCAGTCGATTGTCACAGTGGAGAAGTGGCAGAAAGGAAAAAAACACCTCAGCCAAGTGGAGCTTTTCATGGTAGACAATGTTCAAGCACTGTTGCTCCCTTCATATTTTCATGGCTGTGAGTCTGGGACCGAGTCTTCAGCTCCCTCCCTGCTCTTTCGCCGCCATGTCCAGAAAGAGGTGACTGTAGGCAAGTCATTCCATCTCCACTTAGGGAGGGGTGGGCAGACGTTGCACACCCCAGATCAGCCCCCACATCAGACAGAAGTCTGAACAGCCCCCAAGAGGGGTTGATAAAGGATAGTTTAGACGAAGACGTTTTGAAGTGGGGTATGAATAAATCAAAAGTCAGATATATATTCTGCATGCTCAGGTTCCTTGAAACAGTCACCATTTCCTAATTTGTTTTAACTCTCTCGGATATGGAAATGACCTTGCCAGCTTTAGCTAACTTGTTGATTTTTTTGGTCTTAAAGCTGTGATCTATTGAAGCTGATCAGAATAAGGAATATCTTTGTATTTCAGAAGTGCTAGTGTTTTTAATATGATTTTTAATTGATCTGAATTTATAAACAGGAGTAAGTCTAAGAGCAAATATGTGAGAGTTTAATTTTTTATTTAAAGTATTTTACAGATGCTGTTATGACATTTGTTTTAATCTTTGTATGTGCTAAGTACAAATAATAATAAATATGAATATTTCCATTTGTCCTGGAGTTCTGTGTTCTATGTCCCTTTTGTCCGTTTTCTATCTTAGAAAACTAGAGCTAGATCCCCAGTGGATTTGCACTACTTCTGTTAAACAAAAGAATAAATTAGTTTCCCTGGCTACCTAAACTGGCTTGAAATTTTGAGAGCAGGTATGTCCTGCAGACAGTAAAGTTCAGAATTGTAAAAATTCTTTCATGGCTCTGTAGTGTTTATATGAAGTCTTTGCAACAATTGGCTCATAACTGAGAGTAAAATTTTTTGAATGAACAACCTTTCATCTACATGAAAAGGGCATGCAGATAGTTACACTGGAATAAATGTGAAACATGGGCAGGAGTCCAACTTGGCCCGTACAGACATGTGGTTATGGGGGCGGGAGTGTGAAGTTTGGGCCCATCTCCATAGCAAGATGAGAAAAATCCTAGGTTGGACCTAGGGATGCCAGCCTCCAGGTGGGACCTGGGGATCCCCCGAAATCACAGCTCATCTCCAGACTATCAGAGATCAGTTCCCCTGGAGAAAATGGCTGCTTTGGAGGGTGGAGTCTATGGCTTTGTACCCCCCTGAGGCCCCCCCTCCCCAGGCTCCACCCCCAGATCTCCAGGAGTTTCCCAACCTGGATCTGGCAACCTTATTCCCCCCTCCCCAGTCCCCTGCCAGTGGTCAAGGGAAATGTGGAAACCATAGTTGGAGCAGAGACCTAGTGCTGAACTTGTTTCTGGCCAGCATCTCCTCAGATGCCAAGCCAGGAGCTCCCCTGAGCCTTCTCACTGTTTTCTGTCTGGTGAGAATGTCAGAAGAAAGCACCTTCAGCCATGTGGTCCCATTTCTCAGCTGAAATATCGCCCGGGCACAGGTTTGTTGCCTCATTAGAGGTGAGGCCAGGATCAGCTTTTTCGTGGCCCTGTTGCAGATCGCGTCTCACAGCCTCACCACTTCTCTGAGGTAGCAATGGCTCTTGTCAAAATGTTAGCAACCACAGGAAACAATGAGAAGATTTTTGAATATTCACATCTTCTGCTGGTTGATTTTGTTCTCAGTGGATCCATATGGGGCAGCTGTAGATGAAACAAACAAACAAACAGAAACCCAGGTACTCCCCCACCCCCCAACCCTAAGAAAACTGAGTGTGGACCGTTCACACTTTATATCTTCTTGGATGTTCTGCTGCAGATGAGTCTTTAGCCAACCCAGGAATAGTTTAGTTTAAACATTAGTTTAAACTATAGTTTAGTTTATTATTAGTTTAAACTATAAACATTAGTTTAAACATTAGTTTAAACATTGAGCCAGTTCGCTGGAAAGGCAGGATAGAAATGCGAAAAATAAATAAATAAATAAAATAGTGTAAACTTTCAAGGTGGAACGGATCACTTTTCCTGAATGGCCTCTTGATTTCATGACACCCGGATTTTATCTGTCCCAGTCAGCTTCATGGGTGGGGCTTTTGCCCTATCTATATATTTAGGGTTCTCCTTAGAACAAGTCCCCAGAAATGAAGCAATCTGAAAACAGGTAAGAAGTGTGAGAGTTAAGGGTACCAAACTTAGCCCTGATAATTATTTGACAACTGCATAATCTAAAGCAAACCCTTTAAGAAGTGTAAAGAAGGGAGGAAGCCAGGAGGCAGGTGAAGGGACTATCCAGTGTCTTGCATAGAGTTACTTACAGGATCGTTCCCCTGCCAAGCAGGAGTTGTGGGCCTGAGGTGGGGGGGGGGGGAGGGTGTTCAATGCAGTGAGCTCCTGCCTCTCAGACCATGAGCTCATATCCTTGAACCAGGGTCTCCAGTGTGGTGCCTGTGGGCGCCATGGCACCACCAAAACCTTTCCCAGTGTCCACCAAGTGTCTTTAGAAAGTGGGCAGGGCCAGGTGAGCTTTTGCCCATCAAGGCTTCTGATTGGCCGCTGGAGATCTGACTGGCTGGGCAGATTTTCAGAAACGTTGCTTTAGCAGCGCCTGCCACAACAGCACAAGGATCTTCACTGTGTGACTGAAGGTAAGCTGCGGCAGCCATTTTGTGGCTGGGCCCATTGCGCTGTGTCAGAATTCCAAAGGTGCTCATTGGCTGACAAGGTCTGGTGCCCCCTGCTCTGGTGGCTGAAGATGCCAACCTGGAGCAGCTCAGAGCGGTATGCAGATGAGCTGCTTAGGTACCTAGGAGAGGCAGCCCACTCCCGTGGTGACAGCTTGTGTCCTGTCGAGAAGATTGGTGGTCCTCGACTAGAGGGAGAGAGGGAAGAGTCCCTCAGCAGGGCCCACCCTTCAGGCGGCAAACCAGTATCCTCGTATGCGAAGGAGACCGCTCTGGTGATGGGGAGGGTAGCTTTGGGTAGTGGGAGACTGACTCCTTAGAATGGGTCTCTGATGTCTTTGTATGATGACTTTGGCTGGGATGAATATCGTGGACTTCACGCGTTCTCCAGGTGGGCTGGTGGCCATGTGTGCGGAGGGGGAGCAGGTGGTTGTGGGGTCTGCTGGCACCAGCAGTGTTGGGAAGTGTCACAGTGTGGTCCTGGAGGGAAGATCAGATTGCTGGCAGAAGGTTAAAATCTAGGACCTCCAAAGTAGCATGCTCAGAAATGTGACCTCTTCAGAGAGCAAGGCTAGTGGGATCGGGAGGCAGGGGGGTGGGAGGGGTGATGCTAGGAGGTTTGTTTAAATTGGTCAGGCACTGGGGAATGTGGGGGGGGGGCAAGCTGACCCCATACCAAAGAGCCGTGGCATGGGCTTGAACTGAAACAGGATCGTTGCTATAGCTTTTGATAATATTGCAGAGCGGCTCCGTGGGGGGGGGGGGGGAGGCTGACAGGAGGTGGCAAACATCTGGCTCAGAATGACACACCCCGTAGAGATGGCAGGGTAATTCTTCTGGATAATCTAGATGGAATGGGTGAGAACTTGAAAGAGCTCAGAACCAGAATCCATCTCATGGCCCGTGAGGGGAAATGTGCATGTGTGTCTGTGTGTGTGTGTGTGGGGGGGGTGCTTGAAGGAGGAGACCAAGTACAAATGTGTCTATGTACACATTCTTAGAAGCATCAAAGACGGGGCTGGTGTGCTTTGTGTTCATTGAGAGAAGGAGACACTGTGGGCTTGTAGAAATCTGGCTGGGATGGGGGGGGGTGAAATCCCTTGGATATGTTATATAGGGGTGCCAAAGAAGAACCTATTGGCGTGCGGTGGAATGTACAAATGTCAAAAGGGACAGAGTCCGGTAAACAAGAGGCAGGAAAAAATTAAGCTGAGACTCACCTCACAGAATCTCTACATATTTTTGCCCTCATCATAATTTACTTATGATGACCCTGTCGGGTTTTCAAGGCAAGAGATGTTCAGAGATGGTTTGCTACTGCCTGCCTCCACGTCATGACCCTGGTATTCTTTGGAGGTCTCCCATCCAAATACAAAAGAGGGCCAACCTGGCTTAGCTTCTGAGATCCGATGAGATCAGGCTAGCCTAGGCCACCCAGGTCAGGGAAAATTAATGTCTTGTGGGATGAATACGATTTTCTGGCACAGCAGATATCTGAGGGTGATCATAAAATGGAGTCAAGTTATGGATGGGTGGTAAAAACCAAGCTGCACTGGGAACAGAAGCCACTGTGGCTTAACCTGTCTCTTCATGGCCATCTTGCCTTAGTGGGATAAACAGGGTGAAAACGGAGATAATCACCCCCCTCCCACACACACACACACACACACACACACACACACACACACACACACACATAAACACTTGTTGCTTTATGTTAGGTTTCCAGAAAGACCAAGATGGGTGGCCACATTAGTCTGTCTGTAGCAGTAGAAAACAGATGGAGTCCAGAAACACCTTAAAGACTAACACTATTTGTGACAGGGGATGAGCTTTTGTAAGTCACTATTCACTTCTTCAGATACAGCTGGAATGAGAGTCCAGCTGTCCTATATATTGGAAAATGGGGTGATTTCAGATGCTGGATGACATTAGCAGGCAAATGACCATAGGAAGTGTGACTGGATTAGTTGTGATATGCAGAGAGGTAGTAGGCGTGGAGAAATCAGCATTGGTAATGAGACAGGAAACCGAGGTCTCGAGAGACTGCTGAATTGCAACTGATAACAAAGCTCAAGACAATACATCCACCTGGACTAAATTGAGACCTAGGTTTCCTGTCTCATTACCAATGCTGATTTCTCCACGCCTACTACCATTCTGCATATCACATGTAATTCAATCACACCTGTTCTTGTCATTTGCCTGATAATGTAATTTGATGTCTGAAATCACTTCACTTTCCAACATATAGGACAGGTGGACTCACGTTCTAGCTGTATCTGAAGAAGTTAGCAGTGTCTCACGAAAGCTCATAGCCTACCACAAATTTTGTTAATCTTTAAGGTGCTCCTGGACTCACTCTCTTTTCTGCTGTTAGGTTTCCAATGTATGAGAAAACTGCAGCACATACAATGCCAGGTATCCTTTGTGACCAAAGGATCCAACTTCCAGCGCAACTGGCTGCTAACTATGTATCTGAGAATTTGCATCATTTCCCCATTGAGAAGGTTCTCCTGTGACTCCCTTCTGAAACCCACCAGAGAAGATCTGGCACACAGGAAAACAGTACCTCCTGCTCCCAGTTCTTAGTAGGCAGTCCATAAAGATACCATCAACGTTAGAAGTACCAAAGGCTGCTGTGGGGGGGAGGATCCTGGGAAATCAATAGGGATAGTTTCTTTCAGTCTCTCTTGGTCAAAGTCAACACCATCAGCACTGCCAAGGCAATTTCTGTCCCAAGATCAGGTCTGAAGCCAGATCAGTGGGCTGTAGATGGCACGCACGGCCCCTCAGCAGTTCATCTAGAGTTGCCAGCCTCCAGGTGGGGCCTGGAGATTTCCTGCTTTTACAACTGATCTCCAGCTGACGAGATCAGCTCCCCTGGAGAAAATGGCTGCTTTGAAGGGTGGACTCTATGGCATTGTACCATGCTGAGATTCCTCTCCTCCCCAAACCCCGCCCTCTCCTGGATCCACCCTCAAAGTCTCCAGGTATTTTCCAGCCCAGACCTGGCAACCCTAAGTTCATCCCATGTTCCTTCATGTCACATTCAACCACCCATCCGGGCAGGGTCAGTTACACAGGTTCATTCTGTCTGACTTGGGTACATTTGCCCTGGCTGGGGACTGGAAGGGTGGCAGATGGAATGGATAGGGTGACAGTGGTTGATTGATCTGCCTTTTGGTTTTATTTGGGTTTTTTTAAATTGTTACAGTTGTCTTAAACTGTTGTGGTAAGTTGCTTTGGATCCTGCTGGGGAGAAAGGCGGATTATAAATACTCCACAGGCCTCAGGAGGGAACAGGTCTTCTTTTTTTGATGCAACAAAATACCTGGAACCAGCTTTGTTTGCTGGCCAGCCCCCATTTAGTTCAAAATATGGCCTCTATTCAGTTTGTTTGTTTGCTGAAGATTAAAGGTCATTGCCAATTAGATCTCACAATGGAATATAAAATTGGATATATATCAGTCTTGGAGACAAAAGTATGTATCACACAATGAACAAAATGTAGGAAGTTATTCACTATCAGGCATGATAGCCTGAAATCTTCCAGGATCTTGATCCAGGTGGCTCCCTGTTCAAGGTATTTGCTTCTCATTTTGTAAGGTCCTTGGTCCTGATCAGGCAAAGAACCTTTTTAAAATAGATTCCTCTTCTAGTTTTGAATTTTGTGCTAAGCTGTTTTAATTTTTTTGTTACTGTGTATTTTATTATCTTGCAAGCTGCCTTGAGCATATTTTTTAAGATGGCGTAAATTAATGTCTATAAAAAACAAAGCAAACCCTTACAGAATCCAAAATCTGATGCACCATAGCCAGGAGACTTGACAAGATGGTTCTCAGAACGTTCTAGAAATGGAAGTGTGACGGTAAACAAAATGAAGTGTTCGCTGCTGTTCTGACCCACCCACCCACACACTCATGCTGATCTACTGGAATTTTGGAATATTTGCTATCTAAATAAGCCCCTTGGAAAGTCTGGAACCAGAAGCTCATACACGTCGGACATTAGCAAAACTAACCATTTGAGGACACAAGCACACCAAATAAATGGTGTGGACACATAGGATGGCTGGTGGTGAGAAGTGCAGTCCAGTTGCAGCCAACTTCTGGCGACCCTGTAGGGTTTTCAAGGCAAGAATTACAAACAGAGGTGGTTTGCCATTGCCTCCCTGAGTCACACCCTTTTTCCTTGGTGGTCTCTCATCCAAGTGCTAACCAGGTCTGATCCCAAAAAGCTTCCAAGATTTGATAGGACTGGGCTAGCCTGGGACATCCAGGTGAGGGCCTTGCCTTTTCTCTAAATCTTTTCTCTAAATCTGAGCTGCAGTCTCCACATTTGGCCTCTTAACTGTGTTTTTGGTGGAAGGCTGTGATAGAGTTCCTTACTCCTCTTTAAGTCCAAATCTGGGCTGTGCCATTTCTAACTGTGGGTGAGGTCTTGCATGATGGAATGCTCTCCAGGGAGGTGGAGAGTCCTGCGCACAGAGAACTCACACATGAGAGAAAACTAGGCTACAACCCTTCTCCACAAGGTGCAATTTCTCTGTGTCCAAGGGGTTTTTTTTGGTATGGAGGAGCATTCAGCCAGGTGGCCCCCATCTGTGTTCTTAAGTAGTACAGCCCAGATATAGGTTTATCACCTCTGTGAGAAGAACTGCCTGGAACCAGAAGCTTCAGAAGACATGGGTGAGATTTGGAGCAAACAAGGAGTAAGTCATAGTGATAACCAGTGCTTTGTTTGCTTAATGAAAGTGCTGGTAATTATGTATAAGCTTGCATTGATTTCCATCAGCTCCACCCTCAGGACGTGGGAGAGCCCCCCCCCCCAAAGGTGCTGGTACTCAGTACCACTAAGTACCGCCACAAACAGAGCCCTGGTGGCAACCCCCGTCTTTTGAAAGAGTTGTAAGGGCCTCTCCAGCGACCATTCAGAGAGCGAGAAGTGCCATGGTGGCATGGAGGGTGGATAGGCAGGAGTAATTGATAAGTATGTATACATTCAGGTGGGGTAGCCGTGTTGGTCTGAAGCCACAGAACAAAGTTTGAGTCCAGCAGTACCTTGAAGACCAACAAAGTTTAATTCTGGTTGAAAGCTTTCGTATCTGAAGAAGGGTGCTTGCACATGAAAGCTCATCCCCAGAATTAAACTTTGTTGGTCTTCAAGGTGCTGCTGGACTCAAACTGTGTTCTAATGAATACGTATGTGTACTTTTTTCCTCACAGATGACTATGTTGTTGCCAACACTTTCCTGTCCCTTTCTAAATGTTCTGACTTTGACCCAATCTGTGCTCCACAGCTACCCTTTGAACAACACTGAGCATCACCCATTTAACATTGAAGAAAATGGTGGAATGCCCTTCACAGCCAAAATGTCTGGGAGACACCACCACCACCACCACCACCATCACCACCACCAACACGCCGGTTATGGAGGACTTGCCCCACCTGACAGCAGCAAGGATGTGGTTGCTCCTGTTCCAAGCCCAAATAGTAAGTCTACACTAATTTTGGCTCCCAGCAGAGGCCCACTGCTTCAACCAAAGGCCTGGCGGAACAGCTCCATTTCGCAGGCCCTGTGAAACTGCGATGGGTCCTACAGGGCCCTGGTCTCAGTTGGGAGCATGTTCCACCAGGCCAGGGCCAGGGCCAAAAAAGCCCTGGTCCTGGTTGAGACTAGATGGACATCTTTCGGGCTAGGAATAACCAGCAGATGGTCCTCCGAAGAGCGCAGAGCTCTCTGGGACACATATGAGGAGAGGTGGTCCCTTAGAGATGTCGGTCCCACGCCGCATGAGGCTTTATGTGACTTGATGATCAAAACTTTTGCAACAATCAGACGAATCTCATAGGCAGCAGAGACTGCGGTTAGGTTTGTAACTTGTCCAGTTTGAGGAAAATGGCTATTTTTATCTCATCACCCAATTAACTTTTTCTATGAATGTTTTTGTATAATGAACTTGGACAATTATAAGGAGTTTTGCGAGGGATTCTACAAGTCCTCTTCAGACTGACCTGAGATTTTTATTTATTTTTTATTAAAAAGTGCTTAGCCACTTGCAAAAGTTTGAAACTGGTGTTCCAATTACCCTTCCTGCCCTTGTCCCGGTCCCTTCCCTCCCTTCCCTCTGAAATTCTCCATCTGGATGGCTCAATAGAAAAGCTTCTTGAGCTCTAAGTACACCATGTAATTTACTTACTGGTGTGCCTCAGCAATTTTCAGGGCACTGCTTCATCTTCGTGGAAGTGGAAATGGATTTTTGAAATGAAGAACTGTCAGTCCTGATTGATTTGATGGATCAGATCAGTCAAATGAGTGGTCTAACAGCTAATGGGATGTTCAAGAGGATCCATCCGTCTTCGCTGGCCCAAGATCTGGATTTCTGTGGCAGCCTTTGTGCTGCCCCACCAGGACCCCTTCGGTGGAAATCCTTTGTGCCACACACACCTTGTATCAGTGGGTGCCTTTTCTGCTTCTGATATCTATTTTTTTAATGTTATGGCTAGAGCCATGTGCTTTCCGCATGCAGTTGTACCATGGTTTTATTATGAGGGCACCATAATACCTTTTTTATTTTTCAATTTCTTTCCTAATAATTCCCAACACTGAATTGGCCTTTCCCCCATTCCAAGTTGAAAAAGAGCAGAGTGACACAGTGGAAGTTCCAGGTTGCTGTGCCTGGCGGTTCCCAGGGTGTGTTTGGTGGGTGCGCTGTTCATAATTGGTGGTATTCTTGTGCAGAAATTTTACCCACAAATGTCGAGGAAACCTGGATTGTGTTCCCAGTCTTGGAAAATGGCCAGAAACATAGTTTAGGTTTTTAAAAACTATTTAAAGGAGCAAAAGTGTTTTGGGTCAGGAAGCACACAAGACCAGGGGATGCAAAAAGGAGGGCAGAATGATACAGCAGTTATGGTCATGAAGTCCTGACTACAGGAAAGGGCTCTGAAGAACCAAATAAGAGCAAGAAGTCTCTGCCAGCCTCCAGCTCTTGTGCTGAACGGCACTGTGGGGGGAGGAACAGCCTTGCTTCCTTGCTCCACCCCCAGAGCGAAAGTAGGGGGGAGCCGCCTGGGTGGATTCGGATCACATCCAAGCAAGATCCTACAGAGCAGCGGTAGTTCGAGTGTACACAGCCTCGTGGGTGGGGCCCGTGAGGACCCTGCTCATAAAGCCTCTTTTAGGACAGCCGTTTCACTGTGATTGTGCCTGCCCACTGCAGTCCCATTCCAAAGGGCGAGCACAGAAAGCAAGCTCCCTGATGCTTCATTTCTAAAAAAGACCGAAGCCTCTCTGTTATGCATCACAGCCAGCACCTTAGAGACCAAAAAGATTGGGGGGACGGGGGCAGGCGGTATGAGCTTTCGAGAGTCCAGGCTTCGTTCCTCAGACACTGAGATATACTGGGTTCAGACGCCTAGAGTGATCAGCTCATAGTTTACGAGTGATTACAGCAAGGAGAAAAGAAGGCTGGCTAACCCTGGCCGAAGCCCAGTATTTATGCCTGAAAAGGATTACACCCCAAATACACCCCACTCCCAACCATAGGCTATTTACACTCTATTGTTTCCTGATTGGTTTCCTCTAGGATCCCTGTCTCCCTACTGGCCCATTCTAGGATCCTAGCAATCTACTGTTATGCGTTCCAAGCTAAGTCCTTTTGCAAGTAAGTTCAGGCTCAGTACATAACAGACAGGCTCAAAGGGGCTCTCGAAGGCTCTGCTGGACTCAAATCTGGCTGTTCAATTGCAGACCAACACAGACACCCTCCAAAACGTGTGTCCGGCCATGGGCTACCTTCGTCTTTGCCCCCGTTTGTTTGCCAGCACACTCATGTCTGTGAGGGTCAGTGCTGTAGTCTTTTAATGGCTGGGCCAAAAGGTTGTCTAAGCCAGGGATGCCATCTTCCAGGGATGCCCTGGAGATCTCCCACTCTGACAACTGATCTCCTGAGACCAGTTCCCCTGGAGGAAATGGCTGCTCTGGAGGGGGACTCTATGGCATCACAGTCCTGCTGAGGCTCCTCCCCTCCCCAAACCTCCCCCTCCCAAGGCTCCACCCCCAAAATCTCCAGGTATTTCCCAGCCCAGAGCTGGCAGCCTGATGCCTAACTCTGAGGTATCTAAATCTGTAATGGGAGATATCTCCAGTAGGAGAGCTTTAACCTCATGGCCTTCTTGACTTCAGTGTGTGTGTGTGCATGTGTGTGTGAGATATTTCTTTTTACATCTTCAGTGAGGACCCTAAGTGGCATGTTCTTCTCCATTTTATCCTCATCACAACCTTCTGAGGTAGATGAGGCTGGGGGCGTGTGACTGGCCCAAGGTCACCCAGCAAGTTTCCATGGCAGAGTGGGGGATTCGAACCTGGGACTCCCAGATCCTAGTCTGTATGAGGAACAGCTACAGTTCCTTTTGCTAGGTAGGGGAAAATCCCTTTCAGTGTGAGTTGCCATCCTCCAGGCAGAATCTGGAGTTCTCCCAGAATTACAACTTTTCTCCAGACTACAGAGATCGGCTCCCTTGGAAGAAAAGACAGCTTCAGAAGGCAAACTCTATGGTATACCATAGATTGTAGATGAAATCCCTCCACTAATTGCCTCATCTACAGGCACTCCCCCCAAATCTCCAGGAGTTAGCCGCCCTACATTCAGTCCATTTTAAAACTTCGTTGTTGCAAATGTTACAAGCTGCTATTGTCAAAAGGGGATGAGTGTGATTGTGATGTTAGTTTATAACCGTGTGTAAACTTTGTCCAGTGGTTAGGTTTGCAGGGTTTTTTACTTTGCTTTCAGACTGTTTTCTTTGCTAATTCTGGGCATCCAGGAGTTCCTCGCCTTTACGACAATGCTTCTGTCCATCTGAAGAAGGTGGAAGTGGAGACAGCGAAAGCGGTTGGGCCATGGCCAGCGCTGCACATCAACATGAACAAGGTACAGCATGGGCATCTCTATCAGGGGCTTGGGTTGCCAGTCTCCAGGTGGGGCCTGGAGGTCACGCAGAATTACAACTGATTTCCAGACTGCAGAGATCAGTTCCCCTGGAGGAAATGGCTGCTATGGAGCGCGGACTCTGTGGCATCGTACTCTGCTGAGGTCCCTCCTCTCCCAAAGCCCCACCCTTCCCGGGCTCCTCCCCCCAAATCTCCAGGGATTTCCCAGCCTATGCCAGCCAGGCGGATCTTTTACAGTCCCACAAAAGCTGTTCTGTTTGAGCTGCAAGTAGCTCTTGAGCTGGCTTAGTGCACCGCAGGCCCCCAGCCAAAGCAGAGAGGATGATGCCCTCTTGAACTGCTCAAGTAACCTGCAAGGAGCCAGTTGCTCTTATCAACACTGCAGGGATTAGATCAGAGATGTAACTCAGCTCCGAGATGAGGGGAAACAGCACAAGCAGGGAGGGTATTTCCCTTCAGTTTCCCATCCCATGTCTCTTCACAAACATTTACTTCCTTCATCTAAACCCTGCCTGTCTCCCTGATCGTGACCCAAGGCAGCTTACACAGGCCTTCTCTCCTCCAATTTATCTTCACAAACACCGCCCTGTTAGAGATGCCAGCCACCAGGTATGGGACCTGGGGATCCTCCAGAACTACAGTTCCTCTCCAGACTACAGAGATCAGGTCCCCTGGAGAAAAGAGATGCTTTGGAGGGGGAGCTCTGTGGCCTTGTACTCTGCTGAGGTCCCTCCCCTCCTATGGATGCCAGCCTCCAGGTGGGACCTGGGGACCCCCTGGAATCCCAGCTGATCTCCAGACTACAAAGATGAGTTTCCCTGGAGAAAACAGATGCTTTGGAGGGTGGACTCTCTGGCATTATAACCCACTGAGGTCCCAGTCCTCTGTCCCCAAATCTTAGTGGGACTGACAATATTCAGTGTGTGAGCTTGTTTCTGCCCTCTCATATGCTAACCACAGAAGAACGTGGGTCTAACCACAGAAGTTTAAAATTACAGATAACACAACGTTTGCCAAAAATCAAAAGTCCAGAGTAACACACTGTAATTTCTAGGGAACTGCAATCACTTGAGACCCTCGCTCATATTTGCTTGGAGGAAACAGCTGCTTTGGAGGGTGGGGGCTCTATGGTATCCTAGCCTGCTGAGGGCCCTCCCCTCTTGAAACCCTGCCTTCCCCAGGCTCCGTTGCCTTCATCTCCTGAAACTCCCCCACCCAGAGTTGGCAACCCTAGCTTCCAGTCGAGTGTAATCCCCTTGGGCCTGTCTCATGAAACACTGGGAGCCAATTTCTTCTTTTTGAATGTAGTTTTAAAACCAAAGGTTCCCCTCTGCCCCTTATTTTACCCTCACTTGCTTCTGCTATTTGCCCCCCACACACACACACACACTGCAGTCCTCCACACACTTAGGTGGGCGTCTGTTTTAAGTCTCTTTACTTCCAAAGGGTAAGCTTGGGTTGAGGTGGTTGGGACCCAGTCAGTGTTCCCTCTAAGCTGAGTTAGTGTGAGCTAGCTCACAGTTTTTTTAGCCTCTGGCTCACACATTTTTGTCATGGCTCAGGAAGGATGGCTCCAGAGCAAACTAATTCATGCAGTAGCCAAATTGCTCGCTCACAACTTTAATGCCAGCAGCTCACCAAGTAGAATTTTTGCTCACAAAACTCCACAGCTTAGAGGGAGCATTGGACCCAATACATTTTCATGAAATCTCTCTCTCTCTCTCTCTCTTTCTCAGAAGTGGTGTCTTGTTGTTTGTGTTCAAAGGTGCCTGAACTCAAGTCTGTGCTGGGAAGGGTGGCAGAGACATCTTCCCCAGGGTGCCATGGCAACCCTCCTGCCAAATAATCTGTGGGATCCAAATGTCTGTCCTTGTCTTTGTATTCATATATTTAATTAGATAACAAGATGAGAAAAAGCCAAATAAAACCGTGTAGATTAATGGAACGTACTTTACTCTTCTGAGTGCTACTGGGCCATTTTAATTAATACAAATGAGACATCAAAGGTCCCCAGAGGTGAATTGGAGAGCATAAGGCTATGATTCTCTCTGACACCGTCTGGGGGAACAGAGTGAACTCAAGCAGTTGCCTCAAACAGTTGCCTCAAACTCATCCACAAAAATAATACGGGTCTATGGCAAAGCTTTGAGCAGCGCAAGTGGAAAGACTTTGTTGCACCATATAAAGTGGGCGCAAGGCAGAGGGCAAAATTTGGTCACTGTCATAAACCTCTTTGGCACTGCTGAATGGGGGTACGATGCCGCAAAGTCCACCTTCCAAAGTGGCCATTTTCTCCAGGGGGACTGATCTCTTTTGCCTGGAGGTCACTTTTAATCCCAGGAGATCTTCAGCCACCACCTGGAGGTTGGCAAACTTACCCGTACTGTTGTACCTTCTGATTTGCTAGACTCCATCCTTCAATTTGATCGGGAACATGTGCAGAGGTATAGAACAGTATTTCAGTTGCAGGCCTCCTGTGGCATTTAGCATGGAATGGACACGTGTTACATACTCGTGGGGCCACTCTGGCACATTTCCCCCAGTCTTGTTAGCAGTCAGACCCTCCTCCTGCCGGGGGTGCAGCTTGCGCTTAGAGATAAACACCCTTCTTTAATATCATCCCGAAATTGTATGCGCAGGGCCTAAGACTGAAACTAAAGTGGAGCTGGTACAAACTAAATAAATGCTGGCCGGGTAAGAGCTGGGGAAAATATTTTGGAAGGTGAACCAGAATGGCTGGCTCACTAACGAACCTCCTCCCCACACTAAAGTGATGCATAATTGACAACGATGGGTCTCCCAAGAAAACATTACCTCACCTTAGATTAACCTAGTCTGCAACCAGTCATGGTCTTCCTTACCCCAGTTTAGTAACACTTAACAACTATTCATACAACCCAGTAGTTTCTCCCATCCTGTAATCAAGGATTATCAAGCAACAGTATCACTTTATTTCATATTAAGCAATCTCATCGAGGTTTCACCCAAACATTTATCTATCCTCCAAAAGTCCATCAAGGTATTGTTTTGGGGGCAAGCACATCAGCCTACCCTCAGACAGCATTTTGCCCTATATTTGGAGTACATAGAAGAAGAAGAAGAGATTGGATTTATACCCCGCCCTTCACTCACTTGGAGTCTCAGAGCAGCTTACAAACTCCTTTCCCTTCCCCTCCCCACAACAGATACCCTGTGAGGTAGGTGGGGCTGAGAGAGCTCTTTCCCAAGCTGTCCTTGAGAGAACAGCTGGTACAGAGCTATGGCTTGCCCAAGGTCATCCAGCCACGTGCAAGTGGAGGAGTGGGGAATCAAACCTGGTTCTCCCAGATTAGAGTCCGTGCATTTAACCACTACACCAAACTGGCTCTCTGTGCCAAACAGTCTGTCTGTGTGTGTTCTCGGCACTAAACATCACATCCCACTTGCATGTGAGTCCTCTCCTTCTCTTCAAGAAATGCTGGCTGTTTTGCTAGCTGACTTCCATGGACCTCATTCTCAGAGATCAGTAAATATCACCTTTCCCCAGATCACTGTCTCTCCCTCCTCCTTGATTTCCTCTTAGCTAGCTTGTGTGTTTTCCGTGTGTTTTATGCGTATGTTTTGCTCTTTTATTCTTTTATAATAAAACAGCTTTCCAGTTGAACTTCAGCCTGGTTTAATTTGAGAATTGTCTAAGGGAATATCCTGGTATACATAAGTGGAGATCCCTAGTTACCCCCTCTCACTTGTCTCCGGTTAAGCTAATTTCCCCCAGTTAAACAGGAGACTGCCAATTTGGGTAACAGACTTCGTTGGCTTCCCTCTCTGCCCCTGCCTTTCCCCCCTCTAGCCGCTTCCCCAAGTAGGTAATGGGTATTTCTTTGCAGTAAAGATGGCTGCCCAAGACTGGGCCGCTAAGTTCTGTTTCACACATGCATCTCCATTGCTCATTGATGGAAGTCTCATGAGAATGAGCTTTCACAGTTCCCATGGCTTTGGGATCACATGATGCCCACTCAGACACAAGACTTTTTAAAAATGTTAATTTTTATTAAGATTTTTAAAACAACGTACATTAAAAAACCCAGAAAACACAAAAAAATGGAATAAAAAAAGAAGTGAGAAAAACATGAAAAGTAGAAGCAAAATAAGGGAATATCAATTTTCATCTACGACTGACAACTTGGTTTACTCTAATCACCCTCTCTATAATTACATAATAGATTCCCTCGTTTATCTATAATCTTTTCCCCTCTTATTCTTCACAACCATAAGTCATCAATTAATCTTTTTCAGTTTCACGCAAAAAGTCTAAAAGGGTTAGCAAGACTTTTTGATGGAGACGGCTCATATATTCAGCCAACACCCAACATGTGACCTCTGATTAAGAGATATCCACACATGTATGAGCCCTTAACAATACATCTGTGCACAGTCACCAAACTGAACAAATTAATAAGCCATTATTTTTAGAGCTATCCAATTAACCACAAACTATTTTCCTGTTGAAAAAAAAGCAAGTTGTTAGCTAATTAAAGATCATCCATCTCATTTGGGTGACAATGTACAGACTGTTAACAAAACAGCTACTATCGACTGTTAAGTAGCCCGCTACTGCTTTGTGGAAGAAAAGCCAGGGTTTTTATGTGGACACCTAGATTAAAATCCTACGCAGAGAGAAGTATCCCTCAGTGGACACATGTTGGATTGTGGCCCTAGAAGTTTCACTGGGTAGCAATTGACTGCTTGCAGATCAATATGCCAGAGAGAAACAAAAGCAGCTAAGTGAAATCAGGATGATGAGAAAATTGGCTAATTAGAGGGTTAGGTCTTCCTTTTGATTAATTTTCTGTCCTCAGTATTGATTTTCTGATTAATTTTCTGTCCTCAAATATTGTGATTGAGTCCACAGAGGTGGCAAATAAAGCCAAAGATATGGGCCATTAGGGATTTAGATTACTTGGTCGGCTCTGAAGAAGTGAGCGGTGACTCACAAAAGCATTTGCCCTGCCACAATTTTGGTTCATTCTTAAGGTGCTACTGGACTCCTGCTCTTTTCTATTGGTGGTTTAGGAATTAGGGAGACATATTTTCCCACTGTTTAACTTCCTCACTGAATAAAAGCTTTAACTGAGGACAAATACTAGTCTGCTCAGTGGCCCCTACAGGCTTCCCCATTTTACCAGGCTGGCTGAGGACCCAGGCGACCAGGCCTCTGCGAGAATTCTCCTCCCAGCTGAATTGTGTGTGCATATAAAGAGCTGTCAAGTCACATGGCGACTCATGGCCACCCCAGCAAGGGGGCTTCTAAGGCGGGCAAGAAGCAGAGGTGGCTGGCCATTGGCCTTCCTCTGCAGAGTCTTCCTCAGGGGGTCTCCCTTCCAAGTACCGACCCTGCTGAGCTCCTGAGATCTGACGAGAGCAGACCACACCGTGCTGCCTTCCCTCCCCACTCAGCTTAATTGCCCCACCAATAAAAGGAGAAAACCTGTTCTTCTTTTCTGCCTTTCCCGCTGCCAAGTGCAGGAGAACATCAAGAATTTGGCTGTCCTATAAACTAGCCATCTTTTTAAGGCACTATTTGTACATCCTCTCTCTTCAGCTTTGACACTCATCTACATTAAACATGTGCACAGTTCCCAATAGGGTTGCCAGCCTCCAGGCGGTGGCTGTTCTCCTTCTATTACAATGGATCCCCAGGTGACAGAGAAAACGTCCACTTTGGAGGGTGGACTCTGCATGGCATTATTCCCCACTGAGGGCCCTCCTGTCCACAAAACCCGCCCCCCTCAGGCTCCCCAGGTATTTCCCACCCCAGAGTTGGCAACTCCAGTTCCCAAGCCTTTACTGAAAATCATATCAGGAAAGGTTTTCTTAAATTCCTTTCAATTCTCTGGTTTAGTGTAGCCCATGAGCAGCAATTTTTGAGATGTAGAAAAACCAGATTGAATATACTAAATAACTGAGCAAAGGGAGAAATTAAATTAGGAAATGAATCTATTGCTTCCTCCGTAATTTCAAAGTTAACCATGAGGTAAATGATGAAAGGCCTTTAAACTTGAAGTTAGTTGCTCTTTTACTTCATGGATATAAGGTTAAGACAGCCTCATGCCTTTGATAGCCAATGGTAGCCAACTTTATGTTGAGAAAATCCTGGAGATTTGGGGGTGGAGCCTAGGGAAGGGAGGTTTGTGGAGGGGAGGGAACTCAGTGGCCTCGAAGGCAGCCATTTGTGAGAGTCCTGTTCAAAGTAGTCAAGGATCAGATCTCGGTTGGTTAACCACAGTTCTTTATTGCCTATTCCTACATTAGTACAGCGTCTCGGGGTATTGTCAGAGATGAGACAAATAATACAAGCGGGTCTATTATACCATTCCAAGGAGTTTGAATTACCCATAGGTAGCCAATCCCCAGGAGGGAAAATTGGCGGGCTAAAAGGTGTCTTGACCGTTTGGTTCACACAGGAAAAAAGTGAGGTGTTAAGCAGTAAATTTCCCTTCCCAAACCAGACCCCTCCGTTCACATAACAATTCATGGCTCCAAGGTTCTTTAGCATAGATAAGAGATGAGAGTCTTTCCTCCCCTTGAAGTTACTGCCTGGGCAGCTGGAATGCGGAGGCAGGGATGAGAGGCCTCGTTGTTCTCACCCTAGAGGTTGTCACCCTCCCGACCCAGCAAGGAGAAAATACAGGTCCAATACATAACAGAATACATAGTGTGCATGCAAGATTATATTGACAGAATTAACTGATTCTGACACCCTGCCCCCCCCCATGATTCCCTTCACCTAGCTTTTTCAGGGAACATTTTATGGAACAGTTTAGTTAACTTGGGGGCATGAACATGTTCAGAACGAATCCATTCATTGTGTTCCGGGCCAAAATCTAACCATCTAACTAAGTAATACAAATGGCCCCTCTTTGTCTTGGAATCCAGGATTTCAGTTATCTCGTAGTGTGGACTCCCCTCCTTCATCAGTGGAGGAGGAACTGGAGGAACTGGATGCCATGCATTCGGCCCAGGATCTTTCTTCAGCAAGCTGAAATGAAACACAGGATGTATAGAACTTAGTGATTTAGGCAGGTCGAGTTCAAAGGAGACATCAGAGATTTTTCGTAGCACTTTAAAGGGTCCAACATATTTCCATCCTAATTTTCTGCTGGGCTGCAGCCCGTGGATATTTTTGGTAGAGAGATAAACAGAGTCCCCGGGTTGAAGGTCCCATCCCGGTGCTCGGCCACGATCAGCATATTTTTTATAGTCTTCCTTGGCATGGTCCAAGGCTTTACCAATCAACGGCCAGGAGTCCTGGAGACTGGACCACCAGTTTTTGAAGTCTGAAGGGGGAGCCTGGGGGTCTTCCTTGAGGGTGGGGAGCGGTTTACCTTCAAAACCTCCCACTGCCATGAAAGGTGAGACCCCAGTAGAAGAATGCACTGCATTGTTGTAGCTATATTCTGCAAAGGGTAATAAGTCCACCCAGTTATCTTGGTGGTAGTTGGTGTAGCACCTTAAGAACTGCTCCAGAATTTGATTAGTTCGCTCGGATTGGCCATCGGTTTCTGGATGGTAACCCGAGCTTAAGGCAGGTTCTATGTCCATTAGCTTCAAAAGCTCCCGCCAGAAGGTGGCAACGAATTGACTTCCGCGATCGGACACCACCCTTCTCGGAAAAGCATGTAATTTTATCACCTGGTTAAAGAAGGCTTTAGCCATCCCTTTGGCGGTGGGTAACTGTTTGAAGGGAGTGAAATGGGCTTGTTTGGAGAACGTGTCTACTACTACCCAGATCACTGTTTTTCCTTTTGAGGGGGGCAAATTGGTAACGAAGTCCATGGCTATGTCCTCCCAGGGCCTGGAAGCCGTGGGGAGGGGGTGTAACAATCCCGGGACTTTGCCTCCCCGGTTTTTACACATTAAGCAGGTTTGACATGCCGAGACGAAATCCGAGACGTCTCGACGCATGCGCGGCCACCAGAATTGCCGTTGGATCAGGTTAAGGGTTTTTAGGAAGCCAAAGTGCCCGGCAAGCTTTGAAGAGTGACAATTTAGCAGGATTTCTTTGCGTTTGGTTTTTGGCACCACTATTTTGTCCCCCCGGAACCAACAATTGTCCTTTCTTTTTTCACACTCTCCCATTGCTTCCAATTCCTCTATTTCCTCAGGGGCATATTCCCCCCCCCATTGACAGTCCCCAGTGGTGAGCTCGGTTTTCTTTGCTTTGCTCCTGGTGACAACCATTCCTCCTAGCTGCTGGGGGGAGAACATGGAATCGAATACCTCGTCTTTCAGACTCTCGTGTTGGGGCAATCTGGACAATGCGTCTGCCAGGGAATTAGCCTTCCCAGGAAAATGCTTTAACACAAAGTTAAATTTTGAGAAGAAGTCCGCCCAGCGCAGTTGTTTGGCGTTGAGGGACCGCTGCGTGCGCAAAGCCTCTAGGTTCTTATGATCCGTCCATATTTCGAACGGAGTTTGCGCCCCTTCTAGCCAGTGGCGCCAGGTAGTGAGTGCCAACCTAATGGCCGCAGCTTCCTTGTCCCACACCGACCAATTCCTCTCAGTTTCATTGAACTTCTTCGATATGTACGCTAAGGGGTGTAGTTTCCCTTCAGAGTCCCTTTGTAGGATGGCCCCCCCCATCGCTACATCCGAGGCATCAACATGGATTATAAAGTCTTTAGTCTCATCCGGGTGCGCCAAAATGGGCTCTGAGGTAAAAAGAGTTTTTAAAGCCTCAAATGCCTTCTGACACTCCCCATTCCACGCCAGTTTCTCGCCCGGCTTTCCTGCCTCGGGACCCCTCCCCTTGGTTTTTAACAAGTCCGTTAAGGGAAGGGTAACTTTGGCAAAGTCCTTGATGAAAGTCCGATAGAAGTTACAAAATCCTAACAGGCTCTGCAGCTGCTTTCTCGTTCGCGGAGCCTCCCATTGCACCACCGCTTCCACTTTCCCCGGGTCCATTTCCAACCCCTTCTGAGAAATGCGGTAGCCCAGGAAGTCCACAGACTCGCGGTGAAACTCGCACTTAGACAGTTTCACAAACAGCTGGTTTTTTAGTAATGTTGACAGCACGTCTCGGACCAAAGTCACATGTTCGTCCTTATCAGTGGAATAGATCAAGATATCATCTATGTAACATAACACGCCCTTAAATAGGTGCTTGTGCAACACTTCGTTGATTAAACTCATAAAGACCCCGGGCGCGCCACTTAAGCCGAACGGCATCACGAGGTATTCAAACTGCCCCAGAGGGGTGTTAAAAGCAGTCTTGGGTTCATCCCCCTCCCTTATGCGCACCCTGAAGTAGGCATCTCGCAGATCCAACTTGGTGAAAATCTTCCCCTTGGCCGCCTCCGCCAAAAGGTCTTTTATTAACGGGAGGGGGTAAGCATTTGAGGTGGAGACTGCGTTTAGTCCCCGATAATCCGTGCACAACCGCAAGCCGCCATCCTTTTTTTTTCGGAACAGCACGGGCGCCGCAAAAGGGGACTTGGCGGGGCGGATGAACCCCCTGGCCAGATTTTTGTCCAAGAACTTCCGCAGCTCTTCTCTCTCCGCCGGGCTCATGGAATACAATTTGCCCTTTGGGAGTTTCTCGCCCGGGAGGAGCTCTATGGCACAGTCCGACAACCGGTGGGGGGGCAACTCGTCCGCCTCGGTCTCACTGAACACTTCCAGTAAGTCTCTATATTCCTTAGGCACCATGGCCGGGACGAGAGCGAGGGCGGCCGCGGGAGACGGCGGGCTGGGGGGCCCGGGACCCCATCCTGGGTCCCAGCGGTGGCTCTGGCAGCGTTCGTCTACCCACGAAATCTTCCCCTCGCTCCATTTTATATAGGGGTCGTGCGCCCCGAGCCAAGGGCTACCCAACACCATAGGGAATTGGGCATTAGGGGTTATGACGAAAGCTCTCTTCTCCCAGTGGTTCCCCGTTCCCAAAATTAAGTTCTCAGTCTCTGCTATGCACTCCTCCTTCATTTCGGACCCATCCATCTGGGTAAATTTCAGGGGCTCCGCTAACGGGGTGACTTTGGGTCCCAGCCCCTCCACTACTAGGGGGCTGATTAGGTCTCGCGCACACCCAGAGTCAATTAAAGCGCGGACCCTCATGTGGGTACCTGATCCTGGGGTCACCACAGTCACTACCATATATAACAAGGGGCCGGGGATGCTCACCGGAGATGGCGCTTCGTGGTGGGGGACCTGCAGTTCTGCGCCGCTCACTGCAGGCCGTTGGAGTTTCCCGACATCTGGGTTTCCATCAGCTCCAGCTCTCCCTGCTCACTCGTTGCCCCTTCCAGCTGCAAAGCCCGGGGTTTCATGGGGGTCTTCCCCCGAGTCGGGGTGCCTGCCGGTCCTGGAGTTGAGGTCTTCGGGCCCTTCCCCCCTCCTCTTGGACACGCCGAGGCGAAGTGGCCACTTTCCCCACACTTCATACACAACCCTTGCCGGAACCTCGAGTCGCGGACGTCTTGCACGTTGGATCGGGGCTTCGCTCGTGGGCCCGCTCTGATAGCGGCGGTTGCGGATGCTCCCATCTTGATTAGGGCGAAACGTTCTTCCATGTCGGTGGCCGCCCTCATCCAGCTAGTCAGCGTGCCCGGGCGGCCTCCCAGCAGCACAGTCTCGTAGATTTCCGGGTTTAGACCCTCCCAATACTTCTCCATGAAGAGTTCCTCCGGCCATCCATGGATCTTGGCAGCAATGTGCCGGAATTTTTCAGTGTATTCTCTCACTGATGATCTTCCCTGGAACAGCTTCCTCAGCTGATTTCTGGCTTTTTCCTCACCCAGCGGGTCTTCGAACTGGTGCCGAAGAGCCCACATGAAGTTGTTCAAGGAACGCAGCTCAGGGCCAGGGTTGTCGTGCAGGCTCACATACCAATCGCTGGCGGTGTCTTTCAGTTTGGATCCGATGTAGCCTATGCGATCCTTCTCGGTAGGATACAGGTGGCCCCAACTGTCCAGGAATCTCCCGATCTCGAGCGTGAAGAAACGTAGCTTCTCGGGGTCCCCATCGAAAGTAGTCGTCAGCGGGTCGGAAGGGGGTGGGCGAGCGGCCGGCGCGGCCGGGACTGGGGCCGGTGCGGGGACGGGCCCCGGGACTGGAACCGGGACGACCGGCTGAGCCGGCTGCGCGGGTACAACGGGCGCCTGTGGCTGAGCCGGAACCCCTCCGGGTGCTGGCTGCTGTTGTGGGGCTCCGACTCCTTGACCGAGGAGGGCGCCTTGCATCGCCACCATAGCGTCTCGAAATTGGTGCTGGAGATCGAGGGCCAGCTCGCGGAGCTCGGAGGTGAGTTGTAGCCTCAGGTCTCCCATCATCTGATCCAGCGGGACCGTCTGCTCCTCTCGATGCGGATCGGGCCCATACAAATCCAGTGTCTCCTCTTCGGGAGGCGGGCGACGCGGTCCTCCACGGCGGACTGGTTCGCGGTCGTCTCCTAGGTAGCTCGGTCTCCCGCGATCGAGCTGGTCGCCGGTGAGCGGAACTCTCACCCCTTTCCTGTCGTGCACCCACGAAGTCACGGATCGGCCTCCGAAGTGGCTCCAAGTGTACTGGGGGGTCACGCTCTGATGGGTAATCGGGCGGCGCGGGATGTAGTAAGCCCCCTGGCTCGTGGTCACCGGCACCTCGGGACCTCCTCCGCCGCCGCCACCCCCGTTCCCCGGATCCGTCGGGGTAACCGGGGCCTCCTCTGGAGTGGTAGGTTTGAGGGGGACGAGATCGTCTTCTGACATGGTCAGGAACGATTGAATCCCAATCAAGGATCTCTGACAATCTGTGAGAGTCCTGTTCAAAGTAGTCAAGGATCAGATCTCGGTTGGTTAACCACAGTTCTTTATTGCCTATTCCTACATTAGTACAGCGTCTCGGGGTATTGTCAGAGATGAGACAAATAATACAAGCGGGTCTATTATACCATTCCAAGGAGTTTGAATTACCCATAGGTAGCCAATCCCCAGGAGGGAAAATTGGCGGGCTAAAAGGTGTCTTGACCGTTTGGTTCACACAGGAAAAAAGTGAGGTGTTAAGCAGTAAATTTCCCTTCCCAAACCAGACCCCTCCGTTCACATAACAATTCATGGCTCCAAGGTTCTTTAGCATAGATAAGAGATGAGAGTCTTTCCTCCCCTTGAAGTTACTGCCTGGGCAGCTGGAATGCGGAGGCAGGGATGAGAGGCCTCGTTGTTCTCACCCTAGAGGTTGTCACCCTCCCGACCCAGCAAGGAGAAAATACAGGTCCAATACATAACAGAATACATAGTGTGCATGCAAGATTATATTGACAGAATTAACTGATTCTGACACCATTTTGTTTAGGGGAATTGATCGTATAGTCTAGATATCAGTCGTAATTGAAAAAAAAATCTCCAGGGTCCACCTAGAGGTTGGCAACCCTCTTTCCCATCCACCATCCTGGCCACAAAGTTACTGATCTCATTAAACAATAAATGGTTTTAATATTTGTTAGCTTTATTTAACAATCTTGGACAGGGGTCATTTCGTAGAAAAAGAGGTGCAGGAGCTCATTTGCATACCTATTAGCATAACTCATTAGCATAACTGGCCAAATGTCAGTTTCAGCCCTATTATACCCTATGGGCCATTGAAATCATAATACCCCGAGTTCCCAGGAATTTTTACAAAAATTTCTTGAAGTAATGGAAATGGATAAACTAACTAGAACTTTAAAGGGTAAAGATAATGTTTTTAATGGATTTTATGTGTTTTAATGTATTGTAATATTTAGGCCTTTGGCCCATGGAAGCCGCCCTGAGCCCGTTTGCGGGGAGGGCGGGATATAAATCCAATAAATAAATAAATAAATAATCCTTTAGAATAGTTTGGGCAAAAATGTATAATTGGTTAAATGGGAAAACTAAATAATTAATATAACTGTAATATTGGATTGAATTATTTTTTTTTGAATTAGATTTGATGGATGATAAGTTTGTATATTATTTCATTATGTTTGTATGAGCCTTATGGGCTATTACAGCTTAGAGTGCTTCTCTCTATTGAAATGTTGTCGATATTATTGTTAAGTTTAATAATCTAAAATTAATAAAATATAATTTAAAAAAAAGAAATCAATGGCAAAAACTCGTAGGGTATATAAGGGGCTGGAGGAGAAGGGGTTTGAGGGAGAGGCTCCAAACTTGCAGGGTACCTTCTGGGACCTGTCCCTGAAATACCCACCAAGTTTCAAGAAGATTGGACCATGGGGTACTCAAACAGGTTGCCCCCATTCCCTCCATTGTTCTCTATGGTGGGGGAAAACGTTACTTTTTTCCCACCATAAAGAACAATGGAGGGAATGGGGGCAACCTGTTTGGAGGCTTGTAGAACTGGACCCCCTGGTCCAATCTTCTTGAAACTTGGTGGGTATTTGGGGGAGAGGCTCCAGCAGCTACCCTGCAAGTTTGGAGCCCCTCCCTCAAACCCCCTCCCCTACAGCCACTTTTAAAGCTCATCAAATTTCGGTGGCAATTCAGCAGCGGGCCGAATCAGATCAGAGAATCTGATTCTGATTCGGGAATTCGAGAATCTGATTCGGCCCGTGGCTGCTCTACTGCCCACTCCTGAGCTGGCGGAGCATCGCTCCGCCTCACTCCGGCCCCAAAGGACCCCTGATCTTGGAGTTGATTTCTATTAATGTCTCATTATCAGAAATAAACCAGGGAAATGTTTGTGCATTTTGTTCATAAAGGTTTAATGCAGGAAGCCTAAGGCTTCAATGCAACGAACCTGAATTCTCACGAGAAGCGAGAACTGAGGCTTTCATACTGTGGCCATTTATTTATTTTTTGCATTTATATCCCACCCATCCTGTAAACGGGCTGGAAGACTCACTGGAAAAGACTAGAATGCGAGGAAAAGTTGAAGGCAGCAGGAAAAGAGGAAGACCCAACCTGAGATGGATGGAGTCAATAAGGGAAGCCGCAGCCTTCAGTCTGCAAGAGCCAAGCAAGGCTGTTAACAACAGGATATTTCAGAGGTCAAGAATGCACAGGGTTGCCATAAGCTGGAAGCGACTTGATGGTGCATAACACACAAACATGCAACGCAGCATATATAACCCTGTTCACACACACACGCAGTCTCCTCATATTTTTTTAATACATTATTGTGTCTTCTTCTGTTAATAGCAGGGTGAAGATAAGAAGGGTCTAGAGAAGAGCCTCCACCCTCCTCCAGAGTCACCTTATGCTGCACCGGACCACTTGAAATGTAACATTCTCAAAGCTCAAGTGGAGGCTGCCTTCCGAGTGGGGGTTCAGGTAGGCCTCCCCTCCATGTGAGCGACTTTCCTGCCTTTCTCAGCTGTCTTTTGTGTGTGAGTGGGGGGGCGTTGTCACCGGCTGCAACATCTAATGATGACTTGCATGTATGACTGGGCTATGAGGGTTGTAAATCAGGGTTGCCAACCTCCAGTCTCCATTGGAGATCTCCACATGACCAAGATCAGTTCTCCTGGAGAAAAAGGCTGATTTGGAGGGTGGACTGACTCTATGATATGATACCCTGCTGAGGCACCTCCCCTCCTCAAACCCCACCCTCCTGAGGCCCCACCTCTAGAATCTCCAGGTGTCTCCCAACCCAGAGCTGGCAACCCTAAATATCTGCCAAAACCTTTTCAGATAGGGTTGCCAAGACCAGACTAGCAAATTCCTGAAAATTTTTTGGGGGGGTGGAGCCTGGGGAGGGGGAGGGACCTCAGCTAGGCCCAGTGCCTTAGAGTCCATTCTCTTAAGCTGCTAGTCTCTCCAGGGGAACTGGTCTTGGAAGTCTGGAGATCAGCTGTAATTCTAGGAGATCTCCAGGACCCCCCTGGTTGACAACCCTACATTCATATCACCTCACAGAAGACATGGCAATGGCCTCATTCCACACATTCAGTGGTTAGTTGTCACGGAGATATCAGTTGACGTATGTGTGAATGGGCCTCAGATGAGTTTGCTTGCTTGTGCCCATCTGTGTTCTCCTAATGACTTTTGGCTTGTGCAGATAGTTGAGCTGGCGGTTGGGCGGCTGGGTGATGAACCCAAATGAGGGTTTGCTGTAGACTTGCTGGTGGACGACAATGATAGAGGGAGATGGTTGACTCTCTCTGGGGAGAGAGTTCTAAGGTTTTGGCAACATGACTTAGAAAGCCCTTTCTAGGGTTGTCACCTGTTTAGCCTCAGATAGTGGGAGCAGCCAAAGCAGGGCCTCTAAAGATGACTAGAGTGAAGATGACTAGAGGTTCATATGGGAGAAGGCTGCCAGAGGATGTAGTGATGGCCACAGGCATACATGGCTTTAAAGGGGGATTAGATTCATGGAGGAGAGGTTTGTCAGTGGCGACTAGCCATGGAAGCTGAGGGTTAGTGCCTCTGAATCCCAGAGCCAGGAGGCAACATCAAGGGAAGGCCTCAGCCTCTACGCCCTGTTGTTGCCCATCCAGAGGAACTGGTTGGCTGCTGTGTGAGACAGGACTGGATGGACCACTTGTTTGATCTAGCGGGACTCTTCTTATGTTCTTAGGATGCTGGACTAGCTGGAATACTGGTCTGATCCACCAAGGCTCTTCTGATGTTCTTATGAAGGCCTCGACCTCTGTGCCCTGTTGTTGGCCATCCAGAGGAACTGGTTGGCTGCTGTGTGAGACAGGACTGGATGGACCACTTGTTTGATCTAGCTGGACCCTTCTTATGTTCTTAGGATGCTGGACTAGCTGGAATACTGGTCTGATCCACCAAGACTCTTCTCGTGTTCTTATGAAGGCCTTGGCTTCTGTGCCCTGTTGTTGGCCATCCAGAGTGTGGAACAGGATGTTGGACCCTCACTGGTACGATCCAGCAGATCTCTTCTTATCAGAGGAAAGCTTCAGCCTCTATGCCCTGTTGTTGTCCCACCAGAGGAACTAGTTGGCCTCTCTGTGAGACAGGATGCTGGACTAGATGGACCACTGGTCTGATCCAGCAGGGTTCTTCTGATGTTCTTATGTTCTTGAGGTGGTCTTTATGGTGTGTCGGTTGCAACCAATATGAAAGAAAGTAGTTTGGATTACCCAGGGCTCTTTTTGGGCCGGAACACACTGGAACGGCTTTTAGGCTGGCGTCAGAGCCCGCCCCGCCCCTTCCCGCTGGCAGGAAAGGGCTCCATGCTCTAGATCTCCGTGTGGAGATCGAGCACAAGGCCTGGGCTCCCAGCTCTTTGCACTCAAAGGGAGCTTTCCCTTTAAGTGCAAAGAGCCGGCGGGAAAGGGCCCCGCGCTCTGGATCTCCGCGCGGAGATCGAGCGTGAGGCCTGGGCTCCCAGCAATTTGCATTCAAAGGGAGGGGCCCCAGCTGTCACAGCTCTCTCCATCAGGCTTGTTACCATGCCTATACTCTCCCTGCTCCTGGTAAGTGCTTCCCCCCCATCCAGTTTTGTATAGTGGTTAAGTGTGCGGACTCTAATCTGGGAGAACCAGGTTTGATTCCCCACTCCTCCACTTGCACCTGGCAGGATGACCTTGGGCAAGCCATAGATCTGTACCAGTTGTTCTCTCAAGGACAGTTGTCTCAGAGCTCTCTCAGCCCCACCTACCTCACAGGGTGCCTGTTGTGGGGAAGGGAAGGGAAAGGAGTTTGTAAGCCGCTCTGAGACTCCAAGTGAGTGGAGGGCGGGGTATAAATCCAATCTCTTCTTCTCTTCTTCTTCTTTTCTCTCTCTCTCCCCCCCTTTTTTTCTTTCATTCTTTCTTTCCCCTCCCTCCCTCCCTCTTTTCTCTCTCTCTCTCTTTCTCTCTCTTTTTTCTATCTTTCCTTCCTTCCTTCCTTCCTTCCTTCCTCTCTCTCTTTCTCTCTCTCTCTTCTCTCCCCCTTCCTTTCCCCTCTCCCTTTCTCTCTTTCTTTTTTTTCTCTCTCTTTCTTTCTTTCTCTCTCCTTCCTTCCTTCCTCTCTCTTTTTCCCCTCCCTCCCTCCATCCCTTTCTTTCTTTTTTCTTTCTCTCTCCTTCCTTCTTCTCTCCTACCTTCCTTCCTTCCTCTCTCTTTTTTCCCCTCCCTCCCTCCCTCTCGCCCTCTCTCTCTCTCTCTCTCTCTCTCTTTCTTTCTTTCCTTCTTTCCTTCTTTCTTTCTTTCTGTTTCATTTTGTTCTTTGTGTTTTTGTTAAAAAAAATTATTGGAAAAGGGGAGGGATGTAAAAAAGCAGAGAGCCTAGGAAATGCTGGTTTTGATATCTTTAATTTTTTAGCATCTCTAGTTTTCTCATGGCATTTTCTGTTTAAGAAAAGTAAGTTTAAAGCCTGAGTGTAACTAGTTCATTGTTGTGTCTTGTTGGGAATGGCTTGCAAATATATGTGTGTCTAAAGTCTGTATTAAAGTGGTTTGGTGCTTACTGCCATGCAAGAGAAAACATCTGAAAAAGTAGGTTCATTGTTGTGTGTGTTGGCAGAACACTTGACTGTTGCATGGGGGACTTTGGGCGACATCTGCAGAGAAACAGAGATGTAACTAAAAATGAGCATGGTCAGCAGCACTTTGGAGATTGCCTGTTTTGTGAAATTTAAAAAGTGGGCAGAGTTTCTGATGAAGATGATTGTCCCTCTTCTCCTGCCACTGGGCTGACATCTGCCTTTAATGGGCCAGCAAAGTTGGTGTTCTTAAACCTCCTAATAAGAGAGAATTCTGCTTCTGAGGAGTTGACTTCCAACTATTGGTGATCTTGTGATGGTAGTGATACTTTGATGTGGTAAAGACCACCTGTTCACAGGATAATTTTACCTGTGGGACAGACTCTGCATGGTAACCACTCCACTGGTACATAATTGCTTGTAAAAAGTATTATAGAGTAATAATTCAGGTGGGTAGCCGTGTTGGTCTGAAGCAGCAGAACAAAGTTGGAGTCCAAAGTTTCATCCAAGGTATAAGCTTTTGTGTGCATGCACACTTCTTCCATCTGAAGAAGTGTGGGTGGCACATGAAATCTTATACCTTGAATAAAATTGTGTACCTTGAATAAAATAGTCCACAAACTACTCCCGTCCAGTGCATCCACAAACCTAGAAGAAGAAGAGATTGGATTTATACCCCACCCTTCACTACCCAAGGGAGTCTCAGAGCGTCTTACAAACTCCTTTCCCTTCCCCTCCCCACAACAGACACCCTGTGAGGTAGGTGGGGCTGAGAGAGCTCTGAGACAACAGCTGGTACAGAGCTATGGCTTGCCCAAGGTCATCCAGCAGGTGCAAGGGGGGGAGTGAGGAATCAAACCCAGTTCTCCCAGATTAGAGTCCGCGCACTTAACCACTACACCAAACTGGCTCCTAGCGTTGTTCTGCCAGTGAACTAGGGTTGCCAACTCCAGTTTGAGGAAATCCCTAGAGATTTGGGAGTGGAGGGTGGGGTTTAGGGGAAGGAGGGACTTAAGCAAGGCATAATGCCATGGACTCCACTTTCCAAAGCAGCCACTGACCTGATTTCCGTAGTTTGGAGCTCAGTTGTAATTCCAGGAGATCTCCAGACCCCACCTGTAGGTTGGCAACCCTAAAAAATCATATTCAGCGTACTAGTTCTGCAGGAAGGCAAGCTGATTTCCATGGGAACCTAACCTTTAGGAATTGATTCCAATCCAGTGTGGGAATAATTGTTGGACATAAGATATTGGTTCAGGCAAGATTTTGTATAGATGGGACAGAAAATAATGTTTTAATTGGTTTTGTCAAAACTGTTTTGACAACAAGGTAAACAGAATAAGAAGCAAAAGGTGGATGTGGCTAGATGACCCCACTTCTGGGAATATTGGGTGTGGCCTAATATGTTAATGGGCTGTGCTGTCAGGGGTGTGGCTTAATATGCTAATGAGTTCCTGCTGGGCTTTTTCTACAAAAAGAGCCCTGCACACAACAAGACATGGAAAATACCGGCCGAGGTGGCCAACTATATACAGACCCCTGAGACACATCCACAGTCCCATTGGAGGGTTTGAATCTCCCACCAAAGACCCTACAGGTGAATCCTCGGAGGCTCCAGATCCTTGGCTATTGTTCCCTGGAGCCAAGCTTGGACAAAACCGTAGAGAGCTGAATCTCTGTCAGTGTTTGTCCCTTTCCTTGTGCCTTTCACCTATTGTGCCCTGTCCTTTTCTCCATGTTTCTGCTGTCTGTTTCTTGAGGTTCTTCCTCCCCCTGCCCCTGCCCCCCCCCTTCTTACGCCAGAAGTGCTCTGGGAGTGGTGTCAGGCACTCCTCCTCGGAGGGGGCCGCTCTGGTGTGAGGAAGTTCAGCTTTGGGCTAGACAGCCTTCAGTCTCCCTTGGCCCAAGTCCCTGTTTGTGCAGTCAGGGGAGAACCTATGTATATTTATAGCCCTCTCGCCACCCAAAGTCACCCTGTGTTCTTGGCAAACAAAATTAACCGGGAGCGAGTTTCTCTCCCCCACCCCCCTGCAGCACTTGGAGTGAATTAAGTCCGCCTCTGTGCTCGCAGTCTTTTGTGATGGATCCACTTATTAAATGATAAGCATGAAAAGAGGCAGAGAAACTTACTAAACCGGGCCCCCCCCCCCCGCTCATGTGAGACAGCTGCAGTGGCCCCAAAGGTTCGGCGGTGGAAAGAGGTGCCCTGGGGGCCCTGCTGGGATGAGAAGCAGTGTTCCCACTCAGCTCCATGTAGGGCCTCCATGTAGGGTTGCCAACCTCCAGGTGGGGCCTGGGGATCTCCCGCTTTTATGGAGGATTCACTCCCCGGGAGAAACTGGCTGCTTTGAAGGGTGGAATCCATGGCATTGGACCATGCTGAGACCCCTCCCCTCCCCCAAGCCCCTCCCTCACCCAGATCCAACCCCAAAGTCGCCAGGTATTTTCCAACCCAGGGCTGGCAGCCCTGCCTCCAGGTCAGAGCTGGATATCTCCTAGTATTTCAGCTATCTCCGGAGAGTAGATATCCATTTCCCTGGAGAAGATGGCTTCTTTGGAGGGCGGACTATGGTGTCATACACAGCTTAGGTTCCTCCCCTTCCCAAACCTCCCCCTCCCTGGGCTCTACTCCCAAATCCCCAGGAAGGAGTTGACAGCCCGAGGTTTGGGGCAGGAAGGGACATCGAAGGTGTGTGATGCCATAGAGTCCATCCTCCAATTCAGCCATTTTCTCCAGGGGAACTTACCTTGGTCATCCAGAGATCACTTGTAACAGTGGGAGATCTCCTGGGGGCAACTGGAGGTTGGCAACCCTAAGTTTGGCCCTGAGGCACAGAAGAAAATAAGGTTATGTAGCCTTCACACACCCCGAGAGGGGCAATCACTAGGAATGGGCTAGTCACGTTTGGTATTAAATGCTAAGAACTTAATTAAATAGAGGGTCGCCTTCTGCATTGCAGGGCCTAACTATGTACGTTATGTTGGGTTGCCAACCTCCACGTAAAGCCTGGGGATCTTCCAAAATTAGAAACAATCTCCAGACAGCAGAGATCTGCTGCTCTGGAGGAATGGCTACTTTAGAGTGTGGACTCCATGCCAGTCTGGAGGTTGGTGTCCAGCCCCATAGCCAGAAATTTTGAGGGGCAGCAGGGGAAGGAGAGGGGTCACCGCATGCCTTCCATTATCTCTAAGCAGTGATTTTGCCACTTGGAGATCAGGGAAAGCATGTGGCTACGCCCCCCCCCCCCCAAGCTAGAAAAACAACATTTAAAGGGTTCCCTTTAAATGCTGTTTTTCTAGCAGGGGCTGCCTGCATCTGATCTCCAAGCAGCGAATTCTCCACTTGGAGTTCAGGGAAGGTGTGTGGCTAGCAGCCCCCCCCCCCTCACCTCCTGCATGATTTAAAGGGCTCGCTGATCAGCTTGAGGGCCCTTTAAATCTTGGAGGCAGGGAGGGAGCGGGGCGGCTACAAGATTTAAAAGGCCCACCAGCTGATTGGCAGGCCACATGTTCCCATGGATCAGCTGGAGGGCCCTATTAATGCCACAGGAGGGTAATGAGGGAGGGGGGAGAGGGACAGCAGCAGCAGGCTACAGGCTAGTTGGCAACTCTACTGCAGCACAGTTCTCCTAGACATGGCGTGGAGGTGGACTTGCAGCTACCAACGAGTAAGAGTGCTAGTTACCCCAGGGCACAGCCACTAAGTGGTAAAAGGTAATGTGAGTCAAAGTGGAAGAGGTTTGCATGCAGCTGGTTGCAAGCTGAAGTCAAGTACATAAAAAGCCAAGAGTCTCCAGTGCAATGCCTGTCACTGCCTCGAATTCACTAGGTGGTAGGTTAAGTTTGGCAAGATACTCTGCTCCGGCCTCCACCCCCCACCAATCGGTAGCAAGATGATGATCCCACCAACCTACCTTGCAGGGTGACTGTAAGGGACTGAAATACTTATCGTGCATGTCGAACATTCTGAAGTGCTTAAATGCCAAATATTAAGACTACAATTCATATTGCTTTATTTACCTCTTTTAAATACTTTTCTCCTGTTCTGTCTATACAACACCAGAAGCTTCAGGGGCAGTTTACTGACAAAGCTATCTATAAACTAATTCTGAAGTGCCCTGCCCCCCCGTGTGGATATCTAAATCCGCGCAGGGGGAGGGAGGTTTTCCTACACACAGGGAGCACTCCCCCTGTGTGCAGAAAAATCCAAAAAGTTTTTTTAAAAATTCAGGGGATATTTAAATCCCCTCGAAAACTTAAAACATTCTCTGCGCATGTGCAGAGAATGCTTTGGCTGCTGTTGGGGAGGGGGTGGGAGGCGGCGTGGCAGGCCTTGGACCTCGCCGCACTGCTGTCCGGAGAACAGGGGGAGGTGGCACAGCGAGGTCCAAGGCCCACTGCACCGCCATCAGGTGAACAGGGGGGAGGGGGTTGGCAGGCGGTGCGGCAGGTCTCGGGCCTTGCCGCACCACCATCCAGTGAACGGGGGGGGGGAGGAGGCAGCGAGGCCTGAGGCCCGCTGTGCCGCCGTCAGGTGAATGGGGGGAAGGGGGAGGCAGCGCGGCGGGCCTCAGGCCTCACCGTGCCGCTGTCCAGTGAATGGGGGAGGGGGTGGAGGGCAGGAATACTCCCCCCACAAGTATAACAGGTTCACCATAATAATGCTAGAAGTAAGATATTTGTTTTTTTTGTAAGAAAGTTTTTATTTTTCAAAACATTAAAATTAATACATTTGTTTTATACAAATCCTTTTTTCCATATTATATAACATTTTGTTCTATTTGTATAGTCTTGCTTTTATCTTGTATTGGTGGTTTCCAACCACATCTGAAGCATATCACATTTTCCACTTTATCCAAAATAGTAATATTTATCTCTATGTTTACATTTCTGGTAACGGTTATATATCTTTAAAATACTTATATACCAATTCTTATTTTCTATATTCTTATATAATTCTAAAAAACAAGTTCATTATCTAATTATCCTTAGTACATTCATATACTCCATTTCTATTCCTTTATGCTATTATAACCATGTATAAATGTAGTTTTTCATGTCCCAATATTTTTCAACATATTCTTTCAAATCCTCCCAATCTTCTAAAAAAGTCTCTGAGTACAGATTATTCAACTTTCTAGTCCATTTATCCATTTCAGCCATATATAACAATTTTTTCAACCATTCCCACACTTCTGGTATTTTTTCATTTTTCCAATTTTGTGCATACACCATTCTTGCTGTTGTAATCATATACCATATTATTGTCCTTTTCTTTACATTTATCTCTTCTAGTTTAAGTCCAAGCAGTAACATTTCAGGCAACTTCTTAAATGTACATTTCAAAAATTTTTCCATTTCTGCATGTATTATAGACCAATAAGTCTTCACTTTATCACAAGTCCACCACATATGATAGAAAGAACCTTCTTTCTTTTTACATTTCCAACATTTGTTAGACATATTTTGATTAATATTTGCAATTTTTTTTGGTGTCATATACCATCTGTACATCATTTTAAAACAGTTCTCTTTTAGATTATAACATGTAGAAATACTCATTGCATTTTTCCATAAAAATTCCCAAGATTCCATTTCAGTGTCTTTGTTTGGGTTTATCGCCCATTTTATCATTTGTTCCTTTACCATTTCATCAGCATTAAACCATTTTAACAATACTTTCTACATTTTAGAAATCATTTTTTCCCATCTTCCTCCCAAATTTGTTCTATTTCATTGCTTTTTTCTCTAAAACCAGATTTTTTATCACTTCTGTACATATCATATATTTGTCTGTACCTTAACCAGCCATAATCAAAGTCCATCTGCTGCTGCTCCTTCAATTTAAAGTCTTTACCATGTCTTGTTAACAGGTTTCAACCAGTCTTGTCCTTTGTAGTGAGATGATGGATTTAAAACTTTTGCAGGTACAATCCACATAGGTATTTCTTCTGGAAAAAAGTTTTTATATCTTGTCCACGTATTGATTAATGTTCTTCTCAAATAATGATGCTTAAACATATTGTCCATTTTTGTTTTACCATAATACAGATATGCGTGCCACCCAAACCTACAGTCATGACCTTCCAGGGACAATAACTTTCTGTCTTATAACATAGTCCATGTCCCTATCCAAGTCAAACATACTGCATCATGATATAGCCTTAAGTTTGGTAACTGAAACCCACCTCTCTCTTTAGCATCACACATTATTTTCATCTTAATTCTTGGTTTTTTCCCTCCCCACACAAACTTAGTCAATTCCTTCTGCCAGCATTTGAATGTTTTTACATCTTTCACAATTGGAATAGTTTGAAACAGAAACATTATTCTTGGTAACACATTCATTTTAACCACTGCAGTTCTACCCAGCAGTGACAAATTTAATACATTCCACCTTTTAATATCTTGCATAACTTGCTGCCATAATTTCTCATAATTATTCTTATACAAATCAATGTTTTTCATTGTTAGGTTTACACCTAGATATTTTGTCTTTTTCACCACTTCACATTCTATAAGATTTTGTAATTCAATTTGCTTATTATTTGGCATATTTTTACACATCACTTTCGATTTGTTCTTATTTACATAAAACCCAGCCAAATCACCAAACTCTCTTACTTTCTGCAACAAATATGGTAGTGTAGTCATAGGGTCTTCAGCTATAAACATCACGTCGTCTACAAAGGCTCTATATTTAAAAGAGAAACCTTTTATTGTTAAGCCTTTAATTTCTTTATCTTCTTTCAAATTTAGTAACAAGACTTCCAAAATCCAAATAAATAGCAACGGCGAGAGTGGGCATCCTTGTCGTGTTCCTTTTTCCACTTTAAAGTAATCCGTTTTTTCAGTATTAATTATTAAAGAGGATTTCTATTCTCTATATATTGACTTAATAAGATTAAGCATATAGTCTCCAATTTCAAGATGTTGCAACACTTCAAACATAAAATCCCAATTTAAATTGTCAAACGCTTTTTCCGTGTCTAAAAAAAGAAAGCCCACTTCCTTCTCCGGATGTTTATCATAGTACTCTATAGCATCCACTACTACTCTTATATTGTCTCTTATTTGGCGATTAGGTAAAAATCCTGCTTGTTCTGTCTGTATAGTCTCTTTAAGATGTTCCTTAAGCCTATCAGCTATAATCTTGGCAAAAATCTTATAGTCATTGTTTAACAAAGAAATTGGTCTATAATTTTTAACATTGGTTAAATCTTGACCTTCTTTCGGAATGAGTGAAATGGTTGCTTCTTTCCAAGTCTCCGGGACCTCACCTGTCACTCCTATGTCATTCATTAATAGCAATAACACTGGTGAGATCGAATCCTGTAGTGATTTATAAAACTTAGCTGTAAATCCATCTGATCCAGGTGCTTTCCCTAATTTTGAATCATTTATTGCATTTTTAATCTCTTGTAGTGACATTGGGCAGTTAAGTAGTTCTTTGATTTTCTCCGTTGGTTTTGGTAATTTTAATGACTGTAGGTATTCTTTAATCCTTCTTCTGTCTTTATTTTCCTTCTTAAAAAGCTTTGCATAATATTTAAAAAATTCTCTTTTTATTCCCTTATTATCTATTATCTCAATATTGTCCCGTATCACTTTAGTAATAAATTTATTTTCACGTTTTTTCTTTAATTGCCATGCTAAGTACTTTCCAGGTTTATTTGCACCTTCAAATGCTTTTTGTTGCAATTTTTTCAGGTTCCAGTAAGTCTCTTGATTCAAAATAGCTTTTGCTTGGTCTTGTAACATCCAAATTTCCTTTTGCAGTTTCTTTTTTCCTGGTCTGTTCTTCAGTTCCTTTTCTTTTATTTTAATGGCTTGTACAATATTTTCATATTGTTCTCTTTTCTTTTTATTGTCTTTAGCGTTCAATGATATCAATAATCCTCTCATAACTGCTTTGTACGCATCCCACACAGTTTGAATTTTTACTTCTTTTTGTATGTTCGCTTGAAAATATAAATCTGTCTCTTCATGTAATTTTTAACTATTTCTTGGTTGTCTAATAAGTCCTCATTTATTCTCCATCTCCCTTGCCTTTTTATTTGCCCAGAAGTCCATAGACAAGGATTGTGGTCTGAGATTATTCTAGGTAGAATTTCAACTTTTTTTGTCTTAAATGTTAGATTAATAGACATCCAGATCATATCAATTCTTGAATGTGAATCATGTCTGTTAGAGTAAGAAGCAAGATATTTGTGTGTGAACTTGCACATGAACACATGGAGCAGCTGTACACTGAATCTGGCCCTTGGTCCATCAAAGTCAGTATTGTTTACTCAGACTGGCAGTGGCTGTCCAAGGTCTCGGGCTCAGATCCTTCACATCACCTAGCGCCAGATCTTTTAACTAGAGATGCTGGGTGAAGAGTACTGGACTGGGGAGGCCGGTGAAGTAATTTTCAGCATGTCAAGTTTATTTGGAGGTCAGGAACAAGCATGAGGGAGAGTGGTCGGGGAGCCTGCTTATATTTACAGGTAAACCAGACCCCCGACTTCCCCCCGCCATGGGGGATTGGGTACACAGGGATTAGGTTCCTGCCAGAGGCTATCACAGGTCCATTTGAATATCCTCAGCCTCTGATAGGGGGACAATCAGGATCCGAGGGTCCATTGTTCTCTTGGAATGAAGCTCAGGCTGGTATCGCTTGGCATTACAGGCGACGTGCCCAGACATCTCGCAGGGTACATCCAGGAAGTAAGTTGACACTAGGGAGTCTTAAAGTTCAAGCTGGAAAATCGTGCACAGAACATAACACCCCTCCCCCCATAGTCCAGGCCCACCCTAGCAAACAAAGTCTTTTAAGTAGGTCGGTCTTTTCTGTTCCCTGCCTGACTGACGGAGGCTTGTAACGGGTGGTACCGGGACCGGGTGTTCCATCACGGTGTCATGCCTGCCCCTGACTCAGAGTCAGACAGCCAGAATCAGGTGGACTTGGCTCCCTTAACGGAAACGGTGTAAGTCTTGGGGAGTCAAGCCTACAGCAAGACTCACCTGAGGCTGATCAAGCCCTGCCTGGCCCAAGCTCATCGCCTCCAGACTCTCCTCCACCTGTGAACCGTCTCCGTGACAGAAGACGCCTGGAGTTGAGAGACAGGCGAAAGGAGGCACGTATGCATGGACGACGCTCGCTAAGTCCTAGCTATTAGCAGAAGACTGGACTGCGTTTCTAGCTGCTAATTGTTTAACGAGCCAGTGCACTATATCAGCAGGCTGGCTGATAGGAGCAATTTGTGCTGGCAACGTCGATATCTCGACAGAACTCTGCTCTGCACCTCTGGAATTGGAATCTGCTCGTCTCTTTGGCTTTTTGGACTCGGCTCGGACTTGGGACCTTCGGCTTCAGTTTCCCTGACTTGGCATCCCGGCTTCCTGACTCTCCGGCATTCCTCTGACCAACGGCTTCCAGCTCTGCTCCTTTGAACTCAGGTGATTTACGGCTCCGAACTCTGGCACGCTTTGACTCTGGCTTTGCTCATAAATAAGGACCTATTAGCATCTCTCTCTCTCTCTGACAGAACTCTCGGTTGACCTCGAACTGTGTTTGGACTTGCTTTGATTATCTCAGCCTTCTGGCCCTGTCGTGACACACGGGAGCTGGGGTGGCCGGAGCCGGGGGATCGGGTGGCTGGCCGCTGGGGCTGGTGAGTCCAGTGGGGACCCCGGGGGATGGCAGCTGGAGTAGAGTCCGGACCTCAGTCATCCTCATCATCCATGCTTGGGTCCGGAATATTAGGCCTGGACCAACCTGTAGAAGGGGAGAGTCTGCATGGCGTCAGAGCTGGTCTACGTGGCGCCACCATACTTGCCCGTCCTCGGTGGCAACATCATACGAGAGAGGTCCATTAACGTGGGTGACTCAGGCCGGCACCCACAGGGGATCCCATGCATAGTTCCTTGCATACAAGGGGTCTTCAGGGAAGAAACCTCTCAGAGCTCGGGGTGTGTTGGGCTCCTTTGTGCTGCTTGCTGCTCGGTCAGGGTGCAGGCGGTCAAACTGGGACGTCAGCCGGTGTCCCATGAGGAGTTCCACTGGGCTGCGACCAGTGGCGGTGTGAGGCGTTGTGTGCTGACAGGAAGGCTGTCAGCTTGTACTCCCAGTCCCCATGGTCCATCCTCTGCAGTGCCTCCTTGGTTGTGTGAACCATCCTCTTGGCTTGGCCATTGGTAGCTGGATGAAAGGGAGAAGACCTTACATGTTGGATGCCATGCAGCTTCGTGAATCGCAGGAACTCGGAGGAGGTGAAGGCTGCGCCATTGTCAGAGACCAGCGTGTCAGCACGTGCATGCTGAAGATGTGCCACATTGCACGGATGGCAGCTTCAGTTGATGTAGACTTCACAGGAACGACCTCCAGCCATTTGCTCTAACTGTCTACAAGTAGGAAGAACAACTGCCCCTGGACAAGTCCTGCAAAATCTATGTGGACCCGGGACCATGGCCCTTGAGCTGATTCCCAGGGGCGGACTGGTGCATGGGGAGGATCAAGACAAGACTCCTGACATTTCGCACAATGGCGGACTCGATCCTCAATGTCTTATCTAGCCCTGGCCACCACACGTAGCTGCGGGCCAAGACCTTCATCCGCACGATCCCGGGGTGGTGCTCGTTGAGAGCGCAGAGCACCCAAATGCGGAGGGGTTCTGGAATCACTACCCTGGATCCCCATAGCAGGCACCCCTTGTGGGTGGACAGCTCGTTGCGCCGGGCTGTGAATGCTGCAAATTCTGGCCCCGGAGACAAGGGCCACCCCCTCCCCACCCAGTTAAGAACACGAGAGAGTGTGTGATCCCGGGCTGTGCGCCGGGAGATGTCCATTACCTGGACAGGCCGATCTGGAAGCTCCTCCAGGAGCGCGACATGGTAGGCAGGAGCAGGGTCCAGTTCACAGGCAGGCAGCGGAAGGTGGCTCGGTGTCAGAATGCCCCATGGATTTCCCCAGGCGGTAGACCAGGGAGTATTGGTAGCCAGTGAGAAAGATGGACCACCGCAGGACCCGAGAAGACAGCATCTGGGGGGGGTTGGTGGTCCGGGGCGAGGAGTCCCAGCAGAGGTTTGTGGTCAGTGGCAACCATGAAGTCCTGTCCATAGAGATAGTCATGGAACTTTTTAACCCCTGCCACACAATAGCTAGTGCCTCTTTGTCAATCTGTGCATAGTTCCGTTCCGCAGAAGACAAGGTCCTAGAGTAGTATGCGACCGGGACCTCCCGGCCGTCAGGCAGATGGTGCCCCAACACAGCCCCCACCCCGTATGGAGAGGCGTCGCAGGCTAACACCACAGGAAGGGATTCGTCAAAATGGGCTAGTATAGTATAGTTAACAGTTTTTTCATGGCCTCAAACGCAGCCGCGTGGCGGGGACCCCATTCCCATCTAGCATTTTTGTCCAAGACTCTGTGCAGAGGCTCTGCCACCGCTGTCTTTTGGGGAAGGAAATTATGGTAGAAATTTAATAGTCCCAAAGATGACTGAAGCTCGGCCTTGCACGTAGGAGCCAGAGTGTCCGAGATGGCTTTCCCCTTGTCGGGTGCGGGGTGGATTCTATGATCTCGTCATAGGAAGCCTCTGCAGGGGTGCTTGACTTTTACACTTGATGGAAGTGACACAGCCTGACTAATGAGACATTTGATACCAGATTAATTTGGAGAATTTGCACAGCTATCACAGGCTCATTTTACCAGTTGTAGCAAATACATTGCATTTAAGAAAGCAACACCTGGCCTCATTTATATGTATATACAAAATTCTGAATGCATATATTTTTGGTTGTGTGTCATTGTATAATAAGGAATATTGACCACTGAGGAAGGCCCATAGAGGCCGAAACGTGTATGGTCCTTAGATCAAGTTTTTTCCATCAGATTGAAATGCAATCAGTTCCTTATGAACTAAGTTTTAATTGTCTGATATTTGCACTGTCTCTTTTAATTTTATTATGTTTTATTTATGTGTACACACTAATAAATGTCTATATTTTTTGTAATAATTCTTTTGTTAGCTTGACCCTCTCGGTTCGCAGCTATCTTTTGGGTTGAGTTCCCCCCCTTTTTTTCTGCTCCCCCCTTTTTCCACTTTTTGCATACATCAATGCCTGGACATTTCTACTAACTCCACCCCCCCTTCTCAAATATTTAGCCAATCAGTGCACAAGGTTGGTGCGGAGCAATGGGGCACTTTGATGGGATTTATCCTACCCATTTCATGTGAGAGCAAATCATTTTTTTAACTTTTGGAAGAAAGCTATTTCTCTCCCCCCATCATAACAAACCCTGTGCTAGAGGATCAGATTGCTGACTGTATTGATGTGGAAGAGGGGCAGGTCTGTGCCAGTAGAGCACACGACAGTCTCTGGGGTTGCAAAAAGATGCTGCGATCCGTTACTGAGGTGGGCTTGTGACGTTGCACAGGAGACAAGCCCTGTCTTCCCCAGCTGGAGTCTGCTTGTGGACTGTTTTTGTTTTTCCATCTCCGTATGAGGAATGGCTGCCTGTTTACTCATGTGGAGAAAGTAAATGGCAGCATCAACAGCCCATACAGTCAGCAGCGCCGTAACACTCAGCATGATGCGGACAAAATATCTGCGGCACTGAAAAATTAGTAATGTACAAACTCCTCATTTAACCACTGCTATTTGATCTCTTGATTCAATAGCAAAAAAAAAAAATCATGCAAACAACTATTTAGAATTGACGGGCCTATGTAACAAACGCTCCAGTTGGTCTAGGATGTGGCGGCACGAGTCCTGGTGGGAACGCCCCACGGACAGCACCTGCACAACTTGGGCTGCACCAGCTATCCTGGCCACCAGTGGAATGTCAAGTCAGGTTCAAGGTGTTGGTGCTGACTTCTAAGGCCTTGAGTGGTCAGGGACCCCTGTACCTCCCGGACTGCCTCCTCCGATATGTCCCCAGAAGAACACTGAGATCAACTGATGACAACTTGCTGGTGATCCCTGGCCCCAAAGACGACCAGCTGCCCTGACCTGGTGGAACTCTCTGCCAAACAGCCTCCGGTGTTCCCTTTGGGACCTTGTACAACTCCACAGGGCCTGTAAGGCAGAGATGTTCAGCCAGGCTTTCAGTTGAGGGCAGCAATGGTTAAGACTGGCACCCTTCTCTCTCTCCTTATGGTCCCCATGTCCCCTTCCCCGTCTGCTGCGCGGACAGCACTGCAGCCGGCAAAAGGGGATGATACAGCCATCTGGATTGACTGTTATTAGTGCTTTGGGATAATTTTATTTTATGTTGACTGTATTTTATCTGTTTTTAAGTGGGCTCTGGCTGAAATAGTAATAGTAATCATCATCATCGTCGTCGTTGTCGTCATCGTCATCATCTCCCAGAAGGACAACTGACACCTCCAGACTACAGAGATCAGTTCCCTGGGAGAGTCTGGTGACTTTGGAGGGTGGTCTCTCTGGAATTATGTCCTGGTGAGGTCCCTCCCCTAATCCTTCCCAGGCTCCACTCCCAAACTGGAGACCTGGAGTTGGCAAACCTAATTACAACCGATCGCCAGACTACAGAAGTCTGATGCCCTGGAGGAAATGGGGCCGCTTTGAAGGATGGACTCTGGCATCCTATCCCTCCCCGCCCCACGGTCTGCCCTGCCCAGGCTCCACCCCCAAATCCCCAGGAATCTCCAGAGCTGCTGAATCTGTGCCCAGAGCTGCTGAATCTGTGCCCAGGGATTGATGTAGGCCTGGCCTGGATCTTACGGGGAGGCGTGTGTGCAGAATTCTTACTGACAGACACGAAGTGGATCGTAGGTTGCTGGCTTCTTATGTCACTGATGGGGAAATACCTGCTTCCCATGCTCAGGTCAGTCAGATCTCACAGAGACTCAGCAGGAAATACAGCAAGATCTGCCTGGCAGACCATGTTTTGGACATGGTGGCAAGCTCTGCATTGGTTCAGGCAAGGAAGCAACACAAGGCAGGATTCTTAACATCAGGGGAGGGACTGTGGCTCAGCAGCAGAGCATCTGCTTTTGCATGCAGAAGGTCCCAGGCTCAATCCCCAGCATCTCCAGTTGAGTAGACAATACTGACCAAGGGTCTGACTCAGTATAAGGCAGCTTCATGTGTCAGTGGCTCAGTGGCAGAGCATCTGCTTGGCATGCAGAAGGTCCCAGGTTCAGTCCCCGGCTTCTCCAGTTAAAAGGACCAGGCAGTGGGAGATGTGAAAGACCTCTTTCTGCCAGAGACCCTGGGGAGCGGCTGCCAGTCTGAGCAGACAAGACTGACCTCAATGGACAAGAGTCTGATTCAGTAGAAGGCAGCTTCATCTGTTCTTCTGGGAGCCGATTACTGATGCAGGAGCTAAACCCTCTGCCTCTGTCAGAGTTGAACCTGGGACCTTCTGCAGGCCAAGCAGATGTTCTTGGAGTGGTTAGGAGCACGGGGTGGTGGTTAAGTGCGTGGACTCTAATCTGGGAGAACTGGGTTTGAGTCCCCTCTCCTCCACATGCAGCTGCTGGTGTGACCTTGGGAGAGCTCTCTCAGCCCCACCCACCTACCGCACAGGGTGTCTGTTGTGGGGAGGGGAAGGGAAAGGAGACTGTAAGCTGCTCTGAGACTCTGAGTGAAGGATGGGGTATGAATCCGATCTCCTCCTCCTCCTCCTCCCTACTAGACCATTGAGCCTTTGGGGGGGAAAGGTGGGGTATATATTCTTTAGTTAAACAATATTCATATATATAGATAGATATGTATAACCATTTCAAATGTGTTATGACCGACACGCCATCAGAAGTGATAATTCATGGGCAGCCCATGTGAGGATTATATGTTTGACGATTTCTTAGCAATCTCTTGTGTGTCTTGTAAAAACACCCCCGTGAATCTGCTCATCTCGCCGTAGGAGACTCGTGAGTCATGCAGCAAGAGGGATGACACAGTGGTGAAGTTGGAGTGGAGTGAAGTCTCCCTCCCTCCCACCGGCCCTGTTTTGTTTGGGGGGGGGGGTTGCTCTTTGTTGCCTTTGCTGTTAGTCACCCACTGGGATGAGCAATGAATCGGCAGAGTGTGTACTTGTCTCGACTAAAGAGAACGATGCCGTTATGCCTCCACGATGCCCTCCACTCCCACCACTGCTGTCAGTACATCAGCAACCTTTCTTTGTGTGGAACAGTCGGATTTAATTCAGTTTGTTGAGATCTGAAAAGGTTAAAAGCTTATTAAGGGAAGCCTAGCTGTGGGGCAAGCCAGGAACGGGCTGAACTTCTTGGACTGACATTGCTAAACAGAAGGGTAGCTCTATGGTGGCCTGACCTGGATAGCCTAGGTTAGCTCTACCTCATCAGATCTCAGAAGCCAAGCAGGGTCAGCCCTGGTCAGTACTTGGATGGGAGACCACCAAGGAAGTCCAGGGTTGCTCCACACAGAGGCAGTCGATCAATGGCAAACCACCTCTCATCATCTCCCACCTTGAAAACCCTATGGGACCGCCTTAAGACAGCTGCAACTTGATGGCATTTTCCACCACCAGATCCATGGTGCAGGGGCATCTTTGAGGGCAATGGCAATTTCTTGCATTTCCCTCTTCTAAGCACATCTCCTTGCCTTAATCAAGTGGGTTAGGTTTGGCATTGCACCCCTGCATCCTGACTCGAACTGCAACTGTAACGTGCCTCCCAGCTTCTGATCTGGATATAAGGGCTGATAGATCTTCATTCTCATTTGTATCTGATGAAGTGAGCTTTGGCTCGCATAAACTTAGACCTTGGGCAGTTTTGTCAGTCTTTAAGGCGTGACTGGACTTGAATTTTGTTCAACTGTAGCAACATTCAACTTATCTCAAAAAGGCATGCCCCTTTAAAATGTGCAGTGGTGTCTTGGGGGAGGGGGGAGTTGGCTTAACTGTGCAGAATTCTAAATTGCAGCTGTTGTTTCAACAGGTTGGAAAAGAGGAGACCTCTCTAGTAAACCCTGCCAAGACTGCCAAGGACCCTAATGTAAGGTCTGTTGCTTCTTGTTTGTAGGTTCGAAATTCTTAACAGAAAGTATTCACATATTCAAGGAAAGCTCACCAACCCATTCATAAAATAAAAATGTTATTATTTCTTATCCCTTCAACCACAGGCTGGTAAGATCTGGAAAAGGGGGGCGGACAAATCAATAAATCATTAAATATCACAACTATTTAAAAACGTGCAAGAAATTTAGCAACAGCTTGCAATCAGTCCATATCATGCGAAAACAACAATTTCATGACAATATCATTACTAGAACACTGAACATCAGGGTTAATAAAAGCTTCCAATATATCCTACCTGGCTTTCACAAACAAGCAACAATGTCACACAGGTGGGACCGTTTCTGTTGCTCCAGAAGTACAAGAAAATAACTTCACTTATTGTATTCCGTAAGCGATCAGAATATTGCAATTATCATCTGTTGAAAACCCCAACTCACACAATTTGCCCAAAAAAGCATTTTGGTGATAAAAATGAGTCTTGTCTCATAAAACATACAAATTGAGTGGGGGGTCCTTGCAAAAATATTTTTAACTACATCTTGATTGGATATTTCCATGGAGATAGATCAGGATGGGTTGCTGTGTCAGTCTGTAGCAATAGAAAAGAGCAAGAGTCCAGAAGCAGTGGTTAAGTACGTGGACTCTAATCTGGGAGAATCCGGTTTGAGTCCCCATTCTTCCACTTGCAGCTGCTGGATGAACTTGGGCAAGCCACAGTTCTGTCAGAACTGTTCTCTCAAGGACAGTTCTCTCAGAGCTCTCTCAGCCCCACCTACCTCAGAGGGTGTCTGTTGTGGGGAGGAAGGGAAGGGAAAGGAGATTGTAAGCCGAGACTCTAAGTGAAGGGCAGGGTATATAAATCCAATCTCTTCTCTTCTTCTTAAAAGACTCACAAAATCTGTGGCAGAGGAGGAACTTTCCTGAGTCACTGCTCACTTCTTCAGATTCTTTGTATCACAAAAGCTCCTCCCCTGCCACAAATTTTGTGAGTCTTTCAGGCGTTCCTGGACTCTTTCTCTTTTCTGCTGCTACAGACAGACTAACACAGCTGCCCATCTTGATACAGAGTGCAAAGAGTGTTGGAGCCAAAATGCCACACTCCTTTAACCATTGGGGTTATTTCTGTTAGAAAACCCTGCTTTGACCCTTGAACCTATAAGGTTGTATTTGTATACAATAATTAAATTAGATACAGTAATCGTCTGGAGGTTGCAAAGCCCATAGCCTTTCTCTGCTTCTTGTATCAAATGCCAACTTCAAACCAAAGAAGGCAGCATACGGTCTATTCGTCTTTGGATATTTTTCAGCCAAGTCTGACAAAAGCATCCCATGATACATTACAGAAAAGCCCTTCCCAAAAACCAAATAGTTCTGCTTCCAAAGTATTGCAACTGTGGACCCAAGCTTTGAGTTTAAAGGCCAAGTGCAGGGCATATAATCTGACCAGAACAGAAAGCAGGTGGATGGGTCTGTAATTGGCAGAGGGGCCACAGCTGGTGATTGTCAGCCTGCAGGAATTTCACCTGCTTGATCCAACACAGTGAACAAAGAAGCCAGGAGGACCTAAAAGAAACAGCTCGGGCGGAATGCCATTGGGGCCTGCAGCCTTGCCAGATTTGGGATGATAAATCAACCTAAGAACCTCTTCAGGTCCAGCCTTCTCCCATATTTATATAACTAATGCTAAACTATGAGCGCTTTCACATATGCTAAATAATGTGCTTTCAATCCACTTTACAACTGGATTTTACTGTGAAAAATGGCAACACCCGCTTGCAAACAGTCGCTGAAGTGGATTGAAACTGCATTATTTAGCATGTGTGTAAGCGATGTTATCATCAGTCTCAATACTTAAACTTTCATGAGAGAAGTAGTCCGTCTAGATTTCTGGAGAGATTTTCTCTTTATTTTTATTTATTTATTTGTTTGTTTCGACTTATATCCCGCCTAGCCAGCAACCCAGCTTTCGGAACTTCTCTGATTTAGATCATTAAAGGTTCTCCCAAATGACTGTGGATTTTTTGACTGGGCATCTTTACCCGATTTTATCCACGTCCGTCTTATGCGTCTTTGTTTCCCCGTCTGCAGCAGCCCTCCTGGGGGCTCCTTTCTGGTCAAGGCGGCCAGGAGAATGGCGAGGAGAGCAGCAGGCTTCCGTTCTGTGACAAAGGCTCTTCAGCTTTGATTTAGCCTTTTGACAGTCTCTGTTATGCCGTGCCATCTTTCCCACCCTTCTTAGTTACTTTGTCCTTGAAAAATAAGGCCTGAAAAGCACCCAGTAATCCGGCCAGTAACTGACCTGAGTTTGCCCTGTTGTATGGTTAATAATCATAAAATCACAGAGTTGGAAGGGACCTCCAGGGCCATCTAGTCCAACCCCCTGCACAATGCAGGAAATTTACAAATACCTCCCCCCCCCCCCCGTTGACCCCTGCTCCATGCCCAGAAGAGGGCAAAAAACCCCTCCAGGATCCCCGGCCAAACTGTCCTGGAGAAAAATTGCTTCCTTGACCCCAAAGTGGTGATCGGCATTTCCCTGGGCGTGTAAGAAAGGGCCACGAGAACTAGGCACTGATACAACGCTTCCCGCCCTCCCTTTCATGATCTGCCTAAGGTAAAATCTATATCTGACTTTCCTGCTGGAATCATTCTAGTTTCAAAAAACTCGTCTATACCTGTTTCTAGTTTCAAACCATACTTGTTCTAGTTTAAAAATCACCGTCTACATTAGTTAATTGCCCTCTTGTAGTCAAGCTACAAGCATTACACTGCTTTAAACAGATCCTGTTGCTTAGTGCTCTTCAGACCCAGGGAAAAAAAACCAAAGTGAAATTTGAAACCAGTGTGAAATGAGTGTAGGAAAAGACAGCAGTCAAAGGGGAGGTGCAGATTTGGCCTAACTTCACAGAATCAGCATTGTTGTCAGATGGCCATCTAGCTTCTGTTTGAAAACCTCCAAAGAAGGAGAGCCCACCACCTCCCAAGGAGGAAGCCTGTTCCACTGAGGAACTACTCTAACTGTCAGGAAGTTCTTCATGATGTTTAGTTGAAATCTCTTTTGATTTAATTTCAACCACTGGTTCTGGTCCAACCTTCTGGGGCAACAGAAAACAACTCCACACCATCCTCTATATAACAGCCCTTCAAATACTTGAAGATGGTGATCATATCACTTCTCAGTCGTCTCCTCTCCAAGCTAAACATACCCAGCTTCGTCAATCTTTCTTCATAAGACTTGGTCTCCAGACCCCTCACCATCTTTGTTGCCCTCCTCTGGACACATTCCAGCTTGTCTGTATTCTTCTTAAACTGTGGTACCCAAAACTGAACACAGTACTCTAGATGAGGTCTAACCAGAGCAGAGTAAAGCGATACTATCACTTCACATGATCTGGACACTATACTTCTGTTGATACAGCCCAAAATCGCATTTGCCTTTTTAGCTACAGCATCACACTGCTGACTCATGTTCAGTGTATGGTCCACTAAGACCCCTAGATCCATTTCACACATACTACTGCCAAGACAAGTCTCCCCCATCCTATAATTATGTATTTGATTTTTTTTCTACCTAAATGCAGAGAAGAAGAAGAGATTGGATTTATACCCCGCCCTTCACCCGGAGTCTCAGAACGGCTTACAATCTCCTTCCCTTCCTCTCCCCACAACAGACATCCTGTGAGGTAGGTGGGGCTGAGAGAGATCTTTCGAGGACTACTCTTGAGAGAACAGCTCTGAGAGAACTGTGACTGACCCAAGATCACTCCAGCAGCTGCATGTGGAGGAATGGAGACTCAAACCTGGTACTCCCAGATTAGAGTCTGCGTTCCTAACCACTACACCAAACTGGCAGAACTTTACATTTAAATTCATTTTATTTGTTGTAGACCAGTTTTCCAGCCTGTCAAGATCATCCTGTATCCTGGGTCTGTCTTCTACTCTGAGAGACTCTGTCTCTTTTGATGTCATTTATGCTTTCCTGGTTCATTAGTCTCCTAGCTTTTTTAGCAATGTGAGGGTTCCACTTGTTAGACTTGGGACATAATGGCCTGCTTTTTTGATAAAAAATGTAACACACTTCCAATTCAAATTGAGCCTGCTTCAGCAGCGAGGGTGGGGTATAAATCAATCAATCAAATAAATGAATAAATAATACAGGGAAATTATCATTGCAAAAGAATTCCCTCACAGTGACTTTAGCTTAATTTGGGAGTAGTTCAACAGCCACAAAGATATAATTCCAAGACACTAGCTTGTTGGGTAGAGATAGAAGTAAAATTAGCTGTCTGGTCAAATAATCTCAATTCCTGATGACCATTTAAAATCTCCAAATTAAGCTTTGCTGTTAGTTTCAGCAGGTAGGTGCCAGCAACGTTAATGCCCCTGTCTAACGATATTCTGCCATTACCCAATTTAAAGGAGGCCAGGCTTTCTCCAGACCCAGATTTCAAGAACTCAGCATTGCTAACACCTCCCCCCCCCCACACAGAATAATGCACCCCCAGTCCACTTTCCATGCACTTTACAGCTGGATTTTACTGTGTGAAAACAGCAGGATCTACTTGCAAATGATCACTAAAGTGCATTGAGAGCTGATTGAAAGTACATTCTTCAGTGTGTGAAAGTGCTTCACATCCTGGATTCATATCACCCATCAGGATTAACTGTGCCTTTGGATGTCTGACAGTCAAGTTATCAACATATTTAGCAAATGCTGTCCAGAACTTTTTAATAAGAGTAAAACTTTTAAACAAGGAGCACACACATTAATTATCAAAGAAGTTTCACCTAATGTCTTCACTGTGAAAGGTATGACACTATCATAAAATGATTCTTTTTGTATGATGCTAAAGTTTAAATCCTTTCTCACCCAAGTCGCTAGACCACTCTTTGGACATCCTTGATTAACCCCATTACTGGCGGCTTGTAGGCTGAAAACTTCAGAGCCATCTAAATCTCTTGTAAACAAATGATATGGAAATCCTTTAGTATTTCTATCATCTCCCAGTCCCCTTGTTGACTATAGCAGCCACTGAGTAACCAGGGGATGTGGCAATAACTAACCCTGAACACCCATCTCAGAAATCCCCTTCCTGTTTGCCCCACAAATTACAGGGACCTCAGAGGGAAACGGACCATCCAGGGTGCTAGGGTTGCCAACTTTGGGTTGGGAAATTCCAAGAGACTTGGGGGCAGAGTTTGGGGAGGAGAGGGCCCTCAGAAGGGTTTAATGCCAGAGACCCTACTCTTTGGAGTAGCCGTTTCCTCCAGGGGAACTGATCTCTGCAGCCTGGAGATCAGTTGTGATTCTGGGAGATCTCCAGGCCTCACCTGGAGGCTGACAACCCAATGCTACATCAGTGTGCATAGGAGGGGTGGCTGGTCCACGCTGGTCCATTGGAGAAGACAGGCATCGTCATTAAGAGAAACTGGCACTACCGTTGACTTTTCCGTAGCCCTGGAAGCCACCCCTTCCAGAGTCCTCTGCCATGCGCAGGCAAGTCAGGGAAGGGTCCTATCTACGCACTAGGCTGTGTGGAAGGTGGAGTTGCCAGCTCCGGGTTGGGAAATCACTGGAAACTTTTTTTTTTGAGGGGGAGCCTGAGAAAGGAAGGGCTTGGGGAGGGGAGGGACCTCTCAGTGGGGTATAATGTCCTAGAGCCCACCCTCCAGAGCAGCCGTTTTCCCCAGGGGAATGGACCTCTGTTGCCTGGAGATGAGCTGTGATTCCAGGAGGTCTCCAGGACTTTCCTGGGCACCTTGCAGAAGTCAGGAGGGAGCCTGGTGTTCTCCCAGAATCACAGCTGATCTCCAAACTGCAGGTCCCTGTTTCCCTTTGGGGGAGGACTCTGTGGCATCCCCTTCCTCCTGAGCCTGCTCTGTTCCAAAGTCTCCAGGGATTTCCCAACGGGGAGTTGGCAACCTTGCACAGAAGCTGCAGTCTTCCTCAGAGGAGGGGAGAGTGACCAGCCTCCAGGGAGGACGTGGAAATCCCTGGGGATTACAGCTGATCTCCAGAGCACAGAGGTCAGTTCCCCTGGAGGAAAGGGCTGCTTTGGAGGGTGGGCTCTGTGGCACCCTGCCCTCCTGATGTCCCTGCCCTCCCTGGGCTGCACCCCAGTTTCCCCAACCCAGAGCTGGCAATGCCGTCTACACTGGATAAACCAGGTGCGTGGCTGGGCGTCCTCTGTAATCTACGTTTCAACTGAGAAATACATCAAAAAGACTGCAGAAGTATTCTGGGTTAGTTTTGAGTCAGCTTAAAAAACCCAAATGTGCAGAACACTCGATAATCACCTTTGAGTGTTTTGTCATTTATTCCCCCTGGTGTTGTGCTTCTGCTGGAATTCTGCTGGAATTTTAAATTGAATGAGCGGCTCCTGTTTCCCGTCTGTTGTCTGCCTTTCAACATTTGGAACAAGAATGCTGGCTTTTTGTGGCAGTCAGACCCATTCAATGCGCACCTTTTGGTATGCTGGACGAGTTGTCTGTTTTCTGGTGAATGGGAGAGCTGCTGTTCTGAAAGGAGCACTTTGTATGTCTGGTGTTCCCTTTTTAAAAAAAGAGTTCACGCAAGGGGAGGAAGGACAACAAAATCCAACTTCTGGATCCTTCCCCCACGGTATGCAACAGAGCCTCAGCACTGTCTCCACCACTGGCTCCTTCACATTCAGGCTGTGGTCACACAGCAAGCTAATTGTGATTAGTTCCCACTATAGATTTGATCTGGATTTTTTTTTTCAATTTGGGATGATCACACATCCCTCCCCAAACTGCAAGCATTACGCCACAAGGCTCTGGGCAACATCTAGATGCAGCCGGCCCCTGTGTCTCTCTGCCTCCCTCCTAACGCTGCAGCTTTGGGGACTCCTGGGGTGGGCTCCGCTGCCCGCTCGTCTGCCAGCCCACCTGGCACAATCTGTGCAAGAGATGGCTGTCCATATTGGCGAAATCGCGAATTTAAAGCGCAAACACCCGGAAAGTACTTGATTTTCCCGGTGTCAGAAAACTCGCTATGGAACCGGGAGGTTTGTGCAAGTGAGCCCGCTTTGGTGCAGGAGGTGGATGTGGCCGTCTGATCAGCGATTTTAAATGCGAGAGGGAACAGCAGTGAAACCTGATCAAAATGACATGGAGGTGTTTTTGCAACTGAAATGTGGCCTTCTTCTTCATAAAAGCACAAGGATTTGCACTGGATGACTGAAGGTAACCTGTGGCAGCCATTTGGGGGCTGGCCCCACCTCCTGCAGCATCCGTTTTAGGACTGCCAGGTCCTGACAACTCGCCAGTGGGGGATGTCCCCAATGTGATGACGTCATGTAGACAACAATGCTCCCTCTAAGCTGAGGAGCCTTGTGAGCAAAAATTCTACTTTGTGAGCTGCTGGCATTAAAGTTGTGAGCGAGTGATATGGCTGCTGCATAAACTAGTTTGCTTGGGAGCCACCCTTCCTGAGCTAAGACAAAAATATGTGGGCCAGAGGCTAAAAACTCAGGACTCAGCTTAGAGGGAATACTGGACATGATGCCATCGTGTTAGGGAAGCAGCCTGAACTGCAGGCCCTGGTGGCCCCCCACTTGTAAAAAACATTTAAAAGGTCCCTTTAAACGTTTTTTACAAATCACAAACCTTTATTGGCATAACAACAGCCTTGGCTCAGAGACACAGAAAAGGGAAGGAGGACAAAACCGCCAGTGGACTCACCAACCTGACCATTCCTTCTCCTCCCCTGCGGCCCTGTGAAGGGAGGTCTGCCACCCACTTCGACGGCACCAGCCGTTCGTTGTCTTTTAGTTTCCTCAGATTTGCCCTCCAAGGACCGCAGTATAGGAAAGAGGTGATAAACACGTAGATCCTGGCAAAATCTACAAGAGAGAAATACATGAGCCATGGCAGTATTGTAGCCAATGACGTTAAATGTTTTTTACAAGCGGGGGCGTGCAGCCTCATAGCCAGAAAATCTGGCGTGGGGGTGCAGTTTTTTAGGGGGGAGGCAGCTGGGAAGAAGGGAAGTCTCTCTCCCTCCCCTTCTCCCCCCTGCTTCCTCGGCCGGCTTCCCAAACTTTGAGAAGCTGGCTGCAGAAGCAGAAGGGACCCTGCGGTGAGGCCACTTCTTCCCACATTCCTCGCTGCCGGCTGTCTCAAAGTTTGAGAAGCCGGCTGTGGAGGCTGCAGACCTCCCTCCCACCCCATTAGAGGAGAGGAGAGGCTGGCCATGCAGACAACTGCATGGTTCCTGCCTCTCCATCTGTGCCGCCCCTCTCTTACCCTGCCTGCCCGCTGAGCAGAAAGAGGTTTGAAGTTTAAAGAGGAGGCCACGTGGCCTGCGGCTACCACCCGCTCCTCTCATGGGGTCTTCAGAACACCTGGCGAGGGGAGGGAGAGGGGTGGCCGCTGGTGGCCGCTCTTGGGGGTGGGGCTTTCCCCTGCTGGCCAGCCGGCTGGTGGCAAATAGAGGCCCACTAAATTGGGGGTTCCCCCGCCTGGGGACTGGCACCCCAATCCACTTAGTGGCAGCCATTTTGACCCTGCGCCCACCGTGCCATGTCAGAATCCCCGAGGTGCCCACCCAGGCCCACCCGGGCCGGGGACCCCTGCACAGGAGTGTCCAAGGACCTTCACGTGCAGCATCTCAGAAATCCTCACAGCCATCCCAAATGACAAACAGGATCTGTGCAGGCGGGCACACATGTGCTGAGGCTGAGGGCTGCTGACCTCCCTAAAGCCCCTGAGGGAGATGTGGCATCTGGTATGCAGCTGTGCTTTGCAGCTGCTCCAGTCCGGCAGGGTTGCCATCCTTTAGGTGGCACCTGGCAATCTCCCAGCATTAAAACTGATCCCTCCCCAGATGGCAGGGGTCGCTTCCCCTGGATAAAGTGGCTGCTTTGGAGGGTGGGCTCTATGGCATTGTACCCTGCTGAGGTCCCTCCCCTCCCTAAGCCCCGCCCTCCTAAGGCTCCACCCCCAACCCCCCTGACTTTCCCAACATGGAGCTGGCAACCATAGCCTAGGTATACCAGGCATCCCAGCAGTGGAGCCCAGAAGGAAGGAGAATCACACACAGAGCTTCATCATCTGAACCAACGACAGTGCATGGTAGCACAAGTGGTGTTTACGTGTGCAGCTGCTGATGGGTGTAGGCACCTTACTACAGGTTCTGTGCATGGCGATATTGGGGGTGGGTAGTGAATGGTTCTGGGACACAAAACTTAAATAAGCAAAGGTGAACAGGGCTCTGCTGTACCAAACATTTAACGAATATCTCAAGAAACACAGAACTGAAGTGGAAAGTAGGGGTGCCAATCTCCAGGTGGTGCCTGTTGACTTCCCAGAATTACAACTAATCTCCAGAAGACAGAGACCAGTTCTCCTGAAGAAAATGGCTTCTTTGGGTGGTGGACTCCATGGCTCTGTGCCCAGCTTGAGGCTCTTCCCCTCCCTAAATACCCCCCCCCCCAGGCTCCAGCTCCTGAACCACCAACATCGGGTGGAGAACAGCTTCCAGCAGTGTGAAATCCTGTAGGGAGGAGTCCTCCCTGGGCAATACACAGTTGTCCCCCTGTTCATGTTGCTGAACTGTTGGATGGTGTGTTGCACACGTAGCAAACATGCCTGAGCGGTGGGTGAACTGGGCCCCTCTTGAGCACTCATCGTAGACAGCTCAGGGGACAGTACACCTAGAATTAGGGGACTGCAGTGGCTTAGACAGCTGTGGCTAGGGTTCCCAAGCCCCTCAGTACAGGTGGGGGTCCCTTGCTGACCCTGGAAAAGAGGGAGGCTCTGTCTAGGTGCAGTGATGTGCCTACATCACTGCCCACTTAACCCAGAAGTAACATCATGACTTCCAGGATGTCAGGGTGACATTCTGTTATTTGGGCAAAAAGTCTATGATAAACTTGGTTTCTACCATAGAGTTCTTGCCTAAGCACCAGAACGTCACCTCCAACGTCCCAGAAGGTCACATGGGCAGTGATGTAGGCATGTCACTGCCCCTAGGCAGAGCCTCCCTCCTGCTCCCACCGGGTGCCCAGGAGGGACCAGGAAGCCCAAGCCCAGGCTGGCCTGATCTCACCAGACCTCATAAGCTGAGCAGATCCAGCCTGGTGGGAGACCTCCGAGGAAGACCAGGGTCTCTATGCAGAGGCAGGTGATGGCCAACCACCTCTGAGGGGTCTCTTGCCTTGGAAACCCCTTGAGGGGGTCGCCATAAGTTGGCTGCAGCTTGCCGACAAAAAATGAGAATAAATGTAAAGGGCAATTTCCAGAAAGCCACTAGGAAAGATTAAAGTCACATGACTAGAAATGGGGCAGGAAACTGGCTGAGGGCCTTTTTTAAAAGTGCACCGTAGAATCAACACAGATGTTCTGCAGTTGGTCCCATCTCCATTTCTGGGTTTTGGCCTCAAAGCAAATATGAGCGAGGGTCTCAAGTGATTGCAGTTCCCTAGAAATTACAGCGTGTTACTCTGGACTTTTGATTTTTGGCAAACGTTGTGTTATCTGTAATTTTAAACTTCTGTGGTTAGCATATGAGAGGGCAGAAACAAGCTCACACGCTGAATATTGTCAGTCCCACTAAGATGGGAAATATAATACATTTCCACACAATCCACAGAGCCCGGCTACCTCTACTCTTATGCTGCCACCGGGGAGGGATTTGCCAGAAATACATTCCCTGTGAATTCTTAATTTTGCCAGAGTAATATTCTGTGACTTCAAGGGGTTTTGCTTTTGTTTTTTAGAGTTGAATGGATGGGCTAGATGCTTCACAATACGTTGAACACCATGTTTTAGTTGAGGAAGAAAATGAAGATAGAATTCAGATAGAATTCCTCATCTTCAGATGAGGAAGAAAATGAAGATAGAATTTTCAAAGAGATAACTTGTAATTACTTGTGGCTGTTTGTCACAAACAGCCAAAAGTAATTACAAGTTCTTTCTATTTCATGAGGAAACAATGGAAGTAAATGCTGCTTTATGGATCTTTCTGGGGGGGGGGGGGAATCCATCACAATTATTTCTGAAGATTGTGAAGAAGCACTAATATTTCAGATTCTTTTAAAAATGCAACCGCACACACAAAAAGGTTAAAAGCTGAGCAGAGATTAATGCATGTATGCCTGATGGGATTGCCAATTCACATATCTGTGAGAGCAATTGCAATGCGCTGGCTGAGACTAAGGTTGTGTTCAGATGGCTCTTTTGAGCTGCGCCAAGCACAAGTGCCTGGTGGATTTAAAGGGCACGTCCAGACAGTAACATCTAGGGAGCATCTGAAGAAGTGAGCACTGACTCACAAAAGCTCCTCCCCTGCCACAAATTTGGTTAGTCTTTAAAGTGCTACTGGACTCTTGCTCTTTTCTAACGCAATCCTAAACAGTTATAACCAGGGCTCCGTTGGGGCCGGAGCGCGCCGGAGCACTGCTCTGGGAGAGAAGGGGCCGGGGGGCGGGCACATAACAAAGCCCCGCCCCCCGGCAGAAAGCCTCCCCTGTTCACCCCCTCCCTCCCCCAGTCGCCTTCCCCGGGGCCGCGGCTGGCCGTCGGCCCCACCAAAAAGCCCCGTCCCTCCCCCAGTCGCCTTTGCAGTTTGCAGTCCTGAGCAAGCAGGTTTTTTAAAAAAAGAACAGACCACCAGGCGGGTGGGCTGAGCGGATCGTGGCCAATGCTTGCAGCTGTCTCTCTCTCTCACACACACACACACACCCTTCTCCACAAGACTCTCGGAGGTGTTGCTCTCCAGGAAAACAAGGCACAGGCTGTCAAGTGGCCTACAAACTTTAGGGAGCCGAGCTGGGAGGGGCTCCCCCAACACAGAGCAGAAATGCCCCCCCCTCCCCCCGGCCATGAAAAGCCGAGAAAAACAACCCTGCCGAATCTTTCATCCCGCCAAATCTTTCAATTGCTGCCCGAATCCCCGGGGCCCTACAAACTAAGTAACATTGACCTGCAATGTTCCATAGTCATTTCTACGGAGGCTGTGGCTCCTCCAGCATGCGGGGGGACGATGACCTGATTCCAGTACCCCCAAGGCCCTGCAGAGGTAGACGTCATACTGTTTGTGCTCCCCTCCCCTCCCTGGATTTACCCTCCCCCTGAAGAAGACTCTAGAAATCACATCCCTCCAATTCCTTTTTAGAGTGTTATTGAGTAAGTCTTCAGTAGCTTCTGGAGGAGATTTTTGCCCTACAAAAAACTAAAGGAGGCCCAGCCCCGCACGGAATCATTGATAGTGTCCATAGCCTGGGTATCCTGACGGTGGGGAGCCATCTTTGGGCGGCAGCTGGCTGGGATCGTCTCCAAAAGGATTGGGGTTCTGGAACTGCTGGGCTGTGTATCGCGTGAGCAAAATCCCGACGCCTTCTATCAGGGCCAGCAGGATGCCGCCCATCATAGCCAAGCCCACCATGGCTAGTGGCCCACTGCGGGAAGCCAGCACCGCTCCGATGAGCGCCCCACTGGTGATGGAGTTCCAAGGATCCTCCTTGCCGCGCATCTTCACCAGGCTGCAGTCGATGGTCGAGAAGAGCCCGCCCCACACCGCAAAGCTGCCTCCGATCTGTGGCGCTCTGACTCGGATGGCATTGACACTGCCTTTGAACCGATGCCGAACACCCACTGGGGCATTGCGGAAGCCTTTGACAGCCTGAAAGACGCCCCCACCAATCATCCCCATGGTGAAGGCGCCACCGCAGTCATCCACAATTCACCAAGGGCAAGGTTCCCGGGCATATTTCTCCATCGCACCCAGCCTCAGCCTCCGCGGGTCACGTGAGAAGGAGCCATTAGCCAGAGCGTCCCTCCCCCAGTCAACTTCCCCGGGGGCCGCGGCTGGCCGCCGGCCCCGCCAAAAAGCCCCGTCCCTCCCGCAGTTGCCTTCCCCGGGGCTGCGGCTGGCCGCCGGCCCCGCCAAAAAGCCCCGTCCCTCCCGCAGCCGCCGGCCCCGGGAAAAAAGCCCTCCCTCCCCCAGTCACCATCCCCAGGGCCGCGGCTGGCTGCCGGCCCCTTCCCCGGGCCCAAGTGAGGGAGAAGCCGGGCCTGAGTGGCTTAACGCCACTCAGGCCCAAGCAAGGGAGGGGAGGGAAACGCTAGCCCCAGTGGGGGGAGAAGCGCCCCTCCCTTCCTTCCTTCCTTCCTTCCCTCTCTCTCCCCCACCTACCTACCTACCTACCTGTTCCTTCCTTCCCCTCTCCCTTCCTCCCTCCCTCTCTCCTTCCTTCCTTCCTTCCTTTCTTCTCTCTCCCCCACCTACCTACCTACCTTCCTGTTCCTTCCTTCCCCCTTCCTCCCTCTCTCCCCCCTTCCTTCCTTCCTTTCTTCTCTCTCTCTCCCCCCAACTACCTACCTACCTTCCTGTTCCTTCCTTCCCCGCTTCCTCCCTCTCTCCCCCCTTCCTTCCTTTCTTCTCTCCCCCCCAACTACCTACCTACCTTCCTGTTCCTTCCTTCCCCCCTTCCTCCCTCTCTCCCCCTTTCCTTCCTTCCTTTCTTCTCTCTCTCTCCCCCCAACTACCTACCTACCTTCCTGTTCCTTCCTTCCTCCCTCTCTCCCCCCTTCCTTCCTTCCTTTCTTCTCTCTCTCTCCCAACTACCTACCTACCTTACTGTTCCTTTCTTTCTTCCTTCCTTCCCCTTTCTTCCTCCCTCCCTCCTTCCTCCCCCCCTCCCTCCCTCCTTTTCTTTCTTTCTTTCTTTTCTCTCCCCCACCTACCTACCTACCTTCCTTCCTGTTTCTTTCCTTCCTTCCTTCCTTCCCCCTCCCTCCTTCCCTCCCTTCTTGCCTTCTGACACACTGCCCATGACGTCAGGGATGTGTGGCCTTTTGACACTTCCGGTGACGTCAGGGGGTGTGGCATATGCAAATGAGTTATGCTAATGAGCTCCTGCACCTCTTTTTTTACGAAAGGACCCCTGGTTATAACCTTCTACCTCCACTGAAGTCAGTGGGTTTAGGATTGCACTGTAAATGACCTGAGGCAACCCACCTTTTCTCAAAGTGTAAACAGACAAGAGAAGAAGAAGAAGAGATTGGATTTATACCCTGCCCTTCACTCACTCGGAGTCTCAGAGCGGCTTACAAACTCCTTTCCCTTCCCCTCTCCACAATAGGCACCCTGTGAGGTAGGTGGAGCTGAGAGAGCTCTGAGACACTTGCCCTTGAGAGAATAGCTGGTACAAAGCTATGGCTTGCCCAAGGTCACCCAGCCAGGTACAAGTGGAGGAGTGGGGAATCAAACCTGGTTCTCCCAGATTAGAGTCTGCGCACTTAACCACCACACCAAACTGGCTCTCTACTTAACCACTACACCAAACAAGGACGTTTTCTGCAGCTGTTTTTGCAGTCCCAGGAGCAAAAATGCAGTTTGCCCCCTTGTGGCATAGCATGAGAATTCCCCAAAACAGGAAAATCTGATGCTGTGGAGCAAGAGGGGACAAATAGTGTTTTTGCTCCTCCAGGGACTGCAAAAACATCTGTGGAAATGAAGGAAAGCAGCGGCGGAATACAAGTGCAGGCGCGGGGAGAACAGGTCCCTGTGGAAAACGTCAAAGAGAAGATCTCAGGATGTCTCAGGGCCATGCAGAGAAGGGAGGGGAAGTTGGCTTCCATCCTCCACTCTACTTCACTATGTGAAACTGGGATCCTTGGTGAAACTTGGCTGCAAACTTGATGGAAATTTGCTGCACACACAAATAATTACATTAGACCACTATGTGGGATGTTAATTCAGTCCCCTGAAGCAGGAGGCCTCTGTTCCTGTGGGTTCCTGTCATCCCAGGGGGTACACAGTTGTTGACAGCAAGACACAGACTCCAAACTCTTACTGACATGAATTAAGCAGTGTATGGGGAGGCACTATGGCATACACTGCAAAAGCAAACTGTAAACGGAATCAGGTGCATGATCCATGAATGCAGGAGAGGAGACATGGATACAAAACTACCAGGAAAATGTATATGGCTACAGCAAATAATATGGGATACACATAAACATGAATAGATAAAACATGAGCCTACAGCATAGTTCTAAATTAGTCTCTAGCACAGGACACACTAAATCAGGAGACCCCCGGCTGGGTGCCCAGAGGTGCCATGGTGCCTGCCAACACCTTTTCTGGTGCCTGCCAAGTGTTTTCAGGAAGTGGGTGGGGCCAGCTAGGGCAGGGGTGACAAACTTAAGGTCCAGGGGCTGGAACCGGCCCGTCCAGGGCTCTCATCTGGCCCACAGACAACTGGTGGGAGGGAGGGAACAGGAGGCTGCTTGGGAGGGGGCGGAGCCACTCCGATTGTGACTTCAGCACGGCAGAACAGCCTCGTCTGCAGCAGGCAAGCACAACCCCCTCACTTCAGTGGCAGCCTCACTGGTAAGCCAGGAGCCACCGCAGCCGCATTTGTGCCGGCTCAAGGTTCCAAGGTGAGGTCAGGTGCCTCTCCGCTCAGACTGCAGTTCCGGGGATGCTGTCCCAGATGGCCACAGGGATCAGTGTTTGCACATGGGGGTTCAGATGATCCGCTGCTGAAGGCTGCTGGCGGCCAGTGGTGCTGTCATATTTGCACACACACCCCATGAGGTGGCTGTGCTTTGGCCCATGGGGGCCATCCTTTGGCAGTTTCTTCCACACATCGGGGGCCTAGTCCTACCACTGAGCATGCAGCCCCCATGAATTACCCAGCGGCTTTCAGCCATAAGTGGTTGCCACCTCATCGGGGGGCAGTGCCAGCAGTCTCTAGTTATACTGGTCGTTGGTTGGCAATTTCATCAGCAATCCACGGTTCTCCTCTCTCCATAATATCATGTTCAGCCTAACACAGTTGAAGTTGTCTGGTGGGAGGTGTCATCTGTTGTAAAAAATCCATTTGGATAACCTTTACACAAGTTGAACCCCCAACTCGAACAAAAGTTTTCATCCAGTATTAAGAAGTGCTTTCCCAACACGATTTTTAATGGCAAACAACAGAGAGTCTGGGTTCAAAATCCATTTGATGGAGGCTGTAACTGGGTCAGTTCAAGGCCACAGATGTCCTATATTAACATGCTGTAGTGTTCAGAGTGTTGGGGCGAGAACTGGAAAACCTAGGTTTGAACCCAGCGCTGCTATGGAAGCTTGTTGGGTGACTTTGGGCCAGTCACATTCCCTCAGCCTATCCTACCTCACAGGGTCATTGCCAGTGTTCCCTCTAAGCTGAGTTTGTGTGAGTTAGCTCACCATTTTTTAGCCTCCGGCTCACACATTTTTGTCTTAGCTCAGGAAGGATGGCTCCAGAGCAAACTAATTTATGCAGCAGACAAATCACTCACTCACATCTTTAATGCCAGTGGCTCACCAAGTAGAATTTTTACTCACAAGACTCCACAGCTTAGAGGGAGCATAATATGCAAGGATCAAATGAAAGAGAGGAGAATGATGTTAGCCACTTTGGGTCCCCATTTGGGAGAAAAGCAGATGTAAATGCAGTAAATTAATTAATTGATTAATTGTTTAATAAAGTCATGATTAATAGACAATACATTCTTTAATCTGTTGACAGTCCTGATGTCTGTCCTTGTTCTTGTTCTTAGAAGTCCAGCTCCTTTACGGCCGGAGACGACGCAGACGAACAGCGTGCCGGACAAGCAGGAAGTTAAAGTATCTCGTGTGAGGAAACTGACAAGGCAGTACAGCTTGTGAGTGTGTTTCGTACAATTGCTGCCATGTACACATGAGCACATGGTACTGCTGCCTTATCCTGAGACAGACCCTTGGTCCATCGAGGTCAGTATGGCCTACTCAGACTGATAATGGGCAATTCTGTATTGGCTTTTCCCTCCATTGTGCTGAAACAGAAATTCCCCTCTGCATTGCATGCTGCTTTCACTTTCTTTGATCATCGGATTTTATGGTACCTTCTGCATAGATTTATGGCCGTTCAGGGGTGACTTTGCAGTCAGTGTGGCATTGCCCCGGGATCTCTGAATGTGGTTTTGAGCTGCACTGTTGGAGGGAAACAATGGAGGGAAAAGCCAATGCAGAATCACCCAATGGCTCTCTGGAACCTCAGGTGGAGGTCTTTGTAGCTGGTGGTCCCACCATGGTCTGTATCCAGCAGTTCTATTCCTAGAACCAGCAGATCACCTAGAACCTGATACTTTCAACTGGAGATACCAGGGATTAAACATGGGTCCTTCTGCATGCCAAGCAGATACTCTGCCACTGAGCCATGGAGCCCGCCTGACTTATTACAGAAGTCTAATATGTTTCAGGCCCAGAAAAACAGGAGTTGCACTTACCTGTAACCTTTGTTCATCGAGAGAGGCTTCTATGCGGGCACACATGGAGACTGCAGTACTGCAGGCCAGCCACCGGGAGGAACTAGCAAGCTTTTGCTAGAAATTTCTTCTCAAGAGACCCAGGTTCTTCTCAGGGAGGGATTTCCTGTCCCAAAATCACCTGACCTGGGCAGAGCCTGCCCTCCGTTCTCCTTCTGCTGCCACCTCGGAGCATGAGACTCCCACAGTGGGGAAGGAGGGAGGGATGTGTGCCTGCACAGAAGCCTGTCTTGATGAACAAAGGTTACAGGTAAGTGCAGCCCCCGTTTTCATCTTCGAGGCTTCTGTGCAGTCCCACATGGGAGAATTGCAAGTTTGCTCACATTGGATGGCGGGCGTGAGAGGCCTCAGTGAAATATGGACTGAAGAACAGCCGTGCCCACTGCTGCGTCTCTATGTGCATCTACATCCATAGCATAATGCTTAACAAATGTAGACAACGTCGACCAGGTAGCCACTCAGCAGATCTCATGGACCAGAACACCAGACTGCAATGCTGCGGATGCCGCCAGAGCCCGGGTCGAATGTGCATGCAAGTCAATGGGGCACTGTGTTCCTGCTGCATCATATGCTAATTAGATGGCTGTACAGATCCATCTGGAGATAGTCTGGGATGATGCTGGTTCATCCTTATTGGGCCCACCAAAGCATACAAATAAAGCAGACCCCTTGCAGAATGTGCGGGTCCTGTCTAGATAAAAGAGCAGAGCTCAGCGAACATCTAACATGTGTAAAGTACGCTCTGCTAGTGTGACATAATTAGGGGAAAATACTGGAAGTATGATATCTTGGGTGAGGTGAAACTTAGTAACAACTTTCGGAAGGAAGTCTAACCTCGGCCGAAGAACCACTCGGTCCTTTTGAATATGGAGAAATGGTTGCTCAATACTGAGTTTAGCTAACTCTCCCACCTGTCTAGCAGATGTGATTGCAATAAAAAAAGCCAGTTTAAACGAAAGAAAAGACGAATCATACGTTGCCAGGTGTTCAAACAGTTTGTGTACCAGATGTGTTAATACCAAGGTTAAACTCCATTGAGGAAGTGGTAACTTGGAAGGAGGGTACAAGTTATTCAAACCATGGAGGAAACACTTCACATCAAGGGATGCAAATACAGACGAACCCCCAATTGGTGTGTGACAGGCCGAAAAGGCTGCCAAATACACCTTGATAGACGAACTAGCCAACCCCCAGTCTTTAAGATGTTTCAGATATTCTAGAATAACTGATAAATGGCAAGAAGTTGGATCTATATCTCTCCACTGGACCCAAGATGTGAAATGCGCAAACTTGGCTTCATACGACTGCCTGGTTGACAGTTTCCTGGAAGCTATCAATACTTCCTGCACTAAGGGAGTGTAGGACCTCTGGGGCGAACCCACCATGCAGTGAGCTTGAGTGTTTGGAGATCGGGATCGGACAGAAGATGCCCGCTGAGAAGATCCTGTGCTAGTGGGAATGTGTGAAACATGCCCTCGGACATGGCCCAAAATTTGGGAAACCAAGGGTGCCTGGGCCAAAAAGGAGCAATGAGTATTGCCGTGGTGCCTTCCAGATAAGCCTTTGCAACTACCCAATTTAGAAGAGGAATTGGAGGAAAGGCGTAAAAGAGGCAGCCTGTCCAGCGCAGTTGGAAGGAATCTCCCAATGACCCTGAACCAATGGCTGCCCGAAAGCAAAACTTGGTGCACTTTGTGTTTGAAGCAGTTGTGGACAAATCTATAGCTGGAGTGCCCCACAGATGGAATAGGGGCTGCAGGAAAATGTCTGCTAGAGACCAGTCATGGGACACAGGAAATACCCTGCTGAGAAAGTCCACTTGCGTATCTAAATGCCCTGCTGTGTGAGTGGCTTTGAGGTCTGCACCCATCTGTATGACTTGATGCCAGACAGCAAAGGCCTCTGCTGTAAGAGACAGAGAGACAGTGCCGCCTTGCTGGTTGATACAATGTTACACAATTGTGTTGTCTGTGTGCAGCAGGACACTCTGACCAGGCAGGGACCCTGCAAAGGAAGGGAAAGCCCTTCTTACTGCCCGAAGTTCAAGAATGTTAATATGTAAATTCACTTCCAAAGCTTCCCAGCGGCCCTGTGCAGTCTGGATGCTGCAGTGGACTCCCCAACCTACAAGGGAGGCATCAGTGAAAAGCTGTAAATCATAATGGCGGGAGCTGAGAGAGATCCCAGCCTGTAAGTGCGACAGGGACGTCCACCATGACAAAGTGCGGGGTACTGAACACAGCACTGTCAGATGGACATTTGGGTTATCTGTGTGCATATTAAAAGCCCACAGAAACCAATTTTGCAATCCCCTCATGTTTAATTGGGCATAGGGGAGAACTGCTGTGGATGCAGTGAAATGCCCTAAGAGGCATTGTAAAAATCTACCAGAGCATTGGCAAGAGGTCTGCAAGGAGCAAATCATCTGTTTCACGCAGTGTGCCTGTGACCTTGGGAGAAAAGCCTTCCCCAACACAGCATCCAAGGATGCTCCAATGAAGTCTATTCTCTGCGTGGCATGAAGAGTGGACTTGCTAAAATTCACTAACAACCCCAGGGAATGAAGCGCAGACAAGGTCAGAGAAATATCCGAAGTCAGACGGTCTGGGGAATCTGCAACTAATAACCAGTTGTCTAGATATGGGTAAATTGTGCAGCCCTGGAGGTGGAGGCACAACCACTGAGAGGCATTTTGTGAAAACACGAGGTGCCGAGGCCATCCCAAAGAGAAGAACTGTGTATTGGAACACAACCCCATCATATACAAAACGTAGGAAGTAAGCCCAATCGTCATGGATAGCTGTATGAAAATAAGCATCAGTGAGGCAAACCAACAACGAGGGTGAAGTAATAAAATAACATCTTGTAAAGAAAACATTCTAAACTTAGGCCTCATGGGGAATTTATTCAAACATCAGAGATCCAGAATGGGCCTTTCCTGATCCATTTAAGGACCTCATCTGTCTCCTGACTGAATAGCTCCCGTCCCTCGAATGGGAGATCCTCCAATTTGACTCTAGTGTCCAAGGGCAAGGCCGAGGACCGAAGCCAGGTATGTCTATGCAGCACTAGCGCTGACCCCATCACTCTGCTGTGGCAATCAGCCTCATGGCGAGCAGCATTAACCTGCAGTTTCCCTAATCTCCTACCCTCCTCAGCTATAACTCTAGTTAAAGCTGTTTATCTTGGGGTAAGGCCTCAAGATATGGGGCAATCTTCCCCCAGAGGAGACGGTTATACAGCCCCATGACAGCTGAGAAATTGACTACTTAGAGCTCCATGGCCCCCAAGGAATACATCCTTCTCCCCAGAGAGTCTAACTTGCGACCCTCCTTATCTTTTGGTGAGGTTCAGGAGTCGTATCTCATACGGGCAGGAATAACCTCCGATATAAATGAATTAGGCTTGGGGTGTTGGAACAGTCAGAGTCAGTGATCTTGTAAAGTCCTTCCAAATGTCTTGCAGATGGTGTGACGTATGCAGGATGAGACCAAGCTGCAAACATCACTTCCTGAAGATCCTGTAGCAAGGGCAGGGCAACCGGACCTGATTCATGAGTAAAAAGCACCTGCATGAGAGGATCTTTGGTCTTGGGCTCCGCAGCAGAGTGCTTTAGCTCTAACGCTTTGGCCATCCTGATGATCTGGTCAGCAAATGATGACACGTCCTCCGAAGAAGAGACGGTTACACCTTGCCACCAATGGCATCATCTGGCAAAGGAACCGAAGCATGGTCCGATCCATAATTCGAAAGCACATCTAGTTCCGATCGAGAATGCAGAGGATCATAGCTGCTGTCCCTCTGGACAGAATGGGGCGACCTAGAGTCTGCGTGCATCAGCATCAAGGGATTGCTCATACTCTTCAGGATACCACGGCGGCAGCATTTCAAAATTATCCAGCGATGGGTCCGAACTCAACAGTTGGATCAGGAGGACATCCGAGGAAGGGGATCGTTCACCTTGAAGGGACTCTTGAATCCCTGGTGAACAGTTGGCACTGAGCAGCGGTACCAATGATAATCGGTACCGAGGGGACTGCAAACGCCTGCAGTGCCGATGTGGTGATCTGCCCCTCGACACCGGGCAGTCTTTGGTACTGGCGGTGGTCCAACACCAAGGCGAGACCAACTGTTGGTGCCGATCAGACCCGACCTCCTCTGTACAATCCCAGGCACGAGATTCTGGCAACTGCAGGGAGAAGCGTTCTGGCGCTTTTTTCTTCTTTTTAGCTTTTTTCGCTGGCGGCTCAGATTCTGCTCAAGACAGATGTGGGGCCACTGTGGTCTGTGCCTGAGCAGAAGGTGGGGCCAAACACACAGACAGAGGCCTTGAGTGCCTCTCTGAAGGGGCAGCTATCCCTGTGGTGGACTCTTGTGGAGTGAGAGCCTTCTCCCACAAGGCGGCTTTCAAACAAGCCGCCCTGCCCTCCCGCACCCAAGGTGTGAGGGCTTTACAGGCCTTGCAGGTGGATGGATTATGTGTCTCACCTAGACAGAGCACGCACAAAGCGTGTTCATCAGACTGAGCCATTTTAGCTCCACAAGTCTTACAATTTTTGAAGAGTGCCACTTTCTGTTTCCCTGAGGCCATTGTTACCTCAGGAAATTTTTAGCTCGCAGATAACAGTCTTGTCTCGGTGGCAGCAGAAAGAGAACTGAGGGAAGAGAGCAGGCTTCACCCAGGTCAGGTGATTTTTGGGTGGGAAATCCCTCTCTGAGAGGAGCCTGGCTCTCTTGAGAAGAAATTTCTCGCAAAAGCTCATTAGCTCCTCCCGGTGGCTGGCCTGCAGTACTGCAGTCCCCATGTGGGACTGCACAGAAGCCTCGAAGATGGCTATATTTTTGTATGGTCATGCACCCCTCTAGGAAAGCACATCTGGAACATATCTAGGGCAGGGGCTCAGTGGCAGAGCATCTGCTTGGCATGCGGAAGGTCCCAGGTCCAATCTTCGGCATCTCCAGCTAAAAGATCTGGCAGTAGGTGATGTGAAAGACCTCTTTCTGCCCGGGACCCTGGAAAGCTGCTGCCAGTCTGAGTAGGCAAGACTGACCTTGATGAACCGAGGGCCTGATTCAGTAGAAGGCAGCTCCATATGGTGTGTAAACAGGGTTGCCAAACTCCCAGTAGAGCAAATGTAGAAAAACACTGTGTTAGAACAAAACACACAATACCAATATGCTACTATGTCTTCATATATTGATTTACATCATACATTTAAATACAATAAAGACTCCTTCTATAGAATTGCTGACTTGTGCATTGTCGCATTGTGAGCCTTGGTTCCAGGACAAATAATTTTGCCTGAAGAAGATTCTCTCGAAACACACAATTTTTGCCTGGGAGGCATGTTGCTTTGATGTGTGCTGTATCTCTTTTCAGAAAGAATAACAGCCTACACCTTTGGCACTGACAACTGCTGCATCTCTCATTAGTCTCTCAACAGAAAGCAAGATATCTACAGCACTGAAATCTGTCTCTGTAGCTGCGGACTTTTCCACTACATATATATTCTCCTTTAGATTTTGTACTATAATGGACAAGATACACTAGGGTCTTTATTGTATTTAAATGAATGATGTAAATCAATATATGAAGACACAGTAGCATATTAGTATTGTGTGTTTTGTTCTAACATGGTGTTTTTCTACGTTTGCTCAACCTTGCCGTGTTTCCTGTGTGTTTGTTGAAACTCCCAGTAGAGCCCAGTAGAGTTTTCCTGAAATTACAACTGATCTTCAGACTACAAAGATCAGTTCCTGGCTGAAAACCACAGATTCAGAAGGTGATATCCACATCCCTGCTGAGCTCCCGCTCCCCTCCCCAGATCCTGCCCTCCATAGGCCCCACCCCCAGATCTCCAGGAATTTCTGAAACCAGACTGGCAACCCTATATAGACCTAAGGAAATGGAAAAGAAGGCAGTTGAAAGGAGTATGGCAACAGGCAAAGTTTTCAATGAAGTTTCTGCATTCTCTGTTTTGATTTTAAAGGAAATTATATCAGCACGGCTACGTAACAGTTTGAAGTTTCTTGGGAATGTCACATGATATATTGGCCTGCTAATTGTAGCTGGTGGCCCCACCACGGCCTGCATCCTGCAGATCTGTTCCTCCAGTGGAAGCATTTCCCTCTGGTATAAGGAGTGCAGGCGGGCCTGTAGCTAGGGTTGTTTTGTTCGGAGGGCATTTACATTTTTAAGGGGGCAGTTAAATTACAGTTAATTAAAATAATCTGAATGCCTGTCTTTAAAGGGGGAGGCTCCAAGCCTGTTTCTAGCCCTTCCTTTCAAGGGACAAGGCAGCCAGTGCATCAGTTTCTAGGAGAAAACAGCTCAGAGGGGATTTAATTGCCTTCACAAAGCATTCAGATGCCTTTTGAGTTCCCTCCCACAGAACAGGAAAGCACAGGTGGGCAGGCAAGAGCTGGCTCCTCCAATACATCCCCAGCAATCCCCCCCTTCTCTGCCTGCCCAGGGCCCCCAGTCCTGCTGCAGGCCACCCAGCTTATGGAGGGTCTTTCACAAGTGCAGTCCCCTCTGGGAAACATGGAGATTAATTCTTCACTGGTAATAAGTGTGATAGTGTGAGAACCTTGTAAGATCCAATAAGCCAGGCCTTATGTTGAATAAAGTCCTTTTATTTCTTAATGGTCTACTCAGTAAGCACTTTCAGTGTTAGTGATGACAGTTACAGGGCAGAGGGTAAGTTATACTATATTCAAACACCAGGACAAGAACCTGGCACCAATCAGGTGAGTTGCAAACAGGAGCAAAAATACTAGCCGTTGTTTTCCCACCGAAAAGGTGCCTAACAGAGTCAGCTCGGACTTGGCAGCCTTTCCCCATCTCCCACTAAACTTCCCCACTGATTCCCACACCCCCACCACCTGGAGTCAGTGCCGTTAGAAAAACACTTCAAGGTTACAAGCGTTGCTCAGAGAAACAGATACAGGCATGAGAACAAACTGTGGGGAGGGGGAGTGAGAGAGCGCTAAGTGACATGGAGAGCAGCAGGCACCCAACTCTCGCCCAGGAAAAATGTCAGGAACCTGGCATACTGCCCTCTCCAAGACGCCTCCCCCCCCCCGGCTTCACAGGATAAGTGGAATGGAACTCCCACACCAGCTTAGGAGCATGAACATGATCAACAGAAACCCATTCATTACATTCAGGACCAAAATGCACCCACTGAACAAGATAGTAAAGGCGACCCCGTTTAAACTTAGAGTCCAAGATCTGGGAGATTTCGTAATGAGGCTCTCCCCTCTTCATCAGAGGAGGAGGAGTGGGAGGAGTCAGTCTCCAGTCGTTCAGCCCAGGGTCTTTCTTCAGCAGGCTGTAATGAAACACAGGATGCACAGCTTTCAGAGACTTAGGCAATTCAAGCTCAAATGAGACAGAGGAGATTTTCCTCAGGACTTTGAAAGGACCAACATATTTCCAACCTAGCTTCCGACTAGGTTGCAGTTCGTGAATGTTTTTAGTAGACACATACACTGAGTCCCCAGGTTCCAACTCCCAACCCGGAGCCCTCCCCCGATCCGCATATTTTTTATAATCCAACTTGGCACAGTCAATTGTTTTAGCTATGAGAGGCCACGACTCACGGAGGGAGTTCCACCATGAGCTGAAAGAGTCAGAAGAAGGGGTCGCCGGATGCAGCATAGGGAGGGGAACCCCCTCAAACCCCACCACCACCATAAAAGGAGAGACACCAGTAGATGAGTGAAGGGCGTTATTGTAACTGTATTCTGCAAACGAAAGCAGCTCCACCCAATTATCTTGGTGGAAGTTAGTGTAGCAATGCAAAAATTGTTCTAAGGTTTGATTTGTTCGTTCCGTTTCTCCATCAGTCTCCGGATGATAAGTGGAACTCAATGCAGGTTCAATCCCCATGATGTCCAGGAGCTCCCACCAGCACTTGGCAACATATTGTGAGCCCCTATCGGAGATTATCTTCCTTGGAAAACAATGGAGTTTTATCACCTGTGAGAAAAGCACCTTGGCCAGGCCCTTGGCCATGGGAAACTGTTTGAATGGCACAAAGTGAGCCTGTTTCAAGAATAAATCCAAATTACAGTTTTCTCTTTGCTGGGTGGCAGATTGGTGATGAAGTCCGTAGAGATCACCTCCCAGGGTCTGGAAGGAGTAGGGAGAGGTTGCAAGAGTCCTGGGGGTTTACCCCCCCATTTCTTGCACATCAAACATGTTTGGCAGGAGGACACATAGTCTGAGACATCAGTGCGCATGCAGGGCCACCAAAACTGTCTTTTAAGCAAGTGCAAAGTTTTTAAATATCCAAAATGGCCAGACAATTTGGACTCATGGCAAGTATGTAAAATGGACAGTCTCAGAGATTTAGGCACCATGAGTTTATCACCCTTGTACCAACATCCATCAGGATCCTCCCATGCCCCCTTTTCTGCCCCAAATGCATCTTTATCCTGTTGCGAATATTCAGTAGCCCATTTTACAATCCAGTCATTAACGGGAGCTGTTACGTCCCACTTTGCCTGACTCCTAGTCACCACCATCCCTCCCAGCTGAGAAGGAGAAAACATAGAGTCAAACACTTCCTCCCTCTGAGATTCATGTTGCGGGAGACGAGAGAGAGCATCAGCGAGGGAATTAGCTGTTCCCGGGAAATGGTGCAGAGTGAAATTAAACTTTGAGAAAAAATCAGCCCAACGCAACTGTTTAGCATTCGAAGCACATCTCATGCGCAGCGCCTCTAGGTTCTTATGATCAGTCCAAACCTCAAAAGGTTTCTGGGCACTTTCCAACCAGTGCCTCCAAGTAGAAAGGGCCAAGCGGATGGTGGCTGCCTCTTTATCCCATACAGACCAATATCTGTCAGTCTCCATGAATTTCTTGGAAATATTTGCCAGGGGGTGCAACCGACCATCCGCCCCCCGCTGCAGAATCGCTCCCCTCATGGCTACATCAGAGGCGTCCACATGAATAGTGAGCTCTTTAGTCTCATCGGGGTGAGCCAAGATGGGCTCTGAGGTGAATAGGGATTTTAAAGTCTCAAACGCTCCCTGGCATTCACTGGACCAGGGCAAGTGCGCTTGGTTTGCTTGCCTCGGGTCCCCGTCCCTTCGTTTTCAATAAGTCAGTGAGGGGTAGGGTGACTTTTGAGAAATCCTTGATGAAAGAGCAATAAAAGTTGCAAAATCTGAGGAGGGATTGTAACTGTTTGTGTGTGCGAGGAGCCTCCCAGGAGATCACTGCCTCTATTTTCGCCGGGTCCATTTCCAAACCCCTAGGCGAAATACGGTAGCCTAAAAAGTCTATTTCCTGCTTGTGGAACTCACACTTGGAGAGCTTACACACTTGGAGTGATTACAAATGCCCGCTTCTCCCAGTAGTCTCCCGACCCCACTATTAGAGGTTCAGTCTCAGCCATACACGGCTCCTTCATTTCGGAGCCATCCATCTGTGTGAAACGCAGAGGCTCCCCCAAGGTAACTACATTTGGCCCCAACCCTTCCACTACTAGTGGGCTAATTAAGTCTCGTGCACACCCAGAGTCTATTAGAGCTCGCACACGAACATGAGTACCCCTTCCAGGAGCTATTACAGTCACAATCATATAAAGTAGGGGTCCAGGTGTGCTCACCAATGGTGGCACGGCCGACGAGGGGACCTGCAGCTGTGCACCTCCTACTGCAGGTCCTTGAAGTTTCCCGACGACTGCTCGACCACTGTTTCCAAGGAATGGGTCTCAGGAGTTGCCCCTTCCAGCTGTAATGCCCAGGGTTTGTAGGTGCCTTTTGCAGATTTTGGGGTCCCCGCAGGAGCAGCCATGGTAGCTTGTGGGGTTTTGGGGGCTGCTGCGGGGCAGTTTGAGGCGTAGTGCCCCCCTTCTCCACATCTCATGCAGAGCACTTGCTTCATCCATCCATCCCGCAGCTCTTGCACCGCTGACTTCAGTTTAGACTTGGTGGGAGCTTTCAGTGCGGAGTGGGAGGCATGGGGGTTCAGCTTGATCAACGTAAAACGCTCATCCACATCAGCTGCCGCCCGCATCCAAGCCGCCAGGGAACCCGGCCGGTCGTTTCGTAACACAGTCTCGTAAATCTCCACATTGAGGCCCTCCCTGAATTTCTCAACAAATAGATCTTCAGACCACCCATGCACTTTCGCAGCCGCTCTCCGGAATTGGGCAGTATATTCCCTTACAAAGTTATGACCCTGCACCAACTTGCGCAGCTGTTTCCGGGCCTTCTCCGCCCCCAAGGGATCTTCATAATGCTGCCTCAATGCCCACATAAAGTCATTCACCGACCGTAGTTCTGGGCCCGGAGGGTTGTGTAAGCTTACATAACAGTCACTAGCAGTGTCCCGTAACTTGGAGCCGATGTAGCCTACTCTCTCATGCTCTGTGGGGTAAAGATGTCCCCATGAGTCTAGGAACTGCTCGATCTCGATGAAGAAAAACTGTAGCCGGTCAGGGTTCCCGTCGAACGTTGCTGTTAGGGGATCCACTGGCAATTGCTGGAAAATCCGTTCTCCGCCTTGGGGAACCAATAGTCCTGGAGCTACCAGGGGTAGGGGCACCCCGCCAGGCTGGGCAGGCTGGTTACCAGCCCCCACCGGTGTATGGTGGATGGGAGGTGCAGGCGCCCCACCGACAGCCCCTGCTGCTCCATCCCCAGCCCCGCCATCCACTCCTTGCGCAGGGCCCCCCCTTTGGAGCCCCTGTATCTCAGCTAGAGCTTCTCTTAGCTCCAAAGCAAAACGATCTTGCATATCCTCGAAACTCCGATCCATCTGCTGCCACAATTCATCAGGAACTGCAGCCGGAATTCTGGATGGGGTCGCTGGAACAGGCTGATTGCTCATCCTCCACTCACTGCGGAGTTCGTCCTCGAACCGTACCCGGGAGCCTCGCCTGTCATGGGCCCAAGACTCCTCTGTAGTAGTTCCGAATGCCGACCAGGAATACCTCGGTCTCACCGACCGCTCGAAGGTGATCCCCCTCGTAGAGAAGGGGGTCAATAAGTCCAGCTCAGTTGTCATTGGCACCACCGAGGGTGAAGTAGTCACTGGGACCTCAGGGGTAGAGACTGGAACAAGGGTCCCATCATCTGTCATGTTGGGGTATGGGGTGCTCTCCTTCCGTTAGTGAAAGATCACTAACACTCTGTGAGAACCTTGTAAGATCCAATAAGCCAGGCCTTGATATTGAATAAAGTCCTTTTATTTCTTAATGGTCTACTTGGTAAGCACTTTCAGTGTTAGTGATGACAGTTACAGGGCAGAGGGTAAGTTATACTATATTCAAACACCAGGCACCCGACTCCCACCCGGGAAAAATGTCAGGAACCTGACAGATAGATACTGGCACTTGAGGGGCCAGTATCTTATGATTTGCCGGCTTGCCTGCTAAATTATCTGAAAAGCTGCATTTTAGGTCATGACGAAGATCCTTTAAAAAAAATTTTGTTGTCCACAGCCAGCAGAATTAGTGCTGGATGCTAGAAAGAGAAAGCATCTAAATGGCAAAAGTTATGCAAGTTTACAGAACAACCCAAACAGAATAGCTTACAAGCATGAGCAGGAAGAAAAAGACCAGCAATGGCTGCTTCCTGGATCAGGGGCTCAAAGCAGGGCTGCTTTCAGATTTTGGGGCATCCTGGGCAGAAAGTTCCCAGTGCCCCCCTTCATGCCTACTCACCCATGTGTCTGTGCATTCCTTCCCCTGCCCTATTGGCAAGCCCTCCTACTGCTGATGCTCCCCGCCATCTGCCCTGGGCAGTGGGAGCATGGGTGGCGGAGCACTCATAACTGAGCAGGCAGGGAAGGGACATGTTGGGGGGTCGTCACCAGCAGCAGTGGGCCCTTCCAGAAGCCCTGGGCCCTAGCAGCTGCCCTGCCCAAGGGTATGTTGATGCTGATCTAAGGTCATGGAATTAGGAATATTAACAGGCACAATGCAGGGTAAGCAGAGGATGTGTGCCTGTGTCCCTGTCCCCTCCTCCTTCCGAAAGCAGGTTCTTGTTACATATAGGAGATGTTTCTTCGGTTGAATATTAGTGGGAGAAAACTAGATGAGCTGCAGTGCTGATTCTGGGTAAGAATGGTTCTCGCCTATCCTGAAAATGAAATCCATTAACTGTGTCTCACATTTGAATTCTATAAAGAACCAACTTTTTTTCAACTTCCTGTTGGTGCCATGGCATACTCACCCTTTTTTCATATGCTAACAAAATTTGTGGTAGCTTTTGTGAGTCACTGCTCACTTCAGATACAGCTAGAATGGGAGTCCAGCTGTCCTTATAATTGGAGAATGGAGTGATTTCAGATGCCGAATGAACGTAGCAGGTGAATGACAATCGCAGGTGAATGAAGGCATGATTGAATTAGCCGTGATATGCAGAGGGGCAGTAGGTGTGGAGAAATCAACGTTGGTGATAATGAGCCAGGATACCTAGGTCTCGATTCAGTCCAGGAGGATGCATTGTTTTGAGCTTCATTATCAGTTGCAGTTCAGGAGTCCCTCTTTCCATACCTACTACTTCTCTGAATATCACACCTAAACCAGCAATGTCTGCTTTTGTCATTCATCTGCTGTTGTTGAGCTTTGACTCTTAAAAGCTTATACCTAGAAAATCTTGTTGGCCTTTATGCTACTGGACTCAGTTCTAGCTCTTGCTGAGAGAGAATTCCAAGTAACTTTGACCTCTGACTATATTGGGGGTGGGGGGAACATGGCATTGAAGGAGGCCCTTTCTTTGAAGAAAGTTTGTCGTCTAATCATAGCAAATGACCATTGCCACAAACCAAATACAGCTTTTAGAGTGAGACACTCATTTAGTCTTTACTCCTTTAGACAGGCATGCTTGTTGTAAGCAAAGATGAGAGAGACTGTGCTGTGATGCCCTTCTTAACTAGGTCACTGCCACGTGAGACGTGAGTTTTCATTCAGAATCTTGTTGGGTTCAAATTAAAGAGTGTGAGGAAAGGGGCTACAGTTCAGTCTCATTTGCAAACAAGGGAATGATAAGAAACTCAGCAAATGTTGATTCACCGACTGACTGAAATATGTGGAGGGAAAAGAATCTTGGTTTGTATCCAGACCCCACCAAGATCCTAAGAACACTTCCAGTTTATTCCACATGCCAGTGTCTGTCTCTCTCTCTCTCTCTCTCTCTCTCTCTGTCTGTCTATCTACTCATACGGCTATCACCTTAAGCAGAAGTTAGAACCAAAAAAATATTTTAAAAGACCTTACTCAGTATTATTTTTCTTATGTTTTATTATGGCGCCTGTGGGTTTTGCCAAGGAGAGGGGGACACAGTCATTTGTATCCGATAGTGGCCCTGACACCTGGGCTCGCATGTTTAGCAATTCCATACCTTTAAGGAAAGGGGTGACTAAATTAGCCCTCAACTCTGAATATAACGCACTGCATAACCATATGTTTGATGGTTTTGATTGTATCGTATGATCATCTGCATGTTCTATTACATGATACTCTATTATATTTGCCCTCCAAAATTGTCGAGGGAAGAACATTCATTCTTGCCAAAATAAAAGCTCTTCACATGCCAGTATAGGCTTTGGACATTATTTAAACTGGCACAAAGCATTATTCTGGTATTGTGGGTTAGCTTGCATGGATTGGTTACAAATGGTTATGACAGTCACTTGAGCTAATTTGATTTACTTGATGAGTATGAAAAGGAAGTAAATAATGTTATGAAAGATAGGCTGGGATACATACCAAAATCCGGGTCCCCATGCTCGCACATGGGCATACGTGTCCTTTAAGCTTGCAAGCATGCAAAAGGCCAAGAAAAACAGAGTGGACACTTCCATTTAAAAAAACATGTTGCTCTTGAATTGTTTCAAGAGAAGGGAATGTTATTTTACAAAGTCAATGGGGCAAACTTCTGGTGTTCCAGCTTGCTGCCAGCATGCAAAGCCGCAGTGCTTATGAGAGGGGATTAGGGCTGCCGCCGTGATTTCCAAGTGGCTGCGAATCCGTGCAGAGCTGGTAGGTGACCAGTGAAAATTCCACTTTGGTCCAAATGAGGACAAAAACAGATTTACCTAGCAAGATCGGGGAAGAAAGCCAAGTTATCCCTGCTGGGTCTGAATGGGAAAGACTTGGAGAAGTCAGCAGCCTTGATACATAATGAGGATTAATGAGGTCAGGAACCAAAATCTGTCCTTTTGCATTAATGAAGTGCCCAGTTAATACAAAGTCATCGTGTTTTCTCATAAGCAAGGAAAGAATGTGCCATCAGTGGTTCTTGCACGCTGACAAATTTAATTCCATTTTTGTGCATAAGAACAAGTTCTCCAGGAGACTGTACTATGGCAACTGGGAAAGCAACATGGGACAATCATGGAGGTCCAGCCTCTTCTCCCAGCCTGGTTCCATTCATCTGCCACAGTTGTGGCTTCTGTGTGGCATCTGCACAAGTTTATTTGCCACTTGCCTGCTGCAAAGTACAGGAGTCAGAGATGCAGCATTGGTGAAATCAGCATAGTAGTTTATTGATGGGAGAAGATGACCTGAAAACGTGGGCTTGGGAACTTGTTTATATACACAGTAAAGCCGCACCCCCGACCTCGCCCAAGGTGGCTAATAGGTTCTGTTTCCCACAGCTGGGTGCGATAGGTCCCCTCGCAGGATCCTAAGATCCCTATTGGGGGAAATTACGATCCGGCCAGGCTATTGTCAGCCGGACCAAAGCTCCGGCTGTGACCTGGCCATGTGCGCTGTGGTGACCATGTGGCCGGCGCCATTACATACATTACACCTGCTGTCCTCCCAAGTGTCCTTGAGGAAATCTGTAAGGCAGTCAGAGGCATGAGAGACCAAACTTTAAACAGATTTAAAGCAAACACAGCAGTCAGCTGAGACAGAGCAATGGTTAGCCAAACTGTGAATGGAGATACAAGTGATCCTTTTGGCTTCCCTGTTAGTGAGGGAGGTGAACTCTGAAGTTGGGGTGAACTGCCCTGGTTTGGTAATCCAGTCTCCAATACAACCTGCAAGCAAAGCCTTCTGAATTCAGGTCTTTGTTCCTAGTATGTACTGGGGGTCCCCACTGCCAGCCTTCCCTGCTACCCTTACTTTCCCCCACACAAACTTATAAAGAAGAAGAAGAAGAAGAGCAGGTTTTTACACTCTGCTTTTCACTACCTTAAGGATTCTCGGAGTGACTTACAATCACCTTCCCTTCCTCTCCCTACAGCAGGCACCTTGAGAGGCAGGTGGGGCTGGGAGAGTTCAGGCAGAACTGTGACTGGCCCAAGGTCACCCAGTTGGCTTCATGGGGAGGAGGAATGGGGAATCAAACCCAGTTCTCCAGACTAGAGAACACCACTCGCAACCACCTTGCAAAGGGTTGGGGGAACTGACAGCCAGCAGGTGTTCACTGGAGGGCAGCCTCTCCCCACTGGCTCCAACCCTCCTGAGCAGGGATCCTCAATGTGGTGGCTGCTGATAGCTTTCCTGATGCCTGCCAAGTGTTTTTAGAAAGTGGGCAAGGCTAGGTGTGCTGTGATGAGATCTGATTGGCCGTGCCAGTTTTAAAAAATGTTGCATTGGCAGCGGCTGCCACCACAGCACAAGGATCTTCACTGTGTGACTGAAGGGAGCTGCAACAGCCATTTTGTGGCTGCCTCTGCCTCTTGTGGCAGCCATTGTGTGGTTGCATCCACCATGCTGTGTCACAATTCCAAAGGTGCCCACAGGTTCAAAAAGGTTGGGGACCCCTGCTCCAGAGCATGTTCAGAAATACCATTTCCTGTCAGTACCTGCCATGAGGTGCTTGTTGTGGCCTATGGTTAATCTACCTGTTATGCCCTAATACAATATGTGCTTAATGAGTTACTCTTCCTTTCTGTAAGCCGTATGCATTATTATACAAATGCCTAATGAGTTACTGTACACATGCATAATGAGCTACTCTTGTGTCATGTAAGTGTTTATCCGTTCTTAATCCCTTTTCATTTCCAGGACCCCGGCCGGGAGTTTACAACAGCTAATCAACCCGCCCCGCAGGAATGCGGAGTCTCGCTCTCTCTGAGCGCTTAGCCCCCGCTAGCCCCGCCTGCTTGCTTTTTGCTCGTATTTGTTTGCTCCGTTCTGCTTAGACTGCTACGAGCGTGCACACTGAGTGTCAAATTATCTCCTCTTGTGTCCTTGAACAGGGGAGGAAGAAATACTCTGTGAACTGCATACTTGTTATGCTAACAGGTTTTGAGAAACTGAATTCTAGACTCAACAACAACTTTTTGCCATGAGAACAAGTACTCCCATTTCCCTTCCCCTGGGAACTAGATTTCCTGCATCTTCCGTGGGAATTAGTGTTACCATTAGAAGCGCGCCAAAATTGTAGCACACGGATTGGTAGCATACCTGTAGCTGTGTGTCAGGTTTAGTATATCTATGCATGTTACCTATAGCACTTCATTACTAACAGAACAAGTGTATGGCTCCAGTGATCTTTCTACAAGTAAAGGACTTTTTACCCAAAGACCTGTTGTGGACTATGTTCCGTCCTGGCAGCAGCTCTTGAGATGCTGGGCTGAGTACCTTTCTGGAGAGTGAGCAACGCACGGCCACTTTCAACTGAAATCCTTTATTCAACTCCAAAACATATTCATCATAGATCATGTACTCACAATCTTAGGTGAAGGCTGGGTAGCAGAGTTACATCCAGTGATTCCAATCTTCAGTAGCCATGGTGAGAAAGAGATGGTCTCCCTCTCCTCTCGCGGATTAGACAGAAAACAAAGGAGCAGGAAGGAAGCTAAACTAATCTCCCGCTTCTCATAATTTAGCCAATCAGACAGATGCCTCTGGTAAGGACTACAATACCCAGAGGCACTTGCATTTAAAGCTACAGCGTCTTATCTAACTTCTATTAGCTGGCTGGGGCAGCACAGACTATATTCATCGGGACATTCTCACGTTTCCTACAGAGGTGTTTAAATTTTCACCGTTTTCTGTGCTTCCTTGGGCAATGAGGAAAGTTTGCTCTAGATGACGTTTCCATATACCAAGCAAACGAAGGTAGATTTGAGCTCTCAGAGTCCCATCCATTCGTTTAGGAATGACAGGCTTTCTAATTAGATGGCAGACAAAGCAATGTATAAACTGATTCCCAGTTGGTGACAGATAATCAGTGCCATGTACCCAGGGAGTCCATCTGTTCTGTTACAGACACATTCAGTGCAGTTTTGTAAGCTTTGCTGATGCCCAAGATAGGTATGTTGAAGGAAGTAGGAAAAGAGGAAGATCCAGCGTGAGATGGGTTGACTTCATTCCTGCCCTGTGGAACCACTTGGTGTTAACAATTGCTCAGCTGCCAAGCTGGGATCCAGAAAGGGAGCAACTGGTGGACCAGGCAGAAATTGAATCCAGCATGAAGAGTCTGCAGCAGAGAGGCACAGGTGGTCTTCCTTTGTGCGGTTATTAAAGAGATTCTTGTTAGTAACACAGCTGGTTAGACAACTGTAGCTCTTGCCCGTCGATGCTCAGCTGATTGGCAGGTGGAAACTGGGGCAAAGGAAGGGGCATCATCTTTGGGAGAAAAAATAAAAATAAGGCCTTGGTTACTTGCTGAAGGTTTACCCATAAAGTTGCTTGAGGAACCACTGTCACTTCCAGGGGAGCTCTAGGAATCTCCAGGAACGTTATGGACAGAACTTCCTGTAAGTAGCCAGTGCTTTATATTTCTTTTTAATTTTTCTCTCAGGACTCTGCCTTCCACCCCCTAAACCTCTGCTCGTTGCCAATAGTTGCACACCACACCAGCCCATGCATCCTGAAGTCCCAGCACGTTGAGAGGGGAATTGCCCTGAGATGGAAAGAGCCAGAAAGCCTAGCCAAAACTTGACTTACTTAGCATGGACAATATGGAATATAGTTGCAAACTGATCATATTTTTTAAAAATGGTGAGAGTCGCAAATGGTCAGGTGTCAAGGAAACAAGTGATAATGAAATAAAGGCGGGTTGCGTTAATGGTTTTGAGCGGCTTTCGGGCTCTTGAGAGACATCTTAGTATTGCCCGTCCGTGAATACTGGAATGGCTCTTTTGTATTTGTAGAGAGCCCAAACTGAGCTTGTGATGCGAGAAAGTGTCTGACTGGTATGCTCACATCACTGTTTTGTAGCATCAATGAATGCTCTTGCTTGAATGAGATGCTATTTAAAGGACTGGGCATTTGTAGTAAACAACAGCCTCTGTTCCCTGGCAAGCACAGCTCTGTGTGGGTACCAGTCAGTTCCCATAGCAGCAGCTGATCATCTCTCCTGTTCCGAATCCGGGCCATGGGCATCCTTCTCCACCTGGATGGGAGCTGTTGGACCCACGTTCTGCATTCCTTGAAAGACGAGTTGCTTATCAGTTCAGTTACCTTTATTGGCACTAACGTAGAAAAATATATATAAATAGATAAAACAAAGGAGCTTATATCACCTGAAAAAAACGTTCTAGAATAGTCTAAAATCCATGTAAAATAAGTCTCAATTTCATATCTCCCAAATACAAATTTTGTATTACAATGCTGTACTATGTATAAAAAGAGCAGCCTGGAAGAACTTTGCCACAGGGATGGTTATATTTTCATCATCACTGTTTGGTAGAGACAGCAGTTTGTGTGAGTCAGGGAGCTCTATGATACCGCCAAGTAGTGACGATCAAATGCCGTGCCGAATACTGGCACAGTGATGACATTCCAATCACACATGAGACACCATTTCAACTGACCCGCTTGCACAGGGGCACAATCTATTATCAAAAGGGACTCTATTAAACCTCCCAGTTAAGATCGCTGAAGGGAGAGCATTGGACCTGGCAAGTGAGAAGGTTCTGTGTAAAGCTGGGGTCTGCAGTTGGTAAAGATAGCTAGCAGGATGACCCACAATGGGTCATACCCCATGGCTTCAGGGAGAGCATGTCTTATTAGCTGTGCTGTACAGTTCAAATAGCTCTGCATTATACCGTCTGTCCCTTATTGTTTGCATTGCCTCCAATTCTGAGAGTGGAAGTCAGGATTCGAAAGAGATGTTCAGTGATCTTAATTTCTTTCTCTCCCCCCATTCTATGACCACCAATGAGCAGCCTCAGATACCACCATCTGGCCCCAGTGCTATCTAACATTGGGGCCTGAAAATGCTGGGGTATACGGCACACCATCTAAATTCATTGAGCACTTTATGTAAATTGCTATTGGTTAACTTTGAATGTTTTATAATGTTTTAACTGTTTTAATTGATATTGTATTTATGAATCTGGGCTCTGCCAAGACCTGTAAGCCGCTCTGGGCCTGCAAAAGCGGGGAGAGCGGCCTATAAATCGAACAAACAAACAAACAAACAAATAAATTTTCAGTGTTAACCAGCCGAGGGGAATAGTTAGATTCAGTCAGAAGTTGGAAGCAGTAACTAGAGGGATCAGATCTGTAATGTAACCAAAGCCAAAACTTGAAGGTCATAAACCACGCCCTTGTAGTCATAAGATTTTGGCCACATTCTAGGCATAAAGCCGCATATGGGACGCAAGATGGAACACCCAAGGTCTTCTGTAGGAAGCCTGACTGTACCTGCTCAACTGCCTTATTTTTTGATTCAGTCCAAATAGGGGCTCCGTAGAGTAACTGAGGGCCTAAGACAAGTTGTGTGCCCGACTGGGCGAAGGTGTAGGAAGACAATAAGTATGAGCACCCAGGAATACTGGAATGTTTTGAAAAGAGTTACCAGATCACCCTACCCATTAAAGTCAATACTTGGGAAACAGTGTCAAATATTGCAATGAGCCAAGCTTTCTCCTCCTTTGACAAATGTTTCAGTGATGAAGATGACCTTCCCCCAGCACTGGCAGCAGCTGTCAGCGCATCTCCACCACATTTGCCTGCCTCTCCCGGGTCATGGAGGACATCCGGAGGACAGTTTTCTTCTTGCGCAAAGGTACAGAGGGACAACTGGTGGGACCGGTGGGGAAAGCCTAACAGGCGAGGTGAACAGCAACAGCACAGCTTATGGGGAGGCAGGGCCAGTTCCAGGTTTGGGGGGAGGGGGCCCGGGCAGAGAATTTGCATGGACTCCCCCTTTGCCTACTACCAGACTTTACGGGTCGCACCTCCCTTTCCCTCCACTGAGCCCCCCCCCCACCGACCTGTCTGTGCGACCTTCCCTTGCTTGCAAACCTTCCCACCCCTGCAGTCACAGCTGTCTCCAGGGCCTGTGTGCTCTTTGCCTGATGGCTCTAGGCCGTGCACATAGCTGACGGTGCTGCCACCAGGGTTGCCAGGAGCATCGCTGCCATGCACCACCGGCATTCTCTTCCCCAACAAGGCTGGGCGGCATGTAGGGTTGCCAGACACCCCACCCCACCCCCCTCAGTGGAGGCAGGGCCCTCCAGCTGCCAGGCCCCACCTCTGCATTGCTGATCTTATGGCTGGCAGGGGGGAACTTACCCCGAAAAAGAGGGAGATCCGTGCTGAGTCCATCATGAGTCCACCATGGATACCCTTCACTGGAAGCTGGATACGCAGTCCAAAAACAAGCTGAGAAACAGAGCTGAAAGTCAGAAAGCTGGGAAATCAGTCAGAGTTTTCAGGAGCTAGAATAAAGAACATAAGAACATAAAAGAAGCCAGTGTTGGATCAGTGGCCCATCCAGTCCAACACTCTTGTCACACAGTGGCCAAAAATACCAGGTGCCCTCAGGAAGTCCACCAGTGGGGCCAGGAGCTAGGAGCAGAGGCTAAGAGCCAGGATCAGGTCCGAGCACGCACGGTTGCTTCCGTGCTGAGGCAGGTGAGCGGGGGTGTTTATGACTAGGTCCTTCCTTCCCTGGGAGTCAATCTGCAAAGACTCACAGCCCCTCACGTTGCCTTTGCAACAGCTGCAGTTTGGCACTCCTCCTTCTCTCTTGCACATTCAGACGCTAGCATGCCCTGCATCTGGGACAATCAGGTGAGCTAGGTGGGGATTCTGGCCTCAGGGTGTTTCCAACTGGGGGTGCTGGGCCAGGCTGTGGATCAGTCTCTCCTTCTGGCTGCACCTCAGTCTCTTTGCCTTGCTGCCCCTCCTGTGCAGCTGCTGGGGCCTCTTCTCCCTCAGATGCTGGTAAAGGTTCCTCTCCTGGGCTGACTCCAGAGGAGGTTGGGTTGCTCCATGCCTCTTCCTCATCTCAGGAACAGTCAGCCTCAGCAGAGCCAGGACCCACGACAGGTGCAGTGATGTATCTACGTCACTGCCCATGTGACCTGGAAGTGACATCATCATATCTGGGACCTCAGGGCAATGCTCTGGTATTTGGGCAAAAACTCTATGGCAGAACCCAAATTTACCGTAGAGTTTTTGCCCAAATACCAGAGTGTCACCCTGTCATCCTAGGTGTGATGACATCACTTCCAGGTCACATGGGCACATCGATGTACATCAGATGGGCCTTCCTACTGCTCCCAGTAAGTCCCCCTCCATTTCCTGCCAGTTGCCAGAAGGGACCTGGCAACCCTCATGACATGTTAAGCTGCAAGCACAGGTAGTGGAGTGCTGGTGAGTAGGTGGAGAAGGGTCAGCAGTAGACAAGGCATGTAGATGGGGGTTGGAGGCAGTGGGCCCCACCAAAAGCCCTGGGCTCTGGCAACTGCCTCACTGCAGGGTATGCTGATGCCGGCCCTGTGAGAAGGATTGGTACATTCTGCTGAGTTCTGCAAGGGGCATTGCTGGAAATCTTCTGTCTCCCGGGCCAAGTTATGGGCATAGGGGGAGTATTTAAGTGACACATTCCAAGAAAACTTTTTGCTGTTTGTGTCTCAGAAAGAGAAAAATGGGACAGTCCTTAGAAGGAGATTCTAGAAGCACCCATACTTATTAGGGTTGCCAGACCCTCCTGTGGAGGTGAGGATCCCCTGCCACCAGGCCCCACTCCCCACAATTGGCTGGCTGGCAGGGGGAGGGACTTACCCAGAAAAAGAGGAGGCTGAGTCAACATTGCAGTGACATGCCTGCTTCCCTTCCAACGTGACCCAGAAGTGATGTTACCATGTTGGCAACATCAGGGAAACGCTCTGGTATTTCGGCAAAAACTCTATGGTAGAAGCCACATTTACCATAAAGTTTTTGCCCAAATACCAAAGCATCTCTGCATGATGACATCACTCACGTTGGAAGTGACATAGACATGTGCCTCCCTCCTGCTCTCAGTAAGCCCCCCCAGTCCCCCACCGGTCGCCAAGAGGGACCTGGCAACCCTAATGCTTATGGACTTCACCAATGAGAGGAGGCATTGAGGTCTGCAGCAGGATTTGGAGTGTGGGGGCCGAGGGAGAGGGAAATGAGACCAGTGCATGCTCTTAGTTTCCAGTTTGAGTTGGGAAATCCCTCCACTACAGCTCAGTCTGTGTGCTGAATGGGGCTGGCCATGCTTCCTAAGTAAAAAAGTGTCACAATATGGCGGGTGATTCCTCTGCATGAGAGGCCGAGAGTTCTCCAAAAGCCCAGCAGCGGGGACTGGTCCCATGGTCTAGTGCCAGCCTCTGTGGTGAGATCAGCTGAGGCTGTAAACAAGTGTGAGACGCCACCTCCTATGCCACCTCCCCACTGAGTCCTATAATAGGAGGTGGGTATGAGACATCCAGGCCCACCTCTGCATAAGCTCAATTCACTCCATCAGTCCTTCTTTTTCTTTCTTGAAGAAGAAGAAGAGAGAAGAGATTGGATTTATATCCCGCCCTCCACTCACTTGGAGTCTCAGAGCGCCTTACAAACTCCTTTTCCCTTCCCCTCCCCACAACAGACAACCTGTGAGGTAGGTGGGGCTGAGAGAGCTCTTTCCCAAGCTGTCCTTGAGAGAACAGCTGGTACAGAGCTATGGCTTGCCCAAGGTCATCCAGCCAGGTGCAAGTGGAGGAGTGGGGAATCAAATCCGGTTCTCCCAGATTAGAGTCTGCGCATTTAACCACTACACCAAACTGGCTCTCAGGGAAAAGGTATTGTAGAACTTCCATACAAAATAGGTTTTCATGTAGCACCCCTGGCTAACGAGTTATGTTCTGTTCATGGTGGAGGGAAGGGGTACACAGCCCATCATTCCCCCCCAGAGTCACCAGACCTGGGCATTATTTGGTGACCAGATTGGGACACTAAAGGGGAGATGGGAGGTCCACACATTCTTCTCTTCTTGTTACGGTTTGGGAACTTTTCAGTGTGAGTACCACATTTAAGATTTAAACTGTGTAGGTTGGTTTTCTGAATTGAAAGTATGCATTTTGGAATCCAAAGCATTTAGAAATTATTAAACTGTTCAATTTTGTGCTTCAGAGCCCCACGGATACGGGAAATACGTTTGCCTTGGAGCCAGGGGATCTGCTGATGGACTTCACAGAAGCCACTCCAATGGTAAATGATTTCATTTTGAAGCCTTGGAAGATTAAGGAGAATTTCTTAGGTCCTTTTCCGTGGAGGTTGTTATAGTGGTTGTGTTTATAACATCTTACAAAAGGGTGTCATTGCCTCCAGGGTTTTGTTACATATTTCCAACAATGGGCTAATGTTTGAACAAATTTCTGATGTTGATTGGGGTACATTTCTTTGTCTAGCTTAAGACTTCTGGAAAAAAACCCACAATTGCACAGTGTCACACTTGGGAGGAAATCGTGTCCTTATAAAGATCTGGTGTCCTTTTATAATGCTTTTGTAGATTCTGTTTGTGTCATTAGACAGTAGAGGTTGCTGATTTCGAGGCTTGGAGTTCCCGGAGACAAGACTGGGGCTCAAGCACATTTTAAAAATTTATCAGACCTGTAGCCAGAAATTTTGAGTTGGTGGGGCATGGGGAAATTTTGTGGGGCAGCAGGGGAGGAGGGAGGGGGAGGGAGGGAGAGGGGTAGCCGCATGCCTTCCCTAAACTTTAAATGGTGTTTTTCAAGCAGAGGCTGCCCACGCCAGAATTGCCTTCTGCAGTTCAGGGAAGGTGTGCAGCTGCTCCTCTTCCTCCCTTCCTGCAAGATTTAAAGGCCCTTCAGCTGATCGGCAGGCCACATGTGGGGTGGGGAGAGGGGCAGCAGCTGTTGTGGGGCATGCCTCTCAGTTGAGAGGGTGGAGCCCCAAAATGCTCCATCGTAGCTACAGACCTGTTTGTAGAGGAACTTGGCTAAAGTGTTGCTCCTGAGCTGTCCCAATGATGGGACTCCTGGGGTTTGCCCCATTGCCCAGCCAACCTCCGTGCCGACAGAAGAAAGCCCATGGGGGGCCACCCCGATACCCACCTGGCTGCGGGGAGAGCAGGAGCCGATGCCAACTGGGGGGCAGAAAGAAGGCACGGTGGGCGGGGAGGTGGCAGGCCCCAGCAATCTGTCCCGCAGTGGCCTCCCCGACAGGAAGGCGGTGGAAGGAGAGCCTCAGCAGCAAGCAGTGCCAGCTGCACTGGGCCTGTGGCCCGGCAGGAGGGCCCGGCCACCCCCCCTGGCCTGACCCTGATGGGGAGTCCAGCAGGCAAGGTGTGAGGCGAGTGGCAACCGAGCCCGGCTCCAGGACGACACCATGCCAAGAAGCACCATCTCCTTCTAAATGGGGAGGTGGGGCAACAAGGGGGGGCTGGGGAGGAGGGAGGGAGAATGTGGCAGCCAGGCCGGGTCGAGGAGGACCACCCCGTGCTCTCCAGAGCCCCGCCAAGAGAGAGGGATGGCAGGAGGTCCCGGGAGCAGTGTTCCCTCTAAGCTGAGTCAGTGTGAGCTAGCTCACAGTTTTTTAGCCACCAGCTCACACATTTTTGTCTTTGCTCAGAAAGGATGGCTCCAGAGCAAACTAATTTAGGCAGTAGCTCACAACTTTAATGCCAGTAGTTCACAAAGTAGAATTTTTGCTCACAAGACTCCACAGCTTAGAGGGAGCGTTGCCCGGGAGGAGTGTGGCGGTAGGGCAACCCCCCTTCCCCGCTCAACAGCTGAGACCCTGGCTGCCTTCAGGACAGGAGCGTCACAACGGCCAGGATCCTTTCAGGCTCGGACTCCAGCAACAGCAAGGGGGAGGGGTATACAAGCTCGTGTGACATAAGCTATGTCCCCAGATGTTAAGACAGCCACATTTCATGAGCAAGTGTCTGATGGCTTTAAGTATTGTGTGATCTGAGGACAGCAGAGAGCCCACAGGCGCAGTTTCTTCCTTCAGAGGGCTGAGGCAATGATTGGCCACGAGAGAGAGGCAGTGACTGACTGCTTGTTTCGGTCCTTCTGATTGGCCATAATTGTTCACCCAAAGTATGCACAGTCTACTGCTGGATCACTGTAATGCTGGCATACAATTTTTTAAAAAAATCTCTGCCCACCTTGCCCCAAGACAAATGGGCAAGGTGGGCAGAGACCTGCGAAACGGAACAGGCATTTCAAACTGGCAAAACCCCGAAATCAAGCCATTTCAGAAAAAAGGATCAAGGTAAGGCTTCAGAAACAGCGGGACAGCAAGGGATAGCTAACAAGGGTGTATGGAAATGAGGAGGGGGAGAAACCAAGTAACAAAGGGGAATGAAACTGGAACATAAGACTGTCTGGCAGATACGAATGACTGTTGTTGGCCGACTGCAGCAGGCTCTGATATTCGTGAGTTGGCTGTCATGGATAGAATGCCGTGGCTGAAAATTTACACCACTGGGAGCCAAACAAGGTGTTACCTTTTTTCATGCGTTCTCACACGTTTTATGAAATGCGAGAGCCCAAAAGACCTTGGAACAGCACCGCAGGGGGAGGAAGTGCTCCTGCCTCCCCTCCCCCCAGCAGCTTCCTTGGGTGGGGGAGTATTTCTGTTCACACAAAGCCCTCCTGGTTGTCAAATGTTCAGCAGTGAAGGGATGTATCTGCATGTGTGAACCAGCTTGAGTGCATCACGATTTGGAGGGGGGACACACCTTAGCTGGCTTAATGTTTTGAAATATGGCCACCCTGCTGAGTGTTGGTGGATCTGTCTAAAGGATCTCCTTCAGCCTTCCTTTTGGAAAGCTCTTTCTAGCACTACCTGGGTCGACACTTGTACCAATGCTTTGACTTTCAGTACAGTCTCTAAATTCCCTTGTTAGGAAATCCCTTGAAAAAAATCTGATGTACTCAAATGTTTCCTCCACCTCTGGCCACTCTTGATCTGTCTGATCCTGCCCATTTTTTCATTAATCCTTGATGCTCAATAGAATCAGAGATGGAAGGGACCTCCAGGATCATCTAGTCCAGTCCCCTGCACAATGCAAGAAATTCACAAATACCTCTCCCACACACACCCAGTGACCCCTGCTCCACACCCAGAAGATGGCAAAAGCCTCCAGGATCCCTGGCCAAACTGGCCTGGAGAAAAAATGCTTCCTGACCCCAAAGTGGCAATCAGCATTTCCCTGGGCATGTAAGGAAGGATCATGAGAACTAAGCACTGAGGCAACCCTTCCTGCCCTCCCTCTCATGATCTGCCTGAGCTCACAGAATCCGCATTGCTGTCAGATGTCCATCTAGCCTCTGTCTGAAAACCTCCAAAGAAGGAGAGCCCACCACCTACCGAGGAAGCCTGTTCCACTGAGGAACCGCTCTAACTGTCAGGAAGTTCTTCCTAATGTTTAGCCAAAAACTCTTTTTTGATTTAATTTCAACCCATTGGCTCTGGTCTGACCTTCTGGGGCAGCAGAAAACAACTCCGCACCATCCTCTATATGACAGCCCTTCAAATACCTGAAGATGGTTGTCATATCACCTCTCAGTCGTCTCCTCTCCAGGCTAAACATACTCAGCTCCTTCAACCTTTCCTCATAGGACCTGGTCTCCAGACCCCTCACCATCTTTATTGCCCTCCTCTGGACACATTCCAGCTTATCTGTATCTATAAATTGTGGTACTCAAAACTGAACACGATACTCTAGATGAGGTCTAACCAGAGCAGAGTAAAGCAATACCATCACTTCATGTGATCTGGACACTATACTTCTGTTGATGCAGCCCAAAATCGCACTCGCCCTTTTAGCTACCACATCACACTACTGACTCATGTTCAGTATTTGATCTATTAAGACCCTTGAATCTTTTCCACACATACTACTACCAAGACAAGTCTCCCCCATCCTATAATTACACATTACACACATTTGATTTTTCCTACCCTAAATGCAGAACTTTACATTTATCCCCGTTGAAATTCATTTTATTTGTTGTAGCCCAGTTTTCCAGCCTGTCAGGATCATCCTGTATCCTGGCTCTGTCTTCTAGCGTATTTGCTGCCCCTCCCAATTTAGTGTCATCTGCAGATTTAATAAGCATTTCCTCTATTCCTTCATCCAAATCATTTATAAAAATGTTGAACAAAACAGGTCCCTGGACAGCTCCTTGAGGCATTCCACTTGTCACTCCTCTCCAAGAGCATGAGGAACCATTAACAAGCACTCTTTGGGTGCGTTCATACGGCTCTTTTGAGCCACGCCAGGCACAAATGCCTAGTGGATTTAAAGTGTACGTCCAGATCTCAACATCTGGGAATCGTGCTGCTTTCGTTAGTAGCCCATCGATCCCCGTCGGGGATCCGTACCTAAAAGATACTAGTTAAAGTCTAGTCTAAAGCTGGCCGACGGGCCAATGCTGGACTTTCCACTGTCAGGTCATACCTCCAGTGTGTCTCCAGACCATCCCGAACGGCCACTATTTTAAAAAACTCTTAGCAATGCGCGCATAACTGCTTAAACAAGCAGCACCCCCAGAGCTCTGCTCAAGTGATCCAAACAATGTCATGTTTCTGACGGTCCCCTGAACTTCATCAACTTTATGAAGTGAAACGGTACCTAGAGGAAGGTACCGCTGGTTGTGTTTTTACCATTTTTAGTACGCGCATGCGCGGAGAAACAAGCATATGGTGAGGCGCCTATGCGCATGTGCAAACGGGAATATTTTTTTTAAAAAGCCGACCACATGGCTCCTCATAGTGGATGCCATCTAGACAATTCACCACAGGAGTCACACACAGTGAAGTGCTTCTCAGTCAGGCTGTCTGGTCATGCATTGCTGGATCAAAAAGATTTAGCTCAAATTACAGCCGGGCCAATGGCGGGATTAGCTGCCTGTTTGAACACACTCTTTGGGTGTGATCTGTCAACCAGTTACAGATCCACCTAACAGTAATAGGATCGCAACCACATTTTACCAACTTGTCAACAAGAATATTATGTGGAATAATGCCCCTCATGACCACAGCAAATGTGTGGAGTGGGAGGGGGTATTGTAAAAGAGTGGAACATCTTCTGCCTTCTGAGGTTTCATGACTCTGTTGCCTCCCCATGGGAAGAAGATGGCCACTCCCTCATAGTCAAGGATGGGAGGACATGTTGTGTTCTCACTTCAGATTTAGGGGATTTTCCCCCATAGGCAATGGTTTACAAGAGAAGGGATGTAAAGGGAGAAATGAGTAAAGGGAACTCGGGAACCCTATTGATTCTGGCCTAAATCATCCCAATGCCATTGGTGATCCTAGTTATCTGGAATAGACTATGTCCTATCCCGCAGATGGTCAGTTTCTGCACTGTAATTTCCATTGTTGCTCGTGTAGATTTTGTAGACAATCCAAGTGGCCTTGGATTGGGGTGTTGTGTTTCAGTCTCCCCACCCTGACCAGATTTGTGATTTAAACAAACAAATGTAAAACACAGTTTGAGTCCAGTGGCACCATTAAGACCAACGCACACAAATGTTTATACCCAGAATTAAACTTTGTTGGTCTTAAAGGTGCCACTGCACTCAAAATTGATTCTGTTGCTTCAGACCAACACGGCTACCCACCTGAATCAATTGCCAAACTAACCTTTCCTTTCCTTTCCTTTCCTTTCCTTTCCTTTCCTTTCCTTTCCTTTCCTTTCCTTTCCTTTTCCTTTTCCTTTTCCTTTTCCTTTTCCTTTTCCTTTCCTGTTTAGTTTATTGCTTCCTATTCTCCACCAGTTCCCATGAGACACTGATGAAGCAATTGTAAATTATCAACACTGACCTGGGGGGTGGGGAGATTTCAGTTCCATTTTTCAACACCCAGAGCCACTGGCTCTTTTAAAATGATTATTTCAAAATTGCACTATAATAATAAAAATAATTATGAGCAGTGACTTTGCCTTGCTACAAAGTAAAAACCAGCACTTAGCCCCTCTCCTCAGGAAACGAAGGCTACTGATGAGCTGTTATCTGTGAGTGCCCCCAGAGAATGGCCTTGCAATTGGCCAAGAGCAAAAAGAATCATGTGGGGGGGAATGGGATCTTTTCTGAAGGGGACTTACTTTCCAGCAAACATGCAACAGGATGAAGCTTGGGGTCTGAGGAATATAGTCTATATTAAGCCATTTGTAATGGAGGTCCTGTTTCAGTTTTGCTTGTCGCTGGATGCTGAAAAGAAACTCTACAGCCCCGCAGGAGAAAAAAGGCTGTAGTGTGACCCATCCATGATTTACTTTATTTCATCAACTGAGTGAGAATTGCTGAGAACGGAGCTTGCCTTTCAGTCCTTCATCTGCTTCGCTCTGCCCTGTGTTTGGGTTCCTGGGGGTGCTGCTGGAGTGGACTCCATCTTGGATGAGAGTGAAAGAGATCTCACAGAGCACAAGCATGGGGCCATTGGCCCACCGTTACAGCCTCCATCACGAGATGTTCAAGACCAGAATAAATAGGAATTACCATATTGTTAATCTCTGTTTTTTTAACATGTAGAACCATTTCCTCTGTGGGATACCACCAGGCTGTGCATTGCACTACGCAATTCTGGTATGTCTGCACTGGCAAGTAGTTTTTGCGGGGGGAATATGATTGGTTTCCTGATACTGCAAACTAAATTTTGAGGGTCGTGGCCTTTCCACCTGAAGTATAGAAATAACCAGGTTGACCTAGCCCTATGTTCGTTCTTTCTTCTTTCTTTCTTTGTTTCCTTGATTTACACCCCGCCTTTCTCCCCAGTGGGGACCTAAAGCGGCTCACATTCTTCTCTTCTCCATTTTATCCTCACAACAACAACAACCCTGTGAGGGAGGTCAGGCTGAGAGTTACTGCACCTATTGAGCCTCCGTGGCATGAGTGGGGATTCGAACCTGAATCTTCCAGATCTTTTTTAACCACTGTAACACACCGGCTCTTCAGATGATACAGAATTCTTCCCTCTCCTCGGCCCCCGGAGGAAGCCAGGTTCTGCTCTGACAAGAATGACTCCAGTGATGCCGAGGAACTGAACGAATTCGGGGCTGCATCTGGGAATTAGTGGGAAATCCTGCGCAACACAGTTTCCTTCTACAAACTGTGGGATGTGTTTAAAATCGACAGGGTTCCCAATACTGCCTAGGCAAACCCTGGGAGATCAGGGGACGATCAAGTCTGGAGAGGACATGATCCCTTTAACCCCAGGGATCAGTAGGGTTGCCAAGTCCGGGTTGGAAAATACCAGGGGACTTTGGGGGTGGAGCCAGGAGAAGGTGGGGTTTGGGGAGGGGAGGGGCCTCAGCATGGTACAATGCCATAGAGTTCAAAGCAGCCATTTTCTCCAGGGGAGCTGATTTCTGTCAGCTGGAGATCAGTTGTAAAAGGAGGAGATCCCCAGGCCCCCCCTGGAGGCTGGCAACCCTAGGGATCAGGAGGAATCCCTAAACATCTCTCCATGGAGGCTGTCTTTCCTCCTGCTCCCCCTTTCCCTGGAGGGAAGAGTTCAGGGCTGGAAATGAGCAAGTCCACCTCCCCTTGCCCCCACCCCCAGGGCCGGGTAAACGGGAGGCCTATGAATGGGCCAGAGGCGAAGTGCCAGTGGTGGCTGGGAGCGTGGGGATCCCTGACTGTCACAAAATACGTCCAGCCACCAGAGGATTCAGGAGGAGTGGCTGTGGCTGTCTGCCTGTAGCAGCAGAAAAGAGCAAGAGTCCAGGAGCACCTGAAAGACGAACAGGACTTGTGGCGGGGAGGAGCTTTTGTGAGTCACGGCTCACTCGCTCTTTTCTACTGCACCAGGTAATTGCTGCTGTTTAAAACTCTCTACCTCCAAGGGAACAAAAAACCTGGTTCTAGTAGGAGGCTCAGGCAGCCGACCTCTGCCTCACAGCCCTCGTTCCCCGTTGTTTGATGTGGTTGCCAGGACTGGGTCTGCTTATCTAGCAGTGTGCAACAAAATCCCCACATGGTCCGTAAGGCCTCCGTGGTTCACTTTGCTTTCTGGAAGTGCCGAGAGAGCAGGCAGCCCTGGCCCGCGACCGGCGGGGACGTCGCTTTGCATGCAGTCCTATGCAGAGTTGCTTTGATCTAAGGCCACTGAATTCAGCGGGCACAGTCTGGAGTAACTCCACATGGGATTGCACTGTTAAGTCCATAACAGAACTGCAACAGCATTTTTTTAAAAAAATGACAAGCAGAGAGGAGGCCCCAGATGGGCAGCCTTCCCCCTGCTTGCAGGCCTCTGCCCCAGAGCCTTCTTCCCAAGCTGGTTTCCACCTCTGGGGCTCAAAACATGGCGGCCTCACAGCCGTGTGAATGGAGCCCCCCCCCCCCGGTGGGTTGGGAAGTAACTGGAGATTTTGGGGGTGGAGCCTGGGGAGGAAAGCGTTTGGAGAGGGGAGGAACTTCAGCAGGGACGCGATGCCCATGAAGTCCGCCCTCCAAAGCTGCCATTTTCTCCAGGGGAACTGATCTCTGAAGCCTGGAAATCAGCTGTAGATCTCCAGGTCCAACCTGGAGGCTGGCAACCCTACCCGTGGGGGTGGAAGTGGCTGAGAGGGCAATATGGAGTGCAGAAGCTGCAGCTGAAAAAGAGCTGCCCATTGACAACTGAAAATCCTCTTTCTCTGGAAGCTGCTGTTTGTTGTTTGGTGTAGTGGTTAAATGTGCGGACACTAATCTGGGAGAACCAGGTTTGAGTCCCCCCTCCTCCACTTGCAGCTGCTGGATGACCTTGGGTCAGTCATAAGTTCTTTCAGAACTGTTCTCTCAAGGGCAGTTCTCAGGAGAGCTCTCTCAGCCCCGCCCACCTCACAGGATGTCCCTTGTGGGGAGGGGAAGGGAAAGGAGTTTGTAAGCCGCTCTGAGACTCTGAATGAAGGGCGGGATATAAATCCAGTCTCCTCCCCCTCCTCTTTCTCTTCCTCCTCCTCCTCTTCTTCAGCATGGGGGGGGGGGGTGTTTCTCTTATGCCTTCAACCCAATTAGCACCTGGGGCCGTTTCTTCATTCCTTTCAGCCTGCTGGGAAATATGTTGCCCTGAATAAGTATGTTCACTCAGTACCTTTTAAATAAAGTGAATCCTCTTCAGCGCTCCAGGCCTCACCTGGAGGTTGGCATCCACAGAGCCGTATTTAGCTGCAGCTTTCTCCTGGCAGTCCCTCCCTTCCCTGAGATGCACATCAAAGTCAGCAATCACCCTCTAGGCCACTGTGCAGCTGATGTCGGTTCATGCTCTATCGACCTCTCGCTTTCTTCACTGGGCTTGTCTAAGATCCCATTCTTTTGCTTCATGGCCTCCTTTTTGCCGATACAAATCCAGTCGCCTGTCAATTACCCAGTGGCTTAGCTTCACATAGGCTAAGCCTAGAAGGAACAGGATGAGAGCAACACACCCAAATGCTCAATGCCTCGCTGGCTTTATTCATGTCACCACATACACATTTGTCATTGCTACGGGGTTTGCTTTTCTACAACCCCTCTCTCTGATGGAGAGGTCTTTTCGATAACATCTTCTAGATTAAATTCATTCATTCAATCAATCAATGAGATTTATTGTATTAGCCGTAGGCCGCAACAAAGTGATTGAATTCAGTATGGATAATAGCACAATGATCAGTCCTTCTGAAGGAAAAAAATTGTGGGACTGCTTACAGTTAAATATTTATAGGTGGCGAGATGTCCTGGCTTGTCTTGCTAGGGTTGAGTTGAATGGGTCTGTTGAATGGGTCTGATTCCTGTACAATGAGAAGTAAATACCCGTCCACTACCATATATTGACAAGCAAGTTCCAGAGCAGGAGTCCCCATCCTTTTGGAGGCTGCAGGCACCTTTGGAATTCTGACACAGCATGGTGGGCGCAGCCACAAAATGCCTACCACAAAATGGCTGCTGCAGGAGGCGGAGCGAGCCACAAGATGGCAGCAGTGGCTTATCTTCAGTTACACAGTGAAGACCTTTGTACTGTGGTGGCAGCTGCACAGCCAATCAAATCTCCAGTGGCCAGTCTTGCTGGGCAGAAGCCCCACCCGGCCTCACCCACTTTCTAAAAACACTTGGCGGGCACCAGGAAAGGTGTCAGCAGGAACCAGGGCACTCATGGGCACCGCACTGGGGACCTGGGTTCTAGAGATCGAGGGGAGGTGGGGAAGAGGCTTTGGGTGAAATGGGGAAAAAATTATTTCCCTTGGAAGCACAGAAGCTTTTTCGCAGTATCCCCGATCCTCTACGTCAACCGGTTAAGGGGGAAATGCTGTGCAAACAAATTACAAGGATGATCTGACTCCAGTGATAACGAGAGAAAGAAATTTTACTTAACAAAAATAGAAGCACCTCTTACATGACATATCCATGTAGGTAGATTTAACTTGTTGTGAACAGATTAAACTTCAAAAAAGATAATTTGCTACAGCTCCTAGCTCGGGTAGGAAAGAGAAGACGAGAGGTCTTATGTAAGAGGAGACAGAAGGCATGCAAGGGCCAAAGAGGCTCAGCATCTGACTGACTGGGGGGGCGGGGAATGACGACTGCCAAGCATACCCCATGAGAGAATTCTCTTAACCCTTTCCCTCCCAGCGTCTCTTGCCTCCAGAGTTATAATATCCAACAAAAGGACGGAGTGGATTTAGAGGTGGTTTTTTTAGAATGAGCTGCATCCCAAAAGAGAGAGGCCGTAAGCAGAGCTCAGGTTTTACATACCAAAGATCCCCAGTGTCTCCGGTGAACGAGATCTTGCCTAGTAGGGTGGGACCACCTCTCAGAGGCACTGGAGCAGCTGTCGATCAGGGTAGGTTGTGTGCTGGGGTAGACAGAGTAGGGCTGCCAAGTCCAACTTGGGAAATATCTGAGGACTTTGGGGGTGGAGCCAGGAGACTTTGGGGGTGGAGCCAGGAGAAAGGAAGTGACATCATTTTGTGATGTCACATCCTGTGATGTTGCTTCCACATGCTGACACATGAACTCATGAAGTTTCCTAATACTGAATCAGGCCATTGGTCCATCAAGGTCAGTATTGACTACTCAGACTGGTAGTGGCTCTCCAGGGTCTCAGGCTGAGATCTTTAATGTCACCTATTACCTGATCCTTTTTTAGCTGAAGAGGCTGATACCTCCTGCATGTCAAGCAGATGCTCTATCACTAAGCAACGGCCCTACTGAATCCTTCCTCATCTCGGCAGAATATGAAGCACTAAGTGCTACACAAGTGCTAAATATGATTTTCATATCATAAGAACAGGAGAGAAGCCACAGTGGATCGGCCCATCCAGTACAGCCCATCCAGTACAACACTCTGTGTCACAACAGTGGCCAAAAATACCAGGTGCCCTCAGGAGGTCCAGCAGCGGGGCCAGAACTCCAGAAGCCCTCCCACTGTTGCCCCCCAAGCACCAAGAATGCAGAGCATCATTGCCCCAGACAAAGGGTTCCATTTAGACCTTGTGGCTAATAATAGCCACTGATAGACCTCTGCTGGATGGGGACAGAGAGAGACAGACAGACAGACAGACAGAAAAAAGAAAGAAAGAGGGAGAGAGAAGGAAAAAAACTGGCAGAGGCACTTACTTCCATTTAGACCTTGTGGCTAATAATAGCCACTGATAGACCTCTGCTGGATGGGGACAGAGAGAGACAGACAGACAGACAGACAGAAAAAAGAAAGAAAGAGGGAGAGAGAGAGAAGGAAAAGAGCTGTAAGAGAAACTTACCACAGCAGCCTTGCAACCTTACCCCAGCCACATGCAAAAGCAGCCCCTTCAGTCCCTCCTTAATCTCTGGGCGGAGCTCTCTTGCTGACTCTATTCTTAAAGGGGAAATGTCTGGTGAGGCTTTTTACTGCAGGGCAGGCTCTCTGCAGACATTTCCCTTTTAAGGCAGGGCAGGGCAGGCTCTGACGTTCCCCTGCGTTCCTGCTGGCAGCCATTTTGTCCCCCGGTGGCCAATTTTGAAAAAGCGGGGGTAAGTATTAAAAATCGGTGTTTCCCCCGCCCTACCGGGGGACTTGGCAGCCCTAAGACAGAGCCACGGTCTGGTCATAGGGTTGCCAACCTCCAGGTGGGGCTTGGAGATCTCCTGTACCTCCAGATGATAGAGGTCAGTTCCTTGGAGGAAATGGCTGCTTCAGGGGGTCGGCTAGGGCATTATACCTCGCTGAAGTCCTCTCCTCCTCAGACCTCCTCTCTCCTCCTCTCCACCCCCAAATCTCTAGGAATTCAGAGTTGGCGATCTTGGGGCAGGGTAAAGCAGCTTCCAGCATTCCTGGCTGATTCCAGGAAGGACGGCAAAAAGATCCTCTAGGCCAACATGTAGCCGCACTTCCTGCATTGGGATAATTGGATTCCATCAGTTACCGCTTGGGACTTCTCTGTGGCACTGTGTGGCTGGGCAGCCTGACAGCTCAAACTGTGGGGTTAAATATGCCCAGCTCTCTTTAAATTTGATGCAGACTGAACCCCCTCATCTCATCTGCGATCATCGCTCTTTCTCATTTTCTGGTTGTGATTAGGGGCCATTGCATCTGGGATCCAAAACGGTTGGTTTGGCCCTCAAGGCGCTGCTTCTTTGCACCGCAGCAAAATACCAGAAACCTCTGCTACACACCTGAGCCATCCAACAATGAAAAATATTAGTGGAAGTTAGTTTTCTGTTGATATTCAGGAGTCACTTTGCCAGGTAAAAAATTGCTAGGCGACAGCTGCATTGGCTCAGGCTCTCCTGTGCATTTTTCATTCCACTGTAATGGGAAAAAACAATGGTTGTGTATATGGTGTGCACAGCATATTTTCTAAATTACTGCTCTTTTGAAAGGTAAAAAAAGCAAACATAAAGTTTCTTTTTCATCAGCACAAACCCCTTAGAACGTCAGTTTATTAAAGCTGAAGGTTACTCCGTGCATACAGTTATGGCCTGTTCCCTACATGTTGGAGCAGAGACACATCCCAGGGGCAGCGGCACAATTTGGATGATGAAATGGGGGGGTGGTATCTGGAAGGTTTCAGTTCATTCACAAATATAGAAGCAGAGGGTGCTGGAAGGAACTAGATGCTCAAACAGCATCAAATCCTTCAGCCCTCCATCAGAGAGAACCTGGCCCTCAAATTCAGTTGGTTCTAAGTGTCCAGCACTCATTCTCACTCTCTCAGCCTGGTTCAAATTAAAATATTTGCCCCAAGCTTTCCCCTGGCCCATTTCTTGAGCTCCTTCCTAAACTTTGCTGAACAGCACCTTCTAAAGGCTGGAGAGGGTTTCCCAGCTATCAACCATCAAGGTTCACTGAGGTTCTTGGTTACTGTCTTTGGCCACCCTTTCCTTGGCTGTTCATAGTGATCAAGACAACCAAGCCACCACCAGTGTGATGTGGTGAGGGGTCCTGGAAGCCAAGCAGGGTTGGGCCTGGTTAGTACTTTTTGTGGGGCGGGGAGGGGGCAAAGACCGAGAGTGGGGAACCTAATTAGATTACAACTGATCTACTTAGTGGTAACTCAATTAAGAGGGGATTTCTCCTTCTCCCGTCCAGAGCCCCCCGGCCTGGCCTTCCTTCCTGCCTCCCCTCTGTGTGTGGGGCTGCTGAGGAGCCCTGCCCAGCCTCGCTGAACCCAAGGGGCACTTACTTCCAAGGAAACATTCAGGGGACCAGCTGCTAGGTCACATTGACTGGAAAGAAGTCAGATGCCGTTCTTTCAAGCTTCTTGTTGGGTCGGGTCCTTTGCTTTCTCTCTCCCTCTCCCTCCTCCTGGATCAGGCCCTCTCTGCAGCTCGGGCGGGCTTCCTCCTGGCACAGCAACTGCCCTCCGAGCTCCTCTCTTATCACAAATCCCCTGCCCAACTAAACTAAACTAAAGTTTCCCAGATCCCCAAATGCCTCCCAGAGAAGGAGCGCCTCCAGCTTAGCCAACAGCCAAGAGAGGAGAAAATGGCCGGTTGGCCTGCAGCTCTCCTGGGCTGACGAAGCGCAGATGCTCTGAAGGGGGTGGCCGGGGGAGGCCTCCAGTGGGCTCCAGCCGCCTGCTGGGCCACAGCCAGGACTCCCGTGGGAGGCGGCAGCCAAGGGCATCGGGGCTCCCTGTGACAGCTGGTCCTCTCCCAGCCAGAAGTGGAGGCGAGGAAAAGGAAGGCAGGCGGGCAGGAGGGTGGGCAGGGGAGTAGTGAAGGTTGCTGCCTTCTGCCTCAGCATGGCTCTGGTGGCTTGCAAAGGAGGCTCCTCCCACCAAAATCCAAAAGGTCAGGGAAGATTTTGGGGCAGGTCAGATTTGGGAGGGGGCATCACCCCATGGGCCCTGTGGTAGCTACAGGCCTGTCTAGGGTTGCCAGCTCTAGGTTGGCAAATACTTGACGATTTTGGGGATGAAGCCTGAGGAGGGTGGAGTTTGGGGAGGGGAGGGACTTCAGTGGAGTATTGTGCCGTAGAATCCACCTTCCAAAGCAGCTGTTTTTTCTATGTGAACTAATCTTTGTCAACTGGAGATCAGTTGTAACCCCAGGGGACCTCCAGCCACTACTCGAGGTTGGCAACCCTAGGGAAACAGCAGCAGGCCTACTCCGCGGACTTCTGTCAGACGCACCACCACGGCTCCCCCCCCCCCCCGAGAATTCTGAGAAATGTGGCTTGTGGAGGGTGCTGAGATTTCTGTCTGAGAGATCCCGACCTCCTGTTCATAAACTTGGGAAAGGGGAACAATTCTGAAGCTGGTCTGAGGCTTAGTTAGGGTTGCCATCCTCCCTCTTCAAATCCTGCCTTCCTCGGGCTCCACCCCCCTCCAGATCTCCAGGTATTTCCCAACCTGGAGCTGGCAACTCTAGGCTTAGCACAGGTATGCTCTGAGGAAAAGAGGGATTTGAGACACTTGGGGGAGTTTTACTCACTCTCTTTACAAGCTCCCCCTTTTAATGTGCGATCCGGTTTTCATTTACAGAATATGTGAACTGATCTTTAGACAAGACTTCTAAAGGAACAAAACTTGGGTTGAAAAGTTTAAAAATGAAAGTTGTTCATTCTCTGGGTGCCTGCAGTAGCAAAAATTCTCACGCAGCCGCTCCATTTGTTTCATTAGTGGAAGGAGAAAAAAACGAATCCTTGGCTTTTGGTAGTAAATTGTAATTCAAAGCTCGGCCATCTCTTTATTGCAATCTAGAAACTATTGACCATGACAAATCTCGATAAATTAATAAACATTATTTGCAGCATCTCTATCACGACAAGTCTCCCACAAGAGCTCAAATGGGAATCCTACTGTTGAAGTTAGCTTTGTTTCTCTCCCTAGTCTAGTAATTAGTCTTGTCATCAGTCAGTCTAGGGTTGCCAGCTCTGGGTTTGGAAATACCGGGAGATTTTGGGGGAGGGGCCAGGGTGGGGGAGAGTTTGGGGAGAGGAGAGACTTCATCAGGTACAATAGAGTTGCCTGGAGACAGATTGCAATCCCGGGAGATCTCCAGCCACCACCTGGAGGCTGGCAACCTTAGTGTACAATGCCATAGAATCCACCCTCCAAAGCAGCCCTTTTCTCCAGGTTAACTGATCCCGGTCATCTGGAGATCAGCTGTAATAGCTGGCGAGCTCCAGCCGCCACGTGGAGGCTGGCAATCCTACTCAACAGACTATTCCCAGTCCAGGCAGTAAACAACTAGTTACCTGGTTAATTGGTTAAGATCTCAGCTTTGAGGGAATGAAGTGATGCACTGATAGTTCAGGAGGGCCCATTTGTCCGTATGCCCCTCCACTGTGCAGGTAAAAAAAAATCTGCCCAAGAGGGCCACCCAGGGATCTCTGGAGGCTGGCCTCCCTAGGCAGGGCAGGCAAGGGGAAGACAAGAGGGCGAGCAGACCAGAACCAAGGGGGGCAGGGAACAGGGGTCCAGTGCCCTGTCAGTTCCTGCAGTCCTTCTTCCCCTTGCATCTTAATATTTGTGTGAAGTGTGTGGGCTAGTTGATCCATCAAAACTAAATCGGTGAAGCTGTTTGTGTCTTTCCCGTGGCTGGCTTTCTGTCTGCATCAGTGGCTGCCGCGATGGAGGTGAGTGATCTCCCTGCATGGATGGAAGGGCTCAGCTGCTCCCCTTCTCTACACGCACCTGATGCCCGCCTCAGCAGCAGTTGGAGAAGGAGCAACAGACGGAAGCAAACTGGCGTTGGGGGGATGGGGAAGCTGCTCTTGGCCAGCAAAATAGTCAGGCTGATCTGGAAATGTGGACAACGGAAAGAGATTGTCCCTCCCCCCTTAGCTGGAGGTGTTCCATCCTCCAGTCTGTTGACTCCCCAAAGATGCTTCCAGTAAAATAAAAATAAAAATGAGACCAATCAGGTATTTCCAGTGCCTCTCAAAGATATTAGAAAGATCAAATTATAACCTCAAATCGAGATAGGAAGGACATAAGAATGCAAGCTTTTTGATTAAGGTTTGATTAAGTGAATTGACAAATTAAATAGATCTCAAGTTAAAATATTTCCACCAGCAGCTTCGCAGCAATTAACAACAAGTCATAAAAGAAAGGAAGGTTGCGGGCAGAGAAGTTGTCATCCTGGAGATGAAAATGGGCTAACAGATGATGTACTCACTTAAACTGACTGGGCATTCGCCCTGAGACTTCTCAGCAGTTGTGGTTCTCCTACTCCGTGTGATCTGTCAGGGCCTCCTCATATTTCAGTCAGGCTTCAGTCTGACAAATAGGGAAGAAATGTTGCTGATCAGTCTGGCTGCCAGGGTTACCACTGTTTCAACTGATCTCCAGACTAGAGAGATCAGGGCCCCTGGCTGCTACGGAGGTTAGACTCACTGGCATTTCACCCTGCTGAGGTCCCTCCCCTCCCCAAACCTCACCATCCCTAGGCTCCACCTTAGGGTTGCCAGGTCTCCTTGCCACACCAGCAGGGGGATATGGGGGGGCGTGTTCCAGGCCGTCACTGACACAGTGACACCACCCGGAAGTGACGTCATTGTGCCAGTGACACTGCATGGTGGCACTCTGGTTTAAGGGTGAAACTCTATGGTTTTACGCTAAATTTACCATAGAGTTTTGCCCTCAAACCAGAGCATTGTACGCAATGCCCTCAACATGATGGTGTCACTTCTGGGTGATGTCATCACACCGGGGATGTTGTGCCTGGACATGGCTGTTTGTGGGTGGAGTTCCCCCACTGGCCAGTTGGCCAGCAGTGGGCAGAAGCTCCAGAAAGCAGGGGAACCCCTGCTGGGACCCGGGGACTGGCAACCCTACTCCATCTCTCAAATGTCCAGGTATTTCCTAACCCAGAGCTGCAGGCCTCAGGACTCAACAAAGAAAGCAACAAGAATTGCAGTTAACCAGTGACTGCAATAATACACAGTCAACAATTATAATGTCATTTTTTCTTGTATGTTTTAAATTGTTAGCTGCCTTAGAATCATAGAAACATAGAGTTGGAAGGGACCTTCAGGGTCATCTAGTCCAACCCCCATGCTGACCTTTGTAAGGGCAGAAAGGTAGCATGTACATTTTGTAAATAATCATATATATATATAACAATACACTGAGAAGTTGGATTGCTTTTATTTATTTAGATTCAGGCAGGGAGCCATATTGGTCTGAAACAGCAGAACACAGTTTGAGTCCAGCGGCACCTTGAAGACCATCAAAGTTTAGTTCTGGGCATAAGCTTTCATTTTGGTCTTAAAGGTGCCCCTGGACTCAAACTTTGTTCGTTTATCTATTTAGTTAGTTACTGAAATGAGGCAGTACTAAACTCACTATATATGAAAACCTCAGCAGGTGTTTTAGGGCAGTGGTACTTAGTGGCTCCAAAGCTATGTGTGGCTCTTTGATGTGCCATGTCTGGCTCTTCTGAGCACCGTTCCCCAATGTGGCACCTGCCGAGGGAATCCCCCGCTAAAGGGGTCCCCAATCCGCCGGTCTGGATTTGTGAGGGGGTGCAGAGAGGAATTAAAATGCCTCCCTCTGGCTTCCTCTGCTCACTCGCCGAAGCGGGTGAGCAGAAGAAGCCCGGCAGAGGCTCCCCCCGCCTTTCCTAGCTCATTCGCCAGGCGAGTGAGCTAGGAAAGGCATGGGGGGTGCAGGGAGGCCTTGAAATGCCTCCCTCTGGTGGTTGACTTCCAGTATTGGCTTGGTTCATGGCGAGCATGCCTTCCCGGATCTCTGGGAGGTGCAACCCAAACCCAGCAGTGAGAAGAGGATCCGAACAGGTTTCGGACCCTCAGGAGCCCTTGGAGGGGGCTTCTGCCTGAGGTGTGAGGGGCAGCCTCTCCTGGAGTGCCAACCCAGGGATCGAGGCTCCCCTTTGCCTCCTAAGGTTCTCCCGCTGTGGCAGCCTTCAGGCTCACAGAGGTGCACACCAGATGGCTGCAGAATCAATCCAGCAGCAAGAAAAAAAAAGATGACTAAGCAGAGATGCCTGACAAAATCGTGTCTGCTTTAAAAAGGGATTCTCGAGTTAGAACTGAAAATGTGGAGATGGGGGTTTAAAGTTTAAATCCCCCCCTTTATCTGAACTATAACTGAGTGGCTAAATCCTAGATGGGAGTGAGACTGTTTTAAGAGTCTTAAAGAAGAATAACTTTTAACTTACTTCTGGGGAAAAAAATTAGAACTGTAAACAAAGAATAATGACTGGTCGGGGAGAAAAAATGGCGGGGAAAACCAGACCTTCTCCAAAGTCAGTATCAACACTTCTGGCAGCTAAGACCGAAGCAAGTACAGATCTAACTGCTGCGCTGGCAACAGCATTGCGCCCCCTGGTGGAACAACTGACCGTTGTTAATTCAAAACTAGATAGCATGCAACAACAGCTGGCAGATGTGAGCAGAAAGTCTGAACAAACAGCCAAAGAACTGGTAGAGGTCAAAACCAAATCAGAGAAGCTTGATTTAAGGCTGGACGTGATGGAACAAGACAGGACCTCAGATAAGGACAACGTATTGAGGCTTCAGATGGATCGTTCATCATACTTTTTAAGATTTCAGGGGGTTCCTGAACAAAAAGGTGAGAATCTCAAGAAGATATTGAGTGATGCTTTGGCTCCAATGGCAAGTTTGCAAACGGATACACTACAAAGCGATATGGATATGGTCTATCAGACCTATCCTGAATTTGTAAAAAGGAAAAACCTGGCAGGAGAGATCATGGTGAGATTCTCTAAAAAATCAACTAGAGATGTGGTGCTCAAGGCCACAAACAGAGCTTCCCTGAAGATACAAGAAGAAGATATTAAGGTTTTGAAGGACATTCCATTTGAGATAAGGAAGAAGAGGAAGCCTTATAAAAATTTAACCACGTTTTTGCAATCAGAAGGAATCTCATACTGATGGATTATTCCTGAGGGTTTGGTATTTGTCTTCAAAGATAAGAAGCAAAAGATTGACTCTGTTCCAAAAGCCAATAAATTTTTGGAATATTCCAAAGAAGGAAAAGAGAAGACTTCCACAGAGGACTCATTGGATCAGCAAGAGAGCATTTATGGACTGGAAAGCTCAGGTGAATCTGAAGGAAAACAATTGGGGATGAAGAGTCTGGTGCTGACCTGGGAGCAGCAGCACCAAAACCCCCAAGACCAGAGAAGAAAAAGGGGGGGGGGGGAATAGATAAATAATAAGCACTATTTTGTTAGAAGTTATATTTGTTCAATGTATCTCATTTAAGATATTAGCCATGCATGAATTTTGTAATAAACTTGAGTTAGGGTAATTAGCAATTATAATTGCCTGAATATTATAAGTTTTTTCTTGAAATACCTGAAGAAAACATTATAATAGCATAGAATTTTGATTCTGTATACCTTAGGGTAGTTTAGGGTTTTTACTTAGTGTAGTACTTTTAACATGTTGTAGTTATAGAAAATCAATAAAAAAGAAGAAGAAGAAATGCCTCCCTCTGGCTTCCTCTGCCCGCTCCCCGAAGCAGGCGAGCAGAAGAAGCCCGGCAGAGGCTCCCCCCCGCCTTTCCTAGCTCATTCGCCAGGCAAGCAAGCAAGGAAAGGCATGGGGAGGTGCAGGGAGGCATTGAAATGACATCATCACGCCGGGTGACGTCATCCCGGAACAGGAGTGGGACTCCTCCGCTCCTGGAGGTAAGTGACTTGGCAACCCTACACCTGCCCCATGTTTCACATTAAGTGGGCAAGGCCCTTCCCCAGTGGGTCTTGTGGTTGGCAGGTGGTTTCCATCTTGAAACAGCTGCTGGAGGAGGAATAGGTCAGCTGCGAGTTTCCCTGCAATGAAGGCATCATGCTGGGGATGGAAGGAAATGCGGCTCTTTTAGTTGATGGTAATTGTGACTATGGCTCTCCACAGATTGTGGATATAGTGTCAGTGTTTTAGGCCAGGGGTGGGCAAACTTGCTCAGCGTAAGAGCCACCTAGAACAGGGGTGGTCAAACTTGCTTAACGTAAGAGCCGCATAGAATAAACATCAGATGTTTGAGAGCCACAAGACATGAACAAATATTACCTGCTTTTATTGGAAAATAAGCAAATTTGCTTTTTATTAACATTAAATGAGACTGCCAAAAATAATAACAAAAGGGGTAAAAGCAGATATTGATAATGATATTAATTTGTCCAATGATATTTGTTTGCTAATGATATTTAGCTTCCCCAGCTATGTGAAAGAGCTGCATGTGGCTCCAGAGCCACAGTTTGCCCACCCCTGTTTTAGGGCATTGTAGGGAAAGATATTTTAAATATGACATCAATGTGGAGCTTGGGGACCTACTTCCTTCTGTCATCACACCTTTGAAAACATCTTTATTGGATTGCCTGATCTTGAAAGCCCTGCATTAGAGACCCAGATTTCCTTTTTATTGCATTTAGACAAGGAAGTACATTCCAAACCAAAGAGTGATCATCGTCTTTCTCAAAGATCATTTGGATTTGAGTCTAGCAGCACCTTAGAGATCAACAAGGTGTTTTTTTGGCATGTAAGCTTTCAAGAACAAATGCTCTCTTCATTAGATACAAGGAGGAATGGAGACTTTGGAGTTTTTATATCCCAGTCAGAAGGCAGGAGGTGTGTTATAAAGAGGGAAGGAGCCACTGGACTGGAATCTAACTGTTTTAATTCAGACCAACACAGCCACGCCCTGAATATTTTCCAAAGATGGCACCCTATCACGTTCAGTGCACGGAATGCTGAACTGTGCCAAAAGTTTTTTTTAAATTTTAAAAAATGCTGTCTTAAGCGCAGCTTATTACCTTAAGAAAAGAAGACGAAACTTGCTGGATCAGGCCAGTAGTCCATTCAGTCCAGCATCCTGTCTCACACAGTGGCCGAGTTCCTTTTGAGGACCAACAACAGGACATGGAGGCTGAGGCCTTCATTAGAACATAGGAAGAGCCCTGCTAGATAAGACCAGTGGTCCATCTAGGCCAGCATCCTGTCTCACCCAGTGGCCAACCAATTCCTCTGGAAGGCCATCAACAGGGCATAGAAGCCGAGGCCTTCCCTGATTTTGCCTCCTGGCTTTGGGATTCAGAGGATTACTCCCTCTGAATGCGAAGGTTCCCCTCAGTCACCATGGCGAGCAGAGGCAGGCAATGGCAAACCACCTCTTGCCTTGAAAACCCCATGTGGTCACCATAAGTTGGTTGCAACTTGACAGCACTTTCCACCACTATTCCACTAATTAAGGTGAACAGTCATCTTCTTCCCCCCTCCTTTCCCCTGCATACATTTGAATGCCATGGCTCTGTCTTAAACCCTGCAGTAGAAAAGAGCAGAAGTCCAGGAGCACCTTAAAGACTAACAAAATTTGTGGCAGGGGAGGAGCTTTTGTGAGTCACTGGTCACTTCCTTAGATTCCTGAAGACTCATGAAAGCTCATCTCGCCTGCCACAAATTTGGTTAGTCTTTAAGTGTCAGGATCTGACAATAGTATGCCTATTCTTTTTCCAGTATATCTGTCTTTAAGTAACCATTTGTTACTTGTATACTATCTGCTCTGCTAAATGTTACTTTTCTCTGGTCGGGAGGATGGCGTGTCGCATTCCTGAACGTCACATAAACAACTGGGGCTATCACATCCGCCCACTCCCTCCTAGCCTTTGAGGCTCGAGGAATGTTATCAAGTTGTTGCAACCTTGGGACTTGTTTAATTGTTGCTGGCCAAATGTTTAGCCTATCATTCACACATGTGGGTCACTCAGGCCAGGAAGGGAATGTTTATTGCTTTCTCACCTTCACTGTGAGAACCTAACGGTCATCCTTTTTTCCCGCTTCTATGCAATGACTCTGATTGGTCCTGTACCGCTGTTCAATTGTAGCTGGAGGTATATTAACCACTGTTGCTTACTGTCATGTATCTCTAAAAAACATCGAAAACCTGATCCATTATTAGAAATAAAAGAACTTTGCTTCAACTCAAAGGTCTGGTCTGATAGTGTTAGCTCAGAAGCCTCACATTAAGGTGCTTCTGGACTGTTGCTCTTTTATACTGCTATAGACAGACTAACACGGCTTTTCTTGGGGGATGTAGGCAAAGGCTTTTGATCCAAATACTCTTACATGTTTCGTGCTGGGCTTTTGCCTATGCCACAGTTCGTATGGCGTGCTTTTGGCACCTTTTGTGAGCAGCCTGTTCTGCAGATAAGTGGCTGTGTTGATGGCTTCTCCCCAGTACTTTTCTCGTAGATCTGCTTCTAGCAACATGCATCTGCACATCTCTGTCAGGGAGCGGTTCTTTCTTCCAGCTGTGCCAGTTTGTTCTGGAGAGTATGGAACTGAGAGTTGGTGATCTATACCTTGCTCAGTTAAATACCCTTTTTGTCATGTCCCATGTATTCTCCTCCATTGTCTGTTCAGATTGCCAGTGGCTTCCTCTGGAATCTGTTGCTCATCATCACAACATATGCCTTGAGTTTCTCAAATACTTCACTCTTCTCCCTAATCAATTAGATTGCTGTGTATTTAAAGAAATCAAAGGTATATTTATTCCCACTAAGGGTCATTGTTTTCATTGGACCACAAACATCTGTGAATGAGCTCCAGAGGACACTTTTGCTTGGTTCATGATTTCTGCTGAAACTTGGTTTTGTCCCTTTTGCTTGACTGCAATGCATGCAGTTCCTTTCAATTGTACTTTTATTTATTTGTATGCCCTTTGTTACATTCTGGTTATCAAGCTGGGTAATACCATTATTGTCTCTGTGCCCTAATCTCCAATGCCACATCCAGGAGCATTTCTTAAGATTGCAGCTCTTGGTCTGTTTGTTTTTTGTAAAAAAAAATTATTGCTTTTTTACACTATACTACAACTACATGCTAAAAATCTATGCTAGTCTATATTATACAGAGAATACAGTTTGTAATGTTACAAAATAAGAGTATTATTATATTGAAAAGCAATGTTAAATCTTGGTGTCATCTGTTACATCTATTTTGTTGTCTAGATTAAAATTAAAAGCTAGATAACTGGATTACATACAGACATAGAAATATCTAAAAACTAGGTTTAAATCATTATCTGACATAGTGCGTCACGATATTGAAAAACAATTCAACATTATTTTTTCTTCGGTCCTCTTCTTTTCTTCTTTCTTTCTTTCTGAGGCTTGGGGGCCGCAGCCCCTTTTTCAGAATTCGACTGTTTTTCAATTTCTCCGCTTTCTGAGCCATTAAATCCATACATACTTTCCTGCGATCCCAGTGAGTCGTCTGACCCAGTCTCTGCTTTTTTCTTCTTGCGCTTTTCCAAAAAAGTGTTTGCCTTTTCGATAGAGTCAGTTTTACTTAATTTGTAACTTGCCTTTCTCCCCAATTGGGACTTAAAGCAGCTTACACCATTCTCCTCTCCTCCATTTTATCCTCACAACAACCCTGTGAAAAGGGTTGTCAACCTCCAGGTGGTAGCTGGAGTTCTGTTATTTCAACTGATCTCCAGGAGACAGAGAGGGGAAATGGCTGCTTTGGACAGTGGACTCCATGGCATTATACCCCATTGAAGCTCTTCCCCTCCCTAACCCCCCCTCCTCCAGCTCCACCCCCAAAATCTCCAGGTATTTCCCAGCCCAGAGCTGGCAACCCTACTTGTGAGGAAGGTTAGGCTCAGAGCCTATGACTAGCCCAAGGTCATTCAACAGGCTTCTGTGGCACCAGTGGGTCTTCCAGATACTAATCCCAACCCTCTTAAAACCTGTGGGCTGTAATTGGTAGAACTGAGTTCAATTCCCCTGTCCTTCTCCACATGAAGCTTGCTGAGTGACCTTGGGCCAGTCACAGTTCACTCCGAACTCTCTCAGTCCTGCCTACCTCACAAGGTGCCTCTTGTGGGGGGAGGAAGGGAAGGTGATTGTAAGCTGCTTTGGTACTCCTTAAGGTAGAGAAAAGTGGGGTATAAAAACCAACTCTTCTTCTTAACCACTACACCACATGGATCTCAGTACAATGTCACTTCATTAGCTAATAAAGTAGGGAGCACATATGAATTGCAAAAGGGAAAAAATGAAATGAAACCCTGTCAAATCGAGGCAGAGGCCACGTCTTGAAGAAACCCTCAGGGATGCATAAGAATATGGCTCTGCAACTCAACCAGAAGCCCACAGAAACCGGGATCAGCCTGAGAAGTGGAGCGTGCCGAAAGAGCCACAGACAGCCGTCTAGAGAGTCCGTCGCAGGATACAGGGGAGGGGGGGATTGTCCTCTTTGGGTCTGTGGGAGAACACAGAATCCCAGAGGGAGAGATTGGGGGGGATTTCAAGATGTCACCCTTTTCCATGATTCCCCACAAGCCCCTAGCACATATTAATTGCTTTTTACTTTGACATGGTGGACCGGGTGGTGTGGACAAGAATGGAGTCAGGCGCCTTTGGAAACTTAACTGGACAAACAGAAGAAGATGATGATGATGAAGAGGAAGAGTTGGATTTATACCCCGCCCTTCACTACCCAAGGGAGTCTCAGAGTGGCTTACAATCTCCTTTCCCTTCCCCTCCCCACAACAGACACCCTGTGAGGTAGGTGGGGCTGAGAGAGCTCTTTCGAGGACTGCTTCTGAGAGAACAGCTCTGAGAGAACTTGTGACTGACCCAAGGTCACACCAGCAGCTGCATGTGGAAGAGGAGTGGGGAATAGAACCTGATTCTCCCAGATTAGAGTCAGTGTACTTAACCACTACACCAAACTGGCTCTTTTTTGCTGAGTTTGTGTGGCAGATGATCAATGTGACAGACAATTAGAAGGTAACAAAAGAGGTTAAGATGCCAATATAATCTGGAAAATTAAAACTGAAAACATTGTAGGCTATCTGAATTTATCCCAAGTAGTAATATTAATAAACTAGCCTGATACCCGTGCTTCCTTATGGTATTTAAGTTCCATAAATCCAGTTATGACTGATGATGTGAAGCTTGAAATGTAACATTTGTCGTAGGAATTCTAATGGAGAAGATTGTAGTGTAAAAAATGAAGCGAGACATACGTACTGTTTTTTCTCTCTCTACTGAAGGAACTCTCTGTGGACCACAATGGGGGCTCTGCCCTCAGGTGCTGGGATCACCAGGCTGCTTGGTGAGCTCACTCTGGAGCAGGCCACATAGAACTGTCCACGTGAGAAGCAGTCGTCTGTTAAGTCAGCTCCTGCCACCTTCCACGAAAGTGATGGCCTCTCTACTGGTGTTCCTCGATTGTTTTGCTCATATGGAGACTGTGTTGTTCTGAGCACCTCAGGGTGATCTCTCTTGTACTTGGCCTGCGCAGCTCAGTGCCCGGTAGGAGTACTATGTGCAAATGTCTTTGCTGCATTCCTAAGTTGCCTCCTCCTGGTAGCGTTAAAGTACCCTGGTCCTGCTCCGACACCTGACAAACACCTGCCTGTCTGGTGTGTGTGTGGGGGGGGTTATGTTTAAAGACATCCGGGGGATTATGTTTAAAGGCTGGGCCAGCAACAGGACTAAGGCAATCCTGCTGAGCAAACCTCCCTGGTGACTGTAAGCATTCCACCTCCTTTCCTACACCTGACAGGCAGCTGCCTGTCCAGTGTAGGAGGGGGAGGGGGATGAGTATTAGAAGCCACTGTGGAGGTGGGGCCTGCAGGATCACTAAGGCATTACTGCTGGGGTGGGCTCCCTCGTGGCTTTAAGCACCCTGCAACCGCTGCTGTACCTGACAGACAACTGCCTGTTTGGTGTAGGAGGTGAGGGGGAGTGTGTTGGAAGCCATCGGATAGGCTGGGCCATCAGCATCACTGCACCTCACAGGTGGTTGTTGGCCATTTCTGATTTCCTCAACTGCCATTAGCTCTCTGCAGTCTCCTGTAACTGTTTTTTTAAAACCTCAGAATGCTGAGCTCTGCAGCTGACCAATCAGAGTGGTGGGTGCAAGGAGGCAGCCACATAGAAATCAATGGGGAGAGCACTTAGGGGTCAAATTTCTAAAAATCCCTTCTTAGTGAGTACCTACACCATGGTAGGAGCGCTCTCCCTAAATTTGGTGCTTCTAGGTCCGGCAGTTTGGCATGGGCATTGATTTTATGGTGAGGTGACTTTCTTTTATATATATAGATGGACTGAAAATATTTAAAGATGTCTTTAAAGAGAGCCAGTTTGGTGTAGTGGTTAAGTGCGCGGACTCTAATCTGGGAGAACCGGGTTTGATTCCCCACTTCTCCACTTGCAGCTGCTGGATGACCTTGGGCAAGCCATAGCTCTGTACCAGCTGTTCTCTCAAGGACAGTTGTCTCAGAGCTCTCTCAGCCACACCTACCTCACAGGGTGTCTGTTGTGGGGAGGGGAAGGGAAAGGAGTTTGCAAACCGCTCTGAGACTACAAGTGAAGGGCAGGGTATAAATCCAATCTCTTCTTCTCTTCTTCTCTCTTCTTAGTGGAATTAGTGTATTTTACATTTGTTGTTGTTGTTGTTCAGTTGCACAGTCAAGTCTGACTCTTCGCGACCCCATGGACCACATCACACCAGGCCCTCCTGTCTTCTGTCGTGTTCCAGAGTTTGCTTAATTTCATGTTTGTTGCATCGATGACACTGTCCAACCATCCCATCCTTTGCCGTCCCCTTCTTCTTTGACCTTCACTCTTTCCCAGCATCAGAGTCTTCTCCAGTGAGTGCTCCCTTCTCATTTGGTGGCCAAAGTATTTGAGCTTCAGTATCTGGCCTTCCAGGGAATGGTCACGGTTGATTTCTTTTAGGATTGACTGAACTGATCTCCTTGCAGTCCCAGGGACTCTCAAGAGTCTTCTCCAGCAGTATTTCACATAGCAGCCTACAAAGTGCTATACCCAGGTAGAGCTTTTGAATATTCATCTGGGAAGTTAACAGCAGTGTAAATATATACTATTTGGGGTTTTCATGCTGTAAAGCAGTGTTTGTGACCTGGCACATCAATAAATAGCTTCTCCATGTTGCAGAACTGCTTAAATCAGTCTGTGGATTAATCTCATTACTACACTATGTAAATACTTCATTTGATCAACTTAATCCTGTCCCATAGAAGTGCTCTTCTAACTGTCAGTTCCAAGTACAGCCATTAATTGCTCTCCAGCATTCTGTGTTGGAAACAGAAGTTCAGATGAGCAGGGAATGCCCCTCCATCTGTAAAGGATTTCCAGGTTTACTGCATACTAAAGATATTTATTTTATTTAAAACATTTGCATGCCACCTTTCCACCCTATCAAGGTCTCCAAGGTAGAGCATGTAAAAACATTAGAACATTTGAACAATTAAAATAATATTTAAAACCTTTACTCTATGTCCCGGTCCTGGTGTTGGCCTGATTCTAATTAGCCAATCAGGTGTAGGGCAAAATGTAACCTAACCACCGGACCTGTTACTATGGTAATGATTTGATCGACCAAAGGGCTTGTCAGTTAACCAGATGCTCTGCAGCTGCATCATGTTCAATGAGCCAACACATTTCTCCCACCCATGACCTCAGGCTCTAACGCAATGGAATGCCCCCTCCCCTATCTCATGTCCTTGGAGTTACCAGGTCTAGTGGGATGACTGGCAGCTGGGTTACCTCCCATCTCTGTTCTCTGTGTCTCTGAAGCTTCTAATAGATTGCCATGTTTCAGTGAGAGAAAAATCTTTCTTTTGCTAGGCCACTTTACCAGGCCATTTTTACTAAGCCAAGAACCTGAACCAATATTGATACCTGAACAAGAAACTGCAAAGGAAAACCAGTTTCTTGACAGCCCCATGTGGTACTTGTTGCAGTATTCTAATCCAGATGTTACCAGGGCATGCACCACAGTGCCAACATGTGCATATGTGGATGTTAGTTTGTTACTAGGGTGCCCCCCCCCCAGCCACCAGCAGAAACTCCTGGAGATTTGGGAACGGAGCCTGGGGAGGGGAGGGGCCCCCTCAGTGGTAGGGTTACCAGCCCCCAGGTCCCCGCAGGGGCTCCCCCACTTTGGAGAGTTTCAATCCACCACCGGCAAGCTGGCTGGTGGGGGAAACCCCACCCCCAAACAGGATGTTGGGCATTGACGTTCTGGTTTTAGGGCAACTTCTATGGTTTTGAAGCCAAAAAAAACCATAGATTTTTGCCCCAAACCCAGAGCATCATGTGCAACATTGCCAATGAGATGATGTCACTTCTGGGTGGTGTCATCATGTTAGGGTCATTGCACACAATGTCCTGCCCACCCCCAGAATGCCCCGAAATCCCACCCCCCATGATGGCAAGGGGACCTGGCAACCCTACTCAGTGCCATAAAGCCCACCCTCCAAAGCAGCCATTTTCTCCAGGGGAACTGATCTCTGTAGTTGGTAGATGAGCTGTGATTCCAGGGGATCCCCAAGTCCCCCCTGGAGGCTGGCATCCCTATTTGTTACAGCAAAGTCAAACAGGTTTCCTGAAAGATTCTGTGCTGGAATACAATTGTTAGTTTTTCAGGTACCACCGGCCTCTTATTTCGTGTCTGTGGGAGGGTCCCTCCATTTAAATGAATACAGACCACCAATGTTACGTTTTGAAAAGTATTCACAGATACAGTTACTGTTAAGTAGAGTTACCAGAACAATGCTGGCTGGTTCAGTTGAAATCCTTCTGTTTGAAATGGAAATATATGAGATTTCTCTTCGACAGCTTCCTTTGAAGCTCTCAGCCAATAAACAAGAATTTCAGGTTGCCAAAGTACAAGGCAATAAAAATAGAACAGCTGTAACCTAATTTATGAGGGCTCCAGATGACCTATCCTAGCAAGCATTTGCATGTATAATGTTGAGTTTCGGACTTGTCCCATCCAGGTCAATAGTGTTGTTCATGACTGAAGTTTTCTTTGGGGAGCTGGGGTGAATTCAAAAGTCTTTCACGTTGGGGTTCCTGAGAGTGCTGAAGTGTTGTAACAGTTGAACTGGCCCTTGAATGCACTCTGGAAATCTTCTTAGTGGCCCAAGGGACATGTATTTTACAGTGAACATCCACATTCCTTGGTGCAGGCGCCTGCAGCCACATGCTGGCAACTCTGTGGTTTCATTTGCATGACTGTCAACGTCCAACTGGTGTGTATCTCTGGACGTTCACAGTATTTGTGTGGGAACGTCCGTGCTCAAGTGTAAATGTCAGCACGCAGAACATTATGGACTTTGTAGGATGTGTTGCCCTGACCTGGATAGTGCAGGCTCTCCTCAGACCTCAGAAGCTAAGCAGGGTTGGCCCTGGCTAGTACTTGGAAGGGAGAACCACCAAGGAAGTCCAGGGTCACTATGCAGAGGCAGGCAGGGGCAAAACCACCTCAGAATGTCTCTTGCCTTGAAATCCCTACAGCAGAGGTGTCAAACTCATTTGTTATGAAGGCTGGATCCGACATAAATGTCCCTTTGTCGGACCGGGCCACGTGTGCCATAAAACGTAATGCGGGAGATACAGACTGTATAAAGGACAGCAGCTGGTAAGCTCCGAGTGGGTGTGTCCTCATTGCAGGGCCCCTTGGGGTGGGAGGGGGGGTGCAGAGGAAAACCCACAGAGGCGGACCGGAGAGGCAGCTGGGCACAGGCTCCCACGAAGCTTGACTGCTGCAGGCGAGGTTGTTCTGCCCTGCTGAAGCCACAATTGGAGGGGCTCCCCCCACTCCCCCCCCAGCACTCCCTCCCTTGCACCAGTTGCTCGTGGGCCACACAAGAGGCCTGGACGGGCCTGATCCGGGCCCCGGGCCTGACGTTTGACACCCCTGCCCTACGGGGTTGCTGTGAGTCAGCTGTGACTTTGTGGCAAAAAAAAAAAGATGTGTCAGTCTTGATTACCGTTTCCCAGATTTCTGATTGCGAAGACTATGTTTTTACCCTGCCCTGGATGGCCCATGCTAGCCTGATCCTGTCATATCTGTTGGGCCTGGGTTAGTACTTGAATGGGAGGCCCCTTGAGGGGGTCGTCGCCATATGTCAGCTGGGACTTCAGAGCACTTTCCACCACCACCATGTCTCTCCATCAAAACTGGAGGCACTCGAACACTCTCAAAGTATGAAAGGTGAATCTAGTATGTTCGGTTCGGGGCTCGTAAGAATAAGGACTGCCCTGTCTTCTGTGCCTTCTTGCAAGGTCAGCAGTTCTTCCGAGAATAATCCCCTCTGAGGCAAGACAGAATTCTTCCTCTCCTCCAATAGAGGGAGATGGTTAGGAACCAAGAACTGTCAGCTGCCTCTGTGGTTGTGTGCCTCACACACACACACACACACACACACACACACACACACACACACCACGCACAACTTTAATTTTTAAATGAAATTGGTAGTTCTTTCCCAGCAGTTTTGGAATTGCTGCTTCTAGGTTTGAACACTCACCATTCCCAGTACGGCTTTGCTCACTGCAGTGGTTTCAGATCTTAATTCACAAAGAATCATGGTCCAGTGAGCATGACTGAGATGTCCGAATGCATCCCCTTTTCCAGTGCATTTGAGAGGCTTGTTTCGGACAACAGCAATTAATTAAATCCAAGCTGGGAGATTGTTTGTCAAGCTGTGTTTCTTAACTCTGCCCAGTCAGTCAGGTTTGATAGAAATGTCAGGGTGGAAACTGCAAGCAGGTACCGAGTGCAGCAGATTTTGTTCCTCAATAACAAAGTAGCAGTCCCAGTTGTATTTACACAATTGAGGCTGTGTCTACACGGCAATGATATCGCAGGCCGGCAGTTGCTGCTCCGAATGCAGAGGTGTTTGCACTGGTGATCAAGAGTGAGTCTGTGGGTCCCCCCTGCTAATGCCCTTGCCCCACTCCCCACAGCTGCCGCTCCTCCCCCATCCCCAGCTTCACCAGAGGACTTTGAGGGGCTCTTAGAAAAATGAACACATGGTTTGCCGGCCGGGGGGGGGGGGTTGGAACTGAATATGAACCAATGTTTATGCCCATACATTGATGTTATTTACATTTATATATTGTTCTGTATTATTAGGTTTCCAGATTATTCTAGGTTTTTTGATTGAACCAGATACATTAACATAACAGTACTTGTCATACCTTGCAATCTTTCCACCCATCCTTTCAAATGAGGAGCTGAGGACTTTTTCCCAGATTTTTTTTGCAAAAAAAGCCCCAGATGTGCTGCTGTAGCACCATTCAAAACAAACCCATACAATTTTTTGGATATCGTCATAGTCTTTTAAGGGGGGAGGGATTTGCAGCTTGCTCCGTGTGCCTTGGCATCCAGTCAGGCCGGCCGCATGACCATGGAAACATCTTCAGACAGCGCTGGCTCTTTGGCTTGGAAACGGAGATGAGCACCGCAACCCTAGAGTTGGATATGGCTCGCTTTCGAGCAAGGGAAACCTTTACCTTTACCATGTCATTGGAAGGATGTAATGTAGTATGTTCTGTGTAGCAATCAGCCTGCCATGTGCTCCCAGGTAATGGCGCCCGCCGCATGGCCAGAGCACATGGTCAGGCAGAGAGGGGAGCTTGAATCTGGAGGAACAATAGACGTCCGGATTCTAAGCCTCCACCAATGTGGGACCTAGGTTCTCCCTGGGGAGCCAATGCGGTCAAAGGCTCCTCCAGGGAACCTATGACAAACATGCGCATATGTTAAGCTCCTATCAGGTCTTTTGGGTGCAGCCGGAGGTGTGGCTCCGGCCAGCATATAAGGAGGGCCCTGGAGCCCTGTAAGCATGCTTGATCTGACCATCTACTGGACATGCGGAATCACTCAATAAAGGCTTCATGATTTCACCGTTCCTGGTCTCCCGAGTCCAGTACTCTTCACTGGCGACGAAGGTGGGATCCCGATGAGCGACTCCTCGGCCGACACCCACACCGCATCGAGCCCAGACCATATCCGTCAGCCAACGGCACCACTCGGCTCCAGCACCACCGCACCGCCATTGGCTCCTGAGGATCTCGCTTGACACACTGCTGCACATCCCAGAATGGCCGCCGCTTTGGAAACCACCCACCCATTCAATCCAGCCTGCCCCGAAGACTGGGAAGCCTGGACGGACCAGCTCACATCATACTTCGACGCACAGGACATCACGGATGCCGGGAAGAAGAAGTCCTGACTCATGGCCTCCTGCGGGGTAAAGACGCTGAAGTTACTCCGCAGCCTGCTTTCCCCTCGTATGCTGGCAGAGGCCATGTACAACGACATTATGGTGCTCCTAAGGAACCACTTCTCACCGAGACCCTCCAAGAACACGCAGCAGGTGAAGTTCTTCTGCCAGCTGCAGCAGAAGGGTGAGTCTGCCTCCAATTACCTGGCGGACCTCTGACATCTCCTGGTGAGGTGTGAGTTTGTGGCTGTAGAAGACACTCTATACTCTGCATTCCTGTGTGGGGTCAACGATCCCAAGCTTCAAAGGAAGCTGATGGCTGACTCCACCACCACCCTGGACGGGATGCTAAACATGGCTTGCACCTTTGAGGTCTCTCAGCAGGAGAAGCTAGGCACACCCATGGCTGCCCACCAGACCGGGGCCGCTGCAGACTCTGACGTATCCGAGGACGACGAGATACTCCAGGTACAGCGCTGGCCTCCGGGACAGGGGTCCCATAACTCGTGTGAGAAGGCTTCCTGCTCAGCAACGCCACACTCCAAACATTCCCCGTGCGCTAGCTGTGGTGACCAGCATGACCGCCGGACATGCCGTTTCCGGGAAGCAGAGTGCCAGTCATGCGGCAAGAAGGGCCACATCGCCTGGGCCTGCCGCACCCACTCCAACCGCTGCACCCAAGCCGCGCACCAGGAGTCCGTCGAACTCCTCCAGACAGCAGCAACCCGCCACCACCACAAGACACAGCAGGTAATGAACTTGCCCTCCGACACCCCCAACAAAATTAAGGTCTCAGTTTTGATCGAGGGGACTCCCTGCCAGATGGAAGTAGACACCAGGTCATCCTACTCCATAATCTCAGAGTCCACCCTCCGCAGGCTCTGCCCCGGGGGGGCCAACTTCAGAAAGTCCAGGGCCTAACCCTGCGGACTTTCAGAAGAACCCAATACTGATAAGGGGGTTGGGCAAATTCCTGGTCTAATTTAAGAACTTTACGGGACGCTTGGGCCTCCTGGTGGTGGCAGGCAACCTCACAAGCCTGCTGGGACTCTCCTGGTTCCAGCCCCTAGGGCTGGGCGTCACCGGGGTACACAGCCTGCGGCCCACAGGTTTTACTGACATCTGTGAGGAATTCCCAGCAGTTTTCGATGGGGCACTGGGCTCATATACAGGGCTGCCCATCACCCTGGACCTCAACCCCACAGTCCAGCCCATGTGCATACCGGTCCACCATCCGCCACTCGCACTGCGGCCCAAGATCGAGCGGGAGCTTGATAAGCTGGTTGCCCAGGGAGTACTAGAACCAGTGTCCCACGCCCGATGGGAGACCCCGATTGTGACACCAATGAAGGCAAACAGGGACATCCGCATCTGCGTGGACTATAAGTGCACCATCAATACGGCACTTCAGGCCCTCACCTACCCAGTCCCGGTCATCAGCCACGTGTTGGCCTCCCTGGCCGGGGCGCAAGTGTTTAGGAAACTAGACCTGGCCCAGGCCTACCAGCAGCTGCCAGTCAATGATGCCACAGCAGAAGCAAAAACCATTGTGACGCACAAGGGGGCGTTTAAAGTAAAGCGCCTCCAGTTCGGGGTCAGCGTAACCCCCGGTATCTTCCAAGAGTTAATGGACCGTTTGTTAAAAGGTCTTCCAGGTGTGCTGCCCTTTTTCAACAACGTCCTGATCACGGCTCCAGACATCAAGACCTTCTTGGCCCACCTATGCTCCGTTCTCCAGCGATTCCAGGATGCCGGCCTGAAGGTGAAACGTGAGACGTGCTTCCTCGGGATGCCTGCAGTGGATTTCCTTGGCTTCAAGGTGGATGCCCACGGAATTCATCCCACTAAGGACAAGGTAAAGGCCATCTCCGATGCCCCAGCCCCCAAGTCCAAGGCTAAGCTGCAGTCTTTCCTGGGACTCATCAACTTCTACCACACCTTCCTTCCCCACAAGGTGGCGGTAGCCAAGCCCTTACACAGGCTCCTGGACCCTGATTGAGCGCCGGCCGCCTCCAAAGAACCCAACGTCTCCAAGGCTCCCAGAGGGTTCATGCCAGAGGACCCAGTCTATGTCCGCAACTATGCCTGGGGCCCCCTGTGGTAGCTGGGGCAGATTATCCGTGTCACCAGTCCCCTCTCCTATGAAGTCGTGGTCAAGGAAGGTCAACGGTGGAGGTGCCACGTGGACCAGCTTCGCTGCCACCTGCACGCCTTCTCCGCAGACAATCCAGAGCAGGACTTCCCAGATGCAGAACCCGAGGTACCAGAGCCAGACAATCCGCCCGCCCCATGACCGGCTGAGACTCTGCAGGAGGACTCCGCAGAAGCAGCCCACCCAGACATCACTTTAGTTGCTGTCCCTGCGCTGGCACCAGACACGGCTCAGCCCATGGCAGATATCCCCGCATCTCTGCTCCCTACACCAGCGGCTCCGGAAACCCCACGCCACTCGACCAGAGAACAGAAACGTCCCGCATACCTCAGAGACTATGTTTGCCAAGGGACAGTCCGGACTATGGGGGGAGGGGTGTAATGTAGTATGTTCTGTGTAGCAACCAGCCTGCCATGTGCTCCCAGGTAATGGCGCCCACCGCATGGCCAGAGCACATGGTCAGGCAGAGAGGGGAGCTTGAAACTGGAGGAACAATAGACATCCGGATTCTAAGCCTCCACCAATGTGGGACCCAGGTTCTCCCTGGAGAGCCAATGTGGCCAAAGGCTCCTCCAGGGAACCTATGACAAATATGCGCATATGTTAAGCCCCTATCAGGTCTTTTGGGTGCGGCTGGAGGTGTGGCTCCGGCCAGCATATAATGAGGACCCTGGATGTGAGACTTCTGAATCTAATCAATAAGCCAAACCTTTGATGAAGCAAAGAGTTCCTTTATTCTTAATGATGGTTCAGGTACTTCGTGTTTGTTAGAGATACTTGGGTACAGACAGCAAGGATTAATATACCCCCCACCTTCAGGTAATAGCAGGCAGAGGGCCAATCAGGATGATTACAAAAAAGCGCGAAATTCTCTTAAGCCGTTGGTTCCCACAGAAAAGGCGCAAAAGCACTAAAATCCCCCCCATGCCCCTCAGTGACCTCTAATTGCAGTTTGCAGACCAGACACCTGGCTAGAACAAAAGTTCTACAGTTCCCCAAGGTTACAAAAGCAGATAAAACATTCGAGTCTCCGGAGAGAGAAAAGGGAGGTGATGAGACAAGATAGCCAGGCTGTTTATGTGACGCGATGGAATGCAGCAAGCCATCCTCCCGGGGAAGAAAGATACATTAAGCAGGACAGGCAATAAACCACAAGGCAAACCGTAAATTACAGACCCCAGATACCAATAATTAATGGCAGAGACTTTAGGAGACTCTGACATCCTGCCCTCCTCAAGATTGCCCCCCCCCCCAGGCTTATCAGAAAATTTTTTGTGGAAGGCACACAACAATTTAGGAGCATGAACATTTTCAACAGGAACCCACTCATTTTGTTCAGGTCCAAAATCCACCCACCGAACCAGGTAGTACAATCGACCCCGCTTAAGCTTAGAGTCCAAAATGTCAGAAATCTCGAAATGCTGCTCCCCCTCCTTCATCAGAGGAGGAGGACTCGGGAGATCCGGTCGCCATGCGTTTGGCCCAGGATTTCTCTTCAGCAAGCTGAAATGGAAAACAGGATGCACAGAACTCAATGATTTGGGTAATTCAAGTTGAAAAGACACATCAGAGATTTTCCGAAGTACTTTGTAGGGACCAACATATTTCCAGCCCAATTTCCTACTGGGCTGGAGTCCATGAATGTTCTTTGTTGACAAATACACCGAATCCCTGGGTTGTAGCTCCCACCCCCCAGCTCGACCCCGATCAGCATATTTCTTATAGTCCGTTTTAGCTGTCCAGGGTTTTAGCAATTAACGGCCAGGAGTTCTGTAGATCAGTCCACCACTGGGAAAACTCGGAGGGTGGAGCTGCCACGGGCTGAGGCAATGATGGAAGAGGGTTCCCTTCAAATCCTCCTGCCGCCATGAATGGGGAAACACCCATGGATGAATGCACAGCATTATTATAGCTATATTCCGCAAAGGGGAGGAGCTCCACCTAATTGTCCTGATGGTAGTTAGTGTAGCATCTAAGGAACTGTTCCAATATCTGATTCACACGTTCGGATTGTCCATCAGTCTCTGGATGATAACCCGAGCTCAAAGCGGGTTCAATGTCCATCACTTGGAGAAGCTCCCACCAGAAGTTGGCAACGAACTGGCTCCCCCTATCGGAAATTATCGTTTAGGGAAAGCGTGTAGCCTGATCACGAGAGTGAAAAATACTTTAGCTAAGCCTTTAGCTGTGGGCAGATTTTTGAACGGGATGAAATGTGCTTGCTTAGAAAACATGTCGACCATGAAGACCAAATGACGGTCTTCCCCTTGCTGGGTGGAAGGTTCGTTATAAAGTCCATAGAAATGTCTTCCCAGGGACGGGAAGGGGTGGGCAAAGGGTGCAATAGTCCAGGGGGTTTCCTACCCCACTTTTTGCACATTAAGCACACTTGGCATGAAGTGACATAGTCTGAAGTGTCCTTACGCATACGCGGCCACCAAAACTGTCTTTGAATTAGGTTTAGAGTCTTTAGAAATCCAAAGTGACCAGACAGTTTAGATTCGTGACATGCTCTCATAATTTCTCTGCGCAGTGAGCCGGGCACAATCAGCTTAGATCCATGGTACCAACAACTGTCTGACTGCTTATGGGTCTCGGGGTCGCCCTCCCAACCCCGTACCTCTTCGTCTGAATATTCTGCTATACATTTAATAGTCCACTGAGAGGGCTCTGGAGCTTTTTTACTTTGGCTCCTAGTGATTACTGCTCCTCCCAACTGTTGGGGGGGAAACATGGAATCAAACACTTCTTCCCTGCTGGCCTCATGTTGGAGCAATCTGGATAGAGCGTCGGCTAGGGAATTTGCCTTTCCCAGGAAATGTTTCAACACAAAATTGAATTTTGAGAAGAAGTCAGCCCACTGCAGTTGTTTGGTGTTAAGAGCCCTTCGGGTACACAAAGCCTCTAAGTTTTTGTGATCAGTCCAAATCTCGAATGGCTTTTGCGCTCCCTCCAGCCAGTGCCTCCATGTGGAAAGGGCTAACCGAATGGCCGCAGCCTCTTTGTCCCATACCGACCAATGTCTCTCAGTTTCGTTAAATTGCTTTGAGATGTAAGCTAAGGGTGCAAGACACCATCCGATCCCTTTTGTAGGATTGCCCCCCCCCCCATGGCTACATCCAAAGCATCTACATGAATTACAAATTCCCTGGTCTCATCTGGGTGGGCCAAAATGGGCTTCAAAGTAAACACCTGTTTCAACTCATCGAAAGCTTTCTGACACTCTACAGTCCAACACAACCATTCCCCTGGCTTCCCAGCCTCTGGTCCCTTCCCCTTAGTTTTTATCAGTTCAGTTAGGGGTAGGGTGATGGTAGCAAAGTCTTTCAAGAAGGTTCTATAGAAGTTGCAAAATCCCAATAGACTCTGAAGCTGTTTACGGGTACAGGGGGCTTCCCATTGCACCACCGATTCTACTTTGGCCGGATCCATCTCCAGCCCCTGTTGGTAAATTCTATAGCCCAGGAAGTCAATCTCTGTGCGGTGGAATTCACACTTAGAGAGCTTGGCATACAGCCGGTGCTCCAGCAACATTGCTAGCACCTCCCGCACTAGTTTTTCGTGGGATTGCTTATCAGGGGAATAAATCAAGATATCATCTAAGTAACAGAGCACCCCTTTGAACAAATGTTTATGCAACACTTCATTGATCAGGCTCATAAAAACTCCGGGCGCGCCAGCCAATCCGAACGGCATCACCAGGTATTCGAACTGACCCAGGGGAGTGTTAAAGGCAGTCTTATATTTGTCCCCTTCCCTTATGCACACCCGAAAATAAGCGTCCCGCAGATCCAACTTCGAAAAAATCTTTCCTTTAGCCACCTCCGCTAGCAGATCTTTAATCAACGGGAGGGGGTAGGCATTTGAAGCAGACACAGCATTTAGACCTCGATAGTCCGTACATAGTCTCAGACCCCCATCCTTCTTTTTCCGGAACAAAACGGGGGCAGCAAAAGGGGACTTGGCCGGGCGAATAAAACCTCTCTCTAAATTCTTGTCCAAAAAACGACGGAGCTCCTCTCTCTCAGCAGGGCTCATGGAATATAACTCTCCTTTGGGCAACTTCTCCCCCGGGAGTAGCTCAATAGCACAGTCTGTGAGCCTGTGGGGGGGGAAGTTCGTCTGCCTCTGTCTCACTAAACACCTCCGCTAAGTCCCGGTATTCCGTAGGGATCTTGGTAGGGGTTAGCGCTAGCGCTGCCGGGGTAGGGGAAGGAGGGGGTCTGGGGCCCCACTTGTCGTCCCACTTGTGCTGGACACATTTGGGATCAATCCAGGAAATCTTCCCCTCACTCCATTTTATGTAGAGGTCATGTGAGCTTAGCCAGAGACTTCCCAGCACCATGGGGAACTGAGTGTTAGGCGTAATTACAAAAGCTCTCTTTTCCCAGTGCTCTCCTGTCCCTACAATTAAAAGTTCAGTCTCTGCCACACATGCCTCCTTCATTTCTGATCCGTCCATCTGGGTGAACCACAATGGCTCCCCCAGCGGATTCACCTTGGGCCCCAACCCCTCTACTACTAAGGGGCTTATTAAGTCTCTGGCGCACCCCGAGTCTATGAGCGCACGCACCCGGACGTTGGTCCTCATGCTAGGAACTATTACAGTCACGACCATATAGAGTAAGGGGCCAGGGATGCTCACCGGTGGTGGTGCATCGGGTAGTGGGACCTGCAGTTCTGTGCGTTTTACTGCAGGTCGCTGAAGTTTCCCGTCGACTGGGTTGCAATCAGCTCCACCTCCACTTGGGAACCCGGTTCGCTCGTTGTCCCTTCCAGCTGCAATGCCCAGGGTTTAAAAGTCGACTTCCCATATTTGGGGGTTTCCCCCCCCCAGGGGGTTGACGTCTTGGGGGTCTTGGAGTCACCCCGAGGACACGCCGAGGCGAAGTGACCGCTCTCCCCGCATTTCATGCACAGACCTTGCTTGAAGCGGGCATCTTGCAGCTCCTGCAGGGCCGTCTTGAACTTCGACCGGAATGGGCTTGGGCGTGTGGGGGGGGGGAGGATCCCAGCTTGATCAGTGTGACACATTCCTCCACATCCGCTGTCGCTCTCATCCACGCAGAAAGGGAGCTTGGGCAATCATTCCAGAGGACCGTCTCATAGATCTCAGGGTTCAACCCCTCCCGGTATTTTTCGATGAATAAGTCTTGCGACCACCCCTGTATCTTGGCAGCGACCCTACTGAAGCACTCAGTGTACTCCCTCACGGAGGTACAGCCCTGAACCAGTTTGCGCATTTGGTTCCGGGCTTTTTCCTCCCCCATCGGGTCTTCGTAATGCTGCCTAAGGGCCCACATAAAATTATTCACAGTCTGTAGTTCTGGCCCAGGGGGGTTATGCAAATTCACATACCAGTCACTGGCGGTGTCTTGTAGCTTCAAGCCGATGTAGCCCACCCTCTCGCGTTCAGTAGGGTAGAGGTGGCCCCATGCCGCCAGGAACTGCTCGTTCTCGATTATGAAGAATTGGAGCTTCTCGGGGTCCCCATTGAACGTTGCCATCAGGGGATCGTTAGGGGTGTGCCAGAGCATTTGATCTCCCGGGTAGGGGGCCACAGGGGCGGGCTGGTGGGGGCCCCGCAGGAGGCACCACTGGGGGCACGGGCACCACAGGAGCAGCGCCCGCTCCCCCCGGCACCTGCCCAGGAGGTTGCAGCCCAGCCCCAGCCGGCACCGGCACCGGGCCAGCTCCAGCCCCTGCCCCTGCTCCTGCTCCAGCTCCAGCTGCCACAACACCCATCATGTGCTGCTGCATTTCTAGCACGGCTTCTCTCAGCTCCACCACTATGCGGTCGTGCATCTCACCGAACCTCCGGTCCAACATCTGGTTGAGGTCTTCCGTGCCTGGATCCGGACCCCTTGGCAGAAACCACTCCTCGCGGGGAAGGCTCAGCTGCCAGTCATCTGGTCGACGGGGAGGAAACCTCTCTTCGTCTTGGAACCCTGGTCGACCAAAGTCCAATTGGTCACCACCAAGTGTACTCGGGCCCCTTTCTGATCATGGATCCATGACTCGGAGGGAGTCATTCCAAATGTGGCCCACGAGTACCACGGGGAGGGTGGCCAAGCCCCCCCTGCTCCCAGCCGCAGGAGTGTGAGTATGTCCAGGCCAGTTGTCCTCGGTACCACCGGCTTGCACGGTTCGCTGGGAGCAGTGGTGACCGGGATTTCTTCAGTGGTAACGGGGATGGTCCCATCGTCTGACATGGTCAGGTATGAGAGGTGCTGTCAATGGGATCTCTAACAATCTGTGAGACTTCTGAATCTAATCAATAAGCCAGACCTTTGATGAAGCAAAGAGTTCCTTTATTCTTAATGATGGTTCAGGTACTTCATGTTTATTAGAGATACTTGGGTACAGACAGCAAGGATTAATATACCCCCCACCTTCAGGTAATAGCAGGCAGAGGGCCAATCAGGATGATTACAAAAAAGCGTGTAATTCTCTTAAGCCGTTGGTCACACAGAAAAGGCGCAAAAGCACTAAAATCCCCCCATGCCCCTTAGTGACCTCTAATTGCAGTTTGCAGACCAGACACCTGGTTAGAACAACAGTTCCACAGTTCCCCAAGGTTACAAAAGCAGATAAAACATTCGAGTCTCCGGAGAGAGAAAAGGGAGGTGATGAGACAAGATAGCCAGGCTGTTTATGTGATGCGATGGAATGCAGCAAGCAATCCTCCCGGGGAAGAAAGATACATTGAGCAGGACAGGCAATAAACCACAAGGCAAACCGTAAATTACAGATAGAGACCCCAGATACCAATAATTAATGGCAGAGACTTTAGGAGACTCTGACACTGGAGCCCTGTAAGCATGCTTGATCTGACGATCTACTGGACATGCTAAATCACTCAATAAAGGCTTCATAATTTCACCGTTCCTGGTCTCCCGAGTCCAGTACTCTTCAAAGGAAAAATCATAAAACTGCAACTGATTTATTTCGGTCATGTCATGTGGAAGAACTCACTAGAAAAAGCAATGATGCTTGGATTAGTTAGTGGCAAAAGGAAAACGGGCCGCCAAAGAACACGGTGGCTGGACACCATAAAAGTCGACCCCAGCCTGAGCATGGAACATCTCAAAGGAACAGTATCACAAAGAGTCAAACACGACTGAATGGCTAACAACAACAACATCTTTTAAATTAGCTGGGGGTGTTTTAAGTATCATTCTAAGCCACCTTGAAGAGGAAAGGCAGGATAGAAATGATTTAAGAAATAAAATTATAAATACAGTTCAGTAAAGTCAGTTCTAGATTAAGAGGAATTACAATTTCATCTGAATATGAAATTATGTCTATTTTTTCCTTTTCCTTTTTGGGCTTTACAAAAATCAGTAATTGATGTATTGCTAATACACTGTAGGGCAGTTCATGGATTGTTTGACAAGCCCCCCCCCCGCCAAGCCCTCAGTTGGGGTGGGGGAGGGAGACTGGGCTGAAGAAGATGGTGCTGTTGAGGGCGGGGCCTGCAAAATGCACTCCTTTCACATGACATGTTCAGGTGCACTGACTGGGATGATTTTCTAAAGATCACACCAAGCCAAACTTGGCAAAGATTGTGGCAAAGCAGAGGAAAACATTCAGTGTGGTCAATTTAGGGATGATAATATGTGGATGTTCCAAAAGAACCTGGTCCAGTTTAGACATGAAATCAGAGCAAAGGCTCCACATGGAGGCAGTCTAGGGTTGCCAACTTCCAGGTTGGGCTGGAGATCTCAAGCATTACAATAGATTGCCAGACTACAGAGATCAGTTCTCTTGGAGAAAATGGCAGCTCTGGAGGGTGGACTCTGCCGCACTGGGCCCTGCTCTCCACAGGTTCCACCCCAAGTCTCCAAGAAGTTGGCAACCTAGCACCTCAGGAGGAAAAATTGGGCACATTGAGTGGAAGGTGAATTATTTACAAATCCAAAGACCACGTTTAATTAAGCTACTGGGACTGCTTTTCAGACATCTTTTTAAAGCAAGCACTTAAGAGTGCCAGATCATTTGGTTCATGTCCTTCATACAACTCTGACTCACAGAGGATACAATTAAAAGGCTGGGTGAGGATCAAAGTGTAGGCTGAGAGATGAGCTTCAGACAGTTACTTCTACAGGGCCATGGGAACAGAGGACCTGGGCTCCTCTTGCTGGGAAACTCATCCGCTTCAGCCCAAAACGGAGTGCTTGCTGAGGTGGAATATCTGGATTCCACAGTGATGTATTCACAGCATGCTTTTTAAACAAAGAAAGAAGATCATGCAAATCTGCATTCAGAGCTGTTTTATGCTAACCTCTTAATGCTCAATAATGGGTATCTTTGCATGGAAAATGCATATGACATCTCCTGCCTTTGCTTGCATGCATATGGTGTGCTCTCTGAAATAAATTACCATTTAGCCAAGATTCTCAAACCCCAAAGAACCCATCCCAGGAGGGAAGGAAAGAGGCTCCAGACAATTGCAGGAGAAAGGCACAAGAATTGGGATTCTGGGAGCAAGCTATCAACATCCTCTGGTGGCAGAAAATCAGCAGTGGTCAAGAACCACACCCTGACCAAGATGGCCCAGGCTAGCCTGATCTTGAAAGATCTGGGATGCTAAGCAGGGTTATTCCTGATTGGTGCTTGGATGGGAGACCACCAAGCAAGTCCAGGGTTGCTATGCAGAGGTAGTCTGTTCCCCTCTTGCCTTGAAAACCCTATGCTGCAGTCTGTGTGTGCATCCACTGAACTCAAGATTGAACCAGACTGGAGTTGGAAGGAAGGCAGAATTTGGATGTGGCTAACACAGAATTCAGTGGAATGTAAGCAATGCTGCCCTCTGAGCTCTGCATTCCAATTGGCTCCATGCTTCCATGCAGTGGTGGTGTTTGCCACAGGCAAACACACGTCTGTTTCCCACAGCAAAAGTGTGTCAATTCTGTGTAATTCCAGTTCCCTCAGGGCTTCCAGTGATGTGCATGGCTTGTGGTGGAAGGGGCCATCCAGTCCCAGATGACTTATGGTGACCGCCTAGGTTTTTCAAGGCAAGAGACAAACAGAGGTGGTTTGCCATTGCCTACCTCTGTGTGTTGACCCTGGACTTCCTTGGTGGTCTCCCATCCAAGTACTAACCAGGGGCAACCCTGCTTAGATTCCACAGTCTGGTGAGATTGGGCTATCCTGAGCCATAGAGATGTTTACAGGCACAGCTGCCATTCACACATAATGCACGCAGTATAGAACACACTGGGGTAACAAGAGGTCACCACTGGAAGCACAGTTGTCATGGAAAAGATAGAGCCACCCAAAGGGTCGTTGGGTCAGGTCTTTGACTTGTATGTGGCTCATTTTGATAGGACTTGATACTGTTCCAGGATGTATACAATAATCCAGTACAAAAAGAGTGCCAGTTGTATACTTATGCAACTTGGCATTCTTCAGCCTGGTCCTATGCGCCTTTAGTGGCACAGCTGTCATAAGTTTGTATTACATAGCTTGACCAAGGTGGCATCAGGGGCCTTCCAGAATTTGGGTTGTACTGCAAAACAGAACTTCCCACTTGTCACTGAGGGGCAATCAACAAAAACTCCCTTCCCTCTGCTAGCCCTCCCATTGGTTGAAAATAAGGGTAAGATACAACTTATGTTATGCTAAATTTGAATAATTGAGCCTTGGTAGAACTTGGCTTGTTTGTGAAGCAACATAGTCTGTTAATGAATTGTACAAGCCAGTTCCTTAAATTCACCCTCAATATTTTGGATGCATCCTCAGTTTACAGAGTATCTGAAGACTTACTCGTTTAAAATTTCACACTGGACTAGGGTTGCCAGCTCAAGGTTGGGAAATATCTGGAGGTTTTGGGGGTGGAGCCTGAGGAGGGTGGGGTTTGGGGAAGGGACTTCAGTGGTGTATAATACCATAGAGTCCACCCTCCAAAGTGGCCATTTTCTCTAGGTGAACTGATCTCTGTCACCTGGAGATCAGCTGTAGTCCCAGGAGATATCTAGCCACCACTGGAGGTTGGCAGCCATATTCTGGACCCATCCCATGATATAAATACAAAATCAAAGAGGCACTGTATCTTTTACTCTGTCATTTCAGATCATTTTGAGTTGCTGCTGATTCAGTCTTTCAGCTTTTCCTTTGCCTAACATCAATTCATTCCTGATACCTCATAGGTAGGGTTGCCAACTCTGGGTTGAGGAGTTCCTGGAGGTTTGGGGATTGGAGCCTGGGGAGAGCAGGGTTCAGGGCAGGGAGGGGCCTTGGCAGGGATGTGATGCCAGCGAACCCACCCTTGGAAGCTGCCCTTTCCTCCAGGGGAACTGATCTCTGCTAAAGGACATCATTTGTAATTCCAGGAGATCCCCAGGTCCCATCTGGAGGTTGGCAAGCCTACCCATAGGATCCAGCAGCAACCACTGTGCTTGGATGTGTTGACTAGGGGACTGTTTTTCCTCGAGTTATTCTGCTATGCCTTCTATACTATTTCTCACTAACAAAAACAAGTGAAAACAGAGATTGATGGTATTATTAGTGTTTGACTGGTTTAGCAGACATTTCTGTTAGATGATGTGATCCAAGAACTCTTCTTCGGGTACAGCTCTTGGTCAAAGCCAACTGGAGAATCACCTCCCACAGACTGGTGTTGACTTACGCACTATATACAGTCTGTTTCACTACTGACTTCACAGGATGAGAGATGGCACTGATGGAAGCGAATGGGATGGCTCCTTCTGTTAATCCTCCCCTTTCGTCATGAGCTTCTGCATATGTGTTTGGGTGCATTAATTTGAATGCTGTGAAACCATTCTGCCCTTGCTGGACATTTGCAGTGCTTTGCTTCATATTATTCCCCCCCCCCCTTTGTGTATGCTCTGAAAGTAACATCTTTTTCTTTATCTTCTTTAAAGATAAAGACATTCCCTGCTGCTACATCTAATGCTTTTTTCGATCCTTTTCCAACACTGCCACAGTTTTCTGTAAGTAGAAAATGCAACTGGGGGGGAAACTCCATTTCACACAATACTTGGAAACCCAGTTGTTGTTGTTTTTTGTTTTTTTTTAATGTACATTAACCAATCTCAATAAGGACACTCTTCAGCTACGGCTTGGCCTGGAAATCAGATTATTAGAAGGAATGACAGGTAAAACTCAGCCATTAAGTTAAAGATGTCCCACTGCACTTTCTCCTCCAGGCAGGGCAGAATTTCTGCTGTTTCAGAGTAAGTGGCAAAAGCAGGCAGCCTTCTGGGCTTACTGCTAAAGCCGTACATTTTGTTAATAAAGCAACATATTTCTGTTGCTATTATTCCTCTCAACTTTTTGGAGGGGTGACCCTTCTGCTCTGTGGGGTTCTGTTTTTCTGAAAGGCCGGTCTGCCATCGACAGGAAAGCACTTGGCTACCATGTGGCTTAGGGCAGCCAACCTCCAGGTGAGGCCTGGAGATCTCCAGAATTACCGCTGCTCTCTAGACTACGGAGCTCCGTTCCCTGTAGGGTTGCCAGGTCTGTTGAACTTACCGGCAGGGGGGAGTCCTCCGCCGGCCGGGAGCTTCCCCGGCACGCACGCTTTGCGCGCATGCCGGGTGACATCACTAGAAGTGACGTCAGCATGTGGGGGGAGTCGTCCAGGCTGGACAACTTCAGGGAGGGGTTTTCCCCCGCCAGCCGAATGCTAGCCGGCGGATCGGGAACCCCTGTAGCGGGGGATCCCCCGCCCCCCAGGCTAACTTGGCAGCCCTAGTTCCCTGGGAGAAAGTGGCTGTTTTGGAGGGTGGGATTCTACCCCACGGAGGTCCCCCCTCCCAAACCCCACCTTCCCCAAGCTCCACCCCAAAATCTCCTGATATTTCCCAACACAGAGTTGGCAACTCTATCATGGCTGCCACTCAAAAGAACCTTCCTGTCCCCTTCACAGTCCTTCATCCTTGATGGGGGATGCAGTGGCAGGCTTCTGGACTGTTGCTGCCCAGGCCTCTGTTCAAAACATGTCATGCCACTTTCCCAGAGACAGGCGTGAGGTGGCTTGCAAGGCTTTCAAGGGTTCTGGCCGATTCAAAGCTCAAAGAGAACTCACAGGGAAAGAGTCCCAGACAATTTAGAGAACCCCAGAATGGAGGGGTGAGTAAAACTGGGGTTGGGGGTGCTTGCTAATGGACATGCACCCCCTCCAAACTTTCCCATGGAGCATGGAGAAGAGACAAGCAAGGCCGTCACAGTGCTCCATGGGTAGGGTTGCCAACTCCAGGTTGGAAGATTCCTAGATGTTTGGGGGTGGAGCCTAGGGGTGGTGGCATTTGGAGGGGGGAGGGAGCTCAGCAGAGTTATAATGCCCCAGAGTCCACCCCCCACAGCAGCCATTTTCTCCAGGGAAACTGATCTCTGTCGCCTGGAGATCTGCTGTAATGCCAGATACGAATGCCACAGAGTCCCTTTTCCAAAGCAGCTGTTTTCTCCAAGAGAACATATGTCACCTGGAGATTAATTGTAATTATGGGAGATCTCCAGGCCCGGTTTATAGATTGGCAACCCTCTGTACAACTGAGGTTCGAAGAGAAGCGACCCAGACAGAGCCCTGTCCAAGTACTGAGCTGGGCAGGGGCGGGGAGACTTAGCCTCCCTCCATGCGGTCCTGCACCATCCCCTAATGTCATTCCTGTCAAAGCAAATGTCACAGTTCAGGGCTGGACAGGACAGGAGATTCTTTTCAGAGACCAACAAAACTTCCCAGGGTATCAGCTTTCCCGCGTCACAGCTCACTGTTCTGTCAGCCCCAAGGAGCTGTTTGTACTCTGTAGCAGAAGGATTTTATTCCACTGCTGCAGACCAACATGGCTGCTACCCACCGTAAACTGTCTTCACGGAAGGCTGCATATTCAGGGGAATCCCTAGAAAAGTATAGCTTCATACATGACGTGGGAGGATAAATCCCTTCTCCCAAAACAGCCTGATAAGGGCTGAGTGGGCTTCAGTGACAGGTAGAATGCTGAAGACAGTTTTATTTAGGTTTCCATTTGACGGATTTAGTTTTATTTATTGGCAGTCCCAATTGGAGTTTTTAAATTTGTGATTTTTGTGGGATTTTGTAATGGTAGTTTTATTTATATTGTTTTGATTGGGCTTTTTTGTAATCATTCTATTTTTATCATAAGCCACTTTGAGTTCCTTAAGGGAGAAAGGCGGCTAATAAATGTTTTAAATAAACAAAATAAATCAGTAACAGATCTCCAGGCAACAGAGATCAGTTCTCCTAGAGACAACGTCTGCTTTGTGGGGTGGTCTCTATGGCATTATAACCAATGGAGGTCCCTCCCCTCTAGACCCTGCCTTCCCAGGTCCCACCCCCAAATCTCCAGGAATTTTGCAACCTGGAGTTGGCAACCCTACTGTGTTGCCTACCAATGTTGCATTGTTTTCAGTAGAACATTATTTTCAGTGAGGTTCCTCATCCAGATAAGAACATAAGAGAAGCAATGTTGGATCAAGCCAATGCTGGATCCCGTCCAACACTGTCACACAGTGGCCAAAACCCAGGTGCCATTAAGAGGTCCACCAGCAGGGCCAGAACTCCAGAAGCCCTCGCCTGAGCACCAAGAAGATGTGCATCCGCATGCTCATTATGTCCCAATAACTCAACTGTGCCTGACAAGATCCAAGCAAGGGACCCCTCGTCCTGCTGCCTTGGCAGCGGGAGCCCATTCTCCCTTCTCCTGACCCCCAGCATGCAGTCTTTTGTGGGGAAGGGAATGGTCATAAAATGTTGTCATTCCATTTTGGCTCAATACTAGTCCATGGCACTTTTCCCAGTAAACATAACTGTATTCGATACTTGCATATATGAAGGCTGAGACCTACAGACATATATGAAACCCGGTATTTTGACCACATTGTCCTTCAGTTCTATGTTGCTGTGCCAACTGTCCTGCATTCAACAGCCCTTTAGGGTCCCTGCAAAATATCACACACCTGGGACAAATTCCAGAATAGGCACCTGTTCCCGCAGTCTGAATATTTTGCTGTCATCCTCTATCTCATTTGGGTGCAAATATGTGTGTTCTTTCAAAGCTTGTCTGAATAACATTGACGTGGTGGTGGGGTTTTTTGGCTTGTGTGGGGAACCCCTTCCACTTTTGTGGCTCTTTGTTTTGCTTCTGCAATCCCACTGCTTATGAACAGTAAATTAAATTTTCTCTTGATGTGGAAAAGTTTAGTTTAAATTGTTTTTCATTGTATATGTTCAGGTCAGGAATTTTTAGAACAGGGGTTATAAATGGGGGGGGGGGGGAATACTTATTAATATGGTTCTATCCTCCCCTTCCATCAACGAGCTCAAAGCAGTGTGTGTGGTTCTGCCATTTTCCAGTTTATCTTCACACCACATCTGGGAGGTAGGTTAGGCAGAGAGCAGAACATTGGCCCAAAGACACAGGGATAGGACCCTGGGTCTCTGTGCAGACTTCCAACATTCCGTGCATTACAGCTATACGCAAGTCTGGTAGCACCATGAAGACCAACAAGCTTTTCAGAGTATGAGCTTTTGAGGAGAGTCAAAGATCCCTTTGTCAGATACAGTGAAGGGAACTTTGACTCTTAAAAGCTCCTACCCCAAAACTCTTGCCGGTCTCTAAGGTGCTCCAGGACTCAAATCCAGCTGTTCTACTGCAGACCAGCACAGCTGGCCTCCTGAAACTATCTTCTGAGCCTCACATAACACTGGCTCACTGATAGTGCTGACATAACAGCACATAGCAGTTACTGTCAATTCCAGTCCACTCAAGAACTTGCAGAAGGACCATATTTTTTGTGCTAATATGCCTTGTAAGAAGTTTGACATTTTCCCGGTGGAAAGCAGAGGGTCACCAAATGGGTTGCTCTCTCCTTTGATGCTGGGGAACATAAACATTTGAGACACTTTGGAACCAGATGTGGAGACCTACGCCCTTGATTTGGTAGGCCCCACAGGAATATACCAAGAATAGGCAGGGCTAATAGGGCTCTCATTGCTTGGCCACAGTCACACAAAGGTGTTCATGAGGACACTTCACGTAGATCCTCCCCCCACCACCACCACCACCCAAGCTGCATTGTCCAAGTGAAGAGCCCCTTCCCTGGCCCTGCTCCATTCAAGGCATGGATGCTTTCACCTGGTGCTGCAATGGCATTGCAGCTGGGCTGTTGGCCTCTTGCCCACCAGAAACCCTTGCAAGGCACTCATGTGAGAGCCATTCTTTAATCTGAGCAGAGGCCTTGTAGGATTTCCCTCTACTTTTTCAGATACTGCATGCTGATAGAAAATCTTTCTCCTAGAGGTCCCCCCCCCCCATTTTCTTAGAACTCTAGTAGTACATTCAGATAGAGTTGTCACAAAGACTCTCTCCCATGAAAGAAAAACACATTTCATGAAAAATTATTTGGCAGAAATTAAAGGAACCTTTGGAAGTGCATTCTCGAGGTTTTCTAGAACTTTCAGGGATAAAATTCAGTCCTCACGAAGAAGACATGACCCTGAGGGGGATCTCTGCCTTTCCCTCTCCACAGTTGTTATGACTTCTTCTTTCTTTCTTTTTTGGTTCTTGATTTCAACATCTTGTAAATCCCCTTGTTTAGGAAGAATGTTGCTGCTGAGGGATGTGAGTATAAGAGTGGGAAAAGAAAAAGGAGCTGCGGCGACTTATCAATTCCGTCTTTTACTTTCATTTTCAGGCGGAGTTTCTGGGCAGCGGACTACAGCGCTGTGTGGCACAGTCATCCCCCAAGACGCCATCGCCAGCCCGTGTGCCGAGGTCTCCAGCAGAGTCCGGTCCCACCCCAACAGTGCAGACCATCTATTCGTCACATAAGCCCATTTCTCTAGTAGACAGGTACTGTGCGTGGTCTTTCTGCAGAGACGTTACAGGTCAGTTTTGCTGGCAGAGAAACCGGCCTCTGGCAGACGAAGCCTGACACTGACACAAGATGCTCTTCCAAGAGAAAATCTCCTTCCACAAGTGGGAAGCGACTTCCCTAGCAGAATGGGTCCATGGCCTTCCTTCCAATTAGTAGGTCTTCTGGAGGTAGTGGCGAGGAGGGGAGATCAGGGTAGAGGACATGGGAGAGTGAAGAAGGAGGTACTGGTTTTGTCAAGGAGTTTCAGGCCAAAGACCATGGGTTCCCAGGGCAGTTGGACACAAGTAACCATGCCACTGCTGATTTTTAAAAGAATGGGTAAAGTTTATTTTAGTTTCTATCAATATGAGAATTTATTCTGTTACCAGTACATTAACTCTAAAATCGTGCCGCAAGAAAACAAAGAGACTAGCTTAACTACCTCACACTTTTAGAGCTTGTGTTAGATGGGCACAAGCCTTAGCTCAAGAGTAGGGTCGCCAGCCTCCAGGTGGGGCCTGGAGATCCCCAGCTAACAGAGATCAGCTCCCCTGGAGAAAATGACTGCTTTGAAGGGTGAATTCTATGGCATTGTACCATGCGGAGGCCCCTCCCCTCCCTCCATCCCCAAACCCCACCTTCCAGGCTCCAACCCCAAAGTCTTTTCCAACCCAGACCTGGCAACCCTATTCAAGAGTCAAAGGCCAAAGCTCAGGCGTTCTCTGTATTGCTAGCAATTGCAGTTCAAGTAGGTCACAGTTCAGGTCTTTAGTCCATCAAAATTCCAGCTAGTCTCTCTTCTTCAGGGCCTTAGTTCAACTGTAGTTTTTGGCTCAGCAACATCAGAGGTGAGGATGACATCCAATCAGAACACGTTTTCAGGAGAAGCCTCTAGAAGATTACCTCATCATCCCCAGTTCTCTCCCTCCCATCATGTGGGCCACAGGTTCTTGAAGCTTATCACCACACTCCCATCTCAGGCCTTGAAGATAATAAGAACTGTGCAGGCCAAGAGACCAATTAGTAACACCTGCAGGATGGCCCATTAATGTTCACATTAACCCTTGAGGGGAGGCCAGGGGTGCTTTGCCTCACAGATTTGCTTCCAAAATACCTAAAATCTCAGATGTCTCCCACTATAGCCCTTCCTTCAGAATGTCATGGCTCAGTTACACTGAAGTTTCTGTGACAGCCCAACTGCCATAATGAAGGGGTAGCTGACTGGAAGACACAAGTCATGGGATAGTTCCTGTGTCGGGGTCCCCGGCCATTCTGAGCCTGTGGACACCTTTGGAAGCCTGACATGGCATGGTGGACGCAGCCACAGAATGGCTGCCACAGGAAGCAGAGCCAGCCATACAATGGCTGCTGCAGCTGACCCACAGTCACACAGTGAAGATCCTTGCACTGTGGTGGCAGTTGCTGCCAAAGCAACATTTTGGAAAATCTGCACAGTCTCCAGTGCCGATCTTCAATGCCAAACAGAAGTGTTGCTGGGTAAAAGGGTCTCCTAGCCCAGCCTAGGGTTGCCAGGTCTTACCTAGGTTCCGGCAGGGGGTTCCAGCCCTTCTCTTGGAGTCTTCTAGCATGTGACATCATTGCACTGGGCATATTGTGCAGGGGGCACGCTAGCATTCAAGTAAAAAACTCTGTGGTCGACATAAAGTTTTTACCCAAACACTAGAGTGTCCTCCGCACGATGTGCCTGCACAATGATGTTGCCTCTGGGTTACATCATCACACTGGGCACGTCACGCACGATGGAGCTCTTCAGCTGGCTGGCAACAGATTGGGGGACCGGAAAGCGGGGGAAAGCCCACCCCCATTGGGAAGTTGGCAACCCTAGCCTAGCCCACTTTCTAAAAATATTTGGAGAGCACCAGAAAAGATGTTGGGGACCTAGGTCAATGGAAATCTTGTTGGCTTCCATACAAAGTATTTACTGTGGCAATAGTCAATCAAACTGTCTGCTTATGTGGAGAAGAACTATATCTCTTATGTCTGCTGACGGCCACATGGCACCAGCGACATACAGCCTGAGCTTGACTCCTGGAAACAATAGGAGTCAAGGATCCTAGGCCACCACTAGCCTTCCAATAAGAACTGTGGCGGGAAATTCAAACTCACCAATGGGGATTTAGGGTGTGTCCTGGGGACAGTATAAAGTTGGCCCTTGTGGCTGGTATTGCATGCTAATTGTGTACCAATAAAGAATGCTGTCTGCTACGTCGTCGTCCGACTCTTGAATGCTACGAACTCAGTACACAATACTGGCAACGAGGATGGGATCCCATTGAGCAAGACTGCTGCTGCGACCCCAAGGAAGCCAATGTCCGCTGCCGCTGCTCCAGCCACAAGCACCCAAGACAACCAAGGAAACACTTCCACATCACTCCATGCAGCAACGATGGTCACCGCTCCGGGAATAGGACTTCTCCCACCATTTGACCCTGCACAGCCCCAGCACTGGGAAGCCTGGGTTGAGGGACTCAAATCGATCTTGGTGTTCTACCAGGTAACTGAGGAAGACTGTAAGAGGGGCCTCCTCATCGGATCCTGCAGCATCATGATGGTTGAGCTGGCCCAGAATCTTCTGGCACCCACCAAGCTCTCCACGGCTACGTTTGACACGATCATCAAGGCACTACAGGACCATTTCGTCCCACAGCCCTCTGAGATCGTTCGCCATGTGGCTTTCCAGCACTGGCTACAACACCCCTGAGAGTCCATCACCTGGCGGAGCTCCGACAGCTGGCAGAGGAATGTGAGTTTGGGACGTTCCTCAAGAAGGCCCTCAGGAACCAACTTGTCTACGGCCTCCGGGATGAGTAGCTGAGATGGATAATCATGGAGGACGAAAAATGTATGCTCGCCTTCACCCTTGCCATTTATTTATTTATTTATTTGTTTGTTTGTTTGTTTGTTTGTTTGGATTTATATCCCGCCTGACCAACATAAGCGGCTCTAGGCGGCTCACAACATTAAAATTAATGTAAACAATATAAATTAGTGCATTAAAATACAATACAATTCCAGTTTCAATTGGCGGTATCTTACAAATATAATCGGTGGCGATTTAAAATAACAACACCAGGGCAACGACATGCTATAGGCAGCCAGTGCAGTGCCCTCAGCACAGGCCGGACATGGTCCCTCACAGAGAGGCCCATCAACAGCCTGGCCGCGGCATTCTGCACTAGCTGCAGCCGCCGGAGCTGGGACAAGGGCAGCCCCATGTAGAGAGCGTTGCAATAATCAAGTCTCGAGGTGACCATTGCGTGGATCACTGTAGCCAGGTCATTGCGTTCAAGGAAGGGAACCAGCTGCCTAATCAGCCTCAGATGGTAGAAGGCTGCCTTGGCAGTGGCTGCTACCTGGGCCTCCATAGTCAAGGAGGCATCCAGGAGCACCCCCAGACTCCAAACCCTCGGGGCTGGCACCAATGGAGCCCCCCGAAGGCCGGTAATGGGGTCCCCACCCCCGAACCACTCCGACTCAGGCACAGGACCTCCGTCTTCATTGGATTCAATTTCAGTCGACTCAGCCTAAGCCAGCCCGCCACGTCCTGAAGCGCCCGCTCCAGGTCCTCTGGGGTGGCTCCAGACTGGCCACCCAACAACAGATACAGCTGGGTGTCATCTGCATACTGATGACAACCCAGTCTGTGCCTCCGGGCAATCTGGGCAAGAGGGCGCATATAGATGTTAAACAGCATCGGGGATAAGACCGCCCCCTGAGGCACACCACATACCAGTGGGTGCCTCTGGGACGTCTGCTCCCCCAGCACCACTCTTTGTCCCCGATCTTGGAGGAAGGAGACAAGCCACTGTAAGGCAAGCCCCTGAACCCCCGTATCGGCGAGGCGGTGGGCCAGTAACTGGTGGTCGACCATGTCAAACGCGGCCGACAGATCTAACAACACCAGCACTGCCGTACCACCCCGATCCAGATGCCGCCGGAGGTCATCCATGAGGGCGACCAGTGCTGTCTCCGTCCCATGGCCCGGTCGGAAGCCGGACTGAAACGGGTCTAGCACAGAAGTGTCATCCAGAAAGCCCTGCAACTGAATCGCCGCCGCTCTCTCCAAAATCTTGCCCAAAAAGGGCAAGTTGGAAACCGGCCAGTAGTTAGCCAATTCGGCCGGATCCAATGATGGTTTTTTCAGGAGAGGGCGGACCATCGCTTCCTTGAGTGCCCCAGGGAACAGTCCCTCAGCGAAGGACTTGTTCACAATCTCCCTGAGGGCACCTCGCAACCCCTCACGGCCAGCTCTTACAAGCCATGAAGGGCACGAATCAAGGCTTCATGTGGTTGGGCATACGGTTGAGAGCAGACTGTCAACTTCTTCAAGGCCGAGTGGACTAAAATAATCCAGAATAGAACTAGAAGACGTGCATGGAGCCTCGAGTTCGATCACTGTTTCAACTGTGGCTGGGAGATCACGGTGGAGCCGCAAGATTTTATCTGTGAAATAGCTCGCGAAAGCCTCACAGCCTATATCCAATTCCCTATCATTTGATCTGCCCTGTGGCAGCTCTGTTAAAGAACGAATCGTTCTAAATAATTGTGCCGGGCATGAGCTAGCAGATGCAATCGTGGCTGCGTAGAACTGTCTCTTTGCGGCTTTGACTGCCACCTCATAAGATCTCATAAATGTCCTATAAGATGTTCTTGATGCTTCATCGCGAGCACGCCACCACCGTCTCTCTAGTCGTCTGAGGCCTCGCTTCATCTGCCATAACTCCCCAGTGTACCAGGGAGCCCGCTTGGAGCAGGGGCGCAGAGGACGCCTGGGAGCGATCTCCTCGATGGCTGACCAGAGCCGGCTATGCCAGTCCTTGACCAGCTCATCTAACGAGCCGCTAGGGGGCATGGGATCCCGCAAAGCCACCAGAAGCTGCTGTGGGACCATTCGACTCTGCGGGTGAACCAAAATAGGCTCGCCGCCCACACAGGGTCTGAGTGGAATGTTCAGACGAGCCTTCAGGGCATGGTGGTCTGACCATGGTACTGCCATAGCAGTAATCGGACCCACCAAAACCCCCGCCGCGAAAATCAAGTTGAGCGTGTGCCCGGCCTGATGTGTGGGCACCGTTACATGTTGGGTGAGTCCTAGTGCTGCCATGGCCGACACCAGGTCCATCGCCAGGCCAGAAGCCGCCTCATCAGCATGGACATTGAAGTCACCCAAGACTATAAAACGAGGGTGCTCCAATGCCCAGCCAGAAACGGCCTCTACCAGAGATGGCAGGCTAGAGGGTGGTGCATTGGGCGGACGGTACACCACCCAAATAGCCAAACTCTCCCCAGCTTCCCACACCAGGCCAGAGCACTCTATGCCCGCAAGTCTCAATGGCGGGAGCGCCCTGTAGGAGAAAGCCTCCCAAATGAACAATGCCACTCCATCCCCCCGCCCCTCAGTCCGTGATTGGTGAAGGACCGCAAACCCGGGTGGAGCCATTTGGGAGAGAGCCACTGTCTCCCCATCTCTCACCCAGGTCTCGGTCATGCAAGCCAGGTCAGCCTCATGCTCAGACAGAAAATCCCGCAGAGTAGAGGTCTTGTTCTTTATAGACCTGGCATTACACAACACCAATGTCAGAGAGGGGTTAGTCCCAGCCCCACTGCCTGCCACCCTTGGGATGGGACACCGTGTGGGAGAGGTCGCACCCAGCCACCATGTGGGAGAGGTCTCAGGCGAAGGTCGCACCCGGCGATGACCAGCACCCGGCGAGGTCGCACCCGGCGATGACCAGCTCCTCGTCTAACCACCACATGACCGCCACACTCCCAACAGGCCCCGACCAGAGCGATGGGGAAGAAGTCCACCAGATGCAACAGATCAGATGGTGTGATACAGGGACTGCAACCCGCTCCAGCCCAGCCAGGAAGTCACCCCGACTGGAGTGCGCGAACTGTGGGGATCAGCACGACTGAAAAACATGCTGGTTCCACGATGTGACCTGCTGGAGCTTCGGCCATTCTGGCCACATCGCAAGGGCTTGCCACTTGAGGGGGTTCTGAGCCCCAATGACACAGACATCCCAGCACCTCTGGGCCACCCAGATGCACCAAGAGGAGGACACGGCTCCAGAGGACCTCTACCTGCTCGCGACGGACCAGGTACTGTGGCTCCCCAGCCAAACCTCTGCACCTAAAATCCAGGTTACGGTTAGAATCAAGGGTTCCCCTTGCACCATGAAATTGGACTCTGGGTCTGCCTTCTCCATAATCTTGGAAGAGACCCTGAAAAGGTTGTGTCCACATGAGGGCCCCTGCCTGCACCTGTCTCCAGTTACCCTAATGGACTTTCAATGTAACCAAGTGCTGATACGGGGCATTGGCCACTTCTGAGTCCAGCACAAGGGCTTTAATGACCAGCTGGACTTATTAGTGGTAGCAGGCAACCCTTACAACCTGCTGGGGCACGCCTGGTTCGGCCCCTTGGGGATCTCAGTCGAAAGGATCCACAGCTGCACACGGGACTTTAGCAAAGTGTGCAGCGAGTTCCCGTCTGTCTTTAATGGGAATCTGGGATGGTATACAGGCCCCCCAGTGTCCCCGCAACTCAACCTGCAAGTGGTGCCCATCCATATGCAGTCCAGGAAGGTACCCTTCACCATGCGTCACAAAATAGATGTGGAACTGGACCGCCTCATGGCCCAAGGGGTCCTGGAACCTGTCTCACACACCCCATAGGAGACACCCATCGTAACCCCTGTAAAGCCCAACGGGGACATCCGCATCTGCGAAGACTACAAATGCACTCTGAACCGGGCCCTCCAGGACCATGCGTATCCAGTCCCAGTAGTGAGCTACATATTGGCTACATTGGCCAGGGCGAAGATCTTTGGAAAACTGGATCTCGCCCAGGTGTACCAACAGCTCCCTGTGGACAAGGCCACCACTGTTGCGCAGTCCATTGTCACTCACAGGGGAGCCTTTAAGATTAAGAGACTGCAATTTGGGGTGAAAGTTGCGCCAGGTCTCTTCCAAAACTTAATGGATTCTCTCCTTAAAAGGATCCCCGGTGTCACTCCATTTTTTGACAGTGCTGATCGCCGCTGCCATGCCTGACGTCTTTGCCTCCCGCTTGCACACCATCCTTCAATGCTTTGACATGGCTGGCCTCAAAGTGAAGTGGGAGAAGTGCCTCCTTGGAGTTCCATCCATCAATTTCTTGGGCTTCATGGTTGATGCGGATGGCCTTCATCCAGCCAGGGACAAAATTAAGGCCATCATCAAGGCACCTCCACCCAAGTCCAAGGCAGAGCTGAAGGTGTTTCTTGGACTACTGAACTTTTACCATGCCTTCCTTCCCCACAAGGTGGCAGTAGCTGAACCCCTGCATCACCTGCTCAACAAGCAGACCCCTTGGACTTGGGACCCATGCCAGGCCACGGCGTTCAAAGGGGTAAAGGGGCTTCTCATTTCAAACAAAGTTCTTACGCACTTTGATGAGACAATGCCCGTACTGCTGGCCTGTGACGCTTCCCCCTACGGAGTGGGTGCCGTACTTGCGCACCAGCTCCCGGATAGGCGTGAGGTCCCAGTGGCCTATTACTCTAGGATCTTGTCTTCCGCAGAGCTCAATTATGCACAGATCGACAGGGAGGGGTTGGCGATCGTGGCTGGCATAAAGAAGTTCCATGACTTTGTCTACGGCCGCACCTTCACCATTGTGATGAACCATCATCCCCTCCTTGGTCTCTTTGCGGCAGATTGGCAGACGCCACAAGTACTCTCCCCACGGGTCCTTCGCTGGTCTATATTCCTTTTGGGATATTACTACACCCTCCAACACTGCCCAGGGAAGGCCATGGGCCATGCTGATGCCCTTAGCCACCTCCCATTGCCCGCCATTGAGGCAGATCCAGCTCCAGCATACCACATCCTCCAGGTGGAGGACCTTCCAGACACCCCTCTCCAGGCGGCTGAGGTCACACACCGCACAGCCCAGGATTCCATCCTTTCCCGAGTTCTGGGTGGCATGATGAGGGGGTGGCCCGCAGCTGCAGCGGGCCTGAAATATGCCCTACTCAGCTCGCCGAGAAGAACTCTCCACCCACAAGGGGTGCGTACTGTGGGGAGACAGAGTAGTAGTCCCCAGCCCTGTACAGAAGGACGTCCTTAAAGCCATGCATGAGGCTCATCCAGGGGTTGTACGAATGATGGCCCTCGCCCGAAGCTACGTGTGGTGGCTGGGCATTGATGGGGAAATAGAAGCATGGATCAAGCGCTGCAGCCAGTGCCAGGAGACCCAACTTAATCCTCCAGCTGTGCCAATGCAAGCTTGGGAATCCATATTGATTTTGCGGGCCCCTTTCATCGACTGCTCTTTTCGTAACCATGGACTCATACTCCAAATGGTTAGAGATCAGCCCCGCCTTGACCATGTTGTCAAAGGCCACGATCCGGGCACTACGCCGGATTTTCGTGACGCACGGTCTGCTGGACATGATCGTCTTGGACAATGGGACGGCCTTCACCTCCAAAGAATTCCAAGAATTCTTAAGCAGACACCTGATCCGGCACATACGGTCTGCCCCATTCCACCCCGCTACTAATGGGCAAGCCGAGCGAATGGTGAGGACCAACCACCAAGGAAGCCCTAACACGACTCATGGAGGGTGACTGGGAAGCCCGCATCGCCCGGTTCTTCTTGGTGCAACCCACCACACCAAACCTGGTCAGCGGTCGTTACCCAGCTGAGCTCTCGATGGGCAGGAGGCCTGCCATTGTGCTAGACAGGCTACACCCTGACCGAGCCCCAGACTCACGCAACGAGTTGGAGCAACAGGAAGCACCCCAAGGGCTCTTCCCTGAAGACCCCATGTACACCTGCAACTTTGGCAGGGGTGCTCCATGGCTTGCAGGGAGAATAATTCAGCCTACGGGACCAGTATCATACAAGGTCTCAACAGAGGATGGCCAGGTCCTGCGACGGCATCTCAACCAATTGAGAAAATGCCTGCTTCCCTCCACAACCCAGCTCGGGAACCCAGCAACAGCAACCCTGGGACCAGAGTACCAGAGGCAGTGCCAGAATCCGCCCCCATGCCAGAAGACGAATGGCCTGCAGAAACATCGGTCTTCAACCCAGCGCCAGCTGAGGACACCCCGACTCAGCAGCCAGAGAGTCCGACTGGTCTGCCGAACAGGGCCATGGAGGCCGCCGCAGCACCAGTATTGAGACCCTCCCAGAGGGAGCACAGACCCCTGACCTCCTTACAGGACTATGTCCCATAGGTGGGCATGAACTATGGGGGGAGGGGTGTTATGTCCACTGACTGCCACATGGCACCAGTGACATATAGCCTGAGCTTGACTCCTGGAAACAAGAGGAGTCAAGGATCCTAGGCCAACACTAGCCTTCCAATAAGAACTGCGAAGGGAAATTCAAACCCGCCAATGCGGCTTTGGGGTGTGTCCTTGTGGCCGGTATTGCATGCTAATTGTGTACCAATAAAGAATGCTGTCTGCTACGTCGTCGTCTGACTCTTGAATGCTACGAACTCAGTACACAATAATATCTTTACAGACTGGGTGGCAATTTCCACCACCAACACCCCTTGGATGACCAAGGGGTAAAAGGTGTACTGAAGGATGATAGGGAAATGGTTGAGTAGCTGAATGCATGTTTTGCCTCTGTCTTCACTGTGCCCACTCCAGAACTGCTGATTTCGGGAGGGGTGTTGAAAGACCTGAGGCGGATTGAGGTGACAAGAGAGGAGGTCCTCCGACTGATAGACAAATTAAAAACTAATAAATCACCGGGCCTGGATGGCATACATCCGAGAGTTCTGAAAGAATTCAAATGTGAATTTGTGGCTCTCCTGACAAAAATATGTAATCTTTCATTAAAATCTGCCTCCATTCCTGAGGACTGGAAGGTTGCTAATGTCACTCCCATCTTTAAAAAGGGTTCCAGAGGAGATCCAGGAAATTACAGGCCGGTCAGTCTGATGTCAATACCGGGTAAGTTGGTGGAAACTGTTATTAAGGAAAAAATTAGTACGCACACTGATGAACAAAATCTCTTGAGGAAGACTCAGCATGGGTTCTGTAAGGGAAGATCTTGTCTCACTAACCTGTTAGTGTTCTTTGAGGGAGTAAACAAACATGTGGACAAGGGGGACCAATAGATGTTGTTTACTTTGACTTCCAAAAAGCTTTTGATAAAGTTCCTCATTAAAGGCTCCTACGTAAGCTCAATAGTCATGGGATAAAAGGACAAGTCCTTTTGTGGTTCAAAAATTGCCTAATTAAAAGGAAACAGAGAGGGAGTATAAATGGGCAATTTTCTCAGTGGAGGGAGGTAAGCAGTGGGGCACCGCAAGGATCAGTACTCAGTCCAATGCTTTTTAACTTTATAATATTATGCATGGGATAGAGCAGGAAGAGAAAGAAGTCCTTTTCTTCCTTTCTCACAATACAAGAACTCATGGGCACTCCATGAAATTGCTGAGCAGTTGGGTTAGAACAGATAAAAGGAAGTACTTCTTCACCCAAAGAGTGGAATTCACGTGGAATTCCATAGGAGGTGGCGGCAGCTACAAGCATGGATGGCTTCAAGAAGGAATTAGATAAACATATGGCGCAGAGGTCCATCAGTTTGGGGCAAGTGATGCTCTGTATTCTTTGTGCTGGGGGGGAACAACAGTGGGAGGGCTTCTGGCATCCTGGCCCCACTGCTGGACTTTCTGAGGGCACCTGGTGTTTTTGGCCACTGTGTGACACAGAGTGTTGGACTGGATGGGCCACTGGCCTGATCCAATATTGGCTTCTCTTATGTTCTTATGTTCACTACAAGTCTTCATAGCCTGGCCTTCAGTCTTTCTCAGAATAAAAAATAACTGTTTCCAAAAATGTTTAGATGACACTCCAGACACAGGGCAATCATCCCTGCTAGTGAGAATGGTATTCTTTTATACACTGACCTATTTTGCTCCTGATAAATGCAAAACACAGAGCTGAGTCTAAGGAAATCAGGTGTCTGAAATAGTATCAAAACACTGTGTCCTTGGGGTTTCCTTAGCCCTATTTCCTGAAAATATATTTCTTGGGGACCATTTATTTCCCCATCATTTATGGGTTTCCATTATGGTCCCCCCGCCCCCGTTTGTTTGTTTGCTTGTGGCCCTCATTCTGTTACGCGACTCCAGACTGTCTCCAGCTCCGCCATTCGGGTTGCCAGATCTGGATTGTGAACTTCCTGGAGATTTTGGGGGTGGAGCCTGGGGAGGGCGGGGTTGGGGAGAAGAGGGGCCCCAGCAGGGTATAACGCCTTAGAGTCCACCTTCCAAAGCAGCCATTTCCTCCAGGGGAACTGATCTTTTGGAGTCTGGCAACCCTCTACAGTCACTTCTTAGTGATTCCAAATAGAATGTATCCCTGACAGAGATCTGGTTGGGTTTGTGGGTTTTTTTCATCCTGAATTCAAAATGTCAGCCAGATTTGTTCCTCTTAACTATTGCAACAGCCGTGCATTGCATGTTCCCATAACTCTGTGTGTGTTCATTAATCCCACAGTGCCGAGACTCTGAGGCATGAACTCGAGCGAGAGAAGATGATGAAAAGATTATTGATGACAGAGTTATGAAAATTCTCACTTACCCGTCTTATGCAGAGAATGGATCGGGGCCTTTCCTGTGCCTTCTGTCTGTTTACATTCCTTTGCTTCTGTGTACACAAATATGATTCATCGTTAACAATGTGAGATGTTCCAATCTTTCTGGAGTCATCACAGATGGATAACATTAAATCTGGGTTTTACAAACTTGGAGGACTTCCTTTGTACATTTGATATTATGGCCAGGGTCTAAAGAACCTTGGAATTAGTCTCATGAGTCTAGACAGGATCCCACCCCCCACCCCCCAAATAGCAATGTCCTCCCCCTCCTGCCCCATGTTGCATGGCAAACTGCTTTTGAAGCGGAGGGGGGTTGCAAGAGCTGTTTGTTGAATGCCCAGGGGGCTGGCTGTTCAAAGAACAAAAGGGCCAGCCATTTCAGTGGACTAGTTCAAGTCCATTTGCTTTAACTGGATCAGCTCTTTGGGGTGGATCCAGCTTAAATTTCCCACTAGCAAAAGGGGAGGTGTAATTTCTTGATTCACACACACACACACACCCGCCACCTTTCTGAAAATCTCCGGTCCCCCAGGAGCAGCAGTGGAAGGGGGTGGCAGGAACTCCCATTAGCGGAAGATTTAGTCTGGAATGCAACCCACAGGATCCCCTGCCTAGGATTCCTTCTGCCCTTTGTTTCTCCCGAATACTTAGGATTTTATATCAATACAAAAATGAAGTTGAGAGGAGGTTTTCGTAAATCTCAGACAAAAAGGATCTCCAAGGGATATAGATTGATTTCTATTCAGATATATTGTTCTGTACATATGTTAATAACTGCACAGAGATATATGTTATGCAGAATATTTTGATAGCAACATATACAAACATCATTTTTGTAGAACAGAAAATTGCACCGAGCTACTGCTGTTTGTTAAAGAACTGTTTTTAAGTGGGGGGGGGGGGGAATCATCACTACACCTTACCCAAGGACTGTTAAGTCTCCATCGAAAAATTAAAAGCTGTCTTTTTTAAAAAAAATTGCTAACTTCTCTTAAGACACAAGGAGGAAATGCACAAACTCGTCTATAGCCTTGGGGCAAAAAAACCCTGATCTTTGTTTTACATTTATATATATTTTTAAAAATACATATTCATTTACTCAGATTTGCTAGCTATCCGTCCCTACTTTTATCATTCCAGTAAAGCTGAAAATTGAACTTTTCTTTAAGTAAACTTGTAATCCTCCAAAGATATGCATGCACATTTACTTTTATATGTAAGTAGTCCTATTGGAAAGCTGAGCTTGAAATCTCAGATGTTTAAAAGTTACACATCTGTGTAAGCGGGCATGGATTTGGAGACCTGAGCAAACTTAACTGTGAAGCTTTTTTGACAAAATTCTGTCCTCCAAATTTTATGCGATGCCTAATATTTTCCAAAGCAGACCGAGCTGGAAATTTGCTTACCTGTCTCCTCAAAACAAACACAGGAGCTCAATGCCTACAGTTTCCAACCCCCAGCATTTTATGCCCCACTGATTTCCATGGTTAACCTTTCCATTGAAACCTGTGTGCTTTACCTGGTTGGACTGTGCTTTCCATGATTGTTACACGATTTCAAGCCAAGAGGGTTTTTAAATATATGGTCACATGGGCTTTCCTTTGAAGAAATCAAAAGAGAAAGGATCTCCAAGAACATCATAATCTCTCTGTTCTTTTAATTCCCTCCGTTACATTTTCAGCCACACAATTTGAATTTGAATAAACAATTTGAAATAAAGGGTTAATTTGATATAAAGAAGGGTAGATTTCCCCCCTCAGGTATACAGCACAGTTTTTCACCATATATCCCAGGCCACTAAACTGGCCAAAACTTACCTGGCCCCACCTCTCCGCCACCGATCAGCTGGCGGGGGGGGGGGGGCTTACTGCAATAAAAAAGGAGTCTCACCCAACATTTTAGTGATGTCCCTGATGTGATTTCAGGATGACCCGGTAGTTTGGGTTTGGGACAAAAACTCTATAGTAATTAGACCATAGAGTATTGCCCTGATGTGCCTACATCGCTACCAAGTCACATTGGAAGTCATGTTGGGGACATGGCTGGAATACCCTGATCCTGGTACCAGAGGGACCTGGCAAGCCTACTGAGAAGTAATCAGTGGGACTTACTTCCAAGTAATCATATTAGCACTGTGCTGTTTTCAACAACAGTTGTAACTGGCTTCACAGATAAGGAATTGTTTCTCTATACTGTTATGGCAGCAACTGTTAAATTATTCTAGTTTCCTTGCCGTCGAAACATTCCTTGGTACAAACCAACATAATTGGAGAGCTGTAAACAGAAAGCCAAAACCAATTAGGATTAGATGCTGAATACATCTGTTTCTGATTGGCAACTCCCACTTGGGAAATACCTGGAGATTTTGGGGGTGGACCCTGGGGAGGGTGGGGTTTGGAGAAGGGAGGGGCCTCAGCAGGGTGTAATGCCGTAGAGGCTACCCTCCAAAGCAGCCGTTTTTTTGCAGGGAGGGAACTGAACTCTAGTCTCCAGCTGTAATCCCAGAGGATCTCCAGCCCCTACCTGGATGTTGGCAATCCTAATTTACCATCTAAACAAAAACATTCAGGAAGTTTGAACTGTCGAGCAAAGTCACCCGGCTGCTGCGTTATGTAAAGATGCAAGGTCAGGGTAACAACTCTCCCAAACACAGGAAGAGAATAATAAAACTGCGAAGTGTATCTTTCTAAATGGCTGTTCACCAACCTCAGGGTTGGGCTCATCCCAGAATGGAGATTCAACTTGCAGGCCTCTACCTCAGCTCTGCAGCATCTGTAATGTTCTTCTACCCAGGGCTATTTTTAGGCAGGAATGCACAGGCACAGAGTTCCAGCTGGCTTCTGAGTTGGCCACACCTACAGCCTCCCCCGCTTCCCCGGGTTCCCCGGGTGCCTCGCAAGCCTTCCTTCCCTTGGGTTCCCCATGTGCCCCACAAACCACGGGGCACCTGGGGAAGCTGATCCTGGGAGGGAGCTGTGCTGTCAGGGGTGTGGCCTAATATGCTAATGAGTTTCTTTTGTTGGGTGTGGCCTATTATGCTAATGAGTTCCTGCTGGGCTTTTTCTACAAAAAAAGCCCTGCTTTTACCCATTCCAGAGAGATGTCTCAGTAATCCCAAGGGCAGGATCCCATAACTTATTTCTGATCGGCTCGCATTGAAACAGCCATTAAGTTGTGTTGAGAAATGGCTGCAAGGTCTGTTTCTTGGAAGTGCCTCAGTAGAACAGTTTCCCTCTCTTGTGCCCTGTTGGACTGAGTCCAAAGTTCTTGAATTTCTTCTGTAATATTTAAACCCTTTCAGCATCTAGAGATGGCAGCTTCTCGACCATATGGGGTGAATGCACTGAGGCTGAAGCAATGGCATATTAGGGACAGCTTTTCCAGCAAATACTAAATATTTAAACTTTCAACTGAAGCACTGTGACCTTGTATATAACAACTTTTCGGTCTGAAATTGCAGAACTCATGTTTTGATAATACATGCCTTGCTCTTAAATGTGCTCCAAAAAGTGACTGGATGACTTGGATTGCCTGTCTTCTAACAATACTGTGGTCTAAGCCTCTTTGTCACAACAGGATTTCTTTACTTGTTGCCTTAGTTGTTTTGACAGATGGAGGTTCAGGCGGGACCATGCTGACCAAATGTCCAACCAAATGCCTCCCAGCTATTCATGTACTGCTTGCTCAGGGTGCTCTTTCATAAGGGAGTTCCCAGGGAGGGACCCCTCTAGAATTAGTAAAGAAGTGATGTGGATTGGCCAAACTGGACCTGCATACACGGAATGGCAGGCTACTGGTCAAATCAATTTGCCTGGGTCTGAATGGGTTGCCTCCCACAAACTACATGTGCCCACCTCTCCTTCCCTTCCAAAAGCATCCTGAGACTTCTGAAAGGCTGATACTCAAGAGTCATGGGCGTTTAATGGACAAAATACCACAAGATGTGGGTGGGGTGGGCTGTTCTGGGGAGGAGGAAGTGGCCAACATCACTGTTCCTTGCACCTCTGCCACTAGAGTTTCTACAGGAAGGGGACAGGCTCAGTGTTAGAGCTTGACATTGCATGAAGAAAGTCCCAGGTTCAATCCCTGACATCTCTAGTTAAAAAGGACCAGGCAATAGGTGATGATGGGAAAGACTCTGCCTGAGGCCCTAGAGAGCTGCTGCAAGTCTGAGCAGACAATGCTCCCCTTCATGGACAAAGGGCCTGATTCAGTAGAAGGCAACTTCCTGTGTTCATGTGCTGATGCAAGAAGCTCTATCAGTGCGAGTGGGAAGTGGTGGGCACAGGGCTCTTTTTGGGCTGAAACGCACCAGAACAGCGTTCTGGCTGGTGTCCAAGCCTGCCCTGTCCCTCCCGGAGATCGGGCGTCAGAGGCCTTCCGGCTCCCTGCACTTAAAGGGAGTGAACTCCCTTTAAGTGCACGGAGCCTGTGGGAAAGGGCATCTGCGCCATGATCGGGCACCCTGGCACCCTGCACTTAAAAGGGAACAAGCGAGCTCCCTTTAAGTGCACAGAGCTGGTGGGAAAGGACCCCTGCACCAAGCTTGGGCATCCCCGGCACCCTGCACTTAAAAGGAGTGAGTGAGGGTTCATGGGGGTTCATGGGGTTGGGGTTCATGGGGCCTCCCTTTCTGCTCTCCCTGCTCCTGGTAAGTGCTGGTGTGGGGGGGTGGCGGCGGGGGCTTGATCGGGGTGTGTGTGTGGCCAGGGCTTGATCGGGGGGGTGGGGGGTGGGAGAGCCTCTCTTCCTCCCCCCATCTCTTTGCCCTCTTTCTTTCCCTCTTTTCCTTCTCTTTCTTTCCTCTTTTCCTCCTTCTTTCCTTCTCCCTCTCTCTGCACTGTCAGGGGTGTGGCCTAATATGCTAATTAGTTTCTGATGTTGGGTGTGGCCTATTATGCTAATGAGTTCCTACTGGTTTTTTTCTATAAAAAGAGCTCTGGTTGGGCATAGTGCCTGATTCCCCCTTTTCATAGCAGCTTCCTCTGCCCCATCCTTTCAATGGGGTTGCCATCATTTAGAATACCAGCTTTTCATAGGTCATGGGAGGCTGTTGACCGAAAAGTGGGAACAATCTGTATTGGGGGGGGGGGGATCATTGTTTGTAGGATCCAGCACAATGAAGCTTGAATGAAATGTGCTCATGGAGCTGGCGACTCTACCTGTGGGCCTCTTTTTGTGAAAATAGTGCTTCCACTGTCTCCTTTGGGGAGACTTTTGAATCGGGGAGGTGTCTGATGGTATTTTTGCTAGAACAAAGTTTGAGTCCAGTGTAGGGTTGCCAGTTCCCTCCTGGCAACCAGCAAGGGATAGGGGGAGCAGGAGAGATGCTCTTCTAATATGCATCGATATGCCCATGTCACTGCCCACATGACCCAAAAGTAACATCATCACTCTTGGGATGTTAGGGAGATGCTCTGGTATTTGGGCAGAAACTCTATGGTAAATCTGGCTTCTACCATAGATTTTTTTGCCCAAATATCAGAATTAAAGAGGGAGGCTCTGCCAAGGCATAGCGATGTGCCCACATCACCACCCATCACTATGCCTTGGCAGAGCCTTCCTCTTTTGGGGGGAAAGTTTTTCCCACCGACCAGCTGATTAGTGGCTGGGTGGTGAGGTCTGCAGTGGGGGATGCCTGCCCCCACTGGGAGGGTCTGGCAACCCAAGTCCAGTGATATCTTTAAGACCAACAAAGTTTTATTCTGGGTATAAGCTGTGCATGCACATGAAAGAATAAAACTATACCCAGAATAAAAAATGTTGGTCTTAAAGGGGCCACTGGACTCAAACTTTGTTCTGCAGCTTCAGACCAACACGGCTACCCACCTGAATGTATTCTGCTAGTCACACTAAGTTTCCCTTTACACAACTTGGACTTGTCATAACTTGGTTTAGAGCAGCTTTGGCAGCAGGTCTTTTCAAAGGGAGGCATAACTCCCTGTCCTCCTGTTTCTTCTTAACAGAAAGCATATCATAGCTGAATTAATTTTGTCTGATGCTTGTTATTTCCTGCTGTTTATAACTGTTTGCTGTATAACTCCATGGCTCAAGGCAGTGGCTCCATTGTTGTGTAAATCACAGTACTATATTTTCATGGTGAACCCTAGAACTCTGATCAGAGCTTGCAGGGGACAAGAGTCCTGGGATGATCATGGAACCAAGAAGGGCTTTTACACAGCAGCTTGTCCCAGGCAATGGCATCATCATTGCTGTGATACAGGGTCAAGGTGGGTGGGTGGGTGGCTTTTTTGTAACTACATCCAAGATTATGAATCTAATAGGAGCCTAAGCACAGTGGTGCTGGATCCCTATGGACTGATCACTGGGAAACCTTCTTTTGTTTAAAAGGTTTCAACAGTGGGTAACAATGTAAAAAAAAAGTTTAATAATGTTGCTCGAATACACTTTTTACTGGAAGGTATAAGAGTGGAATTTTTAAAAAATTGTGTGGTCTGGTGTTAGATCTACTGGAATGAACAAACGCTGTGCAAAGTTCTGAGTTGGCATCAGGATGTGGAGTTGGATCCAATGGAGAGTGTTTCTGCAGGTGGAAGGATTTCCAGCCCTGGCACATGGCTTTCTCATCTATATGCTCTAGGCGCAAATGCTTTCCTCCTGAAATGCAGCATTCTGGTGGAGGGGCATTTTTGGGGCTGGAGGCAAGAATGTCATTTTCTGGATGGAAGTCTTTCTGTCCAAGGAAACGCTTTGTGGGATCCAAGCCGTGATCCCTCCGATCTGGAATCATTAGCCTGACATCCTCCCTAAAATTTTGTTATAGAAATTACTCCCTTGCCGTATTTGACCAATAAAGCCCATTGAAACACTATGGTAAATGCTTCAGCCAAATATATTTTATTAGTTTTGGAGAGCTCATTCTCATACATGTCTAGCCATCCTCTTGGTTTAAACAGAAAACTAAACTTTGTAATTATACAGTGGAGTATTGCTGTTTTGATTTTCTTTTGATGTCCTGATGCTCAAGAAGTTTGCAATAAATATACTGAGACTGATCTGTTGTTTTGCATGTGAGATCAGCCCCAAAAACGTGGCGTTTTTGTCAAGTGAGTGATGTAACAGAGTCCTGGGATGACGGGATGACAGCTTTTGGGGGATGCTGCTGCAGCAGAGGGTAACTCCATGAATGTGGGGTCCCTGCCAGTGCAGCAGCCTGGGGCAGAAGACAGCATGTGACGGCGTTTGTTGGTGAACCGTGCCTTGAGAGAGGCTTTTTGTGGCTGAACTGTTTACCTGTACTCATGCCTGCAATAAAAGAAACGAAAAGGGAAAGAGCTGCCTCCCTGTCATTTCTTGGTGCGTGGGAGACTTCAGGAACATAATCACTTCTTCACATGTAAGGACGCTTATTGCTCCTTTAACATTGGACTCTGTGTCCCCAGAACAGGTGTTGATTAGTTTCCATGTCTTCACAATTAAAACTGGTTATTTCTCACCACTGAGTCCCAGCTTTAGAAGCCTGTTTAAATTAAGTGACAAAGGGAAAGACTGTCTGGAATAAAAGAGAGGCCTCTGCAAAAGATACTCTCCAGAAGGAGGAGCGAGATTCAAGTCCGGTGTCACCTTAAAGACCAACAGGGTTATCAGGGTATAAACCTGAGAGGGTCAAAGATCCAGATTACCAAGGCATAGACTTTCAAGAGTCAAAGCTGCCTTTTTCAGATGACGAGGGGAGCCTTCACCCTTGGGGGCTTATACCCTGGAAAATCTTGTGGGTCTCTGGGCTGCCACTGGACTCGCATCTTGCTGTGCTGCTGCAGACCTGAAAATATCAACATAAGGGAATGGTTTTCAGGAATGAGGAGGAAGGGAAGGCGATTGCAAGCCACTTTGAGACTCTTTAAGGTAGAGAAAAGCAGGGTATATAACCCAGCTCTTCTTCTTCTATATGAGCCTTTGTGTTGCGTTCTAATGGCGACCACGCACATGGTCAGAGACAGCACACGAGGTTGGGAAAACTACCGGAGCTTCGCATCAGTAGACAATAGCCCAAGCAGATCATAATTCAGACCAATTGGCCACCCAGGATCCAAAAGGGGACCTAAGGTCAAAGGTGCCTTGTAAATAACCCTATCATGGGAATCAGATGTGACCGGAAGTGTGGTTTGTACCTGCATATAAGCAGACCCCCGAGTCCTGCTCAACAGTCTTGTTCTGACCTCTCTAATAAAATACGAGCTGTTATCACTCAACACGTCTCTGGACCCAGTACTTTATACTGGTGACAAAAGTGGGATGACTCCCAGGGTCACACTGGTGCCTGTGGTGGATCTGGGCGAGACTCCTGACACTTCTGGCATCACTTAACTAGGTCCTCAATTTCCCCGACCAGCCCTGGCCACCATATGTAGCTCCTGGCCAGGGCTTTCATTCTCACTATGCCCGGGTGTGTCTCGTGCAGAGCGGTGAGCACTTGCGCAGCGGAGGGGGCACAACCACCCCGTTTCCCCAGAGCACACACCCCTTGTGCAAGGACCGCTCGTCCTGCCTGGATGAGTAAGTGGCAAATTCTGGCCCCGGGCTATGGGGCCAGCCCCTCCCCACCCAGTCCAAGACCTGGGAAAAGGTGGGATCCCGGCAGTGTGGTGGGAAATATCTGCCACCTGGATGGGCCAGTCTGGCAGGTCCTCAAGAGCAGCAATGTGGTGTGCAGGAGCCGGGTCTGGGTCACAGGACAGCAACAGAAGGTGGCTAAGGGCATCAGCGTGGTCCATGGCCTTGCCAGGGTGGTAGACCAATGCATATTGGTAGCCGGCCAAGAAAATGGATGAGTGGAGGACCCTGGGAGACAGCATCTGGGGGGTCTGTCTGTCCAGGGTGAGGAGGCCCAGGAATAGTTTGTGGTCAGTCAGGATGGTGAAGGGCCAGCCATATAGGTAATCGTGGAACTTTGTTATTTCTGCCACGATTGCTAGGGCCTCTTTATCAATTTGTGTGTAGTTGCACTCTGCCATGGACAGGGTGTGGGAGTAATAGGCAACAGGGACCTCTCTGCCGTCCGCCAGGCGATGTCCCAGGACTGTCCCCACCCCATAGGGGGATGCATCACATGCCAGGACCACAGGGAGAGTCTCATCAAAATGTGCTAATACTGCATTGGAGGTTAGCAAGTCCTTGACCGCCTGGAATGCCTCAGTGTGGCAGGGCCCCCAGACCCACAAGGCATGTTTGTCCAGGAGTTGTGTAGAGGTTTCGCTACCACCAACCTGTGGGGCAGGAATGAGTGGTAAAAATTAAGAAGGTCTAGGAAGGCCTGAAGTTCCACCTTGGACAATGGTGTAGGGGCTTGAGTGATGGCGTGGACCTTGTATGGTGTAAGGTGGATGCCCTGCGAACCCAGGAACTCTACTGACGGAACTCCCAACTTGCACTTCTCCCGCTTCACCTTCAACCCAGCCACGTTGAAGCATTGTAGGACAGACCATAGACGGGTGGTGAAAGTCTCGGAGTCTGGGGCCACAATTAGAACATCATCAAAGAAGGGCTGGACCCTGGAGATACTTTTAAGCAAACAGTCCATTAGGTTCTGGGAAATCCCCAGGGCAACACTGACCCCAAATTGCAGATGCCGCGCCTTGAACGCCCCTCTATGTGTGACAATAGTGCTGCCTCGGTGGTGGCATCATCTACTGGTAGTTACTGGTAGGCCTGTGCCAGGTCCAGCTTGCCAAAAACCCTGGCCCTTGCCAGTGCTGCAAAAATATTGGCTAACGACGGCGACTGGATATGTGTGATCCTGCAGAGCTTTGTTAATAGTACACTTATAGTCCGCGCATATCCAGACGTCCCCATTAGGTTTCACTGGAGTGACTATTGGGGTCTCCCATTTGGCATGTGGTATGGGCTCTGGCACCCTTTGTTCCACCTGACAGTTGTCAGAATCTGACATTTCCCGAGCGGGACGTGATTTCCCCAACTCAGTCTACGTCACCCGCTCCCCCGGAGAGCTCATTACTGCTGTTGAAACTCTTATCTGCTTTGCTTTTATATGGCCTTGGCTTGTTGTCTTAACGGCTACTCAGCCTTCCAGGTGCCTCTCTAACTGCAGCCTGGGAATCGCTGGGGAGGTTTCGGTGGGGTGTGGGAAGGAATGTGGGATGAGCAATTGCACATTTGAGTGCATTTTTCCTGGGAAGCTAAACAGACATGTAATGTAGTGCTATTTCTGACTAACCTGGTTGAGTGCCCATGACCCGTATATTAAACGGAGTGAGGGGAAGATTGCCTGGATTAACCCCCAGTGCTCCCAACTCCGATGGGATCCCGAATGGTGATCGGGTCCCCCAGAGGCACCTCGGGCGTGTTTAGTTCAGGAGGAGTTAGACTCGATCCTCCAGGTATATTGGGACTTGAGAGAGGTGTTCAGCGAAATGGAAGCAGATGAACTCCCTCCCCATAGGGCCACTGACTGTGCTATCGAACTGTTGCCCGGGCAGAAATTACCCAAGGGAAAATTATACTCTATAAGGCTTGCTGAGCGTGCAGAGCTTTGCAAATTCTTGGATAAGAATCTGGCACGGGGTTTCATTAGGCCAGCTACCTCTCCGTTTGCCGCTCCTGTTCTGTTCTGGAAAAAAAAGGGCGGGGGCTTGAGGCTGTGCACAGACTATAGGGGGCTTAATGCAGTGTCATCTTCCAATGCCTACCCCCTTCCGTTGATCAAAGACCTGTTGACAGAGGCCGCCAAGGGGAAAATCTTTTCGAAACTAAATTTACGTAATGCATATTTCTGGGTGCGCATAAAAGAGGGGGATGAATACAAGACTGCCTTTAATACCCCTCTGGGCCACTTTGAATACTTCGTTATGCCCTTTGGCTTAAGTGGGGCTCCCAGAGTTTTTATGAGCCTAATAAATGATGATATCATTCTGTACTCACAGGACATGCCGTCCCATGTCAAACTAGTCAGAGAGGTCCTCTCTACCTTAAAAGCACATAAACTGTATGCTAAGTTATCCAAATGTGAGTTCCACAAGACAGAAATTGACTTTTTGGGGTATCGTACCTCTCCTAGGGGTTTGGAGATGGACCCTGCTAAAATTGAGGTGGTGGTCTCTTGGGAAGCCCCTCGCACCCGTAGACAACTTCAGAGTTTCCTCAGATTTTCCAACTTTTACAGAATCTTCATCAAGGACTTTGCCAAAGTCAGTTTACCCCTCACAGACTTGTTAAAGACTAAAGGGCAGGGTCCAGAGGCTATTAAGCCAGGGGTGTGGCTACCTGTCAGGTTCCTGTCATGTTTTGTTTCCTTGTAACTTTCCCGGTTACAGATCCCGGCGGGAGCTCGGCATCAGTTCCTCTTCTGATGGCTCAGTTCCCCCTCCTTCCCCTCCTTTCCACTCCTCCCTCCTCTGGGTGAGCTCATGTGTTTTGCTAGACTTATATTATCATGTTGATTCCTCTTGTAACCTTGGGCAACTGGGCCCTGCTTTTCCAGGTGTCTTACGCGGGGGCCTGCAAGTAGTTTTCACACAGGGTCAGAGTGAGAATTTAGGTTCAGCTTGCACACCTATTCTTCCCTGAGAAAGTAACAGTAGATTTTTGGTGCCTGACCATTCTCCTTCTGATTGGTACCTATGCTTTTGTTCCTGTTTGAATACAGTATATGAATCCCCTCCCTACTGCATGTGTTATCACAAACAAAGCAAGTGTTCCTGAAAGACCATTAAGAAATAAAGGCTTTGTTTTGAACCACAAGGCCTGACTTATTGGATCTATTCAGAAGTCTCACAGATTGTTTGTGATCCTTCCAATCAGGAAGGAGTGAAACCCAGACATGGCCATGTCGGATGATGGGTCCCTTGTTCCCACCTCGACTCCCGAAACACCGGTCTCCACCACACCTGTGGAGCCGGTGACTATGAACTATGATTTTTATGCTCCTCTCAGTCGGGGGGGAACCACAGGGGGTGCAGAACCTTTACCAAGGTATTCCTGGTGGAGGAATACCTCCTTCCCAGCTGACTCCTGGAGGAACACCACGACCCACGAAGGGAGGTTTCAAACCCCGGGCATTACAGCTGGAAGGGGCAACCCCAGAGGATGAGAATTCCACTTTGGAGGCTGTGACAACCCAGCCATCAGGAAACTTCACAGACCTGCAGTAGGAGGCACGGAGCTGCAGGTCCCCCCTCCGGCCGTGCCGCCAACGGTGAGCAGTCCTGGACCTTTGCTCTATATGGTTGTGACTGTTATTGCCCCTGGAAGTGGCATGCACATCAGGGTAAGAGCTGTTATTGACTCAGGGTGTGCTCGAGACTTAATTAGTCCATTAGTGGTGGAGGGATTGGGCCCAAAGGTAAACACACTGTCTGAGCCTCTGCGTTTCACTCAGATGGATGGGTCTGAAATGAAGGAGGCTTGCATAGCAGAGACTGAGCCTTTGATTTTGGGGACTGGGGATCACTGGGAGCAGAGAGCCTTTGTTATCACCCCCTACGCCCAGTTCCCCATGGTATTGGGAAGCCCGTGGTTGGGGGCTCATGATCCTTATGTTAAGTGGAGTGAAGGCAAGGTTACATGGGTCGATCCCAAATGCACAGAACATAAATGGAACCCCGGCTGGGGTTCAGGACCTCCCTCCACCCCCTTTTATGAGCCTTATAAATGAAGTGTTGCACAAGCATTTATTTAATGGAGTGCTTTGTTATCTTGATGACATTATTGTCTATTCACCAGATAAACCTTCCCATGTTAAATTGATGAGGGAAGTGTTGTCCACCCTCATGAAACATAAACTGTTTGCCAAACTGTCAAAATGTGAGTTCCATTGTACTGAAATTGACTTCTTGGGTTACCGCATTTCCCCAAGGGGATTGGAGATGGACCCAGCCAAGGTGGAAGCAGTAATTTCCTGGGAAGCCCCACGCACACATAAACAACTCCAAAGCCTATTGGGATTTTGCAACTTTTACAGAATATTTTTAAAAGACTTTGCAACAGTCACCCTACCCTTAACTGAGCTATTAAAAACCAAAGGGAAAGGTCCTGAGGCTGGCACGCCGGGTGAACGCTTACACTGGTCAGCTGAGTGTCAAGCCGCCTTTGTCAAGCTAAAAAAACTTTGTACCTCAGAACCTATTCTGGCTCATCCAGATGAGACTCGAGAGTTCATTGTACATGTTGATGCTTTGGATGTGGCCATGGGGGGGGGGCGATTTTGCAGAGAGGGGAGGATGGGAAGTTGCACCCTTCAGCATATGTCTCCAAAAAAATTAATGAGACTGAAAGACACTGGTCAGTGTGGGACAAAGAGGCAGCAGCTATCTGTCTCACATTGTCTACCTGGAGGCATTGGTTAGAGGGGGCGCGGATGCCTTTTGAAGTTTGGACAGATCACAAAAACCTGGAAGCGCTGCGCACCCGTAGGACTTTAAATGCAAAACAGCTCCGTTGGGCTGATTTCTTTTCCAAATTCAATTTTAAACTACGACATTTTCTGGGAGCATCTAATTTTCTAGCAGACACATTGTCCAGGCTCCCCCAACATAATTCAAAGAGGGAAGAAGTGTTTGATTCCATTTTCTCGCCGGAGCAACTTAGCGAAGTTGTTGTCACTAGAAGTCAAAAGCAGCCAGCCGCCACGGCTCCCTCTTCTGAGTGGATTACAAAATGTGCACTGGAGTATTCTCAGCAGGATCGGGATGAATGGACTGGGGAGGAGGGTGTGGAGCAAAAGCCTGATGGTTGTTGGTATAAAGGCTCAAAATTGGTGGTGCCTAATTCTCTTAGACTGTTTTAAATGCTTGTCATGAATCTAAGCTTTCTGGACACTTTGGTTATTTGAAAACGTTAAATTTGCTTCAGAGGCAGTTTTGGTGGCCGCAGATGCGCAAACATGTTTCAGACTATGTAACTTCCTGCCAAACCTGTCTAATGTACAAAAAACGAACAGGAAAGCCTCCGGGTCTGTTGCAACCTCTGCCCACTCCCTCCCGGCCGTGGGAGGACATTTCCATGGATTTCATTACTGACCTACCACCCAGCAAGGGAAGGACTGTGATTTGGGTGGTAGTGGACTTATTTTCCAAACAGGCACATTTTGTCCCATTCAAAAAATTGCCCACAGCTAAGGGTTTAGCCAAAGTATTTTTTAATCATGTGATCGAGCTACATTCTTTTCCGAGGCGCATAATTTCGGATCGTGGCAGTCAGTTCGTTGCCACCCTCTGGTGGGAGCTCTTACAAACTATGGGCATTGAGCCAGCTCTCAGTTCTGCTTACCACCCAGAGAGCAATGGACAGTCCGAACGAACAAATCAAATCCTTGAACAGTTTTTGAGGTGCTATTCAAATTATCACCAAGACGATTGGGTGGATTTGCTCCCTTTTGCTGAATACAGCTACAATAATGCTGTGCATTCATCCACTGGTGTGTCTCCGTTTCTGGCGGTGGGGGGGTACGAAGGCAACCCATTGCCCAATCTTCCACCCCCCACAGTCAGTTTGCCTTCTCCGTTTGAATCCTGGTGGGCAAAACTGCAGGAATCATGGCCCCTTATTGCTAAGACACTCAATCGTGCCAAAGCGGACTACAAAAAATACGCAGACTTACATGTGATGGAACGAATCACTGACAAAATTCCTAACTGCTCAGTAACACCTAAAACAACCTTTTTTGATGCAAAAAGATTGCACATAATGCCGCTCAGTGGGATTCCTTGGGAGTAACTCTGCACAGGGCTGCGTTCCCCTGGGAATTCCAACCTGTTTTGATGCAAAATGGTTTCCAATATTTGATTTTCTATCTAAGCCAAATTCCATTACTCCTGCATGGGAACGTTTCCATCATTGGTTATAACTTACCCCGAAAGGCGACAGTTATTTTTTATAACATAATGTATTAGAATTCACAATCAAATGTATTTCTTGTAGTTGTATTCACTGATTTCTCATGTCTAAGACCTCAACGTTAGATATCGCTCATTGTTCACCCAAAATCAATTTTTGACTATTGTATGTCTTGCAGTCGATGTTATTGCTCTTACAGTTGATATCTCATGCTTTCATATTGTTCATACAATGAAATAAAGCCATGCTTTATGCAGCTAGAGTAGCTATTGCTTCTTAAGGAAAGGAAACTAACGTACGTATCGTACACACTCGATTTAGCAAATTGTGTATGTTTATAACTTCATAATTGTTATAACTCAACAATTGTTTATAACTTCATCTATTAGAATTCACAATCAAATGCATTTCTTGCATTTGCATTCACTGATTAGTCTTTTCTAAGACCTGTTTGTTAGATGACAGTTAGATTTTTAGGTTTTACACAGGGTTGTCAATACAATGAGAATTATCACTCATTGTACAACCAAAATCAATTCTTGATTCTTGAATGTCTTGCATTCAATCTTATGGCTCTTACAATTTATATATCATGCTTTTATATCGTTGACTAGATGTACAATGAAATAAAGCCATGATTTCTGCAGCTAGAGTACCTATTGCTTCTTAAGGGAAGGACACTAATGTACCGACCATACACACTTGGTTTAGCAAAATGTGGGACTTACATGTGATGGAAAGAATCACTGACAAAATTGCTAACAGCTCAATAACCCCTAATACAACCTTTTTTGATGTGAAAATGTTCCACAGAATGCCACTTAGCGGGATTCCTCAGGAGTAACTCCACAGAGGGCTGCGCTCCCCTGGGAATCCCAAATATATTTGGATGCAAAATGGTTTCCGATACTTGATTTTCTATCTAAGCCAAATTTCACTCCTCCTGCATGGGAACGTTTCCAAGATTGGTTATAACTTACCGCGAAAGGCGACAGACATTATTTATAACTTCATCTGTTACAATTCACAATCAAATGCATTTCTTGCATTTGTATTCACTGATTACTCTTTTCTAGGACCTGTTTTTTAGATGAAAGATCAATTTCTAGTTTTTACGAAGGCTTGCCAATACGGTGAGAGTTATCACTCGTCGTACAACCAAAATCAATTTTTGATCCTTGTATGTCTTGCATTCGATATTATTGCTCTTACAGTTGATATATCATGCTTTTATATTGTTGAGTATTTATACAATGAAATAAAGCCATGCTCTATGCATCTAGAGTATCTATTGCTTCATACTGGAAGGACACTCTTGGTTTATCAAATTGTTGGACAAACATGTGATGTAAAGTAGCACTGACAAAATTGCTAACTGCTCAATAACCCCTAATACAACCTTTTTTGATGCGAAAAAGTTCCCCATAATGCTGCTCAGTGGGATTCCTTGGGAGTAACTCCACACAGGGCTGCGCTCCGCGGGGAATCCCAAGCATGTTTTGATGCCAAATGGTTTCCGATACTTGATTTTCTATCTGAACAAAATTTCATTAATCTTGCATGGGAACGTTTCCAAGATTGGTTATAAAGTTATAACCAATTGGTTCTAAAGTTATAATGGGGTAAGTACCCCGAAAGGCAACAGTCATTATTTATAACATTATGTATTAGAATTCACAATCAAATGTATTTCTTGTAGTTGTATTCACTGATTATTCATTTTAAGACCTGTTTGTTAGATATCACTTATTGTTCACCCAAAATCAATTTCTGACTATTGTATGTCTTGCATTTGATGTTATTGCTCTTACAGTATGTATCTCACGCTTTCATATTTTTGAGTAAGATATACAATGAAATAAAGCCATGCTCTATGCAGCCAGAGTATCTATTACTTCTTAAGGGAAGGACACTAACATACCTACCATACACACTTGGTTTAGCAAATTGTGGGACTTACATGTGATGGAAAGAATCACTGACAAAATTGCTAATTGCTCAATAACCCCTAATACAACCTTTTTTGATGTGCAAAGGTTGCACATAATGCCACTCAGTGGGCTTCCTTGGGAGTAACTCCACACAGGGCTGTGCTCCCCGGGAAGTTCCGGGCTTTTCAGCCTTCTCAGAAGACGGGGCAGTTGGGTTGAAAAAAAGGGGAAATCAATCCAAAGTGGGACCCATGGGGGGGGCAGTGCTCTTGAGTGGGTCTGGCTTCCTCCCAGGATACTTAATTTTCTATCTAAGCAAAATTTCATTACTCCATCATGGGAACGTTTCCAAGACTTACCCCTAAAGGTGACAGTCATTATTTATAACATAATCTGATACAATTCACAATCAAATGTATTTCTTGATTATGTAGTCATTGATTACTCTTTTCTAAGACCTGTTTGTGAGATGACAGTTAGCTAGGGTTAGGGTTAGCTAGGGTTAGGTTAGCATTATGACTAGGGTTAGTGTTAGTGTTAATGACAGCTAATGTTACGGTTAAGGTTACCTTGGGTTAGGGTTAATGATAGCTAATTTAAATTTAGGGTTAGGGTTAGGGCTAGGGCTACAACTAGGGTTAGTGTTAGGGCTAGTTTTAGGGTTAGGGTTAAGGCTAGGGCTAGTGTTAGGTTTAGGGTTTGGGTTAGGTCTCATGTTAGGGTTTGCATTAGCTTTAGGGTTAGGGTTAGGGTTAGGGCTACAACTAGCATTAGGGTTAGGGCTAGAGCTAGTGTTAGGGTTAGTGATAGGGTTTGGGCTGGGGCTGCGTCTAGGGTTAGGGCTTGGGCTATTGTTAGGGCTAGTGTAAGGGCTAAGGCTAGGGCTTGAGCTAGGGCTAGGTCTAGGGTTAGGGTTAGTTTTATTATTTATTTGTTTGTTTGTTTGTTTGTTTCAATTTATATCCCGCCTAGCCAGCGGACCAGCTCTAGGCGGCTTACAGCATAAAATCAGTCAATTACAACGTTAAAACATAACATAAAATGAATGCACTTTAAAATTACAACAGAACTTTCATCACAATAGCAGCGTCATACCAGCACCAATACCTGCCTCTAGCTTAAACCAACCAGGAGGCTGCCACCATGGTGTTTTAGAGATGGCCCTCGTGCCATCTCCTGCGGGCCATTCCCCCCGGTGGCGGCCCCAAACACCCGGCGGAAGAGGTCCGCTTTGCAGGCCCTGCGGAACTGCAAAAGGTCCCGCAGGGCCCTGATGTTCTCTGGGAGCTCATTCCACCAGTGGGGAGCCGCCACCGAGAAGGCCCTGTTTCTGGTGGCTGCTAGCCTCGCCTCCTTCAGGCCCGGAAGGGTCAGGTGATGTTGGCTGCCCGACCGCAGTGCTCTTTGGGGTATATATGGGGAAAGGCAGTCCCTTAGGTAGGCAGGCCCCAGGCCATATAGGGCTTTAAAGGTTAAAACCAGCACCTTGAACCGGATCCGGTACGCTATAGGCAGCCAGTGCAGTGCCCTCAGCACAGGCTGGATGTGGTCCCTCACTGAGAGTCCCATCAGCAGCCTGGCTGCGGCATTCTGCACTAGCTGCAGCCTCCGGAGCTGAGTCAAGGGCAGCCCCATGTAGAGAGTGTTGCAGTAGTCTAGCCTTGAGGTGACCATAGCATGGATCACAGTCACCAGGTCATTGCATTCGAGGAAGGGAACCAACTGCCTAATCAGCCGTAGATGATAAAAGGCTGCTTTGGCAGTGGCTGCTACCTGGGCCTCCATAGTCAAGGAGGTATCCAGGAGCACTCCCAAGCTCCGGACCCGCGGCGCTGGCACCAATGGAGCCCCCCCGCAGGCCAGTAGTGGGATACCCACCCCGGTCCACTCCGACTCAGGCAAAGGACCTCCGTCTTCGTTGGATTCATTTTCAGACGACTCAGCTTGAGCCAGCCCGCTACGTCCTCAAGCACCCACTCCAGGTCATCCAGGGTGGCCCCAGACCGGCTGCCCAGCAACAGATATAGCTGGGTGTCATCCGCATACTGATGACAGCCCAGCTTATGCCTCCGGGCAATCTGGGCAAGAGGGCGCATATAGATGTTGAACAACATGGAAGATAACACCGCCCCCTGAGGCACACCACATACAAGTGGGTGCCTCCGGGACACGTGTTCCCCGAGCACCACTCTCTGTCCCCGACCTTGGAGAAAGGAGACGAGCCACTGTAAGGCAAGCCCCTGAACCCCTATGTCGGCAAGGCGGTGGATCAGTAACTGGTGGTCGACTGTGTCGAACGCAGCCAACAGATCTAACAACACTAGTACCGCCATTCCACCCTGATCCAGATGCTGCCGGAGGTCGTCTGTGAGAGCGACCAGTGCCGTTTCCGTCCCATGACCTGGCCGGAAGCCAGACTGAAACGGGTCAAGCACAGAGGTGTCATCCAGGAAACTCGGCAGCTGAATCGCCACCGCCCTCTCCAAAATCTTGCCCAAATAGGGCAAGTTGGAAACCGGCCGATAGTTGGCCAATTCGTCCGGATCCAATGTTGGTTTTTTCAGGAGGGGGCAGACCATCGCTTCCTTGAGTGCTCCAGGGAACAGTCCCTCCTGGAGGGACTTGTTGACAATCTCCCTGAGAGCACCTCGTAACCCCTCCCGGCCAGCTTTTACCAGCCACGAAGGGCACAGATCAAGGCTGCATGAGGTTGGGCGTACAGCAGAGAGTAAACTGTCAACCTCCTCAAAGCTGAGTGGGCTGAAGGAATCCAGAATGGAACTAGAAGACGTGCATGGAGCCTCAAGTTCACATACTGTCTCAACTGTGGCGGGGAGGTCACGGCGGAGCGACAAGATTTTGTCTGCAAAATAGCTCGCAAAAGCCTCACAGCCAATATCCAATTCCCTATCATTTACTCTGCCTTGTGGCAGTTCTGTTAAAGACCGAATAGTTCTAAATAATTGTGCTGGGCGTGAGCTTGCAGACGCAATCATGGCTGCGTAGAACTGTCTCTTTGCAGCCTTGACTGCCATCTCATAGGATCTCATAAACGTCCTATAGGATGCTCTTGCCGCTTCGTCGTGGGCTCGGCGCCACTGTCTCTCTAATCATCTCAGCTCTCGCTTCATCTGCCGCAGCTCCCCGGTGTACCAGGGAGCCCACTTAGAGCGAGGGCGAAGAGGATGCCAGGGGGTGATCTCGTCGATGGCGGCCTGGAGCCGGCCATGCCAGTCCTCGACCAACTCATCCAACGAGCCGCCAGAGGGAATGGGTTCCCGCAGGGCCATCTGAAACCTCTGAGGGTCCATCTGGCTCTGCGGGTGAGCCAAAATATGCTCGCCGCCCATACGGGGTCTGAGTGGGACATTCAGACGGGCCTTCAGAGCAAGGTGGTCCGACCATGGTACTGGCAGAGCAGTAATCGGGCCCACCCCAACCCCCGCCGCAAAAATCAAGTCGAGCGTATGCCCCACCTGGTGTGTGGGCACTGTTACAAGTTGGGTGAGTCCTAGTGTCGCCATGGCCGACACCAGGTCCTTCACCGGCCCAGAGGCCGCATCGTCAGTGTGGACATTGAAGTCACCCAAGACTATAAGTCGAGGGTGCTTCAACGCCCAGCCCAACACGGCTTCGACCAGCGATGGCAGGCTAATGGGTGGTGCATTGGGCGGTCGGTACACCACCCTAATAGCCAAACTCTCCCCAGTGTCCCACACCAGGCCAGAGCATTCTATGCCCTCAAGCTTAAGCGGCGGGAGCGCTCTGTAGGAGTAAGCCTCCCGAATGAACAGCGCCACTCCACCCCCCGTCCCTTGGTCCATGATTGGTGAAGGACCGAGAACCCAGGCGGAGCCATCTGGGAGAGAGCTACTGTCTCCCCCTCTTGCACCCAGGTCTCGGTCACGCATGCCAGGTCTGCACCCTGCTCAACAATAAAGTCCCGCAGGGTGGAGGTCTTATTCCTTATGGACCTGGCATTGCACAACACCAATGTCGGAGGGGGATACCCAGCCCCACTGTCTGTCACCCTTGGGATGGGACACAGGCTGGAAGGGGGCCAAGCTTCTCTGTTTCTCCGCCCCCTTCCCTTGTATGTCTGCCTGGTCCCACCGCTATACCTTCCCCTCCCCAAGAGCACTGATATCACTTGGCCTGTCTCCATCTAGTTGGCCATTTCCCATAAGGTGGCCACAGAGTGTAAAGCTAACCAGCTAGGCTGCCAATACCCACCAACCTATCTAACCTGTCCCCCCCTGACCTCTTTCCTTGTTATCCCAACACCAGTTTGGGCACAAGGCTACACTCCCTCCCTCCTGTTCTATCTAATCACTATAGGGAGCAGACCTAATTACCTTTTAGCAACCTAACTAGTCTAAAAACAATTATAAAACCCACAATGGGGACGGTGGTGTGTCTGGGAGCGCTTTGTGCCTTGGTCCTACCAGTTCTCAGCCCATAGTGATGGCCTGGATCCTTGCAACATGTAGTTGTTTTTGTCTTTAGTTCCCAAAGTCCTAATCCTCTATCTTGTTGCATTTCAGGCCAGGTGCTCCTGATGGTCTCTTTAGCAGTTTTAATATAAGGAGTGGGAGATAGCCCCAGTGGCTGAGGAGGGCGGCACTCGGATGATCTTGGGGACAAGCCCGCTGGGGCCTCAGTAGTCCAAGAACCCCGAGGACCTATGCCGTATCGGTGGGTACTCCCACCCAACCAGATCTTGCTGGCCTTTGGCTCCTCCCGGCGCCCAACCTCTTCCCGTACCACAGTCACAGTTGAGTCTCCCGCTACAGTCGGCTCCTCTCTGTGTCTGACTCAGTGTGTCCTCTTCACATCAGGCTCCCCCAAGCACCTGATTCCTCTCCAGCACTGGGCCCCGCCGCCGAAATCCTGCCACTCACGGCAGCCACGGGCCCCGCCTGGTGGTCCCGACGCCTCCACAGGCTCCCAAGGTTTGCTTAATCCGCGGACCTTCCAGGGGCCCGCTTCGTCCGCAGACCTTCCCGGTGGTCTTGGCTCAGTGCCGGAGCTGGCCCCGACAGCCTCGCCTCTCCTGGAGCTCCGGCTGCCGCTGAGGCCGCCGCCGATTCCAGCCCCGTTGCAGGCCCCTCCCGATTTCAACTTCTCCGCGGCGCCTCCAGGCTCCCGGTCGCAATGTCCTCGTCTCCGGGCTCGGCGTCTGGACCCACCAAGGCCCCCGCGACTCATGCCTCCTCCGCGACTCCCGGCCTCGGGTCTCTGCTGTCACTGGCTCCCCAGTTCGTCTCCGGCCGGGTCTCTCCGGCTCTCCGGCTCCCGGCTCATCCCTTGGCCTCGGCCTCAGCGTTGGAGTCGGTGACGGCGTCTCTCTGCTGCCACGGCTATGGGCACGGTACCGAGTTGTCCCCGAGCACTTCCTCACCGTCTCCTGCTGCTGGTAACTTAACTAACTTATAATTTAATGACTCGCTGAATTTTTGGGCAATTTTAGCCCGTTCTTTGACTTGTTTTAGTGGAGCTCAGTTCCTGAGCTCTACACTGGATGCCATCTTGACGTGTAATTTAGGGTTAGGGCTAGGGCGAAGGCTAGGGCTTTGGCTATGGCTGGGGTTAGGGTTTGTGTTAGGGTTAGGATTAGGATTAGTGTTAGGGATAGGACTTGGGCTACGGCTATAATTAGGGTTAGGGTTAGGGCTAGATTTAGAGTTAGTGTTAGGGTTATGGTTACAGCTAGGGTTAGCGTTAGGGTAAGGGTTAGGGTTATGGCTAGGGCTAGGGTTAGGGCTTGTGCTAGGGTTAGGGCTGGGGCTATGGTTAAGGGTAAGGGTAGGGCTAGGGTTAGGGTTTGTGTTAGGGTATGTGTTAGAGCTAGGGTTAGGGCTACGACTATAATTCGGTTTAGTATGAGGATTTGGGCTAGGGTTAGGCTAGGGCTGAGGCTAGGGTTAGGATTAGGGCTAGGGCTAGGGTTAAAGCTAGGGTTAGGATTTGTGTTAGTGCTAAAGTTAGGACTTGGGTAAAGGTAAGCATTAGGGCTAGAGTTAGGGTTAGGATTAGGTCTAGGGTAAGGCTTAGGGCTAGAGCAAGGGTTAGGGATAGGATTTGGGTTAGGGATAGGGTTAGGGATAGGGTTAGGGATAGGGATAGAGTTAGGGTTAGGTTTAGGGTTAGGGTTTGTGTTAGGGCTAAAGTTAGGGCTAGGGTAAAGGTAAGGGTTAGGGTAAGGGTTATGGTTATGGCTAGGGTTATCTAGGGTTAGAGTTTTGGTTAGGGGAAGGGGAAGAGTTAGGGTTAGGGCTAGGATTTGGATTAGGGTTAGGGTTATGCTTACGGTTAGGGCTTGGGGTAGTTTTAGGGATAGGGATAGGCTTAGGGCTAAGGCTAGGGCTAGGGTTTGGTTTAAGGGTAGGGGTAGGTTTAGGGCCAGGGCAAGGGTTACGGTTAGGGTTTGGGTTACGGCTGGGGTTAGGGTTAGGGTTTATATTAGGGCTAGGTTTATGGTTAGGGCTAGGACAAAGTTTATGGCTAGAGTTAGGGTTTGTGTTAGGGTTAGGGTTAGTTTTTGGGTAAGGGTTAGGGCTATGGGTAGGGTTAGGGTTTGGGCTCGGTTTAGGAGAATGTCTAGTGCTGGGTTAGGGTGAGGGCTAGTTTTAGGGGTTTGGTTAAGGCTACAGCTAGGGTGAGGGTTTGGGTTAAAGTTTGGGTTAGGGTTAGGGTTAGGGTTAGGGTTAGGGTTACGGGTAGGGCTAGGGCTAGGGCTAGGGCTGTGGCTAGGGCTAGGGTTAGGGTTTTTGTTACGGTTAGAGTTAGTATTAGAGCTAGGTCTAATGCTAGGGCTAAGGCTATAATTAGGGTTAGGGTTAGGGATAGGCTAACGCTAGTTTTAGGGTTCTTTTAGGGTTATGGTTAGGGTTCGGGTTTTGTCTAGGGCTAGAATTAGGGTTAAGTTTACCATTAGGGTTAAGTTTACCGTTAGGGTTAGGGCTTTCTAGGGTTAGGATAAGGGTAAGGGTTCAGATTAGGGCTAGGGCTAGGGTTAGGGTTAGGGCTGGGATTATGACTAGGCCTTGGGCTAGGGCTTGGGTTAGGGTTAGTGTTAGGTTTTTGCTTAGGGTTTGTTTTAGGGCTAAATTTAGGGGTAGTGTAAATGTTAGGGTTAGGGCTACAGTTTGGGCTAGGGCTAGGGTTAGGGATAGGGCTCAGGCTGGGGTTAGGGTTAGGGCTAGGGTAAAGGTAAGCATTAGGGCTAGGGTTAGGGTTACATCTAGGGTTAGGGTTAGGGCTAGGGCTAGGGCAAGGGTTAGGGTTGGGGTTGGGGTTAGGGCTAGGGCTAGGGCTGGGGCTAGGGCAAGGGTAGGGTTAGGGGTTTTGTTAGGGTTAGTGTTAGAGCTAGGGCTAATGCTAGGGCTACAGGTATAATTAGGGTTCAGGTTAGGAATAGGCTAGCTCTGGTTTTAGGGTTTGTTTTATGGTTATAGTTAGGACTAGGGCTTGGGTTCAGGTTATGTCTAGGGCTAGGGTTAGGGTTATGGTTAAGGTTAGTGTTAAGTTTACCGTTAGGGTTAGGGTTTTCTAGGGTTAGGGTAAGGGTAAGGGTTCGGATTAGGTTTAGGGTTAGGGCTAGTGCTAGTTTTAGGATTAAAGTTAGGGTTAGGGCTTGGGTTTGGGATAGGGTTAGGGTTAGGGCTGGGATTAGGGTTAGGGCTTGGGATAGGGCTAGGGTTAGGGTTTGCTTTTGGCTTAGGGTTTGTGTTTGGGCTAAAATTAGGGCTAATTTAAGGGTTAGAGTTAGGGCTAGGGCTATGGTTAGGGTTAGGGCTAGGGTCAGGGTTGGGGGTAGGGTTAGGGTTAGAGCTAGGGCTAGGGTTAGGGTTTGGGATAGGTTAGAGTTTGTGTTAGGGCTAGGATAAAGGTAAGCGTTAGGGCCAGAGTTAGGGTTACAATTAGGTCTAGGGTTAGGGTTAGAAGTAGGTCTTGGATTAGGACTAGGGTTAGGGATAGGGTTAGGGATAGGGTTAAGGTTAGGGCTAGGGTTAGGGTTAGGGCTAGAGTTAGTGTTAGGTTTAGGGTTAGGGTTAGGATTAGGGTTATGGTTAGGGATAAGGTTAGGGTTAGGGTTTAAATTGGGTTAGAGTTTGTGTTAGGGCTAAAGTTAGGGCTAGGGTAAAGGTAAGCGTTAGGGCTAGAGTTAGGGTTAGGATTAGGTCTAGGGTTAGGGTTAGGGTTAGGACTAGGACTAGGGCTTGGACTAGGGCAAGGGATAGGGTTAGGAATACGGTTAGGGTTTGTGTTAGGGCTAAAGTTAGGGCTAGGGTAAAGGTAAGCGTTAGGGCTAGTGTTAGTGTTAGGGTAAGGGTTATGGTTATGGTTATGGCTAGGGCTAGAATTATCTAGGGTTAGAGTTTTGGTTAGGGGAACAGTAAGAGTTAGGGTTAGGGCTAGGATTGGGGTTAAAGTTGGGGTTAGGGTTAAGCGTACGGTTAGGGTTTAGGGTAGTTTTAGGGTTAGGGATAGGTATAGGCTTAGGGCTAAGGCTAGGTCTAGGGTAGGGTTAGGGTTAAGATTAGGGGTAGGGTTAGGGTTAGGGTTAGGTTGAGGGCTTGGGTTAGGGTTAGGGCTAGAGCTAGGGCCATCACTTATTGTTCACCCAAAATCAATTTCTGACTATTGTATGTCTTGCATTTGATGTTATTGCTCTTACAGTTGGTATCTCATCTATATATCTAATTCCCAAGTGCCCCCCCATGTGCGGATACTTAAATCCATGCAGGGGGCACTTAGAGGGCAGAGGGGGGGTTCTGCAGGTGAGGGGTAACCCCCCCGCTTGCAGAAAAATCTGAAATCTATCAAAAACTTTTGGGGGGATCTTTAAATCTCCCAAAAAGTAAAAGAGCGTCCCCTGCGCATGCGTGCGGAAAGCTCTTGGAACAGCAGTGGCCCGGCAAAAGTCGCTGAGGCCAGACGACAGCCCGCGGAGGAGGGGGAAGGGGGCGAGCGGCGGGCCAGGTGAGAGGCACCGAGGCCCACCGGGAGTCTCTGGGGGGGAGGCGGCAAGCGGCGGGCCCGGCGAGAGCCACCGAGGCCCTCCGGGAGTCTTGGGGGGAAGGGGGCGAGCAGCGGGCCTGGCAAGAGCTGCTGAGGCCCGCTGGGAGTCTCGGGGGGGAGGGGGCAGAGGAAGGGTGGAAAGGGGGTGGAGGAAGGAGGAGCAGCTGTCAGCTTCTCCCCCCCACAAATATCGCGGGGCCCCCTTGTGCTTTCATATTTTTGAGTAAGACATACAATGAAATAAAGCAGCCAGAGTATCTATTACTTATGATTAGGGTTAGGGCTTGGGTTAGGGTTACAGTTAGGGTTACGGTTATGGTTAGGGTTAGGGTTAGGTTTTGTGCAGGGTTAGTGTTAAGGCTAAAGTTAGGGTTAGAGTTAGGACTACGTTTATGGCTTAGATTAGGGTTAGGGCTAGGGCTAGGGCCAGGGTTAGGGTTTGGGTAGGGCTAGGTTTAGGGTTAGGTCTAGGGCTAGGGTTTGGGTTAGGGCTAGGACTAGGTTTACTGCTTAGATTAGGGTTAGGGCTAGGGCCAGGGTTAGGGCTACGGTTAGTGTTAGTATTAGGGTTAGGGCTTTGCTTAGGTTTAGGGTTTGGGCTAGAGGTTAGGGTTAGGAGTTCAGTTAGTGTTAGTGTTAGGGTTAGGGCTAGGGCTTTGGCAAGGGTATGTGTAGGGTTAGGGCTAGGGTTAGGGTAAGGATTACAGTTACTGTTAGGGTTAGTGTTAGGGCTAGGGCTAAGGTTAGGTCTGGGGCTTGCACTAGTGTTAAGGTTTGTGTTAGGGTTAGTGTTAGAACTAGGGCTAGGGCTACGGCTATAATTAGGGTTAGGGTTAGAGGGCTAGGGCTAGGGTTAGGGTTAGGTTTTGGGTAGGGTTAGTGTTATGGCTAAAGGTATGGTTAGGGTTAGGGTCAGGGTTAGGGTTAGAGTTATTACTAGGGATAGGGCTAGGGATAGGGTTAGGGATAGGGATAGGGATAGGACTAGGTTCCGTTAGGTTTATAATGTTTATAATGTTAATTGTTAGGTTAGGTTTATAATGTTCAATATATATACAATGAAATGAAGCCATCTTCTATGCAGCTAGAGTATCGATTTCTTTTTACTGGAACGACGCTATATAAAAGCATGATATACCAAGTATAAGAGCAATAACATTGAATGCAAGACATACATTCATCAGATTTTGAATTTGGTTGTACAAGGAGTGATAACTGACACTGTATTGATATCACTTTGTAAAACCGAGAAATATCACTGTCATCTAACCAACAGATCATAGAAAAGAGTAATCAATGAACACAATACAAGAAATACATTTGATTGTAAATTCTAATCTATTGTTACAAAAAATGACTTTCGGTGTTACTCCCGAGGAATCCCACTGAGCAGCATTATGGGGCACCTTTTGCATCAAAAAAGGTTGTATTAGGGGTTCTTGAGCAGTTAGCAATTTTCTTAGTGAATATATCTATCACATGTAAGTACCACAATTTGGTAAACCAAAGTACATGCTAGGTACCTTAGCATCCTCCCAGTAAAAAGAAATTGATACTCTGGCTGTATAGAACATGCCTTCATTTCATTGTATATGTACTCAACCATATAAAAGCATGATATATAGAGTGTAAGAGCAATAACTTTGAATGGAAGAAATACATTTATGAGATTTTGAATTTGGTTGTACAAGCAGTGATAACTGTCATTGTATTGCTATTACTTTGTAAAACCTAGAAATATCACTGTCATCTAACCATGGGGGGGGGAATCCCCCGCTAAAGGGGTCCCCAATCCGACAGTCCAAATTTGGCCATCAGGGGGAATCCCACTCCCAAAGTTGCCTGATCTACTATGTTACTTACTGGGTGACATGATCATGCTGGGGGAGTCAGCCTGAGCGTGTGTGTGTTTGTCCTCAGCATTTCTATGTGCATGTATGTCCTGGAGACAGAAAGCACATTCCTGACAACACAGTTTCTTTGGGGGGGGCATTGGAAGGGAGCAGATGTGATCCATAGTGGAGCTGCCCGATCCTTGCCGCTTCGCCCAGGCTGAGAGGCAGTCTTCCTGCCTCTTCCCTCTGTCCCTCTCTTCCCATCCCCTCCTCCTCCTCCACCCTGGGTTCTGAGATTTCAGAGAAGAGGTTTTGCTGTGCGCTACCAGGAGAGCAAGCGAGCGGAGCAGAGCAGGAAGTGGCACGCAGCCACTGGCAGACGCAGAGGCGTTGGGTCTCTCCAGCAAACGTCAGCTGGCTGAACTGATCATGATGGGATGAGGGGACCAGGACTAGAGATCCAAGAATTCGGGCATACGTCAGACCAAAATGCAACAGGTGCCTGGAGACATGGCTCTGGCTTCCCTGGTCACACTCATGAGCTGCAGGCTGATCAACAACCAGCTCCTGTCAAAGCAATGGGGCTGCTCCCCCCCCCCCACAAATGTCTTTGTACCCACAAGGGAATTAGCCTGGTAAACGTTTCTGCCTGAGTTTGACAGGAGCTGACATTCTCGGTGGCGCAGAAATCACAAGGGAATGAAGGGGGAGGGAGGAATACTACTTCCGAGTGATGTCATTTTGGTGCACGTGCGCAGAGCACACGCACAAGGTCCCCCAGCAATTCCCCCCCCCCCCCGGTATTTCGCAGGTAGGACTTGGCAACCCCACATAATGCATGCTCAGTTTAAAAATAACTGTGTCAATGCCGGTGGTGTGGGGAGGTCTCCTTTCCACTTTGCACAGGCTGGAGATATCTCTCCATGACCCCCCCCCCCCCCGCACTGTTATTTCCCCGTCTCCAGCTAAGCACAAAAGTAAACACAAAATGGCTGGCTATATGTATCAGGCGCCTTTCTGTAAAGGAAAGAGAAAACAGTACTGGTGAAGAAATATAGGTTGAGGGCGCCATCTAGTGATGGATAACGTGACCAACAAGAAGACAAGACTGGTTTGACAGGAGAGTGAAACCAGGAACTGACAGTAGTGGGTTCAAACTGCTGCAGGATGTCAGTGACGGTGTGCGATGTGGTGAGTGTAATGCACAGCTAGCGTAAGGTAACGATGAGAACAACAGCTTGTTTGGTGCAAAAATATATAGTGATTTATTATACAAATAAATAGTCCACAAAATAATACTCAGACTGGCAAAGTGCTCCGCTTGGCAATTGATTCAAAAGAGAAGGTAAAGCTACTGTCCAAGCATTCAATATATACACGGTTCAGCCAATCAGACCACAGCGCTGAGTCATTGTGGCTGATGCAACCTTTACCTCACATGACTGCAGTCATGTGATCCAGCACCTGTCAGTTAGATCATCATAATCTACACATGCCTTAGCTGTCATCTTGCCCTGTTACATTATGGTATACTGACACGCCTCCCAAGATACAGCTCTAATAAATATTCAATTTACATTTCAATACATTGAATTTATTTCCACACAAACATTTGGTGAACATGTCAGCAATATTCTCATCTGACATACATTGCTGCAAATTAATCAGACCTTTACTTACAGCAGTTCTTACATTCTGGTACCTTATACCTATGTGCTTACTCCTTGTTCGTACACCTTGACTCTGCGCCAATTGTTTCGCTGCAGAACTGTCACATAGAACGTTAATAGGTAATTCACATTGCACATTGAAATCCTGTAACAGTTGGTGGAACCATTCCAGCTGAATCACTACATCGCTTATAGCTGAAAACTCAGATTCACACGAGCTGGTGGCCACATGTGTCTGTTTAATAGACTTCCATCCCACTAAGGCACCATAGACATAAATCGTATAACCCGAGGTAGACTTCATATCTGGTCTATCCCCCCAGCTGGCATCACAATATGCATAAATACATTCCTCATTTTTATTCACATTCAATATGAGCTTTTGTGACACAGTTCCTTTTAAATACCTTAGCACACGTTTTGCTGCAACCCAGTCCTTCTGATATGGACAATTACAATGTTGACACAGCCAATGTACAGCTATAGAAATGTCAGCTCTGGTAGAGCAAGCCAAATACAGTAATGAACCTACTAAAGATTGATACACCTCTTTATGGGGAAAAAGCTGATCATTTGGTTCTTTACAATAACTAGTAGTCATTGGGGTGTCTACCGGATTGGCCTCTGTCATGCCATACCTCTCCAGCAAGTTTTGAATTTTTACCTCCTGATTCAATACAAAGTTCCCCTGCTGGTCCCTGGAGATCTGAACTCCTAGGTAGTTTTGGATTGTGCCCAAATCCTTAATCTTAAACTCACACTGTAAAGTTTCCACAAACCACGTTAATTGCTGCTGTGAGTTATAAATGAAGCAAATATCATCCACAAAAACGAGCACGTAGCAGTATGTATGTTGCACCCTAACACTATATTGACACGGGTCTGCAACACTTTGCACAAAACCATATTTAGCCAGTATGTTGCTGAGACATTGCCCCCATTCATGGCCACTTTGCTTTAAACCATAAAGTGCCTTGTGTAGTCTTAAGACTGTTCCAGCTTCACCAATATGAAATCCTGGTATCTGCTGCATGTACAATTCCTCCTTAATGGGTGCATTCAAATATGCAGTTTCAACATCCAGATGATTTACATGCATGCCCCTGGCGGATGCTAATGCTAGCGCTACTTTGATTGTCTCATTGCGCACCGTGCTGGCAAACACTTCATCGTAGTCAAGGCCCTCGATCTGGTTAAACCCCCTTGCTACCAAACGAGCTTTGTACTGGGTCTTACCATCAGGCATCTGTTTTAATTTATATCACCAACGGCAACCAATTGCCTCCCTATCATTTGGCAACACTGCGCTTGAAAACACTTTGTGAGTTCTCAGTGACTCATACTCCGCCTCCATGGCTTTGAGCCATGCGTCCCGCTGCCCTGGCTGCTCTAAAGATAGTACCTCAGCGTAGCTGTTAGGCACCTTGGCACTAACATAATTTATCCCATACCTTTGGGGAGGTATTCCTTTTGTTGCCCTACTTGATACTCTCGGCACCTGCCTAGAATCCTGATCTGGGCCGGATGCTTGTGCCTCTGAACTGTCCTCCTGACTGTTCCCTTGCACACTCTCATCATTTTCAGAAACTGGCAACATAACTTGCTCTGGAACATCATTTGCATGGATCTTAAACCAATTAGTATGCTCACAGAACTTAGCCGATCTGCTAAACACCAACATGTTATTGTTGTCTATAAACCTGTATGCCTTCATCCCGGTCTGGTACCCCACAAATGTAAGCTTTCTAGCTCTGGGACCACCCTTTCGCCTCTGCTTCAGTGGAATATTAACCCACGCCTTTGAACCAAACACTCTCATGTGTTCTAGAGATGGCTCTTTACCATACAGGGCTTTGAAAGGAATATCATTTATGGATCTGCAAAACACTCTATTCACAGTGTAAGTGGCACACCTTAGACATTCAGCCCATAAATACTTCGGCAAACCAGAATCATTCAACATAGAATGCATTACCATCTGGATAATTCCTGCCCTCCTTTCAGCAATCCCATTCTCCTGGGGAGTTGCTGTGTTTGCAGTCCTGAGCTTTATTCCTTGGAATGCAAACCAATTCTTTAGCTCCTGAGACATAAACTCACCCCCAAGATCGGTTTGAAACATTACCACTTCTTGGTTTAATTGCTTTTGCACGCTTCTGGCCCACTTTTTAATTGTCTCACACACTTGAGATTTCTTATCTAGCGGATAAGACCAACAGAAACGCGAAAAATCATCAACAATCAACAACCCATACTTTTTCCCCGACACACTGCTTGGATATGGACCAATTACGTCAGCATGTACTAATTCAAGGGGTCTTTGTGTAACTCTGCCACTGGCTTTTGCCACTGGATAAGCCTGTGATTTACTTTGCTTACATATGTCACAGTCAAGATAGGTTTGACACTTCTTTAATTTATGGTCTCCTAAACAAGCAAACGTTTTGTTTAAAGTATCAAATGACATATGGCCGAGACATCTGTGGTATATATGGATGCACTTGTCGTGTAAAGGAGTGTTACTTAGGACTGATTGAGCTTGCCCAGATCCATTCACAAGTACATATACCCCGTTCTGCACTTTCCTCTGAGCAAGAACACTTTCTCCCTTACTAATAGTGCATTGCATCTTATTAAATGCCACAGAAAATCCTGCCTTTGTTAACACACTAACACTGAGCAAATTATGCTCCAAACTTGGTACACACAGCACATCATTACAGGTATACTTTAGGCTAGGAAAACACACCTTCCCTTGCCCATCCACTGCTGCTGGTGCCCCGTCTGCCAGACTTACATGGTCCAGGCTAACTGGCTGTATATCAGTCAGCAAGTTCCTATCATGGGCAAAATGCTGAGACGCTCCAGAGTCAAGGACCCAAACATCAGGAACACAGTTCTCAGTTGCCGTCACCAAGGTTGCTTGCTGCTTAGCCACTTCCCCAGACACAGTCCCACCTCCATCCTTGAGTACGTTGGTGGCCGGACGCTTTCCCTGGTCACAAAACTTTCGGATGTGCCGAGTAGACCCACATTGGAAACATCTACGTTGTTTCACTGCAAACTGCTGGGCTGGAAAAACACCTTCCGACTCTGCCACTGGACACCTGTTGGAGCTGGCACGATTCCCGGAAAAGCTGGCTGCACTCCCGGAGTTGCTGGCACGACTCCCAGAAGAGCTGGCCCCTTTCTCCCATCTGCAAAACAGCTTCTCGTCCTCCTGAAGCAATCTTCCACACAGGTAATCCAAAGTTAAGGCTGCAGGATCAAGATTTTCCAATGCTGACACCAGTGGATCAAAACGCGATGACAAAGAGCACAAAATGATGTATACTTTGTCTTCCTCGAGGATTTCTTTACCTCTCTCAGCCAACAGTTGAAAACAAGTTTTGAGCGAGTTCAAATGCTCCCGGACTGGCTGGCTATCCATCATGGCTGTTTTGTACATCCGTCTCATTAGAGAGACAATGCTGCCAGAAGTCCTCTGGATATACACAGCCGCAAGGCTATCCCAAGCTGCTTTCGCTGTGCCTTTATCAGAAACATAAACTAATTGTTCATCAGACACACTGAGCACAATTAAAGCAAGTGCTTTCTCTATCTTCGACGCCTCCTCTGCTGTAGGAGCGTTGGGGGGGGGGCTGAAACATATGTCCATAGCCCTTCCTTTACAAGAAAATGTTTCATCCGGAGTGACCATACTGAGTAGTTACTATAGGTCAGTCTCTCCACAAACACGGCTGCTGGAGCCAAAGCCATGTTGTACTCACACTTCTCCTGGCAAAATGGCTGGACGTCGTCCTCCGACTCCTCCGAGTCACTCTGCTTAAACAGCTGGGCGATATCCTCTATCTCCTCCACACCGGAGAAAGATAAGCTGCCGCTTGCCTCTGCCTCTGCCTTAATTCCGTCTGCAGACATTCACTGTTACTGCTGCCACCGAAGTTCACCAACCTTCCAGGCAAAACCTCCACAGCTCAGCACCAACAACTTTCAATGCTTGCTGGACTCACGCTACACACTGGGCCCATAACCCTGACGGTGTGCGATGTGGTGAGTGTAATGCACAGCTAGCGTAAGGGAACAATGAGAACAACAGCTTGTTTGGTGCAAAAATATATACAGTGATTTATTATACAAATAAATAGTCCACAAAATAATACTCAGACTGGCAAAGTGCTCCGCTTGGCAATTGATTCAGAAGAGAAGGTAAAGCTACTGTCCAAGCATTCAATATATACACGGTTCAGCCAATCAGACCACAGCGCTGAGTCATTGTGGCTGATGCAACCTTTACCTCACATGACTGCAGTCATGTGATCCAGCACCTGTCAGTCAGATCATCATAATCTACACATGCCTTAGCTGTCATCTTGCCCTGTTACATTATGGTATACTGACAGTCAGATGTAAAATCGACCTAAGATTGTTTCTAACCAAATGTTTAACCTATTGTTCACACATTTGGGTCAAACAGGGCAGGAAGGGAATTTTTATTACTTTCCCACCTTTCCTGTGAGAACCAAACGGTTGCCACTTTTTCCCACTTCTTTGTGTTCATTCTGATTGGTCCAGTACCTGTATTCAACTGTGACTGAAGGTATATTAATCCCTGTTGCTTGCTGTCATGTATCTCTAACAAACATCGAGAACCTGAACCATTATTGGAAATAAAAGAACTTTGCTTTCAACAAAGGTCTGGTCTGATAGTGTCAACTCAGAAGCCGCACACCATAATGCTTACACTAACTTTAGACCTAACCCTAACCATAAATCTAACCCTAGCCCTAGTCCTAGCCCTAACCGTAAACCTTACCATAACCCTAGCCCTAAGTGTAACCCTAACCCAAACCCTAACACTAACCATAGACCTAGCCGTAAACCTAAACCTAACCCTAGCCCTAGCCCTAACACTAAGCCAAACTCTAAAACTAACCCTAGCCCTTTACCCTAGCCCTAACCCTAGCCCTAACCCTAACTTAACTCAAAACCTGGCTCTAGCCCTAACTCTAAGCCGAATTATAGCCATAGCCCTAAGCCTAGGCCTAGCTTTAACACTAACAATAACCCCAACAAACACCTAAAGACTAGGCTGAACCTGAGCCCCAGACCAAACCCGAGCCCGAGCCCTAACCTGAACACGAACACTAACCCTAACAGTAAACCTAATCCTAACCCTTGCCCCAACCCTTGCCCTAACCCTAACCCTACATGTACCCCTTGCCCAAACCCTAACACTAACACTAACCTTAGACCTAACCGTAAACCTAACCCTAGCCCTAAATATTACCATAACCCTAGCCCAAATTGTAACCCTAACCCAAACCCTAACACTAACCATAGACCTAGCCGTAACTCTAAACCTAACCCTAGCCCTAACACTAACCCAAACTCTAACACTAATCCTAGACCTAGCCATAACCCTAACCCTAACTCAAAACCTAGCCCTAGCCCTAGCCCTAACCCCAACCCAAACCCTAACACTAAACCTAGCCCTAGCCCTAACCCTAACGTGAACCCTAGCCCTAACTGTAAGCCTAGCCCTAGCCCTAAACCTAACCCTTGACCTAAACCTAATCCTAGCCATAACACTAGTCCTAGACCTAACCCTAACTGTAACCCTAACCCTAACACCAATCCTACCCAAAACCTATCCCTAACCCTAATTAGAGCCCTAGCCCTAACACTAACCCTAACAAAAACCCAAACACTAGCCTAAGCCCTAGACCTAACCTTAGCCCTACCCCTAACCGTAACACTAACCCTAACAGTAACCCTAATCCTAACCCTTGCCCTAACCCTTTCCCCAACCCTAACCCTAGGCCTAACTCTAACCCTAACCCTACGTTTAGCCCTAACACTAATCCTACCCAAAACCTAACCCTAACCATAAACCTAGCCCTTGCCCTAACCATAACCCTAATTAGAGCCGTAGCCCTAGCCCTAGAAGAAGAAGAAGAAGAGATTGGATTTATACCCTGCCCTTCACTCACTTGGAGTCTCAGAGTGGCTTACAAACTCCTTTCCCTTCCCCTCCCCACAGCAGACACCCTGTGAGGTAGGTGGGGCTGAGAGAGCTCCTTCCCAAGCTGCCCTTGAGAGAATAGCTGGTACAGAGCTATGGCTTGCCCAGGGTCATCCAGCCAGTTGCAAGTGGAGGAGTGGGGAATCACACCCAGTTCTCCCAGATTAGAGTCTGTGCACTTAACCAAACTAACCCTAACCGTAACCCTAACCCTAACACCAACCCTACCCAAAACCTATCCCTAACCATAAACCTAGCCATAACCCTAACCCTAATTAGAGCCATAGCCATAGCCCTTGCCCTAGCTCTAACAGTAACCCTAACAAAAACCCAAAAACTACCTCAAGCCCCAGAGCTAACCTTAGCTCTAGCCCTAACCGTAACACTAACCCTAACAGAAACCCTAATCCTAACCCTTGCCCTAATCCTACCCCTACCCCTAAACCTAAACCTTACCCTACACATACTCCTTGCTGAAGCACTAACCCTAACCCTAAAACTAACACTAACCAAAGACCTAACTCTAACCCTAAATGTAGCTCTAGGCCAAACCCTAATCCTAACCAAAGCCCTAACCCTAATCCTAAAACTCACACTAACCCTAGACCTAGCCTTAACCCTAACCCTAGTTATAGCCCTAGACCAAACCCTAACACTAACCCAAGCCCTAACCTTAACTGTAACCCTAGCCCTACCTGAACCCTAGTCCTAACTCTAACCTTAACAATAATCCTAACTTTAGCCCTAACGCTAACCCTGCAGGAAACCTAACCATAGCCCTAGCCATAACCCTAGCCCAAGCCCTAACCCTATCTCTAACCTTAGCCCTAGCCCTAATTCTAACCCTAGTCCTAACACTAACCCTAACTCTAGTCCTAACACTTACCTATACCCTAGCCCTAACTAAACCCTAACCCTACCCCTAAACCTAACCCGAGCCCGAGCCCTAACACTACCCCAACCCCAACCATAGCCCTAGCCCTAACTGTAGCCCTAACATAAACCCTAACCCTAGCCCTAAACCTAACCCTAGCCTGAGCCCTAATTCCAGCCCTAACCCAAACCCTAGCGATAGCCCAAGCCCAAGGCCTAACCCTAACTTTAACCCTAACCCTAGCCCTAACCCTAATCCTTACCCTTCCCCTAACCCTAGACAACACTAACCCTAATGGTAAACTTAACCCTAACCCTAGCCCTAGACAAAACCCGAACCCAAACCCTAGCCCTAACCATAACCTTAAAATGAACCCTAAAACTAGTGCTACCCTATCCCTAACCCTAACTATAGCCCTAGCCCTAGCATTAACCCTAGCTCTAACACTAACCCTAACCCTAACACAAACCCTAACCCTAGCCATAGTCATAGCCCTCACCCTCACCCTAATCCGAACCCTAAACCAGCATGAGACGTAGCCCTAGCCCTAGCCCAAACCATAACCCTAACCCTAGTTTAAGCCATTGCCCTAACCCTAGCCCTAACCCTAACACTAACCCTAACCCTGGACATAGCCCTAGCCTTTTACCCTAGCACAAGCCCTAGCCATAGCCCTAACCCTAACCGTAACCCTAGCCCTAATCTTAACCCAAACCCTACACCTAACTATAGCCCTAGACCTTGCCCTAACCCTAGCTGTAACCTGAGCCCAAACACTTACCTTTACCCTAGACCTAAATTTAGCCCTAGCAAAAACCCTAACCCTAGCCCTAACTTTAACCCTAGGCCTAACCCTAACCCTTACCATTACCCTAGCCCTAACTTTGGCCCACATCTGAACCCTAGACATAGCCCTAGCCCTAGGACAAGCCTTAGCCCTGGCCCTAACCGTAACCCTAGCCCTAACCTTAACCCAACCCTACACCTAACTCTAGCCCTAACCCTTATGCTAACCCTAACCTAAACTATAACCATATTCCTAGCCCTAACCAAAAATCTAACCCTAGCCCTAACCCTATCCCGAACCCTAGGCCTAACCCTAACTCTAGCTCTAACCTGAACCTGAACCCTTACCTTTACCCTAGCCCTATCTTTAGCCCTAGCCCTAACCCTAACTTTAGCCCAAACACTAACTCTACCCAAAAACCAACCCTAACCACAACCCTAGCCCTAGCCCTAACCCAAAGCCTAATTATAGCCATAGCCCTAAGCCTAGGCCTAGCATTAACACTAGCCCTAACCCCAACACAAACCCAAAGACTAGGCTGAACCCGAGCCCCAGACCAAACCGTAACCCTAGCCCTAACCTGAACACTAACCCTAACAGTAAACCTAATCCTAACCCTTGCCCTAATCCTAACCCTAACCCTAAAAATATCCCTTGCCCAAGCCCTAACCCTAACACGAACCCTAGACCTAACCCTAAACTTAAACCTAACCCTAGCCCTAACCCGAAACCTTACGATAACCCTAGCCCTAACTGTAACCCTAACCCAAATACTAACACTAAACATAGACCAAGCTATAACCCTAAACCTAACCCTAGCACTAACACTAACCGAAACCCTAACACAAACCCTAGACCTAGCTCTAACCCTAAGCCTAGCCCTAACACAAACCCTAGCCCTAACCTTAACCATAGCCCTAGCCCTAACACTAACAATAACACTATCTCTAGCCCAAAACCTAACCCTAACCCAAACCCTACTCCCAAACCTCACTAACCCTAGCCCTAACCCTAACCCTGGCCCTAGCCCTAACCCTAATCTAAGCCATAAACCTAGTCCTAGCCCTAACCCTGGCCCTAACCCTAACCCAACACCTAACCCTAAACCTAACACTAACCCTAGACCTAGCCCTAACTTTAACCCTAGCCCTAGCTCTAACCCAAACCCTAACAATAACCCTAGCCCTAAACCTAACCCTAATCAAAACCCTAGCCATAGCCCTAACCATGGCCCTAGCCCTAACCCTAATATAAACCATAAACCTAGTACTAGCCCTAACCCAAATCCTAGCCCGAACATTAGCCTTAAAACTAACCCTGCAAAAAACCTAACCCTAACTCTAGCCCTAGCCCTAACCGTAACCCAATCCCTAGCCCTTACCCTAGCCCTGGCCCTACTCCTAATCCTAACCCTTACCATTGCCCTAGCCCTAATTTAAGCCCTAACACAAACCCTAGCCCTAGCCCTAACAGTAACACTAACCGAAGACCTAACCCTAACCCTATCTCTAGCCCCAAACCTAACCCTAACCCAAACCCTACTCCCAAACCTAACACTAGCCCTAGCCCTAGCCCTAACCCTGGCCCTGGCCCTAATCTAAGCAATAAACCTAATCCTAGCCCTAACCCAAACCCTAGCTTTAGACCTAGACCTAACTAAACCAAGCCCTAGCCCTAGCCCAAACCCTGGCCCTAGCCCTAACCCTAATCTAAGCCATAAACCTAGTCCTAGCCCTTACCCAAACCCTAGCCCTAACTCTAACCTTAACCCTAACATTAGCCTTAACACTAACCCTGCACAAAACGTAACCCTAACCCTAGCCCTAATCCGTATAAAAGCATGATAGATCAAGTGAAAGAGCAGTAACATTGAATGCAAGACATACATTCATCAGATTTTGAATTTGGTTGTACAAGGAGTGATAACTGACACTGTATTGATATCACTTTGTAAAACCGAGAAATATCACTGTCATGTAACCAACAGATCATAGAAATGAGTAATCAATGGTCCTCAAGGGGAGCCATGGGCATTAATGCCATAGATGCAGCCAAGTCAAAGGCTACATCCTGAATTTCCAGGCTGTGATTATATAAAGAGGTATGCTGGCAAAGTTTCTCGTTTTGCCTGAAAACCTGCATTCTGATGAGAATTTTAAAAAAAAAAATGGAAGGACATTTTCCTGGGATTAGCGGGTGCACGACGTTCCCTTCCTTTGGGGAAACCATGACTTTCAAATATGCAGAGCGAAGTATGAGACCAGTTGCACCTTTAAGACCAACAAAGTTGTATTCTGGGAGTGAGCAGTGTGCGTGCACATGAAAGCTTATAGCCAGGATTAAACTTCATTAACCTTAAAGGTGCCACTGGAGTCAAAGTTTGTTCTGTCGCTTCAGAGCAATATGGCTACCCACTTGTTGAATCTATCTATAAGGGTGTTTTTCGGACGGTCACTGAATCCCTGTGTTGCTGGAGGTGGAGGTGGAATTGTGCCAGAATTTAGCCACTGAAGATTTACATGCTTCTGTCTTATACCTGAGAAAGGGAGCTTGGACTCCCAAATGCTGATAACCCTGAAAATCTTTTTGGCCTCTCAGATGCTCCTGAAATTGAATCAGGCTTGTAGCTTGAGTGTTTCTGACTGAGCCTCTCAAATGATGGCAACAAACTTCCAAAATAACAAACTGAAGTCCAAGAAAACAAACTTTCAAGGTCTCTTTATTGTCATGAGGCCCCCATCCCTTTTCCCCGTCAGCCCTGAGTGTCAAAGAACCTCCGGCATGTACGGTTCTTGTCCCGTCACATCTCATTTCTTGGCCTCTGCGTACTGGTCGAGCAGCATAACGACGTTGGTGCATCCAACCCGGATCCAGCCATCTTCCTTCATGTGATACACTGGGAGACACCACACCATCAGTGTAAAATGTGCACAAGTAAAGCTGGCTCTCACAAAGCAGCCACATGCTTACAGGACTGAGATGGGCGACATTGAAAGAGCCAGGGCAGTTCAAGGGCAGAGGCCAGGAAAACTTACTGTTCACCACGCCTCCACAGTAGGAGTCACGGTGGGTGGCTTAAGAGATGGCCTGCCTGCCCAGGTCGTAGGCCTCTTCCATGCTGAGGTCGGGTTGGTATCCGCTGTCCAGCACCCCGTAAGCATAAGAGTTTCCACTTCCTGTGGAAAAGAGGGGGCCTGACAGGCGTACGCCATCGTCGTCTATGTAGTAAAGGCCTGGTCCCTGCAGACAAAGGAAAGGGAATGCTGTAACTTTAGTGCCCAATAGACCGTGCCCCCCCAGTAGACTGTGCCCCCCTTCTTGGTCTGCTGGTCTTCTCCTCAAAAGCTAAGAAGTCATTTCATTCTCCCTCAACCCCTTAATCCAGTAATATCCCTCCTTTATATCATTCTTTCCACATTCTTGAAGAGAGACCCTGGATTCCTAGCCTTCCACGATCTCTCAAGTCAATTTTAAGCATCCTAAAAACATATGTCTACAAAGGCTATGGCCTGGCAGACAAGTATATTGCAGTCCTCTCCTGTACACCAGTGAAATGTGCAGAACTAGAACAGGCCCACACCAAAAACAGCAATGTGCTTCTGGGCTTAGAGATGAACCCCAGCCGTTTCCCCAAATTTCCTTTTAGAAGGATCCCAACACAAGTTATACTCTTGTGTCTGACCTGAGGCCAGGAAGGAATTTTCACCCTCTGTCTTACTGTTAATGACCTAGTACATTCCTTTGAAGAATGAAGTTTGGCTCGCTTACTCAAACAGTCTGGCTCCCTCCTCTGCAGCTCTTTTCTGCGCCTCACCCACCCCACCCTGCTTGTGTGACATGTTATGGGTTGGGTCACTCTGCTGGGGGGAGCAATAGGTGGTCCAGCCCCCAAACCAGAACTGCCCTCCTCTGTGGGAGCAGAGATTCTTCCCTTCAGTAGCTGCATCTCTGCTGTGGGCAGCTCCTCCTGACAAAAGGCCGCCCCTGTCGGATTTCGGCCCACCACACAGCTATTAACTGCACGAAGCTTCTGCCTACAAGAGGATGGAAATATCCTGGAAAGAGAGGGTGCCTTTGTGGGATCTGGGGTTGCCCTTATAAGGGGGAGCCCCTTGCTCATCTCAAGGCCCTGAAATGCCCAACTTCACCAGTCTTGGGGGGAGCAAGTGAAGGGCCTCAGGCTCCCCATGGTCTCCCCCCACCAGCTGCTCACTGCAGCAGCTGAACACCCAACACCCTTTATAGTGACCCATGTTTTGAGCATCATTCCGCTCACACACTCCTCCCTCCATGTCCAGCAGACCCCCTCCCCCCATGAGGCTGGCACCTTTTTGTCCCAGCCACAAAGCATGCTGCCCACGGAAAGGCCCATCCCCCCAACAGCATGTTGACCAGGAGCTTGGAGGCCGCTGAGACGTTGATCCATTTCTTGTTGTACAGGTAATAGAGCCTGGAGGAGGGAGAGTGTGGCACACGCACACACAGAGGCGTCAAAGCAGGGCCAGTTTCAGATTTTGGGGGGCCCTGGACAGACAGTACCCAGGGGCCCCTATCTCCCCTCCCTCCAGAGCTCCCCTCCTGCCCTCCTTTCCACAACACCACACCGGTATGTCCCCCACTTCCCTGGGCATTCTTCTCCCCCTGCAAGCCCTTCCACCCCACGTGCTGAGGTACCCCACTAGTGACAGGGAATTCGGCTTGTGCATTTCTTCAAGCAGCTTCCTGCTACTCTCTCCATTTCTGACTTTCTTTAGCATCCACCCCCATCTTTATAACAAAGGAGGGTTCTTTCATATCTTGGGAACCATCATTCTGAACTGAGAGGCTAGCAACCCATTGTTGCTTCTGCTAAACTCCTCTTTACAGAGCTCTTCTAGGGGAAGAAGATCAGGCATAATAACAATAGTAACAACTACTTGTGTTTCTGCAGTAATGTTTTAAAAAGTCTAATTATGAAGAAGGGGGCCACAAGAGTGATTTAGTTTTCCTAGTGCCATCAGGTGTCTGAAGTACAAATAACATATTTTTAGCATGTATAGCAAAAGGAAAGCACCAGTTAGCCTGGAGATATTTGCTAGGAAATTGCCAAAGGCTAATTTGCATGTTGGAAATTGGTTTATTATAGCTGCAAGAATAATAAAAATTTACTGCTGGAACGTCATGCAGCTCAGCATGCATGGTGTACATAAATGTGCACATCATGCCCACTTTCTGCCTCCATCCTCCCTTCTTTCTGCAGGTCTCACTTTGATCAGTTCTTTCTCCTCCCCCACTCTTGGCTGCACATCTATTCAGCCCTTCCTAACTTCAGCAGTCAGACCCACCAGGATCTAAGCTGGTCTGCTCAGAAGTGAGTTCCAGTGTTGTCAGTGGGGCTTCCTCCCAGGAAAGAGTTTGGATCCCAAAGAGCTCTTTTCCATTGCCCTAGAATTGTTCAGCACAAGGCTGCTTAGAAGTAAGGGAAGCATTGTACCCACAACCCTGGCAAGACGGAAAAGCAGGAGTACTGAAGGGACTGACTTGCAATTAAGGAGGCGAAAACCTTAGGCTGTGAGGCCACAAGAGCAAACTTTAAGTAATTGGGGTTGCCTAGGAGCATGTCGACCCCACAGCCGCCCTGGACAAACCAGATGCGGGCGCAAGAGGAGCCAGCCGCCGCCGCCGCTGCCGAAAAATGGCACCATCGCCGCCGAGGAACACGCCGCTGTGGCTGTGCTCCGGCCAGAAAGGAGAAAACTGGGCCGCTACCAGGGAGCCTGATACTGTTGCCTCCCCCTGGGCCTCTGCCGCCACAGCGCGACGAGCTGTAGGTGTGCACAAACCGTTCGCCGCCGGCCGGGAGCAGGTAGGCCCCTTCAAGCCCCTTTCCACCCTCTTTTCTGAAGCCTCCAGGCACCTCCTCACACTCCGCTCAGCCCCGACGCGACCCTGCTCGACAAGACTCCCTCGCCACAAGGTGGCAGCAGCCATCGTCAGGAGCCGGATCCTGATGCTGCGTGCGCCATTATCCTTTTCTGGCCGCTGCCTGCCGCGCTAGGAGCTGCTGCCGCCCGGAAACGGGGCTTCAGCGCCGTCTCTTGGCCGCTGCCACCTCTCAGCACAGCCCCAACACCAGGAGCTCCCTCTGCGTGCCTTCAGCGCAGAGGAGCAAGGGGCGCCGAAGAAGGAGCTGAAGGGCAGCAGAAGCTCGGGCCGAAGGTGGCCTTCGACGCTTCTCCCTCTGCCTGCTCTGCTCAGGCTGAGCACGCAGAGCAACTGCCAAAAACGGGAGCGGGGCATCCCTTCTTCAAGCGGCAAGGCCCACCCCCCACAAGCTCCAAATGCGCGCCAGGCACGCAGCTCTTGCTGCCTGTCTTCCAGATGCTAGAATAAACCCAGATGCTAGAATAAACTTTGAAAGTCTTGCAGGAGCCCCTGGATTCTAGTTTCATTTAGATGTTAATGCAGTCTCCCTATGTTTACTAAGGTAGTTATCAGCAATTACTGCTGCTATGAATGGTCTTGGTATTTCTTTTCACCACTTTTGAATTTTGTGTAGGGTTAGTAGTAAACATAAATTGCAGTCCAGGAATATGAGCGATGAGATTGAGGAGAGAAATACATTTTCTTTTGTTCTTTCTTTTTTGGGTATTGTTTTATTTGAGTGTGTGTGCAGCTGGAAGTCATGGCGACCTCTGGTGACTGCCCCTACTGGGAGCCTGTAGGATAGTCAGAGAGGTAGCTGAATAAAGTCCACTCCAGCCTCTGGTATTTCAGGAAGGTCTCCCATCCAAGTACTTGCCAGAGTTGACCCTGCTTAGCTTCCAAGGTCTGATGAGATTGGGCTTGCCTGGGCTAGCCAGGTCAGGGCAGAAATGTACTTCCTTAGTGTATGAAGCTTCTGGAATGCATTAGTTTGCAAGGAGAAAAGCGGAAACCAGACTTAGGTGTAAGAATTAGAAACTATAATGAGTGATGTGTTTCATGATCCGGGGCTGGCTGTCCAGTGAATATTTGGCAAATACTAGTCAATACCCTCATCACAGCATGTAGTCTCATAGTTTCAATACTCACATTTTGAAGACCACTTGCATAATACTAGCCAGGATACTTAGTTTTGAATTAAGTTGTATGCTTCTCATGTTTCAGACTTGAAACAAAGCATGATTAAATATTATGCAAAAATTATTTTGCTTATACCAGTTCTCTTTATTTTTCCAAGTGTCTGAACTACAACCTGAAAAATCTTTAAACACCAGCACAAGAATGTCGCAGAAGAATTCCAGAGAACCTAGAAATTTTAATGTTTCCAGCTCCTTGGAGTCTGAAGATATTAGTTTGGAGACTACACGGCCAACTGATGATATCTCCTCCTCGGAAGAATGGGAAGGCACCATCAAAATTACCAGGCAGCTGATAGAACAGAAGGAGCTGCTTCATCACCTCCAGTTGCTGAAAATAGAGCTTTCCCAGAAGAAATTGATGGTAGACAACATGAAAGTGGAGTACCTGACAAAAGTAAGGGCTCTTCCTGTGACTGTCACTGCACATGTTAAAAGCACTCCAGGGCTGCCAATAGCCAAGCAGCTGTTGGTAGCCTGCTAGCTGGTTAGCATTCATAGCTAACCATAGTCATATGACATTTCTGCAGTATAATCCAGTACCCAGATTCATTTTTCAGTTGAGCTGTGACTTTGCTGCGGTCGAGGGTATAAAGAGATTTTTCTTTAGGTTATTGAAATTAGATGCAAACAAGATGGGAGCTAGGGAGGAACCATGTGAGTGGGGAATAATTTGGAACTCATTCCCAACCCTCGTGATTTATTCCTCTTTTCATGGGCCTCATTAGACTGATTCTTCTCATCCACACATTTTCAAGCTGTCTCTCAGCATCCCATCTCATACAGGGCATTTTCTACTCTTGTGAGACCAGTTTAATTTTCAAAGTTAATTTAATTTACCAAGTCATATTTTTCCACATATCCCAACTATGTAAAAACTCCTGCAGTGTTTGTGGACCCCTCTGTTGCCCCAGTTTCGTTATCCACATTGAGATCAGTCAGCAGAGTGTTTAGATAGAGAAATCTCCGTCTTCTACGATACACGCAACATTTCAAGGAAGGGACTATTCTGAGGTCCTTATTCAGAATTGGTTACTCACATCATACTAATGTTTTAAGGGAGATACTAGTTCTGTGCTAAACTGCTTTTTTAACCATCTGTCTTAAATATAATTACATGGAAATGGTTTCCACTCATGTCAGTGGGATTTAATTCTGGGTAAACGTATTTAGAACCAGACTGCTAGGGACATTTCCGTGGGTTGGGGTTGGGGTTAGGGTTTAGGGTTTGGGTTAGGGCTAGAGCTAGGGTTAGGGTTAGAGCTAGGGTTAGGGTTAGTGTTAGCTTTTGGGTTAGGGCTAGGGTTATGTTTATGGTTTGGGTAAGGGTTAGGGCTAGAGTTAGGTTTAGGGTTGGGTTAAGGTTAGGGCTAGGGCTACGGTTAGGATTAGGGCTAGGGCTATGTCTAGATGTCAGCTACAGATGTTGGCTACAGTTAGGGCTAGGGTAATGGTAAGGGTTAGGGCTAGAGTTAGGGTTAGGGTTAGGCCTAGGGTTAAAGTTAGGGCTAGAGTTAGGGTTAGGCCTAGGGTTAAAGTTAGGGCTAGGGTTAGGGTTTGTACTAGGGCTAATTTTAGGTCTAGGGTAAAGGTAAGGGTTTGGGTTCGGGTTACAGCTAGTGTTGGGTTTAGGGTTAGGCCTCGGTTTTGGGGTAGGATTAGGGTTATGTTTAAGGCTAGGTTTAGATTTAGGGTTAGGGCAAGGGCTAGGTCTACTGTTAGGTGTAGGGTTTGGGTTAAGGTTAGGGCTAGGGTTACGGTTAGGGCTATGGCTATGGCTTGTGCTAGGGTAAAAGATAGGGCTAGGGCTATGTCCAGGGTTAGGGTTAGCTTTAGGGTTAGGGATAGACTAGCGCTTGTTTTAGGGTTCATTTTATGGTTATGGTTTGGACTAGGGTTCGGGTTATGTCTAGGATTAGGGTTACGATTAGGGTTAGCGTTAAGTTTACCGTTAGGGTTAGGGTTGTCTAGGGTAAGGGTAAGGCTTCGGATTAGTGTTAGGGCTAGTGCTAGTTTTAGGATTAAAGTTAGGGTTAGGTTTAGGGTTAGGGCTTGGGCTAGGGTTAGGGCTGGGATTAGGGATAGGACTTGGATAGGGCTAGGGTTAGGGTTAGCTTTCGGCTTAGGGCTAAATTTAGGGCTAGTGTAAGGGTTAGGGTTAGGGCTAGGGCTATGGTTAGGGCTAGGGTTAGGGTTAGGTGTAGGGTTGGGTTAAGGTTAGGGCTAGGGCTACGCTTAGGATTAGGGCTAGGGCTTGTTCTAGGGCTAGGGCTATGTCAAGGGTTCAGATGTTGGCTACAGTTAGGGCTAGGGTAATGGTAAGGGTTACAGCTAGAGTTAGGGTTAGGGTTAGGCCTAGGGTTAAAGTTAAGGCTAGGTTTAGGGTTAGGGTTTGTACTAGTGCTAATTTTAGGTCTAGGGTAAAGGTAAGGGTTTGGGTCACAGCTAGGGTTAGGTTTAGGGTTAGGCCTAGGGTTAGGGTTAGGATTAGGGTTATTTTTAGGACTAGGGCTAGGGTTAGATTTAGTGTTAGTGCAAAGGCTAGGGCTACTGCTAGGTGTAGGGTTTGGGTTAAAGTTAGGGCTAGGGTAACGGTTAGGGTTAGGGCTATGGGTAGGGTTTGTGCTAGGGTAAAAGATAGGGCTAGGGTTATGTCCAGGGTTAGGGTTAGCGTTAGGGTTAGGGATAGACTAGTGCTTGTTTTAGGGTTCGTTTTATGGTTATGGTTTGGACTAGAGTTTGGGTTTGGGTTATGTTTAGGGCTAGGGTTAGGGTTACAGTTAGGGTCAGTGTTAAGTTTACCGTTAGAGTTAGGGTTGTCTAGGGTTAGGGTAAGGATATGGCTTTGGATTAGTGTTAGGGCTAGTGCTAGTCTTAGGGTTAAAGTTAGGGTTAAGTTTAGGTTCTTGGGCTTGGGCTAGGGTTTGTGTTAGGGCAGGGATTAGGGATAGGGCTTGGGATAGGGTTAGCTTTTGGCTTAGGGTTTGGGTTATGGCTAGGGCTATGGTTAGGGTTAGGGCTAGGGTTTGTGTTAGGGCTAAAGTTAGGGCTAGGGTAATTGTAAGTGTTAGGGCTAGAGTTAGGGTTAGGAGTAGGGCTATGGCCAGGGTAGGGTAAGGGTTAGGGATAGGGTTTGGGTTATGGTTAGGGCTAGGGTTAGGTTATGTGCAGGGTTAGTATTAAGGCTAAAGTTCGGGCTAGGGTTTGGGTTAGGGCTAGGACTAGGTTTATGGCTTATATTAGGTTTAGGGCTAGGATTAGGGCTATGGCTAGGGTTTCGGTTAGGGCTAGGGTTTGGTTACGGTTAGGGCTAGGGTTAGGTTTTGTGCAGGGTTAGTATTAAGGCTAAAGTTCGGGCTAGGGTTAGGGTTAGGGCTAGGACTAGGTTTATGGCTTATATTAGGGCTAGAGCCAGGGTTAGGGTTAGGGCTATGGCTAGGGTTTTGATTAGGGTTAGGTTTAGGGCTAGGGTTAAAGTTAGGGCTAGGTCTCGGGTTAGTATTAGGTTTAAGGTTAGGGCTTGGTTTAGGGTTAGGTTTTTTTGCAGGGTTAGTGTTAAGGCTGAAGTTAGGGTTAGAGTTAGGGCTAGGGTTTGGGTTAGGGCTAGGACTAGGTTTATGGCTTAGATTAGGGCTAGGGCCAGGGTTAGGGTTAGGGCTAGGGTTAGGGTTAGGGCTAGGGTTTGTCTTAGGGCTAAAGTTAGGGCTAGAGCAATGGTAAGGGTTAGGGTAAGGGATAGGATTAGGAATAGGGCTAGGGCCATGGCTAGGGTAAGGGATAGGGTTACGGTTAGGGCTAGGGCTAGGTTTTTTGCAGGGTTAGTGTTAAGGCTAAAGTTCGGGCTAGGGTTTGGGTTAGGGCTAGGACTAGGTTTATGGCTTATATTAGGGTTAGGGCTAGGGCCAGGGCTAGGGTTAGGGCTATGGCTAGGGTTTTGATTAGGGTTTGGTTTAGGGCTAGGGTTACTGTTAGGGTTTGGGTTAGGGCTTGGGTTAGGGTTAGGTTTTTTGCAGGGTTAGTGTTAAGGCTAAAGTTAGGGTTAGGGCTAGGGTTTGGGTTAGGGCTAGAGTTAGGGCTAGGGTTTGGGTTAGGGCTAGAGTTAGGGCTAGGGTTTGGGTTAGGGCTAGAGTTAGGGCTAGGGTTTGGGTTAGGGCTAGGACTAGGTTTATGGTTTAGATTAGAATTAGGGCTAGGGCCAGGGTTAAGGTTCGGGTTAGAGTTAGGCCTAGGTCTAAAGCTAGAGTTTGGGTTAGGGCTAGGATTAGGTTTATGGTTTAGATTAGGGTTAGGGCTAGGGTTAGGGTTTGGGCTAGGATTAATGGTAGGGTTAGGGTGACGGCTAGGGCTTGGGCTTGGGCAAAGGGTATGTGTAGGTTTAGGGCTTGGGTAAGGGTAAGGGTTGGGCTAGGGTTAGGGTTAGGGTTCAGTTAAGGTTAGAGTTAGGGTTAGGACACGGGTTAGGGTTAGTGTTAGGGTCGGGGTTAGGGGTAGGGTTTGGGGTAGGGGTAGGGTTAGGGTCTGGGTTTGGGTTCAAGTTAGGGTTAGGTTTTGGGTAAGTTTAGTGTTAGGGCTAATGGTAGGGTTAGGGTTAGGGTTAGAATTAGGGCTAGGTTTAGGGTTAGGGCTAGGACTAGGTTTATGGCTTGGATTAGTGTTAGGGCTAGAATTAGGGCTAGGGTTATGGTTACGGTTAGGTTTAGTTTTAGGGTTAGGGCTAGGGTTTTAGTGTTAGGGTTTTGGTTAGGGTTAGGTTTAGGGCTAGTGTTAGTTTTAGGGTTAGGGCTATGGCTAGGACTAAGGTTAAGTCTGGGGCTTGGGCTAGTGTTTGGTTTTGTGGTAGTTTTAGTGTTAGAGCTAGGGCTATGGCTATAATTAGCGCTAGGGCTAGGTTTATGGTTAGGGTTAGGTTTTGGGTAGGTTTAGTGTTAGGGCTAATGGTCGGGTTAGAGTTAGGCCTAGGTTAGGGTTAAGGTTAGGGCTAGGACTAGGTTTATGGCTAGGATTAGGTTTAGGTCAAGGGTTAGGTTTAGGTCTAGGGTTAGGGTTACAAATAGGGTTAGGGTTAGGGTAGGACTACTTTTAGTGTTAGGGCTAGGATTAGGGTTAGAGTTAGGGCTAGGGTTAGGTTTTGAGTTAGGGTTAGGGTTAGAGCTAGGTCTAGGGTTTGTGTTAGGGTTTCGGTTAGTGTTAGGACTAGGGTTAGGTTTAGGGTTATAGTTCGGTCTATGTTTAGTGTTAGTATTTGGGTTAGGGTTACAGTTAGGGCTAGGGTTATTGTAAGGTTTTGGGTCAGGGCTAGGGTTAGGTTTAAGTTTAGGGTTAGGTCTAGGGTTCGGGTTAGGGCTTGGGCAAGGGGTATTTTTAGGGTTAGGGCTATGGCTTGTGCTAGGGCAGGGGTGGCCAACCTGTGGCTCGGGAGCCACATGCGGCTCTTTCACACATATTGTGTGGCTCCTGGCAGGGCGGCTAGGGAAGCAAAGGGGAGGCATGCTTTTTCTCTCTTTCTCCCTTCCTTCCTTCCCTCCTCCCTCCCATCTATTTGCTTTCCTAGTTTCTCTCTCTCTCTTTCTTTCCACTTCTTTAATTCTTTCTTTCCATCTCTCTCTTTTTTTCTCTCTCTCAATATCATTAGCAAACAAGTAATATCATTATCAATAACCGGTTTTCCTTGTTTGTTTTTATTTTTGGCAGTCCCATTTAACGTTAATAAAAAGCAAATGTGCATATTTTTAAAAATAAAAACAGGTGTGTGATATTTGTTCCTGTCTTGCGGCTCTCAGATATCTCTATGTGGCTCTTACGTTTATTCTATATGGCTCTTACGTTAAGCAAGGTTGGCCACCCCTGTGCTAGGGTAAAAGATAGGCTAGGGTTATGTCCAGGGTTAGGGTTAGGGTTAGGGTTAGGGCAATGGCTTAAGCTAGGGTTAGGGTTATGGTTTGGGCTAGGGCTAGGGCTACGTCTCATGCTGATTTAGGGTTAGGATTAGGGTGATGGTGGGGGCTAGGGCTAGGGTTTGTGTTAGGGTTAGGGTTAGAGCTAGGGCTAAGGCTATAGTTAAAGTTAGGGTTAGGGTTTAGGTTTTTTTTTAGGGTTATGGTTAGGGCTAGGGTTTGGGTTCAGGTTATGTCTAGTGCTAGGGTTAGGGTTATGGTTAGGGTTAAGTTTACCATTAGGGTTAGTGTTGTCTAGGGTTAGGGGAAGGGTAAGGATTAGGGTTAGAGCTAGGGTTAGGCCTTGGGGTTTGGGTTCGGGTTTGGGGTTCAGGTTTGAGTTAGGGTTTGGGGTTAGGGTTTAGGGTTAGGGTTTGGGGTTAGGGGTTAGGGTTAGTATTTAGGGTTAAGGATTACTGTTTGGGTAAGTTTAGAGTTAGGTTGGGTTAGGATTAGGGTTAGGGTTAGATGTTAGAGTTAGGGTTTTGGGTTCGGGGTTCGGGTCAGGGGTTCGGGTTAGTGGTTAGGGTTTAGGGTTAGGGCTAGGTTTTGGGTTAGGGCTAGGGTTATGGTTAGGGTTAGGATTAGGTTATAATGTTAAGTTGTTCCGTTGCCTGATTTAGTCCCAGAAGCAGAGGGGTCTAGTGATTTTGCTCCTTGGTGGAATTCACTATGTGAGTCTTGGCCTTTGATTACAAAAACGTTGGAAGAAGCCAAAGTGGACTATAAGAAATATGCTGATAAGGGGAGGGCCCCAGGATGGGATGGCCCCAGGATGGGACCCCCAGGATGGGATCTCTCCCCTGGAGACTTTGTCTATGTGTCAATTAAAATTATTAAAGGACTCCAACCTAGTCGAAAATTGGGCTGGACATACGTGGGGCCTTTCCCTGTTATAAGGTGCATTAACAAAGTGACATTTGAACTTTTTTTTTTCCCCATGGAATTTTTTTTTTATTATTTGTATAAGCATATCATTATTCAACGATAAACATACTCGTTTCTCAACATATCAATCTGAACAAAACAACTGAATCTTGATCTATATTTTCCCCTGTCTACCTTGTTTACTCTAATTTAAACCACACAGTTAAATTCTTTTAGCTCAAAGAACTACCTATACAAAACTATAAATAACATTGAAATTTTCCTTAATAATCATATTGGAGTCATTGTATCCGTTCTAACCAAACATAAAATTTTTCCCAAACTCTTAAATGGAGTGTACTATCTTTTTGTTTAATTATATGGCCAACCTTATCTAGTTCTGCAATATCCATTAGTCTGTCTATAATTATTTCTATATTTGGGGATGTATCATTTTTCCATAGTTTAGCCCAACTTAATCTTGCTGCAGTAAGTATATGTATCAATAGTTTTGCTTCTTCCTTAATTAAGTTTTCCGGAGTCATATTTAATAAGAATATTTCTGGTGTTAACGGTAATTTCAGTTTTAGTATTTCCAGTATCAAATTTTGTATTTTTTTCCAAATTTTTTGAACCTTCCTACAACGCCACCACATGTGGTAAAATGTACCGATATTTTTTTTACATTTCCAGCATATCTTAGAGCAGTTAGGATAACATCTAGAGATTTTATCAGGAGACCAATGCCATCTATGAAACATTTTATATAAGTTTTCTTTATGAGCAACTGCTGGTGAAAATTTTAATGTTTTCCATATTCTTTCCCAACTTTCTGTTTCTATTGTATAATCAAAATCTTTCATCCAATCTATCATACATTTTTTAATGGTTTCATCCTGCATATCATCAGTTAGCAACACATTATATATTTTCCTAATATTTTTTTCCTTTGTATTAAGCCATGCCTTATCCATCTCTATATTAGTTTCCATAAATCCAATTTTCTTATCTGCTTCATAGATAGACACCAGTTGATGTTTTTCCCACCATGATAAGTTTATACTGTCTCTCAGCTCTAATTTATCATGCTTATCTAACAACCTCCTATAATCTAATTTATTGTATTCTGTAATTAGGGATGGTTTAACAAAAGCTTCTAAAGGTGAAATCCATTTGGGTGTTTTGGGATAGAATGTAATTTTAATTTCCTGCCAAATTTTTATTAAGGCACCTCTTATCATATGATGATGGAAATTGGAATGTATCTTTTCCTTCTTATACCATAAATAAGTGTGCCATCCCATAAATAGATCGTAACCCTCTAGTGCTAATTCTCTAGTGTTTTCTAGCTATACCCATTCTTTAATCCATAACATGGCAGTGGCACGATAATATAATCTCCAATTTGGTAAGTCAAATCCTCCCCTCTCCTTCCTATCCTGTAAAATTTTTAATTTTATTCTAGCTTTTTTGGGGTACCATATGAAAAATCTAATTATCTTATCCAGATCTTTAAAGAATTTATCCTTTTTCAAAATTGGGATGTTCTGAGCTAGAAAAAGAAATCTCGGCAGGATATTCATTTTAATGGTCGCTATTCTACCCATTAGTGATAATTGGATGTTTTTCCATTTATCTAAATCTTTTTGGATTTCCTTTAGAAAGACCGTATAGTTATTATCTATAAGAGCATTGTTATTACTTGTAAACCAAATACCAAGATACCTTATTTTTTTGACCACCTCTATTTTAGCAGTTTCTTGAATTTTATTAGTTATTTCCGCTGAACAGTTTTTGACAAGGATTTTGGTTTTCCTATAATTAATTTTTAAACCTGCTACATTTCCGTATCCTATAATATTTTTTATTAATGGGGGTATTGACTTTAATGGGTTCTCCAAGATAAATAGTAAGTCATCGGCATAAGCTCTTACCTTAAATTCATACGATCTAATTTTCAATCCTATAATTTGTTTATTTTCTCTTATTTGGTCGTTTAAAGATTCCAAAGCAAAAATAAATAGCAAAGGTGATAATGGACATCCCTGTCTTGTTCCTTTTTGAATCATTATATCTTGAGTTAGATCTCCATTAATTATAATTTTAGCCTGTTGCTTTTTATAAACTGCCTTTATCATATTGTAGAAAAATACCCCTACATTACTACTTTCCAACTTGTGTAATAAAAATGACCATGACAGATTATCAAAAGCCTTTTCTGCATCAAGAAATATAAATGCTGCTTGTTTCTCTGGATGGTTTTCATAGTATTCAATAGCATCAATAAGAATTCTTATGTTATTTCTCAGTTGTCTTTTTGGTAAAAAGCCCACTTGATCTTGATGTATATAATCTGAGAGGACCCTCTTAAATCTTGTTGCCCAAATATTAGCAAAGATTTTATAATCTGAATTTAGAAGTGAAATTGGTCTATAATTGTTAATCAGTGTTTTGTCTCCCTCTGGTTTAGGAATCAAAGTTATTACCGCCTGCTTCCATGTGTCGGGTATATCTCCTGTTTTACCAGTTTCTTCAATCAGTGTTTTGAAGGGGAGACTAATCTGATTTTCAAGAAGTTTGTACATCTCATTCGGCAGGCCATCTGGTCCTGGGGCTTTTTTACATTTTTGATTTTTAATAGCATCTACTATTTCTTGCATTGTAATCCTTTGGTTCATTATTTGCTGTTGAACTTTTGAAAATTGAACTCCTTTTTTCTCTAATAAATATTTTTCTATTTGGATAATGTCTTCGGTGTCTTGATTATAAAGCTTTTTATAATATTTTTCCACAATTTCTTTTAGCTCCTGTAATAGGTATTTTTCTTCTCCCTTGTCATTTTTTAAGGCCACAATTGTTCTTTTTTCCTTTTCTTTCTTTAATTTATAAGCTGGCCATCTAGTTGGTTTGTTGGCATTTTCAAATAAATATTGTTTTGTATATTCAATTTTTTTTGCAATTTCTTGGGACAGCATTAAATTAGCTTGTGCTGTAAAGTTTTTATTTTTAATCTGCTTTTTTCCTGTTTTATGTCCTTCTTTGAGGCTACTTCTTCTAATTTAATTTTATTACAAAGATATTCATATTCGGATTTACTCTGTTTCCATTTCCATGCCTGATGACTAATTAAGATCCCTCTTTAAAAAGCTTTATAAGTATCCCAAATTATTCTCATAGTTGTTTCCTGTTGAGTATTTATTTTGAAAAATTCCTGTTTCAGATTTAATTTTTTCCACTAATTTTGGGTCCTTTAACAAATTAAGATTAAATGACCATCTACTTTTCTTTTTGGTATCTTTTAAGGAGATTGAGATTGGATTATGGTCTGCAAAAGTGGCAGGCAATATTTCCACTTCCATCATTTCTTTTACTAGTGGGACTGACATCCATGCCATATCAATCCTAGACCATGTCTGATGTCTTGGCGAGTAATAAGTGAAGTCTTTTTTATTTGGGTTTCTCGTTCTCCATATATCTACTAAATTAAACTCCTCTGCAATTTCAAGAAATTTTTTGGGTAAGATCAAACCTCTTCTCTTATTTTTTCTGTAATGGCTTCTATCTATCTTAGAGTTGAAAACAGCATTATAATCACCCATTATACATATGTTCTCAAAATATGTTCTCTTTTCCGGCAGTTGCGGGAGGAAATAAAAAGGGAAGTTACCTTTAAGAGGCGGCGGTGTGCGGCGGGGAGCGGCTGGATTAGCGGAGTTACTGCCTGAGTCATTGGCGCAGCTGAGGCAGCTTCAGGGCCGATCTTCAGAGTCACTGACGTAGAAAAGAGGCGCCGGGGGAACGACAGAGGCAGAACCGTGACCGGAGTAAGATACTTAGACTGGGGAGACGCTGACAGAGTGACGTGAAAAGACAGTGCCAGCGGAGAACGCACAGGAGATACACAAATGACGTAAGCAACGCAAAGAATGTACCAGCACTAAAAGAACGGAACAGACGTAAGACAAGAAAAGGGAAAGGAAAGCAAGTAAAAGGTGGAACTGAGCTAACTAATAAAGAACCTTTGAAAGGACTTAAGACAGGACAATATTTGAGAGAGAGTGGGAAATAATTTTGGTGTGCTAGGATAAATTGTTGATATTCTCATTGTTGATTGCAAAATAAGGTCTAGATATCTCTGATGTTATAAGAGAGTTTAGCTACTATTGTTTCTACTGTATTTGTTGTAATTGCGGTGTCTTTAGAAAATAATATACAAAGAATTCAGGGTGGGGAAGGATTAACTTAATTAATTAATTGAATTAAATTTATTTAATCAATTTAATCAATAAAAATAGAATAGTTGTTAATCTACATCAATCAGGACCCACTAAAAATAATTAAACCGATCTATTAATTAATTAATTTGTTAATAAAATCTATTATGCTATAAAATTCATTTAACTATTTAACGGACTGATTTAGAAAAAGAGGCATCTAGAAAAAATTCTGCTTTTCCCGTGAACAAATTATAACATTGGATTAAAACAAAATAATCAATAATTTAAAGCCCAAATTAAGCAACTTAACTGTATGGCATCAGGAGGAGGAAGTGGTAATAGGAAGTCTTCTATCCCATCTCCAAATATAGTTAAAGGTATGAGTCAACTAAAGCCAACATCTTCTAGTCTCCCACAGATGTCAACAAAAGACCTAAAGGCGATGATAGAAGAATCAGTCTCAGCGGTCATCAAACAGACCATCGAGAATACGCTGCCAATATTAATAAAGAAAGAAATGGAACCAATACAACTTCTACAAGCTCAGATGGAAGAAATATCAAGACAAGTACAAGCGGAAACTGAAGAATTTAGACTACAAATTCTCGAGAATAAACAAGAAATACAAAAAATTGCCTCCAATCAACAGATAATTGTAACCAATCAAAAGAAAACAAATAGAAGGGTTACTGAAGTAGAATTAGAAGTTCAAGAATTAAAATCAAAGAACGAAAAAATAGAAGAAACACTGATTAATTTTGAGCTAGATAAAGCAGCTCTAATTCTACGTTTGCAAAATATACCAGAGAAGATTGGAACAAATTTAAAAGAAGAAATTGTGGAAAGCCTAACCGCCCAGCTAGCAGTAACATCCAAAGACGAACTTTCATCAGACATCGACGCCGTTTATAGGAGAAATTCTTCATATGCTAGGAAACACAACGTCCCTCGTGAGGTCCATATTAAATTCTTCAAGAGAGAGATGAAGGAGAAAATATTGAGAGCTGCCAATGAAAACAAAGTGCAGATACAGGGGGCAGAAATCAGATTTCTTAAGGAAATCCCGTGGAGTGTTAGAGAACGTCGTTTCAAATATCAGGACTTAACGGAGCTACTGAAGACAAAGAATATAACATACAAATGGCTGTACCCAGAAGGTATCTTTTTTGAATTTCGAGGCAGAAGACACAAAATTAACTCAATCTTCAAAGTAGAAAATTTTCTAGAAACTCACGGAGAAGATTTAGGATGGCAAAAAGATGAAGACGACGAAGAACGGAATGAAGAGAAAGAAAGCGAGGAGGAGGACGAGGCAGAACAAGAAAGGAAGAAAAAAGAAGAAAGGAAAAAAGGGGGAAAAAAGACTGAAATCAAAGCATCGCAAATATTGACTCGCTTCCAGTACAAAAACAAGGCGGAGGAAGAGAAAAGAAGTGATGACTCACAATAGGAATCTTAAGATTGTCTCAATTAATGTAAATGGGCTGAATAGCCCACAAAAAAGGAGGAAAATTTTTCATCAAGTTGTTAAATTACATGTTGATATTGTTTGTATGCAGGAAACTCATATTAGAGAAAAAGATATAAAATATTTAAAAGTTAAAAAATTAGGTGAATCTTTTGTTGCATCAGATGGGGAAAAAAAGAAAAAAGGAGTAGTAATATATGTTAAAGAACAATTAAACCCACAATTATACCATGCATCCAAAGACGGTAGAATCATAGCAATTAAAATTACAAGACAAGGTAAAGAAACTTTAGTAATTAATATTTACGCGCCAAATCAAAACCAGGAAGCTTTTTTTATGGATCTACATAAGATCATGAATAAACAACACAAAGTGACATTTGAACTTAAACTCCCCAAATCATTGAAATTTGTGCACCGTTTTTCATTACAGCCTACTGAAGAAAGATCCTCGGCTGAACAAATGGAGACCTTCCTCCTCCTCTCCTCCTCCTCTGATGAAGAGCAATGAACCTCATTATGCTACCGATCAAATCTTGGACTCTAAACTAAAGCGGGGGCATTTGTTTTATCTTATCAAATGGTTGCATTTTGGTCCTGAAGAAAATGAATGGGTTGAGACCTCTCATGTGCATGCTCCTGAAAAAATTCGGGCTTTCCATAAACTGTACCCTTTGAAACCTGGGAGGGGAGGATGTTTTATCAGGAGGGCAGAATGTCAGTTAGCACTGCCATGGTTTCCTGGTGATTGTCATTCTCGATGATACTGTTGCATTACCAAGGTACCTATTCTCAGTTAGCCCTGCTAATGTCTCCTGCTGTTTATTATTCTCAGTGGTATTATTCTCTATTGCAATTGTGTAATTCATTGAGGCCTGAGAGGTCTATCGACCAATCTGATGATTAATTAACATTGCCTTTGTTTCAAGTTGCAAACCGACTCCTCTAGGTCCCGGACAGGAGCTGGCATCTGTAGAGTGACTTCCACCGCAGGAATGCATTTCTTGCTCGCTCTGCACATGCTTACTGCTCATTAACTTTTCTTTATTCTTATCTGTTTTTCGCTTCTCCCTAGCTCATGGCCTTCAGCTGAAAGCCTCCTGCTATGTGTTAGATTATTCACAGGTGCTATGTGATCCTTTGCTTGCTTTTCCTTGGGAACATCCGCCCCACAAACCCCAACAGTGTTTTGCCTGGGAACCTACTTTATCGCGCTTCCCTTGGGAACAGTGGGCCAGTATATTTGGGCGCCAATAATTCTCCCAGTTGATTGGTGGATATTGAGGGGGGCTTATTTCATATCAAGTATAATTGTAGTTGTATTCATACTAACAGAAGAAGTGTGTTTGACCAACAAGATCTTTTCTGCAAATAAAGGAATTTCTGTTTAAGGAGACCTGTTGTGCACTACATCGATTGGGACAATCTCACAGTATCATGCTTTTATATTGCTGACTAGATGTACAATGAAATAAAGCCATGCTCTGTGTAGGTAGAGTATGTATTACTTCTTACTGGAAGGACACTAACATACCTACTATACAGACTTGGTTTAGCAAATTGTGGGACTTACATGTGATGGAAACTATCAGTGACAAAATTGATTTTCTATCCAAGCCAAATTTCATTCCTCCTGCATGGGAACGTTTCCATCGTTGGTTATAATTTACCACGAAAGGCGACAGTTATTATTTTAAAGCCATGCAGGCAGAGTATATATTGCTTCTTACTGGAAGGACACTAAGGGCTCCTGGTTGGGAGTTGGAGCCCAGAGACTCTGTCTATGTGTCTACTAAAAACATCTGTGGTTTGCAGCCGAGCCGGAAATTAGGATGGAAATACATAGGGCCTTTTAAAGTCTTGCGTAAAATCTCTCCTGTGTCTTTTGAGTTGGAATTGCCTAAATCGCTGAACTCTGTTCATCCTGTTTTCCATTACAGCTTGTTGAAGAAAAATCCTGGGCCGAATTCCTGGCGTCCGGAGACTCCAGCTCCTCCTCCTCTGATGAAGGAGGGGGAGCCGCATTTTGAAATATCCAGCATTTTGGACTCTAAACTCAAACGTGGGCTTTTGTTTTATCTGGTTAAGTGGGTGGATTTTGGTCCTGAATGCAATGAGTGGGTGGCGGCTGATCATGTTCATGCTCCCCGTTTAATTCTTGCTTTTCATAAACGTTATCCTGCTAAACCTGGTGGGCATTGATTTTGGGAGGGGCAGGGTGTCAGGTTCCTGTCATGTTTTGTTTCCTTGTAACTTTCCCAGTTACAGATCCCGGCGGGAGCTCGGCATCAGTTCCTCCTCTGACGGCTCAGTTCCCCCTCCTCCCCCCCCTTTTCACTCCTCCCTCCTCTGGGTGAGCTCATGTGTTTTGCTAGACTTATATTATCTATGTTGATTCCTCTTGTAACCTTGGGCAACTGGGCTCTGATTTTCCAGGTGTCTTATGCGGGGGCCTGCAAGTAGTTTTCACACAGGGTCAGAGTGGGAATTTAGGTTCAGCTTGCGCGCCTATTCTTCCCTGAGAAAGTAATGGTAGATTTTTGGTACCTGACCATTCTCTTTCTGACCCCTGAGTGTCAAAGAGCATTTGAGAAACTCAATTTCCTATTCACATCAGAACCCATCCTTGCCCCGATAAGTCCAAGGAGTTTACTATTCATGTCGCATTGGACGTTGCCATGGGGGAGGCGATTTTACAAAGGGGGGAGGATGGGCGATTGCATCTGTTGGTGTTCATCTCAAAGAAGTTCAGAGAGGCAGAAAGAAATTGGTCCGTCTGGGATAAAGAGGCAGCCACCATCAGATTGGCTCTGACCACCTGGAGACATTGGTTGGAGGGGGCACGGAAGCCGTTCCAGGTGTGGACTGATCACAAAAACCTCGAGGTGCTGCACACCCGGAAAGCCCTTAATGCCAAGCAGCTCCGGTGGGCAGATTTCTTTTCCAAGTTTAACTTTACACTGCACCACTTCTCCGGGGCTTCCAACTCACTCGCTGATGGTCTCTCCCGCCTCCCGCAGCACGACTCGAAATGGGAAGAGGTGTTTGTTTCAATGTTTTCTCCAACCCAATTAGGGGGGGCGGTGGTGACCCGTAGCCAAGCCCGAAACACACCATCAATACCCCCAACGAGTGGGTTAGCAAATGTGCCACAAAATATTCACAGAAGGAGCATGATCTATTTGACTCAGAGACATTGGCCATTAAAAAATCAGGTGGATACTGGTATTGGGAGAGGAAACTCATTGTTCCGGAATCCTTGCGTCAAGCGGTGATGCATGCGAGCCATGAATCTAAGCTGTCAGAACATTTTGGTTACTTAAAAACATTGCATTTACTTCAGAGGCAGTTCTGGTGGCCATGCATGCGTGGAGATGTGTCTGATTATGTCTCCTCTTGTCAAACTTGCTTAATGTGCAAAAAGTGTGTGGGGGGGAACCCCCGGGGCTGCTACAACCCCTCCCTACCCCTTCCTGGCCCTGGGAAGCCATTTCAATGGACTTTATCACTAATCTCCCTCGAAGTAAGGGAAAGACTGTGGTGTGGGTGGTGGTTGACTTATTTTCCAAGCAAGCACACTTTATCCCATTCAAGCAGTTGCCCACAGCCAAGGGGTTGGCCAAGGCGTTTCTGTCTCATATAGTCAAATTACACAGTATCTGTAGTATCTGACAGGGTAGTATCTGACAGGGGGTCTCAATATGTTGCCACCTTCTGGAGGGAGCTCCTGGACATTATGGGGGTGGAGCCTGCTCTAAGTTCCGCTTATCACCCAGAGACTGATGGACAAACAGAAAGGGTTAATCAAATCCCGAAACAGTTCCTCCATTCCTACACTAACTTTCATCAGGACAACTGGGTGGAGCTCCTCCCCTTTGCAGAGTACAGTTACAACAGTGCAGTTCACTCCACCACCAGGGTTTCTCCTTTTATGACTGTGGGGGGATTTGAGGGGGTTCCTCTCCCGGCGTTGGGCTAGGCATCCTCGAAGTCTGGCTCATTTGGGGACTGGTGGAATTCTCTCCATGATTCCTGGCCTCTTATTGCAAAAACACTGGATAAAGCAAAAAGGGATTACAAAAAATATGCGGACAAGGGGAGAACCCCAGGATGGGATCTTGAGCCGGGAGATTCTGTTTACATGTCGACCAAGAATATACAAGGCTTGCAGCCTAACCAGAAACTAGGCTGGAAATATGTGGGACCTTTTAAAGTGCTACATAAAATCTCAAATGTGTCTTTTGAACTTGAACTGCCCAAAGCATTAAAAGCTGTGCACCCTGTGTTTCATTTCAGCCTTCTGAAGGGGGTATCCTGGGCCAAACGCATGGAGACCAGTTCGCCCTTGTCCTCCTCCTCTGATGAAGGGGGGAGGAGCCTCATTATGAAATTGCTCACATCTTGGACTCTAAGTTGAAGAGGGGTCATCTTTACTACTTTGTTCAATGGGTAGATTTTGGACCTGAACATAATGAGTGGGTGGCTGGGGAAAATGTGCATGCTCCTAAACTGTTGTGTGACTTTCATGCTTTGTATCCCTTGAAACCGGGGAAGGGGCTTCTTGAAGCTGGCAGGATGTCAGAATCTGACATTTCCCAAGCAGGAGGTGGCTTCCCCGACTCAGTCTATGTCACCCGCTCCCCCGGAGAGCTCATTACTGCTGTTGAAACTGTTATCTGCTTTGCTTTTATATGGCCTTGGCTTGTCGTCTTAACAGCTACTCTGCCTTCCAGGTGCCTCTCTAACTGCAGCCTGGGAACTGCTGGGGAGGTTTTGGTGGGGTGCGGGAAGGAATGTAGGATGAGTAATTGAACATTTGAGTGCATTTTTCCTGGGAAGCTAAACGGACATGTAATGTAGCGCCATTTCTGACTAACCTGATTGGTGTCCCTCCTCCCTCTTTGCCTTTGAATAATGTATAACTTACCTACAGCCCGTTGCTCTGTATCACTAACACAAAACGTGTTAACTACTATGGACCACTAAGAATAAAAAAGGACTTTTAATTCCAGAAGGCCTGGCTTATTGGTTCTGCAAGGGTTCTCGCAGAGGTCCAACTCCATGTCTATTCTTAGATAGAGCGCCAATGGGGGCTGCCTGGCTGAAGTGAATGGGCCGGACCTGCGGATCAAGGTCCAGGGCAACTGGCAGACCTTTGTAGCAGCCTAGGGCTCCATCAAACACTGTGGGGGAGTTCCTTACAAATAGTGTCAAAGTTCATAGCCCGCACATGGTTCACTCCGGTCACCCCAAACCCCAAGGGTCCAAACCAGGAGAGTCCCAGTAGGCTGGTGAGTTTGTCCTCCACCACCAGTACATCCAACAGTCTGTTACAGTCTGTGTCCTGGACTCTGAACTTGCCCCACCCCTTGATTGCTACCAGGTTCTTCTGAAAGTCCTGGAGCGTTAGGTCTACGGGTTTCTGTAACAGCCCCCCCCCCCTTTGGACAGAGTCTATGCAAAGTATCCGTCGAGATTATAGAAAAGGAGGAATCAGAGTCCAGGTCCATTTCACAGTGGGACCTCTCCACCAATACTATTACATGTATTTTGTTAGGGGTAGCCTGGGGCAAGAGCATTACCTGGTGGTGGGTAGAAGTCATGGAATGAAGATCTATGGACTTTTGATGTGTGGCTTGTGTGTGGTAGGATCCTCAGGAATGGCAGGCCCGGGCAATGTGTCCTGTCTTGCCACAGGACCGACAGGTTGCCTCTCAGAACCAGCAGGTCCGGCGCTCGTGTGTGTCTCTGCAGCTGGCGCACAATGTTGGCGTGATGGGGCTCGGGTTGGCCTGTGCAGATGTGGTGGATGGCTGTCGCAGTCCTCAATGGTCCAGCCGGCATACCTAGAGGATGTCATCCTCGTCGGATGCCTCGGAGCCAGAGCCCTGTCAATCCTTCTGTGCCTTCTTGAAGGCGGCCGCTGGTTTGCATGCTGATTCCAACTTGAGGTCCTTGATCGCCACAAGCTTGTGACAGAGCTTTGGTTTGCGAACATCCCAGATGAAGTGATTTAGGAGGGTGTCCTCAATAGACAGGAACTCATAGTTTACCGCCAGCCGGCGTAGGTTGGCCATGAAGTCTGCTGCTGATTCTCCAGACCTTTGTGTGCGCACGAAATAGTTCATTTGCATTGCCATCTTAGATGGTTTTGGCGTGAAGTAATTTGTGGGCACGGTTATCAGCTCGTCAAAGGAGGTGGCAGTGAGAGTCCTTGGCGTGATGAGGCTCTGCACCAACCGGATCGTTGATACTCCGCATGTGCTGAGGAGCCACCCTTTCTTCTTTTCAGCCTCAGTAGTCTCCTGGACCAGGAAGAAGTGCTCGGCCCAGGCTTCCCACAGCTCAGGATGAGCTAGGTCGAAGACAGCGATCTGTCCCAGAGCGGCAGCCATGATTCTGGAGTGGTGCGGTGAGTGGTGTCCTGTGGTGCGGTCAGGAGTCCGGCGGTACTCAGGGGCCGGAGGATCAGTGCTTGGTGTGGGGCTGGAGTCAGAGTCGGCTTGGAAACAGAAAAGTCAAATTCTGACTTTTCACCAGCCAAATTCAAGCATTTCTTGGTATGCTACATTACATTGCTGGGTCAGCTGAAGGATCTGTGCTTAATAATATGGAACGCAGGTGCATCTGTCTACGCCATCCACTTAGCTAATCCAGCCACAGCTACAGATTTTCTAATGTGACTCCTCGGTCAATTCAAAGTGAAAGATGGATCCAATAACCATTGGTGAACAGCTGGCTGTTTCTTCCTTTGAGATGGAAACCAGGGGAGAAGTCATTCAATCTGGAAACTGATCAGCCACAGCCTAATAAAAAGCAGAGACATTACCCTGCCAACAATATGGTCAAAGCAATATGGTCAAAGCAGTGGTATTCCCAGTAGTAATGTATGGCTGCGAGAGCTGGACTATAAGGAAGGCCGAGCGCCAAAGAATAGATGCTTTTGAATTATGGTGCTGGAGAAGACTCTTGAGAGTCCCTTGGACTGCAAGGAGATCAAATCAGTCAATCCTAAAACAAATCAACCCTGGCTGCTCCCTGGAAGGCCAGATCCTGAAGCTGAAGCTCAGATACTTTGGCCACCAAATGAGAAGGGAGCACTCCCTGGAGAAGACCCTGATGCTGGGAAAGACTGAAGGTCAAAGAAGAAGGGGACGGCAAAGGACGAGATGGTTGGACAGTGTTATCGATGCAACAACCATGAAGTTGAGCAAACTCCGAAGCACGATGGAAGAAAGGAGGGCCTGGCATGATGTGGTCCATGGGGTCACGAAGAGTCAGACTCGACTGTGTGACTGAACAACAACAAAATGTTATCCCTCTTAGTATCAAGATGTTTCCAGCATGAGTTGCCCCATCTTACTAACCCTTCTTAGAAGATTTCCAGATAGTTTTTTTGTTTTGTTTTTATACTGTTGGAGGATAAATATTCACAAAATAAAGTAGACAAAACAGAACAAATCTCTCTCTCCCACCCCCACCCCCCATGTATGGGACCATCCACCTGAAATGTGCAGCTAAATTTTTAATGGACTGACTATCCAGTGTAGCTTTTGGATTGCAGTGCAGACAAATACCATGGGGAATTCCTACCCCTATTGTTGTTGTCAAGATGAGCATGCTGTTCTCCTTTGATTTTGAAGCCCTTCTCATTGGTTGCTTACTGCCCTCTTGTGGCTATTTCATATTAAAGACTGAACTGCAGTAAAATATCCTGAGCATTCTATTGTAATTGATGGCACTTGTCTGAGTAAACACAGACTACCAATGTGAGACGGCACTCTGGGACTGAATTTTAAATGTATATATTGTTGAGCAGAATGACTGTGCTAGTGTGGTGTAGCAGCCAGAGTGCTGGTCTAGGATCTGGGAGACCCAGGTTCGAATCCCTACTCTTGCTGTGGAAGCCGGCTGGGTGACCTTGGGCCAGTCACACTCTCTCAGCCCAACCTTCCTCGTGGAATAATTGTTGTGAGGATAAAATAAAAGAGGGGAGAACAGTACTGTAAGACACTTTGGGTTGCTGTTGGAAGAGAAAGGCAGGGTGGAAGTACCTAACTAAATGCAAAACCACAGCCTACAGGGGCAGACTGGGAGGCAAAGCAGCCCTGGGGAGGAGCCCTGTCCACAGTTCCGCTCCTGCTGGAGGGCAGGAGAGAAGAATCAGGCTCACCACAGCTCCTGCCTGACTTGCAGGAGGGTAGACTGTACGACATACCCATGGTATGCAAAAGGAGGGCATGGCTTGTACCAGCAGCTCCCGTGGATCTTGCATGGAAAGGGGCCACTGGCTTGCTGTGGCTGGTGGTGTCTGCCTCAAGGGTGTCTGCCATGTACTCAGGCTCCAGGGGCGGGCAGACACAAGGCAGGGCTTGCCTACAAAGCAAAGCAGTGGCTCCCACCTAGCGTTGCCAACCTCCAAGTGGGACCTGGAGAGCTCCTGGATTTACAACTCACCTCTAGATGACAGAGATCAGTTCCCTGGAGAAAACGGCTGCTTTGGAGGGTAGACTGTACGACATTGTACCCTGCCAAGTCCCACTGCAGACTTTGTCCATCCCCCCCAAATCTCCAGGAAATTCCAGCCCGGGGGTTGGCAACACTACTCTCACCCCCATTGCACTGAGCCTGGGATCAGGGTGGCCCTGGCAAGTGGGGCAGTCCCAGGCCATCGGCCCACTGGAACTATCCCTAGTGTTCTTAACAGCCAGTAGAAACAAGGGAAAGTACGCACAGTGCCAGAAGATGTTAGAAGATGAGCAAGTGAATGAGCCTCTGATGGTGTAGTTGATGCTGTTAGGTCCAGTGATTGTTTTGTGTTTGTCAAAAAAGAAAAAAATGCTGTTGAAAAATACTGGAATCTGGAGGCCGGTGGAGTGAGTTTCAGCATAGTGGAGTTTATTGTAGGTCAGGAGCAAGCATACCTGAGGTGGCCCGGGGGTCAGCTTATATGCACAGAAAAGTCTCACCCCCATCTACACCCACACTGTGGGATAGGTTAATCTTCCCATCAGAGATTACATTGGTTCATTTGAATATGCTAAGCCCCTGATAGGTGGATCTTTAGTTGCCTGGGTGCTATTGTTCTTTTACCTCAAGCTTGTACCTTTTCCAGGCCATGTGGTCAGACTGCATGGCCGGCGCCATTACATGTTTGGTCACATCAAAGAATCATACAAGTGTACAGGAATTGTGTCCAGGACATAACACCCCTTCCCCCATAGTTCAGGCACACCCCCTAGCACACAAAGTCTTTGAGATAGGTCGGCCTTCTCCGCTCTCTGTCCGACCAATGGAGTGTTGGAGTGAGTGGACCCGGGACCGTGGTCTCTACCTTGCAGACCAAAGCGGCTGGAGTCGGGATCTCAGGAGCGACTTCTGGCTGGTTTGTTTCTGGAGCCGAGTTCTGCGGGTACTCCTGGGGTATGGTGGTCAGGTCTGGATCAGCCTCCCGAGTCCCGATGGTCCTTCTCGTCCATGCTGGGGTTGTGGATGTCAGGTCCTGGTCATTCTATGGTTCCTGGATGGCTGGAGCTTGACCGGTGTCACAACTGGTCTATGTGACATTGCCATACTAGGCTGTCCTCTGTGGTGACCTCATAAGAGAGGGGTCCTTTGACTCTGGTGACTCTACCTGGTATCCAGAGGGGGCCCTGTCCGTAGTTCCTAATGTACACAGGGTACTCCAGGAAGTATCCTCTCAAAGCTCGGGGTGTGTCGGGTTTCTTGGACTGGTGCGGGGCCCTGTCTAGGTGCAGACGGTCTAACTGAGATGTAAGCTGGCATCTCATGAGCAGCTCCACCGGGCTGTGGCCGGTGGCTGTGTGAGGCATTGCACGCCGACCAAAGAGAAAGACTGTCAACTTGTACTCCCAGTCCCCTTGGTCCATTCTCCACAGCGCCTCCTTGGTTGTGCAAACCATCCTCTCAGCTTGCCCATTTGTAGCTGGATGGAAAGGAGCATGATGGATCTTGGCCTAGCTTGACTAAGCTGCCAACAGCCTTATTTGGGTCAGGCACAAGAACCAGGGGTTACTGATTAAGCCTTTAGTCATTAACTGTTATGCCTAGCTGACGCTTAACTATGCATATTAATCAAAATTCACCTGTGGGCCACCTACATGGACAGAAAGAGGAAATAAAGTTAAAATTACTTTAAAGGATTGATATCCAGGGAACACAGGTGTGCTTGGGCGGGACACTAAATCGGGAGACTCGCATTAGTCTGATAACATGAAAAGGTACAAGGACTTGGCATAGGTGAAATGTTAAGTCCCCAGAATAGATCTTAAGGACATATATTTGTAGGAAATAACCATACATGGATTACGCCTTTGCTCGTTAAAACTGTATATTAAGTGTAGATGTAACTGCATGCTCTTTGGAAAAACCCTTTGCAAGTTTTTCCCGCTTTTGCTAGCAATAAAGCTTCACCTGAAATCTTCTGGATCTCTGGCTCCCTTGTGTTTCCTAAATTAGGATACAGGTACATGAGGTCTCTATTGAGATAACAAGCAGACCTTATGTGTTGTATGCCGTGTAGCTCCGTGAATCGCAGGAACTCTGAGGAGGTAACTGTGCTGTTGTTGGAGACCAACATGTCTGGCAGGCTGTGCGTACTGAATATTTACCACATTGCAGGGATGGCAGCCTCGGATGATGTAGACTTTACCAGAACAACCTCCAGCCACTTGCTGAAGCTGTCAATGAGAAACAACTGCCCCTGGACAGGCCCCACGAAGTCTATGTGGAGCCGGGACCATGGGCCTTGAGCCGACTCCCAAGGGCAGACTGGCGCATGGGGAGGGTCAGGACGTGACTCCTGGCATTTTGCACAGGCCCAGACCCTGGCCTCAATCCAGCCCGGGCCACCATACGTAGCTGCGGGCCAGGGCTTTCATCTGGACAACCCCAGGGTGGTGCTCATGAAGAGTGCTGAGCACCCTGGCATGGAGGGGCTCTGGAATCACCACCTGGGATCCCCATAGTAGGCACCCCTTGTGGCTTGACAGCTCACTGCACTGGGCTGTGAATGCAGTGAATTCTGGCCCAGCAGATGTGGGCCACCCCCTTCCCACCCAGTTAAGGACATGGGAGAGCATGCGATCCCGGGCCGTGCGCTGGGAGACATCTGTTACCTGGACGGGCTGGTCCGGAAGCTCCTCCAGGAGTGTGATGAGGTGGGTGGGAGCATGGTCAGGGTCGCAGTTAGGCAGCGGAAGGCAGCTCAAAGCATCTGCATGCCCCATGGATTTGCCGGGGCAGTAGACCAGGGAGTACTGGTAGCCGGAGAGGAAAATGGACCACCATAGAACCCAAGGAGACAGCATCTGAGGGGTCTGGCGGTCAGGGGCAAGGAGCCCCAGCAGGGGTTTGTGATCGTTGGCAATCGTGAAGTCCCGGCCATAGAGGTAATTGTGGAACTTTTTCATCCCCGCCACAATAGCGAGAGCCTCCTTGTCTATCTGTGCATAGTTCCTCTCAGCAGATGTCAAGATCCTAGAGTAGTAAGCAACTGGGACCTCCTGGCCGTTGGGCAGGCGGTGCCCCAAGACAGCCCCCACTCCATAAGGGGATGCATCGCAGGCCAGCACCACAGGGAGGGACTCATCGAAGTGGGCAAGGACCGCATTAGAGGTCAGAAGAGATTTCATGGCTTTGAAGGCAGCTGTGTGGTGGGGGCCCCATTCCCATTTAGCAGATTTGTCCAATAGTCTATGTAGTGGCTCAGCCACCGCAGCCTTATGCAGAAGGAAATTATGACAGAAATTCAAGAGTCCCAGGAAAGATTGAAGCTTGGCCTTGCAAGTGGGAGCCGGAGCCTCTGTGAGATTGTCCCAGTAGATGCAGTCCGCAACAGGTCTCCTTAAACTGAAAGTCCTTTATTTGCAGAAAGGCTCTTGTTCGTCAAATACACTTCTTCTTTTAGTAATGCCCCAGCATAGTGGCACAACTATAATTATACCTAATATGAAATGACCCTCCCTTCATGTCTCACCAATCATATAGCTGAATTATTGGCGCCCAAATATACTGGCCCAAAGTTCCCAAAGAGAGCGCGGCAAAAGATATTCCCAAGGAAAAACACTGGTAAGGGTTATGGGGCGGAAGTTCCCAGGAACAGATTCTAGCAACTCAGCACCTGTGAAGAAATAACATGTAGCAGGCAGCTTCCAACTCAAGGCCATGAGCTGGTGAGAAGCAGGCTAGAGATAATGCTGGAAGCTAATGAGCAGCAAGCCAGCGCGAAGCCAGCAAAAAGCCAAGAAGCACATTCCTAAGATGGGAGTCATGTCCCCGATGCTATCTCCCGTCCGGGATTAAAAGGAATGCATGTGAGGTTCAAAGCAGTAGCAATATCACATATGACCAAACATCAGTAGAACTCACTGGAAATGATAATTGACAGGAGATTAACAATAATTAACAACTGACAGGTGCGCAACAAAACTTATTGACAGTGCTAACTGACATTCTGCCCTCCCGATAATACCTTCCCACCAATCCCTCCAGGTTTCAACGGGTACATTTTATGGAAAGCTCGAATTTTTCCAGAGGCATGTACATGAGATGCATCAACCCATTCATTTTCTTCAGGATCGAAATGTAACCATTTGACAAGATAAAACAAATGCGCTCGTTTCAACTTAGAGTCCAAAATCTGATCAATTTCATAATGAGGCTCGTTGTTCTTCATCAGAGGAGGAGGAGAGGATGAGGAGGGTCTCCATTCATTCAGCCCAGGATCCTTCTTCAGAAGGCTGTAATGGAAAACAGGATGTACAAATTTTAATGATTTTGGGAGTTTGAGTTCAAAAGTCACTTTGTTAATACATCTGACCACTGGGAAAGGATCCACATATTTCCATCCCAATTTTCGGCTTGGTTGAAGTCCTTTGATGTTTTTGGTAGACACATAGACAGAATCTCCAGGGGAGAGATCCCAACTCGGGGCTCTCCCTTTGTCAGCGTATTTCTTGTAATCTGCTTTAGCTGCTTCCAACGTTTTGGCAATCAATGGCCATGACTCATGAATTCCACCAATTAGCAAAATCACCAGAGCTTTCAGTGGCCGAGTTTAAATTAGGCAAAGTCACTCCCTCAAACCCCCTAACCGCCATAAATGGTGACACTCCTGAAGATGAATGCACAGCATTGTTATAGCTATATTCTGCAAAAGGTAATATGTCCACCCAGTCATCTTGTTGGTAGTTAGTGTAGCAACGCAAATATTGTTCTAAAATTTGATTAACTCTTTTGGTTTGTCCATCTGTTTCTGGATGATAAGCACTGCTTAAGGCTGACTCGACTCCCATGACTTGTAAAAGCCCCTGCCAGAAGTTGGCAACGAATTGAGAGCCACAGTTGGAAATTACCTTCTTAGGAATTCTGTGGTGCCTAATCACCTGATTGACAAAAGCCTTAGCTAATGTCTTGGCGGTAGGTAATTTTTTTAGAGGTATGAAATGAGCCTGCTTAGAGAAAGGGTCTACCACCACCCACACAACAGTCTTTCCTTTGCTGGGAGGAAGATCATTGATAAAGTCCATAGAAATAACCTCCCAGGGACGACTAGGGGTCTCTAAAGGCTGCAATAACCCTGGGGGTTTTCCCCCTCAAGACTTTCCCATTAAGCATGTTTGACAAGAGGAAACATAAGTAGAGACATCCCCTCTCACATGCGGCCACCAAAACTGTCTTTGTAATAGATTCAAAGTCTTTAAATATCCAAAATGTCCTGAGAGTTTGGATTCGTGCGCTGCATACATGATGTCTTTACGTAGTGTAAGTGGAACCACTAACTTTTGGTCTTTAAACCAACAACCTTCAGAACTCTGAGTCAGGAAAGGTATAGAGTGGAATTCCCTGGTTTCTTCCTCAGAATATTCCCGGGCAAACTTTAAAATCCATTCAGACACCTCTGGGGTTACTTCCTTTTTTGTTTGACTTCTTGTTTGAACCCTCCCCCCCAATTGCTCTGGTGTGAACATAGTCTCTATCACCTCATCTCTCTGAGAATCATGTTGGATAAGGCGGGAGAGGGCATCCGCTAATGAATTGGCTTTGCATGTGAAGTGGCGAAGCATGAAGTTGAACTTGGAGAAAAAATCAGCCCATCTGAGTTGCTTAGCATTTAAGGAGCGTTGGGTCCACAGAGCTTCTAAATTTTTATGATCTGTCCATATTTCAAAAGGTTGGCATGCCCTCTCTAGCCAGTGCCACCAGGTAGTAAGAGCTAAGTGGATTGTGGCAGCTTCTTTATCCCAAACTGCCCAGTTACGCTCGGTTTCCCCAAATTTCTTTGAAATGTAGGCTAGAGGGTGCAATTTCCCATCAGCCCCTTCTTGCAGGATTGCCCCCCCCCCATGGCCGCATCGGATGCATCAACCTGCACTACAAACTTCTTATTTTCATCTGGGTGCACCAGAATTGGTTCAGAAGTAAAAAGACGTTTCAGGTTATCAAAAGCCTGTTGGCACTCGGGAGTCCAGTTTAACTGAGCACCTGGCTTTGCCGCCTCCTGCCCCTTCCCTTTAGTTTTGAGTAAGTCAGTAAGGGGGATGCTGTATTGGGTAAAATTATTGATGAAATTGCGATAGAAATTGGAGAATCCTAGAAAACTCTGGAGCTGGCATCTGGTGTGAGGGGTCTCCCACTCCACCACTGCCAAAACTTTTGCCGGGTCCATCTCTAGCCCCCGGGGAGAGATGCGATAACCCAAAAATTCGATTTCAGTCTTATGGAAGTTGCACTTGGAGAGCTTAGAAAACAGTTTATTGTCTCTGAGGGTGGGGTGCACCTCCTTCACCAGTTTAGTGTGCAATTCCATGTCTGGAGAATAGAGCAAGATATCATCAAGATAACAGAGGACCCCCTTAAATAGGTACTTGTGTAATACTTCATTTATTAAGTTCATAAAAATGCCTGGAGCCCCCTGCAGGCCAAAGGGCATAACTAGGTACTCAAATTGCCCCAAGGGGGTATTAAAGGCAGTCTTATATTCATTCCCTGCCCTGATGCGCTCTCGAAAATAAGCATCCTGGAGGTCAAGTTCCGAAAAGACTGGCCTCATTGAGTAAGTCTTTTATTAGCAGGAGGGGATAGGCATTGGATGTGGACACTGCATTTAAACCTCAATAGTCCATGCATAATCTTAGCCCTCCATCTTTTTTCTTTCGGAAAAGTACTGACGCGGCAAAGGGGGAAGTGGCTGGTCGAATAAAACCTCGATCGAGGCTTTTGTCTATAAAGTTACATAGTTCCACTTTTTCCTGGGGGGACACTGAGTACAATTTGCCTTTCGGTAATTTATGCCCAGGTAACAGTTTGATAGCACAATGAGTGTTTCAATGAGGGGGAAGATCATCAGCCTCCTTTTCCTCAAAAACCTCCGCTAAATCCCGGTATGCGGCAGGTATGGATAAAAGTTCCTTGCGTGCCAGACAAGTGCTCTCGGAGCCAGGCCGATTGCCCCACTCCAGGTTCCAGAGATGTTTTTCACAAGAGGGAGAAACCCAAGTAATCCATCCCTCACTCCATGTTATGTAAGGATCATGTGTTCCCCAACCATGGGCTCCCCCAACATCATGGGGAATTGGGCATGTGGGGTAGTAACAAAAGCCCGCTGTTCCCAATGCTCTCCTGTGCCCACTATTATTGGTTCAGTTTCAAAAGTACATGGTTCTTTCATCTCTGAGCCATCCATCTAGGTAAACCGTAAAGGCTCTTCAAGAGTGTTCACCCCTAACCCCAACCCATCCACTACAATAGAGCTAATTAAGTCTCAGGCACACCCTGAGTCGATCAGGGCTCGAACACGCATCTGCGTGTTTAAATGAGGGTTCACCACAGTCATTAAAATAGACAGGAGGGGCCCAGGGGAGCCCACCATTTGAGGCGCTGTAGATGGCGGGACCTGCTGCGTTGCACCATTCAGAGCAGGTCCTGGTCATTTCCCTGCAGCTGGGTGACATCCCCTCCTTCCCTCTTTTCCGGGAAGCTGGCGTCCACGATTTGGAGAGCCAGCGGCTTCAGGGTTGAGGCTTTTTTCGACTTCAGGCAGGGAGGGTGAGGTCCCTCCCTTGGGAGAAGCAGCTGGACACATGGAGGCAAAATGGCCAGGTTCCCCGCATCTGGTGCACAAGCCTTTCTTCATTCAGAAATCTCGGAGATTTCTCACAGGGGGTTTGGTCTGTGGCTTAAAAGGGGTGGCTGGTGGGGCAGCACTCTTCGAGGTACCGGACGGGTACCGCATGCGAATCAGAGTAAAATGGGCCTCCGCTTCTTCAACATCTCTGATCCAGCCATTCAGAGTGGTAGGGTTGACATTTCTAAGGATAGTTTCATATAGCTCCACATTTAAGCCCCTATGGTACTGCTCTACAAACACCTCTACTGGCCAACCCGATTTTAGCCTCTAAATGCTTGAAAGCCGCAGTATACTCATGCACTGACATTTTGCCTTGCGCAAAATGTCAGTATACTCATGCACTGACATTTTGCCTTGTGTGTACCTGGCTCTGGGCTTTCTCTTCACTCATCGGGTCTGTATTGGCGGCGTAGGGCCCACATGAAGTCTTCCACACTGTCCAGCTCCGGTCCCGGGGGATTGTGCCAGTCATCCGCTTCCTCTCGCAGTCGGGACCCTATATAGCCCACATGGTCACCGTCATCTTGGAATAGATGGCCCCAATTCTGCATGCAACGACCGGCCTCAATGATGAAAAACTGTAGTTTCGTGGGATTCCCATCAAAGGTGACCCCCATCAGTTCATGCGGCACCGGTCTGCGATCCGCTGGCGGTGCCGGAGCCTGGTCTGGCGGAGCGGCGGGCCCTGGCTGGACGGGAGCCTGGACTGGTGGCTGCACTGGAGTCGGCGCCCCTGCCGGTGGTGCCCCAGATCCCACCAGCTGCCCCTGCACTGCTTGAGTCATGACGTTCAGTAGATCAGTCAACAAGACTGCCATCTCCCATTGCATATGCCTCTGGATTGTGTCGAACCTACGATCCATCTGCACCCAGACCTTGGCCATCTGGAACTCATCCAGCACTCTCCGCTCGGCACTGCAGTCTTTTGACAGCTTGGTCCCAGCCTCCCACCGAGGGGACCAAGTCTCGGTGGTGTGTGACCCGAATAGAGCCCAAGCCTGGGTTCCTCCACTCCACCGCGGGCGAACGTTCACCCAAAAGTGGTCACAGGTCATGCTGGTTCCTCTTTGGTGGACACCGGTGTCTCATGGTCGATAGTAGGGATTTCAGCGCCATCATCTTCCATGCTGGGTACGATGGACTGGTTCCCAATGGGAGATTACTAACAGTCTGAGATTGTCCCAGTAGATGCAGTCTACAACAGGTCTCCTTAAACAGAAAGTCCTTTATTTGCAGAAAGGCTCTTGTTGGTCAAATACACTTCTTCTTTTAGTAATGCCCCAGCATAGTGATATAACTATAATTATACCTAATATGAAATGACCCCCTCTTTCATGTCTCACCAATGATATAGCTGAATTATTGGCGCCCAAATATACTGGCCCAAATTTCCCAAAGAAAGCACGGCAAAAGATATTCCCAAGGAAAAACACCGGTAAGGGTTATGGGGCGGAAGTTCCCAGGAACAGATTCTAGCAACTCAGCACCTGTGAAGAAATAACATGTAGCAGGCAGCTTCCAACTCAAGGCCATGAGCTGGTGAGAAGCGGGCTAGAGATAATGCTGGAAGCTAATGAGCAGCAAGCGAGCGCGAAGCAGCAGGAAGCCAAGAAGCACATTCCTAAGGTGGGAGTCATGTCCCCAGTGCTATCTCCCGTCCGGGATTAAAAGGAATGCATGTGAGGTTCAAAGCAGTAGCAATATCACATATGATCAAACATCAGTAGAACTCACTGGAAATGATAATTGACAGGTGCGCAACAGAACTTATTGGCAGTGCTAACTGACAGCCTCACGGATCGCTTTTACCTTGTCTGGTGTGGGATGGATTCCTTGGGCATCCACAGTGAACCCCAGGAACTCCACTGATGGCACACCCTGAAGACATTTCTCTGTCTTGACCTTCAGCCTTGCATCCTGGAAACATTGAAGGACTGCCCGGAGTTGCGTCCTGAAGGTCTGGGCGTCCAGTGCTGCTATCAAGACATCATTGAAAAAGGGCTGGACACCTGGTAACCCTTTTAATAAATGGTCCATTAATTCCTGGAAGATCCCTGGGGCTACGCTGACCCCAAACTGGAGCTGTTTCACCTTGAACGCCTCCTTGTGAGTCACTATTGTTTGGACCTCTGCCGTGACTTTGTCCACCGGCAGCTTCTGGTAAGCTTGAGCCAAGTCCAATTTGCCGAAGATCTTGGCCCCCACCAGAGTGGCCAGCACATGGCTGATTACTGGCACCGGATAGGCGTGAGCTTGAAGTGCCTTGTTTAGCATGCATTTATAGTCCACACATATGCAGACCTCCCCATTGGGCTTAAGTGGGGTCACAATGGGAGTCTCCCATTTGGCATGTGACACCGGCTCCAGCACCCTTTGAGCTACAAGTTTGTCTAGTTCCTTTTCTACTTTGGGCTGCATAGTGAGCGGAGGCTGGCGGGCCAGGACCTGGATGGGTTGGACCGAGGGATCCAGAGCCAAGGAGATGGGGGACCCCGTAAAGGAGCCTAGTGCTCCATCAAAAACTGTGGGAAATTCTGCGCAGACTGACTCGAAGTCTGCAGAGCCCATGCGCTACACCCTCCTGACTTCTAGGCCCAGGGGCTGGAACCATGAAAGTCCCAAAAGGCTGACGAGGTCTCTCTCCACCACCAGGAGGTCTAGGAGTCCACCAAAGTCCTGGTACTGGATCCTGAATTTGCCCAGCCCCTTAATCACCACCGGGTTCTTCTGGAAATCCCAGAACACCAGTCCTGTGGTTTTGTGCAACCTGGCCCCCCCCCCTGCGGGCAGAGCTGCCTGAAGGTCGCAGCTGAAATTATTGAGTATGAGGACCTGGTGTTTAGTTCCATGGAACAGAGGGCCCTTCGATCCAGACGTGGACTGATATCTTTCTGGGCAGGGGCTGGGGCAAGCTTTGTACTTGGTTATGTGCTGTCACTGAGATGCTGTCCGCTGCCTTGTAGTGCGTGGCTGGGGAGCGGCGGCAGTCCTTGGAGTGGCAGGCCTTTGCGATGTGTCCCATCTTTCCGCAGGCACAGCATATCACCTTGCGGAACCGGCAGGAATTATGCTCGTGGGGGTCTCCGCAGCTAGCTCATGATGGGGGCGGCCTGTGCTGAGAAATAGGAGTGGGGGCAGTGGCCTGGGCCATGCATCGGGAGCAGGAACCGGAGGAACGGAACACACCTTTTTGAGAGCGAGGGCGCAGCTGGCAGATGCCTTCCTCCTCCGAAATGTCCAATTCCGAGGTCGCAGTGTGGTGCAAGTGGGTGGCCGTGCGATCCTTCTGGGTCATTTCAAATGCGATCGCCGTCTGCAGTGCCTTCTCCAGGGTTGGTTCTGAGAGTGTGATCGCCGCCGAAGCTTGGCCTCATGCACCCCAGCCACAAAACTGCCCAACAAATGGTCCTCCATGTGTTGGTACTTACACCCGACTGCCAGCCGGCAGAGGTCAGTGAGGAACGTGGCAGCACTCTCACCCATCTGTTGGGTCCTCTGGATGAACTGTACTCTGAGCGCCAGCATGGAAGGTTTTGGCGTGAAGTAGTCCCTGAGCTGTTTGAGGAGTTCATCGTAGGTGAGATCCAGCAGGTCTTGGGGAGAGATTAGGCTCTGGGCAAGGCACAGGGTTTCTATGCCGCAGTGGCCCTATAGCCAGGCCCACTTCATCTTGGCCTCAGTGAGCCCATGCACGGTCAGAGGGAACCCTAGTTTCCTGGACCATGCATCCCAGTTCTCGGGTTTAGAGGGGTCAAAGGGAGGAATTTGTCCCACGGTGGCAGCCATAGTTACCGGAACAGGAGCGGCATGATGAGCGATGTTCTCAGGGGCTTGCAGCGTTTCCTTGGAGCACAGGGCTTGGCGATGCCTGGTGCCGGCGGATTGGTGCTCGGTGCTTTGCTGCTCAGTTCAGCTGATGAGTTGCTCATCGGGATCCCACCTTCATTGCCACTGAAAAGTACTGGAGTCTGGAGGCCGGTGGAGTGAGTTCCAGCATAGTGGAGTTTATTGTAGGTCAAGAACAAGCATACCTGAGGTGGCCTGGGGGTCAGCTTATATGCACAGAAAAGCCTTGCCTCCGTTCACACCCACACTGCGGGATAGGTTAATCTTCCCGCCAGAGATTTACATTGGTTCATTCGAATAGCCTGATTGGTGAATCTTTAGGAGCCTGGGTGCTATTGTTCTTTTACCTCAAGCTTGTACCTTTTCCAGGCCATGCAGTCAGACCGCATGGCCAGCGCCTAGGGTTGCCAGCCTCCAGGTGGGGCCTGGGGATCTCCCGCTTTTACACCTGGTCTCCAGCTGACAGAGATCAGCTCCCCTGGAGAAAATGGCTGCTTTGAAGGGTGGACTCTATGGCATTGTACCCTGCTGAGGCCCCTCCCCTCCCCAAACCCCGCCCTCTCCCGGCTCCACCCCCAAAGTCCCCAGGTATTTCCCAACCCGGACTTGGCAGCCCTACCAGCGCCATTACATGTTTGGTCACATCACACAATCATACAAGTGTACGCATAGAGAATCGCAGCCTGGTTGTCTGTGGAATTGTGTCCAGGACATAACAGTTGTGATCCACACAATCAAAGGCTTTAGCGTAGTCAGTGAAGCAGAAGTAGATGTTTTTTTCTGGTACTCCCTTGCTTTCTCCATAATCCAGCGAATGCTGGCAATTTAACATGCAAATGTGAAAGCTGTGCTCTGTCTTGGTGGAGGTAAGAAGTTTATGCAGTCTGCACACTTCTTAGCTATATTGTTAAAGATTAACAAGCTCTATGTGTCCTTGCATGCCTGTTCTGGAAAACGGAATCACTTATCTTTTGTTTGACTAATGCCCATCCCTTCTGCAAATGGTAAGACAACAATGTGAGGTTAGAAAATCTGGCACAGGTAATTTAATAGGTTATAACTTTCTTCTGGTTGCTCATTTATGCCTCTTCAAATACTAGAGTCACAGGTTGCAGATCTCTGTCCATCATCAGCCAAAAATATATAGCCGTGACCCTTAAAATTAATGAACATAGCACCACCTACAGACTCATAACTGCCGCTAGTATACATTTAGAGAGTCCCAGAATAGTTCTGAGAAATCAAGCCTGAATCCTCTTTATTCCGTTGGACTTAGCCTTTTCTTGGCATTCTTGCTCTATTTCCCTCCTACAATGAACTACAGCATTGCCAGTAAAGCAATAATGTTTGTGTCAGCTAATTTAGGAGGATGAGAATTAAATTACACAGCCTTGCTGTACACCACTAGCAGTGGGGACTAAATTAGGTCAAATTTACATCTGACTTTCCTGCTAGAATCATTCTAGTTTTTTTTTTAAAAACTGTCTATACCTGTTTTTAGTTTTAAACCATTACTTGCTCTAGTTTATAAATTAATGTTTACATTCATTAATTGCCCTCCTGTGGTCAAGCTAGCATTATACTGCTTTTAAAAAATGCTGTTGCTTAGTACTCTTCAGACCCCCTTGAGTGAAATTTGAAACCAGTGTGAAATAAGCTTGGGAAAAGACAGCAGTCAAACTACTTCAGAGGGGAGGTGTAAATTGAGCCTTTTATAGGATGGGCAAACTTGAACAGATTTGTAAATGAAAACTCCCTTTATCAGGTGTAACAATCTTCTTTCTAATGCAGATTTTGCTAGTTTCACCCACAAAAGTTTCCTTTAAGTCAAAAGCTGACATAAGTTTCCTGAACGCTACAAACAGTTTCCCTCCAATTCAGTGCTATGGACTGAGATCTTGTAAACAAATTTTGTGTGCACTACACAGCCTCTGTCACACAACACACTTCTCTTTTGATAGCACTTCCATTTGCACAAAGGCTTATTGAAAACCACTGATCTTGTCCAAAGGGAAGTGCTACTGCAAGAGGAAGTAAGATTCAAGCCTCTTTTTTTTATTAGATTGATTCAGGTGGGGTAGACATGTTGGTCTAAAGCAACAGAACAAAGTTTGGGTTCAGTGGCACCTTTAAGACCAACCAAGTTTAATTCTGCATGCACACAAAAGCTTATGCCTAGAATTAAACTTTTTTGGTTTTAAAGATGCCACTGGACTCAAACTCTGTTCTATTTTTCTATTAGATGTGCAAATGTGGTATAGCGGATGATGCTCAGATTGGGACAAGGAGTCCCTAGTCCCTGCCACAAACAGTATGATCCTTGTAATGTACCATGCAAAATGTGTACAATGGCTGCTCACCATGTGCTCCCGTAATGGCGACCGCCATGTGGCCTGAGCACATGGCCAGGCAGCAACCTGAGCTTCAGTCAGGGTAACAATAGATGGACGGATCCTAAGTGGCCTCCAATAAGGAACCTAGGTTCTTTCCAGGAAACCTATGACAAGCAATGTAAATGTAAATGTAAATGTATGTAACGTAAACGTAAACAATGTAAATGTAAATGACCTATCGGGTCGTTTGGGTGCAGCCAGAGGTGTGGCTCTGGCCAGCATAAAAAGCAGGCCCTGGAGCCCTTTTGGCATGCCTCATCTATAAAGCTTGCTATGCTGAAATCACGACCACCGGTCTCCCGACTCCAGTACTTTCCAATCCTATATGCAGCTGCTCCATTCTAAGCTCATTAGTTTAGATAAACTGGAGTAAGTTTGCATAGGATTGTGTCAAACTCTTGCTATGATGAATGGGGAATTCCTGGTGGGGGGAGCAAGTGTTGGAGTGTGTGAACTGAGCGGTTGTAGAAGCTATGACTGTAACTCTTCCTCTTCCCTAAATGCCAGGGATGACCTTGAAGACAAAGCTGTGCTTTTCTTACTTCCATAGATAAGGGAGCCGTATTACGTGGAATTTAGGTGGGAGGTTGGCAATGTATGATTGGTGCATGAATTGGGGGTTTCATTTTGAACAGTCTATATCTGTAGAGGTCCCCGTTTGGACCTCAGTTCTGACACAGTACTGCTCTAACCTGAATCATGCAAAAATCTCAATAAACAAATCACTGCCAAAGAGAATGTTGTTGGAAGTCTGTTGACCAGGGGTCTGATAGATTGCATGGTAAGTGTCCCTGTGTTAATCAGTACCTGACAGCCTAACCTACACCGCAGGATTATTGTAATAAGACAACCCTAAAAGCTCCTTGAAAGGAAGATGAGATACAGTGCGATAGAGAAGGGGATATTATAGGAGAGAAGGGGAGGGGCCATGGTTCAGTGGTAGAGCATCTGATTCATGTGCAGAAGGTCTCAGGTTCAATCCCTGGCATCTCCAGTGAAAAGGATTAGGAGGGGGTGGAAAAGATCTCCACCTAAGACCCTGGAGAGCTGCTGCCAGTCTGAGTAGACAGAACTGACTGTAATGGACCATGGTTCTGAGTCAGTGTAAGGCATCTTCAGGTGTTCCTGAGAAAGGTTAATAGGAAAGCAAGGAGAATTCTGGGACCAGATCATTAACCACAGTTAACACTAAATCACTCTGATGAAAGCAAAAGCAGTAAGTTCCTTTTAGCAGTAGGTTGTCTTACAAGGACCTGAAATGAGTGAATGAATGAATAAATAAATTTCCACCATGATCCAAAATTAATGGCAACATCTTTTTGATCCAAGGGCCTGAAGGTCTGTCTTATCAGGGGCAATTTAACAAACAGCTGACAACTTCTAGGTCAGCATCCCATCAAAGATTTACAGGCACTAGCTAACATAATATCAACATACACAAGAGGCATCCTGCCATATGTATTAGCTCTGTCTTAGGGCTTTAACTATGCAAGGTCCACTTGTTTCAGCATAAAGCTTTGCTCTTCGTTCCTGAAGAATTTTCTTTAGGGAGTGATGAGGTTGGCATAGTGAAGCCAGCCTTTTGTACCATGTTACAGTTCTTTTCTTTAAATGCTGTAAGGATTTGCTTCAGGTCTCCAAATGACATCTTTTATAATACTGAGAGTAAGAGTAAAGGTAAAGGTTTCGCTTGCTCGAAAGCCAGTCGAATCTGACTCTAGGGATGTGGTGCTCACCTCTGTTTCCAAGCTGAAGAGCCAGCGCTGTCTGTAATTATGTGGCTGGCATGACCAGATGCCATGGCGCATGGAACGCTTTTACCTTCCCACTGAAGCAATACCTATTGATCTACTTGCAGTTTCTTGCTTCTGAACTGCTAGGTTGGCAGGAGCTGGGGCCAGAGACAGGAGCTCACTCCATCATGTGGCGCTCGGGTCTCGAACTGCTGAACTACCGGCCTTCCGGTCTGCAGTTCAGCATCTTAACCACTTGAGCCACTGCAATGCCTAATACTCAAAGAGTACAACAACACAAATCAAGCCCCAGGCACATAGCATGAGATGCATCCCCCTACACACACCCTTCCTTCTCCTAGTGCCATATGAGTCATGTTATTGCAGCACTGAGTGATTGCAGTGATCTATTTCTGGAGGATGGTGCTGCAGAACCATTGTTTTGTGCTTTTCTCATCCAAAGTATTCCATGCTTTTTATCGAAGACTCTGGTCTTCCTTTGCATAAATCTGATTTCATAGTCCCTCCGGGTCTAATTAAGAAGTGTTCCAAGTTAAGAAACCATTACTACAGGGAAAGCTGGTATAACACTGTTTGACTTTTATGTACATGATGGGTGACCTGAGGCCCCCCATACCAATTGACTTTTTAGTGATGAAACTTCCTGACAATGCAGTAGAGTTCTAAGCAGAGTTATGCTCCTCCAAGCCCATTGACTCTACTGGACTTAGAAAGGTGACAGTCTGCTTAATGATATTCTCTTTGTGAATTATATACATACTAGGAATAAGGTCCATTGTGGAAATAAATACAATGGGCTCTAAAAAGAGGTCTGGGCGTGTGCCTGTGAGAGTTCTGCTCAAAGTAGTCAAGGATCAGATCTTGGTTGGTTAACCACAGTTCTTTATTACCTATTCCTACATTAGTACAGCATCTCGGGTTATTGTCAGAGATGAGGCAAATAATACAAGCGGGTCTATTATACCATTCCAAGGAGTTTGAATTACCCATAGATAGCCAATCCCCTTAAGGGAAAATTGGCGGGCTAGAAGGTGGCTTGACCGTTTGGTTCTCACAGGAAAAAAGTGAGGTGTTAAGCAGTAAATTTCCCATCTCAAACCAGACCCCTCAGATGTAGCGAGTTCACATAACAATTCATGGCTCCAAGGTTCTTTTGCATGAGATAAGAGATGAGAAGCATCCTCCCCTTGAAGTTACTGCCGGGGCAGCTGGAATGCGGAGGCAGAGATGTGAGGCCTCCTTGTTCTGGGAATTAATGGTTGTCACCCTCCCGACCCAGACAGGATTTATACATTACGGTTACATAGGTTCTAATAAACTCTAGATACATATGAAAGATAAAGACATGCATGCAAGAATACATTGGCTGAATTGACACATTCTGACACCCTGCCCTCCCCATAAATCTCTTCACCTAGCTTTGTCAGGGAACATTTTATGGAACAGTTTTGTTAGTTTAGGGGCATGAACGTGTTCTGAGCGAATCCATTCATTGTGCTCTGGGCCGAAATCTAACCACCTAACTAAGTAATATAACCGGCCTCTTCGCATCTTGGAGTCAAGGATTTCAGTTATCTCGAAGTGAGGGCTCCCCTCCTTCATCAGTGGAGGAGGAACTGGAGGAACTGGATGCCAAGCATTCGGCCCAGGATCTTTCTTCAACAGGCTGAAATGAAACACAGGGTGCACAGAACTCAGTGATTTAGGCAGTTCCAGTTCAAAAGACACATCAGAGATTTTGCGTAGCACTTTATAAGGTCCAACATATTTCCATCCCAGTTTCCTGCTGGGCTGCAGCCCATGGATATTTTTGGTAGAGAGATAGACAGAGTCCCCAGGCTGAAGATCCCATCCCGGTGCTCGCCCACGATCCGCATATTTTTTGTAATCCTCTTTGGCATGGTCCAATGCTTTGCCTATTAATGGCCATGAGTCTTGGAGACTGGACCACCATTTTTTAAAATCCGAGGGGGGGGCTTGAGGGACCTCCTCGATAGTAGGCAATGGCTTGCCCTCGAAACCCCCCACTGCCATGAAAGGGGAAACTCCCGTGGATGAATGCACTGCATTATTGTAACTATATTCTGCAAACGGCAGCAATTCCACCCAGTTATCCTGGTGATAATTTGTGTAACATCGCAGGAATTGCTCTAAAATTTGATTAGTTCGTTCAGATTGGCCATCGGTCTCTGGGTGGTAACCCGAGCTCAGGGCGGGATCGATATCCATTAGTTTCAGAAGCTCCCGCCAGAAGGTGGCAACGAACTGACTACCGCGGTCGGAAACTACTCTCTTAGGAAAAGCGTGTAATTTGATCACGTGATTGAAAAAAGCTTTGGCCATCCCTTTGGCGGTGGGCAATTGCTTGAAGGGGGTGAAATGTGCTTGCTTCGAAAAAGTGTCTACCACCACCCAAATTACCGTTTTTCCCTTAGAGGGGGGCAAATTAGTGATAAAGTCCATGGCTATAGCTTCCCAGGGCCTTGATGCGGTGGGGAGGGGGTGCAATAATCCCGGAACTTTCCCCCCCCGTTTTTTGCACATTAAACAGGTCTGGCATGCCGAGACGAAGTCTGAGACGTCTCGGCGCATGCGCGGCCACCAGAATTGACGCTGGATCAAATTAAGAGTCTTTAGGAACCCGAAGTGCCCAGCCAGCTTTGAGGAATGGCAATTTAACAAGATTTCCTTGCGCTTGGCCTTAGGCACCACTAGTTTGTCCCCATGTAGCCAACAGTGGTCCTCTCTCTTGGAACATTCCTCCAAAGACTCCAGTTCCTCTATCTCTTCAGGAGCGTAATCCCCCCCCCAATTGCATTTCCCAATGTCCAACTCGGCCTTTTTGGCTCTGCTCCGGGTGATTACCACCCCTCCTAGTTGTTGGGGGGAGAACATGGAATCAAACACCTCTTCCTTGACACTCTCGTGTTGGGGCAATCTGGACAACGCATCTGCCAAGGAGTTAGCCTTCCCAGGAAAATGTTTAAGCACAAAGTTAAACTTGGAAAAGAAATCAGCCCATCGCAGCTGCTTAGCGTTGAGGGACCGCTGAGTGCGCAACGCCTCCAAATTCTTATGATCAGTCCATATTTCAAACGGAGTTTGCGCTCCTTCAAGCCAATGGCGCCACGTAGTGAGCGCCAACCTAATAGCTGCGGCTTCCTTGTCCCACACCGACCAATTCCTTTCCGTTTCGTTAAATTTTTTAGAAATGTAAGCCAAGGGGTGCAATTTCCCTTCCGAGTCACTTTGCAATATGGCCCCCCCATGGCTACATCAGAGGCATCTACATGGATTATGAAATCCTTTGTTTCGTCAGGGTGTGCGAGAATGGGCTCTGAAGTGAAAAGAGTCTTTAAAGTCTCAAACGCCCTCTGGCACTCCCCGTTCCACGCCAACTTTTCTCCTGGCTTCCCAGCCTCGGGCCCCTTCCCCTTTGTTTTTAATAAGTCCGTTAAGGGGAGAGTGACTTTGGCAAAGTCCTTGATGAACGTTCGGTAAAAATTACAAAATCCCAAGAGGCTTTGCAATTGCTTTCTCGTTCGCGGAGCCTCCCATTGCACCACAGCCTCCACCTTCCCCGGGTCCATTTCCAAACCCTTCTGAGAAATGCGGTAGCCCAGGAAGTCCACAGACTCACGGTGAAACTCACACTTAGACAGTTTCACATATAGCTGGTTTTTGAGTAGGGTTGTGAGGACGTCCCTGACTAAAGTCACATGCGCCTTCTTATCAGTAGAATAGATCAAGATATCATCTATGTAACATAACACGCCCTTAAATAGGTGCTTGTGCAACACTTCGTTGATTAAACTCATAAAGACCCCGGGCGCGCCACTTAAGCCGAACGGCATCACTAGATATTCAAATTGCCCCAAGGGGGTATTAAAGGCAGTCTTGGATTCATCCCCTTCCCTGATGCGCACCCTGAAATAGGCATCTCGTAGATCCAACTTGGTAAAAATCCTCCCCTTGGCCGCTTCCGCCAAGAGGTCCTTTATTAACGGGAGGGGGTAAGCGTTAGTGGTGGAGACTGCATTCAACCCCCGGTAGTCAGTGCATAGTCGTAAGCCCCCATCCTTTTTCTTTCGGAACAGTACTGGCGCCGCAAAGGGGGATTTGGCTGGGCGGATGAACCCCCGTGCTAAATTCTTGTCCAAAAACTTTCGCAACTCTTCCCGTTCCAACGGGCTCATGGAGTATAATTTCCCTTTTGGGAGTTTTTCCCCTGGGAGGAGTTCTATGGCACAGTCCGACAGTCGATGGGGGGGCAACTCATCCGCCTCAGTCTCGCTGAACACTTCCAGCAAGTCTCTATACTCTTTAGGGACCATGGTAGGGGTGGGTGAGAGCGAGCGCGGGAGCCGGGGGAGGAGGGGTCGGAGGTCCAGGTCCCCATTCTGGGTCCCACTTATGGCTCTGGCAGCGTTCGTCCACCCACGAGATTTTCCCTTCGCTCCATTTTATGTAAGGGTCGTGAGCCCCGAGCCAAGGGCTGCCCAACACCATAGGGAACTGGGCGTTTGGGGTGATGACGAAAGCCCGCTTCTCCCAGTGCTCCCCCGTCCCCAAAATCAAGCTCTCGGTCTCTGCTATGCATTCCTCCTTCATCTCCGACCCATCCATCTGCGTGAACTTCAGGGGTTCCAATAACGGGGTGACTTTGGGTCCCAGCCCTTCCACTACTAAGGGGCTGATCAGGTCTCGCGCACACCCAGAGTCAATTAACGCGCGAACCCGCATGTGGGTACCCGATCCAGGGGTCACCACCGTCACTACCATATACAACAGGGGGCCGGGGATGCTCACCGGAGATGGCGCTTCTTGGCGGGGGACCTGCAGCTCTGCGCCGCTCACTGCAGGCCGTTGGAGTTTCCCGACATCTGCGTTTCCATCAGCTCCAGCTCCCCTTGGTCACTGGCAACTCCTTCCAGCTGCAACGCCCGGGGTTTCATTGGTGTTTTTCCACGGCTAGGGGTGCTCCCTGCTCCGGGGGTGGAGGTCTTCGGGCCTTTTCCCCCCCCTCTTGGGCAAGCGGAGGCGAAATGGCCACTCTCCCCACACTTCATACACAACCCTTGTCGAAACCTCGCGTCTCGGACATCTTGCACACTGGATCGGGGCTTCGCTCTGGGGGCTGCTTTGCTGGCTGCCGTTACCGACGCTCCCATCTTGATCAGGGCGAATCGCTCCTCCATGTCGATGGCAGCTCTCATCCAGGTGGCTAGAGTGCCCGGGCGGCCTCCCAACAGCACGGTCTCGTAGATCTCCGGATTCAGGCCCTCCCAATACTTCTCCATAAATAGCTCCTCCGGCCATCCATGGATCTTGGCCGCGATGCGCCTGAACTTGTCAATGTAGTCCCTCACCGACGATCTCCCCTGGAACAGCTTTCTTAGTTGATTACGGGCTTTTTCCTCACCCAGGGGGTCCTCGAACTGATGGCGGAGGGCCCACATGAAATTGTTCAGGGAACGCAATTCAGGTCCGGGGTTGTCGTGCAGGCTCACATACCAGTCGCTGGCAGTGTCTTTCAGCTTGGACCCGATGTAGCCAATCCGTTCTTTCTCGGTGGGATAGAGGTGGCCCCAACTGTCCAGGAATCTCCCTATCTCCAGCATGAAGAAACGTAGCTTCTCCGGGTCCCCATCGAAAGTGGTCGTCAAAGGGTCGGAGGGGGCTGGGCGGGCGGCCGGCGCGGCCGGGACCGGGGCGGGCACTGGAACGGGCCCGGGCGCTGGAACCGGGACGACCGGCTGGGCTGGTTGCGCCGGGAGAGCGGGCGCCTGTGGCTGGACCGGGACCCCTCCGGGCGCCGCGGGTTGTAGTGGGGCTCCTACCCCTTGACCGGGGAGAGCTCCTTGTACTGCCCTCATAGCATCGCGAAATTGGTGCTGGAGATCGAGGGCCAACTCGCGAAGCTCGGCGGTGAGTTGAAGCCGCAGCTCTCCCATCATCTGATCCAAAGGGACCGTCTGCTCCTCGCGATACGGATCGGGCCCATACAGATCCATCCCCTCTCCTTCGAGAGGCGGGCGACGCGGCCCTCCACGATAGATCGGCTCGCGGTCGTCTCCTAGGTAGCTCGGTCTCCCTTGATCGAGCTGGTCTCCGGTGAGCGAAACTCTCACCCCTTTCTGGTCGTGCACCCACGAATCCACGGTACGCTGACCGAAATGGCTCCATGCGTACTTGGGGGTCACGCTCTGATGAGGAACCGGGCGGCGCGGGATGTAGTAAGCCCCCTGGCTCGTGGTCACCGGCACTTCGGGACCTCCTCCGCCGCCACCACCCCCGTTCCCCGGATCCGCCGGGGTAGCGGGAGTCTCTTCTGGAGTAGTAGGCTTGAGGGGGACCGCGTCGTCGTCTGACATGGTCAGGAACGGCTGAGTCCCAATCACGGATCTCTGACAATCTGTGAGAGTTCTGCTCAAAGTAGTCAAGGATCAGATCTTGGTTGGTTAACCACAGTTCTTTATTACCTATTCCTACATTAGTACAGCATCTCGGGTTATTGTCAGAGATGAGGCAAATAATACAAGCGGGTCTATTATACCATTCCAAGGAGTTTGAATTACCCATAGATAGCCAATCCCCTTAAGGGAAAATTGGCGGGCTAGAAGGTGGCTTGACCGTTTGGTTCTCACAGGAAAAAAGTGAGGTGTTAAGCAGTAAATTTCCCATCTCAAACCAGACCCCTCAGATGTAGCGAGTTCACATAACAATTCATGGCTCCAAGGTTCTTTTGCATGAGATAAGAGATGAGAAGCATCCTCCCCTTGAAGTTACTGCCGGGGCAGCTGGAATGCGGAGGCAGAGATGTGAGGCCTCCTTGTTCTGGGAATTAATGGTTGTCACCCTCCCGACCCAGACAGGATTTATACATTACGGTTACATAGGTTCTAATAAACTCTAGATACATATGAAAGATAAAGACATGCATGCAAGAATACATTGGCTGAATTGACACATTCTGACAGTGCCCTTCCCTTGGGCACTCAGTGTCCTTTTGCTGTGGCGACCTCAGCAGGGTATAATGACACAGAGTCCACCATTTTCTCCAGGGGAACGGACTTCTGCCATCTGAAGACCAGTTGTAATTCTGAGTGATCTTCAACCCTCACCTGGAGATTGGCAACAATGGTTCCCCAGGAGGAAATGGCTGGTTTGGAGGATGGAGTCTATGGCATTGCACCTGTCTGAGGTCCGACACCTCCTCAAACCCCACCCTCTATAGTCTCCACCCCTCAAATATCCAGGAATTTCCCAATCTGGAGTTGGCAACCCTATCTCCTTCCCAGCCAACCATCAACCTACCTTTATCACCCACTCTTAATTCAGATTTCCATTTCCCCCTCCCCCCCCCCCGCCTGCAGCCTCTACTTAGGAAAAGTAGTCTTTCTCCACAGTGGGGACCGAAGCAACTTACATCATTCTCCTCTCCCCCCCCTTTTTTTGAAAACAAATTTTATTATTTTTCTACTTGTTCAAAATTTTACATAGTTACTTTTAAAATATTATCATCACTATCCAATTTTCTATATAACTATGTATTTCAGTTGCAATTTAAAACCGTTAGGACTTCCCGCCTCACCTATACATTATATATATAACAGCAATTATAAAGATTTAAAAGTATTAACTCTTACAGGTAACATATTTGGTTATAATAATAAAAAAAGAAAAAAAGAAAAAGATTTAAAAAAAAAACATTTAAAAGTATTATCTAAATATCTGTAATATGTAATCTAGTTTCTATTCTTGTCATTTCAAACAATCAGTATATTTCCCTTAAAAAGAATTGTTTCTTCTTTTAAACATCTAAAATCAATAATTAGACAATGTAAAAATATTATTTTTCATATCCCAATGTTGTTCTAGATATTCTTTCAAGTCTTTCCATTCTTCTAGAAACCTTTCTGAGTCTTGATTGTTCAATTTTCTTGTCCATTTGTCCATTTCTGCCATAAATAGCAGTTTTCTCAACCATTCCCATATGTCTGGAGTTTTTTCGCATTTCCAGTTCTGAGCATAGACCATTCTTGCTGTAGTCACCATATACCATATTAGTGTCCTTTTAGTTACATTTACATCCTCTAACTTAAGACCAAGCAGTAACATTTCAGGCAGCTTTTTAAAAGTACATTTCAAATTTTTTTTCCATTTCAGCATGACTCATACACTAAAAGACTTTAGCTTTATCACAAGTCCACCACATATGGTAGAAAGAACCTTCTTTTTGTTTACATTTCCAACACTTATTAGACAGCCGTTGATCAATATTTGCTAATTTTTTCGGAGTCATATACCATCTATACAACATTTTAAAGCAATTTTCTTTTAAATTATAACAGGTGGAAATACTCATAGCATTTTCCCACAAAAATTCCCAAGATGACATAGCTATTCCTTTATTCATATTAATTGCCCATTTTATCATTTGTTCTTTTACAAGCTCATCTGCATTATACGATTTCAGCAAAATTTTATACATTTTTGAAATCAGGTTTTTTCCTCCTTCCTCCCATACCTGTTCAATCTCATTAATTTTCTTTCTGAAACCACCACATTTTTTGTCTGTCTTAAAAAGATCATAAATCTGTCTATACCTCAACCAACCGTATTTAAAATCCATCTGATTCTCTTCTTTCAATACAATTCACTATTTTCAATTTTTAACAGGTCTCTGTACTTCAACCAGTCTTGTCCTTTAAAACTTGAAAAAGGTTTTATTACTTCTGCTGGTACAATCCACAGAGGCTTTTCTACCGGAAAAAAACTCTTATATCTAGACCATGTATCTATTAAAGTTCTCCTCACGTAGTGATGCTTAAACATATTGTCCATCTTCGTTTTATTATAGTACAAGTATGCATGCCAGCCAAATCGACAATCATGTCCTTCAAGTGCTAATAGTTTTCTGTCTTTTAAAGAGATCCATGATTCTAACCAAGTCAAACAAACCGCATCATGGTATAGCTTTACATTTGGCAGTTGAAAGCCTCCTCTTTCCTTTGCGTCACACATTATTTTCATTTTTATTCTTGGTTTTTTTCCTGCCCAGACAAATTTTGAAAGTTCTCTTTGCCATGTTTTAAAAGCTTTTAAGTCTTTCACGATTGGTATTGTTTGTAACAGAAACATTAATCTTGGTAAAATGTTAATTTTAACTGTAGCAACTCTTCCCAGTAATGATAACCACAGGGGTGTGTGTTGGGGGGTTGCAGCAGGGAAGGGGGGGGTCCAGGCGATCCCGGGCTTGCTCCCTCTCCTCTCGCCCCGGGCAGGCATCCATCCTCCCTGCCAAACCTCCCTCGTCTCTGCAGCCGGGGTGAACAGCCTGCGACCAGGCACCCCCCCTTTCCCTGCCTTGCCCCCCAAGGGGGTCTGGGGCACGGATCTGTCGTGAGCGGGAGAAGAAGCCCGGGTGGGCTGGGTTGCTGGGCTGGCGGGAGCCTTTTTCTTCCAGGCAGAGCGGGGGAAGGGGAGGCACTCTCGGCAGACCCCTAAGTAAGAAGAGGTGGAATCTGTCCACGGGGGGGGGAGGTGTGTTTTCCCTCTCAGCGTTTTGGGAGGGTTCTCCCATCCTGCAGAAGCTTACCCCTTCCCCCGCGCTCCTTTGGTGCCCTCCCTGCCAGGAGAGGTTGATCCAGTGGACCTGGTTATCTTGTGTGGTTCTGAAATCTCTTCTGACCAGCAGGGCTTGAATGAAGTTGGGGGGCAGTTTACCCATACAGCAGCCAACCAGTTGCTGGGGGGGGGGGCGAACGAACAGGGCATGGAGGCTGAGGCCCTCAGTGGCTGCGTCAATCTCCCCTCCTCCGTTTTATCCTCACAGCAGCACTGCGAGGTAGGTTAGGCAGAGACCAACTCCCACCTAGTGAGCTTCACAGCAGAGAGGGGATTTGAATGCTGCATGTCTCAACCAGAAATTATTCTGCACATGCCTTTAATGAGTACCTGTATTCAACTTGAGCAGAATAAGGTTCAATTTATGTGTATATAATTTTGTGTATACTTTACCAAGGAAGAGCACTAACAGAGCAACCCTGTGCAGAATTAGCCCAGCTGAATCCTACTGAAGTCCACTGGTTTAGACAGAGTTAACTGCCCAGGGCTGTACAAGCGAGCTGCACCCGACCTTTCCATATTGCTGGACTGTGCCAGTGTTGGCTTCTGTTAACTCAGTGGGGCAAGACAGCTGGAAAGGGAAAACCGGCCTCTGGTCCCAGCCGCCCCAGTCCCACGGAACAAAACAAAGGCCCAAAAGGGCAAAATGGGTCCTTGGCCCAGACGCCAGCATCACTAGCAGGACTGATTTAGCCCACCTCTCAAACTTTGCTCCTCTTTACCTTTCCCATGTGAGGTCACAGCTGCCCTTCCACTGCCTCTAAGCAGCCCAGGCTCAACTGGCAGGGATCCTCGGATATCTGTAACCCAGTCTCCTCTGCCTCCAAGCCCTCTACAACATAGGGGCCTGTTCTCAAAACTGGTTTTAGTAATGGTTTGCTGATCACAGGATCTCTACACAGCCCCTGGATTCAACACAGGAGGCATACATTTTGTCTGGTCTTGGCAAAACACACTTTCAAGCCCAATTGTATCCTGGAGGAACTAGAAATCTGCTTTCATAAATGGAAGTTAAGGCTGGTGCTTTGCTAAATATTAAATTTCAGAATGAACACCCTTGTTCATATCCCACAATTGTCGCATTTTCAGTCGGGTGTTAGTCAAGGCCTCTCAGTTCACAGGTTTTTCAGTAAATTCCAATTGAACTATTCTCAAAAGCCTCCAGATATACTGAAGGGGAAATTCAATTAGCATGGGAAAACACAGGACGGACAGAAGGAAGGAAGGAGCACAAAACATGGCTTACCAGTTATTTGATGCATAGAGCAATTTAAAAATGGCATGCCATTAATTTCCTGAAAAGTTACAAACTGTCCAGTTTCAATTTTATGTGGACTATTATCCAAGCAAGTGATGCTACTAAAATTGGACTAAAATTTTAATCCAGCAAGAATTAGGAAGGGTGGAGGAAAAATTATCCAATGCAGATAATTCCCATACAACAGCAACACTAATTCCCAAGTCTCTCCAAAAGTAGATGCAATAAAAATTCCATCCATCCACACATCACTTCAGTCTTTCCAGGATCAGACAATGCAACCCAGGAAAATCTGAGAATCTATCACACAAGGTAATTTCTGTTTGTTATGATTTCTCTGAACACTCTGAACAGGACAGAGAAAGAAAATCTCCAGCCAAGGCTGGCATGCTTGTCCCAGTAGAGCAAACAGCAACTCTATGGGGCTGTTGTATGTTAGGAAAAGGTTTCAGGCCCGCCCGTCCTGGTCCCACATTTTGGCTATTTAAAGGGGAAAACACAGACAAATCTCCTGGCTTCTCATCGTGTTTGGCCCTTAAGTGAGTCCGTACACATGAATACAGAGGTCATTACATGTAAAACTAAAATCACCAAGTCTTGGTAGTGCTGAACTTTCTCCTCACCTGTGTTATGTTTGAAATGAACATTTCTTTTGGTTCCTCTCCTGTAGTGCCCAGGACTTCAAATGCTTCTGCGAAATCACAGAACAGGTGTGCCCAGATGCTATACACATCTGCACTGATGAACAGCCAAAAAGGCAAAACGCATCAAGATCTCACAAGCTTCATATGGAGATGAGCTGCCTTTTGAAGTCAGGAGGGAACAAATGGTCAGGCAGCGTCCTTTGCAGGCTCACCACAGTGTCGCTGTGAGAAATTCAGACTTCCTAAAGCAGTCCCTCAGCCAGAGTGGAAATGTGGCAAATCCACAGTTCTAAACTGCACACACCATTGCTTCACATAATGTGCAACCTTCTGTGAGAAGAAGAAAAGGAGGAGGAAGAGGAGGAGATTGGATTTATACCCCGCCCTTCACTACCCTAGGGAGTCTCAGAGCGGCTTACAAACTCCTTTCCCTTCCCCTCCCCACAACAGGCACCCTGCGAGGTAGATGGGGTTGAGAGAGCTCTGACAGAAACTGCTCTTTTTCAAGAACAGCTGTGCCAGAACTATGGCTCGCCCAAGGTCATCCTTGGAGGAGTGGGGAATCAAGTCCGCGCACTTAACCACTACACCAATACTTCCACCCCAAAAGCTTATAATATTTTAAGGTTAAAAACAATCAAGTGAGAGTTGGAAACTTTGCCATTGAAAGTGCTTGCTGGACTCATTGATTTTAGTGCACATTCCTTTCAACAAATCCAGGGCCTTGTGATTAAAGAACATGTGTGGATCTCTTCAGGGAAGAAAGTGATACCTGAGGTAGGCCAAAAAACAGAAAGTATAGCTGCTTATGCATCTACGTGCGTTATCGGCACAGTCTGGTGGCACATTTGTACAAATGGCAGGTCACCACGGCAGCTTCCTGGCAACCACTTACCTAATTCCCCCACCCCCTCTGAATTCTCCATACACGGGGAAGAACGTGGGAGAGCGGGATCCTTCCCTTTAGACTGACCCTGCCCTAAAGCATGCAGAGAACTCGGGGTGGGGGAGAGGCCAGTTCATACCTGGGATCTCAAGGTATCTGAATGCAACCACAATCCCTCTCGCTGCAATCCCTCTTGCTACAGCAACGCATGCTGAGCAATTCCACTCCTTCTCCAGACCCACAGAAGATTCAAGAAGGAGCAAGTTTGCACCGGCTCTCAGGAGAGATGTTCTTGCAGCTTTCAATTGACTGCAAGACCGGAACCATACAGTGAGAGGCTGATCACTCCCTGAGTCTGCTACATGTGCCACAAGAGTAGCTCTTAAGTAAGGGTGGACTATGAAGATCAGCAAAATACCTGCATGCCACCAAATATTCCATAGCACTTCCAAACACGCCTGGTACTGTGGGAGGAAAGACAGGTCCGTCGTTTCATTTAGTGGGGCCGTTGATGACATAATGTGGACATACGGGTTCAGCCCCGCAACATGAGGAAGCACTGGCCTCCACCCTGAAATACAGTTTCCAGTTGGATTATCAACCTGTCCAATGTGTGAGTTCAGCCATGCAAACAAATCCAAAAACCTTCATACTCCACTCAGTAACACAGACACTTAAGACTATCACAGGAGAAGCAAGGGGGTTGGGCTGGGAGAATCTGCACCCTCCCAGATTACAAAAATGTCTCTTCCTGGGTAGGATTAAGTAGCTGATGTACTAAATATAACCAGCATTACCTGGGAGTGTTGTTCACCCGATCCTTTTGCTCGGCACCCAGGCCCAGATCTCTGCGCCAGCAGCCGGGCACTGGCACCTCTGGTGTGGCCAGGAGCGTGGGAGAAGACGAGAGGCATGGCCAATGGCTATCATTCCCCTCCCAGACCCGCACAGCTGCCAGCCAAGTCCAAGAGAAGTCCCTGAGCTGCAGCAGCTCTGCTGGGGCTTGGCTGGCTCCAAGTGTGTCTGGCCGAGTAGTATTTTTGTCTCTTCCCACCCCCGTTTTGTTTCTGGCACTCCAGCATCTTCACAAGTAGATGTTGTGTGTTTTTTTCCAGCACTGGGTCCAAAAAGGTTGCTACACTTAAAATGCTGTTTTCCTCGCTGCTGGTGCCCGTGAGGTGGGTGGGGAGATTGTTTCCTAATAACTGTTCAGGTTTTCTGAAAAGGTCACTCTTTTAGTGTATCAAATTCTTTCCCCTTTTCTGAAGTCAGTGTGTTTTCTTTCCCCTGAGTAGACGATAGATGGGTTTTTCCCCTCCCTTTATTCAAAAGGTGCCCCTGTCTGACAGACTTTCAGTCAGACTCTTCAGACATCCACTCCTGGAGCGACTTTACTAACCAGCAACTGCCACTGAACTCAAAACGAACAACATCTCTCCCCTCAGCTGGCGCTGGCCAATCAGAGCAAAGGAAAAGCCTGTCACTCAAGCTCAGCATTCTAGAGCAAACTATTCACCTCCCTCCTCTGATTTGGGTGCATCAGGAAAACAGCATTTCAAATGTAGTCCGTCACAGCTGCCTGTCCCAAATTAAATGATATGTTTGATTGCTGTTCATTCATCTAACAATCAATGTTCCTTCTAAGGTGTGGAATCTTGTGAGCAAAAATTCTACTTTGTGAACTATTGGCATTAAAGTTCTGAGTGAGCAATTTGGCTACTGCATAAATTAGTTTGCTCTGGAGCCATCCATCCTGAGCTAAGACAAAAATGTGTGAGCTGGAGGCTAAAAAATTGAGCTAGCTCACACTAACTCAGCTTGGAGGGAACACTGCTAGCAATAGAAATATTCACAACAGAGATTAAACTTAGCAAGCACTCTCTACCTACTGAATTACAAATACCAGGCTTTAGTTAATAGTTTCCGAGGGTAACCATGCTGGTCTGCAGTAGAAGATCCAGATTCAAGTCCAGTCTCACCTCAGAGACCAAGAAGATTTTCGGGGTCTAAATTTTCAAGAGTTAGTTATCTGACAAAGGCCACAGTCACACGGTCCTTCAATGTGGAAGAAGGGCTGTTTCCTCCCGCATTTAAAGGGACTGTCTACAACGGCCACAGCTAGTCCCGCACCGAAGTGGGCTCAAATGCGGGTTCCTCCTGCATTTTCCAACCCCGGGAAAATCGATTGTTTTCCTGGGAGTCGCGTGAGGAACCCGCATTTGAGCCATCTGGACAGCCCTCCCTAGCAATCATTGCAAGAACAGGGCTGTCCAGATGGTCCCATCCGCCATTCCCCCCCCCCCTTTTTACACTTGGGTGCTTGGGCACTCAAGCGCCCAAGTGTAAAAGGAGAAAAAAAACCCCAAAACTTACCAGGCGGCCAGTGGGGCTCAGAGAAGGGTTCCTCAACCGGCTGCCGCCGCTGCTGCTACCACCCACCGCCTCCTCCTTTGCCACCGCCAACCACCTCCTCTTCCGCTGCCGCTGCCACTGCCCACTTCCTCCGACGCCTCAGCTGATGCCAAGAGCCTCTGCCGCCACCAGCCTCCTTCTCGGCTGCTGCCCGCCTCCTTCTCTGCTGCCGCCCACCACGGCCGCCCACTGCAGCCACCACTGCCCCTAAAAGAAGCAGCTCGTTTAAATCTGGGAGGAGTCCCGAATTTAAAGGGCCGTGTGACCATGGCCTCAGACTCTCAAATGCTAATACCGCCCAAATCCTGTTGGTCGCTAACATGCTGCTCGATTTGAATCTGGCTTGAGTCAAGAGTTGTTGTTTTTTTGTTGTGTTTTTCCCCCCATTTGGGTTGATGGCACGAGAAGTTTCCGGTATCCAGCTGGTCCTCCTTTAGCTTTCTCCCCTGCAGTAACAGCAGTGATGTCACTAACAAACTACTTCCTTGACAGCAGAGGCAGCAGATGCAGGGCTGTGCAGCTCAGAAGCAGAGGCGTATCTAAACGCGATTCCAATTGAACAAGTTTCATATTTTAAGTACCTGGGAGTTTTCTTCTAGGCAAATGGTTCAAGATGGGTGAATATAAATATTGTTGTTTCAGAGGCCAAAAGGAGCTCTGGGGCAATTCAAAGATTTTACTAGAACAAAGGGGGTAAATGTCCTGCGGCTGCCCTTAGATTATTTAAGACTAAATCTTTGTCCCAGCTCACATATGGAGCCCCCATTAACATTACAGCAAGCCTTAAGAAAGCAGATACAGTTCAGTCGAAATTTTTGAGAGCAATTCTACAAGCCCTTAATGGAGTTCCCAATGCCCTTATTCGTATAGAAACAGACATGATTACAGTTGAGGTAAAGCTATGGATTGCAGTGATAACATTTTGGTTGAAGCTAGCTTCTCTACCCAAGGGCTTGACAAGTTTAATGATGTCAGACCATTTTGAACCCCCTTGGTTTAAGGTGCTAGATAAGAAATTAGCCTTTTACGGTTTGTCTAAACAATATTTGGGCTCTATGGGTTATGAAAAGGCGAAACACTATGGCGAAACACTGGATATATCAAGACAACATGATTTAAATATGATAGAGAAATGGCGAGTCCTCCTGATTCCAGATAACAGAGTAATCCCTATGCCTTACCTTTCCTGTTTATTAAATCAGGACTACAGAAAAACATTTATACTAATGCGCTGGAATCTACTCCCATCTGCAGTCCTAGATGGAAAATTTAACAAGACTCCTTATGAAGAAAGGATATGTACCTGTTGTGCGGATGGTATTGAGTCTGTAGAACATGTAATTTTTGACTGTAAAGCGTATAATAACATCCGTGAGTCTTCTTCCTAAGACACTCCCTCTCTCTCGCAGGCAAAGAATCTGCATTTTAAGAAATTTGTTATCGGATAGCTGAGCAGAAGTTACCTATCAGGTGGCTAGGTTCGGATGGCTTGCCCTAAGAGTTAGAAAAGCTATAGTAGCTCGAGAAGAGAAGAATTAAGCTCAAGTTTTATTAATTTTATGGTGTTTCTATAACCAATCTTAAAATTCTATTCCTATTTTAATGTGACTTCTTTTATTCATGTAACAAAATGTCATCAGTTTATGTTTTGGTCAATGACCATGAATAAAACATATCTATCTATCTAGTCTCTCTTTTGCAGGTTTGCTAGGACTGACCGCTTCAGTCCTCTTGACTTCTATGGGATTGCACAGCAACCTGTTTGCAGGACTGCCATCAGAGTAATTAATGGTCTTGAACTGTGAGGCTTCTGCCCTATGTAGTCAAGGATCAGACCTTTGTTGATGAAACACAGTTCTTTATTTCCTATTACTACATTACAGGTCCTCGGATCATTGTTAGAGATAAAGTATACAATAGAAGCAGGATTAATATACCCTCCAGTACAATTTGAATTTCCCATAGGTAACCAATCACAAGAAGGGAAAAACCGCGGGCTAAAGATCTGGCTCTGGACTGAATATTCCAATTGACTGTTGTTTTCACATGCCACCTGTGCATAGAATTAAAGTGGGTTACCGGTTTTACCCAGAGCTGTAATAATTTGCTGCCATCTGTTCGATTTTACTGTTTAAGTGTATTGTATTTTAATGGGATTTTATATGTTGCATATTTTAACTCTGTATGATTGATCTTATGTTGTTAGCCGCCTAGAGCCGGTTTCCTGGCTAGGCGGGATATAAGTTGAAATAAATAAATAAATAAATAAAACACATTCATTGCTGGTTACATCCATCTCAAATATGCTAAACCTTCCACTGTCCCACTGATCTATTGTATGGCATAAGCTTTTCCAGGATTTCAGAGTTTTACTCATTCACAAATTCAATCCATTAGACATACCACTGGCTTTTTAAATGTCTGAAAATGCAAGGGGGTCCAGCGGCCCTAGCAACAGTTCCACTGGGGTTCCAAGACTAGCCTCAGCGCCTCCCAGTAAGAGCCAAATAACCAGGCTGCTTTTTATTTTAGCGGATGAAGCTGCCTGCTCCCGAGTCCTGGTCCTGGACCATCTCTGTCCACAGCTGCCCAACAGGTTTGGCAGAGGCCTCGGGATACCTCAAGGATTCGGCCTGGGAGGGGACCTTTGGCCACAAGCCACCCACTCGGCCGACATCCAGCCAGTCTGTCTTCCCAAGTCAGGGCGCAGAGGCTTCAGACTTCAGAACCCAGAACACTAGGATTGCCTTCTGGCATGCACAGAGGACTTGGGAGATGGGGGCAGGGAGTCAGAGATCATGGGGGGCAGCAAGCAAACCCAAAAAGCATTGACTAAAAGCTCTATTACAGTCTGTCTTGAGAGGAGATTTAGTAAAATCTGGTGTTGGCCCACATAACAGCATCTAGATAAGCCAGCCACATCCTGTAACTCCTGGATCTCTCAGATTCAGAATTCAATGAAATCTGCTCCCCCCTTCCCTTTTTTTGGCAAATAAGTTTGGAAATGTAATCTCTTGAAGTCAGCTTAGGTAGAATAGGACTGATACACATATGTTGATGCAAGACTGATTTTTAAGGGGGGGGTGACAGTGGGGGTGACCCTTGCTCAGTCACACACTCTCAGCCTAGCACACCTCTCAGGGGCGTTGTGAGGATATAATGGAGAGCAGGAGAACAACTGGGAGTCACTTTGGGCCCATTACTCAGTTCTCCTGGCAGCACCGCATCTGCTCCTTCCCTAGCCTGTCCAAGAAAGGAGGACCTCAGAGAGCTTGCAACCAGTGTTCCCTCAAAGCTGAGTTAGTGTGAGCTAGCTCACAGTTTTTTAGCCTCCAGCTCACACATTTTTGTCTTAGCTCAGGAAGGATGGTGCCAGAGCAAACAAATTTATGCAGTAGCCAAATCGCTCGCTCACAAACAACGTTAATGCCAGTAGCTCAGAAAGTAGAATTTTTGCTCAAAGACTCCACAGCTTAGAGTAGGGTTGCCAGGTCTGGGTTTGAAAATACCTGGAGACTTAGGCGGTAGAGCCAGGAGAGGGCAGGGTTTGGGGAGGGGAGGGTCCTCAGCATGGTACAACGCCATAGAGCTGACCCTTTAAAGCAGCCATTTTCTCCAGGGGAGCTGATCTTTGTCAGCTGGAGATCAGTTGTAAAAGCGGGAGGCCCCACCTGGAGGTTGGCAATGCTAGCTTAGAGGGAGCATTGCTTGCAACCCCAATTTCCAAGGGTGGGAGGGAGACAAAAACAGAGGGTGCCTCACTCCTCCTTCCTGCGCAAATTATGAGAAGATTTCAAGGGAGAGGGGAGATGTGCTCACATATATGGTGGCCAGGTGCAAAACTGCCACACAGTGGAATAAAGAGATCTCCCAAGATGGGGAGGGGGGAAAGGGTGACCAGGGATTGACCAGGCTTTGAGTGAATAGAACAAATACTAGGAAATTACCAGGAAGTATTGCTCTTCCCCCCCCCCCCGACCTGCACACACACGCATGGGCCTGCCCCACCCCCAGCAATCCCTGCTGCAGAATTCCTTCTTTGCACTCATCTCCCCTCCCCTCGCAGTCTCCATCCCACCCCTTGGCCAAGGGAGAGCCGGCAGCAACCCCAGAACAGCAGGCAGAGGCACAGCAGAAGCACTCCCTTCCCTCGAAAAAACACTTGAGGGCCAGACACAAGCTGAGGGCCTCATGCCGAGATGCACCAGGGCACCAGGGCAGCCTCCTGTGTGTGTGTGTGTGTGTGTGTGTGTGTGTGTGTGTGTGTGTGGGGTGCTTCAGCTACACGGGGCAGAAGGGATACCACCCACCCCGCAGTCTCCTGTGGCAACACCAGGCAGGAGGGTGTGGCAAGGATGAGGCTGTTGGAATCTGCACAGGAAGGATGAGGGATGCACCCTTTGTTTTTGTCTCCCTCCAGCCCTTTGAAATGAGGTTACAAGCTTCCTGGCACCCTGCACTCGCTCAGAGGCACTCTCGCCCTCCTTCACCTCAAGCAAAAGAAGCCCTGCCCCAGGCCTCTTGGGCTGGCTCTGCCTCCCTGCCTAGTACGGCCTGCCATTGGAAGTACTCCTCTGGGCCTGGGCTCAGCTTCCTTCCGCCGGTCCCTCCCTCCATCTGACCCGCTGTGGCCGGGGCTTGGCAGGTCCAGCCCAGGGTCTCCTGGGCAAATATTTAAAAACAGACATCTCCCTCTCGGGTGCTGACAGTAAAACCTGCCTGCAGTTGTGACGTCATGCTTACCTCAGACAAACAAACGAACAAGCAAGGCCCCCAAATACCAGCCCCCTGAGTGACTCAGGCTCACTCTGCTCGCAGATGGGAGCCATGAACAGGATGGATTTTGCTCTAGAGAAAGAGACACCAAACAGTGTTTACTCCAGACGGCTTGCGTTTGGAACTCAGTCCAGGTTGGCCTGCCTGCTAAGATACATCTCCCTGGGAAGGGTGGGGCCTGCCAGTTTGGGGAACAGGATCCTGTAAGTGATAGGTTGAATCCCAGCTGTCAGTTATAGATTTCCCACCCCAAACGTTTCCATTTCTGACCAGCTTCTTCACATGGCGCTACCATGCGTTGGTGGGACAGGAGAATGGACTGGAGGCTGACAAAACAGGGTCAGGCGGCCTGTCAAAGGCAAAGCTCCCTGTCGAACAATCAGCTCTCTGTAGGGTTGACAACCTCCAGGTTGGGAAGTACCTGGAGATTTGGGGGGGTGGGGCCTGAGGTGGGGAGGGGAGGGATTTCAATGGGGTATAATGCCACCTTCCAAAGAGGCCACCTTCCAAAGAGGCCCTTTTCTCCAGGTGAACGGATCTCTGTCACCTAGAGGTCAATTGCAATGCCAGGAGATCGCCAGCCACCCCCTGGAGGTTGGCAGCCCTAGCTCCCTGCTCATGACCAGTGGGCTGGCCAGGAGTGAGCCAATGGGTATTGGATCATTTCTAGTTCTGACTAACAGTTAGTGGGAAATGGTAAGGTACATACTGTAAATTACTCTTAGGCAGTGTGGTTTATCAAAGTGAGAACAAACTTGAAATGTGCTACAACATACAGACAAATGACCACTCTCGGGGGCTAATATCGGCTCCAAACTAAGCCTAATTTTTGGAGCAACATAGCATTTCTTGCGGAGAACCATCAAGGGGAAACAGGAAAGTCAGAGACAAGTATCGGGCAGCAATTTTCTAGTTGAGATCTATCCAGGACGATGGCTTGTTGCTAGGCTTGCATTTGTAGGGGGGCTGGGGGGGGGGGGGAAACATACCCTCCCATTTGGTGAAAAGTATAAGTTTGTCCTGTTTAAGCTAAATGGGTTTCAGTATGTTGAACTGAAGAAAAGCATATGAAGCAACTTACTCCAAGAGGGAGGGGCACTTATTGGCGAAGAGAAAAGCAAAGCTCTCCCACTTAAAGGGGTGAGAATAGCGAAAGGTTTTACAAAGTTGAGGAAATGAAAAGTGTCTGGTGGAGCCTTAGGCTGCTAAGCCAAAAAAGCCCAAGACTGAAGGTTTTCTTTTCCCCACAAGCCCCAAGTGAAATTACCTTTGGGGGAAGGAAAAGCATTAAAGAAATTGAACATTCACAGGGATCCCAGTCTCCAGCTGGAGTCTAGAGATCCCCAGAATTATAGTTCATTGATAGATTAGTTCCCCTTGGAAGGAAAAAATAGCCACTTTGGAGAGTTATGCTATCACAGCCATACGGGTCCCCCCTCCCCACGTTCTCCCCAGATTTCCAAGCCTTATCCAAAATATGCAGCTTTTACATTCTTCTCTTTCTCCTCAACCACTCATCCTTCCTTTCACAGGCAAAACAAAAACAGGGAACAGATAATCTAAGGTTGGGAAAAGCCTTTAACTTGCTTGCAAGCTAGAAATAAAGTAATATAAACAGTCCTAATTAACTCATTTTTCTAGTTATTCCACTGTTTTGCCTTCGTTATGACTCGATAATTAAGAAAACAAAGTTAGTCTAGGTGCAAGAATGCCACCTCCCCCACCCACCCTTCTTTGCAGGGAAGAAAACTTCAGTTTAACCCTTTTATGTCATGAGCAAATCCCATGGAAGGGAAGCACAGTTTAATATATCTATATTATATATATATATACCTTCATGTTGATAGCCCATCCCAAGGTTGGGGGGCTCTTAGACTGGTGTGGCTTGAGCCAATAAGTCACGCCAACAGGCAGTAGCTTTATTAATAAAGGGAACCTCTCAGCTCAGTGTCAAACTGAAGAGCTCAAATGAGTAACAATGAGTGACAGCTTTTATACCCTCTGATGACCCTCCCATTATGACATGTTAAGACCTCCCTGATGACATCAACCAGGCAAGCTCGGCTGAGTTTTCTTTGTTTGAGATATGGAGGATGTGTACCTGTAATCTCTCTGTTCTCCTTGGCACATGCATATAAGATCCATGTTTATCAGTGATAAAAAGGTTTCAGACTTTGTTCCAAAGTCATGTTCCTGGACACTGAGATATCAGTTAGTGAACAAAAGCATTGCTATAAGTTCACACGTACAAAACAAGTTTTCAACACCTTGCCAGACGTGGCTTTTGATAAAGGTCCATCTTCCAGCATGGGCAGTGAAGAGACATGATGGGTATTCTGCATTAAGCTGGAGGAAGACTAATACAGTATTAGAAGGCTGATACAATAACAGATCTAGTTCAATAAACCCATCCAAAATGGAAGAGAAACCAGAAGCTAGAGAATAATAGGACTCAGGAAAATTTAGCAATTCTACTCAAAGCTTGGGTAGACAAAAGAAGGCTCAACCTGCTACTTAACAAGTGGACATGCAGCAAGTTTCATCACGAGCACAATTGCCAGGCAAACCTAGTTTACTCAGATGTAAGGCAAACTCCTGACTAAAAGGCCTTGATGGGGGTGGTTGAAGTTGGTGTTGAACAAACTTGAGGCTGCACAGTAGCCACTTAAAACAGAGGCCCAAGTTATTGGCACCTTTTGTTCTTCTCCTTCTGGTTGTTAATTAACCCATTCCATGACTTCTTATAGCATGTCTTCATTTATTCTAAGCCTGGTCAGGTTTATTCCGTCCTAGGAAATAAGCAGGCAAAAGGTGTGCAGCAATTTATTGATGACCACCGAAGAAGGCTATACAGGCCAAAATGTGTATGGTCAATTGATTACAGAGTTTGTTCTGGATATTTGACTATGATTCTTATGTTTGCCCTTATTCTATCATTCCTCAGCTTAAGGGGAAGATGCTATATAGAGCCTCCATGTATAGATAGCTGCCATTTTAATTCTTGTATTTTGTTTTCTATTGTATTAAAAGTGTTGCATTACTTTTTAATTTTGGATTTATCTTACTGTTCGTTCATTTTGGTTTGGTTTTTCTCAACTGGTTATGTAATTTTAGGGTTGGGTTCCCCCTCTTCTTTCTCTTAGCACTTAATTAATGGGTGACACTGATAAGTATTGGAGTCGGGAGTCCGTGGAACAGTGAAACAGCATGATCTTTATTGCTGGTCCGGATGAAGCATACAACCCAGGGCTCGAAGCCCTCCTTTTATGCTGGTCAGGGACAATCCCCTGACCTCACCCAACTGGCCTGATAGGCTATTAGAAGTCTATTTACATTTCATAGGTTCCCTGGGAGAAACCTAGGTACAGGATTAGTGGCCGGTTTGAATCCACCTGGCCTTTGTTCTACCTGGCTGAACCTCAGGTAGTTTCTTGGCCATGTGCTCTGGCCATGTGCTCCAACCATGCGGTCGCAATTAAGGGAGCACATGGCGACCGCATGGTCAATACATAACACCCCTCCCCCCATAGTCCAGAACCCCTCTGCACACATAGTCTTTGAGATAGTCCAGGCGTCTGCGCTCACGTCCAGAGCGCCGGGGGGTTGTAAGGCGGGGTGTGTTGCTTGTGTTGGCAGGTTGCGGTGTGGGTAGTTGTTCTGCTGGTGGGGCCTGTCTGCTCGGGGGTCATTCAGGTGTGGATGGTGCGACTGCTTCGTCCGCGGGCAGGAGCGGCATCTCCGCAGTCTCCGGATCAGGGTCTGGCGCTGCTTCTGGAGTCGTGTCAATGTCACAGTCTGTTGGTGCAGGGAGTTCGGGGGCCTGGGTATCATCGTGGTTCTGGGTACGGCGTCGAATCTGGTCAATGTGCCGTTTCCAGACTACGCCATCTTCTGTAAGGACCTCGTAGGAATAAGGCCCTGTGACTCGGATGATCCTCGCGGGGAGCCATGTCAGACCCCGTGCGAAGTTCTTTGCGTATATGGGGTCTTCAGGAGCGAATCCTCGGACAGCTGGCTGGTCCTCCATTGTCGGGTTCCCCTCGATTGCTCGGTTGGGATGTAGGTGGTCCAAGACGGTTCCCAGTCGTCTTCCCATCAGAAGTTCGGCTGGCTGGCGCCCGGTCCCTGAGTGGGGTGTGTTCTGTTGGCAGAACAGGAACTTGTACAGCTGCTCTTCCCAGTCGCCGTGCTCCATCTTCTTTAACACGTCCTTCGTTGTCCTCACCATGCGCTCGGCCTGGCCGTTGGTTGTGGGGTGGAACGGAGCGGAGCAGATGTGGCACAGACCGCAGGCTTCCACGAACCATTGAAACTTGCCAGAGGTGAAGGCGGTCCTGTTGTCGGTCACGAGAGTCTCTGGCATTCCGTGTGTCGCGAAGATCAGCCAGAGACTTCTTAAAGCAGCGTTGGTGGAGGTCGAAGCTACCGGCACTACCTCAAGCCACTTGCTGTAGCTGTCAACAACGATAAGAAACAACCAGCCCTGGACCGGTCCCGCGAAGTCTAGGTGCAGGCGGGACCAGGGCTTGTTAGTAGATTCCCAGGATCGGACAGGAGCGTGTGGCGGATCTGGCCGCGACTCCTGTCATTTGGCACACTTCTGGACCCGCCCCTCAATGTCTTTGTCCAGGCCTGGCCATCATATGTAACTTCGGGCCAGAGCTTTCATGCACACAATTCCCGGGTGAGCCTCATGTAGGGCCTCTAGCACTCGGGGCCGCAGGGGCCCGGGGATCACCACTCGAGATCCCCATAGCAGGCATCCCTTGTGGGCCGATAGTTCGTGCCTGTGTGCCGTGAAAGCGGCGAAATCTGGTCCCGGTTTTTCTGGCCACCCCCTTCCCACCCAGTCCGAGACACGGGAAAGGATGCGGTCCCGCCGCGTGCGATGGGCCACATCCGAAACCTGTACGGGGTGCTCCAGTAGGTCCTCTAGGAGCGCGACGTGGAAAGCGGGAGCCGGATCAGGGTCGCAGGACAGGAGGGGAAGATGGCTGAGGGTGTCTGCATGACCCATCACCTTCCCTGGACGATGTACCAATTTGTAGGAGTAGCCTGACAAAACAATTGACCACCGCAGGACCCGCGGGGACAGCATGTGAGGGGTCTGCCTGTGGGGGGCAAGGAGACCCAGCAGCGGCTTGTGATCTGTGGCCACGGTGAACGACCGCCCGTAGAGATAGTCATGGAATTTCCTGATGCCGGCTACGATCGCTAGAACCTCTTTGTCGATCTGGGCGTAGTTCCGTTCTGCTGATGACAGGGTCCTGGAGTAGTAGGCAACCGGTACCTCCTTTCCATTGGGTAGCCGGTGTCCCAAGACCGCCCCAACGCCGTAGGGGGACGCGTCGCAGGCCAGGATGACAGGGAGCCTCTCATCGAAATGCGCCAGGACCGCATTCGAAACTAACAGGTCCTTGACGGCCCGGAAGGCTGCATCGTGCTTGGGGCCCCAGGCCCAAGCCACTCCCTTGTCCAGGAGACGATGCAGGGGTTCGGCGACCACCGCCTTGTGCGGAAGGAAGGCGTGGTAGAAGTTCACAAGTCCCAAGAATGCCTGGAGTTCCGCCTTTGAGGACGGGCGAGGTGCACCTGTAATCGCCGCTACCTTCTCCTTTGTAGGGTGAATGCCATCTGCGGTGACTTGGAACCCCAAGAAGGTCACCGAGGAGACTCCCAGGGTGCACTTGTCTTTTCGAACCTTGAGACCCGCGTCCTGGAACTTTTGCAGCACCATCTGGAGGCGAGCTGCGAACGTGTCGGCGTCCGGGGCGGCGATGAGGATGCCGTCGAAGAACGGCTTCACTCCTGGAACATCTTTTAGGAAAGAATCCATTAGATTTTGAAAGATTCCGGGTGCTACGCTGACCCCAAATTGGAGGCGTTTTACCTTGAACGCTCCCTTGTGAGTCACAATCGTTTGTGCCTCGGCCGCTGCTTCGTCTACGGGAAGCTGCTGATAAGCTTGGGCCAAGTCTAATTTTCCAAATATTTTGGCGCCCACGTGGGAGGCCAGAACATGGCTGACCACCGGTACTGGGTACGCGTGGTCCTGTAATGCCTTATTAATTGTACATTTGTAATCCATGCAGATGCGGACTTCCCCGTTAGCTTTGAGGGGGGTCACAATGGGAGTCTCCCACTTGGCGTGGGAGACCGGCTCGAGCATCCCTTGTGCCACGAGCTTTTCTTTTCTTTTTCTAAAAGAGATTTTTATTATTTTTTCAAACATTCTAACATATTTTTCTTATACAAACCCTTTTTCATTATTATGTCCATTTTTTTTGTTCTATTGTATAATCTTGTTGTAATCTTATATTGATGGTTTCCCTCCACATCTGAAGCATATAACATTTTTGACTTTAACCGTTCTTTAAATACATATATATGTTTTTACACTCCTGGTAACGACGTAAACAGCCTTAAAAAATTATGCATCATATAAATTCTTATTTTCTTATTTACTTATACAATTTCTAACTGCCATTTATACATTCAGATATCTCTTTATAATATTATGTCCAAGTATAAATGTAATTTTTCATATCCCAATATTGTTCAACATATTCTTTCAAATCTTTCCAGTCTTCCAAAAAAGTCTCTGAGTACAGATTATTCAATTTTCTCGTCCATTTGTCCATTTCAGCCATATACAACAGTTTTTTCAACCACTCCCACACCTCTGGTATTTTTTCGCTTTTCCAGTTTTGTGCATACGCCATTCTTGCTGTTGTAATCATATACCATATTAATGTCCTTTTTTAAACATTTATCTCCTCTAGTTTAAGTCCAAGCAATAACAGTTCCAGCAATTTCTTAAATGTACATTTCAATTTTTTTTCCATTTCTGTATGTATCATAGACCAATAAGTCTTTGCTGTATCACAAGTCCACCACATATGGTAAAAAGAACCTTCTTTTTTTTTACATTTCCAACATTTGTTTGTCATATTTTGACTAATATTTGCAATTTTTTTTGGCGTCATATACCATCTATACATCATCTTAAAGCAGTTTTCTTTTCGATTATAACATGTAGATATACTCATGGCATTTTTCCATAGAAATTCCCAAGATGACATTTCAATATCTTTATTAAAATTTATCGCCCATTTTACCATTTGTTCTTTAACCATTTCATCTGCGTTCAACCATTTTAGCAAGATTTTATACATTTTAGAAAGCATTTTTTCCCCTCCTTCCTCCCAAATTTGTTCAATTTCATTATTTTTTTCTCTGAAACCAGATTTTTTATCACTCTTATAAATATCATACAATTGTCTATACCTCAACCAACCATAATCAAAGTCTATCAAGTGTTGCTCTTTCAGTAGAAAATCTTTGCCTTGTCTTGTTAGTAAGTCTTTATATTTCAACCAGTCCTGTCCTTTATAGTACGATGATGGATTTAACACTTCTGCTGGTACTATCCACACAGGTATTTCCTCTGGGAAAAAATTCTTGTATCTTGTCCATGTATCCATTAATGTTCGTCTCAAATAATGATGTTTAAACAAATTGTCCATTTTTGTTTTGCCATAATACAAATAAGCGTGCCAACCAAACCTGCAATCATGGCCTTCTAGAGCTAGTAGTTTTCTATCTTGCAACGTAACCCAAGTCCCTATCCAAGTCAAACATACAGCATCATGATATAGCCTTAAATTTGGTAACTGAAAACCACCTCTTTCTTTGGCATCACACATTATTTTCATCTTAATCCTTGGTTTTTTCCCTCCCCATACAAACTTAGACAATTCTTTCTGCCAGTATTTAAATGCTTTTACATCTTTCACAATCGGAATAGTCTGAAATAAAAACATTAGTCGTGGTAATACGTTCATTTTAACCGTAGCAATCCTCCCCAACAATGACAAATTTAATACATTCAATTTTTTAATGTCTTGCATGATTTGCTGCCATAGCTTTTCATAATTGTTTTTATAAAGATCAATATTTTTCATTGTTAACTCAACACCTAGATATTTTGTCTTTTTTACCACCTCACATTTTATAAGTTCCTGTAGTTCAGCTTGTTTTTTATTTGACATATTTTTACACATCACTTTGGATTTATTCTTATTTATATAAAAGCCAGCCAGATCACCAAACTCTTTCACTTTTTGCAACAAATATGGTAGTGTAGTCATAGGTTCTTCTACTATAAACATCACGTCATCGGCAAAAGCTCTATATTTAAAAGAAAAACCTTTTAATGTTAAGCCTTTAATTTCTTTGTCTTCTTTCAAGTTTAACAGTAAAACTTCCAAAAATAAACAGTAAAACTTCCAAATGAATAACAATGGTGAAAGCGGGCATCCTTGTCTTGTTCCTTTTTCAATCTTGAAATAATCCGTTTTTTCAGTATTGATTATAAGAGAGGATTTCTGTTCTTTATAAATTGATTTAATGAGGTTTAACATATAGTCTCCAATCTGAAGTTGTTCAAGTACCTCAAACATAAAATCCCAGTTTAAATTATCAAACGCTTTTTCCGCATCCAAGAAATAAAAACCCACTTCCCTTTCTGGGTGCTTGTCATAATACTCTATTGTATCAACCACTGCTCTTAGGTTATCCCTTATTTGACGATTGGGTAAAAACCCTGCTTGTTCTGTTTGTATAGTCTCTTTAAGATGTTCTTTTAACCTTTCTGCTATAATCTTAGCAAAAATTTTATAGTCATTATTTAGCAGAGAGATTGGTCTATAGTTCTTTACATTTGTTAAATCCTGACCTTCTTTTGGGATAAGTGAAATTGTTGCTTCTTTCCAAGTTTCTGGGACCTCACCTGTGACTCCAATATCGTTCATTAATAATAGCAGTACTGGTGAGATCGACTCTTGCAGTGATTTGTAAAACTTCACCGTAAATCCATCCGGACCCGGAGCTTTACCTAATTTTGCTTCATTAATTGCATTTTTGATTTCTTGTAGTGATATGGGATTATTAAACAGTTCTTTAATTTTTTCTGTTGGTTTTGGAAGCTTCAATGTTTGTAAAAATTCTTTAACCCCTCTTTGATCTTTTTTCTCCTTCTGGAAAAGTTTTGCGTAGTATTTAAAAAACTCTCTCATTATTCCTTTGTTGTCTACTATCTCTGTATTATCACGTACCACTTTTGTAATAAATTTATTTTCACGTTTTTTCTTTAACTGCCATGCTAAATATTTTCCAGGTTTATTTGCGCCTTCAAATGACTTTTGTTGGAGTATTTTTAAGTTCCAATAAGTCTCTTGGTTCAAAATAGCTTTTATTTGGTCTTGTAACATCCATATTTCTTTTTGCAGTTTCTTTTTCCCTGGTCTTTTCTTCAGTTCATTTTCTTTTGTTTTAATGGCTTGCATAATATTATCATATTGTTCTCTTTTCTTTTTATTTTCCTTGGTATTTAATGATATCAATAATCCTCTCATCACTGCGTTATATGCATCCCATACAATTTGAAGTTTGGTCCCTTTTTGCATATTTGCTTGAAAATATAGATTAGTTTCTTCTTGCAATTTTTTTGTAATCTCTTGCTTGTCTAGTAAGTCCTCATTTAGTCTCCATCTCCCTTGTCTTCTTGAATGACCAGAGATCCATATAATAGGATTATGATCTGAAATTATTTTAGGTAAAATTTCTATTCTTTTTGTCATCAACGCTAGATAAGTTGTCATCCAAATCATATCAATTCTTGAATGTGAGTTGTGTCTATTAGAATAAAAAGTAAAGTCTTTTCCTTGTGGGTTTACTTTCCTCCAAACATCTTCCAACCTTTCTTGTTTTATCAATTAAAATTTTTTTTTTGGTAATTTCCCCAATGCTTCATCTTTACTCTTGGATCGTCTATCCATCTTATTGTTAACAGTTCCATTAAAATCTCCTACCATAATGGTTTGTTCGTAGTTTACGTTGTCAAATTCAGCTTGTAACTCTTTAAAAAATTTTCTTTTGCTCCATTAGGGGCGTAAATGTTTACAACTAAGGTTTTCTTTCCTTGTACAGAAATTTCAATAGCCAAATACCTTCCTTCTTTGTCTTTAAATATTTCTTTAGGTTCCAGTTCTTTTTTCACATATGTTACAACACCAATTTTTTTGTTACCTGCCAATGAGAAAAATTCTTCCCCCAGTTTTTTCCTAATTATATATTTATGGTCATGCTTCTTAAGATGTACCTCTTGTATACAAATCACGTTACATTTTTGTTTTTCCAGCCAATGTCCTACCATTCTATGTTTCTGGGGTGAATTAAGTCCATTTACATTCCATGAAAGTAATTTGTAATCCATCATGATATAGCATTAAATATCTCCAAACTCTTCCTTATGGTCTGCAATAAATGCATACATCTCTCCTGAATTTTTAATCACCACTCTGGTACTGTCGTGGTTAAAACTTAGTCCTTGTGGTATTTCCCAACAGAATCTGATTTTTTTCTCCTTCAGTTTGTCAATTAAGCACTTGAATTTTTTCCTGTCTTGAAGTATTGCTCTAGGCAGCTCTTTCATCACAATTATTTTTTTTCCAGCCATTTCGAAAGTGTCTGTAAAACATTTCTTGTAGATTTGTTCTTTAATCCTCTTCATTGTAAATTGGACTACTACATCTCTTGGAATATTTTTATCTCTTGCATATGCTGAATTAACTCTATAAACAAGGTTCATGTGTTCTTTAATGGTTTCCTCCTCTTCTTGTATAAATTCCGGTAGTGCCTCCTGCATTTTTGTAAAAATAACTTCACCTAGACTTTCATCAATCCCTCTAAATCTCAGATGATTTTGCATATCTTTGTAGTGCATCATCTTTTCCACTCTGTCGTTGTCTTTTGTTACTTTTTGGATATTTTCTTCCAGCTCTTGTACTTTATTCTCCATTTCTTGCGTTCTTGTAGTTAAAGTCTGTAGTTCAGTTTTTATATCTGTAAAATTCTTGTCCACTTGTGCAGCCATACCATTTATTTTATTGTTTACTTCTCCAATTGCACTTAGCATTTTGGCATTCACCTCTCCAATTGCATCTAACATTTTCTTTTCCATTGTTTCCATGACGGCCAGTAATTCTTTTCCTTTTTTTGCAGCCATTGTAGGAGAGGACCATGTAGCCGCTCTCGATCTCAGTCCGCGATCCGTCTTGTCACTTTAAAAAAGATCGATTTTTCTTGCTCTTTAAATTGAACAGCAATTATTGCATTCACAAGTGCTGGTCATGCCAAGTCCAACAACGTTAATTTCGCCATTCTATGTTGTATAGTTTTTGAGATATTAATGTTTAAAGTTTTTATAAATCCAAAATGGCGGGCGCAACTTCTCTATGGTTTAGGTCAAAGGTTAGTGTCTTTTCAACTTTGCTTCTGGCTTGCCGTAGTCTTCTTCTGTCCCTTCTTCTTTTTTCTGCTTGTCTGCTCTCCAAACATCACTTCCTGTTGTAGTCCGTTGTAGTCCGTCCAGTCTAGTCTCACTGCTATGGTTCCCAGCCTCCTCCGTCCCTTCTTCTTTTTTTCCACTTGTCTGCTCTCAAAATCGTCACTTCCTGGTATAACCCACACAGCCTGCTCTCGCGATGATTGGACTCCCTCCTCCCAGCTTTTCTTAACCGCAGGAATGTTAAACAACGTGTTTTTAAGCGATTTAAGTCAAAATTCGGCTTTTTAGCACTCCAAAACTGCACTCAGCCAACTCTCCAGTACTTTACAGCTTCACCCGTTCAACTTCCCAATTTTAGAAACGCAGCAGTGGTAAGCCAAAAGTTTTTTTCGTTACCTTTTGTTGATACTTCACTTCAGATGTGGTCTCACAGTTTAAACTTTGTCTTCTTTGTTAAGAAATCAGGGGGATGGCGATTTTATGCTGAATAAATCAGCCCGGCTCGGCTCCTTAGAGATGCTTGCAAAAATCTTTTTCGGGAGGGGTGCTCAAGGTGTTGGAAAAGTCTCCTCCAAGGCTCCTCCTTCACCGAGCTCACTCTCACCTGGATTGTAATGCTTGCTAGTCCTCACACTGCCTGTGTGGGGTTGCGTCGGGTGTTTTTACCACCCAAGCTGTCAGTAAGAGCCTCTGTTCGCTTTGCCACATCGCAAAGCGTGTCAGACCGCCATTCCTCCGACTGGAAACCTGCCACGAGCTTTTCCAGCTCTGCCTCCACTTTGGGCTGGAAGCCGAGCGGTGGCCGTCGGACGGCCACCCGGATGGGCCGGACTGTCGGGTCCAGGTCGAAGGAAACCAGGGGTCCTTTGTAGCAGCCCAATCAGCCGTTGAAAACGGCGGGGAATTCCTCGCAGATGGCCGAAAAGTTGGTGGAGCCCACACAGTGTATTCCTGTCCACTGCACTCCGAGTGACTTGAACCAGGCGCGACCTAGGAGACTGGTTAGATTGCACTCCACCACGAGAAGGTCTAGCAGGCTGTTAAAGGCATGGTACTGGACCCGGACCCTGGCTAGCCCCTTAATAGCCATGGGGTTTTTCTGGAAGTCCCGGAGGACCAACCCGGCCGGCAGCCGCAGCCAGTGTGCCCCCTTCGGGCAGAGGCGGCGGAACGTAGCTGCGGACACAATTGAATATGCTGACCCTGAGTCCAGTTCCATGGAGCAAGGAACTCCCTCTATTCGGAGAGACACGGAAATCGCGCCCGGAATGGGCTGGGGCAAGTTCATTACCGTAGCTGTGGGAATGACACTACCCACTTCTTCGAAGTTCGCTGCTGGGGCACGGTGGCGGTTCCTCAGGCGGCAGGCCTGGGCGAGATGTCCTGCTTTCCCGCAGGCACGGCAGATGGCATCACAGAAGCGGCATGTCCGTCTGTCATGGGGGTCCCCACAGCTGGCGCACGTTGGGGCCTGCCTGTTGAGGGAAGTAGAAGAGGGAACAGAGACAGATGCTGGGCACCGGCCCTTGGGCCTGGGGATGCTGGGCTCACCCTTCTTCGAGCGTGGTTGCATCCGGTGGACGTCCTCTTCTTCGCTTGAGTTGGGTTCGGGAGGAGCCGCCTGGTGGACTTTGGTGGCTGCCTTGTCCTTTTGCGTTGTCTCGAAGGCTGCTGCCGTTTGGAGCATCTTTTCCAAGGTAGGTTCTGGCACTGCGATGAGGCGCCGGCGGAGCTTGGCTTCCCGGACCCCTCCCATGAAGGCGGTCTCCACGTGGTCATCCACATGGCAGAATTCGCAGCCCATGGCTAGTCGAAGGAGTTCAGCCAGGAAAGTGGCGGCCGACTCCTCCGGCTGCTGCTGGCGCTGTATGACCTCCCAGCGCCTGGCCAGTTTTGATGGCTTCGGGGCGAAGTAATCACCGAGGGTCTTGGTGAGCACATCGTAAGACACTTCGGTGGGGTCTTGCGGGGCTAGTAGGTTCTGGGCCACCCGCATGACCTCCACCCCTCCGGAACTCAAGAGCCAGGCGCTCTTCAGGTCCGCATCTGTGATTCCGCGGACCTTAAAGGCGCAACCCAGCATCTTGAGCCAGGACTCCCACGTCTCGGGGCGAGACGTATCGAAAGGGGTAATTGGTCCTGGAGCGTTTGCCATATTTACCAGAACAGGAGCGGTGGCGGCTGTTTGGGCGATGTCCTCGTGTCTTGCGGCGGTGCCGGGGAGCGCTGAGGCTCGGTGCTGGCTAGTGCCGGAGGATCAGGCTCAGAGCGGCTTGCGGCGAGGCGTTGGAGCGCTGGAGCTCAGAGATGCCTGCGGCCGGCGGGATGGAGCTCGCTGTGCTGCTGTGGTCGGCTGGAGAGTCGCTCATCGGGATCCCATCCTCGTCGCCACTGATAAGTATGGGAGTCGGGAGTCCGTGGAACAATGAAACAGCATGATCTTTATTGCTGGTCCGGATGAAGCATACAACCCAGGGCTCGAAGCCCTCCTTTTATGCTGGTCAGGGACAATCCCCTGACCTCACCCAACTGGCCTGATAGGCTATTAGAAGTCTATTTACATTTCATAGGTTCCCTGGGAGAAACCTAGGTACAGGATTGGTGGCCGGTTTGAATCCACCTGGCCTTTGTTCTACCTGGCTGAAGCTCAGGTAGTTTCTTGGCCATGTGCTCTGGCCATGCTCTGGCCATGTGCTCTGGCCATGCGGTCGCAATTAAAGGAGCACATGGCGACCGCATGGTCAATACACAACACACTATCACCTCTGTATTTATAGTAGCATATCTGAGGCTATCAGAATAGTGCCTTCCAGGCATTACCAATATTCTGAGACACCTGCACTTGGGTTTCTTTCTAGAGCACGGCACCTGTAGCTATGGCCAATTACATGATTACTTTAGCCGTACCTAGGATCTTTCATATTATGTAAAGCAAACTTGTTTATCTGATTGTACTGGAAAAGAACTAAAAAATTTGAGTAGCCATAAACAAGTCAGAAGAAGCCATCTTCTTCAGTGTAGTTCGAGTGCAAAATCGAGTTCAAAACCATTTGAAAGGAGGAAAGGGGGCTTTTGTTGTTGCATTATTGTATGCATTCTTGGACCTAGAATCAAATTTATAAACATGGCCAAATCTGATTTATCTGTACCATTCATGGAGGAAAGACAATGGACATTCGGAATTGCTCAGTGGCAATTTGGCTTGTAGCTCTGTAAGTGGTTGTGTCACAAAGTAATCTAGGCTATAAATAAACTTGTATTGTGGTGGGATGAAATACCACTGAGAGTGTATTTAAAGAATTTTTTAAGATTAACTGTGATTTTTTTGCTTAAGACACATTATATATCAATTACGTGATTTTCGTAGGCAGATAGAAAAGTTAAACAATGCCCTTTATGACTATAGGAATTATGGAGCTGATACCAGCAGCTATGTGAAAATATGGCAAACGAGTCAGACCGGTAAGATCGCAAAACATATACAACAAAATATCCCAGAATATCCTAAGGAAATAAAGTTTGAAGTCCCTCAGTTGCCCAGAGATCCTCTACAGAAAAGATGGATTGAGGCACCCATAAAAAAGCTCCCAGAGAAATATCCTGAAGCTTCAAGAAAAGATGTAAAAACATGGCCTGAAGTATCCACACACCTACAAAAGAGAGGTCCTGAAACCTCTAAGCTAAATGTGGAAGAGTGGCCTCATGTGTCTATGAGCAGCATCCAGGAACAGCAACATCCTGATCTATCCAAACAGAGCCTGCTAATTGGAGAATGTGAAGGATCCAAAACAGATGTACGACCATCAGTGGAAAGAACGAACTTGCTGGAGCTAAGTGCTGATATATCCGACAGAAAGGTGCATGTATGGTACCAATCAAACATACACAGATTAACCTTTAGAATAATTAAAACTGGCCACCCACACGACTCTCAGGGAGGTAGAAATCTCATCCTTCCGCACCCCACTCAGTTACCCAGCTGTCAGGCATTTGCCTGATAGTGTGACTGGCTCACACGATGGAGGAAGGGGTCTTGGGGGGTAATACTGATCTTCCTCCGCTATGCTGGCCAGCTTGCTGCACCACTGCCTAAGCAGCCAAGGGGAGATTGGGGTGGGGGTGGGTTCCACTCTTCCTCCTCTGGCTGGCTTCGAGCACCTCCTGGGAAGTGGGGGGGGGGGAGCCATTCTTCCTCTGCCTGCTCCTTCCCCACTAATCTGCAGTGCTGCTGCCAAGGTGGCCATGTCCTCTGTCCTCCTTCTGGCCCCCCAGCTTTCTGTGTTGCTGCCTTGGCAGCCGAGGGAGAGACCAATTTTTGCTTGGCACTGGCACCAGCCAATAGGTGTCTGCAGTAAGTGGCACAGTCTGACCTTTAATCAACAGCAGCTCCCCCACAGGTGAGGTCACGGGGATGGGGAATCTTGCTTGCCTATACCTCTCCGCCCCTTTGCTTACCTGCCCACTTTCCCTCAGCTACCCATGTGTCCTAAGACCATTTTCCTGGGAGTAGATGGATTTGGGTTGGATCCACCCACCTCTGTCATTCGTTCTCAGACCCTTCTTGGTACAGTTCTCATCTCATATGACTTTTGGGCTTGCAGATCTAATTTTCCCTTCCATGCTCAGAGGGAGGCCTTTCTGAACAGTGGAAAAGCTGCTTGGATCCAACACGCTGGGGCTGTGGCTGGCCCAGAGGCATTGCTATGCTAGGTCCCTAAAAGAACCAAGGCCCAGTGACATCATAGGGAGGAGCCAGTGACATCACAGGCCATTGTCACTATCTATGGAGGCAGAGCCATGTGGGATCTAGGAAGGGGCTCCCCAGAAATTTAGGGGATCCTACTCTGGGCGACCTCAGCGTAGCTATCATCCAAATGCGATATACCGATGGATAGTATAGAATGTCAGTTAGTAGAACAGTAATTTATTTGATACAGTCCAAGATCTAATAAGGCTCAAACAGAGATTGCAGCTTCACACTGTAACAGATACATAGCCTCTATTACTGAATGTTTCTTTACGAGTTCCTGAGTAAACCATTCCACCATATGTTCTCTCTTACATGCAATTAAAAATTGGTCTCAAAAGGTGCAACTAGATTTTAAAAAATATTTTCTATAAAGACTACAACAGCTAAGATTTTGTTGTCGGACTCCTATTGTTTTTGCTTCAGCAGATGAAAGTGGCCATGCCTCCAAAACACAGTTAGGATTTCATGAGGCTCATTTGCAAACAGATTTCTGAAATCCTTTTGGAATTCTTGCATTTTGGGATCTGAACTTGTTATATCCACCTACTTGCTGAACTTTGATTATTTAATGCAAGGGTTACAATATATGACTGTAACAACTACCAACAGGGTCATTTTGACTTACACCCAAACATTCACCTCTCTCTCTTCCCTAACTGTTCAGAGATGTTGACTGCCATGGGCTCCAGCGCTGTCTCCCTGTTTGGGTACGTGAATTCTTTTTATTACATTCAAACTGTCTCCAGCCTTGACTTGAGGGCAGATGAATGGAAGTTTTCAAATGCCAACAAAAGAGTTTACAATGCCAAACTGTGCTTGGTGGTGGTGGTAGAAAGTGCCATCAAGTCGTAGTCGACTTACGGTGACGCTGTAGAGTTTTCAAGGCAAGAGACATTTGAAGGTCGTTTGCCATTGCCTGCCTCTGTTCTGTGGCCGGCCCTGGACTTTCTTGGTGGTCTCCCCTCCAAATACTACCCAGCGCCATCCAGGTTAGGGCAATCAACGAAGTACCCTTTGAAAACTCACTGTAGGGAGCAGTGCATTCTCAAGGGGGGAGGTCCAAAAGGAAAGGAAAACAAAATAGTGTGTTCAAGTATTTAAGCCGCAAATAACATGGGTGGAAAGAGTACTTTTGCTTAGCACTGGCACCAGCCAATAGGTGTCTGCAGTAAGTGGCACAGTCTGACCTTTAATCAATTATTGATTTCCACTGTGTGAGAAGAAACACATTTCCCCCAAGTAACTCTACGCTGTGATTTGTATGCAGAAAAGAACAGACATGCTCTCTAGGGTTGCCAGGTCCTGCCTGGCCCACCTACAAGGGATGGGAGGGGTCGGGTTGCCAGATCCAGGTCAGGAAACTCCTGGAGATTTGGGGATGGGGCCTGGGGAGGACAGGGACCTCAGTGGAGTACAATGCCATAGAGTCCACCCTTCCAAGGATCCAGAGGAACTGAACTCTGTGGTCTGGAGGTGAGCTGTAATTTCATGGGATCCCCAGATTCTACCTGGGGACTGGCTTCCCTAATGCTCTCTGGAATGGGAATGTGTATGTGTTAATGCTCAGATTCCTCACAACACTCGGATAAAAACTGTGGATTCCACAAAAACACTAACTGGAAGAAAAATCCTAAAAAATAATTCTATAGTTGTTAGTAAATAACGGTAGTCAAGCAAAGTGAATCATAATGCTGTTTCCAAATATTGAAGAAGCTCTGTTTTCCCCTTTCTCTCTTTAGACAAGCTTTCAAGATCTTTCTACTGATGATGATTGTCATAATGCTGATGGTGTTTACGTTAAAATTCTACTTAGCGTGCTGCTCTCCATCCTGTCGAGGCCTCTGCCCTTTCAAAGTACTGAATTCTTTCTGGACCAAGTTAGCACTGGATATATTATGTATTATTATATAGATATATTATAATATAAATATATATTAGATATAGTCTTTTTTAATTTTAAGAAACTTTATTAACACAAATAGAAATATAATAAAAGGAAAAGTCGTTGAACTGAGGTGTATGACAAACATTCATAACAACCAGGACTCTAGTCCAAGGTATAATACAGCCAGAAGGAGCAAGCAAATGAAGGGTGGTCTAAAGAACTATAGTTCTCATAATGATTCCATGAGTGTTATATCCATTGCTACAATTGAGACCATTCGGGTGGGATGAATTGTTGTTGAGATAAAAATTCAAATAGAGGGGACCATTTTTCATCAAAATTAGATTTCCTAGGGAATAATAGCGTTCTGTTAATTTTATCAGTGAAGTTTTCCGTAAAATATTGGTCCCCTTATTTTTGGAACCAAACATTCAAAGATTGTTTTTTCCAAAGGGAAGCTATTACCGTCCTCGCGGAGACTATCAAGGTATCTATTAAGTCTTTATGCACCAGAGAGGGAAGGTCACGTGGCTAGTAGTTAAGAAACCAAGCCTCCGGTAGAAGAGGAACCTTCACACCTGTTATTAATTTTACATGAGAGAGGACTGTTTCCCAAAAATCTTGGATTTTATTGCATTGCCACCAATAGTGAGCAAATGTTCTCTGTTGGTTACATGATTTCCAGCAATAAGGGGCTTGAGAAGGAGACATATGAGAAAGCTTGAGGGGCTTAAGGTACCAGGATGTCATAAGTTTGAAGGATTGTAGTCTAGTCAAAATAGTTGAGGATAGAAGCATTTTGGAGCCCCATATCTCAGTCCATGCTTCATCGATGAGAGGCATTGTGCAATCCTTCTGCCACACAAGCTGATAAGGCAGTTGCTTTGCTTGTGGTATATTTAGAAGGGTTTTGTAAATGCAAGACATTAAACCTCGATTTTGAGTGTCATAAGCATGTACAATATGTTCAAAATCTGTCGGCGGTGAGGCCAGGATTTGTGTTAAGTTGGCAAAACATATGATTTAGTTACAGGTAGAGGAACCAGGGGACGTGGTGGCCTCATTTAGTTTCCAAGGCTGATTTTTCCAAAATACCTTGTTTGTTCGATATGTCAGTCAGGCGGGTTATGTTATGTTGCCTCCAAGTTTTGAATAGAGTAACATTTTGGCCTAGTAGGAACCACATTTGGTTCAAAAAGGTAGAGTGTTGCGAGAGTTTGGGAAGATGTTGTCTATGTTTATTTTTCCAAAGCTGTATGGAGGGATGTAGAAATTCATTATGAGAGACAGCCAGGGACAAAGAATCCGGAGTAGACCATACAACTTTATCTAACATATAAGGATGTATCATTGCACTGCAAACCCGGGCCGGGGTGGGGGGGGGGGGAGTCGTTCTGATCATCTTGACCACATTTGACAGTAGAATTGCTTGGCAGTATATGAAGAGATCAGGGAAGCTGACCCCCCCCCCCTTTGGTTTTCTGGGTATGCAGGATGTGGAAGCTTATTTGGGGCTTTCTCCCTGCCCACATGAAATTAACTAAGGTACTGTACCAACGTTTAAGAGTGGTATTAGGAATCTGCAGTGGGCTTGTGCGAAAAAGGAAAATAAATTTCAGACGAATGAATGATTTAATAAGGTTGTAGCATTCTATCTAAGGTAAATTCAGTTTGTTCCATCTGAGTAGAGATCAATAAAGTCCTTATGCATGGCAAGATGATTAAATTTTAATATGTCTGAAAGGCATAGGGGGATTTTGATAGCCAAGTATGGAAGAGATGAGGTGACCCAATGAAAGGGGTAAGCAGATTGTATTGCTGTGGTATCCGACTGTGAAAGAAGAGTTGGTAGCAAGTTAGATTTAGAATGGTTTATGCATCAGCCAGAGAAACAGGCAAAATAATCCAAGGTGTTTTGGAGAGCTGGTAAGGTTGGTTAAGAATAAGAGCATGTCTTCAGCAAAAAGAGACATCATACTCGGAATTGTGAACCTTCATTCCTGAAATTGAAGCTTTGGTCCTGATTGCCTAAGCCAGGGGTTCCACCACCAAAGCAAAGAGTAGCAGGGACAATGGACACCCCTGGAGCATACCTCTACCAAAAGCAAAGGTATCAGAAAGAGTACCATTGATTCTGAGCTCCACTTTAAGTGAGGTGTATAAGGATTTCATAACCCTCATAAAGCTTGAACCAAAACCCATAGAATTTAGTAAAGAAAGAAGATAGGAGAATTCCACAGAATCAAAGGCTTTCTCCATATCAAGAGAGAGAAAGGCCACAGGTTGTTTTGTTTTGCTTCAGTGTCTAAAGAGGTGTAGGGCCTTGAAGGTGTTATCTGCCAGGTCACAACCTGGGATAAAGCCCATTTGGACCGGGTGAATATAAGTAGGAATTATTTTGTTAAGACGCTGTGCTAGTGCAGCAGTGAAAATTATCAGGTCCTGATTCAACAGGGATATTGGGCGGTAAGAGGCAGGAGACCATGGGTCTTTACCTTGTTTGGGTACTACCACTACTGATGCCTGTTGCCAGAGAAGGCAAGTCACCAGATTCCAAAATATAATTATAGGTTAAGGCGCCTACCAGAGTGGAGGTAAATTGTTTATAAAATTCCAAGGGGAATCTGTCTGAACCAGGCATCTTATTTTTTAGTGCTTTGATAGTGTCTAAAATTTCTTGTTCTGTGAAAGGTTTGTCTAAGAATATGTTATGATCATCCTGCAGTTTGGGTGCTATATCATATCTGAGGGAGAAAGTTTGCATAGAGGCAGGATCTGCAGCCTTAGAAATATACAGCTGTTTGTAGTACTGTCCAAAGTTTTTAATGATAAAGTTTGAATCTGTATGTAATTTACCCTGTGGATCTTAAAGACATGCTACATTCCATGCCACTGTTTGCTGTCTTACCCCATGGGACAGGAGGTATAGAGACCACGGTGATTTTCGCCAATACCTCTATTTGGTAAAAAGCAGATTTTTCTTAATTTTTGTAATTTCCAATAGGTCTAGTTTTTTGCATTCCTGTAAGAGTCTTTGGTAAACTTTTTACTGCCTCATTCTTTATGCAGTATTTCCAGTGTCTTGCTTTTATCAAGGATTTTGGCTTCTAATTCGTCTTTGCTTTTTTAGGTACGTAGCCATAGAGATCAGTGTGCCTCGGAGGACTGGTTTTAAAACGTTCCAGCAGATACATGGAGAACGAACAGCGTGACAGTTTTCATTGAAATAATTTGTAATTTCCTGTTCTAATTCTTCTTTAAGTACTACATTAAAGATTTATTCAAAAACCAGTGTCTGCATTTATTAATTGGCTAATCTTTGGCAATAACACAATCTAACCAAGAATGATCAGACCAATGAGATGGCCCTATATCTGTGGAAAGAACTCTGTTCTGCAAGGACAATGAGATTAAAATAAAATCAATCCGGGTACAAGTGTGGTGTCTATCTGAAAAGTAAGTAAAATATTTTTCTGATGGGTGTGTCTGCCTCCATATGTCAATAATGTGATTATGTTGCAGAAGGTCAGCCAACTTAGTATAACACTGTTTGCTTTTTTTAGGGCATGGCATTTATTGGGATGAGATCTGTCTAGCATGTTATCAATAATAAAATTGAAATCACCTCCTAGGACCACATTCCCCTTAGTGTATGTAGTCAGTTTGTTTAGGACATCTTGCACAACGAGGATCTGGTTGTTATTAGGTTCATAAAGTGTGGCTATTGTGGTGAGATGGCTATCCAAAAGGCCTTTAAGAAAAAGATAACCATTTTGGGAGTCACTAAGTTTGGAACGGAGTGTGAAGTGAACTTTATGTGAGAAAAAGACTGCAATGCTCCTTGCCTTTGAAGTACCTGGAGCCAAGTATTGTTGTTGAAATTTGGAAGTGTTGGAGATCTGTGGAGTAGATTTCTTAAGATGGGTCTCCTGCAACAGAACAATGTCTGGGTGTAGTTTTAGTAAATTAGAAAGCACAAGTTTCCTTTTGATCACATTGTAAAGTCCTCTGATATTTGAAGAGATGATTTTAAATTCATTGGACATCATGGAACTACTATGTAATCACAAGAATAATTAATTGGTGAGCAAAAATATGCACATGATATAGATGATTTCCCCCTTCAGTATTCTAATAATGAGAATTCACTAAACACAGAACTTCGAGAGCAAACTTTAAAAACAGTTTATAAATGTATCAGAACTATGAAAAAACAGTTTGGCAATATAAAGTGAGAGATGTCTTATAGTAAGGAAGCCCTAAGGTGATAACTGAAGTACTAGAACCAAGTTGTGAAACTTCCAATTGAACTGGGGAATGAGCTGTGATGTTTGGAGAAAGGAAAGTATGCCCTTATCTACTCAATAAAATTGTGAATGGGTTGTAACATGAGTGGGTGAGCCTCCTTTACTATACACTTCCCATGCTGCAAAGTTAGAACAGAAAGTACAAAGTTGCATAACGGTTTGTTAATGTATAGGAATAAATTAGAAGCAAATTAATTCAATGGTTTGTGTTAGTTCCCTTTGCGCCCCCCCGCTCCCACTTAAAAGGAAGGAAAATACAGTAAACACAAGTAATAGTTGATGAAGCCAAAGAATTAGTCCTCAGGACTCCTGTTGCCTACGACATCCAGCAAGAGAATAGGAGCAAAAAACACGATACTCCTTTCTCCCCCTCCCCTCTAGGCAGAAGATAAGGTACATCACAGAGATAACAAGTGTGAGCCAGAAAAGATATAGCAACAACCATGTACACATGAATGGTAGCTTTGTCAGTTCCCATCTGTACCAGTTTTCAGAGTAGGAGAGAGACATCTGACAGCCACTTTATTGTCTGTTGGTGGAGTCTGAGACATCAGCTTTCTTTTTTGCAATCTGTTGGAGATTTCCATTGGTTCTTCTAAATTCATATTGCAAAGAAAGGCATATCCTTCATCCAAGGTTGCTGCACGAAACGTTTTGCCATGGCTAGAAACCTACAGAACATGAGAGCGATCCACTTATAGCACTGATTGATGTCCAAAAAGCAGCAAGTAATCAGCTTGAATTCATGTCGTTTTTCTATTGTTTCAGGGCAAAGGCCATGGTACATTTCAATCCTTTTCTCCTTGTAGGTAAGACCTCCATGGGATCTTGAAACATTCATAATTTTCTTTTTGGAACTGAAGTCTAAAAGAGTGATAATGATGTCTCTGGAGTTGCTGTGGCGTAGTTTAGTGGGAAAGCCAACTCTGAAGGCACATGTTATTATCATTATTGGTGCCATTTCTCTTTCCAGGCTCAATTCTGAAGCCAGCCACTGAGGGATAAAGATTGAAAGATCTGTGTTTTCCTCCACCCTCTTGGCAAAGCCTCTCCGTTTAAGGTTGTTTTGACAAAGAGAGCTGTCAAGTAACATCAATTTATCATGGAGCGTCCCCTCTCACTTTTGCAAGGTTCAGATTTCATCCTGGAGAGTTAACCCTAAAGTCATGATACAGTCTGCCATATTTTTAACACCTGTGAGCGATTTTTGCATTATCTCTAACTGTGATGGGGTCCTTCACTTTTTTAAAAAAAATTACTGCCATCAAAAACTCAGGGACCTAATTTGCTGTTGAAATTCCTGGCTTCTTGTGTATCGGTTTCTGTAGCAAAGATGCTTCATATACTGGGTCAGATCCATTCTGCTAGTGGAGGCGCTTTCCCCCAGAAGAAGGGTCCTTCCCCTGAACCAAGACGCTTGGTGGTCTGATGCTTCCTGCTAGAAGAACATGCCTCTATTAACGGGATGGATCCACAGGATTTGAACTCATATAAGAAGCCTGCCTTATACAGAGTCAGATCTATGGCCTGTCATGGCCAGTCTTATCTAAATCAACTGGTAATGGCTCTCCAGGTCTCAGGTGGAGGTCTTCTTCCTCACCCACTACTTTATTGTTTTAATTAGGGATGCCACGGATTGAACCTGGGGTCTTCTGCATGCCAAGCAGATACTCTGCCGCAAACCTGCCCCTACATATACTGGCCACCAACTCTGTTGCTAATGCATTAAGCATTTCTAAACATAAAAGTGGTTTGGTGGAGAGACTGCACTAACAATCACTCTTTCAAAGATTCTCATAGGTCAATTTAAGTCTAACGACATGTTGCTATTCATCTCCCACTCACTGAACACTACCCCACATAGGATAGTAGTTATTATATTTGCTTCTAAGAGGTTTGATGGAGTAAAGGGGAAAGTAGGAAAACGGGTTTAAGAAAATGCTCAGCATTGTATAAAGTTCATTCATAGTCAACAAGTTGTGCTGCTTGGCAGATTATCACAACTCCACATTTGAGAGCATCATATCAGATGCATGCTTTCAGGTGCTTTTAAACAAACAGACCAGTCCCTAAACTTAAGACAGATATCTGTGCTGTCTACTATTTTACTGGTTTTATTGTTTCGTGGATTTTATGTTGTAAGCCGCCCTGAGCCCACTCGTGGGATAGGGCGGGGTATAAATTTAATGATGATGATGGTGAAGTGGTTTAAACATTGAGGAGATATTGTCCAGCAGTGTTTTCTCCATTTTATTCAAAGCTGTAGATAACTCTGAAGCTGTCAGTGGGGTGTTGGATTTCCCTCCCTCAGGACTAACAGGCGCCATTTTGAGAACTTCCTCCGTGGGGGCTTTAGAGGTAACACGGACAGAATCTGATTGAAAATAAGATTGTACCTTCTTTATTTTTGAGTCTTCTAGTCGGGATTTGTGCCAGCTAGCTTTCCCCATAGATTGAGCGAGTTTCTGCTTCACAGGATTGTCATAGGGGTTGGAGATGAAGAGGAAACGTGCAGAGCTTGGTTTCTAAGCAGCCATTTTCCACAAGAGCTGCCATGCTTCCCCCCCCCCCCCCCCCAGAGATATAGGTCTGATGTGACTTGCCAGAGAGTGGGCAAGAGTGGATTTTGACCATAGTTGCCATAGGTCAGCTATGACTTGGAAGACACTTTCCATCACCCACCCACCCTCGTGCCTGCACTTCATACTTCCATAGAACATGGACGATTAATGCCACTGTTTTTTATGTTTATGTTTAATACATTAGTCCTAGTCAGGAGGAGGAGGAGGAGGAGGAGGAGAAGATTGGATTTATACCCCGCCCTTCAGTACCCAAAGGAGTCTCAGAGTGGTTTACAACCTCCTTTCCCTTCCTCTCCCCACCACTCCCCACAACAGATACCCTGTGAGGTAGGTGGGGCTGAGAGAGCTTTGAGAGAACTGCCCTCGAGAGAACAGCTTTGAGAGAACTTGTGACTGACTCAAGGTCACACCAGCAGCTGCATGTGGAGGAGTGGGGAATCAAACCTGGTTCTCCTAGATTAGAGTCCCTGCTCCTAACCACTATACCAAACTAGCTCTCTGGAGTAGGGATGTCACCCTCCAGGTGGGATCTGGGGACCCCCTGCAATTACAGCTCATCTCCAGACTACAGAGATCAGTTGCCCTGGAGAAAATGATTTGGAGGGTGGACTCTGCAGCATTATACCACACTGAGGTTCCTGTCCCCCAGCACCACCTCCAAATCTTCAGGAGTTTCCCAACCTGGAGCTGACAACTCTACCCCCTGATCCCCTGCTGGAGCCAGCGTGGTTGTGGCAACTCTAGTCAGGATGCAATTTTGCCATCATATATATCCCACAAGGTCCATTCATTTCTTGTGTGGCTGTACCTGGCTTTTAGCAGCTGGAACTCCTGAGCAGCCCTGGCCTTTCCAATAAAGAAGAGGGCACTGGGTCTGCCTGGATTTCACACCCTTTGACAAGTCAAGTCCATGGCTATTGTTATGTCCGCTGATGACCGCAAGGCAGCAGTGACTTAAAGCTTGAGCTTGGCTTTGGAAACAATAGGAGTCAAGGATCCTAGACCCACACTAGCCCTCCAGTAAGATCTCTGGCGCGATATTCAAACCCGCCAATGGGACTGGGGGTGCAGTCTAGGGACTATATATAATTGGCCCTCACGGCCGATAACCTTTGCTTTTGTGTTGTGTACTAATAAACTAGCTGTTCACTATGTCGTCATCCACCTCTTCAATGCACAGAACCCAGTACACAATAATGGTGATGAGGATGGGATCCCGTTGAGTGAGCCTGTTGCTGCAACCCTGAGGAAGCCAATGTCCGCCGTCACTGCTCCCCACAAGAGCAGCCAAGACACCCAAGGAAATGCTTCCCCATTGCCCCGTGCAGCAATTGCCACCGCTCTGGGAGGAGGATATGTCCTGCCGTTTGACCCAGCGAAGCCCCAGCACTGGGAGGCCTGGGTCGGGGGCAGGGGTCCTTTCGTAGAAAAAGAGGTGCAGGAGCTCATTAGCATGACTCATTAGCATAACTCATTAGCATATGCCACGTCCCCTGACATCACCAGAAGTGTGTCAGAAAGGGAATGTCAGTTTCAGCCCCATTATACCCTATGGGCCATTGAGATCAATGGCAAAAACTCATAGGGTATATGAGGGGCTGGAGGAAAGGGGGTTTGAGGGAGAGACTCCAAACTTGCAGGGTAGCTGCTGGGGCCTCTCCTCGAAATACCCACCAAGTTTCAAGAAGATTGGACCGGGGGTCCAATTCTATGGGCCCCAAAACAGGTTGTCCCCCTGGTCCAATCTTCTTGAAACTTGGTGGGTATTTGTCAGTCTGTTCACTCAGCCTCTGCCATTTGTTGTTGTTATCTGGAGTCTCCATCTGCAATTAACGGTTTGCCTTGAGGTTTATAGTCTGTCTCGCTTAATGTATCTTTCTCTCCCTGGGAGGGTGGCTTGCTGCATTCCATCGCGTCATAAACCAGCCCAGCTATCTTGTACTGTCACCTCCCTTTTACTTGAGTGTTTTATCTGCTTTCGTAACCTTGGAGAACTGTGGAACTGTTATTCTAACCAGGTGTCTGGCCTGCAATCTACACTTAAAGGTCACTGGGGGAATTTTAGTGCCTTAGCGCCCTTTTGGTGGGAACCAAACAGCTTAGAGAATTTCACGCTTTTTGTAACCATTTCTATTGGCCCTTTGCCTGCTTGTACCTGAAGGTGGGGGGTATATTAATCCTTGCTGTGTGTAACCAAGTATCTCTAACAAACATGAAGTACCTAAACCATCATTAAGAATAAAGGAACTTTGCTTCATCAAAGGTCTGGCTTATTGGTTAGATTCAGAAGTCTAACAGTCTTTCAGGTGCTCCTGGACTCTTACTCTTTGGTATCTGAAGAAATGAGCAGCGACTCACAAAAGCGCTTCCCCTGCCACAAATCCAGATAGTCTTCAAGGTGCTCCTGGACTCCTGCTCTTTGATATATGAAGAAGTGAGCAGTGACTCACAAAAGCACTTTCCCTACCACAAATCCAGTCAGTCATTCAGGTGCTCCTGGACTCTTGCTCTTTGGTATCTGAAGAAGTGAGCTGTGACTGATGAAAGGGCTTCCCCTGCCACAAATCCGGTCAGTCTTCAAGGTGCTCCTGGAATCTTGCTGTTTTCTACTACTACAGACAGACTGGTACGGCTACCTATCTTGACTTAGGTAAAACAAAAGGGTGGCCTTTGTGTTGGAGCCAACTTAAAAAGCATAGTGTGAAGCAGTGTCCCCTCTAAGCTGAGTGAGTGTGAGCTAGCTCACAGTTTTCTAGGCTCCGGCTCACCCAGTTTTGTCTCGGCTCACGAAGGAGGGCTCCAGAGCCAACTGATTTATGCAGCAGGCCAATCGCGCAGCGACAGCTCTCCTCCTGCCAGCCAGGAGCTCCAGAGTGGAGTTTTTGCCCAGGGGACTCCCGCAGGTCCGAGGAGGGCGCCTCGGTGTGCGGAGAGCGTTCCAGACGGCCTCTTTCCCGCCTCAGCCGTTCCCCCCCCCCCCCCCCTCCAGCCCTTCCAAGGCACGCGGCGCTCTCTGCCGAGGGGCCAAGCCGGGTTTCCCGCCCGGATTCCCCTTCCACACTCCTCTCCTCTCCTCCGCCGGGCTCGAGCCCCTCCGCTGGGGCGAAGCCTGGCATCGGTGGGGGGGGGGGGGTCGGCGCGCCCTCCCTCCCCCCTCCAAGAAGGCGAGGCGGCGGCGGCGTAGAGCGAGGCAGGCGGGGTGGAGCGGAGCGGAGTGAGGGCCGCCGCCATGGCCGCGTCTGCAGCAGGCGGCGCCCGGCTCTGGCTGCCCTGGCTGCTGCTCCTGGCCGGGCCCGCCGCCTCCTCTTCGTCCTGGGCCAGCCCGGCCGAGGAGAGCGGCGGCGGCGGCGGCGGGGGCCGAGGAGCCCGGGGGGCGGCGGCGGCGGCGGCGGCGAAGGTGGTGGGCGCCCGCGGGCGGGAGGCGGGCGGGGGCGGGAGGGGTCCCCGCCAGGCGGAGGATGCGGGCCCGCCGCCCCCCCATGACTCCTCGTACGGCACCTTCGCCAGCGAGTTCTACGACCTGCGCTTCCTCTCCGACGAGGGTGAGCGGCCGGGCGGGGGAGAGGCGCAGCGGGTTTCAGCACCGGGGCCGGGGAGGCGGGAAAGGGAGCGCGCTGCTTCGCCTCGTGGCCGGCCGGCGGGAAGCCCTGGGGGTGTGTGTGTGTGGGGGGGGGGGAGTTGTCTGCGGAGGACCGCGGCCGAGAGGACGGAATGAAGCCCGGGCGGGGAAGGGGTTTCGTCGGCCCCGCCAGGCCCTCGTCGTCCTGCCCGGCTGCTTCTGGGGCGGGGCCTCCCCGGGCGCCGTGGGCTGTGGCGCGTGGTGTGCCTGCTTGCGGCCCTCGGGGGCGTCCGCGGCCCCTGCCATCGCCCCGCCGCTTTCCTGGCCGCCCCTCCCGGCTGTGTCTGAAGAAGTGAGCGGCGGCTTGCGAAGGCCGATGCCCTGCCACGCATCGGGCTGGCCTTGCAGGTGCTGCGGGACATTTGCAAGGCCTGTGGGCAGGATGTTGTGGCTTTTAGGGGGATTCCCCCCCCCCCCGGTGGGGCTGCCATCATTTACCATGGTGGGGGTGGGGGCGTTGGCACGTGCCCCCCCCCTCGCAGGATTTAAAGAGCCCTTCGCCAGGGGCTGCTGGAGAGCCCTTTAAATTTTGCAGGAGGGGGAGATTGGGCTTGAAGAAGCCTTAAGGTTAAGGAAGGGGCAGAGACCCCAGTAGCCCCGCCATCGCTAGGGAGTCAGAGTCTTGCCCTTTTGTATGGCTTTCTGATGGCTTGGGGGCTGCAGCCTACAAAGGGCAAGGAGAAAATATTTTAGCCTTGCAGGTGGAGCTTCACCTTCGTCTCTGCTCATTGCCACAATCACTGTAAAAGTAGATCCCTGCTGCTGTCTCCACAGTGTTGTACATCACTGTGCCCATGGGCAGCTTGGCACCCGCTAGCACCGTTCTCAGTGCCCACCAAGTGCTTTTAGCAAGTAGGCAGGGCCAGGTGGGGCTTTTGCACAGCCCAGTGAGGCATCTGATTTGGGAACTAGAGATGTGATCAGATGTCCAGATTATATAAATTGTTGCTTTAGCAGCAGCGGCCATCACAAAACAAGGATCCTGTGTGGCTGAAGGTAAGCTGCAGTGGCTGTTTTGTGCCTGCATCGCCCCCCCCCCCCCCCCAGCAGTGTCAGGATTCTGGAGGGTCCTGCAGTCTCAAAAAGGTTGGGGAACCCCTGATGTAGATGGTGGCGAGGTGAAGGTTAAGCAATTTATGGAGGCCTGCGTTTCGAGACTATGCCAGCAGAATTTCTCCTGGGACAATACTTAAAAATACCCCAGGAACAGCGTATTTACATCTGTAAAACTTCAGTGGAGGATCTTTTTCATTATGTCATGGTCTGCCCATTGTACTGGGAACCGAAATGTAAATTCTTGACTGCAATAATAGATCAATTGCAAAAAAATGTCTGACATCGCTAAATTAATATTTCTGCTGTCAGATGCAGACCCTACAGTTTCCTATAGGGTAGCACTCTTCGCCTTTGTGGCTAGTAAAATCAGGGCCAAGAACGCAGAAAAATGAAATTGAACTGTAAAATGGCAATGTTTGAGGCTGTATGGGTATCTGTATTTAAGATTTTAATGAATTTAAATACTAAATGTGCAGATTTTGGGGGGTTGTTATAATTCAAATTTAATTCAAATTCCAGTGCTGTAAGTTGTCTAATTTATACATTGTTTTATGTTCTAATGGCTAATGGCTACATAATAAATCTGCCCCCCCCCCCAGCAGTGTCAGAATTCTGGAGGGTCCTGCAGTCTCAAAAAGGTTGGGGGACCCCTGATGTAGGTGGTGGTGAGGTGAGGGTTAAGCAATTTATGGAGGCCTAAGTTTGCCAAGTTTAGGTCTGGAAAAGGAGACTTTGGGGATGGAACCTGGGGAGGAACTTCAGCAAGGTAGAATGCCATATAGAGTCCACCCTCTGAAGCAGCCATTTTCTCCAGGAGAAATGATCTCGATAGATTGGGGATGAGCTGCAATTCCAGACCTCCAGGCTCCAGGGGAGGCTGGCAGCCCCTTCATGGCAGAGATTAGGTCAGACTCAGAGTCTACATCTCTCTCAAAAAGGAAACAAAGTGTGAGCCAGGGCCACCTTTAAGCCCAACAAAGCTTTATTCCTGGGCCGATTTCACACTAGCGTTTGCCCCAGGTTTGCCCTCATGCTTGCACCGGAGCTTCTGGTCAATTTCACACAAGTTGCTCTGGGCTCACGTTTTGCTCTGGAGCACCGGAGTTTCTCTGGAGCAAACAAATCCTGTTTTTAGAGGATTTTCCTGTTTGCTCCGGGGGAGAGCCCAAAATGAAAACACGCCCACTCACCCGCCTTTCATCAGGGCCACCCCATTGTGGGAGTTTCTAATTTTTTTGGAGAAAACCCTTCGTCACGCTATCTTGAAAGGGCTGAGGTTCCAAGTGGGAAAATGAAGAAAATACTCCGGAGGAAACTGGGAGGGAAAATTCCAGAGAGAATGAGAGGCAACTGGCCAGTGCGAAATCGGCCCTGGTCTAAGCTTTCGTGTTGATCTTAAAGGTGCCCCTGGTCTCACAAACATTGTTCTGTGTCAGAATCTGACAATAGCTTGCTTGTTCTCTGGTTACCCGAAAGTTACTTTCTGTTTCTTTGTGCCTTGCTATCACCAAATGTTTTATTGCTTGCCTTGAAGTAGAAATTGCTGTCCTGCTTAGTGTTACTCTTTCCCCGGGAGGGTGGCCTCTCACATTCCTATGCGTCACATGAACAACTGCAGCTATCTTGTCCGGTTCCCTCCCAACCCAGACCTGGCAACCCTAAAAGGACATGAAGGTGATGCAGGAAGCTGTGAGTGCAGGCGGTGGGTCCCCCGACACTTTCTGTGCAGGGCCTATCAATACCTGGAACCGACAAATTACCAAGTGGTATGTCGTCCAAGGCCTTGTTCTATGTGCAGTCAGGGCAGCTTATGGAAAGAGAGAGCTGGTGGCCCAATCTCCTCTCTCCCACCACACCACTCTTAAAATTTGAGGCTCCGAGTGTGTTATCAGAGTGGGTACAACCTTGGATGTTATTTTATTGTCACTGGCCAAATGTTTTGCCTAGAGTTCTCACATCTGGGTCACTCAGGGCAAGAGGGGAATTTTTATAACTTTCCCACCTTTGGTGGGAACAAACGGTCGCCATTTTCCTTCCCGCTTTTTTGCATGTATTCTGATTGGATGTTTATGTTCAAGCACCTATGCCCGAAGGTATATTAACCCAGGTCATCTTTATTCTGTATCTCTAACAAACATCGAGTACCTGTTCCAGTATTAGAAATAAAGAGCTTTGCTTCAACCCAAAGGTCTGATCTAGTGCTGTTAGTACAGAAGCCTCACATTCTGCTGCTTCAGACCAACATGGCTACCCCACCCAAACCAAAAAGTAAGCAAGTTTAATATCTGACCATTCTCAATTTAGATACAAATCACTGGATCTTCCCCAAATAAGGTTGCCAATTTCAGGTTGGGAAATTCCTGGAGATTGGGGGTACAACCAGGGAAGGGTGGGGTTTGCAGGAGGGACCTCAGCAGGGTATGATGTCATCCCGTCTACCTCTGCAGCTGCCATTTTCTCCAGGGGGACTGATCTGTGTACTCTGGAGGTCAGGTGTAATCCTGGGAGAGCACCAGGCCCCACCTGGAGCTTGGCATCCCTATCCCCAACACACTTGGGAACAGACATGTGAACACAAGTCATACTGCAACTGCCAGGGTGACCCTTGTTTTGTTTTCTTAAAATACCTGAATTCTGGCAGGACTCCACTGAAGCTGCTGTGGGGAAATCTGAGCATCCTCAAGAGACCCATGGCTGCCACATTGAGCAATACATGCTTCATCCTTTGAAGTGCATGTAAAAAGAGATGCAGATTACTTCTGTTTTCAGTGCTGTGTGCAGTTGTTTAAATGGGTACAAATGTCTATTTTTATCAAATACGTCAAAATCTTTAAAGTTTTATTGTGGACCATGAGGCTTGCAATAAAATTACAAGAATTGACAATGATTTGAGATTTATGCTTCATACATGCATGTGTGTGCAGCATTGTGTCAAGAATGTGACTCATTTCTTTCTGCAGTTTTCAGTTGGAGACCTCATAATCCTCTTTGAAGCAGAAATTCTTATTTGCATATTAGTAGAATCTGTGCATCCCTCCCTGGGTTACAAGCTTTGTTTCTTTCTTCATAGGGAAAGTGTTCCATCCCTTTTATCATTCTAGTTGCCCTTTTCTGCCCTTTTTGCACTTTTTCTGCACTTTTTCCAATGCTAGAATATTTTTTTTGAGGTGTGGCGACCAGAACTGTACACAGTACTCCAAATGAGGTCACACCATCGATTTATACAGGGGCATTATGATACTGGCTGACTTGTTTTCAATTCCCTTCCTAATAACCCCCAGCATAGCGTGGCTTTTTTCATTGCAGTCGCACACTGTCTCGAGGTTGCCCAGAGGTTTGGGCTGGGATGTTACCAGTATGCTGATGACACCCAGTTCTATCTGATGTTGGGTGGCCAGTTGGGCTCCAGACTGGAAGATCTGGAACAGGCGCTGCACGCCATGGCTGGTTGGCTCAGACTGAGTTGGCTGAAGCTAAATCCGGCAAAGACAGAGGCTCTGTGCTGAGTTGGGGCGACTCGGGGTTGGGGCTCCCACTCCCAACCTTCGATGGGGCACCAGTGGTGCCTGTGTCGGTGGTTAGGAGTCTGGGAGTGCTCCTGGGACCCTTCTTGGCAATAGAGGTCCAGGTAGCAGCCACTGCTAAGTTGGCCTTTTACCATCTTCGGGTGGTTCGGGACTTGGCCACAGTGATCCACGCGATGGTCATCTTGAGGCTAGACTATTGTAACACTCTCTACATGGGGCTGCCCTTGTTGCAGATCCAGAGGCTGCAGCTAGTGCAGAATGCTGTGGCCAGGCTATTGATGTGTCTCCCTAGACGAGAGCACATCCGGCCTGTGCTGCAGGCACTGCACTGGCTGCCAATAGCATACCGGATTCACTTTAAGGTGCTGGTACTTACCTTTAAAGCCCTATATGGCCAGGGTCTGACATACCTGAGGGACCGCCTTTCCCCATATATTTCCCACAGAGCACTACGGTCGGGGTCACAACACCGACTAGTTATCCCAGGTCCCAGGGATGCCAGGTTCGTGGCTACCAGGGCCAGGGCCTTTTCTGTGGTGGCTTCTTATTGGTGGAATGAGCTCCCGGAGGAAATCAGGGCCCTGCAGGATCTTATGCAATTCTGCAGGGCCTGCAAGACGGAGCTCTTCCACCAGGCCTTCAATTAGGAGCTGCCCACCTCTACCATCAACGGCCAGTGTTAATATCTATGTTGTAGGCTGGCCATAGTGGCGAGTGAGCCTTGAAGAACGGGAGACTGCTGAATGGGGCACTTTGGGCCTGCTGACAGGCACGCCATCCTGCCTTAAGAACTATTGTGAGCACTTTATTTGTAATTTGCTGATCGTTTTAACTGTTTGTAAATATTTTGTATGAATCTTGGCACCCTGGCCAAGCTATGGGAACCTCCCTGAGCCTTGCATGCAGGGGAGGGCGGTCTATAAGTGCGACAAATAAAATAAAGTCCTGCCCCTTTCATAAAAAGGGTATGATTTGTTAGGTGATGTTATTTACCTCCATTCCATGAAAAGCTTCCTTTACCCATCCACCTATCTAATAGCCACAGGGTGGCCCATCTGTGGATCTCTAAAGCTGCAGACCAGGCCCACAATGGCAGAAAGGAGATTTGTCTCCAAACTTGGGGGACCCCCCAGGTTTACAGAAAAATAAAAAAACCCCATTGAAAATACATTGGGGGCTATAGATCCCCCCCCCCCCAACCAGAACCGTTGTCTGCGCGTGTGCAGACAACATGCCTACCTCCTCCGGGCAGTGAGGGGGAGGGGTGGGGTGATCGGGAGCAGAGCTGATTGGGAGGGAGAAGCTGTGGCAGGCCTGGCAGTGGGATGCTGGGAGTTATGTCAGGCCTGACGCCAAGGAGGGGGGGGGCCGGCAGCCCCGGCAGCCCCAGCGATGGCAGCAGCAGCAGCAGCAGCAACTGGGGAGGGCGAAGCCCCGGTGGGCCCAGCGCCAGAGGCAGGGAGTCGTGCCCGGTCCAGCTCTGAGGATGGAGGCGGGAGGTTGGCCGGGAGCCGATGCAGCCTGGTGATGACAGCCACAACTGGGGAGGATGATGTAGAGTTCGTGTGGAACATTGGTTTTATTCTGTTTAATTGTACACAGGTGAGATTGATATTATGACTGGGCAAATTGCTTAACACGGGTACATTATTTTTATTTACTTAATATTTATTAAAACATTTATGTCCCACATTTTCTTGTAGCTCGAGGTGGCTTACAATAATAATTAAAAACATTTTTAGTTAAAACCAAAAATAAAATAGTAAATCCCGAATTGCTAAAAAAAAACCCTCCTTGAAAGATGTCAGCCATTCAAATCCCCTCCAAAGCCCTGGGAAGCAGGCAGGCCCCGCAGTGCCTCCTGAGGATCTCCAAGGAGGGAGCCCCCCCCCCCCCTTTGCAGAATCCATCCCTTGGAGCTGGAGCCACGATGGAAAAGGCCCGGGCTCTTGATGCCAGATGGGCCTCCCTAAGTGGTGGGCTGCCTGTTGGTAGTTGGTATCCAAGGTCATTTGGAAGGAGACAGTCTTTCAGATAGCACTGGCCCTTCAAATTATCTGCTTGCTGCTAGAGGTTTGGCTGGCTATTTCAAATGAATCTCCAGTTCCTCACCTTTGCAACTTTACTTTTCTGCCCATTCTCTTTCTCAGTTCTCCTTCCTCTATCTCCCAAGACTCCCGCTCTGGCCTTTTCCTCTCCCCTTCAATACTGGGTTTCACCCCCTCTTTCCCAAGCCCTTCTACTTTCTCTTCCACCCTCCATCCTCTTCAACTTTACCTTCTCCTCCTCCTTTCCTATGCTCACGCTTCTTCTCTGCCTTTCCCCCTAGATCCTTCTGTCTGTTTTGGCTGTCTAGATCCTGAGGGGCTTGGTCATGGATGGCCAAGTCCCTTTTCTTTGTTCTGCTGTTCTGTGACATGAGTGCAGTTCAGTGGTGGCTGACATCATCACCGGTGCCACCTCAAATGGCCTTGCATCTGGGAAACGTGTGACACTTGCAACACTGATTGGTTATGCCTTTGAACATCTCATTCAGATTTGTAAATAACCACTCATCTGCTCGTCTTCAATGAGTAATATTGCTTCCGATGATTGGGCAGGAAAAGTTTTGTAGATTTTATTTACATTTAAATATATATATATATTTATATACCGCCCTCCCTGAACGGGCTCAGGGCAGTGTACAATTAAAATAATGTTAACCATTAGTTATGGTCCATCTTTCTCACTGTGTCTCAAAGTAGGTTACCCAGAGTGAGTCAGCACAATCAACAGGATGGAATGCATTTATAAATGGCTTATACTGATATTTGTGCGTGGCAGGCATTTTTGTAGTTTAGTAACTTTTGTAGGCTTTTTTGTAAAGGTCAGTCGTCTTCCCCAGAAATGTTCAGAGTTTGGTCAGGGTTTCTTGTGTGCCTTTGTAAGTCTCAGCCTCTGAACATCATCTTCTATCTAGGTGACCTTAAAAGAAAATAACCCTTGTTAGCTTTAATATGCATGACCCTGTACAGATTTGAATCCCAAACAAGGTAGCCTCTAACATCATTAAAAAGTTCTTATCTAATAAATGGAAATATTGTGTCATGTTGCTTAATTATTTTTTTTATTTCTTTCAAAGGCTATCCATTCCCTACCGCACCTCCAGTGGACCCATTTGCAAAAATTAGAGTGGATGACTGTGGGAAAACAAAAGGATGCTTTAGGTTGGTATGAAATGATAGCACAGGTCTGTGTGTAAATTTACAAATAGACTGACACACTAACAGGGACTATCCATTAATTGTTTTATTAAGTGGTTCCCATTTGTATATATTTATGCTTGTTGCACTGCTATCCAGAGCTTGCGATTTTACTGGAGGAGATGTACCTTCTACTGCAGAATTCTTGCTTACAAGAGATTTGCAGAACTAAAGCGAATTTTGTTATGCATGTTGTGTTACTCAAAAGGCTGCCCCAAATAAGCGACTTTAGGGAAGTTGGTAATTGAGTAACACTTGTCGTTATTTGTTGATTATTGTTATTAGAGGTACCGGTTATTCGCTTCTTCAGAAAATAATAAAATATACGTTTAAAAAGTTAAATATGTACAGGAATTGACCAAAACAAGACCAGCAAAATCCACAAAGAGCTAGACAAACCTGCAGGAAGCCAACAGAAGTACTTAGTACTGTGATACTGTGTACATGATGTAGTACTAGAGAAGTAAGTTTTGAAAAATGTTGAAACCATTGGAAAACATTTTTTTCACAGATAAAAGTTTTTTTGGGGGGGATTGGAAAAATATGCAATATTTTCTTTAAACTTGCTTTATTATTTCAAGAACACCAAACTTTTCATGTATAATACTTATAATCGTATTGTTTGGTATAGGAATCATGAGGGAACATTCTGAAAATCCAAAGCCCCCCGCTCAACACACCGGGATTGTATGAACTATCAGAGGCTGATGCAGGCTCTTCCCCCATATATGACTTTCTGCTACTTCCAACCTCCCATTCCTCCTGGAATATATTTAGTTGTTATCTCCCCCCCCCCCCCCCCCGGTTTGTTTAGTTTTCTTCTTGGCTAATTTGCAAAGTCATACTATTGCATGCCTTGGGAGTCTCCTCAGTGAGGCAGAGATGCCTGCCTTGTCTGTGGGTAGCGGGTCAGTTTTGCTGGTTTCATCATCTGTGCAGGGGCCAGCCAGTATACTTTTAGAGAGAGAGAGAGAGAGAGAGAACTACTTAATTTTTTAAATACAATAATGTCATGTTTTCCAGCATTGCAGATGGAGGCTGAAGCTGCTGCACCATAACATCACAATCCTAGACAAAATTACACCCATCTAAGCCTCTTAATTTCAATGACTTTGGAAGGGCATAACTACATTTAGGGTTATACTGCTAGATATTTAGGTCTATTTTAGTATTTGCTTGTTAGAGAAAGAGGAAAAATAAGATGAAATTGAATATTGAACACTGAAGTATTAAAGAGAGTTTTATTACAATGACAGAAAGAATGTACAGACTTTGTCATTATCATGCAAAAGCATAAGACATTTGTATTTTTAAAGAAAAAAATGCAAGGAGTGGAAATAGATGTGTATATTGTATTGTTGTGATTCACAATAAGACTGTGTTCTAATTGTTTGGGAATGAGTCCCATTAAACTCTATGGATTTGCTTCTAAGTAAAAATGCATAGGATCAGGCACTAGATATCAGAGTACCTGTACGAAAAAAAATCAGGTATCCTGAAGCCATATTTATTATATCGTAGTCTGTCTCAGTAAATAATATATCTTGTTATGACTATCGTTACTTGAATATATTTCTCTAATGTATAAATTTAAATAAGTTTCTGAAATCTTTCATGTGTTAGTTTTATTACCTTATCATAAGTGTTAATTTTTGAACATACCTCTGAATTGCAGGCGGTGACTCCCCCCCCTCCCCCTTTGTCACCTGTAGGTATGGCAAACCAGGATGCAATGCAGAGACTTGTGACTACTTCCTCAGCTATCGCAGAATAGGAGCTGATATAGAGTTTGAACTGAGTGCTGAAACAGATGGCTGGGTGGCTGTGGGATTTTCCTCAGATAAGAAAATGGTAAGATGGTGTGAACTGTTCAAGTAAGTGACGATTTGTTGAACAGAGGAGATGGCATTGTTTTCACGAGGACAGATAGCAACAGATATTCTGCTTCTGGAAGTGGACTTTTCCCTGCCTTTCTCTTCCCACGCCCCCTGTGACTCCCAAACAGGTAGTGTTGGCCATCAGGGGATCCTTGTGGCGGACACGCTGAATGACATGTAGACTTTGAATAAGGAGAGGGTGTTGGGCAAAATCAGCTGCCATCCTCTTGTGTAAATGGACAGCTTGTGGAATCCAGTGCAGGCTGTTCCTGATACTGTGCCATTCAAAGTATCTCCCTGCTTTGTTTGTCTGACAATCTATTACAAAATCTCTGTATTCTCAGAAACATTTACTACCACTTTGTGTCAGGGATGGCACAGACGGTGTGTTCAGACTTCAGACTTCTGTTCAGGCACATAGTATTTACTTATTGTTTATTTGCTTTATGTATACCAGGGCTTTAAGAACATAAGAAAGACCATGTTGGATCTATCATCCAGTCCAACACTCTGTGTCACACAGTGGCCAAACTCTAAGTGACCTTTCCATCCTGTGTTTACTCTCCTGTCACTATCCCATTGATATGTAGAATGGAGATCTCGGGGAACTGCATCCTTCCTTCCATTCATCCTCTCCCACACATATCTTCCTCCTGTACACACCATGCAGCAGATGGCCCTCTTGCCACCTGCTTCCATCCTTAGCTAGTTAGTACTGTATCCTATCTCTCATCTTTCCTATCCAGATTGTAGTCCTACAATAAAAAGTTTTAGTCTGTTAAACTGAAAATGTGGCTCTGTGTTATTAATAGAACATCCTATTTAATGGCCCTAACTAAACCAGAAATGCCCACCAAGTCCAGTAAAACCTTCTAAAACCAAAAGTAAACCAATGCCACAAGGAAACCTTACCCAAGCCAAGCCAAGCCAACAGCAACCCACAACCCACCAGTTTCAACCGCACCAGTAACCAAAAGGAATATGAACCTTAAACAGTTAAAATCTCTAAAGCCAAACCTTCATAAAAATGAAACAAGTGAAGTGACGCAACCCAAGAGAGAACTGTTGACCAACAAACCAAAACAATTAACCAAACAACCCCACCTGCTTAAGCCCCCCCAGCAACCAAAAGGAATATGAAGTATTAAACTGTGAAAATCTCAAAAACCAAACTTTCACAACACTGCAACAAGTAACACAAGCAACCCACAAGATTAGATAACTAGTGAACAGCAAGCCAAAACAAAAATCGATGGTGCGACCTCATTTGGAGTACTGTGTATAGTTCTGGTCGCCACACCTCAGAAAAGATATTATAGCATTGGAAAAAGTGCAGAAAAGGGCAACTAAAATGATAAAAGGGTTGGAACACTTTTCCTGTGAAGAAAAGTTGAAGCGCTTGGGGCTCTTTAGCTTGGAGAAACGACGGCTGAGGGGTGACATGATCGAGGTTTATAAGATTATGCATGGGATAGAGCAGGTAGAGAAAGAAGTCCTTTTCTCCTTTTCTCACAATACAAGAACTCGTGGGCATGCCATGAAATTGCTGAGCAGTCGGGTTAAAACAGATAAAAAGGAAGTACTTCTTCACCCAAAGAGTGATTAACATGTGGAATTCACTGCCACAGGAGGTGGTGGCGGCTACAAGCATGGATGGCTTCAAGAGGAATTAGATAAACATATGGAGCAGAAGTCCATCAGTGGCTATTAGCCACAAAGTATAGATAGGAACGCTCAGTCTGGGGCAGGTGATACTCTGTAATCTTGGTGTTTGGGGGGGGCAACAGTGGGAGGGCTTCCTGCCCCCACTGCTGGACTTCCTGATGGCACCTGGTGTTTTTGGCCACTGTGTGACACAGAGTGTTGGACTGGATGGACCACTGGCCTGATCCAACATTGGCTTCTCTTAGGTTCTTATGTTCTTAACTCACACATCCCACTACCTTCACTTCTCCAAGCGACCGAAAGGAATGCAAAAACAGTTAGAATATCACAAGCCAAACCTTCAAAACAATGCAAAAAGTAAAACTGCCCACGAAAGAACAAGGCATGCAGTGAACAAAATAACACCCCCCCACAGCTCCCCCCCGAACAACCCCAACAAATAAACAATCCAACTGTTAAAAAGAGCAGCAAACTTTTAATTTTTGAAACAAGTTTTTAAAAATCTGAAAATGGTAAGCCAAATCCAAGTTATGTTAAGCCAAAACAATCTCCCCCCCCAAGACCCAACAGAACCCACCCACCCGACCAGGCCACTTACTCAAGACAGGAAAAGTGAAGGAAAACTTTTTTTAAAAGTTTTTAATTTTTTCTTTAATTTTTTAAAAAAATATTATTTTTTAAAATCTGAACTGAAGTTCTATTACCAGGTGATGTCTTCAGGCTGAAGTCCGCTCCACACTCCACACAGCTGGGGAGAGAGAGAGGGCACTGGGCAGGGCAGGCCAGTCGAGGCAGAGCAGCAGCAGGCAGGCCGGGTGGCTGAGGAGCTGAGCCAGCAGTCTCTCTCCACTCCAGCCAAGCAGCCAGCCAAAGTGGCATGAGTCCAGCTACCTACTCCTGCTCCTTAAATGCTCTCTGCCCATGCACAGGACAGTTTGGAAAAAATAACACTGTCCTGTGATTGGTCAAAGAGCATTGCAGCTTGCAATTCTATTGGCAGAATTGCAAGTTCACCCTCCCCCTCTCTCAAGTGAGGTAGGTGGTGCTGTGCTGGCTGGGGTAGCTGAGCAGCAACTCTGCAAGGCTGGTGTTGCAATTTGCAAATGCGTGGGAGTGATTGGATGTAAGGTCCTCTCTTACCCTCCCCCTCAGCCCTGCGAAGTGAAAGAAAAGGCGGGAAAAGCCCTGGAACAGTGGGAAAAGAGGTAAGTGCTGCCCTTTTAAACTTTAATCCCCCTTTCCCGCTGCTATTTGGCCCCCCGAATACTCGGGGCTGCTGTATTTGGCCAGCCGAATCAGATCTGAGAATCTGATGTGGCTGCGGCTGAGCAGAATACTGCTTCTATGCAGGGAAGTATTTGGCTCGGCCAAGCTGAATACACACCCCTAACCTGGTCTGATGCTCTCATTGACGGAGGCGTAGATCATCAGCCTCTGTGACTGACAAACACTGTGAATCTCCTGGCTTGACTAGGCTTGGCATGAATGGTAGGAACCTGGCCTCCTGCTTTTGCCAGGGCAACAAACAGGTGCTTTCTGTGAGAGTCCTACAGAGCCAGTCACCAACAAGCATCCTTAGAGAAAGGTAGTCTTTATTGAGAAAGGTCTGTTGTGGTCCTCTACACATTCTGTGTTGGTTAGAACAATCCCCAGGCAGGGCAGTTATACAGAATTCAAAAAGGTCTTGCAAAGGAATGTAACCAGTCATATAAATGAAGCAAAAGGTGCCCAAATACTGGCCTCAGGTTCCCATAGAAAAAGCGGGAAGATACATAGCCAGACACCAACAGTCTCCCAAGGTTAGAGCAAAGCAGGGAGCGATAAGCCATGAGAAGCGTAACATAACATTCCATACACCTGACATCACAGTGACGCATGCCACCTCCTGGACAGGAGACAGCAGCATTAGCTGACACTTTCTGCATGCTGTACTTAGGCCTCAGCTCAGAATGCTGAAACTGAGGATATTGAGCTACACCTCACAACCTCCTCCAGGTCAGGATTTTCCATTTGTCTTGATGATTGGGGTGCCAGCTTGAGGTTGAACAAGTCACTCCCCCTCCATCCACATAATTTGATCACTCCTAAAAATAATTCCTTCCATTCATCAGTGGACAGCAGTCCTCCACAACTTATGACCCAGCAGTTGTATGCAGCTGTCTATGAGCTCCATTTTGCAGGCCCTGCGGAACTGTAATAAGTCCCGCAGGGCCCTGATGTCTTCCGGGAGCTAATTCCACCAGTATGGGGCCGCCACCGAGAACGCCCTGGTTCTAGTGCTGGCCAGCCAAGCTTCTTTCGGACCTGGGAGAGTCAAGTGATGTTGTGAGCTTGACCTCAGTGCCTTCTGGGGCACATATGGGGAAAGGGTCCCTCAAGTAGGCAGGCCCCAGACTGTGTAGGGTTTTAAAGGTTAGCACCAGCACCTTGAAGTGAATACAGTATGCTATAGGCAGCCAGTGCAGAGATCTCAGCACAGGCTGGATGTGGTCCCATATAGAGAGACCCATCAACAGCCTGGCTGCAGCATTCTGCACTAGCTGCAGCTTCCAGATCTGAGACAAGGGCAGCCCCATGTAGAGAGCGTTGCAGTAGTCTAATTTCGAGGTGACCATTGCATGGATCACTTTTGCTAAGTCATCACGTTCGAGGAAGGGAACCAACTGCCTAATCAGCCGTAGGTGGTAAAAGGCTGCCTTGGCAGTGGCTGCTACCTGGGCCTCCATTGTTAAGGAGGCATCCAGGAGCACTCCCAAACTCCTGACCCTCAGCGCTGGCACCAGAGGAGCCCCACTGAAGGTCAGTAGTGGGATCCCTACCCCTGATCCGCTCCGACTCAAGCACAGGACCTCCGTCTTCATTGGATTCAGTTTCAGTCGGCTCAGTCTAAGCGAGCCCGCCACATCCTGAAGCGCCGTTCCAGGTCATCTGGAGTAGAGTTGGACCAGCTGCCCAGCAACAGATAGAGCTGGGTGTCATCTGCGTATTGATGGCACCCAAGCCTGTGCCTCTGGGCAATCTGGGCAAGGGGGACACATATAGATGTTAAATAACATTGGGGACAGCACTGCCCCTTGAGGAATTCCACATGTCAGTGGGTACCTCTGGGAAGTCTGTTCCCTGAGCGCAACCCTCTGTCCCCGACCCTGGAGAAAAGAGGCAAACCACTGTAAGGCAAGCCCCCGTGTCGGCGAGGCGGTGGATCAGCAGCTGGTAATCGACCATGTAGAACACCGCCGACAGATTCAACAACACCAGCGCTGCCGTACTGCCTTGATCCAGATGTCTCCCGAGGTCGTCTGTGAGGGTGACCAGAGCCGTCTCTGTCCCATGGCCTGGCCGGGTCCAGCATGGGAGTGTCATCCATAAAGCTCTGCAACTGAATCGCTGCTGCCTTCTCCAGTACTTTGCCCAAATAGGGCAAGTTGGACACTGGCCTGTAGTTGGCCAATACGGCCGGGTCCAGAGATGATTCTTTCAGGAGGGAACAGACCATCACTTCCTTGAGTGCCCCTGGGAGCAGCCCTTCATCGAAGGACTTGTTGATAATCTCCCGGAGGGCACCTTGTAACTCCTCACAGCCTGCTTTTATGAGCCATGAGGGGCCTGGATCAAGGCTGCACGTGGTCGGGCATACTGTTGAGAGCAATCTGATGACTTCCTCAAGGCTGAGCGGATTGAAATGATCCAGAATAGAACCAGAAGATGCACATGGAGTCTCGAGTTTGCTCTCTGTCTCAGCTGTGGCCAGGAGTTCGTGGCGGAGTAGCAGGACTTTATCTGCAAAGTATCTTGCAAAAGCCTCGCAGCCAATATCCGATTCCCTGTCGTTTAGCCTGCCCTGTGGCAGATCAGTTAATGACCGAATGGTTCTAAATAATTGTGCCAGGCGTGAGCTGGCAGACGCAACCTCAGCCATGTAGAGTTATCTCTTTGCGGCTTTGACTATCATCTCATAGGATCTCATAAACGTCCTATAGGATGCTCTTGATGCTCCGTTGTGGGCACGCCGCCACCGTCTCTCTAGTCGTCTAAGTCCTCGCTTCATCTTCCTCAGCTCCTCGGTAAACCAAAGAGCCAGCTTAGAGCGAGGGCACAGAGGGTGTTGGGGAGCAATCTCATCGATGGCTGCTGAGAGCCGGCCATGCCAGTCCTTGACAAGCATATCTACTGAGCCACCAGGGGGCATGGGATCCCTCAGTGCCATCTGAAGCCGCTGAGGGTCCATCAGGCTCCGTGGGTGAGGCAAAATACGCTCGCCGCCCAAATGGAGTTGGGGTGACACGTTCACATGGGCCTTCAGGGCATAGTGGTCCAACTACGGCACCGCTGGGGCAGTAATCCTGGTCCACTGTAAGTAGGGCTGCCAAGTCCCCCGGTGGGGCGGGGGAAACACTGATTTTTAGTGCTTATCTCCCGCTTTTCCAAAGTTGGCCACCGGGGGGACAAAATGGCTGCCTTAAAAGGGAAATGTCTGCAGAGAGCCTGCCCTGCAGTAAAAAGCCTCGCCAGACATTTCCCCTTTAAGAAGTCAGCAAGAGAGCTTCTTCCACAGCAAGACAGATCCGCCCAGAGATTAAGGAGGGACTGAAGGAGCTGCTTTTGCATGTGGCTGGCAAGGTGAGTTTCTCTTCCAGCTCTTTTCATTCTCTCTCCCTCTTTCTTTTTTCTGTCTGTCTGTCTGTCTGTCTGTCTCTCTGTCCCCATCCAGCAGAGGTCTATCAGTGGCTATTATAGCCACAAGGTCTAAATGGAAGTAAGTGCCTCTGCCAGTTTTTTCCACTTCTCTCTCTCTCCCTCTTTCTTTCTTTTTTCTGTCTGTCTGTCTGTCTCTCTCTCTCTGTCCCCATCCAGCAGAGGTCTATCAGTGGCTATTATAGCCACAAGGTCTAAATGGAACCCTTTGTCTGGGGCAGTGAGGCTCTGAATTCTTGGTGCTTGGGGGGCAATAGTGGGAGGGCTTCTGGAGTTCTGGCCCCGCTGCTGGACCTCCTGAGGGCACCTGGTATTTTTGGCCACTGTTGTGACACAGAGTGTTGTACTGGATGGGCTGTACTGGATGGGCTGATCCACTGTGGCTTCTCTCCTGTTCTTATGATATGAAAATCATATTTAGCACTTGTGTAGCACTTAGTGCTTCATATTCTGCCGAGATGAGGAAGGATTCAGTAGGGCCGTTGCTCAGTGATAGCGCATCTGCTTGACATGCAGGAGGTATCAGCCTCTTCAGCTAAAAAAGGATCAGGTAATAGGTGACATTAAAGATCTCAGCCTGAGCCCCTGGAGAGCCACTACCAATCTGAGTAGTCAATACTGACCTTGATGGACCAATGGCCTGATTCAGTATTAGGAAACTTCATGAGTTCATGTGGAAGCATGTGGAAGCAACATCACAGGATGTGACATCACAAAATGATGTCACTTCCTTTCTCCTGGCTCCACCTCCAAAGTCTCCTGGCTCCACCCCCAAAGTCCCCAGATATTTCCCAAGTTGGACTTGGCAGCCCTAACTGTAAGGCCCGCCGCAAAAATCAAGTCAAGCGTGTGCCCGGCCTGGTGAGTAGGGGCCATTACGTATTGGGTGAGTCCTAGTGCCACCATGGATGACACCAGAGCCGTCGCCGGAACAGAGGCCGCATCATCGGCATGGACATTGAAGTCACCCAGAACTATCAGCCTGGGGTGCTCCAATGCCCAGCCAGACATGGCCTCGACCAGAGAAGGCAAGCTGTCGGCTGGTGCGTTGGGCGGCCAGTACACCAACCAGACCACCAAACTCTCCCTGGCTTCCCACACCAGGCCAGAGGACTCGATGCCTGCAACCTTCAGCAGCGGGAGCGCCCTGTAGTAGTTAGCCTCCCGGATGAACAGCGCCACTCCTCCTCCCCGCCCCTCAGTCTGAGATTGGTAGAGGACCGCGAAGCCAGGTGGAGCTAACTGGGAGAGAGCTACTGTTTCCCCTTCTTGCACCCAGGTCTTGGTCACACGTCAGGTCCGCGCCCTGCTCTAAGAGGTAGTCCTGAAGAGTTGCGGTCTTGTTGATGGACCTGGTGTTGCCCAATACCAATGTCGGAGGGGGGTCCTTGGTCCCAGCCCCATTGCCTGTCACTCTCGGGATGGGACGCAGGCTGGAAGGGTGCCGAGCTTCTCTGTTTCTCTGCCTGCTCCCACCGCCATACTTCCTCTGCCCCAGAAGCACTGGTATCCCTGGTCCAGTTGACATAATCCCTGATGGCCTTCACACTGCTTTCGCAGGTCACCTGTTAACAAATATTAGGAATAGGATCATTGCTATTACAGCTTTGTTTTCTGAAAGATCAAATATTTCAAAATACAGAATAATTATCAATTTGTTTAGCCTTAGGGTCAAACTGGATGGGATGGGGGGGCACCTATGTTCATTTCATCTTTACCTCCCTGCTGTGCATTCCCCCGGGAAGTTTTCTCCCAGCCTGGTTTGCTTCTAGTGTCAAGGCTGAGCTGGGAGAAAAGTGTTGGGGCAACTGGCCACAGGGAAGTAAGAGATGAGTGGGGATAGAGCAACCCTCCCCACTCTGGTACTCATTAGATGTTAAAAAGTAGACTACTCCCCCTGCTATCTACAGGACACGGCAGAGATGTGAATAACAAACACGGCTGCCCTATCATGTGTCTGGTTTGGCTCTTAGAGAAGCCACCGGGAGAAAACCACGCACAGAGAAAAGTCTGAAGTGTCTCTGTTTCCAGCCTTACATTTTATTATCTCAAGGACACACATACATAGCAGGATTATAACAGCATGCAGGACGTAAACGGGGGGGCTAATACCACATGGTTAAGCCATAGACAGTGATGGGCTGCTCCAACCCCCTTTCTACAACTTCTTAATATTTGTTTATATGGATAAAATTCATAGTTCAAGGTGAAAATACTTTATCTATGCCAACATCAAGGGGGAACTAATGTAGGGTATATGTGGGGGGCAGTCTTTTAAGAAGTCAAAGAGCTAGTGTGGTGTAGTGGTTAAGAGGGTCAGACTAGGATCTGGGAGAACCAGGTCTGAATCCTCACTCTTCTGTGGAAGATCACTGGGTGGCCTTGGGCCAGTCACGCACACTCAGCCTAACCTACCTCACAGGGTTGATCTGAGGACAAGATGGAGGAGAAGAGAACTATGTAAACCACTTAGGACCCCCATTGGGGAGAAAGGTGGGATGTGAATGAAGTGAATAAGTGAAATAAATAAAAGAGATTTGTTGGCTTTGATTGGCCTGATAGCTATGTGCAGCGATGGGCGTGAACCAGAAAAATGCGGTTTGTGGCCGAACTACGAACGAATTGGGAGGTTCGTTCATGAACCGAATGCGTTCAGGGTTTGTGGCCCTGCAAACCCCTGATGAAAAGGGACTATAGTCCCTCTAAACATCTTTTTTTTGCGCTTTCTTGTGCAGTCCCTTTACACTTCATGATGAATTTTGCTTTATGGTTCGTTGGGTTCATGCCCATCCCTAGCTATTTGGGTGTGTGGGAAAAATGCTTGTTTTCTCAAGTAGAGGTAATGTCCCGGTGGAGTCCTGACTCAGTAGTATCATTTAGGGTGGAGATGATGTCATGGCCTGTGTTCACGATGACAATGGAAGAGTCCGGATCCACCACTTCTATAATGTGGGTCAGTGGGCGAAAGAGATCGAAAGGAATCCTGCAAGAGATGAAGAAGGTATCTTTGAAAACAATCGTGTGACATGCCGATTCAAGCGTCCTGTGAAGGTTCCCAGGGATGAAACTATTGTAGATCTTCATCTGAGCTGGTACTATTTATTTGCTTGGGGCTCAGCAATTCAAGGTAAGTTGATACTTTTGGTTTCCATAATTACACCACTGTATTGGTGGAAAGCGCCATCAAGTTGCAACCAACTGATGGTGGCCCTGTAGGGTTTTCAAGGCAGGAGACGTTCAGAGGTGGTCTGCCATTGCCTCCCTCTGCGTAGCAGCCCTGGACTTCCGTGGTGGTCTCCCACCCAAATACTAACCAAGGCCAGCTGCTTAGCTTCTGAGATCTGACAAGATCGGGCTAGCCTGGGCCATCCAGGTTAGGACTAACACCACTGGGGCCAGCGTTTCCCTTCCTCCCCCCTCTTGCTTGGGCCCCAGGGGCTTCATGCCTCTGGGGCCTGGCTTCTCCCTCCCTTGCGCCCCCCTGGGGCCTGGGAGCAGTGAGCGGGGGGGGGGGGAGGGAAGGAGGAGGCTTTTGCTGGGGCCTGCGGCGCTTGCTGCGGCCCCGGGAGTGTGAGTGGGGAAGGGAGGGCAGGAGGGGGCTTCTCCTGGGGCCTGCGGTGCTTGCCGCGGCCCCGGGAGTGTGAGTGGGGGAGGGAGGGAGTGGGGGTGGGGAGAGGGAGAGGGAGGATGGGGAGAGGGAGTGGGGTGAGGGAGTGGGGGAGGACGTTCTGCGAGCTATCTGGATTTATTGTACAGCAGTAAATTTCAACCTTTTTAGGTCATTGGGGAAAGGCTATCTGGGCATGACTGCAAAAGGGCTCCGGGAGAGAGGAGGGCGGGGGCGGGGACTTAACAAAGCCCTGCCCCCTGCTCACTCTTCCTGGCGGCGGCAGGCTGCCGCTGGCCCAGAAAACCCCCCCTCCCCTCCCCCTTCACTCTTCCCGGGCTGCGGCAGACCGCCGCCGGCCCAGGGAGAACCCCCTTCCCTTCTTCCCCCCGCTCACACTCCCGGGGCTGCGGCAAGCGCCGCAGGCCCCTGGAAAAGCCCCCTCCTGCCCTCCCCCCCGCTCACACTCCCGGGGCCGCGGCAAGCGCTGCCGCCCCGGGAGAAGCCCCCTCCTGCCCTCCCGCTCACACTCCCGAGGCCCCGGCAGAAGCCGCAGGCCCCTGGAAAAGCCCCCTCCTGCCCTCCCCCTCGCTCACACTCCCGGGGCCGCAGCAAGCGCCGCCGCCCTGGCAGAAGCCTCCTCCTTCCCTCCCTCCCCCACTCACTGCTCCCAGGCCCCAGGGGGGCGCAAGGGAGGGAGAAGCCGGGCCCCAGAGGCATGAAGCCCCTGGGGCCCAAGCAAGGGGGGGAGGAAGGGAAACGCTGGCCCCAGTGGGGGGGAGAAGCTCCCCCCCTCCTTCCTTTCTTCTCTCTCTCTCTCCCCACCTACCTACCTACCTTCCTGTTCCTTCCTTCCTCCCTCCTTCCTTCCTTCCTTCTCTCCCCCCACCTACCTACCTACCTTCCTGTTCCTTCCTTTCCCCCTTCCTCTCTCCCTTCCTTTCTTCTCTCTCTCTCTCTCCCCCCACCTACCTACCTTTCTGTTCCTTCCTTCCTTCCTTCCTTCCTTCCTTCCTTCCTTCCTTTCTTCTCTCTCTTTCCCCCACCTACCTACCTACCTTTCTGTTCCTTCCTTCCCCCCTTCCTCCCTCCTTCCTTCCTTCCTTCCTTCTCTCTCTCTCCCCCACCTACCTACCTACCTTCCTGTTCCTTCCTTCCTTCCTTCTCTCTCTCTCCCCCACCTACCTACCTACCTTCCTGTTCCTTCCTTTCCCCCTTCCTTCCCCTCTCCCTTCCTTCCTTCCTCTCTCCCCCCTTCCTTCCTTCCTTCCTTTCTTCTCTCTCTCTCCCCCACCTACCTACCTACCTTCCTTCCTGTTCCTTTCCTTCCTTCCCCCTCCCTCCCTCCCTCCCTTCTTGCCTTCTGACACACTGCCCATGACATCAGGGATGTGTGACCTTTTGACACTTCCGGTGACGTCAGGGGATGTGGCATATGCAAATAAGTTATGCTAATGAACTCCTGCACCTCTTTTTTTACGAAAGGACCCCTGACTAACACCACTAAATTACTATAAATCAAACTGCAGTGAAACTGGGAGATCTGTACACCAGTATCCCCCTTTGTTTCAGGTTCAGTAAGATCCTTGAAAATGGTCACCAGGGAGGGAGGTGTTCAAATCTTTCCCCGCCGCAGTCCCCATCTTCCAGACTGCTCTTTCTCTCAGAGGGGGAAATACACCTTCTCGCCATGAACAAGTATTAGCTCAGAGTGAGGGGCACATGGTTGAGGCCAGGAAAACCCTCCCCACCACGACCTGAATCTGATTGCCTCTCCCTCTAGTTGCTATTTACATTTAAAAATTACAAAATTAGATATACTTTGATCCTGTAAAGCTTTGGTTTCCTAATTGCATCCTTTGAAACTACCTGAAACACAGTTCCATTCAAAGAACAGGTAAAGGTGAAAGTTTGTAATCGTGTAAGGCGTACCCTTAGTTCACTGAAGGCAATAGGGTTACATGTGAATTGCATCCTAGAATCCCACAGAATCCTCTGTGATGAGTTGGGGTCACATAGTAGACTTGCTGGGAGTTCCTTTTGCAGTCATGCCCAGATAGCCTTTCCCCAATGACCTAAAAAGGTTGAAATTTACTGCTGTACAATAAATCCAGATAGCTCGCAGAACGTCCTCAGTTTCTACTTGCAGTTTTGAAATTGGAGCAGACAAGTAACAGTGACAGAGTTGCTAGTTACCTGTGAATTGAAATAATCGACATGTTAAAAAATTCCGTTTTGAACCCTGTCATATTATGTTCCTGTCCCACAACATTCGTAAGGTGTTCATAGGGGGGTTACAGTGTAGGGACTGGTGCCCTAGAGAAGAACCCATGCGCACGGTAGGAGAGCAGGGGATGAGTTTCGTTTTGTATACTTTTAGGCTGCCTGTTTTGAATGTTGGAAATACGTTAACAAAAACTTTAAGCGACATGACCAATATCTTTTCTTCCTCTTTTTGACCCATTTAAGGTTCTATAACTCGGCATGACATAGACTCTCCCCCTGTCTCCGAGCGGGTGGTCAGTATTTACAAATATGAAGATATTTTTATGCCGTCTGCTGCCTACCAGACCTTCTCTTCCCCATTTTGCTTGCTGCTTATTGTTGCACTGACATTTTATTTATTGATGGGAACCCCGTGATGAAGGCCATGGTGCATGTGGCGAGCCAGGAAGAGATGTCAGTGAGTGCTTGCTGAGGGTGAGAACCTTTTCTACTGGAATTTGTATTACTGAACATTGAGCTGTTCGTTCAGCGCGAGCTCCTTTGGTGACACAGATAAGGAAGTTCGCCGCTGCTTGAGCCATAGAGATGTGCCAAATAGTCATGCCAGGAGGGGAAAAGCAAGAAGCTCTTGTAACTTGACTCAACACTTTTGTTAGATATATTGCTTATTTCAGGAGAGATTTTTTAAAAAACTGGGTGCAATGGAATCATATTTTAAGTAACATATTGTTTCGCTTTCTAAGTTTGAATCACCTTCAGTCAATAGAGAAAAATAGGGGAAATGCATCTTATTCACATGGAGATATAGGTAATATTGTGGTAAAATTAACATTTGTCAGAGAGGACAAATATAGTTCATGCTAGATATTGAATCAGTGATCAATTTGTGATTGAAACCACTGTACTTTCTGTTCTTGGAAGCAGAAATAACTTAATGTCTAAGTATATACAAATGAATCAGTGTATTCTTAGGCAAAATAATGAATGCACAAAAATGTAAAGATTGCCATCAGAGTGTACCCTGTGAAATATGAAGATGATGAGTAAATGTAACATTTAACCCAAGTTTACATCTTTTATTAGGCTTTATAGTCCACAAAAGCTTGATATAACTAAATTTGTCATTGAAATACCTCAATGCATGTCAAGCATCATTTCCATGCAGATAATCCAAATAATTTGAATATCTTGCTGGCACAAATTGACTCTACTTGGGAAAGTATGCATTCACTACTGAATTGTATTCCAAGGGGTAATAGCACCATCATGTTGCCTTTCTCCGTGATAGATCCAACAGCGTCTCTGAGATGTTGTCCTGCTGAAATCCATCTGGATAGATTTCAGTGAGCAGACTTAGTGTGATCTGTTGTTTTTTTCCTTCTCATGAAATTTATCCATGAGAATGAAGACCCTCTGTAGGTGAATGAAGACTTTTCTGAGCAAATGCAGCCATGAGTAAATTTCTACCGAATATCTTTGCTCTAGTTTCACATTTGTACCTCCCAATTGTTTTGCAAAAATAATTGTTTGACAGAGCAGTGGTGACATCCATGTTCCCAAAGTTGATTCCAAATCCTGCTCAGATAATCCAGACTGCATAAATATGGGAAGAGGTCAGAATTTAATATGCACAAGCACGTTAAAGAATACAAGATATCATGAAATCTTAGACTTGAATCCCTGACCTTCTGTCATACACAATGCTTGTCTATTCTTTTTCAAAACAGATTTCCTATGTAAAATAATGGATCATGGGCAAAAATATTCAACTTTTGTTGGCAGAGTTCAGGAAATAATCCAATCAACACGTTGGAGTTTGTTTTCAGGATTTTGCAAAAAGACAATAACTGATTGCAGGCCACTAACACAACAGAGAGGCCTTTGGAGCACAAGCACTAATTTATACTAACACACTGCAGAAAGAGAGAAAACACTTCTAACACTTAAGATAGACTACCCCCCCCCCCCAGCATCTCACTTTTCTTTGCAGTAAGAGGCATCTATTTTCTTATAAATGGCAAGTCTGGTTACAGAGCCTGGATGATTCCACTCCCATCCCAAAGCAATCAGAAAGTAACCCCTTCTCCCGATGACACACCAGTAATAGCAAAAAGGAGAGAGAAAGCCTACACACATGCCACACCATAAAAACGCAGTTAACACTATCTGGAAGAAAGGCTGCAAGTCAGGGATTACAGAGAACATGCACCCCCCCCCCCCCCCCACAAACTGCTGTTCCTTTTGGCAGCCTGTCCAGGCCCCAGGCTTTGTCCTGCATGGAATTGTTTCTGCTTCATTCCCCCAAGCAAGTAACAGTTGGGAAAGACTCGCCTCCTTCCCCACATAGACATGAGGAAGGAAGGAAGGAAAGAGAATTGTGCTGATATGCCCCACTGGATGAGGGCACAGAAAACGGTTCTGTTTTCTACAGAGGGCACCTTCTCTCACAGCCAAGAGCCTCTTTGCCTCCTTGTCTCATGTTCAAACCCACAGGATCAATGTTTTAATACAAAAATTGGCTAGAAGAGGGATGGGGATGGAGGGGAAGTATTGTGTCCACCCTGCCTGCCACGGGTGGTACCACCCTTTGTCATCGTGCCATTCCCCCTCTCACCACAAGGGGGTCTCTTTTGCCCTCAGAGCATTGGAGGGAAGGCAGTTACTTCCACCTGAGTCTTTCTCCTCCCTACCAGTGCCATTGTCCAAGACTCTGGTCCCTGGCCCTCATCCCCCGGGCGTTCCTGGGACTCTCCCAATTTCCCCTGAGCTGCAGGTGCTCTGCCTCACTCTGGATGTCCCGGGGCTGTCCTCAGTTCTTCTGGGCTGTGTGGTGCCATCACTGTCTCTTGTTGTCCCGAGCTGGCTTACAGCTGCGGTGGCAATGGCAGTGATTACCCAGTTAGGGAGGGCCGTCTGGTCGCCAGTGCGGGGGCACATTCCCGGGGAGCTGGCCTCTTTGGCTGGGGACTGGGCTTCCAGACAGGGGGGGGCCTTCCCTGGGGGGGGTCTGTAAAGTCTGGATCTGCTCCCATTGAGTCTGGACACACTTCCCCCCCTTTTGCCGGATGTCCATTAGTGACTCCTCAAAGACTTGAGACATAGAGTCCACATTGAGATGGGTCCTGCCTGGCCAATGTTGCATCGTGAAGCTGAAAGGGAGCAAAGAAAGGTACCACTTGAGTATGCAAGGGTTATGGTCTTTCATATGAGCTATCCACATTAAAGGGGGTGTGATTGGTTAGCAAGGTAAAAGGATTATTAGAGAAATAGTATTGTGAAGCTCAAGCTTCTTTCTCCACAGTGGCATAGTTCTGTTCAGTGGGGTGCAGCTTCCTGCTAATGAAGAGGATAGGGTGTTCCTACCCCCTGTTTTCTTGAGAGAGGACCACCCCCGATCCGGTGTTTGATGCATTTGTCTGTAGAATAAAGGGCTGTTCAAAATTGGGATTCCTCAGTATGGGTCCCCGTGTCAAGCTCTGGCATAATACATTGAATGCCTTTTGCCACGTGGGTCCCAGCTATCACAGTGGGTTGTATCTTCTTGAGGCTAACCATCGAAGGGCTGGCAATGGTAGCAAAGTGGGGTATAAATTTACTATAGTACCCCACTAGCCCCAGGAAGGGCCGCATCTGGTGTTTCGTGGTTGGGTGTGGACTTTGTTCCAGGGTTGTTGCTTTTTCTGGGAGTGGTTGTAGCTGCTCTCTCCTGACTAAGAAGCTTAAGTACCGAAGTTCACAGAACCCGATATGGCTCTTCTTTGGGTTGGGTTGAAGTCCTGCATTTTCCAAAGCTTAGAGGACCTGTTTGAGATGGTGACGGTACATGGGCCAGTCTGGGCTACACACAATGATATCAATATATGCCAGGGCAAAACCTGTGCACTGAGTGAGGCCCCAGTCAACTAGCCACTGGAATATTGTTGCAGCCCCAAGCAGCCCAAAAGGCATCATGTACAATTGGAACAATTTGTGCTGTGGGGCGAAGGGTGTCTTTTCCCAGTCTATAGAAGCCATGGGGAACTGCCAATATCTTTCCTTATATATAATTCAGTAGTGGGATGGTACATTCTGAACATTTCACACGCTCCTAAATCAGTTGGCTCCATGATGTGTCATTCAGAAGCTGTCCTTATCCACTGGCTGCGTTGCCTGAGTCCCGCCCACAGTACGCTCCATCAGCCATTGGCCCATCAGCCACTACTCAAGAGTACTCGCGTGCCATTGGCCGGGTGCTGGGTCTGCTCCTCTTCCCCACCCACTCCAGCCACTGTTCCCTGTCAGAATTACTGGCAGATGGCTCTCCAGACAAAGACATTTTGCCTCCTTGGCTCCTCTGTGGGAATAACTTTTCCCTCAGTGGCTGTTGGTAGGCAACCAAGCTTGGTTCTGTCAGTAAAAAGACAAAGGAACAAAACCCTTTCCACGCCTTTGTGAGGAACTCATTGGGACCAGTCCTGACTAGGGTTGCCAGCTTCAGGTTGGGAAATTCCTGCTGAGTCCTCCCCCCCCCCCCCCCAATGCTGCCATCCACAGGATCCACCCCCCAAATCTTCAGGTATTTCACTACTCAGAGCTAGGAAACCTACTTTCCCCTCAGTGCCTGTTGCTGGTCAACCATGCTTACTTCTGTCTGTAAAAGGCCCTTTCCACACCTATTTTGGCCTTTGGGAAAAAATTCATTGTGTCCTTTTATCCTGCTGAGATGGCCCCCTTATGACAGCCAATGTGACATGGCAGTCAGGGCTTCAGAGCACGGTAGAGGCTGTGGTGGTGGTGGGGAGATGGAAAGCTGAAGATTGAGGGGGAAACAAAGGTAGGTTGATGCTTGGCTGGGGAGGAGATAGGGTTGCCAACTCCAGGTGGGAAATTCATGGAGATTTGAGGGATGGAGTCTGGAGAGGGTGAGGTTTGAGGAGGGGTGGGGCCTCAGACAGGTACAATGCCATAGAGTTCACCCTCCAAACCAGCCATTTCCTCCTGGGCAACCAGCATTGCCAATCTCCAGGTGGGGGCTGGAGATCACTTAGAATTACAACTGCTCTTCAGGTAGCAGAGATCAGTTCCTCTGGAGAAAATGGTGGACTCTGTGTCATTATACCCTGCTGAGGTTGCCACAGCAAATTGATGCTGAGTGCCCAAGGCCTAGGCACTCTCCCAGAGCCTCTTTCTAGAGCCCGTTGTATTTATTTCCACAACGGGCCTTATTCCTAGCCCCTTCATAAGGTTGATGGCAGTAAGATATTGAGCAGTCCCTAACTGGTTGATTAAGATGTCGGCCCATAGTATGGGGTAGGCATTGAACATGGCCACCTTGTTGACTTCGTGATAATCTATGCAGAACCATACACTGCCATCTGGCTTGGGCACCAGGACAATGGGGCTTCGCCAGTCACTCTGAGAAGGCTCTATGACACCTAGTCATAGCATCTCTTCCACCTCTCTGTTCACAGCTTCCCATTATTTCCTTGGAATGGGGTGCCAAGGAGCTTGAACTACTGCTCCTGGTGGCATCTAAATGCGGTGAATGGCTAATGTAGGTCACCCTGTCAGGTGGGAGAAAACACTTGGGTACTGTTCTATAAGTTGCTGCACCTCTACTAGTTGCGTGCTCATTACTTTGGGGTCCAGATGTGGTGTAATAGGGGCTGGTTCTTCGGAACTCCCTCTAGGAGTTCTCCTGAACCTGTAGTCAAATGGCAGGGATCTGCCTCCTACCGGGGGTGCCATTCTTTGAGGTCATTGATGTGGAGCTGCCTGGTCTTCTGTCTGCCCGTTCTGCATTGCATTTCATACAACAGAGGTGCCAAAGCTCGTGTGATGACATAAGGGCATTGCCAAGGGTCGCCTTGTGGAATGGCCACCACTAGCACTTTATGTCCTGGAAGGAATGTCCATTCTTTAGTTCTGCAGTCGTAATCCCTCTTTGGGGCTTATTTGCCCAGGGCCACTGTTAGCTCACTAGATTGAGAATCCCCCTCGGTTTTCTCCCATACATCAGTTCAAATGAGGCAAACCCCATGAAGGCTTGCAGGGTCTCCCGGATTGTGAACATCAAAGGGTCTATGTAAAGGTCCCACGTCATTGGTTGGCCGTGTGCTAACTTCCTCAGCATCAATTTTATGGTTTGGTTTAGATGTTCCACCAGCCTGTCTGTTTAAGGGTGGTATATGGAGGTAAAGATCTGTTGGATCGGTAGAACTTGACAGACTTGCTGAATTAAGGCAGCCATGATGTCAGAGTCTCTAGTAATCAGCACTCAACAACAATCCTTAAGTAGGTTCAGTTTATTGGATTCAGTATCACTAAGACATCTTCTAACCATTTCTGTGTTAAGACTGAAGTGGGGAAGCAGGAATGGGATTATATACATGGTTCAAACCGGGGTGTTAGCTGGCTACAAGCCAATGAGTGCTCCATTACCCTCACGCTGAGAATAACGGCTTCAACATTCAGGCGGGAGACTCACTAGAGAATTCCGAGATCTTATGTAAACAGGGGCAAATGTTAGGAGAGCATCAAAGGCGACATTCCAGAGTTTACAACAGCGTTTACAACCTTCTCCCCCCCCTCCTTTTTCTCATAGCAGCATCTCCTCTCCCCTCCTTTTAGTTATGACAGCCTAGCTGACATTCTGCCCCACTAAGGAGGTCCCTCCTGATTTCAAAGGGTACAAGGAGTGGAAAGCACGTAATAATTCAGGGGCATTGACATGACAATCCTGGACCCATTAATTATCCTCAGGACCGAAATCCTTCTATCTAATCAAATAAAAAAGATGGCCACGCCTTATTCTAGAGTCCAGAATCTGAGCCACCTCGTGATGCAGTTCGTCATTCAGAATCAGAGGTGGGGGGCGCCTGGGGAACGAGGGCGCCAGGCATTTGGTCCAGGATCCCGCTTCAGGAGGCTGAAATGAAAGATCGGATGAATGCCCCGAAGGGATTTAGGCAAGACCAATTCTACAGTCACTTCATTGATTTTACATACAACTGGGAAAAGTCCCACATAATGCCAACCCAGCTTCCTACCGGGTTGCAGCCCTTTTAAGTTCTTGGTGGACAAATACACACAATCACCCAGATTAATGTCCCAAGGCTCTGCCCGGTGCTTATCAGCCTGAGTTTTATAATCAGCTTTGGCTTTAACCAGGGCCTAACGAATTTCCCCCCACTGGTCCTGCAGACCGCGCAACCACTCACGCAAGTACCCCGCATTCCTAGGGATGTCATCAGACATCACGGGGAGGGGCCTCCCCTTGTAACCATACAAAGCCATGAAAGGGGAGACCCCAGTGGAAGAATGCACCTAGTTGTTGTAGCTGTATTCTGCATACGGTAACAAGTCTACCCAATCATCCTGTTGATAATAGGTGAAACACCTGAGAAATTGCTCCAGCATTTGGTTAATTCTCTCTGATTGGCCATCGGTTTCTGGGTGATAAGCAGTACTTAGTCCTTGTTCAATGTCCAACAGGAGCAAAAGTTCTTTCCAGAACTTGGCAACAAACTGCGATCCTCAGTCTGAAATTATCTTCCTCAGAAAACAGTGTAGTTTAACAATGTGGTGCATAAAGATCTTTGCTAAAACCTTAGCAGTGGGCAGCTGTTTGAATGGAACAAAATGTGCCTGCTTCAAAAAAGAATCTACCACCACCCAAATAACAGTATTTCCCTTGCTGGGGGGCAAGTCAGTGATGAAATCCATTGAAATCACCTCCCATGGCCTAGATGGGGTTTCCAGCGGTTTCAACAGGCCAGGGGGTTTACCCCATCGTTGTTTGCATATGAGACAGGTAGGGCACGAGGTAACATATTGGGAAATATCCGCCCTCATACACGGCCACCAGAATTGGCGTTGCAGTAAATGCAAAGACTTCAGAAACCCAAAATGTCCAGCTAGTTTTGATTCATGGCCCCAGCTCATCACCTCCCCCCGCATAGAAATGGGCACGAAGACTTTGGACCCCTTATACCAGCAGCTGTCTTCATGTTCTTCCACCCCCTGCATGGAGGTGAGCTCCTCCTGGTCTTCGTCAGACACAGTGTCCTTGAAGCTGGTGTTCCATGAAAACACGTCCTTCTCTCCCCCCCCCCCCCCGCTTTCACCTGGTCAGTACCACCCCACCCAATTGCGAGGGTGTGAATATAGAGTCAATCACGTCTTCCCTCTGGCTTGCATGTTGGGGTAGGCGGGATAGGGCATCACCCAAAAAGTTTGATTTCCCAGGGAGATGGTGGAGGGTAAACCGGAACTTGGAGAAAAACTCCGCCCACCAGAGCTGTTTGGCGTTGAGGCAACGTGGGGTGCTCAGTGACTCTAGATTCTTATGGTCAGTCCAAACCTCAAATGCAACCCGTGCCCCCTCCAACCAATGACGCCACATTGACAAAGCTAATTTAATAGCCGCGGCTTCCTTGTCCCACACTGACCAATTTCGCTCCGTAGTGTTGAACTTCTTAGATATGTAAGCCAGGGGGTGGAGTCGCCCATCCACCCCCTCTTGCAAGACAGCCCCTCCCATCGCGACATCTGACACGTCCACTTGGACAATGAATTTCTTATTCTCATCGGGGTGGGCAAGCACTGGCTCAGAAGTGAACAGCTTTTTAAGCGTCTCAAATGCCTGCTGACATTCAGCTGTCCAGTTTAACTTTGCCCCGGGCTTTGTACTCTCCACACCTTCCCCCTTTGTTTTCAGCAAGTCAGTGAGTGGGAGCGTTACCTGGGCGAAATTTGAGATGAAATCTCTATGAAAATTACAATATCCAATGAATGATTGAAGTTGGCGTCGGGTGGTAGGTGCTTCCCACCTCACCACATCTGCTACTTTCTTTGGATCCATCTCCAACCCTCTCTGGGAAATGCGATAGCCCAGGAAATCCACTTCCTCCTTGTGGGAATCGCATTTGGACAACTTAACAAATAGCCTGTGCTCCAGAAGGGTCTGGAGAACCTCCCTCACCAATTTGACATGCGATTCCCTATCAGGGGAATACAGAAGGATATCATCTAAGTACACTAGCGCCCCCTGGAATAAGTGCTGGTATAGCACTTCATTGATCAGGTTCATAAAAACTCCAGGCGCCCCCTGGAGGCCAAATGGCATAACAAGGTATTCAAATTGCCCCAGGGGTGTGTTGAATGCCGTCTTAGGTTCATCCCCCTCCCTTATGTGCACTCTAAAGTAAGCATCCTGCAAATCAAGCTTAGTGAATATTTTCCCTTTGGAAGCCTCAGCCAACAAGTCTTTGATCAGGGGGAAGGGGTAGGTGTTGGTAGTAGACACTGCATTGAGCTCTCGGTAATCTGTACATAATCTGAGCCTGCCATCCTTCCGGAAGAGGGCAGGAGCTGCATAAGGGGAGGGGGCGGGCCGGATAAAGCCTCACGCCAAGTTTTTATCAATGCACTTGCGTAGCTCCACTTTCTCTGCCGGGCTCATGGAATACAACTTTCCCTTAGGCAACTTGTGCCCCGACAAAAGTTCAGTAGCACAGTCACAATTCCGGTGTGTGTGGGGGTAATTCGTCTGCTTCCACTTCCCCAAAAACCTCCCCCGGGTCCTCATACTCGCGAGGGATCCCCTCACCCTCTTCCATCAGGCAAGCAATTACTGGATCTGCGGGGGGGGGGGGGAGGGCTCACCCCACTCAGAAGACCACATATGGGACTTACATCCAGGATCGACAAAACACACCACCCCCTTGCTCAACTGGATGTAAGGTCACGCACACAGAGCCAAAGGCTTCCTAATACCAGCGGGAACCGGGCATTGGGGTTAATCACAAAAGAGCAGTGCTCCCAATGGTCTCCAGTTCCCATCAGCACAGGGACCGTCTGGTATTTATACGACTCCTGCATAGGGGAGCCGTCCATCTGAACAAAAACCAACGGCTTTGGAAGTTTTTGGATTGGAGTCCCCAGCCCTGTAACAAAGGAAGGGCTGATTATGTCCCTCGTGCAACCCGAGTCAATCAGCGCCCAGACTCGAATTTGCGTGTCCATATCTCTGTTTAAAATGGTCACAGTCACAAACAGGATGGGGTCAGAACTGCTTACCAGAGGTGGCATGGCGGCTTTCGGACCTGTTGTTTTGCGCCTCTTACAACAGGTCCCTGCCTTTTCCCGATGGCTCCTGTGTTTCCTCGCTGCTTGACGAGGTGTCCTCCAGTCGTGCTCCCAGCCGTAGGGCTTTCGGGAACTTTCCTTTCTCACCGCCCGGTCGTTTCGGGGTCTCCAACTCTCCATGGCTTCCTTCTCTCTAGTTTTCGGAGGGGTTGAAGTTGCGCCTGACGAGCAGGCGCCTGCGAAATGGCCGGCTTCTCCATATTTAAGACAAAGCCCTTGCCGCATCCACTGCTCCTTAATTGGGTCGTCTTCCTCTAAGTGAGCCAGTTTGGTGTAGTTGTTAAGTGCGCGGACTCTAATCTGGGAGAACTGGGTTTGGCTCCCCACTCCTCCACTGGCACCTGCTGGATGACCTTGGGCAAGCCATAGCTCTGGACCAGCTGATCTCTCAAGGGCAGTTGTCTCAGAGCTCTCTCAGCCCCACCTACCTCACAGGGTGTCTGTTGTGGGGAGGGGAAGGAAAAAGGAGTTTGTAAGCCGCTCTGAGACTCCCTTGGGGAGTGGAGGGCGGAGTATAAATCCAATCTATTCTTTTCTTCTTCTCTAAACTGGGTCATCTTCTGGGGGCCCTCTGGGGTTTTAGAGTATGTCCATGGGGCTTGCATCTTGATCATCTGCAGGTGGTTCTCCACATTATCTGCTTCTCACATCCAGGCAGCTAAGGTGAGGGGTTGCACATTACGCAAAACTGTCAAGAATCTCATGACTAAGCCCCGTCTGGAAATCTTCCATCAACATGGGCTCTGGCCACCTCTGGATCTTCGCAGCAATCGTCTTGAACTCTTCCGAGTACTCACGCACCGTACGATTGCCTTGCTTCAAGAAACGGAGGTGTGCTCTTGCCTTCTCACTGGCCAGCGGGTCTTCATACTGCCTCCTCGGTGGCCACATGAAAGCCTGCACATCCGGTAGTTCGGGGCCTTGGATCTCATGCAAACCCACGTACCAGTCTGCCGCTTGATCCCTCAGCTTCGCGCTGACAAACTCGACCCAGTGTTCATCATCCGGAAATAGATGGCCCCAGTCTCTTAGAAATCTGCGCACTTGCACTAAAAAGAACGCTAACTTTTCAGGAACCCCATCAAACGTAGCTTCCAGCATCTCCTTGGGTTGTTGCAGTCTGGGGACCTCAGGACTGGGGTTTTGTGCCGGGTGTTCTGGCCTCACAGGAACCCCAGGGGTCCTGGCTGGTGCCTCAGGTTGCGTGGGGGGAGCTCTCGGCTGCCCGTCTGGCTGTCCCATAGGCGCCGCGACCCCCTCTGGTTGGAGGGGAGCCTGTTGCCTCAGTTCACCCCTCACCTCGTCTGCGATCATCTGTGGTAATTTAATCATGAGTTCAAAAATATCTTCCTGCACTCGTTCCCACAAGCGTGTTCCCATGCGCTTGACTAGCGCCTCCATTTTTCTCCCTCCGCCCCAGCCCAGTGACTCTGGATGGCTGGGCTGCACCTGTTTGTACCGGCTTGACACGGCCACCCAGGGAGTTAGCATCCATGATTCCCTCGGCGCAGTCAAAAGGTGCGCCCACGAATATAGATCTCTCCCCCGGGTTTGAGTGCCTCCTCCGGGCCCCCACCTGAGAGCCGGTGTCTGCGCCCCTTTCGAGGGGACATCGCTCACCGTGGTGACGGCCACCTCTGCCTCCGAGACTGGCTGGTCTCCACCGTTCCCCGTGCTCATGTTGAGATTCAGGATGGGGCGCGCAGTCCAGTGATGAGGAGTCTGAACACTCTGTCAGGTTCCCTAGTAAATCAGCACTCAACAACAGTCCTTAAGTAGGTTTACTTTATTGGAGTCAGCATTTCTAAGACATTCCCTAAGCACTTCTGTGTTCAGACTAAAGTGGGGAGGCGAGGACGGGATTATGTACACAGTTCAAACTGGGGTGTCAACTGGCTACAAGCCAATGAATGCCCTGGTACCCTCGTGCTGAGAATAACGGATTCAACATTCAGGCGGGAGACTCACCAGAGAAACCCGAGATCTTATGTAAACGGGCAAATGTTAGGAGAGCATCAAAGGCGACATTCCAGAGTTTACAACAGCAATTTCAGCCCTCGCCCCCCTCCTTTTCCTCATAGCAGCATCTCCCTCTCTCCCATCCTTTTAGTTATGACAGCCTAGCTCAGGGGTGGGCAAACTTGCTCAGCGTAAGAGCCACCTAGAACATGGGTGGCCAACCTTGCTTAATGTAAGAGCCGCATAGAATAAACATCAGATGTTTGAGAGCCACAAGACAGGAACAAATATTACCTGCTTTTATTGGAAAATAAGCAAATTTGCTTTTTATTAGCATTAAGTGAGACTGCCAAAAATAATAACAAAAGAGGTAAAAGCAGATATTGATAATGATATTAATTTGTCCAATGACATTTATTTGCTAATGATATTTAGCTTCCCCAGCCGCCCTGCCGGGAGCCACATAATATATGTGAAAGAGCCGCATGTGGCTCCCGAGCCACAGTTTGCTGACCCCTGGCCTAGCTGACACATAATAGGGTTCCGCCTGTCTGTTAGAATCTTCCATGGTCAACCCACATGGGTGAGAAAATGGCCAGGGGTCAGCTTTAGCCACCCCTGCAGTTTTCATATTCTGTAGGGGGATGGCCTCTGGGTGCTGGGTGGCATAGTCCATCAGCACTAACAGGCATCGGGCACCCTGGGGTGTGCAGGGGAGGGGGCCTACAAAGTCCATAGCCAGATCGGTCTCCCTGATGGGTCTCAAATATTCGATCTTCACCCACACCACAGGGCACTGTTCTATATGGCAGTAAAAACAGGCAGTGGATGCCGTCCTCACATGAGTGAGATGCACGGGCAGCAAGGAGGCCCTGATCATCGAGACAGAGCTTCTACTGCCCAGTATAGTCTCCCATGGGTGCCCTGCCACCGGGACCACTATCAGCAGTGGCTGAGGTCAAGGAGTAGAGGATGAGGTCTGCATGGCTGCACTCCACTAAGAGGGGTTCCTTTTTATAATGGTCCCATTGTCCACATGTGAAGCCGGGTTCAAGCTCTTTGGCACCCCCCCCCCCCCCCGCCCGGTCTGGCTCTGGTTCTCTGGATGCCCTGAGGGTGAGGCCCTCTGGTTGGAGATTCCTCTACTGTGGTGAGATGGGGCTAGGGCCCTGTTAAGGGGGAGGCATCTGAGCTCTTCCTCCATGGGGCACCTCCATGTGTCTGACAATGAGGGCCACTTCCAAGAGCCTTGGTTCCTAGGCTGGTCAGCCCCACCTTGGGCCCCTCCAGTGGGGGGTCTCTGCCTTCCACTGCCAGGAAATTTCTCCACAGTTCAGTGGCACTTTTAAGCCCATGGGCTTTGAACAGGCAGTCCAGGGCCTGGCTGTGGTCAGCAGGATCTGCAGGAGTTGTTCCAGGACTCCCTGGGCTATAATATGATGCCCATCCTCCGGTGTTGCCTGGAGCAACCGAGTGGTGACATCTTTCAAGATGGTGAACAGAGTTCGGGGCCGACCCAGGGGTTGACAGGTCAAAGTCTGGAACTTCTGCCACTGGGTCTGGGGTGTGGGACCTTCTGCATGCCAAGCTGATGCTCTACCACTGAGCTACAGTCACTTCCTAGAAAAATTCTTAATTTCACAATTGCTCCCATCTCAGCTCTTTGGGGTTTTTTTACAGTGCGAAGGGCATGTGGGCTACGTGAGCAAAAGTTTTACCCCTTTAGGACATCGCCTTTATTTCATTCTTTAATTGCTGTGACACGCCATTAATATGCACACTTGTTGAGAAAGCTATTCTGCTGGCAGAAAGGGTGGAGGAGGAGGTGGCGGTGGCAGCAGCAGTTGTGGCACTGGCTCGTGTGACCACGAAGAAGGCCATGCTTGGGAGTATGTGACCCACATGTGGGCCTGGGGCTGGAGTAAGGCAAGGAACGGGGCAGCTGTCAAGTGGGCAGGCCCCAATCCACGCTGGTCAAACAATCTGAAACATTAAACCAGTTCTTTAAATCAGGCCTTTTCCCCTTTGACAATTCAGATCAGTGATTTAATTTGCTGGGAAGAACTTTACCCCATTTGGGAGGGGGCAGTTTGGAGTTGAGAACCAGTAGGCAGGTAAAGCATTAAGGGCCACAGGTCCCACTTTACTGTAAATCTCCAGGGTCGCCAAGCAGTCTGGAGAAAAATGTCCTGTAACTGTAATAAATATATGGAAACAAAGTGGGGACCAGCAAGACCCATGCCGGTGCGGCCATCCATTTCCCCCTACATGTGTTCCTTCCCTTCTCCCCCTCTTCCTCTGTCTCTCACGCTGTGGCTATTAGATAGATGGATGGGTAAGGGAAGCTTTTCAATCCAATCTCCTCCTCTTCTTCTCCATGGAATGGAGATAAATAACATCACCTAACAAATCATACCCTTTTTATGAAAGGGACAGGACTTTCTTCTCCAGGCCAGTTGGCAGCCACAGAAACAAACCCTCCCGAACTGCTTTTCTGTTGATGAAAGAATAGTTGAGGGTTTTTTTAGCTTGTAACATGTAGTTTGATCCTAAGTGATCAGCTGGAATTGCTCCAATTCTAAAAAGCAATCCCCTCTCTCAAAAAGCAGCCGCTGGTGTTACCACTTGTGACAGCCGTTGCTGGCCTGGTTCAAGCAAGATGGCAGGGAGGCAGAGAGCTCCCTGTGAGAATTGGCGGCAGTGTCTCGTTAGCATTGTGCCGCCCTTGTGCCAAGCAGCTTTGTGGCCCAGTTGCCATGCCAGCTCAGTTTCAAGAAGTGGTGCCGATTCAGCGCACAGTCCACATGCGATGCTGAGTCCATGCTGAGTTGGGTGGGCAAACGCTTTCCCCCAGCAGCATCGTGTTTAAGTCAGACCCCAGATGTGACTTTTGAAGTATTTGCCTTGATCGTGGCTCTGTGAAATGTTTTCTAGTGCTTTACGGTTGGTGATTGTGGTCATATCAGCTTTTCGTGTAACTTTTACCATCACTGTTATATATTATTAAATTTTAGCACTACCAGGGTGCAGAGGGTTGTGCAGAACAGACAAATGGGTCTGTGAGCCAGAATACACAGTGTTTAATTCTTCCTTTCAAGGAATGCTGTCCAAAGGAGATTATTGCGAGAGAGAGAAACTAATTTCTTTTAAAAGAAACTGCTTTTGAAGATTGCATATACTGAAACAGCAAAGTAAAGGATTGTTGGAGCACCAGGTTACTGAGACTTAAGTTTTAACTATAAGGTTTGGTTTTAAATTGTGATGCTGATCTATTGTATTTTATTGTATTTTATTGTTGGAAGCTGCCCAGAGGCCCGCCTGGCCGGGAAAAGAGTGGGATGATTAATGAATGAATGAATGAATAAAGAAATAAAAAGGCTAATTCTAGAATACAAGTGGAAATTAATGATCTTTTTTAAAAAAAAGAAAAGAAAAAAGAACTAATAAAGATAGTGTTTGGAAGTGTTGCACTAAGAAACAGAGGCAGGATTTCCAAAAGCTTGGATATAAAGTAAGAATAAAGCCATGAACAAAAATAATCCAAATTGTTGCAGAATGATTTATTTCTCCGTGTAGACAAAGACAGTGGCAAAGGAAACAATTAAGAAAGAGCGGCAAGTATTCTTTCGACTCAACAGTGCTGGCGACAAAGCCAAGAAATAGATCTATACTTGTTCATTCCAGTTTAGAAGGAAGAAGCAAAGACTCAGATGTACAAAGGGGCAAAGTTATATCTGTGTTAATACCTGTATGTTTTGCCCGTGGGGTAAAGAGCAGCACCCTGAAGACTTCTGAGGTAAGAAACCCTGTAGTGTGGTGGGGGAGACTTAAGCCCCCTCCCCCTGGGTCATAGGCCCAAGTGAAACCTGAATACCTGACTCCCCCCTGCAGAAGAAAACAATGTTTGGAACCCCCATTATCACATACAGATGAGTTCTCGTGTGATCTGATTTCTCAGTCAACATCTTACTATTCATCAGGGCTGTTTTTGGGCAGGAACGCATAGGAACGGAGTTCCGGCTGGCTTCTGAGTTGGCCACACCTACAGTCTCCCCCCCACTTGGGTTCCCCAGGCACCTCACAAGCTGTGGGGTGCCTGGGGAAGCCAAGCTGATCCAGATAGGGAGTTTAAACTACCTTCCTTCCCTCGGGTTCACCAGGTGCCTCGCAAGCCATGGGGCACCTGGGGAAGCTGATCCTGGGAGGGAGCTGTGCTGTCAGGGGTGTGGCCTAGTATGCTAATAGGTTTCTGCTGTTGGGTGTGGCCTGTTATGCTAATGAGTTCGTGCTGGGCTTTTTCTACAAAAAAAGCCCTGCTATTCATCCCTCCAAGTTACCCAGCTTGTCCCCACCTTTTCAGTTAACTCTTCTTACCACGGCTCCATCTGTAAGAACTTCATCAAGTACAGCCTCCATTTCCAAGTTTTTCATTTCCAACCCTTGACTTCCTTGCTGGTCATTGGTATCTAAACACTTTACTTCGAAGGTTTTGTGTTCCAGAAGTGCGGTGTATATCTTCTGGTGACTAAAGCGTTGGTTCCACACCCACTCATGTATGGAAGATGGTAATCAGCCTCAGAGTCTTCACTCAGCAGAGAGAAGAAGGAGGTCTAGACGGCAAACTGTTTTTGGTAGAAAACCTCCTGATCTGGAAAGAGCCATTATGCAGATCATGCTCCATTGGCCCTGCCTGAAGTGCTTTTGGGCCTCTTGTTTTTGATGTATGTGTGTGAAAGACCAGTGCAGTTTTAAATTTGCTTGCGTTAGTTTTTTCAGGCTGACTGGTAATCTGCTGTCCTGCAGAACGTGCCATCACAATTCAATTTTTGTGCCAGCTACGAACAAAAATGTTCTATTTAGGCTATGGTTTTTAATCATTCACCCACCACCATCTCTCCATGTGTTGTACGTATTTGGGAACGGCTTTTTTCCACTTTCACCTCTTTGCTGTACAAAAGTATCCCTTCGGTCAGTGTTAACAGACAAGCTATATGTTATTCCTCTTTTCTTCTGTGGTGAAGCCAGTGCCTTTAACACACAAACACAACCCATCTGTTAAAAATGGCATCTGGAATACTTCTGGAGAATTTCACTGATGCCAGTTTCCTTTACACACATCGGCTTTCACATGAAGCAGAGGCTGAGAGAAAGGCTTCCTAAGTTCACAAGCATTTTTTTCTTTTAGGTGGCATGGACATGCATCAGTGTTGTTTTTAAATGCTTTAAAAATGACAGTGTGGAGGTCCTCAGTTACTGAGTAATGCAGCAGCAAGGCTGCAAGCTCAAGAATGTATCTCACATATCTGAAGGGACTACCTTGGCTTAGGATTCATTTCCACACCAGACTGCTGGTGCTCACCTTCCGTGCTTGAAATCAGTGGTGCTCACTGCATGGGCTGTGGTCACACACACTAAGTAATCCACTTTCAGTGCACTTTCCAACTGGACTTTTACTGTGTGAACTCTCCTAGGTAGCTCCATTTACAATTGCCATGAGCAGTTAGCCAGGAGCCACATTTACTTCCATCCCGGGCATGCCACTTGCACCTCAGGGAGGCTCAGAGCTTCCCTATTCTTCCAGCAGCTGTTTCAAGGTGGAAACTACCTGCTAGCCACAAGACCCAGTGGAGAGGGGCCTTGCCACACTGGGGAATGGTGCTCAGAAGAGCCACAGGTAGCATGTCACAAGAGCCACCTATGGCTCCCAGAGCCACTGAGTATCACTGCTTTAAATGGTCTGCACACCCTATCCTGTTCAAACATAAAAACTGGCATCTGAGGCCCTGCTGAGTTTGCCACGGGTTTTTGAAGGGAAGCTTGGAAGCTGTAAGGATCTTTTCTAATGGGACTTGGTGTGTGGAATACCCTTCCCATTCCAACAGGAGGAGAGAAAGCCCGTGTGATAGTGACCAGGATTGGAGGGATTCAGGTTCAGATCCCTACTAGGTGACCTTGAGCCAGTCATTCTTTCTCACCCTAATCTACCTCACAGGGTTGGTGTGAGGATAAAAGAGAGGCTGCTTTGAGTAAAATAGTAAACAGCCCAGTAGTACCTTTAAGACAGACTTTGAGGAATTTCACACAGCCAGTATGTTCCGTTTCAGGAACTCTTCAGTAACGGTTTCTGTCAGGCATTTCACACAGAACCGTATTAGTGCCGGTTCCCTAACGGAACATATTGGCCCTTTCACACAGAGACGTGCCTCTCCCGTTGGGGAAGTGTTCCTGAGCCGGTTTACCTGGAAACCTCCTCCCAAGCGGTCTTCAGTTCTTGTACCGGTCCTGAAGCGCTATGGGGTGCTGTGTGAAATGCCCTGACATTTACTAAACATGGCTAACTCCTCTGGTGCTTTGAGTAAGGGGCTGATAAAACTACAACATAAATTCAAGGCACTGTGTGCTTTATGCTTTCTTTGTTATGAAGAAATACATTTAAGTTCTGGGCTTTCAGGGATAAGCTTTATGTACATGTGGCTGAATTTCTCAATAGATTAACTGCTGCTAAATTAATTCTATATTTATTTATCTTACTGTCTTACCTGCTACTAAATTGAAACTATATTGTCCTTAGCAGTTTAGTATTGTATTTTTATTTTGTTTTGCTGACTGTTTTTATTCTTGAGCTATTCCTTGAAAACCTAATGATAAGGTGCTACATTAATTAAATAAAATAAACAAAATAATGAGATTAGTGACCATTATAGTTACACATAGTTTGAATCTTGCAAATGAAAAATAGAAATTTTAGACAAAACACTTGAAACAAAACAATGGATAATACACTCAGAATGGAGAATATTTATTTAAGTAACACGGAAGAGGCAGAAGGAGTTGTCTGTTACATTTAAATTAGATATTAACGCACTATTAGCAACTTATACCCTTAGATCAAGAAGAAAATATAAACCGGACTTCCGGAAGAGATGCGCCTAATGGCGGACGCCTTTCTCTGCTCAAGCGGGAGAGGCGGTCCGTGCCCGGTGGGGAGAAGGGGCTCTGGACCGGTGCCGAGCCCCCAGAGACCTCAGTGAAGGGGCTCTGCCTGGGGTGGCACAAGAAGGGATCTCTCCCGGCGGTGGCGACCGTGGGATCAAGGTCCCCCTCATCACCCACGTAGGTTCCCCCACCGTGGAAGCCTTTATAGCTGCAAGCGCAAACCGAGAAGCAGCAGAGAATGCGAAGCGATGAAACCACAACCCTCCCGATACGCAAGGTGAAAACGTGAGTCTCAAAGAAGGACTGTAAAATAAGCGGGGAAGGGGGTGGACGGACTGAAAATCCCCCCCCCCCTTCCATTACCGAAGTGTACTTACGGGACTTTCCCACGGCGTTACTGAGTGTGTAAAAGCGTTTGCAAGTTGCTGGAGGGCAGGATCGCATGCTTGAAGATAAAAGCTTTAAAACAATATAAGTGCCGTTAAGAAAATCACTTCTTTGATCCATCTTATCTAACTGTAAACAATAGCGAAGAAGCAATAATGGCGGGGAAACCGAAACCTTCCCCGAAACTAGGAAGTGCTGCTCCGAGTTCAAAGGCTGATACCGCAGAGATGAGCGCAATGCTTTCCGCGTTAGTGCGACCCCTGGTGGACCAAATGACTACTCTCAATGCAAAAATGGATACAATGCAAAAAGAGCTGAAAGAGTCAAGCAAGAAAACAGAAAAACTGCAACAGGACCTTATGGAGGTGAAAGCATCTACAAGTAAGCAGGACTTAAGACTACAAAAAATAGACAAGGATAAGGCTCTTCAACATGATACCCTTCTGAAACTACAGATGGAACGTTCAAATTTTTTCCTACGACTTCAGAATGTTCCTGAAAAAAAAGGGGAAGATCTTAAAAAACTGTTAAGTGAAGCACTAGCGCCTTTAACAGGTTTGAAAGCAGAAGAAATAATAAGCGACATGGACTTGGTCTATAGGACCTATCCAGTATATATTAAAAAGAATAAACTGCCTGGCGAAATAATGATAAGATTCTCCAAAAAATCTGCAAGAGATGTGGTGTTAAAAGCCACCAACAGAACAACACTGAAGATCCAGGAAGAGGAAATTAAAGTTTTGAAGGACATACCATTTGAAATAAGAAAAAGAAGAAAAGCCTACAAAAAATTAACGATATGGCTTCAGTTTGAGTGAATTGTATATCGTTGGAATTCTCCAGAGGGACTAAGTTTCAGTTTTAAAGGCAAAAATTATAAAATTGACTCTGTTGAACAAGCAAATAAATTCCTCGAAAAAGGCAAAGAAAAGAAAACAGAGAGAGACTCAGATGACTCACAAGTATCACAAGAAAGTAAGTGAAGAAGAAATATCGGACTCGGAAAAGGGAGCTGCTGCTCCCAAACCAAAGACTGAGCCTAAAAAGACAAGAAGAGGACAGAAGAAGAAATGATTGTTAAAATGTTTTAATAAGCCTGTGCATTATATAAGATCTTTGTTAAGCGTTTCTTCAATAGCATGTGTACTAGCCAAACAGCTTTTGATTTACTGAGGTAACAAAGTACTTGAATATGAACCAAGGTTTACTTTGGGATGTTTCAGAATTTTTGTAACCTGATATAATTAAGCAATTTACACAGTATTCTCTGTATAAGATAATGTAGCTTAGTATGTAGCGTGATAGATGTAGAAATAGATAAAAATTAATAAAAATTTTATAAAAAAAAAAGAAGAAGAAGAAAATATAAACCAAAGCGGATATCCAGTAATCTGGGCATACAGTTGTTTGGCCAGGGTTTTTTTTAACCTTTCCTCCCAACCACTTCATTTTGGACAGAGCTGTGTGCAAAATACTGTTCTAGCTTTTAAACTTGGGATTTCAAGTCAATAGTGTGTCAGTTAGTGGAGGAGGACTTCGAAATAACTAATATGTTATTAGTTATGTTTCTGTATCTGCCATCCCCACTATTGCTTTCTGTCTTAATTCTGACCATGATTTAGGACATGTCGTGGCCTTCAGCTTTTAGCAGCAGTGAAGTTTCCAGCTCTGTTTGTTCACTGACAATCTAGCTGCTGCTATGATTTAGGAGGGAACAGAAGAACTGCAAAATGATAGTCCAGAGCAATTATTCAATCTCAAGGACTGTTGTGAAGCCCCCTGCCTCCCTTTCTAACTCTCATAGCCCCACCTGCCTAACTCTTGGGGCTTCATTTAATGTGGGGTAGGTTAACAGAAAACTATAGAAAGCTTTAGAAAATTTAAGATTATATATATATATATTATTTAATTAAAACATACATGTAGGCACCCATTTAACTGGAGATGCTAGGGGACTGAACCTGGGGACTTCCAGCCAGGGTTGCCAACTCTGGGTTGGGAAATGCCTGGATATTTGGGGGTGGAGCTTGGGGAGAGAAGGGACTTCAGCCATAGCATCCACCCTTCAGAACATCCATTTTCCACATGGGAACTGATCTTTGTCATCTGGAGAAAATAATTCTGGAAGATATCCAGGTGCTACCTGGAGGCTGGCAGGCCTTCACCTCTCTGCATATGCAGAATATAGTGATCCAGTGTGGTGTAGTGGTTAGAGGGTTGGCCTAGGGTCTGGAAGAATCCAGATTCAAATCCCCACTGGACAGTGGAAACTCGCTGGGTGTCCCTGGGTCAGTCACATTCTCTCCAAGAGCCTAACCTACTTCACAGGGTTGTTATGAGGATAAAACGGAGGAGACTGATACAAGTTTCTTGGGGGAGGTAACGTGGATCAGTGGTAGAACATCTGCTTGGCATTCAGTAGGCCCCAGGTTCAGTCTCTGACATCCCAGGTTTAAAAAGGATCAGGCAGTAGGTGAAAGACCTGAGGCATTCTTTGTTTTCCCATTGGGGAGGGGGGAGACAGAGGGATAAAAACGTCCACATTAAAAAGGAGGAGTTTTCTTAAAAAGGAAAATTAAGGTGGGTAGACTAAAGGCCATGGCCAACAAAACTAGGTGAACTCTTTTTAGAGGACATGTTTGTCCTCTAAAGCCAGTTTGGTGTAGTGGTTAGAAGAGCTGACTGATCTGGGAGAACTGGGTTTGATTCCCCACTCCTCCACATGCAGCTGCGGGTGTGACCTTGGGTCAGTCACAAGTTTTCTCAGAGCTGTTCTCTCAGGAGCAGTTCTTGAAAAAGAGCTCTCTCTGCCCCACCTACCTCACAGGGTGTCTGTTGTGGGGAGGGGAAGGGAAAGGTGATTGTAAGCCACTCCGAAACTTCTTCAGGTAGTGAAGGGCGGGGTATAAATGTCTTCTTGTGGTGTCCATCCTCTTTCGGGCTCTTAAAAATAAACCCTGATGAAAATGGCCTCTTTTTGGGTTGGGAGGTCAGGAATATTCCTAGTTGGTCATAATCATCACAGTTTAAATAGCAGGGGCCTTTCAAATGAGATTTATCTCGGCAGTCACTTGCTTACCGTAGCCCCTCAGGAAATTTGGCCTCTTTTTTGCTTTTCGATATGGGGTCACCCTCCGTGCCACAGAATAAAACGGGGTATCTAACAGCAACCAAAAGAAGCAACACGGTACAACGATTTGTATTTTCCCCGCTGACAGATTCAGGCGGGTGGGTAGCCGCGTTCAGGTTCGAGTCCAGCGCACCTTTCAGACCCGCCAACGTTTACGCTGGGGAGAAGCTTCGGTGCGCACCCAACGGAGACTTTACACTGTGAATAACACGGTCAGAGAAGCGCGGCTGGCGGGCCCGCGCCGGGGTTCTGCCGCTCCGCCTCCAGAGGCCGCGGGCGGGCGGGGACTCCATTTCCCAGCAGCGCTCTGCGCGCGGCCTCCTCCCTCCCTCCCTCCTCCCCGTTCTCCGGCGGGCGGCTGCGGCATGGCCGAGCGCGGGGACCGTGGCGGCGGGGGCTCCCCGGAGCCGGGCCCTTCTCCCTCGGCTCGCCCCCCTCCTCCGCCGCCGCCGCCTCTGCCTCCTCGTCCGGCTCCCCCGCCTCCTCGCCTGGAGAAGCCGCTGCGGCAGGCGTTCTACAACACGGGGGCGCTGGTGCTGGCGGGGCTGTGCTGCGGGGCGGCGGTGCTGGTCTACTTCATCCTGGAGGCCTTCCTGCGGCCGCTGCTCTGGGCCGTCCTCTGCGGCACCTTCCTGCACCCCTTCAAGAGCTCGCTGACGGCGCTGGGCCGCGGGTGGCTGCGCCGCCTCCGCCGCTCCGGCACGCCCGTCCTCCCGGCCGCCCTCCTGCTGCCCCTCTGCGCCGCCAACGCCGCCGGCGAGGCCCTGGCCCGCCAGCTCCGCCGCCGCCGCCGCCCGCTCCTCCTCCTGGCCGCCTGCGCGCCCGCCGCCGCCGCCCTCCGCGCCCTCGCCGCCGCCCGGCCCGCCCGCGCCGCCCTCGCCCGCGCCGCCCGCCTCCTCGGCGCCGCCCTCGACTGCTTCAGCGGCCTCTGGGTGAGGCCCGCGCCCGGGCGGGGGATGGAGAGGGGGGGACGGAGAGACGGGGACAGGGCGGGCTGGGCGCGGGCGGAGAGCAGCAGCAGCAGCAGCAGGGAGAGGAGGGGAGGGGGACGCGGAGCGCCTCCCTCCGCCGGTGCCCTGCCTTTGGCCGCGTCGCGCTCTGCCTCTTCCCCGAGCGGGCGGGTGACGGGCCCACCCGGGGGGGGGGAGGAGGAGGAGGAGGAGGTCGTCGTCGTCGTCTCCCTCGGGGACTGGACGGGACGCCAGCGCGCGGCCTCGACGGGGCATCGCACCCCGCAGGTCCTACTAGTTGCTTGTTGGGGATCGAGCGAAGGTGCATCCCACTCCCCCCCTCCCTACCTCCCCCCCCCCCCCCGCGGGAATGGGACTCGGGGCGGCCAGGGGCGTGTAGGGTCCGCCCGGTACAAAACAGTACAAGCGGTACAAGAAATAAACTTGTAAGAAGTTTAGGGAGGTGATGTGAAATGCTTTCTGGGACTCTGGCGAGCTGTTACTGGTATAAGTAGAAAAGACTGACCCTGATCCACTGAGGCTCTGATTTGGTCAAAGGCAGCTTCATGTGTGTTCGCTCCTTCCTTGGTCCTCACAACAACCCTGCGAGGGAAGTTAGGCAAACAGTGTGTGAACTGGCCCAAGATCACCCAGTGAACTTCCATGGCACAGCGGGGATTTGAGCCTGAATCTGATGCCCTAACCACTGCACCTCACCATCCTGTTCCTGGTCTACCCAGTGCTGGTTAGGATGAGCAGTTGGCCTGCATAGCTTAATTTTTGCCACCAAAGACATCTGAAAAACCGAAGTCACATGTTTTGTGGTGAACACAGGAAAGTTTGTTATTTGGACTTAGAAATAGGCTTCATCCAGTCACGGTTTAAAAGGCTTTGAGTAGAGTTGGGTGTATAGCAGTGTAGAGAAACTGATCTCTTCAGCAGTCCATTGCCATTGCAGACACACACAATGTCATATTAATTGTGGACAGAATTAGTTGGGTATCTCTACACTGCATGCAAGATTTAACATCTACTACTGCAGTTCATTTAACATTTTTAAAAATCATACTGTAAAGCCCTTAGAAAGCATTTCAAGTAGGTAAAACCTTGTTTGCCTCCTGCCCGGGGTGGGGGTGGGGGTGGTGGTTTGCCATTCCTAAAGGTCATTGTTGTGGACCCGCCTGGTCTTCTGTCTGCTGTTTCCGCTTTGCCCTTCGCACAACAGAGGTCCCAAGGCTCCTGCGATGACCTAAGCGCTCTGCCAAGCTCATTTCTGCAGAAAATGTTCCACAGGGATTTTTCCGGTGTCCCCTCAAATTTCCAACTTGCTCATTGGGGGGGGGGGCGTGGACACCCCCCCCTTCCCCCTCCAAAACATTCCCATCTGTGGTCGCCCTTCTCTTTTCAGAAATGACCTGGGGGTTTCGGACAATCCGCTGCTCCCCATCCTGTTGCGGAGGGACAGAGGGAGCTTCATTTCATAGAGAAGAAGTGGTAGATGAGGCCGTGTTTTGGCCAGTGGTGCTTCACACAGTGGATGCTACATTTCTTGTGCTACCCGATAATAGTAACAGCCTCCCACACAGATTCCCAGAATGAAGGAGGTAGTAAACCACTGTGTGTGACAGTAGGATGCAGTGAGCCAGTTTGGTGTAGTGGTTAAGTGTGTGGACTCTAATATGGGAGAACCGGGTTTGATGCCCCACTCCCCACTTGGGCAAGCCATAGTTCTGATAAGAGCTGTTCCCTGAAGGACAGCTCTGGAAAGAGCTCTCTCAGCCCCACCTACCTCACAGGGTGTCTGTTGTGGGGAGGGGAAGGGAAAGGAGATTGTAAGCTGCTCTGAGACTCCCTTGGGGAGTGAAGGGCGGGGTATAAATCCAATCTCTTCTCTTCTTCTCTCTTCTCTGCTATGTTAGTTTACTGTGGGGTGGTGGTTGAGGTGGCAGACTAGGATCTGAGAGACCCAAATTTGAATTTCCACTCTACCACAGAGCCTTGCTGGGGGACCTTACCTAACCGACTTTACAGGGTTGTTGTGAGGATAAAAAAGAGGAGAGGAGAATGATGCAAGCTGCTCAGGGGCCCCCACGGGGCAGAAAGGTGAGGTACAAATAATACGATATGCTGGCAGCATTCTACTTTAGGGGATGATGTAGAAATCCTCCATCTGTGCCCTGAACTAGAACAGTGCAGCATTCTGCCACCTTCACCTGTGCAGAATAGATCTCGTGGCTCCGACTCTTGAGTGTGGGAAGACTAAACTGACCAGCGCACCTATCTCTGTCTTCCTGTCAAGTTGTGTGAGCTCCGTTTGGATTGGATGCCTGTCTGCTGGGTGCACGCAGGTCTCCCTACGCCATTGGATAGTTTTGTATATCAACAATAAAAGCTATAGTTTGCTTACTGTTGTAACATGATGCCAGTTTCTTGTGATTAAAGATGCTTGTGTAAATGCAAGGCCAGGAGGCATGTGATGCCGGCACCGAAGCCTGCACTACAGAGGGAGAAATCACAGTCTGGCATGAAAGGCTGGCCGTAGTCTGGCCCTTAGGGACATTTGGGGGACCCCACTGGCCTTCCTGCCGGCAGTTCTGTGCCCAGAGAAGGGTGTGGCTGTGTCCGATTGCTGTCCCTCGTACTCAGAGAGCCTCTGGGAAGCCTGTTTTGTTGCGTTTTCCTGGGGTTTGTTGCACTTTGCCTTTGTCCTCATTAGTCAAGACACCATTTTGGAATTGTGACATGCACTGCTGTGAGATATTCTGGCGGCTCTGCTGTATTTACTGCAGTTCGTTTGGTGTTCTTCCGAGCCACACTCACTGGCAGATCGCTCCGTTTGAGGGTTTTGTTTCTCGAGAGATATCTGCCCCTGACCTGGGTGGCCAAATCTTGTCAGGCTTTGGAAGCTAAGCAGGGTCGGCCCTGGTTTGTACTTGGATGGGAGACCAAAGGCTGCTTGCTGCCCAGAGGCTGGCAGTGGCAAGCCACCGCTGTTCATCTTCCCTGACTTGTCTGGGCCAGGCTAGCCTGATCTCACTGGATCTCAGAAGCTAAGCAGGGTCAGTGCTGGTTAGTACGTGGCTAGGCCACCAAGGAAGTCCAGGGTCGTGGCGTAGAGGCAGGCAATGGTGAACCACTTCTGAACACCTTTTACCTGGAAAGCCCCAAGGGGTCACCATAAGCTGGCTGCAACTTGACTGCACTTTACGCCACACACCAGTGATGTCTTCAGAAAACAGCCAGGCAGAGGTTTCTGAGCCCTGAGAGAGAGAGAGAGAGAGAGTGGAGAGAAATTAGGAATAGAACCTTGATTGAATGGGAACAGTGCGTATATTATTAATATTCTTATTGTTACTCCCACTGTACTGTGGCATACTGCAAAGGGTACTAGCACAAAGATGATGTGTTTAGCCTTCAGGACGTCATTTTGAGTACCAGCCTTTCAGCACTGCCGTGGCATCACACATCGCAGAGTTTTTTAAAAAGTGCTACGTATCACCTAAAAATGGGAAGACATTGACAATCTCATTCAAAAGAAACAGCCAAATTTTTGCCAGAACTTTGATCAACAATGAGGTCTGGTAAGGTCGCTTGATCTGAATCCAGCCCGTGGGTTGCCAGTTGGTCCAGCTGACCTCTGTGGACTTGGGTCTGCCAGGAATGAGTGTACTGATGGGGGTTTTCTCTCTTTCCCTCACCCCAGATATGGACCCTGATTGTGGGCTACCTGTTGACTGTATTATTCAAGTGGAATCCAAGCACCGAACGCTACTTGAGAACGATCTCTGTTCCTATCTGGATTATATTGCTCTTCCATTTGGGTGAGTCATTGCACAGTGGCATCTGCGAGTATAGGATATTTCCGGAGACAGCTGAAAGAAATATCAGATTGGTTGAGGGTTTCTCAGAAAATATTTCTTTGTGTTGATTGTGTGTGTGTTACGTGCTGTCAGGTCACTTCTGGTTTACGGTGACCTTGCGGATGAATGTCCTCTGAAGCTCCCTACCAACTAACAGCCCTTCCTTGGGTCTTGCAACCGGAGAGCGTCTTCCTTGACTGAGTCCATACATCTCGTGTTGGGTCTCCCTCCGTTCTTGCTGCCTTTGACTTTTCCTAGCGTTTTTTTAGGTGTGGGGTAGTAATTGTTATTGGCTCTAACTGAGAATTACCAAACTGAAACTGTGTGACCTTGGAGGCCCTTATTTCCATGATGCGATGAAGCTGATATTATCAAAGAATATTGGTAGAATATGTTGTGTAGCAAGCCTCATGTGCGTTTTGTGCTCTTCTGTTTGATAGATGGGAAAGACCTTCTTTCATTAAGTTAATGGGAAGGAATTTTAGGATATCCGGTGATTTGGGAGCATATTTGATTTTATGGTGCCATCCCGAGAATGCTTTCCAGTAAGTCTCACTGAAAAGACCTGCTTAGGGTGGTCCTCTTAAACATGGCTTTTGTTAGCGTTTCCTGGAAATCCTTAAATCATGAAGGCTGTTTTTAATGAAGTTAAAATGAAGTTATCAGGTTGCCTGAAAGTAGCAATGGGGGAACAGTTTGGACTTGGACTTGGCTAAGAAGTTGGAAAATGGCTCCCCAGCCAAGTCTTATTTGGACCACATCATGCTATAAATGACATAGTTTGCATCTCGACAGGATCAGAATCTTGCTCCCACCCCTTCCCCCTACTCCTTGTAAACCCTCGCAGTTTCCTTACTGCACAGCAGAGGCAGGCAAGAAGGGAGGTCTCTCCCTTGACCCTCCCACCCTGGCCCCCGGGAGGCTAGATTTCCTTGGGACCTCCAGTATATGTGATGTTGCCGCTGCAGCATCACAGACACCAGAGAGGGAGGTGAGAGGTATTTCCCGTCCTGCGTCTGCTACAGCAGCTGGTGGTGGGGCTGGAGAGAGAGGAAAAAATTATTTGCTTTTTAGGTTACAGCCCAAGCCACAGTGTAATTCTGGGGCTCTCCAGTGTGGTGTAGTGGATATAGCAGAATCCCTCCTTCTACCATGAAAGCTCACTGGGTGGCCTTGGGACAGTCATGTCCCAACAAAGCCTGGCCTGCCTCACAGGGTTGTTGTTGTGAGGAAATGGAGGAGAGGAGAACAATATTGTAAGCTGCTTTGTGTCCCAGCTGGGGAGAGAAGTGGAATCTTAATAAATGAAGGGATTGTCCTCCTTGGATTGGTGGTTAGCATTAGTTGCTGGGGAGGTTTGTATCCCAAACCAGGGAATTACACACTTTGATTTCCTGAGACCTATAGTTATTTCATATTATGTTCCTTACAGGGCAGCTGCTGTTCTTGTCCTAAATCTTTGTCTCTGTTATCATGCACATGAATAGTTTGTTTGGCCGTTTAGAGTAAAGTCTCTGGAAAGGACAGAAATCCTTGCAGGAGTTTTAAAAAGAAATACCTGTTATCCAAGTGGGGGAAATCTTCTGATTCTTTTTTTTTAATTATTTTTTTATTAATTTCAAAATCTTACAAATTAGTTACAAGCTTTTTTTACAACAAGGAAATAAGATTAATATTTTTAATAATAATCCACTACAAATTGCCAACTCTATTCTGCTTCCACTTAGTTTGTATATTATAGTCATTAATTAAATCTGATAGAAATTGGCATGCCTAAATAAATATTTATGCCTCTCAAAATTACTCCAGTACAAATGCTTAATTATAAACTTTTATTTCTCATAATTTTCCTTATATCTATTTGAGTAATGTTTTGTTAGATCTCTTTTATGTTTATGACCATATGTTCTGTATGTATTTCATTTCAAAATTTATATTATAAGATGAAATACAGTAAAGTAAAATAGAAAGAAAAAAAAGAAATATATTACACTATTTCATCTCTCTGCTATTTTAATATCTTTTACTATGATTATGTTCTTCTTTAACTGGAACTCTTCTAATTGGCATTCCATCGCACCGGGACTCCTGAGCAGTTCCAAAGAAGACTCATAAAGTGAGTCTTGCCCATTGGGGTGGTGTGTGTGTGGGGGTGTTCTATTAGCCCTTCTCTCGTGCTCCTCTGCACTTTGTATTCCAGACTACTTTACTTGGGGAAAAGATAGAGGGGAAAAGGAAAAAAACCTTCTGTAGCTGCGATCTGCTCCAAAGTAATTCTTTATAGTCTTGTGGTACCTTCCTCTTCTTCCAGTTACCAATTCTTAGCTTCCTAGCCCAAGTCCAATTCCAGTGCCTTCAGAAGCTCCTCACTAGATGTTAGATCATGGGCTGTATTACCTTCTGATTCTTAATGGGCATTTGGTTGGACAAAGAGAGTGCATTTCATTCCCATGCCAGACATTCAAGTCTTTGTAGGGCTTTTTCCATGTTTTCATTTTTCTTGTAAGTTCCTGTTTCTTCTGGGGATGGGCCTGTTCCACACATGTTTTGCTCCCTCTAGTGGTCGATTTGATATTGCTTTGGTGTATGTCCAGCATTAAAACCTGCAGTTTAAATTTGCAGGGAGATATACTGGATATCTGTACTCAATTTGCCAGTAAATTTGGAACACACAACAGTGGCCACAGAATTGGAAAAGGTCACTTTACATTCCAATCCCAAAGAAGGGCCGTGCCAAGGAATGCTCAAACTATCGCACAGTTGCGCTCATTTCACACGCTAGCAAGGTCATGCTCAAGATCCCACAAGCTAGGCTTCAGCAGTAGGTGGCTAGAGAACTGCCAGAAGTACAAGCTGGGTTTCGAAGAGGTAGAGGAACTAGAGATCAAATTGCCAACATTCGCTGGATTATGGAGAAAGCAAGGGAGTACCAGGAAAACATCTACTTCTGCTTTGTTGACTATGCTAAAGCCTTTGATTGTGTGGATCACAACAAGCTGTGGCAAGTCCTTAAAGAGATGGGAGTGCCAGACCACCTCACATATCTCTTGAGAAACCTGTATAAGGGTCAAGAAGCGACAGTTAGTACCGGATATGGAACAACGGATTGGTTTAGCATAGGAAAGGGAGTACAACAAGAATGTATTTATTTATTTATTTGTTCGATTTATAGGCCACTCTCCACGCTGTTGCAGGCCCAGAGCAGCTTACAGACTTAGGAAGCCAAGATTCATAAATACATTAACAATTAAAACAATTTAAAATCTTAACATTCATGATTTACAGTAATAATTTAAATTAAGTGCTCAGTATAACAGATGGCGTACCGCATACCCCCAATGTTTTCAGGCCCCAATGTCCATAGCACTGGAGCTGGATGGTAGTTTCTGGCCGCTCCTTGATGGTCATAGAATTTGGGGGGGGGGGGGGAGAAGAGGCGGCGGCCCCTATGCATAAGCCTGGCGGAAGAGCTCCATTTTACAGGCCCTGTGGAACTGCATCAGGTCCCACAGGGCCCTGATCTCCTCCGGGAGCTCGTTCCACCAGTAAGGGGCTGCCACCAAAAAGGCTCTCCCCCTAGTGGCAGCGAGCCTGGCTTCTCTGGAGCCAGGTATAACCAGGCGGTGTTGGGCCCTGGACCGTAGTGCTCTCTGGGGTATATATGGGAAAAGGCGGTCCCTTAGGTAGGTTGGACTCAGGCCATTTAGGGCTTTAAAGGCAAGCACCAGCACCTTGAAGCGAATTCGGTACACTATAGGCAGCCAGTGTGGTGCCTCCAGCACCGGTCAGATTTGCTCTCGTCTAGGGAGACACATCAGCAACCTCGTTGTGGCATTGTGCACCAGCTGCAGCCTCCGGATTTGTGACAAGGGCAGCCCCATGTAGAGAGCGTTACAATAGTCTAGCCTTGAGGTGACCATTGGATGAATTACCATAGCCAGGTCAGCACGGTCCAGGAAGAAGAAGAAGAAGAGATTGGATTTATATCCCGCCCTTCACTCACTTAAGAGTCTCAGAGTGGCTTACAAACTCCTTTCCCTTCCCCTCCCCACAACAAACACCCTGTGAAGTAGGTGGGGCTGAGAGAACTCTTTCCCAAGCTGTCCTTGAGAGAACAGCTGGTACAGAGCTATGGCTTGCCCAAGGTCATCCAGCCAGGTGCAAGTGGAGGAGTGGGGAATCAAACCCGGTTCTCCCAGATTAGAGTCCGCACACTTAACCACTACACCAAAGTGAACCAACTGCCGCGCCAGCCTCAGATGGTAAAAGGTCGACTTGGCAGTGGCTGCTACCTGGGCCTCCATAGTCAGGGAGGGATCCAGGAGCACTCCTAACCGCCAGTGCAGGCACCAGTGGCACCCGGTCAAAGGCCGGGAGCGGTAGCCCCGATCATGGGCCGCCCAGGCACAGGACCTTTGTCTTCGCTGGGTTCAGCTTCAACCTACTCAGCCTGAGCCATCCAGCCACAGCATGCAGTGCCTGGTCTAGATCGTCCGGTCCAGAGCCAGACTGGCCGCCCAACATCAGATACAGCTGGGTGTCATCAGCGTACTGATGACAACCCAGCCCCACCCTCCGGACAATCTAGGCAAGGGGGCGGATATAGATGTTGAAGAGCATCGGGGACAGAACAGCCCCCTGAGGCACTCCGCATTCAAACGGGTACCTCCGGGACTGCTGTTCCCCTAGCACCACCCTAGTGTCACCCTGCTTATTTAATTTATATGCAGAGTACATCATGTGAAATGCCGGGAAAATGAATCACAAGCCGGAATTAAGATTGTGACCATACCATCTGCAATGAGTGCTGTAAATATGATGATTGTTCTGTTTATGGTTTCTGTTACTGAGGATGGAGCGTATTAATGGGGAAACACTGATTGTCTCTCCTCTCCCCCCCCCCCCCCCCCAGCTTCTGCAGCAGGCCCCTGGAGGATTCCAGCGTTCCTGATCATCATCGTCTTGATGGCTGTGGGCACGGTTCATGAGCAGCCAAGTGGAAAAGGCTCTTCAGGTAAGAAGTGGGCTTCTCTTGTGATGCCATTTAAAGTGGTTTATTGAGAATCATGTGTGTTCTGTGCTTCGGTGTGGCCTTTTCAGGTGTGCAGGCATTCTTGGCTTCCACTTGAAGTCTCTTCAAAGTTCTGACACACATTGGGGATCAGCAAATTGAATGATTTGTGATGAGCAGCAGTTCTGGGATACTGGGATAGTTCCAGTTGCTCTTAGTCAATAAATTGTAGCCTTAGTCAGAGCTCTAAGAGAGGGGAGCACTTTCCACTCTGCACTTTTGAAAGTGTGGGTTTACACCTGAGTCATACCCCTGGTTTGTGCAGCCCGCTAGTGCCAACACTGGCTCTGTCACTCTTTCGAGTCCTGCAGCCTGAGATCCTTCTGGTTGGAGCATGTTGGGTGGTTCCACTGAGCTTCGCAGCACCACAGTACCTGGAAATGGTTAATCTGGAAGAGGGCTGGATTGGAGGAGATGGCAGCGAGGTTCAGGAGCTCAGATCCTGTTTGCTCTCTCTAAGGGGAGCGGCTGTGCCTGTTAGCTCTCTCCACATCTGCCTCTCGAACCCCTATTCTGGTTTGAATCAGAATGTCCTAGAAATGGTGTCAGGTAAAGACAAGTAATGGTATATAAAAGGGCAGATGTCAGGGTATGAACTGCCCGCTGCAGATTCACCCGTTGGATTTCTTAAAGCTTTGGGTCTCTTGCAGGTGGTGCGCAAGGCTCAGACACTTGGGCTGTGGAGGGAAGGCTCTGGGCAGGAGAAGGAAGGGCAGGGCAGAGCTGTTGCATCCTCTTCTCCTCCCCTTCCGTGTGCCGTGCTCTCATTCCTTCCCAGGGGCTTGGCTGTCTCCCAGCCACTGGCAGTACAGGAGGTGATGGGGAGAACCGGTGCCTAGCAGTGCCCAGAACCATCTCTCCCTGTTGGTGCCTGGGTCTAAGGAGTGCCGTTTGCTTCTGGACCAACAGCCGCCAGATTTGAGCTGAGTCGCTGGCAGTTGCACTGGGTCTCAGAAGTAAATTTTGAGTAAGTTCAGAAGGAAGTCCCAGTTTAAAAAAAAAAAAAAGGCGAGAGCGACTGGTTATCAACTTCCAGTTGGGATCTGGAGATCTCCTGGAGTTGCAGCTGATCTCTAGACGAGAGGAATCAGTTCCCCTGGAGGAAATGGCAGCTTCAGAGGGTGGAATCAGCCTGTGGCATTGTCTCCTGCTGGGGTTCCACCCCTCCCCAGGCTCCACCCTCACATCTCCGGGAATTCCCGCCCCAGAACTGGCAACCCTAGCTGGAATGCCTCCGGGGGATCTCTTCTCTTAGCACTGTGGCTTTCCTCTGACGCAAGGAGGCCTTAGAGCAGTGGAGGTTTCTTGTCCCAGAGGAGAGTGCCGCTGCTCATGGCGAGGATCCAGTTGCTGTTACTATCGAGTGGTGTTCATAGATGAATAAGTGTCAGAATAGTCAATGTTCTGTCTTTATTTATATAGGAAATACTTGATGCTAGATTTTTGAAGTAATTCTCCATGAACAAAATGCCTGTGTTTCATATGTAACTACAGTCTTGCTCTGTAGCAGAGGAACTGGAGTATAGTTTCACCGGGAAAACAAACAACACAAACCAGCTATTAAAATACTACTGATTAAAATACCCTGGTTTTTTTATTTACCATAGATTGACACATTTGTTTTTAAGGGTCGGAATTTCCTGGCCAGATGCTTTCCATTGCCGCGTCCACAATTGCCATGGCGATGTCGGTCACAGGATATGACTCAAGTAATGAGGAGCATCCATTGCAGCCCTCAGGTGACTGAACACTCTGTAAGAAGACAAGACATTTCCCAGTCCAGTTTGCATGCTCTTGGAATTTACTTTAGTGGGATTGTCGGTGGATTCAGCATTCTTTAATGACAGCGATTTTGCAATCTGTGTTCTGGCTGTGGGTAGACCTTTCCCCCTTCATCAAACTCATTTAAGTGTTTTTTCTCTTTCTGTTGAAAGCTTAGCAAAGATAAGAGATTCAGGAACGGGTAAAGGCAGAATGGAATAAATGGTATCAGCTATAAATTCCAGGCCGGTAGCCATGCTGCTCTGCTGCAGCCGAAGTGACAAAAGGGGAAGAACTGTGGCTCAGTGGTAGAGCATCTGCTTTGTGTGCAGAAGGTCCCAGGCTCAGTCCCTGGCAGTGTCTCCAGTGGAAAGGACCGGGCAGGAGGTGCTGGGAAAGACCTCATCGCTGGGACCCTGGCGAGCCACTGCCGGTCTGAGGAGACAGTACTAATGGGCCTGATTCAGTATAAGACAGCTTCATGTGAGCTTTGTGATTCTTGATAGGCTAATGCCTGTATTACTTCAGAAGCTTTGGTAAGCCAAAGGCCCCTTTGTTGGATACATGAAGCATTACATGTAGTTGGCAGAGAGGTTTTTACCCAGAGCTTCAAACAGCAAAGTGGGCAGGAGTTACTACAAAAAGGAGCCAGCAAGCCCACTTTTCCAGCACAGGGTGTGTTGCAGAGCAGGGAGGAAAACAGGACCCAGTCAAGAGAGTTAAATGATTACTCAGAATGGGCAAGGGCTCCTTCCGACTTTTGGTGCATTGAGTGGATCTCATTTTCAGCTGTGCTTTACAGTGGGTTGTATCACACCCTGTCCTGGGAACTGGACCTTCTGGCCTGTGTGAAGCAGCGGTCTCCCCCCCCCCCCCCCCCCCCATCTCCTTTGGGTTTACAGCCTCGGATAGAAACCTCTCTGCGCACAAAAAGCTTCTACCGTAATATCCGTGTGAGGCTTTAAGTTGCCCCGAGACTCTTTTATTACTGTTATCAATTATAGCATCTGTAAGTTCCATTCTAAGCTGTCGTGTCAAATGAGTAATTACTTTAGGTAGTAATGGAGCATGATGAAAAATATTTTCCAAGTAAGTTCAGCCCCATTTAAAATGACTGACTGCCAGACTGAAAGAATAACATTTTAGTGAAGTTTCTGTTCATCATCTAGATGGATGATTATACACTTCAACTAGGCGGCTTAAACACCAATAAGTCTTCAGTGTGTGCTGATGCTGGCAAGCTTTGTTGAATTTTAAGCGGGGAGATATTGTTTCAAGATATGGATTCTGTTGCTTACCTTTGTTTTATTCAGTCATTTTCAGGCAATAACTCTCCTACTCTCACTGTTTCATAGAATGTTGTTTAATCTGTGAAATCCCAGAAACATTTTTCTTTCTGAATTGTCCAGTTTTAAGAAGCGTATTTTTATTGTGGAACTTTGTGGTGTATTCTGCACATTAATACCAGGAATACCAAAGACCATGTAGTGTAATTAAAATATGTGGGATTTAATTCAGATATCATACAAAGTCATGGTTTGTGTGAACTGTAGTTAAATCCTGCTCCGTGATTTGAGTTAACAAACGTACAGGCAAACCTCAATGTAAAGATGACTGCATCTGCCTTAGTCAGTTTGGTGTAGTGGTTAAGTGCGCGGACTCTAATCTGGGAAAACCAGGTTTGATTCCCCACTCCTCCCCCCCCCCAACTTGCAGCTGCTGGATGACCTTGGGTCAGTCATGAGTTCTCTCACAGCAGTTCTCTCAAGAGCAGTCCTCAAAAGAGCTCTCTCAGCCCCACCTACCTCAGGGTGTCTGTTATGGGAAGGGGAAGGGAAAGGAGTTTGTAAACCGCTCTGAGTGAAGGGTGGGGTATAAATCCAATTTCCTCTTCCTCCTCCTTCATATTCTAGTGGGGGTCCCCAATGTGTTGCCTCCAGTGCCTGCCAACCCCTTTCCAGGTGCCCACCAAGTGTTTTTAGAAAGTGGGTGGGGCACTTGCCCAGCAGGGCATCTAATTGGCCACTGGAGATCCAGTTGGCTGGGCAGGTTAAAAGAATATTGTTTTAGCAGCATAGGGTTGGTTTTATTCTCTTTCACTCCTCTTTCCCAGGGTGTGTTTTAAAATTGTCTCTCTTCTCCCCTGGAGAGAGAGAGAGTGTGTGTGTGTGTGGCTGTCTGTGCCTCCTGTGGTGGCCATTTTCTGGTTGATCCTGCAGGATCAAAAAGGTTGGGGACCCAAGCTCTAGTCTTTAAGCACAGTGACCTCCGGAGATGGCGCTCAGAAGCCTCTGGCCTGTCAGTCCAAATAGGTCCAGATGATGGTGTGCAAACCCATTATCTATAAAGTTTGTTTTAATGTGTTTGACCTGTTCACTGCCTTGAGATTCTTAATTGGATGGAAAGGAGGGATAAAAATGGGGAGAGGTCAGTCAGTTTCAAACCATGTTTTCCAGTTTTGGTTTGCAAACTGATTGGAAATGTGATTTGTCAAATTGGATGCAATCCGGCATGATAGATAAGCTTCCTTACAGATGAGCAACTAGTATCGAAACTTTCATACAAAATGTTAGGGATGCCGGGTGCTATATCAGGCTTCGATTAAAAAGTAGTCTATAGCCAAACGTTGAATCCTGTTGAATTTTTAGACAAAACATATTGTTTCCTGTTTTGTTTTTTTAAAAAGCAGGTGTTCCCTGAGAAGTTCCATGGTAGAAAACCATAAACAGTTTTAACTTATGTTTCTTTTTGCTTGGACTTAAGTTCTGCTGGTATACTTAATGGGAAGAATGGGGATGAGAGGCTAAATAGGTAACAATTTGCACGAACACTACAGAAAGGACACTGAAGAGTGGGGAAGGCACATGTGGCTTTTCACTGCTACAGCCATCCTCAAAGTGGTTCTGAGCACTGATCTTCTCAGCACCAGATTTCATCAGTGCTTATTAGTTCACTGGGGGAAATATTTCCCATAGAACATATAAAAGAGAAAGTGTTCTCTTTCTAGGAACCCCAGACAGTGGTGATCCGGCCTCATCGGCTTCTTCCCCTTCTCCTTCCACTGCGAGTGGCAGACAGAGGCCTGAGATTGGAGCTCTTCTTAGGAAGAAGAAGACCAGCGACATCTATTTCGTGCTGCTCATGTGGGCCATTGTGATCGTCCAGATCTGGTCAAATCTCTGGATAATCCAGCTGCTGCCAGTTCCTGTGGCAGGTTATTCATTGTTTTCTCACTTTTCTTGTTTTCTGAAAAAGAGTGGAAGACTGCAGTACTTTATGCGTTTTAACTGAATTCTTTTATAATTTTAAATGTTTTCAGTTTTCCAAATGTTTTATGTTTTTATGTGTGCCGCCTTGGGGACCCAGATTGGGTGGAAAGGTGATCTAAAAGTAAAATAAATAATTATAAAATAGATAACTAAGTTGCAGTAGATAATGACGGGCTTCTTTAGTTAAGGAGAACGAACTGAATCTTAAAAGCTTAGACTTGGGTTGTCTGGGAGAGAGCTGGAACTTTCTACAGTGCTTTTTGATTATTGTCTGGGAATTGGAATTTAACCACTTGAAAATTCATTTGATTGTCTTCTACTCTGCATTCTTCTGATGATCATGCATTTCACAATAGGACATTGTATCAGATGCCTGTCTTGCCTGTCCTTTTGATGATGGACTTATGGTGCATTTTCTGTGGGGGTGCATTTGGTGGGGATGGAGTACTGTCAAGTCACAGCTGACTTGTGGCAGATTGAGGTGACCAGAGAAGAGGTCCTATGACTGATAGACAACTTAAAAACTAATAAATTGCTGGGCCTGGATGACATCTGAGAGTTCTGAAAGAATTCAAATGTGAATTTGTGGCTCTCCTGACAAAAATATGTAATCTTTCATTAAAATCTGCCTCCATTCCTGAGGACTGGAAGGTTGCTAATGTCACTCCCATCTTTAAAAAGGGTTCCAGAGGAGAGCCAGGAAATTACAGGCCAGTCAGTAAGTTGGTGGAAACTGTTATTAAGGACAGAATTAGTAGGCACATTGATGAACAAAATCTCTTGAGGCGGACTCAGCATGGGTTCTGTAAGGAAAGATCTTGTCTCACTAACCTGTTAGTGTTCTTTGAGGGAGTGAACAAACATGTGGACAAAGGGGACCCAATAGATGTTGTTTACCTTGTCTTCCAGAAAGCTTTTGATAAAGTTCCTAATCAAAGGCTCCTAAGTAAGCTCAGTAGTAATGGGATAAAAGGACAAATCCTTTTGTGGATCAAAAGCTGGCTAATTAATAGGAAACAGAGTGAGTATTAATGGGCTATTTTCTCAGTGGAGGGAGGTAAGCAGTGGGGTACCACAGGGATCAGTACTCGGTCTGATGCTTTTTAACTTGTTTATTAATGATTTGGAGTTGGGAGTAAACAGTGAAGTGGCTAAATTTGCAGATGACATGAAGTTGTTCAGGGTGGTGAGAACCAGGGAGGATTGTGAGGCACTCCAAAGGGATCTGTCGAGGATGGGTGAGTGGGCATCAACGTGGCAAATGGGGTTCAGTGTGGCCAAGTGCAAAGTGATGCACGTTGGAGCCAAAAATCCTAACTATAAATACACGTTGATGGGGTCCGAACTGGCAGAGACTGACCAAGAGAGAGATCTTGGAGTCACAGTAGATAACTCAATGAAAATGTCAAGACAATGTGCGACTGCAATGAAAAGGCCCATGCTATCCTGGGGATTATTAGGAAGGGAATAGAAAACAAATCAGCCAGTATCATAATGCCCCTGTATAAACCAATGGTGTGACCTCATTTGGAGGACTGTGTACAGTTCTGGTCGCCACACCTCAAAAAAGATATTATAGCATTGGAAAAAGTGCAGAAAAGGGCAACTAGAATGATAAAATGGTTGGAACACTTGCCCTGTGAAGAAAGGTTAAAGCGCTTGGGGCTCTTTAACTTAGAGAAATGACAACTGAGGGGTGACATGATCGAGGTTTATAAGATTATGCACGGGATAGAGCAGGTAGAGAAAGAAGTCCTTTTCTCCCTTTCTCACAATACAAGAACTCGTGGGCACTCTATGAAATTGCTGAGCAGTCCGGTTAGAACAGATAAAAGGAAGTACTTCTTCACCCAAAGAGTGATTAACATGTGGAATTCACTGCCACAGGAGGTGGCGGCGGCTACAAGCATGGATGGCTTCAAGAGGGAATTAGATAAACATCTGGAGCAGAGGTGCATCAGTGGCCATTAGCCACAAGGTATTGACAGGAACTCTCAGTCTGGGGCAAGTGATGCACTGTATTCTTGGTGCTTGGGGGGGCAACAGTGGGAGGGTTTCTAGTGTCCTGGCACTGCTGGACCTCCTGAGGGCACCTGGTGTTTTTGGCCACTGTGTGACAGAGTGTTGGACTGGATGGGCCACTGGCCTTATCCAACATTGGTTCCTCTTATGTTCTAACCCCATAGAGCTTCTAAGGGAAGAGACATTCAGAGGTGGTTTGCCTTGGCCTGCCTCTGCATAGTGACCCTCACTGCTCACTACAACAAGCATCAGATGGGATTAACAGCACCATTAATGGTGGACATTTCTGAGCTCCTCTGGTGAAATCTGGTAACAACTGCAAAACTCTACCATGTAGATAAGCCTAGGCATTCTCAGGACAAATGCCCTTTCATTCTTTTCTTCTTCCCGCCACTCAAAACCACTCCCAATTTCTCTTCCTTCTCTGAAGCTGAAAACAGCACATCGCCAGCATGATGCAGTAGTTGTGATCTATTCCTTAGGCTTGTAGGAAAGATCTTTCCAGACAGAGATCCTGTGTATCAAGATGAGTCTTTTTGCAATAAAATTAAGATGAAGAAAAGGAGATGCAGAATAGAATTTTGGAGGTGAATGAAGTGGGAGGCGTGCATTTTGGCATACGCTGCTGGGGTAGGGCAGACACTGGTAAACTGCAGGGTGGAACCCGGGGTGGGGGGCTGGAGTGCTCGACTGAAAGCACAAATCTTTCACACCACTGCAGCGTCTTTTGCTCCCTTGTAGGGATGTGCATTCCGTTCGGATGAACTGAAAAAACCCTGAATAATGTCTATTTGGCATTATTCAACCTGCCGAAAGCCGAATCAGATTCTCTAATCTGATTTGGTTGGCCGAACAGGGATTCCCTGAATGGATGCCATGTATTCAGCATCCATTCGGGGAATCCCTTTGATGGGTGAGGGGAAGGCAGGGTGAGGCATTCAAATGCCTCCCACACTCTCCTGGGCCTTTCCTGGCTTGCTGGCCTCGGCAGGCAAGCTGGGAAAGGTGGGGGCGGGAGGGCTTTGCTGGGCTTGTCCGGATAAGCCGCTGGGAGGCATTTAAATGCCTACCCACTAGCCAACTGTGATTCGGCCAGCCAGATGCCACCCCAGTCGGCTTGCATTGCAGAAAGTGGCATTCAGGGGTCATTTGGCTGGCTGAATCACATTCAGCCTGATTCGGCCAAATCTGAATTGGGCCGTTTTGTTTTTTTTGCGCATCCCTACCCCTGCGCCAGCTCGTACTGCTGTGCTTCCTGGTCACCCACTTGCCGATCCTTATTTGTAAATCTTTTCCTCCTATACAGCTGGCTTCCATCTTCCAATTAACCATCACTGTCTCCGCCAGTTCTGTACAAGATACCAGGTTGCTAACAGTCCTTTAGCGGCTTCTAAGATCTAGCACCACAACGGTCCAGCTTCTTAAGGAATCAGCTCTGGATGCTTGACACACAGACAGCTGTTAGCTGTGCCTAACTGGCGGTGGAGGAAAGGGCCATCAAGCGGCAGCTGACTTATGGCGACCCCCCCTAGCAAGAGACCCACAGAGGTGGCGTGTCATTGCCTGCCTCTGCACAGCAACTCCGGGGGCTTCCTTGGGGGGGGGGGGTCTCCCCTCCAAATACCGACCAGGGATGACCCTGCTGAGCTTCTGGGATTGGGCCAGGCTGGGCTATCCCAAGTCAGGACGTGGGTGCATTTAGCACATGTTAGTTATTACCCACGTTTGCTTCTTGAGAGACTCTTCTTGGATATGTATTTTGTACATATGAATTTAATTCTGCCCCAATAATTATTTTTCTTATACAGTGATCGGGGGAGGGGGTGGGGAATGCCCTAAAAACAAATGTGTACACAAATGTTCACTCCAGTGGGAAGTTCTACACAAGCCTGCTGGAAATAACCTGAGAGCTCCAGTCAACATGAATGAGAGGATGCAGCAGTAAATCTCCCTGCTGCCCGGGACCCACAGCCGCGCCATGTTTCTTCAGCCACCACAACCCGGAAGTCACTGTGCTGGCAAGCCACAACGCACGCCCACAGAGGCCAGGTTTTAAAAAATATTTAATGTTAGATTCATGACCATCTTGCCAGAGAGAGAGAAAGAGAGAGATTTCTTCTAGCAAATTTGCCAGGCATTTAGTTAGCAGCTAAAATCAGAATGCTTGTGAAGAAAGACGGCCAGTGACAGAGCCATGGTTCTGTGGTTTTACCATTGAGTGTCCTTTTCCAAGGCTGGCCCAGATAAGGACATCATACCATTACTGTCATGAAAGCTTTTCAATTATTTCTACCCCCATGAGCCTAATTGGGGGGTGGCAGGATTCAGCAGCTTGCAGAGAAGAGGTTCAGATCCTAAATGTACCTTTTATTTGCATGCCGGTTTTGAAAGCAAGAAATTGCAAGTAGATAAATAGGTACCGTTTCGGTGGGAAGGCAACAGCGTTCCGTGCACCTTGGTGTTTAGTCATGCCGGCCCCATGACCACAGAAAAGTCTTCGGACAGCGCTGGCTCTTTGGCTTGGAAATGGAAATGGGCACCGCCCCCTAGAGTCGGATCCAACTGGCATTCGAGCAAGGGAAACCTTTACCTGTACCTTTACTTTTAAACATCTATATCTTTTTTTTTTTTTTTAATGTTGAGTTTTCTTAAACTTTATTTTGGCCCTGACTAGCTTGCAGGCTGTGTACTCAGATTACAGTCTTCATCATGCGGTGGGAAACTCTTGCTGTTTAAACCGGCAGCCATGGTTCTCCAAGTGTTATGATGCCTTTGGGCCCCAAAGAGTCCCTAAAGTGCTGCATGGGCCCTCTGCGGAGGGCGCTGCCTCTTCTGGCATGTATGAAGTCTTTGCTTATTTTAAAAGCAACTGCCAGATCTAATATTTGGAAAATTTAAATCTCATCAATGTTATTGTATGGCCTTTAATATATCCAAACTGCAGCGGTGCTCTGTCATAAGGGATGGACACGCATCCTTCTGTACCTGTTGGTGCGCTTTTGCAAAATTGTTCAGTTTTTGCTTTGCACTAATTTTTTATATGCCAGGAATTAATTTTGTCCTACCTTGAAATGTAATATTTCCATAAATTCTGATATATTGAAATATGAACAGTGCTTATTTACATATCAAGTCTAAACATATTTCGCTGCTTTACCAATGTAAAATGCATTTATAACTTAGTTAACATCTTATAAATATTAGATATATTTATGGAATTTTAAAGTATAAATAATTATGTATAAGAAAACAGTGCATGGCACATGTGTTTTAATTTTCGTCATCTGAAAGTAGGAAAAAATCAATGTAAGAAACAGATTTTTATGGAAATAGTATATTATTCGTACACTGAAAATTTATTGATAATAATGTATCATCACTGAACACATTAATGTATATGAAACGTTGCCAAATTGTTTACATTTAAAAATAATTCTTAAAAAGATTGCTTAGTTTTAGTTGCAATAAAACATTTGGCTGCATATTCACAGAAAGAGTCTGATTAATACAGCTGCTGCTTTATTTGATTTCCCACTAATGTTACAAATTTGAAACTAGATAAATCATTTAAGGGCAAATCTGTCTGCTCGCTTGACTTCTTGTTGAGCTATTTTCACTCATTCTAGGCAAGTCAGTATATTCATGTTAATATCTGCCTCTTTATATTTTTGTGCACCCATTTCCCAGCAAAATCATGTTGACAGTCTTTTGGGTAACACCTTGCAAGCAAATACTGTTTCACTTAATGAAACTGAGGCTGCTGAATTCCAGTAATAAATCCTGCTTCATTACATGATTAGAAAGCAGTTTCCCCCAGTATTAGACTGAGCATAAACATTGAATATAATCAAACAAGTGAAAAATAAATACTTTGAATTCTCACTGGGGAAGATGTTAAGCATGCGCTTGAGTGTGTGTGTGTGTGTGAGAACAGCCTTTTGTTTCAGGGTAGCAAAACCGTTTTCATTCTGTGATTTGACTCAGTGTGTTTGGGGAGGGAGGGGTGAGAGATGTCACCATTTTAATCTACTTCACTGTAGAGCAGAACCTTTCCCATTATTCTGACTTCCTCTCTTCTTGATTGATTGCAGTGTGGATCATTAAAAAACTTGTGGTCCACTTTGGAGTAGTGAAATTCCTGGGGACTCACTGCAGCAGCTGGTGGCACGTCCTCAAAGACTTTGCGAGAGAACGCCAAGAGGCGCTTGCACCACGGCCAATCAAGGGGCTTGGGAGAGTCATTCTCAAACTTGACAGTAAGGTATTTGAAGTTATTTTGTTTAACTGCTCCAAAGAAATGCTCTGTCTCTCTTCCCATGTATACGGGTGTTCATCAAATCTATATCTCGATATTCTGTTCACCATAAATGAAGAGCCTGCAGTGAATGTATGCATGTATTAAAATTGATTTTATTGATTTCTACCCCGCCCATTCCGGCCTAGACTGGCTCAGGGCGGCTTATAGCAAGATAAAACTTTCAAATACGTAAGACATATGCATCATATTTAAAACAGTGTTAAAATCAACAATAATGAAGTGCTAGTGATTCCAGTGTTTACAGTACTTCTATTGGTCCCCTTCAGTTGTGAGGAAGGAGGGAGGGGGGACTAGGCCAGGTAATAATCACAGGGACCAATTAGAGTGATCAAGAATCGGAACTTGGTGGGTGTCTCCCACAGACCTTAAGCTGTGGCAGTGGGGGAGGATCCTGATTCTAAGCACAATAATGGGGTTACAGGCTATAAACAGTTACTCTGCCCATTCAGTTTTCAGCGTCATTAATCAATTTACAGTCAGTGTCTATTAGTCACCAAAAAGGGACTGATCAGGGCTGAACCTGAATAGATCCAAACACGTAGATTATTTATGGAAACAGACTATATTTTGCCCTGTATTACTTATGTAAACAGACCTTACATTTCACTGTAATGTCTGAGAAAAAGAGTTCATCTTATTTAAAATGGCTATAGTGTTTGACTCCAGTCAAAAAATGAATGATATTAAAGCACTAGCTGGTAAGAATTTCATACATTTTTCAGTTTGCACAGGTTGCTACATTCTGGATTTACAAAGAAATGTTGTTTTAGTTTTCTGCCCTAAGATGGGACTCCCAGTGGTCTCTCATCCAGTGAACCAGGTCCATAGTTGCTTAGTTTAACCACTTCTGCTGCATCAGATGCTTGCTGGGTCCCACTGCACCCTTTCTGAGGCCCGGGGGCAGTGGGCAGGATGTGAGCCTGCTGTTTGCAGGATGCAGTCCACTGTAGCAAATTGCAGAGGTAATCTACCTATCTCAAACAAGGTATTCTGCTTGTCTGCCTCACCTCAGTTAGATCTTGAATATCATAGTGTGGATTCATGCAAAGTAGCCAACCGTTTCCTACGTTGCAGAGCAGGTCAGAGTTATCGCCATACTGCAGATGTGAGGTAAGAGAGAGCTGCTTGCCCACCATGTGTTGGGTGTTCAGGATTCAAATCAAGGTCTTCCCATGTGTCATGCAGCCATTACTGTAGACCAGCTTTCTGATCACCAGGGTCCCACAATCTTGGACAGCTGCTAAGTGTGTGCTCCGAGGTGCCAGACTTGATTTTGAACCAAGGCTGGCTAGCTAAGAAGGAAACCCTTCAATCCTTACAAGCAGGGGTCATTTTGAGCAGGAGTTTGGGGGAGCTCAGCTCCGGGAGTTGGTGCCAGCCTCCCCCCCCGGCGGGGGAATGCCTTGTGTCCTGGCTTGTGTCCTGGCTGCAGCCACCACTGAAGCTCTCCTCCCAGAAGAGTGGTATTTCTGAGGCTTGGATTAGTAGCTGTTCCCTCTCTGCCAGCTCCTCTTTCTTTCTTGCTCGCTCGCTTGCTCGCTCGCTCGCCCGCCTTCTGACATACTTCCGGTGATGTCAGGTGGTATAGCATATGCAAATAAGTTATGCTAAAGAGCTCCTGTGCCTCTTTTTCTATGAAATGACCCCTGCTTACAAAATCACTTGCCCCAAAATAGCAGCCTCTGATCTGCTCACATGTTCACAAAACAAAACTTGAAGGGGGGTGAAAGTCAACAACTTTTACTCACCCTCTACTTCATCGCAGAAGGGATGATCACATATAACAAGAGTAGCATTTGTATCTCAGATTCATAGTTCCACAGAGAGACACAGTGAACTTCAGAAGGACGTGAGCTGTGGTGAATCATCAACCACCCCCACCACCCCCAGTCCCTCCAGGGTATTTGTAGGGTCGTCTCTTGACCTAATGGCTTTAGGGAAGTTGGTATTCTCTCAGCCTCAGCATTGGCCTTTGTTACAAGACTCTTGAAAGAGTTATTAGGGTCAGGTAGGTGAACAGTTTTGGAAGCTCCTGAGGACATAGTTGCAGTGCAGGCTAGTATTAGGAAGTGTTTAGAGTGGCCTGTTAGAGAATGAACAGTGAGCAAGGAAATCCCTCCTTCCTATATAGCCTCTGTGACCTGCACAGACACAAGTACAGATTCAAGTCCAGCAGCACCCGAGAGACCTTTCAGGGTATGAGCTGTCGAGCGTCAGCGCTCCCTCTGGGGACTTTGAGTCTTGAGAGCTCGTCTCCCGGAAAATCCTGCTGTGCTCTCAGGTGCTGTTGCAGACCGACATGGCTTCCCTCTGGAACGTACAAATACGCTCTGCTTTGCTTGCATGCCATTGAGAGGGGCAGGGTTCCTGTTTATGGGTGCTGAGCAGCACTGAAGCCCGGCAGTAAATGACTCAGCTCAACATCAGTCAGTGGCTTAGAATTCTTAAGGAGGAATTACAGAGTACCTCTGAGCATATGTAGAGTGCTTTCTCCTCATCACTGAACAATGACAATCCCCCCTCTTCCTCCACACAGAGCCTTCAGACTGATGGCATAACTCACACACAGATTAACACTGCAGCCACCCTTATCTGAAGAAAGCATGGATTCCATCAACAAAGTACAATCTCAGGAAAAGTGCACACCACTTCCTCTCTTTCCCTTCAGCTCCACATGTCATAAAAATAAGTTTCTTTTCACAGTAGATGAGAGCCAGAGTCCAGTAGCACTTTAAACACTAACAAAATCCATGACAGGATTTTGTGAGCTTTCGTGAGTCACTGCTCACTTCTTCAGAACCAACCAACCAAACTTAAAACCCCCTGACTCACAAAAGCTCCTCCACCGCCACAAATTTTGTTAGCAAGAGTCCAGTAGCACCTTAAAGGCTGTTTTCTATTTAATTTGCATTGAAGTTCAGAGAGAGAACAAACTATTTGCAAAATATTTTATGCCAGTTTTTCTATCAGAACTCGAATGGCTAGGGGATTAAAATCCACTGTCCTTTGTTGGCTCCAACTCCGTCTTCAGTCTGTGTCTCAAAAGCAGAGGGTGATCGAGAGAGCGCGGGAAGGTTCGTTCTTATTGCCAGTTGTGACCTCCGGCCTTCAGAGGCTCTTGGCAGGGAGAAAGGAAGCAGGGGCAGTTGTCTCCTTAAAGTCAGGATGCTTTGAATGCAGTCAGGCGCCCCCTGCTGCTGCTGCTGGAGCCCCAGGCAATTGCTGTTGTGGCATGGTGAGAAAGACGTATTTATTATTTATTTAAATCATTTCTTAACCTTGTGGAGCTCCAGGCAGTTGGCAAGCATAGCTAAAACACATCAAATGAAATTCATTAAAAATATAAAACCAACATTTTAAAACCACCAACTACTGCTACTGAACTTAATCAAATGCACTCCTAAATAAAACCATCTTCCCCTGCTTCTTACAGATCGAAAGGCACACCTCCGGGGGGGGGGGGGGGGTTGTTCCAGAATCGTGGGGCTGCCACCAGAAAGGCCCTCCCTTCTGTACCCACCAGACGAGCTTCTTTGATTTGGTGAGAGAGTCAGGAGGGCCTCTCTCTCCCTGTGGTCTTTATTCCTGGACAGGAACATGTGGGAGAAGACGGTCCTTCAGGTAGCCCTGCTCCCAAGCCATGTAGGGCTTTAAGTGGCCAGGGAGGAAGGGGGAGGGGAGAGCATCCGTGTGTGCTCAGCATCCCTTCCACTGCTGCAGAAGTCAGCCAGATGTGGTGGTAGTTAGAGCTGTTGCCACCTTTAGCGTGTTGTTCAATGGCAAGTTCCCTGTGTCGGCAGTACAGGGTCCCTTTGACTGAGCTACAATCAGTTCCTTAAAACCAGACCTGGTTTAACCCCTGTCTGTAAAATGCTATTGCTTAACATCATGATAACGTGGAAATTCTTTCATTGCTCGTTCAGATCATGCTAAACTAGAACAGTACTCAGTATTTAATCTGGAGTGTAAGTAGGGTCTGACTCATTCCTGAGAGTGCTTGTTCAGGCTTCTCACTGACAACAAAAATCCTGTGGGTGCAGATGTTAATCAGAATTGCATTCTTAGCACCCAGCAAAGTAGAGGGGAGGAGAGTGTCTGTAGTGGGAAGATTCAGCTTAGTATTTCTCTTGGGCAGTTGAGTGGAAAAAACAAGAGGATTATGAAAGGTGTATATTGGATTTCCTGGTGTAGATCACTTTTGTGTGTGCTGAAGCCTTAAATGTTTGCTTAAAGATGAGCAGTGCAGTAGAAATAGTCTCTGGAGTCACCTTGTGGCTTATAAGTAGCATTCATGCACAAATAATCTTAATGGAATGTGAATTTTTGCACTCCTTAATATGCTGGTAGGCTTCTCACAGTTGCATTCATTCCTGGGAAAGTGGACGCATGCCCCTTTTTAACATATAAAAACACTCAGTAACTGGGGCTGGTATGGTATGGAATAAAAGAGACATTGCCTCTTTTATTAGACAATAATAGCAGACCTATCACTCTTAGCTGTGAAATTTTATGCGTCTGTGATCAGTTCAGAACTAACAAGTGAAAAGTCCTGGAGTTGGGAGGCCGGTGATAGTGATTTCAGCATAGCAAGTTTATTTTCTTATGAAGCATAAGAAAACGGAGGACAGGGGGCCTGCTTATATACACAGGTATGCCGCACCCCTGACTTTGCCCAAACAAGGCAGTTGGATAAGGTAATTGAATAAATTCCAAGGTAATTGAATAAATTTCAAGGTAATCCCAGGATAATAATTGGATAATCCCAGGGGTGGATAAGTCTCAAGGTAATTGAATAAGTTTCAAGGTACTTGAATAAGGTTCAAGGTAATTGGATAATCACAGATTTAATCACAAACATAACAGGTTAAGAAGCTGTATGAGAGAGAGAGCAAGAGAGTGGTGAGAAGGCATACAGTTCATGTAGTGTAGTAAGTAACGGTAACAAGAAGAGGAGTAAATACAGGCTGTAAACTAAGCAGTGAGCTGAGCTTTCCTGTTCTGGTTTTCTTGTCCTGTGGAGCCACAGAAGAGTTCTACCGTGGCAGGGCCCAAAGAGTCATTGCAAATCCAGGCAGTTTGTATCATCAGTGTGAAATCTGTCACAGAGGACCTTCCTCACAATTGATGTCATCCTTTCATTTAAACTGGCTGATTTACAGCAGTTCTAAATATTTGCTTTAAGCTTTCAGGGGTGCAAAACTTTAAATAGATTATATGTGCAAGTGTTCTTTGAATCTCTCTTTTTTCTTGTCAAATCTCGTCAAGTCTGAGTTCCTAGTCTGGGTACGAGGGAAGCAGCCGGGGCTGCCAGAAAGAAGCTCTTTGGAAACTTGTTTTTGGTGGGATCTTTTGCTGTTTTAACGATATTTTTGTTACTCAGTTGCTATTGTGCAAAAAATGGGAAACAGGCTTTAAAAGAGACTCTCCGACAGAGGACGACCACTTCCCTGCTGCTCGTGTGGCGTGGTTGCCCGCCTCCCTGGTCTCTTGCCTGGCTCCGGGGGGGGGGGGGGGGGGGGTGCAGAATAGCCTGCAGAGGCTGCTGAGCCGCCTGGCCTCCCTGCTCGGGGACACATGAAGCTGCTTTCTGCTAAAACAGAACATTGGTTCACCAAGCAAGGCCAGTATTGTCCACTCAGACTGGCAGCAGCTCTCCAGAGTCCTCTGTCTGAGGTCTTACACATTCCCCACTACCGGTTCCTTTTTCAGTGGTGATGCTGGAATCTGAGCCTGGGACCTTCTGCATGCCAAGCAGATGCTCTGCCACTGAGCCACATAGCAAACAGTGGTCCAGGCAGCGGATGGGGCAAATTGCAGAGACGCTCAGCCTGGCTGCTGTGGAGTCTGCTGCCGTCCCACAGAGGACTGGATGCTTCAGTTAGTATCAGTTCTGTTTGGGGGGGGGGGGGGGGGACAACCATGGGGCAGGTATAGTGTTGCCAGCTCCCATTTGGGAAATTCCTGGAACTCTGGGGATGGAGCCTGGGGAGGACAGGGACCTCAGCAGGGCACAGCGCCATGGACTCCACCCTTCAGCGCATCCATTTTCTCCAGGGGAATCGATCTCTGTAGTCTACAGCTGTGATTCCAGGTGATTCCCAGACCCCACCTGGAGGCTGGCATCCCTAGGCAGGTGAGAGAGGAGGCTGGGGTGAGGGGAAAGGACAGTGCCTCTGTGTGTGTGTGTGTATAGCAGAGCAGAGAGAGAAAGAAATGAGACACCTGGGCATGCACGGGGCACAGAGAAAGAGAGAAGGTGATGTCCGTCCTTCTCTGCCCCCTTCTCTGCCAGTCTGGTATTCAGAGTCTATATTATGGTGGAACATGAATTTCTGCTTAGCTATTATAGGTTTTGAGTAATTTTCCTTTTTAGAGACAAAGGAATGTCCTAGAATTCTAAACAAACCCATCCGACAAGTGGAAATTCTCCTCTGGGTTAAAAAAGCATGGAGATCAGTAAGTTAAGTAATCCTTAACTTCCGTGCGTGACAAGCAGTGGAACTGTTGCACAGTCTTGCATACATCATGTGCATACCAGTTAGGTTGTGTGAGACTCCACCTTGGACTTTCAGCTTCACATTAGGTGCAGGGGCTCAATCTGGGAGGAAATGTGACCATAGCCAGGGGAATCGCTAAGGAATCCTGCAGTTCCTGTTGGGTTGAGCCCATGCCTAGGGTGTTGTGGTCTCTAGCAGCTTCTGAATCAAAGCTCTGCACAGCCCACAAGTTCCGTCTTTATGAATGCACAGGTGAGCGTGCAAAAGACCAGCAGTTCTAGGTACTCAGCCAGTGTCCCCCCCCCCGCTTCTGCACAGCACTATTCCTAACAGAGGTTTCTGTAGCAAAGAAAATAATTGTAACCGGCTATAGTGGCCCAAACAAAACCTTTTGATTAGGGCCAACCAAAGTGACACAGAACTTGGTGCAAGCATTCAAGCTCACCAGAACTACTTCATCAGATATTTACAAAATAAAAACATGTATTGAGAGGAGGGAACAGAACAGAGGTTGCCTAATCTCTGTTGAAATAGACCCATAAGATCTTCTTCGTGGTCTCTGTGCATCACACCTCTGGGATTAAGTGCGCCTGCGCCGATCCCGATCGGTAAACTTCAAAGTCTAACGGATTTTCGCGCCAGCTCCCCGGTCACGTGCACGTCCCACTGCGCATGACCCAGGGAGGGGCACGAGGATCCTGCCAGTTCTCTTCTGAGCACCACGTCGTGAGGATCCCCTCTCCGCTTCGGTCGGTAGTTAGCTTCGTTTTCCAGTTGGAAAAAGCCTTTTCGGACTGATTTTTTTCCCTTTCTTGACTTCGGACTGTATCTTGGACTTTCTCTTGGATTTTCCTTTGTGTACTCCCCGCTCGGCCTATGGCCCAGCGGTGGGGCTTCTTTAAACGCTGTCTTGACTGCGGAAGTAAGATAGCTCCTCCGGACAAGCACTCTCTTTGCCTCCTGTGCTTGGGCGAGTCACACCGGGTGGACTCGTGTTCGAACTGTGCTGCCTTCTCCAAGCAAACCCGCAAGAACCGAGCGGCTAGGCTGAGAGTGGCACTTTTAGAAGCAGCTCTTTCACCGAAGATGTCTGCTGCCGATGCGTCGGTAGCGTCGCCATCGGCCCCGACAGGCCCGGCATCGTCTCCGACAAGGAGCACCGTTGGTACCGAAAAATCGGCACCGAAACGACCCCTCCCGCTGCCGCACACTCCTGCGAAGAAACGCAGAGAGGGCAAGGAGGAAAAGGGCAAGCAAAAGCACAAGAAATCCTCTAGTGCTCCGTCGACGCATCCCGCGTCCGACGTGACCCAGCGTGGGTCCCCGCAGCTTGACCCTTCAGGGCGTGAGCGATCCTGGGGTAGTTCCATCTCCCCGATGCCGCGACCCATCCAGCTGACGGACTCGGATCCCGACATCGAGCTGACGCAAGTCCCTCGAAGTAGCCCTGAAACCGGGCCCGATCCATCACCGACGCCGAGAGACGAGCGAGACTGGCGCCTCCCTCCCTCTTCGGTACCTTGGGACGTCCGACAATGGCGATACCTATACGGCTCTTCCTACCCTCCACCACCGCAGTGGTACCCGACGGAATGGGACCGCCAGTCAACGTCGTCCAGAGTCTCACGATGCCGAGACCCACCGGCCCCGAGACCCCGTCACCGATGCCGATACCGTCACAGACCCCACCCGATGTAGATCTCCCTCCGTATCAACCGGACCCGTCGAACCCCATGTCACCTTCGGAACACTCCCACCTGTCGGTACCGAACTCTTCCGCTTCCTCCGATTCCGAAGACGAGTCCCCTACCCATCCGTCACCATCCCCCGATGTCGCTGACAACCTGCCGATTTCCCCCTCCGAAGATGTGAAATCTTACGGGGAGCTCATCAAAAGAATGGCTCACTCCTTGGCCCTGGCTACGGTCCAACCAACCCCCGCCGCTACCGATGCCATCTTCGACATCATGCAGATGGACACATCTACAGCAGTAGCCTTACCACTGATTTCGGTGCTTCTGAACACTGCCAAAGAATCCTGGGGACGCCCCTCATTGACCCCAATCTCCAGCAAGAGATTGGATCATATGTACAGGCTCCAAGAACCAGGAGCAGAATTTTTATTCATTCATCCCAAGCCCAACTCAGTTGTAGTGACACCTTCAGCTAAGGGCCGTAGCGGACATTCCTCCCCCCTTGACAAAGAGGGACGGAAACTGGATTCGTTTGGAAGACGTTTTTATTCAGCAGGGGCATTAGGCATCAAAACTGCAAACTATACGGCATGCATGAGTAGGTATCAATACTCCCTATGGGAGCAGATGACACCGCTTCTGGCCCACCTTCCTGAGGACAAACAGCGTCTTGCCAGGAAGATCCAGAAGGAGGGCATGGTCTTGGCAAAACACCAGCTCAACGCATCCAAGCACGTTGCAGATGTGACCTCCAAGACACTCACTTCTGCAGTTGCCCTCAGAAGACATGCCTGGTTGAGGTCGACGTTGCTTCCACAGGACACAAAATCCTTGTTCGAAGATCTCCCTTTCGAAGGCGAAGGCCTGTTCAGTTCGACTACGGACACAGTCCTCCACGACCTGGACAAAAGCATAAAGACATCACGTAACCTGGGTGTCTCTCAGCCGAGACAACCGAAGCAGAAAACTTGGCAAAGATCCTGGTCGAAAAAGCAGCCATAGAGGTCTCCCAATGAACCACAATGGCAAAGACCTTCACCGTCGGCGTACCAGCAGAAACCCTACGGCCACAAGCCACGTTTCCCGTCAGCTTCTGCCTCCAAATCCAAACCACCCAGGCCAAACAAGCAGGGTCTTTGACTCCCGCATACGCTCCGGTCCCCCCCCCCCCCGTCTGTCACCTTTCCTACCCGCATGGCAAATCATAACATCCGACAAATGGGCCCTTTCTGTGGTAGCAGAGGGCTACCGGATAGAATTCTTCCAGATACCACAAGACTCCTACTTTGTAGTCACCCCTCCCTCCGACACCCTATCAACAGAGGTCGACGCCCTCCTGTCCAAGGATGCCATAGAGCTGGTACCCGTAGACCACCTCCAGCAGGGTTTTTACTCTCGCTACTTCACGGTACCCAAAAAGGATGGCGGACTCCGTCCCATACTAGACCTGCGGAACCTCAATGCGTTCATTACTTACAAAAAGTTCCGCATGACCACCCTCCAGACCATCCTACCACTTCTAGAAGCCAATGCGTGGATGGTGACGCTGGATTTAAAGGACGCATACTTCCATGTGACGATCCATCCATCTCACAGACCGTTCCTACACTTTGCGGTCGGTTCGCGTCACTTCCAATACAAGGCCCTACCCTTCGGCCTCTCCACGGCTCCTCGTGTTTTTACGAAGCTCATGGCAGTGGTGGCCGCCCACCTCCGACTTCAGGGTGTCCACCTTTACCCGTATCTGGACGACTGGCTACTGGTTGCGCCCTCCGCGGCAACTCTACAAGACCAAATCGCAGTAACCCTCCGTACCCTGGACTCGCTAGGGTTAACGATAAATATCAAAAAGTCCATGCTCACCCCTTCCAGACGAGTACAATTTATCAGAGCTATTTTGGACTCCCTGCAGTGCAGGGCCTTTCTGCCCCCCACCAGGGCAGCGGACATAGTCTCTCTCCTCCAATCTATCAGGCAGGGCAAGGAGGCCACAGCCAGACAGGTACTTCGCTTGTTAGGCCTGATGGCCGCAACCACAGCGGTGATCCCATTCGCCAAATTGCGGATGAGACCACTACAAGTCTGGTTCCTGAGACGCTTCCGTCCCAGCATCCATTCCCTCTCCAAACTTTTCCAACTCTCAGACCAAGTCTTGGAGACTTTGACGTGGTGGCTTACGCCCTAGAACCTACCGTCAGGGGCACCCTTCCGACTCCCATCCCCCTCGGCAACCATCACCACGGATGCCTCCCTGTGGGGCTGGGGAGCTCACCTGAATGGTGTTGGTGTAGGCGGCAAGTGGGATCCTGCTGTGGCCCACAATCATATCAACTTCCTGGAGCTACTAGCAGTGCTCTACGCGGTGAGGTCCTTCCGCCAATCCCTGTCGGGAAAGACGGTGGCTGTCCTAACGGACAACACGACCACCATGTATTACATCAACCGTCAGGGTGGAACGGTCTCCCGTGGACTCTGCCGCTTAGCCATAGAGCTTTGGGACGAGTGTCAATCCATCGGCACTCATCTTGTAGCAAACCACCTTCCAGGACTGCTCAACACTCAAGCAGACTTCCTGAGCAGGGGAGGAGCATCCCTACACGAGTGGGAGCTAAACCCCCGCTACCTGACTCCGATCTTCGATCGCTGGGGTCACCCCTCAGTGGACGTGTTCGCCTCTCGGGAGAACAAGATGTGCCATCTCTTCTGCTCCAGAGCCGGTGTGGATCCGACATCCCTCGGGGACGGTCTCATTCTCCAGTGGGCGGGGAGACAGCTGTACCTCTTCCCCCCGATTCCCCTGATACCACGAGTAGTCCACAAACTGATGTCAGAACGACCATGGGCGATTCTCATCACACCGTGGTGGCCGAGACAACCGTGGTTTCCCACACTTCTTCATCTTTCCCTAGGAGTCTATCTCCACCTTCCGACGCTCCCAGACTTACTCTGGATGCACGGAGGGCAAGTGCTGCACCACGATGTGCCCAGGTTGAAGCTAACAGCTTGGATGCTACAACCTCAGGAATAGAGTCACGCATTGCACAGGTTCTCTTGAACTCTCGCAAACTGTCCACACGTCGTTCCTATGCGGCAAAATGGAATAAATTTCTAGCCTTCCTGGCTTCGGCGGGACGACCTTCCATCCCTGCTACCCTCAATGATATTTTTGGTTTTTTGTTGTCCTGTTCGGATAGAGGACTGTGCCACTCTTCTATAAGAGTTTACCTGTCAGCCATCTCGGTCAACCATCCTGAGATCGAGGGCTACTCAGTGTTTTCCCACCCGACTATGAAACAATTCCTCAAGGGAATGCGTCGCCTCTATCCACCGGTACGGACGCCGGTCCTGACATGGGACCTACCCCTGATCCTTACCAAATTGATGGGCAAACCCTTTGAACCTTTGGCCTCCTGCAGCCTCCAACTCCTTTCGTGGAAGGTTGCATTTTTGGTAGCCATCACGTCCGCTCGGCGTGTGAGTGAGCTCTCAGCGCTTCGCTGTGACCCACCATATCTCACCTTTCACCACGGGGCTGTCACCCTGGCTCCTGATGTCGCCTTTCTGCCCAAAATAGTCTCAGACTTTCACATAGGGGCAGACATCACGTTACCTGTGTTTTTTTCCTGATCCCCAGGACCCGACACAGCGCAGTTTACACACTCTTGACATCAAGAGAGCTCTTTTCTTCTACTTGCACCGGACAAAACCATTTCGCAAGTCTCCGGCTCTCTTTGTCTCTTATGCCTTGCCCAGACAGGGACAGAAATTGTCGTCTCAAAGACTCTCGAAGTGGATAGTAGAGACGATAAAACTTGCCTACCTCCTGGCCAAGAGGCCATTGCCGGCGTCCCTCCAGGCACATTCAACTCGAGCCGTGGCTGCTTCCACGGCATTCCTCAAGGGCATTCCCCTGGGAGACATCTGCAATGCTGCAACATGGGCGTCTCCTCACACGTTTGTGAAACACTACGCCCTAGATGTCTGTGTCCATCAACGTACTGTGGTGGGCCATGCGGTTCTGCAAGCAGCTCAGATGTGAGACCTCCAGCACCCACCTCCAGGAAGAGAGCCAGTTTGGTGTAGTGGTTAAGTGTGCGGACTCTAATCTGGGAGAACCGGGTTTGATTCCCCACTCCTCCACTTGCACCTGCTGGATGACCTTGGGCAAGCCATAGCTCTGTACCAGCTGTTCCCTCAAGGACAGCTTGGGAAAGAGCTCTCTCAGCCCCACCCACCTCATAGGGTGTCTGTTGTGGGGAGGGGGAGGGAAAGGAGTTTGGAAGCCGCTCTGAGACTCCAAGTGAGTGAAGGGTGGGGTATAAATCCAATCTGTTCTTCTTCTTCTTCTATGTGGTGTGTTTATGGCTCGCTATTCTCCCAGAGGTGTGATGCACAGAGACCACGAAGAAGATATACAGGTTGCTTACCTGTAATTGGAGATCTTCGAGTGGTCATCTGTGCATTCACGCCACCCGCCCTCCTTCCCCTCTGCTTTCGGTCTCCCTCACTTTTTTCTTGGGGGCTGTTAGCAGCAGTCAGAAGGAACTGGCGGGATCCTCGTGCCCCTCCCCGGGTCATGCGCAGTGGGACGTGCACGTGACCGGGGAGCTGGCGCGAAAATCCGTTAGGCTTTGAAGTTTACTGATCGGGATCGGCGCAGGCGCACTTAATCCCAGAGGTGTGAATGCACAGATGACCACTCGAAGATCTCCAATTACAGGCAAGCAACCTGTATTTATACTTTGTGGCCCCCCCCCCCCCAGTATATCATGCCTGTGCTGTGACTTACCCATGCAGGGATGCTTAAACAAGTTTACTGCTGGATAGCTGCAGCGTGATTTTGAACAGAAGGAGCACGGTAATTCATTTTCATGTGCACAGGAATATACGAAAGGACTTTGAGATGCTGAGTGCACAAAATAAGCAATCGGGAAAGGAAGAGAAGAAATGGGGTCTTGCCCCATTTGCCCGCCCCTCTCGCATGACTGGCTCCAGTAGACCAGTTGTGCTGTTACTGCCTTCTTGTGGGGTTTCCCCCTGGTGCGTCTGGCAGATACTCAGTGGGTGCATACACAGCAGGCGCTGGAGAAAGATGCACCTGTCTTTTTAGACATTCAGTGCAGCCGCTGTGAGTGGGAAGCGCTGTGCCATTTCATGGATGGCACATGGTAGAAATGTGTGTGTGTGTGCACACAGCAAATGTTTGAGAAAGCTGCAGCAGTTTAGCAGTTCTAGCTGAATTCAGGCCTTGTTGGAAGTCCAGTGCAAAGTGTGGGTGTATGTCACCTAATTTGTAAACCAGCTTGAAAAGTAACGCTGTAGTGCGCTTGGGGAGAAATCACAACTGCTTTCAAGATGCTGTCCCTAGCGGTGTCAGAATCTGACATTTCCTGAGCGGGAGGTGGTTTCCCCGACTCAGTCTACGTCACCTGCTCCGCCGGAGAGCTCATTGCTGCTATTGAAACTGTTATCTGCTTTGCTTTTGTATGGCCTTGGCTTGTTGTCTTAACGGCTACTCTGCCTTCCAGGTGCCTCTCTAACTGCAGCCTGGGAATCGCTGGGGAGGTTTTGGTGGGGTGCGGGAAGGAATGCAGGATGAGCAATTGCACATTAGAGTGCGTTTTCCCTGGGAAGCTAAACGGACATGTAATGTAGCGCCATTTCTGACTAACCTGATTGGTGCCCCTCCTCCCTCTTCGCCTTTGAATAACGTATAACTTACCTACAGCCCATTGTTCTGTATCACTAACACAAAATGTGTTGACTACTGTGGCCCATTAAGAATAAAAAAGGACTTTTAATTGCAGAAGGCGTGGCTTATTGGCTCTGCAAGGGTTCTCACAAGCGGTCTCCCCTGCCCACTTTTCTTTTCAGGCTCATCTCCCTTCTGTCAAAATAGATTTCTTTGCTTTCCTGCGATGTGACTCAGTGCAGTCAGCGTCAGCATTACATCCAGTTGTTCAAGAAATACTTTCTCTGTGGTCTGCTTGTGAACTGCACGCTCTGTTTGTTACGAAGGGCGAGGGGGAGGTGTGTCCGTGTAGCTTGTTTATGGGCTCCTCTTCCGGCTCTGGACTGATGGCACATCAGCCGCTTCTCTTGCCTTCAAGGAGACTGTTGTTCTGCAAGGTCTCCTGTCATCCTTCTCTTTGCAGGCCATTCAGTTGCCTCAGTCTGTCACGATCTCTTCCCCTTCGTTCCCTACCCTTCCCAAGTCCTTGTGGTAGCCTAGCTATTTCCTTGTGTAGATCAACTTATTTTGGGCTGTGTGTGTAAGAGGGTCAGATAATCTGAGCTGGTGAAACACAGGCTGTTTCTCCGTGAACTAGACTCGCAGTCAATAGCCAGCATAAGCGTAGTGGTTCAAGTGTGGGCCTATGATTGGAGAACTCCAGATTCAAATCCCCACCCTGCCATGGAAGCTTACTGGGGACGCTCTCAGCCTCACTTGCCTCCCAGGGAATTGTTGTGAGGATAAACCGGAGGAGAATGGAATTACATGGAGAACTTTGGGTCCCCACTGGGGAGAAAAGTGGCGCATAAATGAAGTAAATAAAATAAACTTTGCTCCAGCTTTTGGGTTCAAGCACTGTTTCCCGTTGGTGCTATTGTGGACGGCTGCGGTCAAGTCTGAGTATTTACTATGTGCCTAAAAAAAAGAAAATGATAGAATTAATCTTAATCATTTTTCCAAACTGGTGATCTTTGCCTAGACTTGCATAATTTTTGCTAGTCAAGGAGCGCCACAGGAGGTGGAGCCATACACACACAGAGGAAGCCCAAATGCAGGGTGGGAGAGCAATAGGTTTTTCCTAAAAAAGCACACCCTAGGAAAGAGGAGTGAGAGCGAACAAAACCAGCAGTGTGTTGGCTGGCACTGCCAGGCCGACGTCATTTTACTCAGGGCATCCAGTGGCCAAGAAGAAGTTGTGCTGGCCAAGAGCCCCCTTTCCAAAAGTCCATTGGGGGGGGGCATCAGGTGCCACGGTGCCCACGAGCACTGTACTGGGGGCCCCTGCTTTAAAGAGGCAGAATCCACACAATCTCAGAGTCAGTTTGCCATCTGTAAGTAATTGTTTTGGCTAACAACCATAGTCAGACCTCAGCCCAAAAGACACCTGTGTCAACCAGCAGTACTTTGGTACTTGGCAGTGCAGTGTGTGTATTCACTTTCTTGAGACTTTCTTCTGGCTGGGGGAAAAGTAGCTTTAATGGTTTCTCCTGCTTCCTTCCCGCTGTGATGAACCTCGGAGCCAGGGGTGGTGGTTTCATTTCATTCCTTGGCTAACTTTGAGTGTGTTCTCCTTTCTCTGGGCCCTGTGATTTGCATCCCTCCAGTAGTCCTTCACTGTCTTGTCTTTTTCTCTTCTCTGTCTCCCCACTCCCCCCCCCCCCTTAGCTGTGGCGCTGGCTTAACAAGAAGGTAAATGGCCGACCGACTGTGTCTCCAGGTCACAGGTGGTTGCGCCCTCTTCTCAGCATGAAGGGGGTCGGTCTCGCTCTTTCTCTTTCGGATGGGGGAGATTTTTTGTAACATGGGTTGCTCTTCGTTTATGTCACAACTGCTTTCTTCTTCCAGGTTATGATATAAGATATCGAAGGCCATTCCTTTTGGGGCATTGTCCATGGACTGCTCCATGCAGGGAGACCGGGGGCTACCTGGCCACGCTTAGTGATGAATGTTCAAATTTGGTTCCGGTTGAGAGTTTTCATGTGGCTTAGTTTGACTTTGCGTAGAATGCAAAAATTGATCTGAATTTCACAGGCTCCCTCCCCCTTTTCTGTAGGGTGACTTCCGTGTTGATGAAACTGAGGGATGGGGTTATAAGGCTACGCAGAATCTCTCACAGCTCTTCAATACAGTAGCTCTGCGTAGGAGTCCCACCGGGCGGAGCGATGTGTCTTTATCGGAATGTTTATTTCCTGCCTTTCCCTCCGTTTGTGGAGGCTCAAGACAGCCCACGGCTGCCCTCCCTGCAGACTGTCCCCCCACCCTATTTTGCATCACCGGCAGAACCCATGGGACTGGGGTTCCCCCATTAGCCAGTAAACGAGCCTCTGGCTTCTGGGGAGGAATTGTTTCTGAAACCAAACAGGAGGGCCGTGTCCCTCAGATCTGTGACCGCTATTTGAGAATCTAGAATGGGGGCTGCCCAGTCTGCCTGAACCTGTGGGCAGTTTTGGAAAGTTGAGAAAAAGGAATGATCAGCAAACGTCTGTCGCAAGAGAAGGGTGGAGGCCTGTGATGGGGTCAGCTCCCTGGAACTCCAAAGAAGTCTCCAAAGAAAGGGAAGCTGTTGGGGGTTTTTTTTGGTGGGGGGCGGGTTCATTTGTAGCTGGGGAATGATAGAACAGTAGCTATATACAAAGGAGTGTGGTAGAAGAGGAAGAAGAAGAGATTGGATTTATACCCCTCCCTTCACAACCCAAAGGAGACTCAGAGCAGCTTACAATCACCTTTCCCTTCCCCTCCCCACAACAGATACCCTGTGAGGTGGGTGGGGCTGAGAGAGCTCTTTTGAGGACTGCTCCTGAGAGAACAGTTCTGAGAGAACTTGTGACTGACCCAAGGTCACACCAGCAGCTGCATGTGGAGGAGTGGGGAATCAAACCCGGTTCTCCCAGATCAGAGTCCATGCTCTTAACTACTACACCAAACTGGGGAACACAGGAAACCAGACTTTCCATCTGTATCAGTCTTTACCAATTCCAAGTTCCTCTGCTCACAGTTCTAGTTGACTTGCACTGCCTTAATATTTGTAATGCTCAGCTTTGAGACAGTGCAGAGATAACCTCTCAGCATGTTTCAAAAGATTGCAATAATGGCAGTGGGAATGTGTACTCTGTTTTCCTGTCCTGCGCAAATTCTCCAGCTGGCCTAAACTGGTTCATTGTCGTTCCTGAAGTGATAAACTGTCTGGAAGCTTTATTGTGTAAAGGGGAATTTCTGTCTGGCAGGTAAAATGGAGAAATCGGAGAGAATTGTTTATCAGGAAGATTAAAAGGGGTGTAAAACTTCACATGAATTAAGTGCTGGGCATCACGCATCTTAGAAACGCAACTTGTTAGATTTAATTTTATGGTCTTGGCTTGGATGAATGTCTGCTTGATGAGGAGCCCTGACCTGGGTTAGCCACTGTCCTGCTTCTTCAGGTTCATCAATATTGACTGCAAACACTGACCTGAGACGAATTTGAACATTAATTCATGCATGTCCTGTGTGACATTCCATATGCTTCTGTTCTTTTGTAAGGTAACCTGCTCAGATGCTCATGGAACTATTTGTGTTTGTGTTCTTTGTTGAGTGCCGGTTGGTGCATGAACTAGTGCGTGTGCTTGGTTATGCGCAAAATCACAAAGGGCTTGGTCTCCCTGTATGTCTGGGTCTCGTATTTCATACTGAGTTCTAGGCCCATAAGCAGTTGTCACAGAATGCAGCATATTTGTTTTCTGGATGGTTTTAAAATCATAAATGAACTGTTGAGAGTATATCTCTACCAACGTTGTAGTTTATGTGAATGCAAAGATACATTATATAGCACCATTTTTAAAATCCCTTCTCTCTCTTTTAAAAGCACTTCAACTGGCTGTTTTCCTTAATTGAATGATCTTCCATAGTTTACAGGCCTGTTTCTCTAACCCTCAGCTGTAATCAGGGCCTCTGCTTCCTGCTTTTGTTAATAACTGGGATCAGTTGCTTGAATGTGAAACTAAAGCTCTGACAGCTCAGGGTACTTCTGTTGGGAGGGCATGAAAATGGGGGTGAGGCCAGCATGGGAAGGGAAAGAGGATACTGTGATTAATGGAAAGTAAAATAGTTCAGCTTACATTTTCTTCCAGCCCCTCGTGTAAATTGCACCAACTTAGATGCAGATATCAAGATCAACAGAAGAGGTAAAGTCTGACCACCGAGCTGCTGGGGACTCCGTATTTGAAAATCTAGATTTGAGCTTTGGGGAGTTTTCACTCTTGGAAGCTGAAACACCCCCCCCCCCCCCCAAAAAAATCTTACTGGTCTTTAGCATGCTCCTGGACTCAAAACTAGCTGTTCTGTTGCAGAGCAATACCTCTGAAACTGTATTTGAAAAATGAAGCTGTAAATTGGATTGCCCACTGGAAACAGGGTTGAGAACTGAAGGGCCCAGCACATAAGTGGCAACCAGATCCTGTAACTGCGGGATCGCCTGCTCCCTCCTGGCTTCCATACAGATTCTCCCCAGCTCTTTAAATCACTTAACTAATGCTAGCCGAGATCCACGGTTGGCCAGGGTTTGAAACCAGAATCTAAAGCTTTTTAATCTTCTGATTAAGGGATCAGAAACATCCCAAGTGTGCCAGCCCTTTGTTTCTGTCTCTTGGGTAACCTCCCAAAGTCTCAGCCTGTGGTCAGAGCAGCTCACAAAGCCACTGTGGCCATCCTCTGATGCCGTCACCTTCTTGTTCTGGGGAGTGAGGCAAATGGTGACAGTCTTTCACAATAAGTATCCCCTTCATAGCCCTTGGGAAAAGATATCCTGGAATGAGAGAGCCCTTCCGAGATGTATATTTCTTCATGCACCAAGTGGTCAGGATGGCTCGGCCTTGCGTATTTATGTTAAAATGGCTTTATCGATGTTTGTATAGGGGAGCTGGCTTGGACTTCACCCTTTGCTTAGGCATAATGAATGTCTAGAAGGGCTATAAGGGAAAGAAAATCTGGCAGAATGGCATTTTGGAAGAGAGATACGAAAAATAGTAATTTATAACAAGAGTGCAGTTTACTCGTAGGCTTCTTCGGTATCAGCTGAATAATTTTCAAGCATCTTTTTTTATTAACAAGGTTCAGTAGAGCTTCCCTTCAGTTTAGTGTTATTGACTAGCATCTGAATTCTGGGTGCTTTTTTATTTTTCTCTTACTGCATGTAGATCCTCCCTTTTCTCTTTGTGGAGTACACGTGTTATCGTCACAAAACCCTGTGGGGCATGTTCATCTGAGAGAGGGTGACTGTCCCAAGGTCACCCAGGAGGGCGTTCAGTGACTGAGTAGGTGTTTGATTCCTCCAACGAAGGCCCCACACCTCCTGTCATGCCGTCTTTCTGAAGCTGGCACCTCTAAATAGGCAGAATAGATCGCTAATGATGTCATAGGTATCAAAGGAGTCTTCTGTGTGCAAGTCTTAAGTGAACAAACAAAAATGACTGTTTTAGAGCAGCTCTTTGTTAACTTTCCAATAAAAGTGTTCTTCCCACATCTTAATGCACAAAGAACCGTCACTGTGACTGTCAACTGAGAGAAAAAGTAAGGATCTTTTCAAAGGTTCAGGGTTCAAAGGTTCTTCTGTCCTTTTCTCAAGGCAACAGTGTGTCACAATCATCTGGAAGGTAAGGTGGTTTCCTGGCGGTGGCTTCAAGAGGATGAATGCCATCCTTGTGGCAAAAGCCGTGTGTTTTCAAGTCTGTGACTTAAAATTACTTTGTGGCTGCTTATAGCATATCTAGGTTATTCAGATGGCAAATGCTGTACAAACTCTGAACTGTTGCCCATAATAACTCCAGGCCAATAAAAATACGGAAGACACATATAGAAATACAGCTATGTTAAAGTTTAAACAGATAAGGGGGAGCTTGTTAGAGAACAATTATATTTTTGCATTATAGCAGAACTCAGAATGTGGTTATGTTCTCATGTGAACTTGACACCACAAGAACAATATGGAATATTTAAACTATTTCCAACTGAAAGTCTTACAAATTCAGTTGCAGTGGTTTAAAAATGAAAACCATTGCTATTGGAACACGCACAAATATCAGAATATTGTCATCAATTGCTTAAACATATTACAGGCATTCATGTTCTGCCTTTTCTTATGGCCCCAAACAATTTCATTTCTGGCTTCATCTCTACATTTCATATCTCAAAAAGTAACTTCACTGACAAATTATATAAACTCTACAGAGTGCCCTGAGAGATGTAAAACTTCCAGAATTGTTGAAGGCACGGCGGGGGGGAATTTCCCCTCAGGTGTTATTTGGGGGGAAATGGAAATTTGAAGAAAAATTAAAGTTCATGTAATACATGCCTTGTTATCAAAACTAAACTTATTTTCCTGCTTTAACCACTTAAATTGATCACTTAGAGCCTAGCATATAAAACTTTACTATTTGACATATTTATGAAATTAATAGGAAAAAATGGTTTTAATTTTCTACAAGCAAAATTAAAAACTTACTCGCTACCAGAGAAAATGCAATCTGAACTGCTGAACCTTCTCTAACCTACCACACATCACAGAAACAGGGAAAAGTAAAAAGTTAAAAACAAAGAACACAAACTTTGTAGTTGGCAGTCTCGGTCACAGTAGGGCTGGTAGCATATGAGGATATCAAGTGGTCACACTGGAAGCCTGGAACAGTTTCATAGTGTCTCACCATCCTACCCCAAACATATTAGCTGTAGACAAAATTAGTCACATTTTGAACAATTATGTCCTTGAAGATAAGTTGTATAAGTCTATGGTAGGTGCAGAAATTATTGTCTAATACCTTAACATACCTTAAATAAAAATCTTCACACTGTACAGTTTGAGTTAAAACCACATCTGAAAGCATTCCGCTAATTCAAGGGGGGGGGGAGGGGGGACCATTTAGGGTTTTAACCCCGCAGTGCTTCCCAAAATTTCTGCTTTAAAAATCCTATGTTTTCCAGTTTCCCTCCACAATTTTGACATCTTTACTCTAAATGCAGTCGCACGGTTTCAAGATTTCTGCAGAATCATAGTAGTGATGTGTGTTATCCACTGAGCCCGAAGTCTGTATTTATAGTAGGTATAGGATACACCTGGTAGTAGCAAGTCGAACACGAATCTACCTCCTGCCGTTCTGCTCTGGACCACAAGGATGCTACATGCAAAATTCATGACAAGGGTCCTTCCATGTTTTTAAAACAGCCCATTAGCAGGCCCAGGTGGCCTCTCTTAAAGACTGGAGAAGGGGTTCCCTGTGTGGGAGGGCGTTTAACCCTTTCCTCCTCTGCCTCTTCTAAGATTTAAACACACACACACACACCCAGCTGCTGGAGAAAGATATTAGATTTAACGCACCCTAAACTTGTCCTTAACTGTAGGTTTGGTGTGGTGTGCTGAATTGTGAAAGATGCATGGAGGGGAAAGGTTAAATACCCTGCCGTCCCATGCTTCTTTCCCAGTCGGCTATGGGGCTTTTTAAAAAGCCATGGGAGGCCCTAGATCACTTGTGCCATGTCTGGTTTGATCCTTGACATGGATTCTTTTAGGCACCTAAAGAGTGTTGGGGAAGGGGGGGGGCGTATTCTGTTGGCCGAAGGGAGCTTCAGTTCTTGCTGGGCATCAAGCAGCTTAGTGCTAGGTAATGAGAAATTAAGCCACAGTCTACAGAAATTGCTTGAAGCTTTATAATTTAATTTTAGGCTTTTGACTGTTGTGCTAGATGTTCACTTGGTGTTGTGGAACTGACTCACGGAATTGCTCACATTTTAATCTGGTTTCTCACGTGATGCATTTGGTGCCTGGGTACGCTGAGCACCCTGTCTTGCAGTCGGTCTCCACACAAGTAAAGTTCTCACAGAAAGATGGCTGCCAGAAGGGTTTCTGTACATGGGCAGGTGGTTTTGATGTCTTGATGTCTTGATGTTTCAGGTGACTTCCTTTTTTTTTTTCTTGGCACAGATGATCGTGTGGCTGGAGAAAATGCTAGATAAAATCATTAGCATTCTTATTATATTTGTGCTTGTGATAGGAACCTTCCTGCTTGCCCTGCTCCTCACTGCCAAGGTACTGTGTTAAATTATTCCTGCCTGCCGAGATCATTAATGTTTCATTGCTGGTTTTTTCCCATTTGCTGTTGGAGTAGCCATGCTGACGGCCGGGGGCTTGGTCATTGTGGGGGTGGAAAGGGACATCGAGTCGCAGCTGACTTAGGGTGACCCCTCGTGGGATTTCCAAGGCCAGAGACAGTCAGAGGTGCCATTGCCTGCCTCTGTGGAGAAACCCTGGAATGCCTTGGTGGTCTCCCATCCAAGTACTAACTAGGGCCGACCCTGCTTAGCGTCCAAGTTTGGCAAGATCAGGCTACTGTGGGCTATCCAAGTCAGGGCTTGGTCAGCATAAATGCCCATTAGCAGGTTCTTTTGACATATCCTAGAAATATACCTTGAAAGAGCATGTAATGAAGTCGCAGCTGACTCATGGCGACCCCAAGGACCACAGCATGTTCAGTGCGAGAGGCAAGTAGAGGCGGTTTGGCCATGGCCTTCCCTTGCATGGCAACCCCAATCTTCTCTTGGTGGTCTCCTGTCCAGGTAGTGACTGCAGTCAACTCTGCATAGCTTCCAAGTTCTGACAAGCTTGGGCTAAGAAAATAATATGTTACATGCAAGATGTAATGCTAGAGCTCTAAAGAAACGTGTTGGTATTAAAATACAGACTAATGCTGCTAAGTCATAACGGATGAAATAAATAAGTAAGTGGAGTAGTTGGTGGAGAGGCTAGCCCAGGTGTAGAGCAGGTGTTTGGCATGAAGGAGTCTCTGGCACCTACAGGTAAGGTTCTCTTGGGGCACGCATCCCCGTTGCTATAAATGTTTGGCTCAGTTTAAAGCAGATTCCAATATTCCTGTGTGCAGTTGTTGCTTTTGTAGTGGAGTTCTTCTGTACATAAGAGAATGCGTGGAATGGTTCAAGTTAATTTTTGTTTCTTTTTCAAAATACATCTGGCACTGTGCCTCTCACTTCTGAATTCAAGCACTGCTTGATACCAATGCATAAGTACAGTCTGCTCTTTCGAAATAGTTCGGGTTGTGTATAGTAAATGTTTTTAGTTAAAAAAGTCTTCAAACATCTTTTATAGACATTGGAAACTTGTCCAGCAGATAGAATCCTACCCTTCCTCTTTTTTCCTCTCTCCCTTACCTCCCCCTCCCCCCCTGAAAAAAATTAAATATGGATTTTTTTTCCCAACGGTCTCACAGCTGGCATAGTCTACAGAATGTGCATAAGTGGTCTAAAACAGCACAAGAGTGCACAGATGGTAGCACTACTCTCTCTCTCATTATTTATCAATCTAGGCATTGTATTTCTGTTAACGTGGGACATACCCTTTAGAGTCATGTGGTGTTCCCTGTCTTTCCTTTACATTTCTCCTCTCTCTCTTTATTGGACATAGGTGCATCAAGAAAGTGTGCACATGATTGAAGTCACAAGCAGCTTGATCAATGAAACCGTAGCTAATCACCCCGAATGGGCCAAGTAAGAATACTGCAGCAATGTGACAGAATTCAGAAGGACAGTCCTGTGAATCCTATACCCAATGGTGTATGAAGTTTCTCTTAATACTTGAAAGCAGGCGGCCGCAAATATGCCCAGCTGTGGCAAGCATGTTTTTTCTTGTTTTTTCTTGTTTTTTGTTTTAAAAACCAACCGACCTGGGCCAGGGCCTCTGGGATGCAGAGGGACACTCAAGCGCGGGCTTCTTGGTGGAGTCGGTCTTTACTTGCATCTGTCAAACAAATGAACCCAATGTAATTGTCTGTATTAAGATAAGCTGTGCTGTTGATTAACTGTGATGCACATCTAAGTGTTCTCCAGATTCAAAAGTTCAGTCTACAGATGAGGGCAGCGTTTCCCTAAGGAAAGGAAATTGGTTTGGAGGCACCTTTTGAGGCAACCTAGAATACCGGGCCATACACTGGGTTGCTTTTCAGTGTTGTCTTCCTTGTCATTGTAGAGAATCATCACTGTGGGTATATCTAGGCATGTTTCAAGCTGGTTGGAAGTTGGCTAGAGCATTGTGGGTGGACAGATCCAACAGGACGTGGGTGGCACAGAGCCTTTTGCAGCCCTATGAAGGGAGGGCTGTGGTGGTGCAGAAAGCTTCCCTCTCTGCAGCCGTTGACTCAGGTGAATCTCATCCAGCAGAGCTTTATAAAATTGTTCAAGGTTTTCTGGCACCTCAAGTATCTCAGTTAGATGAGGACTGGTACGTAGTCTGCTGTGACACTTCCGCATCATTCTCAGCTGATAAAAATTGGATTTGGTTGGACTAATTTGTTTGTAGATCCTGGATTGAGGTTATTGGAAATATCTGCTTGTTAGACATTTTAGTAGGATTGCCCTGATGGATGGATATAATGTCTTTGGGGCAGCGAAAGCCATCGCCCACACAGTCGAGCCTTGCCCCTCCTGATTCATTCCTTGGACAGCAGGGTGGCACAGTTGCTAGGAGTGGGTTAAAATGTGGAATTTGCTGCCAGAGTTTGTATTGATGGCCACAGGAATAAACAGCTTTAAACAGACTAGTGGCACCTTTAAGACCAACAAAGTTTCTGAAGAAGTGTGCATGTGCATGAAAGCTTATACCCAGAATTAAACTTTGTTGGTTTTAAAGGTGCCACTGGACTCTGTTTTGAGTGCAAGTAGGTGTGGGATAATAGAGTTTCTGAAATAAATATGAGGAAAGGGTCAGTGGCCATTGGAAGTAAAGGATAGTTTTCATGAACACTTCATTCAGTTATCACACTTTATGTGGTTTAGCGCCTCCTTCATTGGTGTGCAAAATTTCAGGTAATTTTGGAGCCATGGGGAGGGGGAACCCCAGGTTTTTTCCAGGAAAAAGAATTAAGAAGTTTGGGGATTTTTTATTTATTACAATATTTATGTCTCACCATCCTTCATGGCTTAGGGTGCCTTAAAAATCACAAGGTAAAACATGAAAAAGTAACCTCCCTCGACCCAAAAGCTGCCTACAGTATGTTCCGCCATTAGAAGTCCTAGCCAGTGAAATGGTCTCGCAGCATCCCCTGGAAATTTCTACAGGCGGTTCTCTCTTTGTTTTCTCCGGGAGCCCCCAAGAGAGGGCAGCTGTGGGAAATGCATGGGCTCTGGAGGATGCCACATGGGCCTGCCTAGAGTGGGAGAAAGTCAGTAGGCGGTCACTGCCACAGATCTGCCTCATCTGCCCCGCCGTACTCTGTACGCCTGGGGTTTATCCTTGCATGACGTGGAGCTGGCCGAGAACCAGCCCCCCCCTCATGGCAACGTGGAGCACCTCCCCCCTCCTGATTTTAGGATCTCTCTCTTGTATCTCAACAGTTCAATCCTAATACAAAATACACCGCAAAGGTTTAGGGAAGAGGCTTTGTGTTGCCTCCTGTCCTTTTCAGTACTGATAGAGCTAGAAACAGCTTTAAACAGACTAGAGAGCCAGTTTGGTGTAGTGGTTAAGTGCGCGGACTCTAATCTGGGAGAACCGGGTTTGATTCCCCACTCCTCCACTTGCACTTGGCTGGATGACCTTGGGCAAGCCATAGCTCTGTACCAGCTGTTCCCTCAAGGACAGCTTGGGAAAGAGCTCTCTCAGCCCCACCTACCTCATAGGGTGTCTGTTGTGGGGAGGGGAAGGGAAAGGAGTTTGTAAGCCGCTCTGAGACTCTTAAGTGAGTGAAGGGCGGGATATAAATCCAATCTCCTCTTCTTCTTCTTCTTCTTCTTCTTCTTCTTCTTCTAGAAGGTAAGCAGGAATAACGCAGGACACTTAGAAAAGAATCAAAAGGGAAATTGCTAGCCAATCTGCTAAATCTTCCTAAACTGCTAGCTAAACTTCTGCATTCCCCTTCCTGGGAACGGGTCTGAAACAAAGCATCTTGGCACAGCCTGACAGGGTCTGTTCCCCCATATCAGAGTCTTGGTATAGCTTCCACATGTTCTAACATAATTCGAGACTTTCTGCAGCTTGGGAGTTCCTTTCCGGAGCCAGCCAGAAAGTAGGGTGCAGGCTCAGAGTTTCCATCCGAGATGACTGCTGATGTCTAGATCCAGTGAGTTTAGCCCACCAAGGAGGAAAACAGTAATAATCAAAATCCCTGCTCAGCTTAGACAGATAGTTAAATTGAGGCTGGGATTCAGTTTCCCACATCAGTCAGTCATCACCTCCCTGTTCCACCTTTCCTGAAATGCAACTTTAAGTTTTACTTGCCCCATTCCAGCAGGTAAGTGTCATTCTAAAGGCATATTTCTACTTTCCTAACATCACCCAGAGGCTTGTAGTTCACACGCAAGCCCCATGGGTTGCCCAGCACCCCCCCCCCCCCGCCCTTTACTAGAGTCCCTGTATATGCAGGTCCCTTGATCCTCAGCATAACCCTTTTTGTGGGCAAAGGGGACCCCTCCTTTACTCACCAGCAAGAAACAGCTGCCTGGATCCAACCCCCACTGTCTGTTAATGTTTATGAAGTTTAAAACTGTGAATGCCTTTGTTGTCTACCAGCAAAATTACAAATACCCCAAATCCTAAGGGAAGCTGGAAAGTACTGCACCCTGTGGCATCTTAACACTTTTTGCCCTCTGAAAAGGAGAAAAGAGAAAACACATGTTTTGTAGTCAACAAAATATGTTTCTACAGAAGCAGGTGTCCTGGAGGCACCGTATGAGACTAGCAGTGTATCTCAGTAACTCTGTAACACTGAAAATGTGAAACTTGGCATTAGAGTATTATCATAGCAGATTAACTGTGGGCAAACATAAGTTATATTTAAATGACAAACATATAATTGAAAATGGGCTATATACATTTATGTTTCCAGAGGAAAAATAGGGAGGGGGAATCCTGAGGAGGGGGAAAGTTTCCTCCTGTTTTCCCCCCCTGCCATCATCCTTCACATCTCTGGTGGGAACAGAATTAAAGCCATAAAGGTTTGAAGGAGATGGACTCTTGAATTATCAGTTAGATTGAGAATTCTCCTTTCTAAAATGAGAGGAGGGGGAGTGTTTGCTTTCTAAAACTCAGCCCCCAAATAGCCTTTATAATGTGGTGAGAGTTTACATTACTTTTGAGTAAGTCTTACAAAAATAACTAATGCTCTTTCTTTTGAACAAAGCCAAGTTATACTGTGTTAATGGCGATGCATGTTAACCTACTGTTGCTAAAAATGTTATGTATATATTTATGTACTTTGACTAGTTGGCTTCCAGAAGCTGAAGTTATCCAGAAGGCTCTGAATTCAGCTGCCAATAACGTCTATCAATATGGTCGAGAATGGATAACGCATAAGGTAGGGTTTTGATAATCCAGTATTGATAATCCGACTGACTATTGAATGTTCTCGGGAAGTATCAGTACAGAAGGAGATGAAAACTCTCTTTGGAACCTATTTCAAGGCTCATAACATTGGTGACTGACTGTTTGAAGGCATTCTGCAATTCTCAGATACAACAGAAACTTGCAGTGATTGTTAGTGATGTCAGTTTATGGCCTAGATTTAATTTATTTTCAGATGATTTCCCCTTAAATAGCATCTGTTGCAGCAAAAAGAAACCGGAGTCTGAGATACCTTAAAGACTGACAAGGTTTTATTCTAGAATAGGCTTTTCTGCACTGGAGTCCATTTTGTCAGAGGCGCATACTGTTTCCTCACTAGGCAGACATATATGTATGAGGATATGAAGGAGAAAAGGCTGCAAGGGTCAGGTTCAAAGGGCATGGAATACAGGCAGTACACGGTCAATGGACTTCTGTAAAATTCACATGTAATGAAAAAAACCGAGAGAGTGCAATGGTACTAATTGGTGTTAACATCATTTTCCTATTTTATATCTATAGTGATGCAAGTATTCCATTTTAATGTCCGATGCTAAGTGTCCGATTTAGCAGCTGGCCCGTTCTGTGTAAAGAGAAGATGACATTTGTGGTGGTATATATTGCATTGAAGGGACCAGACAGTAGGTGATGTGAAAGGCCTCCGCCTGAGACCCAGGAGAGCCACTGCCAGTCTAAGTGGACAGTGCATTCAGCTGTGAATCCTTGTCCAAAGAACTGGAGCATATGTGGTGTGCTCAGGGTTGTAGCTAGAAGCACATAGGTGTGTAGATGTGCACAGATCACACTTTTAATGGGCTGGTGTGAGGGACAACCAAGGTAATCATTCTGGCCATAGACCTGTATGCCGCTCACTTCCTGAATCCTGAGGCAACTTCTCTTCCCTCAATGGCTAAATTTTACCTCATAGCATAAGGCTGTGTGCTCAAGCAATGTGGATATATACCCATTTTCCACAATAAGGCAAGACAAAGGGGCTTGCTTACCAAATACAGACCCTCATGAAGGCTCAGACAATGAGGCTAAAGAAACTTTAGAACCTTTCTTTAAATAAATGCCTTCGCTTGCTCTTGAATCATGCTGAAGAAGGTCATGCCACTGCTTGATCAAAGTTCCTGGTTCCAGTAGGTAACATAACTGCCTGCACCTGCCATAATTAGGCCTTAGACAAAGAGCTTATGATTCTGTAGCATTTCCCTGGCTAGCAGGATGGCAAGTGGGACTGAGTTCAGAGAGGTCTGAATCTCAACCGTTCTTGCTTATAAAGGAAAAGGGGAAGGAGAACAGGTGAGGCGCCAGAAGATTGGAGGTGGGCAAATGTTGTCCCTATCTACAAGAAGGGGGAAAAGGAGGCTCCAGGTAACTACCCACCAGTCAGCTTGATGTCTATACCTGGAAAAGTTTTAAAACAAATTATCAACAGTCCTTGATCTTTTAGAAAGGACGGCTGTGATTACTAAGAGCCAGCATGGGTTTCTCAACAATAAGTCACGTCAGACTAACCGTATCTCTTTTTTTGAGAAAGTTACTATCTTGCTGGATCGGGTGAATGCTGTAGACATAGTTTATCTTGATTTCAGTAAGGTTTTTGATAAAGTTCCACATAACATTCTTGTTGGCAAATTGGTAAAATGTGGTTTGGATCCTATTACTGTTAGGTGGATCTGTAACTGGTTGACAGATTGCACCCAAAGAGTGCTTGTTAGTGGTTCCTTATCCTCTTGGAGAGGAGTGAAAAGTGGAGTGCCTCAAGGATCTGTCCTGAAACCAATGTTCCCTCTAAGCTGTTGAGTCTTGTGAGCAAAAATTCTAGTTTGTGAGCTACTGGCATTAAAGTTCTGAGCGAGCGATGTGGCTGCTGCATAAATTAGTGTGCTCTGGAGCCATCCTTCCTGAGTTAAGACAAAAATCTGTGAACTGGAGGCTAAAAAACTGTGAGCTAGCTCACACTAACTCAGCTTAGAGGGAACACTGCCTGGGACCTGTTTTGTTTGACATTTATAAATTATTTGGATGACGGAATAGAGGGAATGTTTCTTAAATTTGCAGATGATACTAAGTTGGGTGGTGTAATGAATGCAGTAGAAGACAGAGTCAGGATACAGGCTGATCTTGGCAGGCTGGAAAACTGGGCTGAAACAAGTAAAAGGAATTTTAACAAGGATAAATGTAAAGTTCTGCATTTAGGGTAGGAAAAATCAAATGTGTGTAATGTGTAATTATAGGATGGGGGAGACTTGTCTTGGTAGTAGTATGTGTGGAAAAGATTCAAGGGTCTTAATAGATCAAATACTGAACATGAGTCAGTAGTGTGATGTGGTAGCTAAAAGGGCGAGTGCGATTTTGGGCTGCATCAACAGAAGTATAGTGTCCAGATCACACGAAGTGATGGTATCGCTATACTCTGCTCTGGTTAGACCTGACCTAGATTTGGGCACCACAGTTCAAGCAGGATATAGACAAGCTAGTAGAACATGTCCAGAGGAGAGCAACGAAGATGGTGAGGGGTCTGGAGACCGAGTCCTATGAGGAAAGGCTGAAGGAGCTCTGGGTATGTTTAGCCTGGAGAGGAGACAACTGAGAGGTGATATGATAACCAGGGCTGAGGGCAGACTGGCAATCTGGAGTGGGATGAATCCGGAGGCAAAAGCTGCGGGGGGGAACCCCCTGGGGCTGGCTGTCCACACTGGCCAGGGTATTGCGCAAGGATGCCGTTCAGACTGCTGCGGAGTGGCCCCAGGTGGCCGCCTCTGCTTACCTCCAGCCTTCTTCCGGTTCACACTGCCTGGAAACAGGAGGCAAGCGCAAGATGGCCTCTGGACACCGGTTTCTCCCGGTGTCCTTCTAAAGCACAACAAAACCGGCTTCAAAGCGGGTAAGTGCGGAAAGGAGCCAAGGGACAGCTGTGCATGTCTGAACAGGCTCCCTTCCCCCGCTTCCCATGCGGACCTATCCCGGGGCAGATTGCCAGTCTGTCCTCAGCCCAAGTACTTGAAGGGCTGTCATATAGAGGATGGTACAGAGTTGTTTTCTGTTGCCCCAGAAGGTCGGACCAGAACCAATGGGTTGAAATAAAATCAGAAGAGTTTTCGGCTAAACGTTAGAGAGAACTTCCTGACAGAGCAGTTCCTCAGTGGAACAGGCTTCCTTGGGAGGTGGTGGGCTCTCCTTCTTTGGTGGTTTTCAAACAGAGGCAAGATGGCCATCTGACAGCAATGCTGATTGTGTGAACTTTGGCAGATCATTGCTTAGTTCTCGTGGCCCTTTCTTACACGCCCAGGGAAATGCTGATTGCTACTTTGGAGTCAGGAAGCAATTTTTCTCCAGGCCAGTTTGGCCGGGGATCCTGGAGGTGTTTTGCCATTTTCTGGGTGTGGAGCAGCGGTCACTGCGGGTGTGAAGGGGGAGGTATTTGTGGATTTCCTGCATTGTGCATGGGGGTTGAACTAGATGACCCTGGTGGATCTTAAGGAACCTGTCTTATTTAGATCCTTGGTGGCGTAGGGTCAGCGTGTCAGACTAGAGTCAGAGAGACTCAGGTTTGAATAGCAGCTCTGCCATGGAAAAATCACTGGGTGAACTTGGGCTGGTCTGATGTTTTTGGCACAAAATGAGGAGTCATTTATATTTATTTATTCACTTCATTTGTGGATCCCGCCTTTCTCCCCAGTGGGGATCCCTAGCAGTGTTCCCTCTAAGCTGAGTTAGTGTGAGCTAGCTCACAGTTTTTTAGCCTCCAGCTCACAGATTTTTGTCAACTCAGGAAGGATGGCTCCAGAGCACACTAATTTATGCAGCAGCCACATCGCTCGCTCACAACTTTAATGCCAGTAGCTCACAAAGTAGAATTTTTGCTCACAAGACTTCACGGCTTAGAGGGAAAATTCCCAAGCAGTGTTCTCCTCTTAGCCTTCCTCACAAGGTTGTTGTGGGGATAAATTGGAGGGGGAAAAGAATGAGGTAATCTGCTTTGGGTCACCATTGGGGGGAAAAGTGAGGATACAAATGAAGGAAAATACCCTTTATTACTTTTTAAAAGTTCCGTTGCTGGGTTTTAAGTCCCCCCCCCGTTCTTTTTTCTTTTCTTTTTTTTTTAAATAAATTTTAAATTTAATTTTTTTTAATGAAGTAAGCAAATAAATAAATGATTTCTCATTTTGGGCTGAAGTTTCTCATGGCTTCTGAGAGGCTTAGTTGAGAGCAAAATGTGCATAAGAAACGTGGCTGTTCAGGGTTGAAGGGTGGAAGTGAATTATTAATCACTCCCCAGAAGGCCACGCAGGCCAGCTCACCGAAAATGTAGGTTTTCCTAGCTCTTTAAATATTGCCTGCAGGAAGAGAAGTGAAGAAAGTGAGTGAAGTAACCTCTGTATCCATCCAAGGTGGCCTTTTCTATACTCAGCAACCACAAATCTCCTGCCACGCTGACCACTTAAAACAGCTGCCTTTCAACTCTTCCTTTTTGTCTCTTTCAGCTCCATAAAATACTAGGAGAAAAAGTGAACAACACGGCTCTGATTGAGAAGCAAGTTCTGGTGCTCTGGGACAGACTGTACCACTCTTGGTTTGTGAAGGTACACATCTTGGGCTTATTCAAGGGTCTTTAGTAGTGTTTGCGTGAATGATAATTATAGAAGCTGCTAGAAATCTGAGTGCTGTCTAGTGGTGTTAGGAGGTTCCCAACATACTCAAATAGATAGCGGGGCCTTCATGTTTCTTGTTACCTTGTGCCTGCATGAGGAAAGTGGTGGAGGGACTGGCAGGCGTTCATGGGTTGTTTGACATTTCACCCCAGGTAAGTTTCTGAGAGCAAATCCGTTTCTGAACAGGCCCAAAGAGTTGTTGTGTCAGGTCCCTGTCGTACGGGATCTCTAATCCAGTGTGGTTTCTGAAGGCAAATAGTCTTTTTTAAAGGTTTCACACACCTGAAGGATGAAGTGCAACAGCAACAACAAAAATCAGAACAAAACAGATTTTGGAAAACCTGGATTAAGGCTTCATTAATTGTCGAAGAGTCCTGACCAGTGTTCCCTCTGAGCTGAGTCAGTGTGAGCTAGCTCAGTTTTTTAGCCTCCGGCTCACAGGTTTTTGTCTTGGCTTGGGATGGAGGGCTCCAGAGCAAACTATTTTATGCAGCAGCCAACTCGCTCACTGACAACTCTAATGCCAGTAGCTCACAAAGTAGAATTTTTGCTCACAAGGCTCCACAGCTTGGAGGGATCCTTGGTCCTGACCTGGCTAGTGTAATCTGGCCAGGCCTCAGAAGCCAAGCTGGGTCGGGCCCTGGTCAGTATTTGGATGGGAACCCACGAAGGAAGTCCAGGGTTGCTAGGCAGAGGCAGGCAGTGGCCAGCCACCTCTGAATGTCTCTTGCCTTGGAAAGCCTACGGGGTCGCCATAAGTCATGACTTGGCAGGTCTTTCCACCACCCCCCCCCCCAACTGCAGAAGAACAGCATTTTCTCCTTAGGGCATGTGAAACCTTTAAAAAAACCCTTACATTTGCCTTTCAGCAGCCAGACAAGGTGAAAGAGCCTCTGTGAAAGAGGCCAAAATCCCTAGTGCACATTCACTAGTTTGGGGGAGTGGGGGTGTCCCGCATGTACTCTTACACAAGCGTTCCTTAACGTTCAGTCTGCAAAATTCTCTTTTATTGACAGAACACGACACATTCAGGAAGACACAAAGGCCACAAGCCACATGTTGGCCGTCAGAACAGCTGGCCAGGAGAAATGCTGGATTGGCAAGATGTTGCCTCTTTTGTTCATGAGAACATTGAGACGTTTCTTTCGGTATGTAAATTTTTTAATAGTAAAACTGGGTGGGGGTGGGGGGTGGAGTCTCTCTCCATAAAATGACAGCTAGCTTCGAGTGCAGTAGCACCTGAGAGACCAGCAGACGTCATGACCCCCCTCCGAACCTCCTGCCCTTTTGGTCATTTTTTTAGAAGCTCTGTTCAACTTTGTGCTCCCATTTAATCTCTGTTCAACTCTGTGTCTGCCTTCCTGCACTGACTGATCGTTGTGTCCTTCTTGCCTTTTTAAAATCTCAGACCTGTGCTTTTGAAGAGGGTCGCACAACTTACTTTTATTTTCATTTAACTATGAAAAGTTTTATATCCCACCTTTCCTCCTGGTTCAAGGAGGCGTACAATAGATAGTCAAAAAGATTTTCCATCAAAATGTGAAAAGATGCCTGCTATTCCATCCCCCTCCAAAGCCCTGGCAAACAGGCGGTCCTTGGCAGCGCCGCCTGGAGATCTTCAGGGAGCCTCTTCCACAGAGCCAGAGCCATAAGGCACAACTTGAAACAGTTTTGTCTGAAGGCATTTCGCAGGATAGATGAGGCACGCAGCCCCGCCTGCTGTGAAGGTTTTAGTCCACTGATCAGATATCCTGAGTGATTCAGTGGTAAATGTTGCAGACCCCTCCCAAATTACTTGAACAAGATTCGAGTCCAGTAACACCTTTAAAAGGACCTACAAGATTTCCAGGGTGTGAGCTTTTGAGAGTCCAGGCTCCTTCCATCAGGTATCTTACTCCCTGGAAATCTTGTTGGTCTTTTTAAGGTGCTCCTGGAGTTGAATCTTGCTGTTTTACTGCAGACCAACACAGCTGCCCACCTGAAACAACCCAAATTCCTTGTTTATGTTTGTGTTGAAGAAGAAATGCTTATTAGACTGTGTGGTTTTACATTTGCCCTGTAATGTTGTTAGAGCATACTTTGAATCAGTTTGCCATCGCATCATGAAGAAATCAGTGTGACTTTCCAGGTATGCCATACTCTGCTGCCGCTGCTGATGCTACCAAGAACAGGAACTCATTCTCCTCCTTGTAAGGAATGTATCTTGCACTCCTGAAGCACTGTGTATTGAAATTACTTGTGTGTGTGTGTGCGCGCGCGTGCGTACGTGTGCGCAGGTGGGTGGGTGTTAAAAGTTTTGCCACGCTGCTGTCTTTCAGCATTCCACTTTGTTCTTTTCCAGATCCTGGAATCCCTGTGGATAGTGATGAGTCATAATGTGGGCCTCCTTTTTACCACCATCACGACTTTAGTGACTGTCCTCTTCTACAGTGGCACTGCTCTTCTCAATTTTGTGCTTTCGCTGGTAAGCATGGTTCTTTTATTTTGTTTGCGCTGTGCAGTTCTGTCAAGCGTGATCTTTTCTGGAGTATAACTGTGGGCCCAGTCAGAAACCTTTTCCTTTTTGGCAGGAGTTCTGTGTTTAAGCTGCATTGTACTAGTGTCCATAAATCCAGTGGTCAGTGGGTGAGTGTACTGCCCCGTACTGTGTGTCCAGCACCAAGGTGCTCTTCCTGCTGGGCTTTTGCTGCCTCTGCCTCTATGAGAGCCAGGAGAGTCCCCTCCTCTGAAACAGACAGTGACCCTCTCACCCCCACCCCTTGCTCATCCATGTACCTTGCAAGAAGGAAAGGGTCTCTGTGAACCCGCTGGCCAGTGCAGCTAGGACAGGGCCCCTCAGCCCCTCTGGGATCCTGACGCAGGGTGGTGGGCACAGCCACAAACTGGCCCCTTGTCAGAATCTATGGATTCTAACAAACGTTTCTGTTATGTTTAATGCCTGTATGCCTTGTATAACCTGTCCCTGTAGTCGCTATGTAACCTTTCTTTATGGCTTCCTTCATGACCCTGGATTTATGGCTCAAGCTGGGTCTGGTCAGTGTAACCATTTGGTCCGGGAGGGTGGCGACTTCAGCGCATGAGAACAATCGGCCTCTCACCTCCGCGCCTCCGCATTCCTTTCCTCCCTGCCGGGGAAGACACAGACCAGTTTCTTATCGGCGTGTGAAGACCTTGGCAAAAGTTATTTGTTATGCATAAGATGGATACATCTAAGGGGTCTGGTTTAAGAAGGGAAATTTACAGCTTCACACCTAACCTTTTTCCTGTGGGAAGCAAACGGTCAAGGGACCTTTAGCCCGCGGTTTTCCCCTCCTTGTGATTGGTTACCTATGGGTAATTCAAATTGTACTAGAGGGTGTATTAGTCCTGCTTCTATTGTATATTTTATCTCTAACAATGATCCGAGGACCTGTAGTAATGTAGTAATAGGAAATAAAGAACTGTGTTTCATCAACAAAGGTCTGATCCTTGACTACTTCGAGTAGAAGCCTCACACCCCTGTGGGAGCGGAGCTAGCTGCACATACAGGAAGCCCAAGTGCAGGGGGCAAGAGGTGTAAATTTTAAAAATGCCTGGGGAGAGAGGAGTTGAGAGAGAGAGAAAAACAACAATTCCATTGTGGCGGCTGTCGCTGAAATGTCACTTCAACCTGTGCAGTCAGTCAGAAGGCCCCCTGGGAAGAGCCCTCCTGGCCCCGCCCACTTTCTAAAAATAGTTGGTGGGGACCCGGATCCCATGTCTCTCCTCAGCCCCATGAAAGCCTGCTCCTGTCTTAAGACCACCCCATGGAAGGTCTGGGTCATCTTCCAAAGTCTGACTCCCTCCTTTTATATCCATGTCAGCACATTCCAGAAATTCCAGAATATTATTTACGTGCTCAGTTTAGTAAAATTAATAGATTGAAATACGCCAGTGTGTTGAATAAACCGAGCTGGGTGGGGCTGTGCTCTGTGGCCCTTGTGCTTTGGGGGGGGGTGGGGCGGAGTCACTTCATGGACTCCTCTTGAGTAGCAGTAGGTGGCTGCATGTGAGGAGGAAGCAAGAACTGCCCAGAAATGGGAGGAAATCTTTAGGAGGAGTGGAGGACTGCAACAACGAGTGCCACGGTCTTCTCCAGTACGGAACAGGGGGTAGACACGTGGGTGGGTGGGTTTGAGTGCAGTATTGTGAGAACCCTTATAGAGCCAAGAAGCCAGGCCTTCTGGAAGCAAAACTCCTTTTATTCTTAATGGTCCATGGTAGTCAGCATGTCTAGTGGTCTAGTGTTAGTGAAACAAAGCACAGGGCTGTAGGTAAATTATACATAATTCAAAAGTAAAGAGGGAGGTGGGGCACCAATCAGGTAAAGTAAAAAATGGCGCTACAAACACATCCGTTAAATTTCCCAGAGAAAACACGCCCAAATGTGCAGCTGCGCATCTGGCATTAATTCCCACATCCCCCTGAAACCTCCCCAGCGCTTCCCATGCGCCTGAGTAGCCGTTAACATAACAATCCAAGGTCAGATGTCTCAGCACGCCAGGTAACAGTTCAAGCAGCTGTGGTGAGTTCTGGAGGGAAGCGAGTGACGTGGAGGGGGGGAGGGAAACCACCTCCCGTCCGTCCGGGAGATGTCAGATTCTGACAAGTATCAGGTAGTGGGGGGGGGGGGGGGAGTTGACTATTGGACCCTGTGGTGTTTCACTGAGTGTGCGTTTCTGGGGCGCGGTTAGTCTGTTGTGGGAAAGCTGGTTTCCTTGGGTTTGGTTGGAGGAAATGATATGAAGAGAGGGACCATTTCTTTCTTGGGTGCCTGAGGAAAGGGGAGCTGTGTGGGGAGCTCTCCTTCTGGAGGCAAGTGTCTCGCTTCTTTGCCCTCGCAGTGCCACCAGCCAGTGGGGAGAGATCTGGGGGTGGGGCAAGGCTCCCAGCTTGGTCGGGGCCCATGGAGCACGTCAGAACACCCACCAGGCCTCTCCAGGGGAAAAGGGTCGGAAACCAGCATTTTGTTGACACAAACCCAGATTTGAGTTATTCTCAGGGATACGAAGCTCAGTTCTACAAACCAGCCATAGCTAAAATTAAACCACAGATTCCCGTGACATCTAAACAGAGTCCAAATGGGGTGGTGTTAGTAAAGCGTGAGGCAACCGCTTCCTCTTTCAGCTCTGTGTTTTGACTGCTGCTACACATGAGAAAGGCAGTGGGTGGAATACAGCCCTGTGGTCTTGGATACTGAGCTGGGTTATGTCGGGGACTCTGGTGTGGAAGTGTGCCTCTGGGTGTTTGTGTGTGTGTGTGTTGGGGGGAAGGGGGGGGAGGTTGGCCTCGACTGGAAGGCTGTTTATCTTAGATTAAGTTTTGCTGTGTGTAGACTGTCGCTTGCTAGAAAACAGTGGCTTGCTGCTAGTTATAAGGTTGCAGAGGAGGTTGATGAAGAACTGAAAGAATTTTTGCCCACTCTGGCAAAGGGTTTTTTTTTGGGGGGGGGGGGGGGATTAAAATGCTAGCTTCCGTCAGTGCCTTGCCCTCTGCTTCTCTTTGCATTCCTTATTCCCGATGGGTCTGTCCTTGTCAAATGGGAAAGGCTGAGAGAGTTGACCACATATTATTACACTGTCCCTGCTGTAATGACATATGTTCCCAATACATTACACCGATTTTTAATAAATTCCCCCAGAAGATTAGAGCAATTCTAAACTTCCCACCTCATTTCAGACTCTTCTAAAGAAATTACTCATGATGTAGCAAAATTTTGTATAACAGCACACGCAATAAGAAAGCAGAAGGCTGAGTCATTAAATAACTGACCCTTCTAATGTGAAATGTATGAAAGAATCTTGAAATATTGGAATGTAATGGCACATACAAGTCTTTTTGTGCTCCTGGTATTGTATGTGGTGGTTTTTATTTGTTTAATTAATTCTTTCCAAGCTGATCATGTATCGAAATAAACGGAACTGATGCTAGCTTCACTACTACTGAATGGGGACAGCAGGCTGCCTTTATAGGTTCTTTCCCATATTTAGTTAGAAAAACCAAAGGTCAACAAGGAATTCTTAAGAATCTTGAATCCCTGGAAGTTTCTCTGGTTAGCAATTTGAAAAGGGAAATGAAAATGAATTCAGACTGTGCGTGTGAGAACTTTATGTATTCAAATACATTTTCAAAGCTTGGACCCTGCCTTATAATAAGGCAAAAACAATCCTGTGAACTGATTTGTGTTTTGCCTTAAGAACAGGACTGCTTTTGGAGAAGAGGGGAATCCCTGCTAATGAGATATGTCCCCCCCACTCCCAGTGTTCGTTTTCTTGCTGTTTTGCCCCCCCCCCCCCCCCCCCCCGGGTTAAAAGACATGTTTTTTCCTGAAGCTTTTAAGGAATGGCTGCGGTATACATGATATGATTAGCAGTGCCCTTGGTGGCAAGTTCTTATAAAATGAAAAAATCCACAGCTATCTTGAGCCTGTTGGCTTCAGTGGATTTGGGAGAGTGCCACTCTCGCCCTGACTTGGGTGGCCCAGGTGGGGGAGCTGCCTTCTTCGAGCTCCCCCGGTTTAGGGTCATGCCCGACAGTGCAGTAGTCCCTTCTCAGTCATCCTAAAGTACATTTACATGTTATCCTGTAGGGATTTGTGGCATTTACATCATCAGGGTATTTTTCTTTTTCTCTCCCTTGCAGGTTATTTTCCTGACCACTCTGTTCTACCTCTTAAGCTCCAGTGGCGAATACTACAAGCCAGTTAAGTGGGTGATCAACTTGACTCCCTTGTCGCAGCCTGGCCCGTCCTCCAGCATCATGGGCCAGTCAGTGGAGGAGGCCATCAGGTACCCTGTTGCATTCTCCCTGCTTGTGGAAACCTGTTCTTTCTAGAGGTGGGGGGGGGGGGCTGTGTAACCTCTGAAGGGTCATCGTGACCTAAATTCTCTTTAGAGACAGAGTTCAGACGAAGCACCGGCTACCCGTGACTCCAAACTGGGTGTTCAAAGGCAGCCTTTGCGGCTGATGAGTCTGTGAGGGGAAGAATAGGGGCACGCAGTTATCAGGGCCTCCCCCCACCCCCCACCCCGAGCTTGCCTGCTTCCCTTTTGCGATCCCTTTCAAATGGCAAAAGCTTTTCTTAATGCCAGTTATGTGTGCCACGACCCGTATGACCCAGGCTAGCCTGATTTTGTCAGTTCTGGCCCTGTTCAGTGCTTGGATTGGGAGTCCACCAAGGAAATCCCGGGTTTCTGTGCAGAAATAGTGGTTGCCAGTTATTCTGCTTCCTCTGTGGGTGATCCTCCGCTGTTAAAGTCTTGTTGCTTCTTTGTTTACTTCATCTTAGCAATTTTATAGTGCACTGTGGATCTTATAGGCGGTAAGTTGCCTATAAAATCTTGTCAGATCTCGGAAGCGAAGCAGGGCGGGCCCTGGCTAGTACTTGAATGGAAGACCACCAAGGAAATCCAGGGTTGCTGTGCAGAGGCAGGCAGTGGCAAACCACCACTGTTAGTCTTTGCCCTGTCCTGGATGGCCCCAGGCTAGCCCAGTCTCAACAGATCTCAAAAGCTAAGCAAGGTCAGCCCTGGTTAGTACTTGGAGGGGAGACCAACAAGGAGGTCGCTGTGCAGAGGCAGGCAATGGGAAACCACCTCTGCTCATCTCTGCCCTGACCTGGATGGCCCTGCAGTTTACCAGTTTACCACCTGCAGTTTACCAGTGTCTGCCCTACCCCAGCAGCGTATGCCAAAATGCACGCCTCCCACTTCATGCACCTCCAAAATTCTATTCTGCATCTCCTTTTCTTCATCTTAATTTTATTGCAAAAAGCCTCATCTTGATACACAGGATCTCTGCCTGGAAAGATCTTTCCTGTTGGCGACGTGCCGTTTTCAGCTTCAGAGAAGGAAGAGAAATTGGGAGTGGTTTTGTGTGGCGGGAAGAAGAAAAGAATGAAAGGGCGTTTGTCCTGAGAATGCCTAGGCTTATCTACATGGTAGAGTTTTGCAGTTGTTACCAGATTTCGCCAGAGGAGCTCCGTAATGTCCACCGTTAATGGTGCTGTTAATACCGTCTGATGCTTGTTGTAGCTCACTGGTTTCCAGATGACATCTGCTTTGCAACCTAATTCAACTCATTTGAAAAGGGAAGGGCCAGAACTTGGAAAAAGTTGTCTCAGCTTGGAAAAGACTGGATGGACCAGTGGGGGCTGGCTGGGTTATGAAGCAGCCTCATGTGTCCATCTGCCTCTGCAGACCAAACGCTTTCTTGAAACCCTGCCATTTTTGAGGGGTCAATTTATGCTGCGTTGGGAGCATTCACAGGTGTGGTGTGGTGTGTGTCAAAGTGCAGGCCGCGTTGCAGAAGTCTGGGAAGGACCGGTTGAGGGATCCCTGTGTTCAGATTTCCCAGTCATCTTTCTCGAAGCTGAACTCTCGTGTGAATTCTGTTTTCTCGTTGCCTGTCTTGGGGTAGTGTTGTCAGTCCCAGCACCTGTAGACCATCTGCTCCATCTGAAGCCTGGGCAAAATTGGAAGTGTTCGTTTGTCTGAAAGAGGAAACAGCCTCTCCCCAGCCCCCCAGCCCAACTGTTGTTTGTCTAATTGCATAACTGGTCCGCTTCTCAGCCTTTAGGCTGGAGGTTTCACTTCTCCCTTTGTCAGTGGCTGTGCCAAGCAGTTCTGCTCTGACTGAGTTGCATGGTGGGACAGAGGACATTTTGCCAGTGGGAAGGAGGGCAGACAGTTTCGGCACCCCACCCTAAGCGTGGAGCTTCTTCCTCTCCTTCCTTCTCAGGTTGGTCCTCTTGTCCCCTGCCTTCGGTCTGAGTCTTGCTTGCGGTCTGGGCCCAGCCTCCTCTGTGGCCACCTGGTGTGGGATTCACTTCGTGGGAAGGGGAAGAAACTCAGCCGCGGAAGCAGAGCAGGAGCCGCTGCTTGGTCTCCCGATGGTTTGCTCCGTGTTTTCAGGAAGTCCGCACAGCTTCCTAGAGCATCTTGGAGCTGCTCCTTCCTCAGCTTCAGAAACTATTAAAAATTTGACTATTTACTTCATTTATACCCCACCTTTCTCCCCAGTGAGGGCCCAACATGTCTTTTATCATTCTCCTCTCCTCCATTTTGTTCTCACAACAACTCTCTGAAGTAGTTTAGGCTGAGAGGGCGTGACTGGCCCAAGGTCACCCAGCGAGCTTCCATGGCGGTGTCAGAATCTGTCAATTCAGTCAATGTATTATTGCATGCATACTATGTACCTGTATAATCCTTATGTATTGAACCTGTATTTAACCTGTTTGGGCCGGGAGGGTGACAACCCCGAAGGGTGAGAACAAGGAGGCCTCTCATCCCTGCCTCCGCATTCCAGCTGCTCCGGCAGTAACTTCAAGGGGAGGAAGGCTCTCATCTCTTATCTATGCTAAAGAACCTTGGAGCCATGAATTGTTATGTGAACGGAGGGGTCTGGTTTGGGAAGGGAAATTTACTGCTTAACACCTCACTTTTTTCCTGTGTGAACCAAACGGTCAAGACACCTTTTAGCCCGCCAATTTTCCCTACTGGGGATTGGCTACCTATGGGTAATTCAAACTCCTTAGAATGGTATAATAGACCCGCTTGTATTATTTGTCTCATCTCTGACAATAACCCGAGACGCTGTACCAATGTAGAAATAGGCAATAAAGAACTGTGGTTAACCAACCGAGATCTGATCCTTGACTACTTTGAGCAGGACTCTCACAGATTTTTCTTCCGGAACAGCCCCGGCCACGCCGGCCGCTCGCCCACCCCCTTCCGACCCGTTGACGACTACTTTCGATGGGGACCCCGAGAAGCTGCGTTTCTTCACGCTGGAGATCGGGAGATTCCTGGACAGTTGGGGTCACCTATACCCTACCGAGAAGGATCGCATCGGCTACATCGGGTCCAAGCTGAAAGACACCGCCAGCGATTGGTATGTGAGTCTGCACGACAACCCTGGCCCTGAGTTGCGCTCACTGAACAATTTTATGTGGGCCCTCCGGCATCAGTTCGAGGACCCACTGGGTGAGGAAAAAGCCCGGAATCAACTGAGGAAGCTGTTTCAAGGAAGGTCGTCAGTGAGGGAATACACTGACAAGTTCCGGCGTATCGCTGCCAAGATCCATGGATGGCCGGAGGAACTCTTCATGGAGAAGTACTGGGAGGGCCTGAACCCGGAAATTTACGAGACAGTGCTGCTAGGGGGTCGTCCGGGCACACTGAACGCCTGGATGAGAGCCGCTACCGACATGGAAGAGCGCTTCGCCCTAATTAAGATGGGAGCGTCCGCAACGGCAGCCAGCAGAGCGGGCCCTCGAGCGAAGCCCAGATCCAATGTGCAAGACGTTCGTGATGCGAGGTTTCGACAGGGGTTGTGTATGAAGTGTGGGGAGAGTGGCCACTTCGCCTCAGCATGTCCCCGAGGACAGGGGAAAGGCCCGAAGACCTCAACCCCCGGACCGGCGAGCACCCCGACCCGGGGGAAAACTCCAATGAAGCCCCGGGCTTTACAGCTGGAAGGGGTGGCGAGCGATCAGGGAGAGCTGGAGCTGATGGAAGCGCAGATGTCGGGAAACTCCAACGGCCTGCAGTGAGCGGCGCAGAGCTGCAGGTCCCCCGCCAAGAAGCGCCATCTCCGGTGAGCATCCCTGGGCCCCTGTTATATATGGTAGTGACGGTGGTGACCCCGGGATCAGGTACCCACATGAGGGTCCGCGCTCTAATTGACTCTGGGTGCGCGCGAGACCTAATCAGCCCCCTGGTAGTGGAGGGGTTGGGACCCAAAGTCACCCCGTTAGCAGAACCCCTGAAGTTTACCCAGATGGATGGGTCCGAAATGAAAGAGGAGTGTATAGCAGAGACTGAGAGCTTGATTTTGGGAACGGGAGAGCACTGGGAGAAGCGAGCTTTTGTCATCACCCCGAATGCCCAGTTCCCCATGGTGTTGGGCAGCCCTTGGCTCGGCGCACACGACCCGTACATAAAGTGGAGCGAGGGGAAGATTTCGTGGGTAGACGAACGCTGCCAGAGCCACCGATGGGACCCAGGATGGGGCCCCGGACCTCCCAGCCCGCCTTCTCCCGCGCCCGCGCTCACCCTTGCCCCGGCCATGGTGCCTAAAGAATATAGAGACTTGCTAGAAGTGTTCAGTGAAACTGAGGCGGACGAGTTGCCCCCCCATCGACTGTCGGACTGTGCCATAGAGCTACTCCCAGGCGAGAAACTCCCGAAGGGTAAATTGTATTCCATGAGCCCGGCGGAACGGGAAGAACTGCGGAAGTTCTTGGACAAAAATCTAGCAAGGGGGTTTATCCGCCCAGCCAAGTCCCCTTTTGCGGCGCCCGTGCTGTTCCGGAAGAAAAAGGATGGAGGCTTACGATTGTGCACGGACTATAGGGGGCTAAATGCAGTCTCAACCTCTAATGCCTACCCCCTCCCGTTGATAAAGGACCTCTTGGCGGAGGCGGCCAAGGGGAAGATTTTCACCAAGTTGGATCTGCGAGATGCCTATTTCAGGGTGCGCATAAGGGAGGGGGATGAATCTAAGACTGCCTTTAACACCCCCTTGGGGCAGTTTGAATACCTAGTGATGCCGTTCGGCTTAAGTGGCGCGCCCGGGGTCTTTATGAGTTTAATCAATGAAGTGTTGCACAAGCACCTGTTTAAGGGCGTGTTATGTTACATAGATGATATCTTGATCTATTCTACTGATAAGAACGAGCATGTGACTCTGGTCAGAGATGTTCTTTCAACGTTACTAAAAAATCAGCTTTTTGTGAAACTGTCTAAGTGCGAGTTTCACCGTGAGTCTGTGGACTTCCTGGGCTACCGTATTTCTCAGAAGGGGTTGGAAATGGACCCGGGAAAAGTGGAGGCGGTGGTGCAATGGGAGGCTCCGCGAACGAGAAAGCAGTTACAGAGCCTCTTAGGATTTTGTAACTTCTACCGGACCTTCATCAAGGACTTTGCTAAAGTCACCCTCCCCTTAACGGACTTGTTAAAAACCAAGGGGAGGGGGCCCGAGGCGGGAAAGCCGGGAGAGAAACTGGCATGGAATGGGGAGTGTCAGAAGGCGTTTGAGACTTTAAAAACTCTTTTTACCTCTGAGCCCATTCTGGCCCACCCGGATGAGACGAAAGACTTTATAATCCATGTCGATGCCTCGGATGTAGCCATGGGGGGGGCCATCCTACAAAGGGACTCGGAGGGGAAACTGCACCCCTTAGCTTACATCTCAAAAAAGTTTAACAAAACAGAAAGAAATTGGTCAGTGTGGGACAAAGAAGCAGCGGCCATTAGATTGGCGCTCACTACGTGGCGCCATTGGTTGGAAGGAGCGCAAACTCCGTTCGAAATATGGACGGATCACAAGAACCTAGAAGCTTTGCGCACGCAGCGGTCCCTCAATGCAAAGCAGCTGCGCTGGGCTGATTTCTTTTCAAAGTTTAACTTTGTGTTAAAACATTTCCCTGGGAAGGCTAACTCCTTGGCAGACGCATTGTCCAGATTGCCCCAACATGAAAGCGTGAAAGAGGAGGTGTTCGATTCCATGTTCTCCCCCCAACAGCTGGGAGGGGCGGTTGTCACCCGGAGCAAAACGAAAAAACCCGAGCTGACCACCGGGAACTGCCAGTGGGGGGGGGAGTATGCTCCTGAAGAAATAGAGGAATTGGAGGCGGTGGGAGAGTGTTCCAAAAGAGAGGACCAATGTTGGCTACATGGGGACAAATTAGTGGTCCCTAAGACCAAACGCAAGGAAATTTTACTAAATTGCCACTCCTCCAAGCTCGCCGGCCACTTTGGGTTCCTAAAGACACTTAACCTGATCCAACGTCAGTTCTGGTGGCCGCGCATGCGCCGAGATGTCTCGGACTTCGTCTCAGCGTGTCAAACCTGCTTAATGTGTAAAAAACGGGGGGGGTAAAGTCCCGGGATTGTTGCACCCCCTACCCACTGCCTCCAGACCCTGGGAAGACATAGCCATGGATTTTATTACCAATTTGCCTCCATCTAAGGGGAAAACAGTGATCTGGGTAGTAGTGGACACTTTCTCCAAGCAAGCCCATTTCACTCCCTTCAAGCAATTACCCACTGCCAAAGGGATGGCTAAAGCTTTCTTCAACCACGTGATTAAATTACACGCTTTTCCGAGAAGGGTGGTATCCGATCGCGGAAGTCAGTTCGTTGCCACCTTCTGGCGGGAGCTTTTGAAACTAATGGACATAGAACCCGCCTTAAGCTCGGGTTACCATCCAGAAACCGATGGCCAATCCGAGCGAACTAATCAAATTCTGGAGCAGTTCTTAAGATGCTACACAAATTACCACCAAGATAATTGGGTGGAATTACTACCCTTTGCAGAATATAGCTACAATAATGCAGTGCACTCCTCCACTGGGGTTTCACCTTTCATGGCGGTGGGGGGCTTTGAAGGTAAACCACTTCCTACCCTCGAGGAAGACCCCCAGACCCCCCCCTCGGACTTTAAAAGTTGGTGGTCCAGCCTCCAGGACTCCTGGCCATTAATTGGGAAAGCCTTAGACCATGCCAAAGAAGACTACAAGAAATATGCCGACCGGGGGCGAGCACCGGGATGGGACCTTCAACCTGGGGACTCTGTGTACCTCTCTACAAAAAATATCCATGGGCTGCAGCCCAGCAGAAAATTGGGATGGAAATATGTTGGACCTTATAAAGTGCTACGTAAAATCTCTGATGTCTCCTTTGAACTGGAACTTCCTAAATCACTAAGTTCTGTGCACCCTGTGTTTCATTTCAGCCTGCTGAAGAAAGATCCTGGGCCGAATGCATGGCATCCAGTTCCTCCAGTTCCTCCTCCACTGATGAAGGAGGGGAGTCCACACTACGAGATAACTGAAATCCTTGACTCCAAAATGAAAAGGGGCCACTTGTATTACTTAGTTAGATGGTTAGATTTCGGCCCGGATGGATCCGAATGAATGGATCCGTTCTGAACATGTTCATGCCCCCAAGTTAACCAAACTGTTTCATAAAATGTTCCCTGAGAAAGCTAGGTGAAGGGAATTATGGGGAGGGCAGGGTGTCAGAATCTGTCAATTCAGTCAATGTATTATTGCATGCATACTATGTACCTGTATAATCCTTATGTATTGAACCTGTATTTAACCTGTTTGGGCCGGGAGGGTGACAACCCCGAAGGGTGAGAACAAGGAGGCCTCTCATCCCTGCCTCCGCATTCCAGCTGCTCCGGCAGTAACTTCAAGGGGAGGAAGGCTCTCATCTCTTATCTATGCTAAAGAACCTTGGAGCCATGAATTGTTATGTGAACGGAGGGGTCTGGTTTGGGAAGGGAAATTTACTGCTTAACACCTCACTTTTTTCCTGTGTGAACCAAACGGTCAAGACACCTTTTAGCCCGCCAATTTTCCCTACTGGGGATTGGCTACCTATGGGTAATTCAAACTCCTTAGAATGGTATAATAGACCCGCTTGTATTATTTGTCTCATCTCTGACAATAACCCGAGACGCTGTACCAATGTAGAAATAGGCAATAAAGAACTGTGGTTAACCAACCGAGATCTGATCCTTGACTACTTTGAGCAGGACTCTCACAGGCACGAGTGGGGACTTGAACTCGGGAATCTCAGATACTGCTCTGACACTCTTAAGTGCTACACCATGCTGACTCTCAAGAGTCGTGCCCAAACCACTCTTGTCAACCGATGAAACGTGTATTTAAGGGGTGGGGGTGGGGTGCGCATACATACACTGTTCCCATCCACCAAGCCATTAGGTCATGTGGAAAGGCAGGTTCTGTGCACAGAAGTGTGCCTGATTGAAGCCTGGGTCAGACTTAGAGCTGAAACAAGGATTTGCGGGTAGGGGGTTATGCACACTGTGTCCTTTCCCCTTTCCTCTGCTCCACTGCCCCTCTGTCTGGCTTCAGCATTTTGTGTGGACTGTTAGCAGACCAGCTTCAGATAGAACCAGATCCATTCCTAAACTTGAGAGCCTGGTGTTGTTTGAACTTGAGTAACGATGGCCGTTCAAAACACCACAGCCAAGTGTGGAGGAGGCGAAGGCTGCATGCATTTCCACAGCCTTCTCCAGGCACCTTGCATCCTCGTTTCTGTTGTCTGTCAGTCTGGGCTGTAAAGAGAGGAAGCCTGCGTGCATGTTGACATGAATTGAGAAATGTGCATGGTTGTGTAGTGGACACACCTGTGTGAGAGACTGCATGGCCCTCCATTCACAGCTGGCTCTGTGGACTTAGAGCTGTATGGAGGTATTGCATAGCCAGTGCCAGAATGGATGCATCTGGTGCAAAAATGCAAGTGTGTTTCAGTTTTTGAAGTAGGGGTTGGTCAAGGAAGTGCCTTGAGCTGGGAGACCAAAAAAGAGCCTCGTCTGCTGATCCACCAGGTCAGCGTTCCCCAACGTGGTGCCTCTGGGCCCTGTGGCACCCGCTGACACCTCTTTCCTGGGCCCCGCCAAGTGTTTTTAGAAAGTGGGCTGGGCCAGGTGAGGCCTTTGCCCTGCAAGGCTTCTGATTGGCTATTGGAGATTTGATTGGCCGGCCGATTTCTGGAAACGTTCTCTTGACAGCAGCTGCTACCACAGCACAAAGATCTTCGCTGTGTGACTGAAGGTAAGCTGCGGCAGCTACCTTCTGGCCGGCTCCCCCTCCTGTGTCAGCTGTTTTGTGGCTGCGCCCATCACACAATATCAGAATGCCCTATGTGCCCACAGGGTAAAGAAAGTTGGGGACCGCTGCTCTAGGTATTTGCCACTTAATACAGTTTGTCTGCATTGGTGTATAAGAACGGCAATGGGTCGCTCATGCCGTATCTTGAGAGTGTTTTGCTCGTGTAGCAGTTGGAGAGCAGGGAGGTGGCTGAGTATGGATAAGCTTTACGCTGTGAGCACGTGGTTCAGGAGACGACCGTTCTTCTACGTTGCTCCCTCTTTGTCTGTAAAAACCCCGCCTCCCAGCTGGTGTTGCTCTTAAAGCTAACTGGGCGGCACTTAACCCGTCTTGTTCCCCCTACATGAGTGGAGCAGAGATCCTTCAGCCTGTGCATCTCTGTCGGCTGCATGCGCGCCTCTTGCTTGACCCGTTGCCCTCCCCCGCGGTGGCATGTTCTTCTCTTCCCGAATGCGCCAGAACCCTCCTCCCCTGAAGCTTCCATTCTGCTTGCTCTGGTGGGGATATTGCACATTACTAAGTTGCATGTTGTCACGGCCTGAGTGCAATTTAGTGTGTGCGATATTTTCACGTGAGTGCATGCACACGGGTATGGCTGTGGTTTAAAGTTGCGGCAGGTTGGATGGGGGTGGATTGGCTGTGAAAGAGCCCACGCCCATTCTGGTGTTTTGGCTTGGGACTCGTTAGCTAGCGTTCTGATTCTCGTGCCTCTTTTCTGTCCGAGAAAATGTTATCGCTTGTTTCATTTTCTTCATCCCCCCAATGTAAATCACAAAAAGAAAAAGCTAAATGGGACAGATAATAATTCTAATATTAACTTCAAAAAGTAGTTTCTGAAATTGAGATTCATTATACTAACTCAAAGTTGCCCACAGATTCTAGAGGGTTTGATGCAAGCTTAACTTAATTTTAATTACCAAAATCAATTAGGATTACTTTTTATAATTGGATCCGGCTGCTGTAGTCATGGAATAAACAGTGGAACATGATGATGGAAATGATCCAGTGATACAGTCGACATAGGAAACAACTTGGCTTCCAGCATATGAAGGTTTAAAACACGTAATATGCTCAGGAAACCATTGTAAATGCTTGACCGCAATGTTAACATCATTTAATTGGTCATCTTAAACAATGTTCAGAATTCACATGCAGTTGGAGGTTCTTTTCAGTGCCCAGAGGAGTCCTTACAGCATTTTATTGCTGTCTCGAGATACATCATGTGTATGTGCGTGTCCATACTCATAAGCAAGTTAAAACCAGTTCTGAAGGAGTGAGGTCAAAATGTGCATGCTTGAACCTTTCTTTTGTTTCTTTAATGGTTTCCTGAAATTCTGCCAGTAGAACATGAGAAATTTTCTTGGCCCAAATTGTGGCCCCTTGTTTCTGATCTGTCCTTGGATAAGCTAAGCCCTGACCTGGGTAGCGCAGGCTAGATCTTCTTCATGATCTCTGTGCATCACACCTCTGGGATAGAGTGCGCCTGCGCTGACCCCGATCAGTATCTTCTAAAGCAAAAGGGATTTTCATGCCCTCTCCCCAGTCACGTGCAGGGCTCCAGTGCACATGACCAAGGGAGGGGCACGATTATCCTGCCAGTTCTCTTCTGACCGCTACGCTGGTAGGACCCTCCTCGCTTCGGTCGGTATTTTAGCTTTTTCTTTCTCTGTTCTTCTTGTTGGATTTTTCCTGAAAGTGAAAGACTTTAAATTACGAGACAGAACTGGTTTCTGAGTACTCTGCCTTGGCAGGTTACTCCCACCACCACCTCGGCCTATGGCCAAACGGTGGGGCTTCTTCAAACGGTGCCTAAAGTGTGGCAGCAAAATCCTCCCCCCCCCCCCCCCCCGACAGACACTCACTTTGCCTTTTGTGCCTTGGGGAAGCGCACTGTGTGGACTCCTGTGCTCACCGTGCCAGGTTCTCAAAGCAGACGGGGAAGAATAGAGCCGCGAGACTCCGTGTCACTTTACTAGAGCAGGCTGTTTCACCGATGGCATCTTCTCAAGAGATATACGGCCATGCCTTGCTGTCGACCCCACTTTGGGATCGATGACTGCGCTATCTCCGACGCTGAGCGTCATCGCTGTCAATTGATCAGTGCTGAAACGACTGATGTCGACCTCCCAGTCCGAAGCCCATACTCCTGCTAAATAACGCAAGAGGGCAAGGACGATAGGCAGGTCAGGCACAAGAAGGGTACCCTTACCAAAGTTGCTTCATCCACGCATACTGCATCAGACACAGCCGTTGCAGGGGCTAAAGTGCTTGACTCTGCGGCCCTTGGGCAGCTACAAGGTGACTCCACCTCACCTTTGCTGCATCCTATCCAATTCACGGACTCTGAACTGGATATGGAGTTAACCCAAGTGCCCCGACCTCCCTGTGTCGGAAGTCTGCACCTGGATCATGACACTGGCACTTCAGCCATCTCCCCACATTGATGGGAGGATCGGGATCAATCATGGGGGCATTATCCCCCAGCTCCTTGGGATGGATGACAGTGGCAGTACCTGTATGGGGCTTATCCCATGCCTACCGTGCCTTGGTTCCCGCCCCACACCCCAGCAGATTTGGACCACCAGTCAACATCTTCCCATTTGTCTCAGTACCCAGGTCACTCCCTGACACCGGAATTTGTATGGCCACAGCTGTCAGTGCCGATAGGCAGGAAACACAAGCCTGCTGTTCTGCCTTTGGTACACCATGCCGTGCAGTCAACACCAATACCGTCAATGCCGACACAACCCATTGCATTCTCTGAACCATTGGAGCATTCTGAACCTTCGGGATCATCCTCATCGTCCTCCTCCAGAGATGAAGCCCCTACCCAGGAACCCTCCCCACCGTGACAGGTGGCAGATAATCTCCCCATCTCTCCATCCGAGGATCTTAAATCGTATGGGGATTTCATCAAAAGGATGGCCAATACGCTGACCCTCTCCACCATTCAGCCTCCACCCACGGTGACAGATTCAGTGTTTGACATAGTACAGATTGACACTTCCATAGCTGTTGGCGTTACCGTTAACCTCGGTCTTGCTGCAGGCTGCTAAAGCACCATCCAGCTTCTACTCCTATTTCTCGCAAAAGTATTGTCCACATGTACAAGGTGCAGGAATTGGGAGCTGAATTTTTGTTTATTCACCTAAACCCAACTCCATTGTTGTCACACCCTCTTCTAAGGGTAGACACAGTCACTCTTCTCCTTCTGATAAGGAAAGGAAAAAACTCGACTCCTTTGGGCGCAGATTTTGTTCGGCAGGGGTGTTAGGAATTAAAACTTCCAACTATACGGCCTGCATGGGTAGATACCAGTATGCCCTCTGGGAGCAAATGACTGAGTTTATTGCTTCCCTCCCCGATGACATAAACCGTCAAGCCAGCAGGCTGCAGAAGGATGGTATGATGCTGGCAAAGCACCAGCTTAATGCCACTAAACATACTCTAGATGTGGCAGCCAAAATGCTCTCGTCTGCAGTCACACTCAGTCGTCATGCCTGGCTATGTTCCACATCCCTTCCCAGTGACACTAAAGCCTTCATTGAGGATCTACCTTTCGAAGGTGAGGGCTTGTTTAGTTCCACTACAGATGCAGTGCTACAAGAACTAGATAAAAGCATCAAGACTTCACATAATTTGGGAGTCATGCAGCCTACCAAACAATTCAAGCCAAAGTCCTGGAACAAGTCGTGGTCACGCAGACCCTCTCAAAAGTCCTCCCCGGAACCTCAGTGGCAGAGATCTTCTGGTTTTCCGTCACAGCCCTATGGGAACAAACAGAAGTTCACTACTACCTCTCAGTTGAGAACCAAGAATACCAAGTCCCCCAAACAGAGGCTTTCACTTCAGCCAAGGTGCCAAACCTCCCACCTGTCTGTCCCCGTTCTTGTCTGCCTGGAGAAAAAGAACATTGGACAGATGGGCTCTCTCTGTCGTCACAGAGAGCTACCGCATAGAATTTCTCCAGGTTCCTACGAGGTCTCATTTCGTCCCTACCCCCAGTTCCATCGCACTGTTAGATGAAATCCAGAACCTCCTGCAAAAAGACACAATAGAACCCATCCCTCGGTTGTAGCTCCATGGGGGTTTCTATTCCCGTTATTTCACAGTCCCCAAGAAGGATGGAGGCCTACACCCATTATGGACCTCAGAAACCTCAATACCTTCATCGTGTACAAAAAGTTTCGGATGACGACCTTACAGACATCCTTCCACTCCTTGAGCACGAGGTTTGGATGGTAACCCTGGACTTGACAGATGCTTACTTTCATATTACGATTCATCCAGATCACAGAAGGTTTCTCAGGTTCGCTGTGGAGGGAGGTCATAAGCAATACAAGGCCCTCCCATTTGGTCTTTCAACCACCCCCTGCATATTTACAAAGCTCATGGTTGTCATTGCGGCCTACCTTCACCTTTGAGGTGTACAGATGTTTCTGTACATCAATGACTGGTTGCTCATGGCGGACTCAGAGCTCACCTTGCGCGGCCACATCATGTTAACAATGCACACCCTAGAAGCCTTGGGACTCACAGTCAACCTGGCAAAGTCTGTGCTCATCCCCTCAAGGCGGGCCTAGTTCATTGGGGCCATCCTGGATTCCTGGGTGTGCAAAGCTTTCCTCCCTCCCAAGAGGGCAGAGGACATCATCACCCTGATACGCCTCTTACTTCACCGGGTAGAGGCTATGGCAGAGCAACTCCAACAACTTCTGGGGTTGATGGCAGCAACTACGGCGATCATAGTCTTTGCCAGACTACACATGAGACCGCTCCATCTGTGGTTTCTTCGCCATTTTCATCCTCAGTAACACTCCCAATCTAGGATGTTTTCACCTCACCACTCCTGTACCAGCCTCCCTCAGTTGGTGGATGAACCCGCAGAATCTACTGATGGGGAGCCCCTTTTCACCCACCCACCCTGATCCTTTCAGCACCTAGTGCGCAACAGTACTGTCGCAGTTTTGACAGACAACACAACAACTATGTGTTATCTATGTGTGTCAAGGTGGGATGGTATCCAGAGGCCTGTGCCGGCTAGCCCTGGAGATTTGGGACAAGTGCCTGATAGCATCACACCTTCCCTGAACGTGCAGGCAGACTTCCTGTACTGGGGGGGGGGGGGAGTGTCGCTGCATGAGTGGGAACTCAACTGGACCTATCTCCAGCCGATATTCGATCGCTGGGATTACCTGGAGATAGACGTGTTTGCCTCTCAGCACAATGCAAAATGTCGTTTGTTCTGCTCCAGGGCAGGGAGGGATCCTGCCTCCCTGGGAGATGGACTCCTTTACCCATGGGCATCCAGACACATATTTCTGTTCCCACCAATTCCTCTACTTACCAAGGTGATCAATAAGGTGATGAGGGAACGCCCTTGCCTGTGGTGGCCCAGACAGCATTGGTTCCCCACTGTCCTACACCTGTCCAAGGGCTCCTTTATCCGCTTCCCAGTGGTGCCCGATGTGAGGGCAAGTGTTACACCACGATGTGCCTCATCTCTGAATGACTGCGTGGCAGATCCTGTAATGAGAGTAAGTGACAGAATAGCCCACATGCTCAATTGCCGAAAGCCATCTACATGATGGGAAATGGAGGAAGTTTGTGGCTTACCTTAGTTCAGAAGGGTTGCCCCCACCTCCTGTGGATCTGCATGATGTTTTCAGTTTTCTGCTCTCCCATATCAACATGGGCCTCAGTTGTGCCTCTCTACTGGTATACCTGGCTGCTCTTTCCGCGAATCACCCTGAAATAGAAGGTCATTAGGTTTTTTTCCCACCAAAGGACATAACAATTCATGAAGGGCCTCAATTGCCTGTTTCCCCCGACTCGAGGCCCAACACCAGTTTGAGATTTACCTCTGGTTCTGGCGAGAATGACAGGCAAACCCTTTGAACCAATGGCCACCTGTAGCCTGCTACTCCTTTCATGGAAAACCGCTTTCTTGGTGGCCATCATGTCCACTAGACAGGTGAGTGAACTCTCTGTGCTCTGTTGCGACCCGCCTTACCTTACTTTTCATCATGATGGCGTTACCCTGGCTCCAGACATCTCCTTCTTACCCAAGATAGTTGGAGTTTCACGTGAAGGCAGATATCACCCTTCCAATGTTCTTCCTGACCCCTCAGAATGAGGAAGAGCGTCGTCTTCACACGCTGGATGTGAAAAGAGCACTGCTTTTCTACTTGAATAGGAATCGGTCTTTTCGAAGATCCCCAGCCCTCTTTGTCTCCCATGCCCTGCCGGGGCAAGGTTGGAAGCTGTCATCTCAGCATCTATCCAAATGGATTGTGGAGATGATCAAACTGTGCTACTTACTGGCAAAGAAGCCATTGCCTGTTCTGCTCTGTGCGAACTCCACCAGGGCAGTAGCTACTTCCACAGCCTTCATCAGGGGGATGCCTTTAGGAGATATCTGTAATGTAATACCTGGGCCTCCCCTCACAAGTTTGTGAGGCACTACGCCCTCGATGTCCATCTTCACCAATGTTCCGCAATGGGGCGAGCTGTGCTGCAGGTGGTGCGAGTTTAAGATCTCCAGTTCCCTCCTCCAGGTATGTGTGTGGGGTTTTTTTCTCGCTTGTTAATCTCCCAGAGGTGTGATGCACAGAGACCACGAAGAAGATATACAGGTTGCTTACCTGTAACTGGGGATCTTCGGGTGCTCATCTGTGCATTCACACCACCTGCTCTCCTTCCCCTCTGCTGTTGGTCTTTCCTATCTTGCTTGGAGACTGATGGCAGCGGTCAAAAGGAACTGGCGGGATTGTCGTACCCCTCCCTTGGTCATGTGCACTGGAGCCCTGCACGTGACCGGGGAGAGGGCACAAAAATCCTTTTTGCTTTAGAAGATACTGATCAGGGTCAGCGCAGGCGCACTATATCCCAGAGGTGTGAATGCACAGGTGACCACTCGAAGATCCCCAGTTACAGGTAAGCAACCTGTTTTTCTATCTTGGAAGCTAAGCAGGGGCAGCTCTGGTTAGTATTTGGATGGGAGATCACCAAGGAAGTCCAGGGTTGCTATGCAGAGGCAGGCAAGGGCAAAACCAACTCTGAATGTCTCCTGCCTTGAAAACCTGACAGGGTCGCCATAAGTCAGCTGCACTTTACAGACACACACAAGCTGAAATCTCACAAACTTGTGTGAAAATGTCCTTGAAATTTTCCCTGATGAAATCAGCTTTTCAGATAGTATCACAAAATTTTTTGAATCTTGACCTTAGCCTTGTTTTTACTGACACAAATCAGGCTTGGGACAATACCATTTCTGATAGTGGTATTTTACTCCATTAAAAAACGGTTCTCTTCACATAGAAATCTAAGCTAGAACTTTCCCCTTCCCATTACAGGCTAGCTTTCTATGTGAACTGCAATTTTGTATGGAGTACAACTCGTGTTCTTAAAAGGCAGGGTTCTGTCTGGGAATGAAAGTCCATTTACCATGCAGCCTATTTACGTGTTGATTTACCATAAGCAGTAAAGGTGACTCTTTGGTACACCGAGGCAAACAGAAGTCCGTGTATCAGCAAAGCTCCTTTTTCTGAACTCCACATCTGAATGGTAGCTGGCAGCAATACAGCGTTCCTCAGAAACATCCACCCAGCTTCCTAGAACATTTTGCTGAAATTGTAAAACATTTAGCTGCTGTGCTTAGCTGGTGTCCTAGTTTCACCTTTTTTCTCAAAAATGAGCCAAGGGAAGTTTTTAAATTGCTTCGTATTATAAGTTACTGAAATATTTTCAAATACAGCACGAATTCCAAATGATGCTGATGATGTGAAAAGTTGCAGAAGTACTGATTACAGAGTGCTTAGATTTCACAAAACGCTGTAGGATTGTTTCGATACGTTAGTTCCCTAAAGATGTAAGAAGCAGTACAGGTGTGATCAGTGCAGGAGGAGGCCTCAAATAAGTGAAGCAAACCTAAAATGAATATGAGATTAAAGAGGAAAGCGTAGAGTCCTTGAAACAGCAATAAGTTTAACATCTCCAGATGTGACACTGTTGGGATGTTGGGGTAGAGTTGCCAGCTCTGAGTTGGGAAATTCCTCAAGATTTTGGGGGTGGAGCCTGTGGAGGGAGGGGAGGGACCTCAGCGGCATATAGTGTTCCTCAGTGGGACAGGCTTCCTCCTCGGGAGGTGGTGGGCTCTCCTTCTTTGGAGGTTTTCAGACAGAGGCTAGAGGGCATCTGGCAGCAGTGCTGAGTTCTGTGACCTTGGGCAGAGCATGAGAGGGAGGGCAGGAAGGGTTGCCTCAGTGCTTAGTCCTCATGGCCCTTCCTTACATGCCCAGGGGAATGCTGATCACTGCTTTGGGGTCAGGAAGCAATTTTCTCCAGGCCAGTTTGGCCAGGGATCCTGGAGGGTTTTTTGTCCTCTTCTGGGCATTGGGGGGGGGGGTATTTGTGAATTTCCTGCGTTGTGTAGGGGATTGAACTAGATGACCCTGGAAGTACCTTCCAACTCTGTGATTCTATGATATTGGGGAGGGTGGTATAAACATCTAAATAATAATAATAATAATAATTTTATTAGGGTTTCTTTGATCCTTCTAGAGGTGTATTTGATGCGTCCCTCAAAATGGCTGGGTTCTATGGGCTGTACACCTGGCTGACTCACACCATCTTTGGAATTAACATTGTCTTCATACCCTCAGGTAAGAACTAAAAGCGGCCATGTTCACGTTTAGCAGTGGATATTTTTATCACAGGATTTTATATAGGTACTTAGAGGAATGGGGTAAATGTACTGAGAGTTCTGTTTACCCTTCTGGAAATATGTATACTACAAATAAGTAGAATAAAATGAATAATGAATAAAAAATGAATATAAATCTTAGGAATTTCTGAAGCAGCCGTCTTAAAAACAGATTTCAAACAGGCTTCATTTCTGCAGATGAAGATGCTGGTGACATTTTCACTATTTTTGTGCTAGAAAGGAAAATGCGGCTCTTTTGTGCATGTTTAAAAACTGCTTCCTAACAAGGTGGCTTGATATAAATCAAGGCAATCTACATCAACAAGGAAAAGGTCAGATGTAAATTATTGATTTGAATAATTTTTTCTGTTTAGATGCTTTCTAAATAAAAACTCTTACTGAATGTTGCTCTAATCATAAAAACATGCAGATTTAAAACTAATTTTATACAACTCCAGAGGACTGAGAGTATATATGTTTCTTAAGTATTTAACAGTATTTGTACTGCATTAGAAAATAAAATGCCCTGACCTAGATAGTCCAGGGTAGCCCAATCTCATCAGGTCTTAGAAGTGAAGCAGGGTCAGTCCTGGCTAGTATTTGGATGGGAGACCACCAAGGTATGCCAGGGTCGTGAGGTGGAGGCAGGTTATGGCAAACCACCTCTGAACGTCTCTTGCCTTGAAAACCCCACCAGAGGTTGCCATAAGTTGGCTGTGACTTGGTAGAAAAACAAAACAATATATTGTGTATTTTTAGGTAACTGAATGCGCATGACCCCCAGACTGATGTGGGGGGAGGTGGGTCTCTTCTACAGCCTGTAGCCAGGATGAGTTTTTACTGAGAGATGCCTGTTAGAATCTCCTTCTTTCCAGTGTCCGTTCCTGCTTTTGTGGACTCCCGTGTCAGATAACTTTCCTGGTGCACAACAATCAACCTCCTCAGTCAGCAGTGAGAGCTGGTAGGAGGTCCAGGGTGGAAGGGCCACCGTAGAAATCCCTGAGGGCCTGTTGTGCTGAGTGACGATTTCCCCAGGGTTCGTGCTTTACAATGAAATAGCATCTTTTCGTAAGAGGGTCATAGGTTCTGTTAGATGAGCATAAAAACATCCAAACAGCTAAAACAATTTTCAGTGACATTAATTCATCATGCAGGAGCACAAAATCAATAGAATGTTCTGGTGAAAAAACACAGAGGCCTTTGAAAGAAAACCACGGGCTCGGTGAATGGGAGCACATAGTGTGGTGTCACCTTCTCCACATTATTTGTCTCCATTGTTGGTTCTTGATACAGTGATGTTCAGAATTCAAGACGTCCACTTAGAAGTCTTCTTGATTTTAACACTCTAAAAGCCCAGGTGCCTCCATGGAGATAGATCAAGATGGGTAGCCATGTTGGTCTGTCTGTATTGTTAGGACCCCTGGCAAAAAAGCCCTCGAGAAATTCCACCAAGCTTTCCACAGCTTCCACCCCACCATCAATCAAACTATGAATTACTCTACACAAGAAATAAACTTCCTGGACACCACAGTACGGATACAGGAGGGACACATAAGTACCACATTATACCAGAAACCAACAGATCAGCAAACATATCTTCATGCCTCCAGCTACCACCCCCAACCACATCAAACAATCCATTGTGTATAGCCAAGCCCTATGCTGTAGTCACATCTGCTCCAACACCTCAGAGAGAGATACTACTTGAAGGATCTACAGCATGCATCTTTGCAACTACAGTATCCTCCTGACAAGGTAAGAAAGATGACTGCAAAGCCCAGAAAGATACCCAGGAACAGCTTGCTACAAGACACGACCAAAGAAAATGACAACAGAATACCATTGGTGGTCACATACAGCTCACAACTCAAGCCAGTTCAACGTATTATTAACAACCTACAACCCATGCTGGATAGTGGCACTTCCCTCACACAGGCAGGGGGGTGGGTTGACCTTTTCTTGCTCATAGACGGCCTGCTGACTTAAAACCATTTCTCACCCACAATGACAAACTACTTAACAGTCACAGGGACTACTTAACAGTCACAAGGCCTGCCACAAACCAAGATGCCAGATTTGCTCTCATAGAGATCCTAGCAACACCATCACTGGATCCAGCAACATCAGCCGTATCATCTCAGGTTCCTACTGCTGCTCATCCTCTAATGTGATTTATGCCCTCACGTGTCAGCAGTGCCCTTCCACCCTCTACACTGGACAAACAGGCCAGTCCCTTTGACAAAGAATTAATGGCAATAAATTTGACATTAGGAACCACAACATTCAAAAATCAGTGGGGGAATATTTTAACCTTCCAGGACATTCAGTTGCTGAGCTAAAAGCAGTTCTCTTACAGAGGAATTTCAAAGGGAGACTAGAAAGAGGGATGTCAGAATCTGGGATCAGAATCTGACAGTAGAGTGCTTGTTCTGAGGTTATTTTCTGTTTCTTTTCCTTGGTAAGCCAGCAAGGCATTTTATATGCTCTTATGGATTTTAATATCATAAGTTTGACCTTTGGGGTTGGTTCTCTGCCCAAGGTAAAAGCGCTCTCTATGGCCGTGAGAGGCTCCAGCCCACAGCGGGAGACTTCATTCAGAGTTCACACTTGCATGGGGAGCAAGAATGCATTTCAAAGAACTCTCACGTCTACTTCACATGCATCCACCAACAAGGAAACCGGACCTCCACTTCAAAGAGTCTGTTTCTCCTTCACGCTGCCAGGCTTGAAGTATTTTATCAAAGTTGTTTCAACCTTGGGGCTATTTTATTGTCATTGGCCAAATGTTTTGCCTAAGAGTTCACACATCTGGGCCACTCAGGGCAAGAGGGGAATTTTTATAACTTCCCCACTTTTGGTGGGAACAAACGATTGCCAGTTCCTTTCCCGCCTTTCTGTATGTATTCTGATTGGTTGGTTATGTTCAAGCACCTATGCCTGAAGGTATATTAACCCATGTTAACTTCTTTCATGTATCTCAAACAAACATTGAGTACCTGGTCTAGTATTAGAAATAAAGAGCTTTGATTAAACCCAAAGGTCTGATCTATTGCTGCTAGTGCAGAAGCCTCACAAGGGACTGCTGAATTGCAACTGATAATGACGCTCAAGACAATCCATCCACCTGGATTGAATCGAGACCTAGGTTTCCTGTCTCATTACCAATGCTCATTTCTCCACACCTGTTACCCCTCTCCATATCTCACCTAAATCCAATCTCGTCTGCTATTGACATTCACCTGCTATTGTCATTTGCCTACTAATGTCATTCGGCATCTGAAATCTCTCCACTTTCCAACAAATAGGACAGATGGACTTCTATTCTAGTTGTTTCTGAAGAAGTGAGCAGCGACTGCCACATATTTTGTTAGTCTTTAAGGTGCTACTGAACTTTTGCTCTTTTCTAAAAACCAAGGTGTTAGAAAACTTTCTAGTCTCCATTCAAATAATCCTGTAGGTTTAAATGCAATGGTATGCTTAGAAAGGAGCATAGATTCTTGCAGGAATTCATTTGTAATGGAATAGCTGTGTCTTAAATTTCTGACTGCCTGTCTTGTTCATTCTCAGCTCTGGCAGCACTGCTTGGTGTTGTCCCCTTTTTGGGAACGTACTGGGCAGCCATACCTGCAGTCCTAGACCTCTGGCTTGTACAAGGAGAAGGATGTAAAGCTCTGCTCCTCTTGGTGTGCCATCTGTTGCCAACGTATTTTGTAGACACGGCAATTTACTCAGATATATCAGGGTAAATGTTTTAATACAGTTTTCGGTCTATGTTGGGAAAGGCCCTGCTGAAATATTAATAATGCCTCTAAGACTAATCATACAGTTTTATCTGTCGATGCAAGACACTGGGGCTGGTTTGGTGGAATTGCGCACACATTGTGTGATATTTTCATAGGGCTGTACACACAGGCTGTGATCCAATGTTGTGCCCGTTGCATGAAACAGGTATACCTGGTGGCTGTGTCATCTTGTTCACACACGTGAGACACATATTCAGGCAGTCAGCTGATATTGGGTAGTATATTAAATGTTTTTAGGAGGTGATTTTCTAGTTTGTAGTATATGCCCGATGCAAACCTCTTGAGTCTTACGTTTTCATAGAAAAGGGCAATCTCTAAAAAGCATTTTAGTAAAAACACACTGGGTGCAGAGTTTCCTCTGCCTAGCTTACCTAAAGCCCTCACCAGACCATGTAAATGTTAAAGTTACAACAAGGCATTAACATATGAATAATACATAAAGCAGCTTTTTGGACTGAATGCTTATATTTTCGTGACTGGTTGTAATGGGGCTAGCATGTTGGGAAATACCCCTTCATTTAGTGCTGTAAACAAATGCTCGATTTTTATGTTCTAAATAGTCTGCAGGAACAGAAGCCTGCTTAGCAGGAATAGAAAAACTGCAGCAATTTGAATGTGGCGTGTTGTAATTACAGAGGTGGACATCCATACTTGACTGGGCTGGCTGTAGCAGGCGGAGCGTATTACCTGGGGCTAGAAGGAGCCATCATCGGGCCCATTCTCCTCTGCATTCTTGTGGTTGCCTCTAACATCTACAGCGCTATGCTCGTGAGCCCAACCACCTCGTTGCCCACGCCATCGCAAATGTCTTGGCCTTTGCAAATATACAGGTAAGCTGCTACCATCTGCACCACCAATTACCACCACCTTAAAAATGTGTGTCGTTACTTGGCAGTCATCCTTGTACTGTGGGTGGGGCCCTTTGGCAGAGGTGGCAGGGCACAGGGGGCAGAGCCTTTGGCAGAGGTGGCAGGGCACGGGGGGCAGAGCCAGGGGCAGTTTCTTCAGAGCAGCAGAGGTTTAGCATCTTAGCCGCCCAAAATATTTTGGAAACTGTAAAACCTTCAATGAGTCAGGGATCATACGGGAACTTCTGGCCACAGCAACCCCTCTCCCTGTTGTAAGCCGCCCTAAGCCCTGCTCGCAGTGAAAGGTGGCCTAAAAGTCTAAATAAATAATAAAAATAAAAATAATAAAAAGACCAGCATTTAGGTTCAATGCACTTTCCTTTTCCTTCCTTGTTTTCTAATGGTCCAACTGCTTCCTTGGATTTCTCCCACCTGATGTTTGTTGTTTGAATGTGTTTAGCAATAGGCTTACCTTACTTACTTTGTTGTCCTCCCCCCCCCGCCCCCCTACTGAACCCCTCCTTTGGGCCAGGCTCCCACTATTCAGAGGAAATCTTCCTGCCCTTTATAGCTTTTCTCGACTCTGCTTATTCAGGTCACACCTGATTTGTGGTGTGCATTCATTCTATCTGAGCTTTTGTTGTAATGATTTTAAATCAGTTTCTGGAGAACTTGGGGTTAATACTGACAATGGATTGTCTTCATCCAGTCCCTCCCTGCTACAGCCCACATGGCTTTTGTACATGCAGGTTACATGATGCTCGGCCTAACTTCTGTGAGAGGTTGAAGGGAAGCCACCTTCCTTTTTGAGTGGCTGGAAAGCTGGGTGGATCCGACTCTACTGTTTCTCCTTATATCCAGATTTAGAAATCCCAGTTCATTCAGGGTGGCCCAGAGAACTTGTTTTTTCAGGACCCCCCCTGATGACTCACCAGGAGGGACTGTGAAGCTCCAGCCTCCCCTGAGAAGAGACCTTGCTTAAGCACCTGCTTTTGTTCAGTGGATCGCAGGAAAAATTGCTCCACACAGAACATTCGTGCGATCAAAAGCAGCTAAGGCTCTGCCCACTTTCCTAACTTCCTCCCCTCTTAAAAATCCTCCCTTATGTCTCACAAAGGAGTGAGTGGCCACAATTGTGTGTTTCTTCCCAACTCTTTTATTTGAGAGTAAACAGAATTGGGAAGTGTGACAGCACAGTGGGTGGGTCAGGGTTTGAGAGCAATCCATGTCAGAGTAAAATGGTTTAAGGAATGCGATGAAGCTGCTAAATAAAGGGAGATGGCTGAGAATCCTGAAAAAACAGGAGGAAGCTTGGCGTTTCTTGAGTGGCCTCTCCTAGCAAGCAGGCTGCGTTTGTAGAGAAGCTTTGCCAGGGGCTCAGCTTTGGACAGCAGCGGGGGCATCCTGAATGGAGGAGATGAAGTGAGTCAGCTGACCAGTGCCGGTAGATCTGTCGTCTGAGTTGAGGTACAGTCTGGAGAGGAAATAGATCCAGATGGACAGCTGTGTCGGTCTGAAGCAACAGAACAATGTTTGAGTCTGGTGGCACCTTTAAGCGCGAACAAAGCTTAACTCTGGGTAGAAGCTTCATCTGAAGAACTGTGCACGCACACAAAAGTTGATACCCAGAATTAAACTTCGTTGGTCTTAAAGGTGCCACCCGACTCAGACTTTGTTCTGGAAATGAAATAGTCTTATATCTGTTTTTGTGAATGGAGAGTTTGGTGGCCTCAATTACCCTTTTTTTTCTTGCAGGCAGCCGAGAGAGTCTCCTGAAGAACTGAAGGTCACCACAGAGTGACGGACGCGGCCTTTCCTCCTGCTCCTGTTTCCTCTGAGGGCGTGGAGCTCAGGAGAGCAGTGGCTGTGGGTCCCGTCTCCAGCTGTGCCTAACGACAGCACTGAGGCAACATTTACTCACAAGCATATCCACTGAAACAATAATGTTGCCTTTGGTCACTTTGCACTTTGCTTTTGCCAAGCTGACGTGTCTGCTATCCATAGTTTGCTTATTATGCAAGCTAACCTACGATTCGGGGGGGGGGGGGGTTCGTGGCTTGCCAACATGTATTTTGCCCCCACAAAATCTTGAGTCAAGTTTGGTTTGTCTGTTGAAACTTTCTAATTTGGTATTTATACTTTTGGTTCTATAAATAAACAGGTTTTGACAGTTAAAATCCCACCTCTCTTGCTTTTAGAGTACTCGCTTTGTCACAAGGAGATCCGTTTTTTGAACAGATGTTATGCCATTAAAGCCCAGCATTTGCCCAAGCCAAGTATCGTCTTGAGCTGGTCTTTGAAGAGTTTCTCAATGGCTGCTTTTTGAAACTAACGACACTTCTTGTTTGTATGCCAGCAACACTGACCTCACGAGCATGTTGTATGTGGCCAGTGACTGCATAGCAGAAAAATTGAGTTATGTTCAATATGTTCTGGGAGAGTGTTTACTTAGAACAGCCTTGCTGCTTTGTCATACAATTTTAGCTTTGCAAATGGTTGCACTGATTTGTCCCAATATATCTGTGTAACCATTTGCCAAAACTAGAACTATGAGAATATCTATCTACCTATTTTCCTGTGCTGTTGAGCCTCCCCACTGCAGCCAGACAAGAGTAGATGCTACGGGAGACCCAGGAGCGCTAATAGTGGGATTCAGTGGGCCAGCAGCGCTTTGGTGCCCCCCCCCCCCTTAGGGGGCTATGACAGCAGGAGGACATGCTGCATGAAATAGGCTTGGACCTTCCTGGTGGACTTGAGAATATCCACAGCCACGTGGGTGGGTTCCTGGCCTGGCTGGGAGTCTTGCTCCTTCGCCAGCCCACATCCCCCGTGATGCCTCCTCTTCGGCCCTCTGTGGCCCCTGCTGATGCTGTTCCCCTGTAAGTTGTTCTGTTTAGCCAAATTCTTTTCGTTAGTCAGTTTGTTGCCACAGTGAAGTAAAGTTTGTTCCTTAGGCTGTGATCACACACACTAAATAATCCGCTTTCAATGCCCTTTACAACTGGATTTTGCCAGTTCACACAGTAAATCCAGTTGTAAAGTGGATTGAAAGTGGATTATTAGGTGTGTGTGATCACAGCCTTAGTGTCCCCAGCCTGGGATCTTCTGCTTCTGTGCTGGGACCACCCAGCCCTGTGAAGCTGGTCCTGAAAATCTACCTCAGCCTTTTTTGCACGCACACACCTTGAAAGCTTGGGCTCACAGAGAGCAGTGCTGCCAACCAAAAGACTCAGGTCGCTGACAGACCTGGGGGGGGGTGGGGGAATGTCTTCTCCCTTTAACAGAGACTCAGTCAGATGTTATTTACCAGGTGCTGTTCTTTACCACTGTGTACCATGAAAAGATTCACCTGCACATTCCCACACATGACTGTTTTTATCTACTGGTATTTATTGGTTTGTTTTAACGTAGTTTTTAAATTGAGATTTGTATGCTATTTTGTTGTAAGCCGCCCTGAGCCCTACTTGTAGGGAAGGGCGGCCTCATAAATCCAATTAATTAATTAATTAATTACCTACTGACGGGGCAGGGCATATTTCTCCAGGCCAGTTGACAATTTATACAGGACAGTGGCTCTTTTGGCCACCTTGAGAATTCAGCACCTCTTTCTCAAGAAAATATTGTGTGTTCTCTGTTTTCACTGAAACCATATTTGTTTGTTTAAATTGTATGGTGGCTCCCTTTTAAAGCTGTTAAAAATTCTCAACGAAATGCATCAATTAAGTCAGACCTTAATGCAACAAAGTCAAAATGGGCAGTGCATTAAGATAATTCATGCAGACTTACCAGGATGTTTAAATGTTTTCAGGGCACTGAACTAATACAGCTAGTTCTTGCAATTGGTAAAGACTAGGATGATCGTTACTGTCCATAAGTAAAGTGAAGATAAAAGAAGAAGGGGACGGCAAAGGATGAGATGGGTAGACAGTGTTAGCAATGCGGCGAACATGAGGTTGAGTGGGATCCGGAAAGAGGTGGACGACAGGAGGGCCTGGTGTGGTGTGGTCCCACGGGGTCATGCAAAGAGTTGGACTCGGCTGTGAGACTGAACAACAACAGCAACAACAGGGTGATTGTGGATAGAAAGAGGCGCTTCTCTGGGCCAAACTACTTGAGCCTCGATTCTCTGTAGCTGGGAATGGCTTTTAAGTAAATGAGAGTCCAAACGGACTGAGAACACCACCATGGAGGGGAGAACCTATTCTAGGCTGAAACAGCATTGGAGGGGAGTTCTTTCCCTGTTTTCCTGCTCTGGGTGCACAGAATACTCCATGCGGAACAACAAAACACAGTCTTCCCGCAGCACAGTTTCAGCATTGAGAGCCAGTCTGGTGTCGTGGTTAAGTGCGCGGACTCTAATCTGGGAGAACCGGGTTTGATTCCCCACTCCTCCACTTGCACCTGGCTGGATGACCTTGGGCAAGCCATAGCTCTGTACCAGCTGTTCCCTCAAGGACAGCTTGGGAAAGAGCTCTCTCGGCCCCACCTACCTCTCAGGGTGTCTGTTGTGGGGAGGGGAAGGGAAAGGAGTTTGTAAGCCACTCTGAGACTCCCTTGGGGAGTGGAGGGCGGGGTATAAATCCAATCTCTTCTTCTTCTTCTTCATAAGAAAATGGGGGGGGGGGGGGAGCCCATTTTGAGCCCATTGGGGTTCTCCTTTATTTTTTTAAATGCTCAGCTGCAGGGAACCCAAGTTGGGTCCAGGGAACCTGGTTAAAAGCCTGAATGTGCAGCTTGGCCCTCTGTATATTTTAGTAAACAACATGGCTGTCTGCATGTGATAGAAATCACTTTTGTAGAGTGGAGATATGCAGAAAATGCTGTCCGCTGGTTTTCGACTTGAATTAGGCCTGGCACCAAAAAAGAAGACTGGTAATTTTATGGTTAAACGTCAGCAAATGGCAAAACTAAACGCACTGGGAGGTGCTTCTTCCGTGAATCAGCTTCAAGGGGAAGGTGCCAGCCAAGCAGCTGTCAAGAGTTGTGCTTGCTGAAGCCAAGGTAAACTTATATTAAAAAGTCACCTTCTGACTTCAGTATGTTCTTGCGCTAGAAGTCGGTCACTCGGTCAATGCCTTCCTCTCCCACAGGTTTTGATTGTTGCTTGATGTATGCAAACTTGTCAATAGCCTCGGGTTTAGCTACAGGAGAGTTCTGTAAATGGAGCATCCAGAATTTGGGTTGTATTTTTTTCATTAAAAATCATGCATGGGAAGGAACCTGTTCAGGACAGCGAGGGGAAGGGAAAGCCTCCCCAACCCATGCTGGACTCTCATTCTGAAACATCCCCCAGTCACAATTGGAATTCCCCCCCCCCCCCCAATGCTCCATCCACGGGATTCTGAGCCTCACATGTAGATCTGTCCCTAGACTTATCCATTCACCAAAGGGTGAGCTCTTAGCTCTGCTGCAGCAGTTACGAAACAACTTTGTCATTACATGTATAGATAGTGTGCGAACCAGGGTTTGTTGTGTGTTTGGTATGTGCCAGATGTATTAATATATATTAATATATTCAGGGAGGGCACGGGGGAGGCATACCCAGACTATCTGTTCCCTGTGCTCCCCGGGTGCAGTAGCTGAGTGCATACCGAGGGGAGAGGGAACAGGCCTCCGTTATGCCATGTGGTGATCCTTTTGTAGGTGTAGCACCTACAGCAGGCTGGACTGAGCAGTAGATGTGTAAGAGGCTATATGAACTAATGTACGTGTACCCTCCTGTATTAGAGGAGTTACTTTTGGGAAACAGAATCCAGCTAGGTTTATGTATTTCACCAATTATAGGCACAAATATTAGGCCTATAATTTAGCAAGGCTCCCTTTTAGGAAACTGGATTTGATTCACTTCTCTCCCCACTCCCCTGCAAAGGGCAAGTTGTTGTATTCTTTGTAGGAAATGGGGCACAGTACATTTGGGCATTCCAGCCCTAGAATTGTATTTCCTTGCAGTTGTGGAATGGGACAAATGCAGGTTGCTTATCTGTAACTGGGGATCTTCGAGTGGTGACCTGTGCATTCACACCTCGGATATAGTGCACCTGCGCTGACCTTGATCGGTATCTTCTAAAGGAAAAGGGATTTTCGTGCTCTCTCCCCGGTCACATGCAGGGCTCCAGTGCGCATGACCAAGGGAGGGGCACAACAATCCCGCCAGTTCCTTCTGAATGCTGCCATCAGTCTCCAAGCAAGATAGGAAAGACCAACAGAAGAGGGGAAGGAGGGCGGGTGGTGTGAATGCACAGATGAGCACCCGAAGATCCCCAGTTACAGGTAAGCAACCTGTATATCTTCTTCGTGGTCTCTGTGCATCACACCTCTGGGAGATTAACAAGCAAAAAAAACCACATACCTGGAGGAGGGAACTGGAGGTCTTAAACTCGCACCACCTGCAACACAGCTCGCCCCACTGCGGAACGTTGGTGAAGACAGACATAGAGGGCATAGTGCCCCACAAACGTGTGAGGGGAGGCCCAGCTAGCTGCATTACAGATGTCTCCCAAAGGCGTCCCTCTGAGGAAGGCTGTGGAGGTAGCTACTGCCCTGATGGAATGCGCATGAAGTGGACCAGGCAATGGCTTCTTTGCCAGTAAGTAGCACAGTTTGATCATCTCCACAATCCATTTGGACACACGCTGAGACAATAGCTTCCAACCTTACCTCGGCAGGGCATGGGAGACAAAGAGGGCTGGGGATCTTTGAAAAGACTGAGTCCTAGTCAAGTAGGAGAGCAGAGTTCTTTTCACATCCATTGCGTGAAGACGACACTCTTCCTCATTCTGAGGGGTCAGGAAGAACACTGGAAGAGTGATATCCGTCCTCGTGTGAAACTCTGAGACTATTTTGGGTAAGAAGAAGATGTCCGGAGCCAGAGTAGCACCATCATGATGGAAAATAAGGTAAGGCGGGTCACAGCGGAGCTTCCTAGCAGACGTGATGGCCACCAAGAAGGCAGTTTTCTGTGAGAGGAGTCGCAGACTACAGGTGGCCATCAGTTCAAAGGGCTTGCCCATCAGTCTCACCAGAACCAGAGGTAAGTCCCAGGCTGGCAATTGGGCTTCGGATTGGGGAAGACAGGCGATTGAGGCCCTTCATGAATTGTTTTGTCTTTGGGTGGGAGAACACCGAATGAACTTCTATTTCAGGATGATTGGCGGAAATAGCGGCCAAATAGACCCATAGAGAGGCACAACTGAAGCCCATGTTGATACGGGAGATGAGAAAGCTGAAAACAGCATTCAGATCCGTAGGCGGTAAAGGCAACCCTTCCAAACTAAGGTAAGCCACAAACTTCCTCCATTTCCTGTCGAAGGACTGACATGTAGAATGCTTTCGGCAATTGAGGAGCACTTGTGTTATTCTGTCACTTATTTTCAAAACAGGATCTGCCACGCTGTCATCCTGAGATGAGGTACATCGTGATGCAACACTTGTCCCCCTTGTGCCAGGAGGAGATCGGGCACCACTAGGAAGTCGACAAAGGAGCCCTTGGACAGGTGTAGGAGAGTGGGGAACCAGTGCTGTCTGGGCCACCACGGGGTTACCAGAATACAACGAGGACAGTCCCTTATCACCTTGTTGATCACCTTGGTAAGCAGAGGATTTGGTGGGAACAGATATATGTGTCTGTGTGCCCATGGGTAAAAGAGTCCGTCTCCCAAGGAGGCAGGATCCCTCCCCACCCTGGAGCAAAACAGGCAGCATTTTGCATTGTGCTGGGACACAAACACATGTATCTGGGTAATTCCAACGATCGAGATTGGTCCAGTTGAGTTCCATTCATGCAGCAACGCTTCCCCCCCCCCCCCATCCCGTTCAGGGATTCTGCCTGCACATTCAGGGAGCCGGGGACATGTGCTGCAACCAGGAACACACCCCAGGAATGACACTCGTCCCAAATCTCCAGGGCTAGCCGACACAGGCCTCTGGACACTGTCCCACCTTGGTGGCTGAGGTAAAACATAGTTGTCATGTTGTCTGTCAGGACTGCAACAGTGCTGTTGCACACTAGATGCTGAAAAGATCGAAGAGCATAGCACACCGTGAGCATCTCCAGAAAGTTGATGTGATTGTGATTCACGTGGGGTTCCCACTTGGCCCCGACACACAGTCCCATGAGGTGAGCACCCCACCCCCAGAGGGAGGCGTCCATGGTCAGAGTCATGGATGGGGTGGGTGGGTGGAAAGGGGCTCCCATCAGAAGATTCTGTGGAGCCATCCACCAACTGAGGGAGTCCAATACTGGCGCCATAAGGCGAAATGTCCTGGACTGGGAATGAAACTGAGGGTGAAAATGACGAAGAAACCAGAGCTGGAGCGGTCTCATGTGCAGTTTGGCAAAAACTATGATGGCTGTGGTTGCTGCCATCAACCCCAGAAGGCATTGGAATTGCCCTGCTGTAGCCTCTTTCTGCCAATGTAAGAGGTGTACCAAGGTGATGATGCCGTCTGCCCTCTTGGGAGGGAGGGAGGCTTTGCATGCCAGGGAATACAGGATGGCCCCTGTGAACTGGGCCCGCCTTGCAGATGTGAGCACAGACTTTGCCAAGTTGACAGTGAGTCCTAAGGCTTCTAGAGTGCGCGTGGTCAGTGCAATGTGGTCTCGTAGAGTGATCTCTGAGTTCACCACGAGCAACCAATCATCGATGTATGGAAAAATTTTATTTATTTATTTATTCTTCAAATTTATATTCTGCCCTCCCTGCGAACGGGCTCAGGGTGGCTATCCATACACCTTACAGGCGAAGGTAGGCCGCAATGACAACCATGAGCTTCGTGAATATGCGGGGGGCGGTGGAAAGGACGAACGGAAGGGCTGTGTACTACCTTCTCCCACAGTAAAGCAGAGAAAAAGCCTGTGATCTGTGTGTATTGTGACATGAAAGTAAGCATCTTTCAAGTCCAGGGTCGCCATCCAAACCCCGTGCTCGAGGAGTGGAAGGATGTTCTGAAGGGTTGTCATCCCGAACTTTTTGTACACAGTGAAGGTATTGAGGTTTCTGAGGTCCATAATAGGGTGGAGGCCTCCATCCTTCTTGGGAACCGTGAAATGATGGGAATAGAAGCCCTGATGGAACTGTGACCAAGGAATGAGCTCTATTGCGTTCTTTTGAAGGAGTTTCCGGATTTCGTCTAGTAGTGTGACAGAGCTGGGCGTAGGGATGAAATACGACTCTGTAGGCACCAGAAGAAACTCTATACGATAGCCCTCTGCGACGACAGAGAGAGCCCATTTGTCTGATGTTATCTTTTCCAGGCAGACAAAAATGGGGACAGACGGGTGGGAGTTTTGGCCAGTTGATGTCAGGATCTGACAATAGCTTGCTTGTTCTATGCTTTCCTGAAATGTTACTTTCTGTTTCTTTGTACTTCGCTATCACCCAAATGTTTTATTGCTTGCCTTGAAATAGAAATTGCTGTCCTGTTTAATGTTACTTCTTCCCCGGGAGGATGGCCTCTCGCATTCCAATGCGTCACATAAACAACACCAGTTATCTGGCTCTGATTCCCTCCCCCTCTCCTTTGAGACTCTGAGTAAGTTATCACAGTGGGTACAACCTTGGAAGTTATTTTATTGTCATTGGCCAAATGTTTTGCCTAGAATTCTCACATCTGGGTCACTCAGGGCAAGAGGGGAATTTTTATAACTTTCCCACCTTTGGTGGGAACAAACGGTCGCCATTTTCTTCCCGTGTTTTGCATGTATTCTGATTGGAGGTTTATGTTTAAGCACCTATGTCTGAAGGTATATTAACCCAGGTCATCTTTATTCTGTATCTCTAACAAACATCGAGAACCTGTTCCAGTATAGAAATAAAGAACTCTGTTTAACTACAAAGGTCTGATCTCTTACTGATAGCACAGAAGCCTCACAGTTGGCCTAAGTCAAAGGCTCTTCTTGGGGGGCTTGGTAGCCTTGGTCCTCGACTGGGAGGCAGTATTGAACTTCTGTTTGTTTCCATAGGGCCATGACTGGAAACCAGAGGATCTCTGCCACTGAGGTCCCGGGGAGGACTTTTGGGACAATCTGCAGGACCAGGATTTGCCACCCCAGCAGGAATAATGAGACAGACAACAGTCTTGGAATTAAACAAGGGCCACTTTATTAACTTACAAGACATTGCAGCAACGGGACAAAACAAAACCTAAGCAAGCCTGGAACAGGCAAGGCAGGCGTCATTCCCTGACCTGCCTCCTTGCCCTTGTAGGGCGGGTCACCCCAGCTCCGGTCTTGAGCCAGTGATCTAGCTCGCGCCTGGCAAGCTGGTTGCCACCTAGGAGCGCCTACCCCTGAAGCCTTAAAACTTGCAGGGAGGTGCCGACCTAAGAGGTTCCCAGAGGCGATCATCATTTCCTACCCTGGACCTTAAAACCCGAAGGCAGTTCCTGATGACCTCCTGTTCCCTAACGGGATATGCCATGAGGTGCTCACCAGTTCCGTTTACTTGCTTGCATAACCTGCCACAGCAAAGGCCAAGCCTCTGCTTTGGCCTTTGCTCCCCATTCAGTGACCAAGCACTAACTGAATCCCGTGCTGCAAATCCCGTAAATATTCCATTGCCCTTGTCTTGACAAATGCACCCCGTCCGGCCTATACAGGTCCGAAAATTCGACACATAAAGACACCCAACCCAGATTTCATGGCCTTCCGTATTTGCCTGTTGACCTTCCGCCTAGCATGGTCAATACACCTGGGGTCACCCAAGTTCCTCCACACTTTGCGAGGTAGAATGGCTGACCAAACAATCGTCACGCCGGGCCACCTTGCTCTTATCCTCACAAGGTCGGCCTCCGCCGGCACCACCAGGGCCTTGCCCTTCATCACAGCCAGTAGCACCTGCCCTCATGTAAGCTCTTTGTGTGGAAGGGGCGAGGGCCAAATACATTGCCCTGTCGGCCTCAGCCCTCCAATCTGCCATACCTCCTCTGGCAGCCGCACTGGGAACTGATCGGCTTCTGGAGCTAGCTGCCGGAAGCTCGTCATCTGTTTGCGAGAGAGAGCGTTAGCGACCCCGTTACTGACCCCTGGAAGGTGCCTGGCCTTAAACATGATGTTATGACGCAAACACTGCAGCGTAAAGGCCCGCACCCGGGCCATGACCCTGGGAGACCTTGATGTCAGGGAGTTGATAACATGTATGGTAGACATGTTATCACACCAGAAGTAGACTGTGATTGGAAAGTTCTGCTGCCCATATCCACACTGCTGCAACTATCAGAAAAAATTCCAGGAAGGTCAGGTCCTTGACCCATCCCTCCTGGAACCATTCCTGTGGCCAGTCACCTGAGCACCAATGCCCCCTAAAATATACACCAAACCCTGAAGAACCAGCAGCATCTGAAGCCACTTGCAGCTCCGCCTCCAGTAGGAGTTCTTTGCGCCCGAAGGAGACCCCGTTGTATGATTGCAAGAATTGTTTCCATACAAGGAGGTCCTCCCGTATCCTCCTGGTAACCCTGGCTCTATGGTAGGCGGAGGCCCGCCATTGACTCGCAGTCTCCTGACAAAAGCCCTCCCGGGTGCCCCAACCCTACATGTAAAATTGAGATGGCCGGCCAGTCGTTGCAATTCCAGCAACGTAATTTTAGCCTGTGACATTGCCGTGTCCAGGTGCGCTCTTAGGCACAACTCCTAATGGGGAAACCCTCAAATTTTTGAACAGGGGGAGAAGAAAAAAGGGGCCGAGGACTCTACCTTCCCTGCATTCCCTAGCTATCTTTTCCCGCACTATATGCTCCATTCCGCAAACTGATTTTAAATTTGGAGCCATGTATGAAACCCTAGTCCCCTGGTAAGGTATCCTGAAGCCATACTGCAACCCTTCCAAGAGGTAAACCCGGTCGCGGACGCGAGGGCAATTCCGCAACCAGTTTCCCAAAATCAGTAAGTTAATTGGGCTGGGCCCCTTTTTCAAGGGGGGGGTTGAGACCGCCTCCTTCCCTCCGTGCTTACCGCCCCTGCCACTCCACTTATCCCGTGGCTTGGGGCAGCTGGCAAGGGCATGGGGGCTCGCGCACAGCGGACACTCATGTCTAAAGGAACATGCCTTGCGGCTACAGGTCCCATGGGAGGTGAACTCCCAGCAAAGCGGGCGTCGTTGAACAACCTGCCCTGCCTGGGCGCGTGTACCTGGTGGTACTTCAGCTCTCCTCATAGAACGGCCGCTATGTGTTCTCTCCCCCCCCCCCCCGGTGTTTTGGCTGGGGACATTACTTGCAACCATAAGTGAGGGTGGATCTGATCCCACCTCATTGCTGGATTCATGGCTGCGCGCATGTGAAATTCCTCATCATATTGTGACCAGGCCGGGCTTGGGAAATCGGTAAATGCCTTATAAATGATGTCCATATACTGGAGCATCGCAGAAGCCCTCCATGGGTGGTGCCTAACAATCACTGCTGCATATATTAAAAATCCCGGGTACCAGTTTGCCCAGGTTCTATCCACTACCCTCCTTTTTAAGCGCTCCTTTTCGCGTTCATCAAGGTCCTCCCTGTCCTTCTTTTCTAGCTCCCTGTACAGTAATGAGAACACGTCCACGAACTCACCCCTAAGGATCCTCTCTTTAGTAGCGGTGGACAAGTGATCCCCCAGGGGGAGAGCTGCATCACCACTTGGTATCGCACCTGCGTGCACTGAATCATAAGATGCAGCACTGGGAGAACCCCACCCCGGCCAAGGTCCCTGGTGTGAAGGTGGGGCCACATGTGCACCCGATGGGCCACTGACTGGTGTTGGTTGCGACCCAGGAGCACCCTGAGAGTAGGGGCCCCAAGGCCAGCCTGACCCTGGGTTTCCCCAGCTGTCTGCCTTACCTCCCTGCCTCGGTGGCCTCTTGTACACCTCCACCTGTTGGGCATTCAAACCCTGATTGTGTGAACCAGATGGTGCCTCCTCCACGTCCTCCACCGGTGCGCCCCCCCCGCTGTCCTCCAAGAACGCCAAGCGGGCTAACACCTGCGCTTGAAAAGAAGCATTAGAATCCGTCCTAGCCTTTTTACTACCACTCCCCTCCAGTGGTGTACCCCTTTCCCTTTCCAGGGCCTCCAGGCGCCGGAGAATTGCCATGTTAACTGGGTCATTTTCCTCCTCGTATGGTGGTGGCGGAGCCGGACGCACCGGGGGCCGTCTTGGAGCTGGCCGTTTTCCCTTAGGTTTGGGAGCTGGCTGCTTGCCCTTAGGCTTGCCTTGCCCCTTTTTTGAAGCCATGGTATCCAGACATGTGAAGTGGCAACGAACTATTAACCACAACAAAACAAAAACAACAGCAACAACAACAACAAACACACAGAACCAGGCTGTTAGAAGAAGAAGAAGAAGAAGAGGAGATTGGATTTATATCCCACCCTTCACTCATTTGGAGTCTTAGAGCGGCTTACAAACTCTTTTCCCTTCCCCTACCCACAACAGACACCCTGTGGGGTAGGTGGTGGTGAGTGAGCTCTTCCCCAAGCTGTCCTTGAGAGAACAGCCGGTACAGAGCTATGGCTTGCCCAAGGTTATCCAGCCAGGTGCAAGTTGAGGAGTGGGGAATCAAACTCCCAGATTCCACTACACCAAACTGACTTTTAGGGAATGCTAAGGGCCTAATCTGAGGGGGCCCCTGCCTTCAAAAATGGGCTGCCCCACCAAGCAGGCCGCTGTTGGCACTATGGTGTTGTTAAAGTGGAGGGGAAAAAAGTACCCCTGTGACCAAAACCACCCCTTGGAGGGCCTGGCCAGCCCTATCGAAGAGAGGAAGAAGAAGAAGAGAAGAAGAAACTGTATTTATAGCCCGCCCTTCTACCTTGGAGTATCAGAGCAGCGTATAAACTCCCTTCCTTTTGTGAGGTAGCTGGGGCAGAGAGAGCACTTTCACGCACTTTACCCCTACCAAACTGGCTCTCAGAAGTGGGCAAGGGGGAGGAATAATCCCCCTCACACAACCCACCCCACAAATTGCAGGCCCGAGAGGCCCCCAAGAAGAACCCCCCCAGCAAATGAACGCGCAAGGAGGGCACACTCCAAATAGGCCGCCGCTGGCCTAGCGTGCAAGAGGGAGGGGGAAGGAAGCACCACCCGCCAGCCTATTATGCCAAAGCCCCCCCCTTGCCGTGCAAGAGGGAGAAGGAAGCCACCCACCCCCGTGGCCCACCGCTCCAAATAGGCCGCCGCCGGCCTAGTGTGCAAGAGGGAGGGGGAAGGAAGCACCCCTTGCTGGCCTATTATGCCAAAGACCCCCCCTCCCCCGCCACGCAAAGGAGAAGAGGAGAAGGAACCCCCCCCCCGACAGCCCGCTGCTCCAAAGAGGCCGTCGTCGGCCCAGTGCGCCAGAGGGAGGGGGAAGGAAGCTCTCCCCCATCGGGCCAGAGGCAAGAAGGAAGTGAAGCACCCCCCCCCCCCGGTACCCCAGCCTCCCCCGTGGATGGCAGGCTTACACCTGCAAGTGGGCTGCCACAGCAACAAGGCCCCGGCGACCCCGGACAAACCGCTACGCGCTCCTAGAAGCCACCGCCGCCACGGCTTCTCCCCTTCGAGTCTGCACGCCGCCGAGGGACTTCTGCCTGTCAAGTCACCCCGCTGCTGAGACTGCCTCCGAGGGTCCAGGTGCCGCCGCCGAGCCTGTTGCTACTAAAAATGCCGCCGCTGAGCTGCTCATGCTGCCGCAAGCACGCTGCCGCTGAGCCGACCACGCTGCTGAGCCGAGCACGTGGACCAAGAGAAGAGGCTGAGCTAGAGCAGGGCTCGGCCTTTAACAGGCCGGCTCCGCCCCGCTGGCTACAGGATGCTGAGCGTCCCTCCTGTTGCTGCCCCGCCCTCCCGCAGTGCGGCAAAGCAGCACCCGGGCGCTATCAGCAGGGGCTGGGCGTCCGGGAGCTCAGTTCTTCCAGGACTTCGACTTGGATTGTTTGGGGGGCTGGGAGATTCCCAGATTACGTGAAGTCTTGATGCTCTTGTCTAGTTCTTGTAAGACTGCATCCATAGTGGAACTGAACAACCCCTCACCTTCAAAGGGTAGATCCTCAACAAAGACTTTAGTGTCACTAGGTAGGGACGTGGAGCACAGCCAGGCATGACGTCTGAGCATGACTGCTGATGTGAGCGTTTTGGCTGCCACATCCAGATTATGTTTAGCGGCATTAAGCTGATGTTTTGCCAGCATCATACCTTCTTTCTACAGCCTCCTAGGTTGATGGTTCATGTCTTCAGGGAGGGAAGCAATAAACTCAGTCATTTGCTCCCAGAGGGCATACTGGTATCTACCCATGCAGGCCGTATAATTGGAAGTTTTAATTCCTAATGCCCCTGCCGAATAGAATCTGCGCCCAAAGGAGTCAAGTTTCTTCCCTTGTCAGGAGGAGAGGAGTGGCCGTGTCTGCCCTTAGACAAGGGCGTGACAACAATGGAGTTGGGTTTAGGGTGAATGAATAAAAATTCAGCTTCCGATTCCTGCACCCTGTACATGTGGTCAATCCTTTTACTAGAAATAGAAGTAGAAGTTGGATGAGGCCATGGTGTTTTGGCCGCTTGCAGTAAGACCGAAGTTAACAGTAACACAACAGCTGTGGAAATGTCCATTTGTACTATGTCAAACACTGTCACAGTGGGTGGAGGCTGAACAGTGGAGAGCGTCAACGTATTGGCCATCCTCTTGATGAAATCCCCATATGATTTAAGATCCTCGGATGGGGAATTGGGGAGGTTATCTGCCACTTGTTGCAGTGGGGAGGGTTCCTGGGTAGGGGCTTCATCACCAGAGGAGGACGATGAAGATGATCCCGAAGGTTCAGAATGCTCCGACGGCTCAGAGAAAGCAATGGGTTGCGTTGGCATCAATGGCATCGGTGTCGACTGCTTGGCAAGGTGCCCCAGAGGCGAAACAGCGGGTTTGTGCTTCCTGCCTACTGGCACCGACTGTTGTGGCCATACGAATTCCAGTGTCAGAGGGTGCTCTCAGTATCAAGACAGGTGGGAGGATGTTGTCTGGTGATCCCAATCTGCTGGGGCGTGCGGAGGGAACCAGGGCGCAGCAGACATGGGATAAGCTCTGTAGAGGTACTGCCACTGATGGGCATCCCATGGAGCCAGGGGGTAATGCCCCGATGATCGATCCCGATCCTCTGGTCGATGCGGAGAGACTGCTGAGGTGCCAGTGTCCCCGTCTAGGTGTAGACTTTCGACACTGGGTGGCCGGGGCACGTGGGTTAGATCCATATCCAGTTCATAGTCCGTGAAGTGGATAGGATGCAGCAAAGGTGGGGTGGGATCACCTTGTAGCTGCCCAAGGCCCACAGAGTCAAGCACCTCAGCCCCTGCCAGGGCTGTGTCCAACGTGACGTGCATGGACAAAGCACTTTTGGAGAAGGTACCCTTCTTGTGCTTCTTGTGCTTGCTCTGCCTGTCGTCCTTGCCCTCCTTGCGTTTTTTGGCAGGAGTATGAGCTTTGGACTGGGACATCGACATCGGTCATTTCAGCACTGATCTGTTGACATCGATAATGCTCGGCATCGGAGAGAGCACAGTCGTTGATCCTGAAGCTGGGGTTGACAGCAAGGCATGGCTGGACGTCTCTTGCAAAGACGCTGTCAGAGAAAGAGCCTGTTCCAATAAAGCAGCGTGGAGTCTTGCGACTCGATTCTTCCTCGTCTGCTTTGAGAACCTGGCACAGTGAGCACAGGAGTCCACCTGGTGCGCTTCCCCAAGGCACAAAAGGCAAAGCGAGTGTCTATTGGGGGGAGGAGGTGATTTTGCTGCCGCACTTTAGGCACCATTTGAAGAAGCCTCACCATTTGGCCATAGGCCGGAGGTGGGGGGGGGGGGGAGTAAACTGCCAAGGGAGAGTACTCAAAGTCAGTTCTATCCGAAACTAGTAAAAAGTCCTTTCACTTTCAAGAAAATCCAGGAGAAAAAGGAAGAAAGAAGAAGATAAAATACTGACCGAAGCGAGGAGGGTCCTACCAGCGCAGTGGTCAGAAGAGAACTGGCGGGATTGTTGTGCCTCTCCCTTAAGTCATGTGCACTGGAGCCCTGCACATGACCAGGGAGAGGGTGCAAAAATCCCTTTCACTTTAGAAGATACTGATCGGGGTCGGCGCAGGTGCACTATATCCCAGAGGTGTGAATGTACAGAGATCACAAAGAAGATCTGGCATTATCTGTTCATGTATTAACATTGTAAAGGAGGTGAATAGCATAGCCATGATCAGCGGGAAGCAACCAGGTCTGTCCTTGTCAGGTTATGAACAAATTTTCATGACTGCTGAGTTTTCAGCCTTTAATCAATTAACTGGTTGGATCAGTTCAATGCAGTGATGCCCCCAGTTCATCAGTCAACACATTTAATTTTTTTTTTAAATCTAGGTACTTAAATAAAAGCTACAGATGATATGTTCTCGCTCAGGTCACTTTCACATGAAAACATCTGGTTTTGAGTCATGGAATCATAGAAGGGAACTCCAGGGCCATCTAGTCTAACCCCCTGCACAATGCAGGAAATTCACAAATACCACACCCCCAGTGACCCCTGTTCCATGCTCAGAAGATGTCAGAAAACCTCCAAGATCCCCAGCCGAACTGGTCCCAAATGTTGTAAAAGTGAGGTGGCATTGGTTCAAGACACACTCTTTAGATTGTATGCCTAGCATATTTGGATTGGATTTTGACTTCATTGTGCTGAATTTTACTACAGTACCCGCCATTTTTAAACCTTTGCCTTTGGTTGTGTGCTATACTGAAGAACTGTTTCTTTAAAAAAGTATTGAAATGGGCAGGAAAAATGAAGTTGCTTGACTTTACAAAGCGCCACAGACAGTTCAGATCATCCTGTGCCATGATATGTTGATTTATTTCTTGGGAAGCAGGGGTATTTACTGGGACTGCAATAATTGCTATGCCCACTGCAAAAAAAGCCCCATTGAATTGTCCATTTTTGCCCAACATTAAGTACCATCAAGATGAAATGGATTTTTTTTTTGCATTCCTGAATTTTAGTCATAAGCTAAAATATTCAAATGTTGGGAAATGGCATTTAGCTATATGAAGAGTGTCAGTTATATAACTTCTGCAAAATATCAGCTTTACTAATACTTTTTTGCCATGGCAAGAGTTTTGAAAACCATCATTTGGCACAAGCTAAAAAGAGGTCAGTGCTTTTAAAACTGCCTGAATGGCTTGCAGTTGAAATAAATTATTTCTGCCTTTATGAAGCAAAACCATTAGCAAGAGTTTTCAGCCTTATCGTTTCTTGGGGCCAACGCACTAGGTTGGGCGTTGCCAGAGCTTTCGAGAAACAGCTAGATTTTTTGCCTGATGGCAGGGTCTTGAGCCGGTTACATTTTCTGAACTTTAAAATGCTGAAATCAATATGTTAAACATTTTGTGAAAGTTTTAAAATGTATTTATTAACATTTATAGCCATATTTGCAATTCTTATTCATGAAAACACCCTTTTGACTTCAAGTTAGCTAGATGTAGATATATTCTCCAGCATGTGCAATCTCATGAGAGGAGCTGAAACACTTCCCGGTCAGTATTTTGGCAACAGATGCCGAGTAAGGGCTGTTTCCTTCTGCGCAGGAAAATTGTACATTACAGTGTAGCGTGAAAGAAATACATTTGTGAATCATGCATGTGGCAAGAAGGAGTGACAAGGTGGCAAGGTCACAGCTGCACCTATGCATTAGACAACAGTTGTTGAGGCTAAAGAGACCCGGATTTGCCTGAACCTCAGATTGTGTTAACAGTGACACAGATGTCTTTATCCTTTACAACAGTGAAAGAATCTGCAGAAGCCATTTCTTCTTATTTAGCCCAAGAACTACCTAGTACATATATAGTATGTACAAAATCTCACCCTTGTGTCTATTTTTGCAAGAATGACTTGAACTGCTGTTATGGAGAAATGTTGGCCAGTGGGGGATATGGCATATGAACTGAATGGCACAATTTCCATTTTTTTGTAGAATATCCTAGAACATTTATTTATCACATTTCATTTTCACTTCTATATAAATATACTTGATATTTTTCTAAATAAAGTTCATCATCAATCTTCTGTGCAGTCCCACATGGGGACTGTGCAGGCCTGCCATCAGATAGATCTTTACAGCTAAAAGCCTCCAGGGGGCACTGCAGTCCGGAGTCAGAAGCTTGTTCCCAACCAGGGACCACGTGCTTCAGTGCAGCAGCGCCCCCTACCCTCAGTTCCTTTTTTGCTGCCAAAGAAGAAGGTCATGTTTTTGGAGTCTCCAGCTGCAGTTGGGAGGATTTCATCAGATTTGTTGAAGCTCTGTTGGCTTCTGAGTCCCTTTCATGGCTCAGAAGGCCCTTTTCAAGAAGTGCTCCTTATGTTGAGCGAAGATGACCCAAACTGATGAACACGACCTTTGTCTGTTCTGTTTGGGTGAAGGGCATAGTGTCTCTGCATGTAAGGCCTCCCAGTGCTTCACCCCTAAAGCTCAGGGGGGTAGGGTATCAAAACTTCAGGCAGCATTGTGGGAGAAAGCCCTGGAGCCCTTGTCTAAGGCGGCCCTGGAGAAAGCTCCCAATTCCACATCTTCAGAATCAATGCGTTCGGCTCCACCTCCCGGATCCATGTCTAAGGGATTCCCATCTCATTCATGCCCCCCTCAGGCTCATTGCACCTCTTATGAGCTTCCAGCTAAGAAGGCTAAAGGCAAGTGTGAAGAAATGCTTTTTCTCCTGGGAGGCTGGCAAGCAGCAAAGCCCCCACTTTGTGCTGTAATATTTTTTCCCCTGAAGGCAGAGGTGGAAGTCAGTTCGCTTGTATCTCAGCCCATCTTCATACAAATACTGATGAGTCTAGACAAAAGGGACAATAAAGCTTCCCCCTTCTCTCCCCCCCCTGCCACCTTTGTATATGAGATTTCTTAAGGGGGTTAGGTAATCTCTGCCCACCCCAGGTTTCTTTAGTGCCCCAGTGGTCTCTGTTGTGTTAGCACAGTTAACATTCAAGCGCTTTGAACCCCTTGCTACCTGTTCTTTGGCAAAACTTTCTGTGAAGGTATGTTTCTTAGTAGCTGTTACCTAGCTGTGAGTGAGCTAGCAGCTCTTCAGATAGATCCCCCATTTTTGAAGTTCTTTCCTGAAAGAGTAATCCATCCTAGTCTTAAGGTTTTTTCCTAGGTAGTCACTATTTTCCATTTATCCCAAGATTGTTTTGCTTGTATTTTTTCCTTCACCAAGCTCTGGGAATGCATACTCGTTCTTTAGATGTTAAGTGGGCATTATTATTATTTTACCTTGAGAACACTGGAGCCCTGTTTGTTTGTTTTAGTGGCCCTAAGAGAGGTAGGAGAGCATCGTCTCAGACCCTGTTCCAATGGAAGGTCACCCTTACTGAGGGTAAGGGGGGTGCTGCTGTGCAGGAGCACATGGCCCCTGGGTGGAAACAAGCTTCTAACTCCAGTGCGCAGTGCCCCCTGGAGGCTATTAGCTGTGAAGACCTATCCAATGGCAGGCCTACTCATGCGCAGTCCCCATGTGTGCCTGCACAAAAGATGCTCCATGAACAATAGTTACAGGCAGGGCTTTTTTTGTAGAAAAAGCCCAGCAGGAACTCATTAGCATAATAGGCCACACCTAATAGCAGAAACATATTAGCATATTAGGCCACACCCCTGACAGCACAGCTCCCTCCCAGGATCAGCTTCCTCAGGTGCCCTGTGGCTTGCGGGGCGCCTGGAGAACCCGAGGGAAGGAAGGCAGTTTCTGGGTTGGCTTCCCCAGGCCTGAGGAACCCAAGGAGGGGAGGCAGTTTAAACTGCCTTCCCTCCCTGGATCAGCTTGGCTTCCCCAGGAGCCCAATGGCTTGCGAGGCACCTGGGGAACCTGGGGGTGGGGAGGCTGTAGGTATGGCCAACTCAGAAGACAGCCGGAACTCCATTCCTGTGCGTTCCTGCCCCAAAATAGCCCTGGTTACAGGTAAGTGCAACTTTGTTTTCTGTGTTGAATGTTCAAAAACTTTTGTTTCATCTTTTTAAATAAAAATGTGCTTTTGCATCTCCAAACAAAACAGTATTGCAGTTCTGCTGGGAAGCTTTGGAGATGATTGTCAGCACCCTGTTTTGGTCCCCCCCCCCCAAAAAAAATGGTTTCAGCCTTCACCTGTTTTCTCTTTTTCATGTTGCTAAGTGTGCATACCTGAACACAGGCCACACACACATGTCCCAGGTTCTTGCAAGATACCGATCCTCCTCATTACACTTGTAGCTTCATGGTGGCTTTCAGTCATCCTCATGAAATTGTATTAAATTGTATGATTTGAGTAAAAAAGGCTTTCAACAATATATAATAGGACATACATTTTAGGAACTCAACGATTGACTGCATTGGCAGTCAAGTTTGGTTGGTTCATAAGAATGAAAGGAATATGGTAGAAGCTGAAAAGGGAAGAACAGTTTTTGAGAAGAGTAAAACACCATGTATTCCAAGGACAGAAAGTACTTGAAGTATTTTTTGCCAAGGTTTAAGCAATCTGCAAATCCAAGCGTGAACATTTTACTCATCTTTATGGAACCTGAGCTTGTCCAATTCCAAACTGAATAAATACAATTCTGGTGGGAAATGAATCCTGAAGAACTAGCTAGCTCTCCTGTCCCAGCAGATCAATTCCTATGTAAACCTGGCTGAACATAAAAGAAGGCTTGAAGGGATAGAATGACAGAAATTAGCTGTAGAACCAGACCAGGAGTGTTACTTTTTACCAGTTTTTCACCTCATATTGGGTTTCCATCCAAGCAAACCGCAATGAACAAAGCCATTTTCTATCCAGTCCATAAATACTCTAGCTGCAATGGCTGGCATCCAAAAAATGGAACATACAAGAGAAGCTATGCAACAAGATGCCAAATCAATAAAGCCAGAAATTGCTGCCACACACAGTGTTGTAATAAGCAACTATGTAGCAATAATGTAACAATGAAGAATCACACAGTTACAATCAATAATGTATATGTTCTTGCTAGTCTCCATCCCAGCTTCCTTACTCATAAGTAGAGTCCACCTGTCCATTCCCTTGACTTTTAAAGCGGTATCCCTTATAAGGTTCACAAGGTAACCTCTGGCCAAAAATTGTCCTGTTAATCTGTTACACCCTTCCTCAAAATGTACTTGTGAAGAGGAGTTCCTTTTAATGTGCAAATATTGACCAAATAGCAAGTTGTTCCTAAGATGCCTGATGTGGTGTGATTTAAAATGACGGAACGAATTTCTGTCTGCAGCCTTCCAAATAAGGCTTCACAGCCAAAGTCCCACCTGCAGAGACAAAGACCGTGGTGTCCAAAAAATGAATACTGGCCGGATTTGCCTGTGAGGTAAATTTAATAGACGGATGTTTATTATTCAGCCACCCTATCAATATCTGTAAATAAAAAGAAAAGGTCATCAATAAACCTCTTAAACACGATGTCAAAATAAGGATTGTGGATTGGATCCAAGATCCACTGCTGTTCAAATGTGGCCATAAACAGGTTTGCTACACTCGGTGTGAACACACTTCCCATGGCCACACCCTGAGTTTGATAGTAAAATTGGTCCTGAAACCGAAAAAAATATTCTCCAAAATAATGTCAATAAGGTCAATTAAAAAATGTGTGGGTGGCAAAAGGCAATCCCTGTGTTGCAAAGTGTCAATAAGGCAAGTACGAGCCTCTTTGTGGGGAATGTTAATATATAATGAGGCAACGTCCAAGGTTGCCAATACCGCATTATCAACCAGATATTCCTTCTATTTTATTAATGAAGTTATTTGTATCTCTAAGGTAAGTGGCTATATTAATGACAAATGGCTGAAGAAAGGAATCTACAAACTGAGATAATGGCTCCAGTACGGAATTCGAGCCTGAGATGATTGGGTGCCCCAGTGGGGGATGCCCCGGTTTATGAATTTTTGGCAGCACATAGAAGATAGAAACATGGGGAAATGAATTCATTAAGAAAGCTGCTGTAGACTGATTTATATAGTCCAGAGCTAAGTCCAGACCATTTTAATAATGGTCATGACTCTTTCTGTTGGATCATAAGGAATGGCTTTATAGAATCTGTCATCAGAGAGGAGAGTATCAACCATAACAAGGTACTGTCAGTTAACTGCCATGAATTCTTTTCAATAACTGTATGACTGCTACAAGGTGTATTTACATGATCTCTGAAAAGGTTATCGGCTTTCATGTGTTTTACCCTCATGATCGGTGACAGGTCCCGCCCGGGAGTTCTCAATGGAGCCATGACTCCGCTTGCTTACTTGGTTGCTTCACTTGCGCATGCCCGGCTAAGCTGCCAACGAGCCGGGCCAATCATTTCTCAACACATTCTCGTATATCTCACGGTTCAACCCCTCCCAGTACTTCTCGATGAAGAGATTTTGACCGTAGCCCTGCACCTTCACAGCTATTCTATGGAATTGGTCAGTATACTCCCTTACAGAGGATCGGCCCTGAACCAGCTTCCGCAGCTGATTCCTGGCTTTCTCCTCCCCCAAGGGATCCTCATAGTGCTGCCGGAGGGCCCACATAAAGTCATTTACTGATCTCAATTCAGGACCCGGGGGATTGTGCAGACTCACATATCAGTCACTTGCAGTGTCCCGCAGCTTAGAGCCAATATAGCCAACCCTTTCACGTTTGGTAGGGTAAAGGTGGCCCCAAGTTCCCAAAAACTGCTCAGTCTCGATGATGAAAAAGTGGTGTTTGTCAGGATCCCCATCAAACATAGCTGTCAAGGGATCGTTGGGTGGCTGCCAGTATAACTGGTCCACAGGACTTGGGGGCAGCTGTGCTGGTGCTGCTGGCGCCTGCTGGGGACCCATGGGTGGTTGTTGTGCAGGTCCTGCTCCACCATCCTGCTGCTGAGCTGGCACTCCCCCTCCCCTTCCAGCTCCTGCCGAAGGGACCACTCCCACAGCTGCTCCCAGCACGGCTTGTTGCATCTCGAGTAGTGCCTCTTGTAGCTCCACTGCCAGCCGGTCGTGCATCTCATCGAATCTCCGGTCCATCTGCTTCCAGAGGTCATCCGTACCTCTCTCTGATGGCCGAGGGTTCTCACGTTCGTCTGGGACCAAACTCAACCTCCAGGAGTCCCTCTCCTCATCCGAGAACCGCATGCACGATCCTCTCCTGTCATGGACCCAGGACTCCAAAGTACCCCCACCAAAGGTCGACCAGGAATACCTTGGTAGGGGTTCTGCCCACCTGTGGCTCCCCCCCGACTGAGGGGAGCATAGGAATCATAGTTCGTGGTCACTGGCTTCACAGGTGCGGTAGAGACCGGTGTTTCGGGGGTTGAGGTGGGAATGAGGGACCCATCATCCGACATGGCCAGGTCTGGGTTTCACTCCTTCCTGATTGGAAGGATCACTAACAATCTGTGAGACTTCTGAGTAGATCCAGTAAGTCAGGCCTTGTATTTCAAAACACAGTCTTTATTCTTAATGGTCTTTCAGGAAACACTTGTGTTGTTAGTGATACCAGATACAGAATGGGAGGAATTGATATACTGTATTCAAACAAGGGTAAAAACGTGGGTACCAATGAGAAAAGAATTATCAAGTGCCAAAAAGTGCTACCGTTACTTTCTCAGGAAAAAGGTGTGTAAGCGGTGCTAACTCCCCATCCCCGGCCCTGTGTGTGTAATCTACATGCAGTTCCACACAAAAGACACCAGGAAGAGCGGAGGCCCAGTTGTCCAAGGTTACAAGTGCAGCAACAGAGATAACATGAGCCTAGCAAAATATCTGAGCTCATTCGGAGGAAGGAGGGGGGGGAGGGGGGAACCGCCAGAACAGAAGCTGATGCTGATCTCCCGCCGGGACCTGCAACAGGGACTGAAAAAGGGAACCAAACATGACAGGGAACCTCACACAAGGTTCCCATTGCAGTAATCAGTGAGAAAGGATGCATGTAACCCTAACCACAATTTCTTTTTATGCATATTATTCAGACATATCCAGTCTGAACCCTCGTTATGGGGTAAGCCCTGGGTATACTTCGGGGCATGTGCTAAAATCCTATTTTTGTCTTTATCTGAAAAGGCAAACCATCTAGTATAATGCATCATATTCCAACAATAATATAAATAACAAGCTGATTGCACAGTAAATACAATGGAACATACAAGAGGAGCTATGCAACAAGACGCCAAATCATAACCAAAGCCAGAAATTGCTGCCGCACACAAAGGAACTCCTCTTCACAAGTACATTTTGAGGAAGGGTGTAACAGATTAACAGGTCAATTTTTGGCCAGAGGTTACCCTGTGAACTTTATAAGGAATACTGCATAAAAGGTCAAGGGAATGGACAGGTGGACTCTACTAATGTGCACTTGAATATGCACCCATGGCTAATTCAATAAAGCAAATCATTTTTAGGCACTGGCATATCCTTAATGATGTTCCTGGGTGTGAATTGAAACCTTATATTGGGTTCAGGAAAACCAGGAGCTTTCACAATACTCTTACATGAGCAAATGCACGTATGGGCAGAACGATGTGGACAATTCCCATGTGGGAGATGCAATATATGTGTCCTTGTGTGGCAAATTAATAGTGTAGATTTCCCAGAACTTAATTTCTGTCTTAAACTGAAAGACTTATATACCTGTTCAACAAAATGAGTAATATATTTGGTCAGGTGTGCATGTTCTTTGAATTACATCAAGATGTCAAAGCGGGTGGTTGGAACAAGAATCGTGGAACACCGCTCCCGCATTAAACATAAACATGTAGACTCCCCCCCCCCCCCCCGGTGCAGCATTTTATGGCCAAAAATCATACACTTCAGGACTTTAAGTTGGTAGTGTTGGAATCATTTAGTGCTGACAGATATAATAGGGTCAACATCCAGAAATGGTTGTACCAATGTGAAAGTTATTGGATCTTTTGCACACGATCTCAGCATCTGTTTGGTCTTAATCAGGATTTAGAATACTCTAGTTTTTTAGGATAGTGTACCTTTAAGTGAAATAGATTATGTGTAGGTCAGGATTCAGCATGTAATATATAACCCTCAATTGAGATGTGTAACACAGGCATATCTGATGTTCATGATACTGAGAAGTTCCCATCTTAAAATAATCTCAAGGTGGCCCATCAATAAGAAAGTAAATTTTATTATGGTGGGCTTCAATCATGTCTCTATTTATAGTCTAGACCAGGGGTCCTCAAACTTTTTAAACAGGGGGCCAGTACACTGTCCCTCAGACCGTTGGAGGGCCGGACTATAGTTAAAAAAAACAAACAAACTATGAACAAATTCCTATGCACACTGCACATATCTTATTTTGAAGTAAAAAAAAAAATGGGAACAAATACAATATTTAAAATGAAGAACAAGTAAAGTTAAATCAACAAACTTACCAGTATTTCAATGGGAACTATGGGCCTGCTTTTGGCTAATGAGATGGTCAATGTCCGGTTCCATATTTGTCACTGCTAGTCGTAACAAGTGATGCAAGTGTGCATCAGTTAGTCTAGATCTGGTTGGAGATTTCAGATGTTATTTTGCGGGTAGGGAAGGCGCACGGGGGGGGGGGGGGGATGCGTGCGCAAGCAAGGCATCCTTGACGGGGCTGTTTTCTTTCCCTCTCCAAAGAAACAAAGAACTCGGCATCCTCACAAACTTTTTAAGGCAGCAAGCCCCCAGCTGCTTCTCCCTGAAACTCCACTACTGCAGGCATCATGATGGGAAAGAGAAACCTCTCTCTCTCTCTCTCTCTCTCCCCCTCCGATTCCCAGCAGCACAAAAAGCCTCACGTCTTGCACGGTGCGGCTCTCCCTCTCCAGGGGGCCGGGCGAAGACACCGGAGAAAAGCAAGGCAAGGGAAAGCGCGCACAGGCACACACACACACACACACACACAAACGGGATCCAAAAGATGGGCTTTTTCTTTGGTTATTTTGCGGGTAGGGAAGGCGCACGGGGGGGGGGAGGTGTGCAAAAAGGCACCCTTGAGGGGGCTGTTTTCTTTCCCTCTCCGAAGAAACAAAGAACTCGGCATCCTCACAAACTTTTTAAGGCAGCAAGCCCCCAGCTGCTTCTCCCTGAAACTCCACTACTGCAGGCATCATGATGGGAAAGAGAAACCTCTCTCTCTCTCTCTCCCCCTCCGATTCCCAGCAGCACAAAAAGCCTCGAAAAAGACCCCCACCTGGCTCTTGGGACTGGCGCAGGTCTCCTAGCCGGCTGAGAGGCCTCTCAGCCGGCTAGGAGACTTGGGGCCAGCCAGAGCGCCTGCCACCCCACACTTACTCTCTTCCAGTCTTCCTTTTGCCTCCTCTTAGCTGACTGGAAGCAGGGGGGCGGGGCTTTGTCATGTGGCCCGGGATGAGTTGGCTGCAATTTTTCCACTGCTTTGTGTGCTGCTGGGAATTGGAGGACAGGCAGCGGCACACCCAGTGGGCCAGAAAAATGCCCTCGGCGGGCCGCATGTGGCCCGTGGGCCGTAGTTTGAGGACCCCTAGTCTAGACCCATATTGTATAACATTGGGGTTGGTGTATATTGTGTGTTTCTATTTAGGAATATACCTTTGTGAATTCTGTGGACTACTTGAAAGTGGTTCTGTATTGAACAGTAGCTGGATTAGGTAGTTTTAGAACTAAATTAATATTGCTTGTTGTAAGTTTGTGTGTATGCTTAGTGTACTAGTTTATTTTATGCTATTTACAGTTTTCCCTGAAAAAGAACAACAAAACGAAGTTCATATCTAGATTCTTTTGGAAACTTCTGGAAACTTCTTTGAAAACTTCTTTGGTTACAGCTATAGGATGACATATTATTGATTGTAACTCTGATTCCTCATTGTTACATTATTGCTACATTGTTGCTTATTACAAAACTCTGTGTAGCAGCAATTTCTGGCTTTGTTTATGATTTGCTGTCTTGTTGCATAGCTTCTCTTGTATGTTCCATTGTATTTACTGTGCAATCCGCTTCTTACTGGCATCCAGAAAAGACACTTGATACATGAAGCTGCCATATACTGAATCAGATCATCAGTCCTTCACAGTCAGTATTGCCTACTCAGACTGGCTCTCCAGGGTCTCAGGCAGAGGTCTCTCACCATCACCTGATCTTTTTAACTGGAGATACCAGGGATTAAACCTGGGACATTCCACATGCAAAGCAGAGGCTCTGCCACTGAGCCACAGCCTCCTTGAGTATGCCGACATGCTTACAGATGTTGTTCTTTGAGCTCCTCACCCAGCTGTTGTAGCATGCATTATTTTTAAAAGTTCCCTCTGTTTCTAAATTGGTCTGAAATGCAGAGTTGAGTGATTGAGGTTGTGTGAAGAATACAACTCCAAAACCTCCTTTGGTACATGCAACCTTCCTTGGATCCCCATTACAAGGGGGGGGGGCAGTCCTGTAGTCAATCATAGTAATATAAAACAAAAGTCCAATCTCTCAAGAGAATTACATTTTGTATGGCTTAAGAAGGAGAAAGGAGATTGCTGTCCCAGGAAGGAGGAGACCAATGCTCCCTCTAAGCTATGGAGCCCTGTGAGCAAAAATTCTACTTTGTGAGCTACTGGTATTAAAGTTGTGAGCGAGTGATTTGGCTACTGCTGAGCAGACTGAGAAAGTGAAGAACCATTCTGCCTTGGCAGGGAGGGTGGGATACAAATATGAATGAATGAATGAATGGTTCTTCACTTTCTCAAAAACTCCAAAAGGTTGGTGAGGCAGGACTTCTCTTTGCAGAAGCCATGCTGATTTTCTCTCAGCAGACTTTGTTCCTCCATGTGCCTAATAATTCAATCTTTGATTACAATTTCTACTAATTTGCCTGGGAAAGATGTTAGGCTGACTGGTCTGTAAATTCCTGGTTCCCCTCTGGATCCCTTTTTAAAAATTGGTGTAACATTTGCTACTCTCCAGGCTTCTGGTACAGCGGTTGAATTTAGTGATCGGTGTGACCTATATGGGTTAATAGATCAACTGTCTTGTATTTGAGTTCCCTAAGAACTCTTGGGTGCATGCAGTCAAGACCTGGAGACTTATCGGTTTTTAATTTCTGCAGTAGGTCTAGAACTTCATCTCTGGTCACCCCAATTTAGCTCAGATCTTCAGACTCCCTTCCTGAAAATAGTGGCTGTAGCTTGGGTACATGCCCCACACTTATCACAATGAACACAGAAACAAAAAATGCATTGAGCTTTGCTGCCATCTCCCCATCTTCCTTTAGCAAGCTTTTTATTCCTTTGTTATACAAAGGCCCCACTGCTTCTCTGGCTGGTTTCCTGCTCCAGACACATTTTTAAAAAAATGTTTAATGTTTGTTGCAATGCTTTTAACTTTTAGGCTTTTAACCCTTACTGATAAAAGTAATAAGGAGATATGTCCTATGACACGAGCCTGCATTGAATATTTTTAAAAAGCTTCTGACAGAGTTGAAACAACCTTAAATGCTATTTTAGCTAAAATTAGCGAAGGGGACAGGTTCTGTAAGTGGATAATTGCTTGTTTTAGAGGAAAGTTGTTCATACATGGATCATTTGCTAATGACAATAAGATGGGGAATACTGACAAAGTCCTGCCCAGATCCCAGGTCTACCGTTCTAAGCAGCAACGGATAGATCAGGGCTCTGCGGAAGTTCCTTTGGAGACTTCTGTGGTGGAAGGGAGTAGACCCTGGCTGTTTTCAATGGCGAGTATACCTGTTCTTCAGAAGCCAGGTCTACCTCCATTATTATGTGGGTCATTTGCTAATAATACGCTGGAGCAAGAGACAAAGCCAGGATGCCTTCAGTAGTTTACTTGATTCGTAATCTTATGAAGCATTGAAGCACTGAATATTATGAAGCAATTAGGAGTGAGATAAAGCAAATTAAGATGGGGAGTTGAAAAGATTATTCTGTTTGCTGACAACATTGTGTTAAATCTGCGGGAACCATCACAAATGTTTAAAGGTTCAAGCAGGTAACAGGTCAGTTGGGACCAGAGAAAGGATAAGTATTCAGCAACAAGGATTTTGATACACTGCCATGGTTAGGGCAAAAAACTTTGGAAGAAATGTTATGCCTTAATTCCTTTACCTCTTTTTAAACATACCCTTAATTTTTGAAGGTAGTTTGCTAGGAAAATGGCAGAAACATAAATTCTCCATGCAGGGCAAAAGTCAAGGGATATTAATTCAAAAGAAAGATAAAAGGGTTTCTCCAGCCTTCATGCTTAACTATTTAGCATCTCAAATACCAGCAACAACTGAGTGAATTAAACAGGATGAAAGATTTTAATGAATAGGATATGAATAATAAGCATCCCCTTCAAATATTTCCATGGGATAATGGATATGGAGGAAAGTGGAACAGACTAGATAATAGCATTGTAAACTCACTATTGAGGTCATGGTGTAAAATGAAAAGAAAGTGTAGCCCTAAGGTCTTCTTGAGAGAAACTTACTATACTGATCATTTTTAAAAGTATGCTGAGAGACATTGTGACAAAAGATTGTTGAATGGGGAATGAATTATAAAAAAAAAACCCTGTGGAATTATTACTACCCATTCAGTTCAGCCCATTTTGCAAGTTCGCAAAATCATAAAGAGTAATAATAAGAATATACTGGAGACAGAAAACATAGCTTGAAAGCATCCTTCAGTAATGAAAAAGGAGTGGGATGATAAATATGTCACATTATTGTCTCAAATAATGCAATTCACAACCAGTATTGTTTGAGATTATATCTTGGGCAGTTTGTGCCACAGGCTGCTCATTGGATGCTTACCTAGCTGGGCTGGATACGGTGTGACATCACTGGGGGGGCAAGGCCAGGAGGATTTAGAAACCTTCCTATGGGGAATGCAGAGGAAGACAAAATCTATTGAGGAAGACTCAGCATGGGTTCTGTAAGGGAAGATCTTGTCTCACTAACCTGTTAGTGTTCTTTGAGGGAGTAAACAAACACGTGGACAAGGGGGACCCACACCTCAAAAAAGATACTATAACATTGGGAAAAGTACAGAAAAGGGCAACTAGAATGATAAAAGGGTTGGAACACTTTTCCTATGAAGAAAGGTTGAAGCCCTTGGGGCTCTTTAGCTTGGAGAAACGTCTGTAATCTTGGTGTTTGAGGGGGGCAACAGTGGGAGGGCTTCCTGCTCCCACTGCTGGACCTTCTGAGGGCACCTGGTGTTTTTGGCCACTGTGTGACACAGAGTGTTGGACTGGATGGGCCACTGGCCTGATCCAACATTGGCTTCTCTTATGTTCTTATGTTCTTAAGACTGAGACAAGGTGTTGGTATGAGCCACCGTTATCTCATCCTGCTGCAGAGGAAGCTAGTACTGCTTTCAAGAACAGGCCAAAGAAGGCCAGAGTTGGGATCCAGCATCAGAACAGTGAGCTCCTGGCTGTGGAAGGCACAGGGTAGGATTAAATACACCCAAGATGTGGCCAGGAAACCGCTCTGAGAGGCTGTGTGTGATCACCAAAGCAAGGGGATTCCCCTTGGCCTGAGAAACGAGCAAAAAGATATGGGCCCCCTCAAAAGCTGGGAGGAGGGGTTTCTGCTATCCCTAGCTGTGGGATTTCACTGGGGAAACACCAGGTGCCACAGCCCCACCTCTTGGCTCCAGTGGCTGGGGCCAGGTGGGGGTTTTGCCCACCAAGGCTTCTGATTGGCCATTGGAGATTTGATTGGTTGCACAGATTTTTTTAAACGTGTTGGTAGCAGCTGCCACCACAGCAGAAGGCTCTTTACTGTGTGACTGAAGGTAAGTTGCTGTGCCCACCCCCACATGGCGTCAGAATTCCCAAGGTGTCCATAGGCTCAAAAAGGCTGGGGAACCCTAAGTCAGAGAATTCAAGGGCCAGTTGAAAGGTTTGGGGGGAATCTCTTCACCGATTGTTTTGCTAGATAAACTAGTTATTGTGTACAGTTGAAACTGCCACACTTCTGGTCACTGTGTCAATCGTTCTGAGATTTGATATTTGACTCCATGTGCTTTTAACTTCCTGCTAGGGTTGCCAGCTCCGGGTTGGGAAATACCTGGAGATTTTGGGGAGTGGAGCCTGAGGAGGGGGTTGGGGTTGGGGAGGAGAGGGACCTCAGTAGGGTATAAATGCCACAGAGTCCACTTTCCAAAGCCGCCTTTTTCTCCAGAACTGATCTCTGTTGCCTTGAGAACAGCTGTAACCCCTGGAGACCCCCAGCCACCATGTTGACGTTATATAATATAGCCAAAGCTAAACACTGTATGTACATAACAATTTTTAATAAAACAATTTCAATTATTTTAATAAAGTTTCACACAATGTTTCCAAATATCCAACAGTTGTCTCGTATACATTTCATAAGTATCATGATGCTTCTCATAAACATGCTGTTTTTTAAATACAATAATACAAGTACATAAACAACATCAGTTTTCAAGGAAGCCTGTAATATACACTATGAAACAGTCCCGTATAGTCCACAATCAAGTAATCTCTGCCATAAACAAAACAATCCTCATTTCTTATAACGTGACCCACTATGGGTTTATCTGCATATGGAGGTGTTCTTCACCATTAAAGGGCTTAGTCAAAACAAAGCTGAAAGTAGTTGAATATACGAAAGTTAAAGTTGTACTTTGAGCACCTAGAACTTGACTAAGCATGGTTGACAACGTACGTTGAATTGAAGTTATATTCTAACACAGATCCTAGGTCATATGTTTAGTTCCTTCATCAGAGTTAAATTGATGAGTCCCTTCGTAATCTTTCACTTACAGGAGCTAGTGAACATAAAAGGTGACATAATTTTGTCATAAAATTCCTACATAGTACACTACATACAGAATGCTCAGTATAAACAGACCTATCTGCAATTTAAAACCATTGTAAAGTCAGGCGCTTACCTACCTCACAGGGTGTCTGTTGTGGGGAGGGGAAGGGAAAGCAGTTTGTAAGCCGCTCTGAGACTCCAAGTGAGTGAAGGGCGGGATATAAATCCAATCTCTTCTTCTTCTTCTTCTTCTCTTCTTCTTATAGGCATTTGGAATACTCCAAGGAGCCCTTATGTTTCACAATTCAGGAGAATCTGTACCAAGCTCTCATAGTATGACATTAAGCAAAGAGCCCATTTAACAAAATCCTATCAGCAAATCTCCCTTCCCCTATCAGGGATTTTGACTACACTGAGGGTGCATTCAGACAGGCAGCTAATTCCGCCATTGGCCCAGCTGTAATTTGAGCTAGATCTTTTTAATCCAGCATTGCATGACCAGACAGGAACCGTGCAGTTGGCTTTAAAAAAAAAAAAAAAAAACCTGTTTGGGCATGTGCATATGTGCTTATCTGCATATGTGCCTCACCGTCTGCGGACGTCACATGTTTAAGCGGTTATGTGCACATTGCTAAGAGTTTTTTTTAAATGGCGGCCATTTGGGATGGTCTGGAGACCATCCCTACAGGCTGATTGCACACTGGTGAAATGACCTGATGGTGGAAAGTCCAGCATTGGCCCATTGGCCAGCTTTAGACCAGATTTTAAGCACTGTCTTTTAAGTATGGTTCCCTGACAGGGATCAACGGGCTACTAATGAAAGTGGCATGATTCCCAGATGTTGAGGTCTGGATGTGCACTTTAAATCCACCAGGCACTCATGTCTGGCGCAGCTCAAAAGAGCCGTCTGAATGCACCCTGACAAGCAGTTTCATCTTAGTTATAGGGGAAAGGGGAGTTTGATGGAAGGGGACCCTAGCCTGCCTCCACAGGCCCTTCACTCTGAGCTGCTGGTTCAAGGAGCAGACTACATGTCAGTAAATGGACCAGTGAGACACATCTGAGGGAGGCAACAGGTGATAAGGCAGGCTGATCATCCCTGAGCCAATCTCGGTGTTGGTGACTTGGGTGACCAGCCAGTTTTGGCCCAGGGCTGGAATAATGATTTTGGACAAGAAGTAACTAAAGAGTAGAGGAAAGTGTGGAAATGAGAGATAACATTTGTATGACACGGAAAATTAATTTCCGGTTTTGTCTATATCAGGGGTGTCAAACATAAGGCCCGGGGGCAGGAACCGGCCCATCCAGGGCTCTTATACAGAGGGGTGCAACTAACGGATGTGACAGAGGGAACAGGAGTGGGGTGCTGCTTGGGGGGAGTGGGTGGAATGGATTGTCGCTTCAGCACTGTGGAACAACCTCGTCTGCAGCAGGCAAGCGGAGCCTCTTCGCTTCAGTGGCAGCCTCAGTGGTAAGATGGGAGCCACTATGTCCGCAGTCATGCCCACTTAGGGTTCCAAGGTGAGGTCGCATGTCTCTTCGCTTGGCCTGCCACTCTGCAGGTGCTGTCCCAGGTGGCTGCAGGGATCAGCATTTGCATGTGTGTAGGGGGAGAGGGGTGCAGACAATCCTCTGCTGGAGCCTGCTGATGGCCAGTGCTGCCACTGTAATTGCATCCCCCACCCTATGCTGTGGCTGTGGTGTGGCCCGTGGGGGCTGTTCTTCAGCAGTTTCTTACACACATTGGGGGCCTAGTTGTTAGCCTGACTGCTCTTTTATGTTATTAATATTTGGGGGAATATTAGCTCTTAACAATATGCAGTCGGCTTACGGGACTTTCGCCAGTGTATTCTGAGGCGGCACTAACTGATACTTCTGAGAAACTGACACAGACTCAATTTAAAAGGTATAAAAATGATTTGTTTACTAAAATATAATAAAAGGTGGTACAAAACAATGTTATTCTGTCATTCATGCAAGCATACAGTACTAGGAAGTTAGATAGGAGTTACAGAGATGTGTGCATGAGCAGGTTATTGATGGTTTCTGTCGAGGGTGATATTTACCTCTATGGAAGCGGTGAAATCCGGCTGGAAAACGAGGGTGAGAAGTCCTTGGGAAGAAGATAAAGGATCGCGGTTCTGAGCCAGCAGAAAGCCACATGGCAGACCCCAGTGGTGCACCCAGGGATCCGTGAGAGAAGAAGGGGAACAAGGAAAAAACTAGAACAGGAACTAGACTCTCTTCGTAACTCTTGGGGAACAGCTTTTATTGGGAGGTGGTACCTGGGAGGATGGCATGATATGATGCCATCCCTAGAAAACCTATAGAAGGTCCGTTTGCTATCTCTAGCCACTAAGGGGGTGCTAAAGGTGTGGACAATATTCAAATCTATCTGATGGCCAGGGCAGGATGTCGCTGTCAGCGGGATCTGGTGCCGATCTTCTGGATCACAGGAACGCTGGCCATGTGAACCGATCTTCAGGAAGCATCTCGGTGTCCTTTGATGTAGCAAATGGAGATGAAGGCTGGCAGGAGGGGGACAAGCAGGCATACGTGCATGGAGTGTATATCTGTATGGAGTTGCTGGTATAAGCCTGTAACCTCATGGCTTTGTGTGAGAGAATGTCTTTGTCCTCTGCGTCAACCTCCTGCCTGGAGGTGGCAACCTCAGAAAATGGTACTCTGATCCTATAGTGTAGGCATCTATTCCCATCTTCCCACTGGTCACCTAGTGTACTCTCATGTCCCACATAACTGATATCATAGTCCATTCATTACCCCTATAAATCAGAAAAGTTCATAAGGATGCTGCGCAGCCTCACATAGTCCTGCCACCAAGCAGGCCTCCCTCTGCCATGGAACACCTAGTGGCTTTCAGCTGTAGACAGCTCCCACCTCTTGTGGGGGGGCAGTGCCAGTGATCTCTGGCTATGCTGTTTGCTGGGTGGCCTGGGGCCTCTTCTACATATGTGGCCTTGAACATGTACCTGCTGCCCCATTAGACAATCTGGCAACCTTCAGCCTGGGGTGGCTACTGCCACATGGGGACAGCACAGCTTGCCAACGATCTCTGGCTTGAAACCCCCAGCATCGCCCTGCCATGGATTGTCTGGTGGCCTAGGCTGGAGGTGGCCACTGCCACATGGGCATCTCCAGCTTATCAGGCTTGGCTTGTGTCCCGCCATGCACCTGGCCTTGCATCCGGGCCACTGCCCGCCCTGCAGGCAGGGGGAAGTTAGTTTAACTTGTCTTCCAGTTTCTTTCCATGGTGGCTCTGGGGCAGGGGGGCGCTCACAACACCCAGACGCTTTGCGTTTTTACCCTGGGGCCCAGGCTCACAGCAATGGTGGCAGAAGTGGGTTGAGGAAGGGGTTTGTTTTCCTCCAGGCATCATGGGGGCATCTGTCCACCACTACACCGCTGGCTCTCCAGTCTGCCCCTGTGGGTTTTCCTCTGCAACCCCCCCGCCCATGGGTCCTTGGGAGCCAGTTTGGTGTAGTGGTTAAGTGCGCAGACTCTAATCTGGGAGAACTGGGTTTGATTCCCCACTCCTCCACTTGCACCTGGCTGGATGGCCTTGGGCAAGCCATAGCTCTGTGTACCAGCTGTTCTCTCAAGGACGGCTTGGGAAAAAGCTCTCTCAGCCCCACCTACCTCACAGGGTGTTGTGGGGAGGGGAAGGGAAAGGAGTTTGTAAGCCGCTCTGAGACTCCAAGTGAGTGAAGGGCAGGGTATAAATCTAATCTCTTCTTCTTCTTCCTTGCAATGAGAACCTGCCAACTCAGAGCTTACCAGCTGCTGTACTTTATAAAGTTTGTATCTCCGCTACCTGGCATTAAATTTTATGGCACACATGGCCTGGCCCAACAAATTTATGTAAGAGCTGGCCCTCGTAAAAAATGAGTTCAACACCTCTGGTCTAGATAGTATCTAAATCAGTAGAAAATATCTAACACATGTCCTCAGGTAGCTGTTTGCACAAAACTTCCCAGATCGGAGGCCTTTCTTTTCTTTTTTTTTAGTGAGTATTTGTGTGTGTGTGCGCATGCATGCTTGGAAGTCATGGTGACCCCTAGTGGGGCTAGGAAGTTTCAGAGAGGTGGCTTTGATATTTCTGCTTCTGCCCTTCCGGCCTTGGTATTCCATGGAGGTCTCCCTTCTAAGTACTTGCTAGGGTTAGCCCTGCTTAGTTTCTGAGATCTGATGAGATCGGGTTTACCTGGACTATCCAGGTCAGGGTGATTGGAGGCCTTTCTTAAAGGGGTTGTAGAGTTCGGGATGCCAGCCTCCTGGTGGAACTTGGGGATCCCCTGGAATTTTGACTCATCAACAGACTACAGAGATCAGTTCCCCTGGAGAAAATGACTTCTCTGGAGGGTGGACTCTATGGCATTGTAACCCACTGAGGTCCCTGTCCTCCCCAGGCTCCATCCCTAAATCTCCAGGAGTTTCCCAGCCAGGATCTGGCAACCCTACCCCTCTATCCCCTGCCGGTGGCCCAGGGTGACCTGGCAATCCTGTGTAGAGCCTTTGCCAGTAACTCGGAGTTTCCGGTTGGAGGAATGGAGGTCTGACATGCTTTGCAAATGCGCAAGGTGGACAGCGGCTCTTCCTGACAGCTTGGGTGGATTAATCCACCTGACGCAACCTCACACAGGTAGTGTGAGGACCAGCAAGCAATATAATCCAGGTTTGAGCAACCTCGGTGAAGGGAAAGTCTCGGAGGAGACTTTTCCGACACCTTGAGCACTGCAGCCGAAGAGGATTCTTGCGAGTATCTCTAAGGAGCCGAGCTGAGCTGAAAAATTCAGCATAAAACCTCCAATTCCCCTGATTCCTTAACAAAGAAGACAAAGTTTAAACATTGGGACCACATCTGAAGCGAAGTAACAACAAAAGGTAACGGAAAAAAGTTTTTTGCCTTACCACCGCCGCGTTTTGAAAGACGAAAAGCAGATCGGGTGAAGCAATAGACTGTTGTTGATTGGATGAGAGCAGTTTTGAAGCGCTAAAAAACTGAATTTGAACTTAAAAAGCCAAAAAAACAAGTTGTTTAACATTCCTGCGGTTAAGAAGAGTCGGGAGGGGAAGCCAAGCATCGCGAGACAAAGAGGGAGAAGGGAACCAAGCATCGTGAGATTAAGACGTGAGGACTGAATCAGGAAGTGACGGCTAGAAGAGCAGACAAGAAGGGAAAAGGAGAAGAACCGGAAGAAGGTAAAGGGGACTCTAAATACTGCCGGACCAGAAAGGGGACTCTTAATACTGCCGGACCAGAAAGACCATAACAGGAAGTGATGTGCAGAGAGCAGACAAGTAAATAAAAGGAAGGGACAAAAAGAAACTACGGCAAGCCAGAAGCAAGGTAAAAAGACTATAACCTTTGACATTAACCATAGAGAAGTCGCGCCCGCCATTTTGGATTTATAAAATTTTTAAACTGCAATATCTCAAAGATTATATAACTTAGAAGGCTGAAACCAACATAATTTGACTTGGCAAGATTAGCTTGTTTGAATGCACTAATTGGTGTTTGATTTGGAAAACAAGATAAAATAGATCTTTTTTAAAGAGGCAAAACGGACCGCGGACTAAGATCGAGAGCAGCTACATGGTCCTCTCCTACAATGGCAGCAAAAAAAAGAAAAAGAGCTACTAGCCGTTATGGAAGCAATGGAAAAGAAAATGTTAGACGCTATAGGAGAGGTAAATGTTAAAATGAATAATATAGCTGCTCAAGCAGATAAAAATTTCATGGAATTAAAAGCAGAATTTCAAAAATTATCCACAAGAACACAAGATATAGAAACTAAAGTAAAAGAACTGGAAGAAAGCACCCATAAGACAATGAGAGAGAACGAGAGGATGGAAAAGATGATGCATTATAAAGATATGCAAAATCATTTGAGATTTCGAGGGATCGAGGAAAAATTGAATGAGGACATTTTCACAAGAATGCAAGAAGCAATAGCAGATTTTTTACAAGAACAGGAAGAAGTTGTTAAAGAACACATGGATCTTGTTTATAGAGTTAATTCTACATACGCAAGAGACAAAAACATACCAAGAGATGTGGTTGTCCAATTTACAATGAAAAGAACAAAAGAACAAATCTACAGGAAGTGCTTTACTGACCCTTTTGTAATAGATGGAAAGAAAATCATAGTAATGAGAGCCTTTGCCGGTAACTCATTTAGCTTACAAGCAAGAGGCAATGGAAGCAGGAGGTTTGCTCTTATGTTCAGGTTATCTGGTGTAAATCTGGGCTCAAAGTGGAAAATGGGCCACATTCACATGGACACATATCTAGGGTACAAGACACATGGTAATGCTTCTTTTCATAGAGGTGCTCTTCCTTGGTCTATTAAGACCACAGGCCTGAATAAATATGACTTTCCCTTTTGTATCTAGGTTGGCCTTTAGCTAACAAAAATGAGATTATCTGCCCAGAGCCTCTGTATATGCGGAGGTCCAGATCCTAAAGACCTGTGTCATTACCTGCTGGCCAGTTCACTTTATTCAGCTCCAAAGATGAATTTTTTAGGTACAATCGTGGCCAATTTAGGCCTTAGCACTGTGATGGAACAGGTCAGATATTTACTTGCAGAGGTGGGACCAGAGGTCTCATATAAAGTTGCCCTTTTTGCCGTAGCGGTAAAGAAAATTCGGGCCAAGCTAGTGTCAGCATACATCAGTTGCTTATGGGAGTCATTTCTTTCTCGCATAAAACAAGTTTTAAAATGTGACCCTCTAGTACCTACCTGGTCTAGAGGTCCATCTGGCACATCTGAAGTTTTAAAATGTGATTCTCCCCAGTGACCCTCTAGTTACCTGGTCATCAGGCGCCGCCAGGTGGGAGCCTGCCAGGGGGCCCAACCACAGAGTGACATTGATGCAGCCCGAAATAACTCACTGTGGGTTGGGCTCCAGGGATGCGGAAGCTGTCCCACTGACATCATCGTGGCCCAAAGCTGCCTGCAGCAGCTTGGGCCTCCAGGCCACCGTGGCAGCCACACAGCCAGAAGAGTCAGCCATGCCGGGCCTGCAACCCGACGCCAGGGCCCGCAGCCCGGCACCAGGGCCCATTCACACTCACAAGCCCAGCAGCACAAGCGCCGCTGTGGCTCGCAGCCAGGGAAGGGAATGCCACTCACTGAGGCCCCTCCCAGGGCTCAGTATTGTTGGTTAAATGGGGCGAGGCCAGGAAGGGAGCCAGAGGTGGGGGCGGGCTCAGAAGAGGCAGGACGGAGCAGGGTGGGGATAAAAGCAGGGAGTCAGAAGGGGCTGGGGAGGATTGCTGAGCAGATGCTGTAAGAGTGCCCAGAGAGAGAAGCAGCCTGCTAGGAGGAGCGGGTGTGAGGGCGGTATAAAGTACCATGCCCCCAGCCTCGCCCACACATACTGATAGGGTCACTCGTGAGTCACCCTAAACCATTGGTTCCCAAAACTCGGAGTGAGCAGGGTCAAATGCAGAGAACTGTCCTGGAGCGGCTGCCATGACTCGGGAGCGGTGAGCAATGTCCTCTGGGGCAGTCAGTGATGCAGCGAGGCACTGGAGCCTGCGTTGTTTGGTTGCCGGCAGATCGGTGCTTGATGCTGGGCTGGAGTTCGTGTTGGTGTCGCTCATTGGGATCCCACCTTCATCGCCAGTATAAAGTACTGAGTCCAGAGACGCGTTCTTGTGAAGTCAGCTCATAAGGTTTATTGATGGTTCAGGAACATATGTCTCAATGGGGCTCTGGGGCCTGCTTATATTCACCTCTAAACCATGCCCCCAGCCTCGCCCAAACATACTGATAGGATCACTCATGAGTCACCCTAAACCACTGGTTCCTTTTTGAATCCTGGCTGGTCGATTAGTCTCTTTTACGATCCGGCCAGGCTATTGTTTCCCAGAGCAAAGCTCTGTGTCTCGCCTGGCCACATGTGTGCCCCTGACCTTTTGTGCAGTCGCCGTTAGAACACAACACCTCTCCCCCCGTAGTTCAGACTTCCCTTAACAAACAAAGTCCCTTAAGTATGGCTGTTCCCCCAGTGGGCTGCTCCAGACTTGCCTTGGCTGGTCCCGGAGGCTCACCTCCTGGGGCCAGTGTTGGGGATGTGTCGATGTGGGTCTCTGCAGGCACACTTGGTTGGTGAGACTCTGTTGCCGGCATTTCGCTGTCCTCCTCCTCGTCTATCAGCTCAGGAGTGAAGTTTTCCTCCTCACTTTCCTTGAGACTGTCAGTCACAGTGGTCAGGAGCCAGTGGCGTAATTGGTCCACATGTTGTTTCCATAGTTGACTCTCTTCTCCTGTGACCTCATAGGATAGAGGCCCAGTTACTCGCACTATCCAGTCTGGCAGCCAGGCAGGACCCTTCGTGTAGTTCTTCACATAGATTGGGTCCTCCAGGAAGAAGCCTTGCGGAACCTTCTGCTGCTCTGGGGCATGGTCGAGATGTAGATGGTCCAGCCTGGTTGTGAGCCGCCTACCAATGAGTAGTTCCACAGGGCTGCACCCAGTTATTGTGTGTGGGGTCATTCTTTGACTGAACAGGAACGCTGCTAGCCGGTAGTTCCAGACACATTAAGTGGGACAGGCAATAAACCTCAAGGCTGGCAGTAAATTACTGATAGAGACCCAGGACACTGGACAATTAATGGCAGAGGATCTGACACTTCTTTGGTCATGCACACCATGCACCTGGCATGTCCATTGGTGGATGGATGGAACAGGGCAGGAAGTGCCAGATCCTGTAGTAGTCCATGAACACCTAGAACTCCCCTGACGTGAAGGCCGAGCCGTTGTCGGTCACGAGTGTGTCAGGGATGCCATGGGAACCGAAAATCTGCCACATAGCTTGTATGGTGGCCTGCGATGAAGTGGAGGACACTGGTGCCACTTCCAGCCACTTCGTGTAGCTGTCCACTAATATAACAAATATTTGGCCCTGAAACGGTCCCACAAATTCTAGGTGGAGCCTGGCCCATGGCTTGTGGGATGACTCCCAGGGTCGCACCGGGGCCTGTGGTGAGTCAGGCCTCAACTCCTGGCACATTTGGCATTTCTTGACCAGCTCCTCGATCTCACGATCTAGCCCAGGCCACAAAACATATCTCCAGGCCAGCGCCTTCATCCTGACTATGTCCGGATGTATGTCATAGAGGGCTATGAGCACCCATTTGTGCAGCGGGCCTGGTATTACCACCTGCACTCCCCATAGCACACACCCCTTGTGTGCTGAGAGTTCATTCCTCCAGGCTGAGAAAGCGGCAAAATTGGGCCCGGGTGTGCTGGGCCATCCCCTTCCCACCCAGTCCAAGACACGGGAAAGGGTGCAATCACGGGTGGTGAGGCAGGAAACGTCCTTCACCTGGACGAACCAGTCCGGCAAGTCCTCCAGCAGAGCAAAGTGGTGAGCTGGAGCCAGGTCAGGGTCACAGGATGGGAGGGGCAGGTGGCTGAGGGCATCTGCGTGGCCCATGGCCTTCCCGGGGTAGTGGACCAGCTCATACTGGTAGCCAACCATGAAAATTGACCAGTGCAGCACCCTGGGTGAGAGCATCTGGGAAGTTTGGCAGTCTGGTGCCAGGAGACCCAGGAGCGACTTGTGGCCCGTCAAAATTGTGGAGGCCCGGCTGTACAGTTAGTTTTTTATACCTGCTACAATAGCCAGGGCCTCCTTGTTGATCTGCACAAAGTTGCGCTCGGCCGCCGACAAGGTGTGGGAATAATAGGCAACTGGCACCTCCCTCCCATCTGCCAGGCAGTGTCCCAGTGGCGCCGCCGACCCCATATGGTGAAGCATCACAGGCGAGGGAGCAACTCATCAAAGTGGGCAAGGACCATATTCGAAGTCAGCAGACCCTTCACAGCCCAGAATGCCACTGTGTGACAAGGACCCCCGGACCACTTGGTGTTTTTGTCCAGGAGCCTATGGAGGGGTTCTGCTACTGCTGCCTTGTGGGGAAGGAAAGTGTGGTAGAAGCTCAGGAGCCCTAAAAACGCCTGGAACTCTGACTTCAAAGTTGGAGTGGGGGCTTCTGTAATGGCACAAACCTTGTCAGGGGTCAGGTGGATGCCCTGTTCGTCCATGGCGAAGTCAAGGAACTTGATGGACAGGACTCCCAGTAGACATTTCTCCCATTTGACCTTGAGGCCCACATTGGCGAAGGATTGCAGGGCCATGAAGGTCTTGACGTCTGGTGCGGCGATCAGAACGTCATTGAAAAATGGCTGGACCCTGGGGATACCTTTAAGCAAAGAGTCCATTGGTTCCTGGAATATCCCCGGGGCTATGCTGACCCCAAATTGCAGGTGCTGGACCGTGAAAGGCCCCCTGTGGGTGATGATGGTCTGGGCTTCAGTGGTTATATTGTCCACCGGGAGCTGCTGGTAGGCCTGTGCCAGATCCAGCTTCCTGAACACCTTAGAGCCTGCCAGCGAGGCAAGGACATGGCTAACCACCAGTACAGGATAGGCATGGTCCTGGAGGGCCTTGTTAATTGTGCATTTGTAGTCAGCACAAATGCGGATGTCCCTGTTCGGCTTCATAGGGGTCACAATGGGAGTGTCCCATTGGGCATGTGGGACTGGCTCCAGGACCCCTTGTTTGACCAACCGGTTGAACTCTTTATCGATTTTGGGGCAGACCACCGGGGGGGGGTCACTTGGCTGTCATACAGATTGGCTGGATTGTTGGGTCAAGGTCCAGAGGCACTGGGGGCCCAGTGTATTCATCCAGTTTGCCATCAAAAAAGGCCAGGAACTCATTGCAGACTGACTGAAAATCTGCGCCACAGCATTGGTTTACGCCAGTTACTCCTAGTCCCAGGGGCCCAAACCAAGACAGTCCTAGGATGCTAGAAAGCTTGCCTTTGATGACCAAGAGGTCCAAATGTCCGTTAAGGTCCTTATATTGGACCCTGAAACTTCCCCACCCCTTGATTGCAACTGGGTTCTTCTGAAAATCCCGGAGCTTTAGTCCCACTGGCTTCCGTAATGCCCCCCCCCCCGCGGACAGTTTTCTAAGGGTGTCCACGGAAATTATAAAAAAGGCAGACCCTGTGTCCAACTCCATCTGGCAGGGGGACCCCTCTATGACTATTGGGATGTAGATTTTGTTGGGGGTGTATTGGGGCAAGTTAAGTACCTGGGTCGATGTTGTGGAGTGTAAGTCTGATGACTCCAGGTGTGCAGCTTGTGATCATCGGGATGCCTGGGAGCGACAGACATGGGCGATGTGTCCCATCTTGCTGCAGGCCTGGCAAGAGGCTTTGTGGAAGCAGCAGGCCCGGCGGTCGTGGGGATCACTGCAGCTGGCACATGATGCCTTCGGGATGCGGCAGTCTTCGGGGTGGCCTGAGACAAAATGGCAGCTGGCCACTGTGGTCCTCTCTGGTCTAGTCTTTGAAGCTGCAGGATGTCCTCCTCCTCATCCAACGGTGTGGGGCTGTTTTTGGTTGCCAGATGGTGTGTGGTAGATGCTTGGTAATCCTGTTGCATCCAGCCTCAACTCATCGGTGGCCATGAGCTTCCAGTGGAGCTTCGGCTTGTGGACACCCCAGATGAACTGGGTCAAGAGCGTGTCCTCAACAGATGGAAACTTGCACCCCACGGCTAGCCGCCAGAGGTTGGCCATGAAATTGGCAGCAGACTCACCGGCCTTCTGTGTGCAGGAGCAGAAATCCATCCGCAACACCATCTTTGAAGGCTTAGGCACAAAGTAGGTGGTGAGCACCGTGATGAGTTCCTCGAATGATGCGTTGTCCAGTGTCCTGGGTGCACTTAAGAAGAAGAAGAGATTGGATTTATATCCCACCCTTCACTCACTTGGAGTCTAAGAGCGGCTTACAAACTCCTTTCCCTTCCCCTCCCCACAACAGGCACCCTGTGAGGTAGGTGGGGCTGAGAGAGCTCTTTCCCAAGCTGTCCTTGAGAGAACAGCTGGTACAGAGCTATGGCTTGCCCAAGGTCATCCAGCCAGGTGCAAGTGGAGTGGGGAATCAAACCCGGTTCTCCCAGATTACAGTCCGCACACTTAACCACTACACCAAACTGGCTCTCCCACCAAACTGGCACGAGGCAGACCATGGAGACACCGCAGGAACTGATTAGTCAGGCTTCATTTTTACCGGCGGCGTCTGTCTCCTGGACTTGGAAAAAGTATTTTAATTGCTGCACCCATGCTTCCCAAAGCTCGGAGTGAGCAGGGTCAAATGCAGAGAGCTGTCCTGGAGCGGCTGCCATGACTCGGGAGTGGTGAGCGATGTCCTCTGGGGTGGTCAGTGATACAGCGAGGCACTGAAGCCTGCGTTGCTTGGTTGCCAGCAGATTGGTGCTCGATGCTGGGCTGGAGTCTGCGTTGGTGTCGCTCATTGGGATCCCACCTTCATCGCCAGTATAAAGTACTGAGTCCAGAGACACATTCTTGCGAAGTCAGCTCATAAGGTTTATTGATGGTTCAGGAACACATGTCTCAATGGGGCTTGGGGGCCTGCTTATATTCACTTCTAAACCGTGCCCCCAGCCTCGCCCAAACATACTGATAGGGTCACTCATGAGTCACCCTAAACCACTGGTTCCCTTTTGAATCCTGGCTGGCCGATTGGTCTCTTTTACAATCTGGCCAGGCTATTGTTTCTCGGAGCAAAGCTTTGTGGGTGTCAGGTGGCCTGACAAAGGCTTCATTGTAATTGCTTTCGTTTTCTCTGATCAAGTGAATTGTTACTTGTCTCCCTCTCTGTCTTCTCCCCCCTCCCTGCTTTATCACCTTGAGATGTATTGCTTTTAAGAGTCCTGGACAATGTAACCATTTTCGTCGGGAGAATGGCGACCCTGCATTCTTGCACGTCACCAAGAACAAATGACCTTCCCTCCCTAGCATCCCTCCCCACTGTTCCCGGGCCAGAGAATATCTTATCTTATTGTGAAAACCTTGAAGGTCTGTTATTGCCACCAGAGCCGGTTATTATGCATAGGCTTCACACATCTGGGTCACCCAGATCAAGAAGGGAATTTTTATAACTTTCGCACCTCACCTTCCTGTGGGAATCTCAACGGCCCGATCCCTTCTCCCGCGTTTTCTATTCTAAATTTGATTGGTTTCATGTTGGGGTTCAAACGAACGGGAGGGTATATTAACTCTGACTGTTTTCTATTCGATATCTCTAACAAACATTCGAGAACCTGTCAAGCAGTATTAAGACTAATAAAGAACTTTGCTTCATCAACAAAGGTCTGATCTTTTGCTGTTAATACAGAAGCCTCACAGATTGTTAGAGATCTGTGCTTGGGACTTTGTCATACCTGACCATGTCAGATGACGATACTATTCCCATAACTGTAGAAGAATCTCCGGTGCTGACCGAGAGCGGACCTACGGGACCAGCAGAGAGACCGGTGACTATGGGGCAAGGTGCTTACTACATCCCATGCACGGGATTGGGTTTGCAGCAGCCGCCGTTTACTCCCCGGTACTCATGGTCCATGTTCGGCCGTGGCACTTCCGAGTCGTGGGTCCACGACCAGAAGGGATCATGCATGTGGTTCAGTGGAGACCGTACGGAGCTGGGTCGCCCAAGCCTGATGGAGGACGACCGAGACTGCCTGGGAGGCGACTGGAGGTTTCCACTCCCAGACGAGGAGTGCGGCATTCCTTATGGTCCCGATCCCATGGGCGAGGACATGGGATGCGCGCTGGACCGGAGGATGGGAGAGATGAGGATCCAAATCACGGCGGAGCTGCGGGAAGTGATGCTGGATATGCAACAGCAACTACGAGATATCGTTGTGGCGGTGCAGGTCCCGGTCCAACCACCAGCGGGAGGAGCGGGAGCCGCCGTACCTGCAGGGGGGCGCCTCCTCAACAGGTTCCGCCTGGGGGACCCCAGGGAGGGGCCCTTCCTCAGCAGGTCCCCGCTCAACCCAGGCCAGCCGACCGACTGATCTGTCAAGCCCCGAATGACCCGCTGATGGCTACTTTCGATGGGGACCCCGAGAAACTCCGTTTCTTCATAATCGAGATCGAGCGGTTCCTGGAGGCGTGGGGCCATCTCTATCCCACCGAGCGGGACCGAGTAGGCTACATCGGCTCCAAGCTGCGAGACACTGCCAGTGATTGGTATGTAAGCCTGCACAACCCCCCTGGGCCCGAGTTACGTACTGTCTATAATTTCATGTGGGCCCTCAGGCAGCACTATGAGGATCCCTTGGGGGAGGAGAAGGCGAGAAATCAACTACGGAAGCTGGTGCAGGGGCGGTCCTCGGTGAGGGAATACACTGATCGCTTCAGGCGGATCGCGGCCAAGGTGCAAGGCTGGTCTCAAGACCTATTCATCGAGAAGTATAGAGAGGGCCTGCACCCAGAGATCTACGAAACTATCCTGCGGGGCGGAAGACCCGCGTCCCTTGCCGCATGGATGAAGGCGGCGGCAGATGTAGAGGAATGGTTCACCCTGATTAAACTGGGAACCTCTGCAACCTCCCAGCCCAAGGCCCCGCAGAAAATGAAAGGGAAGACAAATTTCCAAGAACTACGAGACAGTCGCTTCAAGCAAGGGCTATGTATGCGATGCGGGGAAAGCGGCCACTTCGCTTCAGCCTGCCCCCGCAACAGTGGAAAGGCACCCAAGACCTCCACCCCAGTGGGGGGAAGCACCCCCAGCTGCAGCAAGACACCATTCAAACCCCGGGCATTACAGCTGGAAGGGGCAGCGTGCGAGCAAGGAGAGTTGGAGCTGGTCGAGGCACAGCCGTTGGGAAACTTCAGCGACCTGCAGTAGGTGACGCAGAGCTGCAGGTCCCCCCTCCCAACACACCATCTCCGGTGAGCATCCCCGGCCCCTTACTTTACATGGTAGTGACTGTAATAGCCCCCGGCACGGGGACCCATGTGTGGGTACGTGCCTTAATTGACTCGGGGTGTGCTAGAGACTTAATAAGCCCCTTGGTGGTAGATGGGTTGGCCCCTAATGTCACCCCCTTGGGGGAGCCACTCACGTTCACTCAGATGGACGGTTCCGAGATGAAGGAGGCGTGTGTGGCAGAGACTGAACTGTTAATTTTGGGGACGGGAGAACATTGGGAAAAAAGGGCTTTTGTCATCACCCCAAACACCCAATTCCCCATGGTGCTGGGAAGCCCATGGTTGAGCTCCCACAACCCCTACGTGAAATGGAGCGAGGGGAAAATCTCGTGGGTAGACGAAAAGTGCAACCATCACATGGGACCCGGAATGGGGTCCCGGGCCCCCAGTTCCCCTCCGGGCGGCAGCGCTCACCCTAGTACCCTCACAGATCCCTTGAGAGTATAGAGACTTGGCCGAGGTGTTCAGTGAGACAGAGGCGGACGAGTTACCCCCTCACCGCCTGTCCGATTGTGCCATTGAGCTACTACCCGGAGAAAAACTTCCAAAAGGGAAATTATACTCTATGAGTCCCACGGAGCGAGAGGAGCTGCGAAAGTTCCTAGATAAAAACTTAGAGCGTGGCTTCATCCGCCCGGCCAAATCCCCTTTTGCAGCTCCCGTGTTGTTCCGGAAAAAGAAAGACGGGGGGCTGAGGTTGTGCACAGACTACCGTGGGCTAAACGCTGTTTCTGCCTCGAATGCCTACCCCCTCCCGCTCATCAAAGACTTGCTGTCGGAAGCCGCCAAAGGAAAAATATTCACTAAGCTGGATTTGCAGGACGCTTACTTTCGGGTGCGCATCAGGGAGGGGGATGAATGCAAGACTGCCTTTAATACACTGTTGGGCCAGTTTGAATACCTGGTGATGCCATTCGGCTTAAGTGGCGCTCCGGGAGTTTTTATGAGTTTGATAAACGAAGTGTTGCATAAGCATTTGTTCAAAGGGGTGTTATGTTATGTAGATGATATCTTGATTTATTCTACTGATAAGGCATCACATGTGCAGCTAGTGAGGGAGGTGTTAGCCATGCTACTGAAAAACCAGCTGTATGCAAAACTGTCTAAATGCGAGTTTAATAAAACTGAGGTGGACTTTCTAGGGTATAGAATTTCCCAGAGAGGGTTGGAAATGGATCCCGCCAAGGTGGAGGCGGTGGTACAGTGGGAGGCTCCCCGAACCTGCAAGCAACTGCAGAGCCTCCTGGGATTTTGCAACTTCTATCGCACCTTCCTCAAAGACTTTGCCACCGTCACCCTACCCCTCACTGAGTTGCTGAAAACAAAGGGAAAGGGACCAGAAGCGGGGAAACCAGGGGAGAGAATAGAATGGACCGAGGCATGCCAACTAGCATTTGATAAATTAAAAAAACGATTCACCTCGGAACCCATTTTAGCCCACCCCGACGAGACTAAGGAATTCGTAATCCATGTAGATGCGTCAGATGTAGCCATGGGGGGGGGGGGCGATCCTCCAAAAAGGGGCCGATAATAGACTGCACCCATTGGCATACATCTCCAAGTTTAATGAAACTGAGAGAAACTGGTCAGTGTGGGACAAGGAAGCAGCTGCCATCCGCTTAGCCTTGACCACTTGGAGACACTGGCTAGAAGGGGCACAAATCCCTTTTGAGATCTGGACTGATCATAAAAATTTAGAGGCATTGCGAACGCAGAGGTTCCTTAATGCCAAGCAGCCCAGGTGGGCAGATTTCTTCTCCAAATTTAACTTCGTACTAAAACACTTCCCTGGGAAAGCAAATTCTTTAGCAGATGCTCTATCCAGATTACCCCAGCATGAATCACAGAGGGAGGAAGTGTTCGACTCAATGTTTTCGCAACAGCAATTAGGGGGGGCAGTCACAACCCGAAGTCAAAGCAAAAGCGCCCCCGTCCAGTCATGGAGTGAGAAATGTGCTGGAGAATATTCGAAAGAGGAAGCCGAGGAGTTGGGAGGGATAGAGGAATGTTCTTTGCACCCAGATAAATGTTGGTATCATGGAACCAAGTTAGTAGTGCCCCAGCCGCTCCGCCGGGACATTTTGGTGACTTGCCACTCCTCCAAGTTGGCTGGGCACTTCAGATTTCTAAAGACTCTAAACTTGGTGCAACGTCAATTTTGGTGGCCGCGCATGCGCAAAGATGTCTCAGATTTTGTGACAGCTTGTCAAGTGTGTCTAATGTGCAAGCAGAAGGGGGGGAAAAACACCCAGACTCTTACATCCATTACCCACCCCTTCCAGGCCTTGGGAAGCCGTGTCTATGGACTTCATCACCAACCTACCACCCTCCAAGGGAAAAACGGTGATTTGGGTAGTGGTGGACATGTTTTCCAAACAGGCTCATTTCGTCCCTTTTAAGCAGCTCCCCACAGCTAAGGGCCTGGCTAAAACGTTTTTTAACCACGTGATCAAATTGCATGCTTTTCCTAAGCGCGTAATTTCCAACCGGGGAAGCCAGTTCATTGCCAACTTCTGGCGGGAGCTTTTACAAGTGATAGACATTGAGCCGGCCATGAGCTCGGGTTATCATCCAGAGACTGACGGACAGTCCGAACGAGTTAATCAAATATTGGAACAATTTTTGAGATGCTATACTAATTACCATCAGGACAATTGGGTGGAATTATTGCCGTTTGCAGAGTACAGCTATAACAATGCAGTGCATTCATCTACTGGGGTGTCACCTTTTATGGCAGTGGGGTTTTTTTGAGGGAAAGCCCTTACCCACCGTAAATGACTCACCAGAATCCCCCATCTTGGATTTTACCCAATGGTGGGCTAAGCTGCAGGACTCCTGGCCGTTAATTGCTAAGACTTTGGATAAAGCTAAGGCTGACTACAAAAAGTACGCTGACAGGGGGCGTGCAGAAGGATGGGACCTTCAGCCCGGGGATTCTGTCTACCTCTCTACAAAAAACATTCATGGACTCCAACCCAGCAGGAAATTGGGCTGGAAATATGTAGGCCCCTATAAAGTGTTAAGGAAAATCTCAAATGTGTCATTCGAACTCGAATTGCCTAAATCACTGAGCTCTGTGCATCCTGTCTTTCATTTCAGCCTGCTGAAGAAGGATCCTGGGCCGAATGCATGGCACCTAACACCTCCGATTCCTCCTCCCCTGATGAAGGAGGGGGACTCTCACTTTGAAATCTCCAAAATCCTTGATTCTAAAATGCGTAGGGGCCGCTTGCTGTATCTAGTTAAATGGGTAGATTTTGGCCCGGAATTAAATGAGTGGGACGTTGCTGAGAATGTTCATGCTCCTAAATTAGTTAAAGCTTTTCATAAACGTTTTTCTGATAAGCCGGGATAGAATGTATTTTGGAGACGGCAGGGTGTCAGGTGGCCTGACAAAGGCTTCATTGTAATTGCTTTCGTTTTCTCTGATCAAGTGAATTGTTGCTTGTCTCCCTCTCTGTCTACTCCCCCCTCCCTGCTTTATCACCTTGAGATGTATTGCTTTTAAGAGTCCTGGACAATGTAACCATTTTCGTCGGGAGAATGGCGACCCTGCATTCTTGCACGTCACCAAGAACAAATGGCCTTCCCTCCCTAGCATCCCTCCCCCCTGTTCCCGGGCCAGAGAATGTCTTATCTTATTGTGAAAACCTTGAAGGTCTGTTATTGCCACCAGAGCCGGTTATTATGCATAGGCTTCACACATCTGGGTCACCCAGATCAAGAAGGGAATTTTTATAACTTTCGCACCTCACCTTCCTGTGGGAATCTCAATGGCCCGATCCCTTCTCCCGCGTTTTCTATTCTAAATCTGATTGGTTTCATGTTGGGGTTCAAACGAACGGGAGGGTATATTAACTCTGACTGTTTTCTATCCGGTATCTCTAACAAACATTCGAGAACCTGTCAAGCAGTATTAAGACTAATAAAGAACTTTGCTTCATCAACAAAGGTCTGATCTTTTGCTGTTAATACAGAAGCCTTACAGAGTCTCGCCCAGCCACGTGCATGCCCCTGACTGCATGTGCGGTTGCCATTAGAACACAACAGGCAGTGACGTAACCTGCTCCCCTGCTCAAGTGTCTGAGGCCCAGGCTACCCTGCAGGGAAGGGATCCAAGGTGGCGGAGCACCCTTCAGCCTCTGGATCCAGTGATAGCGAGGAGAGGTTGGTGGACTCTGGTGACACCTCTTGTAATGGTGTCATGACCCGGCCTGTGGCAGCTGGGTCTGGTGGCTGGGGGAGCCTGACTGGCAGTAGAGAGTGCTGGGCCTACAACTCCCAGGGGCCCCTGCATGTGTTTTGGCACCAAACCGGGCCAATAGGAGGGAAGAGCAGGGCCTGTGGAAAGGCTGCTGCAGGGAAGAGGCCCTTGCCCTGAGGGAAGGGTGACTAGACTCAGGCCTGAGGAAGACAGAGAGCCAGGGACCGTGAGTCTAGTCACGTTAGGGCACTGGGGTCCTTTTCTGTTCACCTGCTTACTGTCGTCATCATCCATACACCTTGTCTGTCTTCCCCTTTTGGGCTGACCTCCAGTATAATAAACCTTTGGTTGCTGTTCCCTCTGCCTGGTCCTCGCGCTCTTTTATTCGGCCAAACCAGGGAGGCCTGGAGGTCTCGGGGGGTGATGCTGGGCCTCTCCAAAGGAACTTGTGTCCAGCATGGGGGCAGCGTTGGGTCAGTCACAAGTCTTCTCAGAGCTGTTCTCTCAAGAGCAGTCCTTGAAACAGCTCTCTCAGCCCCACCTACCTCTCAGGATGTCTGTTGTCTGTTTTAATACATCTACTAATTTAATATCATTCCTTTTGTGTATCAAAATTGCCACCCCTCTTGCTTTGGCAGTACTTCTTGCCTCCACCAGTACTTCCCACCCTGGGTCTTGGAATAATGGTTTATTATCCTTTTTTGCTTTATGTGTTTCCTGCAAACACATAATATTTATATTTTGTTGCTTTGCAAACCTAGCAAGTCTGTACCTTTTAAGATCAGATCTTAGACCATTGACGTTCAGTGTCAGAATCTTCAACATCCTACCCATATTCTTTTTGGTTAAAATTCCCGTTTTCCCAGCTGAACATTTACTTTTATTATTCTTCCCTTCTTTCCTCCCAACCTCCCCCATCCTTCTTCTCCCCCTCCCTCTTGTCCCTGGTATAGAGCTTGTAACTGTGAGACTTCTGCTCAAAGTAGTCAAGGATCAGATCTTTGTTGATGAAACACAGTTCTTTATTTCCAATCTCTACATTGGTACAGGTTCTCGGATTATTGTCAGAGATAATGCATATGATAGAAGCAGGTCTATTATACCCTTCAGTACAATTTGAATTGCCCATAGGTAACCAATCACCAAAGGGGAAAAACAGCGGGCAAAAGGGGTCTTTGGCCGTTTGCTTCCCACAGGAAAGAAAGCTAGGTGTTAAGCTGTAAATTTCCCTTCCCAAACCAGACCCCTTAGATGTAACCATATTCACATAACAAATGCTTTCCTCAAGGCTTTCGCACGTTGATAAGAAATGGTCTCTGTCCTCCCCTTGTCTTCCCAGCCGGGATGAATGGAATGCGGAGGCAGAAGTGTGAGAGGCCCATTGTTCCCATGCTTTGAAGTTGTTACTCTCCCGGGCAAACAGTTACACAGACCAGGCCTGGTCAGAGCCATAAACCTGGGGTCACATAGCATACATTCATACTGGCAAAAGATATGGTTACATGGTGGGCATAGGGGCAACTAAAAGCAATAGGCATGAATACATAATGGGTGCAGATACAGGTTACAATACACTGCACATAGCAATAGAAAGCATAGCAGACAGTCCCAGCAGAAAGTCCCAGAAATACTTGTCTGAATCAGCAGATTCTGACACACTGCCACCCCGAAAATAAATCTACCCGGGTTTGTCTGGGAACCTTTCATGGAAAGCTTTCACTAACTTAGGGGCATGCACATTTTCAGAACGAACCCACTCATTTTGTTCCGGGCCAAAGTCTACCCATCTAACTAAGTATAATAAGTGGCCCCTACGCATTTTAGAATCAAGGATTTCAGAAATTTCAAAATCGGGTGCCTCCCCCTTCATCAGTGGAGGAGGAGTCGGAGGAACTGGATGCCAAGCATTCGGCCCAGGATTCTTCTTCAGCAAGCTGAAATGAAAAACAGGGTGCACAGAACTCAGTGATTTGGGCAACTCCAATTCAAAAGACACATCAGAGATTTTACGCAACACTTTGTAAGGGCCAACATATTTCCACCCCAATTTCCTACTGGGTTGTAATCCATGTATATTTTTTGTGGACAAGTAGACTGAGTCCCCTGGCTGTAGATCCCAGCCCTCTGCTCTGCCACGGTCCGCATATTTCTTGTAGTCCTCTTTAGCCTTGTCCAGTGTTTTAGCTATCAGTGGCCATGAGTCTTGCAACGCTGCCCACCACCGCTTAAAGTCCGTGGGGGGAGTGTTTGGCGCATCCTCTACGGTAGGCAGCGGTTTTCCCTCAAAGCCGCCCACCGCCATGAAGGGGGATACGCCCGTAGACGAATGAATAGCATTGTTATAACTGTACTCTGCAAATGGCAGCAATTCCACCCAATTATCCTGATGGTAGTTAGTGTAGCACCTTAGGAACTGTTCCAGGATTTGATTAGTTCATTCGGACTGTCCATTGGTCTCTGGGTGGTACCCTGAGCTTAAGGCTGGTTCAATGTCCATTAGTGTCAAAAGCTCCCGCCAGAAGTTGGCAACGAACTGACTGCCCCGATCGGATACCACGCGTTTGGGAAAAGCATGCAGCTTTATCACGTGGTTGAAAAAAGCCTTGGCCATCCCCTTTGCAGTAGGTAGCTGTTTGAAGGGGGTAAAGTGGGCTTGCTTTGAGAACATGTCTACTACCACCCAAATTACAGTTTTTCCTTTTGAGGGTGGCAGGTTGGTGATGAAGTCCATGGCTATTGCTTCCCATGGGCGAGAGGGGGTGGGCAGTGGATGCAATAGTCCCGGAACCTTCCCTCCCCTCCTTTTGCACATCAAGCAGGTCTGGCAGGCAGTTACAAAGTCTGAGACATCCTTGCGCATGCGCGGCCACCAGAACTGCCTCTGAACCAAGTTAAGTGTCTTTAAGAACCCAAAATGCCCCGCCAATTTTGATGAATGACAAGTCAGCAATATGTCCTTTCTTCTGTTTCGAGGTACCACGAGCTTGTCCCCATGGTACCAGCATTTGTTTTCCCGGAGGGAACAGTCTTCTAAGTTTCTCAACTCTTCCACTTCTTCCAGGGAGTAATCCCCCCCCCCAGTCACTTCCCCACGGCTCTACTGCAGCTTGCTTACTCTGATTCCTGGTGGTCACCGCTCCTCCCAGCTGCTGGGGGGAGAACATGGAGTCGAACACCTCTTCCTTTAGGCTCTCATGCTGGGGCAATCGGGATAGTGCGTCGGCTAACGAATTGGCCTTCCCGGGGAAGTGTTTAAGCACAAAGTTGAACTTTGAGAAAAAATCGGCCCATCGGAGCTGTTTTGCATTTAGGGATCTCTGGGTGCGCAACGCTTCCAGATTTTTGTGATCCGTCCAAATTTCAAAAGGGGTCTGTGCTCCTTCTAGCCAATGCCGCCAAGTGGTGAGGGCTAGTCGGATGGCTGCTGCTTCTTTGTCCCACACTGACCAATTTCTCTCTGTCTCATTAAACTTTTTTGAGATGTAGGCAAGAGGGTGCAGCTTCCCATCCGGCCCCTTCTGTAGGATGCCCCCCCCCCATGGCCACATCCGACGCGTCTGCATGTACTACAAATTCCTTGGTCTCATCAGGGTGAGCCAAGATGGGCTCCGAGGTGAAAAGGGTCTTAAGAGTCTTGAACGCCCTTTGGCATTCTTCGGTCCAGGCTATTCTCTCCCCAGGCTTCCCCGCTTCCGGGCCCCTCCCCTTGGTTTTTAGGAGTTCAGTTAGCGGGAGGGTGACTGTAGCAAAGTCTTTTATGAAGGTGCGGTAGAAGTTACAAAATCCCAAGAGACTCTGAAGCTGCTTCCTCGTTCGGGGGGCTTCCCACTGTACTACGGCTTCTACCTTGGCGGGGTCCATTTCTAGCCCTTTCTGCGAAATGCAGTACCCTAGGAAGTCCACTGAATCCCGATGGAATTTGCATTTCAACAGCTTTGCATACAACTGATTTTTTAACAGGGTTGAAAGCACTTCCTGGACCAACCGCACATGTTCTTTCTTATCAGCAGAGTAGATCAAGATATCATCTAAGTAACATAACACCCCCTTGAATAAATGCTTGTGCAACACTTCATTTATTAAGCTCATAAAGACCCCGGGCGCGCCACTTAAGCCGAACGGCATCACCAGGTACTCGAACTGTCCCAATGGGGTGTTAAATGCAGTCTTAAATTCGTCCCCCTCCCTGATGCGCACCCGGAAATATGCGTCTCGGAGATCCAACTTAGTAAACACTTTCCCCTTGGCCGCCTCCATTAACAAGTCTTTAATAAGGGGAAGGGGGTAGGCATTGGAAGCGGACACTGCATTTAATCCTCTGTAGTCCGTACATAACCGTAGCCCCCCGTCTTTCTTTTTCCAGAACAGGACCGGGGCCACGAAGGGGGACTTAGCAGGGCAGATGAACCCGTGCTCCAAATTCTTGTCTAGGAATTTCCTTAGCTCCTCCCGCTCTGGAGGGCTCATGGAATAAAGCTTTCCCTTCGGTAGCTTCTCTCCCGGGATCAACTCTATGGCACAATCCGACAGTCTGTGGGGGGGTAGTTCATTGGCTTCGGTTTCACTGAACACTCCCATTAAGTCTCGATATTCCCGGGGAACTGCAGAGGGCACCAAAGTGAGCGCCGCTGCTCGGAGAGGTGCCGGGGGACCCGCTCCCCACCCCGCGTCCCACTTATGGTCTTGACACTTTTCATCCACCCAGGAGATCTTCCCTTCGCTCCATTTGATATACGGGTCATGGGAGCTTAACCAGGGACTCCCCAACATTATGGGGAATTGGGTGTTTGGGGTGATGACAAAAGCTCTCCTCTCCCAGTGCTCCCCTGTCCCCACAGTCTCTCGGTCTCTGCCACACACGCCTCTTTCATTTCCGATCCATCCATTTGCGTGAAAGTGAGTGGCTCCCCCAACGGGGCAACCTTAGGTCCTAGTCCCTCCACTACCAGAGGGCTAATCAAGTCCCGGGCACACCCTGAGTCAATTAAAGCTCGGACACGGACATGGGTCCCGGTCCCAGGGGCTATCACAGTCACTACCATATACAGTAAGGGGCCAGGAATGCTCACCGGAGATGGCGCGTCGTGGATGGGGACCTGCAGTTCTGTGCCGCTCACTGCAGGCCGTTGGAGTTTCCCGACATCTGTGCTTCTGTCAGCTCCAGCTCTCCTTGCTCGCTCGCGGCCCCTTCCAGCTGTAGTGCCCGGGGCTTGAACAAGGTCTTCCCTTTACTAGGGGTGGTCCTGGCTACTGGGGTGGAGGTTTTGGGGACTTCCCCCCCCCGGGGGCATGCCGAGGCAAAGTGGCCGCTCTCCCCGCATGTCATGCAGAGCCCCTGCTTGAAGCGAGCATCCCGGATCTCTTGCAGGTTTGGCTTGGGTTTCACCTTCTGAGCCGCTTTGGCTTGGGCCATTGCCGAAGTTCCCATCTTGATGAGGGTGAAGCGTTCTTCTACATCCGCGGCCGCTCTCATCCAGGCGGCTAGCGATCCCGGTCTTCCCCCCCGTAACACCGTCTCGTACACCTCGTGACTCAGGCCCTCCCGGTACTTTTCTATGAACAGGTCCTGGGTCCAGCAGCGAATCTTGGCCGCGATGCGCCGGAACTTGTCAGTGTAGTCCCTCACCGAGGACCGCCCTTGGGTCAGCCTCCGCAGCTGGTTCCGGGCCTTTCCTTCTCCCAGGGGGTCCTCGTAGTGGTGTCGGAGGGCCCACATGAAGTTGTTCACTGAGCGTAACTCAGGCCCAGGGGCGTTGTGCAGGCTCACGTACCAGTCGCTGGCGGTGTCCCTCAGCTTGGACCCGATGTAGCCAATCCGGTCCCTCTCGGTGGGGTAGAGATGCCCCCAGGTGTCTAGGAACCGCTCGATCTCTAGGAGGAAGAACCGCAGCTTCTCGGGGTCCCCATTGAAAGTAGCCATCAACGGATTGGCGGGGGCCGGGCGAACCATCGGCCCTGCCGGCACTGGGGCCGGCGCAGGTACGGGTGCGGGCACCTGATGGGGAACGGGCTGCGGGACCTGCGGCAGCACTTGCAGCGGGACGACTCCCGTGGGGACTCCTCCAGGGGGAACCGCCAGCTGTGGGACTCCCCCTCCTGGGGGTCCTACCCCTGCTGGGGCTGGGCGAGCTGCTTGCATAGCCGTTAGGGCGTCTCAAAACTGGTACTGCAGGTCGAGGGCTAGCTTGCGCAATTCGGTGGTGAGTTGGAACCGTAAATCTCCCATCATACGGTCCAGGGCTTGGGTTTGGTCTTCCCTGTAGGGATCGGGCCTGTACGGTCCGACTCTCTCTTCTTCCAGGGGCGGGGACGCCACTCTCCTCCGTAGGTCGTCTCTCGCTCGCCTCCCAGGAAACTCGGCTTCCCTCGGTCGGTGTGATCTGCCTGGATCGACACCCGTGCCCCCTTCCGATCGTGCACCCAGGAGTCTACGGTCCCATGACCGAAATTGCTCCATGAGTACCTCGGGGTCACGCTCTGATGAGGAGGTGGGCACGGGATGTAGTGAGCCCCTTGAATCGTAGTCACTGGCACTTCGAGCTCCCCGCCGCCTCCTCCACCACCGGCACCCTGGTCCCCCGGGGTCACCGGTTGGTCTTCGGTAGTAGGGATGGGAAGAGTACCGTCGTCCGACATGGTCAGGAATGGCCAAGTCCCAGTCACAGATCTCTGACAATCTGTGAGACTTCTGCTCAAAGTAGTCAAGGATCAGATCTTTGTTGATGAAACACAGTTCTTTATTTCCAATCTCTACATTGGTACAGGTTCTCGGATTATTGTCAGAGATAATGCATATGATAGAAGCAGGTCTATTATACCCTTCAGTACAATTTGAATTGCCCATAGGTAACCAATCACCAAAGGGGGAAAACGGCGGGCAAAAGGGGTCTTTGGCCGTTTGCTTCCCACAGGAAAGAAAGCTAGGTGTTAAGCTGTAAATTTCCCTTCCCAAACCAGACCCCTTAGATGTAACCATATTCACATAACAAATGCTTTCCTCAAGGCTTTCGCATGTTGATAAGAAATGGTCTCTGTCCTCCCCTTGTCTTCCCAGCCGGGATGAATGGAATGCGGAGGCAGGAGTGTGAGAGGCCCATTGTTCCCATGCTTTGAAGTTGTCACTCTCCTGGGCAAACAGTTACACAGACCAGGCCTGGTCAGAGCCATAAACCTGGGGTCACATAGCATACATTCATACTGGCAAAAGATATGGTTACATGGTGGGCATAGGGGCAACTAAAAGCAATAGGCATGAATACATAATGGGTGCAGATACAGGTTACAATACACTGCACATAGCAATAGAAAGCATAGCAGACAGTCCCAGCAGAAAGTTCCAGAAATACTTGTCTGAATCAGCAGATTCTGACAGTAACTGGGGGGGAATCATCGCCCCCTCTCTATACTTTGGGGTGTGCACACCCCCCCTCCTTCCTATTTAATTATATTCCATAATTATGACCTCTTATCTTATGGATACTTCCATTTTCTTATCTGTGTCTATGAATACGTCCTTGGCTGTTTGTCCTGACGTGTGGCAGCTTCATCTCCTTCTTCCAATGATGTAGCCTCTCCAGGGTCCATTCCTAGTTTCTCTAGAAGTTTTGCTGCTTCTTGCAATTAGCCTCTTCCCATCTCTGAAAATAACTATAGAAGTTGGATATGCCCAGGTAAACTGTATCTTGTTGTGGAAAAGTTTGTCTGCATATGGTTTCATTAGGCTCTTTTGTTTTAATGTTTCTTGACAAAAGCCTTGCCTTACATAAATTCTCTTCTCTTTATACTTCAATTCTTTATTTCTCTTCAGGACAAGAAATGTTTGTTGTTGCAGTTTTTCCCTCGCAAACTTAATTATCACGGGGCGTGGTTCCCCTCCTCTCGTTTTGCCCTGCAACCTATGTGCATGTTCTATCTGTTCCTCGTTTAATTGTATTCCTTGTTCTGATAACCATTCCAACATGCTCTTTTCTAATTGCCTTGAATTCACATCCTCTGAAATTCCATGTATAATTAAATTGGCTCTCCGGCTCCTATCTGAGAGCTCTGCATTGAGTTTCGTCAGCTGGCTAATTTGCTCTTTGTTTCCCTTTGCAGTTTTATCTGCCTGCATAGCTAATTCCTTAATACCTTTGATCTCTAAGGCCATTTGATTCAATTGTTGTTTAACCTCTGTAACTGCTGTTCTTATCTTTTCTTGTGATTCTAGCATTAGGCTTTGAAACTGAGCCAACTGCTCTGACAATGCTTTGACGGTAACGGCCATTTTAGGGGATCTCTGCTTCTTATCTTGAAAGCTCAATAAATATTTTCTTACCACCGACAGCTGCCAAATTCTCAGGTCAAACTGTTCCTTATTGCCTTAGACACTCTTCTACTTGTTTTTCAGCACTCTAGTTGAAGTATTTACATTCCTTTTAGCTCATAATTCTGTCTCGTCATGGAGGGGGAAGGCAAGGCTTCTTACTCCTTAGAGCATGCACACCGCTCCCACTCTCCTGCACTGCTATTTTTGTCCTTGGATGTTCTGTTTTTCCTTCCTTGGGCCAGGAGACCTTTTCAACAGAAAGGAAGAGAAAGATTTTCTGGGCCACCTCTCCCCCTAAGTAAAAGGTCATTGCAGACTTTCTTTCTAAATTTAGCTGGACTGAGAACCCAGTAATGAAGGCCGGAGCACTGGTTTAGGAACACCATCGTATGTGGCGTGACTTTCACACAGCAATTACCATAAATGTGAACAAAAGTGGGAGAAAATAAAATGCAAAAATGCCATGAAGTTGGCTGGCTAACCTGCTGGACTGCAGACCAAGCTGTGAAGTTCTAAATATAAGCAAGGTTAATGTTATATTTTTAATATGGCCTATATGTGTGTGTGCACATACAAACACAATAGTTGGAAGAGGATCTGCTTTGTACATGGACTTATTTTTATTTTAAACATTTTATGCTCCCTTTCCACCCAGTCAGGGTCCATTGTGCATGTACATCTCTTGGTTTGGTGTAGCCAGTTTGGTGTAGTGGTTAGGAGTGTGGACTCTTATCTGGGAGAACCAGGCTTGATTCCCCACTCCTCCACATGCAGCTGCTGGTGTGACCTTGGGTCAGTCACAAGTTATTTCAGAGCTGTTCTTGAAAGAGCAGTTCTCAAAAGAGCTCTCTCAGCTCCACCTGCTCACAGGATGTCTGTTGTGGGGAAGGAGATTGTAAACCACTCTGAGACTCCTTCGGGTAGTGAAGGGTGGGGTATAAATCTAATCTCCTCTTCCTCCTCTTCTTCCTCTTCTTCCTCCTCCTCACTGGATGACACTTTGTGATGGGCAGTAGATTCAGAACAAGCAAAAGGAAATACTTCTTTTCACAACAAGTGATTAAAATGTGGAAATTGCTGCCAGAGGATGTAGTGATGGCCAGAGGCATAGATGACTTTAAAAGGGGATTAGACAGATTCATGGAGGCCTGTCAGTGGCTACTAGCCATGGTGACTAAAGGGAACCTTCACGTTTAGATGCAGTTAACCTCTGAATCCCCGAGCCAGGAGGCCTTGGCTTCCATGCCCTGTTGTTGGCCATCCAGAGGAACCGGTTGGCCACTGTGTGAGACAAGATGCTGGACAAGAGGGATTATTGGTCTGATTAGGGTTGCCAGGTCTGGGTTGGAAAACACTTGGAGACTTTGGGGGAGGATCCAGGAGTGGGTGGGGTTTGGGGAGGGGAGGGGCCTCAGCATGGTCCAATGCCATAATAAGTCCACCCTTCAAAGCAGCCATTTTCTTCAGGGGAGCTGATCTCTGTCAGCTGGAGATCAGTGGTAAAAGCAGGAGATCGCCAGACCCACCTGGAGGCTGGCAACGCTAGGTCTGATCCAGCATTCTTCATATGTTCTTATGTTCATATGTTCTTAACTGGCTCTGCAGCTCCATCCATTGAAAAGCAGAGCCCTCAAAGAGGTGATGTGGAAGTGCTGTCAGTGGAGTTTATTCTATGAATTGTGCATGCACATCCTGACTTGAGGCTGCGGTTGTCAGGTCACAAGCACGCATATGTAACCCAGCAGGTGTATGCAAAAAAGCAAATTGGTGCTGGTGATGCTGGTGGGAAGTGCAGTCAAGTCACAGGCAACTTATGGCGACCTTGTAGAGTTTTCAAGGCAAGAGACATTCGGAGGTGGTTTGCCATTGCCTGCCTCTGCCTAGTGTCCCTGGACTGCCTTGGTAGTCTCCTATCCAAGTACTAACCAGGTCCTACCCACCTTCCAAGATTTGACGAGATTGGGCTAGCCTGGGCCATGGGGCATTTGGATCTTAAGTAATTTTAAGATTTGAGCTGGTTTGTCAAAGATCTGGATTGCATCTGGTTGGATCATTTGATGCATCTAAAAGTCATTTGCATTGGTCACATTGGGGGTGTAGTTCCCCACGCATGCTGCCAATCAGAGTGAATTTCTTAGTGATTCTACCCTTACTCAAAAGAATCCTCTATTCCAAATTTCAGGAAAATAGGAGAAAGTGTCCCTGTGTTTAGGCAATAAAAATTTGGCCAAGGGTGAATTGGCCTACAAGTGAATGTTCCCCTCCTTTCTTGGGGTTCTCAAGGAGAGATTGGGGGTCTGGTGTTTTGTTCTTACAAAAATGGAGCATGGTCCCAGGGAGTAGAAGCCAAGTGATGGGAATGAAATAGCTCATGCAAACACAGGACCCAGCCTTGTTCAGAATCTGAAAGTCCTTCCCCAAGCTAGAGAGTAGACTGTATGGATACAGGTAGATACGGAGAGTGGACTGTATGGTATTATGGGACGTGCTTTCTCGACAACAATCATTCCTAGAGTTCCTTGCAGGAGAGACAGCTGAGCGGAGGGACAGTTTGTTTGTGCAGCACTCACTGGAGTCTGCAGCCTGGATAGGTGCCTTAACTTAAGACTGATGGCTCTTTTTTCAGTGCCCAGTACCCAGGGAGATTCCTTTAGAAGTGTATGGGGAAAATGTGTGGACTGTTGATTAGAGTTTCTTGATTTCTCTCCTGTGGGGGTTAGGAACATGGGCTATCCTGAAGGTGTAGTGTTGGTTAGGAGAAAAGTAATTGGGCTTGACAGTACACAGGCCCATGCAAGACATGTATGCAAGGGGTCTCCCCCATTTGACCCCCCTCCCGGTGTATCTAAGGGCCCTTCCACATCCTCATTTTACTCACTGACAAGTTTCTGTTTGAGGGGGAGGGTCTGTTCCACATGTGTTGTGCTCTCTCTAGTGGCCGATTTGATATCACATAGATTTATTTCCACCATATCTCCCTGCAGTTTAAATCTGCAGGGAGATATGCTGGAAATACACCTGTACAGAACATATGCAGAACAGAACCCCCTCCCCAAAGAAACAGGACATTTCCAGCAAGTAAAATGAGGCTGCAGAAAAGCCCTAGGGCTTCATACAACTCCTGTCCATAGATATGCTTTTAGTTTTATGTTAGACAGACTGAATGTCCTGCTTCACCAAAACGCCTTCTTCAGACCACTACTGCTGCTGTACACTTGGAGTGCTGGAGACCACAGATCTTCTTATTTTATTCTGTGATCAATGGACACTGCTCAGAGATCTCTAGATTGCACCTACACTAAGTAAATACCAGCTGCCAGAGCTAGATAAATGGTCTAGAATTTGGAAAAATAATATAAAATACACTAAAGCTGTCTCATTAAAGAAAAACTTCTGTAAGATGTTTTATAGGTGGTATGCAACACCTGATAGATTGGCAATATTTTATAAAATATCAAATAAATATTGGAAATGTAATGTAAAAGTTGGTACACTATACCACATGTGGTGGACATGTGAAAAAAGTAAAAAAAATTGGGAGGGGGTTGCAGCAAATGTTGTCATGAATTGTTGCAGCAAATGTTAGGAATTAATATACCATTTAAATGTTAGGAATTAATATACCATTTAAACCTGGAATTAATATACCATTTAAACCTTAAATTTTTTTGTTAACGGTAATTCCGGAAAAATATAAGAAATTAGAATGTTATTTGATCTCGCATGTAGTAACAGCATCTAGAATTGTGAATAAGTGGAAGAAAGAAGAGGTACCATCTAAAGAAGATTTAATTTACAAAATAATGGAGGTTGCAGAAATGGACAATTTAACCATATTGCTCCCAGGAAGAGATGAGAATATTTTCAGAGATGTCTGGTCAAAATTTTATGATTGGATAGAGAATGCCAAATCATAAAGTAAACATGATGAAATAACTATATTAGATGCAAAATTTATTGTTAAAGCTGAAATAAGAAGGAACCGTTTTTTATGCTCATTCAGTGTCTTTTGTTTTTGTAGTCTGCTTATGTGTTTTAATTTTGTGTGTACTGTATTCGAAAATTAAAAAAAATTATATTTGGAAACAGTAAATACCAGCTGCCAATTAAATCTCATGTGATCTCTTTTCTGTTGGCAGACAGCAATTTGGAGATTACACGTTCTGGTTGCCAAATTTTTAGTACTTGTGGTCTTTTAAGCCAGTACAGAGATGGGTTTAATTTGCCATGCCATTTTTTAATGTTGATTCTTTTGTATTTTATATATTGATTTATTTGTTCACTTTATTTTTTTGTCCCCCTTTCTTCCCAATGGGAGCCCAAAGTGGTTTACATCATTCTTCTCTCCTTCATTCTATCCTCACAACAACCCTGTGAGGTAGGTTAGGCTGAGAGGGTGAGACTGGCCCAAGGTCACCCAGCAAGCATCCAGGGCAGAGTGGGGATTCGAATCTGGCTTTCCAAGAACTAGTTCAATGCTTTAACCACTACTTTGCACTTGTACTGATTTTGCTCAAGGCCTTGGGTCAGAGGAAGGTCCTGATAAAAGGAAGGTAAGATTTACAGAGCCAAAATAGATTTGAGTACTTTTTCACACACTCTATCTGGCTATAAATAAGAATCAGGCAGCTGTAAAAGTAAGAAAGTTAAACAAAGGAAACTAAAAGCCTCTAAAGAACACTAATGTATCCTCTGTTGCTGTTCTTTCAAATCAGACAGACATTTTGCTCAAGCAATACAGGAAGGAGGGAAGCAGATGAAAATGAAATCAGGAAAGAGAGGGCAGCCGTGTCGGTCTGCAATGGAAGAGCTAGATCCAAGTCCAGCAGCACCTTAGAGAGCAACAAAATTTTGGAGTTTATAACCTCTCAAGAGTCAGGTCCCCTTGTCAGATAAGAGAGGGACTGTGACCAATTTCTCACTACTTGCCGCATGGCTGCGTTTTGACCCGCATCATCCTATAATTTCCCCCGGGTCTTCACGATCTCAAAAAACAAGGATTGAGAAGATGTGGGGGAAATCGGGAAATGATGTGGGTCAAAACGCGGCTGTGCGGCAAGTAGAGGGAAACTGACTAATGCAATCGGGGGAAAGAGAAGAGCCAGCCTGGAGCAGCTGCTTGTGGTAAATTGGAGTGCGTCTGTGGCAACAGAAATAACTTCAGCATTTCTATGTAGACATTAGCTCACCAAGCTATTTTGTGCATGAGTTTCTAGAAGAGATTGACTATAGGTAGATCACGTATGATTCTGCAGTGTAAAAGGCCAAAAAGAATAAAGCTTCATAAAGTGAATTAGTTTTTTTTTAAAAAATGTTTGCAGCTCTGTTAAGAATTTCTTTAAAAATTGGCAGAATAATACCTGAAGGCCAGCCCACTGTTACAAAATTCTCAGCGATGCCTCTTTAATGGCCATATCGACCTGTATCCTGCCTTTCCTCCAAGTAGCTCAGAGGGGTACAAATGATTCCTCCTTCTCTATTTTATCCTTACAACATCTCTGTAAGATTGGATAGGGTGAGAAAGTGACTCAGGCCACCCGTTGTTAGGATGTGAGCCCTTTTCTTCACCCCTAGATTCTTCTTCCTAGCATGCTAGATAGATATAGATATACATACATACACATGCACATTTCATTAAAAAAGAGGTGCAGGAGCTCATTAGCATAACTTATTTGCATATGCCACACCCCATGACATCACCAGAAGTGTGTCAGAAGACAACATCCACTGCTCAGGCTCCACCCCAAAAATCTCCAGGTATTTCCAACTCAGGGAAGCTACCCTACAACAAGCATGAAAATGCAGATCAAGTTAGTATGCTTTTGCTTTTTTCCACAGCGCATCACCATATGTGCCCACTCTTGAGCTTGTTACTTCCGGAATGGTGTTCCTGCGCATTCCTGCTCGAAACGACCTGTGTGTGTGTGTGTGTGTGGAGTTGTTAGGGTTGCCAACACTGGCTTGGAAAATTCTGGAAATTGTGGGAGCGGAGACTGGGAAGAGCAGGGTTGAGGCAGGTAAGGGTCCTCAGGTAGGGTTGCCAGTTCCAAGTTGGAAAATCCCTGGAGATTTTGGGGGTGGAGCCTGAGATAGGCGGGGTTTGGGGAGGGGAGGGTCCCCAGTGGGATATAAGGCCATAGAATCCAAAGCAGCCATATTCTCCAGGGGAACTGTTCTCTGCAATCCTAGGAGATCTCCAGCTACCACCTGGAGGCTGGCTACCCTACTCAGTGGTTATAATGCCATTTTCTCCAGGAGAACTGATCTCTGTAGTTCCTTCTAATTCCAGGAGATTTCCAGGCTCCACCTAATGATTGGCATTTTTTCAGGGGGGGGCAGGGTGAGTAGGCCATTCTTGAAGCTTCCACAAATCAACTGGAAATGTATGTGTCATCTGAGTAAGGTTAGTGTTTTTAACATGGGTCAATCGGCTCAGTAAGAGCTCAGTGATGTAGCCATTTTGTGTTTTAAGCGATCTTCTTGTAGCTCCCCTCCTGTCTTGTTGCTTTCTTCAGAAAATGGGTGCTGAACGGAAATGAAGATACAAGAAAAGGTCATATTCTCTGGTGATCTGTCTTCCTTTAAGGGTCGTTGGGGACTTCTGCAGTTCTAGGCCAGCAAAGTCATATTGAAACTGCTCAAGTCACCAGTAGCAACCACAGGTTTTCACAACAGATTGTTAAATAACTCATGAAAGCAGAGCAAATGTAGGTTACTGGCAGCTGTGAGTCATATAAAAGTTAGCATTGTTTTTTAAAGGGCAGGAATGGTTGCAGACTGTTGGCTCTGTTTTTCCCTCATTCCACTAGGCTCCACTTCTGTGGACCTTCTCCATTGTTTCCTGTGCTTAGGGTCAAACCAACAGCTTCCTGATAAGCTCCACCTACAAGTAAATACTAATGTTTAGTGATTAAACATCCAGAGACTCTGCCGAATGAGTTTTCCACCACAGCATCGTCTACAAAGTGATCATCCAATCACCTAATGCCCTGGCCTACCCAAGACTGTTTTCAGATTGTTTGAATTCTGTCGTATTATTTTAACCCTATTTATTGTATATTACAGTCACGACATTTGCTGAGTTGACCTGTGTAATGCACCCTGACCCCACTTGTGGGGATATAAATCAAACAAACAAACAAAAAATGAATAAAACTAACCAACTGGGAACATAAAAATCAATATTGCCCCTAGGGAGTATTTTCCTATTGTAATTTAGAGTTAGGATGTAGTTGAACCATAGCAAAGGGACTTGCAAGAGAAGCAACTGAAGTGCCATAAGCATGCCATCAATAGGGCAGAGTTGTATCCTGGTGCCATGGGAAGAGGTGGAGGAGTACCACCTGCCCCAAGTCCCACCTTGACAGACCCTCCCACTAAAGTGGACTCTCCAATGTCTCCCCAAAGGGACCCTGAGCCAGCAGAGCCCTCAGGCCTGGAGGCCCCAGTGTGGCCCCACCCATGACCAGACTCTTCACACCATAAGTTCTGGGCCCCAGTACTCCTCATGAGTACAGGAGATGGCTCAGCTTGTGAGAAGAAATCTAACATGGGACCCAGAAACACCTGCAGTCCCTAAGGCTGCAGCCTGTATGGGATCAACTTGTCTGCCACCCTCCTGATGATCCCATCAGTTGCCTGCTGTGGCAAAACAGGGCTTGTGAGCCACCAAATGGCTGCTTAGTCTCCCAGGGCTGAGGGCGGGACCCTGTTCTGCCACATGTGGTGTTAGCAGTGGGATAGAATGCCAAGACACCCAGGGGTGGCACAAGCGCACTGAGAAAACCAACCAAAAGGGCTTTGTTTTTCTTTTTTGGGTCGACCGGAGCAGGAAAAGCTTAGTTAGGACAGAGCCTGCATCTTGAAAATGACCAAACCACAGCTCCAGGCAGAGTGCGCCCAGCGGAACTTGGAGTGTGGAGATATGACTGTGGCTGATTGTCAGGATCTGACAATAGCATGCTTTTCTTTCTGTTTCTGTAATCTATTTTGTAGCCATTTGTTATTTACTGCTTGCCTTGAAGTATATTATCTGCTCTGCTAAATGTAACTGTCTTCTCTATGGGAGGGTGGCTTGTCGCATTCCTGAACGTCACCTAAACAACTCGGACTATTGCATCCGTCCACTCCCCCTAGCCTTTGAGGCTCAAAGTATTTTATCTTGCTATTCTAACCTTGGGGACTGTTGAATTGTTTCTAACCAAATGTTTAGCTTATCGTTCACACATTTGGGTCACACAGGGCAGGAAGGGAATTTTTATTACTTTCCCACCTCTTCTGTGAGAACCTAATGGTTGCCACCTTTTCCCGCTTCTTTGTATTCACTCTGATTGGTCCTGTGCCTATGTTCAATTGAGACTGAAGGTATATTAATCCCTGTTGCTTGCTGTCATGTATCTCTAACAAATATCGAGAACCTGAACCATTATTGGAAATAAAGAACTTTGCTTTCAACAAAGGTCTGGTCTGATAGTGTCAGCTCAGAAGCCTCACACTGATCTGCAAACACTCCTGATAGACCATAACCAGGGTCCAGGAGAAGCTGCAGTGGCACACCCTATGCAGCCAGAGATGACTCTCCAGCTGTAACTAGAACTGGAATGGATGCAGATCAAAGCCGGCTGCCAGGAGGCTGAGGCCTGCAGACTGGAGCAGGAAAGGGAGCTGGAGCTGGAAAAGCTGCGTCTTCGATCCTAGGAGGAACAACGCAGACATGAGATGGAGCTGGCTCACCTGAAAGTCAGCCAGAGCAACAAGATCAAAGTCATTCCGAAGGACTTTGCTCCCTACAAGGAGAGGGAAGACCCTTCAGTGTACCTAGCCAACTTCGAAAAGGCTGCTACCCAGTGGGGTCTGGCTGAAGCAGACCTGATGGCCTACCTTTGTAGCATCCTGGCTGGGGAGTTGGCAGCAGTGTACCACAGCATGTGAAGCCAGGAAGGAGGGATCACCTTCAAAGATTTCAAGGCAGTGGTGTTCCAAACAGTTCCAGTTGGGACCTAACCACTTTCGCAAACAGTTAAGAGCCTTAAATCCCCAGCAGTGTAAATCCTACATGGAGTCTGGGGCCAAATTGGGAGAAATGTGGGAGTGGTGGCTAACTGAGGCCAAAGTGACTGATATGAAGGGTTTGGCTCAACTGATGCTTCTTGATCAGTTTTACTCCAAGATCCCTAGGGAGTTAAAATGTCTGATCAAGGATAAGGAGCCCAAAACCTTTACCAAAGCCAATGGCCTGGCAGACAAGCTGGTAGCCAACAGGGAAGGGGTGGAGTGGAAAAGCCTGGTAGGAGGGAAATTTCAAAGGGGTGGGAGACTGTCCCCCTCCCTGGAGAAGGAAAGCTCTTACCCCATCTGGGGTTAGGAACCCCTCAGAGACACCAGTGGGAAATAGACCCCCTAGCCAGACCTGCTATAACTGTGGGGAGCCTGGGCATGTGAAAGCCACTTGCCCTAAAATGCAGGTAGAGTCCCCCAAGCCTACCCCTCCAGCATCAGCTGTGGCACCAAGGCATTCATGCTACACTAATGCTACCTTGAAGAAGGCAAGGTAGTATTAGTGTAGCATGAGTGCCTTGGTGCCACAATGGAGCTCCTAGAAGATTGGGCTGAGTTCATAGAACCAGTAAGGATGAAAAACCAGTTGGTTCTGGGGTATGCAGACACAGGTTTGTTCATCTCACTTATAAGGTCTGACCTGGTGTCTAATGTTGATCTTGTGCCCAACAGGGTCTTCAAAATTGTGGGAGCCTGTGGAGGATCTCAGATGGTACCAGTGGTAAGCGTGTCCCTGGAATGGAGGGGGAAGGAGTACCTCACAGAGATGGGGATGAAAGAAGACCAACTTTACCTAGTGTTGTTAGGCAGGGATCTTCTGGCGGGCCAATTTTCAGTTAATGCAGTGACTCAAAGTCAGGTCCTCAGGGATGAAAGCCAGCTTACCCAGGTTCCAGAGGCAGAGGGGGCCCAGCAGGAAATGGGTTGGCTACACCACCAGGGCAGCCTGAACAAGCATCTGCAAGTGACGGGGAGGGCCTGGTAACCCCAAAGGAGGGGGAACTACTAGACCCCAATCCAAAGAAGGGTGTGGTGATGACCAGCCCCAGTGGGAGGGGCAGGGACATGCAGGGAGGGAGATCTCCTATCTAACTCTCTTGAAACACAGGAGGGGGAAGAGGAACTCACCAGAGAGTGACCTAGTGGAAGCGGTTGGTAGTGACCACTTCACCGGCCACTTCGGAGACCTAGGAGAGTTCAGGGAAGAGTCTCAGAAGGATCCTAATCTGAAAGCCCTTCGAAAGACAGTTAGTGAGCAGGAGGGTAACTCTTTTGAAAACCTTGTGAACGTATAGTCTGGGGCCAAGGGAAGTTATACTGGATATGGTGGCCATAAGGAAAACAAAATCCCAAAGCAGATGATGAGACAGCTGGTGAAGCCCCAGAAGTACAGGAATGAATTCTTGGGACTCACCCACGACATTCCGTGTACAGGCCACCTAGGAACTAACAAAACCTGGAAAAGGTTGTTGATCAATTTCTATTGGCCTAAATTGGCTCAGAACATGAGGGAGTATTGCAAGACCTACCTGACTTGCTAGAGAGTGGGCAAAGTAGGGTGCAAAACTAAAGCACCCCTGCAACTCCTCTCTATTATAGGGGAAGCTTTCCAGAGGGTAGGCATTGATATTGTGGGACCATTTCTAAAACCTACTGAAAGAGGGAAGAAGTACATCCTGACTCTAACAGACCATGCAACCAGAGGCTGTGCCTTTAGCATCCACTGAGGCACCAGTCATAGCTTAGGCTCTGGGTAAGGTCATCTGTCAGCTGGGGTTCCCCACTGATGTGTTTAACTGATTGTGGACAACATTTCCTATCAGACTTCATGGAAAGTCTATGGAAGTGTTGTGGGATATGCCATTTGGCAACTACTGCATACCACCCCCAGACCAAAGGGTTAACCGAAAGGCTCAATGGAACCTTAAAAGGGATGTTGAAGGCCTATGTAGATTCACATCCCCAGGACTGGGATGAAAAGCTACCCCAGCTGTTGTTTGCCTACAGGAAGGTGCCTCAAGAGTCAACCAGCTTTCCCCCCTTTTAATTGATGTTTGGAAGGAAGGTGTGAGGTCCACTGGATCTAGTAAGAGAGAATTGGGAGGATAAAATCCCGTGGGCAAAACAATCAATGGTGGACTATGTCCTTTCATTCAGGGAAAGGCTGAAGGACATGATGACTCTGGTAAAGGAGAATTTGGCCCAAGTCCTGGCTAACCAAAGGGAATGGTACAACAAGACAGCCAGATCCCGTGCCTTCCAGGTTGGGGACAAGGTGATGGTGTTCCTGCCTCTCCAGGCTGATAAATTGAGAGCTGCATGGGAAGAACCCCATGTGGTGGTGGATAAACTCAATGATGTTACCTATATGGTAGAAAAGGAGGGGGCTGGAAAGAGGGCTAGAGTGGTCCATGTAAATATGTTAAAACCCTTCCTGGAAAGGGTGGAGGTGCTGACTGTAATTGGGCAAGACCTGGAGGAGGAGGGAATCGAGGATGACCCTCCTGATGTGTTGTCAGGACTGGCAGTCACACCTGGAGCACTTGAACAAGGACTTGAAAGCTCTCAAGAAGGCTGGACTGACTATCAAATTTAAAAAATGCCAGTTTGGCCTGTCAGAAGTGGTGTATCTAGGACACAGAGTGGGGAATGGAACAATATCCCCCCTTTGGGACAAGGTTGAGGCCATCTGAGACTGGGAACCTCCTAAGACCTAGCATCAGGTCAGGGCATTCCTTGGTCTTGCGGGATACTACAGGAGGTTTGTTCCCAACTTTCTTAGTGTGGCCAAACCTCTCTCATCCCTCATCAGGAAAAAACTGCCTGACAAGGTGGAGTGGACATTGACCTGCCAGGAGGCCTTTGAAAAACTGAAGTGAGCATTAACATAGATGCCTGTCTTGAGGGCCCCTGACTTTTCCAAAAAGTTCTTGGTGGCTACAGATGCCTCAGACCAGGGAATTGGTGTGGTGTTGTTTCAGGACTATGAAGGGACTAAGCACCCTGTGGCGCACCTCAGCAAGAAACTTATCCCCAGGGAGAAGAACCGGTCTTCAGTGCAAAAGGAATGCCTTGTGACTGTGCGGGCTTTGGACAAGCTAAAGCCCTCTCTTTTGGGGCCAGGAGTTTACTTTGTTGACTGACCACTCCTCTCTTCAGTGGCTCCAAACAATGAGGAATACAAACTCAAAGCTCCAGCATGGGTTCTGGAAAGCTCAGTAGTTTGATATGAAGGTGGAACACCTTCCAGGCCGGGCCTGGTAGCAGACTTCCTATCCCAGAAGGATGGGGACTAAGTTGGAGGGAGTGTTGTACCCTGAACTGAATCATGATGTTTTCCTTTGTATATGTTATCGGTCATAGTTTTACTTTGCACCACCTGCTCAGAGGGATTCGGCTCCAGACCCACTTCTGTGAAAGAGGGATCCTCCATGTCGAATCTGAGGATGTGTAACGAAATGGCTACCAGGCAGAGGCAGCAGTTTATCTTAAAATGGCTGCCAATCTGGTAGTCCTTCTGGAGGGGGGAGATGCTCCACAGGGGACAATGGGGCTACCATACCTCCCTGCCTACATTCTTCAGCAGCTTTGAAGAAAAAGTGTGGGAAAATATAGTCCCTCCCCGGGGGCGGAGCCACCAGATGACGGCTTCTGCCCATCCAGGGAGGGGCTAGTCTCAGCCTTCATCTTAGCCTTGGACGACAGCTTTGAGGGGCTGCACATAGGTGGGACTCCTGCTACCTCACCCTCTGTGAGCCATCCCGGCCACTATAAATCAGGGTGGAGAGCCAGGAGGGTGACAGTTCTGGTGACCAGCCCTGAGGGAGGGGCTGAAGTTTCACTCCAACGACAAGGAGGGGGAGAGTGAATCCTGTCCTGAAGCCACCCACTACGGAGGGATTGGTTGTGTGCAGGGACAGAAGAATTGCGGTTTGATCCTGTTGATTTTCTGCCCGGTTGTGTTGACATGCTTGTGTTATGTCTGTGCTTAACCTTGTACATAGTTTAATTTTAGAATTATAAAACCTGGTAGTGCTTTGACCACATAGTCTTCCCTGCTCAGCACATTACTTGTGGCAAAGGAAGACCAGGGAAGCGAAACAGGCCCAAATCAGAGGGGTTGCGAACTCTCCAGGGGGCACCCAAAGATTAAGGTATCCACTTCCTCGGGTTGGGAGATCAGCCAGAGTGGTCTCTCTGTCCCTCTAGGAAGGTGGTATAAATTCTGTGAGTGGTGGCAGCGACTGAGGAAAGGAAATAGTCCCACCAGGCAGGGTAGTCAGGCAAAAATGGGGCTTGCGAGCCACCGAACGGCTGCTCAGTCTCCCAGGGCCGAGGGTGGGTCCCTGTTTCACCATGCCTGCCTTGCTTAGCTCTTGGTAGTCTTGCTCTCTGCCCTTGGACTGGTTTTGGGTTGTGATACTGGATTGCGCTACTGGACCCTGGACACTGACTTTGGACTGGAATCCTAGAACCCTCACTGGGAGACCTGTTGTGGCATCCAACCTGGTGAGCAGATCACCTGGCACCATCCAGTACCCATGGTCCACCACCATTCAAAGCTGCCTCCACCCTCCATATTCTGATACTTTTTTTTCTGCTGCTGCTGGGAGGAGGACTGACCCTTCCCAGCAGGCAGATCGAGTAGAGACTGATGAGTTTCCCATGCCAGGGAATGTGTGTTATTCCCAGGGCCGGTGCCAGGTTTTTTACCAGACTAGGCAAGGCTACCTTCTGCCCCCCCCCGGCGCCCACTGAAGCCGTGCCTGTCAGCTCGCCTCCCCCCCTGCCCCCCACAGTTGGGAGAAAGGTGCTTCAATGTCTGTCAGGCTGCTTGGACCTGAAAGATCTGAGGCACTAAAGCAGCACCTGTCAGGCTGGCCTCCGTCCCCCCCCCCCCCGCTCCCCATGGCCAGGAGAAAGGTGCTGACAGGGTGGGATTTCACTTTGTTTCCTCCCCTGCCTATAGGCGCCCTGAGGGCCTGCCTCCCGATCCCACCCTGCCTCCCCTCCCATGGCAGCTAAGCCATAGCAACTGGCTTCTTGGCTCCATTCCCTATGTGCCCCCCCTGGGGGGGGGGGGCTTGCCTCTTTCCCACCACCTGCTTACCTTTGCTCCCGGCAGCTGTAGTGCAAGGGAGTGCAGGGCTGGGCCTGCCCCTCGCCTCTGGGCTGGGCAAGGGGCGCCGAGCTGGGCCAGGATTTTTGCCAGTCTTGCCACTCCTTCCCGGCTTGCCCATACACCTCCCGGGCAAGCTCCCTGCTGGGTGGGGGGAGTGGGGACTCATGGAAGAAGGGCCGTGGTGACCTCTGGGTGCGGCTTTGACATTGCTGCATCTGCTTCCCCCTGAGAGGAAACCCCAAGCAATGCCTCCACTCCCTCCTCCCGCCCCCATGAGATTGGAGGAGTGGGGCAGATTTTGGCTGCCTGTCCCCATCCGGATTCCCAGGTGGGTGACCACTCCTCTACAAGCTGTGGGCTCCCCTCCGCAGGAGCCAGGGTTACGTGTCCCTAGCCGGCTCTCCGGTGCCTTGGGCGATGCAGCTAGGCAGGGGCGAGGAAGGAGGGTGGCTGGAGCGCCAGTTTTGGCATTGATGGAGCCCTACAAAGGGCCACTGGTGGCACAAAAAGGGCAGCCCGCGCTGCGAATGGGCAGACAGAGCAGGCGCTCTGGGCAGAACACTGCGAGTGGGTGGAGCGGGCACTCTTGCTCCGGCTGCTGCCTGACTTGGCTCCAGCACCAACTACCCGGGAGAGCTGGCAAGTGAGGAGGGAGGGAGAGGAGGGATGGTGGGATGGCAGGCAGGCTAGCCCGCACCCCTCTTCAGCTGGCGCCCCAGGCAAGTGTCTAACCCCACCTCTATGGATGCACCATAGAGCCCTGGTTATTCTGGTCTTTCTTTCTCTATGTTCATTCCTATGCTCTGTACCCAATACCTGCCCTGGTGCTCAAAGCTGTCTCGTTGGGGATAGTCTGGTCCATGGGCTGGATCCTACCCCGATCTCACCACCCCGCTGAATAAGGTCTATTCATTTGTACACTCATTTATTAAAATATTTGTGCCCCTCCTTTCATTTTGGCTGAAGTCTGACGTTCTTCTCCAGTTCCAGATGTCTTCCACTGAATTGAAGGAAGGCCCCATAGAGGACGGTTGTATCCAACCCAGTGTTCTCATTTTTGATCTATAATGCTGCAGGAGGCTTTCTGGTGTACCACCAGTGTGGCCAGCCTCTGGTGGTGGTGGTGAGGCTGCAGATCTCCAGGAATTATAACTGGCCTCCAGACCTAAGTTCCCCTGGACAAAATGGCTGCTTTGGGGGTGGACTATGGCATTACATCCTGCTGAGCTCCCTCCCTGGGCTCCACCCCCAAAATTTCTTCAGGAGTTTCCCAATCCTGAACTGGCAACCCTGTGTACCACTGACTGAAGCAATCGTCCTGCACCCATGAGGAAGTAAGTGGTGAAGGGGGACCAAGTAAGAATGCTGATTCTCATCACGTCTTGCTGGATCAGACCTAGGACCTTTTTTTACTCCAGCATCCCATTCCAAACAAAGGCGGTTTAGCCAGACACCTCTGGGGCACATCCATCTGGGGAGGCTTAGAAAATACCAGCCGAATGGTTGTCTTATTCTTCATTGTCTGGGGACCAAACTAGACCTGCATGGGACAGCCACAGGTGTTTTACTCAGGGATGATAGACATGTCATACTCCTGTCTACAGGCCTGCCCCAGGTTTGCCCTGCGTCTCGCCAACCAGACAAGCCTTGAGAGGGCTGTGCTCAACACTTCATTACCAGGCGTATGGTGGTGGGAGAGATGGATTGGGACAACAGTGCATGTGGCAAGAGAGTTTAAGCCTCCCCCACCCACACACCCACATTTCTCTCAGTGAGCTGGTCTTCAGGCAATGCACCAGCCTGGGGGAGAGCAGAGTACAGAATATGGGAAAGGGGATAATTCGGCTGGCCAGTCTCCATGCAGGGCCTGGAGATCACAAAAGATCTCCAGATGGCAGAATATCAGTTCCCGCGGAGGAAACAGGAGTTTTGGAGGATGAGCTCTATGGCGCCACATCCCTGCTGAGCTCCCTCCCCAAACCCCACCCTCCCCAGGCTCCACCCCCAAATCTCCATGAATTTCCCAACACTGAATTGGCAACCCTTGGGATAGGTCCCCCTCCCTCACCCAAACAATGCTTTTCATTTTAAAATAATACACCCACCCACACACACACACACCCTGATTTTTCATGCAAACAGGATGGACATTTGAATAACAAACTTAATACTTTGCCTAGGGTTGGCCCTTAAAGCTTCAGAATACCAGATTTTGGGGTCTGGCAATAATCTAATCAATAAGACAGACCTTTGCTGAAACAGAAAGTCCCTTTATTCTTAATGATGGTTCAGGTACTTCATGTTTGTTAGAGATACTTGGTTACAGACAGCAAGGATTAATATACCCCCCACCTCCAGGTACAAATAGGCAGAGGGCCAATCAGGATGAATACAAAAAGAGCGCAAAAACTCTAAGCCGTTTGTTCTCACAGAAAAGGCGAGAAGCACTAAAAATTCCCCCCATGCCCCGTAGTGACCCCGAATTGCAGTTCGCAGGCCAGGCACCTGGCTAGAACAACAGTTCCACAGTTCTCCAAGGTTACACAAGCAGATAAAACATTCGAGTCTCCGGAGAAAGAAAAGGGAGGTGACGAGACAAGATAGCCAGACGGTTTATGTGACGAGATGGAATGCAGCAAGCCACCCTCCCGGGGAAAAAAGACACATTAAGCAGGACATGCAATAAAACTCAAGGCAACTCGTAAATTACTGAGAGGCACCCCAGATACCCACAATTAATGGCAGAGGCTGAAACAGACAGACTCTGACAGGAATGGCCTCCCTTCCATATTGTCCTTGTGAGCTTTATGGAGAAGTAGCATTATTAGATGATGTCTGTCATCAGTGATTGCAGGCTGGATCAAACCAGGAATTGTCTTTTCCTCTGGCTTTAAGGACCAAACAACATGATGCATGGATCCCATTCTTATATTTAATTTCTTCCCCTTTTCCTCATGGCTTGTTGGTATGAGGACACAACAGCATTGGTGCCAATAGAGGGCACTCTTGCACTGATGTGGAAGGCCATGTGTTTAGTACTACAACTCCATCAACCAGCTATTTTCACTTACTGAGAAATGTTTTTGAGGCTTCCTTAAATGGAAAGGAATGAAGAACAAGACATCATATTGATGATTTCTTGTCTGCCTACCTTGTTTTTAAAAAATAAATACAGACAAACCTTTACTAAATCATCATAATAGACCCCAATGCTGTCCTGTCCAACCAAGGGGTGAAGAGGATTTGTCATTTCTCCAGTTTTCTTGTAATGAGAGATTGTCAGATTTGTTTCTTTTTGACCCCCTGCCCTGATTACATCATGCATCCTAATTACACCAGGATTGCATCATTCTATATACCAGCATATATAAGCTCCAGGCCCCTGTCTTAAAGCACTGCATACCGATTATGCATTAGTTGTTTGCACCTGTATCTTCTGAAGCAAAATTGGAAGGTAAATTTTTACATGTTTCTTCCATGGACTGGACTAATTCATCTATATATGAAAAAGGAAGTCTCCTCACCGTAAAATTAACGCCTAGGCCAAACCGCTGGACCTAGAAGCACCAAATTTGGGGAGAGCGCTCCTACCGTGGCGTAGGTGCTAACTAAGAAGGGATTTTTAGAACTTCAACCCCTAAGTGGGTCAAAAGGGGGAAAATGTGCTCTCCCCATTGATTCCTATGTGGCTGCCTCCTTGCACCCCCCACTCTCTGATTAGTCAGCTGCAGAGCTCAGCATTCTGAGGTTTAAAAAAAACAGTTACAGGAGACTGCAGAGAGCTAATGGCAGTTGAGGAAATCAGGAATGGCCAACAACCACCTGTGAGGTGCTGTGATGCTGCTGGCCCAGCCTCTCCGATGGCTTCCAACACACTCCCCCTCACCTCCTACACCAAACAGGCGGTTGTCTGTCAGGTGCAACAGTGGTTGCAGGGTGCTTAAAGCCACGAGGGAGCCCACCCCAGCAGTAATGCCTTAGTGATCCTGCAGGCCCCACCTCCACAGTGGCTTCTAATACTCCTCCCCCTCCCCTTCCCCCTCCTACACTGGATAGGCAGCTGCCTGTCAGGTATAGAAGAGGAGGTGCTTATAGCCACCAGGGAGGTTTGCTCAGCAGGATTGCCTTAGCCCTGCTGCTGGCCCAGCCTCTCAGATGCCCTTAAACATAATCCCCCCCCCCCACACACATAGGGTTGCCAAGTCTGGCTTGGAAAATACCTGGAGACTTTGGGGGGTGGAGCCAGGAGAGGGTGGGGTTTGGGGAGGCAGAGGCCTCAGCATGGTACCATGCCATAGAGTCCATCCTCCAAAGCAGCCATTTTCTCCAGGGGAGCTGGTCTCTGTCAGCTAGAGATCAGTTGTAAAAGTGGGTGATCCCCAGGCCCCACCTGGAGGCTGCCAACCCTACACACACACCAGACAGGCGGGTGTCTGTCAGGTGTTGGAGCAGGGCGAGGGCACTTCAACAATACCAGGAGGAGGCAACTTAGGAATGCAGCAAAGACATTTGCACATAGTACTCCTGTAGGGCACTGAACTGTACAGGCCAAGTACCAGCGAGATCACCCTGAGGTGCTCAGAACACAGTCTCGATATGAGCAAAACAATCGAGGAACACCAGTAGAGAGGCCATCACTTTTGTGGAAGGTGGCAGGAGCTGACTTAACAGACGACTGCTTCTCACGTGGACAGTTCTATGTGGCCTGCTCCAGAGTGAGCTCACCAAGCAGCCTGGTGACCCTAGCACCTGAGGGCAGAACCAGCAATGTGGTCTATAGAGAGGTCCTTCAGCAGAGGGGGAAAAAACAGTACGTATGTCTCACTTCATTTTTTTACACTACAGTCTTCTCCATTCGAATTCTTACGACAAATGTTACATTTCAAACTTCACATCATCAATATTATAACAGGATTCAGTATCAGGCTAGTTTATTATAACTGTTAAAACTAGTCATAGAATATTCAGGCATACAATAGCAACATAATTCAGTGCATATGCATCTGACTATGGGCGGTTCTGCATCTGGCATTCACTCCACATTTTCTCAACTGGGAAGGGAAAGTGCAGCTCAAAACCACATTCAGATACCTCGGGGAAATGCCGTACTGACTGCACAGTCACCCCTGAACGGCCATAAAACAGCCATAAATCTATGCAGAAGGTACAATAAAATCTGATGACCAAAGAAAGCAAAAGCGGCATAGAGTGTGGAGGCTATCATAAAATCAGATGACCAAACAAAGTGAAAGCTACATGCAATGCAGAAGAAAATTTCTGTTCCAGCATGGGTTTTGTAAAACAACAGAGAGAAAAGCCAGTGTAGAATTGGCCTATGACTCAAGGCTAGACTCCAGGAGGCCTCACAAACATTCCTGTGCCTTGGGTCAATTGATTGTTACTTTCCTTTTCTTTCTTTTATCCCCTTGGAAGCTCACTGATTCACAGATCTTGAGCAGCAGAAGATACTTGCTTCTTATTTTTTTGATGCAAAGACTAAAAGGACTGAGACAAATTTTGCAGTTGCTGGAGTAAACTTAGGATACTTATTGCTGAGCAAAAGAGCCAGGGTTTCCAGAGTGTACAGGGATGGTTGGTCGATTAAAGGCTTTATATAGTGATCCAGTATATTCTCAAAGAACCTGCATTCAAGCAGGGCATGGAAGGATACAGGGGTCATTTTGTAGAAAAAAAGGTGCAGGAGCTCATTAGCATAACTCATTAGCATAACTTATTTGCATATGCTACACCACCTGACATCACCAGAAGTATGTCAGAAGGCAAGAAAAGAAGAAGAAGAAGAGAAGAAGAGATTGGATTTATATCCCGCCCTTCATTCACTTAAGAGTCTCAGAGCGGCTTACAAACTCCTTTCCCCTCCCCTCCCCTCCCCTCCCCACAACAGACACCCTGTGAGGTAGGTGGGGCTGAGAGAACTCTTTCCCAAGCTGTCCTTGAGGGAACAGCTGGTACAGAGCTATGGCTTGCCCAAGGTCATCCAGCCAGGTGCAAGTGGAGGAGTGGGGAATCAAACCCGGTTCTCCCAGATTAGAGTCCGCGCACTTAACCACTACACCAGACTGGCTCTCAAGAGGGGGGGAGAGAGAGAGAGAGAGAGAGAGAGAGATGGCAGAGAGGGACAGCTACTAATCCAAGCCTCAGAAATACCACTATTCTGGGAGGTTAGCTTCAGTGGTGGCTGAAGCCTTCAGAAGGCAGGTCAGAGGAACAAGGACCTTTCCAGGGGATGGGGTCATTTTGCTGCAGCCATGACACAAGCAGGCATTCCCCCGTGGGGGGGGGGCTGGCACCAACTCCCGGAGCTGAGCTCCCCCGAGCTCCTGCTCGAAATGACCCCTGGAAGGATATATCTATCCTACTAAGGCCACAAGGGCAGATTCTGTCAGAACAGCCTATTAAAAAATCTCCCCTGTAAAACCATTGTAGGAATAATATTCAGTCTTGCAAATGAAAAAGCTCTGCAGTAAGGTGGAATGGTAAGATAGTACATGGGGGGGGGGGGAAGATCCTGGGAAAGAAAGACCAAAAGATAGGGGTGGGCAAACTCTGCAGGCTCTTAGGATCAGACTACTATAATCCATTTCTAGGACACACTTTTTGATCAGAGAAATGCTTTGGATTTGCCTATCTCAATAATATCATTAATCAGCATTCAAAGTGATTGTTACTCTAAGTAAGTAAAATTTTAAATATGAGTATATAATTAAAAATTGTAATTGGATGTGATTTGGTAATTAAAAATATCCCCCCCTTAACGGAACTCCTTTTTTGGTCCTACATTAACTTGGTAATTGTCTTACTATTGTACCTTGAGCCTGAATGTACAAATATTGCTTGACTGCTGAAGAAGGCCTGTTAGGGCCGAAACAAATCAGGTTGCAATAGTTCCTACTTGTGTACATTTTATACTTTTATTCTGTAACAAGGCTACAATTGGGGCCATAAATGTTTTTTAACCATTTGATAATAAATACGTGTATTTATTTGATAATAAACATTTGATAATAAATAAAAACATAAGAACATAAGAGAAGCCAATGTTGAAGCAGGCCAATGGCCCATCCAATCCAACATTCTGTCACACAGTGGCCAAAAATACCAGGTGCCATCAGGAGGTCCACCAGTGAGGCCAGGACACTAGTGTCAGCTAATGCTGCCATCCCCTGGGTGGGAGGTGGTTCCTGACCCAGGTGGGCCTCATGTCTGTGGAATGTCTTACCTGCCCTGTTCTCATGGCTCGCTTATCAACTAGTCTGCTTTTCTGACCTTTTGGAGACTCTAATGCCAGCTGCTGTTTCTTTTTAGGTCTGGCAATGTATCTTTCCCGCTTTTACTCTGGGAACAAAGAGCCAGTATTTTTAGCGCCTTTTATTCTTTCCCTTGATTGGGTGTATTATCACAGGGAACCCTTTTGAATCATGTATAATTTCTCTGGCCTCACACCTATCCTCCATTACTAACACAAAAAGTGTTGATGACCAATAAGACCTCTCTTCTATAAAGTTTCTTACTTAAGGACACTTGTTGTTGATTGACTCTGTGGGCTCTCACAACTAGAAGCCCTCCCACTGTTACATTGATAATCATTTGATAATAAATAGATGTATTTTTTATAATATTCAGGTTATACATATTGTTTTTAGCAATTGACCACACTTCCGTTCCTTGCTTGTCAGAAGTTGGGGATGCAGTGGAGTGGTTAAATCCTCCTCAGCACTTGCCTGCACTTTCCAGCAGTTCCATGAGCACTATGGTGAGTTATCTTTTGGGCAGGGATCATTTCGTAGAAAAAGAGGTGCAGGAGCTCATTAGCATAACTCATTTGCATATGCCACACCTCCTAACATACAGAAAGTGTGTTAGAAGGCAACACCCACCCCTCAGGCTCCACTCCACAGGTGAGTGAAACTGACCTGCTCTTCCTCCATTCCCTTCCCCATCCAATACTTTGTGCAATAAAAATAAGCATAAAGAACACACCCTCATTCTCTTCCTGCTTCCTTGAAACCACCAGGTTTCAAGTAGACTTGAGATACCCAGGACATGTGCACCACCCATCCCTTTCCCTTCCCCTCCCCACAACAAGACACCCTGTGAGGTAGGTGGGGCTGAGAGAGGTCTTTTGAAAATGGCTCATGAGAGAACAGCTCTGAGAGAACTTGTGACTGGCCCAAGGTCTGAACAGCAGCTGCATGTGGAGGAGTGGGGAATCAAACCCGGTTCTCCCAGATTAGAATCCAACTCCTGACCACTACACCAAACTGATGGGGTGGAAGTTGCTGAAGGGTTGGTGAAATTTCTCCAGTACTTATGTGCCATGTGCCCAGATAAAAAATGGTATACTTAGAAAATTTATATGCCACCTTGAGCAAGTCTCTGGAAAAGCAGCACACAGTCATAAAAGGAACAATGATAAAATTAAAAACAATAAAGACCCTAGCAGGGCTTTCCCCGGGGCACTGCGCCTCTGCAGTGTTCGGGGAAGCCAAGGAGAGGGCGGGGCTTGGTCATGTGCCCGCCCCCTGGGCTCCACACTCCCGGAGCTGCGCTCCTGTGCGCTCCTGCTCCAACAGACCCCTGCTTTGGGGGACTAATTCACCCGGGGACATGCCACAAGCTTCATCCAGAAAGAATTCCATGCGAACTGCCTTTGACAAGTTTGCGGAAGTGCTATCAGCTACTTGGGGGTGGATAGGTGGGTGGCAGATGAACTCAAATCACAATTGTCTTATTTTCAACTTGCATTTATTCTAATTTCTGAATCACAGTTTTTAATTATTGTTTTCCCACGAGTATAAAGCACTTTAGTCATTCCTGCTCTGCATGTGATTTACAGAGAGTCAAGCTTGCTTTTTATTGATGACAGTACACAAGTAGAGAAATTGGTAGGCACGATGACCCGAGCTCATTCATTTGCATGTGTTTGGCTTTTCATAGAACAAATTGTGACTAAGTGCAAGCCAAATGTGAACACCCAGATGCTCCTCAGTATTTAATCACCACTTGTTGGGGCCCTTCGTTCTTCACAGATGTGACAAAGCCAACGTGTCAGAATCTGCTGATTCAGACATAGTAATCCTGACTGTACCTTCTGTGTTACTCTATGTTTTATTCTGTGTTTGTAACTGCCATGTTGTACTGCTTAACCAGGCCTGGAGTTTGTAACAATTAAAGCGGGAGGGTGACATCTGCAATGTATGAGAACAAGAAAGCCTCTCACACCGCTGCCTCCGCATTCCATCCGCCCCGGCTGGGACTTCAAGGGAGGATACCTCTCATCTCTTATCACATGCAAAAGCCTTGAGGCCATTGATTGTTATGTGAACTGGTAACATCTGAGGGGTCTGGTTTGGGAAGGGAATTTACAGCTTGACACCTCACTTTCTTTCCTGTGAGAACCAAATGGTCAGAATCCCTTTTTGCCCGCCAATTTTCCCCTATAGTGATTGGCTACCTATGGGTAATTCAAACTCCTTGGAGTGGTATAATAGACCTGCCTGTATTATCTGTTTCATCTCTGACAATAATCCGAGAAGCTGTACTAATGTAGAGATTGGAAATAAAGAACTTTGGTTAACCAACCAAGATCTGATCCTTGACTACTTTGAGCAGGACTCTCACAGATTGTCAGAGATCTGTGACTGGGACTTAGCCGTTCCTGACCATGTCAGACGACGACACGGTCCCCATCCCTACTACCCCCGAAGATACACCCACCACCCCGGTGGACCAGGGGAACGGTGGTGGAGGCGGCGGAGGGGAGCCCGAAGTACCGGTGACTACGATTCAGGGGGCTCACTACATCCCGCGCCTACCTCCTCTTCAGAACGTGACCCCGAAGTACGCCTGGAGCCAGTTCAGTCGTGGGACCGTGGACTCTTGGGTGCACGACCGGAAAGGGGCACGGGTTTCGTTCCCAGGCGATCAACTCGACCGCGGGAGGCCGAGCTACCTGGGAGAAGACCGCGAGCAGATCTACGGAGGAGATCCGCATCGCCCGTCCATGGAAGGAGAGAGGACCGGCCCGTATGGGCCCGATCCGTACCGGGGAGACCAGATGCAATCCCTAGACCGGATGATGGGAGATTTGCGGCTCCAACTCACCGCCGAACTACGAGAATTGGCCCTCGATCTCCAGTACCAATTCCGAGACGCCATGAGGGTCATGCAAGAGGCTCTTCCAGCCCCCGCGACGGGAGTCCAGCAGCCGCCGGCGGCTCCTGGGGGAGTTCCAGTTCAGCCACAGGTGCCCGTGCAGCCAAGGCCGCCGCCACCGCCGGCTCCACCAGTCGTCCCTCTACAGGTGCCCGGTCCCGCCCCTGCGCCGGCCCCGATGCCGGCAGGGCCGATCGTTCGCCCGGCCCCCGCCGACCCTCTGACGGCTACTTTCGATGGGGACCCCGAGAAGCTGCGTTTCTTCCTGTTGGAGATCGAGCGGTTCCTAGACAGCTGGGGCCACCTCTATCCCACCGAGAGGGAGCGGATTGGCTACATAGGGTCCAAGCTGAAGGACACCGCCAGCGATTGGTATGTGAGCCTGCACGATGCCCCCGGCCCTGAGTTACGTTTGCTGAACAACTTCATGTGGGCTCTCCGACACCAATACGAGGACCCCCTGGGGGAAGAAAAGGCCTGGAACCAACTGCGGAAGCTGTTCCAGGGGAGGTCCATGGTGAGGGACTACACCGATAAGTTCCGGCGCATCGCTGCCAAGATTCACGGCTGGCCCGAGGAACTTTTCATAGAAAAGTACCGAGAGGGCCTCAACCCCGAAATATACGAAACTGTCCTACTGGGGGGCCGACCGGGGACGTTGGCCACCTGGATGCGGGCGGCCGCAGACGTGGAGGAAAGATTCACCCTCATCAAGATGGGGACGTCGGCTACAGCTGCCAGCAAAGTCGTGCCGAGGGCGAAGCCAAAGCCCAGTGTGCAAGACATCCGAGATGCCCGCTTCCGACAAGGGTTGTGCATGAAATGCGGGGAGAGTGGCCACTTCGCCTCAGCGTGCCCCAGGGGAGGAGGAAAGGCCCCGAAGACTTCCACCCCGGTGGCTGGGAGCACTCCTAGTAGAGGGAAAACCCCACTCAAGCCCCGGGCACTGCAACTGGAAGGAGCCACGAGTGAACAAGGGGAGCTGGAGCTGATGGAAACGCAGATGTCGGGAAACTCCAATGGCCTGCAGTGAGCGGCGCAGAGCTGCAGGTCCCCCGCCAAGAAGCGCCATCTCCGGTGAGCATCCCTGGCCCCCTGTTATATATGGTAGTGACTGTAATGACCCCGGGAACGGGCACTCACATGAGGGTCCGCGCCCTAATTGACTCGGGGTGTGCTCGGGACTTAATTAGCCCTTTAGTGGTGGAAGGGTTGGGGCCGAAAGTCACCCCGCTGGCCGAGCCTCTAAAATTCACGCAAATGGATGGGTCAGAAATGAAAGAAGAGTGTGTAGCTGAAACTGAGGGCCTGATTTTGGGAACCGGGGAACATTGGGAGAAGCGAGCTTTTGTCATCACCCCAAATGCCCAATTCCCCATGGTGCTGGGGAGCCCCTGGCTGAGCTCGCACGACCCCTACATCAAATGGAGTGAAGGGAAAATCTCCTGGGTGGACGACAGGTGCTTGACGCACAAATGGGACTCTGAGTGGGGTCCGGGACCACCAAACCCCCCTCCCCGACCAGCTGCCCTCGCCCTCGCCCCCTCCACGGTCCCCCGGGAGTATAGAGACCTGATGGAGGTCTTCAGTGAGACCGAGGCGGACGAGCTACCCCCCCACAGACTGTCAGACTGTGCCATAGAGACTGTGCCCTGGCGAGAAACTCCCCAAAGGAAAACTTTACTCTATGAGCCCTCTAGAGCGGGAGGAGCTACGAAAGTTTCTAGACAAGAATTTGGAACGAGGTTTCATCCGCCCTGCGAAATCCCCCTTCGCCGCCCCTGTTTTGTTCCGGAAAAAAAAAGACGGGGGACTGCGCTTGTGCACGGACTACAGGGGACTAAATGCGGTCTCCACTTCTAACGCCTACCCCCTCCCCTTGATCAAAGACTTATTAACTGAAGCGGCCAAGGGAAAAGTGTTCACTAAGCTAGATCTCCGGGATGCTTATTTCCGGGTGCGCATAAGGGAGGGGGATGAGTTCAAGACTGCTTTCAATACTCCATTGGGTCAGTTTGAATACCTGGTGATGCCGTTCAGTTTGAGTGGCGCTCCTGGGGTCTTTATGAGTTTGATAAATGAAGTGTTACACAAGCATTTATTCAAGGGGGTGTTATGTTACATAGATGATATCTTGATCTACTCCGCTGATAAGAAAGAGCACGTGAAATTAGTCCGGGAAGTCCTTTCCACCTTGCTGAAAAACCAACTGTATGTTAAATTGTCAAAGTGCAAGTTCCACCGTGAGTCCATAGACTTCCTAGGGTATTGCATTTCACAGAGGGGTTTAGAGATGGACCCAGCAAAAGTGGAGGCGGTGGTCCAGTGGGAAGCCCCCCGAACGAGAAAGCAAGTGCAGAGTCTATTGGGATTTTGTAATTTTTATCGAACTTTCATAAAAGACTTTGCAACGGTTACCCTCCCCCTGACGGATTTACTGAAAACCAAGGGAAGGGGTTCGGAAGCCGGGAAACCTGGGGAGAGGATCGCCTGGAATGGGGAGTGCCAACGGGCGTTCGAGACACTGAAAACCCTTTTTACTTCTGAGCCCATTTTAGCCCACCCAGACAAAACCAAAGAGTTCATAGTCCATGTAGACGCATCCGATGTGGCAATGGGGGGGGGGCGTTCTACAACAGGGGCCGGATGGGAAGCTACACCCCCTGGCATATATTTCCAAAAAGTTTAATGACACGGAAAGAAACTGGTCAGTTTGGGACAAGGAAGCTGCGGCTATCCGGCTAGCCCTCACTATGTGGCGGCATTGGCTAGAGGGGGCGCAAACCCCGTTTGAAATTTGGACTGATCATAAAAACCTGGAAGCACTGCGCACGCAGAGATCACTAAATGCGAAGCAGCTTCGGTGGGTTGACTTCTTTTCAAAATTTAATTTTGTGTTAAAACACTTCCCCGGAAAGGCCAACTCCTTAGCAGACGCACTCTCCCGGTTGCCCCAACATGAGAGCTTGAAAGAAGAGGTGTTTGACTCCATGTTCTCCCCCCAGCAGCTGGGAGGGGCGGTCACTACCAGAAGTCAGCACAAACGAACTCCAATAGAAGCCGAGGCGTGCGATTGGGGGGGGGGAGTATTCACCCGAGGAAGCCGAGGAACTAGAGACACTGGCTGAATGTTCGCGGAGAGAAAATCGGTGTTGGTATCACGGAGATAAATTGGTGGTGCCTCAAAGCAAGCGTAAAGACGTTTTATTAGCATGCCATTCTTCCAAACTGGCTGGACACTTTGGGTTTCTAAAGACGCTTAACCTAATTCAACGTCAGTTTTGGTGGCCGCGCATGCGCCGGGATGTTTCAGACTTCGTCTCGGCTTGCCAAACTTGCTTAATGTGCAAAAAGAGGGGAGGAAAGGTTCCGGGACTCTTGCATCCTCTGCCGACCCCCTCCCGCCCTTGGGAGGCGATAGCTATGGACTTCATTACTAACCTGCCGCCCTTAAAGGGGAAAACTGTAATTTGGGTGGTGGTAGACACGTTTTCAAAGCAAGCCCATTTCACCCCCTTCAAACAACTACCCACGGCTAAGGGAATGGCTAAAGCTTTTTTCAACCAGGTGATAAAATTACACGCTTTTCCTAAGCGGGTGGTATCCGACAGAGGCAGTCAATTTGTTGCCAACTTCTGGCAGGAGCTTTTAAAATTAATGGACATAGAACCGGCGCTAAGCTCGGGTTACCATCCAGAAACCGATGGACAGTCCGAGCGAACTAATCAAATTTTGGAACAGTTCTTAAGGTGCTACACCAACTACCACCAGGACAATTGGGTGGACTTATTGCCTTTTGCAGAATATAGCTATAACAATGCAGTGCATTCTTCCACCGGTGTCTCCCCCTTCATGGCCGTGGGAGGTTTTGAGGGAAAGCCTTTGCCTACCATTGAAAATGTGTCCGATGCTTCCCCAACGGACTTCAAGAGTTGGTGGGCGACATTACAAGAATCATGGCCACTAATAGCCAAAGCATTAGACCAAGCGAAAGAGGACTACAAAAAATATGCGGATCGGGGCCGTGCTGTGGGCTGGGATCTCCAGCCTGGGGACTTTGTTTATCTTTCTACAAAAAATATACATGGCTTGCAACCCAGTCGAAAACTGGGATGGAAATATGTGGGGCCCTACAAGGTGTTGCGAAAAATTTCAGATGTGTCTTTTGAATTAGAGCTGCCTAAGTCACTGAGCTCTGTGCACCCTGTTTTTCATTTCAGCTTACTGAAGAAAGATCCTGGGCCGAATGCATGGCATCCAGTTCCTCCAGTTCCTCCTCCACTGATGAAGGGGGGGGCACCTCATTTCGAGATAACTGAGATTCTTGATTCTAAGATGCGTAGGGGCCGCTTATATTATTTAGTTAGATGGCTTGATTTTGGTCCCGAACACAATGAGTGGATTCGTTCTGAAAATGTGCATGCTCCCAAACTAGTTAGAGCTTTTCATAAAAAGTTTCCTGATAAGCCCAGGTGAAGGTATTTATTGGGAGGCCAGTGTGTCAGAATCTGCTGATTCAGACATAGTAATCCTGACTGTACCTTCTGTGTTACTCTATGTTTTATTCTGTGTTTGTAACTGCCATGTTGTACTGCTTAACCAGGCCTGGAGTTTGTAACAATTAAAGCGGGAGGGTGACATCTGCAATGTATGAGAACAAGAAAGCCTCTCACACCGCTGCCTCCGCATTCCATCCGCCCCGGCTGGGACTTCAAGGGAGGATACCTCTCATCTCTTATCACATGCAAAAGCCTTGAGGCCATTGATTGTTATGTGAACTGGTAACATCTGAGGGGTCTGGTTTGGGAAGGGAATTTACAGCTTGACACCTCACTTTCTTTCCTGTGAGAACCAAATGGTCAGAATCCCTTTTTGCCCGCCAATTTTCCCCTATAGTGATTGGCTACCTATGGGTAATTCAAACTCCTTGGAGTGGTATAATAGACCTGCCTGTATTATCTGTTTCATCTCTGACAATAATCCGAGAAGCTGTACTAATGTAGAGATTGGAAATAAAGAACTTTGGTTAACCAACCAAGATCTGATCCTTGACTACTTTGAGCAGGACTCTCACACAACGGCAGCATCAATTTTGCATCTTTCACCCCAAAGAAAGGTTTCCCTCAACCTATTTGTCAAAGTGCCCCCCTGCCTTCGAGTGAAAGCACCAAGACTGTGCGGTAGCCAAAGCAGGGCCCTCCATTCACTGGAAAGTCAAGAGACTCTTTCCAGGGAGAAAATGAGCCTTAACTTGCACTCTCTGATGCCTGCACATTTGAAGTTAATTATATCAGAATTACTCATTATGCATCTGAACAGAAGTCCCCTGTCAGACATAGGCAGCCGAAATTGGGGGCTTTCTGCAGCATGGTGGGTCAAAAACAACAAAACAATGGGATGTGAAGTTCCTTAAAGAGAAGCTGCCGATGTCCATGCCGGCTGACTCGGCTACCACCGTGAGAGATGGTATGGAGGCTCAGGATACGGTTTGGATGCAGTGCTGTAATGAGCACAGAGGCTGAAATGCCAGAGCAGGGGTCTCCAATGTGGTGCCCACCAACACCTTTCAGGGTGCCCACAAAGGGTTTTCAAAAAGTGGGTGTGGCCGTGTGGGGCTTTTCCTCAGTGAGCTTTCTGATTGGTTGTTGGAGATTTGATTGGTTGTGCCACTTTGTAAAAACAGTGATTTGACAGCAGCTGCCACCACAGCACAAGGATCTTCCCTGTGAGACCGATGATAAGCAGCAGCAGCTATTTATTTTTGGCTGGCTCTGCCTGCTACAGCAGCCATTTTGTGCCTCTGCCCACCATGCTGTGTCAGAATCCCAAAGGCGCCTGCGTGCTGAAGAAGGTCGGGGACTCCTGTCCTCGGGTAGCACACACCCTTTGGCTTCTGCCTGGATTTGGAAAATTCATTGATCTTTCTTTGCTGTGGAATGCCCCTTTCCCAGACCCCAAATCACCATCCAAATTATTGGATGGGGGCAGTCGTAACTGGTGGACCTCACTGTAAAATTGGTGGTGCTCGATGCTGCCCTGTACTACTGAGGGCAATGTGTGTGCTCAGGACCCAGGCTGCGGCAGAGACTGACCACTGGTGCTGAAGGGGAAGGCTGCTCACTATGGCAGAGACAAAATTCAAACTTCTACAAGTTTTCAAAATTTGTATTTTTCGAAAGTCAAGTAGAAAGTTGGACTATTTAAAAAAAGGCATTCTGATCTCCAAATCTGAAGAGCTGTTTTCTCCTCTTGGAAGGGATGACTCCTGATTGGGTAAAAAAATGAAATTAGTAAAAAAAAATTACATGATGTTGTTGTCCATCAGCCTTTGGGGAATTGTGAAGCAAGGATCATCACTGCAGGTCAGATTCTGAGACAGTGAGATGTGACTTCGGCCTTCCTGTGCTGCATTAGTTGTCTGACAGGTTGGACGACCCCGTCTCTGCATGCCAGGGGGTATTTAAGCTGATTTCCCCATACACCCCCCCCCCCGGGGCAGCCCTCCAACTCCTCCCTCAGGCTTCTCTTGGGGATCCCTTGCCCCCAGGAGTAGATTTGGGGGGGGGATTTGGGGTTGCTATAGTGTCAGTTAACCATAGGCTAACTGCCATAGGCTTGGGTGACTGTCTTGCCATGATCAATGAAGTTGCTGTGTTACATGTTGCAATGCTTCCTGAGTTGCCTTTACGTTTACTGTTCAATTCACAATGCTTTATGTTCCAAGGTCTTATTCAACCTCTGTAGGTCCCGCCCGGGAGATAGCATCAGGAACCCAACTCCCACCTTTGGAATGCATGCCTCGCTCGCTTTGCTTTGCGCATGCTCATTATTCATTTGCTTTCTTTTCCCTTTTATCTCTGGCTTCCTTAGCTAATGACCTTGAATGAAAGTGCCTCCTGTTATGTGTTACAAGAATCACAGGTGTTATGTATTCCTTTTGCTTAGTTTCTCTGGGAACTTTTGCCCCCAAAATATTCAACAGTATTTCTCCCTGAGAACTCATTTTGCCGCACTTTCCTTGGGAATATTGGGCCAGTATATTTGGGCGCCAAGAATTCTCCCTATTGATTGGTAGAGGGTATTTAGGCCATATTTCATATCAAGTATAATTATAACTGCAGTTCCAAGCTTGAGCATTACTAACAGGAAAAGTGTTTGACCAACATGATCTTTTCTACAAATAAAGGACTTTCTGCTTAAGGAGACCTGTTGTGGACTATATTTATTGGGACAATCTCACATATAGTTGGCGAGGAAACTGTACCTCCATGCACAGAAGCCCTTCTGTAGAAAGATCTTTTTGACAGGATCCAACCTGACAATTTTTATTATTTTGTGGGAAATAGGGTAAAAAAAACCCCCCTCAAATAAAAATGTTGATACCTGTAAGATAGTACCAAATATTATTTGCTATTATACATCAGTTGTCAGCTATTGCTACATTTTAATTGCTCCTAAGGAGTCAATGAATTTCAACTGCTGACGCAGAACACTGAATATTCCTTGACTCATCCAATAATACTCACTTGGCCCCTTTCCCATTACTGTTCCAGACCAGATGTTCTCCATTGTTGACCTGGTTCTGAGTAAAGTGACACAGGGATGGGGGTTTCATACAGTGAATTTCCTTCCATCAGTGAGCCGTCTCTGAAGTACTATGGCCATTTCAAACTGCACCACTTCCCCCCCCCCTTTTTTGGCGTGCCAACTTCCTTGCCTTCCCCCCCAACGACTGTTCTAAATTGAGCACTATAGCGCTAAACCAATATACTCTCTCAGCGGAGTCAAGGCATCTCAATGGTGTCGCTTTAACACTGAAGTGCTATATTGGTTTACTGCTTACAGCGCTCAACTTAGAATGCTTGGGGGAAAGGGAAGATCACACAGCAAAAAATGGCAGAGGGAAAGAGGCATTTTAGGAAGCACTACGGAGATAGGCAACTGGTTCCCTATCTCACCCCCCAGGACTTACCTACTGTGACCCAATGTTCCCTCTAAGCTGTGTCTTGTGAGCAAAAATTCTAGTTTGTGAGCTGCTGGCATTAAAGTTGTGAGCGAGAGATTTGGCTACTGCATAAATTAGTTTGCTCTGGAGCCATCCTTCCTGAGCTAAGACAAAAATGTGTGAGCTGGAGGCTAAAAAACTGTGAGCTAGCTCACACTAATTCAATTTAGAAGGAACATTGTTGTGGCCCATGCAATGGTCACGTCCAGACTAGATTATTGTAACTCACTCTACACGGGGCTGCCCTTGAACTTGAAACTGCAGCTAGTGCAGAATGCAGTGGCATGTATGCTGATGGCGATGCCTGTGTGGGCTCACATTCAGCCAATGCCATGCCAACTGCACTGGCTGCCAATAGAGTACCAGATCCAGTTCAAGGTTAAGGTATTAATCTTCAAAGCCCTGTATGGCCAGGGACCTGCATCTGTTTAGGATCTCCTCTCCCTATATGTGCCCCACAGAGCATTGCACTCAATCAACCAACATCTACTGGTTGTCCCCAGCCCCAAGGATGACTAGCCTCAACCAGGGCCAGGGCCTTTTCTGCCCTGGCCCCAGCCTGGTGGAATGTGCTCCCACTCAAGATCAGGGCCCTGTGGAATTTATTACAATTCTGCAGGGTCTGTAAAATGGAGCTGTTCTGCCAGGCTTTCAGATGAGGTGGCGAACATCCAAAATCCATCTTTGGCCTCCCTACTGCAACTACTGAAATTACTGAAATTGCTGACTCTATGATCAGCCTAAACTGAGCATAGCAACATGAACCTTGATTGCTATTTTTATTACTGTTTTAAATTATTGTTTTAACTATTGTTTTAATTGTTTTAACTATTGTTATTGACATTTTGTGACTTTCTAACCCACCCTGAACCCACCTGTGGGGAGGGCAGGATAAGATTGAATTAAATAAATAAATACACAGCACGCCACAGTGATTCAGAAGTGCATTGAAGAGGTGAAAACAGAAGAAAGCAGTTTCCATCAAAAATGGCTCAGCCCCACTTTGCCAATGAGATGCAAGCGGCTTTGCGTGAATGGGTAAATAAAATCTGTTAGCAGCTGGTTGCTAAAACAGTTGTGTCTGAACTGCCACAAAAAATCCATTAGCAACCTGCTTGTTCTTGTTCAGTCGCACAGTCAAGTCCGACTCTTCGTGACCCCATGGACCACATCACGCCAGGGCCTCCTGTCTTATGCAACCGGCTATTAACGTGGATTATGAAGGCTGTCTGAAAGGGGCCACTATCAAAGGAAACGTTGTGAGCAAATTTGTTTTAGCTTTAGTACCAGTGAAGCCAAACAGCTGTAGCAGTCAATAGTTGCAAAAGGACTGCCCCTTCCTGACAGATCTTAAAGTCTGGGGCTCAAAGGTTGTTTCTGCCATGGATTTAATAATTGCCCAGAGAGGGTCTCATCTCTACATCATCCTTATGGGAATAATAATGCTTGTTTACTTTACAGCACTGGTGTAAGAATTATGAAAAAACAAGATGCAGGACCTGCAGTACTCACAGGGGGAGGGAGAAGAAGCTCCATGTGGAGGAGGAAGCAGCCTCAGGTAAGCCTTCCTCCCCCCCGGCCCCTGCGGTGGGCTCGAGCTCAGGCCACCGATTTTCCTCCCTACCCCTCGACTACTGCGTCAGGCCCGAGCTTGGGCCACCGATTTTCCTCCCCACCCACTCCCCTGGCTCCTGCGGCAGGCCCAAGCTAGGGCCGCCAATTTTCCTCCCCAGCCCCCAGCTCCTACAGTGGGCCTGAGCAGCTCTCAGCTATCGGGCCACCACAGAGTTCCCAGAGCGTTCCCTGCGTGTGCATATTTAAATATCCCCCCGAAAGTTTTTTAAAGTTTTAAGATTTTCCTGCACATGTGGGGAGTACCCCGCATGCGCAGAAAACTCTCCCTGCCTGCCAGGTGCCCCCCTGCATGAATTTAGATATCCACACACAGGGGGTGCCTTGGGAATTAGATATATAGATAATGGAAGAGGAGCACCATCAAAATCTCTAAAGCACTATCTAAATGATAATTGTTATTATTAACAATCATACTAGTCTATTGTTTGGGGCAATTAATACATTGTTTAAGCACATTTATTTCTGTAGCTAGTAGCAATATTTCATATTTAGTAATGCTCATATTTGATCTCTGACTGGTGAATGAATAAAATCAGGAGGTCAAACATCGTGACTTACCCGGTCACATGTGACAATTTTCAGAAGTTCAAAAGCCACATGCTTTGCTGACATCCAGCTTTGCTGGGATGAGTCCCAGTTGTTAATACTGACCACCTGCTTGGAAAGGTGCAGCCTGACCTCTCTGTGATTCTTTTTGTCCTGTCTTAGTTTATTACATCCATGACCTGGAGGTCCCAGGCTATCCCTGTCTCGTCAGATCTCGGAAGCTAAGCAGGGGGGCTGGCCCTGGTTAGGACTTGGAGGGGAGACTACCAAGGAAGTCCAGGGTCTCTATGCAGGCAGTGGCAAACCACCTCTGGACATCTCTTGCCTTGAAAACTCTATGGGGTCACCATAAGTTGCCTGTGACTTGATGGTACTTTCCACCCCCACCACAGTTCATTACACCAAGTCAAAGGCAGTCTAAGAGTGAGTCGGTGCTTCTTTGGAAGAGGGCAAGGTTTTGACTGCTTTAAGAAAGGCCGCATTAAGGTTTCTCCTGAAGGAGACCTCTGAGGATCCAAGTGAGGATCCATCAACCATTCTCAGATATTCCTTTTGTGTGTGGGGGGGAGCAGTTGCTTGAGAGGTAGGTAGGTGACTCTGCAACTCCAGATTTCCTTGATGAACTGGATTTATCTAGGCTCACTTCAGCCGAGCTTCTGATCCGCTTTTGGAATGGAAGTTGCCCTGGTTTCCTATTTAGCAGACCAGTAAGCAAAGGGGAGAGATAACTTCTTGACTGCTTGGCATCTATGCTATACTGGCCTGCAGGATTCCATCTTGTCTCCCATTGTTGTTCAACATCTATATCAGTGGTGCTCCCTCCACAGCTCGCAGAGAGCCACGTTCTCAGTTGCCATCAACCAAAGAACCACATTTACTACCTTCACTGGCAGGAGGTCTGTACCTCAGGGAACCTTGCAGCTTGCCCACTTTCCTGAAACATGGGACAGTGGTCACCAGGCCTGTAGCCACAGTGGGGCATTTAGGAGCAGTGCCCCCTCACCCATGGCCCATGCCCCACAACTCCTGCTGCCCCTGCCCTCACCTGCTGGTGGCACTCATTTGCCTCGGCCACTACAGGAGAAGAGCCGACTGGCCGGTGTGATTAATACTTGGTGACAATGCACTCCCTGCTACCGTAGTGGGTGGGTGGGGCCTGCTGCTGTTGTTGCACAGAGCGCATAATCCCTCAGCATTAATTGCCCCAGCCTGCCGGCTCCCCCTCTCCTGTAGCGGCTGAGGTGGTCGAGTGCAGCTGGCAGGCAAGGAGAGGCCTTTTTCTTCTGCCTGCCTGCTGATGGGATCTCTCTCTCCCCTCCAGCTCGGCCACCCCCTCTTCCCTGTCCTTCCAGATTTCCCAGTGCCCCACTAACCAAAATTTTCTGGCTATGCCCCTTGTTGGCACATTGGGGAACTGCTCAGAAGAGCCCACAGCTTGGGTCAGCTTGGGTCAGTGTGCCAACTGTGTCCTTTCCTGGAAAGCAAGATGTTATCCATGCTCTGATCACATCCTGGTCAAACTATTGCAAGGCATTCTGTGTGGGGCTGCTTTGAAGATTGTTCAGAAATGGCCGTTAGTTCACAATGGAGCTGCAGAGCAGCTGACTAAGGGCTTTTCCGCATTCTCATTTTCCTCATTTGCAAATGCCTGTTTCTTTGGTGGGGGAGGGTTCTGTTCCAGGCATGTTTTGGTCCCTCTGGTGGTCACCTCTATATTACATCAGTTTACATCTGGCATAAAAAAGGTATAGTTTAAATCAGCAGGGAGGTATGCCTGACATAATGAGATGTAATATCAAATCAACCACTAGAGGGAGCAGAACACATACAGAACAGGGGGGGAACCCTTAAGAAGCAGGAACATACAAACAAAGAAAATGACAGCACAGAGAAGCCTTTAAAAAGATTATTGGGAACATATCTCACCAGTATTGAAGAAACTTCATCAGCTGCGACTTCCTTTTTCTGCACAATTCAAAGTGCTAGTTCTTGCTTTGACATCCCTCAGTAGTCTGGAACCTTCACATATAAACCAGCCTGATAGTTCAGATCTTTCCCAAGAACCTTTGCATTTATTTCCCCATTCTCTGGCGACCAGAGAGATGGCTATTCTTCTTGTGACTCCTCACGTCAAGATCTCCTTTTCTTTTTCCATTCACCAGCCACTTTTTATTTCCATTGTCATGTGTCAGATTAAGTTGTTTCATTTCCCCAAGCTTTTGGTAATGTTGCCTTCTGCTGCTATTAACTGCAATTGCTGCCCATTTAATATCGACTGTCAGAACTGAATGCTTCACTTTAATTATGTTTTTGTTGTTATTTTATACCAAGTGGGAAGCTGCCTTGAGACCCTTCATTATGACATGGAACATCAATATCTTGCCCTGACTAACCCAGTCTTGTCAGGTCTCAGAGGCTAAGCAGGGTCAGCCTTGATTAGTACTAGAATGAGAGATGGCTGAGGAAGTCCAGGGTTGCTACACAGAGGAAGGCAAAGACAAACTACCTGTTAGCGTCTTGTCTTGAGAACCCTAGTGGGTCACCATAAGTCAGTTGTGACCTGACAGCACTTTCCACCACCAGCAACTCAATGTTTTAAGTAAGTAATGAGGCAAAAAAGAGAGGAGTGTGGCAAACCAGTGGAAAAGTTCAAAGCACTGTAATGTATATGAAAACAAGTAGGAACAGTGACAAGAAGGTGTTACATTCAGGCGTTGGTCTGAAGCAATAGAACAAAAGTTTTAGTCCAGTGGCACCCAGGCCTGTAGCTATGGTGGGGTTTGGGGGGGGGGGCTCTGCCCCCATTCATGAGTTCCTCATTGCAAAATTCATACTTAAATTGAAGAAAGTTAGGAAACCGCTAGGCCATTCAGGTTTGACCTAGATCACATCCCTGATGAATATACAGTGGATGTGAATAATAGGTTTAAGATTTGATAGAGTACCTGAAGAACTATGGACAGAGGTTCATGACATTGTACAGGAGGCAGCAATCACCACCATCCCAAAGAAAAAGAAATGCAAGAAAGCAAAGTGGCTGTCTAATGAGGCTTTACAAATAGAAGAGGAAAAAAGGAAAACAAAAGGCAAAGGTGACAAGAAAAGATTTACCCAACTGAATGCAGATTTCCAGAGAACAGCAAGGAGAGATAAGGAGGCTTTCCTGAATGAACAATGCAAAGTAATAGAGGAAAACAACAGAATGGGAAGGACTAGAGATCTCTTCAAGAAAACTGGAGAAATCAAGGGAATGTTCCATGCAAAGCTGGCCACAATAAAGGACAAAAACGGTAGGGACCTAACAGAAGCAGAAGAGAATAGGAAAAGATGGCAAGAATACACAGAAGAACTATACAAGAAGGACCTCAATGTCCTTGGCAACCACAACGGTGTGATCACTGACCTCGAGCCGACATCCTGGAATGCAAAGTCAAATGGGCCTTAGAAAGCATTACTAGCAACAAAGCTAGTGGAGGTGATGGTATGCCAGCTGAGCTATTCAAAGTCTTAAAAGATGAGGCTGTTAAAGTGCTGAACTCAATTTGCCAGCAAATTTGTAAAAAGCAACAGTGGCCACAGGATTGGAAAAGGTCAGTTTACATTCTAATCCCAAAGAAGGGCAATGCCAAGGAATGTTCAAAGTATCACACAATTGCACTCATTTCACACGTTAGCAAGGTCATGCTCCAGATCCTACAAGCTAGGCTTCAGCAGTATGTGGATAGAGAACTGCCAGAAGTACAAGTTGGGTTTTGAAGAGGTAGAGGAACTAGAGATCAAATTGCCAAAATTCGCTGGATTATGGAGAAAGCAAGACAGTATCAGAAAAACATCTACTTCTGCTTCATTGACTATGCTAAAGCCTTTGATTGTGTGGATCACAACAAACTATGGCAAGCCCTTAAAGAGATGGAAGTACCAGACCACCTCACATGTCTCCTGAGAAACCTGTATAAGGATCAAGAAGTGACAGTTAGAACCAGATATGGAACAATTGATTGGTTTAGCATTGGAAAAGGAGTATGACAAGGATGTATATTGTCACCTTGCTTATTTAATTTATATGCAGAGTACATCATGCAAAATGCTGGCCTGGATGAATCACAAACCGGAATTAAGATTGCTGGGAAAAACATCAATAACCTCAGATGTGCAGACGATACCACTCTAATGGCAGAAAGTGAAGAGGACCTGAAGAGCCTCTTGCTTAGGCTGAAAGAGGAGAGTGCAAAAGTTGGCTTGAAACTCAACACCAAAAAAACTGAGATCATGGCATCTGGCCCCATCACTCCTTGGCAAATAGAAGGGGAAGTCGTGGAAGCAGTGACAGACTTCACCTTCCTGAGATCCAAGATCACTGCAGATGGTGACTGCAGCCATGAAATTAAAAGACGCCTCCTCCTTGGGAGGAAAGTGATGGCAAACCTAGACAGCATAATAAAAGTAGAGACATCACCCTGCCAACAAAAGTCTGTATGGTCAAAGCAATGGTATTCCTAGCAGTAATGTATGGCTGTGAGAGTTGGACTATAAGGAAGGCCAAGCACCAAAGAATAGATTCTTTTGAATTATGGTGCTGGAGAAGACTCTTGAGAGTCCCTTGGACTGCAAAGAGATCAAATCAGTCAATCCTAAAAGAAACCAACCCTGACTGATCCCTGGAAGGCCAGATCCTGAAGGTGAAGCTCAAATACTTTGGCCACCAGATGAGAAGGGAGCACTCACTGGAGAAGACCCTGATGCTGGGAAAGAGTGAAGGTCAAAGAAGAAGGGGACAGCAAAGGATGAGATGGTTAGACAGTGTCATCAATGTAGCAAACATGAAATTAAGCAAACTCTGGAGGACAATGGAAGACAGGAGGGCCTGGCGTAATGTGGTCCATGGGGTCGCAAAGAGTTGGACTCAACTGTGTGACTGAACAGCAACAAGCCCCCATTCTTAAAGGCACAGCCCCACAAGAATTTATCCTGTAAATGCTTTTTCCAATCATTTTCAAACATTTTTTTAAAGGCATGCACTCCTTTAAGCAGAGTGGGGAGCTGTAGTTGACTAATTCCTGCACTGAGCAAGGGGTTTGGAGTAGGTGACCTCTAGGATCCCTTCTAACTCTGTGTCAAGAAACTGGTCTCCTTTAAGAGAGTTTTTCTGCCTAAGTGGTAGCTTTCTTGACTGTAAAAGTTGGAGGGAAAGATGGTGGCATGGAGATAAGCACCTGCTGGAGATGCTTGCAAGTTGACTATAGAAGTCATCACCCCCACCTGTCAGCTTGTTATCAGAATTGATGCTTAGTCTGGAAGCAGTGATTAACTTGCAGCAGCTGAGAACTGTCATCTAAAGTGGCTGACAGCTTGCAGTTTAGAGATCTATCTTGATAACAGCTTTCTATTGGCTAAATGGCTTTTCTTTCTGCACTGAGAACTTCAGCCCCACCAGAAAAAATTTGCCCCACAAGCCACAAAATCCTGGCTACAGGCCTGGTGGCACCTTTAAGACTAACAAAGCTTCATTTTGGGTATAAGCGTTTGTGTGCATGCACACTTCTTCAGATATACTGAGTTTCCCTCAAGCCTTACATATAGGTAGAGAGAGGGTGGGGGAGGGTTAGTTTCCAGGAAGGGCTAGCTAGGGTCAAGATGCATAAGTAACTGGGCGATAAGTATAGCTGAGACTGGATTACAGCAGTTGGTAAGACCTGTGAATGGCAGCAAATTAGCATAGAAATACAAGCGTTAACAAACAGATGTGTGATTATAGTTTGAGTCCAGCGGCACTGCCAAGACCAACAAAGTTCAATTCTGGGTATAAGCGAGAACTGAGAGATGCACACTTCCTCAGATACAATGAAACAGATTTCCTCAAGCACAATAGGCAAGAATGGTTCTGTTAGGTATCTCTGAGGAAGACCTTACTACGTCTATAGGGTGAACTCACATTTTGCGTCTGACTCTTGATGCTTGGTTCACGTGTTCTCAAGCAGCAGAGAAATCAGTTTCTAGGTTGGATTTTGTGCACAGGACACTTTATTCTCTTTTCTATTTTGTTTCATTAAAAAAATTCTGCTTGATGTTGCATGAGAAATTAATTGCTTGCGGAAAACACAAAGGCTAACATTGGACACACACACACATCCCAAGAGTCTTTACAGAGTGGATACAGGGAGGCATCTGGCATCCTGAAAAGCTATGCAGAGTTACCCAGCAGGTGTGGACCCTTGTATTTGGGAAGGGGAAAGGGGCAGAGACAAGGAGGGTATTTAGTTCCACTTGAAGGGCAAGCAGCCTTGCAAAGTGGGCACTTGAGACTTGCATCAGCTACAGCATGGAGTTAATAGGTCAGCCGAAGCTAGGCAGTGACACCAAAGAAAGGGGAATGGGGAGAGTCCCAGAACTACAACAAGACCTTGCGACCCTGCAGCAGCGACATCAGGCGTTTCCACACATTCTAACTAATGCCTTTTCAATCCACTTCAGCGACAGTTTGCAAGTGGACTTTGCCATTTTCACCCAGTAAAATCTAGTTGCAAAGTGCATTGAAAGTGGATTGAAAATGTGTTATTTAGGGTGCTATTTAGGGCTTCTGGCAGGGCCCGCTACTGCTGGTTCCGTTCCATGCCTCCTCAGGTGTAAGTGCTCCACCACCCACACTTGCAGCTGCACGCACTGCCCAGTGCCATCTGGAGAAGGGCTGTGGACAATACAGATGGCCGTGAACGTTGGCAGGGGGAGGGCTTGGATGTGGGGCAGGGCAAGGATGCACAGGCAGGTAGGGGCACTTGGGTGAGTAGGTGGGAAGGACCCCTTGATGCTCTCTGCCTGCAGTCCGCACCAATCTGGAAATGGCTCCGAGTATTGATAATCTGTGCCCTTAAAATTACCATTTAGAAGAAGGGTTGTTTTTTATACCCCGCCTTTCTCTACCCAAAGGAGTCTCAGAGCAGCTCACCTTTCCTTCCTCTCCCCACAACAGGCATCTTGTGAGGTAGGCAGGGCGGAGAGAGTTCTAGGAGAACTTTCACTGGTCCAAGGTCACCCAGCAGGCGTCATATGGAGGAATGGGGAATCAAACCCAGTTCTCCAGATTAGAGTCCACTGCTCTTAACCACTATCCTGTGCTGCCCCCTCTCCCCAGAACTCTCTGCCCAGCCCCAGCCCCCCTCCCCGGGTCTGGAAGTGGCCCTGACTACTGATCACATGCACCCTTAGGGTTACCATTCACTTTCATTACACTAAAGACAATGACAAATGAAACATTTCTTTTTGTTAGTTAATGAATTTAGAGACCTGTTTGTTTAACTGTACTATATAGAAAGTCACATTCAGACCCTCTTTTCTGTTTGTCCAAGGGACCTGCTGGCAAGACTAGACAGATTTTCATTTGATTGTCATGGAATTACTTAAACATATGTTATAAATATTTGATTTCCCCCTCCCCATTTCTCACATGTACTGTTTTCGTAATGAAATACTTACATTCTGATGGTTACAACTGAGCAGTTTATCCTCTGGTAAAGCTTTGCAGAGTCCAGCATTTGCACAGGCAAAATGCCTGTTTGAATTAATGAGGTCTTTAACGCCTTATAAAAAGGGTGAGAATGGCTGAATATTCCATATAGAGAAGCCCAGGGGTCATTTCGTAGAAAAAGAGGTGCAGGAGCTCATTAGCATAACTCATTTGCATATGCCACCCCCCCCTAACATACCGGAAGTGTGTCAGAAGGCAACACCCACCCCTCAGGCTCCACTCCACAGGTGAGTGAAACTGACCTGCTCTTCCTCCATTCCCTTCCCCACCCAATACTTTGTGCAATAAAAATAAGCGTAAAGAACACACCCTCATTCTCTTCCTGCTCCCTTGAAACCACCAGGTTTCAAGTAGACGAGATACCCAGGACATGTGCACCACCCATCCTTTTCCCTTCCCCTCCCCACAACAAGACACCCTGTGAGGTAGGTGGGGCTGAGAGAGGTCTTTTGAGAACTGCTCATGAGAGAACAGCTCTGAGAGAACTTATGACTGGCCCAAGGACACACCAGCAGCTGCATGTGGAGGAGTGGGGAATCCAACCCGGTTCTCCCAGATTAGAGTCCAACTCCTGACCACTACACCAAATTGATGGGGTGGAAGCTGCTGAAGGGTTGGTGAAATTTCTCCAGTACTTATGTGCCATGTGCCCAGGTAAAAAATGGTATACTAGAAAATTTATATGCCACCTTGAGCAAGTCTTTGGAAAAGCAGCACACAGTCATAAAAGGAACAATGATAAAATTAAAAACAATAAAGACCCTAGCAGGGCTTTCCCCGGGGCACTGCGCCTCTGCACTGTTCGGGGAAGCCAAGGAGAGGGCGGGGCTTGGTCATGTGCCCGCCCCCTGGGCTCCACACTCCCGGAGCTGCACTCCTGTGTGCTCCTGCTCCATCAGACCCCTGGAGAAGCCTTTAGACGCAGCTCAGCGTGAACTCATCACGTCTCTAAAGGAAAACACCAGTGTCTAACGGAATGAGGATGAGGGGCTGGAAGTGAAGAACACTGAGACATCTGAACCTTCGGGGGGGGGGCTGGTGGGGAGTTTGTCCTGGGGGCCAGCCAATGGCACAGAGCCCCAGTGCTGCTCAGGGGATGTTGCACAGGCTGCAGACTGAGAGGCCATACACAGACATGGGCTTATAGCTACCCTCCCAATTTATGTCCAGTATAATGTATGAGACAGGATGTGTGCATCCCCCTGATCCTCATAATTCAGGGGGCAGGGGGGTGGTAGCCTGCCAAGAAACGTTGCCTCTCCACCTCCCCCACCCTTGCCTGGCTTTACACCTTGTGCAAGCACGGCCTTTTCCTCCTGCCTATCAAGCAGTTAGGGCGACCTGAGAAAACCAAATAACTCTGATCCTTGCTTATATAGAATCAGAAAATCATGCACTGAGATTGGCCATAATTGGAAATGCTGTATGTGGTGGAATGCTCTGGCTGAGCTGTGGACTGAGCTCTGTTTCAGTGCTCCAAGGTGCCTGGGCACCAGCAGTTGTCCCAAGCCTCCGCCTGGCAATGTGCTGCTCTCCTGGCTCCCCGACTGAGGGTTCTCCAGCACTACTTCTGGGTACACTAGCACCAGCTGGAAGCCACCACCAAGAGGGCCACCACTTCTAGCATCCTTTATGCATTGCTCATTAAAGGCTCCATCTAGTGACCATCTCTCTCACTTTTCACAACTGATTACCATGGGGACATCTTACCACATTTGTGCATTCCCAGGGAATTAGCGATCCAGCAACCAACTATCTCCCTTTCCCAGCACCTGTTTTGAATAGTGTGTTCAGACAGTGGGAGTCTAGGTGGCACAGAGAACAACCACCAGCATTTAAAATGGTAAAGATTTTGTTAAAAGGAACCCACACACATACTCTGCAGAGCAACATATTGAGCAAAGAATACAACTAAAAGGTGCAATCCCATGTCCTTCAACTCTATACATGCCTTAAACTAAGCTTGTTCTAAGTCAGGCTCTTTAAACGTAGAAGTTACACCATTCTAAAAGCTTCCCCTTACCTTGGAATCTTTGTCCAGGTAGCCAATCCTTTTCCTGCCCCACGTGGCAAAGACAGCCATCAAGATGGAGCTCAGGTATAAAAGCTCCATCAGCCAAAATGGACCCTCTCCCTCCATGTGAAGAGATTTTAACTCTTTTCTCTGTCCACCTCCTCTGTGGGTCAAATCTCTTCTTCCTGGGGTTGCCAGAAAGAGCCTATCTAGCCTGTTGTATTCCAAGTCTCTATCATCTTCTGAGTGTCAGACACCAGCCAAAGTGTGAACTGATCATTTCATTGTCTCTGGCCAAGATGGCCATTTGATGGTTCACTACTGGCTAGAGCCATTGGCAAGGTGGGCGATACTTGGGAACAATTAACTTTCTCCCTTCTGCCTGTCCTCTGCTTACAGGGGAAAAAAACTTTTTAAAACAAAGTGTAGGATTTGTGCCAAGCTCCAGTATTGAAATAAAATACTTTCCTCATACCTTCTCTATGAATAAAGGTTAAAGAGGTTAGGGCTCTTTAGCCTGGAGAAACGACAGCTGAGGGGTGACATGATCAAGGTTTACAAAATTATGCATGGGATAGAGAAGACAGAGAAAGAAGCCATTTTCTCCCTTTCTCACAAGAACTCGTGGGCACTCCATGAAATTGCTGAGCAGTCAGGTTAGAACAGATAAAAGAAAGTCCTTCTTCACCCAAAGAGTGATTAACACGTGGAATTCACTGCCACAGGAGGTGGTGGCGGCCAAAAGCATGGACGGCTTCAAGAGGGAATTAGATAAACACAAGTGGAGACCTGCAAGAAACTTGCAGGATAGTTATCCCATTCCTCACACCTTTGCTTCCTCCCTTCTCCCCCTACCTCTCTCACACTCTTTCTCCCTTCTGCCCCCCTTTCTTACTCTCTCGCTCTCCTCCATGTATGTTACTTCCTCTCTCTTTCTGACTTGTCATCATTCCCTTTGTTTTTCTGCCTCTCCACCTCATCACTCTTTCTCTCTCTTTCTGCCTCCCACCTCAAATCCCACCCTCCCCAGGCTCCACCTCTCAAATGTCTGGGAATTTCCCAACCTGGAGTTGGCAACCCTATTTCCTTCATACCCAACAGCCAACCTACCTTTATCTGTCTTCAGCTTTCCATCTCCACCCCCCTCCCCTGCAGCCTCTGCCTAGGAAAATTACAGTCTTTCTCCACAATGGGGACTAAAGCAGCTTACATTATTATTTCCTCTTTGTTATCTGCACAAAAACCCTGTGAGGTTGGTTAGGCTGAAAGTATGTGACTGGTCCAAAATATCCCAGTCAGCTTCCACTGCAAGATGGGGATCTGAACCTGGGTCTCACAGATCCCAGTCTGAAGCTCGAACTGTTGCACCACAATGGCTTTCATACGGTGGCTGCTGATGAACTGTAGCAAAACAGCTGGGCCTAATTAAGTCATGCAAATCAGGTGGTATCAAGTCACACAGAGGGTGCTGCCTAGGGATGCCAGCCTCCAGATGGGACCTGGGGATCCCCTGGAGTTACTGCTCATCTCCAGACTACAGAGATAACTTTCCATGGAGAAAATGGATGCTTTGGCGGGGGGAGTTTATGGCATTGTACCTCACTGAGGTCCCTGTCCTCCCCAGGCTCCACCCCCACATCTCCAGGAGTTTCCCAGCCTGGATCTGGATCCGCTGCTGGTGGCTGGGGGGATACTTGGCAACCCTAGACTGCTGCCAGTAAAATCCCTGCCTTTGACTGACAGAAACAGTTGGAACCTCCCCCCCTCCCCCGAACGTTCTAATCTCCTCACAGTTGACGCCTGGAGCTGAGGCCATTTCAAAAGGTATTTGGGGGGATTCTATGGTCCCTGAAGGGTTTTTTTTAACTTTTTGGATTTTTCTGCACATGGTGGGAGTGCCCCCTGTGTGCAGGAAAACCTCTCCCCCCCCAAGGGCCCCCTAGCTTGGATTTAGATATCCGCACAGGGGGGCCCCCCTTCGCTATTAGATATATAGATATGGAGCAGAGGTCCATCAGTGGCTGTTAGCCACAAGGTATAGATAGGAACTCTCAGTCTGAGGCAAGGGATGCTCTGTATTCTTGGTGCTTGGAGGGGGGGGCAACAGTGGGAGTTCTTCTAGTGTCTTGCCCCCCACTGCTGGACCTCCTGAGGGCACTTGGGGTGTTTTTGGCCACTGTGTGACACAGAAGAGTGTTGGGCTGGAGGGGCCACTGGCCTGATCCAACATTGGCTTCTCTCTAATGTTCTCTCCTTTTTACCTTTTCTGAAACAAAAGTCTCACTGCAACTCTATAATTGCTTTTGAACCAATTCTGAGGAGTGCCTGCAGGAGGCAGCCACATACTTTTGATGGTGCGTTGCTTCCTCAAAGGCCTCCAGGGGCTTCTCCTGCTAAGGGGGAGCATCAAAATGGTGTCCCTACCTGGGGGGGGGGGGGGACATGGACCCTTTGCCTAGCTGGGAACCTCAGCAGATGCTGAACCATGCCAGTCCCTGATACCAGCCCTGTTTCCGATAAACTGCAGCCCTCCTCAAAACTCAGCTGAAAACTGCCAGTTTAATTTTATCAACTCTTATTGGCACTCAGTCCCGGAATGTTACTCACCAGCAGGAAGAAGTAACAAGGCCTTCTATGTATAGTTGAGCATGGGTACCCAGGGCAACAGTTGCAAACTGCCTGCCCCGAGGGCACCTTTCCGCCTCCTCCTATCGCCAACAATTATGGCATGAAGTGCAGCCTGGAATATCTGAATTGTCCATTGCTTCTGCCAGCTCTGATCTCCATATGCTCAGTTACAAAGATAACTGGACATCTTCCAGTCCCTGTTATAAGTTAATTTGTTCCACCTGCTATTCTGAGAAAGAGATGGGAACTTGAGTCTACTAGTTTTGTTGTTGTATGAAATTTGGGTTTTTACCGTAGCGCAGAGTCAGGCTCAGCGCTTTTGTTAAACCAGGGCCCCCCAACTTGGTGCCTGTGGGTGCCACGGTGCCTGCCAACACCTTTCCTGGAAACCCACCAGGTGTTTTAGAACATGGGCAAGCCACTTGGGGTTTTGCTCACCAAGGCTTCTGATTGGCTTTTGCAGATTTTTATTGGCTGTGCAGATTTCTAAAAACGTTGCTTCGGCAGCACCTGCCACCACAGCACAAGGATCTTCACTGTGTGACTGTAGGCAAGCTGTGGCAGCCATTTTGCGGCTGCACTCACCACAGGTTGGGGACCCCTGCATCAAACTATGCATTAAACTGTTCCCAAATCCTTCTCACCCCAAGCTCAACCCCCAAATCTTCCAGAAATATCCCAGTTTGGTGTTGGCAAGCCTACTTATAGAGCCTCCATTTTTTGGCTGCCATTTTGAAGGCCTTGCAGCTAACACATGAGAGCAGGGTGCCATCCTCCCTGCCTCTCTTAGGACACATGGAGAAGAGCAATAGGACAGCAAGGTAAAGTGGAAGGATCCTTGTTTAGCACAGGCCAGCTCAGAGATTCTGGCTCCACCTCTTCCTGACACATGACTCTGATGCGTTTCCCTGCAGCTGCCTGGGAGTTAATGGTTGAACTACGGTTAATGGTTGAACTAATGGTTGGACTGTCATTTTGGCACAGAACCAGATCTGAGTGCTTGGCAACATGGCAGGGAGACCCAGGGTGGTGTCACACTTAGGGTATTGGACTAGGATCCGGCTGACCCAGGTTTGATTCTCCACTCTGCCATGGAAGCCTGCCAGGTGACCTTGGGCCAGTCTAGGGTTGCCAGGTCCTTGCCTTCTGCTGGCAGGGGGCTTCAGCCTGTTCCCCTGGATCTTCTGGTGATGTCATTGTGCTGGGCACGTTGTGCAGGGGACACTCAGTATTTGGCCAACAACTCTGTGGTCACCCTAGAGTTTTTAGCCTGATGACATCATCTCTAGGGAATATCATTGTGCTGACACATCAGGTGTAGTAGGGCTCTTTAGGGTGGGTGACATCGTGCTGGGCAAGTCAGGTGTGGTGGGGGTCTTTAGGGTGGGGCTGGCGGGAGATTGGGGGCCCCCTAGGCCAGTCACACATTCTCATCTTAACCTACCTCACAGGGTTGTTGATGTGGAGGATAAAATGTAAGAGAAGGGAATTATGCAAGTCACCTTGGGTCCCCGCTCAGGAGAAAGGTGGGGTATAAGTGAAATAAATAAATAAACCCAGATTTGTAACAGAGTAGACATTTGCCAAGGAGCTGCAGTCAGGGTCAGTTTTCAGTTGACCATACCTGCAAAAAACAAAACAAAAAACCCATATGTGTACATTTAAATATGGAATATGCAAAAAATTACATGAATTCACCCCACCTCTAGGAAGAAAATCTATGCATTTTTGCCTGCATCCTCCTAAGCTTCACTGTTAAAAAATTTCTCTGAAGAAACTGGATTTTTTTTTTTAAAAAGGATCTTAAGTTTTCCACTGTCATCAGTTGCAAAGTCTGTGCAGATTGTTGGCACCTGGCCTTCCGAGCACATTCACACAAGGTGATATTTCAGAAGTGGGGAAATGGGAAGATACATAAAGTTTAAAAGAGCAGAGCAGCTGCTGAAGAGGGAACCTTCCAGGTATCTCTCTTATACATAATTCTCTCTTGGTGGTGGCAAACTCCTGAATATTCCACACTCCACCCCAGCCTTTGGTCCCCTGGCCTGTCAATCAGAAGCTGTCCCTATCCACTTGCTGTGAATACTCACATGCCATTGGCTGCGTGCTGGGTCTGCTCCTCTTCCCCGCCCACTCCTTCAGCCTCTGTGCCCTGTCAGAATTTCTGGCAGATGGCTAGTACACAACACTTTCTCTCTTGACGAAGACGCTTCTCCTGTTTCCCTCCTGTGGGGGGATTAACTGTTACCTCAGTGGCTGTTAGTAGGTGAAATGAAATGGCAGTTACCTGTGTTTATAAGATGTCTGCTGTCTGCTGTTGTTTAAAATGTTCCCCCATAAGATTCTATTGAGCGGTAGTTCGAGAGAGGGGCCTGCAGGAGTATCACTCACTGGGTTGAATGGGGCTTCCTCATCTGCTGGCCTACAGTTCCCAGCGGCCCCAAGGCCAAAAAGTGCGGGAAAAGAGGGACTGTCCCAAGGGGCGGGGCACCATCAATATAGACTCCAGCCCATCCAGGGAGGATTGTGTTTAACCCGTTTTATTTATTTATTTTTCACATTTATATCCCGCCTTGCTGGGCAAGCTGTTGATTTATGCCCTGTTGGTTCATGGTGTGTGTTTACTCCTACAGTTGTGCCTTATTCATTTAGTGTGTGTGTGTGCTCCATAATTGCGTAAATACTAAAATAAATTATTCTATTTGGGCCAATAATCTGTGTTGTGCTCTGACCTCATAGTCTCCCCCGCTCTGCCAATACCAAGGGGAGGGGCTAGCCCAGGAAAGCAAGGAAAGGCCAGACCCTTGGGTTGCCAACTTTCCAGGGATCCCCCAAAGATTGGGGATTCCATCTCCAAATAGGGAGATTTGGCCATAGGGGTCTCACAATCCCTCTAAAAAGGCAGTGACAATTCAGTGACTAGTGGCAAGGAACTTAAGTAGTGAGATACGCCCACAGGACGAGGATGGGAGGCGAACAGCTGAGTTGTAAACTGGAGCCCGTTTTGCCACAGTAGGCAACCAAGCTTGGTTCAGACAAAGGAAGGAAACCCTTCACAGGTCTTTGTGAAGAACTGATTGGGACCAATCCTGACTAGGGTTGCCAGCTCTAGGTAGGGAGATTCCTGGAGATTTTCTGGTAAGAGTCTATGGAAGCCAGGGCTTGGGGAGGGGAGAGGCCTCAGCTGAATATCTATATATCTAATAGCCAAGTGCCCCCCCCCCGCGTGCGAATACCTAATTCCATGTGGGGGGGCACTTGGAGGGCAGGGGGGGGTTCTGCAGGTGGGGGGTGACCCCCCGCCTGCAGAAAAATCCAAAAAGTTTGAAAAACTTCTTGGGGGATATTTAAATCCCCTGAAAAGTTAAAGCATTCTCTGCGCAGGCGCAGAGAACACTTTGGCTGGGAGGAAGGCTCGGCAGGCGGCAGGCCTCGCCGCCGCCTCTATTTTGGGGGAGGGAGGGGGGAGGAGGCTCGGCGCACGGCCACCACCACTGCCGATTTCCAGGGAAGGAGGGGGGAGGGAGGGGGGAGAAGAGGCTCGGTGCATGGCAGCCACTGCCGATTTTTGGGAGGAGAGGTGAGGGGAGGGGGAGAGACAGAGAGAGGAGAGGAGGCTCGGCACGTGGCCACCGTTGCCGCCGATTTCCAGGGAGGGAGGGGGGAGGAAGGGAGGAGAGGTGGCTGGGCGTGCGGCCGCCGCCGATTTTTGAGAGGGGAGGGGGGAAGGAGGGGAGGAGGCTCGGCGCATGGCTGCTGCTGCTGCCGATTTTTGGGAGGGGAGGGGGGAGGGAGGGAGGGAGGAGAGGAGGCTCGGTGCGTGGCTGCCGATTTTTGGGAAGGGAGGGGAGGAGGCTTGGCACACGGCCACCGCCACCGTTTTCAGGGAGGGAGGAGAGAGAGGCTCACATGCTCCCCCTGCGAATATCTTACTGCCGGGAGTCCGTGGGGGGGAGGGGGTGAGCGGCGGGCCCGGTGAGATGGGGAAAATGCCCCCTCCCCGGAAGTTTCTTGCAGGTCTCCCCTTGTAATGCCATAAAGTCTACCTTCCAAAGCAGTTATTTTCTCTGGGCAGGAGAGATCTGTTGTCTGGTGTCCAGTTGTGATCCCTGGCGATCTTCAGGCTCTACCTGGAGGAGAATGATGTAAGCTGCTTTGGTACTCATTGCAGAGAAAGACCACTTTTCCTCCCTGGAAATTTACTTATTTAAATTTCTATCCCGCCTTCCCAGTGTGAGGCTTCTGAATAGACACCAACAGATCAGACCTTTGTTGGTTCAAAGTTCTTTATTGTCCAGTACTGCAAACAGGTTCTCAATGTTTGTTAGAGATGCGTAATGACAGGCAAGCAGTGTTAATATACTTTCAGGTTTTAATTGAACCCCGGCTCTGGGCCAATCAGAAATAGAAGGGTGAACGCGGGAAAAGAAAGGGGACCGTTGAGATTCCCACAGCAAGGTGAGAAAGTTGTAAATTCCCTTCTTGATCTGAGTGACCCACATGTGTTAAGCTAGGCACAACAATCCCAGGCAACTGGCCATAAATAAGCGCCCAAGGTCTTCACAACAAGATAACATACTCTGGCCGGAATAAGGGAGGAGGGAATGTAAGGGAGTGAAGACCATTTGTTTTCAGATGACGCCTAGGAATGTTGGTCGCCATTCTCCCGCCTAGAAATTGTAACAAACCCCAGAACATCCAATATACTTCAAAGTGACATTTACAGCCGCCAAATGGGGAGAGGGACAAGACAGATAATGGGTGCAGTCAAAGGGTTTGTCAGAACAAAGAAAATGAAAGTAAAGCACAGAGACGCTATTGTCAGTTCCTGACACCCAGCCAAGGAAACCATTGCTGCCAATCTCCAGGTGAGGGCTGGAGATCACTCAGAATTACAACTGCTCTCCAAATGGCAGAGATCAGTTCCCCTGGAGAAAATGGTGGACTCTGTGTCCTGCTGAGAAGCCCCCCCCCATGACAGCCAATGTGATGTGGCAGTCAGGGCTTCAAAGCATGGTAGAGGCTGCAGGGGGTGTGTGGAAAGCTGAACAGTGAGGGGGAAATAAAGATAGGTTGATGCTTGGCTGGGAAGCAGATAGGGTTGCCAACTCCAAGTGAAGAATTCCTGGAGATTTGAGGGATGGAGCATGGAGAGGGTGAGGTTTGAGGAGGGGTGGGGTCCTCAGACAGGCAGAATGCCATGGACTCTGCTCTCCCAACCAGCTATTCCCGCTTGGAGGTACCACTGTTGCCAATCTCCAGGTGAGGGCTGGAGATCACTCAGAATTACAACTGCTCTCCAGATGGCATTGATCAGTTCCCCTGGAGAAAATGGTGGACTCTGTGCCCTTATACCCTGCTGAGATGCCCCCTCTCCATGACAGCCAATGTGTAGAGCACAGCACAGTAGAGGCTGCAGGTGGGGGAGGGGATGGAATGCTGAAGAGTGAAGGGGAAATTAAGGAAGGTTGATGCTTGGCTGGGAAGGAGATGGGGTTGCCAACTCCAGGTGGGAAATTCCTGGAGATTTGAGGGATGAAGCCTGGAGAGGGTGAGGTTTGAGGAGAGGTGGGGATTCAGACAGGTACAATGCCATGGACTCTGCCCTCCAAACCAGCTATTACCTCTTGGGGAACCACTGCTGCCAATCTCCAGGTGAGGGCAGGAGATCACTCAGAATTACAACTGCTCTTCAGGTAGCAGAGATCAGTCCCCCTTGGAGAAAATGGTGGACTCTGTGTCATTATACCCTGCTGAGGTTGCCACAGCAAATTGATGCAGAGTGCTCAAGGCCTTGGCACTCTCCAAGAGCCTCTTTCTAGAGCCTGTTGTATTTATTCCCACAATGGGCCTTTTTCCTAGTGTATAAATAAGGCACAGTTAAGATGGAATACAGTCACCGAAACTACGAAGCAAGACTCAACAGAAAATGTAACTGGTGCGCTTCTGTATTATAATGTACAGTTACAAAAAATACAAAAGAATCCCACTATATCTTGCAGTCTCTCGTGTGTTGTTATCAACAGCTACAATCCTCTCCGGAATGAAATATCATTTTGATCAGTATCTTCTTCAAACTGAACAACACTTTAATATAAAAAATATATATCAAAATACAAGATACAAAAATATTTGGTCTATTTTTGATGGTGTAGTGTACCCAAATAATTTGTTAAAATATCAAATACATACAGCATGCGTCAGTTAACATGCTGCTAGCTTGTCTTCAGTTAACTTTTTAGATACTACCATTGTAGTATGCCAGGGAACCTTGGCAGTAAAACCCTTTCATAAGGGGTCAGATAAAAACTCATATCTACAATTTTCTTCATATCATGCTAAGCATCTGAAAAACAATATTCCACATGGCCAATTTTAACAGGCAAAGAGAAATTCGACGTACCATGAAGATTACACTAGGGAGACCACTAGACTTAGTAGACAATTTTTACTAAGAGGATATCCAATGGAGATTGTGAATAGGGCTCGTAACAGGGCAGACATGACAGACAGAGCATCAGTAATTTTGGGTAAGTCCAAACAGCCTACTGGCTGGATAAGTTGGGCACTGGATTTTACTCCTAGAACTTATTCCACTAGAAATGTGATTTCAAACTGGCATCTCCTTGGTGACATACCTGGCTGTGAGGAAAAGCCATTTATTGGATTTCGGAGGACTAAAAGCATCAGAGACTTTTTGGTGAGGGCAGATGCCAGTGAGGAAGAAACAACCAGAGACATGCCCAGGGGACATTTTTGCTGCCTTAGATGTGCAGCCTGCACCTTAAATTGGGAAACTAAGATGCTGGATTTCTTGGAATTAAACTTTAGGAAAGAACTTACTGAATATACAAACTGTGCAACTAAACGGACCATTTACCTTTTGACACGTGAGAGTAGGGCTGCCAAGTCCAACTTGGGAAATATCTGAGGACTTTGGGGGTGGAGCCAGGAGACTTTGGGGGTGGAGCCAGGAGAAAGGAAGTGACATCATTTTGTGATGTCACATCCTGTGATGTTGCTTCCACATGCTGACACATGAACTCATGAAGTTTCCTAATACTGAATCAGGCCATTGGTCCATCAAGGTCAGTATTGACTACTCAGACTGGTAGTGGCTCTCCAGGGTCTCAGGCTGAGATCTTTAATGTCACCTATTACCTGATCCTTTTTTAGCTGAAGAGGCTGATACCTCCTGCATGTCAAGCAGATGCTCTATCACTGAGCAACGGCCCTACTGAATCCTTCCTCATCTCGGCAGAATATGAAGCACTAAGTGCTACACAAGTGCTAAATATGATTTTCATATCATAAGAACAGGAAAGAAGCCACAGTGGATCGGGCCAACAGCCCATCCAGTCCAACACTCTGTGTCACACAGTGGCCAAAAATACCAGGTGCCCTCAGGAGGTCCAGCAACGGGGCCAGAACTCCAGAAGCCCTCCCACTGTTGCCCCCCAAGCACCAAGAATGCAGAGCATCACTGCCCCAGACAAAGGGTTCCATTTAGACCTTGTGGCTAATAATAGCCACTGATAGACCTCTGCTGGATGGGGACAGAGAGAGAGAGAGAGACAGACAGACAGACAGAAAAAAGAAAGAAAGAAAGGGGGAGAGAGAGAGAGAAGGAAAAGAGCTGGCAGACCCCAGCAGCTTACCCCAGCAGCAACTTTGCAAGCCACATGCAAAAGCACGCCCTTCAGTAGAAAGAGCCTAGTCCCTCCTTAATCTCTGGGCAGGGCTCTCTTGCTCGCTCAGCTCTTAAAGGGGAAATGTCTGTTGAGGCTTTTTACTGCAGGGCAGGCTCTCTGCAGACATTTCCGTTTTAAGAAGTTCAGGCCTGGCAGGGAGAGGCCAAGGCAGGCTCCGACGTTCCCCTGCTGGCAGCCATTGCCTCCCCTGGTGGCCAATTTTGAAAAAGCGGGGGTAAGCTTTAAAAATCGGTGTTTCCCCCGCCCTACCGGGGGACTTGGCAGCCCTACGTGAGAGTTGGTTGAGATATGTTGGGGAATCGATCCGGTCTATTAAGACAGCTAAGGCACATTTCTTTCATTGAAAAAATCCCGCGGCACACCTGACAATATGTCACAGCACAGTGGTTGAAAAACACTGAAATACAAGATAAATGGGTCATTAGTTGTCTCAGCTCAAGTATTAACTATGACAGTATTACAAATACATGTAATAGCCACTCAACTTGAAATCACAAGTTACAGATCCAAAGTGTAATGGCTCCTTCCCATAACATTGACCTGAGTTTCAGAAGAAATATAATGTGGATGTATTTTAATACTGCAATTCTGCTAAAGTTTTTCAAATAGAGAGTTTAAACTCTTACTCTTATGTGAACGGCATTCCGCTGACCATACGTGATTTGAAGAGAAGCACAGTACACCCATTCTTCGCTGAGGGACAGTTACTGATTTGAACCACACCCTGACAGAAACAGCTAGCTGTTACCATCAAACATATTCATGTTTACTGGAATGTCTTGGTGCAAATCACCCTACCTCAGGCCGGCCACAGAGCGTGCGAGCGGAATCAGCAAGACCGCACCACTGTTCTTTCTCGCATGCGCAAACGCGTCCCAGAAGGTCAGCCCAGAAGGCACATTTCTTTCATTGAAAAAATCCAGCGGCACACCTGACAATATCTCGTGGCACACCGGTTTCCGGTCGGAGAAATGGAGGTCTGACACGCTTTGCAAATGCGCAAGGTGGACAGCGGCTCTTCCTGACAGCTTGGGTGGATTAATCCACCTGACGCAACCTCACACAGGTAGTGTGAGGACCAGCAAGCAATATAATCCAGGTTTGAGCAACCTCGGTGAAGGGAAAGTCTCGGAGGAGACTTTTCCGACACCTTGAGCACTGCAGCCGAAGAGGATTCTTGCGAGTATCTCTAAGGAGCCGAGCTGAGCTGAAAAATTCAGCATAAAACCTCCAATTCCCCTGATTCCTTAACAAAGAAGACAAAGTTTAAACATTGGGACCACATCTGAAGCGAAGTAACAACAAAAGGTAATGGAAAAAAGTTTTTTGCCTTACCACCGCCACGTTTTGAAAGACGAAAAGCAGATCGGGTGAAGCAATAGACTGTTGTTGATTGGAGGAGAGCAGTTTTGAAGCACTAAAAAACCGAATTTGAACTTAAAAAGCCAAAAAAAACAAGTTGTTTAACATTCCTGCGGTTAAGAAGAGTCGGGAGGGGAAGCCAAGCATCGCGAGACAAAGAGGGAGAAGGGAACCAAGCATCGCGAGATTAAGACGTGAGGACTGAATCAGGAAGTGACGGCTAGAAGAGCAGACAAGAAGGGAAAAGGAGAAGAACCGGAAGAAGGTAAAGGGGACTCTAAATACTGCCGGACCAGAAAGACCATAACAGGAAGTGACGTGCAGAGAGCAGACAAGTAAGCATATGTAACATATGTCAGAAAAGATATGGAACCTAAAGTAATATTTAAAGACAAAGATGGAAGATATTTAGCTATTGAAATTTTACTGCAAGGATTGAAAACTTTGATTGTGAACATTTATGCTCCGAATGGAGCTAAAGAAATTTTTTTTAAAGAACTTCAAATGGAATTGGACAATGTAAACTATGATCAAATTATGATGTTAGGGGACTTCAATGGAACTGTAGATAATAAACTAGACAGGCGCACTAAAAGAAAGGATGAGACGTTAGGGAAGCTTCCAAAAATTTTTTTTGAACTGATAAAACAAGAAAAGTTGGAAGATATTTGGAGGAAAGCTAACCCACAAGGAAAAGATTTTACCTTTTACTCTAACAGACATGACTCACATTCAAGAATTGACATGATTTGGATGACTACTAACCTAACCTTTAAGACAAGAAAAGTGGAAATTTTACCCAGAATAATCTCAGATCACAATCCGTGTTTATGGACAGCTGGGCAGGTTAAAAAACAAAAGAGATGGAGAATAAACAAGGACTTATTAGATAATCAAGAAATAATTAAAAAATTACTTGAAGAAACAGACCTATACTTCCAAGTAAACATGCAGAAAGAAGTTAAAATTCAAACCGTATGGGATGCATACAAAGCAGTGATGAGAGGACTATTGATATCGCTAAATGCTAAAGATAATAAAAAGAAAAAAGAGCAATATGAAAATTGCAAAAGGAAACTGCAAAAGGAAATTTGGATGCTACAAAATTGCAAAAGGAAACTGCAAAAGGAAATTTGGATGCTACAAGACCAAGCAAAAGCCATTTTTAACCAAGAGATGTACTGGAACTTAAAGAAACTTCAACAAAAAGCATTTGAAGGTGCAAATAAACCCGGAAAATACTTAGCATGGCAATTAAAGAAAAAACGTGAAAATAAATTTATCACCAAAGTGATAAGAGATAATATTGAGATAATAGATAACAAAGGAATAAAAAGAGAATTTTTTAAATACTATGCAAAACTTTTAAAGAAGGAAAACAAAGACAGAAGAAAGATTAAAGAATACCTGCAAACATTAAAGTTACCAAAACCAACAGAGAAAATTAAAGAACTATTTAATAATCCAGTATCATTACAAGAGATCAAAAATGCAATAAATGACTCAAAATTAGGTAAAGCACCTGGACCGGATGGATTTACAGCGAAGTTCTACAAAACGTTACAGGAGTCAGTTTCACCGGTGTTACTGCTATTGATGAACGATATAAGAGTTACTGGAGAGGTACCAGAAGCCTGGAAAGATGCATCCATCTCACTGATCCCAAAAGAAAATCAAGATTTGACCAATGTTAAGAATTATAGACCGATTTCTTTACTGAATAATGATTATAAGATCTTTGCTAAGATTATAGCGGATAGACTAAAAGAGCACCTTAAAGAGACTATACAAACAGAACAAGCAGGGTTCTTACCTAATCAACAAATAAGGGACAATCTAAGAGTAGTAGTGGATGCTATAGAATACTACGACAAACATCCTGAAAAGGAAGTGGGCTTTTTCTTTTTAGATGCGGAGAAAGCGTTTGATAATTTAAACTGGGATTTTATGTTTGAAGTTTTAGAACATCTTGAGATAGGTGAATATATGCTTAACTTCATTAAAGCAATATATAAAGAACAGAAATCCTCATTAATAATTAATACCGAAAAGACAGACGATTTTAAAGTTGAAAAAGGAACAAGACAAGGATGCCCACTTTCGCCGCTGCTATTTATTTGGATTTTAGAAGTTCTACTGTTAAATGTGAAGGAAGACAAAGATATTAAAGGCTTAACAACTAAAGGTTTTTCTTTCAAATATAGGGCCTTTGCAGATGATGTGATGTTTATAGTGGAAGACCCCTTATCCACATTACCACATTTGTTACAGAGAGTAAAAGAGTTTGGTGACTTAGCAGGATTTTATGTAAATAAGAACAAATCGAAAGTAATGTGCAAAAATATGTCAAATAAGAAACAAAACGAGTTACAAAAACTTACAGAATGTGAGGTGGTGAAAAAGACAAAATATCTGGGTGTAAACCTAACTATGAAAAATATTGATCTTTATAAAAATAATTATGAAAAATTATGGTTGCAAATTATGCAGGATATTAAAAAGTGGAATGTATTGAATTTGTCATTGCTGGGTAGAATTGCAGTGGTCAAGATGAATGTGTTACCACGATTAATGTTTTTGTTTCAAACTATTCCAATTGTGAAAGATGTAAAAACATTCAAATGTTGGCAGAAGGAGCTGTCTAAATTTGTGTGGGGAGGGAAAAAACCAAGAATTAAGATGAAAATAATGTGTGATTCCAAAGAAAGAGGAGGGTTTCAACTACCAAATCTAAGGTTATACCATGATGCAATATGTTTGACCTGGGTAGGGACATGGACTATGTTACAAGATAGAATGTTATTGTCCCTGGAAGGTCATGATTGTAGATTTGGGTGGCATGCATATTTGTATTATGGTAAAACAAAAATGGACAATATGTTTAAACATCATTATTTGAGAAGAACACTAATGGATACGTGGACAAGATATAAAAACTTTTTTCCAGAAGAGATACCCATGTGGATTGTACCCGCAGAAGTCTTACATCCAACATCAAGATATAAAGGACAAGATTGGCTGAAGTATAGAGACTTATTAATAAGACATGGCAAAGATTTCAAACTGAAGGAGCAGCATCAGATTGACTTTGATTATGGTTGGTTAAGATATAGACAAATATATGATTTGTATAGAAGTGATAAAAAACACGGTTTCAGGGTAAAAAATAATGAAATAGAACAAGTTTGGGAGGAAGGTGGGGGAAAAATGATTTCTAAAATGTATAAAGTCTTGCTAAAATGGTTTAATGCAGATGAAATGGTAAAAGAACAAATGGTAAAATGGGCGATAAACTTTAACAAAGACATTGAAATGGAATCTTGGGAATTTTTATGGAAAAATGCTATGAGTATATCTACGTGTTATAACTTAAAAGAAAATTGTTTCAAAATGATGTATAGATGGTATATGACACCAAAAAAAATTGCAAATATTGGTCAGAATATGTCTAACAAATGTTGGAAGTGTAAAAAGAAAGAAGGTTCTTTTTATCATATGTGGTGGACTTGTGATAAAGCAAAGATTTATTGGTCAAATATACATGCAGAAATGGAAAAAATCTTGAAATGTACATTTAAGAAGTTGCCTGAAATGTTATTGCTAGGACTTAAACTAGAAGAGATAAATGTAAAGAAAAGGACAATAATATGGTATATGATTACAACAGCAAGAATGGTGTATGCACAAAATTGGAAAAATGAAAAAATACCAGAGGTGTGGGAATGGTTGAAAAAACTGTTATATATGATTGAAATGGATAAATGGACTAGAAAATTGAATAATCTCTACTCAGAGACCTTTCTAGAAGACTGGAAAGAATTGAAAGAATATGTTGAAAAATACTGGGATATGGAAAACTACATTTATACATGGTTATAATAGCATAAAGGAATAGAAGTATATTATATGAATGTTTTAGTTAAAATTAGACAATGAAGCTGCTTTTATTTAGAAATACATAAGAGTATAGAAAATAAGAATTGGTGTATAAGTATTTTAAAGATATATAACCATTACCAGAAATGAAATATAGATATAAGTATTACTATTTTGAATAAAATGGAAAATGTGTTATGCTTCAGAGGTGGTGGGAAACCACCAAAACAAGATAAAAATAGAATGTACAAATAGAACAAAATGTTATATAATATGGAAAAAGGGATTTGTATAAGGTAAATGTATTATTTTTGATGTTTTTTTTTAAAAAAATAAAAATTTCTTTACAAAAAAAAATAAATATCTCGTGGCACACCAGTGTGTCACGGCACAGTGGTTGAAAAACACTGTATTAAGACATATGTCTTGGAACATAAATCCCGCATAAAACATGGCAACCTGGAAGTCTCGATGGGTTTCCGGTCGGAGGAATGGCGGTCTGACGCGCTTTGCAAGTGAGCAAAGCGGACGGCGGCTCTTCTTGACAGCTCGGGTGGCTTGGGGAGCAGACAAGAAGGGAAACAAAGAAGAATCGGAAGAGAGAAAAGGGACTGTAAAAACTGCCGGACCAAAAGTACTACAACAGGAAGTGACGCGTGGAGAGCAGACAAGTAAGCAAGAGGAAGGGACAAAAGGAAACTACGGCAAGCCAGAAGCAAGGTAAAAAGACTGTAACCTTTGACACGAACCATAGAGAAGTCGCGCCCGCCATTTTGGATTTATAAAATTTTTAAACAGTAATATCTCATAAACTATATAACCTAGAAGGCTGAAACCAATGAAATTTGACTTGGCAAGATTAGCTTGTTTGAACACACTAATCGGCATTTGATTTGGAAAACAAAACAAAATCGATCTTTTTTAAAGAGACAAGACGGACCGCGGACTAAGATCGAGAGCAGCTATATGGTCCTCTCCTACAATGGCAGCAAAAAAAGAAAAAGAACTATTAGCCGTTATGGAAGCAATGGAAAAGAAAATGTTAGACGCTATAGGAGAGGTAAATGTTAAAATGAATAATATAGCGGCACAAGCAGATAAAAACTTCATAGACTTAAAAGCAGAATTACAAAAGTTAACCACAAGAACACAAGACATAGAAACTAAAGTAAAAGAACTGGAAGAAAGTACTCAAAAGACAATGAAAGACAATGACAGGATGGAAAAGATGATGCATTATAAAGACATGCAAAACCATTTGAGATTTAGAGGTACTGAGGAAAAATTGAGTGAAGACATCTTTACAAGAATGCAAGAGGCATTAGCAGATTTTTTACAAGAACAGGAAGAGGTTGTCAAAGAACACATGGATCTTGTTTATAGAGTCAATTCTACATATGCAAGAGATAAAAATATACCAAGAGATGTGGTAGTTCAATTTACAATGAAAAGGACAAAACAACAAATTTACAAGAAGTGTTTTACTGATCCTTTTGAAATAGATGGAAAGAAAATTATTGTAATGAAAGAACTGCCCAGAGCAATACTGCAAGAAAGGAAAAAATTCAAGCGTCTGACTGATAAACTGAAGGAGAAAAAAATTAGATTTCGTTGGGAAATACCTCAAGGATTAAGCTTTTACTTTGGCAACACCAGAGTAGTGATTAAAAGTTTAGGAGAAATGTATGCATTTCTTGGAGAGAACAAGGAAGACCTTGGTGATATTTAAGAATATATCAAGATGGATTACAAAGTACTGACATGGAATGTAAATGGACTTAATTCACCCCCAAAACGTAGAATGGTAGGTCATTGGCTGGAGAAACAAAAATGTAGTGTAATTTGTATACAAGAAGCTCATCTTAAAAAACAAGACCACAAATATCTAATAAGGAAGAAGCTGGGAGAAAAATTTTTTTCTTTGGCAAGCAATAAAAAGAACGGTGTTGTAACATATGTTAAAAAAGATTTGGAACCTAAAGTAATACTTAAAGATAAAGAAGGAAGATATTTAGCTATTGAAGTCTCTTTACAAGGACAGAAAACTTTGATTGTGAATATTTATGCCCCCAATGGAGCCAAAGAATTTTTTTTTAAAGAATTACAAGTGGAATTGGACAATGTAAACTATGATCAAATCATGATGTTGGGGGACTTTAATGGAAATGTGAATAACAAAATAGACAGGCGCTCTAAGAGAAAAGATGAGGCATTAGGGAAGCTTCCAAAAAACTTTTTTGAACTGATAAAACAAGAGAAGCTGGAAGATATTCGGAGGAAGGTCAACCCACAAGGAAAAGATTTTACTTTTTATTCTGACATGACTCATATTCAAGAATTGACATGATTTGGATGACTACTAATCTAACGTTTAAGACAAGAAAAGTGGAAATTCTACCTAGAATAATTTCAGATCATAATCCTTGTTTATGGACTGCTGGGCAGGTAAAAAGACAAAGGAGATGGAGAATAAATGAGGACTTACTAGACAACCAAGAAATAGTTAAAAAATTACATGAAGAAACAGACTTATATTTCCAAGCAAATATACAGAAAGAAGTAAAAATTCAAACCGTATGGGATGCATACAAAGCAGTGATGAGAGGATTATTGATATCATTAAATGCTAAAGATAATAAAAAGAAAAGAGAACAATATGAAAATATCGTACAAGCCATTAAAACAAAAGAAGAAGAACTGAAGAGTAGACCAGGGAGAAAGAAATTGCAAAAGGAAATCTGGATGCTACAAGATCAAGCAAAAGCTATTTTGAACCAAGAGACTTACTGGAACTTGAAAAAACTTCAACAAAAAGCATTTGAAGGTGCAAACAAATCTGGAAAATATTTAGCATGGCAATTAAAGAAAAAACGTGAAAATAAATTTATCACTAAAGTGATAAGGGACAATATTGAGATAATAGACAACAAAGGAATAAAGAGAGAATTTTTTAAATATTATGCAAAACTTTTTAAGAAGGAAAACAAAGACAGAAGAAAGATTAAAGAATACCTACAAACATTAAAGTTACCAAAACCAACAGAGAAAATTAAAGAACTATTTAACAATCCAGTATCATTACAAGAGATTAAAAATGCAATAAATGACTCAAAATTAGGAAAAGCACCTGGATCAGATGGATTTACAGCGAAGTTTTATAAAACATTACAGGAGTTGATCTCACCAGTGTTACTGCTATTAATGAACGATATAGGAGTCACAGGTGAGGTCCCAGAAACTTGGAAAGATGCAACCATCTCACTTATCCCGAAAGAAAATCAAGACTTAACTAATGTCAAGAATTATAGACCGATTTCTTTACTAAATAATGATTACAAGATTTTTGCCAAGATTATAGCTGACAGACTAAAAGAACACCTTAAAGAAACTATACAAATAGAACAAGCAGGGTTTTTACCTAATCGCCAAATAAGGGACAACCTAAGAGTAGTAGTGGATGCTATAGAATACTACGATAAACATCCTGAAAAGGAAGTGGGTTTTTTCTTTTTAGATGCGGAAAAAACGTTCGATAATTTAAATTGGGACTTTATGTTTGAGGTTCTAGAACATCTTGAAATTGGAGACTATATGCTTAACCTCATTAAGTCAATATATAAAGAACAGAAATCCTCTTTAATAATTAACACTGAAAAGACGGACTATTTTAAAATTGAAAAAGGAACGACAAGGATGCCCACTTTCGCCGCTGCTATTTATTTGGATTCTAGAAGTTCTACTGCTAAATTTGAAGGAAGATAAAGAAATTAAAGGCTTAACAATAAAAGGTTTTTCTTTCAAATATAGAGCCTTTGCAGACGATGTGATGTTTATAGTTGAAGACCCTATGACTACATTACCATATTTGTTACAGAGAGTAAGAGAGTTTGGTGACTTGGCTGGATTCTATGTAAATAAGAACAAATTGAAAGTGATGTGTAAAAATATGTCAAATAATAAGCAAATTGAGTTACAAAATCTTATAGAATGTGAAGTGGTGAAAAAGACAAAATATCTAGGTGTGAACCTAACAATGAAAAATATTGATCTTTATAAAAAAAAACTATGAGAAATTATGGCAGCAAATTATGCAAGATATTAAAAAGTGGAATGTATTAAATTTGTCATTGTTGGGTAGAATTGCGGTGGTTAAGATGAATGTGTTACCACGATTAATGTTTTTGTTTCAAACTATTCCAATTGTGAAAGATGTAAAAACATTCAAACGCTGGCAGAAGGAACTGTCTAAGTTTGTGTAGGGAGGGAAAAAACCAAGAATTAAGATGAAAATAATGTGTGATGCTAAAGATAGAGGTGGGTTCCAGTTACCAAATTTAAGGCTATATCATGATGCAATATGTTTGACTTGGGTAGGGACATGGACTATGTTACAAGATAGAAAGTTATTGTCCCTGGAAGGCCATGACTGTAGGTTTGGGTGGCACGCGTATTTGTATTATGGTAAAACAAAAATGGACAATATGTTTAAACATCATTATTTGAGAAGAACGCTAATGGATACATGGACAAGATATAAAAACTTTTTTCCAGAAGAAATACCTATGTGGATTGTACCTGCAGAAGTTTTAAATCCATCATCACGTTACAAAGGACAAGACTGGTTGAAGTATAGAGACTTGTTAACAAGACATGGTAAAGACTTTATATTGAAGGAGCAGCATCAGATGGACTTTGACTATGGTTGGTTAAGATATAGACAAATATATGACATGTATAGAAGTGATAAAAAATCTGGTTTTAGAGAAAAGAATAATGAAATAGAACAAGTTTGGGAGGAAGGTGGGAAAAAATGATTTCTAAAATGTATAAAATTTTGTTTAAATGGTTTAACGCTGATGAAATGGTAAAAGAACAAATGGTAAAATGGGCGATAAACTTCAACAAAGACATTGAAATGGAATCTTGGGAATTTTTATGGAAAAATGCTATGAGTATATCTACATGTTACAATTTAAAAGAAAATTGTTTTAAAATGATGTACAGATGGTATATGACACCAAAAAAATTGCAAATATTAATCAGAATATGTCTAACAAATGTTGGAAATGTAAAAAGAAAGAAGGTTCTTTCTATCATATGTGGTGGACTTGTGATAAAGCGAAGACTTATTGGTCTATAATACATGCAGAAATGGAAAAAAAATTGAAATGTATATTTAAGAAGTTGCCTGAAATGTTATTGCTTGGACTTAAGCTAGAAGAGATAAATGTAAAGAAAAGGACAATAATATGGTATATGATAACAACAGCAAGAATGGTGTATGCACAAAATTGGAAAAATGAAAAAATACCAGAAGTGTGGGAATGGTTGAAAAAATTGTTATATATGGCTGAAATGGATAAATGGACTAGAAAGTTGAATAATCTGTACTCAGAGACCTTTTTAGAAGATTGGAAGGATTTGAAAGAATATGTTGAAAAATATTGGGACATGAAAAACTACATTTATACATGGTTATAATGGCATAAAGGAATAGAATTAGAGTATATGAATGTACTAAGGATAATTAGATAATGAAGTTGTTTTTTTTAGAATTATATAAGAATATAGAAAGTAAGAATTGGTATATAAGTATTTTAAAGATATATAACCGTTATCAGAAATGTAAACATAGATATAAGTATTACTATTTTGGATAACGTGGAAAATGTGTTATGCTTCAGATGTGGCGGGAAACCGCTAATACAAGATAAAAATAAGACTATACAAATAGAACAAAATGTTATATAATATGGAAAAAAGGATTTGTATAAGATAAATGTATTAATTTTAATGTTTTGAAAAAATAAAAATTTCTTTACAAAAAAAAAATGGCAACCTGGAGGCTCCGTTGACACAACATTTTATTAGAATAGGGCATAGTTGTGATGCTTTTAAATTTATAATACTTGAGGTCCTTCATTCTAAAAGATACAACAGGTTAGATCTGCATCGCATTTTGCTGCAAAGAGAGGCATACTGGATTTTTAAACTGAACACCTGCTACCTGAATAGACCGAACAAGTGGAGACCTGCAAGAAACTTGCAGGATAGTTATCCCATTCCTCACACCTTTGCTTCCTCCCTTCTCCCCCTACCTCTCTCACACTCTTTCTCCCTTCTGCCCCCCTTTCTTACTCTCTAGCTCTCCTCCTTGTATGTTACTTCCTCTCTCTTTCTGACCTGTCATCATTCCCTTTGTTTTTCTGCCTCCCCACCTCATCACTCTTTCTCTCTCTTTCTGCCTCCCACCTCAAATCCCACCCTCCCCAGGCTCCACCTCTCAAATGTCTGGGAATTTCCCAACCTGGAGTTGGCATCCCTATTTCCTTCCCACCCAACAGCCAACCTACCTTTATCTGTCTTCAGCTTTCTTTCTCCACCTTCCTCCCCTGCAGCCTCTGCCTAGGAAAATTACAGTCTTTCTCCACAATGGGGACTAAAGCAGCTTACATTATCATTTCCTCTTTGTTACCTGCACAACAACCCTGTGAGGTTGGTTAGGCTGAAAGTATGTGACTGGTCCAAAATCTCCCAGTCAGCTTCCACTGCAAGATGGGGATCTGAACCTGGGTCTCGTAGATCCCAGTCTGAAGCTTGAACTGTTGTACCACAATGGCTTTCATACGGTGGCTGCTTACTGTAGCAAAACAGCTGGGCCTAATTAAGTCATGCAAATCAAGTGGTATCAAGTCACACAGAGGGTGCTGCCTAGGGATGCCAGCCTCCAGATGGGACCTGGGGATCCCCTGGAGTTACTGCTCATCTCCAGACTACAGAGATAACTTTCCATGGAGAAAATGGATGCTTTGGAGGGGGGAGTTTATGGCATTGTACCGCACTGAGGTCCCTGTCCTCCCCAGGCTCCACCCCCAAATCTCCAGGAGTTTCCCAGCCTGGATCTGGATCCGCTGCTGGTGGCTGGGGGGGTACTTGGCAACCCTAGACTGCTGCCAGTAAAATCCCTGCCTTTGACTGACAGAAACAGTTGGAACCTCCCCCCCTCCCCCGAACATTCTAATCTCCTCACAGTTGACGCCTGGAGCTGAGGCCATTTCAAAAGGTATTTTGGGGGATTCTATGGTTCCTGAAGGGTTTTTTTTAACTTTTCGGATTTTTCTGCACCTGGTGGGAGTGCCCCCTGTGTGTAGGAAAACCTCTCCCCGCCCCAAGGGCCCCCTAGCTCGGATTTAGATATCCGCACAGGGGGGCCCCCCTTCACTATTAGATATATAGATATGTCATTAGATTTATCATGTTTCTTGTAAAAGTTTTTTTTGTTATTTGTGTAACCTTGCTAGTCAGTGGCTGAGTTCCAAGTAGGATGTAAGTAGTTTCAGGATTTTTTCAACAGTAAGATATATAATACCTTGTTAAGACGTGTAGTATATTAGCTTATCTTTGTTAATCTCTGTATTATTGTTATTCATATAGACTCTGTTAGCTAGTGACGGAGTGCTGGACTGGATGGGCCATTGGCCTGATTCAACATTAGCTTCTCTTATGTTCGTTCAGGTAGTGAAGGGCAGTGCATAAATCCAATCTCCTCCTCCTCCCCCCACCCCAGAATTACAACTGATTTCAAGGCAACAGAGATTAGCTAACCTGAAGGAAATGGCTGCTTTGGAGGGTGGACTCTCTGGCAGGGCCCCAACCTTTTTGAGCCTGCAGGCACCTTTGTAGTTCTGACACAGCATCTTGGGTACAGCCACAAAATGGCTGCTGCAGGAGGCAGAGCCAGCCACAAGATGGCTGCAACGGCTTACCTTCAGTCACACAGTGAAGACCCTTGTGCTGTGGTGGCAGCTGCTTCCAAAGCAACATTTTAAAAAATCTGCACAGCCAGTCAGTTCTCCATTGGCCAATCAGAAGCCTTGCTAGGCAAAAGAACCACCTGGCCCTGCCCACTTTCAAAAAAACACTTGGAGCGTGCCAGGAAAGGTGCTGGTGGGCATCATGGCACCCACGTGCATCACGCCAGGGACTCCTCCCCTCCCCAGGCTCCACCCCCAGGTATCCAGGAATTTCCCAGCCTGGAGTGGGCCACCCTACCCGAGAGCACCACAGTACCTGCCACTGTGTTTCCACTGCCCAGGTGCTTCTTCAGGCTCGCTTTTGAACAGCCACTTTGCCAAATTCCCTCCTTCCTCCTACTTGCCAAGTCCAGGTGCCTTTCACCCCAGCTGAAAGGGGAGGGGCTGCTGCAGGAAACCAACCAGTCTCTGAGGATGGTTTGACTGCAGCACCAAAGTCAAGCCTGCAGGTGGCGAGGAGCGTCTGTGTGCCGGGGAAGACATCTGCCGAGGGCATCAATAATGAAAGCATAGCTTGTCATCCAACCAAGGAGAGGATAAATTGAAGATAAAATGGAGGAGAAAGGGATGATAGATCAGGGACATATATCCAGCAAAGTTTCTTTCCCTGTTCCGTGAGACTGGGCACTCTGCTAAAACCAAGAACTCAGCACCGTTCTGCACCAGCTGGAGGGGCTCAGCAGCAGAAGTGGGTCAGTGAGAAGCCCCAGCAACAGCATGGGGTGTCTGTGTCAGAATCTATGGATTCTAACAAACGTTTCTGTTATGTTTAATGCCTGTATGCTTTGTATAACCTGTCCCTGCAGTCGCTATGTAACCTTTCTTTATGGCTTCCTTTATCACCCTGGATTTATGGCTCAAGCTGGGTCTGGTCAGTGTAACCATTTGGTCCGGGAGGGTGGCGACTTCAGCGCATGAGAACAATTGGCCTCTCACCTCCGCGCCTCCGCATTCCTTTCCTCCCTGCCGGGGAAGACGCGGACCAGTTTCTTATCGGCGTGTGAAGACCTTGGCAAAAGTTATTTGTTATGCATAAGATGGATACATCTAAGGGGTCTGGTTTAAGAAGGGAAATTTACAGCTTCACACCTAACCTTTTTCCTGTGGGAAGCAAACGGTCAAGGGACCTTTAGCCCGCGGTTTTCCCCTCCTTGTGATTGGTTACCTATGAGTAATTCAAATTGTACTAGAGGGTATATTAGTCCTGCTTCTATTGTATATTTTATCTCTAACAATGATCCGAGGACCTGTAGTAATGTAGTAACAGGAAATAAAGAACTGTGTTTCATCAACAAAGGTCTGATCCTTGACTACTTCGAGCAGAAGCCTCACAGTCTGCACCACAGACATGGTCAATATCTGAGTCTCTGAGTCTATTTGCGATACAAAATGGTTGAGATGGTCTAAGTTTTTCTGGGCCTAGGCTGGTGCAGTGAAGCAACTCTGAGCTATGTGTAGGAATCCCACCAGCTGTGAAAGCACATGAAGCTGCTTCATATGGAAACAGACCTTTGGGTCCATCAAGGTCAGTATTGTGTCTGCTCAGGCTGGCAGCTGCTCTCCAGGGTCTTGTTCCTGATCTAACTGGAGATGGCAGGGATTGAACCTGGGACCTTTTGTGTGGCAAGCAGGTGCTCTGCCACTCAGCCACAGTCCCTCCCTCTCCATGAGAGGAGCTGTTGGTCAGTGGTAGAGCCTCTGCTTGGCATGCAGAAGGTCCCAGGTTCAATTCCCAGTATCTCCAGTTAAAAAGATCTGATGGGAGTTGATGAGACCTCCATCTGGGACCTTAGACCTGCCAATCTGAGTAGACAATACTGACTTTGATGGACCCAGGGTCTGATTCAGTAGAAGGCAGCTTCATATGTTCAGGCCACAGGATCTTCACCTAATTTATGACTTGTACACACAGCACTGGTTCTGTGACCTACAAGCAGTTTCCCATGGAGATGGAACGCAAGTTTCTGCCCTGCCTAGCTAATGGAAAAGACCTTGTCAATTATACGGAGTAAAATGGATATTTATCAGGAAATCTCACAACCTCATCCCTTACAATCTTTCTGTCTCCATTGTCTCTCTCCATCTCTGGGCTGTGTAAGGTTGAAACAGCAATGCAAACCCACCTGGTGTTAGTTCTCAAGAGTCTGGGGGAGTACTGGTACCAATTCATGAGGTGGAGACAGAGGTAACTGATAAGTCCTGGAGTCAGGAGGCTGGTGGAGTGAGTTTCAGCATGATCAAGTTTATTGTAGGTCAGGAACAAGCATGACAAACCCCGGGCTCAGAGCCCTTTTTTATGCTGGTTGGAGATAATCCCCTGACCTCGCCCAAATCTCCTGATAGGACCTTAAGACAGTGGTTACAGTTCATAGGTCCCCAGGGGGAAACTTAGGCTCAGGATTGGTGGTCATTTAGGAGCCGACCAGCTATTGTTCTACCTGGCCAAAGCTCAGGTAGATTCAGGCCGTGTGCGAATGTCCACATGGTGGTCGCCATTATGCAAGCACATGGTGACTGCGATCTTGATACACAACAGTAACCTTTTCAGAGTGCTGGACTGTTGTGTTCTAATGGCAACCATCATGCGGTCAGGCCATGCCGTCTGGGGCAAGCATATGGCCAGGCACAGTCAGAGCTTCGCTCCAGAACACAATAGACTGGCCAGATTGTAATTTAGACCTATCGGTCAGCCAGGATACAAATAGGGGCCAATGATCTGGGGGAGACTTAACTGTATTAATTGTAATCCTACCAGAGTGTGTGGGCAAGGCTGGGGGTGTGGTTTAGGTGCGCATATAAGCAGACCCCCAAGCCCAGCTCAGATATGTGTTCCTGAACCTCCTAATAAGCCATGAGCTGATTTCACTCGAAGGCATCTCTGGACTGAGCACTTTACACTGGCAACAAGGATGGGATCCCACTGAGTGACACCAGTGCCAACTCCAGGGCAGCATGGAGCTCTGATCCAAGGGCAACTGGCACTGCTAGGCTCCAGCACCTCCCCGCACTGCCAACCACCCCAGAGGACATTGCTCACCACTCCTGAGAGGATGGCAGCCGCTCCGGGATAGCTCTCCACATTCGACCCCGCTCGCCCCAAGCTTTGGGAAGCTTGGGTGCAAACCCTGAAGTACTTCTTTCTAGTCCAGGAGATAGACGACGCCAAGAAGAAGAAAACTTGGCTGATCAGCTCTTGCGGCATCTCCACAGTCCTCCTGGTCCAGAGCTTAATTTCTCCCAGGATGCTGGACGATGCCAGCTATGAGGAACTCATCATGGCACTAACCACCTACTTCACACCAAAACTGTCTAAGATGGCACTGCGGATGGACTTCTGCTCCTGCACACAGAAGACTGGTGAGTCAGCTGCTGACTACATGGCAGACCTCTGGTGGCTAGCCATCAGGTGCGAATTCCCCTCAGATTAGGACATGCTATTAACCCAGCATGGCCACTGATTAACTGCAGCTGGACGTGGCATGCAAAACCGCAGCCACATTTGAAAAGGTGCAACAGGACCGCCAGGGGTCCACCATGCACTGCCTGGCAACTGCTCACAGCCCTGCTGCAAAATCTAATGAGGAGGAGGACGTCCTGCGGCTCCGAAGGCCAGACCAGAGGGGACAACCGAAACCCGCTGCCGCCTCACCGCAGGTCACCCCAAAGACCTCTGCATCCCCAAGGACAATGTGTGCCAGCTGCGGTGATCCCCATGACCACCGGACCTGCCGCTTTTGTGACACAGCTGCCATTCCTATGGCAAGACGGGCCACATTGCCCGGGTTTGCCGCTCCAAGGCCTCCCAACAGTCCCAAGCCATGCACCTTGAGTCAGCCGATCTAAACTCCACATCATCGACTCAGGTACTTAACTTGCCCCAAGACACCCCCAACAAAATCTTAGTTCTTGTGGTCATAGAGGGGTCCCCCTGCCAGATGGAATTAGTCCACGTACTCCATTATTTCCGCAGATACCCTTAGGAGACTGCCCACAAGGGGGGCCCCTACTGTGAAAGCCACTGGGCCTCAAGCTCCGAGACTTTCAAAAGAACCCGGTAGCGATCAAGGGGTGGGGAAGTTTCAGAGTCCAATTCAAGGACTTTTGTGGACAACTGGACCTCTTAGTGGTCGAAGGAAAGCTGTCTAGCCAGCTAGAGCTATCATGGTTTGGGCCCCTAGGACTTGAAGTAACAGGCGTAAACCAACTCCGCAGTGCAGACTTTCAGTCAGTCTGCAACAAGTTTCCGGCCATCTTCAATGAAAAACTCAGAGAATACACAGGCCCACTGGACCCAACCATTCAGCCGATACGAATGCTGGCCAGGTGACCTCCCCTGGCATTCTGACCCAAAATAGACAAAGAGCTCAACCGGCTAGTCAAGTAAGGGGTCCTGGAGCCCGTCCCGCATGGCAAATGGGAGACTCCTATAGTCACCCCCATGAAGCCAAATGGGGACATACGCATTTGTGCAGATTACAAATGCACCCTCAACCGGGCACTCCAGGACCATGTGTATCCAGTGCTGGTGGTGAGCCACATCCTCGCCTCCCTGGCAGGTGCAAGAATATTCAGAAAGCTGGATCTGGTGAAGACCTACCAGCAGCTCCCGGTGGACAAGGCCACAGCAGAGGCCTAGACCATCGTCATGCATTGAGGAGAGTTCAAGGTCCAACGCCTCCAGTTCGGAGTCAGCGTCACCCTGGGGATATTTCAGGAACTAATGGACACTTTGCTGAAAGGTATCCCCAGGGTCCAGCAATTTTTTGACGATGTTCTGATTGCTGCACTAGATGTCGAGTCCTTCACAACCCTGCTCTGCTCCGTCCTCCAACACTTCAGCGACGTGGGCCTCAAGGTCAAGAAAGAAAAGTGCCAGCTGGGAGTTCTGTCTGTCGAATTCCTTGGCTTTGCTGTGGATGCCCAGGCCACACACCCGACCACCAACAAGATTTGCACCATCATGGAGGCCCCCAAACCAACTTCCAAATCAGAGCTACAGGCATTTTTAGGACTCTTAAACTTTTACCGTGCCTTCCTTCCCCACAAGGCGGCAATAGTGGAGCCCCTCCATCAGCTCCTGGACAAGAACGCCCATTGGTCCTGGGGTCCTCACCATGCTGTAGCATTCCGGGCCATCAAGGAGCTGCTGACTTGCAACGCACTTTGATGAATCCCTCCCAGTAATCCTCGCCTGTGATGCTTCACCCTACAACAGGAGGGCTGTCCTGGAACACTGCCTGGTGGATGGGTGAGAGGTGCCCATCACCTATTATTCCTGCATCTTGTCGGCAGCTGAGCGCAACTACACACAAATAGACAAGGAAGCCCTGGTGATCGTAGCAGGTATAAAAAATTTCCATAATTACCTGTATGGCCGGCCCTTCATGGTGGCAATGGATCACAAGCCACTCCTGGGGCTCCTGGCTCCAGACCATCAAACCCCCCAGATGCTCTCACCCAGGGTGCTCTGCTGGTCCATCTTTCTGGCTGGCTACCAGTACAAGCTGGTCCACCACCCAGGGAAGGCCATGGGACATGCGGATGCCCTCAGCCACCTGCTGCTCCCATCCTGCAACCCTGCTCCTGCTCCAGTGCACCACATCGCTTTGCTGGAAGACCTGCCAGACTGGTCAGTTCAGGTAACTGAAGTCTCCCGGCTCACCACACAGGATCGCACCCTTTCCCGTGTTTTGGACTGGGTGGGAAGGGGGGGGGCCCAGCGCGCCCAGGCAAGAATTTGCAGCATTCACAGCCTGGCACAACAAACTGTCAGCGCACAAGGGGTGTGTGCTATGGGGAGTGAGGGTGGTAATCCCTGAGCTGCTGCGCAAACAGGTGCTGACCGCACTCCATGACACACATCCAGGCATTGTCCGGATGAAGGCCCTGGCCCAGAGCTATGTGTGGTGGCCAGGACTAGATCGAGAGGTAGAGGAACTGGTCCACAAGTGCCGCAAATGCCAGGAATCATGGCTCGATCTGCCACAAGCACTAGTGCACCCTTGGGAGTCAGCCCACAAGCCGTGAAGCTGGCTCCATCTAGATTTTGTGGGGCCGTTCCAGGGCCAACTCTTTTTTATACTGGTAGATAGCTACATCAAGTGACTGGAGGTGACACCGGTATCCGCCACTTCCCTGCAAGTGGCTATCTGGGCCATGTGATGCATTTTTAGCACACATGGCATCCTCAACACCCTTGTGACCAACAATGGCTTGGCCTTAACATCAGGGGAGTTCCAGGCATTCGTAGACTACTAAGGCATCTGGCACATCCATTCTGTCCTGTTCCATCCAGCGACCAATGGTCAAACTGAGCACATGGTGCACATGACCAAGGAAGCCCTGTGATGTATGGACACAGGTGACTGGAACTACAGGCTGGCTGCATTCCTGTTTGGCCAATGAACAACACCCCACAGTGCAACCAGGCGTAGTCCAGCAGAACTGCTCATGTGTCAGTGGCTCACAACCAGACTGGACCGCCTACATCCTGACGGTGCTCCAGAACATAGCACGGTCCCAGAACAGCAGGAGGCTCCCCGAGGGTTCTTCCTGGAGGACCTGGTTTACATTAAGAACTATGCCAAGGGTCCAGCCTGGCTGCCAGGCCAGATAGTGCATGTAACAGGGCCTCTATACTGCAAGGTAGCCAGGGAAGAAGGACAGCTTTGGAAACGCCACATGGACCAACTGTGCTGCCGGCTCCTGACCCCGCAATGGACAGACCAGAGGAGAGCGAGGAAGAGACTTCCACTACAGCCTACAGACAAGGACACGGACGAAACACCGGCAACAGAGTTTCGCCAGCCTCACCTGACAGCCAGCACTCACACCGCCCCGTCTCCGACACCAGCCTCCACGAGTGAACCAGGTCCGTCCCCAGAACCAGTTGTGGCGACTCCCGAGCCACCCGCTGGAGACACTGCCGTACGCCATTCAACCAGGGAACGGCGAAGACCAACCTACCTCAAAGACTTTGTATGTTAGGAGGGTCTGAACTATGGGGGGAGGGGTGTTGTGTTCTAATGGTGACCGCCATGCGGTCAGGCCATGTGGTCAGGCCATGCAGTTCGGAGCAAGCACATGGCCAGACGCAGTCAGAGCTTCACTCCAGAACACAATAGACTGGCTGGATTATAATTTAGACCTGGGGTTTAGGTGCGCATATAAGCAGACCCCCGAGCCCAGCTCAGACTTGTGTTCCTGAACCTCCTAATAAACCATGAGCTGATTTCACTTGAAGGTGTTTCTGGACTGAGTACTTTACATGGACCATCCTGACATTTAAGACTGATTGCCGTTTTTATGCCCTTAGGTGACCTCAGGGCCTGACCACTGATCACACCGGGGGGGGGGGTGTCTCCAGCCTTTTTTGAGCCTGCCGCTACTTTTGGAATCCTGGAACAGCACGGTCAGGTGGAGACACAAAATGGCTGCTGGAGGAGGCGGGGCCAGCCACAAAATGGCTTCCGCAGCTTACCTTGTCCCACAGTTAAGACTTTTGTGCTGCAGTGGCAGCTGTTGCTGAAGCAATATTTTTTTAAATGTGCACAGCTCGTCAGATAACTAAAGGCCAATCAAAAGCCTTGGTGAGCAGAAGAGCCACCTGGCCATGCCCACTTTCCAAAACCACTTGGCAGGGCACCAGAAAAGGTGTTGGTGAGCTATGCTTCCTCTACGCTGTGGAGCCTTGTGAAGCACACATTCTACTTTGTGAGCTTACTGGCATTAAAGTTGTGAGCCAGCGATTTGGCTGCTGCATAAATTAGTTTGCTCTGGAGCCATCCTTCCTGAGCGAAGACAAAAATGTTTGAGCTGGAGGCTAAAAACTGTGAGCTAGCTCACACGAACTCAGCTTAGAGGGAACGCTGGTTGGTGGGTACCATGGGGATGTCAGTTATAGAGACTCAAAGCCTTCAGCACAATGAGCTGTCAGATCGTAAGGATCTAGGATGACAGGTAACAGAGAGTCAGGTGACTGAAGCAAGTGCTAACTGTACAGGGATATGTACGGGCTTGTTCTGTAAACGTGACACTGATTGATGTACTCACCATGACTCAGCAGCTCACTCATTGGCTGATGAGTAGCTTCTGTATTGTATATACGTAATTGTGTACAGAGTGGTTTTTCTCTTCTCAGAAATCAGTTGTCTGGCATAGTGCTTTGTTGGTGGACGTCAGTAAATATTATAGCACTATAAATAAACTGTAAATACACTTCGCTGGTGTGATGCAGTTTGGTGTGGTCTTGTGGACTCAAGTCTCCAGAGCTGGTGCTGTGTGGTCAAGCACGTCACACACACCAACAGGGAACCCCTGGATTATACCCCTGGATTACACCACATTGGGGACCCCTGGATAATACTCTTTATCTTAGCTATTTTAAATAATTTTATATAGCCCATCTATTTATATGTTATATTTATAATTTTAGCATACTGTGTATTTGTGTATTGTGATTTGCACTGGTTGTTGACCGTATTAATGATAAACTAGACTAAAGTACTCTTTCCCAGTTCTGCCTGACCTCCTGGAAACTTCATGTTTGGAGCATCCAGTATTTGGGGCAACTTAATTCTCAGATGCAGGGGGGGCAATTCCGATTGGACCATGGTGCACTGGGAAAGAAGCCTTCCTCCATGCTATTACCCCACCCTGAAACAACTCCAGACCAAAACAACTCCTGTCAGAGAAACTGACGTGGACTGATTTCACCATCAACCCAAATTCGGCACCCGTGTGCTGGAGAATTAAGCTCCAGTGAACAGTACAGTGTGTGATCAGGCCCCAAAATTCAGCACAGTTCAGTTAAACTAGGGGGGAAAGGATGTCTGCTAACACCTCTGGCACCATTACCACTCCTTGCTCTAGCAATTTCCAGAATAGTTTTACAACTGTTTCATTTTGTGTTTTAAAGTGAAGGATGAGTGCATGTTCTCCATTTATAGAAACAGAATATCATATCATATCATATCTGGGAACAATTCTGCCTGAAATGGAACAGCAAAGGTGGGTATAATTGGATCAGTGCTCACAAATTTGGGAAGGGTTGTTATCTGAGCAACGAGGATCAATTCTTCCTCTGTTCAATAGTAAGATTTGAATCCAGTAGGACCTTAGAGACCAACAAGAGGTTGGGGGCATGAGCTTGCGAGAGTCAAAGCTTGACTGGGCTGGTCTCTATGGCACTACTGGACTGTTCCACTGGATGCCAGTATGGCTACCTGCTGAAACTACCCCACCCCCGCCCAAGTCTACTTTACTATTTCTTTCTATGGCCACATAGCTAAACCCAGTTACACTCATACATCCCAAAATATTTGGATCCAGGTTCAATAAATATCTGTGGTAGGGTTCCCAGTTCCCCTTTGGTCAGCGGTAGGGGGTGGGGTCACCAGAGTTGGGAACCTTCTGGAGAGTTGGGGGTGGAGCCTGGGGAGGGGAGGGGCCTCAGTGGGGTACAAAGCCACAGACTCCACCTTCCAGAGCATCCATTTTCTCCGGGGGAACTGATCTCTGCAGCCTAGAGATGAGCTGTAATTCTGGGGGATCCCCAGGCCCCACCTGGAGGCTGGCATCCCGAGCCTCTGGTTAAAATGATTATAACATGAACCTTTCCACAATGTCTCTACATGAAACTAAAACAAGCAAAAAAGATGGGGAGAGAAAAAAAATCTAGTTTTCCGTGTCTAAAAGTTAACCTCAGTGCAGCTAGTGAACTTAGAAATAGTGGCAAGGTTATGCCTTTACAGTATATCCAAGCCTTTACAGGAAAGTGAGGGTTGAGTTTTAAAAAATAGATTTTAATACCGGTTAACATGAGACCATTTTCGCAATGAGAGACAGAACCTTACCAGTCTCTAGGGTAATTATCTCCACGTTGTAATACAACCGTTCACAAAGTCTACAGTAAATTAATGTTAATGAGAAGCAGGAGGTTACACTTACAGGGCCTATCTTCAAAGGCTCTAAATAGCTAGAAGTACCTCCAGCAATTAACACGAGCCAGTAAACAGCCCAAGTTCTTTATAGCTTGTGTTTTTAATTTATTTTATTTTTTTTAGAAAAGGCCATTATTGTAATCTGGCAGCGAGCACCTGTGGAGTCATTTAGAGGCAGAGGCCTCAGCTGGCATCTGGCTGTTTGAAGAACCAGATTTAGCAGAAGGTGAAAGCTTGTGAAGTGAGCGGAGAAATGAAGGCAGACAAGTCTGCTGGGTGAAGGGAGATAGCTTTACTTACTTGGTAAGATTGGTGGTGGTGGTGGTGGATAGGGCCATCAACTAATACCCAGCGAATGGTTAGTGACCCCCTAGCGTTTTCATGGTAAGAGACAAACAGAGATGGTTTGCCATGGCCTGCCTCAGTTCTCTAGCAACCCTGGCCACCTCTGGTGGTCTCCTATCCAAGTATTAACCAGAGCTAGCCCTGCTTAGTTTCCAAGATTTGACAAGATCGGGCCAGCATGGGCCATCCAGGTCAGGGCCTTGCTATAATCTGCAACATCACTTCACTTTGGCAAGCCTTTATTGGCACATGTATATTCATACAATAGGAGATCAAATTCAATACAGATTGGAGAATACAAATCCATACAGGGTAAAATTGGAGCTACAACACAGAAAAACAGCATAAAAGCATAGAAACCTAGTGGTTAATATTACTTATCAGGACATATAGCCATGGCACTAAGAAGAAACCCTGCTACTATTTCAGTTATTTCTGTATCTGGTTTATCAAGCAAAAAAAGAACCTTAAAAATCTGCAATCTGCCAATGGAACAATGACACTAAACACCCCCTATCCAGGCCACGTACCTTTGCTAATGCCGATGCCAGTGAGGCGCCAGAAATAAAATTCCCCCGCCCACTACCTTTGGGCAGCTCTGCCCTCCGAGGTTCTACAGCAACATCTACATCTCCTCAGACAAATTTCTTACCAAGGGAGCAAGGAGGTGAGAATGCCCCACCAGCCGATGAGAGAGACCATCCGCCCTGCTGTAGCCCAGGCTAGGCAGATGCCAAGCCATGAAAAGGATACCAGAACACAACGCTGCAGGCCAAAGGCCACAGCAGACTTGGGGGTTCTGACTCACATGAATGTGTCACTTACACGGTGGCCGGGTTCTCAGCATGAAACGACCTGCGACCTGTCTTCCTCTAGGTCGAGATGCTAGAGGTTGAACTTGGATTCTTCTGCATGCAAAGAGATACTTAACCACTCAGCTATGCCCAAAGGTGATCAAGCCAAATTTTTCCTGTAAAGCAAGATATACTTGGGGGTGGGGGTGGTGTTCTTTGTGACATTAATGTCATACAGGAAAATGTGAATGTCAGTATTTAACTGCCAAAGTGTTAAAATTTATGCCATATGACACCCTCCAGATTCATGAATACTTTAAGACAGAGTGATTTAAAGGAATGTGCAACATCATAAGCAAAGAACAGGCTGGGAGAATTCCTACATTATTTATGCCTCCGTAAGACTTCAAGAGAGCCGTTGTACCCATGCCTTTCCCCCACTGGAGTGTTGGATGACCGGCAGGCCAGCAGCGTGATTCCCCTTTGGTTTTTTTGTTCAAATACGCAATAACACCTCCAGTTATCCTTTTGTTGACTGGCAGGGTGTGTCACTAAGAGGAAAAAAAATCTATGCTAGCAACAGGGAATCAGTTGGGGTGGCTTTCTTCAGAAAATCTATGGAGGGACATCACAGACCTCTGGGGCAACATAAAAATTGCCAGGCACCCAAAGTCTACCTTTAGACAGTGGTCGGGCTTTCTTCAGAATAAATCAAAGACCATCGAGCAAATAGTGATTTTTTAAGAAAGAAATCAATTGCTTTAAGAAATATGAGCCCAATTCTGCTAGTATCAAGGGACAGTAAGAGGTGTTCAGTTCATTTGTCAACAGAAAATGTCCTTCCCTCGGCTGGCCCAGCTATGACTCAGCTAGACTTAAAATAGGTCAGTAGCTTGTATTCAGCCCAATAAATTAGTAATTTGTATTTCAATTTTTTTGGGGAACAAAATGAATGGAGGGTTTCTAAAAATTATTTACACCTAAAAATTATTTACACCTGGTCCATTTCCTTATTTACAAGTACATACTAAGAAAACAAGTCATAATCAAAACACAAACTGTGATGAAATGACAGCTTAACACAGAGGTAGTCTTGAGAAATCAAATTTCTGATTTGAAACGTTGCAGTACACAACTGCATGATCTCTACCTTTGTTTTTTGTGAAATTAACAAAGGAATTGCATATTGAACTTTCTATTTGATGGACCTTGTGAATGTTTCAGACAATTATGATCCTTTATGAATTTTATTGAGGGGGCACCCCACTTTGGAGCAGGTGGCACATGATATGGCCTTTGGATCAGTAATTAGCATATCTCCTCTCAAAGGGGCGAGTCCCCGGAATGTGGGGGTGTATGATGTGTGGCGGTCCAAACCTTACTTTGGGGTGCAGGGGGCATGGAGTCTTTCTGGTTCCTTATTCAAATCTTCCTTGATATACAGGCTTCTTGGAAGCACTCCAAATAGAAGCTTGTGGTGCCAGAACCAGTGTTTGGACTGGGCACCACTGTATGTCTTCTTGCAGGAAACAGTCTCCAGAGTGTGGGGATATGTCATTTGGGGTGGTTCAAAGATTGTTTTGGGGTGCAGCCTGGCCTCAGTGTCTCTCTAGGGGCATCCCACTTTAGAGCAGCTGGCCCAGGAAGTAGGGTTGCCAGGTCGGATTGACCCAGTGGTGGGGGAGGGACTTTTTGGGAGTGGGGGGGTGCGTGCAATGTAATGATGTCATGCATACGTGACATCATCACGTTGGCAATGTTGCATGGCAATGTTGCATGGCAACGCTCTGATATTTTGGGCAAAACTCTATGGTTACCATAGAGTTTTGCCCCAAATACCATAGTGTTGCCATGTGGCTTCACCAATTGTCAGGTAATCCTGCCACTCTACAGGGCAGGAGATGGGATTTACTGGGCTGGGCGATACAACTCCACTCCTCCCACTGGAATGTACTCCTTTCCCTCCGCTTGTTGGCTTCACAGGGTTGTTATCTCTATTCAAGGCTACAGGTAACTTCTCACAGACATGTTTAGTGTTTTTAGCTTCTTTTGCAGGTGTCATCTATTAATGCCTTCCCACTCTTTAGCCTGGGAAAGCTTTTAGGCGGGATTCATCCCGGGGCAGGGAATGGGGAACTCGTGTGACAATACATGTTTGAAATCACTATATCTATCCTAACACTATTGTTCCAATCCATTATTAACTCAACAAGTGTACCCTGAAGAAATTCCCCCAATTAAGGAAGTCTTGGTTAAGAGCCTTTGTGTGGTATGAGTTCATCCAGGAAATCTCACAGAGAGTTAGTAATCCCATTTCTCTCTGGGGAGGCCTCCCGTTCCTGATGATGTCAGAAGACAGTGGTGAACCCCTGGCAACCTCAGGGGACACGGTGGTCCCCGTATCTACGAAGGAGGATGCCGTACCTCCTCGCACCACCCCGTGGGTGGATTGCCAGCCCAGAGGTCCCAGGTACTCGTGGACTCAATTCAGAACTGAACCAATTGAGACCTGGACCCCCTCTTGACAGGGAGCGTCCATAGGGATGGAGCTGGGCCGAGAACTGGGAGAGGGTGCGAGATCCCTCAACTCCCGTCATCCCAAGAGACCCGAGTTTGGAGACTTGTGGTCCTATGTGGATCGCCGCATGGAAGCGATGGAGAACCTGCTGCAGAGAGAGATGACCGCCTTACTGGAGGGACTACCCGGAATTGTCCAGAGGGTAGTCGACACTCAGGCAGGAGGTGCTGGGGGGGGCAGCAGCCCAGCTCCTCCGGCTCAGGTCCCTGCGGGTCAGCCAGTTCCCATGGGGCCACCAGCACCCATGTCTGTGCAACCGGTGCCGGCAGGACCCCTTGTGCCAGTAGATTGTTGGCTGGTCCTGCAAGAACTGCTGGCCACAACATTCAGTGGGGACTTGGCAAAGCTACAATTTTTTATCATCAAAGCCGGACAGTTCCTGCAAACCTGGGACCACCTCTTTCTGAATGAGAGCGACCAGGTGGGATATATTGGTTTCCGATTGCGAGAAGAAGCCGCTGACTGGTACGTGAGCCTCCACTACCCCCCGGGGCCCAAACTAGATCAGGTTGAAGACTTCATGTGGGCTCTCCAGAGGCAGTATGAGGACCCAATGAGTGAAGAAAAAGCCCGGAACCAGATGAGGAGGCTCACCCAAGGATAAGGCTCAGTACATGAGTACATGGCAGCCTTCAAATGAATTGCAGCCAGAATAAGGGGGTGGTCTGAGGAAGTGTTGGTGGAAAATTACCGACAAGGGTTGAATCTGGACTTGTATGAGACTGTGTTACGTAATGTCAACCCTACCACTCTGGCGGCCTGGATTTGGGCCGCCGAAGAAGCTGAATCGCACTTCACACTGATAAAGATGCGAGCTGAGACAGAGAGTTCCAAGGGATCAGGACCCTCAGCACAGAAGGAGAAGTCAAAGGGGCCCCTCAAAGACATCCATGAACTACGACTGAAGAAGGGGTTGTGCATGTGGCATGGCGAAGCAGGGCACCACGCTTCATCCTGTCCCACTGCCACCCCGAAAACTCTACCTCCCACCACCCCCGACCCCTGAAAGCGATTCAGGGATCCAAGCCACGAGCATTGTAACTTGAGCCCGCTCCCAAGGAGGATAAGGTGGTGATCGTGGAACTTCCCTTGCCAGCAGGAAACGAGAAGGACCTGTGGTGAAGGGCGTGAAGCAATAGGTCCCCATCTCCCCAGGGCCGAAAGTGGTGAGCTCTCCTGCCCCTTTGTTATATGTTATTGTGACAGTTGTTGCCCCCCAGACTGGAACTCATATGAGGGTACGGGCTCTAATAGACTCAGGGTGCACCCGTGACCTCATCAGCCCCATGGTTCTTGATGGTCTTGGGGCGGGGTAAATTCCCTAGAAGAACCCTTGCATTTCACCCAAATGGACGGGTCAGGAATGAAGGAGCCTTGTCTCTTTGAGACCCTCCCCATGGTTTTGGGAGTTGGGGAGCATTGGGAGGAACAGGCATTTGTCGTAACCCCACATGCCCAGTTCCCCATGGTGCTCAGCAGCCCTTGGCTGAGTGGACATGATCCATACATTATGTGGAGTGAGGGAAGGATCCGATGGGTGGCCCCAGAATGCCAACACCACACTTGGAAAGCAACTTGGGGGAACCAAGCCATCCACAGCACAAACATGCCTGGCCACAGAGGATTTGTTACAAATACCTCCCACATATAGGGATTTAGAAGATGGTTTCAGTGAGACTGAAGCCAATGAGCTTCCCCCCCATAGGAATACCGACTGTGCCATTGAACTGTTGCCTGGGGTAAAACTGCCCAAGGGGGAATTGTATTAGATGAGCCCCTCCGAAAAGGCAGAGCTCAGCAAATTTATCGTCAAAAACTTGCAAAGAGGGTTCATTCAACTGGCCCAATCCCCGTACGCAGCACCAGTGTTATTTCGAAAGACGGAGGGTTGCGTTTGTGCACAGATTATAGAGGCTTAAACACTGTGTCAGCATCGAATGCTTACCCCCTACCCCTCATCAAAGACTTGCTAGCAGAGGCTGCAAAGAGGGAAATATTCTCCAAATTGGATCTTAGAGATGCCTACTTCTGGGTTCGCATCCGTGAAGGGGAAGAATATAAGACTGCTTTTAACACCCCCCTGGGCCAATTCGAATACTTAGTCATGCCGTTTGGACTTCAGGGTAGCCCAGGTGTTTTTATGAACCTAATTAACCAAGTGTTGCACAAGCATCTCTTCAATGGGGTCTTATGAGGATATCTTGCTGTACTCCCCAGATGAGGAATCCCATATACAGCTAGTGCAGGAGGTGCTAACCACCCTCAAGGAGCACAAACTTTTTGCTGAACTATCTAAATGTGACTTTCATAGAACAGAGATTGATTTTTTGGGCTACCACATCTCCCCCCGTGGATTAGAAATGGATCCTGCAAAAGTGAAAGCTGTAAATGACTGGGAAGTGCCCCGCACCCAGCGACAGCTTCAAAGTTTTTTAGGATTCGCGAATTTTTATTGCTCATTCATCAACAACTTTGCTGAATGTAGTCTCCCCCTCACGGAGCTCTTAAAGACCAAGGAGAAGGGGAACGACGCGGTTAGAACGGGGGCGAAACTGCATTGGAAAGCTGAATGTCAAACTGCATTCGAAACACTGAAGTCCCTATTCACCTCAGAGCCCATCCTAGCCCACCCAAATGAACTTAAACAATTTATAGTGCAGGTGGATGCCTCAGATGTGGCAATGGGGGGGCTATCCTGCAAAAGGGGACAGATGTGAAGTTACACCCATTAGCCTATGTCTCCAAGAAATTTGGTGACACAGAAAAAAATTGGGCAGTGTGGGACAAGGAAGCTGTGGCTATCTGCCTTGCCCTCATTACTTGGTGACACTGGTTGGACAGGGCGAGGGTTCCTTTTGAAGTCTGGACTGATCATAAAAACCTCGAAGCCCTCCACACTCAGCACACGTTGAACACCAAACAATTATGCTGGGCTGATTTCTTTTCCAAATTTAACTTCACCCTCCGACATTTCCCGGGGAAGTCTAATTCACTGGCGGACGCCCTCTCATGCCTTCCTCAATATGACTATTGAAAAGAACCCATTATAGACTCCATGTTTACTCCTGAACAGTTGGGGGGGGGGTAGTGGTCACCTGTAACCAAGCACGTAGTCGCATAGAACCTACTGTGAGACTTCTGCTCAAAGTAGTCAAGGATCAGATCTTTGTTGATTAAACACAGTTCTTTATTTCCAATCTCTACATTGGTACAGCTTCTCGGATTATTGTCAGAGATGACACAGATGGCCAAACCAGGTCTATTATACTTTTCTAAGCAGTTTGAATTACCCATAGGTAGCCAATCACTACAAGGGAAAAACGGCGGGCAAAACGGGGCTCTGGCCGTTTGATTCCCACAGGAAAGAAAGTGAGGTGTCAAGTTGTAAATTTCCCCTTCCCAACCAAACCCTTCAGATGTTACCAGTTCACATAACAATCCATGGCCTCGAGGCTTTCGCACATTGATAAGAGATGAGACTTGTCCTCCCTTAGAGTCTCAGCCGAGATGATTGGAATGCGGAGGTAGGAGTGTGAGAGGCCCATTGTTCCCAAGCTTTGAAGCTGACATCCTCCCGCTTTGACAGTTACACAAACCAGGCCGGTCAGGGTCATAAACCTGGGGTTACACATTCTACATACATGCTAATACATACTGGCCAGGATGAGGGGTACATGACAGGTGTTGATGAAGGTATACATACAGTACTATAATAAAGCAAAGCAGCAAATACAAAGTGGAGCATGGCTGTAAATAGCAAGATACATTTGTCTGAATCAGCAGATTCTGACACCTACCCAATCAGACTGGATTTCGAAATGTGCAAAAGCTTACAGCCAGGAGGAGGTAGTCTCCTTGGTCAATCTTGCCAAGATTACAAAGAATACTAATGGTTGTTGGGATCATGGTACAAAACTGTTCATCCCCAGAACCCTAAGGGGAGAAATCATGCACTCAGCACACGAGTCCAAGCTAGCAGGGCATTTTGGTTACTTAAAAACTTTAAACCTTTTACAAAGACAATTTTGGTGGCCCCACATGCGACAAGACGTTTCTGACTATGTTTCCACTTGCCAAACCTGTCTAATGTGCAAAAGGCGGGGGCGGGGGAGGGAACCAGGGCTATTACAACCACTTGAGACCCCCTCACAGCTCTGGGAAACCATTTCCATGGATTTTATCACTGATCTCCCCCCCAAGTAAAGGCAAAACGGCCATCTGGGTGGTTGTAGACCTGTTATCTAAGCAAGCCCATTTTATCCTCTTCAAACAACTTCCCACAGCTAAAGCTATGGCCAAAAGTTTCATGAGCAATATTACCCGTTTACATGAAATTCCAAAGAAAATTATCTCCGATGGGGGACTCAGTTCGTTACTTCTGGTGGGAGCTCCTAATCATTCTGGGAGTTGAATTAGCCCTGAGCAGTGCTTACCACCCAGAAACTGATGGCCAAACCGAAAGAGTTAATCAAATCTTAGAACAATTCCTCCGCTGCTATACCAATTACCAGCAGGACGATTGGGTAGAATTGTTGCCTTTTGCTGAGTATAGTTATAACAACTCTATACATTTCTCTACGGGGGTGTCCCCCTTCATGGTTACTGCCGGGTATGACGGTGTCCTGTTACCAACCCTAGATGCTGCCTCGCCAAGCCCCAGCCGCCTCAGTGACTGGTGGAACTCCCTGCATGACTCCTGGCCACTTATTGCCAAAACTTTAGAAGGGGCAAAAACTGACTATAAAAAATATGCAGACAAATGCAGGGACCTGGGTTGGCCTCTGGAACAAGGGGAGTCTGTTTACTTATCCACCAAAAACATCAAAGGATTGCAACCCAGCCGTAAATTGGGTTGGAAATATATAGGACCTTTTAAAGTGAAAAAAAGATTAATGCTGTCACATTTGAACTCAAACTTCCTAAGTCTCTCAAAAATGTTCACCCTGTTTTCCATTTCAGCTTACTGAAGAAGGACCCTGGATCGAATGCGTGGAGACCTCATCATCCAGCTCCTCCTCCTCTGATGGGGGGGGGGGAACCTCACTATGAGATAGATCAAATCCTTGACTCCAAACTCAAACGGGGCCACCTATACTATCTTATTAGTTGGAAAGACTTTGGCCCTGAACATAATGAATGGGTCACTTCTGAGCATGTTAATGCTTCTGCAAAACTTTGTGCCTTCCATAAACTTTACCCACTAAAACCCGGGGGTTAAAGGGGTTTTTGAGGGGGCAGTGTGTCAGGTAATCCTGCCACTCTACAGGGCGGGAGTTGGGATTTACTGGGCTGGACGATACAACTCCACTCCTCCCCCTTCCTCCCGCTGGAATGTACTCCTTTCCCTCCGCTTGCTGGCTTCACAGGGTTGTTGTCTCTATTCAAGGCTACAGGTAACTTCTCACAGACATGTTTAGTGTTTTTAGCTTCTTTTGCAGGTGTCATCTATTAATGCCTTCCCACTCTTTAGCCTGGGAAAGCTTTTAGGCGGGATTTATCCCGGGGCAGGGACTGGGGAACTCGTGTGACAATACACGTTTGAAATCACTATATCTATCCTAACACTATTGTTCCAATCCATTATTAACTCAACAAGTGTACCCTGAAGAAATTCCCCCAATAAAGAAAGTCTTGGTTAAGATCCTTTGCATGGGCTGAGTTCATCCAGGAAGTCTCACACCAATGTGATGACATCGCTTCTGTGTGATGTCATTATGGTGTGCTTGGGGTTGCAATTCCCCCACCACCAGCCAGCTGGCTGGCAGCATGGAAGAGGCCCAAAAATTGTCCCCAACTGGGGTATGGCATCCCTAACAGGAAGTGAGCTTTGGACCAGGAAGCAGCCTACTTCTTGAAGGGGAGAGCTGTGAGACTTCTGAGTCAAATCAAATAAACCAGGCCTCTTGATAAAAGCAAAAGTCCTTTTTATTCTTAGTGATGGTTCAGGTACTCCATGTTTGTTAGAGATACTTGGTTACAGACATCAGGGATTAATATACCCCCCCACAGAAAGGTAAGAGTAGGCAAAGAGCCAATCAGAGCCAATACAAAAAAGCGCGAAAAACCCCCAACCGTTGGTTCTCACAAAAAAGGCACAAAAGCACTAAATTCCCCCCCCCCAATGCCCCTGAGTGACCTCTACTTGCGATTCACAGGCCAGGCACCTGGCTAGAAACAATTCAACAGTTCTCCAAGGTTACAAAAGCAAGATAAAACATTCACGGCTCCAGAGAGGAAGAGGGAGGAGGCGAGAGAAGATAGCCAGACTGTTTATGTGACGCGATGGAATGCGACAAGCCATCCTCCCGGGGAAGAAAAAGACACATTAAGCAGAACAGGCAATAAACCTCAAGGCTAGCCGTAAATTACTTTACTGATTACTGATAGAGACCCCGGCCTGAACAATTAATGGCAGCAGATCTGACAAGAGCCCCCTGAATGTGTGTGTGTGTGTTTTATGGCAGTTCACACCTTATTTTGGGGTTCCCAAAACTTCCCAAATGGCAGCTTGAGTTTTCAAGAGGGGAGTTCAGACAGCCTGAAACGTGGAGTGGAAGTGCTGGCACCCGGAAATACCGGACTTTCCCCAGTGCCTGGTTACTCCACTTCCAAAGTGAGGCACAGCGGAGTGCCGACGACTGGGGCACAGAAGGCAGATGTTGTCGTCTGATCATGCTGCAAACATACCGCAACTCTATCAGTGTGAACTGCTTGTGTGACCTCAGACTTAGACTTGTTCAGTCCAGGTAGATCCTTAGGAAGTTGATCTTTGCCCTGAGGTCAGGAAGGGTGGGTTACAGGGGGGCATCTGAAGAACTAGAAGAGGACTTCTAGAGGGAGATCCCAAGGACTTAATTCAGTAGATCCCTTTTGAGTTCTGACACAGAGTGGTACAGCAGCAAAGGCAAATGTTTGACAAGGATTTTCTTTTGGGGAGGACAAAGTTTGAGATGAAGGGCATTGTAATGATACCTGGATTGAACCTGCCCCCCAAACACATTTCTGCCCTCTATCCTCCTGCCTGGCAACCCTAGCCAAAATCTGTAAAATATGTACTTCCCAAGCCATTCCAATGGGTTTCACCATATTCATGTTTTTCACTTTCACAGCGCCCTCATGTGGTAACCACATAAAATTAATGCAAACTATATATCAATGGATGAATCACAAGCCGGACTTAAGATTGCTGGGAAAAACATCAATAACCTCAGATATGCAGATGATACCACTCTAATGGCAGAAAGTGAAGAGGACCTCAAGAGCCTCTTGCTTAGGCTGAAAGAGGAGAGCCCAAAAGTTGGCTTGAAACTCAACATCAAAAAAACTAAGATCATGGCATCCGGCCCCATCACTCCTTGGCAAATAGAAGGGGAAGTTGTGGAAGCAGTGACAGACTTCACCTTCCTGGGATCCAAGATCACTGCAGATGGTGACTGCAGCCATGAAATTAAAAGATGCCTGCTCCTTGGGAGGAAAGCAATGGCAAACCTAGACAGCATAACAAAAAGTAGAGACATCACCCTGTCAACAAAAGTCTGTATAGTCAAAGCCATGGTATTTCCAGTAGTGATGTATGGCTGCAAGAGTTGGACTATAAGGAAGGCCGAGTGCCAAAGAATAGATTCTTTTGAATTATGGTACTGGAGAAGACTCTTGAGAGTCCCTTGGACTGCAAGGAGATTAGATCAGTGAATCCTAAAAGAAATCAACCCTGACATTTCCCTGGAAGGCCAGATACTGAAGCTGAAGTTCAAATAGTTTGGCCACCAAATGAGAACAGAGCACTTACAGCAGAAGACCCTGATGCTGGGAAAGATTGATGTTCAAAGAATAAGGGGACAGCAAAGAATGAGATGGTTAGACAGTGTCATCGATGCAACAAACATGAAATTAAGCAAACTCTGGAACACAACAGAAGACAGGAGGGCCTGGCGTGATGTGGTCCATGGGGTCGTAAAGAGTTGGGCCACGGTCACATGGCCCTTTAAGTCCGGGAGCCCTCCCAGACTTAAAGGGGCCACGTTTTTTAGTTCAAGTGGGGATGTTTCCCCACCCCAGCAGGCAAAGGCGGTGGCAACGGCAGCGTCCCTGGAGGCGTGCGGCAATGGAAAAGGCAGAGGAGGAGGCGAGTGGCAGCGGCAACATCAGCGGAGGAGGAGGTGAGCGGCAGTAGAGGCGAGCGGTGGTGGCAGTGGTAATGGCAGAGGAGGAGGCAAGTGTCAGTGGCAATGGCGGTGTGGGGGGCACCCTTCTCCGAGCCCCGCTGGCCACCTGGTAAGTTTGGGGTTCCCTTCCTTTTACACTTGAGCGCTTGACTGCCCAAGCACCCAAGTGTAAAAGGGGGGAAAAATGGAGGACGGGACCATCTGGACAGCCCTCTCTTGCAATGATTGCGAGAGAGGGCTGCCCAGATGGCTCAAATGCGGGTTCCTTGAGCGACTCCCAGGAAAACACTTGATTTTCCTGGGGTTGGAAAATACGGGAGGAACCCGCATTTGAGCCCACTTTGCTGTGGGACTAGCCATGGCCGTTGTGAATGGTCCCTTTAAATGCAGGAGGAAATAGCCCTTCCTCCTGCGTTAAAGGGCCATGTGACCGCAGCCTTGGACTCAACTGTGCGACTGAACAACAACAACATATGTCAAAAGTTTGTTCTCATTAATAAAAGTTGGGACTTAGATTTCTACTGAAAATGTATTTTAGTCATACTAAATATGACTAGTCAGTATTTTAGTCATACTATGACAGACAGTTTTTGACATTTCTATCTGTTCATTAAGCTTGTTTACTTGTATAAATTCAAGATGCTAATTTATCCAATAATATATCATCCACATGATTAAAGTGATGTGTAACAAATACTGTATAATTTGGACATTCCATTAGGTAACTGATTAATGTTCATGAACACTGATGAACAAGCTAAAAGATATCAGCAATTTCAGCACAAAAAATATCACTTCTTAAATGAAAACTAATGTCTAGAATAAAAACGTTTACTGTGACGCACCCTGTGATGAACCCCCATTTCTGAGTATGTGGTGATTTGTTCCTTTACTCTTTTACACGTTGGAGCAATCTTATTTTTCACTCACACTCAGGGCTCATTTCATAGCAGGAGCTCCTCTATTAGGCCACACCCTCCTGATGCATATTAGGCCACACCCTCCTGATGTAGCCAATCCTCCAAGAGCATACAGTAGCCCCTATAAGAAGAGCTCTGTAAGCTCTTGGAGGATTGGCCACATTAGGGTTGTGTGGCCTAATATGCAAAGGAGCTCTTGCTATGAAATGAGCCCTGCTCACATTGACACTGTTTAACCAGGAATCCACACAGTTTGTCCTTTTGCAACATACCCAGCCACTTATTGATGAGTCCTTTTTATAAATATTACCGTATTTTTCGCTCCATAAGACGCACCTGATCATAAGACGCACCTTGTTTTTAGAGAAGGAAAACAGGAAAAAGTGAAACAGAAAAAATGAAAGAGAGAGAGATAAAGGAAGGAAGGAGGAGGAGAGAGAGAGAGAAAGGAAGAAAGAAAGGTGGGGACAGAGAGAGAGACAGAAAGACAGACAGACAGACAGAAAAAAGGAAAGGAAGGAAGGAAGGAAGAAAGATAGAAAAAGGAAAGAAGAGAGACGTCGGCATGCCATGCAAAGCCAGGCCTTTCTGTGCAAAGTAGCCACGGAGCTTAATCTGTGGGCGGGGCTTTCTGCTGCTGGCTGTCTTAAAGGGGAAAAGCACTTAAAGGGAAAGAGTACTTAGCCTGGTGGGGTTTTTCCTGCTGTTTCCCTTTTAAGTCTTAACAGCTCAGGCCCAGCAGAGAGGGGCGGGGAAGGCTGGGATGCCAGCCTGAATGGCATTTCCCTGCATTCCTGCTGAAGAAAGAGCCCGGTTACAGGTAAGAAAAGCTCCATATTTGCTCCATAAGACGCACGCACTTCCCCCCCACTTTTTGGGGGAGGAAAAGTGTGTCTTATGGAGCGAAAAATACGGTAATCTCCATGGCTTTTCATGAACACCACCCTTTTTCTGAGATGAAATTTGTAGATTAACTTTGTCAGATGCTTAGCTCTGTCAGACACTGAGGCACACATGACGTGGAACAATAAAACCAACTGATGATTTTATTTACAAGGACAGGCAGGCAGGGAATATATGTACAAGGGAAAAGCTGATGCTTGTGGATATGTAGTTTCAAAGGGTATATTCAGCTTTAGGTTAGTTCATTTATAATCGTTCACTTCAGATGCCACGGTACAAAACATGCTGTCTCTAAACTCAGCCCCTGTGCTGTTCTAGACAGCCAGTGTGGATTTCTCATGTACTGTCCATCTCCACTGTGCCTTGGTTTTCTTTGGACACCCACTAGTCCAATAAACCCTCCTGGCACACACTAAATCCACTAAACCCGACTCTCTCTCCAGCAGGGTATAACTTCTAGGTGAGAGGAACATGAATCCCTTGTTTAACCACCAGGAGCTTATTTTCCTTTTTAAGACTCCTTAGTTTTCTCTGTGGTATTGAATCACGTTTGGCTTTTGTCAGATTCCCTTAATATTGGATTCTGTAGAGAAATCTCATTTGCTCCTTAGACTCAGTGAGGTCCAACATGACTTGTCAGTCTCCTGGCACAGTACCCACAGACCAAAAAACAACTGACAGTCTCAATGGCCAAACTCCAACTGTCAAGATTTTTTAAAATTAGAACCCCCCCCGAGTTCTGCATCAGAATTACATCACCACTGCTAGTCACATGACTGCAGGTGTCTTTTCTTGCAGGCTGATGCCAAGCCTGGAGTCCGTCACACACCCAAAGAGTGCTTGTGAATGGTTCCTCATTTTCTTGGAGAGGAGTGACAAGTGGAGTGCCTCAAGGATCTGTCCTGGGACCTGTTTTGTTCAACATCTTTATCAATGATTTGGATGAAGGGATAGAGAGAATGCTTATTAAATTTGCAGATGATACTAAATTGGGAGGGGTAGCAAATATGGTAGAAGAGAGTCAGGATACAGGATGATCTTGACAGGCTGGAAAACTGGGCTAAAACAAATAAAATGAATCTCAGTGGGGATAAATGTAAAGTTCTGCATTCAGGTAGGAAAAATCAAATGTGTAATTATAAGTCGGGGAGACTTGTCTTGGCAGTAATGTGTGTGAAAACGATCTAGGGGTCTTAGTAGACCATACACTGAACATGAGTCAGCAGTATGATGTGGTTGCTAAAAAGGCAAAATGCAATTTTGGGCTGTATCAATAGTATAGTGTCCAAATCATGTGAAGTGATTGGTACCACTTTACTCTGCTCTGGTTAGACCTCACCTAGAGTATTGTGTTCAGTTTTGGGCACCACAATTTAAGCAGGATATAGACAAGCTGGTGGAATGTGTCCAGAGGAGAGCAACGAAGATGGTGAGGGGTCTGGAGACCGAGTCCTGTGAGGACAGGTTGAAGGAGCTGAATATGTTTAGCCTGGAGAGGAGATAACTGAGAGGTGATATGATCACCATCTTCAAGTACCTGAAGGGCTGTCATATAGAGGATGGTGTCGAGTTGTTTTCTGTTGCCCCAGAAGGTCGGACCAGAACCAACAGGTTGAAATTAAATCAGAAGAGTTTTTGGCTAAACATTAGGAAGAACTTCCTGACAGTTAAGAGTGGTTCCTCAGTGGAACAGGCTGTCAGTTAGCACTGCCATATGTTTGGTCTTATCATAATCAATAATTTTATGTGTTACAAGAATCACAGGTGTTATGTATTCTTTTGCTTAGTTTTCCTTGGGAACATTTTCTCCAAAAACCTCAACAGTGTTTTCCCCTGAGAACTCAGTTTGCCGCGCTTTTCTTGGGAACAGTGGGCCAGTATTTTTGGGTGCCAATAATTCTCCCTATTGATTGGTGGATGGTAAACTGGCCATATTTCATATCAAGTATAATTGTGAGTTTTATTTCTATGCTTGAGCATTACTAACAGAAAAAGTGTTTGACCAACGAGATTTTTTCTGCAAATAAAGGACTTTCTGTTTAAGGAGACCTGTTGTGGACTACCTCAATTGGCACAATGTCACACAGGCTTCCTCGGGTGGTGGTGGGCTCTCCCTCTCTGGAGGTTTTTAAGCAGAGGCTAGAGGGCCATCTGAAAGCAATGTGGATTCTGTGAGCTTAGGCAGATCATGAGAGGGAGAGCAGGAAGGGTTGCCTTAGTGCTTAGTTCTCATGGCCCTTTGTTACACGCCCAGGGAAATGCTGGTTGCTGCTTTGGGGTCAGGAAGCAATCATGTAGGGTTTTTTTTTTTTGTCATCTTCTGGGCATGGAACAGGGGTCACTGTGGGTGTGGAGGGGGAAGTATTTGTGAATTTCCTGCATTGTGCAGGGGGTTCGACTAGATGACCCTGGAGGTCCCTTCCAACTCTATGATTCTATGGTTCTATCACCATGGAGGTCCCTTACAACTCTAAGATTCCATGATTTTATTATTCATTTGCTTCCAATCTAGTGCTAGAGTTCAAACATTTCCTTTCTCTGAGTCTATTTTTTGAGTCAACCTCTTACCTGCAGGTCTCCATCCTCAGCAGATTTCAGCCCATCATTCATGAACATCCCAAGGATTTTAAAGAACTACTGCCACCATTCTTCATTCAGATAAAGCACCTTCACTGAAGTAGAAGAAAGGTCTTATAAATCCCCCCTCAGCAAATGTCAGTACAGAAGTCTCTCTTCCCTGAACTGCTTCTCTTTCTGTAGTGTGAACCTCTCAGGTTCATTTTATGGCTGATGACATGGGGACAGATGATAATTTTATGAGATTGCCTCCACTTTGAGTTGACCTGTGCTCAGATCCTAGAGATGTAGATTAGCCACTGTGTAAGTATGAGGGATATCTATACAAATACTGAGAGGCTCTGAAAACTCTTAAGCCCTCAAGTGCAGCAAGACTTCATGGAATATTAACTTATGACCTTTGGATTCAGAGCTTTAGCTGCAAAGGAAATTTCATTTATAGATGTAGCCATGTACCTAGGCATAACTTGATTCTGGGTTTTTTTTCTGCTGAAAATGGAAGCTAGGCCTTAAGGCTAAAGAAGTTTGCCCTGTGATTTTTATGAAAGAGATTTTTTTTGTTGCAGTAAGAGCTGTGTTTCACAAAACAGCTGGCAGGTCCATAACAAAGCAACAGAAATCTTTGAACCTTGTAGTATGTGAGTAATTTGATGACCCAATGTACATTGATACATTGGAAAGAGTAACGTCTTTGGGATGGCTAACCCCAGAGACATCACAAATCAAAACAGATGAGGCTGCTTATTTTAGCAATTGAAGGCCATGTTCTAAGTTTTTATCATTTAGCCCACTGAAGACTGATTGATTGAAAAGTGGGCATGAATCCTTAAAGTAAACATTTAAATCAATAGGCCTGTTCTTCTCTGAGGGCATTGCTCCATTCTAGAATGCTCACTGTCGTGCGGAGATAAATGTAGCACAGATGCTGAGTTCAGTCAAAGATAAAACCCCAAAACTTGAAAACAACATACTTAAGCGCTCAGATTTGTCTGATGCAAGAGAGAAATTCTAACCAGTGCTGCCCTAGGAAACCGTAAGGGCATTAACAGTTCTAGAAAACAAATGCACAGTTGAGTAGCTATGAGCTGGTTCTCGTATGCATGTGCACCCCTTAGTTTCTCAAGAGGTATTTCAGGATTGCCAGGTCTCCTGCAATGGTGGGAGACTTCCGACCTGCAATTCCCACTTCTGTCATTCAGTGCTGCTCCATCTTCCAGTGGGAGAAAAACAAATTTTAAAACTGCTGTTGGCACAACAGCATTGTGTTACTTCTGAGGAAAACTCAGAAGTGACACTCTCAGGGCGAATTCGCACTTGCCGTTTGCCTCTCATTCTCTCCAGGGATTTTTTCCTCCAGAGTATATTCTTCATGTTCACACTTGGAGCCAAAGCCCCTCATCAGCCCCACAGTGTCCATTTCGCACATACCGACTGCCGCACATACCGACTTCCATTCCCCCCCTCGCATTCCCCTCCCATCTCCCCACTCGCTCCTCCCCCCTTCCCTCCTCCCTAATTTTTTTTTAAAAAATGCATGGGCGATTGTGTTATTTTGTTATGATGAAATGAGGCTTCCAGTCCCCCCTCCCATCATCCCACTCGCTCCTCCCCCCTCCCTTCCTCCCTTGATTTTTTTAAAAATGTAGGCACAATTGCATTATTTCGTTATAATGCAATGATGGTGGACATGGATAGTGTGAACAATGGTCATGCGAGTTGTAGAGGGAATGCTATCTGCTACTGAAATTTAAACTATTTTGCTGTTGTGAGCTGATATGCACCCAATGGTGTCTGGATTAAGATGTCTGTAGTTGCCTTCCTTTTCCCAGAATTCAATACTTCCCTCCTTCCTATTCAAATTTTCCCGCTGCTGTTGCTTGCCACATAATGATTGGTTGACCATACGGCCTGGCGCTGTGATCGGTGGTGTGTCTGCTCTATCATCAAAATGTCGGGTGTGTTGCCAGCAGGATCTCAGGCACTTATTGGTGGATAAAGCCTTTACAGCCATGGTGCCCTATATGCATTGCAATTTCGTTATAACGAAATGTGGCCTATTTGAAAGATAAAATACCGGTGCCAGTAAGATTGTCATGCCTGCTCCTGAATTAGCCCCTGACAACCCTGATCAGGCTCCTTTAACAGACCCAGACGTAAGTCTTGGGGAATCAAGCCTGCAGCAGGACCCACCTGCAGCCATTCAGGCTCTGCCCAGCACAAGTGATTCACCCCCAGCCTCACCTCCTCCTGTGAGCAGGCTCCGTGCACAGAGACGACAAGAACTTAGAGTCAGGAGAAGTGAGGCATGAATGAGGGGGAGACGAACACTGAGTCCTGAGTATTAGCAGCGGCAGGCCGGTATCTGGAAGCTGCTAATAGTTTAATGAGCCAGCATGCTATATCAACAAGCTACTGATGCTGACAATACGTGCTGGCAATAGGATTTATCCGCACCTCTCTGAACTCCTGTGCATATTCTTGAACCTCTGGCCTCGCTTTTGACTTCGGACTCTGACTACGGATTTTCCTGCTTATTCATCTCGGCTCTCTGACCTCCGGCATTCCTGTGACCACGTCTTCACGCTTGACTCCTCTGAAAACAAGGTGATTTGTGGCTCTGACATCTGGCTTGCTTGACTCTGCATTTGGAACTGTTAAACCCCTGTCTGAAGAACTGAACTCTTGCCTGGCTGTGACTTTCTTCTCTGACTTGTGTTGGGTTGTCTGAGCCTCATGGTCCTATCGTGACAAAGATGGTTTTCCCTTGTTTATTTGTATGCATTACTGCTTTACTTTACAGATCAAAAAAATCTTTCACCATACCACTTGAAGCAACCCATTCGTGCAGTTCCCTCCACCGAGGATACTTTCTCTGCAATTTTATTTTAAAATTGTGTTATGAAACTTATGAAGTTTTTTTTGCCGGAAAAACTTCCTTGGCGGAGCTCCACAGCCATAGAGGAGCATGTGGACTGGCCTCCCATCTCCCTCGCACACGCTCTGGCTGCCATCCTCCATCCATCCTGCCGCCAGCTGCAGGAGCAGCAGCACTCGGGCGCTGAATGCTGGATGCCAGCACAAGCCGGGGGGGGGGGGGAGTTGCGGTTCCTTCAGGGCTTCTTCTCCAGTGGTGGTGGTGGTGGCGGCAGCTGAGGAGGAGCGGCAGCAATGGCAGCCCAGTCTCCCCACTCCCCACGCTGAATTGGAGCCCCAAAGAAAAAGTTCCCCCCATAATAAATAAATGTGAGTGTGTGTGTGTTATACAAAGAAAACAATTGTGCGGTCTTCCCTTGCTGCATCACTATTTCATTATTTTGATATAATGAAATTATTTTGATATAATGAAATAAGGGGTCCTTTTTAAAAAAGGGGGGGAGAGACAGTCTAGCCTCAGGCCCGGAGGAGCGCACCCAGAGAGTGGGGCAGAAGAGTCGCGTCCTTGGCCCACCCGCCCGCTCGTCACCACTCCTCTGTGGGTTTCTGGAAGGGAGCGCCCCCCGCCTGCTCTGCAGGGGCTAGGCCGGGGCACCCCAGACACAGGGCAGCGGTCATCCACGAGCCCAGGGGCTCTCGGGCCTATGGTGCCCGGCTCCTGCTACCGAAAAGCCCAGCAAATCCTCCTCACTGATGCAGTCCCTGTGTTGGGTTCTTGTCTCACTGCCTCATCTTTTCAATATTACATTAGGAGGGCTCATTTAAAAAAAAAAAGAGCAGGTCAGATGGAGGGCAGGCGAGTGGGCGTGTTTTCGTCTCAGCTTCTCCATTGGAGCAAACAGGAAAATCCTCTAAAAACAGGATTTTCTTGCTCTGGGGAAGCTCCAGAGCAGTGTCGCGATACTTCTGATCAAACCGTGAGCCCGGAGCAACTGGTGGGAAATTGACCAGAAGCTCTTCAGCAAGCATCAGGAAAAAACCAGGGCAAACGCTAGTGCGAAATCGCCCTCAGAATCACAGGGAAGTCTTGGTTTTACCATAGAGTTTCTGGTGATTCCTAGAGCACTATGACATTACTTCCAGGTTTTCCATGGATGTGACATAACAACATCATGCTGACAGCACCCCCTTCTCATGTCCCTGCCCTCCCCACCAGTTGCTAACCACTGGTTGGCAACCTCACTACAGATAATAGCTGAGCTTGCTTATTTACACCCAGCAAATACTGGCTTTGAAAGCTTACGAAGGCTGAGCATTATGTCCCAGATTCTTCTTTCAATTGTACTTATCATTCCCTTAAGCCCATTTACTTGGCTTGGGTGGGGCCTTTTGTGGTTGGGTGCATAGAGAGAATTCCTTCGCTTATTCTTATTTCTAGCTTCCTCCTTCTCCCCCCCCCCCCTCACCAGCAGCATCCAATGTGGTCCAGGGCACTCTAGGAAATGCAGATGTCAACCGTCCTGTAGACTACATTTCCCAGGGTGCTTCAGGAATGTGTTGGGTGATGGAAAAAGAAGAGGAGAAACAGGAAAAGAGAGAGAGAGAGAGACTTTTGATTGCTCATCAGTGGGATGGATGGCAGATTGTTGAGCAGTGGGTCACTACAGCTGCTGCAGAAGCAGCCCCCCCCGACTCCACTCAGAGGTGGATGGGGCATAGGAGAGCCATATGGTTGCCAATGTCCAGGTGGAGATGTCTTAGTATTACAATTGATCTCCAGGCTATGGAGATCAGTTCCTCTAAAGAAAATGGCTGCTTTGGAGGGTGAGTTCTATGGGACTGTGCCCTGCTGAGGTCCCTCTCCTCCACAAAGCAGCGGCTTGTGGTCCGTGGCTATTACAAAGCTCCAGCCGTACAGGTATTGGTGGAACGTCTTGACTCCTGCAATGATGGCCAGCAGTTTCTTGTCGATCTGGGCATAGTTGCACTCCACAGATGACAGTTTTCTGGAGAATTAGGTGATGGGAGCCTCCTTCCCATTGGACATCCAGTGGCTTAGGATGGCCCCTGTTCTATACGGCGAGGTGTCACAGACAAGGAAGAGGGGCTTTCTCTCATCCAAGTGGATAAGGACGCTCTCTGATGACAGGAGTTCCTTTACTGTGGAGAATGCTTCGGCTTCTCTCCAGCCCCAGGCCCAGGGAATGGACAATTCCAGGAGAAGATGGAGAGGCTCTGCAAGAGATGCCTTGTGGGGCAAAAGGGTGTGATAAAAGTTCAGGAGGCCTAAAAAGAACTGCAGCTCCTTCTTTGATTGGGGAACTGGTGCACTGTATATGGCCCGTACCTTAGCTGGAGTCAGATGGATACCTACAGCATCCATGAGGAAGCCCAGGAACTCGACCCTGGGGACACCAAACTGGCACTTCTCCCTCTTTACCTTCAGCCCTGTGTTCTGCCGCTGGTGGAGGGTGGTCTGGAGTCACTTGGCGAGTTCCACCTCAGAGCCACCAGCGATGAGAACATCATCAAAATATGGAATGATGCCTTGAAGTGCACAGAAGAGACCTTCCATAAGGCTCTAGAAGATCCTGGGGGCAACACTGACACCAAACTGCAGGTATTTAACCTTGAACGCACCTCTGTATGTTACAATAATCTGGGCCTCGGCATTAGTGTCATCTACTGGAAGTTGCTGGTAGGCCTGGGCAAGGTTGAACTTGGTGAAGACCTTCCCGCCATTCAGCGATGCTAGGAGATGGCTCACAACAGGCTAGAGTGTGTGAACAGGCATATGGCTGCAGGGCCTTGCTGATTGTGCACTTATAGTCCACACAGATCCTGACTGCTCTGTTTGACTTGAGTGGGGTGACAATGGGTGTTTCCCACCGCATATGAGGAACCAGCTCCAAGACTCCCTGGGTGATGAGCTGGTCTAGCTCCTCATCGATCTTCAGCTTGAGGGTGAAGGGAACCTGACAGGCCTTCAGGTGGATAGGCATCACGGCTGGGTTGAGGCTGAAAGAGGGTGAAAGAGACGGGCCAGTGTACTTCCCCAGGGATCCATTGAAGACAGTGGGGAATTCCTCACAGATGGCCATGACATTGACATGGCTGGTCTGGTGAACACCCGTCACATGCATGCCCAGTGGCTTGAACCATTCCAGGCTGAGCAAGCTCAGTTGGTGGCCTTGTGCTACCACCAATCACAGTGGTCTGTGGAAGTCCTTGTATGTGACCTGGAATGTGCCAGTGCCCAAGACTGGCACTTGGTGGCCCTGTGGAAGCCCTTCAGAAGCAAGTCGAATGGCTCAAGGCAGCACCCATTCAACTTAGGACAAATGTGCTGAAATGTGCTCATGGAGATGATGGACAGTGCAGACCCAGTGTCAACTGCCATCTCACAGGATACATTCTGGACCTTGACCTTATCCCATATCAGTGGCTGCAGCATCAGGATGGGAATGCTGTTAGTCTCAGCAGGTGCTGCGGAGTGGAGCAAGAGGGCGTGGCACTCTTCGTGGTGAACAGAGGCCTTCTGTGTGATTGGCAGTGACCTGCATCTCAACCGTGGCAGTGTGTCCTTGGGAGGGGCAGAGCAGCAAACGTGTGTGATGTGCCCTGATTTTCCACAGTTCTGGCATTGTGCATCCAAGAACTGGCATTATTTTCACTGATGGGAGCCACCACAGCTGGTGCAGGGAGCCCCGTATGAGGGTTGACCTCCCTCCCGCTTTCGGTTGATGACTCAGGTGCATAGGACTTCCTCTTTGTCATTGTTGGTGGATGAGAAGTCTGCGAGGGTTTCCTGGTGGACGGCCTCAGTATTGTTAGAAGTAGGTGGACTCCGTGTCTGGAAAATGGCGAAAGACAGCTTTACCATACTAACTTTCAGAAAAGTTTAGAATTTTTCCCCTCTGGAAAAAAACACCCTAGCCCCTGTCCAGGGCACATTTCGTAGCAGGAGCTCCTCTGCATATTAGGCCAAACACCCCTGATGTAGCCAATCCTCCAAGAGCTTACAGTAGCCCCTGTAAGAAGAGCTCTGTAAGCTCTTGGATGATTGGCTACATTAGGGAGGTGTGGTCTAATGTGCAAAGGAGCTCCTGCTACGAAATGGGCCCTGCATTTCTGCCACCTTTTTACATGATTCTTTGCTGTATTTATAACTCTGCCTTTTCCTCCAATGGGGACACAAAGCAGCTTACACTGTTCTCTACTCTTCCATTTTACTGTCACAACAACCCTATGAGGTCAGCTAGGCTGAGTGTGTCTGGCTCAAGGTTACCCAGCAGAGTGGATGCTTGCACTCGGGCCTTCCAGATCCTACTGCGACACTAATCACTACACCAAAGCTGCTGATATTGATTATGGTGGTTCACTACAGTGGCCTTTGTCAATGTGATAAATACATGTTAATTGCTATGGCTGCCATAGAGTTCCTTTACAAATTGACTGTACGCAGTTGCTACACATGGAGGACAGCCATTTTTTAATTACCCAAATGCTATTGAGTAATGAAATCTTCAACCTGCTATTCCCACAGTCTTTTTCTTTGCCAACTCTTCCCTGCCACAATTTCATATTTTATACTGGAGAGATTCAAACAAGAAATAAACATATACTGAACACACAAAGCCGCCTTATAATGGATCAGACCAGGGATCCATCAGGGTCAGTCTTATCTACTCAAACTGTTGAGCAGCTGTCCAGGGTCCAAAATAAGAAGTCCTTCACATCACCAGCTATTTTTCTGTCTTGGCAGTGGAGCCCAAAGAGATGGTAAATATGCAATAACTGTGTGATGTGTTGTGAAAGACATTTTTTGCAAAAGGTAGCAAGAACAGCATTGAGTCAACTCTCCTGCAGCATTTGGATTTGGGTTGTTGCGCAGGCAAGCACTTTCCCAGGCGCAAATGTGATTTAGATATTAAAGATGCTTGATGTTGTTAATGACCTCTGCAGAAATGCCCTGGTAAATTACCATCTGTTAGTGTATCCCTTGCCAAATCCATGCAAGACTGGCTGAATACAAAGAGGCAGAAACGCTAGTTCATACCAGATCATTAGAAAGGCTAGAATTAGATGCAGAGAAATATTTTACATTTGTGGTTATCGCTCCATTTCCTGTGCCAAAATGGGTAGAAGAATTGCTTTCTTTTAACAATGGTTTATTTACAGTGCGATCCTGAGCAGAGATGGTGGTGGAAAGGGTGACTGGGGTGACCCCAGACAGTTTTCAAGGCAAGAGATTTGGGAGGTGGCTTGCCACTGCCTGCTGCTGTGTAGCAACTCTGGTCTTCCTTGTTGGTCTCCCATCCAAGTACACACACACACACATCAAAGAGCTGCCTTGGGGGGGGGGGTGTTTGTCATTCAACTCCTGATGAGTCTACCTCAAGGGTCCCCAACATGGTGCCCTTGGAGACTGTGGCTCCCACCAGCACCTTTCCAAGTGTCCTTAGAAAGTGGGCCCAGCCACTGTGTGACTGAAGATAAGCTGTGTGTATGCGAGGAAATGTTTTCCAATAATATGTTCATTCTTGAAGGTATTCTGCTGGGCAGATTACTGAAGAGTTGTTGGCCACTCCCGCATGGTCATTTTTGTCACAAGTTTGTCCCTATGGCTTCAGGTCCCCACCCCACCCCCCAATGTATTTTGCTCTCTCTTTTAGCACCCACCATCCCGGGTCCAAATCCCAAAGGTGCTCACAGGCTCAAAAAGTGTTGGGGACCCCGGGTTTACCTGCAGCACCAAAAAAAGACGTTTCCCACAGCTGTCCAGTGAGGCTTACTTTTTTTGAAGATGCTACCTAGGCATGGATTGGGGTGGGCCAAACAGCCCCTGGAGCAAGTGGGGCCAAACGGCCCCTCCGGCATTGGCAGTGCCACAAGGGCTGAAGCATCCACTTGGTGGCCCCCCAGGGCAAGTGCCTGGTAGGAATTTCCCCAGTAAGCTAAATACACATCCCATGAAATTTTTATTCGATTTTGCCTCAAGCATAATCCAGATTGAAGCTGAGGTTCTTTGTCAGATGAAATGCCTGAGAAATGTCAAGGGAAATAATTATGGGTAAAAATGATATAAATAAATAAAAATAAATCGCTAGGGAAATGTTCCAGAGAGGATTCGCACACCCGGATGCCCATTTGTCTCTTGCTGTGTGGTTCTATGATCTATGCTCTGTTAACATGTTGGCCCTGTATTGGAGTTCATTATGATGACACGAACATAAATTCTACTAAATTCACAAGTGCTTGGCTTCTACAGCGAATGGTGTTAGAAAAATCCCTTTCATACTGTTATGTCCGGTGCTGGACTCTTTGTCTGCAGCCAGGGAACATGTCTGGGCATGTTTACCTGTAATGGGATGTGATAACAACAGAGCTTCCTTCCCCAGAGAACAATGGACCTAGGGATCCTGCCGGTCCCCCTATCAGAGGCTGAGGATGTTTGAATGGACCTATGACAGCCTCTGGCGGGAGACTAATCCCTGTTGGCCCAATCCCCTTAAGGGGGGACATGGTCAAGGTGTGGTTTATCTGTAAATGTAAGTGGCTTCCCCATCCCTTTTGCCCCCATGCTCCATCTTGACCCGCAATAAACCACAATGCTGATTTCACCATTACCGGCCTCTTGACTCCAATACTTTTCACATACCTTCATGGTATTGTGAGAGGGGAGTGAGATGCTGGCTTCCAGAACGCTGCAGGGCCTGTTGCTGAGGGCAGCACTGTCAATTGAGTACTGAGTGGCTACAGGAATGAAGACAGCAGCGGAGAGCTGGTTGAAAAGTGGCTGTGCCTAGCAGCTTTGAGGACCTAATTGATTCGGTAGATTCACCTTACAAGTAATGAGACAAGTACATGATATTTGCTAGTACTTGCCTAAGTGTTAATGGTGTGATACGGCATTTAAAAGGGGATTAAACAGATTTGTGGAGGAGAGGTCTATTGGTGGCTACTAGCCATGAAGACTAAAGAGAACCTCCGCATTCAGATGCAGTAAACTTCTGAATCCCAGTGCCAGGATGAAATGAAACAGGGGAAGGCCTTTCCTTCTATGCCCTGTTGTTTCTTCTCCAGAGCCCATTCACGGGGAGGGTGGTGTATAAAAGTAAATAAATAAATAAATAAATAAATAAATAGAGGAACTGGTTGTCTATGTATGCGACGAGACTGGAATAGATGGTCTACTGGTCTGATCCAGCAGGACTTTTATAATGGATAGCCTGATAACACCACAACTTTCAAGCTAACAATTGAGCTTGATTTGGAAATACTGAACCTGTACAGTTCTTTACTACTTTACTACGTATCATAGTAGTCCTGAACACCTTGTATATCTCAGAGTGTCTTACAATCTCCTTTCCCTTCCCCATCCCACAACAAACAGCTTGTGAGGTAGGTGGGGCTGCCAGTGAGATAACAGCTCTTTTGAGAACTGCTAGTGAGTGAACAGCTCCGAAAGAACTTGTAACTGACCCTAGGTCACACCAGCAGCTACATGTGGAGGACTGGGGAATCGAACCCTGCTCTCCCAGATTAGAGTCCATGCTCCTAACTACTACACTAAACTGGTTCTCTATGAGAATGAGAATGTTCCAGTTTGGTCCACAGCATAATTGTACTTTCAATTTTTTAAATCAAAATCTGTATGTCTGATTGGGATCCATTCCCTGAGCAGCTAAGCCAACGATGCTAAGATCAAAAATGTCCCCCTCCCATTTAAATTTTGGGTCAGAAATTCCAACTCAAATAAAAGTGTGCAAAAGTCTCCAGTGTGGATTTTACAGTGCCATAACTGACCATAACTAGGTCATCAGATTGTAACTCAGGGACATCCCTCCATCCTGAGAAGAAAGAAGAAATACACATTGCAAGCCTAATTCAAGGAGTCTCTGACCTAGCTGAGGAAAAACATAGCCAGAATTTTTTTATAGCCTCCTTTGAAAGCCAGCCCCCATCTTTGAAAGCCAGCCCCCAGCCCTCCACCCCCACTTCAGGGGTGGAGCTACAGCAGGGCAGCTACCAATCACACATGGAGCTGGGAGGCGTGATTACTGCCTAATTTGAGTTCAGTTGAGTTGTAAGCCTCCCTCAGTTTAGTCAGATAAGTGCTGATGATAGTTCTTTTGTTCTAAAGCTCAGGAACTTCCCTGGACCATTCCTGGAGTCTTGCTTATTATCTCGCAGTGGCTGCCATTTTGTTTGCTTTTCAGGAATAAACAGCTTTAAAAGGGGATTGGATAGATTCCTGGAGGATAAGTCTATCGGTGGCTACTAGCCATGATGACCTAGGGGAACCTCCACAATCAGAGGCACTAAGCCTCTAAATCCCAGAGCCAGGAGACAACATCAGGGGAAGGTCTTGGCCTCTCTGCCCTGTTGTTGACCCTCCAGAGGAACTGGTTGGCCACTGTGTGAGACGGGATGCTGGACTAGATGGACCCTCACTGGTCTGACCCAGCAGGGCTCTTCTGAGGTTCTTCTCAGGGGAAAGCCTCAGCCTCTCTGCCCTGTTGTGGGCCCGCCAGAGGAACTGTCTGGCCATTGTGTGAGACAGGATGCTGGACTTGATGGACCACTCGTCTGATCCAGCAGGACTCTTCTTATGTTCTTATGATGTGCAAGAGTCAGAATTACCCATCCCCAGAGAAGTCCATCCATTCACCCCCCTAGGTTTTTTCATGGATGATGTTCTGGGAATGATGCTTCCTCTGAGCACTGGGAATCTGTTTGCAATTCTCTGCAACTGGTTGGCCACTGTGTGAAACAGGATGCTGGACTTGATGGACCACTGGTCTGATCCCACAGGACTCTTTTGATGTCCTTATGTTCAGTTAGTATAATCAGCATGTGTTTTTAAAAGCGATTGTTGTTAACAGCATTGATTGCGTTAAGGCAGGCTAAAAATGTCTCAGATTAATAAAAGATCAGCCTTTGGATGCCTTTTCATGCAGGGTGTTCAGGACTTGGATGGGAAGTAGATGCAGGGGAGCGGTGGTGCAGCAGGTTAATCTGCTGCTTAACAGCTGAACTAAGCAGACCTCTGCTGGTTCAAGCCCTGCGCTGGTGTGAGCAGCCAGCTTCGTCCCCAGCTCATCGTCCACCCAGCGATTCGAAAGCTTCGGCAAAGTAGATAAAATTGGGAACCACTGTTAAGAAAGTGGGCACACCTAATCCTCGGATAATTAGGTGTTAGTATCTGAGTTCATCTGTCAGCGCTGGCTAATTAAGTTGGAAGATCTTGCACAGGAATTCATTCAGATCTCCTGCAATGAAGCAGCCTGCCAGGCGGTGGTGGTGTGGAGCTGAGAATGAGCGGAACGAACACTGAGCCGGAACATGACTCGTCAAAAAACCCAACAGAAAGACTCAGTTATATGTGTTGTCTTCCCTTCCCCACTGAATCGAATTGTTAGTCCCTTGTCTCCTACAAATTGTAAATCGCTGCGAGCCCGCCTGCGTGTGGGAAGCAGCAATCAATAAATCGAATGTATAAATAAATAAATAGATGAAATTTTAAGCCAGGGGGTGGTGGTGAAAAATTGAAAATATTTTTGACAAAACCCCAAACAGTCTTGTTAGGACTTGGCTGTAATTTTGTTTTCTGTATGGGCTTGTTGTCATCTACTGCCCACTGGGATTTGTTGTGAAATCACACAAATCCATAATTTTGACCCTGTCTTTCCCCATGATTCAAGGCGGTTTAGAATAAACATTATAAACATATCCCTTTAGTAAGTAGACAAGACATAATAGATGTTGTATTCTTATTATTTTACAGCCACAGCTTGCAGAGACTTTGGGATGCAAAAGGCCCTTTCTGATTGGCTAACAAATAAAGACTCTCATTGGTCCTTAAGCCACTCTAGGTAACCAATTGCTGAGCCTCGTTTAGGTCCAATAGGATTGTTTGTACATAGTTACATTGTTTGAAGTTATGAGTTGGAAACAGTATAAATTAAGGCGCCGCTCTCATAGAGCTGTCTTTTGAGCTGAAGCAATGTGTTTGAATAAAAGCCTGTTTGTTTGATTCATCGCCTCCCACTCAATACTTAAAACTGGCGACGAGGATGGGATCCCAGTCCTAACTGAACAGCTGAAATCACTCTGCCTGCCCAGCTGAAATCACTAAGGGCGCTCAGAGCTAAATCACTACGGGCATGGCATCCAAGAGCCATATCGAACCGTTCGAACCACAAGTTGGGAACTGGGACTCATACCTCGAGCGACTTGAATGCTACCACATAGCAAACAGTATTGATGGGGACGATGTCTGCCGCGCCACTTTTCTGAGTATCTGCGGCCAGACTGTATTCGACATTGCTCGGGATCTAGTTGCCCCCGCTAAGTTACTTGAGACCCCTCTCGGCATCATCAAGGCCCGGCTAACCGAGTACTTCACCCTGAAGATGTCGGCTGCCGCACACTGATGCACGTTCCATCAGAGGAACCAGAAGGAGGGCGAGTCCGTAACAGAGTACCTCACCACATTGAGGCGGGCAGCTAGAGACTGTCACTTCACTTTTGAAGTCTGTCCTCCTAGATCGACTGCTCTGCGGACTCCGAGACAAAAGCATCAAGTGAGCCCTACTCTTGCTAAAGACTCTCACTTTTGAATCGGCCCTCGAAGAGGCTCTGAGAGTAGAGGCCGCCAACCTATCCCTCCGTGAACTGCGATTGGGTCCCCAGAACCACACACCAGGCCGCTCTGACGCTGTTCACCAGAGCGGTACCGCTGAGTCTGATGACGCCTGGGACGACCAATCCGATGATGGAGTATTCTACGCAACGGCCAATCAGAAGCTGTGTCGCCGTCAAAATTGCCCACACTGCTCTCAAAAAAGCCCGTGAAAAACGGCTGTGCCGGTTGCGGAGGTGCGCATGCGCGCAGAGACTGTCAATTCCAAAACACCATCTGTCATGCATGTGGGAAAGTGGGCCACCTAGCCAAAGTGTGTCACTCGTCTCAGGGACGTGAGGCTACAGACAAGTTCCAGCGGACCCGAGGGTCTGTGACTACCCCCAGCCACTTGTATCGTTCCATGTCATCGCGGTTGTCAGGGCAAAGACAGAGTTCCAGCCATGAAGCAAGCGTGTACGAAGACTACACCAACTGCCTATATATACACCAGGGACTACATCCGCGTCCAAAGATCAAGGCCACCGTCTTCATCGAAGGTCGAGCGTGCCAGATGGAGGTAGACTTGGGCTCAGCATTGTCCAACAACAACAACTAGAGACATGGTGCTTAAGGCCACAAACAAGACCACCTTGAAGATCCAAGAAGAAGAGATTAAAGTATTAAAGGACATTCCATTTGAGAGCAGAAAGAAGAGGAAACCCTACAAAAGTTTAACTACATTTCTGCAAGCAGGGGGCATCATGTACAGGTGGCTTACTTCTGAAGGATTGGTTTTTAACTACAAGGATAAGAAGCAAAAGATAGACTCTGTTGCAAAAGCAAAGAAATTTTTGGACTTTTGTATGGAAAGAAAAGAGAAAACATCCACAAAAAATTCATTAGAACATCAAAAGAGCATTTATGGACTGGAAAGTTCGGATGCAAAAAGCAGTAAATCATCGGAAGAAGAATCTGATGCAGATCTGGGAGCAGCAGCACCAAGAGCTCCGGGAGAAAATGGGAAAAAAAGAAGGCAGAAGAAAAAATGAATATTGATGTGTTAAAAGCTACATTGGTTTATTGTATCTCCTTTTGAATTTCAGTCATTTATGTAACTTTTAAAGTTTTATGACAAGAAGTAGGTAATAGGTAATAATTTTAAATGCCTGGATATTTTATTATTTTTCTTGAAGTAATTGAAGCATGGATAACAAAATAGCATAGCAATTTGATTCCTGTATACCTTAGGGTAGTTTAGGGGCTTTTAGTTTAGTGTTTGTGTAGATGTAGAAATTTTTTTTAAAAGTACGTTATGTATTTTATATCTGTATTCCGCCTTTCTCCACACTGGGGATCCAAAGCCACTTACACCATTCTTCTTTCCTCCATTTTATCCTCACAACAACCCTGTGAGGAAGGTTAGGCTAAGTGTATATTGGTCCAAGGGCATCCAGCATCCATGGCAAGAGTGGGGATTCAAACCTGGTTTTCCAAGATCCTAGCCTCAATATGTGTTTTAAATTGTACACAGTTGAGGACAATCCCGTTTAATGAACATGGGGAAACTTCAACATTGGCGGTAAAGGTGGGATTTCCCCAACTGAGATGTGTTTTTGGTGTATGATACCCTGAAAAATATCTCTGTATTTAACCTCAATGAAAATATTTGTTTCCTTGAAATGGGCTGTGATATTTTCATGCAAATAAAGCAGCAGTAGTGAAACTGAGTGGGAGGAGACATGGGAGGATTAGCAAAACATGCTGGAGAACCAGAAGAACATTTCAGCTCTATTAATCATAAAAGAGCAACATAACTTCATAGGAGTTCTGGAAAAACATCCCCTGGGCTAGAGAAACTGGCTGCTCAGCCTGGCAGTCAGCTGGAGCACACTGGCCTGCTTGAAGGTTCGACCAAACACGGCTTTACTTTTTAAAAAAATCTGCAGATACAACTTGATATGGTGGATTAAAGAAATGCATACTCCACCTTTCTGTTACAGAAAACTCTCGATGTGGTTTACAAATACAAAAACAAAACAACAAAGACTTTTAATATAAAAATGCATACATATAAAAGTCAAAACACATTATTCAAACTATATGAAAGTAATGTAAATTTCCTTTGTCATAGAAACTATCATAAAAAATATAGAGCTGGAAGGGACTAAGGGTCATCTAGTCCAACCCCAAATTTTAGTCCAAATTTTAGGACATTCAGAGCTACCCCTCCCCCCCAGTGACCCCTGCTCTATGCCCAGAGGAAGGCAAAAAAACCCTGCAGGATCCCTGGACCCATTTGGCCTCAAGGAAAATTCCTTCCTGACCCCAAAATGGCAATCAGCATTACCCTGAGCCATGTGAGAAAGGGCCATGAAAGCTGAACACTAACCCAACCCTTCCTGCCCTCCCTCCCATGACCTGCTTAAATTCACAGAATCCACATTGCTGTCAGATGGCCATCCAGCCTCTGCTTGAAAACCTCCAAAGAAGGAGAGCCCACCACCTCCCAAGGAGGAAGCCTGTTCCACTGAGGAACCACTCTTAACTGTCAGGAAGTTCTTCCTAATGTTTAGCTGAAAATTCCTTTGATTTAATTTCAACCCATTGGTACTGGTCCGACCTTCTGGGGCAGCAGAAAACAACTCCACACCATCCTCTATATGACAGCCCTTCAAATACCTGAAGATGGCTATCACATCACATCTCAGTCATCTCCTCTCCAAGCTAAACATACCCAACTCCTTCAACATTTCCTCATAGGACTTGGTCTCCAGACCCCTCACCATCTTCGTTGCCTTTCAGATTTGTTTACAATGAATAATTGACAGGGCAATCCTAAGCCCTTGTGAGGTGTAACTTTCCTCAGGATCGCCCTGTAGATATGGTACCCAGTTCAGATTTATATTCTGAAATTCAGAGCTACTGTAATGTATGTAATGGCGGTCCCTATGTGCTCTGTGTAATGGCGATCGCCACATGGCCAAACGCACATGGCCAGGCCAGCTACCTGAGCTTGGGTCAGGAAGAACAATAGCTGGCCGGACTGTATCTGACCACCAATCTAGTGCCTAGGATCCCCAAGAGGACCTATGACATGTAACCACAATCATAAGGTCCTATAGGGATATTTGGGCAAGGTCGGAGGTGTGGCTCCAACTGGAATAAAAGAGGGCCCCTGAGCCCAGGTTAGCATTTGCCTCACTTGACCACCTAATAAAGAGCTTGCTATGAAATCACTTCCACTGGTCTCCCGACTCTGGTACTTTTCACTGGCGATGAAGGTGGGATCCGAATGAGTGACTCCCTGGCCAAACTGAGCAGCACCGCACCGAGCATTGATCTGTCGGTGACTGGCACCGCAAGGCTCCAGCACCCTGCAACACCGCCATCCACCCCTGAGGACACCGCTCCCTGCTCCACTGCCAAAGCAATGGCCGATGCTCCGAAGCAGATTGTGATCTTCGACCCTTCCAAACCCGAGCAGTGGGACACTTGGGCCAGCCAGCTTGGGTTCCTGTTGGAAGTACGCGGAGTCAAGGTAAGAAGCGAGCATGGCTCCTGAGCACATGCGGTGTCACCACGCTCCAAATTGCTCAGAACCTGGTCTCCCATCAGACTTTAACGGAGATGTCCTTCGAGGAACTCCTCAAGGTGCTGAAGGGCTACATCTTGCCCAAACCCTCCATGCTAGCCATGAGGGTCAAATTCAACTGCTGCACCCAAGCAGCAGGGGAGACCATAGCCGCATTCATAGCCAACCTCCGGAGGCTGGTGGTCGGCTGCGAGTTCCCGTCTGTCCAGGACACCCTCATGACGGGATTTGTCTGCGGGGTTCGAGAGAGTAAGCTTCGGCGAAAGCTGATCGCCCTCTCAAACCCCACTCTGGAGAAGGTCTTCCAGGCGGCCTTTGCCTACGAGATGGCTCAGGAGAAGCACAAAGGTCTGCCATTCCAGCACCGAATGTCGCTCACAAGCCGCTCACCAGGGATCGGCCGAGCTTCACTCGACCTCATCACCATGCCACCAGGTACTGAGCTTGCCCCGGGATGCCCCCAACAAAATCTCTGTCCTCATAGAGGGCTCCCCCTGCATGATGGAACTGGACACTGGGTCATCCTATTCCATTATTTCAGAGGCCACGCTCTGGAAACTCTGCCCTCAGGAGTGCCCCGCTTGCAGAAGCCCTTGTGACTAAAGCTGTGGGATTTGTAGAAAAATCCCATCACAATTCGGGGGCTGGGCAAGTTCAAGATCCAGTTCAAGGACATTTATGGCAAACTGGACCTCCTGATGGTGGCAGGCAACCTCACAAGTCTCCTGGGTCTCTCGTGATTCCAGCCCTTGGGTCTAGGAGTGACAGGAGTCAACAGCCTCCATGCTACAGACTTCAAGGTGGTCTGTACAGAGTTCCCGGCAGTTTTTGATGGAGTGCTAGGCTCCTACATCAGTCCCCTGGTGTCCCTGGACCTCAACCCCACTGTCCGGCCGGTCCACATTCCAGCCCGTTGGCCCCCACTTGCTATTCGGCCCAAGATCAAACAGGAGCTAGACCAGCTCATGGCTCAAGAGGTTTTAGAACCTGTGTCCCATGCCCACTGGGAAACCCCCATCATGACTCCCCTGAAGTCCAACGGTCCCCTTGGGGGTCCTAGGCACTAGATTGGTGGTCAGTTATAATCCGGCCAGCTATTGTTCTTCCTGACTCAAGCTAAGGTAGCTGGCCTGGCCATGTGCATTTGGCCATGTGTCAGCTAGGGCTGTCATTCCTGGGCGGGAGTTGGCACTTCTTACCTCCTACGTCAGCCCCTCATACCCCCACCATTGGAATGTAGCTTAACTCTCACAAGTGCGGGCTTATCTGGCTATGCTTCTGTAACCTTGAGAATTTTGCTATTCGCACAGTCTTAGCCGCTTCTTATTTGCAGGTGTTAACTGTACACTTTTCTTGTTCTTTTCCTGCTTGAAGCCTGGGAACAAACTGTCCAGCATATCTAGGCGCCTTTTTCTCTATGTAGTGATTGGATGTTCGATTATGCATTACATTGTTTGAATACACTATATCTGAAACCCTTTCCCCCCTTCCCAGTATTACTGACTCAAAGCATGTAGATGACTACTTGATCCACTGCCAAATAAAGAATCTTCTAGTTAAGGACCTTGTTTGTAGTTTGAAATCATTTGGACTCTCACACATGTGGCAGTCGCCATTACACGGAGCACATGGCGATCACCATTATATACATTACAACTACCTTTTTAGATAAACCTGATGCCCATAAGTTTAACCATTTCCTGTTTTGTTGTTAACTTGTTTGCTCCTTGCAAGTGCTGGCATCTTCTAGAAAGCACCATCATGTTTACCAAGCATTTTCTCTTGGCAACAAAAGACAGAGAAGAACATGACAACCTCAAACAGAACTGTGTTCAATGACATCAACAACCATGTTCCCAAGTGTCTTTGCTTTTGAACTGTGCCAGGACAGATGAATGGAACCTACTCTAACATTAGAGCACGACAAGTCAATAAATTTTACAGAATTTCCATGGCATGATATACATTCCATTAACATTTTATAACTATTTCCACAACTCTAAGTTTTCTACATGTCTTAATCTATTGCAAAATTCCAAAGATCCTCTGGACTAGATTGCTATCATCCTTCCATAGTTTTTCCACTGGGGATTTAGTTTTTCCTCTTTTATTTCAGTTCCCCAAATGACTAATGTGGGTAGTTTTAGCTATACGAGCCAGTAAACATTTTTTGTGTGTGCTCGTAACTTTATAGTACAATCTTAAAGAGAGCTCTACCCTTCTAAAATCACTGATTTCAATGGACTTAGAATGGTTTGCCCTGATCTGGATAGCCCAGGCTCACCTGATCTTGTCAGATCTCAGCTGCTAGGCAGGGTCGGCCCTGGTCAGGACTTGGATGGGAGACCACCAAGGAAGACTGGAGTTGCTATGCAGAGGCAGGCAATGGCAAACCATCTCTTGCCTTGAAAAACCTATGGGGTCACCATCAGTCAGCTGCAACTTGATGGTACTTTCCACCACCACCACTACCACCAAATGTTTTGCCCTCACCTGGATGGGCCACACTAGCCCAATGGCATCAGATCTCAGAAGCTACGCAGGGTCAGCACAGGGAGGTCACCAAGGAAGTCCAGGGTCACTTTGCAGGCAGCAGAAAACCACCTCTGAACCTCTCTAGCCTTGAAAGCCCTACGGGGGTCACCATGAGTCAGTTGCAACTTGATGACCCTTTCCACCACAGCAAGAGGTGACTCTGCTTAGGATGATATTGTCAGCAGACTCGTTTCCAAGGTGGAAGTATTCTCATTGTTTGAGTTGGAGCATCAGGGTGTGATGGCTTAGTGGTTAATGGAATTCAGACTCCTGATAGTGAGTTATTCTATTTTCCCGGATTAAATTTTTGAGATAGATGCCATTCTTCCACTCATAAATGTAACTTTTTATGTTGTGCAACAGTATGAACTTCCCTTCTTTGATGAGACCACACCCACCCTTTGTTTCTACATTACTCATAGCTCCACTTCTTCTGAGGACAGGTAATTCTTCCACCTTCCTAGGAGATGACTTTTCCTTGAGAATGATGAACTTTTCCTTGTTATATTGTAAAGTTTCATTTATAATATAATGTGATGGTTACCTTGAAAAGATTTACTAAATGTCCCAGTTATTCACATCACAGTGTCTGCTTGTTTGGTGTACTTCCTATTTTGATAACTGTGATCCCTTCTTGGTTTACTCACCTCCCTAAGAGAAGCTGGACAGTGCAATCCTGTGAAGAGTTTCTCCCATTTAAACCCTTGCATTTCAGAGGGCTTAGACTTGAATAACTCTCCAAAAGGTTGTGCGTAAGCATAAGATTGTGCTGTCCATCCCACCTGATGCAGTGGTGAGGCAGTGTTGTCAGCTTTCAGTTGAAGGAGGCTTGATACATGGCTGGAACTGCAAATCATTCAGTGATGCAACAGGCAAACTCCTCTGTGGGTGTCCAGTGTTTTTTATTATTTAATTCACTTCTGGGGGTTGGTTTATCACCAGAGGATTAGTGCATTAGAGGGATCGCTTGCTGAAATGTTCGTCGCTGACTGCTCCTCTTTCAAACAGACGGTTAAAATAAGAGCTCACTTGAACAAACGATTCTCAAGTGTCATGATTTGTGTTGTCAGGAAATGACCTCGGCAAGAAACGGATGTTCGGCCAGCTAAGAGGGATGATCACAGAGGAGAAATCACAGGACAGAAAGCAAACAGCTCCTATTGACAAGAGCGAAGCCGGAGGCGCGGCTGCCAGGGAGCTGCTTTCCAGAGCAGACATGAGCTAATGCCGTGTGTCTTGCCTGTGGGTTTCCAATTTTGGCTGCTCCGGAAGGGAAATTCTGTACAGCTTTGTTACTCCCTGACTGCCATGACTGAACAGTCTCATGGTGTCCCTCTTGCTCGCCTTGTCTGTGAGAAGCAGGCAGCCTCTGAGTTTTGGGGGAAGGATGAAGACCTAAAGCAGAGGTGTCAAACTCATTTGTTACGAGGTCCAGATCTGACATAAATGTTCCTTTGTCAGGCCGGGCCACGTGTGCCATAAAATGTAATGCCAGGTACTGGAGATATAAACCGTATAAAGGACAGCAGCTGGTAAGCTCCGAGTGGGTGTAGGCTCACTGCTCAGAGGGGGTGCAAAGGAAAACCCACGTGGGCAGACTGGAGAGACAGCAGGGCCGAGGCTCCCACGATGCTTGACTGCTGCAGGCGAGGATGTTTTGCCCTGCTGAAGCCCCAATCGGAGTGGCTCTGCCCACTCCCCCCCCCCCCCGAGCAGTCTCCTGTTCCCTCCCTCGCATCAGTTGCTTGCGGGCCGCATAAGAGCCTTGGACGGCCCGGTTCTGGCCCCTGGGCCTTATATTTGACACCCCTGATCTAGAGGGCTTCCTCTTATATTATGCCTGCCTCACTGGGGAATTCCAGAAGCAGCTGCTGCAGGGCTGCTTTCTCTGCAAGGAGAGAACCCTGGCATTCACCAGTTGGCCCCGGAAGAGGGCGGCCACACAGCACACAGGACTGCCAACCTCTAGGTGGGGCGTGGAGATCTCCTGGAATTACAACTGATCTCCAGACGACAGATATTCTTTGGAGGGTGGGTTCTGTGACATTGTACCCTGCTCTCCCCAGGCTGTGCCCCCAAACCTCCAGGAGTGCCTTAACCTGGAGATGGCAACTCTACAGAAGCAGCATCTGTTCCCTGAAGCAAGCAACGTTTGGGGCTGCACAAGCTGTATTCCAGCCAGAGCCTGGCAAGCCCATAGCTAGGAATTTTGGGGGGGGGGGGGGGTGTGACACTAATTAAATTAATTAAATTAAGGCAGCTGTGGAGGAAGAGAGGTGGCCTTGCTGAGTCTTCCTGCTTCTGCAGCCGGCTTCTATTTAAAAAAAAATTATTTTACCATTTAAGGTAAAATGAAAAAGGACAAGGGGAAAGGTGAGAAGCACAAACATTGTTAAACACATTTTAAGGACATCACATAATCTAAGAATATAAAACATGAAAGTGCATCATAGTAAAGAATATCATAATGAATCAAAATATGGTAAAATTATCAATACTTCAGCATAATATATTTCCATGAACATTTCCATTATTTCCTATCTATAGGGCTAGGTAGGAAAACATATAAGCAAGAAACATAAGCAAAGAGTACGAAAACATTATACAATATTAATACTCTCATATAATAACTAGTAGATATGTAACTATAAAAGATTAATGAATATAATACAAAAATATAATGATATGGTTTAATTAATTTAATTTATGGTTTAATACAGTTTAGTTAATTTAAATTTCTTTATAACTCCTCTGATCTAAACTATGTAGTTTGTCTGTAGTAATTATAAAAGGCTCTCCACTTATTCTCAAATTCAGTGATGGGCTTTTTATTTATATAGTTCATCATTTTTGCCGTAACAGCCTATTCTTCCATTTCGTCTCTCCAGTTCTCAAGATTTGGGCAGATTTCAGACTTCCACTTGGTCGCAAATACTAGTCGTGCCGTGGTTAACACATATCTGAACAGTTCATGCTCTGACCTACTTATATTAGGCAGTAAAATTCCTAATAGGTTTGACCTAATAGGTCTGAGGTTTCATGGGAAATGTTAAGTTCAAGATTTTCAGCATTTCGGTAGGCATTTCTGCCAGAATTTGTTGGTCTTTTGGCAGGACCACCACATACGGCAAAAGGTATATTTTCAAAGCCCCTCTCCCTTCTTTCCTGCTGGGGAAGCTTTGAAAGGAAGCATCAGGTAGAGCCGGTGAGGTCACATGACCCCTCCCCCCCCCCCGCCCTGGCTCCCCTCCGTCCCTCCCCTTTCAGAGCACCAGCGGGCGCCTTGCCCAGCACAGCTGCCATGGGAGCCTCAGCAGCAGCCACGAGCAAGGCAACCACCCCGTCTTTCCAGCCGCCATATCAGCATCATCCCCAGCCCCTGCGGGGGGAGAGCGTTGTGATGGGGAGCGCCCCTGATGTGATGGAGGCACCACCTGCTGTGCCCCCTGCTGGTTATGGCCCTGGAGCCCACCAAGACTCAGATAGGGTGGCCAGCTCTGGGTTGGAAGAGTCCTGGAGATTTTTTGGGGAGGAGCCTGGGAAGGGTGGGATTTGGGGGGAGGGGAGGAACCCCAGCAGGTTGTAATGCCATAGGGTTGACCCTCCAAAGCAGCCATTTTCTCCCAGGGAATGGATCTCTGTGATCTCCAAATCAGCTGTAATCCTGGGAGATCCCCAGGCCATAGCTGGAGGTTGGCGACCCTACTCTAGAAGCAGCGACTGCATATAAACTGCAGTCTGCTCACACAAAAAATGCCCCTCCCTTTCACTTGACAGTTGGATTTCTGTCACATTATTTTCAACACTCCAAACACGAAAGAGTTCACCATGAAAGAGAAAGGCAGCTACTGGCCTACAGCCCTATGCAAAATTAGTCCAGTCTGAATCCGTTTATTTCAAGGAGCTGAGATTACAGTCACTTGGACACTGGACTGCTCTGTCAACATATCTCAGAGCAGGATTGCCAACTCCTGGTGGAAAAATTCCTGGAGATTTGGGGAGTGGAGGCTCAGAAGGGTGGGGTTTGGGCATGGCTATTTTGGGGCAGGAATGCACAGGAATGGAGTTCCGGCTGGCTCCTGAGTTGGCCACGCCTACAGCCCAAACCTCTGAGCATGTGTGGCTACAGAGCACACTGCCCTCCCCACGTTACACACAAGAGGGAAAGGCCGCATGTTAAAATGCCATCTTTCCCTCTGGAGCCCTTGGGGATTTCCTTGTCAATTTCACTCCCCACAAGTCAGGGGAGAGTGAAATTGACAAGGAAAAGCCTCTCTCTGCCTTCCCTTCCACAGTGGCGGAGAAGCTGGGGGGGGGGACAAGCTTCCATGCCTGCCCTGTGGTTTCCCAGCCCCTGCCCAATATGCTAATGAGCTGTGCTGTCAGGGGTGTGGCCTAATATGTGAATGAGTTTCTGCTGTTGGGTATGCTAATGAGTTCCTGCTGGGTTTTTTTACAAAAAAAGCTCTGGGTTTGGGGAAGGGAAGGACCTCAGTAGGGTATCAAGCCACACAGTCCACCTTCCAGAGCAGCCATTTCCTCCAGGAGGAGTGGAATAACTGGTTTCAATAAATAAATAAGTGCTTTATGCAGCCTGGCAATCAGCTGGATTTCTAGGAGATATTAGCCCCTACCTGGAGGTTGGCAACCCTACACTGTAGTCTGCCAATCAGTTGTAATTCTGGGAGACCTCCAGGCCCCACCTGGAGGCTGGCAACCATAGCTGGGAGCCAAATTTAAAGAGTTTTTAAGGCTGGTTCAGGTTTGTTGCACAGACGTAATCATGAAAATAAACATATTTCAACACCTATCTTCACACGTGCCTTTATTTTCTTTGAACCATGAAGCATATCTGAGAACAAAACAGAAGCACTCTCCCTGCCGCCCTGCCGCCCCTCGTCTCAACTGTGTATATAATATACTGATGTGCTTGTGTGTATGAGAGCCAGTTTGGTGTAGTGGTTAAGAGCATGGACTCTAATCTGGGAGAACCAGGTTTGATTCCCCACTCCTCCACATGCAGCTGCTGGTGTGACTTTGGGTCAGTCAAAAGTTCTCTCATAGAACCATAGAGTTGGAAGGGACCACCAGGATCATCTAGTCCAACCCCATGCACAATGCAGGAAATTCACAAATACCTCCCCCTCCACAGCCACAGTGACTGCTGCTCCACACCCAGAAGATGACAAAAAACTTCCAGGATCCCTGGCCAAACCGGTCTGGAGAAAAATTGCCTCTTGTCCCCAAAGAGGAAATCAGCATTTCCTGGGCCTGTAAGAAAGGGCCACAAGAAGTAAGTACTAAGGCAACCCTTCCTGCCCTCCCTCTCATGATCTGCCTAATATCACAGAGTCCGCATTGCTGTCAGATGGCCATCTAGCCTCTGTTTGAAAACCTCCGAAGAAGGAGAGCCCACCACCTCCCGAGGAAGCCTGTTCCACTGAGGAATCACTCTGTCAGGAGGTTCTTCCTAATGTTTAGCCAAAAGCTTCTGATTTAATTTCAACCCATTGGTACTGGTCCAACCTTCTGGGGCAGCAGAAAACAACTCTGTACCATCCTCTATATGACAGCCCTTCAAGTACTTGGTTATCATATCACCTCTCAGTTGTCTCCTCTCCAGGCTAAACCTGCTCAGCTCCTTCAATTTTTCCTCATCATAGGACTTGGTCTCCAGACCCCTCGCCATCTTCATTGCCCTCCTCTGAACACGTTCCACCAGCTTGTCTATATCCTTCTTAAACTGTGATGCCCAAAACAGAACACAATACTCTAGGTCAGGTCTAACCAGAGCAGAATAAAGTGGTACCATCACTTCGTGTGATCTGGACACTATACTTCTGTTGATACAGCTCAAAATTGCATTTGCCTTTTTAGCAACCACATTACACTGTTGACTCATGGTCAGTGTATGGTCTACTAAGCATTTCCTCTATCCCTTCATCCAAATCATTGATAAAGATGTTGAACAAAACAGGTCCTGGGACAGATCCTTGAGGCACTCAACTTATCACTCCTCTCCAAGAAGATGAGGAACCATTCACAAGCACTCTTTGGGTGCGATCTGTCAACCAGTTACAGATCCACCTAACTGTCATAGGATCAAAACCACGTTTTTCCAATTTGTCAACAAGTATATTATGTGGAGGGACTGTGGTGGCTCAGTGGTTAAGATGCTGAACTGCAAACTGGAAGATTGGTAGTTCAGCAGTTTGAGACCCGAGTGCCACAGGACGGAGTGAGCTCCTGTCTCTGGTCCCAGATTCTGCCAACCTTGCAGTTCATTTCCCTTGCAAGAGAAGACTGAGGAAAAGTAGGAATCGAGAAGTTCTGCCCTCTCGTCATCACCTGTTACAATTTCCCTTTCCTATCCCCGCAATGGGCCTACCATGTACTTGTTCTTTTTCTTACTTTGAACATAAGAAAAGAACCCTTTTTTGTTGTTTTTAGCGTCTCTCACTAGCCTAATCTCGTACTGAGCTTTAGCTTCCCTAACTCTCTCTCTACAAGTACTGGTTATTTGTTTATATTCATCCTTGGTTATAAGGCCCTCCTTCCACTTTCTGAATGAGTCTTTTTTTATTTCTCAAGTATTTAGAAAGTTGTTTATGGAGCCACCTTGGCTTCTTTAGGCTCCTCCCATTTTTCCTTCTTATAAGAATTGTTTGTGATTACGCCTTCAGTATTTTGCTTTTAAGAGACTCCCATCCCTCTTGAACGTCCTTCTCCTCAAGTATTTCTGACCATGGGATTCTACCCAGTATAACTGTCTGTCAAAATTTGCTTTCCTGAAGTCCAACCTATGTGCCTTACCATGTACAGCTTTTACCTTCCCCAAGACTGTAAATTCCAAAATTACATGGTCACTACTACCCAGGGTGCCCGCTACTTTCACCTCATCAACCAGTTCTTCCCTGTTGGTAAGAATCAAGTCCAAGATAGCAGATTCCCTTGTTTCTCTCTCCACTTTCTGGAAAATGAAGTTGTCAGCAAGACAAGTCAGGAATTTATTCGACCTTTCATTTTTAGCAGAGTTGATTAACAGCTCTCAGAGCTGTTCCCTCACAGAGCTGTTCTCTCTGAGCTCTCTCAGCCCCACCTACCTTACAGGGTGTCTGGTGTGGGAAGGGGAAGGCAAATAAAATTGTAAACCACTCTGAGACTCCTTCGAGTATTGAAGGGTAGGGTATAAATCCAATCTCTTCTTCTTCTATGAAAAGCCATGCCTTTACAGGGGATATTAAGGCAGAAATTTCCCCAAGAGATGTTTGCTTGGTTAGTTGGTTCTGGATCAGAGGAGCCGCAGAGGACGCTCTGTTCCAAAATACAACATATTATCAACTATTAGTTAGTGTTGCCAGCCTCCAGGTGAGGCCTGGAGATCTCACGGAATTAGACCTGATCTCCAGATTACACAGACCAGTCCCCTGGAGAAAATGGCTGCTTTAGAGCATGGAGTCTATGACATAGTGACCCTCACCTCCCCAACCCTGGCCTTACCAGGCTTCACCCCCAAATCGTCCGGAATTTCCCAACCTGAAGTTGGGAACCCCACATAATGTCTTCCATCTTTTAAAATATGAATCTTACTTTTAACCATTTCAAGAATAGTTTTGTTATGGGTGTGCAGACAAAAGGTGAGAAGGATATTAAACAAACTGAATTTTAAAACATTGATGTATTGTAATAGAACTCTGCTGGGAAGCTGTGACTTTTTAAGTATTGAGCGGGAGGCGATGAATTCAAACAACAGGCTTTTATTCAGTGATATTGCTCAACTCCAAAGTCAGCTCTATGAGAGCGGCACCTTAATTTATACTATTCCAACACATAACTTTCAACAAAGTAACTATATACAAGCAATACTATTGGACCTAAGCAGGGCTCAGCGATTGGGTATCTGGATTGTCTTTAGGACCAATGGGAGTCTTTATTCATCAGCCAATAAGAATTGGAGCTTTCAGTTACCAGAGCCCTATCAAGCTATTGCTGCTTCAATACTCCAAACACAAACACAACATGACTCTTTTGCCTTTTTCATTTATTTATTGTAACCTTATATTAAGGTTGCAATCAGAGGGCAGCAGTTCACGATGCCTGTCAGGAACACAAACTGGGAGGTCACAGCATCATGAGGAGGCTTCTGAGTTTCCCAGAGTTCTTTGTCAGGCATCTGTCCTCATGAAAAAAGGGGAGAAGCAGGCGTTTGGGGGCATGAAGCCGAGAAGTTTGGAATTTGTAGCAGCCATAAGATGGAAACAGGCTGTGCTGAGCAGAAAAAGAGATTTCTGAAAAAGAGGAGGTGCTGGAGTTAGGATTGCCAACTCCAGATTGGAAAATTTCTGAAGGTTTTGAGGGTGGAGCCTGGGGAGGGTGGGTTTGGGGAGGGGAGGGACCTTTCAGAAGGGTATAATGACATAAAGTCCACCCTCTGGACAAGCCGTTTTCTCCAGGGGAACTGACCTTTGTAGCCTGGAGACCAGTTATCACTCCAGGAAACCACCAGGCCCCAGCTGGAGTGATGCCTGCCTGATCCTGGCCAGATGGGGCACAGGGTCTAGATTAATTCAAAACAGCATTCTGTATACCCTCAGGGGTAGTCTTGACTCTAGGAATCTATAGGCTCCAAAACAGGGTTGCCAAACTCTAGTTGGGGCCTGGAGATCTCCTGGAATTACAGCTCCTTCCCAGACTGCTGAGATTGGTTCCCCTGGAGAAAAATGGCTCCTTTGGAGGATGGATTCTATGGCATTATACTCCACTGAAGTCCCTCCTCTCCCCAAACTCCACTCTTCCAAGGTTCCACCCCCAAATCTCCAGGGATTTCCTAATCCAGAACTGGCAATCGTAGACCCATATTGCTCATAAGAACATAAGAGAAGCCAATGTTGGATCAGGCCAGTGGCCCATCCAGTCCAACACTCTGTCACACAGTGGCCAAAAACACCAGGTGCCCTCAGGAGGCCCAGCAGTGGGGCTAGGACACTAGAAGCCCCCCCACTGTTGCCCCCCCCAAGCACCAAGAATACAGAGCATCACTGGCCCCAGACTGAGAGCTCCTATCTATACTTTGTGGCTAATGGCCACTGATGGACCTCTGTTCCATATGTTTATCCAATTCCCTCTTGAAGCCGTCCATGCTTGTAGCTGCCACCACCTCCTGTGGCAGTGAATTCCACATGTTAATCACTCTTTGGGTGAAGAAGTACTTCCTTTAATCTGTTCTAACCCGACTGCTCAGCAAGTTCATGGAATGTCCATGAGTTCTTGTATTGTGAGAAAGGGAGAAAAGGACTTCTTTCTCTACCTGCTCTATCCCATGCATAATCTTATAAACCTTGATCATGTCACCCCTCAGCTGTCGTTTCTCCAAGCTAAAGAGCCCCAAGCGCTTCAACCTTTCTTCATAGGGAAAGTGTTCCAACCCTTTTATCATTCTAGTTGCCCTTTTCTGCACTTTTTCCAATGCTATAATATCTTTTTTGAGGTGTGGTGACCAGAACTGTACACAGTATTCCAAATGAGGTTGCACCATCAATTTAAACAGGGGCATTATGATACTGGCTGATTTGTTTTCAGTTCCCTTCCTAATAACCCCCATCATAGCGTTGGCCTTTTTCATTGCAGTTGCACACTATCTCAACATTTTCATTGAGTTATCTACTACAAGATCTCTCTCTTGGTCAATCTCTGCCAGTTTGGACCCCATCAACGTATATTTATCGTGAGGGGTTTCCGGTCGGAGGAATGGAGGTCTGACACGCTTTGCAAGTGCGCAAGGCGGACAGCGGCTCTTCTTGACAGCTTGGGTGGACAAATCCACCTGATGCAACCTCACACAGGTAGTGTGAGGACCAGCAAGCAATATAATCCAGGTTTGAGCAAGCTCGGTGAAGGAAAAGTCTCGGAGGAGACTTTTACAACACCTTGAGCACTGCAGCCGAAGAAGATTCCTGCAAGTATCTCTAAGGAGCCGAGCTGAGCTGATTAAATCAGCATAAAATCTCCAATTCCCCTGATTCCTTAACAAAGAAGACAAAGTTTAAACGTTGGGACCACATCTGAAGCGAAGTAACAACATAAGGTAACGGAAAAAAAGTTTTTGCCTTACCATTACCGCGTTTTGAAAGATGAAAAGCAGATCTGGTGAAGCAATAGACTGTTGCAGATTGGATGAGTGCAGTTTTGAAACGTTAAAAAGCTGAATTTGAACTTAAAAAGCCAAAAAAACAAGTTGTTTAACATTCCTGCGGTTAAGAAGAGTTGGGAGGGGGAGCCAAGCATTGCGAGACAAAGAGGGGAGGAGGGAACCAAGCATCGCGAGACCAAGCTGTGAGGATTGAGACAGGAAGTGACGGCTTGAGGAGCAGACAAGTAGGGAAACGGAGAAGAACTGGAAGAGAGCAAAGGGGACTGTAAAAACTGCCGGACCAAAAGGACTACAACAGGAAGTGACGTGCGGAGAGCAGACAAGTAAGCAAGAGGAAGGGACAAAAGGAAACTACAGCAAGCCAGAAGCAAGGTAAATAGACTGTAACCTTTGACACGAACCATAGAGGAGTTGCGCCCGCCATTTTGGATTTATAAAATTTTTAAACATTAATATTTCAAAAACTACATAACTTAGAAGGCTAAAACCAGTGGAATTTGAACTGGCAAGACATGCTTGTCTGAATACACTAATTGGTGACTGATTTGGAAAACAAGAAAAAATCGATCTTTTTTAAAGTGACAAGATGGACCACGGACTGAGATCGAGAGCAGCTACATGGTCCTCCCCTACAATGGCAGCAAAAAAAGAGAGAGAACTGTTAGCTGTTATGGAAGCAATGGGAAAAAAATGCTGGATGCAATAGGGGAGGTAAATGCAAAAATGGCAAGCGCAATTGGAGAAGTAAATATTAAAATAAATGCCATAGCTGCACAAGCAGATAAAAATTTTATAGATTTAAAATCCAAATTACAAAAGTTAACCACTAGAACACAAGACATAGAAACCAAAGTAAAAGAACTGGAAGAAAATACTCAAAAAACTATAAAGGACAATGACAGAATGGAAAAGATGATGCACTATAGAGACATGCAAAACCATCTGAGATTTAGAGGTATAGAGGAAAAATTAGGTGAAGATATTTTTACAAGAATGCAAGAAGCGTTAGCAGATTTTTTACAAGAGGAGGAGGAAGCTGTTAAAGAACATATGGATCTTGTTTACAGAGTCAATTCTACGTACGCAAGAGACAAAAATATACCAAGGGACGTAGTAGTTCAATTTACAATGAAGAGGACAAAAGAACAAATCTACAAGAAATGTTTTACAGACTCCTTTGAAATAGGTGGAAAGAAAGTTATCGTAATGAAAGAACTGCCCAGAGCAATTTTGCAAGACAGGAAAAAATTCAAGCGTCTGACAGACAAACTGAAAGAGAAAAAAATAAGATTTCGTTGGGAAATACCACAAGGACTGAGTTTTTATTATGGTAACAACAGAATAGTGATTAAAAATTCAGCAGAAATGTACGCCTTTGTTGGTGAGAACAAGGAAGAATTTGGTGATATTTAAGACTACAACAAGATGGATTATAAAGTACTTTCATGGAATGTAAATGGACTTAATTCACCCCAAAAACGTAGAATGGTAGGACACTGGCTGGAGAAACAAAAATGCAATATAATTTGTATACAAGAGGCCCATCTTAAGAAACAAGACTACAAATATTTAATAAGAAAAAAGTTGGGAGAAGAATTTTTTTCATTGGCAAGTAATAAAAAGAATGGAGTTGTAACATATGTCAAAAAAGACTTGGAACCCAAACTAATATTTAAAGATAAAGAAGGAAGATACTTAGCTATTGAAATTTTTTTACATGGACAGAAGACTTTGATTGTGAATATTTACGTCCCCAACGGAGCTAAAGAATTTTTTTTTAAAGAACTACAAATGGAACTGGACAGTGTAAACTATGATCAAATCATGATGTTGGGAGACTTTAATGGGACTGTGAATAATAAACTAGATAGGCGCTCAAAAAGAAAAGACGACACACTAGGGAAACTTCCAAAAAAAATTTTTGAATTGATAACACAGGAAAAGCTGGAGGATATTTGGAGGAAGGTTAACCCACAAGGGAAAGACTATACTTTTTACTCTATTAGGCATGATTCACATTCAAGAATTGATATGATCTGGATGTCTACTAATCTAACATTTAAGACAAAAAAAGTTGAAATTCTACCTAGAATAATCTCAGACCATAATCCTTGTCTATGGACCTCTGGGCAGACAAAAAGACAAGGGAGATGGAGAATAAATGAAGACTTATTAGACAACCAAGAAATAGTTAAAAAATTACATGAAGAGACAGATTTATATTTCCAAGCGAACATACAAAAAGAAGTAAAAATTCAAACTGTGTGGGATGCGTACAAAGCAGTGATGAGAGGATTATTGATATCACTGAATGCTAAAGACAATAAAAAGAAAAGAGAACAATATGAAAACATTGTACAAGCCATTAAAGTAAAAGAAAAGGAACTGAAGAACAGACCAGGAAAAAAGAGACTGCAAAAGGAAATTTGGATGTTACAAGACCAAGCAAAAGCTATTTTGAATCAAGAGACTTACTGGAACCTGAAAAAACTGCAACAAAAAGCATTTGAAGGTGCAAACAAACCTGGAAAGTATTTAGCATGGCAATTAAAGAAAAAACGTGAAAATAAATTTATTACTAAAGTGATACGGGACAATATTGAGATAATAGACAATAAGGGAATAAAAAGAGAATTTTTTAAATACTATGCAAAGCTTTTTAAGAAGGAAAATAAAGACAGAAAAAGGATTAAAGAATACCTACAGTCATTAAAATTACCAAAACCAACAGAGAAAATCAAAGAACTACTTAACAGCCCAATATCACTACAAGAGATTAAAAATGCAATAAATGACTCAAAACTAGGGAAAGCACCTGGATCAGATGGATTTACAGCGAAGTTTTATAAATCGCTACAGGAATCGATCTCACCAGTGTTATTGCTATTAATGAATGACATAGGAGTGACAGGTGAGGTCCCGGAGACTTGGAAAGAAGCAACCATCTCACTCATCCCGAAAGAAAGTCAAGATTTAACCGATGTTAAAAATTACAGACCAATTTCTTTGTTAAACAATGACTATAAGATTTTTGCCAAGATTATAGCTGATAGGCTTAAGGAACATCTTAAAGAGACTATACAGACAGAACAAGCAGGATTTTTACCTAATCGCCAAATAAGAGACAACTTAAGAGTAGTAGTGGATGCTATAGAATACTATGATAAACATCTGGAGAAGGAAGTGGGCTTTCTTTTTTTAGACGCGGAGAAAGCGTTTGATGATTTAAATTGGGATTTTATGTTTGAAGTGCTGGAACATCTTGAAATTGGAGACTATATGCTTAATCTTATTAAGTCAATATATAGTGAACAGAAATCCTCTTTAATAATTAATACTGAAAAAACGGATTACTTTAAAGTGGAAAAAGGAACATGACAAGGATGCCCACTTTCGCCGTTGCTATTTATTTGGATTTTGGAAGTCTTGCTACTAAATCTGAAAGAAGATAAAGAAATTAAAGGCTTAACAATAAAAGGTTTTTCTTTTAAATATAGAGCCTTTGCAGACGACGTGATGTTTATAGCCGAAGACCCTATGACTACACTACCATATTTCTTGCAGAGAGTAAGAGAGTTTGGTGATTTGGCTGGGTTTTATGTAAATAAGAACAAATCGAAAGTGATGTGTAAAAATATGTCAAATAATAAGCAAATTGAATTACAAAATCTTATAGAATGTGAAGTGGTGAAAAAGACAAAATATCTAGGTGTAAACCTAACAATGAAAAACATTGATTTGTATAAGAATAATTATGAGAAACTATGGCAGCAAATTATGCAAGATATTAAAAGGTGGAATGTATTAAATTTGTCACTGTTGGGTAGAATTGCAGTGGTTAAAATGAATGTGCTACCAAGAATAATGTTTCTGTTTCAAACTATTCCGATTGTGAAAGATGTAAAAACATTCAAATGCTGGCAGAAGGAATTGACTAAGTTTGTGTGGGGAGGGAAAAAACCAAGAATTAAGATGAAAATAATGTGTGATGCTAAAGAGAGAGGTGGGTTCCAGTTACCAAACTTAAGGCTATATCATGATGCAGTATGTTTGACTTGGGTAGGGACATGGACTATGTTACAAGATAGAAAGTTATTGTCCCTGGAAGGTCATGACTGTAGGTTTGGGTGGCACGCATATTTGTATTATGGTAAAACAAAAATGGACAATATGTTTAAGCATCATTATTTGAGAAGAACATTAATCGATACGTGGACAAGATATAAAAACTTTTTTCCAGAAGAGATACCTATGTGGATTGTACCCGCAGAAGTTTTAAATCCAGTATCACGTCACAAAGGACAAGATTGGTTGAAGTATAGAGACTTATTAACAAGACATGGTAAAGACTTTATATTGAAGGAGCAGCATCAGATGGACTTTGATTATGGTTGGTTAAGATATAGACAAATATATGACATGTATAGAAGTGATAAAAAATCCGGTTTTAGAGAAAAAAAATAATGAAAGTACAAGTTTGGGAGGAAGGTGGGAAAAAAATGATCTCTAAAATGTATAAAATTTTGTTAAAATGGTTTAACGCTGATGAAATGGTAAAAGAACAAATGGTAAAATGGGCAATAAACTTTAACAAAGACATTGAAATGGAATCTTGGGAATTTTTATGGAAAAATGCTATGGGTATATCTACATGTTATAACTTAAAAGAAAATTGTTTCAAAATGATGTACAGATGGTATATGACACCAAAAAAAATTGCAAATATTAATCAGAATATGTCTAACAAATGTTGGAAATGTAAAAAGAAAGAAGGTTCTTTTTATCATATGTGGTGGACTTGTGATAAAGCAAAGACTTATTGGTCTATAATACATGCAGAAATGGAAAAAATTTTGAAATGTACATTTAAGAAGTTGCCGGAAATGTTATTGCTTGGACTTAAACTAGAAGAGATAAATGTAAAGAAAAGGACAATAATATGGTATATGATAACAACAGCAAGTATGGTGTATGCACAAAATTGGAAAAATGAAAAAATACCAGATGTGTGGGAATTTATTTATTTATTTATTTTTCGTATTTATATCCCGCCCTCCCCGCAAGCGGGCTCAGGGCGGCTTACATGGGCCAGAGGCCGGTTCGGTACATTGACCTATAAAATCGATTAAAAACAGTATAATAAATAACAATAAATAACATTCAACAAATAAATACTCCTAAAAGCTTCCATAAAACAGCGTTCGATGGCGACCAAGTGGCTGATCTACCCCCCCCCCCTCGGCCACCACTGAGACCGTGTTGGACCAGGGCACATCAAGATGGTTGTGATGTCAGCTGGTATCCTAATATCGTCGGTGGCGGCTCCTATTCAAAAGCCTGGCGGAAGAGCTCCATCTTGCAGGCCCTGCGGAACTGCATAAGGTCCCGCAGGGCCCTGATCTCCTCTGGGAGCTCGTTCCACCAGATAGGAGCCGCCACCGAAAAAGCCCTGGTCCTCGTTCTGGCCAGCCTGGCGTCTCTGGGGCCAGGAACACGTAGCCTGTGTTCAGACCCCGACCGTAGTGCTCTCTGGGGTTGATATGGAGAAAGGCGGTCCCTAAGGTATGTTGGACCCTGGCCATATAGGGCTTTATAGGTAAGAACCAGCACTTTGAAGCGAACTCGGTATGCTATAGGCAGCCAGTGCAGCGCCGCCAGCACAGGCCCGACGTGGTCCCGCCTTGCGAGACCCATCAGTAGCCTGGCCGCGGCATTCTGCACCAGCTGCAGCTTCCGGGTTTGCACCAAAGGCAGCCCCATGTAGAGAGCGTTACAGTAGTCTAGCCTTGAGGTGACCATCGCATGGATCACTGTGGCGAGGCCATCGCGGTCCAGGTAGGGAACCAGCTGCCTCGCCAGCCATAGGTGATAAAAGGCTGACTTGGCAGTGGCTGCTACCTGGGCCTCCATTGACAAAGAAGGCTCCAGGAGCACTCCCAGACTCCTCGCCCTCGGCGCTGGCACCAACGGCGCCCCGTCGAAGGTCGGGAGCGGGACCCCCCACTCCGGACCGCAGCGGCCCAGGCACAGGACCTCTGTCTTTGCCGGGTTCAATTTCAACCTGCTAGATCTGAGCCAGTCAGCCACAGCGTGCAATGCCCGGTCAAGATCGTCCGGGCCGGAGTCCGACCGGCCGCCCAACATCAGATAGAGCTGGGTGTCATCCGCATACTGATGACATCCCAGCCCAAACCTCCGGACAATCTGGGCAAGGGGGCGCATATAGATATTAAAGAGCATCGGGGAGAGCACTGCCCCTTGCGGCACACTGCATTCAAGCGGGTGCCTCGAGGACTGCTGCTCCCCTAGCACCACCCTTTGTCCCCGACCCTGGAGAAATGAGACGAGCCATTGTAGGGCCCGCCCCCTGATTCCCACGTCGGCAAGGCGGCGGGACAGCAGCCGATGATCTACTGTGTCGAACGCTGCCGACAAGTCGAGCAGCAGCAATACCGCCCCACCGCCCTGATCCAGATGTCGTCGGAGGTCATCCGTTAGAGCGACCAGAGCGGTCTCCGTCCCATAGCCCGGGTGAAAGCCGGACTGAAAGGGGTCAAGAACTGAAGCGTCATCCAGATACCTCTGTAACTGTAACGCCACCGCCCTCTCTATTAATTTGCCCAAATAGGGCAAATTGGACACCGGCCTATAATTAGCCAATTCTGCTGGGTCCAGATGTGACTTTTTTAGGAGTGGGCGGACCATCGCTTCCTTGAGAGCCCCCGGGAATTTCCCTTCAACAAGGGAGGTGTTAATTATTTCCCAGGCGGTACCTCGCAACCCCTCGTGGCCAGATCTTATAAGCCAGGATGGGCACGGATCAAGGCTGCATGTGGTTGGGCGAACAGTCAAGAGCAGTCTGTCAACTTCCTCAAGATCCAGCTGGTCGAACCCATCTAAGCCCGGAAACAAAGACATGCAAGGGGCCTCGAGTTCACTCACTGTATCATTTGTGGCGGGGAGGTCTCGGCGGAGCGACAAGACTTTCTCCGCAAAATGATTGAAAAAATTGTTATATATGGCTGAAATGGGTAAATGGACTAGAAAGTTGAATGACCTGTACTCAGAGACCTTTTTAGAAGATTGGAAAGATTTGAAAGAATATGTTGAAAAATACTGGGACATGAAAAATTACATTTATACATGGTTATAATAACATAAAGCAATAGAATTAGAGTATATGAATGTATTAAGGATAATTAGATAATGAAGTTGTTTTTTATTTTAGTATTATATAAGAATATAGAAAGTAAGAATTAGTATATAAGTATTTTTAAGATATATGACCGTTACCAGAAATGTAAACATAGATATAAGTATTACTATTTTGGATAAAGTGGAAAATGTGTTATGCTTCAGATGTGGTGGGAAACCGCCAATACAAGATAAAAACAAGATTATACAAATAGAACAAAATGTTATATAATATGGAAAAAAGGATTTGTATAAGATAAATGTATTAATTTTAATGTTTTGAAAAATAAAAAAAAAATTACCAAAAAAACCCAAAAACGTATATTTATCGTTAGGATTTTTGGCTCCAATGTGCATCACTTTGCACTTGGCCGCATTAAACTACATTTGTCATGTTGATGCCCACTTGCCATCTTCAACAGATCCCTTTGGAGTGCCTCACAGTCCTCCCTGGTTCTCACCACCCTGAACAACTTCATGTCATCTGGAAATTTAGCCACTTCACTGCTTACTCCCAACTCCAAATCATTAATAAACAAATTTAAAAGCATCAGACCAAGTGCTGATCCCTGCGATATCCCACTGCTTACCTCCCTCCACTGAGAAAATTGCCCATTTATACTCACTCTCTGTTTCCTTTTAATTAGCCAGTTTTTGATCCACAAAAGGACCTGCCCTTTTATCCCATGACTATTGAGCTTACTTAGGAGCCTTTGATGAGGAACTTTATCAAAAGCTTTCTGGAAGTCAAGGTAAATGACATCTATTGGGTCTCCCTTGTCCACATGTTTGTTTACTCCCTCAAAGAACACTAACAGGTTAGTGAGACAAGGGCTGAGGACAGACTAGTGTTCTGTTGCGCTACAGGAGCACGGCAGAACAAGGTGGGGGGGAACTGCCTCGCAGCCTGGTGTTCAGCTTCCGGGCAGCTTCCGGCGGCAGCAGCAGAATGCCGTGCGACTCCGCATGCACGCACGCGTTCACACCAGCCAGAAGCAGGTGGAACGCGCGCACAGCTGCCGGGACACCACTTGGAAGTGGTGCCCGGCTGCTGCGGGAGGAGCGCGCCACCGGACGAGGTAAGTCCGAGGCACCTCCGCGGGGCAAATGCAGCAGTCTGGACGCCCGCTCTGCCTCTGCTTTTAAAGCGGAGGCAGAGCGGGCCAAACTGCCAGTTTGTCCTCAGTCAAGATCTTCCCTTACAGAACCCATACTGAGTCTTGCTCGATAGATTTTGTTCAACAATTTGCCTACTAATTTTTTCCTTAATAACAGTTTCCACCAACTTACCCAGTATCAATGTCAGACTGACTGGCCTGTAATTTCCCGGATCTCCTCTGGAGCCCTTTTTAAAAATTGGAGTGACATTTGCTACCTTCCAGTCCTCAGGAATGGAGGTAGATTTTAAGAAAAGATTACATATTTTTGTCAGGAGATCCACAAGTTCACATTTGAGTTCTTTCAGAACTTTCGGATTGAAAAGTACTGGAGTTGGGAGGCTGGTGGTAGTGATTTCAGCATAGCAAGTTTATTTCAGGTCCAGATGAAGCATAAGAAAATGGAGGTCAGGGGCCTGCTTATATACACAGGTAAGCCACACTTTGGTAAGCCACACAATCACCTTGCCCAAACAAGGCAGTTGGATAAGGTAATTGAATAAGTTCCAAGTTAATTGAATAAGTTTCAAGGTAATTGGATAATCACAGATTTAATCACAGAACATAACATGGATGTATGCCATCTGGGCCCAGTGATTTATTTGTTTTTAAGTTGTCTATCAATTGTAGGACCTCCTCTCTCATCACCTCAATCTGACTCAGGTCTTTCAACACCCCTCCCAAAATCAGTGGTTTTGGAGTGGGCAGGCACTTCTCGTCTTCCACAGTGAAGACAGAGGCAAATAGGGCTGCCAAGTCCAACTTGGGAAATATCTGAGGACTTTGGGGGTGGAGCCAGGAGACTTTGGGGGTGGAGCCAGGAGAAAGGAAGTGACATCATTTTGTGATGTCACATCCTGTGATGTTGCTTCCACATGCTGACACATGAACTCATGAAGTTTCCTAATACTGAGCTTCTGCTGCTGCCTTGAGCTTTATAGGCTTGCAAGCAGCATTACCCAGACTGTGACTTTTATGCCACTGTTTTTTGTCGCTGAACAAGAGTCAGTGTTATGTAGCAGTCAGTTTGTTTGGCTGGGATCTGGGAGAGCCTGGCTCAAAACCCTGCAGTGCCATGGAATCATTTTATTTAATACTGAATCAGGCCATTGGTCCATCAAGGTCAGTATTGACTACTCAGACTGGTAGTGGCTCTCCAGGGTCTCAGGCTGAGATCTTTAATGTCACCTATTACCTGATCCTTTTTTAGCTGAAGAGGCTGATACCTCCTGCATGTCAAGCAGATGCTCTATCACTGAGCAACGGCCCTACTAAATCCTTCCTCATCTTGGCAGAATATGAAGCACTAAGTGCTACACAAGTGCTAAATATGATTTTCATATCATAAGAACAGGAGAGAAGCCACAGTGAATCAGGCCAACAGCCCATCCAGTACAACACTCTGTGTCACACAGTGGCCAAAAATACCAGGTGCCCTCAGGAGGTCCAGCAGCGGGGCCAGAACTCCAGAAGCCCTCCCACTGTTGCCCCCCAAGCATCAGAGCATCCCTGCCCCAGACAAAGGGTTCCATTTAGACCTTGTGGCTAATAATAGCCACTGATAGACCTCTGCTGGATGGGGAGAGAGAGAGAGAGAGACAGACAGACAGAAAAAAGAAAGAAAGGTGGAGGGGGAGAGAGAGAGAAGGAAAAGAGCTGGCAGACCCCAGCAGCTTACCCCAAGCAGCTTACTCCAGCAGCAGGCCACATGCAAAAGCAGGCCCTTCAGCAGAAAGAGCCTCTCTGGGCGGGGCTCTCTTGTTCTCTCTTAAAGGGGAAATGTCTGTTGAGGCTTTTTACTGCAGGGCAGGCTCTCTGCAGACATTTCCCTTTTAAGAGGCCAGGGCAGCCTCCGACGTTTCCCTGCTGGCAGCCATTGCCTCCCCCGGTGGCCAATTTTGAAAAGGCGGGGGAAAGCTTTAAAAATCGGTGTTTCCCCCACCCTACCGGGGGACTTGGCAGCCCTAGAGGCAAAAAATGCATTCAGCTTCTCAGCCATTTCCCTATCATCCTTCACTACCCCTTTTATCCCTTGGTCATCCAAGGGCCCCACTGCTTCCCTGGCTGGTTTCCTGCTTCTAATGTATTTGGAGAAAGTTTTATTGTTCGTCTTTATGTTTTTTGTGATATGCTCCTCATCTTCCCTTTTTGCCTGCCTGATCACAGACTTGCATTTTATTTGCCACAGCCTGTGTTCCCTTTTATCAGCCTCACTGAGACTAGCTTTCCACCGCTTAAAGGAATCCTTCTTACCTTTTACAGCTTCCATTACTTTGTTTGTTAACCATGCAGGCTTTTTTCTATACCTATTTGTGCCTTTCCTAACCCATGGTATATATTTTCTATGAGCCTCTAGGATTGTAATTTTAAAGTCTCCAAGCCTCCCCAATGGTTTTGACCCTTTCTACTTTTCCTTTCAGTTTTCTCCTCATATATCCCCTCATATCAGAGAAGTTACCCCTTTTAAAGTTAAAAGTGGTTTGTCAGTCTTTTTGGGCTTATTTATACAATAACATTATTGTATAATGTTGTATAATGTTGGCCCTATTTATACAATAACATTATGGTCACTGTTCCCAAGTGGTGCAATCACTTTAACATCTCTTACTAGGTCTTGGGTGTTCCTTAGGACCAAATCCAGGATCGCCTCTCCCCTGGTAGGTTCCGTAATTATCTGCTCCATAGCACAGTCATTGAGAGTGTCTAGAAACTCAATCTCATTTTCCCGACTTGAGCACATATTGACCCAATCAATGTGTGGGTGTTAAAGTCACCTATTACAACACAGTTATTTAGTCTAGCCGCTATCTTGAATTCATTCATCATTTTATAATCCTCTTCTATCTTTTGATTTGGTGGGCGATAACAAACTCCCAATGTTAAGTTTCCTTTTGGGCCCACTAATTCAACCCACAGCATTTCCAGAAGCGAATCCAATTCTACTACCCTCTCAGTCTTACTGGACTGTATACCCTCTCTGACATACAGAGCTACCCCACCTCCAACTCCCCCCCCCCCATCCTTCCTATATAGTTTATAACCAGGAATCACCGTACTCCACTGATTTTCCTCATCCCACCAAGTTTCTGAAATACCCACAATGTCTATGTTTTCCCCCAACACCAAGCATTCCAACTCCCCTATTTTACCTTGGACACTTCTAGCATTAGTATATAAACATTTATAGCTGCCTCAAGACCTTGCCATGCAGTCCCTATCATTTGCCATAGTCTCAGAGAACAATTCTAATCTATTTCCTTGTAGGAAAGTAACAGCTACCCCTTCATCTCTTTGAGATGAACCATCCAGAACCAGAGATTTTTCATCTCCTGTCGGCTTTCCCCCAATATTCAGTTTAAAAACTGCTCTGCCACCTTTTTGATTTTAAGCACCAGCAGCCTGGTTCCTTCCTGGGACAAGTGGAGACCGTCTCTCTTGTACAGCTCCCTTTTGTTCTGTCATCCCAGTGCCTAACAAACTTGAACCCTTCCCCCTTACACCATCGTCTCATCCACGCATTGAGACTCCTGATCTGAGCCTGTCTCCCTGGCCCTGCATGTGGAACAGGTAGCACTTCTGAGAAGGCCTTGAGTCTCCTGGCCTTGAGTCTCCTGCCTAGCAGCCTAAATTTTTCCTCCAGGACCTCATGACTGCCAACCCCCCATCGTTGGTGCCAACATGTACCACGACCACTGGCTCCTCCCCAGCACTATCTACCAGCCTATCTAAAACATGCGTAATATCCGCTACCTTTGCACCAGGCAGGCAAGTCACCATACGGTCAATACACGGTTTCACCACCCAGCTGTCTACCTGCCTAAGGATCAAATCACCAACTACCAAGAGACCCCCTCCCTCCCTGCCCAGGGATGGTTCCTTGGTACGAAAGGATACCCATTCACCAGCTGTAGAAGAGGTCCCTTTTGAGGGCACATTCCCCTTATCCACAGCACGGTGCCCTGTTCCCTCTTGACCCTCATGCTCCCTGACAGCAGCGGGGCTGCCAGATTCATAGTGGGACATATCTAACAAGTCCCCAAGAGTCTTCTCCATGCGCCTAACTGATTGTCTCTGCTTCTCCCGGTCAGCCACCTTGGCCTCAAGGGAGCAAACTCGTTCCCTGAGAACCAGGAGCTCATTGCACCGGGCATACACCCAAGACTTCTGTCCAGTGGGCAGATAATGATACATGTGACACTCCATGCAAAACACTGGATAGCCCCCAACCCCCTGCTGGCATTCTGGTTTCATAAGTGATTTAAAAATAGTTTTATATAATCCCCCTTTAAAACCCTTTGTATTCTCCTTGCAGAAGTCTGAGGCCTTGAATAGCTTTCAGCATCTCAGGGTAAGGGTAAAGAGAGACTACTTAGGACTGCTAACCCCAGGTTGGGAAATTCCTGGAGATTTGAGGGCAGATCTCCAGGCTCCACCTGGAACCTGCTGGCAACCCTCCTTTTAATAGGTGGAGTGGCTGGTGGTTAAATCATTTGAGCAGCTCTGCCCTCTCAGCTCCTCGGGTGAGGATCCTTCTAACAATCCCGCTCCCCTCTTTCTTACTACCATGGCTGAAAGGTAAGGATGCCAGCTTCCCGGTGGGACCTGGGGATCCCCCAGAATTACAGCTCATCTCCAGATTACAAAGATCAGTTCCCCTGGTTCAGATGGATGCTTTGGAGGGTGGATTCTAGAGCATTGTATCCCACTGAGGTCCTTGTCCTCCCCAGCCTCCATCCCCAAATCTCCAGGGATTTCCCAACCTGGATTTCCAAATCTACCCCCTATCTCCTGCCAGTGGCTGGGAGGGGAACAGACCTGGCAACCCTTCTGAAAGGTAAAAGATTCCATCAGAGGTAGAAGAAGAAGCCAGATTAATGATGGCTTCTCAAGCCGAGCAGGCCCATGATAGAAAAAAATTTCCTCCCCCCAAAGGAACTATGGCTTGTGGCAGATTGGAGCTGTCTGGTTTGCGAATTATAACACATGATTTGAGGAACAGAAACGTTTGAGAGGAGTGAAAATTTGACCAGGCTGATATTTTGGAAAACCACACTCAGACCCACACGAAAATACAGGGGACCACACCTTAACACTTCAGGCCATCCAACCACAAAAACACTGTTTGTGTTTAGAAGCGAGGCCTAACGGAAGCAAGGAACCAGAGAGCTGGAATTTGGTTGTTTCCTTCAAGGCAAAATGGAGCACTTTCCTTCATCCTCAAGCCTCTGCTGTGTTTCCCAAGCATGTCCTCTTCATTCTCTTTCAGTTTTGGTGACCCGAATGGCAGATGCATCCCTTGGGGGCTCCAAGGGATGCGATCCATGAAACAGTGGATGGGAGGGAACTTGCATGCTCGGACCTCCCTGGAGCCCTTGTAGGGGGCTCCTAGCCATGGGGCGCAAGAGGTGCCACTCTCGAGGCATGCTGTCAAGGGATTGAGGCTCCTCTGAGCCCCAAAGGTCCCACCACCACAGAACCAGCAATGGCTTTAGGGATGCTTACTGGGACAAGCGGGCAGTCGGCCGAGCGGTTCCCTTACCCGATCGAGACATCCATGATGAAACGTAAGTTTTTGTGAGATGAATATCCTGATAAACAGCAAAGCGCCAAAACATCTCCTTAGAGAAAGCGGGGGGGGGGGGGCGGAGCCTTCCCTGTGAAAAATAAAGCCTTATAAAGCGCATATTGAAGAGGCTTTGAAGCAACAAGTAACTAAAATAAAGAACAATCAAGAAAAAACTAAGCATCTTTTCAAACAATAGAGACTTTTGAAACTTTTCTTAAAAAGTAAACAAGTAAGCAGATGGCGGGGAGAAAAATGGTGCCGAAAATAAAGCCTTCTTCAGGAAATGCCAGCCTGGCTGCTCCAGTCACAAGACCGGAAGCAGCCACAGACTTTCCTGATACGATAGTGGCTGCTTTGCGCCCTCTGCTGGACCAGATGACTACTTTGAATGTGAACTTTGCAACTGTTCAAGCACTGCTAAATGATACTAAAGCAAAGACAGACCAAACAGCTGCAGACATGAAGGAAGTGGATGCCAAAATGACCAAGCTTAAAAAATGATTGGAGGTTGTGGAAAAGAAGAGAACCTCTGATGAATATCAACATTTATAACTACAAATGGAAAAGTCAAATCATGTTTTGAGATTTCAAGGGGTCCCAGAGATGAAAGGAGAAAATCTCAAAAAGATTTTAAGCAATGCCCCGAGTCCAGTTGTGGATTTAAAAGTGGAACATCTTCAAAGCAAAATGGATATAGTCTATAGAACATATTCAGAATAAATCAAGAAGAAAAATCTGCCCGGTGAAATTCTTCAGAAGGCATATTCCTGGTAAGGAAGGCAACTAATGGGATTACCCTAAAAATCAAAGATAAAGAAATAAAAGTATTAAAAGACATTCCATTTGAAATAAGGAAAAAGAGGAAAAAATACAAAAACTTGATTTTGTTTCTGAAAAAGAATTTCATGCCCTACAAATGGATTATACCAGAAGGCCTCTTCTTCAAATACAATGACAAGAAAGAAAGATTAAACTCTGTTACAAAAGCCAACGTGTTTTTGAGCAGTTTCAGAAGACAAATAAGCCAGGAACAGCAGCAGAGGATGCCAAGACATTGAAGAAGAGAGCGACCCTGGAAGCAAGGAAGAACTATCATCAACATCAACTGAAGAAGAATCAGACTCTGAACTTGGAGCAGTTGCCCCTAAAACCCCTGATACCAGATGAGGATATGAACTTAGAAAAAAGAAAGAAAAACATTAAATGTTCTATCTCTAACATTTGAACTTTATTAACTTGAGCTATCTACTTGATGTTCTTTATATAGTTAAAATGGTTGGATTTTTGACAATAACTGAATTTTATATATCACCTTCAACAGATCTAAACGTTAGAGAGTGGTGTATTTTAGTAAGCTACTTCTGCATTGTATGACAACTGCTACTTGGGCTTTTAGTGGTTTCTTTCCTTTTCTCCTGTAGTTTGTAGTTTACCACTCCCTTTTGATTTCTGTGTAGATTTTAGAATAAAAGCAATAAAAATGTTTTTAAAAAAAGAAAGAAAGAAAATACAGGGGACCACACCTTAACACTTCAGGCCGTTGAATCACAAAAACACTGTCTGTGTTTAGAAGCGAGGCCTAATGGAAGCAAGGGACCAAAGAGGGGAGGTTTGGTTGTTTCCTTCAAGGCAAAACGGAGCACTTTCTTTCATCCTCGAGCCTCTGCTGTGTTTCCCAAGCATGTCGTCTTCTCTTTCTTTCTTACCCCCCTGCAAAAGCCCCCCTCTTATATATAAACAATCCTTTTAAAAAGAAAACCAACTAGCCTTTTGCTTTAGTGCCAGAGGGCCACAGCCAATATTGATTCCTTTTTTTAAAAAAAAAGCACACTCAAGAATGTTGCCTGACTCCAATTCTTGCCCTCGCCTCTTGCCACAGAAAGGCGGATGTTGTTCTTCAGCTGCCGGATTTGGAGGAAGGAGGGGCCATCAAAGGCCTTTAACTGGGGAAAAAGAAACACAGCCCCAGTGAGACTTGGCCTGCTGACTCCTGGAGCTCTTCGGCTGTGAAGCCAGAGCCCAAACAGTGGTTGGGAGCCGAGTATTATTGACATTCCCCAATGCTTTTGTAGAGGACCGCACCAAACCACCTTCCTCTGCGCAGATTAGATACAGATGGCAGTCAGGAATGGTGGCATTGTGTCAATCAGATCCTCCAGCTCCAAAGCAGCAAAGTGTCAATCATGGACACAGAAGCTGATTTCTTGTTTGTATTGCAGGCTTCACAGGCATCCCAGAGTTCGACCTTGCCTGGAAATATCTGTCTAAATCTCCATCCGTGGCCAGGGTGAAATTTGGGGAGCATCCTCTTAATATCTCTGTCCCCATCATCCCCCCACCCATGTTCTGTTTGGATATGTTGACACAAGAGGCTCACAATAAACAATGTGGGTAATGAGATGAATTTTAATTCAGTGGTGGAACACACTCTTTGCATGCACATGGCCCCCAGTTTTAGTCCTTGGAATGTCAAGGATCTCAGTTTGCTGGCAGGATCTTGGATGGCCTCCGTCAAGTCAGAGAAGACCAGACAGAGCCAAGAGAACAAATGGTCTGATTCAGTATCGGTTCAGTGTACTCCACAATGCTCCCTCTAAGCTGTGGAGTCCTGTGAGCAAAAATTCTCCTTTGTGAGCTACTGGCATTAAAGTTGTGAGCGAGCGATTTGGCTACTGCATAAAATTAGTTTGCTCTGGAGCCATCCTTCCTGAGCGAAGACAAAAATCTGTGAGCCGGAGGCTAAAAAATGATGAGCTAGCTCATACTCACTCAGTTTAGAGGGAACACTGGTCCACAGGAATAGGAATAGGAATAGGTGTCCGAGCCAGGGCGAGAGCTGTGTGCCTGAAGTCCACAGCTAACAAAAGCAACTGATTGGACAACAAAGACAATAAAAGGAGGAGGAAGGGCTTTTCTTTTTTTTCTTTTTGGTGGAGGAGTTGCTTCTGGTTTTCTTCTGGGACTGAAGAGAAGGGTAGCGGGTCTGTACGAGGGGGGCAGGGGGAGGGTGGGAACATGCACTTTGGAAAGGCAGTGGTTGTATGTGCCGCTCCTGCTCTGGGTGTCTGCCAGAGCCCCATGCAGCTTCAGCAAGTGTGTAGACGAGCAGCTGTGTTGCTATGTTCCATTGTGGGGCATGGCTGTTGAATAAGGGGGCATAGCACTGAAATGCCCCGCGGTGGCTAAGGGCCTGGCCAAACAGTCTATCCTCCAGAACAGCCATTTTTCTCCAGGGGAACTGATCTCTGTAGTCTGTAGATCAGTTGTAATTCTAGGAGAACTACAACCCCTGCCCTGAAAGTTGGCTACCCTACTGTTCATGCATATTTTCAAGCCTTTCTTCACAGCCCTAAAGAGTAGCCCTTAGCCCTAAAGAAGTGAAATCTAACATTCTTGTGAAGCTGAAATCAGTGCCCAATGCCACATGGCCACTTTCTAGAATCACTTGTTTGTATGCATTGCCATGAGCATAAGTCAACTCCTCAGTAGTGCTGGGGATGCAGGGACTCTGGTGTGTGTGTGTGTGTGTGAAGAAGGGCAGAAACCTATGATGTGAAAGCAGAGCTGTCTCCATTTCACTGGACAGGAAATAAGCACATTTTCTCTTTAATGTGTGTTTAAAGTGTAGCTGATAAGAAGATGGAAGACTCTGGGGCATACATGGCTTGCTGGCTAGAGGCACTTTAAAAGGGGGATGACTGGCATGGGGTATGTTTAGGGTTGGGTTGGGACATGGGGTGGAGTATGATGGCAGTGACATTGCCATGTCATTTCCAGGGGAAACCCAGAAGTGAGATGGGATAGTTCTAGGAATCACTGGGAACTCTATGGTAAAGCCCAGATGTGATGTAGTGAAGTCACTGCTATTGCTGGTTTTGAACACTTTTCTCCAGCTACCACTCAGAGTGGCAGTGGGTAGAGAGAGCTGCTTCCCAGGAGATTGCCTGCCATAGCGAGAGCTCCAGCAGCCTCAGGTGCATTCTGGCAGAAGATGAGGGGAGCTCTTGGGCAGTCTGTGATTTTTAAAAAATCAAAATGGGGACCTTCAGGTTGCTATAGTCATTGTTCTGATTTTGAGGTATGTTCCTGTACATGGGAGAAAATATTAAAAGTGTTATATGTTGGCCCTTCCAGTTTACCATACTCAAAAGTTGCTGGAATTCCATCTCGTAGCCAGAGTTTTTTTCCAGTTCCAGTTTTCCAGTTTAGTTTGGCTCTTGCTAGTAGCCAGTTAAGTGCAAGTTTCCCTCCTCATGTTCCATTGGTAGTTCTAATAAAGGTGGTGGTGGTGGTGGTGGTGGAAAGTGCCATCGAATCGCAGCTGATTTATGGCAACCCTGTTGGGTTTTCAAGGCAAGAGGTGAACAGAGGCGATTTGCCATTGCCTCCCTCTGAGTAGTGACCCTGAACTTCCTTGGTGGACTTCCACCCAAGTACTACCAGGTCCGACCTTGTGTAGGTTCTGAGACATGACAGGAGCAGGTTAGCCTGGCCATCCAGGTCAGGGCCTCATTAAGTTACTAGGTGACTATGAACCTTTTGTGTTGCCTTCCCACAGGTATAGCATCTCTTATCAATAGGGAACAGGAGACAATGTACTTTCTGCAGCCCTGCACTGCAGATGGCTAGTTGAACAGACTACCATAGGTTGGTCTCCTGGCCTCGGGCTCCATGGTCCAGCAGCTGCTCAGTGGAATAATGAGATGCAAATGCAAGGGAGGGAATTGTTGTCACATGATGCTGTGACATTGCTGCCAGAAGTGCTTTCACAGCATTATGTGAAGCTCTAGGGATTCCCCAAACATTTCTAGTAAAAACTACAGAGATATGGAAAATCCCTAGAGCATTGCACGATGCCATGACATCACTTCAGGGTGACCAGAAGCAACAGCATGGCATTACGTTATGCTTGTATCTCCACCCTGCCCAAAGCTCCCTAGACGGCCCGGTAACTGCAGCCTTCTTAAATGCATCAGTTACACATGCAAGAACTTAAAGAGAAGACACTGCTCCCAATCCTGAATTAGTTAATTTGAGAGAGGAAGAAGTCTCATTACAGCTGTTCAAAACAGCTGCTACAAGCACCCAGAGGCTTCTGTACATATGAAGTCTCATTCAAAGGATATTGTGTGAACTGGAGTGAAGATTCCATGAAAGCAGCCATAGAGGAATATTCCACCATTAGAATTTTGATATTATACTGTAGTATAAATTTGGATAATAAAGTATAGGCTTTGACAAAGCCATTCTTTTTCTAAACCACAGTTTGTTTGTTTTTCAGAGCTGCAATTATTGATTCTGTTACAGTTCTACAGTGAAGAGTATCAGTATTCTCAAATGTCAAAGTATATGACATCACATGCAAAGTTAGAAGGCAGAGATGTAAGGTGCTTGCAATGGCTGCACAAATTGCTCAAAAACCGTTCCATTAATTTCACTGATATTGTCTCCAGTCTTCGGAGACTTGTCATCTGAAGACATGATGCAGTCAAATTTAAGCCTTTTAAAGTCCCATCAAGTTCACTCGGGGAAAAGTTAAGTACACTGTCAACTTTACCAGTGCATGATTTCCAATTCAAATCCAACAACATTTTAACTATGGTCAGATGATGCCCTCAAATTAACACCACTTTTTATTTTCCTTCTGCCCTGTACAATTATTAAATCTATTGCACAATATAATTATTAATGACAGCTGAGAGGGAAAATAGCATCCTTGCGCTTTTCTACATTTTCACCTTCCTTGTTTGTAAGTTCCTGTATCTTAGGGGGGGGGGGGGGGCGTGTCTGCTTACCATGTGTTTTGCTTCCTCTAGTGGTCAATTATATATTACACTGGTTTATGCTGGACATAACCCAGTGTAATATGGAATGGACCACTAGATAGAGCGAAACATGTGTGAAACAGGTAAAACCCCTGGAGAAACAGGAAAACCCAAGCGAAGGAAATGAGAGCAAGGAAGAGGCCCTTGGTATGTACCAACCTGCTGTGATCATCTGCTCTTAACTGAGGTCCATTATTTTCTGATGAACTTTAATTGTCCAGACAAAGAACCCAGCACAGTCTGACTAATCTGCAGGTGGGTTCAAAAGGATCCTCTATACAGGTGAGATTCCTAGGAGTCTTGGAAAGGGCTGAGTTTAGTGCTTTTTAGTTGAATCTGTGAAGTTGTTTTCAAAACCTTGTACTGCTTTGAGCCAAGAGGAAAGGCATGGAATAAATATTTCAATAAAAATAATTTTAAAAGAAAGTACTTCAGAACTCAGGTTTTACTTCCCCCAGCTACTGCCCCGTTGGTGTGGACCACCAAACCTTGAATTCTGCCTCTGTTGTTTTTACATTTGAATGCAATTCCAAATGCATTTGAGCAAAAAAACAGACAACAACCCAAAGGATGTTTATTTTATTTTATTTATATTTAAAGTCTGCCTTTCTCACTGAGACACAAGGTGGATTAAACAGAATCTGTCAATACATTCAACAAGATGGGACATCCAATAAACAACGCAATAGGTTTTGTATTGTAGAAATCTAAAACAGAGCTGATATGAAGCATAAACATTAATATGACACATTAAATGATGCAGAAATTATATAGTAGGATAGCCCAGGCTACCTGATCTTGTTAGATCTCAGACACTAAACAGGGTCGGCCCGGCTTAGTACGTGGATGGGACAGCACCAAGGAAGTCCAGAGTTGCTATGCAAAGAGAGGCAATGGCAAACCACCTCTGGATGTCTCTTGCCTTGGAAACCCTGTGGGGCACCAGAAGCCTACTGTGACTGTACTGCACTTTCCACCACTTCTAGCAACAACAGCATGTACTCCGTATAACTGTACAGTCTACAGTTCCTTTCCCTAGCCCTTTCTCAAATTACCCCTCTGGACCATTTTGTTACAGTACAGTCCAATTACCTGTGTTAAAAAGCCCTCTTGAATCATTCAGATTTGCATTGTTTGTGGAATGCCAGATAGGGTTGCCAACTCTGGGTTGGGAAATTCCTGAAGATTTGGGGATGGAGTCAGGGGAGGGGAGGGACTTCTGCAAGGTATAATGTCATCACCTACCTGCCAAAGCAGCCATTTTCTCCAGGGTGCCAATCTCTGTGGTTTGGAGATCAGTTGTAGTTCTGGGAGATCTCTGGGCTCTACCTGGAGGCTGGCAACCTTAAATTGGAGCCTTCCTAACCCCCATGATGCTGAGGAAGACAATACTGGGATATCTGGTTCATATGGCAGAGTTCTGCCCAGACAGAGAAGCATAATACTGAGTGCAGTAAATAAATCTCCCAAGAAGTATATTGTAAAAAAAAGATAAACTTGCATTTATTCAAGTAGATCCAGTTAACTCACTTTAAAGTTGCAGTCGAGAGGAGAGAGAGAAGCCTAACCTAAAGAGTAGTTGTTCCCCGTGGCCAAGGGCCCCAGCATGGCCAGGATCACCTCTGCGGGAGCACAAGGGCTCGGGTTGCCAGGTCTCACCTGGCTGCCAGTGGGGGGGCTCCCTCTTTGTCCCCCGGAGTTTTCAGCGTGTGCATGAAGCATGTGCACCACATGACATCACCCAGAAGTGACGTCACTGCACAGGGCACATTGCAGGGGAATGCTCTATCATTTGAGGGAAAACTCCATGGTAACAAGGTGACATCATTGCGCTGGGCATGTTGGCGTGGACGAGGCTCTTTGGGGTCAGGGTTCCCCCCACTGGCTGGATTGCGGGCAGCGGATTGGAGCCCCTGAAAGTGGGTAAACCCCTGCCCCCGTTGGGGGAATGGCAACCCTAATGAGGGCATCGTCTCTACAGGAGAAACCCTGAAGGCCATGTAAAGAGAGAGAAGACAAAGAGGAGTGATGTTGCACCTCCCAAGGTCCAGGCATGCTGAGTTGTTCATTCCAACAACAGACAAAACATTTTGGTAAAGTGTTTGGGGTGAGGGCATTTAGAAACTTTAGAAATGATGAGACCCTACCTACGCCTTGACAAAACTTCTTACAGGCATAGATAGGGTCTACTCATTTCTAAATTCATCCCAATTTCCCCCCCTTACACATGGTGTCCAGATGAACTTGGAAGTTTTCACTTGAGTGAAATATTCAAAATAAGTTCTGCTTTGACTGTTGCATTCTTGGGTGGGGCAGGTTCTGCATATCCCTGACCAACGCAATTCAGCATCCATGTTCCTCTTGCACCACCCTTTCCTCGCGTCCTCACCGCTCACAATGATCCCTTTCTAAAGAGGACATGCCTTTAGAAGTGGAATGACCAGCTGGATCATTTCTGAATACCAACACAATCCCTGTTCCTCTGCAAATTTACAATCTGACTGGGCGCCCTGGAGGATGGCGCCCTGCCGCCTAAGCTCTTAACTCCCCTTGCCAGAACAGTTTGCTACCCTGTTCTGGACACCACAATGCCACAGGAGCCCATGTGCTGGAAAGAGTTCAGAGTCTCTGTGCAAACGGTTGCTGCCCTGTCTGCACCATTTCGTATGGGGAGGGAATGACAATGGGTTAGGTCCTGAGCCAGAAACAGAATTTCTGTCAAGTTCTTTCAAATGGTGAATCATTTCCCCAACCACAAAAAGCTTCGGAAACCTCTCCCTCCGGCCACATTTAAAAACTAGTCCAGACACAACACCAGTAAAAGAATAAAAAAGAACCAGCCAGGAGAATAAGTCAGCAGGGTTACTGGCTTTCCTTGACACCACACTCGATAATACTGTGAAATGAAGCATGCAACGGAGTCTTTTGCAGACATCTCAAATAATACAAGATAAATAAATGGTACTCTCTGAGTTGCTAGGTTCCTTGGATCTCCTACTTGGGAGGTCGGCTGGATAAATATATTTTCCATTTACTTATTTAATTTGTTTAGTTCTGTTTATTGGTTTGGTTCATTTGTTCCCCACCTTCCTTCCCCATGGTGGCGGCTTGCATCCTTCTCTCCCTCCATTTTGCCTTCACATACCCCAGTGAGGCGGGCTTGGCTGAGAGTGTGCAACTGGCCCACAATCACCTGGCAAGCTTCCGTGGCAGAGTGGGGATTAGAACTAGGGTCTCACAGATCCTAGTCCAGCACTATAACCAGGAGTGGGCATGAACCAGGAAAATGTAGTTCAGTTTGTGGTTCGTGGCATGCCCTGTTTGCCAACCATGAACCATCACAAACTTTTAGCTGCCTCACATACTGGTTCACTTTGTGAGGTACGTGAGGTGGTAGGAAACCCTCCCCCCCGGGGCATGCTAGAGACACCAGACTTGCAGAGGCTCTCTGGCTGACTCTCCTCTACCTGCCTTCAAAGTTTAATGAGGATTGGATTTATGGAGTCTGAGTTACAAGCCCCCAAAGAAGGTGCCCCTCAGTTACAAGCCCCCAAAGAAGGTGACTGCCTGTCATTTCCCCAGAAAGCACTTTTCAGGGGGTACCTTCTTTATGAGGCTGTAACTTAGACTCCATAAATCCAATCCTCATCAAACTTGGAGGGCAGGTAGAGGAGAGTCAGCTGGCAAGTGTGGTGTCTCTAGCTCGCATAGGATCTGTTCTATATACTCTTAAACTTCTTGAACCAGCACCTGTCAAAATGACCACCTGCAGGTCCAGGAGGTTCAGGAGTGTATAGAACGGATCCTGTGCAAGCCAGAGACATCACAGTCACAGGGTTCCTCTCCCGTATGCTCCTTTACATGTCCTCCAAGTTGTTGCTTTGAAGTTTTGTAAACATTTTTATTGAGCAAAAATAGTCTGCCTGGAAATGTCTCTGCACATGAACCAGCACAAACCTCCAAAAATAGCTTGAAAGTTTGTTAAAAGTTTGTGCTGGTTGACCTGCCACAAACTTCACTTTGCAAACCACGAACTGGCCAAAATTAATCACAAACCAAGATCAGTTCTCGCCCAGTCCTAACTGCAGCCATTACACTATGCTGGGTCTTGAAGGCACCAGTCTATGCTTCTGTTCTTGCTAAGTTGCTAGTAAACAGCAGGTTCCTCTTGCAGTACTAGGCATTCAGTTCTGAGATAATCAAATCCCAGAATCACTGCTTATATAAAATATTTATTTATTTGTTCTACCTGCTAAGCTGGCCCATAGCCAGGATTTTGTGGCAGGTGGGGCAATTTTTTTTTTCTGGTGGGGCTGAAGTTCTCAGTGCAGAAAGAAAAGCCATTTTGCCAATAGGAAGCTGTTACCAGGATAGATCTCTACACTGCAAGCTGTCAACTGCTTTAGATGACAGTTCTCAGCTGCTGCATGGTAATCACTTCTGCCAGCCTAAGCAACAATTCTGATAACAAGCCGGCAGATGGGGGTGATGACTCCTATAATCAAGAAAACTTAGGTAGAAAAACTCTCTTTAAATCAGACCAGTCTCTTGACACAGAGTTAGAAGGGATCCACACCACTCTGCTTAAAGGAGCGCACACCTTTAAAAATGTTTTTAAATGATTGAAAAAAGCATTTACATGAGAAATTCTTGTGGGACTGTGCCTTTAAGAAAGGGGGTGGATCCCCCAAAAGCCCCACTGTAGCTATGGGCTTGCTAATGTCAGTGAACTGCCATAGACTGGAGTGACTGCGTCAATATTCCACTGTTACATCTGATTAAGCCGTTCTATTTACCTTGCTTGTTTTGGTCTGAATATTTTATTCCATGCCCATAGGTCCCGACCGAGAGATAGCATTGGGAACTGCCCCCCCCTTGGAATGCACGCCTCGCTCGCTTTGCTTTGCTTCGCTCCACGCATGCTCATTACTCATTCGCTTTTATCTCTAGTCTCCTCAGCTAACGACCTTGAAGGAAAGGGCCTCCTGTTATGTGTTACAAGAACCATAGGTGTTATGTATTCTATTCTCTTAACTTCTCTGGGAACTGTTCTCCCAAAATGTTCAACAGTAATTTTCCTTGAGATCTCATTTTTCCACACTTTCCTTGGGAACACTGGGCCAGTATATTTGGGTGCCAAGAATTCTCTGTATTGATTGGTAGAGGGTAGTTGGACCATGTTTCATATCCAATATAATTATGATTCAAATTATGTAATATACATAATGTACATATAATTATGTAATTCAAAGCTTAAGCATTACTAACAGAAGAAGTGTCTGACCAACATGATCTTTTCTACAAATAAAGGACTATCTGTTTAAGGAGACCTGTTGTGGACTATATCTATTGGGACAGTCTCACAGACCTTCGGCTTCTTCAGCTGCTCTGATCCAACCGTTCAAGTTGGTTCTGCCCTCTTGATAAAACACCCCCCCCCTTTCCCAGATTTTAAAGGGTAAGATTTATGAAAGGCCCGGATTTTAGCCGGGGCATGGACATGTGACTCTTCAACCCATTCATTTTCTTCAGGACCAAAATGTAACCATTTTATTAAGTAATAAAGGCGACCTCTCTTAAGTTTAGAATCTCAAAAGTGTTCAATTTCATAATGAGGCTCATCATTCTTCATCAGAGGAGGAGGAGAGGAGGAGGAGGGTCTCCATACGTTCAGCCCAGGATCCTTCTTCAGAAGGCTGTAATGGAAAACAGGGTGCACAAATTTTTAACAATTTAGGAAGTTTCAGTTCAAAAGTCACTTTGTTAAGGCATCTGACTACAGGAAATGAACCTACATATTTCCACCCTAGTTTTCGACTAGGTTGGAGACCTTTGATGTTTTTAGTAGATACATAAACAGAGTCACCCGGGGAGAGATCCCAACCTGGGATCCTCCCTTTGTCAGCATGCTTTTTGTAATCCGCTTTAGCCTCCTCCAAAGTTTTAGCAATCAACGGCCATGAGTCCCATGAGTCCCAACGGCCATGAGGCTAAAGATTTGGCAGTGGGTAATTTCTTAAAAGAAACAAAATGAGCTTGCTTTGAAAATGTGTCCACCACTACCCAAACTATAGTTTTTCCTTTGCTGGGGGGTAAGTCAATAATAAAATCCATAGAAATGACCTCCCAGGGTCGTTTGGGTGTTTCTAGTGGCTGTAAAAGTCCGGGGGGTTTCCCACCCTGGGATTTTCCCATTAAACACGTTTGGCAAGATGAAACATAAGTTGAAACATCCCCCCTCATGCGCGGCCACCAAAACTGTCTCTGCAATACGTTCAAAGTCATAAGAAACCCAAAGTGTCCTGATAACTTTGATTCGTGGGCAGCATACATGATTTCTCTGTGGACGGCAGAGGGAACCATCAGTTTCTGATCCTTAAACCAACAACCTTCTGGGCTCTGTGTCAAAGAAGGCAAGGCTTTAAATTCACAAATGTCCTCCTCCGAGTAGGCTGTAGCAAACTTAATAATCCACTCTGCTACTGCTGGAGTGACTGGGGCTTTGGTCTGGCTTCTTGTTTGCACAGCCCCCCCAATTGCTTAGGGGTAAACATAGTTTCTATCACTTCAGTCTTTTGAGAGTCATGTTGGAGCAGGCGAGAAAGCACATCAGCCAGTGAGTTTGACTTCCCAGGAAAATGACGCAGAGTAAAATTAAATTTTGAAAAGAAATCTGCCCACCTAAGTTGCTTAGTGTTAAGGGAGCGTTGAGTGCACAAAGCCTCTAAGTTTTTGTGATCAGTCCAGATTTCAAATGGCTGGCGCGCTCCCTCCAGCCAATATCTCCAGGAGGTTAGGGCCAGACGGATTGCGGCCGCTTCCTTATCCCACACAGCCCAGTTACACTCCGTCTCCCCAAATTTCCAAGAAACAAAAGCCAATGAATGTAACTTTCCATCAGCCCCCTCCCAAAGGATCATCCCCCCCCCCAAGGCCACATCAGAAGCATCCACCTGCACCACAAATTTCTTATTTTCATCGGGGTGCGCCAGTATGGGTTCGGAAGTGAAGAGGTGTTTCAGTGCCTTGAAGGCTTGTCGGCACTCCCGTGTCCATGGCAACCTGGCACCTGGTTTGGCAGTCTCCAGTCCCTTCACCTTAGTTTTTAACAAGTCAGTGAGGGGAAGGCTATAATGGGCAAAATTATTGATGAAATTTCTGTAGAAATTGGCGAATCCTAGAAAGCTCTGAAGCTGTCTTCGAGTGCAGGGGATTTCCCATTCCACTACTGCCGACACCTTGGCCGGGTCCATCTCCAAACCCCAGGGCAATATTCGATGCCCCAAGAAGTTTATCTCCGTTTTATGGAAATCACATTTGGAAAGTTTGGCAAAAAGTTTATTGTCTCTGAGTATAGCCAACACTTCCCGTACTAACTTCACATGTGACTCCAAATCTGGGGAGTAGAGTAAGATGTCATCAAGATAGCAAAGGACCTCCTTGAATAAGTGCTTGTGTAACACCTTGTTTATTAAATTCATAAAAACACTTGGAGCCCCCTGAAGGCCGAAGGGCATTACTAAATATTCAAATTGCCCCAGGGTATTAAAGGCAGTCTTGTATTCATCTCCCCCCCGAATGCACACTTGAAAATAAGCATCTCTGAGATCTTTCCTTTACTGGCCTCATTGAGCAAGTCTTTGATCAGGGGGAGAGGGTAGGCATTTGAGGTAGAGACAGCATTTAACCCTTGGTAGTCAGTACATAGCTGCAATCCCCCATCTTTTTTCTTTGAGAAAAGAACAGACACAGCAAATGGGGAAGTGGCTGGCTGGATAAAACCTTGCTCCAGGTTTTTATCGATAAATTTGCGCTGTTCAACTTTTTCCTGTATAGTTTCCCTTTTGGTAATTTATGGCCAGGCAATAGTTCAATAGCACAGTCTGTGTTACGATAGGGGGGGGCAGCTCGTCAGCCTCTGCTTCCTCAAAGACCACTGCTAAGTCCCGGTAAGCAGCTGAAATAGATAACAGTTTGTTGGAGTGATGCACCAAACAGGCGCTCTCGGATCCAGGCTGCCTGCCCCACTCCACGCTCCAAAGATGATCTTCACAGGAGGGAGAAACCCAAGTAATCCGTCCCTCACTCCAACAAATGTAGGGGTCATGTGTTATTAACCATGGGCTGCCCAACACCATAGGGAATTGCACATGGGGGGCAATGATAAAAGCACATTGCTCCCAGTGCTTCCCTGTGCCGATTATGATAGGTTCAGTCTCAAAGGCACAGGGTTCCTTCATTTCAGAGCCATCCATCTGGGTAAAATGTAGAGGCTCCTCCAAAGTACGCACCCCCAACCCTAACCCATCCACTACTATTGGGCTGATTAAGTCTCTGGCACAACCCGAGTCAATTAGGGCTCGCACCTGCATCTGCATGCCCTGATCTGGATTCACCACAGTCATGAGAATATAAAGGAGGGGCCCCGGAGAGATCACCATTTGAGGCACAATGGTTTGAGGGACCTGCTGCACTGCACCATTCAGAGCAGGTCCTGGTAATTTCCCTGCGTCTGTTCGGTCATCTCCTCTCCCGACTTCTCTGGGAATCTGGCCTCCACGATTTGGCATGCCAAAGGGTTTGGAGTGGACACTTTCTTTGGCTTGGGATGGGCTGGTGGGAGGCAGGTGCTTCTGCTTTTGGTGAGGCGGCGGGGCAGACTGAAGTGAAATGGCCCAATTCTCCACACTGGGTGCATAATCCCTTCTTCATCCGGAACTCCTAACGTCTCGGCCAGTCGCCTTGGCTTTTTCTTTAAAAGGGGTGGCCCGTGGGGGGGGCAGCAGTTTTCGGGGAGCTAGTTGAGTGCCTAATGCGGATCAAGGTAAATTGCGCTTTGGCTTCATCAGCTGTTCTGATCCAACCATTCAAGGTGGTCGGATTCACATTTCTCAAAACAGTCTCGTATAACTCCCCCTGCAAGCCCTGGCAATATTGCTCTACGAAGACCTCTTCAGGCCAACCCCCAATTTTAGCTTTTAAAAGTCGCGGTATACTCATGAACTGACAATCTCCCCTGAGAGAGGTTGTGCACCTGGTTCCGGGCCTTCTCTTCGCTCATCGGGTCTTCATACTGACAACGTAGGGCCCACATGAATTCTCCCACGGTATCCAATTCAGGGCCTGGGGGGTTGTGAAGGCTCACATACCAATCCGCAGCTTCCTCTCGCAGTCTGGAACTGATGTAGCCCACGCGATCCCCGTCATTCTGGAACAGGTGGCCCCAGTTCTGCATGCACCACCCTGCTTCGATTATGAAGAATTGCAGCTTTGCAGGATTCCCATCAAAGGTGGCCCCCATCAGCTTGTGTGGCACAGGTCGCCTGTCCGCCGGTTGCACAGGCCCCAGGACTGGTATGGCAGGAGGTCCCAGGGGGGTAGGAGGCTGGGCTGGCAGCTGCACAGGTGGTGGAGCCACTGCCGGCTGAACTCCGGCTCCAACACCACCTCCCACGAACTGCTCCTGGACTGCCTGGGCGTTGGGGAGATCAGTCATCAGCACGGTCATCTCCCTCTGCAGTCATCTCTGGATCATGTCGAACCGACGATCCATCTGAACCCACATTTCGGCCGTCACAAAGTCATCATTGGCCCTTCTCTCAGTCCCTCAGGCCGTTGATTGCCTGGTTCCACCTTCCCAGCAGGGAGACCAAGCCTCTGTAGTCCAGGGCCCGAACTGAGCCTAGGATTGGGTCCCACTGCTCCACCTGGGCTGGACAGTCACCCCAGTGGTGCTGGCGGGGCATACCGGTGCCTCTTCCATGGTAACCGGTAATTCCGATTCGGTAATAGGGATTTCAGCTCCACCATCATCCATGGCGGGTACAGTAGGCAGGTCCCAATACAGGATTTACTAACCGTCTGTGAAACTGTCTCAATAGATATAGTCCACAACAGGTCTCCTTAAACAGATAGTCCTTTATTTGTAGAAAAGATCATGTTGGTCAGACACTTCTTCTGTTAGTAATGCTTAAGCTTTGAATTACAATCATAATTATACTGGATATGAAACATGGTCCAACTACCCTCTACCAATCAATACAGAGAATTCTTGGCGCCCAAATATATTGGCCCAGTGTTCCCAAGGAAAGTGTGGCAAAATGAGATCTCAAGGAAAATTACTGTTGAACATTTTGAGAGAACAGTTCCCAGAGATTTTAAGAGAATAGAATACATAACACCTGTGGTTCCTGTAACACATAACAGGAGGCCCTTTCTTTCAAGTTCGTTAGCTGAGGAGACTAGAGATAAAAGCGAATGAGTAATGACAGGGCTCTTTTTGTAGAAAAAGCCCAGCAGGAACTCATTAGCATATTAGGCCACACCCCTGACAGCACAGCTCATTAACATATTAGGACACACCTGATGTTACCAGAAGTGTGGTCATCCAGCCACATCCACCTTTTGCTTCTTATTTTGTTTACCTTGTTGTCAAAACAGTTTTGACAAAACCAATAAAAACATTATTTTCTGTCCCATCTATACAAAATCTTGCCTGAACCAATATTTTATGCCCAACAATTATTCCCACACTGGATTGGAATCAATTCCTAAAGGTTAGGTTCCCATGGAAATCAGCTTGTCTTCCTGCAGAACTAGTACACTGAATATGATTTTTTAGGGTTGCCAACCTACAGGTGGGGTCTGGAGAGCTCCTGGAATTACAACTGAGCTCCAAACTACAGAGATCAGGTTAATGGCTGCTTTGGAAAGTGGAGTCCATGGCATTATGCCTTGCTTAGGTCCCTCCTTCCCCTAAACCCCACCCTCCACTCCCAAATTTCCAGGGATTTCCTCAACCTGGAGTTGGCAACCCTAGTTCACTGGCAGAACAATGCTAGGAGCCAGTTTGGTGTAGTGGTTAAGTGCGCGGACTCTAATCTGGGAGAACTGGGTTTGATTCCCCACTTCCCCCTTGCACCTGCTGGATGACCTTGGGCAAGCCATAGCTCTGTACCAGCTGTTGTCTCAGAGCTCTCTCAGCCCCACCTACCTCACAGGGTGTCGGTTGTGGAGAGGGGAAGGCAAAGGAGTTTGTAAAACGCTCTGAGACTCCCTTGGGTAGTGAAGAGCGGGGTATAAATCCAATCTCTTCTTCTTCTAGGTTTGTGGATGCACTGGACAAGAGTAATTTGTGGACTATTTTATTCAAGGTACAAAATTTTATTCAAGGTATAAGATTTCATGTGCCACCCACACTTCTTCAGATGGAAGAAGTATGCATGCACACAAAAGCTTATACCTTGGATGAAACTTTGGACTCCAACTTTATTCTGCTGCTTCAGACCAACACGGCTACCCACCTGAATTATTACTCTATAATCTATATATCTAATAGCCAAGGGTCCCCTGTGCGTGCGGATACTTATTTCCGCAGATCTGGGGCACATGGAGGGTAAAGAGGTTTTTCTGCACATTTGGGGCAATCTCCAGGGGTGCAGAAAAATTGAAAAGGTGTTTAGAAGTGTACGGGGGATACTTAAATCCCCCCCAAAGTAAAACTGCCTTCTGTGTGCATGCATGTTTACTGAGCCGCGGGAAAAGCAACTGTCTCTGTTGCTGCCCACGCCACTGCTAGGATTGCCAGGAAAAGCCGTCGGAGCCACAAGGTAACCCACAGTGGCAACCCCTATCCCAGGTGCTGCTCAGCCTGCCAGAGCAAGACCCGCCGCCACCAGGACTGCCAGTAAACAGGAGGATGGTAGGGGGACTCCCGGGGCCTCTGTTCTTCTCCCCCTCCCCGCCTCGGCAGCTGGAGTCCTGTGCCCCGTCAGTGGCCCCCACGGGCTTCTATTCAAAGGGGCAGCAGCACTGGAGGAGTGGCTGGGCCTGCAAACAGAGCAATGAGCAGCTGCTTGGTGGGCTGCCCCACCAGTTTTTTGCCTCGCATGCTTCCCCCCCACTTTTAAGCCACAACTTTGTTAGGTGAGGGAGAGGAGGAGGCAGCACCAGCAGCAGGAGCAGTGGCACACGGGAGGAAGAGTGACCAAAGCCAGCCAGCCACCAGCTCCCCCTCCCCCGCATCAACCATGCCAGACAGGGCTCGGGCTCCAGCAACATTTTGTTGTGGGTCCCCTCTTGTATCTTGTACTTTTTACAAGCAATTATGTACCAGTGGAGTGGTTACCATGCAGAGTCTGTCCCACAGGTAAAATTATCCTGTGAACAGGTGGTCTTTACCACATAAAAGTATCACTACCATCACAAGATCACCAATCATTGGAAGTCAACTCCTCAGAAGCAGAAAATCTCTCTTATTAGGAGGTTTAAGAACATCAACTTTGCTGGCCCTTTAAAGGCAGATGTCAGCCCAGTGGCAGGAGAAGAGGGACAATCATCTTCTACAGAAACTCTGCCCACTTTTAAAATTTCACAAAACAGGCAGTCTCCAAAGTGCTGCTGACCATGCTCATTTTTAGTTACAACTCTGTTTCTCTGCAGATATCCCCCAAAGTCCCCCATGCAACAGTCAAGTGTTCTGCCAACACACACAACAATGAAGCTACTTTTTCAGATGTTTTCTCTTGCATGGCAGTAAGCACCAAACCACTTTAATACAGAGTTTAGACACACATATATTTGCAAGCCATTCCCAACAAGACACAACAATGAACTCAGGCTTCAAACTTACTTTTCTTAAGCAGAAGATGCCATGAGAAAATGAAAGAGATGCTCAAAAATTAAAGATATTGTCAAAAGCAGCATTTCCTGGGCTCTCTGCTTTTTTACATCCTCCCCCCTTTTCAATAATTTTTTTAATAAAAAGACAAAGAACAAAATGAAACAAAAAGGAAGGAAGGAAGGAAGGAAGGAAGGAAGGAAGGAAGGGGAGCGAGAAAGAAAGGTAGGTGGGGGGAAAGAGAGAGAGAGAGAGAGAGAGAAAGAAAGAAAGATAGATAGATAGATAGATAGATAGATAGATAGATAGATAGATAGAGGAGAGAGAGAAAGGAAGGAAGGAAGGAAGGGGGAGGAGAGAGAGAGAGAAAGAAAGAAAGGTGGGGACAGAGAGAGAGAGAGAAAGACAGAAAGAAAGACAGAAAGAAAGGTAGGGGGAAGAGAGAGAGAGAGAGAAGGAAAAGGGATGGGGGAGGCACTTACCGGAGCAGGGAGAGCAATGCAGTGTTGGCAAGCCAAATGCAGAGCCAGGCATTTCAGAGCAAAGAGCCTAGCCCCGTGTTTAATCTCTGGGCAGGGCTTTCTCGCTCTGGTTCTCTGCTCTTAAAGGGAAAGCGCCTGGTGGGGCTTTTTCCTGCCGGCTTTCTGCAGGAACTTTCCCTTTAAGTGTAAACAGCTCAGGCCAGGCAGAGAGGGGGCAGGGCAGGCTTGGACGCCAGCCGGACCGACGTTCTGGTGCGTTCCTGCTGAAAAAGAGCCCTGAGTAATGAGCATGCGCGGAGCAAAGCAAAGCAAAATGAGCGAGGCGTGCATTCCAAAGGGGGGAGCAATTCCCAGTGCTATCTCCCAGTTGGGACCCATGGGCATGGAATAAAACATTCAGACCAAAACAAGCGAGGTAAATAGAATGGCTTAATCAGATGTAACAGTGGAATATTGACGCAGTCACTCCAGTCTATGGCAGTTCACTGACAGCTGCTAAGCCTGGCAAATCACAGCTCCAGATGTTCACTTGCAACAGTTCGGGAGAGGGTGCCAGCCATTCTTTGGGATCAAACAGATCCTGCACCCGTTCCCCCAGCCACTGTGCTGCAAACATGCAGACTTGCTTACTGTATAAAGTTGCCAACCCTGGGTTAGGAAATTCATGGAAAGTTCTGGGTGAAACCTAGGGATGGTGGGGTTTAAGGAGGGGGGAGACCCCAGTATGATATAATGCCATAGCATCTGCCATCCAAACCTGCCATTTTCTCCAGGGGAATCGATCTCTTTATTCTAGGGGCAAGTTGTAATTCTGGGAGATTTCCAGGGCTCACCTGAAGTTCGGCATCCCTACAGCTTGTGGTGCATAGAGTTCAGGAGCAGGCCAACTGTGGTTCCAGACACAGCAGCTGGAGCAGTACAAAAGAGAGCAGTTAAATCGACTGTTTTCTTCATGTTGCTAATTTGGTCAGAATCCAGCAGATTAAGTCAAAGGTCTCCAACCTTTTTGAGCCTGTGATCACCTTTGGAATTCTGACACAGTGTGGCGGGCACAGCCACAAAATAGCTGCCTTAAAATGGCTGCCGCTGAAGGTGGAGCCAGTTACAAACTGGTCACCCCAGCTCATCTTCTGTCACACAGTGAAGACCCTTGTGCTGTGGTGGCAGCTGCTGTCAAAGCAACATTTCAAAAATCTGCACAGCGGGTCAGATCTTCAGTGGCCAATAAGAAGCCTCGTTAGGCAACAGCCCCACCTGGCCCTGCCCATTTTCTAACAAAGCCTGGTGGGAGCCAGGCATTGTGCTCCTGACCAACATATCTTTAAGGTTTACCCTAGAACTACAGGCTGGCCAGATGCTGGGTGTGCAGGTGCCCGGAGCTGCTGGCCTGCTGCTCCCCTCCCAGTGGCATTCTAGGCCAAGGTGGAATTCTGACACAGGCTGAGGGCACAATCACAAAATGGCTGCCGCAGGTTTTCAGGAAGTTTTGCATAATAATAACTCTTCAACATTTCAGGCAGAAGGCCTGGTTTACAGGATGCCTTTTAATCTGTGCAGCCAATCTAAAGCCTTGCTGGGCCCAAGCCCCACCCTCGCCCTGCCCACTTTCTAGAAACATTTGGTGGGTGTCAGGGAGGGTGCTGGCGGGCACCATGGCACCCACGAGCAACACATCAGGGACTCCTGCCCTAGACAATCACCTATGGCTGCCTGGTGGGTGAGCTGGCCCTGCCAGTAATATATCAAAAGGTGCTCTTCCACAGCTGGTCAATCACAGGGAAAGCTCCATCAAGAATTAGCCCAAAGGGCTATGCGGACCTTATTGGAGGCGTCAAGCGGCAGCTGGTTTTGGTCCTGCTGAGATTCTGCCTTTCATCTTAGCACAATGCAGAGAAAGAAAGAAAGAAAGAAAGAAAGAAAGAAAGAAAGAAAGAAAGAAAGAAAGAAAGAAAGAAAGAAAGAAAGAAAGAAAGAAAGAAAGAAAGAAAGAAAGAGCTTTGAAAGGGCTCCATTGAAAAACTGACTCAGTACCCAAATATGAATTTGTAATAAACCTTGGGAAAATCTTTTTCCATTTAAAATAATTGCAGTTGGCCTGAAACATATTGAATTTTTAATTCAAACCCGATGACTGTAGCTCCCAGTAACCAATTATATTTATAATAAATTCTAACCTCCTTAGAACAAATACAGTTGGGAGATTTAAAGTATAGCTGAGCCGAACACATATTTGCTTATGGTTTCGGCCACAGGGGATAGTCTGACCTTTTTAACAGAGGGGAAAGAGGACCATTCATTAATTAGTTTGAGTGGTTAATAATAGGCAGGCATACATTTAAGGAAGAGAATGGGTAAGTTAGTGAATTGGGAGTATATCAAGGCAATTTTATTTTATTTTATTTTATCTCTGAGTTGGAAGGGACCACCAGGGTCATCTAGTCCAACCTCCTACCTATGCAGGAACTGTTGGAAGTCGCAGAGTGTACACCGTCACCTGGCTCAGCCTTCAGAGAAAATACCATAGATTTAGAGATAGATAGAGAGGTCAGGACACAGAGAGCATCTTTTCCTTCCTGCTATCTGGAAGGACACACACAGAAGGAGCACATGCTCTCCATCTTTGCCCACCAGTTTGGTGTAGTGGTTAAGTGCGTGGACTCTAATCTGGGAGAACTGGGTTTGATTCCCCACTCCTCCACTTGCACCTGGCTGGATGACCTTGGGCAAGCCATAGCTCTGTACCAGCTGTTCCCTCAAGGACAGCTTGGGAAAGAGCTCTCTCAGCCCCACCTACCTCACAGGGTGTCTGTTGTGGGGAGGGGAAGGGAGAGGAGTTTGTAAGCCGCTCTGAGACTCCTTCAGGTAGTGAAGGGCGGGGTATAAATCCAATCTCTTCTTCTTCTACCATGGCTGCAGGACGTGCATTCTGTATCTGCATTCATCCTAGCTAGTTAGACTAGATTCTAGTCTATCATGTCTGAGTTTTGCCCCCAACCCTCACAGGGTTTTCAGGGCAAGAGACATTCAGAAGCAGTTTGCCTGCCTCTGAGTAGCAACCCGGAACTTCCCAGATGGTCTCCCATCCAAGTACTGACCAGGGCTGATCCTGCTTAGCTTCTGAGATCTGACGAGATTGGGCTAGCCTGGGCCATCCAACCTGGGGCCTGGCACTCAATACTGACCCTTCTTTCCACGGCTGTCCAAAGCCCTGATCCTCGTGTACCACCCTGCCACACTTTGCCAGAGGAAGACAAAGCGATCTCCCCAGGAACAATCTAGTGGGGATCTGCAGAGGAAGGTAGGGATTGGTGGAAATTGGCACAACCTTATATGTCAGTACTAGCACTTTTTAAAAAGCTCCACCTACTTGAGGTTGCCAGCTGGAGACCCCTGGAATTACAACTGATCTCCAGACTACAGAGATAGGTAATTTATTGTTTATTGATTTATTCAAAACATTATCCCACTGCTCCGGGGGGGCGGGGGGATGGCTGCTTTGGAAGGTGGACTGTATGGCATGATGCCCTGGCCGAGGTGCCTCCTCTCCCTAAAGCACACGCTCCCTCAGCTCCCTCCCTGAAATCTCCAGGTATTTCCGAACCTGGAGTTGGCAACCCTGTGTCTACTAACCAGACAAATAGATCTCTTCAACTCTAATCTTCATTTCCATTTTCAACTGAAGGCCCCAAAGGAAATTTCATGCTTGCGCTAGGCCCTATCTGATTATGCATTAGCAGAATTCTCTAGATTATGGTACCCTGGAAAGAATATAAAACACAAACACTTGGAGTATCACACCACTAGTGGCACTGCCAGCACCCTCAGGGATTCACTCTGGATCCTGCTTGTCTTAGTGCTGTTCTGGGAGATGCTGACAGGTACAGGCCAGAAGCAACCCCAACCCTGGGTTGGGTTGACAATCTCTAGGAGGGGCCTGGAGATGTGCCAGAGTTCCAAGCAATCTTCAGATGACAGAGATCAGTTCCCCTAGAGAAAAGGGTTGGTTTGGAGGGTGGGCTCTCTGGCACTCCACTGGGGTCCCTCCCCTCCCCTCCCCTCCCCTCCCCAGGCTCCGCCCCCCAAATCTCTGGGAATTTCTTAGCTTGCAGTTAGTAACCCTACTGGTGGCAGCACCCCTTTTAACTGTGCCTCCTCAGGTGGCCACTTGGGTCACTTTGGTGGAGAACCAAGCCTGACCTTCCTCTTTTCTCTCTGGACTGTGCTTTCCCTTGTCCTCTTGTTCCTCTCTCCCTGCCCCCCCATTCCTTCAGAGTAGGGCTGCCAGCTTTGGGTTGGGAAACACCTGGAGATTTTGGGGGTGGAGCCTGAGGAGGGCGGGGTTTGGGGAGGGGAGGGAATTCAGTGGGATACTAGGCCATAGAGGCCACTTTCCAAAGCAGTCATTTTCTCCAGGTGAACTGATCTCTGTCGCCTGGAGATCAGTTGTAATGGCAGGAAATCTCTAGCTACTACCTGGAGGTTGGCAAGCCTACTTCTAAGACCTTCATATATTTTTGCTACATCTTTTTAATTTTTAGCAAGACAAAAATAACTACAATCATACAAATAACATACACAGTCACATTATATATAAGCACAAGCAATCATGAATAATCTCCAAATGCATCGTCTACAATATCTAATCATACATACCTACAAAGACAAAAACTACAAATACAAATATGCACTGCCCTAGACTATTTGTTAATCAGGACTTACTTATATATACACTTAATTTTATAGTTCTGTTTGTGTTTATTCCATCTTTCCTTAATTACCTCATATCTAACATTCCTTTTTTACATATATCTTGCCTGACTATATTTTTATCATTTTGTGTTTTAAAAGTTTAGTCTTAGTTTTCAGCTAATTAAAAAATACTTTCAAGTTTTCCTGGAATTCTGGAATTGGTCTATTACATATGTAAGAAGTTAATTTTGCCATTGTCACATATTCGCTTAATTTATTTTTCCATTCCTTCAGTTCTGGATGTTTTTCTGCCTTCCATCTTGCTGCAAATATTATCCTTGCCACCATCACCATATAATTAAATAATTCACTATGTATTTTTACAATATTGCTTGGAAAGATATTTAATAACATACTTTGGGGGTCCATCACAAACTTGTGATGGTATATGATATGGTATATGATAACAACAGCAAGAATGGTGTATGCACAAAATTGGAAAAATGAAAAAATACCAGATGTGTGGGAATGGTTGAAAAAATTGTTATATATGGCTGAAATGGATAAATGGACTAGAAAGTTAAATGACCTGTACTCAGAGACCTTTTTAGAAGATTGGAAAGATTGGAAAGAATATGTTGAAAAATACTGGGACATGAAAAATTACATTTATACATGGTTATAATAACATAAAGCAATAGAATTAGAGTATATGAATGTATTAAGGATAATTAGATAATGAAGTTGTTTTTTATTTTAGAATTATATAAGAATATAGAAAGTAAGAATTAGTATATAAGTATTTTTAAGATATATGACCGTTACCAGAAATGTAAACATAGATATAAGTATTACTATTTTGGATAAAGTGGAAAATGTGTTATGCTTCAGATGTGGTAGGAAACCGCCAATACAAGATAAAAACAAGATTATACAAATAGAACAAAATGTTATATAATATGGAAAAAAGGATTTGTATAAGATAAATGTATTAATTTTAATGTTTTGAAAAATAAAATTTTTTTTACAAAACAAACAAACAAACTTAAGTTTTAGTATCTTTTGCATTTCTTCATGTATTTCTATCCAATATTTTCTTGCTTTCTTACATGTCCACTGTATATGACAGAATCTTGCATCTGTGCTCTGACATTTCCAGCACATTCTATTGTATCCTTTGTTAGTTTTTGAAATGTCTTTGGGTGTAATATACCATCTAAAAACATTTTATACCAGTTCTGTCTTATTATTTGAGATTCGGTAAATTTAACTTCTTTAGTCCATAGTTTTTCCCACTGGCTCATACATATATTGCCTCCAAAGTTCTGCATCCATTTTATCATACAGTTTTTACTTGCTCTGTTTCTGTATCGTATTGCAGAAATATTTTATAAATTTTTCCTAGTAGGTCTGTTGAATCTCTAGTGATTAAATATTCAAAGACTGTTTTCTCTCTTAGTCAACCTTCTTCCTTTGCTATTTGTTCTTTGTATTTAGATACCATTTGATGATATAACAGCCATGGAATGTTCTTTCCTTTATTATAGATCTCTTGCCAAGGTTTAATTTTTTCTTTGGTGTAGTGGTTAAAAGTGGTGGACTCTAATATGGAGAACCAGGTTTGATTCCCCGCCCCTCTACATGCAGCTGCTGGGTGACCATGGGTCAGTCACAGTTCTCTCAGAACTCTCTCAGCCTCACCTACCTCACAGGGTGTCTGTTGTGGGGCCCACAAGGGTGACGCCCTCTTCCAAATTTGCAATGGCCCCTGTATTCTGGGGACAGCTTTCAGAACCGACCATTCCCTGCTGCAGTGATGACTTGCGAAACAGCTGGGTGGGCAGCAACAGTTGCCAGCAGGGCTTCTAGTTGCTGGAGGGAGGGAGGGAGGGAGGAGAGGCTCCAAGCTTTTCTGCTTGCATCACTCCAGTGGGGTTCCCCTGGGCATGTTCCTGATCAATTTCACAGAGGTGCGGGGCAGGGTCTCAGACTGCAGCTCAGCAGGGAGAGAGAGAAAGAAAGAGACACAGTTGCTGCTCCACTGGCAACTGGGGCTGAGCTGCTGGTGCCTAGCTATTGGAGCACTCACCTCGGACTCATAATTTCTGCACTCCAGTTCTTGTCCCTTGTCCCTGGGTGGCGCCTTCCACAGATCCATAGCTAGAGAGAATAGAGTGAGTTGAGTGAGCAGATGGGTCATTGAGTGGGACAAACGAATGCAAAGAGCATTAAGTTAAAAAGCAACTTCTGCCAAGGGCGCCAGCGCTGATCCAGGCAGGCTCCCTTTTTTCCTTGTCTCTGTGTGTAGGTCTGTTCTGACAGTGCCAGGAAGGTTGGGTGGGAAAAGAGCCCACGAGGAAGGGGTCACCCTCAGGAGGAATGGCTGCTTGGGTGAACTGGTGGCACCAGGCTCCTCAAGCAAAGGGGAAGGCTGGCCGCCTGGTAATCAGTGTATAACTCTTGTGCAGAGAGCAAGGGGAGGGGCTAGGAGAGTGCTTGATCCACTCCAGGGAGCTGACTCTTCTCTGACTCTTCTATTTTTCATTTTTAAAATTATTTTTGTGATGTCAGAAGTGACATCATACCCCCCAGTGCCCCCCCACTGAAAATCATTTAGCTGCGGGACTGAGTTGGTTCCAAACCTGATTATTCATTCCATTATAACTTGTGCTGCCTCTTGTGGCTCAGGGCCTGTTGCTTGGGCTGTGCTTTTCTAGAAGCGATGCCACCTGCTGTCTCCTTGCCCCCCTTGGCAGCAACGTTGGTTTGTCCTTGCCAGTCACTTCACTGCTGTAGCTCTTGGTCCATTGCAATGCAAACGTCTTTATTTATAGCCACTTTTCTGTGAGAGTGTGGAACAGTGCAAAAATATCATTATGATGGCAAATACAACCCTGAACCAATAATGTTCCCAAATCTATGGTTATCTGGTGCCAATCATGCTACCCCCACACACGTGGTAAGCCATGTTGATTTTTTGATATTAAAATCTATTTTTAAAAGGGCACTGGAGTTTTTGAGGGAATGTCCTGCACTTCTACCTGAAAACTTACTTTAATATCCAGTGTAGTTGAAGGTGGGTCTTCCCCCCAGAGTGATCCTGGCTCTTTGGCAAGTATAGTTGCCAACTCTGAATTGGGAAATTCCTGGAGATTTTGGGATAGAACCTGGGGAGGGCAGGGATGTGGAGCCTTTTCTTCAAGCAGAACAGATCCCTGTGGTCTGAGGTGGAGGCTGGCAATACTAAATGGCAGCACTGTGGTCTTTCACATATCTGTCCTATCATAGGCGTCAACTGGGGGGGGGGGCTCGAGGGCTCAAGCCCCCCCCCGAAATTTCCCGGGGGGGGGCTCAGCCTCCCCCGGCAAAACGAAGCCTCTACCAGGCAGGCTCGCTTGCCTGCCTGCCGGCCCACTGGCCGGCTGCATAGGCGTCATCTACAGGGGCTGGGGAGCTTGAGCTCCCTCCCTCCCTCCCTCCCCCCCCAAAACTTTTCAGACAGTGCTGAGCCTCCCCTGGGGCCCAGGGCAAGTTCCAGTTCATTTTGAAAGCGAGGGTTTTTCCCCTCCGCTTTCAGAGACTCCGTTCTTCTGCTAGGTGAGAGGGGGGGGGGAGGAAGTCACAGGAAGCTTGGAAGCTAAGCTCCACCCCCTCTCGGATCAGCCTACAGGAGCCTGGAGGCTGCACATGAAGATTGATTTCCTTGCTTTCCCGGGCTCACCAAACAAAGTAAGGAAGCCAGTGCTGTCTTTCTTTCTCCTGCAGCCCCAGGAACTCTTGTGCTGCAGGGAGCAAGCTGGAATCCTGGGCTCACTTTCTTCTGTGGGGGTGGGGGTGGGGGTGGGTGGCTGCGCTCTCTGTCCCTCTCTCTCTTTCTGTTACTCCATCCTGGGAGAGCTGAAAGCAAGGAGAGACTGGAAGCAAGGAGAGACTTTCCCTTTCCCTTTTCTTTCTTTCTCTGGGATACGACATGGAGGCTACCCTCCAGAAACTTGATTTTTTTTCCTAGGGGAAAAATCTGGAAGTCTGGAAATGAGCTGTAATTCCAGGGGATCCCCAGATCCCACCTAGAGGGTAGCATCCCTAGCTCTTGTGCTGAAATTGGAAGCTCTGGTTCTGCTGAGTGAGTTGGTGCATGCAAACCACTGGCATTGGTTTGCATTTGCTAAATCACCCTTCGTGGGTGGAGGAAGGGAAGTTGGAGGAAGGGAAGGGTGTCATTCTACCAAAAATGGAAGGTTTGGGTTTCTCTGTGAATTTGAGGACAGGAACTGGCACTAAAGTGAGATGAGAAAAATGTGTGGCTTTCTGAAAAATCTTGTGCTACAGTAATAATTATGCTACAATACAGTCTGTTTATATTAAAGGAACTACTGAGCTTTTTACTATTTTGTATGTTATGGTAGTGATATGAGAGCCAATTGAGCTGTGGGTCCATCTCATGCTACTGACAATAGTTACATATTAGGCCTTGCCCAAATGGTTCTGGGCATTAAAGCGCAGTTGCCCTGTGATTATGGAAAGTGATAGCAAGTCAAAGTCAACTCATGGTAACCCTGTAGGGTTGTCAAGGCAAGAGATATTCAAAGGTGATTTGCCATTGCCTGACTCTGCATCATGTCCCTGGTATTCCTTGGAGTGAATAAATGTCACTGCTGGGAGACAACAGGCTCTCTGAGTATTTATGAGGGAACAGTGTATCTTGCTTGCTGCTTAGTTCATGTAATTAGGCTCTGAAGGACTGTTTTGGAAATGATCTGCTTAAAGACTCTGATGTGGTGGAGATGGTGTTCTATGTTTCTTATAGGTAAAGGTAAAAGTTTCCCTTGCTCGAAACCCAGTCAAATATGACTCTAGGGATGCGGTGCTCATCTCCGTTTCCAAGCCGAAGAGCCAGCGCTGTCCAAAGACATTTCCGTGGTCATATGGTCGGCATGACTAGACGCTGAGGTGCACGGAACGCTGTTACCTTCCCACCGAACTGGTACCTATTTATCTACTTGCAATTTCTTGCTTTTGAACTGCTAGCTTGGCAGGAGCTGGGGCCAGAGATGGGAGCTCACTCCATCATGCAGCACTCAGGTCTCGAACTGCTGAATTACCGGTCTGCAGTTCAGCATCTTAACCACTTGAGCCACTTGCTTCTAAAAGAGATAGGTTTTGAGTTACAGTTTGATGTAGTGGTTAGGAGCATGGACTAATCTGGGAGAACCGGGTTTGATTCCCCACTCCTTCGCTTGCAGCTGCTGATGTGACCTTGGGTCAGTCCCAAGTTCTTTCAGAGCTGTTCTCTCAAGAGCAGTCCTCAAAAGAGCTCTCTCAGCCCCACCTGCCTAGTCACAGAGTGTCTGTTTTTAAATGGTAAGCCCATCTGCATGAACAAGATGGGGGGGCATGCAGATCAACGTCCTTTTAAAATTTCCTTTTGCTGTGTGCAGCCTGGAGAGAACACTGGCAAGAATTGTGCACTCTGTACATGAAGCTCAATAGTCATGGGACAGAAGAAGAAGAAGAGATTGGATTATACCCCGCCCTTCACTTGGAGTCTCAGCGGCTTACAAACTCCTTTCCCTTCCCCTCCCCACAAGAGACACCCTGTAAGGTAGGTGGGGCTGAGAGAGCTCTTTCCCAAGCTGTCCTTGAGGGAACAGCTGGTACAGAGCTATGGCTTGCCCAAGGTCATCCAGCCAGGTGCAAGTGGAGGAGTGGGGAATCAAACCCGGTTCTCCCAGATTAGAGTCCGCACACTAAACCACTACACCAAACTGGCTCTCTTTTGTGACAAGTCCTTTTGTGGATCAAAAACTGACTAATTAAAAGGAAACAGAGTGAGTATAAATGGGCAATTTTCTCAGTGGAGGGAGGTAAGCAGTGGGGTACTGCAGGGATCAGTACTTGGTCCAATGCTTTTTAACTTGTTTATTAATGATTTGGAGTTGGGAGTAAGTAGTGAAGTGGCTAAATTTGCAGATGACACGAAGTTTTTCAGGGTGCTGAGAACCAGGGAGGATTGTGAGGCACTCCAAAGGGATCTGTCAAGGATGGGTGAGTGGGCATCAACATGGCAAATGGGATTTAATGTAGCCAAGTGCAAAGTGATGCACATTGGAGCCAAAAACCCTAACTATAAATACACATTGATGGGGTCCAAACTGGCAGAGACTGATTAAGAGAGAGATCCTAGAGTCGAAGTAGATAACTCAATGAAAATGTTGAGACAGTGTGCGACTGCAATGAAAAAGGCCAACACTATGGGGGTTATTAAAAATGGAACTGAAAACAAATCAGCCAGTATCATAATGCCCCTGTATAAATCGATGGTGCGACTTCATTTGGAGTACTGTGTACAGTTCTGGTCGCCACACCTCAAAAAAGATATTATAGCATTGGAAAACATGCAGAAAAGGGCAACTAAAATGATAAAAGGTTTGGAACACTTTCCCTATGAAGAAAGGTTGAAGCGCATGGGGCTCTTTAGCTTGGAGAAACGACGGCTGAGGGGGTGACATGATCGAGGTTTATAAGATTATACATGGGATAGAGCAGGTAGAGAAAGAAGTCCTGTTCTCCCTTTCTCACAATACAAGAACTTGTGGGCACTCGATGAAACTGCTGAGCAGTCGGGTTAGAACAGATAAAAGGAAGTACTTCTTCACCCAAAGGGTGGTTAACACGTGGAATTCACTGCCACAGGAGGTGGTGGCGGCTACAAGCATGGATGGCTTCAAGAGGGAATGGAGCAGAAGTCCATCAGTGGCTATTAGCCACAAAGTACAGATAGGAACTCTCAGTCTGGGGCAAGTGATGCTCTGTGTTCTTGGTGTTTGATGGGAGGGGCAACAGTGGGAGGGCTTCCTGCCCCCACTGCTGGACCTCCTGAGGGCACCTGGTGTTTTTGGCCACTGTGTGACAGAGTGTTGGACTGGATGGGCCACTGGCCTGATCCAACATTGGCTTCTCTTATGTTTTTATGTTCTTATGTTCATGCTCTTCATTTTGCTGTTACTTAAAATGGTGTGGTATAGTTTCAAAGGGACAATTAACTGGGATGTGTAAAAGGAATGACAGGATTGCCCATTGGAAACAATGGGAGAGGCTTGAAGGCCCATTGGAGATAATGGGAGCCAGGAATGCCAATTGACTTGCATACTGAAATACATTGCAGCACAAAAAAAGTTGCAAAGAAAATATGGAATGGTTTTTCCATTAAGGTCTTTGGGCCCAGATAGGCTACTCTGGGACTCGAATGACAGCTCCCAGAGTGGAATTACGGTCCCTAGGAATAGAATCTGTGCTCTGGGACTAGAATGACAGCCCCCAGAGTGGAATGACAATCCCTAGCAATAGAATCTGTGCTCTGGGATTGGAATGACAGGTCACAAAGTGAAATGACAGCCACTGGGAATAGGTTCAGTGCTCTGGGATTTGCACTCACTCCTAGGATATGAGTTTGAAGTGAGAAGAAGAAGAGATGAAGAAGAAGAGATTGGATTTATACCCCGCCCTTCACTTGTAGTCTCAGAGCGATTTATAAACTCCTTTCCCTTCCCCTGCCCTCAACAGACACCCTGTGAGGTAGGTGGGGCTGAGAGAGCTCTGAGACAACTATCCTTGAGAGAACAGCTGGTACACAGCTATGGCTTGCCCAAGGTCATCCAGCAGGTGCAAGTGGAGGAGTGGGGAATCAAACCCAGTTCTCACGGATTAGAGTCCATGCACTTAACCATTACACCAAACTGGCTCTCAAGATTGCTGCTATTCTGAACTCTGTACATTGCTCAGAAATAGAGTGCGCAGCAACTGTTTGGTATTCTGTCCTGGCTCAGAGATTTCAGCCATGCATTTACCAAATGAAGGCATCTGTGATGCCATAAGTTAGTACATTTCAGTACAACGTCACCCTTACAAATAAGACAGAAACAAGACTCCTCTAAATGAATGTCCAGGAAAACTTTTAAAATATTCTCCTACAGGCTTTTCTGTGTTGTCTTCCTTACTGTCAAATTTGTGACCATTACTTTGTCTGATGCACATGGTATGTATATTTGCAGATCTATTCTAAAAGTGAATTTAAATAAAGGACACCGCAGAGACCGCTACCACTATAACCACTGGCCAACTCCCACCTTTTCCTGGGTTTGGCCCAGCCCGGGGGCATTGCTGGGGGTTCCCAGGCTCCCCTAAATTTCTGGGGAGCCCCTCCCTAAATCCCACATGGCTCTACCTCCATAGATAGTGACAATAGCCTATGATGTCACTGGCTCCTCCCTATGATGTCACTGGGCCTCGGTTCTTTTAAGGACCTAGCATAGCGACTCTGGCTCAGCCCCAGCCCCCCCCCCCCGGAAAATTGAAAAGTCTACGCCCTTGTGTCCTATCTCTTGTCCTACCCTTTTCTCTAAGGAGCTAAGGTACAGTTGCCGGGCAATTCCTAGCAACCAGCGTGACCATTGTGCGGGAAGCAATCTCACAGGTGGAAAATAAAAAAAACATATAGCCTTGGTTATTTACCAGAAGTTGACACAGGAAGTGACAAAGTAAAACCATAGAGTTTCTGGCAATACCTAGAGCTTCCTTTTGTCACTTCCTATATCAAATTCAGGGAAGCAGACAAGGCTGCCTTATTTCTTGGCGTGGTGGTGGGCAACAGGGCCTGGGGTAGAGCTGCCAACTCCAGGTTCTGAAATACCTGGAGCTTTGAAGGTGGGTTAGGGAGGGGAGGGACCTGGGTAAAGCATAATACGATATAGTCCACCTTCTGAAGCAGCCATTTGCTTCAGGAGAAGTGGGATAAACAACCAAGCAAGCAAGCAATCTATGTAGCCTGGAGCTTACTGTAATTTCAGGAGATCTTCAGTTGGCAACCTTAGCCTGGGGCAGGAGTTCTCCCTGTGCTGTGTCCCATTATGCACCCTGTGTGATTTTGCACTGTGAATGTCATGCTATTCAGCGCTGATGCATGGCTTAATCGGATGACTGATGAACAACGTCATGGGATCCAAGGAAGCAAATCAGGGATCCACCAAGTGCCAGTGGATTGCACTATCGCTGTCTGATGTCACAGAATTCCACTGGATTGTGTGCTCTAAGGTCAAGTCAACAAAGAGGTACAAGTTTCCAACCAGATTCTTTGAAAAATGGTAAAGTGGGCTTTTGCTTGGAACTGACAAAGACAAACATGGAAACATGCGTGTGAGCCCTCTTTTTGTGGATAATGTCAAACTCTTTAATATCTACCAAGTTGCTCTTAGGATGCATATGGAAAGCTTTAATCTCTTCCTAGCTGGTCTGTGTACAACCCAGACCTCCAAAGGATTTCACATGTATTTATTTATTTGCATCATTTATACCATGCCTGTCTCCCTAGCAGGGACCCTCTTATCCACCTCCTCACCTCTGTTTTTTTCTTCACAACAACACTGTGAGGTAGGTTAGGATGAGAGCATGTGACTGCCCCAAAGTCACACAGCAAGCTTTCATAGCAGAGTGGGGATTTGAACCTGGGTCTCCTAGATGCTAGTTGGACACTTTCACCATTACACCACTTTGGCTCTCTGATAATGGTAGGACAGAGATCGATGCAAATGTATTTTGTTTTAGTTAGGGTATGTCACCATTTGACATAAATTGTTGGGTGGGAGGGAGCTGAAGGCAATAAGACAAGATCAGATGCATTCACATTTCCTGGAACAACGTTTTCGGTATGTTTAAGTTAAGAAGACCAGGTAGTAGGTGATGTGAAAGACCACTGCCTGAGACACTGGAGAGCTGCTGCCAGCCTGAGTAGACAGCACTGACCTTGATGGCCCAATGGACCCTAAGCTTGTTTGGAGGTTCTGGCAGGTGAGTGCAGCCATCGTATACCCTTGACCGAAGAATGGTACACTCCTTCTATCTGGGATGGTCATCCTCTTTGAGCGCGCAGCTTTGGGAGGGACGCACATGGAGTGGTGAGGGAGGGAGGGGCACCTGCCTGGCCAGCCAAATCAGCCAAATCAACCCTGGCGATCCATGGGGTGGGGTGACAGATGTCGTGGCCAGATTGCCCTCACATCCAATGGTCTGATTCAGTATAAGGCAGATTCAGGTGTGTTCGTGCGCTTTCCCACTTGGAAGCCGAACTCTGCTTGGAATAGCATTGACAAATTTGCCAGTGATCCTCTTCTGACGGGAGCAAAACTGAAGCCTGCTAGTCTGAAATGCTGCAAATGTGTTTGATTTGTGAAGTCACAGGGACTTTTAAGGTACGTGTAATCACTCATCAGCTAAAAGAGCCGACAATTTGGAGATTTGCACAGTCTCTTGCCTGAGATAATTCCTGCTGGTCTCTTTGATCATTTTAGGAATGCCATTGACAACATCAAGCATTACCCGCAGTGCCTGCAAGCGACTGCTTGATAGGCCACTCAGTATTTAAAGCAACCGCTTGGGGAATGAATGAAGCCTGGTAAGTCGACGTGAACATGGTTTTAAATGGCGATAGGTATCATCATTACTAGGGATGCTGCTGGAACGCCTGCTAGATGGGCTGACATTCTTTATTTATTTACTTCATTTGTAGCTCAGCCCTGGTCCAATCTTTTTGAAACTTGAGGGGGGGGGGAAGGTTTGAGGAGAGGAACCAGATGCTATGCTGAAAAATTGGTGCCTCTACCTCAAAAAATGCGCCCCCCAAGCCCCAGACACCCATGGATCAATTCTCCATTATACTCTATGGGGACCAGCCCCCTGAACATTTCCCTCCTCCCCCACTTTCTGTTAACCCCAAAGCAGGGGGAGGGTTTCCAGACCAAGAGGATGCTTAGGTTATAAAGTGATGTTTTGGAATAAGGTGGATAAAATACATGGGCACTTTAAGGAAAGGTGTTCTTGACACAGCTGCCCCAGATTAGAAGGCTTGGAAAGAAAGAAGTAGACAGAGCAAAACCCCAAATTTGCGGCTACTTGATATATTTTGAAAGACATGGGGCACGACCGTATGCACCCATTAGCCATGCGAGAGGGACAATTCACCGGCGGATCAAAGCGGTGCGATCACAACAGCACATCTGGGAAGCGTCACGCAGCCATGGGCAAAGTGTAGCGGCCAGCCAAAAAAGCACTTCAAAAAGCTACTGGGGAAACTCCAGTAGTATCCAGAAAACCTGGAAGCAGGTGGGCATGGGATCGCAGAAGCACAGTTATGCAGTCGCATCTGGCACCCATTGGCTTCCCACGTAAATGCTGGATTTTTTTAAAACTCTACGTTGGATGCGTATGAATGCAGGCCTGCACATACGCACTAGTGTGGACCTGAGCAAGTGCACAAGTGGCTGTATTGTCACGCGAGGGAGACCGGCACCGCGCCCCAACAAGTGCAGCCAGGGAACCCAGAAAGTTCTGCCCCCCAAACTGCCACCTGCCCCTCTTTCCCCCCCCCACCCGTGGGTGCCAGCGGTAGGATGGGCAAGGTGCGTGGCCCCTCATGGATGTGACCGCAAGTTAAGGATCTGTTGGCTCTGTGGGGAGATGCCAGGGTCCAAAGGACCCTGAGTCAGTCGAAGTGGAACATGGAGGTGTTTCAGGAGGTTGCCGCAGGCATGGCTGCCCAGGGCCATAAGTGGGATGCTGAGGCATGCCACGCAAAAACTAAGGACATGTGGCTCAAGTACAAAAAGGTTGCAGCCAACAATTCCAAATCTGGCTAACCTAGAATTACCTGTCCCTATTGTGATGACCTGGACAGGATCCTCCAGAAGGACAGAGTCTTGGCCGGCGTTGTCAGTGACGCACCCTGCAGGGCCCCTCCACCTCCTCAATGGAGGCATCTCAGGGACCCCTCACCAAGGACTCATTGGATTCATCTGAGCCCCTGCCATCTACCAGCAGTCAGACAGGTAGGTGGCACCAGGGGCAGGACACAGTTCCCAAGGTGTTGGCCAGGGCCATACTGAGTGTCCTGAAGCCCCAAATCTGGGGACACATGTCCAGGAGGCAGGCCCTGTAGAACCAGGAGCCCACCTCATCCCAGCCCAGAGTGGCATGGGAACATTCTGGCCCCGTGTGTGGGTCCCGTGGCCAGCCTCCTACCAAGGGGAGCTCCTGCACCATGGATGTCGTGGGCTTGCTGTCCAGAGGCAGGAGCTCCATGACACTCCAGGGCCTTTGTGCAGGAGACACTGACACCACTCAGACCACCATTGCACTCCACAGTAGCCAGGTGGCACTCCAGGCAGCTGCAGCATACCGGGACTCATGTCAGGGGGTTGGAGAGGCAGGATACCTTGGCAGTTGGTGTGCAGCACGGGGGGCACAGTGCCAGGCGGGGGAGGGTCAGGGAGGTGCACGGGGGCCACTCACCAGTCCACAGGGTCACCCGGTCAACGGTTCCCCAGGGGCTGGAAACAGGGACCCCGCCCACAGGGTGCACTGGCCACATGGGTGCCACAGAGGGCCGCAAGACAGAAACAATGACAACGACCACCATTCCCTTCCCCGTGTAGGTTCCGAGTCCCTGGACACAATGCAGCAAGGGAGCAACGATGAGGATGAGGGTGATGGCGAGGAAGGTGACACAGCCGTGCCGCCTGGCCAAGGTAGGTGGTAGACTGCTGGTGGCCACAGGTGGCGTGCCCGGTGACCACGCCCATTGTGTGGCCAGGAGGTGCAGCCAGAGCCATTGAGCTGGGTTGAGGAGCGCAGTGTCCATACCTGTAACGGAAGCCCCTTCTCCCCAGGAACACCAGAGCCATCATTGGATGCCAAGATGGAGGACAAAGAACCCATGGAGGCCAGTGGAAGAGACCCCGAACGTGAGTGGCGGCATGGTAGAGGCCCAGGTAGTGGGGGATTGCGGCACACGGCACAGGGGGAGGTTGCTAGTAGCCGAGTCACAGCAGTGATTCCCATGTCGCCCTGATCCCACAGAATTGCCCCCAGATGTGAACAGACCTGACTCCCACCGAGAGAGCGGCCATGTGCAAGGTCAGGAAGAAGCGGGTCTCAGCCCTCTAGAGCATTGGGGAGCTCCTGGCGGCAGAGGCCCAGGAGGACAACAGAGAGGCCAGGATGGAAGATCAGAGACTGCAGGAGGAGCTGATTTCCGAGATGAGGGCCGGCCATGAGCAGGACCAAGTGGCACAAGCAGCGATGCAGGGCATCATGGAGACATCCAACAATGCCATAGTTGGCCTGACACAAGCAGTCACCCTCCTAGTTGACACCTTCCGTGCCCGGGCATTGGCCCCAGAGCCAGTGCAGCCAGGCCCCAGCACCACAGTCCCCCAGGTAGGCCATGGCCGGGCATCCCAGAAATGGAAGGCACCATAGGGCAACAGCCCTGCACACTGGGGTGGAAACTCTGTGGGCCAATGAAGATACCTTGCTTACCACCCAGACCCATGTGTCCCAATACCTGAAGGGGGCAGCAGCTGCAGATGACACGGACAATGGTGTAAGAAAATACAAAACAGTTTATTAACAGAACAAACAACACCAACATGTAACCCCCCCACACCTAATCTGAACTCTCTTCCCCCTCTGCCCCCTTGTCCACCCCCTCCCCCCAGATGAGTTGGTCCAGCCCCTCCCCTCCTTCTCCTCAGATGTCCCCACAAGGACACTGCCCTCCTCCTCCTCTGAGTCCTCAACCCCCATCTCCTCCCCTGCCTCCTCCTACCCTCCCCTTGCTGACAGCGGCTGTGGGCATGGGGGATGACGGTGGGCCGCCATGGCATCCTCCAGGCACATCTCCTGGAGGAGCTGGCGAAGGCGGCCCATCCCCCGCTGGATGAACGACAGGCGGTATCCATAGCGGGCTTCTCTGGGGAGGGAACAAAGGGGGGTCGTGGGTTACTGTTGGGGATGCCAGGAAGAGCACCCGCAAGGTCAGTCATGGCCAGTGTGGGCTGGGATACCACAGTGCTAGACACCATGTCTCCACCAGCCTGCGGATCCAGCCCCGGCAGCTCCCAGCCTGGCCTGGACACCCCCGCCGTGTTGCCAAGCATTTTCCCTCCTGGGATACTCACGGGTCTCCAGCACAGTCTCCATCAGGCCCTCCAGGGTGGCCACGTGCTGCTGGAGGGTCTGGCTGGAGGGCCCTGCAGCGGCAGCAGATGGAGGCCGCTCAAGTCCTACCTGCATCCGTCTCCAGGGCGGAGCTGATAATGAGCAGACCAGCCTATGTGGCGACCCCGGCACCCGCTCCTGCTGGTTCTCCTGCAGGGGACACGGAAGGCGCAAGTGGGAACCCCAGAGAATATAAGGGCAGTGCCCCAGCTCAGGGACCTGATAGGGGCACCGGCAGCAGACCCAGGCATGTGTGGTCTGGTGCACACAGGCCAGATGCCCCTGGGGACACAGCCACAGGTGGCCGGCCTGGTCCCAAGGGTGCCGATGATGGTGCCAGGCACACGTAGTGGCTACACCACTCATGGCCATGCTGCACATGTGACAGGTGTGCCCCAACAACACCCTGTGGCCATCAACACCCAGGTAGAGGGGCCCGGCACGTGTGACTGAGGGCGGTCTCAGAGCCCCTCCAGCCCCTAAGGCCCCGGGTGGCCGGTGCACGGCCCAGAGCCACAGTGGAGGCTGATTCCTATCAGAAACTCACCGGACTCCTTGAATGCCTAGCTTCCTGTTGCCGTCAGGGGGAGCTTACCACCACTGGTCCCGCAGGGGGAGAGCCGTGTTACCACAGAGGGATCCTGACCAGGTCCCACTGAGGCTGTGTGGCACCTGTCAGAGGGCTCTGGTAACCTGCCAACCCACCACCAGCAGCAGTGGCCCGGCAGCTCAGTCAATGGCCTCTGCAGGCTGCATGTTGGGCCGCCACCGACCCCATGCCGCAGCTATCCCACTCACCACGGTGCCCTCCAGAACCCTACAGCAGACATGGCTCCAGGTGGCAGTGGGCAACTCACCTTCCTGTGGTGGGTCCTTCCACTGGCCACTGACGACTCCCAGGCCCTCACCACTGGAGGAGGTGTCTGGCCACTGCCGTTTCACGTGGGGTCACCCTGCAGATGGGGAACCATAAGGCGCCATGTTGGGGGACTGTGGTCTAGCACCATGTAGGGATGGGTAATACTTACTGTGCGGGGTCTGGTACCTCCAGCCAGGCTGCCTGGCCTGCTTCCACAGGTTCCTGAGCAGGCCAAAGCAGGGAGGGCGGTGTTGGCGGGGGGGACGTCCTCCCAGTCCTTGAGGGCCTCAAAGAACACCACCTTCTCCCGTTTAAATTTCACTTGGCACTGTTGTGCAAAGTGGCAGAATCCATCGGTGGTGAGCCAGCGGGCAGCCTCCTCAAAGAGACTCAGCATCTCTTCATGGGTCAAGGGCATGACCCTCGGCCTGGCCTCCAAATTGTAGAGTGCCTCCAGGAGGCACTCAACCTCATCCAGCAGCCATATGTCAGGATCCAAGGATCCTAACAAAGTTTTCTTTATGCATTGTGTAGTTTGCTATGTGCAGATGCAATTGTAATTCTTTGCTGTCTCTCTCAAGCTGTCTCAGGTTTCCTCCCTTTCCTTTATTGCCCTGAGTTATATTGCTCTTTGAAGGTCTGGTCATGTAACCATTTCATCCGGGAGAATGGCGACCTCGCACACCTACACGTCACTCGAGACCAAATGGCCTCTTCCCCCCATGCATTCCTTCTCTCCCTGCCCTGGGAGACACGGAACTGTCTTATCGCTGCGAAAAGTCCTTGAAAGGCCACTTTGTTATGGATATACTGGGCACATCTGTGGCGCCTAATTCGAGAGGGGAAAATTTATAACTTTCACACTTCACCTTTCCTGTGGGAAGTAAAACGGCTAAGATCTTTAACCGTGCTTTTTTCCTTTTTTGTGATTGGTTGAATATCGGGGTTTCAAACTGTAGTGGAGGGTATATTAACCCTGACTGTTTTGTATATGGTATCTCTAACAAACATTCGAGAACCTGTCATGCAGTACTAAGAAATAAAGAACTCTGTTTCATCAACAAACTTCATCTTTGACTGCTTAGGGCAGAAGCCTCACACCATAGCATGCTGTTCTTCGGAAAAGTCATGCTGCCAGAGTCCGGAGTCCAGATGGCAATGTGCATGCATGAGCATGCGCTCTGTGTTGCCTGCCGCTGGCATGCCAAGCGGCGCCTGCACAAGCACGATGAAGCACTCCCCCAGCCCGTCCAGGCCACTCTGCCATGCTCTGGGCCGGGAGTTCAGGCCGGGCCACGCAAATGGGGGGGGCATAGTGTGCGTCGGCCCTGGAATTGCAGGGATGGGTGGCCAGCTGGCCCATGCCCAAACCATGGCCTCCCCTGCACCGGGATCCGGCCCAGGGTCTCTTGACCCTGTCCTCTCAGACCTTGGCCATGGGGGCTGAGGCTTCTCCGCACTCCAGCAACCATGGCACCACCTGCACCCTGGGTACGGTGGAGAACTGGAGGAGCCCCCTTGGGGGGCTCACGTGCATGCGTGCCGAAGTGCATCCTTGCAGCCACAAGACCTTCGGAAGTGGCGACTGCCGATGGCCACCTGTGAGATCATGCTAAGCCATTTCCCCACCCCCCCACCCCTTGCCATGCCAGATCAACGCTGTGTGATCGGGCAATGACGATCCAAGCGCGGAGCATCGGAGAACCGTGAGATCGTGCAAATGCACGCCTGTTTGCCCCAACGCAAAAAAGCTGCGCTCCCCCCCCGCTTTATGTCGCTCGTATGGAAGGGACCATGATGTCTTCGATAGGTTATTATGTTTGCCGCAAGGGGTAAGTGAGATCTTGTCACAATTTTAATGACTATAAATAAGATGAAATGAAATTGTATTAATTTACTCATAGTTTTGTTTATTTCAGTTCTGATGGGACCTCAGACAATGCTGGTATCTTAAGAGCTTTTGTGCTCACAAAGAAAAAAAGAAAAATTATTGCACCTTATGCCATTTATGTAAGAATCACGGTCCTTGAAAAAGATTAATTCAAAACGGGTATATTACTAGAGTCCCGTGGGACTAGCAGGGGTCCATTGGAGCGGGAGCGCACAGGAGCGCAGCTCCAGGAGTGAGGAGCCCAGGGGGTGGGCACATGACCAAGCCCCGCCCCCTCCTCAGTGTGAGGCTTCTGCCCTAAGCAGTCAAAGATCAGACCTTTGTTGATGAAACAGAGTTCTTTATTTCTTAGTACTGCATGACAGGTTCTCGAATGTTTGTTAGAGATGCCACATACAATATAGTCAGAGTTAATATACTCTCCAGTGCAGTTTGAAACCCTGATATTCAACCAATCACAAAAGGGGAAAAAGCGCGGTTAAAAGATCTTAGCCGTTTTACTTCCCACAGGAAAGGTGAAGTGTGAAAGTTATAAATTTTCCCTTCTTGAATTAGGCGCCCCAGATGTGCTAGGCATATACATAACAAAGTGGCCTTTCAAGGACTTCTCACAGCGATAAGGCAGTTCCGTGTCTCCGATGGCAAGGAGAGGAGGAATGCATGGGGGGGGGAGAGGCCATTTGGTCTCGGGTGACGTGTAAGTATGCGAGGTCGCCATTCTCCCGGATGAAATGGTTACATTGACCAGACCTTCAAAGAGCAATATAACTCAGGGCAATAAAGGAAGGGGAGGAAACCTGAGACAGCTAGAGAGAGATAGCAAACAGTTACAACTGCATCTGCACATAGCAAGTTACACAACGCATAAAGAAAACTTTGTTAGGATCTTAGGATCCTGACACCCGGCTTCCCCGAGCAGTGCAGAGGCACAGCACCCCAGGGAAAGCCCTGCTAGGGTCTTTATTGTTTTTAATGTTTTGTTTTAATATTGATAATTTTATCATTGTTCCTTTTATGACTGTGTGCTGCTTTTCCAGAGACTTGCTCAAGGTGGCATATAAATTTTCTAAGTATACCATTTTTTATCTGGGCACATGGCACATAAGTACTGGAGAAATTTCACCAACTCTTCAGCAGCTTCCACCCCATCAGTTTGGTGTAGGGGTCAGGAGTTGGACTCTAATCTGGGAGAACCGGGTTTGATTCCCCATTCCTCCAGATGCAGCTGCTGGTGTGATCTTGGGCCAGTCACAAGTTCTCTCAGAGCTGTTCTCTCGTGAGCAGTTCTCAAAAGACCTCTCTCAGCCCCACCTACCTCACAGGGTGTCTTGTTGTGGGGAGGGGAAGCGAAAGGGATGGGTGGTGCACATGTCCTTGGTATCTCAAGTCTACCTGAAACCTAGTGGCTTCAAGGGAGCAGGAAGAGAATAAGGGTGTGTTCTTTACGCTTATTTTTATTGCACAAAGTATTGGATGGGGAAGGGAATGATGGAAGAGCAGGTCAGTTTCACTCACCTGTGGAGTGAAACTGACCTGAGGGGTGGGTGTTGCCTTCTGACACACTTCCGGTATGTTAGGGGGTGTGGCATATGCAAATGAGTTATGCAAATGTGTTATGCTAATGAGCTCTTGCACCTCTTTTTCTACGAAATGACCCCTGGGGACTAGTGATATGTATTTCTGATAAGGTGCTGTCTGAATGTAAACCTGCACTGGTTGTATTGTTTGGGTGAAATTTTTCTATGTACTGTTTGGGTGATATATATATATATATATATATATATATATATATATATATATATATATATATATATATATATATATATATATATATATCTTCCTAACACTGTGACCCTCTATTTTTGTATTTCCCAACTGGGGACTGGCACTGCAGCCGCAACATCCAAGGTGCCTTGAAAAATGTAGTTGAATGCAAATAGACTTAGTACTACATTTCCCAAGGGTCTTCGCACAAGTTGAGAGTGGGACACTGACTATTTTTCAGGCATGTGATTTTTTTCTTTTCAGTGCTTGAAAGGGCTTGAAGGTTTTTCTTTAATCTTGCAAAAATGCAAAGGTTATGAGTGTAAGTTGTGGCAGGCCAACAGAACTCAGCCCACCAGCAGCGCACTTCAGACTACCTTCAAGGAACCAGCTGGGATCAACAACAACAGCAACCACTTTTATTGGCATATCAGATGAAAGGAAAACAAATATAAGGAAAATGAAATCCAGATACATATATCTCCTTTTAGAAGCCAGATACAGAAACTGTGCCACCATTTCAATAATTATAGCACTTTGGGTGGAAAGAACATAGAGGGTCTTTATGTTCATCAGACTGGCCTATTAGATCCAATAATAACTGATCTATATACATAGTATGAATGTCAGAATAGTAGGTACAGTGCAAAAAGATAGGCTCAATACTTTCTACTTCATTCCTGCCACTGTTACATACCCTTTGTGCATATGGAGTCTTTTGAAACCTCCCGTGAAGTTCTGTAGAAGCATCTAAGCTCTGCGTATAAGCAGATCAGTGAGGCAAGAGAGATACATTGTTAGCGAACCAATAGGAGAAATCCCTAACCTCAGCAGCTGGGATCAACTTACTTGCTGAGGAATTCATGCATAGCTGCCACAACCCCCCTGAACATTGGCAGAGGCTTCTGGGACATATTCTAGGGCACATACAGCTTATATGAAGCCTTGGCCAATTTGGCTGGTGATTTGAAGGTGGACTGGGAAGTGTTGGGCTTGGAGAGGGTGGACCTCAGCAGGGTACAGTGCCATGGAGCCCACCCTCCAAAGCAGCCGTTTCCTCCAATGTAACTGATCTCTGTAGTCTGGAGATCAGTTGCAATTCTGGGAGATCTCCAGGCCCCACCTGGAAGCTGACAACCCTACTTGATGCAGCAGGTGATGAAGGGCGGTGCCAGAGGGCTTGTGCCCAAATCAGGTCCCTTTGGTGACTCCTTGGCTGGTTGAACTCTCAGGGGACTGAAGGGTGTGACTCATTCTGAGAGGTTAGTCTGTGTCATGTTGGTTTTGGAGATGCAGAATAGCATGACTTGTTTTCAGAGAAGGTGTTCCCTGTTAGTCGAGGGGTGCAGATGAACTGGCTGTGGAAGCTCTTGGGCAGGCCAGGTTAAGCCTCACAGTCCTGTGGCCTTTGCAGGGTTCCCCTGGCCTGTAAAAGATATCCCACTGAGGGGTCCACATTTGTAAACTGTGGGGCTAGTTTTGCTTGGGATCAGAGGCATCCATTTTCATTTTTGCATCTTTTAGATGCAATTTTTAGCAATTTTAAAAAAGAGAGACTGGCTGGCCTCTTTTTAAGCTCTGGGGACCTACCGGGGTGGGGGTGGGGATGATGGAAGTAAGTTTTCTGTGTGAACTGACTGAATATTTGAGAATGGCTGCCTGAAAAGTTGCCTAGAGCAGTGATCCCAGCCTGTGCATCGAGACCCAAAAGTGGGGTGTGAAGCCCCTGAGAGTGGGTCGCAGGGCAGCCCCCCCAGTGGCCACTCCTGCCATTCGCACCCTCCTCTTTGTTTCCTCCTCACCAAAACTTCTCACATTCTCATCTCCCCCTCCCTCTCTGTGACAATGAGGAGGGGAAAGAAGCTGTCTGGCTACTAGAAACTCCATGGTAGTAGCTGAAAGAAGTGTGTGTGGGGGGGGGGGGGGGACAGGAGGTTGTAGAGTTGCTGGGAGCTGCTCAGTATGCCGTGGGGAAACCAGAGGGGAAGAGAAAGAGTCGTGCCCACCTATGGGCTCTGTCCTTCAGCAGCTCAGCTTCTTGCCCTGCCCCCAGCAGTGCCTTACTGCCCTCTATGTGCTGTGGTAGATGTACTGATCCAGTCTGGTGTAGTGGTTAGGAGCATGGACTCTAATCTGGGAGAACCAGGTTTGATTCCCCACTTCTCCACATGCAGCTGCTGGAGTGACCTTGGGTCAGTCACAAGTTCTCTCAGAGCTGTTCTTTCTAGGGCTGTTCTCGAGAGAGCTCTCTCAGCCCCACCTACCTCACAGAGTGTCTGTTGTGGGGAGGGGAGGGGAAAGGAGTTTGTAAGCCACTCTGAGATTCCAAGTGAACGGCAGGGTATAAATCCAATCTTCTTCTTCTTCTTCTTTGAGCCCCTTGGTGCCAACCTCTTCACCACCTTCTGCCATCTTTGTATATCTCTTCAGCCCAGCTCCCCACAAGCCCACCTCCTCAAACTCTAGCTCTGGCCCAGCTGGCAGAGGAGGAGATGAACTCCCACTTGCTTGGGGTTCATGGTGGGTGTAGCTGCACCCTTTGTATGATGTCTGTTGTTTTCTCAAAAACATCCGCTTGGGCACTATAGAAAATGGGTGCTGGAAGAAACAGGTGCCAAGGTCATTGTTTGCGTAGGGCACAAAAAGCCTTAGGAAAGCCTTGGATGGGTCACCATGCAAATTAAATTTGGACTTGTAGGTCCCCATCCCCCAGAAGTTGGGAACTAGAGCAGTCATAATCTATCTTATTTATTTATTTATTTATTTATTCTTTCAATTTATACTCCGCCCTCCCCGCGAACGGGCACAATGCCTGGAAAATACATTAAAATGATTAAAACAATTAAAATAGATTCCTATGATTTTTCCTCAATGTGACAAAATCAGCTGTGGGGGATGATTTTTGGTGGGACAACAACATGGAGAGAAGGTGAAGGAAGCCTCTCTCTCCCATGTCTTAGACGCTATTCCACTATAGAGTCTCTACTCTTTGCATTTACCTGCTGTTGTAGCTTTCTCTCATCCCTGCTCTTCTCTGCGGCAGTAACAGCCTTTTATTACTATAATACAGTATTAACCACATCTCTATGATGGGAGCAATTAATTCATATGATGGGAGAGTTCCTATTTGTCCACACCCATATTTTCCAACCAGACCTCTTACTCATTCTTTGTGGTATTGACGGGGTGGCACTCTGCAGTGTGAAATCAGCCCTTTGGCAGCATCGTTCAGATTTGGCTCTCAAAAGGCTACAGCAGAAAATCGTTGCTGGATGGCACTGTTTACCCCAGCTTTTATTGGCTGAGAAAAGAATCCCAAGAAATGAGAAAACTCCTCCCTGTCTAGAATAGTTTATTTAGATTTGTGAGGTCTTTTTAAAAAAATCCTTGGGTTGTTAGGAAAATATGCAATTAGATGCTCCTAAGAACACAAAAAAGGCATTCATATAATTTAGAACACATTGTCTACATGCAACAGGGAAAGAACTCTGTCATGGATGAAGGGAACACAAATGGCCATGCAGGTATACGGCTACATTATTCATGTATGAAAATTGCAATAACTGGAAACAAAAGCAGCCAGCTTAGTAGAAAGAATGAGCCTTATGACTGCCTCCAGGTGAAAATGGTGCTTGTTAAATTATTGTCTTTGAATGATATTGGGATATATGGATTTTGTTCTGTTGCCTCTTTGAGAAAGCTGAGAAGAAATGGAATTAAAGAAATGCTCAACAGGTCTGCCAGGGGCTCCATTAGAATGTCCAAAAATCATCCACAATTACTGGATTTGAAAGGACAAAGGACATCGGACCATTTACTACAGCACAAGCACTTTGATAATGATAATGAATTGTTTATTGTGATTAAGATACATACTGTTGCAGAGACATGCACTATAATAATAAAATATTGAAGTATTGAACTTTCCATAGTTATAATTTCACAGTTCTTGTATTTTTTTTTATTATGGCCTCCAGGTGGTGGCTGGAGATCTTCCGCAATGACAACTGGTCTCCAGACAATAGAGATCACTTCCCCTGGAGAAAATGGCTGCTTTGGAAGGTGGACTGTATGGCATCACATCCCTGCTGAGGTTCCTCTCATCTGCAAACCCCTCCCTCCCTAGGCTCCTCTCCCAAAATATCCAGGTAGTTTCCAACCTGAAGCTGGCAACCCTCCTTATGACTCATTGGGTAAGGCTCTGATTATTGTGTGAATGCAAATACATCTTCATGTGCATAGGAGAAAGGCATCTTCTTGTACTTCTTGGGGTATTGCTCCAGATGGGGGGCTTTTCTAAGGACATGAGGGTCTGTCACTAGAAGAAGGCTAAAGAGTCCATCTGTGCAAACAGAATGCCCCATGTGCCACTTTCAATCCTGGTCATTCCTTCTCCAACAAAAGACCAAGATCCTGCATAGATTTCAATGGGCTTAAATAGACTGATGGAATTAAAAGACACCTGAGCTGCTTTACAATTTATGTACTTACTAGGAATAAGGCCCATTGTGGAAATAAATACAACGGGCTCTAGAAAGAGGCTCTGGGCAGGTGTCCTGGCCTTGGGCACTCAGTGTCAATTTGCTGTGGCAACCTCAGCAGGGTATAATGACACAGAGCTTACTGTTTTCTCCAGGGGAACTGATCTCTGCCATCTGAAGAGCAGTTGTAATTCTGAGTGATCTCCAGCTGTCACCTGCAGATTGGCAACAATGGTTCCCCAGGAGGAAATGACTGGTTTGAAGGGTAAAGTGTATGGCATTGTACCTGTCTGAGGACCCACGCCTCCTCAGATCCCACCCTCTCTAGGTTCCACCCCTCAGATCTCCATGAATTTCCCAACACAGAATTGGCAACCTATTTCCTTCCTAGCCAACCATCAACCTACCTTTATCTGCCCCTTTGACTACAGGTTTCCATCTCTTCCCCCCTCCCTGTAGCCTCTACCTAGGAAAAGTACAGCCTTTCTCCACACTGGGGGCCAAAGCAGCTCACATCTTTCTCATCTCCCCTTTTTGATTTGCCCAACAGCCCTGTGAGGTAGGTTAGACTGAAAGTCTGTGAGTGGTCTGAAATCACCCAGTCAGCTTTCACAGGAAGAACCTGGGTCTGGAATACCTTGCTCTGAAGCGCTGGCTGCTATGTCACACTGGCTGTCTTGGGGAGCCACCTCAGCAGGGTATAATGACACCATTTTCTCCAGGGGAACTGATCTCTGCCATCTGGAGAGTAATTGTAATTCTGAGTCATCTCCAGCCCTCACCTGGAGATTGGCAACGATTGTTTCCCAAGAGGAAATGGGTGGTTTGGAGGGTGGAGTCTATGGTATTGTACCTGTCAGAGGTCCCACCCTCCACAAACCCCACCTGGTCCATCCCTCTAACCTCCAGGAATTTCCTAACCTGGAGGTGGCAACCCTATCTCTTTCCTAGCCAACCATCAACCCATCTTTAGCTGCCCCTCTGACTTCAGCTTTCCATTCCCCCCCCCCCACAGCCTCTACCTAGGAAAACTACAGTCTTTCTACACGGTGGGGACCCAAGCAGGGGGGAAGCAACCACAGCAGAATATAATGACAGAGTCCACCCTGCAGAGCAGCTGTTTTTCCACCCTGCAGAGCAGAAGAACTGATCTCTGCCATCTAGAGAGCAGTTTTAATTCTGAGTGATCTGCAGCCCTCACCTGGAGATTGGCAGCAATGGTTCCCCAAGAGGAAAAGTATAGTCTTTTTCTGTAATGGAGACCAAAGCAGCTTACATCATTCTCCTCTCCCCCTTCTGAGCTGCAAAACAACCCTGTGAGGTAGGGTAGCTGAAAGTCTGTGACTGGTCCAAAATCACCCACTCAACTTCCACAGCAAGAACCTGGGTCCGAGGGAAAAGTTAGTCCCACAGGAGCCAAGCAGGAGAAGTGTCTTTGTCAGGAGAGACAGCCGTTTTTGGCAGTTTATTCTGTGAGGAAAGTGTCCAGGCTGGCAGTGGGTGGGGAAGAGGAGTGGACCCAGCCCCCAGTCAATGGCACACGGGTACTCTTGAGTGGCGGTTGATGGGTCAATGTGTGAGAGTTCTGCTCAAAGTAGTCAAGGATCAGATCTTGGTTGGTAAACCAGAGTTCTTTATTTCCAATCTCTACATTAGTACAGCTTCTCGGATTATTGTCAGAGATGAGACAGATAATACAGGCAGGTCTATTATACCTTTCCAAAGAGTTTGAATTACCCATAGGTAGCCAATCACTATAGGGGAAAAACGGCGGGCAAAAAGGGGCTCTGACCGTTTGTTTCCCACAGGAAAGAAAGTGAGGTGTCAAGCAGTAAATTTCCTTCCCAACCAGACCCTTCAGATGTTACCAGTTCACATAACAATCAATGGCCTCAAGGCTTTTGCATGTGATAAGAGATGAGACGCATCCTCCCTTGAAGTCCCAGCTGGGGCCGATGGAATGCGGAGGCCGTGGTGTGAGAGGCCCACTGTTCCCATACATTGCAGGTGTCACCCTCCCGCTTCAACAATTACAAAACCCAGGCCTGGTTAGGCACTACAACATGGCATCTGCAAGCATACATGTATAATACATACATAGCAACAGTAGATACATACATGGCAATAGGATATAATAGGAGGAGAGGAAAAAGCACAACTATAAGAGCTAGAAATACTATGTCTGAATTAGCAGATTCTGACACACTGGCCCCCCAATAAACACCTTCATCCGGGCTTGTCAGGAGACTTTTTATGGAAAGCCCTAATCAATTTAGGAGCATGCACATGTTCAGAACGGACCCACTCATTATGCTCGGGGCCAAAATCAAGCCATTTAACTAGATAATATAAGCGGCCTCTACGCATTTTAGAATCAAGAATATCAGATATTTCAAAATGGGGTGCCTCCCCCTTCATCAGTGGAGGAGGTACCGGAGGAACTGGATGCCACGCATTCGGCCCAGGATCCTTCTTCAGTAAGCTGAAATGAAAAACAGGGTGCACAGAACTTAGTGATTTGGGCAACTCTAGTTCAAAAGACACATCCGAAATTTTACGCAGCACCTTATAGGGGCCTACATATTTCCAACCCAATTTCCTGCTTGGTTGCAAGCCATGTATATTTTTTGTGGAGAGATACACAGAGTCCCCAGGTTGGAGGTCCCAACCCACAGCTCGGCCACGATCCGCATATTTTTTGTAGTCCTCTTTCGCTTGGTCTAGAGCCTTGGCTATCAGTGGCCACGATTCCTGTAGGGTCGCCCACCAACGCTTAAAGTCCGTGGGGGAGGCATCGGAGGCATTTTCGATCGTAGGTAAAGGCTTCCCCTCGAAACCGCCCACCGCCATGAAGGGGGAGACTCCTGTCGAGGAGTGCACTGCATTATTATAGTTATATTCTGCAAACGGCAACAAGTCCACCCAATTGTCTTGGTGGTAGTTGGTGTAACACCTCAGGAATTGTTCCAGGATCTGATTAGTTCGTTCGGACTGTCCATCGGTTTCTGGGTGGTAACCCGAACTTAGGGCAGGCTCTATGTCCATAAGCTTTAGAAGCTCCCGCCAGAAGTTGGCAACGAATTGGCTACCTCTGTCGGATACCGCCCGTTTAGGAAAAGCATGTAATTTAATCACCTGGTTGAAAAAAGCCTTGGCCATCCCCTTTGCCGTGGGTAATTGTTTGAAAGGGGTGAAATGGGCTTGCTTGGAAAACGTGTCTACCACCACCCAGATTACAGTTTTCCCTTTTGAGGGTGGTAGATTAGTAATAAAGTCCATAGCTATTGCTTCCCAGGGGCGAGAAGGGGTAGGTAAGGGGTGTAAGAGCCCCGGGACTTTCCCCCCCCTCTTTTTACACATCAAGCAGGTCTGGCAAGCAGAGACGAAATCTGAAACATCCCGGCGCATGCGCGGCCACCAAAACTGACGTTGAATTAAGTTGAGCGTTTTCAGGAACCCAAAATGTCCAGCCAGTTTGGAGGAGTGACAGGCCAATAAAATATCCTTTCGCTTACTTCGGGGCACCACCAACTTGTCTCCATGGTGCCAGCATTGATCCTCAGTCAGGGAACATTCAGCTATTGTTTCTAACTCCTCGATTTCCTCTGGTGAATATTCCTTTCCCCAATTACACGCCTCCACCTCCACCTTAACTCGTTTGCTTTGACTTCTGGTGGTCACCGCACCTCCCAGCTGCTGGGGGGAAAACATGGAGTCGAACACCTCTTCCTTCATGCTTTCGTGTTGGGGCAACCGGGAGAGTGCGTCCGCTAATGAGTTGGCCTTCCCAGGAAAATGTTTCAACACAAAGTTAAATTTTGAGAAAAAATCAGCCCAGCGGAGCTGCTTCGCATTCAGAGATCTCTGAGTGCGCAACGCTTCCAGGTTTTTATGATCGGTCCAAATTTCAAACAGGGTTTGCGCCCCCTCCAGCCAATGCCGCCACGTAGTGAGAGCTAGTCTGATAGCCACGGCTTCTTTGTCCCACACTGACCAATTTCTCTCCGTCTCATTAAATTTCTTGGAAATATACGCGAGGGGGTGTAATTCTCCGTCCGAACCCCTCTGCAAAACGGCCCCCCCATAGCCACATCCGACGCATCGACATGAACTATAAATTCCTTAGTCTCGTCAGGGTGAGCTAAAATGGGCTTGGAGGTAAACAGGGTTTTCAGGGTTTCGAAGGCCTTCTGGCAGTCCCCATTCCAGGCAATTTTCTCCCCGGGCTTCCCTGCCTCCGAACCCCTCCCCTTGGTTTTTAGCAAGTCTGTTAGGGGAAGGGTAACTGTGGCAAAGTCCTTTATGAAGGTCCGATAGAAGTTACAAAATCCTAATAGGCTTTGGAGCTGCTTCCTCGTGCGGGGGGCTTCCCACTGGACCACCACCTCCACTTTAGCTGGGTCCATCTCTAAACCCCTCTGCAAGATGCGATAGCCTAGGAAGTCTACTGACTCTCGATGAAACTCGCATTTAGACAGTTTGGCATACAGTTGGTTTTTTAACAGGGTGGAAAGGACCTCCCGGACTAATTTCACGTGCTCTTTCTTATCAGTAGAGTAGATCAAGATATCATCTAAGTAACATAACACCCCCTTGAATAAATGCTTGTGCAACACTTCATTGATTAAGCTCATAAAGACCCCCGGAGCGCCACTCAAACCGAACGGCATCACCAGGTATTCAAACTGTCCCAGCGGTGTGTTAAAAGCAGTCTTGAATTTGTCCCCCTCCCTTATGCGCACCCGGAAATAAGCATCTCGGAGATCCAGCTTAGTAAACACTTTTCCTTTGGCTGCCTCGGTTAGTAAGTCTTTTATTAGGGGGAGGGGGTAGGCGTTGGAAGCAGAGACCGCGTTCAACCCTCTGTAGTCTGTGCACAACCGTAATCCCCCGTCTTTCTTTTTCCGGAACAAAACGGGGGCGGCGAAAGGGGATTTAGCAGGGCGGATGAAACCGCGCTCCAAGTTCTTGTCTAGGAATTTCCTTAGCTCTTCCCGCTCTAGAGGGCTCATGGAGTAAAGCTTTCCTTTGGGAAGTTTTTTGCCTGGGATCAGCTCTATGGCACAATCGGACAGTCTGTGGGGGGGCAGCTCGTCCGCCTCGGTCTCGCTGAAAACCTCCAGCAGGTCTCTATATTCCCTGGGAACTGCGGAGGGTGCGAGGGTGAGGGCGGCCGCCCGGAGGGGTAGCGGTGGTCCCGGTCCCCACTCTGGGTCCCACTTGTGAGTCTGGCACTTGTCGTCCACCCAGGAGATCTTCCCCTCACTCCACTTGATGTAGGGATCGTGCGAGCTCAGCCAGGGACTTCCCAATACCATGGGGAATTGGGTGTTTGGGGTGATGACAAAGGCTCGTTTCTCCCAGTGCTCCCCCCTCCCCAAAATCAAACCCTCAGTCTCGGCCACGCACGCCTCTTTCGTCTCCGAGCCATCCATTTGCGTGAACTTGAGTGGCTCGGCCAGCGGGGTGACTTTCGGCCCCAACCCTTCCACCACTAAAGGGCTAATTAAGTCTCGGGCACACCCAGAGTCAATTAGGGCACGGACCCGGATGTGGGTTCCCGTCCCCGGGGTCACGACAGTCACTACCATATATAACAAGGGGCCAGGGATGCTCACCGGAGATGGCGCGTCTTGGCAGGGGACCTGCAGTTCTGCGCTGCTCACTGCAGGCCGTTGGAGTTTCCCGACATCTGTGCTTCCATCAGTTCCAGCTCCCCTTGCTCGCTCGCTGCCCCTTCCAGCTGCAATGCCCGGGGTTTGAACGGAGGTTTCCCTCTACTGGGGGTGCTCCCGGCCATGGGGGTAGAGGTCTTCGGGCCCTTCCCTCCTCCCCTGGGACATGCCGAGGCGAAGTGGCCGCTCTCCCCACATCTCATGCATAGCCCTTGTCGAAACCGGGCATCCCGGATATCTTGCACGTTGGGCTTAGGTTTTGCTTTCGGCGTCACTTTGCTTGTAGCTGCAGATGACGTTCCCATTTTGATGAGGGTGAAGCGCTCCTCCACATCTGCTGCTGCCCTCATCCAGGTGGCCAGCGTCCCTGGCCGGCTCCCTAACAGGACGGCCTCGTACACCTCGGGGTTGAGACCCTCACGATACTTCTCTATGAAGAGGTCTTGGGGCCAGCCGCGGATCTTGGCGGCGATGCGCCAGAACTTGTCGGTGTAGTCCCTCACCGTGGACCTCCCCTGGGTCAGCTTCCACAGTTGGTTCCGGGCTTTTTCTTCCTCCAGGGGATCTTCGTATTGGTGTCGAAGGGCCCACATGAAGTTGTTCAGCGAACGCAGCTCAGGGCCGGGGCCATCGTGCAGGCTCACATACCAGTCGCTGGCGGTGTCCTTCAGTTTGGACCCTATGTAGCCAATCCTCTCCCTCTCGGTGGGGTAGAGATGGCCCCAGCTGTCCAGGAACTGCTCGATCTCCAACAGGAAAAACCGCAACTTCTCGGGGTCCCCATCGAAAGTAGCCGTCAACGGGTCGGCGGGGGCCGGGCGAACGATCGGCCCTGCCGGCACCGGAACGGGTGCGGGGATGGGGGCTGGCCCCGGTTGAGGAACAACTGGCGGGGCCTGTTGCGGCGGCCTCGGCTGCACGGGCGGTGGCACTTGAGCCGGAACTCCTCCGGGAGGCACCGGCGGCTGCTGGACTCCTGTCGCGGGGGCTGGTAGAGCTTCTTGCATAGCCCTCATGGCGTCCCGGAACTGGTACTGGAGATCGAGGGCCAACTCTCGTAGTTCGATGGTAAGTTGGAATCGCAAATCTCCCATCATCCGGTCGAGGGATTGCATTTGGTCTTCTCGGTACGGATCGGGCCCATACGGTCCGGTCCTCTCTCCTTCCATGGACTGGCGACGCGGATCTCCCCCATAGATCGGCTCGCGCTCATCTCCCAGGTAGTTCGGCCTCCCACGGTCGAGTTGATCTCCCTGGAATGAGACCCGTGCCCCCTTCCGATCGTGCACCCAGGAATCGACGGTCCCATGACCGAACTGACTCCAGGCGTACTTCGGGGTCACACTCTGAAGAGGAGGTAGGTGCGGGATGTAGGGAGCCCCTTGAATCGTAGTCACCGGTACTTCGGGTTCCCCTCCGCCGCCTCCACCACCGGCCCCCTGGTCCCCCGGGGTGGTCGGTGTATCTTCGGGGGTAGTAGGGATGGGAGTGGTGCCATCGTCTGACATGGTCAGGAACAGCTAAGTCCCAGTCACAGATCTCTGACAATCTGTGAGAGTTCTGCTCAAAGTAGTCAAGGATCAGATCTTGGTTGGTAAACCAGAGTTCTTTATTTCCAATCTCTACATTAGTACAGCTTCTCGGATTATTGTCAGAGATGAGACAGATAATACAGGCAGGTCTATTATACCTTTCCAAAGAGTTTGAATTACCCATAGGTAGCCAATCACTATAGGGGAAAAACGGCGGGCAAAAAGGGGCTCTGACCGTTTGTTTCCCACAGGAAAGAAAGTGAGGTGTCAAGCAGTAAATTTCCTTCCCAACCAGACCCTTCAGATGTTACCAGTTCACATAACAATCAATGGCCTCAAGGCTTTTGCATGTGATAAGAGATGAGACGCATCCTCCCTTGAAGTCCCAGCCGGGGCTGATGGAATGCGGAGGCCGTGGTGTGAGAGGCCCACTGTTCCCATACATTGCAGGTGTCACCCTCCCGCTTCAACAATTACAAAACCCAGGCCTGGTTAGGCACTACAACATGGCATCTGCAAGCATACATGTATAATACATACATAGCAACAGTAGATACATACATGGCAATAGGATATAATAGGAGGAGAGGAAAAAGCACAACTATAAGAGCTAGAAATACTATGTCTGAATTAGCAGATTCTGACACAATGGCTGATGAAGCGCAGAGCACAGCCAGTGGGAGACCTGGAAATGGCCAACGCATTAGGGCAATTATATGTATAGGATTAGAAAATGCAGAATGCTGTCTCTCCAGAGACCTGCTTGGGCAGGTTTTATGAAGTTCCCAGTCTCCAGGTGAGGCTTGTAGATCTCCCAGAATTACAAGCGATCTCTGAACTACAAACTACTAGTCCCCTGGAGAAAATGGCTGCTTTTGAGGTTGGGCTCTTGTCAGAATCTAAAGATTCGAACAAAGGTTTGCTTGTATGCTTTGTATAATCCCTTCCTATGTAACATGTCTTTAGGGTTCCTCTGTAACATCCTGTTATCTCAATCATCCTGTATCAGATTCCAATTGGTTCTATTTTATGGCCCTGGGTTTATGGCTCACAATGGGTCTGGTCAGTGTAATCATTTGGTCCAGGAGAGTGGCGACTACAGCACATGAGAACAATCGGCCTCTCACCCCTCCGCGCCTCCGCATTCCTTTCCTCCCTGCCAGGGGAGACACGGAACAGTTCTTATCGGCGTGTGAAGACCTTGGCGAGTTATTTGTTATGCACAAGATGGATACATCTGAGGGGTCTGGTTTAAGAGGGGAAATTTACAGCTTCACACTTCACCTTTTTTCCTGTGGGAAGCAAACGGTCAAAGGGCCTTTAGCCCGCGGTTTTTCCCTCCCTGTGATTGGTTACCAATGGGAAATTCAAATTGTACTGGAGGGTATATTAGTCCTGCTTCTATTGTATACTTTATCTCTAACAATGATCCGAGGACCTGTAATGTAGTAACTGGGAATAAAGAACTCTGTTTAATCAACAAAGGTCTGATCCTTGACTGCATAAGGCAGAAGCCTCACAGCTCTATGGCATTATATACTGCTGTAGTCTCTTTCTTCCCCAAACTTTTCCTCCAGGCTCCACCCCCCAAATCTCCTGGAATTTACCAACCTAGAACTGGCATCCCTAAAACAGTACAATAAAAGCATAACGCTAAAAGCATAAAAAAGCAAGGACAGAAAAACAACATAAGATACGACTCAGCAGTCTGTAATGATGCTTGTAAATCACAAGCTGTTGGGCTGGAAGCAGACCATGACAACAGCTAAATAAAATGGAATTCCTCCATTTAACGCCTGGGTGAAAAGAAATGTTTTTGGTCTGGTGCTCAAAGTACAGTGAGGGGGGCACAAGGCAAGCTTTAAGGGGTTAGGAAGTTCCATTGGCGAGGTGCCACCACTGAGAAAGCCCTGCTTCTGGTCACTACCTACCATACCTCTGCAAGTGGGGGCAGAGAGAATTGGGCTTGGGAAGCGGATCTTAACTGACAGGCTTCTCTGGTCACTATCCTGCACCTTTCCTTGTTCCCCTCGCGGCAGCAGGTCCTTCCTAGAGCCACTTTCTTGGCTCCTCTTAAGGGGCTATTTCCCCTTTTATTCCTTCTCCTGTCTGCTGGCTCTTTGTAATAAATGCAAACCATGAAACAGACTTTCCTAACATGGGCTTCCCAAAAGGGACAATTATATGGCTAAAAACCATACTCAGTTAACTCTGCATTAACTGCGCTGGAAGCCAGTAGCCTTTTTCATATTTCAAGGCACTAGGTCTGCTTTCTAAAGCCACTTTGATGTAGTGGCAGACTCTAATTTGGGAGAACCGGGTTTGATTCCCCACTCCTCCATGTGCAGCCACTGGGTGTGACCTTGTGTCAGTCACAGTTCTCTCAGAGCTGTTCCCTCAAGGGCAGTCCTCGAAAGAGCTCTCTCAGCCCCACCTGCCTCATAGGGTGTCTGTTGTGGGGAGGGGAAGGGAAAGGAGACTGTAAGCCACTCTGAGACTCCGAGTGACAGGCATGATATAAATCCAATCTCCTCCTCCTCTTTCTATTTCCATGGTGTGGGACCTGTATAGCTTGTTCCTTGGGATCAATATGAGCCCCCTCAAACACTGAGTTTATCTAGGTAGGGTTGCCAGCTCTGGTTTGGGAAATACCTGGAGATTTTGGAGGATGGAGTCTAAGGAGGACAGGGTTTGGGGTGGGGAGGGACTTCAGTGGGGTATAAATGCCATAGAGTTCACCTTCTAAAGCAGCCATTTTCTCCAAGTGAACTGATCTCTGTCATCTGGAGATCAGTTCTCACCCCAGGAGAATTTCAGCCACCACCTGGAGGATAGCAACCCTATCTGCTACTCCTTCAGTTGATCACCTGACTTTGTGAAATAAGGACACCTGTGGTTAGGAGGAAGAATTTTTGTCAGTAATTTCAGGATTGCGGCTTGACCGCCTGCAAAGGTATTGCAGTGGACCTTTCTGCTGGCCTTTCCGTGGTCTTTGAGAAGCGTTACTTTCTGTGGAGCTGTAGGACTGATGGTGAGATCTGAGTTCCTTCTAACCAAGACTTAAAATAGGAATCGCCCTGACCTGGATGGCCCAGGCTAGATCTCTCATCAGATCTTGGATGCTAAGCAGTGCTGGCTCTAGTTAGTACTTGGAGGGGAGACCATCAAGGAAGCCCAGGGTTGCTATGCAAAGGCAGGCAATGGCAAACCCGCCTCTGAACGTCTCTTGCCTTGACCTGGATGGCCCAGGCTAGTCCTATCTCATCGTATCTTGGAAGCTAAGCTGGGTCAGCCCTAGTTAATGCTCGGATGGGAAACCACTAATGAAGTCCAGGGTTGATATGCAGAGGCAGGCAATGGCAAACCATTGGCAACCTCTGTTGGCAACCTCTGTTGGCCTCTTGCCTTGAAAACCTTACAATCACTACAAGTTGGCTGTGAGTTGATAACACTGTCCACCACCAATAGCTAGAACTATAGCAGGCAGTATAGACCATCTTATTATTAAGTTAGCGTCCAATGGCACCTTTTGGGCCAACAAAGTTTTATTCAAGGCATGAGCTTTTGTGTGCATGCACGCTTCATCAGATGATGAAATGGAATTACATATCATAGTTCATATGTTCATATATGGGTATCTTGTTAAATTAGCATGCAAAATAGTGAAGATATTTTTTTAACAGATCAAAAGAGTGACATGCTCGGTTGGGTTCAACCGGGGGAGGGGGGGCGAGGACGACAACATAGGTAATAAATATTTCAGAAATGGAGATTTATGTGCCCTATTTTGTATGCTGTTTTGTGTGTTACAGGTGTGGAAAACAAATGTTAAAATTATTGAAGCAATTTCTTATAAAGAAAATATTTATAAAATGTTTTATAGATGGTACATGACTCCAGAGATGTTAGCAAAATGTTATCCTGAACTATTTAATATTTGTTGGAAATGTAAAAAGGTTGTTGGTTCATTTTTCATATGTGGTGGACTTGTGATAGAGTTAAAAAGTATTGGGCTTGGATACATGAAATGTTACAAAAATGTTAGATTGCACCATACCTTTTACGCCTGAATTATTTTTATTGAATATTAGACCAAACAATTGTAAAAAAACAAGACTTTAACCTTATTATTTATGCATTGACAACTGCAAGAATATTGTATTCTAAGTACTGGAGAAAAGATGAAATACCTTCAAGAGAAGAAATGATAAGCATAACTCTTGAAACTGCTGAGATGGATAACTTTATTTTTGAGAGGACAAGAAGAAGAAAAATGTCAGACCACATGGTCAAGATTCTAGAAATGGTTGGAGGATAATACTAAATGAACTACATCTCTCTATATAATAACTGTGTTTTGGTCATGGACTCTCCTGAACATTCCACATGCTCTTAAATCCATTGGCTCCATGATGTGTCATCCAAGCTGTCCCTATCCACTGGCTGTGTTGCCTGAGCCCCACTGCCAACATTCTAAACAGCTTGCTGTTCCTCTCCCCCCCCCCCCTTATAGCCAGTCGGAACACAGAGGTCATTTGCATATGTGGCCTGATTGGCCTTTGCCTCTAACATTCTAAACAGTCGGAACACAGAGGTCGTTTGTATATGTGACCTGATTGGCCTTTGCCTCTAACATTCGAAACAGTTTGCTGTTGCGAGTAATTGAATGAGTCCTGAGGTAAAATACATCTCCCAACCTTCCCTTCAAAGGCCACTGGAGTTGCCAGTCACTGTGTTCTGCAGCCACAGCACATGATTTCCCCTACAGAAAATTTCCTAGCTATTACAACTGATCTCCAGATGACCAAGATCAGTTGTCCTGGAGACAATGGCTGCTTTGGGCAGTGGACTGTATGACAATTTACCCTGCTGAAGTCCCTCCGCACCTCAAACCCGGCCCTCCCCAGGCTCTAACCCTCAAATCTACAGGTATTTCCCAACCCAGAGTTGGCAACCCTGTACCTGGCTATGGAACCGCTTTCCAGACCCTTAGAACCCAGAAGACATGGCATGGGAGGAGGTGCTTTTCTACCTTAGCTGCCACTGCAGAGCCCCAAATCAACATAAGTCAGGGGTGGAGGGAACCATACCTATTACCATGAGGCTGTCCTCCCATACCACCCACTTGAGACAGCCCTGCCTTGTAGCTAAGCAGAAGGAAATAAATATGGCTCGCCTCCCTCTGTTTTCCCCTTCCCTCTTTCGCCCCACCAGCCACAGCCGGGACACTCACCCGGAGCTTCCTTCTAGAGCCCATCGTATTTCTTCCCACAACGGGCCTTACTCCTAGTAGACTTATATTTACATTCAGAGATATTACAGAACTTTTTCAATACATAGCAGAATATATGTACAACTGAGAGGGTGTTAAAAATGGTTAACATACAACTGATATTGTTGGTGATTATATAACAGTTATGACCTAGATGTAAAATGGAACCCCCAAACTTTTATGTTTTATGTGTTGTGTTTATGTGTTTTGTTTGGTATTAAAATAAAAAACTTTTTTTAAGAAAGTACCATTGGACCAACTCTCTGTGGGAGCACTTTCCTCCCTCCCCCCCCCCATTCTACCCCACTGAGTCTCTTTCTTCTCTGTTCACTTTTGTTTCAGCTCAGAATCCTTCCGATTAGGTCCCTCCTGGCAACTGTGGGGGCGGGGGGAGGGAACTTACCAGGAGTGGGAGGGAGGCCCAGCCAATGTTGCAGTGACATGTCTATGTCAATTCCAACGTGACCTGGAAGTGATATCATCACACAGTGATGTCAGGGTAACGTTTTAGTATTTGGGCAAAAACTCTATGGTAAATTTGGCTTCTACCGTAGCTCCTGCCAACCTAGCAGTTTGAAAGCAAGAAATTGCAAAGGTACCACTTCAGTGGGAAGGTAACAGCATTCCATGCGCCTTGGTATTTAGTCACGCCGGCCACATGAGCATGGAAAAAGTGTTCGGACAGTGCTGGCTCTTTGACTCAGAAACGGAGATTAGCACCGCTCCCTAGAGTCGGATTCGACTAACCTTCAAGCAAGGGAAACCTTTACCTTTATAAAGTTTTTGCCCAAATCCCACAGCATTGCCCTGACGTCATCAACATGATCACATTGCTTCTGGGTCATGTCGGAAGTAACGTAGACACATTGCTGCAATGTTGGTTGTCTTCACTCTTTTTCGGGGTAAGTCCCCCCTGCTAGTGGTGGGGTGGGGCCTGGCAGCAGTCCTCCCATTTCCACTGGGGGTTTAACAACCCTACTTCTGACTTCTGCTGGTGTAGTAATTTATGTAGTTGGGCTTCCTGCCATGGAGGGAAGATAGATTGGATAACATCAGTAGGATGCTGGAGATACTAAGTAGCTCCCTACTGCATCTCTGTAGTTAGAAAGAGGCCTTGTGAAACATGGACATAAACCAAATGGACATTATGCCAGGAGCCGGCCTTGCTGGCTAGGCGGGGTATAAATTCAAATAAATAAATAAATAAGGAGTAGCCCAACACCAGCATGATAGGCCCAGGGTCCTACTTGGACAGCATATCAAGAGAACAAGGTTCTAGTTAGGTTTGCTGTCCTCCTGGCAGGACCTGGAGATCTCCTGGAATTACAACTGATCCCAAAACAGAGAAATATTTTACTCTGAAGGAAACCTTAGCTGTCCCAAGGTGTGTGCCATACTCAGCTTTATGCCTAGAATTGGGCCAACATCTTATTCAAACAAAAGGTTGGCTACTAAACTTTAAATATTGGCTCAAAATTCACTTTAGAGCCTCACCAAACTCTTTAATTTCAGGTTTAAAAAATGATATACACAGCCACCTCTGGTTTTCAAAAATAGAAGAAAAAATTCATCAAATAGGTTTTTCGACTGATTTTCTCCAAATGGATGAAACCTCAATTTTTAGATCTATTAGGCAAAGACTACTTGATCTAGAATTACAGAATTTCTGTCCTTTACACCCGCATATCTATTCACAAACTCATCTTAATCTCTCTATCCAGGATGGCCAAATGGCCCACTATTTACACCATCTCAGCCTTCCTTCTCATCATAGAGCCTTCACACTGGCTTGGCTGAACATCTTTCCCTCAAACATGCTGTGGGGTCGATTTAACAATATCCCCCCTCAAGAAAGACTCTGCAAATGTTCCAGTATGGCCCCCGATTCAATTTTCCATATCATTCTGGACTGCCAGCTGCACACATCCTCACGTATGAAATTCTTATCCCTTTGGCCACACTTGTTTACTGGTAACCTTAAAACTGTTCAGCATTTTCTGAATGATGTTAATATTGATACTACAATTATGGTTGCAATTTTATTAGCAGAATCAGCCGCGCTTATATACAGATTTTTTATATAATATGCATATTTTATTGTCCTAACTTACTCACTGGAATTAAATGTATCTTTTAAATGTATCTACCATACTATTATGCCATTAAAGGTGTCTGAACTGAACTGAAATAGCATCTTTGGAAGCAAGCCTCTCTGGCATTATACCTCATTGAGGCCCCTCCCCAAACCCTCCCCTCCCCAGGCTCCACCCCCAAATCTCCAAGAATTTCCCAACCCAGAGCTGGCAACCCTAGAATGTCTAGTGAAACACTCCCTTCATCACTGCCGGGTGATTGTTTTGTGAGCTGGCATCCCTTGAGAAAGGGCGAACTTTCAAAAGACCTCTTTTCTGAAAGGAAATAAATTTTCCAGAAATTCATTTCTTCCCTACAGATGTTCTTTGCCTGAGCGCTTTGATGGCAGAGCTGTGTTTAGAAAGACTTTCATTAAGCAATTTGCCACAATGAAGGAATGTTTTCTGAAGTGAAGACTTGGGGGGGGGGGGGGGTCTCCCTACTGGAACTAACATTAGATTAACAGCTGCTCAGCATTCAACCGGCCCACTACCAGAAATGACTTTGCTTGCAAATGAGATTGCTGGGACCTGCTCAGTTTCTGCTCAGTTTCTTTCCACCTGAACTCCAAGCGCTAATGAAATTTGCTTCTTTTAAATTAGTAGAGGGCCAAGGACAGGGGTCCTTTCATAAAAAAAGAGGTGCAGGAGCTCATTAGCATAACTTATTTGCATATGCCACACCCCCTGACGTCACAGGAAGTGATGACGTCATCGGCAGTGTGTCAGAAGGCAAGAAGGGAGGGAGGGAGGGGGAAGGAAGGAAAGACTGGATCTGCTGCTGTCTTCACTTGGCTCTCAAAGCATCGGCCTGGCAGGAAGGTGTGGGGGGGAATTCTGCCAGCCAGGTGGGGGGGGCACTTGCTCGAGTGCTTTGCATTCTGCAACTGAGAACCAAGAAATTGGTTTGATCTGCCAGGGGTGGAATGACAAGGCTCCCTCTCTTCTGCTCCATGCATTAAAAAGAGGCCCCAATTCATCAGCAGATTTAAAACAACAGGTTTTTGTCTGGTTTATTTCTTTGCTGCTTTCTCACTCAAACCCTTGCCTGTTTGAAATACCAGCACTTACAAAATCCAGGAAGAAAAGCCAGGCCTGCCTTCTATTAGGACCCACCAAAATGACACCAACCACGTGCCAGCTTTCAGGATCCCCAGAACTCTTTGTCAGGCTGGTAGCAGGCCAGAAGGCCAAGAGAGCAAGTTTGCAGGGGTGCTGTGTTCTAAATCTGCGTCCCTGCTCAGCCTTCCACAGAACCAGTGTTCCCTCTAAGCTGTGTTAGTGTGAGCTAGTTCACAGTCTTTTAGCCTCTGGCTCACACATTTTTATCTTCGCTTAGGAAGGATGGCTCAGGAGCAAACTAATTTGTGCAGTAGCCAAACTGCTGGCTCGCAACTTTAATGCCAGTAGCTCACAAAGTTGAACTTTTGCTCACAAGACTCTGCACCTTAGAGGGAGCATTGCCCCAATGTCCTTATATGGCAAGGTGAGAGACACCTTTTCCTCCAGATGAAGAGTGCTGGAGAACTCATGGCCTTGCTGCACAGAGCTCTGGGTCATTCAGGTTGGTCCTGAGAGAAGGTTGCTGCTGGATTTCGCTTTGGGCCAGCCAGGCTTCCTGCAGCCCCTCAGTGCTTGCAGAGGCAACCCCCCCATCACATACACAGATGCCCCCTTCAGCGAGGGACAGCAGAAGAGTTCCTCGGCCTTGTTGGATGCGCCTGCAAATGGGGGCAGCTTTTAAAACCTGCCATGGGTCAAACGAACGATTTCTGTCCTCTGGGGTCAGCCCCAGCGATAGGCTTATTAAGGTTTAAAAATCAGACGGTCTCTCCCCCCCCCCCGAAGCTTTATCCAGATGCAGACAGGGTCAAGGCATTTACCCGGGAGGAAGCGCCCTGGAAATCAGTGGGTCTGACTTCTTGCCTGGGTAAACCTGCGTCTCTGGGATGACAGCCGCACGGGTTTGGTTGTTTGTTTTTCACTATCTTTCTTTTCTTTCTCCCCCCCTCACCTGCAGGGAGCAAGGGGGCAGGCTGGGTGTGTGCGTGGGGATGCCTCTGTAGGGCAGACAACTGCTGGGTCACAGCAGACCCTGTAATTATCGGCGAGCCCCCCTCCTCCCACCCCCACCCCCTTCGGTGTGCCTTTGGCTTCCCTGGAGCGATTTCGAACTGGGCAGATGAGCGCTGAAAAGGCTCGAAGGAGGCGCAGGCAGGGAACGAGGTATGCGTGAGAAGCCCGGGAGCCAGCCAGCCAGGGAGGGAGGGAGGGAGGGAGAGAGATCCTCCTCCTCCACCACCGCCGCCTCCTCCTCCTACCTGGAGCTGCAGATCGCAAGATACGCGGTGCTACCTGGGCCAGCCAGAGAGAGCCAGTGGCTCAGCCCCCCGACAGCGCCCAGCAGTGCCGCGCTCGGCTCCGGAGGAGAGCCTGCCTGGCCGCCCGTGCCCGCCGTGCCCCGTGCAGGAGACATGCCCACCGCGCCCCTCGTCCAGCGCATGCAGCGGCCCAGGCAGCCCCGTCGCTCCTTCCCTCCTGCCCCCCCGAGGCAGCCCCGGATGCGCCGCCCCACCAGCCGCCGCCTGCCAGGGAGAGGCTGGCCCAGCCCAGCTCAGGCGCAGCCAGCCAGCGAGGCGGAGCTCCCCTCGCAGAAGCCGTGCGGGCAGGCGGATTGGGCCCTGCGCGCGGGGGGGAGAGGGATGGAGTGAGCGGCAGCAGCAGAGCCCCGCCTGGATTGCCCCAAACGCCCTCGCTGGCCCCGCCCCCCGCCCTCCTCTTTCCCGGAGCACCGCTCCGGCGCGCCCCGGCCCCAACGGAGCCCTGGCCAAGGATTCCAAAACGTTAATGCTCACTGCTGATGGATTCTCAACAGGAACATCTATTCAAGCTTTTTATTAGACATCACTGTCCTCTTTCTTCCACTGTCTGATTTTCTAAGGATGGAGCTGGTTTTCAGCCCGGCTTTTCAATGTGGGCTAGAGGGCAAATCATTTTTAAGTTTTACACAAGACCCAAGAGGAGAAAGTAGAATGCTTGCAAGCTCTTTGATGCCACTCGGTCAGTATGCAAAGAACCTCTGCCTTATACAGAGAAGTGTTAGCAATATTGTTTTGCTTGCAGCTTTTTTATATTGTCTAAAAATATATGGGACATTCGTGTACAGGTAATAATGATATAGAAATGCGTACAGGTATAATAAGGGAGCCCTGACATTGATGGCCAAGGCTAGGCCAATCTTGTCAGTTCTCAGAAGGTAAAAGCAGGGTTGGTCCCGGTTAGCACTTGGATGGGTGACCACCAGGGAAGGCCAGGGTTGCTATGCAGAGGCAGGCAACAGCAGACCACCTCTGAACCTCTCTTGCCTCGAAAACCCTATGGGGTTGCCATAAGTTGGCTGTTTTCCACCACCTCAATGTTCTACTGGGCGGAGTAGTTCACATCCGGAGCAGCATATAACTGCTGTAATCTTAAAATGCAAACAAGCAAGGAGAAGGTTGCCAATACTAGAACTGACCAAACATACAAAAGCAACCTTGAAGAATGTAAACAAAATCGGGGGGGGGGGGGGTTTGCAAAAATTGCGGAGAATTTGCAAAAATATTTATAGTGATATAAGATAAATTATCATGCAAAGTATAAATAACATACAAAGTGCGTAATTACATTAAAAGATATACAATTACAAGCGGGACATAAATCCTGCTGAAATGCAATCTTAAAGGGACCGAGCCTATAAACAATCCTCTTGTGCTGTAAGAACAGACAGAACTGATGGATCTTGGCCTAGCTTGCCTAGGCCACTAGCAGCCTCATTCAGGTCTGTCACAAGAACCAAGGGTTACTGATTAAGCCTTTAGCCATTAGCTGTTATGCCTAGCCGACTCGCAACTATGCATATTAATTAATATTCACTTGTGGGCCACCCACATGAACGGGAAGAGGGAATAAAGTTAAAATTACTTCAAAGAGTTGATATTTAGAGAACACAGGTGTGTTTGGGTGAGATTAGCCTTTGATGTATATGGGAAAGGTACAAGGACTTGGCATAGGTGAAATGTCAAGTCCTTAGAATAGATCTTTAAGGACACGTATTTGAAGGAAATGACCATACATAGAATACGCCTCCGCCTGTTTGAACTGTATATGTATTCTGGATGTAACTTCATGATCTTTGGAAAAAACCCTTTGCAAGTTTTTCCCGCTTTTTGCTAGCAATAAAGCTTCCTTTGAATCATCTGAATCTCTGGCTCCCTTGTGTTTCCTAAATTAGGATACAGGTACATGAGGTCTCTATTGAGGTAACAGATGGCGACTCCGCCGGCTTCCTGATCACCAGCCCCTTCGAGAGGTGCTGCCGTGGATGGGTGAGTCTTGTATGCGCATTACTTCTGGACCCTTTGTTTGTCCAGGGACTTGTCTTCTCCACGGCTGGCCCCTTCCTTGTGAGCAGGTGTGTGGAACCCCTTTGACGAGCCAGAGACAGGAATGATTTAAATCTAAGGAAAGGACCGGTCCTAGGTTAAGGTAAGGTGTAACGTTTTTATATACTCCAGGAGTATTCACTGTAAATCCAATTGTAAATCCCAGGCTTGGGTCTCTGGTTAGTGTTATTATGGCTAGCGGTGGTTCTAAGAGGGGGTCACCCACCCCCTTGGATCGTATGGTTAAGCATTGGGATAAGATTGTGGGTCAAGGGGGGAGATTACTTGAATTCCCACCCCACAGATTAGTGACATACTGTACTGCGGTTTGGCCTGATTATATTTTAGATAACGGCGCTACATGGCCTGTCGAAGGCACCTTTGATTATGTGATATTACGAAACCTTCTTCTTTTGTGTTCCAGATTGGGAAAAGTTGATGAAGAAATGTATGTTCATTTTTGGATGCATGCTATTTCTATTGGTGTGTTAGAGGATTGTGTTTCCGTATCTGACAACCCTCCACATTTGCAGGCACAGAAAGCTACGCTTATGCCCGTAACTCGGACTCCTTTTGATAGCCAGTGTAAAGAGCGGAAGGGTCGGTTAGATCAGGGGGAGATACAAGGGGGGGACGTAGATGAGTTAGATCCAGTAGATGGGAGGCTAGGGGCCGTTTCATTCATGGGATCGCCTCCACCATATCTAGTGGGACCCAGTGGAATCTCTCCGTCAGCTCCAGATGTCGGAACACCCCCCCCCCCGCCCCCTGCTGCACACAGTGACTTGGATGTGAAGCCTTCCACCTCTTCTGTGTCTTTCCATTCTTCTTCTTCACTTGCCTCTCTCCCTCAGGCCACCCCACCTCCTCCGATTACTTCTCCTTCCTTTGATGAGAAACTTGATCGCTTTATGAAGACCCAAGCTATTGAGACCAGTGATGTCTCCCCGCCTCTAGAACACCTTCAAGCCTTGTGGCGTAACATAGCTGAGATTGAAGAAGAAATTGATCAGTATTGGCTGCGTACACCAGGTAGTCGGAGGGAGCCAGATCGTTTGGGATATTCCCACTTCCCACTTAGAGAGGCTGCTGGCCCACAAGGATCTGCGTATGTATATGCTCCTTTTACTACTAATGATTTGCATAATTGGAAGCGGGAGATGCCTTCATTGAGGGAGGATAGTGATAAAGTCTATCGGGAATTTACTACTATTTTTGAGGGACATCAGCCTACATGGCCAGATTGCCAACAGTTGTTGAATACCCTTCTTACCCCAGAGGAAAAACGATTGGTGATTGAGAAGGCCCGTCAGATACATGAGAATGAACAACGGGGCAGGGGGGACAACGCGCTTGCTGTAGACACTGTTGTTCCTCGATCTGACCCTAAATGGGGGCATACTACATCTGAGGATCGGGATCGTCATGCTAATTATAGAGCTGTACTTTTGAAAGGCATTAAAGAGGCTGTCCCTAGACGAATAAATGTCAATAAGCTCTATGAGATCCACCAGAAGAAAACTGAGGATCCCTCAGAATTTTTAGGCCGACTAATGGATGCCTTTAAAAAGTGGGGGGGATTGGACCCTGACTCTCCCGATAACCATCGAATGCTTAATGCATTGTTTGTAGGGCAATCATATGATGATATACGAAAGAAACTGCAAAAGCTTGAGGGATGGGAGACAAAGTCTATAAATGCTTTGGTAGACTTGGCCTTTAAAGTTTTTGTCAACAGAGATAAGGAAGATTGGCGGCAGGATCTGAAGACACAGACTGTCATGCTTGCACAGGTTGTACAAGGAGAGAGATTGCCAGGAATCCGCCCAGGGAGACGGAATCGAGAGGAAAACAGGCGGACCCCCCCATTCAAAGGTTTGGCACGAAATCAATGTGCCCTCTGTGGGAAGGAGGGGCATTGGAGACGGGAGTGTCCAAGCCGTGGTGAGTCTTGCCCTGCTAGACCCCCAAATCAATTCATGGGAATGCAGCAAGAAGATTGAGGGGGTCAGGGGCTATGTTTGACAACAACACCCACCACTGAACCCCTGGTAAAAGCAAAGGTGGGTGGAATAATATATTCATGTCTGGTGGATAGTGGAGCTACTTTTTCTGCATTACCTTATGCCCCAACCTCTGTGACTCCTAGCAACCAAACCATTCAGATAGTAGGAGTGGATGGAAAGCCACAAGTGGAACAAGTGTTACAGGCATGTGATGTGGAAGTTGAAGGGCAAACTGTGAAACATGCCTTTCTGTTGACTCCCAATTGTCCAGTGGCTCTTTTGGGAAGAGACTTGTTGTGCAAATTAAATGCGACTTTATCTTTCTCAGATGAGGGAGTTGGTCTACAAATACCAAGTGAGAATTTTCTGCCATATGTTGCAGCCCTCTTGGCAGATTCTAAGTTTGAAGAAAGGGGGTTGGGAAAGAATTTGGATGATGTGGATTCAAGCGTTTGGGCGGCTGATGGAAACCCTGGAATGTCTACAACTGCCCCCCCTGTACACATACGTATGAAGCCAGGCCGTACTCCAGTTAGAGTTCGGCAGTATCCAATTTCTGTGGCTGGAAGGAAGGGGGTGGCACCAATTATTGAACAGTTACGGAAGGAGGGAAGGTTGGAGGAGTGCTCTTCCCCCTTCAATACACCCATCCTCACAGTCCCAAAGACTAATGGGAAATGGAGGCTGGTCCAGGACTTACGTGCCGTTAATGAACTGGTAGACTCTGTTTACCCAGTCGTTCCCAACCCCTATACTATTCTCACTACAATACCTAGTGACCATGGTTGGTTCACAGTTTTGGATCTTAAAGATGCATTTTTTTCTGTGCCATTGGCAGAGGACAGTAGAGACTTGTTTGCATTTGAGTGGGAAGACCCATGGTCCCGTACAAAGACTCATTTATGCTGGAAAGTCCTTCCACAAGGATTTGTTGATTCACCAGCATTATTTGGAATGGCATTGGCACGAGACCTTGAGGAGTGGAAACGACCACTAGAGGTCGCTCTGTTACAATATGTGGATGACATTCTTTTATCTGCCCCTACCTCTGACCATATTCTCAGTGCTACAAAATCCCTATTGAATTTCTTGGGAAAGAGAGGATATCGAGTGTCTAAGGAGAAGGCTCAGATAGCTCGGCAGAGAGTGACATATCTAGGATATATTATAACCAAAGGAAAAAGGCAAATACTCCCTGAACGTAAGGAAGCCCTCTGCCGGGTGCCCCTCCCTCGCACAAAGAAGCAGCTCAGGACTTTCTTAGGAATGGCGGGATTCTGCAGAATGTGGGTGCCAGGATTCGGGCACCTTACCAAAACTTTACATCTGAAGTGCAATGAAGGGGAGCCCGAGCTTCTGATATGGACCCCAGAGGAGCAGAAAGACTTTGAAACCATAAAAAGCTCCCTGATGACCGCCCCAGCCTTGGGCCTTCCGGACTTGGGTAAGCCATTTTATCTCTTTGTACATGAAAAGCAAGGGGTGATGGCAGCTGTATTAACTCAATATTTGGGTTCTGATCTCAGGCCAATGGCTTATTTATCTCGGCAATTGGACCTGGTAGCCCAAGGATGGCCTGTATGTATGAGAGCAGTGGCAGCCATTGCACTGGCAGTAGAAGAGGCCCGGAAGTTCACTTTGGAACATTCTATGCATGTTTTTTGTCCACATGCGGTGGCAACACTTCTACACCAGAGAGGAGCCAAATGGCTCACTAATTCACGACTGGCTAAGTATGAGGCTCTCTTGCTGGGACGAGATGATGTGACTTTTGATGTTTGCAATCGTTTGAATCCTGCCTCCTTGATGCCATCTACCTTTGAGGATGAGAATACACATGAGTGCCTGGAGGTGACAGATTGTGAGACTATGGCCAGGCTGGATCTTAAAGATATTCCTCTTCCAAATGCAGACTTGAACCTTTTTATAGATGGGTCAAGTAGGATGATAGAGGGACACAGATGCACCGGCTATGCAGTAGTACAGCCGCCTACGGTCCTGGAAAAGGGACCCCTGCCATCCCACTGGTCTGCCCAGGGTGCTGAACTGTATGCTCTTTATCGTGCTCTTATGTTGGCCCAGGGGCAGACAGTGAATATTTGGACAGACTCAAAATATGCTTTTGGTGTGGTTCATGCCTTTGGTGCCCTCTGGAAAGAAAGAGGATTTATTGCAGCTGGAGGTGCTAAGATTGCATATGAGACTTTGATTCTACAGATTCTGGATAGTATTCTTCTTCCCTCTCAGGTTGCCGTCATACATGTAAGAGGACATCAAAAGGGAAACAGCCCTGAAGTTCTTGGAAACCGACTGGCAGATAAGCCTCCAAGGAAGCTGGTTTGCAAGCCCAGGAAGGGGCTACCATCTTTGCATTAATTCCGACTTTCTCCTTGCCTCCACAGCCTAAATACTCAGAAGAAGAAATTAAGTTGGCTCAGGATCAAGGAGCAGGGCCCAATAAAGAAGGATGGTGGGTGTCTCCAGATGGACGTGTGTTGGTTCCAAAAGTTTGCCTGCGTCAGGTAATGCATGATTATCACTACAGTACACACCATGGGGCAGGTAGCATGGTAGCCACTTTGGAAAGATCCTGCGTGACTGCAGGGGCCAGACAAGAAGCAGAACGAATAGTGGCTGGCTGTGAGACTTGCCAAAAGGTAAATGCCAAATCGGAGAGAAAGGCATTACCTGGAGCCAGACCATGGGCCATAAGACCCTTTCAGCACTTGCAAATGGACTTTACAGAACTACCGAGGAAAAATGGAAAGAAATATTTATTGGTCCTAGTGGATCAGTTGTCAGGATGGCCAGAAGCTTTCCCATGTGCCAATGCTACAGCAAAGCAGGTGGCTAAAGTACTATTGAATGATACAATACCCCATTTTTCCTTGCCAGAAGGCATAAATACAGATCGTGGCAGCCATTTTATTGGTCAGGTGGTTCAGCAAGTGGCCAAAGCCTTGGGAATCACATGGACGCTACACACTGCCTGGCGACCAACAAGCTCCGGCCAGGTGGAACGAGCAAACAGAACTTTAAAGACAATGCTGACCAAGATATGTATGGAAACGGGACTCTCATGGCCTCAGACCTTGCCATTGGCACTCACACGGATGAGAACGGCACCTAGGGGGAAGTTAGGGTTATCGCCGTTTGAGGTGGTCTATGGAATGCCCTTTCCACTGGTATCAAAGGGGGGAGGGGATGAGAAAGAAATAGGGGATAAGCTTATACGAGAACATGTAATTGCCCTGCAGTCTCTCCTCTAGTCTTTACACAGGACTGCAGCTGCAGTGCAGCCTCTCCCCTTGGATGGGCCAGTACATACCTTCCAGCCAGGTGACTACGTTTATGTAAAGATGTGGAAGCACGAGCCCTTGAAAGAGGATTGGAGAGGTCCCCATTTGGTGCTGCTAACTTCACATACCAGCGTTAAGGTTGAAGGACACCCCACGTGGATTCACCATACCCGGGTGAAACGTGCAGTGAACCAAGAACCTTTGGAAGGTGGGACTGAGGAAGTGGCTACAGATGACAGCGCGGCAGCCAAGGTCATAAGCCACCCCAAAGAATCATCCTGGCAAGTTGGACCAGTGGAAGGACTGAAGTTTTTGTTTTCTAAGAAGTCCACGGACTAAAGAGAAAAAGGCACATCACACAGCACACACACTCCTGTCTGGTCGGTAGACTTGTTTTTTTCTAAAATGTTTCAAGCATTCATTTATGGCTGTGTGATTGCCTTTATCCAGACAGCCGAAAGGAATGCAAATGTTCAAGATACAGATAATAGTGTACTGCATATGTCTTTAACTTTGGCACAGTCTTTGAATTTATCTAAATGTTGGGTTTGCCACTGGATGCCTCATGATGTTGCTATAGGCAGCCCTATGCTTTCCAGGTCATTGTCCCCCTCAGAGATGAAGACCCCTTATAGGTCAGAATTAAAAGGAAATGAGACTTGGGAGATACCGAGTTACCATTTTTATAGTTTAATGTCTGAGAGGAGGGGACAGGCCTGTTGGAGTTGTAACGGCACAAGCAGATTTGTGGGGGTAAGCCGATGTACAGTGGAATATAAAATTAATGGAGCCTATGTAAACGGGACTTGGGTCCCTGGGTTTACCCCCTCTAGACAACAGTTAAAAGGATATTATGTGCAATGGATGATGCCCACACAATGCAACAAAGCATTCATTGCTTTGGTGGGACATTATTTCATATGTGGGAAGAAGGCTTATCAAAGCCTCCCGGCTGGGTGGTCTGGGACATGTTATCTTGGAACAGTATATCCATATGTTAAGATTGTAAATGAGTTACCACGTGGGAGAATAAGAAATAGAGATTTAAAACAAAGTGAGCAAATTTTAAAGACCCATCGGGCCCTCACCGAAGGAGAGAGATTGGGAGGGATTTTATTCCCCATGTATGGAATAGCCCGATTAGGAACAGCACTGCTCAGGCTGCAGGCAACTTTGGAAATAGAATCAAACCGTGTTGCTCAAGCTCTAACTTTGATTGGGGAAGAACTTTATGCAATGAGACAGATGGTTTTACAAAACTGAATGGCCTTAGATATTTTGACAGCTGCGAGTGGAGGGACCTGTGCCTTAATAAGAGAACAGTGCTGGGTATATATATACCAGACCACTCTGGAAAGCTAAAGGCCATTGCTAAGGAAGTTGAGGCTGTAGCAATAGTACCACGAGATGTATCCTTGAGTTGGTGGAGGAAAATCTGGACATGGCTACCCACCGGAATCACAATTAGAATTATACTTTTAATTGTCTTTGGAATATTGTGTATAAGCCTCTTAGTATGCTGTGGAATGTGTTGTTTCCCCCGTTTTCTGAGTTGTTGTTATAACCAGGAGCCAAGTTCTCAAATCATTAGAATGAGGCGACTTAAAATGTTGCAAAGAAAGTATAAGCAATATGGGTTAAAGCCAGAGTCTGACTTTAATGTCCCATTAATAAGGCCATAAAAGGTCAGAAGGGGGGACTGATGGATCTTGGCCTAGCTTGCCTAGGCCACTAGCAGCCTCATTCAGGTCTGTCACAAGAACCAAGGGTTACTGATTAAGTCTTTAGCCATTAGCTGTTATGCCTAGCCGACTCGCAACTATGCATATTAATTAATATTCACTTGTGGGCCACCCACATGAACGGGAAGAGAGAATAAAGTTAAAATTACTTCAAAGAGTTGATATTTAGAGAACACAGGTGTGTTTGGGCGAGATTAGTCTTTGATGTATATGGGAAAGGTACAAGGACTTGGCATAGGTGAAATGTCAAGTCCTTAGAATAGATCTTTAAGGACACGTATTTGAAGGAAATGACCATACATAGAATACACCTCCGCCTGTTTGAACTGTATATGTATTCTGGATGTAACTTCATGATCTTTGGAAAAAACCCTTTGCAAGTTTTTCCCGCTTTTTGCTAGCAATAAAGCTTCCTTTGAATCATCTGAATCTCCGGCTCCCTTGTGTTTCCTAAATTAGGATACAGGTACATGAGGTCTCTATTGAGGTAACAGAACCATTCTCTGTAACAGCCACAGAGAAGTCCCTCGGAACATGAAGACATCAAGGTTAGTACTGCTTGGTACTATATGACAGGCCTATTTCGAATTGATATCTTTATCAAGCTTTCAGTCTTCATAAGGCTTGTGGGACTTCCACTAGTTTCCAAGAATTCACAAGCACATGGCGGCTAGCGTCCCTAAACACAGTAAGCATATAATAATATAAAACACATAACCAAGTTGATACAATGTGTATACAGATACATTGAACAATCCCCCCAAATACTAATATCTAAATTTTAAATCCTCTTAGTCACAGCTGGGGAAAGTTCAAAGAGCTCTGTCACATCTCCCTGGAGAGCACGATGCTCACATTCCTGTGACAAATTGTTATGTCCTGGACGCAATTCCACAGACAACCAGGCTGCGATTCTCTATGTGTACACTTGTATGATTCTTTGATGTGACCAAACATGTAATGGCACTGGCCATGCAGTCTGACCGCATGGCCTGGAAAAGGTACAAGCTTGAGGTAAAAGAACAATAGCACCCAGGCTCCTAAAGATCCACCTATCTGGGGCTTAGACTATTCAAATGAACCAGTGTAATCTCAGATGGGAAGATTAACCTATCCCACAGTGTGGGTGTGGACGGGGGCGAGGCTTTTCTGTGCATATAAACTGACCCCCAGGCCACCTCAGGTATGCTTGTTCCTGACCTACAATAAATTTGATCATGCTGAAACTCACTCCACCAGCCTCCAGACTCCAGTACTTTTCAGTAGCGATGCAGATGGGATCCCGATGAGCAACTCATCAGCTGAACCGAGCAGCAAAGCACCGAGCACTGATCCACCAGCACCAGGCATCACCAAGCCCCTGTACTCCAAGGAAATACTGCAAGCCCCTGAGGACATCACTCGCTGCGCTGCTCCTGCTCCGGTAACTATGGCTGCCGCCGCGGGGCAAATCCCTCCCTTTGACCCCTCTAAACACAAGTCCTGGGACGCATGGTCCAGGCAACTAGGGTTCCTTCTGACCGTGCATGGGGTCACTGAGGCTGACATGAAGCAGGCCTGGCTATTGGGCCACTGCAGCACAGAAACCATGCGCATTGCTTAGAGCCTGATCTCTCCCAAGACCTGCTGGATCTCACCTACGATGAACTCCTCAAGCAGCTCAGGGACTATTTCACGCCAAAACCTTCCATGCTGGCGCTCAGAGTACAGTTCCTCCAGAGGACCCAACAGACAGGTGAGAGCGTTCCTCACTGACCTCCACCGGCTGGCAGTCAGGTGTGAGTAACAACAAGTGAAGGACCATTTGTTTTGTTTGTTTTGTTTTTTTTAACATTAATTTTTATTGGAGTCAAAACTTAACTTACACACATTACATTGTCACTCTATTACAAAGACCCCTTTTTCCCTTTCTTCTCCCCCTCCCAGTGACTTCCCACCTCACCTACACCGTTATACGGAGGACCATTTGTTTGGCAGTTTTGTGGCCGGGGTGTGTGGGGACAAGCTCCGGTGGTGGCTGATCACACTCTTGGAAACGACCCTGGAGAAGGTGCTGCAGACGGCGATCGCATTTGAAACAACCCAGAAGGATCTCACAGCCACCCACTCGCACCGCACCGTGACTTCGGGATTGGATGTTTTGGAGGAGGAAGATGTCTGCCAGCTGCACCCTTGCTCTCAAAAGGTGCGTTCCTTTCCTCCGGTTCCAGCTCCCAACACACGGCCCAGGCCTCTGCCCCCACTCCTATTCCACAGCACAGGCCGCCCCCATTGTGCGCTAGCTGCGGAGACCCCCACAAGCGCCATTCCTGCTGGTTCCGCGAGGTGATGTGCCGTGCCTGCGGAAAGACGAGGCACATCATGAAGGCCTGCCACTCCAATGACTGCTGCCACTCCCCAGCCACATACTACGAGGTGGCAAACGGCATCTCAGTGACAGCACATAACCAGCACATAAGCTTGCCCCAGCCCCTACCCAGAAAGATATCAGTCCACGTCCGGATCAAAGGGGCCCCCTGTTCCATGGAACTAGACACCGGGTCCTCATACTCGATAATTTTGGCTGCGACCTTCAGGCAGCTCTGCCCACAGGGGAGGCCCACATTGCACAAACCCATGGGACTGGTGCTCCGGGATTTCCAGAAGAACCCGGTGGCGATTAAGGGGCTGGGCAAATTCAGGGTCCAATAACAGGACTTTAGTGGGCTCCTAGACCTCTTGGTGGTGGAGAGAGACCTCGTCAGCCTTTTGGGACTTTCATGGTTCCAGCCCCTGGGCCTAGAAGTTAGGGGGGTGCACCGCATGGGCTTCGCAGACTTCGAGTTGGTCTGCACAGAATTTCCCACAGTTTTTGATGGCGCACTAGGCTCCTTTATGGGGTCCCCATCTCCTTGGCTTTGGATCCCTTGGTCCGACCCATCTGGGTCCCGGCCCACCGGTCTCTGCTCGCTATGCAGCCCAAAGTAGAAAAGGAGCTAGACAAACTCGTAGCTCAAGGGGTGCTGGAGCCGGTGTCACATGCCAAATGGGAGACTCCCATTGTGACCCCACTTAAGCCCAATGGGGAGGTCCGCATATGCATGGACTATAAGTGCACGCTAAACAAGGCACTTCAAGCTCACGCCTATCTGGTGCCAGTAATCAGCCATGTGCTGACCACTCTGGCGGGGGCCAAGATCTTCGGCAAATTGGACTTGGCTCAAGCTTACCAGCAGCTGCCAGTGGACAAAGCCACGGCAGAGGACTAAACAATAGTGACTCACAAGGGGGCATTCAAGGTGAAACAGCTCCAGTTTGGGGTCAGCGTAGCCCCAGGGATCTTCCAGGAATTAATGGACTATTTATTAAAAGGGTTACCAGGTGTCCAGCCCTTTTTCGATGACATCTTGATAGTGGCACCAAACGCCCAGACCTTCAGGATGCGACTCCAGGCAGTCCTTCAACATTTCCAGGATGCAGGGCTGAAGGTCAAGACAGAGAAATGTCTTCTGGCTGTGTGATCAGTGGAGTTCCTGGGGTTCACCGTGGATGCCCAAGGAATCCACCCCACACCGGTCAAGGTAAAAGCGATCAGTGAGGCTCCGGCTCCCATGTGCAAGGCCGAGCTTCAATCTTTTCTGGGACTCTTGAATTTCTATCATAATTTCCTTCTGCATAAGGCTGCGGTGGCTAAGCCGCTACATAGACTATTGGACAAATCTGCTAAATGGGAATGCCCCCCCCCCCCCCGGCACACGGCAGCTTTCAAAGCCATGAAATCTCTTCTGACCTCTAATGCGGTCCTTGTCCACTTCGATGAGTCGCTCCCTGTGGTGCTGGCCTGCAATGCATCCCCTTACGAAGTGGGGGCTGTCTTGGGGCACTGCCTGCCCGACAGCTGGGAAGTCCTGGTCACTTACTACTCTAGGACCTTGACATCTGCAGAGAGGAACTACGCACAGATAGACAAGGAGGCTCTCGCTATCATGACGGGGGTAAAAAAGTTCCACGATTATCTCTATGGCCGGGACTTCACGATCACCACTGATCACAAACCCCTGCTGGGGCTCCTTGCCTCTGACCGCCAGACCCCTCAGATGCTGTCTCCTCAGGTTTTACAGTGGTCCATTTTCCTCTCCGGCTACCAGTACTCCCTGGTCTGGGTGTGGCCCACATCTCCCGGGCCAGAATTTGCTGCATTCACAACCTGGCACAGTGAGCTGTCAAGCCACAAGGGGTGCCTACTATGGGGATCCAGGGTGGTGATTCCAGAGCCCCTCATGCCAGGTTGCTCAGCACTCTTCATGAGCACCACCCTGGCGTCATCCGGATGAAAGCCCTGGCATGCAGCTACGTATGGTGGCCTGGGCTGGATAAAGACATTGAGTCCAGGGTCCAGGCCTGTGCAAAATGCCAGGAGTCACATCCTGACCCTCCCCATGCACCAGTCCAGCCTTGGGAGTTGGCTCAAGGCCCATGGTCCCGGCTCCACATAGACTTCGCAGGGTCCGTCCAGGGGCAGTTGTTTTTCATTGTCGTTGACAGCTTCAGCAAGTGGCTGGAGGTTGTTCCGGTAAACTCTACATCATCCAAGGCTGCCATCCGGGCAATGTGGTGCATATTCAGTACGCACGGCCTGCCAGACACGTTGGACTCTGACAACGGCACAGCGTTCACCTCCTCAGAGTTCCTGCGATTCACAGAGCTACATGGCATACGACACGTAAGGTATGCTCCTTTCCATCCAAGTACAAATGGGCAAGCTGAGAGGATGGTTTGCACAACCAAGGAGGCGCTGCGGAGAATGGACCAAGGGGACTGGGAGTACAAGTTGACAGCCTTCCTCTTTGGTCAGCATGCAATGCCCCACACAGCCACCAGCCACAGCCCGGCAGAGCTGCTCATGGGACACTGGCTTACGTCTCAGTTAGACCATCTGCACCCGGACAGGGCCCTTCACCAGTCCAAGGACACACCCCAAGCTCCGAGAGGATTCTTCCCGGAAGACCCCATGTACATTAGGAACTATGCACGGGGCCACCTCTGGGTATCAGGTAGAGTCACCAGAGTCAACGGACCCCTCTCACCACAGAGGACGGTCTAGTATGGCGACATCACATAGACCAGTTGCGACGCTCGTCAATCTCCAGCCATTCAGGAACCACAGACCGACCAGGACCTGACATCCATGACCCCAGCATGGACAAGGAGGACCAACAGGAGGCTGATCCAGACCCGACCACCGTACCCCAGGAGTAGCTGTGGAACTTGGCCCCGGAAACAAGCCAGCCAGAAGTCGCTCCTGAGATCCCGACTCCAGCCGCTCCAGTTCCCAAGGTAGAGACCACCGTCCCGGGTCCACCCACTCCAACACTCCGGCGGTTGGACAGAGAGCGGAGAAGGCTGATCTATCTCAAAGACTTTGTGTGCTAGGGGGTGTGCCTGAACAATGGGGGGAGGGGTGTTATGTCCTGGACACAATTCCACAGACAACCAGGCTGCAATTCTCTATGTGTACACTTGTATGATTAAGTGATATGACCAAACATGTAATGGACCCGGCCATGCGGTCTGACTACCTGGCCTGGAAAAGGTACAAGCTTGAGGTAAAAGAATAATAGCACCCAGGCTCCTAAAGAACCACCTAAGCATATTCAAATGAACCAATGTAATCTCAGATGGGAAGATTAACCTATCCCACAGTGTGGGTGTGGACGGGGGCGAGGCTTTTCTGTGCATATAAGCTGACCCTCGGGCCACCTCAGGTATGCTTGTTCCTAACCTACAATAAACTTGATCATGCTGAAACTCACTCCACTGGCCTCTAGACTTCAGTACTTTTCACAAATGAAAAATAGTTTGGTGGGTTGTACTGAAGCATTCGGGTCCTGATATTTTGACCCATTTAAACAACAGGTCTGCATCTTGTATTCTATTAGCCATCTTCCGTACTTTACGAGGCAAGTCAAATCCTGTGGGCCTCTCATTGGTGTTTAGCTGGTTATGGATATCAGGCGGGACTGATTGCTTTCATGTTTGCTACCATTCATTTCCTAGATCAAAATTTTGTGATTGCAGAATTTGTGCAGATGTTTCTTGCTAGGTGTCAGGACTTTAGTCTGGATAGACCTGTGTCAGCCATGTCTTTATGAGTGGGCAGCTTTCTGTTTTCAACGATCTCTCTATATTCGCAAAAAAGAGCATCTTGTCTTCGGAGATGTGGGGTTGCAATTTGGCACAATAGGTCAGAATGGGTTCGATACATCTGCTCATGGTTCTCGTTGTTGTACTGAGTTGAACATCCAGTTTGTGGACATGGGGGCTGTTGAGCCACACTGAAGCACTGTATCCCTCAATACTATACACCAACCCCAAAGCTGAGCATCTAAGTGTTGTAGTAGATGCACCCCAAGTTGTACCACATAATTTTGGTAGAAAGAAAGACACCAACCATCAATCAGAATCAAGCATAGCAGAAATGGAAGGTGGGAGTCTTGGAATCCCTAATATTTCATTTTATTACCACATTTCAAAAAATTAATCTACTGGTTTCACTACCAGATATACTCTCTGATACAGACTGAAAAAACCTTTGTATCTGTTCCATCAAGTGGGTTTATTTGAAAAATAACCCATAAAGTCGGTTTATTTGAAAAGGTCTCTGATAATTGATAATATCTTGACAACACAGGACAAATGGCAACACCAGTTTGCTTGGTTGGACTGAATGGCAATGTTACAACAAGATCACTTTCATTAGTTAATTAAAAATAACGTAGTTGTATCCCATGACACAGTAAGTCAGGCTGTGGTCACACGATTTGCTCCTGCTGTAGTTTAAATCCGGAATTTTTTTCTTTCGGGTTGGGATGATCACACATCCCTCTCTGAACTACAGCATTGCTGGATGAGGCTTTGTAGGTGGGGTTGTTTTGGGTTGCTTGTTCCACTGCTGCTGGCTGATGATCCCCCCCTTCCCCTATCCTCTGGATTCCATGCTCCAATCTCCTCTGGAGGAGGTGGGAGAGGTGGCGGCAGCTGGAGGACACCCGTGCACAGCTGCCTTCCTCCAAATGCCTCACAGAGGAACTGGCTGGCTGGCTCACCATGTGCTCCGCTCTGGGCCTCAAGCCCTGCTGGCCACCGCCTGATGTAAAGTAGGGAGAAGCATGCCGGGGTGTGTGTGTGTGCCAGGTGGCAGCCGGCGGGGCTCAGGGCCCGGAACAGAGCATGGGGTGTTCTGAGGTACCAGGGCTGCCAGACGCTTGAGTGCTCATGTGCTCAAATGTAGAAGGAAAAAATCCCTCACGTAAGAATGATCAGATGGCCCTAATCACAATCATTGCGAGAGAGGGCTGTCCAGATCAGGAAAATTGTGGATTTAAAGCACAAGAAGCAAGAAAATACTTGATTTTCTCAGGATTGGAAAATGCGCTAGGGACCCATGAGTGAGCCTGCTTTGGCATGGGAGGCAGATTGGCTGGTCTGATCAGCAAATTTAAATCCGCGAGGGAACAGCAGTGAATCCTGATTTAAAGGACCATGTGACCGCAGCCAGTAAGGAAACAGTAATGGTTATTCTGTTTCTTGGTTTCAATATTTACGTACATAATTTTGTGAACCAAAAGATTCATAATAGCAGATAGAGGGCAGAGCTGAACAGGTTTGACCTATCTATATATCTAATAGCCAAGGGTCCCCTGTGCGTGCGGATACTTATTTCCGCAGATCTGGGGCACATGGAGGGTAAAGAGGTTTTTCTGCACATTTGGGGCAATCCCCAGGGGTGCAGAAAAATTGAAAAGGTGTTTAGAAGTGTACGGGGGATACTTAAATCCCCCCAAAGTAAAACTGCCTTCTGTGTGCATGCATGTTTACTGAGCCGCGGGAAAAGCAACTGTCTCTGTTGCTGCCCACGCCACTGCTAGGATTGCCAGGAAAAGCCGTCGGAGCCACAAGGTAACCCACAGTGGCAACCCCTATCCCAGGTGCTGCTCAGCCTGCCAGAGCAAGACCCGCCGCCACCAGGACTGCCAGTAAACAGGAGGATGGTAGGGGGACTCCCGGGGCCTCTGTTCTTCTCCCCCTCCCCGCCTCGGCAGCTGGAGTCCTGTGCCCCGTCAGTGGCCCCCACGGGCTTCTATTCAAAGGGGCAGCAGCACTGGAGGAGTGGCTGGGCCTGCAAACAGAGCAATGAGCAGCTGCTTGGTGGGCTGCCCCACCAGTTTTTTGCCTCGCATGCTTCCCCCCCCCACTTTTAAGCCACAACTTTGTTAGGTGAGGGAGAGGAGGAGGCAGCACCAGCAGCAGGAGCAGTGGCACACGGGAGGAGGAGCGACCAAAGCCAGCCAGCCACCAGCTCCCCCTCCCCCGCATCAACCATGCCAGACAGGGCTCGGGCTCCAGCAACATTTTGTTGCGGGTCCCCTCTTGTATCTTGTATAAAAGCAAAGTAGGATGTGAATTTATTATAATTATACACTAGAAATTAACACTAATGAGATCCCTAACTAAAACAGCAAAAATCACTAGGATATGTCATAGACGTGAAAGTCTAGTCTTATCTTTTTGCTAAAGGTTCCTCATTTTCTGTTTCAATCTTATTCATGGAGAATATCAGTAAAATGCTTCATCAATGGCACTTATTGCCAGTCAGAGTCTCACGAATTTGAAGTAATGAAGGAGATAATTGTTGGTTTTGTAATTACGCAAAGGCAGATCTCCTTCATCTGTGGTCACTTTGTGATTGGGCAAAAGTTTTGGGGGGGGCAAAAGGACAAGATTACTGACAGATTCAGGGGGGTAGCCATGTTGGTCTGGAGCAGCAGGACATGGGTTGCGTTCAGATGGCTCTTTTGAGCCACATCAGGCCCGAGTGGATAATAGGGTTGAATTTGTCTTACTTAATTATGTAGCTCTTATCCCTAAGCAATATCAGATTACTTTACACCTTTTGACCACAGTGAGATTGACTTTAGCTAAGAACTTGAAAATCAAATCTTGTATTACTCACCATTATTTAATCATTTTTCCATTATTTAACCATTACTTGTAGAATGGCTAAATAAGGTAAAAGATTAGGTTAAACTGTTGGAGTTAACTTTAATTGCAAAAACCTCAGGATGTTCAAAGAATAACCAGGCAATGGGATGCTCTGATTCTAAATACTGAAAAAGAAATGCAAAAGGACTAAAAGAAGAGGTAGGTAATTTATTGATATAATTAGCTCATTGTCTCTTCTGCGTTTGATAGTGAAAGCTCTTTCTCTGGGATGCTGTGTCCAGGAGGACTCTGAGCTCTGGTCTACAAGCAGGCAGCAACTGATGATGCGGTTGGCCTGAACATCTGAAGGGAGCCTGAAGGTAAGGGACACTTTGTAGAGATCTAGATTTCCTAAGCTAAAAGAGCCTGTCCTATTTTAACACCTTATGGGGCATGTATAGAGAGAGGGACAAAGGATTTGCGTTTTTACCAATATCTTTTGTTTTCCTTGCTCAATCTGGCACTGTGCTAAAAAGTATGCTTGTAAACATTTTCTTTTTAATAAAATAATTTTATAATTTTATAATACTTTAAGCTTTTGATGCTTGGAGCAGTTCTCTGTACTACATAGACCTCCACTGTTTCAGATACACTATTTTAAAAAAGGGTTCCAGGGGGGTTGGCAAGTGGCTATTCCTCCAAGGGCACCCAAGGGTTCCCATGGTAGCCAGGTGGTGGGCAGTGGGACACATAGAGGCAAGGCCTTTGAATGTGGAAGGGGAGCTGGGATTCCAGTCCCTCCCAGTGGGCAGTTCCTTGAAAAAGGACAGGTGGTGGTAGCAGCTACTCAAGAGAGAAAGAGAAGTCCCTCCAGGGAGTTGGGAACCCCTAGGAGGGCAGGGTGGAATGGGCCTGCAGGGCAGAGCAGGCACGTTCTGCTATAATTACACTATGTTTTATGTATTTCTTTTTTGGTTATTACTTTATTATCTTTGTATGATGCTAAAGTTCAAATTTAAAAATTCCTTTGTAAAAAAAGATGTGTAACCAATGTCCTTTCATGTCCCTGCCAGCAACACTCCCACCAATTGCTAGCCATGGCCTGGCAGCCCTGACCACACCCAATTTATCCCTTGCTCACCCTGGAAGATACTGTCTTACAGAAACAATGAAGCCATCATTCTCCTACTTGTGAAGATGAAGGTGCTCCCTCAGTTGTGGTCTGTTCATCTTAGGGTTGCCAGCTTCTGTCTTGGACACTCCTGGAGACTAGGCAGGGTTTGGAAAGGGAAGGGGCCCTAATGCTGTAGAGTCTGCCCTCCAAAGCTGGCACTCCCTCCAGGAGAACTGATATCTGTTATCTGGGGATCAGTTATAATTCCAGGAGAGCTCCAGGCCCCACCTGGAGAATGGCAACTCTAGTTCATCTGGAAGCCCAGTTGTCTTGGCAGGTGCCTCTCCTGTCTTTGCTGGCAAGAGAGCATGCCGCAACATCCAGTTCAAAGTCCCTTCTCAGCCCTGGCAGCTGTTCAAGGTTTGTTTCAATTTACATGGAAAGTAATCTTGGTGTCATGCAGACAGACACCTGTTCTTTGGGAGGCGTTTTCCTGGTCTCTGTCAGCAAGTGCCCAAAGGCAGTCTGGCCAGAGTTGTTCTCATCCTCCAGATGCACTTTTTCAGAAGCGAAGACCCAAGTGTGTCTTCGTTTTTTTTAAAAAAACACATTAACTAATGAGATAGCTTATTCTTTTCTTTTTATATTTTGGAACTGGGTTTCCAATTTTTTAAAAGGACCATGCCAACCAGCCAGGAAAACCATGTGCTGCTACTCATTCAAGACTGTCCTGTTTCGTGCTGAAGAAAAGGAAACTCTCCCCCTAGGAGGGAAAAAATCCTATACACAGAAAACTAGACTACCAAGAACAAGTATCTACCTAAAGTTGCCAACTCTGGGTTGGGAAATTCCTGGGAATTTGGGGGTGGAGCCTGGGGATGGCAGATTTGTGGAGGGGAGGGACCTCAGAGGGGTATAATGTCATAGAGGCCACCCTCCAAAACAGCAGTTTCATCTAGGGGAAATAATTTCTTTCATCTGGAGATCAGCTGTAATTCCAGGAGATCTCCCGGGACCACCTGGAAGTTGGCAATTATATGTTTACCCGGTCTTCCCTGAGATGCTGCCGTGTATGGGGAGATTTTCACATGGAGAGTTCTTTGACAAGGCAAGACTCAGTTTGCCAGCCTCTGGGCGGGGGGGGGGGGGGGGGCTGGCTGGAGATCTCCTGGAATTACAGCTGGTTCCCAGACAGTCAAGACCAGTTTCCAAGGAGAAAATGGTTGCTCTGGGAGGTGGACTCTATGGAACTGGACCTCACTGAGGTCCTTTCCCTTTTCAAACTGTGTCCTGCACAGGCTCCACCCTCAAATCTCCAGGTATTTCCCAAGCAGGAGTTGGCAACCCTATACTCTTACTTGTTGCCTCAAGTGGTAGAGTCTATCAACACTGTCTTACCAAGAAATGCATGTAGGGTGACCAACTCTGGGTTGGGAAATTCCTGGAGATTTTGGTGCAGAGCCCAGGGAGGGGGCGGTTTGGGAAGGAGGGGGAGTGCCATTGAGCCCACCCGTGGAAGCTGCCATTCTCTCCAAGGGAACTGATCTGCATCATCTGGAGATCAGTTGGAACTCTGGGAGAACTTCCAGGCCCCACCTGGAGGTTGGAAATAAAGCACTGTGTAAGGAACTGACTGTGGAGGTTACTGCATTACTTAAAATACATGATTACTTATATGGTCATCATAGTAAAAATTTATTTTGACCTTTTCCGGCAATATTTGCTGAATAGGCTGAAGCTTATATTATATATCAACAGTTTGAAAATACCAGGTAGTTATAAAAAACCTATTTATTAATATAATTTTAATTAATATAATTAATATAATTTCTTATCAATTTAATTTTGTATTTCACTTGATCATTATTGTTTTTTGAATTTTGCAATTGTAGAATTACACATTTCTTGTATTTTGTAAGACCCGAGGAAGGTATCAGAAACGAGTCAACACCGGTTCTCATAGTCTTGCAGTTTCCTTGTGTCTTCATTTGCGTCTAGACTTCCATGTCGACTTATAACCCTGCGGGGCAAATGTTGTAATTTTTGGATGTTTTGTATCTAATTTAAATTGTAATTATTGTAATTGTGATATTATAATACATTTGCATTGAAAATACCAATATATTAAATTAGAAAAAACAAAGTTTAGAGTTGATATAAGATTACATTGTTGTTATTGTCCACTACATGGTGTGTTTTTGTTGTTATTTCCTACCATTTACACTGTGGTCCTCTTGTTAAATTCCCACCTGGAGGTTGGCAACCCTAGATGTATGTAGCACACCCTCAAAGTCAAACCACAACCACATTTGGATCACAGAGAGCTGTCTGAGTAAACTTGAGGGAAAGGAGAGGGGTGTGGTGTCCTGGCGGAGGCACAGGGCTCACCATCATGTGTTTTCTTTAAAAGAGCAGAGGAAGAATCCAGAGACTTGTGATCCTCATTTTTCTTATCATGACTGCACTGAAGTCATTCCTCCTAAGAGGGAAAAGGGGCTCCTGATATTTTTTTCACTTCTGTAAGGTTTTTTGTAACCGCTTCCACACAGAGTCCAGAAAGGATGAGCAGATGGAAGGGAAGATTGGTAGTAAAGTCTACCTCATTTAAGTAAAGAGGTTTATGTTATAATAGAAACTTGGAAGCATCTGAGGTCTCCGTTTACCTCCACTTGCATCACTTCCATTTTTTTTTTTTAGCATGCAGCTGTTTGTGAGCTGAGGTGTTTAATACTTTCTTCATCATGAGAGTTGCTGGGATCTGGTGTGCTGGCTGGCTGCTACCCATGTTCTGAGTCTGGCTGACACAAATCCTATGCCAACATTCTCCGAAGCACAAAGAGATCAGGCTTTTCATTTTTTCGTAAACATTAATGTCTCTCTTTTTCATTCTAAGCATGTTTGGTAAACCCTATCACGAAACACTTTTTATAACTCTTATCGATAGACGCCCAGTGTTACAGCAGCTAGCAGAGAATCAGTTCACAGCCCCATTTTATAGACTTTTTTGAAAGACCTCTTTGAGCAGGGGCAGGGCCGGATTGAGATGAAGAGAGGCCCTAGGCTACTCCACTTGTGAGGCCCCTCCCAATCCCCCACCCTCACGACTAGAAGAAAATGGAAGAGTGTTATGAACAAAACTGAGTGACGCCAAGGATGATGATGGGTGCCTAAAATTCTTCAATTCACAATTTCTCCTCTAAAGGACATTAGATGTTATTGTTAAATACCACAGTGATTGAAAAAAATGCATCCATTTTAAAATTAACACTGAAAAACTTTTGCCATAACTGAACTTTGTAAACCTTTTGTGGAATAAGTATTAATTTTTATGAAAATGAAGTTTTAATGTTATTCTTAAAAAAAAAAAACACCTGGAGTTTACAAATTATATTGCCTGGGAAGTGTCAATCATGTGCTCATGATGAACGGACAGTGTGGCACTTTAGAATCTACTTTATGTTGTCATTAAACAGTCAGTTTTAAAATACATATTAAGAAGTTAAACTACAACCACCAAATACAGTAAGACTAAACATGTTTTTTCTAGCCTTTCTCATAGCAAAATCATCCAAAACTTCATCAAAATTTGTTTGTCTAAGTTTGTCACTTTCAATGTACAGAATGTTCAGTGCAAACAACCTCTCTTGAGACATTGTGGCCCTTAATTCATTTTTAATTCTTTCAAGTCCTGAAAAACTCCTCTCTCCCGAGCAGTTAGTGACCATAAAACTAAGAAATGGCCGCAAGATTCCTGCCACATTAGGAAAGGCCATCTGAATTTTTTCCTTGTATATAATTTGATAAAGATCTGTATGAGACAGAGAGTGCTCTTCTGTAAGCCTATGGCTTTGTCTCACATACAGGTGAAAGTGCAAAAGTTCATCAGTAAGTTTCAGGCCAATATCTTCTGAGTACACTTCCATCAACAGTTCAACACCTTGCTGAATTTCTTGCTTAGATGCTGTCAGATTAGCAAGAACGGAAAACAATTGTGCAGCATCACTGTACATAGTACTTCTTTTTAAATTGGCTTCAAGTGCATCTAATATAGGAATAAAGGGTTTTATCCTAAACCTATCTCTTGATGAAAGTGCATCTAAGGCATCAGGCGCACCTCTGTCATTTCTTTGCCGTTCCCTTACGCTTTGTCTCCTTGTTTTGTAGTTAACAGTTGGCAAGGTGGCATTTGCTTGTTTCTCAAGCTCATCAAAATCTTCTCTAATTTTCCTTTAAAAATCTAGAAGTGAACTGTACAAACTTGCACAAGAACTCAGTAACAGGTCTGATTTCTGAAGGGCTTTGCTGACCTTGTGAAAATGACCTATCACATGGGTCTAAAAATGCAGCATAAACACAAATTACAGTTCTTCCATTTTTTGCAAAAGATTGTTAGCTTGAAGCCAACTTTCAGGTGGGGCTTGGAGATCTCCTGGAACTACAACTGATCTCCAGATGACTGAAATCAGTTTCCCTGGAGAAAGTGGCAGCTTGGGAGGGTCGATTTTATGGTACTATCCCTGCTGAGGTCCCTCCGTTCCCCAAACCCCACCCCCAAATCTCCAGGAATTTACCAGCCCCAAGCTGGCAACCATAGTTGCCACCACAGGACAAGGATCTTTACTCTGTGATTAAAGGTAAGCTGCAGCAGCCATTTTGTGACTGGCCCCACCTCCTGTGGGAGCCATTTTTGGCAGCCATTTTGTGACTGTTCCCACCACAACGTGTCAAAATCCTGAAGGTGCCTGCTGGCTCAGAAAGGATGGGGACCTCTGATTTTGAGGAAACTTTTTGGATATATCTGTGGGGAAATCAACCATAGAAGTCAAAAGAAAAGTGACTGATGTCTCAGGACAGCCTGTTCCTATCCTTGGGGGGAGGTTGTTGGATAGGGACAGGATCACTAAAATCCCTTTGCCCTGGCAAGGCTGACTGATCTACTGGATTTCTTGCAGCCCACGGATCCTGTTGTGTCAATGGGACTTAACAGCACTGAAGCAAGGAGAAGGTGAGGTTGGGAAGAGGCTTGATCCCACAGAGCCCTTCCTCTAGCAGCACCAGAGAGAAACTCCATCACGAGTAGAAGGGCTCCATGGTGTGAGGGAGGGAGCAGACTTGAGAGCCAGGATCCTGTGCTTGCTTGGACTTCAGCCCAGTGAGACAGAGCAGCACCCTCCCCTTGCACTTAACCGGAAATGGAGCGCCTCGCCTCAACCTGCTGGGGGCCATGTTGAAGGATCGGAGTCTAGCCAGCTGGGTGGTCTCATGCAAGTGGATTTTTTTTTTGCAGGCGATATGCAATAACAGCAAAATTAACACATTGTATCGGTGTAATCCACCTTGAGTCCCAGTGAAAGAAGTGGATTATAAATAATATAATTTTAATTTTTAAAAAATCAAATGGAAACATATTACAAGCAGGGAACTCACGAGGACTCACAGGAAATCCAATCCTGCCCCCGCCCCAGTCTCCATCCTGCTGCTGTGCTGGCTTCCCTCCCCTGTGGGCTTTGGCTCCTGCTCTTCCCCCTTCTCTCTCCCCTTGTGTTGCCAACCTCCAGGTGGGGAGTTCTCTCAGAATTGCAACTGATCTTCAGACAACAGAGAGCAGTTCCCCTGGAGAAAATGGCAGTTTCAAAGGTGGACTCTGTGGCATGAAATCCTTGCTGAACTCAGTCCCCTTTCCAAGTCTCCAGGAATTTCTCAGCTCAGAGTTGGCATCCCTGATCTCCCCACTGGAATTGCAAGAACAAAAGCTGCATGACCTGGCCCTAGACAATGAATGGCTACAAGGCAGGCTCAAAACTGCTTTATACAGCCTTTGACAGTGACCTTTAGGGAGGGGCTGTGGCTCAGTGGTTGAGCATCTGCTTGGCATGCAGAAGGTCCCAGGTTCACTCCGCAGCATCTCCAATTTAAAGGACCAGGTTGGAGGTGATGGGAAAGACCCCTCTCTGTCTGAGGCCCTGGAGAGCTGCTGCCAGTCTGAGTGGACAGTACTGACCTTGATGAGCCAAGGGGGGTCTGATTCATTGGAAGGCAGCTTCCATGTGTTCTGATAGGAAGGCCAGCCTCCAGGTGGGACTTGGGATTCCTCTGGAATTACAGCTCATCTCCAAACTACAGAGACCAGTACTCAGACAAGAGGCTGGTTTACCTAGGGTTAAACTAAAAATCTGGAAAGAAGCAATATTTCATTGGCTGAAAATTCATTATAATCTGAAAGGTCTGGTGCCTTTTTATTCAGCCTCAGACCCTTATCCTGCCTGGGCCACACTAAGGCCATGGTTACACAGCCCTTTAAAGCAGGAGGAACTGCTGTTTCCTCCCGCATTTAAAGGGACTGACCAGACTGGCCACGGCTACTCCCACGCCGAAGCGGGCTCAATCACGGGTTCCTCCCATGTTTTCCGACCCCGGGAAAATCAAGTAGCTGATCTGGACGGCCCTCTCTCACAATGATTGCGAGAGAGGGCTGTCTGATTGTCCCTCCAGGGTTTTTTTCTTCTTCGTTTTTTGCACATGGGTGCTTGGGCACTCAAGCGCCCAAGTGCAAAAACGAAAAAAACTGCCCCATGCCCCCTCCCCCCTGCATGCTTCTCCCCAAACTTACCAGGCAGTGGCCGGTGGGGCTCGGGGCCCGGAGCAGAGCGCAGGGCAAGCCAGCCAGCCAGGACGGGTCCGAATTGCTGGCTTTTGCTGTAATAAATGAATGAATTAATGACAGTTCCCCGGGAGAAAATGGATGCTTTGCAGGGTGGACTGCATTGTACCCATTTGAGGTCCCTACCCCCCACGCCCCGCCAGTGGCCGGGGGGACCTGCCAGCCCTATCATGTTACCAACAGTCTGATCCAAACAGGAGGTGTTTGACCGAGGGAATCAAACAAGAGAGGCTTGTCTGGAAATCATGTTTGCAGAGCGTGATTAATAGTGAGATAAAAATCCAGTGTTCCAGTTCAGCCTGTGGGGGGGGGGGGGGGGGAGACTTGTGTCAGACTTGAATTGTGTCAGACTTGTTAATGTTGCACCTGTTTGCACGCACAGTTGTTCATGTGGCTAGAAGTGCAGCTCTAGCTGGATTTGTTGGCATGTGTATATATATGTGCACTCAGGACAAGCCAGCCATTTAAAATCTGTAATTGTTATTGATTTCTTTGCAAACATTGTATCTATGTAATACTCACCATGAAAACAAATTAAAGGGAAAAGAAAAAATGCGGATGGGTCCAAGTCAGCCACTAAAAAGCTTATTTTCCAGCCAGAGCTGAGGGTGGTGCACAGGTATTTACCCGTTTCATTTCAGGTACTTTTCCTACCTGCATTTTTAAAAATGAACTGACCTTTTACACACTATGGAACAAGAAACCCAGATATGCCCTCAATGGGGATCTGTAGCTACTGCCAGGGTTTTTAAATATGTTTGTCATATCTAGACTTCTACATGTTTTAGGTAAACACTTAAGAAATCTCAGGCATGAGCCTAAACGATGCCATGAGTGGAGAGGCCCAACTGCTACTGCAATGGGCTGCTATCTTAAGCATACTTACTAGGGTGTAAGTCCCACTGAATTCAATGGATACTTCCCAGTAAACTTTGAGTTGTAAGGCTGTCTTCCAGATTCAAAACATATCTCCATACTGGCCCCCCAAAAGTTTTTTTCTTTTTCTCAGAGATGACTCCGTATTTGAAGCAAGTGTTTTCCATTATGAAACTATAACATTCTATTCTGGTTTCTACATAACAATTGCTCTACCATTTTTTTAAAAACCAAAACATTCTCTCTTCTGTCAGCTTGATAGGGGAGGGCTGCAGCTCAGAAGCAGAGCCGGTGCTTGGCATGCAGATGGTCCAGTCTCCAATTTCTCCAGTAGAAAGGATCAGGTAATTGGTAACATGTAAGACCTCTTCCTGATACTGTGGAGAGCTGCTACCAAGTCTAAGTAGACAGTACTGACCTGGATAGCCAGTTTGGTGTAGTAGTAAAGAGTGGCAGACTCTATTTTGAGAGAACTGGGTTTGATTCCCCACTCCTCCACATGCAGCTGGCGGGTAACCTTGGGTCAGTCACAGTTCTCTGAGAGCTCTCTCAGCCCCACCTACCTCACAGGGTGTCTGTTGTGGGGAGAGGAAGGGAAGGAGATTGTAAGCCGCTCTGAGACTCCGAGTGAGTGAAGGGTGGGGTATAAATCCAACTCTTCTTCTTGATGGACATAGGGTTGCCAATTCCAGGATGGGAAATTCTGGGGAGCCAGGGGAGGGTGGGGGTTGGGGGAGGGGAGGGACCTGGGTGGGGTTAGAATGTCATACAATCCACTCTCCAAAGTAGTCATTTCTTACTGGGAAGCTAGTCCTGGGGATCTGATTCCAGGAGATCTCCAGGCCCAACCTGGAGGTTGGCAACCCCAGGACCAAGGGTCTAATTCATTATAAGGCACGTCATATTCCCATAGTTCAGTTTACCTAGCACTTCCTGTTATAAAGCCTTACTTCCCATTTTCCTTAAGCCTTTGCCTCACCAGAATGGTCTGAGAGAAATTTTCCATGTCCTCAAGTGTGCTCCAGACAGAGAGCTTTTTTCATTTAGAGACATTCCAAGAAAATTTGTTGAGCTAGTTTGAAACATGAGGTTTTCGCTCACTCCATTTGAAGAGGCTGCACAAAGGAACCTGAGATAGTTGAGCCCATGGAGAGAGACTGAAAAGTACTGGAAGTGGAGGCCAGTTGACGTGATTTCAGCAAGCATTTTATTTAGCTGGTTCAGATGAGGCATGGAGACGGAGGTCAGGGGGCCTGCTTATATACACAGGTAAGCTGCACCCCTGACTTTGCCCAAACAAGGCTATTGGATAAGGTAATTGAATAAGTCACAAGGTAATTGAATAAGTTTCCCACCAGAGGCTGTCATAGGGCTATTTGAATATCCTAAGCCTCTGATAGGGGGACACTAGGATCCTAGTGTACTATTGCTCTCTGGCCCCAAACTCAGGGCTTAACTGGGCCACGTGGCTTCCGCCATTACATATATTACAGAGACCGAAGCCCCAAACAGCCCATCTGAGCCAGCCAAAGTTTGGTGAATGTTCAGAGAGCATGTCTTCCCTGACCATTGGTTCCCAAACCCCAAACCGGCCCCAGTTTGGTCCAAATTTTGGCTTGTGAGCGGGTTCATGCCCATCCCTAGGATGCAGGGTTGTGCCCAGTTAATCCTTGGATGAAGGACCTCCAGGGAACTCCAGGGCTGCTGGCTGAGCATATTTTGGAGAAAGGCCTTTGATCAGTGTTTGAGCACATTCGTTTTATGCCCAAAGTCCTCACTTCTATTCTTAGAATCTCCCACTAAAGGCTCTCAGAATGCAAATATTAGTTAGTTCATTTATACCCCATCTCTCCCACAGTGGCTTATACAATCCTAACTAGTTGCCCTGGATTTCTCCCCAAACACTGGGAGCCCCCCACCAGCAAAAGGCAGGGACCTAGTAACCCTAAACCAGCACCACTTCCAAGGGGTTGCAGGAAAGATCCCCCAGGTGTCTAGCTGGCATGGGGCAGGATCTGAGATGGCCCCTTCAAAAGCACCCCAGAACTCTCTGCAAAGGCCCCTGCATTCCTCAGTGGGGAAATGTGGAATGTGTTTCCCCAGGGTAGGAAACTGCCAGCCCAGTCCTCCAGTCTAAGCAAAACACCCCTCCTCTTTGCTAATTTCCTTAGAGGGTGCTCTGGCAATTTTAGGCAACAGCTTTTTACTCACACCGTTTAATGTCACGAGCTAATCAAACTGTGGCCCCAGCTATCCTCGCATGAATGAGAGTCTGAACGCCATGAAAAAGCATCTCCCCCCTTGGTGACCGCAGGTCCTCGCCTTTACAGCCCCCCAAGCACTATAAACGGAGGGAGCCTGACTCACTCCCCCATCTGTTTCCTTCTCGTGGACTCTTAGCGCATGGATTGGTGACTGTTTTATATTCTGTGTTTGTCAACGGAGCCTGATTTCATTCGACCTTCAAGTTTATGAGACAGGAAAAGAGTCTGTAATGTGACACTTTTTATGGGACAGACGGCTCTTGGTGAGAGAGAGCATGTAAGCGTTAATGCTTTATTTTGCTGGGAGAGCCGTCTGCTGTAATGCAGCTGAAATAACTTTGTGCTCTCCATGCATGCAGGATGTGGGGCTGAATTACTACAACCTCCCCCCCCCCTTCAAAAGACAGCAGCAAGCGAGTTGAAACATGCACCTCCCCCCCCCCCCTTGGCCTAGTCACAACTTGCATGTGTGGAAAGACTGTCACATTAACCTAAATCCAAAGAGAAAAGTCATGTACACATTGCATGATCAAACAAAGCTGTCTTATACTGAATCAGGTAATTGGTCCCTTGCAGTCAGTATTGCCTGCTCTGCCTGTCAATGGCTCTGCCTGTCAGTATTGCCTGCTCTGCCTGTCAATGGCAGAGGTCTTTCACATCAACTGCTTCCTGATTTTTTTAAAAACTGGAGATGCCAGGGATTGAAACTGAGACCTTCCAAACTAGTGTTGCCAGCTCCAGGTTGAGAAATACTGGCGATTTTGGTGATGAAGCCTGAGGAAGGTTGGGTCTGGGGAGGGGAGGGACTTCCGTGGGGCATAGTGCCACAGAGTCCACCTTCCAAAACAGCCATTTTCTCCAGGTGCTGATTTCTGTCACCTGGAGATCAGTTGTAATCCCAGGAGATCTCCAGACACCACCTGGAGATTGGCAAATCTATTCTGCATGCAAAGCAAACGCTCTGCAACTGAGCGGATTGGACTTAGTTTCCACATTCAGTTGGTCTGGCATCAGAGCCACACATGATGTGGGAGAGACCCCATGCAAATTGTCTACTAAAAAAAAGACTAGAGGAGGGGGAAAATCCATTCTCCCTATATCAGAATTCAGGATTACCCAACAAAATAGATTGGGCATGAATTCAGGACAACCAAAAGAAAATACTTCTTCATAGCATCATCATTAAATTATATAATTCTTCACCATAAGATATGATAGTAACTAGATGAGCTGGATGGCCCGGACTGGCCTGACCTGGTGAGATCTCAGAAGCCAAGCAGAGTCAGTCCTGGTTCGCACTTGGAGGGGAGACCCCCAAGGAAGCCCAGGGTCGCTATGCCGAGGCAGGCCAGGGCCAACCCTCTCTGAAGGGTCTCATGCCTTGAAAACCTCAGGAGGGGTCGCCACACGTTGGCTGTGATCTGACAGCACTTCCCACCACTATCTTGAATTGGTGTGTCCCCCCACCAACCAAAAAAACCACAGTAAATTTATGGAAGATTTATTTATTTGTTTGATTTTTTTAGTCACCGCTCACCCAAAGGGTCTTGCAAGTGACTTACAGCATTAAGACAAATATAGTAAAAAACACACCATAAAAACAAATAACAAATATAAAATATTAACATTAAAATATTAAAGTATTAAACTATGTGGCTATCACCACGCCACTGATAAAAACAGCCCAAACATGTGGTTACCCTCCACTGGCCAACCTAAACAGTCCGGCCTTGCACGCGTTTGCGGAAACTAACGTCTGGCAGGGCACAGGGGTCATCCAAGAGGGCATTCCACATCTGAGAAGGCCCTCCCGCTGGTGACAGCTAACCGAGCCATCCTGGGCCTGGCTCCTGCAGGAGGCCCCTGGAGCAGGACCGAAGGGACTGCAGGAGGGAAATAAGGTCTATCCACAGCTGTGTGTTGTGAAAGCTGAAGGACCTCTAAGGATCCAGAGGCAGAAAGGTCCCCAGATTCCAGTTTACAGGAAGGATCCATAAGAAAACAGCTATTCTGTTCCAGTTCTGCTTCTGGAAACAAAATGCTAGAGTTTGGCCTGAGCCAAGATATACTTGAGATAGCTCCCAGCTGGATTTTAACGCTCTTGTTTCTGGCTACAATCTGTTATTAAATGCTGTATTGGTAGAAGGCTCACTGAAAGTTTGAAATGGGATGTGAGCGTCTATTTCTGCCTGAGACAAAACCAAAGGTTGCCAATGGCATTAGGGGTGCTCCACGGCACATTACATGACACATAGCAGTATGAGATCACAGCCTGAGTCCAGGGGCACCTTTAAGACCCACAAAGTTTTATTGAAAGTATAAGCTTTCATGTGCATACACACTTCTTATGAGATCACATCATCTTCAGGATTAAGTTGTATTGCCTGGAACTGATCAGATGCATGAGCCAAAGCTACAGACAGTTAATGTCTCCAGTTCAAATGGTAGCAATTATGTCAGTGGTTCACAGTGCTGAATATCGTGGCTACTAACTGGGTTCATATACAAACCAGCCTCTGGCTTCAAGTATTTGCTCATCCATTTAAGGCAACAGTTCCCAACCTTTTCTGTATGGTGACCCACAAGTCCAAATTCACTTGGTATGGTGACTCATCCAGGGCTGGCCCCCAAGGGTTTTTTGGCTCCCTAGGCAAACCCTGACCTTGGCACCCATCTAGTTCAGCATTCCGTTTTCTACAGTGGCTTAACCAGGTGTTTCTGAGAAACCAACAAACATGGCCCAAAGGGTGCAGCTGCCCCCATGATGAACCCCAAGCAAGTGGCATTCCGACATATGCAGCCTTTGCATGTGGAGGCATAGGGGGCTTGAGGGCTCGAGCCTCCCCCGAAATTTCCCGGGGGGGACTGAGCCCCCCCGGGGAAACGTAGCACCTGCCGCCGCGCCTCCCAGGGCCCTTCCAAGGCCAGCAGCAGCTGCTGCCAGTGCCTCTCCCCCCCTGTCTGGCCACTCTTCCATCCTTCCCTCTCCCTCCCTCTTTTCCCAGCAAAGGGAGAGGGAAGGAGTGGGGGGGGGGGAAGAGAGGCCCCGGCAGCAGCGGCTGGTGGGCCTCGGAAGGGCCCGGGGAGGCGCGGAGGTTTCCCAGTGGAGGGGGGACATCGCCCCAGCGAGCGCGCGCGCTTAAGAGCCCCCCCTCGGAGTTTGCAAAAGTCTACACCCCTGTGTGGAGGTCCCATTCCAGCCTCTGGCCACCCTCTCCTTCTCCATTCCTCCTTCCAATCCCCCCTGAGATTCCAAGAAACTCACTCTAGTAACCATCAGAACACTTTTTACTTGATCAACCTGTATCTGCAGTGGGGGGGAAGGGAATACCAGCTAATGTATGACATGGAGGAGACTGTTTCCAGGGTCAGGGCTTGCTTTCCAAAATCCAAAAGAGAGCAATGGAAAGGGCAGAAACAACCATTAGGAAGGGCTAGACTGCAACCCACTTTCAGAGGCTTTGCAACCCACTTTTGGGTCCTGATCCACAGCTTGGGAAACACTGGTTTAGGGCACAAAATGCCCAGAGAGAATTCATACCTTTGGAGTGATTTTTCAACTCTCTCACTGAAATAAATGGCACTTCCAGTAGAATCCTGAAAACACTTCTCTGAAAGTGAAAAGTACTGGAGTTGGGAGGCCGGTAGGGGTTTTCATGTTTCATGTTCCATCTGACCCGGGGTTTTCATGTTCCATCTGACCCGCAATAAACTACCATGCTGATTTCACTGTTACCGGCCTCCAGTTTGGTGTAGTGGTTAAGTGCGCGGACTCTAATCTGGGAGAACCGGGTTTGATTCCCCACTCCTCCACTTGCACCTGGCTGGATGACCTTGGGCAAGCCATAGCTCTGTACCAGCTGTTCCCTCAAGGACAGCTTGGGAAAGAGTTCTCTCAGCCCCACCTACCTCACAGGGTGTCTGTTGTGGGGAGGGGAAGGGAAAGGAGTTTGTAAGCCGCTCTGAGACTCCAAGTGAGTGAAGGGCGGGGTATAAATCCAATCTCTTCTTCTTCTTCTTCTTCTTCTTCCTTTTCTTCTCTCTCTCTCTCCCCCACCTACCTACCTACCTTCCTGTTCCTTCCTTCCCTACTTCCTTCCTTCCTTCCTTTCTTTCTTCTCTCTCTCCCCCACCTACCGACCTTCCTTCCTGTTCCTTTCGTTCCTTCCCCCCTCCCTCCCTCCCTGCCTTCCTTCCTTCTAACACACTTCCAGTGATGTCAGGGGTGTGTGGCCTTCTGACACTTCCGGTGACGTCAGGGGGTGTGGCATATGCAAATAAGTTATGCTAATGAGCTCCTGCACCTCTTTTTTTTACGAAAGGACCCCTGGAAATGAGCAACATCTGCCAAAAACAGAGAGGGAAGGTTACAGATGGCAAACAACCACCATTTCCAGAAATATCCACCTGTCAAGTGTAAAGATTTGGTCCATAGTATCTGGGAAATGTTTCCAGGAAAGGGAGGAGTTAAGTACCACTCAGTTTTTAGGCTTGCCTTGCGATTAGTTAGCCAGATGTTAAAACTTATTAATTATCATTATGAACAAACTGGGCTTACAAAACAGATTTCCTGGATCCCAATAAAATGTTCTGCACTCGGACTCAGCAAGAGAGGACTTTTTATGCCAGCTAATGAAATTTGGAGAAAATTCATTTTTTTAAAGAAATGAAAGCAATTTAGTTAAATAGACGTAGCAATATGAAAATGGCTGCATGCCAAAAAAAATTATGACCAAGCATTTCTGAAGCTGTCAGAAAATTCTGTTCCCGATGCTTGCATCAGAGAGAGCGCAGAAAAGACAAAGGAAAACTGCTATCAAAACAGCGTTGTGGTGTGTTGTTATTAGTAAGATGGAACATGGATATCCCTGGTTCTTTGATTCTAGGTACATCTCGTTTTAGAAGATCTGAGATCTCACACATGGAGAGAGAAAGAGAGAGAGAGAGAATGTTTGTTCACCAGAGCACTTTCCAAGAGTTGCTGCAAAACAATTGAACAAAGCACAATAATTTAGAACAGGTAGCACTATAAATATGGAAGTGTAATGGTCTCAGATGACTGGAACAGCTCTGCCGTAGCCCAAAAACTGTTGATCTTCTTAGTCTAGCCTGTATAAAGATGGAGAGCTTCAGCAAGGGAGGCCAAATAGTTGGGCACCCGTTGCCTCACCCAAAGGCCATTTAACATTTACAGTTCCATTTTACAGGCCCTCCAGAACTGTAGTAGAAGAGAAGAAGAGAGAAGAGATTGGATTTATACACTGTCCTTCACTACCCGATGGAATCTCAGAGCAGCTTACAGTCCCTTTCCCTTCCCCTCCCCACAACAGTTACTCGATCGGTAGCCAGTGCAGTTGGTGTAGCACCAGCTGAATGCATGCCCGCACAGACCTTGCAGTCAGCAGGCATGCCGCCACATTTTGCACTAGCTGCAGTTTCTGGATCAGCCTCAGGGGTAAGCCCATGTAAGGTGAGTTACAGTAATCATGCCTGGAAGTGACCATTGCATGGGTCACTGTAGCCAAGTCCTGGGGAGAGAGCTAGGGAATGAGCTGCTGGATCTGCCGAAGATTATAAAAGGCAGACCTGGCAACTGTGGAGATCTGGGCCTCCATTGAAAGTGAGGCATCCATCAAGATTAGTATTGTCTAGTCAGACTGGCAGCTGCTCTCCAGGGTCTCAGGATGAGATCTTTCCCTTCACCTACCACCTGGTCCTTTCAAATGGAGATGCTGGGGATTGAACCTGGGACCTTCTACATGCCAAGCAGAGGCTCTGCCAGTGAGCCAGGGCTCCTTTCCCCATCCAGTTGCTCTGCCTTTCTTTTTTCATACCTACAAACCAACCATCTCTTACTTGTGCATGACCCACCATTTGGAGATGACTGATAAAAAGGTCATTCTAAACTAGTTAATTTCCTGAAACCATTCAAAGAAGATTAATATTTGATTTATCCCTCCTTGAGCTGGGAACACAAAGGACTTCATTAAGAAGTCAAAGATAGCACCTGATGGAAGATCATACCCGATGTTCTGGAGATACAACTGGAAGAGCAGTTCTTGGCTAAAGAAAGATATAAATACGTTATTGCTGGAGGGCAGAGGGAGTGGGAGGGTTGTGGTGGAAAGTGCCATCAAATCTTAGCTAATGTATAGTGACCCTATACCCTATAGGGTTTTCAAGGCAAAACCCACTCAGAGGTGATTTGCCATTGCCGAGTTCTGCGACGCAACCTTGGACTTCCTCGGTGGTCTCCCATCCAAGTTCTAACCAGGCTGCCTCTGGTTGGCTTCCAATACCAGGTGAGAGCGGGCCAGCCCGGCCATCCAGGTCAGGGCAGTGATAGGGTTGACGCCCTCCAACTGGGCCCTGAAGGTCTCCTGGAATTACAACTGACCTCCAAGCCACAGAGCTCAGTTCCCTTGAGGGGAAAATGGTGGCTTTGGAGGGTGGCCTTCCCAAATCCCTTCCTCCCCTGACTCCACCCCCAAATTTCCAGGAAGTTTCCAACCCAGAGCTGGCAATCTCAGCAAAGCTGTGTCTTGCACTTGCAAACCATATGGCAAGCTGGAAATACATAACAATGGAGTTTAGCTACTATCTGTTAGCATCTGGTTTGTATAGTTGTAAGAAAGAATGGTGGTGATGCTGTTGAAAAAACAATCCAGACTCATTAGCATTTACCAGATGCCTGGGAAACAGCTGTTATTTACAGAAAACACTAGGCAGGAACTTATGGGGAATGGCTTTTATACAGAAATAGGGTTTTTTAAGGTAGACGATCTGTTTTTCTCCATTAAAACAGGTAGGAGTCAAAGCCACATTTCCCTTTTAAATGCTGTCAAGAAGGATACATTTTTTAAAAGAGGAAAGGGATTTAAAGAAACCCAAAGAGCTAATGTGGCTGCTGGCACAAAGGAAGAACAAAAAGTTAAGGCTAATCAGATGAGAGGGACAACCCCCGCCCCCATGACGACACTGCCCTGGATGACAGAGGACCAGGGAGTATGCAGAGAGAATAGGTCAGCTCCCCTCCCTCGTGTGCCCCACATGAATGGGGCAATTCACATCTAAAAAGGGCAGTGGGGCACATCAGGGAGGGAAACTGACCCATTCCCTGTGCATGCTCCCCAGTCCTCTGTTGTCCCGGGTAGTGTTGTTATAAGAAGAGTGGTGTTTCTTCCTCCAAAATTCAATTTTTAGGTAATAGCCATTGATTCCTCTTACTGGCTTTTTAAAAAAAGAGAGATTTGTCTTTCATTTCTATTTGAAGAGAAATCAGTGTACCCTTTTTTAATGCCGTTGTTTTCTGTTATCCACCACAGGGAGGGAAAAGAGCTTTGGTTGCGGCCACAGAGCGATTTGAAGTGGAGAGCGAGTGTGGCTTTTTGGCGACAGCACAAAAATCTGCACGTTACTGCGATCCCACGGTACTCTGAGGAATCACAGGGCGAGCGTCATTGCGCGATCACACAGCATTGTTCCAGTGTGGCAAGGAGCAGGGGGAGGGAAGAAATGGCGTGGCCCAATCAGACGGATGGCCGCTTACGACCAAAACAGGTTTTCATATTTTTTGTTGTTGGTGGTGTCCGAGATGCACATGCGCAAAGAAGCGATGGTGTAGACCTATGAGCATGCACACAAACGGGAGCTCTGCTCCCCTGTTCCCAGCCACAGTGGTCCCGCCCCCAGAGAACAGGGGGACAAGGATGCGGCCCCCACAGGTGACCATGGAAACGGAGGGTGAGCTTGTGGGGACAGTCATCCTGGCTGCATGTGGGGCTGTGCAGGTCCTGATCCAGCGGAGCCAAGAACTGTGGCATCAGTGGGAGACACTGAGACAAGGCCACATGAGTCGGTGGACTGCCAGTTATGTGAGATGTGGTGTCCGCCATATAGGCCGGTCACAGTGGCACCAGGAGAGTAGAGCCAGGCACGTCATCCAGCTCATCTATCTAGCACAGCAACTTCCACGCTGAAGTTGGTGGGTGTATCCATGATCCATAGAGTGGTGGACAACATTTGTCACCCACGTCTGGGGAGAGGAGGAGTGGGTGAAGCATTTCAGAATGTCCAGGTAATGCACAGAGGGTAGGCAGGCACCCCATCTACAGTTGGGGGGGTCGGGCACTGGGGCTGAGGTGGGAATTGGAGAACTACAGGCCCCAGGGGCCGGGGGGATGCATGCCCGATGACACACAGATCCCATCCCATGAGCTAGGTGCAGTGATGATGCAGCAAGGGGTCAGACCTACCATCCAGTGGCCAGACACACAGGGGTGGCAGCGCAGAACCCCCACCCCCACCCAGTCCCAGCCCTGCATGTTCCACGGCAGAGCCCTGCCCATGGGGGGAGCACGTGGGTGGCTGCAGTGGTGTGTCCAAGGGCTCCCCAAACCCCAGAGCCAGTGTCTGCAGTGGGTCCCATGATGTACAGAGCCTCCAAAGAGCACTGAGGTGTTGCCATATGTCCACAGGGCCACATTCACCTGGTTGGTAGACGGGCTTCAGGATAGACTCCAGCATGACACGATGGTGATGCGAGTTCCCGTGCCAGTGGAGGAGTGTGTGGCAGTGGCCATGTGGTGGATGGCCAACACCATGTCCTATAGAACTGTTGGCATGCAGTTCAGTCTAGCGGCCATCGTTGCAGAGGTCACGCATGCTATCACAGAGGAGCTCTACCATAGAGTGCTGTACCTGCGAAATCCAGAAAGGGTGAGTGAAGGAGAGGATGGGGGGGGGGCTAGTGGTGTGTGACTGCAAGGAGAGGGTGCATTGTGCAGACTCTGCGAGACATGTAATGCAGCAGTCCAGGGCCCTGCTACAGTCATTGGGTGGTGTGTCATCCACAGGTTATGAGAGCCGTTTTGTGGATGCTGTCGTGGGCCACAGCGGCAGGAGCCATGACGCACACGTGCTGCAAAGTTCCAACATCATGGATTCCGTGGATGCAGGGCAGTTCATCCCCAAAAACCCCACCCGCATCATCGAGGGGGTAGAGGTGCTGCCACTGATGCTCGGAGATGCGGCCTATCCCCTGCGTCACTGGCTGATGGTACCCTAAAAAGGCCACACACACCCCCGGCAGAGACTCTTCAACAAGGTGCATGCTCGAGTCTGCAACGTGGTTGAGCATGCCTTTGGCCGCCTGAAGGCACGATGGCGGTGTCTGCTTCTGCAGGTGCCGCTGCAGCTGGACAATGTGAAGTACGCCGTGGCTGCCTGCATCGCCCTGCACAACCTCTGTGAGGACCATGGCCATGAATCCCCAAAAGTGCTAGAGGAGGGGAAGGAGAGGGACTTTGAGGAGGACTCAGAAGAGGAGAAGGAGAGGCGGCCACAGACAGATGTGGATGACACCCAGTCAGCTGCGGGCCGGGTGGTTCGAGAGGCTCTCACCACATGGTTCTGCTGACATGTGGGGATTCCATAGCCCCCCCCACCCAGGCCAATGGAGCTGCATGACCCGCACCCTGTCCCCGGGCGATTGTCAGGACAAAATGTGTGGTGCAGTGCTGCAGTCAGTCAAATAATGGAGGTTGCATCCAGCTTATCTGTCTCCGGTCTGTTCAGTATCTTGGGGAGGAGGGGGAGGAGGAGATGTGATGCATAATCCATCATGCACTAGGGAAGGGAGACCCAAAGTACCTTTCTTGTTCTAGTCCCCCACCTCCCCCAAACATACATTTCGTGAGGCCGCCAGCCATCAGTGAGGGTGAACCGAGGTTGCCCTTGTTCTAGAGTAGCAGCAGCAGAATCATGGCTTGCTAAAGGCCATTCAGGAGGAGCAAGTGGAGGAGTGGGGAATCAACCCCCCCCCCCAATTTCGGTGCAGGGACTCCGCCAACAGAGGAAAGAGGCGGGCTGAGCTGGGGGGGGGGAGGAGTTTTCTGGCTCTGCAGCCAGTCCGTCTTCCATGGCGTTGGCAACGGACAATGTGGCAGGGAGGGGAGTCTTGTGACGAGCGAACCCAGAAACCATGTCAGAGGGATGGGGGGGCACCGTCCTTGGGATCGGACTGCCGCTGGCACAAGGATGCAATTTGCTGCCCATGTGCAAAAGCTGGCAGCTTCACGGGTGCAGGATTGCGGGTGACGTGCCCCCCTGGGGCACGTCAGTGGCGACAGCAGTGCAGCCAGGGTGGAGACACCCGGGGTCCTGTCCCGTTGGTGGGAAGACCCTGGTGTGTGCACGGGCTGTCTGGGCGCCTGTCCTGGCATTTTCACAGCCTCCGCTGGCCTTGGACCCCCGCCACTGGAGTGCTGCAGTGGGTCGGCCCCTGACGGGCTGCCAGTGCGCTTCTTTGCACTTGCACAGTTGCCAACTGGCATGCAAGCGACGGGCAACAGAGGGTGCATGTCCTAACATGCGCATCGCGATCCGGCCTCCAGACTCCGGCAGCATGTCTTTTCCAAAAAAGGCATGCTGTGGCTGCCGGAGGAAGTTGAGTGCCTCCTGGAGGCACTCTATGAGTCGGAAGCCGGGTCCCGGGTTATGCCCTCGACCCATGAGGAGACCCTCTCCCTCTTTGAAGAGGCCGCCCGTCACATTGCCGCCCGGGTGTTCCGGCGCTCGGCACACCAGTGCCAAGCAAAGTTCAAAAGGGAGAAGGCAGCATTCTTTGAGGCCCTTGAGGACTGGGATGGCCTCCCGCCTCGAGGACACCGCCCTCCCCGTTTTAGACTGCTCCAGAACCTTTTGGAGCAGGGTGGGCAGCCTGGCTGGAGGTACTGGACGCTGTACAGTGAGTAGTACCCTTCCCTATCTGGTGGTGGCCCTGGGTTCCCCCGCAATGGCTGCTTATCATTGCCCTTCCACAGGGTGTTCACATGCGAAGAGGTAGAGGGTGAACACCTTGGGGGCCGAGGGCCTGGGGGCCATCGGGGAATACCGGCACCACCCAGCTCAAGGAGGTGAGTGCAGCACTGCCGGCTGGAGACGGGTTCCTGGCAGGGATCCGTAGGGTGCCGTGGTGCACGGGGTGGCTGCGCCATGAGGTCAGCGGTTTCCATGGGGTTACCGGTACTGGTGGTGGGTGGGTGGGGCGGCAGAGGTCCGCAGACCCTGGCCACATGGTACACTGCAAAGATGGGGCCTGATCTGGGCCCTCTGAGCTGCCATGCCTCTGCCTGCAGGCCCAGTGGTGGTGAGCTCTCCCGCGATGGCCACGGGAAGCATGGTGTCAGAGGACTCTGGTGAGTTCGCAATGGGTGTTGGCCTTACCTGGGGTCCTGGGTGTCAGAACGGCAGCGGACCAGCTGCACCCGCACATGGCGGGTACCTCTACCTGGGTGCAGGTGGACACAGGTTGTCATGCAGCATGTGGCCGTGGGTGGTGTGGCCACTACGGTCGCCTGGCAGCTGCCACCAGGCCCCTGGGTGACTGCCCCGGATGCACTTTGCCACATTCTGAGGCCCATCAGGCTGCTGTGCTCCACACAACGCATGGCTGGATCTGCGCCCAGTACCAGCGGTAGGCTTCTGTGTTCGAGTGCTGCCCTAGGTTCCCACAGGGTTCCCACTTCCACCCTCTTGTACCTTGCAGGGGATCCTGCGGAACAAGCAGCGGTGGCAACTGAAGGGGGAGCTGCTGTGGTGATCAGCTCTGCCCCCAAGATGGACGCAGGTAGGACTTCTCACTCCCAAGGCCCCACACACACACACCACAGTGGTATGGGGTCCTCACCTGCTGCCTTGTTCTTACAGGGGAGTGGCCCACATCTCCTGGCACTCCAGGGCCCTCCACCACAACCATCCCACAGCGGGTGGCCACCCTGGAGGGCCAGATGTGGAACGTTATTGACACCCGTGAGTATCCCTGTGGGAACATGCTACGGAACATGGTGGGGGTGGCCAGGCTGCGGTGGGGACCGCCGGGGCCGGGGACCACTGGATGCCTGCTGTCTGGAACCGTGGGATCCCAGCCCGCCTGCCCCTTGGATGTCCTTGTGGGAGGTCTTCTGTCAGATTCTGCTTCGTCTAAGATATCTGTTCATAATGTTTCTACAATGTTTCTATTCATTGAATCTATCTTGTACTTTCGTTTTCCTTTGTAGAGCTTGCCTAGCCAGATGCTTTATTGCCCCTCCTTTAAGTTTTCAATTACTTGTCTGCATAGTGTTACAATTCAGGCGGGAATGTGAGTTCCCACATACCAGAATGTCACATAGTACAAAGTTATCTCCTGCTTCACTCCCTGGTGTGTCCTCCCCCTTCACTGTAGTGCTATCTGCTCAAAGTAGCCTTGGGAATTGTTTTATTGTTTGTTCCGTCCTGTCTTCCTGGGGACCTGGCACCTTTGGGTCACACAGTTCAGGCTGGGAAATTTTATGTTCTCTCACCCCGAATGACAAAAGGTGAAATTGCCTTCCTGCACTTTTACTGAATGCTGATTGGTGATCAATGTTTAGACTTTCATGTTTGCAGGTATAATAGTCCTTTGCACTCTGTATATGGTATCACTAACAAACATCGAGACCTGTACCAGTATCTGAAATAAAGGACTATGTTTTAATTAACAAAGGCCTGATCATTTGCTGATAGCACAGAAGCCTCACATCTTCCAGCCATGGCGAGCACTAACATGACCCCCCCTCTGTGTTTCCCCGTAGTCGGCCGCTACGGGTACCGGCTCTCGTTCATCCAGCAGGGGATGGACCGCCTGGAACAATTGCTCCATCAGATGTGGCTGGATGATGCGGTGGCGGCCCAGGAACATGAGGAGGCACGCGGAGTCCGCCGTCGTCGGGCCCGACACCAGCCAGCACCAGCGAGGGAAGGGCAAGAGGAGTCTGGGGATGAGCTGCTGGCCGTGGAAGGGGAGGAGGAGGCCAAGGAGAGGGAGGAGGAGGAGGCCATGGAGGGGGGGAGGCTGAGGAGGGGGAGGCCGAGGAGGAGTGTGAGGGCAGCATTCTCATGGCCACCTCTGATGAGGAGGAGGCGGAGGGACTGCACCAGGCCATACCTGGGGAAGGGGGGACGATGGGGGGGCGGAGGGGGATGACTGTTCGGACTGGGAGGGGGGGTCATAATGTGTTGCTGTTTGGTGTTTGCTGTTCGTGGGTGGGGGTCGTTTTCTACTGTTGAGGGGTTTTGTACTGGTATTAAAGTTTGTTATGTTTTTCTACTCCGTCATTCCTGTCGTCTTTGCCCCCCCCCCCCCCGAACGGACAACTTGGGTATCGGCGTCATACAAAGCGTCTTTATTGGCCCACACGGTTTCCACCCCGGGTACAAAAGTTAGCATATGGCCTACCACTCGCCGGTGGGCACACTGGAAGCACTGGTGAGTCTGGTACAGTGACCCACCACTCTACTTGCATATGAGGACCACACACCCTGCGACACACACCCCACCCACACATTGTGTGCCAAGCAATGCCCACCCACAGTGTGGTCAGCACCATATGTCCAACTACCCCACTGCTGGACAGTGCTCGCACATGTGTGGCAGCATTAGCTGAGGGTGGCAAGGGCCAGGGGCCTCTCACAGGGGAAGGGAGGGGTGGGCTGGGACGATGGCCAGGTAGGCCCCCCCAGGGGAGGCCTTTACCGCCAAGCGCAGGGCTCTTGCCCTGTGGTGCCGTTGGCTTCTGAAGTGCTCGGCCACAGCCACAGCCATGATCCTGACCTACCTGGGGGACTGCAGTGCTGGGGCCTGGCCACCCTGGCTCTGGGGCCAGGGCCCGGGCTCACAAGGTGTCAACTAGGAGGGTGACTGCTTCTGTCAGGCGAGCTACTGCAGTGTTGGATGTCTCCATGCTGGCCTGCATCGCTGCCTGCGCTGCTGCTTGGGCAGCATACGCTGCCTGGTCCTGCTCACAGGCAACCCTCATCTTGGCAATCAGCTCATCATGCATTCTCCAATCTTCCGCCCTGGCCTCTCTGTTGTCCTCCCAAGCCTGGGTTGCCAGGTGCTCCCCAACACTCTGGAGAGCAGAGACCCGCTTCTTCCTCACCTTGCACAGGGCTGTTTTCTCAGTGGGGGTCAGGTCTCCCATGGTCACGCCTGGGGGCAATTCTGTGGGATTAGAGACAAAGGACATCACTGTCATGGCTTGCGTACTGCCCAGCTCACCCATGGCCATGTGCCAGATGGGCCCATACCCAACCCTATCCCATGGTGCCACTCACGGTTGGGGTGCCAACCAGTGGCCTCCATGGGTTCCTCCTCCTCTATATCTGCATCTGATGCTGATTCTTGTGTCCCCGGGGAGAAGAGACTTCCATTACCAGAGACCATGGTGCCCAGCAACCCAGCTCGGGGCTATGGCTGTGACTCCTGCCCAAGCAATAGAAGTGGTGGATGGGTGTGCCACCTGTGGCCACCTGCAGACCGACACCTACCTTGGCCAGGCAGCATGGCAGTGTCACCTTCTTCGTCATCATCTTCATCACTGCTCTCTGGCTGTGTTGGGCCCACAGACTCCAAACCTGCATGTGGAACAGACGGGAGGTCACCTGCCATGGTTTCTCTATGGTGGCCCTCATGTGGCCCATGTCCTTGTGGGTGGCAGCCCTATTTTCACGCCCTGAGGGGGTCATGATCAGGTGCCCCTGTGAATTGCTGGGTGGGTCCCATGGTGGCTCCTTGTCCCCCCCCCCCACCTGGCACTGTCTCTCCCCTGCTGCACGCGTCGTCCCTTGGTATCCCTCCTCTCCAACCCCCCTGTGGCTTCCTCAACCACCACCTGGCCACCATAAAATGTGGTGGTGTTCTGACCGCTGTTGGTGCCTCCTGCACAGAGGGCCTGGCATGCCGTAGACCTCATGCCTTTGGACTGCCAGCCCACAGCTTCCCTGGGGCAGGAGCTCCCCTTGATGGGAAGCTGGCCACGGGACCCGTGCAGGGGGGCAGACATGGTCCCACACCACTGAGGGCTGGGATACGAAGGTCTGATGGTTCCACGGGAGATGGCTTCTGAACCTCTGTGCCCCATTCAAGGGCTCCACTTGGAACGGCCGTCGCCGCCACCTTCAGGAGTGTGTCCTGATCCTGGAGGCACTTACCTGTCTGGCTGCTTGTTGATGGCAGGGACTCAGATGACTCCAACAAGTCCTCAGTCACAGGACCCCGGAATGCCTCTTCTGACAAGGTGCTCTGACCCTGCAGGGCCCGCCGTCAGCACCGCCGCCCAAGGGTCTGGAGCACCAGGCCAGAGTCCACATCTCTGCTCTTATGGAGGATCCTGTCCAGCTCCTCATAACAGGGACAGGTAATTCTCAGTTGGCCGGATTTGGAATTGTTGGCCACCACCTTTCTGTACTTGAGGTGCCTGTCCTTAGTTTCCCAGCAACAGGCCTCAGCATCCCGCCTATGGCCCCTTGCCGCCATGCCCGTGGTGACCTCGGTGAACACCTCCATGTTCCGCCGGGACTGTCCCAGGCTCCATTGGACCCTGGTGTCTCCCCACAGAGCTAACAGATCCCTCACCTCTGGCCATGTCCATTAGCGGCCATGCACCTTGGCCATCATGCTCCTGGCACTTGTGGGTATGGGGATGAGGGGCAGATGGAAGTGTGGGGGGGAAACAAAGTTTCACCGGTCCCTAGCTGTACTTCTAGCAGCGCTGCGCTGGTCTCTGTCATGCAACACTACAGCCACTTGTGCGTTTCTGCAAGTTTTCGCCACTGCGCTTGCGCAGACCTCCATTCATACACATCCCACGCCTGCCTGCTCCCGACTTTTCCGGAAAAGACTGCTGTTTTACCAGTAGCTTTTTGAAGCGATTCAACGGACCTCTGCAATGTTTCCCTGATGGCCTCATTACGCTTCCCAGATGTTCTCATCTGATCGCGCCACTTTGAAGCACCGGTGCATCGTCCCTTTCCCATGGCAAATGGGTGCGTATGATCATGTCCTTTGAAAGGGCAGTTCTAGGGGAAAAGCCTATGGGGGGGAAAGCCCACAGAAAAAACCCCCACGATCATAAATGCTCACAGGAAAAAAGCCCATGTGGGAAAATGCCCACATGGAAATAAGCCCACAGGGGGGAAAGCCCACAGGGGGAAAAGCCCATACACATAAAAGCCCACAGGGAAAAAAGCCCACACGGAAAGAAGCCCATATGGAAAAATACCACGTAAAGTGCCATAGATATTTATAATGGTGGATAGCTATTCATTTCCATTTATGAGAATGAACAGGTATTACCTGTATTCACATGCAACAATTTGTGCTGTGATTTTATCAAGTATAATCCTATATATATAATTGTCTTACACGTTGGCCATTTCCAGCTCTCCCATTGGCTGTGCTAAACACTCCATCAGCCACTGGCTATTCAACTGCCACTCAAGAGTACTCATGTGCCATTGGCTGGGTGCTGGGTCCGCTCCTGTGCAACTAACTTATCATTCAGTGGCTGTTGCTAGGCAACAACCTTGGTTCTGTCAGTAAAAAGACAAAGGAAGGAAATCCTTTCCAGGCCTTTGTGAGGAACTCATTGGGGCCAGTCCTGACTAGAGTTGCCAGCTCCAGGTTGGGAAATTCCTGGATATTTTGTGATGGAGTCTACGGAAGCCAGAGTTTAGGGAGGGGAGAGGCCTCAGCTGAATAGAGTGCCATAGAGCCCATCCTCTAAAGCAGTTATTTTCTCTAGGGGTGGACAAAATATGTTGTCTGGAGTTCAGTTGAGATACCTGGTGATCTTCAGGCTCCACCTGTAGGTTGGCTACCCTAGTCGTGGCAGTTAGTGGTTCAGAGCAGGGTCTGCTAGACCCAGGTTCTTGCTGTAGAAGTTGAGAAGGGATTTTGGACCAGTCACAGACTTTCAGCCTAACCTACCTCACAGGGTTGTTGTGCAGATCAAAAGGGGGAGAGAATGGTGTAATCTGCTTTGGTCTCCACTGTGGAGAAAAACTGTACTTTTCCTCCTGGGGAATCATTGCTGCCAATCTCCAGGTGAGGGCTGGAGGTCACTCATAATTAAAACTGTTCTCCAGATGGCAGAGATCAGGGGCAGATAATGGTAGGTTGATGGTTGTCTGGGAAGGAGATAGGGTTGCCAACTCCAGGTTGGGAAATTCCTGGAGATTTGAGGAATGGTGCCTGGAGAGGGTGGTGTTTGTGGAGGGGTGGAACCTCAGAGGTACAATGCCATAGACTCCACCCTCCAAACTAGCTATTTCCTCCTGGGAAACCATTGGTGCCAATCTCCAGGGGAGGGCTGGAGATCACTCAGAATTACAACTGCTTTTCAGATAGCAGAGATCAGTTCCACTGGAGAAAACAGTAAGCTCTGTGTCATTATACTCTGCTGAGGTTACCACAGCAAATTGACGCTGAGTGCCCAAGGCCAGAGCCTCTTTCTAGTGCCCATTATATTTATTTCCACAATGGGCCTTATTCTAGTACTAGTAGTTAAGGCCTCATAGATCTATGAAGCTTAGCTTAAGATAACAAAACCATAAGACAACATTAAATAACAAATAACAACAGAAGTGGCAACCATGTCCTATAGGGCTCTTAATTTTCTATTCCACAGCAGTCATCCCAGCGTGTGGCAATACTCCCTCTATGGTATGGAGTCCTGTGAGCAAAAATTCTACATTGTGAGCTACTGGCATTGAAATTGTGAGTGAGCAATTTGGCTACTGCATAAATCAGTGGACTCTGGAGCCATCCTTCTTGAGTGAAGACAAAAATGTGTGAGATGGAGGCTAAAAAACTGTGAGCTAGCTAGCTCACACTAACTCAGCTTAGAGGTAACCCTGGTGTGTGGTCTCTATATGATGGACTCCAGAGGGATCTTGCTTGCCACAAACTAACACTGGCTAATGCACAGGCAGGTCGCCTAATAACATAGCAAAAATATTATTTAATTATACTTGATAAAATCACAGCACAAATTGTTGCATGTGAATACAGGTAATACCTGTTCATTCTCATAAATGGAAATGAATAGCTATCCACCATTATAAACAGGGGTCCTTTCGTAAAAAAAGAGGTGCAGGAGCTCATTAGCATAACTTATTTGCATATGCCACACCCCCTGATGTCACCAGAAGTGGCAAAAGGCCACACATCCCTGACGTCATCGGCAGTGTGTCAGAAGGCAAGAAGGGAGGGAGGGAGGGAGGGGGAAGGAAGGAAGGAAGGAAGGAAGGAAGGAAGGAAGGAAGGAAGGAAGGAAGGAAGGAAGGAAGGAAGGAAGGAAGGAAGGAAGGAAGGAAGGGGGGAGAGAGGAAGGAAGGAAGGGAGAGGGGAAGGAAGGGGGAAAGGAAGGAACAGGAAGGTAGGTAAGTAGGTGGGGGGAGAGAGAGAGAGAAGGAAGGAGGGAAGGAAGGAAGGAAGGAAGGAAGGAAGGAAGGAAGGAAGGAAGGAAGGAAGGAAGGAACAGGAAGGTAGGTAGGTAGGTGGGGGAGAGAGAGAGAGAAGAAAAGGAAGAAGAAGAAGAAGAAGAAAGGAAGGGAGAGAGGAAGGAAGGGGGAAAGGAAGGAACAGGAAGGTAGGTAGGTAGGTGGGGAGAGGGAGAGAGAGAAGGAAGGAAGGAAGGAAGGGGCGCTTCTCCCCCCCACTGGGGCCAGCGTTTCCCTCCCTCCCCCCTCTTACTTGGGCCCCAGGGGCTTCACGCCTCTGGGGCCCAGCTTCTCCCTCCCTTGCGCCCCCCGCGGCCCCGGGAGTGTGAGCGGGGGGAGGGAAGGAGGGGGCTTCTCCCGGGGCCGGTGGCGCTTGCCGCGGCCCTGGGAGTGTGAGTGGGGGGGAGGAGGGAAGGGGGTTCTCCCCAGGCCGGCGGCGGCCTGCCGCGGACCGAGAAGAGGGAAGGGGGGAGGGAAGGGGCTTTTCCCCAGGCCGGCGGTGGCCTGCCGCTGCCGGGAAGAGTGAGTGGGGGCGGGGCTTTGTTAAGTCCCCACCCCCGCCCTCCTCTCTCCCGGAGCGGCGCCCCGGCGCACCCCGGCCCCAACGGAGCCCTGATTATAAATATCTATGGCAATTTACGTGGTATTTTTCCATGTGGGCTACTTTTTGTGTGGGCTTTTTTTCCCCTGTGGGCTTTTATGTGTATGGGCTTTCTCCCCTGTGGGCTTATTTCCATGTGGGCATTTTTCCATGTGGGCATTTTCCCACATGGGCTTTTTTCCTGTGAGCATTTATGTCCGTGGGGGTTTTTCTGTGGGCTTTTTTCCTGTGGGCTTTTTTCTGGTCACCGAAAGGGCTGTGGTATTCAGATCTCTTCTAGTTGCAATGCCTTATAGAGTACTCACAGTATTAAAGTTTGTTGAAACTTCAAATGAGGTCTGCTGCTTCCCCTCGACCCAATAGTCACGGCTCTGTTGCACTTACTCAGGGTTTCAGGGTGATCTTTGACTCAATCCATTTGCCACTGCTCACAGAGTCGAAGATCAAGCCCCCTGCTTGGGCCCCTCTCCAAGGAGCCCCGGGGGGTTCAAGATTGCCTTGAACCCCTTCTAAATCCGGTGACCCGGCACAGCTTCTTGGGAGCTGTCCTAAAGCTGGTCTGCTGCTGCGCTGCGAAAGAACAGAAGTCAACCCTAAGTATTTATATCTAAAATCAAAAGCTATGTAACCCCCTCCCCTTTTTTTATCAAGACCAACCCAACAGATATAAAACAGGGTGCAAGCATTCAGGTTCTCCAGAACTCTTCATTGGTAAGCTTGCCAACCTCCAGTTTACTCCCCTGGAGTAAACAGCCACTTTGGAAGGTGGACTCAATGGCATTGTATCCTAATGAGGTCCCTCCTCTCCTTAAAACCTGCCCTTCCCAGGCTCCCCCCCCCCCCAAAAAAAATCTCTAGGTATTTCCCAACACAGAGCTGGCAACCCTATTCATCAGGCTGAATGCTTAAAAATAAAAAAGAGGGAAGGATAAAAAAGGAGGGGAGGGGAATGCTGTTAAGCATTAATGGCGGGCCTGCCAATTCAAAGCTGGTGGCTCCACTGAAAATGGCTACCTTTGGAGAAACCAGATGCCAAGAAAACTATTTGCTTAAGAGTTCCACCTTGAATGTTGATAGCTGGGCAAAAATTTGGAGAGCAGTGAAATACATGAGGTCGATACCATATAAAGAGAACATTTTAAAAATGTTTTATAGATAGCACTGGTCACCAGAGAAAATAGTGAAATGTTTACCCAATAGCTCTAACATGTGCTGGAAGTGTAGGGCTAATATAGGTTCTTACGTCCATATGTGGTGGAGATGTCCCAAACTCCAGAAATTTTGGCAAACAATACATACCTAATAAAAAATATACTTAAGATTAGTTTGCCAATCAAATTAGAAACTTACCTATTAAATATGATACCAGATGAATTTAGAACAATAACCTACCTACTAACATATATACTTACTGCATCGAGAATCTTGATTGCTAAGAATTGGAAATTAGAAAGACTTCCCTCAAGAGAAGAGTTGGTATATAAGATACTAGATATAGCTGAGATGGATCGACTAAATATAACATGACAAAATAAATCTGAGGAACCATTTTGGGAAAGATGGTCAAGTGTATGTGTATGGTTAGAAACTGAATTAAAGTTTCAGATTCAGAAATTATAAAAAAATGTAAAGACACATCTACTAAATATTAGAATTGTGTTCACATTACTTATTGTAAATGAATATTGATGTCTTTCATGTTTACAAATGTACCAGTGGAAAAATTAAAAAAAATTTTTTTTTAAGAGTTCTGCGTCAACAAGGCAATATGGGGGTAGATTAGTTTGAGAAGCAGGAGTAAGACAACCTAAAATGTGTTTTAACATATCTTCCAATGCAAAAAGAACTTTCAGCTCCTATTCTGATCAAAGCCCTTATTCCCAGATGCTCTTGAGGCTGTACCAGGACTTTGGTTTTTTGAAGGCATTAAACAGACAATTATTTGAAATCTGAACAGCAGACGGTGGATATTTGAAAATAATTGACTTTGTAATATCTTGGCCTCATCTGAATGGAACAAAAATAAAATGAGAAATGTGGGCTTCATGCGGCGGCAGTTCTTGCAGTAGCTCCCTCATCATGCTCCCCACCCCCCACATAAAATCTCACACTGGGTAAATTTGCATCCAACCATCACAGCACAGTCTGGTGTTTCCGCATCTGTTTCCATTCTGGCAGGAGCTGTTTTGCTCGGAATCTCTCTCTCCGCAGAGCCAGCTGGTGACAATTTAGGACACCATTTAACCAGCCAGCAAAGGAAGGCGATGGCAGCTTCTGTAGAAAGACTTTGAAGCCTAGAGATAGGGGGGCAGCCTGGACTCAGCTGGTGAATCAGGATGGGCCAAAGCAGGGCAACAAAGTTCTGAGGTGGGTTGCCAACCTCCTGGTGGGGGCTGGAGAGCTCCCAGGATTACAACTGAAATCAGTTCCCCTGGAGAAAACAGCTGCTTTGGAGGGCAGACTATAGGGCATTGTACCCCACTCAGGTCCCTCCCCTCCCCAGACATCACTCTCCCCAAGACCCACCCCTAAATTTTCAGGTATTTCCCAAGCTGGAGTTGGCAACACTAGGCTGGGGGGGAAGAGAAGGAAGGAAGGAGGGTGCTGGCCGGGCTGCTTCCACCTTAAGGCAGTCGGGGGGGGGGAGGAATGGGAGAAGAGTGATGGGAGGTCAGTGGTGGCAATGACTGCGGATGATGCCCTCAACAAAGGCAGTTACCCTGTTGGCTGCTAACTGCCGATATGTCTCACTGTGGCCAGAGGTCTTGGTACACCGACATGACTTGGGAGCATAAAACGTCATGCCTGGTTAGTCTCTAATTCTGCAGCTGATCACAGCTAGGATTGCCAATTTCCTAGTGGCACCTGGAGTTCTTCCAGAATTGCCACTGATCTCTGGGCTACAGTTCCCCTGGACCAAATCTGAGCTTTGGAGAGTGGCCCCAGTAGCATGGCTTCCCGCTGGAGCTCCTTCTCTTCCCCAGTCTCTGCCTTCTACCCCCAAATATCCAGGAATTTCCCAACCAGTAGTTGGCATACCCAATATAAACATCCATATCTCAAATGGTTAGATATGGGACATGGCCCTACCTCTCTGTCCTCCTATCCACCTAGATGCAGAAATAAGGGGGAGCACTTTGGAGAGGGAAAGTCTGCAGAAAGGGCAGTTTGTTCTGAAAGGGAAGCACTTTGTACATGTGTATGATCATAGGTGAGCATATTAATCTGCCTTATACTGAATCAGACAGTGGCGCTTCAGGGTAGAGTTGCCAATCTCTGGGTGAGGCCTGGAGATCTCCTGGAATTACAACTGATCTCCAGATGACAGAGATCAGTTCCCCTGGATAAAATGGCTGGCTTGGAGGGTGGAGTCTATGGCATTATGGTCCTGCCCCTCCCCTCCCCTCCCCAGGTTCGACTTCCAAATCTCCAGGAATGTTCAACACAGAAGGTATCAACCATACTTCAGTGTCTGAGGCTGAGGTCTTTCACATCACCTATTGCAGTGGTTCTCAACCTTCCTAATGCCGCGACCCTTTAATACAGTTCCTCATCTTGTGGTGACCCCCAACCATAAAATTATTTGTTGTGTTGTCCAAACGGTTTTGACAAAACCAATAAAAACATTATTTTCTGTCCCATCTATACAAAATCTTGCCTGAACCAATATCTTATGTCCAACCATTATTCCCATGCTGGATTGGAATCAATTCCTAAAGGTTAGGTGTCAGAGTCTGCTTCAGTCTCTGCCATTAATTGCCGGTATCTGGGGTGCCTATCAGTAATTTACGAGTTGTCTTGAGCTTTATTGCATGTCCTGCTTAATGTGTCTTTTTTCCCGGGAGGGTGGCTTGCCGCATTCCATCGCGTCACATAAACAGTCTGGCTATCTTGTCTTGTCACCTCCCTTTTCTCTCTCCAGAGACTCGAATGTTTTATCTGCTTGTGTAACCTTGGAGAACTGTTGAACTGTTGTTCTGGCCTGCGAATTGCAATTAGAGGTCACTGCGGGGCATGGGGAAATTTTTAGTGCTTTGCGCCTTTTCTGTGAGAACTAACGGCTTAGAGATTTTCGCGCTTCTTTTCTGTATTCATCCTGATTGGCCCTCTGCCTGCTTGTACCTGAAGGTGGGGGGTATATTAATCCATGCTGTCTGTAACCAAGTATCTCTAACAAACATTGAGTACCTGAACCATCATTAAGAATAAAAGAACTCTTTGCTTCATCAAAGGTCTGGCTTATTGATTTGATCAGAAGCCTCACATTAGGTTCCTATGGCAATCAGCTTGCCTTCCTGCAGAACTAGTACGCTGAATATGAATTTTTAGGGTTGCCAACCTACAGGTGGGGTCTGGAGATCTCCTGGAATTTCAACTGAGCTCCAAACTACAGAGATCAGGTCAATGGCTGCTTTGGAAAGTGGAATCCATGGCATTATGCCTTGCTTAGGTCCCTCCTTCCCCCAAACCCCACCCTCCTCAGGCTCCACTCCCAAATCTCCAGGGATTTCCTCAACCCGGAGTTGGCAATCCTACTTCACTGGCAGAAGAACCCTAGGTTTGTGGATGCACTGAACTCTTTCTCTGCATATGTCCCCTAAAGTCCCCCAAGCAACAGAAGTGTTCTGCCAAACAACAATGAAGAGAGAGAGAGAGAGAAAGAAAGGTAGGTAGATAGTGGGGGGGGGGGGGAAGAAAGAGAAAAAAAAGGAAGGAAGGAAGGAAGGAAGGAAGGAAGGAAGGAAGGAAGGAAGGAAGGAAGGAAGGAAGGAAGGAAGGAAAGTGTGGGGAGAGCCTGTTGCAGCCTTTCCTGGGCTCTGGAATTCAGCGTGGAACCCAGGAAAGGCAGTGGGGGGAGAGGTTGTTGCAGCCCAGGAAAGGCAGCTAGGGGGGGAACCTTCTTTCCTGGGCTCTGCGCTTCGGCGCGGAGGCCAGGAAAAATGGCAGCAGGGGCAAGAGGGCAGCTGGAGCCTCCTTTCCTGGGCTCCTCGCCAAAGTGCAGAGCCCAGGAAAGACTGGGGGTGGCTGGAGCCTTCTTTCCTGGGCTCCCCGCCAAAGCTCGGAGCCCAGGAAAGACGGTGGCGGGGGCAGGGGGAAGCGGCCATTGCCTTACCTGCTGGCTTCTTCCTTCTCGTGGCCCCACTGAGGGCTGCAGGAAGCAGGGAGTGGGGCTCTGGCCCCAACCAACCCCTGCTCTTTGCCCTTAAAGGGAAAACTCCCTTTGAGGGCAAAGAGCTGGGAGGCCAGACCTCACACTCAATCGAGCGCAGGGCCCTTTCCTGCTGGCAGGGAGGGGAGGGGCGGGCTCGGATGCCAGCCGGCGACCCCTGTGAAAAGGTCGTTCAACCCCAAAAGGGGTTGCGACCCACAGGTTGAGAACTGCTGACCTATTGCTTGATCCTTTTAACTGCAGATGCCGGGGACTGAACCTGGAACCTTCTGCACATCAAGCAGGTGCTCTACCACTGAGCTAGGGCTGCTTCCTAAGAAGGAAATCATTGAGACAGCATATTGCTTACACTGTTCTGCTCAAATTCAGGTGGGTAGCCATGCTGGTCTGAAGCAGCTGGACAAAGTTTGAGTTCAGTGGCTCCTTTAAGACCAACAAAGTTTAATGTGCATGCAAACAAAAGCTTATACCCAAAATTAAACTTTGTTGGTCTTTTTTTTAATGAGAATTTTTATTAGTTTTCAAGAAAAAAAAAGAATAAACAACACATACACAGAAAAAAGAAAACAACATAGAACATACACAGAGTCTGTACTTCAGATTACTATCTAAGTTTGTCTAAATAGAATCTATCTTGTATGCACATATATCAATTTAAAGTACCAAAACCATGAATTCAAATTTCAAATCTTAGTTCTTAAGATAGACCTCCAACCATTTATATAATCTCTACCAGTTTTTCCCCAAGGTTTCTTCTTTTTTATCTTGTAATTGTAGTTAGTTTGTCCATTTCAGCTGTTTCTAATAATTTGTACATTATTTCTTCTTTTGATGGGACTTCTTCCTTCTTCTAGTACTTTGCATACAAAATCATTGCCATAGTTACTACATGTACAATCATATATATATATGGTTTATTAAATGATTCTGGAATAATATTCAATAAAAACAATTCTGGTATGAGTGGTATAATGATATGCATCATTTTTTGCAACATTTCATGGATCCAATATTTCTTAGTTATCTTATTTTATTTTTATTTATTTTTTAGATTTTTACCTCGCTTTCCCCACCTCACGGCAACTCAGGGCAGCTACCAACATATTTCATACACAATAAAATACTATAAAACCACAATATAAAAACGTACAATATCCATTATACAATTTCAGTACAAGATGGCACTTTGTCACCCCCAGTCTGGGTGACTCTACCGAGTTTTCACTTGGTGCTGATGGTCTGGGCGGTGATCTTCAGTACTCGGCCAGGGCTAGTAGAATGCAGCGGCCCCTACTTGTAAGCCTGGCAGAGGAGCTCCATCTTGCAGGCCCTGAGGAACTGTAAAAGGTCCCACAGGGCCCTGATGTTCTCCGGGAGCTCATTCCACCAGTGTGGGGCCACCGCTGAAAAGGCCCTGGCCCTCGTTGCCACCAGTTGGGCCTCACTGGGCCCTGGAAGAATTGGACACAGATTGGAAGGGGACCAAGCTCGCCCATGTCTCCGTTCCCTTCCACTTCCATCTGGTCCCACCACCATACCTCCCTTTCCCCAGGAGCCCTGGTATCCCTTGGCTGGTCATTCATCCATTTGTGGCCTTTGCCCACAAGCTTTGGCCATCCTCGGGCTTCTGACCAGCCTAGATGAAATCTCCACCCTGGCTCCTCGCATCTGCCCACCTGATAATAGACAGTGCTCAGTACAGTATCACCCAGCAAATTCCACCACACCAGAGTAGTGGTAGTCTGCATAAATCCCCTACCATTACACTAATAAACTACAACCTACCTACCCTAACCTCTTTTCTTGCTATACCCCCCCTGCAAGACTAAACAATCCAACTCTAATTTAAATTAAATAAAGGGTAGAAAAATACAACTACAAATACAAGTTACAAATACAGACTACCCCCTCCTGAAAGCCTACCTCTGCTATCCTAGCTAGTCTAATCTAACCTACCATATCCTTGCTGAAGGACCCCTTACTCTTACTCTTAACCCCTAACCCCCTAGCTAATTTAAAAATTACTCTTGGCTGCTCCCGGCAAGCCCAGATGAAGCTTCCAAAGAGCAGGGAGGGAGTTCAAATCTGGCCTGGCCAGGATTGTAGAAGTTGTAACAATCCTCCCAGGAGTCCCCCATCTGCCACAGTCACAATCACAGTTCCAGGGGACGACCCCCCAAAAGGACCTTACAGATTCACCACATAGGAAAAAAAGAACCAGTATTTTGTTTACACTTCCATGCTGGTCTGAAGCAGCAGAACAAAGTTTGAGTCCAGTGGCACCTTTAAGACCAATGAAGTTTAATGTGCATGCACACAAAAGCTTATACCCAAAATTAAACTTTGTTGGTCTTAATGCTACCACTGGACTCAAACTTTGTTATGCTGCTCTGCTCAAAACACTTACAGGTACTTCACTTCAGGCACAGACACTGAACTGGAACTTCCATAAATGAACCTATGACAGACCCCGTTCACTTCCCTCCCTCAGAGGCAAGATTTTCCCTCCGTTTTCCTTTTTGTGTCCCTTTGGTGACTGAGCAGCCCTGGTAACATGTATTCTTCCCTTTAAAGTCACTCTAGCAGTCCCACCCTGTGTCAATAATACGTAATAGCCAGGGCTCTTTTTTGGGCCAGAACGCACCGGCACAGCGTTCCGGCTGGCGTCTGAGCCTGCCCCGCCCCTCCCCACTGGTAGGAAAGGGCCCCGCGCTTCAGATCTCCACATGGAGATTGAGTGCGAGGTCTGGCCTCCTGGCTCTTTGCCCTCAAAGGGAGCTTTCCCTTTAAGGGCAAAGAGCAGCCAGGAAGGGGCCTCACGCTCTGGATCCCCATGTGGAGATCGAGTGCGAAGTTGGGCCTCCCGGCTCTTTGCCCTCAAAGGGAGCTTTCCCTTTAAGGGCAAAGAGCAGCCGGGAAGGGGCCCATGCTCTGGATCTCCGTGCAGAGATTGAGCATGAAGTTGGGCCTCCTGGCTCTTTGCCCTCAAAGGGAGCTTTCCGTTTAAGGGCAAAGAGCAGCTGGGAAGGGGCCCCATGCTCTGGATCTCCATGCAGAGATTAAGCGCGAAGTTGGGCCTCCCGGCTCTTTGCCCTCAAAGGAAGCTTTCCCTTTAAGGGCAAAGAGCAGCTGGGAAGAGGCCCTGCGCTCTGGATTTCCACATGGAGATCAAGCGCAGGGTCAGGCCTCCCGGCTCTTTGTCCTCGAAGGGAGCTTTCCCTTTAAGGGCAAAGAGCAGCCAGGAAGGGGCCCTGGCTGTCACAGCTCGCTCCATCAGGCTTGTCGCAGCACCTAGGCTCTCCCTGCACCCAGTAAGTGCCTCTCTCTCTCTCTCTCTCTCTCTTTCTTTCTTTCTTCCTTCCTTCCTGCCTTTCTTTTTTTTCTCTCCCTCCCTTCCACGCACCCACCCTCCCTTTCTCTCTCTCTTTCCCTCCTCCCTCTTTCTTTCTTTCTTTCTTTCTTTCTTTCTTTCTTTCTTTCTTTCTTTCTTTCTTTCTTTCTTTCTCTCTCTCTCTCTCTCTCTCTCTCTCCTCCCCCTCCCTTTTTCTTCCTTCCTCTCTCTCTCTTTTTTCCCTCCCTCCCTCCCTTCCACCCACCCACCCACCCTCCCTTCCTTTCTCTCTCTTTCCCTCCCTTTCTTTCTTTCTTTCTTTCTTTCTTTCTTTCTTTCTTTCTTTCTTTCTTTCTTTCTTTCTTTCTTTCTTTCTTCCTTCCTTCCTTCCTTCCTTCCTTCCTTCCTTTCTCTCTCTCTCTCTCCCTTCCTCCCTTCATTTCTCTCTCTCTTTCCCTCCCCCCTTTTTCTTTCTTCTTTCTTTCTTTCTTTCTTTCTTTCTTTCTTTCTTGCTTTTCTTTCTTTTCTTCCTTCTTTTCTTCTTTCTCTCTCTCTCTCTCTCTCTCACACACTCCCCACCTTTCTTTCTTTCCCCCTCCCTTTTTCTCTTTTCTCTCTCTCTCTCTTTCTCTCTCCCATCCTTCCTTCCTCTCTCTTTTCCCTCCCTCCCTTCTTTTCTCTCTCTCTTTCCCTTCCCTTCTCCTCTTCCTCCCTCCCTCCTTTCTCTTTCTTTCTTTCTTTCTTTCTTTCTTTCTTTCTTTCTTTCTTTCTTTCTTCTTGTTTCATTTTGTTCTTTGTGTTTTTGTTTTTAAAAAATTATTGGAAAAGGGGAGGGATGTAAAAAAGCAGAGCACCCAGGAAATGCTGGTTTTGATGATATCTGTAATTCTTGAGAACCTCTTTAGTTTTCTCATGGCATCTTCTATTTAAGAAAAGTAAGCCTGAGTGTAACTAGTTCATTGTTGTGTCTTGTTGGGAATGGCTTGCAAATATATGTGTGTATAAAGTCTGTATTAAAGTCATTTGGTGCTAAGTGCCATGCAAGAGAAAACATCTGAAAAAAGTAGCTTCATTGTTGTGTGTATTGGCAGAACACTTGACTGTTGTATGGGGGACTTTGGGGGACATCTGCAGAGAAACAGAGTTGTAACTGAAAATGAGCATGGTCAGCAGCACTTTGGAGATTGCCTGTTTTGTGAAATTTTAAAAGTGGGCAGAGTTTCTGTAGAAGATGATTGTCCCTCTTCTCCTGCCACTGGGCTGACATCTGCCTTTAACGGGCCAGCAAAGTTGACGTTCTTAAACCTTCTAATAAGAGAGATTTCTGCTTCTGAGGAGTTGACTTCCAATGATTGGTGATCGTGTGATGGTAGTGACATTTTGATGTGATAAAGACCACCTGTTCACAAGATAATTTTACCTGTGGGACAGACTCTGCATGGTAACCACTCCACTGGTATATAATTGCTTGTAAAAAATATTGTAGTGTAATAATTCAGGTGGGTAGCCATGTTGGTCTGAAGCAGCAGAGCAAAGTTGGAGTCCAAAGTTTCATCCAAGGTATAAGCTTTTGTGTGCATGCACACTTCTTCCTAGTTCCATCTGAAGAAATCAGATGAAATCTTATACCTTGAATAAATTTTTGTACCTTGAATAAAATAGTCCACAAACTACTCCCGTCCAGTGCATCTGCAAACCTAGGGTTGTTCTGCCAGTGAAGTAGGGTTGCCAACTCCGGGTTGGGGAAATCCCTGGAGATTTGAAAGTGGAGCCTGAGAAGGGTGGGGTTTGGGGGAAGGAGGGACCTAAGCAAGGCATAATGCCATGGACTCCACTTTCCAAAGCAGCCATTGACTTGATCTCTGTAGTTTGGAGCGCAGTTGTAATTCCAAGAGATCTTCAGACCCCACCTGTAGGTTGGCAACCCTAAAAATTTATATTCAGCGTACTAGTTCTGCAGGAAGGCAAGCTGATTTCCATGGGAATTTAACCTTTAGGAATTGATTCCAATCCAGCGTGGGAATAATTCTTGGACATAAGATACTGGTTCAAGCAAGATTTTGTATAGATGGGACAGAAAATAAATTTTTTTTACCAATTTTTATTAGGTTTTTAACAATAAATAAAATTAAACAGCCAAAAACAATATTCATATTGAAATAAGATGAACCATCATAATATTTGCACTAATACAACCAACTGAAAAACTTAGAAAATAATATTTTTGTTGTCCAAACGGTTTTGACAAAACCAATAAAAAAAAAGAAAATAATATTTTTATTGGTTTTGTCAAAACCGTTTGGACAACAAACAAGGTAAACAGAATAAGAAGCAAAAGGTGGGTGTGGCTGGATGACCACACTTCTGGTAACATGGGGTGTGGCCCAATATGCGAATGAGTTATGCTGTCAGGGGTGTGGCCTAATATGCTAATGAATTCCTGCTGGGCTTTTTCTACAAAAAGAGCCCTGGTAATGGCTATTTCCTCAGCCCAGGTCCTGAGGGAAGGATTAGTGTCTCCCTTCAGCTTTAAATTACAGGAAATGGCACTTGAGATGCTTTTTTAAAATTCAAAAATAACAGAAGGTTTTATTTAACAAATCAAGGGGGAAAGGCTAGGTGAAGTCAGGGGTTGGAAATGCTGAGGAAAAATAGTATAGGCACAAACTTTTATTTTTATACATCAGGCTAGTGAGAGTTTCTTGAATGATTCACAGTTACTATAGCTCTCTGTTTTGAGAGGCGTTTGTTCCTGGGGTTTCCCAAACCACGCCAGCACACTGTATTTGTATAGCAGCAGACTCTTTTGGTGCACAGAAGGCTGGTACCCTCTTCCCAGTACCCAAACCCCTTCTCTTGGGACACTAGAAATCTTCTTGAGTGGTTAAGGGACTTCTAAAAATCTCCACAAGCAGTTTCCATTCACAGTAGACCAGGGAATCTCTACTCCTCACAGATAACTTCCCCTGTTTGATTGGGGAGGTATTGTTGCTCTCTCCCTAGATTTACCCCCCTTTCCTTTTGGCCTGAATGGAGACTTCTTATGCTACTCAAACCTCTTTGCCAAACTTTCCCCCAGTTCTGTGTCTATGTTCAAACTGCTCTCAGCTAATGCTGAATTCAGACTATATTCAGTCACGGGTGAATTCTGACTTTACCAGCACTAAGGGCTAGTCTAAGATGGTCTTCACAAACACACATACATCTAGTTACAGTTAAGGCAGGTATCCAGCTCTTACCAGACTTTCTTTGCTTAGCTGATGCCAACCAATCAGATTGCCTGGAGCAGCCTGTCACTCAGGGGTATTAACCCTTCACAGTCCTGTAGTTTTATGTACAGCACCTTTAAGCCTCTTCAAAAGTGCAGTCCGTCACAGCACCCCACACAGGTAAGCAAGGGAACAGAGCTCAGACCTTAAACCCCAATTGCTGTAAGTCTCCCCTCATGTCCATTCTATGTTTCTGCTCAACAAGCCTCCTCCCTCAACAGCTGCTGACTGTAGGCCCCAAGCAGGTCTAGTCCAGAAAGAGGAGTAATGTAGAAAGAGTGCCGAAAGAGGTTTGGGAAGGGGAGAGACCTCAACAGGACATCATGCCCTACACTCCACCCTCCAAAGCAGAAAGAGGAGCCATCAAGAAGGTGGCCACTGGCCAACCTCCAGGAGATTTCCTGGAATTACATCTAATATCCATATAACAGTGATCAGTTCCCCTGGAGAAAACGGCTGCTCTGTGGCATCACATCCCTGAAGAGCCCCCCCCTCCAGTGTCCAGGAATCCCCCAAGTCTAACTGACATTAATTTGGGCTATGCTCACTTGGCTTATTGCCAGTCCTGCTTCCATTCTCTCCCAGCACAGAGAATCCCCATTCGAAACTAACTTTGCATTCCCATTATACATCACAAATAATGTCATGCTGGTGTAATTAGGGATGCTTGAACACCCCCTTGGTTTGGTTCACTTCCTGTTCACCGTTTGTAAAGTGGGAGCCGATTTTCCTTTGAGCATTTCCGCTGTTTGTGTGCCCATTTCAAGTTCCATTTCAAGTGCCCAGTTCAAGCCCATTTGACAAGTTCCTTTCTGCAGTTTTGACGTGTGCAGCACAATTTCCCACATAGGTGTTCTCGCACAGCATGGTGGAAATCCCAGCTGTTGGTGAACAAACTGTGGGCATATCAGTCAGTCTTCCAATGATTAATGAATACTGTATTTTTATCATTTCATCATATGGTGTTTGTCTAAGTACATGTTACCAACTTTATTTTGTACAGACTCGTTTTTAGGCATGGCCTTATAGGAATTATAGTCCCCTCCCCAGAGATATTTTAATTCTCTGAGCTGAACATCCAGGACCCTGAAGAATAACTGATTCCATTGACTGTATGGAAAAAAGCAGCAGGAAGGCAGAAGGAGATGAAATTCTACTACCACAACATGGCAAATCCAAACCGCTGGGATTCATCTGGTGGGAGAGAGTAGACATTGGACAAAATCTATACTCTTTCTACCACCAGGTGAATTCCTAAGGGCTGGATGTAGGAATGGCAACCAGTGGGATGTTTCCAGAAACATGGAAAAAGGAGAATAGTGTAAGTGACATCACATCAGCAAAACTACAGCGTTTTGCCCAAATCCTAGAGCATAGACTTGTTGTCATGCTGGTGACATGTCATGACAACAAGGTGATGCTCTAGGATTTGGGTAATACTCTATGGTTGTAGTGATTTAGCAAATAGCTGGAAGTGACACATGCTACGATTACAGCACCATTTTCAAAATTCCAACATGGCAAGATGGTCTCTCTATTCGAATTTAGCACAACAAGGTCCCCCACTTGCCTCTCCTGCAAGCAGCCTGCCAGTTGTACAGAAGCTCCTTTCTGAAGATCAGGGGGGAAGTACAGTCTGATCTTTAAAATGAAGCAATACTGGAGGGTGGCTAAATATGTGTGTGACAAATGCCTCATAGTCATCCACTGTTTCTCATTTGTACAGGGGTCCCCGACTGGAATTTTGACAGTGTGGTAGGCACAGTCACAAAATGGCCACCACAAAACCAGTGCCACAGGAGCTGGAACCAGCCATATAATGGCTGCTGCAGCTTACCTTCAAGTCATGCAGTGAAGATCCTTCTGTTGTGGTGGCAGCTGTTGCCAAAGTAACGTTTTTAAGAATCTGCACAACCAATCAAAGCTCCAATGGCCTATCAGAAGCCTTGCTCGTCAGAAGGCCCACCTGGCCCATTTAATTCTCTAAAAAATACCTGGTCGGCACCAGGAAAGGGTCTTGGTGGGTGCCATGGTGCTCACGGACACCACACTGGGGACCCAAATACGCATACACAGAGGCCACCAAATGCTGGAAGTTCAGAGTGGGACATATTTCTGTAAAATTCACAACAGAGACCCTTTCTGCACCTGTATTTTCCCTCAGTTTCTGAGCACATCCTATTCTTCTGTTCTGCATTACCTCCCACTTTCACTGCCACTTTGTGTCGGGGCTTTCTCTTGTTTCTGCATTTGTTTTACATAAATCTGCATTCAGACGGCTTCTACCACACTGTTGCCCTGAAGTTACCAAAACTCCTTTTGCTGTGATTCTTTGTTTTCATCTGCTTTTGAATCACTAATCCTTTCTAAAGTAGAATTGTTTCTGCGGGTATTTAAGTGCTGCCCATTGCCCTCCCCCATTTCTACCTCCCTCTCTTTAGGTTGATGCTCCCTTCCCCTTCTGTTTTCTTTCCTTCCTTCTCCAAAGACAAAAGAGCAAACTTTACGAGAGCCAGAAAAAGCATAAGAAGGAATCAGTAAGTGTAAAGGACTGGGGGATTCCCTGCCCCCAAATGTGTCAGTCTTGCATGTGTGGGCCTGGATTTCCCCCTCCCTTCCCTTTCTTCCTCCAGAATCACGGAGGGAGGGAGGGGTTGGGGGTCTGCAGTTAAAAGTTTTGAAAGATGTTTGCCTTTCTCTTCATCTTAAACAAAGCAGCCAGTTTGCTCAAAAATGTGGGCTTTACTTGTAGATGCAGAATGCATACAGAATACACAAACCGGGGGGGGGGGGGGGCAGTGCAGAGGGAATGCGTGCAACTGCAAAGTCAACCCTTAAGGCTTGACTCCTTGGATTCTCCAGAGCAAGCTGTCAGTGCAGAAAGGGCCAGAGATAATTGGAGACAGTGGGATTTCCTTAGGGTTTTTTTTTTTCTCATTCTTATGAGCAACTGTAATGGCTGAGGAACACCGCAGCCTTTGTTAAATCTTTGGGAGATACTGTCAGACTTCCTAATGGCTTCTGATTCAGCACTAGAGCCTCCCTTAAGTTCTTTTGCTAGAAAATGGTGGTGCTTAAATCACCAACAGTGCCCCCTGGGGGACTGAAATGTTCCCCAACTGCCTTCTGAACACTGCCGTTTTTAATGTTACAATTGGCCTGCTGATGTTGTAACAGAAACTCCTCCTTTCTCAAGGAAGTGCTGCTAGACTCCTGCTTATGTTTGCATTGCCTTCCCCAGAGTGAAGCTCCCCCAAGCCTGCAGCCTGCAGCAATCAAAGTTTGGTTTCCAAACGCACACTCTCCCTCCAAGGCTGTTAATTCAAACTGTAGCTGCAAAGTTTGGGCTCATGTCTCTGGAGCTTAGCTTGTAATTAGCAATACTTGGATCATGTGCAGCAAATCCTCCTAAATAACCCTCTGGGCCAGCCCTTGTCAAAAGCCGCTGATTGATAGAAGCTTGGTTACCTCCCAATTGCTTCTGCAACGCTGAGCAGGCTGCAAAATTGCAAGCGAGGAAGCAAAAGGTGGCTGATGTGGTTTGGGAACTCTCCATGCAAATCTGTACACAGAGTGAGAAGCAGGCAGCTCCAGAGTTGGTGTGTTCACAGCCACATGGGCAATTCATCCCCATAACTGGGATTGCCAATATCCAGGTGGAGCCTGGATATCTCCTGGAATTACAGTTGGTTTCCAGACTATAGAAACCAGTTCACCTGGAGAAAATGGCTGCTCTGAAGCGTGGACTCTTGTGAGATTGTGCCACTAGATGTAATCCACAATAGGTCTCCTTAAGCAGAAAGTCCTTTATTTGCAAAAAAGGGAGGAGGGAGCTGGATTGTCTATAACTTAGAAATTCACCCAACCACAAAAAAGGTTCCCAAAGAAAGAGTTGTGGTTGTTGCTTTTAACAGACCGAATAACTGATAAACTGGATTATGGTCTCTAGTCCCATGCTGATCTCTGCAGTTTAACTGCTAAGATAACTTCTGCCTTGCCCTTTTGATGAGGAAGAGGAAAAACCACCTTTGCACCTAGGGTTGCCAACCTCTAGGTGGTTGTATCAAAACACAAACACTCCGTGAATAACTTACGAACAGAAGTAGAAAGAACATATTATCCAAGACAATTTTAACAATACTTAACACTTCCACTATTTTTCCAATGCAAACACTCTTATAATTTCTTAAGGGTTAGGATCCAACAGTACTTAATACAAAAGACAAAATCCAAATAAAGTTGCATTGGAGAAATAGTGGAACCGTTAAGAATTGTTAAAATTATCTTGGATAATATATTCTTTCTACTTCTGTTCATAAGTTATTCATGGAGTCAGGGCTTTTTTTGTAGAAAAAGCCCAGCAGGAACTCATTAGCATAATAGGTCACACCCAACAGCAGAAACTCATTAGCATATTAGGCCACACCCCTGACAACACAGCTCATTAGCATATTAGACAGCACCCCCATGTTACCAGAAGTGTGGTCATCCAGCCACATCCACCTTTTGCTTCTTATTCTGTTTACCTTGTTTGTTGTCAAAACCCAGGGCTTTTCTTGTAGCAGGAACTTCTTTGCATGTTAGGCCACACACCCCTAATGTAGCCAATCCTAATGAGTTCCTGCAGTTGGGTCTGGCCTATTATGCTAATGAATTCCTGCTGGGCATGGCCAACTTGGGAGCCAGCTGGAACTCCGTTCCTGTGCGTTCCTGCCCAAAAATAGCCCTGCATGGAGTGTTTGTGTTTTGATACAACCTCTTCCTGTGAGCTCTCTTTTGGAGATAACCTCCAGGTGGTGGCTGGAGTTCCCCCAGAATGGCCACTGATCTCCAGACTACAAAGGCCCATGACACGTGCACACTAGGGTTGCCAGCCTCCAGGTGGGGCCTGGAGATCTTTTACAACTGATCTCCAGCTGACAGAGATCAGCTCCCCTGGAGAAAATGGCTGCTATGAAGGGTGGACTGTATGGCATTGTACCATGCTGAGGCCCCTCCTCTTCCCAAACCCCACCCTCTCCTGGATCCACTCCCAAAGTCCCCAGGTATTTTCCAACCCAGACATGGCAACCCTAGTGCACACCTTACTGCAGATTTTCAGATTGGTAAACCTTTAATCTGGACTTTGGATTCTGTGTTTGCCTTAAGGATCATTCTTTTTCCTCCTGTGTATTTATTCTGCAGCTACAATTTTTTAAAATGTACTTTTCTAAATCGGGGTGTGCAGGCTCATTTCGTAGCAGGAGCTCCTCTGCATATTGGGCCACACACCCCTGATGTAGCCAATCCTCCAAGAGCTTACAGTAGCCCCTGTAAGAAAAGCTCTGTAAACTCTTGGAGGATTGGTTACATTAGGGGTATATGTGAGAATGTGCCAATAGATATAGTGCACAACAGGTCTCTTTAAGCAGAAAGTCCTTTATTTGTAGAAAAGATCAGGTTGGTCAAACACTTTTCCTGTTAGTAATGCCCAAGCTTGGAATTGCAGTTACAATTATACTTGGTATGAAATATGGCCTAACTACCCTCTACCAATCAATAGGGAGAATTCTTGGCGCCCAAATACACAGGCCCACTATTCCCAAGGAAAGCGCGGCAAAATAGGTTCTCAGAGACAAACACTGTTGAGGGTTTTTAGAAAATGTTCCCAGAGAAAACTAAGCAAAAGAAATACATAACACCTGTGATTCATGTAACACATAACAGGAGGCTCTCCTGTTCAAGGTCGTTAGCCAAGGAATAGCCAGCTAGAGATAAGAGGGGAAGGAAAGCAAATGAGTAATGAGCATGTGCAAAGCAAAGCAGGCAAGCAAAACTTGCATTCCAAAGGTGGGAGCAGTGTTCCCTCTAAGCTGAGTTAGTGTGAGCTAGCTCACAGTTTTTTAGCCTCCAGCTCACAGATTTTCGTCTTAGTTCAGGAAGGATGGCTCTAGAGCAAACTAATTGATGTGGTAGCCAAATTGCTCACTCACAACTTTAATGCCAGTAGCTCACAAAGTAGAATTTTTGCTCACAAGACTTTGTAGCTTAGAGGGAACATTGGGTGGGAGTCGGGTCACCAATGCTATCTCCCAGGCGGGACCTAAAGGGGTTGAAAGAAACCTTGGAACACAAAGCAATGTTAATAGATCATCAAACCTGTGGGTAAAATAGCAAGCATTGATATGAGCCCTGGGGGTGTGTTATGATCTGTGCCTGCTCTGGGAGACAGGCCTAGTACGGCCTAGGCACAGGAGAGACCTGTGTGGGAGTGATAAGCAGACAGCCTACAATCCCCATGATGCTTGGCGGTCGTGGTAGCCAATGGGAGTTCAGGGGTTGTGAACTGGAAAAAGGCGTCCTTTTCTCTTCTGTGGCCTTTCCTCACACAGAGTCAAGCTGAGGGGACGGTCTGGGGTGGGAGAAAGACCCCTCCCTTGGGGCAGAGTGAGCGCAGGCAGAAGGCCTGGCCTAGAAGGGCAGTGGGCCTTGAAGTAGTACACAGTCAAGGGAAACAGTTGGTCGCGTCAGATTCGCTTTAGTTTGCCTCTAAACACTGTTGTTGATTTTGAAGCGCCTGGTCTCGTCTTCCCTGCCCCAGTGTGGTATTAATAAAACCCTTTCTGTTTAATTGTTCTCTGCCTGGTCATCACGCCTTCGTTTTCTCGGCTTAAAAAGGGGCCTTTGGCTGGGCTTGGGAGGGTACCCTGGGCCATCTCAAGAGACCCCAAGTCCAGGGTGGCGGCAGCGGGAGAAGGTGGCCACCCGCCAGGGGTCATGACAGGGTGGAACATCACTGGGGACATGGGGGGGGGGGGTTGTTGGCATCCAAAGTTTTTTTTTTAAAAAAAAATACGCAATTGCCCTATAGGAGCTGCACAGTAGCGTCCAGCAAGCACCTTCCATTCAAATCCTCGTGGTTCAGGTTTTGTGCATGCATTTTAGTGTTAGTTTGTTGAATGAAAGGGAACAGGAAGGAAGGCAGGCATTGCAGAGAAAAAAAGTTTTACCTAGTTACCAGGCTTCCACCTGGGGTACCATCCTCACTTAGGTTCACTGGGCTAGGTGGGATTTGTTTATTTGTTTATTGGATTTGTTTCCCACCCTCCCCACATAAGGAGCTCAGGGGGGGGGAGTGCCATCAAATGTAATATACAGTAGTTAAAAGCAGTTTAAAATACATCAGATAAAATACAGTGCAATTTCTATATATCCCGTTGAAGCACTATAAACCAAGAATAGAGATTTCCCAATGATCCTAAGGTCCGAACATCAGGTAGAGAAGAAAGCCTTTATTTTTATGACGTCAGTCTCGACAATGGTAATCCATTAAAGCTACCGAGCCCAGATTTTACTGAGGCTTGGCGTTTTATACCAGGGGGTGGGGACGCACAGGAAGAAAGGGGACAGTGTCATACAGCATCATATTTGTTAACAAATCATATGATATAACTCCGCCTAACTAGCTGCTCAAGTGTTAGGAATGTTTCTATCTAAATGTTGCTAATTGCTTGCCGTTCCCATGGTTCTTGAGCCCAGCCTAAGAGCAATAATGTTGCACACTAAACAATGTAAGACTGTTAGCTAGATGTTCTTAGTGTTCTATGTAACAGCAAAGAATCTTGTTTCATTGACCTTGCATTTCAAAGCTTCTAACTTACTAAGCAATATGCAGAGTTCTATTCAGCATAATTATTGATTAATTTTTCTTATTGCTTCACCGTCAGCCTCAGCAGATGTAACCTTTCACAACTGAGTTCCAGATATTACTCAGATCTGATCCACTGAAGGGGAGGCCCAATAGACAGATAAAAAGGAGGACACTCACCACCTCAACTAAAAGCCTGTTTTCAAAGCTTTAGGCTTCCCATCCCAGTGTTTTTCTCTCTCTTTACATCTCATGTCAATTTCATTCTGTTATGACAATGCCCCCTTTATTTTGTTTGCATGCAGCACTGAAATCCTTTCCTTTTGTTTGCAGTGGGGATACTGTCATTTGGCTCCTCTCCAACCCCCCTTTCAAGTCAATACCAGCAGGGAACTAAATCTCGTGCAGCTCTTTTTAAACTTCCCCCATCATTTGAGAGAGAGAGAGAGAGAGAGAAAGAGAAGTTACAGGCCCCAGTTCACCAAGTGAACTGTTGATCAATGGCTTTTGTACAATCCACCTCATCCAATGGAGGAAAAGAAAGGGGGAGAACCAGTTCAAGCCAGTTGACTCTCAGAAGAAGCAGCCAGTTATAGGAAGAAATGAGCAAGGTAGTCGAGGAAGAGCAGCTGGAGACTAACACTGGTAACGCATGGAGTCCCTGCTCAAAAAGAGAGTCCCTACCTCAGTAGGAGATGGCCGTTTTGAAGGAAAAGCTCAGACTGCTTGTGGGACGTGCCTGTGATTAGCAAGCATAGCACCCACTTCTACACCCCATGTGTTCATCTCTCTTGCACTCATGTTGTTCCTAGGTGTTCCATTCCCTGACAGAGTGGGAGGAAATCTTCAGAGCTGAGACTCGGAGAACTCTTACGAAAAAGAGTGTTATTACATCCAGGCTTCACACAAGGTGCCATCACAAACTCCGAAGAAAATGGACTTTCGGTTTTCGGCGACTCAATGGCGGGCGCATCTTCCCACAGCAACCTGGACTCAGCAGCTTGAGAGGGTTCCGAACTGGTTTCGGACCCCCAGGGACCCTTGTAGGGGTACCCTGCCTGAGGCGCTTGGAGGTAGTCTCTCTCTGGGATGGTGATCCCAAGATTGAGGCACCCCCCCCCCGCCTCAATAGGCTCAGCTGCTGCAGCAGCCTCCAGGCACGGCCGAGCACACACTGGACAGCTGCAGAAGTCTGAGTACAATAAGGAAAAGTTTATTCAGCCGAGACGCGTGGCAAAATGTGAGTGAAGGAGCTCCTTCTTTTGTTTGTGGGAAGATTCTCTGATGTGAGCTTATTAAAGCAAAGGGGAGGTTAAAGTTTAAATCCCCCCCCAACTCCTCTTAAGGTTATAGAGCTACAGAGAATCTAAGTGCTGGGAGAGTGCCTGAAGACTGAATGGGGTAACTTTAAGCAATCTAAAAGAAAAAGGAAGGCTTTTGGCTAACTTGTGGGACTTCACTGTGAATGTAAACAATAATGGATGGGGAGAAAAGAAGGCGGGAAAACTAAAATCTTCCCCTAAAGCTCAATCTACACTTCCAGGCACAAAGTCTGAGTCCAGCACAGACGTGACTGCAGCTTTGGCAATAGCTCTACGCCCTCTGATGGACCAGCTGAATGCTGTTAATATTAAGGCTGGATTCTCTGCAACAACAGGTGTCAGAGGCAAATAAGAGGTCTGATCAGAATGCTAAAGGGCTGGCAGAAGTTAAAACCAAAGTTGAAAAGACTGATTTAAAGCTGATCGTGATGGGAAAAGAAAGGATTTCTGATAAAGATAACTTGCTGAAGCTTCAGATGGAGAGGTCTTCCTTTTATTTGAGATTCCAGGGCATACCTGAACAAAAGGGTGAGAATCTCAAAAAGATCCTCAGCGATGCTATAGCTCCAATGACAGATTTGCAAGCGGATGAATTACAAAGCAACTTGAATATGGTCTATAGGACCTATCCTGAATTTGTAAAGAAAAAAAAATCTGCCTGGAGAAGTTATGGTGAGGTTCTCCAAAAGGTCAACCAGAGATGTGGTGCTCAAGGCCACCAACAGAAATGCTCTGTAGATTCAAGAAGAAGATATTAAAGTGTTAAAGGACATTCCTTTCGAGGTGAGGAAGAAGAGGAAACCCTATAAAAATTTGACTGCATTTCTCCAAACAGAAAACATTGTGTATCGTTGGCTTATTCTGGAAGGCATGGGTTTTACCTACAAAGATAAGAAGCAAAGAATTGATTCAGCTGCAAAGTCCAAGAAGTTTTTAGACTTCTGCAAAGAAAGAAAAGATAAAGTGCCATCAGAGGACTCTTTGGATTTACAAGAGAGCATTTATGGTCTGGAAGGGTCGGACACCTCGGGGAGTAAAAACTCAAGAGATGAAGAGTCAGATTCAGCTTTGGGGGCAGCAGCACTGAAACCCCAGAGAGGAAAGAAGAAAAAGAGAACTAGTAAAGGAAAATAAGTTGTAGTTGTTGAAAGTCTTATTTGTTTATATAGCCCATTCTGATTATCAGACACTCATGTATTTGTAAACTTTTAAATTAGCGATGTTAACATTTTAAAGCCTTGTTTATTTTAAGTTTTCCTGGAATAGATTGAAGCAAGACATTTTAATAGCTTTTTTTTTTGACAACTTCTGTATACCTTAGGGTAGTTTAGGATTTTAGATATGGTAGTGGTTTTAGGTGTGTAATTGTAAAATCAATTTAAAAAATCATTAAAAAAACCAAACAAACAAACTCTGAAGAAAACTTTATGTGGAGTAACCGGTATGAAAACAAAAACAACTAAGAACAAGAGAAAATAAAAACTGGTGTGGGTGCAGGGTTGCAGCAGTCCCCCTGGCCACTGGCAGGACTTGGAGGGATAGTCTCGCCAGCTCCAGGATGGAAAACTGCTGGAGATTTGGGAGTGAAGCCTAGGGAGGAAGGGGACTTCAAGGGGGTACAGTGACTCTGAAGCTGCCATTTCCTGCAAGGTAATTGATCTCCGTAGTCTGGAGATGAGCTGCAATTCTGGGGGATCTCCAGGCCCCACCTGGAGGCCGGCATCCCTACAGATGCACAGTGCTTGTGGTGGAAAGTGCCACCAAGTTGAAGCTGACATAGCAACTCTGGAGTGGTTTTCAAGGCAAGAGATGCTCAGAGGTGATTTGCCACTGCCTGCCTCTGCATAGCAAGCCTGGACTTCCTCAGTGGTCTCCCATCCAAGAACTAACCCTGCTTAGCAGCCAAGATCTGAGGACATCAGGTGAGCCTTGCCATCCAGATCAGAGTGGATACACCATATGCCAGGTCTGAGTTTACACCGTTCTTAATAAACAGGTTGCATCTGATTTCTGTGTCATGCTTTCCTGCATCTTGGAAGCATCCATGAACACTCCTGAGGAGCAGCAACAGCGCTGTTTTGGCTGGGCAACTCAGCACCTCACTACCACCACTACACCACAGAACGTTCATCCTGGGGTTTTGGTGGGCAGCTCACTATCCACCCTCTGCTGGTTTGGGACTCCTGGCTCTAGCTTGCTGGCAACTTATGCTCCAGCTCTGACAAAGGGACAGTTTAGTGGGATAGTTGTGATTGTCTGTTGCAGAAAAAAAAACCCACAGAAGGGAGTCAAACCATTCTAAGACTAACATTCATTTATTATTTATTTATTTATTATTTGTATTTATATCCCGTCTTTCCACACGAGCCAGCCCAAGGCGGCTTCCAACAATTAAAATATCATCTTCAGTAACTGCTGGACCCTGACCTGGATGGCCCAGGATGACCCAGTCTCATTAGATCTCGGAAGCTAAGCAGGATCAGCCTTGGTTAGTACTTGCATGGAAGACCATCAAGAAGAAGAAGAAGAAGAGATTGGATTTATATCCCGCCCTTCACTCACTTGGAGTCTCAGAGCGGGCTTACAAACTCCTTCCCCTTCCCCTCCCCACAACAGACACCCTGTGAGGTAGGTGGGGCTGAGAGAGCTCTTAGTCAGTTGTCCTTGAGAGAACAGCTGGTACAGAGCTATGGCTTACCCAAGGTCATCCAGCAGGTGCAAGTGGAGGAGTGGGGAATCAAACCCAGTTCTCCCAGAGTCCGCGCACTTAACCACTACACCAAACTCTGTTATGCAGAGGCAGGCAATGGCAAACCACCTCTGAATGTCTCTTGCCTTGACCTGGATGGCCAAGGCTAGCCCAGTGTCAGATCTCAGAAGCTAAGCAGGGTCGGCCCCAGTTAGTACTTGGATGGGAGATCCACCTCCGAACATCTCTTGCCTTGAAAACCCTCTGGGGTTGCCATAAGTTGGTTGCAACTTGATTGCACTTTCCCCACCACCAGATCTACTGGTCTCCTTAAAGTCCTTGTTGATTAGCAGGCTGCTTCCACCAAAGGAAAGCTTTAGTGGAATGGATCCACAGGCCAGCCATTAGTGGATAAAGTCACTTCAATGTCCAGGAACCTTCTACTTTGAAAGGAAGAGCGCAGCCTGTAGTCTTGGCACACCAATCAGTAGGTTCTCATTTCAAGGCCCATAGGTCCTTTTGGGGAATCCTATATAGACCAACTGGTGGTAGGCTCCACTCCCACAAATCTTTACACTGGAATAAATTGTTAGTCTTGAAGGTGCCATGAAGCAACACTGTACTAAATCAGACCATCGGTCCATTGAGGACAGTCTTGTCCACTCAAACTGGGAGATGCTCTCCAGAGTCTCAGGCAGAGGTCTTTCATATCACCGGCTGCCTGGTCCTTTTAACAGGAGATGCCAGGGATTGAACCTGGAACCAATTTGGTGTAGTGATTAAGTGTGTGGACTCTAATCTGGGAGAATGGGGTTTGATTCCCCACTCCTCCACTTGCAGCTGCTGAATGACCTTGGGCAAGCCATAGTTCTCTCAGAGATGTTTTCTCAAGAGCAGTTCTCCCACTCAGCCCCAGTGTTCCCGCTAAGCTGTGGAGTCTTGTGAGCAAAAATTCTACTTTGTGAGCTACTAGCATTAAGGTTGTGAGTGAGCAATTTGGGTACTGCATAAATTAGTTTGCTCTAGAGCCATTCTTACTGAGCTTAGACAAAAATGTGTGAGATGGAGGCTAAAAGGCTGTGAGCTAGCTCACACAAACTCAGCTTAGAGGGAAAACTGCTCACAGGGTGTCTGTTGTGGGGAGGGGAAGGGAAAGGAGATTGTAAGCCGCTCTGAGACTCCTTTGGGTAGTGAAGGGTGGGGTATAAATCCAACCTCTTCTTCTTCTTTTTTTTTTGCATGCCAAAAGGAGATGCTCTGACAATGAACCACAGCCCTTTCGCTAAAGCAGTGCTTCGTACATGAACACACATGAAGCTGCCTTCTACTGACTCAGAGTCAGACCTTAGGTTCATCAAGGGCAGTCTTTTCTACTAAGACCAGCAGCCACTCTCCAGGATCTCAGGCGGAGATCGTTCACATCACCTACTACTTGGTACTTCCAACTGGAGATGCTGGCGATTGAACATGGAATCTTCTGCATGCCAAAAGCAGGTACTCTAACACTGAACCATAGCCCTTCCCCTGAAGCACTGCTTCATCCAGGAACCCAGATGAAGCAGGACACTGGCTCATCAAGGTCAGTCTTATCTACTCAGACTGGCAGCAGCTCTTCAGGATCTCAGCTTGAGGTCTTTCCCATCGCCTACAGCCTAGTCCTTTAAACTGGAGATGCTGGGGATTGAACCTGGGACCTTCTGCGTGCCAAGCAGAGGCTCTTCCACTGAGCTACAGCCCCTCCCCTATAGGACTCCTGTTGTTTCCTTGGTACAGACCAACCTTGCTACTCCTGCAGAATGTGATTCTTGATGCTCTTACTATAAGCAACTTTTGGTACAAAACAGCCAGCCTTTCATGCTTGGCCAGTTTTCAACACTAGAGTTGCAATCCTAGGCATACTAATTTAGGATGAACCACGCTGAATATGAATAAATGCGTATTTTTCTCAGGGGGAAAAATGGGACCAAGGCCATTTCAGGATTGAAACTCTAGCTGATATTTAACAGGTCACATCCCTTCCCTTTCTAATATTTGAAATCCTCCCCTACTCTAAGTAACTTCAAAAGAAGAATGGCAGAAAAATGCAAGCAGAGCTCATGTTGGTGGTTTGCCCATGTAACCATATTCAAGAAACCATATGATGGCTCTTCTGGATGACTCTTCTGGAATGGTTTCTTGATTTCTCGGGTGTCAATTATAAACCTTCAAACTCCAGTTTCATTTATGAATTCTTTTGAAAAAGATAGGCACAATGGTTAGGATTCAACAGAAGCTGGGAAGCATTCCTGGTTTAGATTACCAATGAAATGTGTTTGCAAGTAGCACCGCTATCTTGGAGCTTAGTTCCTTCTGAACTCTCTGATGAATCCCGTCTGCTCCTGATGATTTGCTGGAATTCAACCACCCCCCACCCCCACTCCATTCCCAGCCCCAGCCCCTCCCCTGCGGCTTTCTGAGATTTCTCTCTTTGTTAACGGTATATCCCTTGATGAGTGCTCATAAAGCACCTCCCAGGGAAGAGGCCTGCTTGTCTTGCTCAGTAAATCCATCTTGTTTAATCTTTTCTGTAACCTTGTCAGGCTTTCCTCTATAACAAAGAGCATGCAAACGATTTCTAGGCATCTAAAGAAGCTCCTTTAGAAATTATTACCTTACCGCCTCCTAATATATTTTGTCAGGTGCGGGTATTTGATCCTGCTCAATACTGGCCTCAAGCAGCCCATCTGATGAATCCTCAAATGCTCTCAAGTGGTGGCAGGAACCTATCAGTGTCTGGGCTCCAAAAGAATGTAAAGACACTGACACGCCTGCACAGAGGCATAGGGAAACGTTTGGGGATCTACAACAGCTTCTACTCCAGTGAAGTTGAATCATAGGGATGCCAGCCTCCAAATGGGACCTGGGGATTGCCTGGAATCCCAGCTCATCTCCAGGCTACAGAGATCTGGTTCCCTGGAGGAAATGGCTGCTTTGGAGGGTGGACTTTGTGGCATTGTAGCCCACTGAGGTCCCTGTCCTCTCCAGGCCCCACCCCCAAATCTCCAGGAGTTCCCCAACCTGGATCTGGCAACCCTAAATGGAGGGAAGCCAGGATTTGCTCTTTGCTTTGGGGAAGAAGTAAACGAGCACCAGGCAGTTGTGCGCATGGCAACAAGCAAAGTTAGTGGATGTCCCCAACTTAATGTCAGTTAGACTTTGGGGGATGTCTGAAGATTGGGGGAGGGGAAGAAGCTCAGCGGGGTGACAGCACCAAGTAGTCCCCCCTCCAAAGCAGCCGGGTCTCCTGCTAGGGTGGCAGGGGGACCCCACCCAGGCCCCATCATTCGTGCTGCTGCTTGGTGGAGTCGTGCTTGCAAGACTGGGGTGGGACTAGGGCTTTTTTTCTAGAAAAAGCCCAGCAGGAACTCATTAGCATAATAGGCCACACCCAAAAGCAGAAGCTCATTAGCATATTAGGCCACATTCCTGACAGCACAGCTCATCAGCATCTTAGGCCACACCCCCATGTTACCAGAAGTGTGGTCATCCAGCCACACTCACCTTTTGCTTCTTATTCTGTTCACCTTTTTTGTTGTCAAAACCCAGGGCTTTTCTTGTAGCAGGAACTTTTTTGCATGTTAGGCCACACATCCCTAATGTAGCCAGTCCTAATGAGTTTCTGCTGTTAGGTGTGGCCTATTATGCTAATGAGTTCCTGCTGGGTGTGGCCAACGTGGGAGCCAGCTGGAACTCTGTTCCTGTGCATTTCTGCCCAAAAATAGCCCTGGGTGAGACCAAAACATGCTTAATTCTGAGAAGATGTTTTTGTTTCTCGTGTGGTTTCTCATGTTTAATTTGCAGCTCAGATGAGGAGCTGGGATGCTCAGATGGAAAGAAGAGAAGCAGCTTGTTCATGAGTGAGAAAATGACAGTACCCAGTTCTATCCATTTGCTCTCTGTGCCTTAAGCTGATCTCAAGTCACCCACTCCCACCTGCTCCGGCCTGCATTTCTGTGCAAGAGTTATCAGCCTGGGTGCTCTCTCTCTCTCTCTTTTAAAGGCACTTAACAGATGGCAATATAATTTCTGAAAATCTGTATAGCAGATGGTAACATTAATGTGTTTGGAGGGGGGTTGTAATCAAGGTCCACATCTTACTAGAACAAAATAAGAAGAGACTTGAAGTAGCCACTGTTTTCAGAAGAACCACCTAGGCAGACCACAAGATGCTGTTCTGCTCACTGTATGTCCAAGGTAGATTTTCTTCTTCTTCTTCTCCTCCTCCTCCTCCTCTTCTTCCTCCTCCTTCCCCTTTCTCGGTCTTGAACAGATCAAAATCCAACCCTCTTGCAGAGAAGCACCGCATCTAATTATTTAGCGACTGCTAAGATAGTTTTCTGATCCTCATCTGCAATGGAAAACTGGACAATACCTTCCTCTCAAATCAGGCCAGAGTTCACACTCCAATAAACTATGTTCTAAGGACTTGAGCTGACCAGGTCTGCCTTTACAAACTCTGTCCGAATATGCTATGCCTGCGCATTGGCCTTCCAGTATGGCTGATGGAAAAGAATTTCACCAGGCGAGCGTAAATGCTTTTCTAGGTCTTTTAAATAGCTCAGAGTAGCACAAGAGATGGGAACTAGGGGAGTAGCCTCCAGGTGGGACCTGGGGACCCCCCGGTATTACAACTCATTTCCACACTTCAGCGATCAGTTCCCTTTGAGAAAATGGATGCTTTGGAGGGTGGACTCTGTGGCATTGTACCCCACTGAGGTAGGGATGCCAGCCTCCAGGTGGGATCTGGGGATTCCTTGGAATTACAGCTCATCTCCAGACTACAGGGATCATTTCTCCCACAGAGAATGGATGGCTTGGAAGGTGGATATAGTTCCTGTCCTTCTCAAATCTCCAGGAGTTTCCCAACTTGGATCTGGCAACCCTACCCTCCTATCCCCCGTCAGTGGTCGGGGGGATCTAGCAACCCTATGCTGAGGCCCCTCCCCTTCCTAGGCTCCACCCCCAAGTCTCCAGGTGTTTCCCAGCCCAAAGCTGGCAACTCCTGTAACAGTGTTTCAGAAAAAAAAAAAGGGGGGGGGAATCTTTCAAACATTTATAGTGTGTGCTTTTGTGTGGGTGTGTGTGCATTTGTGTGGTAGAACAACCCTGCTGATCTAAGCAAACACACCACAAAAAAATCCAAACCAAATAAATAGCCTTTAATCTCTAGCTATATGCAGAAATAAACCAAAAACCTTTCAAACTTGTCGTAACATGTATGAAACTCTTCCTCACCTCAAAGGCATCATTCAGGGTGACCAAAGCACTTTGACTGATGGCCCTGACGTGAGGAAGTCAGTGTTCTGGTTTTAGGGTTTCTTGCAGGCTTAATTTCCCCTTTTTAATATCACTTATTGGGATGTTTCACCCAGTGACACAAGGAGTTTCTAAACAGCGGGGGGAATGAGGCTTATCTTGAAACAGAAATGCCTCCTTCCCAAATCAAGCTGTCTAAGAACCTGGTTTCTCTTGGGGGTAGGGTTGCCAACTCTGGGCTGGGCAATTCCTGGAGATATGGGGGTGAAGCCTAGGGGTGGTGGGGCTTGAGTTGGGAAGGACCTCAGAAGGAATATAATGCTGTGGACAGGGTTGCCAACCTCCAGGTGGTGGCTGGAGAGTTCCTAGGATTACAACCAATGCTCCCTCTAAGCTGTGAGGTCTTGTGAACAGAAATTCTACTTTGTGAGCTACTAGCATTAAAGTTGTGAGCAAGTGATTTGGCTGCTGCAGAAATTAGTTTGCTCTGGAGCCCTCCTTCCTGTGCTAAGACAAAAATGTGTGAGCTGGAGGCTAAAAAACTGTGAGCTAGCTCACACTAACTCAGCTTAGAGGGAACACTGATTACAACTGATGTCCAGGGGACACAGGGAGAAAATGGCTGCTTTGGAGGGTGGACTCTATGGCTAAGGTCCCTGCCATCCTCAAACCCCCCCCCCCAGGCTTCACCCGCCCCCCCAGTCAGGGTACTTCCCAACCCTCAACTGGCAACCCTATGCCATGAAGTCCACCCTCCAAAGCAGCCATGTCTTCCTGGGAAACTGATCTCTGTAGCCTGGAGATCAATTGTAATTCTCCCCAAGGGGATTTCAGCTGTGGCTGCAACCTCTGCTAGGGAATTCTCAGCATTGTCTCTTGCACATAGGCGAAAGCTCTCCCCCATATGAGCCTCTGAATTAGATAAGCATTCATTTAAGAACTTTTCTTGCCAAAAGTGCAAACACCTTTGCAATTCAGCTAACTTTGATGAATATAGATGGCATCATGAATATTTATTTATTTATTCATGTTCTACTAACATCTGAATGTTCAGAGGAAAGGACTTCTAAATCTGCACTTGGCTGCATTTATATAAACACAGGAATCAGGTGTCCTGCACTGCTGATACAATTACAACAAATGGGATATGTAGGCAATGGTTTCAGAGCCTTAAATCTTGCAAAAACGCAATGTTCTATTACCTTTTTCAGTACTGGATTCTATTGAGTTATATCCTTTTGTTTTTAATTTCCCCCCAGCTTCCTGTTTCTACTATTTAAACCCTCTAGCCTTCATTGTTAGAGACACCGCATCAATAGTAAGGAAATAAAGACTTCTGCCATGTCCATCAAACAGATATGACCAAGAAAGCTGTGTACAGTGTTCTCCAAAGCAGCCATTTCTTCCTGAGAAACTGATCTCTATAGCTTGGAACCCATTGTAATTTCATAGGATGGCCAGGTCCGGGTTGGGTCCATAGGTATCATCTTCAAGGGGGGCTGGGGAGCACGAGCCCCCCCCCTTGAAAATTTCCATAAGGTACTGAGCCTCCCCCAGGGGCAACTGGACACTGTCTGCCACTGGAGCGACTGTCAGAATCTGCTGATTCAGACAAGGTTTTCTGGGGCTTTCTTCTATGATTTCTATTGCTTATGTACTGTCTATGGTAACCTGTATCTGCACCCATTATGTATCCATGCTTCTTGCTTCTAGTTGCCCCTATGCCTACCATGTAACCCTAACTTTGGCCAGTATAAATGTAAGCTATGTGACCCCAGGTTTATGACTCTGACCAGGCCTGGTCTGTGTAACTGTTTGCCCGGGAGAATGACAACTTCAAAGTATGGGAACAATGGGCCTCTCACACTCCTGCCTCCGCATTCCATTCATCCCGGCTGGGACGCCAAGGGAGGACAGAGACCATCTCTTATCAACATGCGAAAGCCTTGAGGCCAGCATTTGTTATGTGAATATGGTTACATCTAAGGGGTCTGGTTTGGGAAGGGAAATTTACAACTTAACACCTCACTTTCTTTCCTGTGGGAAGCAAACGGCCAGGGACCCTTTTTGCCCGCCGTTTTTCCCCTTTGGTGATTGGTTACCTATGGGCAATTCAAATTGTTCTGAAAGGTATAATAGACCTGCTTCTGTCATATGCATTATCTCTGACAATGATCCGAGAACCTGTACCAATGTAGAGATTGGAAATAAAGAACTGTGTTTCATCAACAAAGATCTGATCCTTGACTACTTTGAGCAGAAGTCTCACAGCGGCAAGGCGAGCAGTCAGGGCCGTGTTCCTTCTGCCTCTCCTCCTCTGTTGGAGGGTGCCGGGCTGGCCTGCCTGCCTCCCCCCCCCCCCCAAAAAAAGTTTTTAAATTTATTTATTTATTTATTTATTTATTTATTTATTATTTCTTGAAATTTATATCCCACCCTCCCCGCCAATGGCAGGCTCAGGGCGGCTCACAACAAAATTTAAAATACAATCAGTTTAAAATAACACAAATCCAGAGTAAGATCGGCGGCTTTACAATACTCCCACAGGTGAGTCCGAACAGCAATCATATATAGTCCCTGTGTAAGCATACACAGAGTGGCAGATCGAATTGCCAACAGATGGAACTGGGCCAGGGCTGAGATGTTTACCCTAGGTGGCCCCTAGGGTAAAGACAGCTTTCCTCCTGCTTCCCTAAAAAAAAGCCAAAGTGCATGAGATCCACACAGCAAAATCCCTCTCCGGAGCAGGTCTGGAGGGAGGGGGGCATGAAGAGGAAGGTGTGCGGATAGATTGCAAACTCTCCCTCCAGTCTACCAGAGGAGAAAAAAAAGTGCTTGGGGGGTGGGGAGGAGAGCGCAGGAGTGAGAGAGAGAAAGAGAGGCTGGAAGGAGCTCCGTTCTGGTCCCAGCACAGCTGCCTCGTACCAGACAGGGGGTGAGGAGGAGGGAATGACTCGGGGAGAGGACTGAGCCAGCCACAGCTCCGAGTCCCCAGGGGGAGAGGGAGGTTGTGTACGGGGGGGGGGAGGATCCCTTTCATTGGTCAGCAGAAAGGCTACTGAATAGGTGCAAGGGGGTCCCTGTAAACAGTTTATTTTAGTTTTACTCATTGACTTCATTTATTACTATGAATGATCATGGTCAAAGATTTGATGGATAGATGGTTGTTTCTGCAAGGTATATTGAGGGCTATTAGCCCCCCAAAAAAGTTTGAGTCCAGTGGGCACCTTGAACTCCAACAAAGTTTAATTCTGGGTAGAAATTCATGCCCAGAATTAAACTCTGTTGGTCTGAAAAGTGCCACTGGACTCAGACTTTGTTCTGTTGCTTCAGACCAACAGGGCTACCCTGCCTGGGTCTAGTTGTGCTTCCAAACCATGTTTTGGCTTAATGGTGTTGCCACAAAGCCATGGATTCATGACTTTTGTGATGCAAGTTGTGCCCATGGACACATGGTGACCCAACACAAAAACACTGAGGATCCATGAGGATCCGTGCTCCAAAACCATGTTTTTGCAGAATGGTTTCACCACAAAGATGTGGATCTGTGATGTGGTGCAAGTAGTTGCCATGGACATGTTATGCAATTTGATGGTGTGTTGGGGGTGATCCATGGCAAAAATCCCAAGGATCCATGAGGATCCGTGCTTCAGAACCATGTTTTGGCATCATGGTGTTGCCACGAAGCTGTGGATCTGTGATTTCTGTGGCTGCAAGCTGTGCCCATGGACATGATATGTGATCTGATGGTGAGTTCATGGTGACCTAAAGCAAAAATGCTGGAGATCCTTGAGGATCCGTCATTTGGAACCATGTTTTTGCTGAATGGTGTTGCCACGAAGCTGTGGATCTGTGAATTCTGTGGTTCAGGCTGTGGGAATGGACATGATATGGGATTTAATGATAAGTTTGGGGTGTCCCAACACAGAAACCCCAAGGATCCATGAGGATCCATGCTCCAGAACCATGTTTTTGCAGAATGGTGTTGCCATGATTTCTGCAGTGCAAGGTGTGCCCATAGACATGATATGTGATCTGATGGTGAGTTCATGGTGACCCGAAGCAAAAATGCTGAGGATCCATGGTTTGGCACCATGTTTTTGCAGAATGGTGTTGCCATGAAGCTGTGGATCTGTGATTTTTGTTGTGCAAGCTGGGGCCATTGTCATGATATGTGATTAGATTGTATATTTAGGGTGACCCATTGCAAAAACCCCAAGGATCCATGAGGATCCATGCTTCAGAACTGTGTTTTGGCTGCATGGTGTTGCCACAAAACTGTGGATCCATGATTTCACATGATCACATGATATGTGATTTGATGGTGATGTTGGGGTGACCCAATTGAAAAACCCTGAGGATCCATGCTTTGGAACCATGTTTTTGTACTTTTGTGGTGCCATGAATTCATGGAGGCATGATTTTTGTAGTGCTGCCTATAGTCTACGGTATGATATTGGTTTTATTTCACTTCAGCGTAGAAATCATATGAATTCATGTGGATCTGTGCTTTGGAATCATGTTTTTGCGCTGTTGAGGTGCCAAAAATCTGCAGATGCGTGATTTTTTGGTGCTTCCTATAGACTAACACATGGTTTACAGTATGATGGTGGTTTTATTTCATTTCCATGTAAAAATCATATGAATTCATGAGGATCCATGTATATCCGACTGTTACCCACACCTGCTGAGGAGGACTGTGAGAGTTCTGCTCAAAGTAGTCAAGGATCAGATCTTGGTTGGTTAACCACAGTTCTTTATTACCTATTCCTACATTAGTACAGCATCTCGGGTTATTGTCAGAGATGAGACAAATAATACAAGCGGGTCTATTATACCATTCCAAGGAGTTTGAATTACCCATAGGGAGCCAATCCCCTGAAGGGAAAATTGGCAGGCTAAAAGGTGTCTTGACCGTTTGGTTCTCACAGGAAAAAAGTGAGGTGTTAAGCAGTAAATTTCCCTTCCCAAACCAGACCCCTCAGATGTCTTGAGTTCACATAACAATCAATGGCTCCAAGGTTCTTTTGCATTTGATAAGAGATGAGAAGCATCCTCCCCTTGAAGTTACTGCCGGAGCAGCTGGAATGCGGAGGCAGGGATGTGAGGCCTCCTTGTTCTCGCAAATCATGGTTGTCACCTCCCGACCAAGACAGAAACAATGCATTATGGTTACATAGGTTCGAATACACTTTAGATACACAGGATAGTTACAGACATGCAGGCAAGAATTTAACTCTATAGCTGGCTAATACATTGGCTGAATTTGCAGATTCTGACAAGGACAACGCACCCCTGGTGGGCGCCCAGAGGCCCTGGTGCTGGAAATACCACCCAGGGGTCGAAAGAGGGGAAGGGCTGCAGCATCAGCATTAGGACATGCCTTTTCTCCTTCACCCCCCCCCCCTTCCCCATTACCCTTTCCATTTGCCAAGCAGCCCTGTCAAGACCCGGCCCAGCTAGTGCACAGAGGACTCCAGGCTTGCTGAGAGAGTGTGATTGGCCCAAGGTCAGCCAGAAACCTTCCATGGTAGAGTGGGGATTTGAACCTATGTCTCCCACCTGGTGAGTCTGACGCTCTAGCTGCTAGCCCGCACTAGAGGCCAACTCCTTTGATACTCCTAATCTCTAAAGATATTTGCTAAAAGTGCCATTCATGTCAATGAAACTCACTTCCAAGTGTCAAGTTTGTGCTCACTTTACTTGGAAGGAAGCTCCAGGGTTTCAGTGGAGCTTACTTTCTGGATGGGGTGCACAAGGGCTGCAGTCTCTTTGGACTTCCTCATGAGCAAGTCCTCCTTGTGCTCAGCGGGACTTTCTTCATGCATGTGTGCAGAAAGAATGGAGACTTGGAAAATCCTGGTATTTTATATGAGAAACCCAGTAGCTCTATCCAGAGAATAAGACAGGTTTGCTACTTTTTAAATGTGGTGGGGCGTTCCTTTTCTTTGCTTTGGCAGGGCTTTGTTCCAAGTCAATTGCCTTAACTGGTTTCTGGATCAAGTTTTGATTATGACCTACAAACTCCTTAGGCCTGTGAGCAGTGGCTTTCAAGTCCCCCCTTAGGTCATCTAAAAAGGAGTAAAGTCCAAGTAATTTAGAGATTAGTGTCATCTCTCCAAGCGCTGTGATCCACAAACCGTATAATCTTCAACCTATTCTTGGAAGCAATAACCATTAGGAAAGAACCATGTGACAGAACTATAATAATAATTTACTCATAGTTGCAAGAGCCAATAAGATTTGAGTATGATGGGGGACTGGGCAAATTGATCAAAGGAACTGAAAGAAGAGAAAGTATTAGCAAGCTCAGTGGTTAAGGATTTGAATAGAGCTCTTTATAGTCCAATCCTGAGGACACTTCCCTGGGAGTAAACCCCCTTGGATGGACCTCAGTAGGATGTCTCTGTTAGACTGATGAGGAATTGTTATAGGAAGGGGATAAACAATTAAAGTATATGAGAGAGAGAGAATGTCTGAAAATGTAATACAGGTTTCTGTGGACTGCCTCCCCTATTATATCACACAGACCTTGCAATAGCATTGTAGCTAACCCCACTAAGAAACTTATATGCTGTTTCTATCATTTCTAAAATGTACTTCTGTTGTGTTTGTGTTTGGAGTATTGAAGCAGCAATAGCTTGATAGGGCTCTGGTATCTGAAAGCTCCAATTCTTATTGGCTGATGACTAGAGACTCCCATTGGTCCTAAAGACAATCCAGATACCCAATCGCTGAGCCCTGCTTAGGTCCAATAGTATTGCTTGTAGATAGTTATTTTGTTGAAAGTTATGTGTTGGAACAGTATAAATTAAGGTGCCGCTCTCATAGAGCTGACTTTGGAGCTGAGCAATATCACTGAATAAAAGCCTGCCTCCCACTCAATATTTAAAAACTTCACACCAACTGTGCATCTCCATTCTTTTCTAATTTCTGTCAACTATGTACAGCGTTCTATGCCGTGCTTCATTTGGACTGCTTTGCTTTCTCAGGTCCTAGTTTCCTTCTTTTCTATAGCCATGGATCTACATCCCCTTCCTCAAGCCTTGCTTCTTGTCCCAACTCTCTAAAGTCAGACCAGTTTGGCCAGTGGCAACCCAAAATACATCTGCCTGTCCAGGGAGTTCAACTAAATACCACTAGAGGTTTTGTCACCACTGTTGCATCACTTAATGCATTACAATATAGCTTCATGTTCAGGCTATAATTTATGATGTTTTAGTCTGGGAAAATCTGTTTTCTTGGTCACATCAGTTGGTGCTATTTTTTTCTGTAAACTCCTCTTCCACCACATCATCATCTGTCAATCCCCTCTTTATCCCACCTTTCCTCCAGTCTCTCTTTCTTATACTGACCTCATAGCAATGGCAATATCACCCAGCCTGATGAAGGGAGCTTTGATTCTTGTCTCTAATCTGCTACTGGACTCAAATCTAACTGTCCCAGTACCACCGAGAAAGCATAATGCAAAATGTAGATCTGAACATGGGTCTCCTCAGTCCACACTGGTCTTCATGCCATTGGTCCATCTACTTCAGCATGGTCTGCTCTGATGCAGGCGAGCTCAGAGACTCAAACAGAGAAAGATCCTTTCCAACACCTCTTCTCTTAGACCTCTTAGGGTGAAGCCTTTATCCTTTGGCACACAAAGCATGGTCTCTCTACCATCAGTCCATCAGTGTCATCATTGTCTACTCAGACTGGCAGTGGTTCTCTAGGGTTTTATGCAGAGGATTTTGCCCATGCCGTGCTTTGTTTCTGAACCATTGGGGCCTGGCTAGGGGGGTCTCCAAGGGTTCCCAGGCCCCCCTAAATTTCTGGAGAGCCACTTCCTAAATCCTACATGGCTCCGCCTCCATAATTAGTGACAATGGTCTGTGATGTCACTGGCTCCTCCCTGTCATGTCACTGGGTCTCAGTTCTTTTAAGGATCTAGCACAGCAATGCCTCTGGCTCAGCCCCAGCCCCCCCCCCCCCCGGGAAATTGGAAAGTCTATGCCCTTGATAGAGTCCACCTTCCAAAGTGGCCATTTCCTCCAGGAGAACAGATCTCTGTCACCTGAAGATCAGTTGTAATCCCAGGAGCTTCTTCAGCCACCAGCTGGAGGTTGGCAACAGTATAATTCTAGGAGATCTCCAGGCCCTGCTTGGAGGCTGGCAATCCTATGCAAGATGTAGATGTTGCTGCACCTGCTGGGCACAGTGGACGGTGCTATTCGATTCAACAGTCCTGTCAATGGAAAGTTACCCATAGAGGTTTGATTTCAAAAGAGGGAACTTCACAAAAAGAAGGGCACTACTCAGAAGGAAGCTGAAAGAGAAACCCAGGAGAGCCAGATCCCTCAAGGATACTTGGAAGCTATTTAAAACCACACTAACTGGAGCCCAGGTAGAAGGCAATAGGCACCCCCCATATTTCTTGACATGACAACGAGAATTCATGGCCAGAGACCTCTTTGCTATTAGACCTGTACATGCAAGATTCTCAGAACTGCATGAGAAACTGAATCACAGAGGTACGATTTAAATATACTTCTTCATCTCTATTTACTAGAACTGTTTACAGACTGTTACAGAAATAATTCTGAAGATATCAAAATGATGCTTTAAGTAGCTGACAGACTGTCAATTGCTGTATTTTTCCTTTTGTTACAACTCACTGTATTATGTATTGAAATTTTGTTTATATTTGAATGGTCATACTTTACTGTATTTTGCACTGTATAATAGGGACAGTTTTCACTCATCACACTGTACTTTTTGCACTGTATATATTAATATTTGGTTTGCACACAATAAAGTACATAGCCTTTTCTGTTATGTGGCCTCTGGTACTCTGGTACTCAGTCAGTACTCTCTTTGGAATAACAGGAACCTCCATATTCAGAGGCACTAAAACTCTGAATCCCAGAGCCAGGAGGCAACTTCATGGGAAAGCCTCGGCCTCTGTGCCCTGTTGTTGGACCTCTAGAGGAACGGGTCGGCCATTGTGTGAGACAGGATGCCGGACTAGATGGACCACCTGTTCTTCTGAAGGCCTTTGCTTCAAATACATGCTAAAACAAACAACATTTAAAAAATCCCAAACAGAATGGGAATGTAACAAAATGCCGAAGCTCAGAGTGCTCCAAAAACTACATCTGGCTGCTTTTACAAAACAAACAACAGCAATGCAGGCATTAATAAATCACATCTGCTATTTGACTGGATCGCTGCCAGTTTCAGGTCTCACTTGCATGGCAGTTACACATAGTTGCAGGCAAACCATGTAAGCTGTTAATAGCTGTGTCTGATTTCACTTTTGCCACAAACCCTTCCAGGGGCCTCAGGGCCAGGTACTGTTTCCCAGCCTCTCTTCTACACTCTGCTTTCTTCCCTCCTGCTTCACAGAGGCAAAACACGTGGGTTTCCTTGGACAACAAGCAGCTCTCCCCTCCGTGAAGGAGGTATTCTGTCAACTACCCCAAATACTACATTTCCAGCTGCAAGCAGTGAGTTGCAATTCTGGATATTCGCCTACCCAGAAAAGCTCACTGCTTGTATAAATCTGTCACCCTAGGGAAAGCCATGAAGCCACAGTGTGCTAGAGCAGGAGTCCCCAATGTGGTGCCCGTGGGCACCCGTCAACAACATCACTGGTGACAGCCAAGTGTTCCTAGGAAGTAGGCAGGGCCAGGTGGGGCTTTTGCCCAACAAGGCTTCTGAGTGGCCACTGGAGAACTGACTGGCTGCACAGATTTTCAAAAATGTTGCTTTGGCGGCAGCAGCTGCCACCACAGCCCAAGGATCTTCCCTATGTGACGGAAGGCCAGCTGCGGCAGCCATTTTGCAGCTGTGCCCATTGCGCTGTGTCAGAATCCCAAAGGTGCCTGCACATTTAAAAGGTTTGGGGGTTTCCTGTGCTAGATTACTACATGCAGGGAACCCCTTGCCTATTCGGACGCTGACATCCTCACCTGCAGAGGCGCAGCATGGAATTCTACCATCTTAGTCTACTTAGCTGGTAGAATGATTTTCAGTTGGAGATGCCTGGGGCTGAAATGCAGAATGTTTGCTCCCACTGACATGCTGGACTTGAGAAGCGCATCTGTTTCACGGAAGAGCATTTTGAGAAACACAAATACAGACGGCAGAGTAAATTGCTTCAATTCATTCCCTGCCCTCTTGGCGCAGGAGAAGAGGAAGCATGCTCTGGGACAATAATCAGGATCCATTCTTACCTAATAATGCCACCCTCTAGGAAATGGGCCGGGATTTTCCTTGGGAGCAATGTATAGTGCTGTGTTGATAAGTGACAGCGCTTGGCCATCAGGATTTCTCCAGAGTCAGAGGAAGTCACAGAGAGAGACAGGAAAGAAGAGGACAAACCAGAAGCCAGTAATCTGTGGCATTAAAGTGGGGTACAATCCTGAAAAAAATATTCATAGCAGACGATTAAACTCTGGTCTCTAAACACAGTCATTCTGCCTCATGTAGAAAATCACAGCAACAAGATAATGGCTCAAAACAATCTATGAGCATTGACCAGTTCTGCCAGCATGTTTATTTCCCCAGAATAAATGATTGCCCAGAGAGGCCCTTATTGAAGGAAACACACTGCAAATGTCACCTGCTTTGATAAAGACTGATTTGTTTTCCATTTGTTAATTCATGGGTACACCGATCAGTGAAGTTAATGGGCAAACATCTCACCCCTAGATGTGTCTTGCTCACTAGGAAGTGAGTCCCATCAGCTGTAATGGGATTTCCTGCCAAGTTTAGGATTACAGTTTTGTAATGAGAACCAAAGAGTTTTTCATTTCCTCCTGTTCATCTGTGCCTACTCTTCTGTCCCACTGTGACTCAAGGTGAATTACACAGCATGAGTCGATACAATTCAACAAGATGGGACATTCTATAAACATAGGATTGTAAAAACCTGGAACCAACCTAGGGTTGCCAAGTCCCCCCCGGGGGGGTGGGGAAACCCCCACTCGATTGGGCCACCAGGGGGAACCCCACCCCTAAATTGCCGGGCTGCTGCGATGTGCCCGGCGCGATGATGTCACCTGGAGGTGATGTCATTGCATCTGACATCTTTCCGGGGCTCTATAATTTGAGGGGAAACTCTATGGTTTTCCCTCGAATTACAGAGGTCCCGCCCCAATGTGTCAGAATCTGCAGATTCAGACAAGGATTTTTGGGATCTCCTGCTATTATAACCTGTTCCTGTACCCATTTTGTACTCATGCCTATTGCTATCAGTTGCTCCTATGCCCACTATGTAATCATGCCTATTGCCATATGCGTGACCATTGTGAATGTATGCTATGTGACCCCAGGTTTATGGCTCTGACCAGGCCTGGTCTATGTAACTGTTTGCCCGGGAGAATGACAACTTCAAAGCATGGGAACAATGGGCCTCTCACACTCCTGCCTCCGCATTCCATTCATCCCGGCTGGGAAGACAAGGGGAGGACAGGGACCATTTCTTATCAACGTGCGAAAGCCTTGAGGAAAGCATTTGTTATGTGAATATGGTTACATCTGAGGGGTCTGGTTTGGGAAGGGAAATTTACAGCTTCACACCTAGCCTTCTTTCCTGTGGGAAGCAAACGGCCAGAGACCCTTTTTGCCCGCGGTTTTTCCCCCTTGGTGATTGGCTACCTATGGGCAATTCAAATTGTGCTGGAGAGTATATTAGACCTGCTTCTATTGTATGCGTTATCTCTGACAATAATCCGAGGACCTGTACCAATGTAGAAATTGGAAATAAAGAACTGTGTTTCACCAACAAAGATCTGATCCTTGACTACTTTGAGCAGAAGCCTCACAAATGTGCCCAACATGATGACGCCACTTCCAGGTGATGTCATTGTGGCACATGTGCAAAGCGTGCGTGCCAGAAGACTCCCAGACCGGCAAGGACTCCCCCCCCCACTAAAGGAAAGGTAAGACGTGGCAACCCTAAACCAACCAGAAATCTAAAAACAGAACTGAAGCAAAGCATAAGTAGAGTCAGTGTGGTGTCGTGGTTAAGTGTGTAAGACTAGTATCTGGAAGAGCCGAGTCTGAATGTGCACTCTTGCTATGGAACTCCCTGGGTGACCTTGGGCCAGTCACACACTCTTCGCCTGACCTACCTCACAGGACTGTGGTGAGGATAACATGGAGGAGAGGAGAAGGACGGAGGCTGCTGAGGGCCCCCACTGGGCAGAACAGCAGGGTATAAACAAAGTAAGTAAATAATAATATAGATACACTAGGACTTTCAGAAGGCGTTTGACAAGGCACCTCACCAAAGACTCCTGAGTAAGCTTGGCAGTTGCAGGAAAAGAGGACAAGTCAATTTATGGATTAAATTTCTTAGGGCCTGTAAGACGGAGTTGTTCCACTAGTGGCCTTCAGTTGAGGTGGTGGGCATCCATATGTGGCCTCCCTGAGATTTCTCTCCCATCAAACAATAACTGGCTATATCCATCTGCTGTGATCACCAATTTTAATATTTTAATTGTATTTATTGTGTCGCTATTATGTTGCATTGTATCGCTTGCGGGAAGGGCGGGCTATAAATATGAAAGACAGATAAATAAATATATAGGTTAAATTGCAGGAAGCAGACAGTGGGAAAATAGGGAGGAAAGTGAACAGTGGGGTCCCACAAGGATCAGTACTGGATTTGTTCATAAATGATTTGGTTTCGAGGGTTGGCCAGGTAGTGGTTGAGTCTGCTGAAGGCACAAAACTATTCAGGAGGGTGAAAAACAAGGTCAGCTGTGAAGAGCACCAGGTGGATCTCTCTAAATTAGGCGAGTGAGCAACAATGATTTATTATTTATTTATTTTATTTGACTCATATCCCACTCCTTTCCCTGCCAGGCAGGGCTCAGGGCAGCTCTCAACAATTAAATATACAGTAAAATTAGCACATAATTATGTCAACATATTACAGTTAAATTATATATTAAAATCCATTTTTTTCAATATAAAACCTAGTAATCAGTTTACTATCCCAGATGGCTCCCCAACAATCCATCACAGGTGGGCCACTGGAGGGGGGAGCCAGGAAGGAGCCGGGAGGGAGGGAGGGAGGGAGGCCAGCCGATCTCTCTAACCACCACCAGGGCCAGCCAAACTGTAATGTATGCAATGGCGACAGCCAAATGGCCAGGCTTAGGATATTCAAACAGTCCTATGATAGCCTCTGGCAGGAAACTAATCCAATCACCCTGTTTGGGCGAGGTCAGGGGTGCAGCTTGACTGTGAATATATCATGCTCATCTGAACCTTAAATAAACTATGCTGGCTGATTTCACTCCAACGCATCTCTGACTCCAGTATTTTCCACTGGCAACGAAGGTGGGATCCCGATGAGTGATTCTCCAGCCGACTCCAGCACCACGAGCTCCGACCCGGCACCGCTCAACTCCAGTGCCTTGCAGCACCGCCAACTGCTCCAGAGGACATCACTCACCGCCCCACTGCACCACAAGTCACCATGGCTGCCACTCTGGGACAACTCTCTGCGTTCGGCCCCGCTCGCCCCAAGCTTTGGGAAGCATGGGTTCAAACCCTGAGATATTTCTTCTTAGTACAGGAGACGGACGACAGTGCAAAGAAGAAGGCTTGGCTGATCAACTCTTGCTCTCCACGGTCTGCCTAGCCCAGAACTTGATTGCTCCCAGGTTGTTGGATGACTCCAGCTACGATGAACTCATCATGACGCTGACCACGTACTTCACGCCAAAACCGTCAAAATGGGTGCTGCGGATGGACTTCTGCTCCCACACACAAAAGATGGGTGAGTCAGCTGCCAACTTTATGGCAGACCTCTGGCGGCTAGCCATCGGATGTGAGTTCCCCTCAGTGGAGAACACGCTGTTGACCCAGTTTGTCTGGAGGGGTGTCTGCGAGCCGAAGCTACGGCAGAAGCTTGTGGCCACCGACGAACTGCGACTGGACATGGCGTGCAAAACCGCAGCCACGTTCAAAAAGGCACAACCATGCACTGTGTGGCAGCTACCCACAGCCCCGACACAATGTCCAATGAAGAGGGGAACATCCAGCAGGTACACCGACGCTCCCAGTGAGGAATACCCCAAGCCACACCAAACAGGAGCAACACTGCCACTGGACTCAGGTCAGCTGCCCCATCCTACGGGACATCCTGTGCCAAAGCCCCCACAACATGCGCCAGCTGTGGCGACCCGCACAACCGCCAGACCTGCAATTTCCGGGATGCAGAGTGCCAGTTGTACGGCAAGAAGGGGCACATCACCTGGGTCTGCTGTTCCTGGGCCACACGACGCACCCAAGCCATCAAATCGGAGGACACCGGGCTCTACTCCACCTCCTCGGCTGAGTAGGAGGTAATGTACCCACCCCGAAACACTCCCGACAAGATAGTTGTGCCAGTCTCTATAGAGGGGTCCCCCTGCTCTATGGAACTGGATACAGGGTCTGCCTACTCCATTATCTCGGTGGACACCCTAGGTAAACTATGCCCTAAGGGGTTACCCTGGCTGTGGAAGCCTACGAGATTGAGATTGCAGAATTTTCAAAAGAACCTCATCACCATCAAAGGCATGGGCAAGTTCTGGGTCCAGTTCAAGAACTTCAAGGGAAAGCTGGACCTTCTAGTTGTGGAAGGAAAACTTTCCAGTTTATTGGGGCTGGCTTGGTTTGGGCCCCTGGGGTTGGGTGTCATGGGGGTGAACCAGCTCCAGCGCACAAACTTCTGGGAGGTCTGTGACGAGTTTCCCACAGTTTTCGATGGTAAGCTAGGTAACTACATGGGCCCTCCCATGTCCCTGGACCTCGACCTGGCAGTATGGCCAATCCGCATAGCAGCCAGATGCCCTCCCCTGGTGGTCCAGCCTAAAATTAATAAAGAATTGGACAGGCTGGTAGCCCAGGGGATCCTCAAACCGGTCTCTGTGAGGCTTCTGTGCTAACAGCAAAAAGATCAGACCTTTGTTGATGAAACAGAGTTCTTTATTATTCTTAGTACTGCTTGACAGGTTCTCGAATGTTTGTTAGAGATACCAGGCAGAGGACAGTCAGAGTTAATATACCCTCCCGTTGGTTTGAAAACCCCACCTGAAACCAATCACATTCAGAATAAAAGCTGCGGGCTAAGGGATCGAGCTGTTTGGATTCCCACAGGAAGATGAGGTGCTAAAGTTATAAAAATTCCCTTCTTGAACTGGCTGACCCAGATGTGTGAAACCGGTGCATAACAAATGGCTCTGGGTTGCAACAACAAACCTTCAAGGTTCTCACAACAAGATAAGACATTCACAGTCCCAGGAAAAGGGAGGAGGGAATGCAAGGGAGGAAATGCCATTTGTTTGTCAGTGACGTGTGATGATATGGGGTCGCCATTCTCCCGACTTAAATGGTTACATTGTCCAGGACATCTAAAAGCAATACATTTCAAGGTGACAGGGGAGGATCCCCTGGGGGAGAAAGAGAGGGAGACATACAGTATTTCAGTACATCAAAGCAAACAATGAGGGTTTTGTCAGGGCCCCCTGACACCCTGCCTCCTTCATAATACATTCTACCCCGGCTTATCAGGAAAACGTTTATGGAAAGCTTTAATCAACTTAGGAGCATGAACATTCTCAGAAAGGACCCATTCATTTAGTTCAGAGCCGAAATCTACCCACTTAACTAGATATAGCAAGCGGCCCCTACGTATTTTAGAATCAAGGATTTCAGAAATTTCAAAGTGAGTGTCCCCCTCCTTCATCAGCAGAGGAGGAATCGGAGGTGTTGGGTGCCATGCATTCGGCCCAGGATTCTTCTTCAGCAGGCTGAAATGAAAAACAGGATGCACAGAACTCAGTGACTTAGGCAGTTCAAGCTCAAAGGACACATCAGATATTTTCCTTAATACTTTATAAGGGCCAACATATTTCCAGCCCAATTTCCTGCTGGGTTGGAGTCCATGAATGTTTTTTGTGGAAAGATAAACTGAATCTCCTGGCTGAAGGTCCCAACCTTCTGCTCTGCCTTTATCAGCGTACTTTTTATAATCAGCTTTCGCCTTATCCAAGGCTTTAGCAATCAATGGCCAAGAGTCCTGCAACTTAGTCCACCATTGTGTAAAGTCAGAGGGGGAGGTTTCACCCGAGTTATCCACAGTGGGTAAGGATTTCCCCTCAAAACCTCCCACAGCCATGAAAGGAGACACTCCAGTAGATGAATGCACTGCATTGTTGTAACTGTACTCAGCGAATGGCAGCAACTCCACCCAACTGTCTTGGTGGTAGTTAGTGTAGCACCTTAAGAACTGTTCCAGGATTTGATTAATTCGTTCGGATTGTCCATCGGTCTCTGGATGGTAACCAGAACTCATGGCAGACTCAATGTCCATCACTTTTAAAAGCTCCCGCCAGAAGTTGGCAACGAATTGGCTTCCGCGGTCGGATACCACACGCTTAGGAAAAGCATGTAATTTGATCACATGATTAAAGAACGTCTTGGCCATGCCTTTAGCGGTGGGGAGTTGCTTAAAGGGAACAAAGTGAGCCTGTTTGGAGAACATGTCCACCACTACCCAAATAACCGTTTTCCCTTTGGAGGTAGGTAGGTTAGTTATAAAGTCCATAGACACGGCCTCCCAAGGCCTGGAGGGGGTAGGCAAGGGGTGTAACAGTCCAGGAGTCTTCCCCCCCCCCCTCCGTTTGCACATTAAACACACTTGACAAGCTGTCACAAAATCCGAGACATCTTTGCGCATGCACGGCCACCAAAATTGCCGCTGTATCAAGTTAAGAGTCTTTAGGAATCCGAAATGTCCTGCCAATTTGGAAGAGTGGCAGGTTACCAGCACGTCTCTACGGAGCGGCTGAGGCACGACTAGTTTTGTCCCATGATACCAGCATTTGTCTGTGTGTAAAGAATACTCTTCTATCCCTGCCAACTCCTCAGCTTCCTCTTTTGAATACTCTCCAGCACACTTATCACTCCATGACTGAACAGGTGCGCTTTTACTTTGACTCCTAGTAGTGACAGCCCCTCCCAGTTGTTGTTGCGAAAACATTGAATCAAACACTTCTTCCCTCTGGGACTCGTGTTGGGGTAATCTGGATAGAGCATCTGCTAAGGAATTTGCCTTCCCGGGGAAGTGTTTTAACACAAAGTTAAACTTGGAGAAGAAATCAGCCCACCTGAGCTGTTTGGCATTAAGAGATCACTGCGTGCGCAGTGCCTCCAAGTTTTTGTGATTGGTCCAGATTTCAAACGGGGTTTGCGCCCCTTCTAGCCAGTGCCTCCAGGTGGTTAAAGCTAAACGGATGGCAGCAGCTTCTTTGTCCCACACTGACCAATTTTTCTCCGTCTCATTAAATTTTTTTGAAATGTATGCCAGGGGGTGTAATTTATTGTCAGACCCCTTTTGGAGTATCGCCCCCCCCCCCATGGCCATGTCAGAGGCCTCTACATGGATTACGAATTCCTTAGTCTCATCAGGGTGGGCTAGAATGGGCTCCGAGGTGAACAGGTTTTTCAACGTTTCAAACGCTAAATGGCACGCCTCGGTCCACACTATTTTTTCCCCTGGCTATCCAGCTTCCGGTCCCTTCCCTTTGGTTTTCAGTAGTTCGGTGAGGGGCAGGGTGACAGTAGCAAAGTCTTTGAGGAATGTGCGGTAGAAATTACAAAATCCCAAGAGGCTTTGCAACTGTTTACGAGTTCTAGGGGCCTCCCACTGGACAACTGCCTCTATCTTGGCGGGGTCCATCTCTAAGCCCCTCTGGGAGATTCGATACCCTAGAAAGTCCACTTCTGCACGATTGAACTCGCATTTAGACAGTTTTGCATACAGCTGATTCTTTAACAGTGTGTCCAGCACCTCCCGCACCAATTTCACATGTGACCCCTTATCAGCAGAATAAATCAAGATATCATCTAAGTAACATAACACCCCATTAAACAAATGCTTGTGTAACACTTCGTTTATCAGGCTCATAAAAACTCCCGGAGCGCCACTTAAGCTGAATGGCATCACCAAGTATTCGAACTGACCCAAGGGGGTGTTAAAAGCAGTCTTATATTCATCCCCCTCCCTTATGCGCACTCGGAAATACGCATCCCATAAGTCCAGTTTAGTAAAAATCTTCCCTTTAGCGGCTTCTGCCAACAAGTCTTTGATGAGCGGGAGGGGGTAGGCATTGGAAGCCGACACTGCATTTAGCCCATGATAGTCCGTGCACAGTCTCAGCCCTCTGTCTTTCTTTTTTCGAAATAATACTGGGGCTGCAAAGGGGGATTTGGCTGGGCGAATGAAACTCCGCTCTAGGTTCTTGTCTAGGAACTTCCGCAGTTCCTCTCGCTCCGCGGGGCTCATGGAGTATAATTTTCCTTTTGGAAGTTTTTCCCCGGGCAGTAACTCAATCGCACAGTCGGACATGTGGTGAGGGGGGAGCTCATCCGCCTCCGTCTCACTAAACGCCTCAGCCAAGTCCCGGTACTCCTTGGGGATCTGGGGGGGGGTGCTAGGGTGAGGGCGGCTGCCCGTAGGGGAACGGGGGGCCCCGATCCCCACTCAGGGTCCCACTTATGGTGGTTACACTTTTCGTCTACCCACGAGTTCTTCCCCTCACTCCATTTCACGTAGGGGTCATGGGAGCTTAGCCAGGGGCTTCCCAGCACCATGGGGAATTGGGTATTCGGGGTGATGACAAAAGCCCTCTTTTCCCAGTGCTCCCCCATCCCCAAAATCAACAGTTCAGTCTCTGCCACACACGCTTCTTTCATTTCGGACCCGTCCATTTGCGTGAACGTGAGTGGCTCCCCCAAAGGGGTGACTCGAGGGGCCAGCCCATCTACCACCAAGGGGCTTATCAAGTCTCTAGCACACCCCAAGTCAATTAAGGCTCGCACCCTTACGTGGGTCCCAGTGCCAGGGGCTATTACAGTCACTACCATGTAAAGTAAGGGGCCGGGGATGCTCACCAGAGATGGCACGTTGGGGGAAGGGTCCACTTCTTAAAGGTAGATTTCGGGGGGGGGGGCGGTGCCGAGTAATTTTTTTTTCTGAAAAGGGGGCGGTAGACCAAATAAGTTTGGAAACCTCTGAAGGTGTCAGTTAGCACTGCCATAGACATGGTTGACTGTCTTGTCATGATCAATAAGGTTGCTGAACGTATTACATGTATCAATGCTTGCTGTTTTACCATCTGGTTTGATGACCTATTCACATTGCTTTTTGTTCCAAGCCTTCTTTCGACTCATTTAGGTCCCGCCCAAGAGATAGCATCAGTGACCAGACTCCCACCTTTGGAATGCGAGCCTTGCTTGCCTGCTTCGCTTTTGCGCATGCTCATTACTCATTTGCTTTTCCTCCCCTCTTATCTCTAGCGGGCTATTCCCTGGCTAATGGCCTTGAACAGAAAAGCCTCCTGTTGTGTGTTACAAGAATCACAGGTGTTACGTATTTCTTTGCTTAGTTTTCCTTGGGAACCTTTTCTCCAAAAACCCTCAACAGTGTTTTTCCCTGAGAACCTAATTTGCCACGCTTTCCTTGGGAACACTGGGCCAGTATATTTGGGTGCCAATAATTCTCACTATTGATTGGTAGATGGTAGAGGGGCCATATTTCATATCAAGTATAATTGTAATTGCATTTCTAAGCTTGGGCATTACTAACAGGAAAAGTGTTTGACCAACATGATCTTTTCTACAAATAAAGGACTTTCTGCTTAAGGAGACCTGTTGTGGACTATATCTATTGGCACATTCTCAGAGAAGGGCTTTGAAGGTAAGCACCAAAACCTTGAACCTGAGGCAAATGATGTTCAAAGTAGGTAAGTATAAGGTGATTTATTTATTATTTAGTTAGTTATTAAAACATTTTTTATCCTGCCTTTTTTCTTGGTTTAAGGTGATGCATGTTGGAACAAAAAAGGCCCAACTTTAAGTATGTGTTGGTGGGGTCTTTAACTTGCTGAAACTGAAAGGGAAAGAGACCACAGGGTCAATGAAGGTGTCAACCCAGTGTGTGGCTGCCTTGAAAAAGGCAGTCTCCATGCTGGAGATTATTAGGAAAGGGACTGAGAACAAAACATTCACTATTATAATGCCCCTGCATAGATCTATGGTGCAGCCTCACTGGGAATACTGTGGTTTTGGTCACCGTATCTCCAAAAGGACACTGACTGAAAACAAGTGCGGAAGAGAGTAACAAGACGAGTGAGGGGTCGGAGCACCTTTCCTGTGAGGAGAGTCTGGAGAGTCCAGGGCTTTGTAGTTGAGAGACGAGTCGACTAAGGGGGGGGGGACATGACAGAAGTCTATAAAATCCTGGGTGCAGCAGAGAGAGTGGATAGTGCAACCTTTTTCTCTGCCTCTCCCCAAATAATAAAACTCAGAGGTATCCACTGAAGTTGATGGGCAATAGATTCCAGATGGACAAAAGGAAGTACTTCTGAATTCAACAAGTGATTAAAATGTGGGATTCACTGCCAAAGGATGTAGTGATGACAACAAACAAAGGTAGATTTAAAAGAGCATTAGATAAATTCACTGAGGAGTGGCTACTAGCCACAGAAGAGACTAAATGGAACCTCCATGGCCAGAAGCAGTAAATCTTTGGATGCCCATGCTATGAAGCAACATCAAAGGAAGGCTTTGGCTTCTATCCTCTGTTGATACCCCTCCAGAGGAACTTGTTGGCCACCATGTGAGACAGGATGCTGGACTAGATAGATCCTCACTGGCTCTGATCCAGCAGGGCTCTTTTTCAAGAACTGGAGTGAATGTTTTAGAGTTCCAGATACTGTCCTCTTCCCTTCCCTTGACCTGTCTGGTCAACTTGGAGTAGCCAGTAGGGTGATGACTGTTGAGGTTTGACTTCAAATACTTAGTGATCCAGCTCACATGGCCCAGCCAGACCTACTCACTCTAACCTACATCACAGGGTTGTTGTTGTGAGTATAAAATGGGGAAACTGCCTTATGTGGTGGCTTAACTGGCAAGGAGTGGGGAGTGGGTTACCAATATCATAAATCATATATTTAAGTTACATTCCATCTCCCCAAATCTTTTTAATACGAAACAAGAAATCGGTTACCGTACTGTAGACATTCATTCTGTGGGGTAGAAAAAAACTTTCTTTCTCAGACTCCCACCGGCACCAGGGATGAAAAGTGGTGGTGGTGGTGGTGGAAAGTGTTGTCGGCAGTCACAGCTGACTCATGGCAACCCCATGGGTTTTCAAGGCAAGCGCCATTCCAAGGGGGCATGGCCTGCCTCCACATCACAACTCTAGTATTTCCTGGTGGTCTCCCTTCCAAACACTTGCCAGAGTCAAAAATACCCAGAAGTCAGTGAATTTGCTTATGTAATCTGCTCCAGCCACAGAATGTGACTTCCCGCCTGGGGCAGGAAAGTACCCCTTTGCCTAGGCTGTGCTGAGAAGGACTCACTCCCATGATCTAGGGTTGCCCACCTCCAGGTGGGGCCTGGAGATCTCCTGGAATTACAGTTGAACTGCCAGTCAAGAGAGATCTATTTCCCTGGAGAAAATGGCTGCCTTGGAGTGAGGACTCTACAGGATAGTGCCCTTCTGAGAAGTCCCTCCTCAAATCCCCAGGCTCTAACCCCAAATCTCCAGGAAATTCCCCACCCAGAGTTAGCAACTCTACCACACGCAGAGGCAGAGAAGGGGCCAGGTCTGGGGCTGATGGTCCTGCCTGGTGGTGAGGTCTGTCCTGAGATCACAAAACCCCAGCCTGGGCTGTTGCAAAGGCCTGTTGTGATGCAGGAGGGACTTCAGGACAAAAAGCCTGGGCTGACCCCACTCCGGTGTGAGATTGCGCCAATAGATGTAGTCCACAACAGGTCTCCTTAAACGGAAAGTCCTTTATTTGCAGAAAAGATCTTGTTGGTAAAATACACTTCTTCTGTTAGTAATGCCCAAGCATAGGAACACAACTACAATTATACTTGATATGAAATAAGCCCCCTTCAGCATCCACCAATCAATTGGGAGGATTATTGGCACCCAAATATAGTGGCCCACTGTTCCCAAGGAAAGCGCGGCAAATTAGGTTCCCAAGCAAAGACACTGTCAGGATCTGTGGGCGGATGTTCCCAAGGATAAAATCAAGCAAAGGAGCAATTTGCACCTGTGAATGAAATAACATGTAGCAGGAGGATTTCAGCTCAAGACCATGAGCTAGCGAGAAGCAGAAGAGAGATAAGAGCGAAGAAAAGCTAATAAGCAGCAAGCATGTGCAGAGTGAGCAAGAAGCACATTCCTGCAGTGGGAATCACTCTACTGATGCTATCTCCCGTCTGGGACCTAGAGGAGTAGGTACAGAACTCAAAACAAAGGCAATGTTAAATGACCATCAGAAAAGGCAATAGAAACCATTGGCAGTGGTAACTGACATGACTGCAACAGAACCATTGGCAGTGCTAACTGACATTCTGCCCTCCCAATAAAACATCTCCTCCTTCCCCAGGTTTCAAAGGGTACAGTTTATGGAAAGCACGGATTTTAGCTGGAGCATGCACATGAAAGGCCTCAACCCATTTGTTTTCTTCAGGACCAAAATGCAACCATTTAATAAGATAAAACAAATGTCCCCTTTTTATTTTAGAGTCCAATATTTGGTCAATTTCATAATGAGGCTCATTATTCTTCATCAGAGGAGGAGAGGAGAATGAGGGTCTCCATTTGTTCGGACCAGGATCCTTCTCCAGAAGGCTGTAATGGAAAATAGGATGCACAAATTTCAATGATTTGGGGAGCTTAAGTTCGAACGTCACTTTGTTAATGCATCTGACTATCGGGAAAGGCCCCACGTATTTTCAGCCCAATTTTCGACTTGGTTGGAGTCCTTTAATGTTTTTAGTTGACATGTAAACAGAGTCTCCAAGGGAGAGATCCCAACCTGGGGCCCTCCCCTTATCAGCATATTTCTTATAGTCTGCTTTGGCTGCTTCCAACGTTTTTGCAATCAACGGCCAAGAGTACGTAATGAATTCCACCAAGTCGCAAAATCATTAGAACCTTCAGCCGCTGGGCTTAAGTTAGGCAAAGGAACCCCCTCAAAACCCCCAACCACCATAAATGGGGACACTCCCGTAGATTAATGCACAGCATTATTATAACTATATTCTGCAAAAGGCAATAGGTCCACCCAGTCATCTTGATGAAAATTAGTATAGCATTGCAAGTATTGTTCCAGTATCTGATTAACTCTTTCGGTTTGGCCATCCGTCTCTGGATGATAAGTGCTGCTTAAGGCTGCTTCGACTCCCATGACTTGTAAAAGCTCCTGCCAGAAGTTGGCAGCGAATTGGGAGCTGTGGTCGGATATTACCTATTTTGGTATACCGTGAAGCCTGATCACATGATTTACAAAAGCTTTAGCTAAAGTCTTTGCAGTAGGCAATTTCTTTAGAGGAACAAAATGAGCCTGTGGGTGGATGTTCCCAAGGGTAAAATCAAGCAAAGGAGCAATTTGCACCTGTGAATGAAATAACATGTAGCAGGAGGATTTCAGCTCAAGGCCGTGAGCTAGCGAGAAGCAGAAGAGAGATAAGAGAGAAGAAAAGCTAATAAGCAGCAAGCATGCACAGAGCGAGCAAGAAGTGCATTCCTGCGGTGGGAGTCACTCTACTGATGCTATCTCCTGTCCGGGACCTAGAGAAGTAGGTACAGAACTCAAAACAAAGGCAATGTTAAATGACCATCAGAAAAGGCAATAGAAACCATTGGCAGTGGTAACTGACATGACTGCAACAGGACCATTGGCAGTGCTAACTGACACCTGGCGGATCTTCTGGTTTGGAAGTCATGGCCCAGCACTTCCTGGATGCCGTGTGGCTGTTCCTGGCCTCTGCTGGGGCCTTGGCCATTTGCGTGTTGGAGGAAACCCAGGTCAGGAGCAGGCCTCCCAGGAGGTCCAAGCCTGGCTGTGTGGATCCCAGGGCCCAAGGGCACCTGCGCCATCCCAGCCAGGGGTGGAATAAAAAGGGCCTACAAAACACCATTGGCATGGAGACCACTTTGGCATCACAAAGACCAGCCTCAGGCTGAATTCTCAAAGACTTAGTCAACCTGTATCTGGGCTGTACCACTTCAGGAGGCAAGGAAGGGACTCACCATGCCCAGTGCTGTTTGTGATGGACATAGCCAAGTCCATCCCTTTTTCTGGTCTCTGCCAGTCCCCCCTTTGTGCCCTGTTGGTCTAGAAAGAATGAAAGCCAAAACTGACCAATCAGGGCCCTGGGAACACTGGGAGAGAGGAGCCTAGGGAAAGGGAGCCGTTGGGATGGCTGATTGGGTCAGGGAGGCTTTGGGAGGGGTCTGGCTCTGCCTCCAGGCCCTTGAGGGGGAAGGGGACCCCTCAGTGGTCATCTTGGGGGATCAGGACCCCTAAGTAGCCTCTCTGGGTGACTGAGAAGCTGTTGCGGCAGGCCTGTGGTTTAAAAAAGGCTCTAAGTGGACTTCTGAATAGTGGGGAAAACTGAGGGGAACCTGGGATTTGGGGGTGGTGGCAGGGTTGCCAGATCCAGGTTGGGAAATTCCTGGAGACTTGGCAATGGAGTCTGGGGAGGGGAGAGACCTCAGCAGGGTGTAATGCCATAGACTTCACCTTCCAAAGCAGCCATTTTTTCCAGAGGAACTGGCCACTGTCATCAGGAGGTGAACTGTAATTTGGGGGGGTCCCCCCACGTCCCACCTGGAGGGTGTCATCCCTAGTTCCTGGCTAATTTAAAAATTGTGTGTGTGTCTGTGTATGTATGTGTGTGTGTATATATATATATATATATATACAGAGAGAGAGAGAGAGAGAGAGAGGCCAGGCCAGACTAGCAGATAGCTGATGTGTACATAGGCTTGTGTTAATCTGCATGTTTAGCAAAGGCTCATGGGGCATGTTTTTGAAGGAGCCACCATGGCCATGAGAGGTGGTGTAAAGCAGGACTAGGCTAGCTGAAAGGACAAGAAGGGTAGATTGGTTGAGAAAGGCTGAAAGTTAGTGGTCTCTGAACGGCAAAGCTTGTTTTACAAACTTTGGATCCAAATAGGACAGAGAAGACAGAGCTGTAATTGCTAGCTGGGAAGAACTGGACAATTCTTCCTGAGAGAGTCGCAGTAGCTGGGGAGAGCTGAGGAGCAGGAGTTGCTGACAGCCGAACTCTTCACTGACTACACTGATATCCTTAGGCGTCAACTACGCAGGGGCTCGAGGGTGCGGGCCACCCCTGAAATTTTCCAGGGGGAACTGAGCCCCCCTGGGTGAAATTGAGCACCAACCCCCCACCGCGCCTCCCTGCCCCTGGCCGCCGCCTGCTGCTAGGGCTCCCAAGAAGCTGCCGCCACCACAAGAGCCTCTCCCCCCCGCCTGGCTCCCCCGCACCTACTCCTCTCTCCCTCTCTCTCTCTCTCTGGGGCTGACTTCCCAGCATGATGATATCACCCGGAAGTGACATCATCACACGGGGCATGTTGCAGGGGTGACACTCTAGCAATCGCCCTGAAAACTCTATGGCACCGTAGAGTTTCAAAGTGATTTCCAGAGCGTCGCCCTGGCAACGTGCTCAGTGTGATGACATCACTTCTGGGTGATGTCATCATGCTGGGCAGTCAGCCCTGGAGAGAGAAAGAGGGAGGGAGGGGGAGGAGTGGGGGGGGGAGAGGGGTGCGGGGGAGAGGCTCTTGCGGTGGCGGCAGAGGTGGTGACATCATCCTGCCATGCGTGCACTTTGCACATGTGAGGAACTCCTATCTCGCTGGTAAGGCAACCCTACTCTCTCTCTCTCTCTCTCTCTCTCTCTTTTTCCCTTCCCCTCCCTTCCCCCCCTCTGGCCCAGCCCCCCCCCCCCCCGGGAAATTGGAAAGTCTATGCCCTTGCTGAGATCAGCACCCTGGTAACACAGCCGCTCCAATTTGTCTTGCCAGGAGAAAAGGGGAAAGAGTTCCTGCTGCTGCAAGAAGGCCATCCTGACGTCTGGGGCTCTGCTCCAGGCTCAGCCTCAGGAAGAACACAGCGTGCTGCCTGGGCCTTCTGCACAGAGGACTGTGAGTAGGACAATCGCCAGTGAGCCAGTATGGATCTCTTTGGGAATGTTTTTCACAATTGCTTTCTGTTGCATTTGAATACATTGGATTTACAATTTGAGTTTATGAACATTACCCTAGACTTTGAACCTGGCCCTTGGGACTCAAGGGATTTTTGCTTGCCTCTGCATGCACTGGCCCCTCTCAAAAAGGACCTCCGCCATAACTTGACGGTCCCTGGCCATTTTCTCCAGGGGAACTGATCTCTGTTGCCTGGTGATCAGTTGTAATCCTGGGAGATCTCCAGCCACTACCTGGGGTTTGGCAACCCTAGGGCTGTCCCATCAGGTGAACCTCTCCTTGTCCTAGAACCTGCTGTTAATGTGGCTGATGCTCACACACCTCTCAGAGACTCAATCATGAGGATGTTTGCAAGTCACTCTCACAAGCATTACTGAGGTGTGCACTTGGAGCACGTTGGAGAGTCCTCTGTGACACTCTGTCCTTGGTGTGGCAGTGGGGCCAGCCACATTACGAAGCACCTTCCCATAGAAAGCCCCTGTGCCACCTCAGCAAGGTTGCCAGTTGCCAGGTGGGCCCTGGAGTTCTCCCAGAATTATCACCATTCTCCAGATTACAGAGATCAGTTCCCCTGGAGGAAACAGCAGTTTGGGAGAATGGAGTCCCCCACTGAGCCCCCTCTCCTCCTAAAACTCCACCCTCTGCAATGTCTAACCCAAAATCTCTAGGGGTTTCCCAAGCCACAGTTGGCAACTTGGCAACCATAGCCCCCAGTCTTCCAGAAGATGGTGGGCGTTTGGCAATTAAGTTAATAAGGAGCATGTTATTTGGAGAGGAAAGGTGTATAACTGGGTTTTCCTTGTCCTTCTTAAAAAATTAAATTCAAGTCAGGAGCTTATTTTGTACGCTACCTTGGGGCATTGTAGTCCACATGAAAGGTAGCAGATAAATACTTAAACAAACAAGGAAATACACCAGGGGCATTCAATGACACTGTTGTGGACTTGGGGGCTGCTAGTGGATTAAAAGGAATCACTGCTTTCGTCTTTCCTTGCAGGGAAAGTGCTCCTGCCTTTTAATCGTTTTAGTGGCTCTATACTGTTTTTTTTCCTGAGCCACCCTGTCTTTTGTAAGTGGGAGCAACTGACTGCATACAACCTGCCTGACCACGACAGTCATCAATGGAGGTCCTGCTCTGGGTGCCCCCATCTTCTGAGATTAGGTGGGTAGCAACCAATGCTCCCTCTAAGCGGCAGAGTCCTGTGAGCAAAAATTCTACTTTGTGAGCTACTGGCATTAAAGTTGTGAGCTACTGCATAAATTAGTTTGCTCTGGAGCCATCCTTCCTGAGCTAAGACAAAAATGTGTGAGCCAGAGGCTAAAAACCTGTGAGCTAGCTCACACTCACTCAGCTTAGAGGGAACCCTGGCTAGCAACCTGGGAGAGGGCCACCACACTGGAGCGCTTTCCCCAGAGAAATTTTTCAGTCTCCTTCTATTGCTGTCTTCCATCAGTGGGTGAAGACTCTTTTGTTCCATCTGGTTTTTCCCTCTCCTTCCTGCCCTCTGTTTAACTGGTCGTGTTTATGTTTTTGTATGTGCTATTTTAGCTTGGTTTTAATTGTTTTAAGGATCAGTTTTTCTTTGGTTTTAATCACTTCTAAGATGTGTTTTTATTATGTTTGGTTTTAATCTGTTGGCCACCTTGGTGGCCCCCATGAAATTAGAAAGGCAAGGTATACATTTTGTAAATGAAGAAAATAAATAAACGTGATTCCTTTCATGGTTCCTATAGGAAGTGGCTGTGTTGGAGATACTGCTTTTGGCACTGACCAAAGAAGGAACAACCAAGAAAGGCAGACTCAACCAATAAATGCTGTGTGCAAGCTCATCTAGAATGTCCGAGTCTATAATTGGGCTCTTGAAAGACTGACTTTCCAATTCCTTTGCTTTAAAGCCAGAAAAAGAAGAGCTGACTTCCTTAAGTCAAATAACTCTTGTCTGTACATCTGCAGTCTCCAGCTCTGATTCACACCTTTGTTAATTGGCTAGAGAAGAGAGACCCAGCTTCCAGCCAAGGAACTAAAGAGCCATTAATTGCAAGGAGAAATCTAGCATTAATCTGCAAGAATTCCCTGAGCCTTTATTGCTGCACTGAAACTATGACGGCGTACCAATGACTATGAATTATATTTTGATGTGCCAATAGGACTGCTTGGGGTTTCTGCTTGCGGACTCAACTCTGTATTTCATACAAGAAATTGGGAATTTGTTTTTCAGAACTCATCACAGGTTGTAGAGAAATAGTGCTAATGAAATCAAACTGCTACGTTCAGGCCAAAATCCATATGGATCAGTATCCCTTTTCCAAAAGTAGCTAAGAAGATACCTCTAGAAGGTTGTAAACAGGACATGATGTTGACAATGTTCGTGCCCTTCCCCTATTAATTAGAAGTAGACTGCCTCTGGACACGGAGGTTCCATTTAGCCATCATAGATAAGAATCAAGACTTATCCTCCAGGTATGTATCTAATTTTTTATTTTGAAGCCATCTAACCTGCCATCACACCTGATGGTAATGAAACTCACTGGATGGCCCAGGTATGGGAAACTAAGCAGGGACAGCCCTGGCTAGGACTTGGAGGGGAGACCCCCCAGGACGAGAAAGTGGGCAAGAACAGAGTTAGAAATTAGGAGCGCTTTTACGGCCCTGAATGCTTCCACCCGCCGGGGGCCCCAGACCCAGGGAGTGGTTTTGTCCAGTAAGCGATGAAGGGGCTCCACCACGGCTGCCTTGTGGGGTAGGAACACGTGGTAAGAGTTCAAAAGTCCCAAGAACGCCTGCAGTTCCACCTTTGACTTGGGCACCAGAGCCTCTACGATCGCCTTGATTTTATCCTGCGCTGGGTGGAGTCCATCAGCATCGATGGTGAATCCCAAAAAGTCTACCCGATCCACCCTGAGGAGGCATTTCTCTCTCTTCTTTCAACCCGGCCTCTTGGAAATGGCGGAGGATGATGCGCAGCCGGGCCTCAAACTCCTCGGACATGGCCGCGGCGACCATTACATCACTGAAGAATGGCGTGACCCGGGAATTCCTTTTAAGAGAGAGTCCATTAAGTTCTGGGATATCCTGGGAGCCACGCTCACCTTGAACTGTAGCCAGTTCACTTTAAACACCCCCTGTGGGTCACTATTGTCTGGGCTTCAGCCGTTTCCTTGTCTACTGACAACTGTTGGTATGCCTGTGCGAGGTCCAGTTTCCTGAAAACCTTGGCCCCCGCCAGGGTCGCTAGCACATGACTCACAACTGGCACAGGGTATGCATGGTCTTGCAGTGCCTGGTTTATTGTGCATTTGTAGTCTGCGCAGGTGCAGACATCGCCGTTGGGCTTCACCGGCGTTACACTTTGCATGCGAGACCAGTTCCAGCACCCCCTGGCCCACCAAACGGTCTAACTCTGCATTGATCTTGGGCTTTAGGGCGAACGGCACACTCCTTGCATGCATGCGGACTGGCCTGATGCTGGGATCTAGTTGTAGCGAGACCAGGGGCCCGGTGTAGCAGCCGAGGGACTCGTCGAACACAGACAGAAATTCCTGGCAGACTTGGCTGCTGACCCATTTTACACATTAACTGATGCCCTCTATGGTGATTCTGAAGGGTTCAAACCAAGCACAGCCCATGAGGCTTGTTAAATTCCCCACCACTACAATAAGGCTGAGGTAGCCATCAAACCCCCGGTACTGGACTCTGAATCGCCCCTCACCAGTATGGGATTCCTTTGCAAATCCACCAGTTTTACGCTGAATGGTTTCAGCCCCCCCCCCCCCAGGACATAGTCTCTTTAACGCGTCCACCGATATAATAGTGGCTGCTGAGCCGGCGTCTAGCTCCATGGTGCAGGGAGACCCTTCTGTCTTAACCCTAACCTGTATCCTAGGGGCAGTGCATGGACTGGGGATTTCCAGTACCTGGTGCGGGGGGGGGTTGGCCGTGGTGAGGTAGAGGTCCTCTGAAGTGGCATCCACCTTGTAGTGCATCACAGCCTGATGTCGTGGTGGTGGTTCATTGGGGCCCAGGATCCCCTCGATCTGCAGACATGGGCGATGTGACCCTGCTTCCCACACAAGCGGCAGACAGCATCACAGAAACAGCAAGCTTTCCATTCATGGGACTCACCACAGCTGGTGCAGGGGTGTGGATGGTTGGTTGGGTTGGCCAAGGTGCGTTGCTCTCGTCAGTCAGGGCAGCAGACCTGCTTTGTGCCTTGTGAGGTGTCAGATGTGGTAGCCATCTCTGTCTGGTGTGTCGTCGATAGGACCCAGTTCCAATGGGACTTTTCGAAGGCCATTGTGGTGTGCAGGGCCACGTCCAGCTTCAAGTCGGGAGTACCGATTAGCTTGTGGTGTAGCTTGTGGTCCTGGATTCCCCAGACAAATTGGGTGAGGATGATGGCCTCTACTTCCTGGAACTCACAATCCATGGCCAACTGCCACAGTTTGGCCATGTAGATGGTAGCCAATTCACCTGCCTTCTGTTGTCACGCCCACAGGTCCATCCGCCTTGCCATCATGGTCGGCTTTGGCACGAAGTAACCATTTAGGACTTTTGTGATATCCACTTATGTGGCATCGGCCAGCTTCTTGGGGTTGAGCAGCCCTTGGGCTAAACGAATTGTCGTGACCCCACACGTGCTTAAAAGAGCACGTTTCTTCGCCTTGTCCATCACTTCCTGGTACGTGAAGAAGTTGGTGAGCTGTTCCACCCATGCTTCCCAGAACTCAGGGTGCGCGGGGTCGAATGCCTGGATGTGTCCCGGTGCGGCAGCCATGACTCAGGAGCGGTGCGGAGAGCATTGTCTGGTGGCGCGGTCAGCGGTTCCTGGAGGCGCTGGAGCCTGGCAGTGCACGGTGGCCATGGATCAGAGCTTGTTGCAGCACAGGAGTCAGAGTCAGGCTCACTCAACTGGATCCCATCCTCGTCACCAGTGTAAAGTACTGAGCTCTCGGCGGCATTGACAAGGACAAAGCTGGTGTAGTGATTAGCTCAGGTTTATTTAGAGAGAACAAGCATGCCTTAACCGGCCACAGGGCCAACATATATACACACCCACGACACACCCCACGTCCCACCTATGATCCTATTGGGGGGTTTGAATTTCCCGCCTAGGTCTTATTGGAGGATTAGCAGGATTCCTAGATCCTTGGCTCCTATGGTTCTAGGAGCCAAGCTCTGGGCTCTTTATGCTGGTGCCTAGTGGCGGTCAGCAGACACAACAGTTGCCATAAGTCAGCTATGACTTGATTCCATCCCCCCCCCACAGGTGTGGGGTAGGGGAGGATGAATGACCATTGGACCACTGAAGGTAGATTCAGGCCGGGTAGCCACGCTGCTCTGAAGCAATGGAACAAAGTTTTGAGTCCAGTGGCACCTTTAAGACCAACAAAGTTTAATTCTGGGTACAAGCTTTCATGCACACACACAGAATCAAAGTTTATTGGTCTTAAAGGTGCCACTGGACTCAAATTTTGTTCTATTGGACCACTGAGTTGCTCTTCCCACATATTTTATCTCTCACTCACGTACCTCTCTGGACAGCAGGTCTAATATAGGTAAAGGTTTCCCTTGCTCGAAAGCCAGTTGAATCCAACTATAGGGTACGGTGCTCATCTCCATTTCCATGCTGAAGAGCTAGCGCTGTCCAAAGACGTCTCCGTGGTCATATGGCTGGCATGACCAGACACTGAGGAGCACAGAACACTGTTACCTTCCTACCGAAGTGGTACCTACTTATCTCCTTGCAATTTCTTGCTTTTGAACTGCTAGGTTGGCAGGAGCTGGGACCAAAGATGGGAGCTCACTCCGTCACACAGCACTCGGGTCTCAAACTGCTGGCCTTCCAGTCTGCAGTTCAGCCTCTTAACTTCTGAGCCACCACGGCCCCTGGGTCTAATATAGGAGGGAAAAATTAGAAAGGTACCATTCACTTACTATGTGGTCTTAGCCTCTCTCTTCCCTCCATCCTTCCAATATGTTGTTGTGGGATTACTCTGAACTTACTTGGAACACCAGAGCACAGATGTAAGCAGAAACTGAAAAGTGCCCTGGAAGAGGGTGGGGAGGGGTGGCAGACAGACCAGTGCCAAAAAGGATTTCTCACACAGAAACAGTTGCTTTTGGAATTCATAATAAAAATGAAAAGAAAAATTCTGTGCACAACACCAGTGATACATGAACACAGTTTTTCTATTATTTGCAAAGCTAGTCTAACCCCTATTGTGTGTGAGGAAACTATGACCACAACTGAGGCCTAATTTAATAGTTCGAGCGTCATGATAAGTTCTAACTCAGCAATTCCATGCTGGAGTCTCCCTCTGAGGTTCTTCTTCTGAACAATGACGACCTTTCGACTAGTAGCAGAGTGTCCCAGTAGACTGGAACTTCTCCCACCGATTGTTCAGTGCCACTATTTTGATGTTAGATTGGTGTCCATTTCTTATTTTGCAATACTGCTTAATAGAGTTGCCATCCTCCAGGTCTTTTTACAACTGATCTCCAGTCTACAGAGATTAGTTCCCCTGGAGGAAATGGTGATGCTGTCAGATGGGTCACGTATACATCTCCTGAATGGGGCAGATACTGTGGTTCTCTGGGACTGTGTTAGGTTGGAAAATGGCACAGGGGGCCAGGTTGAGCCCCCTGTAGTGGGAGACCTCCCGGCTACCTCTTCCTGCCATCCCTCAGCTGGGCTGCAGGAGAAAAATGAGGGGATGTGACCATCAGTGTTGCTGGGGCCATGATGGTATCACTTCTGGGGCAATGGGAAGTCATTGCAGCACTGGGGGCACTCTAGCATCCAGCCAAAACTCTATGGTTACACTCTGTGTCACCAAGCCCCCAGCAGACTGGGTGAGTCTCTCACCAGTTCCAGCCTTGTGAGGGCAACCCTACCTCATGTGTCACTGTTGCCAACTCCTGGTTGAGAAATTCCTGGATATTTGGGGGTGGAGCCTGGGGAAGAGAGGGACCTCAGCCAGGTACAATAGCAGTGTCAAGCTTCCAAAGCAGCCATTTTCCTCAGGGGAATGGATCTTGACCATCTGGAGATCAATAGTAATTGTGGGAAAGCTCCAGATTCCACCTTGAAGTTGGCAACCCTACCTATGGGGACAACAACCCAGTAGCCCCCTGAGTCCCAAGGGCCAGGTTCAAAGTTTAGGGTAAACTCAAACTGTAAATCCAATTTATTTAACTACAACAGAAAGCAACTGTAAGAAACATTCCCAACAATGTCCATACTGGCTCACTGGCCATTGTCTCAGAGCTGAGTCCTACTCACAGTCCACTCTGTAGATGGCACAGGCGGCAGTGGGTGCAAGATACCGGCAACCTTATTTACTTACTTGTTTAAAACATTTGTATCCTGCCCTTCTGCCTTATCAGGACTCTCGGTCACCTCTTGTGTCAGTGTGCAAATAGGATTGGGGAGACACAGGTTCGATTCCCCATTCTGCCATGGAATCCCACTGGGTGACTTCAGGCTGATTGTGTATGGAGGCATTCATCTAGGGTTACAAACCTCCAGGTGAGGCCTGGGTATCTGGAATTACAACTGATCTCCAGACAGCAGAGATCAATTCCCCTGGAGAAAATGGCTGCCTTGGAGGGTGGACTCTAGGGCATTGTACCCCACAGAGGTCCCTGTCCTCCCCATATGCTGACCTCCCTTCACTCCAACACCCAATCTCCAGGAATCTCTCAACCTGGAGTTGCAAAAGTCCCTCAGAATTCAGTGGGACTTTCTTCTGAGTAAAGATGCCAAATATCATTCTGAGCGTTACTGGAATTCCTTGGCCACTGGATCTGGGAATGCTTGGGAGAAGTTTATTGGGGAAAGGGCATGATAACAGGCAAGATTTGCAACTGAAATGAGTAGACCCACTGGTATGAAAATGGGAGCCCAAATGATAGAAAAGCTTAGTGTTTGTATGGTGAAGTTACATTTTCCAAATGACCTACTTCAAAACATTAGCTGGCTGACAACCTTCAATCAAACCTTTATTCAGAAATTCAAAAAGAAAAAACCTTAAGAACCCAAGGGCTATCTGGATGACGCTTCGGTCTTAGACCCCTTCCAGTCCAGCTTTCACGCAGGATATGAGACAGAGACAGCACTGTTCACCCTTACTGACAACCTCTGGATACATCTGGATTGGAGCAGTGTGGTGGTGTTGCTGCTGCTAGACCTGTTGGCAGCATTTGTCACGGTCGATCATCAGCTGCTGACCCGCCGCCTCGCCAACGTGGGGATACAGGGATGGGCCTTGCAATGGCTCATTTCCTTTCTCCAAGGTCGGGGACAAAGGGTGGTGCTTGGGGAGCAGCAATCCATGAGGCACCCACTTGAATGTGGTGTGTCTCAGGGGGCGGTGCTTTCCCCGATGTTGTTCAACATCTATATGCGCCCCCTTGCCCAGATTGCCTGGAGGTATGGGCTGGGATGTCACCAGTATGCTGATGACACCCAGCTCTATCTGATGTTGGGCGGCCAGTCGGACTCCAGCCCAGAAGATCTGGACCGGGCATTGCACGCCGTGGCTGGTTGGCTTAGGCTGAGCAGGCTGAAATTGAACCCAGCAACAACAGAGGTCCTGTGCCTGAGTTGGGGTGGTCCGGGGAGGGGGGTCCCACTCCCGACCTTTGATGGGGTGCCATTGGCGCCGGTGTCGAGGGTTAGGAGTTTGGGAGTGCTCCTGGATCCCTCCTTTTTTTCAACATTTTATTTATAATTTCAAATTAATACGACAATCTCTTCAATTAGATTAACTCTCGAAACGTTGTCTCTAAATTCAATCAAAAACAACCATGGCAATAACAAATTACAAATATAGCCTCACTTTTGGACAGATAAGTTCAACCACTTATACCATTTGTGCCAGTAGGCAAAGAAATTCTCATCTTCCCTACCTTTAAGTCTTATTGTCAACATCCATTTCTGCTACATTAAAAAGTTTTACAATAAATTCATGTCTATCTGGTATTTCCTCCGACTTCCAATGTCTAGCATATACAATTCGAGCTGCCGTTACAGCATATATTAGAAAAAGCCTGTCTTCTTTTACATAAGAGTCTGGAATAATATTTAAAAGAAACATTTCAGGTTTAAATAAAAGCTGAATAGACATAACCTCTTGTAACATCCTCTTAACCATCAACCAAAATTTACGTGCTCAGTCACAAAGCCACCATAAATGAAAATAAGTGCCCACATTCTTTTTACACTTCCAGCATATATTGGAGCTCAACAGGGAATATTTAGATAACCTAACAGGAGATACATGCCAATGAAAAAACATTTTGTGAATATTTTCCTTAAATGTTGCAGCTTTGGTCAACTTAATATTGGTCCTCCATATCTTGGATCACGAATCCAAATCTATCGTATGACCCAAACTGGATCCCTCCTTAACTATGGAGGCCCAGGTAGCAGCCACTGCCAAGTCAGCCTTTTACCATGTTCAGCTGGCACGGCAGTTGGTTCCCTTCCTCGGCCACGAGGACCTGGCTGCAGTGATCCATGCAACAGTCACCTCGAGGCTAGACTACTGCAACGCTCCCTACATGGGGCTGCCCTTGATGCAAATCCAGAAGCTGCAGCTGGTGTAAAATGCCGCGGCCAGGCTACTGATGGGTCTCGCTAAACGGGACCATATTCGGCCTGTGCTGATGGCGTCGCACTGGCTGCCTATAGCATACCAAATTTGCTTCAAGGTGCTAGTGCTTACCTTTAAAGCCCTATATGGTCAGGGTCCAACATACCTGAGGGACCGCCTTTCCCCACATATACCCCAGCGAGCACTTCAGTGGGGTTGCAACACCAACTTCAGGTCCCGGGCCCTAGGGAGGCCAGGCTTGCGGGAACCAGGGCCAGGGCCTTTTTGGTGGCAGCTCCTACGTGGTGGAATGAGCTCCCAGAGGATCTTATGCAGTTCCACAGAGCCTGCAAGACGGAGCTCTTCCACCAGGCCTTTGATTAGGAGTCATCACCACTTACCATCATTTACCATCAACCGTCGCTAGTACCACCAGAGATGAGGGCTGGCCCTGAAGGAAGCATTGGCCGGGCAGAGGGCCGGAATATGACCCTGACGCTAGCACGAAGGCTACTAGTCTGATGCCGTCTGAATGCTTGGCACTAACATCACAGAGAGCACTTTATTTGCAGTTTATACTGCAAACTGTATTGTTATTGTTATGACTGTATTTTAAATTGTTTTAACTTTTTTATATGGATCTGGCACGGTGTGCCATATTGTAAGCCGCCTTGAGCCTGCTTGCAGGGAGGGCAGGGTAAAAATGTGAAGTAATAAATAAATAAATAAACAAGGTCCCAGTCTGAATGCCTATCAAGTAGGAACGAAGGAATAAGAAAGGAGAGAATTCAGTTTGTCCGTTCCCCAGCCTCCCTGCCAACTGCCAGAACTGTCAATATAGTGGAAATCAATTACATTTGCATGTTATTTCTGCAGCCCTTGACTTAATTTTGAAGCTGGCCCTAATACTTCTCTAGCTGTAGTGGTCGCTTCATGGTATTAATCTGGAGCCCTGAGAAGCCGGCATGTCTGCAGGCGGTCTGGGGCTGAGCAATTGCAGGATGAGAGTTAAGAGTATTCTGGAGAAACAGAAGTTTAAATAATGGAAAACCCGGAGACTCCTATTCCTGGGGGATGTATATGTTATGTCTGTCAGTTACAAAACAAGAATTAATGGAACACCAAGATGTTACAAATGGAAACCTTACTGACAAGAAATAGGTGCTCATGATCAGCTTGTGCAAGATGATTAATCATATTACATTATGCATGTGCTGTATCAGGGATCCCCAGTGTGGCGCCCCACGGACACCTTTCCTGGCGCCTACCAAGTGTTTTCAGAAAGGGGGCAGGGCCAGGTGGAATTTTTGACCAGCAAGGTTTCTGATTGGCCACTGGAGATCTGACTGGCTGGGCAGATTTTCAAAACCGTTGCTTTGGCAGCAGCTGCCTCCACAGCACAAGGATCTTCACTGCGTGACCGAAGGTGAGCTGCAGCTGCTGTTTTGTGGCTGGGCCTGCCATGCTGTGTCAGAGTTCCAAAGGGGCCTGCAGGCTCAAAAAAACTGAGGATCCCTGAGCTACTGGTTGTTCACCTTTCTGCGATCTGCTGCTAAGCTCATTTTACAGACGGGGGATTCTGAGAATATTTATGTATTTTTAGCTTACCCTTCTTCCCTACAAGGCCACTCAAGGCAGTTAACTATCCTGAACTATCTAATAAAACATTAAAACAGCCCAAAGTTAAAAATGACACAGCCATGAAAGGGGCTGTGGCTCAGTGGTAGAGCATCTGCTTGGCATGCAGAAGGTCCCAGGTTCAATCCCCTGCACCTCCAGTTAAAAAGATCAGGTAATGTGTTAGCTGAATTGCTTTAATTTACAGTTAGCAATCGGCGAAATACATGGGTTCTTGCCAACTATACCAGGGTCCCACCCCTCCCGGGAGTTCTCAAGGAAAGAGGCACGTGAGGCAGATAGCAAGTTCAATGCCGTTTACTGGGTAATGTTGTTCAGGCACACAAAAACAGATTCACACACACATACACACAGGCCTAAGAAATAAAGGTAGAAAATAGCACTGTTGCATTAGCAGGAGTTATCGTTGTTTGGGTGATACTGTACCTGTCCTGTAGAGGAGTTGTCCGCTCGAAGGAAGAATTGGATGGGGAGAGAAAAATAGAAAAATGGGGCACGTGGCTCGAACCGGCAAGACCACGTGGTTTTCTCTGTTCTGGAATCCAGAGATTTAAAGATGGAGGCAAGGGTATTTGGATAGGAAGCTGGACATAAGGGGTAGCAAAGCAGATAGGGGACGATGGCTCAAGAGACCGATTGCCTCTGTGCAAGGTCTTTTATTAGGTGGTCTTTGGGGGTGGGCTGCGCAGAGCACATCCCACTAACATACCTACTAGGCGGTCCATCCCTTTCTGACCCTACCATAGGTTAAAGGTGAACAAAAGGAGGAGGGCTGGGGAGTGGACAGTATTGCAACACTATGATCTCACCAGGAACTGACACCTGGGCAAGGTCCGATGACTCACTGGGGCCACTTCTATTGTCCGTTGATGGTTCTGGTCGCCTGGATGATGGCCCGAACATTAGTTGCCAGGTAACCACGTTAGCATAATCCTCTCAGGTATGTAGGAGGGGGCAGGGGTAGACCAGCATAGTGTGACAGAAAGAAACAGAAGGAGTCTTTGTCTTTGTGAACTATCGTGGGTGCCAGCCTCCTGGAGTGGACTGGAGCTTCTCCCAGCAATGGAGAATGCACGTAGCCTTTCCAACACTAGCAACCCAAGTTCAAGCTTATGAATCTTAAAATCCATAAGAGCACTAGCAGTGCCTTGCTGGCCAACAATTGTTACCCAAATTGGGGCTCAATGCTCCCTCTAAGCTGTGGAATCTTATGAGCAAAAATTCTAAATTAATGAGCTCCTGGCATTAGAGTTGTGAGTGAGCAACTTGGCTGCTACATAAATTAGTTTGCTCTGGAGTGTCAGAATCTAAAGATTCTAACAAAGGTTTGCTTGTATGCTTTGTATAATCCCTTCCTATGTAATCTGTCTTTGCAGTCCCTCTGTAACATCCTGTTATCTCAATCACCATGTATCAGGTTCTATTTTATTGCCCTGGGTTTATGGCTCACAATGGGTCTGGTCAGTGTAATCATTTGGTCCAGGAGAGTGGCGACTACAGCACATGAGAACAATCGGCCTCTCACCCCTCCACGCCTCCGCATTCCTTTCCTCCCTGCCGAGGGAGACACGGAACAATTCTTATCAGCGTGTGAAGACCTTGGCGAGTTATTTGTTATGCACGAGATGGATACATCTGAGGGGTCTGGTTTAAGAAGGGAAATTTACAGCTTCACACTTAACCTTTTTTCCTGTGGGAAGCAAACAGTCAAAGGACCTTTAGCCCGCGGTTTTTTATCCTGTGATTGGTTACCTATGGGAAATTCAAATTGTACTGGAGGGTATATTAATCCTGCTTCTATTGTATACTTTATCTCTAACAATGATCCGAGGACCTGTAATGTAGTGATAGGAAATAAAGAACTGTGTTTCATCAACAAAGGTCTGATCCTTGACTACATAGGGCAGAAGCCTCACAGATTGTTAGAGATCTGTGACTGGGACTTGACCGTTCCTGACCATGTCGGACAACGGTACTCTTCCCATCCCTACAACCGAAGGACAGCCGGTGACCCCGGACGACCAGGGTGCCGGAGCTGGAGGTGGCGGTGGGAAGCCCGAGAAGCCAGTGACTATGGCTCAGGGGGCTCACTACATCCCGCGACTACCCCCTCACCAGGCTGGGACCCCGAGGTATTCATGGGCCAACTTCGGCCGTGGGACAGTCGACTTGTGGGTCCACGATCGGAGGGGAATGCGCGTCTCGGTCCCTGGGGACCGCACCGAGCAAGGGCGGCCGAGCTTCCTGGGAGACGAGCGAGAGATGTATCATGGGAGCGACTGGCGACTCCCGCCACCGGACGAGGAGAGGGGCGCGCCCTACGGTCCCGATCTCTACGGAGAAGACCTGAGCCAAGCCCTAGATCGCCTGATGGGAGACATGCGGCTGCAAATTACCACAGAGCTGAGAGAAGTAGCCATGGATTTGCAGTTTCAACTCCGAGATGCTCTGGCCGCATTCCAGGTAGCCCGGGCAGTTCCAGGTGGGCCCGGAGGACCAGCCGGGGGAGCCCCGCTGCAACCAGCTCCCCAAGGGGGAGCTCCCACGGGGGTCATCCTGCAACAGGTACCACAGCAGGTTCCAGTGCAGGTCCCAGTTCCCGCTCCTGCCCCGGCGCCTGTGCTCGTAGAGCGGATGATCCACCAAGCACCCAACGATCCACTGACGGCTACCTTCGAGGGGGACCCCGAGAAGCTACGTTTTTTCCTCATAGAGATCGAGAGGTTCCTAGATGCCTGGGGGCACCTCTACCCCACCGAGCGGGACCAGATTGGATACATCGGGTCCAAACTGAGGGATACCGCCAGCGACTGGTATGTGAGCCTTCACAACGCCCCGGGGCCAGAGCTTCGGTCCGTGAATAATTTTATGTGGGCCCTCTGACAGCACTATGAGGACCCCCTTGGGGAGGAGAAGGCGCGGAACCAGCTGCGGAAGTTAACCCAGGGGCGGTCCTCCATAAGAGAATACACTGACCGGTTCCGGCGCATAGCAGCCAAGGTTCAAGGCTGGACCCAAGACCTCTTCATCGAGAAGTACCGAGAGGGCCTGAACCCTGAAGTGTACGAAACGGTCTTGAGAGGAGGGCGGCCGGGATCCCTCGCGACGTGGATGAGAGCAGTGGCCAACGTGGAGGAGAGGTTCACCCTCATCAAGATGGGAACCTCAGCGACTGCCCAAGCCAAAGCCACCCAGAACATGAAACCCAAGCCCAGTGTCCAGGAGATCCGAGACAGCCAGTTCAGGCAGGGGCTCTGCATGAGATGTGGCGAAAGCGGTCACTTCGCCTCGGCGTGCCCCCGCGGGAGTGGGAAAGTTCCCAAAACCTCCACTCCAGTGGCGGGGAGCACCCCCAGCAAGGGAAAGACCTCGTTCAAACCCCGGGCATTACAGCTGGAAGGGGCAGCGAGCGAGCAAGGGGAGCTGGAACTGACGGAAGCGCAGATGCCGGGAAACTCCAACGACCTGCAGTGAACGGCGCAGAACTGCAGGTCCCTAACCCTGATGCGCCATCTCCGGTGAGCATCCCCGGCCCCTTACTGTACATGGTAGTGACTGTGATAGCCCCCGGGACTGGGACTCATGTACGGGTATGTGCCCTAATTGACTCGGTGCGCCAGAGACCTAATAAGCCCCTTAGTAGTGGATGGGCTAGCCCCAAAAGTTACCCCACTGGGAGAGCCACTCACGTTCATGCAGATGGACGGTTCGGAAATGAAGGAGGCATGTGTGGCCGAGACGGAGCAACTGATAGTGGGGACGGGGGAGCATTGGGAAAAGAGGGCCTTTGTCATCACCCCCAACACCCAGTTCTCCATGGTGTTGGGGAGCCCTTGGCTGAGTTCCCATGACCCATACATCATGTGGAGTGAAGGGAAGATCTCGTGGGTGGATGAGAAGTGTAACCATCACAAGTGGGACCCGGGGTGGGGATCGGGCCCCCCGGCCCCCCTGCAGGCGGCGGCTCTAAAGTTGGTGCCCTCCGCCGTGCCTAAGGAGTATCGGGACTTAATGGGAGTATTTAGCGAGACCGAGGCGGACGAGCTGCCCCCCCACCGATTGTCAGACTGTGCAATTGAGTTGCTCCCGGGAGGGAAACTACCAAAGGGAAAGCTCTACTCCATGAGCCCCTCAGAGCAAGAGGAGCTGAGAAAGTTCCTAGACAAAAACTTGGAGCAAGGTTTCATCCGCCCTGCCAAATCTCCTTTTGCAGCGCCCGTTTTGTTCAGGAAAAAAAAGGATGGAGGGCTGCGATTGTGCACGGACTATAGGGGTCTGAATGCAGTGTCTGCTTCTAATGCTTACCCCCTCCCCCTCATAAAGGACTTGCTAACGAAGGCAGCTAAGGGAAAGGTGTTTACTAAACTGGATCTGCGGGATGCTTACTTTTGTGTGCGAATCCGGGAGGGGGACGAATTTAAGACAGCCTTTAAGACTCCATTGGGACAATTTGAGTACCTGGTGATGCCATTCGGCTTAAGTGGCGCGCCGGGAGTTTTTATGAGCCTGATAAATGAAGTGTTGCACAAGCATTTATTCAAGGGGGTGTTATGTTACTTAGATGATATCTTGATCTATTCTACTGATAAGGAGTCGCATGTAAAACTGGTCAGGGAGGTGCTCTCTATGTTGTTGAAAAATCAATTATATGCCAAACTATCCAAATGTGAGTTCAACCAGGATTCTGTAGACTTTTTGGGGTATCGTATTTCCCAGAAGGGGTTGGAGATGGACCCTGCCAAAGTGGAGGCGCCCCGAACTAGAAAGCAACTGCAAAGCCTATTGGGGTTTTGCAATTTCTACCGCACCTTCCTAAAAGATTTTGCCACGGTCACCCTCCCACTAACGGAACTCCTGAAAACCAAGGGGAGGGGCCCAGAAGCAGGGAAACCAGGGGAGAAGATAGCTTGGTCAGATAATTGTCAAAAAGCCTTTGAAACCCTAAAGAGACTATTTACATCAGAACCTATCCTTGTTCATCCCGATGAGACTAAGGAATTCGTGATAAATGTTGACGCATCGGATGTGGCCATGGGGGGCCATCCTCCAGAAGGGGGCTGATGATAAGTTTCACCCTCTGGCTTATATCTCAAAAAAATTTAATGAAACGGAGAGGAACTGGTCGGTATGGGATAAAGAAGCAGCAGCCATTCGTTTAGCCCTGAACACTTGGAGGCACTGGCTGGAGGGAGCGCAGACCCCATTTGAAATTTGGACAGATCATAAAAACTTAGAGGCGCTGCGCACTCAGAGGTCTCTGAATGCCAAACAACTCCAATGGGCTGATTTTTTCTCGAAATTCAATTTCGTGCTTAAACATTTCCCCGGGAAGGCCAATTCGTTAGCAGACGCGTTATCCAGGTTACCCCAACACGAAAGTCAGAAAGAGGAAATATTTGACTCCATGTTCTCACCACAGCAATTGGGAGGTGCCGTTACTACCAGGAGCCAAAGCAAACATGTAACGGTAGAGTCGTGGGAAGAAAAATGGGGGGGAGACTACTCTCCGGAAGAAGCAGAAGAGTTAGAGAGCATAGAGGAGTGCTCTCTCCGTTCCAACAAATGCTGGTACCATGGAGACAAACTCGTGGTGCCTCGAGCACGAAGAAAAGACATTTTATTAACCTGCCACTCATCCAAGCTAGCCGGTCATTTTGGTTTCCTAAAAACTCTTAATTTGATCCAGCGGCAATTTTGGTGGCCGCGCATGCGTAAGGACGTGTCTGACTTTGTCACTGCCTGTCAAACTTGTTTAATGTGCAAACAGAGCGGGGGGGGGGGAAGGTCCCAGGACTGCTACACCCGTTGCCCACCCCCTCTCGTCCCTGGGAAGCAATAGCTATGGACTTTATTACCAACCTGCCACCCTCGAAAGGAAAGACTGTCATTTGAATGGTGGTTGACATGTTCTTGAAGCAAGCTCACTTTACCCCGTTTAAGCAGCTGCCGACTGCAAAGGGACTGGCTAAAGCCTTCTTTAATCACGTGATCAAATTACACGCCTTCCCCAAACGCGTGGTATCCGACAGAGGCAGTCAGTTCATTGCCAACTTCTGGCAGGAGCTTTTAAAGATGATGGACATCGAACCGGCCATGAGCTTGGGCTACCATCCAGAGACCGATGGCCAATCTGAGCGAACTAATCAAATATTGGAACAGTTCTTAAGGTGTTACACTAACTACCATCAGGACAATTGGGTGGAATTACTGCCATTCGCGGAATATAGTTATAACAATGCTATCCATTCTTCCACGGGTGTGTCCCCCTTCATGGCGATGGGAGGCTTCGAGGGGAAACCCCTACCCACCATAGAGGAAGCATCAGACGGCCCCCCCTCCAATTTTAAACAATGGTGGGCCAAACTGCAGGACTCGTGGCCTTTGATTGCTAAGACTTTAGATAAAGCCAAAGAAGACTACAAAAAATATGCAGACCGTGGACGGGCTGAAGGGTGGGACCTTCAGCCAGGGGACTCTGTCTATCTTTCTACCAAAAATATACATGGCCTGCAACCAAGCAGGAAATTAGGGTGGAAATACGTTGGTCCCTACAAAGTGTTACGTAAAATTTCTGATGTGTCCTTTGAACTGGAGTTGCCTAAGTCACTGAGTTCTGTGTACCCTGTTTTTCATTTCAGCTTGTTGAAGAAGAATCCTGGGCCGAATGCGTGGCATCCAACTCCTCCAACTCCTCCTCCACTGATGAAGGAGGGGGTGCCTCATTTTGAAATTTCTGAAATCCTTGATTCAAAAATGCGTAGGGGCCGCTTGCTATATCTGGTCAAGTGGGTAGATTTTGGTCTGGAGTTAAATGAGTGGGTTTTTTCAGATAACGTTCATGCTCCTAAATTAGTTAAAGCTTTCCATAAACGGTTCCCTGATAAGCCGGGGTAGATTAGATTTTTCGGGTGGCAGAGTGTCAGAATCTAAAGATTCTAACAAAGGTTTGCTTGTATGCTTTGTATAATCCCTTCCTATGTAATCTGTCTTTGCAGTCCCTCTGTAAAATCCTGTTATCTCAATCACCATGTATCAGGTTCTATTTTATTGCCCTGGGTTTATGGCTCACAATGGGTCTGGTCAGTGTAACCATTTGGTCCGGGAGAGTGGCGACTACAGCACATGACAACAATCGGCCTCTCACCCCTCCGCACCTCCGCATTCCTTTCCTCCCTGCCGAGGGAGACACAGAACAATTCTTATCGGCGTGTGAAGACCTTGGCGAGTTATTTGTTATGCCCGAGATGGATACATCTGAGGGGTCTGGTTTAAAAAGGGAAATTTACAGCTTCACACTTAACCTTTTTTCCTGTGGGAAGCAAACGGTCAAAGGACCTTTAGCCCGCGGTTTTTCCCTTCCTGTGATTGGTTACCTATGGGAAATTCAAATTGTACTGGAGGGTATATTAATCCTGCTTCTATTGTATACTTTATCTCTAACAATGATCCGAGGACCTGTAATGTAGTGATAGGAAATAAAGAACTGTGTTTCATCAACAAAGGTCTGATCCTTGACTACATAGGGCAGAAGCCTCACATGGAGCCATCCTTCCTAAGGTAAGAAAAAAATGTGTGAGCCAGAGGCTAAAAGAGAAGAGAAGAAATTGGATTTATATCCCGCCCTTCACTACCCAAGGGAGTCTCAGAGCGGCTTACAAACTCCTTTTCCCTTCCCCTTCTCACAACAGACACCCTGTTGTGAGTTACGTGGGGCTGAGAGAGCTCTTTCCCAAGCTGTCCTTGAGAGAACAGCTGGTACAGAGCTATGGCTTGCCCAAGGTCATCCAGCAGGTGCCAGTGGAGGAGTGGGGAATCAAACCCGGTTCTCCCAGATAAGAGTCCACGCACTTAACCACTACACCAAACTGGCTCTAAAAAACTGTGAACTAGCTCACACTAACTCAGCTTAGAGGGAACACTTGTCTCCTATTTAATTGGGGGAATTAGCAAAGGAGACAGCTTTGTGAGAGTGGGTAACAGCAAGATCTCAATCAACTTTTACAAGGATTTTTCCCTTGGAGAAACTCTTGGAAGTAAACCAGGCAGTGGCTGAACCAAGAAAGATTATTTTTACTGAGAAAGAGAAATATTAATAAATTGCATATACGGAAGTAAAAGCACAGAGTCAAAACATCCACACAAGCGACTAGAGATACAGGAAGGAGCAGGACTGTAGAGGGGGAAATTATGGTTACCAGTCCAGAGGAGGAGAAGTCCACGGAGCTCTTCATACAGTGAAGACAGAAGGAGACCCAAACAAGTTGGGGGGGGGGGAGTTGTTTGTAGGTGCTCAAGACTGCATGGGGAAGAGCATGTCCAGTCATAGGGCAAATTGCAACCTGAGGGCAGGGTGACATGACTGCCCCCTAAAACAATACCTGATGGGATTTGCTAGAGGTGAAACAATATGTTGGGGGAAGACTGAGCAGCATTCCCAGGACTAGACAAAGACCTGGGAAAACTTGTGATATTTTGTATGAATGTAGCTAGTGGTTGCTTGATGACCCTCTGTGGTTGGAAGGGGAAGCTGCAAGGATGGCTGAAAGGTGTTAAGTGGTTTTATAACTGTCATAACCAGCTCAGGGAAGGTCAGGCTAAGTGGTGAAAGGATTAGTTCAAGGTGAAATAAGGTCCTTTCCTGGAGACCCATTATTTCCATTGTGCATGTTTTGAAAGTGGGGATGGGGGTCATTAGCAGAGAAACCCACGACTTTACACCTTCCAGAATCACTGCCCAGAAATGTTTCTGGCCTGTGTTTGCTGGAATCCATTTTGTGTGGCACCAGAACCATTCTGGGTTCATCTTCAGAGCAGGTAGTGCCCAGAACGTGTGATTTTGGGGTGCTGTTAAAATGAAGGGTGCTTGGATTTACTCCTTTCAGAAGCCAAACTGTACCTTCAGCAGAATCTATATACTAATAGCGAAGGCGGCCCCTGAGTGCAGATATCTAAATCCGTGCCGGGGGGGGGGGACCTGGGGGCAGGGAGATTTTTCTGCACACTTGGGGGACTCCCCAGGTGTGCACAAAAATCCAAAAAGTTAAAAAACTATATGGGGGATATTTAAATCCTCTGAAAAGTTAAAAGAGCATTCCCTTTGCACGCATGCTCTCAGAATTGTGGCGGCCAGCGGTTGGGAGGCATCCAAGCCTCACTGCCAGAGGGTGGGGAATCGGCAGGCCTGGTGAGAGCCGCTCAGGCCGAGCGGGCCCGCCATGGTAGCTGGGGGGAGGGGGATGGAGGGGGGAGAGAAGTGGCGGGCCAAGCACCTCTTGGGCACTCAGGCCCGCTGCGGCAGCCGGGGGGATGGGGAGAGAGAAGACTCACCTGTGGGTGGTTCCTCCAGTCGATGGAGCTCCTTCTCTCCCCCCTCCCCGTGAGTATCGCAGGTCCCCCACTTCTTGTATTTTCTAGTTTGTCTCCAGGCCCAAGTCTGGAGGCTAACAGTAGTAGATGATGGGAAAGAGCTCTGCCTGAGACCCTGGAGAGCTGCTGTGAGTCAGAGTAGACAAGACTGGCCTTGATGGGCCAAGGGTCTGATTCAGCATAAGGCAGCTTCGTGTGTGTGTCTTCATTAGTGTCCCCTACCTAATCAAAACAGAACAGCTAACTAGAATACTAAAAATAAAACCAGAATACCAGAAAAGTCCACAGGAACTCACAAGATGCTTTCTCTGGCTTCCCTGCCTTGGATGACAACAGGACACAGTGCCGGTGTTCCACTGGTGACTGAAACTTACTGGTGGGTCATGAACTGGAGTCAGGTATCCAGGTCCCAAACCACTAAAACTCTAAAGGGCAAGAGGAATGCTATTACTTGTGCCTGGAGAGGGCACATCGTAGGCATGATATGCTTGAAGAAGCAAGACCCCAAAGACTGTTCTGGTTGCTGTGTTCTCCAGGGTTGCCAGTCGGGCTGCAGAAAAGTGTTCTGTCCCTTTAACAGAGATTAACAAGCAGAGACTCGCAAGACACTTGCAGGGAGGGAGCATCCCATTCCCGTCTCCCAACTAGGGTTGCCAACCTCCAGGTGGCACTTGGAGATCTCCCACTAGTACAATTGATCTCCAGACGACCAAGATCAGTTCCCCTGGAGAAAATGGCTGCTTTGGAGGGTGAGCTCTATGGAACTAGACCCTGCTGAGGTCCCTCCCCTCCCTAAACCCCTCCTTCCCCAGGCTCCACACCCAAAATCTCCAGGTATTTCCCAACACAGAGCTGGCAACCCTCTTCACACTTTCTAATTCTTTCTCTCCTCCTCCCTCTCTGCCTTCTCTCTCTCTCTCCAGTAAGGAAGCAACAGTAGGGATAGTGGTGGCAGAAAATGACATCGTTCATGCGGGCCACATGCCAAGTCCACATGTCTTCCCAATGGCGTACAATATGTCCGGGGTATGAGCTTCCCAGAGTCAAAGCTCCTTCATCAGGTACAAATCTCATTCCTGGGAACCTCGCTGGCCTCTTAAGATGCTCCTGGACTCCAACCCGGATCTCCTGCTAAGGCCAACATGGCCACCCTCTGGAACCAATTACACACAGCAGCAGCACAGTGGCTATCAGGAGAGCTGCTTGCCTGGTATCTTCAGCCCCCCCCCCCCCAGTAATTGTGCACAGGGGGTCTAGCAATGCCATAGGCTCCCCCCCAGTCCCTCCCCCCCCCCCCTGGATCTTGAATCTGCTGGTCTCCCAACCTGTGTTCTGCCCACTGGGCCAAAGGGAGTCTCTTTTCTCAAGCTGTATTTCCTGAAGCGTATCTGTTGGCAAACACAATATCCTGAACCACATTTCCTTCTTGGATTTGTGCTATCCCTCTGGATCCAGCATTTTCCAAGCACCTGGGCCATGGTGTTGGACCAGATCTCTCCCCTTCACTCTGCAGTTTTTATTCCTTGACACCGACTTGTTTGGACAGAGCAGGATTTCCAAATGACAGCTATTGTGTGAAGTTCTAGGCCTAGGCTGCTTCCTTCCTGTGTTTTAAATCAGTTAACAGCGGTGGGTCATTGTGTCAGAATCTATGCTCATGACCTTGCCTTTTATCTACAAAGCCAGCCCATCATTTTAGTTATCCTATAATGACCCAAGCCAGAGCATTTCAACAGCTCCTGTGTGTGGGAAGCTCTCCTGTTGGCCTACAGACCCTATCATGTGATGGCTGCAAACGAGCACTCGGTCTTGGTTTCCCCTATGAGAACAAAATAATTGTAATCCAGACAATCTCTGCTTTTCCATCACCATCACAATGCCTAATCCTTTTAGCTGAACATCCCGGGAACTGAACCTGGGACCTTCTGCATGCTAAGCAGTTGCTCTACCACTGAGCTGTCGCATATGATGTAAATCTAAGTAAGAGGACTGTGGTTGGACTTCCAGAGGAACTAGTTGGCCACCATGTGAGATAGGATGCTGGACTAGAGGGACCACTGGTCTGGTCCAGCAGCTTTTCTTATGTTCTGATACAGGAACCATCTAGAGGTGTCTCTTGAATTGCATTTGGGCAAATGCTTCATGCTATCGCAGATCATGGTCATTTTCAACTGCATATTACGAAAGACAGAAATAATGCCAAAAGCATTGTCCATCCCTGTGGTGTTCTCCTGTATCACGGGGTAAGTGATATACCCTACTATGATGGTATTGCATTGTACATGTAAAAAATGTAATTTATAGTCTGCCTTTCTCACTGAGAATCCAGGCAGATTGCAGAATGCAAGCCAGTACAATCAGTACGATGGTGTCCTTATCTATGAATTATTGGGGGTTTATTCTCATCCTGGGACCCACCAAGTGATTTTAGAAAGTGTGCCAGGTGGAGAGGGAGGAGAGGAGATTGGATTTACACCCCACCCTTCACTACCCAAAGGAGTCTCAGAGCGGCTTACAATCCTTTACCCTGTGAGGTAGGTGGGGCTGAGAGAGTGCTCTCTCTAGAGCTGCCCTGGAGAGAACAGCTCTGAGAGAACTTGTGACTGACCCAAGGTCACACCAGCAGTTGCATGTGGAGGAGTGGGGAATCAAACCTGGTTCTCCCAGATGAGAGTCCACGCTCCTAATCACTACACCAAACTGGTGGAGGCCTGTGCCCAGTGGGACTCCAAAAATGCTGGGAACCCCTGGGGTAGACGAAGCCTACTTATTTGTCTAGGGCTGCGGTGCACAGGTCCCACAGAGCATTTATTTAACTGACTCATTTACATTATTTACCACTGGCACATACTAATTTTATGGATACCCAAAATGTGGCAAACTCCTTCATCTTCTCAGAGCCTTAAATAGTTTTTAAGAAATATATATTTTTGTTATGTTAAAATGTATAAGTTGCTCTACAAATACAAATGAGCCTAGTTACGATCACATTTCAAAGAACAGCATAAAACAGGGAGAACAGCAGGCTGAATGGAGATGGAGAAGGATCCATAGAAAAGTTAAGACCCAACAAACTAGCAAGCCATCTGATTATGAAACACTAGAATATGTTCAGCTTATAATTATTGAAACTTACAGACTTGACTGAATGCAAGCAATCACGTGTGTCCATGTCATTCCAAATGGTGGTGTTCAGTGGTCCTTTGGTAAAAGAGTGAACTTAATTTTTTTTTAAAATGTATCCTGGAATTTATCCACCCGTTAGGAACCAGATTTAATTTCTGGTATCTTGCAAAAGCAAGCCGTAATTAAATTTATACAGTTTGTAACTCTTTTGGTCTTACAGAGGCATAGTGGAATCCTAAATAGCTTTCAGATCTCAAAACTGCCATATGAACCACAGCCTCTCTCTTGGCTTACATAATTCTCAGCATCTCTGTGACGTGTTTTAAAACCTTATTTTATCTTAGCTAGATTTTGAAAGTCGAGATGGAGAGTGAGACGATGGTGACTGTTTACTACCTGCATTTGTTTTGTTTTTTAGTGTAGTAATTGTTATAGCAGTGTAACCCAATTGTCCTTCTTAACAAGAACTTCAACTGCTTTCCAAATGAACAATTTAAATCAAGCACACTGTTCAAATGCCTAGCTGTGCAGGCAACTGCTTGGAAAGGAGTTCGAATCTGGAGACTCTCAGTCTTGTGGAAGATTCTGGACTGACTGAGAGGCAGGTATAGAGAGTGTGCAGTCCTGGATAAGTGGCACCTTCGCTTGAATAAGAAAGAGCTTACAGCCTGATCCTAGGCATGCTTATGCTGGAAGTAATCCCCTGGGGGGCTGACACCCAAACAAAGGAACAAACATGGTTAGATGTAAAAATCTCAAGACACTGCTGTCATATGCCGACCCCATAGGGTTTTCAAGGCGAGAGTTGAACAGAGGTGGTTTGCCTCTGCATTGCAACTCTTGACTTTCTTGGTGGTCTCCTATCCAAATACCAGTGAGGACCAATTCTGCTTAGCTTCCGAGATCTGACAAGATCAGGCTCGCCTGGGCCATCCAGGTCAGTGCTAGTCCACTCTATTGACATAAAATCCAGGAAAATTTAATCCAGAAGTTAGCCCCTAGTTTTTGTTGATTCTAAGACTATAAATATTAATGCTGATATTACCGAACAAAAGCTGTGTGAAGTACAGCTGTGAGTTCAAAATGTCCCACAAACAAAGCCAGCAAATTTAGGAGCCAATTATTTGCTCTTGGCTTGGTGTAAGTGCTGGAAGCAATGAATTTAGAAACAAGAATGCCTACTTCAATGTTCAGTAGGTTTGCATGGAAGTTACGTTGTAGAATCTCGAAGTCAGTGTTAGGGTAGTTTTTCAAAACTTTAGTACAGCCCCCCTTTCTCCGAGTTCAATCCGGGAGAGAACGGATCCACTCAAGGCTTTGGCTGATAACACATGCAAAGTCTATTGAGAATGATTATTCTGACGCAAGCTCATCTAAGTGCCCAAGACTCACTAAAAGCTGGCATAAAGAACAGATACCAAGTTCTTATATAGGATAAGACTAAACAAAGAGGTCAGGGTCTGTTTTTTGAGAAAGAGTTCAACCATTCTGTTCTAAAGCATAATTCATTCTATGTCTGCTTAGAGTACAGTCTACATTCCTAAGAGGAACATACGGACAACAAACCTTATACACTTTCCCTGAAACATAAGGATGGCAATGACCCTTGACAGAGAGATGGTTGCTAAGAGACCAGAGGTCAAAGAACAGTTTTTGGGTAAGGGTGAAAGTAAGGGTAGGAACATCCTAAAATATAGCGCATCAATCTACAAGATAACACACCAATCTTTAGGCTCACTAATCAAAGCTATTGCAAAAATCTTAAATCTTTGCTAAATTCTTAAAATATTTTAACATCAGACAAGGTCTGGCCCGGCATATGCACTAATACAGATCTTGGAATGTACCACTGCAAGCCAAGAAGGGTGTTTGGACCCCAAAGGTGTGAGGCTTCTGCGCAAAGTAGTCAAGGATCAGATCTCTGTTGATGAAACACAGTTCTTTATTTCCAAGTACTACATTGGTACAGGTTCTCAGATTATTGTCAGAGATAACGTATACAATAGAAGCAGGTCTAATATACCCTCCCGAACAATTTGAATTGCCCATAGGTAACCAATCAACAAGGGGGGAAAACCGTGGGCAAAAAGTTCCCTGACCGTTTGCTTCCCACAGGAAAGAAGGTGAGGTGTGAAGCAGTAAATTTCCCTTTCCAAACCAGGCCTCTCAGATGTAACCATCTTCACATAACAAACGCTTTCCCCAAGGCTTTCGCGCGTTGATAAGAACTGGTCTCTGTCCTCCCAGCAGGAAGGAAAGGAATGCGGAGGCAGGAGGGTGAGAGGCCCATTGTTCTCATGCTTTGAAGTCGCCACTCTCCCGGGCAAACGGTTACATAGACCAGACCTGGTCAGAGCCATAAATCCAGGGTCACAGAATATACACTCACAGTGGTCAAGCTAAATAAGCAATAGGCATGATCACATAGTCAATACAGGAACAGGTTTGCAAAGCATAGCAAAGTCAGGTTACAATATATAGCACGATTTCCCAGAAACCCTTGTTAGAATCTGCAGATTCTGACAAAAGGTTGCCAACTTCAGATTGGGAAATTCCTGGAGATTTGAGGGTGGTGCTTGGGAAGGGAGCTCAGCTGGGATCCAATGTTATGGAGTCCTTCCTTCAAAGTTGCCATTTTTTCCAGGAGAATTGATCTCTGTAGTGTGGAGACACACTGCAATTCCAGGAGAACTCCATCAGCTGGAGGTTGGCAACCCCAGCAGTGACCTCAGTGTCACCTTTCCTCCTGTGGGCAAGTGTTTCCACTAAGGTTTGGAGAGTGATCACTCTTTTGCAGAAAATGTGATCATTTCCTTGGGGGTCATGCTTCGCTGTCAAAGGGAATTTTGTGCCCACTGAAGGGACACTTTCTATAGAATAGAAACAAATCCTTGAAAATTCAGTACAGCCCTATAAATGACATTAATCCCAGCAGAACTAAATGAATGTCAAGTTACATCCAAGTAAAGCATTATGGGCAACCAAGGAATCAGCACTGCTTTTTGAACCCAAAGTGATTGGTGGTAGAAAGCGCTGTCAAGTCAGAGCTGACTTATGGCGACGACCCCCTCAAGGGGTTTTCAAGGCAGGAGACCTTCAGTGGTGGCTGGCCATTGCCTGCCTCTGTGCAGCTACCGTGGACTTCCTTGGTGGTCTCCCATCTAAACACTAACCAGGGCCCGACCCTGCTGAGCTTCTGATACCTGATGAGATCGGGCTAGCCTGGGCCATCCAGGTCAGGGCAAAAGTGGATTACACATTTTAACCTAGTAGCCCTCTATAACAACATGCAGTTACGCATAATCAGCCATAATTCCAGTTGGAGAAGAGGTCTATGAGGTTATGTCAAATGCTTTAGAGAAGGGTCAAGGGCTGAAAGGGAAGCGTCGGGTGGAGCTGATGCTCAGTTCTTCTCATCACTGTTGTGGCCCGGTTTTGCCTTCCATTCCCAGCATAATAATGTTTGCTAACAGTCCATTAAGACCCTGTTCCTCTTTTATCCTTCCGTCTCATTTCAAAGTCAAAATTAATTGAAACATGACAAGGCTGACATTAGGAGATTCTATTAATAGAGTATAAAATGTTGTCTTTACAGGCAGAGGCATGACCCACTTTGCATACCGGGGGTGGGGGTGGGGGAAGGCTCTGGAGGAATTTGATTTTTTTTGAGTTATTTATTTAAGAATGTTCTAGCAGATGATGGCAATTTCTGGTTTGCTACCTCATAAAATATATTCTACAAAATAGCTTGATGCATTTCCCAGTCTGAATGACTCCGGGTGCCAGTATGACTGTCATTTCCCAGTCGAGAGGTGGGATGTGCCACTGCAGGCTGAGTGCAACTTCCCCCCACCTTTGGGATGCATTCCTCTCCCTTGCTTTGCCTCTGCTTATCTGCATCCTTGGCTGAAGTTTCTCACAGACATTGTTTCTAATTGGGGTTTTTCCTACAGGTGCAAACTGCTTTCCTTTCCTGCTTTTCAGTCTGGGAACAAACGGGCCTAATGTATTTGTGCGCCTTTTTCCTGAAATGTTGATTGGAAGTTTCTTTCATGACACCACTGTTTGAATCCACTATATCTGTTCCTCTACATCACGTCACCCCCCATTACTGACTCAAGATGTGTAGACCAGTTGATCCACAACAAATAAAGAAGTTCTTGTTTAAGACTCTTTGTTTGGAGTTTAAAATCTTTTAGACTCTCACACCAGGATTTATTGAACAGATTCTGCAGTTTCTGAATTCCCTGCTTCATCCATGCATTTTTACAGCATCACTGTATCTTCTGCAGCCTTATAACCAGACGGTATACTCTTTCCCACCTCCCTGGTTGATTGTTTAAAATTTGCTTATAAGTGTCTAACATGTTTAAATTCAGAATATCTTAGTCCTCCAGATAATTTTGAAGAGGACATTCTCCAGTGATAGCACTCACAAAGATAAGAAAAAGACATTGCTCTATTTATTTTGTTCATTGTATGTAAGGAGTTTAGGAGGACCCATGCTCTTTCACGCATGGCAGTTTACAGGACATTTAATTAACAAAGACAACCAGCCAAAGATCCATATCAAAGCAGTAGACCAAAAAAGAAAAAGCCACAAAAATTGTCAGCAAAGAAAACTGTTTTGCTAAATTTATTTGTGCAAATAAATTATTTTTAATTTTTAGAAAGAAAAGCAAGACTAACAGCATCATTGTTCTGCAACCACTATGGAGAAGATCCTGCTCCTTTTGTTTTCTCTCTTTTAGACTCATCCTTCATTCATCCTCCATTTCCTCTTAAGTTTTTTATCCTTCACACCCCTCCCGGGTGATTCTAAATGTAATCTTCAAGCTCATCTTTGGCTTATGCAATTCTGTGAAGTGTCTTGATCCTTGAAGGCACTAAATGATGCCACCAAATTACCTGGCCTGGAATACAGCATACAAGTTGTGATGCAAGAGTTTTCTCTGTCACCAATATCTGAGGATGTTGCAGAGGAGGTATGGGGTTCTATGGGGTTCTCTCCCCTTTGCCAAGTGCTAAGAGTGCTGGACTAGGATCTGGGAGGCCCGGGTTCGAATCCTCACTCATGCCATGGAAGCTCACTGGTTGACCTTGGGCCAGTCACTCTTTCAGTCTAACCTACCTCACAGGGTTGTTGTGAGGATAGAATGGAGGGGAGGAAAAATGTCATGAGCTACTTTGAGTCTCCACTGGGAAGAAACTAAATCAAATAAACAATTCTATAAAATTTGTAATTTCTAGAAACTCCCGTTTCCTGAGAAGACCAGGAAGGGGGTCTTCTACATTCATGAGGTCCTTGAAGCCCCTGGACTCCACATCTGATGCAGAAACATGTGGGGCTGAGGTAGAGATTTACTTAACTGATATCAACATCTTTTGGTGGCGGAAAGCATAATCAAGTTGCAGCTGACTTATGACGACCCCCTTGCGCAGGGGTCCCCAACACCATGCCTGGGAGCACCATGGCCTCCACCAGTGCCTTTGCTACTGTCCAGCAAGTGCTTTCAGCAAGGGGGTGGGGCTTCTGGCCGCAGGGTTTCTGACTGGCTGTGCAGATCAAAAGGCATCTTGTTCGCCAGTGCTTGTGCCCCTGCATAGTGCCCTTGGCCGTCTCCCACCCAAGCCCTAGCCAGCCAGAGGTGACCCTGCTTCCTTTCTGAGATCTGATGAGACCAGGACCGCCTCAGCCATCCAAGGCAGGGGAAATAACTGGGAATTGACATCAACATTGTTTTACCGCTCCCTTTTCTCAGCAGCAGCAGTTAAAGCACATTACGGGAGACGGTCTTCTGCTTTTCAAAAACCTATTTTGAGCCACCCTATGTAAATCAATGGTTCATTAAAATTTGATTAAATTGAAGTTGATTCAGATTGGAATGCCACTCTGTGTTTTATATGCTGTCTTTAAAGCAGCTAACCTTCTCGGTCTCACCATTCTGCCAGCATGAAGGAAATAGCTGTTAAAAGATATACTGAGGGTGGGATACGCTTACACAATTTCTGAGAAAGAGCTAAATCTCAGTTGCATTTCCAACAGAGTCTCCCGGGGGGGGGGGGGGGGGGGATATTCCTGGAGGCTCAGGTGGTGGAGGTGTTCAGAAGTGTTTTTGTAAATCAACTCGTCTTGATAAAGTGGCTGCATGCCTAACTCAGGGACTGGCGGTTTTGCCCTAGCACTCTGGATACTGATAAGGCTGGAGACTCCGGCAGTGCTTACCACATGGGGCTGCCCTTGAAGATGCGATGACAGGGTCAGGTGTAGCTGGAACAAGGCAGTGTGTGGCCCAGCTGGTCAAAAGGTCCAGAACAACTGCCTTAGCCTATTGTGTTATTAGTTCCTCTCCAAAGGCCATTGTGCAAACAGGGCTGAAGCTGTTCATATGGAGACTCCAGTACATTAGGAAGTTGCCTGCACCGTGGGGAAGGATGGGCCCCATTCCTCCCCCTTTTACGGCAATGGTGGATCCTGGGGAATGTATCATCTAAGGCAGCGGTCCCCAACGTTTTTGAGCCTGTGGGTACTTTTGGACACAAGATGGTGGGCGCAGCCACAAAACCACTTTTTAGAAGATGGAGCCAGACACCAAATGGATGTCATAGCTTATTTTCAGTCCCATGGTGCAGATCCTCATGCTGTGGTGGCAGCTGCTGCATGCCCAGCATGTTCAAAAATCTGCACAGCCAATCAAATATTTAATAGCCAATCAGAAGACTTGCGGGGCAAAAGCCCCACCTGGCCACACCTACTTTCTTAAAAAATCTGGCAGGCACCAGGAAAGGTGTCTGTGGGCACCACATTGGGGACCCCTGATCTAAGGGCCAGAAATATTCGTCACAAGCTTCAAATTAACTGTTCATCTTACAAATCACATGTTGATAGTTTTCAGTTTATCTAATAATCATAGCAACGTGAGGGACCGCCCTTCTCCACACATACCCCAGCGAGCACTTCGGTCGGGATCGCAACATCGACTTCAGGTCCCAGGCCCTAGGGAGGCCAGGTTCACAGGAACCAGGGCCAGGGCCTTCTCGGTGGCGGCTCCCCTCTGGTGGAACGAGCTCCCAGAAGAGATCAGGGCCCTGCGGGACCTTATGCAGTTCCACAAGGCCTGCAAGACGGAACTCTTCCACCAGGCCTTTGATTAGGAGCCACCACCGCTCACCATCAAATACCACCAACCATCGCTAGGAACACCAGCGACGAGGGCTGGCCCCGAAAGAAGCCCGGGCCAGGTAGTGGGCTGGAATATGACCCTGATCCTGGCGTGAAGAATACCATTAGGAAGCCATCTGAATGTCCAGGAATAACATTTCTGTGAGCATTTGTGCAATTTATATTGCAAATAGGTTTTGCATTGTTAGTACTATATTTTAAAATGTTTTAAATTGTTTTATTCTGAATTGGCACTGTGTGCCGCACTGTAAGCCACGCTGAGCCTGCTTGCGGGGAGGGCGGGGTAAAAATGTGAAATAATAAATAAATAAAATTAAACATGTTAGATTGCTTGGGGGGAGAAGAAAAAGTACAAACATTCCAGTTTCGAACATTCTGTTTCTGGGTAAGGTAGCTGAGCAGGTGGCAGCAGAAAAACTACAGGCTTTCCTGGAGGACACACTGGCCTTGGACCCATTCCAGTCCAGCTTCCGTCCTGGTCACGGGACAGAGATGATGCTGGTCACCCTTACAGATGATCTCTGTAGAAAACTGGATCGAGGCGGGTATGCGTTGCTGTTTTTAGATCTTTCAGCAGTGTTTGACATGGTTGATCATGACCTGTTGACCCACCACCGCACTGCCATTGGATTAGGTGGAACTGTCCTTCAATGGCTGTGTTCATTTCTCCAAGGGTGGGGACAGAGGGTGGTGGTAGGGGAGATGGTCTCATTGTGGAATCAATTGGTGTGTGGTCGTCAGGGGGCGATCCTCTCCCCAGTGTTGTTTAATATCTATATGAACCCTCTCACCCAGTTAGACAGGAGATTCAGGCACCCAACTGTATCTGTGAATGGATGGATGGCCAGATACTGTCCGAAAAGATCTGGCCAGTTGTTTGGAGGCTATGTTTGGATGGTTAAAGCAGAGCTGCCTGAAGCTGATGGAGGTCCTGTGGCTAGGCTGGGGGTGGGTGGGTTTCAGCTTCCCACTCTTGATGGAGTACAGCTAGTACCATCAAGAATCTGGGTGTGATCCTAGATGCCTCCCTTTCATTGGAGGGTCAGGTCACAAATATGGCCAGGGTGGCATTTTTCCATCTTTGCCACGCCTGGCAAATGACTCCTTACCTGTCCCGTGCAGACCTGGCCACAGTGATCCATGCAATGGTCACCTCTAGACTAGACTACTGTAACTCGCTGTACTCAGGGCTGCCCTTGAACTTGCTCTGGAAGCTTCAACTGGTCCAGAATGCAGTGGCGCAGGCCCTTACTGGGACCCCTGAGTTCTCTGCCAACTGCACTGGCTCCAGACAGAGTACTGAATCAGGTTCAAGGGTCTCACCTTTAAAACCCTAAACAGTCTGGGACCATCATATCTGCGGGACTATCTCTCCCTATACACCTTTCAGAGAGCCTTAGGCTCTTCTGGTAACAACTTATTAGTGATCCCTCGACCCAGAAGAGTCTAGTTGTCCTCGACCAGGGGCAGGGCCTTTTCAGCCCTGGCCCCAACCTGGTGGAACCCTCTGTCTGGAGAGACTTGGGCCCTGTGGGACATGGCTCAATTCCACAGGACCCGTAAGACTAAGATATTCCACTGGGCATATAGTTGAAGACAGTGATGGTTAGAGAGATCTGTTGACCTCCCTTTTCCCCTCCATCCTCTGTACTGGCTGCCCCCACTTGTCTACCTGTGATGGATATTAGGGTGCCATCTGATGTAGTAAAGAAATCTTAGGTAACATGGATTTTAAAACTGTAATATGTTGAGGTACTGTATTTTGATTGTTGTGAGCCACACTAAGCCCTGCTTGGCAGAGAATGGAGCAGGATATAAGTCGAATAAAATAAATAAATACTAAATAAATATTTAAATGTCCCATGCAAATCCGCTCTCAGCAGGGGACCAGGGGGGCAGCATCACATTTGGATCCTGAAGTTGCGATCGATGTGTGAAGGTTTCCAGAAAAGGCCCTTGTTTCCTTTCCGGCAGTCAAAACAGGGTGGAAATTGCCGGACCCCAGGAGCAGCCCACCCCCCACCCCTTCCTCAGCCAAGGTGAGCATTTCCAAAACAAAGGCCTGTTTGTGGCTGCCTCGCAAGAGGTGGAACCACCTGTTTCTGACTAATTCCAAACCAAACAGCTCACTTCCTGGAGTCCTCCGTGAGGGAAGAGGTGACTCAGAGTTTGGAGGGGAAATCAGACAGGACAGAGGAGAGGCACGACAAGCTTGCCTGCACGACTCGCCCACTGAGCTGCTTTTCCGAGAGCAGGAATAACCCTGCGCTGTTCTTTCCTGTGCAGCAGGCGCTGCTGTGTGAGTTTCCCCCACTCTCTGCACAGGGGCGACCAAGCTGAATGCAAGCAGCCGCTGCCACCCATTCTCCCACCAAACACATCGGCTGCCCAAGGGCTGAACACTTAGGAAATGAGCACTGAAGTTAATTGACCCCTGACTTTTCAGGAAACAAGCTGCTGTTTTGCATCTCTCAGAGCCACAGTGAATAAGAAAATGGCACCTATAAGGCATTGTGTCTATCCAGTCTTTAAGTCTTTCTGCTAGTAAGCTTGTCAATGAAAACAGATGTAGAGTTGTATACATCTAAGTGAGTCAGTGGTGAAAAGGCTCAGAAAGGTTGGGGACCCCTGTGCTGTAGCAAAAAGAAAAGAAAAGGCTGGTCCTGCATCGGGCAGGGGGTTGGACTCGAGGGTCTGTATGGCCCCTTCCAACTCTATGATTCTATGAAATGAGATGGAGATCAGCTGTAATTCCAGGAGGTTGGCAAGCGGAGGCTCAGCCATGGGAGCGGCAGAAACTGTGACTGGGCAGGAACTCTGACGAGAGCCCCAACTGAGGTGGCTGGTTTCAGTAGCCAAGGGGAAGACTGACTTGCGCCTCTCTGTTGGCGCCTCTCTGCCTTAAGCACAGTGGGCAGCGTTCACCACCTGGGCTGGCAGGCAGGCCCCAGCAGCTGAGTGTCAGTGAGGTGCCGGTTGCCGAGCATGTCAGTGACCTTGGATACAGGGGGTCAAAAAGGCACTCTGTTTCTTCAAAAGGTGCATGAAAACTGCACAGCAGAAGCCTGCTGTACCCTGCCTGTGACAGGGGACAGAAGTGCAATGAAACAATCAAGTCGCTGGCCGACATGGACACGGCCGGCTTGCAAATATTGAGGGAAGTACACGAACCACTGGGTGTGGCCGGACACGGCCTCCCCAAGCAAAATGAAAGCGTGAGAGGAAGTAGTGGGTGGGGGAGGAAAGTGCCATCAAATGGCAGCCGACTTATGGAGAACCCACGAAGGGTTTTCAAGGAAAGAGGTGAGCAGAGGTGGTTTGTCTTTGCCTGCCTCTGCGCAGCAGCCCTGGACTTCCTTGGAGGTCTCCCATCCAAGTCCTGACCAGGGCCGACCCTGCTGAGCTTCCGGGATCTGAGGAGATGGGGCTAGACGGGGCCCTCCAGGTCAGGGCATGAGATAAGGGTGGATAAAAGTCAATGGTTTTTTTTTTAATCAAAAAACTGGATTTTAAAAATTGGTATTTAAAACTTAAATTGGATTTTTAAATAGAATGCTTTCTGAGGAAAAATCTACCTAAAGATAGTTTTCTAATTAAGGTATATTATAGTCCAAAGTTTATTCATCATGGAATATGGATTAGTTTTTAATTATGTGGCATGAGGTTGTATATTCAGGCAATGTTAAAACTTTCTGGTAAATGAATTTCCATCAATCCATTCAGCATGTCACACTCTCCCAGAGGTTTCTGTAAGATTATTTTGGGCAATTTTTTATCTAGAAGATAATATCACAGATACTTGGTTTTGCAGTTCTCAAAATTGTGGATTTGTGTCTGCAGAGATCACATGCCTCTTCTTCACAGCAAACAAATCATGAAATAAATATACAGAGTTGAGAAAAAGACTTTCAGTATTTTATCCTACTTGTCCCCCAGCCTACCCGGCAAATAGGCTCAGGGGGGCTCACAAAACACATAGGAAACAAATAAATGAGAATTCATAAAACATCACACCGCTTCATCAAGATAAAATACATTAAGTTAATACCCGAGGGCAGCTTAACATTTCTCACTACCGTGCAATGCTGCAACAGTGTCAGGTGAGGCGCCACATTTCTCTTAGCGTCACCAGATAGCGGCTGATACCGGGGCTCAGCTGGTGTATAGGCAGGGCCCTACGTCAGCTGAAACAAATTAATAGACAAAGCAGATTGAGCAGGGAAAACCGGTGTTATTTGGACACCCACCATGTCGGCCAAAAGCCTGGCGGAACAGCTCCGCTTTGCAGACCTGCAGAATTGTAATAAATCCCTCCACAAATTTTAGTCAAATAAAACTATTCCAATTGTTGTTATTAAGGTAATGATTATTTTTCTCCTTACTATAAAGTACAGCAGAAAAGTTGTCCAAATAAGAATGATTAACCTATTAAACTGGAGATGGTTCACCTCGCAGTGATTTCATAATTATCTATCTATGTATTTCTAGTGGTACGCTGCAGACCCGGCATAAGGTGGAAGTCTGGGTCCACAGTTTTACACTGTGTTTTACCTGAGTTTGTCTTATACTGAGGTCAGTGTCAGCTGAGCAGCCTCATCGGCATTGATGGCAAAGGGCCAGGGGCACGCCCGCTCCAGAGCTGCTCAGAGGCACTTGGAGCAGCAGCAGCAAGGAAGAAGGGCCTGGTGGGCGGTGGCGGTGCCTTCGGGGAGCCCTGGCAGCTGCCACAGGGAGGAGTCGCTACTTCCAGCTGGAGAGTGACGGGGGAAGCAGGCGAGGGGACGACCGAGTGACAATGAACTCTCTGCCGGGCTCGACTGAAGCAGCTGCCGCTGGTCTGGGGGAAGCTGCTCCCAGTTCCCAGACTCCCCGCTTCAGTGTCCTCTCTGCACGGGAAGGCTGGGAGAGCCAGTGTGGTGTAGTGGTTAAGAGCGCTGACTCTAGTCTGGGAGAACCAGGTTTGATTCCCTACTCCTCCACATGCAGCTGCTGGTCTGACCTTGGGTCAGTCACAAGTTCTCTCAAAGGCAGTTCTCAAGAGAGCTCTCTCAGCCTCACCTACCTCACAGGGTGTCTGCTGTGGGGACGGAAAGGGAAAGGAGATTGTACACTGCTCTGAGACTCCTTCAGGTAGTGAAGGGCAGGGTATAAATCCAATCTCTTCTTCTTCTGCAGCTGAGCCGTGGGGAGCAGACTGTGGAAGAAAGCAGTCTGCTCCCGGATGCTCAGCTGGATATAATGTGGCTCAGCAGGAGTGTTTATCATGGGGTCCAAGCTCCAACTGCGAGTCTGGCTCTGTCCTCCCTTTCCTGTGATGGGAAAGGACACTCCTTTGTCTGTTTATGCACTATCTGCAAATTGTCAGTTCACTTGTTAAACTGTTAAGTCATCTTAATTTCTGTAAAAAATTTTAAAAAATTAAACTTGATTGCTAATGCTGTTATTGCAGTGTTGTTCCCCACTCTGAGCCCTATATGGGGGAGGGTGGGCTATAAGTCTAATGAATTAATTCAGTGTTTTTCAACCTTTTTCGAGCTAAGGCACATTTCTTTCATTGAAAATATCCCGTGGCACACCTGACAATATCTCACGGCACAGTGGTTGAAAAACACTGAAATACAAGATAAATGGGTCATTAGTTGCCTCAGCTCAAGTATTAACTATGACAGTATTACAAATACACGTAATGGCCACTCAACTTGAAATCGTAAGTTACAGATCCGAAGTGTAATGGCTCCTTCCCATAACATTGACCTGAGTTTCAGAAGAAATATAATGTGGATGTATTTTAATACTGCGATTCTGCTAAAGTTTTTCAAATAGAGAGTTTAAACTCTTACTCTTATGGGAACAGCATTCTGCTGACCATAACTGATTTGAAGAGAAGCACAGTACACCCATTCTTCGCTGAGGGACAGTTACTGATTTGAACCCCACCCTGACAGAAACAGCTAGCTGTTACCATCAAACATATTCATGTTTACTGGAATGTCTTGGTGCAAATCACATCCCCCCACACACACACACACTGGAAGAAACCAGCTTACTCTGCTGGAGGAGTGAATGGTACCGAATGTTCCTGTACTCTGTATTAACATCCACAGGTCTAGCATGACTCTGATTCAGCACACGAGTCCTCCTCATTCATTTAAAACCATCTCGCAAGGCCAAGGGGAGCTGCGCCTCAACGGCGGCTCCCTCCTACCTCAGGCCGGCCACAGAGCGTGCGAGTGGAATCAGTGAGAGAGCGCCACTGTTCTTTCTTGCATGCGCAAACACGTCCCGGAAGGTCAGCCCAGAAGGCACATTTCTTTCATTGAAAAAATCCCGCGGCACACCTGACAATATCTCGCGGCACACCAGTGTGCCACGGCACAGTGGTTGAAAAACACTGAATTAATTAATTAACAATCTTGCGTTATATTGAGTCGTCTTATATCAGGTCTACAGTGTATAACCAAATTAGTCATTTTTTTTATATAACTGTAAAACTAATCTGAATAGTTATTATTCTAAAAATGAAACCTTCATCTGCTTGTAAATATTAAGATTATACCAGCAAGAATGAATCTATGTAAAAAAACATTATTTAAACCTAGTTTTACTGACTGGTGATTTAAATCACGATTTAAACTGATGTGATTTAAATGAAATCCCCCCTGGATGAGATGCTGAGAGGTAGTCTGCCACTGCCTGCCTCTGCGGAGCAACTCTGGACTTCCTTGGTGGTCTCTCATCCAGAAACCAACCAGGGCTGGCTGATGCTGCTTTGTTTCCAAGGTCTGACAAGAGCGGGCCATCCCGGTGAGGGCAAAAGGTTTCTGGTGGTGGTGGTGGAAAGCGCCATCAACTTGCAGCTGACTGATGGTGGCCCTGTAGGGTTTCCAAGGCAGGAGACATTCAGAGGTGGTCTGCCATTGCCTCCCTCTGCGTAGCAACCCTGGACTTCCTTGGTGGTCTCCCATCCAAAGAATTCTCCAGGGCCGACCCTGCTTAGCTTCTGGGAAATGACGAGATCAGGCTAGCCTGGGCCACGCAGGTCAGGGCAGTGGGAGAAAACAGTGTCACCAAATTCCACTCTCACAGGGGCTCTGTGACAGACTGAAAAGAGAGTATGCCAGTCGCAGAGCTCTGTATCTGAGCCTTTAGAATGGCAGCAAAGACCAGTGGACTGAAAGGACTCACCCCCAGGCAGTCACCTGGGAAGAACACCCTTCACGCAGTAACCTTCCACTAGGTCCCACAAGGCAGGGAGCCAGGGATCCAACTGGGGTGTCGTTCTAAAGTTCTTGCAGATATTACTTACACATTAATAGTTTGGATATTTCAATTCTGAAACATTTGATCAGGTATTTTTCTGGACTTAGAATGAAAGTGGCAGAGAGGTGAAACCCGAGCAGAGCAGCTCAACACAGCTGCTGCTTTCAAGCTGCAGAAATCCATTTTTCACATGTTGCTCTGAGTAGTCAATTCTACCCTCAACTTTTCAGCTTACCTGGCAAACAAAATTTCCTGCCTCGTCCAGTAATCTGCTTTCTTAAACCTTTTTGTTATCCTCATAATCTGCCCTTTCTCTAACAGACTCAGAGTTGACGTTTAGGGAGAGTTTGAAAAGGGAAAGTGGGAATCTCCACAAACAGACACAGGGTTTCACACATCGCTAGCAGATGCTGACACAGTTCACCTTCAAGGTGAAATTACAGGCATTTTACAACTGCTACAGAAGTGCTCCTAGCAATTAAGGCAGGAGGCATATCGGTGATAGGTGGGTGTTCGGCAACAAGCAACCATCACAGCTGGCTTTTCCTCATATCAAACCAATCACACGAAAACCGGCAGAACCCGTTTTTTTCAGAGCTCACTGTAGCAATCAAAGACATCTACCTGCTGAGAACTTCAGGGCTATCACCCTATTTTCGTTATGATTACTATGTGCCAGTCTTCAATAATTACCACTCTCACAACACACTTTGTCTAGGACATTTCGAGGGGGGGGGGGGATGACACAGGGGCCCATGTAATAGGTTTTGACATCTGTCCTGCTTAAACAGCTTCCCTGATTTTGCCAGCCTAGCACCTGGGAAATAGACAGTTATCAAAAGCAGCAGTTTTAATCCACCTGCATCCCCCAGGAAAAAGATCACAGCAGACCAGGCAGTGAATTCCAATAGAATCCCAATTCAGAGAGCAGGCCTAGCCAAACACTCAGATTTAAGGACATAAGAGAGGCCAATGTTGGATCAGGCCAATGGCCCATCCAGTCCAACACTCTGTCACACAGTGGCCAAAAATACCAGGTGCCTTCAGAAGGTCCAGCAGTGGGGGCAGGACACTAGAAGCCCTCCCACTGATTGCCCCCCCCCAAGCACCAAGAATACAGTGCATCACTTGCCCCAGACTGAGAGTTACTATTTATAGGTAAAGGTTTCCCTTGCTCGAAAGCCAGTCAAATACGACTCTAGGGATGCGGTGCTCATCTCCGTTTCCAAGCCGAAGAACCAGCACTGTCCAAATATGTTTATTTGGTCATGTGGCCGGCATGACTAGACTATACCTTGTGGCTAACGGCCACTGATGCTTGTAGCTGCCACCACCTCCTGTGGCAATGAATCCCACATGTTAATCACTCTTTGGGTGAAGAAGTACTTCCTTTTATCTGTTCTAACCTGACTGCTTAGCAATTTCATGGAGTGCCCACGAGTTCTTGTATTGTGAGAAAGGGAGAAAGGTACTTCTTTCTCTACCTGCTCTATCCTTGGCTACCCTTGGCCTGAGAAACAGATAGTCACTCACTCTTGACTACTGGGGCTTACAAGGTCAACGGCCTCCCATAAAAGATGTAGGGTGACTTTTGGGGTTGCGTTGGCTACCTGAGTTGATTTAAGAACGTAAGAAAAGCCCTGCTGGATCAGACCAGTGAGGGTCTATTCAGTCCAGCATCCTGTCTCACACAGTGGCTAGCCAGTTCCCCTGGAGGTCCAACAAGAGGGCAGAGTGGCTAAGGCCTTCCCCTGATGTTGCCTCCTGGCTCTGGGATTCAGGTTTATGAACATGGAGTTTTCCTTTAGTCACCGTGGCTAGTAGCCACTGATAGGCCTATCCTCCATGAATCTGTCTAGTTCTCGTTTACCCCTGTCTGCTCCTGTGGCCATCACTCCTCCTCCAGCAGTGAATTCCACATTTTAATCATGCACTGTGTAAAGAAGTATTTCTTTTTCTCAGTCCTCAATCTACTGCCCATCAGCTTCACTGGATGTCCTCAAGTTCTAGTATTTTGGGAGTGGGAGAAAAAAAGTCCTCGTGAGCTCTCTCCACCCCTGTGCATAATTTTATAAACCTCCATCATATCTCCTCTTAGCGGCCTCTTTTTGTCTCCATGGCTGACAACACCGTTCAATAATGGCTAGTTTTCATAACTGCTGGAGCACCATGAGCTTCTCTGTCCCACGGCGACCGCAGAAAACGGGTGTTTCTGGAGAGGCAGGCAGGATCTGCTTCCGAGACCACTCCCTTCTTGTCCCGAGGGGCTATCAGGCCCATGTCAGACTGTCAAGAACAGCTACATCAATCTGTCTGGACTCTTCCTCCCGGCTCCAAGGATGGCAAAAACCACATGGCTTTTCAGCAGAACTGTTTAACTTTCTGATTCAGAGGAAAGAGAGAGAAAAAAAGAACACACCTCTACTCTAGGGTTCCCCCACCTTTTTGAGCCTGGGGGAACCTTTGGAATTCTGACAGAGCAGTGGGCACAGCCAAAATGGCTGCTGCAGGAGGTGGAACCAGCCACAAAATGACTGCTGTAGCTTATCCTTGGTCACACAGTGAAGATCCTTGTGTTGCCCTGGCAGCTGTTGCCAAAGCAACTTAAAAAAAATCTGCACAGCCAATCAGATCTCCAGTGGCCAATCAGAAGCCCTGCTGAGCAGGAGCCCCACATGGCCCCACTCACTTTCTAAAAACACCTTTGGGGGAGCACCAGGAAAGGTGTCAGTGGGCACCATGGAGCTCACAGAGACCACATTGGGGACCCCTGCCCTACTCTGTCTTGTGGGGGGGGGGAAGAGTTACATTACGAACACCGTTACTGAGGGACCAACAGCACTGGACCATAGCAGATACCAACCCTAAATGAAAAGTGTAATAAACCAAGCAATACACCTGGGATAAAAGAACTTTGCAGTCTGTGATTTTATGTCAATTAAACAGTACTGGGGTGAGCCAGTTGCAGACCATTTGTACAACAAAAATGAATCTTAAGTTTACTTGCGTACCTAAGCTAAACAGAGATCAGTACCCAATGAAGGTAACATATAATGATGGTTTTGTCTGATTGCTAATAGCTAAGGTTGCTCTACCTTGTTTTGTTACCCAGCTGTGGAAGCTGAGAGGGGGGAGTATTAGTTTTTGTCAAATGTTTTGTGTTACTTTACACACACGAAAGCTTTAAAGCACACAGCTCTTCTAACTCCAGAGCAGAATTCTTTACATAAATCTGACTTAGAAACCATCCTTTGCATTCAAGCTCCTCTTGACTTCCCTCTGAGCCCCATGACTCAGATACAGGAATGCTGAATGCGCAGGGCTTTTTGTTCAACATGTTAAGCTTCACAGAAGCAAGTAAATATTTACAACAAAGTTAAATAATTGGAATCCCTATGTTAACGCTAACCCCTTTAACCTCTTATGGGCGCACCACCCCCGTTGCCCTCTAATGTCAAGAGTCTCACTCCTTCGACCCGGCCACGTGTCGGCTTCCCTTGTGCATCTCAGGGCACTGCAGCTGTGGCTTTCCTTAGAGTGAGGTAGCCGGCAACAACATCCGATGGGAGCATCCGAATATAAGCAAACTCCTCAATGGTGCTAAATCTCAGCTTGCTTTGTGGGTCTGTGTAGTTGGCCTAGAGAAGAAGCAGACAAACATCTGAGTGGAGCAGTCAGGAAACAGATCACTTTTAAAGCTCATAAAAAAATTAACATTGCAGAGATGTGCCACATACAAAAAAGAACATTCCATGGCTGGAAACACAGACAAGGAATTCTTCAGTGTCTATTCTCTTTCTTTTCTTTACTATTTTCATCACAATTCATGATAATGAAATAATTTCCAATTCTAAAGGTGTTCCAAGGATTGCTGAAATAACTTCAAACATACTGTTTACGGGCTGTTGATAGCTAAAAAGGGAACTATCTCCGAACACCAGATTCTTGGGGACAAACACAGTCATAACGACCTCCTTGTATATTTTGCAGGAGCCCATGGCTGGCCAGCATCAACAGAGCCATGCAAGCCATACGGAGCATTTTGGAAGAACTCACACATTCTTTCCAGTTTTGTAGCATATAAAAGAAATCAGTCAATGTTTTGGAAATACATGCAAGAGAATAGGAGAAAGAGCAAAGAAGCTGGTTCCAACCTTTTGTTTCGGAGACAGAAATCAAAATTCAGAATCAGAGGCTATCAGTCTTTTAGATACTGATCTGATTTGGGTGGGGACTTAAAATAGTAGTAGAACAAAGTTTGAGTCTGGTAGCACCATTCAGACCAACAAAGTTTTATTGCTCAAGAAAGCTTCTACCCAGAATAAAACTCTGCTGGTCTGACAGGTGCCCCCCCTCCTCCCGGGCTCAGACTTCACCTTACTGCTCCACACCAGTGCGGCTCCCCGCCTGAATTTAAAATAGTGGTGTTTTGTAAGATATATTTTTTATCGTTTAAATGATCAACTGGCTAATTTGTGTCCATATTTACTATAACATTTGCTGTGTGTGATGATGACTCGTGACTGCTCTCCCATCTCCACCTGGAGCTGAAGGGCCTGCTGCATTTCTGTTCAGCCCTCACGGCTAATCAGCCCCCCACCCTCCTCCATGGTTTCATCTCACGTTCTCTGGAAGCCAGCTGGCCCCAACAAGTTCTCCCAAAGTCACATGGTTTCAATCAAGGGGAGGAAGCACTGCTACGTGCTGACAGCAACCGTAATTACCATGCTGAGATGGTTAAATAAATTACACTGGAGATTCTTCTCTCCCAATTATCCAATAACTTAAATGAAACAGCACCGTCCTACAATCAGGGGAAAGTCCCACTCTTCTGTAAACTTAGGTCAAAGGCTACAGACCATATTATTCAACATATATGTAATTATCGTTATCAGTTGCTACAGCAACGAGGCTGATTCACTTTCATGCAGAGGCTGAGGTTTCAGCATTTGACTGTTTTGTTGAATAATTCATAATTGTCAGAATACACCTACCCCAAATCAATACTGGATGCAATCTGGAAGAAGAGGCAATTCAGACCTGAACTGATTAATAAGAAATTCGTTCCTTAGCTCTATTCTATGGGTGCGTTCAGACAGCATGCTGGAGCCAGCTCGAAATGCCCCACTCCGGACCGGCACGAAGTGCACGCAAGCAGCTCCCCGGCGTCTACACGGGAGCGTGCGTTGGGCTTTTAAAAAAAATTTCACTGCTTGCACATGCGCATAAGCAATCACCCAAAAATGCAATCTAGTGCATGAGCAAAAGCAGGAGAGCAAAGCCTCTCACTCACCCAAGCTCTGTGACTTCCTTGCACTGAGAGAACCCTTCCCTTTAAACTTTTACCCCGAAACTTGTCTCCGTGGAACGGAGAAGTAGTGGCCATTTTAAAAAACATTTATTTTTTGAAAAGGTGTAGAAGCGCTCACGCGCATATCGCCGATGGTAAAAAAAAATGGCAGTCAAAAAGCGGAAGCCAGAGGCTTCCGCCGGGGGGGGGGGCTTAAAGACTCGGAAGTAGCTCGGCGACGGCTCCGCGATCACACGGGGAGAAGGCGGCTTGAGCCGGAAGAGGACAGGAGAAACCACCTCGGGACCTGGTCTCAAAAATGCGACACTTTGAGACAGCATTTGGTCCGGTAGGTGATGGCTGGGGACGGGAGGCAGCTGTGGCTGTCTGAACGTGCAGATTTGAGCTGGCTCGAGGCGTTTTGAAGCGGCTCAAATCTGTGTGTCTGAACGCACCCTATGTGTTTGGGATTCTAGAAGGAAAAAACCTGTTACTCTTCAGGTCTCGTTTCACTTCATTTTTGAATCAAGATTGGTTTGTGCAGGGACAAAACTGTGCCCTCTTTGAAGTATGGAAACACTCTAATATTACCAGACTAACTGACATTCCCTCTAAACATGGTATTCTCAATAAAGCAAAACTGGGAGGACCAACTTGAGGAGAAGGTACCACGGTTTCTCTATTTTGCGTTGAAGAATCTTTGTGATAGTTTAAATACTGATAGTATATTGTCAACTCCACTAACTGAATTTGAACACATTCTCCAGAACTGCATGACAAGTAATTGTAATTTGATTTCTAAAATCTATCAGACTGTGCTTAAAGAGGAAAATAAGAATCCTTTGTTGTATCAGAATTTGTGGCAAGCTATACCTTGCTAAACAAATGGACATCCCACCGATTATAAACGATCTTTGGTTATGGTAAAACACTGTTGGTACTGTCTTTACTCTTCTTATGTTGGAAATGTAGACCGTCTATTAAATGTATAACTCCATCTCAAGTAATACTCATCTGAAAGCTATACAAGTTCTCAAAGTATGTGTCTTAACATCTCATTGCTTACAATTGCTGTAAACAATCAAACTGTATTGACTATTATTCATGTGATGAAGTTATAATGTTTGGAATCAAGTAATAACTGTATGTTTAGTTGTACTTAATGTTTGACAGAAAAAAAGAAAATTCTCAATAAAAAGTATTACATAAAAAAAGAATTTATGGTAAGCTTATCGTAACTCGACATTATCAGAAAGTAGCTGGTCACAAATCTGGAGGTTGAATATGTTTTCCTCACAGATCCTAAGTGAGAGAATCCAAAACATTCAAGGTCCTGTCTCATTTGCCGGCCTCTGTGTTATGGCCCTGGTGTCCCTTGGAGGTCTCCCATCCAATTACTGACCAGGGCCGACTCTGCTTAGCTTCTGGGATCTGATAGTATCAGGCTAGGCTGGGCCATCCAGGTTAGGGTGACAGACCTCTACAATACAGAGATCTACGAAAAAATGGAAGATTGGTACACTTACCGTGAAGCTTCCTTCTCTGTGGTCCAGAGTGGGGCAGTACTTCAGTCCTCACTCCTGGGAAGCTCCTCCCCTCATCCCGAAGCAGGGCTGGAAAAGTTCGATCCAGAGGGGGAGGGGCTTCACTCTGACTCTCCAGTCGTCCGAAAGCCAACCTTCCCCCTTTTTATAAGAATGGAATACAACAACCTTCTCTCCCCACCCATGACTGTACAAAGGCAGGCACAGAAGACTAGAGAATCAGAGGAACAGTTCAAACATGAATAACTTTTATTTGTAACTAAACCATTAAGGAACATGAACAGAATACCTGCATCTCCCCAGTCCCTTTCGCCCTCAGCTCGGGTGAATGGGCGACCCGTGAAGTAAACTTTTACCCTGTAAGCACTGGAAGTTCTCCCTTCCACAGGGCGGGCAGGACTGCCCCACTCTGGACCACCGAGAAGGAAGCTTCATGGTAAGTGTACCAATCTTCCATTCTCCGGTGGTCCAGGAGTGGGGCAGTCCTTCAGTCCTCACTCCTGGGACGTAACATAGCCATGTTCCTCCGGGTGGGCAAAGGCAACTTCCCGTGCTTAGAGAACCTGCTGTAGTACTCTCTGCCCAAAAGTCGCCTCCTCTAAGGCTAGTCTGTCCACACGGTCCCAGCCTAGCCTGATACTTTTGTGAAGGAATGGACGGACCTCCACGTGGCTGCCCTGCATATTACTTCCAGGGATGGGAAGGACCAATATACTGCTGAGGTGACCACCTCCGAGGGAGTGTGCTGTGACCCCTTCTGGTGGAATGGCGCCTTGCGACCTGTAAGCCTGGATAATACAATCTCTAATCCATCTACTTATGGTAGATGTTGACACTCCTTTCCCCATGTTCGCTCGATTAAACGAGACGAACAAAGCCTCGGTTTTTCTCCAGTCTTTGGTTCTGTCAAGGTAAAAACTCAGGGTTCTACATACGTCGAGACAGTGCCAAATTTTTTCTCTCTCAAGTTTGGGCTCCAGACAGAAGGAAGGTAGAACTATCTCTTCCACTCTGTGAAACCTAGAATAGATCTTCGGAATAAAGGCTGGGTCTGGTCTAAGTATTACCCTGTCCTTGTGAAAAATACATAAATCTTTGTGAACTGATAGGGCCCGAATTTCAGATACCCAACGTGCCGATGTTATTCCCACCAGGAAAACTGTCTTTAAGGTGAGTTCCCTTATGGAACAAAGGGTCCCCTGCATAATGCTCTGAGTACCGTATTCAGGTTCCACGTTGGAAATCTATGTGACTGTGAGGGATTCAATAAGGCTACCACTCTCAGGAACCTTCTAACATGTGGGCAAACGATTTTCCTTTGCCCGCACCACTCACAGTGGAGAGCGCTGCCACCTGCCTCTTAAGAGTGCTGGTGCTCAGGCCTTTTCCCAGACCTTGTTGGAGAAAGGCCAAAATGGTTCCCACCCGGGCTTTAAGTGGGTTCAACCCCTTAGATTCACACCACCTCGAGAAAGTTTTCCAAGTCTTGTTATATATTCTGTTGGTGGAAACCTTTCTAGATGCCAGCAGCATGGAGACCACCTCAGGCTCATAACCCAGGACCTCTAACTGCCTCCTCTCAATCTCCAGGCTGTTAACTGAAACATTTCTGGTCTGGGGTGTATGGTTCTCCCCTGGGTCAATAGATCTCTCCTGACTCCAAGGGTTCGTTATGTTTAGTCTCATTAAGTCCTGGAACCATGACCTTCTCGGCCAATAGGGGGCTATCAGGATGACGTCTGCCTTTTGATCTATTGTACGTTGTACTACCCGAGGGATGAGTGGTATCAGAGGAAACACATACAGAAGTGACCTTGGCCACTGTAGGGTCAGAACATCCGTGCCCAGAGACCCCTCCACCGGCTGTTTGGTCACAAAATAACGAGTTTGTCGGTTCTGTTTGGATGTGAAAAGATCCACCTCCGCGTCTCTGAACCTTTCGCAAATCTTTAGGTATGTAGCAATGTGTAGTTGCCACTCTCCCTAGTCTACCGAGCGTCTGCTCAGCCAGTCCGCTACTACATTTTGTGTTCCTGGTACACGAATTGCCCTGATGGAGAGTAAGTTTTCCTCTGCCCACTGCATGATCTGTACCGCTTCCTGGAGAAGGTGTTGGAATTTTGTGCCTCCTTGCTTATGTAGGCTTTTGCCGTTGTGTTGTCTGTACGTATCAGCACATGGCAGCTTGACAGAGGTGTCTGCATCTGGATTAGGGCCAATTTTATGGCTCGAAGTTCTAGGAAGTTGATACTCCTGGATCTCTCCAATTCCGACCAGGTCCCTTGTGCCATGGTACCCAGTGAGTGGGGTCCCCATCTGAAGAGGCTCACATCCGTTGTTAGTTCTACTCTCTGAGGTTCCTGTAGGGCAGGGGTGGCCAACCTTGCTTAACGTAAGAGCCACATAGAATAAACATCAGATGTCTGAGAGCCGCAAGACAGGAACAAATATCAGACACACGTTTTTATTTTTAAAAATATGCAAATGTGCTTTTTATTAACGTTAAATGGGACTGCCAAAAATAAAAACAAACGAGGAAAACCGGTTATTGATAATGATATTACTTGTTTGCTAATGATATTGAGAGAGAGAGAGAAAAAGAGAGAGATGGAAAGAAAGAATTAAAGAAGTGGAAAGAAAGAGAGAGAGAGAAACTAGGAAAGCAAATAGATGGGAGGGAGGAAGGAAGGGAGAAAGAGAGAAAAAGCATGCCTCCCCTTTGCTTCCCTAGCCGCCCTGCCAGGAGCCGCACAATATGTGTGAAAGAGCCGCATGTGGCTCCCGAGCCACAGGTTGGCCACCCCTGCTGTAGGGGCATCCCCTTGGTGAATCGCTGTGGGATGAGTCACCATTATAGTTCCTGTTGTAACTCCTGTGGTAGCAATACTTGTTTGGTCAGTTTTTACATTATCTCTGTTTGGTACTGTGGTAAGGACCTCTGTAGTGGACGTGTATGGAACCTGACCCAGTATAGGAAATCTTGGCAAGACACTAGCATCCCTAGTAGGGCTGCTAGGGAGAGGACATCCTGTTGTGGTTTTTCCAAGGTTTGTTGGAGAAGATTGGTTAACTTTACTTCCCTCTCTGTGGATAAGAAGACTTTGTCCTGTAGGGTGTCGATCCTTACTCCTAGGTGGTTGAGAACCTGCATGGGTATCAGGGTACTCTTCTCCCTGTTTATTTTGAACCCGTGGTCTTGGAGTACTTGTATCATCAGATTGAGGTTCCATTCTGCTTTTCTGCAGGAGTCCGCTTTGATCAGGATGTTGTCCAGGTAGGGAAACAATGCTGCCCTGTAGTCTCAATGCTGCTACCAGTGAGACTAGTATCTTGGTGAATACTTGTGGAGATGATGTTAGACCGAAGGGGAGTGCCCTGTACTGAAAGTGGTTGCCATTGTATGCGAACTGGAGAAAACGGCGGTGACTGGGTTTGATGGAGGTATGCCTCTGCCAGATCTAGGGAGACCATGAAGTCCTTCGTCTGTAGGGAGGCTAGGATGGATCTCAGTGTCTCCATTTTGAATTTCCTCTTCTTGATGTATTTGTTGAGACGTTTCATGTCTAATATGGCTCTGGTGTCCCTGTTTTTCTTGGGGACCGTAAAGAATATGGAGTAAACTCCACGTGTCTCCTCTGTCTCTGGTACCTTCTTGATTGCGCCGATGTGAAGCAGGTGTTGGATGGCCGCCATCATGGTTTCATGGTGTTCTGGTGATTTTTTCCTGGGCATTTCCATGAACCTTTGTTGTGGGATTGTCTGAAACTCTACGGCATACCCTAGTGAGACCCAGCACCCATTTGTCTGAGACAGTTCTTTCCATTGGTCTGAGAAGAATAGGTCTGGCTCCCACTCCCTCCGTGTCCCTGGCATAGTCATGCCGTTGGTCCCTTTTTGGATCCTCTGCCTCCTTGATTCCCTTTTCCCTGGAAGGATTGCATCCTATTGTCTCTGGGTCTGTACTGCCATCTGCCTCTGGCTGGTCTTTGCTGAGGTCTGTCCTCGCGTCTGTAACCACGAAAGGGTTGAAATTGTCAGAATCTGACAATGAAAGGGTTGTCTGTTGCTGTGATGTCCTCTCTACTTTCTGTTTCGATATGCCACATTGTATCCAATTGTTTTATTGCTGCCTTGAAGTCGAAATAGCTGCTCTGCTTAATGTTACTTTTCCCCAGGAGGATGGCCTGTCACATATTTGGTTGTCACATAAACAACCGTGACTATCTCATCCTGTCCACTCCCCCTCGCCTTTCAGGCCTGAAGTATTTTATCAAAGTTGTTTCAACCTTGGAGACTGTTTAATTGTTGCTGACCAAATGTTTAGCCTCGAGATCGCACATCTGGGTCACTCGGGGCAAGAAGGGAATTTTTATAACTTTCCCACCTTTTGGTGAGAACAAACAATTGCCATTTTTTCCTGCTTTGCTGCATTCATTTTGATTGGTTCTTTATGTTTAAGCACCTATGCCTGAAAGTATATTAACCCATGTCATTTTCTTTCCTGTATCTCTAACAAACATCGAGTACCTGTTCCAGTACTAGAAATAAAGAACTTTGCTTTAACCCAAAGGTCTTTTTTTCTTATCTTTATCTTCCACTAGATAGCGGTCAACACCTGCTCCCAAAAGGTGAATTCCTTTGAATGGGACCGCCACTACCTTAGCTCTTGCCGCTGGATCAGCCTCCCAGTGTCGTAGCCATGTGTTCTGTCTAGCTGTTACACTGCATGCCATGGACCGCGCCGCTAGGTGCATGGTGTCCAGGGAGGCTTCTGCCGCAAAGGCTGAGGCCAGCACTATTTTCTTGAGCTCATCCTTAAGTTTCTTAGGGACCTTGCTGCCTGCTGTCGTCAGGTCTGAGGCCCAGGTATATGCAGCCCTGGCAAACAAGGATCCTGTAGCTGATGCTCTCAGGGAAGCTGCTGAAGCCTCGAAATCTCTGCGTAGGGCTTTCTCAACTCTTTTATCACAGTTCGTTCTTAGGAAGCCCATCAGAGTCCATGGGAAGGAACAGAAGTGGATGCCAGGGAGTTTATTGGGTTATCCACCGCCGGTAGCTTAAGCTTTCTACTCGCTTCTGGAATAAGAGAATAGTTTGTTAATCAGCGGGTTACTAGTTTTGAGGTTTGCCGGGTGTTCCCATTCCGCCATCATGATATTGTAGAAGGCGGCTCGGATTGGTACTTCCGATGGCATAGGTGAGGTCTTTGGGATGGCCTTGGTGGATCCTCCTTGTCTTCCTGGATTTTAGGGGTATAGTTTAGCTCCAGGGTTCTAATGACCTTTGGTAGGAGTTTGTGGTAGAGGTCTTGAGGGAATAGTCTAGACTGAATTGAGGGGACTGCCTCCTCTTCCTCCTCTGAAAGGTCCCCTTCCTCTTTTTCAGGTACAGGAGGCTCTGAGTCTGAGTCCTCCTCAAAATCTGTGATCCTTGGGGTGAACCCTTTTTCAGATATAGACAATCTCCTTCTTTTGTTGGGGATTTCTGTGGCATACCCCTGTTCAGAGGCTTGGTCAGAAGGCGACTGTGGCTCAGAACCTCTAAATTCCTTTCTCAGTTCTGTTTTGAGCCAGGAGAGTAGAGAGTGTCTGGCCTCCTCTTCCGAGGGTTGTCCTGTGGGCAGGCCTGGGAGACTACTTTGTGATGTTTCTAAGTCTGGGAAACTGGGTGATCCTGTGGCTTCCAGTTGGTCGGCCATTTTGACTCCCCTGAAAGTGAAAGTAGGACATCACCCTTGGAGCCCTTGTATTAAAATGGCCGGCCCCTTCCCTCTGCATGTGACCCTGAACAGAAAGCCAAATCCCCTTTCGTTTCTGCATATATATATAGCCTTCCACCTGGCCGTAGGTGGGGGGGGGGAGCGAGTGAAGGGCGGTCCTACCATTACTGCCATCCTCTGGGCCACTCTGGAGCCTCTGGTCAGCCTCTGTTCCTGGGAAAGAGGAGGGACCGCTCCAGTGCTGAACGGGTTGGCGACGGCTTTTTCTGCGCCACCCGATGCTTCCGCTGGGACCCGCCAAACTCCCCGGCTCTGTCCGAGCCACTTGTCACCATCACGGTGTCGTGGGGAGCGGAGGGGGGGTAAGAGGGGTTTTGCTGCTCTTCCCGCCGGGTCCAGGCAAACTTGCGGTGCTGCGGCTGCTTGGGGGCCTCCTTGCCAGAGGCTGCCGGTGCTGCACTCTCCCCTCCCAAGGCTTTTCTCTCTGCGCCAAGCTCTCGGGAGTAAGTGGGAGGTAGGGTGTGGGGTGGGTTTTTTTGGGAGGTAGTACCTTCCCTCGCTCCCTCCAACTTTTCTCTCTTCTTCTTTTTCTTCCAGATCTTTGTGCTCGGAGGAGCAAAGCTGACACGTCCTGCTTGGAAGCAGGGCTGGATAGACTGGAGAGTCGGAGTGAAGCCCCTCCCCCTCTGGATCGAACTTTGCCGGCCCTGCTTCCGGAAGAGGGGAAGAGCTTCCCAGGAGTGAGGACTGAAGGACTGCCCCACTCTTGGACCACCAGAGAACATGGGACCTCTACAGTACCCTTCTTGCATATTCCCATTGGGAAGAGACTGCAAGATTAAATGAAGAGCTTTTTTTGGTAAGAATTCTTGCTTGGCTCTATAAGAGGCCATTTCAATTATCTTAACAGAACAGCTAGTGTGGAGAATCCTTACCAACGGAAAGATGGACTGCCAACAACCTGGAAGGGAAAAAATGTCCTGCCCCTTTAATAGAGGGCATGATGGGTTGTCATTTCCCAGGTGCCATGAAAACTTCCAGCTGCCCAGCTAGCCCAGTCTTGGGAGCTAAGCAGGGTTGGCCCGGTTAGCGGTTGGATGGGAGACCACCCAGGGGGCCAGGGTTCCTATGCAGAAGCAGGCAGTGCCAAAACACAGTGCCAAACCAGTCTGGTGTAGTGGTTAAGTGCACGGACTCTAATCTGGGAGAACCGGGGTTGATTCCCCACTCCTCCACTTGCACCTGACTGGATGACCTTGGGCAAGCCATAGCTCTGTACCAGCTGTGGGAAAGAGCTCTCTCAGCCCCACCTACCTCACAGGGTGTCTGTTGTGGGGAGGGGAAGGAAAAGGAGTTTGTAAGCCGCTCTGAGACTCCAAGTGAGTGAAGGGCGGGATATAAATCCAATCTCCTCTTCTTCTTCTGTTCATTCCTTGTCTTGAAAACCCTAAGGTGTAGCCAAAATTCCACTGATAGTGCTTCCCACCACCAAATCCTGCCTTGTATTCCAAATAGGCCCTAAAGGCTGCTCAGACATAAAGTAAAATCCATGACAAAACTACAACAAACACTAATCAACAGATACTTAAAAAGGCAAAGAAAAGCACAGCACCATCCACAGCTTTTCTCCTGCCCCACACTTGAGCAGCAAAGGCCTTCCCGGACATCCACTATGAACCACCTTCCAAAATATTAGCAAAGACTGAATCTGACAGGGAGAGAAGTTTGTGGCATGTCTAGAAGTGCATTGAGAAAGAAGATCTGAGCACCTCAGGCAAGGCAAGGCCATGGCTCAGTGGGAGAGCCTCTGCCTGGCATGCAGAAGGTCCCCTGGTCCAGTCCCCAACATCTCCAGCTGAAAGGACCAGGCAGTTGATGTGAAAGACCTCCACCTGAGACCCTGGAGAGCCGCCACCAGTCTAAGCTGGCAGCACTGAGCTTGATGACCCATGGGTCTGATTCAGTATAGTCAGGTGTGTCAATCCCCCCTCCCTCCCTCACCACCCCCTCCTCCCTGCCCTTCCCCTTTAGCTGCAAGAAAAATGTGCCTGGTTGGGGAAATGCGATCCAGGGTGGTGTGAGGCCGGGAAAGGTCAGGCACCGTTCCACCATCGGATGCTTCCTCCCTCCCAACTGTGCTCTGTCCGGCCAGGCCTGCATCTCTGTCAAGCATCTAGCCCCACCCTTACCCCTTAGAACTGTGCAGCTGGAAAGGAGCTGGTCTTGGCCTCAACCAGTCAGTGGGAGAACCCAGTGTTCCCCTACATACACCCCAAAGGGACTGAATACTGCTTGCCAAGCAGATGACACAAGAAGGAAATGCATTCTTGTAACAAAAAATTAGGAAATACAGCTGGCTGGACGGATGGCAGACAGGAGCCAATTCTAAAACCTGAGTCATGCTCACAGATGGAAGGTCTTCTGAGCATTACATGCTCATTCTGTACCTCTGGTACCCAGTTGCCATGGGGGAACTGGCTGTGGTGCTTTTCTTGTAGCTAGAGATTTCAGCCCAGGACCATGAGCCATCTTGGGACTGACCTGAAATGGCTTTTGCTGCATAGCTGGTGCATTCTAGAGGATTCTGGGGCACGTTCAAGGGTACCTCCTGAGTTCAGGCGGGCACAGATTGTTGGGCTCAGTGGTGCCCTTATGTAACCAGAGCATGCACCCTGGAAGCCAGCCAATGATTGTGCACACCAGGCCCAAGAGCAGCAAAAGCACTCTATTGGCTACATATCAGCCACTGGGGTCAATCTGAGCTACTGGCTGTACCATACAAAGCCCTTTCACAGCCTTTAGACCCTCATATCTGCAGGGCCAACTCTCCCCATGTTCTGTGTCCTGAAAGCTTTGCTCATTGGACCAATGTTCCTCTCTAATATCCCCCACCACACACACACACTGAGCACAGCAGTTCACATCCTGAGCAGAACGTAACTGCTGTAATCTTAGAATGGGCAGTGCAAGTGCAAGACCCTCCGTGGCTCCGGATGGCTGCTGAATGGGGCTTCCTGTGTTCATGAGCGGCTGCTCATCTGCACAGCTGAGAGGGCATACTAGTGGGGATTGCAAGACTGTGTACAGGACATACTGTCTGTTTCTGTCTGTTTTATCCTATTATGCAATTGCTGTACCATTTAATATGCCACGTTAATACTTATTCTTTGTTTAAGCCGTGTTCCAGATTTTTGCTTGGTTTTAATTCCCGCACTGTAATCATATTGTTTCATTTATTAAAACATTTATACCCCACCTTTCCTCCTGGTTACATTGCTTAATGGATATCCTATCTTGTTGACTGTACTGACTTACGCTGTGCATTCCACCTTGAGTGTTGGTAAGAAAGGTGGACTATAACTTAAAGAAATAAAGAAAGGTGCATAAAACCGTCTTCCGGGGCAGCTCTCCACCATCAGTGCCTCCTCCCCAAAGAACTTCCACCTGGAAGGTGCCTTAGAGCAGTTCAAAACACACTACGAAGGATGGCAGGGATCTGGATAAGACCCCACCAACCTTCAGATACATTCATGGAAGCCAAATACCTTCCAGTTTGGTGTGGTGGTTAAATGCGCAGACTCTTATCTGGGAGAACCGGGTTTGATTCCCCACTCCTCCACTTGCACCTGGCTGGCTGATCTTGGGAAAGCCATAGCTCTGTCCCAGCTGTTCCCTCAAGGACAGCTTGGGAAAGAGTTCTCTCAGCCCCACCTACCTCACAGGGTGTCTGTTGTGGGGAGGGGAAGGGAAAAGGAGTTTGTAAGCCACTCTGCGACTACAAGTGAAGGGTGGGGTATAAACCCAACCTCCTCCTCTTCCTCTTCTCATAGACACACACATGGAACGAGAATAACCAAAGCTCTCAGGCAGGGGTATCGAAGGCAGGGGGTGGGGCCGGCCCCTCCAGGTCTGTTATTTGGCTCACAAGCAAGGAAGAGGAGGGTCCATCCCCTTCCCTCCCTCTCTCTCAGTTGGGCCAGGCTGCGCATATATGGCCTCTGCCCCCCCCCCCAAGAGGTAGGGAGGTCCCGGCCTCCCTGTCAGTGCGCGGGCGCACTCAGCCTCCCCCTACGCTCCTGCAGCAGAGGCTGCCCCCTTCCCCATGGTGGCTGCCACCTTCTCCTCCTCCCCCTCTGCTAGCCTCTCCCATTCTTTCTCCTTCGCAATGCCGGAGAAGCGGCCCTTTGGGAGGAGGGAAGGAAGAAGGGAGCAAGGGAGTCATTATGTGTGATGGTGGTGGAGAGGGAGCAGCTGATGTGTGATGGGGAATGCCAGAGTGTATCTGGGGGAGCACTGTAAGGGACTGGAGGGAGGGGCACGGAAGGGAAGGGGTGAAGTGCATGTAGCGGGGTGCGTGGTGGGAACACTACTTGGAAAGCCATGGAAGAGGAGGAGAAATAGGGCTGTTGAGGTGATGGAAAGTGCTGAGCATTTTGTTGGAGGAGTGGCATGCAAGAGCAGGAGTGTAGTTGGAGGCTAAGATAAAACAGGAATCTTAAACACTTAATTAGATTTTCTTGCATCACTTTTATTTTCAAGGTGTCTGTACCTTGCTTTTCTCCTGGGATGGGGACCCAAAGCAATTTACAAGCATCATTCTCCTCATCTGTGTTTTTGTTCTCACAACAATTGTGCAGGGGACGTTAGGCTGAGCGAGTGACTGGCTCAAGAGTCACCCAGCAACTTCCACAGCAGAGCAGGGCTTATGAATCTTGATGTCCCAGTTGGCTTTCTTCGTGCTCAAGCCTCAGCACTGTGGGGTGCCTCCGTGTCTTTGTGGAAGGTCAGGCCTCTGAGTGGGACTGAAGTGGAAGGAAAGGAGTGGTCAGTGGGAGCAGAGTTGAGATTTGGAGGCGAGTGGATTGGTGAGGATGAATCACAGAAGTGGCAGAAAGAAAGGTTTAGGAAATCTGGCCACTGATGGGTAAATCTGTGGAGGGTTCATGGTTTTTGTGGTGGATTGAGCAAGTGTTGAGGGCGCTGGCTTCAATTCCTTGGAGAATTTATATTCTATGGGTACATTTTGGGGTGGACCTCTCTAAGTGGGGAAGAAACCCTGCTTTACACACAAAAATGCCTCCAGGGTGGCTGGGGAAAAAGTTGCTAATCTAGTGTAGTGGGGAAGTGTATTTTCAGGGAGGGAAGAGGACCTCTGGGATTACTTGTGCGGAGGGGTGGGGGTGGACAGGAAAAGTTTCTCTAAAGCGGGAGGCGTACTCAAGGTGGATTACACACAGTGACACAGTATAGTCGACAAAATGGGACACTTACGCTGCTCCCCACCTACCAATGAAAGGATGCCATAAATTGCTGGTAGGTAGGGAAGCAGTGTGGTGCTGGACTGAAGGATGAGCTTTCTGAAGTTGGAATTAGCAAATTTTACCACTGCTTGGGTCTGAATTACCCCCAACTTAAGGCTTTTGCATCTAAAATTCTGTGTTTGGGACAACGTACATCTGTGAACAGCTCTTTTCTGTAATAAATGTCAATAAATCAAAAGTATGTTCTCAGCTTATGTTGGGGAGATGAGGAGCACAGGAACCTTCTCATGGACCCCCAGACCCCCTGTGGATATTGGGGAGGGAGAGAAAATGGCTTCCCAATTGCATCAAGAGTGAGAGAAGACAAATGTTTCAGAACACCTCTTATTTATTTAACTTCAAACTCAAATGTAAAACTCTTTAGAACATATAAGAATCTGGTATGCAGCATACAAAATTTATCAAAATAATCAAATACCTAATTAGAGTGCACTGCAATTTTAGAAAGGATATATCCTGGTTGCTCTGTCAAGGCCCATAAGGAGGGTGGTTGCTCAGAACAACACCGGACAAGACTAAATTCAGACATTAAGTTCCTTTTCCCATCCATAGGTGCTAATGTAACCGCCAGTTAAGTCTGTTGCTAAGCATATGATGTATACCTAATGTACACAACAAAGCTTAGCCCTTTCTTTCTATCTCTGGGGTCAGGAAAGTCAGGGAAAGCTAGGGGGGCTCAGAGAGTCAAGGAAGCTACTTACAGATACCCTATATATTTAGAATTTGATAGTGTATATACATTCCAAAAGGCCAAAGTCATGTAAGGCAAATGTCATGTACAGGGTTATGAATACCAGAAGACCACAGCACCAGCAGAGTCCTGAAACCTCCTGGGAAACAAAACCAAAGATTCATCTATACTTTACTATAGAAATTAAAGTAACATAGGTTTAACAGAGGACTGAGGCTCAATCCAGGCCCTGATTCCACAACAGTTTACAGATATACACCTAAACAGCATACTCAAGATTGCTATAGCACAGATATTGACTCCAGATTTTGATGCAATAATACAGAGCAAGAGGTGTCAGTTATCAAAGACTGTTAAATAAATGAAATACTGTAAGGCTCTTAATATTTTAAGCATGTTTTGTATTTTGAGTAAAAATAATATCGTTAATTGGGTTTGTCTATGTTCTTTCTGAAGTTTGTATCTCCGCTACCTGGCATTACATTTTATGGCACACGTGGCCTGGCCCGACAAAGTGACATTCATATCAGATCCAGTCCTCACCTCTGCTCTAAGCTGTGAAAACTAAAGCAAGACAACGGGGGGGGGGAACATACTTACAGGAAGTCCTGAAATATCAGAGTATTTCTTGGCTGGTTTAAAGCAAGGAGGAGCATCAATACTGAAGTCTGGAGGAGAGGCAGAAACAGAACAGAAGAAAGGGCATTTAATGGAAGGACCAGCTAAGCCTACAGAGCTATTTCTTTAAAAACCCCTCCCCCAGCAGTTCTTAACCCAGAGAAATACAAAAAGGTGGAAAGGACAATCCTTCACATTTTTATCCTGCCTTTTCTCCAGGAAATTCAAGGCAGCATGCATGGCTGTCTCCTCCTTCATTTTCCCCTCACAACTATCCTGGGAGTGTGTGAATGGTCCAAAGTCACCCAGCAAACTTAACGGAAACCAGGGGTTTGAGGACTCCTACAAACAGGCCCCAGTTCTGCAAGATAGCAGGCCTGCTCCAGTGACAATGTGTCTCGAATGAGGGAATAAACAGGTGCGTTTAGCAGATGTCTGAGTTCAGTAGCAGGGTGAGGAAGCCAGGGCACTAATCTCTCCACATCCACATAAACAGACTTTCCACATACAAATCCACATAAATAGGAAATCTATAAAAAGGGAGATTGAAAAAACAAAAACAAAAAACAATTATGAAGGCAGAATGCCAGCAGGGGGTTGGAGGCTATCCAGTGCATTGCACGGAGTGTCACATGTATGACTACATGCCCACTGGACAGAAGTCATGGGTGTGTGTGTTTGGTGCAAAGAGCACCCGGTTCTGAGGGAAAGCGTTCAAACCTCGAGGCCAAGGTGGCTGACCTAGAGAAACAGAGACAGTCGGTTAGGCACACAGATAACACTCTCGGGAGATTATTTAAAACTACAGTATTGGAAGCTCGGATAAAATGTATCCCACAGGTTAGGAAAAGTACAAATGTTTTTTTTTTAAAGGCCTGCATGGTTAACGAACAAAGTAATGAAAGCAGTAAAAGGTAAGAAGGATTCCATTAAGCGGTGTAAGGCTCGAGTGAGGTAAATAAAAGGGAGTACAGGCTTTGGCAAATAAAATGCAAGTTTTGATCAGACAGGCATAAACAGACTATGAAGAACATACTGCGAAAAACATAAAGACCAACAATAAAAATGTCTTCAAAGACATTAGAAGCAGAAAACCAGTTAGGGATGCAGTTGGGCCCTTGGATGACCAAGAGGTGAAAGGATTACTGAAGGATGATAGGAAAATGGCAGAGAAGCTGAATGCATTTTTTGCCTCTGTCTTCACTGTGGAAGATGGGAAGTGCCTGCCCACTACAGAATAGCCAATTTCAGGAGGGGTATTGAAAGTCCCGAGTGGGACTGAGGTGGTGAGAGAGTCTAATAGAAAAATTAAAAACTGACAAATCACCAAGCCTTGATGGCATACATCAAGGCATACATCAGCTCTGAAACAACTCAAATGTGAACTTGTGGATCTCCTGACAAAAATATACAATCTATAACCAAAATCTGCCTCCATTCCCGAGGACTGGAAGGTAGCTAATGTAAACCCCACCTTTAAAAAAGGTTCCAGAGAAGATCTGGAAAATTACAGGCTGGTCAGTCATTAACGGGTAAGTTGGTGGGATCTGTTATTAAAGATGGAATTAGTAGGTACACTGATAAACAAAAGCTTTTGAGGAAGAATCAACATGGATTCTACAAAATCTTGTCTCATTAAATTTTTAGAGTTCTTTGAGGGGGTGAACAAAGATGTGGACAAGGATGATCCAGTAGATGTTGTTTACCTAGACTTCCTGAAAGTTTTTGATAAAGTTCCTCATCGAAGGCTCCTAAGCAAACTCAGCAGTCATGGGATAAGAGCACAAGTCCTCTTGTGGATTAAAAACTGGTTAATTAACAGGAAACTGAGAGTGAGTATAAATGGACAGTTTTCACAGTGAAGGGAGGTAAGCAGTGGCGTACCGCAGGGCTTCGTACTAGTTCTGGTGTTTTTTTAACTTGTTCATAAATGATTTGGAGTAGGGAGGAAGCAGTGAAGTGGCTAAGTTTGTGGATGACACTAAGTTGTTCAGATATCACCAAAAAAATCACAGTAATAAAAATACCAACCGAAGAAAAAATTACTGTGAATAAGGCGCTAATGAATTAATAAAAACATGTATCAAAATCAATTGTGTATTCTTGGTCATTATATACTCATGATTACTGTCATCAATAAATTTCATGTAACAAATATTCAAATTCATAAAGAATAAATGTGTGAAGTTCTTTTAGAGTCTATACAAAATACATAAAAGTTCATTCCAATATTCACGCAGCAAAATCCATGCAGGGACGAGGTTTCCAGATATGCCACTTGTTTCAAAATCTTCCTCAGGTAAGAACTGAAAATATGTAAAAGCACATATAAAGGACCATATGCCCTTTAACCACAGATACAGACCATACAGAATATGGTCAATTTAAACACAAACACCAAAAATCCATGATACTAGACTAGCTTACTAAATCTTTTATTTCAGTTTCCCAAGGACTACCTTTCAAGGCTTTCTGACGTCATTAGAGCCTTTAGTATAGAATAATTCCTGAAAAAAACCCCATAGACTAATTGTTCCCGAACAATCATTACATACCAAAAGAAACCGGTAACAATACCAGATGCTCAGACAACTTACCACGTAATATCAGATACTCTTCTTTACTAATTCGACACCAATCCACAACATTCATCAGGAACGAACCTCAAACTTTCTAGTGTTGCTAAAGCCTCCTAAGTTTTAATATTTTAGAGGATCATATTACTATCAGATAGTCACAGCTGTACATAATCACAATTGTAAAAAGTTAGCTAATTTTTAAAGGAACATGTTCATATTACAGAAAACATGAAAGCTCCAAAGATTGATTCAGACAGTATGAAGCATATGTTCTAAGTCTGTGAATCCAAAAGGCTTCTTTACAAAACAGAACTTTATGTATATTGCATTTATCATAGGGATGTGGAACAAATTTTTCTAGAACCGGAAACTTAAAATCATCAAGTTTAGGATTCATCTCTAAAAAATGCTGCATCAAAGGTGCTTCAGTGATTTGATTTCTAATACGGGACTTGTGTTCCACAATTCATGTCCAAATAGAACGGGTAGTTGCCAAGAACATTTTAAAAGATATATCACCCATTTGGTAGCACAGTCGGTAAAAATATAATAACTCTTTTTCAAAACCAATTTCAGGAAAACCTCATCCCTGCAAGGTTTCTGCTGCATGAATTTTGGAATGAGCTTTCATATATTTTGTATGGACTCTAAAGGACTTCACACATGTATTCTTTACGGATTTGTATATTTGTTACATGAAATTTATTGATGACAGCAACCACGACTAAGTTGTTCAGGGCAGTGAAACCCAGAGGGATATATCAAAGCTGGGCAAGTGGGCATCAATGTGGCAAAGGAGGTTTAACATGGGCAAGTGCAAAGTAATGCACATTGGAGCCAAAAATCCTAACTATAAATTTTTGTTGATGGTGTCCGAACTTCCAGGAGAGAGATCTTGGAGTAATGGTAGATAATTCACTGAAGATGTTGACTCAGTGTGCGACTGTAATAAAAAAGGCAAACGCTATGCTGGGGATGATTAGGAAGGAACAAATCAGCCATATCATAATGTCCCTGTATAAATTTTGGTGTGGCCTCATTTGGAATACTGTGTACAGTTCCGGTAACTACTTTGAAAAAATATTATAGCATTGGAAAAGGTGCAGAAAAGGGCAACTAAAATGATTAAGGGGATAGAACCAATGCTCCCTCTAAGCTGTGGAATCTTGTGAGCAAAAATTCTACTTTGAGAGCTACTGACATTCAAGTTGTGAGTGAACGATTTGGCTACTGCATAAATTAGTCTACTCTGGAGCCATCTTTCCTGAGCTAAGACAAAAATCTGTGAGCTGGAGGCTAAAAAACTGTAAACTAGCTTACACTAACTCAGCTTAAAAAGAGATTGGATTTATACCCTGCCCTTCACTATCCGAAGGAGTCTCAGAGCAGCTTACAATCTCCTTTCCCTTCCCCTCCCCACAACAGACACCCTGTCAGGTGGGTGGGGCTGCGAGAGCTCTGAGAGAACTGCTCATGAGAGAACAGCTCTGAAAGAACTTGTGACTAACCCAAGGTCACATCAGCAGCTGCATGTGGAGGAGTGGGGAATCAAACATGGTTCTCCCAACTAGAGTCATGCTCCTAACCACAACATCAAACTGGCTCTTAGAGAGAATACTGGATGGAACGCCTTCCCTATGAAGAAAGGTTAAAGAGGTTATGGCTCTTTAACTTGGAGGAACGATGACGACTGAGGGGTGACATGATCGAGGTTTACAAAATTTTGCATGGAGAAAGAGAAAGAAGTCCTTTTATCCCTTTTTCACAATACAAAAACTCATGGGCACTCAATGAAATTGATGAGCAGTAGGCTTAGGAAAGATTAAAGGAAATACTTTCCCATGTGGAATTCACTGCTACAGGAAGTGGCAGCGGCAATAGGTATAGATGAAACACTATGTCAGGGGCAGTGATGCTCCGTATTCTTGGTGCATGGGGGGCAACAGTGGGAGGGCTTCTGGAGTTCTGACCCCACTGGTGGACCTCCTGATGGCACCTGGGTTTTGGCCATTGTGTGACACAGAGTGTTGGACTCGATGGGCCACTGGACTGATGCAACATGACTTCTTTCATGTTCTTATGTCAACCCTTCTTCCATATCCTGCAGCTTAATATCTACAAACAATAGCTTCCAGCACATGCCTTTTACAGGTTAGCTACAAACTACTGCTCAAGTCGGATATGCAATCGTTCTGGAAAAAGAAATGTAATCTTTTCAATCTGATTAATCTTTAAGCACGTCCCACTTTTAAGAATGGGCAATGACTTAGGAAACTGCACAAACACTTAAACAAGGGAATGGAAGCCGCTCTGCACTGGAGCTGTTGGAGGAGGTGTGGCAAGCTCTGCTCCCCATGCAGACACACCTCCAGGCATCGTGCCCTGTGTCAGGGGCTTGAAACTATCCTTCATTTCCCCACACATCCACATTCACAGATCTGTTTTGTGCTTGTGAAGCTCCTCTTCCCCTTACAGGCTTTCGGGATGGATTTTATGGCTGAAGAATTTCCAGTTTAGCAGATCAGCTCCTTTTAATCATCATTAATATCTTCTGAGTGATGGTCTTGGACAGCCATGTTTACATCTTTCAACTGCTTGATTTTTAACTCCCAAGATTTTTTTTTTGTATGTGAAGGTTTATTTTTGAAGAGAGGATGTGGTACAAATAGCATCATCAGCAAGTTGTCAGTTACAATACACTGGGAACACACATTGCCGGCAGGATAGCATCAGAGCCTGAGAACACTTAGCAGCATATTTATTTCTGGACCAAAGATCTAAAGTCTACTCTATCATCCACCTTCCTTTCCTGTTATCCCAACCAAATTACAAGTCTAAACATTAAAGGGACTGCATTGTACACTGCAAGCCATCTATTGCTGTGGAAGAATCACCATCCTTGTGACTAATCCCCCACCCCCAAAAGCACAAAGGACAACCTGCAGTGTGAGAGGAGCAGGGTCATGATGTTCCAAGTTCATGATCCAAGTAAATGGACTCTTAGGACAATCTGCATGAAAATCGTCACATCAAAACCAGCTGGGATGATCCAGAAGTGCAGGATCACATAAGGAAGGCGATGCTAATCAACTACTTGAGAATCCTGAATGAAGTTGTATGAAAACAGCATGGCTTTTCTGTTACATAATGGGTAAGTTCAGATGGTTCGGAATCGGATGAACATTTGACGGACCATCTCCTACACATCCCTGGGTGCCAACTACGGTAATCAGGCAGCCATCTGTTGGCTATCCCACCACTTAAGGTAGCCCGTCGAGCAATAACCAGAGCCTGAGCCTTTTCTTTTTTTTTAACTTTCTTTTTATTAAAATTTTTCAATAACAATACAGTCATCAGCTCTGCCTCTGTGGAATGGGCTCTCTGGAGAGGCGAAGGTGCCCCCTCTCTTTGGGGATCTTCAGAAGGGGCTGCAAAGCCGGCCTGCTTGCCAGGGGTCTGGAGGGGAGGGGGTCTGAATAGCATGCATCTTTTAAGGGGGGAGGGGGGAGACATTGAGGGTTTGCTGTTTTATGTTTGGTTTTAGCTGGAGATGCTTTAACTATTACGGTAAGCCACCTTGAACCAAGAGGAAAGGAGGGATTGAAACACTGGACCTTACCCAAAGGTTCTTTCTCTTCAGTGGGGGCAGAATCATCCAGACTGGTTAAGTCACGCCTCTGCTCGCTCACGTAGGGCTATGCAATTTTTTGCATGGCTCCAATTGGAGAGACCTAGTTTGACCCTCCAGTCATGTCCAAGCCCTGCTGTTTATATTGCCTTTTTTTTAGTTTTGTCTAGTCCTTACAGCACGTTCCTCTGTGCTTCCTCTTCCATTTTTCTCCACCCCTTGTATCTAGGTTTCTCTCTTCCGCTGCTTTTTTGGGGTGGAGGGGTGGAGGTGGGAAGTGGATGACTTCGCCCCCACTGGTTAAGATGAAAGGCCGAATTTACCTTGGGTATGAAGGATAGATCTGTCCGCAGCAAAACAGATTCTTTCTGGGAAATGCACAACTCCTTCCTCGTGGATGATGCTACCAACTCTGATGCCCTCCTGGCTGATAAGAATTTGAGTTTGGCGGATTTCAGAGGCTCGAATGGCAGTTTGATAAGCGCTTTTAATATGGTGGATAAACTCCATGTGGGGAACCTGTGTTGGACTGGTGGAGCCTACTGCCTTTTCCCCCTGATGAATCTTTTTAAGTGCTTGTTTGTGGAAAGGCTTTCTGAGCCTCCCTTGTCCGAGGCAGGAGTTCAGTGCTGCCACCTGACGCTTCAGCATGCTAGGCTTGAGACCTCTCCAGCCTTCAAATAAGAATGTCACAATGTCCCTACATGTTGGCTGAGGAGGGTCCAGTTCCCTGTCGGCAGTCCACCTCTTCAATGCTAACCATGTGTGAGTATAAATATGTCCTCTTTTGGACGTTTTGGTGTTGGACAGGACAGTAGTCTTTGTGGCTGATTTTGGTGAAAGGTTGAGTTGGCCCTGGGCAGGAAGGAAGGGATTGTTCTGAATGCCACTGAGAAGATGCACAGTTCCCTTCCGGTAGGTAGTGCTGCTATTTCCAACACCCTCTTGGTGGGTGTTTATTTGTGAGGAACCCACAATGTCCTTGTAGGAGGTGTGTAGGTGATCCAGTTCTCTGCTGGTTGCCCATCTTTGAAAATTGACCAGAGTGTTGAACAAGATCATGGTGGCCTTGGAGATGAGACTGACCCATGAGTCCAGGGGCACTCTGTTTTTGATGACATTCTTGTAAGGCCAAAGGAGCTGGCAGTGGCTGTACGTTCGTACAGAAAACTACGAATAGAATGCAAGGTCACGACTCTTCAGGGTCTCATTTATTTATCTATTGATTGATTGATTCATGTTTCTGCCTTTCCGCTGGGAGCCTACTATGGCTCATTGGGTGCATATTCTGGCCCCTAGCTGTCCTTTGAGGGCTCCACGGAGTTCTTTGAAGATGCAGCCCGGCTAAGATGTCTGTGGTTTTCAGAGCTGGGGCAGAAATGGACAAGTGCACTTCCTGGGGGGCTACCAACCAGATTAGACCTCCCACATCAGGGTACCCCCCCCAGGCCCAGCCCAGTTGCAGCTGGCAGTCTAAAGCTGGAAGGGCAGACTTAGCAGCCCAGGGCCTCTCTGGAAACATAGTACACATTTTTCAACCAAGGAGACCAGCCACAAGGCGCACATATATAGTAACACTCTGGTTAACCACCGCAATTCTACCCAACAATGACAAATTTAATACATTCCACTTTTTAATATCCTGCATAATTTGCAACCATAATTTTTCATAGTTATTTTTATAAAGATCAATGTTTTTCATTGTTAGGTTTACACCTAGATATTTTGTCTTTTTCACCACCTCACATTCTATAAGGTTTTGTAACTCATTTTGTTTGTTATTTGACATATTTTTGCACATCACTTTCGATTTGTTCTTATTTACATAAAATCCTGCTAAGTCACCAAACTCTTTTACTCTCTGTAACAAATATGGTAGTGTAGACAAAGGGTCTTCCACTATGAACATCACATCATCTGCAAAGGCCCTATATTTAAAAGAAAAACCTTTAATTGTTAAGCCTTTAATATCTTTGTCTTCCTTCACATTTAACAGTAAAACTTCTAAACTCCAAATAAATAACAGCGGCGAAAGTGGGCATCCTTGTCGTGTTCCTTTTTCAACTTTAAAATCGTCCGTCTTTTCAGTATTAATTATTAAAGAGGATTTCTGCTCTTTATATATTGATTTGATGAGGTTAAGCATATATTCACCAATCTCAAGATGTTCTAAAACCTCAAACATAAAATCCCAATTTAAATTATCAAACGCTTTTTCCGCATCCAAAAAGAAAAAACCCACTTCCTTTTCAGGGTGTTTGTCATAGTATTCTATAACATCCACTACTAATCTTAGATTGTCCCTTATTTGTCGATTAGGTAAGAACTCTGCTTGTTCTGTTTGTATAGTTTCTTTGAGGTGCTCTTTTAATCTGTCCGCTATAATCTTAGCAAAAATCTTATAATCATTATTTAGTAAAGAAATCAGTCTATAATTCTTAACATTAGTCAAATCTTGATTTTCTTTCGGGATCAGTGAGATGGTTGCATCTTTCCAGGTTTCTGGGACCTCACCAGTGACTCCTATATCGTTCATCAATAACAGTAACACCGGTGAAATCAACTCCTGTAACGTTTTATAAAACTTCGCTGTAAATCCGTCTGGTCCAGGTGCTTTTCCTAATTTTGAGTCATTTATTGCATTTTTGATCTCTTGTAATGATACTGGATTGTTGAATAGTTCTTTAATTTTCTCTGTTGGTTTTGGTAACTTTAACGTTTGCAGGTATTCTTTGATCTTTCTTCTTTGTTTTCCTTCTTAAAAAGTTTTGCATAATATTTAAAAAATTCTTTTTATTCCTTTGTTGTCTATTATCTCAATATTATCTCTTATCACTTTAGTGATAAATTTATTTTCACGTTTTTTCTTTAATTGCCATGCTAAGTATTTTCCGGGTTTGTTTGCACCTTCAAATGCTTTTTGTTGGAGTTTTTTTAAGTTCCAGTACATCTCTTGGTTCAGAATAGCTTTTGCTTGGTCTTGTAGCATCCAGATTTCCTTTTGCAGTTTCTTTTTGCCTGGTTTACTCTTCAGTTCTTCTTCCTTTGTTTTAATGGCTTGTACAATATTTTCATATTGCTCTCTTTTCTTTTTATTGTCTTTAGCATTTAGTGATATCAATAGTCCTCTCATCACTGCTTTATATGCATTCCATACGGTTTGGATTTTTACTTCTTTCTGCATGTTTACTTGGAAGTATAGGTCTGTTTCTTCAAGTAATTTTTTAACTATTTCTTGGTTGTCTAGTAAGTCCTCGTTTATTCTCCATCTCTTTTGTTTTTTTACCTGCCCAGCCGTCCATAAACACGGATTATGATCTGAAATTATTCTGGGTAGAATTTCCATTTTTCTTGTCTTGAAGGTTAAGTTAGTAGTCATCCAAATCATGTCAATTCTTGAATGCGAATTCTTGAATGTCTATTAGAGTAAAAGGTAAAATCTTTTCCTTGTGGGTTAGCTTTCCTCCAAATATCTTCCAGCTTCTCTTGTTTTATCAGTTCAAAAAAGTTTTTTGGAAGCTTCCCTAATGTCTCATCCTTTCTCTTAGAGCGCCTGTCCAATTTGTTATCTACAGTTCCACTGAAGTCCCCTAACATCATGATTTGATCGTAGTTTACATTGTCCAATTCCACTTGTAGTTCTTTAAAAAAAATTTCTTTGGCTCCATTCGGAGCATAAATGTTCACAATCAAAGTTTTCAGTCCTTGTAGTAAAATTTCAATAGCTAAATATCTTCCATCTTTATCTTTAAATATTACTTTAGGTTCCAAATCTTTTTTGACATATGTTACAACACCATTCTTTTTATTACTTGCTAAAGAACAAAATTCTTCTCCCAAATTTTTCCTTATTAAATATTTGTGGTCTTGTTTTTTAAGATGAGCTTCTTGTATACAAATTATACTACATTTTTGTTTCTCCAACCAATGACCTACCATTCTACGTTTTTGGGGTGAATTTAGTCCATTTACATTTCATGTAAGTATTTTGTAATCCATCTTGATGTATTCTTAAATATCTCCAAGGTCATCTTTATTCTCTCCCAGGAATGCGTACATTTCTTCTATACTTTTAATCACTACTCTGGTGTTGCCATAGTAAAAGCTTAGTCCTTGAGGTATTTCCCAACGGAATCTAATTTTTTTCTCCTTCAGTTTATCCGTCAGACGCTTGAATTTTTTCCTTTCTTGCAGTATTGCTCTGGGCAATTCTTTCATTACTATAATTTTCTTTCCATCTATTTCAAAAGGATCAGTAAAGCACTTCTTGTAGATTTGTTCTTTTGTCCTTTTCATTGTAAATTGGACAACCACATCTCTTGGTATGTTTTTGTCTCTTGCGTATGTGGAATTGACTCTATAAACAAGATCCATGTGTTCTTTAACGACCTCTTCCTGTTCTTGTAGAAAATCTGCTATTGCTTCTTGCATTCTTGTAAAAATGTCTTCACTCAATTTTTCCTCAATCCCTCTAAATCTCAAATGGTTTTGCATGTCTTTATAATACATCATCTTTTCCATCCTGTCATTCTCTCTCATTGTCTTTTGGGTGCTTTCTTCCAGTTCTTTTACTTTAGTTTCTATGTCTTGTGTTCTTGTGGTTAATTTTTGAAATTCTGCTTTTAAGTCCATAAAATTTTTGTCTGCTTAAGCCGCTATATTGTTCATTTTAACATTTACCTCTCCTATAGCGTCTAACATTTTTTTCCATTGCTTCCATAACTGCTAGTAATTCTTTTTCTTTTTTTGCTGCCATTGTAGGAGAGGACCATGTAGCTGTTCTCGATCTTAGTCCGCGGTCCGTCTTGTCTCTTTAAAAAAGATTGATTTTATTTTATTTTCCAAATCAAACACCAATTAGTGCATTCAAACAAGCTAATCTTGCCAAGTCAAATTATGTTGGTTTCAGCCTTCTAAGTTATATAGTTTTTGAGATATTGCAGTTTAAAAATTTTATAAATCCAAAATGGCGGGCGCGACTTCTCTATGGTTTGTGTCAAAGGTTATAGTCTTTTTACCTTACTTTTGGCTTGCCGTAGTTTCCTTTTGTCCCTTCCTTTTGCTTCCTTGTCTGCTCTCTGCACGTCACTTCCTGTTGTGGTCTTTTTGGTCCGGCAATTTTTAAAGTCCCCTTTACCTTCTTCCGGTTCTTCTCCTTTTCCCTTCTTGTCTGCTCCTCTAGCCGTCACTTCCTGTCTCAGTCCTCACATCTTAGTCTCGCGATGCTTGGTTCCCTTCTCCCTCTTTGTCTCGCGATGCTTGGCTCCCCCTCCCAACTCTTCTTAACCACAGGAATGTTAAACAACTTGTTTTTTTGGCTTTTTAAGTTCAAATTCAGCTTTTTAACGTTTCAAAACTGCACTCATCCAATCTGCAACAGTCTATTGCTTCACCAGATCTGCTTTTCGTCTTTCAAAACGCGGTAATGGTAAGGCAAAAACTTTTTTCCCGTTACCTTTTGTTGTTACTTCGCTTCAGATGTGGTCCCAACGTTTAAACTTTGTCTTCTTTGTTAAGGAATCAGGGGAATTGGAGGTTTTATGCTGAATTGATCAGCTCAGCTCGGCTCCTTAGAGATACTTGCAAGAATCTTCTTCGGCTGCAGTGCTCAAGGTGTCGGAAAAGTCTCCTCCGAGACTTTCCCTTCACCGAGCTTGCTCAAACCTGGATTATATTGCTTGCTAGTCCTCACACTACCTGTGTGAGATTGCATCAGGTGGATTAATCCACCCAAGCTGTCAAGAAGAGCCGCTGTCTGCCTTGCGCATTTGCAAAGCGTGTCAGACCTCCATTCCTCCGACCGGAAACCCGCATTGGCACCTTTGACAGGATGGCAAGCAGCTACAATTCAAAGCGACATGGATATGACCTATAGGACATATCCAGAATATGTTAAAAAGAAGAAACTGCCAGGTGAAATTGTGGTGAGATTCTCAAAAAGATCAACCAGGGACGTGGTGTTAAAAGCCACGAATGGAACTGTTCTGAAGATACAGGAAGAAGAAATTAAAGTTTTAAAAGATATTCCATTTGAAATAAGAAAGAGAAGGAAAGCATATAGGAGTTTGGCTTTTTGGTCGCAGTCAGAGACTATTCCTTATAGATGGGACATTCTGGAGGGACTGTTGTTCAGCTACAAAGATAAGAAATTTAAAATTGACTCCATTGAATAAGCAAGAATGTTTTTGGAAAAGCACAAGAAGAAGAAAACAGACTGAACCAGATGATTCACTGGCAGAGCAGGAGAGTATGTATGGATTTGAAAACTCAGAAATTGAAGATGGAGAAGACTCGGACTCTAAGAAAGGGGCGGATGCCCCTAGAAAGAAGAAAGACAAGAAGAAAGGAAGAGAATCAAAGGAGAAATAGTTTTATAACTGTTTTTTTTTTGGCTGTAATAACACACCAAGCCTTGTAATCTTAAAATTTATCATTTAGATTGTTTCCTCTGCTGTATGTAGTTCAGGGATCTAACATTAAATTTTTGTTTGTAAACAGCAAGAATGAATTAATAATGTATGCCAAGAAATAATTTAGCTTTTCAGTAACTAATGATATTAGTATTATTAGCATTACGAGCGCATTTTCTGTATACCTTAGGGTAGGATAGTGTGTAGTTTTTAGTGTAGGTGTAGGGGGAAAAATGCAATAAAAAATTTAAAAAAAAATCATTGCATAACAATGTGCATCGCGAGAATGCCAGACAAGATGGTTCTTGCACAGTTTCCAAGAGCATCCAACCAGATGCTTCCAAGAACTCATAGGCTGGACATGATGGTTGTGAATGTCACTGATTACTTGTCCCTAACACCTGGGACTAAAGTAAACATATTTCTTTTCCACATGGAGGTTCTGTTCCACTGTCACAGATACCACCTGTTGATACTGTTATCATCAGTGAATTTGTCTCTCCATCTTTATAAACAGCAGTTCTGCCTTTAGGAGACAAGATGGACACTGAATCCACACCCACCCACTGAGATTTGCACACAGGCAAATGGCACTGCAAAGGAGTCCCAGATAACACAGGGCTGGCTCTTATCTGCCCTCCCATTCCCTGCCCTGTGCAGCACGCAGAGTCCAGCCCTGTCCTTGGATGGCAAAGAGCATCCGCCTAATCCCAAACTGACCAAGCTCGGGTGGACTCAGTCTCTCTCCCACAGAGAAAATGGGCTGGTCTGTGGTTGCTTTTTTGGAGAAAGCTGTTATTTATAAATACATGAAAAGCATCTAAGCAGCTTACAACTAGGATCATTGAGTTGCCATGGCAATGCCCTTTCTGATGCGAGGATTTGTTTCAGGTTCTTCCAGGTTCTGTTCTTCTTTCCAGCTGCAGCTCCTCCAATGCTGGAGTGCTAAAATGGTTTTAAAGAGAGAGAGAGAGAGACAGAGTTTGCGAACAGATGCATTGAATTTGGCATTTTTATTAGTGCACAGCATTGATAGCAAAATCTGTTCCGCCTGTTTACTTCAGTGGATGCTGGCTATTTTTTTCTTAGATGCAACAGAGGGAGAAAATTTTGATCTGTGTCATAACTTACTATGAATGGAATGAATGGAAGACGTGTACTTTTAATGTGGAGAGCAGTCCATATGGTCAGGGCAGCTGGGACCACAAGATGAAGGGATCTCCCAGGATCTGCCCATCCAGATGCAGGGCCTGTGCCTTCCATTACCATAACAAACCCATTTGTGGCAGATTAGCTTCTCCTCTCAGCCCTGATCACACACTGGACAAACTGCTGAAAACCCCCATGCAGCCCGCCAGTCTCTGGTGATGGCTCACTTCCACCTGCCCTGCTCCTGAGCTTAGGGGACATGGGACACACCCACAAGCAAACTCCAACCACAAGCAGTCTGACAATAACCCTGACCCTGTGTCCCTCCTTAGTCACTGTGGGCTGTTAGGCCATTGCATCTGGACTCTGGGGCCTAATTAGACATTATTTATTATTTATTTACTAGAACATTTATATCCCACCTTTCTTCTTGGTTCAAGGCAGTTTACAATAATAGTTAAAAACATTTTCAGCAAAAGTAAGGTAACAAACCTCAAATCCCACCCTCCCTTAAAAGATGCCTGCCAGTTCAGACCCCCCTACCCAAAGCCCTGGCCAACAGGCAAGTCTTGCAGGGTCTCTGGGAGACCTCCAAGGAGGGGGCCCCCCTCAACTCTCCAGGGAGCCCATTCCATAGAGCTGGAGCCATGATGGAAAAGGCCCAGGCTCCGGTCGATGCCAGACGGGCCACCCTGAGCCGTGGGAGAGCCAACAGATGGCTGCCTGACAACTGCAGTTCGAGCACAGGGACATCTGGAAGGAGACGACATTTCAAATATGTGGGTCCCAGGCAATGTTCTGTGAGGCTTCTGCCCTAAGCAGTCAAAGATCAGACCTTTGTTGATGAAACAGAGTTCTTTATTTCTTTAATGCTGCATGACAGGTTCTCGAATGTTTGTTAGAGATACCATATACAAAACAGTCAGGGTTAATATACCCTCCAGTACAGTTTGAAACCCCGATATTCAACCAATCACAAAAAGGGGAAAAGCGCGGTTAAAGATCTGAAACCATTTTACTTCCCACAGGAAAGGTGAGATGTTAAAGTTATAATTTTTCCCCTCTTGAATTAGGCGCCACAGATGTGCCCCGTATATCCATAACAAAGGCCATCCCAAGGACTTCTCACAGCGATAAGAAAGTACCGGGTCTCGGAGGGCGGGGGAGTGGAGGAATGTCTGGGGGAAGAGGCCATTTGGTCTTGGGTGACGGGTCAGTGTTCGAGGTCGCCACTCTCCCGGCTGAAACTGTTACATTGACCAGACCTTCACAAAGCAATATAATTCAAGGCAACAAAGAGAAGGGAGGAAACCTGAGACAGCTATGCAGGAGATAGCAAGGGAGTGAAATGACATCTGCACAAACATACTACACAATGCATAAAGAATACTCTGTTAGGAACAGGGATCCTGACATGTTCCCTCTAAGCTGTCGAGTCTTGTGAGCAAAAATCCTACTTTGTGAGCTACTGGCATTAAAGTTGTGAGTGAGGGATTTGGCTAACTGCATAAATCAGTTTGCTCTGGAGCCATCCTTCCTGAGCTAAGACAGAAAATGTGTGAGCTGGAGGCTAACAAAGGGTAAGCTAGCTTACACTCACTCAGCTTAGAGGGAACACTGGTCCCAGGTTGTGAAGGGCTTTAACAGTCCTGGCCAGCACCTTGAATTCAACACAGCATCCAGTGACTACAAGCCCAGGCCCAGCTTACAGCTGCTGAGAAGCCCCCTCTGCTCCTTCTCTTTTTGCTAGTGTATTCAAGATGAAAGGGGCAGTGCAGATATACAGCTAGGGTCCAGTTTGCTTCCCTTCCCAAACAGCTGACTGCCATTGGTTTTGTCATTCTGCTGTCCAGGCTGATGCACTTGAGCCCCAATTGGTAGAAGAAAATGCCAAATTACACATGCGGTTCCCCATCGAGCTCAGAATACACATCATGAATATTCTTGGTAGCTGGACTGGGACAAACGTATGGGGGGGGAGTATTATGGCCAGCATAACTTTTCTTGAGAGTGTATTTTTCTTCTTAAAAAAAGACTGAAACAAGACAGTTCTTAACACAGCCAGATCTGAGTCTGGCAGCACCTGACAGACCAGCATGGTTTTTTTTTGGGGGGGGGGGGGTTGATGAAGGGAGCTCATCTTGAAAGCTCATCTGCCCTCAAATCTTGTTGGCCTCTGTGGGGCTGCCAGACTGGGATTTGGCTGTTCTCCTGCAGTCCCACACAGCTACCTTCCAAACACAACCGTGCAGTTAGCGAGAACAGTCTCGGCATTTTCTGAGCTGCCTGGCAAACAGAAACCTTGGCCACTGTTGTGATAATGCTAATTTTGCTTATCAGAGCAATTACTCTGGAGCACTTCACACGGGTCCCTGAAGAGCTGAACAATATGAAGTGTGCTGTATTGTTCAGTAAAAGGGACTTGCTTTCCGGATGGGTTTTTAAACAAGTCTTTGGTCTGGGAAGGTAATCTTTATCATTTAACTAGGAATAAGACCCGTTGTGGAAATAAATACAATGGGCTCTAGAAAGAGGCTCTGGGAGAGTGCCCTGGCCTTGGGCACTCAGTGTCAATTTGCTGTAGTGACATCAGCAGGGTATAATGACACAGAGTCCACCATTTTCTCCAGGGGAAGATCTCTGCCATCTGAAGAGCAGTTGTAATTCAGTGTGATCTCCATTCCTCCCCAGGAGATTGGCAACAATGGTTCCCCATGAGGGAACGGGTGGTTTGAAGGGTGGAGTCGATGGCACTGAACCTGTCTGAGGTCCCACCCCTGCTGAAACCTCACCCTCTTCAGTGTCCATCCCTCAAATCTCCAGGAATGTCCCCACCTGGAGTTGGCAACCCTATCTCCCTGCCAACCATCAATGTATCATTATCTGCCCCCTGGCTTCAGCTTTCCATCTCCTCCCGCCTCCCCCCTAGAGAGCAGTTGTAATTCTGGGTGATCTCCAGCCCCCACCTGGAGATTGGCAACAATGGTTCCCCATGAGGGACTTACTGGCTTAGAGGGTGGAGTCTATGCCACTGTACCTGTCTGAGGTCCCACTCCTCCTCAAACCTCACTGTCTCCAGGCTCCATCCCTCAAGTCTCCAGGAATTTTCCACCAGGAGCTGGCAATCCTATCTCCTTCCCAGCCAATTATCAACCTCACTCTTCAAGTTTCCATTCCCCCCCCCTGCAGCCTCCACCGTGCTCTGAAGCCCTGACTGCTATGTCACATTGGCTGTCATAAAGGGTCCATCTCAGCAGGGTATAAGAAAGTAGAGTCCATCATTTTCTCCAGGGGAACTGATCTCTGCCATCTGGAGAGCACTTGTAATTCTGAGTGATTTCTAGCCCTCACCTGGAGATTGGCAACCATACTTCCCCTGGAGGAAAAGTAGTCTTTCTCTGCAATGGGGACCGAAGCAGCTGATATCATTCTCTTCTCCCCCTTTTTGACTTGCACAACAACCCTGTGAGGTAGGTAGCCTGTGACTGTCTGTGACTGGCCCGAAATCACCCACTCAGCAAGAACCTGGGTCTAGCAAATCCTGCTCTGAAGCACTGACTGCTACGCCTAGGGTAGCCAACCTCCAGGTGGAGCCTGAAGATCGCCAGGTATTACAATTGAACTCCAGACAACAGATCTTCCCCCCTCCCTTGGAGAAAATGACTGCTTTGGAGGGTGGCCTCTATGGCATTCTGTTCAGCTGGCCCCAATCAGTTTTCTCCCAAAGGCCAACATGGGTGCAGAAAGGGGCTTTCAGAGAAGTAAGCTTGGTTGCCTAGCAACGGGCACTGAGGGGAAAGTTGCCAGCTCTAATGATGGAATAGGGTTCCCAACCTCTAGGTGGGGCCTGGGGATCTCCCGCTTTTACAATGGATCTCCAGCTGACAGAGATCAGCTCCCCTGGAGAAAATGACTGCTTTGGAAGGTGGCTCCTATGGCATTGTACCATGCTGAGGCCCCTCCCCTCCCCAAACCCCACCCTCTCCTGGATCCACCCCCAAAGTCTCCAGGGGTTTTCCAACTCAGACCTGGCAACCCTATGATGGAAATACCTGAAGATTTGGGGGGTGGATCCTGTGGAGGGCAGCATTTTGGGGGGGGGGGGGAATGGAAGGACTCAGCAAGCTATAATGCCATAAAGTCTATCCTCCAAAGCAGCCATTTTCTTCAGGGGAACTGATCTCTGTCACTTGGAGATCAACTGTAACAGCGGGAGAGCGCCAGGTCCCACCTGGAGATTGGCAACCCTAGGGGGAAAGTCAGCCACCCAACAGGGGGTTGAAGGGAATGGTTTGATGGTTGCTGGCCCACTTCATTAGCCAGCCAGCCATGGTGGAGCTAAGCAGGAGAAAGAGCCTGAGGAATTTCACACAGCCAATATGTTCGTTTTAGGAACTCTTCAGTAACGGTTTCTGTCAGGCATTTTACACAGAACCGTATTAGTACTGGTGCCCTAACGGAATATATTGGCCCTTTCACACAGAAATGTGCCTCTCCCATTGGGGAAGCATTCCTGAGTAGGTTTACCTTGAAACCTCCTCCCAAGCATTCTTCAGTTCTTGTACCGGTCCTGAAGCGCTACAGAGTGCTGTGTGAAATGCCCCCGTTTCTGACAGTTTATTCTGACAGTTTATTCTGGGCACGCTAGCAGTGTGCAGAGGAGGGGGTTATGCTGAAAGTTTATTGTTTTTTCACTGACAGAAGCAGGCCACTGAGGGGACAGTTAGACCCACCTGGCAGTGGGTGGAGAAGAGTGGACCCAGCACCCAGTCGGTCCTTCCCCTTCACTGGCTCCCTCCAGACTGAGGCCGAGACACTGGTCGGTGGCTCTGTGGGCGGGACTGAGGCAAAGCAGGGAGAGAACGCAGCCAGTGGCCAGGGACCCCCTTTTGAGTGGCAGTCCATCCAGCCAACTGATTTTGGCACCCCATGGAATCTTGCCCCATGGAATCTTGAAAACGGCTTTATATAATAGGAAAGATAATTGCCATCTGCTGTTATCTTCTTATCTTCAAACTCCCACAAAGCTCTGTCGAGAGGTCTGAGTTGTGAATGTTTTGTGAGCCAGTGTGTGAAAGCAGAGGGTGGCAGCCAAGACAGAATAACAGGATGAGATTCACTGGTGGAAGCTTTCCCAGTAACATGACCCTGGAGGGCGGAACCTGAAACTCTCATTGACTGAGTGGGGGGTAGGGGTGTGCATTTCGGCTTCGTGGAAAGCCGGAAAAAGCCGGAAAACTCCATTTCGGGTTTTTCTGTGTTTCCCGGATAAGAGGAATGCTGCAGCGTGCTTCCCTGGTATCCCGGTAAAAAACAAGCCGAGAAATCCGGCTTTTACCGGGTTTTCGGCATTTCAGGGGTTAAAGAATTATCATAGCCTCAGGGGGGCTTAACTGCTGGGAAGGCCAGAAGCTTAGTAACAGTTTAGTTACACTTTCCTTTCCCAAGGTGGGGGGTGGGGGTTCTGTAGCCTCTTTCCCACCTTTTGCTAATGACCCCAGGGAGGGAGGGGGAGTAGGGACTGTGGATAGCCAATCAGTGCAATGCATTTCCAGTTGCAAACTTTGCAAACATCTATGGAACTCCCAGGGACTGGCACTGGCAGCCAATAGGATTTTGGTATCCGCTCTCTGGCCATTCACAGAAGGTTTTCTGTTAGGAAACCTCTGTGTATGCCCAGAGATCATAAAAGCAGACCTGTCCTGCACCCTCCCTTGACTCTCTTCCTGTTCCTGGACAGTTGGTGCTGCTGTACTGGTCAGAGAGTTGAGAGAGCTTGGCTTGGCTTGCCCCTGCTCTCTGAGCCTCTGGCCTCTCCTCCCAGCCTGGCCTGCTTGCCTGCCTGCCTGGAGTGAGCTCAGAGTCACTGCTGCCTGGAGTCTGCTGCAGGGTTTAAATTTTAGGGCATTTTTTATATTCTGGGTTGGGGGCTTGGGGGCAGTGGGGTGGTTGTGGGGGGGGGGGCTCTGTTAGGGCTCTCTCTAGGGCTCTCTCTGTTTTTTTTGGGGGGGCTCTCTCTTTTTTGGTAAGCTGACATCATGAGACGAGGCAGAGAGGCTACTTCCTTGGCCAGATGCGTGCGGGGCTGCCTTCTATGTTAAGTTAAACAGAACACCACACACGGCATCTGACTAAGTGGGCTGCACATTCACTTCACAGCAAGTCACACACTTTGGGCGAATTCCCTTGTGCAGACTGGGGTTGGACTAGATGACCCTTGAGGGTCCCCTCCCCAGTCCATGGGGAGTCTAGCTTGGGCCACATGAGACATGAACGGATGTATGTCAAGGGAAGCTGACACGTGCCTGGAGAGACAGACAGGGGCTTCCTTGGACGGAGGAAGGGAGACCCACCTTCTGATCTAACAAGAAATGGCACTTTGTTCCTCCGACTAAGTGGGCTGCGTTTACTTCACAGCGAGTCAGTTTGAGCAACCCATTGTTCAGGACAGGGCCCACCGCCAGGGGTCCACTGGGGGCATGTGTGGAGGGGGAGGTGCTTGAGATTTTCCTGCACCATGTGGGGTTGGACTAGGTGACCTTGAGGGTCCCCTCCCGAGTTCTACTAAGTTCCAACCAAGTTCCTTCCAACTGTAGCCGTGGAGTCTTGGGCCACATCTTTTCTGGTAAGCTGACATCATAAGATGAGGCAGAGAAGCTACTTCCTTGGCCGGATGCGTGAGTGGCCACCTTCTGTGTTAACTAGAAATCCACTCCAAGCATCCGACTAAGTGGGCTGCACGTTCACTTCACAGCAAGTCACACACTTTGGGCAAATGGAGGGGGAGGTATTAGTGAATTCCCTTGTGCAGACCGGGGTTGGACTAGATGACCCTTGAGGGTCCCCTCCCCAGAGTCCATGATGAGTCTAGCCGTGCACTGCAGACAGAGTCTGCTTGGGCCACCTGAGACACACGAGCAGATGTATGTCAAGGTAAGCTGACACATGCCTGGAGAGACAGAAGCACTTCCTTGGCCGGAGGAAGGAAGACCCAGTTCAGATCGAACAAGAACATGGTTCCTCGTTTCTCCAGCTAAGTGGGCTGTGTTCACTTCACAGTGAGTCAGTTTGAGCAAATCATTGTTCAGGACAGGGCCCAGGGTCTGCTGGGGGTGCGAGTGGATGGGGAGGTGTCTGAGACTTTGCCACGCTGTATGTCGGGTTGGATTGGATGACCTCGAACTTGGGTCGCTGTGCTGTAAGGGCTACAGGCATTCTCCATTGCTGGGAGAAGCTCCAGTCCACTCCAGGAGGCTGGCACCCACCATAGTTCACCAAGACGGAGACAAAGACTCCTTTTGCAATCAGGTTTCTTTCTGTCACATTGCGCAGGTCAACTCCTGCCCTCCAACATACCTGAAAGGATTATGCTAAACGAAGTTACCTAGCAGCTAATCTTCCTCCCATCAAGTGGCCAGCTAGGGACATTAAAGAGACAAAAGGATGGCCTGCCCTGGCCCCAGTGAGTCATCCAACATTGCCCAGGTGTCAAGTTCCTGTCTAGCTAATTGCTAATCCTAAATTAAAGCAATTCGGTGTCAGAATCTGCTGATTCAGACAAAGGATTTCTATTGCTTACAGCTATGTCTTCTGTTTTATGCCATATTATATCTTATTGCCATGTATGTATTGTAGATGCTGCCATAACCCCTGCCATGTAATTGCCCCCCCTTAGGTGAACCCTCACTTTGGCCAGTATGTATGTAGAATATGTGACCCCAGGTTTATGACCCTGACCAGGCCTGGTTTGTGTAACTGTCAGAGCGGGAGGATGACAACTGCAAAGTATGGGAACAATGGGCCTCTCACACTCCTGCCTCCGCATTCCATTCGTCCCGGCTGGGACTTCAAGGGAGGACGAGTCTCATCTCTTATCAACGTGCGAAAGCCTTGAGGCCATTGATTGTTATGTGAAATGGTAACATCTGAAGGGTCTGGTTTGGGAAGGGAAATTTACAGCTTGACACCTCACTTTCTTTCCTGTGGGAAGCAAACGGCCAGAGCCTCTTTTTGCCCGCCGTTTTTCCCTTGTAGTGATTGGCTACCTATGGGTAATTCAAACTGCTTGGAAAGGTATAATAGACCTGCTTCTGTCATATGTATTATCTCTGACAATAATCCGAGAAGCTGTACCAATGTAGAGATTGGAAATAAAGAACTGTGTTGCATCAACCAAGATCTGATCCTTGACTACTTTGAGCAGAAATCTCACATTCGGTTAACAGTGTGTGTGGAGGGGGATGCCCGTAGAATGGGACCCCCTGGTCCAATCTTTTCAAAACTTTGGGGGTCCTTTGGGGAGAGGCTTCAGCAGCTACAGTCCAAATTTGGAGCCTCTACCTCAAACCCCCTCCCCCCCAGCCCCCTGGAAACTTTTCAGACTTTTTTGCCATTGATTACAATGGCCCCATAGGGTATAATGGTCCCAAAAAATTCGGGAATACCGAAAATTTTCAGTTTACCACCCTATACCGATATAGATATTCGGGTTTTATCCGGGAATACCAAAAAAATTGGGTACAATATATCCGAATCCGAAAAATACCAAATTTTTTTTTTTACACACCCCTAGCGGGGGGGGGGAGGGGGGAGGTTCCATCTGAGGAGGTGTGAGAGGGATTTCAAGTCTCTTAATGCCCCAGGACAGTATTTGTCATCAATTCATATCCAATAGCTGGAGGAACATTTATTTACTGCAATTTTTTTATCCTGCTTTTCATTTAAAAAATTTATAGCATTAAAAAAACCCACTAAAATTTTAATACCACATCCAAGCAAAGACTATATGATACAAACCAATATCAAAGCACAAACAGTGGATAAACAGGGCAGTAAAAAAAGTCAGACAAGCACAAAGGCTCGCAGAAACAGTGGCATGAATCAAAATCTCTGGCTTGGCTCTAGTGGCAGATCTCTGTTGGGGGAAGGGGTTTTTGATGGTGGGATGGGACCATCTTCCCTCTATACCACCACCATGTCCCTGAATTTTTAATATTTCAAAATTTCATTTTCACTCCGCCCTTCTCCCCAGTGGGGACCCAAAGTGGCTCATATCATTCTCCTCTCTTCTATTTTTTCTCACAACAACCCTGGGAGGTAGCTTAGGCTGAGCATGTAACTGGCCCAAGTGAGGGGATTGAACCTGGGTCACTCAGATCCTACTCCGTCACTCCAGCCACTACGCCACACTGGCCCTCTTCTTCCCAGGGGAGACAGGAAAAGCATGCTGGGAGGGGGAAGTCAGTGATCTGTGGCAAAAAAATAATCCCCATTTCCATCAGCAATTTTTTTCCTATGGGATTCAGCTCTCAATCCTAAAACAGATAGGAGTTTTTATCCCCTGGCACAGGGCTAGGACTGGTAGACCACCCCCAAAAAAGAGAGAAAAGAGACTAAAATGTCAACCCCGTTTGACCCTCCAGGTCTCTGCACACGGAGTTGTGGGTGCATCCTCCCTGGCTCTCCCTTGACTTCCCCTCTTAAATAATCAATTCCTAGGCTTCCCCTCCGCTCACCCACCAATCACTGAGAACTCGCTCGGGGTATGTTTCTACCTTTCTGCCCAGTAAAAGGAGTACTGAAGGATGATAGGGAAATGGCTGAGAAGCTGAATACATTTTTTGCCTCTGTCTTCACTGTGGAAGATGAGAAGTACTTGCCCACTTCAGAACCGCTGATTTCAGGAACCACCGAGAAAGGAAGCTTCACGGTAGGTGAAACAGTCTTTCGTTCTCCAGTGGTTCCTTGTGGGACAGTCCTCACATCTGGGACATAAAAAAGCGATATTCTAAGGGAGGGAAGCCGCTTCCATAGGTACAACCACATGCTGCAGTACTCTACGACCAAAGGCCGCCTTGGCTGACGCTAGCTGATCTATTCTGTAGTGTTTGGTGAATGAGTGGATCGACTTCCATGTGGCTGCTCTGCATATGGTTTCCAAGGTCGGGAAGGATCTATAGGCTGCTGAGGTAGCTGCCCCTCTAAGGGAGTGAGCCTGGATTCCCTGTGGGGGCTCCAACCCTCTAGCCTTGTAGGCCAGGAGTGCAACCTTTGATCCAGCGACTGAGGGTGGACGCTGATACTTGTTCCCGTAAGGAGAGTTTTCTGAATGACACAAAGAGGGATTCAGATTTTCTCCATTGTCTGGATCTGTCTATGTAAAAACTGAGTGCCCTTCTGACATCCAGACAATGCCATTCTCGTTCTTTCCTGTGTTTAGGATTAATACAAAAGGAAGGTAAGATCAACTCCTCTGCTCGGTGGAACACTGAGTTGATCTTTGGGAAGAAGGGCAGGTCCAAACGTAGGGTGACCTTGTCCCTATGGAAGATGCAAAGTTCCTTATTGGTGGACAGTGCCCTTAGTTCCGACACCCTACGTGCCGACGTGATTCCTACTAAAAATAATGTTTTGAAGGTCAGTTCTTTAGGGGGGCACGTGGCCATAGGCTCAAAGGGAGGTTTGCAGAGAGCCTTTAGGACTAGATTTAGATTCCACATAGGGAACCGGTGGACCTGTGGTGGGTTGACTAACATTGCCCCTTTAAGGAAGCGTCTGATGTGTGCATGCAGGAGTAAGGATCTCCCCTGTTTAGTTCCCTGTACAGCTGAGATGGCTGAAACCTGTCTCCTGAGTGTGTTAGTGCTGAGTCCCTTATCGAGACCATCCTGTAGAAAATTAAGGATGGATTTGACCTTGGCCTTAAGGGGAACAATTCCTCGGGCTGTGCACCAGGAGTGGAAGATATGCCAGGTGGCATTGTAGGACCTGTTTGTAGACGCCTTGCGGGAGGCTAGCATGGTATCCAAGACTTTTTTGGAATAACCCATCTTGGCTAAGGCTTCCTGCTCAACCTCCATACTGTGAGTTTGAGGAGCTCTGGTTTTGGGTTTCTATATGGGCCCTGTGTCAAGAGGTCCTCCCTTACAGGGATGGCCCAGGGTTTGTCTGTGGACATCCTGCGAAGGTCTTGGAACCATGCGTGACGTGGCCAAAAAGGGGCAATTAGAATCACCTCTGCCTTCTGTTGACAGATCTTTTGGATCACTCTAGGGAGGATGCGAGTCGGTGGAAATGCATACAGGAGCCCCGGAAGTCAATTGCAGCTCAGGGCATCGAGACCCTTTGTGTGTTCGTTTCTTGTCCTTGAGATGAAGTCTGGGACTTGGCAGTTCACCTCTGTCACAAACAGGTCCATCCTTGCAGTCCCGAACTTGCCGCAGATCTTCACAAAGATTTCTCTGTTCAGCATCCACTCTGTTTGATCTATGTATTCTCGGCTGAGCCAGACCGCCAGATCGTTGTCTTTTCCTGCGACGTGTGTCAATCTGAGGGACAGCAGGTGATTTTCTGCCCAAGTCAGCAGCTGAACTGCTTCTAGGTGTAGGTTCTGAACCCTGGTGCCCCTTTGATGTTCTACATAGGCTTTCGCCGTCATATTGTCTGTTTGGACCAATACATGGCGACCCGAGAGGTGACTTGCTAGTCTGAGGAGCCCCCAACGAATCGCCCTGAGTTCCAGGAAGTTGATACTTTCCTGGCTCTCTGAGGTGGACCACTTCCCTTGAATTATGTGTCCTTCCAAATGAGCCCCCCACCCCGACAGACTGGCATCTGTTTTCATGGTGACTCTCTGAGGTTCCTGGAGGGGGAATCCTCGTCTGAATCTCTCTGGGGCAAGCCACCAACTCAGTTGCTGGTACAATTCCGTTGGGGGACGTAGGATTTTGTGGTGTTTTAGAGCAATCACCCTCTGGTGTGGTAGTAAGAACCTCTGCAGGGCCCTGGCATGAAAGCGCATCCACCCCACTATGTCCTGGCAAGATACTAACATCCCCAGGAGTTTCACCAGTGTCATGAGTTCGACTTGGTGTGATTGAATGACCCATCAGAAGCGATCGTGTTTTCTATTCCCTCTCCTGTGATAGGAAGACCTTGTCTTGCAGGGTATCTATCACCACCCCTAGGTGAATTAACCATTGGGATGGGTGGAGGTGGCTCTTTTCCCAGTTTATCACGAACCCGTGATCCTCCAGGGTGTGTATTGTGGTTTGTGATGTCCGTAGGCTCTCCTGGAATGACGGTGCCACTTCTTTTAGTCGGAGGTGAGCCACTAGGGTGACCAGTACCTTTGTGAAGACCCGTGGTGAGGACTTCAGGCCGAAGGGAAGCACCCTGTATTGGTAGTGTTGTTTGGCGTACTTGAAGCGGAGGAATCTCCAGGGGGAAGAGTGAATGGGGATGTGTAGGTAGGCTTCCAACAAATCCAGTGATGTCAGAAAGTCTCCCTTCTGCAATGCTGCCAGAATGGATCTGAGGGTCTCCATTCTGAACCTCCTGTGCTTGATGTGTGAGTTTAGCCATTTGAGGTCTAATATGGCGCATGTGCTCCCATTCTTTTTTGGCACTACGAAGAAAATAGAATAGACCCCCTGTCCCTGTTGTGGGCATGGTACCTTCTCTATTGCTTGGATGTCTAAGAGGTGAAGGATGGCCTGGCGTGACTGAAGGTGTTTGGATGGGTTTTGATATTTTGGAATCTGTATAAAGCGTTGCCTGGGGGGAAAGTGAACTCCAGTTTGTACCTGTGTGTTATGGTGTCTATGACCCAGTGGTCTGAGACCGTTGAGCACCACTGGTCTGTGTAAAGTTGGAGTCTTCCCCCAATCCCCTGAGCGCCTACTAGATTCATATAGTCATGGTGACGCTCCTTTTCTGGTGTTCTTGGGTGCTGATTAGTTGACTTTTTTGGCGAAGAAGGGTTTGCTAGTGGATTGTCTAGGTTGCCACTTTGGAGTGTCTGGGGAAGGGGGGCTTCTGTCCCCTCTTCTGGTCATGAAAAGGCTGAAAAGGATGGAAGCGTTTTCTAGCTTTTGTATCCCTTCTTGTAGAGGGTAGGATTTTCTTTTTGTCCCTGTCCTCGACCAGATATCTATCCAACCCATCCCCAAACAGGCTGCCTCCTTTAAAAGGGACTGCCGCCACCTTTGCCTGGGCCAGGGAGTCTACGTCCCAGTGGCGTAGCCATGTGTTACGGTGAGCGGTTACGCTACAAGCCAGGGCTCTGGTGGATAGTTGGAGAGAATCCAGAGCGGCATCTGCCGCGAAAGCCACGGCCAGGGTGATTTTCTTGAGTTCATCTTTGAACTCTTTGGGAACCTTGCTGTCTGCCGAGGTGAGATTTTCCACCCAATCGTACGCCGCCCGGGCAAACATGGACCCCGCTGTGGAAGCTTTAATAGCTGAGGCAGATGCCTCAAAATTTTTGCACAGTGCCTGTTCTATCCGCCTATCCATCTGGTCTTTGGGCATACCATCCGCATCCATAGGGAGCACGGAACTGGAGGACAAATTTGTGACCAGGTCATCCACCACTGGGAGTTTTAACTTCTTTGTGGCGTCTGGCATCAGGGAATACAATTTGGAAATAAGATTATGATTAGACTTAGGTTTAGCTGGGTACTCCCATTCCGCTTGTATTATGTCAAAGAAAGAGGCGGGGAGAAGGATCCCCGATTGAGTGGCTGAAACCTTTGGCATTAGTTTTTCTGAGCCGGATTGAAACTCCGAATCTCTGGTCGTCTCTTCCTTGGGTTTGGTCGAGAGTTCTAACGTTCTAAGGACCTTTGGCGATAGGCGATAGGCGAGCGGAGAGCTCTTGTGGAAATAGTCTGGATTGGGCCGAGAGCATGACCTCTTCCTCTTCCGCAGACAATTCCCCTTCCTCCACTTCTGAACAGGATGAGGAGGATTCTGATGCAGATTCCCTACCGCCCATTAGTGGGCTGCGTTCTCTTGTAGGTGAATTCAGCCGTTTTTGTTTGGGTCTACTGGGGGATCTAGAGATACTGAGTGAAACCTGATGAGGCTTGGACCTCTTGGCTGATCTGCCCCTTTCTGGGGGAGGATTGATGGGCTCTGATCCCTACAGGGCCTCTTTAATCATTACTGAGACTTCCTGCCTCATTTCATTTTTGAACCAGTTAAGGAAGTCAAGTCAAGTCAAGTCAGCCTTTATTGGCATAAATTAGAAAAACAATTTCTGCATGTTAAAACCCATTATAAACACATATATAAAAATTATAAAAGAACCTTTGGCGCAACTTTAAGACCAGACAAAGAAACTTGGCCACCTTCTCCGTGGTGTCCGGACTGGAATCTCTTAGAAGTCTATGCACCTTGAGTGCATCAGAACAAGCACCCATACTAGTTAACAGAGAATGTAAATGTGTGCTCCTTAGATCTACATACAAGTCACAGTGCAAAAGCACATGAGTAATTGATTCCACACAGCTCTTTCTGCATGGGCAATAACTGGCCAAATGCGAAACCTTGTTAAATCTGCCATATAAGATGGCTGATTGCATAGCATTGCATCTGGCCAGGGTAAACGCTCTGCGTTGCTGGGGTACCTGCAGAGATGTTAGGTATGAAGCTATCGGCCTTATTGGAAGGGGAATCTCAAAATTCAGAGGGGAGCAAGTTCTATTAGCTATGCTGTATAAATTTTGTCGCTCCGAATCTAACAGCCTGGTTTTAATTTGATGAAATGCGGCAGCAAAAGGCATCATGGACAGGGTTTCCAAAGAAAGACCCAGTTCATTGATTTTCCCTTCAATGTACGCTGACCAATTAGAAAGGTTAAGCTCGGGGAGCATATGGTGTATAAGGCTCCCCTGTTCAAAGTTATAATGGAGGCGGAGCCAAGACCAGTTAAGGAGTTCTGATTGAGTGGACTGTCTGGGTTCTATCTCTGGCAATTCTGCCAGTTCTTGGGAAGCTAGAGAGACTGAGAGTCTAGGCAGACCCAGTTCCCCAAAGGATTCACTGTCCTGTGGGCTCGTCATGACTTTTTCAGAGTTTGCCTGTGGGGAAGAGTGATAGCTGTTATAAATCTCATCCCCCATGTCCCCACTGAGGGGGGTGGGATCGAGGAGGGGGGTTTCTAGGTGCAAGTCCCCCTCCCCCCCCCCCGATTTTGTTCCTTTAATAGAGGCCCCAAATTTCCTTAGTGGACTCCCATCCAAGTACTTATCAGGGCCAACTCAGCCCAGCAACAGAGATGTGACAAGATCATGCTGGCCTGGGCCCTCTCAGGAAGGCCTTGGAAGTCTGGGGGAGACAATATGGCCACCACAATTTTTTCCGGCCAGAAAGCACTGTGGGAAACAAAAGTGGAAGTGCCGTGGTGCAGGGAGAACCGGCAAGCTGAGGAGACTGTCGATGCTTTCCTCCCACCTAGTGAGGCTGGGAGGGGAGGGGGGGGTTTCTGGTAGGTTTTGGCTATCGTCTCTCCTCCCCCTCGCACTTTGCAAGCCCAAGCGGTTTCCGGGGACCGTAGGAGGACTGTTTTCCTCCCCCCCCTTTTGGGCGCCCCCCGGTTCCTGTCCGGTCCTGTGGACATTTCTCTGGTTAAAACCGGCTTACCGCGGTTCTGGAGGAAGGGAGGCTTCTACCTTGTCCTCCTCACTGGTGGAACTCTGTGGCCGGGGAGGGAGAAAGTGAGGATCGCATCCTGGCTCCGCCGCAGCTCTGCGCGCCTCTGCACTCCTCTGAGTCAGGAGCAGGCCCTCCGCTTGAGCGAACGGCAGATGAGGCTGGCAGGGCTCTTTCTGGGGCCTTTACTGCATTGCTGCCGCTAGCGGGGACTGCCCAGGGCTGGCTCCCGCAGGCCCTTTCTGCTGCCGCTCACTTTAGCACTGAGGAGTTCTGCGGCTCAATTCTTCTTCTTTCTGTTTCAGCTGTGCTGTGCAGCGCTGCTGGAGCACATCCTGCTGGAAGCAGGGCCAGTGAAGAACTGGACTTCCTCAAAGAGGATAAGCCTCTCCCCGCCTGGATCAAAAGCTGGAGCCGACCCTCAGGAAGGAGGAGGAGCTTATCCCAGATGTGAGGACTGTCCCACAAGGAACCACTGGAGAATATAATTTTTCTCTCAGAACTTGAGTGGGATGTAAAAGTACTTGAACAGTCACACTAAAAAAAACCCTGAAAAGTTATTTAGCTTGGCATCAAATGGATTGTTACCATTTATGATATATCTACCTAGTGGTTTTCTTCCCACTTAAAGTTTTCAGTTTGTTAATCAAGCTATTTTTAACTCCAAAACTTCCAAAAAATATGCAGGATATCATACAGTAGAATATACTGTGTGTGTGTACATATGCATATATATTAATGCACAGTATATCACTTGATGTTTCATTTGTTTCTGGTCCTGGATGGGGTATGGCTTGTTCATTTACTATTGAATAAAAACAAAAACCACACTAAAAAGTATGATTTGGATTTTTTTTAAATGGAATGCTAATTGAAATAAAAAATAAATCAATAATTTTTAGGTTTTTTACCAGAGAAAGCAGTGATCAAACTATTTTTTCTTTTCTCTACAGCTTTTTGAAGTTTCTACTTCTTTAAGTTTTTGCTGCTCAGCTCCACGCATAGCAACATAGCCTTCCAACATACTGTGTGCAACACTAACTTCCTGCAAATTTCCTTTCTGTGTTGCTCCCTTCAACAGTTCATTGGCTTCTTTGAACAGACGATCAGACGCTTCAGAAGTTGCCTCATGATCCTTTTTTGTCAGTGATATCTTACTTTCTATCTCAGCAATTTCTCCCTAGACTCTTCTGCTTGTTTAACCCTTTCTTCCATCTCTTTAGCTAAATGTATCTCCTCCTCTTTCTTTTTTTCTTCTTCTTCTTTCAATTTTTTTTGTTCCTCCAAGTACATTATGTATTACTTATGTGTACTTTGTCCCATAGCAATAAGTTCTTCTGTCATGGGAACCAGTTCAGGTTTATTTCCAAGGGTTTTCAATGTATCTTTGACCAACAAAATTGCATTCAATGTTCGTTCACAAGTGGAAGCCTTGTCCTCAGTCAAAGCACATCTTGACACAGAAAAACGCGTCTCAATGTCTGCATTTCCATGTGATACGGACAATACAGTCTTGATAACTTTCGCCAACTCTTGATATTCCCCCCGCCCCAGCTACATTAGTTTTCTTTAAAATTTTATCCCAAAAAACTATCAATTCTTCCTTCAAATGGTAGGCGGTCTATCTCCATCTGCAACATTCATTCATCAATGAGAACATTTTCTTTTGTATCGATAGGAAGTTCTCTGGCACACCTTTATTGCATCTGAAGGATAGCACATCCCACAATCCTGTTCCAGAATTTTGATTTCTTGAGCATTTGAAGGCACAGAAAAGGAGAGAAAAGAGACTTGTTCTGAAAAAGAGACTTTAAGAGACTAACCCAGAAATAAGAAACTAAAAACTAAAAAAGAGACCCGCTCCTAGACCTGCCTTGCAGAATGCTAGCAAAGTCAGAGAGCATCTGAAAGCTCTGGGGCGCCTCCTGGGAACTCAGTTCCAGAGGGCAGCTATGTTGGTCGGCAGCAGAACAGCTAGATTTGAGTCCAGGCGCACCTTAAGAGATCGGCAAAAAAATTTTTGGGGGGGCCCTACAAGCTTTCAAGGAAGGCCCTGACCTTTAAAAGAAGCAGTTGTTGGGTCCCTCTTTGCAAAGTTGTTTCTGGGTGAGTTGAAACATTATAGGCTAGAGCCACGTCTTAGTAAGGTGATTATTGAGAATGGTGGCCAGAAACCCTCAGGACCTCTTGGCTGAAACAGTGTAAACTGAAGACAAGAGAGCAGCAAAAGAAAGAAAGAGAGTAAAGGGGGGGCATACATGTAAGCACTTAAAATAGTGGGTCCCTTGTTGTGGGGCTAAAACGTAGGCTACAAATGACAGAACAGTACAATGTAGTCATGCACAAAAAGCGCTGTATAAATAACGCAGACAAGGCAACGCGCAATAATTTAAAGAGATGTACTTCACAATGTGATTCAATGGTAAGTAACAAACAACTAACCTGATGGATCTGTATGTACTTATTTGTTACTTACCATTTGAATCACATTGTGAAGTACGTCTCTTTAAATTATTGCGCGTTGCCTTGTCTGCGTTATTTATACAGCGCTTTTTGTGCATGGCTAAAACGTAGGCCCCAAGCCAGAAAAGACTCAAGATAACAGTAAACAAAACAGTAGCATGACCTGAAGACACACAAATACTTACCGTGAAGCTGGGTGCCTTGAAAGGCAATGGCTTGGCAGGAGTCTCTGGTGGCCCCGTGCTGGAGTCTGGGGGCACCATTTTATTCTCACTCCCCTTCTCTGTACTGGCACTCTAGGGAAAAAGAGACTTGTCTAGTTTGAGGGTTGTCAATGAAACAGGCAATTTCGCAGCCCCCCCCCCCCCCGAAGATTCACTCAAAGGTCACGGACTGTCATTATCCATAAACTTCTCACGCTGATTTATTTGCCCTAAACCTAGCTGTGTACAGATTTAAATATTTTGTAGACCATAAAATGTATGGATATGCTACATGCCAAAATGGGGACACTGATAATGTGCAGCAACTCAAAAATTCTGGGCTTTGGAATTACTAAAAAAGGTGGAAGCAATCAGATTTAATATTTGGGTATGAATTTATGTATCTCTGTCAAGTCATAGCTGACTTATGGCGACCTTGGTGGGGTTTTCAAGGCAAGAGACATTCAGAGAGAGCCTTTCATTGCCTGTCTCCACATCACAGAATGGATTAAAGGGCTCTCATCTTGAATCAAAGGAGTTTCAGCGACTGGTTTAGAAACTTGAGGCCCAGAATGGGTTGCCATTTCCCGTTCCTCTTCAGAACCACGATAAAGATAGCGTGTAGATCTAAACCACACTGATTTGAGGTAATCGATTATTTGGCCCAAGCTCCTGAAGAACTCATTAAAAACTCTGACTGGAAGGCAGAGGAGACTGCAGGAACCTTCTTAGAGGAGGTGAGGCAAGCTCTAGTTGAAGACCCAGGAAAACGGCCCAGAGGACCCAACAAGCCTGAACAGACTGCTCTCACAGTTGACTTCCCACCCCCTCAAGAAAGGCATCAGTTCTCAGACTTCCGGAAGAGACACGCTTAATGGCAGATGCCTCTCACCGCATTTGCGGGAGAGGTGATCCGCTCTCGGCGGGGTAGAAGGGGCTTCGGACAGGTGCCGAGCCCCCAGAGACCCTAGTAAAGGGGCTCTGCCTGGGGTGGCTTGAGGGATGTCTCTCCTTGCGGTGGCGACCGCTGGATCGAGACACCCTCCTTCACCCCCGTAGGTTCCCCCTGCCACAGAAGCCTCTGGGCTACTCAAGTGTAACCGTGAAGCAGCAGAGAATACCGATCAGAGAAGCAATGAAACTTCCTGATACGCAATGGTGATTCGTGAGTCTCAAACAGAGTTTGCATAATAAAGCGGCTGGGAAGGGTTGGGTGGAATGTTTCCCCCCCCCTCCCCTCTCTCCAAACGGAGCTTACCGAGACTTTCTCACGGCGTTTCTGCAGTATTGAAAGCAGCTTGGAAATGCTGGAGGGCTGGATCGCATGGACGAAGAAATGAGCTTTTAAACGGCATTAGTGTGAAAAAGAGACTTTCTTCTTCAGATCTTCTTATCTAACTATAAACAAAACGAAACAGCAACAATGATGGGGAGACAAAAACCCTCCCCTAAGCCAGGAAGCGGAGTTCTGGCTGCAAAGAGCGACATCACAGAGATGAGCACAATGCTCTCATCGATGCTGAGACCCCTAGTGGATCAAATGACAGCTCTCAATGCCAAGATGGATACAATGCAGAAGGAAATGAAAGAGTCGGGAAAAATAAATGAGAAGCTTCAACAAGAACTCATGGAAGTAAAAGCAACAACAAGTAAGCATGACTCAAGACTACAAAAAATTGAGAAAGAAAAGGCTTTTCAAAGCGACAACGTCTTAAAACTTCAGATGGAACGTTCAAATTTTTTCCTGAGACTGCAGAATGTTCCTGAGAAAAAAGGGGAGGATCTTAAAAAACTATTGAGTGAGGCATTAGCACCGCTGGCAGGTATTGAAGCGGAGAAACTACAAAGCGATATGGATTTGGTCTACAGGACCTATCCAGATTTTGTGAAAAAGAAAAACCTGCCAGGTGAGATCATGATAAGGTTCTCCAAAAGATCAACAAGGGATGTGGTGTTAAAAACCACAAACAGAACAACGCTGAAGATCCAAGAAGAGGAAATCAAGGTTCTAAAAGACATTCCATTTGAAATTCAAAAAAGAAGAAAAGCCTACAGGAATATAACAACATGGTTACAGTCTGAGTCAATCACGTATCGTTGGAATATTCCAGAGGGACTGTCTTTCAGCTATAAAAGCAAGAATTACAAGATTGACTCTGTAGAACAAGCCAAAATATTTCTGGAAAAATGCAAGAAAAAGAAAGCAGAGAGGGAGTCAGATGACTCACTAGAGTCACAGGAAAGTATGTATGGCTTTGATGGCTCAGAAAGTGGAGAAGAAGCATCGGACTCAGAAAAGGGAGCTGCTGCTCCCAAGCTCAGCAAAGAGACTAAAAAGACAAGAAGAGGAACGAAGAAGAAATAATGTTATAAACAATATGTAATGATGGTACACTATGTCTAAATGTAAATGGAATAGTAGGCATTTTCTTCGTTGTTGTATGTGCCAGTTAATCAGCTTTGTTATGTGTAGAAGCAGAAACATGAACTTAAAATGTTTAACCAAGAAAGTATATTGCTTTTCAGTTTTAAAAGTTAGTTAACTTGATTATTGCAAACAGTATTCTCTGTATAGGGTAATATAGTGTAGTTATTAGCCGTAGAGTTGTAGAAATAGTAAAAAATCAATAAAAATCTTTATAAAAAAAAAAAAGGAAAGGCATCAGTTCTAACTGGGGCACCTCACTTTACCCTTGGAGGGTCCAGTATTGCCTGAGTGGGCACTAGATGATGAAGGCTGGAGCCTGTAGGAAGGTTTGTAGTGATTTCAGGAAAATCTGCTGTAGAGACTACAGAGGAAGAGCTGAAATGTCTGGATCCTCTTCTGGAGATGCTATGCTCTGAGAGAGGGAGGGAGGACCATCTTCTTTTGTTTAGTCTCAATTAGAATACCCTCTAACTTGTCCCCCAAGACAATGTAACCCTTGAAAGGATAAGATGCCACCATGGTCTTGGCTGAAGCTTCTATTGACCAGTTGCTCAGCCAGAGGGTGCGCTTGGCGACCACGATGGTACCAATGGCCCTTGCCGAATTGCACAGTGACCAAGGTAGTATCAGCTATGAAAGCCATGACCTTCTCTGCCCTTAGGAGAAAGGAGGTCAAATTGGGGAGGGGGGGGATCAGAAACCATCTGTATCTTGCACAGCCAAAGGAATGATGTATACAGTAAAAAGGCACCAAGTGTCAGCTATGGCTGCCATTCCCAGCTGGGAGGTGGCACAGTCCTGCCTACTCCGAGGCCTTTGGCCCCCACCTATGGAATGTCTTCTCAGTTCTCACTCTCCACTCCTTATCTCACACTGCCTCCCTAACCTTGAATGTGTTGCTTTCCGCAGCTTCTCAGCTGCTTCTCTTTTGCCAGGTGCAAACTGTAATTTTTCCCACTTTTGGACCTGGGAAGAACTATCTGATAATTTTGAGCACTATTCTCTCTGTATGGTAATTGGAGGTTTCCATGTGCATTCCATTGTTTGAATACATTATAACATTATATACTCTATATAAACCCCCTCCCCCCCCCAATACTGACTCAAGACGTGTAGGTGACTAGTAGATCCACTGACAATAAATTAATTTTCTGGTTAAGAACTTCTGGTTGCAGTTTGAAATCTCTTAAAACTCTCAAGAGAGTCAGTAATCTTATTTCTGCTGGAGAGATTGCCCCGTACCTGGACATAGCAGATGACGGGGTTGAACCTCCGATGACTTCAGACTCGGGGATGCCAGTGTCCATGGAAGAGGAGCTTGTCGTACCTCCCACCCGCAGTTGGGTGGACATGTGGCCCAGGGACTCCCGGCAGTCACAGACTTTATTCGGGACTGAGACTAAGGAGACCTGGACTCACCGCCGAGACTATGATATGAGTCTGGGGCCAGTGGCCAAGCTCTGGGAAGGGGCTCAGCCACGTATTCATGCCCCGGCTCGCAACTCTGGCTGCCCCAGAGAACCTGAGTTTGAGGATGTATGGTTGCAAATGGATTGCCAGTTTGAGGTGATGCAACAGATGTGGAATCAGAAGATGACGACTTTCCTGGAAGAACTTGTGGAGGTCATTTGGTTGGTGGTGGGCCAGGATGGGGTGCAGGCTGGTGGAGCTGCTGGAGTGGGGCCTGGCGCAGGTGCAGGTCAACCACCCCCGACTCAGCAACCAGCCGGCGGCCCACTAGCGGCTCCTGCACTGGGGCCTGTGGGCCCAGCCGTGTCCACGCCTTGGCTAAACAGGAGACCCATTTCCCATGAGCTATTGACAGCCACGTTTGATGGGAACCCGGCCAAGCTGCAATTTTTTGTTATCAAGACTGGCCGGTTCCTGCAGTCTTGGGGCCATCTTTTCCCCATGGGAAGGGATTGGGTGGGCTATATTGGCTCGAGGCTCCGCAACGAGGCAGCTGACTGGTATGTGAGCCTCCATAATCCTCCTGGAATCAAGCTCGAGCGCACCGATGATTTCATGTGGGCCCTCAGATGCCAGTATGAGGACTCCATGAGTGAGGAGAAGGCGCGCAACCAGATCCAGAGGCTAACCCAGGGCAAGAACTCGGTGCAGGACTATACTACAGAGTTTAAACATTACGCCACCCAAATTCGAGGATGGCCTGAAGAAGTTTTTGTGGAGCAATACCGCCAGGGGTTGAACCTGGATTTGTACGAAACTGTGTTGTGAAATGTCAACCCCAATACTTTGGCGGCATGGGTGAGGGCAGCGGAGGAAGCGGAGGCGCACTTCATGCTAATCCAGATGTGCACCCCCTTGGGAGGCCAACGGGCCGCGAGCCACCCCCCCCCCCATGAGACCTAAGCTGAACACCCCCTCCGAAGGTCCTATGGGACTTTCAGATGAAGAAAGTGTTGTCTATGCAGTGTGGGGAAGGTGGGCACTATGCTTCTATGTGCCTCGCCAGCTCCTCCCGGGGGACTCCTGCTCCATCACCTGCGACTCCACATCCTGCAAAGGGGCCTCATGCCATGAAAAGCAGAGCACTGCAACTGGATACCCCACCCGAGGGCATCAAGGTGGGGTTTGTGGAATCTCCCCAGCCAGCGGGAAACGCCAGGGACCTGCTCTAGAAGGCTCGAGGCAGCAGGTCCCCACCTCAACAGCGCCGAAAGCAGTGAGCTCCCCTGCCCCCCTTCTTTATATAATCATGACTTTAATCAATCCTAGCATGGGAACTCAGGTTCGAGTGCGGGCTTTGATAGACTAAGGGTGCGCTAGAGATTTAATCAGTCCTATAGTAGTGGACAGTCTAGGGGTGGAGGTCAGCACGTTGGAGGAACCCCTGAGGTTCACCCAGATTGATGGCTCGGAAATGAAGGAGCCATGTATGTTTGAGACTCAACCTTTACTAATGGGTGCTGGCGAACAATGGGAACAAAGGGCTTTTGTCATTACCCCTCAAGCTTAATTCCCTCTAGTCCTTGGGAGCCCCTGGATGAGCACTCATGACCTGTACATCAAATGGAGTGAGGGGAGAATACATTGGGTGTCTTCCAAATGTGAAGAGCATAAATGGAAACCTGATTGGGGGCCCCCTACTGTTCCGAAACAGGCTTGCCTTGCTCGCAAGGAATTACTATCGATACCTACTGCATACCAGGATTTAGTGGAAGTGTTTGGTAAGGCAGAAGCAGATGAACTGCCCCCCCCCCCCATCGCAATACTGATTGTGCTATTGAATTACTACCTGGTTGTGAACTCCCTAAGGGGAAGTTGTACTCTATGAGCCCCGAGGAAAGGGCTGAACTACGTAAAATCATCAATAAGAATTTGGATCAGGGATTTATTAGACCGGCCACATCCCCCTTCACTGCCTCTGTACTATTTCGAAAAAAGAAAGATGGGGGGCTGAGACTTTGTATGGACTACTAGGGACTAAATGCGGTCTCTGCTTCTAATGCCTATCTCCCTTTGATTAAGGATCTCTTAGCAGAGGCCTTGAAAGGGAAAATATTCTCCAAGTTAGACCTCAGAGATGCGTACTTTAGGGTGCACATACAGGAGGGGGATGAATACAAGACTGCCTTTAATACTCCCCAGGGGCAATTCGAATACCTAGTGATGCCGTTCGGCCTTCAAGGTGCTCCCGGTGTTTTTATGCACTTAATTAATGAGGTCTTACATAAACATTTATTCAAGGGGGTCCTCTGTTACCTGGATGACATTTTATTATACTCCCCCGACAAGGAATCGCACATAAAACTAGTGCGGGAAGTTCTGGCCACATTGCGAGTGAATAAACTGTTTGCTAAACTGTCAAAAAGCGAGTTTCACAAGACCGAAATTGACTTTTTGGGGTATCACATCTCTCCCAGAGGCTTGGAGATGGACCCTGCAAAGATTTCTGCCATAGTGGGTTGGAAGGTTCTCCGATCACGGAGGCAACTACTAAGTTTTTTCGGATTCACGAATTTTTACCACTCATTTCTCAACAACTTTGCAACATATAGTCTCCCCCTGACTGATCTCCTTAAAACTAAGGGGAAGGGCCCCGATGCCACCAAGCCGGGTGCCCGATTGAATTGGACCCCGGAGTGTCGGGCAGCATTTGACTCCTTAAGACTCTTTTTACTTCCGAGCCCATTCTTGCACACCTGGATGAAACCAAACAGTTTATTGTGCAAGTCGATGCTTCTGATGCAGCTATGGGGGGCAATTCTACAGGAGGGAGCAGATGGGAAACTGCACCCTTTAGCCTATATCTCTAAGAAATTTGGAGACACGGAAAGGAACTGGGTGGTATGGGACAAGGAAGCCGCTGCAATCCAGTTAGCTCTCTCCACCTAGAGACACTAGTTGGAGGGGGCTAGGGTGCCTTTTGAGGTTTGGACTGATCACAAAAACCTAGAGGCCTTCTGAACGCAGTGAACCCTCAATGCCAAACAGCTGTGCTGGGCAGATTTCTTTTCTAAGTTTAACTTCACTTTACACCACTTCCCAGGCAAGGCCAACTCCTTGGCTGACACGCTATCGTGCCTTCCACAGCATAATTGCAAAAAAGATGAGATTATAGACTCAATGTTGACACTGGCACAACGGGTGTGTGTGTGTGTGTGTGTAGTAACTTGGAGCCAGGCAAATAAAAAAGACCGACCCGAAGTTACAGAACGGACTACTAAATGCCCCCTATGGGTAAAGTGAATTGACAGAACTTCGGGAGGATGGGGCCATATCCCAGAGCCCTGATAGTTGCTGGTTTCGAGACTAGAAATTAATTGTTCCTAAGTCTTTACGAATGGACGTGATGGATGCAGCACATGAATCTAAACTCTCTGGACATTTTGGCTACCTTAAGACATTACATCTGCTACAGAGGCAGTTTTGGTGGCCGCGCATGAGGCGTGATGTGTCAGAGTATGTCTCAGCCTGCCAAACATGTTTAATGTGCAAAAATCGAGGGGGCAAGACCCCAGGTCTCCTCCGGTCCCTCGAGACCCCAAGTCGACCGTGGGAAACTATCTCGATGGATTTTATAACTGATTTACTCCCTAGCAAGAGGGAAATGGTCATTTGGGTGGTAGTGGACACATTTTCTAAACAAGCCCACTTTGTACCTTTCAAGCACCTCCCCACGGCTAAAACTCTGCCAAAAGCGTTCCTTGCTAACATCATTAAATTGCATTCAATTCCACGGAAGATGGTTTCTGACCACGGATCTCAGTTCGTTGCCAACTTCTGGCGGGAGCTTTTACAAATTATGGGGGTGGAGCCTGCAATAAGTAGTGCTTATCATCCAGAGACTGATGGCCAAACGGAGTGTGTGAATCAAATTCTTGAACAGTTTTTGAGATGCTACACCAACTATCAACAGGATGACAGGGTGGACTTACTCCTGTTTGTGGAATATAGTTCTAATAACTCTGTCCATTCATCAACTGGGGTATCTCCTTTCATGGCAGTGGGGGGCTATGAAGGGGTTCCCCTTCCCTTGCTGGGACCTGCCACCCCAGGGCCTGGAGATTTTGCGGAGTGGTGGAACCCTTTACAGGATTCCTGGCCCCTTACTTGGGCCAGTTTGGTGTAGTGGTTAAGTGCGCGGACTCTAATCTGGGAGAACCGGGTTTGATTCCCCATTCCTCCACTTGCACCTGGCTAGATGACCTTGGGCAAGCCATAGCTCTGTACCAGCTGTTCCCTCAAGGACAGCTTGGGAAAGCACTCTCTCAGCCCCACCTACCTCACAGGGTGTCTGTTGTGGGGAGGGGAAGGGAAAGGAGTTTGTAAGCTGCTCTGAGACTCCAAATGAGTGAAGGGCGGGGTATAAATCCAATCTCTTCTTCTTCTTCTTCTCTTACTGCCAGGACTTTAGAAGCTGCCAAAGCTGATTACAAAAAATATGTGGACAAAGGGGGGGCTCGGGGCTGGGATCTCTGCCCAGGCAATTCAGTGCATGTTTCTACAAAGAACATTAAAGGACTTCAGCCCAGTCAAAAAGTGGGTTGGAAACATGTGGGACCATTCACTGTGAAGAAAAAAACCAATGATGAGACATTTGAACTTGAGTTGCCTAAATCGCTGAAATTTGTTCACCCAGTTTTCCATTTCAGCCTCCTGAAAAAAGATCCTGGGCCGAACGAGTGGAGACCCTGAGGTCCAGCTCCTCCTCCTCCTTTGATGAAAGTGTTGCTTTCCGCAACTTCTCAGCCGCTTCTCTTTTGCCAGGGACAAACTGTAATTTTTCCCGCTTTGGGGCCTGGGAAGAACTGTCCGATAATTTTGAGCGCTATTTTCTCTGTATGGTGATTGGAGGTTTCCATGTGCATTCCATTGTTTGAATACATTATAACTGTACCCTATCGACCCCCCCCCCCCATTACTGACTCAAGACGTGTAGGCGACTAGTAGATCCACTGACAATAAATGAATTTTCTGGTTAAGAACTTCTGGTTGCAGTTTGAAATCTCTTAGACTCTCAAGAGAGTCAGTAATCTTCAGCGACTTAGTGTAGTCTAAGAGATTTCAAACTGCAACCAGAAATTCTTAACCAGAAAATTCATTTATTGTCAGTGGAGGGGGGGTTCGATAGGGTACAGTTATAATGTATTCAAACAATGGAATGCACATGGAAACCTCCAATCACCATACAGAAGCCTAGACAGAGAGGGCACTGGTCTCACAGGCTTTGTGCAGGGCTGTGTTGCTCCCACGGAGCAAACGGTGAAGGAAGACCTCAGTGGCAAAAGGCTTCTTGGGCTTGGGAGGAGGGGCTGGTGACCCTCATCACTGATCTGACCTTCCTCCTTTTCATACAGGTCAGGGTTACTATCAGAGAGAACAGGGGAATTATCTAAATTTGGTGGTCTACTCATGAGTAACACATAACGTTCAATGCTTGCTTTTCTGCAGGCTAGGTGAGGATCTGGGGTGGATCCTGTCCCTCTCTGGCTCTAAAGGGCAGCGTCTTGCGCCGCTTAATACTGCTGTATTGTCTCTGTGGGGGGAGCACTGGTGCTTGTGGCTGCTGCAATCCCTTCTGCCCACTGCCCCTTCTATAGAAGATTCCAACCACTGCTGGAAGCCCCCTGGCATCCCTGGGAGGTGTGGGTCAGAATACTACTGCTCCAGTTCTGATGCCACCTTGAGAAAGGCATGGTCACATTCTGGCGGGAAGAAAGCATGCCCCTCCTCTGGCCCTCACTGCCATCCTGCCCCCAACCTGCTCACTCGCAGAGGAAGGAGGGGTAAGAGGGCAACGATTTGGGAAGAGCTCAATTTCCCAATAGAGGGCCCTGGGAGCTCTGGTGGGCCCATAATACCTCCTGCAGCCCAGAAAATGAAAGATCCCGCTGACTGCTCCACTGCCCAGCTCCCCGGCTGTTCCCATGCAGCGCTGCAAATCCCCTGGGCTCTCCGGAGCCAAAGCCCGTTGCCTCAATGGCTTTGCAAGATCCATACACTGGACTTCAAAGAGAGCTCTGAAAACGAAAGTACTTGGAGAGCTCTGTCCAAACGCTGCCGCCTTGGCAGGCAGGAAGAGAAGACTGAGGGGGAGATGGGGGAACTCCTCCCCTCCAGAACAATAAAGTTCGACTTCCTGCTACCGAAAGTGGAGGGAAGGATGTTCTCCATGCAGCCGGGTCTCCTAGTCCTTCCAAGGGAGGAGAACATACATTTTTAGAACATGGAAACGGCATATTTTTTGGCTGATGAAATAACAGTAGCGCACTTTTCTAAAACAAATTTAAGTCTTCCCTAACTGACTGAAATGTGAAATTGCTGACCTCTTTTCTTCTCATCTCACTCAGCTGTTGTTCAGGCCTACGGCTGGCCCTGGCACTTCACAGAAACCGCCTCTTCCCCATTATCCCTTCGGTGCTCATATAACTGCCAGAGGAGGATACAGCTTCGTACACCAGGCAAAGCAGACGGAGATGTGTGAGTTGACACTGCTATCAAATTTGTCTTTTTAGCTCAATTCAGGTATAACATCAACCTGCAGAAGGCTAACTCTGCTTAGATCCCAAACCATGGTGTCAGCCTCCAGCACTGGGCTGGAGTCCAGGACTGTCTCCTTCTCCAGGGTTCCTTTAGGAGTAGGGCTGGCCCCGTGGAAAGAACCTCAGACAAGGGCAAAGGGGGGTTACAAGTAAGTGCAGGGGTCGGAGGTCTGACCCCAGTCACATGGTCTGAGCTTGTCAACAACCAGAGAAACCAAGCTTCTGTTTTTGACCTCCTAGGTGATAGCTATGGTGTAGTTATGGCAACCGTAGAAACTGCAATTTGGCAACTGAATCATCAGCTCAAAACCACTGTTATTTAAGTTATGGTTTGCAAAACCTCTTCAAACCATGGTTTCCGACTCTTGATTTGCCAGTCTGTCACCAACGACGGCCTGGTAAACATCATGGAGATCTAAACGGAGGCTTCTTTAGCCATGAACTTGATGCCAAGCCTAAATGACCTTTCGGTTTTGCTGCAATGAGCTAACAGAGAAGAAGCACACTTCTGAAATCCGACTGTCTTTAAATGGCAAAGCTGTTGAATGATCTCCTGAATACTGATGGGAAGCCTGAAAAAGCCCCTCAGGGCACTCGGGCCCCCTCAAACTGGCGTCATTTGCATGAAAGGAATTTATGGTTGTGGATTAGAAAGGAATTATTTGAGACTGTTTACATAATTAATGCCAGTTTCTACTGGCAATTCTACAAGAGTACTTCCATAAAAAAGTACTTTATAACTCACAATTTGAGTTTCTATCCAGCAAACTGGATAGAACTCTGGATAAAGAAAATGAAGGCAATCAAAGTTTCTTTTTTTATGAGGGGAATGACAAAATGGTATATGGTATACTAATTTTTCAATCTGAGAAAAAGTTTTTAAAAAGACTTGGATCTTACGGTGCCCTTCTATCCATGCAATAGCAGTTCTCCTGACAGAATAGCATTTGTCTTTGTGGAAGAGGGAAGGAAGATCTTTTGCCAATCCCCTCTTCAGCTTCAAACTTCCATGCTGGTCCCTGCACTGTTTTTGGAGTGGGGTGGGGTGGGGACTGACCTGCAGGTACACAGCTGGAGGGGGGACAGAAAGCAGCAATGGAAGAAGGAAGAGAGCAAGTTGCTTGGAGACTCAGCCTTAAGGGGAAAGGCCGAGGGGCTTCTTGGGAATGTTCCCTCTGGAGAAGAGGTGGCTGAGGGGGGACACGATGGCTCTCTTGAAGTATCTGAAGGGCTGTCACTTGGAGGAGGGCAGGGAGCTGTTCCTGTCGGCAGCAGAGGAGAGGAGGACTCGCGACAAAATGGGTTTAAATTAAGAGCAGGAAGGTACCGGCTGGATCTTAGGAAAAACCTTTCTGACAGTCAGAGTTGTGCCACAGTGGAATCAGCTGCCTGGGGAGGTGGTGAGCTCCCCCTCCCTGGCAGTCTCTAAGCAGCGGCTGGACATACCCTTGTCATGGATGCTCTAGGCTGATCCTATGTTGAGTAGGGGGTTGGACTGGATGGCATGCATGACCCCTTCCAACTCTGTGATTCTATTATTTTATTCCGAAGCATGACTACATTTGCATGGCTTAGGACCCATACCATTAACTTACTGAATACAGTTTTCATGTATAACAAAGGGGGAAATAATCAGGAAAAGCATAGCTATTATCAAATGAGGCGTTATGAACAGACACGGTAACAGGAATTCCATGAAGAAGGCACTTCTTTCCTTCAGAAGATAGTTATAATGCCAAGCAATGAGTCTGTGAGCTTAAATCACTCCATTTCTACCCGCAGGGGCACAAGTCAATAACATTCCAGATCATTAAAAATACAGTGTCAAACACTAATGGGGTTTATATCTCTATTACAGCAACTAACCATCTTCATATAAGTCCACCTTTGGCAGGATATATTTATTTTTTATCAGCAGAAGCAACAAAGGGCATCCATCTTTCCAGAAAGATGGTATCCTTATTCAAATCCCTTGCCAGCAAGTCCCTGGGCATTATAGCCCTATCACAGCATCAAAACAAGCCAAAAAATTGAGCAAAAGAACTGTGCAGGACTTCTACTGCCCTGAGCCACACAGAATTTGGCAGCAGCCTGCAAAAACCTAATAACTGCAGTACAAAAAAGCATACCACTGCCACACTGTTCCAGACACAGCTAAGAACTAAGAATTTTGGATTTGGAGGGACTTAATTTGGTCGGTGACCTGTTTCCAGAACCCATGAATGTTAACACAGGAACACTGTCTATGGAAATAGCCCTCAGTTACTTCACGTGCCATCCTGGGCCCAGGAACCCGCTGAAGTGGAGTCCCATCCTACAGAGACAAAACTTTCATGCATTCTCCCTCACAACTGTACTTAAAGAGAGGGTTTCCAACCACGGTTTGAGAGCGGATTCTTCATCTAGATCTTTGTGCCGTGCATACGCAAATGAGGTACTGTTGTGGCGAAAAGGTGAAGAGCCATTCATATAAAAAGGAGTCTGGCACTTACACTTCATGCACACTAAGGCTGCGGCTGAAATGGTCAGCGTTTGAATGTGGAAATGTTGGTCGGCAGGTAGCTGAATGCCAGGGCTATTTTGGGGCAGGAACGCACAGGAACGGAGTTCCAGCTGGCTCCTGAGTTGGCCACGCCTACAGCCAAAACCTCTGCCATACCTGGCTGCAGAGCACACTGCCCTCCCCACGTTACACACAAGAGGGAAAGGCAGCATGTTAAAATGCCCTCTTTCCCTCTGGGGAGCCCATCTGACAATTTCACACCCACCAGTCAGCTGAGAGTGAAATTGACAAGGAAAAAGCCTGGCTCTGCCTTCCCTTCTCTAGCTGACATGTTGCAGCTGGAAAAGGGCAGGCAGGGAACCCAGGCACCTTGAAAATGCCTTTCTTTCCCTCCCCAATCTGATCCCAGGCACTTCAGCAGCGCCTTTCCCCGGCCGTCTGGTTCGAAGGGGGGGGGTAGACTAGAAAGGTGATGCTGAAGTGGGGCAGAGAAGCTCAAGGGGGGGGGAGAGGCAAGCTTCCATGCCTGCCCTGTGCTTCCCAGCCCCCCACCTAATATGCTAATGAGCTATGCTGTCAGGGGTGTGGCCTAATATGCTAATGAGTTCCTGCTGTTGGGTGTGGCCTATTATGCCAATGAGTTCCTGCTGGGCTTTTTCTACAAAAAAAGCCCTGCTGGATGCTATTTATTTTCCTAATAAGATCTTCAAGGATAATGCACTTCCCCCCTTCTGGCTAATCCTGGGTCCTCGGCCATTCTGAGCCTATGGGCACCACCAGACTTCAGACACTGGGTGGTGGGCACAACCACAAAATGACTGCCGCAGGAGACAGGAAAAAGTGCAAAATGTAACACTTCAACTCAAAGAGTCACTCTTCAACATTTTAGCCAGTGGACTCTAACTTTAGTTCTACTTCAGCCAGAAGTTCTGCTTAACAGGATGCCTTTTGAAATGGGTACATTGTTTAAAACATATTTTCTTGCATAAGCACAGCTGTTGCCAAAGCAACTTTTTAAACATTTGCAGACAATCAGCTCTCCAATAGCCAATCAGAAGCCCTGCTAAGCAAAACCCCCACTTGATCCCACTCACTTTAAAAACATTCTGCGGGTGCCAGGAAAGGTGTCTGGGGGTGCCATGGTGCCCATGGGCACCACGCTGGGGAACCCTGGGCTAATCCGTTCCAGTGCCCATTCCCAAAAGGCTGCTATTGAGCCAAAGTTTTTCCTAAGAGTGATGAACTCAGAGGTGTGATCAGTGAAATCCTTAGAGCTAGGCTGATCTCCCAGCTGCCCCAGATGCTCAACAACTTTATATTTATTTAAAGGGATGTTCCAGAGCCACAGGAGGTCAGAGAAGCCCTCAGAAGGTGTTCTAGTGACAATTTCCTGAGCACATCCAGCTCCAAAGAGGCTACATGATAAAAGACTGGCTTAAAATAAGGGAAAGGTGTATTCCAGTGGGCCTAGAGGAAGAGGTTTAATGTGTGGAAACATAAGAACATAAGAGAAGCCAATGTTGGATCAGGCCAGTGGCCCATCCAGTCCAACACTCTGTCACACAGTGGCCAAAAACACCAGGTGCCCTCAGGAGGCCCAGCAGTGGGGCACTACTAGACACTAGAAGCCCTCCCACTGTTGCCCCCCCCCCGCCGTCAAGCACCAAGAATACAGAGCATCACTTGCCCCAGACCAAGAGTTCCTATCTATACCTTGTGACTAATAGCCACTGATGGACTTCTGCTCCATATGTTTATCCCATCCCCTCTTGAAGCTGTCCATGCTTGTAGCCGCCACCACCTCCTGCGGCAGTGAATTCCATGTGTTAATCACTCTTTGGGTGAAGAAGTACTTCCTTTTATCTGATCTAACCCGACTGCTCAGCAATTCCATGGAGTGCCCACGAGTTCTTGTATTGTGAGAAAGGGAGAAAAGGACTTCTTTCTCTACCTGCTCTATCCCATGCATAATCTTATAAACCTCGATCATGTCACCCCTCAGCCGTTGTTTCTGCAAGTTAAAAAGCCCCAAGCGCTTTACCCTTTCTTCATAGGGAAAGTGTTCCAACCCTTTTATCTTTTTTTTTAATATTTTTTTATTGATTTTTCTCTATAACTACAACTATAACGCTACAATCTAAGCTACATATACCTTATACAGAGAGTACTTTATCATTTGCTTAATACTACCTTGTTACATAATATAATTATGAAGCATTTAGAACCTTGGATAAATTTAAATGACTTGTTACTGCTACTATAGAAGTTATCAAAACTATTTGGCAGGCACACCCACCTAGAGAAATATGGTTAATTAAACCATTTATAATACATAAGTGCAATGCTTAATAAAACAATTTAATCACTATTTCTTCTTTCGTCCTCTTCTTGTCTTAACAGTCTCAACTATTTTTGGAGCTGCAGCTCCCTTTTCCGAGTCAGACACTTCTTCTTCACTCTTTGAGCTATCAAATCCATACATGCTTTCTTGCGAGGCCAGTGAACCATCTGAGTCTCTTCCAGTTTTCTGTTCTTTGCTTTTTTCCAGAAATTTTTTCGCTTGTTGAACAGAGTCAATCTTATACTTCTTATCTTTGATGCTGAAGCATAGTCCTTCTGGAGTATTCCAACGATAGATGATAGACTCAGACTGGAGCCAAGATGTCAATTTTCCATAGGCTTTCCTTCTTTTCCTTATTTCAAATGGGATATCCTTCATCACTTTTACTTCTTCTCCCAGGATCTTCAGAGCTGCTTTGTTTGTGGTCCTAAGCACCACGTCTCTTGTAGATTTTTTGGAGAACCTTATCATAATTTCACCAGGCAGGCTTTTCTTTTTAGTGTAATCTGGATAGGTTCTGTAAACCATATCCATATCGCTTTTTATATCTGCTGCTTTCATGCCTGTCACTGGTTCAAGTGCTTCACTTAGCAAATTTTTAAGGTCTTCTGTGTTTTCTGGCACATGCTGAAGTCTTAGGAAAAAATTCGATCTATCCATTTGTAATTTCAAAAGCTGATCGTGGTGGAAGGCCTTTTCCTTCTCTGCCTTTTGTAGTCTTGCGTCTTGGTTTTTTACTGAAGTTTTTACTTCCAGAAGTTCTCGCTGCAGCTTCTCTGTGGATTTATTCGACTCTTTTAGTTCTAGCTGCATTTTGTCCATTTTAACGTTGAGAGCTGTCATTTGGTCCACTAGAGGTCGCAATAACGAGGAGAACACCGCACTCATCTCCGTGGTATCAACCTTTGAACTCGGAGCTGTACTTCCTAGTTTGGGGGAAGGTTTCGGTTTCCCCGTCATTGTTGAGACTACGCTCTTTGTTTATAGATAGATAAGATGAATGAAAGGAGCAAATTTTCAAACAGCGCTTATGTCCTTCTAAAGTTTATATCTCCAAGTGAGCGATGCTGCCATCTAGCAAGGCGGATGGGCTTTTATTCCTGCAGTAACGCCACGTAAAGAGTCTCGTAAGTACGCTAGTCCCAGAGAGGGGGGTGGGTGGGTTTCACTCCTCCCACCGTTTTCCCGCTGTGTTCTGCTTTTCTTACTTCAGACTCACGTTTTCTCCATGCGTAACTGTCAGTTCCAGCCTCATTGCTTCGCACTCTCTGCTGCTTCTCGGATTTGCGCTTTCAGCCATACGGCTCCCACGGCGGGGGAACCTATGGGGGTGATGAAAAGGGATCTCTATCCCTCGGTCACCACCGTAGGGAGAGATCCCCTTCGGGCCACCCCAGGCAGAGCCCCCTCACTGGGGTCTCTGGGGTCTCGGCACCAGTCCAGAGCCCCTTCTTCCCGCCGGGTACGGATTGCGCTCCCCGCAGATGCGGAGGAGCACGTCCGCCATGCTCGCAAGTCTTGCCGGAAGTCCAACCCTTTTATCATTCTAGTTGCCCTTTTCTGCACTTTTTTCAATGCTATAATATCCTTTCTGAGTTGTGGTGACCAGAATTGCACACAGTATTCCAAATAAGGTTGCACCATCAGTTTATACAGGGGCATTATGATACTGGCTTCCCTTCCTAATAATAATAATACTGTTTCCTTCCTAATAACCCCCAGCATAGCGTTGGCCTTTTTTACTGCAGTTGCACAGTCTCGAAAGTGAAACCTGTCATGGCCCAGAGGCAAAGCCTGCCAGGTTCCTAATTAATTGAAACCAACAGGATTTTAAATAAACAACAAGAACTGCAGTACATATTTTGATATCTCCACTACTGAAGCGCAATGGGCCAGCATGAAGGTTTCCATCTGGCTCCAGGAACAGCACCCGCCGAGTCTCATTGCAGGAGGGAGAAATGACCTTTAACTAAAATGTGAAGAGAAGGCATAAGGAGATCAGCAAAAGATTTGCGTAATTCAGCTGGGAACCCATCAGATCACAACCACATACCAGTTCTAAGATTTTCAATTCCTTTAGCTACGTCTTTTCCCTGACCTAGAGGGATCAAGGCTAGCCCAATCTCATCACAAAGTTTATTTATCTGGATTTATGCCCCACCCTCCCTGCGAGCGGGCTCAGGGTGGGTAATTCTGGGTAAGTTATAACAAATAAATTAGTGAAAACAATTAAAGCAGCAGGTAATACAAATAATAGAAGTCATAGGGTTCCAGCAATACGAAATGACTGGCAGCACCTAGGCCACAAACCAAGGAGTGGTGATAAATCGCATCAACATGGGCCAGATCACAGTTGGGAGATTTCCTCTCAGGAGCTGAGCAGGGTAGCTCTGGTTACTGCTTGGATGGGAGACCACCAGAGAAGTCCAAGGTCACTGCATGAAGGCAGGCAATAGCCAACCACCTCTGCTCATCTATTTACTTATTTATTTATTACATTTATACCCCCTACCCCCCCCCAGGGTTCTTGCCTTGAAAACCCCATTGGGGGGGGGGGTCACCATAAGTCAGCTGCCACTTGACAGCCCTTTCTAGCAGCGCCTGTGCCTTCAGTAGTGATGGTCACATTTATAACATTCCAGTTTTAACTGGGACTTTTGAACAGAAGGTAAACTTTCATAGAATTCAGAGAGACATTAGTTGCTGTGTCGGACAGAACTCTGTAAATCAGCCTTAGGCTGGTGATGTTCTGCACATAATCCCCCAAGATTAAGGGATGTACGTTTCCTCTGCGCTAGTTTATTTCATTAGCGTTCCCACCAGTAGCCTGCAGTTTTTCTATATTCAAAATAATGCACAAGATCCCCCAGATTAAGAGACGCAAAATATACAAATTAAGGCTCTTGGTGCTTTACTAACTTCCAAAAATTCCAGTTGCTTACCAGTTGTAAACTCTTTCAGTTTCCTACCAGAATCTGACTTTTTAAAGTGAGTTGACAGGGTTTCCGTTTGCTTTATGAAATGTGCGGTTACTCCTGCCTGCCTCCCTTTCCTGAAGCGAAAGACTTCATTAAGAAACCGACCCTGTGCTGTGGGTTTAAGTGCCTTCTCAAATGAGCAGCAATGAAGTGGAACCACTCAGATCATGTGTGAAATAGTAGCACATCTGTCTGACTAGTTGGTTAGCGACAGGGCTCTGGAAGGGAAGATCATCCTTCCTCCAGAAACAGGCAGCCTCAGAGGGCTTGGTCATGCCTGGGCGTGGGCTCGTGTCCAGACTCAGCCTCCCCCACCGAGGACCCAGAGCTGGGATACTCCCCTGGTCCATGGCCACTGGATGGATGGAAAGAAGGGTGCCAGGGAACAGGCTGCCAGCCTAAAGGCAGGCAAAAGAAATCGACACGAGCCAGCCAGCAGGTGACGGAAGAGGGACACCTGGGCCAGGGAAACAGGTAAGGCCGGGCCAGATCCAGGTGTCGGGACTCCTGGGGAATGGGAAGCAGTGGTTGATTGGCTCCACACGCCAGAGAGGGAAATAGAAGGCAGGCTTCACAGACGGGCCAGGGCAGAAGCACAAGGCTGGACAGGGATCCCAGGAGCCCTACCTTCCCCAGTTCTGAGGCCTCAGGAGCTCCTGTGTAGAGGGCACAATGGGGTGTGTGTGTGTCTATATCCACCTCCCTCACAACCTCCATCCCCCCAGGAATCAGTGCTCCAGCCTCCCCCCATCCACACTTGTCTCTCATTGGGACACTGTTGCTGTAGGTCTGCATTTCATATCTGGGGCTGCTGCTGCTTGGAGTCAGAGGCTCAACTGGTCTCCCCTTTGTCTTAGGGTCCCAGAGCCTGTCTGTCACTCCACCACTCACTTGCCTACTCTGTCCACCAGACGGTTTCTGGGTTTCGCCACTCTTTCCTGGGGCTACATTTCGGACTTGGCTTTCAGCAGGTAGAGGAGAGTCAGACGGAGACTCGTTTGGCATCTCCAGCTCAGAAGGGCTGCTCTACTGGGTCACAATGAACCATGAACCAGGACAAACTTCCATTTTCCTGGTTCGTGCCCATCCCTATTCCTGAGCTGGTATAGTAAGAAGCAAGACCCATTTTATTCAATAAGGGTTAGTCCCAGGAAAATGCTCTTAGGACTGCAGTCCTAATATAAGTCAAAATAAACATGTTAATTCCATTCATGGCACTATTTAAGGCACTGAAATTTTTTCTGGAATATTTTCCAGTTCCATTTTTTCCCTAGAAAACCCATACCATTGACTACAACACTAGCAGTATATAACATTACCAGAACAGTCTGCCATCATTGTGAATGACCCACAGTAGAAGCCGGCATTCAGACGTAACCCTGATCTGGAGGGCCCGGGCCAGCCCCATCTCATCAGATCTCAGAAGCGAAGCAGCATCAGCCCTGGTCAGTGCTTGGAGGGGAGACCACCAAGGAAGTCTCGGGTGGCTGTGCAGAGGCAGGCAAGGGCAAACCACCTCTGAACCTCTCTTGCCTTGGAAACCTTACAGGGTCGCCAAAAGTCGGCTGCGACTCAATGGCAAAAAAAAAAGAATTCAGGTAAGAAAAACTAGTCTCCGCAAGCTTGCTCTGAAGCAGATCACTGAAGGCTGTACCTCTAAATGCCTCCAGGCAATGATTCTTGGTCATAAGTAGTTACCGAATTTCTCTAAAGTAGATGTACAGTATTGCTACTAATAATGCAGATAATAGAAGACAGCGGTGATCCCAGGGAAAGAGTCAAAAAGAGACATAGAGTCCCCCCCCCGTCACCCACTTGGCAGTCTGCATGCAGACATCACACTAAACCAGAGTTTTAGAAAGCTTGCTTCATTCTTATGTCTGAATGTAGCCAGTGTTTGCAGTTCCTGCTACACGTGTAATTATGGACCCAACATTATTCTCTCAGCTTAATAATCAGGTATGACTTACAGAGTTACAGAGAAGTGTGAGCAAATGATACATTTAAGAACATCTTTTCCATTTATGATTCCTATTTAATTTCCCTTTGCACAGTTACTCTTTCTCGTATTCGGTATATTTTGTTTGCAAAACCCTTTCAAAGCACGCTAAAGAGGTTAGAAATAATAGCCTGCTCAAACTGAAAAGCTGTAATTGTACTCATTTTATGGAATTACACTTGAGTTACAGTGCGCATGAAAGAACCAGAACTGAACCAGTTTAAAAATAAAAAAATAAAACTGATGAACTGAAATTGGTCAGCTCCCTGAGCCAATTTACTCAGAGGCAAGACCCACAGAGTTCTCTCGCTATTACTTCTGCGAAACTGTGCCTAGGACTGCGGCATTAAGGAACATTGAGCACAATTCGGTTCACAGCTACTCATGGGTAGGATTGCACTGCTGCGCTGCAATCCTACTGGCAACTACCAAGAAGCTACCCTGTTTAAGTCACGGAGACTTACTCCCAAGTAAATACATTTTAAAAACTTCAGTACTATCACTGCTCAGCAATAACACAGTTAACACTCAGCAACGCACAAAAGGAAATATCACAGGTAAAATCATAACTTCATTACAAACTAAATTACATGTTATGTACATAGTTAATATAGGGTTGCCGACTCCTGGTTGGGAAATACCTGGAGGTTTTGGGAGTGGATCCTGTGGAGGGCGGGGTTTGGAGAGGAATCTCTCTGCAAGGTAGAATGCCACAGAGTCCACTCTCCAAAGCAGCCATTTTCTCCAGGTGAACAAATCCCCACTGTCAGGAGATCAGTTGTAATTCTGGGAGATCTCCAAGCCCCACCTGGAGGTTGGCAACTATTAATAAAAAGACTGAACACAGTGCTTTTTAATAAACAAGCCAAAGTGCAAATCTTGGCCAGTAAATGCAATTAAAAATGGGTTGCAATGACCGGGGGGGGGGGGGGGGGGAGAGAAGGGAGGGAAGAAAGACATAATTCCTGCCTGTTTGGGAGGGGGTTTCTCTCCACTTTAGGACAAGCTGCAGTGGCCAAATTCACTTCATCAATACAGCCACTAAAACACACACACTTACCCCCTTCTCCTTAACACCAAGCCAGCCACCACCACCCTCAACCTGCACAGAGTGCTGCGTTATGAAGCAGAAAACTGGATTTCTCAAACAGGCATTTATCGTGAGGGTTTTAACAGCTCCAGTCCTAGCAATGTTTCATCAGAAGTCCCAGTGTGTAAGACTGTGACTGAAGTCTCAGACCCTTTCCCCTTGAGTCCTATTTTCCGAACTGGCATCCACAGATATGTCTAGTTTAAAAAGAATGTTTCTGCTTATATCCTGGTCCTCAAAAAATCACCTTGGCACGAAGCCCCACTGATCTAAACAAGAGGCCGAAATAACTGTGCTGGGATCACAGCCCTGCCTGACTAGAAAAGTTTTTTATATGGCTGATGTTGCAGGACATCTTTATACCAGGCCTCCCCCCAGATCCCCTCCCCATTCCCTTGCAAGCCTATCTCCTTTTTAGTTAGATCAAGGTGAGCAGCTGTGTTTGTCTGAAGCAACAGAACAAAATTAGAGTCCAGTGGCATCTTTAAGACCAACAAAGTTTTATTTAAGGTGTGAGCTTCTCACACCTTGAATAAAACTTTGTTGGACTTAAAGGTGCCACTGGACTCTAACTTTGTCCTTTTTAGGTGAAAGCTGTTTGGCTGACCACAAAGCACCATATGAATCAACACAGAATGGGTGGCTGAAGCTTACAAGTCATTTAGATGGACGACTTCCTTACAGACTGAGAGCTACTTGAATGAAATGAAGGGTTCTTATTGACTAGGAATGGTCACACGGTGGTCCACTGACCATATCCACCCTTTGGGGACGATAGCTTGGAGCAATCCTACCAAATTTCAATTGTGGGAAGGTAAAAATATTCCCCACAGGTTCATGTGGCAGAAGAAGAAGAAGAAGAAAAGTTTTCAAGTTATAAAATCTACTTAACTGAACTTTTATCTTGCCATTCGTCCAAGGAGCTTAGAGTGGCATACACGGTTCCCCCTTTCTCCACTTTATCTTCACAACAACCAGGGGTCCTTTCGTAGAAACAGAACTGCAGGAGCTCATTAGTATAACTCATTTGCATATGCCACACCCCCTACCGTCACAGGAAGTGTATCAGAAGGCCACACCCACCACTCAGGCTCCACCCCAAAAATCTCCAAGGTATTTCCCAACTCAGAACTGACAAGCCTATCTGATGGCACACGTGGGGGGAAACAAACAAACCACCCATACTAGGTAAAGAGGGGGGATGCCAGGATACCAGGTCCATATATTTTTATTCTCCTTGGCACTGATGGCTGAGGTGCTTTTAGTGTTCCTTTTCTGTTTGAGTGGCAGCCTTCCTCTCTGTTACAGTTGACTGTGGATTTTATATCCCTGCCATTTAGTGTTGTTTTTGTCAGCCACAACAAGGTCACTTACAGAGAGGAAAAGCAGGTTATCCATTTTTTAAAAAAATAACGTTGACAAGTCTGGATTCAGAACAACAACGAAATCACATCTGCTAATTTTTGCCTAAACAAAACCCAATGATCTAGAGTTGCGGTCTTCAACCTAGGAGTTGGCAGACAGAGCCACTTGCCCCCCCCCCCCAAGCCATTTGGAAGTCCCCACACATGTATAGACACAGCAAGGGTGCCATGGCTCTCACTTCTCTTTGGATGCACATGAAGAAGAGCAGGATGGCAGGGTGAGGTCACCTCTGGGGTGCCAACCGTTGGTTCATTTATCACTAAAATAAACCTCCCTCCCCCTGGGAGCTGTGGAACTTTTTGTTGTGCAGCTCATGGCCAGAATAAATGGGTAAACACTTCACATCCCCCCTTTGGAGACGGTGCTTCACTCACATCAGTCTCCTGCCAGCCACTCCACGTATGGATGAGAGGGGAGGGGAGGGGGAGAGAGAATATCATGGAAGTAACCTCCAGGGTCATCTAGTCCAACCCCTTTCACAGAAATGCACAAATACCTCCTTCCCTCACACACACCCAGTGACCCCTGTTCCATGCCCAGAAGATGAAAAAAACCCTCCAGGATCTCCAGCCAAACTGGCCTGGAGAAGAACGGCTGCCTGACCCCCAAAGTGGAGATCAGCATTTCCCTGGGCGTGTAAGAAAGGGCCACGAGAACCAAGCACTGAGGCAACCCTTCCTGCCCTGCCTCTCATGATCTGCCTAAGTTTACAGAATCAGCATTGCTGTCAGATGGCCATCTAGTCTTGGTTTGAAAACCTCCAAAGAAGGAGAGAGAGAAACAGAGAGAGAGAGAAATATAGATACATACAGAGAGAGAGAGAGAGAGAGATTTGCATGGGATTATTACATTAAGACTATGGCCTCCTCACTTCCTGCAGAAAATGGTACAACTACTGAACCACACAATTCTATCATGTCATTCTGCTACGCATGTATACTAGGCAGGCACAAGAACCCTCCTAACACTAGGAGTCTGTGCTTTTACATTTTTTCTGTGAAAAGTAACTGGTGGTGGTGGAAAGTACCATGAAGGTACTGCTCACTTACAGTGCCACAGGGTTTTCCAAGGCAACCTTCTGACAGATGTGGATTATCATTGCCTGCCTCTGCATAGCAACCCTGGACTTCCTTAGGGGTCTCCCATCCGGGTACTACCCAGGACCAACTCCACTTAGCTGATGAGACTGGGCTAACCTGGGCCATCCAAGTCAGGGCTGAGACGCTCAGAGGTGGTTTGTCATCCCCTGCCTCTGCGTAGCAACTCTGGACTTCCTTGGTGGTCTCCCATCCAAATACTAACCAGGGCCCTTGGCACTAAACACAGGCTCCAGTCCATCTTAGTGGGCTCTGGGTGCAGTGAAACTCCGAGAAGGGCAAATAAAAAATTCTCATGGAAAATTTCTGAAGGACCTAATTGTAGGTAGACCCAAAGTCAGGACAAATGAAGCATTCTCTGAGCATGGTTTCATATGCATGTGCGTCAGAGAGAGAGAGAGAGAGACCTAGCAAAACCCATTAGTGAACCCGGCAACATCAGCCAGACCATCTCAGGTTCATACTCCTGCTCATCCTATAATTTGATTTATGCCATCTTCATGTGTCTGCAATGCCCTTCCACCCTCTACATTGGACGAACAGGCCAGTCCCTTCGACAAAGAATAACTGGACATAATGGTGACATTAGGAATAACAACATCTAAAAACCAGTGAAACATTTTAGCTTCCCAGGACATTCAGCTGCTGACCTAAGAATAGCAGCTCTCTTACAAAGGAATTTCAAAGGGAGAGTAGCAAGAGAGAATGCTGAATTGCAACTGATAACAAAGCTCAAGACAATACATCCCCCTGGCCTGAATCTTGACCTGGGTTTCCTGTCTCATGAACAACACTGATTTTTTCATGCCTACCACTGCTCTGCATGTCACACCTAATCCATTCCCACCTGCTATAGTCATTTCCCTGGTAATGTCATTCAGCATATGAAATCACTCCACTTTCCACTATGTAGAGAAGAAGAGTTTGGATTTATACCCTGCTCTTCACTTGGAGTCTCAGAGCAGCTTATTACACTCTCCTTCCCTTCCTTTCCACACAACAGACACCCTGTGAGGTAGGTGGGGCTGAGAGAGCTCTGCGAGAACTGCTTAAGAGAACAGCTCTGCAAGAACTGTGGCTGACCCAAGGTCACCCAGCAGCTGCATATGCAGGACTGGGGAATCAAAACCCAGTTCTCCCAAATTAGAGTCCGTACACGTAACCACTACACCAAACTGGAACATGTGGACTCACATTCAAGCTGTATCTGTAGAGGTGAGCAGTGATTCACAAAATCTCCGACCCTTCCACAAATTTTGTTAGCCTTTAAGGTGCTACTGGATTCTTGCTCTTTTCTGCTAGTACAGGCAGACTAACATGGCTCCCCATCTTCATTTATTTTATGATTGCTTTGGAGGCAGTAGGGTGAGAGTGAAGAAACTGAGGCTGAATTGGGAGGGGGGGGTGTCTTCCCAGGATGGGAGTTTCTTGCTTGGATCAACCTGCTTTTGGATCCAGCTTTACTTCCGAATACTCCTTATCCCCACCCCCACCCTTGTTTTTAGATCCCCATTCTAGGAGTGGGGACTTTCTCTCTTTAACCCTTGGAGTGTATTTCTGCCCAGAAGCAAAGAGGACGTTCCTCTTTTGGTGCCCCAAAACAGAGGGTGCTCCTGTAGAGAGTGGCCTGGAAACCAACCTGCAGTGGTACCGGCGCCCATTCACTGACATGGGGGCATTTCTGCAGAAAGAGAGAGCCTCTGCTGCCAAGTTCTCTGGCAGGGGAAGGGAGGCCGGGGGGGGGGGGGCTGCCCTGCCTCTAAAGGCACACCTTTGCTCTCACCACTGAGAGCTCCATCAGTGGCAGCTGCTCCTGCACAGAAGAGAGGAATGTCCCGTTCCCCCCCCCCCCCCGCACACACACTCCAGGAGGAGAACTGCTCAGGCAGAACAAGCGGGTGCCCCTCCAGAAAAACACCCCCGTTTCCTCAGGCAAGGCAGACAAGCCTAGATCCCCCCCCCCCACACACACACGTCTCAAAGGTGAGAGCTGAGGAAGTCGCACCAGGGGCTGGCACTCGGGGGGGGGGGGGGGGGGGGGGGGGAGGAAGAGGGAGAGAGAGGCCCCCTCCCCTTCCCTGGCTGCTCTTGTGCTGAGCTGCTCTCTCCCAGGCAAGCAGGCAGGCCCAGCGGGTCTTCTTCTGCTTCTTCCGAATGCTCCTTATCCCCACCCCCACCCTTGTTTTTAGATCTCACTTTGCCAGCTTGCATTCCCCACCCTTCTGCTGCTGCTGCTCTGGGATTCCCCCAGACTCTCCCACCCCAAACGTGTTTGCAGCTCACCAATTCTTGGAAGGGGTGTGTGTGTTGAGGCTGCTCCACCCAGCCAGGCCACCTTCCTATGGGGGAGGGGGATCTGGCAGCAGGAAGCCACTCCCCACTCCCATTCCCCTCTAGGAGTACGGACTTTATCTCTTTAACTCTTGGAGTGCATTTCTGCCCAGAAGCAAAGAGGACGTTCCTCTTTTGGTGCCCCAAAACAGAGGGTGCTCCTGGAGAGAATGGCCTGGAAACCAACCTGCAGTGGTACCGGCGCCCATTCACTGACATGGGGGCATTTCTGCAGAAAGAGAGAGCCTCTGCTGCCAAGTTCTCTGGCAGGGGAAGGGAGGCCTGGGGGGGGGGGGGGCCTGCCCTGCCTCTAAAGGCAGGAGCTCCATCAGTGGCAGCTGCTCCTGCACAGAAGAGAGGAATGTCCCGTTCCCCCCCCCCCCCCCACACACACTCCAGGAGGAGAACTGCTCAGGCAGAACAAGCGGGTGCCCCTCCAGAAAAACACCCCCGTTTCCTCAGGCAAGGCAGACAAGCCTAGACGCCCCCCCCCCACGTCTCAAAGATAGCTGAGGAAGCCGCACCAGGGGCTGGCACCCCCCTGGGGGGGGAGAGGGAGAGAGAGGCCCCCTCCCCTTCCCTGGCTGCTCTCGTGCTGAGCTGCTCTCTCACAGGCAAGCAGGCAGGCCCAGCGGGGCTTCTTCTGCTTCTTCCCCCCTCGCCTCTGCCCCCTCTCGCGGGCCCCCAGCAGAAGCCACCGGAGGGAGGAGGAGGAGGCTCCCCCCCCCCCCCCCCCGGTGAACTTCACGCCCAGCTTGGACCCTGGCACTGGTTGCACCTGATGGGCCGTTCCCCTCCCCAGCTGCTCTCCAAAAGGCCGGGCAGTACACATTCCCCAGCTCCCCTCATGCGGGAGGGATCCCCACACCCCCTCCCTCCCCTGCTGGGCTCTGAGGCAAGAAGGCAACAGGAGCTGGGGGGAGGGCTCCACATGGCCTACCCCCCCCCCCCCAGCGCTCCCTGGAGCGGCAGCAGGAGCGCTGGAGCCCCAGACTGGCTGCAGACTCTGCAGGCCCCTCCTGGAGACTGAGGACTCCCGGGACCAGGGGGTGGGGCTTGGTCATGTGCCCGCCGGCCCCGCCCCCTGGCCTTTTCACTCCCGGAGCTGTGCTCCGGCAAGCTCCCGCTCGAACGGAGCCCTGACAACAACCCTGTCAGGTAGGATACACTGAGAGACAGTGACCAGCCCAGCTTCACCCAGTAAGTTTCATGACAACCATGTATTTGAACCCAGGTCTTCCTGGTCTTAGTCCAACACTTTAGCCACTATGCCATACTGCTACTCCTAAAAGAATTCCACACTTCAGTACACATTTTTTAAAAATGTAAATATGAAAATGTAAGTGCATTTGGCCTTGACTTGGATGGCCCCAGCTAGCCTGATTTCATCAGATCTCAGAAGCTAAGGAGGGTCGGACCTGGTTAGTATTTGAATGAGGAGACCCCGTAAGGAAGCCCAGGGTTGCTCCATAGGGCCGGAAATGGAAAACCACCTCTGTCCATCTCTTGCATCGAAAACCTCATGCAGACACCACGTCAGCTGTGACTTGATGCCACTTTCCACCACCACTGAGTAAATTTGCTCTGCAACTTCAGAGTCCTTTACAGATAGACGGCAGCTTTATTTTGAAGCCTGATTACTTGAGAAGGGGGGCTATTTGTGTAAACAAGCCCACCTCCACCCTGAAAGACACAGCAGGACCCCTGGGAATATATTAACTTGTATGTTACCCCTTTTAAGACAAACATTTCCAGGTAATATGGAACTGTTTTATATTCCACCTGATCCAAGAAAGGTCAGCCACTTCACCTGTCTGACTGGACTGTCACAGTGTGATGTTGTGATGGATCGCTTCCCTATAGGTTCTCTGTAGGGCACTCCGACTGTGCAGAACTACTCGGCGTGCTCTTGATCAAAGGGCGACGTCCTCCGGGGTCTCATCACTTGCCTTGCTTTCAAATTGCTCTCCTTCACCCAGCCTGCTGCAGCGGCTGGCAAAATACTTGCATGGAACGCATGAAATACTAATTGCTTTGCTCACCTCTGCAGCGGGATAAAGTTGCCTCAAGGAAGCACGTGAGCTTCCGAAAGTTTAAAATGCAGTCGGAAGGATGGTAATGTTTTAATTAAATTCTGGAGGAAACAGATGTTGTAAGCCGTGGCATAAGATGTTCCATTCCACTGGCAGCACTCTCCTACCTTCCTCTTTTAAGTACGGCCGTATTTGGAAGGCCTTCGTTTTGGAACACAATGCTGGGCTGAACTTTAAAAATGGGACTTTATTAAAAAAACCCAAAAGAGTAAAGTTCAGGATTTTAGATTAGAAGGTTTTTTTTAAAGGTCATAATAAAGGCATACTCAAGAATATGCTTATTATAGCAAAGATGTGAATTGTCGCCAACTTGAAATCCCCTGAACATCCAGAAGCAGAGGTCAGGTTACGTAAATTTTGCAACACAAGAGTCAATACAACACAAAAGAGTCAATACAATAAGATATAGACCGTGAAAGATGGATTCAGTCTTATAAAATTCAGAATCCCGTCATACAGTTTTGGGTAAATGGTCATAATTTAAGTAATAACAGGCTGCAGTATCTATTTACCCGTGATGGAAGTAACTATTATTATTAAAAATATTTTAATGGAAAGTAGCCTTTCAACCCAATCAGGGTCCACAGGGTGGCGCACAGGGTGGTAAAAAACATTTAAACATTTAAGCAATTAAAAATAAAGTTAAAATTACAAAATAACTTAAACACATAAACAACAGTAAGGATGACCAGTAATCATTACAGGGGGTATAGGGATGTAACAAGAAAGTTAGTTAACAGGAAAGTCTTCACTAGGGGTGTGCACAAAAAAACCCGGTATTTTTTTGGTTTGGGGTAATTTGGATCTGAAAAACATCACTATTTCCCCAATATACCCAAATCCAAATATTAGTATGGTATGGGATGTGGGAAATAATTGGGATTGCTGATTTTTTTCAGCCCCTTATACCCTTTGGGGGCCATTATAGTCAATAGTCCCCGTAGGCTATAATGAAGAATTGAGCTGGGGGTAATCTGGGGCTTTGGGAGGCACTGTTTTTTGAGGTAGAGGAATCAAATTTGCAGCATAGCTGTTGGTGCCTGTCCTGAAAAAAAAACCAAGTTTGAAAAAGATTGGACCAGGGGGTCCAATTTTATAGGCCCCAGAAGGATTTATCGGCCCCAATTTTAAGTGCCCCATCATCCATGGTTTCCAATGAAGGGGGGAAGGCATTTAAAAGGATACGGTCCCTTTAAATGCCTTCTCCAAGCCACATTGTGGAGGGAACTCCAAAAGCATTTAAAGAGACCACAGTCCTTTTAAATGCCTGAGAGTTCACCTGATGCCGCTGCACAAAGACCTGGCTGGGAGGCTTCTCCTGCCCGGCCATTTAAACCATGGGCCATGAGAAGCTGGCCTCAGGATCTGCATATGGCAGGGAGCTCCTGCTGCCCTCTGGGCTGGCTCCTCTTTGTAGCTTGTTTGAAACTGAGCTGTAAGAGGAGCCAGCCAGGCCCAGCAAAGCCAATGTTGAGCTGACAGCTCCATGCTGCCTCAGCTGGGGCTGGCTTGCGGTATAGCCGTCACCTGAATAAAAGCCCCCAAAATGGCTTTTTTGGGCTCCGCTATATCAGTAGCCGAATACAAATCTCTGATCTGTGTTCGACCAAGCACCCCCCCCCGAGTCTTCACCTGATGGCGAAAGACACTGATAGAGGGAGACAGGGATGACGACGAAGACGTCTCAAAGTGGCTTGCAATCACCTTCCCAGGTAGGGCTGAGAGAGTTCGGAGAGAACTGAGACTGGTCAGGAAGAGGCCTTGACTTGCGCTTGGGCCCTCAGCAGCTACTTGCTCTGCAGAAGTCAATGACTGAAAGCATAAAGATGATCACCCATTAATCTAGCTAGATCAGGGTGGGCAAACTTGCTCAGAATAAGAGCCGCCTAGAACAGGGGTGGCCAAACTTGCTTAACGTAAGAGCCGCATAGAATAAACATCAGATGTTTGAGAGACACAAAACATGAACAAATATTACCTGCTTTTATTGGAAAATAAGCAAATTTGCTTTTTATTAACATTAAATGAGACTGCCAAAAATAATAACAAAAGGGGTAAAAGCAGATATTGATAATGATATTAATTTGTCCAATTACATTTGTTTGCTAATGATATTTAGCTTCCCCAGCCGCCCTGCCGGGAGCCACGTAATATATGTGAAAGAGCCGCATGTGGCTCCCGAGCCACAGTTTGCCCACCTCTAAGCTAGATCAACCTAGTTATTTGAAGGCACAGGAGCAGGAGCCGCAAACACACCGATGCCACTGCCTGGGAGATCTGCTAGTCTGGCTGGGAGTAACTGGGTCCACGTCACACAGTGAGCTTCATGGCAGAGGGTGGAGTTCAACCCGGGCCTCCCTGGTCGAAGGCTGAATGTTTACCAACTGCAATACGTTACGAACATAAGTGCTGCCAAGTCACAACCGGCTTATGGTGACCCCAGCGTGGTGTCATGGTTAAGCATGGCAGACTAATCTGGAGAGCCGGTTTTGATTCCCCACTCCTCCTGCTGCTCACGAAGCCTGCTGGGCGACCTTGGGCCTATCCCACTTCTCTCAGAACTTTCTCAGCCCCACCCGCCTCAGAATGGGCCTGTTGTGGAGAGAGGAAGGGAAGACGATTGCAAGCCACTTTGAGACAAGTTAGAGGAAAGGGGGGTATAAAAACCAACTCTTCTGCTGTTTATATAATAAAATATAATAAAATAACAGCACTGACTTTTTTGTTTAGGGGGATCCATCATCAATATAAAGGCTTCTGGAAACTATCCACTTTTGAGATCACCATTTTCCTGTTGGAAAATGGTACAGTTTTAGCGTTATCTGTCTGGGATAGTGTTTCAGTCATATCATACACATCACACATCCATCCAGGAACCATCATAGATATGTGATAAAAGCCAGCAGATTAGAAAAAGAGTTAATTGATGAAAAAAATTGCCCCAGTTGTTTATGTGACAAACTCTTCTTTCTGTCTGATTGAAAACTTACACTTCATTAATATGGCTCAGTCACTGAGACCAGGATCCAGTCCACCCAGCAGAGCAGATGTTGCAGGGAAACTGCTGGATAAAAGGTATGACAGAGAAAGGGAGCCATGTGGAACAGCTTTAGAGGGTAAAAGCATTTTTTAAAAACCCCAATGGGACAAGCCCTGTCTCCAGCTCATTTTCTCGCAAATATTGTCAATATCTGGTATCAGGGTCAGTTTTTAAGTGCTGAGAAAGTGGAGTTCGCTATGACACGGGTATCCAGCAATCATGCATCTGTAATGCCAGCCATAACAAACTTCAGAGCTAAGGGGGAACCATTCAAGAAATATAGTATGTTTGCTGATGGTGTTTTAAAGAAAGTCACACCGTGAACTGGTGGAAGTCACTTAAGCACTTGGATTTAGAGACTGTTGAAGTAATGATTTCACTTTTAACAGCAGTAGCTTCTTCTGCTGGAGTAAAAAGAATATTCTCTTCCTTTGAACTCATTCATTCTAAACTGAGAAATCATTTGGGACCCAATAAAGCAGGAAAGCTTTTCTTTTTCAGATTATAAGCAAACAAGACAGAGATGAGTGAGCTACAGAGGACAGGATTTTTTTTCATGTGTGGATCTGGCCGGTAATCTAAGGGGTTTGTTAAATGTATTTTGTTTAACCACATCAGTAAAGAAACATGGATGTTTAAGCAAATACAAGAATAAATATGCTATAATGTTATGGTTTTAGTTAAATAAAACTATTTAAATTGTTATTATTAAGATATTTTTCTCCTTCCAATAAAGTACAGTGGAAAAGTTGTCCAAATATTGACCTATTAAACTGGAGATAGTTCACCTCACAATAATGTTATAATTATGTTATAATTATTTATTTATTGTTTCTAATAGTATAACCAAATCAGTAATTTTTGATACAACTGTAAAACTAATCTGAAAAGTTGTTATTCTAAAAATGAAACCTTCATCTGGTTGTAAATATTAAGATTAAACCAGCAAGAATGAGTCTTTATGTAGAAAGCCACGATTTAAAACTAAAGAAACAGAAACAACAAAAAATACACTGTAATGAAATGATAAATATTATGAATATGTAAATATGGAAATTATGAAATAATTCTACAAAGAAATATACATCAAGACATAATAATACATAAGTAACAATAAATACAAATCCAATTAATTATAGAAATGTCATAATGAAAAGTGTGAGTCAGAAGAATCCAGAGGAGTCCGGAAAAAACCAGTCCATGGAGGACCAGCGAAATCACATGAGGATTCCGGATATAAAAGCCTCATTTCAGCACACATCTTCAGCAAAACTAATCTTGGTGCATCAATTTTTTAATCGCTGCTAAATTCAAATATAAACTATTAAGGATGACAATCATTCCAGAAAAACTTCATTTACATGTATTCTTATACGGGCACCACTCAAAATGTAATATAGAAAATCAATAAAGAATCAATTTGGTATCGCCTCCTCTTACTGACTAGTGGTTTAAACAGATTTGATTTAAATCAAATCCACCATGATAGTAATTAATGTGGAAAGCAAAAGCAATAAACAAAATAAATAAAATGAAGTCCACAACTCAACTGACTGTACGTTCCATAACACTTGTCTCTTTTCCCCTCCCCACCATGGGAATGAACAGAAAACTACTTCAGGTGGGTAACCGGGCTGGTCTGAAGCAACAAAACTAAGTCTGAGTCCAGTGAGCACCCTTAAGACCAACAAAGATTAATTCTGGATATGAGCTTTTGTGTGCCTGTCCAGAATTGAATTATGTTGGTCTTAAAGGTGCCCCTGGACTCAAACTTTGTTCAGGAGACTACACGTTAGCCATGCTCTCATTCTGTAATCCAGAATCATTACATTGTTTGTTGTAGGTATTATACCGTTCCTGCTCTATTGTCTTTAATTTTGAGTCTTACTGATAAAGGCAGACAATCAATTAAGTCAAATAAATTCATGACAGAAAAGGGGTTAAATTTTTGTAAACTTGGAACTGAGTAGGGTTCTAAAAGGAGAAAACTAGTGACTGCTTTATCACCTCCCACTTCTGAGGTTAGAAAACAAGGGTAATTGTTCCCAAAGTAACTGTCCTACTTAGGATGGCGTAACATCAAGGAAGATGCAGCTCTAGTAATGCTAATGGATATACAAAGGTAGATGTTGATATGGAGTGACTTCTCCTCACAAAGGATTCTCTAAGCCACACTCTTTGCAACAGATGACTGCAAAAAGCCATTTCCCACCAACCCTTCCCCACCCCACCATGGCAGAGGACCCAGGCTGGAGGCATGGGGTGGTGCCCAGAAACACCTTTCCTGAAACCCACCATGTGCTTTTAGAAAGTGGGCAGGGCCAGGTGGGGCTTCTGCCCAGCAAGGCTTCCGATTGGCCACCGGGGTTTTGATTGGCTCTGCAGATGCTTAAAAATGCTGACTTTGGCAGCAGCTGGCACCACCGTTTGCTGCAGTCATTTTGTGGCTGCGCCCACCATGCTGTGTTAGAATGACAAAGGTGGCTGCAGGCTCAAAAAGGTTGGGGACCCCTGTTCTAAACTTTGGGAATTAGACAACTAGGAGGGCAGCTCAGCCCTCAATACCTACCAATCTGTGGCTACTGGAGAGAGATGGAAACGATCCCCTCTCCACTCCATTTCTGCAAAGAGGAAACAGGCTGTCTGGCCCATTTCAGCCCACACAGAGATTACCTATATAGGTTGCTTCATTAGTCAGCTGTGACTGACAGTGGCTCTCTCTCCCAACCAAGTCAGGTTTGCTGAAACATAATTCCTGAAAGGTGTCTAACAATATTTGTTTCTCTGTCTATATATATTAACCCTGTCCGTCTTCCAGAGAGCTCGGCACAGAGTTTGGTCGTCCCCCCCCCACCCCTAATCTCTTGAAAACCTTTTTTTTTAAGTTTTCAGAACACACATTTCTGATATTATGAAGATCAAACATCAGATACTTTATGCCTTCCTGGACTATCACATAGGAAGTCCTTCATTTTTCAAAGACCACAAGCCAAAACATATTTATTTTGCAGTGCCATTACAATAAACGATACTTGCTTCTGAGTAAAGGTGGTTAGGAGGATCAGGCTCTACAGATGCCTTAAGTTAAGGGTGTCAAACATGCTGCCTACGGGCCAGATGAGGCATGCCGAGGGCTTAAATCTGACCCCTGAGCAACCTCCTTCTCCAGCTTCCTTTCCCAGGGCTGCTGCTGCAGCTGCACCATAGCTTGCTTTTTCCCCAGCTCCTTTGTGGCTTTTTGCTTCCTGCCTCGTCTTCCTCCCCCTCCCTTGTGCATGCTCTCTCTCTCACACACACACAGAGTTCCGTGGCTGCTTCCTGCGGGAGAGATACAAAGACAAGCCTCTCTCTCTCGCGCGCGCGCGCACACACATACACACACAGCTTCTGCTTCCTTCTCCGAGGCTGCTCCTCCTCTTCTGGAGAAGGAAGGGAGGAGAGAGAGAAAACGAAGTTGGAATCCCATTACAGCTTCAAGACCAACAATGTTTTATTCTAGGAATCAGCTTCTGTGTGCAAGCATTCTTCTTCGAGGGAGGGAGGGAGAGGGGTTCTTCTGACAAGCACAATGTACATTGAGGAATTATTTTGGCTTATTCTGAAAAGCTGTGTTTTTTAAAAAAGATTGGATTTCCCTATTCATATCTGGATTTATTTATTTTTTCAAACAGAGCCTGATTAGAAATTAGAACACTTGGATTGGTCCTTGTATCTTGGAGAGTGAAGTGATTTCAGATGCCAAATGATAATAGCACACATTGGTAATGAGACAGGAAAACTAGTTCTCAGTTCAGTCCAGGAGGATGCACTGTCTTGAGCTCCATTATCAGCTGTGATTCTCCAGTCTCTCTTTCTAATCTCCCTTTGAAATTCCTTTGTAAGAGCACTGCTACTCTTAGGTCAGCCACTGAATGTTCTGGTTTCTAATGTCAGACTTATGTCCATTTATTGTTTGCATCCTCCTGAACTGAATCCTCCTGTATGAAATTGAGGCCTAGGTTTCCTGTCTCATTACCAACGCTGGTATCTCCACGCCTACTACCCCTCTGCATATCACACCAAATTCAATCAAGCCTGCCATTGTCATTCACCTGCTATTGCAATTTGACATCTGAAATCACCTTTATAAAGTTTATCTCTCCGGTACCCTACTTGTTACATTGTATGGCACACACGGCCTGGCCCAACAAAGTGACATATATGTTGTCAGATCCAGCCCTCGTAACAAATGAGTTCGACACCTCTGTCCTAAGTACTGCATGAAATTTAGTGAGACTTGCTCATAAGTAATCATGCGAAGAGACAAAATTCTAAGCAAAACACAAAATAACCCCCCCTCGAAAAATTCTCAGTAAAAACAAGCAAAATAGATTGCAACAAAATTCTAGACAACTTGCTAATTAGATGTAATTAAAAAGAAGATTCATATGATAAACTGAGAGAGATGAGATAACTGATCCTTCATGCCACTGAACACATAAGCATCAGATCATATAAATCAAAGACAACACTGATGGACTTTTAAATTGCGATAATAATTACTGACAATGCTAGGAAAACAAATTAAAAGCCTTTAATGTAACTAACCGTAAGACCCATAACATTCCATTGGTTTCCAATATTAACCTTCAGCATGGAAATTTCCTGTCTTAGCAGAAACATGTCTCTGTTGGTACACTGTAGGACAGGGGCGTAGACTTTGTAAATCCCGGGGGGGGGGCTCTTTTGTGCGCGCGCGCTTTGCGCATGCGTGCACGGGACCATGTCCCCGCCGCTTCTTCCCCCCCCCCCCCAGGGAGGCAGACCCGGTTTCTTTGCCTCGGGGCGTGTGGGGGGGGGCGCAGATGAGTGCAGTTTCGGCGGCGGCAGCAGCCAGCTGGCTGGCTGACTGCCGCACGCGCGAAGCGCTGCCTCTCCCCCCCCCCCCCGCCCCAGGGAGGCAGGAGAGCAGGCTGGGGGTGGAGGGGAAGGAGAGGCGGCGACGGCAGCCAGCTGGCCGGCTGACTGGCCACCGGCAGGCGCTCCATTTTGCCGGGGGTGGCTGAGCCCCCCCCGGGGAAATTTCGGGGGAGGCTCGAGCCCTCGAGCCCCCCCATAGTTGACGCCTATGCTGTAGGATGAATTATTGTCTAGGAAGGAGCACAGAGAGATGTAATTCATCAGAGTTCGTGTTTTCTGGTAAAATCATTAACACAATTTATTTCCTAAAAAGCTATGTATCCTTCTGCAAATCAGAGTAACGATACTTTCAAAATAAACATGGACCTATACCTGTGAGTCAGCTGTTCATACAAACAGTGAAGCCCCTTCCCCACCCGGACACACACCTGGTCAGTACATTTATTTTCTAGCTGAATATTTTTAATATAAATAAAATCCAGTACAGACCATCAATCATATGTTAACTCACATAACTAGCAAAATGATGATTGCTTTTCCTTCTGTCACAATAAATTATAAACCAAAAACCTCAATGTGTGCTTTGAGTGTACTTTGGGTAAAGACTTCCATAATAATAATTTATAGCTCGTGCCTGATGAAGGGAGCTTTGACTCTCAAAAGCTTATGAGAGACAGTTTGGTGTAGTGGTTAAGTGCGTGGACTCTAATCTGGGAGATCCGGATTTGATTCCCCACTCCTCCACTTGCAGCTGCTGGATGACCTTGGGCAAGCCATAGCTCTGTACCAGCTGTTCTCTCAAGGACAGTTGTCTCAGAGCTCTCTCAGCCCCACCTACCTCACAGGGTGTCTGTTGTGGGGAGGGGAAGGGAAAGGAGTTTGTAAGCTCCTCTGAGACTCCAAGTGAAGGGCAGGATACAAACCCAATCTCTTCTTCTACTCTGAAACTTGTGTTGGTCTTTCAGGTGCTGCCGGACTGGAACCTAAATAATTCATACTTCAGTCTTATGCATATTGGGTTCAATGGGACTTACCCCCAAGCAAGTGCACAGAAGCTCAGACAGACGATCTTAGTAGTATAACAGAAAGCTACAATGGAAAATCATGGTAGATCTTCCTGTTCCCCAGGCTTCCGCAAGAATAGCACACCTGAACCCCTTCTGGAAAGCAGTCCAGAATACCAATGAAAGAGTCCAGTAATTATAATGGAGTGTTCCAGGGACAAGGTGGTGGATAGTCAATACTGTTTGGCTGTTGACTGAAATTATATTCTATATTGTACTGCAATTAGGGTGGTCAACTGGGGTGCCAACAGCCCAGGAGAAAAATGTTCCCCTCCCCCCTTTAACAGATGGGCTTAACATGTGGACATGGGCACCTGAAGTTTTTATAGCACGAAGGTAAATGACATTATCTTTAAAGAACCTCCATTTAAACCTCTGTCAAACAGAAAGGGTTTTTTTCTCCAGGGAGTTGGCAACCCTAGAGGTGAAGCTGTTCACACTGATTGGCTGAGATGGTGTAACAAATGCAAAATGCATAAGAAAATTCCAGTGCTGCATGTTGGAGTGAGTGCAGTCAATTTCCTGTGATTGAAAGGCGGGTGTCTATGGGGTGAGATTAAAGTATCAAAAGCCTTGGGGAAAAGAAACTTTTGGGGGCAGTATCACGGTATTGTGAGTGGGTCTCAGCAGATCTGCCACAGACAGAACGTCCCTTCCAGGGGCTATTCCCTCCCCCCAACAGACACTCCCCTTCAGGCCTGAAGCAGGCAAGGAACTTAACTGACTGCCCCTGTTCTGGATCTGGGGCTTTGCCAGAGGGCCCAGAGCACCCCACTGCCCCCCTCCCAGGCAACTCCCCCTGTGGCCAGGGTGGGCCCTGAAAGATGGCCAAGTCTGAGGCATGAAGAACCCAGGCAGAGTGGTTTATTAAACAGATACTGTAACAAGTAAGTAAATAGCTGTAAGAATGGGGCAGAATGAATACAGAGCAAAACTCCCAAAGAAAGAAGCTGGCCAGAAATCAACAAAGCTCCCTGATGCAACTCCCTGACTTAGTCCATTCTCTGTTTCGATATCTATGGGGCAAGGAATCAGCTCCCTCCAAGACCAACCTTGCCGCCCCCCGCCTTCCAGGGAGAAAACAATCATCTTTATCTGTGCAGGGGGCTTTATATCGGATAATAAATAAATACAAAATAAAACTGACAGTGATTTTCTCCCAGTCCAATCCTGAAGCTTTGAAGGAGGCTGGGAAATATAGGTCTATTGCTAAATTTACACAAGGCATTAGGCCTTTGTGGAAGAGAGGGTCCCTTGAGGGCTACAAGACTGCTCACACTGAGGCCTAGAATCAAGCAGGACAACTAGGATTGCCAACCTTCATGTGGTGGCTGGAAATCTCTTGGGATTATAATGAATCTCCAGGTGACAGAGGTCAGTTCACCTGGAGAAAATGGCCCCTCTGGAAGATGGACTCTATGGCAGGGGTGGGCAATTGTTTTGGCTCAGGAGCCACTTTGTGGGAGCGGAGGTTAGCAGAGGGCCGCACCTTTTAAAATGATTCCATTCATAAGTTAACTTTGCATTTAAGAAAAGGTGTAAATTGTATCATAAAAATCAATAAATATAAATTAAATAATAGTGGAAGTTTTATTCAATTTATTTATTGTGCTAATTTCATATCATCTATAGCTGCAAGCACAATTGATTTTAGAATCAGGTTAATGAGACAAACCTACCCTATCATACCACGTGGCCGACTGTCTTGGCAGGCCGCAAAAAACTCTGTGGCGGGCCACATGTGGCCCCCGGGCCGCAATTTGCCCACCCCTGCTCTATGGCATTATACCCCACTGAAGTCCCACCACTCCCCAAATCCCACCCACTTCTGGCTCCCCCTCAAATCCCCACGTATTTCCCAACCCAGATCTAGCAACCCCCTGGGAAGAGATCCTGTAAGATATGGACATTGGGGCATGAGAGTGAAAAATAAAGTGCCTGAAGTTAGCGGCACTGGAATCTGAAGCGGGAACTCAAAGGCAAGCTAGCTAGAAGAGAAGGAGCCTTGTGGCACAGGGGAGAGGAGAGACACCCTTTCAAGCCTTACTCCTCGGTAAAACACCAGCTGCAACGCTGGCACCCGACGGCGGGAGCACAAATCCTTAACTTGCCACAGCACTGCTGTGCAAAGCGTCCCCTGGACTACCCCTGGGCGGCGAGAGGGCCAGCCACTGAACACCCCGCGTGCGATTCACACATGACACTGCGACACGCAAAGCTCCGACGCCTCGCACCGCTTTTCATGCTGGGAAGTCCCACCTGAGCGCCGCGGGGCCGGGGCAGAGAGAGGGTCGGGACGCGGAGACCCACCACGAGCGGCGCGCGCCGGCTGAACCCCCCCGCCCCCGCCCCCGCCCCCGCCCCCGCCGCCGCCGCCGCCGCATCGCCGGGAAGAAACCCTTCCCTCAGCACACATGCGCGGCTCTTCCCGGCCTTGACGCCCTCCCCTTCCCCACGCGCAGGCGCACACCCTCCCTGGCGCTCACCTGAGAGCCGAGTCCGGGGGTGCCTCCGCTCGGGGCGGCCACCCGTCTTTTCTTCGCAGAGCCGCCGTTGCCCGGGCTCGAGGGACGCTTCTTACTTCGAGCGGACGCGGCTCCGGCGCCTGCGCCAGGAGGGCCGGCTGGGGCTGGGGAAAGCGCCGGGGGGGAGGCGGCGGCGGCACTCGAGGCCGCCATGAGGGTCAGGGCAGCCGACTCCGGCGTTCGCCTCAGGAGCCCCGCCCGCCCAGGCGGGGAGGGGCGAGGGGCGGGGCGCGATCGGAGAGGACCAGCGCGGCGGCGGCGGCGGAGCCTGTAGTGGCACGTGACCTGCCCGGGTCTCCCCCGCCTCCCTTCTCCGGCGGCGGGGCGGGGGGCGCTCAGCATGACCGTCAAAAGCCTGGGACCCTCCGAGCCAGGGAGCTTTTGCTGCCGCCGCCGCCGCCGCCGCCCCCCCCCCCGGTATGATAACAAGGCAAGTACAAATACAAAAAGCCTTCGTTGACATATATCAAGTTATCCATACAGACAGTAAGCAACTATAGAGGTAACAAGGGTAATTTAAATAGAAGCAGTTAAACCATTTTCAATCGGGCCTTGATTACCAAACTTAAAAATAAGGCTACTTTTCCAGTCGTTTTAGGTAACAAGTCATTAAGAAGACGGTACACCATCAGGGTGTCTGAATGGCCGGACAAGTTGAATAGAGTCTAAGAGTCTAAGAGATTAGAAGGTATATCAGCATATTGCGTACAGTAAAGAAGGATATGGGAAACCGAGTCAGCTGCTTCCAAATTACAAGCACAGAGTCTTGCAGAGTACGTGATCTTATTATGTCTGCCATAAGTGACTGCAGATGTAATAGCATTGCACCTAAGAGGCATAAATACTCTGTGCATTTGTGGAGCATAGGGGGCAGATAAAGAGAGTGCCAGTCAGCTGGTAACTAAAGGAATTTCAAAATTCAAAGAACAGGATTTTTTTGCAGAGCTGGCTAACTTTTGCAGTTCAATATCTAGGATTCTTTGTTTGACTGGTATGCATTTGGGAATGGAAATAATAATAAATAATAAATCTAAAGATGTGCACATTGTGGTTATTTTTTCTCTATACGGGCAGTCCAGCTGGAAAGCCTGGAACTGCGGGGGGGGGGGGGGGGGGATGTGAGTGGCTGCTTTTGCTGCTGCCTTCCCGGTATGATAAGGCACAGTCCATACCATAACTTTAGGGAGCGGTCGTTTGGGTTTCCACCTCCAGGTTGAGACGGAATATTTTCTGGAATTATACCTGATTCTGAGACTACAGAGATCAGTTCACCTGGAGAAAATGGCTGCTTTAGAGGGTGGGTTCTAGGCAGTGCACCTACCTGAAGTCCCTCCCCTTCCCCGTATCTCCAGGAATTTCCCATTCCAGAGAAGGCAGCCTTAGCTCCTGCCTCCTCCTGTGGCGCAGCAGCAGCACCCCCTCCCCCCTTCCAGGCTTGGCGTGCCCCATTTCTTAGGGCCATAAAGGGGTTTAGAGGGAGCAGTGGAGTACATGGTCAAAGGCATGAGTCCTCAACCTGTGGGCACTTTTATAATTCTGATGGCACGGTGGGTGCAGCAACCAAATGGTTGCTGCAGGAGGCGGGGCCATCTACAATATGATTGCCACAATTTAACTTCAGTAACAAGGTGTGTAGATCCTTGTCCTGTGGTGGCCACTGCAACATTTTAAAAACCGCACAGCCAATCAGAAGCCTTGCTGGCCTGACCCACTTTCTAAAAAGAGATGGGAGGCACTGTGGCTTTGTGTCTGCAAAGGCTGTGTCTGTCAGTATGCCACTAGCTTGGGGTTCATAGTGGGGCAGCTGCGCCCCTATTACCTGGGCAGTAAAGCCCTTTTGGATAATTCAGTTTCGTGTAACTTTGCCTAGGAGAGTGAGAGCCTTCCTGACCTCCGTAAGCCCGTGCCAGTTTGCAAGAAAGAGCCAAAGAGCGTTCATTTTACAAACGGGACAAATACCTGGAGAAATGCTACATTTAAATCACACATTCAGCTGTACAGGTGTTGAAAGGAACATGAGAATTATTCAGTGCACATAGAGAGAGAGAGAAACCAAATGTGCGCTATACATCTGTTCTACATGCATTCACTGTAACTGGTGAAGAGAGCTAGTAAGACGTCATGCAATCTGAGGCGTGTTTCCTGGGGAGTAAATACTATTGCATTCAGTGAGGCTTTTTCTAAGGTGTGTGTGTATAGTATTGCAGCCTGGATTAGTTCAGACTGTCACTGCTGCATGCAGTTCTCATGCTGCAGCCCCTGCTTGCCAGCACACCAGCATCTTCCCGGGTGGACTTTTGGTGCTCAGGCTGATTGAGATTTCCCCCCTGCCACCTGTGAAAACAAGCTATTGCTCTCCCTATGAAAGCGGAGAGTCAGTATGTTGTAGTTAGTGGCTTGATCTAGAAGCGAGAGAGAGAGAGCTGGTTTGCATTCCACTCAGCCATAAGGATCACTGAATGACACTGGGCCACTGAATCCACTCTCAGACTCTGGCTGCGAGCACACGGCCCCTTTAAATCCGGGATCCCTCTCGGATTAAAGGGGTTGCGTTTTTTTTTCTCCCAACCCCTGGAGACGGTGGCCACGTCCAGCGGCTGCGGCAAGTGTCCGCAGCTGCGAAGAAGGTGGCGGGCAGCGTTGGGCGGCCGCCAAGGGAGGCGTGCTGCCCCTCCGCCGGCGACCGCGGCAGCAGGACGGCGGCGGAGGCAGCAGAGAGGGCGGAGGCTGCTGGCTACCGCAGCTCGCTCCAGCAACCTCTGCAGAAGCGGCTGGTGGCGGCAGCGGCGGTGGCGGCCGCCTGGTAAGTAAAAAAATTTTTTTTCTCCTTTTACACTTGGGCGCTTGATTGCCCAAGCGCCCAAGTGTAAACCGGGGGGGGGGGGGGAAATGGTGGCCGGAGCAATCTGGACAGCCCGGCTCTCGCAATGCTTGCGAGAGAGGGCTGTCCAGAAGGCTCGAATGCAGGTTCCTCCCGCGACTCCCAGGAAAACACTAGTTTTTCCCGGGGTCGGAAAATGTGGGAGCAACCCACATTGGAGCCCGCTTCGCCACGGGATTCGCTGAGGGCCGTTGTGGACGGCCCCTTTAAATGCGGGAGGAAGCAGCCCTTCCTCCCGCATTAAAGGGCCGTGTGCTCGCAGCCTAATTCCCTTTGGATATTGTAACTGCATGCCAGTGAATCTGGGAGGGAAAAGATTAATAGAGTTCTCTTGGGTACAATTGGCAGTTGACTTTGAGCCTCTTTGGCCCTTACCTGCCTTCTGTTTCATCTTATATAGTACCTCTTTTTTTCTCTCACCTGTAGCACGTTAACCTTGTTGAAGTTAATCTGTTAACAATAAATAAATAAGTCAAATGTATGTACACGCATAGGTTACACAAGACGTGCTTCTATTTTTGTAAGTAAAATTTCTTCTGTTAACATTGAATTCAGATCATCGTTGTCATTTGTTTGAATAACACTTTCCCCTTGACTGGGAAACATGGAGGATCAGGGATACTGTGTAAAGCGTCTTGTGTTTTCAAGTCAAATGATTTTTTTTTGTTTAACCCAATAGTTACCAAGGTTGTAAAGGTAATGAAATGGACAGGAGGCCATCCATGTAAGCTGCCCTATGCCCCTCAGCAAAAAGGGGAGGATATATTACAAATACTTTATATATGCGCATACAATAAAAACCTGAAGTGTTTCTGCCTGTTACATTATCTACAAATATGAGCATGCCTGCTTTATTTTTTGCTCGTGATATGGTGCCCCTTGCCTGGATCCATTTGCTCCCAGATAAAAAAAAGGTCCTCCTTGACCTGCGCTAGCTTTCAGTGCTCCTCTGTGCAGTTCAATGGCAGAGCTTCTGCTTGGCATGCAGAAGGTCCCAGGGGAAACCTGAGCAGTTCTGCTACACTTGGCACTGCAGCTGGTACAGTGGAGCTCATGGGTGGGATCCAAAGCATTGTGAAAGTCCAAGTGGGGGAGGAAGCAACTTTTCTTTATTCTTTAATTCTTTTGTACCTCAGTGGGGACCCAAAATGGCTTACATCATTTTCCTCTCTGCATTTTATCCTCACAACAACCCTGTGAGGTAGGTTAGACTGAAAGAGTGTGACCAGCCCAAGGTCACCCAGTGAGCTTCCGTGGCATGAGTGGGGGTTTGAACCTGGGTCTCCCAGATATGAGGCTCACACTGTTGACCAGTATATGTTTTTTATGAACTTGTTTCTTCTCCTTTATGTTTCATGGTGGTTTTTTTTTCTGATGTTTGGTCTGGATCTGAGTCTTCTCCTGTCAGTCTGCTCACTGGCAGATCACCTGTGTGTCTGAATGCCCACTGCTGACAGCCCCAGAGAGGGCTGATCTTTCTCGTCCAGCCTCCTGGTCCCAGCAGTGGCTGGTCAGATGTCTCAAGCTTGGTGTGTCAGACCAGGATCTGGAAGACCCAGGTTCAAATCTCTTCTCTGCTGGGTGACCTTGGGCTAGTCACTCGCAATGTGTAACATACTCCACAGGGTTGTTGTGAAAGTAAACTGGCGGCACCTAGAATGATGTATTACCACCCTTACCTCTTTGGAAGAAATGTGCTAAGTAATAAACCCACCAGTAGAGCAGAGAGGCCTGTTTGTCCTCTGGCATCTCATGTGCAAGCTCTGAACACAGAAAACTTATTTGTGGTACTTATATCCTGCATTTCTGCTGTCAGAAGCCCCTTTACATCTATCCAGGCCAGCAGCTGTCTCTGTTTCTTGTAGTGATAAACTCCAAAACTTAATCGTTGAGCTGTTTTTGAGTGGTTGGCATGGACAAAACTTGCATTTGGCTATTTTCAGTTGAACCGCCTCCTAAGTTCTGTTTCATATGGGCATACATTGTGTGCTTGGCGTTGATTCATATAGAATAGCAGCCCCACCAGATTGTTAATACTTTATCACTTACATGATACTTGAGAGCCAGTTTGGTGTAGTGGTTAAGTGCGCAGAATCTAATCTGAGAGAACTGGGTTTGATTCCCCATTCCTCCACTTGCACCTGCTGGATGACCTTGCGCAAGCCATAGTTCTGGCACAGCTGTTCCCTCAAGGACAGCTTGGGAAAGAGCTCTCTCAGCCCCACCTACCTCACAGGGTGTCTGTTGTGGGGAGGGGAAGGAGTTTGTAAGCTGCTCTGGGAATCCGAAGTGAGTGAAGGGCGGGATATAAATCCAATCTTCTTCATAAAATGCAATCTTTGTTTCACTCAAAATGTATGGATTTTTAATTAGTCAATTTATTTATAGCACAACCCATCCCAACAGCTTGTGCTGGATAGTAATATTATTATTAATTAGATTAGTGAATCACCCAGTCCCTGCTACTGTCCTATTCTGTCAGTATCCATGGCTGCTGGGAATCAATCTGAATAAAAAGTCTTGTACGTTTCCCACATAGGCTTGAGCTGTGGTGAGTTCCCAGCGGAAGAGAACCTGGAGTGGAAGGTCAACTGCTAAAGATGTTTGCCTTTGTGGTCTTGGGGAAAGCTCTGGCACATGAGTGGCATACAAGTATTTCTGGCAGAGGTCATAGTGAATCATAAGGATGGAGGCACACTCCCTTTGGTATCTTCAACCAACTCAGAGGGCTGATCAGCACTTCGTGTGCTACTCATCTCTGGGAAAGAGATGCAGAATTTGGACATTTGCTGTGTGACAAATGCCTAAAGCAAGGCCCCCTGACCTTTTTGAGCTTGTGGGCACCTTTGGAATGCTGACACAGGGTGAGGGGTACAATCCCAAAATGGCTGCTGCAGGAGGCGGGGCTAAGCATAAAATGTAAGGGATCAAGACTGTATCTATATATCTAATTCCGAAGGCGCCCCCTGTGTGAGGATACCTAAATCCGCGCAGGGGGAGCACCTGGGAGGCAGGGAGGTTTTCCTACACATGGGGGGCACATGGGTGTGCAGAAAAATCTGAAAAGTTACAAAAAAACTTCAGGGACCGTTGAATTCTTCCCAATACCTTTTGAAATGGCACCAACTCCAGACATCAACTGTGAGGAGATTAGAATGTTCGGGGGAGGGGGGAGGCTCTAACTGTTTTTGTCAGTAAAAAGCAGGGATTTTACTGGCAGCAGTCTGGGGTTGCCAAGTACCCCCCCTGGCCACCAGCAGCAGATCCAGGCTGGGAAACTCCTGGAGATTTGGGGGTGGAGCCTGGGGAGGACAGGGACCTCAGTGAGGTACAATGCCATAAACTCCCCCCTCCAAAGCATCCATTTTCTCCATAGAAAGTTATCTCTGTAGTCTGGAGATGAGCAGTAACTCCAGGGGATCCCCAGGTCCCATCTGGAGGCTGGCATCCCTAGGCAGCACCCTCTGTGTGACTTGATACCACCTGATTTGCATGACTTAATTAGGCCCAGCTGTTTTGCTACAGTTCATCAGCAGCCACCGTATGAAAGCCATTGTGGTGCAACAGTTCGAGCTTCAGACTGGGATCTGCGAGACCCAGGTTCAGATCCCCATCTTGCAGTGGAAGCTGACTGGGAGATTTTGGACCAGTCACATACTTTCAGCCTAACCAACCTCACAGGGTTTTTGTGCAGATAACAAAGAGGAAAAAATAATGTAAGCTGCTTTAGTCCCCATTGTGGAGAAAGACTGTAATTTTCCTAGTTAGAGGCTGCAGGGTGAAGCAATAAGAAAAATTAATCAATAATTATGCTGAATAAAACTCTGCATATTGCTTAGTAAGTTAGAAGCTTTGAAATGCAAGGTCAATGAAACAAGATTCTTTGCTGTTACATGGAACACTAACAACATCTAGCTAACAGTCTTACATTGTTTAGTGGGCAACATTATTGCTCTTAGGCTGGGCTAAAGAACCATGGGAACGGCAAGCAATTAGCAACATTTAGATAGAAACATTCCTAACACTTGAGCAGCTAGTTAGGCGGAGTTATATCGTATGATTTGTTAACAAATATGATGCTGTATGACACTGTCCCCTTCCTTTCTGTGCGTCCCCACCCCCTGGTATAAAACACCAAGCCTCAGTAAAATCTGGGCTCGGTAGCTTTAATGGATTACCATTGCCGAGACTGACGTCATAAAAATAAAGGCTTTCTTCTCTACCTGATGTTCGGACCTTAGGATCATTGGGAAATCTCTATTCTTGGTTTATAGTGCTTCAAGGGGAGGGGGGTGGAGATAGAAAGCTGAAGACAGATAAAGGTAGGTTGGCTGTTGGGTGGGAAGGAAATAGGGTTGCCAACTCCCGGTTGGGAAATTCCCAGACATTTGAGAGGTGGAGCCTGGGGAGGGTGGGATTTGAGGTGGGAGGCAGAAAGAGAGAGAAAGAGTGATGAGGTGGGGAGGCAGAAAAACAAAGGGAATGATGACAAGTCAGAAAGAGAGAGGAAGTAACATACAAGGAGGAGAGCGAGAGAGTAAGAAAGGGGGGCAGAAGGGAGAAAGAGTGTGAGAGAGGTAGGGGGAGAAGGGAGGAAGCAAAGGTGTGAGGAATGGGATAACTATCCTGCAAGTTTCTTGCAGGTCTCCACTTGTATAACTCTAATATTAACTCTTCAGGTTGAAGCTCTGTTTAACAGGATGCCTTTTAATCTGTACAGCCAATCAGAAGCATTGCTGGGCAAGAGCCACCTTTAACTCCTGGCCACACTCACTTTATACAAGCAGGTATCAGTGAACATGGCATTATGTCTCCAGACTGGGCAATGCGCCACAGAGCCACAACCACTTATAGTTCCCGCACTTGGGTCCCTCCCTGTCTCCTGGAGGAAGGGGAAGGCTAGCTGTGGTACCACAAAGAACGGCAACAAAAGAGGACAGAAGTTCTGAGCCCGTTTGTGGGGAGGGCGGGATATAAATGCAAAATAATAATAAATAAAATAAGTTGCAGATTCAGAAACCAAGCCTCTTATTATGTCTCTCGGGCAGATTTCTCTTTCAGGAGCAGGTTCTTTAAGATGCTGTGTTACTCTGCAGTTGGGGAGATGCAGGAAAAATCAATTTTCTTCTTCAGGATCCTGTGGTCATTGTTTTAAAGGAGCGGAAGCAATGAAAATATGGAAGTCCAGTGGCACCTTTAAGACCAACCAAGTTTAATTCTGGGTATAAGCTTTCGTGTGTATACGCACTGCACACGTACACGAAAGCTAGTGCACATGCACACAAAAGCTTCTGCCCAGAATTGAGCTTTGTTGGTCTTAAAGGTGCCACTGGACTCAAACGTTGTCCTGTTGTTTCAGGCTAACAAGGCTGCCCCACCTGAATAAAAATATTAACAGCCATTAAAGACAGCTTGCAGCCAGCTCTACAAGATATAGTCAAAAGCCCTGAATTTGATATCGTGTTCACTGTATCAAGTGGTGGTTTATACCCAATGTTGTGTTAAGTGTGATTTGGCCATTGCTGTGAGGGCAAGAGTACACAATCTGTAATCAGTGATCTCGAAGAAAGACATGCCACTGTCTTCTAAGGCTGCTACAATTCTGGAGCAGTCCATTTTTTACAGACCGAGAGGACTCCAGATTTATAGTCTCATTCTAGCAAATGAATTGAGGCTGTCTGAACTACTGGACCAAACGCATGACAAGAAAGAGAGCCAGTGTGGTGTAGTGGATCAAGCATCAAGACTAGGATCTGGGAAATGCGCGTTCAAATCCCCGCTCTGCCACGGAGGCTGGCTGGGTGACCTTGGAAGAGTCACACACTCTCGGCCAAGCCCACCTCACAGGGTTCTTGAGAGTATAAAACAGAGAATAATGTAAGCTGCTTTGGGTCCCCGCTGGGAGAAAGGCAAGGTCTAAATAAAGTCAATAAATAAATAAAGCACCTGGGATTTTTTTTTGTCTTCATATACTGGTTCATAATTGCTTTGGCACAATGCATGGAGAACTGAGATTAAAAAGTTTGTAATCTAAACAGGCATTTGTGTGTCTCTGTGTGTTTGGGCTGTGGCTTCTGTGATATCTGTGGACTGTGATCAAGTCATCAATCCAGACTCTAGAGCATTAGTTTCTCTTCTGCAACTGCTTTCTGGTAGAATTCGAGACATCCAGACTGAGTGAAGCTGCCTCATATTGTCAGAAAATCCACCTGTCGTCTTACGTGTCCTGTGATTGGCAGCACTCTGCCACCTTCCCCAGCCTCGCCAGCCATCATTTGTGAATGAGAGATGCCTGGGAATGAATTGGAGGCTTTCTGAATTCAAAGCATGCCCTCCATCCCTGACCTATGGCTTGCAAGTCAGCTTTATCAAAATCAGCAGATGACAGGAACAAAATGGGAGAGAAGGGATTAGGCTGCGTGCTTAAGGTGCTCTGAAATCCTTATGTCATTTATCCACACAGCAATCCTGTGAAGCAGGTCTTTGATTCTTCCTGGCCTGAGACTGATCTTGCCATAAGTGAGTGGTTTGAACCCAGCCTCCATTAGGTCATACCATGTCTTGTGGATTTGCCTTAGATTATTCCTCAGCAAGGACTACAAACTGTTGGTGAAAACCCCCCTGCAGACTCATTGTTTTTCCATGGGGTGTGTGAAATTTGTTCAGCTGGCTGAAGTCTCAAGCTGCTAGACCTCAATGAGGAGCTTGCATTTCCTGCTTTATGCCATCAGTCCACAACACATCTTTTTTTTTTATATATATAATTTTTTTTATTGATTTTACATCTATTTCTACATCTTTACGCTAAATTCTATACTAAATTACCTTATACAGAAAATGCTGATTAAAATAATAATTTTTAGTAGATTAGTCAGTTTGAGAAACAAAAAATCTTGGTTTAACTAGTTACATATGTTACTGCTTCTAAAAATCACATAGCTGATTTGCTGGTACACATAACTTTGGAGCACGCTTATTTTCCATTAACATATACTTAGTGCTCGACATTTAACAACAATACAAAGTTTATTTCTTCTTTTGTCCTCTTCTTTTCTTTTTAGTCTCTTCCATAAGTTTGGGAGCCGCAGCTCCCTTCTCCGAGTCTGAGTTTTCTTCTTTGCTTTCTGAGCTATCCAAGCCATATATACTTTCCTGCTGTGCTAGCGAATCATCTGAGTCTCTCTCTTTTTTCTTTTTCTTGTATTTTTCCAAAAAAGCTTTCGCTTGATCAACAGAGTCAATTTTAACATTCTTTTCTTGATAGCTGAAACACAGTCCCTCCGGAGTATTCCATCGGTATATAATTGATTCAGACTGAAGCCAGGTAGTTAAACTTCTGTAGGCTTTTCTTCTTTTTCTTATTTCAAATGGAATGTCCTTTAATACCTTGATGTCTACCTCCTGGATCTTCAGCGTTGTTCTGTTGGTGGCTTTTAAAACCACATCTCTTGTTAATCTTTTGGAGAATCTTATCATAATTTCATGTGGCAGGTTTTTCTTTTTGACTAATTCAGGATAGGTCTGATAAACCAAATCCATATCGCTTATTATTTCTTCCACTTTTAAACCTGTCACTGGTGCCAGAGCTTCACTCACTAGCTTTTTAAGATCCCCCCCTTTTTTTTCAGGAACATTCTGAAGTCGAAGGAAGTAACTTGAGCGTTCCATCTGCAATTTCAATACATTATCACATTGAAAAGCCTTTTCTTTTTCAATTTTTTGTAGTCTTGAATCATTCTTACTAGTTGTCGCCTTAACTTCCAAGAGATCCTGTTGCAGCTTTTCTGTTTGTTTACCTGATTCTTTCAGTTCATTTTGCATTAAGTCCATTTTGCTGTTGAGAGTAGTCATCTGGTCCACCAGCAGCCGCAGCAACGCTGAAAACATTGAGCTCATCTCTGTGGTATCACCCTTTGAACTCGGAGGACCACTTTCTAGTTTAGGGGAGGGTTTTGGCCGCCCTGTCATTGTTGCAGTTTCGCTTTTATTTGCACTTAGATAAGAAGGACCATAGAAGAAACAATTGTAGTCACACTAATGTCTCTCAAAAGGTCTTTTCTCCGTGTATGTGATCCCGCCCTCCAGCATTTTTCAAACGCTTTTATAGTTGCAGTAACACTGTGGGAAAGTCTCAGCCGCTTCGGTAAGGAGAGAGGGGGGGGAATACAATCCTCCCTTTCCCTCCTCGTCGCTTTATTTGCCGTTATATTTTGCAACTCACGGTTTTCACCATTGCGTATCAGGTGTGTTAATTGCTTCTCCGCCAAGCATTTTCTGCTGCTCCTCGGTCACGCTTACGCAGCCTGAAGGCTTCCTCGGCAGGGGACCCTAGGGGGGTGATGAGGGGGGTCTCAATCCTGCGGTCGCCACCGTCAGGAGAGTCTCCCCCTCGTGCCACCCCAGGCAGAGCCCCTTCGCTAGGGTCTCTGGGGGTTCGGCACCCGTCCAGAACCCCTTCACCCTACCAGGCACGGATCGCCTCTCCCGCATATGCGGAGAGAGGCGTCCGCCATTAGCGAGTCTCTTCCGGAAGTCCACAACACATCTGAACAAGCTTAGTGTCACGCCATGAGGCCGCCCTTGGAGCAACGCTGCCTTCTGCTGTCTCACACTATCCATCGGGACACTCCTCTGGCCTCAGAATGGGAAGGGAGTGGCTCAGCTGTGCCAGAAGCCTGCCCTTCCCTGGCTAAGAGACCGCACTACAGTTATGAGTCTCCAGCCTAGCTGCCTCCCTGGCATGTCCCTGGGGGCCTCCTTTTATGCTTCCCCTCTGCTTTGCTAGCCCCACCTCCTTCCCCTTCTTCCCAGTCCCCTCCCTGCTCCCAACCAGCACTCTCCCCCTGCTCCTCCCTGAGTCTAGCACTGGTCTCTCCCTCATTGTGGGGCAGGCCCCACCCCGCCCCTGCCCTTCCTGGCCAACACTGCTCCCCAGACCTTTGCCCAGACTTTAGGCTGCTGTCAAGGCCTTTGGCTCTGGGCCAGTCAGGACCCCAGTACGCCGTGGCAGGGCTGAGGACTAAGGGGGCCGCCTGGGGAAGTCTGCCATGGGTCCGTCATCCACCAGCTTTGTTCTTCCTTCCCAGAAGGCCTTGGCTACTGTACATGGCTCTGCCTGGGGCTGCATCATCATGACGGTTCTCTTGCCAGTTCCTGGGGCGGTGGCCCTTGGCCCCAGCACTCTTCCTGAAGAGCCTCCTGCTGCTCTCTAAAGGTCTGGGCAAGTCCACAGAGCCGGGGACAGGAGCAGCAGCCTTGCGAAGGCTGTAGAGTCTGGGGCCGCCAGGGTTTTTGTCCGATAGATGAGGTGGTGGCCTCAGACACTTAGCTTCTGAGATCTGATGAAATTGGGCTCGCATGGGCCATCTGAGTCAGGTCAGACAGAGGTAGTTTGCCATTGACTGTTTCTGTGCAGCCACCCTGGACTTCTTTGGTGGTCATCTTTCCAAGTCCTAACCGGGGCTGGCCCTGCTTAACTTCCAAGTTCTGATGCGGTCAGGCTGCCCTGGGCCATCTGGGTCAGGACTAGTAATGGGGACTGTGATGTTCTCGCTCTTGGGGGGAACGGTTTTACTTTTAAACACTCTCTTTGTATATAAACTTGGTAGTTTCTTGCTGCCACCAGGAATTTAAAATTCCAAATCTCTCTCTTTTCGTACCATGACCTAGGGTCTGGGCACTTCAGAGGACTATGTGGCCCTGAGGAAGTACTGTACTGATTCCTGGGATAAATTTAATGGTAATGCTGGGTGCTACCAACAGTCTCTCAAACTCCAAACTCCACTCTGGCAGCTCGCTCTCTCTCTCTCTCTCTCTCTCACACACACACACACACACACACACACACACAAGTAGCCACACAGGCTAGTCCCTTTGTCTTAGGCCACAAGATAAAAAATTTGTCTAACCACACAGTTTAGACACTACTTGTTTCTTGGCCATATTGACGCTCTCACAAAAGTTTGAGTCACACAGACCCTCTTCATAGCTCCACCACACTTCACTTTTCCCAAAGACACCTACACTCAGCTCTACCTTAAAAATACACACACACTTTCCTCTCAGAGCATCTCTTCTCCCACACTCTCAGTCATCAGCGAATCAAATCCAAAATCCACATTCCAAAATCGGGAAAAGACCAAAATTTAAGGGATTCATATAGGCCAATTTCTATCACCAATATGGATTATCGAATATTTGCAAGGTTATGGCAATGAGACTCAAAAAATGTATAACACAGTTGATAGGGAAAGATCAATTCAGGTTTATGCCTCAGAAGTATTTGGTAGAGGCGGTGAGGAAGGTGATGGGTATGGTTTATTTAGCTAAAAATAGGGAGTTGCCTCTTATGCTCCTGGCGTTGGATATTTATAAAGCATTTGATTCGGTGGATTGGACGTATATGAAAAATATATTTCTAAAGTATAAATTTGGGGAGAAATTTCAAAATATGATTGAGGCAATATATACTAAGTCTAAGGTGATGGTAGGAGTTAGTGGATCAGCAGAGGGGTATGTTCAGGTAATGAGTGGTATGAAACAGGGATGCCCATTATCTCCCATGTTATTTTAGCATTGGAACCGTTGGTGCTTAAATTAAAAAAGAATAAAGGAATAATAGGCTTTGAAGTCCCAGGAATAGGGAAAGTAGACTGGAATCTTTTAACATTGTATGCAGATGACATGATGGTGACAATTAAGCATTTGGAGTCTGCTATGGCACCGTTAAAAAAGATATTACAGGAATTTGAAGGCGTGTCAGGGTTAAAAGTGAATTTTTCAAAATCTTCAATGATGTGTTTTAATGTTAAACCAAATATACAATTAGTGGCATCTAAAACCTTGGGTATTCCCATGGCAAACAAAATGGTGAAGTATTTAGGGGTAAATATTCTTAGGAATGATAAAAAAATATTTGAGTATAATTATAAAAAAATTTGGAGTGGGATACAAAGCAAAATGAGAGAATGGGGGAGGAGGAAAGAATTAATTAGTACAAGGAATGCAATGGTTAAAATGTTTTTAGTTCCTAGGTTGACTTATATTTTTTATGTATTACCCTGGCATATACCAGTATATATATTGAAGAGGTGGTAAGGAGATATAGACAGATTTGTTTTTGCATCTAAGAAACCAAGGATGGCTGGAAGGTATAGATATTATGGAATAAAAGATGGGGGATTCCCAATATTAGTATTTATTATGATGCATGTCAATTAAGACATCTAATGATTTGGCTGGAGGGAGAGTCAGGAGAAGATCTTGGTTGGATAGAATGGGAAAATGTAGAAGTGGTAGGAGGAAAGGGAGGTTTGTTTGATAGGGAAAAAAGGAGGAAGAAGATAGGTGATAAATTATCAACCTTTCTGGGGCCTTGCATGGTATGGGAGAAATGGAAAAAAGAGCTTGCTCCGGGAATATCACCTCTTACCAAAATGTGGTATTATGATAAATTTACCCCGTTAAGGGGATCAATGTCAAAGGAGGTAGGAGATAGATTAAAGGAGATTACGATTAGAGAGTTGAAGAAGAGGAGAATAATATTTTGAAAAGGATGAATTGGTTGCAAAAAAGTCAAATTTCCGCATTGTTGAAGGAGGAAGAAATTAATAATATTGGTAAAAGGATTATTACTCCCTTTGAAAGATTGGTGAAAGGGTATGGAGAGGATAAGGTAAAAATAGTTTCAAAATTGTATAAGGTTTTATTGGGCATAGGGAAATCACCGAGAGATTTTATGAAGGAATATTGGGAAACAGATATTCAAGGAAAAATTTTGGATGAAGAGTGGGAAAGGATTTTTAGGTTACCTCCCTTTGTTACAACATCTAGGTTAATACAGGAGCAGGGTTTGAAGATGATGCAGAAATGGTATTACACACCAGTTAAATTGTACTATATTTCAAAAACTGGGAGTAAAAATTGTTGGAGGAAATGTGGAGAGGTAGGAACGTTCAGTCATATGTGGTGGGATTGTCCTTTAGTAAAAAAATTTTGGGATCAGATTGGTATAGAAATGTCGGGGATCGTGGGAAGAAGGGAAAAAATATCTAAAGCAATGGAACTTATCAATCTGGATGGTATAGGGTTAAGGTCAAAAGAGGACAGTAAATGGATAAATTTGATCTTAGTAGCAGCAAGACAAGTGATAGCAAGGAGTTGGACAGAAGCTGAGGAACTGACAATTAATCACTGGAGGGACAAAATGAATAGTATAATAATTTTAGAGTATATTACGATGAAGATACGTAGGATGAATGGGTTAAAGGTTAGTGAACAGGAGGAGGACTGGTTTAGAAGGATGGCGAGGTATTTGGGATAGTTTAAAAAATTTGGGATGATCAGTCAGTTAATAGGAAATTGAGAGGTTAAAGTGATTATAAGATTGAGATGGTAGTTTAAATGAGCAATAGAGTTGTACTTGGATTGATTGTGATATAATATAGTATGGAATTTTATTTATGTATCTACTGCCTGGAGGTCTCACGGGATGATGTTGGTGATGGATGTATGATATAAAACAATAAAGAATTATGGGGGGGGGGGGAATCAGCGAATCAAATCACACTTGTCTCCCCCTATCACCCCCCTTACAATACTGTAGCCACACTCAACATTTAAAGGAACACACATACCAAAACATGAAACCATTACAGGGACCCCTGTATTTCTCTCTTTTGAGAGACTCCTCTCCAAATTAGAAATTACTTTCCTACAGGAAACCATCATGGAGGTAGAGGAAAACTTAGGAGACCTCACTTCTTTGGATTATTTGCACCTAGACGGGTATCGCCATAATTTCTCTTTGTATCTTGGTAGGCATTAATCCAGTTTGGCTTTCATCTGTGGGTAGTGAGACCAATCACAACACCTCTGCCTTTCCTTGCTGGAGAACTCCCTTAGATGAAAGGTTCTCTGGAAAGTACCCTGGCAACCAGCTGCCACCATTCAGGACCTCCTTAGACTGACCCACTGAGAAGGCAGGTTTCCAGCACAGTACTAGAGCAATAACAAAATAACTTCTAACCAACCTGTTAACACCCTGCAGTCTAGCACGTGGGGAAGAGGTTAAGAGAAATATCCCAGAGAAATAGATTGTACTAAGAGAAGCCAACCCCCCCCCCCCCCCCAGCCTTTATAAAAAGGTTTATTGCAAAAGTGAGGGGAAAAAGGGAACGGGTGGTTGGATTCAGAAAGGGGTGGGAAAAAGCAAAACAAAATACAGGGGAAAGCACATAGCAACAGCAGCACAGAGATATTCACATAAAAAGCAATACAGCTGAAGTAAGCTAAACATGTTACCTACGCTGTGGCAGGTTCCTCAGGGTATATGTATGCAGAGTTCCTTGTAACAAGAAGTCGAAGGAATCCTTAACCTCTACCCAGCTTCTTGGGGAGCCAGTTTCCACTGAAGACTGAAAACTGAAGACAAGGGAAAATCTCAAATGCTCAAATATTTATGTTGGATCTAAGCCAACCTCCGTTCTAAGAATGACAATTAGATTTCTCCAATCCCATTTAAATCCCCATCTCTGGTATTGGAAACTACTTTTTACCAATTGGAGCCATATCCAATATAGTCCCACCTCCATCAAGTACCTGGTAATGTCAAAATACTACAGCCACCATTTAAAAAAAGAGTTTGAACTAACTAAAAAAAGTTTTTAAGTGTGACTAAAAGAACAGACGTCAGACATCTACCTCGAAATATGGTTGTGAGCTTTCAAACAACCCTCTCTAGGGTATTGCCATGAAGACCATAGAAGAAGAAAAATGGGGTTGCCAAGCAAAGACATGTTTTGCTCCAAGTCCATTGCGCTGTGCTTTGACTTTATTCATAACGCTTGCCAACTCCCATCTCTCCAAACTGACTAATAAAGAGAATTCAGCATTTTATACTATGCAAGTATTTGATAATGGTTATGAGGAGTTGTATGAGGTTAATTTATCATCCAAGAACATTTGGGTAGGGGTTTATAAATTGCACCTATTCTAAATATTCTGCTGTAAACATCCTTTTAAATGTTTCCTGGATAATACACCCTATAAATGTCAGCCTAGAAGATGAGCAAAACCAACAAACAGCCTAAAGTGCTTCTTGTATATAATAAAAAATACTGTTTATAATCTTACAGCCCTTTTCCATGTGCCTTTGCTTTCTGCAGGGCTCACCTCATTTATCCCTGGGATAAGATCTGGGATAACATTTAATCAATTATGATCCAAGTTTGTCACATGCTGTAATTAACAGCTCCTAACCGCCCCCCCTACTTTGAATTGGTTGTGTTACAGTTGCTTTTATGTGGAAGCAAAAGGACTACAATCAACATTCTTTCCACAATTTGATTTTCTAGCATATATTTTCTCATCTTGAAAACATCAAGAGGGTTGGAGCAGAAAGGTTTAACTTATGCTTCTGCATAAGCACAGGTACAGAAACTGCCATGCGGCAGAAAATGGTTTGGACAGACTGAGGGCTGGTTCACACCTGTGGTGGTGGGGGGACCTCTGCCTTGAAGCACAGCCCCTGGCAGCTCTGACAATGTTTGTATGAAGAAACTACAGGGTTGGGGTTAGAGATGGGATCCCTTGCCTGCCACAGAACCATTTCCTCCCTTCCAGGGATTCCTGGTGCAGCACAGGAAGTGGACCTTCTGCCCCTGCAGGGGTCTTTAACCTTTTCCAGCCAGTGGGCACCTTTGGAATTTTAACATAGCATAGTGGGCACGGCCACAAAATGGCTGTTACAGGAGGCGGAGCCAGCCGCAAAATGGCCACCGCCACAACTTCCTTTCAGTCACACAGTATAGATCCTTGTGTTATGGTGGCAGCTGCTGCCCAAGCAATGTTTTAAAAAATCTGACCAGCCAATCAAATCTCCAATGGCCAATCAGAAGCCTTGCTGAGCAAAAAACCCACCTGGCCACTCCCACTTCCTAAAAACCCTTGGCAGGCACCAGGAAAAGTGTTGGCGGGAGCTGTGGCTTCCTGCATTTCGTGTTCCTTTGACCCTGCTGTCTGCTTGTTCTCTGCTGAGGATCCACTCATTGCCTTTGAAGAAGTGGGCTCCAGTCTCTGAAAGCTCATGCTGGAATAAAGTTTGGTCAGTCGTGATGGTGCCACAAGACTCTTGCCTCTCTTTGTGCAACCAATTAGCATTGCTACCCTTTCAGAATGTTAGGGCTGCCAACTGGCCTGGAGAAAAATGTCCTGAATACAGGCTTAATGTATGCTGTCTATGGCATGGATACAAACAAGAACATCTTGTAAATAACATCCCATTAAACCTGGATAGCCCAGGCTTGCCCAGTCTCATCAGATCTTGGAAGGTAATCAGGATTATCCATGGTTAGTGTTTGGATGGGACACCACCCAGGAAGTCTGGGCAGAGGCGGGCAGTGGCAAACCACCTCTGCGTGTTTCTTGCCTTGAAAAACCCTGCAAGGTTGTCACAAGTCAACTGGATAACTTTCCTTCTCTACCGCCACCACCACCTGGCCGTTTGCCAACCCAAATGATCGTGGATGTCTCTCTGAGCCAACATTCTGGCAGCAACCACAGCAAGGGCTTCTCTGGTGTGGGATTTCTCATACCTCTTCAATGGCAAAGTAAGCAGTACTGCAGTAGATCCCGTGCCCAAGAGTACCAGTCTGTCAACTCATTCTTCTGCATGCAAAGACCAGGGTTCGGCCAACAGCTGGGCTGGGCTGGGCTGGAATTTGAGCACAGCTGTTCAGGCTACAAACTCAACATCAGAGTCATGGGACTCAAACTTCAGCTGCAATATCTATTAGTTAATATAGCAAAGTTGTAAAACCATAGAAGGGTGGTATCATTTGCAGCTAAGAAACTCCAAGCAAGTATATTGCAAGAAGATAAAGCATTTATTGAGGGGATTCAATTCACATCCTTGTGGCAGTTGAAAGGAGAGAGAAAAGCCTTATCTAAAGAACATGATGCCCTATCAGAAGTAACCAGCTCGGCCTTTTACCACCTGAGGCTGGCGCAACAGTTGGTTCCCTTCCTGGACTGCGCTGACCTGGCTACAGTGATCCATGCAATGGTCACCTCGAGGCTAGACTATTGTAACGCTCTCTACATGGGGCTGCCCTTGTCGCAAATCTGGAGGCTGCAGCTGGTGCAGAATGCCATGGCAAGGTTGCTGATGTTTCTCCCTAGACGGGAGCACATCTGACCGGTGCTGCAGGCACTGCACTGGCTGCCTATAGCATACCGGATTCGCTTCAAGGTAACGGTGCTTGCCTTTAAAGCCCTAAATGGCCTGGGTCTGACCTACCTGAGGGACCGCCTTTTCCCATATTTACCCCAGAGAGCACTATGGTCCGGGGTCCAACACCGCCTGGTTATACCAGGCCCCAGAGAAGCCAGGCTCGCTGCCACTAGGGGGAGAGCCTTTTCGGTGGCGGCCCCTTACTGATGGAACGAGCTCCCTGAGGAGATCAGGGCCCTGCAGGACCTGATGCAGTTCTGCAGGGCCTGCAAGACTGCGCTCTTCCTCCAGGCTTATGAATAGGGGCCACCGCCTTTCTTTGTCTTCCACCCATTCTATGACTACCAATGAGCAGCTGCAGAAATTACCATCTGGCTCCAGCACTATCTGATATTGGGGCCCGGAAACGTTGGGGTATACGGCACACCATCTAATTGCACTGAGCATTTTATCCAAACTATTACTGCTTAATTGTGAATGTTTTATATTGTTTTAATTGTTTTAATCGCTAATGTATTTATGTATCTTGGTTTGCCAAGTACTGTAAGCCGCTCTGGGCCTGCAGTAGCAGGGAGAGCGGCCTATAAATCGAATAAAATAAATAAATTAAAAATCATGTGTGTGCAAGTAAGGTATCATAGCTTCTGCAAGAGAGACCTGTAGATGCGTCCTGCTCCTTGCAGGTCCATGAAGATCAAGAGAGAGAACACAAAGGACACAGGAGGAGAAGAAGGAGTCAGAGAGAAGCTCCCAGGTTAGACAAAGAGAGGCATCCCATTCATTAAGTCAGTTTAGTATAGTGGTTAGGAGCATGGACTAATCTGGGAGAACCAGGTTTGATTCCCCACTCCTCCATATGCAGCTGCTGGTGTGACCTTGGGTCAGTTACAAGTTGTTTCAGAGCTGTTCTCTCAAGGGCAGTTCTCAAGAGAGCTCTCTCAGGCCCACCTACCTCACAGGGTGTCTGTTGTGGGGAGGGGAAGGGAAAGGAGATTGTAAGCTGCTCTGAAACTCCTTTGGGTAGTGAAGGGCGGGGTATAAATCCAATCTCTTCTCTTCTTAAGAAGATAATGATCCTGCACTGAGCTCCATGCTGATCCTGCATTGAGCAGGGGATTGGACTAGATGGCCTATATGGCCCCTTCCAACTCTTTCATTCTATGATACTATGATAACACATACACACATCTAGAGCAATGTAGTACCCCCTCACCGGCCCAATGTCCAGGCATGCTGAGTAGCCTTACTCCAATATTAGTTTCCAGACTTTAACAAATAAGCAGAGTGAAACCAACTGAGCTTATACCACCAAGTTAGGGCTCTATGAGAATGAGGATCCCACAACTTTAAGGCAAATGTAATTATAAAACAGTTTATTCTGCTAAAGCAACTTTGTTGTATAAATTTGCTGCAAAGTAAGCGGTTCTCTCAACTCTGCTTTGGTAAGGGTTTGAAGGCATTATGAACGAACTAAAAATGTGCATATTAAAACATGTAAAAATGTCCCCACTTCTGCCTTAGATTGGGTTGTAGCTCCTTCTACGTCGCATGGACAGGGGGGGGGGGAGAGAGATCTGCTGATTCTATAGAGCGCTGAGGATGACAAATAACATACGAGATGCAGCCTCTGAGCAGTATCGGAGCACCAACCATTAGGCTACTATTCCCACAGGTGATTTAAAAATATGGCATTTCAGGAAGGTGCTTTTTTATTAAACTTGTAATGTGCTGTCAAGTCACAGCTGACTTACAGCAACCCCACAAGGTTTTCAAGGCAAATGACGTACCATCGCCAGCCTCTGCACAGCAACCCTGGACTTCCTTGGAGTTTCCCACCCAACTACTAACCAAGACCAACCCTGCTTAGCTTTGAAGGGCTGATGAGATTTGGCTACCCAGATCCATCCACGTCAGGGTTGATTATTTTACTGCACATTTAAAGTGAATTAATACCACAGGAAGAAAGTTGATTCATTTGAAATATAGTGTTGGAGGAGAGTTTTATAGATTCCACGGACGGCCGAAAAGACAAAGAAGTGGGTTCTAGATCAGATCAAGCCTGAACTCTCCCTAGAAGCTAAAAGAACTAAACTGAGACTATCATACTTTGGTCACAGTACGAGAAGACAGGAATCACTGGAGAAGACCAGAATGTGAGGAAAAGTTGAAGACAGCAGAAAAAGAGGAAGACCCAACCTGAGATGGACAGACTCAGTCAAGAAAGCCAAAAAGTTTGCAAGATCTGAGCAAGGCTGTTGAAAACAGGACATTTTGGAGGTCATTCATTCAGAGGGTCGCCATGAACCAGGAGCAACTTGATGGCACTTAACCATGCACAGAGGCAATATATGGGGGTTGTTTTTTTGTTTTTTTATATATGGGGATTGTTTTTAGTGCCTTTCTGATGCTACTGTGTTTAGGGGCTTTGATGTGCCTGAGAAGTCATCCAGTTTGGGAAGTCATGTGATAACTATTGGAGTGAGCGACTCAGCATGCTGGGACATTGGGGGGAGGGTGCTATATCACTCTACGTGTGTACAGGTGTAATCTCCTTGAATGGGATGCCTCTCTTTGTCTTAACCTGAGAGCTGCCCTCTGCCCCTCCCTTTGTCCTCTTTCTTAGGTCAAATCTACATCTGACTTTCCAGCTGGAATTATTCTAGTTTCAAAAATACCCGTCTATACCTGTTTCTAGTTTCCAACCATACTTGTTCTAGTTTAAAAATCACCGTCTACATTCGTTGATTGCCCTCTTGTGGTCAAGCTAGCATTACACTGCTTTAAACAGATCCTGTTGCTTACTGCTCTTCAGACCCAGGGAAAAGAAACAAAGTGAAATTTGAAACCAGTGTGTGAAATGAGTGTAGGAAAAGACAGCAGTCAAACTACTTCAGAGGGGAGGTGTAGATTTGGCCTTATTGTACATGGCCTTCTATGGAGACATATGTCTCTGCAGGTCTCTCCTGTCGAGGCAACGCCCCCATCCTCCCACACATATGATGCCGGACAAGCTGGCCATTTGGGACAGGGAAAGGGCTTCTCTCTCTCCTCTCGACTGCAACCTGAATGTGGACTGGATCTACCTGAATAAAAGTAAGTTCATGTCGGGTCCTGGGTCTGCAGGGTGCCAGCTGAGTGCAGCAGAGTACTCCCAGCACTGGTAGCCGCCTCTCATTCATTCTGTCCACAGAAAAGTGAGGGACAGTTACAGAAATGGGAAGGACTTTTATTTATTTGCTGTATTTACAGTCTGCCTCTTTCACTGAGACTCAAGGTGGATTACACAGTGTAGGTAAATGCAATCAATAGGATGAGACATTTTACAAAAAATATAATTGAAATAGGATTACAAATGTCTTAAACAATGCACAAGGGTTAGACACATTATGCTAAACAATTCAGAAAATGATATTACATTATAATGTTGAAAATTAGACTTCACAACAGCAACAGTAACACACTTGTATCTCTATATGCTCCAAATAATGCTAAAGAAAATTTTTACAAGAACTTTTGTCAGAAGCAACTAGACTTTCAAGATGGATAAATTATGATTTTTGAAGATATGGAGTTCTGGACCTTAAAAAGGACAAATCTAAGAAAACAGAAGGGGACAGACTCCCTAAGAATGTTGTCCGATATATGGAGTTGCTACACTTGATCAACGCTTGGAGAGTGATTAACTTCAAATCTACTTTCTATTCTGATAGACACCAAATTTATTCTAGAATCGATATGTGTTGGATGTCCAAAACTCTTAATTACGAATTTAAAGAATGCTGAGATTCTACCTGTTAAATAGTGGGTTCCATGGATGAACAGACTCCAAGTCTAGTGATCAGCTCTACTTTATTCAGTGATTTAAGCAAGAACAAGGCTGCAGACAAGACCCTCATCTCAGTTATATTGCATGCAATGGCCACACCCCAAACACACCCCACTCCCAACCATAGGCTATTTGCATAACATTACACCTTGATTGGTCACTGCCAGAATCCTGTTGGTCTGTTGTTCTTCGGCTCCAAGCTCACCCGGTCTCAGGCAGCACAGTCCTGCAATGTCTCAGTCGCAATACAGAACACCACCAAAGATATTTGCAGATCACAATCCACTCTTGATATACTGCAGGGAAGAGAATTGGGGAAAAAGAAGATGGAGGCTAAATGATGATATTTTATTCTAAAAAGGGATAATTGAGAAATGTGAAAAAAGATTAGGTGGAATTTTTTCAATTGAATTCTACAGAAGATGCATCTATGACGACAATCTGGGAAGTGTGCAAAGTTTGTGAAAGAGGAGACCTCCTTGGGATTGCTTCCAAGAAAAAAAAAGGAAAAATAGAAAAAATTACAAAAATAACAGAAATAATTCAAATATTGAAAGACCAATATATAAAAACATTTTTTTTAAGTTTTTAAAAAAACCAAACAATTGAAAAACCAACGAAATTTGATGGATATCAAAGAAATGCAGACAAAATTAGGTTTTATTAAACAAAAATATTTTGATCATGCAAATAAACCTGGACGCTATTTGGCATATTGCTTAAGAAAGTGAGAGAAGATCAATAGCAGGTCAAAAAGTTAGATGAAACTGCTTATACAGAGAAAGATATACATGAACAATTTATTCTTTTCCCCCCACAACTCTATAAGAAAGAAAATTTAACTGAGAAAGGATTAGATGAGTATATAAAAAAATACCTTCATACCTAAACTCAGAAAAGAAGGTAGAAATATTCTGAATCAAAATACCAAAATATAAGAGTTGTCAAGCATAGAACACAAGAAATTCACAAATACCTTCCCCTCCACACCCACAGTGATCCCTGCTCCATGCCCAGAGGATGGCAAAACACCTCCAGGATCCCCGGCCAAACTGGCCTGGAGAAAAATTGCTTCCGGACCCCAATGGGGCAATCAGCATTTCACTGGGTGTGTAAGAAAGGGCCACAAGAACTAAGCACTGAGGCAACCTGTTGTGTACTAAGACCATGATCGCATGGTCTCCCGTAATGGCGACCGCCACGTGGTCAGCGCACATGGTCAGAATCTACCTGAGCTTCAGCCAGGTAGAACAATAGCCAGTTGGATCCTGAGTGACCACCAATTACGAGCTTAGGTCTCCCGCTGGGGGACCTATGAACTACAACCACGGACTTAAGGTCCTATCAGGACCTGTGGGCGAGGTCGGGGCATTGTCTCCGGCCGGCATAAAAGAGGGCTCTGAGCCCAGGGTTCCCCATGTTCCATCTGACCCTCAATAAAGAGCTTAACTATGAAATCACTACCACTCGCCTCCTGACTCCAATACTTTCCACAACCCTTCCTGCCTTCCCTCTCAGGATCTGCCTAAGAATCCGCATTGCTGTCAGATGGCCCTCTAGCCTCTGCTTATAAACCTCCAAAGAAGGAGAGCCCACCAGCTCCCGAGGAAGCCTGTTCCACTGAGGAATCACTCTGATCGTCAGGAAGTTCCTCCTAATGTTTAGCCAAAAACTCTTTTGATTTAATTTCACCCTGTTGGTTCTGGTCCAACGTTCTGGGGTAACAGAAAACAACTCTGTACCATCCTCTGTATGACAGCCCTTCAAGTGCCTGAAGATGGTTATCATTTCACCACTCAGTCGTCTCATCTCCAGGCTAAACATACCCAGCTCCTTCAACCTTTCTTCATAGGACTTGGTCTCCAGGCCCCTCACTGTCTTTGTTGTCCTCCTCTGGACACATTCCAGCTTCTTAAATTGTGGTGCCCAAAACTGAACACAGTACTCTAGGTGAGGTTTAACCAGAGCAAAGAGATACCATCACTTCACATGATCTGGACACTACACTTCTGTTGATACAGCCCAAAATCGCATTTGCACAGGCTGGTTTGGCTTGGAGAAGGGATTCAAAGAGACAAGCCAGCCTGTGTGGTGGTGGGGGCAACTTGGAGAACACCTGCTCCCCCACCTCCATCCTTGGTGCATGCACTCACTTCCCTGACAGTGCCCATGAGGGGCGCCGGGCCACATTGCCAAGGGGGAGAAAGGAGGGTGCGCACTGCCTCCCTCCACCTCCATCAATGGCTCCCACACTCCCAGGCTCCACGCAAAACACACACACACTGACCGCACTGGCTGTGGAGGCCCACGGAGGGGTGCTGGGCTGCATTACCACCGGGGAGGAAGACAGGAGTACATGCTACCTGAGCCAGGTCTGTAGCCAGGATTTTTGAGTTCAGTGGGGCATTTAAATAAGTGGGGGGGGCACTGTGTCAGGGACAACGAGAGAGTAAAAGTTTTTTTAAAAGCGACAAGAGGGAGGCGGGCTGGAGTAGGGAGCAGACATGCCCTGTGGCGTGCTTCACCTGCAGCCAGCCAGAGGTACACTGCTTGGCACGGCGTGGCTGTGGTGTGTGGAAAAAAATAAACCCAGCTGGATGGGAAGTCGGGGGGGCCTGGCCCCAAGATGCCCCACTGTAGCTACAGGCCTGGGCTGGGCCCCTTGTACCTCCCTCCACCGCTGGCTGCCTGCCCAAGGGCACCAAAGCCCAAATCACCCCCCCCCCAACAATGCTGGCTGAGAAGGTCCACACGGAGGGAAGAAAATTGAGGGGCGACTCACCTCCGATAGCGTAGGGCAGGCAGTGGGTGACAGCTCCTTGAAGACCTCTTGGGTGGCAGAGGCAAAGATTGCTGTGTGTGGGCTGTGGGGGGCAGGGCCAACCCAGGTTAGGCAGCATGTACACCTGTGCTGGTGGGGGAAAGCTTTGCACTGGGAGGGGGGATTCAGTGCACTAGCACAGACTGACACACCCTTGGGGGAACCCTGGTTGTGACTTATATACAGTAAGTCTGCCACAATAACAAATGTTGCCATTGCTTACAGAAGCACTAGAAAGCCACAATAATGTCTGATCCAGCCCTTATTTCCAAGATTTGCAAGGGATGCCGGTGCAGGGACTGGTGTGTGATTTTTTAAAAAGGCTCAACGCAGCCCATTTCGCAGCAGCTGCAATTTTCAAGCAACCCTCAGGAGATGACAGTGACAAAATAGATGTCGGTAGCTTCCCCCCATCAAGCTCAAAATGTATTTATTGTTTAATTGCCTTGGCTATTGAATCTACTCGATGCCTAACCTGGGGAACTGGCAATTGAATTCATGCTGGAGATAAACAATTGCCAATTTGCTGCATGACAGAGGAAATTATATTGACTTGTACCAGATGTCACAAACAGGGATTTCTTATGGTTAATGTTTTTTCAGCATAGCTGTTGAGATGGTTTCTTTATCGTAGATTATTTAACACTGGCCTTGCCAAGAAAACTGTAGTACTGAATTTGAAGCACATTTAAAAATAGATGTTTCCTGCTTTCTTTGGAGATGGAATCCAATGGGAATAATGTTAAAAAGACACTGTCCTTCCTCCATTTTGGCTTACCTCATAATTTTTGCTGAATTGTTTACTAGAGTAAGAGTGTGTTCAGATGGGCAGCTAATCCTGCTACTGGCCCGGCTGTAATTTGAGCTGCATCTTTTTGATCCAGTGCTGCACGACCAGACAGCCTGCCTGTGAAGCGCTTCACCGCACATGACTCCTGCACTGGATTGTCTAGATGGCCCACCGTCTGCGCATGCACATAGGCGCCTCACCATATACTTGTTTCTCCATGCATGCGTGTACTAAAAATGGTAAAAACACGGCCAGCGGTACCTTTCTCTAGGTACCGTTTCACTTAATAAAGTTGATGAAGTTCAGGGGACCGTCAGAAACATAACATTGTTTGGATCGCTTGAGCAGAGCTCTAGGGATGTTGCTTGTTTAAGCGGTTATGCTAAGTTTTTTAAAATAGTGGCCGTTCGGGATGGTCTGGAGACCATCCCTACGGGCTGCTTGCATGCTAGAGGTATTGACCTGACAGTGGAAAGTCCAGCATTGGCCCGTCGGCCAGTTTTAGACCGGACATTAACTAGTATCTTTTAGGTACGGATCCCCGATGGGGATCAACGGGCTACTAACAAAAGCGGCACAGTTCCCAGATGTTGAGGTCTGGACGTGCACTTTAAATCCACCAGGCACTCGTGCCTGGCACGGCTCAAAAGAGCCATCTGAACGCGCACCCTAAGGCTTTTCTTCATTAACTGGAAGGATGAAAACTATTGTTTTGGAAGACAGTCCTTTAAGGAAGGGGGGAAAAATCTGAAACAACAGATTCCACAACAGTTCTATAATCTGAAGCAGCCCCCCCCCAACCTTCCCTGAGGCACATTAGGAATTTTGAAAAAAAGATGGGGGGGGGGGGGAGACTGCCTGCCAGTCTATATCCATCCATCCATCCGTCCGTCCGTCTGTCTATCTATCTAGTAGGGGAGGCCCCTTTCAGAATCTTGGGAAGGAAAACCTAGAGAGAGGAAGCCGAGAACTGAAAAATGAAAGAAGGATGACAGTTGAAGAAACAACCGCTGAGGCTCTGGCTGCATATAGAGAGGTCCATTTGAAAGGAACGCAAATGAGTGCCGGAAGCAGAAAAGGAATCAGAGGTTGGGGGGGGGGGGGTTTGATGACGTGCCCCACCCAAACCTAAGACCTCGGCAGAAAAGATAGGAGCAGGGCTTGGTGCTGCTATCCTGTTTCACCAGCAGCTGGATGAAGGAGGACAGTAATGAGGCCTGCAAGATGGTGGTGCAGGCAGCCGCAACAGAGAGTCAAGCCAGCTACAACAGCAACATTTTTTATTTATTTGAGTTAGAACGTTTATTAGCCGCCTTTCTTCCTTGAGGAGCTCCAGGTGGACTGTGCGTGTGCAACTGATGGCGACCCCGGCAAGGGGCTCTCAAGGCAGGGGATTAAGCAGAGGCGGCTGGCCACTGGCCTTCCTCTGCAGAGTCTACCTTGGAAGTCTCCCTTCCAACTGACCCGGCTGAGCTTCTGACATCTGACAAGATTGGGCTGCATCATGCTGCTTCTCCCCCACAAGGTGGCTTACAATATTGAAAAAAAATTAAGGGCTTGATCATTCAGCCTAACATGTCCCTCAGGGATGATATGAAGACGCGTGGATGAAACCTCCTCCACAATGCCAGGCTTTCTTGGAGGGCAGGCAGCCTGGGGCGATTTCAATCACGCTAGACTCCAAAAAGAGTTTACAGGCTATGATGAGATCCCAACAAAGTCTAGGGTATCTTCTGGTGAGTGTGGATCTTGCCTCATTTCTCTTTAAGTTATCCAAACCAAAGTTAAAAAAAAAAAAGTGCTGCTGAACATTTGCGAACATTATTTCTGGGGAAACGGCAGGGGTCCTTTCGTAAAAAAAGAGGTGCAGGAGCTCATTAGCATAACTTATTTGCATATGCCACACCCCCTGACATCACCGGAAGTGTCAAAAGGCCACACATCCCTGACGTCATGGGCAGTGTGTCAGAAGGCAAGAAGGGAGGGAGGGAGGGGGAAGGAAAGGAACAGGAAGGAAGGTAAGTAGGTAGGTGGGGGAGAGAGAGAAGAAAGAAAGAAAGAAAGGAAGGAAGGAAGGGAGGGGGGAAGGAAGGAAGGAAGAAGGAAGAAAGGGGGGAAGGAAGGAAGGAAGGAAGGAAGGAAAGGAACAGTAAGGTAGGTAGGTAGGTGGGGGGAGAGAGAAGAAAGGAAGGAAGGAAGGAAGGGGGGAGAGAGGGGGGAAGGGGGGAAGGAAGGAACAGGAAGGTAGGTAGGTAGGTGGGGGGAGAGAGAGAAAAAGGAAGGAAAGAAGGAAGGAAGGGGGGAGGGAGGAAGGGAGAGGGGAAGGAAAGGGGAAAGGAAGGAACAGGAAGGTAGGTAGGTAGGTGGGAGAGAGAAGAAAGGAAGGAAGGAAGGGGGAGGGAGGAAGGGAGAGGGGAAGGAAGGGGGAAAGGAAGGAACAGGTAGGTAGGTAGGTAGGTGGGTGGGGGGAGAGAGAGAAGGAAGGAAGGAAGGAAGGAAGGAGAGGGGGCGCTTCTCCCCCCACTGGGGCTGGCGTTTCCCTCCCTCCCCCCCCTTGCTCGGGCCTGAGTGGCATTAAGCCACTCAGGCCCGGCTTCTCCCTCCCTTGCGCCCCGAGAACAGGTGAGTGGGGGAGGGAGGGAAGGGCTTCTTCCCGGGCCGGCGGCCACCAGCTGAGCATTTCAAAAAGTGGGGAGGGCCATTGTAAGGCAGGGCTTGTTATTGGCTGCCCTCATCAGAATCAAAAGGTTTTCCATGTCTGCAACAGCAGCCAAAGCTGCTGGAGGATCAGGAGGGATGGTGACCCGCTGGGCCTCTGGCTGCGCTCCCCCTTCAGGCTCTCCTTTTTTGTTCCCCTTCCTCTATCTCTCTTCCTCCCCCACCTCAGGCTTTCCATCATTTCTTTTTACTCCCCTTCTGTGATTCTTTTGCAAAGCACAGAGGGAGGTTTGGCCCCATCTCCTGCAGAAGCCATTTCAGGGTGGCGCTCACCATACTCTCTCAAAAAGGTTAGATACCCTGACCATAGAGCATAAGGAATCCTCAATGGCCCTGCTATAGAAGCCAACCATATATACATCCAAGGAGGAAAGACCACAGGGAAAGGTGCTGTGAAACAGCACAGGCTTAGCATACCTGAGGTGCCCAGTCCAGGTTATCTCTTACAGACACTTGAGAGAGCTGCAATGGCCTGTAGGCTTACCCAGAATCCTAAGCTGCACTACAGTCAGGCAGGCATGATGGAGGGCAGGCAGGGGGGCTCTTTGGCTTCCATTAAATTCAATGGACCATTGAATGACCATTGAATTCAATGGAAGCACTTCGCCAGTGTTTTGCCAGTGGAACATTATGCTGGCTCCAGAGGCACCGTGGACACCAATGATACTAAGCCCCATCCCTCCCCGGCACTGTCCATTTCTGGGCCCCATGCTGGCATGGTGCCAACACATCTGAGTTGTCTTAGTGTGGGGCCTAGCTGCTAACCTAAGCAGTTTGAGGGCTGAGTCCTAAAACTGGTCTGTGAAGCACCACTAGACACAAGATGGGGGCCATGCTGGCAGGCGGAGCACTTCAGGCTTCTTCGGAGACATTGGAATCCCCTCCTGTTGGAGACTGTTCCAGTGGGAACTACTCCCCACACACTCTCACAGAATCTAAACAAAAGTCTTCTGGGTAGTACCAGAGAATTGCACCAAGTCACTCAAAAAGGATGCTGATGTGGCATCCCTGAGTCTCCTTTTACTGTAGCAATCGGCATATGTTTATCTCTATTAGGAATGAAGGAAGCAGAGTCATCATTCAAATTGCTGAGGTTTCCAAGAATTTAATACCAGTATGTGCTAATATATAAGAGGAAGCATACGCACAAAAGAGAAGCAGAGAAAGGAATTTTATGAGGGAGCTCAAATACAATATCAGTACACTGACTGCACAGCTGGACATATTTGAAAGCCTTCAGTTTGCTCCTTTCTCAAATATTTGCACCTTTTGTTATCACTGCACTAAGTCACTCCTATACGCTTGGCTTAGAAAATGCTCCTTATTACAGATAAACCAAACTAAAACACTGGGGCTATATAGCCTACCTTATCTTAGAAGCTTAGTGCTTCCAGAAGCCATTAGCTCCATATTTTAAAGGCTGCCTACAGTTGGGGGCTGCGGTGGCTCAGAGGTTAAGACGCTGAGCTGCAGACTGGAAGGTTGGTAGACCCAAGTGCTACATGACAGAGTGAGCTCCCGTCTCTGGCCCCAGCTCCTGCCAACCTAGCAGTTCGAAAGCAAGAAATTGCAAGTAGATAAATACGTGCCACTTTGGTGGGAAGCTAACAGCGTTCTGTGCTCCTCAGCATTTAGTCATGCCAGCCACAAAACCACAGGAAAAGTCTTTGGACAGCGCTGGCTCTTTGGCATGGAGATGAGCACCACCTCCTAGAGTCAGATTTGACTGGCTTTTGAGCAAGGGAAACCTTTACAGCTGGGGGAGGGGGCACATTAAGGCAACCACTTTATTGGATTGACTTCTGCCAGTATGGGAATTTGGAATCTTTGGAACCTTTCCCCAGGCAGGCAGAGCTGATTCAGACTTTCTTGCTATCTGTGATCAACAACTGTCTATGCAAAAGAAGGCCAGAAGGCACATAATATTATTGACTATCAAGAAAGCAAGTTGACTGAGCTGTGTGACAGGTTGTTTATGGACTTCATGAAACCCTCACTGGAGTCTTGTATTGAGAGGGGACGGACTGATGAGCACCTGTAGAGAAGGGCCAAATGACTTTCCCCACACAGGGCATGCTTTTGTGGCAGGATGGTCACTGAACTTAACTCCCCTTTATCCAGCCCATCAGTTCTGTCATCAACCATTCCCTGAGTCTCTTGGTCTTCCAGTGCACATTACCTGGCATGCCCACCACATGGCCAGATGTGGTACCACACCGAATTAGCCAAATACACCCAACCCTGGTTCAGTCACCCAGGGGGAGCTCTCCCTTTTACTGTCCTCTGGCCCACCAGCATGATGCCAGAAGCTTTAAGAGGTGCAGCCCCTTACTGGATCAACTGGGGAAGGGGGTCCAGCGGTGGTCTCTCCCCCAGCACTTGAAGACTAGTTAAAAACCTTCTGTTTGTATGATACAGGACAGCCAGCAACTGGTCTAGATCAAACATGTGCTGTGTTTAGAGCAATTCCCAAGCTCCAGCAGAGCCCGAATTCACGCAGAAACCTTATTTAGATTAGGGGCTCGAATAGCAGCACATCTGGGCAAGGAAAGGCAGCTCGCTTGCTCGCCTCTCTCCAGTCAAGGCTATTTCTTTCGTCCCCGAGTCGACGGGCGCTTATTGGGAAGTCATCACTAAAGGCAGGCATTCATTCATCCCCCGGCTGTAACGAAGGACTCCCCTCCGCGCCACACGCTGGCTCCGAGGGAGGGCAGCCAGGAAACTGGGGGCAGCCAAGCCAGAGGACTCGTGCGCAGGTGGGTCAGCGGAGCAGCTTGCCGCCAGTCAACCAAAATAAACACCGGTGATGAACCGACTGACTCATGCCGCCGCCGCCGCCGCCTCCCCCTTTCCGGAGGCGAAAACCCAACGAAGGAGAAGGTTTCCCCAAAGACAGGCGCCGGGGGGGGGGTGGTGGTGGTGGAGAGAGTTCCGACCAGGGGATGCGAAAGCGCGGGCTGACGGTCTGATTCCGGCAGGCCAGGCCAGGCCAGGCCAGGCGAGGGGTCGCCCCTCTGCGGACACTGCCTTCCCCCCGCCCCGCGTCCCCCGAAAGCCCAGCAGTCCGCCGAGAGAGGAGAGGCGCCGGGATGTCCGTCTACCTCCCCCCCGTCCCTTCCTGCACTCGGGCAGCCCGCGGTGCTAGACCACCACATGGGGCCGGCTAAAGGAGAGCCGCCCGCGCGCCCGCCCGCCCGGGACTGAGGCGCGAGGAGGAGGAGGAGGAGGGCGGCGACCCTCCCCGGGCGGGGCCTCACCTGGCCGCGTTCTGCGGCAGTTTGGCGGGCTCGCGTGACGTCACCCCAGGCACCGCCCCCTCCCCGCCTCCTGCCAACCTGACCCGACCCCCTCTCCATGTGACTGCGACATCCGGGTCGCCTGTGGGCGGGGCTAGGCAAGCCCCCCCCCGCCTCCCGCTCGGCGGGTGGGAGGGGGCGGAGTCTGGCGGCGGCGGCGGCGGCACCCGGTTGGGCGGGCGGTTGGGCGGGCGGGCTGGCCGGGGCGCCGTGGGGGACGGGGGACCGTTAGCGGCTCCCGGGCGGAGTCAGTGGCGGCGGCGGCGGCGGCGCGGGAGAGGCGACCCCGCGAGGGCGGGGGGCTGCGCGTCCTCCTCCGACCGATGTCCGTCGCTCGCCATTGTCCGGCTCTGGCGCGCCTCGGCCAGGCAGTCCCGCGGAGGGAGACGACGACGGAGCCGCCCTCGGCCCACAGCCCCCGCCCTCGGCCGCCGCGGTGACCCGGCGGGGAAGCGGGCGCGGCTCTCCGGCTCCTCCCGGGCCGCGTTTTCTTCTCCCGCCCGGCGGCTGCGGGCTGGCCGCGCCGCTCCCTCCGCCGCCTCCTCCTCCTCTGCCGCCAGCAGGGGGACCCGGTCGGTCGGTCGGTCGGTGGGCGGGAGGGAGGGCGGGCGGGCGGCGGCGGACCCAGCGCGACGGGCGGGCGGAGCGCGAGGAGCCCCGCGGAGGAGGTGAGTCTCAGCCCGGGCGCCGTCCCGGGTGCTGTGCTGGGGCGCGACTTCCTCCCCTCCCCCCGCCCGGAGAGCGGCGAGTCCTGGGTTCGAGTCTGGTGGGGGGCTCCGAGCCCCGAGCCGGTTCTGCCGGCGGCGAGAGGGAGGGGCGCGGCATGGGCTGCGGGGCCGAATGAGGGCGGCGGGCGGGCGGGTGGGGTGGGGCGGGGTGGGGCTGCCTCTGCGCGGAGCGGCCCTGGGCTTCCCCGCCGGCCCCCTCCCTCCCTCCCTCCCGAGCTGCTGCGACCCGACGAGGCCGGCCTGGCCTGGGCGAACCCAGGCAGGTAGGCAGGCAGGCAGGGGGTGATGAGAGAGAGGGGCTGCCACGTCTTCCGTGTCTCCCCGTGGCCTCTACAGGCTGCCGCTCTCTTCGGCGGGAGCCCGGGCTCCTGTTCTCCATTTTATCCTCACGACAGGCCGGGGGTGTGGGGGGGGGGTGTAAGGTCCAGAGTCCCCCAGCCAGCTTCTGCGGTGCAGCCGGGGGGGGGGGGGTGTTCTTCCAGACCTGGGTCCTACAAAGTCCCACTTGAGCATGGTGACCACTAACCCCCACTGCCTCATGTAGATACATAATAACCTGGACGGCCCGCTCTTGTTAGATCTCCGGAACTAGGCAGGGTCGGCCCTGGTTAGTACTTGGAGGGGAGACCACCAAGGAAGCCCAGGGTCACCACGCAGAGGCAGGCAAGGGCAAACCACCTCTGAGGGTCTCTTGCCTGGAAACTCCTGCAGTGAGGGGCTGCCGCTTGATGGCAAGGAAGTGCATGCAATGTGGTGGTTAGAGTGTCACATCCCCAGTCAGTCATTGAAAGTTGCTGGTTGACCTTCGGCCAGTCCCCCTGCTCTCAGCCTCACCTACCTCACAGGATTGTTGTGGTGAGATTTAGAGACAGAAGTTGTGTTGTGTGCTTTGGGAAGAAAGGCCAGGGTATAAACAAAGTATCTAGTACATAGCTCAACTAAGTGGTGTCCTGTGTGTATTTCCTTGAAAGGAAGATTCCTTATGTTCCGTGAGGCTTACTCCAGAATGAATGCACATTAGTGCTGCAGAATGGCTGACCCAACCTGTGCCCACATTAGTTCAGTGCTGAATTTCTAAACTGCTTGTTTTTTATCGGCTCTCTTTAAATTCCTCCTCCTCTTATCCTTTTTCTTAGCCTGACTGTAACGGTGTAGGCAGCCTGTTGTGCAATGCGTGCCTTTCCCCTCTGCTTTTTGATGACTGGGGATTTGTACTTCCTTCAATGTACGGTCTGGGCTTTCTGGCTTAAGTATTGGAAGGGTGCTGGGGATTACTTTTCATTGGGCAGTTTAATACTTAGCGTCAGCAGGATGTAACTTATAATTGTACTGGATGACACCCACCACCCAAGTTTTAACTGATTACATAGCCATTGTTAAAGTGTAATTAGTGGGGTTTTTTTAGTTTATTTACAGTTCACTTTTCTGAAACGTAAGGCAGATTACTAGATATAAAACACCTAGATCAGACAGCACAAGACAGCAGTAATGCAGCAGGACTGGGATTACTGAATTTAGGAAACAATGCAGACAGAAAACTCTGTAAAGGATTACAACAGTAAACAATGCTGAAAGTGTAGTTCACAGTTACAAAACAGTGCAGTAGAAGCAAGATGAAACCCACAACAAACATTGTGATAGACTGTACCCTTGTAAAAGCACATTCCCGGGCAGTTCCATTGTATTGCAATTTTGATCCCTTTATGAAAATCCATTTTGGTTATGCACATCCTGCCAAATGATGGAAGTGTGGGAGCCTTCCTGAGTCCCTCCAGCAGGGTCCTTCCACAAGGTGGGAGCTGTGGTGGAGAATGCGTAGATATGGGCAGTTGATGAGGCTTCTTTATATGGATAAAGTATTTTACAGTACTGAGACAGCCTTAAGAACTGGTTTTTGCTTTTCACAGAGGTCCTTGAACACATTAAATTGCATATGAATTCCAGTGACTTTTCAGAATATTATGTTTGTAAGTTTTTTTGTGAATGCACAATTTCTCCTCAAAAAGAGTGTCTTCTAAATGTGGCCAGATTTTCCAGCTTGGAGGGTCTAATTACTTTTGGCAGTGTTTGAAACTAGAAGGCATGAGAACGTCTGATAAAGGCGGACTGCTTATAAACTAACTGCTGTACCAAATGATTTTTGAGGCAGTGAAAAGGTGACCCAGAAAAGCTTGTCCTCTCAAGTGTGCTGGGTCTCCATATGAATTTTAAACACACAGTTATGCAAACTGTGTTATTTAGTTAAATATATATCATTTCATGTAATTGTTTTTCCAGTAGCAGTACAACATAATGTCTTTTGCTTATGGCAGAAGAAAGCAATTCTGGAGATGTTGGGATACAGCAATTTTGGTAATAGGACTTGGCAGGCTTAAAGTATAATGTACCTTAGGAAGTGTTCCTAAGCACATCTGCTCAGAAGTCCCATGCTACTCAATTGGGAATACTTGCAGGAAAGCATCTTTCTAGTTGCACTGCTAGAAAGCAATCCTGAATAGGCCCGCTCATTTGGTTCAGTAGGGTTTACTACCAGGAAAATGATGGTGGGGTAACATTCTAAGTGGGCCTACTCAAAATTAAGTTCCATTTTAATCAGTGGGGCTTACTCCTGAGAAAGTGTTTCTGGAATGCAGCCTTAGTTTTCTATAAGGAAACTCTGAATGTACCCGATATTGCAGAATGCTGTGAATGGCTGTACTCTGTTCTAGTTTAGCATGTCTTCATTTTTTCCATCTGAGAGGCAGGAAACAATACAAGTTGAAAATAGAAGACACCGATCTTGTTGTAAACACCCCCCCCCCCCCCCGTTTTACATAGTCATGCCATGGCTGGCTGCATATTTGGGTATCACACTGAATTTTACAATGCTGAAAACATTGAACTCTTAAAGTATGTGTTACACTTATTATAGCAAATTAATTGCCAACAAAATTAGTTATCTCCAGATCACTGAGTAAGTCTGTATACAGGAAATGATCATTATCTAGTGTCATTTGTTTTCTGTTAAGCATTTCATACATTCAAAAGAGAATTTTTGAGTATTTTCTGTGTTCCCCGAAATGTCCAGATTTCCACTGGGAAAACTGGGAAAAAACCCCTACTATTTATGAAAATTCTTATTCCTGGGCTTTCACATCTATCTAGATAATGTCACCACCCTCAGATAGTCTTTTGTGACATTTCTGGAGTGTGAAAGAGAGCACATGAAACAACCAAATCAGACTGTTGGTCGGTCAAGGTCAGCTCCAATTGGCAGCAGCTCTCCAGGGTCTCAGGCTGAGGTCTTTCACATAATCTGACCCGACCCTTACTGGAAAGGCTGGTGATTGAACTGGGACCTTCCACATACAAAGGTGATGCTTTACTACTGAGCCACAGTCCCTCCTCACAAATTCTTAAGTTCGTTGCTGTTGTTTTTTCATAGCTTTCAGCACTGCTAGGCATAATTTATAACTGATTGAGGTCTGCAGGGCATGCATATGCATAATTAAAATATGTATAACTAACTTGGATGTATTAGTGAGGGGTCCACTTGGAGAGCCAGTTTGGTGTAGTGGTTAAGTGCGCGGACTCTAATCTGGGAGAACCGGGTTTGATTCCCCACTCCTCCACTTGCACCTGCTGGATGACTTTGGGCAAGCCATAGCTCTGTATCAGCTGTTGTCTCAAGGACAGCTTGGGAAAGAGCTCTCTCAGCCCCACGTAACTCACAACAGGGTGTCTGTTGTGGGGAGGGGAAGTGAAAGGAGTTTGTAAGCCACTCTGAGACTCCAAGTGAGCGAAGGGCAGGATATAAATCCAAACTATTCTCTTCTTCTGTATGTACATTTGCTTCTTCTCTTATTCCAAGGAAGGTACTGTAAATGAAGAAAATCACCTTAAGGACGGTGGTGGAGCAGCTGTGGGGGGGGGGGAGGGTACTGGACTAGGACCTGGCGGGGGGACCCCACCTTGAACCCCTGCTCAGCCGTGGAATCTTGCCCTGTTGGGTGACCTTGGGCCAGTCACGGTCACTCAGCCTGACCTGCCTCACAAAGTTGTGAGGATAAAATGGAGGCGAGGAGAACAATATAGGCTGCTTTGGATCTCCATTTGGGAGAAATGTGGGACATAAATGAACTTTATAAATAGTACAGTCATAAAAAAATGTGTCCCTGGCAACACACCGTGAGCAAGTCTACCATTTCAGAGTTGTTTGCGGATTTGTAGGTGGTGGGGAAATGACTTAAGAGCTAATTGTATTGCAGTCTGCATTATTAAATGAGGCAATTAAATAATCTTCAGGGAGAAAAATCAGTTGGCTGACTTTTGTCTGAAAACAGCAAGATAGGAAAATTGAAGTTCAAAAATTGGATTATATGCCTTATAAGATTTTGGATAGCTTTATAGTGATTTTTTTTGTCAGGTTAGAATTTAATATTAGTTTGGAAGTAGTAATATGTCTTTGCAGACTAGAATAGTTCAAGCATTAGTATAGCAGTCCTTACGGGGCTCCTCCCATCAAGTTTCTCTGCTCAACTGCAAGAGCCCCCCTAACTTCACTGCAGCAATCACTAGCTGTTGTGACGTTACTAGGTGTGCTTCTAAGACTAGCAGTCAGAACCTGAACAAGTTCTCTTTGTTATGAGTTCAGTGAGACTCTTTCTGGAGTAATAAGCTCACTATGGAACATTAATTTCTTATGATCTGATCCACAAATGGGTGGTTATATGCTCATGGGGTGGGGGAAAATTAGTTCCGACCATTCTGTTTCTTAATAACTAACAGTTGATGACTACATATTGATAATAAAATATTTCAATAATATTTTAACAAATGAATATCTGTGGAAATAGAATAGCATCTTCTTAGTCATGATCTCAGATCATGACCTTTGGACTCCTGTATCCCATTCTCTTTATGTGTTAAGACATTGATCCAGTAGCAGTTTGTCTTCTTGTTTGTATGTACTGTAGTAACGTTGTAAATGGAAATGTGTTAGAATTATTTAGCAACTTAGGTTTCCTTTAGAACACATACAGAGTTTGATGATTAAGAGGGAAATTACTCATAAAACAACTTTTGCAGTATTTCTTTATTTGTTTTTGCATTAAAAATACTATTACTCAATTATACAACAAATACCATAGCCATATGTTATCAATACATAACAGTCAAGGGAAAAAAACAAAATGCAAATGGTAGAGAGGAAAAAATAAGTGTCTACAATTATTGTTATACATTTTGTTTTACAGTTTTAATAAGATGCTTTTGTAGCTTTATTGGCTATACCTGCAATATTTATTAAATCACATCTTTCTCTAGATTCCTAGTATTAAATGGAATGAGGAGTTGAATGTAGGCTAGCAAAAGAGGTAAATTAATTCCAAACAGCATAAGTATTCACTCTCACCTGATTTTTTTGCTAATCTAATCTGATGTGCTATTTTTTTTCCATTAAACCTATATTCCACAATCTCTTGCACCACATATCAGCTGTAATTTTTGTTGTGGATTTCCAGTATTAAAATATGACGAATCTCACTATTAGTAAAAAACAAAACAAAACCGGAAGATAAAAAGAAATTGTTACATAACCTGTTACTAAAAAACCCACTTTTCATTCTGGTATTAAGTGTAATTTCAAAGTTCGTTAATCTGGTATGCTAAATTCCAACACCCCCCCCCCCCCCCCATAAATCTACCATATGGAAGTGTGTACCTATATTATCATGGTATCGCTAGTAACATCACAAAGAAAATGTTTTGTATAGTGAAGTTTTACTAGTGTAAAGTACTAAGGAATTTTTTCTTAACCTGGCTGAAATTGATTTAAGGGGGGGGGCTTGCCCTCCAAATTTCCTAAAATTCTGTATCTAATCTCAAATCCCTTTCCCTATGAAATAATGCATTCCTATCTCTATTTGTAGTTTTAATTAAATATTCATGAATACTTGAAACCACCCTCTGAATTAAATTGGATTAAAAATTCAAATGAAAAATTGCATGTTTAAAAAGAGTTGCAAATTGCAGCACCCTATATTGCCATAGCACATAGAATCACAGAGTTGGAAAGGGCCATACAGGCCATCTAGTCAGTGCAGGATTATCTATCTATCTATCTGTCTGTCTATCTATCTATCTATCTGTCTAGCTATCTATCTATCTAATTTCTGAATCACCCCATCCCTGAGAATACAGGGCTGTGGGTAGTTTACAACAGATTAAAACATACAAAAATGCAAATTGAAATGAACAATCAATCAGTCTTAATTTGACAATCTTCAGATGGCATCTATAATGTAATCTAAAACCTTCTGTGGACTGTTCTTCCATCTCATGGGCTGGCTAAGGAGGAGGCCGAAGTGGGCTAGGTGGAAGAAAAGAGGAGGGTGCCAGCTATGATGGAAAACCATTGCTGTCCTCAGCCAAAAGCCTGGTGGAACATCTCTGCCTTACAGTCCCTGCGGAATTGTATTGAGTACCGCAGGGCCCTGATGGGAGTTGGCAGAGAGTTCCACCAGGTCACAGCCAGGGCCGAAAAAGCCCTGGCTCTGGCCGAGTTTAGCCAGATATCTTTGGGGCTAGGGATTACCAGCAGATTGCTCTCAGCAGAGCATAATGCTCTCCTGGGGACATACCAGAGGAGACAGTCCCAAAGATACGTATCAGGTCCAACTGACCTTTCATTATAGGTTCGTTTTAGGTTTATTCAGCCCTCATCCCTTACAATACGCTGGTCCCAGACTGCTCAAGGCCTCAAAGGTCAGTACCAACACCTTGAATCTGACTTGGTACTCCACTGGTTCTGTAACAAAGCAAAGAAAGGGTATTATTTGTACGAAACATTTTCATACAGTGGTAGTGGGGAAGATTGCCAGCATATTTGCATATTAACTTTATAACATTAAAAACCCTGAGCTTAAGAATGTGTTATCAAAATTATTTACATTTAAACAAAGAAATTATTGAAAACTTTAAATGTATGAATTATACGTAGCAATTATCTATCTAATTCCTAAGGTGCCCCCTGCATGCGGATATCTAAATCCGCACTAGGGGGGCACCTGGGGGGCAGGGAGATAGTTCTGCACACGTGGGGGAATCCCCATGTGTGCAGAAAAATGTGAAAACTTTAAAAAACTTTCAGGGGGGTATTTAAATCCCCCCCAAAGTTAAAGAGCGTTCCCTGCGCACGCGCAGGGAACACTCTGACCGGTGGGGGGGGAAGGCTTGGCAGGCCCTGCGGCTGTGAGCTCAGGCCTCGCTGGTGCTGGGAGGAGGAGGGAGAAGGCTCCCTCCGAGATGGGCAGGCGGGGGCATCTACAGTCCTTCCCCCCCATTGGGGGGGATAATGGGGGCGACTCACACGGGTGGCTGGCGGTGGGCAGGTGGCTCTTCTCTTGGCCGCTGCTTGGAGCCTTTGTATTTCCCCCCCTGCTGGAAGAGGAGGGCACGGAGGGGGGGGGAGGGAGGAGGCGGAGGCGCCCCCGCACAGCCTGGCCCAAACGCTCTCCCTCCCTCCCGCCCCCACTGGGCACAGGCTTCCCTCCCCTCCCCAGATTTTTTCTTTGCATGTTTGGAGTCCAGCACTAGTAGCGGGGCCCGCCTCCCCCCGGGAAGGACGGCAGACAGCTAGAGATGGGGGACACAGGGGTTGAGCCTTGAAGGTGCTCCTACCTCTTCCGTTGCTGCCGCTGGACAACTGGATGGATCTGTTCTTGGGTTTGGTGAGGTTCCATCTCCAGGAAGGGGTGTGTGGGGGGGAAGGTCATCCGGAGACCCTGGTGGGGGTCACCTCCTCTTCTGGGTGAGGTTGCGCTCCCTCCCCCTTGGCCAAGGAGCAGGTTGGTGGCAGGTGGGGGGCTGCAGGAGGACCCAAGTGGTGGTCGGTGGTCAGGATGCCTTCTTCCACCAGCTCTGGCCCTCACTCCATGGTGATCTAATCAAGAGGTCCCCCTGGCACTCACCAGAGGGTTGTTGTTTGGAAGCAACCCTTGGTAGAGAAGGCAGCAGCCAGGATGCTGCCTGGAGTGGGCCGTGGCAGGGACCGCATCACTCCTCCAGCCTTCTTCCATCAACACAGACTCCCCTTCCCCCCATTTTTCTTCTGGACATAAGAACATAAGAGAAGCCAGTGTTGGATCAGGCCAGTGGCCCATCCAGTTCAACACTCGGTCACACAGTGGCCAGTGCCCGTGAGGGGGGGAGCGGGCCTGGCAGCTAGAAGCCAGTCAGGCCTCGCCGCTGGGGGCGGGGGGAGCGGGGAGAAGGATTGGCGGGCCCAGGCCTTGCTGTGGGTGCCGGGGGGGGGGGAGATGCCCCTTCAGCTCCTCCCCCCCACGAGAATCATGGGGTCCTGCCTCTTGTCATTATCTAATTCTGTAGATTGTTTTGTATAAAAATACTACATTTTTGAGTAAAATATTGTCTTTCATTTCACTCATTCTAAAGGGGGGGAATCATAGAAGCTTTTCATTGTCCCCCAAAGATTTCACATTTTTGCACTGGAAAAATTGAAAAAGGCCTCAGATTTTTCTGCTATGATTTTGAGTGAGGGAAAAAACCTTAAAGGACTTCACTCATTCTAAAAGAGAATATTTGAAGTTTTTAAAGCGCTCTCCCAACTTTTCCAGGTTTCCCCCCTCCGGAGGCTGCAGCTGGTGCAGAACGCCGCAGCAAGGCTGTTGATGGGTCTCCGGAGACGGGAGCACATCCGGCCTGTGCTAGCGGCGCTGCACTGGCTGCCAATAGCGTACCGAATCCGCTTCAAGGTGCTGGTGCTTACCTTTAAAGCCCTAAATGGCCTGGGTCCAACCTACCTGAGGGACCGCCTTTCCCTGTATGTACCCCGGAGAGCACTACGGTCTGGGGCCCAACACCGGCTGACTATACCTGGCCCCAGAGAAGCCAGGCTCGCTGCCACGAGGGGGAGGGCCTTCTCAGTGGCGGCCCCTATCTGGTGGAACGAGCTCCCAGAGGAGACCAGGGCCCTGCAGGATTTAGCGCAGTTCCACAGGGCCTGTAAGACGGAGCTCTTCCGCCAGGCATTTGAATAGGGGCCGCTACTTCCACCTCCCCTCCCCTCTCTGTTTTCTCCCACAGTATAGCTATTAAAGCCTGACCGCTATTCGTACCATCTGCCACGAGGAAATATGGGCGCTGGAGTGATTAGGATGCCGCCATCTGAATTTTTTAGGTCTGAATTTTAGGACTGAGTGTGAGCACCTTAAGATTATTAAATTGTATTCTTAAATGGTTTTAAATAATGTCTATACTGTATTAATGTTTTAGTATGGTTGAACCCTGGTGCACCAGGCCTTGTACGCCGCTCTGAGCCTTCAATTGCAGGGAGAGCGGCTTAGAAATCAAATAAATAAATAAATAAATAAATAAATAAATAAAGTTTAAAAGCCCCTGGAAAAAAGTGGCAGTTGTCCCTCCAAATCCCCCCCCCCTTCACTGTTTGAATCCAGTTTATCTTTATATTTTGTAGCTTCTTTTGAATATGGGTGTTTGACAGAGGCTGATCAGAAGAAAAAAGATCTACAAATTTCTACAAGACACAGGATTCCTAGTTTAGGTATTGCTTATACTTAATTGGGTTTCAGTAGTTTAGTAATTACTCTTTTGCAAGTATAGTGCCCTGTATGTACTTAGTGAATTTGTCTTTGCACTGAGCTATAAGTCTGGAACCCTGATGTGACTGTTCATGTGCTGCCCCCAGATTACTTCAGGGTGACCTTCCAGTGTTCTAATCTGAGGTACCAGTCATGTTCCCTAACATCAAATGTTACATGCTTTTTTGTTGCACATGTGCTGTACATGGGCATAGCTGGGTACTGCTTGTGCAGAATTCTCCCTTAGTAAGGGTCAAATAAAGATGTGACTAATCTAGCGTACTAAGAATTTTCAGCAAAGCATTTTACTACAATAGGTGACTCAATAGCAGTTGTTTGTACTTCCATAAAGGAAGTGTCAATTCCTGGTTTCTCATCTCTTTGTCTGCGGGGACTTGGAAGTTCAGTGTTTACTTCCCCGTGGCATAAAGTGGATAGTAGTGTCAATTTTCTTTAATACTTTTCAGCAGAAACAGGCTTTTGCCAAATAGCCACTAGGTTGGGTACACACACACACGTGGTCCCACCCACACCAGCCTGCCCTTTCCCAAGGTCTGCTCATTTCCCAGTGGCCCAAGGTCTGCTCATTGCCAGAGACAGGCCTAACAACGGGCTCTTCTGTTCTATGTCAAAAGTAGAGCCAAACCACTCTGCCATACTACCGGGCAGAGCTGCCCATCACTCTGTCTGCTCTTTTCCTGAGTCAGTCCTGAGCTCTCATTGCTCCCTTGCTGAGGCAGATCTGAACTCAGCTCCTGCTTTGTTTCGCTCCAGCATTCCACCCTCCTCAAAGGCGATTGGATGCTGGAGCAGCATTCCCATAGGCTCAAGCAGGTGACTCTTTTCTCCTTCAGCAGAAGACTTGAGCTGCTGTGTGACTGTTGTGGTCAAATGGCTGAAAGAAAGTAAACTGAAACTGAACTAAGACAAAGGTGGAAGTGATGCTGGTTGGGAAGGCAGATACCTTGAAGGACAGCATGCTCCTCACTTTTGATGGGGTTCAGGTGACCCTTGCTGACTCAGTTAAGAGCCTTGGGGTTATGCTGGATACAGCTTTATTACTGGAGAAGCAAGCAAATGCAGCTGCAAGAAACACTTCCTTCCAATTCAGTCTAGCCTGCAAGATGGGCCCCTGTGTTGACTTGGCCAATCTAGTGACCTGAGTCCCCACCATGGAAATGTTGAGAGTGGTCTATTGTAACAACCTCTACATCGGTCTACTCTTGGTCAATTAGGATATTCCCGTTAGTACAGAATGTTAGTATAGTAAGCCTGTATTGCTGCCTTTTGTTGTAAGTGTCCTCCAACTGTGTAGTTTCTGCACTATTTAATATATCGTGTTTAAATATTTATGCTTTGTTTCAGCTCTGTTTTAGATTTCTGATTGTGTTCAGATTTCTGTAGTCTAAATATTATTGCTCTGTTCACTGGATGTCCCATCCTGTTGATTGTATTTGCTTACACTATGTAATCCACCTTGAGTCTTACTGAGAAGCGGTTCATAGGACCAGATGGACATGAATCTTTGTGTGTTGTATTGACAGCATGATTGCCACTGCAAACCAAGTATTGCTTATATGTAAGGTTACTGTAATGTTTGAGAGGCTCATGGTGTGAGTTTGCCATATCATATGAAATCTATGAAATGGGCCCAATGTGATCTTATTGGCCATATCAAAATCTGCTCAAATAAAGATAATACAATATGATACATCTTTGGTATGTTCTTATTGCATTTATAATGCAATCTAATGTATTAATGATAATAACGAGATAGATTTTGAAATGTTAATATATTCATGCAATATTAAATTCATTCAGTTCATACATTTCTATTTATTCATAAATACTTTTATATCAGTGAAATGAACGCAAGTTCATATCTAGTGCAAAAAGGCTCACAGTTGAACTGGGCCAACAAAAAGAAATCTATTTGATACATGACAAAAAAAAATCTATTTTGTCCCTTTGTAGGGTCCAGTGTCAATTGTGTCACATAGAAACAGACTGACTTGCATCTGGATATGTGCCCGTTTCTGAAAAGCTCTTGTTGACCCAGTGCAACCGTGAGCCTTTTTGCTCTAAAGTCCCCCTGGCGTCCTTTAAGCCCTTTCCAGCTATTCTGGTAATACCAAAGATGCTGAGGAAACTAGGACAAGAAAAATCTTGATCTGCATAGACTTCAATTGACTGCTCAGACCCTGTTTTCCAGCATTAGTGGAGTTCTCAATAGAAAATCCTTGGCAGGTCCCAGTAACAGCTTCCTTGAGCTATCTAGCTTTATTCTCTTTCCTTGAGCTATTTATTTTCCTTCCTTGAGCTATCAGCTTTATTTTCTTCCATATAAAGTATAGTCCTGGTTTTAATAAACTGAGTGGAATTCCATGCCTCTGTTTTTCTTCTCATTACAGTCCTGTTAGATACATGCTGCCGAGTAAAGGTACAAGGTTGAGGGGGGATAAAAATGGGGAAAAGTTTGCCCATGTCCCCCCCCCCCCCCCCAAAAAAAAACTTTTCCAATAGAGGAAAATGGAGATTTTGGGGGGGAATGGAAAAAACGTCTTTGAAACAGGCTCTTTTCTGCCTTGCGTCTTCTTTCCTCTCTCTGCCTCCTTCCCTCTTTCTACCTACCATTCCACCTTTTTGATCTGTTTTCCTTTTGTACCTTGCTTCATTCTAGCTTCACTCTCTGCCTCTCTCTTTTTCCCTTCTTTTTCCTGACTGCTGTCCCCCCCCCCCCCCCAGGGTTCTAAATGAAACTATGGCAGCTATTTTGGATTACATAGGTGACCCCAGACTTGCTTCTGGTTACCTAGGCAATCAAAATGGCTGCCATGGTCTGATAGGCAGTTTCCTGAGATCTTATTGTTTTAAAATATTATTTTATATCTACCTTTTTAAATTTAAGATTTTTTGGTAAACCAGGATTTTCCCCAGGTTTGTTGAAATACATCAGTATCTGTACTTTCTGTATCTGAATCCACGCCTTTCTGTATCTGACTCCATTGTGCAGATGTTTTGATATGCACATAGGGGCCAGGTTCAGAATTACACCAGTAGAGAAGCTGGGGACCTGCAGGTTTTGTGGGGGTGGGGGAGCCACCTTTTGCTTCTTTCTTCTCTGCCCATTGCTGCTGACCTTCTCTCCACCCCCTGGTCACGGCATTCTTCCTTTTGCCACACTCTCCCCTGTAGACCCCGGTTTTTCTCCCTCGTCTTCCTCATTCTGCTGCCACTTCCTCTTTCCACAGCTCTCCTCTAGGCCAGGCCCCCAGTCAGCTGGTCTCGCCTCCTGGCTGTCATGCCAACCAGGATCTTGCAGTTGCAGACCTTGCTTCCTTGGTCTTGGGGCTTTAAACTCCCAGCTTAAAAAAAAGTACTTTTTGTGCATCTCTTAGTGTTCTTCTGGGATTGTAGAAAAATTCTCTGTTTGAACACGGCCCCATTTTACAGAATTTTTTTTTGTTTTAATTTGTACTCTGGGGACCTTGTATGTCATTCTTGTGAATAGCGTAGACTTGTAGGATATGTTTTCAAGGTTATAATTTGTTGTATAAATATAATTGATTCTGTTTACAACCAATATGCTGTAATGTGTTATAATAGTGAATCCTTAAATATAGTATATTAGCAGGTTTAAGTCAGTATTCAGATATGCTTCTAGGCTTGTTGTGATTGTATGAGATTGTTTCTGTTGTTTTGTTCTCTGCAAAATTTTGTGTTTTCTAATTTTTCTACCTCTTAGGTGGCAGAAGGCACATATACTACGTTAAGATAGCAAAGGAATACTGATGTTTGTAGCTCTCTGTCTACTATTTGGAATTTTTCTTGTAGAAAATTGTTTATACTTTTCAATGTCATAAATATGCCAAATAGTACTTTATATGCTAATGAAGGTAGAAATAATGCTTTTTATGGTGGCAGTAAAATGTAAACGGTTGATAGGAAAGTGTGTATATGTCAGTTTTCCTAGAAGCTCCTCCCCCCATTTTTTTTTACACTTCTGGTTTTGAGGACCCTGTATAATGGAGCGGTTGTGACCCCAAGGTCTGCAGAAGGAAGGGGCAAATCAGTCAAAATCTGGGACTCTGCTGGTTCAAGGTTACCTTTGGATCTCAGGCATAAGTAGATGTGGCGTGGTTTTTGGTACACCATAGTTTAGTTTATGTGACTCAGGTGTGCATTTTTCCACTACAAGTTGATCTTGTTTCAGGACAGTAAATGAACTAGATGACTATTTTTTGCAGCCTTTTAGCTTTGAGCTTTGTGAGGAGGTGTTGATGCCTCATGGGCAACATGGTGCTTCTTCTGTTGCAGAAATCATGGCCGCTGCAGCTTGGCTGGCACTCACTTGGTTTTGCCAGCTTTCTTTGAAATCTGGGAGTATGTTGGCAATCTGGAAGTATGTCTCATTCATTTCTGAGACATAAGTATAGCTAATACTTTGGGTGTTGCCTAGGCATTTAAAGACAGGATATATTGGTAATTCCTAAAAGGGATTCTTTCAGTTGGAATAGTGAGAAAATATAGAACTAACTTTAGAGGATGTGTGTGTGTTATTGCCAGAGGATGTGCTGTTTTGGGGTGCACATACCTGAGAATTTAGTGCTGATCTGATGTCTGAATTTCAACAACTTTATCTACTGCTCATGGGAGAACTTTTAATAGAAAAGCCAAGAATGGATTCCAAACATTGCATTGCATAACTACACATTGTTAGTAAAGGAAGTAGGTCTCTTTTCCTCATTCTACCCTTGAATTTTTTACAGGAAAGTTCAAACAAAATACAACAGCCTCCATCAGGAAACTTTATATCATCTCCATTTGTGATTAAAATGCAAAACAGCCTGTCTAATGACAGCCATCTTTTCAGAACTAGCATAACAGGCTAAATTGAGTACAGACAGAACTGTATTTTAAGACCATGGATTGGGCTGGCAGTGCATTTAAATGTGGATTGTAAACCTGGCCTTTAAATGAAACCATCTGTATGCCACAATTTTATTTTATCTTCTTTCTGAGTTTCAGGTGGCCTTGACAATTCTGGGCACAATGTCATCACTTCAACCTGAAGCAGACTCTTTGGTGGCTCTTAGCCTGTAAACCAGGGGTGTCAACTAATTTGTTACAAGCGCCAGATCTGACATAAATGTCACTCTGTCTGGTCGGGCCACGTGTGCGCCATAAAATGTAATGCCACAAACTGTAGATATAACCTTTATAAAGGAGGCAGGAAAACCCAATTAATGATATTATTTGTACTCAAAATACAAACAGGCTTAAGACATTGACACTGTTACAGTTATTTTCTTTATTTAACATTCATTGATAACTGACACCTCTTGCTCTGAATTATTGCATCAAAAACTGGAGCCTTTTTTACACATTTGCTCAGGGCAGTACCATGCTGGCAGGGATTCTGCCCACCAGAGGAAGAAGGGCAGGGGGCAAGGCACCCAACAGCACTGCAGTCATGCCCACCTCCCCATTGATGACCTGGAAAAAGGCAAAAAAAAATTACACCCCCCCCTTTTTTTGATGAAGTTGGATTACAGCCACATAAAGGCACCGAACAGCCATAGAACACAGAATAGCTATTGTTAGAGTCATAGAATCACAGATTCGGAGGGGGCCATACAGGCCATCTAGTTCAACCCCCTGCTTAATGCAGGCTCAGCCTAGAGAGCATCCCTGACAAGCGTTTGTCCAGCTGCTGCTTAGGAGCTCACCACCTCTCTAGGCAGCTGATTCCACTGTTGAACAACTCTTACTGTAAAAAAGTTTTCCCTAATATACAGCCAGTACCCTTAATTTAAACCCATTATTGTGAGTCCTCTCCTCTGCTGCCAACAGGAACAGCTCCCTGCCCTCCTCTAAGTGACAGCCCTTCAAATACTTCAAGAGAGCCATCGTGTCCCTCCTCAACCTCCTCTTCTCCAGACTGAACATTCCCAAGTCCCTCAGCCTTTCCTCACATAGGGTTTGGTCTCCAGGCCCCTGATCATCCTCGTCGCTCTCCTCTGCACCCCCTCCATTCTGTCCACATCCTTTTTGAAGTGAGGCCTCCAGAACTGCACACAGTATTCCAGGTATGACCTGACCAGCGCAGTGTACAGCGGGACTAGGACATCTTGCGATTTGGATGTTATGACTCTGTTGATGCACCCCAGGATTGCCACATCACACTGGCTGCTCATATTTAACTTTCGGTTCACCCATACCTCAAGATCTTGTTCACTCACACGCTGCTACCCGGAAGTGTATTCCCCATCCAGTATGTGTGTTCTTCATTTTTGTTACCCAGATGTAGAACTTGGCACTTATCCTTGTAAAATTGCTTCATGTTCAGATCCACCCACTTTTCCAGTGTGTCCAGATCTTGTTGAAGCCTTTCTCTATCATCTGGTGTGTTCACTGCTCCTCTGAATTTGGTGTCATCTGCAAATTTAGGACCAACCAAGTGTCACGTAGCAGAGGGCAAAAACTTTTTGAGTTCTCCAGGATTCTTAAGGCAGATGCTACCCCCACCCCCACCTACCCCCCAAAAAAGGGAAAGAAAGATGCCGGCTGGGATGCGATGCAAAGCCCTGGTGTATGTGCTATGCTAGGTGTTAGATACATGCTGGGGTGTGTGCACTTTTTTGGTTTTTTAAACAATTGCCTGGGAGAGTGCAGGTGCCGGAGCAAGGCAGTTTGCACTCCCTCAGGGGCGTTGCCTCCACTGGGCAGTGAGGCAGGCTCATCCAGACCAGGGCTGAAAAGGGGGCGAGGTTGAAGGGGGGAAGAGTCGTGGGCCCCAGGAGAAATTTCGACAACAGTTGGCCAGTTAAGTCAGCTAGCACCAAAGAGCAGCTTGGCTATGGCCAGCTAAGAGCTGTATTTGGAACTCCTCTTCCCCACCCTGGAGGAAGAAAGAGAGGGAGAGAGGCGCTCACGAAGAGACGCCTGTTGGCAGAGGCCACAGCGCAAGGTGGTCAGCTGAGTGCCGAAGAGCAGCTTCTCCCCAGCCAGCCGAGGGCAGTGCCCGGCTTGCGCCCAGGCTTAGCGGAGGCAGAAAGGGAGGGGGGAGAGGTGCTTGTCGGTGGCTGCGGGTGCCAGGAGCACTGAAGAGGAACTGTGCCTGGTCCCCAACTGGCCGAGGGCGGGGTCTGGCTCTCTCCCAGGCTTAGCAGCAATCTCCTGTTCTACTCTGCTTCTGAAGTTCCTTTGCAATAAAACAGCTAGTTTGAGGTCCCCCACTGAATGTCCTGGAAGGTTGGAGTGTTCTACAGATTTCTCAGTTTTGAGATTCTTGATGACAGATTTGTGTCCATTTATTCTTGGGCATAGGGTTTGACCTGTTTGCCCTATGTAGAGAACTGAAAGGCATTGTTGGCATTTAATGGTGTATACAGTGACAGAAGATGAGCAAAACCTATGGTACACATATAATACTTTTGTTTCTATACTAATTAGCTTCTGTAGTTGAAGCTTTGGTTCTGCTCTGCTCCCAGGAAACTTCAGGCTGCTTTGTGCAATGTGTGGCCTTCACTGGACATGACTTTGCCTCACATGACTTTTGCCTACTGGGGATGTTTATACTTCACAGCAGTCAGAAGTCACTATCTATATATCTAATAGCCAAGGCGCCCCCTGCGTGTGGATATCTAAGTCTGCACATTGGGGGCACCTAGGGGGCAAAGAGATTTTCCTGCACACTTGGGAGACTCCCCAGGTGTGCAGAAAAATCTGAAAAGTTAAAAACACTATTCAGGCGATACTTAAATCCTCCAAAAAGTAAAAGAACATTCCCTGCGCATGTGCAGAGAACGCTCTGGGAACTGTCCGTTGCTGCCGGGGGGTGGGGGGGAGAAGGCCTGGCAGGCCGGCGGCTGTGAGCCACTCAGGCTTTGCTGCAGCCACTGCTGTGGAAGGGAGAGAAGGCTCCCCACCGTGAGTATTGTGGGTCCCGCTTCTTGTCAAATTCTAAATAGATCAGAGAATCAGAAACTAGCTTCCTTGATTCTGTGAGTCACCCTGGCAATCAGCTTTCCTTGACTTTCCTGACCCCAGAGATAGAAAGAAAGGGCTGACTATGTTGTATATGTCAGATGTATGTCAAATATTCATCACAGACTTGACTGACAGTTACAGTAGCTTCTGTGAGTGAAAAGGAGTACTTGATGTCTCATTTTAGTCTTATTCCTGGTTGTTCTGATCAACTACCCACAGTTATGGGTCCTGGCAGAACAACCAAGGTTATCCTTTATTTTTTTTATTTTTTAAAGATTTATACCCCGCCCTCCCAGCCAAGGCTGGTTCAGGGTGGCTTTATGGAACTATTTATGTATTGAGGTTGTGTTGAAATATTCTATGTTGGACCTTCCTGGCAACACAGTATTCCAGGTATGGCCTGACCAGTGCAGTGTACAACGGGACTAGGACATCTTGTGATTTGGATGTTATGACTCTGTTGATGCACCCCAGGATTGCCACATCACACTGGCTGCTCATATTTAACTTTCGGTTCACCTATACCTCAAGATCTTGTTCACATATACTGCTACTCAGAAGTGTATTTCCCATCTAGTATGCGTGTTCCTCATTTTTGTTACCCAGATGTAGAACTTCTCCCTGTGTTCACATCCACCCACATTTCCAGCGTGTTCAGATCTCGTTGAATTCTTTATCTTCTGGTGTGTTCACTGCTCCTCCCAATTGGGTGTCATCTGCCAATTTTATGAGTAGGCCCTCCACACCCTCGTCCAGATCATTTATAAAAAATATTGAAAAGTACTGGGCCCAGAACTGAGCCCCATGGCACCCCACTGGACACCTCCCTCCATTCAGATGAAACTACTCTCTGAGTGTGGTTCTTCAACCTTCCTTTAAGCTGGTAGCTGAGTAATTGCTTCCAACACAAGACAGTTATGAACACAAAAGCATTTCATTGGTTGACAGCTCTCATATAGTATTGTTTGGCTTTTATCTTCCTTTTTGTGGAAGCTTGTTTCACTGTGGTAAAAATTTCATATGAAAATTGAGGTTAGAAATGACATTTTCCTCCTGAAGAGAATTTTTAATGTTCCATGAAAGCGTTCCTAGGCTTGGTCTGATCTGACGCTGTATTAAACGTTAACGGAAGGAATAAAAAATGCATTAACCTTGCACACAACCCTTTATGTATGCAAAAGTAGATTTGTTTTGTTCGTCTTTAGAGTTTGTTATTTAAGCTACAATTCTCTGCATATCACATATGTTAAAGGTCCAGTGGCTTGCAGTTTGGGTCTACAAATAACTGCAGAACTGCAGTGTAAATTATTTAGTTAAAATACTTTCTTGAGAAAAAGTACACATGCAGGTAGAGTATTTAAGCCAAGAAAAACTAATTAATGCGATTGAGAAATCAGGCAGTTCTGAACGAGTTCCCATCTTGGTAAATATGGTTTAAAACAACAAAATTGTTGTTTTAACAACAAAATTGTTTGGAACTGAAAGAAACTCCAACAACAACAAAATTGTTTGGAACTGAAAGAAACTCCAGTAAGTTAATAGGGAAAATTCAATTCTGATGGTCAAGTATTTTTTTTAAAGCTTTAACTCTGTTTAGAAAAAACAATAAATACGTTAATTATTACCAGGTGTGTTGTGTCTAGTTTATTTTTATAATTAGCTCATTTATTGTGGAACAGTGACCTTAGTTTTTAAGAATTTTAATAAATTACTGTAAATTTTATTTATTGTGAAACACAAGGGTCAATCAACAGTTGCTCTGCTTTTTTAAAAAAAAATTATTTGAGCATTTGCAGTCACCACCACCACCGCCACAACAATCATTGCAATCAGCAAGTATACAAAGGTTAACTGTGAAAAGGAAAATATGTTCAACAAGGTCTTTGTTTAGGAAAGTAGGATGTTTTAGTGCTTTACTTTTTATTTGAAAAAACATTTTTTGTGTAGCATGGGTGGACACTGATTCTGATGGTCCTAGTGCAAGCAAGACTAATCCATGGGTGGTCTTAACTAACAACCTCTGCTGTTGATGACCATTCGTTTTCCTGTTGGGAGATGTTCACATCAGATGACAAACCACACAACACTTTTTATTAGGACCAGTGATAGCATGTGAGCTTTTCAGTTCACTATCAGGCAGACATTTTTTTAATTTTTGAGAGTCCTGTTCAAGCTGTTTTGGGTCACGCCCAATTCTTGGGGCAAGAGGCAATAAAACAGTGCAACTCCACAACTGTTTCTAATTACTCTCTAATCCATCAAGATTTGTAATACCTTTTGGAGTGCAGGAAACATTTGGCAATCTTTGTCTTAACTCTGGAGATAAATGTTAAGATCATGCATGAGGAATAGTCAACTAGGTCAAATTCTGTGGTTGAAATTTTTTAATGCTTATTGAGTTTGCTTTATTACCTCTTTCTCCAAAGAGCTGGGTGTAACTTGGAAGCAACATGACGATGAGTCACCATCACTTGAGGAATGCCCCTTTTTCTTTTAAACATTTTTGGTAATATCCAGCCTGATGAAAGGTTCTATTGAACTCAAAAGCTCACACACTGTTGTGTGTCCTTTGGCTGTCTCTAACAATGTGGGTTATTGCAAGGATTGTGTTTAGGTTTTTTAAATTTTTTTACTGAGATTCTGGAAAGAAGATAAATAACCTGGGCATTGAAGGCCAGACTTCAGCCATTTTGTGGGCACAGCATTTTTTTCCTTAAAGAAGCTATGGCACGGAAAAATGGTATTGATACTTTCAGTAAAATCTGTCTTACTACTTGTTCGTACTTGAAACAGTTCACATGGCCTAAGTAATTATCTTTTAAAGCATGCATATTTGGTTTAACTTTTGTTTCTTCAACATCTAACAAAATGTAATTTCATTCTTCGTGTCCTTTGTAACATGTTTTGTTTGCTTTTCTCAACAGATACAGAACATGATCTTCGGAAACAGGTTGAAGGCCAATTCATTGACTTCAATGTACACCTATTTTTGTATTTGACTTAAAGTGCCATGAGAAAGTTTGCATATTGCAAGGTGGTGCTTGCCACCTCCCTGGTTTGGGTCCTTTTGGATATGTTTTTGCTACTTTACTTCAGTGAATGCAACAAATGTGATGAGAAAAAAGAACGAGGCCTGCCTCCTGGGGAGGGTGAGTTGGATGTTTTCTTAATATATTAATACCACAACTTCTGCTTAGCAGAAAAAAACTTTTGCAGTGATTGTTACCAGAATTAAATTGACTTGGCTGTCCGTAAAATAAATAAAATACTAACTTTAAACAAGAGAGTGTTAAGACAAACACATTTGCTTGTTTTCTTCAGATTTCATAGGACAGGATCAGAGAGGTTTTTGTTTTTTAACAAATTCTTTTCTTTTGAACAGAACATATACTTTGGAGTCTCGCTCAGTTTCAAAAGTTTAACATGAAACGGAGGACTTCTGTGGGAGAAACAAGTGCAAAACTTAGGCACATGAAACCAGTACTTTGGATGCTGGTTGCAGCCCCAGAACAGCTGAAAGGACATACTTTTTTTGCTGCAGAGGACCGGTTATGAGGGGCAGTAGTGAAGCTATATAAGAAACGGGGTGTGGTAGGCAGAGGCAAAATAAGCTCTGAAGAGACAAGCTGAGTCTTGCATTTGCGAGTTTTTACTGTCAACAGTCAGAACATGTAATATTTGCATAAGAATACAAGAAGTGCACTCCTGGATCAGACTGAAGGTCCAGCATTCTGTTTCTCACAGTCATGAAACAAGCAGGGTGTGGAAGCCGAAGGATCTGCCTTGCTCCCAGGCAGCTGGCATTCAGAGATATTCTGCTTCTGAACATGACTTCGAAAGTAACTGTTGAGGGGCCTGTTATCCATGAACTTCTCTAATCCCTTTTAATAACCATCACTGCATTTTGTGGCAGGAAATTCTGTCGTTTGTGTTGTTAGAAGAAACACTTTCTTTTTTGTCTCCTTAGTTAACTGCCCATCAACTACCCTGGATGAGATGGGTTGTCGTATAAAGGGAGGGGGATTCTCTCTACACCAGGCGTAATTTTATACATCTCTGTCATGTCCCTCCCAGTAGGTTCTATCTAACCTGAAAAGTCTCCAGATTTTTCACCTTCATTCATAAAGAATAAGCTACCCTTTGCTTGCCCTTTTCTGCACCCCTTCTGGCCCTAAAATATACCCTTTTTTGAGAAGTGGTGATGAAAATTGCAACAGACACACTTGCTGTTAGTTCTACAACTTAATCTCTGTTTGACTCAGTTCTTCGGACTTCCTCTGCACAAGTAGTGTTTCAGGATGGTTAACCATCTGATGTCTTCCGCAGCAAAGACGGATGCAAAGAATTCATTCAGCTTTTCTGCAGTTTCCCTGCCCATCTTAAACATTTAGAACATTATTTGTTGTCTACTTGCTCAGCTGTGTTTCTCATGTGTTTCCTGGTGCTGGATGCATTTAGAGAGGGTTTTGGTTCAGCCCCCCCCCCCCCCCCCCCGGGTACGCTTTGCAAATGCTCTCGTCTTATGCGTTGTCAGACACTGTGTAGCTCCTCCTTGTCTCATTTGGGCAAGAATCTGCTTTTTAAAGAAAGCATGATTGCTTTTACTGTTTTGACTTTTCTTTTGAACAGTGTAGTTATTTATAGTTTGGTTATGATATTTAACAAACTGGTCAGCCTATAATTAGAAGGATCCTCCTTTTTGCCCTTTTTATAAAAGGGAACTACTATGGCCATACTACAGGACTTGGGAATATGGCCTGAATTCTCAATTTATTTGGAGGGGGGGGGGGGTTGGGGAAGAGGCCCACCAGTCCTTATTCTCTTTCAGTAGTGTATTTATAGTTTTGATTATGTGCATTTGGAAGATACAGGTTTGAATCTTCACTCTGCTGTGGAAGCCTGCTGGGTGACCTTGGGTCAGTCACTCTCTCAGCTTAACCTACCTCACAGGGTGGTTCTTGTAAGATACAATGGAGGAGGAGGAGGAGAATGAGGTTGTAAGCTGCTTTGAGTCCCAACTGGGAAGAAAATCAGGATACTTAAGTAAATAAACAAGCTTCTATTTGCATAAATGCTGAATAGCACTGTGGTCATTGTTTCAAACTGTTCCAATAATGCTTATATCTAGTACAGGTCCTGAGTGTAACTCAAGTCGAGGGGTGCCTTCTCTTTAGTTCATATCATGACTAACTGCGTGAATTCCAAATGCAGCTGCCCTACCTGTGATATTAATGGAAGGCTGCCCTGAGAACTAGACACACAACAGGACTAAAATGTTGCCTCTCAGTGGTGACCACACTGTGTTACTCTGGGGCAGGGGTGGGCAAACTGTGGCTCGGGAGCCGCATGCGGCTCTTTCACATACATTATGTGGCTCCCGGCAGGGCAGCTGGGGAAGCTAAGTATCATCAGCAAACAAATATCACTGGACAAATTAATATCATTATCAATATCTGCTTTTACCCCTTTTGTTATTATTTTTGGCAGTCTCATTTAATGTTAATAAAAAGCAAATTTGCTTATTTCCCAATAAAAGCAGGTAATATTTGTTCATGTCTTGTGGCTCTCAAACATCTGATGTTTATTCTATGCGGCTCTTACGTTAAGCAGGTTTGGCCACCCCTGTTCTATGCGGCTCTTACGCTGAGCAAGTTTGCCCACCCCTGCTCTGGGGAACCAATATGATGGGAAAGGGGAAATGCTCAGCATTGTCTCTCCAACAGAAATTGGCATTGTGCACAAACCCATTTCTTCTTGCTGCCATTTCCTGTGGAAGCTTAAATAATTCAGCACGTCTACCATGTAATGTTATAATATATTCTGGATGACTTTTGCCAATTATTAAACTAGCAGCCTTTATTACTACTTTAGCTATCCTTACACCCTAAATTGAAATTTTGAAAGGCTTGCTATTAGAAATGCCTCCTTGCTTGCTGGGATGAATAATGTATATTTCATGAGCCTCCCAGGGACTGCAGCCGTCATGTCAGTCAGGAGAACCTGCCACACTTGGTTGTGCTTCCCCTGATGTGCGTGATAATGGGTCCCAGGGGCATGAGACCTGGCAAGGCACCTTTCCATCATGCAGGTTGTTCTGTGCTGCTGCTGACAGTCTTTAAACTTTTCAGTTGTTATATAAGGATGATTATCTAGTTTGGCAGAAAACAATTTATTGCATCAGGTAAATGAGCAAATAGGCTTTATATTTAAAAAAGGGGGGGAGATGTCTTTTCTAGTGTGGAAGTAGGTTTCAGTTAACACCACTCAGTTAAATATCCGCATTGCATTGAAAGAAGTGTTGACTTGTGTAATTTCTATAGCAGGGCACAGACTCAGTAGAAACTTAGCGTAATCATCGTGTAGTCTTAGCTTCATTGACAGACTGGTAAGCAATGTCGGACGCTGGTTTTTGTGCCAGTCACTTCAGTTCTCCTTTCTTTCCAGATATTTGGTAGTATCTTGCTTAGATGATGGAACTTGCTTTTTTCTTTCACATTCTTGCATATATTTGCCTCATGGGTTGTTATGTTGTGTGGGCATGCAGTTGCTTGTACAAAAGGAAATCAAGCAATTCAGATTTTTTTTTAAAGTCACCAGCAATTTAGAGCTAGACTTTCTTGCTTGAGAATATACTTCTGTATGAGTTTATGGTAATTGCTACCTCTTTCTGTTTCAAAATGGTGCTGTTCAGATAACTACTGAAGTTTCTTAAGTTGGTGCACTACATAGTTCATGTTCTGGTGTACCATTTTATGGCATGCTGGCTTTCTTCTGGCCCATAGTAGTCATTTGAAATCTGTTATCACAGTTTGGCAACTTCTGCTCTCATGGGGTGATTCTGCACTAGATCTTAAATCTTAGTTCAACCCTGTCCCCGAGCTTACATTCTACACTACACTTGAGTTCACCCCTGTAATTATCCTGGGGTTTTTTTTTGTTCCCCCCTTACATTGTGGTCACCCTGGTTTTGCCCTACACTTGTCCCGGGATAAACAGGTGCTGTTATAACCAGGGATAAATGCAAGGTGTTGTGTTGCAAGTTGACCTCTGATAAAACCAGGGGTGAGATCCAAGTGCGGAAAAGACCATAGTTCAGAGTTTCAGCAGAGATCAGATTACATCTGCTCAATAGAACAAATACTTTCTACAGCTTTAGTAGTACAAGACAATACCGCATGTGCTCATACTTTATTTCTCCTGGTTTAGTTTTGCTACCCCAACCAGTTTTCAGGCTTCTTGATCGACAACATCCAGATTCCTGACCTAGTCCTGCCTACAGTGAATTCTTTTGTTTTTCATCCTAGTGACAATTCCAACTTGATCTTGTGCCTGGAAGCATTAGAACTGTTGCAGCTGATGTTTCTCACTTAACTGCAGAGGGACTGTTTTATTTATTTAAGAAATTTGCATACTCCTTTCCTAGAACTGCTTGTGGAAGCTCACAAGTATATAACAGAACTAATCTGTTTTATTGTCAGTTTGGGTAGGTGGATGAAGGAGAGTGGTAGACACCAGCACTATGTACCTTTAAAAATGGACCTAATTCAAAATAGTTTACATTGTTCTGTCTGTGTCTGTCTGTCTGTCTGTCTGTCTATCTATCTATCTATCTATCTATCTATTCGATTTATACCCCGCCCTCCCCGCAAACGGGCTCAGGGCGGCTGAGTGGCACTGCAGTGGGTTGAATCTCAAGACTTTGGCCTACCGCTCCCTTTTCAGAAAAAAAATTACTCAGTGCCCCCCCCCCCCCCCCCCCCGGAAATCTACCTTCAAGAAGTGGACAAAAAGATGCCGGTAGAGTCCACCACGATCCACACAGCCAGGCAGGCCAAGGCAGGCACAGAGCAGCAGCAGCAGCTGGAAGCCAGAGGCCAGCAGCAGCCACCACACAAGAGCCCAGCAGCAACCCCAGCTTACAAGGGTACACATGCACTTGCAATTTGCAAGGGTACACATGCACTTGCAATTTGCAATCACAGACACTTTGGGTTGGATCCAAACTAAATTTTCCAGGACAGCAGAGGTTTCCCCTTTTATTGTCGCCCACTGATCGCCATGAAATGCTGCGCCTGGAGCTTAAGGGTCCGTGCAGAATGATGGGAGTGGGGTCTGGGGTGGAAAGTTGGAATCAGAGGAAATTGCCCATTTTGTCCTTCCTTCCACCAGCAGCAAATAAGTGGTTGGTTACATAAGCTGTTTTATGGTTTGGTTAGGTTCAAAATACAGTTAATGTATTTGGGAAGCATGCTGGACACATAACATGGCTACAATTTCTTCATGGTTTAGCAAGCTTATCCTCTATTGTGGGAACTGTGTTGCTGTAGGAATGTTGAACATTATCTTTCTGTTACTTGGTGGTTAGTTGCAGAGTCTACTAAATGTTGCTCTGTCCTCAAGAAGATGGGAGTCTTCATGAGACAGCACCTGTCATAAGATTGCTTAGGCTTGGTCTAAGTTTTTTGTAAGTGGACTGATAATTAGTAATGTAGTGGCTGTTTCACTTAACTAAGCAACTTCACCCTAAGACACTTGAGGTAGTCAGGATTAAATTACTTGGCTGCCTAAAGAGACCGCCTCAAGCAAGTTCTGTACCTGACTCTGGTTTTAGGAGACTCTCACTGTAGAGGTGTTTACTGTCGGAAATATCAGATAGGCTTCTCTCTCCACGTCTGTTAATCTGCCAAAAACGCCAAAGTGGGAGTTTGAGGAACTTTCCTCACTATTTAAATGTTGGGTGGATCACTGGTCTTTTAAAACATTTTAACCACTGATTTAAGTACTGCAGGTCCCCCCACCCCCCCGTCCTGTCCTTCTCTTTTTCTAACCAGTATGTCTTCAAGTAAATATCATGACTGCATTTGGACAGACAATTCTTTGGGTAGTTGGTAAGAAGAACTAGTAGTACCAGAAAGAAAAAAAAGTTGAGGTATATATATGAAAAACTAATTTACTGGTATATGTCTAGGTAAAGGTAAAGGTTTCCCTTGCTCGAAAGCCATTAAGTAAAACCCTTTAATGAATAAACACGTATCACAAAATAATCGTAACATGTAAAACTCTCTTATCAATGCAAAGTTAAAATACCAACTGGGTTTTGGCAAGATGTCCTCATCGATGCTATCAATGCACAGTTCCCCAATTAGGGAATGCAGTTGACTGGAAAGTAGTAGCTTTGGAAAAGGCTGAAGATCTTGCCATTGCTTTGGTGGAATGAGCCTTTATTCCCTGAAGGAGATATGAGCCAGTTATGAGCAGAGTTGAATGGCAGTAGAGACCCAGCAACTTCCGTGCTGGGATTGGCACCAGTGATCTGACAGAACAGAGCACTTCTCTTTCTGAGGCAGAGGACATCTTGCTTGCTTGGGTGTTTCCTACCATCCATTCAGAGAGGCAGAACAGATCTTCTCACTTCCTGTCTCCCAAGTGGGATCCACCCCTTTCCTCCAGTTCTTTTCCTGCCTCACCGGGAGAGCAACTTAGAATAGGCTCTGCCTATATCTATTCCTCTGTGTCTGTTTTCTGTTTCCCTATTTAACTGAGCCTCTATTTCCTAACCCTCCTTACACCTCTTCTTTTTATTACCTTGTCTTTAATCCTGTCTTCCTCCTCTTCTTCATTCCAACTAGAAGCTCAGTTTGAGGCTAACCGTTACCTCAACAGCAAATACTTCAGCCACAGCGGGGGAAGACCCCTAACACAGACAAATGGCGGGCAACGACTCACATGGTTTTCTTTTGGAGGAGGAGCCCTCTGCCCTCCACAGTGTTGCACTCCCCTCCGAGGTCTGTGGAGCTGACGTGACCCTCCAAGGGCTTGATCTGGTGGCCATGAGCAGCCCCCTCCACCATGTCTACATAAAGCACGCCAAAAGGGAGAAGGGCTGATGCTCTGAGTCAACAGCCAAGGCGAGGCAGCAGAAGGCGGGGTCAGCTGAAGATTGACCTTTGTGCAACCTATGGGCAAACCACTTAACGCTGAAAGCCACATCACCACAGGGAAATCCAATCCCTCTGCAGTTCAGTCTCACCCAGAGCAGGTCAGAGCTAACTTTTTTACTGTTCCTTCAGCTGTCAGCATGTCACAAAGAGACGGTTAGAAAAGAGATTTATTCTCTCAGCAGAGAGGGGGAAATCATCATTCTAGCTCCAGACTCTGCTCCCTGCCCTCCTCCCCCTCTCCAGAGAGACCCGTGCCTAAACCTCAGAAAGCTGGAAATGACTCCCAGTGGCCGCACAGAAAGCCCCATTCTGCCCTAAACAACCACATGAATCAGTTGAAGGGGCAATAGATTCTTCCTCCGACTCCGGTTCTGATGAGTAGGAGGAAGGGGAATTCCTCTTCGACAAAGAGAAAACAGTTTTTCAGTTACCAGAACAGGAAACCAGGGGTTTTTTTAAATAAAGAAGACCTACAGTATCTATTGAGTAAGACCATGTCTGCCCTGGAATTGCAGGAGTCCCCTCTGGAGGAAGAGCAACCACAGCCCTCCTCCAGGACAAAAAAGTGTCCAAAATGCAACAAGGAGTTTTTCTCCAGGGAGAATAAAATGGAAAAAGGGTTTCCCAAGCTTTTTGAGACCCAGCTCAGGGCAGAATGAGAAAAGCCCCTAGCTGACAAACAGTTCCCAGGCTTCATCAAAAAACTCCACGCCCTTCAGTCATCTGGTCAGGGCAGCATCCAGGATGGTCAGGGCAGCATGTGGGATAACATGGATAAGAAGGCAGAGTTCTCCCTAAAGAAGGCACACGAGGCCATAGCAATGTCCATTAGGGCCAATACTGTCATTTCTAGTCTCAAGAGCCTCAATAGTCTGGGCAAGAAAACTGATTCAGTTACTTCCACCCAATAATAAATGCACCCAAGAAGGCACAAACAGATTGCTGAAAGCAGTCTCCTTTTCTGCTGATGCCGCCCTGGATGCCTTAATATTCTCATCCAAGGCAATATTTTCACCAATGCCTCCAGATGGTCCCTATGGCTCAGAGCCTGGCCCGCAGACTGAAAATCTAGAGAGATCATCACTGCCTGTCCCTTCCAAGGTGGACACTGGTTTGGCGAGTCCCTAGACAAAATGCTGGTAGAAACTAGGAACAAAAAAGGGGCAAGGCCTACATCCCTTAAGAGAAATGACCAATGGTTTTTTGTTTCTAGTTCCTTTTGTTCACAGCACTCTCTCCCCAGACTTAGGTCAGACAACGAAAGCAGCTCCTGGGGAAATACCTTTAGGCGTGGACTCTTCAACTCAAGGTTCAGCAAGCAGGTGTCCAGCAGAACTGATAAAGGAGACAGGGACAGCAAACCAGCGAAAGCATCACTCATTCCCCCCCCCCCCCAGTGGGCAGCTGTCTGCTGCAATTTTGAGAAATATGGATGCAGTCGACAGCAGACGAATGGCCCAAGACGTCATATCCAATGGCTACTCAATAGAATTCTCAAGAATCCCCCCAGATTGATTTGTCCCATCTCCTCCCCTCCAAAACCTGGCAAAGTAAGCCAGGATCATAGTAAGCCACTAAGCCCTTTGCCACCTGCTGGAAATCCAAGCCAGAGAGGAGGTTCCCATTTGAGAACAGGGACAGGGAATATATTCAATATTATTCACCTTTCCAAAGAGGAATGAAACCTTGTGGGCCATCCTGGATCTCCAGTTTGTAAACAAATTTGTGAATCTCCATTGTTTCAGGACATCTATTACAGAGTCGCGCACACCAGGGGAGTTTCTTACATCTGTCGGCTTAACGGAGGCCTACCTGCATGTCCCAATGTGCCAGAGCCACAGACAGTTCCTCTGCTTCTGTGTAGGAGCCCACCGCTACCAGTTCAGGGCCCTTCCATTTGGTCTTCCATCGGCTCCCTGAGTTTTTACTAAGCTTCTAGTAAATGTGGTAGTGGAACTCAGGAAGCAGGGTGTGATGTACTCCTTCCCACCTTTTCCAGTGATTCTGAAACTGTTGAGAAGAATCAGAATCTTTCAAGCAGACGTCATCCCATTGGCTGCATTGCCTGTGGTTTTCGGACCTATGGGACATGTCCATTGTCCCTCCTCTAACTCTTCCTCCTTCACCAGACATGCTCCACCTGGGTCCGATCTGGCACCCACAGCCAGAACACCTCCACTTGACCATGTGGAAATTGAGAGGGGTAAGTTCTTAAAGATAGGTTATTCCTCAGATGTCACCAACACATTACTGGGATCGCGGAGGAGTTCCATGGTAATAATTTTTAAAACCACATGGAAGGCCTCCATCCACTGATGCAGGAGGAAAGGCATCACAACCACCTCAAGTCTCCCTCCAGAATGGGTCCCTGAGCGCCCTGGAGGCTCCCACTCTTTGCCGTCAGGTGGCAGCATTGTCAACTGTCCTCCTTAAGTTCCAGGGTGGGACTCTCGCCCAACACCCACACGTCAAGTTGTTTCTCAAGGGTACTTCTACCAGAGACTCTCCTGTCACACACAGGTTCCCTACCTGGAAGCTTGATACAGTCTTATCTGCGCTTACCAGAGTTCCATTTGAGCTGATCAAAGACATCCCACTCAAGTGGCTATGAATGAAGGCTTTGTTTCTTACAGCCATTACCTTAGCCAGAAGGGTTTCCTAGCTGGGAGCATTGTCCATTCAACCCGGGTTGTCCATGTTTCACAAAGATCAAGCAGTCTTAAGGACTGACCAGACCTTTAGACCTAAGGTTTCATCTACTGTTCATGATCCCAAGAGTTGAACTTACCTTCCTTTTGCCCCAATCAAACTAACCTGCAAGAAAAGTTTTGGCACACCTTAGATATCAGATAAGCCCTTAAAGCATTTTTGATTAGAACAAGAGGCTCTGCGCACATCTGACTGGGTATTCGTTAACATCTCCACCCCCCCAACTCAGGTAAAGGGATGTTGAAGTCTTCTATAAGTAGGACCATATGATCCTGCGTTGCAGAGGCGTTCAGATCCACCAGCCTGCCCACCCCTCCTGGGATTACAGCTCACTCCATCAGGGATTACGGCTCACTCCACTTTACTAATGTGGCTTTCACCAGGAGTGCCCAAGTAGAGGAGGTAAGTAGAGCCGCTACATGGTCATCAGTTTCTACATTCATTAAGCACTATAAGATGAACATGTTTAGTTCTGCTGAAGCATCCTTCAGATGATGGGTACTTCAACACATCCTGAATGATGACGACTTCCCGCCCAAGTCATAGGGACACTGCTCTGGGAGAGGTCTCAAGCAAGATGTCCTCTCTTTTCAGAGGGAGAACGGCTGTTGGCCATTTACCATGAAGGGCCTTTCTCCTCTGAGGACAGGAGGACATTTTGGCTTCCCCTGAGTTGTCATCCCATCTTTTAGATTAGGTTCTTTATCCGTTCTGCTGTTACTTGTGCTACTTCCTGTCGTTTTCCTGTTATTTACTGAGTCAGGTGATATCTAGCATAGTTATGAAGAAGTTACTGCTGTTTGAGTACTGGAACTGGAGGAAAGGGATGGATCCCGCTCAGGAGACAGGGAGCGAGAAGATTTGCCCTGCCTCCCTGAATGGATGGTAGGAGACACTCAAGCAAGCAGACTGTCCTCCTGTCCTCAGAGGTGAAGGGCCCTTCACCGTAAGTGGCCAGTGGCTGTTCTGCCTGTATGAAAGGAAAGGACCCTGTTGGGGGGGGGTGTACAGGTGAAGAGAAGGGTAGAAGTGGGGGGGATCAGAACTTAAGGTGGAACGCTGACTCTTACTTTGGTGGAAAAGAACTGTCTGATCTAACTTATTCTGATGAAAATGGATCAATAGAGTTCCTGATCACAGGGCTGCAAGTTCATATTTCCTTTTAGCAGAGTAGAATTTAGCAGAAATGCATCTTTAAAACATATCAGACATAGATTACAGGTGGCCACAAATTGTGTGAAGATAGAATGAAGGTCCCATGGTTGATTGGACAGGAAAATAGAGCCAAACAAGGCCCTGGAAGAATTGTTTCAGGCTTGGTTGGGAGCCGAGGGACAGTAAGTCCGTTGTCTCTTGCCTTCCACAGATTGTTAGTGAAGTTATTGAGACATCCTAAGAATAAATAAATAAAAGGAGTAAAATTTATCCTTTCAAGTGTATTTAGACCAGCGGTACTCACTCCAGGTCATGGTGAATTACATTTGCAGTTACCATCAAATAGAGATGTAAAATTTCTGGAAATTTTGAAGCCACAGGGGAAAAAACCCTTGGAAATGTTGGGGGAAAATTAATTATATGCAATACTTACTTCCCTATGAAACCTAAATTAACTTTGCTGCTTTATCAACATAGAACACATCATTTATAATTTATTTAGCATATAAAATTGCAATAGTTGCCATATTTATGGCATTTAAAAGTTATGAATGCCTTTGTTTCTACAAGCAAAATTGCTAATATACCCAGTACTCGAGAGAAAACTGCAAGCTGATGCACTCTATGCTATATTAGCACACATACCTTCATTTTTGCTGTCCGGTTAGAGAGAGCTCAGATCTCAATGAAACCTTCAGAGTTTTCCTCTGTGGATTTAGTGCAGTTTCTGCCCTACCTCCTCCTGATTCCCCCCCCCCCCAAGTCAGGGCAATTTGCTATTTGTTACCCAAAGTGTGGCTACATGTCTCACAGTGGTTAGAGGGAGAAATGAAAAGGTCAGTCACAAGTCAAGGGAAAAGAACAGAAGGCAGGTATTCAGCATCCTTCTAGGTGGAGAAATGCTTGGATTAAAGAGCTGGATATGTCTACGGCATAGCCGCAGTGTCTTTAAAAGCATTTCACTCATTCTAAAAGAGAAAATATTTCACAGGATTCCCCCCCCCCCTAGTATTACCCCAAACTTCCAATTTTCCAATCTGAAAAAGTGTGTGTGTGGGGGAGGCCTTGAGGGGAAAAGCCAAAATGTTTTCCCTCTGGGTTTTTTCCTGGTCCTTCACGTCTCTCCCATTAACCCACTGGGTAATGGCCTTCCCGCTTTCCTGAATCATTGGCCAGGTGCCATACTAGGGATGAGTCCTCACGAAGAGCCAAAGCTGGCATGTCGAATCCCATGTAGCTTCTGAGTCAGTATCACTGATCTGGCCTATTTCAGTTTTGTGTCCTTTTTTGGCACTCGGGGCTGCTACCCTGTAACTTTCTTCATCATCATCTCCTATTGACATATTTGTCACAATCAGTACATCAGACTTGCCTGTATGTAAAGTTAGAATCTGACAGATCCATGAAATGGTTTTCTGTGTGTATCTCTTTACTGAAGGTAGTAGCATGAATTATTATAAACTGATAGGAATAAGGTCCATTGTGGAAATAAATATAGCGGGTTCTAGAAAGAGGCTCTGGGCAGGTGCCCCGGCCTTGGGCACTCAGCATCAATTTGCTGTGGTGACCTCAGCAGGCTATAAGGCCACAGTCCACTGTTTTCTCCAGGGGAACAGCCATTTGGAGAACACTTGTAATTCTGAATGATCTCCAGCTGTCATCTGAAGATTGGCAACAATGGTTTCCCAGGAGGAAATGGCTGGCTTGGAGGGTGGAGGCTATGGCATCATACCTGTCTGAGGTCCCACCCCTCCTCAAACCCCACCCTCTCTAGGCTTCACCCCTCAAATCTCTAGGAATTTCCCAACTGTCAGTTGGCAATCCTATCTCCTTCCCAGCCAACAATCAACCTACCTTTATCTGCCCCTCTGACTTCAGCTTGCCATCTCCCCCACCATCTGCAACCTCTGCCTAGGAAAAGTACAGCCTTCTTTGCAGTGGAGACCCAAGCAGGAGGAAAGTGACCTCAGCAGGGTATAATGACACATAGCCCACCCTGCAAAGCAGCCGTTTTCTCCAGGGGAACTGATATCTGCTATCTGTAGAGCAGTTTTAATTCTTAGTGATCTCCATCCCTCACCTGGGGATGGCAGCAGTGGGTCCCCAGGAGAAAATAACTGCTTTGGAGGGTATTCTATAGCATTCTGTTCAACTGAGGTATCTCCCCTCCCCAAACTCTGGCTTCCATAGACTCCAACACAAAATCTCCAGGAATTTCCCAGCCTGGAGCTGGCAACCCTAGTCAGGACTGACCCCAATGAGTTCTCCACAAAGGCCAAAGTTTGCCTGGAAAGGGCCTCCTGCCTTTGCCTTTTTACTGACAGAACCAAACTTGGTTGCCTAGCAACAGCCACTGAGGGAAAAGTTATTCTCACAGCAGGAGGAGAAGAGAATGGTTTGACGACTGGTGGCCCACCTCAGTAGCCAGCCAGCCGCAGAGGAGCCAAGCAGGAGAAGTGTTTTGGCAGTTTATTCTGACAGGAAAGAATGTCCAAGCTGGCAGTGGGTGGGCAAAAGGAGCAGACCCAGCACCCAGCCAATGGCATGCGAATACTCTTGAGTGGCAGTTGAGGGGCCAGTGGCTGATGGAGTGCACAGCACAGCCAGTGGAAGAGCCAGAACGTGCCAATGTGCTGGGCTTTTATATAGATGGGGGGAAATGCTAAATTAAAAAAAAATGAGAAAGTGGCATTAATTCTTAGTAAATGTTTGTTCTAGTAAATTAATACTTGACTTTTTTACTGAATGTGTTTTATTCCTTTTTTCAGTTCTGTAGCTTTCCTGAGACCTGCTTTTTTCCAGTGTGAACTTAGATTATACTAAATTCAGTATCTTCAGGGGAACTGATGTTGCACTTTTGCTGAGCAGAGGACTTCTGTGCTTTTCTACTGCATTTATTAATGCCAGGGTTTTTTTTGGTAGTTCCAGAACTGGTACAGAAACCCCATGAAGGCCCAGGAGAAATGGGAAAACCTGTTGTCATTCCTAAAGAGGACCAAGAAAAAATGAAGGATATGTTTAAAATAAATCAGTTTAATTTAATGGCAAGTGAAATGATTGCACTCAACAGATCATTACCTGATGTCAGATTGGAAGGGTAAGTGCATTTACTGTGATTTTGAAAATGTGCTTCGTTTTTAAATAAATATCGTGCCTATCAGTGCTCCATCTAGTGGCATGAAATATGCAAGATACACTCTTCAGGTGCTGAGGCATTCTGTACTTTCTTGACTGCTAATCTGTGTTAAATGCACTTTTAATGTGTCATTTACCATTTGTTTTATCACTGGAATGTAAATATTGAGTTTTTAAACAAACTGAATTGGATTTTTTAAAATGAGCTAACATGTTTGGTCTTATGGACCATTATAAAATAGTAGTCATATGTTTTCTTACCTCTTTGCTGTGTAAATACTGTTAAAACAGGAATATGTAATTGACTATTTGTGAAGCAGCAGCTTCATTTATATCCTGTCTGTATCCTGCCCTTTTTTTAGTGAGTTCTGTATGTATGTTTTCCCATTTTCTGTCTCCCTCTGAGTTGGAGGACATCGCGGTAAGTGCTTCCCATCCTCCTGTCTCCTTGGTGGGAGTCACCCATTCCCTCAATTCTTTTCCGGCCTCTACAGGGAGAGCAACATAGAATAGGCTGTGCCTAACCTATTCATTCTGTATTCATTCCTTTACCTTTTTTCTAACACTAGGTCTTAACTCCTTTTCTCTCAGTCCATGCTGACTTCTCTGTCCTACTCTGTCTCAAGGGCTCCCACTCGGTGGCAGCAGGAAGCGTTCTTGTAATAGGAGGGGGAGAGCTTTTGGCCACAGCAGCCAAGTTCTCAGCTCAATGGAGCTCAGAGCACATGCCTCTGCCACTCCCTGTGTTGGATCGTGAGGGCAGTGATGGCTTCCTCTCTGAAGGAGAGCGAGAAGCCCCCCTCACCACTGGTCCCAGCTTAGTTACCGCAGAGGCTGCTGCAGAACGATCGGGAGCTGCTCTGTCAGTTGTCTCCAAGAAGTGGAAGTAAAGAAGGCACCATTCCTCCCTGCCCTCTGCATCAGTGACAGCTATATCTGAGCCTGCCACTAGAGGAGACCTTGTCAGCCAGCCAGGAGGAGGCTGCAGAGTAGGTGGCCCCACATCCGTAAGCCATGCGAAGATACCAGGCCGTAGAGGAAGTAATTCAGAATGTTCTGCAGGTTATGCAGCAGCAGCAATCAAACCTATTTCTGCAAGCAGTGTAACAGGTCTACTCTTAAGTAATGTGCAGGTATCAGCACTCTCAGTGTTTTCTCCTGAATTTATAAATTTACTCAGACTGCTATGCAACATAGTACATATCCCCACCTTGGAAAAGGGACAAGGGGTTTACTCCATTTTCTTCATGGTACCAAAAAGAATGGAGATTGGAGAGCGATCCTAGACTTGAAATATCTGAACAGGTTAATCAAACTCAGACTTTTCAGGATGAAAACTGAGGTCCATCACAGAGTCATTGCAGCCAGAGGAGTACCTGACATCAATAGACTTAAAAGAAACGTACCTTCACATTGTGATCTTTTCCAAACATGGAAGATTTCTACGATTCTGCATCAAAGGGTCTTACCTACAATTCAGGGCCCCTCCTTCTGGACTCTCCATGGCACTGAGGGTCATAGAATCATAGAGTTGGAAGAGACCTCCAGGGTCATCTAGCCCAACCCCCTGCACAATGCAGGAAATTCACAAATACTTCCCCCGCAGTGACCCCGGCTCCATGCCCAGAAGATACCAAAAATCTCCAGGATCCCCGGCCAAACCGGCCTGGAGAAAAAATGCTTCCTGACCCCAAAGGTTCTTCACAAAGATCATGATCAACCCAGTTGTAAAGTTAAGGAAGCAAGGGGTTCACGTTCACACTTACCTGGATGACTTGTTGATCAGGTCAAGCTCCAAGTCACACCAAAACACAGAATCATCTATCCCAGGGGTGGGCAATTGTTTTGGCTCGGGGGCCACTTTGTGGGAGCAGAGGTTAGCGGAGGGCCGCACCTTTTAAAAGGATTGCATTCATTACTTAACTTTGCATTTCAGAAAAAAGTATAAATTGTATCATAAAAATCAATAAATATAAATTAAATAAAATAGTGGTAGTTTTATTCAATTTATTTATTGTGCTAATTTCATATCGTCTATAGCTGCAAGCACATTTAATTTTAGAATCAGTTTAATGAGAGAAATGTACCCTATCAAAATTTTCTACAATTTTTTTGAAATCAGGAGATTGCTTGTTGAGAAACCATGTGACCGACTGTCTTGGCGGGCCGCAAGAAACTCTGTGGCGGGCCGCATGTGAAGAAGAAGAAGAAGAAGAGATTGGATTTATATCCCCCGGGCCGCAATTTGCCCACCCCTGATCTATCCAGTGTCTATGGGATTACAGATACCCGATCAATCTTCAGAAACGCTCCCTACATCCTACCCAGAGAATAGAGCATCTAAGTGTCATATTGGATACAACTGGCAATTTCCTCTTTCTAACTGAAACAAAGGCAAAGAAAATGAAGGAAATGTTACAAACAATTATCAAGAGCAAGTCATCTCCGATGACTCTTGCAAAACTGAAAGGTCTACTAATTTTGAACATCAATGCCATCCAGTGGGGTTGACTACATACAAGACTGCTTCAGCAGCTTTGAGACCATTCCAGCTGCAAATTACAAACAAAGAGGATCTTTCCATCAAAATCCCCTTTGCAGTAGAAGCAAGTCTTGTCTGGCGGAAGAAATACTGCATTCTGGAAGTAAAGCAGATTTTCATAGATGCCAGTCTGTCTCGTTGGGGGGCAACATTAGAAGGCTCATCAGTTCAGGATTGATAGCCAAAAGCAAGATTAGTCTTTCCATCAACCTTCTGGAATTATGGACAATGTATCTTGCCCTTCTCTTCTTCAGCCCATGGTTAGTCTGTCAACATGTCCTAATCAGAATGGACAATGTGTCTGCCCAAACTTATCTCAACAAACAAGGAGGGTCCAGGTCTTCATCACTCCACAAGGAGGGATTCAAGATGACATGGGCAGAGGAGAACCTGGCATCGATAAGGGCTTAATAAAGGGATCAATGAATATCCAGGCAGATTGGCACAGCAGGGAGACCATCCAGGATGGGGAATGGTCCCTGAAGAAAAGTCTGTTCCAACTAATCACATCTCATTTCTGTCTTCCCATAGTGCACATATTCACTTCACCAAACAACCCTTCAAGTAAATAGGTACTTCACCCGGTTTTTTCATTCAATGCCCTGATATCTCGGTTGCCAAAATGGTCTTCTTTTCACCTATTCCCCCCACTATGGTTTTTCCAAAATTAATCAGGAAGATCAAAGAGCAGAAGGCAGAAATCATCTTAGTAGTGCCATATTGGCCTCGAACGTTTCCCTCCAGGAAATGGCAATGCAACCACCACTAGCACTTTCAGTGTTAGCAGACTTGTTCCAGCAAGGTCCTGTGTGGCATCCTCATCCAGAGTGGTTACAGTTAACTGCTTGGAGATTGAGCGGGACAACTTTTTGAGTCTAGGTTATTCGCCAGAAGTGATGGCCACCTTACTAGCCTATAGAAAACAATCAACCAATAGAATATAGTATACAACGCTTCCTGGGAGGCATTTGTAAGGTGGAGCAGAAGAAAGGTATCAACCCTATGAAACCTAAGATTAAATCGATTCTGTCCTTTTTACAGGATGGATATGACAGTGGACCAAAGGCCTCCACTTTGAAATGCCAGGTAGCAGTTTTGATGACGGTGTTGCCTCTGTTCCAGGGTATGACTCTCTCCAGACTCACCAATGTTCGTTGCTTCCTCAGGGACCTAAACAATCCACCTCAGTGACACAGGATTCCAATGTGGAAGTTGCATATGGTACTTTCAGCCCTTACCAAATACCCATTCAAGCTTAGATGGCTGATGAAAACCTTGTTCCTTATAGCAGTCATATAAGCTAGGAGGGTGTCTGAACGAGGCACTCTGTCAACCAAGCCTGAACTGTGCATCTTCTATAAGGACAAAGGAATCATGAGGATAGATCCTGCCTTCAAGTGGAAGGTGAATTCCAACTTTCATAGATCACAGGAGATTTGCCTTCCTTTGTTCAGCCCTAATTCTACCTTGGCATAACTTGGACGTCAGACGTACACTTAAAACCTTAATTCATAGAACACAGGATTTAGGAAAAACTGATTCCTTGTTTATTTCCATCTCTCCATCAAATAAATTAATGAGGATGTCAAAATTGGCCATCAGCAGAACTCTCAAGGCCTATATTATTGAAGCCTATAAAGTTTAAAAGTTAGTCATACCTGTTGGGGTTACTGTCCATTCAGTTTGAAGTGCTGGAATCAATGCAGCATTTGCCAGACCTGCTACAGTTGAAGAAATATCTACCTTTGTAAGACACTACAAAATGAACATCTATGACTCAGCTGACACAGCACATAGAAGAAGAGTGTTACAGCACATTCTTGATCCAGAAGATGATAACTCACCCAGAAAATGAGGATACTGCTTTGGGTGGTCCCACCAAATATCCTCCAACTCAGAGAGAGAACAAACTTTTGGATACTTCTGTGAAGGGTCCTTCTCCTCTGAGGAAAGGAGGACATCTTGTCCCACCCACTGTCATTCATCGTTCTTCACTCTTCTGTCCGGTAGGACCACTTTCTGTCCTATTGTTACTCACCTTACTGTTACCTGTTTCTCTTTTGTTATGTTTTCACTGTGTGGTTTATTTTATAGTTTAGGAGGTTTATTAACTGCTTTTGGAGTTACCAAAACTGCGGGAATGGGTGACTGCCACTAAGGAGACAGGAAATGGAGATTTTGTTCCTGCCTCCCTGATAGGAGGGTGGGAATCACCCACCAAGATAGCCTCCTTTCCTCAGAGGAGAAGGACCCTTCATGGTAAGTATCCAGTGGTCCGTTCTCTGTGTTTGAATAGGGTTGAGAGATGCTAACTGCCTGTACGTGCATTAATTTTTATAGCTGAGCGAGAACTTGGGCCCTCCTGTCCCAAATAAAACATTTTGTCCATACATTTTCAATGCATGTGTGTGTCTGTTTGTATGTCAGATACATTAACTACTGTAAACAGGTCTGAAACCAAAATGGGCATTTCTTTGGTCAGCATTCCATAGTTTCTCTGCTGTAGCTTGACTAGCTCACACAGGCAACGGATTGTATTGTTGATAGGGGTGGACAGATTTAGGTTTCAGCCTCTGCCCCACTGTATAATTTTGGGGACTCCCCTGACTCCATGGGCTGGCTACCTGGACAAAATAAATTCATTCATTCATTCATTCATTCATTCAGCTTATCGGCCACTCTCCCCACTGCGCAGGCTCAGAGCGGCTTCCACAACTTGGCAAGCCAGGATACTGTATACTTAGGAGTTCGATTTTCTGGTTCTCTTTCCTCCAATTGCTTTAGTTTTGGAACTAAGTCTCCCTGTGTTGCCTGATGCAAATGCTTTACTTTGCTCTGTAAAATAATACGAGTATACTGTGACAGAATTACTAAGAAATATACTTCAGCATTCAATTACTGTGTAGTTACCATGAGCTATGAAAACCAAATAGTAAGTCAGCTTTAATGTGGATTTCACAACATGCATAAGTTACAAGTCAAATATATAATTATTCACTCATTTACAATCACAGTTCCTTATCAAATTACAGTTCATATAAAGGATCCTCCTATATTCTTCCTATTTCTTCAGACTCTTCAGTTGCAGCTTTAAAGTGTCTTGTGCTGCTAATAGTAATTTATTATGTATTTATCAGCTCACGAGGTCCACTCACAGAGATGTGATTCAACTTCTCCAGATTCTTCAAATAATAGGACACCACCTCTTTTACTTCCCAAAGGTAGACAGTAGGAACCTTCCAAACTCCAGTTCTCACAACTCCATATTGCAGCTTGCGGAGCTGCTAGCATTTAATTCTGTTTCGCAGAACACTTTGTCGAAGATGGAACAATACAACTGTCATACCACTGGCTTCCCTCCCACAAAACATCACGTATTCCTGCCCACAAGACCCACGTATTTTCATGCTTCACCTACCATTACCTTGCTCTATGGCAAGATAGTAAAAGTTACAGCTAAGGACGGTTATAGCCCATTTCTCAAGTTCTTTTCAGATGTTCAGTAACCTGGCTTCTTGTTCAGAACAATTTTTTTGAACCTATGAGTCATAAATCCTGAAAGTAACTTTCCTGACAGCATCTTTGCTTTCTTCTGTATCTCACCAGTAAGTAATCAAACCTTTAATGGCATACAGAATAAATTAGATTACAGCATTGTCGGAATAAGAGTAATAAAAAAACACATACAGTTAAAATTCCAGTATAACATCGAATCATCACTGTGTCTTTTCTTGGCGGATCTTGATGGCACATTGAAGAAATGAAACAACCTTCTAAGTTATGCCAGGAAAAACATCATTCAAAATATATTGAACCTTAGTATGATCAGACAATCCCGTCTTATTTTCAAAAATAGGGTCAAGATACTTAAAACGAATGCTTGCATAAAAAGGGCAATAAAAGAGGGTATGCAAGATTGTATCTCACCAGTGCTGTTCTAATCTATGCGTCACTATCACAGAGATTTAAAATGTTCTTCCAAATAGCAGTGAGTATAGCTTCTTTTAGGGATTGATTTCAGGCTTGTATTTTCAGTATCTTTCATAGTTTATATTCATAGTTGACTGGCATGTGAAGGATTTTGCAGATGTGAGTACTTGCCACTCCTGATTTAAACTGGTGCATAATTGAGGGCTGTGTTTACATTTCTTCCTAGAAGTATAGTAGTGTTGTATGTGCACATATGCACTGCAAACTTCTGCACATCTGCTTCCTTTAAAAATAATTTGATTTTGGAACTTTGCATCAGAGTTGACATCTAGAATTTTTTGTTGATATGCTAATTCCTTGCTGTGCAGGAGCAGGGCCAGTATGTCCATAGAGGCGGTGTTAGGCACTCGCCTGGGGCGCCAGCTGAAGAGCTCCAGGCTAGCCTGTCTGCCGCCTTGCCCTCCTCTCCCTCACCTTGCCAGCTCTCCCAGGCGGCTGGCGCTGGAGCAGGGACAGTGGTAGAAGCAGCAGCAACAGGGTTGGCGGTGAGACTCCCGGGGGGAGGGGGCTCCCAGGGAGGGGGGGCATCGGTCCAGGGCGCCGGAAAGGGTGCGGCGTGGCAGCCCTTCTGTGGAGTCGGCCTGGTGCTTGGCTCAGAAGGGAGGCAAGTGGGGGGGCTCTGGCAGCCGGGAAGGCGAAGGGGCGAGAGGCAGGCCAGGTGGCCACTCCCGAGCCCCAAGTGGAGATGGCAATGCCCTGCGGGGACTGTGCATGTTGGGCGGGCCCTCCTGCTTGTCCGCTGCCTCCTCTCCTGCACGTCGGGCTGGCACTCGGGGCTCCCTTGCTTCACCCTCGGAAAGGCTGGCGGCGGCTAAGCTGGCGGCCATTGGAAGCAGCAGAAGGAGAAGGGGAACTAAACCCCACCGCTGCCACCTCCTCCTCCGGGGTCCCGGGTGCCCAGGGGAGGGAGAGACCTCTGCTTGGGGCCCTTGAAGAGAGAGCAGTGAGGGTGCCCCCCCCATTCAGTGTGTTCTTCGGGGGGAGGCAACTCTCCGCCTCCCCCCAGAGATGCCTAGGATTCCCCCTCCCCCCAAGTCCCTGGAGCAGTTGGAGGAGGCACTGGGACGCTGCCAGCAGAAGCAACCATTAGCCTTTCTCCGCTCCTTGCTCTTCGGTGCTGTCAGGGCACTTGCAGAGTCCAGGAGCAACGCGGGGGGATCCCTCCTCCCAGGCCCACAGGAGGCTGATGATGAGCCCCCTTGCCCAGGCCTGCTCCCCCCTTCTCCTCCTGCTCCACATTCCACACTCCTAGGGGCCTCCACCGATGCGTGGGGAAGGCTGGCGCAAGGGCAGCACAGCCGGAGGGATGAGAAGCCGAGATCGACAGGGACCCCCTGACAGCCCCCTTTGTTTAGAGACCCTAGAGGGCCTCTCAGTTGCGAAGAGTGCTGGAGGGGGGAGCCAAGCGCTGGTTGCTGTGCTCCGGCACCACATCTCTGCTTCCAAACAAGCAGCCTTTGGTCTGGTCTTCCTGCAACTCGACTCCCTGCCGCTGCCCAATCAGCAGCCTGGGGATCAAGAGCAGTTGAAAAAGAGTTGCTACAAAAGGGGCTGGGAAGGAAGGTGGACCTTGACAGGGAACAGCCTCCTTTGCACTTCTCCTGGTATTTGCAGGCGCCTCGAAGGGAAGGGAGGGAGACTGGGGACGTCCTTGGGTCTGGGGAGAGATCGGGGGTCTCCAGCAAAAACGGGTGAAAGGAGACTGAAAAGCTAGCCCAAAAGAGAAACTTGGAAGGCGGCGGAGGGGTGCAGCAGAGCCAGCTTACCAAAGGGAGTCGCCACATCCGCCTGCCTCTTTCCAGAACCACAACCCGGTTCAAATCTTCCCCTTCCCCCTCAGCTCTCCCATTCCCCTTAGGAAGCTGACTTTTGAAAAGGAGGAGGAGGAGGCCCTGATCGCACTTCTCTGGCTGCTCCAACAACAACAACACAGGTGTGATAAATTTGTCATTTATGATGTTTTATGGGCACACAAATGGCAGCAGCACTGTTCCATTGCTGTAACTTTTAACATACACACTTTTGTTTGTTTCCATTGGCCACTGAAAAGCAGTCATTGTTCTGAAAACTCTGAATTCCGCCTGGACTTGTGCTCCATTTCACTGGAGCTGCACAGCCTGCTGCTGTTTGACAACGAGGGCTGTTTGATCAAGATCCCTGCGCTCAGAAGAAGAAGAGCCCCTCCGGAAGGAGTCTAGAGTGAACCATCCCCTCTTGACCTGCTGACATTGGTCCTGTGGGTGTGTTTGGTCTGTTTCTGAACACAGGGCTCCAGAGAGGGCCAGGCCCTGATCCAGCTTTTGAGATGCTTAGCAGTAATTTTTTTTATATAAAATGCTAGCATGCCCTTATATTGATGTATTGTGGCAATGACCAATCTACAGATTTTTTTAAAGTAATTCTCTAGCTCTTTTCACTGCAGAGATCTAAAGGGAACTGTATTGGCTGCACATTGCTCTTCATAACTCTGGAAAGAAAAAAACTAGAGAGTGATTTTTTTTTAATGAAATCTGGGTATTGGTTTGGCAGTTATTTCAATTGAACATGCTGGAGCACCAGCGCTGAACCTGAAGGAATTACTTGTTCTCACAATTTAAAAAAAAAGAAAGTAGCAATTTCAAATGTTGTGTTTTTCATTTTTCCTAAAATGAATTTATGTTTGAAAATTGGTAAGCGCTTGGGGGGGAGGGCAGAAGGTAGCCTTGTCTAGTGTGCAAAAAAACCTGGCGGAACCAACCCTGTGCAGGAAGAATGGTTTTTGAAAACAAATAGTAGCAAATATGCTAGGAATACTACTAGTTAGTTCAGGAGTGTCAAACTCATTTGTTGTGAGGTCCAGATCTGACATAACTGTCACTTTGTCGGGCCGGGTCATGTGTGTCGTAAAGTGTAATGCCAGATACCGGTGACATAACCTCTATGAAGGACACAGGCAAACTCAGTTAATATTATTTTTTACTCAAAACACAAACATGCTTAAAACACTGAGACTCTTACAGTATTCCCTTTATTTAATGTTCTTTGATACACCTCTTGTTCTGAATTATTGCATCAAAATCTGGAGCCTTGCTAAACATTTGCTCACTGCCGGCAGGAGCAAGGTGCAAGGGAAAAGCCCTCTGCACCCCCTGGACTTTGGCCACCAGAGGAAGAAGGGCAGGGGCCAAGGCACACAACAGCACCGCCGGCATCACTCCCCCATTTATGACTCTCCCTCCTGGAAAAAGACAAAGAATTTATCCCCCCCCCCCCCGGGGTCTGGTTAAATTGGATTACAGCCACATGAAGGCACAGAACAGCTGTAGAACACCGAGTAACTATTCTTAAGACCAACCAGGTGTCACAGAACAGAAGGCAAGCTTTTGAGATCTCCAGGATTCTTAAGGCAGATGTTACCACCCCCCTCCAAAAAGGAAAAGAAAGAGGTGGTGCAAAGCCCTGGTGGTTGTGTGCAGGTGCCAGGGGAAGGCCGTTTGCCCGCCGCCCCCCGGGCATTGCCACCTCCCCTGGGCAATGGGTCAGGCTCATCCAGACTAGGGCTGAAGCGAGGGGGGGGGAGTGGTGGGCCCCAGGAGAAATTCCGACCACAGTCAGCCAGTTAAGTCAGCCAGCCGGGAAGAAAGGGAGGGGGAGACGCATCCACGAAGAGGTGCTTGTCAGTAGCTGCCAGTGCTGGGAGCTCTGAAGAGGAAGTGTGCCCGGAGAAGTGGAAGCAGCTGGCTTGTTAGTGAGAAGGGACTGGGAGGGAGATGTGTGCACACAAGAGCACTGGGCAGACTCTGCGGGGTCGAGTCAGGTGAGGGGGGAACCAACCAGCCTACCTACATCCCGCCTCTTCCTCCTCCAGCATATCAACGATGGAGGCAGGCTGTGTGGGCTTGTTTTTAAGGCAGCAACATAGTCGCCAGAGAGACGACAAAGGCAAAAGTAGAGCATCTTTTTATTACCAAGTAAAGAGGACGAGGTAACTGCAACATGCACCTGCTTGCCCCCTCCCAGCAGCCTCCTGCCTTCCCTCCCTTGTACCAGTTGCTCGTGGGCCTGTCTAGAGCCCTGGACAGGCTGGGTCCGGCCCACATGCTGTATGCTTGTGTCCCCGGAGTTATATGGTCTTTTTGGACATTTTGGTGCCAAAAAAATAATTTCCGCTGTCATTCATTAGAGAGAGTGTGCCTTCTAATCTTGCTGCATTAACTGTGCAGTCCTAAGTATACTTTTCCTGAAAGTTTGTCTCATTCAGTAGCCCTGAGTAGGATTCTGAGTAGGCCTGCTTGGGATTGCGCTGTAAACTAATTTTGCGGAATGGAATATAGGGTGAGTGTTATGTGCGTTGGCTTCTCGTCAGTTTTCATTTATTGCGAATTCTTTTGAGGTTGAACTTACTTGTGCAGTGTTACTAGAGCAAGTATAGTCCAGTCCTGTTGGAAATCTGAATTCCCTGCCAAATGTGTTTTAATTAGGGAATTCCTTAAAGAACAGTGAAACTATGTGGAGGCTAGCCAGCGTGGAATCCCAAATAGATTATTTTGCATGTAATATTGAAACACTAGAATGACAAAAAGTAAAGCGTATGAAAAACTCAAATAGGTTTTTTTTTACTTCTCACTGAGGCTTAAGGGAGATTATACAATGTCAGCCAGTGCAGTCAGCAGGATGGGACATCCAGAAAACCATACAGTAGGATTAGGATTGCCGAAATCTGAAAACTGAGCTGAAACAAAGTTTTAGTGTTAACATGTTAAATAATGCAAAAATTATATAGCAGGATCATATATACAGGTTGATGTAACTCCGTATCATGAGAGAGGTACAACAAATAGTACCTGCTATACATAGTAGTATAGTCCCAGTCCCGGTCCTTTTATTCAAAACCCCTTCTGAACCATTTTGTTTTAAGTATAGTCCTTTGTAAAAATGCTTTCCTGAATAATTCAGTTTTGCAGTTATCAGATGGTGATTTTAAGGGGAAAAAACTTCAACCAGTGCCTCTAATTTATTTGTTTAAAACATGTTTCTGTTGCCTCTTCAGAGACCTGCTTGAGGCAGTTCACAACAAAAAAAGGTAAAATAGTAAAACTTAAGATGAACAGCTTTGAAAACTAGCCAACAAAACCCAGAAGCCTAAAACATGTGGCAGCCTAAATGATTCATATAACAGTCCTCAGTCTAGAAGCTGATTGTAAAAACAATTTAAAAGGTCAGCCCCTTAGTTAAAAGCCTGGGTAAAAAAAATGTTTTGGCCGGGTGCCCAAAAGAGTCTAGCGTAGGCGCTAGGCCAGCCTCAGTGGGGAGGTGAGATGCCCCGGCAAAAGCCACGTCTGGCCACCATCACGTCCCCTCTGCCGGCAGGGGCCCAGGGAGCAGGGCTGGTGGGGAGCACCTGAAGTGGTGAGCGGCATAGTCTCATAGTCTGGGTTCCAGCCCACAGAGTGTGTAACGCCTGGTGCTTTGAGTTGTGTCCAGAAACAGACGGGCAGCCAGTACAGATCTTCCAGCACAAGGGAAGGTAGGAACACTGTATCCAGCCCCCAACAATAGTGTAGCTGTTGCTGTTTAGATCAACTGAAGTTTCGGCGCAGTTTTCAAAGGCAGTCCCACGTAGAGTGTGTTTAAGTAACCTCGCTGTGATCAGAGCGTTGATCATTGTGTCCAGATCACACTTTTTGAGGAATGGCTCTGGCTGGCATATCAGGTGAAGCTGACAAAACGTACTTTGTGCCAGTAATGCCTCTCCAGGCGGGAGTTGGGAAGTTATACATAATTCAAAGCGCACCCCGGGATGGGATGGAGCCAATCACAGCAAACACATAGGTGCACCAGAAGAAAACGCCCAGCAGTTCCCAGAGGGAGAGAAGCAGCTAGGCACCAAGGTCAGGCGCAGGCAGTAAGAGAGAGAAGACAGCGCTAGAACCGAAACTTAACATGCCTAAAGACTTCTGTATGCAATACTAGCCTCACCCAGCTTCCAACCCCCAACCCCCGCAAGCTATGGCAGCAAAGCTGACATTAGGCCAGGATCCAACCGCAACTTCAGATTCTGAGCCTGCTCCTTCAGGGGAGTGAACCCCTCCCCAGGACAAGTGACTCTTCAGTCTTCAAGCAGCTTTGATTTGACCAGCATAACCTGAGTCTTGTCTAGAATGAGGTTCAGCTTACTGGCCCTCAACCATTCCCTGAACTTTTCCAGGCCTCTGTTTAGGGCTTTTGCAGACCTACCTGACTTGCCTGTTAAGGAGAAATGTGCAGTGCCATCTATGTGTTGGTGGCTACTCCAAATTCCCTGCCCATCTCTCTAGCAGTTCTCCCTCTGAGGCGGAGGACATCTCGCTGGGTTTTTCCCACCATCCAGTCAAGGAGGCAGGAACAATTTCTTCCAACTTCCGTCTCCAGTGTGGGAGTCACCCTTGCTCTCAGTTCTTTTCCTGCCTCACAGGGGGAACAATGTAGATTAGGCTCTGCCTATATCTCGCCCTCAGTTTCTTAAATTCTTTTTCTCTAATTTCTAATTCTTACCTACTAACTTATTCTTATTCCTATTGTCTTATCAATCTTTCTTTTCTACTTATCGCTTAGTCTCGAAGAATGTTTAGAAAAAAAATATCAAAGGTTGTTTCCCTTGCAGTGGCCATCTTTGGTGCCTAGAGCACTCATAGCCCAGGTCCTCATCTGTGCCTGCCATGGCGTCCGACAACTCGGAAAGTGACGGGTTGTTGTCTGAGGAGGAGCACGCTGTCCTCCTCATTTCCAGGGAGCAAGGAGAGCTTAGTGGAGTCAGCAAGACCCACCTCGGGCTTGATCAGGTGATCCTGATGAGAGCAGCTAGCCGTGAGATGAAAAGACACACTAAAAAGCAGTGCCTCCATTCAAAGTCTGCAGAAACTGCAGCTGAGCATAGAACTGTAGTCCCTGATGGGGCTCACTTGCATGGCCAGGGAGCAGCCAACCAGCTCCCCAGCTTTCTCCACTAGCCCAGCAGAGGCCATAGAAACCAGAAATCTCTCTCAGCCAGGACAGCAACTTTATTCGCAGCTCTTTGCGAACCGATGCAGTCTGAGAGCACTCCCCACCAACAGCCTGGTAACCAGGGTTCCCTCTAAGCTGAGTGAGTGTGAGCTAGCTCAGAGTTTTTTAGCCCCCAGCTCACATTTTTTTCTTAGCTCAGGAAGAATGGCTCCAGAGCAAACTACTTCATACAGTAGCCAAATCGCTTGCTCACAACTCTAATGCCAGTAGCTCACAAAGTAGAATCTTTGCTCACAAGACTCCAGCTTAGAAGGAGCATTGCTGGTAACATATGCGATTCTGGGTTTATGATGCCTGTAAATTGTATTGAGATCGTTCAGCAAACAATGAGAAATGAGATCCTTAATTTTTGTCAAGAAGGAGATTTTAGGCAAACTAGCGGTAGAATGCCCTTCTACATCTCCTCCTTCTCTCTGGAGATAGAGACAGAAAGTACATAGTTGGCGAGACGAAGTTCCCAATGGCCCACTAAAGCAGCCTAAAAGATGCCAATTAGTAGGAAGAGACTGAGAACACATGTCTCCAAGAAAGACATCATTGCATCTGATAGTGAAATAGAAGAAAAGGAGGGTCAATTTCTTTTGCATGCAAAGGAAGGGAAAATTGAAATTCAAGAACAATCAACTTTTCAAAAGTAAGGATTTCCAATACCTCTTGTCTAAAGCCCTAGAACTCCAGGAACCCCCTACAGTTTGGTTGGTGTAGTGGTTAAGTGCGCGGATTCTGATCTGGGAGAACTGGGTTTGATTCCTCACTCCTCCACTTGCACCTGCTGGATGACTTCGGCCAAGCCGTAGTTCTGGCGCAGCTGTTCTCGAAAAAGAGCAGTTTCTGTCAAAGCTCTCTCAGCCCCACCTACCTCACAGGGTGTCTGTTGTGGAGAGGGGAAGGGAAAGGAGTTTGTAAGCCACTCTGAGACTCCTTTGGGTCGTGAAACGCACGGTATAAATCCACTCTCCTCTTCTTCTTGTGAGGACCAGCCACAGACATCCTGTGCCCATAAAAATCGCCCCAAGGGCAATAAGGTATTTTCCCCTTGAACCACTGCCTCAGAAAGGGTTTTTCCCTTTCTGGAATTTTTTGAGACTCAGCTGAAGGCAGAATGGATGAAAACTATGGCAAACAAAAAATACCCACATTTCGTCAAAAAGCTTTATGCCCTGCCTTCATTTGCAAATGAATTACTGCAAGCCCCCATTGTGGATGCACCAGTCCCCGCAGTAGTACTGTCAGAAGACAGCCTAGGCAATATTCGGGATTACCTAGATTAGAAAGCTGAATTTGCTTTAAGAAGGGCCCACGAGGCTATTTCTCTGACCGTTAGAGCTTCAGTGGCTACCTCTCTAGTATCCAGGGCTCATCCCTGAGAATAATGGCCGTATGCTAGAAGAAACCAATAGTCTTTAAATTAAAATAAATTAAAGGAAATGGCAGCATCAGTTGTTCAAAGCAGATCCTGCTCCTTAATGACACTGACCAAATCGATGGACTTCCTAATATCAACTGTAGCTGCAATATAATGGGGAAGGTTCCATTCTCCCTCTGAGGTGGAGGACATCTTTGGGTGCTTCCCACCATCCAATCAGGGAGGCAAAAACTAAGTTTCCCTTTCCTTTGTGGCATGTGGAGCACCCTCTATTTTCAGTTCTGTTCCTGCCTCAGAGGGAGAGCAGTTCTATTGCAGGCTTCTGACTGCTATTTCATCTACTGAGTGTGTTTCCTTTCTGATTTCTCTACCCCTTCCTTACTGCTTGTTCTTTTAAGTACTTGTCTTTGAGCCTCTCTCACTGTCTTTCTTCCTCAAGTCTCCTTTCCTTTACCCGCCTTTGGGTCATTGGAACAGAGCAGCGGCCGTTTTAGTCACTGCGGAGGCTACTGCCCAGTAGGCTTACTGGAAGCTGCAGACACGTGCAATGGCTTCCTTGATGAAGAGGACCTAGTCTCGGTGGCAGAGCTCGTGATGGCCAGAGAGGAGCGATCCAGAGCTGACACGCCTTTGTGGCTTGTGTGTGTTGCCGGCAATGAGTCGGCCACTATAGCGCCACAGAAGACATCAAAAAGAGCACACTTACAGGGACGGGAGCCCAAAGTGAACCTGACCTATGTGGTGGCCACAGGTGGCGCTGTAGTCCCCCCCTTTGGAAATGGTGGGAGAACAAAGCGGGAGTCTGTCCAGCTCCGCAATGGCCTTGAGTCCAGAGTATGCCAGCTTCCCAGTGGGAGACGTTTGCAGAGGATCCCTTCATTGTGGTCATGCTCTGCCAGCACAACGCACCCTCGCACTGCAGATGGGTGACATTCCTGGGGCTTCCGATATGCCCATAGACTTATTTGCTCTCATGAAACAAGCCATGAGAGAAGAGATTTAGAACATTTGCCAGCCCTCCCTCCCTATGGAGCAGTCTCCTTCCAGCCCTGCCTCCTCTCCTCCTTCCCCTTCTCTTACAGAGTCCAGGCTGCCTCCTGGGGGGAACAGAGCCCACCAAAGCAGCACAATTAGAGGCCCATGAATGGGGATAGGGACAGAGAACCCCAATGGGAAGGGGGCCTGCTACTAGACAGTGATTCCGAGAGTAAGGAGGAAGGGGAATTTCTGTCTGACGAGGAGGAGGAGGAGGTATTTGTATGTGAGCCTTCTACCCGTCTCTTTAAACCAGAGGGCTATCAATTTCTATTGTCTAAGTCAGTAGCAGCCTTCCAGTTACATGATGATTCCACAGGGAACTAAGAATAGACCAGGGACCTCCAGGTCCAAGACATGGAAGAATTTTTTTCCTAAGGATGATCCTTCCCCAAAAGTTTTCCCTCTTCCAGAGTACTTTGAGAGACAGATGAAGGCTGAATGGTCCAAACCAACAGCCAATTAGTTAAGAATTAGTTAAGAAACTTTATACATTGCCTTCCTTTGTGCATGAGATGTTGCAGGATCTTCTTTGTGGTCTCTGTGCATCACACCTCTGGGATAAAGTGCGCCTGCGCCGATCCCGATCGGTAATCTTCAAAGCCAAAAGGATTTTTGCGCCAACTCCCCGGTCACGTGCACGCCCCACTGCGCATGACCCGGGGGGAGGCACGAGGATCCCACCAGTTCTCTTCTGACCGCCGCGTCGTGAGGATCCCCTCTCCACTTCGGTCGGTAGTTTACTTTCTTTTTCCTCTCGGAAACCCTTTCGGACTGTCTTTTCTCCTAATTGATCATACGGACTGTGACTCGGACTTGGTTTTTGGACTTCCCTACTCTACCTTCCCGCTCGGCCTATGGCCCATCGGTGGGGGTTCTTCAAATGCTGCTTGAAGTGTGGCAGTAAGATTGCGCCCCCAGACAAGCATTCTCTTTGCTGTGCCTTGGTGAGTCTCACCGCGTTGACTCCTGCTCCAGCTGTGCCGCTTTTTCGAAGCAGACCCGCAAGAATCAAGCGGCCAGACTTCGAGTGGCTCTCTTGGAATCTGCGTTGTCCCCGATCATGTCTTTTGCCGACGTTTCGGGAGCCTCACCATTGGCGCCGCCAGCCCCAGGACCGTCTCCGGCACAGTGTACCATCGGTACCGACAAACTGGCACCAAAACGACCACTCCCTTTGCCTGATACCCCTGCTAAGAAATGCAGAGAAGGCAAAGAGGACAAGGGCAAGCACAAGCACAGGAAGACTCCTAGTGCTCCGTCGATGCATCCTGCGTCTGACTCGGCCCAGCTCAGGCCCGTGCAGCTTGACCCTCCTAGTCGCAAGCGATCCCAGGGCAGTTTAACCTCCCCGATACCGCGACCCATCCAGTTGACGGATTCGGATCTCGATATTGACCTGACTCAGGTGCCCCGAGATAGCCCTGAGCCAGGGATGAACCAACTTCCGGCACCGAGAGTGGATCGAGATTGGCGTCCTCTGTACTCTCCGGCGCCGTGGGACACTCGACAGTGGAGATACCTTTATAGCTCCTACCCCCCGCCGCCACAATGGTATCCTCCCGAATGGGATTGTCAATCGACATCGTCCAGATTCTCTCGATGCTGAGATCCTCCACCACCGAGACCAATGTCGACCCCGAAGCATCCTCCGTCTGATGCCGATCGTCCTCCTCCCTACCCGTCACAGGACCTGTCGAGCTTGACTCCGCTGTCGCCATCGAAGCCTTCTGACAGATCGATACCGGAGTCTTCCGCCTCCTCTGTCTCGGGCGATGAGTCGCCTCCCCATCCGTCTCCTACCCCTCATGTTGCCGATGACCTCCCAATCTCTCCCTCTGAAGATGTAAAGTCCTATGGAGAGCTTATCAAACGCATGGCGCATACGTTAGCCTTGGCTATGGTCCAACCGACCCCGACTGCCACAGACACCATCTTCGACATCGTCCAGATGGATACCTCTACTGCAGTTACCTTGTCTCTCATTTCGGTCCTCATGTCTACCACCAAGAAGTCCTGGGCACACCCCTCGTCTGCTCCTATCTCTAGCAAGAGATTGGATCACATGTATAAAATCCAAGAACCCGGAGCCGAGTTCTTCTCGGTGATTGTGACTCCCTCCGTCAAGGGCCGCAGAGGACATTCCTCCCCTCTAGATAAGGAGGGGTGGAAACTGGACTCTTTTGGCAGGCGTTTTTATTCCGCTGGTGCATTGTGCATAAAAACAGCAAACTATACGGCCTGTATGAGCAGGTATCAATACACGCTCTGGGAGCAAATGACTGCACTCATTGCCTTCCTTCCTGAGGACAAGCAACGCCTCGCCAGGAAGCTCCAGAAAGAGGGCATGACCCTAGCAAAGCATCAGCTCACCGCTTCCAAACACTCTGCAGATGTAGCTGCTAAGATGCTCACATCGGCAGTGTCTCTCAGACGCCATGCCTGGCTGAGGTTGACTTCTCTTCCCCAGGATACAAAATCTCTGGTGGAGGACCTTCCCTTTGAGGGCGACGGTCTCTTTAGTTCCACGACAGATACCATCTTCCATGAACTCGATAAGAGCATGAAAACATCCCGTAATCTGGGCGTTTCACAGCCCAAGCCGCAGAAGCAGAGGTCGTGGCAGAGATCCTGGTCCAAGAAGCAACCCCAGAGATCTCCCACTGAACCCCAATGGCAGAGATCTTCCTCCTCTCCCTATCAACAGAAGCCATACGGACATAAGCCCCGCTTCCCAACTGCTTCTGCCTCCAAGTCGAAACCTCCCAAGCCGAACAAACAGAGTCTTTGACTCCTATCTCTGCTCCGGTCCTCCCACCTGCCTGTCACCCTTCCTACCCGCATGGCAACGCATCACTTCCGACACTTGGGCCCTCTCCGTCATAGCTGAGGGCTACCGCATAGAATTTTTCCAGGTTCCTCTGGAGTCTTATTTTGTTGTCACCCCTCCCTCCGACACCCTATCGTCAGAAGTCGAAGCCCTCCTGTCCAAAGATGCCATAGAGCCGGTACCCGTAGGTTACCTACAGCAGGGTTTCTACTCCCGTTACTTTACGGTACCAAAAAGGGATGGCGGACTCCGTCCCATACTGGACCTTCGGAACCTCAACGCTTTTATAGCTTACAAGAAGTTTCGCATGACCACCCTCCAGACCATCCTGCCATTGCTGGAGGCCGACTCTTGGATGGTGATGCTAGACTACCCCTCAGTGGCCCAAAACCACATCAACTTTCTAGAGCTACTAGCAGTTCTGTATGCAATCCGGTCCTTTCGTCATCTCTTGTTGGGAAGGACAGTAGCTGTCCTCACGGACAATACGACCATCATGTACTACATCAACCGTCAGGGTGGTACGGTCTCCCGCAGCCTCTGCCGCTTGGCTGTGGAACTTTGGGACGAATGCCAGTCGCTCGACATCCATCTAGTGGCTACTCACCTCCCTGGTCTGCTCAATGCTCAAGCCGACTTCCTGAGCAGGGGCGGGGCGTCCCTTCACGAATGGGAGCTCAACCCCCTATATCTGACCCCAGTCTTCGACCTTTGGGGACACCCCTCTATAGACGTTTTTGCTTCTCAAGAAAACAAGAAGTGTCCCCTCTTTTGCTCCAGGGCCGGCAGGGATCCAGCCTCCCTAGGGGATGGCCTTCTTCTCCCTTGGACGGGGCTGCACCTGTATCTGTTTCCCCCAATTCCTCTGATCCTGTGAGTGGTGCACAAGCTGCTGTCGGAGCGCCCGTCGGCGATCCTAATCACACCATGGTGGCCGAGGCAACCTTGGTTCCCCACTCTCCTCTGTCTGTCCCTCGGGTCGTACCTTCATCTCCCGTCGAACCCAGATCTACTATGGATGTACGGGGGCCGGGTGCTTCACCACGATGTTCCCAGACTGAAGCTGACGGCCTGGTTGATTCAACCTCGGGAGTAGACACTTGCATTGCTAATGTTCTCCTGAACTCCCGTAAACTTTCTACTCGCCGCTCGTATGCGGCAAAATGGACTAAGTTCCTGTCTTTCTTGGCCTCGGTGGGACGACCTTCCATTCCGTCCACCCTCAATGATGTCTTCGGATTCCTTTTGTCCTGTAAGGATAGAGGGCACCAAGGGATCTTTCTGGGGCTACACATGCCAGAACTTTAGGAAAGGATCCTTCAACTCCAGGAACAACAGACAGCTCTCCTCCTGCCTGGAAAGGCTAGACTTGGATACCATCCCTCAAGGCATGACTCACTGAATGTCCTGGTGGGCGGGCGTCTGCTTCACTTTCAACAAACATGGGCTGTGTCAGGATCCTAGGATCCTAACAAAGTTTTCTTTATGCATTGTGTAACTTGCTATGTGCAGATGAAGTTGTAACTGTTTGCTATCTCTCTCAAGCTGTCTCAGGTTTCCTCCCCTTCATTTATTGCCCTGAGTTATATTGCTCTTTGAAAGTCTGGTCAATGTAACCATTTCATCCGGGAGAATGGCGACCTCGCATACTTACACGTCACCCGAGACCAAATGGCCTCTCCCCCCCCCATGCATTCCTCCTCTCCTTGCCATCGGAGACACGGAACTGCCTTATCGCTGTGAGAAGTCCTTGAAAGGCCGCGGAGGCCACTTTGTTATGTATATGCCTGGCACATCTGGGGCGCCTAATTCAAGAAGGGAAAATTTATAACTTTCACATTTCACCTTTTCCTGTGGGAAGTAAAATGGCTCAGATCTTTTAACCGCGCTTTTCTCCCCTATCTGTGATTGGTCAAATGTTGGGGTTCAAACTGTACTGGAGGGTATATTAACTCTGACTGTTCTTTGTATGGTATCTCTAACAAACATTCGAGAACCTGTCATGCAGTATTAAGAAATAAAGAACTCTGTTTCATCAACAAAGGTCTGATCTTTGACTGCTTAGGGCAGAAGCCTCACAGGCTGATGCCCAAGCAGACGCCCGGTCCTTGGAGGTTGTCTCCCAAGGCTATGCAATAGAATTCAAGAAGCATCCGCTGGAACACTTCATCATTTCCCCTCTACGCAAGAACCCTTAGAAAAGAATAATCACACAAATGGCAATTCAACATCTTTTTAGACCTGTACTTCCCCTCCATCATCTACTCTATTTTTTTCATAGTTCCCAAAAAGAATGGAGACTGGAGAGCCATTCTAGATCTCAAGTTCTTAAACAAATTCATCAAACTCCACCACTTTCAGATGGAAACACTATGATCAGACTCAGAGGCCATCCAGTCAAATGAATTCATGACATCCATAGACCTTACGGAGGCATACCTTCACGTTCCTATCTGCCCTCACATCATCAGTACCTCAGATTCTGTATCGGCAAGCTCCATCTTCAATTCCGAGCCATGCCCTTCAGCCTTGCCACAGCACCGCAAGTATTTACCAAGCTCTTGGTCAGTCTTGTGCACCTCAAGTATTTACCAAGCTCTTGGTCAGTCTTGTGCACCTCAGGGAACAGGGCAGCCATGTTCATCTGTACTTGGATGATCTCCTGGTCAGGTCCAGCTCCCAAGAAAAGTCCAATCAAGACACGTTAACCACCATTCACTACCTGCAACAGCATGGTTTCTTGATAAACTTACACAAGTGCTCTCTTCAACCTTCCCAAAGACAAGCATTTGGGAATGATCATAGTCACAACAAGGTGTTCATTGTACTTGACCAGCGCAAAGGTGGAGAAGACCAAGCACCTGGTGGGGCTGGTGATACGCAGTTGATCATCTCTCCTCATGATGATGGCCAAGTTATTAGGTCTGGTGGCCAACACTGAGGCACTCTGCTGGGGTCGTTTCCACCTCCAGTCTCTTCAGTCCTTCCTCAGACCCTATCAACAACAGATCATGGGAAAGAAGATGCTTGTCCTCACCATTCCACTGATGGTCAAGAACAGTCTGAAGTGGTGGACAAGAGATGCCAACCTGGGTCAGGGCAGGAGGTTTCTCATAACACAGGAAATCCAGATATTTACAGATGCAAGCCTCACAGGCTGAGGAGTCACCCTGAACAATGACCCGATTCAGGGCCAGTGGTTGGACCACGAAAAGTCTCTGCCCATCAGTCTCTTGGAGCTGTGAGCTATTCACCTTGCTCTATCACGCTACAAGGACCAGATACAGAATTGTCACTTTCTGGTTTGGACAGACAGTGTCTCAGCAATGACGTACATAAACAAGCAAGGGGGTTCAAAGTCCCCAAGGCTCCACAGGGAAGCAGTCCTGCTCCTATCCTGGGCAGAAGAGCATCTCGCCTCTATCAGGGCTGAGCATGTCAGGGACACTGCCAACATACAGGCCAACTGGTTGAGCAGAGAGACAATCCGGCAGGGAGACTGGTCACTGAAGAAAGAGATATTCAGTCTAATTGTGTCAAAGTTTGGTGCACCTCTCCTAGACCTCTTTGCATCTCAGGACAACCATCAGCTTCCGAGGTTCATGACCAGGTTATTTCACCCATGGGCAAAGGGGACAGATGTGTTGACAATGCCGTGGCTGGCAGGTCTTCTCTATGCCTTTCCTCCTGTTCCAGTCATTCCCAAGCTCCTACAGAAGATCAGGGAACATGGGACGGAGGTGTTAGTAGTGGCCCCATGGTGGCCATAATGACCTTGGTTTTCCACTCTCCAACAGATGGCAGTGGTACCCCTGTTCACCCTACCAACTATCCCGGACATGCTTCAACAGGGCCTGATCTGGCACTCCCATCCGGATGGGCTTTGCTTAACCATGTAGAAATTGAACGGGATATCTTCCTGAAACAAGGCCACTCACATGATGTCACCAACACCCTCTTGGCCTCAAGGAAGCAGTCCACAGTGAGAATTTATAACGCCTCATGGAAGGCCTTCGTTTGGTGGGGCAGGAGGAAGACAGTGGACATATGGGATCCTTCACTAGATGCAATACTGAACTTCCTTCAAGATGGTCTCACGTTGGGTCTCAAACCAGCCATGCTCAGGAAACAAGTGGCAGCCTTTGCCACAGTTATTCCACCAAGTGATGGTTTCCGCTTGTCTAGCCATCCTCATATTTGTAGATTCCTGCGTGGGGCTATTCTCAAGAGTCCACCTGCAATTCATCGCTTTCCTACGTGGTGCCTATATAAGGTGTTGTTGGCGTTGACCAAATTGCCATTTGAACCTATCAAGGAGGTTCCTCTCAGACAGCTGCGAATGAAGACCATCTTTCTTACAGCAATCACCTCTGCCAGGAGGATTTCAGAGCTAAGCACCTTGTCCATCAAGTCAGAACTTTGTATCTTCCATAAAAATAAGGTGGTGCTATGCACGAATCCCACCTTCTTACCAAAGGTTTCATCCAACTTTCACAGAGCACAGTTTATCAATATTACAAACCCCAACAGGGGAAGATGTCAGTGGCGGTCACTGGAGTGGTCATAAAAATCTGCATTGTGGAGACTTACCAGTGGAGACTCGAGGCCCTTGGCCTCGAGGTGCCGCTGGGCATAACGGCACATTCCACCAGGAGTGCGGCCAGCAATGTGGCTTTCCTAAGAAATGCTTCCATGGAAGAGGTTTGAAAAGTGGCCACCAGGTCATCATTGTTGACATTGCCTTTGGGAGACTAGTGCTACAGCATGTGATTCCAGGCAAAGATGTCATCCCACCCAGATATGAAGGACTGCTTTGGGAGTGCCCAAAGATGTCCTCCGCCTCAGGGAGAATGGACCTTTGGACCCTTGAGGGGTTCTTTCTCCTCTGAGGAAAGGAGGACATCTTGCCCTCCCTGGATCTTTGTCTTCCTTCCGCTGTTGCATCTTCTCCGCCTCTCTGCCTTACTCTTGATGTTCTTGTTTAAGGCCTGTTGCCAGTCAATGTTTGTTCCTTTGAGTTATGAGAAATTTTAGGCTCTACTGCTGTGCGGAGTCACTCAAACTGAAAGTAGAGGGTGCTCCACACACCAGAAATGAAAGGGAAACTTAGTTCCTGCCTCCCTGATTGGATGGTGGGAAGCACTCAAAGATGTCCTCCTTTTCTCAGAGGAGAAAGGACCCCTCACAGTAAGTGTCCAAAGTGTCCATCCATTCCAGCAGCAGTTTGCCATGAAGGCGGATTTCCCAGTCCTGGTTCCTTGTAAGATGAAGGACAGTCTTGTATGGTGGACGAAACTGTCAGTATAGTTCAAGGGAAAAAAATACTGGACAACAGAGGAATGACTAATTTTCATGGATGCAAGCCTGATGGGTTGGGGAGCCACCCTGAATGGGAAGCCGATTCAAAGTCAGTTGTCGGCTGCGGAGGCCAAACTCAACATACTCATACATACTTGCCCCTTCCTCCTCACACTTAGCTTCTTGTGCAGATCTATTCTACTCCCAACAATCTTATATTCATTGATTTTTTTTGAAACTTAGCACCTTTTGATTCTGTATACATAGATTTGCAAAGGAACAATGGGATTTTTGTATGTTTATTTTATAACATTTTTGCTGTGAAGAAGAGGCATGTGATCTCAAGACACAGCTTCACAGTTTTGACAACTGTAAAACCAAGCATCTGTGAAAATATCTTCCAGACAGAAAAGAATTGTCCAATAATCTTACAGAAACCTCTAGAAGAGCATGACATTGTGAATGGATTAATGGAATTAATTTACCAAAAAATTTAAACATTACATGAATAAAGAACCTCATCGTTATTTCATGATGAATAACCTTTGGACTATAATGTAATAAACAGAAAACTATCTTTAGATAGATTTTTTCCTCAAAAAGCATTTTATTTTAAAAATCCAATTTAAATTTTAAAATCCATTAAAAAAATCATTGATTTTTTAACCATTCTGCCCAGCAGAGACCCAGGTGGAAATGGGTCTAGATCAGGGGTGTCGAACTCATTTGTTATGAGGGCTGGATCTGACAATGATGAGACCTTACTGAGCTGGGCCATGTGTGTCCTAAAATGTAATGCCAGGTAGCAGAGATATAAACTTTATAAAGGACAAAGACAAACACAATTAAAGATTTTTTAAACTTTAAATAAAACATGCTTAAAGCACTAGCACTCTTGCAATATTTTGTCTATTTAACAGTCTCTGATAACTGACACCTCTTGCTCTGAATTATTGCATAAAAATGTCTGTGCCGTAGCAATCTTGAATATGCTGTTCAGGTGTATATCTGTAAGCTGCAAACCTACTTTTGATTTATTGATTTTCATTACAGAAATCTCATGCTCGAAGTTATGAGCCTAGGACCTGGGGGAAACATGAAATGGCTGGGCATGGCAAGCTTTTGTACATAAATTGCTTCATGTGCTAGTCAAGCACATGAGAAGGCATCCTGACCCAGACTGAGTGCTTTGTGTTTGTCTACAAAACTTCTTCCCCAGAGAAATAACTGCAACTTCTTACAGCCTAATTCACCTCACTAGCTTGTTGTTATTCCTCCTCTAAAATAGTTCACATGGCTTTCTTACTGAGAAAGACTGGATCATGAGGGCATGAATACAGTGAAAAGGGGGAGGAAACCCAGTTGCACCCAGGAAGAGCCCTGGCATAAGGAGCCCAACAAAACACACACACACACAAACACACACACACACACAGCATAAGGAGCCCATCACAATACACACACCGTAGCCAGGCAGACAAAAGCTCATACCTTGAACAAAACTTCGTTGGTCCTAAAGGTGCTTGGTATTTCTCTCGTGCGATTGAGGCAGCCCAGCAAAGCATGCTCTCTCTCATTCCCTCCCTCCCTCCCTCCCTTTAGGATGGCTGGAAAGAAAGCTGATGGAAGGAAAGAAAGGCTTCCTTTTGTCTCCTGTAGGATTGAGGAAGCCTGGCCAGTTCTCTCTCTCCCTCTCAGAGAAGGAGGGGGAGGAGCCTCAGCCAGTTCTTTACCAGACTCTAAATCGCACAGGAGAGGCTCGCCTATCTATCTCTCCTGTGCAATTGAGAGAGTCTGGTAAAGCAAGCTGCGACATGGCAGCAGAACTTAAAAAGGAAGCAGGAAACAGCCAGGTCCTTGTGGGCTGGATTGGAGCCCTCCAAGGGCCTAGTCCAACCCCCAGGCCACATGTTTGACACCCCTGGTCTAGATAATCAGTTGCCTCCAAGACTACCTGAGGATGTGTAGGCACCACCTGCTTATATACCTTGCCTGAGAATGGAATGTTGGCTGTTAGCTGGAATAGCCATTTAAGTCACTGGTGTCTAGGGACTCCTTTCCAGAGTGGAGTCTACCATCTCTTCCAAAGTAGTCAGAATTATACTTTCCCGCAGAGTGGGTTTTTTTAACCTCTGGAATCCACTTGACTAACCCAATCAAGCTTGACACCAAGAGCCTAAGAACAAGGGTTGTTGAGTCTGGACATGGTGGGCCACTGTGAGGCTTCTGAGTCGAATCAATAAGCCAGGCCTTTTGATGAAGCAAAAAGTCTTTTATTCTTAATGATGGTTCAGGTACTCGATGTTTGTTAGAGATACTGGGTTACAGACATCAGGGATTAATATACCCCTCACATTCAGGTGAGAGTAGGCAGAGGGCCAATCAGAATGAATACAAAAAAGCGCGAAAACCTCCAAGCCATTGGTTCTCACAGAAAAGGCGCAAAAGCACTAAAAATTCCCCCCCATGCCCCTTAGTGACCTCTAATTGCAATTCACAGACCAGACACCTGGTTAGAAACAGTTCAACAGTTCCCCAAGTTACAAAAGCAAGATAAAACATTCTAGGCACCAGAGAAGGAGAGGGAGGAGACGGCAAGAGATAGCTAGGCTTGTTTATGTGATGTGATGGAATGCAGCAAGCCACCCTCCAGGGGAGGAAAAGATACATTAAACAGGACCTGCAGTAAACTTCAAGGCTAGCCATAATAGAGACCCCAGATGTAACAATCAGTAACAATTAAACACTTAATGGCAGAGAATCTGACAGCCACACGCTCCTTTTTTTTAAATATAGTTTTCATTTTATTGTGTTCAAATACAATACAGAAAAAGGAAAATGGATTCATAACAGTAGGAATGCATAAACACTAAAGCAAAAACAATCATTTAACAGACTATCATTCCCAAAGTATAGTACAACTAGGTACAGTTAGATTCAATGTATAAATTAACTAACAATGACGTCTTGTCAACTCTTAAGGAAAATAAGTACCGTAGTAATTGGGCCACGCACTCCTAAGCAGAATAAAAGACATCTGTACAACTAGGCCTAGACTGTCCTTATATGGTGGACATGTGGCCGTTGTCTTGATTTGAAAGGTTATGGTTGTAAAACAGAATTGTTGAGTCTTCATCAAAGATGTAAAATTCTTGGAAACCTTGAAACCAGACCCATTTCCCCACCTGGGATGTGGGGAGGGGAGGCATGATGATGCCTGGATATTTTGGAGAAAACAAAAATGAGTGCAGCATTTATTTTCTTATCAATCTTTAAGCTATTGTACTGCTTTAAGAACATAGTGTTCTGCTACTGGGCATGTTTATAACATTTAAAATGTCACATAGAAGGGTGTAATTTTGTTTTTTACAAGAAAAATTATCAGTACACTGTGAACTGTTGCATCCTGTGCTACCATACTGTACCTTTAAAGCCCTATGCGGCCAGAGACCAACATATCTGCGGGACCCCCTCTCCCCATTTGTACCCCGTAGAGCTTTATGCTCGGTACAGCAGCATTTACTGGCAGTCCCCAACCCAAAAGACATCCATCTGACCTCGACTAGGGCCAGGGTGTTCTCTGCTCTGGCCCCAGCCTGGTGAAACATTGCTCCTGATTGAGATAAGGGCCCTGCGGGACTTATTACAGTTCTTCAGGACCTGTAAAACAAAGCTGTTTCGTGCCAGGCTTTTGGCTAACTGGCAGGTGACCACTCATCCTGGCCCCTCCTACCCAAACTGCACTCATAATCATTCAGTGGTGTAGAAGGCAATGGTTTCTATCAGTAGTAACTGGACTACTATTATGTAGCACAATGGATTATTACTGGCTTGCCATCTGTTTTGAAACTGGATTCTTAACTGTTAATCGTTTTATGATGTGGCTTTATTGTTCCTATTTCTGTTGTGCCCGCCCTGAGTCCGTCTGCTGGGGAAGGTGGAATAGGAATAAACAAATGCATCTCCTAGAGTCTTTTCTCTGAAAGCTGGCTAGGCAGGATATAAATCCAATAAATAAATAAATAAAATAAGCGAGGGGAGAAAAAAATAGAAAACTGGCTTTTTTCATACAAGAGTATATTGTTTGAGTTGAAGCAGTCTTGCACAGTCATCACCATCATCATCCTTATTAAGGTGAATTGAATATCAAATTAAAAATTATAATTTTGGGAAAATGAGCTTTTCACCTGCAAGTGTACTGATTGTGGACAGAATCAGTCACATTTAAACAAATACATCTTTGAAAATATTTGTTAACAGTTCACTCAGGATTATTCTAATTACCTGTATGTTGTCTTACATTAAAAAATCTTGGTACTATTCATTTTAAGTGAATAAAACTTTTGTCTTTAAGCATTTTACTCCCCAGATATCTGGTTTCTCAACTGGAAAAAAAATCTTTAGACAAAAGTCCATCTTTCTCCCCTTATTTTCTCTGTCCCCCCCTCCCCAAGGCCTTTACATCTCTAGTTGCAAGCTGGTCAGCTACCTTTAACTTGGGAAGGAAGCTACATCAGTAAACATTTTGAGTGAGTAAAAGTCTTCAAAAGTACTTCAAAAAGAGTTTTTAGTGTTCCCCAGATCTCCTAGATCAGGGGTGGGCAAACTGTGGCTCGGGAGCCGCATGCGGCTCTTTCACATATATTATGTGGCTCCCGGCAGGGCGGCTGGGGAAGCTAAATATCATTAGCAAACAAATATCATTGGACAAATTAATATCATTATCAATATCTGCTTTTACCCCTTTTGTTATTATTTTTGGCAGTCTCATTTAATGTTAATAAGAAGCAAATTTGCTTATTTTCCAATAAAAGCAGGTAATATTTGTTCATGTCTTGTGGCTCTCAAACATTTGATGTTTATTCTATGCGGCTCTTACATTAAGCAAGTTTGGCCACCCTTGTTCTAAGTGGCTCTTACGCTGAGCAAGTTTGCCCACCCCTGTCCTAGATATTCCTTTGGGATAAATGGGGGGGGGGGGATGGGGGGAACCCCCTGTTTTTAATTTCTCCCAGGCCTTCACATTTCTAATAGGACTGTAGACTTATGTTAAATAAACATTGATAGTATACATATTGGTTGAATAAAGTCATTTATCCATTCCAAAGGAGAATATAACTCATGAGTTTTTAAAGTGCTTTCCCAAATGCCTCTCCCCATTGGTAAATGGGGGGGGGGAGTTTGGAAGGAAGGGGGGAAATCCATACTCTCGCTACCACTGAATAATTATTTTTTCCTGACCATGTGTTTGCATCCCTTGAAATATCTGAAGACATGTTTAAGAGATGGACTGCTCTCCTGCACATGAATTTCAGTTAGGAGATGCATTCTTTTCCAAACTGGGCTGTTGGACTCATTGATCAGCTGCAGATGCCCTATAGTTTCGGGTGCAGTAGTTTCTAGGGATAGTGAGTAGATGCTAGGAGATTGCTGGCACTCTGTGAGATCAGAGAGGCTACAGCCTGTGCCAGTGGGGCATTAGTAACTATTGTCCCTCATGGCCAGGGTCTCCCTCATGCGTACTCAGTAGGATCTGACCATCGGGGGGAAAAGTAAAATAGCATTCATGTAGAAAGGGTTATTATCTTTATAGCAGATGTTGGCCTGGATTTCCTGAAGTTCTTTTCATGAGCGATAACTGTCCATAGCAGTTGTACATCAAAATCTGGCTGAGGAATTGGGCTGTCAGTTTAACTTCTAAAGCCAACCTGGCAGCTTTTCCTTTTCTCAGCATAAAGTTATTTGGGGATACATCAGAGACAAGATGAATATCAAGAAGAAGCCCTTGATCTCTAGTTCTCTGAACTTTTCAGTCTTTTCGTGCACATCGGTCTCTCTAGATTCTGCACTGAATATAACAGAAGATCCTTGTGCACCAAATCAAAGACCAGCTTTAAATCCAACGCACAGTTTCAGGTTTCTGTCCATGTTCCAGGAAGTGCTAAGGCTGCCTGCTGGTGCTGCCTTGATAATCCTGTCCTTCCTTTCTTGCGGAAGAATAAACTATGTCACCATGGTTCTAATTATGGCAATGAAGTAAAGAATCATTTGTGACAGAATCAGCTGACTGTTTTCCCTGTTGACAACATGTGTGATTTGCTAGTCACTGTAGTGTCAATTTTAAGCACGTGACTGCCTTGACTTGGGTTTGTGTTTAGAAGGAGGTTGTCTAAAGAAAGGATGAATGTGGCTACCCTGGGTCCTGAGGCTTGCCCCTACAGGTGCTATTGGTTTTGTAAAGACCCAGAGTGAGGTTGAATGGTAGGGACTAGACTTGGAAGTGCTTTATTCCATAGGAGAACTTGAGGAATCTGTGATGAGGTGGAAAAAGGTGCCAGGGAGCTGTGGTTAGAATAGATCCTAGAGACTAATATTTGGAAGTTTAAGATTTGAATTCCTACTCGGTCATGGAAGTTTGCTGGTTGACTTTAGGCCAGTTATTCTCTCTCAGCCTAACCTACCTTGTAGGGTGGCTGTTAGGATACAGTAGAGGCAGGGAGCATGATATCATAATCCATCTCTTTGGGGAGATAATTGGAATAAATATCTAAAGTAAACATCCATGGAGGCCTAGAGGTAGAATTACATCAGGTCTATGGATGACATAATATGTATGCTAATAGGCTTCTGATGCTTATTTGTCAGTTAGACTGTCATTTCCTGGTCGGGAGGTGGGATGTGCCATGGCAGTCTGAGTGCGTCTTCCCCCCCTCCATTAGAATGTATTCCTCTCCCTCCACTTTCTTGCCTGCGCTTATCTGTATCCTTAGCTGAGTCTTCTCACAGACTTTGTTGCTGTTGCTAATTAAGTTTTTCCTAGAGGTGCAAACCGCTTTCCTTCCCGCTTTCTTGTCTGGGAACCAATGGGCCGATGTATTTGGGCGCTCTTTTTCTGGCTTGTTGATTGGGGGGGGGGGGGGGTTATTTGCTACACCATAGTTTGAATACACTATAATTGTACCCTAACCTGCCTTCTTCCCCCATTACTGACTCAAGAAGTGTAAAACCAGTTGATCCGCTATCAAATAAAAGAAGACCCTATCTTTAGTTTGAAATTTCTTGGACTCTCACATTATTCCAGTTTTTCCATCCAGAACCTCTGGTACCTCATGAACTTGTTTGCGTCTCTAGTCTCCATTCTGTTGAGGACCCATACAGAAACCCCAGGAAATCCTTGGGGTCATAAAACTGACTCCATGGCTCCTATCTGTAGGAGGTAATTGATCTCATTGGTCATGTGATGTCTTTTGTCCCATTTAGCAAAGGTTGGGGAGATGAGAAACCTGCTGTTGGGGAGCTGGGTAGATGGGAGTACAAACCTCCTTCTTCTGATTCATTCTACATGCATAGATGCAGTTCTGTGGGGAAGGACCTGTTCTAGAATTCTCCAGTAAACCCTTCTCTCATTTCAAAACCAAATCGTGGAAGAAGTGACAATTGAGAGTGGAAATACTTCCAGCTTTGAAGTATGGGTCCTTAAAGCAACCATGGGACAAACCTGCATCTACTCCCATCTCCTTGAGACGACTGGACCACATGTACAAGGTTCAGGATGGGAGTGGAATTCTTGTTTTTGCATCCCAAGCCTAACTCCTTGGTGTTGAATTCCTCCTCCAGAAGCAAGCACACCCATTCCGCCTCTTCTAATAAAGAAGGGAAAAAATTGGATGCCTTTGGCAAGCGTTTCTACTCGATGGCAACCTTAGGAATTAAGAAAGCCAACTACTTGGCCTGCATGAGCCGCTATCAATATTCTTTATGGGAGCAGATGTCTGAAACCATTGCCGGCCTCCCTGCTGACAAAAAGACAACAGCTACGAAAATGCAAAAAGAAGGCATGTTGCTTGCCAAGCAGCAGCTTAACTCCACTAAGCATGTACTAGACACCTTTGCTAAGACATTTACTTCTGCCGTGACAGTCCGACGGCACTCTTGGCTCAGATTTACAGCATTAAACCCAGACACCAGAATAGGTATAGAAGACCTACCTTTCAATGGTGCCAGTCTCTTCCACGCCACAACTGACACAGTGCTACATGACATGGATAAGAGCATTAAGGCCTCATGGAACTTGAGTGTCACCACTCTCACTAGGTCATACAAATTCAAATCCTGGTTCAGATCATGGACCCATCAGTCCTCCAACAAACCATCACCAGATCAGTCCTGGAGACCGAGACATCAGCAACTAAACAGTAGAGCATCTTACAACCCCAAATCTAAATTCCAGGCACTGCAGCAACCCACCAGGTCCAAGACTCCACGGACTCCCAAGCAGAGCCTTTGACTCGACTGCTCCCGGTACCCCCATCCCACTTCCTGCTCTCCACTTTACCAACATTTGTCTCCTCCATCATCTCCTGGGGGTATGCGATAGAACTTATTTATCTCCTTCCCCCTATGGGAGTCGTTACCACCCTACCCTTCAACAACCCTACTCAATGAGGTACAATCCCTCCTTCTCAAGAAGGCCATAGAGCCAGTCCTTTCAGAATCACAGGGATATGGCTTTTACTCTTGGTACTTTATGGTACTCAAGAAAGACGGTGACTCTGACCAATTATGGACCTGTGCTCACTCAATAGGTTCATCAGTTACTGCAAGTTTTGAATGACTACTCTTTCCCAGATACTTCCATTGCTGCAGGAGGTGGTCTGGATGGCCACATTCAACCTCAAAGACGCATACTTCCACATCAACATCAGAGTGGACCACAGGAAATACCTACGCTTCATGGTAGGACAAGCCCACTACCAGTACACCGCCCTTCCATTTGGGATCTCCATAGCCCTGAGGGTTTTCATGAAATCGATGGTAGTAGTGGCATACCTCAGGCTCCAAAGCATCATGTTTCCCTACATTGATGATTGGCTCTTAATAGCTCACTCAGAGACTCAGCTCCTGAGAAACATAAACACCACTCTCTCCCTCCTTCAGGAATTAGGGCTCAAGGTGAACCTCAAGAAATCCAATCTCTTCCCATCCAGACAGGTCCAGTTCATTGGAGCCATCATAGACTCCACAGTATGAAGGGCTTTTCTTCCACGTCAGAGGTCAGAGGCCATAACATCCCTGGTTAACCAGAAGTCTGCGGGTTCAGCAACATCCTTCTCCATCCAACTTCTGCTGGGTCTGATGGTGGCTACGACCATGGTCCTACCATTTGCAAGACTCAGAATGAAACCCCTGCAACTATGGTTCCTGGGGCGTTTCAAGCCAGGCAGACAACAATCCACATATCTCCTGATACCTCAGCACATCAGCTCATCTCTCTCGTTGTGGAAACATAAACCCAGTCTGCTAGAAGGGGCTTCATTCTGACACCCCCGCCCCTACGGAGATTCTCACCATGGATGCCTCCTTCAGGGGAATGTTGGTGGGCTCGGTCTGGTCAGGCTCCCAGTGCCGACAGCACATAAACTTTCTAGAACTTCTGGCCATCCGGTTTGCCCTCCTCTTGTTCCTACCGATCCTGCAGGGCACTGTCATTTCCGTCCTTACAGACAATACCATAGCAATAAGTTACATAAACTTTCAAGGTGGGATGGTGTCCAAGAGACTGCCTCCTAGTGATTGACCTGTGGTCGTGGTTCATTCAACAGGGGATTTTTCTGATAGCCGCACACCTCCCAGGGGAGCAGAATACTCAAGCGGACTGCCTGAACAGGGGCAGTGCCAAGTTGCACAAATGGAAACTGAATTGGACTCACCCTGCGCCAAGTGTTCAACAGGTGGGGGTATCCAACCATAGACATCTTCACAACCAGAAACAACAGGAAATGCCCAAACTTCTGTTGCAGGGGAGGCATAGATCCACTGTCATTACAAGATGGCCTCTCGTCCCATGGTTGAACACCTTCCTTTTCATGTTCCCTCCGATTCCATTGATCACCAAAGTCATCAACAAAATCCTGAGGGAAAAACCAGAAGGCAATCCTCATCACTCTTTGGTGGCTGCAGCAGCCTTGGTTCCCAGTCCTTCTCCACCTATCCCGAGGAGAAACTCATCACTTTCCCCCTGCCCCAGATCTCCTCTCTCACGGGGGAAAGTTGTTCATCACAATATTCCCCACCTAAGACTGACAGCATGGAAAATCACCTGGGCTCCTTCTCCCTAAGGATAAGAGATGTCATGGTGAATAGTAGGAAACAGTCTACAAGGAGGTCCTCCGCCTACAAGTGGGCAAAGTTTGAGTCTTTTGCTTGAGACCATGGGGCCCCCTCGACCACAGCGGGCCTTCCTCTCATTTTTAACTACCTCCTTACACTGGTGAATAGGTGCATAAGTTACATATCTTTATGCATTTACTTAGCTACTATTTCAGCCTGCCACATTCGTATGGATGGGTTTTCGATGTTTGCCCATCCAGACCCCAGGTGCTTTTTGAAAGGCCTACTCCGTCTCTACTCCCCAGTAAAGGAACCTATTCCTATGTGGGACTTACCTCTTGTCCTGCATAGCCTGGATCGTTGTCCTTTTGAGTCCATGGTCTCATGCAGCCTCCAACTGGTATCCTGGAAGTCAGCCTTTCTGGTGGCCATTACATCTACCAAGCATGTGGTTGAGCTGCGGGTGCGCAGGTATGATCCACCCTACCTACGTTTCCATGGAGAAGGGGTTCGTTACTCCCACATATTAAGTTCCTCCCTAAAGTCATCTTAGACTTCCACCTTCAGGTGAAAATTTCTCTACGTACCTTTTTCCCCGAAACAAAGTCTGAGGCAGAAAGGCACCTCCACCTACTAGATGTTTGGAGATCTCTCCTGTTTTACCTAGACAGAACAAAAACATTGCGAAGGGATACTCACCTTTTTGTCTCCTATGCAGAACATATGAAAGAGCTTGGGATCTCGGTTCAGAGACCGTCCAAGTGGATTGTGGAGACGATCAAGTTATGTTATCTCTTGGCTAAGCGTCCGCTTCCAGGCCCAGTTAGAGCACATTCCACAAGGGTGCTGGCCACATCCACGGCATTCCTCAGAGGCATCCACTTGCAGATCTTCAGAGCTTCAACCTGGGCAACGCCTAATATATAGTCAAGCACTATGCCTTAGACTTTCGAGCCAGGAGCCGTGCCGCTGTGGCATGAGCTGTTCTACAATCAATGTGCAACTGACTGGCTGCCATCACCTGCCACCAGGTAGGCCAGAGCTTGCTACTCTCCCAAGGGTGTGATGCATAGAGACCACAAAGAAGATAAACAGGTTGCTCACCTGTAACTGATGATCTTTGAGTGGTCATCTGTGCATTCACACTGCCCACCTGATTTCCCCCTCCACTGGCAGCCTACAGTCTTGTGTGGGTTGGACAGCGATCAGAAGGAACTGGCAGGATCTCTGTGCCCTGCCCTGAGCATGCATGGTGGAGTTCCTGGGCATGCGTAGGGACAGGGCATGAAAGAACCTTTAGGAGCTTAGAAGTCACCGTTCAGGGTCGGCGCAGGCACCTGAAATTCCCAAGGGTATGAATGCACAGATGACCACTCAAAGATCATCAGTTACAGGTGAGCAACCTGTTTCTCTGCGGCGGAGGACATCTTGGTGGGTGATTCCCATCATCCATTCAGGGAGGCAGGAATCGATTCTTCTCACTTGCTGTCTCTGATGTGGGAGTCACCCTCCTCTTCAGTTTTTTTTTTTCTGCCTCTTCAGGGAGAGCAGCTCTTCGATTTGGCATTGCCTTCATCTGATCTCTAAATCTTTGTAGTCTCTGTGCAGTCCCACACTTGGCACCTGTGCACAAACCTGACCTTGGAAAGTTCTAGAGCTAGCCTCAAACATTATGATGCATTTTTCTTCTTCACTCTGGGGAGCAGGCAGCAACTGTGCATGCCTGGAACTGAGGAGAAAGTTCTCTCTCTCAGCTCCCCCTCTCTCTCAGCTCCTTTCTGACTGCCATGTTGACCACAGCTCTCTCTCCTCGATGTCACCTCTTCATCCGATTTTCCTTTGTCTCCTGTTCCCTTCTTCTCCCCCTTTCTTTGTTTTTTATTTTCAAAAAAACAAAATGAAGGCAGTTGGTTATTTGTAGGTTTTTCAACCTGTAGGTTTTCAATTGGTTATTTGTAGGTTTTTTTCCCTTTGTGTTTCCCCCCATTCTACATAACTAAAATTAATCCTTATTTCATGATGAAAAATCTTTGGGCTATCTTAATCAGAAAGCTATCTTTAGCTAATTTTTTCCCTCAGAAAGCATTTTTTTTAAAAAAATATCCAATATAAATAAAAAACCTCCAATTTAAATTTTAAAATCTGGTTTTTTATTTTTTTTTTAAAAATGAAATAATAATAATAATACACCCTGATTTTGGTGGTAATAGAAACTGCCCTTCTTGTCACTGCTAAGCCCTTATCAGTGCTGTAATCTGTTCAGGCCAGTGCCATAGAAGATGTTGCTTCCTTGGCCAGTTAAAGAAGTTGTGCATGGTTCTCTTGGGAGTGTGTTAGGAAGAGTGTTGTCTTCAACTAGATGACTCACTGAATCTCATCAATCCCATCACGGAGACTCAATGGCCAGAAGTGTGCCAAGTGCAAGTTTTGTAAATGATCCTCTTTGTGACAGAGTTAGCTGTGGCAGTATTACCACATTTAACAAAGCTCTTCAAGTCAGGCACTGGAGCTGTTCTGCCTGTTTGACTATCTTTCATCCATTCCCTCTAGGGTAGTGTAAGAGGAAGCAGGCTTCTGTGCCGTCACAGACAGGATGGAGTATTGAGCATGGAAAGGGGCTGCATTTATAATTCTCCAGCCTAATTTGCCAGCTGGAACCGTGTGCACATCCTTCTATCAGATACGTTGCAAACATCCCAGCCAGGCTGGGATGTTGCTATGTAGAGCTGGTGACTTGGCTGATATTCTGAGGTTTTTCACATGTAGAACTGTGTTGTTCTCTGTCTGATTAATGTTGCTCTCGCTGCAATTTCATCACAAATTCGACCTTTATATAAGTTGTACTTGGATTTGCAGACTTCATTGCATTTAGAGCTTAATTCTGTAAATCTGAGATGCACTGAAAAAAGTTGAGAATACTCTCCTATTAGTAGTAATATTCAAAGCCTTGTTTGTTTTTAGTTGGCAAGAATGAGTAGTGTGGAATCTACAGCTTTTAATAGTGGGAACAGTTTCTAGTAGAATGTGTGGCCTCCTAGAATGCAGTTGTGGCTGGGATGCTATTCAGCTGGTGGGATATGAGTCCTTTCCTCAGTCTTGGCAGACTCTCCCAATGAAAGGCAAACCCATATTCAGTTAGATTCAGGCATCTGAAGGAGTGTGCGTGCACACAGAAGCTTACACCTTGCAGAAGACTTAGTTGGTCTTGAAGGTCTTGCCACTGGACTCAAACTTTGTTCTTCCAAATTCTGTTGCATATGTCCCACTCCCCTCCCTCGGTGCACCAAGTCTTGTTGGTTATCCCAGACTTGCATGTTCCAGCCTTGGGTTCTAAACTTCTTGGAGAAGACAGTTCTGGGAAAGGAAAGATAATTTAAAATGGTGATTGTAATATTTGAAAATGATAGTAATGTTTTCCATGTGTCAGATTATGGCTGTGTTTAAGAGGAATGTGTTTGTGGCACAAAACCAGCTCTGAAATTTCAGCTATATTTAATTGGGCTGCATTGTTGTACCAACTGCAGGGTAGGAGTACTCAAAATTTATATTGTTTTCTTTTGTCTTGGAAAATTTCTTTGGATACATTGATTCAAGAGAAATGGAGGCTGATTCATTTTTCTTAAATACGCTAATGCACTGTTTTGGGGTCCCATCATAGAACTTGATCTAGGATTTCCTTCAGGTATGGATTGTCAGTAAGGATTTTCCAGGAAAGATTGCAGGACTAATTCTTTATTGTCCTCCCTTTGTTCTTGTCAAAATAGCTTCTATTTTTGTAGCATCTCATACTCTTTGTGGTATTGTGGTAGTTCAGCCTCTGGAGATGTTAAATAGTGCATAGAATGCATTTGATAAGGAGAGTTTTTCATTGGAACTAACTGTCATGCCAGAAATTTCAGGCATTTTCCTATGTGAATTTTGCTTGAATCTGTCACCCCAATGGTTTTTAAGGACCATTTTGGATTTTGTTTCCAGGGTCTAAAGAAGATTTCTGCTTGAGATCAGAAGAGAGGAAAATTTCATTCTCTTGATGTCAGGTAAATTATGAAATACTACTAAGGACAGAGTTGAGCTTGACTGGGGATTAGAGTGTAGTTTCAGAGAGGGTTACAGTTATAGAGGCTACTGGATGCAGATTTACTATGTGGTTAATAGAGATTTAATGCTGCTCAGATTCCCACTCAGGTTTTGTTTTGTAGTGGCAGTACTCGGTTTTGATGCTTTTGCAGTCCCAAGTGGTGTTTAGACTTTTGATCTACCCATGAACTTATAACTGTAGTAGTTAAACTTTTTTTTCAGTTATTAAACAGCTGCCAGTTAGACCAACTGTGTCCTCCAGGAGTGACTGCTCTTCTATTGTGTGCTTAGCTATAAGATTGTCTGTTCTTGACTGCCAATATTAAGTTCATACATAGTTCTGTTCTGAGGAGATAACTTGCTACTTAGTGGGTGTACTTGCAAAACGTACTGACAGTTACTCATACCAAGTTTTGATACATTCTGCATGGAGCCGAGCTTCTCTCAGAATCTCTTAATTGTCCTTGTAGCTCCATAAAATATACAATGAACAGTATAATTCTTGGGGTGGAAATACTTCCTGCAATCCCCTGGCAGTATCATTCTGTCTATTTTGATCTCAGCTTTTAGCTTAGAACTGACAAATCCTTGACTGTCTCTTTTGAGAACTGCTCAGAATCAATCAACTTTGACCCATTCTGCTTGAGATTATTTATAGTAGTCAGAATTGATTCACTTAGCCTATTGGAGGAAATATGACTGAAAGGAAACCAGTCTACATTTGGTTAAGAAAGTATATTTTACAACCAAGGGACCTTTGAGGACTTGCAGGAGGTATCTCCTCCCTCCATTCCCCTTTTTCTTCTCTGAAAGCCCCCCCCCCCCAACTTCCCTTTTCTACCTCCCCCCCCCCCCCCAAGCTTTCCTCCTTTCCCTCCCTTTTGCAGCTTCTCACCCAAAGAACTCTGGCTGAGTTATGTGATGCTGGCTGCTAGGCCCAGTTGTGCAGTGGGGAACCTTCTTCAGCTATATTATTTATTTACTTCATTTGTATCCTGCTTTTCTGCACAATGGGGTCCCAAAGCAGCTTACATCATTCTCTCCATTTCATTCTCACAGCAACTTTAGGAGGAAAGTTAGGCTGAGAATGTATAATTTGTCCCATGTCCCCAAGTGAGCTCCCATGGTGGAGTGGGGATTTGAGCCTGGTTTCCCCATATCCTAGTGTGAAACTCCAACCACTATGGCACACTGGCTTTCTCCAGTGGTTCTTCGTGGGACAGTCCTCACGTCTGGGATAAGCTCCTCCTCCTTCCGCAGGGTCGGCTCCAGCTTTGATCCCGGTGGGGAGGGGCTTATTCCTCCTGAGGTGTCCCAGTTCTTAGCCGGCCCTGCTTGCAGCAGGACGGAAACCAGCAGCGCTAGCAAGCGCAACAGGCTAGAAGACGAAAGAAAGAAGAAAAAAGGATTCAGAAGGCGGCAGAGCGGGCCTGAGCGAGTCAGCCTTGGGTGGCCCCCGACGGCGGCGACTCGAAAATTGGCCAAACGGCCCCGCGCCGGCTTCACCCGCCAAATTTATTGAGCGGAGAGCCTGCTCCAACCAGACAGGAGCGCGCCGGGGAACGAGCGACAACATAAAAAAGGTATTCCCCTGCCCCGGGTCCCGTGCCGCTCTGGATTCCCTCGCCGCCGCGAGGAAGACGACCGCTCCCTCTCCTGCGCAGGGAGGCGGAGGCCCGATCGCTCACTCGGCTAGAGTTTCAGCAGGGGGGGGAAAGAAGCGCGAGACCTCTCCCATTACCCACCCTCGGCGGCCGCTCTCTCCCCCGGGCAGGGAGGCGGAGGTCCGGCTGTCCGCCCGCCCTCAGGGTCGCCGGCGACAGCCTCTCCCCGGATTCCCGGCGAGATGAGCCCAAACGCGAGGCTACTGCCGGCACCCCCTCAGAGACAAGCCCGGTTAGAGCTCGGGGCTCGGAGCCGGAGCGGAATAAAAGGAGGGGGGGGGGTGAAAAGGAGAGGTCGCAGAAAAGGAAAAGTTTTCCACCAGAAGGGCTTCCTCACTAGGTCCCCGGGCAGCGTAACCACCAGCTTCCCAGCCGTTTAGGCGGGAAAAGCGGCGGCGGCCATCTTGGAGACTGCCTCGTGTTCCCCCCCATTCTCTCTTTTCCTGTTTTCCCCGCGCCTTTTACGAGCCACGGGAATGGCGGGAAACAAGGGCGGCCATCTTAAAGCGACCTACCAACTAGGACCCTGGACGGACCCAACCAGAATAGGCCCTGGGAACCACCCCAGGCCTGAGACCTCTCTGTGAGAGATGGACCCGCCCCCCCCCCCCCCTGTACCCCTACTTCAAAGGCCCATTAAGGGAACAAAGAAAAGCACCAGCCCAGAAGCCTTCTGCGCTGAAGTTTCAACGGAACATTCCCTAAGGAAAATACAGGGGAGGGGGAATTCAAAATTCCTTTTTTTTCGGAAAGAGTATGGCATTCTCTATTTCTTTCCACAGGTCTAACACTGGGAAAAAATAATGGCTAATAGTCCACTGCACAGTGAACCCTTTGGGGAACCCAGTTCACCCAGATTGTCTGTCTCCTTAGCCTCTCAGGAACCCACAGAGACTCAGGACATCCAACCCAGCCAGGCCACGCAGGCAGCCCTCCTGGGCTGGTTTAAAAATGAGATGAAACAAGAGGTTGCAGAAATGATTAAAGAGGCACTTCTTGGTAAAGAACTGCATACCCCCCCCCTAGAGAGGGGCAGATCAGCTAAGAGGTCTAGAACAAGACGCAACTCTCCGAGTGCCTCCAGGTCACCCAACCCAAACAAACGACAAAAAAAGGGCTCGTCCACTAGACCGCACAGCCCTCTTATGGGAAATGAGGCCTCCTGCTCGGGATCCTCTTCTTCTTCTAACTCAGATTTGGAGGAAGGGGAACTGTCTGAGGATGAGGAGGAGGTCATGCCCTCTGCTCAGTCCAGGTTGTTCCCTCAAGATCTATACTCACGCCTACTCCCAAAGGTGCTTAGGACCCTAGGCCTTACTACTAAAACCAAGGAGGAATCTCAGGACTCTGAGTTTCAAACAGGTTCGGGAAAACTCATGCCTAAGGTGTCTGTCGCCCAGACAGGGCTGCCCCTCCCAGCCCCGTTCTTCGATATCATGAAAGCGGAATGGGAGCACCCAGCCAAACCCAAGGCTAACCATGGGCTCATTTCAAAATTTTACTCTCTTATGCCAGACGCCACCAAAAAACTTAAACTTCCGGTGGTAGACGACCCAGTCACCAGCCTATCCTCCAACTCGGTACTCCCCATGGACACAGATGGGATGCCCCGGGACCAGACTGATAGACGCATAGAGCAAGCTCTGAGAAAAAACTTTGAAGCCTCAGCTTCGGTAGTTAAAGCCTCGACCGCTGGATCTATGTTCGCCAGAGCCGCTTACGACTGGGCAGAAAACCTAGCAGCAGCGGGTAGCAACGTGCCGAAAGAGTTCAAAGACGAGCTTAAAAAGATCTCTCTGGCAATCGCCTTCGCAGCAGATGCCACACTGGATGCCATCCAGCTCACTGCCCGGGCCATGGCATGCAGCGTGACTGCCCGGAGAAATCTCTGGCTACGTCACTGGGACGTCGATGCCCTTGCCCAAGCCAAAGTAGCAGCGCTTCCCTTTAAGGGAGGAAACCTATTTGGCGACGGCCTAGATAGGTATCTAATCGAGGATAAGGACAAAAAGAAAGTCCTTCCTTCCAAGAGTAAGGGCACAAAACACAGGAAACGTTTTCAATCCTTTCGGCCCTTTCGAGACCACAGAAGGGGACAAAAATCCACCTTCACCAAATCCTTTAAGGGGAAATGGCAAGCTAGGCAGACAGGCAACAAGCCCTTCTTCAACAACAACAAAGGAGAGCAATCAACCGCCAAGAACCCCAGGAAAGGCGCAACATGACTATCTGAGAAAATCAGATCCGCGAAAAATCGGAGGACGTCTTCTGTTTTTCGCAGATCAGTGGCATGCAACGGTTTCCGACCGTTGGGTGCTAGAGACGGTGACACACGGATACAAAATAGAATTTGCTCGCCTACCAGGGCGTCGCCTTATTCAGATACCAAAATACCAAAACCTTTCCAAACACCGGCTCATGGAGACGGCAATTCGACACCTACTGGACATAAGAGCCATAGAGAAAGTGCCCCTTCCCCAACAGGGTCAAGGGGTCTACTCCATCCTATTTGTAGTGCCAAAAAAGAATGGGGACGCCAGAGCAATCTTGGATTTAAAATGGCTAAACTCCCATGTCAAACACAAAAAGTTTCGAATGGAGACCCTAAAGTCCATCCTGAACGCGTTACAGGAAGGAGACTTCCTAACTTCTCTAGACCTTTCAGAAGCCTATCTCCATATTCCCATTCACAGCTCACACAGGAAATTCTTACGCTTTTCATACGCAACCCACCATTACCAATACAGGGCCCTCCCTTTCGGTCTGAAATCCTCACCCCGGGTATTTACCAAAGTGTTGGTGACCCTGGTAGCTCACCTCAGGATAAAAGGGGTGGAGCTTTTCCCCTATCTGGACGATATTCTGATCAAGGCCCCTACGGCCCAGGAGAGTTCGCACTCCTCCAACATCACCATACAGATCCTTCAAAACCACGGCTTCGTGATCAACAGAGAGAAGAGTCACCTTTTACCCAGTCAACAACTAACACACTTGGGGGCGAGGATAGATACTATACAGGACAGAGCCTTCCTTTCCCAGGAGAGGGAACTAAAGATCAGGGAACTCTTGACCGGGGTGGTGCAGTCGCAGCGGGTTCCCCTCATGACACTGACAAAACTACTGGGGATGCTGGTATCGTGCCAGGAGCTAGTTCCGTGGGCACGCTTCCATGCCAGACCCTTACAGAGGTTTCTCCTACCTCATCAATTTGCAATCGCACACAAACAACACAAATTGCTGCACCTACCATCAGATCTGAGTCAGCAATTACAATGGTGGCTTCAGCCGGAGAGGTTCAGTCTGGGGTCTCCCCTCAGGGATCCCCAGAAGGTAACGATGACAACAGACGCGAGCCTCTGGGGTTGGGGGGCGCATTCGGAGGGCCACATGGTACAAGGGGAGTGGTCAAAGGAAGAGACACAGGAAAGCATCAACTTCCTAGAACTCAGAGCAATTCGTTTGGGCCTCCTAAGCCTTTCGGCTCACCTCTCAGGTCGCCATGTGTTGGTCCAGACGGACAATGTGACGGCGAAGGCATATGTGGACAGGCAAGGAGGAACTCGAGTCCAGAAGTTACATTTAGAGGCAGCTCGTCTCTTGTCTTGGGCGGAGACGCATCTTCAGTCCTTGAGGGCGATTCACGTCGCCGGAAAGGACAACGACTTGGCAGATTGGCTCAGCAGAGAACGTATAGATCAAGCAGAATGGATGCTGAACAGCGAGGTATTCAGGATGATCTGCGACAGGTTCGGGAGAGTAGAAATGGATTTATTTGCGACAGAGTCCAACTGTCAAGTACCAGTTTTTCTATCAAGAACAAAAAACGAAGCGGCAACAGGTCTAGACGCACTGACTTACCCTTGGCCCCAGGGCCTCCTGTACGCCTTCCCACCGATCAGCATTATCCCAAGGGTAATACAAAAGATACGACATCAAAAGGCGGAAGTGATCCTGATCGCCCCCTACTGGCCTCGCCGCGCATGGTTCCAGGACCTGTTAAGAATGTCCATAGCAAAGCCATGGACTCTGACAACAAGACAGGACTTGCTGACCCAGGGGTCACACCATCACCCCAGACCGGAACTACTCAAACTCACAGCCTGGAGGTTGAGCGGGAGGCTTTAGCCGGGATGGGCTACTCCAAAAAAGTCCTAACTACACTCTTAGCCTCTCGCAAGGCTTCTACCAATCGAACCTACAACGCCACATGGCGTGTTTTTCATTCCTGGTGTAGGCAACGAGGGATCTCACCCCTCAAGGCCTCCGTTAGGGTTACCCTAGATTTTCTACAAGACGGACTGGACAAAGGTCTTAGTCCTAGCACCCTTAAGAGACAGGTGTCAGCCATCTCAGCCGTTCAGGGAGTCAGGAAAGGGAGGTCCCTTCTTCTGCATGCACACGTCAAGCGTTTCCTAAAAGGGGCAACGCTGATAAATCCCCCACAGGTTCACCGGTTCCCCTCCTGGAGCCTGAACCTGGTTTTGAAGGCTTTATGCAAGCCGCCGTTTGAACCAATGGCCACCTGTCCCCCTAGGGAATTAACTTTTAAAACTTTGTTCCTTGTAGGTATCACTTCGGCCCGACGGGTATCAGAACTGAGAGCGCTCTCGGTTAATAGGGAGCTATGTGTCTTCCATAAAGAGAAGGTAGTATTGCGCCCTGACCCGGCGTTCATACCCAAAGTAAACTCTATTTTCCATAGGACAGAAGAATTAGTCCTACCATCGTTCTGCAGTAATCCTAAGCATGAGATGGAAAGACAATGGCATTGCCTGGATGTACGAAGGGCCCTTAGTTTCTACATAGAACGGTCTAAACAGTGGAGAAAGACAGAGTCTCTCTTTGTGTCCTTCAGACACCCTTCGGGGGGGAGTCAGGTGTCCACCGCCACCCTTAGCAGGTGGATCAAGGGGTGCATCGTGATGGCCTACAAGGCTCAAGGGGTGGATCCCCCACAGGGTATTCATGCTCATTCCCTGAGGAGCGCGGCTACTTCTGCAGCCTATAGGGCGTTCCCTACCTTGGACACAATTTGCAGAGCGGCCACTTGGAAATCAGTCCACTCATTTACTAAGCATTATAGAGTGGATAGACTAGCTTCAGCTGAGGCGGTTTTTGGACGGAGGGTACTGCAGCACGTCGTTGTATCGGCGGAAGCGGCTTCCCTCCCATGATTTACTGCTTTTTTACGTCCCAGACGTGAGGACTGTCCCACGAAGAACCACTGGAGAACGGAAGACTCTTTCACTTACCGTGAGGCTTCCTTCTCGGTGGTTCTGAAGTGGGACAGTCCGGCCCACCCTTGATGGGCACGTTTCCGCTGATACAGAGGGTGCTGTAGTCCCTTGCAGTGCTCCCAGTCGCTCTTAGGATCCGCCTGGCCCGTTCAGTATAGTATAGCGTGGCTAGGTGTTACACTGAAATGTAGATAGTTTCAAGTATAATCAGTTAAAGATTATAGCTTCCCTGTTGGAAGCGGAGTTTTCTTCTAGTTTTTTCTTCCCACGACCGTGGGGGTTTTTGGGCTTATCGACACTGGGACACCTCAGGAGGAATAAGCCCCTCCCCACCGGGATCAAAGCTGGAGCCGACCCTGCGGAAGGAGGAGGAGCTTATCCCAGACGTGAGGACTGTCCCACTTCAGAACCACCGAGAAGGAAGCCTCACGGTAAGTGAAAGAGTCTTCCGTTCACGGGGCGGCTGCTGTTGACCAGTAGCAAGCAGCTAAGCCTGGGTGAGTCATGAAGCTTGTGTGGTGACAAGCTGCCTGGTGATTGCTGCCAGACTTGATCCCATGAGTCCTCTCTCTAAGGCCAAAGGGCCCTCCCCACCCCCGCCTTTACTGACAGAAACCAAGGCTTCAATTGGTAATACAGTTGTGATTGCCTGGCAACGGCCACAGAGGACATTTGTTTCTTAAAGCGGTGGGCGCACTGTGTTTATTTTTTTTGAAAAGTCTTTTATTTCACACATAAAAAACAGATAATAAACATACAAACATATGTACATAAATGGGGAAGAGTCATTATGTTGTTTTTCCATGTAATCATTTGACCTCACACTGTAACTAAAAGCTTCGTTTCTTGTTTACACCTTATAGTTTTAATAAACTCATTTTGCTGTTTTTAATTCTTTTTGCTTCATCTGTGAGCCTAGGAATTTTATGTGTTATGTTCCTCTTATCCCTTTATAGAACCTTGACCACGTGTCCTCAAAGTCTTCTTTGTAATTTCCTCTCAAAATTGAAGTTAGATTGTCCATCTCTGTTGTTTCCAATATCTCGTTTACGACTTCTTCCTTTGGAGGAATTTCACTTCTTCTCCAATATTTAGCATATAATATTCTTGCCGCTGTCACAATGTGTATGAGATAAAAATCTTGGTTTTTATATTTCTCTGGCATTATATTCAATAAAAACAATTCTGGTGTATAAGGCACTATAGTTTTTAACACTTTTTGCAAAAGTTCATGTATCCAACTTTAATATTTTTTAACTTTATCACATGTCAACCAACTATGAAAAAATGAACCAACATTATTTTTACATTCTCAACAGTCATTTGGTAAGTCAGGGTAAAACTTAGCAAGCTTATCTGGGGTAATATCATCTATAGAACATTTTATATTTTTTTTCCTTATATGAAGTCGCTTTAGTAATCTTTACATTTGTTCTCCATACAGATAGCCGTTGGTCTAAATCAGTATTATGACCCAGGTTTTGTGCCCATTTGACCATACAGTTTTTAACTATTTCATCTTGTGTTTTATCTTCTAACATTATTATATACAATTTCTTAATCCATTTCTTATATCTTATCCATTTCTATTACATTTGTATAGAAACCCAATGGCTTATCTTTAGGAAATCTCGACTCTATTTGTACCCTTTCCCACCAGCCTATATTGATCTGTTGTTCATTAAGTCTTTCTGTTGATTTAAATTCATTTTTAATGTCTAACAAATCTTCATATCTTAACAACATATTTTTTTGAAGTAGATTAGGATTTGTGAACGCTTCAAGTGGTGAAACCCATTTGGGTGTCTTAGTATAAAATAATCTTTTAATAGTTTCCCATACCATCAGTAAACATTTCCTAATCAAATGTTGTTTAAAATATCTGTGTGTATCTGATTTTCTATACCACACAAATGAGTGCAAACCCAATAACAAATCATGTCCCTCCAAAGTTAATATTCTAGTGTTTTCTAACATAATCCATTCTTTTAACCACGTTAGTGCTGCTGCTCTATAGTATAAAAGTCAATCTGATAAAGCAAATCCAGCTCCTTCTTTATCATCTTGTAAGGCCTTCATTTTTGTTCTTGGTTTTTTGTTTTGCCATATAAATTGTGATATTACTTTATCAAGTTCTAAGTGATTCAAAACCAGATTTTTCTTGTAACTGTTGCACTTGATTTTTATTCATGTTTTTAGTTAACATTTTTGTTTTGGTCAAATTAATTTTCAATCCAGCCACATGTCCATAGTTCAATAATGTCGTCAGCAGTTGCACAATTGAATCCAATAAGGTTTTCTAGAATAAATACCAAGTCATCTGCAAATGCTTGTAGTTTATATTCTTCTCTTATTTTAACACTTCTAATATATCTGTCCTCTCTGATCATATTATTTAAAACTTCAACTACAAATATGAACAGCAATGGTGAAAGTGGACAGCCTTGTCTGGGTTTTTTTTTGTATTTCAATATTTTGTGATAAATCACCATTAATGAGAATCCTAGCTCTTTGTTTAGTGTAAATTGCTTTGACCATTGTAAAGAATTCTGTACCACATTGAGAGGCTAACAGTTGCTCCAGCATAAAGCTCCAGATGACATTATCAAATGCTTTTTCAGCATCTAGGAAAATTAAGGCCATCTGTTTCTCCAGGTGAGCTTCAAAGTATTCGATAACATTTAAAACCTGACATTATTTCTGAGTTGTCTTTTGGGTAAAAAGCCTGCTTGATCTTGATGGATTATCTGTATCAGTATTTTCTTCAATCTTCTGGCTAAAGTAGAAGCATAGATTTTATAATCCACATTTAATAATGAGATTGGTCTATAGTTTTTAATCTCTTTCTTGTCCAAGTTTTGTTTATGTATCAAGGTATTAAGGCTTCATTCCAAGTATCAGGTGTTCTGCCCTCTCTTCTTACACTCTGGAAAACATATTTCAACGGTAATGTCAGTTGATCTTCAAATATATGATAGAATTCTGCCAGTAGACCATCAGAGCTTGGTATCTTCCCTTTTTTAGTTCCTTTATTGCTTCAGTGATTTCACAGATTGTTATTTGATCATTTAGAATTTTCCATTGTTCTTCATTAAATTTGTTGGTATTATGCTTCTTTAAAAAGTCTTAAATTTCTTCTGGTGTAGCTTCTGTTTTTTGACATAGGTTTCTATAAAATGTCTCAATTTTTTTTAGTTCAGTAGGGATATTTTTTTCTTTTCCTTCATCATCTTTTAGGATCTTTATGTATCTTTTTCCCTTTCCTTTTCTTAATTTATATGTGAGCCATCTTGTTGGCTTGTTAGCATTTTCAAAAAAAGTTTAGCGTATGTAATTTTTTTTTTTTACTATTTCCTCTGTCAATAGGCAATTTATTTGGTGTTGTAGAAGTTTTAATTTCGCTCTTAAATGCTCAGCTGAAGTATCATGTTTTAACTTCTTGCTTCTTAATCTGTTCTTCAATTTGTGAGAATTTTTCAATTTTTTTTTCGTATGTGCTGCTTCTCTAATTATCCAGCCTCTAGCATATGCCTTAAACACATCCCATACTGTTCTGATAGAGATATCTGGTTTTATATTCTGCTGAAAAAACATTTGAAATTCTTTTTTTCAAGATGTGCTTCACCACAATGTCCACAGGCTTCATCTGACTGCTTGACTGATTGGGCAATAAACCTAGGTTTTTCTCAGCAGGTCTCTGAGGTCCTCCTCAGTTTTTTCACATTGTCCGCTGGGCACTTTTATGCCTTTAAGTGGAACCGTTTTTTTCCTTATGGTGTAAGGGGTAGAGGAGTTCTCCCTCAAGGTATACACCTGCTGCTATTTCTGCTCTCTACATAGATTTGGACCTCCCTTTCCCCCCATTCACTTACAAAACATTTCCTTAAAGGATTAGAAAACCTGTGCCCCCTGTAGAGACCCTTCCCAGTGATCTCTCTCCCTGATGCTGACCTGCTTAATGCGAAGGCCATTAGAGCCTCTCACTACTTGCTCTAGACTAGAGCTCTGTTGGCTATGAAAGTATTATTTTAGTGGCCATAACTTCAGCCAGATGTTTTGGTGAACTAGCCACTCTTAGAGTTGAGCAACCCTTTTTAAAGTTTTACCTGGGACATGTGGCTCTCTGTTCCAGTTTGAGTTTTCTGGATTTATATACAGTTTTTTGTCTTTGGTTTCCCATTTCTGTACTGTGTATCTCCGAATTTGATTGTTGTATACCTACTGATTGGCAGGCCTGCACATGTGCAATCCCCATATGTGCCTGCACAGAAGCTACTTGATGAATAATAGTTACAGGTAAGAAGAAGAAGATAAGAGATTGGATTTATACCCCGCCCTTTACTCACATGGAGTCTCAGAGCAGCTTACAAACTCCTTTTCCCTTCCCTTCCCCACAACAGACACCCTGTGAGGTAGGTGGGGCTGAGAGAGCTCTTTCCCAACCTGTCCTTGAGGGAACAGCTGGTACAGAGCTATGGCTTGCCCAAGGTCATCCAGCCAGGTACAAGTGGAGGAGTGGGGAATCAAACCCGGTTCTCCCAGATTAGAGTCCGCGCACTTAACCACTACACCAAACTGGCTCTCCTGCAACCCTGTTTATTTGATTGCTGTGGTTTTATAGAATCATAGAGTTGGAAGGGGCCATACAGACCATCTAGTCCAACCCCCTGCCCAATGTAGGACCAGCCTTAAGCATCTCTGATAAATATTCGACCAGCCTCTTCTTGAAAGCTGCCTGTGAAGGAGAGCTCACCACCACCAGTTTGGTGTAGTGGTTAAGTGCGCGGACTCTAATCTGGGAGAACCGGGTTTGATTCCCCACTCCTCCACTTGCACCTGGCTGGATGACCTTGGGCAAGCCATAGCTCTGTACCAGCTGTTCCCTCAAGGACAGCTTGGGAAAGAGTTCTCTCAGCCCCACCTACCTCACAGGGTGTCTGTTGTGGGGAGGGGAAGGGAAAAGGAGTTTGTAAGCCGCTCTCCCTTGGGGAGTGGAGGGCGGGGTATAAATCCAATCTCTTCTTCTTCTTCTTCTTCTTCCCTAGGCAGCTGATTCCACCTTTGAACCACTCTGACCGTGAAAAAGGTTTTCCTAATATCCAGCCGATACCTTTCTGCATGTAATTTAAACCCGTTGCTTCGGATCCCTATCCTCTGCTGCCAACTGGAACAGCTCCTTGCCCTCCTCCAAATGGCAGCCTTTCAAATATTTAAAGAGAGCAATCATGTCCCCCCTCAGTCTCCTCTTCTCCAAATGAAACATTCCCAAGGCCCTTAGCCTTTCCTCGTAGGGCTCAGTTTCCAGAACCCTGATCATCCTCATCGCTCTCCTCTGCACCCTCTCGATTTTGTCCACATCCTTTCTGAAGGGAGGCCTCCAGAACTGCACACAGTACTCAAGGTATGGCCTTACCAAGGCAGTATACAGAGGGGATATGACCGCCTGCGATTTCGATGCTATGGCCCTTTTAATACAACCCAAGACTGAATTTGCCTTTTTTGCCACTGCATCACACTGACTGCTCATATTCAGTTTACAGTCCACTCTTACCCCAAGATCTCTTTCGCATACACTACTCCCCAGAAATGTATCCCCCATCCAGTATTTGTGCCTGAGATTTTTGTGGCCCAGATGTAGTACTGTGCATTTATCTTTGTTGCATTGCATTCTGTTTGCAACTGCCTGCTTTTCCAGAGTATTCAGATCTTGTTGAATTTTAACTCTGTCTTCTTGGGTGCTTGCTACTCCTCCCAATTTGGTATCATCAGCAAATTTAATGAGTAGCCCTTCTACCCCTTCATCCAGATCATTGATAAAAATATTGAGAAGTACCGGGCCCAATACCAAGCCTTGCGGCACCCCACTGGACACCTCCCTGCAGTCTGATGAAACACCATTGACCACCACTCTTTGGGTGTGGTCCTCTAACCAGTTCCCTATCCACCGAACTGTCCCATAGTCCAGTCCACAGTCTTCCAGTTTGCCCATCAGAATGTCATGGGGAACCTTATCAAAAGCTTTACTGAAATCCAGGTAAATCACATCAACAGAGTTCCCACGATCCAGTAAGCTTGTTACATGATCAAAGATGGAAACCAGATTGGTCTGACAAGATCTGTTGGGGACAAAATCATGCTGACTTCCCTGGATCACTAAGTGGTCCTTCAGATGCTTACAGGTCAGTCCCTTTAAAATCTGCTCTAATATCTTCCCAACAACAGAAGTCAGACTGACTGGCCTGTAGTTTCCTGGGTCATCCTTCCCTTTCTTAAAGACTGGGATAACATTTTCTCTTCTCCAATCTTGTAGCACATCCCCAGTCCTCCAGGAGGCCTCGAAGATGCTGGATGGAGGCTCTGCAAGTTCATTAGAAAGTTCTTTAAGCACTCTTGGGTGCACAGCATCTGGCCCAGGGGATTTGTATTCATCCAGTGCAGCCAGGTGCCTCCACAACCTCCCTGTCAATGTCAACTGGACACTCAAGTGCCCTGTTATGTCCTCTACCATTTCTAGATGGGTTCGAGTTCTTCAGGGAGATAACAGAGGCAAAAAGTCATTAAACCTGTCTGCTTTTTCTCTGTCCTCCACCAGAGTTTCTCCTTCTACTCCCAAAAGCAGTCCAATTGCCTCTTTTACCTTGTGTTTGCTTCTCACATATCTGTAGAAATTTTTCTTATTGTAGCGACGCCCCCCCCCCCCCCCAAACCCAACTCATACTGAGCTTTGGTTTCTCTGATGGCTTATCTGCAGTACCTAGTAACTCGCATATACTCCTCTTTAAAGGTCTGACCTTCCCTCCATTTCCCTTTTCTCCCTTAGCTTATTCTGAAGCTCTTGGTTCATCCACATTGGTTTCTTGGAGCCCTTACCATGTTTCCATCTTGCTGGAATAGTGAGGGCTTGAGCTCACAAAAGCTCATGTTTCAGAAAAGCCCACCCTTCCTTCACTTACTCCTTTCCCTTCCAGCACACTCCCCCATGGAATGACTCCCGTCAAGCCTCTGAGTTCGTTGAAGTCGGCACTACGAAAATCTAACCTACAGGTCTGGCTACGAACTTCCTTGACCCCCCACAGCAACTGGAATTTAAGGAGGGCATGGTCCCTTCCCCCTAAGGTCCCCCTAAGGCTTTCTGGATTCCTGCTGTCTCTTTTTAAGGTGGAGGTAGACTTCAAGACATGGTGTTTTTTTTATTCGGTTCTAGGGAGTGTTCTTAAACGTCTTAGTTTCAAGTATCAGAATCTTTAATATGCTGAATTGTTCTCCAGGCAGATGTGTTTTGTTTACACTGGTACAAACTGGACAAATTTTGTTCCACACACTAAAGAGCTTCAAATATTCTCTACCGTTTTGACCAAAAAGAACCTAGAAGGTGAAAATCCGTTATTGGCCTTCAGCACACTCAATTCAGTTGTGACACAGAATTCAGAAGGCTGTCTCTCATTGCAGTCTTATCCATTCTCTTCTGTAAAGGACTGAATTAGAACACTGTTTGGTTAGCGTGCCAGGCAGGAGAGTATTTTGTCTGTATTGGGAGCTCTTGAACTTTTGCATGTACTACAGTTGCACATTTTATGGGGCAGCAAATGTGTCTGTAAATCCCTTGAATGCTGTTGGAGACCTTCCCATTTATTTCAATTTAGAGGCATGGCTTTGAGCACTAGAATGCAAACCTTTCTCATGCTTGTTATACAAAGTTATATTCAGAACTTTTATTTATTTATGTACTGCCATTTTATACCCAGCCTTTCTGCACAATGGGGACTCAAAATTACGTACATTGATCTCCCCTCCATTTTATCCTCACAACAACCCTGTGAAGCAGATTAGTCTGAGGGCACATGACAAGTTCACCCACTGAGCTTCCATGACAGTCTGGGGATCTGAACCTGGGTCTCCGAGATCCTAGTCCAGCATCTTAACTACTACACCACACTGGCTACTTCTAGTTTAGCATTGCCTAGCCCCTTCTGTAAATCTCTTCTGACCTCAAAAGATGGAGAGCTGCCAAAAATGCCAAAGGACAGGAAATTAAGGATGCAAACTTCAGTTTTTCAGTGCAATGAACTACCTTGTTATCAGTTAGCTGATAGAGTTCACTATGCAGAGACAGTGCCCTAGGCTTGCTGCGTACTGGATAAGTATAAATATGAAGTATATCAGAGTAGGAAGATATTATGTAGATATCTGTGAAAGTGTACTTCCTGCTTCGTCACCTCCTGAAAACTTGGTATGATGTATTGATTCTCCATTTGTTTCTGAAAGAAATTGCTTTGCCACAAGGTAATGACTCTGCCAGTATATCTGAATTATTACCTAAGGGACGAGGTTCTGCTAAGAACAGTATTTATGATCCTGCATTAACTCCTGAATTCTGCATTTAAAAGGACTTTTCAGACATTAAATATCCTGTTACAGTGACATTAAAGTATCTTCAAGGTTCAGATAATTTTTTTAAAAAAACACAGTTCAGCAGAATGGAGAGAACTCGCAGTCTTTTTGCTGCAGCTAAAATCCCACTGGAATAGTTTAGATCTTCACCATTGTCTTGCGTGAATCAGGATTTGTCCATTGAACTCCTCAGCACTGATGAATCCATTGCGTTTTAATATTGGATTAATGTTTAATGTCAGAACGTCAGTTACATGCTTAAAAAGGGAACATTTCATGTTAGTGTGGAGAGAGGGGCATGTGCCTCTTGGAACTCTTAGTTTTGTGGATTGATCTCATTTAAAATATTGTTGTGTTATTGGGAGATATGTATGTTTATGTTCAGAAGGCACCCATGGCTGTGAGACCTTACTGGTTTGAGTTCTGACTAATTTAGGGCACAGAGAATACTGGGATCAGATTTCCTGACATTTTGATTTTAACTTAGAAGCAGCTGTGGACTTCCGGAAGAGATGCGCCGAATGGCGGACGCCTCTCTCCGCTCGAGCGGGAGAGGCGATCCATGCCCGGTGGGGAGAAGGGGCTCTGGACCGGTGCCGAGCACCCAGAGACCTCAGTAAAGGGGCTCTGCCTGGGGTGGCACGAGTAGGGACCTCTCCCGGCGGTGGCGACCGCGGGATCGAGGTTCCCCTCATCACCGCCGTAGGTTCCCCCACTGCGGAAGCCTTTATGGCTGCAAGCGCAAACCGAGAAGCAGCAGAGAATGCGAAGCGATGAAACTACAACTCCTCCGATACGCACGGTGAAAACGTGAGTCTCAAAGAAGGACTGTAAATTAAGCGGGGAACAGGGTGGGTGGAATGAAAATCCCCCCCCCTTCCATTATCGAAGCGTACTTATGGGACTTTCCCACGGCGTTACTGATCGAGTAAAAGCGTTTGTGAATTGTTGGAGGGCAGGATCGCATGCTTGAAGATAAAAGCTTTAAATCGATATAAGTGCCGCTAAGAAAGTCGCTTCTTCGATCCGTCTTATCTAACTGTAAACAAAACCGAAAGAGTAACAATGACGGGGAAACCGAAACCTTCCCCTAAACTAGGAAGCGCTGCTCCGAGTTCAAAGGCTGATACCACAGAGATGAGCGCAATGTTTTCCGCGTTATTGCGACCCCTGGTGGACCAGATGACTACTCTCAATGCAAAAATGGATACAATGCAAAAGGAGCTGAAAGAGTCAGGCAAAAAAACAGGAAAACTGCAACAGGACCTTATGGAGGTGAAAGCATCTACAAGTAAACAGGACTTAAGGCTACAAAAAAAAGAAAAAGAAAAGGCTTCTCAACGTGATTCCCTTCTGAAATTACAGATGGAACATTCAAATTTCTTCCTACGGCTTCAGAATGTTCCGGAAAAAAAAGGGGAGGATCTTAAAAAACTGCTAAGTGAAGCACTAGCGCCATCAACAGGTTTGAAAGCAGAAGAAATTGTAAGTGACATGGATTTGGTTTACAGGACCTATCCAGTATATATTAAAAAGAAAAACCTGCCAGGCGAAATAATGATAAGATTCTCCAAAAAATCAACAAGAGATGTGGTGTTAAAAGCCACCAACAGAGCAACACTGAAGATCCAGGAAGAGGAGATTAAAGTTCTGAAGGACATACCATTTGAAATAAGAAAAAGAAGAAAAGCCTACAAAAACTTAACGACATGGCTTCAGTCTGAGTCAATTGTATATCGTTGGAACGCTCCAGAGGGACTAAGTTTCAGTTTCAAAGACAAAAAATATAAAATTGACTCTGTTGAACAGGCAAAGAAGTTTCTCGAAAAAGGTAAAAGAAAGCAGAGAGAGACTCAGATGATTCACTAGCATCGCAAGAGAGTATGTACGGCTTTGATAGCTCAAAAAGCGAAGAAGAAATATCGGACTCGGAAAAGGGAGCTGCTGCTCCCAAACCAAGGACTGAGACTAAAAAGACAAGAAGAGGACAGAAGAAGAAATGATTGTTAAAATGTTTTAATAAGCTTGAGCATTATATAAGAATCTAAAATGTATTATTAAGTGTTTCTTCAATGTTATGTGTTCCAGCCAAATGGCTCTTGATTATTAGAAGTGACAAAGTACTTAAATATTTGAACCAAGGTTTATTTTAATGTTTCTGAATTACTGTAATCAGATATAATTGAGCAATTCACACAGTATTCTCTGTATAAGATAATGTAGCTTAGTATGTAGCGTGTTAGATATAGAAATAGCTTGAAAATTAATAAAAATCTTAAAAAAAAACAACTTAGAAGCAGCTGTGTCACTGGAACGGCAGCACTGGAGGAGGTGTGTTTAATCGCCCCCCCCCCCCATATGCCCAAACAAGATGGAAATAATTCCTCTGAAAGGGCTGTCCCAGACTAATGGGAAAATCCCAGACTAATGGGAACTTGGGGTGTCATTAAATTTTAGATTATTTCTTTTATTATTTAAACCAGTATATTCACATTTTTCTGTCTGTTTTCTCCAACAAAGGTTCACAAAAGCAGTTCATAGCAAAGAAATCTGTTAAGTAGACAATATTGCTCTGACAGCAATGGATGCCATGAAGTGTATTTCTGCTAGTCTGAGAATTTGTGAAGCAAGAGAGGCAAGCTTCTTTGAGAAATTTGTGTCCAGAATACTAGTTGCAGTCAGTGGGATCATATGAGCTCAGGCTACAAAGGAAGGTAGTGCAGGGCAGCTGTTCTCCCTCTGAAGAGGAGGGCATTTTGGAACGGGTGATTCCCACCAGTTGCTCAGGGAGGCAGGACTAAACTCTTCAACTTCCTGTCTCCCATGTGGGAGTCGCCATGGCTCAGTTTGCTTCCTGCCTCATTATGGATTGCAGCTTTGCTCTTTACTCCTTTTTACTTGCATTTCTCCTAGAGTGATTTCATAACTGAAGAAGAGTTTCCTAATCTCTCCAGCTATCCCATTTTTGTGGCGTGGCTACCAAGCTCCTCATTCTGGAAGAACGTTATCTGCACATATGCAGATAAAACAAATGTACTGGGGAGAGATTTAAACCCTCTCCCTTTAATTTTTTTTATTTTCAGATTTTTATGCACACCTGGAGAGTCCCCCAAGTGTGCAGAAAGATCTCAGCCTCCATGTGGCCCCGATCCACAGATTTAAGTATCCGCAGATTGCAGCCACTGGTGGCTAATAGTATATAGATGTTTTAATATGGTAATATCATTTGAAACAGTGTTGATAAGTAATACCTTATATTAGTGGATATATAGTTTACAGTAGAGGAATAGCAATCTGTTTTATGTAGAGATGTGAAGGCCCAGAAAAATTTGGATAAAACAGAATTCAAACAAATACCCTTTTCCAGTTTTTTGACGGAAAAATGCTTGGAGAGCACTGGGGAAAACCCCTTTTATATCGTATCCTTGAAAAATATTTTTGTTGTTTAAGTGTAATTTTGGCAACAGTTAATATGCCATAACTATAATGTGTTCAATTATAATACATTATTTAAAAATTCAATGTATTTCAGTGTTACAAAGTTTACCTTGATATTGGAATATGCTGTTAGACCTTATTGTGACTGTATGAGAGCATTTCTGTCCAAATAATGTACTTTATTTCAATTTCTACCTTCAGCTTTCATTTTTCCTTCCTCTCAGATGATGACCTTTAAAGATACATGTGCTATGGTAGCATAGGGGGCAGCAGTTTAGAATTTTTTCTCAAATATTGGGTATACTTGCAGTTTTTCTTCTAGAAAACAGACACATACTTTTCAATTTCATAAAGATACTAAATAGCACATTTTTATATGCTAGTTACAGTATAAATAGTGCATTTTGTGTTGTTCAAGTAGTAAAAAGAAGTTTAAGTTTGATAGTAAAGTAAGTACTGAATATATTTCAACTTTCCCCAAAATTTCCATTCCCCCCCCCCTCAAATAAACATACAATACCATGTGTTTTTCCTGTGGCTTCAAAATTTCTGAAAATATATCTCTGCTTTTATGTAGGTTGATAAGTTAAAAAGAGAAGTTGGGAAGAAATTAGGTTAGGGCTAGAGATTTGTTCTTTGTTAACATGAGAACTACTACGGTTATCCCACACGTACTGCAACACTTTTGTCATGGCTTTTATACCGTATTTTTTGGACCATAAGACGCACTTTTTCTCCCCAAAAAAGTGGGGAGAAAAGTGCGTGCGCCTTATGGTTCGAATACTGCTGCCGCTGGCGAGGCTGCCAGCGGCTCATGCAAGGCCACCGCTGGGCCGCCGTTGCCGCTCGCGCGAGGCCGCCGTTGGGCCGCCGTTGGGCCGCCGTTGTTGCTTGTGCGAGGCCGCCGCTAGGCCGCCGTTGCCGCCCCTACCGGCTTGCGGCTTGCGCGAGGCCGCTGCCGGGCCGCTGCCGGCTGAGGTCTCCTGACCAGCGCGGAGGGTGCGATCCTCCCCCTGCGTCTTATGGTCAGGTGCATGTTATAGAGTGAAAAATACGGTAACTGCGCGAATTGGGTTTTATGGTAGGAATAATTAGAAAATATTGTCATTAAAATACCAAAACCCTGAAGGCTGAAACAATTGCCCTGGCTACCAAATTTTGCTTCTGGGTTCAGTTTAGGGGCCTGTCTGTTACCTTTATAGCCCTTTGACTTGTTGTGCCCACACCTTAAGAAAATAGGCTTTCCCAGTGAGTCTTCCACTTTTGTAAAAGGATATAATACTGATGCTGTGCAGCAGATCCCAGCCGTCAGGGAAGCACGTTGGGCTTGGCTTATCCCAGCATGGCTCTCTTTGGGAAGCAGGAGTTTTTACTGGGCATCTGAGTGTGAGTGGCACCGAATCTTCTTGCATGAATGAAGTATTTTATTCTAGTAAGTTGTGTTAACATTTGTTAGCTGGTCCGGGCTTATCAGAAAAGCGGGATTTAAGCATTTTAAATGAAGTAATGCGACTGTACAATACATTTATTACAAGCTTGTTTGCTTTGTGCATTTTTAGGTGCAAGACAAAGGTGTATCCTGACAACCTGCCTACAACAAGCGTTGTCATTGTCTTTCACAATGAAGCTTGGAGCACTCTCTTGCGAACGGTTCACAGTGTCATAAACCGATCACCACGACAAATGTTAGAAGAAATTATACTGGTTGATGACGCTAGTGAAAGAGGTAAAAGTTTAGCAGTGATTTTTTGTACTGCACAAATTCAGGCTTCTGTTGGCATAGTTACAAGGCTGATAAACACGAGTTGGGGGTTGTGCAAGAGTTGGTGAGGGTGATTTCTGTTGATTCCTCCTTCCTCCTGCAGCTCTCCACAGCACATTCCATGCTGTCCACAGAGGTCCCATGATCTTTTAGTAGTGACTCTTCAAGTGATGTGGGGGGGCCCCTGCAAAATGGGGGGGGGGGCAGCTAAAATTCATGTTGTGATCAGCACTCCTCTTGCAGTTTTTGGGACTCGTCTCCAAACCAGGACAGTCTGTACACCTGTTTCTCTTCCAGTAGCTTGCACTTTTTCATAAATGAAATTTTCCGTGAAGCAGTTTCCTTGATTGGTATGGAATTTTTATCCAAGAAAATCTCTGTTTTGAAGTTAATGAAACTGAAAGATGCAGGCAGTCAGTGCAAACTTTATTCAGATGTTGGTTAAATATTCTGTTTGTAGAGAAAGAAAATCCGACTACTACAAAAATAATTTCCCTAGCTGGCAAGAACGTTTCTGATTCCAGCATCAGTCAGTTGAATCGAGTGAAGCAAACATTCAGCTTCGCCTGAAGCTTTCTTTGTGTTTCATGTTATGTTCCTAGGAAAGTTATTTTGCATAAAATTACACTTTCGCAGTGGGAAGTTGAAACATTAAGAAAACAAGACATCTTTCTCTGAACATAATTTAGAAGTGTTAATTTTTCATTTACATGAAAACTGGATGAATGCAGATTAGTCGTTGATTACATATGGAAGAAGTTACCAGCCTGTGTCGAAGAGAAGCAGGTGAAGCTAAAGGCAGAGTGGTTTTATATGAAAAACTGTAATTTAGCTCTTTTGCAATATGCTGCACATAGTGAATGTTAAAAAGATTAAGCCATTTCCTTGATTGATGCCTGAAAGCTAGTTTAACAAGAGGAATGATCTAGCCAGTAATAAACACTTTTAAGGCCTCTTGATTTCAAGGAGAAAGATGTAAAGACATGCCTGGTGGTCTGATGAACTCTGAAGTTCTTGGAAGTGCTTGTGCCCGAGGTGAACCGTTAATAAAGTACCCATATGACCTGCCTGGCTTTTACTAGTAGAACCCACAGTAACTGTCCAAATAGAGGGTATTTTAGTAGAGCCATGCTCAAACTACCGTAAATGCTACTCTCCCTAATTGTTTGTTTCCAAAATTTGTATTTAACTGCAGAAGGTAATTTTCTAAGCTTTATGGGAGACATCATTATTTCTTCTTACATGGTGTCCTGACATCCCCCTCCAGCTTTGGAGGGGGACTATGGCTCAGTGATAAAGCATCATCTTGGCATGCAGAATATCCCAAGTTCAATTCCTGGCTTTTCCAGTTAAAAAAGATGAGGTAGGAGGTGATGGGAAAGATCGCCGCTTGAGACCCCGGAGAGCCACTGCCAGTCTGAGTAGACAATACTGAACTTGATGGACCGGTGATCTGATTCAGTAGAAGACATCTTTAGATGTTCAGTAGCCACGTTGCAGCCCTTGTGTGGATAAAAAACTCCACAAGAGGGTTGCATGCAGGGCGAAGGTCGAGATTTCTGAACATGCTGAGGAAACTTCAAGCTTGCAGAAAAGTATAAAACACTTTTTTAAAATTTTAAAATTTAAAAGTTTGCTCCATGCTTTCCCCAAAGTAACAAATAAAAGACATTTATGTGAATGATGCTGGAAAACTGGTGCCTCACAAAAGAGGCATGTTTAGAGGACGAAGCAAGAGTGGGAGAAGGAAGGGAGGCGCCATGAGAACTGCTGTGTGTGTGTGTGTGTGTGTGTGTGTGTGTGTGTGGAGAGCCAGCATAGGGGAAAGTAAGCAGGCAGTTGGGTTAGGAGGTGAAAAGGAAAAAAGAGAGGAAGGAAGTAATGTAAGAGTTTGAGCAAGAGGAGGGAAGAGGTCAAAGGGATTGCTGAAGGGGGGGGGGGATGAGAGCCAAGGCCAGCATAGCCGGAACAAGGGAAGGGGCTAAAAGCGGGTGGGAGCCATTTTCATGAATCTGTGATGTTGTCGTGAGTACTGGTTCTGCTGAGAATGACTACTCCTCAGATGAGGAAGAGGCAGGGAGCGACCTAGCCTCCTCTGGAGTCAGCCCAGAAGAAGAACCCTCAACAGTACCTGAGGAGGAAGAGTCCCCAGCAGCTGCACAGGAGGTCCAGCCAGAAGGAGAGACCAATCCTGAGCCTGGCCCTGCACCCCCAGTTGCAGACACCCCGAGGCCAGACTCCCTGCCTAGTTCTCCTGAGGGCCCCAGACGGAGGGCACGCCAGAGGCTGACTATGCAGGAGTGAAGAAGGCATGCCAGACTCCTTGCAGCTCCTGCAAAGGCAATGGGAGGAGCTGTAAGCCTTTGCAGACTCAACTCCCAGGGAAGGGAGGACCTGCTCAAAAACACTCTGTGCACCTGCTTCAGTGCAGCAGTAACTCTGCATATTCAGACCTGCTTCTGTGTGTGTAGCAGCTGCTCCTTGCAACCTTGAATTGACTTTCCAGTTATTTACTTACCTTGATTCTGGACCATGTTTCCAGCTTACAGTGTAGTCTCTGTGGCAACCAGCCAAGCCAGCACAGGTGTGGACAAGTGTCCCAGCAGATGGTCTCAGCTCCGTGTTATACTCAGCCCTCTCGGTTGCCTAAGGAACCTCAGATGCTGCACAGGAAATGGGGGAATGGGGGACAGCAGTGGGTGGTGGGTTGGTGGTGTAATACGCAATTAAGCTGGAAGGGGGGACAGTCTTGAGGGGATGAGAGAATGCATTGGATTGGGGGTGACGAGATGAGAAGGATGAAGGCGGAATTTGGGTGGAGCTTGGAGGAAAAGGCTGGGGAATAGCTTCAGGCAAGTAAAACGGTAATGTAGAGAGGCAACTAATTGGTGAGAGGTTGAGAGGAGAAAGGGATATTTGAATCAAAGGATGGGGAAGGGGAGATAATGCAGGAAGGTTTGTGGGTGGTGGAGAGTGGTGGAAGGCGACAGAAAGTTGGGGGGGGGGAGAGAGAAAAACCACTCAAAATATTTTTCAACTTGCTGGAGTTCTTGTGTAGCACAGAGAGCAGTAGACATAGTTTTAAGGCACAGATTAAAAATGCTATGTTGAAACCTGTGAAAATGCATAGATGAATATATAGAAGCAACAAATGTATATTGGCAGCTTTGACCACAAGTTTTGTCAACTCTTTTCTCTTGTGGGGAAGGGGAAAAATAGAAGTCCAAGACACCTTTGTGGCCCTTAAGGTAAATAGATAATCCTGTCTCTCTGGGAATTTTGTTTTACTAATGGAGGCCAGTGTAGTACTGTTGGCCATCTTTTGACAGTGTGCTTGCTTGAATGCATAACTTACTCCGTTTTCCTACAGACTTTTTGAAGAGACCCTTGGAGAACTATGTGAAGAAGTTAAAAGTACCTGTTTATGTCATTCGTATGGAGCAGCGTTCTGGATTGATTCGAGCCAGGTTGAAAGGCGCTGCTGCCTCGAAAGGCCAAGTCATCACGTTCTTAGATGCTCATTGTGAATGTACAGTAGGATGGTTGGAACCTCTGTTAGCACGGATAAAAGCCGACAGGTGGTTATGTTATAGAACATATTAAGGGTTGCTGTGGAATATTTAGCAAAGTTGTTATTGGTAAAGTGTAACATATCTTTGGAAGCATCTTTTAAAAAGCTTTATTTCAGAAAATTGTAATGGATTCTCACAAAAAGGGGAAAAAGGGGGAAAGCAGAACTTGGTCATCAGTTGTGGATGTCCAAGGTGAGAACTGCTTTGCTTATGAACTGTCCTCTGTTTCTGTAGATTTGACCCTGGAAGATAAATACCATCTCCTACAAATACCTTGTTTAGGGTAGAACAAAGTTTGAGTCAAGTGGCACCTTGAAGACCAACAATGTTTTATTCCAGCTCTAAGCTTTCATGTGCATGCACAGAGTGCCCTATGCACGAAAGCTTCTACCCGGAATTACACTCTGTTGGTCGTCAAGGTGCCACTTGACTCCCTTTGTTCTGCTGCTTCATACCAAAACACGGCTGTTCCACCAGAATCTTCTTTAGGGTAGTAACTCTTCTGCATTTGATTATCTTGAGCTGTGATGTTGCATGGTGTAACTGTCCCATTTGTCCCTGTCAAATATGCAATGTTTCAAAAAACTTACATCTTTAAAGTATTTTACCTTAGAGAGAGGGGGATTGTACTAAAAGTCTTTGTTTTTCGCACCCTTAACTATGTAGCACAAAATATAGATTTGATTGGTCAAAGTCTAAATTTGTTTCAAGTGCTCAGTATTGTGTGGTCTAATAATTATAAATTGTTACTTAACACAGCATCTTCTCTTTACTCAATGCGTTAGGACATACCTCTTGTATCTGTTCTCATGTACGGAAATATAATGTGTTCGTACAGTCCAGTGATACATTCCCTTCCACTGGGTTGTGCTTTTCTAATACATATTAACTTTTCCATTTCAGCCATTAATACATTTCCCATGTACTACCGCTGTTCATATACTATTTCCAGGGCCTTGTATAAATGATTTTTGCAGTGTTCAAAAAATTCATTCTAAATTATTCTATTTTTACTCAGTTCTGGTGGGAAACCTGATAATATCTGTTTGATATTTCTGTGGATTCTAAATGACATTTTTGAAATAAACTAACATATCCCAATATTCAGAAGTTTGGGGGGCATGCCCCCACCCAAACACAACTTTATAACTTTCACAGATGGCACAGAGAATACTTGAGCTGATGAACCTTGAATATGATCTAAGCAGACGTGTCCTTCTAAAATGATAAATGTGTAGTCAGTTATTCTTTGTGCTAATTGAGTGTAGAAATAGTATATGACTGTATTACAAGGCTTCTAAAATGTTCTGTGTTTTTATTCTTTGGCTTTTCATAGTCAATTTTGATGATTTTTAATGGTTTATGATTTTCAGAGCAATTCTGTGCAGAGATATTCCAGTCTATGCCCACAGAAGTCAATAGGCCTAGACTGGGGTATCTCTGCAAAGAATTGCACTGTTAGTTATGGGTGTGTTTGTGAGCTGCCTGGAGCAGATTTTCTGCAGAAGTGGTGTATAAATGTTTTAATGAGCTGGGAAGACAAATTCCTGTGAGCTGCCGATTGCTGCTGTCCTATGAAGTATAGTAGGTAATACTTTACATTCTTGTGTTTCCCCTCTAACAGTTTATCTTCCTCTCTCTGTAGGAGAACGGTGGTTTGTCCTATAATTGATGTCATCAGCGATGATACCTTTGAATATATGGCAGGCTCTGATATGACTTATGGTGGGTTCAACTGGAAGTTGAACTTCCGATGGTATCCTGTTCCCCAGAGAGAAATGGACCGAAGGAAAGGAGATAGGACCCTTCCAGTCAGGTGAGAGATGCCAGTCTACTGAAATGTAGATATCTGTTTATCCGTATCAGTTGCTAAATGAACCCATTGCTTCTGTGCTAATGATGTCTGGGTCTACTTTCAGACCTCTCTTTTACCTGGCATGAAGTCCTGGTGTGCATGACCCTGGTTTATTGCCAGGCTTGAGGTCAGTTTCAAATTAATGGGTTAAGATCAAAGGAACTGAAGTCTGGCAGAAGTGTTCCCTTGGTATCTTCTTTGTGGTCTGTTTGCAGGCCACACACTGGGTTCTGTGCCTGCCCTGGACCTAACCAGTAAACTTCTAGAGCTCTGGCAGAACCCAGTGTGTGGCTGCATAGATGATCACTCGAAGATCGTCAGTCATAGGTCAGCAACCGGTTTTTCCTGACTTCTGCCCCCCTCCCAACACCTCCTTGTAAGACTCCTTCAGACCGTCTCGGTCCTTCTTCGTTGCTAAAAGCTTGTGGTAGAACACTGGTCTGCTCTGGGTGTCAAATGCAGGTGGGAGCAAAAGCTCACTTTGAAAGACTGCACCAGGAGCGAAGGGAAGAAAGCCGCCATAGCACAAAGCCCGGCTCAACGCAAGGTTGAGGAACTCACGGTGTTGTAAACAGGGCAGCAGCAGGAGCCGTTTTCTGTCAGTTCCTCTTTCAAGTACAGCTGCAGACTTCCCTCCAGGCAGCATGGGTGCAAAAAGAGTGCCAAGGAGACTCTTTGATCTTGAAACTTCTGTTTAACTTTCATTCACTATGAAAAGCTCTGAGTTCTGTCAATAACCCTCTGGTTACCGTGAAGATGCCTATGGTATGCAAGCAGGCAAATGTCCCCCTCTCCTCCATTGTCTCCTTGCAGCACAGGCGGGCTGGGAGTGGGTGCCTGGCCCAAGGTCACCCCACAGGTTTCCATGGCAGAGCAGGGCTTTGACCCTGGCTCTCCCCCCCCAGATCCTAACCCCCCACCACTTCAAGCACTACTACACACTGGCCCTCCATTTGTCTGGCTGGGATTAAAAGGATACTGTGTGCCTAGGGATGCTTGTATTTCTCAGTCAGAAGCACTTCATGCCTTGTGGCCAGGGCTCATTTCGTAGCAGGAGCTCCTTTGCATATTAGGCCATACCCCCCTAATATAGCCAAACTTCCAAGAGCTTACAGAGCTCTTCTTACAGGGGCTACTGTAAGCTCTTGGAGGATTGGCTACATCAGGGGTGTGTGGCCCAATATGCAGAGGAGCTCCTGCTATGAAATGAGCCCTGCTTGTGGCAAAACATTTAAAAATCTCATGAGACTTTCAGCAGTGATTTGAGCATTAGACTTTACCACCACACACTGTATTACGGTACAAGGACGAATAAAGTCCCAGATAATGCCTGAAATTGTCCTTTGGATCATATAGCATGTCAGAATGGGGTATAAAGACGTAATGAAGCTGCTTTTTTTTTTTAAACTTCCCAGGAGTTGTGTCTTGCTTACCACTGTAGTTTCACTTCATATGATTAACTTTCTGGGCATTTGTGACTTCCCTTTTGGTCAGTGTTCTTTTCCAGACTTGGAGTGTGTTGTCTGAGCCTGCTTTGGCGGGGACAGCGGGGTATAAGATAAATAACTAAATAACTATGAGCTGAGAGCCAAGGAGGTCCTCTTTCAGTTACTTCCCATGCCATTGTGTGAGTTGCCCCTGGGACTCCCTTGGTTTTTAAAAACAACGTGAGGCCAGCTGGGGTGGCTCCTGTTCAGGCAAGTGATCCAAAAGACACCTGGGAGAAAATGGTTGTAAAGTGCAGCAAGGCCTAATAATGATAATAATAACAACAACAAATAATGAGTGATAATATTTTGATAGAAGTTTGTCTGCCACACCTTCCTGGATCAAATGTATGATCAACTTTAAGAAACAGCTAAATAAATCTTATCTCCTCTCCTTAAGCATTACAAGGTTGAAAGCAGGATCAGCATTAATAAATAGCTACATGAAGCTTAAAGGGTGCACTCGAGTCATGGGCCCAGCTCTCCCTATTGGGGGATACTCAGGGCAGAAAAATTCTGTTCCTTCTCCTCCTCTGAGGGCTCTCAAGCACTTCTGGCAGTTTATGGATGGCCTCTCATCTCTACAACCATACCCCTCCACACGCACTTCATACAGCCAAGGAAGGCAGATTTCGACCGGAGGTGTGTCCATGTCATGGTCATGATGACCTAAGGCAGTGTCTTTGAAACGTAGTGGGTTGGGAGAGGAAACTGGGCTCTGAACCCTGAGTATATAAGAGAACTCAAAATGCTTCCTGTCTTGTCTGTTCTCCTTGCAACGTCCCTTTAAGAAGACTGCAGGAGCAGTGATTGGCCTAAACTACCTCATGAGTTGGGTGACTAAGCCTGGAGGGGTGTCTAACTCATTTGTTATGAGGGCCAAATCTTATGTAAGTGGGGCTTTGTCGGGCTGGGACATATATGTCATAGAATGAAATGCCAGCTCGTGGAGGTATAAACTTTATAAAGGGCACAGACAAACACAATTAAAGATATTATTTTACGTAAAATCCAAACATGCTCAAAACACTCTTGCATTTATTTAACAGTCATGCTGTGATTGCCAGTGTCTTTCCAAACCACACACTTGCAAACAGTGCTCCCTCTAAGCTGTGGAGTCTTGTGAGCAAAAATTCTACTTTGTGAGTAGCTGGCATTAAAGTTGTGAGTGAGCAGTTTGGCTGCTGCATAAATTAGTTGGCTCTGGAGCCATCCTTCCTGAGCCCAGACAAAAATGTGTGAGCCGGAGGCTAAAAAAACTGTGAGCTAGCTCACACTAACTCAGCTCAGAGGGAACACTGCTTGCAAAGACAGTGCTGCAAGGGAGAGGGTGCTAGTTTTTAAAAAGGTTCATATGAATTCAGCTCTAATACTGCTTTGTCCTTAGCTTCAATTGCACATGGCATGTTACTATTTGGAGAAAGTTCGTCTAAGTCCTCGCCCCCCCCCCCCCCCGGCACCCTTGTCCTCTTTGTTGCCTTCATCCTGGAAGGGGATGTGCTTGTCGGGGGCACCCAAGTCATCTCCCCCCATACTACTGCAGGTCCTGCTGCCGCCGCCACTAGTAGACAGCTGCAGCTGAGGCATGGTGCGGCAGGGTCCCGTGGCTGTGGCCATGACAGGAGGCTGCTCCCTGCAGCTCGCCTTCCTCAGCTACAGTTGCACCCGGGAGAGCTGTGATGTAACGAGCCCAACAAAAAAGAAGAAGAAACACACACACAGTGACCTTCCAGGCTCGTGCCACTTGCTCATCCCTCATGCAGCTCCAAGCAATGAGGATGTGGGATTTGTGTGGGAACAGACGGAGGTGGCTTTTGATCCCATCTACTTCATTCATGGGGGCAGGGGAGATGAGAGCCCCAAAATGCACCTTCCACTTCTCTCCCTCTTATCACTTGCTTGTGGGCCAGATTAAATCTCTGAGCATGCCAGTTCTGGCCCGCAGGCCATAGGTTTCACACCCCTGCTTAAGGTTTCACCCCAGAACTCACCAGTGTATAATCTTAGCCAGGGTGCCACACCAGAACATCTGTCTCACCATAAATTTAAAACTTTGTGCTTTTTTTCAGAACACCTACAATGGCAGGAGGCCTTTTTTCCATAGACCGAGACTATTTTCAGGAAATTGGAACATATGATGCTGGAATGGATATATGGGGAGGAGAAAATCTAGAGATTTCATTTCGGGTAAACATATAATTTTTGATTCTGTATATTATTGATTCACAGTAGTTTCCTGAGTGATTTTTCCAGCACAGGGTTCTGTGTGTGACGGTGAAGGTAGTGGGGGCCTTAGGGGGAAGTGACCCTGTCCTGCTAGAATTCCTTTTGCTGGCGGGGGGGGGGGGGGACCAAGGGAGTTCATAGCCACACGTGTACGTGAGATTTCAGTAGGGCAGACTTTAATAAACTCAGGGGCATGATGAGAATCAGTCCATGGGCCAGAGTGCTGGAAGGGAAAGGAGCAAGTGGAGGCGGGGGGGGGGGGGGCTCTCCTACAATAAGAACTCTTGCAAGCTCAAGCCATCGCTATTCCAACAAGGAAACATGGTAGGGAATCCAAGAAGCCAGTGTGGGTGAACAGAGAACTCTGTGATGTGCTAAGGGAGAAAAAGGAAATGTTCAAGAAATACCTCTAAAGAGGAGTATCTGTGGGTGGCTAGGCACTGTAAGTCAGCCATCAGAGAGGCTAAAGCTCACAGTGAGCTTAAGCTGGCCAGGGAGGCTTGCTACAGAAAGAAATCTTCAGATATGTGACGAGCAAACACAAGAGGCAATGGACCCATTGTTGGGTGAAAATGGAGAAACTTTGACAGAGGACAGAGAGAAAGCAGAAAGGCTTAATGCCTGTTTTGGCTTAGTTTCTTCCCTAAAGAACAGGCTCAACTAGAGATGGAAGTAGGCAAGGCACGGCATCCAGGCTGCTGGTTGACATGGCAGAGAAGTAGTTGAGAAGCACCTGGCTGCATTGAATGAGTATAAGTATAAATCCTCCAGGCCGGATGGTATGCACCCAATAGTGCTCAAAGAACTTTCTAGAGAGCTTGCAGAGCCTTTGTCCATCATCTTCCAGACCTCTTGGAGGACAGAAGATGTGTCACAAGACTGGTGGAGAGCAGATGTGATCCCAATTTTCAAAAAAGGGAGGAGGGATAACCCAGGAAACTACGGGCCAGTCAGTCTGATCTCTGTCCCAGGGAAGATACTGGAGCAGATCTTCTTTGTGGTCTCTGTGCATCACACCTCTGGGATTAAGTGCGCCTGCGCCGATCCCGATCGGTAATCTTCAAAGCCTAACGGATTTTTGCACCAGCTCCCTGGTCACGTGCACGTCCCACTGCGCATGACCCGGGGAGGGGCACGAGGATCCCGCCAGTTCTCTTCTGACCGCCGCGTCATTAGGATCCCCTCTCCGCTTCGGTCGGTAGTTAGCTTTCGTTTTCCAGTTGGAAAAAGCCTTTCGGACTGATATTTTTCCTTTTTAGACCTGTGGACTGTTTTTGGACTCTCTTTGGACTTTCCTTCGTTCACTCCCCACTCGGCCTATGGCCCAGCGGTGGGGCTTCTTTAAACGCTGTCTTGACTGCGGGTGTAAGATAGCGCCTCCGGACAAGCACTCTCTTTGCCTCCTGTGCTTGGGCGAGTCGCACCGCGTGGACTCGTGTTCGAGCTGCGCTGCCTTTTCCAAACAAACCCGCAAGAACCGAGCTGCCAGGTTGAGAGTGGCACTCTTGGAAGCGGCGTTATCACCGAAGATGTCTGCAGCCGACGCTTCGGGAGCATCGCCATCGGCCCCGACAGGCCCGGCATCGTCTCCGACAAGGAGCACTGTCGGTACTGAGAAATCGGCACCGAAACGACCCCTCCCGCTGCCGCACACTCCTGCAAAGAAACGCAGAGAGGGCAAGGAGGAAAAGGGCAAGCATAAGCACAAGAAATCCTCTAGTGCTCCGTCGACGCACATCCGCATCCGACGTGACCCAGCGCGGGTAGTTCCGCCTCCCCGATGCCACGACCCATCCAGCTGACGGACTCGGAACCTGACATCGAGTTGACACAGGTCCCTCGAAGCAGCCCCGAAACCGGGCCCGATCCGTCACCGACGCCGAGAAACGAGCGAGACTGGCATCTCTCCTCCTCCTCAGTGCCATGGGACGTTTGACAGTGGCGATACCTGTATGGCTCCTGCTACCCTCCACCACCGCAGTGGTACCCGTTGGAATGGGATCGCCAGTCGACGTCGTCCAGAGTATCCCGATGCCGAGACCCCCCGGCTCCGAGACCTACTCCGTCACCAATGCCGGTATCGACACAAACTCCGCCCGATGTTGATCTCCCTCCCTTCCAACCAGACCCGTCGACCCCTATGTCACCTTCCGAACATTCTGAACGGTCAATACCGAATTCTTCCACTTCCTCCACCTCCGAAGATGAATCTCCCACCCACCCGTCGCCATCCCCCGATGTTGGCAACAGCCTACGATTTCCCCTTCCGAAGATGTGAAATCGTACGGGGAGCTCATCAAAAGAATGGCCCACTCCTTGGCACTTGCCACAGTTCAGCCAACCCCTACCGCTACTGATGCCATCTTCGACATCGTGCAGATGGATACATCCACCGCAGTAACCTTACCGCTCATTTCGGTGCTCATGAACACCGCCAAGGAATCTTGGGGACACCCTTCCTCAACTCCAATCTCTAGTAAGAGACTGGATCACATGTATAGGCTCCAAGAACCAGGAGCAGAATTTTTGTTCATACACCCCAAGCCCAACTCAGTTGTGGTGACGCCCTCTGCTAGGGGCCGTAGCGGACATTCCTCCCCCCTTGACAAAGAGGGACGGAAACTGGATTCGTTTGGAAGACGTTTTTATTCAGCAGGTGCATTAGGCATAAAGACTGCGAACTATACGGCATGTATGAGCAGATATCAATACTCCCTATGGGAGCAAATGACACCACTTCTGACCCACCTTCCCGACAATAAACAGCGTCTAGCCAGGAAGATCCAGAAGGAAGGCATGGTTCTGGCAAAACACCAGCTCAACGCATCCAAACATGCTGCAGATGTCACTTCCAAGACGCTCACTTCAGCAGTCGCCCTTAGACGCCATGCTTGGTTGCGATCAACTTCTCTTCCACATGACACAAAATCCTTGGTGGAAGATCTTCCCTTTGAGGGCGAAGGCCTGTTCAGCTCGACGACGGACACAGTCCTCCACAACCTGGACAAGAGTATAAAAACATCTCGTAACCTAGGTGTCTCCCAACCGACACAACAGAAGCAGAAGACTTGGCAAAGATCTTGGTCTAAGAAGCAGCCACAGAGATCTCCCAATGAACCCCAATGGCAAAGATCCTCCTCTTCTGCTTACCAACAGAAACCTTATGGCCACAAGCCACGTTTTCCAGCTTCCGCCTCCAAATCCAAACCCCCCAAACCGAACAAGCAGGGTCTTTGACTCCCGCATCCGCTCCGGTCCTCCCACCCGTCTGTCACCCTTCCTACCCGCATGGCAACTCATAATATCAGACAAGTGGGCCCTCTCTGTAGTAGCAGAGGGCTACCGGATAGAATTCTTCCAGATACCACAGGACTCCTATTTCGTAGTCACCCCTCCCTCCGACACCCTGTCATCAGAAGTCGAAGCCCTCCTGTCCAAGGATGCCATAGAGCCGGTACCCGTAGACCACCTGCAGCAGGGTTTTTACTCTCGCTACTTCACGGTACCAAAAAAGGATGGCAGACTCCGTCCCATACTGGATCTTCAGAACCTCAATGCATTCATCACATACAAGAAGTTCCGCATGACCACCCTCCAGACCATCCTACCACTACTAGAAGCCAACGTGTGGATGGTGACGCTGGACTTAAAGGATGCATACTTCCATGTGACGATCCATCAGTCCCACAGACCGTTCCTACGCTTTGCGGTCGGCCCGCGTCACTTTCAATACAAGGCCCTACCTTTTGGCCTTTCCACGGCTCCTCGTGTTTTCACAAAACTCATGGCAGTAGTGGCGGCCCATCTCCGGCTTCAGGGTGTCCACCTTTACCAGTATCTGGACGACTGGCTACTGGTTGCGCCCTCCGCGACAACTTTACAGAACCAAATTTCAGTAACCCTCCGTACCCTAGACTCACTAGGGTTAACAATAAATATCAAAAAGTCCATGCTCACCCCCTCCAGACGATTGCAGTTCATTGGAGCCATTTTGGATTCCCTGCAGTGCAGGGCCTTTCTGCCCCCCAACAGGGCAGCAGACATAGTCTCCCTCCTCCAATCTATCCGGAAGGACAAGGAGGCCACAGCCAGACAGATACTCTGCTTGTTAGGCCTGATGGCTGCAACCACGGCGGTGATTCCGTTCGCCAAGTTGCGGATGAGACCATTACAGCTCTGGTTCCTGAGACGCTTCTGTCCCAGCATTCACTCCCTCTCCAAACTTTTCCGACTTTCAGATCAAGTCCTGGAAACCCTGACTTGGTGGCTTACGCCCCAAAACCTACAGTCAGGTGCACCTTTCCGAATTCCGCCTCCCTCGGCGACTGTCACCACAGAGGCCTCCCTGTGGGGCTGGGGAGCCTGCTGTGGCCCACAATCATATTAACTTCCTGGAGCTGCTGGCAGTGCTCTATGCAGTGAGATCCTTCCGCCAATCCCTGTCGGGAAAGACGGTGGCTGTCCTGACGGACAACACGACCACCATGTATTATATCAACCGTCAGGGTGGGACGGTCTCCCGTGGACTCTGCCGCCTAGCTATCGCGCTGTGGGACGAGTGTCAATCCATCGACATTCACCTTGTAGCAAATCACCTCCCAGGACTGCTCAACACCCAAGCAGACTTCCTGAGCAGGGGAGGAGCATCCCTACACGTGTGGGAATTGAACCCCCTCTACCTGACCCTGATCTTCGATCGCTGGGGTCACCCCTCAGTGGATGTGTTCGCCTCTCGGGAGAACAAGAAGTGCCATCTCTTCTGCTCCAGAGCCGGCGTGGATCCGACCTCCCTCGGGGACGGTCTCCTCCTCCAGTGGGCGGGGAGACAGCTGTACCTCTTTTCCCCGATCCCTCTGATACCACGAGTGGTACACAAACTGATGTCAGAGCGACCATGGGTAATTCTCATCACACCGTGGTGGCCGAGACAACCGTGGTTTCCCACACTTCTTCGGCTCTCCCTTGGAGTTTACCTCCACCTTCTGACCCACCCAGACCTACTCTGGATGTACAGAGGTCAAGTGCTGCACCACGACGTGCCCAAGCTGAAGCTAACAGCTTGGATGCTTCAACCGCAAGAATAGATTCACGCATTGCACAGGTTCTCTTGAACTCACGCAAACTGTCCACACGTCGTTCCTATGCAGCAAAATGGAACAAATTTCTGGTTTTTCTGACTTCGGCAGGATGACCTTCCGTCCCTGCTACTCTTAATGACATTTTTGGTTTTCTTTTGTCCTGCTCAGATAGAGGACTGTGCCACTCATCTATAAGGGTCTACCTGTCGGCCATCTTGGTCAACCATCCTGAGATCAAAGGCTACTCAGTGTTTTCCCATCCTACTACAAAACAATTCCTCAAGGGAATGCGTCGCCTCTACCCACCAGTGCGGACACCGGTCCCGGCATGGGACCTACCCCTGGTCCTCACCAAGTTAATGGGCAAACCTTTTGAACCCATGGCCTCCTGCAGCTTCCAACTCCTTTCGTGGAAGGTTGCATTTCTGGTAGCCATCACGTCCGCTCGGCGTGTGAGTGAGCTTTCGGCGCTTTGTTGCGACCCACCATATCTCACTTTCCACCATGGTGCCGTTACCTTGGCTCCCGATGTTGCCTTCCTGCCCAAAATAGTCTCAGACTTTCACATAGGGGCGGACATCACGTTACCTGTGTTTTTCCCTGATCCCCAGGACCCAACATAGCGCAGTTTACACACTCTTGACGTCAAGAGAGCTCTGTCTTTTTACTTGCACCGGACAAAACCATTTCGCAAGTCTCCGGCTCTCTTCGTCTCCTATGCCTTGCCCAGACAGGGACAGAAACTGTCGTCTCAAAGACTCTCAAAGTGGATAGTAGAGACGATAAAACTCGCCTATCTCCTGGCCAAGAGGCCATTGCCGGCGTCCCTTCGGGCACACTCCACTCGAGCCGTGGCTGCTTCCACAGCATTCCTCAAGGGCATTCCCCTGGGAGACATCTGCAATGCTGCAACGTGGGCGTCTCCTCACACATTTGTGAAACACTATGCCCTAGATGTCCGTGTCCATCAGAGTACTGTGGTGGGCCGTGCAGTTCTACAAGCAGCTCAGATGTGAGACCTCCAGCACCCACCTCCAGGTATGTGGTGTGTTTATTGCTCGCTATTCTCCCAGAGGTGTGATGCACAGAGACCATGAAGAAGATATACAGGTTGCTTACCTGTAATTGGAGATCTTCGAGTGGTCATCTGTGCATTCACGCCACCCGCCCTCCTTCCCCTCTGCTTTCGGTCTCCCTCACTTTTTTCTTGGGGGCTGTTAGCAGCAGTCAGAAGGAACTGGCAGGATCCTCGTGCCCCTCCCCGGGTCATGCGCAGTGGGACGTGCACATGACCGGGGAGCTGGCGCGAAAATCCGTTAGGCTTTGAAGATTACCGATCGGGATCGGCGCAGGCGCACTTAATCCCAGAGGTGTGAATGCACAGATGACCACACGAAGATCTCCAATTACAGGTAAGCAACCTGTATATTTTAAAGGGATCAATCTGTGAGCATCTAAAGAACAACTTGGTGATCCAGGGAAGTCAGCACAGATTTGTCCCCAACAGGTCCTGCCAGACCAACCTCCTTTCCTTCTTTGATCGAGTGACGAGCTTAGTCGGTCAAGGGAATACTGCTGATGTTGTTTACCTGGATTTCAGTAACACTTTTGACAGAGTTCCCCATGATGTTCTGATGGATAAACTAGAGGACTGTGGACATGGACTCTAGGATCGTTAAGTGGATAGTTGTCAGAGAGTAGTTGTTAATGGCATTTCATCTGAATGAAGGGAGGTGTCCAGTGGGGTGCCACAGGGCTCGATTCTGGGCCCGGTACTTTTCAATATTTTTATAAATGATGTGGATGAGGGTGTGGAGGGCCTACTCATTAAAACTGCAGATGACACCCAATTGGGAGGAGCAGTGAACACACCAGAAGATAGAGAATTCAACGAGATCTGAACACACTGGAAAAATGAGCAGATGTGAACAAGATGCAATTTAACAGGGATAAGTGCCGAGTTCTACACCTGGGTAACAAAAATGAGGACATGAAAATGACATGATTGCCCTCTTGGAAGCATTTGAAGGGCTGTCATTTGGAGGAGGGTGGGGAGCGGTTCCTGTTGGTAACAGAGGAGATTACTCACAAGAATGGGTTTAAATTAAATGGGAAGGTACCGGCTGGATCTTAGGGGAAACTTTTTTACAGTAGGAGTTATGCCACAGTGGAATCAGCTGCCCTGGGAGGTGGTGAGCTCCCCCTCCCTGGTAGTCTTTGAGCAGTTGCTGGACAAATCCTTGTCAGGGAAACTCTAGGCTGATCCTGCATTAGGCAGGGGGCTGGACTAGGTGGCCTGTGTGGCCCCTTCCGACTCTGTGATTCTGTGATCCTATGAATACTGCAAAGAGGCAGATGCCAACAATGAATAGTATCTTTCAGCAATTTACTAGGTGTAAAAGTTTGGGGTTCAGAGGGGGCATAGCACTTCCTGGTAATGATGCAAAATATGTGCTTTTTACACCTCTTAGAATAAAAACTGCAGGTCATGTGTGGTCGCTTTCCAGAGTTTGCATGTTATGGGGGACTGAGCAGTGATTGAAATCAAGGAGCTCATTGTAGTGCTTCAGTGGGAGTCATTTATGACCCAGTGGCCACAGACTGCAGGTTTAGGACATTGTTTTGAATTGCAACCTGAGCTCTTTTAGAAATAATACTCAAGCCTCCTTGAGGATTGATAATGAAAACATAGGGTATAAATATACTAAATAAATTCCGTTTTTGCTCAGCTCCACCGTGTATTGAGGTACTGTAACTGGTAACTGCACAATCTCTTCTCTTATGTGCATTTATTTTTTAGGAAGTTTTCATGCCACCTCTCTAGAGTCCTGCTCAAGGCAGCTTTACAAGTAAAAAAACACCATAAAATCATAAGTTATCAGAATAAAAATAAAAGGAGGCATTAAAAATGGGACAGGGACACAAAAACAATGTAAAGATATTGTGTCTTAGTGAAATGGTTTTGCTGTTTGACCAAGATGTAAATATCACACAAAGATATCACGTCTTAAAGTAGTTAAATTCTGGGATTCACTACCACAGGATGTGGTAGTGGCAAGGGCCATGAGCTGAGGTGGCTTTGAAGGGTATTCATGGAAACTGATTTGTGGGAAATACCTCAGTGACTGCTAACTGTAGAGACTGAACAGATCTATGATGTTCCTAGTGCTGGGAGGCAAACATGGGAAGGACTTGACCTCGAGGCCCTGTTTGTTGGTTCTCCAGGGCAGCTGGTGGTCACCACGTGGAAGAGGATGCTGCTGGACTAGGTGTGCCACTGGTCTGATCCAGTAGGGTTGCCCTTATGTTAACACTTCCTTAAGGTGTGTTGCCAGGAGGAGGGGGCAGTACCCACTGCAGTGTGTTCTTCGCTATGCTTAGTTAAGGGCTTTTAACTCTTGTATCTTTGGCTTTCCTGCTTGTCTGAAAAAAGTTTGACACAGTTTCTGGTTAAGTAAATGAGAACATTTGTTTTGGCATTTTTAGATTTGGCAGTGTGGGGGAACTCTGGAAATTGTGACATGTTCACATGTTGGCCATGTTTTTCGAAAAGCCACTCCTTATACTTTCCCAGGAGGAACAGGACAGATTATTAATAAAAATAATAGACGGCTTGCAGAAGTTTGGATGGATGAGTTCAAGAACTTCTTCTATATAATTTCCCCAGGTGAGCAAATAATCAACATAAAAACAGCGTGTGGGGTCAGACTACTGCAGGGAGTCCCCAGCCCTTTTGAGCCCACAGGCACCTTCAGGATTTTGGGAGGGGGTGGCAAGGGCCATGCCAAAATGGCTGCTGCAGGAAGTGGGGCAAAGCCAAAAATGGCTGCCTCAGGAGACAGAGCTAGACATAATGTTTGATTAGCAAAAGAATCACAGAAGGAGCAATAAAAAGAAATCAAAGAAAGGATGCTGGGTAAAAAGAAGGAAAGCCTGAAGGAAGAATGGAACAATAAGCCCTGGTGTTTACCAGTACTCCTGATATTTCAAAGTCTGCAGCTGCCATGGCAACCATGAAAACCCCCCTTCATTTGAATGAGGGTAGCCAATAACAAGCTCTGTGTCACAACTTCTCTTTTAATTTGTGTGGTTAGATATGGTGTGTCTTTAACTTTTTTGTTATTTCACTCTTTCTGGGTATGTGCTGCTGCACCAGGAATTTAATTCAAAGTCTTATTATTCAACTTTTCCTGAGGTACTGTGCCCAAGCTCTAAGGCTCCTTTGTTGGGCTATGACATGGTCCTGAGGATGAGACTCTAGTATTGAGATAGCATAGGACTCTGGGTTAACAATGAACAAAATAAAACTTTATTTGTACAAGAAGCATATTGGTTTTCAGATGTTTTGTAACTTGTCTGTTCAGTGAATAAAAACACTGTATGTTAATAACTCCTGACTGAAGTATCACACTCTTTCACTTCACAAACACTCCTCAATCTCAAATCCTCCTTTTTTGGTGGCTTAAGCAGAGTTCACCTACCTTTGCTGGCAAAGGTCTCTTGTAAAAGATTTTTTAAACCTCCAGGGTAATTTGACATTCAGGGGAATGAGAATTCTCAACACCTGTGTGCTTGTCAAAGTATCTGTGCCATTACTGCAGCCCCAATTATCATACGGGGACTGACTAGATTTTAAATAAACGCACTAAATCTCTGAATTTTGAGGTCAGTTCTGAGCTGGCCTGTTTGGACTTCGATTTGTTGGTTTCAAGCTGCTGGCTACTTACTCTTCATCAAACCCTGCAAGCAGTTTTATTGGAAACTGCTATATAAGAAGTTGATAGTGTCTATGCTAGCGTTACAAATATCACTGCGTTTTAATGGTATAAATAACTACTGTGAGACTCCATGATTGTAAAAATATCCAGACTTTTTACTGCAGAGCTCAGCTTCGAGATTCTGCATAAAACCTGGACCCTTTCAAGCAGTATAATTTCTGTGCAGCAATCTGTTTCTGTTTCCTCTGTTACAGTTTTGTAACTAACAGCATATAACTTTCTCTCCAGGAGTTACAAAGGTAGATTATGGAGACATATCATCACGAGCTGGATTAAGGCAGAAGCTACAGTGCAAGCCCTTTTCTTGGTACCTAGAGAATGTTTATCCTGATTCTCAGATTCCACGCCACTATTTCTCTTTGGGAGAGGTAAAAAAAAAAAAATTCAGTGCAAAAGTCTTGAAAAGTCAGGTTGTCCTGAAGATTCTTTAATATTTGTCCAGCACTGAAATAAAAATGTCACAACTTCTTTAACTTTGTTCACGTACAAAGCTTCAATACTTGGCAAAATGGGACTGAAGCAGATATATTTTCCTGAAGTATAAATTGACCGGCAATGCTGTAACTTAAGGATTTATTTACATTGTTAGAGCAGACAGGTGGGGGCCCCGCGATATTCGCGGGGGGGAGAAGCTGACAGCTGCTCCTCCTTCCTCCGCCCCCTTCCCCCCCCTTCCTCTGCCCCCTCCCCCCCAAAGACTCCCGGCGGGCCTCGGCAGCTCTCGCTGGGCCCGCCGCTCGCCCCCTTCCCCCCCAGAGACTCCCGGCAGGCCTCGGTGGCTCTCACCGGGCCCGCCGCTCGCCCCCTTCCCCCCCGAGACTCCCGGCGGGCCTCGGCGGCTCTCGCCGGGCCCACCGCTTGCCCCCTTCCCCCCCAGAGACTCCCGGTTGGTCTCGGCGCCTCTCGCCGGGCCCGCCGCTCACCCCCTTCCCCCTCCTCCGCGGGCTGTCAGCTGGCCTTGGTGACTCGCCGGGCCGCTGCCGTTCCAAGAGCGTTCCCCGCGCATGCGCAGGGGACGCTCTTTTACTTTTCAGGAGATTTAAAGATCCCCTGAAAAGTTTTTGATAGATTTTGGATTTTTCTGCAAGCGGGGGGGTTACCCCCCAGCTGCAGAACCCCCACCCCTGCCCTCCAAGTGCCCCCCCGCGCGGATTTAAGTATCCGTATGCGGGGTGGCACTTGGGAATTAGATATATAGATGTAATTTAAGGACATTCTTTTCTGACAGCAGAGAACTGCTGATGTTTACAAGATATGCACAGAGTTTTTAGCTAATAGTCTTGATACTTAAATAATAAGGTGGTGGTTGATTTCCTTTATTTTTTTTTATATACCCTTTTGTAATATAAAAATATAATAGGATAGTTTTCAGCATCAAAAATTAAAAACTTTTGTAAGACACAGTAATAACAAGACAGAAAAATTGCATCCCAGAAGTCAGACAGACTTGGGGGGGGGGGGTGACCATTTCAGCTCTTGATAAGGTGTGAGGGTGAACAAGAGCACCTCAGCCTGTGCTGTGGAGCTAATCAGAATCAAACCCCCCCCCCCCATTTTTAAAATGGTGGCGGTGTCCTTGTGGCCACCATGAGAGCACCGTTACATCTCGTATGCATCAAAATTCCGTGTCACCATCAGCTCAGCTTTGTCTGGGTTGCGTTTATTTAGGCTTGTTCAACCAAGCATGGAGTACAAATGTTTATGCCGCGAAACTGGTTCCCATTCTCCTGTGAGAAAGTATATTGTCTTTTGGTCTCATTTCCCATGATGAAACCCTAAAAACATTAAAATGTTGCATGTACTTCCCTTATCTGGGGGCAAAGATGGGAAGAGAAATGGGTGGAACAGTGTTCTTTGCTTGCTGTTGATTCATGGGAGAAAGGTAGCATTCAGTATGTCTGATGGCAACTGGACCACTCTGCCCTGCTCTGGCATTGCCCCGCCTGGCCTCTGAGGAGACAGTGTCTGTGTGCCAGGAAGTAATCTGCTTCCTCCCAGTTGTTGCATTATTCAAGCCCTCTCTCTGGGTTTCCCTCACCACCCATAACGTTGCTAACTTAAAATGCTGTCATTGGGCTTCCCCATGTTGCTAATTGGCTGGGAAAAAATCATTGGGCTAAGTTTTTAAATCTAGTCTGACCTTTAAAAAAACCTCCTACTGTCTCTGGAGGATTGTAGGCATTTCTGTACTACACTAAAAACTTCTTAAGACGTAGAATCCAGCAAGGGTTCAACATATGGAGGTTTGTGTTACTGAGGATGTTAAATGGGCACAGATAGCTGTGCCGCATTGTCCTCACATCTCTTTATAGTCCCTTAATGACATTAGCTGTGGCTCAAAGATTACCCCTGCTGTATGTGGGTGTAGATGGCAAGGCAACATGAGATGAACCAGCGTTTTTGTTCATTGAGGAAGACGGAGTCAGCCCAGCCAGCTAATTGTTCTTGCTTTTATTGTTCAGTTCTGCCATTTCCCTGCCCATAATTGCCTACCCTGATTTGTTAGCAACTTATATTCTAATAGCCACTCTTGGCCCTTTCTGCAGATAGCTAAATCTGTGGATTGGGGCCACACAGAAGCTAAACACACCTTTCTTCAAACTTGGGGGACTCTCTTAAGTTTGCAGAAAAACCTTGAATCTTAACAAAAATATGTTGGGGGGGTTAAATTGCCCCCACATAAAAAGAAGTGCATGCGCAGACAGCATACTTACTGGTAGAGCTGGCCGTGGCCACTTCAGGGAGAAGCTGGGCCCAGCTGCCACAGTGGAGGACACTGGGCAAGGCTCTCGGCCTGGTCGCTGTGGCAAAGGAAGCCAGGTTACGCTTACGCTGTTCTCCATTTTGTCCTGACAACAGTCCTGTGAGGTGGGCTTGGCTGAGATCAGTGTGACTGGCCCAAGCCGGCTTCCATGGCGCGAGTGGGGATTCGAAGCTGGGTCCCCCAGATCCTAGTCTGACGCTTCAGCTCCGGCACCAGGCTGTCTGTCCTGCACGCAGCAAGGGGAATGGTGTGGTGGGGGAGCGAAGGCCCCGAGTGATGCCAAGAGCCTCCTTGCTGCCAAGCATCCGGGGGTGACAACTGCAGAGGGCCTGGTAAAATATGTTCAGTCAGTAAACTGGGCTTGGTTATTTTTCTTTGTTTTCAGATACGAAATGTGGAAACAAATCAATGTCTGGATAACATGGCAAGAAAAGAAAATGAAAAAGTTGGGATTTTTAACTGTCATGGAATGGGTGGTAATCAGGTAACAATATAAAGTTAAAAACTTACTGATGCACTAGATATAAAATGTTCCACTTTTTAAAAGTATCTCTTTTATTGTGGTACAGCATTAATGTCCTAGTGTTTAGGGGATGATTCAGAATTTCTTCAATATAAGCCTTCAAAGCTAATGTCAGTAATGGGGCTTCGAAAAAGCTCTTTAGCTATAATGCCTTTTTTTAAACAAAGTAAGCTTCATAGCTAAATAGGGCTAGCTGCTTTATTCTGAACTTTACTGTTCAATTTTCCACTAGCTTCCTTAGAGGAGGCTTTTAGGTTCCATTTAATTTGGTTAAAATATCTTATGTACTGGTTGTAAGGTTGCAAACTTGACCTTGTGGAGGAAGAAAAGGTGTTTGTGATGTCAGACAGAGATGGTCAGGAACCTTTCTAGAGAACCGGGCAATATTGTGATATTTGTCCAGAAAGGTACAGATCTTTGTGGTCTCTCTGCAGTCCCACACTCAGGCTTGGCACCTGCGCACGAACCCAACCTCAGAGAACTACAAGAGCAAGCCTCTGGTATTCTGGCGCTCTTTTTCCTTGCGCTCCGGGGAGCAGGCATCGACTGCGTGTGCCTGGAGCGAGGAGAAAGTGCCCTTCCACCCAGGTCCTTTTTGTCCCTTGTGTCATCTGCACCTTGTTGTGTTCAGTCTTTCAAGCGACCTCCTTTCTCTTCGGTTTTTCGTCCATCCTCTTCATTCCTCTCTTCGTGTACTTTTGACTTCCTAAAGTTTTGGGTTTTTTTTAAAGGATCCCTCTTGGAATCTTGTCTTCAGTTTCTTTCATCAGCTTCCCCCGGTCCACCCTTCCCCCCCCCTTCATCCCTGACATGGTGCTTGGAAGGGAAAACTCATTTTTAAAAAGTGTTGCAATTGTGGGGTGAAGCTTCCATTGACGGATGGCCACTCTTTGCCTATTCTGCCTAGGCGAGAGCCACAAAGTCGACTCCTGTGCAGTAACTTCACAAAGCAAGCCAGAAAAAACAGGGCTGCTCGGTTGCGAAGGCGCCTCTTGGAGGTCTCTCTGCACCCTTGGAGGTGTCTCTGTCATCGAGCTCGAGGGCTTCATCACCTCCCCCTTCCCTAAGGGGAGATTCGGCTGTGTTGGGAACTGCTTCAGCCACTAAGAAGCAGAAGTCTGACAAAGTGTCAAAGAGGCCACTGGGCTCGTTCTTAGATGCCCCATTTAAAAAAACAAAAAACTCAAGAAACCCCACCCAGACCTGGCACCAGCCGTACCACCGGCCCCTAGCCCTGTGCCTCCACATACACCAAGGTCGGACCAGTCTGTGATAGTGACCCAAACACCACCATCGGAACCAGCTTCTGCCCTCATGTCACCTCAAGTTGTACATGTTCTCTCAAAGTCACCCTCAATCTGCAGCTTCGTTCCCTCTGACTTCCTCTGGTCTGAATCTGAGTAGCGGAATAGAGAAGCCTCTAGCTGCAACATCTGTTATCTGCTGGGTGGGCCTGGCTGAAGCCCGATCAGATAGGAGAGTCTCTCCTTCCCAAATTGGACCATCCCCATGGGGCGCCCCAGGGACTGGACTCACTGTGAGAACCCTTACAGAGCCAATAAGCCAGGCCTTCTGGAATTAAAAGTCCTTTTTATTCTTAATGGTCCATAGTAGTCAACACGTTTTGTGTTAGTGATACAGAGCAAAGGGCTGTAGGTAAGTTATACATCTGTCAAAAACGAAGGGGGAGGAGGGGCACAAATCAGGCTGCAAGGCTTGTATATTCTTAGTCAACACGTAAACAGAATCTCCCGGCTCCAGATCCCATCCCAGGGTTCTCCCCTTGTCTGCATGTTTTTTGTAATCCATTTTCGCTTTATCCAGTGTTTTTGTAATGAGAGGTCAGGAATCACGGAGAGAATTCCACCAGTCCTCAAGTGAGCCAGATGCCTGGCCCAACGCCGGGAGATGAACCCCCTCAAATCCCCCCATAGCCATAAAAAGAGAAACCCCAGTGGAGGAGTGAACTGCATTGTTGTAACTGTACTCTGCGAAGGGGAGGAGCTCCACCCAGTTGTCCTGATGAAAGTTAGCGTAACAATGGAGGGACTGTTCCAGGATTTGATTAACCCTTTCTGTTTGTCCATCAGTCTCTGGGTGATAAGCGGAACTTAGAGCAGGCTCTGCCCCCATAATGTCTAGGAGCTCCCTCCAGAAGTTGGCAACATATTGAGACCCCCTGTCAGATACCACCTTATTCGGGATACTGTGTAATTTGACTATATGAGACAGAAACGCCTTGGTCAACCCCTTGGCCATGGGCAACTGCTTGAATGGGATAAAGTGTGCTTGCTTGGAAAATAAGTCAACCACCACCCACACCACAGTCTTTCCCTTGCTTTGAGGGAGATTAGTAATAAAGAACCTAGAAATGGCTTCCCAGGGCCGGAAAGGAGTAGGGAGGGGTTGTAGCAGCCCGGGGGTCCCCTCCCCCCCCGCTTTTTGCACATTAAGCAGGTTTGACAAGAGGAGACATAACCAGACACATCTCCACGCATGCGCGGCCACCAGAACTGCCTTTGAAGTAAATGCAATGTTTTTAAGTAACCAGAATGTCCCGACAGCTTAGATTCATGGCTCACATGCATCACCGCTCGGCGCAGGGATTCCAGCACAATGAGTTTCCCCTCCCAATACCAGCACCCATCGGATTCTTTGATGGCCAATGTCTCTGAGTCAAATAAATCATGCTCCTTCTGCGAATATTCTGTGGCACATTTGCTAACCCACTCGTTGACTGTGCATTTCGGGCTTGGCTATGAGTCACCACCGCCCCCCCCTAATTGGGCTGGAGAAAACATTGAATCAAACACCTCTTCCCGTCTCGAGTCGTGCTGCGGGAGGCAGGAAGGAGCATCAGCGAGAGAGTTGGAAGCCCTGCGGAAGTGGTGCAGTGTAAAGTTAAACTTGGAAAAGAAATCTGCCCACCGAAGCTGTTTGGCATTAAGGGCTCTCCAGGTGGGCAGCGCCTCGAGGTTTTTGTGATCAGTCCTAACCTCGAACGGCTTCCATGCCCCCTCCAACCAATGTCTCCAGGTAGTCAGAGCCAACCTGATGGCTCCCTCTTTGTCCCAGACAGACCAATTCCTTTCTGCTTCGCTGAACTTCTTTGAGATGAACGCCAACGGATGCAATCGCCCATCCTCCCCTCTTTGTAAAATCACCCCCCCCCCATGGCGACATCCGATGCATCGACATGAATAGTGAACTCCTTGGACTCATCGGGGTGGGCCAGGATGGGTTCTGAAGTGAATAGGGACTTGAGTTTCTCGAACGCTCTTTGACACTCGGGGGTCCAGGGCAACCGCGCCCCTGGCTTAATAGCCTTCGGACCCTGCCCCTTAGTCTTTAACAAGTCTGTGAGGGGTAAACTGACTTTGGCAAAGTCCTTGATGAAGATCCTGTAAAAATTGGAGAATCCAAGGAAACTCTGAAGTTGCCTATGGGTTCGAGGGGCTTCCCAAGAGACCACCGCCTCAATTTTAGCAAGGTCCCTCTCCAAACCCCTAGGAAAGATACGATACCCCAAAAAGTCGATTTCTGTCTTGTGGAACTCACATTTGGATAGCTTAGCATACAGTTTATGTGCTTTTAAGGTAGAGAGGACCTCCCTGACTAGTTTGACATGGGATGGCATATCCTGTGAGTACAGAATGATATAATCTAGATAACATAATGCCCCTTAGAATAAATGCTTGTGCAACACCTCATTTATTAGGCTCATAAAAACTCCGGGAGCCCCACTTAAGCCAAAGGGCATGATGAGGTATTCGAATTGGCCCAGAGGGGTATTGAAGGCAGTCTTGTATTCATCCCCCTCTTTTATGCGCACCCGGAAATATGCATCACGTAAATCCAGTTTCGAAAAGATTTTCCCCTTGGCGGCCTCTGCCAATAGGTCTTTGATCAATGGAAGGGGGTAGGTGTTGGTAAACAACACCGCATTAAGCCCCCTATAGTCTGTGCACAGCCTCAAGCCCCCGTCCTTTTTTTTCCAGAACAGAACAGGAATGGCAAACGGAGAGGTAGCTGGCCTAATGAAACCCTGTGCCAAATTCTTATCCAGGAATTTGTGAAGCTCTGCACGCTTAGCTGGCCCCATAGAGTATAATTTTCCCTTGGGTAGTTTCTGCCCAGGCAACAGTTCGATAGCACAGTCAGTGGCCCTATGGGGAGTTCATCTGCTTCCTTTTCGCTGAACACCTCTCTCAAGTCCCAGTATACCTGGGGGATCGAGTCTAACTCTTCCTGAACTAAACACACCCGTGGTGCCTCTGGGGGACCCGATCCCCATCCCAGATCCCACCAGTGTTGGGAGCACAAAGGGTTAATCCAGGCAATCTTCCCCTCACTCCATTTAATGTACAGGTCATGGGTGCTCAACCAGGGGCTGCCAAGCACCATGTGGAACTGTGCGTGAGGGGTAACTACAAACGTTCTTTTTTCCCAATGTTCCCCAGAGCCCAAAATGAAGGGTTCAGTCTCTGCTGCACATGGCTCCCTCATTTCCAAGCTGTCCATTTGAGTAAACTGGAGCGGCTCCTCCAGGGGGACTACAGTTGCCCCCAACCCCTCAATCACAAAGGGGCTAATCAAGTCATGGGCACAGCCAGTCTATTAAAGCCCATACTCAAACATGAGTCCCATTTTTGGGGTCTACAACAGTCACTACCATATAAAATAGAGGTCCAGGGGAGCTCACCACTGGTGGCGCTGGCGACAGTGGGGACTGCAGTGGTGCGCCTCCTACTGCAGGTCCTTGAAGTTTTCTGGCGACTGCTCCGGGACGACCTCCACTGCATTGGTGTCACTCGTTGCCCCTTCCAGCTGTAATGCCCGGGGTTTGTAGATGCCTTTCTGGGGTCTTGATGTCCCATTCAGCGTGCTCGGGGTGACTCTTGGGGTCTTCGGGGTGGCCACCGGACAGCTGAAGGTGAAGTGGCCGGCTTCCCCACACCTCATACAGAGCCCCTGCTTCATGTGTGTCTCCCATATTTCCTGAAAAGCGGATTTCAGTTTGGCTTTGGGAGAGCCCCTGGCAGCAGGTTGAAAAGCATGGGGCCCCAGACAAATCAGGGTGAATCGCTCCTCGACATCAGCCACTGCCCGCATCCAAGCCGCGAGGGAGCCGGGTTGTTTGTTTCTCAACACAGTCTCGTAAACCTCCTGGTTTAGTCCCTCCCTGAACCGTTCAATAAACACCGTTTCAGGCCACCCATGCACCCTGGCTTCACTCTACCTGAATTGCTCAGTGTACTTGCGCATGGAGTTGGGCCCTTGCACCAGCCGCCGCAGTTGGTTTCGCGCCTTCTCCTCCCCCATGGGATCCTCATACTGCTGCCGTAATGCCCACACGAAATTATTCACAGATTGCAGTTCAGGCCCGGGAGGGTTGTGCAGGCTCACATACCAGTCATTTGCAGTGTCCTGTAACAATGAGCCAATATAACCCACCTTCTCACGATCTGTGGGGTAGACATGGCCCCACAAGTCCAGGAGCCGTTCAATCTCAATGTAGCTGAAAGAGGTTCTGCTGGTGCTTGACGGTAAATCCTCTCCCCCGTGCCGACTGCGCGGGGATCTGGGACATCGAGTCCCACGGGTGGCTGGGGAAGGCCGGCAGGCAGTTGGGGAACGGCCTCCAGCGGAGCCTGTTGTGGTTAGGCTGCTGCGCTCTGCCATCCGTTCCCAGAGCCGCAACTCCACCGGCCACCGCTTGCAGCGGGGACCCCCTTTGGAAGGGCCCTCACCTCATCCAGCGCCTCTCGCAGTTCCCGTGTGAACCGGTCATTCATCTCTGCAAACCTCCGATCCATATGCTGCTACAACTCAGGATGAGCTGCAACAGCTGACCTGGATGGGGGTTCGGCTATATGCGGGACACTCAGTTGCCAGTCTCCGAGGTGTTCATCTTCTAATCGCACACCGGAGCCTCGTCGCTCGGCAGTCCAGGTCTCCTCGGTAGTGCCTCCGAATGCAGTCCAGGAGTACTTGGGCTTGACCGGTCTCTCGAAGGTGATACCCCGTGTAGAAGGGGGTGTCACCAAGCAAGTACTTCCTCCAAAGTGATGGCCGGAATGAGGGTCCCATCGTCCAACATGGCCGAGTATGGGTTGCTCTCCTCCCATTAGTGAAAGATCACTAACTAAGCCAGGCCTTCTGGAATTAAAAATCCTTTTTATTCTTAATGGTCCATAGTAGTCAACACATTTTGTGTTAGTGATACAGAGCAAAGCGTTGTAGGTAAGTTATACATTCTTCAAAAATGAAGGGGGAGGAGGGGTACCAATTAGGTTAGTCAGAAATGGCGCTGCATTACATGTCCATTTAGCTTCCCAAGAAAAACACTCAAATGTGCAATTGCTCATCCCACATTTCTTCCCACACCCCACTGAAACCTTTCCAATAATTCCCAGGCTGCAGTTAGAGAGGCACCTGGAGGGCAGAGGAGCCGTTAAGACAACAACCCAAGGCCATATGCATCAGTAAAGCAGACAACAGTTTCAACAGCAGTAATGAGCCCTCCCGCTCGGGGAATGTCAGATTCTGACCCTCACAAGGGGGCCCTGCACTGGACCCTTTGGGAATGGATGCTCAAGCCAACCTCCTAGCATGGTTGAAAGGGGAGATGCCACAAGGGATGGGGGAGATAGAAAGAGAGATTCAGAAGGAGATCTGGGCAGTTGTCTCTCAAGTCCTGCCTACCAACAGAGAGTCATTGAGGTCTCACAGTGTCAGGATCTGACAATGATGTCTCTATGCTATCTGCATTTTGCTTTCGATTCCTTTGTTTTAGCAGACCCTTATCTGTCTCCTTCACCCTCCCTCCTACCAGCTATAAATGTTACTTTGAAGTACGAGGTTTACTCTGGTTAATGTTGCAATGTCTGGGCGGGAGATGGCGACCCAAATTCCTAGGTGTCATCTCTAAACAAATGGCGAGTACTCCCTTGCATTCCCTCCTCCCTTTTTCTGGGTCTGTGTATGTTATCTTGTTATTGAAACCTTGAAGAGTTGTCTATGGCCAGTGCCCAGAGAATGTTGTGCCTAGGTTCACACATGTGGGTCACTCAGATCAAGAGGGAATTTATAACTTTCTCACCTTGCTGTAAGAACCTCAACGGTCCTTTCTACTTTTCCCGCGTTCACCCTCTTGCCCTGATTGGCTTAGGTCCGGGGTTCAATTGAAAACCTGAGAGTATATTAGTACTGCCTGTATTCCATTAAGCATCTCTAACAAACATTCGAGAACCTGTTTGCAGTATTGGAACAATAAAGAACTTTGCTTCAACAACAAAGGTCTGATCTTTTGCTGTCTATACAGAAGCCTCACACACAGTAGGGGTAGGTTTTCCCCTTCCAGCAGCACATCCGGGAGTGGGAGAATGGGGGGAAACTCCCACTCTTTTCCACTGCCTGAAAGAAGGAGGCTGGATTACTCCAGCTTGGAAAGGGGTTCCAGTCCATTGCTGGGCTCTGGGGATCAGGACTCTTAATTGCTTGGAATCCTAAGGGGAGGGGGAGCAATCTGAGGAGGACGAGAAGGAACCAGTTGTCACAACCATGCAGAATAGACTCTTCTCACAGGAGGTCTTCCCTAAGATGCTCCCTAATATCCTGAGAGTCCTGGAAATTCCTGTGGGTAGCAAGGACCAGGAGGAAACAGGCTCAAGCATGTTGGTCGGCTCCTCCAAATTTTTCCTAACCAGAGGGGTCTCCCAGTTAAGGATCCCTTTTCCAGCAGCATTCAATAAGATGGTTAAGGCGGAGTGGGAGGCCCCAGCCAAGCCCAAAGTTAACTACTCCATCATCACCAAGTTCTGTTTCCCTTTCAAAATGACAAAAATTGATAAAAATAGACTCTTTAGCTGTTTCTGTGCTGCCTCATGCCAGTTGCTTCTTCAGGCAGGGTTGAAAGTGTGCAATGTTTTGTGGAGCTTAGGTCATGAGAAGGGGGGGGGGCAGGTTCTGACATGTTTGCTGTCTCCCCAGAGAGCTTTGAAAGTGTCTTCCTAGAATCAGCTGGTTCCCTCCTTGGCCTAGCAGTGTTCTTTTGTCACTGACAAGTGAGTCAGATGTCTGTCTTTCAGATGGACTGAACTTTTGCACTTGGCACTGGCTGATGTGAAGTTTTCTAGCCAATGTCAGCACAAGTTAAGAGTGTCAATAAGGAAAAAACAGCTAATCTCAGGATATAAGGCTAAGTGTCTGTGAATGATGGATATATCTGCTTGATGGGCAGGGATGACTACCCGTTCTTTCCTAGGGAGGGGGGAGATTTTCCTGCTAACGAAACTTAACACATTATGGTCCATTTAATAGGCTAGGGGAGGAATTCTGAGTTAGTGCCAAAGAGTGGCAGACATAGGAAGTTAAGCGTTCAAATAGCACCTCACATGTTTCCAACAAATGCCTTTTGGGCTCAGTCTTGCCTTAAAATTCATTTCCCCACGCTCTTTCAGGAACAACAACAACAAACCTTTATTGGCATTATACATTAAGGAGAACGCAAGGCATATGAAGTACTCAATACAGTTAACATAAATCTCGCTTTTTAGAAGCCAGATACAAAAAAGTTGCCACTGTTTCAACCGCTACAGCCTTTTTTGAGGCGAGAAGAAAAAGAGACTTATAATGATCAGGTTGGCCTATTAAATCCTTTAACAACCGATCTAGAGACTCAGCACGAGCGTCGGCATAATAACCCCAGTACAGAAGAACATGCTCGATACTTCCTTCCTTCCTTCCTTCCTTCCTTGGTCACATCACAGTCTCTGTGTGCAAGGCATCTTGGGGAATCTCCCTTGGAGTACTGCAGAGGGCAGCACATTAAAACGAGCTGGCACATAAGCTGTGCGAGTACGTGGATCATTGAGGGAGAAAAAAATATGATGCTATCATCCCCACAGGAGGAATCCCTAATCTCGGGGGGAACAACTCCCAGAGGCAGGGCTGCATGGTTCTTGTCTTTGTTTAAGTAAGACAGAAGCATCTTCTTCTGTCAGGGAAAGCAGCTCATCAAAGCTTATCCCTATGACAGCCATCTTCTCTTTAAATTGTTTTTTTTTTATTTTTTAATGAAAAACGAACAAACATACATACAAATTTGGGCGTTTCATTTGCATCATCATTATTTGACTGTTATTACCTCATACAATGTCTATGTTTCTTATTTTTTCCACCTTATATTTTTAATTAAATCTTTGCTTATAGTTAAAAAATGTTTCAAATTTTCCTCTATGTTCTTCCATCCATTTATAAAATCTTGACCATGTATTCTCAAAGCTTCCTTCATTTTGCCCTGTCAAAATTAAAGTTAGTTTATCCATCTTTACAGTCTCAGGTATTTTGTTTACAATTTCTTCTTTTGAAGGTACCTCACTTTTCCTCCAATATTTGGCATATAATATTCTTGCAGTTGTTACTACATGTATGATAAGATAAAAATCCTGGTTTTTTACAATTTTCTGGTAATATATTCAACAAGAACAGTTCTGGTATAAAAGGTATAATAGATTTTAACATTTTTTGTAACATTTCATGAATTCAAGACCAATATTTTTTAACTTTATCTCATGTCCACCACATATGAAAAAAGAACCAACATTTTTTTGACATTTCCAACAATCATTTGGTAGATCAGGAGAAAACTTTGCCAATTTATCTGGAGTAATATACCACCGTATATATATTTTATTTATATGAAGTTGCTTTAGTAATCCTTACATTTGTTTTCTAGACCTTTGACCATTGATCTAGATTGATATTATGACCCAAATTTTGTGCCCATTTAATCAGTGTCTTTGACTATTTCATCTTGTATTTTATTTTCTAGCATTATTAAATATAATTTCTTAATCAGTTTCTCATCAGTATGCAACAATATCTTATCTATTTCTGATATTTTTGAGTAGAAACCTATTAGCTTATCTTTAGCATATCTTTTTTATTTTTTTATTTTGTTTCTGCACCTACAAACACTGTAACTAAAAAAAACCCTAAAAACTACCCCTACATATACAGAGATCAAGCTGTTACCAAAGGTAAATCTAACGTTTCAGTTACTTTCAAGAAAATGATTAATATTTCAAGGCATCTTTAACTTTAAATCGGTTAATATCCCTAATAAGTAAACAAATAGCTGATTTCGAAACAAGTGCATACAATTACAACAAATCAAACTTTTCCAGTTAATAACAAAGTCAGTTCACTCTTCTTTCTTTTCGCTTCTTTTATAGAGTTTTTTTTACTTTCTAGAATCTTAGAGCTATTACTCCTAGTTCAGCATCAAAGTCTTCTCCCTCTTATCCACTCATCGATAATCCAGAGCTATCCAGTCTATATAAACTTTCATATTGAACCAATTCTTCCTCTGTGGATGTTTTCTGAGCGATTCTTTGTCTTTGCAGCAGAGTCAATCTTTTTCTTTTTGTCTTTGAAAGATTCTCGTAAAATATCCAGTTGTGTATGGTGTTACTTGCTTGAAGAAATAAGTTGAATTTTTGTAAGACTTCCTCTTCTTTCTCATTTCAAAGGGAATGTCTTTTAGCTCTTTACATTCTTCATCTTTAACTTTCAATGTTGTCCTGTTGGTGGCCTTGATCTCAGATCTCTGGAAAATTTCTTAGAGAATCTTACCACAATTTCTCCTGACAGGTTTTTTTTCTTCAAAAATTCAGGATAGGTTGTGCAAACCATATCCGTATCACTTTGAAATGATTCCGCCTGTAAACCTGTCATTGGAGATAGCACTTTACATTTTTGCTTCTTAAGATTCTCATCCTTCTGTTCTGAGACACCTTGTAGGCTTAACGAAGTTGTTGATCTTTCCCTTTGAAACTTCAAAAATATTCCTTATCAGAGGATCTTTCTTTTTCCACCACGTACAGTCTCTGCTTACTAATTTCTGCCTTGGCTTTGACTTTCTCTGAGTCTTTAGGCATTTTTTCAAATCTGCTATTAGCTTGAGCAACCTGTTTGTGCAATTTATCCAGCATAGAGTTTGCAACAATCATTTGTTCCTCTAGAGGGTGCAATGCATTAGTGAGTACAACAGATAGATCCATACTTGCTTCAAACTTAGCTGCCGGAAATGCTGTTGCTGTTTTTGGAGAAGATTTTGTTCTCGCCGCCATTTTTCGTCCCTGTCCAGTCATTGTTTGGAATTTCAGAAAGCTTTTTTTAACACACTACAGTCCCAGGAAGTTGATCAACGAATTTTGAAATCGCTTATAGAAACTTTGCAGGCACTTGTTCTGGATCCAGCCATTTAAAAGTTAGACTCCAGTACAGATCAGAAAATCGCCGCATTTAAAGAAGCGGGGGGATTTAAACCCCTTCCCTTGTCACTTCATGTAGAGACCAAAGAATCAAAGCCAGGGGGACTTACAGGTCTTGCCAGCATTGCCATGCAAGCAGGTAAGCATATTTTCTTCCATTTATAGCTTTAATCCCTGCAGCTGTCTGGTGCGCACTCCTCCATGCTGTCCGGCTCCACAGTGGCAGGACCTATAGAGGCAAAGGGGAGCCTCGATCCCTGGGTCACCACCCCGGGAGAGGCTACCCCTCGCGCCTCAGGCAGGAGCCCCCTCCAAGGGCTCCTGGGGGGCTGAAAAACAGCCGGCTCCGCTCCTGCCCGCTGGGTTCGGGTCACATCTCCCGGAGCTCTCTGGTGATGCGCTTGCCATTGCAACGCCAAAACCGGAAACTCCCCATCTTTAGCATATCTTGACTGAATTTGTACTGTTTCCCACCAACTTAAATTGGGTTCTTGTTTTTTAAGATTTTCTATTGGTTTTAATTCATTTTTATTATCCAGCAAGTCTTCATATCTTAACAGTACATTTTTTTTAAATATATTTGGATTTGTAAATGCTTCTAGTTCGGCTGTTGCAAAGTGGTGAAAGCCATTTTGGTATCTTGGTATAGAAACGTCTTTTAATATCTTCCCAGACCTTCAATAAGGATCTTCTAATAAGATGTCGTTAAAATATTTGTGGGTATCAGCTTTTCCATAGCATATAAATGCATGCCATCCCATTAGTAAATCATGTCCTTCTAACGTTAGAAGTCAGGTATTCTCTAATAAAATCCATTCTCTTAGCCACATCAAAGCTAATGCTCTATAATATAACATCCAATCTGGTAATGCAAATCCAGCTCTTTCTTTTGCATCTTGTGATGCTTTCAGTTTTATTCTTGGGTTCTTGTTTTGCCATATAAATTAAGTTATCAATTTGTCAAGTTCTTTAAAGTATTTTTGGTTTTGAAGGACTGGAATTGTTTGGAATAAAAGAATCAATCTTGGTAAAATATTCATTTTTATTGTAGCTATTCTTCCCATCAAAGATATTTGTAAGTTTTTCCATTTTTCCAAGTCTTTCTTGATTTCCACTAAGATTTCCATATGATTGTCATTCAACAGGGAACTACATCTGTTTGTTAAATTTATTCCAAAATATTTCACCTTTCTTTTAATTTCCAGGCCTGATATTTCTTATAACTTTTGGGTTTGATCTTTGGTCATATTTTTCATGAACATCTTTGTTTTGTTGAAACTGATTTTCAATCCAGAAACTTGACCATACTCCTATAAGGTTTTTAATAATTGCAGGATAGAGTCCAATAGATTTTCTAAAATAAAAACCAAGTCATCAGCAATGTTCCCTCTAAGCCGTAGACTCTTGTGAGCAAAAAACCTACTTTGTGAGCTACTGACATTAAAATTGTAAGCAAGCAATTTGGCTACTGAATAAATTAGTTTGCTCTGGAGCCATCCTTCCTGAGCTAAGTCAAGGATGTGTGACCCGGAGGCTAAAATACTGTGAGCTAATTCAGTTTAGAAGAAGAAGAAGAAGAGATTGGATTTATACCCCGCCCTTCACTTGTAGTCTCAGAGCAGTTTACAAACTCCTTTCCTTCCCCTCCCCACAACAGACACCCTGTGAGGGTGGGTGGGGCTGAGAGAGCTCTGAGACAACTGTCCTTAATAGAACAGCTGGTACAGAGCTATGGCTTGCCCAGGGTCATCCAGCAGCTGCAAGTGGAGGAGTGGGGAATCAAACCCGGTTCTCCCAGATTAGAGTCCGCGCACTTAACCACTACACCAAACTGGCTCTCAGAAGGAACACTGGTAATCAGCAAATGCTTCTCCTCCTATTTTTAGCCCCTTTAATATGGGTATCTTCTCTGATCATATCATTCAACATTTCCAGCACAAATATGAATAATAGTGGTGACAGTGGACAACCTTGTCTGGTTCCTTTTAGTATCTCAGTTTTTCATGATAGATCTCCATTAACAAGAATACTTGCTTGTTGTTTTGTATAAATTGTTGTGACCATGGTAAGAAATTCTTTACCACATTGTGAGATTAATAGTTGCTCCAACATAAAATTCCAGCTGACATCATCAAAAGCTTTTTCAGCATCTAGGAAAATCAAAGCCATCTGTTTCTCAGGGTGTGCTTCAAATACTCAATTACATTTAATATTGTTCTAACATTGTTTCTAAGTTGTCTTTTTGTTAAGAAGCCTGCTTCATCTTGATGAATTATTTCTTTCAATACTCTTTTCAGTCTTGCGGCCAAAATGGAAGTATAGATTTTATAATCCACATTTAATAATGAGATTGGCCTGTAATTTTTCTTTCTCATCAGAGTTTTGTTTATATATCAAAGTTATTAGGGCTTCATTCCAAGTTTCTGGCATTTTACCTACTATTATTATATGTTGTATTACATATTTTAGATCAGCATATCAGTTGATCTTCAAAGATGTGGTAGAATTCTGCTGGAAAGCCATCAGGGCCTGGGGTTCCCCCCCCTTTTTTTAAATAAAGCTTCTGTTAGATCCGTTTATGATTTTCCTTTGTTCCTCAGTAATCTTCTCTATAAATATCAACCAAGAGGACGATGAAACTCTGTTAAAACTAAAGAAACAAAACAGTTGGAATGAGAAGTGGGCTTAAAATATAATTTTAGCCAGAATTTAAATGTTATAAACCCCGCTGTAGTCTCTAGCAACCTCTGATTGGTCTCAAGACACACAGCAGCATAGGAGACATATATAAGAAGGTCTAGAATTTTTTGAAGGAAGCTAGACTGAATTTTTTCTATCTCCTTATTAACAGCGCCAATCCAAATTGGAATCCCATAGAGCAATTTAGCACATAGTTTATGATTAAAAACCTATAGGGCTGCTGGGACATGCTGGTTGCCCTTAGAATAGTAAAAATGGGTAATCGCTATCATGTCATTGTTCATAGATTTCATCACTTCCTTTTTGTGAGCAGCCTATCTGGAGTTACACTGGAAGAGCACTCCTAGGTATCTGAAAGTTTTAACTTGCTCAATGTGATACCCCCTTATGATCCACAGACGGTTTCCATGATTTCCCAAAAACAACAATTTTGGACTTCTGGAAGTTTAGAGTCAATAAGTTTTGGCTAAGAAGTGTAAACATCACTCTTTCAAGAACTTACAATGGCAGTTAGAGTGAGAGAGCGAGAGAGAGTAAAAGGATTATTTTTTAATTGCTAAAGTTACTGTGACATATTTCCTCACTGCATTCTTATGCCCTGTAAGTCCCATGACTCCAGGCCTCATTTCTGGCGGGTCAAAAGGCAGGCATGCAAAAAGGCAGAAGTTCACTACAAGCAGGACTTTTTGCACCTCTTGAGCGTCCACGTGTCACACCCAGAAGTAACCTCAGTGCATGGCTGCTTAGAGGCATGGTCCTAAGCTAGGAGTCAGAGGTCATCCTGCAGTAGCCTTAGCCAAGCTTCGTGTTGTTTCTCAGTCTCCCCCCCCCCCTGGAAAACTTTCAGGGATCCTAATTTTGGCCCACATGGCATTGTTATGCTAAAGAGTGTTGAGAGTTTGGGGCTGATTAACGTGAAGCAGCATTCTCTGATGCCAGTGGCAATTAATAATACTTCATAAATAATGCTATCAGCTTAATGAAGTCAAGTTATGCAAGTGCTACAGGTCCTTCCATGTTCCCTTTCACCAGGCAGTGCCATCCACGCTTGATATTGGCACTCCAAAGATTGAACAGTACCCCAGTCAGAAAACAGGAAATAAACTACATGCTCCCCCCATTCTGTGGTTCCGTCACTGACATGCCCAGACTGAGCTAGTGCGACCACAGGCACATACTCCCAGATCCTTCTTGTCCAGCCTCCACTCACTTCCAGCAGCAACAGCAGCCTCAGACCAGCTCTGCAGTTCATACATGCACCCAGGTCACTTGCTTCTTAGGAAAACTTTTAATGTGAGAAGTTTATTATTTATTTACTTGCTTGCTTCATTTACACTCCACCTTTCTCCTCAGTTGGGATCCAAAGTGGCTCACAGAATTCTCCCCTCCCCTAGCAGGTCGGTTCGGCTGAGAGTGCGTGGCTGGCCCAAGGGAGTGCGTGGCTGGCCCAGCCAGCTTCCAGGGCACGAGTGGGGATTGGGATGCAGTGCTCTAATCACCAAACACTTCTGTCTTTTTCTTTCTTGTTGCTTCTTAAATTTTAAAATAACCAAATTCTCTGTTCTACAAGGTTTTCTCATACACGGCCAACAAAGAAATTCGAACAGATGATTTGTGCTTAGATGTCTCAAAACTGAATGGTCCGGTCACAATGCTCAAATGCCATCACTTAAAAGGCAATCAGCTTTGGGAATACGATCCAGTGGTAAGCCCTTCTCATTTCTGCAGGTCATGGCTTCAGAAAATTCAATAAATGTTAGATATTTTTTCATATAATTATGTGTGATTATAATTCTGTGTATTGAGTGTTGTTCAGTATAGGGAATGTTTATCTAGATATTTATGGCCTGCTTTTCTCCCTGGTGGGGACCCAGACAGGTTTATGACAGTACAAAAATGCAGTCTGAACAAACAACAGTGACCATCTGTTTTGTGGGCTGGTCCTTCGGCTGTTGTTTGTGGCCACACCTAAGGTTTAAATTTGGGAACAGAATGCAGAAGTTCAGCTCAGGTCTAGCCAGGTGGCAGGGAGATTTCTTCCAGATCTTCTCTCTTGAGACACACAACCATCCTTTGTCACAGTCTACAACTGTCGTAAGGCCAGCTCTTTCTTCAGCATCATTGCCTGCAAGTGTTGGAATGGAACGGAAGGATTTGGGCAGTGCTTGGGAGACATTTTGTTCTCATATTGCATGGTTTACAAACATGCATAAGACCTGAAGCTGTATCCTTCCAGTTTCACATGGGTTTCACAAGCCTGGTCTTCTCCTACTTACCAGTCCCATCTACTTGGAATGATGCGTGTGGGTGTCCTTGACAGCTAAAGCAATTTTAGGGCAAACATGATTGGCTTTAGTATGTCTAATATATGCTTTACTTGCCCATATCCTCAAACAGTAAAAAATCTCTGTGACTTACCTGATCAGCCATTTAACATAGAATTTTGAGCATCAAGTATTTGAATGTTAAGTTTGTACTCAAAGGCTTCATTGGAGGTCCAGTTTTTTCAGTTCTTAAATTTTAAGAGTGTGCCTTACAGTCCATGGAATCGCCGGGCCCACTCCTTTTACTCATCAAGTTTGACTCGGTTTCTGGAAGCTCCTGCATTATATTGGAAGCTGCCTTTCACTGCCTTCACTGCAGTAAGGAGGAGTTCCAAGAGATGATGTCTGGGGTCCTGCTGGTCACCCAGTCTTGCCTCTCCCCTGGCCATCTCTGTACCAAATGACAGTTTGCCCAGCGCGCATTGAGACTTGCACCAGAGGGGGAGAGAGCAGGGAGCACGTGGGTCTGTGGTGCAGCCATGCCTTGTTGCTCTCTGAACTGGCAGTATAACCCAACCACTTTAGGCTGACTTTCTTGGCTGAAAGCTCACCAATGATATTTGCCTGCTTCAGATGTCTCTGGGCTTTTCTGTAAAACCCTTCTCTCTTCTCTCCTTCCCCACCCCACAAAGAAATTAACCCTGTTGCATGTGAACAGTAACCAGTGCCTGGATAAAGCCACGGAAGACGACAGTCAGGTGCCCAGCATCAGAGACTGCCACGGCAACCGTTCTCAGCAGTGGCTTCTGCGTAACGTTACCCTTCCGGAAACGTTCTGAGAAGATCTCTAGGAGGAGGAGGAAGAGGATTGACTGGGCTACCTCAGCAAGCATACCAGGCGGCAGCCTTCTGTGGCAAGCGCTGGCTGCCCGGCGTCCCAGCCGCTAGGATAGACTCTTCTGCATCTTCAAGAGCTGGGAGCTGGCCAGGGCCATGGAGGAAACGAGTACTTGTGAATCGGAACACTGATGTTTACAAGATCGAGAAATCCTTCATCAACTAATATAGGACACTTGGATAGGCAAGAAATAACCAAGGAAATATGCTCTCGGGAGAGTGGCATTAACCTAGTTTGCTTGTACAGTGGTAATCTTGGCCGAAAGTGCTGTCCTGAAGATTTTTTCATCGTTAATAACCAAGGTATCAAACTTAGATACAAATATAAGTGAAGCAGATACAACATCACAAGATTAAAAAATCATTAATCAACGAAATGTGTAAACAGGGTTTAGAGGCAAAGCAAATAGAACTATAAAAAGTACAATTTGTAATACTTAAAGCATCAAATTTGTATGTAGATTTTTTTACCTCAGTGGAAAAAAATATTCACGTGAACAACTTTATGTTCAACTGTGTGGTAGTCCATTAATATATTTTTCCTCCCCTGATGGGTCTGAAATTATTTTGGGCAAAAACAAAATGGTGAGCATAAATAAAATTGGGTCCTTGAATGTCAGTTCAACTTTTTTCCCCCCTGGTTGGTTTGTGGGCTGTTTGAACGACTAATGCATATTTTTTAATTGTCTGAAAACTTAAGATTTAGCATCCTTTGTGATTTTCTGTTTCGTTTGTACTTCGGTTAAGCCATGCTTTGATGCTGTGTCACTGGCTCTTAAGGAATTACTAGAGCATTTAACATTTAAGGTAACTTGTGACTGGGTGAGAAGCCGTGCATCTGTTCTTCTCGGGGCTGTTCTCCCCTCCAGCAGCAGGAGTCTCCCTCCATTGCAAAAACACCTGGCCACCCAGGAAGGCTCTGCCTGCTGGAGGGAAGCCCCTCTCCTAGTGAGATGGACCCACAGGACCCAGCCCCACATGCTTCCAGGCCACATCACCTACTGCTATGCTACAGACTTTGTGTTCACAGCAATAACTCGTTCTTGGATTCCAGTGCTCAGAGAGCCTGACAGTATGGCCTGCTCGAGTCATAGGCAACTGGCATCTGTTGGCTGTCATTCATATTTGGATTAGATTCTTGAATTGTAATGTTGATCTGCTGCTTTTTTCCCAATAAAATCAAAGGGAAATTATTAAACTGGCCTCTTGGGAAAAAAAACTGAAACTCCGAAGGCCTCATGGCTCAGTGTGCTGCATCCATCTAGTGCTTTGAACAGAACAGCTCATTTGACACCCTCTCTGAAGGATCAGAGCAGTGGGGAAAGAATCCGTCACATTTCTGACATGCACAACGAACCCCCTCCTTAAAAGAAACGAAATAAAATTGCCCAGTGACCAGAATCATCTGAAAACAGATCAGTAGGATCCGTTTTCTGTGAACCAGCAAGGTGTACGCTAACAGAGAGGGGCAGGCGGGCTGTTCTGTATCTTCCTGGTCACTTCGCTGCTGCTTTGATCAGCTGTTCTCACTACCGTTTGAGCACTTGTGTTTGCTGCAGATTCACTGCTAAATATTGTATATTAATCTGAACTGGACATGCTACAGGTAACTTTTACAGAAGTCTGGTTCAAAATAGTTAACATATATTGATATGTTAATGCATAGAGCTCTGGTATGATTGCTGAAGGCAAAGTTCATATCTACTATTTCCCTTTCAGATGTGAAACTTTAAAATTCCATTCCGGATGTTAAGAACATAAGAGAAGCCAATGTTGGATCAGGCCATTGGCCCATCCAGTCCAACACTCTGGGTCACACAGTGGCCAAAAACACCAGGTGCCCTCAGGAGGCCCAGCAGTGGGGGCAGGACACTCTCCCACTGTTGCCCCCCCCCCCAAACACCAAGATTACAGAGCATCATTGCCCCAGACTGAGAGTTCCTATCTGTACTTTGTGGCTAATGGCCCCTGATGGACTTCTGCTCCATATGTTTATCTAATTCCCTCTTGAAGCCGTCCATGCTTGTAGCCGCCACCACCTCCTGTGGCAGTGAATTCCACGTGTTAATCTCTCTTTGGGTGAAGCAATACTTCCTTTTATCTGTTCTAACCCGACTGCTCAGCAATGTTAACTACATGTCTTGTCAACAGGAGGTTAATTAAGCTTTGGCTTCCATGACCATAAACGAGATCTGTCAGTGGTTCAGATGAATCTTTAGTTTCATTTTTTATGTTTTCAATACCCTTAGTTGGTATCACAGAATATGGGAAAAGCAATAGTCCAGATTTGTTTGTCCAGATCGAATAATGATTCCAAACTGCATCTTTGAAATCAGGAAAACTTGTGAGTGTTTATGTATTAATGCATGAAATTGCTCAAAGCCAAGCTGTTTGACAGACTCCATTCAAAGAAAGCACTTCTAAGGTACAATATTATGCTAGTCAAGAAGGAATTTAATTTTTTAAATCTATAGTGTGCATATGTGTATCGTAATGTCAGGAGGCCTGGGCCATTGGTCAGGCTGCAGCTGCACTGGAATATTAGCGCTCACATTGTTGTGTTTGTATCCATCCCTTCTTCTGACCGACTCTGCACAATGAGTTAAATTTGCAAACAGGAGGTTGGCTGAGGAACTCCCGTATCTAAATTCCCATAGTTTAGTCATTGAACAATACTGTCTTCTCAGATCTTTCCAACTGAGCTCAATCAAGATGAGTAGCCATGTTTGTCGGTCTGTAGCAGCAGAATATAGAAAGAGTCCAACGGCACCTTAAAGACTAACCAGATTTGTATCTGAAGAAGTGAGCAGTGACTCATGAAGGCTCCTGCCCTGCCACAAATTTGGCTAGTCTTTAAGGTGCTGCTGGACTCTTGCTCTTTTCTATTGCCACTGAGATCCCCCTCGCGCTGGAGGGCTGCTGCGCCACACTCCCCTCATTAGTATGCAAACACCTCATGAGCTGTGTCTCCCCGAGAATCATTGCTCCAAGCCTTCCCTGGTCCATGTCTGGCTCCTCATGATTTCTGTCCCCCATCTACATCTACCTCAGAGTGCAACACCTACCTCATGAACCCAAGCCTTCCCTGGTCCATGTCTGGCTCCTCATGATTTCTGTCCCCCATCTACATCTACCTCAGAGTGCAACACCTACCTCATGAACCCAGATCTACCTCATGGCAGAACACCTACCTCGTGGACTGACATCTACCTCATGAACACAGTCCCAGATGTACCTCATCACACAGCACTTACCTCATGGACCGACATCTACCTCATAGCGCAACACCCACTTCATGAACCAAGATCTACCTCACAGCACGACACCTACCTCATGGATTGATATCCACCCATGCAAACCTCTACCTCGTCAACTATCCACCCATGCAAGCAAGCTTGTTTGACTGCACCCAAGGTTTCCCCATTTGCAACAACAATGTCCACACTGAGAAGGTGGGCAGGGGACCGGTTCCTGGGCCTGAGGGGAAGGGTTGGCCACCCCACCCCCAGAATCCATGTCACCAAGGGGGAGTCTGGCATGTGACCACCTCCCAGGCGTGAGGAGATGGATTGCCCATCTGCAGTGAGGAGGTGGGCAGTACTTGATCCCCCTCCCCATAGAGGGGGAGTGTGGTGGCTACCCGCACCCCAAAACCCTGTCACCAGGGGGAAGTGGGCAGGCAGCTGCCTCCCAGGCCTGAGGGGAAGGGTTGGCCAGTGGCCACCCCCAAAATCCAAGTCCACAATTGGGTGACCGCCTCCCAGGCACAAGGGGGGAGTGTGGCGGGCCACCCCCCCAAAAAAGAAACCCCTGTCACCAGGGTCGTTATTTCCCCAGAGAGCACTTTCCTGAGGGCACTGCACCTTGTCTCAGTTTTGCAACTTTCCACTCCCATCCTGCACTATACATCCTCTCCTTTTGCACTTTAGACCTTAAGGTCCTCAACTTCTGCTCCTCTGAGCACCCACCCTCCGGGCTTGGCATCATCAGTTGCCCTTGCTGTACCTGCCATTGACTTGGTTTTCTGGTTTTCCACCCCCTCCTGCACTAGGACCCCCATCCCTTTGTAGAGGGGCATCCCGGGGAGATCTTCTGCAAGTTGGATGCCTCTCGCTTGCAGAGGCAGACAAACTCCTTCCTCTTTTGCACACTGGAGCCTAGGATTTCACCTCCGCAGAGCCAATCTGCAAACAATTTGTGGAGCAGGTAGAGGGGCATCCCGGGGAGGTCCGCTGTGAGTTGGATGCTAGCTTGCAGGGGGGTTGTTCGACACTCTGAACTTGCGGCTCTGATTTTCCCAGAGAGCACTTCCCTGGAGGTACCTGCTTTGGGGGAGCTGTAGATAGAGCAGAATCAGTTGGAGACTTGCTGTGAATTTGGCTTCTCGAGCCCTCAGGCTATGAATCTCATGAACTGGTTTGTTAAAATGAACCCCCTCGAACCACCATTTTTCCGGATCGTGCCCATCCCTAATTATGAGTCACAATATCTGGTGTTCTTCTCAAGATGAGAAACCACTGGCAAATACTTGAAGCCTAGTATTTGGGTTGTGCCACAAACCTAATGCAGGGTCAGTTGCCTTCCTACCTTTCCTTGTGACATCATGCTGAAAAGTATGTTCTATGATTCATTTACAGATGATAATTTATCATACATCAGTCATTTGGGCATGTCTCTACAACTGAATTGAGAAGAGGTATTGAACAGCTTTTCTTTTTTGTTAATTTGGGAACCATTTGACATGTTGTTGGGTCAGTAGGAGAAGAATTAGGAACATTAAACCATCCTGTACTACTGTAAGAACCCACTTATTGATTAGGACAAATGTCATGTGTAAGTTGCTTCTTCAGAGTTATATGGAAAACTGACAATGAAATGCTTTAGCAGTTTTAGGTAACTGTTAGGATTCCTAAGCACCATTTTTTAAAATTATGCTGTTGGTAATGAAGCCCACAGATGAGTGGTTCTTCTGTATGTTTCATGGTCTTTCTCCAAGAAATTAAGAATGGCACAGGTATAGTTGTCAAGAGGTCTCAACTAGTGAGCTCACTGGTAGACTTCGAGCAGTCAATTTCAAAAGAGTGGGTCAGTTGTCGTCGTTGGTAGGGTTACTAGGTCCTTATTTGCTGCCAGCAGGGGAATTTGGGGAGCATTTCGCGGGTGGGTGGGGACATCATTGACATTGGATTGGCAACATTGGGGTGACACTCTACTTTTGGGGCAAAATTCTATGGTAAAATCGGCTACAAAACATTAGAGTTTTGCCCCAAAAGTAGAGCATTGCCCCGATGTTGCTGACACGATTATGTCACTTCCGGAAATAACATCATTGTGTCGACAAGGGGCATCTTTTGGGGGGTGGGGTTTCCCCCAACGGCCAGCTGGCCAGCAGTGAGCCCAAGCCCTCAAAAGCAGAGGATCTCCTGCCCCCACCTGGGGGCTGGCAAGCCTAGCTGTTCGTGATCATTTTGATCAAGTGGCCCACAAGAAGTCACAACACTGTTTATTAAGAGAGATGGTAATTGACCGCATATATGGTGCTGAATTTTTTGAAAACCACATTTCAGTTGTACCAGACACTCAGGTGGAAGTTTGCTAACTCCATTTGTCAGTTGTTGAGAGCATGCCGATGCGAGGAACATACTCGTGGCTTTCAGTGAAGGGCTGTAGCAACTTTTTGGAAGGTTCCCTTGGAACCACATAATTGGTAGTACGAAACTCGCTCCATGGCCTGTGGTTCCAGAAGTAGTTTCTGGAGCTGTCCCTTCATTCTCTGGCATCTTTGATTCATACTGTCAACTGTGTTCATTGCAAGGAGGCTCACATAAGTAACATTCATATGTTACAAGGACTATGATCTGAGCCTCAAGGACCAGCCCATGTCAGGTTCTCAGACACACCTGAACTGTGACTTTGTCTCTTCATTCTCCCAAGGTTTCTGGCACAACTATTCTTGAACCTCGGCTTCCTCTGTATGTAGGCCTGGATGCACATAGACTCACACGCAGTAGGAAAATATGGACCTTGCTTTATCAGCTGGGATTCAGGGTCCACTTTGGCAGTGGTTTTAGAACCAGAGGACTGGCTCATAACGATCTTGGCAATGTTTTGTTGATGATGGTTTTGTCTGTTCTCTTCAGCTCCAAAAGAGACTCTTCTTAGTTGGTGCCTCCGACTGTATCCGTCAAGCTCAGCCCCACTGCTCAGGGACCCTTCTGTGAGACCAGCGCCAGCATATGCCAGCGGCTTCATGCTCTGGAACTGGCAGGGCAGGAATCACCTCAGCATACACTCTTGGCAAGGTGACACTGTCCAGTGTGGGGTTGGAAGCAGTATGGAGAGGGAAAGACAGAAGCAAACCAAGCTAAGGTGCAGGATGTGGCCAGAAGCGACACAAGTTGCAGGGCAGGAACTGACTGGGTCTCTCTGGCCGTCAAAACAGTCAGCCTGACTGCACAGCTCTGTGCTCCGGCAGGGATGATGGCCAAGAGCGAATACGACAGACTGCCTTGCCTCCGCCAAGAAAAGAAATAAACTAAAGGAAGAAATGGTTGTCCTCATCCGTTCATTCCAATATCTCTGTAGTTAACACCACAAGCGTGGTGGTCACCTTGAACTGTGATACTCCAACCTGTTTTGAAGTAAGTTGCTTCGGGATTCCGGACTGCCATTATTTCTGCCATAGACACCGTGTATTGGGCAGAGATTTGGAAGGCCACCTTGTATCTCGTGGGAATGAGACTGCAATCGGAAGCTTCAGGAAATGCCGACTTAAGCTTTAAAAGAAGCCCTGTTTCATCTGGCAAAAGGGAAGAGCGATTGCTTGGTTCATCAGGCACAAGACGGGTCGCCCTCGTTGACCTGATGGCCTGGTCTGGCATGAATATCAGAAGGCCAGGTTCAGCATCCCTTCCAGCTGGGGGCATTCTGTGTGTTGATCTGCAGCCTTTCCCTATTTAACGTAGGCAGGTTTGATTTTTTAATTAGGGCTCCCATTTGGCAATTCCCGCAGTCTCCCCCCTGCACTATCCCACAGGTTAAAAGGGCATTTGGTCCTAAATGTGTGCTCGGATTGCTTTAGAGGCCGCTACAGATTGTGTTTCATTCCTGTCAAATTCAGCCAAGCTGTAAAATTTCAAAATGCCACGGCTGGGTAATTGGGGGTTTTCCCTTTAAAATGTATGCATTTTTTGGCCCTCAAAGCCTATAAAAGATGGGTTAGTGTCTCTGCTGAACTGTATGCCCGCCAAAATACACTTTCCACCGAAAGAGGGTTCTTGAAGTGGTGGTGTGTGTTTTCCCTGTGGTGGGGGAGGGGATCCTTTCCCGCCTCTCGGACCCAGATGAGGTTGACTGGGCCCCTGTCTGTTGTGAGGTGCCGTCTGGAAAGGGACAGCCAGCAACCTGAGACCACCATTCAACTATGGCCGGGCCTTTAGCCAAGAGCTGGGCTGAACTCTGGATGCCGGTCTCAAGTGTCCAGAAATGCAGCTGGGGCCCAAGGCAGTGCAAAAGACTAAATTGTCTCTTCATGCTCTTGACATTGAACACAAGTGAAGCTGCCTCATACTGACCTGGATCAGCGGTCCATCAAGGCCAGTATTGTTTGCTCAAACTGGCAGCAGCTCTCCAGGGTCTCAGGCGGAGGTCTCTGTCACCCAGCCCTTAATGGAAATGTCGGGGATTGAACCTGGGACCTTTTATATGTCAAGGGAATGCTCTAGCAGTGAGCCATGGACCCTGCCCCACTGGCTGTCTTTAATGGACTTTGTGTTAATTGCAGTCCTCCTTGCAGCCCTGAAGAACACTGAAAACCCACAATCCAGAGAAGCCTCATACCAGATCTAGGCTAGCAATGTCACGTGGGGTGCCCAAAAGCCAAGATACGAAAAAGTTTTTGCCTACAGGCGTTATTCAAAACATACAAGGCTGGATGCGGTGATTCCCTCCTGTCAAGAGAGGTGCCTTGCTCTGGTGGAGGAGGCGCTCTGCTTAGCAGAAAAGAGTCTTGGACCACAGACACCGGAGGAATTTCTACTGCATTTGTCATGACTTCGTTCCTAATAAGCATGGTCCGTTCTTTCCCTTATACTGAAAACCAACAGAGGTCAGCGTATGGTCCTCGAGAGCCCCAATCCTGCTCCCAGGGGCTGAAGGCACAGCAACCTGGGTTCTAGACCTTTTGCCTCGGGCCTTCAGCCTCCCGGCTTCTCCTCTGAGGTGCTCTGCCTGCACTCAGGAAGCAACTCCAGACACTCAGGGGTAAGAAAAGATCCCAGTTTTCTTAGACTGCTCCAGTCGCAAAGAGCGCAGGCTGGGCAGGAGCCGCTCTTCGGGCACAAGCAAGGGCAGATTAAAAAGAAGGAGAAGAATGCTGAAGTGCATCTGGCTAAAAGCTATCTTGCTGTGCATCAGAAGCCAGCTGGCTGGCTCGTCGGATGCAGGTCCGTCGCATGGTTCCTGCTCACAGGCTGGAGAGAAAAAGCCCATCCCGTGCCAGGCAGTCCATGTCTTTGGGGGGGGGGGGGATAGAAGATGTCGCCTCTTCTCGCCTGTTGATGGAGTAGCCGGCCTCCTGCTCTCTGAGAAAGGCACCTTTTCAGACGTCCAGGCCTCAGCCCAGGAGCCCCTCAGCCAGTCAGGGCACGCTTAGCTAACTGGCACTGGTGGGTTGGAACAACTTGGGGAGACTCCCACGGAGGGTTCTGTCCACAGCCAGCGGCCACAGGTGAGGCTGGGCCGGGGCCTGCCAAAACCTGCAGCCTAAGGAAAGTGAGAAACCCAAACAGCGCAAAGGCTCACTGGCGGCTATTCCTTCCAGGCAGGTGGAACTGTCTTCTCCAGGCGTCCTCCAATTTCTCTGGCAGTTGGTGCCACAGGTGGGAAATTGGTGCCAGACGGCAGCTTGTATCCACGGCAAAGGCTTTGGTGAAATACTTTCGTGTCCAGCTCATTGCTATTGAGCAACTGTTGGGGGGCTCCAAACCCTCCTCCCCCAATGCTACTTTGTTTTTTTATAAGTTTTGATGAAATGGGGGGCAGACTTTCCCATTTTTCTACAAGGCCAGGAAAATACCTAGGGACCTTTCAGCTTACTGTTGTTTATCGAGTTGAAATAAATTTTAGTTGCTGACTTCAGTTACCATTTGCAAGTTTTTGCAGAATCCAGGACTCTGGGAAGAGGATCCAGTTGAAGCCAATGGCCTGGGCACAGTAGATGTTGTGTGTGTGTGAGAGAGAAGGCATTATGGTTGTGGCAGGCACTGTGAAGGTGGAGGGGGTTTCCCTGGCTGAGCCTGGGGGAGCGTAACCCCCCCCCTTTCCTCATTCAGCTTTTTTCATGTTTACCATATTTATTTGAAAGGATGAAACCCCCAACCCCAAAATGTTTTACACAAAGATCTTTATTATTATTTGACAGAAATGTAACTTGTGTGTGATTTTAAGATGAAACACACACACCCTCTCTCTTTCGCAGCATACCTGGCCTAGCAAAAAAATCTTGTCTTGCACTTGAAAGCCAGCAGGGTGTAGTGTTCAGAATGTTGGACCCAGGTTTCAAACCCCCACTCTGCCATGGAAGTTTGTTGGGTGACCTTGGGCCAGTTACACCCAGCCTAATCTACCTCACAGGGTTATTGTGACGAAAAGGGAGAAGAGTATTTTATTATTTAATTTGTATTTATTTAACTCATTTATACCCTGCCTTTCTCCCCAGTGGGGAGCCAAAGCAGCTGACGTCATTCTCTCATTCTCTAGCTTATCCTCACAACAAACCTATGAGGTAGGGTAGGCTGAATTGACTGACCCAAGGTCATTCACTGAGCTTCCGTGGCACGAGTGGGAATTCAAACCCAAGTCTTTTCCAGATACTAGTCCAACACTCTTCACCGCTACATGACACTGGCTCCCACAGGATAGACTGTTGTAAGCCACACCAAGTCCCCTCTGGGGACAAAAGTGGGGAATAAATGGAGCAAATAAATATTGTCTTGTCTCTTCTCGTAGTGGTAGACACCCCCCCCCTTCCTTTCTAGTGGTAGTGGAGCCATAGTTTTAAGGGAACGGGGGCCCCACATGAAGGCAAACAGCACCAGGCTTGTGAACTCTGGCGGCCGTGACCTGCTGCCTGGACCTTCTCACCCCCCCCCCCTTGCCAACACTGCAGCCGCTCCACTGGTGCCCCATTCTGAGCCCACAGGAAAAGGGTAGAAAAACTCAGGAGGAGAGAAAGAGATGGAAAGGAAGGTCTGTGAAAGGCACCAAAGAAAAGTGCAAGTCGTGTGAATGCAGGTAAAGAAGAGGGACTTGGAAAGTGGCACAGCTCGTGTGCTGCAGGAAATAGTAGCGGTCCGCAGTTGGGGATCACAGCTCCTAAGAACGCTCCTTGAATGCACCGTGGAACTTGTGCTCCCGCATATTTCCCTGGGAGCCAAACAGTATGTTCTTTTTGAAGTAAACTCTACTTTGGGCTCACCGTGTGTGAAGAAAGGGGGTGTAGAGCTATTTTAATAATTCGCTGTTGCAGGGTGTGGGGGGATCTTTGTTCTGTACTTATCTCTTTAAAGTTCCTGATTCTGTCTTGCTGCCTGGAATGACAGTTCCTCTTTCAGTTCCCCACAAACAACTTTTAAAAGAGAGGAGACTCTCAAGAGGGAACTTGGATGATTCTTTGCAAGGTGAGGGGGGAGGAATGGCTGGTTTTCAAAGACAAAGTCTCACCGAACCACACTGAGCAACCATCTCTAATCTTTAATCCAAACACTGAAAAATCTCTCGGCTCAGTCATATGGGCAGAAATGAAACCAAGCCACCCTACGAGAAAGTAAATGCAGACCTTTCCCAACTCGAGAACAAGGAACAAGGAAATGCTGTGTTGAGGTCATCAGTGGCTTGGCTGAAGATGTGAAATTTCTTAAATGTCAAAGCCTTCTTTACAGGGATGGAAGCCATGACCTGTGATCTCTTGTCAAGCATAGATTTAGAAAAGTCTAAATGGTCTCGAGTGGTGAAGGTCACCCAGCTGACCTCCCACATTCTCTGTTGTACTTGGCAGTTATGTACCAAGTTGTATATAGGACAAGCTTACTAGAAGTCATAATGTAAAAACATAAAGCTAGAAGGTACCCTAAAGGTCATCTAGTCCAACCTCCCACAAAGCAGGAAATTCACAGCTCCCCCCCCCCTCTCTCAGCGATCCCTGCTGTTTGTCTAGAGGAAGGGAGGAACCCAGATTCCCCAGGCCCGTCTGGCTTGGAGGAAAATTCCTTCCTGACCCCAAAGTGGTGATCAGCATTACCCTGGGCTTATAAGAAGAGCTGATTACTGGCTCATCCCTTCCTGCCCTCCCTCTCATGATCTGCCTAAATTCACAGAATCAGCATTGCTGTTAGATGGCCATCTAGCCTCTGCTTAAAAACCTCCAAAGAAAGAGAGCCCACCACCTCCCAAGGAGGAAGCCTGTTCCACTGACAGGAAGTTCTTCCTAATGTTTAGCCGAAAACTCTTGATTTAATTTCAACCGTTGGTTCTGGTCTGACCTTCTGAGGCAACAGGAAACAACTCCACTCCGTCTTCTATGTGACAGCCCTTCAAATACCTGAAGATGGTTATCATACTTCTTCTCTGGTGTCTCCTCTCCAGGCTAAACATTCCCAGCTCCTGCACAGGTCTTGGTCTCCAGACCCTTTACCATCTTCGTCGTCCTCTTCTGGATATGTTCCAGCTTGGCAACACCCTCCTTAAGCTGTGGTGCCCCAAAGTGAACACAATACTCCAAGGGAGATGTAACCACAGCAGAGTAAAGTGATGCTAGCGCTTTGCGTGCTCTAAACGCTATACTTCTGTTGATGCAGCCCAAAATCGTATTTGCCTTTTCAGCTACCACATCACACTGCTGTCTCATGTTCAGTTTATGGCCTACTAAGACCCCTAGATCTATTCACGTGTGCTATTACCAAGACGAGTCTCCCCCATTTATACATTTGATTCCTCTTACCTACATGCAGAACTTTACATTGATCTCGGTTAAAATTCATTTTGTTAATTTTAGCCCCGTTTTCCAGCCTGTTTGTATGATCCTGAATTTTCATTTTGTTTTCTACTGTATTTGAGTCACTCCTCTCCAAGATGAGGAACCATTCACAAGCACTCTTCGGGTGTGATACATCAACCAGCTACAGATCCACTTATCACTAATAGGATCCAAACCACATTTTACCAACTTGTCAACAAGAATGTCACATGGAACCTTATCAAAAGCTTTACTGAAATTCAGATAAACTATGTCCACAGCATTCCCCTGATCCAACAAAGTAGTAACTTTCTCAGAAAAGGAGATGAGGTTAGTCTGACACGATCTGCTTTTGATGAACCTGTGTTGGCTCTTACTAATCACAGTCGTTTTTTTCCTAAATGTCAAGGACTTGTTCTAAAACCTTACCAGGTACAGACGTCAAGGTGATGGATCAGTAGTTACCTGTTGGTGAGCAGAGTGGATCGAACATTGGCTGTTTTCACTGTTGTAAAATTTATTAATTCATTTATACTCCTCCCTTCTCTCCAATGGGGACCCAAAGTGGCGTACTTCATTTTCTGTTCTCCATTTCATCCTCACAACAACTCTGAGAGGTAGATTAGGCTGAGGGTGTGTGACTGACCCAAGGTCACTGTTGGGGGGGGGGGGGGGTTGCCAGGTTCCTGGGCTGGATGTAGACCGGCAGGAGACCAGCCCAGTGGTCAAGAGACAAAGACAAGAGCTTGTTCTAAGTTCTACTTTGTTGGTTCTCCAGCTAGATGACAAAAAGAAATGCTCAAAGCATGTATCAGAACAGGGCACACATCTTGCCCAGTAATGAAGAGATCTCTTGGCTGTCAAACTGAGGGCCCAAACAACCATCAAAAAGGGAGCCCCAGCCCTAAATTTAACACCTTTTGTACCCTTTTGTTGCTATGCGTTGCTAAGGTGGTTGTCAAAGAAGAATGCCATACAGGTAACAGTAAGCTGACCCTTTCCCCTAAAAGCATCACAAATTATTACCAACCTGGGGTTATTGGGGCCAGAAAGCCAGTTTGGTGTAGTGGTTAAGAGAGGCAGACTCGAATCTGGGAGACCCAGGTTTGATTCCCCACTCCTCCACATGCAGCTGCTGGGACCTTGGGACATTTACAAGTTATTTCAGAGCTGTTCTCTCAAGGGCAGTTCTCAGAGCTCTCTCAGCCCCACCTACCTCATAGGGTGTCTGTTGTGGGGAAGGGAAAGGAGATTGTAAGCCGCTCTGAGAATCCACGGGAAGGGAGGGGTATAAATCCAATCTTCAAGGTCACTCAGATAGCCCCGGAGACAGGCCTGACCTTAAGTCTATAGATGTTTAGACTTGGAGATGGTACACCCTGTCTTCAAGGAATGCAAACAGTGTTGAGGGCACAGTTCAGCCAGTTGCAGGCTGTTCATGAGAAGCAGGCATACCTGAACCACAATGCTTTCTGGGACAGAACCAAAGTCTATTCTTACTAGAATGTAGGCCCTAGCATCTTTAGAGAATGTATTGAGAAGAACAGAAAACCTCACATCTCCATCTAAACCAAAATTCTGCCACAGTCACCCCTTGAGCTTCCATGGCAGAGTGGGGGCTCAAACCTGGGTCTTCCAGATCCTAGCCCAACACTGCTGTAACCACCACACCAGACTGGCTGTGGCTGTATAGTGTTGGCTGTCACAGTGAACTATCAACTGGAAAGCCCTAGGTTCGAATTTTCTTCCCTACCATGAACCACATGAGGTGGTCTCACAATCTCTGTTTCCGTGTTCCCAGTAGAGAGAACTGGCTGTATCCTGCGGATCTGTTTTGCCTCTAGTGCAAACTGCAACTAGTGCAGAATGTGGCAGCGCACTTGCTGAAGGCGGCGTCTGTTTGGGTGCACATTCAGCTGGTGCTCCGCCAACTGTACTGGCTGCCAATAGAGTACCGGATCTGGTTGAAGGTTGTGGGATTGATCTTTAAAGCCTTATGCAGCCTGTGGCCAGCATACCCGTGGGACCATTTCTCCCCACGTGTGTCCTGGAGAGCCTTGTGCTTGGCTGATCTACATCTACTGGTAGTTCCTGGCCTGAAAGATGTCCACTTAGCCTCAGCCAGGGCAAGGGCTTTCTGGTGGAACATGCTCTCATGTGAGATCAGGGCCCTATGAGGCTTGCTACAGTCCTGCATACCCTGGGAAATGGAGCTGTTCTGCCAGGCTTTTGGTTGAGGCGGTGGGGATGCAGGCCATCTCAGCCTCCCTGCCCACAGAATTACATCACAGAAACATCACTGGACTAGTCATCTTGCAGGAGACACTCAGGAGTGCCCCGGAGTCCCATTCGATTTATTGCCATCTTGTTTTATTGTCTGCTTGTTACTGTTTTTCCACCAGTTAGGCTCTGTTTGACAGCCTTTAACTGGTCTAAGTTTTGATATAACATTTGCAATGTTCAGATAACGTTTTGGCCCATTTTGTACCATTCCAATGTGCAGCCTAGGATCTTAATTCAAATATTTTTTGGTGAGAAACTCCATTTTTGTCATATATGTGTTTTGCTTGTACACACACCCTGCATCCTGTTCAGCGCAAGCCAAAAACTGAAGCAGAAATAAAGAGGCCTGTCAGGAAATAGCAGATCTCTAATCACACTGGTAAATTTAATCTTCAGGACAAGAGGTGGAATGGTGAGTTAAATGACAAGAGAGCCCTGTGGCACCTCAGAGACTAAAGATGAAGGCCCATTTGCTAGATGGGGTGTGGAGGGTGACTTCAGCTGGCAGATGTAGGCACCCCAGGGGTACCGTCAGAAGGAGGGTGGGGGTGCTCTTACTAAGTGAGGTCAGATGGCCCAGCAGTCCAAAATGCCTGATGAGGCAGAGCGCAACTGACAAAAGATCCCCCTGAGTATGCTGACAACCAAGACCTAGATAATTCATTCCATAATATTCCCCATTACTATGCATGGGTGTGGAAGTTGGACAGGAAAGAAAGTGACAGGAAGAAAATTTAGTCTTGGGGGAGAGTTCTATGGATACTGTGGACTGCCCAAAAGACAAATCGGTAGATCCTAGATCAAATCAAGCCCGAACTCTCCCTAGAAGCCAAAATAACTACACTGAGGCTCTCATAATTTTGGCACTTCAGAATAAGGTTTACCTGGATTTCAGTAAAGCTTTTGACAGGGTTCCCCATGATGCTCTGATGGGTAAACTAAGGGACTGTGGACTGGACTCTAGAATAGTTAGGTGGATAGGGAACTGGTTGGAGAACCGCACTCAGAGTAATTGTTAATGGCATTTCATCTGACTGGAGGGAGGTGTCCCGTGGGGTACCCCAGGGCTCGGTTCTGGGCCCGGTACTTTCCCATATTTTTATAAATAATCTGGATGAAGGTGGGGAGGGGCTACTCATTAAAACTGCAGATGACACCTGAAGAGTACTGGACTGGGGAGGCCGGTGAAGTGATTTTCAGCATGTCAAGTTTATTTGGAGGTCAGGAACAAGCATGAGGGAGAGTGGTCGGGGAGCCTGCTTATATTTACAGGTAAACCGGACCCCTGACTTCCCCCCCCACACAGGCATTGGGTACCCAGGGATTAGGTTCCCTCCAGAGGCTATCATAGGTCCATTTGAATATCCTCAGCGTCTGACGGGGACAATCAGGATCCGAGAGTCCATTGTTCTCCGGGGCTGAAGCTCAGGCTGGTATCACTTGGCATTACAGGCGACGTGTCCAGACATCTCGCAGGGCACATCCAGGAAGTAAGTTGACACTAGGGAGTCTTAAAGTTCAAGCTGGAAAATCGTGCACAGAACATAACACCCAATTGGGAGGAGCAGCGAATACACCAGAAGATAGAGAATTCAACGAGATCTGAACGCACTGGAAAAGTGAGCGGATGTGAACAAGATGCAATTTAACAGGGATAAGTCCCGAGTTCTACACCTGGATAACAAAAATGAGGAACACACATACTGGATGGGGGATACACATCTGGGTAGCAGTGTGTGTGTGAACAAGATCTTGGGGTAAGGGGGGACTGAAAGTTGAAAGTGCAGTAAAGGGCAACTAGAATGGTAAAAGGGTTGGAACACTTTCCCTATGAAGAAAGGTTAAAGCGCTTGGGGCTCTTTAGCTTGGAGAAATGACAACTAAGGGGAGACATGATCGAGGTTTACAAGACTATGCATGGGACAGAGCAGTTAGAGAAAGAGGTACTTTTCTGCCTTTCTCACAAGACAAGAACTCATGGGCACTGCATGAAATTGCTGAGCAGTCAGGTTAGAACAGATAAAAGGAAGGACTTCTTCACCCAAAGAGTGATTAACACGTGGAATTCACTGCCACAGGAGGTGGTGGCGGCTACAAGCATGGACGGCTTCAAGAAGGAATTAGATAACCATATGGAGCAGAGGTCCATCAGTGGCTCTTAGCCACAAGGGATAGATAGGAACTCTCAGTCTGGGGTAAGAGATGTGCTGTAATCTTGGTGCTGGGGTGGGGACAGTGGGAGGGCTTCTAGTGTCCTGGCCCCCCGGTGGACCTCCTGACGTCACCTGGTGTTTTTGGCCACTGTGTGACACAGAGAGTGCTGGACTGGAGGGGCTACTGGCCTGATTCAACATTGGCATCTCTTATGTACTTATGTTAAATATGAGCAGCCGGTGTGATGCGACAAAAAAGGCTAATGCAGTTTTGGGGTGTATCAACAGGGGCGTAACATCCAAATCGTAAGATGTCATAGTCCCACTGTGCACTGCATTAGTCAGGCTGCACCTAGAGTCTTGTGTGCAGTTCTGGAGGCCTCACTTCAAAAACGATGTGGACAGAATGGAGGGGGTGCAGAGGAGAGCGACAAGGATGATCCAGGGCCAGGAAAGGCTGAGGAACTTGAGAATGTTTAGTCTGGAGGATAGGAGGTTGAGGGGAGATGTGATTGCTCTCTTGAAGTATTTGAAGGGCTGTCACTTAGAGGAGGGCAGGGAGCTGTTCCTGTTGGCAGCAGAGGAGAGGACTCGCAAGAATGGGCTTAAATTAAGGGTGGGAAGGTACCGGCTGGACCTTAGGAAAAACTTTTTGACAGTAAGAGCTGTGCAACTATTGAATCAGCTGCCTGGGGAGGTGGTGAACTCCCCCTCCCTGGCAGTCTTTAAGCAGCAGCTGGGCAAACACTTGTCAGGGGTGCTCTAGGCTGATCCAGCATTGAGCAGGGGGTTGGACTAGATGGCTGTAGGACTAGATGGCCTGTAGGACCCCTTCCAACTCTGGGATTCTAGGATTCTAAGACAAGAGTTACTGGAAAAGACAATAATGCTGGGAAAAGTTGAAGGCAGTAGGAAAAGAGGAAGATACAACATTGACTCTATCAGGGAAGCCACAGCCCTCAGTTTGCAAGGGAGGCTCAGCAGTAGAGCATCTGCTTGGCATGCAGAGGGTTCCAGGTTCAATCCCTGCCCTCTCCGGTTGAAAAAACTTGGTAGAAGGTGATATGAAAGACCTCCACTTGAGACCCTTGGCAGCAGCTGCTGGTCTGTGTAGACAAGACTGACTCTGAAGGATCTGTGGTCTGACTCAGTATAAGGCAGTCTCCTGTGTTCATGTGCCAGACCCAAGGAAAGCTGTGGGTGACAGGACGTTTTGGGATGTCATTCATTCACAGGGTTGCCATGACTCAGAAGCAACTTGATGGCAGTTGACAGCCAGAAGAATAAACTAGCCCAACAAGCCGGCTGTGGATTGTTTCCAGCTGGTAATGGGGCAAAGGAAAGCGACTGGGGTGTGTGCAGACCTCTGAGAGGGTAAATTGCTTTCTGAAGTATTTATTTATTTATTGGTTACATTTCTATCCCGCCCTCCCCACAAGCAGGCTCAGAGCGGCTTACATTGCTTGGCACAATGTACCAAGTTCATATAAAACATTTAAAACCATTTAAAACAGATCAAAACAATTAACAGTTAAAGTGCTCACAGCAATCATTGAATCAAGATGGTGTACTATATAACATAGCACCCAAAGTTCAGCGGATGCCCAACTTCTCAAGAAGGTATGGCTTGATCTCCCACTATGGCCAGCCCTATGGCACAGATGTCAATAGTGACCGTTGATGGTGGTGGTGGGCGGCTCCTAGTTGAAGGCCTGGTGGAAGAGCTTCGTCTTGCAGGCCCTGCAGAATTGCACAAGATCGCATAGGGCCCTGATCTCTTCTGGGAGTTTGTTCCACCAGTAAGGAGCCACCACAGAAAAGGCCCTGGCCCTGGTAACAGCAAGCCTGGCATCCTGGGGGCCTGGGATAACTACTCAGTGTTGTGACCCCAACCGTAGTGCTCTCTGGGGTAGGTAAGGGGAAAGGCAGTCCCTCAGGTAAGCTAGGTATGATTGATTTCTATTGAGCCACAGCACAGTATTGCGAAATCTGCACATGAATTGCAGCATATGGGCTTCCTGCTGCTGCAGCTTCCTTTGGCTGCTCTATTTTGAAAGCAGGGTGGCCTTTGAGCCCCTCGTTGCCTGGCCAAAGAGGCTGGAAGGCTCCCCTGCTGAAAGATTCTGGCTCAGGGAAAATTTGGGGGTGGGGAGTGCCATGCGGTCAAGTCGCTGCCGGCTTATGGACCCCCCATAGGGCAGGGGTCCCCAACTTTTTTCAGGCTGTGGGCACCTTTGGAATTCTGACACATGGTGGTAGGTGCAGCTGCAACGTGGCTTCCACAAAATGGGTGCCGCAGAAGGCCGAGCCAGCCACAAAAGATCCTCCTGCTGCCGTGGCAACCGCATCATATTGAGGACCTCTGCCATCGGGCTCTCAAGGCAAGAGATGTTCAGAAGGAGTCTGCCATTGTCTGCCTCTAGATTTCCTTGGTGGTCTCCCATCCACGTACTGATCAGGGCTGACCCTGCTTAGCTTTTGAGATTCAAATTAGGCTGTCATCTGTGACAATTTAACCAGTCTGTCCCTGGCGTTACACTTACTTTCTTAAATCCCTTCCTTCCCTAGTGTTGTGTTCTAATGGTGACCGCCATGCGGTCAGGCCATGTGGTCTGGGGCAAGCACATGGCCAGGCACCGTCAGAGCTTTGCTCCAGAACACAATAGACTGGCCAGATTGCAATTTAGACCTATTGGCCAGTCAGGATGCAAATAGGGGCCAATGACCTGGGGAGACTTAATTGCATTAATTGAAATCCTATCAGAGTGTGTGGGCGAGGCCGGGGGCGCAGTTTAGGGGTGCATATAAGCAGACCCCTGAGACATGTCATCTCCTACCACCTACTAACCTTCATGTGCTGATTCACTGAGATGCGTCTCCGACCCCAGTACTTCTCACTGGCGATGAAGGTGGGATCCTGATAAGCGACTCTCCAGCCAACTTCAGCACTGCACCGAGCACCACTCTGTCAGCAACTGGCAATGCATGGCTCCAGCATCCCACATTGCCATCTGCTCAAGAGGACACCGCTCACCACCCTGCTGAATCACGAGTCACCATAGCTGCTGCTCCGGGACAAATTGCCTCTTTCGACCCATCCCGACCCTAGCTCTGGGAAGCCTGGGTCAACCAGCTTGGGTTCTTCTTTGAAGTACAGGAGGTCACCGATGCTGGTAAGTGGAAGGTTTGGCTCCTGAGCACATGCAGGGTCGACACCCTGCGCTTGGTCCGAAGCCTCATCTCACCCCGCAACCTGGGGCCTGAATTTGCCACATACTCCGTCAGACAAAATGAACTGTCTACCCACAAGCGGTGTATTCTATGGGGCACATGAGTGGTCATTCCCGAGCCGCTGCGCAAGCAAGTCCTCAGCGCTCTCCATGACACTCATCCCGGCATTGTCCGAATGAAGGCCCTGGCCCAGAGTTACGTTTGGTGGCCAGGGCTGGACGCTGAAATAGAGGACAAAGTCAGGCGTTGCCACCAGTGACAAGAGTCTCGGACCAACCCTCCTTTGGCCCTGGGAATCAGCGCTCAGGCCATGGGCGAGACTCCATCTGGACTTCGCAAGGCCCTTCCAGGGACAGCTGTTCTTCATTCTGGTGGACAGTTACTCCAAATGGTTGGAGGTAGTCCCCATGTCCACGACGTCCTCACAAGCACCTATCCGAACCATGTAGTGCATCTTTAGCACATATGGCATTCCCAACACGCTGGTGACAGACAATGGGATGGCTTTCACCTCAGGGGAGTTCCAGACATTTGTAGACTACTACAGCATCCGGCACGTCTGCTCCACCCCATTCCATCCCGCCACCAATGGTCAAGCTGAGCGCATGGTGCGCACGACCAAGGAAGCCCTGTGATGCATGAACATAGGCAACTGGAACTACAAGCTGGCTGCATTTCTGTTTGGCCGATGAACAACACCCCACACTGCAACTGGGTGCAGTCTGGCAGAACTGCTCATGGGTTGGCAGCTCACAACCAGACTGGACCGCCTGCATCCTGACTGCGCTCCAGAACATAGCACGGGCCCAGAACAGCAGAAGGCTCCCCAAGGGTTCTTCCTGGAGGACTCGGTCTACATTAAGAACTATGCCAAGATGCGTGTAATGGGGCCTCCATCCTACGAGGTCACCAGGGAAGAAGGACAGCTTTGGAAATGCCACATGAACCAACTGTGCTGCCAGCTCCTGACCCCCACAATGGACAGACCAGAGGAGAGCGAGGACGAGACCTCCACTCCCGAGCCTGCAGATGAGGACACGGGTGAAGCACCGGCAACAGAGTTTCACCAGCCTCACCTGACAGCCGACACTCACACCGCCCCATCTCTGACAGCAGCCTCAGCGGGAAAACCAGGTCCATTCCTGGAACCAGTCATGGCGACTCCCGAGCCACCTGCCAGAGACACAGCCGTACACCGTTCGACCAGGGAATGGCGAAGACCAATCTACCTCAAAGACTTTGTCTGTTAGGAGGGTCTGAACTATGGGGGGAGGGGTGTTGTGTTCTAATGGCGACCGCCATGCTGTCAGGCCATGTGGTCCGGGGCAAGCACATGGCCAGGAGCAGTCAGAGCTTCGCTCCAGAACACAATAGACTGGTCGGACTGTAATTTAGACCTATCAGTCAGTCAGAATGCAAATAGGGGCCAATGACCTGGGGGAGACTTAACTGTATTAATTGTAATCCTACCAGAGTATGTGGGCGAGGCCAGGGGCGCGGTTTAGGGGCACATATAAGCAGACCCCTGAGCCCAGCTCAGACATGTCATCTCCTACCACCTAATAAACTTCATGTGCTGATTCACTGAGATGCGTCTCCGACCCCACCCCAGTACTTTTCACCTAGTATGTCACAGAACTGAGATTGTCTCCAGGGAAGCAAAAATATACTGAGATTATTTAACTGCTGGGGTGGCCACTCTGCCCTATTCAGTTCTGCTAAAACTGGGAAATTGTGGGCGATCCGGCTGTGCTGTTTTTATCTTTTACATCATTTTAGTCTTATTGGATGATGGTTTGTTATATTGTTTCTTATTTATTTGCTGCTTAGAGAGCTCCCTTAAGTCTAAGGTGGGCCAATATTTTAATTAACTTTTTAAAAAAGCAACATGATGAGATGTTGCAGACGTTCATTGAAATCCTAGGTCTTCCACTTTTTTACAAGTTCCAAGTACTACAGGAAAGGGGTCTCCCAACTCAAGTCAGTACAGCAAGAATGGGGGAGGGTGCCAAGGCTCGCAGTTCACTATATTACTTTAAGTCTTTCTGTATGCCATCTTGGTTCACTGTTCACCTTGCCATTCTTTGGGGGGAGGGAATTCCTGAAGGGAGTGCATGAGCGAGTGAGTGTCTGCTATCGCAGTCATAACAGCTGCTGCTAAGGGTGCCCCTTGGCTTTCTCAGATGCTTTCGCCAAGCTCCCCTAGATAAGACAACATATATCCGTCACGGTTGTCATAGCAATGCTAGGCCAGAGTGCTGACATATGATTGTAGGGTGTGGGGAAGTATTGGCATGTACCTATAACTTTTGGGGTTTTGCGTGCTTTTTTCATTCCTGACAAGGAAGCAGTTCTCAAGCAAGCATATCTCTCTCTATAATAATCCTGATTTGGCAGTGGCACTCTCCAGAACATTCCACACACTCCAAAATCAGTTAGTTCCCTGATGTGTCACTCAGAAGCTGTCCCTATCCACTGGCTTTGAGTACTTGTGTGCCATTGGCTGGGTGCTGGGTCTGCTCCATTTCCCCGCCCACTCCTTCAGCCACTGTGCCCTCTCAGAATTACTGGCAGATGGCTTTCTCTTTTGACAAAGATGCTTCTCCTGCTTCCCTCCTGTGTGGGACTGACTGTTACCTCAGTGGCTGTTGGTAGGTGAAACGAAATGGCAGTTACCTGTGTTTATAAGATGGCTGCTGTCTGTGGTTTGTTTAAAATGTTCCCCCCATAAGGTTCAATTGAGCGGTAGTTCTAGAGAGGGGCCTGCAGGGATACCACTCACTGGGTTGAATGGGGCTTCTTCATCTGCTAGCCTACAGTTCCCAGCTGCCACAAGGCCAAAAAGTGCGGAAAAAGAGGAACCATCGCAAGGGGTGGGGCACCATCAATACAGACTCCAGCCCATCCAGGGAGGATTGCGTTTGACCCCTGTTGATTTATGCCCTGTTGGTTCATGGTGTGTGCTTATTCCTACAGTTGTGCCTTATTCATTTAGTGTGTGTGCGTGCTCCATAACTGTGTAAATAGTAAAATAAATTCTTCTATTTGGGCTAATAATCTGTGTTGTGCTCTGACCACATAGTCTCCCCTGCTCTGCACAATACCAAAGGGTGGAGGTAGCCCAGGAAAGCAAAAAAAGACCAGACCCTGGGTTGCCAACTTTCCAGGGATCCCCCAAAGACTGGGGATTCCATTTCCAAATAGGGAGATTTGGCCACAGGGGTCTCACTGTCCCTCTAAAAAGGCAGTGACAATTCAGTGACTAGTGACAGGGAACTTAAAGAGTTAGGTATGCCCACTGGATGAGGGTGGGGGTGAACAGCTGAGTTGTAAACCGGAGTGTCAAAATCTGCTGATTCAGACAAAGTGTTCTATTACTTTTCTATTGCTTGCTGCTATGATTTCTGTCTTGCTGCTATGATTTCTGTTGCTATGTATGGTTCTACAGCACCTGCTATGTAGTTGCCCCCCCCCCTCCACCGTGTAAACCCTCACTTTGGCCAGTATGTATGTAAGCTATATGATCCCAGGTTTATGACCCTGACCAGGCCTGGTTTGTGTAACTGTCAGCCCGGGAGGATGACAACTTCAAAGTATGGGAACAATGGGCCTCTCACACTCCTGCCTCCGCATTCCATTCATCCCGGCTGGGACAGCAAGGGAGGACAGGTCCCATCTCTTATCAACGTGCGAAAGCCTTGAGGCCAACGATTGTTATGTGAAATGGTAACATCTAAGGGGTCTGGTTTGGGAAGGGAAATTTACAACTTAACACCTCACTTTCTTTCCTGTGGGAAGCAAACGGCCAGAGACCCTTTTTACCCGCCGTTTTTCCCCTTTAGTGATTGGTTACCTATGGGTAATTCAAACTGTTCTGAAAGGTATAATAGACCTGCTTCTGTCATATGCGTTATCTCTGACAATAATCCGAGAACCTGTACTAATGTAGAGATTGGAAATAAAGAACTGTGTTTCATCAACAAAGATCTAATCCTTGACTACTTTGAGCAGAAGTCTCACAGATTGTCAGAGATCTGTGACTGGGACTTGGCCGTTCCTGACCATGTCGGACGACGGTACTCTTCCCATCCCTACTCCCGAAGACCCGCCGGCCACCCCTGGGGATCAGGGCGCCGGTGGTGGAGGCGGCGGAGGGGAGCCCAAAGTGCCAGTGACTACGATTCAAGGGGCTCACTACATCCCGCGCCCACCTCTCTTCAGAGCGTGACCCCGAGGTACTCATGGAGCAATTTCGGTCGCGGGACCGTAGACTCCTGGGTGCACGATCGGAAAGGGTGTTGTTCCAGGGGGATCACCTCGACCGCGGGAAGCCGAGTTTCCTGGGAGACGAGCGCGAGATGATCTACGGGGGAGAATCGCGTCTCCCGTCCCTGGAAGGAGAGAGAATGGGGCCGTACGGGCCCGATCCCTATGGGGAAGACCAGACTCAAGCCCTCGACCAGATGATGGGAGATTTGCGGTTCCAGCTTACCACCGAATTGCGCGAGCTAGCCCTCGATCTCGAGTATCAGTTCCGGGACGCCCTCACGGCTATGCAAGCAGCTCAACCAGCCCCGGCTGGGGTAGGACCCCCCGCGGGGGGAGCCCAGCAACCAGGGGTACCTCCCGGAGGAGTCCCCGCACAGGTGCCGCCGCAAGTGCCGCCGCAAGCGCCGCCGCAGGTCCCTCCGCCCATTCCCCGCCAGGTGCCCGCGCCCATACCTGTGCCGGCCCCTGTGCCAGCAGGGCCGATAGCTCACCTGGCCCCCGCCGATCCGTTGCCGGCTACTTTCGATGGGGACCCCGAGAAGTTGCGGTTCTTCCTGCTAGAGATCGAGCGGTTCCTAGACACCTGGGGGCATCTCTACCCCACTGAGAGGGACCGGATTGGTTACATCGGATCCAAGCTGAGGGACACCGGCAGCGATTGGTACGTGAGCCTGCACAATGCCCCCGGGCCTGAGTTGCACTCGCTGAACAACTTCATGTGGGCCCTCCGACACCACTACGAGGACCCCTTGGGAGAAGAAAAAGCCCGGAACCAACTGCGGAGGCTGACCCAAGGGCGGTCCTCGGTGAGGGACTACACCGATAAGTTCCGGTGCATCGCAGCCAAGATTCGCGGCTGGACCCAAGACCTGTTCATTGAAAAATACCGAGAGGGCTTGAGCTACGAGGTGTACGAGGCGGTGTTGCGGGGGGGAAGACCCGGATCGTTGGCCGCCTGGATGAGAGCGGCCGCGGACGTGGAAGAACGCTTCACCCTCATTAAGATGGGAACTTCATTGATGGCTCAAGGCAAAGCGGCGCAGAAGGCGAAGCCCAAGCCCAACCTGCAAGAGATTCGGGACGCCCGCTTCAAGCAGGGGCTCTGCATGAGATGCGGGGAGAGTGGTCACTTCGCCTCGGCGTGCCCTAGAGGGGGGGAAAAAGTTCCGAAGACCTCCACCCCGGTGACCGGGAGCACCCCCAACAGAGGGAAGACCTCGTTCAAACCCCGGGCTCTGCAGCTGGAAGGGGCAGCGAGTGAGCAGGGAGAGCTGGAGCTGAAGGAAGCGCAGATGTCGGGAAACTCCAACGGCCTGCAGTGAGCGGCGCAGAACTGCAGGTCCCCATCCACGATGCGCCATCTCCGGTGAGCATCCCTGGCTCTTTATTGTATATGGTAGTGACTGTGATAACCCCTGGGACCGGGACCCATGTCCGGGTCCGAGCCCTAATTGACTCTGGCTGCCCCCGGGACTTGATTAGCCCTTTAGTAGTTGAAGGGCTGGGACCCAAGGTCGCCCCGTTGGGGGAGCCCCTCACGTTCACGCAAATGGACGGTTCGGAAATGAAAGAGGCGTGTGTGGCAGAGACCGAGAGACTAATTGTGGGGACAGGGGAACATTGGGAAAAGAGAGCCTTCGTCATCACCCCCAACACCCAATTCCCCATGGTGTTGGGGAGCCCCTGGTTAAGCTCCCATGACCCCTATATCAAATGGAGCGAGGGGAAGATCTCCTGGGTGGACGAAAAGTGCCAAGGCCACAAATGGGACCTGGGGTGGGGGCCAGGACCTCCGGTGCCTCTCCGGGCGGCGGCCCTCACTCTGGTGCCCGCGGCCGTCCCCCGGGAATATCGAGACTTAATGGGAGTGTTCAGTGAGACCGAAGCGGACGAACTACCCCCCCACAGGCTATCGGATTGTGCCATAGAGCTGATCCCGGGCGAGAAACTACCAAAGGGAAAACTTTACTCCATGAGTCCTCCGGAGCGGGAGGAGCTAAGAAAATTCCTAGACAAGAACTTGGAGCGCGGCTTCATCCGCCCCGCTAAGTCCCCCTTCACGGCCCCCGTTCTGTTTTGAAAAAAAAAGACGGGGGCTACGCTTGTGCACGGACTACAGAGGACTAAATGCAGTGTCTGCTTCCAATGCCTACCCCCTCCCCCTTATTAAAGACTTGTTAACGGAGGCGGCCAAGGGGAAAGTGTTCACTAAGTTGGACCTCCGAGACGCATATTTCCGGGTGCGCATCAGGGAGGGGGATGAGTTCAAGACTGCATTTAATACACTGTTGGGACAGTTCGAATACCTGGTGATGCCGTTCGGTTTGAGTGGCGTGCCAGGGGTCTTTATGAGCTTAATAAATGAAGTGTTGCACAAGCATTTATTCAAGGGGGTGTTATGTTACTTAGATGATATCTTGATCTACTCTGCTGATAAGAAAGAACACGTGCAGTTGGTCCGAGAAGTGCTCTCAACCCTGTTGAAAAATCAGTTATATGCAAAGTTGTCTAAATGTGAATTCCATCGGGACTCCGTGGATTTCTTAGGGTACCGCATTTCTCAGAAGGGACTGGAGATGGACCCTGCCAAGGTAGAGGCAGTGGTTCAGTGGGAAGCCCCCCGAACGAGAAAACAACTCCAAAGTCTGTTGGGATTTTGTAACTTTTACCGCACCTTCATAAAAGACTTTGCCACAGTTACCCTCCCGTTGACTGAGTTGCTAAAAACCAAGGGGAGGGGCCCAGAAGCGAGGAAGCCCGGGGAGAGAATAGCCTGGACTGGAGAATGCCAGAGGGCGTTCGAGACTCTTAAGATTCTTTTCACCTCGGAGCCCATCTTGGCTCACCCCGATGAGACCAAGGAATTTGTAGTTCACGTAGACGCTTCGGATATGGCCATGGGGGGGGCCATCCTACAGGAAGGGCCGGATGGGAAGCTGCACCCTCTTGCCTACATCTCGAAAAAATTTAACGAGACAGAAAGGAATTGGTCAGTTTGGGACAAAGAAGCCGCCGCCATCCGACTGGCCCTCACCACTTGGCGGCATTGGTTGGAGGGAGCGCAAACCCCTTTTGAAATTTGGACAGATCACAAAAACCTAGAAGCGCTGCGCACCCAGAGATCCCTGAATGCAAAGCAGCTCCGCTAGGCAGATTTTTTCTCAAAATTCAATTTTGTGCTTAAACATTTCCCCGGGAAAGCCAACTCGTTAGCAGACGCACTCTCCCGATTGCCCCAGCACGAAAGTTTAAAAGAGGAGGTGTTCGACTCCATGTTCTCCCCCCAGCAGCTGGGAGGTGCGGTGACCACCAGGAGTCAGAGTAAGCAGACGACGGTAGAGCCGGGGAAAAGTGACTGGGGGGGGGATTATTCCCCGAAAGAAGTCGAAGAATTAGAGGCCTTAGCAGACTGCTCCCTCCGGGAAAATAAATGCTGGTACCACGGGGATAAACTGGTGGTACCTCGAAGCAAAAGGAAAGACATATTACTGACCTGCCATTCCTCTAAACTAGCAGGGCATTTTGGATTTCTAAAGACGCTTAACTTAATTCAGAGACAGTTCTGGTGGCCGTGCATGCGCAAGGATGTTTCGGACTTTGTAACTGCCTGCCAGACCTGTTTGATGTGCAAAAGAAGGGGGGGGGAAAGTCCCGGGACTATTGCACCCGCTGCCCACCCCCTCTCGCCCCTGGGAGGCGATAGCTATGGACTTCATCACCAACCTGTCACCCTCAAAGGGAAAGACTGTAATTTGGGTGGTGGTAGATATGTTTTCTAAACAAGCCCACTTCACCCCCTTCAAGCAGCTGCCTACGGCAAAGGGAATGGCTAAGGCTTTCTTCAACCATGTGATAAAGCTGCATGCTTTCCCCAAACGTGTGGTATCCGATAGGGGCAGTCAGTTCGTTGCCAACTTCTGGCGGGAGCTTCTGAAACTTATGGACATTGAGCCAGCCCTGAGTTCAGGGTACCATCCAGAGACCGATGGGCAGTCCGAACGAACTAATCAAATTCTGGAGCAATTTCTAAGGTGTTACAGTAACTACCACCAGGATAACTGGGTGGAGTTACTACCATTCGCTGAATATAGCTATAACAATGCTGTGCATTCCTCTACTGGCGTTTCTCCATTCATGGCAGTAGGAGGCTTTGAAGGAAAACCACTGCCCACAGTAGAAAATGCGTCAAGCACTCCCCCCACAGACTTTAAGCGATGGTGGGCAACCTTGCAAGAGTCATGGCCCCTGATAGCCAAGACCTTGGACCAGGCAAAAGAGGACTACAAGAAATATGTGGACCGTGGCAGAGCTGAGGGCTGGGACCTCCAGCCTGGGGACTCCGTTTACCTATCCACAAAGAATATACATGGCTTACAACCCAGTAGGAAGTTGGGGTGGAAATTTGTGGGCCCTTACAAGGTGTTGCGTAAAATCTCTGATGTGTCTTTTGAACTGGAGTTGCCCAAATCACTGAGTTCTGTGCACCCTGTTTTTCATTTCAGCTTGCTGAAGAAGAATCCTGGGCCGAATGCATGGCATCCAGTTCCTCCGACTCCTCCTCCACTGATGAAGGGGGAGGCACCCCATTTTGAAATTTCGGAAATTCTTGATTCTAAACTACACAGGGGCCGAGTATATTATTTAGTTAGATGGCTTGACTTTGGCCCAGAACAAAATGAGTGGGTTCGTTCTGAAAATGTGCATGCTCCTAAGTTAGTTAAAGCTTTTCATAAAAGGTTCCCGGACAAACCCGGGTAGATTTATTTTCAGGGTGCCAGTGTGTCAGAATCTGCTGATTCAGACAAAGTGTTCTATTACTTTTCTATTGCTTGCTGCTATGATTTCTGTCTTGCTGCTATGATTTCTGTTGCTATGTATGGTTCTACAGCACCTGCTATGTAGTTGCCCCCCCTCCACCGTGTAAACCCTCACTTTGGCCAGTATGTATGTAAGCTATATGACCCCAGGTTTATGACCCTGACCAGGCCTGGTTTGTGTAACTGTCAGCCCAGGAGGATGACAACTTCAAAGTATGGGAACAATGGGCCTCTCACACTCCTGCCTCCGCATTCCATTCATCCCGGCTGGGACAGCAAGGGAGGACAGGTCCCATCTCTTATCAACGTGCGAAAGCCTTGAGGCCAACGATTGTTATGTGAAATGGTAACATCTAAGGGGTCTGGTTTGGGAAGGGAAACTTACAACTTAACACCTCACTTTCTTTCCTGTGGGAAGCAAACGGCCAGAGACCCTTTTTACCCGCCGTTTTTCCCCTTTAGTGATTGGTTACCTATGGGTAATTCAAACTGTTCTGAAAGGTATAATAGACCTGCTTCTGTCACATGCGTGATCTCTGACAATAATCCGAGAACCTGTACTAATGTAGAGATTGGAAATAAAGAACTGTGTTTCATCAACAAAGATCTGATCCTTGACTACTTTGAGCAGAAGTCTCCACCGTTTCACCACAGTAAGCAACCAAACTTGTTTCAGACAAAGGAAGGAAACCCTTCGCAGGCCTTTGTGAGGAATGCATTGGGAACAGTCCTGACTAGTGTTGCCAGCTCCAGTAAGGGAGATTCCTGGAGATTTTCTGGTAGAGTCTATGGAAGCCAGGGTTTGGGGAGGGGAGAGACCTCACCTGAACAGAATGCCATAAAGTCCACCTTCCAAAGCAGTTATTTTCTCTGGGTGGGAGAGATCTGTTGTCTGGAGTTCAGTTGTGATACCTGGCAATCTTCAGGCTCCACCTGGAGGTTGGCTACCCTAGGTGTAGCTGTCATTGCTGCAGAGCAGGATCTGCTAGATCCAGGTTTTTGCTGTAGAAGCTGAGTGGGTGATTTTGAACCAGTCACAGACTTTCAGCCTAACCTACATCACAGGATTGTTGTGCAAGTCAAAAGGCGGAGAGGAGAATGATGTAAGGTGCTTTGGTCCCCATTGCAGAGAAAGACTACTTTTCCTGCTGGGAAATTTATTTATTTAAATTTCTATCCCACCCTCCCAGCCAAGGAAACCATTGTTGCCAATCTCCAGGTGAGGGTTGGAGATCACTCAGAATTACAACTGTCCCTCCAGATGGCAGAGATCAGTTCCCCTGGAGAAAATGGTGGACGCTGTGTCCTTATATCCTGCTGAGATCCCTCCCCTATGACAGCCAATGTGATGTGGCAGCCAGGGCTTCAGAGCCTGGTAGAGGCTGCAGGGAGGGGTAGGTTGCTGATTGGCTGGGAAGGAGATAGGGTTGCCAACTCCAGGTGGGAAATTCCTGGAGATTTGAGGGATGGAACCTGGAGATGGTGAGGTTTGAGGAGGAGTGGGACCTCAGACAGGTATAATGCCATAGACTCCACCCTCCCAACCAGCCATTCCTTCCTGGGGAACCACTGTTGCCAATCTCCAGGTGAGGACTCGGAGTGGAGATCACTCAGAATTATAACTGTTCTCCAGGAGGGAGGGCAGAAGTCAGCTGCAGTCAGAGGGGCATTTCCTCCTGGGGAACCATTGCTGCCAATCTCCAGGTGATGCTCTGTGTCATAAAGTGGCCAAAACCCAGGTGCCATCAGAAACTCCAACAGCCAGGCCAGAATTCCAGAAACCCTCCCAATGTTGCACCCCCCGAAGCACCAGGAATATGGAGCATCACTTGCCCCAGACTGAGAGTTCCTATCCATACCTTGTGAGGCTAATAGCCACTGATGGACCTCTGCTCCATATGTTTATCCAGTTCCCCTCTTGAAGCTGTCTATGCTTGTAGCCACCACCACTTCCTGTGGCAATGACTTCCATGTGTTAATTACTCTTTGGGTGAAGAATTCTATGTATCTATGCCTCCCCCAAGTTTCCCCACGGAGCTTGCAGGGCCCTCCCATCCAAACCTGGCACACTCCTGCATCTTCAAAGTTTAAGATCCCTGCAGAGAAGCCATTTTGCAGCATCAAATGCCCCCTGAGCTGCAGACTGTATTCACCTTGGAGCCCTGTAGGGAGGGGAAAGAGGTTGGGTAGCCAGTGTGAAGAAATGCACTTTTGCATGGAGGTCTGAACTTTCACCAGGAGTTTTAAAAAGTTTTTATCTTAAGGCAGAGAACAGGCAGAGAACAGGCTTTCAAGCTTCACCTCAGCTAAAGCAATGCTAATACGTTTAGCTAGAGACAATAGAATGGTCCAGTCTCTCCAAGCAGGGAACAGAGATTTGGAGGTATTAAATACTAGAAGGACTTCAGGAAGAAACTCCAGAGACTTCAGGAAAAGCTTCATTGATCCAGCCTGACTTGGTCAGTGGGTGGGGAAAAGTGGATGATAAAACTTCTGGGCACAAGGAGGAGGGTCTCTTGGGTACTGATTCATCAAAGAAGACAGAATGGAGGAGCCAGCCATTACCCTGTATTGGCCTGAATGAGGCTTGAAGGTAAATGGAACTCCTCTAAAAGATCTGTAACTTTCTAAGCTAAGGGGCCTGCCTTAGATTTAACATCTGATAGGGCATGTGTAGAGGGAGGGACAGAGAAATTGCATTTTACCCATTTCTTTTGAATCCCTTGCTTAATCTGGTACTGTGCTAAAAGTATGCTTCTTTTTAACAAATACTTCATAACTTTTTATTCTGGTAGTGATTCTCTGTGCCACATAGACCTCCACTGTCTTGGAGATGCTATCTTAAAAGGAACGCCAAGAGGAAAGGGAGGGCAGTCAGTTGGCAAGTTGCCATTTCCCTCGTGGTACATAAGGCAGCAAGCTGTCCCCGCTGAGTAGCAAGACCTCTGAACGTGGAAGGGAAGCTGGGAGTCCTGACCCTCCCAGTGGGCAATTCCTACAAAGGCCAGGTGGCTGCGGCCATTGAACCGAGAAGGAGAAAAGGCCCTCCAGGTGTTGGGAAAACCCAGGAGGGCTGGGTGGAACAGGGCCTGCAGACCAGAGCTACTCCAGTGCCCAGGGGATATCAGAGCTCAGGAATACAAACTTCGAGTCTGCTAAGTGCAGTTAGATTAGTACTGTGCTTCAAAGGGAACACAGTACAGGTAAATAATGCAACCAGAGAAGAAGGAGAGGACCAGTGCACACAGAAATTCATTGTTCCAAGGTAGAAACACTCTATTCAGCATCTTGGCAGCAATTGGGAAAACACTGGCTGACAGCTCAGGTTTGTCTACTTTTTTCTCTGGCAACTGCTTTGCTTACATAAAACTCCTGGAAACAAGATAAGCTGGCTGCTAATGGAGTCCATCTCCTCCCCCCCCACCCCAGCAGCTCCTGACTAACACATCTAACAGGTTTCTGCTCAATCATTCTGCCATGCAGGAAGCCAGATCATCAGAAAGCCAGTTCAGAGGCTGACCTTTGCCAAGACCTCACAAATGAAGCTGCCTTCTACTGAATCAGACCATCAATCCATCAAGGCCAGTGTTGTCTACTCAGACTGGCAGCAGCTCTCCAAGGTCTCAGGTGGAGGTCTTTCACATCACCTCCTACCTGAACATTTTAACCGGGGATTGAACCTGGGACCTTCTGCATGCCAAGCAGATCCTCTGCCACTGAGCCACAGCCCCTCCCAAACAACATGAACATACACGAAGTTGCCTTATACCCTTGGTCCATCAAGGCCAGTCCTGCCTACTCAGACTGGCAGGGGCTCTCCAAGGTCTCAGGCAGAGATTGTTCACATTGCCTCCTACCTATTTACCTAGGCCCTTTACCTGGGAGAGGCCAGGGACTAAACATGGGACCTATGCAGGATGTAGAAAAGTATGCTTGCTGCAGCGGGCAGGATCCCTAGCTATGAGATGGAAGTCAGCCACGTAGGAGTGAATGGAGGAACTGTGGACACTGCTGAGTGCTGCGTGCATGGAAGTCCCCTGGAGCCAGATGGCTGGGGGAAGGGGTGGAACTGGATCCTTCATTCAAATAGGTGAACAACTGGATCACCTAGGGTTGCCAGCCTCCACACGCTGGCTGGAGATTTCCAGGTTACAGAGATCACTTCCCCTGGAGAAAATGGCTACTTGGAGGGTGGACTCTTCCACTCCATTCTTTTATTAATGCTCATAGACCAACAGATCATAAGCAAAACAGATAAAAAGGGGAGAAATAGTCATAGACAGGCAAACATGGAAAAACACAGAAGTGGAGAATTATAAGCAAGGATTTACATTAAAAGGCAATACCATTAAATGCCATAGACAAAAATTTTGCAACTGGGAGAGTCATATTTGGGTCAGTAGTAGCTAGTAGCTGAGCTAAAATCTCTTGCTTTATGGCAGGACTCCATTTTTGGATGTGAATTGTGATCCACTCGTCACGGGCAGGTATTGTGTTTGTTGCAATCAATAAAGTGCCGAACAGTATCTAAATTCCCTGATTTGCAATCACAAAGTCGCTCAGAGAATGGAATCCCTGAGAACCTGCCTGCTAGTTCCCCTCAATGCAGGGCATTTCATCTTGCCTTAGAGAATAGTACTCTATATTTGGGAACTTTTAAAAACTTACAGTAAGCAGGTAGAGTCTTTGGAGCCGAAAGACCCAAATAATGTAGGGACCATACCCTTAAGAGTGCGGACTCTAATCTGGGAGAACCGGGTTTGATTCTCCACTCCACCACATGCAGCTGCTGGTGTGACCTTCAGTCATTCACAAGTTCTCTCAGAGCTGTTCTCTCAAGAGCAGTTATCTCAGAGCTCTCTCAGCCCCACCCACCTCACAGGGTGTCTGTTGTGGGCAGGGGAAGGGAAAGGAGTTTGTAAGCCGCTCTGAGATTCCTTTGGGTAGTGAAGGGTGGGGTATAAATCCACTCTCCTTCTCTTCCTCTTCCTCTTCTCTCCATTCATCAAAATGTAGTCTGCTAAATTTAATCGGCATACATGCGAAGGGATACTCCATTTGATTAAAAAGCTCAAAGGAGAAGCCCATCATCTGGAGTCTATCACTCATTAGTTTGAGTCAAGAGCTTTGAAAGTTATCATTAACAAGATGGTGCAGAGAACATCCCTCTAAAGAATTTTTAGGCGCCATTGGTACCAGAGCTGAGGGTTAGGAGTTTGGGAGTGCTCCTAGATGTCTCCTTGACAAGTCGGCCTTTTATCATCTTAGGCTGATCAGGCAGTTGGTTCCCTTCCTCGAACGCAATGACTTGGCAACAGTGATCCATGTGATGGTCACCTCAAGACTGGATTACTGTAACGCCCTCTACATTGGGCTGCCCATGTATACGGCATTATTATATTGTATTGTTTTATACTGTTTGTGTAAGCTGCCCTGAGCTGGCTTTGCTGGGAGGGTGGGGTAAAAATCTAATAAAATAAATAAATAAACAAATAAAGAAGGAGGAATGTTGCTCTCCAGACTTCGGCCTCCAAAGAGGAGTCAGCAAATTCCAAACAGATGGCTGGGCCAAAGATCCACATTGGAAGACTGAACAATGAATATAGAAAGGAGGTTAAACCAGAGTCCTACTTATCATAAACTCTGGCCACGGTCAGTGGTCTGCGCCAGGACAAGGAACTTCCTTCACCTGAAAAGCCCTAATGGCAGCAGGTACATACTTACCTCCTGAGGTCCAAAAGAATCTCAGGAGAGCTGACAAATGTACTGATGCTAAGTGATGCCGGGATAAATTATGAAAAAAAAAGGATACCAAGATAGCAGAAGTTGTTCACCTGATCAATTGGATGGCTATTCATAGACCAGGATAAATGGTGTGATGGAGCACCTTTACAGAAAACAACAACTTTAGTCTTTTGATCATTTATATCTAAGGACTCCTGGGAGCAATAAAATGTGAAAACCTTCAATAAGTGTCTTAAGAAGAAGAAGAAGAAGAAGAAGAAGAGATTGGATTTATACCCCACCCTTCACTCACTTGGAGTCTCAGAGTGGCTTACAAACTCCTTTCCCTTCCCCTCCCCACAACAAACACCCTGTGAGGTAGGTGGGGCTGAGAGAGCTCTGAGACAACTGTCCTTGAGAGAACAGCTGGTACAGAGCTATGGCTTGCCCAAGGTCATCCATCAGGTGCAAGTGGAGAAGTGGGGAATCAGACCCGGTTCTCCCAGATTAGAGTCCATGCACTTAACCACTACACCAAACTGGCAGCCCACACAAGACCAAAATAACAGCATGCCATCAACATGGTAAAGAAGCTTTGAGACCGGTCTTTGGGACAGGTGAGGTAGATGGAAAAATTCACCAGAAAGGTGACTATCAATGTCATTTATATAGAGGTTAAAGAGAAAGAGAGCCAAAAGGCAGCCTTGATGAACATTTCTATTTTCTTTGATCTCTTTGGTCAGTTGACCATTATTTCCACATCTTACCTGTACGGTATTATTTTGATATTATATGTGGATTAGCCAAAGGAGTCAATGGTCCATAAAGGTCATTGCTAATTTCCCCCACAATCTAGCAGGGGGAATACAGTCAAAGGCCCTTTTCAAATCAATAAAAGCTGCATAAAGTTTGTCCCAGATGTTTTTCAGCCAAATGAGCACGAACTACACAATGCTCTACCATAGAAGCTCGTCTTTTAAAACCAATCTGAGAGGGTGTAAGGACTTGATTACCTGACATCCAAGTTTGTAATTTTATAAGCAGATAAGAACTAAATAGTCTACCTAAACAAGAAAGCAAATGGATTGGTATATAGTTGTCGGCAAGAGCATAATCACCTTTTTTAATGAAGCAGAATAATTATTGAGTTGAGCCAAGATTGTGGTATGGAACCAGAGTTACAGACACTTGAGAAGAAGGGAGCTAGAATCTTGCTCCAACCAGAGATGTTGCTCTTAAACAGCTTGTTAACAATAAAGTTGGGTCCGGGAGCCTGGCCTATTTTGAGGTTTCTATTAAGCCTGGCCATTTCTTTCTCTGTTATTGGGGGCCAGGGAGGGGGATTATCTAATGAATTATGTATGCTGGTACTTGCAGGCAAGGTGACAGAGCCAGAAATCTTTTCAAAATAGCTTTCCCAGTTCCCAGGAGAGATATGGCAGCACATTTCAGAAGTTGCCTCTAGGCCCTTGTTAAAGGGGGTCCAAAAATTAGCAACATCGTGGTTATTAATGGTTGTAATCAGCCTTCTGCAGCCTTCCTTTAATAGCCTTTGTTTTTTATACTGGATAAGGCATTTAAACTGCTTCTTTCAAGATCTCTGGAAAGTCAATCTCATAGAGTTAGTATTATGCCTATGGGCTCTACGTAGGTTCTGTGGATTTCTTGGCACACACAATGGCAGTCTCTATCAAACCAGGATTTGAACATAGGGGGTGACAATCTTTTGACCAACAAGTGTTCAAAAAGGTGGTAAATTTGTTCCAGAATCATTGATTGCCTAACAGATGATGCTTCATTAATAAATTGAGATATAAGAATTTGACATGTGTTGGAATAATAGGTATTAGAGGCCTCCTTGGATTTATTAGCATCCCAACGGACTCTCTTCAAAACATTGCCTGTTCATATTATCTCTGGTTGTTGGTCGGTTCTCGCCAGAAGGCAATGCTAATTCCACTTAAAGTGGTAGATGGTCACACTGCTCATTGGTTCACCCACTGTCAGCCTAGAGCAGTAAGGAAGGAGATTTGGGGAATTCAAACAACAATCAACCACACTGCCTTCCTTCTCATCGATTCTTGTAAATTCTCCTGAGTCCCCTAGATCTCCAATGTCATTAAGGATATTAAATCCTAATTTGAGGGATGAGTGGGGGAAAATCTTTCCCCTAATGTTTATTTTGGAGTCTTTAGAAGTCCTATCCAGGGTAAGGAAGCCCAAGTCATCAGCATCAGCCCCATACCAGAGAGAAAGAACTGACCCATTACAGCATCCCGTGCTGGCATTTGTATTGCCCGTTAGCAAGAAAAATGTTCTGAAATAATCTTGTAAAATGGAAAGTACCCTAGCCCCAGGGTCCTTCCATAAAGAAGAATATTTACCAATGCTCAGCCCTGGAGGAATATAGGTGGTAAGCACGACCAGACAGTGGCCCTTGAATTTAAATTTAATGGCCAAAATATAATCTAAGAGTGGCTCTAAACTATGACATCTAAGAGAGGAGGAAATCAAACAAGCAAGGCCACCCTTGGGTCTGCCGCCTCCCTTGGACTGGGGGAGCTGCGACTAACCAAGGGTACAAAACCAGAAAAATGAATATGTTCTATGCACCAGGTTTCTTGAAGCAAGATAATATTGTGGGCATTAATAAACTCTTGGGCTTCAAAGGATGAGACACAAGAAGACCAGCCACCTAAATTCCAGGGAAGAATTTTCAAAACTAATCAGCTTTGAGTTTAGTCAGCAGGTTAACAAAACAGATTAGCATCTGCTAAATCATAGTGCACATACATAAGATAATAATAATATGTAAGAGAATATAAAAACATTTAACATTAAAAAGCAATCAACCAGACCCCAAAAGACCTGATCCTAAGTGAGCTGGCTAATTGTATCAAGCCCCTTTAAAGGCCTCGGCAAAGAGGGCTGTCTTAGCCTGGTGCTGAAAAGGTGGCAAATTTGGTGCCAGGCAGACTGCAACAGGGAGATTGTTCCAGAGATGGGGGCCACCACCAAAAAGGTCCTCCCTCTAGCTGCCACCCTCCAAGCCTCTCAAGGGGTTGGCATCCAAAGGAAGACCCCAGAGGTTGAGCATAGTGTCCAGGTAGATCGGGGTAGGGAGAGGTGCTCCAACAGGTATTGTGGTCCCAAGTCATGTAGGCTTTATAGGTTAAGACCAGCGCCTTGAATTGGGACTGGAAGCATACAGGCAGCCAATGCAGGCAGGCCAGAACTGGTCTTACATGTTCAGACCTCCAGGTCCCAGTTATTAATCCAGCTGCCACATTCTGCACCAGCTGCAGCTTCTAAATCATCTTCAAGGGCAGCCCCATGTAGAGTGTGTTGAAGTAATCTAATCTGGAGATTAAGAAAGTGTCAGAATCTGACAATAGCCTGCTTGTTCTATGATTGCTCTAATGTTACTTTCTGTTTCTTTGTGCCTCACTATCACCCAATGTTTTATTGCTTGCCTTGAAGTAGAAATAACTGTCCTGCTTAGTGTTACTTTCTTCCCGGTAGGATGGCCTGCCACATTCCTAGTCATCACTTAAACAACTAAAGGTATCTCGTCCTGTTCACTCCCCCTCCCGTTTGAGGCTCGAAGTATGTTATCAAAGTTGTTTCAACCTTGGAGGCTATTTTATTGTCACTGGCCAAATGTTTTGCCTAGAGTTCGCACATCTCAGGGCAAGAAGGGAATTTTTATAACTTTCAGGTGGGAACAAACGGTTGCCATTTTCTTCCCACTTTTTTGTATGTACTCTGATTGGACGTTTATGTTCAAGCACCTATGCTTGAAGGTATATTAACCCATGTCATCTTTTTTCTGTATCTCTAACAAACATCGAGTACCTGTTCCAGTATTAGAAATAAAGAGCTTTGCTTTAACCCAAAGGTCTGATCTATTGCTGTTAGTGCAGAAGTCTCACAGAAAGCCTCAGACTTTCTATTTAATTACTGAAAGAAAGCATTTGTGTTTATGTAAAAGGTCAGCTTTCTGGTACACAATTTCAACATTTCTGCTGGTTTTTCCCTCCCTTGAAAAGGTTCTACAAGAGATTTATGCATGTGCTGTTTAAATGATTTCACCAGCAGAGCTCAGGCAAACTGGAGCTAACCAAATAAAATAATATTTCCTGTCAGCCACATTGTGGGTAGATCCCAGCTGGAAATACAGTTGACCAGCTGGAACCACAAGCTACCCAACTCAATAAATAATAAAACCATTTTCTTTTTTTCCTAAATAGAAAAAAAAGAAGACACAAAGAGCCCCATGAAAGCTGTGTTCACACAAGATTTGGGACTGGATATGAGCAGACACACACACACACACACTGTGCCCTTGATGCTCTGAAAAGCACCGGCTCAGCAGGGAGGGAAAAGTGGAAGGAACTGACTCCAGACTCCCCAGACCCCATCCTGATGTTTGATATTTTGGATTGTTACAGAGGGGCTCCAAACACAGAGAGAGCCCTGCTTGGGGAGGGGGGCCAGGTGCAGGGAAAGCATTTGGGGGCATGGCATAGAAGCCAACTGCCGCCTGTTCAGATGAAGGGTCTTCTTGGTTTCATCAGACTGTTCTCCTGTTTTTCCCTCCCCAAACAGAAAGCAGCTGATCTCCTTCTCCCTGTTAGGCTTCCAACAATTAGCCCTGTGAAGGAGGTGAGGCTGAGACAGCGTGAGGGTCCCAGGGTCCCCCAGCAAGACCTCCAGGGCTGCCAGCTCCAGTCTGGGAAAATTCTGGAGATTTGGGGGCAATGCCAGTGGGAGGGGAGGACCGGGGGGGGGGGGGGAATTTTGCCTAGTTGCCCTCTGAAGCCGCCATTTTCTCTGTAATAGAAAAGGAATACAGACATGAGAATCTAATAGCCTAAGCTAAATGCTGTATGTTTTGCTCTCTTGAAATTCTTGCTTGGAATTTGCATTAGTTGAGAGCTTGACACTATTCCTCATGGGTGTTTGAAGCTTTGATACTCCTTGGAGGTGTAAAGAGCTTTTGATGATTACTGATAAGGTAAGCTGCTTTTTAAAGGCATTGTATTGATTTGATGTATATTGGGGATATTTTTTGCTTTAAATTAAATCTTATGAATGCCGTCAGCTCCAGTATAGAATTATCAAAGGAAGCCTGCATGAGCTATACTCTCTGATGAAGAAATGGAACGCCTGAGACAACCTGGGACCTGCATTAGTCATAACTTCAATGTAAAGAGTTTGAGGACTGCCATGCCTATATGATCATATTGTGGAGTTCTAAGCCTTGCCAAGCTCATTTCGGCATTTAGGGAATGTTCCACGGCTTTTGAAAATACTGGTCCACTTCAAGGTCTATATCTTGATTGATGCCATTGTTTAAAAAGGACCTCCCCCACTTTGGTGACTTTGTAAGTTCTTGTTATTCACGAGCTTTCCGTCTTGTGATTGGTTTATGTTATTGTATTTTTTTCATTGTGTATGTATGAAACAATAGATAACTGGATATTAGAATACTTATGAACATTTCATAATACAAAAATAAAAAACCACTTAGACTTGTTATCTGCATATTTATTGTTTTAAAAACATACAGCATTTAGCTTAGGCTCTTAGATGGGATGGGCTGCCATTTTCCCTGCAGTCTGGAGATCACCTGTAATTCTGGGAGAATGCTAGGCTTCCCCTGGAGGATGGCAACCCTACTTCTGTGGCAGAGTAGGGATTTGAACCCAAGTCTCCCAGATCCTTGTTTAACACTCTAACTGCTGCACTGTGCGGGCTCTGGCTGCTGAACGAGGGGGATCCCTTTCACTCCATCTCAGCCAAAGGCCCACAGTGCTGCACACAACTCTCTTCTGTTTGAAGAAGTGGCTACTTGGGGAAACCTGCACGCATGCTAGGGTTGCCAGTTCTGAGTTGGGAAATTACTGGAGATTTGAGAGTGAAGCCCATTGGAAGGCAGAGTTTGGGGAGGGGGAAGAGCCTCAGCAGGATTAATGCCATTGAGTTTGCCCTCCAGAGCAGCCATTTTCTGCAGGGGAATGGAGCTCTGTCATCTGGAGAGCAGTGGTAATTCTGGGAGATCTCCAGGCCTGACCAGGAGGTCCACAGCCCTAAAGACAAGCCTGGAGAACATGGCAGCTCCAAGTATTTGTTGAGGCTCCAGCTCCTAATGTTAGTCACTGCTTATCGCCTGCAGCAAGCGCAACCAAATCCCTCATGGGAACCCAAGGGCCACTTTTCCAAATAAAAAGTCCAAGGCTGCCTCCAGTTCAGGCACCCTTCTGCTCCTGCCCCCCCCCCCCCCAATCAAATTTAGTTTCAGAAAAAAGACAGTCCTGTGAAATATCTGCCAAATCGTTTGAGAGGGAAGGTTTGAAAAAGAAACCCTGAACCAATTTGCATCTAGCATTTGCTCCATTTACCAAACCCACACTGGAACAGAAAAAGATGAGGCTCAAAACCACATTCAAATACCCCAGGCCAACCCCATACAGACTGCAGTCACCCCTGAATGGCCATAAAACGGCCATAGGTCTATGCAGACAGCCACCATAAAACCGAGAGATCAAACAAAGTAAAAGTGGCATGCAGTCTGGACACTGCCATAAAATGCAACAATCAATCAAAGTGAAAGTGGCATGCAATGCAGAGGGGAATTTCTGTTCCAACGTGGGTTTGGTAAAACTGCAGAGTGAATGCTAGATGCAGACTGGGCCCCTTTCTGTCTCTAACAAACACATTTCTTGTTTGAAAGGCTTCCTTGAAGTCATAGCGATGAGGCACCACAGACCTGTCCTATGGGTTAGGGTCTTGCCCTCCCCCTTCCTTTGGCCAGTTTGATTTTTGTAAACAAAAACATTATGCTTTGCTACCATCTCGTGGTTGTAGTAAGCATTGCACATAGCTGACCCAACAATCATTTGCCCTTTCCATCCAGGCTTTACTTTAACTCCACAAAATACAAGGAAACACAAGCAAATACAGGGATCACTGTATGTTTTCCCCGACTGTGAATGGGTCTGTTACTGTGATTGTCCTGAAGGGCCACCCTGCTGCAAGTTTCCGGAGTAGCAAATTCACCCGAAGGGATGGGATCTCAGAAGAGCTGTGCTCAGGAGGAAGGGAGTGGGTGCAGAGAGAGGAGAAAGAAACCACAGTTCCGCAGTTTGAACTTTTTTTACAACCTGTTTTAATTTCCAAATAACAAAAGGTCAAAAAAATACTGTAACTTGCTACTTTTTGAGAGCCAGTGTGGAGTGGCAGTTTGACTCCCCACACTGCCATGGGAGGCCGCTGGGTGACCTTGGGACAGCCACACTCTCACGGGGGGGGGGGGGTGCTGTGGGGATACAGCGGAGGAGAGGAGAACGGTGTCAGCTGCTTTGGGTCTCCACTGAGGAGAAAGGCGGGGTATAAATGGAGCAAATAAGGCCTTAAACATTAGGTTCAAATAGTTCTGTTTGCTTCAAAGCTCTCCAGTTCTATGTTTCAGCCACTGGGAAACAAATCCCACTTCTGTTGAAATGGGGCCAAAAAAACGTCTCCTGTTCATAGATGAAGCTTTGCTGTGTGAATCTGAGAGGGAGCTGTGAGTTGCTAGCAGCCCCTTGCCGCTGGAGTGTCTGTCTGGTGGTGCCAGCATCTTTGTCAATAATGCAGCCGTTGCAAAGAGACCACAAGACTTCGTGCCTTGCCCTGAAACCTCCTGCCGATCAGGGAAGAGGGGATCCTTCTGAGCCTCCTGGACAGCACAGCAGCTTTTCAAACTATTAGAATGACAGAATCATAGAGTTGGAAGGGACCTCCATGGACATCTAGACCAACCCCCCACCCATTGCAGGGAATTTACAAATATCTCCCCCTCCACACACCCAACCAGTGACTCCTGCTCCACTCCCAGGAGGATCATGGACCAGAGGATCCTCCTGACCCGGCTACTGGGGACCCCAGAGCTGTGCAGGGTGTAATGCCGTACAGCCAGGGCTCTTCTTGTAGAAAAAGCCCAGCAGGAACTCATTAGCATATTAGGCCACACCCCTGACAGCACAACTCATTAACATATTAGGCCACACCCAGTGTTCCCAGAAGTGTGGTCATCCAGCCACATCCAGCCACATCCACCTTTTGCTTCTTATTCTGTTTACCTTGTTGTCAAAACAGTTTTGACAGAACCAATAAAAACATTATTTTCTGTCCCATCTGTACAAAACCTTGCCTGAACCAATATCTTATGTCCAACAATTATTCCCACACTGGATTGGAATCAATTCCTAAGGGTTAGGTTCCCATGGAAATCAGGTTGCCTTCCTGCAGAACTAGTATGCTGAATATGACTTTTTAGGGTTGCCAACCTACAGGTGGGGTCTGGAGATCTCCTGGAATTACAACTGAGCTCCAAACTACAGAGATCAGGTCAATGGCTGCTTTGGAAAGTAGAGTCCATGGCATTATGCCTTGCTTAGGTTCCTCCTTCCCCTAAACTGCACCCTCCACTCCCAAATCTCCAGGGATTTCCTCAACCTGGAGTTGGCAACCCTAGTTCACTGGCAGAACAACGCTAGGAGCCAGTTTGGTGTAGTGGTTAAGTGCGTGGACTCTATTCTGGGAGAACCGGGTTTGATTCCCCATTCCCCCCTTGCACCTGCTGGATGACCTTGGGCAAGCCATAGCTCTGTACCAGCTGTTGTCTCAGAGCTCTCTCAGCCCCACCTACCTCACAGGGTGTCTGTTGTGAGGAGGGGAAGGGAAAGGAGTTTGAAAGACGCTCTGAGACTCCCTTGGGTAGTGAAGGGCGGGGTATAAATCCAATCTCTTCTTCTTCTAGGTTTGTGGATGCACTGGATAGGAGTAGTTTGTGGACTATTTTATTCAAGGTACAAAATTTTATTCAAGGTATAAGATTTCATGTGCCACCCACACTTCTTCAGATGGAAGACGTGTGCATGCACACAAAAGCTTATACCTTGGATGAAACTTTGGACTCCAACTTTGTTCTGCTGCTTCAGACCAACACGGCTACCCACCTGAATTATTACACTATAATACTTTTTACAAGCAATTATGTACCAGTGGAGTGGTTACCATGCAGAGTCTGTCCCACAGGTAAAATTATCCTGTGAACAGGTGGTCTTTACCACATAAAAGTATCACTACCATCACAAGATCACCAATCGTTGGAACTCCTCAGAAGCGGAAATCTCTCTTATTAAGAGGTTTAAGAACATCAACTTTGCTGGCCCATTAAAGGCAGATGTCAATCCACTGGCAGGAGAAGAGGGACAATCATCTTCTTCAGAAACTCTGCCCACTTTTTTAAATGTCACAAAACAGGCAATCTCCAAAGTGCAGCTGACCATGCTCATTTTTAGTTACAACTCTGTTTCTCTGCAGATGTCCCCCAAAGTGCCCCCCAACAGTCAAGTGTTCTGACAACACACACAACAATGAAGCTACTTTTTCAGATGTTTTCTCTTACATGGCAGTAAGCACCAAACCACTTTAATACAGACTTTAAACACACATATATTTGCAAGCCATTCCCAACAAGACACAACAATGAACTCAGGCTTCAAAGTTACTTTTCTTAAGCAGAAGATGCCATGAGAAAATTAAAGAGATTCTCAAAAATTAAAGATATTGTCAAAACCAGCATTTCCTGGGCTCTCTGCTTTTTTACATCCCCCCCCTTTTCAATTTTTTTAAATAAAAACAGAAAGAACGGAAGGAAGGAAGGAAGGAAGGAAGGAAGGAAGGAAGGAAGGAAGGAAGGAAGGAAGGAAGAGGTAGGTGGGGGGAGAGAGAGAGAAAGGAAGAAAGGAAGAAAAAGGAAAGAAGGAAGAAAAAGGAAGGAAGGAAGGTAGACAGAGAGGAAGGAAGGAAGGAAGGAAGAAGGGAGGAAGGAAGAGGTTGGTGAGGGGAGAGAGAGAAAGGAAGGAAGGAAAAGGAAGGAAGAAGGAAGGAAGGTAGACAGAGAAAGGAAGGAAGGAAGGTAGGTAGGTGGAGGAGAGAGAAAGGAAGGGGGGAGGGAGAGAGAGAAAGGAATAAAGAAAGGTGGGGCCAGAGAGAGAAAGACAGAAAGAAAGACAGAAAGAAAGGTGGGGGGGCAGAGAGAGAGAGAGAGAGAGGGAAAAGAGAACAGAACTTACTGGAGCAGGGAAAGCCGCGCGACGTCGGCAAGCCAAATGCAGAAAGCCTAGCCCCTGTGCTTAATCTCTGGGCGGGGCTTTCTCCTGCTGGCTTTTTTTGCTCTTAAAGGGAAAGCACCCGGTGGAGCTTATTCCTGCTGGCTCTCTGCAGGAACTTTCCCTTTAAGTGTAAAAAGCTCAGGCCAGGCAGGGAGGGGGCGGGGCAGGCTCAGAGGCCAGCCAGAACGGCATTCCTGTGCGTTCCTGCTGAAATCGAGCCCTGCGTACAGCCCACCTGCCAAAGCAGCCATTTTCTCCACGGGAACTCCTCTCGGTGTCCTGCAGATCAACTGCAACTCTGGGAGATCTCCAGTCAACACCTGGAGGTTTGTAGCCCAAAGATGACATCGGCATGCAGGTGGCACCCAGCTCTATTTGTGTGCACGTGTGGTTCAGGTTGAGGTTTATTTATTATTCCGACAACAAGCCATAAGATGCACATACTTAGAGGAAACATTAGTTTAACTGAGTTTAAACAGTATATATATAAAAACTGATATAAAAATAAAACTATGTAAAAATACAATAGTACGTAATAAAATAAGAAAGAAGAACATAAATCAGAGACTAGTAGGGAGCCATTGCTTCCTATTTGATCGTGTGTTTTGAATATAGTAACAGGCCACCCAGAAGTTTGCCACAGATTCAGTAATTGTCCAGTTCCCATCGATTAACAATCAGTTACACTGCTCAGTACCTGTTTGTCCCACCACATCTATTATGAGTGGAGTAATATATTTGTCACGGATCTTGTGTATACTGGTTACATCTGAGCATCACGTGCTCAATAGTTTCTATCTCCCCTGAGCCACATTGGCAAAATCTGTATTCAGTGGGGATACTTATTAATCTGCCCTCAAGCAGCGCAGAGGGGAAAGCCTCACAACTGGCTAATGTGAAGGCTTTCCTAAACTTGTGAATTGTTGTTGTTGTTGTTGTTATTGTTATTATTATGTTACTTTCACCCCGCCCTTCCAGCAGAGCCGGCTCAGGGCAGCTTACAACAATACTGTGTACAATATGAAATATAGCAACACAAAATTTAAAACCATAAATATCATAAATATCCCTAAAATGTGCTGGCATTAGTTCCTCAGTGTAGTCAGCTACTTAGTTCCCGTCAGATGAGTACGGTACTCAGTTCGGGCTGTAGTTAGATGAGAAGGTGGGCATAGCAGGAGGGGGGGACCCAGAGAGGTCAGCCTCATTCGTCATAACTGTCAGATGTCAGAAGTGGTGATGGTGATGTTGGTAGCAGTGGCGACTCCAAAGTCCTGGCAGAAGAGCTCCATTTAACAGGCCCTGTGGAACTGTAACAGATCCCACAGGGCCCCGATCTCCTCCAGGAGCTCATTCCACCAGAGTGGAGCTGCCACCAAGAACGCCATAGCCCTCATTGTTACCAGCCTGGCCTCCTTGATGTTCGGGAGGACCAGCCGATTCTGGGTCCCCAATCTGAGTGCTCTCTGGGGAACCTATGAGGAAAGGCAGTCCCTCAGAATATCAAGCTGCGATAAGTAGGACATGGGCTGCACACAATATTTGTGTGTGAGTGTGTCTGTGTACAATCAATGATGAAGGCATCTGATGCAGCCATCTCAGTCTTGGAGTGTTGCCAAGGAAGCTGTGGTTAAAAGGAAATGAGCTAAAGTTGAATCTGGACAAGATGGAGGAGATGCCAGTCAGGACGGCTCAAGTTCTGAGAGCGGAAGAGTCTGAGGGCATTCCTGTACCTAGCCTGGTAGATGGAGAAGCAGGTTGGGGGTGCTCCTAGGACAGTTTTCATTCAGTTTCATCTTGCTCAAAAGTTGTGCCCTCTCCTGGATACACCTGGCCTAGCCGCACCGATCCATTCTACTGTGACCTTCAGGCTAGATTACTGCAATGCATTCTATGCACACCTGCTTCTGAAGACAGTTCAGAAATAATGCTTTCATTGTGGCCTCTGTGCAGGTGCATGTAGGACTGCGCAGTCACAGGCCTGCTGTGGACAGATGAACTTCCAAAAGATTTTGAATTTTCCGGAGCCTAGGAGTGCCCCCCTTCCCCCATCTAAAGCCCTGCTTCTCCACCCAAAGGGCAACATGACAGAGGTGGAGAGAGTGGTCCTCCCTCAGTTCTCCCTTCACCACCATGAGGAGAGTCTTCTGAGAGAGCTTTTCAGAGGAGAGGTCTCCAATCAGTGTGTTGTTCTTTTTCTTCGACCGCAACAAAGGATACGGTGCTTTTCAAGAAGTGCAGGGAGTGTGGAGCCAAAATGGCTCAGAATGGTGGACATAATTCTTGTTGAATATGCCTGGGGAAAGGCCATCATGCGGCTGTGTGCCTGGCATTCCACCTCCTAACACCAGGACCGTAAAGTGTTGGAAAGGTCAAGCTAGCTGACACATCAGATAAGGCCTGAGCATATCCTGTTCTTCTCCTCTTCACTACACAATGTACATTGTTCTCTTGGGGTTTCACTACTGATAAGGCTGTTTACCAGGAGAGAGCTCTAGGAGACATCTACCTGTGCTGATGTGATTATGTGGATTGAATGCTGATGTTGCTGACTGCAAGAGTGTTGCATAAGACTGTCAGCCTGGGCTTAAAATAAATGACCACTGCCGAGCTGAGGCAGACTGGGTTCTACTCCTTCCACCCGTGTCTCATGTGCAAAGTCCTTCATGTGATGCCTGAACAGGGACATGTGAGAGGGTCACACCATGACTCACCAGCGCCTGGCATAGGTTCCTTGAGTGCACTCTTCTCGTCGCTGGGACTGCACGACCCCTACAACTGGTGAGTATGGGGGTGTGAGACTTCTGAATCTAATCAATAAGCCAGACCTTTGATGAAACAAAGAGTTCCTTTATTCTTAATGATGGTTCAGGTACTTCATGTTTGTTAGAGTTACTTGGTTACAGACAGCAAGGATTAATATACCCCCCACCTTCAGGTAAGAGCAGGCAGAGGGCCAATCAGAATGATTACAAAAAAGTGCGAAATTCTCTAAGCCGTTGGTTCTCACAGAAAAGGTGCAAAAGCAGTAAAATCCCCCCCATGCCCCTTAGTGACCTCTAATTGCAGTTTGCAGACCAGACACCTGGCTAGAACAACAGTTCCACAGTTCCCCAAGGTTACAAAAGCAGATAAAACATTCGAGTCTCCGGAGAGAGAAAAGGGAGGTGACGAGACAAGATAGCCAGGCTGTTTATGTGACGCGATGGAATGCAGCAAGCCACCCTCCCGGGGAAAGAATGATACATTAAGCAGGACAGGCAATAAACCTCAAGGCAAACCGTAAATTACAGATAGAGACCCCAGATACTAACAATTAATGGCAGAGATTTTAGGAGACTCTGACATCGGGGAACTTTAACACTCCCCCAACAACAGCATGCGAAGGAACTTAAGTACATTATACAGGAGTGCGGCGGGTCCGCAACTCTGTCTCAAGTACAGACTCTTTTGAAACTCATCAAAAAAGAGTGCCCCTGGTATCCCCTTGAGGGATCCCTACAACTCAGCCAATGAGAAAAAATTGGAAAGGCTCTCCATTCTCCCCCGAGGGCACTGGTGGATATGCTGTGTGTCTGGCATCAGGCTCAACATGCTGTCAAAATGCATGGAATTCAGGCAAAAATGAAATTAACTGACAACCCTCCCCCATATTCGGTCTGTCAGGTGGCTGCCCCATCGCCCACTGTTCCCAGTCCTCCGGCTGGACAACCTTCAGCTCCAATGGCCCCCACTTGTAATTCAACCGGGGGACCAGCCAACCGCCCGGGGAACATGGTCCGCCAGATCCTTGAGGCAGAACTGGAGCATGGGAACACTGATCTAGAAGACCTCACTGAGATGTTAAGTCTCTGTCCTGTCCATTACACTGGTCAACAGGACGCCAATGGCCACAACATTGTGGAGTACAAACCCCTGCCTTACAATTTATTGATGGAGCTCCGAAAGGGGATCAGAGACATGGGCCTTAGTAGTCCCTATGTCCAGGGTATCTTAGAGGCCACCATGAGGAATCACCTCCTGGTTCCCAAGGATTGGAAAACCACCATACGAATGCTCTTAACTCCTGCTCAGTATGTGGTTTGGGACAGTGAATATCAACAGCAATGTCATACCTGGGGTCTTAACTCCGGGGGGCAATACATTGCAGAGCAACTCTATGGACACGGTCTTTTTGCCCCAGTAGATCAACAAATTGTTCTGTCTGAGGCCACCCTTTGGGTCGCCTCCAAGTGCGCTTTTTGCGCATTGCAAAAAGTCCCACCTACTGGCATTCCTTTGCAATCCTTTTCCTCCATTCACCAAAAGGCAACCGAGCTTGGGTGTGCAATGCTTCTAAATTTTTGTGATCAGTCCATATTTCAAATGGCTGGTGTGCCCCCTCTAACCAGTGCCTCCATATAGTTAGAGCCAGCTGGATTGCTACGGCTTCTTTATCCCATACTGCCCAGTTATGTTCAGAGTCCCCACATTTCTTAGTGTCATCACTTATCTTTACAGTGCGATTACAGCCCTGGGTCAGCCCCATCACATAAAAATGGACAATGGGCCCACCTATGTTTCTTCTGCCTTTGCTGCCTTTTGCAAGCAATGGGACATTGTTCTCTGAGGGGTTGCATGGATGGCTCCAGAATAGGTGTCAATAGAAACATGAAGGTGTTTCCAGGGAGAGAATTCAGGGACCTGAGTGACATCCATTTGCCACAGGTCACAAGGGCCATGTCCATGGGGGTTGACCCCGGCTTTGGGGACATGGTGGAAACCTTCATAGCTAGGGCAGGCAGCCACGATACTCTGAGCCTCAGAAAGAGGATTATTAAAGGCAGTAGAAAGAGCTCGAACGTTTTGATGAAAACACTGATGGCTCTCTAAAGCGTCAGAGAAAAGTGAGTGCACTGCAGTATCAGCACGGGTGTTGCCCTCCGTGAGAGACCCAGGAAGGGAACTGTGACTTCTAATGTGGGCAACAAAAAACTTCTGAGTGCAGCTAGCTAAGAAATTTTGCAAAGTGAAGAAACAAGCTAAGCAGATTAGAGTCTATGCACGGAGCCAGGTAAGCTCCTGGAAGGGAAGTAAGCAGCTTCACTACATACAGTGAGTCAGAAATGAGATTAGAAGGAGATATGACAGAAACAAGGCGACAGGGAGTAGATTGCATCAGAGTAAAGCAAGGATTGGGGGGGAAATGATAAGCAGTTTCCCCCACAAAGTCAGCTAGAGCAAGTTGCAGAGAAGGGGACAGTAACAGAGCAGTCTGAAAATCTTGCTTAGAAAAAGGGGAAACGATTTTCATTAAATCTTGTCCAGCACGCTCTAGAGTGCGCTGACTGCCCTGAATCACCCGGTGGCACTCGGCGGTCACATTTTCTTTAGCCAATTTCTTCATCAATTCAGCCTGCACCTCTGAGTTGTCAATTTGGCACTTTAACGCTTGTTGCAGGTGATTGATAAAATCTGGGTAGGGCTCGGCAATAGGCTAAACAACTCCGATGGGCTGATTTCCTCTCAAAATTCAGCTTTACCCTTCGCCATTTCCCTAGGAGATCTAATTCCTTTGCTGACACTATTTCTCACCTGCCCCAACATAATTCTCATAAAACTGAGGTGATAGAGACTATGTTCACACCAGAACTATTGGGGGGATGGGGACGGTACAGACTAGGAGCCAAACCAAGACCAGAGTAACCCTGGCCGTGTCAGAATGGATTCTTAAGTTCGCTCAAACTATTTTGAGGAGGAAACCCGGGAGTTCCAAGCTTTGCCTTCCCTCGTACAAAGCCCGTAAGGGTGCTGGTTTAAGGTCCTGGGAGTTGAATCTGCCTTAAGCAGCACTTACCATCCAGAGATGGATGGCCAAACTGAAAGAGTTAATCAAATATTGGAACAATATTTACATTGTTTCACTAACTTTCAACAAGATGACTGGGTTGATCTTTTACCATTTGCTGAATATAGTTACAACAATGCTGTGCACTCATCTACTGGACTGTCTCCATTTATGGCGGTTGGAGGATTTGAAGGGGTTCCACTTCCCAACTTAAACCCAGCAGTGGAGGGATCGAGTGACTTTGCTGCTTGGTGGAACTCCTTACATGACTCTTGGCCATTGATTGCTAAAGCATTAGAGGAAGCCAAAGCAGACTACAAGAAACAAGCAGACAAGGGGAGAGCTTCGAGTTGGGATCTCTCTCCTGGAGATTCGGTTTATGTGTCCACTAAAAACATTAAAGGTCTTCAACCTAGTATAAAACTAGGTTGGAAATATGTAGGGCCATTCCCTGTTATCAGGAGCATTAACAAAATAACCTTTGAACTTACTCCCTAAATCGTTAAAATTTGTGCACCCTGTTTTCCATTATAGCCTTCTGAAGAAGGATCCTGGTCTGAACGAATGGAGACCCTCCTCCTCTCCTCCTCCTCCTCTGATGAAGAATGGCAAACCACACTATGAAATTGACCAAATATTGTAATCCAAAATAAGAAGAGGACATTTGTACTATCTAATAAAGTGGATACATTTTGGGCCTGAAGAAAATGAATGGGTTGAAGCTTCTCATGTTCATGCTCCTGCTAAAATCCGTGCATTTCATAAATTATACCCTTTGAAACCTGGGAAGGGGGTGATGTTGTATCGGGAGGGCAGAATGTCAGTTAGCACTGCCATATGTTTGGTTGACTGTCTTATCATGATCCATAAGGTTGCTGAGTACTACCTATATCAATCCCTGTTGTTTATCATGATCCATAAGGTTGCTGAGTACTACATATATTAATGTTTATTGTTTAGCCATCTAGCTAACATTGCTTTTTATTACACGCCTTCTTTTGACTCCTTTAGGTCCCACCCGGGAGGCAGCATCGGTGGCCTGACTCCCACCTTTGGAATGCGAGCTTTGCTTGCCTGCTTCGCTTTGCGCATGCTCATTACTCATTCGCTTTTCCTCCTTCGCTTTTCTCTTATCTCTAGCTGACTATCCCCTGGCTAATGACCTTGAACAATGAAGCCTCCTGTTATGTGTTACAAGAACCACAGGTGTTATGTATTTCTTTGCTTAGTTTTCTTTGGGAACATTTTCCCCAAAAAACCTCACAGTCAACAGTGTTTTTCCATGAGAACCCAGTTTGCCGCACTTTCCTTGGGAACAGTGGGCCAGGATATTTGGGCTCCAATAATTCTCATTATTATTTTTTTAAAGATTTTATTGATTTTCCAAACTACACTATCACCTGAAAAAAAAACCCTACATAGCTAAAATCTAAACTACCCATATAATGACAGGTGTCCAGATAATTATTAGTCTATGCTTAACAAAACTTTCTAAAAAGAATAGTTATACAATTTAGGCTATATCTATATCTTATTCTTTTCTAAATTCTATTCAGTTTAAAAGAAAAACCTTTGAGATTCAGTGTATACTTAAACAAGACAATCAAACTTTAGAGAGATAAACATAACAGCTTATTTAAAACTATTTCTTCTTTGGTTTTTCTTTCTTCTTCATCTTCTTCTTCCCCTTTCCCGGGATCTTGGGACCTGCAGCACCCAGTTCAGACTCCGAATCACCTTCTTCAAGTCCCAAATTTTCTGAGGATGAACTTTCTAGTCCATAAATACTTTCTTGCTGATCCAGTGAGTCCTCTGATGAAGATTCTTTTCCTTTCTTTTCTTCTTTCTTCTTACAGTAAACCAGGAAAGCATCTGCCTTGGCAACAGTGTCTATCTTCTTCTTCTTGTCTTTAAAGGTGAATGTTAGACTTTCTGGATAAATCCAGCGATAAGAGATATTGGCAGATTGTAACCAAACAGTCAATTTTTTATAAGCCTTTCTCTTCTTCCTGATCTCATAAGGAATGCCCTCTAGCACCTTAATTTCCTGCTCTTGGATTTTCAGGGTGACTTTGTTGGTGGTTTTGAGGACCACATCTCTTGTAAATCTTTTAGAGAATCTCACCATTACTTCCCCAGGCAGGTTTTTTTCTTCACAAATTCTGGATATGTTCTATAGATAATATCCATGTCGCTTTGAAGATCTTCTGCTTTCATCCCTGTCACTGGGGCCAGTGATTCACTGCATAACTTTTTAAGATTCTCCCCTTGTTGTTTCAGAACACCCTGAAATCTCAAACAATAATTAGAACGTTCCAATTGCATAGCTAATAAGGCATTTCTGTCAGATGATCGTTCCTTCTCAATTTTGGACAATCTTAAATCATGCTTCTCTGTTTTTATCTTAACATCCAACAAAACCTTCTCCACTCTCTCAGATTTCCTGTTTGCCTCTGCAGCTTCTTTTTGCAGTGAGTCTAATTTCTGGTTGACTGTAGACAGCTGATCCATCAGGGGGCGCAAAACAGCTGTTAGTACCAAATTGAGCTCTGTTGCATCGCCTTTTGAACTAGGAAGAGAACTGGGTAACATAGAGCTTGTTTTGGGAGAAGGTTTAGTCTTCGGCGCCATTTTCTCTCCCCTCTTGGCCATCACATCTTGTTTACCAGAAGATAAGAAAATTCAAAGAAGTCAACAAGTCACTCTAAAGTTCATTAAAGTACTGCTGAAGCTTCTCCCACTGAGATCTCAAAAGCCGTTTCAAGCCGCGGTTCTCAGATTTTAAGACAATGCAATTTTTCTCTTCACCGAAGCAGAGATTTTAAGACAATGTGATTTTTCTCTTCACCGAAGCAGAGAGTTGAAAGGAGGAGGGGATTTAAGTCCCACAATCACATCTGAGAATCTTGCTTTAAAACTCACAGTTGTCGCCATGCATCTTCGGTAAGTTGCTAATTCTTTTTAACTCTGGACTCCTGAATCTGTCCGGTAACCGCTCTTAAAACCCCCGAGGGTTTCTAACTGAGGGAGGACTATACAGGGTATAGAGCAGCCTCAATCCCGGGATCGCCAGAATCCCCTCCTACCCCCAGTAGTCCGGGTTGCTGGCTTCCGCCGTTAGACCGGAAGACTGCCAATAATTCTCATTATTGATTGGTGGTGGGCAGAGGGGCCATATTTTGTATCAAGTATAATTGTAGGTGTATTGCAATGCTTGGGTATTACTAACAGAACAAGTGTTTGACCAACAAGATCTTTTCTGCAAATAAAGGACTTTCTGCTTAAGGAGACCTTTGTGGACTATATCTATTGGCACAATCTCACACTTTACTGGTAGTATATTTAAAAGGAAAATTTCAGGACTAAATGGAAGATTAATATTAAATATTTCTAAAACCATTTGGTGCACCTTATTTTAACACTTTTTTATTATATCACATCTCCACCATAAGTGAAAGAAAGTCCCTACATTAGTCTTGCACTTCCAACATTTATTTGACACCTTGGGAAAACATTTAGCAATCTTATTTGGTGACCAATGCCATCTATGAAATAATTTAAATATATTTTCCTTGTATGGGATGGACCTCATATATTTTATTGATTTCCAAATTCTAGACCAATCGTCACTAAGTGCAGAGTGCCAAAAGTCTTTCATCCAAGCTACCATTGGAGACTGAATTGTCTGATCTTCCAGATAATTGTTAATCAACCATTTATATAGCCTGCAAATTAATCTATCCCTTGAGGGTAACCATAGTTTGTCTATTTCATTCTGGTTACGCTCAAATCCGGTTTTCTTGTATTCTGCAAATCTTGAGTTTAAGTGGATTCTTTCCCACCAGGACAGTTGGATTCATCCAAATTTTAATAAGGGAGGCTCTTATAATATGGTTATGGAAGTTTTTATGAATTTTCTCTTTTTTATACCATAAATACTCATGCCAACCCATCTTCAGATCAAAACCCTCCAACTTCAAAATTCTTGTGTCCCACAGTGTTACCCAGTCTTGTATCCACAACAGCACCAATGCTGTATAATACAATTGCCAGTTGTGTAAAGCTAAACCTCCTCTATCTTTCCTATCTTGAAGTACTTTCCATTTAATTCTTGCTTTTCCATTTAACCAAATAAATTTTCTGGTAATTTGATCTAAATCATTAAAGTATTGGAACTTCTTAATGATTGGCAAATTCTGGGATAAACATAGAAATCTGGTAGTATATTCATTTTGATCGCTGCTACCCTTCCCATCAATGATAGCTGTAGATTTTTCCACTTTTCTAAATCTTTTTTCAGCTCTAGAAGAAAAACTTTATAATTATTTTCATACAGCGATATTGTTTTGTTTGTTAGTTATTCCCAAGTATCTTATTTTATCCACCACCTCTATCTTTGAGACATTTTGTATCTGTTGGGCTTGACTTAGAGTGCAGTTTTTAGTTAGAAGTTTAGTTTTATGTAGGTTGATTTTTAGACCCGTTCTTTTACCGTATTCTTGAATTTCCCATAGTAAGTCCAGTAATGTAGTGAGGGGGTCTTCAGCTGTAAAAGCCAGGTTGTTCACAAATGCTTGAAGTTTATAGGTCTGGCCTTGTATTCTCAAATCCTTAATCTGATCATTGTCTCTCACCCTATCAGCCAGAGTTTCTAATGTAAAGATAAAGAGAAGCGGAGATAGGGGCAGCCTTGTCTTGTGCCCTTCTGGATCTCAATATTTTGGGTGGGGACTCCATTTATTAAAATTTTGGCAAAATTTGTTTTTTCTTCCATGCTCCCTGGCTCATGAACCATCCTCTCATATAAGCTTTCAAGGTGTCCCACACAATTTCTAACAATGTCTCAGGTCTAATATTGTTATTGAAAATTATTGAAAATTGCTCTTATCATCATAAGGAAATCCATGCCACACTCCCACATCTCTAATTTATGCAACATAAATGAACAGTTGATATTGTCAAAGGCCTTTTCAGCACTGAGGAACATCAGTGCCAATTGTTTACTTGGGTGTAATTCATAATATTCCAATACGTCAATTATGGTTCTAATATTATTCCTAATTTGCCTTTTTGGGTGGATGACCTGGCACAAAATTCTTTTTAATCTAGTGGCTAGGATATTGGCAAACAGCTTGTAATCTGTATTTAGTAAGGATATAGGTCTGTAATTTTTGATCTCTGTAGCACCTGTATTTTGCTTATGTATAAGAGTAATTAACACCTCTTTCCATGTGTCTGGTAATTTCCCATTCAGTTTAATCTTTTGTAGCATTTCCTTGAACACTGGCGTGATTTGTTCCTTGAAAATTTGATAGAATTCTGATGGGAAGCCATCTGCTCCGGGAGCCTTGTTCTTCTTTGCATTTTTTAATAGCCTCCACTATTTCACAAGTAGAGAATGTATCATTAAGTTTTGTGTGTTGTTCTGTCTGGAATTTCTTTTAATTCCATTTATTTAAATATTCCTCAGAGTCTCGTTGGTCCAATTCTATTTGGTTATATAAATTCTTATACAAATTATCTACTGTATTCTTTAATTTATGTGAAGCAAATTTTTCAACTTTGTTCTCATCTCTTAGTGATTTTATAATCCTTTTTTCCTTTTCTTTTTTAAGTTTATATGCCAACCATCTAGGGCAGGGGTGGGCAATTGTTTTGGCTCGGGGGCCACTTTGTGGGAGTGGAGGTTAGCGGAGGGCCGCACCTTTTAAAATGATTGCATTCATTACTTAACTTTGCATTTCAGAAAAGGTATAAATTGTATCATAAAAATCAATAAATATTAATTAAATAAAATAGTGGTAGTTTTATTCAATTTATTTACTGTGCTAATTTCAAATCGTCTATAGCTGCAAGCACATTTAATTTTAGAATCAGTTTAATGAGACAAATATACCCTATCACACTTTTCTACAATTTTTTTGAAATCAGGAGTGAGATTGCTTGTTGAGATTCTCATCACAGCCTGCAAGTTAATGTCTGTCAAAGAGCATCTATATTTACTCTTGTTAATCTTCATGTCTTGGTGGGCTGCAAAAAACTCTATGGCGGGCCGCCATTTGCCCACCCCTGATCTAGGGGGTTTATTGGCCTTCTCAAACAAGTACTGCTTGGTATGCATTAACTTAACTGCCAGTTCTTGAGTTAGAAGGAGGTTTAGCTGGTGTTGCAATGTGGTTACATTTAATTTTATCTCCCTTGCCTCAGGAGTTTTTTTCAGTTTGCCCTCTTCTTCCATAATTAGTTTCCTCAAGTCCTCATATTTCTTCTTTTCTTGTTTTTTCTTCCATGCTCTCTGGCTCATGAACCATCCTCTCATATAAGCTTTCAAGGTGTCCCACACAATTTCTAACAATGTCTTAGGTCTAATATTATTATTGAAAAAATCTTTAATTTCAGCCTTAGCCTTGTTCAAAATCTCCTGGTCTTCTAATAATTTCATGTTCATTGCCCATCTACTTTTAATGCCTATTGTTTGTAAAGATAACATTACAGGACTGTGATCCTCAAATGTATTAGGTAAGATCTCAACTTCTCTCACCTCATGTATTGTTGATACTGTGATTCAAGCCATATCTATTCTGGACCATGTGTTGTGTCTTGCAGAATAGTATGTGAAATCTTTTTTTCTCTGCATTTCTGACCCTCCATTTCTGACCAACTTGAATTCTTCTGCTATTGATAGGAAAGATTTAGGCAAGTTGTTACCAGATTTCTTTTTTGAGTTATTAATATTCTTCCTGTCAAACTTTGGTTCAAATATAGTGTTGTAATCGTCTATTATACACATCTCTTCAAAAACGTTTGATGACAACAGGTGGTTCAACTGAATAAAGAACTTATCTTGATTTTGGTTTGGCGCATATATATTCACTATCAACATTCCCCCCCCTTTTTTCTCAATGGATACTGCAATGAATCTCCCTTCTTCTGACTTGAATTGAAGTTTTGGATGCAGAGAGTCCCTGACATAGGTTTCCACTCCTCTTTTCTTTTCTTTCATATCTGATGATACAAAAAGCGAGCCCAATCCATTAGTTATTAAATATTTCTCATCTTGTTTTTTAATATGAGTTTCTTGAATACAAATAACATCAGCCTTTACCTTTCTAAGGCTGAAGACAGACTGGCAATCTCGAGCGGGAGAGCTCCGCTTGTGAAATGGGGGAAGGGAGCCAGTTCAAACAGCCACAGCTGTTCCCCGGCTCCCTTCCGTACTTACCCACTTCCATGCCGCTTTCCTGCCACTTCAGAAGGACACCGGGAGAAAGTAGTGTCCAGGGGCTGTCTGCCGCTTGTTTCCTGCTTCCCAGTGGTGTGAACTGGAAGAAGGCAGGATTCAAGCAGAGGCAGCAGTGTGAACATGCTGTTTCACCAATATGTGCATGAGCGCTCATGTGCACATTGCCAAAACAGCCCTGCCACAAGCTGTGGAGGCTGGCCCACCCAGGGCTGCTCCACAGCAGTCTGAACGCTCCAGTCTGGTATGCTAATGCAGGTGTCTGGCCAGTGTGAACGGCCAGCCCCAGAGCAGTTTTCCACCACAACTTTCAGCCCCGCTTTCCTCCCGCTCCAGATTGCCAGTCTGTCTTCAGCCTAAATTGATGAAAAATCCTGTTTCTTTTTTGCGGCCCATTTAGCCCATTTACATTAATAGATAGAATGTTAAATCTTGGGCTCTCCATCATTTCTATTCAGTCTTTCCTTAGCCTTGTATTGGAACCTTGTGGTAATCTACGAGGGTGACCTATCCATTTTCTTTTTGCATCATGTCTTTCTGGCCTCTCTTTTGATTCTTCAGCTGGATCGTCTTCTGACATTGAATCCTCCATCCCTTGCCAACCTAAATCACTCCCCTGCTTTTCTAGGAAATCTTCTACTTTGAATTTAGAGTTCAGATTATATCTTCTCCCCAGATATGTAAATAGGACCCCCTCCGGAGTCAGCCATTTGTATTGGATTTCATTTTTCTTCAGTAAATTAGTCAAAACTACATAGTCCCATCGTCTCTCTCTCACCCTCCACCTTTTAAGAATCTTATTTCTGTTTGTTCCATCATAACTTTCTTATCATAAGCAGTTCTTAGAATTCTATCACGAGTTTCTCTTTTGGCCAATTTTATGTGCACTTCTCTGGGGTTTTTATTTCTTTTGGCATAGGCTGTATTTTTCCTATAAATTACTTCTATGTCTTTCTCCAGTTCATCCTTAGTTCCTATCTCTAATTGCTCTGCCATTAATTGGGCTACTTCTTCCTTTAAATTTCCCCCCACAGACTCAGGAAGGTTTTGGCATCTAACCACGAAAGCAGCTTCGTCTAATTCCAATGCAATTAAGGATTTTTCCATCTTCTCCACATTTTGAGTTCCTGAAGTTCCTCATTTAATTTCGTCACTTTTTCTTCTGTCTTTTGGTTGTTATTTGCAATTTTAATAATTTCTTCTTTGTTCTCTGAAATTTGCTTCTTAATTTCCTCGGTTTCTGTAAATATCAGATCTATTTTCATGTGAATAGGTTCGATCTCTGATTTTAATAATGTGGGTAAAGTGTTTTCTACCACCTCCTTAACAGATGGCGTTACAGATTCTTGGATCAGGGCTTTCAAATCACTTAGAGATATTGGCGGTAAATTTTGGGTAGTAGGTTTGAGTAATGCTTGGGTACCTGGAGAGGGAAGGGAAGACTTCCTAGCCGGTCCTGTACCAGAAGCTATATCTTTGATATACTTTCCCCCTTATAAATAGCCAAATATACAGGTATGATAAAGCAGCAAAGAAAAATAACAATATACCTGATATAATCAAAACTACTGACAAAACAAATAAATTGTAGACCAACAAATCTCAGATTCATTACCACTCAAAATTAATAGATTGGTAGGTTAATGTATAGAAAAATAAATGGTTAGAAACTATTCTCCCTTATTTCATTTCCCCTGTTTATGTATAACAACAATGCACCCTTTTCTTGTTAGTATAAGTCTCTGTTATAGCCCCCCCCCAAAGTCTCTCCCTCCGCCTACAAGTTCTACTCAGACCTTGTTCATCCTTCTTCTTTCAGGATTGCTGGTGTAGCTCCATTCTGCCTTCTCTCTCTATTTTAGAAGCTTCCACATTCTTGTTTAGTGCTCTACCGCCCTCTGCTGGAGTGCTCTGTGCAGGTCGCCCACTGCACAGTTTCCTCCCCTTCTTCACGCAGCGCCAAGTCGTCGCCCCAGATCGCTTTGTTCTGCATCTCTCCCCACTCCTCCTTTCTGGCTCAGCCCAGCACCGCCCACACTCTTCTCCTCGTGCCGCACTTCACGACTCCAAGCAGGCAAACTAGAAAAGGAAAGGGAAAAAACAAGAATCAGCAGTAACAAGAAAAAGGTTGGACTTTCAATCTTGGCCCTTAAGGTTAGGCAATGAGGTGCTTGTTCCTTTAATGTCACCCTTCCCCCTGCGTTCCCTCGGTCCTAGGATTTCTCCCTCTGTGAGTTTACTCCTTTAAATGGCCATTTTATCTCCGTTCTGCTGAGTCACACCCGGGGGTGTGTGTATGAATAGACTAAATATATATATTATCCCACTGTGTACTACTAAGGAATTCTATCCCACCCCATCCAAAGAGGGTTATTTCAAACACTTAGCTTCGGTTTGGAGTTGTAGTAAATTTTTGAGAGTAGTAAAGATGCAGACTCTCGGCGGTCCTCAAAGGTTCAGCTGGTGTTCGCCTGCATGAGACAAGCATCCAAAGATGTTTCCCGCATAGGAGCATTCCCAACCCAGGCACCCACTTTGCCCAATGGTTTGCCCAGCTGAGCAAGCTTCTTGCTGGTTCAGCCTTGCATGGCTGAGCTTTGTAGTTGGAATACAGTGATAGAAACTTCAGGATAGGCAAGCTATGTTGGAGCGGATCTGCCACACATCTGCCTTTGCTGAGCCTTGAACCAGAAGCTCTGAGGTCTGGTTGCTGATTGACTCTGTTGGACTCTCACATATTTGCTGTTTCTTCAGCTTCTTTGACTTTGTTTGTCAAATCGTCTTTGTTAAATACAGGTGTTATTATTTCTTTGATTTCTGTTTTTAAATCAGTTAGCGTTTCTTGGATTTGCTTTTTTGTAATAGAGTCCTCTCTTTTCCTCTTCCCTGCATGTACCTCTTTGGCGTCTTCCAGCTCCATATCTAGTGGGGGGGTGTGTGTGTGAGGAGTCTACCTCAGAGAATTCCAATTCCACTTTTGTGCCTTTTGAAGTTGTTTTTGTAGTGTTTTTTTTTGTTTCTCCATGCTCTTTTCGGTTTTCCCGTATCTTGGGCTCAGTTTGGATGTTTCCCAGCAGCAGAAAGTTGATTTTTAATTAGTCTTTTGAGATAGTGGTGCGGAGGCTGCTCCAGGCACAACCAAAAGCTTTGCTGGTTGCCCCACCCCCCCAGCATCCTGTCTCACACGGTGGCCAAGCAGTTCCTCTGGAGGGACAACATAGAGGGCATAGAGTCCGAAGCCTTCCTCTGATAAAGAACATAATCCTATTGGATCAAATCCCCCTCCCCGAAACTGCCCAACACGGAGTTGGCCACCTTACAGTAAAGGGATGATCTGAAGCTGAAGGGTGTCCGTCAGGCTGGGGAGATTTCCATAGAATTGGACTGCTATGAAATCTGCCTTTCTACATAGCTGGAGCAGATAATTGAGGCCCAGCGCAGCTAACTTCACCGTAGCAAAATGGAGAGATTTCCAAGCTGGGCAAAACCTCCTCTGAATCAAGGAACAGAACAATTGATACAACCACAAAAAGAGAAAGAGGCTAATCCCCCCCCCCCCCCCAGTGTGGAGAGGTCCCCTTTCAGGAGGAATTGCATTCTTATTGATTGATACTGTAACCATCCACCAGGCAGGGTCGTTTATCCTCGGTGGCGCCTTTAGATTTGGTTGAGAAATGGTTATTTTATCCCCAATGAAGATCAGGCTGCTCTGTGTACTTTTGCAGTATTGATCCTGCCGGGAGACGAATGGTGATTGTGGGACTTGTGTCACTGCCAAGGCCTTTCAGAGTGCTGGCAGAACTGCTTTGCGTGCAAGAGAGAGACCCTCTCCAGGCCCACTGAGGATATCTGAAGGGTTGCGCAGGATCCTCAGGAACAAAACAAGATGAGTTCTTTGTATGCAGCTGATGGGGGAAGTCTGGACAAACTGCAGACAGAGCCTCACTTCTGTGAGTGGAAGTGCCTTTTGCAAGGTAGGGGTTAGACACCCCCCCTCAGTTCAATAATCTTTATGAAGAGCCTTTTGTAGGGCTGCCAGCTCTGGGTTGGGGAATTCCTGGAGCTTTGGCTGAATGGAGCCTGGGGAGATTGTGTTTTGGGGAGGGGAGGGACCTTGGCCTGGTTACAATGCCATAGAGTCCACCCTCCAAAGCAGCCGTTTCCTCCAGGGGAACTGATCTCTTGAAACTGGAGATCAGTTGTAGTTCCTGGAGATCTGCAGGCCCCAACTGGAGGCTAGAAACCCCAAGTCTGAACCAGTACTGCTGAGGTCACTTAACAAACAGTCAGAAGAGCTAGGATTTGAACTGGGGACTTTCCAGCACTGCTCTCCTGCCCCTGGGCTTCCTTGGTGATCTCTCACCCTAATACTAGCCAGGGCCAACCCTACTTAATTTCTGAGATCTGATGAGATCAGGGTAGCTTGGGGTATCCAGGTGAGGGCAAAATATGCCCAGGGCTGCCAAGAGCCACTGTGGGCCCTTGGACAAAGATTCCACCTGCCCCCCACAAGACCCTGATCCAAACCAAATATTATTGCAAAACAAACCACTTGGCTCGCTGTTACCATGAATCTGTAGTAATAAAAGAATCTCCCTGCCTGTTTATCTATTATTGATTGATACTGTAACAGAGCCAGTTTGGTGTAGTGGTTAGGAGCGGGACTCTAATCTGGGAGAACTGGGTTTGATTCCCCACTCCTCCAGATGCGGCTGCTGGATGACCTTGGGTCAGTCCTTTCAGAGCTGTTCCCTCAAGGGCAGTCCTTGAAAGAGCTCTCTCAGCCCCACCTACCTCACAGGGTGTCTGTTGTGAGGAGGGGAAGGGAAAGGTGATTGTAAGCTGCTCTGAGACTTCTTCGGGTACTGAAGAGCCGGGTATAGATCCAATCTCCTCCTCCTCCTCCTCCTCTTCCTTCTATTTATTTGCATTATTTCTATCCTGCCTCCCCCCCCCCCCCCACTGGGATATTGTTGCCAGGAAATACCTCAAAATTTGGGGGGTGGAGCCTGGGGAGGGAAGGCAGGAGGAGAGGGGAGGAACCTCAGCAGGGTATAATGCAACAGAGCCCACCCTCCAAAGCAGCTATGTTTTCCAGGGGAACTGATTTTGGTTATCTGGAGATAAATTATAATCGCAGGAAATCTCCGGGTGCTACCTGGAGGTTGGCAATCCTAAATGGGGGCCCAAAGCAGCTTACTTCATTCTCCTCTTTTTCATTTTATCCTCACAACAACCCTGTGAGGGAAGTTAGGCTGAAAGCATGTGACTGGCCCAAGGTCACCCAGCAAGGTTCCATGGCAGAATGGAAATTTGATCCCAGATCCTAGTCCGACCCGAAACTTCAACTACTACACCACCCTGGCAGGCATAACTCATCAGAGACTCAAATTTAGCCAACAGCTGCTGGAAGATTGTGGGAGTCCCAGGGCCAAAACTGAAAGGCCTGGGAAAATCCTGGCCCAGGTGAGACAAACCTCCACCACCCCCTGCTAGTAAGAACATAAGAACATAAGAGAAGCCAATGCTGGATCAGGCCAGTGGCCCATCCTGCCCAACACTCTGTCACACAGTGGCCAAAAACACCAGGTGCCCTCAAGAGGTCCACCAGTGGGGCCAGAACACTAGAAGCCTTCCCACTGTTGCCCCCCCAAGCACCAAGAATACAGCGCATTACTTGCCCCAGACAGAGAGCTCCTATCTGTACCTTGTGGCTAATAGCCACTGATGGACCTCTGCTCCATATGTTTATCCAGGGGTCCTTTTGTAAAAAAAGAGGTGCAGGAGCTCATTAGCATAACTTATTTGCATATGCCACACCCCCTGACATCACCGGAAGTGATGATGTCATCGGCAGTGTGTCAGAAGGCAAGAAGGGAGGGAGGGAGGGGGAAGGAAGGAAAGGAACAGGAAGGTAGGTAGGTAGGTGGGAGAGAGAGAGAGAGGAAAGGAAGGAAGGAAGGAGGGAGGAAGGGGGGAAGGAAGGAAGGAAGGAAGGAAGAAAGGAACAGTAAGGTAGGTAGGTAGGTGGGGGGAGAGAGAGAGAGAAGGAAGGAAGGAAGGAAGGAAGGAAGGAAGGAAGGAAGGAAAGGAGAGGGGAAGGAAGGGGGAAAGGAAGGGGGAAAGGAAGGAACAGGAAGGTAGGTAGGTAGGTGGGGGAAGAGAGAGAGAGAGAAGGAAGGAAGGAACAGGAAGGTAGGTAGGTGGGGGGGAGAGAGAAAAGAAAGGAAGGAAGGGAGAGGGGAAGGAAGGGGGAAAGGAAGGAACAGGAAAGTAAGGGCTCTCTGGATGTCTAGAGCTCTGAAGTTGGAGAAGGGACAAATGTTGGCAGTAGGGGGGGGCGAGGGACTTCTCCCTGGGGGGGGGGGTGAGGGACTTCTCCCGGGCTGGCAGCGCTTGCCGCCAGGCCCGGGAACGATCTGAGCGGGGGGGGGGGGGGCGAGGGACTTCTCCCGGGTTGGCGGCGCTCACCACCAGGCCCGGGAAAGATCTGAGCGGGGGGGGGGGGGGCGAGGGACTTCCACAACTCTGCGTGGTGGGTAGGCTCAGCGTGCAGGACTAGCCCGAGGTCACCCAGGGAGCTTCCGTGGCCGGTGCGGGATTTGAACCTGTGTCTTCCAGGTCATCGTACGGAATCCTAGAATCACACAGAGTGGGAAGGGGTCCTACAAGCCATCTAGCCCAACCCCCTGCTCAATGCAGGATCAGCCTAGAGCATCCCTGGCCAGGGTTTGTCCAGCCGCTGCTTGGGGACTGCCAGTGAGGGCGAGCACACCACCACCCCCAAGGCAGCTGTTGACCTACTCCTACTGTCAAAAAGTTCTTCTTCATATCCAGCCGGTACCTTCCTGCCCTTCATTTCAACCCATGATTAGCCCAGCAATGTAACCTCTACGCCATGCATGCTTGCAGAAAAACAGTGTGTCAAAGAGAAGGCTACCAGGGACCCCCCTCCTGCCCTGCTGATTTTGCCTAGTGAGAAGTGTCTGGATTTCTGGGGTGGAGGCGAGTATGCTCCCCCACAGGCAGCCTGAAGTAGTACAGCCCAGGAAGAGCCTCACCACTGGGGTTCGGGGGGTGGGGGGGGGACAGCTGCAGAGAAGGGGCAGCCTATTTTCCTGCTCCCTGGTTTCTACCCCAGCTGAAACTGACTAGAAAGCAAGCAAGCAGGTCTGTTCAACTTATCCCAAGACTCACATGTGAAGAGACAGGCTCATACATCTGATAGGGATGCCAACCTCCAGGTGGGACCTAGGATTCCCCAGAATTACAGCTCCTCCCCAGATAGGGTTGCCAGGTCTTGCCTGTCTGCTGGCAGGGGGCTCCTGGCTCGGTCCCTGGGTCTTCTGGTGGAAGTGATGTCATCGCACCGGGCATGTCGTACAGGGGGCGCTTTAGCATTTGGCTAAGAACTCTATGGTGACGATATGGTCCCCCATGCAATGTGCCAGGCACGATGTCACGTCTGGGTGATGTAATCGCCCTGGGCACATTGGGGGTGCAGGGCACTTTGGGGGCGGGGCTCCTCTGCCGACCAGCTGGCCAGCAGCAGATTGGGGGCCCTGAGACCGGGGGAACCCCAGCCCCATTGGGGGTTGGCAATGCTACCTCCAGACTACAGGGATCAGTTCCCCTGGATAAAATGATGCTTTGGAGGGCAGATTCTGTGGCATTGCTCCCCACTGGGGTCCCTGTCCTCCCCAGGCTCCACCCCCTGAATCTCCAGGAGTTTCCCAACCTGGATCTGGCAGCCCTACCCCCCTTCAGCCCCCACCGGTGGCTGGGGGGGGGGGACACCTGAAAACCCTAGGCCAACTTTGAAAATGGTTCAAATCCAGAAACTGGTATGCTTAGGGGTGGGGTGGGGTATGTTATTCATCATGAGCACCCTCTAGTACTTGTAGTTGTGGCCATACCAAAATATTCACAAGCCCACATCAGCACATCACAGGGAGCCACTTCCCGCTTTCCCCAAGTACAAAAACTTGCAGCTCCACAATACCACGTCTTGTCCCCAAAAGGATCTCATCTGTGCCTTGAGTCCAAAAACAGTGTTCTGTCAAAGAATGGGTACAAAAATGCCCATTTGTTTTCCCATTAACCAAAACCCCCTGAATGCAGCCACACAAGGCAGCGGCTTGAATAGTCTCTAAAACACCTCCTGATTCTACTCTAATTGCTTTAAGCAGTGCCCCCCACCCACAGACACACTCCATCCCAGAGCTGTTCAGGCCTTTTTTAAAAAAAACAAAAAATGAAAATAGAAAACACACGTTCCGTTTTCCATACAGCTAAAAAAAAAAAACACAGGCCCGGGAAAGATCTGAGCGGGGGGGGGGGGGGACTCCTCCTGGGCTGGCGGCACTCGCCGCTAGGCCCGGGAAAGATCTGAGCGGGGGGGGGGGGGGCGAGGGACTTCCCCCGGGCCGGCGGCGCTTGCCACCAGGCCCGGGAAGGATCTGAGGAGGGGCAGGGACTTCTCCCGGGTAGCAGCGCTTGCCGCGCACCCGGGACGGGTCTGCTGGGGGGGAGGGAAGGGTGAGCTGGGGGGGTGGGAAGGAAGGGCCTTCTCCCCAGGCCAGCGGCGCTTGCCGCCGGCCCGGCAAGGATGAGCGGGGGAGGAGGCTTTCTTCCGGCTCCGCGCCGAAGCGCAGGCCGGGAAAGCAAGCTGGGGGGCGGGGCTTTATCATGTGCCCGCCCCCCTCTCCCGGAGCGGTGCTCCGGCGCGCCCCGGCCCCAACGGAGCCCTGTGTTTATCTAATTCTCTCTTGAAGCCATCCATGCTTGTAGCCGCCACCACCTCCTGGCAATACTCCCTCTAAGCTGTGGAGTCTTGTGAGAAAAAATTCTAATTTTTGGGCTACTGGCAATAAAGCTGTGAGCAAGCAATTTGGCTGCTGCATAAATCAGTTTGCTCTGGAGCCATCTTTCCTGAGCAAAGCCAAGAATGCATGAGCCGGAGGCTTAGAGGGAACACTGCCTCCTGGGGCAGTGAATTCCACGTGTTAATCACTCTTTGGGTGAAGAAGTACTTCCTTTTATCTGTTCTAACCCGACTGCTCAGCAATTTCATGGAGTGCCCACAAGTTCTTGTATTGTGAGAAAGGGAGTTTCTCTATCTGCCTTATCCCATGTATAATCTTACAAAACCTCGATCATGTCACTCCTCAGCCATTGTTTCTCCAAGCTAAAGAGCCCCAAACACTAACCTTTCTTCATAGGGAAAGTGTTCCAACCCTTTTATCATTCTAGTTGCCCTTTTTCCAATTCTATAATATCCTTTCTGAGGTGTAGTGACCAGAACTGTACACAGTATTCCAAATGAGGTTGCACCATCAATTTATACAGGGGCATTATGATATTGGCTGATTTGTTTTCAATTCCCTTCCTAATAATCCCCAGCATAGCGTTGGCCTTTTTTATTGCAGTTCCACACTGTTTCGACATTTTTAGTGAATTATCTACTAAGACTCAAGATCTCTCTCTTGGTCAATCTCCACCAGTTCAGATCCCATCAATGTGTATTTATAGTTACAACTTTTTGGCCCCAATGTGCATCATGAGGCACTTGGCAACATTGAACCCCATCTGCCATGTTGACGCCCACTTGCCCATCCTCGACAGTTCCCTTTGGAGTGTCTCACAATCCTCCCTGGTTTTCACCACCCTGAACAATTTTGTGTCATCTGCAAATTTAGCCACTTCACTGCTTACTCCCAACTCCAAATCGTTAATTAGATGTTGTTTACCTTGACTTCCGAAACCTTTTGATAAAGTTCCTCATCAAAGGCTCCTAAGTAAGCTCAGAAGTCATGGGATAAAAGGACCTTTTGTGGATCAAAAACTGGCTAATTAAAAGGAAACAGAGAGTGAGTATTAATGGGCAATTTTCTCAGTGGAGGGAGGTAAGCAGTGGGGTACCGCAGGGATCAGTACTCGATCCAATGCTTTTTAACTTTTATTAATGATTGCCCATGTCCACCGAGGAGGAGGTTGTGATTCCTACCACCACCTCTTGGGTTGATCTCAGACCCAGGGGCCCCAGGTACTCATGGACTTTATTCGGGGCTGAACCTGTTGAGACCTGGACCCCATCCTGGTGGGGATCGACCATGGGGCTTGGAGTGGGCTGAGGCATGGAATGGTGCATGACCGTGTATCCCAGCGAGGCCTCGAGGTTCTGGCCAGCTGAGAGAACCAGAGTTCGGGGGCATGTGGTCCCACATGGATTGCCGGCTGGAGGCAATGGAGCAATTGCTGCAAGAGATGACGACTCTGCTGGAAGGATTACTGGGGATCATCCAGAGAGTGGTGGCTGTGCAAGCTGGGGGAGCTGGTGCCGGAGGTGGAGGGGCGCCACCTGCACCACCTCCTGTGCAGCAGCTGCCTGGCATGGTCCCTTCGGTTCCCGGTCCTTTGTAACCAGTTCCTGAGTACCCGGGAGGTACTAGCCACCTTGAAAGAACATACACTTTTTGCTAAGTTGTGTAAGTGTGATTTTCACAAAACCGAGATTGACTTCCTTGGTTACCGCATCTCCCCTAGAGGATTAGAAATGGTTCCCGCAAAGGCAACTGCAGTTAAAGACTGGGGGGTGCCCCAAACCCATCGCCAACTGCAGAGTTTTCTTGGATTCACGAATTTGTATAGCTCATTTATCAATAACTTCGCAAAATACAGTTCATCCCTCACTGACCTACTCAAAACCAAAGGGAAGGGAGCAGATGCGGCCAAACCAGGGGCACGGTTACCTTTGACTCCCGAGTGCCAAATAACTTTCGAGGAGTTAAAGACTTTGTTTGCTTTCGAGCCCATCCTAGCGCATCTGGATGAAAATAAAAGTTTTGTTGTGCAAGTCAATGCATCCAATGTGGCTATGGGGGGGGGGCAATATTGCAAGGGGTTCTGATGGGAAACTGCACCCCTTTGCATATGTGTCAAAGAAATTTGGGGCCACGGAGAAAAATTGGGCTGTGTGGGAGAAGGAGGCAGCGGCCATCTGCTTAGCTCTCACTACTTGGAGACATTGGCTGGAGGGGGCGAGGGTGCTGTTTGAGGTATGGACTGATCATAAAAACATCGAGGCCCTCAGAACTCAATGCACATTAAACGCCAAGCAGTTGCATTGGGCAGATTTCTTCTCAAAATTTAACTTCACCCTACGCCATTTCCCTGGGAAATCCAACTCACTCGCGGATGCGCTCTCCCACCTTCTCCAACATGACTGTAAGCGAGATCAGGTTATAGACTTGATGTTTACACTGGAGCAACTTGGGGGAATGGTGGTGACTAGGAGCCGAGCAGACCAGAAGGGGACGCCTGATCCTGTGGATTGGACTTCCAGGTGTGCAAAGGCTTATGACCTTTTGGAATTAAAGGACCTACAGTGTAATGAGCAGGTTACCCCAGGTTCAAATGGTTGTTGGTTCCGAGGCAAAAAATTGGTGGTGCCAAAATTGCTGAGAGGTGAAGTCATGCATGCGGCTCATAAGTGAAGGCTATCGGGCCACTTTGGTTATCTTAAGACTTTGAATTTGCTACAGAGACAGTTTTGGTGGCCCCGCATGAGACAGGACGTGTCTGATTATGTCTCAGCTTGCCAAACTTGTTTAAGTTCCATTTAGACAGCTTCCTACAGCTAAGGCTCTGGCTAAGTCTTTCATGGCTAATGTCATTAAGCTCCACGGCATCCCGCGGAAGGTGGTATCCGACCGCAGAACACAATTCACTGCCAATGTCTGGTGGGAGCTCCTGGAGATCTTGGGGGTAGAACCCAAGTCAAGTAGCACTTATTATCCAGAGACCGATGGCCAAACTGAACGTGTGAATCAGGTCTTAGAACAATTTTTGTGCTGCTACACTAATTACCAGCAAGATGACTGGGTGGAGTTATTGCCATTCGCTGAATACAGTTACAATAATGCTGTGCATTCTTCCACTGGAGTCTCCCCTTTTATGGCGATGGGAGGCTATGAAGGAGTGCCTTTGCCCTCATTGAAGTCCACTCCTCCGGGTCCTAGCCACCTTGTGGACTGGTGGAACTCTTTACGTGATTCATGGCCATTAATTGCTAAGACTTTGGAAATGGCCAAAAAGGATTACAAAAAATATGCAGACAAGGGGAGGGGTCAGGGATGGTCATTGGAACCAGGTGATTCAGTATATGTGTCCACAAAGAACACCAAAGGCCTCCAACCTAGCAGGAAATTGGGTTGAAAATATGTGGGTCCGTATAAAGTGTTGAGAAAAATCAATGAAATGACATTTGAACTTGAACTGCTTAAGTCGTTGAAAAATGTCCATCCAGTTTTCCATTTCAGCCTCCTGAAAAAAGATCTTGGGCCGAACGCGTGGAGACCCCTTTGTCCAGCTCCTCCTCCTCTGATGAAGGGGGGGGTGAACCTCACTTCGATGTGGACCAAATCTTAGATTCTAAGTTGAAAAGAGGCCGCTTGTTCTATCTAATTAGTTGGCGAGATTTTGGTCCTGAGCATAATGAATGGGTTGATTCTGTGCATGTAAATGCTCCTGCAAAGATTAGTGCCTTCCATAAATTGTACCCATTAAAGCCTGGGGGTTAAGGGGTTTTTTCAGGAGGGCAGTATGTCAGTGGGACTGTCATTTCCCGGACAGGAGGTGGGATGTGCCACTGGAAGCTGAGCGCGTCTTCTCCCCACCTTTGGAATGTGTTCCTCTCCCTCGCTTTCGCCTCTGCTTATCTGTGTCCTTGGCTGAAGCTTCTCACAGTCTTTGTTGCTAATTGGGTTTTTTCTACAGGTGCAAACCACTTCCCTTCCCGCTTTTCTGTCTGGGAATCAAGGGGCCAAATGTATTTGTGCACCTTTTTCTTTGAGTGTTGATTGGAAATTATATTTGTAGCAACACAGTTTGAATACACTATATCTGTACCTCTCCATCCCTCCCCCCCCCCCCATTACTGACTCAATCTGATCCACTTTCAAATAAAAGAAGTTCTTGTTTAAGACCCTTTGTTTGGCGTTGAAATCTTTTGGGACTCTCACACTTGCAACTCATACATTTTCAACATTTTGTAGTTCATCAGTCCACAGTGAAGGTATTCTGAGGTATATAAATAGTGGTCACAAGTGTTCCTTGTTATATGCTGAGTGTCATCATAGGACTGCCAACTATGGGCTGGGAAACTCCTGGAGACTTGGGCATAAAGCCTGGGGTGGGTGAGGTTTGGGGAAGGGAAGGACCTTGGTGGAGTATAATGCCATAGAGTCCACCCTCCAAAGCTGCCATTTTCTCCAAGGGAACTGATTTCTATTGCCTGGAGAACTTTAGCTCCCACCTCGAGGTTAAGGAATAAAGAAATAATCACAAAAATAATAAAATTAGGAAGAACTTCCTGACAGTTAAGAGTGGATCCTCAGTGGAACAGGCTTCCTCGGGAGGTGGTGGGCTCTCCTTCTCTGGAGGTTTTCAAGCAGAGGCTAGATGGCCATCTGACAGCAGTGCTGAGTTCTGTGACCTTGGGCAGATCGTGAGAGGGAGGGCAGGAAGGGTTGCCTCAGTGCTTAGTTCTCGTGGCCCAGGGAAATGCTGGGAGGCGCGATATGGGTGCGATACGGGCCAGGAGGCGCGGTGGCGGCGCCGCGGCTGAAAATGAAGCAAGCAAGACGCCCAGGAGCACCGCAGCCGAGCCCCACAGGCCCTCGACCCTCACCAGCACCAGGCAGGCTGGGGACCAAGGAAAGTCGGCAGAAGCCGCGGAGCCTCCTCCATGGGACTCCGGCGCAACGCTCAGAAGACCTGGAAGTGGGCGGAGCCCAGCCCAGACGCCGGGACGGCGTCTCTGCTTTTAAAGGGGGCCGAGGCCCAAGAGGGAGGAGTTGGCTGGAATGCCCGGGTGGCTCTGGGGGAGTGGGGAGGGGAATAAAAGGAGGCCGGGAAGGAAGGGCCAGGAAGGATGAGCCGGGAGGTGTTTATGGCAAAGAGAACGAGAGAGAGAGATACGCCAGAAACGGAACACCAACGGAGGCAGAGGGGTGAAGAGGGTGCTGTAAACCCCACCCCCTGCCAATCTGAGGCCCTTCCTCGTCCCTTTCTTGCCCCAACACTGCTCAGAGCCACCTGCCGCCGGTGTACGTCACGGCCACGGGAGGGGACCCCGGAGGGAAGAAGGCGGAGCGCGACAATACCAGAGCCTTTTCAAGCTATTGCTGCTTCAATGATCCAAAACACAAACACAACAACATGGGAACGTTATCTCATTCTGGCTCTGCTCCCTGGCCCAGCCCAGTGCCATGAAATGAAAAGCTGGCAGCCTCAATTGTGCAGGCCTGAGTTGAGTTACATCCTTCTAAGCCCCTTGACTTCAGTGGAGTTATAGCGGCATACCTCTATTTAGGACTGCACTGTAACCCACATTTCTAACAATAGTTAGCCTTAATCTAGTATGTTTGGTGGCCAAAGCGTTTCATACCTGTTGTGATGAAATGGGGACCCGCCCTCAGCCCTGGGAGACAAAGCAGCCGTTTGGTGGCTCGCAAGCCTGTTTTCACCTGCCTACCCTGCGTGGTGGGACTATTTCTCTTCCTCAGTCGCTGCCATCACTCACTGGATTTATGCCACTTTTCTAGAGGAACTGTGAGACCCCTCCATCTGATTCCCCAACCTGGGAATGTGGATTCCTCAATCTTTGGGCGCCCCCTGGAGAGATGGCAAGCCCTCCTATTTGGGCTTGTTTGTGTTCCCTGGCCTCCCTTTTGCCTCTGGTAATGTGCTGAGCAGGGAGGACTATGTGGTCAAGGCACTGCCAGGTCTTATAACTCAAAAAACAGGTTTCCTGCACTTTCCCGCACTTTCCCCCTTAAAGCAGTGGTTCTTAACCTGGGTTCGATCAAACCCTAGGGGTTCAGCGAGTCAGTCTCAGGGGTTCGGTGGGGCCTCCAACTTAGTACTATTACTAAGTACTAAGAATTATTTTTCACTAAAGAAGGGTTCGGTGAATGCGCATATGAAACTGGTGGGGTTCGGTACCTCCAACGAGGTTAAGAACCACTGCCCTAAAGCTTCTGGGAAATGTAGGCAGGCAGCTCCATTGTTCCCTGTGGAGCACCTCTCCCCTCCAGAGGACTACCAGACTGGCAGCGATTTTGTTACACCTGTTGACATTCTTACAACAGCCCTGTAGGATAGACTCTTTTAATTATCTCTATGAGGGGCTGAGGCAGAGTAGCTTGCATACAGCCACCCCGAGAGCTCCTCACAGAGGTAAATTTTGTACTCGGGACCAAAGTGCACTCAGGGCCTGGTGGCTCCTAGCCACTGCATTAGGCCATCTTGGCTCTTCTCAGTTTTGCACCTCTAAAAACTGTGCCAAGGTAAACATTAAAGTGAGAAAAGAAATTACATTTTCCCAGAGAGGCGACATTTCCAGTAAATACTTGGTATTTTAGAAAACAATAAATCAGATCAACCCATCTTCTCACCAGAGCAGAATAAATCCTGTCTTTTTTTCCTTTTTTTCTGACCCATAACCAAAGATAGGAAGACTGACGCTCCGTCCATCTTCTTCCTGGCAGGAGGGATTATTGAAAAACCCCATCAATAATGAAAATGTAAATGGGGCATAAAATGCATTTTTAAAAAGAAACTGGAGTCACTTTGCCTTGTATTTTCCACAGCTTAACTGGCCAGCAGGTCTTGTATTCTGTTTGTAGTACAAACTGGGGAGAGAGAATTTTTTGTCAGAATGCAGCTTTCAGACCATTATTCATCTGCAGGGCTTTCGCTACTCCCAACTAAAAAAAAGTCCCTTAAAATGCTGTGTATCCGAATGCAGCTGTCTATCCACACTGCATTACTTTCCATTGAAGGCACATTTGGGTATGGACTGGAATGAGAAACCCAGGGTTGCAACTTGCCAGCTCTGGCTGGAGAAACATCTGGGGATTTTGGAGGTGACATTTTGGAGTGCAGAGTGTGGGGAAGGGAGGAACTTCAGCATGGTATAATGTCTACCCTCCAAAGCAACGTTTTCTCCAGGGGAACTGATCTCTGTTGTCTGGAGATGAACTGTAGCTATGGAGGCCCAGGTCATGAATATTGCCAGGCTGAAGTTTTTCCATCTATGCAAAGTGCGGCAACTAGCCCCTTTCCTGTGGCTCCCTGACCTAGCCACAGTAATCCACGCACCGGTCACCTCCAGGCTAGCCTACTGTAATTTACTCTACACTGGCCTTCCCTTGAGACTGACCCAGAAACTCCAGCTGATCCAGAATGCGGCGGCGTGAGTCCTGATGGGAACACCACAGACAGCACATATACAATCTGCTGTGCCTGCTATACTGGTTTCCAGTGGAGTACTGAGTCAGATTCAAGGTGCTGGTATTGAACTTTAAGCCCTCGAGCAGTCTGGGACCTGTGTATCTCCAGGACCATCTCCTCTGGTATATCCCCAGCAGGAGAGTGTTATGCTCTGCTGAGAGCAATCTGCTGGTGATCCCTGCCCCTAAAGGTATCTGTCTGTCCTCAACCAGAGCCAGGACCTTCTTGGCCCCGGCTCCGACCTGGTGGAACTCTCTGCCAACTCCCATCAGGGCCCTGGGGGACTCAATGCAATTCCGCAGAGCCTGTAAGGCAGAGATGTTCTGCCAGGCTTTTGGTTGAGGACAGCAACTGTTTTCCATCATAGCTGGCACCCTCCTCTTTTCTTCCATTTTGCCCAATTCATCCTCCTCTTTAACCTGCCCATGAAACAGAAGAACAGAGTAGGTTTTAGATTAAATTATGGATGCCATCTGGAGATTATCAAAGTAGGAATGACTGATCTGCTGATTTTAATCTGTATTTTGCTATGCTTTTAACCTGTTGTAAATTGCCCAGAAACTTATGTACTCAGGGACTGGGTGATTCAGAAATTCTATCATCATCATCATCCCTGCCCCCCCCCCCCCCCGCCCCCCTGTATGCTTCCAGTTGGCAGACACTCTCTTGCAAATCTGATGCTTCTCCTAAGAGTGAACTGGATGGTTCCAAGCCAGCAGGGCAGCAAAAGAGGGCTGACTGGCAGCTTCCCTTTCTGCAATAGATTTGCCAACCTCCAGGTGGGACCTGGAGGTCTCCCAGAATGATGGATGATAGAGATTAGTTCCTCCTGGAGAAAACAGCTGCTTTGGAGGGTAGACTTGATGGTATTGTACCCCCGCTGAGCTCCTCCTTCCCCAAACCCCATCCTTCCCAGGCTCTGCCCCCAAACCTCCGGGAATTCCCCACACCAGAGCTGGCCACCCTACTCTGCATACTTGACAGATTCCCAGACCCATGGGAAAGTAGTTTATAGATTAACCCAATGAGGAATTTCTAGCAGAGGAGGAAAGTTGGGATATCTCTTTGCCAGACGAATGAGCTTTGGGCAGAGCTTTCGTTTCTCCTCTGTTGCAGGGATTTAGCCTGTGCCTGGCCAAGGCTGTGAGCCCTTATGGCAAACCAAAGAAAGAGCCAAAGAATGACCGTGGCCCTTGGCTCTGAGTGGACTGGGATCCAGTGGACTGCGGATCCAGGTCTAGCTCAGCATGTGGTGCATTGTGCGGCTTTCGATTAAAAAAACCAAAACCAATTCCTTAAAATGGCATTTCGTAAGGTGCTTTGGGTCCCCGCTGGGAGAAATGGGTACCAAACTTAAATGAGTACCAAACACGGTCCTTGCCCTCCAAGAGGCTGGAATGGTGATGTACCAGCTGAGGAAAAAAAGGGGAATTAGGGTGGCCAACTCTGGGTTGGGAAATTCCTGGAGATTTCGGGGTGGAGCCTGGGGAGGGTGGGGTTTGGGGGGAGGGGAGGGACTACAGCAGGGTATAATGCCAGACAGTCCGCCCTCCAAAGCAGTCCTTTTCTCCAGGGGAACTGGTCTTTGTAGTTTGGGGATCTGTCCAAGAGATCTCCCAGCCTGACCTACCATCTTGTTTAATGAAGCAACATTCTTTGCTACGCTACTTGCAAAGGTGAGCTGGAGATGACATGGCAGTAGACAGCTTCTGAGTGTCCATCATAGCTACATAGCATGTTTTTGTCCCACAACTGGCAGCCGTTCTGTTATATAAAGCTGGCTCTGGATTTGAGGCCACCGTGTGCCATTCTGACTCCACACCTAGCAGAAAATCAGCAGTGGCCATTGTTGTAAGAATGCAACAAAAATGGGCATAGGAAAACTGACCTGAGCCAGGCTACAGGGGAAAGCAGAAAATACATATCGGGGTTATCAGATATTTTATTTAAGGGGGAGATTTCCCCCTGACACCAAACTTGGTAATCAGCTAGAAATAATCATTGGTTTTGATTCTCAGCTAAATCCACAGGAAGATCCAAGTTGGTGCTAATAATTCTCATGGTTTTTCAAAGGGCTTAGAAGACCCATCCTTCAGAATACTGTCTTTGCCTTCCAAATAACCCCACTCAAAATGGTGTTGCACAATAACACTTAGATCGATTTCGCACATGCCACTTGCCTCTCATTCTCTCTGGAGTTTCCCCGTCAAGATTACCCCAGAGCATTTTTGTCAATTTCACACTTGAAGCCACAGTTCCTCATCTGCCCCGCATGTTTCTTTTCACATTACTGGCTGCTGTCCCTGTCACGAGCTGGATGCCAATAGGACAGGAGTCAAGCAGAAGTCCGGGGCAGTCCGAGGTTAAGCCGAATGAGGAACGAGTTGCCAAGTCCAAAACACTAAGCCGGAAGCAGAGTCAGTCCAAACCAGGGTCAAAGAGGGAAACTCACAAGTAGACCAGTCCAGGGAGTCAACAAAAGTCGAAGTCAAACAAAGCTGGAATCACAAGCCAGAGGGTCCAGAATCAAGTTAGCTATCATGAGCCAAACGGGTGCAGAGCTTAGCCAAGAAGACTTGTTGCTAGCACAAGTTGGTAGTCTCTGTGCTGTGCCTAAATACCCAGCCACTTCCTGTGCTTGTTAGCAGCTGGCAGAGAGGTCCCGGCTCCTTCTAGAACTCAGGACTTAGTGATCTGCAACCATGGATGCGTGCCTCTTTCCTTCTTGCAGCTAAGTCTTGCCTGCATTGGGACCTTAGACGTTCCAGCCGAGGAGGTGAATCAGGTGGGCCTGAGCTTAGCTGTGGCTCAGCTGCTGCTGGTGCTGGGACAAAACCCTGGGAGGTGCTTGCTTGAGCCTCATCTGACTCAGGTGGAGGCTCCTCTGGAGCTGGGAGCTGATCCTCCACCTCACTTAGGTCTGCAGGAGGCAGATCCCCAGAGGCACTCATGACAGTCCCCTCCCATTCCCCTACTCGCCCCTCCCTCTTTCCCTTTCCCCCCCCCTGTTTGGCGATGGCTGTGAAGCCTATAGAGTGCTGTTTCAATTCACAATACTCGCTTTTCATTCCCCCTTGCTGGGGGGGTGGGGGGAGGGAGGGGGGAAATCCACCAGACTTCTGTGGCAGTGTTACAGCCTAGAAATCCTGCCAGAGCTGTGTCCTCCATCATTTTTCTGGCATGCTGGGCTGGAACTTCAACATGAGAGGCATTCCAGTGTTGTACATCAGCCTCAGCTAATTGGCCAAGCAGTAATTCTATCCCGGCTCTGCGGCGGAGGAGGTGGTGTTGTTCCCACAGGACTCTTCTGCTCCTTCCTCAGCCCTGCCAGGGCCAGCTCCTGGGCGAACCTCTTTCTCCAAGTCGCTTTGCCCTTTGGAGGCAAGGAGGGTGGGCAGCAGCTCCTCCACCCCGCCTGCCCACTGCTCCAGAGCCAAAAGGGTGGCGAGAAGAAGAAGAAGAGATTGGATTTATACCCCGCCCTCCACTCCCCAAGGGAGTCTCAGAGCGGCTTACAAACTCCTTCCCCTCCCCACAACAGACACCCTCTGAGGTAGGTGGGGCTGAGAGAGCTCTTTCCAGAGCTGTCCTTGAGGGAACAGCTGGTCCAGAGCTATGGCTTGCCCAAGGTCATCCAGCCAGGTGCAAGTGGAGGAGTGGGGAATCAAACCCGGCTCTCCCAGATTAGAGTCTGCGCACTTAACCACTACACCAAACTGAGAAAGCGCCAAGTGCCAGCCGATGCCTGCCTGCCCCAGAGGAGCTGATGAGCTGCTGGCTGGGGTTTCCGGGTGCGGGACCGCGGTCAGTTCTGCAGCTGCATGGGAGGCGTGGCCCTCGAGGGGGTCGAGGGGGTCCTGGCATGGCGGCGGTGACTCATGTGGCTCCCGGGTGTCAATCCCGGGAGACCAAAGTGACCCGGGCACTCATTTGCCCCAGAACCCGTGGAGGAGGAGGGGAGCTGACAGAGAGGAGAGCAAAAAGTGGGCCCGGGAGTGCCGGGGGGGGGCATGCCAGATGCCAGGACTAGGGGGAACTTCCCTCGCTCCACCCAGCAGCGTTTCCTCGTGGAAAATGGAGTCGAATTCTGCACATGTTCTGTGGCACATGAAATCTTTTTGCAGCATGCCCGTATGGGGGGGGGGGCAACAGGAAATGGCCGTGTTGGGAAGGGACAGTGTGCATCCCCTCCTCTGCCTCCTCCTGCTGGCCTGAGAGAGGCAAAAGCCAAAGAAAGCAGCAGCACAAGACCCACATCCTGCTAAAAAAATCCCCTCTCCACAATGAATAAATTATAAATGTCAAGAGAACACGTGTGTATTATATGCAGAAAGAAAATGGTGAAGTCTTGTTTCGCTGCCTCACTATTTCAATAGTTCGATATAACGTAATGAGGGAATTTTTTTTTTTAAAGGAAGAAACTCCCACCACGGGGCAGGCCAGATGGAAGGCGGGCGAGTGGGTGTGGAAAAGAGTGTTCCAATTTCGGCTTCTCCCTGGAGCAAACAGGAAAATCCTCTAAAAACAGGATCTGTTTGCCCCGGGGGGGGGAAACAGGAGGAAAAGGGTGATTCTCCAGGGCTTGGCCCAGGTCAACTGGTGTGAAATTGACCAGAAGACCTGGGGCAAGCGTGAAGGGAAGAGTGGGGCAAACGCTAGTGTGAAATCGGTCTTAAAGCAAAATCTTGCTCATGTTTTCAAGTTGTTAGCCAGCTGTAGCCTCTATGGTGGTGGGGGGAAGGGCCGTCAAGTTGCGGCTGACTTATGCCGACCCCATAGGATTCTCAAGGCAAGCGATGTTCAGAGGCGATTTGCCATTGCTTCCCTCTGCGTAGTGACCCTGGACTTCCTTGGTGGTCTCCCATCCAAGTACTAACTGGGGCTGACCCTGCTGAGTTTCCAAGATCTGATGCAATCGGGCTAGGCTGGGCCATCTAGACCAAGGCAAAAGATGAATGTATGTCCTTTGTCATTGCCTGCCCCTGCGTAACAACCCTGGACTTCCTTGGCAGTCTCCCATCCAAGTGCTAACCAGGATGAACCCTACTTGGCTTCCGAGGTCTGAAATCAGGCTGGCCTGGGCCATCCAAGACAGGGCATGGCCTTTACAGGCTTTCCTGAGCACTTGTTGCCTTGCCCACATGACGAGTGAAAAAACCTTTCATCGACTGGAAAGATGAGCTGGCTGGAAGCTGACAGGCAGTGGCTGAAAACAACCATCAGCGGGTCTACTCAGAATCCCACTCAGGTCTGTTCAGTGGAGCTTACTTCCAGGGGAGTTCTTTTAGAATTGTATCGTACAGCTCCCAAGGGAGCAGAGGTTTCCTCACAGACTCCAAGCTCATAGCTCACACTCTGGACTCTACACTCACACAGGAACACACATAAAGCTGCCTTCTACTGAATCAGGCACTCGTTCCATCAAGATCAGGGCTGTCTACTCTGACTGGAAGGTACTCTTGCGGGGGGGAAGGTCCTCAGGTCTTTCCCATATTTTTCATTGGAAATGCCAGGGATTGAACATGGGATCTTCTGCGTGCCAAGCAGAAGCTCTTCCATGGAGCCATAACCCCTCCCTCAATTCAGGACAGACAAAAGGAAATATTGCTTTTACACAGTGAGAGATTAAAATGTGGAATTTGCTGCCAGAGGATGTAGGGATGGCCACAGGAATAAACAATTTTAAAGAGGGGTTAGATAGACTCATGGAGGATAAGTCTATCAGTGGCTACTAGGCATGGTGACCCAGAGGAACTTCCACATTTAGAGGCAGTCAGCCTCTGAATCCCAGAGCCAGGAGGCAAAATCAGGGGAAGGCCTCTCTGCCCTGTTGTTGGCCTCCCAGAGGATCTGGTCAGCCACTGTGTGAGACAAGATGCTGGAGTAGAGGGACTATCAGTCTAACCCAGCAAGGCTCTTCTGGTGTTCTTATGAAGGCCTCAGTCTTTATGGTCATTGGCTGTCCAGAGGAACTGGTCAGCCACTGTGTGAGACAGAATGCTGTACTAGATGGACCACTGGGCTGATCCAGCATGGCTCCTCTTATGTTCTTATGTTCCCTTGTTCTTTGTGTATGGAATTATTAGGGTTTCCAAGTGTTCCAGGTATTTTATGATGCATCTCTTTGGGATTGGGATCTAAAGGATTTCTTGTGCATGGATGCATTGCTCCTTTCCATGCACACATGGGATGCCAGTTTCCCCTTTGAGTGGCATCTCCTTGCACCAACTTTAGATTCTAACCACTTATTTTAAAATGTATGGATGACCTTTCTGATAAAAAGATGGATCTGCTTATAAATACAAAGGCCCCCAGAACCTCAGATCCTAGAAAGGTTTTGTAATTTTTAAAAACTATTTTAATATTTATAGAACATCTTTTTTTCATTGCAAGCCTCAGTTTCTTGGGTATGAATAAAAACTCCTCCCCCACCCCCAGGGGAATTTTCAGATGTTTTCACCAATTGTGTACGATGCAACGTATACAGATCCCAGCCTCCTTTGTTGAGTCTACAGGACCCTGCACCTTATTTTGCAGATTTCCAGAGAGGGAGTTGGGGTGCCCTGACCAGAGTGGCCCAGGCTCCCCTGTTCTCAGAAGCTCTCGGAAGCTCAACAGGGTCATCCCTGGTCAGTATTTGGATGGGAGGCCCCCAGGGAAGCCCAGGGTTGCTGAGCAGAGGCAGGCCATGGCAAACCACCTCTGAACCTCTCGTGCCTTGGAAACCCCATGAGGGTTCGCCGTAAGTCGGCTGCATCTTGCGGTACTTCGCACCTTCACCAGTTGGGGTGGTGGGGAGAGAGACCAGTAGAGCCATAAAGCAGCCCCCTAACAGACTGGCCCTTTAAAATACTTGCTTCACTGGCAAAATTTGTGATGTGTTTTTGGCATGCATCTCTACACATTTTTATAAACATTTTCTCTCCAGAAGAGGAAGGGTGTAAATCCTTGCATTAGATCATTCCTCCTGTTAATGGCACCAATTCCATGTTGCCCCCCCCCCTCATTTTAAATTTACAGGGTATTTAAATCTCTTTGCAGTGCTGATGCTTTATTTCTTATTTCTGTTTTTCTTCAGTGTTCAGAGCTCCTCAAAGCCTTTCAGAGCCGAAAGCCAGGGGGGAAATGACCTTCTCTGCCTCCACTTCTGCACAGCTCAAAGCAGCCACTAGATGGCCCCAGTTCTACACCTTGGATGAAGATCCACCTTTTTTCTCAGAGCCCTCCGTGTATGGAATGCACCATTTTCCATTTGTATTGAGTTTCCAGGATTTCCTAACCTCACTTTTCTTCCTGCTGTTTTACAAACAATGTACTGGAACGCCGGGGGCACCCCATCACGTTGACAGGATCGGATCCTGGTCAATATTAGAAAGAGGATACTGAGACTATTTCCTCAGTCACGAGACAGCTGATTCCTTTTTTCTCATGCATAGGTATCGTGAAATCTAGTGGTTAGGATATAGCCTGAGAGCCTGGCTACTAATTTAGGGGTTTTGATCTATCCCACTTTTTATTTATTTTTACATGTTTGGATAATCATGCGAGGAAAAGTTGAGGGCTGCAGAAAAAGAGGAAGACCCAACTTGAGATGGATGGACTACATCAAGGAAGCCACGAGGGCCCTTCGTTCACAAGGCCTGAGCAAGGCTGATTTGGGAGCCATTAATGCTGGAAAAGGCAATGTCTGGTGTACAAAGAAGAGAAGAAGACCCTGCAGGGAGCAATAAGGTCAGCACCTTCTCTCTCCTGGGAGGTGCCGCTCCTTGTCTGTCTCCAGACTGCTCCTCTCAGGGCAGTGCCCCCCCTTCTTCTCGGAAGTGCCACACTCAGTCTTACCCCCCTCTCTGTCTGTCAGCTAGAGATGTAGTCAGGAATCTATCTCTGTCTCTCCTCTTCCCTATCTAGTACGTTAATTTCTCCATAAACCTTTATCTACTCTTTAATCAGGTTGTGCACTGTTGCTGGGTTAATTTGCCAACAATTAATTCATAGTCAGAAGCAAGTCAGAAGCAACTTGACAGCTCTTCACACACAAACACACACATGGAATGTGAACATGGTTAACTACACAGTTAAAAGTAGATGAAAATGGACACACTACAGCAACTCACTTAAGACCATCCAGCAGCATAAAAGGGTATAAAAGCCACAATCAGTTAGTGGGAGAGGCAGACTTAAATCAATTCAACTCAGTCCCCACCCCCACCCCAAAGTACATCCAGATGAACAAGAATGGCTTCACTTCCCCCAAACATTTCAGTGAATTCAGCCATTTCAAGGAAAGGTGCCATCACTAAAAAGGCCTCCTCCTGACAGATCCCAACCAAGCCTCAGGCAAGGGAGTACATAGATCAGGGCTCAGTTCAACAAACTTCACATATGCTGGGGAGGGGGGGTTCATTGCATATCATATCCAGCACCATAACTTCTAAAAAACATTGCAATCTTTGTCTAATTGTCAGATTCTCTGCCATTAATTGTCTCTTGTCTGGGTCTCTATCATTAATTTATTGCTAGCCTTGAGTTTATTGCCTGTCATGAATACTATGACTCTTTCTTCTGCCGGGAGGGTGGCTTGCTGCATACTCCCACGTCATATAACACTCTGGCTATCTTCCCCGTGCCTCCTCCTCTCGTCTCTTTCATCCTGGCATCTCGGGACAGCTAATCTTGCTTTGGTAACCTTGAAGACTTCTGAAGTGATTTAGGCCAGGTGCCTGGCCTGTGAATTGCAAGTAGAGTTCACAAAGGGGCTGTGTGTGTGGGGGGGGTGTATTGCTTTTGCACCTTTTTCTGTGAGAACATAACGGTTAGGGTTTTTCGCGCTTATTTTACTTGGCTCTGATTGGTTCTTCACTTGTCCTTACCTTTTGAATACTGTATATGAATCCCTGCTGCTTGTAGCTGGTTATCACTGACAAACATCGTGTACCTGAAGGATCTTTAAGAATAAAAGGACTTTTGCTTTTACCAAAGGCCTGGCTTATTGGATCTACTCAGAAGCCTCACACTAATTAATCCTTATCACAATGCAAGAGGTGCTTGCTATTCTGTTTCTGAGGACTGAGGTGAAAAGATCACAACCCTCTTAAGACCACTTCCAAGAATAGGTTCAGAGGTTGTCCATGGAAGGGACCTAGGGATGCCAACCTCCAGATGGGACTTGGGGATCCTCCAGAATCACAGCTCATCTACAGACTACAGAGATCAGTTCCCCTGGAGAAAATGGATGCTTTGGAGGCTGGACTCTGTGGCATTGTAGCCCACTGAGGTCCCTCCCTTCCCCAAGTGCCACCCCCAAATCTCCAGGAGTTTCCCAACTTGGAGCTGGTAACCCTACCCCGTGGATGGCCTAAAGGGACCAAATATATTTGAGCTGAAATGGCAAATTTAATTTTTGAGTTCAAAGCAGAAGGAGATGTACTATACAAAATTCCATCTGGGACTGCTTTGGACTTCTCTTGTTTGGTCAGAATCCAATGATGCTGTGGTATAAGATCAGCTGTCAGATACTACTGAGTGTCTTATACCAAATGTTATCGACCATTTTCTAGTGCTCTCAAATATCAAATCATGAAATCCGTTTCAAAGGCAAATATCCAAAATTTGATCAATGATTTTAAAAAATCTTTTACTTAACAAATTGGGAGGGAAGGCGGCATGGTATAGCCCGATCTTGTCGGATCTCAGAAGCTAAGCAGGGGCCTCTCACTTGCCTTGGAAGCCCCCTTGCTGGGGTCCCCATCAGTCGGCTGTGACCTAAGGGCACCTCACGTGTGTACATTAACTGGTGTTCCCATGTGAAGAATACTAGTCAAGAAAACAAGCAGGATTTTTGAGAGCAAATCAATTCAAATTGTATAGAGCTGTATTTCGATAGTATTATAGCAGTCTTGGCCTTGGAAGACTGTGACTCGGCCCGTCTTGCACGATGAAAAGAACTGTAATGTTCCTTTAATTACTGTAGATATAGAACAGGTAATGACTGTTCAGGATGAGACCCCTTATGCCTGGGCAGGTGTGTGTCTCTTTCAAAAACACAGCTTGAGATGGCGAAAGAGACAAGGATGATGTCAGACCCTGGTCAAGTTACTTTCAACAACTCTCTCTTTGGCAGTGATGATTATTGATAAGTATGCATGATCCAGAAATGGTACAGGCTTCATATAGGTAACTTGGGAATAAATCCCCCTTCCTTCTCATATGTCATTCATACGCCCAGCACCAGGGGTGTAGACTTTGTAAATCCCCAGGGGGGGGACCATGTCCCCGCCGCTTCTCCCCCCCCCTGGCTCCAGGGAGGCAGACCCGGTTTCTTTGCCTTGGAGCATGTGTGGGGGGGGGGCGCAGATGAGCGCAGTTGCGGTGGTGGCGGCAGCCAGCTGGCCGGCTGACTGCTGTGCGCGTGAAGCGCGGGACCATGTCCCCGCCGCCTCTCTCTCCCCCTGCCCCAGGGAGGCAGGAGGGCAGGCCGGGGGTGGAGGGGAAGGAGAGGCAGCGACGGCAGCCAGCTGGCCGGCTGACTGGCCACCGGCGAGCGCTCCATTTTGCCAGGGGTGGCTGAGCCCCCCCCGGGAAATTTTGGGGGAGGCTCAAGCCCTCAAGCCCCCCCGTAGTTGACGCCTATGCCCAGCACTGCCATCCCAACCAGGGAGTATAGATGCATAGTTTGGCTATCTCCTGACCAGACTGGTACCAGTGCTACTTCCAAGGACAACCTTCTGTGGGCACGCTTAAAAGAAAGTTATGGCTGCCAAAGCAAAAGGTCTCATTCAATCACACTCATTCACACACACCCCTCCCCACAGGAATTCCCTACCCCCTAAATCAGGGGTGGGCAAATTGCGGCCCGGGGGCCACATGCGGCCCGCCACAGAGTTTTTTGCGGCCCACCAAGACAGTCGGCCACGTTGTTTCTCAACAAGCAATCTCCTGATTTCAAAAAAATTGTAGAAAAGTGTGATAGGGTACATTTGTCTCATTAAACTGATTCTAAAATTAAATGTGCTTGCAGCTATAGATGATATGAAATTAGCACAATAAATAAATTGAATAAAACTACCACTATTTTATTTAATTTATATTTATTGATTTTTATGATACAATTTATACCTTTTCTGAAATGCAAAGTTAACTAATGAATGCAATTGTTTTAAAAGGTGTGGCCTTCCGCTAACCTCCGCTCCCAAAAAGTGGCCCCCAAGCCAAAACAATTGCCCACCCCTGCCCTAAATCATGGCAATCTGAAGAGAGCTAAACAAACAAGGTTTAACAGATGAGCAGAGACCTGGAGGTGGCTGATGCAGGCTCTACCTCTCTGGGGTACCCATCCTTCCTCTTTGGGGTAGCAGCCAGGTCTACCACCCTGAAGGAATGTCCCCATGCCACCCTCTCTTCTTTACCTGCACATTTGTAAATAAGCAGATACTTAGAAACATGTCCCAGGTCTCTCCACCTGGAAAAGTGGGACATGGGCAACAATATGTTTCTGGAAGACTGCAGTGGTGGGATTCCCACCTGGGGTCACAAGGTCTCCTCTGGCCACTGATGGGGGATAGAGTTTCTGGCAGTTGTAAGAGCTACCCTTGTCACTTCCAGGTAGCTCTAGGAATTAACAGGAACTCTATGGCCGGAACTTCCAAGGCCTTATGTTTCTTTTTAAGTTTTCTGCCCGGGATGTTGCCCATCCCCCACAGCCCTCCCATTCCTTGCCAGACACCGCACCTTGGTGGTGAGTTTCCATTTCTCTTTCCCATGAGAAAGATCCTTGTGGATCTGAAAACTGGAAGAGAAAAACATATATATGCACTGCCCAAACTAAAGAGAGATCAGTTCCCTTGGAGAAAATGCCTGCTTTGGAGGGTGGACTCTGTGGCATTACACCCTGCTGGAGTCACTCCCCTCCCCAAACCCTGCCCTCCACAGGCTCCACCCCCCTCAAATTGCCAGGAATCCCCCAACCTGGAGTTGGCAACTCTATTTTATACTCTGGCTGTTTGTTTTTAACTCTGAATTTTACTAGTTTAAAACTTTTATTTTTTCAAAAAATGTTTTGTTTTGTAAGCTGCCTTAAGCAAGCTCCCCTAAGAGGCAGCATAACTTTATTTCTAAATAAATACATTTCATGACAGAATTGTTCATAAGAAAATCCCCAGGCTGACAATTCTTGACAGGCGTACCTTTATGATCAGCACAACCCAAAAGGCTGCCCCCCAGTCTGCAATTTTGACAGGGAGGAATTTGGGTTGCTCTAACAAACAATTTTTTTATTGGAGAATAAACTTGACAGGCTGATGTTTTTATTGCTACAGGAGCCCTCGTTTCTGCATGACTCGAGCTTTAACACTGGGGACATGGGGGATCCTTATAAAAGTGAAAAAGATTTTTAATTGCAGTCAAAGCCTTGCTTTCCGAATAATGAAGAATTTTAAAAAATCCTGCTGGTACATTTAGGGTTAATAAAGATATGGCCTATTAGAATCATAGAATCATGGAATTGGAAGGGACCTCCAGGGTCATCTAGTCCAACCCCCTGCTTAGTGCAAGAAATTCACAAATACCTCCCCCCCCACACACCCCCAGTGACCCCTGCTCCATGCCCAGAAGATGGCAAAAAAACCCCACCCTCCAGGATCCCTGGCCAAACTGGCCGGGAGAAAAATTGCTTCCTGACCCCAAAGTGGTGATTGGCATTTCCCTGGGTGAGCAAGAAAGGGCCACAAGAGCTAGGCACTGAGGCAATCCTTCCTGCCCTCCCGCTCATGATCTGCCTCAGTTCACAGAATCTACATTGTTGTCAGATGACCATCTAGCCTCTGCTTATAAACCTCCAAAGAAGGAGATCCCACCACCTCCCGAGAAAGCCTGTTCAACTGCAGAACCACTCTGTCAGGAAGTTTTTCTTAATGTCTAGCCAAAAACTCTTTTGATTTATTTTCAACCTGTTGGTTCTGGTCCAAACTTCTGGGGTGACAGAAAACAACTCTGCAGCATCCTCTATAGGATAGCCCTTCAAGTACTTGAAGACGGTTATCATATCACCTCTCAGTTGTCTCCTCTCCAGGCTAAACATACCCAGAGCTCCTTCAACCTGTCCTCATAGGACTCGGTCTCCAGACCCCTCACCATCTTTGTTGCTCTCCTCTGGACACATTCCACCAGCTTGTCTATATCCTGCTTAAATTGTGGTGCCCAAAACTGAACACAATACTCTAGGTGAGGTCTAACCAGAGCAGAGTAAAGCAATACCATCACTTCACGTGATCTGGACACTATACTTCTGCAGACTCATGTTTGTTTGTTTTTTTGTAAAATGTTTATTGAAATTTTTTTTAGCATAACAAGAGAAATACAAACTTTAAGGGGAAAGCATACATATAAATAACAAGTGACACAAACAAAGATAATAATATGTTAATAACATCTCAAGAAAGTCTGAGGTTTAAACAAGGACCATTTTTCACAAACTTCCTGTTCAATATCCATTTGCTCCAAAAAGGGATACCATTTATCCAAAGGGTTAGATAAATCAAATAACATAACATTTTTGTCTGTATACAACAAAAACTTTTCCAGCGTAAAATAGCTCCAAACCTTTGCATACCATTTTTCAATAAATGATGGATAGCTAGCTTAGCAGCTGTAAGTAAAATCAGAACTAAATCTTTTAAAGGCTTTTGTGGATATTCAGGGGACCACAGATTTAACAGAAATAACTTAGGGTCTAAAGACAAACTTAGTCCCATCATATTCCGAATTGCTTCAATAATTTGTGACCAAAAGCGCTCAACATGAGAGCAAGTCCACCAACAGTGGAAGAATGAACCCTGTTCCCCACATTGTTTCCAGCAATGTTTCCACCCCTGGATCTTTGCTGCGATTATTTTGAACTCTTCCGAGTACATGCGCACTGTGCAGTTGCCTTGCTTCAAGGTCTGGAGGCACGCTCTCACCTTCTTGCCAGCCAGTGGATGTTCATACTGCCTTCTTAGTGCCCACATGAAGGCCTGCAAACCCACGTACCAGTCTGCCGCCCGATCCCTCAGCTTCGCACCAACAAACTCAACCCGGTCCTCATCATCCGGGAACAGATGGCTCCAGTCTCTTAGAAATCTACGTACCTGCACTAAAAAGAATGCTAACTTCTCAGGGGTCCCATTGAACATAGCTTCCAGCAACAGCTTGGGTTGTTGCAGTCCGGGGACCCCAGGCACTGGGGTTTGAGCCGGTTGCTCTGGCCTCGCAGGAACCCCAGGTGTCCCGGTAGGTGCCGTAGGCTGCACAGGAAGGGCTCCCAGTTGCCCGGCTGGTGGCCCCATTGGTGCCGTGGCAGCCCCTAGCTGGAGGGGAGCCTGTTGCCTCAGTTCATCCCGCACTGTGTCCAAGATCATTTGGGGTAATCCAGTCATTAGTTCAAAAATCCCTTGCTGCACTTGTTCCCACAAGCGCATTCCCATGCGCTCTACTAGTGCTTTGACCGCTCCACCTCCACCCCAGTCCAGTGACTCTGGGCAGTTGGGGTGCGCTCAGTCATAGCTGCTTGGCACAGCCACCCGAGGAGTCAGCATCCACGACTCCCTCAGAACAGTGGAGAGGCGCACTCACAAATACAGGTCTCTCCCCCGGGGCCAAGCACCTCCCACCAGCCCCTGCCCGGGAGCCAGTGTCTGCACCCCTATCGAGGGGATCTCACTCACCATGGTGATGGGAATCTCTGCCTCCGTGACTGGCGGGTCTCCACCGTTCCCTGCGCTCATGTTGAGATTCGGGATGGGGAGTGCAGTCCAGTGATGAGGAGCCTTAACACTCTGTCAGAGTCTCTAATAATCAGCACTCAACAACAGTCCTTAAGCAGGTTCAGTTTATTGTTGTCAGTTTACTATATGTTCTCTAAACATTTCTGTGTTAAGACTGAAGAGGGAAAGTGGGAAAGGGATTTTATATGGGGTTCAAATTGAGGTGTCAGATGGCTACAAGCCAATGAATGCCATGTTATCCTCACACGGAAAATGACGGCTTTTACCACCGAGTGGGAAACTCGCAAGAGAAACCTGAGATCTTAAGTAAATAGGGACAAATGCTAGAGGAGCATCAAACAGCAACAAATGCTAGAGGAGAATCGAAAGTAACATTCCAGAGTTTACAACAGTATTTACAACCTTCTGCCCCCACTTTTTCTTCATAGCGGCCACTCTCTCTATCCCCCACCTTTTATTTATGACAGCCTAGCTGACACCTAGCAAGGTTAATCTTGTCAGCTCTGACTGGCAGTGGCCCTCCAGGCTTTTGGGTATCTTTGAATACCAGATCTTTTCAACTGGAGATGCTGAGGATTGAATCTGAGGCTTCCTGCAAGCAAAGCAGATGCTCTACCACTGAGCTATGGCCTCCCCCCCCCCCCCCCCCCCAGTCCAGTGTGTTAGTGGTGACCTAGGACTGGAGAAATCCAAATCCTCCTCCTCATTTATGGAGCTCACCTGGGGCCAGTCATTTTCACAGGCTTACCTGACAGGGTTGTTGTTGTGAGGGGGAAATGAGGAGAGAAGAGCAGGTTAAAAATGCAATAGATAGATTAGAACATCAGAAGAGCCCTGCTGGATCAGACCATGGTCCATCTAGCCCAGTATCCTGTCTTACACCGTGGCCAACTTCATCCAAACCGGACCATATCTCCTTAAAGGCAATTTATAACAACATTTCATAAGGATATTGTATCAAATGCTCCTATATAAATACATTTCCTTGTAATAATAAAAGACTTTGTACATACAAGTAGTCTCCAATCTTGGCTCTCAAGTAAAGGCAAACTATTGATGCATTTTTCCTATAGGGGGACAGACGTATTACACATAGGTAGTTCAACCATTCTTAGTTATATTAAAAGATTTACATGATGTTACAAAATATTACAAACTTTAATAGTTAGGACACTCACCTAAGGTGATTTCAAAACATCTTCAAGAAGAGAGAAATAGTACATGGGGAAGAAATAATGAAAGCCTTAACCAATACAACACTTGTTTCCTTATATACCGTGATACTCCATTTCTCTTAAAAGCATCAAACATTTCCTAAGCCCAGGGACCTATTACCTACAATGTTCTAATTAAAAAAGGAAACCTACAAAATGAACCTTAGCTCAGAACTTTATCAGGATTAATATTAAAAGGAAGTTATAAGAAACAGGACAGCTCCAAGGACGCATTCAGTCCCTCTGGGAAACAGATATTCAGCCTATGAATGTAATAAGCCTCCCTCCGCAAAAGGTGCAAATCAGTATCTATTCTATTAAATGGATTTGGAGTGAATCTTTCTAGGACTATAAATTTAAATTCATCACATCTATGGCCGAAGTCAAGAAAATGTTGCACTGAAGGTGCCTCCAAATTTCGGTGTGAGACCACATCCGGCCTGTGCTGAGGACACTGCACTGGCTGCCTATAGCGTACCAGATTTGGTTCAAGGTGCTGGTTCTAACCTTTAAAGCCCTGTATGGTCAGGGGCCTGCCTACCTAAGGGACTGCCTTTCCCTGTATATACCCCAGAGAACACTGCGATCAGGCACCCAGCACTGCCTGACCCTCCCCAGCCTTAGAGAGGCTAGGTTGATGACCACCAGGGCCTTCTCAGTGGTGGCTCCTCACTGGTGGAATGAGCTCCCAGATGACATCAGGGCCCTGCGGGACCTTATGCAGTTCTGCAGGGCCAGTAAAGCGGAGCTCTTCCGCCAGGTTTATAATTAGGAGCCGCCACTGGGGGGGAAGGGGGTCCCTGGAAAGCGCCAAAATTTACCACTGGCGCAAGCTCTTGGTCACGGGCCTGGAAATTTGCTGTACTTTGTGTCTGGAAGTAATGTTGGCTGACATATTTGGTGGAATCTTGCAATTCTTTGTGGTTATATATTTTAGCTGTGTTATTATATTTATATTGATTAATTTGTAAGCCTCCTAGAGCCGGCTAACACTGGCTGGGTGGGATATAAATCCCAAAAATAAATAAATAAATAAACAGTTAGTGAAGGCCGAGAGTTCCTTTTTAAACTTAACCTCTGGAAGATCTATAATTTGTGTTTCTCATGCCAACTCACACGCTGCACAATTTAGACATTTGAAATGTCCTTTCAGCAATAGTGTGAGCATTTTTCCAGTTGGCAGGTCGGCTCTAATAATCACATCCTTTGTATTTGTAGTTCTATGGAAACCCACAAAAGGTCCAGATCCGCAGCTAGGAATATCACTCAAAATATGCCAGTGTTTAAACACTATACTACAAATAGAATGGGCTAGTGGGGCGTAGTCCAGAGCCCAACTTAAATTCATATATTCTTTGGGTTCAGAGGTCTTAAATAAGTCAGTTCTTGTCACACAATCTGCTCTCCTACGTGCTTCAACTATAGTGTCCAAGGGGTAACCCCACCTGGAAAGTTTTCCTTGAAGTTTAGATGCTTCCTCTTGATAGTCTCTATCATATGTAGCTTTTCTCTTTAAGTGTAGGAACTGTCCATATGGTAAGTTTTGTCTCAGATGTTTTGCGTGAAAAGAGGAATAGTGAGAAGGGAATTTTTATCAGTGCTCTTGTTAAAGGGACATACTGCAAGACACTGATCTGAAATAAATATGGTGGTATCTAAAAAATTAACTTTAAATTTGTCAAATACAGTAGTAAATTTAATAGAATTATGGCAAGAATTAAGCCAATCTACAAATATCTGTGCTATTGTAATATCATCCAAAACCAGAAATAAATCATTCAAATATCTCTTAAAGTATTTTTTTTTGCTGAATCTCCACCTGCGGGTCCCGATTTTCTATATCCTCCCTAAAATCCATAAACCTGGCAGACCTCCACCTGGATGCCCCATAGTGATATTTGGATGTGATATTTGGATGAGCAGATGTGTCAGTTATCAGACTGTTAAACAGACAAAATATTGCAAGATTGCTAGTGTTTGAAGCATGTTTTATTTAACTTTTTAAAAATCTTTAATTGTATTTGTCTGTGTCCTTTATAAAGTTTCTATCTCCGCTACCTGGCATTACATTTTATGGTACACATGGCTGAGCTCAACAAGGTCTCATTTATGTCAGATCTGGCCCTCATAACAAATGAGTTCGACACCCCTGCCATAGAGTCTAGGAGACATGGGAGTTCTTCCCCAGGGACTGCCCCCCTCCCAGTCTCTAAGAATATCCCAACCTGAATCTATTGCCTTAGCGCTGCCTTTGGCAACAGTCAATCCCGGTAACCTTTGCCTCTCATTCCTCTCATTCCTCGAAATTTAGATGCAGGGATTTCCCAAGTCAGACTTGACAACCCTCTGAGCAAATAATCACCCTCCTGTTTCCTGTCCTTTTACCAAAACAGAAGCTTCTTGGGATGAATGAGGGAGTTTTGTAGCCCCCTCCCAAACTCTCAATAGTGTGATGCAGCCCAAAGTGGAGTGCATTTCTCCCCACCCACTATTTGATTCTCAGCAAGATGCCCATGTTTCTCTTGATTGCTTAAAAGTATTCAGTAAAAAAGGCCGATTAGTTCCTTATAATTGGTGTTTTCACAGATGCTAAATAATGCCATTTCAATCCACTTCAGCTACCATTCGCAAGTGGATTTTGCCATTTCACACAGTAAAATCCAGTTGCAAAGTGCATTTAAAGTGCGTTGAAAGTGCGTTATTCAGTGTGTGTGAAAGCAGCAACTTGAAAATTAGTGCTTGATTTTTAAAAGATCTTTGTGAATTTTCTTACAGAGGTAACCAAGGATTCACAAGCATCCTACAAAGCTAATTTTGAGGCGCTAAATTGTCAGTGCTTTTTGTTGACTGACAGGTTCAGTTTGATGAATAAAAATTGATGGAATAATTATTTTGTCATTATTACCACATTTTCCCCCAGAATTTCTTCGGGATACATGAATTGAAAACTGCAATCCTTTAAGCATTTTTTACATAATGGATGTAATATAACGTCAAGCAGCTGCTTTAGTTTTTTAAAAAATCCTTTTCTCCAAACACCAGCTATGACCTCAAACTGCATGCCACTTACAAAAGGAAATGTGCTGTTTGCTCCACCGCTGGGGTTATTAACAGGACTTTCCCCTTTGCCAGTCCTGGTCCCTGGCCTTTTGCTGATAAAATACAACAATGCAGAGCACGACTGATCTTGTTTGCCTCCTGCTGCGATGGGCACTCTGCAGGGTTTGGCTCCTGATGCTTTCTCCTTGGTTCAGGGCTTCAATCACTTGGAGTGGCACAGTAAGCACAAAATGTTGCTGCTCTCTTCCAATTCCAAATTAGTATATATATTTTTTCCTGGCAGTCAAAACTCCCTTGTGTGTGCACACACACACAGACACAGACACACACACACAGAGCCCAGTTCATCTGAAATAGCTCTGGACTTCATAGGAGTCTTTTTGGACACTATGGCATGAACTATGCGCTTTGCAAAAAGGTATTTTAGAATATAAATCTTGGGCTCCAAATTCCCATGCCAACTTGGAGCTGCCCTTGAGATTCCTCTTGGCTCAAAAATGTCTGAATGCGAATTTTCAAGCCAAGATAAGCCCCTGCTTTCAGGGCTGTGTCTCCTGCCGAGCTATCCTAGCAGTTTCTTGGGAGCACATAATTCAGAGGGTGCCGATGCCCCAAAGGTTCAGCTCCTCACAGCCATCAGCAGCACATAGGATTACCAACCTCCAGGTGGTACCTGGAGATCTCCCGCTATTATAATTGATCTCCAGATGACAGAGATCAGTTCCCCTGGAGAGAATGGCTGCTTTGGAGAATGGATTCTAAGACATCATACCCTGCTGAGGTCCCTCCCTCCACAAACCCTGTCTTCCCCAGGCTCCACCCCCAAATATCCATGAATTTCCCAACCCAGAGCTGGCAACCTTAGCAGTTCAGGATAGGTTTGCCTAGTCCTACCTTTTTTGGAGTGGGGGGAGTTCTTGCTGTGTCCAGGAGGTCTTCAGCAGGCGGACATCATGATGACCTCACCCAGAAGTGACGTCATCACGCTGGGCACATTGCGGGCGGGACTGCTATCATTTGAGGGGAAAACATAAGAGTTTTTCCTTGAATGATAGAGCGTCGTCCCCCTGCAATGTGCCCAATGTGATGACAGCATCTTTGGGTGACATCATCGTGCCGGGCACGTTCCATGATCCCGGCAATTTGGGAGTGGGGTTCCCCCCTGTGGCCCAATCCAGGCTGGTGGGGAATGGACCCATCAAGCGGGGGTTCCCCCCCCCCGGGGAGACCTGGCAACCCTAGCACAGGAGGTGCCTGAGGATTAAGTCCAGGGTTTTCAGGTCCCCACCTAGGGCATGCCATTTGCCCCAGCGTTTGAGGCAATCTCCCATTCCTGGGCTCCACGCTCTGCCTGGGCTCATTCCTCCAGTGGGAGCAAAAATGGGGGGGGAGAAGCAATCACACAATGGCGCAATGTCAGTTCCACTTGTACCTGGAAGGGATCTCTTGACTCTCTAGGGCAGGGGTGGGCAAACTTGCTCAGCGTAAGAGCCATCTAGAACAGGGGTGGCCAAACTTGCTTAACGTAAGAGCCGCATAGAATAAACATCTGATGTTTGAGAGCCACAAGACATGAACAAATATTACCTGCTTTTATTGGAAAATAAGCAAATTTGCTTTTTATTAACATTAAATGAGACTGCCAAAAATAATAACAAAAGGGGTAAAAGCAGATATTGATAATGATATTAATTTGCCCAATGATATTTGTTTGCTAATGATATTTAGCTTCCCCAGCCGCCCTGCCGGGAGCCACATAATACAGGTGAAAGAGCCGCATGCGGCTCCCGAGCCACAGTTTGCCCACCCCTGCTCTAGGGAGTCCCACAAATCTCTATGGTTTTATCACAGAAGTCAAGGAATTCCTAGAGTGTCATTACATCATTTCTTAAGTCCCTGACGCTCAGATACTCCCACTGGTTGAAGACTGGTTGACTTCATTTCTGTGGGTCTTCCCTTGGGCCTGACCAGTGATGGCCCTGGAGGTAGGACTGCCAACTCCTGCTTGGGAAATACCTGGAGATTTGGGGGCAAAGCCTGGGGAAGGCAGGGTTTGGAGATGGGAGGGACATCAGCAGGGTAAAATGCCACAGAGTCTATCCTCCATTTTCTCCAGGGTGGACTCATATCTGCCAACTGTAGATCAGTTGTAATTCTGCAAGATCTCCAGCTCTTGCCTGGAGGCTGGCAACCCTACCAGGAGAAGAGTGACTGTGTCTTGCTGGGGGTGACAAAATATCTTCACCCAGCTCTTCCTGCATGAGAGCAAAAGGTCTCTGCCCACCCAGCACGAACATATTTTCCTTTCTAGTTTATATGTGTCACTTCCAGAAGAAGAAGAAGAAGATGATATTGGATTTATACCCTGTCCTTCACTACCCAAAGGAGTCTTAGAACGGCTTACAAACTCCTTTCCCTTACACTCCCCACAACAGACACCCTGTGAGGTGGGTGGGGCTGAGAGAGCTCTCTCAAGAACTGCTCTTTTTCAAGAACAGCTGTGCCAGAACTATGGCTTGCCCAAGGTCATCCGGCAGGTACAAGTGGAGAAGTGGGGAATCAAACTTGGTTCTCCTAGATTAGAGTCTGTGTACTTAACCACTACACCAGGTAGGAATGCCAGCCTCCAGGTAGGACCTGGGTATCCCCTGCTAATACAACCTCTCTCCAGACTACAGAGGTCATTCCCCCTGGAGAAAATGGTTGCTTTGGTGGGTGGACTTCATGGCATTGAACGCCACTGAGGTCCCTGCCCTCCCCAGGCTCCACTTCCAAATCTCCAGGAGTCCAACCTGGACCTGGCTACTGTACCCCCTTGACAACCCCCAGGCAACTGTACACCCCAGCCTCTAGCGGAGACCTGGCAACCAAATCTACCAAATGATAGCATTTATTTATTTATTTATTTATTTTCCTGTTGGGAAATTTATATGAATAAACCAGCCATCTCCACTTGGAGCTGACTTTCATTTTTCTCCCTCCCTCCAGGGTTGGTTTCTCAGGCAAAACCCCGGGGCGTCTGTGTCCCAGCCACTTGGCTAGCGATAAACAAGTGGGTGGAAGTTGATCTGCCAGAGACGAGCACCTTGCAGGACAGGGAGGGGCATAATGGAGAAAGTCTGATGAAATGAGTCACTCAATAGGAGCACGAGGCCCGCACCACAAAATGTCTGGGGGAGAGAGCCATTATTTTTATTTACAGAACTGCATCCGAGGGTGAGGGGTTTCACAGAGAAGCGCACACTAAAAAAGGCAAGCCCTTGCCTGAATCTAAATTTCAACTGTGCACAAGACAACAAATGGAAGGAACAAGAGAGGCAAAGGTTACCGGGATTGACTATCGCCAGCAGCAACACTGAGGCTTTCTTCAGATATCTGAATAAGTGAGCCGTGACTCATGAGAGGGCCTGCCCTGCCACAAACTGTGCTAGTCTCAAAGGTGCTCCTGGACTCTGGCTTTTTTCTGCTGCTACAGATAGACTAACAGGGCCACCCATCTTGATCTATCTCTATAAACGTTGAACCAAACAGGATCTTTGTCTGAGGCTGGTGTTGCTGGAGCAACATAGAAAACAGTAGCAATCAGATCTGCCAGGAAGTGCACAGGGAAGGCAATTGCAGATAATAATATACGCATAATGCACAATAAAAATTTGTTTCTGCACTTCTGTGATGCCTGCATTTTTGAAGGAGAAACACAGTACACAAATAAGCTCCCCTTAGATATTATCACACATGGGAGATGCAGACCTGCATTTTGGAAAACCACATACAGCACCACCCACCAGTACAGTAGCCAAGGGTTACCACAACCTGTTTATTTTAGCTTATTTGAAATATTTTTATGCTGCCTTTCCACTCAGTCAGGGTCCACAAAGTGGCAAACATTTTTTTTAAACTGAGCAATTAAAATACAGTTTAAATCTCTCCTTATAAAAATTGTGGAGAGGGGTGGCACTTTCTGAACATTCCATATGCTACTAAATCAGTTGGCTCCATGATGTGTCACTCAGAAGCTGTCCCTATCCACTGGCTGTGTTGTCTGAGTCCTGCCCACAGTGTGCTCCATCAGCCATCGGCCTGTCAGCCACCACTCAAGAGTACTCGTGTGCCATTGGGCGGGTGCTGGGTCTGCTCCTCTTCCTCGCCCACTCAAGCCACTGTTCCCTGTCAGAATCACTGGCAAATGGCTCTTTCTCCTAACTTTTCCCTCAGTGGCTGTTGGTAGGCAACCAAGCTTGGTAATGGCAGTAAACAGACAAAGGAACAAAACTCTTTCAACGCCTTTGTGAGAAACTCATTGATGCTAGTCCTGACTAGGGTTGTCATCTCCAGGTTTGGAAATTCCTGCTGAGTCCTTCTGTGCCCCCCCCCCCCAATGCTGCCCTCCACAGGATCCATCCCCCAAACCTCCAAGTATTTCCCTGCTCAGAGCTGGAAACCCTACTTTCCCCTCATTGCCTGTTGCTGGTCAACTAAGCTTGGCTCAGTCAGTACAAGGCCTTTCCATACCTATTTTGGCCTTTGGGAGAAAACTCATTGGGGCCAGTCCTGTCTAGGGTTGCCAGTTCCAGGTAGGGAGATTCCTGGAGTCTATGGAAGCCAGGGTTTGGGGAGGGGAGAGGCCTCAGCTGAACAGAATGCCACAGAGCCCACCCTCCAAAGCAGTCATTTTCTCCCGGGGGGGGGAGAGCTGTTGTCTGGAATTCAGTTGTGATACCTGGAGATCTTCAGGCTCAACCTGGAGGTTGGCTACTGTGACGGGCTCCAGGGCTTGGACTCAGCCTGCAAGCAAAGACACCTGCAATCACATGACTAGCAGTGGTGATATAATCCTGAGGTAGAACTCAGGAGGGGGGTTCAAATGAAAAAACAAACTCTTGACAGAGTTTGGCAGTTGAGTCTGTCAGTTGGGGGGTTTTAGTTGGTTGGTACTGTACTAGGGGACTGACAAGTCTCGTTGGCACAAATGAGATATATGTAGAGATTCCCATATTAAGGGAAACTGTAAAAAGCCAAACGTGATAACTCAGGAGTCTTAACAAGGAAAATGAGCTCCTGAGAACATAAGAGAAGCCAATGTTGGATCAGGCCAATTGCCCATCCAGTCCAACACTCTGTGTCACACAGTGGCCAAAAACACCAGGTGCCCGCAGGAGGTCCACCAGTGGGGCCAGGACATTAGAAACCCTCCCATTGTTGCCCCCCTCAAGCACCAAGAATACAGAGCATCACTAGCCCCAGACTGAGAGTTCCTATCTATACTTTGTGGCAAATAGCCACTGATGGTATTCTGCTCCATATGCTTATCTAATTCCCTCTTGAAGCTGTCCATGCTTGTAGCTGCCACCACCTCCTGCGGCAGTGAATTCCATGTGTTAATCACTCTTTGGGTGAAGAAGTACTTCCTTTCATCTGTTCTAACCCGACTGCTCAGCAATTTCATGGAGTGCCCATGAGTTCTTGTATTGTGAGAAAGGGAGAAAAGGACTTCTTTCTCTACCTGCTCTATCCCATGCATAATCTTATAAACCTCAATCATGTCACCCCTCAGCCATTGTTTCTCCAAGCTAAAGAGCCCCAAGCATTTCAACCTTTCTTCATAAGGAAAGTGTTCCAACCCTTTTATCATTCTAGTTGCCCTTTTCTGCACTTTTTCCAATGCTATAATATCTTTCTTGAGGTGTGGCAACCAGAACTGTGCACAGTACTCCAAATGAGGCCGCAACATCGATTTATACAGGGGCATTATGATACTGGCTGATTTGTTATCTATTCCCTTCCTAATAACGCATAGCATTGGCCTTTTTCACTGCAGTCACACACTGTCTTGACATTTTCATTGACTTATCTACTATGACTCCAAGATCTCTCTCTTGGTCAGTCTCTGCCAGACCGGACCCCATCAACATGTATTTCTTCTTAGGATTTTTGGCTCCAATGTACATCACTTTGCACTTGACCACATTGAACCTCATTTGCCACATTGACACTCACTCACCCATCCTCGACAAATCCCTTTGGAGTGCCTCACAATGCCCCCTGGTTCTCGCCACCCTGAACAACTTTGTGTCATCTGCAAATCTAGCCACTTCACTGCTTACTCCCAACTCCAAATCATTAATAAACAAGTTAAAAAGCATCGGACCGAGTACTGATCCCTGCAGTACCCCACTGCTTACTTCCCTCCACTGAGAAAATTGCCCATTAATACTCACTCTCTGTTTCCTTTTAATTAGCCAGTTTTTGATCCACAAAAGGACTTGTCCTTTTATCCCATGACTATTGAGCTTACTTAGGAGCCTTTGATGAGGACCTTTATCAAAAGCTTTCTGGAAGTCAAGGTAAACAGCATCTATTGGGTCCCCCTTGTTCACATGTTTGTTTACTCCCTCAGAGAACACTAACAGGTTACTAAGACAAGATCTTCCCTTACAGAACCCATGCTGAGTTTTCCGCAATAGATTTTGTTCATCAGTGTGCCTACTAATTCTCTCCTTAATAACAGTTTCCACCAACTTACCCGGTATTGACGTCAGACTGACTAATTTCCTGGATCTCCTCTGGAATCCTTTTTTAAAGATGGGAGTGACATTCGCTACCTTCCAGTCCTCAGGAATGGAGGCAGATTTTAAGGAAAGATTACATATTTTTGTCAGGAGATCCACAAGTTCACATTTGAGTTCTTTCAGAACTCTCAGATGTATGCCATCCGAGCCCGGTGATTTATTTGTTTTTAAGTTGTCTATCAGTCATAGGACCTCCTCTCTCGTCACCTCTATCTGACTCAGGTCTTTCAACACCCCTCCCGATATTAGTGGTTCTGGAGTGGGCAAGCACTTCTCATCTTCCACAGTGAAGACAGAGGCAAAAAATGCATTCAGCTTCTCAGCCATTTCCCTATCATCCTTCACTACACCTTTTACCCCTTGGTCATCCAAGGGCCTCACTGCTTCCCTGGCTGGTTTCCTACTTCTAATGTATTTGAAGAAAGTTTTATTGTTGGTCTTTATGTTTTTTGCGATATGCTCCTCATATTCCCTTTTTGCCTGCCTAATCACAGACTTGCATTTTATTTGCCACAGCCTGTGTTCCCTTTTATCAGCCTCACTGAGACTAGCTTTCCACCGCTTAAAGGAATCCTTCTTACCTTTTACAGCTTCCATTACTTTGTTTGTTAACCATGCAGGCTTTTTTCTATACCTATTTGTGCCTTTCCTAACCACAGTATATATTTTCTCTGAGCCTCTAAGATTGTCATTTTAAATAGTCTCCAAGCTTCCCCAATGGTTTTGACCCTTTCTACTTTTTCTTTCAGTTTTCTCCTCACATGTCCCCTCATATCAGAGAAGTTACCCCTTTTAAAGTTAAAAGTGGTTGTGTCAGTCTTTTTGGGCAACTCCCTATTTATACAAATGTTGAACTCAATAACATTATGGTCAAGCGGTGCAATCACTTACATCTCTCACCAGGTCTTGGGCATTACTTAGGACCAAATCCAGGGTCTCCTCTCCCCTAGTAGGTTCCATGACCATCTGCTCCATAGCACAGTCATTGAGAGTGTCTAGAAACTCAATCTCTTTTTCTGGACTTGAACACATATTGACACAATCAATGGCCGAGGACAGACTAGCAATGTAAAGCGGCAGGAATGCGGAGGGAACTGGTGCGGGGGAAAAACTCCACGGAGCTGGCCATTCATACTGGCCAAAGCAGTGCGCAGTGGTGCTGATACAGAGCGTTCAGGCTGCTGCGGAGCCAGCTCCACGGCTCGCGCAGCCCCGTTGCGCTGGTGGCGCATATGTGAAACGGCAAGAGATGGGGACAATGCTTTCTTTCATCTGTGTTTCATATATGCGCACATGCACACATGCGCATATGCGCATAACTAAGTGCCGGCGCATTCACACTGCCGCCTCCAGATGCCTCCCGCTTCTTCCGGTTCACACTGTTTGGAAGCGGGAGGCATGCGGAGGATGGCCCCTGAACACCAGTTCCTCCCGGTGTCCTGTTAAAGTGGATGGAAAGCAACTGGGAGACGGGTAAGTGCGAAACGGAGCCGATGGACAGATGCACATGTCTGAACAGGCTCCCTTCCTCCACTTCCGATGCGGGGCTGTCCTGCTTTACATTGCCAGTCTGTCCTCGGCCAATGTGTGAGTAGTTAAAGTCACATATGTCAACACAGTTTGTCTAGCCTCTATCTTTATTTAATTCATCATTTTATAATCCATCTCTTGTCAGATTCTGCTTTGCATCTATTCTGAAATTAATGCTCATACCTTTAATTCCTATAATTGAATCTGACACTGGTTCAAATGTGTGCCTGTATTCCCTGTTTCATGTGTTACATTTGTTTCTTCTTTTGGAATGCCTGGTAGAATGCTTTATGGCCCCTTTGATGTAGAATTGCTTTTCCCTGCTCAATGTTACTTGTTGGAGTAGGAGGTTCCCACATTCCTGATTGTCACCAGGCACAGAGTTATCTCCCCCGGGTCCCTCCCTTCCACGCCTTGCAGACTCTCAGGGCGCCATCTTGCGACTCCAGCCTTGAGGGTTGTTTACGAGTGCCTGGCATGTCTGGGTTTCACAGGATGCCCTCACATCTGGGATTTTTCCATTGTCCCATCCTGGGGTGGCAAATGGTGACCCTAATGTTTCCCGCTAATTTTCCTGTATGCTGATTGGTGTCCCTGAGTGAGCTTTCATGTTTGAAGGTATAATACACCTCTGTTCCTCTTGCAATGTATCACTAACAAAAATCGAGACCTGTATCCAGTACTTGACAATAAAGGACTATGTTTTAATCAACACGGACCTGATCATTTGCTGATAGTGCAGAAGCCTCACAGATTGTTAGTGATCTGTTTTTGGCTCTCCCGTGCCTGGCGATGTCGGATGACGGGAGCAACCATCAAACTCCTTTGGAGGTCCCGGTCACCACGGCTGCGGCGGCGGCCGTGGAGCAACCGGTACCGGTGACCACCACCCAGAAGCTGAGTTTGCCCATATGTCCAGGGTCTCGGCTCCTTGGTGCGCCTGCTTCCCCCTCTTGCTCTTGGGCTACATTTGGGGGAGGCACTTCCGAGACATGGATCCATGATCGGAAGGGAGCCAGAGTGCGCTTCAGTGGCGACCACTCGGAGTTTGGCCGCCTGAGCGTGGTGGACGAGGATTGCTACTCTCGGCGGGGATCAGGAGCCTGGGGCCTCAGCTTTCAGGAAGAGGAGTGCACGATGCCCTGAGGCCCTGATCCCGCAAGTGGGGACCTGGATTGGGTCCTGGATCGCAGATTTGCGGACATGCATGACTGTCTGGCGGCGGACATGCGAGAGGCCATGCTAGAGATGCAGCAGCACCTGATGGGTGCTTTAGCAGCCGGGGCAGCGCAGCCCCCGGCACAGGCGCCGGCTGGGGGAGCCCCGACCGTAGTGGTCCCTGGCCCTCCGGCTGGAGGGGCAGGAGCGGCTCCGGCGCAGCAGGCCGGGGCGGGGGTGCCTCCAGCCGGGGCCCCGGTTGCACCGCCGGCACCGGGACTCACCATCCCGATGGGCGGCTACATGAGGCAACTACCCAATGACCCCGTGATGGCAACTTTTGACGGAGATCCAGAGAAGCTCCGGTTCTTCATCATCGAGATTGAGAGGTTTATGGCATCCTGGGGGCATCTCTACCCAACGGAAAGGGACCGGGTCGGCTACATCGGGTCCAAGCTGAGGGACACCGCGAGCGACTGGTACGTGAGTCTGCACAACCCCCCGGGGCCTGAGCTGCAATCGGTAGACAACTTCATGTGGGCCCTGCGACAGCATTACGAAGACCCGCTGGGAGAAGAGAAAGCCCGGAACCAACTTCGCAGACTGACGCAAGGGCACGGGACGGTCCGAGACTACACTGACCATTCCTGGCGCATAGCGGCTAAAGTCCAGGGGTGGTTTGAAGACCTGTTCGTGGAGAAGTACCAAGAGGGGCTTGCCCACGAGATCTACGAGACCATCCTGAGATGTGAGAGGCCAGCCACCCTTGCAGCTTGGATGAGAGCGGCGGCGGACGTGGAGGAGCGTTTCACTCTGATCAAGCTGGGAGCTCCCGCCGCACAACCCTCCAAGCCTACCCCCAAACCGGACGGCCGGTCGGTGTTCCAAAAGCTGTGTGAATCCCGCTTCAAGCAAGGTCTGTGCATGAGGTGTGGAGAATCCGGGCACATTGCCGCAAACTGCCCCCAGGGGGGGACGAAGGCTCCGAAGACCTCCACCCCAGTGGGGGGTGGCACCCCAAAGGCTCCAAAGACATCGTTCAAACCCCGGGCATTAAAGCTGGAAGGGGCAACGAGCGAGCAAGGCGAGCTGGAGCTGATCGAAGCCAAGCCGTCGGGAAACGCCAACGACCTGCAGTAGCTGGCGCAGAACTGCAGGTCCCTTCCCCCGACGCGCCATCGCCGGTGAGCATCCCGGGCCCCTTGCTGTATATGGTAGTGACTGTATTGGTGCCCCGCACGGGAACTCATATGCGAGTTCGAGCCCTTATAGATTCGGGATGTGCCAGAGACTTGATTAGTCCATTAGTGATAGAGGGGCTGGGACCCAAAGTAACCCCTCTGGAGGAACCTTTACGGTTCACTCAAATGGATGGGTCAGAGATGAAGGAAGCTTGTGTAGCAGAGACTGAACTATTAGTGGTGGGGACGGGGACTCATTGGGAAGAGAGGGCATTTGTAATTACCCCCAACACCCAGTTCCCCATGGTGTTGGGCAGCCCGTGGCTGAGTTCGCACGACCCCTACATTAAATGGAGCGATGGGAAAATTTCCTGGGTGGACCCCCGCTGCGCAAGTCACGTTTGGGAATCGCACTGGGGCTTAGAGCCGCCTGGGGGAGGGAACCCTGCAGCTCTGGCAGTGGTGGTGGACCCCATCCCCAGGGAATATAGAGACTTGGAGGAGGTGTTCAGCGAAGCCGAGGCGGATGAGCTTCCCCCCCATCACCTCACTGACTGTGCCATCGAACTATTGCCCGGGGAAAAACTACCCAAAGGAAAATTGTATTCCATGAGTCCCGCAGAGAGGGAGGAATTACGGGCGTTCTTGGACAAGAATTTGGAGCGGGGTTTCATCCGCCCCGCCAAGTCTCCTTTTGCAGCGCCTGTCCTATTTAGGAAAAAGAAGGATGGGGGGCTGAGACTTTGCACAGATTATAGGGGTTTGAATGCGGTGTCCGCTTCCAATGCTTACCCCCTCCCCCTGATCAAAGACTTGCTGGCTGAGGTGGCCAAAGGGAAGATTTTCACGAAACTAGACCTCAGAGATGCCTATTTCCAAGTGCGCATTAGAGAAGGGGATGAGTACAAGACTGCGTTCAATACCCCCCTGGGGCAATTCGAATACCTGGTGATGCCCTTCGGTTTGAGTGGCGCGCCCGGCGTTTTTATGAGTTTAATCAATGAAGTGTTGCACAAGCATTTGTTCAAAGGGGTGCTCTGTTATCTAGATGATATCTTGATTTATTCAACTGATAAGGACTCCCATGTGACTTTGGTGAGGGAAGTGTTACAGACACTGCTAGAGCACCAGCTATATGCAAAGCTGTCTAAGTGCGAGTTCCACAAGAGGGAGGTGGACTTCCTAGACTACCGCATATCTAAGAGGGGGCTGGAAATGGACCCTGCAAAAGTGGAGGCGGTAGTACAATGGGAAGCCCCTCGTACCCGCAAGCAGCTCCAGAGTCTTTTAGGGTTTTGTAATTTTTACCGGACCTTCCTAAAGGACTTTGCCACAATCACCTTGCCTCTAACCAAACTGCTCAAGACTAAGGGGAGGGGTCCTGAGGCAGGGAAACCCGGGGAAAGACTGTGTTGGACCTCCCAATGCCAAGCCGCGTTCGACGAGCTGAAGCGGCTATTCACGTCCGAACCGATTTTGGCTCACCCAGACAAGACTAAGAAATTGGTTATTCATGTGGATGCATCGGATGTGGCTATGGGGGGGGCGATTTTGCAGCGGGACTCTAACGAGGTGTTGCACCCCCTTGCTTACATCTCAAAGAAATTTACTGAGACAAAGAGGCATTGGTCAGTGTGGGACAAAGAAGCAGCAGCCATTAAGTTAGCCCTCTCAACCTGGCGGCATTGGCTGGAGGGGGCACAGAAGCCGTTTGAAATATGGACTGACCATAAGAACTTAGAGGCTCTGGCACCCATAGGTCTTTGAATGCAAAGCAACTCCGGTGGGCCGATTTCTTTTCGAAATTCAATTTTGTCCTAAGACATTTCCCTGGGAAATCAAATTCCCTAGCAGACACATTGTCCCGCCTACCCCAACACGAATCCCAGAGGGAAGAAGTCTTTGACTCCATGTTTTCGCAAAAACAATTGGGAGGGGTGGTGGTAACTAGGAGCCACAAACCCCGGGCTCCCGAGGTCAAGGAATGGACTGTAAGGTGTGGGGAGGCGTACACCCCGGAAGAGGTGAAGGAGTGGGAGGGGGACTGCGAAGCCACCAAGTCGCTGGAGGGCTGCTGGTATCATGGCTCGAAAATAATTGTGCCCCTCTCCCTCAGGAAGGAGATTCTGCTATCTTGCCATGAATCTAAATTGTCAGGGCATTTTGGGTTCCTAAAGACCCTAAACTTAGTGCAACGTCAATTCTGGTGGCCCCGGATGCGAAAAGATGTGTCTGATTATGTTACCTCTTGTCAAATATGCTTATTGTGTAAACGGAGGGGGGGAAAGTGCCCGGGCTACTCCAGCCGCTCCCCACCCCCTCTCGGCCATGGGAGACGGTCTCTATGGATTTCATCACCAGCCTCCCGCCCTCGAAAGGGAAAACGGTCATTTGGGTGGTGGTGGACCTTTTCTCCAAGCAAGCCCATTTTGTCCCGTTTAAACAATTGCCCACAGCTAAGGGGTTGGCCAAAACGTTTTTTAACCATGTCATCAAGCTCCATACGTTTCCTAAGAGAGTGGTCTCCGACAGGGGCTCACAGTTCATTGCCACCTTTTGGCGGGAGCTTTTGAAGCTAATGGACATAGAGCCTGCCCTCAGTTCGGGTTATCATCCAGAGACCGATGGACAATCCGAACGAGTGAATCAAATATTGGAACAATTCCTTAGATGCTATACCAACTATCACCAGAATAATTGGGTGGACTTGCTTCCTTTTGCTGAATACAGTTACAATAACGCAGTGCACTCTTCCACCGGGGTTTCGCCTTTCATGGCAGTGGGGGGGTTCGAGGGGAAACCGTTGCCGTCGCTGCCTGATAGTGTTGATGTCCCGAATTCTGACTTCAGGCAATGGTGGTCCCGACTGCAGGAGTCTTGGCCCCTTATTGAACAGACCCTGAACAAAGCCAAACTGGATTATAAAAAATATGCTGACAAAAAGAGAGCTGCTGGCTGGGACTTGCAGCCTGGTGATTCTGTGTACTTGTCCACAAAGAACATTCATGGACTCCAACCCAGCAGGAAACTGGGATGGAAATATGTTGGACCCTATAAAGTGTTGCGTAAGATCTCGGAGGTGTCATTCGAACTAGAGCTGCCTAAGTCATTAAGTTCTGTGCATCCTGTTTTTCATTACAGCCTCCTGAAGAAGAATCCTGGGCAGAATGCATGGCACCCGGAGACTCCGATACCTCCTCCTCTGATGAAGGAGGGGGAGCCTCATTTTGAAATTTCTGAGATTCTGGACTCGAAAGTTCGCAGGGGTCGGGTCTACTATTTAGTCAAATGGGTAGATTTCGGCCCGGAGCTGAACGAGTGGGTCCTCTCTGAGAATGTGCATGCTCCTAAGTTAGTCCGCTCCTTCCATAAACGCTTCCCTGGCAAGCCTGGGGGGGAGGGAAGTTAGTTTTGAGGGGGCAGGGTGTCAGATTCTGCTTTGCATCTATACTGATATTAATGCTCATACCTTTAATTCCTATAATTGAATCTGACACTGGTTCAAATGTGTGCCTGTATTCCCTGTTTCATGTGTTGCCTTTGTTTCTCCTTTTGGAATGCCTGGTAGAATGCTTTATGGCCCCTTTGATGTAGAATTGCTTTTCCCTGCTCAATGTTACTTGTTGGAGTAGAAGGTTCCCACATTCCTGATTGTCACCAAGCACAGAGTTATCTCCCCCGGTTCCCTCCCTTCCACGCCTTGCAGACTCTCAGGGCGCCATCTTGCGACTCCAGCCTTGAGGGTTGTTTACGAGTGCCTGGCATGTCTGGGTTTCTCCGGATGCCCTCCCATCTGGGGTTTTTCCATTGTCCCATCCTGGGGTGGCAAAGGGTGACCCTGATGTTTCCCGCTATTTTTCCTGTGTGCTGATTGGTGTCCTGGCGTGAGCTTTCATGTCTGAAGGTATAATACACCTCTGTTCCTCTTGCAATGTATCACTAACAAAAATCGAGACCTGTATCCAGTACTTGACAATAAAGGACTATGTTTTAATCAACACGGACCTGATCATTTGCTGATAGTGCAGAAGCCTCACATCTCTATCTTTTGATTTGGTGGGCGGCTACAAACTCCCAATGTTAAGCTTCCTTTTGGGCCCACTAATTCAATCCACAGCATTTCCAGAAGCGAATCCAATTCACCTACCCTCTCAATCTTACTGGACTGTATACCCTCTCTGACATACAGAGCCACCCTACCTCCAACTCCCCCCCCCCCTATCCTTCTGATATAATTTATAACCAGGGATCACCGTATCCCACTGATTTTCTTCATCCCACCAAGTTTCTGAAATACCCACGATGTCTATGTTTTCCCCCAACACCAAGCATTCCAATTCCCTGATTTTACCTTGGACACTTCTAGCATTAGTATATAAACATCTATAGTTTCCCATACATGTTAAGCCCACCACCTTCCTCTTGCTGCCTTGAGACCTTGCCAGGCAGTCCCTATCATATGCCACAGTCTCAGTGGACAATTCTAATCCATTTCCTTGTAGGAAAGTAACAGCTACCCCTTCATCTCTTTGAGATGAACCATCCTGAATCAGAGTTTTTTCATCTCCTGTCAGCTTTCCCCCAACATTCAGTTTAAAAACTGCTCTACCACCTTTTTGATTTTAAGTGCCAGCAGCCTGGTTCCTTCTTGAGACAAGTGGAGACCGTCTCTCTTGTACAGCTCCTCCTTGTTCCAAAAAGTATCCCAGTGCCTAACAAACTTGAACCCTTCCCCCCTACACTGTCATCTCATCCATGCATTGAGACTCCTGATCTGTTCCTGTCTCTCTGGCCCTGCACGTGAAACAGGTAGAACTTCCGAGAAGGCTACCTTGGAGGTCCTGGCCTTGGAGGTCCTGCCTAGCAGCCTACATTTTTCCTCCAGGACCTCATGACTGCATTTACCCCACATCATTGGTGCCAACATGTACCATGACCACTGGCTCCTCCCCAGTACTATCTACCAGCCTATCTAAAACACACGCAATATCCGCTACCTTTGCACCAGGCAGGCAAGTCACCATACGGTCAGTACGTGATTTTGCCACCCAGCTGTCTACCAGCCTAAGGATTGAATCACCAACTACTAAGAGCCACCCTCCCTCCCTGCCCAGGGATGGTTCCTTGGTACAAAAGGATACCCATTCACCAGCTGTAGAAGAGGTCCCTTCTTAGGGCACATTCCCCTTATTCCACAATCAAGTCATTAACGTAAACAAGAACACACTAGTATTGGTCATTTTTAATTATAGTGTACAGACAAGGTTCAGCTTTCTCTTGCTCAAAGCCTTGCTTCTGTAATAGTCCAGTAATTTTGTCATACCAGGCCTTTGCTCCTTGTTATAGCTATAGAGTCTGTCAGTCTGTCCAGGGCCTATGTTTAATATGGTTCTAACATTCTTTCTGAGTTGTCTTTTAGGTAGAAAACCTGCTTGGTCCTGATGTATAACTTTTATCAATACTTTTTAAAGTCTTGTAGCCAAAATAGAGGCATAAATTTTATTATCCACATTAAGTAGTGTGATAGGCCTGTAATTTTTAATTTCTTTCTGGTCTGTGTTCTGTTTATGTATCAAAGTTATCAATGCTTCATTCCAGGTATCTGGAAGTTTACCTTCAGTCAGTATAGCATGTACAACCATTTTAAAGGGAGACATAAAGTTGGTCTTCAAAAGTTTGGAAAAATTATGCTGGAAATCCGTCCAGTCCCAGCATTTTCCCTTTCTTCTGTTTTTTCAAGGCTTCTGTAATTTCTGCAGTTGTTATTGGACCATTCAGTATTTTTATTTGGTTTTCTACAAAAGGAATAGTGTTATGTTTTAACAAATAGTTTTGTAGGTCATCAGTGCTAGCTTCTCTTTTTTGATATAGCTTTTCATAGAAAGATTCCACAATGTTTTTCAGATCTTGCGGTAATTTTTTCTCATCCCCATAAGAGTCTTTCAAGGAAAAAATAGTCCTTTTTTCTTTTTCTTTCCTTAATTTGTAAGCCCATCTTGTTGGTTTATTAGCATTCTTAAAGTAATTTTGTTTTGCATAGGTAATCTTTTGAGCTATTTCTTGAGTTAATAGACAATTCATTTGATGTTGCAAGAGTTTCAATTTTATTTTCAGATTTTGAGTGACTGTGTTTTCATTTGTTGTTCACACTTCTGAATTTTATTTGAAATTTGTACAGATTCCTGATTTTTTAATTCTTAAAATGTGAAATGGCACTTATGGCCCATCCCCTTGCAAATGCCTTAAATGCATCCCATACAATCCTAATAGACATATCTGATTGTACATTTTGTTCAAAAATATTTGAAATTCCTTTTTTAATTAAGTCACAAAGTCTTTATTTTCCAACAAAGAGGTATTCAAGGTCCATCTGGTCCTACCTTTTAAAATATCCTGAAAGGTTAACAATAAAGGATTATGATCAGCAAAGATAGGTGAAAGTATTTCAGCTTCTACTAAGTTTTTGACAAGCAAAGTTGAAATCCAAACAATATAAATTCTAGACCATGAGTCATGTCTTGAAGAGTAAAAGGTAAAGTCTTTTTAGTAGTATTTCTGAGGTGCCAAGAGTCAACCAGATTATACTCTTCTACTAAGTGGAGGAAAGAAGTTGTAGTTCATTGCCTTTTTTCTTTTGTTTCTGAGTTGCAGATTTTCTATCCAAGGAGCTCTCAAAAACTGCATTGTAGTCTCCAAAAATAATAACTGATCAAAAGTGCAATTTGAGAGAAGCGTGTGTAGTCTTCTATAAAAATTGTGTTGCTGTTGATTTGGTGCATAAATATTTGAAATCAGTGTTAACTCAAATCCAATTGCAAAACAAGACAACAAAATTCTACCATCATCAGAGCTAAATAGGAGCTCAGGGTCTAGCTTCTCTTTTATAAACATAACAAGTCCTCATTTCTTCTTTTCTTTATCTGAAGATATAAAATATTAACCTAATTTTTAAACTTCTAAATATTTTTGATCGGAATGCTTTGTATGTGTTTCTTGTAGACAGAGGACATCTAGTTGCAATTTCTTCAATTGTTGAAACATTCTCCGTCTTTTCTGTGGCCCATTTAATCCATTAACATTAATGGAAACAAAATTGATTTTATTTTTATTCATTTTGAGGGCTTGTTTAAATAGTAGTATCGTCTTTACCTTTTTCTTAAAGTCCAGTCACAATTTGAGATGCTAGAATCTTATCTTTGGGTTTCTTGAGTCTCTTTGGTTTCACTGAGGGAGCTGACGCTCCCTTATCTTGTTCTTGAGTTTCCTTCATCTTCTTCTTCCTCACTTTCTGTTTTTCAGTCCTCGCCTAGTTGTTCACTATGGGACTTCAAGAAATCCTTCATTTTCAAGGAGGAGTTGATTTTATATCTTTTAGCGTCAAAGGTAAAAGGAAGTCCCTCTGGTAGTAGCCATCTGTAAATTATTCAGTTTTTTTCAAAGAATTGCTACAAGTTCCATATAAGCTTTCCTTTTTTCTTTTACCCTCCATGGGGTTTCTTTGAGTATTTTGATCTCTGTATCTTGAACCTCTAAAGGTGTGGAATTCAGCTAGAGTCTATTTTTGAATCCAGATGTAAATAATATAGTAATGACTATCAGGAACAGCACTGCAGTATTCCAAGAGTTCTAAGTTTTATCCTCAAAATGGCAAATTCAAACAAACCAAATATTTCACTAAGAGAAGAAATATTCCTTGTGGCCAGCAAAAGTACCCTATTAAAATTAAAAAAGTAAAATAAACCAAGTAATCCACATAAAAATGCCCAAATCAAAGTAATCCACAGGAAAAAAAAGGGAAAGGGGAGGTAGAACAGGTATTCCAGGTATTCCACAACAAGGAAAGAAAACCAGAAAAGAAAAGTCCTTCAAAAAACCCAAGTTAAATCCAAATAGTAATCCAAATGATGGGAAAAGAAAAAGGCTCAAAACCTTAATATAAACAATAGTCTTTCCAAGGGCACAATCATACGTACCCATTAGCCGTGTGAGAGGGATGACTCACTGGCAGATCAGAGTGGTGCAATCACACCAGCACATGTGGGAGGCATCCTGCACCCGTCAGCAAGCCGTCCCAAGCCATTTTGATCTGCCAGAGAAGTGGAGTAAAAAACTACTAGCTAAACTCCAGTATCAAATGGGTTGCCGCGGTCCACAGTTGGACTTTCCCTGTGTGATCGCTCCAGCGCAAACTTGTGGCATTGGGGATCGTCTGATCAGGCTATCCAGATGCCATGCCTTCCCCCCCCCCTCAGTATGCGTATCATCACATACTGCCAGTGGAAGACCCCTGGTTGGAGAGGCGATTCATTGATCCCGTTTAAACGAATAAGCGAATCAGAAATGAATGACAACCCCCCCTCCCAACTCACCCACAGTTGCGTCTGATCACGCAGCGGCGAGTTGCACTGGCAGCTTCACAGACCTGTGTGATCGCGCAACTGCGGGTCAAATTGCTCCGGGATGCAATAGCCTTGCTTCCCCCCAGATTATCTTGCTCGTGTAGCCAGGGCCCAGAGATAACAAAAAGAGTTCAAATAAAAAATGCCAGAATGAAGAGAAGATTAATCCATATATCTTGCAAAAAAGAAAAGAAAAGCCAGAAAAATATATATAAAAGGGAAGAGAAGAAAACAATACTATATTCCATTAGATAATAGAGGTGTTCAGCAGCTAAAAAAGGGAAACAGTTATATTGAAGTTATATTGGAGCTATGATGAAATTGATGTTGCTTTTAAGGAGTTGCTTTAAAAGTTCAGATGAGTCAAATTTTATGTAGCCAAAAATGTCATTTCGCCCCTCTGTCTGGTTCAGCGGAAAGTGAAAACTCCAGAGGGAGAAAGGGGTGTGTGTGAATAGTTCACCTTCAAGTCTTAGTTTAAATTCATGTACAGCTGCTAAACAAGTTGTAATAGTAGTGTAGTATAATTCTTCAAAAGGAAAAAAGAAAAAACCATAGAGCTGTAATGACCAAAATAAGAATCTCTGTCTCCTTTTAGCCCAAGTAGAAAATGCAAGATGTAGCAGAGTCTCAGAGAAGCCACAAACAGAAAAGCGGAGAGGTGAGATTCTCCGTTTTTAACTTCTGAGTGCTTTAAAACTTAAAGGGGGCTTTAAGGTCAGAAAGTCAATGTATTGAACGTAGATATAGTACTTACATCAATGAAAGTCCATGAATTAAAGAAGAGAAGAAGGTACAGAGGTCCTCCGGAGTTCCCAGGAATTGCAGCTCCACTCCCAAGATAGTCATGGAGGCTCTTCAGGGGTTATTTCATAGGGATGCTCGAGGGCTACAATCCTCCATTGCCACGGTGGAGAGCCTCCTCAAGAAAGTTCCCTGGTGCACTGGTCCCCTACAAGGAAAATCCAGTAGACCTGAGATCCCTCAGGTCACTATAATGAACCCGAGAATCCAGACGGCTGCGGAGACGCCCGCTAACACGTCTGGCGCTTCTGCGATGCAACCTGAAAGTCATTTCCCAGTATATTTTGGAGCAATTCCTTTAGCTCTCAGACACATGCCACACCTCTTTGTGTTGGCACAACTCACAATAGGAATTCCACATTCTTTTAAGAACTTTTCAACACTCAATGTGCAAACTTCAAATGCCATGCATATAAGCAATTCTGATGATTACAAGAACCATTATCAGTTTGATAAACTTGTCTCTCATCAGTATTAACAACCTTAGATCCTTCACTAACATCCACAAGATAATGAAATCCATTTATCTCCTCCACTTCAGATTCAATTCCAGGTATTTCAGCAACAATCTTACTTCCTTTCCTTCTCCTAAGCAACACAGTATGATCACTGTCCATAAGCCTTTTGGTTGAAATCAAATTATCAGCTGCTTCAGGAACTAGAGCCACATTTTTAAATGTAACATCTATTACTTCTCCACTTATAGTGAGGAGTTTGATTTACACTGTCCCAGCACCTTTAACACTGAGGGACTCTTTGTTAGCTTGAAAAACTGCTGGTCTATTGTCAGTATCAAGTTCAGAAAACAAGTCCTCATATTTGCAAATGTGCATACAGGATCCAGAGTCTACTAAAATTATTTTCTTATAGTCACCATCATCATCGTTACAAATTCTAAAAGCCTGACCTCTGCTGGCAGCATTGAAATTTCCCTTTGTCTGTGGTCTAAAGCCTCTGCTATGATTTCCTCTTCCACTGGGTGTCTCTCTTTTAATCTGAGCATGCGCTACAGTGGCCCTTTGTCTTACTTCTCCTTTAAATTCATAATCTCTGGCATTTTTTAATTCATAGTTTCTTGCCATATGGGGCCCTTTACATATGAAACATTCAATTTTCTTTTCCCTCTTAAATCTGCACCCATGTTTTAAACTCAAAACAGACATCTCATTAGATAAAGCATCTTGACATCCTAGATTCATATTCCTCCTTTAAAACCATCAATGTGTTAAAGTGTTTTGGTTTCTCAGGGTCATAGCCAGTGCTTTGTAGCTTGGTGGGATACCTCTAATTATTGCAGCAATCATGTCTACCTGGTCAGTATTACAGCAATCATGTCTACCTGGTCCCAGTTCTTTAAGCTGGTTGTAAATGCCCATCAGTTTCCTTAATTGCTCAGGCAAAGAATCACTCCTTTTCACTTTAAAGCCAAAAATCTGAGCCTTCAAGTAATAAATCTTACTGGTAGTTTGTCTTCCATATTTCTATTTCAGGTATTCAATCATTAGCTTGGAGGCTTCTGTTGTGTATAAATTAGGCACATCATGGCAATTGACAGATCCTAAAATCAAAGCCTTTGCAAAGCCATCTTTCTTTTTAAATGCCCTTTTCTCTGGCTCATCTGCTGGGGGGTCTTCTGTTAAGACATTCTCAGCCCCATAAACTTCCATTCTAACTTTCAAATATCCATGCCACCAACTGAAATTGTGTGAGGTTTGCTTTAGTGGAGCCAGATCCCCTGGAGCTTGGAACGCACCCACCTCACTTGAAGATGAGGCTGGACCTGGAGCTGTAGAAGGCATTGCAGGGTTACCCATTCTGGCAGTCTGTAGCAGGCACTCAGCAGGGACTCACAGGGTTAATTTCCTTCCTTAGAGCAATTGGCAGGATCAGCAGGCTTCTCCACTCCTCCATTCTGTTGGAGTTCCGAGTGAAAAAAACCCCTCCAAAAAGGTTTCTCAGCTGTTCCTCTGTAGCAAAATGTGAGCTAGCTTAGGGAGAGTCCTCTAATCAGCAAGAATTAAAGTTCATAACCCTTTCTCAGCTGCAGTTTTGCTTGGCAGGGAGAGCAGAAAAAAATGGTCCCTTTTAAAATCTCAATCTTCTAGACTTTGCCTTCCTCTCTCTCTCAATCCAGTGAGCATTTAAAAACTTAGAATCGGTTTGGCATTCAAAACCCAACAAACCATCTTGCTCTGCTACCTGAATATGTTGGGAAAAATAGTCAAAATACTTAAATACTCAGAAGTTGCTATGGATCTTTGGTTCACTGGAGAGGAGACATTTCTTTCAGTTTAAAAAGCTTTATTTCTAAGGGTAAAAGGTACACAGGAAAGCTACAAAATAACAAAACATATCTAGAACTACATTTTTGCATCCTACTGCTACAGAAGAAGAAGAAGAGGAGGAGATTGGATTTATACCCCACCCTTTACTACCCAAGGGAGTCTCAGAGCAGCTTACAAACTCCTTTCCCTCCCCCCCCCCCACAACAGACACCCTGTGAGGTAGGTGGGGCTGAGAGAGCTCTGACAGAAATTGCTCTTTTTCAAAAACAGCTGTGCCAGAACTATGGCTTGCCCAAGGTCATCCAGCCAGTGCAAGTGGAGGAGTGGGAAATCAAACCTGGTTCTCCCAGATTAGAGTCTGCGCACTTAACTACTACACCAAACTGGCACACTGTCACTCAACAGTGGAGAATCCTCCTTCTTCTTGACCCCTAGATGGAAATCACCTGAACACATTAACCAACCAGTGTTTACAAAACAGACCAGTTTTTCTGGGCCTCACTAGCATTGACTGTCTGCCAGGTTTCCCTTCCAGCTCAGTCTAAACAATAGCACCAAAGGTAAACAGATTAACCCTATAATGACTGGAATGATGGTTAAACAGATGAGTTAAACAGATGAGTGATTAACGTTCAGTAGTCTACAAGTCTGATCAGCAGTGAAGCTGTAAATCTATTTTGTGAAGGTTGTTAGATTTGATTATAGAAATTTGGATATGCCAAAAACTGAATCTCCTCTGTGGGGGAGAGCTGTAGTAATGTAAGTATGTGTCCAGAGAGTCAGAAGAAAAGATTATAGAGTCTGTGTTTGTGTCTGATTATTCACAGACTTGAGTACAGAGTCTGGTCTTTTTATCACTAGAAAGTCCTATCTATATCAATGATAGTTGTTGCCACAAGAGGGCGCTATGTGGTAAAAACAGATATTTCTAGTCTGTTGGGAAGATGTAGTTTGAATGCAAAAAGACCATGGAGGACCAGAAATATATAGAACACTCTTTGATTCCTATCAGTGATGTTATGTATTAATTAATATGAAAGAGATTTAAAATCTATATATGTAAATAAAAGAGATTATTTATTTATTTATTGGTTAAATTTGTGTCCCGCCCTCCCTGTTGTGGCAGGCTCAGGCCGGCTTACAGAATATAAATATATACATTTGTTAAAACAACAAAACATGTTAAAACACAAAATACAATTAAAATTGCAGCATAAGATCATCAGTGCTGAAAACATAAATATTTATACAGGATATTAATACAAGATGGTGGCATTCTCTTGATAATGGAAGGTCGCTTACCACCATAGTCCAGGTTCCTGCCAGGCTGCTGGTCGTTGAATTGGGGCTGGTGTTAGGGCCAGGGCCATAGTATTAAAAGGCGGCTCCCTGATCAAAAGCCTGGTGGAAGAGCTCCGTTTTACAGGCCCTGCGGAACTGTAAAAGGTCCCGCAGGGCCTTGATGTCATCCAGGAGCTCATTCCACCAGTAAGGGGCCGCCACAGAAAAGGCCCTGGCCCTTGTAATGGCCAGACTGGCTTCTTTAGTTAGTTGTGTGATGTAAGTGAAATCAGATTAATAAATTAATTCAATTTAAGACAGTACACCAGAAGTCTTAACCCCGCCTAGACATGTGAAGGCCAGGAAAAAACCTGACAAAATATTTGGATTATGAAACGTTTATTATATTATTGTCTTTGGGGGGGGGGTTCAACCTGTGCTCTCCCTGATGGACTGAATGGTTTAAAATAAAATAAATTGTACAGAAAACACCCAAATGTGCATGAAATGCCCCATCTTCTTTGGACAATTACACTAACCTAAGTTTTGATTCTCTAAGGTTGCCTTCACTCTCACCTTTAGTTTGCACACTGAAATGTACCACACATTTGAACCCAAACCCTGGGATCCTTTGTCTGTGACTCAGATTCCCAGCTGTCTCTTGGGTTTGAAGATGTCTTTCTTCCCAAGTTGTAATACATGGTGGTGAGAAAGTAAGTCAAAACGCTCAGGCATGACAAAGGGATCCACTTTCAACTAAACTCTGTTCAGCAGGGTAAAAAAAGGGGGGTGGAATGAGCTGTACTGAATGCTAGGAAATCACCATGGCAAAGAGAAATATGATTTCATAAATGCTGTTGCTGAAAGCATAGAAACCATATTATTAAAATAATTATTATCTTGACCTCCAAAGAATTTGGCAGCCATAAACAGGAAATGTTAGTCAATAAGTGAGTGTCATTAAGAGATCTACATAAAAGAAAATAGACTGACTCTACCAACCTATGAATCAAAGCGGGAGAGGCTGCAGTGCAGAAAAGCGACTATAAATTGCTTTGCTCTTAGTCAATATGGATGGCATGGAGTTTTATTTACTTCTGAAAAACATTCAGATGCCTATCTTTCTTCTGATGAGCATGTCTCTCACCACAACCCTGTCAAGAACAGCCAGAGGTTTGGAAACAGCTGAGTAACTCACATGGCTAAAACACCTCCACCGGCTGGTAAAAGATATGAGCAGGTCAGAACAGGATAATGACATGCATGAGGTGAGGAAGGAAACTGTTCTGGAGCTCTGTCCTTCCTGTTGCCAAATATCCCACCTCCAGACTTCCTCTGAAGTATACTGAACAAACCTAATACTCTGGGTTGGAAAATTCCTGGTGATGCAGGTGTGGAGCCTGGAGAAGTTGGGATTTGAGGAGAGGAAGAACCTCATTGGGGTATAATGCCACAGAGTCCACCTGCCAAAGCAGCCATTTTCTCCAGGCTGTAGTCTAGAGATTAGTTGCAATTCTGGAAGATCTCCAGGCCCCACCTGGAGTCTACACCAATTTCAAAAATAAAAATAATAATAATAAACAAACAATTCATTTTATAGACAAATAAATAAACCATTTAAACAATTTCCAAATCCTAAGCAAAATTATTCATACAATACACCATTCATAATCAGGGCATAAATGATTTAATGTAAGTCCTGTGTGTTGCTCACAAAGTCCAAAACTCTTCAAAGGGCTCAGTCCCTCCTAATGAGTAGTATGTGTGAGAGTCTAAGAGATTTTAAACTGTAAACAAAGTTCTTAACCAAAAAGTTCTTTATTCCAGTGGATCCAGGGCTCGATTTCAGCAGGAACGTACAGGAACGCTGTTCCGGCTGGCGTCCGAGCCTGCCCCGCCCCCTCCCTGCCCGGCCAGAGCTGTTTACACTTAAAGGGAAAGTTCCTGCAGAGAGCTGGCAGGAAAAAGCTCCACCGGGTGCTTTCCCCTTAAGAGCAAACAGCCAGCAGGAGAAAGCCCCGCCCAGAGATTAAGCACAGGGGCTAGGCTTTCTGCATTTGGCTTGCCAACGTTGTGTGGCTTTCCCTGCTCCAGTAAGTGCCTCCCCATCTCTTTTCTCTCTCTCTCTCCCCCCACCTTTCTTTCTGTCTTTCTTTCTGTCTTTCTCTCTCTCTGTCCCCACCTTTCTTTCTTCCTTTCTCTCTCTCCCTCCCCCTTCCTTTCTCTCTCTCTCTCCTCCACCTACCTACCTTCCTTCCTTCCTCTGTCTGTCTACCTTCCTTCCTTCTTCCTTCCTTCCTTCCTTCCGTTCTTTCTGTTTTTATAAAAAAAATTATTGAAAAGGGGGGGATGTAAAAAAGCAGAGAGCCCAGGAAATGCTGGTTTTGACAATATCTTTAATTTTTGAGCATCTCTTTAGTTTTCTCATGGCATCTTCTGCTTAAGAAAAGTAAGTTTGAAGCCTGAGTTCATTGTTGTGTCTTGTTGGAATGGCTTGCAAATATATGTGTGTCTAAAGTCTGTATTAAAGTGGTTTGGTGCTTACTGCCATGTAAGAGAAAAATCTGAAAAAGTAGCTTCATTGTTGTGTGTATTGGCAGAACACTTGACTGTTGCATGGGGCACTTTGGGGGACATCTGCAGAGAAACAGAGTTGTAACTAAAAATGAGCATGGTCAGCTGCACTTTGGAGATTGCCTGTTTTGTGAAATTTAAAAAAGTGGGCAGAGTTTCTGAAGAAGATGATTGTCCCTCTTCTCCTGCCACTGGTCTGACATCTGCCTTTAATGGGCCAGCAAAGTTGATGTTCTTAAACCTCCTAATAAGAGAGATTTCCTCTTTTGAGGATTTCCAACGATTGGTGATCTTATGATGGTAGTGATACTTTTATGTGGTAAAGACAACCTGTTCACAGGATAATTTTACCTGTGGGACAGACTCTGCATGGTGACCACTCCACTGGTACATAATTGCTTGTAAAAACTATTATAGTGTAATAATTCAGGTGGGTAGCCGTGTTGGTCTGAAGCAGCAGAACAAAGCTGGAGTCCAAAGTTTCATCCAAGGTATAAGCTTTTGTGTGCATTCACACATCTTCCATCTGAAGAAGTGTGGGTGGCACATGAAATCTTATACCTTGAATAAAATTTTGTACCTTGAATAAAATAGTCCACAAACTACTCCCATCCAGTGCATCCACAAACCTAGAAGAAGAAGAGATTGGATACCCAAGGGAGTCTCAGAGCGTCATTCAAACTCCTTTCCCTTCCCCTCCCCACAACAGACACCCTGTGAGGTAGGTGGGGCTGAGAGAGCTCTGAGACAGCAGCTGGTACAGAGCTATGGCTTGCCCAAGGTCATCCAGCAGGTGCAAGGGGGGAGTGGGGAATCAAACCTGGTTCTCCCAGATTAGAGTCCGCGCACTTAACCACTACACCAAACTGGCTCCTAGCATTGTTCTGCCAGTGAACTAGGGTTGCCAACTCCAGGTTGAGGAAATCCCTGGAGATTTGGGAGTCGAGGTTGGGGTTTAGGGGAAGGAGGGACCTAAGCAAGGCATAATGCCATGGACTCTACTTTCCAAAGCAGCCATTGATCTGATCTCTGTAGTTTGGCGCTCAGTTGTAATTCCAGGAGATCTCCAGACCCCACCTGTAGGTTGGCAACCCTAAAAAATCATATTCAGTGTACTAATTCTGCAGGAAGGCAACCTGATTTCCATGGGAACCTAACCCTTAGGAATTGATTCCAATCCAGTGTGGGAATAATTGTTGGACATAAGATATTGGTTCAGGCAAGGTTTTGTATAGATGGGATAGAAAATAATGTTTTATTGGTTTTGTCAAAACTGTTTTGACAACAAGGTAAACAGAATAAGAAGCAAAAGGTGGATGTGGCTGGATGACCACACTTCTGGGAACACTAGGTGTGGCCTAATATATTAATGAGCTGTGCTGTCAGGGGTGTGGCCTAATATGCTAATGAGTTCCTGCTGGGCTTTTTCTACAAGAAGAGCCCTGAGTGGATCTATTAGTTGTCTACACGTTTCTGAGTCAGTAATGAAAGGGAAGGGTTGAGAGGTTACAGTTATAGTGCATTCAAACTGGGTATGAAAAGGGGGGCTCCAATCCTGGAGTCTGAACAGTGCAATAAAGTCTGTGTTGGGCCACAGTTGTGTCTCTACCACTTGGTTTTTGCCACATGGCAAGAGCTCCACACCCCTCCCATCTGCCACTCCTCCTGTGGGCTTCCCAAGGACTTCCCAGATGTGCCCTAAAAAGCCTTGTGCTCAAAGGACTAACATTTACTGCAGGGGTGGCCAAACTTGCTTAACGCAAGTGCCACATAGAATAAACATCAGATGTTTGAGAGCCGCACGACATGAACAAACATTACGTGTTTTTATTGGGAAATATGCAGATTTGCCTCTTATCAACATTAAATGTGACTGCCAAAAATAATAACAAAAGGGTAAAAGCAGATATTGATAATGGTATTTATTTGTCCAATGATATTTGTTTTCTAATGATATTTAGCTTCCCCAGCTGCCCTGCCAGGAGCCACATAATATGTGTGAAAGAGCCGCATACGGCTCCCGAGCCACAGTTTGCCCACCCCTGATTTACTGGTTACCCCCAGCCCAAAGGACATCTGCTTAGCCTCAACCAGGGACCTTTTATTGTTCCGCAGGGCCTGCAAAACAGAGCTGTTCCGATGGGCCTTCGGCTGAGCCGGCAGGCATCCACCTCAGCTGGCCTCCTTACTTGAGTTCCCAATCCGCTGAAAGGGCCCATCTGATTCCACCTTGTGTCCCCAACAGATTAATATCACTGCTACCAATTTTATTGTTTTTATTATTTTAATGTGGCTTTATTGTAACGAGTCTTTGACTCAATTTGTTGTCATCCACCCTGAGCCCATTTGGGGAGAGCAGACTATAAACAAACAAATAAATAAATGTCTCAGAGGGAGGGCTCTCAGGTGCAGCCCGCACCGGTTGTAATGTGCCATGCATAGCAGGGCCCCAGCAGTACAGACAGGTTCTCTTGCTCGCCTCGCAGGCTTCTGTGTGAAGGGGAGAGGGCCAGAGGGTGGCCTGGATGAATAAGTTGGCTTATCACAGCAGTGAAAGCATGAGGCTGGACCTGGGAGACCCCGATTCCACTTGTACCATGGAAGCTAGGTGGGGGGCCTTGGCCCAGATGCACACCCTCAGCCTGACCAACCCCACAGGGTTGTTGTGTACATGAAATGGAGGAGAGGGGAATGATTGCTAAGAAAATGAGTGAATGAATGAGGCCCCTAACTGTGTGTCTACTCCTCTGGCACCCAGGGGGGAAGGCATCTGTGCAAGTAGCACTGAGGGGCAGGGGATCACAGGGGTTCCCTGAGCCAATGGTGAAGGGAGCAACTGCAGCGGACAGACTCCAAGTATTCAGGAGGGTGAGGGTTGGGGGGGGCTGGCCATGGGACATGATGGCATGTAGGGACAACAAATGACAGCGACCGCGTGCCTGTCATCACTGTGGGTTGTCTGTCAGGGGTGTGTGGTGGGAGCAGAGAATGGCACTTTCCTGAGCCACCCTTCCCCACCCCCAGCTGTGACATACAATGGCATCTGCCCCTGGGACTGGCCACGCCCACTGACCCGAAGTGCCCCGCCCCTTGTGCCGCCCCCATCTCAACACTACAGCGCAAGGCCACCCTGCAGTGGAATTGCCATGGATGAGCCCTTGCAAGCCGCCAGCTACACTCCCCCCCGCACCTCCGCTGCTGTGTAACTGGCCCCTTTGGGAGCCGTGACTAGAGGCACTGTCCCTGCCCCCTGGCTGGCCGCCGCAGCATAGGCGTGGGTCAGGATTGCTCTGAAACATACTGACAGCTAATAAGATTAGTGACAGCTAATATACAGGATATACTAATATTGATACATACATTATAAAAGAGCTCAGTGTTTTCAACATTATAAAGTTTAATTTGATGCCTCAATACGCCTCCAGTTCCACTGTAATTGTATGAGGCTGTCTCCATCCAAACAATGCACTTTGTTTTGTTTACTACAAAATTTGTTTTCTTATTTCAACATTTATTCCCCCCCCCCAAAAAAAAATCACAAAAATTGTGATCCAAGTGCCAAAGTAACACAGGGTGCATCAGTTTGCAGCGTTCCTTCAAATACCAGGTATATTTGCAATATTGCTTGGAGAAAACTTACAGTGGGAATCCAGAGCCAGCTTGCCTGCAAGGAAGCACCAGTTAATGAAATGACACCTGCATCTGAACACGCCTGCACGGTGGGTGAATGATATGTTCACATTCCAGGAACAAGCCAAGTAGTTATATACTGACTAGGTTATAAATGGTGTCCTTTATGTTGTTAAAGCAGTAAAATAAGTTTAGGTTTGAGAGGAAAGTAAGCACTGCATTTATTCCAGTTTTTCCAGACATGTTTCTGCTTATTACTGGGCAGGACAAGGGGGGGAAACCCTCCCTTCCTTGCATAGGGGAATGGTATTCCTTTGTCAACTGCTCAAGGTTTGGAGATACAATGGGATTTGGGGTGACATACCCCCCCAAATACTGCTCTGGGCAAGGGCTGCTCTTTGGGGTTCTACCTAATTCTTTAAAGTCGAGGTCTTTTGAGCCTTTGGGGCACCTTTGGTATTCTGACACAACATGGTGGGTGCAGCCACAAAATGGCTGCCACAAAATGGCTGCTGCAGGAGGTGGAACCAGCCACAAAATGGTTGCCTTAACTTACCTTCAGTCACACAGTGAAGATCCTTGGAGTGTAGAGGCAGCTGCTGCCAAAGCAATGTTTTTAGAGAATCTACACAGCCAGTCAAACCTCCAGTCAGAAGCCTTGCTGGGCAAAAGCCCCTTCCGCTTTCGAGAATCACTTGGCGGGTGTCAGAAAAAATGTCAGTGGGCCTCAAGGTGCCCACAGGCACTACCTTGGAGATCCCTGCTCTAAAGTGAGCAAACAGTGACAGTGGTCCAATCTGCACTGGTCTATCCCACCATTGTGCCAATGATCTCACATTGTCTCACAAACTTCTGTCTGCATCTCAAGCCGCACCCACTCTCCTATTGTTTCATCTCAGCATCAGCTGTCTGCATCATTTTATTGCCATTTAGTGGTGACTCCGAGGTCACTGCAGCATCTCACCACCTTATCTGGATTTGGTTTTAAGGTGTTTTAATTGCTCCTCCCCACCCTTGAGCTGCTGTGAGCAAAAAGCAGACAGCTGGAGCCGAATTCTCTCCCCCCATCTTTTCTAAGGAGATTCGCAAATTGTCACAAAGGAAACAAGTTAGCTGAAAATCCATTTATCTGTGTTTAAAAGGGAACATTTTTCTGCAATCCTCTTTTTGGGTGGGGGAGGGGGAAGCACACCCACCCCTGAACCCTTTATTATTTCCTGGGGCAGTCCCCAGCATGCCCTGCCTGGCAACCACTGGGTGTTTGGTGGTTTTTTTACCCAGCTTGTTCCATCTTTCCTGCCCCCCACCACCTCCCCCTCTGCCCGGTCACCCCCCTTTACAGAAGGGATTGTGGGTGCCGTTTCCTCCCCGCAGCGCAGTGCCCTGCCAGTGCCCCCGGGAGGCCGCTCCCCCCTAAACAGCTTATGTCCTGATGCAGACGGAGGAGAGCTTTGTACGGAGCCAAATGGGAAGCTGGTGCCACAGCAGCATGGAACAGCTTTACACAGCAGATGCACATTGGGCCAGGAGCAACCACAAACGATGCTTACTGCATGGTTCCAATGTTGAAAAGAGGTTCTTGGGGGGGCAGACCCTTGTGAACTATCTCCCCAATTATACACAGCTTTGTCACTGAGAAGGACTACTGTGCATTCCAGGAGTAAACATAATTCACCATCCATGGCAGGCCAGTACACTGTCTATGATATTGGCACATTATCTCGGGCAGCTCTAAGGATGGTGCAGGGCAATCAGTCCGGGAAGTTATTTATTCTCCGACACACAGCTTCCTCCTCACTTGAGCAACAGTTTATCACCAAGTGGAATAAGAATTTCTGAGTGGCTCTGTACCATGCCCCAGAATCTGTTGACGGACCTGCAAAGAGCGCATTCATCAGCGTGGAAGGCACACCAAGTATCTGATGCATTATGTCTCAGGCACTGGCAGTTTAACCCTCCCCAAAAGAAAATGGACCGTTCATTTTCAGGCATGTTGGTACATTCAATTACAGCCTGACAAGCCAAGGCAAAGACTCTCTCGGGAAGACTAATTAAGCCCCTCCGAATGGGGGAGAATTAGGATAACACTCAGCTGATTAAAACTGGGCTACTGTACTGCATAATTTGCTCAACGAGGACCAGGTATAAAATTGTGGCAATAGCTGGATTTACTTCCATCAGATTTACATCTCCCAGCCTCTTGATGTGAACAATCTCAGAGACGTTATTTGGTCTGAATGTTCATTTCACACACCAGTGATCATAAAGTACGTCCTGCTAAACTCATAGCAACTATCCAACTTTTCTGCAGTTCTTCCCAGGTTACTGTTCCCTGTTCTTGGTGGGACTGACATTTATTAGTAAAATGTCAAATATGCATTGTACTGGGACATGATCACTTCTAATTTCAGCAGTGGCTTATATAATGGAATACGCTTTCATTTGTTTAAAAGAATAAACCCTTCCCATAGAAACAAGCTGTAAGGTGGAATGCTAGTCCAGAACCCTGACAGGCTAGCTTTCTGTATAAAGGGAACTTTTTGGACAGAGGAGCATTCAGCAATTGTCTTCTGAACTGGCTTAGCTAAACACAGATTTACCACCCTGATGAAAACAAGGTCTAAAAGACTAAGCATGAATTGGGAAAGTCCATAGTATCACTTTATCCAAGAATATACAGTAGTGCCCCCAGGATAGCTATTCTTTTGCCTCAGACCTTGTCTGTCTCAGGGGTCCCTAACATAGCACCCGTGGGTGCCTTGGAAACTGCCAACACCTTTTCTGTCAACTGCCAAGTGTTCTCAGAAAGTGGGCAAGACCAGATGGGGCTTTTGCCCAGCCAGGCTTCTGATTGGCCCTTGGAGAGTTGATTGGCTGTGCAATTAATTTAGAAATGTTGCTTTGGCAGCAGGTGCCACTACAGCACAAGGGTCTTCACTGTGTGACAGAAGGTCAGCTGTGGCAGCCATTTTGTGGCTCTGCCCACCTCCCTGTGTCAGAATTCCAAAGGTGCCCACAGGCTCAAGAAGGTTGGGGACCTCTGGTCTATCTTATAACTTTCTCTTTTAAGCTCTTTCCTAGGATGGTTGTATGATTAATCAAATTACATATTGTGAAGTTACTTCAATGCTCCAAAAGTTGTATATAAATTCTAATATGGCAAAGAAGAAGAATCTGGGCTCCTACACACTATAGTAGGTGATGTGAAAGATCTGAGACCTTTGAGATCTGCTGCTGGTCAGAGTAGGAAAGACTGGACTTGATAGATGAAGGTCTTCACTCAGTAGAAGTTTTGAGTGGACAGGCTTCTTCTTGAATTTATACAAATGTTTTTTGAAACTGCAGTGTAGCCTTTCATGGTCTAATAATTAGTCAACATGTTTTCAAGCTCCCCCTAGCTGTTAAGGGTTCATCTCAACCAGAGCTGTGTTCAGAAAATAAGCTGTTTTCTCTGCCAGGAGCTATTTAATTTTGCTGTCTTCCCTTCCTCCCTGTGCTCTTCCCCTAGCCGGTGAGTCTTGTATTGAAGGCACCATGGAAAATTGTGGTTTTATATTTGACTTGTTCTGAGTTGTAATGTTTTGTGCCTGCATTTTAAAAATGCATATAGATTGTGGTATGAAATTATACAAATAGATGTTGCATGCCTCAAAATCTTTTTCTAAAATTACCCATATTTTAAAAAAGGGGGAAACCCCCCATGTTTTCCAACTCCAATGATTAAGCATAGGTTAATTACACTGATTACAATGATGTCAGTAGAGGACACCCATGATCCTAATAATAGCCGTATGACTCAAGACTTGTGTCCCCCACTGATACAGTGAATGTCTGGACTCTCCATCGTTTAACAGGAGGCAATCCTTAAAAAGGGATCCCTGGTCTAGGACCTACATAAGGGCTGATCATACATTCATAAAAGGACATTTACACAAAGGAATGGCAGGCAAAGGAAAGATTCCCTTCCTACCCATCCAGTCGCTTTCTTTGGACTTGTTCCTGGTTTCAGAGCTGAGAAAAATGACCTAGGTGGAAGGGAATTTGCCAGAGAAAATCAGCAGATGGTTCGGCATTCCCATCTTGCCCACCAACTCTCCACTGCAAACGTATCCTCCTCCCCCTGTCCCATGTTAGCAATCCCACAATACAGGACCCGGCGTCTATCATCATAACTTGTAGTTCTGCTCTAAGAAACTCTCAACCCTGGAGGAATACACTTTACTACCATGATGGAAGAAACAAAATGGAAAGAATTGATTTCTCGAGGAGTTATTCGGTATGTGTGCTGAGAAATCAGACCTGGTTTTCACAGCATCCCAGCGTCTTTCTAGGAATTTATTCTGTCCATTCAGCCCAGCCTGTCCAACAGGAAAACTGTGTATTGCTGTAACATTAATTGGGATGTGATAATGTAACTGTGCCTGGAGGTTCCAGGTGAGATTTGCCCTTCCTAGAGTGAAAATTCTTATTCTCAAGCAAAGCTGGGAACTGCCACTTGCTGGCGGCCACTGGGCATGAAGCCTGGCTCTCCAGCCTGCCTTGAGTGCAAATCATAAGCATTTAGGACCTTATACAAATGTTATAACTTGGGGGAGGAGAATATCGAAAAGAAGGGATTGGCTGTATGTGCAGGAGTCTTCAAGGACTGCTGAGAACAGTAGACGGGCTGAGACCGCACAGCTCCAAGGCACAACAGAAAGTAAAAAATAGGTATATATATATATTTTAAAAGGTATCCAGATAGAGTCTTGAGAGTTGGCTCCTTTCCTGTGTCTCTATGATGGCATATTGTCAGGCTGAATTGTGTGTGTGTGTGTGTGTGTGTGTGTGTGAGTATGCACACTGCTTTTCTTCTCCTGCATTGCCACAGGCAAAGCACCCTTTGTGGCCAGTCCTTTTCCCCATGCATTCCACTAGCAAATTATCACTCACTGCAGAGCAGCTCAAAGCTGGGTCTTTGGATCAAGTTGTTTGGCAGCTGACAGTCTGAAATATTGGAAGAGGATCAGAAGGACGCAGATCTAAATCGAGATATTTTCAGTACCCTCACTCCATTGATTTCCAGTACAAGTTCTTGTCTTTTTTTCCCCACTCCTGGTGCTTAGAGCACCCTAGGAGGCATTTCTGATCAAGCAAATGACATTTCTGATCAAGGAAATAGCTCAGGGAGAGAAGAATTATACCCCTTCTTCCCCGGTGCTGTGAAACCAACCCATATTGGGTGAAATATACTGGGTTCAAATGCATATAGTGATCAGCTCATAGTTTATTAGCGATTTCAGCCATGTGGTTGAAGACAAAGACTGCCCTGCAGGAGCCAGGCATTTATGACCTAAAAGGTCACACCCACAAGCACAGCCCACTCCCAATGATAGGCTATTTACATTACATTATTTCTCCATTGGTTTACTCCAGGATCCCTGTTTCCCTTCTGGTCCCTTTTTGGATCCTAGCCAGCTTTAGTTATGCAACCCCAAGCTCAAGCTGGTTTTTCCATCCCAATGGAATGGCATCAACGCAATACATTTCACCCCTCCCCCCCAAGGTCAAACTGCTCAACAGACAAAGTCTCTTAAGTATGCTGGTCAGTGCCGTTCTTGATTCAAGCGGTGCGGTTCTACTTGAGGGGTCGGAGTTTCTGGTGCAGGGTCTTCTGCTGCCTCTGGGGTGCTGGCGGATTCTGGTGGCGTTGGCATGGCCTCTGGGCTCTCTGTGGTCTCGGGTCCCTCTTGCTGTCCTCCATCGGTAGGTAGGTCACTGCCCGTCGTGGATTCCCCTTCGGGTGCCGGTTCTGTTGAATGAAGCAGTTCCTCTTCAAAATCCTCTGGCTCGACTGGGGGGCTGCGGTGGCATAGCTGGTCGATGTGCCTGCGCCACAACTGGCCATCCTCGGTAGACACCTCGTATGAAAGGGGCCCGGTTACTCTACAGATTTTGGCCGGTATTCATGCTGGTCTGCTTGAGAAGTTTCGGGTGTAGACTGGGTCTCCCAGGAAGAATCCATGCGGCGCTTTCCTGCTCTTGGCCCCTGAGTGAGAGTCAGGGGCACGATCCAGGTGTAACTTGTCCAAACAGGTGGTGAGGCATTGCCTCATGAGGAGTTCAGTGGGGCTGTGGCTGGTGGAGGTGCTTGGGGTCACCTGGGGGCCAAAGAGGAACGCGGCAAGTTGGTGATCCCAATCTCCGTGGACGATCCTCCATAGGGACTCCTTGGTGGTCCCTACCTCCAAATGTAGCTGGGACCACGGTTTGTGGGTGAACTCCCACTGCTGTACTGGTGCCTTGAGAGGCTCTGGATGGGTCTCTTGGCATGCTTGGCAATGACAGATACAGTCCTCAATTTCCCTGTCCATGCTGGGCCACCATATGTAGCTGTGGGCCAACACCTTCATTCTCACGATTCCTGGGTGTGTTTCGTGTAGGGCTGCCAGAACTTTGTGGTGCAACGGCGCTGGCACCACCACTCAGCTTCCCCACAGCAGGCATCCCTTGTGTCATGACAGTTCTTCTCGTTGGGAGGAAAATGGCATGAATTCTGGGCCCACTCAGCTCGTGGGCCAACCCCTCCCCACCCAGTCCAAGATGCGGGAAAGGACTCGGTCCTTGGTGGTGCTGTGGGACACATCTGATACCTGAAGAGGACGGTCGGGCAGGTCTTCAAGAAGCAAGACATGATGCTCTGGTGTCAGGTCTGGATCACAGGAGGGCAGTGGCAGGTGGCTGAGGGCATCAGTGTGACCCATCGCCTTCTAAGGTTGGTGTACGAGTGAGTATTGGTAGCCGGCCAGGAAGATGGACCAACCCAGCACCCTTCGCGACAGCATTTGAGGAGTTTGGCAATCCGAAGCCAGCATACCCAGTAGCAGCTTATGATCTGTAGTGATGGTGAACGGGCAACCGTGGAGGTAGTCATGAAACTTTTTTACTCCAGCAACGATTGCCAGCGCCTCTTTGTCGATTTGCGCATAGTTGCATTCGGCTGAGGACAGAGTGTGGGAGTAGTAAGCCACAGGACCTCTCAGCCGTCTGGTAGCTGGTGCCCTAGGACAGGTCCAGCCCCATGTGGGGAAGCGTTGCAGGCAAGGATGACTGGCAGCTCTTCATCAAAGTGTGTGAGAACAGCATTGGATGTGAACAGCTCCTTAACAGCCCGGAACGCGGTGGCTTGCTTTCACCCTCAGACCCAGGTGTTAGCCAAATTGCTCTGTTTGCTTTAATAAAAGGCTAGGGAATTATGATATTAATGTGCAATTGGCATAACTACAGGATCATGGCCTTTGTATACCAGAGTCCCACTTTATCCAGGTAACAGAAATAGACGCAGAGACTTGATAACTAAAGCAGTGATCTCTTTACTGAAGAATTCTTAAGTCCTTATACACAATAATCAAACATTCAGACACACAATACAGAACTAAAGAAGTAGAGGTGATTTATAGGGAATAGAGGGGGTGAGTTATGGGGTGATACTACCTGTCCAGATGTCCAGAGGTCCATGAGGAAAGTATTATGGCCTAAACCCAGAGGGTAAAGGGGTGGCCTGCCAGTTGGCATCAGGGTGGAAAACACACACAGTCTGAGGCCATGGACCGAGATAGTTAAAGGCACTGGAAAACAATGCAGACCAATGGAAGGTCTTGGGGGCTGGTCTCAGGTGAGAACAAAAGATTACCTGGGCTAATCAGGTGTCCCAAGAGGTGTGTGACACCAGGATGGGCAAGGCCTAGATGTGGCCAATGAGCTTTCAGAGGAGCAGAGTCTGGATTAACAACTGGAGCCAGGTGTGCTGGGGCTAGCTGAATGGATTTTAAGACCACTGATGGTTCTGCCAAGGCAGCTGAATAGTGTCAGAATCTGACAATAGTATGCTTGTCTTTCTGTGTCTGTGATCTATATTGTAGCCATTTGTTATTTACTGCTTGCCTTGAAGTATATTATCTGCTCTGCTAAATGTAACTGTCCCTTCCTGGGAGAGTGGTGTGCCGCATTCCTGAACGTCATATAAACAACTGGGACTATCGCATCCGTCCACTCCCACTAGCCTTTGAGGCTCGAAGTATTTTATCTTGCTATTCTAACCTTGGAGACTCTCGGATTGTTTCTAACGAAATGTTTAGCCTATCGTTCACACATTTGGGTCGCACAGGGCAGGAAGGGAATTTTTATTGCTTTCCCACCTCTTCTGTGAGAACCAAACAGTTGCCACTTTTCCCCGCTTCTTTGTATCTGCTCTGATTGGTCCAGTGCTTGTGTTCAACTGTGCCTGAAGGTATATTAACCCATGTTACCTGTTGTCATGTATCTCTAACAAACATCGAGAACCTGAACCATTATTAGAAATAAAAGAACTTTGCTTTCAACAAAGGTCTGGTCTGATAGTGTCAGCTCAGAAGCCTCACAGATTGTTAGAGATCCTGCTTTCAGGACCTCTCATACCTGACCATGTCAGACGATGAGACCATTCCCGTCACTGAGGGAGGTGTCCCGGTATCCACCACTCCCAGCAACCCAGTTGAGCAGCCAGTGCCGGTCACCACGGGCCAGGCTTCCCCGGCCGGGACCAAGGATCGGCTGGCCACCCTCCCCAAGGTACTCGTGGGCCACGTTCAGCGGCGGCACTTCCGAGTCATGGATCCATGATCGGAAAGGGGCCCGAGTACGCTTCAGCGAAGGCCGTTCAGAGGTTGGTCTCCCGGGTCTGCTGGACGAGGATCGGTGTTTCCCGCGGGGTCCAGATGACTGGCGGTACAGTTTCCAAGATGAGGAATGCTGGCAGCCACGGGGCCCTGACCCCATGGGAGAAGACCTCGGGCGAGTGCTAGACCGGAGGTTTGGCGAGATGCATGACCGCATCACAGTGGAATTGTGAGAGGCAGTGCTGGAAATGCAGCAGCAGCTGATGGGGGCCCTTGCCACAGGGGGGCAGGTACTGGTACCCCCCAGGATGGGGGTGGTGCCGGGGGAGCACCACCCATCCCAGTACCTGGCGGAGGTGGGGGCGTGCTGTTGCAGCCCATGGCCCCTGTGGGACCCCTGCCGGGGGGTCCCCTGCAACCTGGACCCACTGCCCCGCTGCCTGGGGATCGGATGATCCGCCAGGCACCCAATGACACGCTGATGGCCACGTTCGATGGGGACCCAGAGAAGCTTTGATTTTTCATCATCGAGATCGAGAGGTTCCTGGCGGCATGGGGCCATCTCTACCCAACCGAGCGAGATTGAGTGGGATATATTGGTTCCAAGCTGCGAGATACAGCCAGCGATTGGTATGTAAGCCTGCACAACCCCCCAGGGCCAGAACTACGTACTGTGAATAATTTTATGTGGGCCCTACGGCAGCATTACGAAGATCCCCTGGGTGAGGAGAAGGCCCAGAACCAGTTACGTCAACTGTTTCAGGGACGCTCCTCAGTGAGGGAGTACACGGATTGCTTTCGGCGCATCGCGGCCAAAGTGCAAGGGTGGTCAGAAGACCTGTTCGTGGAAAAGTACCGTGAGGGGTTGAGTTCCGAAATCTACGAGACGATTCTAAGGAATGGTCAGCCGATGTCCCTAGTGGTGTGGATGAGGGCGGCTGCAGATGTGGAAGAGCGCTTCATCCTGATTAAGCTGCTTCCCACCAACCCAGAGCCACCCAGAAATCGAAGTTCAAGATGGCACTACAAGAACTCTGCAACTCCCGGTTCAAGCAAGGGCTGTGCATGAAATGTGGGGAGAGTGGCCACTTTGCCTCTGCCTGCCCCCGAGGAGGTTAGAAAACCCCGAAGACCTCCACCCCCCTCGGCAGTGGAACACCTTGACCTGGCAAGTCTCCGTTTAAACCCCGGGCATTACATCTGGAAGGGGCAACATGCGAGCAGGGAAAGCTGGAGGCAGTGCAGCTGTCAGGAAACTTCAATGACCTGCAGTAACCGGCGCAGAGCTGCAGGTCCCCTCACCTGATGCGCCACCCCCGGTGAGCATCCCTGGTCCCTTACTTTATATGGTCGTGTCTGTGATAGTGCCAGGTACGGGAACCCATGTACAGGTGCGTTCGGAATGTGCCAGAGACTTGATAAGCCCATTAGTAGTAGAGGGGTTGGGGCCCAAAGTTAACCCCCTGGGCGAGCCGCTACGGTTTACCCAAATGGACGGCTTCGAGATGAAAGAGGTGTGTGTAGCAGAAACAGTGGGGACTGGGGAGCACTGGGAGGAATGAGCTTTCGTGATCACACCCAATACCCAATTCCCCATGGTGCTGGGGAGCCCCTGGTTGAACTCACACGACCCCTACATTAAGTGGAGTGATGGAAAGATTTCGTGGATTGATCCAAAGTGTGCCCAACACACCTGAGACCCCAATTGGGGTACTGGACCTCCCACTCCCATCACCGTGGCAGCTATGGCCCTGGCCCCCATAAAGATTCCGGCGGAATATAGAGACTTGGCTGAAGTGTTTAGTGAGACAGAGGCGGATAAACTTCCCCCCCACCGCCTCACTGACTGCACAATTGAGCTGCTTCCGGGTGAAAAGTTGCCCAAGGGGAAGCTATACTCTATGGGCCCAGCAGAGCGAGAGGAGCTGAGGAAGTTTTTGGACAAAAACTTAGACCGAGGTTTTATCTGCCCAGCCAAATCCCCTTTTGCCGCCCCAGTTCTGTTCCGGAAAAAGAAGGATGGGGGCCTGAGGTTGTGTACTGACTACAGGGGACTGAACGCTGTCTCTGCCTCCAACGCTTACGCCCTCCCTTTGATCAAGGACTTGTTAGCGGAGGCAGCTAAAAGGAAAATCTTTTTGAAATTGGACTTGCAAGATGCATATTTCCGGGTGCGCATCAGGGAGGGGGACGAGTATAAGACTGCCTTTAACACTCCCTTGGGACAATTCGAATACCTGGTGATGCCGTTCGGATTAAGTGGTGCACCCGGAGTGTTTATGAGTTTGATCAATGAAGTGTTGCACAAGCATCTTTTCAAGGGGGTGTTGTTATCTAGATGATATCTTGATTTACTCCCCTGATAAGCCCTCCCATGTGAAATTAGTGTGTGAGGTGCTCGCAACGTTGCTGGAGCATCGACTCTATGCCAAGCTTTCAAAGTGTGAGTTCCACTGCACCGAGGTCGACTTCTTGGGCTATCGGATTTCCCAGCAAGGGCTGGAAATGGATCCCACTAAAGTGGAAGCAGTGGTGCAGTGGGAAGCCCCCCAGACACGCAAACAACTCCAGAGCCTATTAGGATTATGCAACTTTTATAGAACCTTTCTAAAAGACTTTGCAACTATCACCCTGCCCCTCACTGAGTTGCTAAAAACCAAGGGACGGGCCCCCGAGGCAGGTAAGCCGGGGGAGAGATTGTGTTGGACTGTGGAGTGTCAAAAGGCATTTGAGGAATTAAAGCGGTTGTTCACGTCGGAACCCATCCTAGCCCACCCTGATGAGACCAAAGAATTTGTGATTCATGTAGATGTGTCCGATGTGGCGATGGGGGGAGCGATCCTGCAAATGGGTCCAGATGGCGCCTTACACCCCTTAGCCTACATCTTGAAAAAATTCAATGAGACTGAGAGACACTGGTCAGTGTGGGACAAAGAAGCCGCGGCCATCCAGCTAGCCTTGTCCACTTGGAGGCATTGGCTTGAGGGGGCACAAAAGCCGTTTGAAATTTGGACCGATCACAAAAACCTGGAGGCTTTGCGTACTCAACGGTCCCTGAATGCCAAGCAGCTCCGTTGGGCTGATTTTTTTTCTCCAAATTTAATTTTGTATTGAAACATTTCCCTGGGAAAGCCAACTCCTTAGCAGACGCATTGTCCCGCTTGCCCCAACATGAGTCCCAGAGGGAAGAAGTGTTTGACTCCATGTTTTCGCCTCAGCAACTGGGAGGGGCAGTGGTGACTTGGAGCCAAGGGAAAGTAGCTCCGGCTCCCACTCTATGGACTGTGAAGTGTGCTGCTGAGTATACTAAGGACGAGGTCGAGGAGTGGGCTGAAGACTGTGAAAATGAGAAGCACTCTGATGAGTGTTGGAACCATGGGTTCAAACTAATTGTGCCACGCTCCTTATGTAAAGAGGTTTTGTCTTTCTGTCAGGACACTTTGGTTTCCTTAAGCTTTGGACTTGGAAACTCTGTAGAACTGCGTGCAGTCTGTTGGCGAAGGCCTCATCCGTGGGTGCAGCTATTAAAACGTAACCGAAGAAGGGCTGCACTCCAGGGATCCCTTTAAGGAGAGAGTCCATGAGATTTTGGAAGATTCCCGGGGCTACGTGACCCCAAATTGCAACTTTCACACCCAGAATGCACCCCTGTGGGTCACTATTGTCTTGGCTTCAGAAGTCGCATCATCAATGGGGAGCTGCTGGTAAGCCTGTGCTAGGTCCAGCTTGCTGAAAACCTTGGAGCCCGCAAGTGACATTAGTACGTGGCGGACCACGGGGACTGGATATGCAAGGTCCTGTAGGGCTTTGTTTATCATACATTTGTAGTCCGTGCAGATGCGGACGTCCCCATTTGGCTTAATGGGTGTCAAGATGGGGTTTTCCCATAAAGTGTGAGGTACTGGCTCCAGAACCCCTTGTGCCACCAGCCAGTCTAGTTCCTCATCTATTTTTGGTTTTAGGGCAAATGGCACCCCTCTGGACTTCATTCTTATGGGCCGCACATCCGGAATGAGTTGCAAAGACACTGGGGGTCCTGTGTAGTGGCCCAGTGAGCCATCGAAAACCCTGGGGAACTCTTCACACACCCTCTGAAAGTCTCTCATGGCCACCTGGTGCACACCCATTACGCGGAACCCCAGGGGCGCGAACCATGCCAGACCGATGAGGCTCATGCGACTGCCCCATACCACTAACAAGTCCAAAACCCCGTCGAACTGCCGGTACTGCACTCGGAACTTGCTGGTCCCCAGGACAGACACCTCATTCTTAGAAAAATCCCAGAGGGTGAATCTGGTGGGCTGTAGGGGAGGGTGCGCTCCTGGACAAAGTCTCTTAAGTGTGTCCTCTAATATGATAGAGATAGAGGACACTGAGTGCAGTTCCATCCTGCAAGGGCTACCCTCTATGAGTATGGTTACCGAAATTTTGTTGGGGGTGTCTAGGGGGAAATTCAGTACCTGTTGTTGGTGGGTTGAAGTGGTGTGAAGCTGTTCGGAGTGGGTGGAGATGTGAGTAGCTGCTGTGGGTCGCCTCTGGTTTCCCCTTGCATGGCATACTCTGGCAATGTGGCCGACCTTTCCATCGTGGAACCAGCAGGACCTCCTCTCATGGTTTTCACTGTAGCTGGCGCACGATGTCAAGGTGGACGACTCAGCGGATCAGGGTAGTGCAGTCAGGCATTGTGCGGTGGGCTGTGTTTGGTGGTGCCTTGGGCGCTGCAACTGGAGTACCTCATCCTCTTCTCCCTTGGTGCTGTCTACATGATGGGAGGTCATGGCTGGCCTTTGCAAAGATGGTAGACCCTTCCTACACTGGACTTCGGCGGTGAATTTCTTGGCAGACTCAGTGGTGAGAGCAACCTCCATGGATTCCTTGAAGTTAGGATCACCCTTTGTGAGGATCTTCCTCCGGATTCTTTCATCCCGTAGACCACAGACCAGCTGGTCATGGAAAGCATCCTCCCGTATGGGAAAGTTGCAATGCTGGGCAATCTGCTAGAGTGCGGTGACAAACTTGGAGATTGTCTCAGTTGCCGACTGGTTCCTTGTGTGGAACTCATGGCACACGGTGATGACCAACAGTTTGGGCAAGAAGTGCTCCTTGAACCAGTCCATTATCATCTGGTAGTTGGTGGGCTTGAGCTCCGCCTGCACGAGGAGTGAGCGGGCGACCTCATATGTCACCTGGCCGCAGACACAGAAAAATGTGGTGCACTTCATCTCAGCCTCCTTGATCCTGGAGGACTCTAGGAAAAACTCAAAATGACCGAGGTAGGACTCCCAGTTCTCTGTGGTGGTGTTGAACACGTCAAAATATTCAGGAGCAGCAGCCATCGTCTCCGGAGCAGAGTGAATCACAGGGTCTTGGGCCTCGTCCCTCTGTGCAGTGCTGATTGGAGCCAGTTCGCTCATCTGGATCCCATCCTCATCGCCAGTTAAATATACTGGGTTCAAATGTGTAGTGATCAGCTCATAGTTTATTAGTGATTTCAGCCATGTGGTCGAAGACACAGACCGGGTATTTATAACCTAAAAGGTTACACCCACACCCCACTCCCAATGATAGGCTACTTACATTACATTGTTTCTCCATTGGTTTACTCCAGGATCCCTGTTTCCCTATTGGTCCCTTTTTGGATCCTAGCCAGCTTTTGTTATGCAACCCCAAGCTCAAGCTGGTTTTTCCATCCCAATGGAATGGCATCAACTCAATACATTACATTGGGCCTCTCTTTTTTGTAGCTCATTTAAACATCTACAGATCTAAACACAGAAAAATGGGAAAGGGATCGAAGGCTAGGTTAGCTCAGTCACAGTAGTGCTGTTCCTTTCCCAGACAGCCAGGGCAGTGCTGAGAAGGTGCCATCTAGCTCTTTTTCCATCGATGAAGCCATCTCTGGACGGAGCAGCGTCATGCCTGGACTGAAAAGAAGTCCCAAGAATATGTATCATACTCACATCTGTTGGGGAGGGGCCATGGCTCAGTGGCAGAACATCTGCTTGGCATGCAGAAGGTCCTGGCATCTCTAGCTGAAAGGACAAGGTAGTAGCTGATGGGAAAGACCTCAGCCTGAGACCCTGGAGAGCCACTGCCAGTCTGAGTAGACGATACTGAACTTAATAGACCAAGGGTCCACCTTCACATCTGTTGGGGAGGGGCCATGGCTCAGTGGCAGAACATCTGCTTGGAAGGCAGAAGGTCCCAGGTTCAATCCCTAGCATCTCCAGTTGAAAGAATGAGTTGGTACTTGAAAGGACCAGGTAGTATGAAAGTGCTCAGCCTGGGATCCTAGAGATCCACTGCCAGTCTGAGTAGACAATATTGAACTTGATGGACCAAGGTTCTTATTCAGTATAAGGCAGCTTCCTGTTTCCATGTGTGTCCAAAACTAGTTGGAAACAGCGGCCTTACTTCCTGGACTCAAAACATCATCTTCCTCAAAAAGAACAGCATTTAAAGTATCTGCATGTCATCTCTATCTATCAATATATATATACATTTGCTGCTAAAAACTTGCCATTGCTTTATGTATTATTCTTTTGATGAATCACTCTTTCGGCTCCAAAGTGGCAAGCCATTTCCTTATCAATGGGGGGAGACAATAGGGAGGACGGCCTTCCTTCTGTTCTCTTTATGCTCTTCCTCTTTATGGAAGTAAAGTGTGACTCCTCTCTTCTCTCTACCTATCTTACCAGGTCAGAACAGAGAAACGAACTGACCCAAAACAGGTGGATGAGGCCCTTAGCATAGTGGTAGCAACATCAGTTCTCTGAAACACAGAGAGAAGTGCAGACAAGAGGTTGTCCAGCCCAAGAGTAGCAGAGATCCCAATGCAGCAGCTCACCTGGCAACTTCTCTGAAGGGCATGGTTTTCTTGTTACAGAAATATTGTTCATGCCCATAGGTTAGGATTAGAGATGGGTTTTTCATAATGACTAATGGCTCACTCCCACTCAGAGTTTTTCTGCAGGTTTGCTAGCATTTTGTACATCCAGAAAGCTTATTTTTCACCTCATTCCAGTCACTCTGGATATGCACATTTGGACCATCAAGAACCATTTCCAGAAGCTAGTTCGTCTCAGCCACCATCAAGGGGACTCCCCTTCTGCCCCTTTTTTTCTCAGGCTTTGAGGGTTCCCCCCCCCCCCCTTTAATGCATCTCAATTGTCATTGTTTCCTGGCCGATATTGGTGCCACGAGGATTCCCTTAGTTTACCTTGTCAAAAGACAGGGCTTTTATTGACCTTTACTGAGTCTTACTGGCATTAGAACAATACTTTTTTCCCTCAAAATATTTTTGTAGGTATTTAATAGCTTTTCAAAGAAAAGTAGACTCGGCTAATTTAGCAGATTAATTCACAATTGTCATCTGAGAACCACTGATGCTTATGGTTCATTTGGTAACCGGGAGACGCTGTGGAGCCATTCGTACCTAATGCTGCAGATTTGTCTGGCTCTTCTCAGATCTAACTTTGTAAAGCTGAGAGTATCAGAATGGATGGAACCACTGGGTTTGGGGAGAAAGAAAATATTGTGAAGAGTGATGGTGTGTCAGCAAACAGAAGTGTGGGGGGAGAGACAAGGGCCCTACTTGGCCAGACTCACTGGGAGCAAGATGAGCCCTCGTGGCACCACCAGGGCCTCAGGGACTTGCAGTGGATGGGACCGGTGGCTTCACAGGTCCTGGATACGATGAAGGGCATCAGCCATGTCCTCCACTTTCTTCCACATCGCCAGTCTCAATGGAACTTCTAGTGCCTTAGAATCTCACCTTGATTTACAGGAGGACTGGGAAGCTAAACTAGGGTTGCTAACCTCCAGCTGGCACCTGGAGATCTTCTGCTATTACAATTGATCTCCAGACAACCAAGATGAGTTCCCCCAGAGAAAATTGCTGCTTTGGAGGGTGGATTCTATGGAATTATACCCCACTGAAGTCCCTTTCCTTCCCAAACGTTTGCCCTTCTCAGGCTCCACCTCCCAAATCTCCAGGTATTTCCCAGAGCTGGTAACCCTAAATATGACCCAGAGCTGGTAACCCTAAATATGGCCCAGGAGCAACTAATGCTGACCAGCAGTGGGAACTGGCTCATCCATTTCCCTTCAAAATGGCAGCACAGCCAGAGGAGACAACTGATGAGCTGACTCTGATCAATGTTACTGCTGAAGGGTCCAAGTCAAGTAGCCCCTCAGGCCTCGGCAGAACTGGTGGGGCTTGACAAGACTTGCTCCCGGCCTCCAGAACAACAGCCCAGCAGGACATCTCCCTGTGAGGTAACTGGCCAGTCCATCCCTGGCTTGATTGCTTGGGAGGGGAAATAGCCAAGCTTCAAAGGTCTAGTGTTCTGCTGGCCAGCATGTGTAGCAGCAGAGGACTGTTTTAAGGATTGCCGACTCCAGTTCGTGAAATTCCTGGATATTTGGGGTTGGAGCCTGGGGAAAGCAGGCTTTGGGGAGGGGAAGGACTTCAGTGGGTTACACTGCCGTAAAGTCCACCTTCCAAAGCAGCCATTTTCTCCAGGGGAAATAGTCAGTCCCCTGAGTAAAAAAATAAATAAATCTGTAAATAGAAAAATAACACAGCAGGGAGAATAAATTTAGAGTCCAGTGGCACCTTCAAGACCAACAAAGTTATATTCAAGGAATGAGCTTTTGTGTACAAGGCATGCTTTTTCAGATACATTGGAATGGTAGGTAAGGTTCAAATTTATAACTAAAGCTAAAGTTTAGCAATAAATATGTCAAAATAGCAGATAAATGTGTAAAGGTATCTTTTCTAATTGTGGGAAGTAAACTGAGACTCTCCATTCTCTCAGGCATGGAGGTCACAACAGCATTTTTTTCCTCTTTTGAGGTGGATGCAGCAAAACAGCCCAATATTCCTTGCATTATATTCAGTATTCTAATATATAATGCAAGGAGTATCTTGAATAAAAGGTGCCACTGGACTCTAAATTTGTTCTTCTGCTTTAGACCACCTGGACCTATCTTCACAGCAGGGAGAATGTTGGACTAGAACCTTTCTTATTTATGTGCTCAGATTTTCATTTGAGGGAGTTTCTCGATGTGGGGAAAATGTTAACTAATGACATCCCGGCTGCAGTCTGAAGTGCTGCAGTCCCCCTGGTGGTGGCTGGAGATCTCCTAGGATTACAACTGATCTCCAGGCAACAGAGCTCAGTTCGCCTGGAGCAAACGGCTGCTTTGGAAGGTGGGCTCGATGGCCTTATACCCTACTGAGATCCCTCCTCTCCCCAACCCCCCCTCCTCTGGCTCCACCCCCAAAATCTCCAGGTATTTCCCAACCCGGAGCCGGCAACCCTAAGTCCACTCTGCCTCCTCAGCCAGCTTCCCATGCAGTCTAAAGCCTGGTTCAAATGTGGCGCCTGTGCAACTTTGTGTGGGCTCAGCTTCTCACTGAAGCCAGGATATGAACCGTGCAGAACTGCTTCTTGTGCTTAGGCTGCACACCAGAGAAGCAACAGCCATGCAGATGTGGTACTGCTGTGCAAATAGATCACATGTCATGACTTTGCAGCTATTTCATAATGCAGAAACTTTCTTTCAATGTATTGAATGCACCACAAGAGAATTATTTTAAGTGTTGTCGCTATATGGTATCCAGAAATAAATTTTATGTTAATGAAAAATATTATTCCAAATAACCCACAATATAAAAGCATGATTTATTTTTGAAGTGTATCGTCTTAAAAGTTTAAGATTAATATTAATGTTAATGTTTTCTTTTTATTGGACAAACTTGTAGGATATGACATATGACTATTAATTGCCATTGACCCTGTTATGTAAAACCACATTGATACAATTTTATCCTTATTGGATAAGAATGCTTTGTTAAGTTTTTGTTTTTTTATTGTTGGAAAATTTTGAAACTTAATAAAAAGTTTAATTGAAAAAAAAACCTGACTTTGCAGCTCACCTTAAAGGAAATGCTGAGCCTGCATGGTGGTGTTCTAAGAAGCCTTTGCCTCATTGGCATCATGTTTAAATCAAATCCTTTTAGAATGGAAAGAGAGGAAAAAATATGCCTGTGTCTTGCAGAGGGGTTGCCAGGGACCTCCAGGCAGTGGGGAGGGGGCTGGGCTGCTGGAGACAGAGTGATGTCACTTCCTGTGTGTATTGGAAGTGACTGTTGGGATATTTGGTTAATGTAGCAGATGTTTGCCCAGTTGGAAAGTACTGGAGTCGGGAGGCCAGTAACAGTGAAAACAGCATTGTAGTTTATTGCGGGTCAAGATGGAACATGAAAAACCCCAGGTTCAGAGCCCTCTTTTATGCTGGTCGGAGATAATCCTCCGACCTCGCCCAAATGTCCTGATAGGACCTTAAGATATGGTTACATTTCATAGGTCCCTGAGGGGAAACCTAGGCTCATGATTGGTGGTTGTTTAGGATCCGACTGGCTATTGTTCTGTCTGGCCGAAGCTCAGGTAGAATTGGACCATGTGCAAAGTCCATGTAGTGGTCGCCATTACGCGAGCACATGACAACCACGATGTTGATACATAACACACCTCCCCCCATAGTCCCCTAAAAACATAGTCCTTTAAGTACCCAGGCCGGTGACATTCGCATCCCAAGCGCTGGGGCGTTGCTGGTCGCAGGGCGTTGCTTGACTCAGGGAGTGGGGTAGCAGGCGCCTGTTCAGGAGTGTCTGTGGCCAGGTCCGGCAGCAGCGCCAGAGGTGTGGAATCATCAGGACTGCCAGGTGGCAGGAGTTCTGCAGGCTCCGTGTCGTGGCTGGACTCCGGGAGTGGGCCCTGGTCCGGTTCAGCGGATGCAGGAGTCTTGGGAATGTACAGTGCGTTGCTCTGTAGGTGCCGCTGGAGTTGGTCGATGTGGCACTGCCACACCAACCCTTCCTCGGTGAGGACCTCGTATGAGAGTGGTCTTGTCGAGTGGACGATTCTACCGGGGACCCATGCCGGACCCCATGTGTAGCTCCAGATGTAGACCGGATCCTCCGAGAAAAAACCTCATGGAGCTGGCCGGAACTCTGGCTCGGGGTTGCCGTAGGTAGTATGGTCAGGGTGGAGTTGGTTGAGCATGGAGCTGAGACACCGGCCCATCAGCATCTCTGCCAGTCTGTGGCCCATCCCAGTGTGAGGGGTATTCCCCTGACCAAATAGGAACTTTGCTAGCTTGAATTCCCAGTTGCCCTGATCCATCCGTTTGAGTGCTTCCTTGGTCGTTCTTACCATTCATTTCCCTTGCCTGCTGGTCGCGGGATGGAAGGGCGCTGAGTGGATGTGTTGGATGCCGAGGCAGGTTACAAAGTACTGAAACTCCCCGAAGGTGAAGGCCATCCCATTGTCCATAACAAGGGTGTCCGGAAGTCTGTGGGTTGCAAATATGCACCACATAGTCCAGACAGCTGCCTCGGTCAAGGTAGCCCACACTGGGACTACCTCCAGCCACTTGCTGTAGCTATCTACAATGATAAAAAACAACTGGCCCTGGGCTGGCCCTGTGAAGTTCAGGTGGAGGCAAGACCAGGGCTTGTTGGTTGACTCCCAGGGTCGGACGGGGGCATGAGGAGGATCGGGGCACGACTCCTGGCATTTGCTGCACCGATGGACTTGGTCCTCGATCTCCTTGTCCATGCCTGGCCACCACACGTAGCTGCGGGCCAGGGCCTTTATTCGGAAAATTCTGGGATGAGACTCGTGAAGGGCCACCAAGACTTTGGCGTGGAGTAGCCCCGAGATAACCACCCTCTTCCCCCATAGCAGGCACCCCTTGTGAGTGGACAGTTCATTGCGCCTGGTGGTGTAGGTAGCAAAATCAGGGCCCGGATGATCAGGCCACCCCCTTCTCACCCAGTCCGAAACACGGGAGAGGACTTGGTCCCGGGCTGTGCAGCAGGCCATATCAGATACCTGGACAGGCTGGTCTGGGAGGTCCTCGATGAAGGTGACATGGAAGGCGGGTGCTGGGTCCGGGTCCCAGGACGGCAAAAGTAGATGACTGAGGGTGTCAGCATGGCCCATGGCTTTCCTGGGGTGGTGCACTAAGGAGTACTGGTACCCTGACAGGAAAATGGACCACCGAAGCACCCACGGGGACAACATGTGTGGGGTTTTGTGGTGCAGAGCAAGGAGGCCCAGGAGTGGCTTATGGTCCGTGGCCACAGTGAAAGCCCTACCATATAGGTAGTCATGAAAATTTTTTACTCCAACAACTATGGCTAGGGCTTCCTTATCAATCTGGGCGTAGTTCCTCTCCACTGCCGACAAGGTTCTGGAGTAGTAAGCCACCGGCACCTACCACCCATTGGGAAGCCAATGGCCCAGGACCGCCCCCACCCCGTAAGGAGATGCATCACAAGCCAGCACCACCAGCAGGGACTCTTCAAAATGGGCCAGGACAGTGTTTGAAACCAACGGGTCTTTTATTGCTTGGAATGCGGCCGAGTGGCGTGGCTCCCAGACCCACTTGGCCCCTTTGTCCAACAACCAATGAAGGAGCTCAGCCACCACTACCTTGTGGGGCAGGAAGGCATGATAGAAATTCGGGAGGCCAAGGAAAACTTGCAGCTCTGCCTTCAAAGTGGGTAGGGGCACTTCCGTGATGGCCGCAACCTTCTCCGGGGTGGGGTGGATGCCCTGAGCATTGACAGTGAAGCCTAGGAAGGTCACAGATGGGACGCCAAAGATGCATTTGTCCTTGCGCACCTTTAGGCTGGCGTCCTGGAAATGCTGGAGGACAGACCAGAGCCAGGTCTTGAAGGTGGCGACATTCGAGGCCGCAATCAGGGCATCATGGAAGAACGGCTTTACACCTGGAAGACCTTTTAAAACAGAATCCATTAATTGTTGAAACAACCCGGGGGCGATGCTGACCCCGAACTGTAGCCGCTTCACCTTGAACACCCCCTTGTGGGTAACGATTGTTTGTGCCTCCGCTGTGGCACCCCTTGTGCCATGAGCTTGTCTAACTCATTTTGGCTGAATGGCTAGCAGAGGCCGCTGGGCCGCGATGCGGATGGGGCGGACTGCAGGGTCTAAGTCCAGGGAAACGGGAGGCCGCTGGTAGGAGCCCAATGTGCCATCGAAAATGGCGGGAAATTCGGTGCAGACCGACTCGTAGTCTGCGGAGCCAATGCGGCGCACTCCCCTGATCTCCAAGCCCAGGGGTTTGAACCAGGTGAGTCCCAAGAGGCTGACAAGGTCTCTCTCCACCACCAGGAGGTCTAGGAGGGGTGCACAAGGCAGCAAATGGTCACCGTGATGACCAGGCACTGGGCATCAGGAGACACAGAGGCAAGGCCTCAGAATCTAGAAGGGAAGCTAGGCATCCCAACCCTCCCAGCATGAAAGTCCTTAGAAAGATCAGGTGATGGAGGCAGGTTATCCAAGAGAGAGAGAAAAGCCTTTCCAGGTGTTGGGAAAACCTTGGAGGGCAGGGTGGAACAGGGCCTGCAGGCTGGAGCAGGCCAGTTCCACCAGAATTGGCAACATGTTTCAGAGGGTAGCCATGTTGGTCTGCAATAGAATAGCTAGACTCGAGTCTAGCAGCACCTTAGAGACCAACAAGATTTTCAGAGTCAGATCCTTTGCCAAAAAGGCACTAACCAGCCACCGCCTGGGGACTCAAATCAGCACTCAGAGGCTTCCTGCCTTGCCCACCGTGTGGCTTCTGTGTCCCATGGTTTATCCCTCAGATGTCTCTTCCACATCTTCAAGCAAGCAGAGGCAGATGGCTCTTTAATCCTGTCTGGCCCAATTTGAGACGAAACAGAGGTTCTTTCCAAGTTCTCCTTTTGAGCATCTCATCTTCTGCTGAATCCCAGAAGTTAACAAAGTCCCAGGCATGTAGGGTTGCCAGGTCCCCCCAGAACTTGGATTGCCAGATCCAAGTTAGGAAAGTTCTGGAAATTTGGGGGTGGAGCCTGGGTAGGACAGGAACCTCAGGGGGCTACAGTGGCATAAAGTCCACCCTCCAAAGCATCCATTTTCTCCAGGGGAACCGATCTCTGTCATCTGGAGATTAGCTGTAATTACGGGGGATCCCCAGGTCCCACGTGGGGGCTGGCATCCCTGCTTGAGGCACATGGGAATAGAGATGCATGATAGAGATGCATTTTTGTTTTATGTGTGTGTGTTAAGAAATTGTTGCCGGGGCAAATAACAACAACCTGTGTAATAAAGCATTCTACTATATATGAAAATGTTGTGGTGTAATACAGAAGAATTATAAGCAAGAAAATTTCTGTGCAACAAAGAGCTAATAACGCAATCTATTATAACAATGTAATGGTATCTGTTTTATTCCATTTGAATGCTCTCAGTTTTGTTCCAACGAAGAATCTAGATCCAAGCTTCGTTTCGTGTCTCCTTTTTCATAAGAAACTAGTACGTCTGCCAAAGCAGCTCACAAAGGTCAATAATCTCAAGGATATGAAATCTCCTAAACTGTCTGTCAAAGCAGCTCACAAGGGTCAGTAATCTCAAGGATAAAAAATCTCCAACGTTCCTAAAATGGGCAAACATGAATTTCTCAGAAGAGGACACGTCCTCACAACTTGCTGAGTCAAAATGCATTTTTTTACAGAATCGGTTCTTTTACATTAACACAGCATATATAAAAGTATAACAGCATTCTTAATACAGATTATTTCTATTAAAATATATTGGATACATTTATTTATGAAAAATAGAATTTTAATATATTCACCTTCTTATAAGCACCTTTTAATATTGCAAATTGATCTATGACATAAAGCTTTTGTAGATACATTGAATTACACATTATTCTTCATTTTTGGTTCATTAGGGAAATTTTAAAAATAATTTTATGACTTCTTTTTAGCTAAATTAAAACTTTTAATTTGTAAAATACACCACCTTATTTTAGCCAGCAGGAGGTCCTCTTTTATAATACAAGTTCTGCATTTTTAATGAACTCCAAGTATTTATGACTTAAGACCAACCTGAACTTCTTAACAGATGTGCAAGATTTATTGTTTTGTTTTCTTAAACCCTTTGGAACATATCCCAACTTTCTGCTTGTTAATTTCAAACACAATTTCTTAAAACTTAACTAGTTTTCTCTTTTTCAATAACCATTCAAAAACATCTTTATTCATAGGCCTTTATTTATAGTTTTAAACATTCAGAGATGTTTACTCTTTTAACAGTTACTCTCTGCTATTTCATACCATAGCTTAGACCTATTTTGCATGGAAACTACAACTGAACTTCTATTCAACCCTATGAATCTTGGCATCCCCTTGGCCAATTATTTTCAAGTTCCTGTGAAATAGAGGATGGAATAATAAAGATCTAATGACAGTGGTGCTTTCCAATTAGAATTACTGGCATTACACCAATTCAGTTCATGTAAATGTCTATACAAATTAATAGAGTCTTTTCTATTTAGAATAATAATAATCTGCAAAAAGCCAAAGGTATATTACTTATAGATTATTAATTAAATATTGACATGTTAAAACATGAGATAAAGAGAAGCAATATGATTTTCTCTTATTTTATTGTACTAAAAATTAAAGGCTGGAATAAACTGCCTTTGAAGTAGAGAAGTTCTTATAAATCTTCCCTTTAGCTGGGATAGCTCATCTTAAAAACACCTGGCCTAATTAAAACTCAAATACTTCTAGTTAGGAAAAACTTCCTGCCAATTAAAAATGATTTAAACCACCTTTTTTCCACAACTCTGCTTACTGGCTAACAGGTCATTAATTCTTCAGGAGAGTCTCAAAGATTTTTCTCCCGAAGATTCCTGTAACTCAGCAAAAATCAATAGAAAATCAATTGAACCTTCTGAATGTCTCCTACAAAATGATGGATTTTAAGACTAATGGGGGTCATGTCCCAGTGGGAGCACTGCATCCCAGCTTCAGTCCCCAGCATCTCCAGCTGATGCTGCAGGTGACAAGCACACCAGTATCATGGGGGGGGGGGAGGCATTAGAAGACAGGTCAGATCCTTCTGTCTGAGGGCTGAGAGTTTTTTTCCTGTTGATTAGGGTTGTCAAGCAGTGTGTGCTGGGAGAAAAATTAAAAAGAAAAATAAGGCCTTGGCCACTTACTGGAAGTTCTGACCATAGAGTTCCTGGCAATTCCTAGAGCTACCCGAATTCCTCTGGCATTCTCCAGAAACTCTATGGCAAGATCACCATTGATTACTAAAGAACTTCTGGTGACAGCTAGAGCAACCCTTGTCAATTCTGTGCACCTCTCGGAATTGTCAGGAACTCTGTGGTCAAAACTTTCTGTAAGTGGATGAGGCTTTACATTTTTTAAAAACTTTTCTCTCCAAGATGATGGCCCCCTCGCTTTGGCCCCAGTTTCCACCCACCAATCAGCTGAGCAATGGTGAGCCAGGGCTGCAATTGCCAAGAGGTCTCCTGCTCCAAGCTGGCAAATGAGAACCCTATAAAAACCCATCAGGCTCCACTCTGTTTCAGAATGTCTCCTACTATTTCCATGTTGCTTGCCCTGGAGTCTTGGGGTCAAGCCACAAGAGACCTGGTTGGGGACAGAGAAGAAGCTGCTGACTGCCTGCTGGCCTTTTGAGGAGTATCAGACTGGGGCCTAATTAGACTGTTTCACCTCCTCAGTTCTGTCTCTGGTGCTCAGGCCTGCCCTCTCTCCACTGAACTGCACGGGCTCCCAGCAGAAACAGAACACCCTTATCATTCACGTCACACTTCCTTCTGCAGTTTCCTCCTTACCAGTGTGATGTGAAGGTCATCTCAAAAACCTGAACTGTGTAATTAGTGTCTCTCATAGGTCTGTACTTTGCCTCTTCATCAGTTTGGGTGCTTCTATGATTCAGCACATTGGTTAGAATTTCTGAACGTTCCCAGTCCACTTGCTACATAATAAATATGCATGTAGCCAGAGAGTTGACAGCTATTTTTGCTGAGCACCTTTTCTGGAGCTGAAGTCAGAGATGAACTCCCAAACCCTTAAGTGATCATCCCAACCTTGATGAGTCAGTGGGAATCTGGTGCAACGAAGGACAGAGAGTTTCACCTCCCAGAGCAGCAGTTAATGTAAACAGTCCACAGGCAGGACTGCTTCAGATCTGGGTCAGTATTTTTCTGGATCCCTTTGCCTCTACAGACAATGCAGAGAAGGGGGAAATACTTGTGTCCAGCTTGTAAGACACAAATCCAGGTCATCTTTGTTATAATTAGGAGCCAATGCCAGATTTTAGGGGCACTTGGACAACTTGGAGTAAAGTTGTCATGATGGACTATCTTTACAGGAGAGATATTTTGAAGGAGAATGAAAGAAGGTGGGACAGATCCCTTCTTATTGTCCAGAGTGGGTTGTCAACCTGTCCAGGCAAGGTTTTTCTTTCAGTTTTCCCCAACAAGTGCAATGAGATAAGGCTTTACTCCTTCTGGTTGCCTTTTTAGGTGCTACCGGCCACTCAAATATGCTCATTAGAGCCAGTTTATACTAGTGAATGCTTCTTCTGAGCACTTCCACATTGTGTTTGAGTGCTTCCTCCAACAATTATTTTATTAATACAGAAGAAGAGTAGATTTTTATATCCTGCTTTTCTCTACCTTAAGGAGTCTCAAAGTGGCTTATAATCGACTTTTCTTCCTCTTCCCACACCTTATATGGTAGGTGGAGATGAGAGTGTTTGGAGAGAACTGTGACTGCCCTAAGGTCACCCAGCAGGCTTCATGTGAAGGACTGGAGAATCAAGCCTGGTTCGTCAGACTAAAGTCCTCTGTTCTTAACAACTGCACCACGTATTTTCCCCAGGAGAACATTGAGACACGCAACCCACCCATGGCATTGTGGGGAGCTGCAGGAAAAGCTTGAAGTGGGAAAAAACTGTTGAGTCACTTGATAGTAGCCAAGGTGTTCTAACAATAAGAGTTCTGCCCCACTAGGATCCAGACCAGAAACATGGCTTCTGTGACGACGGAATTAAAGATCTGGGACCAGCAGAATGTAAACAAGGAACACTGCTGAGTCACATGACTGAGTGAGGAGGGGGCCATTTGGCTCAGAACACTCCATGACTGACCCTCAATGGGCACAACTGACAGTTTGGGGAGCAGACAGTGGAGAGTGAGAGTCTGTGGAGGGAACAGTCCTCTGTAGCTCTGGGTGAGCAGCCTAAAATACCAGTTGGAGCAGATAACTAGGGGCTGGACAGTCTGGTTCAGGGGACAGTGAACATACTAGTGAAAGCAGAGCACATAAGTGGTCACAAACACAAAAATACATCACTCCTGAAGAACCTGGGATAGGTGGTTAAGTGAGGGCCGAGGAAAGGTCTGGCAGAGTCTGGACAGCTGGTTGGTGGCCAGTTGGGACTCAAGAAAGAAAAAAGGGCCAGGAAGCCAAAGCCCCAAAGGCTTCACCACTGAGCAGGCCAGGAGAGTGTACATATGAAGGTGTTGAGTGAACTTATGGACACCTAAAGAAACTGGAAACAATATAGCCTAAGTGTAAATGTGCCAGCCTATAAAGAAATAAAGTGTCAATTGTATATACATCCCCCTTCCCCCGTTGTGTTCTGAAAATAAAGTACTGTTTTGTTTTGAAGTGAAAACGCATTAGTGCCTGACTCTTAAAACCAGCAACAAATATATCTAGCAGTGGTCCTCAATTTATAAAGAAATTTAAAACAAACCCCGAAGAGACTATTAGGAGTGAGGAGGGAGCTGGTCAGTACAGTAAAGGCAAGCCTGATCTGTCACCTCACAGAACATCACAATACAGCAGATTATAAGGTCGCGCGTCATAGCTTCATTTATGGGAGAAGCTTTTATGGAATAGGCAGGAGCCGTGGCTTTCCAGAAGGTTCCAGGCTTATTCCAAAAACAGCCTTCCGTGCAGGGAGGGGGTGGTGTTTCTCCATCCCCTTCCCTGCCTCAGTCGCTTTGGAGCATGCCTGGTAGTGATCTTGGGACCTAGGACTTATCCTCAACTCAGGCCACACTAAAACTTCCCCACATTGTCATGAGTTGTAAGTAGGGTTGCCAGAATTACCAACCCCTAGCCGGCACTCCCTGCTGCCACTCAGCTGGTGTGAGGCAAAGTACCCCTGGTCTCAAGGGTTAATGTGAATGGTTAGGGGCTGGTTCCATCCCACAGGTGTCACTAATTGGTCTCTCGGCCTACATAGCCCTTATCATCATCAAGGCCAGAGCTGGAGATGGGGTAATAAGCTTCTCATGAGAACCTGCAGTGCACAGGATGGGAGAGGGAGAATCAGAAGTGATGAGGTAATTTTCTAGAGGGTTCCAGCAAGAATGTGTTCTGATTGGATGTCATCATCACCTGATGCTGCTTAGCCAAAAAACTATAATTGAGCTAAGGGCCTGGAGAATGAAGCTAGCTTGGATTTTGATGGATTAAAGGCCTGGACTACGATATGTTTATACTGCAATAGACAGCAACGTAGAGAACGCATGGGCTACGGCCTTTGACCCTTGAACTTCAGGTTTGTGCCATCTAATACAGATTCTGAAAGTGTGTTAGATAGTTAAGCTAGTTGTCTTGTTTTTCTGCTGTATGACCTTATTGTGTTGCCTGTGGATTAAATCTTTTGTTTGACAAAAATTCAACAAAACGACATATAATTTTAATAAAATAAAGGTTTGGTTACTTGTGCACAACAGCTCTGGGGACCCACAGGGTTCAGCACTGGACTCCTTGACAGCTGGCCAGCAGGGGAATAATGGCGCCAAAATGAAGGGACATCAGCAGTGTACCGACTCATTGACATCACTCCCTGCATACCCAGAAGTAGGGCTGCCAGGTCCCCCCCCCCCCCCCGGCCACTGGTGGGGTGTTGTGGGGGTCGTGTTTCCAGATCCAAGTTGGGGAACTCCTGAAGATTTGAAGTTTGCATTTCTGTAAAATGAAGCTAGTTAAATCTAGGGAAATAGGGCTCTGTTGTTGCCAAGCTGGAGCATGGAGGGGAATGGGAATGATCAGCTACAAAATGGGAAAGGAGAGGGGAGGGCAGAACATTGTTTGCCGGAGTGCCAACTTTCATGCTCGATCGAGCAGCATTCTCCTTCAGGCGGGAATGGCCTTACCTGCTTTTCATCTCTGATTCTTTTATATTGTCTTTCTGAAATGGCTCGATGTGTAATGATATTGGAGAGGAAAAGGAATCATAATTTGACGGACTGTGTCCCGCTTCAACAGAGGAGAGGTTAGACTCTCAGCATAAAGTTTGCTGACTCAGTAGAATACTCTAATATTATTTTCTTGTCTTATATTATGTGAATGCTAAAACCTGGCCAAAAACGTAGAGGAAAGTTTTTGTGTGGGGAGGGAAGCTTATACTTCAGACCAATTTTGATGAGGTTTCTGAGATGCATGTTAATGAGTGGATATCCCACTGAAGTTCATTTAGAAAGCAGAGATTTGCAAACACGTTTGATTCAACTCAGAATGGTTTCGACTCACTTCAGGCTGCCAGGGATCTGTCAAGGGACTGGAGTGCTAATAGATGCTGTCCCCTGGTTTGAGGAATAAGGGGCAGGAGATGGCATCACAGCCATTCCCATCCCAGGGACCAGACACAGCCAGACAAGCTTTTAGAGCTGTCCCAAAGCAAAGACTGCTGCCAGCCACGCAACTCATTAGGTAAATAGTGATTGGGAATCTGGGCACATCTCGCAACTGTCTCTTTTCTCTGTGAAGAATACTGAGTTCTCGGCGGCATGGAGGAGTGAGACAGTGTAGTGATCAACTCATGCTTTATTAGATGGAACAAGTGTGGCTTAACCGGCCAAGGTGGCCAACTTTATATACACCCAGGACACTCCCCTGGTCACTCCTATAGTCCTATTGGGGGGTGGGGTTGAATCTCCCGCCTAGATCTTATTGGATGACTACAGGAAACTGAGGATCCTTGGCCCCTATGGTTTCAGGAGCCAAGCTCTAGGCCACAACTGCTGGTGCCTAGTGGTGGTCAGCGGACAGAACACCCCTCCCCCCATAGTTTTGATCTTCTCTATTACACATAATCCTTTAAGTATGCCGGGGACTGGTGCTCTTGGTGGGAGCATCTGGGTGTCGGGATCGGGGGAGGCTGGACCTCGGGTGTTGAGTTTTCCCCTGGGTCCTGTGTTGTCTGGGCCTCGTCCTGGGGCTCAACCGTGGAGGGTGGAGACCTGTCTTCCAACTCTGTACTGGGAATTTGAGCTTGTTTGGCCACAGTGTCTTTGGTCGTGCCTTCTTGCATCGTGAGGCCTGGTGGTGGCCCGAGTGACAGTCTCTTCTGAGCTCTTCCTGGCTCTGGCCTGTCGAGGGCAGGGACTCACTAGTGCTGCAGTTGGTCCACATGCTTCCACAGAACCTGGCTGTCTTCCGTTGAGACCTCGTAGGAGACCGGTCCGGTGGGTCGGATGATTGTACCGGCCAACCATTGTGGTTCCTTCCTGAAATTGCTCAGAAGAAGAAGAAGAAGAAGAGATTGGATTTATACCCCGCCCTCCACTCCCCAAGGGAGTCTCAGAGCGGCTTACAAACTCCTTTCCCTTCCCCTCCCCACAACAGACATCCTGTGAGGTAGGTGGGGCTGAGAGAGCTCTTTCCCAAGCTGTCCTTGAGGGAACAGCTGGTACAGAGCTATGGCTTGCCCAAGGTCATCCAGCCAGGTGCAAGTGGAGGAGTGGGGAATCAAACCCGGTTCTCCCAGGTTAGAGTCCGCACACTTAACCACTACACCAAACTGGCTCTCAGGAAGACGGGGTCCTCTGGGAAGAACCCCTTCGGGGCTTCCTCCTGGTTAGCCAGGTTCCATGACTCCGGGGCCCTGTCAGGATGTAGCCTGTCCAAGAGCACAGTTGGCCATTGGCCCATAAGCAGTTCCACAGGGCTGTTTCTGCCAACCAGGTTTGGGGTGGTATGTTGGGCCAGCAGGAAGTGGGCCAGCCGAAACTCCCAATCCCCATCTGTGATGCGGTTGAGGGCTTCCTTCGTGGTCTGCACCATGCACTCCACCTGTCCGTTGGTAGCAGGGTGGAATGGTGCAGACTGCACGTGTCAGATGAGATTGCTTTTGAGGAATGCCTGGGACTCATCCGATGTGAAGGCTGGGAGACCGTGGGTCACAAACAGGTGGTGCAGTGCTCCTATTGTGGCTTTGGATGACGTCGTGGAGACGGGGTGACCTCTAGCCATTTGGAGTAGGAGTCCATGGTCACCATAAATATCAGGCCATGGAAAGGACCCACAAAGTCAATATGCAGCCAGGACCACAGCATGCTGGTTGATTCCCATGCTTGTGTGGGAGCCTGTGGTGACTTGGGTCAGACCTCCTGACATCTGACCCTCCTTCACCCATGCTTTGATCTCTGCATCGATTTGGGCCACCACATGTAGCTCCGGGCCAGGATTTCATTAGGACAATCCCAGGATGAGCCTCATGGAGAAGAAGAAGAAGAAGAAGAGGAGATTGGATTTATACCCCGCCCTTCACTCACTTGGAGTCTCAGAGCGGCTTACAGTCTCCTTTCCCCTCCCCTCCCCACAACAGACACCCTGTGAGGTAGGTGGGGCTGAGAGAGCTCTTTCCCAAGCTGTCCTTGAGGGAACAGCTGGTACAGAGCTATGGCTTGCCCAAGGTCATCCAGCAGGTGCAAGTGGAGGAGTGGGGGATCAAACCCGGTTCTCCCAGATTAGAGTCTGCGCACTGAACCACTACACCAAACTGGAGGGCAGAGAGGACCTGGTGGCGCAGTGCTTCAGGAACCATCACCTAGTCACCCCACAGCAGACACCCCCTGTAGGCTGAGAGTTCGTTTTGGCAAGCTGTGAAGGGGGTGAATTTGGGCCCCGCAGTCACTGCGGGCCATCCCTGGCATACCCACCCCAGAACCCTGGAGATTACCGGATTTCTAGCTGAGTGGCGGGCCACATCAGCCGCCTGCAGGGGTTGCTCCAGGAGGTCATCCAGGAAGAGGATGCGGTGCCAGCTGGGGCTGGCTCGACCAAGGGCAGTAGCAAGCGCCTGAGGGTGTCTGCATGGCCCATCACCTTCCCTGAGCAGTGCTGAAGCTGATAATTGTAGCCCACCAAGAATATGGACCATATAAGGAGCCTCAGGGACAGGACTTGTGGCGCCTGTCGGTCTGGGAGAAAGAGACCGAGGAGTGGGCGATGGTCCTTGACAACTGTAAAGGGCCTCCCATATAAGAAATCATGAAATTTAACTCCTGCCACAATCGCCAGCCCCTCGCAATCAAACTATTTGGGCATAGTTCCACTTGGCAGCCAACAGGGTTCACGAGTAGTAGGCCACCGGTACCTCACGGCCATCTGATATTTGGTGTCCCAATATGGCGCTCACCCCATAGGGAAAAGTGTCACAAGTTAAGACCATGGGTAGGGACTCATCAAAGTGGGCCAGTGCCATGTTGTAGATCAAGAGTGCTTTTACAGCCTTAAATGTTCCTGCCTGCCGGGGCAGGCCCAGGGGGCATTTTTGTCCTGTGGCTCGGGTGGTGGTGCCTGGGGGCACAGTGGCCGTAGGATCGGTGCTCGACGTGGTGCTTGAGTTGGAGTCAGCTCTGCTCATTGGGATCCCATCTCTGTCGCCAGTGAAGAATACTGAGTTCTCGGCGGCATGGAGGAGTGAGACAGCGTAGTGATCAACTCATGCTTTATTAGATGGAACAAGCGTGGCTTAACCGGCCAGGGTGGCCAACCTTATACACACCCAGGACACTCCCCTGGTCACGCCTATAGTTCTATTGGGGGGTTTGAATCTCCCACTTAGATCTTATTGGAGGACTACAGGGAACCTAGGATCCTTGGCCCCTATTGTTTCAGGAGCCAAGCTCTGGGCCACAGCCACTGGCGCCTAGTGGCGGTCAGCAGACATAACACTCTGAACACATGCTTGAACATTCTGGGGTTTGAAGATTTATTCCAGAGAGGGGGAAGAAAAAAAAATCTCCAGGGGCACAAAGGATTAAAAATGGCTCCTATAGAAATGTTGAGCAAAATCCACAGAGGCAGCGGTTGGGGAGGGAAAAGAGAAGCAACGAAAAGATAAAGATGACCCACAACAGCATCAGGAGCGTGGTTCTGGGTCAGACCAGCAGACCAGCCTCCAGGGCTCAACACTAAACTATCAGATACTACCAGAGCTAGTTTGGTGTAGTGGTTAAGTGTGTGGATACTAATATGGGAGAACCGGGTTTGAGTCCCCACTCCTCCACATGCAGATGCTGGGTGACCTTGGGTCAGCCACAGTTCTCACCGAGCTGTTCTCTTGAGCAGTTCTCTGAGAGCTCTCTCAGCCCCACTTACCTCGCAGGTTGTCTCCTCCTCCTCCTTGCCACAAAGCAAGATGTAAAACCCATAGCCCTCTCTCATTATTTGTGCCCCTTTGCCACAAAACAAGTGCAAAAAACTGCTATCCTGGTGTGTCAGTGTGATATCTGCCACTTAAGATACATCACAGATATCACAGTGTGATATCTTCCACTACAGTCTGGTGTAGTGGTTCAGTGCACAGATCTGGGATTCCCCACTCCTCCACTTGCAGCTGCTGGATGACCTTGGGCAATCCATAGTTCTGTCAGAGCTGTTCTCTCAAGAGCAGTCCTTGAAAGAGCTCTCTCAGCCCCACCTGCCTCACAGGGTGTCAGTTGTGGGGAGGGAAAGGGAAAGGAGTTTGTTAGCCCCTCAAAGGCTCCAAGTGAAGGGCGGGGTATAAATCCAATCTCTTCTTTTCTTCTTAATAAAATGTGGGTAACCTTATTTGCTAGGCTTGTAGTAAACTGACACTGGAATCAAATAAGTCACCACTAAATCACATACATGTCGCACAATTTTAATTAAAATAATACTGTAGTATAATGTTCTATAAATTCTGAAGGAGCGTTAAGGATTATAGTTTACTAGGAGTAAGGCCCGTTGTGGGAAGAAATACAACAGGCTCTAAAAGGAAGCTCCGGGTGAGTGTCCCGGCTGTGGCTGGTGGGGTGGCAGAGGAAAGGGGAAATCAGAGGGAGGCGAGCCATGCTTATTTCCTTCTGCTTAGCTATAAGGCAGGGCTGTCTCAAGTCCTTTTGCTGCCCCAAGGGGGTAGTATGGGAACAGGTATGGTAACATGGTTACAGGTATGGTTCCCTCCACCCCTGACTCATGTTGATTTGGGGCTCTGCAGTGGCAGCTAAGGCAGAAAAGCACCTCCTCCCATGCCATGTCTTCTGGGTTCCAAGGGTCTGGAAAGCACTTCCATAGCCAGTTACAGGGTTGCCAACTCTGGGTTGGGAAATACCTGTAGATTTGAGGGTTAGAGCCTGGGGAGGGAAGGGGTGGGGAGGGACCTCAGCAGGGTATAATTCCATAGAGTCCATTGCCCAAAGCAGCCATTTTCTCTAGGAGAACTGATCTTGGAGATCTCCAGGTGCTGCCTGGAGGCTGGCAATACTAAGGGGAGGGGCAGACCTGTACATTTGAGGGGCAGAGCCTGGGGAGGGCATGGACTGAGGTGCACATAGCAGCCATTGTAATAGCTGGGAAATTTTCTGTAGGATAAGTTATGTGCTGTGGCTGGGGAATACGGTGATTTCTGGGAGATCTCCAGGCCACACAGGGAGATTGGCAACTTTAGTGACTGTTTAAGGGAAGATTGGGATATGTATTTTGGCAACTCCAGTGACCATTTAAGGGAAGATTGGGAGATTTATTTTACCTCAGGACACAGTCAGTGACCCAACAGCAACAGCAAACTGTTTAGAATGTTAGAGAAAAAGGGCAATCAGGCCGCATATTAGGGCTGCCAAGTCCAACTTGGGAAATATCTGAGGACTTTGGGGGTGGAGCCAGGAGAAAGGAAGTGACATCATTTTGTGATGTCACATCCTGTGATGTTGCTTCCACATGCTGACACATGAACTCATGAAGTTTCCTAATACTGAATCAGGCCATTGGTCCATCAAGGTCAGTATTGACTACTCAGACTGGTAGTGGCTCTCCAGGGTCTCAGGCTGAGATCTTTAATGTCACCTATTACCTGATCCTTTTTTAGCTGAAGAGGCTGATACCTCCTGCATGTCAAGCAGATGCTCTATCACTGAGCAACGGCCCTACTGAATCCTTCCTCATCTCGGCAGAATATGAAGCACTAAGTGCTACACAAGTGCTAAATATGATTTTCATATCATAAGAACAGGAGAGAAGCCACAGTGGATCGGGCCAACAGCCCATCCAGTACAACACTCTGTGGCCAAAAATACCAGGTGCCCTCAGGAGGTCCAGCAGCGGGGCCAGAACTCCAGAAGCCCTCCCACTGTTGCCCCCCAAGCACCAAGAATGCAGAGCATCACTGCCCCAGACAAAGGGTTCCATTTAGACCTTGTGGCTAATAATAGCCACTGATAGACCTCTACTGGATGGGGACAGAGAGAGAGAGAGACAGACAGACAGACAGACAGAAAAAAGAAAGAAAGAGGGAGAGAGAAGGAAAAAAACTGGCAGAGGCACTTACTTCCATTTAGACCTTGTGGCTAATAATAGCCACTGATAGACCTCTGCTGGATGGGGACAGAGAGAGACAGACAGACAGACAGACAGACAGAAAAAAGAAAGAAAGGGGGAGGGGGAGAGAGAGAGAAGGAAAAGAGCTGGCACAAGCACTTACCCCAGCAGCAACTTTGCACGCCACATGCAAAAGCACGCCCTTCAATAGAAAGAGGCGAGCCTAGTCCCTCCTTAATCTCTGGGCGGGGCTCTCTTGCTCGCTCTGCCTGAACTCTTAAAAGGGAAATGTCTGCAGAGAGCCTGCAGTAAAAAGCCTCAACAGACATTTCCCCTTTAAGAGTTCAGGCTGCGTTCCTGCTGGCAGCCATTGCCTCCCCCGGTGGCCAATTTTGAAAAAGCGGGGGTAAGCTTTAAAAATCGGTGTTTCCCCCGCCCTACCGGGGGACTTGGCAGCCCTACTGCATATACAAATGACATATCCTTTTAATGGGAAACATTAATGCAGGGTTTAATTCTTTCTAAAGACTGAGTGCCAAGACAGCCAGATCCTTTGTACTAAAGTGCTCTTGATTAATTATGAGAAGTCCTGATTAACAGACTGAGGTTTTGATAAGAGCAGAGGCTTGTTTCTCTATAAGGTTGTCACTGTTTCCAGTGGGTGTGATGTTTTCATATGGAATCATGCCCCATCCGATCTCTTCTTTGTTGTCTGTCAGCATTTGTAGCACACGTGGCCCAAGACATATTATTTAGGACTCACATGACTGTCAGAGAAGAGCTGATCTTGGTTGTCAAAATGGAGGGGGAAAGTGAAAGACTAACAAAACGGAAGCTGAGTGATCATGAAGGGTTAAAGCTAGAGGTATCTATGGTGTACTTGGAAACCATTTAGCTATCTTTGGCTGAGGGAATATCAATGTAGACTTCAGAAACCTAGGTTGTTCTTATAAACCCAGGATTTATTAATCATTTTAAAACATCTGTGGGGAGAGGGGGGAGGGAAGACGGCATGGTATAGCCCAATCTTGTCAGATCTCAGAATCTAAGCAGGGTTGGTACTTGGAAGGGAGACACCAAGGACGACTCTGCAGAGGAAGGCAGTGGCAACCCACACCTGTTCCCCCCTGAGTTGGCTGCAACTCAACAGCACTTTACACACACAGGGAGTGTAAACACAGTCAACATGCTTTAGCTGTATTGCATTATAGGGTTGGGAAATACCTGGAGATTTGGGGTGTGGAGCTTGAGAAGTGCTGGGTTTGGGGAGAGGGGCTTCAATGGGTCCACCATAGAGCCCACAAAAGCCACCATTTTCTCCAGGTGATCTCTGTCACCTGGAGATTAGTTGTAATCCACAGAGATCTCCAGCCACCACCTGGAGACTGGCAACCCTAAATTTGCATATCTAAAGAGCTGAGGCTGAGGACTAGTGACTTTGACAAGGTTATTCATTCACTACATTGCTGAGGATGGATTTGATCCCTGATCATGGATTAGTCCAGGTGATATTAGTAATATCTGCTAGGCCAGGGTTCTTCATGCCTCAAAAACAAGCCACAAAAACAACCTTCAGCAGCCTACAGAAGAACAGATGGAATGGAATAGAAATTGTGACTCCTTCTTGACAAAGGCATTTGAAGATACCAAAAACTGCTGTGCCATGAGTTCGTGCAGTGCATACATACAGCCCGAAATGAAATAGTTGCAAAGGCAAATAAAAGCAGCACACGAGCTAAGCTCCCTTTCTGTTCTCAACACATTAGACAAGTGGTTTAAACTGAACTGATGCATATATTTTACAGATCTGAGAAATAGTGAAGGATAGAGTTTCAAAGTGGCGACAAAGAAGAGGAATGTCTGGATTGCCTGAACGAGGCCCTGAGACTTGGCAGATTTCTTCCCAAAGAGCAACCTCAGCCTCCAAGAAAAATTATGAAACCTGAACACAAACAAAAGCATCAAGTATAGCAGATCATTTGTGAGAAGCATCTTTCTTTTATTTCTTTGGGTTTAAAATAAATCTTGAAACAGAAACCTTGTCACTATTGAAAATGGCAAGCAAGATGCGACTGCCACCACACTGAAATTGTACCTGCATCGTTGTCTGGGGTGCAACACTCTAGAAATCCCCCTTATCTCTATGATAAAGACCATTTGGGGGGGATTCCTAGAGTGTCAGCTATCAGTTCCAGGTCTAGACACAATCTCTCCCCACACTTTTTCCCACCACAATGATCAGTGGATTAGCAGGTACATGGGGAGGTGGGCAGATGGCAACCCTAGCATTTCTGAATTGGAAAGATGGCATAGAGGCAACCCTAATTCAATCAATATAAACTGTACATCAAGGATCACAAATCTTTTATAGCCTGCAGGCGCCTTTGGAATCCTGGCATAGCATGGTGGGCCCAGCCATGAAACGGCTTCCACAGAAGAGGTGCTGCAGCAACAGGTGAATGCCACAAAATGGCTGCTGCAGCAGACCTTCAGTTACCCGGTGAAGATCCTTGGGCTGTGGGGGCAGCTGCTAACCTTTTAGAAATCTGCACAGCCAATTCAGTAGCCATCGTATACCCTTGACCAAAGAATGGTACACTCCTTCTATCTGGGATGGTCATCCTCTTTGACTGAGTGTGCAGCTTTGGGAGGGGCACACATGGAGCAGTGAGGGAGGGAGGGGACACCTGCTTGGCCAGCCAGATCAGCCAAATCAACCCTGGCGATCCATGGGGTGGGGTGACAGATGTCGCGGCCAGATTGCCCTCACATTAGCTGTCAGGTCAAATTCAATGGCCATGGAAATCTAACTCCAAAAATCCCAGTCTGTTTCTGCTTAAGGTGATAGCCGTATGAGCAGTACTAAGATAGATAGATAGATAGATAGATAGATAGATAGATAGATAGACGGATGGATGGATGGATGGATGGACGGACGGATGGACGGACGGACCCATGCACTTTCTAAAAACACTTGGTGGGTGCCAGAAAAAGTTTTGGCAGGCCCCAGGGCATCCACGGGCCCCACATTAGGAACCCTGGCTATACATCATTATTGGATGGTGGCCAAAAGAATACAGGAGGGTTTATTTTGAATTCAGAAGCAGTGCAGGTGTCCTTTAGTACGGCAGGCATACTGTAAGGCGAGCTGCAAAGAAGCAGGCCTCCAGAGTCGAGTTCCTCAGCACAACCACAAGTCAGGCACCTGGTCCTTCCATATCTGTAGCTGCATCTGAGGGTCATCCTGCTACATTCCCTCAGGTTGCCAGCCTCCAGGTGGGGCCTGGAGATCTCCCACTTTTGCAATTGATGCCCAGCTAACAGAGATCAGCTCCCCTGAAGGAAATGGCTCCTTTAAAGGGTAGACTCAGTGGCATTGTACCATGCTGAGGCCCCTCCCCTCTCCAAACCCCACCCTCTCTCGGATCCACCCCCAAAGTCTCCAAGTATTTTCCAACCCAGACTTGGCAACCCTATCATCCCTCTTGCGATCATCATTCTCCAGGTGGCATTGCAACATCTTTGTTTGGTACCACTGTAGGTGTAGCTATTTCTCATGCTTCTCAGCCCCGGCACGCAGGCCATGGATATTGACTGATTGGCTGCTGAGCCTAGCTGCTGACTTTAATGAAGTGGGGTTTTTTTCTCCTGCTGAAAATGATTGCTTCCCCCAATAGCTTTTCTCACTTTGAACCAAGCCTCATTTATTTATATGGGCACAGTTCCCAGCCATGTAAATCCTGTCTCTGGTGCAACTTGGCCTCTCCCGGTGGTGTTAAATGACACACTGGTTCACCCGAAGGCTGGCTGTGGACCAGGAGATGCACGAAGGCCAATACAGTGAGAAGAACTCAGATCTCCAGAGGAGGGGGAACATGCACAAGCCAACGTTCAGCTTTGGTGACAAAAATCTGGATCTTAGAAGTATTTAGCGTTTACTTAAAGATTTATGCTTGTTCCCTCTCCATTCCCAGGTTTTCTGTATACCTGCTGATAATTTGCAGGCGAAAATGGGAACTTAGGTGTTCCTAAAAACGGTTGCACTTATGGGGTTTCCAGAACAATGTCAGTTGGAGTGGTCTTGAGCAGTGCCCATTTCAGACATTATTCCCTTGTCCGCTGGGGTCCCCAATCCTTTCTGGCCTGTGGGCCCTTTTGGAATCCCAACACAGCATGGGGGGGCACAGCCACAAAATGCCTGCCACGAAATGGCTGCTGCAGAAGGAAGAGCCAGCCACGAAACAGCTGTTGCCACAACTGACTTTCAGCCACAAAGCAAAGATCCTTGTTGCTTTGGTGGCAAGCTGCTACCACAGCACATTTTTAAAAATCTGCACAGCTCCAGTGGCCAATCAGAAGCCTTTGCTGGGCAAAAAAGTCCCACCTGGCCCCGCCCACTGTCTAAAAACACTTGTTAGGCACCAGGAAAGGTGTTGGTGAGTGTTGTGGGCACAGTGTTGGAGACCCCTGCCGTACACCATGACGCAGACCCAGCAAGATCCACTTTGTGCTGGGAAGCCACATTCTGTGTGCAGACCTCTAGCTGGATGGGAAAACGCACAGAAACCAGGAGGACGCACTGGTGATTCCCCTCTTTGTTCAGCTGGGGCCACACCTACCATGGCCTTAAGATCCCAGAATTGGCTGTTTGGGAAAAGGACTGAGGGCTGAATGCAGCCCCCCACTCTTCCCCCCATGAAAGAACTGATTGGTAGGAGTTTAGCTTCTAGAAGTGCACGCAATGCCTGCTGCCCTCTCCACGTCGTGAGTGTGCCACTGGATTAAGGGTAGGTTTTTATTTTGTTTTGTTTTCCACTTGTAGGTTGCCCACCTGCAGAAGGAGGAGGAGGAGAAGGAGGAGAAGATTGCATTTATACCCAGCCCTTCACTGCCTGAAGGAGTCTCAGAGTGTCTTACAATCTCCTTTCCCTTCCCCTCCCTACAACAGACACCCTGTGAGGTAGGTGGGGCTGAGAGAGCTCTTTCGAGGACTGCTCTTGAGAGAACAGCTCTGAAAAAAACTTGTGACTGACCCAAGATCACACCAGCAGCTGCATGTGGAGGAGTGGGGAATCAAACTCAGTTCTCCCAGATTAGTCTGTGCACTTAACCACTACACCAAACTGGTAGGGCCTGTAGACCTCCCAGAATTACAACTGATCACCAGACCATGGAGATCACTTTCCCTGGAGAAAATGGCTGCTTTGGAGGATGGACTCCGTGGCATTATACCCTGCTAAGGTCCCTCCCCTCAGCGATCTCACCATCCCCAGGCTCTACCCCCAAAACTCCAGGAATTTCCCAACCCGGTGTTGGTAACCCTAGCAGACAGTAGCTTGCAGGCAAAAGACACTGCCTGCTGTCAAGGTGGCTACTATCTAGGGTGGCCAACTTTGGCCTGGGAAATTCCTGGATATTTGGGGGTCAGGGGACCATGGACTTTGGGGAGGGAGGCAAACTCGCTGGGTATGTGATGCTCCAGAGTCCCAACATGGAAGACGCCATTTCGTCCTGGGGATCTGATGTCTGCAGCCTGGAGATCACTTGTCATTCCAGCGGAATGCCCATTCCTGCCTGGAGGTTGGCACCCCTACAGTCACCCTGTCTTGCCCCAGACCGTCAGTTCAGGCTGCTGATGGTCCTGGCCCAGGAGATGTGTGTACCTTAAATGGGACAGCAAAATATCTTGAACTGGCCCAAGAGCAGGTTGGCAAAACTATTTGGGGCGGGGACAGGGTTGTCAGGGGGGAGGCCTGGGCTAGTGATTTGCGCGGCGAAGTCCTTTCCAGCAACCCCTTCCACCTGCAGTGCTGGCCTCGGGCTCTTCCCGCCCTGATAAGTCCCCCCCCATGACCAACTGATAAGCAGCGGGGGTGGGGGTGGCTGGGGCCAGGGATCCCCCACTCCTGGCAGGGCCGTGGCAGCCCTGGGAGAGACTCAGACTGCCACTCACAGTTGAATGGGAGGTTTTGAATTGAGAACTGAAATTCACATTTTGTATGTGATGTTTAGAGCCTTTTCAAATGCATCAGACTTCACAAGCATCTCTAGATTGTCACCAGAGGTCGTGTTCACACAGCCAATTTGATCTGCTGCTGTTGCCGTTCCCTTATGGATTTAAAGTGCATGATCAGACAGCAGCATCAGTCTGCCGTGCCCCAGTCATCTGAGTTCCATTTCCCCCTCCCCTTGCCCCGTGTTTCTTTGATTAAGTCCGGTCCTGTTGGTTGGAGCCACTTCCAAAATGGATTTCCTGTCATCTAGTCACTCTGTTGCACACCCAAGGCATCAGGCAGGTCTCACTGATCTCTTGTTTTCCAGCCGCCAACTGCAATCCCACCCCCCCCCCCCAGTTAGTGAGGATCGCCTGACTGTATATTAGGGTTGCCAAGTCCTACCTCCTTAGGAGTGGGGGCGGGGGGGAGTCCATTCTTGCCCTGAAGTCTTCTGGTGCTCGTGTGAAGCATGCGCACCGCAGTAACATCACCCCGGAAGTGATGTCATTGCATCAGGCACGTTGGGGCAGGACTTCTGTAATTTGAGGGGAAACCATAGAGTTTCCCTCGAATTATAGAGCATCCCCCCAAAACGTGCCCGACATGATGATGTCACCTCCGTGTGACATCATCGCACTGGGCACATTGCTGCAGCCCAGCAATTTGGGGGCGGGGTTCCCCCCAGTGGCCCAATTCGGGCCAGCGGGGAATGTACCAATCCAGTGGGGGTTTCCCCACCCCCAGGGGGGACTTGGCAACCCTGCTGTATATGTGCACCTCTCCCTCCCGGGGGGGGGGGGGGTGGCCATGCTCAAAACCTTGTTTTCCTTTGAAAAACTCTCAAAGAAAGACATCCCTGTTCTGCAACTTTTTAATATCGTTTGGAGAAGGGGTAAAGTGAAAAGACTAGAGGGAGGATGGCCATGAACTCCATTTCCCAGCAGTCTCTTCACCACTTGTGCACTTCCTCTGTGGACTAACTTTAAAAAGAAAATGGCTGACAGCCTCATGAACTCCATATCCCAGCATGCTCATGAGTGCTTGTGGGCATGCTTGAAGGACACACTTTTGAAAAAATGGCCGACAGGCTGACTCCCTGCTTGCTGCCATCTGATCATGCAAGGAGGGGTAAAAGGGCATTGACGCGTGCTAAAAGGGGTGAGTCTGGATTTTCTGCCACAAAATAACCTGGCTTAATTTGCAGCAGGGCAACAGTGGATTGAACTGCCCGTCTGATTGTGACCAGAGACAAGATTTCATGAGTCACCAGTTGTCAAACATTGTCAAAGACCAAATGCCATCACAGGTCACCTGTTAATAGTAGGGTTGGGAAATACATGAAAAATTTTTTTGGGGGGGGGACCTAAGAAGGGGCAGGGTTTTGGGGGGGAGGGACTTCAAAGGGGTCTAATGCCATAGAGTCTGACCTCCAACGCTGCCCATTTTCTCCAGGTGAACTGACATCTGTTGCCTGGAGATCAGCTGCAATAGTGGGAGATCTCCAGCCACCACCTGGAGGCTGGCAACCCTAGAGTTGCCAACCTAGAGGTAGGGAGTGGAGAACTCTGGGTACTGCAAGTATCTCTAGGCTGCAGTTTGGAGAAAAAAATGGCAGCTTTGGAGGGTGAACCCTAGGGCATCACATCCCCACTGAGGCCCCTCTCCTCCCCAAACCCTACCTTTCCCAGGATCCCCAACCCAGAGCTGGCAACCCTAGCATACACTGTATGGCACCCAGAGGTCATTTCGAGCAGGAGCTCGGGGAAGCTCAACTCCAGGAGTTGGTGCCAGACCCCCTCCGGTGAGGGGAATGCCTGCTTGTGTCATGGCTGCAGCAAAACGACCCTGTCCCCTGGAAAGGTTCTTGTTCCTCTGACCTGCCTTCTGAAGGCTTCAGCCACCACTGAAGCTATCCTCCCAGAAGAGTGGTATTTCTGAGGCTTGGATTAGTAGCTATTCCCTCTCTGCCAGCTCTCTCTCTCTCTCTCTCTCTCTCTCTTTCCTTCCTTCCTTCCTTCCTTCCTTCCTTCCTTCCTTCTGATATACTTCCAGTGATGTCAGGTGGTGTAGTATATGCAAATAAGTTATGCTAATGAGTTATGCTAATGAGCTCATCCACCTCTTTTTCTACAAAATTACCCCTGATGGCACCTATCAAAAGCTATCTGACATCACTGCATCCCAGCAATTATATTCTCTGAAGTGCTGAATACTGTTCCAAAGCATGATTGTGCTGCTGAGGTCCCTTCCCTCCCCAAACCCCGCCCTCCCCAGGCTCCACCCCCAAATCTCCAGGGATTTCCCAACTCAGAGTTGGCAGTCCTAAGGTATGGATTGCCTCTGCTGCTTTTGGAGCAGGCCTCGTGCAGCTGCTGGGTAAAGTCTGTTAAGGTTGCCAACCTCCAGGTGAGGCCTGGACATCTCTCAGAATGACAACTGATCTCTACATGACAGTCCCCCTGGGTGTGATGTTTTTGAATAGAATTCTGCCTCATCCTGTCCATTCTTTGATGGTTGTCAGCTAGGGTTCCCAACTGGTGGCTGGAGAACTTCCAGAATTACAGCTGATCTCCAGGCTACAGAAATCAGTTCCCCTGGAGAAAACGGCTGCTCTGGAGCGCGGACTCTATGGCCTTATGCCCTGCAGAGGTTCCTTCCTGGCCCAAATCCTGCATTCTCGAGGCTCCACCCCCAAGCCTCTAGGAATTTTCTAGCCCATAGTTGGCAACCCTAATCTCTGTCCATGGCTACACATAAGGTAAAGATATAACCGGGGGGGGGGGGGGGGGAACGAACATTGAAATTATGGGTTGGTTGCATACCTCTGAGAATAATTCATGGCATTAATTTTGCTTTTCCGACTCTTCACCTGCATTCATTCCAGCTAACAAACAGTGCCCAAATTATTTCCTTCTGTGAGAATGTCCCAATGAATATAGTCCACAACAGGTCTTTGGATAAAAAGTCCTTTACTTGTAGAAAGATCACTGGAGTCCTACACTTGTTCTGTTAGTAATGAAGTGCTATGGGTTACACTCATAGATATACTAAAACTGCTACACGGTTACAGGTATACTACCAATCAGTAAGCTATAATTTTGGTGCGCTTCTAACAGTAACACCAATTCCCACGGAAGACATGGGAAAGCTAGTTCCCAGGGGAAAAGAAAAAGGAGTACTTGTTCTCGTGGCACAAAGTTGTTGCTGAGTCTAGTTTTCAGTTTCTCAAAACCTGCTAACATAACAAGTAACAGTTCACAGAGTATTTCTTCCTCCCCTCTGTTCAAGGACACAAGAGAGGAGATAACTTGAGTGAAGGTAAACCACTCAGTGTGCACGTTCGTAAAAGGCTATGCAGAATGGAGCAAGCTATTGCAAGCAAGCTAGCGGAAAGCAAGCAGACGGAGCTAAGCGTTCAACAGGGGAGACTCCGCATTCCTGCGAGGTGGGTTGATGAACTGATGCTAACTCCTGGGCGGGACCTGGGAATGAAAAGGGATTAAGAACTGGTCGTTGCAGCTGGGGGCAAGAAACGAGAAAACGCTTACATAAAGAAAGAGTAACTCATTAGGAACTTGTATATTAAGGCATAACAAGTAGGCACAGATCAACCATATGTCACAACAGGCAATCCCATGTCAGTTTCTGACACCTTGTGCAAAAATGGTTGAGTCATTTGAATGAATCACTCCTAGCTGGAAAGAAGGTCTGAACTAACGATAAAAGGAAAATGATAATCTTTCGGCTCTTTGAAATGCTGCATTATTTAATTAAATTTTTACTGGACAATTTGCCAGTGTCCACAAAAGAAGAAATAACCTCCTGTTAATAAAGATTTCTAGTGTAATTGCCACAGAAGCTTTTCAAGCCGGGATTGCTTGTTTCTCAGCTATGTTTTATGAACCTGTAGATAATCAGTTTTTTCCCTCTTAATCACATTAGAAATGGCTTGTGATCCAGAGTTCTTTTAACTTTTTGAGAAGCTTATTATGACAAAACCATTTGCCTCGCTGTATTTATCCTCTCCCTACCCATGAAAAAAAAATTGTTCAGGCAGCTGTAGGAACGAGAACAATGACAAGAGTAGAAGGCGAGTTGAGAGGCCCATCAACTAACAACGACATGCAAATCCAAACAACATATAAAATTAGTGTTTTAGAAAATAAATAATGACAAAACAAGAATGGAAACAAAATAATTGCAAGGGCTGTGGCAGAATGGGCCTGCTCTGGCCTGCGGGCCCTACTCCGTCCTCCCTCGTAGGTCTTTCTCACCACCTGGAGGGACTTTTCTTCCACTCTCAGGTAGCTCGCCGCCACCAACTTACCTTTGCAAGGGATCCTGGAGGGGTTTTTTTGCCATCTTCTGCACATAGAGCAGGGGTCACTGGGGTGGGTGCTGGGGGGAGGTATTTGTGAATTTCCTGCATGATGCAAGGGGTTGGACTAGATGACCCTAGAGGTCCCTTCCAACTCTATGATTCTATGACTGCCTGCTAGGAGGGTCAGGGCTCCCAGCTTCCCTTCTCAGTTCTGAGGCCTTGCCCCTGTGTCTCCCACTGCCCAGTGTCTGGTCACCATGGGGACAGTTTACTGCCTTGCCCACCCCTGGAGGAACAGCTGCTTGCCAACTGCCAGCTTTCCCCCTGACACTCCTTTTAAAATAGTGTGTCTGAGATGGTGGAAGTCTAAGTGATACAGAGAACTACTCCCAGCACCCAAAGTTATAGAGTATTTATTAAAAAGAAAATGTTTCCAAGCATACTTTTAGCACAGCACCAAAATGAGCAAGGGATACCAAAAGAAATGGGGAAAATGCAAATCCTTTGTCCCTTTCACTATACAAGCCCTATAAGATGTTAAAATAGAACAGGCCTCTTTTCCCTAGGATGTTACAAATCTCTCTAGAGTTGCCATTATCTTGAATGCTTGCTCCAACTGTTGATGTGAGCACATGGTCAATGGCTGCCTTGCCAGAGGAGAGGTCTGTGTGCGCTCATGGATGCAGCACCCAAGGAACAGAGAGCTTCTTCCTCCTGCAAGGAATTTTTATGATATCTGTTTCCCCTCCTGCTGATTTGGCCAGGCCAGTTCAAAGAGGTGTTTCCTGGAGATCTCCAGGAATCTCTTTCCTGGAGCCTCTCTAGCATTTAACACCTCCACACCTCTGTTCCCTGCTTGGAGAGGGAGGCAGGAACTGGACCCTCCTATTGTCTCCAGCTAGTATGAGAGTCCTACAGAGTCAGTCACAACAAGTGGCTTCCAAGAAGTTGATCTTTATTGATTTAGGTCTGCTATGGTCGTCTACAAGTTCTGTGTCAGTAATGGTTAGAATAATCCCTGGGCAGGGCAATTATACAGAATTCAAAGAGGGTCTCACAAAGGAATGCAACCAATCATATAAATCACAGAAAAGGCGCCCAAAATACTGGCTTCAGATTCTCAGGGGAAAAGCGGGAAGATACATAGCCAGGCACTAACAGTCTCCAAGGTCAGAGTCAGGCAGTGAACGATAAGCAAGCTATGAGAAACAAAACATAACATTCCATGCACCCAACGTCACAGGGTGACTCATGCCACCTCCTGGGCAGGGGGTGGCAGCATTAGCTGACATTCTGTCCTTTTAAAACCCCTCCCACATGACCAGGTTTCAATGGGAACAATTTATGGAAGGCACGAAGCAATGCAGGAGCATTAACATGTTCAACAGCCACCCGTTCAGTTTCCCCAACCCAAATTCCTTCCACTGCACCAAATAATACAAATGACCCTGCTTCAATTTATATTCCAGAATTTGTGCAACTTCATAATGGGGTTCACCATTCATCATCATCATCATCATCAGAGGAGGAGGAGTTGGTTGCTGGGGCCTCCACTTGTTCGGCCCAGGGTCCCTCTTCAGTAGGCTGAAATGGAAGATGGGATGCAAAGATTCCAGCGATTTAGGCAACTCAAGCTCCACAGCAACCTCATTAATTTTATGAAGCACTTTGAATGGTCCAAAGTATTTCCAGACTAATTTGTGGCTGGGTTGGAGTCCCCGAATGTTCTTGGTCGACAAATACACCAAATCCTCAGGGTGTAGCTCTCACCCAGGCACCCTCCCTTTGTCTGCTTGTTTTTTGTAGTCCATTTTGGCCTTAACCAAAGTCTTTGCAATCAGCAGCCAAGAGTCCTGTAAAGATTTCCACCAAGCCTGGGAGTCGCCCGCCCCGAAACCAACAGGGGCTAGTTGTGGAAGGGCCCCCCCCCCTTATATCCACAGGAGGCCATAAAGGGGGAGACACCCGTAGATGAATGAATGTCATTATTGTAACTTTATTCAGCAAAAGGCAACAAGTTGACCCAATTATCTTGTTGATAGTTTGAGAAGCAACGTAAAAATTATTCAACAACTTGATTAACCCTCTTGGTTTGGCCATCAACCTCTGGATGGTAAACACTGCTGAGCACCTGTTCCACCCCCAACACTTGCAACAGCTCCTGCCAGAAGTTGGCAACGAATTGCGACTCATGGTCGGAAATTATCTTATGGGGGAATCGAATGTAGTTTGACAACATTGCTCATAAACACCTTAGCCAGAGCTTTTGCTGTAGGTATCTGTTTGAACAGGATGAAGTGGGCCTGTTTGGTAAATAAATCAACAACCGCCCAGATGGCAGTCTTTCCCTTACTGGGGGTTAGGTCTGTGATGAAATCCATGGAAATCACTTCCCATGGGTGACTAGGGGTCTCCAATGGTTTCAGAAGGCTTCAGAAGGCTGGGGGGGGGGGTCCCCCCTTTGTTTACACATCAAGCAAGTGTGGCAGGAGCCTACATAAGATGATACATCTTATACGTGGCCACCAGAATTGGTGTTGCAACAAATGGGACATCTTTAAATATCCAAAGTGGCCCGATAATTTCGATTTGTGAGCAAATTCATAACCTCCCTTCAGAGGGAAAGGGGGACAACCAGTTTATCTCCTTTGTACCAGCAGGTATCAGGCTGCTCTGCCATAGAAACAGAAAAGACACTGGGGAAAGTCCAGTCCTAATGCTTGCTGACAGGCTATGGACGGACTTTCCCCTGTCTGATCGCTCCAGCACACTCTCATGCCATCGGGATGGTCTGCTCATTCCATCCTGACTCCATGCCATTTCCCCCCCTTGCTTAGCAGTATACACATAATAGCAGACTCCATGGGGAACCCTCAGTGTAGAGGTGCAATCCCTCATTTATGCACATGGGAAACAAAAGGCAACCCCCACCACCACCCAAACGGGCCATCTGATCGGGCAGTGACAGGCTGAGCCCGCAGCTACAAAGGATATGTGTGACGGACTCCAGGGCTTGAAATCAGCCTGCAAGCAAAGACACCCACAGTCATGTGACTAGCAGTGATGATGTAATCCTAAAGCAGAACTTAGGAGGGGGTTCAAATGAAAAAACAAACAAACACTTGAAAGTTGGAGTTTGGCAATTGTGACTGGCAGTTGGGGTTTTTTTTAGTGTGTTGGTACTGTATGAGGGGACTGACAAGTCTTGTTGGAACAAAGGAGATATCTATATAGATTCCCATATTAAGGGAAACTGAGAAAAGCCAAACATGATAACACAGGAGTCTTAACAGAGAAAATAAGTTCCGAGTGGATAAATTAAAAAAATACACATTCCTCTCCCTTAGAAATTATACCCTGCTGGAGAAAGAGCCTGGTTTAGGGGATTTAGTGTGTGCCAGAAGAATGTATTGGACTAGTGGATGTCCAAATTCAAACTAAGGCACAGCAGAGGTATTTCTCTGTGAAGGTGGAGAGTACCTAAGAATCCCACACAAAAACTGGCTGTCTAAAACAGCATAAGGGTTGAGTTTGGAGAGAGAGAGATTTGGACTGTGTCATCTGAAGTGACTTATTATAAAGCAACTAACCTAAAGCTGAAATATACTATCTGCAACTATGTATCCATAAGCATTCACTGTTCCCGTATATATATATATTCCCTCTCTGCCTACCCTTATAAATAAAATCTTCATTTGGTTTTACTGTTCCAAGTTGCATGTCCTTCACAATGTGTGATCTTGCAATACCATGTCAATGCCCAACTAGGGGAAATAGGCTCACTTCCCCTCTGCACCAAATGGTGCGTGGGACTGCAGCCTGAATGTTATAATCACTTGCAACTTAGCAATTTTCCTTTCTAGTCTGCTCTTGAAGATCTTCTTCGTGGTCTCTGTGCATCACACCTCTGGGATTAAGTACGCCTGCGCCGATCCCGATCGGTAATCTTCAAAGCCTAATGGATTTTCGCGCCAGCTCCCCGGTCACGTGCACGTCCCACTGCGCATGACCCGGGGAGGGGCACGAGGATCCCGCCAGTTCTCTTCTGACTGCCGCGTCGTGAGGACCCCTCTCTCGCTCCGGTCGGTAGTACTTTCGTTTTTCCTATTCGGAAAAGGCCTTTTCGGATTGTTTTTTCTCCTTTTCTTGACCTCAGACTGTTTACTGGACTCGCTCTTGGATTTTTCCCTCGCTTCTCCCCGCTCGGCCTATGGCCCAGCGGTGGGGCTTCTTTAAGCGCTGTCGGGACTGTGGCAGTAAGATAGCGCCTCCAGACAAGCACTCTCTTTGCCTTCTGTGCCTGGGCGAGTCGCACCGAGTAGACTCGTGTTCAAGCTGCGCTGCCTTCTCTAAACAAACCCGCAAGAACCGTGCGGCAAGGCTGAGAGTGGCGCTTTTGGAAGCAGCTCTATCGCCAAAAATGTCGGCCACCGAGGCCTCGGCGACGTCTCCATCGGCCCCGACAGGCCCGGCACCGTCCCCAACAAGGAGCATCGTCGGTACCGATAAGTCGGTAACGAAACGATCCCTCTCACTGCCGCAAACTCCTGCTAAAAAGCGCAGAGAGGGCAAGGAGGAAAAGGGCAAGCACAAGCACAAAAAAATCGAGTACGCAGTCGACGCATCCCGCGTCCGACGTGACCCAGCGCAAGTCTCCGCAGCTTGACCCTTCCGGGCGCGAGCGACCCCGGGGCAGCTCTGTCTCCCTGATGCCGCGACCCATCCAGTTGACGGACTCAGACCCCGACATCGAACTGACGCAAGTCCCTCAGAGTAGTCCAGACACCGGACCCGATCCGTCACCACCACCGAGAGGAGAACGAGACTTCCTCCTTCTTCGGTACCTTGGGACGTCCGACAATGGAGATACCTATACGGCTCCTCATATCCCCCGCCACCGCAATGGTACTTGGCGGAATGGGACTGCCAGTCGACATTGTCCAGAGTCTCACGATGCCGAGATCCACTGGCCCCGGGACCTTTCCCATCACCGATGCCGAAACCGTCACCGGTGCTGATGCCAATACCTATGCCGATACTGCAGACCCCACCCAATGTCGACCTTCCTCCGTATCAACCGGACCCGTCGAACCCCATGTCGCCTTCTGAACACCTGTCGGTACCGAATTCCTCCGCTTCATCCGATTCCGAAGAGGAGTCCCCTACCCATCCGTCGCCATCTCCCGATGTCTCTGACAATCTACCGATCTCCCCTTCCGAAGACGTGAAGTCTTATGGGGAGCTCATCAAGAGAATGGCCCATTCCCTGGCTCTGGCTACCAGCCAGCCAACCCCTGCCGCTACCGACGCCATCTTTGACATAGTACAGATGGATACATCTACGGCAGTAGCCCTACCATTAATTTCGGTGCTTCTTAACACCGCTAAGGAATCCTGGGGACACCCTTCATCGACTCCAATCTCGAGTAAGAGGTTGGATCACATGTATAGGCTCCAAGAACCTGGGGCAGAATTTTTGTTCATTCACCCCAAACCCAACTCAGTTGTGGTGACACCTTCAGCTAGGGGCCGCAGCGGGCATTCCTCCCCCCTTGACAAAGAGGGATGGAAGCTCGATTCGTTCGGAAGATGCTTTTATTCAGCAGGAGCATTAGGTATAAAAACTGCAAACTATACGGCATGTATGAGCAGATATCAATACTCCCTATGGGAGCAGATGACACCGCTTCTGGCACACCTTCCTGAGGACAAACAGCGTCTTGCCAGGAAGATCCAAAAAGAGGTCATGGTTTTGGCCAAACATCAACTAAACGCCTCCAAACATGTCGCGGATGTAACTTCTAAGACGCTCACTTCGGCAGTCGCCCTCAGGAGACATGCTTGGCTGAGATCGACGGTGCTTCCTCAGGACACAAAATCGCTGGTCGAAGATCTTCCCTTTGAAGGCGAAGGGCTGTTCAGCTCAACCACAGACACAGTTCTCCATGACCTGGATAAAAGTATGAAGACATCACGTAACTTAGGTGTTTCTCAGCCAAAGCAACAGAAGCAGAAGAATTGGCAGAGATCCTGGTCGAAGAAACAACCACAAAGATCTCCCAATGAGCCACAATGGCAAAGGCCTGCACCCTCTGCTTACCAGCAGAAGCCTTACGGCCACAAACCACGCTTCCCAACAGCTTCTGCTTCCAAGGCCAAACCCCCAGACCTAATAAACAGGGTCTTTGACTCTCACATGCGCTCCGGTCCTCCCACCCGTCTGGCACCTTTCCTACCTGCATGGCAAATCATAACCTCGGACAAATGGGCCCTATCCGTAGTAGCAGAAAGTTACCAGATAGAGTTCTTCCAGACACCACAAGAACCCTATTTTGTAGTCACCCCTCCTTCCGACACCCTGTCGTCAGAAGTCGAAGCCCTTCTATCCAAAGATGCCATAGAGTAAAACCCATACACCATCTCCAGCAGGGGTTTTACTCCCGCTACTTCACGGTACCAAAGAAGGATGGCGGACTCTGTCCCATTTTAGACCTGAGGAACCTCAATGCGTTCATCACGTACAAGAAGTTCCGCATGACCACCCTCCAGACCATCCTACCACTGTTAGAAGCCAATGTGTGGATGGTGATGCTGGACTTAAAAGGATGCGTACTTCCATGTGACGATCCATCCATCTCACAGACCGTTCTTGCGCTTCGCGGTCGGTCCGCGTCACTTCCAATACAAGGCCCTTCCTTTTGGCCTCTCTACGGCTCCTCGTGTCTTCACGAAACTTATGGCAGTGGTGGCGGCTCATCTACGGCTTCAAGGTGTCCAACTTTATCCATATCTGGACGACTGGTTACTGGTAACGCCTTCCGCGACAATTTTACAAGATCACATTTCAATAACCCTCAGCGCCCTAGACTCCCTAGGTCTAACGATAAATCTCAAAAAGTCCATGCTCATACCGTCCAGACGAGTGCAATTCATCGGAGCCATTTTGGACTCCCTGCAATGCAGGGCTTTTCTGCCCCCCAACAGGGCAGCAGACATAGTCTCTCTCCTCCATTCAATCCGGAGGGACAAGGAGGCTACGGCCAAACAAATACTCCGCCTGTTAGGCCTGATGGCCACAACCACGGCGGTAATTCCATTCGCCAAGCTGCGGATGAGACCGCTACAGCTTTGGTTTCTGAGATGCTTCCATCCAAGCATTCATTCCCTCTCCAAACTTTTTCGACTATCGGACCAAGTTCTGGAAACCATGACGTGGTGGCTGACACCCCAGAATCTTCAATCTGGTGCACCTTTCCGGCTCCCGCCCCCCTTGGCAACCATTACCACAGATGCCTCCCTATGGGGCTGGGGAGCTCACCTGGATGGTTTTGGTGTGGGCGGCAGGTGGGACCCGACTGTGGCCCACAATCACATCAACTTCCTGGAACTCCTAGCAGTTCTCTATGCGGTGAGGTCATTCCGCCAATCCCTGTCAGGAAAGACAGTGGCTGTCCTTACGGACAATACAACCACCATGTATTACATCAACCGGCAGGATGGAACGGTCTCCCGTGGACTTTGCCGTTTAGCTATCGAGCTTTGGGACGAGTGCCAATTCATCAGCATTCATCTCGTAGCGAATCATCTTCCAGGACTGCTCAACACCCAAGCAGACTTCCTGAGCAGAGGAGGAGCATCCCTACACGAATGGGAATTGAACCCTCTCTACCTGGCCCCGATCTTCGATCGCTGGGGTTACCCCTCAGTGGACGTATTCGCCTCTCGGGAGAACAAGAAATGCCATCTCTTCTGCTCCAGAGCCGGCGCGGATCCAGTGTCCCTCGGGGACGGCCTCCTTCTCCAGTGGACGGGGAGACATCTGTACCTTTTCCCCCCGATCCCTCTGATACCGAGGGTAGTCCACAAACTGATGTCAGAGCGACCATGGGCGATTCTCATTACACCGTGGTGGCCGAGACAACCGTGGTTTCCCACGCTCCTTCATCTCTCCCTGGGAGTCTACCTTCACCTCCCGATGCTCCCAGACCTTCTCTGGATGCATGGAGGTTAAGTACTCCATCACGATGTTCCCAAGTTGAAGCTAACAGCTTGGATGCTTCAACCGCAGACATAGACTCACGCATTGCACAGGTTCTATTGAACTCATGCAAGCTGTCCACACGCCGCTCCTATGCAGCGAAGTGGAATAAATTTCTAGTTTTTCTAACCTCGATAGGGCGGCCTACGGTTCCTGCCACCCTTAATGACATTTTTGGGTTTCTGTTATCCTGTTCGGATAGAGGACTGTGCCACTCTTCTATAAGAGTTTACTTATCGGCTATCTCGGTCAACCATCCCGAGATCGGAGGATACTCAGTATTCTCTCACCCGACTACAAAACAATTCCTTAAGGGAATGCTGGTCGAAGAAACAACCACAAAGATCTCCCAATGAGCCACAATGGCTCTATCCACCAATACGGGCACCGGTCCCAGCATGGGACCTACCCTTAGTTTTTACCAAGCTAATGGGCAAACCGTTTGAGCCCTTGGCCTCCTGCAGCCTCCAGCTCCTCTCGTTGAAGGTAGCGTTTCTGGTGGCTATCACATCTGCTCGGCGTGTGAGTGAGCTTGCAGCGCTTCGTTGCGACCCACCGTATCTCACTTTTCACCATGGAGCACTTACCTTGGCTCCTGATATCGCCTTCCTACCCAAGATAGTCTCGAACTTCCATGTAGGAGAGAACATCACGCTGCCTGTGTTTTTTCCTGATCCCCAGGACCCATCACAATGCAGTTTACACTCTCTGGATGTCAAGAGACATCCTTTCCTTCTACTTGCACCGGACAAGGCCATTTCGCAAATCTCCGGCTCTCTTCATCACCTATGCCTTGCCCAGGCAGGGACAGAAACTATCGTCTCAGAGACTCTCGAAGTGGATAGTAGAGATGATAAAGCTTGCCTACCTCCTGGCTAAGAGGCCATTGCCAGCATCCCTCCGGGCACACTCTACGAGAGTCGTGGCTACTTCTACGGCATTCCTCAAGGGCATCCCCCTGGGAGACATCTGCAATGCTGCAACGTGGGCATCTCCTCACACGTTTGTGAAACCCTATGCCCTAGATGTCCGTGTCCATCAGCGTACTGTGGTGGATCATGCAGTTCTACAAGCAGCTCAGATGTGAGACCTCCAGCACCCACCACCAGGTATGTGGTGTGTTTATTGCTTGCTATTCTCCCAGAGGTGTGATGCACAGAGACCACAAAGAAGATATACAGGTTGCTTACCTGTAATTGGAGATCTTCGAGTGGTCATCTGTGCATTCACACCACCCGCCCTCCTTCCCCTCTGCTTCGGTCTCCCTCACTTTTTCTTGGGGGCTGTTAGCAGCGGTCAGAAGGAACTGGCGGGATCCTCGTGCCCCTCCCCGGGTCATGCGCAGTGGGACGTGCACATGACTGGGGAGCTGGCGCGAAAATCCGTTAGGCTTTGAAGATTACCAATCGGGATCGGCGCAGGCGCACTTAATCCCAGAGGTGTGAATGCACAGATGACCACTCGAAGATCTCCAATTACAGGTAAGCAACCTGTATTTCCTTTGCAATAAAAAAGCTACTTTGAGGTCACCCATTGAATGTCCTTGAAAGCTGAAGTGTTCTCCTACAGGTTTCTCTGTCTTGTGATTCTTGATGTCAGATTAGTGTCCATTTATCCTTTGGCACAGGGTTTGACCTATTTGTACTATGTAGAGAACCGAAGGGCGTTGGCATTTAATGGCATATACAGTGTTAGAAGATGAGCATGTGAATAAGCCTAAGATGATGTGGTTGATGTTGTTAGGTCCAGTGGTTGTGTTGTCTGGGTGTATGTGGCAGCAAAATTGCCATCTGGGTTTATTGCAAGCTCTGGTACTAGTGTTCATCTTGAAATTAGATGTTGGATTATTGTGGGTGAGGAGTTGTTTGAGACTGGGGGGCTGTCTGTGCACAAGAAAAGGTTCCCCCCCCCCCACCCGGTACTTGTGAAAGAGAACTGTCATTATCCAGTAGAGGCTGTAAGTCTTTGATGATGCATTGAACTGTTTTGAGTTGAGAGATATATGTGACCACTAGTGGTGTTCTGGTATTGTTATTTGTGCTTCCTGGATGTAGTCTGATCTATTCATGAGGACAATGGCTCCCCCCTTGCCTGCCTCTTTAATTATTAGGGGATTGTTCCTGAGACCGTCTATGGCCTTCCTTTCAGCATGGTTGAGATTCTGCTGTACACAGTGTTGTTTGTTGATCATATCGGTTTGGCCCCTAAGGTGAAAGCATTCTTTGTAGCAATCCAGTGTGGTATTGCAACTATCAGGAGGGGTCCATGTGGAGTCTCTCTCTTTTTTTTTTTGCAGTGTTGTTTTGATGGTATTTGGTGGTAGGTATCTTATTCATTGGTGGGGTGGATGGTAGCTGTTCTCCAGTAGGTTGTGTGATGGTTATGTTGTGAAGATGTTGCCTGTTCTTTCTTGTTCTTGCGTATGTTGAACGTACTCCTTCAGGCGTAGACGATGGGAAAAGGCTTTCAGGTCCCTGCAGAACTGAATCATATATGTTGGTTTGGTGAGGCAGAATGAAAGTCCACGTGAAAAAACTGATTCCTCTGAAGGGCTGAGTTGGTGTTGTGACAATACTCTTGGAGGAGTCCTTGTTAAGATTGGCAGCCTGCAGGTTGGAGAGGTGTACTACTTGATCAACATGTATATGCAGTGAAGAAAAATACCAACTAATGAGAGAGCCAGCGTGGTGTAGTGGTTAAGAGCAGTGAACTCTAATCTGGGGAACCAGGTTTGATTCCCCACTCCTCCTCTCCATGAAGCCTGCTGGGAGACCTTAGGCCAGTCACAGTTCTCTCCGAGCTCTCTTAGCCCCACCTGCCTCCCAAGGTACCTGTTGTGGGGAGAGGAAGGAAAGGAGATTGTAAGCTGCCATGAGACATCTCAGGGTAGAGAAAAGTGGTGTATAAACAAGAACTCTTCTTCTTCTTCAACATAGAAGAGACTGTTTCCAGGGTCAGATCTTGGTTTTCAAACTAAAGAGAACAACTGAAAGGGCAGGGGTGGCCATTAGGGAGGGCTGGCCCATGACCCACTTCCAGAGGCTTCATGAACCACCTTTGGGTCCCAACGCACAGGTTGGGAAACATTAATGTAGACCACATCCAGGGTTGCCAACTTCCAGGAGAGGCCTGGAGTTCTCCCAGAATTACAACTGAACTGTAGACTACAGAGATCATTTCTGTGATGGAATAGTAGGTTTGTGGACAGCAGCAAGTAAACAAAGGAGCTGCTGAGTCACATGACTGAGAGAGAGGGGAGCCAGAGGGCTCAGAATTCTCAGTGAGTGACAGATAACTGTGAACAGCTGACTGTTGAGAAAACAGTTGGAGAGAGCTCGGAGGAAGACAGAAGACTCTGGGCTCAGTGGACTCAGCTATATAGCAGTTTGAGTGGAAAACTATGGCTGAATAACCCTCTGAACTAGTATCCTCTAATATAAAGAGGAGAGTGACCAGAGAAGGGAAAGTATAAGACCTCAGTAGTCACAAACATCAAATACACTGCTCCAAAGGAACTTATAAGGTGGCTAAGGAAGGGCTAATGGTCTAGAGGAGTCAGGAAAGTGGGGGTTGTCGCACCAGTAGACTCAAGGGACTGGACAAATAAAGCCCAAAAGTTAACCACCGAAAAGTTATTGGATAGCGAAGTCAGAGGAGGGTTTTGTGAACTAAAGACCATCTAGGTTATATGGAGAGTACTAAGCATACTGCATATGTGAAGGCAAAGTAACGTGTTTATTCAACAAAGAAACAAAATATCCTGTGTAAATACATCCCATCCCCCTGTTGAGTTTTCTGTGTCATAAAGAGCTGTGCTGTTTGACTTTTATATGCACGGCTGCCTGACTTTCTGGTGAAGGCTTATATAGGGCAGTTGTCCTAATATATAAATAAGTTACCTCAGACTCCGAAGAGACTACTTTTATAAAGAACTGGTCAGCCTTCAGGAAGCAGAACTGATCAGTCACTTCAAAGTAAAATAAATTGAATCCAGTACAAATATAGAAAATAGGTAGGAACGCCATAGCTCGATCACCACAACAGCTGGGGAGAGATCTTTGTGTTATAACTTCCCCTGGAGATAATCTTAGCTTTAGAGGGTGGTCTCTATGATATACTAGAGATTCTAGGTGAAATTCCTTCCCAAGGACACCTCTCCACTGGCACCACCCCCAGATCTCCAGGAATTTCCCATCAACACATTGCATCAACATGTTGTTGGATATTGTGCTATCTTTGCCCTACAGCACAATCCAAATGCAAGCGGGCACTACAGTTTCGGCATAGTACAATAGCCACTGGTGTGCAGGGCAGCTTTTGGCAAATGCTGGCTCTGGATTTGGTCTATGCACCACACAAATGGAAAGCTCAAAGCCTCCCACCCCAATACTCTCCAAGGCTAAATCTTCCCCTGATGAGCCCAACTGTGAGAGTTCTGCTCAAAGTAGTCAAGGATCAGATCTTGGTTGGTTAACCAAAGTTCTTTATTTCCAATCTCTACATTAGTACAGCTTCTCGGATTATTGTCAGAGATGAGACAGATAATACAAGCAGGTCTATTATACCATTCCAAGGAGTTTGAATTACCCATAGGTAGCCAATCACTATAGGGGAAAATTGGCGGGCAAAAAGGAATTCTGACCGTTTGGTTCTCACAGGAAAGAAAGTGAGGTGTCAAGCTGTAAATTTCCTTTCCTAAACCAGACCCCTCAGATGTTACCAGTTCACATAACAATCAATGGCCTCAAGGCTTTTGCATGTGATAAGAGATGAGAGGTATCCTCCCTTGAAGTCCCAGCCGGGGCAGCTGGAATGCGGAGGCAGGGATGTGAGAGGCCTCCTTGTTCTCATACATTACAGATGTCACCCTCCCGCTTCAATTGCTACAAACTCCAGGCCTGGTCAAGCAGTAGAACATGGCAGTTACAACCACAGAATAAAACATAGAGTAACATAGAGGGTACAGGCATGATTACTATGATGTCTGAATTAGCAGATTCTGACACACTGGCCTCCCCATAAATACCTTCACCTGGGCTTATCAGGAAACATTTTATGAAAAGCTCTAACTAGTTTGGGAGCATGCACATTTTCAGAGCGAATCCACTCATTGTGTTCGGGACCAAAATCAAGCCATCTAACTAAATAATACAATCGGCCCCTACGCATCTTAGAATCAAGAATCTCAGTTATCTCGAAATGAGGGCCCCCCCCCTTCATCAGTGGAGGAGGAACTGGAGGAACTGGATGCCATGCATTCGGCCCAGGATCTTTCTTCAGCAGGCTGAAATGAAAAACAGGATGCACAGAACTCAGTGATTTAGGCAGCTCTAATTCAAAAGACACATCTGAAATTTTTCGCAACACTTTGTAGGGCCCCACATATTTCCATCCCAGTTTTCGACTGGGTTGCAAGCCGTGTATATTTTTTGTTGAAAGGTAGACAGAGTCCCCAGGCTGGAGATCCCAGCCCACTGCTCGGCCCCAATCCGCATATTTTTTGTAGTCCTCTTTTGCTTGGTCCAGTGCCTTGGCTATTAGTGGCCATGAGTCTTGTAATGTCGCCCACCAACTCCTGAAATCCGTTGGGGATGCATTGGGCACATTTTCAATGGTGGGCAACGGCTTTCCCTCAAAACCTCCCACGGCCATGAAGGGGGAGACGCCCGTGGAGGAATGCACTGCATTGTTATAGCTGTATTCTGCAAACGGCAATAAATCCACCCAATTGTCTTGGTGGTAGTTGGTGTAGCACCTTAAGAACTGTTCCAGGATTTGATTAGTTCGCTCGGACTGTCCATCGGTTTCTGGATGGTAACCCGAGCTTAGTGCCGGCTCTATGTCCATAAGTTTTAGAAGCTCCTGCCAGAAGTTGGCAACAAATTGACTGCCCCTGTCGGATACCACCCTCTTAGGAAAAGCGTGTAATTTAATCACCTGGTTGAAAAAAGCTTTAGCCATTCCCTTTGCCGTGGGTAGCTGTTTGAAGGGGGTGAAATGGGCTTGCTTCGAAAATGTGTCTACCACCACCCAAATTACAGTTTTCCCTTTCGAGGGTGGTAGATTAGTAATGAAGTCCATAGCTATCGCCTCCCAAGGGCGGGAAGGGGTAGGCAAAGGATGCAAGAGTCCCGGAACCTTTCCTCCCCTCTTTTTGCACATTAAGCAAGTTTGGCAGGCCGAGACGAAGTCGGAAACATCCCGGCGCATGTGCGGCCACCAAAACTGACGTTGAATTAAGTTAAGCGTCTTTAGAAACCCAAAGTGTCCAGCCAGTTTGGAAGAATGGCATGCCAATAAAACGTCTTTACGCTTGCTTTGAGGCACCACCAATTTGTCCCCATGGTACCAACACTGATTTTCCCTCCTCGAACATTCAGCTAGTGTCTCCAGTTCCTCGACTTCCTCGGGAGAATACTCCTCCCCCCAATCGCACGCCTCAGTGTCTACTGGAGTTCGTTTGTGCTGACTTCTGGTAGTGACTGCCCCTCCCAGCTGCTGGGGGGAGAACATGGAGTCGAACACCTCTTCTTTCAAGCTCTCATGTTGGGGCAACCGGGAGAGTGCGTCTGCTAAGGAGTTGGCCTTTCCGGGGAAGTGTTTTAACACAAAATTAAATTTCGAAAAGAAATCAGCCCACCGAAGCTGCTTCGCATTTAGTGATCTCTGCGTGCGCAGCGCTTCTAGGTTTTTATGATCAGTCCAAATTTCAAACGGGGTTTGCGCCCCCTCTAGCCAATGCCGCCACGTAGTGAGAGCCAGCTGGATAGCCACGGCTTCCTTGTCCCACACTGACCAGTTTTTTTCCGTGTCATTAAACTTTTTGGAAATGTAGGCTAGGGGGTGTAGCTTCCCATCTGGCCCTTGTTGTAGAACGGCCCCCCCCATTGCCACATCGGAAGCGTCTACATGGATTATGAACTCTTTGGTTTCGTCTGGATGGGCTAAGATGGGTTCAGAAGTAAAAAGGATTTTTAGTGTCTCGAACGCTCTTTGGCACTCCCCATTCCAGGCGATCCTCTCCCCAGGTTTCCCGGCTTCCGAACCCCTTCCCTAGGTTTTCAGCAAATCCGTCAGGGGGAGAGTAACTGTTGCAAAGTCTTTTATGAAAGTTCGATAAAAGTTACAAAATCCTAATAGGCTCTGCAATTGTTTTCTTGTTCGGGGGGCTTCCCACTGGACCACCGCCTCCACTTTTGCTGGGTCCATTTCTAATCCCCTTTGTGAAATGCGATACCCTAGGAAGTCTACTGACTCACGGTGGAATTCGCACTTTGACAACTTAACATACAGTTGGTTTTTCAGCAAGGTGGAAAGGACTTCCCGGACTAATTTCACGTGCTCTTTCTTATCAGCAGAGTAAATCAAGATATCATCTATGAAACATAACACCCCCTTGAATAAATGCTTGTGTAACACTTCATTTATCAAACTCATAAAGACCCCAGGAGCGCCACTTAAGCCGAACGGCATCACCAGGTATTCAAACTGTCCCAATGGAGTATTGAATGCAGTCTTGAACTCGTCCCCCTCCCTTATGCGCACTCGGAAATAAGCATCCCGGAGATCTAGCTTAGTGAATATTTTTCCCTTGGCCGCTTCAGTCAATAAGTCTTTTATTAATGGGAGGGGGTAGGCGTTAGAAGTGGAGACCGCATTTAGTCCCCTGTAGTCCGTACACAAGCGCAGCCCCCCGTCTTTCTTTTTCCGGAACAAAACGGGGGCGGCGAAGGGGGATTTCGCTGGGCGGATGAAGCCGCGCTCCAAATTCTTGTCTAGAAACTTTCGTAGCTCCTCCCGCTCTAAGGGGCTCATGGAGTAAAGTTTTCCTTTGGGGAGTTTCTCGCCCGGGAGCAGCTCTATGGCACAGTCTGACAGTCTGTGGGGGGGTAGCTCATCCGCCTCGGTCTCACTGAAGACCTCCATCAGGTCTCTATACTCCCGGGGGACCGTGGAGGGGGCGAGGGCGAGGGCAGCCGGTCGGGGAGGAGGGTTTGGTGGTTCCGGTCCCCACTCAGAGTCCCATTTGTGCGTCAGGCACCTGTCGTCCACCCAGGAGATTTTCCCTTCACTCCATTTGATGTAGGGGTCGTGCGAGCTCAGCCAGGGGCTTCCCAGTACCATGGGGAACTGGGCATTTGGGGTGATGACAAAAGCTCGTTTCTCCCAATGCTCCCCGGTTCCCAAAATCAGGCCCTCAGTTTCAGCTACACACTCTTCTTTCATTTCTGACCCATCCATTTGCGTGAATTTTAGGGGCTCGGCCAGCGGGGTGACTTTTGGCCCCAACCCTTCCACCACTAAAGGGCTAATTAAGTCCCGAGCACACCCAGAGTCAATTAGGGCGCGGACCCTCATGTGAGTGCCCGTTCCCGGGGTCATTACAGTCACTACCATATATAACAGGGGGCCAGGGATGCTCACCGGAGATGGCGCTTCTTGGCTGGGGACCTGCAGTTCTGCGCCGCTCACTGCAGGCCGTTGGAGTTTCCCGACATCTGCGTTTCCATCAGCTCCAGCTCCCCTTGTTCGCTCGTGGATCCTTCCAGTTGCAGTGCCCGGGGCTTGAGTGGGGTTTTCCCTCTGCTAGGAGTGCTCCCAGCCACTGGGGTAGAAGTCTTCGGTCCCTTTCCGCCCCCCCTGGGGCACGCTGAGGCGAAGTGGCCACTCTCCCCGCATTTCATGCACAACCCTTGTCGGAAGTGGGCATCTCTGATGTCTTGCACACTGGGCTTCGGCTTCGCTCTCGGCACGACTTTGCTGGCAGCTGTAGCCGACATCCCCATCTTGATGAGGGTGAATCTTTCCTCCACATCTGCCGCCACCCGCATCCAGGTGGCCAACGTCCCCGGGCGACCTCCCAGTAGGACGGTTTCGTATATTTCGGGATTGAGACCCTCTCGGTACTTTTCTATGAAAAGTTCCTCGGGCCAGCCGTGAATCTTGGCAGCGATGCGCCGGAACTTATCGGTGTAGTCCCTCACCGTGGTCCTCCCCTGGAACAGCTTCCGCAGTTGGTTCCGGGCCTTTTCTTCCCCCAGGGGGTCCTCGTATTGGTGTCGGAGGGCCCACATGAAGTTGTTCAGCAAGCGTAACTCAGGACCGGGGGCATCGTGCAGGCTCACATACCAATCGCTGGCGGTGTCTTTCAGCTTGGACCCTATGTAGCCAATCCGCTCCCTCTCGGTGGGATAGAGGTGGCCCCAGCTGTCCAGGAACTGCTCGATCTCCAACAGGAAGAAACGCAGCTTCTCGGGGTCCCCATCGAAAGTAGCCGTCAGAGGGTCGGAGGGGGCCGGGCGAACGATCGGCCCTGCCGGCACCAGGGCCGTCGCCGGGGCGGGACCGGGCACCTGTGGAGGGATGACTGGTGGAGCCGGCAGTGGCGGCGGCCTCGGCTGCACGGGCACCTGGGGTTGAGCTGGAACTCCTCCAGGAGCCGGCGGCGGCTGCTGGACTCCCGTCGCGGGGGCTGGAAGAGCCTCTTGCATGACCCTCATGGCGTCTCGAAATTGGTACTGGAGATCGAGGGCCAATTCTCGTAGTTCGGCGGTGAGTTGGAGCCGTAAATCTCCCATCATCCGGTCTAGGGATGGCATCTGGTCTCCCCGGTACGGATCGGGCCCATACGGGCCGGTCCTCTCTCCTTCCATGGGCGGGCGATGCGGATCTCCTCCGTAGATCTGCTCGCAGTCTTCTCCCAGGTAGCTCGGCCTCCCTCGATCGAGTTGGTCGCCGGGGAACGAAACCCATGCCCCTTTCCGGTCGTGCACCCAAGAATCCACGGTCCCACGACCGAACTGGCTCCAGGCGTACTTCGGGGTCACACTTCGGGGTCACACTCTGAAGAGGAGGTAGGCGTGGGATGTAGTCACCGGTACTTCGGGCTCCCCTCCGCCGCCTCCACCACCGTTTCCCTGATCCACCGGGGTGGTGGGGGTATCTTCGGGGGTAGTAGGGATGGGGACCGTGTCGTCGTCTGACATGGTCAGGAATGGCTAAGTCCCAGTCACAGATCTCTGACAATCTGTGAGAGTTCTGCTCAAAGTAGTCAAGGATCAGATCTTGGTTGGTTAACCAAAGTTCTTTATTTCCAATCTCTACATTAGTACAGCTTCTCGGATTATTGTCAGAGATGAGACAAATAATACAAGCAGGTCTATTATACCATTCCAAGGAGTTTGAATTACCCATAGGTAGCCAATCACTATAGGGGAAAATTGGCGGGCAAAAAGGAATTCTGACCGTTTGGTTCTCACAGGAAAGAAAGTGAGGTGTCAAGCTGTAAATTTCCTTTCCTAAACCAGACCCCTCAGATGTTACCAGTTCACATAACAATCAATGGCCTCAAGGCTTTTGCATGTGATAAGAGATGAGAGGTATCCTCCCTTGAAGTCCCAGCCGGGGCAGCTGGAATGCGGAGGCAGGGATGTGAGAGGCCTCCTTGTTCTCATACATTACAGATGTCACCCTCCCACTTCAATTGCTACAAACTCCAGGCCTGGTCAAGCAGTAGAACATGGCAGTTACAACCACAGAATAAAACATAGAGTAACATAGAGGGTACAGGCATGATTACTATGATGTCTGAATTAGCAGATTCTGACACCAACTAGCACTACCATGCAGAGGCTGACTGCCTCTGAATGAATGTGGAGGTTCCCTTCAGTCATCGTGGCTAGTATCCACTGATAGACACCTCTCCCCCATGGATCTGCCTAATCTCTTTGTAAAGCTATTTCTGCTTGCAGATATCACTACCTCCACTGCAGAGTGGCCAGCTCTGGGTTGGGAAATACCTGGGGATTCTGGGGGTGGAACCTGGGGAGGGTGGGGTTTGGGGAGGGGAGGACCTCAGTGAGGTATAATGCCAGAGAGTCCACCCTCCAAAGCAGCCATTTTCTTGATCATCTGGAGATCAATTGTGAGAGCCGGAGATCTCCAGGTGCCACCTGGAAGCTGGTAACCCTACCTGGCAGTGAATCCCACAGTATAATTGCTTGTTGGGTAAAAAAGGGCTTCCTTTTAATTGTAACCCCATCTTGAATCTAGTGCCCATCAACTTCATTGGGTACCTCCAAATATTATGGGAGAAGGAGAAAATGTTCTGTCTACCTGCTTTCTCTGCCCCATGCCTCATGCTCCCCCTGGCACAAGAGACACCTGTAGCGGTCTAGAGAGAGGGGGGCTATCGGCACCCAGAGAATGGGCAACAGCCAGGTATCAGTGAATTAAAAAGAATGTACAAGGCACCAACGCAGCTATGACACCATCTTCTTGAGTCTGTAACAATGTAAATATACCGTACTCAGAGTGATGTGGGCTGTTCATCCCTGCTTTGGACAGAGCAACATCTCAAATGTAGTTACTGCTCTTGTGATTTCCCTCTCTCATTTTCCACCCGGCAACAGTGTGACGTGATTTGCATGATGCTGTTTCGTAATAGCCTTGGCTGCTCTCCAATTGTCACCTTTAATACCAGTCCTTTCCACACTTGGAACTCACCCCTGGTTTTATCAGAGTTCAACTCACAATGCAATACCTTGCATTTATCCCTGGTGATAACAGCATCTGTTTATCCCGGGACAAGTGTGGAGTAAAACTGTGATGACCTTTTTGAGTGAGATCCCTCTGTGAGATCAAACAGCATTACGGCTGTTGTGTATTGATACTGCGGTTGCCATGTGCTCCTGCAATGGCGACCGCCATGTGGACCTTCGCACGTGATCCGAACCTACCTGAGCTTCTTGTAGGACAATAGATGGTCTGATCCTGAATGGCCACCAATCCTGTGCCTAGGCTTCCCCCAGGGGACCTATGAACTGTAACCATGAACTTAAGGTCCTATCAGGACATTTGGGCGAGGTCGGGGGATTATTTCCGACTGGCATAAAAGCAGGTGTGAAGCCCGGGGTTTGCTATGTACCATCTGACCTGCAATAAACTTGCTATGCTGTTTTCACTGCTGCTGGCCTCCCGACTCCAGTATTTTTCAGTGGCGACGAGGATGGGATCCTTATGAGCGACTCATCAGCCGAACCGAGCAAAGGAGCACCGAGCACCAATCCGCTGGCACCAGGTATCATCGAGCCCCAGTGCTCTGAAGGACTGCCGCTTGCCCCAGAGGCCCTCACTTGCTGCACCGCTCCAGCTCTGGTAATTATGGCTGCTGCCACAGGACAAATCCCTCCTTTTGACCCTTCCAAACCCGAGACCTGGGTCACCTGGTCCAGGCAACTTGGCTTTCTCCTGACGGTGCATGGGGTTACCGAGGCTGAGATGAAGCGGGCTTGGCTATGAGGTAATGTTCCTTTAAAACAACTCACTCGGTTCTAGCACACCTGTTCTGTGTTTCTTGTAAAGGTGTTTTAATGGTTTGACCACTCCCTACTGTTAGCTGTTACTCAGTGTTTGCTGGCTAGTTCAGCTACTGTCTATTAAACAGTTTTTGTCTACTCCTGGGCCTGTCGTTTGGTGTTCTTCGATAAACATCACATGGTGTCAGAAGATGGACTTTGCACGACCTCCACCACCACTTGTTTTACAGGGCAACCTTGCTCAGAATTGGAAAAGGTGGGAACAGGCGTTTTGATTTTATTTTACGGCTATTGGAGCTGAGGATTTCTCAAGTAAGAGGCAAATAGCCATATTGCTTAATTGCATGGGAGAAGAAGCCTTATTGGTACATGAGATGTTTGTGTATCCTGGTGGACACCCAAAGGAGATAGAAGAAATTTATGAGCACTTTAAAAGGCATTGTACTCCCAGAAAGAATGTGATTTTTGAACGCTATTTGTTCTGGAACCATACTTGGAAACCGGGAGTAGCTGTTGAACATTTTATAACTGAACTGAAACTAAAGTCTCAGAACTGTGAATATGGTACTTTATCTAATGAAATCACAAGAGATAAGCTGGTGTTTAGTGCTATGGAGAATCTACAAGAGAGACTTTTAAAGGAGTCTGGCCTTACATTAGAGAAGGCACTCGAAATATGTCAATTAGCTGAAGTAACTACAACGCAGCTGCAAGCTATGTCGTCGAGACAACCGAGTGAAATTTTGGCAGTTGATAAGAGCTCTCCAGGAGTTTCTAAACAGCCATCTGTGCACAAGAAATCTTATGCTGAGTCAGGACACAGACCCAGCTACGTCAGAGACAAGGAATGTTCTTGGTGTGGCAGCTTGCATAAATCTCAGAACTGTCCTGCATTTGGAAAGACTTGTTTTATCTGTCATAAGAAAAATCACTTTTGCTACAGTATGTGATATGAAAGGTTCAGGAAAGCGTGATGTGCAAAAGCATCAAACCTATGATTTGAATATGCATAGTTTGTTTATTGGAATGTTATCTCATAAGAGTAATGATAATGCAGGAGCTCAAGCACCAGGATGGTATGTTGATTTGACTGTGAGAGATCGTGTAGTGAAATTTAAGTTGGATACGGGGGCTGAGGCAAATGTTTTACTAGAAACCGGAAGTTACTAGAAGCAAGCAACATAACTCTTGTGGCTTATTGGGGGGGGGGGGCAAAAATAAAGCCTCTTGGAACAACTGACCTTGAAGTTTTTGCTTCAAGGGGAAAAGCCAAGTTATTGTTTTATGTAACAGACGTATCAACCACTCCATTGTTGGGTAGGACAGCCTGTGAATGTTTAGATCTGGTTCGTAGGGCGGATACTGTACAACAAGCTGAGTTTCTGACAAGGGAATAATTGTTTATCTTGTATGCAGATATATTTGAGGGCCTGGGAGAATTTGAAGGCTCTCATCACATATTTGTTGATCCAGCAGTTCCCCCAGTAATTCATGGCTGTAGGAAAGTATGCTTTGCAATAATGAAGAAGTTAAAGGAGACACTGGCTCAAATGGTAAGTGCAGGTGTAATATCTAAAGTGGTTGGGCCCACAGAGTGGGTAAGAAGTTGGTTATAACAGAAAAAAAGAATGGAAAGCTGTGTATGTCTGGATCCTTGTGACTTGAATAAGGCAATTCATAGACAACGCTATACCATCCCTACAGTGGATGATGTATTAAGCAGGTTGGCAGGGATGAAGTTTTTTACCATAGTGGATGAAAAAGATGGCTATTGGCAAGTTAACTTAGATGAGGCTTCGTCATGTTTATGTACATTCAATACTCCCTGGGGAAGAGATTGTTTCCATCGACTTCCATTTGGTCCTAAGTCTTCTAGTGAGGTTTTTCAACAAAAAAATGAGGAGGTTTTTGGCCATATAAAAGGTGAATACATGATAGCAGATGATATGATCATAGCAGCAAGAACAGCTGAGGAACATGATCAGACTTTGCATCAAGTCATGGAGACAGCAAGGTCTAAAAAGGTTAAATTTAATAAGGATAAGATTCAGTTTAAAGTTGATTCTGTAAAACATACGGGACAGATAGTTACTGCTCAAGGGTAGTCTTCCCGGGGCCGCTATGCACCAAGGTACTGGCGGCCCTACACGAGTCCCATCCCAGAATTGTCCGGATGAAAGCCTGGTTATAACAGCATTTCCACACTTGGAACTTACCCCTGGTTTTATCAGAGTTCAACTCACAATGCAATACCTTGCATTTATCCCTGGTGATAACAGCATGTTTATCCCGGGACAAGTGTGGGGTAAAACTGGGATGACGTTTTTGAGTGAGAGCCCTCTGTGAGATCAAACAGCATTACGGCTGTTGTGTATTGATACTGCGGTCGCCATTGCGGGAGCACATGTCGACCGCCATGTGGACCTTCACACATGGTCCGAACCTACCTGAGCTTTGGCCAGGTAGGACAATAGATGGTCTGATCCTGAATGGCCACCAATCCTGTGCCTAGGCTTCCCCCAGGGGACTTATGAACTGTAACCATGAACTTAAGGTCCTATCAGGACATTTGGGCAAGGTCAGGGGATTATCTCCGACTGGCATAAAAGCGGGCGTGAAGCCCAGGGTTTGCTATGTACCATCTGACCTGCAATAAACTTGCTATGCTGTTTTCACTGCTGCCGGCCTCCGGACTCCAGTACTTTTCAATGGCTTTATTTGCTGGCGTTTACAGAAACAAAGATTGATTGTTTGCTATATGCACTGTATTGATACATGCGCTGTATATTTTACTGTAGGTTTTAACTTTTAGTTATTTATTTTATGTTCCTTTCTGTTGTAAGCTATCCTGAGCCCTGCTCACAGGGAAGGGCGGCCTAAAAATTTAATCAATCACATAAATAAATACAAGCAGAACAACCTGTGTTTCAAAAAGTGTGTGTGTAGAGGAACAGGGTCCCTCAGATCTCCCACTGGGTGGGTGGGAGGGAACTGAGTCTTTTCACTTTTTTGCATATCCATCAAAAAGGACAATTCTAATTTGTAGCAAGGCAAAGTGAGAAACCAGTCTGTCTGAAGAAGCCAGGCAGGCTGCTGGAAGAGATGCTAGGAGAATAAGAATGAACAAAAATCTAGCCCAAGTTGAGTAATTGGCAATCTTCTCCTCAAAAAGCCCTTTCCCTTCAACTCCTGTCTTTTTTAATTGCAACTTGGCCACATAGACAAGCAAAGCAGATCTGGGGCTGGAATTTGTGCCCCATCACTTGTTTTGAGCATTCATATGTGTGACCCTTGGTTTGCTTGCAAGTGCAATTGCTTTTGGGGGGGTGACTTATATTTTATTAACTTTGGCAACACTGTGATTGCATTGGAGCAATAGTAGTCGCGCCCCCGGTGCCATGTCCATTGCCAGGCCATCAAATTGCAATTTATCACAATGGGCTTTGGCAGAACTTTCAGGGAAGATGGGTCTCTTTTTATAGCGGGAAAAAAAAGCTTGGCTGTCATTGATGGAAAGGTCTGATGAGCAGCTTTCGGTTTGGTGGGGGGAACGATAATCCTTCAAAGCAGTTTCCATTTTTATATATCCACTGACATGCCACCCAGCTGGCTTTTATATTTCTGTAACCCGGCATTTACATAAGAACATAAGAGAAGCCAATGTTGGATCAGGCCAGTGGCCCATTCAGTCCAACACTTTGTCACAGAGTGGCCAAAAACACCAGGTGCCCTCAGAAGGTCCAGCAGTGGGGCACTACTAGACACTAGAATCCCTCCCACTGTTGCCCCCCCATCAAGCACCAAGAATACAGAGCATCACTTGCCCCAGACTGAGAGCTCCTATCTATACTTTGTGGCAAATAGCCACTAATGGACATCTGCTCCATATGTTTATCTAATTCCCTCTTGAAGCTGTCCATGCTTGTAGCCGCCACCACCTCCTGTGGCAGTGAATTCCATGTGTTAATCACTCTTTTGGTGAAGAAGTACTTCCTTTTATCTGATCTAACCCGACTGCTCAGAAATTTCATGGACTGCCCACGAGTTCTTGTATTGTGAGAAAGGGAGAAAAGTACTTTCTATCCCATGCATAATCTTATAAACCTCGATCATGTCATCCCTCAGCCGTCATTTCTCCAAGCTAAAGAGCCCCAAGTGCTTCAACCTTTCTTCATAGGGAAAGTGTTCCAACCCTCTTATCATTCTAGCTGCCCTTTTCTGCACTTTTTCCAATGCTATAATATCTTTTTTGAGGTGTGGCGACCAGAACTGTACACAGTACTCCAAATGAGGTCGCACCATCAATTTATACAGGGGCATTATGATACTGGCTGGTTTGTTTTCAGTTCCCTTCCTAATAACCCCCAGCATAGCGTTGGCCTTTTTTACTGCAGTTGCACACTGTCTTGACATTTTCATTGAGTTATCTACTACAACTCCAAGATCTCTCTTGGTCAGTCTCCGCCAGTTCGGACCCCATCAACGTGTATTTCTGCTTAGGATTTTTGGCTCCAATGTGCATCACTTTGCACTTGGCCACATTAAACCCCATTTGCCACGTTGATGCCCACTCACCCATCCTCGACAGATCCCTCTGGAGTGCCACACAATCTTCTCTGGTTCTCACCACCCTGAACAACTTTGTGTCATCTGCAAATTTAGCCACTTCACTGCTTACTCCCAACTCCAAATAATTAATATTTATTTATGTATGTATGTATTTATTTATTATTATTTATTATTTATTATTTATTTATTATTTCTATTTATATCCCGCCTAGCCAGCGGACCGGCTCTAGGCGGCTAACAACATAAAATCACTCAAATACAAAGTTAAAACACAGCATAAAATTGACTCATTTTAAAATACAACAGACAATCATCACAAATGGCAGCAACATACCAGCACCAAATACTAGCCACTAGCTTATGCCCAGCCAGGAGGCTTCCACCGTAGATGTTCTGAAGATGGTTCGACGCACCATCTACTTGTTAGGACTTTTGTCCAATAATCAGAAAAATCAGAGTAATGAATCTTGCTTTTCTGGAAAGAAGAGATTGCTTCTTTTAGTTTAAAAGAAGTTTATTACTAAAGGGAAAAGGTAAACGGGATTAGCTACAAATAAACAAAACATGCTTTCTAAGGAGCTGCATTGTGCTCGTCTTCACACTAAGACATACTGATAGAGAGTGAGAGATTGTAATGGAGGATCTCTCCTTCTTCTTGACCCCTGAAAGGAAACACCTGATATCATTGACCAATTAGCAAGACAGTACACCTTTAGCTTTCCCGGGTTTACAGATAATTGGCCAGCTGCCAGGTATCACTTCCAGGCTAACATAGGTAAACAAACAAGTTGCATAGTTAACCCTATAATGACTGAATTTCTCAGGCCTTGCATTACATGCTCATTTCTCCAACACCCCTTCTCAAGACCTGAAATGCAAGTCATTATACATGCATACACAAAACATTATCCAGCATTAGCATCAAGCATATTCAACATTTCACGAAGCCTTTCAAACTTGTCTTTGGTCAGTGGCTTAGTCAGAATATCAGCCACCATCTCTTCTGTACGACAATGCTTAATCTCTATCAGCTTTTTCTGGTACAAATCTTTAACTAATGCACATTTAATACCAATAGATCTACTTCTAGCAGTCGTGCTCTCTTCCTTACATATAGTTATACAAGCTTGATTATCCTCTAACATAAGTATAGGTACAGGTTCAATTATTCCAAAATCTTTCAACATCTCAAAGATCCATTCAAGTCTGCTGCAGGCACTTGCTGCTGAAATGCACTCAGCTTCTGCTGTGGATTGCGCTACAACAGTCTGCTTTCTACTAGTCCAGTCTATCAGTCCATCTCCATAAAAGAATAGGTATCCACTGGTAGACTTGTAGTTGTTCATCTCTTCTCCCCAACTGGCATCCATGTAGCCAACTAGTCTTGGTTGTTCAGTTGGTGCAATTTTTAGTTTTAAGTCCATTGTTCCTCTTAGGTAACGTGCCATCTTCTTTATTGCACTCCAATCATGATGATTTGGTGAACTTACTTTTCTACTTAGAAATCCAACTGCCGCTGTAATATCTGGACGCGTTGATTTGCTCAGGTACGAGAGCTTTCCGACAGCCTCTCTGTATCCTCCTATGTCCTTTAGTGGTGTGCCGTCCTTCTCCTTCAGATATCCAGGTTCAAGTGGGATTGTTGAAGCTTTGCAGTTCGTCATGCCAACAGATTCTATAAAGTCCATAATCTTTCTTTTCTGGCATAAAAGAAAAGTTCCATCCTCAAGTCTCTCAATTTGCATTCCAAGGTATTGTTGAACATCTCCTAGCTGTTTGACTTCCACTTCCTTATTCAGTCCATCAGCTATTGCTTTGATGTCTCCTCTGTTTTGACAAGCCACGATCAAGTCGTCAACGTAAACAAGAACATACTGGTATTGTCCATTTCTGATTCTAGTGTACAGACAAGGTTCAGCTTTCCCTTGCTTGAAGCCTTGCTTCTTTAAAAGTTCAGTAAGTTTGTCATACCAGGCCTTTGCGCCTTGCTTTAGGCCATAGATTCCTTTATTAAGTTTGTAGACTAAGTTTTCTTGACCTTTGACCTTGAAACCTTCAGGTTGTTCCATGTAGATTTCCTCAGATAGTTCTCCATTGAGAAAAGCAGTCTTTACATCGAGATGCTCTACTATCATGTTCCTAGATGCTGCAACACTTAGAAGTGTTCTGAATGTTGCTTGGTCAGTAACTGGAGCAAAAGTTTCAAAATAGTCAGTCCCATATTGCTGTGAGTAGCCTTTAGCTACTAGGCGTGCTTTGTATAGCTCCACAGTTCCATCTTCCTTGTGCTTTATTTTGAAGACCCATTTACATCCAACAGGGTTTCTGCCTTGAGGTAGTTGAGTGAGAGTCCAGGCCTCTTTTTCGCTAATGGATAGCAGCTCTTGTTCCATTGCTTCAAGCCATCTGCCTCTTTCACTCGCAGGTAAGTTGCAAACTTCCTTCCAGTTCTTGGGTTCCTTTGCAGGTTGCACAAGTTCACAAAATCCATACTTCATTGGAGGTTGTCCCTTAGTGCTCCTTTCTGATCGCCTCACACCAGGTGTGGGTTCTGCTGTGGGTTCTGCCGTGGATTGAGCCGCTTCCTCTGGTGTGGCCCCTGCTTCCCCTTCTGTTTCAGTAGTTTCCTCAGAAGGTGGACCTGCTGCTTCACTTGCCAGTTCCCCGGCCAGTTCACCAGCAGTCACTACAGGTAGCCAAGCAACGAACTCATCAGGTGCAGTCCCAGGCATCTTTGGATCAGCTGCAGTGGAAACACTAGGCAATACAGTCTCATCAATAAAAACAACATTGCGTTCTTCAACTGTGTGGGTTTGGGGATTGTATATCCTGTACCCTTTCCCACCAACAGGATAGCCTACAATAAGTCCAGTTTCAGTTCTGGAATCAAGCTTTCCCCTCTTTTCCTTTGGTATGTGTGCATACCCTTTTGCGCCAAAAGCTTTGATATGTCTTAGACCAGGCTGTCTTCCAAACCAAGCCTGAAAAGGGGAGGTTCCAATAATCTTTGAGGGCAATCTGTTGTGTAAGTACACTGCTGTGTTCAGGGCTTCTGCCCATAAACCGTTTGGCAGTCCAGAATGCATCAGCATAGCTCTGCACATCCCCTGCAGTGTTCTATTTAATCTCTCAGAAGCTCCATTTTGCTGGGGTGAATAGGCAATGGATACTTTATGTTGAATTCCTTGCTCTTGTAGAAATTGTTTGAATTCAGCATTACAATATTCACCACCTCCATCTGTGAGTAAGCTTTGAGGTGCTTTGCCAAATTTATTTTTAACAATAGCCACATAATTTTTAAATCTACGCAGTGTTTCATCCTTACTTCTCAGCATATACACATAAGTGTATTTTGTTTTATTCTCTGTGAAAGTCACAAAATATTTGTTCCCACCTAGGGATGCAGGTAAAGGCCCAACAAGATCACTGTATACAGTTTCCAAAAATTCTTGATTTTGCGCTGGAGTTTTCCCAGAATAACTTGGGGCATCTCCCTTTGCTCTGAGGCATGTCTCACATCTAGTTTCACTCTTTTCACAATGCACAACAGGTATTCCACATTGCTTTAACAACTGCTCAACAGATTTCAAATTTCTATGTCCCATTTTAATATGCCACGAAAATAAACATTTTTCATGTTTACAAGCATCATCACAAGCATCCTTAGTCTGGCAAACCTGTTCCTTATCATCAACAGTCTCTATTTCCTCATCAGGATCAACATCAAAAGTTTCTGTCTCCTCATCATCACAAGCTACAAAGTAATGAAAGCCATTTTTCTCTTCCACTTTAAATTCAAGCTCTCCATCCTTGGTAGAGACCTTGCTTCCTTGCTCTGGTTTGAGCACTACAATATGGCCAGTATTCATAAGGCTTTTTGTTGAAATTAAGTTCTCAACAGCTTCAGGCACATAAGCTGTATTTTGCAATTCAACTTCAATTATTTGATTATCTGTAGTAGACAATTGTAATTTTACAGTTCCAACACCTTGTACATTCAATAATTCCCTGTTAGCTTCGTAAATTCTTGGTTTGTTCTCAACATCTATGTTACTAAACCAGGCTTTTTCTCTACACACGTGTGTACAAGCGCCAGAATCGATTAAAAATATTTTCTTATCATCTGTGTTAAAATCATCAGTGATCCTAAAAGCACTGCCTTTGCTCTGTGTCTGTGCTGCAAACTTCTTTCCTCTGTGCTGTGTGTGTGAAACGTGACCTCTGCTCCTCCCATAATGGCTTCCCCTTGCACTGGCTGGTTCTTTGTTACTGGAACCATGTGCTCCTGTGGCTCTTTGTTCTTGGGGCTCATTATTAGGTGCATACTTAGAAGAGCAGTACTTTGCAAGATGATTTTTCCCACATATAAAACACTCTATTTTCCTTTTAAATCTCTGTCCATGCTTTAGACTCAAAACAGACATCTCATCAGACAAACTTTCTTTCAAATTTCTAGAATCATATTCCTCAGTTAGTGCAGACAAAAGACCTTCTAGAGTCAGATCATCTTTCAGTCTAATCATACTGGTTACAGACTTATAGGAACCAGGCAGACCCTTGAGAATTGAAGAAATCATATCTGTATCAGAGGGTGCTTCATTCAGGTCTTTAAGCTGTGTGTAAATGCCCATTAATTTGTCCATCTCTTTGGGAAGGCAGTCTCCCTCCTTCATCCTGAAATCAAAAATCTTTCCCTTGAGGGAATAGATTTTACTCTTGCTGTGCTTATCAAATTTATCCTTTAACTTTTGAAGCATCAATCTAGACGTGGCTAGCCCTCTTAATCCTGGTACCTCTGTGTAGGGAATACTCCCTAAAATCAGGGCTTTAGCAAAACCATCCATCATAAGGAATTGTGTCTTATCAGGGTCAGTTTCTGGAGGATTTTCAGTTGTTAATACTTGAAGGGCATTGTGAGTCTGCAGGCGACTCTTCAAATACTCCTCCCACCACTGATAGTTAGCCTTTGTAAGTCTGAGGTTTGGCATTTCTTGGGATGGGGCATTAAAAGCCATTTTCCTTTTTTTTTTTACTCACGTCCCTTTGGATTTGAGGTAGAAGCACAGGTTCTGGCTCAGTCATCTACTTCTCCAGGAGCTGGCAGGGTTAATCTTTCCTTTCTCTGCTGCAGCAGCAGCGCGAAGTTCAAAAGCTCCTTTGCCTCGCCTTCCTTTGTTCTCCCGGCAGCAGCGTCTCTTCAGTGCTCCAAGGCTCAGCTCCACTTACAGCAGGCAAAAATTAATCCAGTCAAAAAAGATCCTTTGCTCCTGGCAAACTACAATCCAGCATAGGTTTTCCCCTGATCAGCAAGGAAACAGGGTTGGGCCTTTCTGGCTGCAAGATTGCTCTGAGAGCAGGAAGGAAAAAAAGTGGTCGTTTTAAAAATCCAAGCCTCTAGCTCTTATTCCCTATTTCTCTTTCTCAATCAATCCAGAAAGCTTTTTTTTAAGAGAAGAACCATCTGTTAAGAACCATCCTCTCTGCTACCATTTGTTAGGACTTTTGTCCAATAATCAGAAAAATCAGAGTAATGAATCTTGCTTTTCTGGAAAGAAGAGATTGCTTCTTTTAGTTTAAAAGAAGTTTATTACTAAAGGGAAAAGGTAAACGGGATTAGCTACAAATAAACAAAACATGCTTTCTAAGGAGCTGCATTGTGCTCGTCTTCACACTAAGACATACTGATAGAGAGTGAGAGATTGTAATGGAGGATCTCTCCTTCTTCTTGACCCCTGAAAGGAAACACCTGATATCATTGACCAATTAGCAAGACAGTACACCTTTAGCTTTCCCGGGTTTACAGATAATTGGCCAGCTGCCAGGTATCACTTCCAGGCTAACATAGGTAAACAAACAAGTTGCATAGTTAACCCTATAATGACTGAATTTCTCAGGCCTTGCATTACATGCTCATTTCTCCAACACTACTAAGGGCCATTCTCCCCGGTGGCGGCCCCAAAAGCCTGGCGGAAGAGCTCCGCTTTGCAGGCCCTGCGGAACTGCAAAAGGTCCCACAGGGCCCTGATGTTCTCTGGGAGCTCGTTCCACCAGTAGGGAGCCGCCACCGAGAAGGCTCTGTTTCTGGTGGTTGTCAACCTAGCCTCCTTCAGGCCCGGAAGGGTCAGGCGATGTTGAGTGCCTGACCGCAGTGCTCTTTGGGGTGTATACAGGGAAAGGCGGTCCCTTAGGTAGGCAGGCCCCAGGCCATATAGGGCTTTAAAAGTTAAAACCAGCACTTTGAACCTTGAAATAATTAATAAACAAGTTAAAAAGCAGCAGACCGAGTACTGATCCCTGCAGTATCCCACTGCTTACCTCCCTCCACTGAGAAAATTGCCCATTAATAGTCACTCTGTTTCCTTTTAATTATCCAGTTTTTGATCCACAAAAGGACTTGTCCTTTTATCCCATGACTATTGAGCTTGCTTAGGAGCCTTTGATGAGGAACTTTATCAAAAGCTTTCTGGAAGTCAAGGTAAACGTCTATTGGGTCCCCCTTGTCCACATGTTTGTTTACTCCCTCAAAGAACACTAACTGGTTAGTGAGACAAGATCTTCCCTTACAGAACCCATGCTGAGTCTTCCTCAATAGATTTTATTCATCAATGTGCCTACTAATTTTTTCCTTAATAATAGTTTCCACCAACTTACCCAGTATCAACATCAGACTGACTGGCCTGTAATTTCCCAGATCTCCTCTGGAACCCTTTTTAAAGATAGGAATGACATTTGCTACATTCCAGTCCTGAGGAATAGAGGCAGATTTTAAGGAAAGATTACATATTTTTGTCAGGAAATCTACAAGTTCACATTTATTTGTTTTTAAGTTGTCTATCAGTCGTAGGACCTCCTCTCTTGTCACCTCAATCTGACTCAGATCTTTCAACCCCCCTCCTGAAATCAGTGGTTCTGGAGTGGGCAGGCACTTTTCATCTTCCACAGTGAGGGCAGAGGCAAAAAATGCATTCAGCTTCTCAGCCATTTCCCTATCATCCTTCACTACACCTTTTACCCCATGTTCATCCAAGGGCCCCACTGCTTCCCTGGCTGTTTTCCTACTTCTAATGTATTTGGAATGTAATGTAATTATTGTTGGTCTTTATGTTTTTTTGCGATATGCTCCTCATATTCCCTTTTTACCTGCCTGATCACAGACTTGCATTTTATTTGCCACAGCCTGTGTTCCCTTTTACCAGCCTCACTGAGACTAGCTTTCCACCGCTTAAAGGAATCCTTCTTACCTTTTACTGCTTCCATTACTTTGTTAACCATGCAGGCTTTTTTCTATACTTATTTGTGCCTTTCCTAACCTGTGGTATATATTTTCTCTGAGCCTCTAGGATTGTCATTTTAAATAGTCTCCAAGCTTCCCCAATGGTTTTGACCCTTTCTACTTTTCCTTTCAGTTTTCTCCTCACATATCCCCTCATATCAGAGACGTTACCCCTTTTAAAGTTAAAAGTGGTTGTGTCAGTCTTTTTGGGCAACTCCCTATTTATACACATGTTGAACTCAATAACATTATGGTCACTGTACCCAAGTGGTGCAATCACTTTGACATCTCTCACTAGGTTGGAGTTCCGTTTCCGGTCACCCTTGGAGCAGGCACGGGAGCGAGTGCTCCTGATTGTGAATAAACCACCAAATTTCCAGGCTAAATTTCTGCCTATTTCCCTTCTTGAAGAGAAGTGAGGTGAAGAGAGCTTTGGACTTCATGAGGGAAAAATGGCAATTTCCCTATGTGTTTAGTTGCTCTGGTCAGAGTTTGGAGAGGTGAACCGTTGGAAAGAATCGACGGGAGGAAGAGGGGACGGATAAAACAAGGAGCCACAGCAAATTTGGGACCAAAAACAGGAAAACGAGAGAAACAAAAGTTGAGTATAATGGACTTGCAATTTGTAGCCAGAAAATAATGGGCGTTCAAAGTTTAGGAAGTAGCTCATTAGCTTACTAAGCTGTGAAAACATAACCCGAGTAGTTGAAGCAGCCAGAAGTGGGGGGCTGCTGAGGAGGGGGATTTGAGGCTTTTCTGAGTTAAAAACCTGCTGCACTAATCTTTTTTTTTTTTGCTTTGTTTGTGTTGTGGCCTTTACTGCTGCAGATGAAGAAAAGAAAAAGAAAGGCGTGGTAATCTATGCCAAAGAATATTTGCATCCACAACTCAAGTACTCATCTAAGGACGGGAGGATAGTGGCTATAACTATTATAAGACAGTGTATAGAGTACCTTATAATAAATATATATGCACCTAATCATAATCAGAAACCATTCTTTAAGGATTTATTGGAATTTCTTAAAAAGGAAAATGGTAATAATATCTGCATAATAGGAGATTTTAATGTGGTGTTTGATAAAAAGATGGATAGGGAGAGCAACAAAGGGACTAAAAGGAAAGGATTAACAATGTCTAGTAGCTTTTTGCATCTAGCAGAAAAATATAGCCTTCTAGACGTTTGGAGAATTAAAAATTTGAGGGAGAAAGGTTTTACTTATTATTTGGCTAGACACCAATTGTGGTTGAGGATTGACATGATTTGGGCATCAATGTCAGTTATGCTAGAAACGGTAGACATGAATATATTGCCAATGACATTTGCAGATCATAATCTGTTGTTACTAACAATGAAAGATGTGGTCAAAAAAAAAGAGATGGATAATGAATAGGTATATATTGAAAGATCAGGAATTTGTAAAGAAAACGAGTAGAAATCATACGAGTTTTTTCAAAGGAACATACAGCCAGATATTTCTATTAATGTGGTGTGGGACACGTTCAAAGCATATATCAGAGGAAGGATAATTAGCTTCACGGCATGGAAAAGGAAACAAGAAAGAAAGGACTATGAACTTTTGGTTGCGCAAGCCAAAATAGAAGAGGAAAACAAAGGCACCTTGGTGCAAAAAAATCAGTAAGTGTAATCTAAGAGCTATTCAAGATAAGATAAACTTATTGCTAAATAAAGAAATTGCAAGAAAAATTGAATATAATAAACTATTTTTTTTGAGAATGCAAATAAACTGTCAAGGTGGCTAGCGTATAAGCTGAGAAAGGAAGGAGCTAAAATGTCTATAATTGGTTTAAAAAATGATAAGGGTGAAATGAAATATCTTGCATCCGAATTAAAAGAAATAGTTGTGAGTTTTTATAATAGATTATACAAAAAAGGGGAGGAAAAAGAAGATTAATGAATATTTTCTAAAAAATAAACTAATAAGTAAATTTACTGACTTCCAAAAAAGGTTGCTGAATGATCCAATCTCAATATGTGAAGTAGTTGAGGCATTTAAAAGACAAAAAAGAAATAAAGCCCCAGGTCCAGATGGTTTACCAATTGAATTCTACCAGGTCTTTGAAGACCAACTCTCTAACCCACTTAAAGAGGTTATAAGAAATATAGGAGATAAGGGCACTATCCCTGAATCATGGAATCAAGCACTCATTTCTTTAATACCAAAGGACCAAAACAAAACAGATGTAATTAGTAACTATAGACCAATCTCGCTGTTGAATGTGGATTATAAAATCTTCGCAAGCATACTAGCAGAGAGACTGAAGAAGGTATTAAAGCAAGTAATTAATAAAGATCAAGCTGGGTTTTTGCCACAAAGACAGATGAGAGATAATTTAAGAACTCTAGTCAAGTCAAGTCAAGTCAAGTCAGCCTTTATTGGTATAAATTAAAAAAACAGTTTCTGCATGTTAAAACCCATTATAAACACATATATAAAAATTCTAAAAGAACCTTTGGCGCAACTTTAAGACCAGACAAAGAAACTTGGCCACCTTCTCCGTGGTGTCCGGACTGGAATCTCTTAGGAGTCTATGCACCTTGAGTGCATCAGAACAAGCACCCATACTGGTTAACAGAGAGTGTAAATGTGTGCTCCTTAGATCTACATACAAGTCACAGTGCAAAAGCACATGAGTAATTGATTCCACACAGCTCTTTCTGCATGGGCAATAACTGGCCAAATGCGAAGCCTTGTTAAATCTGCCATATAAGATGGCTGATGGCATAGCATTGCATCTGGCCAGGGTAAACGCTCTGCGTTGCTGGGGTACCTGCAGAGATGTTAGGTATGAGGCTATCGGCCCTATTGGAAGGGGAATCTCAAAATTCAGAGGGGAGCAAGTTCTATTAGCTATGCTGTATAAATTTTGTCGCTCCGAATCTAACAGCCTGGTTTTAATTTGATGAAATGCGGCAGCAAAAGGCATCATGGACAGGGTTTCCAAGGAGAGACCCAGTTCATTGATTTCCCCTTCAATGTACGCTGACCAATTAGAAAGGTTAAGCTCGGGGAGCATATGGTGTATAAGGCTCCCCTGTTCAAAGTTATAATGGAGGCGGAGCCAATATTTGAAAGTTAAAAGCCACGCCAAAGTCTCCATCCGAGATGAACCAGTTTCCAAGTATATAACAGCGAAGAACTCTAGTCAATGTTTTAGAGTATTATGAGGTCCATCCGGATAAATCAGTAATTTTGATGTTTATGGATGCGGAAAAAGCTTTTGATCACTTAGCCTGGAATTTTCTAAAACAAAAGCTGATAGAGATCTATTTTTGTCTATGATAAATGCTATATATACTAAACAGCGGGCTAGGGTGATTGTCAATGGCGAGGTGACTCAGGAAATAATAATAGAAAAGGGCACCAGACAGTGTTGCCCATTATCTCCACTCTTGTTCATCTTAGCGCTAGAATCACTTAATGATCAGGTTAGAGCAAACAAACAGATAAGGGGTCTTAAATGTAAGGGCCAAGAATATAAATTGTGTGTGTTCGCTGATGATTTGATGTTCATAATGGAAGAACCTGAGGATTCTTTAAGCCAATTATTAGAATTGATATGCCAATATGGAATGGTAGCTGGATTGAAAATAAACCTTAAAAAGACTAAATTGCTGGCTAAAAATTGTTCGAAAGAGGTGGAATTAAATATTCAGAAGAATTTTCATATAGAAATTGTCAAAAAAATAAAATATTTGGGTATTATATGTTCAAATAGGACCAGCTCATTAAATGATGATAACTATCAGGAATTACAGAAAGAACTAAAGAAAGACTTAGATAAGTGGAAAGAATTAAATCTTTCTTGGCTTGGGAAAATTGCAGCTATAAAAATGAATCTCTTGCCTAAATTTTTATTTTTAGTTCAGAATATACCTTTACTAAAAGATAATGCCCCTTTTTACAGAGAAATAAATAAGCTGACTAGGAGTTTTATATGGTTCCCGAAAAAACCTAGGGTGAAATGGAAGTTATTGCAAGACAGAAAAGAAAGGGGGGGACCTGCGGTCCCGAACTGGGACCTATATGGCAAGGCTGCAGCTCTGACTTGGATAAAAGAATGGATAAAATTGGAAAATACAAGACTCTTAACGTTAGAAGGTCACAGTCTTTATATGGGGTGGCACTCTTACGTATGGTACAGGAAACAAAACATACATAATAATTTTTATCCCCATACTCTTAGAGCAGCCCTAATGAGAATGTGGATAAAGTTTAAAGATGAGTTCTTGTCTTAAAATACCAAAATGGGTCTCCCCCCTAGAGGCTTTCATTAAGCCTTCTTTGTTAAATAAAAATAATCTAGCCAGTTATGAAAAAATTCTGGATAATGAGGATAATTTAAAATCAGAAATTAAACTAGAAGAATTAAATATAAGGCTATCTTGGTGGGAAAAAATTCAATTGCAAGATATATATAAAAAAGATAAAAAGATTGGATTTTACAGGAAATTAAACGAACTGGACAGTATTTGGCTAAACAGTAATGATAAACTAATTAAAAAAATCTATAAATTGCTTATTGATTGGGAAATGCAGGATGAAACAATAAAAAGGGTTATGATAACCTGGATGAAAGATTTAGGATATAGTGTATCAACTGAGCAATGGTCTAAGATATGGAGAGGGGTAAAATACATGAAAGCAGTGAATTTTAAAGAATATATATATAAAGTCTTTTATCGCTGATATTGGCCACCTGATAAATTAAGTAAATGTTATTCAAATGTGTCGAATCGCTGTTGGATTTGTAATAAGAGTGTGGGAACTTTCTTTCATTTATGGTGGGCGTATAAGGGGATGCAAAAGTTTTGGTATGATATTAGGGGAATGCTTAAGGAAATCTTAGATTTGGAGGTAGCATGGGACCCAGAGATATATTTGTTAAATATGGTACCGGAAGGAATGCTACAAGAAGATCAGAAACTGTTAGTTTCAATTTTGACTGCAGCTTGAATAATCAGAGCTAAATACTGGAAATCCTCGAAAGTGCCCGGAAAAGAAGAGATAATTGATAAGTTGTTAGAGCTGGCCGAACTGGATAAATTAAGTTATTTGATGAATATGGACAAATGTAGAGATTCGACAAATATATGGTCCAAGTTTTATACTTGGTTGGATCAATCTAAAGGCTCATAACCATGTACTGATAGAAGGACTGTAACTTTTACTTTGGTGGAAAATGAATAAAGTATTTCAAAAGAACATCTCTCACCAGGTTTTGGGCATTACTTAGGACCAAATCCAGGATCGCCTCTCCCCTAGTAGGTTCTGTAACCATCTGCTCCATAGCACAGTCATTGAGAGTGTCTAGAAACTCAGTCTCTTTTTCCCAACTTGAACACATATTGAACCAATCAATGTATGGGTAGTTAAAGTCACCTATGACAACACAGTTATTTCGTCTAGCTGCTATCTTGAATTCATTCATCATTTTATAATCCTCCTCTATCTTTTGATTTGGTGGGCGATAACAAACTCCCAATGTTAAGTTTCCTTTTGGGCCCACTAACTCAACCCACAACATTTCCAGAAGCGAATCCAATTCTCCTACCCTCCCAATCTTACTGGACTGTATACCCTCTCTGACATAAAGAGCCACCCCACCTCCAACTTTCTCCCCCCTATCCTTCCGATATAATTTATAACCAGGAATCACCGTATCCCACTGATTTTCCTCATCCTACCAAGTTTCTGAAATATCCACAATTTCTCTGTTTTCCCCCAACACCAAGCATTCCAACTCCCCAATTTTACCTCAGACACTTCTAGCATTAGTATATAAACATCTATAGTTTCCCATACATGTTAAGCCCACAACCAGGGCCGGTGCCAGGTCTTTTTGCACACTAGGTGAGGCTACCTTCTGGCGCCCCCCCCCCCCCCCTGTGCACTGACCAATTTTCAAACATAAACACATTTTAGGAAGAATTAAAAACACAAAATTTGGAACAGCTAATTTCTTTAATTCTTTTTGAGAACAAGTAATACAATCTCTGATTTTCTCTCTCTAACAGAAAAAGACAAATCACCATGGACTTCCCAAAACACAAATAAGTGGGTTCTAGATCAAATCAAGCCTGACCCTCTCTGTAGAAGCTCAAATAAGCATACTGAGGTGATGGTACTTTGGTCACCTTCTGGGAAGACCTGAGTCACTGGAAAAATCAAAAATGCTAGGAAAAGTTGAAGGCAGCAGGAAAAGAGGAAGACCCAACCCGAGATGGGTTGACTCAATCAAAAAAGCCAGGGCTCTCCATTTGCAAAACTTGAGCAAGGCTGTTATGGACGGGATCTTTTGGGAGGACATCAGTTCACAGGTTGGGGTGCAGAAGGCACCCAGGTTTAAAGTGCCAATGCTTTTGATATATGAGACAGAAAAATGGGCTGACAGTATAATGCTCCCTCCATGAATCCTGCTCTCCATTTTTTCTTATTTTGACAATTTACATGTTTAAACCAATATCAGAGAGACCAAAGAGAGGGAAAAGAGGCTGCAAACTGTTGTGACTTTTAAACAACGAATGAAGTATAACTGTCAACTGTATGAAGAAGAAGAAGAAGAAGAAAAAAGAAGTCACTTGACGGCACTTCACACACAGGCACACAGGGTCCAAAATGTGTTCTGCTTGCCTGGGTGGCCTGTTTGCTCTAGCTAGAAAGCTGGGCCTGGGAAATTAGTTTGAGGGAAGCTGCTGGAGTCGCAGAAGTTCTTGTCTGCAGGAGAGCTCTGCTTAGATCGACGCAACAAGGGAGGCTGGGTGACTGGGGATGGCCGGGAAAGAACTGATGGGGTGGGGGCATGCTTCATGCACATTGCCCAAACTCTGCAGGGAAATGGGTGGGCAGAAAGGCCGTGGGAAGAGGAGGGCTCCTTTGCCAGGATCCTCCCAGGCCTGCAGAGGCCTCTGCAGCAGCACTTCGGCTGGGTCCCTCCCTCCTCCCCTTCAGCGCTTGCGAGCAAACAACCAAACAAGGGCTGCCGGCCATGGCTTGCCACGCCTCCTCTGGCCCAGGCTGTGCCCGCGGCAACCAGGAGGCAGGAGAGGTTGGAGTGGCTCGACCCAGGGGGCGGACTGCAGCAATCCAGTTCAGTGCCCGGAAACTCAAGGGTGGCAGCAGGATCTGCGCCGGGGCTGGGAGCTTGGACTGGGGCTGGGAGCCAAGGCTGGCCAGACAAGCAGAAGGGGGGCATTGAGGCCAGTGAAAACTTGTGCATGGCTGGAGCTGGGAGTGCCACTCGGCATGGTCTGGGGCATGCAGCTGCAGCACTGGGAGTGGGAAGCTAACAGGGTGGGAGGCCTCCCCCCCATGCCTCCTTCCTCCAGCCCACAGGGGCACGTGTGTCACATGGGAACAGCACAGGAGGCTGGCTGCAGACTCTGGGCTGCCCTGCATCCTTGGCTGGGGGGGATGCTTGACCCAGTCCCTTCAGAAGGAAGCACAGGGCAAGCAGCTCCTGCCCTGTCCAGTGGCGGGGAGTCCCGTGCCTTCCTTCCACCCAGTGCGCGGGGAGAGCTGCTGCCATGGGTGAGGGTGGTGCCTGAGGCTGGCCTTGAGGAGCACGACTGGGCACTGGGCAGGGGAGCCAGGGGCATGATCCACAGCAGCAACAGCCACTGGCCTGGAAGATCACCTCTGCACTTCACTGCATGCCGAATGGGATGGCGCTGAGCAGCAAGCGAAGCAGCAGACAGTGTGAAGCGAGCACCTTGGAGGGGGCCGGTCAGTCAGGTCTGCATGCCTGGAGAGCCATGCTCAAGTGCCCGGCCACCCCTACTGCAAGGCTGCTGGGACGGGGAGGTGCGGGCAGGCTGAGGACAGCCAACTTGTCGTGGGAGTCGGGATGCCAGCAACTCCACCCAGCAAGCACAGTGGGGAGATGAGTGGTGTGGCTGGAAGGCTGCTGGGGGCGGGACTGGCTCTGCTGGCACTGCTGGGGGTGGGCGGGTGGGTGGCAGCGGCTGAAGGGGCCTCGCTGCACTATGCCCTGCCAGAGGAGCTGCCACTGGACTCGCAGCATCCATCCAAGGCCTGCGCCCCATGGCAGTCGCCTTACTTGGCCTAGTGGTAGCACTGGCCCTGCCCACCACCTTCCTCTTGCTGCCTCGAGACCTTGCCAGGCAGTCCCTATCATATGCCACAGTCTCAGAGAACAATTCTAATCCTTTTCCTTGTAGGAAAGTAACATCTCTTCGAGATGAACCATCCCGAACCAGAGATTTTTCATCTCCTGTCGGCTTTCCCCCAACATTCAGTTTAAAAACTGCTCTGCCACCTTTTTGATTTTAAGTGCCAGCAGCCTGGTTACATCCTGGGACAAGTGGAGACTCTTGTACAGCTCCCTCTTGTTCCAAAAAGTATCCCAGTGCCTAACAAACTTGAACCCTTCCCCCCTACACCATCGCCTCATCCACACATTGAGACTCCTGATCTGTGCCTGTCTCTCCAGCCCTGCACGTGGAACAGGTAGAACTTCCGAGAAGGCTACCTTGGAGGTCCTGGCCTTGAGTCTCCTGCCTAGCAGCCTAAATTTTTCCTCCAGGACCTCATGACTGCATTTCCCCCACATCGTTGGTGCCAACATGTACCACAACCACTGGCTCCTCTCCAGCACTATCTACCAGCCTATCTAAAACACGCGTAAAGTCTGCTACCTTCGCACTAGGCAGGCAAGTCACCATATGGTCAATACACGGTTTCACCACCCAGCTGTCTACCTGCCTAAGGATCAAATCACCAACTACCAAGAGCCCCCCTCCCTCCCTCCCTCCCTGCCCAGGGATGGTTCCTTGGTACAAAAGGATACCCGTTCACCAATTGTAGAAGAGGTCCTTTCAGGACAGATTCCCCTTATCCACAGCATGGTGCCCTGTTCCCTCTCGACCCTCACGCTCCCTGACAGCAGCAGGGCTGCCAGATTCAGAGTGGGACATATCTAACAAGTCCCCAAGAGTCTTCTCCACACACCTAACTGACTGTCTCTGCTTTTCCAGGCCAGCCACCTTGGCCTCAAGGGAGCAAACTCATTCCCTGAGAACCAGGAGTTCATTGCGCCGGGCACACACCCAAGACTTCTGCCCAGTGGGCAGATAATCATACATATGACACACCATGCAAAACACTGGATAGCCCCCAACCCCCTGCTGGCATTCTGGCTTCATAATTGCTTTAAAAATAATTTTATATAATCCCCCTTTTAAACCCTTTGTATTCTCCTTGTAGAAGTCTACTTACCTTGCTGGGAACCCAAGGAGCCTAGGGCCCTGGTGTTCTGGCTCTTCCTCGGCTTCTCACAAGCCCCTGGTCTAAGAGTCCCTAGGCTAAGAGCCACAGGCCAAGAACCCCGCCCTTTGGTTCATGCCCTTCAGCTCCTGCCTCTGGTCAGGTGAAGCCTTAAATAGAAGCCTCCCCTAGCAGAGGGTGTGGCTAGCAGCTATTCAAATGCACCCAGGTGCTCAATTTGCAGTCCAACAATGGCTCTTTCTCTCCAGCAGCCAGCACTCTGCAGCAACTGAAAAACTCCCTCACACACTTCCAAACACAGTCCCCTCACACAGTCCCCTCAGCTAAATCACCTCAGCTGAAAACAAAATAAGAAAATACTCACCCCTCTTGCAGCTCTCTCCTGCTGCCTTCCAGAGCTCAGCTTGTGGATCCCCCCCCCCCCAATGCAGTGTGCTTTGCAGCCATTCGGTTTCATTGCTCTGTGATGCAAAGCCCAGATGCTAGACCAAGAGTCAGTGAAAAGAGCCCAGTGGCCATCCAGGGTAGCTATGGAAGGAACCAGCTGCAGCTGTATTTTCAGAGCAAGGCGTGCCCGGATTTTTGCTTTGAGAAGTTAAACAAGGGATCAATTTGTGGTATTTAAATCTTGTTTTGTATGTATTTTAAATTTTAACCCATTGCACATCAGAGCTCAGTGGCAGGGAACAGAACACAAATATTATCTGGTTTGTTTGTTTGTTTTTTTTAAAAAAGAACTCAGGGCCCTGTGGGGCTTTAAGCACTTACACGTGTATCACAGCAGGTTGTTGAATCCTGCCCCCAAGAAAGTGGAGGCTATTTCACAAAACTTTTCCACTACAAGGTATCTGTCAGGCATCAAGACACCATAAAGCCTTTTGCTGCCCCTCTCCCCTTTAACAAACCAACATGGTACCCCTTTGAAATTTATTGTTATTTTAAAATCCATTTAAATTGCTCTAAAATTTAAATGGAAGAATCTATTGAGCTGCTGTCCACTGCAAGCCCTTATCAATGGAGGCCCAGACTGCAAATGTTGCCAGACTGGTGTTTTTCCAGCATACTTTTAGCACAGTACCAGAATTGAGCAAGAGAATCCAATAGAAATTGGCAAAATGCAAATTCTGCGTGCCCTGTCAAATGCCAAAATAGGACAGGCCCCTTTAGCTTAGGTAGTTACAAATCCCTATAGATTCCATTACCTTGAGAGGTCTGTGGGTACTCCTAGTCACAGCATCCGAGGAGGAAAAGACCGCCTTCCCCTTGCAAGGAGATTTTATTATCTCTCTTTCTCTTTCCACTTGACCCTGGTCACCCCAGGCCAGGGCAGCTTTTCCTGTCATCTTCAGAAAGTTCCTTCCTCAAGCCTCTCTAGTATTTTACATCCCCAACTCTCTGTTCCCTGCCTGGAGAAGCGGGGGGGGGGGGAGCTTGATAGGGTTGCCAGCCTCCAGGTGGGGCCTGGGGATCTCCCGCTTTTATAACTCATCTCCAGCTGACAGAGATCAGCTCCCCTGGAGAAAATGGCTGCTTTGAAGGGTGGACTCTATGGCATTGTAGCATGCTGAGGCCCCTCCCCTCCCCCCACCTTCTCCTGGCTCCACCCCCAAAGTCTCCAGGTATTTTCCAACCTGGACTTGGTAACCCTAGAGCTTGACCATTCCTTTTGTCTAGGCCTATTAACATTTGTATGAAGGTGGGCTGAGGTACACCAGCCTCCCAGGAGAAAATGCATTTCTTCACACCCAGAATAAAACTTTGTGGGCCTTAAAGGTGGGCTCAGACTTCGTTCTGTTGCTTCAGACTAACATGGCTACCAATGCTCCCTCCAAGCTTATGAGCAAAAATTCTACTTTGTGAGCCACTGGCATTAAAGTTGTGAGCGAGTGATTTGGCTGCTGCATAAATTAGTTTGCTCTAGAGCCATCCTTCCCAAGCTAAGACAAAAATCTGTAAGCCGGAGGCTAAAAAGCTGTGAGCTAGCTCACACTAACTCAGCTTAGTTTGGTTAAGAGCGCGGACCCAAATCTGGGAGAACCGGGTATGATTCCCCAGTCCTCCACTTGCACCTGCTGAATCACCTTGGGCAAACCTTAGTTCTGGCACAGCTGTTCTTGAAAAAGAGCAGTTTCTTCCAGCGCTTTCTCAGCCCCACCTACTTTGCAGGGTGTCTGTTGTGGGGAGGGGAAGAGAAAGGAGTTTGTAAGCCGCTCTGAGACTCTTTTGGGTAGTGAAGGGCAGGGTATAAATCCAATCTCTTCTCTTCTCTTCTTAGAGGGAACACTGCTGAATCTTGTCTGTTTAGGATTACACTACAACTCTCATTCATTTATAATTCGTAGTGTAAGTAACTGAAGAGTTTAAATTCTATAGTCAATGTGGAATGGAGTATTTGAGCAAGTGATCCCGCCCCCACCCGCCCCGGTGGAATTCGGAACTGTGGGAGGCTCCTCTTACTACCTCCCCTCCCCCCATGTTGGCATTATGAAAATGGCACCCAAAGACCTCCTCAGCAGGTTAGGAATCAGACTGGCTGATTCCAGGATGCTTTGAGTAATATTAGGATTATGGCTTCTGTGTTTTATTGTTAATGTACTTTATGGGCCACGGTCCAATAGTGTTAGGTGCACTTAAGTTCAGTGGTATCAATGGGTTTAAGCACACATAACTTTTGAGGGCCAAACTAGATGTAACACAATCATGTCCCGTCCCCACTTTTCAAGTGCTGAAACAGCCATGGGGGAAGGGTGAGTGAGGTGTGGTAATTTTGGCACTCGATGGAGTGCAGGGGGAAAGAGTTCCTCAGGCTGCCGTGCTGCCAACCCAAACTGGGCCCTCGCCTCGTTTTACAATCACTTCAAAAGGGTGATGTGTCTTTGTGGCAGCCACGAAGACACTGCCACGCCTAGTTTGGCCCTGAGTCGGATTGTGACCAGGCTGTTTTATCAGGCTTCAACTAGTTTTATGCATAAACATAATATTTTAATAAACAAACCAACAAACAAGTGCTCCCTATAAAGATCTATCATGGAATAAGACCTTTTCTTTCCTCAAGTCCATTCTTCCACTGTAGAAAATCAAATACTTTTTGGTGTGCTGTTTCATTCAATGCATGCTGCAGAAAATAATACATTTTAACTCTAATGTCGGCCATCACTGTAATTTATCCAATTTAACAATAACAGTCACTACCTTATTTACTGAATATCCCCCACTTAAGGCAGTGTGGCCTTTGGATATTAAAGCCTCATTTCTTTATCCATCAACCTGTAATTTCTGAAGCTATTACCCTCACTCCTGTTTTTTCCCCCAGCTCAAATTCCCAACCATTTTCTTGCCACTTATTTATCAGACAGCTAGTCGTGCCAGAGCTAATATAGTATGACAAGCAACCAGCAGTTCACCAGGGAAAGTGATCATACTGAGGAAACTTCAACAGAATCAGAGGATTGGTCATCTGCTTATTTCACCCCTCTTTGGTGTGGAAATCAAGCTAGGAGTCTTCATAAAAGACTGTCTTAGCAAGCCTAGCTGTGCTTGGAATACCTTAAGAAAACTATTGCTTGGCCTTGTATAAGAGAGAATGGGAGAGATCAGAGTGTTTAGGGAACAGCAGGGTTGTCAACCTCCAGGTAGGACCTGGAGATCTCCTGAAATTACAACTGATCTCCAGAATACAGAGATCTAGGGTTGCCACGCCTCTGGTGGAGGAGTGGGTTTCCCACCGCCAGGCCCCGCACCCTATTGCCAGTCAGATGGCCAGTGGGGGATTTACTAGGAGAAAGAGGAAGGCCCAGGCCATGTCTGTAGTGTCACACAGGAACTGACATCATCACACCAGCAATGTCTGGGCAACACCCTGGTATTTGAGCAAAAATTGTATGATAGAAGCCATTTTTACCATAGAGTTTTTGCTAAAATACCAGAGCATCACAGCAATGTCTCAGTGTGATGATGTCACTTCCTGTGTGATGCTGGTGGCCTGGGCTTTTCCCTTTCTCCTGGTAAGTCCCCCTCCAATCCCCTGCTGGTTGCCAGGAGGAACCTGGCAATGCTAAATCCCCCTGGAGAAAATGGCTGCTTTGTTGAGTAGACTGTGTTCCACTGAGGTCCTGCCCATCCCCAAACCTCACCGCCGAATCTCCAGGAATTTCTCAGTGTTGAGCTGACAACCCAATGGGAACCCAGATTCTGTCACTTGGACTCTTTTCTTAAGTGGAAAATGTATCTTTCACTTTCACTTTATTCAGGTTTAACAGCCCAGAAAACATTTAAGATTTTTTTTAAAAAAGTAAAGAAGAATTTAGTCACAGAATTTAGTTACAAAAACCACACAGAAACAATCTTAGTTTATGGGTGCCAGAAGTGGCTGAATATTTTAACAGCTATTCTGCGAGGAATTTCTCCCCAGCAACAGTGTCTTTGGAATAATACAAGAAAACACACATGAACAAATCAGCCATTGTTACAGGTACCAAACTCCAGGAGGTGGCTGGAGATCTCCTGGTCTCCTGGTTACAACTGACCTCCAGGCGATAGAGATCAGTTCACCTGAGGAAGTTTAGGGAGAGGAGGGGGCTTCAATGGGGTGTAATGCCACAGAGTACACCTTCCAAAGTGGCCATTTTCTCCAGGTGAACCAATCTCTGTCACCTGGAGATCAGTTGTAACCCCACAGGAGATCTCCAGCCACCAACTGGAGGTTGGCAGCCCTAAGGAAGATGATGGTGAGTCAAATAGGGTTTGGCTAATTAATTATTGTAATGATCAAACATGGTATGTTCACGTGCTGGACCTGTTCACCACAAATGTCTTAGGATCCTGTCATACCCTTGGACAAAATTACTCTCAACAACACTCTCTGGCAGTGATTTGTTTATTGAGAACTAAAGATGTGCCAAGCTAGACTTTTGCTGAGTTATAGACAGTTCAAACAGGGCCCCTCCAATCATACAACGCATTTAGGGCTGCCAAGTACCGGCGACTTACTGGCGGGGGGGAGTTGTTCTCCCCTCGGGAGCTCTTCTGGCGTGTGCGCTTTGCACACGCGCCACGGCGACGTAATGACGTCACCCGGAGGTAACGTCACCCAGAGGCAACCTCCGGGTGACGTCATTACACGGGGGAAGTTGTCCTCACCAGACGACTTCTGGGGCATGGTTCCCCCCGCCGGCCAAATGCCGGCCGGCGGTTCGGGAACCCCTATAGCGGGGGATCCCCCGCCCCCCGGACTGACTTGGCAGCCCTAAACGCATTCATTCCCGCCTAGAAATTGCACTTCTCTAACCCCACCTGTAAATCACCGTAAAACAAGGTGGCAAGCAGAGATGTGGACCAAGGTCATCCCAGAGAGAGACTGTCTTAGAAGAGTTACTTTTGCCACTACAATGAAGCTGTTCTCACATTCAGGCACAAGCACTCCCTCCTGCAGGAACTCCCCTCCCCCCAGCATTCATGGCAAACTAGAGCTGCCTTATACTGAGTCAGACCCTTGGTCCATCAAGGTCAGTATTGTCTACTCTGACTGGCAGCCACTCTCCAGGGTCTCAGGCTGTGCTTTTCCCCATCATCTACTGCCTGGTTCTTTTTAAGTGGAAATGCCAGGGATTGAACACTGGACTTTCTGCATGCTGAGTAGAGGTTCTACCACTGAGCCCCAGCCCCTTTGTGACCTGGGACCACCTCATTTTTTTTTATGAGCCAGGGGGGACCATGGACACGGCAGGCATGTCAGTCAAAGTCAGATAACAGAACTGAGCCTGCTGGCCTGGAGCCAGAATTGGCCCTGTGGTCTTAGCCCTGCAATGGTACATCCATTCTTATAACAAAGACCAGTGCTTTAATGCTAGCGGTCAACACTGCTTTGATGGCAATTTTTGTCAATAAATGAAAGAAAAGCTTGCAGTGGAAACTTTCCACTGCCCAGTCTTTTCATCAAAATCATGCAAACTGGCTGTGAACATTTCTCCTACAAACTGAACAAGTGTATTAAAGAACAAAGTTTAAGTCCAGTGGAACCTTTAAGACTGGGACCTGCATTTCCATGGTGCGCCTGGGCAACCAGATGCCTGGAAACCCGCCATGGAAGCACCTCGCTGAGGCAGCCACCAGAATTTGCGGGTGGCTATTTGTGATTCAGATGCTGAACTGCAGACCGGAAGGTTGGTAGTCTGGCAGTTCGAGACCCGAGTGCTGCATGACGGAGTGAGCTCCTGTCTCTGGCCCCAGCTCCTGCCAACCTAGCCGTTCGAAAGCAAGAAATTGCAAGTAGATAAATTAGGTACCATTTCAGTGGGAAGCTAACAGCGTTCTGTGCACCTCAGCGTCTAGTCAAGCTGGCCACATGACCAGGGGTGATGCACCCATTAGGAAAACTTAGGTGACTGCCTAAGGGCGGAGGCCTCAGAAAGGCACAGAAATGCCTATAATGCTCCCCACCCCACCCCACCCCACCCCTCCCCACACCCGCTCCCACCTGGCCTCTGGGCCACCAGCCGAATTGGGATGGAGAGGGAATTGGGGCTGGCACAGCTCCTTGGGCGCCCTTCCTGGTGGCAAGCCAATGGTGAGCCCTGCGCAGGCTGCCAATTCTGCCACCCAATGAGGGGGCATGGAGCTGAAGCACCCTCTGCCAATCGTGGTACCCTTTGCAAGCCAGCTGGCAGGGGAGGGGAGGATTGCGGGCATGTCCCTTTCGATATTCAATGTGGTTAGCTGCGCGTGGATTGGAGGGCTCTCCTGGCTACTTTGGCTAAAATCTCCATGAGCGGCAGCATGTTGGGGAAACGCCAAAAGCAGTTGTGGCACTGCTCCGGGAGCTTTTCCTGGACTGGGCTGGCTGGAAAGCCAAGGTAGGGGGGCTTCGGGGGATGATTCCCCTTCCCATCTGCCTAAGGATCTTGCCTGCCAAGAAAGACTGTGAATATCCTGGGAGTTTACCAGGTACTGGATGGTTTCAAAACTCATGCTCCAAAGCCATATGACGAAGCCACTCATTGTATGGAAGCAGTATCTGGAAGGCTCCTTCTCCAGGGACCAAAGGTGCCTCAGGGAGCAATCAACTCAGAAGTAAATCCCAGGTCTACTCAGAAGTAAATCCCATTTGATTCAGTGGACTCCCTCCCATGAAAGTGTTTTTAGGGTTGCAACCAGTCTCCTAGGACAACGTCATACGGAACATGTGTGTGTCAAGAGTTTCTATACTCTTCTTTGCTGTACTCTGACATCTATTGGGAACTTGGGCCAAAAACATTGCTTATTGCTGTACTAAAATGTTTTTGGCCCATGCTCCTAAAGAAACACAATATCTGCCTCTGGAGTTGTTGGAATACCTGCAAAGCAGAGGGTGTAGAAATGAGAAGTGTGGAAGCCACAGAGTGGTGGGGTGGCAATACAATGGCTGGACTCTATGGAATTATACCCCACCCTGCAACAAACCCCACCCTTCCCAGTATTCACCTGCAAATCTCCAGGAATTTCCCAACCTGGAGTTGGCAATCCTAGTTGAGGCAAGAATTCCAGCACTGAGGGTGGGGTGTGCCAGTTGATGACATCATCATTCCAGGTCCCTAGAGAGTCTTCTGGCCCAGTCTGCTTAGTTAGCCCCTGCTTTTGAGGTGGAATGTGTTGTACATGGCGGCGGGGGGCGGAGGGGTGCCTGGCTCTCTTCTGGTACTTGGGTAACTGCTCCCATTTGGCCCTTGAGGGATTTGGGTGATAATACTTCTGAGTAATGTCTGTAGCCAAGTTATTATTATTATTTTTAAAAGTGTTCAGATTACAAACCAGGTTAACAATTGACAATCCTTGTCAATTAACTATTGCAGCATCAGCCAGGGTTTCTGACTGTTGTAAATATTTCTGTGTTAGGTTTCTCCACTTGCACCTAGTATGTAGTGAAGGGGGCGGGATAGTGACGGGTGGGAGAATCTTTGCCGTTTCTGTTTTTAAGTAATGTCAAAACAGTCCGATATTAGTCTGACACAGAACTAACAGCTCTCCAAAAGCAACTGCTCATATTTTAGTTGAAGTGGGATTTTGGAAAATAGCGTCTGCCAGAAAATAAAAAATAAAAAATGGACAGCTGTTTATTGCTATTGATGGGGAAATTGTTTATTGGGTGGCATTTGCTACAGCTGCTAAAGCAGGGACACAGTTACATGGAAAACTGCATTGTTCTGATACTTCTCAGTTGTTTTAATGGAATCTGGAGGTACAAAGATAACATAGACACTAGCTTCAAAAAGTAATTTATGAATCCTCAGTAACTACATCTTAAAGCTAAAAAAGATCTGTGGAAACCTATTTATAAAGAATGGATTAGATAAGATGCCACTATTCTTTGACAATAATGATTCACAATTAATAAACCCATAGAGTGGATCTGAGTCTTCAGGAGCTGAGTTTCTAGGAGGAAGGTAATGGACCAGCCCCCATGGGAGGGGGGGGGGAAGCTTTAAAATGCATAAACGATAACTGACAACACCAGGTAATGTTCCTGCTAGTGAAGTAGGAATTTTTATGTAGTTACTTGTGTTCCCTGCTCCCCCTACAGATTACAGAATACATAAAATGGTCTGTTTTAATATGATTGACTTATGTTCCTATATGTAAGCTTTTGAGCTACCCAGAACTCTCCCATCAGAGAGCTGAAATGAGGCAGGAAAAAGATCCTTCTGAGGGGAAGTTCTTTGCAGCTTAAGAAATTGCATGTTCTTATATCAAGAGGGGTTGGTCAATGAAAATGAAGCACTTTACCAAATTATCTATTTTGGATAAGTCTCAAGGGAGCAAAGAGTCCATCATGAGAAATAGATTTGTAGTGTAGCAAGATCTATAGCTTTCCCATTCATAATTGCAATGGTTATTTTTTTTTAATATGGCCAGAAATGGTTTAATGAATCCCTATTTAGTAAAATACACTTGGTCATTTTGTGAAACAGTTTGTCCTGCATATCTTGCAAGCTAGAAAGGGGAATTTAGCTCATACAACTTATGAAAAGGTTGCCGGGATCACTAGAAGGAAGGGAGCATTTTCAGGGGGGGCCAGCCCTATATTTCTGTACTCACAGATACAACTCCTGCCGCTCCAGTATCCTAGAAGGATCAGAATTTGTGAGTGTGCACGTTTCTTGAGGCTTCACAGCTACCTGTACACTAAAGAGACATTGCCCATGGATACCTTGCCTACTAGGATACATCCTGCTTACTGATCCCATAGACTGCCATGTCCTAGCCAAATTTCTGGTATGTGCCAACAGAACCAATTGCCTGTTTGCAGGTGATGCACCAATGCACCTATGCAGCAGGTGTTGTAGACAAACCTTTGGGTAATACTTACAGGAGAGTGCCCTCAGGCACCACGAGATCCAAAGCAAAAGTTCAAAGTGAATTTCTATTATGCATTTATGTTTGAAAGATGGTGGGTGCAGGGTGGGGCACAGAAGGTAGACTTGCCTAGTGTGCAAAAAAAACTGGCACTGGCCCTGCACATGACTATGGAGATGTCTTCGGACAGTGCTGACTCTTCGGCTTCAAAATGGAGATGAGCACTGCCCCCTAGTGTCGGATTTTACTGGCTTTCAAGCAAGGAAAACCCATTTAATCCACATGGGATCATCATCATCATCATGGGAGCCAGATGTGCGTGTTTGATCGCACCCATTTGGTCTGGAGGGGAGGGGTGGCTATTTTGGGCCAAACTGCTCGTGCGATCGCACCCCAAGTTTTTCAGGGAATAAGTTTTCAAGGCTCCTTTCCTGGGAGTAAGTCCCAATTAACAGTCGTGAATAGGGTTTGAGGTAGATCTACTTGGGATTGTTCTCTTATACTCTCAAAAAGCTTATTCTCCGAAAATACTGTTGATCTCTAGGGTGCTACTAGACTCAATTCTAGCTGTTCTACTATTATTGGCATTTTATTGAACTTTTTAGGATTCCTTCAGATCCTCTCAATGCTGTTGTTTCAGGAGTATAGGGTAGAAGCTGGAGAGAATGCATGAGGAATATACTGTTTCTTGTGGGGAATTAATTGGGAGATGAAGTACCACGTGCATGACGTATTTAAGAAGGCGCCACTCAACAAATATCAGAGTAGATCCTCTGTTATACCTTCCCTGCATTCCTTTTAACACAAACATGATGGTCATCTGCTTATTACTAGGGCAATGAAATGGATCTTGTTATGTCTGCTGACTGCCACCAGGCGCCAGCGACATGCAGTCTGAGCTTGGCTCCGGGAAACAATAGGGGCCAAGGATCCTGAACCACCTCGAGTTCATCAATAGGGACTTTGGCAGGAGATTCAAACCCTCCAATAGAACTGTCTTAGGTGGGTGTATATAGTTGGCCACATCGGCCGGTATGTTATCATTGTTGTGTATGAATAAACTATGAGCTGATCATCATGCTGTTGTCCAGCTTCTCTATGTGTCAAACCCAGTACGCATCTGATCTGGTAGCCTACAGATTAGGGTTCACATGTGTGACAGGCATCAGTCCCAATAAAACCTAGTGCAATGTGGGGACTCACAGCAGAACTTTCTTTGATCAATCTTCCTGCATAGCATTTTCCATACCAGAGGGAATGAAGTGTTGTAGCATGCTTTTGTCCAGCTGCATTGTGCATATTTCATGCCCTTGGGAAAAATGCATAGTAACCAACATTTGTTGGCTGACCTTTAATACACTTAGGTGGGTAGCCATGTTGGCCTGAAGCAATGGAACAAAGTTTGAGTCCAGTGGCACCTTTAAAACCAAGAGAGTTTATTCTGGGTATAAGCTTTCATGTGCATGCACATGTGACCGACTGCACTTTTTAAAAGCTTAGAATTGCTGTTCTAATAGCACAGAAACCGAGAACTGTGAGAGACAGGCTGCTCCAAGCAATCAGATTGGTTAACATCAGCTGAGCAGAGAAAGACTTGAGAGCTGCTTGCAGAGGAGAGAGTCAGTCAGATTTCTGCTTTGACTGAGTTGAGTTGGATTTCAGCCTTAGCTGAGAGCAGTTTTACACAGATGGGGTAACAGGGGGGAAATTGGCAATTAAATTTGGGAAGAAGGTAAAGATTCCCATTCAGGCCAAAGAAAGGGGATAGATCTAGTGAGAGGAGAATTTCCCTGCCCACTCAAACAGGGAGTTAGCTCTGAAGAGTGGAGAGATCCCTGATCTGGTATGGTTAGAGACTGCTTTCAGAGACCTTAAGAGTCAGTTAAAAACAAATACAAATATTGGTGCTTGAACTGAATTGGGTTGAGTACTGGAAAGCGGGTACCAGCCTTCAGGAAATTAAGAGTCAGATAATACTCAAAGAGAGTGTACTGGAGTGTTTGGAAAACAATTCCATAGGGCCTGCAAGATGGAGCTCTTCCACCAGGCTTTCAAGTAGGGGCCGCCCAATGCTTACATTCTGGCTCTGGCCCAATTCCATCTGCCGGCAAGGACATCTGCACTCATATAGGGATTAAATCTGAGTGCTGACCTGATACACTCTGAAGATAAATTGTAGCTGCTGATCTTGTGGTATATTTGTGTTACTTTTGTGTTGTTAGCCGCCCTGAGCCCGCCATTGGCGGGGAGGGCAGGATATAAACTTTATGAAATAAATAAATAAATAAATAAAATTTAAGTAACTGTGAATAGCTTAAGAAACTCTTATTAGCCTAAAATATAAGAACTAAAGTCTGTGCATGTACTGGTTTTACCTCAGAGTTATCTATACTGAATTACCGCAGAACTTTCATCCCAATTTCATTTGACCTTTCCCCTCTACGTTGAATAAAATATTTGCTAACTGCCCCGCAGGACACCGCTCACCGCATCACTCCAGAGTCATGGCTGCTGCTCTGTGACAGCTCACTGCTTTCGACCCAGCTTGCCCTGAGCTGTGGGAAGCCTGGGTTGAGCAGTTGACATACTTTTCCTGGTCCAAGAAACTACAGAGGAGGAGGACAAGAAGACCTGGCTTCTCAGCAAGTGCGGAATCTCCATGGTGCAAAGCCTCTATTAGGTATTGAGTCAGGAGGCGATGAATCCAACAAACAGGCTTTTATTCATAACATCATTCAGCTCTAAGACAGCTCTGTGAGAGCGGCACTCTAATTTATACGGTTCCAGCAAATAACTTTCAACAAAGTAACTATATACAAGCGATATTATTGGATCCAAACAGAGCTCAGCGATTGGGTACCTAGATTGGCTTCAGGATCAATAGGAATCTTTATTAGTCAGCCAATGAGAAATGGAGCATTAGGATACCAGAGCCCTTTCATAGGTAAGCCATAGTTATTAATGCAACATATTCAAGATCACAAACACAACAGCCTCATAGCGCCAAAGAAGTTCACAGACACCTCCTTCGACGAGATGATCGTGGCACTCAACAATTACTTCACACCAAAACCATCAAAGCTAGCCATGCACATGGATTTCATGTGCGAACGCAAAAAGCTGGTGAGGCGGTTGCAGACTTTATGGCCGACCTCTGCAGATTGGTGGTTAACTGTGAGTTCCCGTCCATCGAGAACACCCTATTGAATCATTTTGTCTGGGGTGTCTGAGAGCTGAACCTCCACTGCAAGTTGATCACCATCAAAGATCTCAAACTCAACTCAGCCCTCAAAGTGGCAACAACCTTTGAGAAGTCTCAGAGGGATCACCAGGGACAGTCCACGCACCACACAGCCGCTGCCTCCAGCCCTGAGGGATCAGATGAGGAAGACGTCCACCAGGTATGCCATCCTGACTGCTGAGGACTGCCCCAGCAACCCAGTGCCTCAGCCCCAGTTCACACGTGCTCCCCTGCACCAACATCATGTGCCAGCTGCGGCGAGGGACACAAACATCGGTCCTGCAGATTTTGGGACACAACGTGCTGATTATGTGGGAAGATGGAATACATAGCCAAGGTCTGCCATTCTCGTTCCTGACCCCAGGTGACCATGCACCAGGAAGCCATGGAGCTCCTCACCACCATGTTGCAACCTCACCATCAGGTAATGAATTTGCCCCTGAGAACTCCCAATAAGATACATGTGACTGTGCTAGTCAAGGGGTCCCCATGCGAGATGGAGTTAGATACCGGGTCCTCCTTCTCCATAATTTCAGTGGCACCCCCTGCTGGAGAAGCCGGTGGGCTTAACATTACAGGACTTTCAAAAAACCCGGTAGCCATCAAGGGGTGGGGCAAATTCTGCATCCAGTACAAGGGATTTGATGGACTCTTAGACTTGATGGTGGTAGAGGGCAAGCTAACCAGCCTTTTGGGACTTTCGTGGTTTGGGCCCTTGGGATTTGTGGTGACCGGGGTGAACTGAGTACAGCCCATAGACTTTCAGGCCATCTGCATGGAGTTTCCAGCAGTTTTGATGGCATGCTCAGCTGCTACACCGGACCGTAGGTTTCCCTCAAGCTCAACCCCATGGTCCAGCCTATCCTCCTGAAGGCCTGGTGGCCCCCGTTTACCCTACAACCCAAAATAGACAGTGAGCTTGACCATCTGGTCAAACAAGGGGTGCAACACTTTAATAACGTAGGCCTGAAGGTGAAGCGGGAGAAATGCCTGCTGGGCGTTCCATTGGTGGAGTTCCTTGGGTTCAAGGTTGATGCACAGGGCATCCACTCAACACCCGACAACATCCGGGCCATTGCCAATACACCCACCCCATCATCCAAAGCAGAATTGCAGGCCTTCTTAGGCCTACTCAATTTTTACCATGCCTTTCTCCCACACAAGGCTGTGGTAGCCGAGCCCTTACATTGCCTCCTAGACAAGCATGCCCCATGGGTCTGGGGACCCCAACACACAGCGGCATTCAAGGCAGTTAAGGACTTACTAACCTCCAATGCGGTGTTGGCACATTTTGACAAGACCCTCCCTATGGTCTTAGCATGCGATGCATCTCCCTACGGGGTGGGGGTGGTCCTGGGTCATCATTTGGCAAATGGCAGGGAGGTCCCCATTGGCTATTACTCCCACACCCTGTCCGCGACAGAGCACAACTATGTGCAAATAGATAAGGAGGCCCTGGCAATCGTGGCTGGAACTAAAAGGTTCCATGACTATCTGTATGGCTGGCCCTTCACCATCCCAATGGACCACAAACTGCTCCTGGGCCTGCTCGCCCCGGACAGACAGACCCCGCAGATGCTGTCTTCCAGGGTCCTCCATTGATCCATTTTTTGGCTGGCCACCAATATGATCTGGTCCACCGCCCAGGCAAGGCTATGGGCCACACTGATGCCCTTAGCCATCTTCTGTTGCCGGACAGTGACCCTGCCCACCACATCGCCCTACTGGAGGACCTGCTGGACCTGCCAGCTGGTCCAGGTGGCGGAGGTGGTATGCCACATGGCCAGGGATCTCCTCCTCTCCTGGGTCCTTGACCGGGTGGGGAGGGGGGTGGCTGGCCACAGAAGGACTGGACTTTACAGCATTTCTGGCTAGGCGAGATAAACTATCAGCCCACAAAGGGTGCCTCCTATGGGGAAGTAGAGTTGTCGTTCCCCCTCTGCTGCACAAACGGGTCCTCACAGGGCTCCACGAAACACACCCGAGCATAGTAAGGATGAAAGCCCTGGCCCAGAGCTACGTCTGGTGGCCAGGTCTTGACCAGGAAATAGAAACCACAGTCAAAAGGTGCAGTAAGTGCCAAGAATCCCAGACGGTACCACCGAGAGCCCCATGAGACCCTGGGAGTCTGCCCACAAGCCATGGGCTAGACTCCACCTAGACTTTGCCGGGCCATTCCAGGGCCAAACCTTTTTCATCTTGGTGGATGCCTACACCAAATGGCTGGAGGTAGTTCCAGTGGGCTCCACTTCCTTGCAATCCACCATCCAGGCCATGTGGAAAATTTTCAGCACGCATGGCATCCCCAACACCCTAGTATCAGATAATGGCACCGCCTTCACATCAGCAGAGTTCCAGGACTTTGTCCAATATTATGGGATCTGACACATCTGCTCTGCACCCTTCTGCCTGGCCACTAATGGCCAGGCCAAGCACATAGTCTGCACCACAAAGGAAGCCTCGCATTGCCTGGATAAAGGCAACTGGCACCACAAGCTGGCTGCCTTCTTGTTCGGCCAACACACAACACCCCATACTAAAACTGGTCACAGCTTGGTGGAGCTACTCATGGGCTGGCACCTCACGACCCAATTGGACAGCCTACATCCCAACCGGGCCCCAGAACACAACCTCGCCTCTGAGACCCAGCCAGCTCCGCAAGGGTTCTTCTCAGGAGACCCAGTCTTCAGCTGGAACTTTGCAAAGGGGCCACAATGGGTCCCGGCAAGAGTAATAAGGGTGACAGGCCCTTTGTCTTATGAGGTTTCCGGGGAGGATGGTCAGGTGTGGTGGTGGCACATCGACCACCTCTGGCATGAGTCCTGCCAGAGGACCCACAAGTTGTCAGGGGAATTTGAGGACAACTGCAGAGCGCCGTACACAACCTGAGCGCCTGATGTGGAATCACCAAGGCATGATGAGCCGCCACCAGTGGAGGCTGCCGGCGCTCACCAGGACATTCCTGCACTACTTAAAGAGCCCCGGGCTGTCGCATCGGACGCTTCCACGGAACGGCCCAAGCAGGCAGCACCAGCGACAGAACAGGATGCCCCCACTCCTGAGTTACGCAGGTCTGCTCGAAAGCGAAAGAGGCACAAATACTTCAAGGACTACGTATGCCAGGGGGAGTCTGAACTATGGGGGGAAGGGTATTATGTTCCAAATGAGGAACCACGCACGTGGTCGGCCAAACATGTGGCCAGGCGAAGCCATCAAGCTTTGCATTCAGGACAATAGACCTCGAGGATCCAAGTAGGACCAATGGGGACACCTGCATCCTGAGATAGACCTATCGGATGCAGGAGCACTGTAAATAGCAAATCATGGGTGTTGGGTGTGGTGCGGGTGTGGTCTTGAACGGGGATATGAGCGGACCTGCGAGTCCGGCTAAATAGTCCAGTCCTGACCTCTCCAAAAAACTCATGTGCTGATTTCACTCAACACGTCTCTGGACCCAGTACATTATAGCTTAGGTGCTAGATTTGTGTATTGCTGCACAACCCACAACTTATATCCTCTATTATACAGGCCTCACAAGCAATGTTCCCTCTAAGCTGTGGAGTCTTGTGAGCAAAAAATTCGACTTTGTGAGCTACTGGCATTAAAGTTGTGGGTGTGCAATTTGGCTGCTGCATAAATTAGTTTGCTCTGGAGCCATCTTTACTGAGCTAAGACAAAAATGTGTGAGCCAGATGCTAAAAAACTGTGAGCTAATGTTGAATGAATATATTCCCAAGCCAAAAAGAAGACACAATGAGGAGGAAGTTCTTTGGGTATTTAATTGCAATGAAACATAGGGGAAACAGGCCAAAACAGCCTGTCAAAAATTGACTGCTGTCAAAGATACAGCTTTCTCTGTATGGTAGAATTGCCACAGTGAAAATGTCAGTACTTCCCCGAGTAATTTTCTTGTTCCAAAGTATCCCTATAATCCAAAGCCAGATCTTCTTTAAAAAATTAGAAAAAATAGTCTTAAATTTTATTTGGCAAGGGAAAAAACCACGTATTAGACTTAAAGATCTCCAGGATAGTAAAGATCGGGGAGGGTTTGGATTACCTGACTGGCATCTATATTTTAAGGCATCTGCTATGGTATGGCTGAAGGAGTGGATATTACTGAGAGACTCAAGAACCCTGGTACTGGAAGGGCATGACCTGATGATGGGATGGCACGCCCATATGTGGTATAGTTGTGAGAGGATACATTTTAAGCGGCATACAATAAGAAATGTACTTTATAAACTCTGGGAACAAATCAAAAGTGCCTTTTACCACAAAATCCCTCTATGGGTATCGCCTTTAGAAGCCTTCATCCGACCTACACTGATGTCCAAAGAGAAAATGTTAACATATAGCGATATATTAGATAAAAATGGTAATTTAATAACTGATAGGACGTTAAGGCAAATGAATATCCAACTAACACGGTGGGAAGAAATGCAGCTCAAATCCGGTTATAGTGCAGATAAACGAAAAGGGTTTTATATGACGGCAACAGATCTGGATAAAGCTTGGTTGAGTATGGATAAATCTCTCATTAGGAGAATGTATGGGTTTTTCTTAAACTTTAAAATGGAGGACGAACAAGTGAAACCGTCAATGATTACATGGGCTCAGGATTTGGGCTATAATATTGAGCTGGATGTGTGGTCTAAAATTTGGTCGAAGAACATTAAGATGACTAGAGCTGTCTCATATAAAGAGAACGTGTATAAAATGATTTATCGGTGGCACTTACCACCTGTTAGACTAGCTAAATTTTCATCTCTGATTTCAAAAACGTGTTGGAAATGCAAAAAGAATGTGGGTACATTTTTTCATATATGGTGGCTTTGTGCTTCTGCTCGTAAGTTTTGGTTGATGGTTGAGAAACTGTTACAAGAAATAATGTTGATTAAGATTGATTTTAAACCTGAACTATACCTTCTAAGTGTTATACCAGACACATATGGAAAAGAAGATAGTCACTTTCTGGTTCATGCAGTAACAGCTGCTCGAATTGAATATGCAAGTAAATGGAAGTCTGAGCAAATACCTGATAGGCAACAATTTGTTGATAAGCTGTATACGGTTGCAGAATTGGATCTGTTGACAACAAGGCTTAAAGGAAGAGAAGATAAAGTTTATTTTGAAAAATGGCACAAGTGGTATGAATGGCTGAATGGTATTGTTTAAAAGTGAAAAAATGTTTTTGTTTTGCCTTTATCTCTATGTATTTGTTAGGGGAAAGACAACGTTCTGTAATAAGCTTAAATTATTGCATTTGAAGCATTATTGTTGAAATATCTTAATAAAAAAATTATGGGGAAAAAAATTGACTGCTCTCCGAGCAATATAAGGAAGTACATGAAGTTTTATAGCCAAAATGACATAAGGAAAAAAATAACGTACAGAAATAATAATTGATTAAAAACAGCAGAGGGTCATTTGAGAAAAATGCATTCATTGGTCAGTTACAGCAAAAGGTGTGACTATACGATACCTTAAATGTTGATTTAACTTAACATCATTTAATTCTACTCAAGGATTCTTCATACCCAAACAAAAGGTGCTGTTTTCTGCTAGGAAACTAAAGCCCTTGATGACCCAGACACGGCAAAGTTCTACCCTAAACAACTAAACCATCAACTCTATATTTCAAGCAAATACATCTATTGAAAAACCTATCTTCTGCTGCACCAGCAATACTGCATTGAAGGGCTGTTAGAATTGCCAGACAGCTAGATAGCCATTTCATCAAAACCACTTAATAAAGAAAAAAACATTCACATCTTGTCTGCTAGCATCAGTTAGAAAGGCACTCTAACCTACAAAGAAGAGGCCTTGTAACTTGACAGACTCTTAAAAAATCCTAATAAAGCCTTAATATCAAAATTTATAAATATGAACATATGAATAATCCAAATTAAAATCATTATGTATATCCCCATCCGTGCTACACTAGCTCACACTAACTCAGCTTAGAGGGAACACTACTCATAAGTATACAGCATGTGGTCTTGAGCCAGGGGTCATTTCGAGCAGGAGCTCGGGGGAGCTCAGCTCCAGGAGTTGGTGCCAGCCCCCCCCCCCTGCGGGGGAATGCCTGCTTGTGTCATGGCCGCAGCAAAATGACCCCATCCCCTGGAAAGGTCCTTGTTCCTCCGACCAGCCTTCGGAAGGCTTCAGCCTCCAGTGAAGCGATCCTCCCAGAAGAGTGGTATTTCTGAGGCTTGGATTTGTAGCTGTCCCCTCTCTGCCAGCTCTTTCTTTCTTTCTTTCTTTCTTTCTTTCTTTCTTTCTTTCTTTCTTTCTTTCTTTCTTTCTTTCTTTCTTTCTTTCTTTCTTTCCTCCCTTCCTCCCTTCCTCCCTTCCTCCCTTCCTCCCTTCCTCCCTTTCCTCCCTTTCCTCCCTTCCTCCCTTCCTCCCTCCCTTTCCTCCCTTCCCTCCCTTCCCTTCCTTCCCTTCCTTTCCTTTTGATATACTTCTGGTGATGTCAGGTGGTGTAGCATATGCAAATAAGTTATGCTAATGAGCTCCTGCACCTCTTTTTCTACGAAATGACCAGTCTTGAGCACAAAAAGAAAAGACAAAAGGACCAACAGCTAATGTGTCATTAAAGTATTGGAAGAGAAGGACTAAATGCTGTCTCTCAGCCTGCAGAGAGTTTCATAGATATCATCCTTGTGCAGGGGCCATGCAAAACTTCTCTGAAGAGACAGTTAGATAGAAAGGCAAACTGTGAGCCAGTTTGGTGTAGTAGTTAGGAGTGTGGACTCTAATCTGGGAGAACCAGGTTTAAGAACATAAAAGAAACCAATGTTGGATCAGTCCAATGGCCTATCCAGTCCAACACTCCATCACACAGTGGCCAAAAATACCAGATGTCATCAGGAGGTCCACCAGTAGCACCAGGACACTAAAAGCTCTCCCACTGTTGTTCCCCCTCAGCACCAAGGGTACAGAGCATCACTTGCCCCAGACTGAGAGTTCCTATCTATACCTTGTGGCTAATAGCCGTTGATGGACCTCTGCTCCATATCTGTATATCTAATTCCAAAGACGCCTCCTGCGTGCGGATACCTAAATCCATGCAGCGGGGCACCTTGGGGGCAGGGAGATTTCCCTACACATGGGAGACTCCCCCGTGTGCAGAAAAATGCGAAAAGTTTTTAAAAATATTCGGGGGATATTTAAATTCCCCGAAAAGTTAAACCATTCTCTGCGCATGCGCAGAGAACATTTTGGCCATTGTTGGGGAGGGGGTGGGAGGTGGCTCAGTGGGCCTTGGGCCTTGCTGTGCCACCGCCTCTAGAATGGGGGCAGGTTAGGGCAGGGGTGGGAGGCGGCTTGGTGGGCCTTGGACCTCGCCGTGCCGCTGCCTCTGAAATGGGGGCGGGGGTGGGAGGTGGCTCGGCGGGCCTCGGGCCTTACCATGCTACCACCTCTAGAATGGGGGCAGGTTAGGGCAGGGGTGGGAGGCGGCTTGGTGGGCTTTGGACCTCGCCGTGCCGCTGCCTCTGAAATGGGGGAGGGGGTGGGAAGTGGCTCGGCAGCCCTCAGGCCTTGCTGCACTGCCGTTCGGTGAACAGGGGAGGGGGTGGAGGACGGGAAGTATCGCAGGTTCGCCACTTGGGCCGGGGAGAAGAGCGGCGGGGGCTGGGGAGAAGAGTGGAGGGTGGAGGAGTGTTGGCCCGAGTGGCTGACAGCCACTTGGGCTGGGGAGAAGAGCGAAGGGCGGAGGAGCTTCAGCCCAAGTGGCTGACAGCCACTCGGACAGGGGTGAAGATTGGGGGGGCAGGGAGAAGAGCGGGGGGGGGGGGGGCAGAGGAGCATCAGCCAGAGTGGCTGACATCCACTCGGGCCAGGGAGAAGAGCGTGGGGGCCAGGGAGAAGAGCAGGGGGGGCGGAGGAGCATCGGCTCAAGTGGCTGACAGCCACCCGGGCTGGGGAGAAGAGCAGGGGGGGCGAAGCGTTGGCCCAAGTGGCTGACAGCCACTCAGGCTGGGGAGAAGAGTGGGGGGGGGTGGAGGAGCATTGGCCCGAGTGGCTGATAGCCACTCGGACCAGGGAGAAGAGCGGGGGAGGGGGGCGGAGGAACATCGGCCTGAGTGGCTGTCAACTTCTCCCCCTCCCGCGAGTACTGCGGGTCCCCCTTTCTTGTGTTTATCTAATTCCCTCTTGAAGCTATACATGCTTGTAGCCGCCGCCACCTCCTGTGGCAGTGACTTCCATGTGTTAATCAGTCTTTGGGTGAAAAAGTACTTCCTTTTATCTGTTCTAACCTGACTGTTCAGCAATTTCATTCAGAGCCCATAAGTCCTTGTATTGTGAGATAGGGAGGAAAGTACTTCTTTTTGTCTACCTGCTCTATCCCATGCATAGTCTTTTTTTAAAAATAGGTTTTATTTTCATTTTATCTCAAATAAATCCATTATACATTGATAAACACATGTATTAATTTACAATGAACCACAAAAAATTTACATTTATTTTAATTATCTTTTCATGTACTGTAAATTTTGAGTCCAAATTTTTATTATTGTCTCTATCCAGTCATGCATAGTCTTGTAAACCTCTATCATGTCACCCCTTATTCATCATTTCTGCAAGCTAAAAAGCCTCAAGCGCTTTAACCTTTCTTCATAGGAAAAGTGTTCCAACCCTTCTGTTATTCTAGTTGCCCTTTTTTTGCACTTTTTTCCAATGCTATAATATCCTTTCTGAGGTGTGGTGACCAGAATTTCACACAGTATTCCAAATGAGGTTGCACCATCAATTTATACAGGGACATTATGATACTGGGTGATTATGTATTTATTTATATATTTATTTTTCAAATTTATATCCCGCCCTCCCCGCAAACGGGCTCAGGGCAGCTTACACGGGCACAAGGCCAATTCAGTACATTAAAACAGATAAAATCACCTAAAAACAGTACCCATAAATAACATAATTTACCATAAAAATGCTTCCAGATATATTCAGATGGGTACTCGATCGTAGGTCCAAGCCCCCTTGCCACCAGGCCTGAGTTACACTAGAGCCAGCTACATCACAGGAATCATTCGTGATGGGTGGTATCACTGGTGGCGGCTCCTATTTAAAGGCCTGGTGGAAGAGCTCTGTCTTGCAGGCCCTGCGGAACTGCATTAAGTCCTGCAGGACCCTGGTCTCCTCCGGAAGCTCATTCCACCAGACAGGAGCCGCCACCGAAAAGGCCCTAGCCCTAGTTCTGGCGAGCCTGATGTCCCTAGGACCCGGGACACAGAGTCAATGGCATGACCTCGACCGAAGTGCCTGCTGGGGTGTATACGGAGAAAGGCGGTCCCTTAGGTATCTTGGACCCTGGCCATATAAGGCTTAATGGGTAAGAACCAGCACCTTGAAGCGGACTCGGTATGCTATAGGCAGCCAGTGCAGCACCGCTATCACAGGCCGGATATGGTCCCGCCTTGTGAGACCCATCAATGGCCTGGCCACGGCATTCTGCACCAGCTGCAGCTTCTGGGTTTGCACCAAGGGCAGCCCCATGTAGAGAGCGTTAGAATAGTCCAACCTCAAGGTGACCATCGCATGGATCACCATGGCCAGGTCATCACGGTCCAGGTAGGGAACCAACTGCCGTACCAGCCGAACATGATAAAAGGCTGACTTGGCAGTGGCTGCTACCTGGGCCTCCATTGGCAAGGAGGGATCCAGGAGCACTCTCAAACTCCTAACATGCGACGCAGGCACCAACGGCACCCCGTCGAAGCTCGGGAGTGGGACCCCCCGCCCCAGGCCGCAACGACCCAGACACAGGACCTCCGTCTTCGCCGGGTTCAATTTCAGCCTGCTCAGCCTGAGCCAACCAGCCACGGCGTGCAATGCCCGGTCTAGATCTTCTGGGACAGAGTCTGACTGGCTACCCAACATCAGGTAGAGCTGGGTGTCATCGGCATACTGGTGACATCCCAGCCCAAACCTCCGGACAATCTGGGCAAGGGGGCACATATAGATATTGAACAACATCGGGGAGAGCACTGCCCCCTAGGGCACGCCACATTCAATTGGTTGCCTCATGGATTGCTGCTCCCCGAGCACCACCCTTTGTTCCCAACCTTGGAGAAATGAAACGAGCCATTGTAAGGCCCGTCCCTGTATCCCCACGTCGGCGAGGCGGCGGGTCAGCAGCTGATGATCCACCGTGTTGAACGCAGCCGACAGGTCAAGCAGCAGCAACACCGTCCCACCGCCCCGATCCAGATGTCGCCGGAGGTTGTCTGTTAGGGCAACCAAAGCCGTCTCTGTCCCATGTCCCGGGCGAAAGCCAGACTGTAAGGGATCTAAGACTGAAGCATCATCCAGATAGTTCTGTAACTGTAACGCCATGGCCCTCTCTATTAATTTGCCCAAATAGGGCAAATTGGACACTGGCCAGTAATTTGCCAGTTCCACCGGGTTGAGACGTGTTTTTTTCAAAAGAGGGCAGACCATCGCTTCCTTGAGAGCCCCCAGGAATTTTCCTTCAGAAAGGGAGGTGTTAATAATTTCCCGAGCGGCACCTCGCAGCCCTTCATGGCCAGCTTTTATTAGCCAGGACGGGCACGGATCAAGGATGCACGTGGTTGGGCGCACAGTCAAGAAAAGTCTGTCAACTTCCTCTAGGTCAAGCAGGTCAAACCCATCTAAGCCTGGAACTGAAGACGTGCAATTGTGGCGGAGAGGTCGTGGCGGAGCGACAAGACTTTTTCTGCAAAATAGCTTGCAAATGCCTCGCAGCCAATTTTCAATTCCCTTCCTAATAATCCCCAGCATAGTGTTGGCCTTTTTCATTGCAGTCGCACACTGTCTCGACATTTTCAGTGAGTTATCTACTACGACTCCAAGATCTCTCTCTTAGTCAGTCTCCGCCAGTTCGGACCCCATCAACATGTATTTATAGTTAGGATTTTTGGCCCCAATGTGCATCACTTTGCACTTGGCTACACTGAATCCCATTTGCCACGTTGATGCCCACTTGCCCATTCTCAACAGATCCCTTTGGAGTGCCTCAGAATCCTCCCTGGTTCTCACCACCCTGAACAATTTAGTGATGTCCACAAATTTAGCTACTTCACTGCTTACTCCCAACTCCAAATCATTAATGAACAAGTTAAAAAGCATCGGACCCAGTACCCCACTGCTTACCACCCTCCACTTTGAAAACAGCCCACTTATACTCACTCTCTGTTTCCTATTAATTAGCCAGTTTTTAATCCACAAAAGGACTTGTCCTTTTATCCCATGACTATTGAGCTTACTTAGGAGCCTTTGATGAGGAACTTTATCAAAAGCTTTCTGAAAGTCAAGGTAAATAACATCTATTGGGTCCCCCTTGTCCACATGTTTGTTCACCCCCTCAAAGAGCACTAACAGGTTAGTGAGACAAGATCTTTGCTTACAGAACCCATGCTGAGTCTTCCTCAAGAGTTTTTGTTCAACAATGTGCCTACTAATTCTCTCCTTAATAATGGTTTCCACCAACTTACCCAATATTGACTTACTGGCCTGTAATTTCCCAGATCTCCTCTGGAACCCTTTTTAAAGATGATGACATTAGCTACCTCCCGTTTTCAGGAATGGAGGCAGATTTTAGTGAAAGATCATGTATTTTTGTCAGGAGATCCACAAGTTCACAGTTGAGTTCTTTCAGAACTCTTGGATGTATGCCATCCAGGCCTGGAGATTTATCAGTTTTTAAGTTGTCCATCAGTAGTAAGACCTCCTGTCTCATCACCTCAATCTGACTCGGGTCTTTCAACACCCCTCCCAAAATCAGCAGTTCTGGAGTGGGCAAGCACTTCTCATCTTCCACAGTGAAGACAGAGGCAAAAAATGCATTCTCAGCCATTTCCCTATCATCCTTCACTACACCTTTTACCCCTTGGTCATCCAAGGGCCCCAATGTCTCCCTGGCTGGTTTCTTGCTTCTAATGTATTTGAAGAAAGTTTTATCATTGGTCTTTATGTTTTTTGTGATATGCTCTTCATATTCCCCTTTTGCCTGCCTAATCACAGACTTGCATTTTATTTGCCACAGCCTGTGTTCCCTTTTATCAACCTCACTGAGACTAGCTTTCCACCACTTAAAGGAATCCTTCTTATCGTTAACAGTTTCCATTACTTTGTTTGTTAACCATGCAGGCTTTTTTCTATACCTATTTGTTCCAGTTTGGTGTAGTGGTTAAGTGGTGTAGTGGTTAAGTGCGCGGACTCTAATTTGGGAGAACTGGGTTTGATTCCCCACTCCTCCACTTGCACCTGTTGGATGACCTTGGGCAAGCCATAGCTCTGTACCAGCTGTTCTCCCAAGGACAGTTGTCTCAAAGCTCTCTCAGCCCTACCTACCTCACAGGGTGTTTTTTGTGGGGAGGGAAAGGGAAAGGAGTTTGTAAGCTGCTCTGAGACTCTAAGTGAGTGAAGGGTGGGATATAAATCCAATCTCTTCTCTTCTTCTAACCTGCGGTATATATTTTATCTGAGCTTCTAGGATTGTAGTTTTAAATAGTCTCCAAGCTTCCCCAATGGCTTTGACCCTTTCTACTTTTCTTTTCAGTTTCCTCTTCACATGTTTCCTCATTTCAGAGAAGTTACCCCTTTTAAAGTTAAAAGTGGTTTTTTCAGTCTTTTTGGGCAACTCCCTATTTATAGAAATGTTGAGCTCAATGGCATTATGGTCACTGTTCCCAAGTGGTGCAATCACTTTTATATCTCTCACCAGGTCTTGGGCATTACTTAGGACCAAATCCAGGATCACCTCTCTGCTGGTAGGTTCTGTGACCATCTGTTCCATAGCATAGTCATTGAGAGTGTCTAGAAACTCAGGCTGTGGTCACACAGCCCTTTAAATCTGGGAGCCCTCCCGGATTTAAAGGGACCAGCGGCAGTGGCTAGCGGGGAGGAGGAGGAGGCAGCGGGTGGAGGAGTAAGGTGGAGGAGGAGGCGGTGGCAGAAAAAGAAGCGGGCGGTGGTGGAGGAGGCGGGTGGCGGCGGAAGAGGTGGGCAGTGGCGGCGGCTGGCAGTGGCGCAGCAGGCTGGTGGCGGCTGGCAGTGGCGGTGGCTGGGGGAGGCACCCTTCCCTGAGCCCTGCCGGCTGCCTGGTAAATTTGGGTCCCCCCCCTTTTGCACTTGGGCGCTTGAGTGCTCAAGCGCCCAAGTACAAAAAGGGAGGGGGAAACTGGAGGGACGATCTGGACAGCCCTCTCTCGCAATCATTGCGAGAGAGGGGCTGTCCAGATCAGCTCAATGCAGGTTCCTTGTGCGACCACCGGGAAAACACTTGATTTTCCCGGCGGTCGGAAAATGCGGGAGGAACCCGCCATTGAGCCCACTTCAGTGCGGGATTTGTCCCGGCTGTTGTGGATGGTCCCTTTAAATGTGGGAGGAAACAACACTTCCTCCCGCATTAAAGGGCCATGTGACTACAGCCTTAGTCTCTTTTTCCTGACTTTAACACATATTGACCCAATTAATGTGTGGGTAGTTCAAATCACCTATTATGACACAGTTATTTCATCTAGCTCCTATTTTTAATACAGATTTTATACTCTTCCTCTGATCCAGCGGGTCATAACAAACTCCTAGTGTTAAGTTTCCTTTTGAGCCCACTATTTTGACCCATAGCATTTCCAGAAGCAAATCTAATTCTCTTACCTTCTCAGTCTTATTGGACTGTATACCCTCTCTGACATACAGATCCGCCCCCACCTCCAACCCTTCCCCCCTCCTTCCAATATAATTTATAACTAGGAATCATCATACCCACAATGTCTGTTTCCCCCCAACACCAAGCATTCCAACTCTCCATTTTACCTCAGACACTTCTAGCATTTGTATATAAACATCTAACATTTCCCAGGCATGTTAGGCCTGTAGCCTTCCTCCTGCTGCCTTGAGACCTTGCCAGGCAGTCCATGTTGTTTGTCACAGTCTTAGTGGGCAATTCTAATCCATTTCCCTTTAGAAAAGCTACCCCTTCTTCTCTTTGAGATGAGCCATCCTGAACCAGAGACTTTTCATCTCCTGTTGGCTTTCTCTCAATATTCAGTTTAAAAACTGCTCTGCCACCTTTTTGATTTTAAGCGCCAGCAGCATGGTTCTTTCTTGGGACAAGTAGAGACCATCTCTTTTGTACAGCTCCCTCTTGTTCCAAAAAGCATCCCAGTGCATAACAAACTTTAACCCTTCCTCTCTCCACCATCGTCTCATCTATGCCTTGAGACTCCTGATCTGTCCCTGTGTGTGAAACAGGTAGCACTTCTGAGAAGGCTACCTTGGAGGTCCTGGCCTTGAGTCTCCTGCCTAGCAGCCTAAATTTTTCTTCCAGGACCTCACGACTGCATTTCCCCACATCGTTGGTGCCAACATGTACCACAACCATTGGCTCCTCTCCAGCACTGTCTACCAGTTTATCTAGCACACGTGTAATGTCCACTACCTTTGCACCAGGCAGGAAAATCACCAAATGGTCAGTATGCAGGTTTGCCACCCAGCTGTCTACCTGTCTAAGGATCGAATCACCAACTACCAAGAGGGATGCCCAGGGATGGTTCCTTGGTGCGAAAGGATATCCATTCACCAGTTGAAGAAAAGGTCCCTTCTGAGGGCACATTCCCCTTATCCTCAGCATAGTGCCCTGTTTCCTCTCGACCCTCATGCTCCCTGACAGCGGCGGGGCTGCCAGATTCGGAGTGGGACATATCTGATGAGTCCCTGAAAGTCTTCTCCATGTACCTAACTGACTGTCTCTGCTTCTCCAGGTCAGCCACCTTGGCCTCAAGGGAGCAAACTCATTCCCTGAGAACCAGGAGCTCCTTGCACCAGGCACACACCCAAGACTTCTGTCCAGTGGGCAGATAGTCATACATGTGACACTCCATGCAAAACACTGGATAGCCCCCAACCCCCTGCTGGCGTTCTGCCTTCATAATTGTTTTTTGTTTTTTAAAAATAATTATATATAATCCACCTTTTAATACCTTTCATGTTTATGTGGCTCTACTTGTGGCAAGTCTACTTGCCTTACTGGGAACAAAAGGAGACCAGGGCCCTGGCTTTCTGGTTCTTCCTGGGCTTCTTACAGAGCCCCTAGACTAAAAGCCACAGGCCAAGCCCCCTTCAGCTCACACCTCTGGCGAGGGGCAGCCTTAAATAAAAGCCTCACCCAGCAGAGGGGAGGGCCAGCACCTATTCAAATTACACCCAGGCAATCCAATTACAGTCAAACAAATCACCCTTTCTCAAACAGCCAGGACTCTGCAGTAACTCAAAACCACATTCAGATACCTCGGGGCAACACCATACTGACTGCAAAGACACCCCTGAATGACCATAAAACAGCCATAAATCTATGCAGAAGGTACATTAAAATCCAATGATCAAAGGAAGTGAAAGCACATGCAATACAGAGGGGAATTTCTGTTCTAGTGAGGGTTTGGTAAAACAATGGAGGGAAAAGCCAGTGGCGAATCAGCCCATTTTTGGCACCATGGATGCAGATTAGATTAGATTCTATCACTATCTTTCAACCTACACTATCTAGAATTTACTTCCTTTAATAAGGGATTCTTATTAGTTTGAAACTGGCAAGTGGCCCTGTGTAACTCTGTAGTTACCAAACAAAGAAGCTACTGCTGCATGTAGCCATAGTGCATGCTGCTAAATAAGATAGAGATTACTGGCTTACTATACCAGTGAATCTAAAATAAAGGATGGAATCTCTGTATGCCTTACAAGTTTAGAAACAAAACCGTTCCCCTTAGGAGTGAAACTGTGGCCATTTTCTTTTACCAGACACCTTGGTTAAAATTCTATCTTGCTGGCAGCCAGAGAAAATTGATCCCCGGGCCAAATCCGTGAGATGCCAGCTCCTGCTCTGCTCCATCTGTGGAGCTTGTTTCCGATCCGCACCAGTGCCCACACAGATTACCATCCTGCTACACTTGGCTTCAGACTGGAATGCACATTATAATGTGATTGCTGAGGTTGGCTGAAATCGCCATGAGTCACCAGCTCCATGTTTGCAAAATGAAAATGAGGAGTCCCTGTTTAGGAAAGTCCCCAAGAGCCACGAAGAAAGATATGCAATCTAAATAACGGCACACTCAGTTCGGTAGTGGCCCCATCTCTTCTGCAGTTCCACAACATATGGGGTGCAGGGAGAGGACATTTGGATGGTCGCAGCATTATAATCGGAGCTGGGGCAGCGAAACCTCCCTCTTTGTTGGCCATTTTAATGGAGCAGATGATACTTGCGTGTCAGCAGTTGGAATTTAAGGGTCAGAAATATAGAAATGGCCAGAGTAGGGTTGCCAGCCAACTAGTATTCTACTGGTCTAACCAATGAAACAGTGTCCCATCGGGCAAGAGTGCCATGACCAGGAGAGCCAAGGTGAGCCTGATCTCATCAGATATCAAAAGCTAAGCGGGGTCGGCCCTGGTGAGGGCTTGGATGGGAGGCCACCAAGGAAGTCCAGGGTATTTACTTCATTTATACTCCACCTTTCTTCCCAAAAGGGACCCAAATTGACTCACATTCCCTTTCTCAGTTTTATCCTCACAAAAACCCTGTGAGATAGGTTAGGCGGAGAGTGTGTGACTGACCCAAGGTCACCCAGTAAGCTTCCATGACAGAGAAGGGATTCAAACCTGGGTCTTCCAGCACTGTAACCATTTTACCACATGAGCTCCTAATCTATCCTGACCTTCCACATTGTCCCAGTCTCTGACCCCAAGTCCCCCATTCCCACCATAAACCTGCCCAGCAACTGCCCAGGTGATTCCCAATCTCTGCCCTGCTCTCACCTGTCAGGGTCTACTCTGGCTCTGCCTGTCACTCAAGGCTCACCCAAACAGGTAATATTTGTAAATCAAAAATTGGCAGCCCTTATAGAGAATCTTCCTTGAGGCTGGATTTATCCCTTCAAGGTGGTGGTGGCGGAATTCAATAGAAAAAAGGAGAAATGGGCCCAAGGAATGTAGAATTTTTTTTATACTAAGGATTAGAGGCATGTTATTGTCCATGAATTAAACAAACCAATTTGATATGCTGTTTTGTTTCTTTCAAAACAAGGAAGATTGAGCAAAGAGAAGCCGTCTGAAGGAATTGGCTGTTATTTCAATCTGCCACTTAGGGCAGGTAAATTTCTGCATCAGATGGCAAACATGAAAATTACACTCAGTTCATTAGGCTAAGCTGTTACTATTAGTGAAAAACATCTCTTCCAAAACTGGAGACACCTATCACAGAAAGGAACGCTCCCCAGTGGCTGTCTGAAAACTAGGAGCAGAAATAACTTGTGTGTCACCTTTTAAACAGACCGAGATTTATCCTGCGCATGACACAGGAGCAGAAAACCAGGGATGGATCCCACTGACTGTCTTGCTGGTGGAAAAGGAAGAAGCGTTGTTCTTTGGCCACCAGAAAGGTCTGTGCTGGGAAATACGGGAAGAAAAAAGAGAGAAGGTTTTTATAGGGTGCGTTCAGCTGGGCAGCTAATCCTGCCATTGGCCCTGCTCTAATCTGATCCCCATCTTTTTTATCCAGTGTTGCACGACCAGACAGCTCCCCCGTGAATCACCTTACCACGTGCAGTTGCCACAGTGGATTGTCTAGATGGCGTCCACCTGAAAAAGCCGTGCGGATGGGTTTTTTTAAAAAAAAATCTGTTTGCGCATGTGCATATGTGCCTCACTGTGTACCAGTGCTCCCTCTAAGCTGTGGAGTCTTGTGAGTAAAAATTCTGCTTTGTGTGCTACTGGCATTAATGTTGTGAGCGAGCGATTTGGCTGCTGCATAAATTAGTTTGTTCTGGAGCCATCCTTCCTGAGCTAAGACAAAAATCTGTGAGCTGGAGGCTAAAACTCAGTGAGCTAGCTCACACCAACTCAGCTTAGAGGGAACACTGCCGTGTACTTGTTTTTCCGTGCATGCACAGACTTGAATGGTAAAAGCACTGCCAGTGGTACTTTCCTCTAGGTACCATTTCAATTAACAAAGTTCATAAATTTCACGGGCCATTCAGAAACATGAAATTGTCAGGAATGTTTGAGCTGAGCTCTGCGGCTGTCACACATTTACGTGTTTATGCGCATATCGCTAAGAATTTTTTATAATGGTGGTCATTCGGGATGGTCTGGAGTCAAACCATCCCGATGGGCTCATCAGCAAGCATTAGCCTGGACTTTCACCAGTATCTTTAAAGTCTGGCTCCCTTGCGGGGTTCAATGGGCTGATCACGGAAGCAGCACCTTTCCCAGATGTCACCGTCTGGACATTCCCTTTAAATCCGCCAGGCACTCTTGCCTGGGTCGGATCTAAAAACCCATTTGATCGCGACCATACTCTGCTTTTCTCTACCTTAAGGAGTCTCAAAGTGGCTTACAATCGCCTTTCCCTTCCCCTCCCCACAAGAGACACCTCATGAGGGAGGTGGGGCTGAAAGAGGTCTGGGAAAACTGTGATTGGCCCAAGGTCACCCAGCAGGCTTCATGGGGAGGTGGAGTGGGGAACCAAAACTGGTTCTCCAGGAGAGACTCTGCTGCTCTCCCCCCTCCCCAGTTATTTGTATTACACATTCATATTTACATCATGTGAACATACTTAATAATAAGTTGTAAATATTCTTGCAAGGCAGAAGAAACAAGCAAGATACAAGGTTCAATCACACTGAACTAAAACAACAAAGAACCAGAAGCTAATATCAGAACTGCTGCTTACAAAACATCTTGCTTAAGACTTTATTTACATGTGTCAGACTGATTGGTCAAATACACCTTAAAATTTCTTCTTTAACTTGCTCTTTAGATTTTTGTCTATTCCAGTATTTGATGAATGGAATCCAAACCTCGACAAGCCTTTCCTGAGAATTAGTTTCACCTTTGCAAAGCTTCTTGTATGCTCTGATTTTATCCATCAATAATATGTGTCATATCTTTCAAATCCGTTAAGAACATAAGAAGAGCCCTGTTGGATCAGATCGTTAGTCCATCTAGTCCAGCATCCTGTCTCACACAGTGGCCAACCAGTTCCTCTGGAGGGCCAAAAACAGACCACAGAGGCCGAGGCCTTCCCCTGATGTTGCCTCCTGGCTCTGGGATTCAGAGGATTAGTGCCACTGAATGTGGAAGTTCCTCGCAGTCACCACGGCTAATAGCCATTGATAGACTTATCCTCCATAAATCTGTCTAATTCCCTTTTAAAGCTGTTTATTCCTGTGGCCATGACTACATCCTGGGGCAGCGAATGCCACATTTTAATCATGCTCTGTGTAAAGCAGTATATCCTTTTGTCCATCCTGAACCTACTGCCCATCAGCTTCCTTGGATGCCCTCAAGTTCTAGTATTTGGGGGGGGGGAGAAAAATTTCTCTTTGCCAACTCTCTCCACCCTGTGCATAACCTTATAAAGCTCCATCATGCCCCACCCCTTAATTGTCTCTTTTCTAAACGTTAAAGTCCCAGACTTTTCAGCCTTTCCTCCTTGGGAAGGTGCTCCAACCCCCTAATCATCTTGGTTGCCCTCCTCTCCATTGGGCAAATATGGTTGCTTCCAAGCCTGTGCCCACAGTTGTCTGACTGCAATCAGCAAATTTTTAAGGACATATTTTCTCTCCCTTGAGAGATCTGCTGGCGAAATATTTAACAGGGCTATCCTAGATGAGCTTGTTAAATTGGAGTTTAGGATGTTCCTCCATTCTCCAGTCTGCTGCTCTTAACCACTACACCACCCATTGACAAAAACTGTGTGGATTGGGGACCATAGTAGGTGATGGAATATTAGATTAGTAGAGTACCCAAGACTCCTGGCCCCACAGAATTACCTGGTGTGGGAGCTGCTGTAGAGGAGAAAGTTACACACTGAGGCTTTTTATCTTAGCAAACTAATATGAGTTCTTTATTGTAGGGAATTCCATTCTAGTCAGGATAGAGTAGAGATCGTCTATTTGGGAGGTGTGATCACATGAGCAGTTTGGCCCGACATAGCCACCCCTCCCCTGCAGATCAAAGGGGCATGATCAAACGCACACATCTGGCTCCTGTGCCCTGGTCTGCCCTACCTCACGCTAAAATGACTCCAATGTGGATAAAATAGCCACCAGCTAATTCCGGTGGCTATCTTGGCAAGGGCCTTCCATGGCAGGTTTCCGGGCATCTGACCACCTGGGTGTGCCATGGAAATGCATGAACAGTGTGATGGTTCCACTCTGTTTCCAGCACATCCTTTTTATTTTTCAACCCCACTCTGATGTGCGCATCAGTGCCCCCATAGAACGTGGCCAGAAGCGCGTGTCCACTTGTCTGATTCTGCATACGCACAGCGGGACTTAGAAAAAAACAACCAACCCAGCTGAGGGTCCGTGGCTGTGGCACATTAGCGATGTGAATGACCAACCACAGTCCTGTGACACTATGATGCTGGCTTAGGGGGCGCTGTGCGATCAATGCAAAGCGTCCCAAACTCAAGTGGCTTATTTAGAGCCGATATACTGCCACAGCACACTGTTCGTGTGACCACATCCCTAGTCTAACTAGCTAGGATGGATGAAGATGCAGGAAGATAGGGAGAAGAGAGTGTGTGGAATTTCACACAGCCAATATGTTCCATTTCAGGAACTGTTCAGTAACAGTTTCTGTCAGGCATTTCACACAGAACCATATTAGTACCGGTTCCCTAATGGAACATATTGGCCCTTTCACACAGAAACGTGCCTCTCCTGTTGGGGAAGCGTTTCTGAGCCGGTTTACCTTGAAACCTCCTCCCAAGCATTCTTCAGTTCTTATACTGGCCCTGAAGTGCTACGGGGTGCTGTGTGAAATGCCCCCAAGAGAGAGAAGGTGGAAGGTAGGAAGGAAAGTTCCCCGAGCACAGCAGTCTACACATCCAAAGGACAGCATCAGAGCAGAAGCCAGGAAGGTCCTGACATCACTCTGAGTCTCCGTAGTCCCCCTCTGGAGTCTGAGGCTAAGAAATAGCACAAAGTCCTTCACTTCCCAAAGTAGGGAGGGTAAGTGAATGAGACTGAGTGAAAAAGCTGTCTGGATCCAACCCCAGTCACAGGTAGGGCAATTTAACTGCAAAGAAGGCAAGCAGAGTCCAACGTGTCCTTTTAAGTATCAGCAAAGCATTCAGAGAACCGTGGGCAAAAGTGACATGCAAGGATTGTCACAGAGATGGACTTGGCCCAAGTGGGCCCAGTTGTTGTTGTTGTTCTTTTGTTCCAGCAAGTCAGAGTTGACTTACTGTGACCCCTCAAGGGGTTTCCAAGGCAAGAGATGTTCAGGGGTGGTGTGCCATTGCCTGCCTCTGCGTAGCAACCCTAGACTACCTCAGTCTCCCATCCAAGGACTAACCAGGGCTGACCCTGCTTAGCTTCTGAGATCTGATGAGACTGGGCTAGCCTGGGCCATCGGCTTCAGGGCATCCAACTGCTGCCCACCTAAATTCTGAAGGGAGGAGAGCCTGGGGCAGAGCTTCAAGGGATGATCTTAGCTGGTGGGCCGGCTCACAGAAAGGGGTCCTTGAGACTTCCTGGTCCCAGATTATATAGATAATCTATCTATCTATCTATCTATCTATCTAGCTAGCTAGCTATTCTTATCTGCTGCACCTGTGAGAGTTGCCAGTTGTGGGTTAGGAAATTCCTGGAGATTTGGGGATGGAGCCTGGGGATAGCAGGCCTTGGGAAGGACGAGGACCTCAGTGGGGCACAATGCCACCCTCCAAGGCAGCAATTTTCTCCAGAGGAAATGATCTCCATTATCCAGAGGCCATTTGTAATTCCGGTAGATCTCCAGACTCCACTTGGAGATTGGCAGCCACAGCTGCAAATATCCCCTTCTCTGTTAAAAAAAGGCAGCTTCCTTTGCATCTGGCCATGTTAAAGAGAGAAAGGGTTTTTAGAAAGGGTTCCATGTTTCACTTTTGGGAATCTACTGCAGTACCCTGCGCTTTCCTCCAGTTGCTGCTGTCCTCGTCCTGGCAAACAGGGCTTGGGGAGAATGGCAGTCATCTGCCATTTTCCAACACGGGCTGATTAATGGAGACCAGATGCTTTTGGACCCCACAGTCCAGCTCAGGGTACCTGTGGCCAAGCCATTTCTCCTGCTTTCCCTCATTCTGGTGAAACCCAGCAGCTCTGAATCTCCGTGGAGGCGTTCTTGGGAAAGGGTCAGGTGCTGCCTCAGCCGTTTTGTGTGCTAGAAGCTTAGCGCAGCTGAGCATGATTTTTAAAAACAACCCTGTCCCTTCGCTTTTGTTAACCAAATGCCTGCTTTTCTAAGCAGAACGCCGGAATTACACAGAGTCCCAAAATATCATTTTCATGTAATCTGAAAATGAGAAGAAACAGAGAGTGTCGCAGACAAATAGCTGAGCCAGGAGTATAATAGGACTTTAAAAGCATGAGAGAATTTGCATTTTCCAGAAGATGATCTGCAGGACTTATTCTCATTTGTCATGGCTTTTTTTTTTTTTGGAAAGCCAATTGGTTTTTTGAATAAAATTGCTGTCATTTCCAAATGCAATCTAAAATCAGAATGGAAATTAAACCAGTTAAAGCCAATGAAAAGTAGCTGTTGGGGGTGACAGTTGGTTAGCTTCCATGGAGCAGAGTCCATTCAGTGGAGCTCTTTCAACCAGCCACCTAACGGGCAAGCAAAAACACCCAGGCTCCGCAAGAAGGCCAAATGCAAAACATCCCCCCCACCACCACCTATGTCCTGGAAGGGCCCTGCCATCCTCCAAATAGGCCTGGTTTTAGGTTGCCATCTGCTTTGGAGGTGCTGCTATTTAACCATCCTTTCGTGCCAACAGTAAGCAAGCAGCAGACCAGGGGAAAGAGAGGAGGAAAGTTGCCCTTTGAATAGTTGACTGGGGTAGAATTGCTGACTCTGGGCTGGGAAATTCCTGGAAATCTGGGGGTGGATCCTGAGGAGGGGAGGGTTTGGGGAGGGGAGGGACTAGGGTTGCCAGGCCTCCTGCCAATCACCTCTGTTCCCACCATGGCTCAAGGTGCCAGTAGGAGAATTAAAAAAAAAAAAACTTGCTGCCAGCCTCTGTGCCAGTACATCACTTCCAGGTACAAAACAAAAGTGACAATGGGTGGCTCTAGCAGTAGCAGAAATGCTATAGAGTTACCATAGAGCCCAACGATTCCTAGAGCTACCTGTTGTCACTTCTGGGTTTTTCCCTAAGAACATAAGAGCATAAAAGAAGCCAGTGTTGGATCAGGCCAATGGCCTATCTAGTCCAACACTCTGTCACACAGTGGCCAAAAACACCAGGTACCCTCAGAAAGTCCAGCAGTGGGGGCAGGAAACCCTCCCACTGTTGCCACCCCAAACACCAAGAATACAGAGCATCACTTGCCCCAGACTGAGACTTCCTACCTATACTTTGTGGCTAATAGCCACTGATGGACTTCTGCTCCATATGTTTATCTAATTCCCTCTTGAAGCCGTCCATGCTTGTAGCTGCCACCACCTCCTGCGGCAGTGAATTCCATGTGTTAATCACTCTTTGGGTGAAGAAGTACTTCCTTTTATCTGATCTAACCCGACTGCTCAGCAATTCCATGGAGTGCCCACGAGTTCTTGTATTGTGAGAAAGGGAGAAAAGGACTTCTTTCTCTACCTGCTCTACCCCATGCATAATCTTATAAACCTCGATCATGTCACCCCTCAGCCGTCATTTCTCCAAGCTAAAGAGCCCCAAGTGCTTCAACCTTTCTTCATAGGGAAAGTGTTCCAACCCTTTTATCATTTTAGTTTCCCTTTTCTGCACTTTTTCCAATGCTGTAATATCTTTCTTGAGCGGTGGTGACCAGAACTGTACACAGTACTCCAAATGAGATCACACCATTGATTTTTACAGGGGCATTATGATACTGGCTGACTTGTTTTCAATTCCCTTCCTAATAACCCCCAGCATAGCGTTCCTAATAACCCCCAGCATAGCAATGCGTTTTTTATTGCAGTCGCACACTTTCTCGGCATTTTCATTGAGTTATCTACTACGACTCCAAGATCTCTCTCTTGGTCAGTCTTTGCCAGTTCAGACCCCATCAATGTGTATTTATAGTTAGGATTTTTGGCTCCAGTGTGCATCACTTTGCACTTGGCCACGTTAAACCCCATTTGCCTCGTTGATGCCCACTCACTGTGAGATTGTGCCAATAGATGTAGTCCGCAACAGGTCTCCTTAAACAGAAAGTCCTTTATTTGCAGAAAAGATCTTGTTGGTCAAATACACTTCTTCTGTTAGTAATGCCCAAGCATAGGAACACAACTACAATTATACTTGATATGAAATAAGCCCCCTTCAACATCCACCAATCAATTGGGAGGATTATTGGTGCCCAAATTTGGTGGCCCACTGTTCCCAAGAAAAGCGTGGTAAATTAGGTTCCCAGGCAAAGATACTATTAGGATTTGTGGGGTGGATATTCCCAGGGAAAAATCAAGCAAAGGAACACATGGCACCTGTGAATAATATAACACATAGCAAGAGGCTTGCAGCTCAAGGCCGTGAGCTAGGGAAAGGCGAAAGACAGATAAGAGGGAAGAAAAGCTAATGAGCAATAAGCATGCGCAAAGCGAGCATTCCTGCGGTGGGAGTCACTCCGTTGATGCTATTTCCTGTCCGGGACCTAGAGGAGTCGAGATGGAACTCAAAACAAATACAAGATTAATTGATAATCAGAATAGACGTGAGAACCCTTATGATGCTAAGGCAACCGAGTTATTGATAATAATACTCAACAGGAACCTATGGCAGTGCTAACTGACACTCGCCCATCCTCGACAGATCTCTTCGGAGTGCCTCACAATCCTCCCTGGTTCTCACCACGCTGAACAACTTCATGCCATCAGCAAATTTAGCCACTTCACTGCTTACTCCCAACTCCAAATCATTAATAAACAAGTTAAAAAGCATCAGACCGAGTACCGATCCCTGCGGTACTACTCTGCTTACCTCCCTCCACTGAGAAAATTTCCCGTTTATATTCACTCTCTGTTTCCTTTTAATTAGCCAGTTTTTGATCCACAAAAGGACTTGTCCTTTTATCCCATGACTATTGAGCTTACTTAGGAGCCTTTGATGAGGAACTTTATCAAAAGCTTCCTTGTCCACATGTTTGTTTACTCCCTCAAAGAACACTAACAGGTTAATGAGACAAAATCTTCCTTTACAGAACCCATGCTGAGACTTCCTCAATAGATTTTGTTCATCAATGTGCCTACTAATTTTTTCCTTAATAACAGTTTCCACCAACTTACACAGTATCGATACCAGACTGACTGGCCTGTAATTTCCTGGATCTTCTCTGGAACCCTTTTTAAAGATAGGAGTAACACTCGCTACCTTCCAGTCCTCAGGAATAGAGGCAGATTTTAGTGAAAGATTATATATTTTTGTCAGGAGATTCACAAGTTCACAGCTGAGTTCTTTCAGAACTCTCTGATGTATGCCATCCAGGCCCGATGATTTATTTGTTTTTAAGTTTTCTATGTCATAGGACTGCTGGCCCAGCAAGGCACTTTTAGTGCTCCTATGAATTGTGATATTCATAGCTCTGAACTTTGGGCTGCCTTGAATGGAAGGGCCATGTGCTTTCTTCATAATAGGAGCCAGCTCCAGCCCACGCCAGGAGGCTGACACCCTAGATAAGTTCACCAGAGACAAAGGACTCCTCTTGCCATGAGGTTTCTTTCTGTTTCAGAGATCGCTGGTCAAAACCCCTGCCCCCTCTCCTACACATCTGGATAGTTATGCTAACTAAGCTGCCTAACAACTAATGTGCCAGACATTAACCAACAGGCCAAAGTCATTGACTTACAATGGACTTGGCCAGGTGAGTCATTGGACCCCAGACTCAGTGTCTGTTTCCTGATGAGATCATGCTCTTGCAACACTGACCATCCCCTGGACCTCCTCCCTTTGTTCACCTTTAACCTATAGAAAGGTCCAAGAGGGACGGACTGCCTAGTAGGTGTGTTAGTGGGTTGTGGTCTGCAAAGCCCGCCCCAAGACCCCCAATAAAAGTCCAAACCGAGAGTCACTCGGCCTCTTGAGCCGTCGCCCTCTATCTATTCTATTGACCCTTCAGTCCAGCTTTCTGTACCCAATCCTTGCCTCCATCTTTGAACCCCATTTTCTCTTTCTGGAGTCGCTCTCCAGGAGAACCACGTGGTCTTGCAGGTCCAAGCCTCGTGGCCCCATAGCCTTTTATACCTTTCTCCCCATCCAATCCAGCCTGACATCGGACAACGCATCTAAGGTACTGTGCTTTTCCCCATCAACGATAACCAGCTCATGCGAAAGTGCTATTTTCTCTCTTTATTTCATTAGGCCTGTAAGATTGTGTGTGTGATTACGATTTTTGTATGCTTGATAACATTATCCAGTAAACAACATTGAACTTGGAACCTGTCTCACGTGCCTCTTTCCTTGAGAACTCCCAGGAGGGGTGGGACCCTGGTATAGTTGGCAAGAACCCGTGTATTTTGCTGATTGCTAAACGTAAATTAAAGCAATTCGGCTAACAGGACCTCCTCTCTTGTCACCTCAGTCTGACTCAGGTCTTTCAAAACCCCTCCCGAAATCAGTGGTTCTGGAGTGGGCAGGCACTTCTCATCTTCCACAGTGAAGACAGAGGCAAAAAATGCATTCAGCTTCTCAGCCATTTCCCTATCATCCTTCACTACACCTTTTACCTCTTGGTCATCCAAGGGCCCCACTGCTTCCCTGGCTGTTTTCCTACTTCTAATGTATTTGGAGAAAGTTTTATTGTTGGTCTTTATGTTTTTTTGCGATATGCTCCTCATATTCCCTTTTTACCTGCCTGATCACAGACTTGCATTTTATTTGCCACAGCCTGTGTTCCCTTTTACCAGCCTCACTGAGACTAGCTTTCCACCGCTTAAAGGAATCCTTCTTACCTTTTACTGCTTCCATTACTTTGTTTGTTAACCATGCAGGCTTTTTTCTATGCCTATTTGTGCTTTTCCTAACCCGTAGTATATATTTTCTCTGAGCCTCTAGGATTGTCATTTTAAATAGTCTCCAAGCTTCCCCAATGGTTTTGACCCTATCTACTTTTCCTTTCAGATTTCTCCTCACATATCCCCTCATATCAGAGAAGTTACCCCTTTTAAAGTTAAAAGTGGTTGTGTCAGTCTTTTTGGGCAACTCCCTATTTATACAAATGTTGAACTCAATAACATTATGGTCACTGTTCCCAAGTGGTGCAATCACTTTAACATCTCTTACCAGGTCTTGGGCGTTACTTAGGACCAAATCCTGGATCGCCTCTCCCTGGTAGGTTCTGTAACCATCTGCTCCCATAGCAGAGTCATTGAGAGTGTCTAGAAACTCAATCTCTTTTTCCCAACTTGAACACATATTGAACCAATCAATGTGTGGGTAGTTAAAGTCACCTATGACAACACAGTTATTTCATCTAGCCGCTATCTTGAATTCATTCATCCTTTTATAATCCTCCTCTATCTTTTGATTTGGTGGGCGATAACAAACTCCCAATGTTAAGTTTCCTTTTGGGCCCACTAATTCAACCCACAACATTTCCAGAAGCGAATCCAATTCTCCTACCCTCTCAATCTTACTGGACTGTATACCCTCTCTGACATAAAGAGCCACCCCACCTCCAACTTTCTCCCCCCTATCCTTCCGATATAATTTATAACCAGGAATCACCGTATCCCACTGATTTTCCTCATCCCACCAAGTTTCTGAAATACCCACAATGTCTATGTTTTCCCCCAACACCAAGCATTCCAACTCCCTGATTTTACCTCGGACACTTCTAACATTAGTATATAAACATCTATAGTTTCCCATACATGTTATGCCCACAACCTTCCTCTTGCTGCCTCGAGACCTTGCCAGGCAGTCCCTATCATTTGCCACATTCTCAGAGAACAATTCTAATCCCTTTCCTTGTAGGAAAGTGACAGCTACCCCTTCATCTCTTTGAAGTAACTTAGGGACGTTGGTGACATTGCTGACATCACATCCCTGCCTCATGTCCTCGCCCCCAACCTTTCTGCTGGTTGTTGCTGGGAGGGAACTCAATAGTGTAAAATGTCCTAGACTCCACCCTCCAAAGCAGCCATTTTCTCCAGAGGAACTGATCTCTGCAGTCTGGAGCTCAGTGGTACTTACGGGTGATCGGCAGGCTCGCCCTGGAGATTGGTGACCCAATTCCTGATCAAGGAATGAACTGTCCTGGTGCAATTACCTTTATGGTGCTGCAATGCCAGAGGTGGGGCTTAGTTTGGGACCTTGTACCACCCGTCACCAATTAATACGACTGAAACCCTTCAGGAATGAGGAACAGTGCGTCAAGATATCCAGTTGAAACAGCTGTGCACCGCTGCAAATCCCAAACACCCCAAACCCACAAGAGGACAGGAAAACAAAAGAAAGGCACTATCTAATCCTGGACTGAAGTGGGTACAAGATGGTGTAAGGACAGTAGTTCATATCTGATTGTGCATTTCTGCAGACTGAAATGCAATTCCTTCTCTGGAAAGGGGTGTGATTTCCACTGATTCTCCCCTCTCACTGCAGACACCAACACAATGGGCTGGAGGAACTGCTGTTCAACGATTCTGCCCCCTGAAAACTCCCACTCTTTGCATGGGGTTGGGTGGGAAGGAGGGTTTGCCAACTCTGGGTTAGGAAATTCCTGGAGATTTGGGGGTGGAGCCTGGTGAGGGTGAGGTTTGGGGAGGAGAGGGCCACGGAATGCACCCTCCAAAGCGGCCATTTTCTCTAGGGGAACTGATGTCTTTCATTTGGAGGTTATTTGTAATGCTAGCAGGTCTGTAGGCCCCACCTGGAGGTTGGCAACCATAGCTGGCTACTCTAGTTTTACCTGAGGAGATCCCCTCAAATAATATAACAATAAATGTAACATAAATGAATACAAATCTCACTAAACATACAATACCCATCAAATAACAAACCAGCAAACCAGCTTAAATACAACTTGTTAGCCAAATTGCCTTAATTTGTTATTAATATTGGGGAATTACAAACTTTAAATAAACTGGCAATAGGCAAAGCAGGTCATCAGCTGTGTATACAGAGGCTGAGCCTCTTCCAGACAAACCAAGGAGTAGACACAGAGACTGAATTAAATGATGAAGCAGTGTTTCTTTACTAAGAAATTATCTCTAATTCAAACAATGCAACACACACACTTATACAGATTCTAGGAAATTAGAGAGATTAAGAGACAGTTGCATTAGCAGGAAATCGTTAGTATCCGACGAGGGCAATAATTACTTGTCCGAAGAGCTGATGTGATTCCACTGGAAAAATTAAGGGGACTGCTAGGAGGAAGGTAAGGGACACAAGTACTGAACCTGCAGTAACACATGGAAGCCCTTGGCTGCGCAGACCAAGAACCGGAAGGGAGGCTGGAATAAAAATAGTAAGGTGACAGAGAGAGCTCCATGTGCTGGGAGCCTTCTTTTATTGGGGGTCTCTGGGGGCCTGGCTTGGCCAAATACCTCCCTTGGGAACACCTCTTGGCTGGTCCACCCACTAGGTCCTATCCAGTGGGAGAGGGGCTAGAAGGAGTGGTCAGTATTACACTCTACCTAGCAGGGTCAGAGATACCTGGCAGCAGAAAGATGACTCATCGGCTAGAGTCTTTGTCTTGTACATTGGATCATCTCTCTAAGCAGCCAAACTGTTTTTAAGCTGGTCAAGTCCATTGTTTCATTGGTCAAGGAATGTTAGAGAAGGGGGAGGAATGTTTCCTGCGACGTGTAGGAGAAGCTTGTCCTTAAATGGAGTCTGAAAGCACATGTCTCAGCCAAAATGACAAGATGGCTATTCCTGTGTGAGTCTCTTTGTGTTAAGGGAGCTCTGGGAGCTGGCAGCCTTGGGAGTCACTGGAACACCGTCTCAAGCATCTGCTGGGGTCGTTTGCAGCTGTTTTTTCTCCCTGGCTATTCAGCATCGTATTCCCTTTTACATGTGACACACAGTTCAGTTTATTATCACTTATGGATTTCCCATCCATGAGAGTGCAGAAGCACCTTGCAGGGCCAACAATTTTCAGTTCTAAAAAAGACCAAACAGATTCCACAGTCCACCATAGGGTTGCCAAGTGTTCCCGCTAAGATGAGTTTAGTGTGAGCTAGCTCTCAGTTTTTTAGCCTCCGGCTCACAGATTTTTGTCTTAGCTCAGGAAGGATGGCTCCAGAGCAGACTAATTTATGCAGTAGCCAAATTGCGCCCCGTGCCAGCTCACCTTTTCTTGAACAGAAAACAGAGGAAGCCCCCATGATGGTCAATCTTAGGGTCCTCCCTTCAGGCTACCATTGTTTTTTCTATTTTGTCCACTGAACAATGATAATGAGGCTCAGGTCGTGTGTTCAGTGCACAAAACCAATGTACCTCAAACAAAGTATGTGATAATAAGAAGTTCACAAAGGTGCAAACAATAGCGACAGTGGCAACAGCAAGATGCAGGACCAAAAATGGCCGTTCGAAAAGAAGGGGTCGGTTGTGGACAATACTCAAGTGAAACCTCCCACTGAAATACTCTTTACAGGTGCCAACAAGTGGTGGAATAGGAAAGTTGCATCAAGAGGGGTAGTCATCACCAGTATGTTGGGAAAGGGACGGGGGTGACTGAAATCGAGTTAAAAGTTCTGCACTTAAATCTGCACTGGGACCACTCTGGATCGAGGAAAAGCCCTCAGTAGAACAGCATCCATATGCCCTGGGGCAACGGTGGGCCAAACCCTGGGTGACCACAATGTAATGCAGAATTGACAAAAAAACTGGGATAAATAGAAGGGTGAACTTGAGTGCAGTGCAGAACATCGAGAAGGAGACTGCGTTGAACCAGGATTAAAGGTTTAGTGCAGAAAGGACCATAGATTCATGGAGGATATGTCTATCAATAGCTACTGACCATGGTGACTGAGGGGAACCTCCATATTCAAAAACACCAAGCCTCTGAAACCCAGAGCATCAGGGGAAGGCCTTTATGACCCGTTGTTGGTTGGCCAAAGGAACTGGTTGGCCACTGTGTGAGACAGGACACTAGACTAGATGGACTATTGGTCTGAACAGGGCTCCGCCAATGTTCTTAATGGATTTGAAAGACATGGCACGTAGAAGGCAGAAGGTCAACAGAAGGAAGAAGCATGGGCTGAGGGCTTTAGAGAGCCAGATGGATGAGAAGCTGAAGGCAAGGGTATTCTCTCAGGGAAAAGGCAGGAGGAGAAGTACCAATAGCAGGAGGAGAATACCAAGAGGAGGAGAAGTGCCAGTAGTAGGGGCTGGAAGAACTGTAACTGAACTTGAGGAAATAAGTAGAATGCTGCAGAATACTCCAAGATTATTTGATTCAACTGACTACAAGGGTGAAAGGTCTAAATGATGCTGTGGGGCTCTGCTGGGATGTCTCCTTCCATATGTCAGTAAGAGGATGAAGTACTGGCTGGGGTGGAGGAGTAGGGAGATTTAGTTATCCATTTTGACAAGGACAGTGACTTTTGGAAGCTCATCACTGATTTAGGATGTTATGAGAAAATTAGAAAAGACTTTTTTCTTTCCAAGGAAACCTGACCAGTGACCTGGTGAGCTTATAGCCCTTAGTGTCTCACTGGTCCATCACAAAGCTCATTGCGTAACCTTGCCCAGCCACTCTCTCTCATCTGAACTTCCTTTGCAGGGTAATCATGAGCTATTGCTCATGCACCCACCATCCTGTGTCAGAATTCCAAAGGCACCCATGGGCTCAGAAAGGTTGGGCCCAATCAGTTTGAACCAGCAGTATCTTTGCACTTGTGAAGCTCTGGGGAAACTGGTTTGACAGGCATTCACAGCTGTTCGGCAGAAACTGAGTGATCTGCTCACATATGATACTGTCTGTGAGACAGTAAAGAGTTCAAGTCCAGTGGCACCTTTAGGACCAACAAAGTTTTCTTCAAGGTATTAGCTTTCATGTGTGTGCACACTTCTTCAGTCTTAAGGGTGCCACCAGACTCAGATTTTTTTATTGTGATTCAGACTAGCACAGCCACCCACCTGAATCTAGCTGTGGGACAGATCAGGCTAACAGAAAGTTACAAAACACCCTTTGAGCTTCCATGGGAGAGTGGGGATTTCAGTGCAGGTTTATCAGATCCTGATCTGACAGGCTAACCATGACCCACGCTGGGTCTCATACAACAACATGAAATGTCAACAGAACACACTTTGGATAGGTGGCGATCTCCCCATCAAACTCTGTCTTTCATTTGCCATGATGACTGGGGGAAGGGGAATTCCTGGGTGTGTGTGTGAATGCTGGAGTGTGTGAACTGCTACTTCGCAGATATGGTAACTCTTCTTAAGATACCTCCCTTTGTCTGGGACAACCTTGAAGCCAAAGCTGTACCTTCTTGTTTTCATAGATAAGGGATTCCTGTATTCCCAGGGTGGTGGTGTAGAAGCGTGAAAGTTAGGCGGGATGTTTGCAAAGTGTGATTGGTGCATTTGAGGGGGGCTTTGTTCAAACTGTGTATATCTTTGGATTTCCCCTCAGTTCTGACACAGTACTGATCTGGCCTGGAACATGATTATATCTCAATAAACAAATCACTGATGAGAGAGTGTTGTTGAGAGTACCTTTGTCCAGGAGTCTGACACCCCCCCCCCGGTTAATATTTTTGCAGATGCAAAATGTCACCCTTCTAGCAGAGAGTATGAGCTTATTAAGGTTATTAAAGCATTCCAATTCTATTAATAAAGGAAGAATCATGGATTCTGACAGTCACAGGGATGTGGCAGTAAGTTCTGGTGATTCATAATTTGAAAATATGGGGAGAAATTTGACAGGGATGTTATTCCATAAACATCCAGAGAATTAAAGCAACTGATTACATCTGCCAATTTCTAGTTGCCTTGCATTCAGCATTACTTTGGCTTTTTGGGGGGGAAATGTATTCTATGAGTCAAATTTGGGGGGCTAAAATAATGAGGTGAAATAACTGGCATTTATGTATTGCCATCAGTACATACAGCCTGTTATAAAATAAGCCAAAAAGAAAAAAAATGCTGCCCCACAGTTCACACATTACAGATACTCAAACTCTGGCTGGTTTGGAACGTGGACTGAGTTCCAGTTGCAAATATTACCCTGATACAATGATAATGAGAACAAGTTTGAACAGATCTGAGGCTCAGCTCATGAATGAGCATGTATGTATTCATCTGCCAGATCTGTCCACCATGAGATCTGGGGCATCTAGGGGCATCTAGGGTTGCCCGCTTGAGAAATTCCGGGAGATTTTGGGATGGAGCCTGGAGAAGGTGGCATTTGGGGAGGGGAGAGAGCTCAGTGGGGGTATGATTGCATAGAGACTACCCTTATGTTGCCTGGAGATCAGTTGCAGTTTCAGGAGATCTCCAGCCACCACCTGGAGGTTGGCAAGCCCAGTTGCATTCCTAAGCTTCATGTAAAACATCTTAGGTTGAGAGGATACATTGCAAGCCTCAAGAATATTTAGAATTTAGTCTGCCAGAGAATAATAATTAATTTATCGTTGTTGTTGTTGTGATGTTGTTGTATGGCAGTGTATGTGGTATAGCCAGGAGATCCTAAGATTGTCTGGCAGCCAGTACTGATCTAGCTCTTTAGCATTATGCACCACTAGATGGCAAGCTAGACTTGATTTTGAGGCAAGGGACATTTCAGAGGTGGTTTGTCTTTATCTGCCTCTGCATGACAACCCTGGTATTCCTTGGAAGTCACCCATCCAAATACTAGCCAAGACTGACCCTGTTTGGTGTAGTGGTGAGTGTGGACTCTAATCTCGGAGAGCTGGGTTTGATTTCCCACGCCTCCACATGCAGCTGCTGGTGTTACCTTGGGTCAGTCACAGTTCTCTCAGAGCTGTTATCTCAGGAGCAGTTCTCAAAGGAGCTCTCTCAGCCCCACCTACCTCACAGGGTGTCTGTTGTGGGGAGGGGAAGGCAAAAGGATTGTAATCCACTCTGAGACTCGGAGTGAAGGGTGAGGTATAAATCCAATCTCCTCCAAAGCTTCCAAGATCTGATGAGATTGGGCCTGGGCCATTCAAGTCAGGGCAGTCTCCCAAAGAGAAAAACCAAGAGAAAGGCAGAGTTTTAGACAAGGGAAATAAAAAGAGTGTCTGGAAATAGAAATCCATCATGCCGACATCACAGCTGGAAAAGTCTTACCAGGTCACACCATTACCTCTCTGTGTGCATCAGCTCTCGGCTGGCTTCAAAGAGCAATCTAAGTCAGTCACTGCAGATGACAGGAAACTTCTCTGAGAGAGAAGGCCTTTCTGTGCCCTCACGGCAAGAGAGAAACCGTCCTGATTACTTGTCTCCAGGATCCCTGATACATACAGATGCCTGTCTCGCAAGTGCCTTCTCTCTCCAGACACAGAAAGGATGGCTTCCCAACAAGCCAGGGAGCCCCAGACTGATAAAAGGTAGGGGCTCAGCTCCAAGAGCAAGGTCAGAGGCTTTCCAACTGATTGGATCCTTGCAGCAGAGCTCCGTTTCTGGTTCTGGGCCACTTGGGGTCACTGCCAAATCTGAGAGGCTGTTTCAGACCAGACCAGAAACGAATGAAAGCAAACAGTGTGAAATAAATCAGAAAAAAGACGAGAGAGAGAGAGAATGATGAGAAGCGAAATGGCATTCGTGCCATCCCAGCAGGGAAGAAAGTGAATAAGGAAAGTGCAATTGAGTAAGTCTGGAAGTTCCTGAGGAGAAATAAAACAGGGGCATGTTGACGCTGAAATAGCTGGGACCTCAACCTCTGTAAATGTGTTTCAGGCCTGCCATGCAAAAGGCCGAAAGCCGTTGAACTGTAACACAGCCTTTGAGAAACACTCTTCAGTAGCTGGTTTATTTTAGAACTCATTCCACATCTCTCAGCTCCAAAGGGACATTGAGGGCAATCATAATCAAAGAAAGAGCACGTCCAGATAAACTTTGTGCCACACATCTGCATCCAATGAGGAAAAATTCACATCACAACTTGGAAGGATGATACAGAGGACTGACAGCACAGTTGGGGGGGAGGGGGGAGGTGGAATCTGCACCGGGAGCCAGACTGACCTGAGCATTGACGTAACCCTGGGTTATGTCCCCTTACCGCATTTGTATGTGGGGTCTGCGACCCTAAGCTCTGGAGGAAGCTAGTCACTACCTTGGATGTGACCCTGGACAAGGTTTTTGAGGTGGCTTGTGCGTTTGAGACTTCCCTGAAGGACAGGTCCAGTGGCTCTTCATCCGCCCACTGCACTGCAGCATCATTGGAATCCAAGGCCTCCGACGAGGACGACACATTCCAGGTCTGCCACCGTCCTCCAGGCACCGGCTCCCGTCCATCTGCCGAGAGGAACAGCCCCGCCAACACCAGGTCAGCCACCCATACCTCAACAACCCCCCGAGCTGGCACACTGTCTTGTGCCAGCTGCGGTGATCCCCATGACTGCCAGAGCTGTCGGTTCCGGGATGCAGAGTGCCGGTCATGCGGGAAGAAGGGCCACATCGCTTGGGCCTGCCATTCTCGGGGCAACCACTGCACCCAAGCTGTGCATTAGGAATTGACTGAGCTCTACGCAACTTCATCACCCCACCACCAGGTAATGAACTTGCCCCGGGATGCCCCTAATAAGATTAAGGTCCCAGTCCTCATAGAGGGCTCCCCCACCTTATGGAACTGGACACGGGGTCCTCATATTCCATTATTTCGGAGGCCATGCTCTGGAAACTCTGCCCTCGGGCTGGGGCGCTTAAGGAAGCCTCCGCGGCTTCGGCACTTCCAGAAGAACTTGATAGAGATCAGTGGGTTGGGCAAGTTCACGGTCCAGTTTAAGGACTTTTGTGGGAAACTGGACCTCCTGGTGGTGACGGGCAACCTTATGAGTCTTTTGGGATTATCCTGGTTCCAACCCTTGGGCCTGAGCATGACAGGGGTAAACAGTCTCCATGCCACAGACTTCCAGGACATCTGTGTAGAATTCCCTGCCATTTTCGACAGAGCACTAGGCTCCTACACAGCCCCCCCAGTATAACTAGACCTTGACTCCACGGTCCGGCCAATCCACATTCTGGCCTGCCGGACTCCGCTTGTGGTTTGGCCCAAAATTGAACAGGAGCTGGATAAATTAGTTGTGCAAGGGATTCTAGAACCCGTGTCACATGCTCGCTGGGAAACTCCCATCGTGACTCTGCTTAAGCCCAATGGGGACATCCACATCTGCACGGATTACAAGTGCATGTTAAACACGGCACTTCAGGTGCATGCCTACCCGGTATCTGTGATCAGTCATGTTCTGGCCAAACTGGCCGGCACCAAGGTCTTCGGTAAGCTGGACCTGGCGCAGGCCTATCAGCAACTACCTGTGGATGACGCAACAGCCGAGGCACAGACAATCGTCACCCATAAGGGGGCTTTTAAGGTAAAGTGTCTCCAATTCGGGGTCAGTGTGGCCCTGGGGTTGTTCCAAGAACTAATGCATCATTTATTGAAAGGGTTGCCAGGTGTCCAGCCCTTTTTCGATGACGTCCTGATCACGGCCCCGGATGTCCAGACCTTTGCAAAGTGACTCTGAGCCGTCCTCCAGCACTTCCAGGACGCCGGCCTGAAGGTCAAAAGGGAAAAATGTCTTCTTGGTGTTTCCTCTGTGGAATTTCTGGGTTTCACAGTGGACGCTCAAGGAATCCGCCCCACACTGGACAAGGTAAAAGCTATCACCGTGGCACTGGCCCCTCAATCCAAGGCGAAGCTCCAATCATTCTTGGGGCTCTTGAACTTCTTTCATGCCTTCCTTCCACACAAGGTGGCGATGGCGGAGCCTCTGCACCAGCTCCTGGATAAGAATGCAAAATGAGTTTGGAGCCCCCGCCATGCGGCCGCATTCCAAGTCATGAAGGACTTGCTAATGTCCAATGCCATCCTCGCCCATTTTGATGAGTCCCTTCCCCTCATACTCACCTGCGACACGTCCCCATATGGGGTGGGGGTAGTTCTGAGGCATCATCTACCCAACGGCTGGGAGGTTCTAGTCGCCTATTATTCTAGAACCTTGTCATCTGCAGAGTGCAATTACGCACAAATCGACAAAGAGGCCCTGGCTATCGTGGCTGGGGTCAAAAAATTTCATGACTATTTGTTCACGGTTGCCACTGACCACAAACCTCTCCTGGGCCTCCTCGCTCCGGACCCCCAGACCCCCAGATGCTGTCTCCCTGGATCCTGCAGTGGTCAATCTTCTTATTCGGATGCCAATACTTGCTGGTCTACCACCCCGACAAGTCCATGGGTCCTGCTGATGCCGAGTTGCCTGCCGCTGCCTTCCTGCGACCCGGACCTGGCTCCTGCCTACCATGTCATGCTCCTGGAGGGCCTTCTGGAGCAAGCTGTCCAGGTTGTCGATGTCTCTCAACACACAGCTAGGGATCGCACCCTTTCCCAGGTCTTGAACTGGGTGGGGAGGGGGTGGCCCAGCTGTCTGGGGCCGGAATTTGCTGTGTTCTCTGCACACTGCAATGAGCTATCCACCCACAAGGGGTGCCTGCTCTGGGGATTGAGGGTAGTTATTCCAGAGCTGCTCCGCACTCGGGTGCTCAGCACCCTCCATGAACACCACCCTGGCATTGTGCTGATGAAAGCCCTGGCCTGCAGTTGTGTCTAGTGGCCGGGGCTGGACAAGGACATCTAGGACCAGGTCCGCCTCTGCAGTAAGTGCCAAGAGTCACACCCTGACCCCCCATGCTCCGATCCGCCCCTGGGAGTCAGTGCAAAGGCCATGGTCCTGGCTTCACGTAGACTTCAAGGCGCCAATCCAGGGGCAGCTTTTCTTCCTTCTATTCGACAGCTACAGCAAATGGCTGGAAGTAGTGCCGGTGAAGATGACATCATCCAAAGCTGCTATCCAAGCCATGTGGCGCATATTCTGCACTCACAGCCTGCCAGACACGCTGGTCTCCGACAATGGCACGGCCTTCAGCTCTGCGGAGTTCCAGCAATTCACGGAGCTGCACGGCATCAGACAAATAAGGTCCGCTCCTTTTCACCCAGCTACCAACGGGCAAGCTGAGTGGATGGTCTGCACGACCAAGGAAGCACTGCAGAGGATGGACCACGGGGACTGGGAGTTTAAACTGACTGCCTTCCTCTTCGGTCAACACTCAATGCCCCACTCCTCCACGGGATGCAGCCCTGCCGAACTCCTGATGTTCTGCCGGTTGACTTCGCAACTTGACTGCCTGCACCCAGACCGAGCACTGAACTGCCGCAAGGAGCCCAACGTCCCCCGGGCTCCATGACGTTTTTCCCCAGAAGACCCCGTGTATGTCTGGAATTATGCACGGAGTCCTCTCTGGCTACCAGGCCGGATCATTCACATCACTGGACCTCTCTCATACGAGGTTGCTGGCGAGGACAGTCAGGTTTGGAGGCAGCATGTGGACCAGCTCAGATGCCGACTAAGTTCCTGTGTTTCTGATTCCCCAAGCGAGCACGAGGATGATGCTCCTGACCTGGGCCTGGACGAGGAGGAGGACCAGGGGCCCAGGCCAGCACCATCCGGCTCACCCCAGCATCTGACCCCAATGGACACGACCCCAGAGGCCACCCTGCCAGATGCAACCTCACCCCAGCACCCCCTCCCATTCCTGAGACTGAGGTTCCAGTCCCATCATCACCTGCTGCAGCTCCGAGATGCTCTGGCAGGGAACAAAGAAGACCGACATATCTAAAGGACTATGTCTATTAGGGTGGGCCTGAACTATGGGGGGGAGGGGTGTTATGTACCATGGTTAAATCAGGACACTTGCCATGTGCTCCAGTAATGGCAACCGCCACGCGGTCAGAGCACATTGCCAGGACAGCGGCCTGAGCTTGGAACCTGAAAACAATAGCGCACTAGGATCCTGGTTGTTCCCCTATCAGAGGCTCAGAATATTCAAAGGTACCAACCAAAGTCTCTGTCAGGAAAGGTATCCTATCACGCTGTATGGGCAAGGTCGGGGGCGAAGCTTCCCTGTGCATATAAGCAGACCCCTGGCCCGCCGTAGGTATCCCTGAGCCAAACCATCTAATAAAAGAGCTATGCTTGAAATCACTCCACCGGCCTCCCGACTCCAGTACTTTTCACCAGGCTTCTTTTGTTGGACAATCTTCTGTCTTACAAATCAATGCAAACTGTGTTCTTGCTGCTGTTAACATATATCTGAATAACTCTTGTGATGTTTTTTCAACATCAGCTGGAACCATTCCTAATAACAGTATCTCTGGATTCAATTTAATTTTAAGAATTTTCTGACTCTCTGCATGCATTTCAGTCCAGTATTTCCTTGTTGTTGTTTTTGCAGGACCACCACATATGGTAAAATGTGCTTTCTACTTCCTTACTTTTCCAACAAATTCCTTTGTAGTTCTTGTCCATTTCGTGGGTAAATTTTTTTCCAACTCCCCAAAATTCTTCTTGATTGCCAGAATCCAAGATATCATGAAATCCTGGAACCACACAAAGTACAAATAGGGAAATCCCAAATTATTTGTTGACCAGTTTTAATTGTCTGCTAATATCACTGAGACTGCAGTGTTTTTAAACTGATATATTTAGTTTAATTTTTATGAGCTATATTGACATGAGGAAAATAACATTACAAAAATCATTTAAAATATAATAGCGTAACCCTAACCTGGATAGCCCAGGCAAACCTGATCTCATCAGATCTCAGAAGCTAAGCAGGGCCAACTTGGATGGGAGATCTCCTTGAAATACCAGAGGCGGGACACGGAGATAGGCAACAGCAAGCCATGACTTCCAGGCACACACACTCACATGCACACACACACACACCTAAAACCCAATAGCAGGGTTTGCGCTGTTTAATAATACTGATCTCATTACTAAAATAATGGGTCCTCTGAAGCCCTGGAGAAAGGTGGGTATAAATATTTTAACCGAAGAAACAATTTAACATTTAAACGAAGTGCTAGGCATTAGGAGATATTGAAAAGAGAGTAAGTGTTGATTTTCATTTATTAGTTACTTGCTTTATTTACACTCTGCCTTCCTCCTTGATGGGGACCCAAAGCGGATTACACCATTCTCTCCTCCATTTTGTCCCCACAACAACCCTGTGAGGTAGGTTAGGCTGAGAGTGTGTGACTGGCTTCCCTGGCATGAGTGGAGATTATGAACCTGAGCACTATGTCACACTGGCTAAGGGCCCACTGCCATTTGGAAACTTAGGAGTTATATTTGATGGGCAGTTGTGAAGAAGCAGCTCATTCATGTTCCCTGAAAACAACAAAAGGGTTCTAATGGGTGAAAGGAGCCTCAGGGTTTCCTTGGACTCTGGCAAACCAGCTTCAAAAGGTCTTCTTCTTCCAGTTGGATCCAGAAGAAGTTTGGGGGACTGCATGAGAGGAAGAAGCACATTAGAGACAGACCTGAGCAATAAGAGTTTTTAAAATATGGAGCACGATGAAAACGGGGGTATACTAGGGTGGCCAACCTCCAGGTAGTGGCTGGAGATCTCCTGGGATTACGGCTCATCTCCAGGCAACAGAGATCAGTTCATCTGGAGAAAATGTTTGGAAGGCGGATTCTATGGGACTCTATCCCATGGAAGTCCCTTTTCTCCCCAAACCCTACTCTTCGCAGTCTCCAGCCCCAAAACCTCCGGGAATGTTCCAACCCAGAGCTGGCTACCCTAGAGGTATACAGGCCCAGCCAGATGAAGACAGAACAGGAGCTTAAAAAAGATAGGACCTCCATGCCAGGGCCAGAGTGCCTTCCCCACAGATACCTTAAGGAGGATTAAGGAATACACTGGCAACGCCATGAACCAGGGTTGCCAGTCAGGGCTGGGAATTTCCTGGAGATCTGGGGGTGGAGACTGGGGAGGATGGAGACTGAGGAAGGAAGGGCGCTCAGCAGGGATGTGACGCCATTCAGTCTATCCTCTATGGCTGCCATTTTTCTCCAGGGGGGTTCAATCTCTGTAACCTGGAGATCCGTTGTAATTCTAGGAGGACTTCAAGCCCCACCTGGAGGTTGGCAACCCTGACATTAACAAGGGTTAAGGCTAAACAGGTTGAATTTTCAAATCCTGCTTACCTAAGGGACCTGGTCAGCATTAACTTTGCTGTCAAAAATATCCACTAACCACACCTGAGAAAGAAGGGAGAAACTCACAGAGGGACATAGGAAGTACACAATCTTCCAGCCGACTCTTGCTCTCTTAACCAGAAGTAATTTTATTTTATTATTTACTTTATACCCTATTTTTTTCCCAAATGGGGACCCAAAATGGATCACACTGTTCTCTCCTCCTCCCTTTTATCCTCACAAGAAGAAGAAGAGATGAAGAGATTGGATTTATACCCCACCCTTCACTACCCAAAGGAGTCTCAGAGCAGCTTACAATCTCCTTTCCTCCCCTCCCCCAACAGACATGCTGGGAGGTAGGTGGGGCTGAGAGAGCTCTCTCGAGCTGAAAGCTCAAGCTGAGAAAACAGCTCTGAAAGAACTTGTCACTGACCCAAGGTCACACCAGCAGCTGCATATGGAGTAGTGGAGATTCAAACCTGGTTCCCCCAGATTAGAATCTTCGCTCCTAACCACTACACCAGAATGGCAACCTGTGAGGTAGGTTAGGAGGTAGTGTGTGTCTCACCCAAACTTCCATGGCAGAGTGGGGATTCAAACCTGGGTCTCCCAGATACTAATCCACACTCTAACCACTGCACCACTCTGGCTCTCAGAGTTAAGTGATAACCAAAAGTCTATCTTCCCAAGCCCACCACAGGCCTGCTCTGTCATTTGGATCGATCTCGCTCTCTCTGCCTTTTTTTCTCCCCTCTCCTTTAGCAAAAAGAGATCCCTGGGTCCTAAGCTTGCCAATTCATTTTTATGAATAAATTCACTTTTTATCATAAGCCCCCCCCTTTGAAGCCAAACAAAACACAAAGTTTAGCATAAAGGCAAATAAAATTATATAAATAAAAAGGTAACAATAACAACAGCAACAACAAAAGATTCTGAAGCGCTCTTGTCTTCTGGTTTTGGTGACCTGAATGGCGGATGCGTCCCTTCGATGCTCCGAGGGATGTGCTCTGTGACCCCGCAGCAGGGAGGGGGTTCAGACGATTCTGGTCCCCCTGGAGCCCTTGTAGGGGGCTCCAAGACATGGAGCTTGTGGGGTGCCTCTCCCAAGGCTGACTGCCAAGGGATTGAGGCTCCTCTTTGCTCCAAAGGTCCCACCACCAGAGAACCAGCAATGGCGCAAGGGAGGCACACCAGGACAAGCAAGCAGCTGGTTGAGTGGTTTCCCTTCCCCAAGTGGAATATCTTCGATGAAGCATGAGTTGTGATAAATCGGAAATGCAGATAAGCGGCCAGGAGAACAGCCCCTTAAACTAAAGCGAGGGGGGGGAGCCCACCCCGTGAAAAAAGAAAAAAGAAAATCTCTTTAAAATTAACTGTTAACTAAGGGGACTGAAAGCAAAGTGCTTTTCAACCAAAGTAGAGTAAAACCAAGTGAAAATTACCCATCTTTGCAGGCCATAGAACTTTTTGAAACTTTGGCTAAAAAGTAAACAATTATGCAGATGGCTGGGAGAAAAATGCCCTCAAAAACAAAACCTCCTACAGGAAATGCCAGCCCGGCTGCTCTGATCACAAGACCGGAAGCAGCTACAGACTTTCCCAATGAGTTGGCAGTGGCATTGCGCCCTCTGCTGGACCAGATGACTTCACTGAATAACAACTTTGGAACGCTACAAAAACAGCTAAAAGAAACAAAGACCAGAACAGAGCAAATAGCAGAATAGCTTAAAAAGATTGATGCCAAGACAACTAAACTTAAAAAAATGACTGGAGACTGTGGAAAAACAGAGAACCTCACATAAATATCAACTACTGCAGCTACAAATGGAAAAAAACAACTTATGTACTGAGATTCCAAGGTGTCCCAGAGCGTGATGGAAAAAATCTTTTTAAAAACTTTAAGCGATTCCTTGGGGCCGGTTGCAGATTTAAAAGTGGATTTTCTGCAAAGCGAAATAGATATGGTCAATAGAACCTATCCAGAATATATCAAGAAAAACAATCTGCCTGGTGAAGTCTTTATGAAATTCTCCAAAAGATACATCAGAGACCAGATACTCAAAGCGACTAAAGGGACTTCTCTAAGAATCGAAGACAAGGAAATAAAAGTGTTAAAGGACATTCTATTTGAGATTAGAAAGAGGAGGAGACAATACAAAAGCCTCATTGTATTTTTACAAAAAAAATTATTAAAAAACACACACCAAAAACAAAAGATTCTGAAGCAATTCTGAAGCAATGTATAAAAGCCTTCTGACAACTGGGTTTTAAAAAGGATCTTTTTCTTGGCATTTTGCCGCATGTCATTTGTGCGCCCTACAAATACGAAGATAATTTCCTCCGCTTTACTGCTTATTACTGCTGTTTGATCCAAATACATTTCAAAATGAAGCACTTTATTTTTCATTTTCCTAAACTGTGAGCAAATGGAGACTGATTTGGACAACTCCATTCATTATCTGGTAATTTCTAAACGTCTAAGCAAATTCCAGGACTGAAGCTTCCCACAAACTGTTCACTTCTGGCTATTAATTATTTGCTATTTGTGGTCACCGTTAAGTCTCATTATGGTGCGCCTCTTCCTCAACTGAATGCCTGAAGAATTTAATCACGAGAAGAATTAATAGTAAATAATGCATATGGATATACCTGCCTAAGAACTCTGGGTTCCTAAAACTCTGGCAGAGATGATGCGGCAAACCAATTATCTGCATGTTTCCAGGCAAGCCAATCTGCCTGAATCGCAAGCTGGTTTGGATGCAGTTGCTTCACGTGAGCTATTTTGTACACAGGTGGACAGGACAAGAGAGAGAAGGAAGGGTTGGGCTGGTATCCAAATAGTGTGTGCAGAAGGGATGACCCATGCGAAAGTTTGGGTGTCTTCTGTTTCCATGGCTCCAGCCCCACCCCAGATACAGCACCATCATAACACCATCAACCCTTGGAATAAGATCCCTTTGTGCCACAGTTGCCAGCCTGCAGGTTGGGGGGGGGGGGGGTAGAGATCTCTTGGTACATGCATGAACACATGAAGCTGCCTTATACTGGCTCAGACCCTTGGTCCATCAAGATCAGTATCGTCTACTCAGACTGGCAGGGGCTCTCCAGGGTATTTTACATCACCTCCTATTTGATCCTTTTAGCTGGAAATGTCAGGAATTGTACCTAGGAGCTTCTGTATGCCAAGCAGAGGCTTTACCACTAAGCCATGGCCTCTACCCCTTAAGTACAGTTTTAGCAGGGGGGCGGAGCATCGCTGAGTAATGGTGGACGCAAAACCTTAGAGCTCCTGAAACCTCTCCTTCTAACCAGCTTACCCACGAGATGCAAATCCTCAAAATGCTTCCTAAACCATGGAAAAATCAGGAGGACCAAAGGCAAAACCTATCCAAAAAGAAATAACCTCGGTAAAATCCTATTTTCCCTACAGAGATGCGAAAAAGGCGACCGATGACGAAGAGATCCTCAACCCTAAAATGGTGGCCACTACGGAGCCAGAGGAAGCTACAAGGTATTTAACAAAAAAATACTTATTTGAACTTAAATTTGACATAACTAAATCGATAAGGGAAACAATGGAGGAAATGCTAGACCCGATTAATTCTAAGCCGACTGATTTAATGAAAGATGTAAAAGAAACCACTAAAACAGCGGAAACTGCTATGGTGTTAGGAGAAACTCTGCAAGTCAAAGTTAAACACTTGCAAGATAGAGAACAGGCATTAATGCAGAAAGTTGCAAGCCAGGAACAGTGTTGGAGACAGAAGAATTTAAAACTGAGGGGTCTAACATAAAATGCTGAAGGGACCACGGAGCTAGTGATTTTCCTCTCATCATGGCTAGCTAAAGCAATTAAATTAGAAGATGGAATAGCCCCAGTGTGAGGCTTCTGCCCTAAGCAGTCAAAGATCAGACCTTTGTTGATGAAAACAGAGTTCTTTATTTCTTAGTACTGCATGACAGGTTCTCGAATGTTTGTTAGAGATGACATATACAGGACAGTGAGAGTTAATATACCCCCTAGTGCAGTTTGAAACCCCGATAGTCAACCAATCACAATAAGGGGGAAAAGTGCGGTCAATAGATCTTAGCCGTTTTACTTCCCACAGGAAAAGTGAAGTGTGAAAGTTATAAATTTTCCCTTCTTGAATTAGGCGCCTCAGATGTGCCAGCCATATACATAACAAGTGTCTTTTCAAGGACTTCTCACAGCGATAAGAGAGTTCCATGTCTGTGAAGGCAGGGAGAGGAGGAATGCAGGGGGGGGGGAAGGCCATTTGGTTTCGGGTGACGTGCAAGTATGCGAGGTCGCCACTCTCCCGGATGAAATGGTTACATTGACCAGACCCTCAAAGAGCAATATAATTCAAAGCAATAAAGACAGCAGGAGGTAACCTGAGACAGCCTGAGAGAGATAGCAAACAGTTACAATTGCATCTGCATCTGCACACAGAAATTTACACAATGCATAAAGGAAACTTTGTTAGGATCTGAGGATCCTGACACTCTGCCACCTGCATAATACATTCTACCCCGGCTTATCAGGAAAGCGTTTATGAAAAGCTCTAACTAATCGAGGAGCATGAACATTATCAGAAAAGACCCATTCATTTAGTTCAGGGCCAAAATCTACCCACTTTACTAAGTACAGCAAGCGGCCCCTACGCATTTTTGAATCAAGGATTTCAGAGATTTCAAAGTGAGGTGCCCCCTCCTTCATCAGTGGAGGAGGAATCGGAGGAGTTGGGTGCCATGCATTCGGCCCAGGATTCTTCTTCAGCAAGCTGAAATGAAAGACAGGATGTAAAGAGCTCAGTGATTTAGGCAATTCAAGTTCAAAAGACACATCAGAGATTTTTCGCAACACCTTGTAAGGTCCAACATATTTCCATCCCAATTTCCTGCTGGGTTGGAGACCATGAATTAATTTTTATGGAGAGGTACACTGAGTCCCCTGGCTGGAGGTCCCATCCTTCTGCACGCCCTCGGTCTGCATATTTTTTGTAATCCTCCTTAGCTTTGTCCAGTGTCTTTGCAATTAAAGGCCATGATTTCTGCAGGTTGGCCCACCATTGTGTGAAGTCAGAGGTGGGGGCTTCACTTGACTCATCGAGTGTTGGGAGAGGCTTTCCCTCAAAGCCCCCTACTGCCATGAAAGGTGATACCCCTGTAGAGGAATGCACTGCATTGTTGTAGCTATACTCAGCGAATGGCAACAGTTCAACCCAATTGTCCTGATGATAGTTAGTATAGCACCTTAAGAACTGCTCCAATATTTGATTAGTTCGTTCGGACTGTCCATCGGTTTCTGGGTGGTAACCCGAACTCATGGCCGGCTCAATGTCCATCAATTTCAAGAGCTCCCGCCAGAAGTTAGCAATGAATTGACTGCCCCTATCGGAAACCACACGTTTGGGGAAGGCATGTAATTTTATCACGTGGTTAAAGAATGTTTTTGCAAGGCCCTTTGCAGTCGGCAGTTGTTTGAACAGGGCAAAGTGAGCCTGCTTAGAAAACATGTCCACCACCACCCAAATGACCATTTTCCCTTTGGAGGGTGGCAAATTAGTGATGAAGTCCATAGACACCACTTGCACGGTCTGGAGGGGGTGGGCAGGGGATGCAATAATCCAGGAGTTCCCCCCCCCTCCGTTTGCACATTAGACACACTTGACAGGCTGTAACAAAATCAGAGACATCTTTGCGCATGCAAGGCCACCAAAACTGCCGCTGTATCAAATTAAGAGTCTTTAGGAATCCGAAATGCCCAGCCAGCTTGGAAGAGTGGCAAGCCACAAGAACATCTCTCCGGCGCACCCGGGGCACCACCAACTTAGTCCCGTGATACCAACATTTATCGGGGTGCAAGGAACACTCCTCTATTCCACTTAGCTTGTCCGCTTCCTCAGTGGAATAGTCCCCCGCACATTTCTCACTCCATGATTCAGTATGAACAATTTTACTCTGGCTCCTGGTCGTGACTGCCCCCCCCAACTGTTGTGGCGAGAACATGGAGTCAAACACCTCTTCCTTCTGACTCTCGTGTTGGGGCAATCTGGACAGGGCATCTGCTAAGGAGTTTGCCTTCCCGGGGAAGTGTCTCAGGACGAAATTGAATTTAGAGAAGAAATCGGCCCACCGAAGTTGCTTAGCGTTAAGGGACCGTTGTGTGCATAGTGCCTCGAGATTTTTATGATCAGTCCAAATTTCGAATGGGATTTGCACCCCTTCCAGCCAGTGCCTCCAGGTAGTTAGGGCTAGGCGGATGGCTGCTGCTTCTTTGTCCCATACTGACCAATTTCTCTCTGTCTCGTTAAACTTTTTGGAGATATATGCCAAGGGATGCAATTTATTGTCATTTCCCTTTTGAAGGATGCCCCCCCCCCCATGGCTACATCAGAGGCGTCTACGTGAATTACAAATTCTTTGGTCTCATCTGGGTGGGCAAGGATGGGCTCTGAGGTGAACAGTTTCTTTAATGTCTCAAAGGCTTGTTGACACTCCTCAGACCACGCTATTTTCTCCCCGGGTTTCCCTGCCTCTGGGCCCTTCCCTTTAGTTTTCAAGAGTTCAGTTAAGGGTAGGGTGACTGTGGCAAAGTCTTTCAAGAACGTACGATAGAAGTTGCAAAATCCCAGGAGGCTCTGTAATTGCTTCCTGGTTCGAGGTGCCTCCCAGTGTACCACCGCTTCCACTTTAGCAGGGTCCATCTCTAGCCCCTTCTGAGAAATGCGGTACCCCAAAAAGTCTACAGCATCTCGGTTAAACTCACACTTTGACAACTTAGCATACAATTGATTTTTCAATAACGTAGTTAACACTTCCCTGACCAGTTTTATATGCGACGCCTTATCAGCAGAATAAATCAAGATATCATCTAAGTAACATAACACCCCCTTAAATAAATGCTTATGTAACACTTCATTGATCAGGCTCATAAAGACCCCCGGAGCGCCACTTAAGCTGAATGGCATCACCAGGTATTCGAACTGGCCCAAGGGTGTGTTGAATGCAGTCTTATACTCATCCCCCTCCCTGATGCGCACCCGAAAATAAGCATCTCTCAAATCCAACTTAGTAAACACTTTACCTTTGGCGGCCTCTGCTAACAAGTCTTTGATGAGCGGGAGGGGGTAGGCGTTAGAAGCGGACACAGCATTCAAGCCTCGATAGTCAGTGCAAAGTCTCAAACCCCCATCTTTCTTTTTCCGGAATAGCACTGGGGCAGCAAAAGGGGATTTGGCGGGGCGGATGAAACCCCTTTCCAAGTTCTTGTTTAGGAACTTTCTTAGCTCCTCCCGTTCGGTAGGGCTCATGGAATATAATTTCCCTTTCAGCAGTTTTTCCCCGGGAGTAGTTCAATAGCACAGTCCGACAAACGGTGAGGGGGTAACTCATCTGCTTCCATTTCACTAAACACCTCTGTTAAGTCTCGGTACTCCCTGGGCACCTGGGAGGGGGTTAACGTGAGTGCTGCCGCTCGTAGAGGGGCAGGGGATCCGAGTCCCCACTCTGTGTCCCACTTGTGGTGGTTACACTTTTCATCCACCCACGAGATTTTCCCCTCACTCCATTTTACATAGGGGTCATGGGAACTTAGACACGGGCTTCCTAGCACCATGGGGAATTGGGTGTTTGGGGTTATGACAAAAGCCCTCTTTTCCCAGTGCTCCCCCGTCCCCACTATTAACAGTTCAGTCTCTGCCACACACGCCTCCTTCATTTCAGAACCGTCCATTTGTGTGAACGTGAGTGGCTCCCCCAAGGGGGTGACTTTGGGTGCCAATCCGTCCAACACCAAAGGGCTTATTAAGTCTCTAGCACACCCCGAGTCAATTAAAGCACGGACCCGCACATGGGTCCTGGTGCCAGGGGCTATTACAGTCACTACCATGTAAAGTAATGGGCCGGGGATGCTCACTGGAGATGGCGCGTCGGGGGAAGGGACCTGCAGCTTTGCGCCATTTACTGCAGGTTTTTGGAGTTTCCCGACATCTGCACCTCAGTCAGCTCCAGCTCTCCTTGCTCGCTTGCTGCCCCTTCCAGCTGTAATGCCCGGGGTTTGAACGAGGTCTTGCTGCGGCTCGGGGTGCTCCCAGCAACCAGGGTCGAGGTCTTGGGCACTTTCCCACTGCCGCGAGGGCAAGCGGAGGTGAAGTGGCCACTCTCTCCACATCTCATGCAGAGCCCCTGCTTGAAACAGTTGTCTCGGATCTCTTGGACACTCGACTTCCCTTTCATCTTCTGGGTGGCCTTTGCTTGGGCTGTCGCAGAGGTCCCCAGCTTCATCAACGTAAATTGCTCTTCCACATCAGCCGCCGCCCTCATCCAAGTTGCTAGGGATCCGGGCCGCCCACCCCTCAAAATAGTCTCGTAAATTTCGGGGTTCAGACCTTCTTGATACTTTTCGATGAACAGGTCTTGGGACCAGCCCTGCACCTTTGCCGCGATGCACCGAAACCGGTCGGTGTATTCCCTCACGGAGGACCTCCCCTGCACCAACTTCTGCAGCTGGTTTCGTGCCTTCTCCTCCCCCAGGGGATCCTCATAGTGTTGCCGGAGGGCCCACATGAAATTATTTACGGATCGCAACTCGGGTCCTGGGGGGTTGTACAGGCTGACATACCAGTCACTGGCGGTGTCACAGAGTTTGGAGCCAATGTAGCCCACTTGATCCCGCTCGGTGGGGTAGAGGTGGCCCCACGCATCCAGGAACCTCTCGATCTCGATGAGGAAAAACCGGAGCTTCTCGGGGTCGTCATCGAAAGTAGCCATCAGGGGGTTGTTCGGGGCTTGATGGATCATGTGTTCCACGGGGGCGGGAGCCGGCACCGGGGCTGGGACCGGGACTGGGACAGGAGCCTGCTGCGGGGCACCCCCTGGAGGAACTCACCTGGGGGGAACCTGTTGCGGTGGTGCTCCCCCGGCCGGTACTCCTGGTCCCCCACCCCCTCCAGGTGGCTGTCTGAGTACCTGAACCGCTGTCATGATGTCTCGGATCTGGTACTGCATTTCCAGCATCACCTCTCTGAGTTCCGCGGTGATTTGTAGCCGCATGTCTCCCATCATTCGATCCAAAGCCCGACTCGAGACGTCTCCCAAGGGGTCGCCCCTGGAGGGAGAGCCCCTCTCCTCGTCCGGCATCGGGAACCGCCAGTCGCCCCCGAGGTACTCTCATCCTCGAAGAGGCTTGGGTGACCTATCTCGGTACGGTCCCCAGGGACTGAGACGTGCAACCCCTTCCGATCGTGGACCCACGAGTCGACTGTCCCACGTCCGAACGAGGCCCATGAGTACCTTGGGGTTCCAGAAGGGTGGGGGGTCAGCCACGGGATATAGTAAGCCCCCTGAGCTGTGGTCACCGGCTTCTCGGGCTCCCCGCCGCCGCCTCCTGCTCCGGCTCCCTGATCCCCAGGGGTCACCAGTTCTTCTTGGGTTACGGGAATAGGAATAGTACCGTCATCTGACATGGTCAGGAACGGCCAAGTCCCAAACACAGATCTCTAACAATCTGTGAGGCTTCTGCCCTAAGCAGTCAAAGATCAGACCTTTGTTGATGAAAACAGAGTTCTTTATTTCTTAGTACTGCATGACAGGTTCTCGAATGTTTGTTAGAGATGACATATACAGGACAGTGAGAGTTAATATACCCCCTAGTGCAGTTTGAAACCCCGATAGTCAACCAATCACAATAAGGGGGAAAAGTGCGGTCAATAGATCTTAGCCGTTTTACTTCCCACAGGAAAAGTGAAGTGTGAAAGTTATAAATTTTCCCTTCTTGAATTAGGCGCCTCAGATGTGCCAGCCATACACATAACAAGTGTCTTTTCAAGGACTTCTCACAGCGATAAGAGAGTTCCATGTCTGCGAAGGCAGGGAGAGGAGGAATGCAGGGGGGGAAAGCCATTTGGTTTCGGGTGATGTGCAAGTATGCGAGGTTGCCACTCTCCCAGATGAAATGGTTACATTGACCAGACCCTCAAAGAGCAATATAATTCAAAGCAATAAAGACAGCAGGAGGTAACCTGAGACAGCCTGAGAGAGATAGCAAACAGTTACAATTGCATCTGCATCTGCACACAGAAATTTACACAATGCATAAAGGAAACTTTGTTAGGATCTGAGGATCCTGACACCCAGCCATCACGCAAGCATACAGAATGGGCCCTATGGTGATGGTGCAGCGTGGGAGACCCCGAGACATCATTATTCAATTTGCACATCCCCACACCAGAAATCAAATCTTAGTGGAAGCCAGAAAACAAGGCTCACTCCTTTACAATGGAGAAAAAGTGCATGTTCTCCTCGATCTTGCACCGGAGGCACTTGACAAACGAAAGCTTCTGAGAATTTTTGCAGCAAAAATCTACACAGCTAAAATAAGATTTAGATGGCGCCAAGCATCAGATATATTGATCTTCAAAGATGGAACCCAGCTTCAAGCAACAGACATCGTATCTGGGGAAAAACTGCTAGCGACCTTAGATTTAAGTCTCTCGTCAGAAGAAGAAGAAGACCTCTACGTTTTGAACTCTAAATTAAAATCCTGAACTTCCCCAAGGACATGTTGGTAGAGTTTTAAACACCAAAAATGGAAGTGGATTTGTGCTGTAAACATTTGCTTAAAGTAATAATGGTTATATATCTCTAGTATAAGGATGTTTATTTTTTATCTATGATACCTTTTTTAATGCTATAGTTTATTGTTCTTTAGTATATAAAACGTTAAAATTATTGTTAAGGTTAGAAGTTTATACTATTACATAAGACAGAGCATTATTTATATCGATTTACAAATCACACAAAAAAAGAGAATTTGTTATGTCTATATAATCACATTTGGCAGTTAATCTTATATTGTACTGACTGACAAAATAATTGTACATTATCTATAGTTTTATATTAGATATAAAAAAATTACTTTTATAGTCTGTTAGACTTAAAACATATACAGTTAAAAATTTAAGAGTTAAAAATCATTTATACATTATTTATATTGCGTCTAATTGAAAGTCATTTAAGGTAATTATAGGAGTAGGTAAGGGCTTAAATACTTAATATTGAATTGTGTCTTAGATTTCCCCCACTTTTAGTTTTTCACTTTAGGATAGGGAAGTCATTTGATACTTCCCATTTCTCTCCTATTGAGGAGAGCCCTGAAGAGTAAGCCTATAGGGCTGGTTTTAGTTGTGTGTTGTAAGTTGGCCTGATTGAGGCCTGGTTTTATTTTGAATTGTAGTTAATTTAGTAATATTATTGGCAACTGTTCACTTAATAAAGAAAATATATAATTATAGACTATATTCTATTTTTAAGTCTCTAGGTTAAATAATTCTCTCTAGTTTAATAATTCTTTAGGTTAATAACAAAGAAATATATAGATATAGAATATATTCTATTTTTAATTATCTAGGTTAAAAACTCTCTAGATCAAGAATTCTTTAGGTTAATAGTTCTCTAGGTTAAGGCAAGTATGAATCAGAGCTACAAATTTATCACATGGAATTGCAGAGGATTAAATAACCCTGTGAAACTTAGTAGAGTGTCAAATTTAATGAACAAAGGAGACACATCAAAAGAAGGTAGCAACCCATTTAAGAAGGAAAACAAAGACAGAAGAAAGATTAAAGAATACCTGCAAACATTAAAGTTACCAAAACCAACAGAGAAAATTAAAGAACTATTTAACAATCCAGTATCATTACAAGAGATCAAAAATGCAATAAATGACTCAAAATTAGGTAAAGCACCTGGACCGGATGGATTTACAGCGAAGTTCTACAAAACGTTACAGGAGTCAGTTTCACCGGTGTTACTGCTATTGATAAATGACATAAGAGTTACTGGAGAGGTACCAGAAACCTGGAAAGATGCATCCATCTCACTGATCCCGAAAGAAAATCAAGATTTGACCAATGTTAAGAATTATAGACCGATTTCTTTACTGAATAATGATCATAAGATTTTTGCTAAGATTATAGTGGATAGACTAAAAGAGCACCTTAAAGAGACTATACAAACAGAACAAGCAGGGTTCTTACCTAATCGACAAATAAGGGACAATCTAAGAGTAGTAGTGGATGCTATAGAATACTACGACAAACATCCTGAAAAGGAAGTGGGCTTTTTCTTTTTAGATGCGGAGAAAGCGTTTGATAATTTAAACTGGGATTTTATGTTTGAAGTTTTAGAACATCTTGAGATTGGTGAATATATGCTTAACTTCATTAAAGCAATATATAAAGAACAGAAATCCTCATTAATAATTAATACCGAAAAGACAGACGATTTTAAAGTTGAAAAAGGAACAAGACAAGGATGCCCACTTTCGCCGCTGCTATTTATTTGGATTTTAGAAGTTCTACTGTTAAATGTGAAGGAAGACAAAGATATTAAAGGCTTAACAACTAAAGGTTTTTCTTTCAAATATAGGGCCTTTGCAGATGATGTGATGTTTATAGTGGAAGACCCCTTAACCACATTACCACATTTGTTACAGAGAGTAAAAGAGTTTGGTGACTTAGCAGGATTTTATGTAAATAAAAACAAATCGAAAGTAATGTGCAAAAATATGTCAAATAAGAAACAAAATGAGTTACAAAAACATACAGAATGTGAGGTGGTGAAAAAGACAAAATATCTGGGTGTAAACCTAACTATGAAAAATATTGATCTTTATAAAAATAATTATGAAAAATTATGGTTGCAAATTATGCAGGATATTAAAAAGTGGAATGTATTGAATTTGTCATTGCTGGGTAGAATTGCGGTGGTCAAGATAAATGTGTTACCACGATTAATGTTTTTGTTTCAAACTATTCCAATTGTGAAAGATGTAAAAACATTCAAATGTTGGCAGAAGGAGCTGTCTAAATTTGTGTGGGGAGGGAAAAAACCAAGAATTAAGATGAAAATAATGTGTGATGCTAAAGAAAGAGGAGGGTTTCAACTACCAAATCTAAGGTTATACCATGATGCAATATGTTTGACCTGGGTAGGGACATGGACTATGTTACAAGACAGAATGTTATTGTCCCTGGAAGGTCATGATTGTAGATTTGGGTGGCATGCATATTTGTATTATGGCAAAACAAAAATGGACAATATGTTTAAACATCATTATTTGAGAAGAACACTAATGGATACGTGGACAAGATACAAAAACTTTTTTTCAGAAGAGATACCCATGTGGATTGTACCCGCAGAAATCTTACATCCAACATCAAGATATAAAGGACAAGATTGGCTGAAGTATAGGGACTTATTAATAAGACATGGCAAGGATTTCAAACTGAAGGAGCAGCATCAGATGGACTTTGATTATGGTTGGTTAAGATATAGACAAAGATATGATTTGTATAGAAGTGATAAAAACACGGTTTCAGGGGAAAAATAATGAAATAGAACAAGTTTGGGAGGAAGGTGGGAAAAAATGATTTCTAAAATGTATAAAGTCTTGCTAAAATGGTTTAATGCAGATGAAATGGTAAAAGAACAAATGGTAAAATGGGCGATAAACTTTAACAAAGACATTGAAATGGAATCTTGGGAATTTTTATGGAAAAATGCTATGAGTATATCTACGTGTTATAACTTAAAAGAAAATTGTTTTAAAATGATGTATAGATGGTATATGACACCAAAAAAAATTGCAAATATTGGTCAAAATATGTCTAACAAATGTTGGAAGTGTAAAAAGAAAGAAGGTTCTTTTTATCATATGTGGTGGACTTGTGATAAAGCAAAGATTTATTGGTCAAAAATACATGCAGAAATAGAAAAAATCTTGAAATGTACATTTAAGAAGTTGCCTGAAATGTTATTGCTAGGACTTAAACTAGAAGAGATAAATGTAAAGAAAAGGACAATAATATGGTATATGATTACAACAGCAAGAATGGTGTATGCACAAAACTGGAAAAATGAAAAAATACCAGAGGTGTGGGAATGGTTGAAAAAACTGTTATATATGGCTGAAATGGATAAATGGACTAGAAAATTGAATAATCTCTACTCAGAGACCTTTCTAGAAGACTGGAAAGATTTGAAAGAATATGTTGAAAAATATTGGGATATGAAAAACTACATCTATACATGGTTATAATAGCATAAAGGAATAGAAATATATTATATGAATGTTTTAGTTAAAATTAGACAATGAAGCTGTTTTTATTTAGAAATACATAAGAGTATAGAAAATAAGAATTGGTGTATAAGTATTTTAAAGATATATAACCGTTACCAGAAATGGAACATAGATATAAGTAATACTATTTTGAATAAAATGGAAATTGTGTTATGCTTCAGATGTGGTGGGAAACCACCAAAACAAGATAAAAATAGAATGTACAAATAGAACAAAATGTTATATAATATGGAAAAAGGGATTTGTATAAGGTAAATGTATTATTTTTGATGTGTTTTTTTGAAAAATAAAAATTTCTTTACAAAAAAAAAAAAAAGAAGGTAGCAACCCCTGTTTTAAAATCTACTTGGTCTGAACAAACATTCCAGGGAAAAGGTACGTCAAAATCCAGGGGTGTAGCAATACTGATATCAAAAAATGTTCCATTTACTGTTAAAAAAACTGAGGTAGATAACAAAGGAAGATACCTTTTTATTAAGGGAAACCTTGGAGATACACTTTTAACAATTGCATCAATATATGCGCCAAACAACAATCAACAGCAATTTATTACAGAAACCTTAGAAAAGCTGCAGCTATTTCAAGAAGGGGAAACACTGATAGGATGCGACCTCAATTTAATTATTAACCCAAACTTAGATAAAACACACAAAACACATAAAGAGAAACAACACAAAAGGTTTAAACCTACAGAATTAGGTAAAACATTGGAATTTTTTTAACTATTTAGATGTATGGCACAATTTAAATCAAGGAGTAAGAAACTACACATACTATTCTTCCGTGCATAACATATACACAAGGATTGACTATGTTTTAGCATCTAAACCACTAATAAATCAACTTAAAGATGCAGACCTAGGAAATAGAACCCTATCAGACCACACATGGGTATCATGTTACTTCTCATGAAAAGACAATGATGGGAAAGGACCTATGTGGTCTTTAAATAAATTACTTCTACAACAACAGTCCTTAAGAGACTATATAGCAAAAGACATCAATGAATATTTTGACTTTAATTCAAATTATGAGGCATCACAGGAAAACATTTGGGATGCATTCAAAGCGGTGCTAAGGGGAAAGCTCCTTTCCATGGCTTTTTCCTATAAAAAAACAAACAGCAGGTTATTAATGAACTTCACACCAAAATTACTAAGCTAGAGGATAGACATAAAAGATTTGGGGGGGGGGGGACTCATAAAAAATTAACCATGGAAAGGAAGAAGCTGGAGGTAATGGAAACTTCAACAATACAGAAAAAACTTTTATATTTAAAACGAAGTTATGTAACTAAAACACCCAGGGCCATAAAATGGTTAAAGTATAGGATTTCCCAAAAAAAGGCTTCAACACAAGTCCATGCAATTCATCTCCTACACGGAAAGAAGGCAATTTTATCAAAAGATATTACAAATGCATTTTATAGGTATTATGAAATGTTATATAAAACAGAAAACCCACAGAACACAGAAATTAAAATTATTTACACTCAATTAAGTTTAATACCAAGCTAACTACAGAACACCAGGAGTATTTAGATAAACCAATTGAAAAAGCAGAACTAGAGGCTGCCATAGGAAAACTAAAGAATAATAAATCTACAGGTAGAGACGGGCTGCCTATAGAGTTTTATGTTTTAAACCTTTAATTTTAGACCCATTATTGATAACATGCAATTTTGTAATGACCCGTGGGAAAATGCCACAATCTTGGTGAGAAGCTAAAGTGATCGTACTCCCTAAACCAGAAAAAGATAAGGCTAAAGTGGAATCTTATCGCCCAATTTCAATTTTAAATCATGATTTTAAATTTTTTCCTCGGTTTTAGAAGCCTGATTTAACAAAATAATTTCAAATTATATTCATATGGATCAGTCTGGATTTATTCTGGGCAGGTCAATTTCCGATAACATTAGAAAATCCCTAAATATAATTAACCGTAGTAGAACAAACAAAATTACATCGCCTATACTTGCGTTAGACGCAGAAAAAGGTGGAAGTCCCATATTTAAAGGCAGTACTGGAAAGCGTGAACTTTGGCCAAAACTTTTTACGATCCGTAGACACAATATACAAATCACCTAAAGCTCAAATAATGGTAAACAATTATAGATCTGATGACCTTTTATTAAAGAGAGGGACACGCCAGGGGTGTCCCCTCTCTCCAATTTTATTTGCATTATCGTTGGAACCCTTGGCACAGGCTCTAAGACAAGATGTAGAAATAGAAGGTATAATCATAGGACAAAAAGAATATAAATTGGAATTGTTTGCAGATGATATGGTCATATATCTAAAAAATCTTACAACTTCTTTACAACCACTTATTAATGAAATAAATTCATTTCATTTAATTTCTGGATCTACGATAAATTTTACCAAGACAGAGCTTTACCCTGTTTATATTTCTAACAAAGACAAAACCTATATTACAAAACAATTTCCATTTAAATGGGTGACAAAACACTGGAGGCATCTAGAGATCAATATACCAATAAAGTTAGATGCCTTATATGAAAGTAACTATGAGCATTTAACAAAAGTAGTAAAGGAATCTATTCACCACTGGACTAAATTTAATCTATGTTAGAAAAAATTGAATTATTGAAAGTTATATTATTTCCAAAAATTGTATTTCTTTTTCAAACTTACCCATACCCATACTTGACAAAGTGTTTCAATATTGGCAAGGTCTTTGGAAATCTTTCATTTGGAGTAAAAAGACTCCTCAAATAAATTATGCCCTGCTGACGCATTCTACAAAAACAGGTGGTTTAGCGGTACCTGATTTAAGGCTATATTTTACAGTGGCACAACTTAAAAATGTACTATACTATACCACACCTATAGTCTACAAAGATTGGGTGGCAATAGAAAAAGAACAGTTTCTTCCCTTTCATTTGCATGAAATCATTTGGAAACATCCAAAAGATAAAAAAAACACAAATTAGTAAACCCTTTTGTGGAATTAACTCTAAATGTTTGGGACAAATATAGAAATACTATGGCTCCAGATATTTCTCCAACAGCGACATTTCTAGGTCAAGTTTGGTTTGAACCAGGAAAGAATATGGATTCATTTACTCAATGGAGGGGGAAAAATATCTTTAGTTTAAATTAAATATCTAAACAAGGAAAACTATGGTCTAAGGCTCAAATAGAAATAAAACACCAGATTCAGGTACCATGGATACAATACTATCAGTTACATCACTTGTTCATGACAAATGGTTTGGCACATAGTTTAGGAAGACCGCATACAGGGTTCAAAGAATTAGTTAAAAATGAAATATGTGGGGAAAAAGGAATTATTAAAATATTGTATTTGATGTTAAAATGAGAAACAATGGAAAGGACTGTCATCACAACAAAAAGCATGGCACAAAGACTGTAACATCCATTTATCTGAACAACAATGGTCAAAGATATTGGGCTTCCTCTTTATTCACGACAAAATCTTTAAATCTTAAATTACAAAATTATAAAATCTACTCAAGGTGGTACCTTACACCACAAAGACTATTTTACAGCCGAGCAATAAAATCACCTGCATGTTGGAAATGTGGTAAAGAAACTGGGTCATTCCTACACTGTTGGTGGGCATGTCCTCAAGTCCATTCTTTCTGGAACCTGATCCTTCCAATAATTGGAAAAATAGTTGGTGTTAACATCCCACCTACACCAGAATCTGTTTTATTAAATTACTGTTTTATTAAATTAAATCTATGACCAAATCAGTGGGAGAATTAACTGCTTTACTACTAATAGCAGCTAAGACCTTGATAGCACAACACTGGAAATCAACAAAAATCCTAACTTTGAGACAATAGTTTTTGAAAATCTGGTATGTAATTGTTTATGACAAAATTGCATATCAACTTCTGACAATGGAAGATTCAACTCCAAAATCTGGCTTTTTGGAAAAGTGGTTCTCCTTTTATGACTATATGAAGACTGAAAAGAATGATACAACTGTGTTTCCAGATAAATACAAAGACTTGGTTTTTTATTAGCCAGTACAGATAATTTTGATACATTAAGAAAACTGAAAGGTTGCCAAGTTAATGTTAAATGTTGAGTTTTGTTGGTGGGATTAATCGTTATAATTGTTATAATTGTTTGGTTAATTTGTAAGTTGTAAAAAATTATAAATTTAATAAAAATAAAGTTATATTTAAAAAGTACAGTTTTAGCTAAATTATTTCTGAGCTTTGTCTTTGGAGTGTCTCGTTGACTTCCATATGAACATACATGAAGTGGCCTTACACTGAATCAGCCTGTCAGTCCAAAGTCAGCATTGTCTACTCAGACTGGCAGCTGCTCTTCAGGATCTCAGGTCTCTTTCACATCACCTCCTACTTGTTCCTTTTAACTAGAGATGATGGGGATTGAACCGGGAACCTTTTGAACACTCAGCAGACGCTCTACCTCTGAGCCACAGCCCTTCCTCAAATTACAGCATTTCCAGATGACTGAAATCAGCTCCCCTGGAGAAAATGGCTGCTTTGGAGGGTACAGTCTATGGCATTATACCCTGCTGAGGTCCCTCTCTTTCCAAAACCCTGCGGTCCCCAAGTTTCACCTACAAAATCTACAAAATTTCCCAACCCAAAGGTGGCAACCAGGCCCGTAGCCAGGATTGTGGCTTGTAGGGCAAATTTTTTTCTGGTAGGCCTGAAGTTCTCAGTGTAGAAAGATAAGCCAGAATTCTGAGGATTATGACTCAGCTACCGTGGAATCTTAGCCCCAGAGTGTGACAACAGCAGGCTGAGAAAGGTAGGGAGGGGAGAATAAATTTTCTGGTAGATGGTAGCAGGGGTCCTTTCGTAAAAAAAAAAGTGCAGGAACTCATTAGCATAACTTATTTGCATATGCCACACCCCCTGACATCACCGGAAGTGTCAGAAGGCCACACACCCCTGACGTCACCGGAAGTGTGTCAGAAGAAAGAAAGGAAGGAAGGAAGGGAGGGAGGGAGGAAGGAAGGAAGAGAGGGAGGGAGGAAGGGAGGGGGGAAGGGGAAAGGAAGGAAGGAAGGAACAGGAAGGTAGGTAGGTAGGTGGGGGAGAGAGAGAGAGAAGAAAAGAAAGGAAGGAAGGAAGGAATAGGAAGGAAGGAAGGAACAGGAAGGTAGGTAGGTGGGTGGGGGAGAGAGAGAGAGAGAGAGAAAGAAAGAAAGAAAGGAAGAAAGAAAGAAAGAAAGGGAGGGAGGGGGAGGGGAGGGGAGGGAGGGGGGAGGGGGGAAGGAAAGAATGGAACAGGAAGGAAGGTAGGTAGGTAGGTGGGGGGGGAGAAAGAAGAAAGAAAGAAAGAAAGAAAGAAAGAAAGAAAGAAAGAAAGAAAGAAAAAGAAAGAGACAGACAGACAAGGCGCTTCTCTCCCCCCCCTTGGGTCGAGTGGCTGGATGGGGGCTTCTTCCCGAGCCGGCAGCCTGCTGCGGCCCAGGAAGGGTGAGCCGGGGGGGGGGGAGGCTTTCCTCCGGCTCTGCGCCGAAGTGCAGGCTGGGGAGAGTGAGCTGGGGGGAGGCTTTCTTCCGGCTCCATGCTGAAGAGCGGGCCGGGGTGAGCGAGCTGCGGCGGGGGGAGGGCTTTCCTCCGGCTCCACGCTGAAAGTGAGCTGGGGGCGGGGCTTGGTTATGTGCCCGCCCCCCGGCCTCCTCTCTCTCGGAGTGGCGCCCTGGCGCGCCCTGGCCCCAATGGAGCTTTGGATGGTAGATACTTATCTGGGTTGGCCCAGTAAACTCACTCCAATTTGTATAAAAACACATAAAACTTTATTTACAAACAAAAGTAAAGGACAAACAATACATAGGCAGGAAAGAATGTGTACAGTTCAGTAAGGGATGCAAACCAAAACAAAAAAGCTTAGATGGCTTCTACTCACTACTTTCCCTATCAGGCTCATAGCTCAGCTGGCATTCCTGATGAGCAGAGCCTCTGGAAGCATAGCAGCAGAGTGGAAGTTGAAGAGAGCTTTGAGGCCGTCTCCTCTCTTTCAGTCTTCTCAAACTGTCTATTCTACATAGGTATTCTTTTTTTTTTTTAATAAAATTTTATTGATTTTCAACTATTTCTAAATTTACACCGCGAATAACTAAGCTACATTACTCTATACAGAGAATACTGTTTATAATGATCAAATTAACTACTTTGTTAAACTGAAAAACAATATATTTTCTTGGTTTAACTAATTAATATTGTGTTGCTGCTTCTGTAAATTACAAAGCTGACTGACTGGCACATACAACAACGAAGAAAACACTTATTTCTCCTTTTACAATTTGACACAGTGCCCCATTTAAACAAACAATTATAACATTATTTCTTCTTCGTTCCTCTTCTTGTCTTTTTAGTCTCTTTGCTGGACTTGGGAGCAGCTGCTCCCTTTTCCAAGTCCGATACATCTTCTTCACTTTCTGAGCTATCGAAGCCGTACATTCTCTCCTGCGCCTCTAGTGAGTCGTCTGATCCTCTCTCCGTGTTCTTTTTCTTGCATTTTTCCAGAAAGGTTTTTGCTTGTTCGATCGAGTCAATCTTGTAGTTCTTGCTTTTGTAGCTGAAAGACAGTCCCTCTGGAATATTCCAACGGTAAATAATTGACTCAGACTGTAACCATGTAGTCAAACTTCTGTAGGCTTTCCTTCTTTTCCGTATTTCGAATGGAATGTCTTTTAAAACCTTAATTTCTTCTTCCTGTATCTTCAACGTTGTTCTATTCGTGGCTTTTAACACCACATCCCTTGTTGATCTTTTGGAGAATCTTATCATAATCTCACCTGGCAGGTTTTTCTTCTTTACAAATTCTGGATAGGTCCTATAGACCAAATCCATGTCGCTTAATATTTGTTCCGCTTCTATACCTGCCAATGGTGCTAAAGCCTCGCTTAGCAATTTTTTAAGATCCTCCCCTTTTTTCTCAGGAACATTCTGCAGTCTAAGGAAGAAGTTTGATCTTTCCATCTGAAGTTTTAAAACGTTGTCACTCTGGAAGGCCTTGTCTTTTTCAATTTTTTGGAGTCTAGAGTCATGCTTACTTATTGTTGCTTTTACTTCCAGGAGATCCAGTTGCAGCTTCTCAGTTCATTTACTTGACTCTTTTATTTCCTTCTGCATTGAGTCCATCTTAGCATTTAGAGTTGTCATCTGATCCACCAGGGGCCGCAGCATCGCTGAAAGCATTGAGCTCATCTCTGTGGTATCACCCTTTGAACTCGGAACTCCGCTTCCTGGCTTAGGGGAGGGTTTTGGTCTCCCCATCATTGTTGCAGTTTCGCTTTTGTTTATGGTTAGATAAGAAGATTCAGGGAAGAGATTTGCTTAGCCGCACTAATGTCTTTTAAAAGATCATTTCTTCGCGCATGCGATCCAGCCCTCCAGCACTTCAAAAGAGCTTCTCAGATTTCAGCAACGCCGTGGGAAAGTCTTGCAGAGTAAGCACCGTTCATAGGGGGGAGGGGGGAAAACGATCAACCCTCCCTCTCCCAGCCGCTTCAATCCACATTCTTTGCTTGAGACTCACGATTTCCCCAATGCGTATCAGGAAGATCCATTGTTTTTCCGATTAGCATTCTCTGCTGCTTCACGGTTGCGCTTGTAAGCCCGGAGGCTTCTGCGACGGGGGGAACCTACGGGGGTGAGAAAGGGAGCCTCAATCTCGTGGTCGCCACCGCAAAGAGAGGCTCCCTTCAGGCCACCCCAGGCAGAGCCCCTTCACTAGGGTCTCTGGGGGTTCAGAACCAGTCCGAAACCCCTTCTACCCTGCCGAGAGCAGATCGCACCTCCCGCAGAGGCGGAGAAGTGCATCCACCATTATGCACGTCTCTTCCAGAAGTCCTACATAGGTATTCTTAACCATTTAGCCAATAGAAAGCTGTTACCAGGATAGATCTCTAAACTGCAAGCTGTCAACCACTTTAGATGAGGATAAAATCTCCTCACTTCTGCCAACCTAAGCAACAATTCTGATAACAAGCCAGCAGGTGGGAATGGTGACTTCCATAGTCAAGAAAGCTAAGACTTAGGCAGAAAAACTCTCTTAAAGGAGACCAGTTTCTTGACACAGAGTTAGAAGGGATCCTAGAGATCACCTACTCCAAACCCCTTGCTCAGTGCAGGAATTAGTCAACTACAGCACCCCACTCTGCTTAAAGGAGTGCACACCTTTAAAAATGTTTTTAAATGATTGAAAAAAGCATTTACAGGAGAAATTCTTGTAAGGGTGTGCCTTTAAGAAAGGGGCTGAGCCCCCCAAAGCCCCACTGTAACTACGGGCCTGATGGCAACCCTACATCATTGCACAGTAACACCATTCCCAAGTGTGCACTGGAAGAGATGTTGCAAGCATCGGTGTGATACTATTTGTTGTGACCCTGTCCCCCATCTCCTGGGGGTTGTCAGCACTGGGCTGGCAAAACCCTGCCGCGTTGCTGCCAGTTCATGGGAGGAAGCATGTGTGAGCCAATATCTGCTGTTGGCTCTGCTAAACTAGATGGCTTATTCAAGCACTGGCTTTTGTACCACAGGGGCTGCTCAGCTAGGCTTTCTCCAGGGGCCTGTTAGTTTCCCAGCTTGTCCCTGGCCAAGTTTTCCTCACAGGGTTGATAGGACAACCCTCTGATTCTACCCTGAGCTTTTGGAAGCATTCAATACACTTCTCTAGAGGAGAATTCTTTTGGCTAAGAATGTGAGCACTAGAGTCTAGGAGCCACTTATTTCTGAAGAGTCCTGCTGACATCAGTGGGATTCTTCTGAGACAAATGTCTTTGAGGTGGCAGGTGAACCTTTTTTAATTGGCTGCCTATCATATCTGCCTCTTACCCATTTGCAAATCCCAGACTGCCAAGAGCGAGAAAGAAGATTCTAAGTGGAGCTTGCAAATGAGTAGTGCACACAGTAGGCTTTTAGCATGAACAGACCCAGGAGTTCACTCAGGGCAGCGTCTCTTTCCCCCTGTTGAACAACACCTGCCTCAGCAGGTGCAGCCACTGACATCATTTCCCCATAAATGGGGCCATTCTTGACTTCAGTGAGCTAACACCAACTCTGACATAGCATTGGCTGGCTCCTTTTGGAGGTTTTGTTTGTTTGTTTTTGTTTCTTAACTGGCCTGGTTCTGGTGCCTTTCACCAGAGTCTTCTCAAGGGAAGCTTTTCAAACCCACCCATAAGTAGGAGCTAACTGTGTATCTTGGGCTGTTATCCGGCACACAGGAGAATAGCCAGAAAACTGAGATCACTCTACTTAGAAAACTGTTGCCTTTTTCTTCATCACCTATTAACCTTGAGAAGAACAAGAGTTCCAGAGGGTAATCATCGGAAAGCTCAAGAGTCCAGTAGCCCCTCAGAGCTGACTTATTCATTAGGCACAGTAGGCACCCTGCCCACAATACTTTAAGGGACCCACAAAAATGCTTTGATTTATTTTTAAATCAGGAGGGGAAAAATGAACTTTTAGGGTTAAAGAAAATATTTCAATTTTTTTCTCACATTGGAAAAAAAAAGAAATTTTAGGGCCTACAAAAATTTATTACATTTTGCCTAAGACGGACAAGAATTGAAATGTTAAAGTATTTAAAGTTGTATCAAAAATAATGTTTCTACTGATATTACGGTGGGAGGGGCCCACGGAAGTCATAATGTGGTCTTGCCTTAAAGATTAACAAAATTTTGTGACAGGGTGCCCAGTCTATAGCTTCAGTCTATAAGGCACAACTGAACTCTGGCTCTTTTCTCCTGCTACAGACAGACTAACAGGGCTCTACCCATCTTGATCAGTCTCCCTAGAGGTAGCTCGGGTTGCCAGATCCTACCTGTCTGCAGTGTGTGTGTGTGTGTGGGGGGGGTCCTGCCTCTCCTCTGGGATCTTTTGCCTTCAAAACCATAGAGTTTGCCCAAAAACTAGAGTGTCACCCCTCCAATGTCCTTGATGTGATGATGTCACTTCTGGGTGATGTCATCATGACAAGGACATAGCAGGGTGACATGCCTGTTTGGAGGATGGTAATCCTCAGGCTTATGATGTTTTTCTACAAAATGTGAGACCAGGGGAGCCTCATAAGCCTGAGGATTTTAAGTTTCTGGTTCTGGAAACTTTACATGTGCCTAGATTCAACAGAATAGATATCAGGAAGAAACTTTTACAAAGAGAAATGTACTGGATACATAGATTAAAAACATACCATCCTTTTGGGTTAAATATGTCTTTGGAATTTTCTAGTTTTGTATAGCTTTCCCTCTATGTAATTAGATGCTACATCTTTAAGTTGAAAGGTGGATACCCTGAGATTGCCTTTCAAATGATGGTTAGGTGTATGACGCATTACAATGTAAAACCTTTGAGCAAGATGCATTAACTTAGGAGTGTTCCAGATATGCTGTGAGTTGGTGAGTTGTTATTCTATTGAATATTCTATATTGTTTGTATGCTTTTGAATTTTGAGGCTTCCCTGGTCTCACATCTTGTAAAAATATCACAAACCTGAAGATTTTAAGCTTCTGGTTTTGGCAACTTTACATGTGCCCAGATTCAACAGAGTAGAGACCAGGAAGAAACTTGCACTGAGAGAAGTGTATACATAGATTAAAAACACATCGTCTTTTAGGGTAAATATGTTTCTGGAACTCTCTAGTTTTGTATAAGTCCCTTTCCATGTAATTAGTTGCTACTTCTTTAAGTTGAAGGGTGGATACCTTAAGAGTGCTTACTAAATGGTTGTTAGATGCAGGATGCATTACACTGTAAAGCCTTTGAGTGACATGCATCAATTTAGGAGTATTCCAGACATGCTGTGAGTTGGTGAGTTCTACTACTAACAGTAATATACTATTGGAGTTGTTTGTTGTATGTTTTTGAATCTTGAGGCTTCCCTGGTCTCACATCTTGCAAAAATATCATAAGCCTGAAGTCTATAAGCTTCTGGTTTTGGCAACTTTACATGTGCCCAGATTCAACAGAGTAGAGATCAGGAAGAAACTTGTATTGAGAGAAATGTATACATAGTTTAAAAATACAACATTAATTTGGGTCAAATATGCTTTTGGAACTTTCTAGCTTTATTTAAGTCCCTTTCCATGTAATTAGATGCTACATCTTTGAGATGATGGGTGTATACCCTGAGATTGCCTTTTAAAATGGTTGTTAGATGCAGGATGCATTACACTGTAAAGTCTTTGAGTGACATGCATCAACTTAGGAGTATTCCAGATATGTTATGAGTTGGTGAATTGTACTGTTTGTCTAGTATTAATATACTATCAAAGTTGTTTGATCCATGTTTTTGAATTTTTAAATATTGTTTGTCTGCAGAAAGTTGCCATTGTTGAATCAGCCAGATATGGTAGAAGTACCTTTATTGTGTTTGAAGATATTGTAAATCCTCTTTAAGCTTTATGAATATTATATATTTTTGTAAACTGTAACCTGTATTGGTCTTGTAATCTTGCATATTGTATATTGTCTTTTAATAGCTAATTGTTGGTCCACACCTGATGAAGACTTTTGGAAACAAATGTATCTACCAGATGTTTAGTTGTTGATGACTTTGGACCCCCATCACCTATTATATTAAATTAATCATATTTTGGAATATTGTTGTATGTTTTTGAAATTTTTGATGCATATGCTTTAATAGGAGAGTATGTTGTCACAGTTGTATGATTCTCTGCTCTTAGTCTGTAGCCAGTGGCAGGCTGGCCCCACTGTCAGATTCTGCTCTGTGTGCACAATGATTTCTCTATTGCTGAATGTTTCATTCTCTCTTTGAATCTGACATAGATATATGTTGCTAAAGAATGCTCTAGTGTCTCCTTTCGTTTTCTTTGTAGTCGTTATCTATCATGCATTTTATTGCCTCCTTTATGTCAATGGGCTGTCTGCTTAATGTTACTCTTTCAGGCAGGAGGTGGGTTTGGCCACTCCATCACGTCATGTAAACACCGACTATCTTGTTCCTGTGCCCTCCCTCTTTGTTCACTCCAGGCTCCCAGGGCACTATCTGCATGCTCCTAGCCTTGAAGGTTGTTTTATTGTCGTGGTTAGAATGTTATGCCTAGGACTTAACACATCTGGGTCACCCAGGCCAAAAGGGGGAATGTTTATGCCTTTCACACTTACGGTGGGAACAAATGGGCCTTTTTGTTTTCCCGCATTTTCCCTTGTATGCTGATTGGTGGTATAAGTTTAAACCTGCATGCTGGCAGGTATATTAACCCCAAGCCTTCTCTGTATGGTATCTCTAACAAACATTGAGACCTGTTCCAGTATCTGAATAAAGGACTATGTTTTAATCAACAAAGGCCTGATCATTTGCTGATAGTACAGAAGCCTCACACCCATCCACTTCCTAAAAACACTTTGCAGGTGCCAGAAAAGGTTTTGGTGTGCACCATGTTGAGGTCCTCTGCCCTACAGACTACTATTAGTTGGCTGTGACTTGATGGCACTTTCCGCCTCCTCCACCAGGGACTGAATCTTGAGAGCTTCAGCTTGTAATGCAAATGTTCTGCCCCTAAGCTGCCTCCCCCCTGCCCCCTGTTACCCAAAGAGGCAGTCTCCAGTTTAGTTGGGGGGATTAGTTTAGGAGACTGAATGAGAAGATGAGCAACTGGGATCAAACCATCTATATATGGTCCCTCTGAGAACTCTTGGAAATAACCAGGCAAGTTGTTCAACTGGGATAGATTTTATTAATAAATGGATAAAATAGAAAAAATGCACACAATAAATGCACACAAGCGCTAACTAAGAAAGTCAGGGAGGAAAGGAGAGAGATTTTTAAGGAAGGGTGATACCTGTAGATCTTGAAGAGGCCCTTGGAAGCAACAAGTTGAAGAGGAAAATTTAGGGAAGCGAGAAAGGGAAGACCCACACACAAGTAGGGGTGTACAGAGGATCCAAGAACACACACACACAGAGGACCCACACACGTGGGGGTGTGCTGGAGATTCAGGAGCTTTAAACTGTCCTTCAGTGGGAGGAGGGGCCTGACTGCTAACACACATACCCCTGGATTGATCTCACCAGGTCTCAGCCAGCAGTTATTATTGTTAGGCAGCTGGGTGACATACTTATAGAACAAAATGTATCCTGAGGCAGGGTGACTCACTGCCAGAGGCCAATAAACTAATGGTTCTATCAGAGGTAGACAAAGAGGTGTGAGGGGCTTGATGGCTGTACAAACACCAGGCGGGAAGGGCAATTGGGAAGGCAAATAGACTTAAGCATTGATTAATCACCACTTAATGAGTGAAGGGGAAGGGAGGCCTGGGTGTCCATGGGATTATTCTGAGTGAATCAGTAGGTCCTGGGTGACCCCTTGTTCTAAAGACCTGCATTTCTCCAGGGCAGGGAGGGGGCAGTAGCCAGCCAGCAGTTCAGACTTGAAAACTATTTTCCCAGGCTGGTGCCTGGCTGCCATCCATCTCAGTCCATCTTTGCTCAAGCCGTGCCCTGCACTTGAGGTATTGGGGTGATATTAAGATGGGTGTTTCTGGCTCGTTTAGCTCTAAACTGTCTCTCAGTGGGAGGAGGGGTCTGACTGCTAACACACACACACACACACACACACACACACACACACACACACACGGATTAATCTTACCAGATCTGACACCAGCAGTTATTATTGTTAGGCAGTTACTCATAGACTGGCCCACAGAATGGCCACTGCTGACCAGAACTCCTGAAAACTTCCCTTCTCCAATTAGCTTTCTGTGACAACTATTTGCCAACCAGAGATGCTCCTTGAAATTCCTGCAACCAGCATCTTGCAAAGCCATTGAGACATCACACTTTCTCATATTGCGCTGATGGTGTCCTCCTCCTTATTCAATGAAATAATGCTGATTGTTAAGTGCAGTTTTCTTCATAATTTCCTACCATCCATCATGCCCTGACCTGGATGGCCAAGGCTAGCCCAGTCTCATCAGATCTTAGAAGTGGAACAGGTAGGGTTGCCAGGTCCCCCCCCCCCCAGCCACCAGTGGGGGATGTGGGGTAGGGTTGCCCAATCCAGGTTGGGAAATGTTTGGAGATTTGAGGATGGAGCCTGGGGGGGACAGGAACCTCAGTGGGGTACTATACCATAGAGTCCATCTGCCAAAGCATCCATTGTCTCCAGGGGAACTGATCTCTGTAGTCTGGAGATGAGGTGTAATTCCAGGGGATCCCCAGGTCTATGAACAGGATTGGCCCTGGTTAGTACTTCCCCGGATGGGAAGTCCGGGGTCACTACACAGAGGCAGGCAATGGCAAACCACCTCTGAACGTCTTTTGCCTTGAAATCCCTGCAGTCTCCAGAGATCAGCTGTGACTTGACAGCACTTCCCTCCACTGCACCACCCATTTGCCTCTTTATTCTGTTCTGGAAATAACAACTTCTGAGACAGCAAGCAAGACCATGTCCTGAACCTACAGGACATTGGTCTCTCTGAACTGGTGGCGGCAGTCCATTCACTCTCCTGGGGTCAGGAAATTGTGTTGGTGTTGCGTACTGGGTTTGACGCATGGAAAGGCTGGACAACAGCATGATGATCAGCTCATGGTTTATTCGTACACAACATAGACAACATACTGGCCAAAGCAGCCAACTATATACAGCCACTTAAGACACACCCACAGCCCTATTGGAGGGTGTGAATCTCCCACCAAAGTTCCTATTGGTAAACTCTAGGTAGTCCAGGATCCTTGGCCACTATTGTTTTCTGGAGCCAAGTTCGGACTGCCTGTCGCTGGCACCTGGTGGTGGTCAGCAGACATAACAGTTGAAGAATCAGAGGACATCACAATGCTAATGTTTTTAACCCCTCTGCACCAGAACGCAAGAATCTCATGTGTAAACTCTTGTATTGAGCACAATAATAACCTATGTTTCTTTGAACGTGTATGGGTATCATTATTTAGTTAGTACATTTTGCTGAGGTTTGACAGTTTGATTGGTAGATGAAGTAAGCAATGCAAGTAAAGCTTTAGCTGATTTATAGGGGAGAGATTTCCAAACTGTTCGCCCTTCTCCTCCAGTTCCTCCCAGGCTCTAAGCATGTTTCCTACACAAAAACTCTCCATTATTTCCTGCTGGATCCTCACAGAGGAATTTATATTGAGATAATGATGCCAGGCAGAGTTTTGAAATCTGAATAAAGGCACACAATTAATAGGGTTGCCAACTGGCCTGGGAATTTCCTGGAGATTTGGAGCTGTACCTAAGGATGCAGGAATTTGGGGAGGGCATTTGCCTAGAGTCTATGGTATACCCCAGAGCCTGCCCTCTGAACCAGCTATTTCCTCCAGGGAAGGTGATCTATGTAGTCTGGAGATCAGCTATAATTCCAGGAGATCTCCTGGTCCCACCTGGAGGTTTACAGCCCTATATAGTCAATGGAAAGATCACCTATTAGGGCAAATCTACAAACTCTTACTTCAATATGACACAGAAACAAATCAAGTTAAAATATCCACATTGAAATGGATTCATAATTTCAAAGAAAACATTCCAACAATGGGAGAATTTATGAATGAAATATATAAAATTTATTGCAAGTCAAGCTTTAAGAGAAAATTGGTACAAGATGTATTACTCCAAAAGATATAAAAAATATGGACAGGAATTATTCAGGGACATGGTGGAAGTGTAAACAGGCAGAAGGTACCTGTTATCACATCTGGTGAACATGCAAAAAGACAAGAAAAGTTTGGAAGGATATACACGCTGAGATTCAGAAAATTTTGAAAATTTACTTTGCTTTGAAACCAGAGACCATGTTGCTGACAGTCTTGCCCAATAAAATTGAAAAAGAAAACCATTGCATGAACTGTTTAAATATATGTTGACTGCAGCCAGAGTTGTAATGGCAACTAAATGGAAAGTGGAAGAATGTCTCTCCCGTGAAAACTGGAGAGACAAAATGTCAGCATGTGTTGTGATGGCAAAATTAATGAACTCTATAAATAGAAAACCATTAAAGAATTTAAAAAGAAATGGGAAACCTACTATGCTTACTATAGATAAAGAAAAGTGGCACAAATAACTCTTATTTGTTTTTGTCTTGTTAGTTACTGAAATGTGTAATATAGTTTTTTCTTGTTTGAGCGTTAAACACTGATTAATTAGTTAACATATTTAATATAATCAGTATTAGTTGATTTTATACTTAATTTTTCATGTATAGTTTATTATACTTTTTGAAATATCTCTGAATTAATTTACCTATTTTTAATTATAGTTTGTCTACAGCAATTATAATCTATGTTAATATCTTAGTAATAATTTAAGAATCAATACATTTCTATGGCAAGATTTATTGTTAAATGTAGTAATCTTTTTGGTTTTAAGCTAACTAGTTTATATTAGCTCATTAAATGACCATACATGCCGAATGCTTATATACAATGGTCCCTTTAAAGCCTTTTTATTCCTAAACAATTGATTGATGTAATTGTAACAGTTAAAGATACATTTAGATGGAAAGGGTATTTTTGAATATTTAATATTTGAAATTCACATTTTAAATGTTTTATATATATATATATATATATATATATATATAGAGAGAGAGAGAGAGAGAGAGAGAGAGAGAGAGAGAGAGAGAGAGAGAGAGTTTTGATCATCTTTGTAATATATAATTAAAACATTATTACCCCTTTCCTTATTTTCTTTCAGTACTCCTATCCTTTTATAAGAAAATTAAAAATATAAAGAGCAGTGGACTGGAGAACCAAGTTTGATTCCACTCCTCCACATGAAGCCTTGGGCCAGTCATAGTTCTTTCAGAAATCTCTCCGGCCCACCTATCTCACAAGGTGTCTATTTTAGGGAGAGGAAGGGAATGTGATTGTAAGCCACTTTGAGACTCCTTAAGGTGGGTATAAATAAAAATCTACTCTTCTTTGTCTTCACAGGAACAGTGCCACAATAGGTCTATCTTTTGCTTCTTCCCCAAGCCCATGGACCTGATCCACAATTTCTGGTACAGCTTTTAAATATTCATGCATATACTGTTCTCTGCTTATTTTCATCTCATATAACATATGAAGCAGATTTAACTTGCAGTACTAAGGTACACAAAGCACATTGGCTCAGTTGTAAGATATTTTGGAATATGGAAATTCATGGTGCAGATAAATAAGTAAAATAAAATAAATTTATCAAATTTATTTTATTTATCAAATTTATAGGCCACTCTCCCCACACGCAGGCTCAGATTTGTGAATTTCCATGTGGCTCTGGAGTGTACATAGTACAAAAATGACTTTGTATTGAGCCAGTTGGAGTAGCTTTCACTACCGAGGTATAAAACAAAGCTGAACCTCCAAGTTGTGTCTAAGGGGGCTTAATAGAGAATGTGCAAGACTTCTCCCTAAAACCCTGGAAACTGCTGCCAGTCAGAGTAGACAATACTGACCTTGACAGGCCAATGGGCTGACTCAGTGGAAGACTATCTACTTGGTAAGCAGAAGGTCCCAGGTTCAACCCCTAGCATTTCCAATCAAAGGGATCAAGTGGTAGGTCCAGCATCCTGTCTCACACAGTAGTACTGTTCAGAGATCATCTATATATCTAATAGCCAAGGCGCCCTCTGCATGCGGATATCTAAATCCGCACATCGGGGCACCTGGGGGGCAAAGAGATTTTCCTGCACACTTGGGGGACTCCCCAGGTGTGCAGAAAAATCCAAAAAGTTAAAAAAATTATTTGGGCGATACTTAAATTTCCCCCAAAGTAAAAGTGCATTCCCTGTGCATGTGCAGAAAATGCTCTGGGAACTGTCCGTTGCTGCCACCGCTGATGGGACAGGGAGAAGGCTTGGTGGGCTGGCCTTGCCACTGCTGGGGGGGGGGAGGGCTCACCTGCTGCCACTTCCTCCTCTTCCGGAGCTCCTCTGGCTTCAGCAGGCCCTGAGCTGTGGGGAATACTCCCCCCCCACAAGTATCGCAGGTCCCACTTCTTGTAACTTCTAAAAGGCACCTCACACCTCACCTCCTGAGTCAGCTTAGCAGTCATGGAATAATGTAAGTTCAATGTAAGATGATACACATGGGAACAAACACCCCAAGTATGTTAATAGGGCCTGAAATTGCTGGAAATGTGAGGGAAAGGGATCTTGAGGTTGTGGTGGAAAGCTCTATGAAAATATTAATTCAGTGTATGGCAGCAGTGAAAAAGGGAAGTTCCATGCTGGGAATTATTAGGAAAGGGATTAGAAAGTAAAAATGTAAGTATTATAATGCCCCTGTATAGCTCTATGTTCATGCCTCATTTGGAATACTGTGTGCAGTTCTGGTCACTGTATCCTCAAAATAGGATATTGCAGAGCTGGGACATATAGAGAAGAAGGCAGTCAAGATGACTGAGGGGTTGGAGCACCTTTTCTATTAGTCTGGGAATTTTCACTTAAAAAATGAAGGAAAAACATGAAAGAGGTTTATAAACTAAACATGGGGCAAGGGGTGGATACAGAGAACTTTTTCTCCCTTTCCCAAAATATCCAAACTTGGGGGCACCCAAAAAAGTTGATGAGCAGGACAGGCAAAAGAAAATGCTTTTTTATTCAATGAGTAATTAGAATGTGCAATTCGCTGCCAGAGGATATAGTGATGTCCACAAGCACAGACTGTTTAAAAGGGGACTGGGACAAATTCATGGAGTGAGTTGTTGTCTGCAGAGGACAGGTCCATAAGGGCTACTAGCCATCAGGACTGAACAGGACCTCCGTATCAAGAGGCAGAAAACTGCTGGCAATGTTGGGGGAAGGCCCTCTACGCCCTCTTTGTTGGCCCTCTGTAGTAACTGGTTGGCCACTGGTTGGTCTGATGGAGCAAGGCTCTTCTTATATCATTAGTGGTGAAAAATGCTGTCAAATTGCAGCTGACTTTTGGCAACCCTGTAGGTTCGCTTGCGGGGAGGGCGGGATATAAATCGCAAAATAAAATAAATAAATAAAGGCAAGAGACATTCAGAGGTGATTTGCCATTGCCTGGCTCTGTATAGCAACCCTGGTATTCCGTGGTGGTCTCCCGTCCAATTACTGATCAGTAATCCAATTATTGATCCTGTATAGCTTCTGAGATCTGAACGAACTGGGCCAGCCTTATGTCTTTAGGTCATAAGACCTCTCTGTAAGACCCTGAAAAGCTGCTGCCAGTCAGTGTAGACAGTACTGACCCCAATAGATCAACAGTCTAAGGCTGAGGACAGAATGGCAGTCTGGCCCGCTCTGCCTCTGCCTTAAAAGCGGAGGCAGAGTGGGCTTCCAGACTGCCGCATCTGCCCCATGGAGGCGCCCTGGACTTACCTCATCCGGTGGCACGCTCCTCCCGCAGCAGCTGGGCACCACTTCCAAGTGGTGTCCCGGTGGCTGCATGTGCGTTCACACCTGCTTCCAGTGGGTGTGAATGCGCACGGATGGGCGGAGCTGCGCAGCGTTCTGCCACCGCCGCCGGAAGCTGCCCACAGTGGAAGCTTCCTTGCGGCGGCTTCCTTGCGGCAGCGTCTGAACGCCGCGCTGTGGGGCAGTTCCCCCCCACCTTGTTCTGCCGCGCTCCAGTAGCGTGGCAAAACAGTAGTCTGTCCTCAGCCTAAGGCAGTTTCATGGGATCAATACAACACATTTCTCTCTCATGCCAGGAAGGAAACCTTAAGATGTGTATCATGTAAAATTTGAGAATCCCCCTTCAATGCCCAGTTTGTTTTCCAGTTGCTGTTTTCCCAGGTTTTCTGAGAGTGGATTTGTGCCAGTTTTTCCCTTGTTTGACTTCTGAGCCAAAGGCAATTCAGCTCATCTCCAGATGACAGAGATCAATTCCCATGGAGACATTGGATGGATTGGAGGGTGGACTCTATGGTATTGTCCCCCACTGAAGTCCCTCTCCTTCCCAGGCTCCACCCCCAAATCTCCAGGAGTTTCACAACGAAAACCTGGCAACCCTACCACCCCACTCCCTGACCATGGCAAGGGAGGACCTGGCAACCCAAGGCCCATCTGGCATTGACCGTAGCCCGGGCCTTTTCCCAGACGGACTGTTTCTGTCCTCAGTCTCTTTGCTAATCAGTGGAGTGTGCAACACCCAAGACACACAAATGGAAAATGACTACAAACAGAAACGTCCAAGTGATTTTCTGGTCAAGGTTTTGAGATGTGAAACTTGGCAGAGGAAGACATAATACTATTTGTCTCGCCTACTTATCTTAATGCTTTCCATCGATATGGCTCAAGACTCTCTGGGAGAGGGGGCCGAGTGTGGGTGCCTAAGTACAGCTTTGATACGTGACTGGAGACCCACATTTCAAGACGAGTGATCTGAGAATGTATTCAATATTAGAATTAGGTCTTGCTGTCAAGTCAACAGAAGCGCAACCTCCCACCCTCCACAAAATTTGCTTATTGCAAGTTGGCATTGAAGAGCCTGTTAACAAATTTTGGCAACAGAGCTGTTATCTGAAAAGAGTTTAAAGCAGCACAACTCCTTGTGTGTATTCTACCTCTACAGCAGGGGCCCTCAAACTTTTTGAGCCTGTGGGAAGCTTTGGAACACTGACACAGTGTGGTGGGTGCAGCCACAAAATGGCTGCTCCAAAATGGCTACCCCAGGAGGTGGAACCAGATACAAATGGCTGCCACACATTACCTTCAGACACTCAGTGAAGATATTTGGGCTGTGGTGGCAACTGTTGCCAAAGCGATCTGCACAGCCCAAGGTTGCCAGGTTCCCCCTACCCACTAGTGGAGGATGGGGACCAGTGGCCAATTGGAAGCCCTTCTGGACAAAGCCCCACCTGGCTTTACCTGCTTTCTCAGAACGCTTGTCATATGCCAGGTAAGGTGTAAGTGGCCACTGTGGCTCCATGAGTACCACATTGGAGACCCTGGCAATAACAACTCTCTTTAAGCCTGACTTTCTACTGTGAGTACCCAGCTTCTCTCTAGAGTCCAAGCATATGCTCTGTAAGCCTTCACTGGGCGACAATATTGGCCTTGGGTGTGCTACAAATTACCCTACAGTCTGGCTGTGCTGTAACTACCCCAAGCATTCTGCACAAGAGCCAAGCAATCCCACACTGTGATCCTAAGCACCTGTCAGACTCCTGGACAATGTTACTCTCAACAACACTCTCTCTTCAGTGAGTTGTTTATTGAGAAATAATCATGTTCCAGGCCAGTCCTGTACCATGTCAGAACTGAGGGTCTGGCAGAAAAATCCAAAAATATAGACAGTTCAAACTAAGCCCCCCTCAAATGCACCAATCACACTTAGCATCCAGCCCATCTAACTTTTGCGCCTCTATGTCCATCCCCCCTGCCGGGAATACATGAACCCCTTATCTAAAAAGCGAAACAGGCACAGCTTTGGCTTCAAGGTTGTCCCTGGCAGAAGGGAGGTTTCATTTCAATAAGAATCCCAGATTCCAAATACTGTTTTGGGAACCCAAAGGGACAACCCAAAACAGTGATTTTCATGCATATTTTTGGCTTCAGAGTTCTGTTATGTACAGCCCTACACTACTCCATAAAATCTTTGCAGGAAATAATAGCAAAGGATCCATTCAAATACAAAGAGAATCATCAAACAAAAGGTGACTTTCTCACATGCTCTGGTCACATTGTTTGCTACAGTTACGGAGAGTTACATGGGAAGGAATATGAAGAACTTTGGTGCAGAATGCCTACAGAGCAGCCTGCTCAGCCTGAATGCAGATCATGCATGTGCATTTTACCTTCTGAGTAGCCAAAGAAATGACACTCAATTCATAACATACCATTATCAGACGGACAAATTTATGTTCCAAACTAGGTAATTACCAACTGGGTGACGTCTCTGATCGGTGACTCATGCAGAAGCACAGGGGGTGGGCTCCTCTGGGAGCAGGTAGGCCCGGTTCTCACAGAGACTAAAAATAATCCTTGTCAGGATTTAAGAGTCACAAGGGCCTTCAATTAGATTTTTTAAAGTGTGACGCAAGAATAATAAGTTTGGGGGTTAGTAGCTTGGCTAGTTAAGGAGAGGTGGACACATCTTACTGTCCTCGGTGACAATGTAAAAATTTCATGTTGCCAATACCAATTTACAATAGCTTCAGTGGCCAATAAGGTTGCCAGGCAGCGCCTGGCAACTGGAGGGAGAGTTGTACAGCAGCAGCATCAAAGGAGAAAAATTTAAAAGAAAAACAAGGCTTCAGCTACTTACCAGAAGTTCTTACCATAGAGTTCCTGGTGAGTCCTAGAACTGCCTGGAAGTGACATTGGTGGCATCAGCAGGGAAGGGCTGGGATTGGGTGGAGGTCTCTTACCATAAGTGGGAAAATGGGAACTGTACTGGGCAACCAGGAAGCAGGGGAAGGCAGCACAGAGCTGTGCCTGCAGGGAGCCATCAGTTCCCAGATGCTCCTCTACATGCCCTCCAAGTTCCGCCCCTGCCGTTGGTTTGTGAAACATTTAGATTGAATGGAGACAGTCTGTCTGAAAATGTATCCATTCATGAACCTCCACAAACTGCTTGAAAGTTTGTGGAAAATTAGTGCTGGTTGACCTGTTGTGAACTTCACTTTGAGAACCACGAACTGGCCCAGATTCTTCATGGACATTTATGTCAACCATTTGCATGTGTGGAAGGGTGAAAATGCTGGCACAGGAATTATGCCTAGAGCATGCTTGTGTCTGCTAGGTTTATGATTCAGCAAGGGAACCACCTATTGTCAGTGAAGATTAAATTTGATTCATGGACAGCAGCAAAAGGAGAAAGAGTTTTTAGTCGTTGGGATCCTAACAAGGATCAGATCTACACATTCTACCACAAGCATGAGATATCCACACGTGTTTGACACCAAATGTACAAAATGATCAGGGGAGGGGGCCAGGAGAAGTAGCAGGCCCTCCCCCAACTCCTTTTCCATAGTTGAATGGCAGGAGGGTTGCCAACTGGAAGTTACCAAATTCCTGGAGATTTGAGGATAGGGTCTAGGGAATCCAGAGTTTTGAAAGGAAGCTCAGCAGGGATGTGATGCCACAGAGTCCACCCTCCAAAGCTGCCATTTTCTCCAAGGTAACTGATCTCTGAAATCTTAAAGATCAGTTTTAATTCTGGGAGAACTCCAGCCCCCACCTAGATATTGGCAACTGGGAAACCAGATGGTGGGAAAATGACTGGGAAGGAGGGGATGCCAAGAAAAAGCAACAGGCAAGAGGCAGCTCTTCTGCCCATGATCAGTTCTTATCTCCTATAAATCTTCAAGCCAATGGTGCTTGAAATGTTGGTGCCAAATGTGAAGCTCATGTTTGCCAATGAACATACATCCCGAGGTGTGAGTAAAAGTGTAAGGAAGTATTGTTCAGTTCAGAACAGAGATTTAGTTAGTTACAGAAGTCAATGAGAGAGTGAGTGAGGACTCCCCCCCCCCCCAGAACTCTTTGAAAAGTTCAGCCTGTTTCTACAGGGTCAAATGTTTGATTCGAGTCCAGCAACAATGTAGAGACCAACAAGGTCAGGGTATACACTTTTGAGAGTCAAAGCTCCTTTCCTTAGACACGAGCAGGAATGGAGATTTCTGGGTCTTTATATCCCAGTCAGAAGGTGTGTGGTGGTCTTGTGCAAAATGCCTGTATGAGATGCAAAAGTATAATGCAAAATGTAATCAGCAAAATTGGAGAGGTGGGGGCTCTTTAGCTTGGAGAAACGATGACCAAGGGGTGACATGAGAAAGGTTTACAAGATTATGCATGGGATGGAGAAGGCAGAAAAAGAAGGACTTTTTTCCCTTTCTCACAATGCAAGAACTCGCAGGCACTCAATGAAATCAATGAGCAGTAGATTAAGAACAGGTGAAAGGAAGATGACACCACATTAAGCCCCCTATAGTCTGTGCACAGCCTCAAGCCCCTGTCCTTTTTTTTCCAGAACAGAACAGGAGCGGCAAATGGAGAGGTAATGAAGCCCCGTGCCAGATTCTTATCCAGGAATTTGTGAAACTCTGCACACCCCATAGAGTATAATTTTCCCTTGGGTAATTTCTGCCCGGGCAACAGTTCGATAGCACAGTCAGTGGCCCTATGGGGAGGAAGTTCATCTGCTTCCATTTTGCTGAACACCTCTCTTAAGTCCAATATACCTGGGGGATCGAGTCTAACTCCTGAACTAAACACACCCATGGTGCCTCTGGGGGACCTGATCCCCATCCCGGATCCCACCGGTGTTGGGGGCACTGGGGGTTAATCCAGGCAATCTTCCCCTCGCTCCATTTAATGTACGGGTCATGGGCACTCAACCAGGGGCTGCCGAGCACCATGTGCATGAGGGGTAACTACAAATGTTCTTTTTTCCCAATGTTCCCCAGAGCCCAAAATGAGGGGTTCAGTCTCTGCTACACATGGCTCCCTCATTTCCAAGCTGTCCATTTGAGTAAACCGGAGCGGCTCTGCCCGAGGGACTACGGTTGCCCCAACCCCTCAATCACAAAGGGGCTAATTAAGTCATGGGCACAGCCAGAGTCTATTAAAGCCCGTACTCAAACATGTGTCCTGTTTTTGGGATCTACAACAGTAACTACCATATAAAGTAGAGGTCCAGGGGAGCTCACCACTGGTGGCACTGGCGACGATGGGACCTGCGGCGGTACGCCTCCTACTGCAGGTCCTTGAAGTTTTCCGACGGCTGCTCCGGGACGACCTCCACCGCATTGGGTTCACTCGTTGCCCCTTCCAGCTGTAATGCCTGGGGTTTGTAGATACCTTTCTCAGGTCTTGGTGTCCCAGTCGGCATGATTGGGGTGACTTTTGGGGTCTTTGGGGTGGCTGCTGGGCAGCTGGAGGCGAAGTGGCCGGCTTCCTGTGAGATTTCTGCTCAAAGTAGTCAAGGATCAGATCTTGGTTGATACAACACAGTTCTTTATTTCCAATCTCTACATTGGTACAGCTTCTCGGATTATTGTCAGAGATAATACATATGACAGATGCAGGTCTATTATACCTTTCCAAGCAGTTTGAATTACCCATAGGTAGCCAATCACTACAAGGGAAAAACGGCGGGCAAAAGAGGCTCTGGCCGTTTGCTTCCCACAGGAAAGAAAGTGAGGTGTCAAGCTGTAAATTCCCTTTCTCAAACCAGACCCTTCAGATGTTACCATTTCACATAACAATCAATGGCCTCAAGGCTTTTGCATGTTGATAAGAGATGAGACTCATCCTCCCTTGAAGTCCCAGCCGGGACGAATGGAATGCGGAGGCAGGAGTGTGAGAGGCCCATTGTTCCCATACATTGCAGGTGTCATCCTCCCGCTCTGACAGTTACACAAACCAGGCCTGGTCAGGCACTTAAATCGGGGGTCACATATTCTACATACATACTGGCCAAAGTGAGGGTTCACCTAAGGGCGGGGCAATTACATGGCAGGGTTTATGTCAGCATCTACAATACCTACATGGCAATAGGGTATAATACAGCATAACACAGAATACATAGCTGTAGGAAATAGAAATCCTTTGTCTGGATCAGCAGATTCTGACACACTGGCACCCCGAAAATAAATCTACCTGGGCTTGTCCGGGAACCTTTTATGAAAAGCTTTAACTAATCTAGGAGCATGCACATGTTCAGAACGAACCCACTCGTTTTGCTCTGGGCCAAAGTCAAGCCATCTGACTAAATAATATAAGCGGCCCCTACGCATCTTAGAATCAAGAATATCAGATATTTCAAAATGGGGTGCCTCCCCCTTCATCAGTGGAGGAGGTGTCGGAGGAACTGGATGCCATGCATTCAGCCCAGGATTCTTCTTCAGCAAGCTGAAATGAAAAACAGGATGCACAGAACTCAGTGACTTGGGCAACTCTAATTCAAAGGACACATCAGAAATTTTACGCAACACCTTGTAAGGGCCCACATATTTCCACCCCAATTTCCTGCTGGGTTGTAGGCCATGTATGTTTTTTGTGGAAAGGTAAACAGAGTCCCCGGGCTGAAGGTCCCAACCCTCAGCTCGACCACGATCTGCATATTTTTTGTAATCCTCTTTGGCTTGGTCTAATGTCTTCACTATTAGAGGCCATGATTCTTGTAGGGTCGCCCACCAGCGTTTAAAGTCTGTGGGGGGAGCATCTGAGGCATTTTCAATTGTGGGCAGAGGCTTTCCCTCAAAGCCTCCCACCGCCATAAAGGGAGAAACGCCAGTAGAAGAATGCACTGCATTGTTGTAGCTATATTCAGCGAATGGCAGCAACTCCACCCAATTGTCTTGGTGGTAATTGGTATAACACCTTAAAAATTGCTCCAGAATCTGATTAGTTCGTTCGGACTGTCCATCGGTTTCTGGGTGGTAACCAGAGCTTAGAGCAGGCTCTATGTCCATAAACTTCAGAAGCTCCCGCCAGAAGTTGGCAATGAACTGACTGCCTCTATCGGATACCACACGTTTGGGGAAAGCATGTAATTTGATCACGTGGTTGAAGAAAGCCTTGGCCATCCCCTTTGCCGTAGGCAGCTGTTTGAAAGGAGTGAAATGGGCTTGCTTAGAAAACATGTCTACCACCACCCAGATTACAGTTTTTCCCTTTGAGGGTGGTAGGTTAGTAATAAAGTCCATAGCTATCGCCTCCCAAGGGCGAGAGGGAGTGGGTAGGGGGTGCAGGAGTCCCGGGACTTTCCCCCCCTCCTTTTACACATCAAGCAGGTCTGACAGGCAGAAACGAAATCCGAGACATCCCTGCGCATGCGTGGCCACCAGAACTGCCGCTGAAGTAAGCTGAGCGTTTTCAGGAACCCAAAATGCCCAGCCAGCTTTGAGGAGTGACAAGCCAATAATATGTCCTTTCTTCTATTTCGGGGTACCACCAGTTTATCTCCATGATACCAGCATTTATTCTCTCCGAGGGAGCAGTCTGCCACCGCCTCTAATTCCTCGACTTCCTCGGGTGAATACTCCCCCCCCCAGTCGCACGGCTCTGATTCCACTGTCGTTCGCTTACTTTGACTCCTGGTGGTCACTACACCTCCCAGCTGCTGGGGGGAAAACATGGAATCGAACACCTCCTCCTTCAAGCTCTCGTGCTGGGGCAATCGGGAGAGTGCATCTGCTAACGAGTTGGCTTTCCCAGGGAGATGTTTCAACACAAAGTTAAATTTTGAGAAAAAATCGGCCCAGCGGAGCTGCTTCGCATTCAAGGACCGCTGAATGCGCAGCGCTTCTAGATTTTTATGGTCGGTCCATATTTCAAATGGAGTCTGCGCTCCCTCCAGCCAGTGCCGCCACGTAGTGAGGGCTAGCCGGATAGCCGCGGCTTCTTTATCCCAAACTGACCAGTTCCGTTCCGTTTCATTAATTTTTGTTGAAATGTAAGCGAGGGGGTGTAGTTTCCCGTCTGACCCCTGCTGTAAGATGGCCCCCCCATGGCCACATCGGACACATCTACATGGATCACAAACTCCTTAGTTTCATCGGGGTGGGCCAAAATGGGCTCTGAGGTAAACAGAGTTTTAAGAGTCTCGAACGCCCTCTGGCACTCCCCATTCCAGGCAATTTTCTCCCCGGGCTTCCCCGCTTCCGGACCCCTCCCTTTGGTTTTTAGCAATTCAGTCAATGGGAGGGTGACTGTGGCAAAATCTTTAATGAAGGTGCGGTAAAAGTTGCAAAATCCTAATAGGCTTTGGAGTTGCTTTCGCGTTCAGGGGGCTTCCCACTGGACCACCGCCTCTACCTTGGCAGGGTCCATCTCCAGTCCCTTCTGTGAAATGCGATACCCCAGGAAGTCTACGGACTCTCGATGGAACTCACATTTGGACAGCTTTGCATACAATTGATTTTTCAACAGGGTGGAAAGGACTTCCCGGACCAATTTCACGTGTTCTTTCTTATCAGCGGAATAGATCAATATATCATCTAAGTAACATAACACCCCCTTGAATAAATGCTTGTGCAACACTTCATTTATCAAGCTCATAAAGACCCCCGGCGCGCCACTCAAACCGAACGGCATCACCAGGTATTCGAACTGCCCCAACGGTGTATTAAAGGCAGTCTTGAATTCATCCCCCTCCCTTATGCGCACCCGGAAATAAGCGTCTCGGAGATCCAACTTAGTGAACACTTTTCCCTTGGCTGCCTCCGTTAGCAAGTCCTTTATAAGAGGGAGGGGGTAAGCATTGGAGGCAGACACCACATTTAATCCTCTGTAGTCCATGCACAACCGCAATCCCCCGTCTTTCTTTTTCCGAAACAGAACGGGGGCCGCGAAGGGGGATTTAGCAGGGTGGATGAATCCACGCTCCAAGTTCTTATCTAGGAACTTCCTCAGCTCCTCTCGCTCCGGGGGGCTCATGGACTAAAGCTTCCCCTTTGGTAGTTTCTCACCCAGGATCAGTTCTATGGCACAATCCGAAAGTCTGTGGGGGGGTAGCTCGTCCGCCTCGGTCTCACTGAACACTCCCATTAAGTCTCTATACTCCCGGGGGACAGCTGAGGGTGCCAGGGTGAGAGCAGCCGCCCGGAGGGGCACCGGAGGTCCTGGTCCCCACCCCGTGTCCCATTTGTGATTCTGGCACTTCTCGTCCACCCAGGAGATCTTCCCCTCACTCCATTTGATGTAAGGATCATGGGAGCTCAGCCAGGGGCTCCCCAATACCATGGGGAATTGGGTGTTTGGGGTGATGACAAAAGCTCGCTTCTCCCAATGCTCTCCCGTTCCCACAATTAGTCCCTCGGTCTCTGCCACACACGCTTCCTTCATTTCTGAACCGTCCATTTGCGTGAACTTGAGTGGCTCCCCTAACGGGGTGACCTTAGGTCCTAGCCCTTCTACCACTAAAGGGCTAATTAAGTCCCGAGCACACCCAGAGTCAATTAGGGCATGAACCCGGACATGGGTCCCCGTCCCAGGGGTCATTACAGTCACTACCATATATAACAAGGGGCCAGGGATGCTCACCGGAGATGGCGCATCTTGGCTGGGGACCTGCAGTTCTGCGCCGTTCACTGCAGGCCGTTGAAGTTTCCCAACATCTGTGCTTCTGTCAGCTCCAGCTCTCCCTGCTCGCTCGTGGCCCCTTCCAGCTGCAGAGCCCGGGGTTTGAACGAGGTCTTTCCTCTGCTGGGGGTGCTCCCGGCCACCGGGGTGGAGGTCTTCGGACCTTTTCCTCCTCCTCTCGGGCATGCTGAGGCAAAGTGGCCACTCTCCCCGCATCTCATGCAGAGCCCCTGTTTAAAACGGGCATCCCGAATTTCTTGCACGTTGGGCTTGGGTTTTGCCTTCGGCGCCGCTTTGCTTGAGGCTGTTGATGAAGCTCCCATCTTGATGAGGGTGAAGCATTCTTCCACATCTGCGGCCGCCCTCATCCAGGCGGCCAGCGATCCTGGTCTTCCCCCCGTAGGACTGCCTCGTACACCTCTGGATTTAAGCCCGCTCGATACTTCTCTATGAACAGGTCTTGCATCCATCCGCGGATCTTGGCTGAGATGCGCCGGAACTTGTCGGTGTAGTCCCTCACCGAGGACCACCCTTGGGTCAATTTCCGCAGATGGTTCCGGGCTTTTTCTTCTCCCAAGGGATCCTCGTACTGGTGTCGGAGGGCCCACATGAAGTTGTTTAGCGAACGTAGCTCAGGGCCGGGGGCGTCGTGCAGGCTCACATACCAATAGCTGGTGGTGTCCTTCAGCTTGGACCCTATGTAGCCAATCCGCTCCCTCTCGGTGGGGTAGAGATGTCCCCAAGTGTCTAGGAACCGCTCGATCTCCAGCAGGAAAAACCGCAACTTCTCGGGGTCCCCATCGAAAGTAGCCGTCAACGGATCGGCGGGGGCCGGGCGAACCACCGGCCCTGCCGGCACGGGGGCCGGCGCAGGTATGGGTGCAGGCACTTGTTGAGGAACGGCCGGGGGAACCTGCTGCGGCACTTGCGGCTGCACTGGCGGCGGCACCTGGGCAGGGACTCCTCCGGGAGGCACCACCGGTTGCTGAACTCCGACCGCGGGAGGTCTCCCCACAGCTGGGGCTGGCTGAGCCGCTTGCATAGCCCTGATGGCGTCCCGGAACTGGTACTGGAGATCGAGGGCCAGCTCTCGCAACTCGGTAGTGAGCTGGAACCGCAAATCTCCCATCATCCGGTCGAGGGCTTGAGTCTGGTCTTCTCGGTAGGGATCGGGCCCATACGGTCCGGTTCTCTCTCCTTCCAGGGACTGGAGACGCGAATCTACCACGTAGGTCGGCTCGCGTTCTTCTCCCAGGAAACTCGGCTTCCCGCGGTCGAGGTGATCCCCCTGAAATGAAACCCGTGCCCCTTTCCGATCGTGCACCCAGGAATCTACGGTCCCGCGACCGAAATTGCTCCATGCGTACTTCGGGGTCATGCTCTGAAGAGGAGGTAGGCGCGGGATGTAGGGAGCCCCTTGAATCGTAGTCACTGGTACTTCGGGTTCCCCTCCACCGCCTCCACCACCGGCCCCCTGGTCCCCCGGGGTGGTCGGTGTGTCTTCAGGAGTAGTAGGGATGGGAAGAGTACCGTCGTCCGACATGGTCAGGAACGGCCAAGTCCCAGTCACAGATCTCTGACAATCTGTGAGATTTCTGCTCAAAGTAGTCAAGGATTAGATCTTGGTTGATACAACACAGTTCTTTATTTCCAATCTCTACATTGGTACAGCTTCTCGGATTATTGTCAGAGATAATACATATGACAGATGCAGGTCTATTATACCTTTCCAAGTAGTTTGAATTACCCATAGGTAGCCAATCACTACAAGGGAAAAACGGCGGGCAAAAGAGGCTCTGGCCGTTTGCTTCCCACAGGAAAGAAAGTGAGGTGTCAAGCTGTAAATTCCCTTTCTCAAACCAGACCCTTCAGATGTTACCATTTCACATAACAATCAATGGCCTCAAGGCTTTCGCATGTTGATAAGAGATGAGACTCATCCTCCCTTGAAGTCCCAGCCGGGACGAATGGAATGCGGAGGCAGGAGTGTGAGAGGCCCATTGTTCCCATACATTGCAGGTGTCATCCTCCCGCTCTGACAGTTACACAAACCAGGCCTGGTCAGGCACTTAAATCGGGGGTCACATATTCTACATACATACTGGCCAAAGTGAGGGTTCACCTAAGGGCGGGGCAATTACATGGCAGGCTTTATGTCAGCATCTACAATACCTACATGGCAATAGGGTATAATACAGCATAACACAGAATACATAGCTGTAGGAAATAGAAATCCTTTGTCTGGATCAGCAGATTCTGACACTTCCCCGCACCTCATACAGAGCCCCTGTTTCATGCGCCTCTCCCATATTTCCTGAAAGGTGGATTTTGGTTTGGCCTTGGGAGGGCCCCTGGTGGCAGGTTGAGAAGCATGGGGCCCCAGACGAATCAGGGTGAATCACTCCTCAACATCGGCCTCTGCCCGCATCCAAGCTGCAAGGGAGCCAGGTCATTTGTTTCTCAACACAGTCTCATAAACCTCCCGGTTTAGTCCCTCCCTGAATCGTTCAATAAACACTGTTACAGGCCACCCATGCACCCTGGCTGCACTCTGCCTGAATTGCTCGGTGTACTCGCGCACGGAGTTGCGCCCTTGCACCAGCTGCCATAGTTGGTTTCGCGCCTTCTCCTCCCCCATGGGATCCTCGTACTGCTGCCGTAATGCCCCCACGAAATTATTCACAGATCACAGTTCAGGGCCGGGAGGGTTGTGTAGACTCACATGCCAGTCATTTGCAGTGTCCCGTAACTGTGAGCCAATATAACCCACCTTCTCGTGAACTGTGGGGTAGACGTGGCCCCACGAGTCCAGGAACCGTTCAGTCTCAATGACAAAAAACCGCAGTTTATCTGGATTCCCATCAAAAGTAGCTGAAAGAGGTTCTGCTGGTACTTGATGGTAAATCCTCTCCCCTGCGCCGACTGCATGGGGATATGGGACATTGGGTCCCCCGGGTGGCTGGGGAAGGCCGGCAGGTGGTTGGGGAATGGCTCCTGGCGGAGGCTGTTGCAGCTCCACCGTCCACTCCCAGGGCCGCATCTCCACCAGCCGCCGCTTGCAGCGGGACCCCCCTCAGGAGGGCCCTCATCTCCTCCAGCACCTCTTGCAGTTCCCGCACAAACCGATTATTCATTTCTGCAAACCTCTGATCCATATGCTGCCACAACTCAGGGTGAGCTGTGACTGCTGACCTGGATGGGGTTACGGTTGCATGCGGGACACTCAGTCGCCAGTCTTCGAGGCATTCCTCTTCGAATCACACACCAGAGCCTTGCCACTCAGCAGTCCAGGTCTCATGGATAGTGCCTCCGAACGCAGTCTAGGAATACTTGGGCTTGACCAGTTTCTCGAAGGTGATACCCCGTGTCGAAGGGGTTGTCACCAAGTTCATTTCTGTGGTCATTACCACAGTAGCTGTGGAAGCTGGTACTTCCTCCGAAGTGGTGGTCGGAATGAGGGTCCCATCATCCGACATGGTCGGGTATGGGGTGCTCTCCTCCCATTAGTGAGTCCAGGAACCTCCTGCCTGTCCCATCAATCAAAGAAGCTGATCTGGTGGACACAGCACAGAGTTTCTTTTTGGTGGCAGCATCACAGTTATGGAACAAACTCTCCAGGGAGGTATGCCTTGGCCCCCTCACTTTCGATCTTCAGAAGGCAGTAGAAGACAGTTTTATTTGACTAATTTATTTATTGGCAGTCCTAATTGAGACTTTCAATGGAGATTTTTGCTATGTGTTTTTTAATCATGGCTGTTTTATTTACCTTCTAAGCCTCCTCGAGTTCTGCAAGGTAAAAAGGTGGCTAATTAATGTTTGAAATAAATAAATCCAAACAGGTGGCTGTCTGCAGAAGAACAGGACTTTCACCATGCAGCGCACAGTATTTATTTTTTTCCGAGAGAGTGCCATACTAGGTTGGATCCCTTTGATCCATTCCACTAGCAGCAGAGCTTCCCCCAGTGGAAGGAGCCTTCCCCTATCCTTTGGTATAGGGAAGACTCCTTCTGCCAAAAGAAACAATCTCTGTTAGTAGACAGGTTTTATTGGATTTTAATGCATTGGATGTCGCTTGCAATGGTAGCTCTTGAGGTCAATGAACATACCACAGTTCACCTCAAGATTGATGTGGTCACATAGTCTTGTACCTACTATGGTTTTCTAGGAATGTTCACACAGTGGTAGATTATAAGACCATTTTGCCTTGTGAATATCAAAAATGTCAGTAAACAAAAGTGGCCTATTTATTAACTCGTACTAATTACTGGACCACATATCTCAGTTGGACTATCCATCTTGGTGCCCTCTTTTAAATGGAACACATTAGGCTCTATTCATGCCAAAATAGTATAATATTCTGGGTCCAGACACATAGTAGTGAAATCAGCTCATAGTTTATTTGAAGCATGCAAACAAGAACTGCCGAGCAAGACTCAGGGGTCTGCTTGTATGCAAGTACAAATCACACTCTGGGTCACACCCGATTCCTGTGATAGGGTTATTTACAAGGCATTTTTGATCATAGGTCCCCTTTTGGATCCTGAGTGGCCGATTGGTCCAAATTATGATCCACCTGGGCTATTGTCTACTGATGCGAAGCTCTGGTAGTTTGTCCGACCATGTGTGCAATCTCCAACCGTGTGTGTGGTCACCATTAGAACACAACACCCCTACCCTCATAGTTCAGATCTCCCTAGCACACAAAGTCTCTTAGGTAGGTAGGCCTCCACCGTTCCCTGGCTGAGCAGTGTAATACCGGTTCCATGGCGGGCTGCTCGGGGAATGCCTTTGCTGGTTCGGGGGAAGAGTCCAGTCTGTTGGCCAGGGCTGGTGCTGGAGGGATGTCAGTGTGTGCCTCGGCCGATGTGCTCGGCCTGGGGTTTGTAGGAGTGGGTGACTTGCATTCACCTTCCTTGTCTTGTTCTGGAGCGGGTTCTTCATCCTCACTCTCCCTGGGTGCATCAGTGTCAGCTGGCAGGAGGCAGCAGCGCAGCTGGTCAATATGATGTTTCCACAGTTGACCATCTTCTCCTGAGACCTCATGGGATAGGGGACTGGTCACCCAAACTACCCAGCCGGGCAGCCAGGCAGGACCCCTTGCAAAGTTTTTGGCATAGACCGGGTCCCCAGGGAAAAACCCATGGGTTGATCTGGACCCACGATGTTCTCTGGGGCACAATCTGGGTGCAGGCAGTCTAACCTGGTTGTGAGTCACCTCCCCATTAGCAGTTTCACAGCACTCTGCCTGGTCATGGTGTGAGGGGTTGTCTGTTGGCCGGACAGGAATACCGCAAGTTTGTAGTTCCAGTCGCCATGATCCACGCGGCACAGGGCTTCTTTGATAGTGTGCACCATGCGCTCGGCCTTGCCATTTGTGGCTAGATGGAATGGGGCAGAGCGTATGTGCCGAATCCCATAGTATTCCATGAGCTCCTGGAACTCCCCTGATGTAAAGGCCGAGCTGTTGTCAGTCACGAGGGTGTCAGGGATGCTGTGTGAGCTGAAGACTCACCACATGGGGTGGATGGTGGATTGCAAGGACATGGAGGACACTGGAACCACTTCCAGCCACTTGGTGTATGTGTCCACCAAGATGAAAAATAGTTGGCCCTGGAAGGGACCTGCAAAGTCTAAGTGCAGCCTGGCCCCACGGCTTGTGGGTTGACTCCCAGGGTTGCACTGGTGCCTGTGGTGGGTCTTGGTGAGACTCCTGACACTTCTGGCATCGCTTAACTTGGTCCTCAATTTCCTGATCCAGCTCTGGCCACCATATGTAGCTCCTAGCCAGCACTTTCATTCGCACTATGCCCGGGTGTGTCTCATGCAAAGCGGTGAGCACTCACTTGCACAGCAGAGGGGGCAAGACCACCCAGCTTCCCCAGAGCACATACCCCTTGTGCGAGGACAGCTCACCCCGCCTAGACAAGTAAGCAGCAAATTCTGGCCCTGAGCTGTGGGGCCAACCCCTCCCCACCCAGTCCAAAACCCAGGACAAGGTGCGATCCTGGGCAGTGTGGTGGGAAACATCTGCCACCTGAATGGGCCAGTCTGGCAGGTCCTCAAGAGCAGCAATGTGGTGTGCAGGAGCCGGGTCCAGGTCACAGGATGGCAGTAGAAGGCGGCTGAGGGTGTCTGCGTGGCCCATTGCTTTCCCAGGGTGGTTGTCAGGTTCCCTGTCATTTTATTTTGCTCTTCCTACTTTTGCATGAGTTCCTGTCAGGATCCTTGATCCTAACAGTATATTCTTTATGCATTGTGTAGTATGTTTGTGCAGATGTCATTGCACTCCCTTCCTATCTCTATCTAAGCTGTCTCAGGTTTCCTCCCTACTCTTTATTGCCTGGTAATATATTGCTTTGTGAAGGTCTGGTCAATGTAACAGTTTCATCCGGGAGAGTGGCGACCTCGAGCGCTGACACGTCACCCGAGACCAAACGGCCTCTTCCCTCTGCATTCCTCCGCTCCCCCGCCCTCCGAGACACGGCACCTTCTTAGCGCTGTGAGAAGTCCTTGGGATAGCCTTTGTTATGGATATACGGGGCACATCTGTGGCACCTAATTCAAGAGGGGAAAATTTATAACTTTAACACCTCACCTTTCCTGTGGGAAGTAAAACGGCTACAGATCTTTAACTGCGCTTTTTTCCTTTTTTGTGATTGGTTGAATATCGGGGTTTCAAACTGTACTGGAGGGTATATTAACCCTGACTGTTTTGTATATGGTATCTCTAACAAACATTCGAGAACCTGTCATGCAGCATTAAAGAAATAAAGAACTCTGTTTCATCAACAAAGGTCTGATCTTTGACTGCTTAGGGCAGACGCCTCACAGTTCCTCCTGTCGGGAGGATGGTATCTGGTTCCATTCCACATCAGAGTGCTCACCCCTGCCCCCTCCTTCCCTCCCTGTCCTGCCAGCTTGCTAATCTGTTGTGCTGTACTGTTAACCTTGAGATGTCTCTGTACTGGGTTCTTCCAGGTGTCTATGCATGGGAATGCAAGTAGAGTTCACTAAGGGTCATGGGGGGGGGGGAAGTAGTGATTTAGCTTGCACGCCTTTTCCCCTGGGAATGCAACAGTTGGGGTTTTTCGCGCTTTAGGGTTTTACACTGATTGGTGCCTGTCATTCCATTGCCTTTTGAATACTGTATAAGAGTTCCTTGTCTCATTGATCTAGTATCACTAACAAAGAAAGTGTTCCTGAAAGACCATTAAGAAAATAAAAGACTTTGTTTTCACTAAGGCCTGGCTTATTGGAACTTATCACCACTTATCAGTGCATATTGGTATACCAGGCCAGAAATATAGTGCAGGATGCAGGGGGGACAACATCAGGGGGGGTCTGGTGGTCCAGGGTGAGGAGGCCAAGGAGCGGTTTGTGGTCCATGAGGACAGTGAAAGGCCAGTCGTAGAGGTAATCATGGAATTTTTTTACTCCAGCCATGATTGCCAGGCCCTTCTTGTCAATCTGCACGTAGTTGTGCTCGGCCGCCAAGAGGGTGCAGGAATAATATGCTACAGGCACCTCTCAGCCATCTGCTAACCTGTGCCCAGGACCACCCCTACCCCATATGGAGAAGCATTGCAGGCCAGGACCACAGGGAGAGACTCATCAAAATGCATCAGGACCGCATTTGAGATCAAAAGGTCCTTAACTGCCTGGAAAGCTGCGGCATGGCAGGGGGCCCAGACCCATGGGGCACGTTAATCCAGGAGGCGATGGAGAGGTTCAGCGACTGCAGCCTTGTGAGACAAGAGTGAGTGGGAAAAGCAGGCCCAAGAAGGCCTGGAGTTTCTCCTTGGAGGAGGGGGTTGGCACATGAGGGGGTTGGCACGGAACTTCTTGGGCGTTGAGTGGATGCCGTGAGCATTGATGGCAAACCCCAGGAACTCCACTGAAGGCACTTCCAGGAGGCACTTTTCCCACTTAACCTTCAGCCCTGCATCGTTGGAGCACTGAAGAATGGACCACAGGTGTGCGGCAAAGGTCTCAGCGTCAGGGGCTGTAATTAAAATGTCGTCCAAAAAAAGGCTGAATGCCGGGGATTCCCTTTAGCAGACTGTCCACCAAGTTCTGGAAAATCCCAGGAACCACACTGACCCCAACCTGTAAGTTTTGAACGCCACCCCCCCCCGGTGGGTCACAATAGTTTGGGCTTCTGCTGTGCCATTGTCCACCAGCAGCTGCTGGTAGGCCTGCGCCAGATCCAGCTTCCCAAATACCTTGGCTCCTGCTAGAGAAGCGAGGACATAGCTAACGACTGGGACAGGATATGCATGATCTTGCAGGGCCTTATTTATCATGCATTTGTAGTCCGCACATATCCGGACATCCCTGTTAGGCTTCACTGGGGTGACTATGGGGGTCTCCCAGCAGGCATGTGGTATAGGTTCCAGGACCCCTTGAGCCACTAGCCTGTCCAGTTCCAAATCTGTTTTTGGCCATAATGCAAATGGGGCCCGCCTGGCCTTCAGGTGGACTGGTCGCACCGTGGGGTCAAGTTCGAGGGCAACTGGGGGTCAAGTGTAGCGGCCCAGCGAACCATCAAATACGGCTGGGAACTCATCACATACATCAGAGAACCCGCCACCCCAAACATGATGCACTGCAGTCACCCCAAATCCCAAGAGCCCGAACCACAAGAGCCCCAACAAGCTTGTTAGCCTGCCCTCTACCACCAACAAGTCCAAAATTCCATTAAAGTCCTTGTACTGAACCTGGAACTTACCCCATCCCTTAATAGCCACTGGGTTCTTTTGAAAGTCCTGCAGTGTTAGACCAACAGGTTTCTTGAGGAGGGTCCCCCCCCCCCCCGTGGACATAGTCTCTTTAAGGTCTCAGCTGAGATGATGGAGAAGGAGGACCCTGTGTCCAACTCCATCTCACAAGGGAACCCCTCTACATGTACCATCACATGGATTTTGCTGGGGCCTCTCCGGAGCAGATTCAATACCTGATGCTGGCTGCTGGAGTTCGTGGTGTGTAGGCCTGATGACTCCTGATGCGCCATTGGTTGTTGTCTGGATCCTTGAGAACGGCAGGCCTTGGTGATGTGTCCTGATTTCCCGCAGGACCGGCAGACATCCTGGAACCAGCAAGAGCGGTGTTCATGCGGGTCCCCGCAGCTGGTGCACGATGGTGGAGCGGTTGAGTGCGCTGGTTGCAGAGTGGATGCAGTGGGTGGTTGAGGTCCCCTGTGGTTGGGGCGGCGGCGGACTTTCAAGATGTTCTCCTCATCTGATGCATCAGAGCTGGGGGCAGCAGACGTGCAGTAGGCTGCCATGCCTGGGTGGTCTCTCTGGGCCTTCTTGAAAGCTGTGGCCGCTTTCAGGGCTGTGTCGAGCTTGACTTCTTCAATGGCCACAAACTTACGGCAGACTCTTTTATTTATTGCCTCAGAGGCAAGATTTTTGTCTCCATTTTTATTTTGTGTCCCTGAATAACTGAGCAGTCCTGGTAATGTGTACACTTCTTTTAAAAGCACCCTGTGTCAGTGTGGTGCACTCCCACTTTAAGGCTCCCCTCCCAGACCAGGGATAAAAGGCCCAAATGAAGGTGCTCTCACACTGTGTTGCCGACTCCAACCCAGGAGACTTAGCAACAGCCAGTGAGCTTGTGAGTTCTTTTCTTACAAGACTCGGGGTGCATGCCAAATAACACAATTTTCTTAAGAGAGGGAACAGAAAAGAGATTTATTTTACAAAAGAAACAAATCTCAGTACTCCACACAAGACTCCACACAAAACACCTTACTCTGCTCAGTTTGCCGTGGATGCTGGGGGAGGGGAATTCCTTAGGGGGGGGTGTGTGAGGGGGAGAGAGTGTGGACTGTGTGATGGCACTATCTTAGAAGCCTTCCTCTCATTCCCAGAGGAATGTCCTTGAAACTTCTGATGCCAGCTTGCTTAGTAGATAATGGGACCATATATTTTCCCAGGTAGAGACGCTGGAGCTAGGCAGAATGGATGTGACATATGAGTGGGCCTTAGGAGCAGTTACATTTGAATTCCCTATGATTATACCCACCAAAACCCTCAGATCTGACATAGTACTGTTAAGACCTGGAACTTGGCTTATATCTCAGTAAAACATATCACTGCCAGAGAGAGTGTTGTTGAGGATAACTTGTCCAGGAGTCTGACACTAACTTCCACTTTTCCCTAAAAGCAGATTTTTCCTTCAGGCAAAAATCTTCCACGCATGAGCAAAGAAACTTTCAGTCCTGATGAACAAAGATCAGCCTTCTGCTCCGCATGTAGAACCCATGCCAAAGCCGGTTCCAGCTGCCGGAGAATCACCCACTGCCACTGTGTGGAAACTGGTCTTTACTTCTGCAATTATGCGGTTATCTCCAAGCGAACAAGATACCGATTTAACAAACTGGCAGGCAAATTGACAGGCAAAGCCTCAGTTTTTAACAGGAAACACCTGATGACATTTTCTCCATTTGACAAAAGTATCCAGCTGTTAACCTTTTCTGAACAGTAACAAAAATTAAAAGGGGAAGGAACAGTTAAACCTAGGCATCACAGTCAGTAATATGTGGTAGCTATTTTCTCAGCCCAAGACCCGAGGGAAGAATTAGGGTCTCCTTTTAACTTAATTGACAGAAAATGGCACGTGAGACGCTTTTACTATAGTTACTATAGTTATTATAATTATTATAGTTGTTTATTCTCAGCTTTCCCCCCTGGGTCTTCCCCAACCTCTCCAGCTCATTTTGTTTGTGAAATCCATAACTGTTCCAACATAAAGTTCCAGTTGACGTTATCTAAAGCTTTTACAGCATCTAGGAAAACCAAGGCCACCTGTTTTTCTGGATGTGCTTCAAAGTATTCAATTACATTTACTATAGTTCTTACATTGTTTCTAAGCTCTCTTTTTGGTAGAGATCCTACTTGGTCCTGGTGAATTATTTATATCAAAACTCTTTTCAATCTTGTGGCCAAAATGGAAGCATATATTTTGTAATCCACATTCAATAATGAGATTGGCCTATAGTTTTTAATTTCTTTATGGTCTGTATTCTGTTTATGTATCAAAGTTATTAAAAAGAAGAAGAGATTGGATTTATACCCTGCCCTTCACTTGGAGTCTCAGAGCGGCTTACAAACTCCTTTCCCTTCCCCTCCCCACAACAGACACCCTGTGAGGTAGGTGGGGCTGAGAGAGCTCTGAGACAACTGTCCTTGAGGGAACTGCTGGAACAGAGCTATGGCTTGCCCAAGGTCATCCAGCCAGGTACAAGTGGAGGAGTGGGGAATCAAACCCGGTTCTCCCAGAGTCCCACGCACTTAACCACTGCACCAAACTGGCTCTCTACACCAAACTGGCTCATTCCAGGCATCTGGTATTTTACCTTTAGTCAGTATATCATGTATTACCAATTTAAAGGTAATATCAGTTGATCTCAAAAATTTGATAAAATTCTGCAGGAAAGCCATCTGGACCTGGAGTCTTCCCCCCCTTTTTTTTGCTTTTCCAGTGCTTCAGTCAGTTCTGAGAAGGATCATTTAAAATATGTTCCTCTGTAAAAACCTTCAAATTGTATTTTTTAAAAAATTCTTTAACATCTTCTTGAACAGCTTCCCTTTTTTGGTATAATTTTTTATAGGTTTCAGCAATAATTTTTAGTTCTTCGGGTAGATTTTTTCATTCCCATGGTCATCTTTCAAAGTGTCTTCAGTCAAAGTGTAAAGCTGGCTCGCCGGCTCTGAGTTGGGAAATACCTGAAGACTTTTGGGGTGGAGCCTGAGCAGTGGGTGTTGCCTAACACACTTCCAGTAATGTCAGGGGGTGTGGCACATGCAAATGAGTTATGCTAATGAGTTGTGCTAATTTGCTCCTGCACCTCTTTTTCTACAAAATGGCTATGTCTATGGCTATCGCTTTCTAGATTTCACTGGCAGAAGCAACTAGGTATGACATAAGCTCACATTGCTTTAAAAAAAATGTTTTTATACCGTCCAGCATTTCACAGATGAAGACAGATTGTATTACTTGTTCTCACAATTTTAAAAAAAGAAATTAGCAATTTCAAATTTATGTTTGAAAATTGGTGGGCGCACGGAAGGGGGTGCTAGAAAGTAGCCTCACCTAGTGTGCAAAAAAACCTGGCACCAGCACTGTTCCTAGCTTGCTTGCCGAGGTGCATGAACTAGGAAGGGTGGGGGGGTGCAGGGAGGCATTTAAATGCCCCCCCATCTTCCTCTGCCTTTCTCTTCCTTAGCTCCCTGCACTTAAAGGGAGCTCCCTTTAAGTGCAGAGAGCTGGAGAGAAAGGGCCCTGCACACCACTTCTCAGCCGCTTCTGTTTCTCACAGCACGCTTATCGCCTTTTGTGTATTGCTGACCTTGAGTGGTTCTCATCTGCTGTTCTCTTTCAGGTGCAAAATGTCTTTTTTCCTGCCTATACTATGGAAACAAATGGCCAGTATATTCTTGTGCCTTTTTATCTTTTCTGGGATTGGAGGCTTGCCTATGAACTAACCATTTGAATAATGTATATCTGTCCTGGCTATTTGGGAGTCTGGTATTACTAACACAAGATGTGTGGATGACCATTGAGATCTATCTTCAATAAAAGAATTCTTGTTTAAGAACTCTGGTTGCTGATTGACCCTGCAGGACTCTCACAGAGTGTTAGTAATCCAATACTAACTGGGATTTTATTCACCGTACCCTATCATGGATGACAGTGGAAAAACCCCAAAGACATCAGCCTCAGAGTTACCAGTTTTTACAGCTGAGGAACCAATCGTCATCCCGACATCGGGATGGATTAATCTATGGCCTTGAGGAAGCCACTATTCATGGACTCATTTTGGAACTACTCCCTTGGAGATCTGGTCTCCCCGTAGGGGATCTGACATGAGCTCGGGAGCAGAAGCTGCAGCTGAGTCCCAGGAGGGTGTGAGGCCACAGGAGCCTACACATTATGGAGAAATGTGAGCTCATATGGATCACCGGTTCAAGGTGATGCAACAGCTGTTACAAAGGGAAGTAACAGCAATACTTGCAGATTTACCAGCGGTGATTGCAATGGTGATTCGCAGAGAAGGGAGACCAGATGCGGTGGCTGGAGGAACAGGGGCTGGTGCAGGTGATGGAGCAGGAGCTGGGCCTGGGCAACCTCAACCCCAGCAGCAGCCCCTTGGAGGGCACCTGCAGTACCAGACACTGGTCCACTTGTACCAGCTGTGCCGGGACTGGTGGGGGAGCAACACCTTGTACCTCAAGAGCTGTTGGGTGCTACCTTCGATGGGAACCCGGCCAAGCTGCAATTCTTTATAATAGAGGCAGGCCGGTTTTTGCAGAACTGGGACCATCTCTTCCCCATGGATAGGGATCAAGTTGGCTACATCGGATTGTGGCTGCGGGAAGAAGCAGCGGATTGGTATGTGAGCCTCCACAACCTACCTGGTCCCAAACTTGAGAGTACTGAGGAGTTTATGTGGGCACTGCGCCGGCAGTACAAGGACCCAGTGAGTAAGGAAAAGGCATGTAATCATATCCAAAACCTGACTCAGGCAAGAGCTCGGTTCGAGAGTATACAGCAACCTTTAGGCGATTTGCTGCTAAAATTCGAGGGTGGCCTGATGCTGTGTTCATTGAACAGTATTGACAGGGGTTAAACTTGGACTTGTATGAGACTATATTATGAAATGTAAACCCCACTACTCTGGCGGCCTGGGTGAGAGCTGCCAAAGAGGCTGAAGGCACTTTACCCTCATCAACATGTACACTCCCACTTCGAGCCACAAGGCTCCTGGCCAACCGAGTACTCCATTCAAGCCCAAACTGAAACCATCTCTCGAGAACATCAGGGCTGAAATGAAGTCTCTGCATATGTTGTGGAGAAGCGGGTACTACGCTTCTTCATGTCCCGCCTCTACCCCAAAAGTGGTGCTGTCTATTTCGACCATCACCCCATGAGCCATCAAAGGTCTTCACTCCCTCAAACCCAGAGTCCTGCAGTTGGAGGCACTCCCTGAACTGGAGAGAGTGGCGGTAGTGGAACCAAATCAGCTGGTGGGAAACAGCCAGGACCTGCTCTGAGTGGCACGACGCAGCAGGTCCCTACTCAACCAGCACCACAAGTGATGAGCTCCCCTGCCCCTCTTCTGTACATGATATTGACTGTAGTAAATCCTGAACTCGGTACCCAAGTTCAAGTAAGGGCCCTCATTGACTCGGGGTGTGCTAGGGACCTGATCAGTCCCATAGTAGTTGATGGGTTGGGAGTAGGAGTTAACTCACTAGAGGAACCTTTGCGGTTCATCCAGATGGATGGATCCAAAATGAAAGAACCTTGTGCTTTTGAAACTAAGCCATTAATCATTGGCACAGGGAAGCATTGGGAGCACAGAGCATTCGTTATTACACCCCATGCTCCGTTTCCTATGATGTTGGGGAGCCCCTGGCTTAGTGGCCACGATCCCTGCATAAAGTGGAGTGAAGGGAAGATCACATGGGTTTCCCCCCAGTGCAAAGAACATAGATGGAGCTCCCAATAAGGCCCTCAAATGGGCCAAGGACAAGCTTGTCTGGTGCGATAGGAACTTTTATCTATACCTGCCACCTACCGGGACCTGGCGGAGGTGTTCGGTGAGACTGAAGCAGACGAATTGCCCCCCCATCGGAATATTGATTGCGCTATTGAATTTCTACCCAGCCATAAACTCCCAAACAGGAAGCTATATTCTATGAGCCCAGTAGAAAGGGCTGAGCTGCGCAAATTCATCGACAAGAACTTAGCGCAGGGTTTCATCAGACCAGCTACCTCTCCATTTGCCGCCCCAGTCCTTTAAAAAAAAAAAAGAAAGATGGGGGCCTAAGACTATGCACGGACTATAGAGGTTTAAATGCCATGTCTGCCTCAAACACTCACCCCCTACCCCCGGCTAGAGGGAAAATGTTTTCTAAATTGGACCTCCAAGATGCTTATTTCTGGGTGTGCATATGAGAGGGGGATGAATATAAGTCTGCCTTTAATACCCACTGGGGCAATTCAAATACTTAGTTATGCCCTTTGGACTTCAAGGGGCTCCCGGAATTTTTATGAACTTGATTAACGAGGTGTTGCACAAGCACCTATTCAAGGGGATTCTCTGCTATCTTGCAGATATACTTTTATACTCCCCTGATGAAGTCTCACATGTAAAGTTGGTTCGAGAGGTTCTGGCCATGCTACGGGCGCATAAGCTGTTCATCAAACTGTCCAAATGCGATTTCCATAAGACAGAGATTGACTTTTGGCTACCACATTTCACCTTGGGATCTGGAGATGGACCCTGCAAAGATCTCCACTGTAGTGGGCTGGGAGACCTCTCACACACAGCTACAACTTCAGAGTTTTCTTGGTTTTGTGAATTTTTATCGCTCATTCATCAGCAACTTTGCTCAATATAGCCTTCCCCTTACAGAAGACCAAAGGGAAGGGACCCAATTCAGCCAAACCTAATGCCCACTTGGCCTGGACTCCTGAATGCCAATGTGCTTTTGAGTCCCTCAAAACCCTTTTTACCTCCGAACCAATCCTCACCCACCCAGACAAGAATAAAAAGTTTATTGTTCAAGTTGATGCTTCTGATACGGCCATGGGGGGTGCGATCCTGTAGGAGGGCTCAGATGGGAAGTTACATCCCTTGGTGTATGTCTTGTGCAAATTCGGGGAAACCAAAAAGAACTGAGCAGTGTGGGATAAAGAGGCTGCCGCAATTTGCCTAGACCTTACCACTTGGTGCCACTGGTTAGAAGGGGCACGGACCCCGTTTGAAGTATGGACTGACCATAAAAACCTCGAGGCGCTCTGAACCCAGTGATCCCTTAATGCTAAACAGCTGCGATGGGCAGATTTTTTTTCTAAATTTGATTTTACCCTCTGCCACTTCCCGGGTAAAGCTGACTCATTGGCTGATGCTCTGGCTCAACTACCGCAGCATGACTGTAAAAGGGACAAAGCAGTTAACACCATGTTCACTCCAGCTCAGGTGTGGGGGGGGGGGCTGTCCTCACAAGGAGACAAACCAAGAAACCTACATTCCCTGAACATACAGAGTGGAATGTTAAATGTGCTCACTCCTATTCAGAGGAGAAAGTTGGGGAATACCATTCTGGCACCTCTTTTTCACAAGGGCATGATAGTTGTTGGTTCAAAGAACACAAACTTGTTGTTCCCTTTGCCTTGTGCAAAGAGGTCATGCATGCAGCTCATGAATCAAAACTATCAGGGCATTTTGGTTACCTTAAGACTTTACATCTGCTCCAATGGCAGTTCTGGTGGCCCCATATGCAGGGTGATGTATCCACTTATGTGTCTTCCTGCAAATGTGTCTAATGTGCAAGAAACAGGGGTGGAAAACTGCCAGATCTTCTAAAACCTCTAGAAACTCTGAATAGGCCCCAGGAGACCATTTCTATGGATTTCATTAATGACCTTCCCCCTAGCAAAGGGAAAACTGTGATTTGGGTCGTAGTCGACACGTTTTCAAAATAGACGCATTTCATCCCTTTTAAGCAGATCCCGATGGCCAAAGCTCTAGCTAAAGCCTTTTAAGGCTACGTCATCAAATTGCACTCTATCCCATGGAAGATGCTACACTAACTATCAACAAAATGATTGGACTGAATTGCTCCCCTTTGCGGAATACAGTTACACCAATGCCGTTCATTCTTCAACAGGGGTTTCCCCGTTTATGGCAGCTGGCAGTTTTGAAGGCGTTCCTCTCCCCACATTGGGGCCGGCTACACCCGGACCGGGTGGCTTTGTGGACTGGTGGAACTCTTTACATGACTCATGGCCTTTGATTGCTAAGACATTGGAAGTGGCCAAAGCGGATTACAAAAAGCATGCCGATAAAGGGAGGGCCTCAGGGTGGGGCCTCTCCCCAGGAGACTCTGTCTATGTCTTGACTAAAAACATTAAGGGTCTTCAACCCAGTTGTAAATTGGGGTGGAAGTATGTGGGCCCATTCACTGTGCTCCGGAACATAAATGATGTGACTTTTGGACTTAAATTGCCCAAATCACTCAGACTTGTTCACCCCATTTTCCATTACAGCCTCTTGAAAAAAGACCCTGGGCCGAATGCGTGGAGACCCCGACATTCGACTCCTCCTCTGATGATGATGAATGGTGAACCTCACTTCGGGGTGGATCAAATCCTGGACTCTAAATCCAAACATGGATGCTTGTTCTATCTTGTCCATTGGCAGGATTTTGGGCCGGGAGATAATGAATGGGTGGATGCTAGTCATGTTAACGCTCCTGCTAAGCTTCGTGCCTTCCATAAATTGAACCCTTTAAAACCTAGGGGAAATCTGGGGGGGGGGGGGGTATTTGGGAGGGCAGAATGTCAGCTAATGCTGCCATCCCCCAGGTAGGAGGTGGTTCTCTGTCGGGTAAGGCCTCATGTCCTTGGAATGTCTCAGCCGCTTCTGTTTCTCACAACACGCTTATTGCCTTTCGTGTATTACTGACCTTGAGTGTCTGGCTCTCATCCACCGTTCTCTTTCAGGCGTAAAATGTCTTTTTTCCTGCCTATACTATGGGAACAAATGGGAACTCTGGTTGCTGATTGACTCTGCAGGACTCTCACAGCTTTTGAAGATCCCTCTCCCCCTTTTTGCTTCCCCTTCTGACATCACTTTCGTTGATGTCAGGGGGCATGGCATATGCTAATGAACTATTATGTGAATAGGTATGCTCATGAGCTCCTGCAGCTCTTTTTCTACAAAATGACCCCTGATGCTATATTTCTGCACCAAGTCGGCTCTTCACTGTTAGAAAAATCCAAGAAGATAAATGTTCTTTCAATTAAAAGTATGGTTGAAAAACAGAATTGTCATTTGCCTACACGTGCATCAAAAACAAGATGCATGTGATCCTGCCCTGCTCTGTCTGCTCCACCAAGGTCTCCTGGAGCTAGTTTGGTGTAGAAGAAGAGAAGAGATTGGATTTATCTCCTGCCCTTCACTCACCTAGAGTCTCAGAGCAGCCCAAGGTCATCCAGCCAGGTGCAAGTGGAGGAGTGGGGAATCAGACCTGGTTCTCCCAGATTACAGTCCGCACACTTAAGCACTACACCAAACTGGTTAGGAGCATGGACTGTAACCTGGAAGAACTGGGTTTGATTCCCCACTTCTCTACATGCAGCTGCTGGTGTGACCTTGGGTCAGTCACAAGTTCTTTCAGAGCTCTTCTCTCAAAGGCAGTTCTCAGGAAAGCTCTCTCAGCCCCACCTACCTCACAGGGTGTCTGTTGTGGGGAGGTGAAGGGAAAGGGATTGTAAGACACTCTGAGACTCCTTCAGGTAGTGAAGGTTGGGGTATAAATCCAATCTCCTCTTCTCTTCTTCTACTTCTGTTAACTTAAAAGGACTTGTGACTGAAGCCAGGAAATCTGTAACCTGCAAAAACAGTCCAAGTCCACAGCTGCTGACCTTTTCAGAGAAAAAGGAGGAGATCATACATACTGGTTGTGAGTTAATGTAAGTAATGTCACACTGTATGAAAAATTGGTTTATAGGCTAAATCCATCCTTCATAAAGCTTTGCTGTTTGCCCAAGCATAGCAGCAAATATTCCTCCAGAACAAAAAGGAGTCTGCAGCAACAGAGGAGAATAAGCTGGGCGCTAAGATAAAGGAAGAATGAGGTGTGGCTCCTAATTAAATATATTTAATTTTAGACTGAATGATACAATCATTTAGAGAAAGGCATACAACTGAAAAAAAAGGGATTAACAAAATCCCTAAATTTAGGCACATCAAGTATCCAATATATCCTGTTTGGTCATATGAACAAGGCATTAGTTGCTTCTGTCTGAATCCTGGTATGCCTGGAGAAAGTGGTCTTGATTAATGGAAGGAAATTACTTCAGCTGTGGCTCACTGGCAGAGCACCTGCTTGGCATGCAGGAGGTCCCCAGTTCAATCCCTGACATCTCCAGTTAAAAGGATCAGGCTGTAAGTGTTGTGAAGGGCCTCCACCTGAGGCCCTGGAAAGTAGGGATGGGCACAAAGCAGTGCACAAAGCAAAAGTAATCACCAGGGCTCTTTTTGGGCCGGAATGCATTGGAATGGTGTTTCAGCTGATGTCCGAGCCCGCCCTACCCCTCCCCGTTGGTGGGAAAGGGCCCCACGCACCAAATCTCCATGCAGAGATCAAGCATGGGGCCTGGCCTCCTGGCTCCTTGCACTTAAAGGGAGCATTCCCTTTAAGTGCAAAGAGCCAGCGGGAAAGGGCCCCATGCTCCAGATCTCCACATGGAGATCAAGCATGGTGCCTGGCCTCCCAGCTCCTTGCACTTAAAGGGAATGTTCCCTTTAAGTGCAAAGAGCCAGCAGGAAAAAGCCCCGTGCTCTGGATTTCTGTGCAGATATTGAACACGGGGCCGTGGCTCTCTGCATCTGGCTTGCTGCCGCCCCATTGCGGTTTGCTGTGCTTACCCTCTCCCTGCTCCCGGTAAGTGCCTCCCCCCATCTCTTCTCTCTTTCTTTCTTTTTTTCTTTCTTTCTTCCCCCTCCCTCTCTTTCATCTCTCTCTCTCTCTTCCTTCCTTCCTTTCTTACCCTCCCTTTCTTTATTTTTTCCCTCCCTCCCTTTCTCTCTCTTTCCCTCCCCCCTCTTTCTTTCTTTCTTTTTCTTTCTTTTCTTGTTTCATTTTGTTCTTTGTGTTTTTGTAAAAAGAATTTACTGGAAAGGGGGAGGGATGTAAAAAAGCAGAGAGCCCAGGAAATGCTGGTTTTGATGATATCTTTAATTTTTGAGAATCTCTTTAGTTTTCTTGTGGCATTTTCTGTTTAAGAAAAGTACATTTGAAGCCTGAGTGTAACTATTTATTTATTTATTTTATTATTTTGTATTTTTACCCCACCCTCCCCGTGAACAGGCTCAGGGCGGCTTACAAGGGCACATAGTGCCAACCACAACAACAGGTTAAAACATCATAAAATCCCAATTACAACAATAAAACAGATACAATAATAGATAAAGTGCTTCCAGTAATAATGATGATCACATTTAGATGGCTTCTTACCAGGGTCTGGGTCCGACCCTCCATGGCCGTCCAGCCTGGGCAGTATTTGGTGCCAGTCCGCATTGCCTATGTTATGGTAATAGCGGTTCATTGTTGCGTCTTGTTGGGAATGGCTTGCAAATACATGTGTGTCTAAAGTCTGTATTAAAGTCATTTGGTGCTAAGTGCCATGCAAGAGAAAACATCTGAAAAAGTATCTTCATTGTTGTGTGTGTTGGCAGAACACTTGACTGTTGCATAGGGGACTTGGGGGGACATGTGCAGAGAAACAGAGTTGTAACTAAAATGAGCATGCTCAGCAGCACTTTGGAGATTGCCTGTTTTGTGAAATTTAAAAAGTGAGCAGAGTTTCTGAAAAAGATGATTGTCCCTCTTCTCCTGCCACTGTTCTTAAATCTCCTAATAAGAGAGATTTCTGCTTCTGAGGAGCTGACTTCAACGACTGGTGATCTTGTGATGGTAGTGATACTTTGATGTGGTAAAGACCACCTGTTCACAGGATCATTTTACCTGTGGGACAGACTCTGCATGGTAACCACTCCACTGGTACCCAATTGCTTATAAAAATATTATAGTGTAATAATTCAGGTGGGTAGCTGTGTTGGTCTAAAGCAGCAGAACAAAGTTGGAGTCCAAAGTTTCATCCAAGGTATGAGCTTTTGTGTGCATGCATACTTCTTTCATCTGAAGAAGTGTGGGTGGCACATGAAATTTTATACCTTGAATAAAATGTTGTACCTTGAATAAAATAGTCCACAAACTACTCCTGTCCAGTGCATCCACATACCTAGGGTTGTTCTGCCAGTGAACTAGGATTGCCAACTCCAAGTTGAGGAAATCCCTGGAGATTTGGGAGTGGAGCTTGAGGAGGGTGAGGTTTGGGGGAAGGAGGGACCTAAGCAAGGCATAATGCCATGGACTCCACTTTCCAAAGCAGCCATTGACCTGATCTCTGTAGTTTGGAGCTCAGCTATAATTCCAAGAGATCTCCAGACCCCACCTGTAGGTTGGCAACCCTAAAAATTCATATTCGGCGTACTAGTTCTGCAGGATGGCAAGCTGATTTCCATGGGAACCTAACCTTTAGGAATTGATTTCAATCCAGTGTGGGGAAAATTGTTGGACATAAGATATTGGTTCAGGCAAGATTTTGTATAGATGGGACAGAAAATAATGTTTTTATTGGTTTTGTCAAAACCATTTTGACAACAAACAAGGTAAACAGAATAAGAGGTGTGGCCTAATATGCTAATGAGTTGTGCCACCAGGGGAGTGGCCTAATATGCTAATGAGTTCCTGCTGGGCTTTTTCTACAAAAAGAGCCCTGGTCATCACGACTTGTGCCGCTTCATGAACAGCCACTTCAGAAGGTTGCTTCATTGACAAAGAGATCAACAATTCACTATGTTTTGCTTTGGCGCTTTTTGGGCGCTTTGTTGGGCCAGACAGCCTGGCACGGATCAATCAACTCCCCAGGCAATTGGGAGGAGGGAGGAGAGATCTTCTGTGGTCCTGGGAACACTAATCCCAGGCTTCCAAAGGTTGCTAGGCAGCTCTGGTTGCCAGCTAGAGAGCTCCCATTCTGCCCTATAGGAGCAGGAAGGCAAATAGGCCCCTGAGCTCAGACACATCAGTTTGCAGCCAGGGACACTGGGCGATTCTGCACTGGCTTTTCCCTCCGTTGTTTTACCAAACCTATGTTGGAACAGAAATTTCCCTCTGCATTGCATGCTGCTTTCACTTTCTTTGATCATTGGGTTTTATGGTACCTTCTGCATAGATTTATGGTTGTTAGGGATGACTTTGCAGTCAGTATGACGTTGCCCTGGGGTTAGGGCTGCCAAGTCCAACTTGGGAAATATCTGGGGACTTTGGGGATGGAGCCAGGAGACTTTGGGGGTGGAGCCAGGAGAAAGGAAGTGACATCATTTTGTGATGTCACATCCTGTGATGTTGCTTCCACATGCTGACACATGAACTCATGAAGTTTCCTAATACTGAATCAGGCCATTGGTCCATCAAGGTCAGTACTGACTACTCAGACTGGTAGTGGCTCTCCAGGGTCTCAGGCTGAGATCTTTAATGTCACCTATTACCTGATCCTTTTTTAGCTGAAGAAGCTGATACCTCCTGCATGTCAAGCAGATGCTCTATCACTGAGCAACAGCCCTACTGAATCCTTCCTCATCTCGGCAGAATATGAAGCACTAAGTGCTACACAAGTGCTTAATATGATTTTCATATCATAAGAATAGGAGAGAAGCCACAGTGGATCGGCCCATCCAGTACAGCCCATCCAGTACAACACTCTGTGTCACAACAGTGGCCAAAAATACCAGGTGCCCTCAGGAGGTCCAGCAGTGGGGCAAGAACTCCAGAAGGCCTCCCACTGTTGCCCCCCAAGCACCAAGAATTCAGAGCATCACTGCCCCAGACAAAGGGTTCCATTTAGACCTTGTGGCTAATAATAGCCACTGATAGACCTCTGCTGGATGGGGACAGAGACAGACAGACAGACAGACAGAAAAAAGAAAGAAAGAGGGAGAGAGAGAGAAGGAAAAAAACTGGCAGAGGCACTTACTTCCATTTAGACCTTGTGGCTAATAATAGCCACTGATAGACCTCTGCTGGATGGGGACAGAGAGAGAGACAGACAGATGGACAGAAAAAAGAAAGAACGAGGGAGAGAGAGAGAGAAGGAAAAGAGCTGGAAGAGAAACTTACCTTGCAAGCCACATGCAAAAGCAGCCCCTTCAGTCCCTCCTTAATCTCTGGGCGGACCTCTCTTGCTGTGGAAGCTCTCTTGCTGACTTCTTAAAGGGGAAATGTCTGGTGAGGCTTTTTACTGCAGGGCAGGCTCTCTGCAGACATTTCCCTTTTAAGGCAGGGCAGGGCAGACTCCGACTTCCTGCTGGCAGCCATTTTGTCCCCCGGGGGCCAATTTTGAAAAAGCAGGGGTAAGCAGTAAAAACCGGTGTTTCCCCTGCCCTACCGGGGGACTTGGCAGCCCTACCCGGGGTATTTGAATGTGGTTCTGAGTGACACTTTTTCCTCAATGTTGAGAAAATGTGGAGTGAATGCCAGATGCAGAATTGCCCAGGGAGAGAGGATCTGCCTTAGGGAGAGAATGAAAGGGAAGTGAAAGCAACTGCTACCTCAGGGCTCTGAAGCACTAGTCCTTCTTTGCCAGAGTCAGGCTGAAGGACTCAGCCAGTGGGTCCCTCACCCACACAGCACCCCTCAGAGGAGTTCGCCACACCTTTCTCCTGCTGGGGAGGTGTCTGGTGGGGCCAGGGATCTGACCCACACCTGTCTGTCTGCTGCCACCAGGCAGGTCAGACCCAGCTACCAGAGTCTAAGCCATGAGGGTGAAAACTGGGGCCAAGGGTGCTTGTCATGACTGGGGGAAGAAGTCCACACAGCTCTGTCAACAGGCCCCTGTCCCAATGGAAGAAGCTGTTCCCCACAGGGCAGGGCCACTGATGGCCGGTGTTAGTGGGGTGTTGGGAGTCTCTGAGCCAGAGTCTATTCTACCAGAATTGCTCCAGGAGGTAGATGCTGAGATAGAACTTGTCCCTGCCAGTGACAGAGTGGTTTCAAAGACTCTTTGGCGAGGAGGGGGAGGCATCTGAGGGTGCCGAGGAAGTAGGGGGTGGTGGGGGAACAGCCAGCTCCTCTGCTGCCACCTTCAGGCCACCCCCTGCTGGTCCTCCAAGGCCAGAACCACACTGCAGCAGTCAAGCCTCCAGCACGCCCCAATTTTTTACTCCTGCTCCCAGCCTGAACTTTGGGAGCACTTCTGCACCCTGCCCAACAATCCCTTTGTGCTCCAGTGCTGGGTCTGTGACATGCAGATATGGAGGTGCTCAGACCCCCAGCATTTGTCCTCCACTGTCCCACACACACACCTGCAGAGGCACCACCCCAGGCTTTGTCCTCCCAGGGGATGGATGGCATCCAGCAGGGGAAAGAAGAAGACAGCTTGGCAGGGGGAGGGAGGAGAATGGGAGTCCACCCCCACAAAAGGACAAAGGATGAAGGGGCTGTGGGTGGGGATGGATCCTCCAGGCAAGCCACCACCGCCTGGAAACACCAGGTAAGCTACCCTCCAGGAGTTCGCTCCCATGGGGTCGGTGTTGATTTCTGACAAAAGGGCCAGGGGGAAGGGCCAGGAGACAGGCCCTTGCCTGATTGGTGAGATGCTGGCTCTCAATGGTTTACCTCTCTCCACAGTGAGGGTGTGGTGCTGTGATATTTTGCCCCCCCCCCAGAAGAACATTGGCCGGCAAGTCGTACCCTCCATCCACTGCTCTGTGTTGGAGCTGGTCAGGGCTAAGCTGTCCAGAGCACTGGGTCGGCTCATGCACTTCATGGCTGACCTGTGGAGCTGCCATCAAGCATGGGTACCTCACCATCACTGCCCACTGCTGGCAACCGGAGGAGCTCCAGTCCCCAAGGGAAAGGCCAGTCCTCCTGCTGGGCTACAAGGTGTTTTTTCTCCAGATGCGGGTGATGGCTGTGGACTAACATGTTGTTGGAGCTCTGGAGGAATGGGTTGGCCACTGTGTGAGACAGGATGCTGGACTAGATGGATCACTTGTCTGATCCAGCAGGGCTCTTCTGATGTTCTTTCACTCTTAAGCTGTGCTTGTGCCCCTCACAGTAGAGTTGCTACTTACCTGATTCTGGTAGGGGAACTCCTGGTGATGCTTCCTGTCCCCCAACTTCACTCAACAGAGCAGCAGGAGGGAACAGGAAATGATGTCAGGGTGCTCTTGAAATTCCTAGAGCTTCATGATGTCACTTCCCTTTCCAAAAGAGGAAGTGACATCTTGGGAGTTCCCCCCCTAATGCTCCAAGGAATTGCAAATGGAGGGCTGGCAACCCTACCTCACAGACAAACCTCTGCTTGTTTTGACACCTGAATGTGGCCTGTTGAGGTACTCACCTCCCCCACACACACCGGAGCACCACACAGCTTTTATCTTTGTACACAGAGGAAACAAAAACAGCATCCATCATTGTCTCCAATTCTCCCTCCTCCCAAGAAAATGAAGCTGTAAAAATGCCATTCCAAGAATGTCTTGCTCAGGAGCTTACAGAACAGAAGAAGTAGAGTCAGAATGCTGGGATCCCACCTGAACCCATCCCTGTGCAGATTCAAGGCAACAGAACTTTTAGTCATCACACTCTGGGAGAAAAAGAAGAATCTGCCAAGTCATTCTGCAGAGTTCCTGCCAAATTCCCTCTCAGAACTAAAGACTGAGCAAAATTACACTCAGGACCAGACTTCTTGCCAACTGGAAGGTGAAATATCGCTACCACCCATGACGGGATTTGGCTGAAAACAAGTGTGGCTTCTTGTTGCCAAGAATGGCACCTGCTGAAGAAATGTAGGCAGAAAGTCAAGAGGCTGCAGGGATTACTGAGGGGGGGGGGGGGACCGATGATGCAAACTTGGCTGAGTGCGTAATTCATCTCACTGGTACAAATGTCAACCAGGAGAGAAGTGAGTGTAAAGGAGGGGGCCTCATTTAGGGTTGCCAGCTCCAGCTTGGGAAATCCCTGGAGATTTGGGGGTGGAGCCTAGAGAGGATTGTGGGAGGGACCTCGGTGAGGAGTAGTGCCATAGGGTTCAGGGGAAGTGACCTCTGTAGTCTGGAGATCAGCTGTAATTGCAAGATGTCTCCAGGCCCCACCTGGAGGCTGACTACCCTCGCTCAGTTGGATTTATGTCCCCACTGAAAGTGCCCCCAGATGTACAGAGATCATAGTGCAGAGAGCACTACTGGCTGCAGGAAGACCATTAGGCTGAGGACCTTCTGGAAAGGGTATCCTTCTTTCTCTAAGGAAGCTCACAAGTTAAGGTTGCTTGGCGGACTGGTACTTCAGACAGGCCATTGCAGCAAGTTGCCAACCTCCAGGTGGGGCCTGAAGATCTAGAATTGTAAATAATCTTCAGGGTACAGAGATAATTTCCCCTGGAGAAAAAGGTTGCTTTGGAGGGTGGACTGTATGGCATTTTACCCCACTGATGTCCCTCCCCTCCCCAAACCCCATCTACCCCAGTTCCACCAATCCCAAAGCTTCAGGGATTTCCCATCCTGGAGTTGGCGATCCTAAGGATATACCTTGTAAAGTTTTTAAGTTCGCTTCCATAAGTTCGCTTCCATCTTCAGTGATTCCTACAGTGGACCAATTTCACTTCATAATTTTTCTGTTTTTACAAAAGCGGTGTGACAAGGTCAAAACCAGGTACATACTTTTGAAAAAGATCAATACATAAATTTTATCTTTCACCTTCAGAAAGCTACTTTTGAGATAACATATCTACTCTTTGGACAACAGATGCACTTCCTACAAGTGTGGCCAGAGAGGGACATTGGATCCTTCAACATTCTCAGACTATAGGAGCCAATGATCTGATTTTATTCAAATGCTGATCTACCACTGCTCCAGCTCCTACATGATGACAGACTACAGTTCATAAAGCAGAAGCAGGTTTTGTGCAATGCCTCAATTGACAAGTCATTGTTAGATATGTCATTCCACCTCCAGAAGCTTCTGGGCTGATGCTGGAAGGACAGGAAAGAAGCACAGACCACAACCACTAAGCCATAGTTTGCTGGTTGAATATTTGAAGATCAGATCATGCCTGGGTTCCTAAATTAGGGTCAGTACAACAAGCCAGAGTTTGGTGGGATGTCTAGGGATGCCAGTCTCCAGTTGGGGCCTTGAGAACTGGAATTACAACTCATCTCCAGGCAACAGAGATCCGTTCCCCAGGAGGAAATGGATGCATTGGAGGGCGGACTCCATGGCAGTGTACCCCATGTTCTTGTCCTCCCCAGATCTCGAGGAGTTTCCCAACCTGGATCTGGCAGCCCTACACTCCCCCCCCCCCCATCTCCCATTGGTGGCCATGGGGGACCTGGCAACCGTATTGTCCAACTATAGGGGAATATGCATGCCTTCACTGTATCTATTTTTCTTCCTCATCCAGCAAAACCTTTTCATTTTTGCCCTGTACTAATGATTTCCCAGTTGTGTTTTGAGGAACCCTGAAGCTCCTTGTTGCCACTGGAAACCTCTCTCTGCAATACAGAGTCGGTGGAATGAATATACGAAATCAAAAGCCATGTATGACTTTATATGGAGATTCCCAAAATGACTCACAACAGTTGCAAAGTTCTGAGTCTTCCAGAACTCTTTATTAGGCTAGAATTTTTTTAAGGAGGGGAGGGAAAAAAAAGAGAACTTTCAGGCCATGATCTGAAGAACTTTTGTCTATTGGAGGAAACGAGAGTGTTGCTTGGACACTGGGAGGTGCTGCCCTTCTCTTGGCACTGGAGGGAGACGGTGGGTGTTATTCTTTCACTGAATAAAATGGCTCTCCTTGTTTAAGCTGGATGTTCCTCTGACTCCTCCTTCTCTTTCTGTCCCTTTGTTTTCTTCTCTTGTCCTGGTGATAGAATTGCCAACCTTCAGATGCGTCCTGGAGATTTCCAGGCTATGAAGATCAGTTCCCCTGGAGAAGATGACAGCCATGCAGCGTAGTCTCTAGGGTTCCCATTCCCCCAAAGGGGTGGGAGGTTGCCCACTTCCGTGGCCCCGATTCATCGGCCTCGATCCGACTGGCAGAGGGAACCTTTTCCCCAAAGTGCTGCATTTGCACAAACATGCCCGGTGCAATAACATCACCCAGAGTTGATGTCATTGCACAGGGCACATTGCAGGGGGGATGGTCAATCGTTTACGGAAAAACCATAGAGCTTTTCCTTAAACAATAAAGAATCTCCTGCAATGTGCCATGTGCAATGGCATCACTCCTGGGTGACATCATCTTCAGCGTGTGCTGAAGAGATCCTAGAGAAGGACAGGGACACCCCACACACACACCTGGCAACCCTAGTGGTCTCTGTGACATCACATCCCTGCTGAACTTCCTCTCCTCCCCAAACTCCACCCTCCCCAGGCTCCACCCCACAAATTGCCAGGAATTACCCAACCCAGAGTTGGCAACCCTGAGGGTACCTCTTGCAAGAGACCACACAGGTGGATTTAAACTGGCCTGACCAGATCAGACTTGCTTTCACCCAATGCTAAAAATGCTAGCTGGTTCTTTTAGGGAAATGTATTCTTTTGCAGAGGCTTCTATCAACTTCTTTCTACTGCAACAGTTTATTGCCTCTTGAGTGTTTGCTGTGTGTAATCCCACATATTTTCCTAACTGTGCAGTGTAACTAATAAATATCCTCAATAGTTGGCATCTGGCGTACAATGGCAGGTTGATCTGAATAGATAGTGGTGGTAAGTGGAACTCATATCAGGATGCTTTGAAAACCTGACCCTTCTAGCTTCAGACCTTTCCTCACTATGCCCTTTCAGATTTGCAGGGGTCAAACACTGGGGATTAACTGTGGCACATATTTTTATTTTAAGGATGTTTTATTTTAATATCAAACAAACATTAAAAACATACACATTTGGGGGTTCCATTATACACCTGTAAATCCTGTTTGGAGTAGAGGGTAGGAAATGTTCTAACTGAGCATGGAGCTTTGAAGTCTTGCATCTACCACCACTCTTTAAGATGCAAGAGAACTGGAATGGAAGTACTTTATACTCTAATGGCACAAAGGCAAGAAAGATGCACGGAGTATTTTCTAAAGGACCATTCACAAACTTGCATTAAAAGAAGACAAACTAAAATAATTGCCAACAGTATCAGCAAAGAATTACAGTGGAAGAATAAACTGCATCCAAAACCGATGTTGTGCGTGAGGATACCAGAGTTACCAGATTAAAATATCAGAACAAAGAGCTACTGCATATCTGCTACGGAAATAATACACTAATATTTGACAGCACTACGGTATTCTGAAATAAGGGATGTCTAGCAACTTGATTACTCTTACTGAACAGAGTGGTGTGCAGATGCAATCCCAAATATGCTTACTTGGAAATACCCCCATATTTAATTCAGTGGAAGCCCTGAAAATCTATGCATAATAAAACTAAGCTGTACACCCTTCTTGTACATTAGCAATGAATGCTTGATTAGGTAAGGGAGAGAGGTAAAAATACCCAAGGGTCACCTCCCTGGAAGAGCATTTTTAAGCAATGGACAGTATGTTCCATATATTGGTCATCCCCAGGTCCTTTTTCTGTTCCAGAACTCTTGGTGGTAGTGGAAAGTGCTGTCAAGTCACAGCTGGCTTATGGCGACCCAGTAGGGTTTTCAAGGCAAGAGATGTTCAGAGGTAGTCTGCCATTGCCTGCCCCAGCATCACAACCTTGGTATTTCTTGGAGGTGTCCCATCCAAATACTAGCCAGAGCCAGCCCTGCTTAGCTTCTTTTTTTTTTTTTGTAAAGAATTTTTTTATTTTTCAGAACATTAAAATTAATACATTTATCTTATACAAATCCTTTTTTTTCCATATTATATAACATTTTGTTCTATTTGTATAGTCTTGTTTTTATCTTATATTGGTGGTTTCCCACCACATCTGAAGCATAACACATTTTCCACTTTATCCAAAATAGTAATACTTATATCTACGTTTACATTTCTGGTAACGGTTATATATCTTTAAAATACTTATATACCAATTCTTATTTTCTATGTTCTTATATAATTCTAAAAAACAACTTCATTATCTAATTATCCTTAGTACATTCATATACTCTATTTCTATTCCCTTATGCTATTATAACCATGTATAAATGTAGTTTTTCATGTCCCAATATTTTTCAACATATTCTTTCAAATCCTTCCAATCTTCTAAAAAGGTCTCTGAGTACAGATTATTCAACTTTCTAGTCCATTTATCCATTTCAGCCATATATAACAATTTTTTCAACCATTCCCACACTTCTGGTATTTTTTCATTTTTCCAATTTTGTGCATACACCATTCTTGCTGTTGTTATCATATACCATATTATTGTCCTTTTCTTTACATTTATCTCTTCTAGTTTAAGTCCAAGCAGTAACATTTCAGGCAACTTCTTAAATGTACATTTCAAAAAAATTTCCATTTCTGCATGTATTATAGACCAATAAGTCTTTGCTTTATCACAAGTCCACCACATATGATAAAAAGAACCTTCTTTCTTTTTACATTTCCAACATTTGTTAGACATATCCTGATTAATATTTGCAATTTTTTTTGGTGTCATATACCATCTGTACATCATTTTAAAACAATTTTCTTTTAAATTGTAACATGTAGATATACTCATAGCATTTTTCCATAAAAATTCCCAAGATTCCATTTCAATATCTTTGTTAAAGTTTATCGCCCATTTTACCATTTGTTCTTTTACCATTTCATCAGCGTTAAACCATTTTAACAAAATTTTATACATTTTAGAAATCATTTTTTCCCATCTTCCTCCCAAACTTGTTCTATTTCATTATTTTTTTCTCTAAAACCAGATTTTTTATCACTTCTATACATGTCATATATTTGTCTATATCTTAACCAACCATAGTCAAAGTCCATCTGCTGCTGCTCCTTCAGTATAAAGTCTTTACCATGTCTTGTTAACAAGTCTCTATACTTCAACCAATCTTCTCCTTTGTAATGTGATGATGGATTTAAAACTTCTGCAGGTACAATCCACATAGGTATTGCTTCTGGAAAAAAGTTTTTATATCTTGTCCATGTGTCCATTAGCGTTCTTCTCAAATAATGATGTTTAAACATGTTGTCCATTTTTGTTTTACCATAATACAAATATGCGTGCCACCCAAACCTACAGTCATGACTTTCTAGGGCCAATAACTTTCTATCTTGTAACATAGTCCATGTTCCTACCCAAGTCAAACATATTGCATCGTGATATAGCCTTAAGTTTGGTAACTGGAACCCACCTCTATCTTTGGCATCATACATTATTTTCATCTTAATTCTTGGTTTTTTTCCCTCCCCACACAAACTTAGACAATTCCTTCTGCCAGCATTTGAATGTTTTTACATCTTTCACAATTGGAATAGTTTGAAACAAAAACATTAATTGTGGTAACACATTCATCTTGACCACCGCAATTCTGCCCAACAATGACAAATTTAATACATTCCACTTTTTAATATCTTGTATAATTTGCTGCCATAATTTCTCATAATTATTTTTATAAAGGTCAGTATTTTTCATTGTTAGGTTTACACCTAGATATTTTGTCTTTTTCACCACCTCACATTCTATAAGATTTTGTAACTCAATTTGCTTATTATTTGACATATTTTTACACATCACTTTAGATTTGTTCTTATTTACATAAAATCCTGCCAAGTCACCAAACTATCTTACTCTCTGTAACAAATATGGTAATGTAGTCATAGGGTCTTCAACTATAAACATCACATCGTCTGCAAAGGCTCTATATTTAAAAGAAAAACCTTTTATTGTTAAGCCTTTAATTTCTTTATCCTCTTTCAAATTTAGCAGTAGAACTTCCAGAATCCAAATAAATAACAACGGCGAAAGTGGGCATCCTTGTCGTGTTCCTTTTTCAATTTTAAAATAGTCAGTCTTTTCAGTATTAATTATTAAAGGATTTCTGTTCTTTACATATTGACTTAATGAGGTTAAGCATATAGTCTCCAATTTCAAGATGTTCTAGAATCTCAAACATAAAGTCCCAATTTAAATTATCGAACGCTTTTTCCGCATCTAAAAAGAAAAAACCCACTTCTTTTTCTGGATGTTTATCATAGTATTCAATAGCATCCACTACTACTCTTAAGTTGTCCCTTATTTGGCGATTAGGTAAAAACCCTGCTTGTTCTATTTGTATAGTTTCTTTAAGATGTTCTTTTAGTCTATCAGCTATAATCTTGGCAAAAATCTTGTAGTCATTATTTAATAAAGAGATTGGTCTATAATTTTTAACATTGGTTAACTCTTGATTTTCTTTCGGGATAAGTGAGATGGTTGCATCTTTCCAAGTTTCTGGGACCTCACCTGTGACTCCTATATCGTTCATTAATAGCAGTAACACTGGTGAGATCGACTCCTGTAATGTTTTATAAAACTTCGCTGTAAATCCATCTGATCCAGGTGCTTTTCCTAATTTTGAATCATTTATTGCATTTTTGATCTCTTGTAATGATATTGGATTGTTAAATAGTTCTTTAATTTTCTCTGTTGGTTTTGGTAACTTTAATGTTTGTAGATATTCTTTAATCTTTCTTCTGTCTTTATTTTCCTTCTTAAAAAGTTTTGCATAATATTTTAAAAATTCTCTCTTTATTCCTTTATTGTCTATTATCTCAATATTGTCCCTTATCACTTTAGTGATAAATTTATTTTCACGTTTTTTCTTTAATTGCCATGCTAAATATTTTCCAGGTTTGTTTGCACCTTCAAATGCTTTTTGTTGAAGTTTTTTCAAGTTCTAGTAAGTCTCTTGGTTCAAAATAGCTTTTGCTTGATCTTGTAGCATCCAGATTTCCTTTTGCAATTTCTTTCTCCCTGGTCTACTCTTCAGTTCCTCTTCTTTTGTTTTGATGGCTTGTACGATATTTTCATATTGTTCTCTTTTCTTTTTGTTATCTTTAGCATTTAATGATATCAATAATCCTCTCATCACTGCTTTGTATGCATCCCATACGGTTTGAATTTTTACTTCTTTCTGTATATTCGCTTGGAAATATAGGTCTGTTTCTTCATGTAATTTTTTAACGATTTCTTGGTTGTCTAGTAAGTCTTCATTTATTCTCCATCTCCCTCGTCTTTTTACCTGCCCAGCAGTCCATAGACAAGGATTATGATCCGAAATTATTCTAGGTAGAATTTCAACTTTTTTGGTCTTAAACGTTAAATTAGTAGTCATCCAAATCATGTCAATTCTTGAATGTGAATCATGTCTATTAGAATAAAAAGTAAAGTCTTTTCCTTGTAGGTTAACCTTCCTCCAAATATCTTCCAGCTTCTCTTGTTTTATCAATTCAAAAAAAATTTTTGGAAGTTTCCCCAATGCCTCATCTTTTCTCTTAGAGCGCCTGTCTATTTTGTTATTCACAGTTCCATTAAAGTCCCCCAACATCATGATTTGATCGTAGTTTACATTGTCCAATTCCACTTGTAATTCTTTAAAAAAAAATTCTTTGGCTCTGTTGGGGGCATAAATATTTACAATCAAAGTTTTCTGTCCTTGTAAAGAGGCTTCAATAGCTAAATATCTTCCTTCTTTATCTTTAAATATAACTTTAGGTTCCAAGTCTTTTTTAACATATGTTACAACACCATTCTTTTTATTACTTGCCAAAGAAAAAAATTCTTCTCCCAGCTTCTTCCTTATTAAATATTTGTGGTCTTGTTTCTTAAGATGAGCTTCTTGTATACAAATTACACTACATTTTTGTTTCTCCAATCAATGACCTACCATTCTACGTTTTTGGGGTGAATTAAGTCCATTTACATTCCATGTAAGTACTTTGTAATCCATCTTGATGTATTCTTAAATATCACCAAAGTCTTCCTTGTTCTCTCCAAGAAATGCGTACATTTCTCCTGAATTTTTAATCACTACTCTGGTGTTGCCATAGTAAAAGCTTAGTCCTTGTGGTATTTCCCAACGAAATCTAATTTTTTCTCCTTCAGTTTATCAGTCAGACGCTTGAAGTTTTTCCTTTCTTGCAGTATTGCTCTGGGCAGTTCTTTCATTACAATAATTTTCTTTCCATCTATTTCAAAAGGATCCGTAAAACATTTCTTGTAAATTTGTTCTTTTGTCCTCTTCATTGTAAATTGAACTACTACATCTCTTGGTATATTTTTATCCCTTGCATATGTAGAATTGACTCTATAAACAAGATCCATGTGTTCTTTGACAGCCTCTTCCTGTTCTTGTAAAAAATCTGCTAATGCCTCTTGCATTCTTGTAAAGATGTCTTCACTCAATTTTTCCTCAATGCCTCTAAATCTCAAATGGTTTTGCATGTCCCTATAATGCATCATCTTTTCCATCCTGTCATTATCTTTCATTGTTTTTTGAGTATTTTCTGCCAGTTCTTTTACTTTTGTTTCTATGTCTTGTGTTCTTGTGGTTAACTTTTGTAATTCCGCTTTTAAATCTATGAAGTTTTTATCTGCTTGTGCAGCTATGCCATTCATTTTAACATTTACCTCTCCTATAGCGTCTAACTTTTTTTCCCCATTGCTTCCATAACGGCTAATAGTTCTCTCTCTTTTTTTGCAGCCATTGTAGGAGAGGACCATGTAGCTGCTCTTGATCTTAATCCGCGGTCCGTCTTGCCTCTTTAAAAAAGATCAATTTTATCTTGTTTTCCAAATCAGACACCGATTAGTGTGTTCAAACAAGCTAGTCTTGCCAAGTCGAATTCCACTAGTTTCAGCCTTCTAAGTTATATAGTTTTTGAGATATTACTGTTTAAAAATTTTATAAATCCAAAATGGTGGGCGCAACTCCTCTATGGTTCATGTCAAAGGTTACAGTCTTTTTACCTTGCTTCTGGCTTGCTGTAGTTTCCTTTTGTCCCTTCCTCTTGCTTGCTTGTCTGCTCTCCACGCGTCACTTCCTGTTGTAGTCCTTTTGGTCCGTTGTAGTTCTTACAGTCCCTTTTCTCTCTTCCAGGTTTTCTTCCTTTCCCTTCTTGTCTGCTCTCCAAGCCGTCACTTCCTGTCTTAATCCTCACAGCTTAGTCTCGCGATGCTTGGCTCCCTCCTCCCCTCCTTGTCTCATGATGCTTGGCTCCCCCTCCCGACTCTTCTTAACTGCAGGAATGTTAAACAACTTGCTTTTTACCGTTTTTAAGTCCAAATACAGCTTTTTAATGTTTCAAAACTGCACTCATCCAATCTGCAACAGTCTATTGCTTCACCAGTTCTGCTTCTCGTCTTTCAAAATGCGGTAATGGTAAGGCAAAAACTTTTTTTCCGTTACCTTGTGTTGTTACTTCGCTTCAGATGTGGTCCCAACGTTTAAACTTTGTCCTCTTTGTTAAGGAATCAGGGGAATTGGTGATTTTATGCTGATTTAATCAGCTCGGCTCGGCTCCTTAGAGATACTTGCAGGAATCTTCTTCGGTTGCAGTGCTCAAGGTGTTGTAAAAGTCTCCTCCGAGACTTCTCCTTCACCGAGCTTGCTCAAACCTGGATTATATTGCTTGCTAGTCCTCACACTACCTGTGTGAGGTTGCGTCAGGTGGGATTAACCACCCGAGCTGTCAAGAAGAGCCACCGTCCACTTTGCCCACTTGCAAAGCGCGTCAGACCGCCATTCCTCCGACCGGAAACCCCAGCCCTGCTTAGCTTCTGAGATCTGACAAGATTGGGCTAGCCTGAGCTATCCAAGTTAGGACGACTCTTACTACATACAAAATAATAACAAAAAAAAGTGATTGTGAGTACATTGGCCGAGGACAGACTGGCAATCTAAAGCGGGGCAGGCACGCTTCGCAAACGGAGGAAAGGAGCATGTTCAGACATGCGCATCTGCCCGTCGGCTCCGTTGCGTGCTTACCCATCTCCCAATCGCTTTCCTTCCGCTTTACCTGGACACCGGTTTTTCCCGGTGTTCAGGGGCCTTCCTCCGCATGCCTCCTGCTTCCAAACAGTGTGAACTGGAAGAAGCGGGAGGCATCCGGAGGAAGTGTGAATGCACCGGCAAAAAGTTTTGCGCATGTGCGCATGTGCGCACATGCGAAAAACATCAAAGGAAAACAAAAAAAAGTGCAGCGGCGCGCGTAAGCCATGCGCGCTGGCTATGCGGCAGTCTGAACCCTCCGTGGCAGTCTGAACGCTCCGTATCGCCGCTGATCCACATTGCTCTGGCCAGTGTGAACGGCCAGCTCCGTGGGTTTTTTCCCCCACTCCAGTTCCCTCCGCTTTGCCTCCGCTTCAGATTGCCAGTCTGTCCTCAGCCATACAAAGCGTCTGCCACTACTGTACAATCAGTTTAATGGAAATCTAGAATCTGAAGGCAGGACTGCCATATAAGAGGATGTGCTTTCCTGTCTCCACAATTCCTCCAGTTGTGCTCCATTCAACATGAATTATTACCAAGTAAACATGCATTTCTTGAGCTAGTACAGTATCAAGAGCAGAGTTTGGAGGGATTTACTCCCAGATAATCATGCCCAGGATTATAGCCTTTGAGGAGAGCACAGAAAAGAAATCCTCTTTTCCCCCCAAGCTACTGCAAACCGCATTTCCACATGAACACTAAGTCAGCTTAGAGGGAACACTGCAGAAGAAGGAAGGAAGGAAGGATGTGGAAAGGAGGAAGGAAAGAGAGGGGTTGGAAAAGAAGAGATGGGGTGGAGTAGAGAGAAAGAGGAGAGACAGAAATAGTAACGGGAGGATGTGAAAAAATCTTTTTTTTATCTGCGAGAAGGGAAGGCTGAAATGTAGTTTATCAAGGGCTCTGTGGAAGAGCAGGGGAGGCCAATGACACCCGCAGCCCAGCTGCTGTCCCAGCACACAGCAGGGAGGGAGAGGGGCGGACTTACTTGGCTCTCATAGATGGGATGGGAAGCCTCGTCTGGAGGAGAGTGGGGGGGAGCACTGCACTGGTGGCCCTTCAATGTGCAAAAGGGCTCTGGCTGGAGAGGCACATTGGGCCCCCCTCCTCTCCCTCCCAGTCCACCACAGAAGCAGAGCCCCTGAGCCCCCCATCCACTCACCTGACCTGCCCCCTCCCAGCAGGGGGGTGACTTCCCCCAGGAAGAGCAGTCGGGGTGCACTCATCGCTGGCACTGTGCTGTGCCCTCAGGGCAAAGGCTCTCCAGGGTAGTTGGACAGGAAAGCGGAAACAACTCTGGGCTATTGGAGGGCAGAGAACCATGTCCCACGTGAGCTGCAGCAGATGGTGGGAATATGGTGCGGCAGCAGCCGGCTGTCACCCTGCAGGAAGGAAAGAGAGGGGGTGTGAGAGTCCAAGAGATTCCAAACTCCAAACCAAGGGTCTTAAACAAGAACTTTTTATTTGAAAAAGGATCAACTGGTCTTACACTTCTTGAGTCAGTAATGGGGGAAGGAGGTATGTTAAGATACAGTTATAGTGTATTCAAACCCTGGTGTAGCAAATAAACCCCCCAATCAACAAGCAGGAAAAAGGGCACCCAAATACATCAGCCCATTGTTTCCCAAATAAAAACGTGGAAAGGAAAGTGGTTTGCACATGTAGGAAAAATCCAATTAGCAACAAAGTCTGTGAGAAGACTCAGCCAAGGTTAAAGATAAGCAGAGGCGAAAGCAAGGGAGAGGAACACATTCCAAAGGAGGGGGGGAGAGGTACTCGGACTGCCTTGGCCCATCCCACCTCCCGACCGGGAAATGACAGTCTCACTGACATACTGCCCTCCTGAAAACCCCCTCAACCCTCAGGTTTTAAAGGTTACAACTTATGGAAGGCACGAATCTTTGCAGGAGTGTTTACATGCACAGAATCAACCCATTCATTATGTTCAGGACCAAAATCACGCCAGCTAATAAGATAGAAGAGGCGTCCCTGTTCTAACTTTTTGGGTGGTTTTGGGTGACTTCAACGTCCATGCTGATGATGCGGCCTCTGGTCAGGGGGTGGACCTGGTGTCATCCATGGCAGCACTAGGACTCTCTCAGTACATCTCGGCCCCTACACACCGGGCAGGACACATGCTCGATTTGGTCTTTGCCATGGGGGTTGCAGTGGATCGAATTACCACTTCGGTAGTGCCTTGGTTGGACCACTTTGCCCTGGGGGCCCGTCTGAATTTTCTGCCCCGGCTCCAAGGCAGTGAGCCTATTTTGGCTCGCCTGCGGAGCCAAATGGACCCAGAGCGGTTCCAGATGGCCCTGCGGGAACCGAAGCCCCCTGGCGGCTCGTTGGATGAGCTGGTTGAAGATTGGTACAGCCAGCTCGCTACAGCTATTGACAAGATCGCTCCCAGGCGCCCTCTCTGCCCCCGCAATAGACTGGCCCCTTGGTATACCCAGGAGCTGCACCAGAAGCGGGAGCTGAGACGGCTAGAGAGATGGTGGCGTCGCACTCGTGACGAAGCGTCAAGAGCATCTTATAGGATGCTTATGAAAGCCTATGAGATGGCAACTAAGGCAGCAAAGAAAGAGTTCTTTGCTGCCGAGATTGCATCCGCTAGCTCACGCCCAGCCCAATTATTTAGGACAATTCGGTCGTTAACAGTACTGCCAGACGGCAGAGCAAATGCTAGGGAATTGGAAATTGGCTGTGAGGCATTTGCAGGCTACTTTGCGGAGAAAGTCTTGTCGCTCCGCCGGGACCTCCCCACCACAAATGATACAGTGAGCGAACTCGAGGCCCCTTGCACGTCTTCGTTTCCGGGCTTAGATGGGTTCGACCAGCTGGATCTCGAGGAAGTTGACAGACTGCTCTTGACTGTTCGCCCAACCACATGCAGCCTTGATCCGTGCCCGTCCTGGCTTATAAGATCCGGCCACGAGGGGTTGCGAGGTACCGCCCGGGAAATAATTAACACCTCCCTTGCTGAAGGGAAATTCCCGGGGGCTCTCAAGGAAGCGATGGTCCGCCCACTCCTAAAAAAGTCACATCTGGATCCGGCTGAATTGGCTAATTATAGGCCGGTGTCCAATTTGCCCTATTTGGGCAAATTAATAGAGAGGGCAATGGCGTTACAGTTACAGAGGTATCTGGATGACGCTTCGGTTCTTGACCCCTTTCAGTCCGGCTTTCGCCCGGGCTATGGGACGGAGACCGCTTTGGTCGCTCTAACGGACGACCTCCGACGACATCTGGATCAGGGCGGTGGGGCGGTATTGCTGTTGTTCGACTTGTCGGCAGCATTCGACACAGTAGATCATCGGCTGCTGTCCCACCGCCTTGCTGACGTGGGAATCAGGGGGCGGGCCCTGCAATGGCTCGTCTCATTTCTCCAGGGTCGGGGACAAAGGGTGGTGCTAGGGGAGCAGCAGTCCTCGAGGCACCTGCTCGAATGCGGTGTGCCGCAAGGGGCAGTGCTCTCCCCGATGCTCTTTAATATCTATATGCGCCCCCTTGCCCAGATTGTCTGGAGGTTTGGGCTGGGATGTCATCAGTACACGGATGACACCCAGCTCTATCTGATGTTGGGCGGCCGGTCGGACTCCAGCCCAGACAATCTTGATGGGGCATTGCACGCCGTGGCTGACTGGCTCAGATCTAGCAGGTTGAAATTGAACCCGGTGAAGACGGAGGTCCTGTGCCTGGGTCGCTGCGGTCCAGAGTGGGGGGTCCCGCTCCCGAGCTTTGACGGGGCACCGTTGGTGCCAGCGCCGAGGGCGAGGAGTCTGGGAGTGCTCCTGGAGCCTTCCTTGTCAATGGAGGCCCAGGTAGCAGCCACTGCCAAGTCAGCCTTTTATCACCTACGGCTGGCGAGGCAGTTGGTTCCCTACCTGGACCGCGATGGCCTCGCCACAGTGATCCATGTGACGGTCACCTCGAGGCTAGACTACTGTAACGCTCTCTACATGGGGCTGCCTTTGGTGCAAACCTGGAAGCTGCAGCTGGTGCAGAATGCCGCAGCCAGGCTACTGATGGGACTCACAAGGCGGGACCACATCGGGCCTGTGCTGGCGGCTGTGAGAGTCCTGCTCAAAGTAGTCAAGGATCAGATCTCGGTTGGTTAACCACAGTTCTTTATTGCCTATTCCTACATTAGTACAGCATCTCGGGTTATTGTCAGAGATGAGACAAATAATACAAGCGGGTCTATTATACCATTCCAAGGAGTTTGAATTACCCATAGGTAGCCAATCCCCTGGAGGGAAAATTGGCGGGCTAAAAGGTGTCTTGACCGTTTGGTTCACACAGGAAAAAAGTGAGGTGTTAAGCAGTAAATTTCCCTTCCCAAACCAGATCCCTTAGTTCACATAACAATTCATGGCTCCAAGGTTCTTTAGCATAGATAAGAGATGAGAGCCGTCCTCCCCTTGAAGTTACTGCCGGGGCAGCTGGAATGCGGAGGCAGGGATGAGAGGCCTCCTTGTTCTCATCTTTAAGGGTTGTCACCCTCCCGACCAAAACAGGATTAATACAGGTCCCATACAAATGACTATAAGGTTACATAGTATTCATGCAAGATTACATTGACTGAATTGACAGATTCTGACACCCTGCCCTCCCCATAATCCCCTTCACCTAGCTTTCTCAGGGAACATTTTATGAAACAGTTTTATCAACTTGGGGGCATGAACATGTTCAGAACGAATCCATTCATTGTGCTCCGGGCCGAAATCTAACCATCTAACTAAGTAATACAAATGGCCCCTTTTCATCTTGGAGTCAAGGATTTCAGTTATCTCGTAGTGTGGACTCCCCTCCTTCATCAGTGGAGGAGGAGCTGGAGGAACTGGATGCCATGCATTCGGCCCAGGATCTTTCTTCAGCAGGCTGAAATGAAACACAGGGTGTACAGAACTCAGTGATTTAGGCAGTTCCAGTTCAAAGGATACCTCAGAGATTTTACATAGCACTTTATAAGGTCCAACATATTTCCATCCCAGTTTCCTGCTGGGCTGTAGCCCATGGATATTTTTAGTAGAGAGATAAACAGAGTCCCCGGGTTGAAGATCCCAGCCCGGTGCTCGCCCTCGATCAGCATATTTCTTGTAGTCTTCTTTGGCATGGTCCAGGGCCTTCCCAATTAAAGGCCAGGAGTCCTGGAGGCCGGACCACCAACTCTTAAAATCCGAGGGGGGGGTCTGGGGGTCGTCCTTGAGAGTCGGGAGTGGTTTACCTTCAAAGCCTCCCACTGCCATGAAAGGTGAAACCCCAGTAGAGGAATGCACTGCATTATTGTAGCTATATTCTGCAAAGGGCAATAATTCTACCCAATTGTCCTGGTGGTAGTTTGTGTAACATCTTAGGAATTGCTCGAGAATTTGATTAGTTCGCTCGGATTGGCCGTCGGTTTCTGGATGGTAACCCGAGCTTAAGGCAGGCTCTATGTCCATTAACTTCAAAAGCTCCCGCCAGAAGGTGGCAACGAACTGACTTCCGCGGTCAGATACCACTCTCTTGGGAAAAGCATGTAATTTTATCACGTGGTTGAAGAAAGCTTTAGCCATCCCTTTGGCTGTGGGCAGTTGCTTGAAGGGGGTGAAATGGGCTTGTTTGGAGAAAGTGTCAACTACTACCCAAATCACCGTTTTTCCTTTGGAGGGGGGCAAATTGGTGATAAAATCCATGGCTATGTCTTCCCAGGGTCTCGAGGCAGTGGGAAGGGGGTGCAACAATCCCGGGACTTTGCCCCCCCGTTTCTTACACATTAAACAGGTTTGGCATGCCGAGACGAAGTCCGAGACATCGCGGCGCATGCGTGGCCACCAGAATTGACGCTGGATCAAATTAAGTGTCTTTAGGAACCCGAAGTGCCCGGCTAGCTTGGAAGAGTGACAATTTAGCAAGATTTCCTTGCGTTTGTTCTTAGGCACCACTAGCTTGTCCCCATGCATCCAACAATGATCCTCCCTCTTGGAACACTCTCCCACCGTCTCCAATTCCTCTATTTCTTCTGGAGCATACTCCCCCCCCCACTGGCAGGTCCCCATGGTTAGCTCGGTTTTCTTTGCCTTGCTCCGGGTGACCACCGCCCCTCCCAGCTGCTGGGGGGAGAACATGGAGTCGAAAACCTCTTCCTTCACACTCTCATGTTGGGGTAATCTGGACAATGCATCTGCCAGGGAGTTAGCCTTCCCGGGGAAATGTTTTAACACAAAGTTAAATTTGGAAAAGAAGTCAGCCCAGCGTAGTTGCTTGGCGTTGAGGGACCGTTGCGTGCGCAAAGCCTCTAGGTTCTTATGATCAGTCCATATTTCAAATGGAGTTTGCGCTCCCTCCAACCAGTGGCGCCAAGTAGTGAGCGCTAACCTGATGGCCGCAGCTTCCTTGTCCCACACCGACCAGTTCCTTTCCGTTTCGTTAAACTTTTTTGAAATGTAGGCCAAGGGGTGCAACTTCCCCTCCGAGTCACTTTGTAAAATGGCCCCCCCCATGGCTACATCCGAGGCATCAACATGGATTATAAAGTCTTTTGTCTCATCCGGGTGGGCCAGAATGGGCTCAGAGGTAAAAAGAGTTTTTAAAGCCTCAAACGCCTTCTGGCACTCCCCATTCCACGCCAGTTTCTCTCCCGGCTTTCCTGCCTCGGGTCCCCTCCCCTTGGTTTTCAACAAGTCCGTTAAGGGAAGGGTGACTTTAGCAAAGTCCTTGATGAAGGTCCGGTAAAAGTTACAAAATCCCAAGAGGCTCTGCAACTGCTTCCTTGTTCGCGGAGCCTCCCATTGCACCACCGCCTCCACTTTCCCCGGGTCCATTTCCAACCCCTTCTGAGAAATGCGGTAGCCTAGGAAGTCCACCGACTCCCGGTGAAACTCGCACTTAGACAGTTTCACAAAAAGCTGGTTTTTCAGCAACGTTGAGAGAACCTCCCTGACCAAAGTCACATGCTCATTCTTATCAGTAGAATAGATCAAGATATCATCTATGTAACATAACACGCCCTTAAAAAGGTGCTTGTGCAACACTTCATTGATTAAACTCATAAAGACCCCGGGCGCGCCACTTAAGCCGAACGGCATCACTAGGTATTCAAATTGCCCCAAGGGGGTATTAAAGGCAGTCTTAGATTCATCCCCTTCCCTTATGCGCACCCTGAAGTAGGCATCTCTTAGATCCAATTTGGTAAAAATCTTCCCTTTGGCCGCCTCCGCCAAGAGGTCCTTTATTAACGGGAGGGGGTAGGCATTAGAGGTGGAGACTGCATTTAGCCCCCGGTAGTCAGTGCACAGTCGTAAGCCTCCATCCTTTTTCTTTCGGAACAGCACGGGCGCCGCAAAGGGAGACTTGGCGGGGCGGATAAATCCTCTCGCTAGGTTTTTGTCCAAGAACTTCCGCAGTTCTTCCCGCTCCGCCGGGCTCATGGAATATAATTTGCCCTTTGGGAGTTTCTCCCCCGGGAGGAGCTCTATGGCACAGTCCGACAGTCGATGGGGGGGCAACTCGTCCGCCTCGGTCTCACTGAACACTCCCAGCAAGTCTCTATACTCTTTAGGCACCATGGCTGGGGCGAGGGCGAGTGCGGGCGCGGGGGGAAGCGGGCTTGGGGGTCCAGGGCCCCATCCGGGGTCCCACCGGTGGCTCTGGCAGCGTTCGTCTACCCACGAAATCTTCCCCTCGCTCCATTTTATGTAAGGGTCGTGCGCCCCGAGCCAAGGGCTGCCCAACACCATAGGGAACTGAGCGTTCGGGGTGATGACGAAAGCTCGCTTCTCCCAATGCTCCCCCGTTCCCAAAATCAAACTCTCAGTCTCTGCTATGCACTCCTCCTTCATTTCCGACCCATCCATCTGGGTAAACTTCAGGGGTTCCGCTAACGGGGTGACTTTGGGTCCCAACCCCTCCACTACCAGGGGGCTGATTAGGTCTCGCGCGCACCCAGAGTCAATTAGAGCGCGAACCCTCATATGGGTCCCTGATCCAGGGGTCACCACCGTCACCACCATATATAACAAGGGGCCAGGGATGCTCACCGGAGATGGCGCTTCTTGGCGGGGGACCTGCAGCTCTGCGCCGCTCACTGCAGGCCGTTGGAGTTTCCCGACATCTGCGCTTCCATCAGCTCTAGCTCTCCCTGGTCACTTGCAACCCCTTCCAGCTGTAAAGCCCGGGGCTTCATTGGGGTTTTCCCTCTGGTGGGGGTGCTCCCCGCTCCGGGAGTTGAGGTCTTCGGGCCCTTCCCCCCTCCTCTGGGACAAGCGGAGGCGAAGTGGCCACTCTCCCCGCACTTCATACACAGCCCCTGTCGGAACCTCGCATCCCGTACGTCTTGCACATTGGATCGGGGCTTCGCTCGGGGGCCTGCTTTGCTGGCGGCCGTCGCGGACGCTCCCATCTTAATCAGGGCGAAGCGTTCCTCCATGTCGGTGGCAGCTCTCATCCAGGTGTTCAGTGTGCCTGGGCGACCTCCTAACAGCACTGTCTCATAGATTTCCGGGTTCAGGCCCTCCCAATATTTCTCCATGAAAAGCTCCTCCGGCCACCCATGGATCTTGGCGGCGATGCGCCGGAACTTGTCGGTGTATTCCCTCACCGACGACCTCCCCTGGAATAGCTTCCTCAGTTGATTTCTGGCTTTTTCCTCACCCAGGGGGTCTTCGAACTGATGCCGGAGGGCCCACATAAAATTGTTCAATGAGCGCAGCTCAGGGCCAGGGTTGTCGTGAAGGCTCACATACCAATCGCTGGCGGTGTCTTTCAGCTTGGACCCGATGTAGCCGATGCGATCTTTCTCGGTAGGGTAGAGGTGACCCCAACTGTCCAGGAATCTCCCGATCTCCAGTGTGAAGAAACGCAGCTTCTCGGGGTCCCCATCGAAAGTAGTCGTCAAAGGGTCGGAAGGTGGTGGGCGAGCGGCCGGCGCGGCCGGGACTGGGGCCGGTGCGGGAACGGGCCCCGGAACTGGAGCTGGGACGGCCGGCTGAGCTGGTTGCGCCGGTAGAGCGGGTGCCTGCGGCTGAGCCGGAACCCCTCCGGGTGCCGGCTGCTGTGGTGGGGCTCCGACTCCTTGACCGAGGAGGGCGCCTTGCATCGCCACCATAGCGTCGCGAAATTGGTGCTGGAGATCGAGGGCCAACTCGCGGAGCTCGGCGGTGAGTTGAAGCCGTAGGTCTCCCATCATCTGATCCAGCGGGACCGTATGCTCCTCGCGATACGGATCGGGCCCATACAGATCTAGTGTCTCCTCTTCGGGAGGCGGGCGACGCGGCCCTCCACGGTAGATCGGCTCGCGGTCGTCTCCGAGGTAGCTCGGTCTCCCTCGATCGGGCTGGTCTCCGGTGAGCGAAACTCTCACCCCTTTCCTGTCGTGTACCCACGAACTCACGGGACGGCCCCCGAAGTGGCTCCAGGCGTACTGGGGGGTCACGTTCTGATGGGTAATCGGGCGGCGCGGAATGTAGTAAGCCCCCTGGCTCGTGGTCACCGGCACCTCGGGACCTCCTCCGCCGCCACCACCCCCGTTCCCCGGATCCGTCGGGGTAGCGGGAGCCTCCTCTGGAGTAGTAGGTTTGAGGGGGACAAGGTCGTCTTCTGACATGGTCAGGAACGGATGAGTCCCAGTCACAGATCTCTGACAATCTGTGAGAGTCCTGCTCAAAGTAGTCAAGGATCAGATCTCGGTTGGTTAACCACAGTTCTTTATTGCCTATTCCTACATTAGTACAGCATCTCGGGTTATTGTCAGAGATGAGACAAATAATACAAGCGGGTCTATTATACCATTCCAAGGAGTTTGAATTACCCATAGGTAGCCAATCCCCTGGAGGGAAAATTGGCGGGCTAAAAGGTGTCTTGACCGTTCGGTTCACACAGGAAAAAAGTGAGGTGTTAAGCAGTAAATTTCCCTTCCCAAACCAGATCCCTTAGTTCACATAACAATTCATGGCTCCAAGGTTCTTTAGCATAGATAAGAGATGAGAGCCGTCCTCCCCTTGAAGTTACTGCCGGGGCAGCTGGAATGCGGAGGCAGGGATGAGAGGCCTCCTTGTTCTCATCTTTAAGGGTTGTCACCCTCCCGACCAAAACAGGATTAATACAGGTCCCATACAAATGACTATAAGGTTACATAGTATTCATGCAAGATTACATTGACTGAATTGACAGATTCTGACAGCGGCGCTGCACTGGCTGCCTATAGCATACCGAGTTCGCTTCAAAGTGCTGGTTCTTACCTATAAAGCCCTATATGGCCAGGGTCCAACATACCTTAGGGACCGCCTTTCTCCATACCAACCCCAGAGAGCACTACGGTCGGGGTCTGAACACAGGCTACGTGTTCCTGGCCCCAGAGACGCCAGGCTGGCCAGAACGAGGACCAGGGCTTTCTCGGTGGTGGCTCCTATCTGGTGGAACGAGCTCCCAGAGGAGATCAGGGCCCTGCGGGACCTGATGCAGTTCTGCAGGGCCTGCAAGATGGAGCTCTTCCGCCAGGCTTTTGAATGGGAGCCGCCACCGATGATACTAGGATACCAGCTGACATCGCAACCATCTTGATGTGCCCTGGTCCAACACGGTCTCAGCGGTGGCCGAGGGGGGGGGGGGGTAGACCTGCCACTTGGTCGCCATCGAACGCTGTTTTATGGAAGCTTTTATGAGTATTTATCTGTTGAATGTTATTTATTGTTATTTATTGTAATGTTTTTAATTGATTTTATAGGTCAATGTACCGATCAGGCCTTTGGCCCATGTAAGCCGCCCTGAGCCCACTTGCGGGGAGGACGAGATATAAATACGAACAAATAAATAAATAAATAAATAAATAACTTTGAATAGAGAATTTGGTCCACATCAAAATGAGGTTCACCTCCCTTCATCAGAGGAGGAGGAATCGGACATTGGGGTCTCCACACGTTTGGCCCAGGATCTTTTTTCAGGAGGCTGAAATGGAAAACCAGATGAACACCTTTAAGCGACTTAGGCAACTCAAGTTCAAATGTCCTGTCATTGATCTTTCTCAACACTTTATAAGGTCCCACATATTTCCAACCCAATTTTCTGCTGGGTTGTAGACCTTTGATGTTTTTTGTGGATACATAAACTGAATCTCCCTGTTGAATCTCCCATCCCTGACCCCTGCCTTTGCCCGCATATTTTTTGGAATCCTTTTTGGCTACCTCCAATGTCTTAGCAATTAATGGCCATGAATCACGTAAAGAGTTCCACCAATCAGCAAGGTGGCTAGGAGTCAGAGAAGCAAACTCCAAAGAGGACAACAGAACCCCTTCGTACCCTCCCGTCGCCATGAACAGAGAGACCATCGTGGAAGAGTGCACAGCATTGTTATAGCTATATTCCGCAAAAGGCAGTAAGTCCACCCAGTCATCTTGTTGGTAATTAGTGTAACAACATAAAAATTGTTCAAGAACTTGATTCACATGTTTGGTTTGGCCATCGGTCTCTGGATGATAGGCACTACTTAGCATGGACTCAACACCCATAAACTCCAGGTGCTCCCACCAGAAATTGGCAACGAATTGGGTTCCGCGGTTGGATATTATCTTCCGAAGAATAGAATGGAGCTTTATGATGTTAACCATGAAAGCCTTGGCCAGGGCTTTAGCTGTAGGGAGCTGCTTGAACGGGATGAAATGTGCTTGTTTGGAAAACGTGTCCACTACCACCCATATGACCATTTTGCCTTTATTGGGGGGAAGATAAGTTATAAAATCCATGGATATGACTTCCCATGGTTGGTTCAGGGTTTCCAACGGCTGTAATAGTCCCGGGGTTTTGCCCCCCCCTCGTTTGCACTTCAAACATGTTTGGCATGCAGAGACATACTCAGACACATCCTGTCTCATGCATGGCCACCAAAATTGTCACTGCAACAAATTCAAAGTTTTAAGATAGCAAAGTGACCCAACAGCTTGGATTCGTGGGCTGTGTGCATAACTTCACCTCATAAGGATTTGGGAACCACCAGCTTCTAATCCCTGAACCAACAACCATTCGAACCCCAGCTAACATGCTCACAACTCTGCAAGTCTTTTAATTTGGAAGGGTCATAAGTCCATTCAGAGGGGTTGGGCATTCCCCTTTTAATTGACTGACTTCTAGTTACCCCCCCCCCCCCGAGCTGTTCGGATGTGAACATAGAGTCTATAACAGGATCTTTTTTGTAGTCATGTTGGGGAAGGTGGGAAAGTGCATCGGCCAGTGAGTTGGGTTTCCCAGGGAAATGGCATAAAGTTAAACTTTGAGAAAAAATCTGCCCAGAACAATTGCTTGGCGTTTAGTGTGTGCTGCATTCTGAGTGCTTCAAGGTTTTTGTGATCAGTCCATACCTCAAAAGGCACCCATGCCCCTTCCAACCAATGACTCCACATAGTGAGGGCTAAGTGGATAGCCACCACCTCTTTGTCCCACACAGCCCAGTTCTTTTCTGTGTCCCCGAATTTTTTGGACACATATGCCAAGGGGTGCAGTTTGCCATCGGGGCCCTCTTATCAAATGCCTCCCCATGGCCACATCTGATGCATCTACTTGTACAATAAAAAATTTATTTTCATCTGGATGCGCCAAGATGGGCTCTGAGGTGAATAGAGTCTTTAGCGCTTCAAAAGCCACTTGGCATTCGGGAGTCCACTGCAAGAGTCCCCCTGTGTGAGGCTTCTGAGTCGAATCACTAAGCCAGGCTTTTGATGAAGCAAAAAGTCCTTTTATTCTTAATGATGGTTCAGGTACTCAATATTTGTTAGAGATACTTGGTTACAGGCAACAGGGATTAATATACCCAACACAGTCAGGTAAGAGCAGGCAAAGGGCCAATCAGAACAAATACAAAAAAGCGCAAAACCCCCCAACTGTTGGTTCTCACAGAAAAGGCGCAAAAGCACTAAAAATTCCCCCCTGCCCCTTAGTGACCTCGACTTGCGATTCACAGGCCAGGCACCTGGCTAGAAACAGTTCAACAGTTCTCCAAGGTTACAAAAGCAAGATAAAACATCCAAGTTTCCAGAGAGAAAAAGGGAGGTGACGCGGAGAGATAGCCAGACTGTTTATGTGACGCGATGGAATGTGGCAAGCCATCCTCCCGGGAAGGAAAAAGACACATTAAGCAGAACATGCAATAAACCCCAAGGCTAGTCGTAAATTACTGATAGAGACCCCAGGCCTGAACAATTAATGGCAGAGATTCTGACACCCCGGTTTGGCCGCATCTACACCATTCCCCTTGGTTTTGAGCAGGTCAGTAAGGGGCAAACAGTACTTCACGAAGTTGTTGATGAATGAGCGATAAAAGTTCGTGAATCCAAGAAAGCTTTGCAATTGGTGATGGGTTCAAGGCACCCCCCATTCCTTTACGGCTGTCACTTTAGAGCAGGGGTCCTCAAACTTTTTAAACAGGGGGCCAGTTCACTGTCCCTCAGACCGTTGGAGGGCCGGACTATAGTTTTTTAAAAAAACTATGAACAAATTCCTATGCACATTGCACATATCTTATTTTGAAGTAAAAAAACAAAATGGGAACAAATAAAATATTTAAAATGAAGAACAAGTAAAGTTAAATCAACAAACTTACCAGTATTTCAATGGGAACTATGGGCCTGCTTTTGATCAATGTCCGGTTCCACATTTGTCACTGCTAGTCGTAACAAGTGATGCAAGTGTGCATCAGTTAGTCTAGATCTGGTTGGAGATTTCAGATGTTTCATTCTGGAAAACATCCCCACCTGGCTCCTGGGCGCTCAGGACTGGTGCAGGTCTCCTAGCCGGCTCAGAGGCCTCTGAGCTGGCTAGGGGACTTGGGGCCGGCTGGAGCGCCTGCCCTTGCACACTTACCTTCTGCCTCCTTCTGGCTGACTGGGGGGAGGGGGTGAGGCTTGATCATGTGTCCTCCCCCCAGGCTCATCACTCCTGGAGCGGCACTCCGGTGAGTTCCCCCTCCAACAGACCCCTGGCGGCACACCCGGCGGGCCAGAAAAATGCCCTCGGCGGGCCGCATGTGGCCCGCGGGCCGTAGTTTGAGGACCCCTGCTTTAGAGGGGTCCATTTCTAATCCTCTGGGAGAAATGCAGTAGCCAAGGAAGTCAATCTCCCTCTTATGGAAATCACACTTGGACAGCTTAGCGAAAAGTCTGTTCTCCTTCAGTGTGGCTAGTACCTCCTGTACTAATTTAACAAGCAATTTCTCATCGGGGGAATACAATAAGATATCATCTAGAAAACAAAGCACCCCCAGAAAAAATACTTGTGTAGGACCTCATGAATTAAGTTCATAAAACTGCTTGAATGCGGGGGGGCCCAGGGGGCGGTTCTGTCCCCAATGCTTTTTAACATCTTTATGCGCCCCCTTGCCCAGATTGCCCAGAGGGCTGGGCTAGGGTGTCACCAGTATGCTTATGACACCCAGCTCTACTTGATGTTGGGCAGCCAGTCAGGCTCTGCACTGGATGATCTGGACTGGGCATTGCATGCTGTGGCTGGATGGCTCAGGCTGAGTAGGCTGAAGCTGAACCCAGCAAAGACAGAGGTCCTGTGCCAGGATCAGGGCGGTCTGAAGTCGGGGCTCCCACTCCCAACCTTTGACAGGGCACCATTGGTGCCTGCGCTGGTGGTTAGGAGTTTGGGAGTGCTCCTGGATCCCTCCTTAACAATGGAGGCCCAGGTAGCAGCCACCACCAAGTCGGCCTTTTATCACCTGCGGCTGGTGCGGCAGTTGGCTCCCTTCCTGGATCGCAATGACCTGGCTACAGTGATCCACGTAATGGTCACCTTGAGGCTAGACTATTGTAATGCTCTCTACATGGGGCTGCCCTTGTCCCAAATCTGGAGGCTGCAGCTGGTGCAGAATGCCACAGTGAGGCTATTGATGTGCCTCCCTAGATGGGAGCACATCCGGCCGACCCTAAAGGCACTGCACTGGCTGCCAGTAGCATACCAAATTTGCTTCAAGGTGCTGGTGCTTGCCTTTAAACCCCTAAATAGCCTGTGTCCGACATACCTGTGGGACCGCCTTTCCCCACATATATCCCAGAGGGCACTACGGTCTGGGGCACAACATCACCTGGTCATCCCAGGCCCCAGAGAGGCCAGGCTCGCTGCTACCAGGGGGAGGGCTTTTTTGGTGGCGGCACCTTACTGGTGGAATGAGTTCCCAGAGAAGATCAGGGCCCTGGGGGACTTTATGTAGTTCTGCAGGGCCTGCAAGATGGAGCTCTTCTGCCAGGCCTACAACTAGGAGCCACCACCCTGTGAGGCTTCTGCTCAAAGTAGTCAAGGATCAGATCTTTGTTGATGAAACACAGTTCTTTATTTCCAATTTCTACATTGGTACAGGTCCTCGGATTATTGTCAGAGATAACGCATACAATAGAAGCAGGTCTAATATACTCTCCAGCACAATTTGAGTTGCCCATAGGTAACCAATCAACAAGGGGGAAAAACCGCGGGCAAAAAGGTTCTCTGGCCGTTTGCTTCCCACAGGAAAGAAAGCGAGGTGTGAAGCAGTAAATCTCCCTTCCCAAACCAGACCCCTCAGATGTAGCCATATTCACATAACAAATGCTTTCCCCAAGGCTTTCGCATGTTGATAAGAAATGGTCCCTGTCCTCCCCTGTCTTCCCAGCCGGGATGAATGGAATGCGGAGGCAGGAGTGTGAGAGGCCCATTGTTCCCATGCTTTGAAGTTGTCATTCTCCCGGGCAAGCAGATACATAGACCAGGCCTGGTCAAAGTCATAAACCTGGGGTCACATAACATACATTCACAATGGTCAAGCTAATAGCAATAGGCATGATTACATAGTGGGTACAGGAACAGCTAATAGCAATAGGCATGATTACATAGTGGGTACAGGAACAGCTAATAGCAATAGGCATGATTACATAGTGGGTACAGGAACAGGTTACAATATATAGCATGAGATCCCAAAAATCCTTGTCTGAATCTGCAGATTCTGACACACACCCCCACACACTTCATGACCATCAACAACCCCAGCCCATATGGGTTGGGACTGGCCACGGGTGTCATCAAGCCTGTCATCTGGAGAACATTGGGCATACATACCATGCCATACTGACATCTTACTGAACACTTTATTGTTGTTGTTATGACAGCTGCTTTTATTGTGTTTTAACTGATTTTAATGTACATATGCACCTTGGCTTTTAGCCAAGCTATGTAAGCCGCTCTGAGCCTGAGTGCGGGGAGAGCGGCCTATAAATTTGATAGATAGATAGACAGAAAGACAGACAGACAGATTTAAAAATCATGCCTAGCAACCTACATGGGATCCTCCAGGACAATCATCTTGAGAGTGGCTGATTCTTCCATCTACCTGATCTCAATCTAACCATGCTTGCTGGACACTACACGCAGCTGCCGACCCTCTGAAACATCACTGAGGTAACCATTGTTGCAACTGTACCTACCATCAGAAGATATTGAACTCCAAACTCCTTAATATATACAACTAGTCTGTACTACTAACCTGACACATTTCTAACCTGTACCAAACTCACACAACTCACCTGAATACAGGACCTGACCTCTATCTAGGATAGAATTTAATTTGTGACAACAACTACTTCACACTTAATACTCTCTTAAAAAGAGCTGACACCCAGACTGACAAGCCTTGGTACTATTTGGCTATTTCACCTTATAGTACCTTGAATAATTTCTTAGCAACATGCCTACAGCTGTTGTGTAGTCTGAATTGCGCTATTAAAAGAAAACGTGTTCTTACCAACCTACTGAAACTCAAACCAAACATAGTACTTCTATGATTCATCTTATTTATTATTATTTTATTATTCTACATTTTTACCCTGCCCTCCCCGCAAGCGGGCTCAGGGCGGCTTACAGGGCGGCACACAGTGCCAGATCCAGATAAAACAATTTAAAACATTTTAAAATATAGAACTAACAGTAACAATACAATACAATACAAAACCTCTCTGCCATATAAATTGCACAAAGTGCTCGCAGAGGTGTTATTCCTGGGCATTCGGGTGGCTTCCTAATGGTGCTCTTGTGCCAGCATCAGTGTCATATTCCAGCCCACAACCCGGCCTGGGTCTGTCCCAGTTTTATCTTCCTGGCTTTGGTTGGTAAGGACTGTGATGAAAGAAGTTGACTGACATCCACATTTTGCCTGAGATGATTTAAGCAACCATCTAGAGGCGGTTGGCATAGCTTTACCAACTCCTGGTCAGTGGTGTTTGGAGGCAGCCCTCTGATGTACAGGTTTGTTTTACTTAGCTGATCCCATCCTGAGTTGCTGCTACTGCTGCTGTTATTATTGCTGCTGGAGATACTCGGGCTGGGAGGAGCCATCAGGTGAGCAGGCACGATGGGCTGCTGCTTCCGATAAGGAGCCTGCTGCTGCCCACAGAGTTGCTGCTTCTGTTGGGGAAGATCATTGCCCAGCCGAAGCCCACGCTTCCCCGCCGGACAGGAAGCAACTTCAGATGCAACTTGGCCGGCACGCCATTCAGGGAGGCGACCACTGGGAAGCTTAGAATCTTAGGAAAACTACCTAATCTGTGTTCCCTCTTAATAGATTTCAGTATCAATACTTGTCGTCAGGATCTTCCAAGTCAAGAGGGGTAGCCATTCTTATGACTCAGGACCTATGCTTCTCTTTGTCTGCCAAGCTTAGTGACCCAAGAGGTGTACCTCTTTATAAAAGGCCTTATTGATACATGCCCAATTACCATTGCCACAATATATGTACCTAATACTTGACAGCTGGAATTTATCCAAGACACGATAACCAAACTCAAATCATTTGCAGAGGGAGAACTAGTTCTAGGTGGCGATTTCAATTTCATTATTGACAATGAATTGGATAGATCTCACCATGTCCAGGGCAAACAACAACCTTAAAAATAAGTTTACCAAATTAGCAACCATTCTTGAAGAACATGATTTAACAGATATTTGGCGCCTGTTGCATCATTCTGAGAGGGACTGACCTAATTCCACTATCCTCCTCCCTCCTATCTCAGCAGATGACTTGGCAGCTCTAAAACAGAACTACAATTTTAGCTGGGCCTCTTCATTCTCTCTCTATTTGGGAATTTAACTTCTTGTGGAATCTTCTAAGCTAATTTATTTGAACCACCAAATTATGTACAGTGAAGTATGCCAAACTATTTTTAAATGGAACAAGCTAAATCTTTCATGGTTAGAACACTTTAATCTTCTCATATCTTTTATATTACCAAAATTCATTTTTTTTTCTTTCAGGCTATCCCGATAGCCATACCTCCATCTGTGATCCAAAAATGGCAGTCTACCTTACTTTCCTGTTTATCTGAAATGGGAGAAGGCACAGGATAGGATTTCAAGTGCTCTGAAAACCCAAGTCCAAAGATGGGTTCAGCCTCCCAGGCCTCTCCATCTATCAAAAATCTACTCTGCTGTCAAACGTAGTGAAAATGCAATGCTCACATTCCATCCTGGAATAGGTTGAATTGTGCACAAATATTATTCATCCTTTTCATCTTGACAATCTGATTTGGGGTACTTCATCATTAATAATAATGCTTTCCTCAACCCCTCTTTACGCCTTTGGAGAACCCTGGCAAACAGACTCTTACCAAAAATCTCCCATTGCTCCACTTTCACAATGCAGCAATGGTTTCTGGATAATGTAACTCCTAATGTACAAAACTGCTGGAAGGTTCATGGGCTATCACGTTTTTGTGACACTGCTTCGAGACATGGAATCCTGCAAAAAACAGAATTGGAAAAAATATTAGGACACCCAATCCCATACTTTCTTTACTTACAAGTACAGCATGCTTGTACTCAAATTAAACTAACTGACTTTCTAAAACAATCACATACAGATCTAGAATTCATTTTAAAACTATATGTCTCAGAATATATCTCTGCCATATATCAATTACTTCTCAAAGATCCACAATCTAAACCTATGCCTTATCAACTATCATGGCAAAAGGACTGTGACACCTCACTTGATGAGAACATCTGGCTGGACCTTTGGAACTCATCAAACTTTAAATCCTCCATAGCCACAGTGGAACTCCAAACACTGAAAATCATGACTCATTGGTACCTTACCCCACAAATGGTCTCTCACATGTGCCCTACCAAATCTACTTTCTGTTGGAATGTTTGCCAAATGTTTGGTACATTTGCCCACTGTTGGTGGAGCTGCGACAAAATTTGGGTGCAGGTCTTGAATCATATTAATACGATAACAGGAATTACTGTCCCATTCACACCTGAAACATTCTTAGATCACTGGCCAGTCAAGCTAAAGGTATAGAGTTCCAAACCAACTATAGATGCTATGCTTTTTGCAGCATGATGCTAACCCTCCAAACTTGGAGACCGATTTCCCGATTGCGTGCTTGAATTTCCCACTATTTGCCCCGCACCGCATTTTGACTTGCGGCTTCGCTGGAATTCCCCCGCGGCTTCAGTGATCCTGGTTTTTTTTAGGATCACAGAAGCCGCAGGGGAATTTGGGTGAAGCTGTGGGTCAAAATGCCACGTGGGGCAAATAGTGGGAAATCCAAGCACGCAACCGGGGCAAAGGGAAGAACAACACTGGAGCAGTGTAGCATGGGAAATCAGTCGGAGTTGTGGTTCAAAATCTTTGGGATCAGTCTCATGGATAACATCACACACAAAATCAACATGTTCCAAATGAAACCAGCAAAGTCCATCTTTGATAAGAAATGGTCCCCTATACTCGACTTCTTGTCAAAGTTGCAACAGTGGTTATGAAACTAAATCCTTATGATTTGCATTAGTTTTTTCACACAGGTTTTGGCAGTGGCTCTTTTTAATCAACTCTTAAGAGTCACCCACTTATACCTTTATCCACAGCACCAGTCTCTAAATGTAAATGGCTAAACTGATGAAATTCATACCTGTAATTTACCTGGCCTTCCTAATAAGTCAGCAACCTTGTATAGCACTCCATGGAGCATCAGTGTCGCTATTATCTGTATTGTCAGCACTCTAACATACTTGGAACACAGTTACTATGTCTTGTTGTATAATTGTTTTTGTTATACGCACATTGTTGCCATATTTTATTAGGATTGTACTTCTCTATCCTTATAGTGGTTTGTACGACAAAACTCTGTTGTTATTCTAGTATGTTTTCTGTTGCATCAAATAAAAATTACAATTAAAAAAAAGAAAGTGATGTTTGGCTTCAGCATCTCAGAGTTCTACTAATTGTGCATATTATAGTGTTAAAAATCCCCCATTTCCCGAATCTTTGTATCTTTCCAAGGGTAATTTATGACGTTCCCCTTATTCCTGCCACCTCTCACTGTAGATTTTTTCATCCCCCTCTTTTCTAAACTGCTTTATTCTCTTGAGAACCTCTCCTTGATGTGTTTAATTAAAATCTGTAACACTACCTTAATCTACTCTTCCTATATCATGCTTTTAATTTTGCTCAAAACATCATTTCTGGCTGTATTAACTCCGATGCTATTCTTCATCCACGAAGAAAATGAAGTCTAATGAGCATCTGTCAAAGGCTGCCTGCCATGGGAATGCGATTATCACTTTCAACAGGAGTGGCAGATGAGCTCAAAATTGGATTTTTAAAAAGAGAAGAACAAAACGTTGATATTCCAGACCTTTGATCTGCATGGAAAGGCTGGTAATTGTATCTCTGGCTGTTGCAGATGCCAGAATCCATGGACCTGTGAGTAAGCACTTACAAAGACATTAATCGGGGAAGGGGGCTGACCCAGGGGGTGCACAGGCTAGACAGAGTTCATGGCAAAGGCCATGTAATACATCAACATTAAACTATGCACAGGGTCTTTTCCCCACTGAAGAAATAGATGAGTTTCAAGTTGAGGAACTTTGTTCAGAGGTGAGGAAATGTAGCTTGACAATTTCTCATTGTTCCTTTGCCTGCATGATGAAAACACAGCTGTGCTATACTTGGGGGGGGAGGTCAAAAACATGTGACTCTATTTGACTGCTGCTGATTGGGCAGCCATGGGCTGCAGCTGTTTCTCTGACAGCTACTGATCGATCCTGAAGTGTGCCGTGCCCTCCAGTCAGAGTGGGGCAGGGATAGACCGAAACTTTCATTTACCAGGAAACTTCCTAGTGGGTCCTTGCCCTGGAGTGCTGCTGCCAGCCAGAGCCCAAGGGCAGCGTGGGCAGCATAGCAAGGTCTCCTCTGCTTGCACCCAAGCCGCAGCACCAAATAGGCCACATGGTTCAGGGATGGGGCTGCCAGCTCTGGGTTGGGAAATACCTGGAGATTTTGGAGGGTGGAGTCTGAGGAGGGCAGGGTTTGGGGTGGGGATGGACCTCAGTGGGGTATAAATGCCATAGAGTCCACCTTCCAAAGTGGCCATTTTCTCCAGGGGAACTCATCTCTGTCTCCTGGAGAATCCCAGGAGATCTCCAGCCACCACCTGGAGGTTGGCAACCCTATTCAGGGAACACTGGCCCCAGCTTTTTCCAGGGTTATCGTTATGTCCCAATCTATCTTCAAGTTTTTATGAAAGCATGAAGCTGCCTGAGTCAGACTATTGGTCTATTAAAGTCACCGTGGTCTAGCCTGACTAAGTTTGAGAGTCTAAGAGATTTCAAACTGCAACCAGAAGTTCTTAACCAGAAAGTCTTTTATTGTCAGTGGATCTGATGATCATCTACACGTCCTGAGTCAGTAATACTGGGAAGGGGTAAGAGGGGTTACAGATATAGTGTATTCAAACGGTGTAATGCAAAGTGAAACCTCCAATCACTACATAGAGAAAAAGGTGCCCAAATATGCTGGACAGTTCATTCCCAGGCTTAAAGCAGGAAAAGAGTTACAGTTAGCACCTGCAAAAGAGAAGCAGCTAGGACGCTGTGAAAGGCAACATTTTCAAGGTTAGGGAGGTGCAGCAAGATAAGCCACTGATGGTGAGAGTTGAGCTACATTCCATAGGTGGGGGTATGAGGGAATGATGTGGACGAAAGGGAAGTGCCACCTCCCGGCCGGGAATGACAGCCATAGCTGACACTAGGGTTGTGCTGTGAAAAACCAAGGCATGTCAACAGTCAGATATGGCTGTGCACTGAATACTCTTCCATATCAGTCACTGGGTATTGCCATGTGGAATCTAGTCCTACGTCTCTGTGTGTGTGTGTGTGTGTAAACTGCTGTCAAATCACAACCGACTTATGGTGACCCCAGATCATTTTCAAGGCAAGTGAGAAGCAGAGGTGGTTTGCCATTGACCTTCCTCTGCAAAGTCTTCCTTGATGGTCTCCCATCCAAGTACCGATCCTGCTTCGCTTCCAAGATCTGATGAGATTGGGCTATACTATTTCGTTCTATATTCCCCAGGGCTAAATGTGTGTGTGTAAAGTGCTGTCAATTTACAATCGATTTATGGCAACCCCAGCAAGAGGCTTTCAATGCAAGTGATTAACCAGAGGTGGTTTGCCATTGGCCTTCCTCTGCAGAGTCTTCCTTGATGGTACTGACCTTGCTTCGCTTCTGAGATCTGATGAGATCAGGTTATACGACAACATTTCACATTCCCCAGGGCTCAATACCAGTACATAATCAGGTTGGGATCAGGGAAGAGAGTAACGAAATATGGAACTTTGGTTAAGGAACCCAACTTTAGAAATCAGAGCTTGTGCAGTTAACTTAGGGGTCAGCAGTCTTTTATAATTGAAGCGCTAAGTGGCATTAAAATTCAGAACAAGAAGTCAATAGAGAGCCAGTATAAAAATGCTGATTTGCATAACTGAAATATACAATTTAGCATTATTGTTAACTGGCATTTTGATTAATAATCCATAAAGTGTTCACTACCCGATGATTGGTTGCTGTGAGTCCTTTATTAGGAAGTGGCTTACATGAGATCTCATAATAAGTCATATATATATGTGTGTGTGAGTGTGTGTGTGTGTGTGTGTGTGTGTGCCCTGTGCAATCATTTTAGGCCACTGGTATATATCTGCTCATGGTTTATACTTGGATTATGAGCAACTGTTTACCACTGTATGTTCTATTTTTGTCAAGCAAATCTAAAAAGGCCACTCCCCCTTTATTTGCTGTCAGGTAGCAGCTGACTTATGGCAATTTTTCACTCGGTTTTCCAGGCAAGAGACATTCAGAGTTGGTCTGCCGTTGCCTGCACAGCATCCTTGGACTTCCCTGCTAGTCTCCCCTCCAAGTGCTAACTAGGGCTGACCATGCTTAGATTCCAGAATCTGACAAGACTGGCCTAGCCTGGCCCATGCAGATCTAGGCAGAAGCCCTTTAATACCATAAACATCTTTGCCTGTTATACCTGTCACATATTGGTCATTCAAGCATCCCATCTGTCCCTCCAGTACACCTTAATAGTAAAGGTTTCCCTTGCTTGAAAGCCAGTCAAATCCGACCCTAGGGGGCCATGCTCATCTACGTTTCCAAGCCAAAGAGCCAGTGCTTTCCAAAGACTTTTTCCATGGTCATGTAGCCAGCATGACTAAACACCAAGGTGCACAGAATGCTGTTACCTTTCCATTGAAGTGGTACTTATTTATCTACTTGCAATTACTTGTTTTCAAACTGCTAGGTTGGCAGGAGTTGGAGCCCGAGATGGGAGCTCACTCCGTCACACGGCACTCGGGTCTCAAACTGCCGACCTGCCGACCTTCCAGTCCACAGCTCAGCATCTTAACCTCTGAGCCACTGCAGCCCCTACACCTTAATATATAATTTTCTTTTTCTTTCTTTCTTTTAAGGGCCATCGTTGTTTCCAGACTGAGCCACATTAGGCTCTGGAGCCACAGAGTTAGATGGATCTGCCCAGCTTTCCCCTCAGTCTTGCCCATTTCCCCTCCACGCTTTTGAACATGCAGGCCCCATGATTATCAGAGCAGTCTTTTTAAAAGATCAAAGAGGGTCCTTTCTTCCAGTTTCATCAGTGAAAAAGACTGTTGGATCCAATTCACTGGGTGCAGCCCCCTGAGCTAAACAGGGAAATTAGAGGCTTGCAGAGAAACTGTCGGAAACTGACATCCCAGTGTCAGGGTTAAAAGTGATTTTTTCAAAATCTTCAGTGATGTGTTTTAATGTTAAACCAAATGTACAATTAGTGGCTTCTAAAACCTTGGGTATTCCCATGGCAAATAAAATGGTGAAGTATTTAGAGGTAAATATTCCTAGGAATGTTAAAAAAAAATTGAGTATAATTATAAAAGAATTTGGAGTGGAATACAAACCAAAATGAGAGAATGGGGGAGGAGGAAAGAATTAATTAGTACTAGGAATGTAATGGTTAAAATGTTTTTAGTTCCTAGGTTGACTTATTTTTTTTATGTATTATACCTGACATATACCAGTATATATATATATTTCATTTTTTAATTTATTTTCAACAAATAAAGTAAACATTATTTTTACATCATTTACTTTTTCAGAGTCATTCAGAAAATTTTAACCATTCATAAAATTTTGACCAAATTCTTAAGAATTGTTCTTCATTCTTTCCATGATTTTGAAAGCTCAATCTGTCCATTTCAGCCAGGTCCATAAGTTTTTCCACAATCATATCTGGGGATGGTATTACATTTTCTTTCCAGAGACTTGCCCAGCTTATTCTTGCCGCAGTAAGGATATAAACTATTAACTTTTGTTCTTCTTTTTTAAAGTCTCCTGGTATCATATTCAAGAGGTACAGTTCCAGTTTACATGGCAGATTTAAATTTAATATTTCTAATATCAATTTGGTAACCTTACTCCAATATACTTGAGTTTTTTCACAGCGCCACCACATATGATAGAATGTCCCTACGTTTTTACCACATTTCCAACATAAATTAGATACATTACCATAACATCTAGACAATCTATCCGGTGACCAATGCCACCTATGAAACATTTTATATAAATTTTCTTTGTAAGGGATCGCTGTAGTATACTTTAATGTCTTCCAGATCTTTAACCATTCCTCTATATCTATCGTATAGCCAAAGTCATTCATCCATATAATCATTACATTTTTAACTGTCTCCTCATGCATTTCATCCATTAACAAAGTTCTGTAGATTTTTTGGATATTTTTTTCATTTGTGTCTAGCCAAGCTTTCTCTATATCGGTTTTAGTGTTTAAAAAACCTATTTCTTTATCTCTTTTAACTCTAGTTGTTAACTGGTGTTTTTCTAGCCATGATAATTGAATCCCTTCAAGAGCTAACCTTTCAAAACTTTTTAAGTTATTTGAGGTATTGAGCAGATTTTCATATTTAGCTTTTTTATAACTAGTTAGTAATGTAGGTTTAATAAAGGCTTCTAACGGTGATATCCATATAGGTATTTTGGGAAAATATAGAGTTTTAATTTGTTGCCATATCCTCATCAAGGCTCCTCTTACCCAGTGGTGGCTAAAGTTTGAGTGCACTTTATCTTTTTCATACCATAGGTATGCATGCCACCCCATAGCTAGATTGTGCCCTTCTAGTGCCAGCCCTCTTGTATCCTCAAGATTCACCCATTCTCTAATCCACGTTAAGGCCGCTGCTTGGTAGTACAATTTCCAAGCGGGGAGGTTAAATCCCCCTCTCTCTTTCATTTCTTGAAGTAATTTTAATGTTATCCTTGGTTTTTTTGGATACCATATAAATTTTCTGGTTGCTTTATCTAATTCGACAAATATATTATTATTTTTTAGTACTGGAATTGATTGGGCTAAAAATAAAAATCTAGGGAAAATATTCATTTTTATTACTGCTATTCTACCTAATAGTGATAATTGTAAACCTTTCCACTTATCTAGATCCTTCTTAATTTCTTTTATCATTTTATTATAATTATTCTCAATTAGGGCGCTATTTTTATTTGAAACCCATATGCCTAAATATTTTATCCTTTTTTCTACTTTCAAATTAGAAATCTTCTCCAATTTAGTTACTGTTTCTTCAGAACAATTTTTAGTTAAACATTTTGTTTTATTATAGTTAATTTTTAAACCCGCCACTTTACCATATTTCTCAATATCTTTTAATAATCTTGGAATCGAAGTAAAGGGTTCTTCTATTATAAATAAAAGGTCGTCAGCAAATGCTCTAAACTTATATTCGTATTTTTAAATCTTTATTCCTTTTATCTGTTCATTATTTCTTATCTGGTCATTTAATGATTCCAAGGCAAAAATAAATAGAAGTGGGGATAGAGGGCAGCCCTGTCTTGTACCTTTCTGGATACTAAAGTCTTCTGTTAATTCACCGTTAATTAGCGCTTTTGCACTTTGGTTCTTATAAATTGCCTTAATCATAGTTTGAAATAAGGGTCCCGCTTCCCATGTTTTTAATTTCTGCAATAGGAAACTCCACGATAAATTGTCGAACGCTTTTTCGGCATCCAAGAACATGAATACCGCCTGTTTCCCTGGATGTACATCATAGAATTCTAAAGCGTTCATTAATGTTCTTATATTATCCTTCATGAAACTTTTCGGTAAAAATCCTGCTTGGTCTGGATGAATTATTTCTAACAAGACCCTTTTTAATCTTGTCGCCAAAACATCTGCAAAGATTTTGTAATCTGTATTCAGTAATGAGATTGGTCTATAATTTGTGATCTGCTTTTTACCTTCTTCTGTTTTGGGAATCAGAGTTATTACCGCTTGATTCCAGGATTCAGGCATTTCTCCTGTTTTGCCTATTGCTTCTATTACTTTTTTAAAAGGGAGGCTAACCTGGTCTTCAAATATTTTGTAGATCTCACCTGGGAGGCCATCTAATTCTGGTGCCTTTTTACCCTTCTGCTTTCTAATTGCGTCTGTTAGCTCCTGTATTGATACTGCCTGATTTAATATCCTTTGTTGTTCATCTGAGAATACTTTACTGTCTTTTGAAAGGTATTTCTTTGTTTGTAATTCATCCTCATCTTCCTGTTTTTTATATAGATTTTTATAAAAATTTTCAACTATTATCTTAAGATCTTGTATTAAGCATTTTTCCTCTCCCTTATCATTTTCTAAGGCCAATATCATACTTTTTTGTCTTTCTTTCTTTAGTTTATACGCAAGCCATCTCGTTGGCTTATTAGCATTTTCAAAAAAATGCTATTTTGCGTATTCAATCTCTTTTGCTAATTCTTGTGTCAAAATAAGATTTAGTTTATGTTGTAATTTTTTTATTCTTATTTTAATTAAGTCCCTATCCTTAGTTTTGTTTGCTATTAGCTTAAGTTCTATTTTTATCTTACTACATAACTGTTCATAATGTTGTCTTTTTTGTTTTGCCTTCCAAATCTGTTGGCTAATAAGAATACCTCTCAAAAAAGCCTTAAAGGAATCCCAAACTACCTTAATTGGTGTTTCAGGTTGTATGTTTCTGTTAAAAAATTCCTTAATTTCAAGCTTAGTTTTATCTACAAATTCCAAATCGCTCAGCAAATCTCTATTCAAGACCCAACGAGTACTTCTTTTTCTTTCTTTAAGAGATATTAATAATGGGTTGTGATCTGCAAATGTGGCAGGCAGGATTTCAGCTTCCATCACCTCTTTTACTATTGACGCTGAGATCCATGCCATGTCTATTCTTGACCACGATTGATGTCTATGTGAAAAAAAAGTATATTCTCTTTTATTTGGGTATCTCGTTCTCCATATATCTATCAGGGTAAATTCATCTGCTATTTTCAGAAAACTTTTAGGTAAAACCTTTCCTTTTTGTTTGATTTTCCTCCGACTATCTTTATCCAAGACCTTATCAAATATTGCATTATAATCTCCAATTAGGCAACTATTTTCAAAGTTTTGTCTTGCTAGGAGATTTAATATTTTCTTATAAAAATCTTCCTGATTTTGGTTAGGGGCATAAATGTTTATTATAAGCGTCTCTCTGCCTTGTCTATTTATGGTAATGGCTATTACTCTACCATCATCCGATGCAAAAATTAATTTTGGGTTTAGATGTTCCTTTGCAAATATTACCACTCCTTTTTTTTTTTCTTATCAGATGCTATGAAGGCTTTCCCTAACTTTTTTGATATTAAATATTTCGTATCCTCCTTCTTAATACGCGTTTCCTGAAAACAGATTATTTCTGCTTTTAACTTACTTGCCTGATGAAATTTTTTTCCCCTTTTTTGTGGACTATTTAGTCCATTTACATTAACGGATAGTATTTTAATCGCTTTCATCTTCTCCATCTTGTTCTTCTTCTTTCTCTTCCTCCCTTTTGTTCTTGTATTGGAATCTAGTCAGGACTTGTGAGGGTTTAAATTCTAATATTTTTTTTCTCCTTCTGTTTCCTTTCTCGCTTTTGTTGTTTCTTCCCTTGGATTTAATTTCCTCATTGTCGTCTTCTTCATCTTTTTCTTCTTCTTCTTCCTCCTGACCTTGTCCCAGATCTTCTCCAAAGGATTCCAAGAAATTTTCTACTTTGAATATCGAATCTAGTTTATACCTTTTCCCTTGATATTCGAAAAGGACCCCTTCCGGATATAACCATTTATACATGATGTTTCTTGCTCTCAGTAATTCCGTCAATTTTTGGTATTTAAATCTTCTTTCTCAGACCTTCCATGGTATTTCCTTAAGAAATCTAAGTTCTTCTCCTTGGATGCAGACTTTGTTTTCATTTACTGATCTCATTATTTTTTCCTTGGTTTCTCTTTTCATGAATTTAATATGGACCTCTCGAGGGACATTATATTTTCTTGCGAAATATGAGTTCCTCCTATAGACTGATTCTATTTCCGCTGCTAATTCTTCCTTCGTGCCTATTTTGAGTTGGTCTACTATAGCTTCCACTAAGACTTCTTTAAGGTTGGATCCAATTTTTTCAGGAATATTTTGACACTGTAAAATCAGAGATGCCTTACCCAATTCAAGGTTTATTATTGCTTCTTCCAACCATTCGTTTTTTGCCTTTAATTCTTGAACATTCAATTCCATCATAACTCTCCTATTTGTTTTAATTTGGTTTGCTCCTATTTTTTGAATTTCTTGGTTTATTTTCTAGTAGTTGCCTTCTGAATTCCTCAGAGTCACTTTGCATTTGGCTTGCAATTTCTTCCATTTGAGCTTGCATCTCCTGAATGGGTTGCATCTCTTTTTTAATCAGTTCTGGTAGCGTATGTTCAATAGTATTTTTAAGCGCTGCTGAAATTGAGTCTTCAATCAGAGATTTCAGGTCTTTAGTTGACATCAGTGGGATAGGTGGGGTGGGTGGTTTAGTTGGGTTACTGTTTTTTGCTGACTTGGCGATGGTATAGAGGATTTCCTATCTTTACTGCTTCCTCCTGATGCCATGGTATGGTCCTAATTTCTTTAACTAATTACTTGTAGAATTGGCAGGTTATCTAGTAAGTTATTTGATCTTAATTTCTTTCACTGTTTACTTGTTGAAGTAGTTTGTACTAATAATTCCCCTAATAACCGTTTTTTAGAACGCTTTGTCTTAATATATAACTCCCAATTAGGTTAATTACTTAATATATAACTCCCTATTAGTTTAATTAATTAATTTAATAGATTTGTCACTTATCCCCCTAAATTAATTCAAAAATTTGATAATTATTTAATTTAATTTTAAACAGGGATGAGAATCTATCTAATTATCTTGATCAATTAATTTTATTTTAATAGCTAAATATTACTTGTTTGATCCTTATTTTATATTCAAAATAACTATCAATTTAATCAGCTTTATCTTATTATTATTTTTATTTATTTTCCCCCCTCAATTTATTTTATCTCAATGTATTAATATTTAATTAAGTTTGTACTTAATTTTTTTCCTATTTTGTAAGCCTTTAATTAGTATCTTAAATTTATTATGTACACTAGTTCAACTATTTGATTGTTTAGTTAAATTTTGCTCAATTTCCCTAATTTTATAAGGTTTTTGAGGTTAATTAATTATCCAATTAATTATATGAGTTTCCCTGAGTAAATTAGGTTTAAATTTCTTTCACTTCCCTACACTAATATTAATATTTTCTAGCTATCTTCCAGTTAATTAATTATTTTCTAACTATCTTCCAATTAATTAAATAGCTTGAGAAACTAATATGCTTTTAAGTGCTCAGCTTCGCCATATCAACAAAAATATAACAGTATTATACCTCCTTTAACTTTGCCTTTAGGTACAACCTCTCCCCCCCAAATAGACAAACAAACAAACCCAAACCAGTCAGAATTACAATCACAATTACAAACAGTTATTCTCCAACTATTTTCTCGCTTCCTGTCCTTCTGTTCTGTCTAAATCCATCCCGCTCTCTGTTCCACTGGTATTCCGTTTGGATACTTGTCACCTCCTTTTCGTCAGTCACGCGCCGGCTCTCCTATGTCACCAGTACCTTGCTCGCCCGGTTGGTTCTACTTCCGTGTTGAACTGCAGCCTGAGCGCATGCGTCCCCCTCTCCACATCAGCGATGCTTCTCAGCTCTGGGCGCTTGCGCAGATCCTGCTTCCGCATTCCGTTTCTCCACTCCCCATACACCGCCACAAACGCCGAGTGACTCAGAAATTTCCAACGCCGTTCGCCATGAACTTCTTAAAGGTACCTCCTCTCTGGCTACTCCGCCACTTCTACCTTTGCAAAAGAGATCAAAAGAAACTTTTCTGCAGTATTTATATTTTTCTCAGAGTCCCCCCTTCTTACCAAACCACTCTAGTCCTGTAGCCTTTTCTGGGGGGGTTCCTTAATGCATTTTCTACTCCATATTAACTGTCTATCCCCTTGCCGGTTTTTACAGTTTGCTTCCCCCTCTACTTTCTTTTTTTATCTTTAGTATTGTGAGCCCCTAGGAGTAATTAAACTTAGCTTTTTTTATTTCCACGGTCTTCATCCGCTAGACTCCTCTGGCTCTTGGGTTGCTCTTCTCATCGGCTCCCTGGTCTCCCGCCGATGTCCTTTTGGTTTCTGCTTCTAGGGCATGCCACTGCTGAGGAGATTCACCACTTCTCCTCCCGCTGAGACCTCAAAGCCCCTTGCCACTTTTCTCTCAACCTGAGAAAAGTGTGGCTGACTATATGCCAAAAAACCCCCAAAAGTTTAAACAGACGCTATCGGAGCAACGCTCCGCACGTCTGCTCTCGAGCTACCAGAACTGGAACACCCATACCAGTATATATATTGAAGAGGTGGCAAGAAGATATAGACAGATTTGTTTTTGCATCTAAGAAACCAAGGATGGCTGGAAGGTATAGATATTATGGAATAAAAGATGGGGGATTCCCAATATTAGTATTTATTATGATGCATGTCAATTAAGACATTTAATGATTTGGTTGGAGGGAGAGTCAGGAGAAGATCTTGGTTGGATAGAACAGGAAAATTTAGAAATAGTAGGAGGAAAGGGTAGTCTGTTTGATAGGGAAAAAAGGAGGGAAGATAGGTGATAAATTATCAACTTTTCTGGGGCCTTGCATGGTATGGGAGAAATGGAAAAAAGAGCTTGCTCTGGGAATATCACCTCTTACCAAAATGTGGTATTATGATAAATTTACCCCGTTAAGGGGATCAATGTCAAAGGAGGTAGGAGATAGACTAAAGGAGATTATGATTAGAGAGTTGAAGAAGATCTGGGGAACAGAAGGGATGATGGAAGAGGAGAATAATATTTTGAATAGGATGAACTGGTTGCAAAAAAGTCAAATTTCTGCATTGTTGAAGGAGGAAGAAATTAATAATATTGGTAAAAGGATTATCACTCCCTTTGAAAGATTGGTGAAAGAGTATGGAGAAGATAAGGTAAAAATAGTTTCAAAATTGTATAAGGTTTTATTAGGCATAGGGAAATCACCGAGAGAGTTTATGAAGGAATATTGGGAAACAGATATTTAAGGAAAAATTTTGGATGAAGAGTGGGAAAGGATTTTTAGGTTACTTCCCTTTGTTACAACGTCTAGGTTAATACAGGAGCAGGGTTTGAAGATGATGCAGAAATGGTATTACACACCGGTTAAATTGTACTATATTTCAAAAACTGGGAGTAAAAATTGTTGGAGGAAATGTGCAGAGGTAGGAACGTTCAGTCATATGTGGTGGGATTGTCCTTTAGAAAAAAAGTTTTGGGATCAGATTGGTATAGAAATGTCGGGGATCGTGGGAAGAAGGGAAAAAATATCTAAAGCCAAGGGTCCATTGGAGCAGGAGCGCACAGGAGTGCAGCTCCGGGAGTGAGGAGCCCAGGGGGCAGGCAGATGACCAAGCCCCACCCCCTCCTCGGCTTCCCCGAGCAGTGCAGAGGTGCAGCACCCTGGGGAAAGCCCTGCTAGGGTCTTTATTGTTTTTAATGTTTTGTTTTAATATTGATAATTTTATCATTGTTCCTTTTATGACTGTGTGCTGCTTTTCCAGAGACTTGCTCAAGGTGGCATATAAATTTTCGAAGTATACCATTTTTTATCTGGGCATGTGGCACATAAGTACTGGAGAAATTTCACCAACCCTTCAGCAGCTTCCACCTTATCAGTTTGGTGTAGTGGTCAGGAGTTGGATTCTAATCGGGGAGAATCGGGTTTGATTCCCCACTCCTTCACATGCAGCTGCTGGTGTGACCTTGGGCCAGTCACAAATTCTCTCAGAGCTGTTCTCTCATGAGCAGTTCTCAAAAGACCTCTCTCAGCCCCACCTACCTCACAGGGTTTCTTGTTGTGTGGAGGGGAAGGGGAAGGGATGGGTGGTGCACATATCCTGGGTATCTCAAGTCTACTTGAAACCTGGTGGTTTCAAGGGAGAAGGAAGAGAATGTGGGTGTGTTCTTTGGTGGGGAGGGGTTATGCTGAAAGTCCATTGTCTTTTTACTGATAGAAGCAAGCTTGGTTGCCTACCAATTGCCACTGAGGGGCAGTTAGACCCACCTGGCAGTGGGCGTTGGAGAAGAGTGGACCCAGCACCCAGTCCATCCCCTTCACCAGCTCCCTCCAGACTGAGGCCGAGACATTGGCCAGTGGCTCTGTGGGCGGGACTGAGGCAATGCAACGAGAGAATGCAGCCAGTGGCCAGGGACCCCTTTTGAGCCAGTTTGGTGTAGTGTTTAAGTGTGCAGGCTCTGATCTGGGAGAACCAGGTTTGATTCCCCACTCCTCCACTTGCACCTGCTGGATGACCCTGGGCAAGCCATAGCTTTGTACCAGCTGTTCTCTCAAAGACAGTTGTCTCAGAGGTCTCTCAGCCTCACCTACCTCACAGGTTGTCTGTTGTAGGGAGGGGAAGGGAAAGGAGTTTGTAAGCCGCTCTAAGACTCCAAGTGAGTGAAGGGCGGGATATAAATCCAATCTCTTCTTCTCTTCTTCTTCTTCTTTGAGTGGCAGTTCTTGCAGCCAACTGATTTTGCCACCCCATGGAATGTTGCCACCCAACTGGCTTTTATATAATAAGGAAAGGATAATTTATAAACCACCCTCCCCTGAAGGGCTCAGGGTGTGTACAACATTATTAAAACACACAGGGATTAATATGTTGGATAATAATTAATTACAGACAATACATAATAGAATCAGACAGATGACTGATGGCATATACTGTATTTCTCTCCCTCCATAGGACACCATAAGCCAGACATGGTAAAAGGCCACTGATGTCCTCAATTTTAGGTCCATCAGATATATTCCTAAGTCTGCTTGCCATTCCTGACAGTACCTTTCCTCCTCTCAGTACAACATCACCATTTATTCTCAGTTAGGGATGCCCATCCCCAGGTGGGTGCGGGGATTCCCCGATTTTGTGGGCTCCTGCCTGCTCCCGGCCACCTGAAATCTTTCTCAACCAATAGCCTCCCAGCTATCAAGCGCTTCAGTGCAGCATATAGGAGGACTGACAGAGCATTGGTTCCAACTAGAATTTTGATCTCCACAACAGAAGGGAGATGTGGCTTTGAAAAAGAGGACGGAAACATGTTTACATGCCTGGAATATATGTCGCTGCATAACTTCCAGTGGTTGATCTGTTATATAAATTTGTCATATTGAGAACTTCAGAACTAGTAGTGTTACATTGTAAGCTTGATTTATAGCTCATGATTGTTGCATTTTGAGAGTTTCAGAACTTTATGTGTTACATTGTAACTTTGGCTTGGAGCTTTTGACTTTGTATGAAATACTTTTGGAGTTGGTATAAGAAAACTTTGATATATATTAAGACTATATACTCCTTTGGTACTTCAAAATACTTATTTAAAGGCATTGATATAAGAATTGCTAATTGCATTTGCAGTGTTCATTTGTTTTTGATATTTTCTCCAGGGGAACTGATCTCTGTCACCTGGAGATCAATTGTAATAGCGGGAGAGGTTGCCAACCCTAGCTGTCACTTATTTTCCAGCCAGGGGCTCCTTCACCCACTGTGTGCTCACATCCCCTGAAAGTGAAAGGATAATTCTAGGTAAAGTTACTGCAAGCTTTTATCCCGAACACAGTTTCCAGCCATGAATATATGAATATACAAAGCTGCCTACTACTTTGGGCTGCCAACCTCCAGGAGGTGGTTGGAGATCTCCTGGGATTACAACTGATTTCCAGGAGACCACATTGCCTGGGGAACACTGGCTACTTTGGAAGGTAGACTCCAGTCAGCTATGGCTGCCATTCCCAGGCGGGAGGTGGCACATCCTATCCCTCGCCTTGGGCCTCTCACCCCCTCCTTTGGAATGTTGCTCTCTGTTCTCACTAGCAACGGCTTATCTCACTGCGCTTCCCTAACCTTGACTGTGTTGCTTTTCACAGCATCTCAGCCACTTCTTTCTTGCAGGTGCCAACTGTAACTTTTTCCTGCTTTCAAGCCTGGGAATGAAACGTCCAGTATATTTGGGGGCCTTTTTATCTGTATGGTGATTGGAGGTTTTACTGTGCATTACACTGTTTGAATACACTATAACTGTGCCCCTTCTACCCCTTCCCCTCCATTACGGACTCAAGACGTGTAGATAACTATCAGATCCACTGGCAATGAAAGACTTTCTGGTTAAGAACTTCTGATTGCAGCTTGAAACCTCTTAGACTCTCACAACTCCATGGCATTATACCTCACTGAAGTTCCTCTCCACCCCAAACCCCACCCCTCTCAGGCTCTACCCCCCAAATCTCCAGCTATTTCCTAACCTGGAGCTGGGAGCCCTATGACCATTGCATCAGACCACTGGTCCATCATGGCCAGGACAAGCAGGGCCCGAAACTCTTATCTCTATGCCACACTGGCTTTTGAGGGGGTGCTGTTAAACAATAGCAAGCAGTTGGGCCTGGTAAGTCATGCAAGTCAGGTGGTAACAAGCTGTCTAGGCTTCCCAAGGCTTCCCAAGCCCCCGCTGGGGCTGGGGGGGCTGGGGGACCCCCGGTTTTACATCTCCATTCCCCGCTTTTTCCCCCGGGGGACAAAATGGCAGCCGGAAAAAAGTGCCACTCTACCTAGTCCTCCAACCAAGTCTCTATGGCTATGAAAGCCATAGAGACTCCCTGAGTCCCTGCTGTTCCTGGTGCAGAGCTTCGTTGGGGCCGGGGCCAAGCCCCGCCCCCTGTTACCAGCAGTCCTCAACAATCCATCCAGGAGGAGGAGGCAGAGGGTAAGTTTCTGCTGCCAGACTCTGGGACCCAGCGCTGGGCCTCAGAGAGTCCTGCCGAGGCTGGGCACCCCCCCCCAACTTGCTTTCTCTGGCCCACGCTTAGGCACAGAGCTGGAGGAAAGCCTCCCCCTCCCCCCCCACTTTTCCCAGCCAGTGCGCTCCCTCTAAGCTGTGGATGCTGTGAGCTCCTGGGCATTAAAGTTGGGAGCCAGCGATTTGGCTGCTGCAGAGGTTAGTTTGCTTCGGAGCCATCCCTTCCTGAGGAAAGCCCCCCCCCCCACTTTTCCCAGCCGGCGCGCTCCCTCTATGCTGTGGAGGCTGTGAGCTCCTGGGCATTAAAGTTGGGAGCCAGCGATTTGGTTGCTGCAGAGATTAGTTTGTTCCAGAGTGTGGTTGCCAAGTCTGGGTTGGAAAATACCTGGACATTTTGGGGGTGGATCCAGGAGAGGGTGGGGTTTAGGGGAGGGAGGAGCCTCAACATGGTACAATGCTATTGAGTCCACCTTTCAAAGCAGCTATTTTCTCCAGGGGAGCTGTTCTCTGCCAGCTGGAGATCAGTTGTAAAAGCAGGAGATCCCCAGGCCCCACTTGGAGGCTGGCAACCCTACTGGGAAATGGTTTCTCAATTCTTCTCCTAAGAGTTTTCTGGAAGGAGGCCTAAAAGCCTAGAGGTAATGTAAAATAGGGGAAAGGTGGGGGTAGGAATTGATATGACACTGAATTTAAATTTAAATTTTTGGAAGGGAGAGGCGGGTTTGGGGGAGTACCTGGAAAGTGACATCACAGGAAGAGGTGGGGTTTTGGTGCAGTGTACTGGAAGTGACATCATCTGAAGGGTTCCATTTGACCTGGAAGTGACACCACAGGAAGTGACATCACAGGAAGTGACATCACAAAAGTCTCCTGGCTCCACCCCCAAAGTCTCCTGGCTCCACCCCCAAAGTCCTCAGATATTTCCGGAGTTGGACTTGGCAACTCAAAGCTGTCTGACGGTCTCTGCCCGGCCTGGCCCCAATGAGTCCTCCCTCAAAGGCCAAAGCAGCCCTGGAAAGGGTCATATTTTGCTTCCTGAATGTGGATATACACAGACCACAGAGCTATGGTTCATTCTAACCTTGCTTACAGATATATTTGGGCACTGAATGACAACAGTCTGGAAAATAATTCTTGGTGGGCCTAATTTGTTCAAATAATGAAGTGGGACTTATCCTGTTAATGTACTGGTCCTAGTTCTTGTGCATGTTTTAAATCTTAGGTCAGAAACGTATTTTGAATAATTTTACTTTATGATATGTATTTGTACCTCTGAGGAAGACCTTGTGGCCAAAATGTGCTTGGTTTTAACAAAAATGGCAATGTATTAAAGCTTTGTTAATTTAACATATGTAACCCATTATTATTTATCCTGTTAGTTGGCTTTTTGTCAACCTTCTTGGCTACCTGGCTTTTCTGGGTTGACTTTTTTTCCCTTCCCCTTTCTTTTTTTGGTTTTGTTGTCTAGCAATAGACAATGAGAGAATCCATTTCTTAAAGCTACATGTGTTATTTTTTTAATTTCAGGCTTTTTGGCAAACCTGGGGCTTTTCTCAGGTTTGAAGAAAGATATCTCTTGTCTGTACATAGCTCCAGTCTTCAGATTTAAATATCTACAGATTTGGCCACATTGAGAATTAGATATTTTTACTCAGACTGGCAAGACCAAAGTTTCCCCATCACCTACTATCTGGTCCTTTTAACTGGAGATGCCAGGGATTGAACCTGGGACTTTCTGCACACCAGGCAGGTGCTCTACCACTGAGCCATGGCCTCTCCCCTAAAGAAAGCCTTGCTTCTTCTATTGCTGCTGTTTATATAATCAGCAGAACAATCTGAAGCTCCTCACTTCAGTGAGGGAATCCAAGCCTGCTAACAAAGTAGCAAACACCATTTAATATTAACCACTTGCTCTGTTGTATTAAAAGTGAAGACAGAAAGGCCAGCTCTGCAAGAGGGCTTCACAGGAACCGTGCAGATCAGTTTCCCAATAGGTATACCTGACCTTAAGATTAAAATCCACCCTTCCCGGGAATGAAGCATTCCATGGTAGAAGTCAACATCCCTTTTCTAAAAAAGAAGGATCGGGACATTCAGACAAATGAGCAATCCAATTGGATTAACGTCCCCGGCTGCTCTCTAATTTCGTTTTAATGAAGATATAATTAAGAGGTAATGTCAGTCGAGCAGAACATTGTCACAGGATAATGACCTCTCACTACCACTGAAATGGAAGGCTGTAAACACTGCAGGAGAGCAGAGATGTTTATTTTCAGGGCAGGGGACTTTGATCCAGCAACATCGTCTTAGGACATTAAAATCCATGGCAGGGACTGTAAGATGAACAGAAACCCTGCTCTGATCTGATCACAAAGGAGCCACAGAGAAGGGGATCCTGGGGAAAACAGGTGAAAAATGACTTTCCACGAAGTAGTGAGAAACCTCACCTTTATGGCTGTCAAACTCTAGGTGGGGCCTGGTGTTCTACTGGAATTCAGGCTGATCTCCAGATTACAGAGATCAGTTCTCCTAGAGAAAACATCAGCTTCAGAAGGCGGACTCTATGGTATTATATCTTGGTGGGACTGAGAGATCCCCCAGAATTTTGAATGATCTCCAAACAACAGAAATCACTTCCCTGAAGAAAATGGCTGCTTTGGACGGTGAGCTCTGTGGAATTCTAGCCTTCTCTTCCCAAATCCATGCCCTCCCCAGGCTCCACCCCCAATACCTCTAGAAATTTCTCAACCCAGAGTTGGCAGCCCTGATTATGCCCCATTGAGGTCCCTCTTGTCCCCCAACCACACCCATCCCAGGCTCTACCCCCAAATCTCCAGGAACTTCCCCACCCAGAGTTGGTAATGCTAAACTTCTAGCCAACTAACAAAGTTTTTGAATGATAGTGATATAAACAGAATACATTTCTTGCAGGTACAATTGTTCTTGATTTACTCACACTTTTGTTCCGCCTTTAAACATGTTTATTTATCCCTGTTCGATTCCACCATGGGCCACGCTTCCTTCAAGATATATTTAATGCCAGCCTGTTCTATTTATTACCCTGAGATACTTTTGTATTGTTGGAGTTGTTGAGTCCAGCCAGCAGCCCTGATAATTGGCTCCAGTGAAGCAGTTGCATCCACACAAGAGGTTTTAAAATGCTGTAGCCCATGCTTCTGCCCAGCGTAATAAGATGATGGAACACAGGCAGCTTTATGGTGGCCACACCACCAGGTGCTTAAGTTGCAAAGTGACAGTGCTGACACAGCTGGGCTGATGATCAGTAGAAGTTTGAACCACACTTTCAGCGATTCACTGTTAAGAGATGTAATGGAAATTAGGCGACAAACCTGCGTTTTAAAGAATCGTTTTAATGCTTTGATACCAGGGCTATTTTGGGGCAGGAACGCACAGGAACAGAGTTCTGGCTGGCTCCTGAGTTGGCCACGCCTACAACCAAAACCTCTGGCATGAATGGCTACATAGCATACTGCCCTCCCTATGTTACACACAAGAGGGAAAGGTGGCATGTCTTTCCCTCTGGGGAACCCCTCAGGATTTCCTTGTCAATTTCACTCCCTGCCAGTCAGCTGAGAGTGAAATTGACAAGGAAAAGCCCCTCTCTGCCTTCCCTTCTCTAGCTGACATGTAGCAGCTGGAAAAGGGCAGATAGGGAACCGAGGCACATTGAAAATGCCTTTCTGTCCCTCTCCAATCTGAGGGAGGGAGAGAAAGGCATTTAACCATGCCCCCCGGCACTCCCCTGAGTCTCTTCACAATAGCAGAGAGGCTCAGGGAAGAAAGGGGCATGCCTGCATGCCTGCCTTCCTTTCCCCAGCCTGTCTGCCATGGTGGGCAGCCTGGGGAAAGAGGGCAGGCATACAGACATGCCTGGGTTTCCCTCCTTATCTTCTCTAGGTGCAAGAAGTTCAAGAGGGGAACCCAGGCATGTTGAAAATGCCTTTCTTTCCCTCCCCGATCTGGGGGAGGGAGAGAAAGGCATTTACCCCTGCCCTCCCGGCACTTCCTCGAGTCTCTCTGCAAAAGCGAAGAGGCTCACGGAAGGAACGGGGCATGTTTGCTTGGCATCCCTGGATCTCCCCAGCCTGTCTGCTGTGGCGGGCTGGCTGGGGAGATCGAGGGCAGCCAGGCAAACATGCCTGCTTCCCTTCCCAATCTTTCAGAGGGGGGCAGGAGACTAGAAGGGCAATGCTGAAGTGCCTGGGATCTTTCAGATCCCAGGCACTTCAGCACCGCCTTTCCCCGGCCATCTGGTGGTGGCGGGGTAGGAGACTAGAAAAGCAATGTTGAAGTGTCTGAGATCTTCAGCAGCACCTTTTGTTGGTTGTCTGGTTCGGGGGGGGGGGGGTTGGAGACTAGAAAGGCAGTGCTGAAGTGCCTGGGATCTGAAAGATTCCAGGAACTTCAGCAGCACCTTTCCCCAGCCATCAGGTTTGGAGGGGGGAAAAGACTAAAAAGGTGGTGCTGAAGTGGGGCGGAGAAGCTCGGGAGGGAGAGAGGCAAGCTTGCATGCCTGCTCTGTGCTTTCCCAGCCCCCACCTAATATGCTAATGAGCTGTGCTGTTGGGGGTGTGGCCTATTGTGCTAATGAGTTCCTGCTGGGTTTTTTCTACAAAAAAAGCCCTGTTTAATACTATTTTGTCATTGTGCTTGGAGCTGTTGATCCATTGGGGAGTTAGTTTCCACAGTGCGCCTATTTCTTTTCTTTCCACTTAGGGCTGCCAGCTCTGGGTTGTGACATTCCTGGAGATGTGGGGTGGGTGAAGCCTGGGGAGGGGAGGGTTGGGGGAGGGGAGGGGAGGGGAGAGAGCTCAGCGTGGTACAATGCCATACAGCCCGCCCTCCAAAGCAGCCATTTTCTCTAGGAGAACTGATCTGTGTAGTCTGGAGATAAATTATAATTCCGGGAGATATCCAGGCTGCACCTGGAGGTTGGCAACTAGAACACCCCCATGTATAAACCTCTCAGGGATCATATTCCTTGGTAAAGAGAGCCTGCTGGCCAGATTTCAGGCAGATAGGAGATAGTATTCCTGTTTCATTTCTCCCTTTCAGAGTGGTCTCACGGAGGCCTGAAGACAACGGTTCCCCCCCCTTTTCTCACATTCGGATGTGGTTGTGCATGAAGGTGAGGCCCAGTATTAAATAGAAACAGTGAGGAGTGCTAAACTCTGCACACATACAAATATGGTGGTAGCTTAGTTCATGTCATTTCTTACAGCTGCCACCTAATTTACCTTACTTCCTGTCAGGTTTCCCTCTAGTGTGCGCCGGCCTGTGCTGGTGCACTGAATCCTCCCTCCCAGCACAGAGCTTCCCACCACCAATGCAGGGGTATGTGGTGCCTAACCTGGTTTGCCCCCCCCCACAGCCGGGGCCTATAATGGGGGGGCACTGGCACCTGCTCCCAGCAGTCCTTGCCCCTGCCACCCAAAAGGTCTCCAAGTAGCTGCCACACACTGCCTGGCCCATGCCATCAAAGATGAGTGACCCCCTTGATTTTCTCCCCTTTGCATGGGCTACCATGGCCAGCGTTGTGGGGGCTCTGGGGCCCTTGGGCAGGCAGCCAGGGGTGGAGGGAAGTGCAGGGGCTCAGGTGCACATGTTCTCTTCCCTCCCTCCCTCCTCAGCACCCACAAGGGGGTGTTCAAGGTGAAACGGCTCCAGTTTGGGGTCAGCATTGCCCCAGGGTTGTTTCAACAGTTAATGGATTCTGTGTTAAAAGATCTTCCAGGAGTGAAGCTTTTCTTTGATGACGTGCTGATTGCGGCCCCGGACGTTGCCACATTCAAGACCCGGCTGTGGTCCGTCCTCCAGCGGTCTGAAGGTACGCAAGGACAAATGCATTTTAAGAGTCCCATCGGTGACCTTCTTGGAATTCACCATCGATGCACAGGGCATCTACCCCACCCCGGAGAAGGTGGCGGCCATCATAGAGGCACCCATCCCCACATCAAAGGCCGAGCTGCAGGCGTTCCTCAGCCTCTTGAAGTTCTATCATGCCTTCCTTCCGCACAAGGCAGCAATTGCCAAGCCCCTCCACAGGCTACTGGACAAGGGGACTAAGTGGGATTGGGGACCGCGCCACTCGGCAGCTTTCAAAGCTGTAAAAGACTTCCTGGTGTCCAACGCAGTCCTTGCACATTTTAACAAATCCCTGCCAGTGATCCTGGCTTGTGCCGCATCTCCCTACAGGGTTGGGGCTGTCCTGGGCCATCAGCTTCCCGATGGGCAGGAGGTGCCGGTGGCCTACTATTCCCAGACCTTATCAGTGGTGGAGTGGAACTATGCTCAGATAGGTAAGGAGGCCCTTGCTATAGTCACTGGAGTCTGCAAATTCCATGACTATCAGTACGGCCGGGCTTTTACTACGGCCACAGACCACGAGCCGCTTCTGGGCCTCCTCGCTTTGCACCGCCAGATGCCCCACATGCTGTCCCCCCGGGTGTTGCACTGGTCGATCTTCCTGTCGTTTTAGCCTGACTGCTCTTTAATATTATTAATATTTGGGGAAAATTAGCTCTTAACTATCAGCAGTAGGCTTTGCGGACCTTCACCTGTGTATACAGAGGCTGGGCTTCTCCAGAACTCCCAAGAAACTGACACAAGACTCAAGTCAAAGTTTAAAAAGGGGAATTGTTTACTTTGTAAGAGTAAAATGTTTGTACACAAATACTACACAGTCGTACACACAATTGTACAGATCTAGGAAGTTAGATAGAGTTATAGTGACGTTTGCATTAGCAGGTATATCGATGGTATCCGTTGAGGGTGATATTTACCTATACAGGAGTCTGGCGAAGTCCTGCTGGAAGAAGAGGGGGATGTCTTCAGACAAAGGAGAAAGGTGCATGGTTCTGAGCCTGCAGAAGCCACGTGCCGGACCCTAGTGGTGCACCCAAGGATCCGGGAGGGAGGAAGGAGAAGGGCAAGCAAGAGAGGAAGAGAAGTCTGACTCGTAGCTCTTGGGAAGCTGTATTTATTGGGGAGGTTTATTACCGGGAGGTTGGCAAGGTCTGTGACCTTCCCAGGAACACCTATAGATGGTTCGTTCTGTGTACTAGCCACTAAGAGGGTCTTATGAGGGTGGCCAATATTCAGAGCTACCTGATGGTCAGGACAGGATGTCAATGTCATCTGCAGCTGGCATTGTCCTCTAGATGAAAGCAGGCTCCGGGCAGCAAAACCAGTTCATCAGGAAGCGTCCCGCTGTCTTTGCGCTCCTGTAAGAAGTTCCTTGATGTGCCAAATGGAGGGGAAGTGGGAAGGAGGGGGCCCAACCCTGTGTACGTGTATGGAGTTCATACCCTCATAGAGTTAGTGGGTATGTGTCTCTAGCCATAGAGGATGACATGGCTCTTTGTGTGTGTGAATGTCTTTGTGCTTTGTGGCAACCTCCATGCCTGGAGGTGGTGGTGTCAGAATCTGCCAATTCAGCCAATGTATTAGTCAGATCTAGATTTAACTTCTTGCATGCATGTCTTTCACTATCCTATGTATCTAAAGTATATTGGGACCTATGTAACCATGATGCATTGTTTCTGTCCTGGCCGGGAGGGTGACAACAATGATTTGCGAGAACAAGGAGGCCTCACATCCCTGCCTCCGCATTCCAGCTGCTCCGGCAGTAACTTCAAGGGAGGATGCCTCTCATCTCTTATCAAATGCAAAAGAACCTTGGAGCCATTGATTGTTATGTGAACTCGAAACATCTGAGGGGTCTGGTTTGGGAGAGGAAATTTACTGCTTAACACCTCACTTTTTTCCTGTGAGAACCAAACGGTCAGGACACCTTTTAGCCCGCCAATTTTCCCTTAAGGGGATTGGCTATCTATGGGTAATTCAAACTCCTTGGAATGGTATAATAGACCCGCTTGTATAATCTGTCTCATCTCTGACAATAATCTGAGATGCTGTACTAATGTAGAAATAGGGAATAAAGAACTGTGGTTAACCAACCAAGATCTGATCCTTGACTACTTTGAGCAGAACTCTCACAGATTGTCAGAGATCTGTGACTGGGACTCGGCCGTTCCTGACTATGTCAGACGTCGACGCGGTCCCCCTCAACCCTACCCCCGAAGATGCTCCCGTTACCCCGAAGGATCCGGGGAACGGGGGTGGCGGCGGCGGAGGAGGCACCGAAGTGCCAGTGACTACGAGCCAGGGGGCTCACTACATCCCGCGCCTACTTCCTCATCAGAGCGTGACCCCCAAGTACGCCTGGAGCCATTTCGGTCGTCGGACCGTGGATTCGTGGGTACACGACCGGAAAGGGGTACGGGTTTCGCTCACCGGAGACCAGCTCGATCGAGGGAGACCGAGCTACCTTGGAGACGACCGCGAGCCGATCTACCGTGGAGAGCCGCGTCGCCCGCCTTTCGAAGGAGAGGGGACAGGTCCGTATGGGCCCGATCCGTATGGAGAGGAGCAGATGGCCCCCCTGGAGCAGATGATGGGAGAGTTGCGACTTCAACTCACCGCCGAACTCCGCGAGTTGGCCCTCGATCTCCAGCACCAATTTCGAGACGCTATGAGGGCAGTGCCAGGAGCTCTCCCCGGTCAAGGGGTGGGAGTCCCCCAACAGCCAGCGGCGCCCGGAGGGGTCCCAGTTCAGCCGCAGGTGCCCGCTCTGCCGGCACAGCCAGTCCAGCCGGTCGTTCCGGCCCCGGTGCCAGGGCCCGTTCCAGCACCCGCCCCGGTCCCGGTCGCGCCAGCCGTTCGCCCAGCCCCCTCCGACCCGTTGACGACCACTTTCGATGGGGACCCGGAGAAGCTGCGTTTTTTCATGCTGGAGATAGAGAGATTCCTGGACAGCTGGGGCCACCTCTATCCCACCGAGAGAGAACGGATTGGTTACATCGGTTCCAAGCTGAAAGACACCGCCAGCGACTGGTATGTGAGCCTGCACGACACCCCAGGACCTGAGTTGCGTTCCTTGAACAACTTCATGTGGGCCCTCCGCCATCAGTTCGAAGACCCCCTGGGCGAGGAAAAGGCCCGTAATCAGCTAAGGAAGCTGTTCCAGGGGAGATCGACGGTGAGGGATTACACTGACAAGTTCAGGCGCATCGCGGCAAAGATCCACGGATGGCCGGAGGAGTTATTCATGGAGAAGTATTGGGAGGGCCTTAACCCGGAAATCTACGAAACCGTGCTGTTAGGGGGCCGCCCGGGCACGTTGGCCACTTGGATGAGAGCCGCCACCAACATGGAAGAGAGGTTCGCCTTGATCAAGATGGGAGCTTCGGCGACGGCGGCCAGCAAAGCAGCCCCCAGAGCAAAGCCCCGATCCAGTGTGCAAGATGTCCGAGATGCCAGGTTTCAGCAAGGGCTGTGCATGAAATGTGGGGAGAGTGGCCACTTCGCCTCCGCCTGCCCAAGAGGGGGAGGGAGAGGCCCGAAGACCTCGACGCCGGTGGTGGGGAGCACCCCTAGCCGGGGAAAAACACCAATGAAACCCCGGGCGTTGCAGCTGGAGGGAGCTACCAGTGACCAGGGGGAACTAGAGCTGATGGAGACGCAGATGTCGGGAAACTCCAACGACCTGCAGTGAGCGGCGCAGAGCTGCAGGTCCCCCGCCAAGAAGCGCCATCACCGGTGAGCATCCCTGGCCCCCTATTATATATGGTAGTGACTGTGGTGACCCCTGGATCAGGTACCCACATGAAGGTCCGCGCATTAATTGACTCTGGGTGTGCGCGGGACCTGATTAGCCCATTGGTAGTGGAGGGGCTAGGACCAAAAGTCACCCCATTGGTGGAACCCCTAAAGTTTACTCAAATGGATGGGTCTGAGATGAAGGAGGAGTGCATAGCCGAGACTGAGAGCCTGATTTTGGGGACGGGGGAACACTGGGAGAAGCGGGCTTTTGTCATCACCCCAAACGCCCAGTTCCCTATGGTGTTGGGAAGCCCCTGGCTCGGTGCGCACGACCCTTACATTAAATGGAGCGAAGGGAAGATCTCTTGGGTGGACGAACGCTGCCTTACCCATAGATGGGACCCGGAATGGGGACCCGGACCGCCGGCCACTCCTCACCCGGTCCCCGCGCTCGCTCTCACCCCCACCATGGTGCCCAAGGAGTATAGAGATTTACTGGAAGTATTCAGCGAGACTGAGGCGGATGAGCTGCCCCCCCACCGACTGTCGGACTGTGCTATAGAGCTACTCCCAGGAGAGAAACTCCCAAAGGGGAAATTATACTCCATGAGCCCTTTGGAACGGGAAGAGTTACGAAAGTTCTTGGACAAAAATCTAGCGCGCGGTTTCATCCGCCCAGCCAAGTCCCCCTTCGCCGCGCCGGTGCTGTTCAGGAAAAAAAAGGATGGGGGTTTGCGATTATGCACCGACTATAGGGGACTGAATGCGGTCTCCACTACCAACGCTTACCCCCTCCCCTTAATAAAAGACTTGTTGGCGGAAGCTGCCAAGGGGAAGATTTTTACCAAGCTGGATTTACGAGATGCCTATTTCAGGGTGCGCATCAGGGAGGGGGATGAATCCAAGACTGCCTTTAATACCCCCCTGGGACAATTCGAATATCTAGTAATGCCGTTCGGCTTAAGTGGCGCGCCCGGGGTCTTTATGAGTTTAATCAATGAAGTGTTGCACAAGCACCTATTTAAAGGCGTGTTATGTTACATAGATGATATCTTGATCTATTCTACTGATAAGAAAGCACATGTGAAATTAGTCAGGGAAGTCCTCGCCACCTTACTAAAAAACCAGCTATATGTTAAGTTATCCAAGTGTGAATTCCACCGTGAGTCTGTGGACTTCCTGGGCTATCGCATCTCTCAGAAGGGGTTGGAAATGGACCCGGGGAAGGTGGAAGCGGTGGTGCAATGGGAGGCTCCGCGAACGAGAAAACAATTGCAGAGCCTCTTAGGATTTTGTAACTTTTACCGAACCTTCATCAAGGACTTTGCTAAGGTTACTCTCCCCTTAATGGACTTACTAAAAACTAAGGGGAGAGGGCCCGAGGCAGGGAAGCCAGGAGAAAAGATTGCTTGGAACGGGGAGTGTCAGAGGGCGTTTGAGACTTTAAAGACTCTTTTCACTTCTGAGCCCATTCTAGCACACCCTGACGAAACCAAAGAATTCGTAATCCATGTAGACGCGTCTGATGTAGCCATGGGGGGGGGCCATATTGCAAAGTGGTCCGGAAGGGAAATTGCACCCACTGGCTTACATTTCGAAAAAATTTAACGAAACGGAGAGGAATTGGTCGGTTTGGGACAAAGAAGCCGCAGCCATTAGGTTGGCGCTCACTACGTGGCGGCATTGGTTGGAGGGTGCGCAGACTCCGTTTGAAATATGGACTGATCATAAGAATCTAGAGGCGCTGCGCACTCAGAGATGCCTCAACGCCAAACAGCTGCGGTGGGCCGACTTCTTCTCCAAGTTTAACTTTGTGCTTAAGCATTTTCCTGGGAAAGCTAACTCCTTGGCAGACGCACTGTCCCGATTACCCCAACATGAGAGTGTCAAGGAAGAGGTGTTTGACTCCATGTTCTCCCCCCAGCAATTAGGGGGGGCAGTAGTCACCAGGAGCCAAGCTAAGAAAACACAATTGGACATTGGGAAATGTGATTGGGGGGGGGATTATGCTCCGGAGGAGGTAGAGGAATTGGAAGCTCTGGAGGAATGCTCCAAGAGAGAAGATCAATGTTGGCTGCATGGAGACAAACTAGTGGTGCCGAAGGTCAAACGTAAGGAGATATTGTTGACCTGCCACTCGTCTAAACTTGCGGGGCACTTTGGCTTCCTTAAAACGCTTAATTTGATCCAGCGTCAATTCTGGTGGCCGCGCATGCGCCGAGACGTCTCCGACTTCGTCTCGGCTTGCCAAACCTGTTTAATGTGCAAAAAGCGGGGGGGGGAAGTTCCTGGATTGTTGCACCCACTACCCACCCCCTCGCGACCCTGGGAGGCCATAGCCATGGACTTTATCACCAATTTGCCCCCCTCCAAGGGAAAAACGGTTATTTGGGTGGTGGTAGACACATTTTCGAAGCAAGCGCATTTCACCCCCTTCAAGCAATTGCCCACCGCTAAAGGGATGGCCAAAGCTTTTTTCAATCACGTGATTAAATTACACGCTTTTCCGAAGAGAGTGGTATCCAACAGAGGCAGTCAGTTCGTTGCCAGCTTCTGGCGGGAGCTCCTGAAAATGATGGACATAGAACCAGCCCTGAGTTCGGGTTACCACCCAGAAACCGATGGCCAATCCGAACGAACTAATCAAATATTGGAGCAGTTTTTGAGATGTTACACCAATTATCACCAAGACAATTGGGTGGAACTGCTGCCGTTTGCAGAATATAGCTACAACAATGCAGTGCACTCTTCCACGGGAGTCTCTCCCTTCATGGCGGTAGGGGGGTTTGAGGGGAAACCATTGCCTACCATTGAGAATGTCCCCAATGCTTCCCCATCGGATTTTAAAAATTGGTGGTCCAGTCTCCAAGACTCCTGGCCATTAATAGGCAAAGCATTGGACCAAGCAAAAGAGGATTACAAAAAATATGCTGATCGAGGGCGAGCAGCAGGCTGGGATCTCCAACCCGGGGACTCTGTCTATCTCTCCACCAAAAATATTCATGGGTTGCAGCCCAGCAGAAAACTAGGATGGAAATATGTGGGACCCTATAAAGTATTACGTAAAATATCGGATGTGTCTTTTGAACTGGAACTGCCTAAATCACTGAGTTCTGTGCACCCTGTGTTTCATTTCAGCCTACTGAAGAAAGATCCTGGGCCGAATGCTTGGCATCCAGCTCCTCCAGTTCCTCCTCCACTGATGAAGGAGGGGGCCCCTCACTTCGAGATAACTGAAATCCTTGATTCCAAGATGCGAAGAGGCCGATTATATTACTTAGTTAGATGGTTAGATTTCGGCCCGGAACACAACGAGTGGATTCGCTCAGAACATGTTCACGCTCCTAAACTGACAAAATTGTTTCATAAAATGTTTCCTGATAAAGCTAGGTGAAGTGAATTATGAGGAGGGCAGGGTGTCAGAATCTGCCAATTCAGCCAATGTATTAGTCAGATCTAGATTTAACTTCTTGCATGCATGTCTTTCACTATCCTATGTATCTAAAGTATATTGGGACCTATGTAACCATGATGCATTGTTTCTGTCCTGGCCGGGAGGGTGACAACAATGATTTGCGAGAACAAGGAGGCCTCACATCCCTGCCTCCGCATTCCAGCTGCTCCGGCAGTAACTTCAAGGGAGGATGCCTCTCATCTCTTATCAAATGCAAAAGAACCTTGGAGCCATTGATTGTTATGTGAACTCGAAACATCTGAGGGGTCTGGTTTGGGAGAGGAAATTTACTGCTTAACACCTCACTTTTTTCCTGTGAGAACCAAACGGTCAGGACACCTTTTAGCCCGCCAATTTTCCCTTAAGGGGATTGGCTATCTATGGGTAATTCAGACTCCTTGGAATGGTATAATAGACCCGCTTGTATAATCTGTCTCATCTCTGACAATAATCCGAGATGCTGTACTAATGTAGAAATAGGGAATAAAGAACTGTGGTTAACCAACCAAGATCTGATCCTTGACTACTTTGAGCAGAACTCTCACAGGTAACCTCAGAAAATGGTGCTTCAAACCTCTGTTGGAAGTGTTTGCTGTCATTTTCCCTCTGGTTACCCCATGCAACAGTCCATCTCACATAATCAGCAACATAGTACATTCACTGGTCTTACAGATCCCCATAAGAGTGCAAAAGAATATTGCTCTGGCTTACAGTCGGGGTACAGTACTCCTTCGTGCATCGACCAGGGAAAGCCATGGGACACACGGATGCCCTGAGTCACCTCCCGCTACTGTCCTGTGACCTGGACCCGGCTCCCACCTACCATGTCGCTCTGATTGAGGCTCTCCCGGACTGTCCACTCCAGGTATCTGATGTGGCTCACCGCACGGCCCGGGACCACATCCTCTCCCGGGTCTTGGACTGGGTGGGAAGGGAGTGGCTCAACCATCCAGGCCCCGAATTTGCCACATACACTGCAAGGCACAATGAACTTTTCACACACAAGGGGTGTTTGTTGTGGGGAATCAGGGTGGTCATTCCGGGGCCACTCCATGCTCAAGTACTGGCAGCGCTACATGAGTCTCATCCTGGGATTGTCCAGATGATGGCCCTGGCCCACAGTTATGTATGGTGGCCTGGCATGGACAAAGAGATCGAGGACCAGGTCCACCAATGCGGCCAATGCCAGGAGTTGCACCCCGAGCCCCCTCACACCCCCGTCCAGCCCTGGGAGTTGACCAACAAGCCCTGGTCTTGCCTCCACCTGGACTTTGCAGGGCCGGTCCAGGGGCAGCTTTTCTTTATCATTGCAGATTGCTACAGCAAGTGGCTGGAGGTAGTCCCGGTGCAGGCTACCTCATCTGATGTGGCCATTCGAGCCATGTGGTGAGTGTTCTCCACACACGGACTGCTGGACACCCTCATCACTGACAATGGGAAGGCCTTCACATCTGTGGAGTTCCAGTACTTCATGGACTCCCTCGGCCCCCGCCACATCCGTTCAGTGCCCTTCTACTCTGTGACCAATGGGCAAGCAGAGAGAATGGTGAGAACCACAAAGGAAGCCCTCAGAAGGATGGATCAGGGTGACTGGGAATTCAAGCTGGCAAAGTTCCTGTTCGGCCAGTGATCTACACCAGAATGGGATGCAGTCCTGCGGAGATGCTGATGGGCCGGCACCTCAGCACACTGCTCGACTGGCTCCACCCCAATCATGCCACCGATGGCAGCACTGGGTCAGAGTTCCAGGCAGCTCCTCAAGGTTTCTCCCCCAAGTACCCCATCTATGTTCGGAACTATGCCAGAGGTCCAGCATGGGTCCCCGGGAGGATCATCCATTCCACAGGACCTCTCTCCTACAAGGTTCTCACTGAGGAAGGGTTGGTGTGGAGGCATCACATCGACCAGCTGCGATGGTGCATCCGGAGTACCGCGCCCCACATCCCGGAGATTCCGGCAACTGAAGTTCCCGACCAGTGTCCGCTCATGGAATCCAGCCCTGACACTGAGCCAGCAGACCTCCAAACCCCAGGTAGTCCAAGCGAGCCTACTCCACCAGCACCGCCTCCAGACCTGCCTATCAACATCCCTGAACAGTCGCCGGCTGCCCCACTCCCCAAACCGAACGCCACTCTGTGACCAGCAACCCCCCGGTGCTCGGGGCGTGAATGCCGGTGGCCAGGATACTTAAAAGACTATGTGTCATGGGGGGACTGGACCATGGGGGGAGGGGTGTTGTGTATTACTATCACAGTCGCCATGTGCTCATGTAATGGCGACCGCCACATGGCTGTTCGCACATGGCCAGAATCTACCTGAGCTTCGGCCAGGTAGAACAATAGCTGGCTGGATCCTGAAAGGCCACCAATCAAGTACCTAGTTTCCTCCAGGGGACCTATGCAATGTAACCATGATAGTAAGGTCCTATCAGGACTTTGGGGCAAGGTCGGAGGTGTATCTCTGACCGGAATAAAAGAGGGCTCTGAGCCCAGGGTTTCCATGTTCCATCTGACTCGCAATAAACATCCATGCTGATTTCACTGTTACCAGCCTCCCGACTCCAGTACTTTTCAAGCTCCTTCACAGGCTACTTCACAGCTCCCCATGTCACTGCAAGCGAGCATTTAAATCGCCTCTAAATGGCGATGCTTTTTCCTGTCTGAAATGTAGAAGACATGTAGAAGACAGGACAAAATGTCCTAGTCCTGCTGTACACTGCACTGGTCAGGTCATACCTGGAGTCTTGTATGCAGTTCTGGAGGCCTCCCTTCAAAGAGGATATGGACAGAATGGAGTGGGTACAGAGGAGAGCGACGGGGACCAAGCCCTGCCAGGAAAGGCTGAGGGACTTGAGAATGTTTAGTCTGGAGGATAGGAGGTTGAGGGGAGATGTGATTGCTCTCGTGAAGTCTTTGAAAGGCTGTAACTTAGAGGAGGGCAGGGAGCTGTTCTTGTTGGCAGCAGAGGAGAGGACTTGCAATCATGGGTTTACATTAAGGGCAGGAAGGTACCAGCTGGAACTTAGGAAAAATTTTACAGTAAGAGTTGTTCAACAGTGGAATCAGCTGCCTAGAAAGGTGGTGAGCTCCTCCTATGCAGCAGCTGGACAAACACTTGTCAGGGATGCTCTAGGCTGATCCTGCACTGAACAGGGAGTGGGACTAGATGGTCTGTATGGCCCCTTCCAACTCTGTGTGATTCTATGATTCTATGAGTCAAAAGAGAATTTCTGGGAGTCTGGGAGAATTTCATTTGTGTTTCCTGTTGAAACCAATGGAAATGACAGAGTGATGTCTTCCAATGACAAACATTTGATTTTTCAGTTTTTAAAAAGACACAATGACAAATTTGATTGTTCTTTCTTTCTTTTCTTTCTTTTTCTTTTTGTAGCTTCAGGCTGTTAAGGGAGTAATGAAGTAAAATCCCCTGCTCAGATTTCCAGACATCTTTGATTTTCTTTCAAAGCAGCCACGGGAGAGCAGGCTGACTTGGATAGGGGCCACAGGAGCGAACCCCATGATCCCCTCTCCAAAGAGGGATCCTCCCCATTGCTGTTGCCATGGAGAAAAAGACAGGCAACCTGTCTTTTCCCCCTACTACAGGGCAGGAAGAAGGGGGATAGCTTTGTGTTTGAGAGAACAGCCACTTGTTGCCTATTTCAGGGCAACACTTGGGGCCTGCGGGGGAAGGCAAGGAGACTCCTGTGGAGCTGCTGGCAATGTATTTTATGCACTCTGTGCTGACCTGCAATTTAAGGACACTGATGTTAATGATTCATTTTTGTGGGGTTTTTTGTTTTAGAGAGACTGCTTCTCCGTATCTCAGAACACATGGCAAGAGTTTAGTGTCTCTTTAAAAGGATGTCTTGTTAACCTGGCTAAACCTTAAAGATCCTGTGGAATTTGCTATTCATGCCCATAAAGTTTGTCTAGATGTGGAATGAATGCCCCCCCCCCCCAAAAAAAACCTGGCCACTTTGGAAGGTGGACTTTATGGCATTATGCCCCATTGAAGTCCCTCCTCTCCCCAAACCTCACCCTCCTCAGGCTCCACCCTCCAAATCTCCAGGTATTTCCCAACATGAAGCTGAAGAAGAAATGAAGGATGGGAGGCCGATATTGCAATATTGCAGTGTGCAAATGCTGTGCTGGGGATTGTTAGGAAGGGAATTGAAAACAAATCAGCCAGTATCATAAGGCCCCTGTATAAATTTATGGTGCAACCTCGTTTGGAATACTGTGTACAGTTCTGGTCACCACACCTCAAAAAAGATAATATAGCACTGGGAAAGGTGCAGGAAAGGTTAAGTCAGATTATTAAGGGGATGGAACACCAACCTATGAAGAAAAGTGAAAGAGGTTAGGCCTCTTTAGCTTGAAGAAATGACGACTGAGGGGTGACATGATAGACATTTACAACATTACGCATGGGATAGAGAAGATAAGAGAGAGAAGTGCTTTTCTCCTTTTCTCATAGTACACAAACTTGTGGACACTCAATAGAATTAATGAGAACAGATTAATTAATTAATTAGAATTAATAAGAACAGATAAAAGGGAGTACTTCTTCACCCAAAGACTCATTAGCACATGGAATTCACTGCGGCAGGAAGTGGTGGCAGCTATAAGCATAGACAGCTTCAAGAGGGGATTGGATAAACGTATGGAGCAGAGGCCCACGAATGGCTATTGGCCACAAGGTATAGATGGAACACTATGTCTAGGGCAGTAATGCTCTGTATTCTTGGTGCTTGGGGGACAACACTGAGAGGGCTTCTGGAGTTCTAGCCCCACTGGTGGACCATTCTTTTTGGAACTAATGAAGTCAGGAAACAGATTAACAAAGCCAGAATGGTACCCAGAGAAAACCTATTACAAGACAGGCCCAAAAGGGACAATAATAGAATATCACTAGTGGTCACGTATAGCTCTCAACTCAAACACATATAGCATCATCAATGACTTACAACATCTACTGGAAAAAGACAGTTCTCTTTCACAAGTACTTGGGGGGAAATCTTGTCTTGCACACAGACAGCCCCCAGTCTCAAACAAATACTCACCCACAATAGTGCAACATCAAATTTGAACATGGACACTAGTACCAGAGAGCAAGTTTGGTGTAGTGGTTAAGAGCGGCAGACTCTAATCTGGGAGAACTGGGTTTGATTCCCTACTCCTCCACATACAATCAGCTGGGTAACCTTGTGTAAGTCCCAGATCTGTCAGTACTGTTCTCTCAAGAGCAGTTCTCTCAGAGCTCTCTCAGCCCCACCTACCTCACAGGGTGTCCCTTGTGGCGAGGGGAAGGGAAAGGAGATTGTCAGCCACTCTGAGACCCCTTCAGGTAGTGAAGGGTGGGGTATAAATCTCTTCTTCTTCTTCTTCCAGCTTTGTTAAGAACATAAGAGAAGACAATGTTGGATCAGGCCAGTGGCCCATCCAGTCCAACACTCTGTCACACAGTGGCCAAAAACACCAGGTACCCTCAGGAGGTCCAGCAGTGGGGGCAGGACACTAGAAGCCCTCCCACTGTTGCCCCCCATCAAGCACCAAGAATACAGAGCATCACTTGCCCCAGACTGAGAATTCCTATCTGTGTTTTGTGACTAATAGCCACTGATGGATCTCTGCTCCATATGTTTATCTAATTCCCTCTTGAAGCCGTCCATGCTTGTAGCCGCCACCACCTCTTGTGGCAGTGAATTCCACGTGTTAATCACTCTTTGATGAAGAAGTACTTCCTTTTATCTGTTCTAACCTGATTGCTCAGCAATTTCATGGAGTGCCCACGAGTTCTTATATTGTGAGAAAGGGAGAAAAGTACTTCTTTCTCTACCTGCTCTATCCCATGCATAATCTTATAAACCTCGAACATGTCACCCCTCAGCCGTCGTTTCTCCAAGCTAAAAAGCCCCAAGCGCTTCAACCTTTCTTCATAGGGAAAGTGTTCCAACCCTCTTATCATTCTAGTTGCCCTTTTCTGCATTTTTTCCAATGCTATAGTATCTTTTCTGAGGTGTGGCGACCAGAACTGTACACAGTACTCCAAATGAGGTCGCACCATCGATTTATACAGGTGCATGATGATACTGGCTGATTTGTTTTCAATTCCCTTCCTAGTAACCCCCAGCACAGCGTTGGCCTTTTTCATTGCAGTCACACACTGTTTTGACATTTTCATTGAGTTATCTACTATGACTCCAAGATCTTTCTCTTGGTCAGTCTCTGCCAGTTCAGACCCCATCAATGTGTATTTATAGTTAGGATTTTTGGCTCTAATGTGCATCACTTTGCACTTGGCCACACTGAACCCCATTTGCCACGTTGTTGCCCACTCGCCCATCCTCGACAGATCCCTTTGGCGTGCCTCACAACCCTCCCTGGTTCTCACCACCCTGAACAACTTCATGTCATCTGCAAATCTAGCCACTTCACGGCTTACTCCCAACTCCAAATCATTAATAAACAAATTAAAAAGCATTGGACCAATTACTGATCCCTGCAGTACCCCACTGCTTATCTCCTTCCACTGAGAAAATTTCTTATTTATACTCACTCTCTGTTTCCTTTTAATTAGCCAGTTTTTGTTCCACAAAAGGATTTGTCCTTTTATTCCATGACTATCGAGCTTACTTAGGAGACTTTGATGAGGAACTTTATCAAAAGCTTTCTGGAAGTCAAGGTAAACAACATCTATTGGGTCCCCCTTGTCCACATGTTTGTTTACTCCCTCAAAGAACACTAACAGGTTAGTGAGACAAGATCTTCCCTTATTTATTTATTTATTAATTATTGAACTTATAGGCCGCTTTCTCCACAACACAGGCGCAGAGCGGATTACATGACATGGCCGTGCCAAGATACATGTCAGAGTCTGCCATTTCCCGCTCGGGAGGTGGGATGTACAGCAGTAGTCTGAGCACATCTCCCCCCTCCTTTGGAATGTGTTCCTTTCCCTTGCTTTTGCCTCCGCTTTCACCCAAGCTTATCTGTAACCTTGACTGAGTCTTCTCACAGGCTTTGTTGCTAATTGGGTTTTTTCCTACAGGTGCAAACTGCTTTCCTTCCCGCTTTTCTGTCTGGGAACAAACAGGCCAATGTATTTGGGTGCCCTTTTCCTTGCTTGTTGATTGGGAAGTTTATTTGCTACACCATGGTTTGAATGCACTATAACTGTACCTTAACATGCCTCCTTCCCCCATTACTGACTCAAGAAGTGTGAACCAGTTGATCCGCTATCAAATAAAAGAAGTTCTTATTTAAGACCCTTTGTTTGTAGTTTGAAATCTCTTGTACTCTCACAGAGAGTCAGTAATCCCCATCTTGGGGAAGTTACCCATTCCTGACGATGTCGGAAGATGGTGTAGAACCTCCAATGACTACGGACTCAGGAGTGCCTGTGTCCGCGGAAGAGGAGGTTGTGGTTCCTACCACCTCTTGGGTTGATCTCAGACCCAGGGGTCCCAGGAACTAATGGACTTTGTTTGGGACTGAACCTGTTGAGAATTGAACTCCATCCCGGTGGGGATCAGCTATGGGGCTCAGATTGGGCCCTGAGCCATGGGACAGCGTGTGTCCGTGCATCCCTGCTAGACCTCAAGATTCCAGCCGCCTGAGGGAACCGGAATTTGGGGACATGTGGTCCCACATGGATCGCCAGCTTGAAGCCATGGAGCAGTTGCTGCAATTTGAGATGACAACGCTCCTGGAGGGCTTACCTGCGATCATGCAGAGAGTTGTGGGTGCACCAGCTGGTGGACTCGGTGGGGCTGGGGACAGAGGTGGAGGAGCACCACCGGTACCTCCTCCTGTACAGCAGCCACCAGGGGGGCCCTCTGGCTCCTGGCCCCACACAACTGGTTCCTGCAGGTCCTGGACCAGGGGTTGATTGGTGGCCGGACCCCCATGAATTACTGGCTGCCACCTTCGTTGGGGACCCAGCTAAGCTACAATTTTTTATCATAGAAACAGGTCATTTCCTGCAGACCTGGGGCCACTTGTTCCCCCCGGAGGGGGATCGGGTTGGCTACATTGGATTGAGGCTTCGCGAAGAAGCGGCGGACTGGTACTTAAGTCTGCACAACCCCCTGGGACCCAAACTGGAGTGAGTGGAAGAGTTCATGTGGGCCCCTTTGGCAACAGTATGAAGAAAAAGAAGAGGAGGAGGAGGAGATTGGATTTATACCCCGCCCTTCACTTGTAGTCTCAGAGCGGCTTACAAACTCCTTTCCCTTCCCCTCCCCACAACAGACACCCTGTGAGGTAGCTGGGGCTGAGAGAACTCTGAGACAACTGTCCTTGAGAGAACAGCTGGTACAGAGCTATGGCTTGCCCAAGGTCATCCAGCAGGTGCAAGTGTGAGAATGTCCCAATGAATATAGTCCGCAATAGGTCTTTGGGTAAAAAGTCCTTTACCTGTAGAAAGATCACTGGAGTCATACACTTGTTCTGTTAGTAATGAAATGCTATGGGTAATATCCTTTGATATACTAAACTGCTACATGATTATAGATATGCCACCAATCATTGCACTACATTTTTGCCGCGCTAAACAGTACTACCAGTTCCCACAAAAGTTCCCAGGAACCTCCAAAAGGGATAATCGTTCTCATGGATTAACAACTGTTATTCAGTTGTTGCTGAGTCTAAAAATCAGTTTCTCAAAACCTGCAAACACAACAAGTTCTCAGTTCACAGAGAATCCCTTTCCTTCCCCTGGCCAAGGACACAGGAGAGGAGATAATACACACCAGGCAAAGCAAAATCAAGCAAAGCCAGCTGGGGAAAGTGAAAGGGGGGTGAAGCGCTCAGTGAGAGAGACTCCACATTCCTGCGGGGTGGGTTGATTAACGGTTGCTAACACCCAGTCAGGGACCTGAGAATAGAAAGGGATTAAGAACGGATAAACACTTACAGTGAGTGACTCATTCTGCATTTGTATAGTAACTCATTAGGCATTTCTATAGTAAAGCATACAGCTTACAGAAAGGAAGAGTAACTCATTAGGCACTTGTGTATTAAGGCATAGATCAAACAGGCTTCATAACAAGCGGATTCATGTCAGGCACTGACAGCAAATGGAGAAGTGGGGAATCAAACCCGGTTCTCCCAGATTAGTGTCCGTGCACTTAACCACTACATGAAACTGGCTCTCCATGAAGAAGAAGAGATGGGATTTATATCCTGCCCTTCACTCACTTGGAGTCTCAGAGCGGTTTACAAACTCCTTTCCCTTCCCCTCCCCACAACAGACACCCTGTGAGGTAGGTGGGGCTGAGAGAGCTCTGAGACAACTGTCCTTGAGAGAACAGCTGGTACAGAGCTATGGCTTGCCCAAGATCATCCAGCAGATGCAAGTGGAGGAGTTGGGGAATCAAACCCAGTCCTTCCAGATTAGAGTCCACGCACTTAACCACTACACCAAATTGGCACCAAACTGAAGACCCCATGGGTGAGGAGAAGGCTCGTAACCAGCTGAGATGCCTCACCCAGGGGCGTGATTTGGTCTGGGAGTACACAGCTACCTTCAAAAGATACGCGGCTAGGATCAGGGGGTGGCCTGAAGAAGTGCTGGTGGAGCAATATCACCAGGGGTTGAATATGGACTTGTACGAGACTATATTGTGTAATGTCAACCCTACATCACTGGCAGTGTGGGTGCAATCAGCAGAGGAGGCAGAATCTCACTTCGCCCTCCCCCACAGGAACCCCAAAAGGTTCTAGCCCAGGAGCCACCCCCCTGAAGCCAAAGATCAGGGATCTGTGCCTGAAGAAAGGATATCAGGGATCTGTGCCTGAAGAAAGGGCTGTGTATATGATGTGGAGAAGCGGGCCATTACACCTCGTCCTGCCCAGCAGCGTCTCCGAGAGTGGTTCTGACTGCCTCAACTACCATCCCACGACCGGTCAAAGGGCCCCAGGGTGGGAAATCCCAGGCACTCCAACTCGACACCACACCGGAGGGAGAGAAATCAGCAACAGTGGATCCTCCATCGCTGGCGGGAAATGATGAGGACCTGTTCTGAAGTGTGCAAAGCAACAGGTCCCTTCTTCCCCAGTGCCTAAAGTGGTGAGCTCTCCTGCCCCCCTCTTGTATGTGATCCTGACTCTCGTTGCCCCTAAGACAGGTACTCATGTAAAGGTGTGAGTGTTGATAGACTTGGGGTATGCTTGAGACCTAATCAGTCCCATTGTAGTGGATCGGTTGGGGGTGGGAGTGAACTCACTAGAGGAACCCCTGCAATTCACCCAGATGGATGGATTGGAAATGAAGGAGCCCTGCCTTTTCGAGACTCAATTGATGTGTTTGGGGGTGGGGGACCATTGGGAGCAGCGGACTTTTGTCATCACCCCGCACGCTCAATTCCTGATGGTGTTGGGAAGTCCATGGTTGAGTGCCCATGATCCCTACATTATGTGGAGTGAAAAGAGGATACGTTGGGTGGCTCCTGACTGCAAATAGCATAATTTTATTTATTTATTTATTTATTATTTCGATTTATATCCCGCCTAGCCAGCGGACCGGCTCTAGGCAGAGTGGGGGAACGAGCCCTCCCATGAAAAAGTGTGCCTGGCTAAAGAGGATCTATTACAAATACCCACCGCATACCGGGATTTAGCGGAGGTTTTTAATGAAGTTGAAGCAGATGAATTACCTCCCCCCCACCGTAACACATATTGTGCCACTGAATTGCTGCCGGGGGTAAAGTTACCAAAGGGGAAATTGTACTCCATGAGCCCCTCTGAATGGATAGAGCTGCACCATTTTATCAACAAGAATTTACAGCGCAGGTTTATCAGACCGGCGAAGTCCCCTTTTGCGGCACCGATTTTGTTTCAAAAAAAGAAAGACTATGCACTGACTATCGGGGCCTGAATGCAGTCTCGGTCTCAAATGCTTACCCATTGCCCTTGATAAAAGACCTTTTCATAGAGGCATCCAAGGGTAAAATCTTTTCTAAGTTGGCTCTTCAGGATGTTTATTTTCGGGTGCACATACAGGAGGGGGAAGAATACAAGACAGCCTTTAATACCCCTCTGGGGCAGTTTGAGTACCTAGTTATGACGTTTGGACTTCAGGGCGCTCCAGGCGTCTTTATGAACTTAATTAACAAAGTACTACACTAGCATTTATTCAAAGGGGTACTTAGTTATCTAGATGACATCTTATTGTATTCCCCCAATGAGGAATCGCACGTTAAATTAGTACACAAAGTACTAGTCACTTTGAAGGAAAACAAACTGTTCGCTAAATTATCCAAGTGCAATTTCCACAAGCGGAAGATTGACTTTCTCGGCTACTGCATTTCCCCCTGAGGGTTAGAAATGGACCCCTCTAAAGTGACTGCTATAAAGGACTGGGGGTACCTTGAACTCGTCATCAATTGCAAAGTTTTCTCAGATTCGTGAACTTTTACTGCTCATTTATCAATAACTTTGCAAAGTATAATCTACCCCTTACCAATTTGCTCAAAACCAAGGGGAAGGGGGTTGATGCAACCAAACCAGGGACACGCTTGCACTGGACTTCTGAATGCCAAGCAGCTTTTGAAGAACTAAAGACTTTGTTCACCTCTGAGCCATTTTCACGCACCCTGATGAGAATAAGAGCTTCATTGTACAAGTAGATGCATCGGATATGGCCATGGGGGGGCGATCCTACAAGAGGGTCCTGATGGCAAACTGCACCCTTTGGCATACGTGTCTAAAAAATTTGGAGAACTGGTCTGTGTGGGATAAGGAGGAGGTGACTATCCACTTGACTCTCACTACTTGGAGACATTGGTTGGAAGGGGTTTGAGTGCCTTTCGAGGTATGGACTGATCACAAAAACCTGGAAGCACTCAGAACACAATGCACACTAAACGCCAAGCAGTTGTGATGGGCAGATTTTTTTCTCCAAGTTTAATTTTACATTACACCATTTCCCCGGGAAATCTAATTCCCTGGCCGATGCACTCTCCTGCCTTCCCCAACATGACTACAAAAAGGATCTTGTTATAGACTCGATGTTCACACCAGAGCAGCTCGGGGAGGGGGGTGGTAGTGAAGCCAAACAGTCAAGAAGGGAATGCCTGCTACTTTTGCATGGACCTCTAAGTATGCAGAGGCTTATACCCCTTCCAAAATAAAGGACTTGCAAAGTTGGGACCATGTTGCCTGGGGTTCGAATGGTTGTTGGATCAGGGAAGATAAACTAGTAGTACCCAGGTCCTTGCGGAGTGAAGTTATGCACACAGCTCACGAATCCAAACTGGCAGGTCACTTCAGCTACCTTAAGACTTTTAATTTATTGCAGAGACAATTTTGATGGCCCCGTATGAGACAGGATGTATTGGAATATGTCTCTTCTTGCCAAACATGTAAATGATGGGGGGGGGACCGGGGCTTCTTACAGCCATTAGAGACCCCAAATCGGCCTTGGGAAGTTATATCTATGTATTTTATAACTGATCTACCCCCCAGTAAAGGGGAAACGGTCATATGGATAGTGGTGGACACGTTTTCCAAACAAGCACATTTCATACCATTTAAACACCTTCCTAAGGCTAAATCCCTAGCCAAGGCTTTCATGGGACATATTGTAAAGCTCCATTCTATCCGGCGTAAGATAATCTCCGACTGCAGAACGCAATTCGTTGCCACCTTCTGGCAGGAGCTCCTGAAGATTATGGGGGTTGAATCTGCACTGAGTAGTGCCTATCACCCAGAGACTGATGGGCAAACCGAACATGTGAATCAAGTTCTTGAACAATTTTTATGCTGTTACACTAACTATCAACAGGATGACTGGGTGGACTTGCTGCCTTTTGCAGAATATAGTTATAATAATGCCGTGCATTCTTCCACGGGGTCTCCCCATTCATGATGACCGGGGAAGGGGGTATGAAGAGATTCTGCTACACTCTTTGGAGTCCGCCTCTCCGACTCCCAGCAACCTGGCCGACTGGTGGAACTCTTTGCGTGATGCGTGGCCCTTGATTGCCAAAACATTGGAGATGGCTAAAAAAGACTACAAAAAATATGCGGACAAAAGCAGGGGCAGGGATGGGATCTGCTACAGGGGAACTCTGTTTATGCTTCCACAAAGAACATCAAAGGTTTACAACCCAGTAGAAAACTGAGTTGGAAATATGTGGGACCTTACAAAGTGTTAAGAAAGATCAATGATGTAACCTTAGAACTTGAGCTACCAAAATCACTTAAAGGCAGGGGTGGGCAATTGTTTTGGTTCGGAGGCCACTTCGTGGGAGCGAAGGTTAGTGGAGGGCCGCACCTTTTAAAATGATTGCATTCATTAGTTAAATTTGCATTTCAGAGAGGTATAAATCGTATCACAAAAATCAACAAATATAAATTAAATAAAATGGTGGTAGTTTTATTCAATGTATTTATTGTGCTAATTTCATATCATCTATAGCTGCAAGCACATTTAATTTTAGAATCAGTTTAATGAGACAAATGTACCCTATCACACCACGTGGCCAACTGTCTTGGCGGGCTGCAAAAAACTCTGTGGCAGGCCGCATGTGGCCCCCGGGCCGCAATTTGCCCACCCCTGACTTAAAGGTGTTCATCCGGTTTTCCATTTCAGCCTCCTGAAAATAAATCCTGGGCCGAACAGGTGGAGACCCCAACGTCCGATTCCTCCTCCTCTGATGAAGGTGGGTGAACCTCATTTCGATGTGGGCCAAATCCTCAATTCGAAATTAAAGCGAGGATGCCTTTTCTATCTTATTAGCTGGTGTGATTTTGGTCCTGAACCAAATGGGTGTACCCATTAAAACCTGGGGATTGAGGGTTTTTTGGGGAGGGCAGGATGTCAGAATCTGCCATTTCCCACTCGGGAGGTAGGATGTACAGCAGTAGTCTGAGCGCATCTCCCCCCTCCTTTGGAATGTGTTCCTTTCCCTTGCTCTCGCCTCTGCTTTCACCCAAGCTTATCTGTAACCTTGATTGAGTCTTCTCACAGGCTTTGTTGCTAATTGGGTTTTTTCCTACAGGTGCAAACTGCTTTTCTTCCCGCTTTTCTGTCTGGGAACAAACGGGCTGATGTATTTGGGAGCCTTTTTTTGCTGAATGTTGATTGGGGGGTTTATTTGCTACACTATAGTTTGAACACGCTATAACTGTACCTTAACACGCCTCCTTCCCCCATTACTGACTCAAGAAGTGTGTCCACTATGAAATAAATTGATCCACTATCAAATAAAATAAGTTCTTGTTTAAGACCCTTTGTTTGTAGTTTGAAATCTCTTGGACTCTCACAATACATAAATCCATTAAAATCCATTAAAACATAATAAAACACTCTCAGAACATAACAGTAACAATACGAATAGAGTGCTCAGTTATGTGTCAGATGGCATAATAAATAGACCCCACATTCTCCGGCTCTGGATATCAGATGTCTCTAGCTCCAGATTATGTTACCCATGGCCAGTCATTGGTGGTCATAAGATGGGGGGGAGGTAGGGAGGTGGCGGCCCCTATTTGTAGGCCTGGCAGAAGAGCTCCATCTTGCAGGCACTGTGGAACAGTACAAGGTCCCACAGGCCCTGATCTCCTCTGGGAGCTCATTCCACCAGTAAGAAGCTGCCACTGAAATAGCCCTCCCCCTAGTAGCAGCAAGCCTGGCTTCTCTGGGGCCTGGAATAACCAGATGGTGTTGTGCCCCAGACCGTAGTGCTCTCTGTGGCATATACAGGGAAAGGTGGTCCCTCAGGTATGTTGGACTCAGGCCATTTAGGGCTTTAAAGGCAAGCCCCAGCACCTTGAAGTGAATGCGGTACACTATAGGCTGCCAGTGCAGTGCCTCTAGCATCAGTCGGATGTGCTCCCGTCTAGGGAGGCACATCAATAACCTCGCTGTGGCATTCTGCACCAGCTGCAGCCTCCAGATTTGCAAAAAGGGCAGCCCCATGTAGAGAGCGTTACAATAGTCTAACCTCGAGGTGACTGTTGCGTGGATCACTATAGCCAGGTCTGCATGGTCCAGGAAGGGAACCAACTGCCACGCCAGCCGCAGATGATAAAAGGCCGACTTGGCAGTGGCTGCTACCTGGGCCTCCATTGTCAGAGAGGGATCCATGAGCACTCCTAAACTCCTCACCACCGGCACAGGCCCCAGTGGTGCCCCGTCAGAGGCTGGGAGCGGGAGCCCCAACCTTGGATCACCCCGACCCAAGCACAGGACCTCTGTCTTTGCCGGGTTGAGCTTCAACCTACTCAGCCTGAGCCATCCAGCCACAGCATGCAATGCCCAGTCAAGATCATCCAGTCCAGAGCCAGACTGGCCACCTAACATCAGGTAGAGCTGGGTGTCATCAGCGTACTGGTGACAACCCAGCCCAGTCCTCCAGACAATCTGGGCAAGGGGGCACATACAGAACCCATGCTGAATCTTCCTCAATAGATTTTGTTCATCAATGTGCCTACTAATTTTTTCCTTAATAACAGTTTCCATCAACTTACCCAGTATCAACGTCAGACTGACTGGCCTGTAATTTCCTCAATCTTCTCTGGAACCCTTTTTAAAGATGGGAGTGACATTCGCTACCTTCCAGTCCTCAGGAATGGAGGCAGATTTTAAGGAAAGATTACATATTTTTGTCAGGAGATTCACAAGTTCACATTTGAGTTCTTGCAGAACTCTTGGATGTATGCCATCTGGGCCCAGTGATTTATTTGTTTTTAAGTTGTCTATCAGACATAGGACCTCCTCTCTCGTCACCTCAATCTGACTCAGGTCTTTCAACACCCCTCCCGAAATCAGTGGTTCTGGAGTGGGCAGGCACTTTTCATCTTCCAAAGTGAAGATAGAGGCAAAAAATGCATTCAGCTTTTCAGCCATTTCCCTATCATCCTTCAGTACTCCTTTTACCCCTTGGTCATCCAAGGACCCACATTGTTGCCACATACACCCAGACAACATAACCACTAAACCTAATAACATCAACTACACCATCTCAGGCTCATTCACTTGCTCATCTTCTAATACTGTATATGTCATTAATTGCCAACAGTGCCCTTCAGTTCTCTACAAGGGCAAACAGGACAAACCTTATGCCAAAGGGTAAATGGACACGAATCTGACATCAGGGATCACAAGACTGAGAATCCTGTAGGAAAATGCGACAACCTTCCAGAACATTCCATGGGGGACCTCAAAGTAGCTGTTTTATTACAAAGGAAGTTCAGGAACAGAATGGAAAATGAAATTGCTGAATTACAAGTTATTACAACACTCGGAACCCCCCCCCCCCCCCGGCACAACAGGGATGTTGGTTTCTTATCTCATTACTGTCAGTTAGCACTGCCATAAGTATTGTTGACTGTTTCATCAAAGTTTATTGTCTTCATCAATAAGGTTGTTGAATATATCTTATGTGTCAATGCCTACTGTTCTACCATCTATTCAGATGACCAATTAACCTTGCTTTCTGTTATGATCCTATTTCGACTCCTCTAGGTCCCGCCCGGGAGATAGTATCAGTGAACGGACTCCCACCTTTGGAATGCGACTCTTGTTTGCTGTCAGAATCTGACAATGAAAGGGTTGTCTGTTGCTGTGATGTCCTCACTACTTTCTGTTTCGATATGCCACATTGTATCCAATTGTTTTATTGCTGCCTTGAAGTCGAAATAGCTGCTCTGCTTAATGTTACTTTTCCCCGGGAGGATGGCCTGTCACATATTTGGTCGTCACATAAACAACCATGACTATCTCATCCTGTCCACTCCCCCTCGCCTTTCAGGCCTGAAGTATTTTATCAAAGTTGTTTCAACCTTGGAGACTGTTTAATTGTTGCTGACCAAATGTTTAGCCTAGAGATCGCACATCTGGGTCACTCAGGGCAAGAAGGGAATTTTTATAACTTTCCCACCTTTTGGTGAGAACAAACGGTTGCCATTTCCCCCCGCTTTGCTGCATTCATTTTGATTGGTTCTTTATGTTTAAGCACCTATGCCTGAAGGTATATTAACCCATGTCATTTTCTTTCCTGAATCTCTAACAAACATCGAGTACCTGTTCCAATATTAGAAATAAAGAACTTTGCTTTAACCCAAAGGTCTGATCTAGTATTGATAGTACAGAAGCCTCACACTTGCTTGCTTGCTTCGCTTTGCGCATGCTTATTGCTCATTGGTTTTTCTTCCTCTCTTATCTCTAACTTGCCTTTCCCTAGCTAATGGCCTTGAGAAGAAAAGCCTCCTGTCATGGGTTATAGAAATCACAGGTGTTATGTATTCCTTTGCTTAATTTGCTTTGGGAACGTTTGTTCTAAAAATCTTAACAGTGTTTTTCCCTCAGAACCTAGTTTGCCGTACTTTCCTTGGGAACAGTGGGCCAGTATATTTGGGCGCCAACAATTCTTTCAATTGATTGGTGGATGGTTAGGGATCATATTTCATATCAAGTATAATTGTAATTGTATTTCCATGCTTGGGCATTACTAACAGAAAAAGTGTTTGACCAACAAGATCTTTTCTGCAAATAAAGGACTTTATGCTTAAGGAGACCTGTTGTGGACTATATTGATTGGCACAATCTCACAATTACATATGCTAAACTCATTCAGTCCTTACGTATGTAGTCTCACCAAGAAGCTTTATACATCCTCTGAATTGTAGTGAATTTCTTTATAAATAGTTTATTGGAATAGGGATTGTAATATAATACATTGGAATTTCTCTGGTCTGGTGACAGAGGAGACATTCACTGCTCAATTGTTCCCCTCACCTCAAAGAAAAGGTCGCTGTTAATTACCTCCATGCCTGAGAGGAGACAAATGGAGTATAACAAAAGTAAAAAGGATACTTTTGCACAGTCACCTATTTTGACATATTTACTGTGTTTTTTCCATAATTAAATCCAAACAAACTTAACTTGTTATAACTGTTTAGTTTTTGCTTAAAACATTGTAATTATGCTGTATGCTGATTTACTGTCCACTCTCTTTATATATCAAAGAGCTGTTATCTTCAGCTTCACTGTATCTGAGGAAGTGTGCGTGCACACAAAAGCTCACATCCTGAATAAAACTTTCTTGGTCTTAAAGGTGCCCCTGGACTTGAACTTTGTTTTAGACTGGGAAATTCCTGCAGATTTAGGGGTGGCATGTGGGGAGGGTGGGGTTTGGGGAAGGAAGGGTCCTCAGCAGCATATAATGCCATAGACACCACCCTCCAAAGCTGCCATTTTCTCCAGGGGGATTGATCTCTGTAGTCTGGAGATCAGTTGTAATTCTGGGTGGGTCTCCAGGCTCCACCTGGAGGTTAGCAACCCTACCTGGTGACTATGCACTCTGAATTCAGTTGCCTCTTGTGTTGGAGGGGGCCAGTTGCTGCGGGGGCTGCAGAGACAAGTTCATGCAGGGGTTTGTGACTGTGGAATAATTTGGTGTGAATTGACACTGGTGGGCCTTCAATTCTCACTGCAGACATCAATGAAGCACCTCTTGCAATTGACTCATAATGTATCCTGTGCTTGATTCGCCTATACTTGAGGACTGGCATTTGGACATGTGAACAGATTCCACTGAAAAGTGGAGGGATGCAACGGTCACATCTGTAGGGGCTGATCAGACATGTCCTTTCATCACAGGGTGTGTTTGTCCTCACATATTTGTCCTTCTCTTTCTGCTCTGAAACTGATATTTTTGAATACAGTCGGGTACTTTTTTGTGCAGCCTTCTGCAGCTTCAAAAATGCCTTGCCCATTTTGTCACACCAAGTCTACCTCTAGAGAGGCAGTGTGGTGTAGTGGTTAAGAGCGGTGGACTCTAATCTAGAGAACGGGGTTTGATTCCCCACTCCTACTCCACATGAAACCTGCTGGGTGACCTTGGGCCAGTCACAGTTCTCCTAGAACTCTCTCAGTCCCACCTACCGCACAAGGTGCCTGTTGTGGGGAGAGGAAGGCAAGGGGATTGTAAGCTGCTTCGAGACTCCTTATGGTAGAGAAAACCAGGGTATAAACGTCTACTCTGCTTCTTCTTGTTTGCTTCTCTTGCCAGTGAATATGTGATATATGTACCCACCCTGGGAGGGACCGTGGCTCAGTGGGATCCATTAAAAGGATCAGGTAGTAGGTGATGTGCTTCAGGCCCTGGACAGATGCTGTCAATCTAAGTGGACAAGACGGATGCCAATGCACCAGGGGTCTGAGTCTGTATATGGCAGCCTAATGGGTCTTCTGCAGCATAACCCTGGCTCAGCAATTCTTCAAATTCTTCAAAATTGCAAAGAGAGCTTGTATGTCCATTTCGTTTTCCATTATCCCCTCTGGATTCCTTTCTGCATTAATGTTTCCTAAATAGCAATCACCCATTTTTATCATTCTGTGATTATTCCCCCTCGCCGCAGGGCAACTTTTCTGTCATATTTTATCAATATGAATTAAATTTCATTTGGGTGATACCTGCCCATGTTGCTGAGCTTGCCAGATAATTTTGCATTTGAGATTCATTATCTTGCTTTTTTTGGAGGGGGGGGAAGTATATTTTATGCCTTTCACTATTTGCTCGTGAAATCAAGAATTGCTTCATTTATTAAACACATGGCAAGTGAACGATGACAGATCATTTGAAGGGGAAATTAATGTCTCACTCAAAAGTAGGCATACATACTATTAGATTCACCTTCGCAGAACATGCCGTGAAGCTGCAGACTTCTGTGCCTGCGACTGGTGGCTGAGCTGAGCTGCAGGACCAGCAGAATCTGGTGGGTGAAGCTTTTGATCTTCTGATAGCAGATTGGAGAAAGGCTCATTCAACTGCTACAGCCGGCCTGCCTGATAATTAGAAGTCAAGCAGAAGGTCAGACTAGACCCCCTTTTCTTGATGTGCTAGCTTTCCACCTACAGAAAATTTTTTAAATGGGCACCTTTGAACTTTGCAACTGACTAACCAAAATCTACCCAAAGCTGCAGTATGTGACTAATCTAAAGCACTTCTTACAATGAAAAGTGCATTGCGATTGTACTCAGCAGTTCCAGCCAGGTAGCATTTAAAAAAACAAGAATGAAATTGATGTAATATCTTTTGTTGGTGATGGAAAGTGTGGTCAAGTTGCAACCGACTTATAATGACCCCGTAGGGTTTTCAAGGCAAGAGATGTTCAGAGGTGGTTTGTCATTGCCTGCCTCTACATAGCACCCCTGGACTTTCTTGATGGTCTCCCATCCAAGGGCTAACTATGGCTGACCCTGCCTAACACCTGAGATCTGACAAGATTGGGCTAATCTGGGCCATCCATGTCACAGCAAAAACCCTGTGCAAGGTTATATGTCACATTTTTTTAAAAAAAGGGGGTGGTACAAAATTAACAAGGTGGAAACATCATAGGGTGAAGTGGTGAAATTTAATTGTTTGATCTTTATTTTGTACACCAGAGCTTATTCAGCTTCAATATGAGGAGTGCTGTCCAAGGTACTGAACACCTGGGGTTGGGCTGAGCTGAGATTCAATTGCCAAGTTGCAGCAAAAGCTTCTTAAATGGATGGTTACTATATTCCATCCTGGAAACCACAACCCTCTTCCTTTCACATATCCAGTAGCTGTGGAAGAGGGTGTTCCTCCCATTCTTTCCTCCCGGTATTCTGTTCCATGCCCTTCCCACCCATCTACGGATAGATAATGGAAGAGTCTACATTTGTACTGGAAAGAATTCCTCTTCTAAGATGAGGCCTGATGTATGCAATATCTATAACCAACAAATATGGGGTTTCCCTATTCCTAGCTACATATGCAAATGTCAATTAATTAAAAGTCATATAATTGATCAATGAAAATAATTGCGGCAAAGTGACAGAATCTGGAAATTTGAGTTATGGATGGCGGTTGATCTCATGGTCACAGTGAAGAGATTATGAAAAGTTTACAATATGCTTGAGAATGAACCCTTCAAGAATTGATCAAATGAAGAATGAGGTACATGCAGAAATGGGCCAAGGCTCAGTGGTAGAGCACCCAGTTGGCACACAGAAGGTCACGAGATCAATCCCAGACATCTCCCGTTAACAGGGTCGGGTAGTAGGCAATGAAGGACTTCAGCATATACCCTGGAGAGCTGCTGGCAGTCTGACCTTCATGTATTCTTCAGCTGGCTCTAAAAGAATTATTCACCGGCATGTGATGGACACAGCTAGGCTTCTGAGATTGTATTATTCATTGTATGATTAAATGGTTGTAGATCTCATGCAGAGAAGTGAGCTCTGACTTACAACCCCTATGGTTAGGATTGCCAGTCGGTGCCTGGCAGCCAGGGGAGATGGGGGCCAGGGACATGGGGGCACTGGTGTTGCATGTAATGTGATGTGACTTCTGGGAAAAACCAGAAGTGATGTCAAGTCACTTTAGGAATCACTGGAAACTCTATGGTAAAACTGACACAGCAGTAGACCTGGTAACCCTGCCTATGGTGGAATTAATTTTGTCAGTCTTTCAAGTGCTACGGTTCCTGTGTAATTCAGTGTGGTGTAGCAGTTAAGAGCGACAGACTCTAATCTGGAGATCTGGGTTTGATTCTGCACTCCTCCACGAAGCCAGCTGGGTGACCTTGGGTCAGTTACAGCTCTTTCAGAGCTCCCTCAGACTAAAAAAATAAGTCTAGCTCACCACCTAGTGGGGCATAACGCTAAATGAATTAGAACTTAAGGCTGCCCAGACTATCTTTGGATCTCCTGGCTATACTACACACAATGCCATAGGATAATAATTATTATTCATTCTTTAAAACATCTCTTTACATGGTCCCTCACTTTAGCAACATAATTTTAATTTCCCCCCCTCATGTTTTACCAAAACGAGGGCGCGATCATACGCACCCATTTACGACGGAAGTGGTGCGATGAAGCGACGGCGCAAACTGACGGGATCAGACGAGCACATCTGCGAAGCGTCGTGTGCCCGGCATGATAATGTCACGAACGCTCGTTGATGCGCTCCAAAAAGAGACCGCTAAAACAGAAGTCCTTTCCGGAAGAGCCGGGAACAGGCGTGTGTGGGATCGCCGCAGCGCACCTATGCCGTTGCATCCGGCCATCGTCGCGCTTTCGCATAAATGCCAGATGTTTTTTTTCCGAGCTGCGTGAAATGTGTAGGAACGGAGGTCCGCGCATGCGCAGTAGCGAAAAGTCGCTGAAACGCATAAGGGGGGCCGAAAGGGTGCCAGAGAACGCCGCCGCACAGCCACAAACAGCAGTAAGGGCTAGGGACACGTTTCCCACACCTCCTCTGCCCCAGGTCCTCATATCCACAACAGCCACCAATGCAATGGCCAAGGTGCGTGGCCCTTCGTGGACACGGCCAGAAGTGAGGGACCTCCTTGCTTTATGGGGAGACACCAGGGTCCAGCGGAGCCTGGGACAGTCCCGGCGGAATATTGAGGTGTTCGCCGAGGTGGCCACAGGCATGGTGGCTAGGGGACATGACCGGGATGCTCACGCTTGTCGGTGCAAAACTAAGGACATGCGCCTCAAGTACCGAAAGGTTGTGGCTAACAATTCGAAATCCGGCCAGCCCAAGATCACGTGCCCCTATTATGAGGAGTTGCACCGGATCCTGCATAAGAGCAGAGATGTGGACCCCGGCATGGTACTCCAGACCCTTGGCCGCTGCCGCTGGCGGAGACCCCGGGCTCCCCAGGGGCCGAGCACCTCAGCAGAAGAGGCAACCCGCCGTCCCACGGCAGAGGACGTGTTGGAGTCATCTGAGTCCCTGGCATCAACCAGCAGCCAGACAGGTGAGTGCCTCTGGGGACAGACAACCACACAGAGCGGAGTGCCAGGGGGAGCCACAGAGCCGTCATGGGATCCACTCTGCCATCCGCAAGGGAGGCCCTCCCCCCCTGGCAGGAAAGCTGGTCTGTCATCCAGTGGGAGAGGGGGCGCATGGTGGCTGTGATCCATAAGGCACGGCTGGTGACTCCCTGTCTGTTCCACGTACAGGTTCAGAGTCAGTGGGCCAGACCCAGCTGGACAGCAGTGACGAGGATGATGATGCTGACGAGGACAGTCCCATGCCGCCAGGCCAAGGTTAGTGAAGGGCATCAGTGGGCCTCAGACAGCACACCGATCCACTAGTGCCGTCGCCGGCCACTGTGCATCACAGTAAAGGGTCTGTTTCCTTCCTAGGGACACGAGAGCTGGCCTTGGATGTGGACTTGGAAGAGGAGGAGGAGGGGGACGAGGAGGAGGAGGAGGAGGAACCGATGGAGGCCTCCGGCCGCCACCCTGACCGTGAGTCACACCATGTGATAGGCTGGGTCATGGGCTACTCTGGCATGTGGGTGGGGCTGAGCCGTGTGGTGTGAGGTCCATGGGTCTGGTGTTCACTGGCCATACTCCCACAGGCCTGCTGCCAGATGTCACCATGGGAGACCTGACCCCCTCAGAGAGAGCAGCCCTGTGCAAGACAAAGAAGAAGTGGCTCTCCGCCTTACAGAGTGTTGGGGAGCACCTGGCCACCCAGGCTTGGGAAGACAACAGAGAAGCCATGGCAGAAGACCAGAGGATGCATGACGAGCTGATTGCCGAAATGTGGGCCGCCCATGATCAGGCAGCATACGCCGCCCAAGCGGCAGCACAGGCCGCAATGCAGGCCACTATGGAGGCATCCAACACGCAAATGGCTCATCTAACAGATGTAGTCTCTGCCCTAGTTGATACCTTGTGAGCCCGGGCTGCGGTAACAGAGCCGCAGCGGCCAGGCCCCAGTGGCGTGGCCACCCGGGTAGGCCGGGGCCGGGGTCGAGGCCATGAGCGGGCACGGCAGAAGCCAGGAGCATCATAGGGATACTGCCACATGGCAACCAGCCAAGGCCTCGCGGGGGGGGGGGGAAATGAGGGGCGGAGTATGACAGTACTACAGTTGTTCAAAAATATAACAACCTTTAATAAACAACAACACAACAAGGAAACAATGCATGAAACCCCTCCCTCCCACTAGTCCGAATCGGTATCCTTCTCTAACCCCCCCTCACCCTCCAGGGCGCTGTGCCCAGACAGTTCTGGCCCCTCTGCCTCCTCCTCGGCAGAGGAGGCCAAGAGAATAGTGGCTCTGGCTGCCACCTCTGCCACCCCCCATGGTCCTGCTTTCGCCCCCTTGTCTACAGCCGTCTTCGTCTCCCCCTCCTCATCCGCCTCCAACCAGGTGAATGTGGCCCTGTGGACATACCACACCACCTCGGTGTCAGTCTGCAGCAGAACATGTTATGATACCCACTTTCCCCCCCTGACCCCGCTTTGCACGTCACCTGGACATTCTGAAGTGCTTCACCCACTCTTCTTCTCCCCAGATGTGGGTGACGAATGTCGTCCACCACTCTGTAGACCGGGGGTACACCCACCACCGGTGGCATGGTAGCTGCTGCGCAAGGTAGTTAAGCTGCACGACTTGCCGTGCTCTAGTCTCCCTGCACCAGCGTGAGCGACCTATACAACGGATGCCAGATCTCACATAACTGGCGGTCTGTTGTCTCCTGAGGCCATGTCTCATTGTCTCCCCCTGACCCCACAGCTCGCGCTGATGTTGGCTCAGGATCTGCACAGCCTCACACGCAGCCAGCATGGCTGTCCCAACATGCTCGTCCTTTATTTCCATTGTCAGCTGTGGCGATCGTTTCGTATTCTCCCTGTGATCTCAGCACCGCTGTCCGGCTGCCACGGCTGCGACCGGGCGGGCAAGGGGAAAACCGATTGTGCGCATGCGCAAAGGCCTCCACAATTGCGACTCAGCACATGCGCATGAATCACACTGACGTAGAAATGGTACGCTGGAAAGTCTTTTTTGTGTACATTGCGCACGTATGTATGATCGCACCACACCGTCTCTTCCCCCCTCTCCTTGAACCGCTTGAGCGCCACTGTCTGATCGCACACCAACGCAAGCCGTGCGATTCTGAGTCATAACGTGGGATCGCACTAACGCGCCTCTTTTTGCAGCGTCGCAACGCAGGTACGCTTCCCGTCCGTTTTATCGCACTTGTGTGGACAGGCCCCAACTGTCTTTGTTTTGGATTTTTCCCCTTTTGCAGTTGGGAAGTGATTGTGACATCAGTTCCATTCATTTTCTGCGTTCAGTATTTAATCAGGTAAGTTGGTGGAAACTGTTATTAAGGAAAAAATTAGTAGGCACATTGATGAATAAAATCTATTGAGGAAGACTCAGCATGGGTTCTGTAAGGGAAGATCTTGTCTCACTAACCTGTTAGTGTTCTTTGAGGGAGTAAACAAACATGTGGACAAGGGGGACCCAATAGATGTTGTTTACCTTGACTTCCAGAAAGCTTTTGATAAAGTTCCTCATCAAAGGCTCCTAAGTAAGCTCAGTAGTCATGGGATAAAAGGACAAGTCCATTTTGTGGATCAAAAACTGGCTAATTAAAAGGAAACAGAGAGTGAGTATAAATGGGCAATTTTCTCAGTGGAAGGGGGTAAGCAGTGGGGTACTGCAGGGATCAGTAATCGGTCCAATGCTTTTTAATTTGTTTATTAATGATTTGGAGTTGGGAGTAAGCAGTGAAGTGGCTAGATTTGCAGATGACATGAAGTTGTCCAGGGTGCTGAGAACCAGGGAGGATTGTGAGGCACTCCGAAGGGATCTGTCAAGGGTGGGCAAGTGGGCATCAACATGGCAAATGGGGTTTAATGTGGCCAAGTGCAAAGCGATGCACATTGGAGCCAAAAATCCTAACTATAAATACACATTGATGGGGTCTGAACTGGCAGAGACTGACCAAGAGAGAGATCTTGGAGTTGTAGTAGATAGCTCAATGAAAATATCGAGAAAGTGTGCGACTGCAATGAAAAAGGCCAATGCTATGCTGGGGGTTATTAGGAAGGGAACTGAAAACAAATCAGCCAGTATCATAATGCCCCTGTATAAATCGATGGTGTGACCTCATTTGGAGTACTGTGTAAAGTTCTGGTCACCACACCTCAAAAAAGATATTATAGTATTGGAAAAAGTGCAGAAAAGGGCAACTAGAATGATAAGAGGGTTGGAACACTTTCCCTATGAAGAAAGGTTGAAGCACTTGGGGCTCTTTAGCTTGGAGAAACGACGGCTGAGGGGTGACATGTTCGAGGTTTATAAGATTGTGCATAGGGTAGGGCAGGTAGAGAAAGAAGTCCTTTTCTCCCTTTCTCACAATACAAGAACTCGTGAGCACTCCATGAAATTGCTGAGCAGTCAGGTTAGAACAGATAAAAGGAAGTACTTCTTCAACCAAAGAGTGATTAACATGTGGAATTCACTGCCACAGGAGGTGGTGGCAGCTACAAGCATGGACAGCTTCAAGAGGGAATTAGATAAACATATGGAGCAGAGGTCCATCAGTGGCTATTAGCTACAAAGTATAGATAGGAACTCTCAGTCTGGGGCAAGTGATGCTCTGTATTCTTGGTGCTTGTGGGGGGGGGGGCAACAGTGGGAGGGCTTCTAGTGTCCTGCCCCCACTGCTGGACCTCCTGAGGGCACCTGGTGTTTTTGGCCACTATGTGATGGAGAGTTGGACTGGATGGACCACTGGCCTGATCCAACATTGGCTTCTCTTCAGTTCTTATGTTCTTAATCCAGGAAATGCTTAACCATCTCTTTTAGTTTTAGAGCAAAGTTGTGAGTCCAGTGGCACCTTTAAGACCAACAAAGTTTAATTCTGGGTATAAACTTTCGTGTGCAAGCACATTTCTTCAGACATATTGAAAGAGACTACCTCAAGTCTTACATCAGCGACACCGTCTCAGGCTCATTCACACGCTCGTCTTCTAGCACTGTCTATACGCCACTAAATGCCAGCAATGCCCTTCTGTTCTCTTTGTAGGACAAACAGGACAAACCCTATGCCAAGGGATAAATGGACACTTATCTGACATCAAGATTCACAAAATTAACTTCTGGGAAAATCTATCACAAGGGCATTAAAAAATTATAAAAGGAAAAGACTGTGACGGAACTTTACTTCTTTCTATTACTATTTCCAGGATTTAACGAATGAACTACATTAATATAAGTATTGTATTTACCATGATGATTTAAAAGTATGGTTAAACAATTAAAGTAACAACAATATTTACTAAAGAACTCAGAACACAAGCTTAATACATCAAACAGAGGTTTTAATATACAAGATTTACAAACTTACCTCTCCCTCCTTTTAGTGAGATAGGTCTGATACAATTTATTTTGTCTACATTCCTCCTTTTCTATCTTTTCCCAGCGACAATTTTCATTCTAGACTCTGGCTTCTGCATGAGATTATCTTTGGGTTAGAAAGTTGGACTATCGGACTTGGATTGCATATTTTTTAAAAAACTTTTTATTTTAATTTTTCAAATAGAAAGCATAACCAATGAAACAAATGGAGTAACAACATAAAAGCTGAACAGCTATGTTAAGTTATCCAAACATTCCAGTAGTCTTAATGTGGGATACAGATGTAATGTAAATTTGGATATAAACAGTTTGTTGTAAGAGAGGGAGAATAATCTGATTATGGGAGATGACCTAAAATAGACTATAGGACAAGCATGTCTGTTGGGTAAATGAGATTAACTTTCCCCCAATGCTGGTCATAAATTCCAGGACAGGAAACCTAGAAGCTCCAGAAATCTTGAATGATATGGTCCAGAGTCTGCTTATGAGGTCTGGTCTGAAATCTTCTTCATTATATAACAGTCCCACATTTTCCTGTATCATGGGGTGATTGAAGGAAGCTTTGGATCTTTCCATAACAAAGCAATTATGGTTTGGCTGCTGCAAATAGGGTGGCTATCAGCTCTTTCTTTTCGGACACTAAATTGTGAGTTTGCCATAAATTCAATAAAATCAGTTCAGAAGTTATCAGGACAGGTGGAGCACTAAGAGGAGGAGCGGCTACCGCAGCCCACAGTGAGGGCCGAAAACAGTTCGACTCTGAGATTACAAGGGCAGGAGGTTGTAAGCTGCCACCAAAATCCTCAAGATCATCCACAGGTACCCCCCCCCCCCAAGTCTCAGCCACCAGAGCTCGGCTCCTTGCGAAGTCTCCTGGCACAGGGAAATCGGGCCGAGGGTGGAAATGTGGGTGCCTCGGGTGCCCAGGACATGCCAGAGCCCCTTGCTGAGGGAGGGGAGGCTGCCAGGGGAAGCCATGTGCTGCCAGCAGTAGGGGGTGTGGCAACCCTGGTGCTTACAGTACCCGTGTGGCACCTCTAAGGTCAAATTTACATCTGACTTTCCCGCTAGAATCATTCTAGTTTTTTAAAAAAACTGTCTATACCTGTTTCTAGTTTCAAACCATATTTGTTCTAGTTTATAAATTAATGTTTACATTCATTAATTGCCCTCCTGTGGTCAAGCTAGCATTATACTGCTTTAAACAAATGCTGTTGCTTAGTACTCTTCAGACCCCCAGGAGTGAAATTTGAAACCAGCATGAAATGAGCTTGGGAAAAGACAGCAGTCAAACTACTTCAGAGGGGAGGTGTAAATTGGGCCTGAGTCCATGAAGACCCTTGAGCCCAATGCGCCAAGCCCATCCCAGGTCCTATGGGCCAAGGGGTTTTCTCTCCCCTCCCCTTGAGGGAGAGGCTTCAGGAAGTCTGTTTCAATGTATCAGGAGCGTGCCTGCACACAGAAGCTCATACCCAGAATTAAACTTCATTGGTCTTCAAGGTCCCACTGGACTCAAACATTGTTCTGTTGCTTCAGACCAACATGGCTACCCACCTGGATCCATCTCTGTTATATTTATTTAAAATTGGTTCAAGGCTCAAATTGTGCAACAGCTTTGGAATGAACAGAAAAGCTTTTGGTACCAAATGACTGAAATAGCTTGATATTTGTTTCCTGACACAGTTAGTTTTTAATGTTATATGCACAATTTTCAGCTAGATCACTGCCTTTTATATGACTGGTTCATAAGGTTGCCAAACTCCAGGTGGAGTCTGGAGTTCCCTCAAAATTACAACTGATCTCCAGGTGAAAAAAATCAGCTGTCATGGAGAAAATGGCTTCTTTAGAGTTGGACTCTGTGGCATTGTAGCCCACAGAGGCCCCTCTGCTCCCCAGGCTGTACCCCCAAATCTCCAGGAATTTTGCAAAGCAATGTTGGCAACCCTGTGGTACATTCAACAAAATACTGGGCAAGGAGCAGAGTTGGGGAAGAATTAATTCTGCCTATCAGCAAAACAAATGTAGCAGACTCTGCTCGTTTCTGTTTACTTAGTGGATTGGTTATGGTTTGTTTTATATTTGAAGCGCAGGGCCATTCCTCAGTGTTAGAACATCTCCTTGGCGTGCAAAAGGGCCCACGTTTAATCCCCAGCATCTCTGGTTAAAAAGGACCAGGCAGTAGGTGATGTGAAAGACCTCCACCTGAGACCCTGGAGAGCCGCTGCCAGTCTTGAGCAGACAACACAGAACTTGATGGACGAAGATTCAGTCTAGGGCAGCTTCATGTGTTCCCGTGTTTTCAGTTTGGAAACTGATCCTGACATGCAACTATGGAATGCAAAACCTGACTTGTGGGTTTGGTGCACAAACCTCAGGGAAGTTTTGTGGAAGCCCAATTGAAATAGAGCTTGTTAATTCCAAGAGAGCTTTTTGGTGGATAGTGCCCTTGGGCGACTTTGTGCACAGAGGTGGAGGCAGTTAGCTGCTGACAGCAGTACTTCAGCCCTTGCTTAGTAAGTCACTAATTTTCTTTCCAGTTTCTAATCACCCTCCTGGATGGAATCAAAGCTGTACTTTTAAATTTAGTGCACATAAGAACCTGTAAATTCCCAAATGATCCACCAGTGAGCCAAAGTCCTCATTAATACCTGCTATTTCCTCATGGTCAATGATTTCTTAATGCCTCTGCTACGAAAATCTTGGACAAACAGCTTCAAGTTAGTTATCTGCAAAGCACAGAGGATTACAAGCACTGCAAAATACAGGAGAGTTCGTGATTTGCACTGCTTCGGAGTGCAATAAAAGCAGCCTTCTGGTGAGCATTTTGGTTGGACTCCTATTCCCTCACTATTCAGAAGCAGTAATCAGAAAGATATCATCAGTAAAAGAACTATTCTGTTATGTTATGCCTTTCTCAAACTATCGCTTTCTGGCCTTGAAGTGCACTTATGTATCTGGAGGTCTTTTGCCTGGATCCAGTTTCAGCTTACTCGTTCCTGTCCATATTCCATGACCACCTTGCTCCTGTTTAGAATGAGGCTACTGCTCCCAGATCTGATGTAAAAAGACCATTTTATTTATTGAGATAGTGTGCTGTAGTAGTTGGTGTGTGGGATAGGAGAGGGCAATCCCCCAGCCTCATCCTCAGTCTCCTGCCCTAGATAATTTCTGGAGTGGGAGGAAAAAAACGGGGGGGGGGGAGACTCTTGTGGTCTTTACCAGAGAGTTTAAGGGGAAATCCCTAGAGCATCAACCAGAAGCAGTGTTCCCTGTAAGCTGAGTTAGTGTGAGCTACCTCACAGTTTTTTAACCTCCAGCATGCAAATTTTTGTGTTAGCTCAGGAAGGAGGGTTCCAGAGCAAACTAATTTATAGCCAAATCTCTCGCTTACAACTTAATGAAAGTAGCTCACCAATTGTTGCTCACAAGACTCCACATCTTAGAGGGAGTGTTGCCCAGAAGTGGCCCTGACCTTCTCCTGAAATGACCAGAAATTTCTCCAGAGCCACCCAGAAGTGATGCTGCACCCTCCTGAAGGGCCACTGGCCCTGGGCATGCCCCCCCCCAAATCTCCCACCACCACCACCAATCTGATTTATTAATTGCCCCATCTAAATTTGCACCAGGCTCTGGGCGATGTACAACAGAGACACAAAGCCATAAAATGAATATACAAAACATTAACAATAACAAAAGTACAATAACGAATTTTTAAAAACCAAGTTTTAAAAGTCCCAGATGGTGTCCTTAAAACATTTCCTCCCAGTTCTGGACTGCTGGCCACTTTCCAGGTGGGGGGAGAAGGAACACAAGATCAGAACTAAGGGGGGGGAGGGGAGGAAGAGGATGCCAGCCACGACAGAACACCGTGGCTGTCCTCAACCAAAAGGATTGGCAGGGAGTAGGGCTGGGAGCCCTAGTATTGGATGTGGGTCTTGGAGATCCAAGTCCCCACTGTGCTTTGAAGCTTGCTGGGTGACCCTGAGGCAAACTCCCTCTGTGGGTTGCTTTGAGGATAAAATGGGGAATCTCTGTTCACAGATATTTCAACCTCCTAAGGGACCACAGCTATTTGGAACATTTGGGGTCTGACTTCTATGAATGAAGGGAAAGTTGTCAGTCTGGCTGAGAATAAAGCCTCACATACTCTTGAGGGATAGGAGGAGTTTTCTGGGGCAGGCAGAGCATGAAGGAGCAATCTTAAGGTAAAGGTAAAGGTTTCCCTTGTTTGGAAGCCAGTTGAATATGACTCTAGGGATGCGGTGCTCATCTCTGTTTCCAAGCTGAAGAGCCAGCACTGTCCAGAGATGGCATGACTAGTCGCCGAGGCACGCGGAATGCTGTTACCTTCCCACCAAAGTGGTACCTATTTATCTACTTGCAATTTCTTGCTTTCGAACTGCTAGGTTGGCAGGAGCTGGGGCCAGAGATGGGAGCTCACTCTGTCATGCAGCCCTTGGGTCTCGAACTGCTGAACTACTGCTCTGTAGTTCAGCATCTTAACCACTTGAACCACTGCAGCCCCTTGAAGGAGTAAACTTTAGGGGACAGAAAAGCTAAGGGATAAGGCTCCTGTTGAGTCCAGACATTCTGCTACCTGACGCAGAGCACCAAATGGTGCTCTATTTTCTACCCAAACCATTTCGAAACAAGTATCACAACATTTATCCAAATAGAAAGTTTTTTGGAAAAGCCAACATGGCTGCATTTGAAGTCAGAAGAATTTTTTTTTTAAAAATTAAGAGTTCAGATTAAAGAAGTTGAAGGGAAGAGAAAAGGGAGTTAAATCTCTTCTGCGTACTTTTAGTTCAATCGTGGGACACTCTGAAGAAATTCATGGACCATGGTCATCATGCCGAATAACCGGGGCTTTTTTTCTGGGGGAATGTGCCGAAATGGAGTTCCAGAACCTCTTCGACAAAATTCTTTTTAAAATGTTTAAAAGTTCCATGTGTTTTCATCTTAAAGAATTTACAGCAGTAACCAGAACAATCCCATTTAAATGTACAGTGCACTATTAGCTGGAGAAGGAGAGCAATCAAGATAATTGTCTCAGAGTTTGTTCTTACATCCTTCCATTCTATATTCTAATTAGCTATCCAGCAACGCCTCTGCCTTATCCAAAAATGCTAACTCGGAAAAGGAAGCCTACAACAACTTAAAAGCATTAAATAACTAGCAATAATCCATACACAAAGGTATACACATATTTGTATAAACCATAATCTAGCATTACAAGACAACAGACACTTGTTACAGTCACATTATTCCAAAACCTCTGTTGTATTTTGAAGGTTTTTCTCCTCAAGACATAGCCCAGTGAAAACTTAAACTGTCATTGTTCTTCCTTTTTTTTCTTTTTTTAGCATATCTCCACTTGGCCTATAATCCTCCATGTCTTTACCATTTTTTTAGAGTGCTATCCAAATCCTGTGACATCATGCAACCTTCTATCAAAATCTGCTCGTATAACGTGCGCAGACTGAACAACATCGTCAAACATAAGAGAATACATAGTCAAATTATAAAACTCAATCCGGACATTGTTTTTTTTCAGGAGACACATATCAAGGATGATGTAGCCCCTCTGTTCAAAACAAAAATATTTACACAACAATTTCTTGCCAAAGGCTCATCCAAATCGAGAGGGACAGCCATTCTCCTTTCAAAAAACTTAGATTTCACTGCTCAAGCAATAATGGCTGACCCTCACGGCAGGTTCATCTTTGTGAATGGCTTATTAAATCAAAAACAAGTTACCCTAGCTTCACTCTATGCTCCAAATGTTAACCAATTAGCATTCATTAAACAAACACTCTCACAACTCGAATCCTTCCAATCAGGTGAAATCATCCTGGGTGGTGATCTTAATTGTATAATGGATCATTCCAAAGACAAATCTAATTTTGCTTGTAAACAAAATTTCAAAACCAATCCGATAACTAAACTGGCTGATACTCTGAACTCATTCAAATTAGTGGATATCTGGAGGCTTACACATCCCACAGAGAGGGACTATACGTTCTACTCACAGAAACACAATACATACACAAGGATCGATTATATTCTCCTATCCCCCTCCTTAGTTAACTCCGTTGTTAACACAAATATAGGTATGCAATTATGGTCTGACCACTGTTGGGTCATTTGTGACTTGAATGTGAATTGTGAATCAAAACAAACTCCAAGATGGACGTTAAATAACTCTTTATTATTGAATGAACATGTGGCTTCTTCCATAGAACAACACATTAACAACTATTTCACTGACAATCCAGTAGGATCTGTAATGCCGGATATATTATGGGATGCCTTAAAACCAGTCCTCAGAGGACATTTAATCTCCACAGCCTCCTACATTAAGAAACAAAAACAAGAAAAGAGAGTAATGTTACAAGCTGAAATATCAACTTTAGAAAATTCACATAAACTCACAGGTAGCCCAACAACCTACAAAAAAACTCCTAGCACAAAGAAAGAAATTAGAAATCTTAGAAATGAGTCAAATACAAAAAAATATATTGTATCTAAAGCAACATGGTTGGGCCTTTACACCACGCTCCCTAAAGCATCTAGCTAACAGGGCTAAAAAACATCAACAATCTAGATTAATTTCTGCAGCATGCGACAGTCATGGTACAAGTCATTATGATTTTGAATCCACTTCAAAAACTTTCTTGGCCTTTTATAAAAACTATACAGCTCAGCAGACATTCACCAAAATAAATTAGAAGACTTTTTTTAAGTCCCACCCTTTAGTGAAAACGATATCTGACTGTCACAAAGAAGCTATGGAAAAACCCATCACCACACAGGAGATCATTAAAACAATCAAAAAACTAAAAACTTCCAAGGCTCCTGGACCAGATGGGTTCACTACAGAATTTTTCAAACATTTTAGCACACTTTTGGCACAACCCTTAGCTGACATGTGTAATCACATTTTAGATACTGGGAACCTTCCTCCATCCTGGAACAATGCTATGATAATAGTAATCCCCAAGCAAGGGAAAGATCCCACATCCCCTTCCTCTTATAGGCAAATATCATTGCCACCCCAGCAGAAATAACGAGACAGACAACAGTTTGGAATTAAAACAAGGGCCACTTTATTAACTATTTAAACAGAACATGCAGCAACGGGCAACTAAGCAAGCTCAGGAACAGGCAAGGCAGGCGTCACTCCCAGACACAACCTCCTTGCCCTTGTAATGGGCAGGTAACCTAGCCCCAGTCTTGAGCCAGTCAGACTCTGGCTTGTAACCGGCGGCCCGGCATACTGGCATCCCCTCCCAGGGGCGCCTACCCCTGAGGCTGCACAGACCTTCAGGGAGGAGCCTAGTCTGAGAGGGTCCCAAAGGCGATCAACATTCACCTCCCCAGACCTCAAAGCCCTAGGGTGGTCCTGATGACCTCCTGTTCCCAATAGGGATATGCCATGAGGCACTCACCGGTTCCATTTTTCTTTCTTGCACAAACCTGCCAAGTGACCAATCTACTTAATCCCGACCACCACCTATGCCCTTAACCACCGACTGCAGTGTAAGGTAGGCAAAAAACACCCCGTCCCCAAGCCAAACACGAAAGAGGTGCAAAAATTCCTACCTGGCCCCAATTGGCAACCAGCAGAAGCCTACACTGCAACCAGGGCAGGTGGGTGGGCGAGCATGCCAGCGACTGCAGAGAGCGGGAGCGGGGCAACGGCTCTTCAAAGAGCAAGCCCTGCCCCCTGCCCCTAGAGGAACGCACAAAGCGTTCGCTGTTGCTGCCTCGCAATCTGCGAGGCGGCAAAGCGGCTCACCCACGCCACAGCGTTTGCCGGGCGACAGGGAGCCCATTACTAAATACTGATTTTAAAATTTTTACGACAATTCTGGCCAGCCGACTGAATACTTTTATCACAAACTATATTGAGCAAGACCAAGTGGGCTTTATGCCCAATAGGGATATCACAGAAAACATTCACAAAGCCCTCACTATTCTCCACTACTGCACAACACACAAAGAGTCCAGCATGCCTCCTTTCCCTCAATTTGGAAAAAGCTTTTGACTCGGTAGGAACTCCTTACTTAAAAACAGTGTTACAAAAAATGGGATTTGGAAATAAATTTATGACAGCCATAAATGCTATATATGACACTCCTTCAGCACACATTAGAATTAATCACCTTACATCAGAACCCTTTATACTGAAACGTGGCACCCGCCAAGGCTGCTCACTATCCCCACTCCTTTTTGCCTTGTGCATCGAACCACTTGCCAACCTGATTAGAGAGGATTCAAAAATCAAAGGAATTGCTCTAGACAAAAAAGAATTCAAAACTGCCTTATTTGCAGTCCTCCTTGAAACAGATACAAAATCACCTCCTTGAAACAGATACAAAATCACCTAGATGCCTTTAGCTCTGTCTCTGGACTCAAGGTCAACATGGCCAAATCATGCATTTTACCAATACATCTAGACAAAACAACAACACAACTAATTAAAACCTCTCATGAATATTCATGGGTATCAGATTTTATAACATACCTATGGATCAAACTCCCTAGGAATTTCAATGATGTATACAAATACAACTATACACAAGCAGAACAAGAAATCCAGCACGATATTAACAAATGGCACAGCCTCAAAATTTCCTGGTTTGATAGACTCCACATAGTTAAATTCTTTATACTTCCAAAAAATGTTTTTTATTTTGCACTATCCCAATCAACCTCACTTTGTCACAACTAAACAAATGGCAAAAAATGTTATTGGACTTCTTTTGGTCATACAAGAACCATAGAATTAGCTCTAAGACATTATACCGTAGTACAGACAAAGGAGGCATCAGTTTTCCAAATCTATCGTATTACTACAAATCTATACATCTCTCTCAAGTAATCCAACTGATACACTCTGACCCTGCTTCAGACCTCTCCTCAAAATACTCAATATACACTACTCCTTTTGAGATTCGAGATTGCATTTGGCAAACACCTTCTAAAAGGCCTAAATCTATACGAGACAGCCCACTTCTATCACCTATGCTGCATATTTGGGATCGGATGAGAACAACGCTGCTACCTCCAATTTCACGATTCCAATCATTCATTGATCAAGAATGGTTTCCACCAGGTTACCTAAATCCACTCTACAAGAGCTGGAAAAGTGCCAAACTCTCAACCTTCAAAGACCTATCTGCTAAAACATTACTCCTACCCAAAATTGCTTTAGAAATTTTTTTTGCAAAAGTCAATTCCATGGATGCAATATCTACAACTTACACATATGTGCTCACATATCCAACTTGAATCAATACTGAAAAAACCTCTAACCCCACTTGAAGAAATTATTGCTATTGCTAGTATCTCATCAAAAGGTTTAATATCTAAAGTGCACAGAATAATTGTATCCCTACCCAATCATGAACTTTTATCTTACCAAAACATATGGCACAAAACATGCAATAAAACTCTTGTTGACATAGACTGGGAGAATACATGGTCCACACCCCCATTTCGTTCCAAGATTATCTCTATGAAACTCCAAACCTTCAAGATTCTGTCACATTGGTACCTAACACCATTGAAATTGGCACGTATAACTAATTCAGCTAGCCCTCAATGTTGGAGACAATGTGGGTATGTAGGTGACTATATTCATTGCTAGGTTTCCTGCCCCAAAATTTTACCCTTCTGGAAAGAGGTGTTAAATCAAATTACAACGTACACAACTTTTGACATCAATCTAACACCAGAGCATTTATTTTTGAACAGTTGGGCTGCAGATTGTGGTAGTGTCTCCATTAAAGAACAAGTCGCAATTATGCTTTTCGCGGCTAAATCGGTCATTGCCAAAAACTGGAAAACGACAATGACACCCACTCTTTCTAAATGGCATAAAAAGTTGTGGGATTTATACATTATGGCTAAACTCTCGGACAATCCTACGCGTATTGATTCATGTTCTAGCACTTCTAATTTCACCTCAACTTGGTTTCCTATCTTACAGTATCTGGCCACAAAACAAGACACTCCTTCTGTAATGAATGATCTATGGTTATGGTAAATGGCTGATTACTTACAAGATTTTCATATACTGTAAACTCTAATTACATGTTGTTTTATCACTTAATTTCCATGAAGTATCTTAATGCTTAAGCAATAACTTTCATCACACTGTTGTTTTAGTCTCATCATTACTGGTTATGAGTTTTTATTCGCTGTTATATTTGAGTCGTTGATGATATATATAGACTGTTTGTGTATTATATGAAACTTAATAAAACTTTATTTAATTAAAAATTTTTAAAAAGTTCCATGTGTTTTCAGTATACAGATTGAAAACTTCCTTTCTCTCTTTTCCAATACCTCCCCCCCCCCAAAGCCCTGCTAATAACCATTTATTGGTCTAAATGCCATGTTCAAAAGCAGCATAGCTCTGGTGGCCTGTCAATGGGTTGTGGGAGAACTGTCAGAATCTGATAATTCAGACAATATATTAGCCAGGCCTCCTCCCCTTAGTTTTCACGTATGCCTTTAGCTTTCCTATGTAACTGTCATGTATTGGAATTCTATGTAACCGTAATGTAATAATGCTTGTCCAGACCGGGAGGGTGACACCAATGATTTGCGAGAACAAGGAGGCCCCACATCCCTGCCTCCGCATTCCAGCTGCTCCGGCAGGAACTTCAAGGGAGGATGCCTCTCATCTCTTATCACATGCGAAAACCTTGAAGCCATTGATTGTTATGTGAACTGGTAACATCTGAGGGGTCTGGTTTGGGAGAGGAAATTTACTGCTTAACACCTCACTCTTTTCCTGTGAGAACCAAACGGTCAGGACACCTCTTTGCCCGCCAATTTTCCCTTAAGGGGATTGGCTACCTATGGGTAATTCAAACTCCCTGGAGTGGTATAATAGACCCGCTTGTATAATTTGTCTCATCTCTGACAATAATCCGAGATGCTGTACTAATGTAGAGATTGGAAATAAAGAACTGTGGTTAACCAACCAAGATCTGATCCTTGACTACTTTGAGCAGAACTCTCACGAGAACATGGGGAAGCTTTGACGTCTGTGCTTGTGATTTGTGTGCGTTGAAGATTCATGCAGGGACACCTGTGTCACTGGAGAAGAAGAGAAGAAGAGAAGAGACTGGATTTATACCCCACCCTCCACTCAGAGTGGCTGACAAACTCCTTTCCCTTCCCCTCCCCACAACAGACACCCTGTGAGGTAGGTGGGGGCTGAGAGAGCTCTCTTGAGGACTGCTCTTTCAAGAACAGCTGGTACAGAGCTATGGCTTGCCCAAGGTCATCCAGCAAGTGCAAGTGGAGAAGTGGGGAATCAAACCCAGTCCTCCCAGATTAGAGTCCGTGCACTTAACCACTACATGAAACTGGCTCTCCATGAAGAAGAAGAGATTGGATTTATATCCTGCCCTTCATTCACTTGGAGTTTCAGAGCAGTTTACAAACTGCTTTCCCTTCCCCTCCCCACAACAGACACTCTGTGAGGTAGGTGGGGCTGAGAGAGCTCTGCGACAACTGTCCTTGAGAGAACAGCTGTGCCATAACTATGGCTTGCCCAAGGTCATCCAGCAGGTGCAAGTGGAGGAGTGGGGAATCAAACCTGGTTCTCCCAGATTAGAGTCAGTGTACTTAACCACTACACCAAACTGGCTCTCAAACTGGAATAAATCCCAACTATGTGAAATGGTTAAAGGAAGAACGCTGTTTATCAAAGAAGATGAGATAAAAAATGGTCAGGAACCTAGACACATTTCAGTGTGGTGATGCACAGTCACTTGCTCATAATGTTTGATTTTATTACGAGCTGACCCCTGTGGTGAGAAATTATGACAATTCAAAATTAGATGTGTTTCAAGCTGATCTCTCTCTTTGGAGCTTCTTGCTTGGCACTCCTCAGTCTAGGCTGCTGGGGACTGCAGCTGCCATAGGCATTCGTGTCAAAGTTGCTGGCTTGGAGCTCTTGCTTGATCTCCAGGAAACTATCCTGAAATGGACTCAGACTTTTTGGGACTGTAAACACTGCTGGAGCCGTTGCCACCGCTTCTTCCGTCCTACTAAACATGGAGCATGGGGTCGGGTATTACAGCGATGCAGGACTGGGATGGACAGGCCAGATTCAGCCACTCCCCAAGAGCACACCGTGAGAGGGAAGGGAATGTTGAGGGCAGGAGACCTGAAAAACAGGAGTTGGAAAAACAACAGCTGAGAGGTTAGAAGCAGACAAGTAGACAGCTGAAGAGCTGAAGTAGGGCTGCCAAGACGTACTTACGCATTGGCGGGGGGGAGTCCTTCGCCGCCCGGGAGCCTCCCTGGCGCGCGCGCGAAGTGCGCACACCCGGTGATGTCACCCGGAAGTGACGTCACCACTTTGGGGGCGTTGCCAGGGCGACACTCTGGCAACATCTCCAATGTGGTGACGTCACTTCCGGGTGACGTAACTATGCTGGGGAAGTCGTCCAGGCTGGACGACTTCAGGGGTGGGGTTCCCCCCGCCGGCCGAATGCCAGCCAGCAGATCGGGAACCCCTATAGCGGGGGATCCCCCGCCCCCTGGGCTGACTTGGCAGCCGTAAGCTGAAGTGAAAAGAGGATCTTCTGACTGAGGGGAACTATATAGAAGAGCTGTTTGGAACAGGTTGAAAATAGTGAATTTGTTACAAAAGGATCCCAGTTGTAGGTATAGAAGAAGAAGAGATTGGATTTATACCCCACCCTTCACTACCTGAAGGAGTCTCAGAGCGGCTTACAGACTCCTTTCCCTTCCCCTCTCCACAACAGACACCATGTGAGGTAGGTGGGGCTGAGAAAGCTCTGACAGAACCTGCTCTTTTTCAAGAACAGCTGTGCCAGAACTACAGCTTGCCCAAGGTCATCCAGCAGCTGCATGTGGAGGAGTGGGGAATCACACCCGGTTCTCCCAGATTAGAGTCTGCACACTTAACCACTATACCAAACTGGTATAGGACCTTAGCTAAAAAGTTCAATGGAAGTGAAATGGTGTTTCTTAGACTGAGGTGAGTTGCCATGTTGGTCTGAAGCAACAGAACAAAATTTGAGTCCAGTGGCACCTTTAAGACCAACAAAGTTTAATTCTGGGTATAAGCTTTCATGTGCATGAAGACCAACAAAGTTTATTCTGGATATAAGCTTTCATGAAAGCTTATACCCAGAATTAAACTTTGTTGATCTTAAAGGTGCCACTGGACTCAAACTTTGTTCTGTTGTTTTGTAGACTTTACTTTCCTCAGTGTTTTGTTCTTATAAATAAAAGTTTCTTGTTTTGATAAACTCTGGGGCTGTGTCTAAGGGAAAGAAGCACACACACACACACACATTTTAAATCTTGGTCTATACACATATATGAATGTATGGTGGCAGCAAGTGATTGGTTATGAGACCCAACCCCAATAGCTCTATGTGAGTGAGGGCTGATAGTTAAAGAGGGTTGGGCTACCCTTTCTGTGGATGTCTCTGGGAGTGAGAGAAAGAAGACCAGAGCTGCAAGATGGTCGTGACGCTCTGTAGATTTTAAAAGGAACAAGGGTGGCGGGTGTGATGTCCTGATCTTTGTATAACCTATAACCTGAGGAAGAGAGGTTGTATAGGGTGGTAGGCATCGGGGGGAGTGGAAAGTGGGCATCACTACAACATACCCAGGAAAGGAGGAGAGTACTCAATGATTGCACAGGTGGCAACGTGAGAACACACATGCATGCTCACACACACTCACAAAGCAAGCCAATTTATTAATCATGGTGAAATATCCTTTGATGGACCTGTCCTCTGTGAATTTATGCAATCCCCTTTGAAAGCCAACAGTAACACTCTCCTTCTCACAAATCTTCATTGCCTAAGGATGGGACTCAGGAATATCAGCCCTGCATTGGTAAATACCTGGAGATTTGGGGGGTTGAGTCTGGAGAGGGTGGGTTTTCAGGAGGGGAGGGACCTTAGCCTGGTATGAAGAGAGTCCACCCTCCAAAGCAGCTGTTTTCTCCAGGGGAACTGATCTCAAGCCTGGAGCTCAGAGGTAGTTCTGGGAGATCTCTGGGAGCCTGGCAGTCATAGATTCAGTACCAAGATCATCAGGAAACTAGCCTGTGGCTAGTGTTCACCCTCTTCATCTAGTTCTGGAGACGGTGCTTCATCCTCGCTCTCCCTGGGTGCGTCAGTGTTTGCCGGCAGGAGACGGCGGCATAGTTGGTCAATATGATGCTTCCAAAGTTGACTGTCTTCTCCAGAGACCGTGTAGGATAGGGGCCCAATCACCCAGACCAACCAGCCAGGCAGCCAGGTGGGACCCCTTGCAAAGTTTCTAGCATAGACTGGGTCCCCAAGGAAGAGCCTGTGGTGCAGGCGGTCTAACCTAGTTGTGAGCCGCCTCCTCATTAGCAGTTCAGCCGGACTGCACCCGGTAGTGGTGTGAGGGGTTGTCCATTGGCCGAACAGGAATGCTGCAGCTTTGTAGTCCCAGTCTCCATGATCCATGCAGTGCAGGGCTTCTTTGGCTGTGTGCATCATGTGCTCGGCTTGGCCATTCGTAGCTGGGTGGAATGGGGCGGAGCATATATGCCGAATCCTGTAGTACTGCACGGACTCCTAGAACTTCCCTGACATGAAAGCTGAGCCGTTGTCTTGTCACGAGAGTGTCCAGGATGCCGTGCGAGCTGAAAATTCACCACATGGCACGGATGGCGGATTGCAAGGATGTGTACTGCTCCAGAACCACTTCCAGCCACTTGGTGTAGGCATCCACCAGGATGAAGAATAGTTGGCCCTAGAAGGGGCCCACAAAGTCCAAGTGCAGCCTGGCCCACGGCTTGTGGGACAACTCCCAGGGTTGCACTGGTGCCTGAGGTGGGTTTGGGTGAGATTTCTGGCACTTCTGGCATTGCTTTACCTCGTCCTCAATTTCCCAATCCAGCTCCATGTCAGCATGTAAACAGTGAATGCCGTGCAAGATGACAGCTAGTCAGACTGATCAAACTGATCTAAATGACAGCTAGGAGCCACATGACTGGACTGACTGCATCAGACTGTAGGAGGTGCCACATGACTCAGCATCTCTACTCTCATTGGACATGGGACTGTATATATTCTGAACTGTTCTTAGCAGTGTATGCCAGTTTGGTATCAGGTTGCATGGTGAAGCACTTTGTCAGTGACTAATGCTTTGCTGTAAAGGACTGTGTGTGTATATATTGTAAATAAATTGTAAATAGCTCTGCACCAAGCTGGGTGTGCCCAGGACATCATTATTTGCACCACTGTCACTCCAGCCGCCACACATAGCTCCTGGCCAGGGCTTTCATGTGCATGATGCCCGGGTGTATCTCATGCAGAGCAGTGAGCACTCGCTTGTGCAGCAGAGCAAGCATGACCACTCGGCTTCCCCAGAGCACACACCCCTTGTGTGAGGACAGTTCATCTCACCTGGATGAATAAGTGGCAAATTCTGGTCCTGGACTGGAGGGCTAACCCCTTCCCATCCAGTCCAAAACCCGGGACAACATGCGATCCCGGGCTGTGTGGTGCGACACATCCACCACCATGATGGTCTGGTCTGGCAGCTCCTCGAGTGCAGCAATGTGGTGCACCAGGACCGGGTCACAGGACGGCAGCAGAAGATGGCTGAGGGCATTGGCATGGCCCATCGCTTTTCTGGGGTGGTGCACCAGCGCATACTTGGTAACCCGCCAGGAAGATGGACCAGCCCAAAACATGGGGGGATAACATCTGGGGGGTCTGGCAGTCCGGGGCGAGGAGGCTGAGAAGTGGTTTGTGGTACATGAGGACTGTGAAAGGCTGGCCATAGAGGTAATTGTGGAATTTTTTAATACCCACAATTGCCAAGTCCTCTTTGTCAATTTGTGTGTAGTTGCACTCTGCCGCTGAGAGGGTGTGGGAATAATAAGCAACAGGCACCTCTCGGCCATCTGCTAACCTGTGTCCCAGGACGGCCCTGACCTTGTATGGAGAAGCATCACATGCCAGGATCACAGGGAGGGACTCATCAAAATGAGCTAGGACCACATTTGAGGTCAAGAGTTCCTTAACCGCCTGAAAGGCCGTGGCATGGCGTGGGCCCCAGACCCACAGGGCACGTTTGTTGAGGAGGTGATGGAAGGGTTCGGCCACTGCAGCCTTGTGTGGCAAGGAATAGTGGTAAAAATTGAGGAGGCCCAAGAAGGCCTGGAGTTCTGCTTTGGAGAAGGGGGCGGGTGCATGAATGATGGTGCGGATCTTTTCAAGCATGGGATGGATACTGTGAGCATTGACCGCAAAACCCAGGAACTCCACCAATGGCACCCCCAGGAGGTATTTCTCTCACTTCACCTTCAATCCCGCATCATTGAAGCGTTGGAGGACGGACTGCAGCCAGGTTGTGAAGGTGTCGGAGTTAGGAGCCACGATCAAAACATCATTGAAGAAAGGCTGGACACCAGGGATTCCATTGAGTAAACAGTCCATCATGTTCTAGAAAATCCCGGGAGCCACACTTACCCCAAACTGTAGGCGCTTCATCTTGAACACTCCCCAGTGGATCATTATAGTTTGGGCTTCTGTCGTGGCATCATCCACTGGCAGCTGCTTGTAGGCCTGTGCCAGATCCAGCTTCCCAAAGACCTTGGCTCCTGCTAGCGAAGCGAGGACATGGCTAACAATGGGGACAGGATATACATAATCTTGCAAAGCCTTATTGATGGTACATTTGTAGTCTGTGCATATCCAGACATCGCCATTAGGTTTCACTGGGGTGACTACAGGGCTCTCCTATCGGGTGTATGGCACAGGTTCCTATGGCACAGGTTCCAGAACACTTTGTTCCACTAGCTAGTCTAGCTCTAAGTCTATTTTTGGCCATAATGCGAACGGGATGCTCCTGGCCTTCAGGAGGACCAGCTGCACCATGGGATCAAGTTCGAGGGCAACCGGAGGTCCGGTGTAGCGGCCCAGCAAACCATCAAAAACAGCCAGGAACTCATCACTCACCTCAGAGAACCCACCACCCCATACGTGGTGCACCCCAGTCACCCCAAACCCCAAGGGCCCAAACCAAGAGAGACCCAGCAGGCTTGTTAGCTTGCCCTCCACCACCAAGTCCAATAGTCCATTAAAGTCCTTGTATTGAACTCAGAACTTGCCCCACCCCTTGAGGCCACTGGGTTCTTCTGAAAGTCCTGCAGCGTGAGACTAACAGGTTTCTTGAGGAGCCCCCCCCCCCGGATACAGTCTCTTAAGGGTCTCGGCTGAAATGATGGAGAAAGAGGACCCTGTGTCCAACTCCATCTCAGAAGAGGACCTCTCTACCTGTACTGTGACATGGATTTTGTTTGGGGCATCCCAGGGCAGATTCAGTACCTGATGACGGCTGGTGGTGGTCGTGGTGTGCAGATCCTGATGCATTGTCAGATGTCGTCTGGATCCTTGGGAACAGCAGACCTTTGTGATGTATCCCATTTTGCTGCAGGACCAGCAGACTGCATCCCAGAAATGACAGGAGCAGCATTCATGTGGATCCCTGCAGTTGGTGCACGGACATTGGAGCGGTTCAGCACACTGTCTGCAGAGTGGATGCGGTGGGCGGACAAGGTCCCCTGAGGTCGGAACAGTGGACTTGCAGGACATCCTCCTCATCTGATGTGTCAGAGATGGGGCGGCGGACACGCGGTGGGCTGCTGTGCCTGGGCGGTCTCTCTGGGCCTTCTCAAAAGCTGTGGCTGCACAGAGAGCCTTTTCTAGTTTGATGTCGTTGAGCCCAATGAGCTTTCTGCGGAGTTTTGGCTCTCGGATGCCCCAAACAAATTGGTTTAGCAGGGCATCCTCAATGGCGGGAAACTCGCAGTCGATGGCTTGTCTGTGAATGTCCACCATGAAGTCAGTGGCTGACTCACTGGATCGCTGGTTGTGCACAAAAAAGTCCATGCGCATTGCCACCTTGGATGGTTTTGGCATGAAGTGCTCCGTGAGGGCCTTGATCAGCTCATTGTAAGTGGGGGCTTCTAGCTTCTAGCTTCCTGGGTGTGATAAGATTCTGGGTGAGCCGGATTGTAGAGACTCCACATGTGCTGACTCCACTCCATGCCTTCTTCAGGTCCACCACAGCTGTTCCCTGAACCTGGAAGAAGTATGTGAGCTGTTCGACCCACACCTCCCACAGCTCAGGGTGTGCAGGGTCGAAGACAGTGATCTGTCCCAGAGTGGCAGCCATGACTCAAGGTGCTGATGCAATGTGGAGCGGAAGCGGTTGACCCTGGAAGTGGGTGCCGGTGCTCATGGCAGTGCTGGCTTTGGAGTCAGGCACAGAGTCGCTCATCAGGATTCCATCTTCTTTGTCAGTGTCATATACTGGGTCCAGACACTTTGAGTGAAATCAGCTCATAGTTTATTTACAGGAAAACACGGACTGCTGAGCAGGAGCCAAGGGTCTGCTTTTATGCAGGTACAAACCCCAACCCTGGTCACACTTAATCCCCGTGATAGGACTATTTACATGGCACCTGTGAACATAGGTCCCTTTTAGGATCCTGTGGAGCCGATTAGTTCAAGTTAGGATCTGCATGGGCTATTGTCTACTGATGTGAAGCTTCAGTAGTTTGCCCAACCATGTGTGCAATCTTCAACCGTGTGCATGGTCACCATTAGTACACAACAGGGAGGGAGCTCAGTGGTCAGGAGATGCCATGTAGTCCACCTTCTGAAGCAGCCATTTTCTTCCAGGGGAAATGATCTATGTACTCTGACAATCAGCTGTATTTCCAGGAGAACTCCAGCCTTCACCTGTAGATTGGCAGCCCTATAATGGCCTATTTCAGAAGAACCCCCTCCCTCTTTTGGACACACACAGGTTGGGAAGCTTTTCCTTTCTGCCCTTGGCTTCTGCAGCCTTCTCCTAGCTCTGTGAAGCTAAAGGTAAAGGCTTCCCTTGCTCGAAAGCCAGCTGAATCCGACTCTAAGGGTACAGAACCCCAAATTTCAGTGTATAAAACCCATCTGATCCTAATCCTGGGAGTTAGGGGTTGTAGGGAACAGTTGCCAAGAATGTTTGAAGGACCATCTGCTTCTGTATCCCTCTGTGTGCCAACTACAGTCTTTGGGCAGCTATCTGTTGGCTATCTTACCTAGGGATGCCAGCCTCCAGGTAGGGCCTGGGGATCCCCCAAAATTACAGCTCATTTCCAGACTACAGAGATCAGTTCCCCTGGAGAAAATGGATGCTCTGGAAGGTGGACTCAATGGCATTGCACCCCACTGTCCTCCCTAGGAACCACTCTCAAATCTCCAGGAGTTCCACAACCTGGTGCTGGCAACCCTACCCACCCCCCATCCTCTCCCAATGGAGGCCACAGGAGAGCCAGCAACCCTAATCCCATCACTTAGGGTGGCCCATCCCACTAGAGCTGCCATTTCCCTGATGGGTGTGGGGGCTTGCCCACTTTCAGGCCTCCAGATCCACCAGTCCCAATCCAGCCAGTGGGGGAACCCCACTCCCAAAGTGCCCTTCCACGGCAATGCACCTGGTGCAATTACGTCACCCAGAGTTGATGTCATCATGCAGGGTACAGTGCGGGGGGGGGGGGACTGTCGATCATTTAAGGAAAAACCATAGAGTTTTCCCTTAAACAATAGAGTGTCCCCCACAATCTGCCCTGTTTGATGACATCACTTTCGGGTGACGTCACTGTGGTCACTTTGCGCACACGCTGAAGAACTCCAAGATGAGGACCAGGACCCCACCACCACCGGTGACCAGGTAAGACCTGGCGACCCTATGTCCAGAGTCTACCAGGGCCCAGACCTTTTCCATCAAGACTCTGCCTCTGTGGAATGGGCTCCCTGAACAGGTGAGAGGGCCCCCCTCCTTGGAGATCTGCAGGAAATGCTGTGAGGCCTGCCTGTTCCCCAGGGCTTTTGAGGGGTCCAGATTGGTAGGCATCTCTTAAAGGGGGGAAGGGGAATGGATTCGGGTCTTGCTGTTTTATATTTGATTTTAGCTGGGGGTGTTAGAATTATTGTTGTAAACTGCCCTGAACCAAGATGAAAGGTGGGATATAAGTTTAATAAAGAAACAAACAAAGAGTCCCTATTTTCTGTCTGTTCCAGATCAAGTTCCCTCCTGTACTCTGACCCTGGAATATAGGCCAGAACTAGTGAGAAGCAGCTTAAATTGACAAACCATGGCATGTTTGGCTGGCCTTACAGGGAAAACGCGAAGGCTGCAAAATGGTAGTAAATCTGGAACTGGCAAGAAGCAATAGTGTTATTTTCTTGCTGAAATTCTAAATTCCTGTCCCTTGGTTCTCCTTCATTCATCTGGTCCTCTTTGTGCTGAGAATAATTTTTTTTTAATTGGATCCTGGATCCGAGAAATGGTCCTTTAGCTAAACTTTTCCCACAGCTGGCTATTCAGCCAAGGCTACTTAACAGAGAGGGAGGTGAGGAAAAGAAATGTGGTAAATCATGCCTCAGCATTCCCTCCTAGGCAGGAAGAGTAGCTAGCACCTCTCCTCATGTAACTGCTGAGATCCAGAACTGTTCTAAGCTATCAGCTGGGACCACAAAGAGTCAATGGGGGGGATATGCTAAGATGGAAACAAACATATGCACTAAGGTTGCCAGCCTCCAGGCTGATGGAGCTCCTGAAATGACAGCTGATCTCCAGATAACATATGCCAGTTGCACTGGAGAAAATAGCTGCTTTGGAGGGTGGACTTTATGTCTTTATACCTAGGGTTGCCAGCTCTGGATGGGGGAATACTTGGCAATTTGGGGGTTGGAACCTGGGGAGAGCAGGGTTTGAGGAAGGGAGGGACCTCAGCGAGTACACTGCCATGCAGTCTACCTTCCGAAGCAGCCATTTTCTCTAAAGGAACTGATCTCTGTTGTCTGATCTCTGGGCCCCACCTGGAGGTTGGCCACCCTAATTATATATCCTTGAGGTGTCTCCCCCTCCCTAAACCCCACCTTCTGGGAACCTCCTAACTTCCTAACCCACCATTGGCAATCCTAATATTGTGTCAGTGGACCTAACACCCCTCCCCCCATAGTTTGAACCCAACCTAGGTGACATAGTCCTGTAAATAGGCTGGGGGCCAGTGTTCTTTTAGGGAACACTAAGGAGCTGGTACCAGAGCTTCCAGAACCCTGTCAGGCAGACCTGTCTGGATAGCCAGCTGTGGGGGCGTGGAACCCTCATCATGTGCCAGGCCAGCTCTGGCAGTCTGCTGTCAGAGTCGTCAACTGGAACTGGAACCTGTTCCGTAATGGGAGCCTGTTCCGGAACCCTTGTCTTGGGAGAGTCATGTCCCGGGTCTTCTGGCAGGTTGTTGTCCCTGTTTCCGGGATCTGGGATGTCAGCTGAAGAAGGAAACAGATGTCTTCTTAGCTGGTCGACGTGCTTTCTCAGGACCTGGCTGTTGTCCATTGAGACCTCATATGACACAGGGCCTGTTGAGCAAATTATTCGGCCAGGTAGCCATGGGGAGCCCTTGCCAAAGTTATGGATGTGCACGGGGACTTCTGGAAAGAACCCCCATGGCGCTTCCCTTTGTTCTGACAGGTTGTGCAACTCTGGGACCCTGTCTGGATGTATTCTGTCCAAGAGAATCACGGGCCACCAGCCCATCAGGAGTTCCGCTGGGCAGCAGCCATTGATTGGGTTTGGAATGGTCCATTATGCCAAGAAGGAACAGGCCAGACAGAATTCCCAGTCACCTTCTGTCAGGTGGCTGAGGGCTTCTTTGGCAGTCTGCACCATCCATTCTGCTTGGCCGTTGGTTGCAGGATGGAATGGTGCAGACCTCATGTGCTGAATCAGGTTGCTGAGAAGGAATTCCTGGAATTCCTCCTATGTGAATGCCGTCCCATTATCTGAAACAATGGTGTCTGGGAACCCGTGGGTTGTGAAGATCCGGCGTAGTGCCCGAATGGCAGCCTTGGAGGATGTGGAGGAGACATGGCTTACCTCCAGCCATTTAGAGTAGGAATCCACCATTACCAGGAAGAGTAGTCCATAGAATAAGCTGGAAAAGTCTATGTGAAGCCTGAACCACGGTGTGTGGGTGGACTCCCAGGCTTGGGTGGGTGCGCTCAGTGGGTTTGATCGGACTGCTTGGCGTGTTTGGCAGTACTTTACCCAAGCCTCAATCTCCATGTGTCAATGCCCGGCCATCCAGGACAGGAACTTCATGTGGATGATCCCAGGGTGTGCCTCATGTAAGGCCTTGAGAATGCGGTGACACAGGGCGCTGGGGACTACCACCCTGTCTCCCCATAGTAGACATCCCTTGTGGGTAGACAACTCATCCCGGTGAGCTGTGGAGGCTGAAAATTCCGGGCCCGCTGCAGCCACAGGTCACCTCCTTACCACCCAGCTGAGAACCCAGAAGACAACAGGGTCTCATGCTGAGCAGCAGGCAATGTCAGCTGCCTGGAGTGGAGAATTGGGAAGGTCTTCTACCAGGAGCACATGGTGCACTGAATCCGGGTCTTCCTAGATGGCCAGCAAGGGTAGGTGGCTGAGGGCGTTGGCATGTCCCAAAGCCTTTCCCTGGTGGTGCTGCAAGCTGTAGTTATAGCTGGACAGGAAAATGGACCCGCACAGGACCCATGGGGATAGGACCTGTGGTGTCTGCCGATCTGCTGCAAAGAGGCCGAGAAGAGGGCGATGGTCTGTAGCAATGGTAAAGGGCTGGCCATAGACGAAATCATGGAATTTCTTAATGCCAGTCACAATCGTTCAAACAGTTGCCAACGGCTAAGGGTCTAGCTAAAACATTCTTCAACCACGTGATCAAATTACATGCTTTCCCCAAACGCATGTTATCCGACAGGGGGAGCCAATTCATTGCCAACTTCTGGCGGGAGCTTTTTAAAGTGATGGACATTGTCAAAATGTGAATTTAACCGGGCTGAGGTGGACTTTCTGGGGTATAGAATTTCTCAGAAGGGATTAGAAATGGATCCTGCTAAGGTGGAGGCGGTGGTCCACTGGGAGGCCCCCCCGAACCAGAAAACAGCTACAGAGCCTCCTGGGGTTTTGCAACTTCTACTGCACCTTCCTCAAAGACTTTGCCACGGTCACCCTACCCCTAACTGAATTCTTGAAAACAAAGGGTAAGGGGCCAGAGGCGGGGAAGCCAGGGGAGAAAATAGTATGGTCCGAGGCATGCCAACGAGCATTTGAGACTTTAAAAAACCTGTTCACCTCGGAACCAATCCTAGCCCATCCCGACGAGACTAAAGAATTTGTGATTCATGTAGATGCCTCCGATGTAGCCATGGGGGGAGCAATCCTTCAAAAAGGGACTGATAATAAGTTGCACCCCTTGGCTTACATTTCCAAAAAGTTTAATGAAACAGAGAGGAATTGGTCGGTTTGGGACAAGGAAGCCGCTGCCATCTGACTAGCCCTAACCACATGGAGACATTGGTTAGAAGGGGCGCAAATTCCGTTTGAAATTTGGACTGACCACAAAAACCTTGAGGCATTATGCACGCAGCGGTCCCTCAATGCAAAGCAGCTCCGATGGGCCGATTTCTTTTCAAAGTTCAATTTCGTCCTAAAACACTTCCCTGGGAAGGCAAACTCCTTAGCAGATGCTTTGTCCTTGATTACCCCAACACGAGTCCCTAAGGGAAGAAGTGTTCGACTCCATGTTCTCACAGCAACAGTTGGGGGGGCAATCACTACCCAAAGCCAAAGTAGAAGTGTAAACGTTGAATCATGGAGTGAGAAATGTGCTGGGGACTATTCAAAGGAGGAGGCTGAGGAATTGGCGGAGATAGAAGAATGCTCCCTGCACCCCAACAAGTGTTGGTATCATGGAACTAAATTGGTTGTGCCTCAGTCGCGCCGTAGAGACATTTTAGTGACTTGCCATTCTTCCAAGTTGGCTGGACACTTCGGGTTCTTAAAGACTCTTAATTTGGTACAACAACAGTTTTGGTGGCCGTGCATGCGAAAAGATGTCTCTGACTTTGTCACGGCCCGCCAAGTATGTCTAATGTGCAAATGCAGGGGAGGGAAGACTCCTGGTTTATTGCATCCCCTGCCTACCCCCTCCAGGCCATGGGAAGCAGTGTCTATGGGCTTTATCACTAACCTGCCACCCTCTAAAGGAAAAACTGTTATTTGGGTGGTGGTGGACATGTTTTCTAAGCAGGCTCACTTTGTCCCGTTCAAACAGTTGCCAACGGCTAAGGGTCTAGCTAAAACATTCTTCAACCACGTGATCAAATTACATGCTTTCCCCAAATGCGTGGTATCCGACAGGGGGAGCCAATTCGTTGCCAACTTCTGGCGGGAGCTTTTGAAAGTGATGGACATTGAACCAGCCATGAGTTCGGGTTACCATCCAGAAACCGATGGACAGTCCGAACGAATTAATCAGATCTTGGAACAATTTTTAAGATGCTACACTAACTACCACCAGGACAATTGGGTAGAATTGTTGCCCTTTGCAGAGTACAGCTACAACAATGCAGTGCATTCCTCCACTGGAGTGTCCCCCTTCATGGCAGTGGGGGGCTTTGAGGGAAAGCCTCTACCAACAGTTGTTGACTCAAGTGATACCCCCCTCTCTGATTTCACTCAATGGTGGGCTAAGCTGCAAGACTCTTGGCCACTAATTGCCAAAACTTTGGATAAGGCCAAGGAGGACTACAAAAAATATGTGGACCGAGGGCGTGCTGAGGGATGGGACCTTCAGCCAGGGGACTCAGTATACCTTTCTACAAAAAACATCCATGGACTCCAACCCAGCAGAAAATTGGGATGGAAATATGTTGGGCCTTACAAAGTGTTGCGAAAAATCTCTTATGTTTCCTTCGAGCTTGAACTGCCTAAATCACTGAGTTCTGTGCATCCTGTTTTTCATTTCAGCTTGCTGAAGAAGAATCCAGGGCCGAATGCATGGCACCCCTCTCCTCCGACTCCTCCTCCACTGATGAAGGAGGGGGCGCCTCACTTTGAAATCTCTGAATTTCTTGATTCAAAAATGCGTAGGGGCCGCTTGCTATATTTAGTAAAGTGGGTAGATTTTGGCCCTGAACTAAATGAATGGGTCTTTGCTGAAAATGTTCATGCTCCTAGATTAGTTAAAGCTTTTCATAAACATTTTCCTGATAAGCCGGGGTAGAATGTATTATGAAGGGGGCAGGGTGTCAGGATCATGGGATCCTAACAGGGTTTCTATTGTGCTTTCTGTAATTTGCTATCGCTCAGCCAAAAGTGTAACCATTGCTATCTCTGTCAAGCTGTCTCCTGTCTCCCCCTCAACTGTTTATTGCTCTGAAGTTATATTGCTTTTGAAGGTCTGGTCAGTGTAACCATTTCATCCGGGAGAGTGGCGACCCTACATATTTGCACGTCACCAAAGAACAAATGGCTTTTCCTCCCAGGCATTCCCTCCTCCCATTCCCTGGGACACGGAACTGTCTTATATCATTGTGAAGACCTTGAAAAGCCGCCGGAGCCACTTTGTTATGTATAAGTTTCACACATCTGGGGCGCCCAGTTCAAGAGGGGAATTTTTATAACTTTCACACTTCACCTTTCCTGTGGGAAGTAAAACGGCTTAGAACTTTTAACCGCGCTTTTCTCCTCTATTGTGATTGGTTGGGTGTTGGGGTTCAAACTGTACTGGAGGGTATATTAACTCTGACTGTTCTTTATGTGACATCTCTAACAAACATTCGAGAACCTGTCATGCAGTATTAAGAAATAAAGAACTCTGGTTTTTAAACAAAGGTCTGATCTTTTGCTGTAAGCACAGAAGCCTCACAAAAACCCTTGTGGTCAATCTGGACATAATTCCATTCCACAGCCAACAGCATCCAAGAGTAGTAGGACCAGCACTTCCTGCCCATCCAGGAGCTGGTGAGCCAGTACAGTGCCCACACTGTAGGGAAGGCGTCGCAGGCCAGAATCACCGGTAGTGATTCATCAAAGTGTGCCAGGACCATGTTCAAGATTAAGAAAGCCTTGACAGCTTTGAACGTGGCAGCCTGGTGGGGGCCTCAAGACCAGGGGGCTTGCTTGTCCAACAAGTGGTGTAAGGGCTCAGCTACTGCTGCCTTATGGGGGAGGAAGGCATGGTAAAAGTTCAAGAGGCCCAGGAATGCCTGGAGCTCCACCTTGGACTTGGGTGGGGGAGCCTCAACAATGGCCTTTACCTTGTCCCTTGCCAGGTGGAGGCTGTCCACATCGACCGCAAACCCCAAGAAGTCAACTGTGAATCCCCAATAAGCCTAGAAGGCACTTCTCCCACTTTACTTTGAGGCCTGTATCATGGAAGCAGCGGAGAACAGCTTGCAGAAGGGAGGCGAAGTCATCCGGCATGGCTGCAGCAATCAGCACATCGTCAAAGAATGGTGTGATGCCTGGGATCCCTTTCAACAGAGAATCCATGAGATGTTGGAAAAGTCCCGGGGCGACGCTCACCCCGAACTGCAGCCGCTTTATTTTGAAGGCCCCCCGATGCGTGACTGTGGTTTGCATGGCGGCTGGGCCTCATCCATGGGGAGCTGCTGGTAGGTCTGGACAAGATCGAATTTGCCCAAAATCTTTGCCCTCGCTAAAGTGGCCAGCACGTGGCTCACAACTGGGACTGGGTATGCGTGGTCCTGTAGAGCCTTATTCAGCACTTATAGTCCATGCAGATGTGGATGTTCCCATTTGGTTTCACGGGGGGTGACTACAGGGGTCTCCCAGGTGGCATGGGAGACCAGTTCCAGGACCCCTTGCACCACGAGGTGGTCCAGTTCCACATCAATTCTTGGCTTCAGAGTGAATGGGACCTTCCTGGCTCACATGCAGTTAGGCACCACGCAGTAGTCGAGTTGCAAGGATACTGTAGGGGCTGTGTAGCAGCCCAGGGTTCCATCAATGATGGACAAAAACTTGCCACAGATTTCGCTGAAATCCTGAGGGGCACATTGCTTTACTCCCTCAGTGGAGATTCCCAGAGGGGCGAACCAAACATGGTCCAAAAGACTGACCAGGTTGCCCTCAACTACTATCCAGGTAGTAGTTAAAGCCCCGGTACTGGACTCGAAAACTTCCCACACCCCATATAGGAACATTGTTCTGCTGAGAGTCCACCAGGGTCATGGCTGAAGGAAGCAGATGTGGGCCCCCATTAGGACACAGTAACTTGAGTGTCTCCACCGATATGATGGAGGCTGTGGACCCAGAGTCTAACTCCATAGAATAAGGGGATCCCTCTATTTTAACCCAGACCTTGATTTTGGAAGCCGAGATCCTGTTTGCTCGTGAGGAGGTAGAGGTCTTCTGGGGCAGCACTGTGCTCGTGGTGCATGGAGGTCTGGTGGTGTGGAGACGGCTGTGTCATTGGGGAACGGGACCCCCTGGAACAGCAGGCTCGTGCTATGTGGCTGGAGCGGCCGCAGCTCCGGCAAGTGGTGTCCCTGAACCAGCATGTCTTCTGGTTGTGCCAGTCCTAGCAACTGGCACACTCCTGATGACTGGGCTCCTGGATGGGTGCAGAGTGTGGCATGACTCCTGGATGTTGCCTCCTGGGGGGCTGTTGGGTCTGGTGAACCTCTTCTCCATCGGAGATGGTAGGGTCAATGCTTGCCTGGTGTTAGGCTGCTATGCGGTGATGGCAGTGGACCTGGTTCTGGACAAGTGCGACCTCTCCCACACAGTGGCTGTGGAGAGGACAGAGGTGAGGGTGCAGGTCTCCACCTCCATGATGTCATGCCAGAGCTTCTCCTCCCTTGGGCTGCAAACTAACCAGTCACGGACGGCCATCTCCAGATGGGCTCCAAAGTTGCATTCAGAGGCAAGCTGGCAGAGCTCAGCCAGCTTTTCTGTGGCAGACTCACACGGTTGCTGTAGCTGGTAGTAGAAGGCTACATGGCATGAAATCTCCAATGGTCAGGAGACGAAATGGTCCTGGAGCACCTTGATGATCTGGTCAAACGAGGCCTCGGAGAGCTTTGTAGGCAAAAGCAGATTTCGGGTTAACTTGATGGTGGCTGGGCTACAGGAGCCAATGAGGAGGCCCCTCTTTCATTCCTCTTCGGTGCCCTGATAAAAAATCAGGATGGACTTGAGTCCCTCAACCCAGGCTTCCCATTGGTGAGGGCGAGTCGGGTTGATGGGAGGGACAAGTCCCACTCCTGGAGCAACTGCCATTTGCTGTGTTGTTGTGGTGCAGAAGCGACCTATTCCCCTTCAGTGCTCATCAGCTGAAGCAGTGGCGGAGGTCTTTGTCTTTCTTGGGGCCCCAGCAGCCTGGCTAGCTCAGCAGGAGCCCATCCTCGTCGCCACTATTGTGTACTGGGTCCGACACATGGAGGAGCAGGACAAGGTAATGATAAACAGCTCAGTTTATTAGGTACACAACAAGACAAAGTTACCAGCCGAGGTGACCAACTATATACAGCCCCCTGAGTCACACCCACAGTCCTATTGGAGGGTTTGAATCTCCCGCCAAAGACCCTATTGGTGTACTCCTGGAGGTTCAGGAATCCTTGGCCCCTATTGTTTCCCGGAGCCAAGCTCAGTCTGCATGTCGCTGGCACCTGGTGGCGGTCAGCGGACATAACATCTAACATGCCCCCAGCATATCCAACACTCTTTTGTAGCACTCATTCCATCCCTTATTCTTGGTAGTATCTGGCTTCCTAAACACTTTGAGTCTTTGGCTAAGATGAAAGTAGCACAATACAAAATGAATGTGTCTGTAAAACTGGGCTAGAGATTCAAAGCCAGTTCTAATATTACCTCTCACAGGGAGGTAGGCCTGAAGAAAAATGCTGTGTCACTTTAACAGAAGTGTAATATATGAAAATGGGCTGGTGACACTTTTGATGGCATGCAGGTAAATAACTCCCATTCAGACCCTTTCCACAGTAGTGAAACTGCCCGCATTGACTGTGTGTTATGTGAAATTTCCCACAGTAGATTTTTCCTCACTAGGCACAATCCCAAATTTTTCTCCTTCTTACCCAGCGTTTTCGGAATCCCCAGTTTTAGCGAGTTTTGAAAATGGAGGTGGAAAGTGTTGGAAAAATGAGTATGTAACACAAGGCCTGAGAATTTCAGTCATTATAGGGTTAACCTATGCAACTTGTTTGTTTACCTTTGTTAGCCTGGAAGTGATACCTGGTGGCTGACCAATTAATTCTAAGCCCGGGAAACCTAGAGATTTACTATTGTGCTAATTGGTTACTGATATCAGGTGTTTCCTTTCAGGGGTCAAGAAGAAGGAGAGATCCTCCATTGCAATCTCTCTCACTCTCTAGTAGGATGTCTTAGTGTGCAGACGGAGCACAATGCTGCTTAGTAAGCATGTTTTGTTTATTTGTAGCTAATCCCGTTTCCCTTTTTCCTTTAGTAATAAAGTTCTTTTAAACTAAAAGAAGCAATCTCTTCTTTCCAGAAAAGCAAGATCCATTACCCTGAATTTTCTTGATTATTGGACAAAAGTCCTAACAGAAAGTGCCATCAAGTTGCAAGTGACTTATGGTGATGAAGAGGTGGTTTGCCCTTGACTGCCTCTGCACGGTGACTCTGGAATTCCTTGGTGGTCTCTCCCATCCAAATATTAAACAGGGATGATCCTGCTTAGCTTTCAAGATGTTTGCAAACTTGAGTGGTTCAGCGGTTTGTGCGCATGTTTGAATAAACCTATTCATCCTCTTGAGATGCTACTCCCACTTCCACAGAAACCCAAAGCCCACCTGTATACAATTTGGCATGATCAGATTGTGCTATTTCTATGCACATGCTTGGGTATCACAGATGAGGAATTGTTCCAGTTGTTAGATAATGTGCCACCAGGGTGAATACCAAGCGTTATAAGTGATACCACTCTGGATGCCTCTTCATTATTTGCTGCATTTCTTTTCTTAGCCTACAGCCTTGGTTTCCACATCAATTAGGCAAGAGCCTACACCATGCACTGAGCTCCGTATGTGTAGCTGTTACTTGACAGAGGACATCATCAGAGGAAACAAATAGAAAGGGTTTTGCTATCAAATGGGACACAGCAGGAGCAGACGTAATGGAGGCAATCAGCAGGGTGAAGAACTGAGTCTTGCTGATTTCTCATATTGGTCTTAATGACAGGACAGACAGCCCCCAGAGCATTTTACCTGCTGAACAATGTATTTAAGTCTTCCTTCCCTGGGGTGCATAATCTAATCTTCCAAAGAAAACACTTAACTGAGGGGGAACCAGCTGGTGTTTAAAAGCTGTAACTCTAAAATATGGCACCCTTGCAAGGTTCCAAGACTGCTTTTGAGGCCCATAAATGGAGCGAGCAGGGCTGGCAGTGGAAGGGGTGGATGGGGGAACAAGGAGTATCACTAAAGCGATTTTTAATTTAGTCACTCTTCCAGCCTCTCTGTTTTTCTTTCAAACAGCTGCAGTCAGCATTCATTGTGGCAATTTTCAAAGTTTGTTCATTTGCTGACATTTATATGGATGTGCATGACTCTAAAGAAACATTTGTGGCTTGAACATTATGGCTTCTTCTGCAGGGCTCAGTTCAGATGACCACATCAGGGGGGAGGTGTGATGGAAGTCAACCATACGATGTGCTATGAGGATCCATCAGATGGCTGCTGTGTACCTTTTAATCTCACTAGCCTGATCGCATCAGATCTCAAAAGCTAAGCTAGTTTCCATAAATAAATAAATAAATAGGTGGGAGACCACCAAGGAAGCCCAAGCTTGCTCCACAGAGTCAGGCAATGGCAAACCACTTCTGTATGTCGCTTGCCTTGGAAACCCTACAGGGCCACCATGAGTCAGAAGTGACGATGGGCACATTCCACCCCGTTTTAGTGAGAGGTTGTTATGGACCAGTTTACATAGAACTGATAATCTGTGGTTTTAGAAGAGCCTGGTGAGAGGAGCAGAGGGCAGGATGGTGGTGAGGGGTTAGGCTGGATCCTGACTTTGTAGTGTTGAAATCATTCACCTCCTGGGCAGTGTTTCCTCCAAGCTGAGTTAGTGTGAGTTAGCTCACATTTTTTTTAGCCTCCAGCTCACAGATTTTTGTCTTAGCTCAGGAAGGGGGGCTCCAGAGCAAACTAATTATACAGTAGCTAAATCACTTGCTCACAACTTTAGTGCCAGTAGCTCACAAAGTAGAATTCTTGCTCACAAGAAGACTCCACAGCTTAGAGGGAGCATTGCTCCTGGGTCTTCCTGTGTGGGAGGTGAATCAAGGCAGCACAACAATAGGACAATGTCTAGCAATCTGTGGATCTAGTGTGTGATTTGGGATATGGCACCAGGTGGTTTGTGGTGGATAATGAGATGCAGCCTGGCTTAACGGGATAGGGTTAACAGGAAAATCGTGAAACCCCGCCCACCCCACTCAAAATACTTGGTTTGTTCAACAAAAAACACCTAATGCTAAATTGGAAATAAAAATATTGAGTGGACAAGTAGAATGCCTGACTGTTCTTCAGTGCCAGGAGGCTACTGGTTGAAAGAGATTTCCTAGAGCACTGGTTCTGACTTGAATTTTGATCTCCACAATGGAAGGGAGATTGCGGCTTTGAAAAAGAGGATGGAAACATGTTTACATGCCTGGGATACATGTCATCGCATAACTTCCAGTGGTTGATCTGTTATATAAATTTGTCATATTGAGAACTTCAGAACTAGTAGTGTTACATTGTTACCTTGATTTATAGCTCATGATTGTTGCATTTTGAGATTCTGGGAACTTTATGTGTTACATTGTAACTCTGTCTTGGAGATTTTGACTTTGTATTAAATACTTTTGGAGCTGCTAGAAGAAAACCTTGATAACTGAATATTTATTAAGAATATGCACTTGTTTGGTATTTCAAAATATTCCTTTAAAGGCATTGATATTAGACTTGTTAATTGCATTTGCAGTGTTCATTTGCAGTGTTCATAATTGACACTGTGTTTTCCCTTTGTTTTGTCTTTTGCAGGCATTCCCTATTCAGATAAGAGTTTGTACCTGCTCAGCCAGTGAGATCGAGACGCTGATGCACTTCTCTCTGTTTTGTTCCCACTGGGCAGCTCCTGGGTCTTATTGGATCCTACCTGTTTTAACAAAGTATCATCTTCCACTTGAGTCATGGGAGATTTCCTATTTGCTGACAGATACTAACTTGGCAATTACTGCTTCAGTGGCAAGGTATTTAGCAACTATAATAGCATTGAAGTGTAAATAGTGGATACCATTGGAAAACTTATATTTATTTTAACTATTTTAAACAATACATTTGGAATGTTTTACACTGATTATATCCTACTGATTAGGAAAAGTTCACTGTTTTAACTTTGTTTTGATGTTTAAACATAAACTGTATTTTATACATGTGCTTAAGACCTTCGGTCATGTAAGCCGAAACAAATAAATGAAAACGAAATGATCTTTGTTTTGTCTAAACATCTAGGTGAGGCCCGGAATGCTTCCAGAATTACCATTCATCTCCGGACTACAGAGATCAAATGGAGAACATCACCGTTTCTGAGCGTGGGCTGTGGGGCATCACATGCCTACTGAGCTCCCGCCACTCCCCAAACTGCACCTTCCCCAGGCTTCCAGGGGTGTGTGCTTGCATTAGTCATATGTTCAGCCCCAAACAGGGCAAATATCCCCTGGAAGACATTTTGGCTCAGAAAATGGCACAGTGGTGGGGAGGCAGGAGCCCTTGTCCCTCCGTGCCATGACATAGGATTACCACATATTCTCTTTTTTGGAGTCTGTTTCCTTTGCGGCGCTTTAAAAAAAAAAAACTGATGAAAACGTCCTTTTTTGGGTTGGCAGGTTAGGAATACTCCTAGTTAGTAGCAATTATTACAGGTTTAAATGAGATTTGTCATAGGGATCACTTGTTTGAAGTAGTCAGTCGGGAAATATGTCCTCTTTTTTTGCTTTTCAAAATACATGATACCATCAGCATTGGGCCCCTGAGGCACTTCTAAATGGAGTGGCCCTCGGGGACTCGCAATTGTAGTATGGTTTCTAGCCCTTGTAGGAAACTCATGATTTCTAACATGTTGTTTAGACCTGGGAATATTTTCTCCTCACGATTCTCCATCTTTAAATTCCCTTTTGGAGCTGGCCTGTCATTCCAGGAGTTTGTTCACATCACTTTGTCACACCAGAGGGACACTGGAGAGCTGATTTTCCAGAGTAGAACAATTAAATAATGCCTGCCCATTCGCGGCTGAGGCAAATCCATCTTCTTGTCTGCTTGTGCATTACACAGCAGAATTGTATTTTCTCTGCTCTTGATTGTTCTCCTTTTCTTACTATATATTTTATTTAAACTTATTGCTTTTCATGTTAGTTTAATATGGAGGTGCCAGTCTATTCAGTCAGTCTTCATTCCTGCAGAAGTCTAAATTATACGCAGCTGAAGACAGCCTCGGAAAGCCTCTGATGAGGTTTCAGAAGAAAATCTAAGCAAAGCTTCATTCCGTGCCAGAACTGGTCAGTGCTGCTGCTGATTGAAGCTCCCACTTCTGTGTCCCCCTTCTCATGAGGGTAGGGGTGCCATGCTGGGGAGTCCTGAGTGCCGAGAACCCCCGTGGGCCCCTGGATAAAGATTCCATCTGGGGACCCCTCATGTGACCCTGATCAAAACCAAATATTACCGGCTTGCTACTTACCACCCGTGAACAGAATAATAATTGTTCATTAGGTAAGAAACATTACAGGAAAATGGGTGGGATTATTAAATAACAGATTTTCCTTAACTTATTTATGCATATTCAGGTGGGCAGCCATGTTGGTCTGATCCAATAGAAAAAACTTCGAGTACAGTGGCACTTTTAAGACCAACAAAGTTTAATTCTGGATGTAAGGCTTTATAAAGTAAAAGTAAAGGTTTCCCTTGCTCGAAAGCCAGTCGAATCCGACTCTAGGGTTGTGGTGCTCATCTCCATTTCCAAGCTGAAGAGCCAGCACTGTCTGAAGACTTTTTCCATGTTCACGTGGCCAGCATGACTAGATGCCAAGGCGCACAGAACACTGTGACCTTTCCACCGAAGCGGTACCTATTTATCTACTTGCAATTTCTTGCTTTTGAACTGCTGGGTTGGCAGGAGCTGGGGCCAGAGACAGGAGCTCACTCTGTCATGCAGCACTTGGGTCTCAAACTGCCAAGCTACCGATCTTCCAGTCTGCAGCATCTTAACCTCTGAGCCACCACGGCCCCTATAAAGCTTTATACCCAGAATTAAACTTTGTTGGTCTCACTGGACGCAAATTTTATTTATTTATTAAACTTTTAGACTGCCCTCCCCTGTGCGCACAAGGCTTTTCACACAGTGCACATATAATAAGGTATGCAAACCTCTCCCCACTTTCAAATAACCATCTAGCACATGCCAACATTAAATTAGAAGAAACACATTTGAAGAACTCTAGCTCATAGTACTCTGCAAGCTCTCACTCTCTCATCCACTGACTTGCTTTGGAAAAGAAGAGAGAAGATGGTGAGAGCTAACAGGTGGTATATAGTTTTTTGCCACTGGGCTTAAACTTTGTTCTGTTGCTTCAGACCAACATGGCTACCCCACCTGAATCTGTTTTTTGCAACAGGTACTTATGGGCCCCATGGCACCAATAGGTATGTTTCTTAGCAAGCCCTCTCTTCTTCCCCAGAAGCAGGGGTCATTTTGAGCAGGAATGCACAGGAACGCCAGGAGTAACAAGCCCAGGATGGTGATGCACTGTGGAAAAAAGCAAAAGCCTACTAACTTGATCTATATATTCATGCTTCTTGTAGGGTAGCTTCCCTGCAAGAGCAAAGGAAACCTAAAGTGTCTTCAGTCAAAGTGTAAAGCTGGCTCACCAGCTCTGAGTTGGGAAATACCTGGAGATTTTTGGGGTGGAGCCTGAGTGGTGGGTGTTGCCTTCTGACACACTTCCAGTGATGTCAGGGGGTGTGGCATATGCAAATAAGCCATGCTATTGAGCTCCTGCATCTCTTTTTTTACAAAATGACCCCTGCCCAGAAGCACCACTTTTCTGAAACAAAGAATGAGTCCTGCCAGGCGATCAGAGTCCCATATCTGTACTGGCTTCAGAAAAAGCCACTCTAGTCCCTGGGCACCGAACTCCAAGTGGCTCCAGTTCTCCCCTGCTATGGCTGGTTTTAAACTTTGTAGTTTATAAATTGCTAGGTTAAGATTGTTTAAGGAGCTACTTATATTCTTATAGAGAATTTACACATGATTTTCAAAGGTCTTCTTCTGTCTCCCCCTGTAAGCTGGCTATTTAGGGAATCACAGATAAAGGCTAAATATGTTGCAGACTCCAGGTGTGAAAAGAACAATGGTCTAGTGAACGCGTTTGAGAGAAATCATTAGCTTGTTTAATAGACCCAGTCTACAAGTCTGCTTTTTAATAATCTTTAAATTCTGCCAGATCAAAGGGTTTAGAAATATATTTTATTGATGCAAATTGCATGAGCTAATTTCTTATAAGCTGTTGTGCCTTAGTATATAACATGTTTGCTTTATAGCAGGGGTCATTTCATAGAAAAAGAGGTGCAGGAGCTCATTAGCATAACTCATTTGCATAACTCATTTGCATATGCCACACCCCCTAACATACGGGAAGTGTGTCAGAAGGCAACACCCACCCCTCAGGCTCCACTCCACAGGTGAGTGAAACTGACCTGCTCTTCCTCCATTCCCTTCCCCATCCAATACTTTGTGCAATAAAAATAAGCATAAAGAACACACCCTCATTCTCTTCCTGCTCCCTTGAAACCACAAGGTTTCAAGTAGACTTGAGATACCCAGGACATGTGCACCACCCATCCCTTCCCCTTCCCCTCCCCACAACAAGACACCCTCTGAGGTAGGTGGGGCTGAGAGAGGTCTTTTGAGAACTGCTCATGAGATAACAGCTCTGAGAGAACTTGTGACTGGCCCAAGGTCACACCAGCAGCTGCACGTGGAGGAGTGGGGAATCAAACCCGGCTCTCCCAGATTAGAGTCCATCTCCTGACCACTACACCAAACTGATGGGGTGGAAGCTGCTGAAGGGTTGGTGAAATTTCTCCAGTACTTATGTGCCATGTGCCCAGATAAAAAATGGTATACTTAGAAAATTTATATGCCACCTTGAGCAAGTCTCTGGAAAAGCAGCACACAGTCATAAAAGGAACAATGATAAAATTATCACTATTAAAACAAAACATTAAAAACAATAAAGACCCTAGCAGGGCTTTCCCCCGGGCGCTGCACCTCTGCACTGCTCAGGGAAGCTGAGGAGGGGGTGGGGCTTGGTCATGTGCCCGCCCCCTGGGCCTCTCACTCCCGGAGCTGCACTCCTGTACACTCCCGTTCCAACAGACCCCTGCTTTATAGTAATTCAAAGAGCAGAATTACCCATATAGCAACTGTAGTTTTTAAAATAAGTTTGGAGCCCTGAGAAGGGAGGGGGCTATAGAATGCAATAGAACAATAAACTTGTGTAGAGTTGTCAGAATCTAAAGATTCTAACAAAGGTTTGCTTTCATGCTCTGTATAATCCCTTTCTCTGTAACTTGCTATTGCAATTCAGCTACAACTATGTGTTATCTCTTCTACCATGTATCATGTCACTGGGGGCACTGGGTTATTGTCTGATGTTTTATGACTGACAAAGGGTCTGGCCAATGTAACCATTTGGTCTGGGAGGGTGGCGTCTTCAACATCTGGGAACAGCCGGCCTCTCACCCCTCTCCCCCTCTGCATTCCTTTCCTCCCTGTCGGCGGAGACACGGACCTTTCCTTATCGGCGTGTGAAGACCTTGGCGAGTTATTTGTTATGCCCGAAATGGACACATCTAAGGAATCCTGGTTTAAGAAGGGAAATTTACAGCTTCACACCTCACCCTTGTTCCTGTGGGAAGCGAACGGTCAAAGGAAAAACTAGCCTTTAGTTTTTCCCTCTTGGTGATTGGTTACCTATGGGAAATTCAAATTGTACCGGAGGGTATATTAATTCTGCTTCTATTGTATTTCTTATCTCTAACAATGATCCGAGGACCTGTAGTAATGTAGTAATAGGAAATAAAGAACTCTGTTTCATCAACAAAGGTCTGATCCTTGACTACTTAGGGCAGAAGCCTCACAGATTGTTAGAGATCTGTGACTGGGACTTGGCCATTCCTGACCATGTCGGAAGATGGTACTATTCCCATCCCTACAACCGAAGGACAGCCGGTGACCCCGGACGACCAGGGTGCCGGAGCTGGAGGTGGCGGTGGGGAGCCCGAAGTGCCAGTGACTACGGCTCAAGGCACTCACTACATCCCTCGACTACCCCCTCACCAGACCGGGACCCCGAGGTATTCATGGACCAACTTCGGCCGTGGGACAGTCGACTTGTGGGTCCACGATCGGAGGGGAGTGTGCGTCTCGGTCCCTGGGGACTGCACTGAGCATGGGCGGCCGAGCTTCCTGGGAGACAAATGAGAGACGTATTATGGGGGAGACTGGCGACTCCCGCTGCTGGACGAGGAGAGGGGTGCGCCCTACGGTCCCGATCTCTACGGAGAAGACCCAACCCAAGCCCTAGATCGCATGATGGGAGATCTGCAAATGCAACTCACCACGGAGCTGAGAGAAGTGGCCATGGACTTGCAGTTCCAGCTTCGAGATGCCCTGACCACATTCCAGGCAGCCTGGGCAGCCCCAGGTGGGGCCGGAGGTCCAGGCGGGGGAGCCCCACCACAGCAAGCTCCCCCAGGGGGAGCTCCCGCGGGGTTCGTCCCACAACAGGTACCACAGCAAGTTCCGGTGCCAGTCCCAGTTCCCACTCCCGCCCCGGCCCCAGTGCCCGTGAGGCAGATGATCCGCCAAGCGCCCAACGATCCGCTGACGGCTACTTTCGATGGGGACCCCGAGAAGCTACAGTTTTTCCTCATAGAAATCGAGAGGTTCCTAGATGCTTGGAAACACCTCTACCCCACCGAGCGGGACCGGATTGGCTACATCGGGTCCAAACTGAGGGACACCGCCAGTGATTGGTATGTGAGCCTGCACAACGCCCCGGGGCCAGAGCTATGGTCCGTGAGCAATTTCATGTGGGCCCTCCGACAGCACTACGAGGACCCCCTCAGAGAGGAGAAGGCGCGGAACCAGCTGCGGAAGTTAACCCAGGGGCGGTCCTCCATGAGGAAATACACTGACTGGTTCCGGCGCATAGCAGCCAAAATTCGAGGCTGGACCCAAGACCTCTTCATCGAGAAATACCGAGAGGGCCTGAACCCCGAAGTGTATGAAACGGTCTTGAGAGGAGGGCGACCAGACTCCCTTGCGATGTGGATGAGGGCGGCGGCCGACGTGGAGGAGAGGTTCACCCTCATCAAGATGGGGACCTTGGCGACTGCGCAAGCCAAAGCCACCCAGAAGATGAAGCCCAAGCCCAGCGTCCAGGAAATCCGAGACAGCCGGTTCAGGCAGGGGCTCTGCATGAGATGCGGCGAAAGTGGTCACTACGCCTTGGCGTGCCCCCGCGAGAGTGGGAAGGTCCCCAAGACCTCCACTCCAGTGGCGGGGAGCACCCCCAGCAAGGGAAAGACCTCGTTCAAACCCCGGGCATTACAGCTGGAAGGGGCAGCGAGCGAGCAGGGGGAGCTGGAGCTGACGGAAGCACAGATGCTGGGAAACTCCAACGACCTGCAGTGAATGGCGCAGAACTGCAGGTACCTAACCCCAATGCGCCATCTCCGGTGAGCATCCCCGGCCCTTTACTATACATGATAGTGACTGTAATAGCCCCAGGGACCGGGACCCACATACGGGTACGGGCCCTAATTGACTCAGGGTGTGCTAGAGACTTAATAAGCCCCTTGGTAGTGGATGGGCTGGGTCCCAAAGTTACCCCACTAGGACAGCCACTCACGTTCACGCAGATGGATGGTTCAGAGATGAAAGAGGCGTGCGTGGCTGAGACAGAGCTGCTGGTAGTGGGGACAGGGGAACATTGGGAGAAGAGGGCCTTCATCATCACCCCCAACACCCAATTCCCCATGGTGTTGGGGAGCCCTTGGTTGAGCGCCCATGACCCCTATATCAGATGGAGTGAAGGGAAGATCTCGTGGGTGGATGAGAAGTGTAACCGCCACAAGTGGGATCTGGGGTGGGGATCGGGTCCCCCGGCCCCCCTGCGTGCACCAGCTCTTTTGCTGGTGCCCTCCGCAGTGCCTAAGGAATATCGGGACTTGATGGGGGTGTTTAGCAAAACTGAGGCGGACGAGTTGCCCCCCCATCGACTATCAGACTGTGCAATCAAGTTACTCCCAGGAGAAAAATTGCCAAAAGGAAAACTTTATTCCATGAGTCCAGCGGAGCAAGAAGAGTTGAGAAAGTTTTTGGATAAAAACTTGGAGCGGGGTTTCATCCGCCCTGCCAAATCCCCTTTCGCGGCGCCTGTTCTGTTCCGGAAAAAGGAGGACGGGGGCTTGCGATTGTGCACAGATTATAGGGGTCTGAATGCCGTGTCCGCTTCTAATGCTTACCCCCTCCCCTTGATAAAGGACCTACTAGCGGAAGCAGCTAAAGGAAAAGTGTTTACTAAGCTGGACCTGCGGGACGCTTATTTCTGTGTGCACATTAGGGAGGGGGATGAATTCAAGACAGCCTTTAACACGCCATTGGGACAATTTGAGTACATGGTGATGCCATTTGGCTTAAGTGGTGCGCCGGGAGTTTTTATGAGCCTGATCAATGAGGTGTTGCACAAACATTTATTTAAGGGGGTGTTATGTTACTTAGATGATATCTTGATCTATTCTCCTGATAAGAAATCGCATGTAAAATTGGTCAGGGAGGTGCTGTCTATACTGTTGAAAAATCAATTGTATGCTAAGTTGTCCAAATGTGAATTCAATCGGGGGGAGGTGGACTTCCTGGGGTATCACATTTCTCAGAAGGGTCTGGAGATGGACCCTGCCAAGGTAGAGGCAGTGGTGCAATGGGAGGCGCCCCGAACCAGGAAGCAATTGCAGAGCCTGTTGGGATTTTGTAACTTCTACCGCACTTTCCTACAAGATTTCGCCACAGTCACCCTCCCGCTAACAGAACTTCTAAAAACCAAGGGGAGGGGTTCGGAAGCGGGGAAGCCAGGGGAGAGGATAGCTGGTCAGATGATTGCCAGAGAGCATTTGAAACTTTAAAAAAGCTATTCACATCGGAACCCATCCTTGCCCATCCCGATGAGTCGAAAGAATTTGTGATACATGTTGATGCATCAGATGTGGCGATGGGGGGGGGGCATTCTCCAGAAAGGGCCTGACAATAAACTGCACCCCCTGGCTTACATTTCAAAAAAATTTAACGAGACGGAGAGAAATTGGTCAGTATGGGATAAGGAAGCAGCGGCTATTCGGTTAGCCTTGACCACCTGGAGACACTGGCTGGAGGGAGCTCAGACCCCGTTCAAAATTTGGAAAGACCATAAGAACTTAGAGTTGTTGTGCACGCAGAGATCCCTCAAAGCCAAGCAGCTCAGGTGGGCTGACTTTTTCTCAAAATTCAACTTTGTACTCAAACATTTCCCTGGGAAGGCCAACTCGTTAGCAGATGCATTGTACAGGTTACCCCAGCACGAGAGTCAGAGAGAGGAAGTGTTTGACTCTATGTTTTCACAACGACAATTGGGAGGTGCCGTGATTACCAGGAGCCAGAGCCAGAAAGCTACTGTGCAGTCTTGGGAAGGAAAATGGGGGGAAGATTACTCTCCTGAAGAGGCAGAAGAGTTTGAAGGCATAAAGGAGTGCTCTAAGCGTCCCAACAATTGCTGGTATCACGGAGATAAATTCGTGGTGCCTAGGGCACGTAGAAAGGATATTTTGTTAACGTGCCATTCGTCCAAATTAGCTGGTCATTTTGGATTCCTAAAGACGCTCAACCTAATTCAGCGGCAGTTCTGGTGGCCGCGCATGCGTAAAGATGTATCTGACTTCGTCACTGCTTGTCAAATCTGCCTGATGTGCAAACGGAGGGGGGGGGGAGGTTCCGGGACTGCTACACCCACTCCCTACCCCCTCCCGACCCTGGGAAGCGGTAGCTATGGACTTTATTACTAACCTGCCACCCTCCAAAGGAAAAATGGTTATATGGGTGGTGGTGGACATGTTTTCTAAGCAAGCCCACTTTACCCCGTTCAAGCAGCTACCGACCGCGAAGGGGTTGGCTAAAGCCTTCTTCAATCACATGATCAAATTACACGCTTTCCCCAAGCATGTGGTATCCGACAGAGGCAGCCAATTCGTTGCCAACTTCTGGCGGGAGCTTTTGAAAATAATGGACATTGAACTGGCCATGAGCTCGGGTTACCATCCAGAGACCGATGGCCAATCCGAATGAACGAATCAGATTTTGGAACAATTCCTAAGGTGTTACACTAACTACCATCAGGACAATTGGGTGGAATTGTTGCCATTCACAGAATACAGTTACAATAATGCTGTGCATTCCTCCACAGGAGTATCCCCCTTCATGGCAGTGGGGGCTTTGAGGGAAAACCTCTAACCACCATAGAGGGATCACCGGAGGGCCCCCCTCTGATTTTCAGCACTGGTGGGCTAGCCTGCAGGGCTCATGGCCTTTAATTGCTAAGACTTTAGATAAAGCCAAAGAGGACTACAAAAAGTATGCTGATCGAGAATGGGCTGAAGGATGGGACCTTCAGCCGGGAGACTCTGTATACCTTTCTACCAAAAATATACATGGTCTACAACCGAGCAGAAAACTGGGGTGGAAATACGTTGGCCCCTATAAAGTATTGTGCAAGATTTCTGATGTGTCCTTCGAACTAGAATTGCCTAAATCACTGAGTTCTGTGCATCCTGTTTTTCATTTCAGCTTATTGAAGAAGAATCCTGGGCCGAATGCATGGCATCCAACTCCTCCTACTCCTCCTCCACTGATGAAGGAGGGGGCGCCTCACTTTGAGATTTCTGAAATCCTTGATTCAAAAATGCGTAGGGGCCGCTTGCTATATTTAGTCAAGTGGGTAGATTTTGGTCTGGAACAAAATGAATGGGTTGTCTCAGATAATGTGCATTCTCCTAGGCTAGTCAAAGCTTTCCATAAACGTTTTCCTGATAAGCCTGGATAAAGTAAATTATTCAGGTGGCAGAGTGTCAGAATCTAAAGATTCTAACAAAGGTTTGCTTTCATGCTCTGTATAATCCCTTTCTCTGTAACTTGCTATTGCAATTCAGCTACAACTATGTGTTATCTCTTCTACCATGTATCATGTCACTGGGGGCACTGGGTTATTGTCTGATGTTTTATGACTGACAAAGGGTCTGGTCAATGTAACCATTTGGTCCGGGAGGGTGGCGTCTTCAACACCTGGGAACAGCCAGCCTCTCACCCCTCTCCTCCTCTGCATTCCTTTCCTCCCTGTTGGTGGAGACACGGACCTTTCCTTATCGGTGTGTGAAGACCTTGGCGAGTTATTTGTTATGCCCGAAATGGACACATCTAAGGAATCCTGGTTTAAGAAGGGAAATTTACAGCTTCACACCTCACCCTTGTTCCTGTGGGAAGCAAACGGTCAAAGGACCTTTAGCCCGCGGTTTTTCCCTCTTGGTGATTGGTTACCTATGGGAAATTCAAATTGTACCGGAGGGTATATTAATTCTGCTTCTATTGTATTTCTTATCTCTAACAATGATCCGAGGACCTGTAGTAATGTAGTAATAGGAAATAAAGAACTCTGTTTCATCAACAAAGGTCTGATCCTTGACTACTTAGGGCAGAAGCCTCACAAGAGTTGACCATTGTTGAGTAGGCCAAAAACATGAAGGCCAATGTGAACCAAGGCAGATAAATTTTGATGTTGCAAGTCTGAGTCTTCTAAGATGCATATTTTATAGATGGAATATCTGTGGTCAGGTAGCAATGAGTCTTTGTTCCAAAATTATAACAAACACAAAGAACATTTTAGGGAGGTATGCAGACATGAGAGCACCCTCTCATAAAGTAAGAGATCTCTTTGTTTGGTCTAACAGCAATAATGTACATGGAATTTTTTTATGTGTCCATGTTTCAAATTAATATCTGAAAATGGCTAACACAACTTTGCAACATTTATCAAAAGCTGTATTTAGTAAATGTGAAGACAACTTGGTTTGTACGTGCTAACCTTTTTGCACATGTCAGAAAATCCTGGACGAGGAGGTTACAGGTACACATGCTCCATATCCTAAACAAAGATATGCTCAGCTGAGCAGGCCTGGCTAATGTCGTAGGGGAGGTCTTGGTGTCATAACCAGGAGGTTGGACACTGACATCATCAGATGGTATAAGTTACATGATATATTGTGATTTGTTGAATTCTCCCCTCATTCCGGAATCAAGATCTATCTTTCTGACATGGAATTTCACTTGATGTGTTTTACTGGGTAAAGGCACACATGGTGACGAACCGCTTTGGTAACCGGGGGTGGGGGGGCAGGAGTGGGTTTGATACTGAAGTAATGAGAGTGATACATAGATCTCTAATACACCTTCAAGATTTTAATGAACACCCTAACAGATGGACAGATGTAAGGAGAAAAAAGTATTTCATCTCAGCCATCATAATAGTTTAACTATAGCTTAATTTTCCTGACCTTAGAAGACAGTCGAGCTCTGGGGGGGGGGGGGAGATTAATCAGTAGCAAGACTTGTGAACATCCGTTTACCTGATTTGCAGGAATCAAGCCAAATTGAGAGAATGTTGTCAGCTTAGAGAGCTTTCAAAGTTTAAAAAGGGTTATATGGGGAAAACCTCTTTTTCTCCAAATTGGAAATAAATAGAAGATTCCTTTTCATAAGAACAGGGATGGATTCAATTCATATACAATCCTTCATGACCAGGGAGCTGATGTTGGAGTTCAAGTAGAAAAGTGGGAGGAAAGGTCTGGGACAGATCTGAATGTTAACCAAGGCTAGGGTTGTCAACTCTGGGTTGGAAAATGCCTGGAGACTTTGGGAGTGGATCCAGGAGAGGGCGGGGTTTGGGGAGGGGAGGGGCCTCAGCAGGGTCCAATGCCATAATGAGTCCACCCTTCAAAGCAGCCAATGTCTCCAGGGGAGCTGATCTCTGGCAGCTGGAGATCAGTTGTAAAAGCAGAAGATCCCCAGGCCCCACCTGGAGGCTGGCAACCCTAACCAAGGCAGAGCAAACTAGCACACGTGGGGCAGGCCTCTCTCTCCACCCTCTGTCTGTCTGTCTCTGTCTGTCTGGAATCACCCGCAAGGATTGAAAGAGAGAACACAAAGGGCCCAGGAAGAAAGGAGGACTCAGAGAGAAGCTCCCATGTGAATAAGACAACACATAAGATGCATATCTAGAGCAATGCAGTGCCCCCCCCCCAATTTCCAGGCATGCTGAGTCACCTTTCTCCGACGGAAAGCACATGATTTTAAATAGAAAAGAAACACGTCAGTCCTACATGTCAGGATGGCATGTACTCTCATCACATTGTTTGCCACCAGAAAGGGCAAAGGACTGTATAGTGTAAAGGATGGCATGGGTAAAATCCAAACAATTGAACCTAATGCTTTCAGAAAAAGTTGATACAATAAAAGTTTTTATTTTTCCTAAATTTCTTTTTTTATTTCAAAATCTCCCAATTAAAATCCCACCAGGTAAATTCAAGTACTGGCAACAACTTTTTCAAGATTTACATGGTCCAACAAAAAAACCAGGGATTAAATTTGCAACTTTGACCAAACCAACTAAACTTGGAGGATTGGGTCTACCGATACTGGAATCTTATTTTATTGCAGCACAACTTAAAAATATATTATTTTACACCCAACCATCTTGTCAAAAAGATTGGCTCTTAATTGAACAAACTTACCTGAAAACAGGACTTTTAAATGAATGTATTTGGAACCATTCAAAAACGAGAACCTTTAAGTACCAAACACAAAACCCATTTTTATTACTCACTTTAGAAATTTGGGATAAATATAGTTTATTTTTGGCTCCACCGGTTTCCCCAATGATGGTCTTTTTAGGCCAACTTTGGTTCCCTCCCGGCAGGGATATGAATACCTTTGCAAATTGGAAAAAACAGGGCCTTATTCGCTTAGGTGATTTGTGTAACCAACAACAAATGCTGACTAAACAGCAACTGGAAATTAAATACCATATTGATATTCCATGGCTACAATATACCCAACTACACCACTTGTTGTATATTCCCAATATAATTTCTTCACTGGACAGACCACTAACCAAATTTGAATTATATATTAAAACTGACCACTCTGCCAAAGGGTTAATATCCTTAATTTACCACTTGCTAAACCAAAACAAATGGAATCACATATCCACAGTGCAAACCTCATGGCATAAGGACTGTGGAATCACATTGACAAATGAACAGTGGCAGAAAATATGGTTTAATAAGCTTTATACGACAGCCTCACTGAATATCAAACTTCAAAACTTCAAACTTTATGCCAGATGGTACTTAACACCTCAAAGGATCGCACATTTGACTTCTGTACCAACAATTAATTGTTGGAAAGCATGTGGGAACCCAGGTACCTTTTTGCATTGTTGGTGGTCTTGTCCTTTTTCAATACCCTTTTGGACTAAGATTCTAAAGTGGATAGATAAAATTTTAAATGTTTCCATTCCGTTTACTCCAGAGTCTATTCTTTTGAATTACTGGCCGGATATTCAAATGTCTACATATTGTATTGAATTGTTATCTTTATTTCTATTAGCAGCCAAAACGCTTATTGCACAACAATGGAAATCCAAAAATATTCTAACGATAGGTCAATGGTTTTCGAAACTTTGGAATTTGGCTGTAATGGACAAGCTGGCAATACAAATTTCAACAATAGAGTCACCAAAGACACAGAATAACTTTTTAGAAAAATGGTTTCTCTTTTTTGAATATGTCGCTAAGGAATGACCACAGCAGGGTAAACTTCCTAAGAAATACATAGATTTTGTATTTTATTAAAAATAGCTACTGTTAATTTTGTAATGTTATAAACACTGTTGTTAACATATCTGTTTCTACTAGCCAATTTTATTGTTTATTGATGTTAATGTTTATTGAAAAACAATAAAAATTAAGTTATAAAATACAAACAAGAAAAGCCACGTGACACCTTTTATTCAGAACAGTTTTGTTAGAATTGCACTATTTTGCTTAGCCTTATTAAAAGGTATTAAATGGCTTTTGCTTTTGGATTTTGCTATGGGTGTCTTTGGAGAGGCCCGATTTTAACTGATTCTTCAACTAGATGGGAAAGGACATGGGGGGGGGACAGTTAGATAATAGTATCTCAATGGACCCCCCAAATCTCCAGCCAGGAGTGTCAGAATCTGCAGATTCAGACAAGGTTTTTGGGATCTCTTGCTTTATATTGTAACCTTATTGTAACCTGTTAGTTGTTCCTCTACCCACTATGTAATCATGCCTATTGCCATTTGCTTGACCATTGTGAATGTATACTATGTGACCCCAGGTTTATGGCTTTGACCAGGCCTGGTCTATGTATCTGTTTGCCCGGGAGAGTGACAACTTCAAAGCATGGGAACAATGGGCCTCTCACACTCCTGCCTCCGCATTCCATTCATCCCGGCTAGGAGGACAGGGGAGGACAGGGACCATTTCTTATCAACGTGCGAAAGCCTTGGGGAAGGCATTTGTTATGTGAATATGGTTACATCTAAGGGGTCTGGTTTGGGAAGGGAAATTTACTGCTTCACACCTAGCTTTCTTTCCTGTGGGAAGCAAACGGCCAGAGAACCTTTTGCCCGCGGTTTCCCCCCCTTTTTTGATTGGTTACCTATGGGCAATTCAAATTGTACTGGAGAGTATATTAGACCTGCTTCTATTGTATGCGTTATCTCTGACAATAATCCGAGGACCTGTACCAATGTAGAGATTGGAAATAAAGAACTGTGTTTCATCAACAAAGATCTGATCCTTGACTACTTTGAGCAGAAGCCTCACAGACTGTCAGAGATCTGTGACTGGGACTTGGCCGTTCCTGACCATGTCGGACGATGGCACTCTTCCCATCCCTACTACCGAAGATCAGCCGGTGACCCCGGGCGACCAGGGTGCCGGTGGTGGAGGAGGAGGCGGGGAGCCCGAAGTGCCAGTGACTACGGTTCAGGGGGCTTACTACATCCCGCGACCACCTCCTCATCAGAGCGTGACCCCGAGGTACTCATGGAGCAATTTCGGTCGTGGGACCGTCGACTCCTGGGTGCACGATCGGAAGGGGGCACGGGTGTCAATCCAGGCAGATCACACCGAATGCAGGAAGCCGAGCTTTCTAGGAGACGAGAGAGAGATGACCTATGGAGGAGAGTGGCATCCCCCGCCTTTGGAAGAGGAGAGAGGCGCACCCTACGGGCCCGATCTCTACGGGGAAGACCAGACCCAAGCCCTGGATCGTATGATGGGAGATTTGCGGTTCCAACTCACCGCCGAATTGCGCGAGCTAGCCCTCGATCTGCAGTACCAGTTCCGAGACGCCCTGACGGCTATGCAAGCAGCTATCCCAGCCCCGGCAGGGGTTGGACCCCCAGGAGGGGGAGTCCCGCAGCCGCCGGTTCCCCCTGGAGGAGCTCCCGCAGGAGTCGTCCTGCCACAAGTGCCACAGCAGGTTCCACAGCCCGTTCCCCGCCCGGTTCTCGCACCTGTACCTGCGCCGGCCCAAGTGCTGGCAGGGCCGATGGTTCACCTGGCCCCCGCCGATCCGTTGACGGCTACTTTCGATGGGGACCCAGAGAAGCTGCGGTTCTTCCTCATAGAGATTGAGCGGTTCCTAGACACTTGGGGACATCTCTACCCCACCGAGAGGAACCGGATTGGCTACATCGGGTCCAAGCTGAGGGACACCGCCAGCGACTGGTACATGAGCCTGCACAACGCCCCCGGGCCTGAGTTACGCTCCATGCACAATTTCATGTGGGCCCTCCGACACCATTACGAGGACCCCTTGGGAGAAGAAAAGGCTCGGAACCAGTTGCGGAAGCTGACCCAGGGGCGGTCCTCAGTGAGGGAGTACACTGACAAGTTCCGGCGCATAGCGGCCAAAATTTGCGGCTGGACCCAAGATCTTTTCATAGAAAAGTACAGGGAAGGTCTTAATCCCGAGGTGTACGAGACGGTGCTGCGAGGGGGAAGACCGGGCTCGCTAGCCACATGGATGAGAGCGGCTGCGGACGTGGAAGAGCGTTTCACCCTCATCAAGATGGGAACTTCAGCGACTGCCCAAGCGAAAGCTGCTCAGAAGGTGAAGCCTAAACCGAACCTCCAAGAGATCTGGGATGCCCGGTTCAAGCAGGGGCTCTGCATGAGGTGTGGGGAGAGCGGCCACTTCGCCTCGACGTGCCCCTGGGGGGGGAAGTCCCCAAAACATCCACCCCGGTAGCTGGGAGCACCCCTAGTAAAGGGAAGACCTCGTTCAAGCCCCGGGCACTACAGCTGGAAGGGGCCGCGAGCGAGCAAGGAGAGCTGGAGCTGACAGAAGCACAGATGTCGGGAAACTCCAACGGCCTGCAGTGAGTGGCACAGAACTGCAGGTCCCCATCCGCGACGCGCCATCCCCAGTGAGCATCCCTGGCCCTTTACTGTATATGGTAGTGACTGTGATAGCACCCGGGACCGGGACCCACATCTGGGTCCAGGCCTTAATTGACTCAGGGTGTGCCCGGGACTTGATTAGCCCTCTAGTAGTGGACGGGTTAGGACCCAAGGTTGCCCCATTGGGGGAGCCCCTCATGTTTACTCAAATGGACGGATCAGAAATGAAAGAGGCGTGTGTGGCAGAGACCGAGAGACTGATAGTAGGGACAGGGGAGCACTGGGAGAGGAGAGCCTTCGTCATCACTCCCAACACCCAGTTCCCCATGGTATTGGGGAGCCCCAGCTAAGCTCCCATGACCCCTATATCAAATGGAGCGAAGGGAAAATCTCCTGGGTGGACGAGAAGTGTCAAAGCCATAAGTGGGACGCTGGGTGGGGAGCGGGGCCCCCGGCACCTCTCCGAGCGGCCACGCTCACTCTGGTGCCCTCCGCCGTTCCCAGGGAATATCGAGACTTAATGGGAGTGTTCAGTGAAACCGAGGCCGATGAACTACCCCCCCCCCCAGACTGTCGGATTGTGCCATAGAGCTGATCCCGGGAGAGAAGTTACCAAAGGGAAAGCTCTATTCCATGAGCCCTTCAGAGCGGGAGGAGCTAAGGAAATTCCTAGACAAGAACTTGGAGCGAGGCTTCATCCGCCCCGCTAAGTCCCCATTCGCTGCCCCTGTTCTGTTCAGGAAAAAGAAGGACGGGGGACTGCGGCTGTGCACGGACTACAGGGGATTAAATGCAGTGTCAGCCTCCAATGCCTACCCCCTCCCCCTTATTAAGGACCTGTTAACAGAAGCAGCCAAAGGAAAAGTGTTTACTAAGTTGGACCTCCGGGACGCATATTTCTGGGTGCGCATCAGGGAGGGGGATGAATTTAAGACTGCATTTAATACACCGTTGGGGCAGTTCGAATACCTGGTGATGTTGTTCGGCTTAAGTGGCGCGCCAGGGGTCTTTATGAGCTTAATAAATGAAGTGTTGCACAAGCATTTATTCAAGGGGGTGTTATGTTACTTAGATGATATCTTGATTTACTCTGCTGATAAGAAAGAACATGTAAAATTGGTCCGTGAAGTGCTATCAACCCTGTTAAAAAATCAGTTGTATGCCAAGTTGTCGAAATGTGAATTCCATAGGGATTCAGTGGACATTTTGGGGTACTGCATTTCCCAGAAAGGGCTAGAAATGGACACTGCCAAGGTAGAGGCAGTAGTGCAATGGGAGGCCCCCCGAACGAGAAAACAGCTTCAAAGTCTATTAGGGTTTTGTAATTTCTACCACACCTTCCTAAAAGACTTCGCCACGGTCACTCTCCCGCTAACTGAACTCCTTAAAACCAAGGGGAGGGGGCCGGAAGCAGGGAAACCCGGGGAGAGGATAGCCTGGATGAAAGATTGCCAAAGGGCGTTTGACACCCTCAAGACCCTTTTCACATCGGAACCCATCCTGGCCCACCCCGACGAAACCAAGGAGTTTGTGGTGCATGTAGACGCTTCGGATGTGGCCATGGGGGGAGCTATCTTACAGAAGGGGTCGGATGAGAAGCTGCACCCTCTCGCGTATATCTCAAAAAAGTTTAATGAGACAGAGAGGAATTGGTCAGTGTACAAAGTGGACAAAGAGGCCGCAGCCATACGACTGGCCCTCACCACCTGGTGGCATTGGCTAGAAGGAGCGCAGACCCCTTTTGAAATTTGGACGGATCACAAAAATCTGGAAGCCTTGCGCACCCAGAGATCCCTGAATGCGAAACAGCTCCGATGGGCCGATTTTTTCTCAAAATTCAATTTCGTGCTTAAGCTCTTCCCCGGGAGAGCCAATTCTTTAGCAGATGTGCTATCCAGATTGCCCCAGCATGAGAGTCAAAAGGAAGAAGTGTTCGATTCCATGTTCTCCTCCCAGCAGTTGGGAGGAGCTGTCACCACCAGAAGCCAGAGTAAGCAAGCGGCAGTAGAGTCGTGGGGGAATGAATGGGGGGGGGGACTACTCCCCGGAAGAGGCTGAAGAGTTGGGAGACATAGAGGACTGTTCCCTCCGGGAAAACAAGTGCTGGTACCATGGGGACAAACTCGTGGTACCTCGAAACAGACGAAAAGACATATTACTGACGTGTCATTCATCAAAACTAGCAGGGCATTTGGGGTTCTTAAAAACGCTTAATTTAGTCCAACGGCAGTTCTGGAGGCCGCGCATGCGCAAGGATGTCTCAGACTTTGTAACTGCCTGCCAAACCTGTTTGATGTGCAAAAGGAGGGGAGGGAAGGTCCCGGGACTGTTGCATCCGTTGCCCACCCCCTCTCGCCCATGGGAAGCGATAGCGATGGACTTCATCACCAACCTGCCACCCTCAAAGGGAAAAACCGTAATTTGGGTGGTAGTAGACATGTTCTCGAAACAAGCCCATTTTACCCCATTTAAACAGCTACCCACCGCTAAGGGGATGGCTAAAGCTTTTTTCAACCACGTGATAAAGTTACACGCGTTTCCAAAGCGTGTGGTATCCGATCGGGGCAGTCAGTTCATTGCCAACTTCTGGCGGGAGCTCTTGACTCTAATGGACATTGAACCGGCTTTAAGCTTGGGTTACCTCTGTGAGAGTTCTGCGCAAAGTAGTCAAGGATCAGATCTTGGTTGGTAAACCAGAGTTCTTTATTTCCAATCTCTACATTAGTACAGCTTCTCGGATTATTGTCAGAGATGAGACAGATAATACAGGCAGGTCTATTATACCATTCCAAGGAGTTTGAATTACCCATAGGTAGCCAATCACTATAGGGGAAAATTGGCGGGCAAAACGGGATCCTGACCGTTTGGTTCTCACAGGAAAGAAAGTGAGGTGTCAAGCTGTAAATTCCCTTCCCAAACCAGACCCCTCAGATGTTACCAGTTCACATAACAATCAATGGCCTCAAGGCTTTTGCATGTGATAAGAGATGAGACGCATCCTCCCTTGAAGTCCCAGCCGGGGCAGATGGAATGCGGAGGCCGCGGTGTGAGAGGCCCTTTGTTCCCATACCATGCAGGTGTCACCCTCCCGCTTTAGCTGTTACAAACTCCAGGCCTGGTTAAGTACTACAGCATAGCAGTTACAACCATAAAATGAGAATACATAATTGGCAATAGCTTACAATAGAACAGCATTCAAAAGGGAAGGTACAACTGTAAGAATAGAGATTACTATGTCTGAATCAGCAGATTCTGACAACCACCCAGAGACCGATGGCCAGTCCGAACGAACTAATCAAATCCTGGAACAATTCCTAAGGTGTTACACTAACTACCACCAGGATAATTGGGTGGAACTACTGCCATTTGCAGAGTACAGTTACAACAATGCTATTCATTCGTCTATGGGTGTGTCCCCGTTTATGGCGGTGGGAGGCTTTGAAGGAAAACCTCTGCCCACCATAGAGGAAACGCCAAACACCTCTCCCATGGACTTTAAACGTTGGTGGGCAACTTTACAAGACTCATGGCCACTGATCGCTAAAACCCTGGACAAAGCTAAAGAGGATTACAAGAAGTATGCGGACCGTAGCCGAGTGGAGGGCTGAGATTTACAGCCAGGGGATTCCGTCTACTTGTCCACCAAAAATATACATGGATTACAACCCAGCAGAAAATTAGGGTGGAAATATGTTGGGCCCTACAAGGTGTTGCGCAAGATTTCTGATGTATCTTTTGAACTAGAATTGCCCAAGTCACTGAGTTCTGTGCATCCTGTTTTTCATTTCAGCTTGCTGAAGAAGAATCCTGGGCCGAATGCATGGCATCCAGTTCCTCCGACTCCTCCTCCACTGATGAAGGGGGAGGCACCTCATTTTGAAATTTCTGAAATCCTTGATTCCAAAATCCGTAGGGGCCACTTATTGTATCTAGTTAAATGGGTAGATTTTGGCCCGGAACAGAATGAATGGATTCGTTCTGAAAATGTTCATGCTCCTAAGTTAGTTAAAGCTTTTCATAAGAGATTTCCAGATAAACCCGGGTAGATTGATTTTTGGGGTGGCAGTGTGTCAGAATCTGCAGATTCAGACAAGGTTTTTGGGATCTCTTGCTTTATATTGTAACCTTATTGTAACCTGTTAGTTGTTCCTCTACCCACTATGTAATCATGCCTATTGCCATTTGCTTGACCATTGTGAATGTATACTATGTGACCCCAGGTTTATGGCTTTGACCAGGCCTGGTCTATGTATCTGTTTGCCCGGGAGAGTGACAACTTCAAAGCATGGGAACAATGGGCCTCTCACACTCCTGCCTCCGCATTCCATTCATCCCGGCTGGATCATCCCGGGGAGTTGGCAACCCTACCTTGTGTCTTCTCCCCTTTGACTCCCTGAGTCTCTGCAGGTGAGAAATGAGGAGCTGAAGGATCTCCTTCAAAGCGTCATTTATCTGCTTTACCTTCTTTAATCAGCTTATTATGTGATAAGTGGAGGGATCACTCACTTGCCAGCAAACCTCATAATGACTCCACTCTTCATTATTGGGATGTGTGCTCAGCGGCCTTAGCAAATATAAAGGGAACAGGCCAATCGAAGCATGCCGAAAATGCAATTCTGCCTTGTAATGCACCAGTAGACAAGAAGATGGATTTGGCTCTGCCTGAACTGGGGCATTCTTTATTTATTTTACAGAGAAAACAGGGAAGGGTGTGTGGAAAGCTTTTACGACTGCCCACAGAGCCGCAGGGCTGGAAAAGCAAGCTAGGATTGCCAGCATCCAGGTTTTACAGCCGACCTCCAGACTGCAGTTATCAGGTCCCCTGGAGAAAATACTTTCAGAGGGGATCTCAACATGGTGTCTGCAGTGGAGCAGCTAGATTCGAGTCCAGTTAACACTTTAGAGACCAACAAGGTTTTCAGGGTATCAGTTTTTGAGAATCAAAGTTCCTTTCATCAGATACCTGAAGAAAACAGCTGCCTTAGAGGGTGGACTCTGGTGCCATACCTGACTGAGGTCCCTTCTCTCCCCAAATCCCACTCTATCCAGGATCCACCCCCAAATCTCCAGGTATTTCCCAGCCCAGCACTGGTCTGTTGCTTGGGAGTCTGTCCCGCTGAACTTCCTAAGCTTACTTTTGAGTAAGCAGGAATATGAATTGACCTGTAAAGAAAGGTTGAGTTGCATGAACGAGATCTTGTTTACCAGCTGCTTTTGTGAGCATGTGGGAAAAGCTTGTCTCCTTAGGCACATATTATGGGAGGGAGGGGGGAGTCATCCTGGTTGCATTTGGAGGACCAAAAGCTCAGAGATGTGGCTCTCCAACTTCATCTTCTCAGAGCATTGTTATCTGCACATCAGTAAGCATTTATTTATTTATTTAAAATTCTATATTGCCCTTCAGTGTATCAGGGGAGAGGCCGTGGCTCACTGGCAGAGCATCTGCTTGGCATGGGGAAGGTCCCAGGTTCAGCCCCTGGCATCTCCAGTGAGAAGGGATCAGGTAGGAGATGATGGGAAAGACCTCTGCTGAGATCCTCTAGAGCCGCTGCCAGTCTGAGTAGACAATACTGAACCTGATGGACCAAGAGTCTGATTCAGTATAAGTCAGCTTCATGTGAAATGTCCCCCAAAGTTACCTCATACAGATTCAGGAGAGACAAAAGGAAATACTCTTTACATGACAAAAGATTAATTTGTTGCCAGAGAATATAGTGATGGCCACAGGCATAGATGGCTTTAAAAGGTGATTAGACAGATTCATAAAGGACAGCTCTATCAGTAGAACCTCCAGAGGCAGTAGACCAGTGCCAGAAGGCAACACTTATGCCCTGTTGTTGGCCTTCAGAGGAACTGGTTGGCCACTGTGTGGGACAGGATGCTAGATTTGATGAGCCACTGGTCTGACCCAGCAGGACTCTTCTTTTTTTAAAAAAAATATTTCATTACATTTTCATCCCTCCTATTTTACAATCTATAGTTTCACATTTTCTTAAAGTGAGAGTACATATATTATCCCAACCAAGAATACAGTTTGGAGCAAGTATCGCTTGGATCTTTTCTATTGTCCATAGAGATTAAGTAACTCAGTCTATCCATCTCTGCCCATCCCAAAATCTTTTGAACTATTTCTTCTTTGTTCGGTAATGTTGAAAGTTTCCAGTATTTGGACCGTAAAATGCGAGCTGCAGTCAAGATACATGCCAGTAGTTTTTGTCAAGATACATGCCAGCAGGACTCTTCTGATGTTCTTATTTTCTTTCTGTAATCAGAAAAGCATCTGGAGGACTTTCGGTTTCAGGCACTTTAATGGCGGGCGCTTCTCTCTGCAACTGCAGGAGAGGCGACCCGCTCTCGGCAGGTTGAAGGGGTTCCGGACTGGGGCTGGACCCCCAGGGAGCTTAGGAAAGGGTCCCTGCCTGGGGTGCTTGAAGGTAGCCTCTCCCTGCGGTGGCGATCGCAGGATTGAGGCTCCTTTTTACCCCTAGAGGTTTGCCTGCCGGAGGAAGCCCTCGGGCTACTGGAAGCGCTGCCATGAAGCTGCAGAAAATGTAGAGCGGAGAGGTGATGGTCTACCAGATACGCAATGGCTGAATTGTGAGTCTCCTGATCTTTTTTTTTTTTAATTTTATTGATTTTTTACTATTTCTACATCTATATCGCTAATAACTACACTATATTACCCTATACAGAGAATACTGTTTGCAATAATCAAGTTAACTAACTTTTAAAACTGAAAAGCAATATACTTTCTTGGTTAAACAATTTAAGCTCATGTTTCTGCTTCTACACATAACAAAGCTGATTGACTGGCACATACAGCGATGAAGAAAATGTCTACTATTCCGTTTACATTTAGACATAGTGTACCATCATTACATATAGTTTATAACATTATTTCTTCTTCGTTCCTCTTCTTGTCTTTTTAGTCTCTTTGCTGGGCTTGGGAGCAGCAGCTCCCTTTTCCGAGTCCGATGCTTCTTCTCCACTTTCTGAGCCATCAAAGCCATACATACTTTCCTGTGATTCCAGTGAGTCGTCTGACTCTCTCTCCGCTTTCTTTTTCTTGCATTTTTCCAAAAATGTTTTGGCTTGTTCTACAGAGTCAATCTTGTAATTCTTGCTTTTATAGCTGAAAGACAGTCCCTCTGGAATATTCCAACGATATGTGATTGACTCAGACTGTAACCATGTAGTTATGTTCCTGTAGGCTTTTCTTCTTTTTCGAATTTCAAATGGAATGTCTTTTAGAACCTTAATTTCCTCTTCTTGGATCTTCAGCGTTGCTCTGTTTGTGGCTTTTAACACCACATCCCTTGTTGATCTTTTGAAGAACCTTATCATGATCTCACCTGGCAGGTTTTTCTTTTTTCACAAAATCTGGATAGGTCCTGTAAACCAAATCCATGTCGCTTTGTAGTTGCTCCGCTTCAATACCTGCCAGCGGTGCTAATGCATCACTCAACAATTTTTTAAGATCCTCCCCTTTTTTCTCAGGAACATTCTGCATTCTCAGGAAAAAATTTGAACGTTCCATCTGAAGTTTTAAGACGTCGCTTTGAAAAGCCTTTTTGGTGTAGTGGTGTAGTGGCCAGTTTGGTGTAGTGGTTAAGTGCGCGGACTCTAATCTGGGAGAACCGGGTTTGATTCCTCACTCCTCCACTTGCACCTGGCTGGATGACCTTGGGCAAGCCATAGCTCTGGACCAGCTGTTCCCTCAAGGACAGCCTGGGAAAGAGCTCTCTTAGCCCCACCTACCTCACAGGGTGTCTGTTGTGGGGAGGGGAAGGGAAAAGGAGTTTGTAAGCCGCTCTGAGACTCCCTTGGGGAGTGGAGGGCGGGGTATAAATCCAATCTCTTCTTCTTCTTCTTCTTCTTCTTCTTTCTCGGTTTTTTGTAGTCTTGAGTCATGCTTGCTTGTTGTTGCTTTTACTTCCAAGAGTTCCTGTTGCAGCTTCTCAGTTCTTTCTCCTGACTCTTTCATTACCTTCTGCATTGTGTCCATCTTAGCATTGAGAGCTGTCATCTGATCCACTAGAGGTCGCAGCATCGATGAGAGCATTGTGCTCATCTCTGTGGTATCGCCCTTTGTACTCGGAACTCCACTTCCTGGCTTAGGGGAGGGTCTTTGTCTCCCCGTCGTTGTTGCTGTTTTGTTTTGTTTATAGTTAGATAAGAAGATCTGAAGAAGAAAGTCTCTTTTTCACACTAATACCTTTTAAAAACTCATTTCTTCACGCATGCAATCCAGCCCTCCAGCATTTCAGGGCTGCTTTCAATACTGCAGAAACACTGTGGAAAAGTCTTGGTAAGCTCTGTTCGGGGGGGGGGGGAAGCACTCCACCTAACCCTTCCCAGCCGCTTTATTATGCAAACTCTGTTTGAGACTCACAATTCACCATTGTGTATCAGGAAGTTTTATTGCTTCCCAATCGGTATTCTCTGCTGCTTCACGGTTACGCTTGAGTAGCCTGGAGGCTTCTGCGGTGGGGGGAACCTACAGGGGTGAAGAAGGGTGCCTCGATCTCGTGGTTGCCACCACAAGGAGAGACATCCCTCAAGCCACCCCAGGCAGAGCCCCTTTACTAGGGTCTCTGGGGGTTCGGCACCTGTCCGAAACCCCTTCTACCCCGCCAAGAATGGATCGCCTCTCCCACAGAGGCGGTGAGAAGTGTCCACCATTGAGCGTGTCTCTTCCGGAAGTCATGAGTCTCCTGATCTTTTGATATGAAGCATTAAGGGGTGGGCTAGGAGGATCGGATCCCCCCCACCCCCTCCCTCATAACTTACTCAGAGACTTTCCCATGGTCCTGTTGCTGTTTTGGAGACGTTATAAATGCGTTGGAGTGTTGGATCACATGGAGCAGAGAAAGAGCTTGCAAAAGGCATCAGTGTGATAAATTGAGAATGTCCCCTTTGAGATCTCTTATCTAACTGTAAACAATCGGTGACTGCGGGAAGAAATGGCGGGGAGAGCTTCTCCAAGGCTCGGAAGTTCGCTTCCTACTTCAAAAGGTGGAACTGAGCTGAATGCAGCACTGATGGCAGCACTGCGACCCCTAGTGGACCAACTGGCTTCAATCAACACTAAACTGGAGACAATGCAAACTGAAATGAGAGAGTCAAATAGAAAACAGGAAAGGCTCCAACAGGACCTCCTGGATGTCAAAACAACGGTTGAAAAAAATGACTCAAGACTGCAGAAAATTGGACTTCTGGAAGAGATGCGCTAATGGCGGACACCTCTCTCCGCATATGCAGGAGAGGCAATCCGTGCCCAGTAGGGTGAAGGGGTTCTGGACGGGTGCCGAACCCCCAGAGACCCTAGCGAAGGGGCTCTGCCTGCGGTGGCATGAGGGGGAGACTCTCCTGACGGTGGCGACCGCAGGACTGAGACCCCTCTCATCACCCCCGTAGGTTCCCCTGCCAAGGAAGCCTTTGGGCTGCGTAAGCGTGACCGAGAAGCAGCAGAAAATGCTTGGCGGAGAAGCAATTAACACACCTGATACGCAATGGTGAAAAACATGAGTTGCAAAATATAACGGCAAATAAAGCGATGGGGAGGGAAAGGGAGGATCATGACCCCCCCCTCCTTACCGAAGCAGCTGAGAATTTCCCACAGCGTTACTGCAACTATAAAAGCGTTTTAAAAATGCTGGAGGGCGGGATCGCATACACGGAGAAAAGACCTTTTGAGAGACATTAGTGCGACTACAATTGTTTCTTTTACGGTCCTTCTTATCTAAGTGTAAATAAAAGCGAAACTGCAACAATGACGGGGCAGCCAAAACCCTCTCCTAAACTAGGAAGCAGTCCTCCGAGTTCAAAGGGCGATACCACAGAGATGAGCTCAATGTTTTCAGCGTTGTGTGAGACTTCTGCTCAAAGTAGTCAAGGATCAGATCTTTGTTGATGAAACACAGTTCTTTATTTCCAATCTCTACATTGGTACAGCTTCTCGGATTATTGTCAGAGATAACACAGATGACAGAAGCGGGTCTATTATACCTTTCTAAGCAGTTTGAATTACCCATAGGTAGCCAATCACTACAAGGGAAAAACGGCGGGCAAAAGGGGCTCTGGCCGTTTGCTTCCCACAGGAAAGAAAGTGAGTTGTCAAGTTGTAAATGTCCCCTTCCAAACCAGACCCTTCAGATGTTACCAGTTCACATAACAATCCATGGCCTCAAGGCTTTCACACATTGATAAGAGATGAGACTTGTCCTCCCTTGGAGTCTCAGCCGAGATGAATGGAATGCGGAGGTAGGAGTGTGAGAGGCCCATTGTTCCCATACTTTGAAGTTGACATCCTCCCGCTTTGACAGTTACACAAACCAGGCCGGTCAGGGTCATAAACCTGGGGCCACACATTCTACATACACGCTGATACATACTGGCCAGAATGAGGGTTACATGACAGGTGTTCATGAGAGCAGCTAGCATACATACAGTACCATAAGAAGCAGAGCAACAAACACAGAAAACATATCTGTAACATGGCTGTAAGCAAAAGAAATACTCTGTCTGAATCAGCAGATTCTGACACTCTGGCACCCCAAAAATAAATCTATCCAGGCTTGTCCGGGAACCTTTTATGAAAAGCTTTAATAAGTTTAGGAGCATGCACATTTTCAGAACGAACCCACTCGTTTTGCTCTGGGCCAAAATCAAGCCATCTAACTAAATAATATAAGTGGCCCCTACGCAGCTTAGAATCAAGAATTTCAGAAATTTCAAAATGGGGTGCCTCCCCCTTCATCAGTGGAGGAGGTGTCGGAGGAACTGGATGCCATGCATTCGGCCCAGGATTCTTCTTCAGTAAGCTGAAATGAAAAACAGGATGCACAGAACTCAGTGACTTGGGCAATTCTAATTCAAAAGACACATCAGAGATTTTGCGCAACACCTTGTAAGGGCCCACAAATTTCCACCCCAATTTCCTGCTGGGTTGCAAGCCGTGTATGTTCTTTGTGGAAAGGTAAACAGAGTCCCCAGGCTGAAGGTCCCAACCCTCAGCTCGACCACGATCTGCATACTTTTTGTAGTCCTCTTTGGCTTGATCTAATGTTTTTGCTATTAGAGGCCACGACTCTTGCAGGGTCGCCCACCATCACTTAAAGTCTGTGGGGGGAGCATCCGAGGCGTTTTCAATTGTGGGCAGAGGTTTTCCCTCAAAGCCTCCCACCGCCATAAATGGGGAAACGCCAGTAGAAGAATGCACTGCATTGTTGTAGCTATATTCAGCGAATGGCAGCAACTCCACCCAGTTGTCCTGGTGGTAGTTAGTATAACACCTTAAAAATTGCTCCAGAATTTGATTAGTTCGTTCAGACTGTCCATCGGTTTCTGGATGGTAACCAGAGCTTAGAGCAGGCTCTATGTCCATAAACTTCAGGAGCTCCCGCCAGAAGTTGGCAACGAACTGACTGCCCCTGTCGGATACCACACGTTTGGGAAAAGCGTGTAATTTGATCACGTGGTTGAAGAAAGCCTTGGCCATCCCCTTTGCCGTAGGCAGCTGCTTGAAAGGAGTGAAGTGGGCTTGCTTAGAGAACATATCTACCACCACCCAAATTACAGTCTTTCCCTTTGATGGTGGCAGGTTTGTAATGAAGTCCATAGCTATTGCCTCCCAAGGGTGAGAGGGAGTGGGTAGGGGGTGCAGGAGTCCCGGGACTTTTCCCCCCCTCCTTTTGCACATCAAGCAGGTCTGGCAGGCAGAGACAAAGTCCGAAACATCCCTGCGCATGCGTGGCCACCAGAATTGTCTCTGAATCAAATTGAGTGTCTTTAGAAATCCAAAGTGACCTGCCAATTTAGAGGAGTGACAGGCTAGTAATATGTCCTTTCTCTTGCTTCGGGGCACCACCAATTTATCTCCATGATACCAGCATTTATTTTCCCTGGAGGAGCAGTCTGCCAATGCCTCCAACTCCTCAATTTCTTCGGGCGAATAGTCCCCTCCCCCCAGTCGCACGTCTCCGATTCCACTGTTGTTCGTCTACTTTGACTCTGGGTGATTACTGCCCCTCCCAGTTGCTGGGGGGAGAACATAGAGTCAAATACCTCCTCCTTTAAACTCTCGTGCTGGGGCAATCGGGAGAGCGCGTCTGCTAGCGAATTGGCTTTCCCAGGGAGGTGTTTGAGCACAAAATTAAATTTTGAGAAAAAATCCGCCCAACGGAGCTGCTTCGCATTCAGGGACCTCTGTGTGCGCAGCGCTTCTAGATTTTTGTGGTCTGTCCATATTTCAAAAGGGGTTTGCGCCCCCTCCAGCCAATGCCGCCACGTAGTGAGGGCTAGCCGGATGGCTGCGGCCTCTTTATCCCAAACTGACCAGTTCCTTTCCATTTCATTAAATTTTTTCGAGATGTAAGCGAGAGGGTGCAGTTTCCCATCTGAACCCTGTTGCAAAATGCCCCCCCCCCATAGCCACATCGGACGCATCTACATGGATCACAAATTCCTTAGTTTCGTCCGGGTGGGCTAGAATGGGTTCGGAGGTAAAAAGAGTTTTAAGAGTCTCGAACGCCTTCTGGCATTCCCCATTCCAGGCAATCCTCTCCCCGGGCTTCCCCGCTTCCGGGCCCCTCCCTTTGGTTTTTAGAAACTCAGTCAATGGGAGGGTGACAGTGGCAAAGTCTTTTATGAAGGTGCGGTAGAAGTTACAAAATCCTAATAGGCTTTGGAGTTGCTTCCTCGTTCTGGGGGCTTCCCATTGGACCACCGCCTCTACCTTGGCTGGGTCCATCTCCAGTCCCTTCTGCGAAATGCGGTACCCCAGAAAGTCTACGGAATCTCGATGGAACTCGCATTTAGACAGCTTCGCATACAACTGATTTTTTAACAGGGTGGAGAGGACTTCCCGGACCAATTTCACATGTTCTTTCTTATCAGCGGAGTAGATCAAGATATCATCTAAGTAACATAACACCCCCTTAAACAAATGCTTGTGCAACACTTCATTTATCAAGCTCATAAAGACCCCTGGCGCGCCACTCAAACCGAACGGCATCACCAGGTATTCGAACTGCCCCAACGGTGTATTAAAGGCAGTCTTGAATTCATCCCCCTCCCTTATGCGCACCCGGAAGTAAGCGTCTCTGAGATCCAGTTTAGTGAACACTTTTCCTTTGGCCGCCTCCGTCAACAAGTCTTTAATAAGGGGGAGGGGGTAAGCGTTGGAGGCAGACACCGCATTTAATCCTCTCTAGTCCGTGCACAACCGCAACCCCCATCTTTCTTTTTCCGGAACAGAACGGGGGCTGCGAAGGGGGATTTAGCAGGACGAATGAACCCGCGCTCCAAGTTCTTGTCTAGGAACTTCCTTAGCTCCTCCCGCTCCGGGGGGCTCATCGAGTAAAGCTTTCCTTTAGGAAGTTTCTCGCCCGGAATCAACTCTATGGCACAATCCGACAGTCTGTGGGGGGGTAATTCGTCCGCCTCGGTCTCACTGAACACTTCCAGTAGGTCGCGATACTCCCGGGGGACAGTCGAGGGCACTAGGGTGAGGGCTGCCGGCCGGAGCGGCACCGGGGGTCCTGGTCCCCACCCGGCGTCCCACTTATGGCCCTGGCACTTCTCGTCTACCCAGGAGATCTTCCCCTCACTCCATTTGATATAGGGATCGTGGGAGCTTAGCAAGGGGCTCCCCAGCACCATGGGGAATTGGGTGTTTGGGGTGATGACAAAGGCTCTCTTCTCCCAATGCTCCCCCGTACCCACAATAAGTCCCTCAGTCTCTGCCACACACGCCTCCTTCATCTCAGAACCGTCCATTTGCGTGAACTTGAGTGGCTCCCCCAATGGGGTGACCTTGGGTCCCAGCCCTTCCACCACTAGTGGGCTAATTAAGTCTCTAGCACACCCAGAGTCAATTAGGGCACGGACTCGGACGTGTGTCCCAGTCCCGAGGGTCATTACAGTCACTACCATATACAACAAGGGGCCGGGGATGCTCACCGGAGATGGCGCATCGTGGCGGGGGACCTGCAGTTCTGCGCCGCTCACTGCAGGCCGTTGGAGTTTCCCAACATCTGCGCTTCCATCAGCTCCAGCTCTCCTTGCTCGCTCGCCGCCCCTTCCAGCTGTAGAGCCCGGGGTTTGAACGAGGTCTTCCCTCGACTGGGGGTGCTCCCGGCCACAGGGGTGGAGGTTTTCGGGATCTTTCCCCCTCCCTTCGGGCACGCCGAGGCGAAGTGGCCGCTCTCCCCACATCTCATGCAGAGCCCCTGTTTAAAACAGGCATCTTGGATTTCTTGTATGTTGGGCTTGGGCTTCGCCTTCTGCGTTGCCTTGCTTGGGGCCGTCGATGAAGCTCCCATCTTGATGAGGGTGAAGCGCTCTTCCACGTCCGCGGCCGCCCTCATCCAAGCGCACAACGACCCTGGTCTTCCCGCCCGCAAGATCGCCTCGTACACCTCGTAACTCAAACCCTCTCGATACTTTTCCATGAGCAGGTCCTGCGTCCAGCCGCGAATCTTGGCTGAGATGCGCCGGAACTTATCGGTGTAGTCCTTCACCGAGGACTGCCCTTGGGTCAGCCTCCGTAGTTGGTTCCAGGCTTTTTCTTCTCCCAAGGGGTCCTCATAGTGGTGTCGGAGGGCCCACATGAAGTTGTTCAGCGAACGCAGCTCAGGCCCGGGGGCGTTGTGCAGACTCACATACCAATCGCTGGCGGTGTCCTTCAGCTTGGACCCGATGTAGCCAATCCGGTCCCTCTTGGTGGGGTAGAGATGTCCCCATGTGTCTAGGAACCGCTCGATCTCCAGCAGGAAGAAGCGCAGCTTCTCGGGGTCCCCATCGAAAGTAGCCGTCAACGGGTCGGCGGGGGCCGGGCGAACCACTGGCCCTGCCGGCACGGGACCTGGCGCAGGTGGAGGTGCGGGCACTGGGCGGGGAATGGCCAGGGGGACCTGTGGCGGCACTGGCTGCTGCGCGGGTGGCTGCACCGGGGTGGGGACTCCCCCTGGAGGCACCACCGGCTGCTGGACTCCGACCACAGCTGGCGCTGGCTGAGCCGCTTGCATAGCCATGAGGGCATCCCAGAACTGATATTGGAGATTGAGGGCCAGCTCTCGCAACTCGGTGGTAAGCTGGAACCGCAAATCCCCCATCATTCGGTCGAGGGCTTGAGTCTGGTCTTCTCGGTAGGGATCGGGCCCGTAGGGTCCCATTCTCTCTCCTTCCAGGGACTGGAGATGCGAATCTCCGGCATAGGTCGTCTTGCGTTCGTCTCCCAGGAAACTCGGCTTCCCGCGGTCGAGGTGGTCCCCCTGGAACGAAACTCGGGCCCCTTTGCGATCGTGCATCCAGGAGTCCACGGTCCCGTGACCGAAATTGCTCCATGAGTACCTCGGGGTCCCGCTCTGAAGAGGAGGTGGGCGCGGGATGTAGTGAGCCCCTTGAATCGTAGTCACTGGTACTTCGGGCTCCCCTCCGCCGCCTCCACCACTGGCTCCCTGGTCCCCAGGGGTGGTCGGTGTGTCTTCGGGAGTAGTAGGGATGGGAAGAGTACCGTCGTCCGACATGGTCAGGAACAGCCAAGTCCCAGTCACAGATCTCTGACAATCTGTGAGACTTCTGCTCAAAGTAGTCAAGGATCAGATCTTTGTTGATGAAACACAGTTCTTTATTTCCAATCTCTACATTGGTACAGCTTCTCGGATTATTGTCAGAGATAACACAGATGACAGAAGCGGGTCTATTATACCTTTCTAAGCAGTTTGAATTACCCATAGGTAGCCAATCACTACAAGGGAAAAACGGCGGGCAAAAGGGGCTCTGGCCGTTTGCTTCCCACAGGAAAGAAAGTGAGTTGTCAAGTTGTAAATTTCCCCTTCCAAACCAGACCCTTCAGATGTTACCAGTTCACATAACAATCCATGGCCTCGAGGCTTTCGCACATTGATAAGAGATGAGACTTGTTCAACAAGCGAAAGCTTTTTTGGAAAAATGCAAAAAAAAGAAAAAAGAGAGAGACTCAGACGATTCGCTAGCACAGCAGGAAAGTATATATGGCTTGGATAGCTCAGAAAGCGAAGAAGAAATCTCAGACTCGGAGAAGGGAGCTGTGGCTCCCAAACCTATGGAATAGACCAAAAAGAAAAGAAGAGGACAAAAGAAGAAATAAACGTTGTATTGTTGTTAAATGTCGAGCACTAAGTATATGTTAATGGAAAATAAGCGTGCTCCAAAGTTATGTGTACCAGCAAATCAGCTATGTGATTTTTAGAAGCAGTAACATATGTACCTAGTTAAACCAAGATTTTCTGTTTCTCAAACTGACTAATCTACTAAAAATGATTATTTTATTCAGCATTTTCGGTATAAGGTAATTTAGTATAGAATTTAGCGTATAGATGTAGAAATAGATGTAAAATCAATAAAAAAAATTTTTTTAAAAAGACTGCAGAAAATTGAAAAAGAAAAATCTCTTCAAAGTGATAACATATTAAAGCTTCAAATGGATCGATCAAACTACTTCTTGAGATTTCAGAACGTTCCTGAGTCAAAAGGAGAGAATCTTAAGAAAATATTAAGTGAAGCATTGGCACCTGTGACAGGATGGCAAGCAGCGCCAATTCAAAGCGATATGGATATGATCTACAGGACATATCCAGAATATGTTAAAAAGAAGAAACTGCCAGGTGAAATTGTGGTGAGATTCTCAAAAAGATCAACCAGAGACGTGGTGTTAAAAGCCACGAATGGAACTGTTCTGAAGATACAGGAAGAAGAAATCAAAGTTTTAAAAGACATTCCATTTGAAATAAGAAAGAGAAGGAAAGCGTATAGGAGTTTGGCTTTATGGTTGCAGTCAGAGACTATTCCTTACAGATGGGACATCCCGGAGGGACTGTTGTTCAGCTACAAAGATAAGAAATTTAAAATTGACTCCATCGAACAAGCAAGATTGTTTTTGAAAAAGCACAAGAAGAAGAAAACAGAGACTGAACCTGACAATTCACTGGCAGAGCAGGAGTGTATGTATGGATTTGAAAGCTCAGAAATTGAAGATGGAGAAGACTCAGACTCTAAGAAAGGGGCAGCTGCCCCTAGAAAGAAGAAAGACAAGAAGAAAGGAAGAGAATCAAAGGAGAAATAGTTTTATAACTTTTTTTTTGCTGTAATAACACACCAAGCCTTGTAATCTTAAAATTTATTTAGATTGTTTCCTCTGCTGTATGTGGTTCAAAGGTCTAATGTTAAATTTTTGTTTGTAAACAGCAAGAATGAATTAACAATATATGCCAAGAAATAATTTAGCTTTTCAGCAACTAATGATGTTAGTATTATTAGCATTACGAACGCATTTTCTGTATACCTTAGGGTAGGATAGTATGTAGTTTTTTAGTGTAGGTGTAGGGTTAAAAATGCAATAAAATTTTTTTTAAAAGAAAGAAAAGCATCTGGAGGAGCCCCACAAATCACTCCCTTGAATATATTGGGTTAAATGTTAAAAAAATTGTTTTTGAAGCACAGAAGCTTTACACAGTACCCCCAATCCTCCACAAACCAATTACAAAGATGATCTGACTCCAATGGTAACAAGAGAAAGAAATTTTACTTACAAAAATAGATGCACATGAACAGATCAACTTAAGAAAGGTTAACTTGCTACAGCTGCAAGCCCAAGTAAGAGAGAGAAGAAGAGGTCCTATATGGCTGCAGTCACATGAGCAGTTTGTGCTGATGTAGTTGAGTTACCTTTGTGGATTTAAAGAGCACAATCAGACAACATCCTCTGCCTTTCGTGACCCAGTCATCGGCACCCAGTTCTGGCCTGTCCTGGAAGCACAGTTTGCCAACACCGGGGAAAGTCCAGTCTTTGCATATGCCAGCACTTCCGCTCTGCTTTTCCTGATGTCTGAACTCCCCTGTCACAAGCAGATGCCAGATGGGAAGTGTGAATGGTCACTTCTGTCTCAGTCATGGATTTTCCTCGCCCAGTAGGGGATGTGCGCATAAGCCGATCCGTTGACGGCTACTTTCGATGGGGACCCCGAGAAGCTGCGGTACTTCCTCATAGAGATCGAGTGGTTTCTAGACACCTGGGGGCATCTCTACCCCACCGAGAGGGACCGGATTGGCTACATCGGGTCCAAGCTGAGGGATACCGCCAGCGACTGGTACGTGAGCCTGCACAACGCCCCCGGGCCTGAGTTACGCTCCGTGCACAACTTCATGTGGGCCCTCAGACACCACTACGAGGACCCCTTGGGAGAAGAGAAAGCTCGGAACCAGTTACGGAAGCTGACCCAGGGGCGGTCCTCAGTGAGGGAGTACACCGACAAGTTCCGGCGCATAGCGGCCAAGATTCACGGCTGGACCCAAGATCTTTTCATCGAAAAGTACAGGGAAGGTCTTAATCCCGAGGTGTACGAGACGGTGCTGCGAGGGGGAAGACCGGGCTCGCTAGCCACATGGATGAGAGCAGCCGCAGACGTGGAAGAACGCTTCGCCCTCATCAAGATGGGAACTTCAGCGACTGCCCAAGCAAAAGTGGCTCAGAAGGTGAAGCCCAAACCGAACATCCAAGAGATCCGGGATGCCCGCTTCAAGCAGGGGCTCTGCATGAGGTGTGGGGAGAGCGGTCACTTCGCCTCGGCGTGCCCCCGCGGGGGGGGAAAGTCCCCAAGACCTCCACCCCGGTAGCCGGGAGTACCCCTAGCAAAGGGAAAACCTCGTTCAAGCCCCGGGCACTACAGCTGGAAGGGGCCGCGAGCGAGCAAGGAGAGCTGGAGCTGACGGAAGCACAGATGTCTGGAAACTCCAACGGCCTGCAGTGAGCGGCGCAGAACTGCAGGTCCCCATCCACGACGCGCCATCCCCGGTGAGCATCCCCGGCCCTTTACTGTATATGGTAGTGACTGTGATAGCCCCCGGGACCAGGACCCACGTCCGGGTCCGGGCCTTAATTGACGCAGGGTGTGCCCGGGACTTGATTAGCCCTTTAGTAGTGGACGGGTTAGGGCCCAAAGTTGCCCCATTGGGGGAGCCGCTTACGTTTACCCAAATGGACGGATCGGAAATGAAAGAGGCGTGTGTGGCAGAGACTGAGAGACTGATAGTAGGGACGGGGGAGCACTGGGAAAGGAGAGCTTTCGTCATCACCCCCAACACCCAGTTCCCCATGGTGTTGGGGAGTCCCTGGTTAAGCTCCCATGACCCCTACATCAAATGGGTGGACGAGAAGTGTCGAAACCATAAGTGGGACGCGGGGTGGGGAGCGGGGCCCCCGGCACCTCTCCGAGCAGCGGCGCTCACTCTGGTGCCCTCCGCCGTTCCTAGGGAATATCGAGACTTAATGGGAGTGTTCAGTGAAACCGAGGCAGATGAACTACCCCCCCACAGACTGTCAGACTGTGCCATAGAGCTGATCCCAGGAGAGAAGCTACCAAAGGGAAAACTCTATTCCATGAGCCCTTCGGAGCGGGAAGAGCTAAGGAAATTCCTAGACAAGAACTTGGAGCGAGGTTTCATCCGCCCCGCTAAGTCCCCATTCGCTGCCCCTGTTCTGTTCAGGAAAAAGAAGGACGGGGGGCTACGGCTGTGCACGGACTACAGGGGATTAAATGCAGTGTCAGCCTCCAATGCCTACCCCCTTCCCCTCATTAAGGACCTGTTAACAGAAGCAGCCAAAGGAAAGATGTTTACTAAGTTGGACCTTCGAGATGCATACTTCCAGGTGCGCATCAGGGAAGGGGACGAATTTAAGACTGCGTATAACACTCCGTTGGGGCAATTCGAATACCTGGTGATGCCGTTCGGATTAAGTGGCGCGCCAGGGGTCTTTATGAGCTTAATAAATGAAGTGTTACACAAGCATTTATTCAAGGGGGTGTTATGTTACTTAGATGATATCTTGATTTACTCTACTGATAAGAAAGAACATGTAAAATTGGTCCGTGAAGTGCTGTCAACTCTGTTAAAAAACCAGTTGTATGCCAAGTTGTCGAAATGCGAATTCCATAGGGATTCAGTAGACTTTCTGGGGTATCGCATTTCCCAGAAAGGGCTAGAAATGGATCCTGCCAAGGTAGAGGCAGTAGTGCAATGGGAAGCCCCTCGAATGAGAAAACAGCTTCAGAGTCTATTAGGATTTTGTAATTTCTACTGCACCTTCCTAAAAGACTTCGCCATGGTCACTCTCCCGTTAACTGAACTCCTTAAAACCAAGGGGAGGGGCCCGGAAGCAGGGAAGCCCGGGGAGAGAATAGCCTGGACGGTGGATTGCCAAAAGGAGTTTGACACCCTCAAGACCCTTTTTACCTTGGAACCCATCCTGGCCCACCCCGATGAAACCAAGGAGTTTGTGGTGCATGTAGACGCTTCGGATGTGGCCATGGGGGGAGCCATCTTACAGAAGGGGTCGGATGATAAGCTGCACCCTCTGGCTTATATATCAAGAAAGTTTAATGAGACAGAGAGGAATTGGTCAGTGTGGGACAAAGAGGCAACAGCCATACGACTGGCCCTCACCACCTGGCGGCATTGGCTAGAAGGAGTGCAGACCCCTTTTGAAATTTGGACGGATCACAAAAATCTGGAAGCCTTGTGCACCCAGAGATCCCTAAATGCAAAACAGCTCCGATGGGCCGATTTTTTCTCAAAATTCAATTTCGTGCTTAAGCACTTCCCTGGGAGAGCCAATTCGTTAGCAGACGCACTATCCAGATTGCCCCAGCACGAGAGTCAAAAGGAAGAAGTGTTCGACTCCATGTTCTCCCCCCAACAGTTGGGAGGAGCGGTCACTACCCGAAGCCAGAGCAAGCAAGTGGCAGTAGAGTCGTGGGGGAATGAATGGGGGGGGGGACTACTCCCCGGAAGAGGCCGAAGAATTGGGAAACATAGAGGACTGTTCCCTCCGGGAAAACAACTGCTGGTATCATGGGGACAAACTCGTGGTACCTCGAAACAGACGAAAAGACATATTTCTAACTTGTCATTCATCAAAACTGGTTCTTAAAAACACTTAATTTAGTCCAACGGCAATTCTGGTGGCCGCGCATGCGCAAGGATGTCTCGGACTTTGTTACTGCCTGCCAAACCTGTTTGATGTGCAAAAGGAGGGGGGGAAGGTCCCAGGACTGTTGCATCCGTTGCCCACCCCCTCTCGCCCTTGGGAAGCGATAGCTATGGACTTCATCACCAACCTGCCACCCTCCAAAGGAAAAACCGTTATTTGGGTGGTGGTGGACATGTTCTCGAAACAAGCACATTTTACCCCATTTAAACAGCTACCCACTGCTAAGGGGCTGGCTAAAGCTTTTTTCAACCACGTGATAAAGTTACATGCTTTTCCCAAATGTGTGGTATCCGATCGGGGCAGTCAGTTCGTTGCCAACTTCTGGCGGGAGCTCTTGACTCTAATGGACATTGAACCAGCCTTAAGCTCGGGTTACCACCCAGAGACCGATGGCCAATCCGAACGAACTAATCAAATCCTGGAACAATTCCTGAGGTGTTACACTAACTACCATCAGGACAATTGGGTGGATCTACTACCATTTGCAGAGTACAGTTACAACAATGCTATTCATTCGTCTACGGGTGTATCCCCCTTTATGGCGGTGGGAGACTTTGAAGGGAAACCCCTACCCACCATAGAGGAAATGCCAAACACCCCCCCCCCCCACGGACTTTAAACGTTGGTGGGCAACCTTACAAGACTCATGGCCACTGATTGCTAAAACACTGGACAAAGCTAAAGAGGATTACAAGAAGTATGCAGACCGTGGCAGAGCAGAGGGCTGGGATTTACAGCCAGGGGATTCAGTCTACTTGTCCACCAAAAATATACATGGATTACAACCCAGCAGGAAACTGGGGTGGAAATATGTCGGCCCCTACAAAGTGTTGCGCAAGATTTCTGATGTGTCTTTTGAACTAGAATTACCCAAGTCACTGAGTTCTGTGCATCCTGTTTTTCATTTCAGCTTGCTGAAGAAGAATCCTGGGCCGAATGCATGGCATCCAGTTCCTCCGACTCCTCCTCCACTGATGAAGGGGGAGGCACCCCATTTTGAAATTTCTGAAATTCTTGATTCAAAAATGCGTAGGGGCCGCTTGCTATATCTAGTCAAATGGGTAGACTTTGGCCCGGAACTGAATGAGTGGGTTCGTTCTGAAAATGTGCATGCTCCTAAGTTAGTCAAAGCTTTTCATAAAAAATTCCCAGATAAGCCGGGGTAGATTGATTTTTCGGGTGGCAGTGTGTCAGAATCTGCAGATTCAGACAAGGATTCTTGGAATCTCATGCTATATATTGTAACCTGTTCCTGTACCCACTATGTAATCATGCCTATTGCTATTAGCTGTTCCTGTACCCACTATGTAATCATGCCTATTGCCATTAGCTTGACCATTGTGAATGTATATTATGTGACCCCAGGTTTATGACTTTGACCAGGCCTGGTCTATGTATCTGCTTGCCCGGGAGAATGACAACTTCAAAGCATGGGAACAATGGGCCTCTCACACTCCTGCCTCCGCATTCCATTCATCCCGGCTGGGAAGACAGGGGAGGACAGGGACCATTTCTATCAACGTGCGAAAGCCTTGGGGAAAGCATTTGTTATGTGAATATGGTTACATCTGAGGGGTCTGGTTTGGGAAGGGAGATTTACTGCTTCACACCTCGCTTTCTTTCCTGTGGGAAGCAAACGGCCAGAGAACCTTTTGCCCACGGTTTTTCCCCCTTGTTGATTGGTTACCTATGGGCAATTCAAATTGTGCTGGAGAGTATATTAGACCTGCTTCTATTGTATGCGTTATCTCTGACAATAATCCGAGGACCTGTACCAATGTAGAAATTGGAAATAAAGAACTGTGTTTCATCAACAAAGATCTGATCCTTGACTACTTTGAGCAGAAGCCTCACACCCCCATTGCCAGCAAGGACCATACTCTGTGGTTGAGGTGCCAGTAATGTGGATGATTCAGTGTAGGACAGGCATGTGGAGGAGCCGCTTCAGGGTGTGTTGTCGGGTCACCCCGTCCCATGATAATTTAAACTGCCACAAATAGAGGCACCGCCAGATTGCGCCAAGCCTCCAGTGTGACCACAGTCTATAAGATGAAAACAGAAGGCGAGCAATGGCCAAAAAGGCTCAACATCTAACTGATGGGGGGGACTGCCAAGTGTACCCGATTCAGAAAATTCTCTTAACCCTTTCCATCCCAGATCCTCCTGCATGCAGAGCTACAATATCCAACACCCCTTCTTAACATCACATGCAAGAGTTTTCAAGCTTCAGCTTATCTCACAGTTTTTTCAGATCTGTCTCTTGATATAGGCTTGGTTAGGATGTCAACCACCCTCCATGACCCCCCTCCCATCCAAATCAGTATTGAGCAGGACAATAATTTGCTCCCAAAAGATAAATGGAGTCCCATGATCTCTGACTCACACATGAAGCTGCCTCATACAGAATCGGATCCTAGGTTCATCAAGGTCCATATTGTCTACTTGCCACCTAATGGTGCATCACGCTAAGAGCTAGAATTTATGGCTAATCTTAGGATCTCCTGGCTCCACTACACACAGTGAATCATCATCATCATCCTCCTCCTCCTCCTCCTCCTCCTCAAACTGGCACCAGCTCTCCAGGGTTTCAGGCAGACATTTTTCATGCCACCTTCTACCTGATACTTTTAACTGAAGATACCAGTGATAGAAAACTGGGACCTCCTGCATGCAAAGCAGAGGCTCCTCCACTGAGACACAGCCCCTCCTTGATTCAGTTTACTTTCCACCATCCCTTCCTATCCAGGTAGCACGTGTTTCAGAATAGGGTTACTTGCAGCTCCTCTATGATCAGTTCAACAATTATTAAAATTTTGACACTGGAAAGTTACACTAAGTCAACTACTACGCCTTCTTCAGAAGCCTGTGCAAAACAAACCTTAGCAGAGAACAGCATTCAGCGGTGTGAAGTAATGGAGCCGCACCTGCCCTCAAACAGTGGTCTTGGGTTTAGGAATGGGGGCATTGTGTTTACACATGGACATCAACACAAGAAGTTGCCTTATACAGAATGAGACCATTGTTCCATCAGGTTCAGTGTTGTCTGCTCAGACCGGCAGCGGCTCTCCAGGGTCTCAGGCAGAAATAGGTCTTCCACATCACCTCCTACCTGGTCCTTTGAACTGGAGATGCCAGGGACTGAATTTGGGACCTTCTGCAGATGCTAGGGTTGCCAGCTCTGGGTTGGGAAATTCCTGGAGATTTTGGAGGGTGGAGCTTGTGAGGCTTCTGGTCGAAGTAGTCAAGGATCAGACCTTTGTTGATCAAACACAGTCTGGGGAAAGCGTGTAATTTAATCACGTGGTTGAAGAATGCTTTAGCCAGCCCCTTTGCGGTTGGCAACTGTTTGAACGGGGTGAAATGGGCTTGCTTTGAGAACATGTCAACCACCACCCAAATAACAGTCTTTCCCTTCGAGGGTGGCAGATTGGTGATAAAGTCCATGGCTATCACTTCCCATGGGCGAGAGGGGGTGGGCAAGGGGTGCAACAGCCCTGGGACTTTCCCCCCCTCCTCTTGCACATCAAACAGGTTTGACAAGCAGTGACAAAATCCGATACATCCTTGCGCATGCGCAGCCACCAGAATTGCCGCTGGACTAAATTAAGAGTCTTTAGGAAACCGAAATGTCCAGCTAGCTTCGATGAGTGGCAAGTCAGCAAAATGTCCTTTCTCCGAGCCCGAGGCACCACAAGTGCATTTGTTGGCACGGAGAGAGCATTCCTCTAAGCTCTCTAACTCTTCCACTTCTTCTGGGGAGTAGTCTCCCCCCCACTTGTCTTCCCAGGATTCTATCGCTGCCTGCTTGCTTTGGCTCCGGGTAGTGACGGCTCCTCCCAATTGCTGGGGGGAGAACATGGAGTCGAATACTTCTTCCTTTTGACTCTCATGTTGGGGTAATCGGGACAGAGTGTCTGCTAGCGAATTGGCCTTCCCAGGAAAATGTTTGAGCACGAAGTTAAACTTCGAGAAAAAATCAGCCCACCGGAGTTGTTTGGCATTCAGAGACCTTTGGGTGCGCAGTGCCTCTAAGTCTTTGTGATCGGTCCAAATCTCAAAAGGGGTCTGCGCTCCCTCCAGCCAGTGTCTCCAAGTGGTCAGGGCTAACCGTATGGCTGCGGCTTCTTTATCCCATACCGACCAGTTCCTCTCTGTCTCGTTAAATTTCTTTGAAATGTAAGCCAGGGGATGTAATTTATCATCTGGCCCCTTCTGAAGGATGGCTCCCCCCATGGCCACATCTGATGCGTCTACATGGATCACGAATTCCTTAGTTTCATCTGGATGGGCCAGGATGGGTTCTGATGTGAATAACTTTTTCAAGATCTCAAACGCTCTTTGACAATTCTTGGACCAGGCTATTCTTTCCCCTGGCTTCCCTGCGTCTGGGCCCCTCCCCTTGGTTTTCAGGAGTTCTGTTAACGGGAGGGTGACCGTGGTGAAATCTTTTAGGAAGGTGCGGTAAAAGTTGCAAAACCCCAACAGACTCTGTAGTTGCTTCCTAGTTTGGGGCGCCTCCCACTGCACCACTGCCTCTACTTTGGCAGGGTCCATTTCCAACCCCTTCTGTGAAATGCGATACCCCAGAAAGTCTACCGAGTCTCGATTGAATTCACATTTGGATAGCTTGGCATATAACTGGTTTTTCAACAGCCTGACAATCTGTGAGGCTTCTGGTCGAAGTAGTCAAGGATCAGACCTTTGTTGATCAAACACAGTTCTTTATTTCCTATTACTACATTACTACAGGTCCTCGGAACATTGTCAGAGATAAAGCATACAATAGAAGCAGGACTAATATACCCTCTAGCACAATTTGAATTACCCATAGGTAACCAATCACAATGAGGGAAAAATCGTGGGCTAAAAGGTCCCCTGACCGTTTGCTTCCCACAGGAAAAAGGTGAAGTGTGAAGCTGTAAATTTCCCTTCTTAAACCAGACCCCTTAGATGTATCCATCTATGCATAACAAATAACTTTTGCCAAGGCCTTCACACGCCGATAAGAAACTGGTCCTCGTCTTCCCCGGCAGGGAGGAAAGGAATGCGGAGGCGCGGAGGTGAGAAGCCGATTGTTCTCATGCGCTGGAGTCGCCACCCTCCCGGGCCAAATGGTTACACTGACCAGACCCAGCCTGAGCCATAAACCCAGGGTCATAAAGAGAGCCATAAAGAAAGGTTACATAGCAAAGAAAGGTTACATAGCAAATGCAGGGACAGGTTACATGATAAAGGGGATTATACATAGCAGTACATGGCAGACAAGCATGAAACATGACAGAAACCTTTGTTAGAATCTTTGGATTCTGACAGAGCTTGGGGAAGGCGGGGTTTGGGGAGGGGAGGAACCTCAGCAGGGCACAATGCCACAGAGTTCACCATCCAGTGCAGCCATTTTCTCTGGGGGGACTGACCTCTATTGTCTGGAAATTAGTTGCAATAGCAGGAGATCTCCAGGCCACTCCCAGAGGCTGGCAAATCTAGCCACGGTCTCTCCCTTAAAGAAATAGCTTTATTTGCTTGTGTGAAACTATACAGAGTGGCCTCTAAATCTAGCTATGTATTTTGATGTCAAATAGGTGGGGGTTTTTTCCCTGCAGATGGTTGCAGGTTCATTCCTGGGTATCGCCAGTTAAAGGATCTTAGTTGCTGAGAAGTGTTTTTTCTCTGCTGGTGACCTGGCAGAACTGCTGCCGGGCAGAATAGACAATAGCAAGCTCATTGGACCAATGGTCTGACTTAGTACATGCCGGCTTTACAGGCCCAGAAGACCGTGTAGCTATCGGTACCATGGAGATGAGTCAAGGTGACAATCGAATATAAGTAGATGCTGGAGATCGAGGAGAAGAATAGGGAGCCTGCATCAAGTGGAATCTTTGCATTGTGCTCAAGCTGCACAGCTCAGGAAGACAAATGATACTTACAGCATTCGGAAGGGCTTGTTAAGTGCAGGTCAAGAGGTGGGAACATATAGGTATGGCATGATTTAGGGTGGCAATTTTACATCACCAAGATTGTGGGAAAATAGAAACATCTTTCTAAGTTGTATCTTCCTTTCTCCTGTTTTTCTGTACTGTCCTTCTAGAATGAGCATGAAGTTTCTCCTGCAAAGGAGCTGGAGGCCCATTCAAAGTTTCTTTCCCAAGCAAAACTTTCACAGGGAGGCTTACAATGGGAGTAAATTGTTTTCCCCTCCATCTGTAATGTAAAAGCCAGCTTTTTTGTAGGGGTTAGAACACTGGAGGAGGGTCTGGGAGACCCAGGTTCAAATTCCCTTCTCTGTCATGGAAGCTTGCTGGGTGACCTTGGTCCAGTCACACTCTCTCTGCCTAGCCTACCTCACAGGGTTACTGTGAGGATAAAATGGAAGAAAGGAGAACAATGTAAGCCGTTTTGGGTTCCCATTGAGGAGAAAGGCAGGGTATAAGTGAGGTAGGCTGAGAGAGCTCTTTCAAGAACAGCTCTGAAACAACTCCTAACAGACCCAAGGTCATACCAGCAGGTGCAAGTGGAGGAATCAAACCTGGTTCTCCCAGACTAGAGTCTGCGCACTTAACCACTACACCAAGTTGGACTTTCCCCGGTGTATTTACAATGCTGGAGATTAACTGGAGCTGATGCACAAGGTCTGTGGAAGCCAGACTGGGTAGTGTTACCTTGTGTTGGTAGGAAAATACATCAACACAGTCTTTCCCCAAGTTGTTTTCCCCCTGCAGTTCAGATGACAAATTTCTCTTTGAGCCAAACTAGACCTGCTGGGGGGTTTTAAGAGTTGGATCTGGGTTCCCTGAACCCAATGCAGTTCCTGCCCTCCCAGCAAAGCCGCTGGAGGGTGGGAGGTTATTTGCCACCCTGGAGGAGGATGGGGGAGACTGCAGATTGCAGGGGCGGGGAAGTCTTTAACTCTGCTGCGTGCTCAGGCTAGACAGCATCCGAGCATGCCCTTTGGACGGTCTGCGGCCAACCTGCCTCGGCCGCGGCAATCAGCAATATTTCTTTTAGCAGCTTTTTTGCAGCAGGCAGGAGGTCTCGGGTGGTGGCAATTGTAATGGAGGCACTTTCTGGGTCAGTGGACAAGCGCTTGGCCGTATAAGTGCTTGTCGGTGGCGTTTCCAGTGGCGGCGATCTTGGCAGCATCGGGACATTGCTCAGCTGATTTGAGGGGGGTTGATACCGGCCCAGGGGTGCCCTTGGGGCAGGTTTTGGCTTGCCTACCTCCTGGTTGGGGGTGGTGCTTTGCCAGGTATTTAGAGGAGCCTTACTTTTAAAGGGACAGGAGTCGGCATCCTGCTTAAAGGGACAGAGCACTTGACAGCCCTGGCATTTTTTCGCAGGTTTTAGCCCTTCTGCTAGCTGTCTTCTAGGAGACTTGTGCCCCGGGGGGGGGGGGGTTGCAGAACTTCTGATGCACTTCTGCTTAGTGAGTTTTGGGTGGCTTCTGGCCTGTCTGTAGTGGGCCTATAGTGGTTATCTCAGGCATTGGTAGTCGAGGGATCCACTTAATTACAAGGGTCAGTGGTCTTCAGCTCTAGTCTTTTGGGGGTGATTGTTTCACTGGTGGCTGAGCTGTGCCATACTAGAGCAGTTTTTAGTCAAGACAGCCTTTGGATACTTGGTAGTGTAAAACATTGTATCCATCCGGCTCAGGCTTGCTCCCTGCTGTTGCTGGGCAGAGCAGGTTCTGTCACCAGGCAGGCTAGCTTAACACTGTTGCTGGGCAGGGTAGCCATTTTGTAAGATCTCAAGAGTGTTAGGCTCAGCGGCCATTTTCTTTCTTCAGGATGGCTCCTAAGAAGGGTCAGGGTAATAAAAAAGGGAAACAGCCAGCCCCTAAAAGGCCTACTAGGAAGCTGGTGAGTGATGCATCTTCTGATGAGGAATGCAGTGACCCAGTAAATGCAGCCATTTTGATGTGCCTTGAGGCACTTGAGTGGCAAAGAGACATGACTCCGCCTGTTAGTGGGGTTTGGCATGGTGACAAACAACCTAATTCTTCCTCTTTTATATCTTTCCAAGCTCAAGTGCTTGCTCGGATTGCGATGCTAGAGGATGAGCAGGGCACACCGGGAAGATCAGGTGCGATGGCTGAGGAAAAAGAGCCGCTGGATGAAGACCGGGGCACTGTTGTGGACAAAGGTGACAGGCGGTTGGAAGTCTACAAAGGTCCCATGCAGCAGGAAGGTATGGAATGCCATACATACCACAAAGGGCATTCTTGGCCCTGGGGGTGCCCTGGTCAGGGTCACTCAGGGTCAACAGCTATGATGGCTAAACATTCAGAGGAGGCACACAAAGTGGGTAATCAGGGAACCTGCTGCCATTGTGCGTGTGGGCTGGTGCCAGTGCAGTCACAATATATGCATGAGGGGTGGCCAGGCTGGGGTCACCATGGTTATTCTGGTTGTCAATATGACCAAGTTCCTGCTAGGGCTTGGCCTAGCGGTGATGTGGCACTGCCTTTAGGCAACCATCTGTCAGCAAATATTAGGGATAAGATTCTGCATGGGGAATACACTGATGTCTTTACATTGTTGTTCCATGAGTTAGAAAAGAAAGACAAGGAAGACCTGGATGAGAGGGATAAGGAGAGGCTCAAGAGATGGTGGGGAGAAAGGGTTTGGGCTAATTGGTACCCCAGTTTCCTTATTTATGGGAGGCTTATAGTTAGACATCAGCCGTGGAGGGCCTCATCGCTTTTACAGTATATGGACATAATATATAAGGCCTACATCGGTTTTACAGGTGGTGCTTGGGTGGAATATGATGAAGGTTTTAGGATGAGGGTGGCCATGAATCCCTCCTTAAGATGGGATCAAATACACCCTCCCTTATGGCTTCAGCTCATGTCCACAGCGCTCCTGTCGGCTGGTGAACACTCCGACAGTGGGCATGTGGTCCATAGATCTCAAGGACAGGCTAGTACGCAGGCACAGTTTACTCAAACTTCGCAAAAACACCCTTTGTGTTGGGAATTTTCTTCTCAGGGAAGTTGCGGTAGGAAATCCTGTTCCTTTCAACACAAGTGCCCCCTCTGTGTTGGACCCCATGCCTTTTTAGGATGCCCTCGAACCAAACAGCATTTTGGTGCCAGAGGGAACAAACGTGGCAGCAGCGGGGGGGGGGGGAGCGGTACTCAAACTGACAAAGGGTTCTAGTCCAGTTAAGGTCAATGAGTTGGGCAGGCTTCTTATGGCATATCCACACCAGGAGGCTAGGGTTTTTCTTTTAGAGGGATTTACACAAGGTTTTAGGATTCCATTCCAGGGTGAAAAGACTTCATACTGGGCCTCTAATTTGAAGTCAGTTCAGGAACTGGAAAATATAATCCGAGATAAAGTAGACAAAGGAATTAGGGAAGGCAGGGTTTTGGGTCCCTTTCTGACCCCCCCCCCCTGCTGCATTTTCGGGTATCTTCATTAGGAGTGGTCCCTAAGAAGGTGCTGGGGGAGTATCACCTCATTCCCCATTTGTCCTACCCAAAAGGGGGGTCAGTGAATGACACGATACCTGATGAACTATGCACAGTAAAATATATGTCCTTTGAACAGGCTATGAGAATGGTCCGTAATAGTGGACCTGGGGCAGAGCTCGCAAAATGCGACATTAAGTCTGCTTTTCAACTTCTGCCTGTTCACCCAAGTGACTTTGAGCTCTTGGGTTTTTCTTTTGATGGGTTCTTTTATATGGACAGAACCTTCCCCATGGGTTGCTCGGTGTTATGTTCTGTTTTTGAAAAGTTTAGTTCCTTTTTGGAATGGGCATTGAGGTTCCGGTTGGGTTTTCAAATCACTGCACACTACCTGGATGATTTCTCATTTGCAGGCCGTTCAGGTACGGGGCAGTGCAAATTTTTGCTGTCAACATTTATGCAACTGGCTGAGAAATTAGGGGTCCCATTAGTGCAGGAAAAAAAAGAGGGTCCATCCTGTGTTTTGACGTTCCTGGGTATTGAAATAGATACTGTTAGACAGTTATCTAGATTGCCACCTGAAAAATTACAAACCCTTCGACACCTGATTGACAGGGCCTGTGGATCAATATAGGTTCGTGAAGGGAAGAAGCATTGCACATCCCATAAGGAATATATTAAATGTACTATGCCATAGGCAGTCCAAGAAGATAGCATTACTTAAATTGGATGTATATAAAGCATTCGATACACTGTCTCATGAATTTTTGTGGTCCATAATGACGGAATATGGCTTTGGTCAAACATATATTAAAACAATTCAAGAAATCTACAGAGAAGGAACAGCGGTAGTTAGAGTAAATAATAAACATACTGAGGAATTTTCAATTTTGAGAGGGGTAAGACAAGGATGCCCATTGTCACTAACTTTATTTATAATGGCAATGGAGCAATTGGCCGAAAGAATTAGGAATTCAGGAAGAATAGAAGGATGTAAGATAGGTAAAGAGGAGATGAAGCTAAACCTATTTGCGGATGATATAATTATAATCATGGCTAACCCCAAAGAAGGGATTTAAGAAATGAAAGTCATATTAGAAGACTTCGAAGCGCTATCAGGATTAAGAATTAACATAGGAAAATCGGAGATAATGTATTGTAATGTGGATCGAGAGGAAAGGGAGGAAATCAATAGATTAACTAAAATAGGACTGGGTGCCACAAAATTTAAGTATTTGGGAATAGAAATTTATAGGAACATAAATAAAATAGAGGAGAAAAATTATTTAAAAAGTATGGCAGAAGGTAATGAGAGAAATGAAGGAGTGGAAGAGGAAAACTCTAAATATAACAGCTAGAATTAAAAGTGTCAAGATGTTTTGGATACCAAAACTGCTATATTTATTTCAAGCATTACCACTAACATTTAGCAAACAAAAAATTGACATTTGGAATATAAAAATAAGAGAATGGATCTTTGGAAGCAAAAAATATAGAACTGCAAAAAAGTGTGATAACATGGCTACAGTCCAGGTCATTATTTCCTTAACATCCAAGTCCCCTAGAGTCATGGGTCTTCTGAAAACCTTCACATTGCTTTGTTTGAAGCACAATATTGTTTTCCGAGCTAAGCATGTTCCAGGGGTTTGTAATGGGGTCGCTGATGCTCTCTCTCGAAAACAGATGGAGAGGTTCTGTCAGCTGGCCCCAGAAGCAGACCATGATTCGGTAAGGATGCCAGCTCACATGTGGCAGATTGGTGCATGGAGGCTGAACGAGCTATCAGCCTGGCCATCGCTCCGTCCACACGGAATTCTTATAGGAGGGCTTGCCGGCAATTTGTAGATTTTAGAAAGGAGGTTGGCCTCTGCCAGGTTTGGCCCATCCCGGTGACCCAGTTTATCCAATACTGTGTTGTTTTAAAAAGTAAAGGCTTGTTTGTAAGTTCCATTAAAGGGAAGACTGCAGCACTGGCTTATGCAAGCAAGGCTGCCAGGTATGAGGACAGATCTGGGGATTTCCGCATATGGAAAATGTTGGAAGGATGGTCAAGGGAGAACATGAGGGTTAGGGACACCTGGGAGCCCTTGACACCTGAGGTTCTTTGGGGTCTGAGGCAGCAATGGCTTGGTGTGTGCACTGACGACTTTGAGGCTTCCCTCATGCATGCAGCTTCTCTTGTGGCATTTTTGGGGGCTCTGTGGATTAGCGAGCTCGTTGCAGGTGCTAAGCAGGACACCTCAAGTAGGGCATTAGACATTAGGGATATTAGATTTTAGGGTGACTGTTAAAATACAAATTAGGAGGTCTAAAACTGATAAATTAGGGAAGGGCACCACAGTTGAGTTGGGATCCTGCTCGGACAGGGAATTATGCCCTGTGTTTGCTTTACGAAGCTATTTGGCTTTGCAAGGCGGGGGAGTGGGGTATTTGTTTAGGCACCAGGATGGGTCTCCCCTCACAAAATTTCAGTTCTGGGTGGTGACTAAAGTGGCCCTGTCTCAGCTAGGATTAGGGGCCTGCCACTTTGGGACTCATTCTTTTCGTATTGGTGCAGCTTCCACAGCGGCAACCATAGGTTACATGGCCGGGGATATTAAGATTTTGGATTGGTGCTGTTCCGGCATTTATAAAAGCTATGTACATCGTTGTAAGCTTTGAGTTTTTGTTTTGTTGTTGCTGTTACTTATTTAGTTCTCTTTCAGGGCCTGTTCTGTGGCAGATGAGACATCGTAATGTCCTCTGTGGACACAGTATGATTTTCTGGGCTGCCCACCATGCCAAGAGGACACATTGCGGATCGCAATTGGGTCTCAGAGATTTGGTACTTGTGGAGTGGTGGGGCAGAAGGTGTTTACATTGGCCAGGCCTTCTCCTTTTGTTGTTAGAAGAAACCTACACCACAAGTACTTGTGTTGCACCTGGGGGGCAATGATTTGGGGCTGTTGAAACATAAAGCCCTGGTTATTCAGGCCTTGGCGGACCTTGCAAAAGGATAAGAGCAAGGTGGCCGGGAGTACTGATAATTTGGTCAGCCTTGGTTTGGCATCATGTGGTAGACCCCAGGTGCATAGACAGGGCACACCAAAAAGTCAGTCGGCAAATGCAGAAGGCCATGGTGGGTGGTCTGGGTTTGTTTTTGCCTCATCCTAACATACAGATCAAGTTTCCCAATCTGTATAGGGATGATGGTGTCCACTTATCCAACAAGGGCAATTATCTGTTTTTGGAGAATCTGAGGCAAGGAATTAGGTCCGCACTCGGTTGCTGATGGGCCGCATTGACCAAAGCAGAGGCTTGCTCTGGCGAGTGGCAGAGTAATGCGGGTTATGGAGTGGAATGGTGAGCACCATAAGCCAATTCCCTCTTGGGAGTAAGGGGATCGTCAAGATCAGGCTTCGGGTTTTATGGCCCAGGTCTGGGAAGGGCAATCACCTCTGTGAGCCTCATTGGGTTTGCTCCTCCCTGCAAGTTGTATGGCTTCAGGGGTAGGGCGCCTAGTGGGGTTAGCAGTTGGCTAGGCTGCTGGTTGCAAGCCCAGTCAGGGCTTAAGACCAGGGTTGATGGCTCGCCCTGAATAAGGCAAGGAGGTTGGTCAGTTGACACCGGAACTGCCTGATCCACACTTGTTTTTGTTCCTTGCTACTCAGATTTAGTTGTTTTTAAATAAAGTGGCCCTTGTTTGAATCCAATATGTTGTCGGTCTCGTCATTCCTCCTAGGGGGGCAACTCTGTTTCCTGCAGCCATGCAGTAGCTGCAGGGAATATCTGTTAGAAAATGGAGAACTCAACTGTGCTTGGAACACTGCCACAGGGGAGGGGAGGTGTTGTGTACTAGTCACGAAATGGCGACCGCCATGCGGTCAGAGCACATGGCCCGATTCTACCTGAGCTTCAGCCAGGTAGAACAATAGACAGTCGGATCCAAAACGACCACCAATAGCCAGCCTAGGTCTTCCGTGGGGGACCTATGAACTACAACTTAAGACCTAAGGCCCTATCAGAACTATGCTCATATGCTAAGCCCCTATCAGGTATTTTGGGTGCGGCCAGAGGTGTGGCTCCGGCCGGCATATAAGCAGGGCCCTGGAGCCCTGGCTGCATGCTTGATCTGACCATCTCCTGAACATGCTGATTCACTAATAAAGTCTTTGCTATGATCATCATACAACTCGCCTCCCTACTCCAGTACTTTCCAGGAGGGCTCCTACCTCCCCTCCTCTCTGCCAGACATTTTCCCGCACTGGTGGGAGTCATTTGCCCAGTTTTGCTTCTCCACATGGAGTATTCTGTACACATGGAGCAGAAAAACTAGGGAAACAACTCCCCCCATCACCATTTCAGTGTGGGGAAATGGCTGAGGTTGAGGTAGGAACCCTTCCTCTCCCCATGGCAGCATTCTCAGCCCAAACAGGCTCTCTGTTATTTTCTAAAAGACATTCCCAGTAGCTGCCATGTGACTGCAAGGAACCCAGCCACAACTTTCTAAAAAACAGCAAGTTTAGTTTGGCCCTTTGTTGGCAAGATTCAAGAATTCTCAGAGCTGGAAGAGGCTGGAGGTAGCTGCATTATTCCAAAGCACTCACAAAAAAGAAAAGCCTTTTTTAAGGACCAGCCAGATAACACAAAACAGTGCGTGATATTCTAACGCATCCTGACATCTGTGAAACCAATTTCTTTTATCGACCTTTAGAATTTGCTTGGAATTAAATTCTGTAAAGGAATTTGTTCAACCTTTTTCACCCACACCCACTATAACCTCCCCTTCCATAGACCTATCCAATAATAGCTTTTTAAAATAAATCTTTGTTTTGCTTTGTTTGTGCATAATAATACAGAAATGTGGTTTTTTTCTTACTTAATTGCTTTTTAAAAAGAAGATAAACTGACCTTTGGGATCTTTACTTTTTATACTACAGTTTATCTTTTCACTAATAAAGATTACTTTTGTTTGTTTATATGTGCAAGCAAGTATATGTGTGTGTGTGTTTTTTGGGATGTGTTCTCTAAAAAGGTTATCTACCTAATATGATTCTTACCATCCTGGAGACCAAGCCCTCTGAGGAAAGGCTGAAGGACTTGGGAATGTTCAGTCTGGAGAAGAGGAGGTTGAGGTGGGACAGGATTGCTCTCTTGAAGTCTTTGAAGGGCTGTGTTATATGATTTCAAGTTATATGTGTATGTTCCTTTAAAATGGTTGGTAAGTGTCAGAAGAACAAGGGGGTGAAAGAGGGAGATGAGTGAGTGAGGTGATTGGTTGGTGACTGAGAGCATGTGGGCAGAGCTAGGAGGTGTGTGTGCAGAGAGAGAGAAGGCAGAGGTTCAGTCTGAAGTGTGAGGTCAGTTGTGGTCAATCTACACAGAGTCTGAGAAGCAGTCTTCTAATTAGAATCATACAAGTGGAGACCCACAAGCAACTTGCAGGATTGTTATCCCATTCCTCACACCTTTGCTTCCTGCTGATGAACAGTAGCAAAGCAGCTGGGCCTACCTGAGTCATGCAAATCAGGTGGTATCAAGTCACAGAGATGGTGTTGCCTAGGGATGCCAGCCTCCATGTGGGACCTGGGGATCCCCTGGAATTACTGCTCATCTCCAGACTAAAGAGATAACTTTCCATGGAGAAAACGGATGCCTTGGAGAGTGGAGTTTATGGCATTGTACCTCACTGAGGTCCCTGTCCTACCCAAGCTCCACCCCCAAATCTCCAGGAGTTTCCCAGCCTGGATCTGGATCTGCTGCTGGTGGCCGGGGAGGTGGGTAGTACTTGGCAACCCCAAGTCCCTGAATATGTAGGAAAAGCTGTTGGGGGAGAGTAAGCTCTCTTTTGACAGATATAAATATCCACACAGAAAACCCCCCTATTGGAATTAGTATATAGATAGAGGTGCTATAAAAGGCATTAAGATTCTAAAGGAGGAAGAAAAATACTTCAGGGGGCAATTTAGGCAAAATCTAATATTGTTTGAATATTTTAAGAGTGTGAGGAAAAAGGCTGATGGAGACTGAGTAAAAATGGAACAATTCTGCTAAGCAACTTAACAAATCATCTGGTAACCAATACGCTTCCTTTACCAATAAAGTTTTATCTTCTTTATCGTTAACCCAGAGTTTTATCCTCAGAACCACATAGTCCAACAAAGGAGCCTTAGAGCTCAGGCACAATACTGTGGGGAAAGTTAATTAAAGACAAATAAAATTCTTGGGTGAGAGAAAGAAACAACAAGAAATTTAAAACTACTTCACACCTAACCACACAAATATAAGAGAGAGGTACTGTCAGAATCTAAGGATTCTAACAAAGGTTTGCTTTTGTGCTTTGTATAATCCCTTCCTATGTAACCTGCTTTTGCAATTCAGCTGTAACATCCGGTTATCTCATTTACCATGTATCATGTCACAATTGACATAGGGTTTATTGCCCTATGTTCATGGCTGACAATGGGTCTGGTCAGTGTAACCATTTGGCCCGGGAGAGTGGCGACTACAACACCTGGGAACAGTCGGCCTCTCACCCCTCTCCCCCTCAGCATTCCTTTCCTCCCTGCCGGCGGAGACACAGAACTTTTCTTATCGGTGTGTGAAGACCTTGGCGAGTTATTTGTTATGCACGAAATGGACACATCTGAGGAGTCCTGGTTTAAGAAGGGAAATTTACAGCTTCACACCTCACCCTTGTTCCTGTGGGAAGCAAATGGTCAAAAGACCTTTAGCCCGCGGTTTTCCCCTCTCTGTGATTGGTTACCTATAGGAAATTCAAATTGTACTGGAGGGTATATTAATCCTGCTTCTATTGTATTCTTTATCTCTAACAATGATCTGAGGACCTGTAATGTAGTAACTGGGAATAAAGAACTCTGTTTAATCAACAAAGGTCTGATCCTTGACTGCATAAGGCAGAAGCCTCACAGATTGTTAGAGATCTGTGACTGGGACTTGACCGTTCCTGACCATGTCGGACGACGGTACTCTTCCCATCCCTACAACCGAAGGAGAACCGGTGACCCCGATAGACCAGGGTGCCGGAGCCGGAGGCGGTGGTGGGGAGCCTGAGAAGCCAGTGACTACGGCTCAGGGGGCTCACTACATCCCGCGACTACCCCCTCACCAGACCGGAACCCCGAGGTATTCATGGGCCACATTTGGCTGTGGGACAGTTGACTCATGGGTCCACGATCGGAGGGGAATGTGCGTCTCGGTCCCTGGGGACCGCACCGAGCAAGGGCAACCGAGCTTCCTGGGAGACGAATGGGAGATGTATCACGGGAGCGACTGGCAATTCCTGCCACCAGACGAGGAGAGGGGCACGCCCTATGGTCCTGATCTGTACGGAGAAGACCCGAGCCAAGCCCTAGACCGTCTGATGGGAGACATGCGGCTGCAAATTACCACGGAGCTGAGAGAAGTAGCAATGGATTTGCAGTATCAACTCTGAGATGCCCTAGCCACTTTCCAGGTAGCCCGGCCAGCCCCAGGTGGAGCCAGAGGACCAGCCGGGGGAGCCCCGCCGCAGCCAGCTCCCCCAGGGGGAGCCCCCGTGGGGGTCGTCCCGCAACAAGTTCCACAGCAAGTTCCAGTGCCGGTCCCAGCTCCTGTTCCTGCCCCGGTGCCCGTGCCCACGGAACGAATGATCCATCAAGCTCCCAACGACCCGCTGACGGCTACCTTCAACGGGGACCCCGAGAAGCTACGGTTCTTCCTTATAGAGATCGAGAAGTTCCTGGATGCCTGGGGGCATCTCTACCCCACCGAGCGGGACCGGATTGGCTACATTGGGTCCAAGCTGAGGGACACCGCCAGCGACTGGTATGTGAGCCTTCACAACGCTCCAGGGCCAGAGCTCTGGTCCGTGGATAATTTTATGTGGGCCCTCAGACAGCACTATGAGGACCCCCTCGGGGAGGAGAAGGCGCGAAACCAGCTACGGAAGTTGATCCAGGGGTGGTCCTCCGTGAGAGAATACACCGACCGGTTCCGGCGGATAGTGGCCAAGATTCAAGGCTGGACCCAAGACCTCTTTATCGAGAAGTATCGAGAAGGCCTGAACCCCGAGGTGTATGAGACGGTGTTGCGAGGGGGACGGCCGGGATCCCTCGCAACGTGGATGAGAGTGGCTGCCGACGTGGAGGAGAGGTTCACCCTCATCAAGATGGGGACCTCAGCGACTGCCCAAGCCAAGGCCACCCAGAAGATGAAACCTAAGCCCAGTGTCCAAGAAATTCGGGACAGCCGGTTCAGGCAGGGGCTCTGCATGAGATGCGGGGAGAGCGGTCACTTTGCCTCGGCGTGCCCCCACGGAAGCGGAAAAGTTCCCAAGACCTCCACCCCAGTGGCAGGGAGCACCCCAAGCAAAGGAAAGACCTCGTTCAAACCCCGGGCATTACAGCTGGAAGGGGCAACGAGCGAGCAAGGGGAGCTGGAGCTGACGGAAGCGCAGATGCCGGGAAACTCCAACGACCTGCAGTGAATGGCGCAGAGCTGCAGGTCCCTAACCCCGACACGCCATCTCCGGTGAGCATCCCCGGCCCCTTACTATACATGGTAGTGACTGTAATAGCCCCCGGTACTGGGACCCACGTGCGGGTATGGGCCCTTATTGACTCAGGGTGTGCTAGAGACTTAATAAGCCCTTTAGTAGTGGATGGGCTAGGCCCCAAAGTTACCCCACTGGGAGAGCCACTCACGTTCATGCAGATGGACGGTTCCGAAATGAAGGAGGCATGTGTGGCTGAGACACAGCTACTGATAGTGGGGACGGGGGAACATTGGGAGAAAAGGGCCTTTGTCATCACCCCCAACACCCAGTTCCCTATGGTGTTGGGGAGCCCTTGGCTGAGTTCCCACAACCCCTACATCAGATGGAGTGAGGGGAAGATCTCGTGGGTGGACGAGAAGTGTAACCACCACAAGTGGGACCCGGGGTGGGGATCAGGCCCCCCGGCCCCCTGCATGCGGCAACTCTTACGTTGGCACCCTCCACAGTGCCTAAGGAGTATCGAGACTTAATGGAGGTGTTTAGCGAAACCGAGGCAGACGAGCTGCCCCCCCATCGAGTGTCAGACTGTGTGATTGAGTTGCTCCCGGGAGAGAAATTACCAAAGGGGAAGCTTTACTCCATGAGTCCCTCGGAGCGAGAGGAGCTGAGAAAATTCCTAGACAAAAACTTGGAGCGGGGTTTCATTCACCCTGCCAAATCCCCCTTTGCAGTGCCCGTTCTGTTCAGGAAGAAGAAGGATGGGGGGCTGCGATTATGCACGGACTATAGGGGCCTGAATGCGGTGTTTGCTTCTAATGCCTACCCCCTTCCCCTCATAAAAGACTTACTAGCGGAGGCATCCAAAGGAAAAGTGTTTACTAAGCTGGATTTGCGGAATGCTTACTTCCGTGTGCGCATCAGGGAGGGGGATGAATTCAAGACTGCCTTTAACACTCCATTGGGACAATTTGAATACCTGGTGATGCCATTTGGCTTAAGTGGCATGCCGGGAGTTTTTATGAGCCTGATTAATGAAGTATTGCACAAGCATTTGTTTAAGGGGGTGTTATGTTACTTAGATGATATCTTGATCTATTCTACTGATAAGGAGTCACATGTAAAATTGGTCAGGGAGGTGCTCTCTACTTTGTTGAAAAATCAATTGTATGCCAAGTTATCCAAATGTGAGTTTAACCGGGAGGCGGTAGACTTTTTAGGGTATCGTATTTCTCAGAAGGGGTTGGAAATGGATCCCGCCAAGGTAGAGGCAGTGGTGCAATGGGAGGCACCCCGAACCAGGAAACAATTGCAAAGTCTATTGGGGTTTTGCAACTTCTACCGCACCTTCCTAAAAGATTTTGCTACGGTCACCCTCCCACTAACGGAGCTCCTGAAAACCAAGGGGAGGGGCCCTGAGACGGGAAAACCCGGGGAGAAAATAGCCTGGTCTGAGGATTGTCAAAGGGCATTTGAAACATTAAAGAGGCTATTTACGTCAGAACCCATCCTTGCTCATCCCGATGAGACTAAAGAATTTGTAATACATGTTGATGCTTCGGATGTGGCCATGGGGGGGGGGGCATCCTCCAGAAGGGGTTTGACAATAAACTGCACCCTCTGGCTTACATTTTGAAAAAATTTAATGAGACGGAGAGAAACTGGTCAGTATGGGATAAGGAAGCAGCAGCTATTCGGCTAGCTATTCCACTTGGAGACATTGGCTGGAGGGAGCGCAAACCCTGTTTGAAATCTGGACAGACCATAAAAATTTAGAGGCATTGCGCACTCAGAGGTCCCTTAATGCTAAGCAGCTCAGATGGGCTGACTTCTTCTCGAAATTCAACTTTGTACTCAAACACTTCCCTGGGAAAGCTAATTCGTTAGCAGACGCTTTATCCAGGTTACCCCAACATGAGAGTCAGAGAGAGGAGGTGTTCAACTCCATGTTTTCGCAACAACAATTGGGAGGTGCCATTACTACCAGGAGCCAAAGCAAGAGTGTAACTGTGAAGTCCTGGGAAGAAAAGTGGGGGGGGAGACTACTCTCCTGAAGAGGCAGAAGAGCTGGAGGGCATAGGGGAGTGCTCTCTGCATTCCAACAATTGCTGGTATCATGGTGACAAACTCGTGGTGCCTAGGGCGCGTAGAAAAGACATTTTGTTAACATGCCACTCGTCCAAACTAGCCGGTCATTTTGGATTCCTAAAAGACTCTCAATTTAATTCAGCGGCAGTTTTGGTGGGCGCGCATGCGTAAAAACGTGTCTGACTTTGTCACTGCTTGTCAAACTTGTTTAATGTGCAAATGGGGGGGGGGAAGGTTCCAGGACTGCTACATCCATTACCCACCCCCTCCCGCCCCTGGGAAGCGGTAGCTATGGACTTTATTACCAACCTGCCACCCTCGAAAGGAAAGACAGTCATTTGGGTGGTGGTTGACATGTTCTCTAAGCAAGCTCACTTTACCCCATTCAAACAGCTGCTGACCGCGAAGGGACTGGCTAAAGCCTTTTTAAATCACGTGATCAAATTACACGTTTTCCCCAAACACGTGGTATCCGACAGAGGCAGTCAGTTCGTTGCCAACTTTTGGCGGGAGCTTTTGAAGATGATGGACATCGAACCGGCCATGAGCTCGGGTTACCATCCAGAAACCGATGGCCAATCCGAGCGAACTAATCAAATATTGGAACAATTCCTAAGGTGTTATACTAACTACCATCAGGACAATTGGGTGGAATTGCTGCCATTCGCAGAATATAGTTACAATAACACGGTGCATTCCTCCACGGGTGTGTCCCCCTTCATGGCAGTGGGAGGCTTCGAGGGGAAACCCCTACCCACCATAGAGGAATCATCAGATGGGGCCCCCTCAGATTTTAAACAATGGTGGGCCAACCTGCAGAACTCATGGCCTTTGATTGCCAAGACTCTAGATAAAGCCAAGGAGGACTACAAAAAGTATGCTGATCGAGGTCGGGCTGAAGGATGGGACCTTCAGCCAGCGGACTCTGTGTATCTTTCTACCAAAAATATACATGGTCTACAACCAAGCAGGAAATTGGGGTGAAAATACGTTGGCCCCTATAAAGTATTGCGTAAGATTTCTGATGTGTCCTTTGAACTGGAATTGCCTAAATCCCTGAGTTCTGTGCATCCTGTTTTTCATTTCAGCTTGTTGAAGAAGAATCCTGGGCTGAATGCGTGGCACCCCACTCCTCCGATTCCTCCTCCACTGATGAAGGAGGGGGTGCCTCATTTTGAGATTTCTGAAATCCTTGATTCAAAATTGCGTAGGGGCCGCTTGCTATATCTGGTCAAGTGGGTAGATTTTGGTCCAGAACTGACCAGATTTTCAGATAATGTTCATGCTCCTAGGTTAGTAAAAGCTTTCCATAAACGTTTTCCTGATAAGCCGGGGTAAATTGAATTTTTCAGGTGGCAGAGTGTCAGAATCTAAGGATTCTAACAAAGGTTTGCTTTTGTGCTTTGTATAATCCCTTCCTATGTAACCTGCTTTTGCAATTCAGCTGTAACATCCGGTTATCTCATTTACCATGTATCATGTCACAATTGACATAGGGTTTATTGCCCTATGTTCATGGCTGATAATGGGTCTGGTCAGTGTAACCATTTGGCCCGGGAGAGTGGCGACTACAACACCTGGGAACAGTCAGCCTCTCACCCCTCTCCCCCTCAGCATTCCTTTCCTCCCTGCCGGCGGAGACACAGAACTTTTCTTATCGGTGTGTGAAGACCTTGGCGAGTTATTTGTTATGCACGAAATGGACACATCTGAGGAGTCCTGGTTTAAGAAGGGAAATTTACAGCTTCACACCTCACCTTGTTCCTGTGGGAAGTAAACGGTCAAAAGACCTTTAGCCTGCGGTTTTTCCCTCTCTGTGATTGGTTACCTATGGGAAATTCAAATTGTACTGGAGGGTATATTAATCCTGCTTCTATTGTATTCTTTATCTCTAACAATGATCCGAGGACCTGTAATGTAGTAACTGGGAATAAAGAACTCTGTTTAATCAACAAAGGTCTGATCCTTGACTGCATAAGGCAGAAGCCTCACAGGTACCCTCACAGGCTGTCACTTAGAGGAGGGCAGGGAGCTGTTTCTAGTGGCAACAGAGGACAGGAGGACTGGCAAGAATGGGTTTCAATTCAGGGTGGGAAAGTACCGGCTGGATCTTAGGAAAACTTTTTTACCATTAAGAGTTGTGCAACAGTGGCATCAGCTGCCTCGGGAGGTGGTGAGTTTCCCCTCATTGGCAGTCTTTAAGCAGCGACTGGACAAACCCTTGTCAGGGATGCTCTAGGCTGATCCTGCACTGAGCAGAGGGTGGGACTAGGTGGCCTGTAGGGCCCCTTCCAACTCTGTGTGAGTCTATGATTCTAAGCCATCACAATGAGTCACCATTTTTAATGTTATTTTTTCCTGTTCACTGGATGGTTAAAATCATTCACATTCCAAAGTAATTCATTTTATATAGTCCATGTTATTTTACTTTGTTGTCTAACAGAATTAAATACAGACAAGTTAATCTCTCAGTTATTATGATTAGTCTCTTCGTTATTGTAATTTCCTCCCTAATGGTTTGCCTTACCTTGTTCTCTTCTTACAGGATTATTTGTTGTTATATCTTGTACACTGCCATCCAATCCTCTCTAGAAAAAAAACAACAATATTCAACTGAAAGACTTCAATGTGAAGTTTTGAGTTTATGAAAGTTGAAAATGTCTCTGTTATTAATGAATAAAATTCATGTAAAATTTACTAAATTGCCAGATATTGAATTTTACTGAACATCAACGATCAAATATTGTTATGATGAAGCCTACATGCATGCAAGGTTGCCAACCTCCAGGTGGTGGCTAAAGATCTTCTAGGATTTCAACTGATGGCTGCTTTGGAGGGGGCTGAGGTCCCCCCCTCCCCAAACCATACCCTCCCCAGGTTCTGCCCCCCAAATCTCAAAGTATTTCCCAACCCAGAGCTGTCAACCCTACATGTATGGCATGCCAACTCTCAAATAATATCAAATATTGACTGCAAAATCTCAAAAACCATCTCTCCTTGTATGTGTGTCAGCTAGGCTGTCATAACTAAATGGAGGGGAGAGAGGGAGATGAAAAGGAGGGGGGAGAGGGCTGAAATTGCTGTTGTAAACTCTGGAATGTCGCCTTTGATGCTCTCCTAACATTTGCCCCTGTTTACATAAGATCTCGGGTTTCTCTGGTGAGTCTCCCACCTGAATGTTGAAGCCATTAATTCTCAGCACGAGGGTACCAGGGCATTCATTGGCTTGTAGCCAGTTGACACCCCAGTTTGAACTGTGTACATAATCCCGTCCTCGCCTCCCCGCTTTAGTCTGAACACAGAAGTGCTTAGGGAATGTCTTAGAAATGCTGACTCCAATAAACTGAACCTACTTAAGTTATTGAGTGCTGATTTACTAGGGAACCCGACAATGTGCCCCATAGAACCTTGTGCTCTTCGGAACAGCACCATCTAGTTGTCCCTGGCCCAACAGACCTGCCTTGCTTCAGCCAGGGCCAGGGCCTGGTAGAACATGCTCCTGGTGGAGATCAGGGCCCCATGGGAACTGTTGCACTTCCTCAGGACCCGTAAAATGGAGCTGTTCTGCCAGGCCTTTGGTTGAGGTGATGGACATCAAATAACATTGGCCTCTGCTGCTTCTAGTGCTCCATGGCACAATTTACATCATGGGTGCCAGGAGTGACTGACAGACTCAAATAGGGCAATCTTCTGCCCCCCTCTGGCATGAGCTCAGCACAGAGTGGACTCAAATGAACCGCTGAGCTACCTCTGGGTATGTTAAATTGGTATTTAATGTTATTTTCTATGAATTACTGTTTTAATTGTATTGAAGTTTAATGAGAGTTTTATTGGTTTTATAACATGTTTTAAGCCACCCCGATGTGAGAGTCCTGCTCAAAGTAGTCAAGGATCAGATCTCGGTTGGTTAACCACAGTTCTTTATTGCCTATTTCTACATTGGTACAGCGTCTCGGGTTATTGTCAGAGATGAGACAAATAATACAAGCGGGTCTATTATACCATTCCAAGGAGTTTGAATTACCCATAGGTAGCCAATCCCCAGTAGGGAAAATTGGCGGGCTAAAAGGTGTCTTGACCGTTTGGTTCACACAGGAAAAAAGTGAGGTGTTAAGCAGTAAATTTCCCTTCCCAAACCAGACCCCTCCGTTCACATAACAATTCATGGCTCCAAGGTTCTTTAGCATAGATAAGAGATGAGAGCCTTCCTCCCCTTGAAGTTACTGCCGGAGCAGCTGGAATGCGGAGGCAGGGATGAGAGGCCTCCTTGTTCTCACCCTTCGGGGTTGTCACCCTCCCGGCCCAAACAAGTTAAATGCAGGTCCAATACATAAGGATTATACAGGTACATAGCATGCATGCAATAATACATTGACTGAATTGACAGATTCTGACACCCTGCCCTCCCCATAATTCCCTTCACCTAGCTTTCTCAGGGAACTTTCTATGAAACAGTTTGGTTAACTTGGGGGCATGAACATGTTCAGAACGAATCCATTCATTGTGCTCCGGGCCGAAATCTAACCATCTAACTAAGTAATACAAGTGGCCCCTTTTCATCTTGGAGTCAAGGATTTCAGTTATCTCGTAGTGTGGACTCCCCTCCTTCATCAGTGGAGGAGGAACTGGAGGAACTGGATGCCATGCATTCGGCCCAGGATCTTTCTTCAGCAGGCTGAAATGAAACACAGGGTGCACAGAACTTAGTGATTTAGGAAGTTCCAGTTCAAAGGAGACATCAGAGATTTTACGTAGCACTTTATAAGGTCCAACGTATTTCCATCCCAATTTCCTACTGGGCTGCAGCCCATGGATATTTTTTGTAGAGAGATACACAGAGTCCCCAGGTTGAAGGTCCCATCCCGGTGCTCGCCCCCGGTCGGCATATTTCTTGTAGTCCTCTTTGGCATGGTCTAAGGCTTTCCCAATTAATGGCCAGGAGTCCTGGAGGCTGGACCACCAACTTTTAAAGTCCGAGGGGGGGGTCTGGGGGTCTTCCTTGAGGGTAGGAAGTGGTTTACCTTCAAAGCCCCCCACCGCCATGAAAGGTGAAACCCCAGTGGAGGAGTGCACTGCATTATTGTAACTATATTCTGCAAAGGGTAGTAATTCCACCCAATTATCTTGGTGGTAATTTGTGTAGCATCTTAAGAACTGCTCCAGAATTTGATTAGTTCACTCGGATTGGCCATCGGTTTCTGGATGGTAACCCGAGCTTAAGGCAGGTTCTATGTCCATTAGTTTCAAAAGCTCCCGCCAGAAGGTGGCAACGAACTGACTTCCGCGATCGGATACCACCCTTTTCGGAAAAGCGTGTAATTTAATCACGTGGTTGAAGAAAGCTTTAGCCATCCCTTTGGCAGTGGGTAATTGCTTGAAGGGAGTGAAATGGGCTTGCTTGGAGAAAGTGTCCACTACTACCCAGATCACTGTTTTCCCCTTAGATGGAGGCAAATTGGTAATAAAATCCATGGCTATGTCTTCCCAGGGTCTGGAGGCAGTGGGTAGGGGGTGTAACAATCCAGGGACTTTACCCCCCCGTTTTTTACACATTAAGCAGGTTTGACATGCTGAGACGAAGTCCGAGACATCTCGGCGCATGCGCGGCCACCAGAACTGACGTTGGATCAGGTTAAGTGTCTTTAGGAACCCAAAGTGGCCGGCGAGCTTGGAAGAGTGGCAATTTAGTAAAATTTCCTTGCGTTTGGTCTTAGGGACCACTAATTTGTCCCCATGTAGCCAACATTGGTCCTCTCTTTTGGAACATTCTCCCACCGCCTCCAATTCCTCTATTTCTTCAGGAGCATACTCCCCCCCCCACTGGCAGTTCCCGGTGGTCAGCTCGGTTTTTTTCGTTTTGCTCCGGGTGACAACCGCCCCTCCCAGCTGTTGGGGGGAGAACATGGAATCGAACACCTCTTCTTTCACGCTTTCATGTTGGGGCAATCTGGACAATGCGTCTGCCAAGGAGTTAGCCTTCCCAGGGAAATGTTTTAACACAAAGTTAAACTTTGAAAAGAAATCAGCCCAGCGCAGCTGCTTTGCATTGAGGGACCGCTGCGTGCGCAAAGCTTCTAGGTTCTTGTGATCCGTCCATATTTCGAACGGAGTTTGCGCTCCTTCCAGCCAATGGCGCCACGTAGTGAGCGCCAATCTAATGGCCGCTGCTTCTTTGTCCCACACTGACCAATTTCTTTCTGTTTCGTTAAACTTTTTTGAGATGTAAGCTAAGGGGTGCAGTTTCCCCTCCGAGTCCCTTTGTAGGATGGCCCCCCCCATGGCTACATCCGAGGCATCGACATGGATTATAAAGTCTTTCGTCTCATCCGGGTGGGCCAGAATGGGCTCAGAGGTAAAAAGAGTTTTTAAAGTCTCAAACGCCTTCTGACAATCCCCATTCCATGCCAGTTTCTCTCCCGGCTTTCCCGCCTCGGGCCCCCTCCCCTTGGTTTTTAACAAGTCCGTTAAGGGGAGGGTGACTTTAGCAAAGTCCTTGATGAAGGTCCGGTAGAAGTTACAAAATCCTAAGAGGCTCTGTAACTGCTTTCTCGTTCGCGGAGCCTCCCATTGCACCACCGCCTCCACTTTTCCCGGGTCCATTTCCAACCCCTTCTGAGAAATACGGTAGCCCAGGAAGTCCACAGACTCACGGTGAAACTCGCACTTAGACAGTTTCACAAAAAGCTGATTTTTTAGTAACGTCGAAAGAACATCTCTGACCAGAGTCACATGCTCGTTCTTATCAGTAGAATAGATCAAGATATCATCTATGTAACATAACACGCCCTTAAACAGGTGCTTGTGCAACACTTCATTGATTAAACTCATAAAGACCCCGGGCGCGCCACTTAAGCCGAACGGCATCACTAGGTATTCAAACTGCCCCAAGGGGGTGTTAAAGGCAGTCTTAGATTCATCCCCCTCCCTTATGCGCACCCTGAAATAGGCATCTCGCAGATCCAACTTGGTGAAAATCTTCCCCTTGGCCGCCTCCGCCAAGAGGTCCTTTATCAACGGGAGGGGGTAGGCATTAGAGGTTGAGACTGCATTTAGCCCCCTATAGTCCGTGCACAATCGTAAGCCTCCATCCTTTTTCTTTCGGAACAGCACGGGCGCCGCAAAAGGGGACTTAGCTGGGCGGATAAACCCCCTTGCTAGATTTTTGTCCAAGAACTTCCGCAGTTCCTCCCGTTCCGCCGGGCTCATGGAATACAATTTACCCTTCGGGAGTTTCTCGCCTGGGAGTAGCTCTATGGCACAGTCCGACAGTCGATGGGGGGGCAACTCGTCCGCCTCAGTTTCACTGAACACTTCTAGCAAGTCTCTATATTCTTTAGGCACCATGGCCGGGGCAAGGGCGAGCGCGGGCGCGGGAGAAGGCGGGCTGGGAGGTCCGGGGCCCCATCCTGGGTCCCATCGGTGGCTCTGGCAGCGTTCGTCTACCCATGAAATCTTCCCCTCGCTCCACTTTATGTACGGGTCGTGTGCGCCGAGCCAAGGGCTGCCCAACACCATGGGGAACTGGGCATTCGGGGTGATGACAAAAGCTCGTTTCTCCCAGTGCTCTCCCGTTCCCAAAATCAAGCTCTCAGTCTCTGCTATACACTCCTCTTTCATTTCGGACCCATCCATCTGGGTAAACTTCAGGGGTTCTGCTAACGGGGTGACTTTGGGTCCCAACCCCTCCACTACTAGGGGGCTGATTAGGTCTCGCGCGCACCCAGAGTCAATTAGAGCGCGGACCCTCATGTGGGTACCTGATCCCGGGGTCACCACCGTCACTACCATATATAACAGGGGCCCAGGGATGCTCACCGGAGATGGCGCTTCTTGGCGGGGGACCTGCAGCTCTGCGCCGCTCACTGCAGGCCGTTGGAGTTTCCCGACATCTGCGCTTCCATCAGCTCCAGCTCTCCCTGATCGCTCGCCACCCCTTCCAGCTGTAAAGCCCGGGGCTTCATTGGAGTTTTCCCCCGGGTCGGGGTGCTCGCCGGTCCGGGGGTTGAGGTCTTCGGGCCTTTCCCCTGTCCTCGGGGACATGCTGAGGCGAAGTGGCCACTCTCCCCACACTTCATACACAACCCCTGTCGAAACCTCGCATCACGAACGTCTTGCGCATTGGATCGGGGCTTCGCTCGAGGGCCCGCTCTGCTGGCTGCCGTTGCGGACGCTCCCATCTTAATTAGGGCGAAGCGCTCTTCCATGTCGGTAGCAGCTCTCATCCAGGTGTTCAGTGTGCCCGGACGACCTCCTAGCAGCACTGTCTCGTAAATTTCCGGGTTCAGGCCCTCCCAATACTTCTCCATGAAGAGTTCCTCCGGCCATCCATGGATCTTGGCAGCGATACGCCGGAACTTGTCAGTGTATTCCCTCACTGACGACCTTCCTTGAAACAGCTTCCTCAGTTGGTTCCGGGCTTTTTCCTCACCCAGCGGGTCCTCGAACTGATGCCGGAGGGCCCACATAAAATTGTTCAGTGAGCGCAACTCAGGGCCAGGGTTGTCGTGCAGACTCACATACCAATCGCTGGCGGTGTCTTTCAGCTTGGACCCGATGTAGCCGATGCGATCCTTCTCGGTAGGGTATAGGTGACCCCAACTGTCCAGGAATCTCCCGATCTCCAGCGTGAAGAAACGCAGCTTCTCGGGGTCCCCATCGAAAGTAGTCGTCAACGGGTCGGAAGGGGGTGGGCGAGCGGCCGGCGCGGCCGGGGCTGGGGCCGGCGCGGGAACGGGCCCCGGAACTGGAGCTGGGACGGCCGGCGGGGCTGGTTGCGCCGGTAGAGCGGGCGCCTGCGGCTGAGCCGGAACCCCTCTGGGTGCTTGCTGCTGCTGTGGGGCTCCGACTCCTTGACCGAGGAGGGCGCCTTGCATCGCCACCATAGCGTCGCGAAATTGGTGCTGGAGATCGAGGGCCAACTCGCGGAGCTCGGCGGTGAGTTGAAGCCGTAGGTCTCCCATCATCTGATCCAGCGGGACCGTCTGCTCCTCGCGATACGGATCGGGCCCATACAGATCCAATCCCTCCTCTTCGGGAGGCGGGCGACGCGGCCCTCCACGGTAGATCGGCTCGCGGTCGTCTCCTAGGTAGCTCGGTCTCCCTCGATCGGGCTGGTCTCCGGTGAGCGGAACTCTCACCCCTTTCCTGTCGTGCACCCATGAAGTCACGGGTCGGCCTCCGAAGTGGCTCCAGGTGTACTGGGGGGTCGTGCTCTGATGGATAGTCGGGCGGCGCGGAAGGTAGTAAGCCCCCTGGCTCGTGGTCACCGGCACCTCGGGACCTCCTCCGCCGCCACCACCCCCGTTCCCCGGATCCGCCGGGGTAGCGGGAGTCTCCTCTGGAGTAGTAGGGTTGAGGGGGACAAGGTCATCTTCTGACATGGTCAGGAACGATTGAGTCCCAGTCACGGATCTCTGACAATCTGTGAGAGTCCTGCTCAAAGTAGTCAAGGATCAGATCTCGGTTGGTTAACCACAGTTCTTTATTGCCTATTTCTACATTGGTACAGCGTCTCGGGTTATTGTCAGAGATGAGACAAATAATACAAGCGGGTCTATTATACCATTCCAAGGAGTTTGAATTACCCATAGGTAGCCAATCCCCAGTAGGGAAAATTGGCGGGCTAAAAGGTGTCTTGACCGTTTGGTTCACACAGGAAAAAAGTGAGGTGTTAAGCAGTAAATTTCCCTTCCCAAACCAGACCCCTCCGTTCACATAACAATTCATGGCTCCAAGGTTCTTTAGCATAGATAAGAGATGAGAGCCTTCCTCCCCTTGAAGTTACTGCCGGAGCAGCTGGAATGCGGAGGCAGGGATGAGAGGCCTCCTTGTTCTCACCCTTCGGGGTTGTCACCCTCCCGGCCCAAACAAGTTAAATGCAGGTCCAATACATAAGGATTATACAGGTACATAGCATGCATGCAATAATACATTGACTGAATTGACAGATTCTGACACCCGAGCCCACTTGCAGGGTAGGGCAGGATAGAAATCTCAATCAATCAATCAATTAATCAATCAAATGTGTAAAGTCAGAGACTAATGTTCATGTACTTGCCAGCATTCAACAAATACAATTATAGACAGATAACATTCAAAATCAAAAATCAAGACAGATGAATTCTGAGAAGTTGGTAGCAGATTCCTTTCCAATTTTCAAAAAAAAGAAGTTAATTTTAAATGCATTTGAAAAGAGCAAGAAAAGAGCAAGTGGTATCATATAAAGAAAATATTTATAAATTATTTTACAGATGGCAAGATAAGTGTTGGAAATGTTGGACTAACATAGGTACTTATTTTCATATGTGGTGGCAGTGCCACAAGGCAATACGTTATTGGAAGATGACAAGAAAATTAATTAAGGAAATAACACAAATTGAACTGATCCTTAAGCCAGAATTATTTCTACTCAATATCTTACTAGCGGACCTTGACAAGAATGATGTTATCTTAATTATATACTTGTTGATATCGGCGCGAATCCTATGGGCTAAGAACTGGAAAGTAAAGGAAGTGCCCACGAGAAACGATCTGCTAGAGAAACTTCTGGAAGTAGCAGAGTTAGATAAAATGGATCAAAGATCTAAACTTTATACGCAAGAAACAAGAAATAAGGAGAAAGACTGTTGGGTAAAACTTTTCGCGTGGATAGAAAAGAAATGAATCTAAGGCTCGAAAAAATGTTGGAATTATATTTACAAGTTTTGTTATTTTAATTATAAAAATGTAAAACCAATAAAATATCTTTAAAAAAAAGAAGAAGAAAAGAGCAAGAGTCCAACAGCACTTCAAAGACTAACAGAATTGTGGCAGGGGAGGAGCTTTCGTGTGTCACTGCTCACTTCCTCAGTATCTGAAGAAGTGAGCAGCAACTCACGAAAGCTCCTCCCCTGTGCCACAGATTTTATTAGTCTTTAAGGTGCTGCTGGACTCTTGCTCTTTTCTACTGCTACAGACAGACTAACATGCTTACCCATCTTGAATTAGAAGCATTTGTGTGAGTTTCTTTTTAATCTCTCATGATAACTATGTAAAGATATCTCCTTCACAGACTGAGCAATAACCCTGTCTTCTAACAAAGGGACTTGTACCTTTAATGAGGAGGAGGAGGAGATTGGATTTATACCCCACTCTTCACTTGCAGTCTCAGAGCGGCTTACAAACTCCTTTCCCTTCCCCTCCCCACAACAGACACCCTGTGAGGTAGGTGGGGCCGAGAGAGCTCTGAGACAACTGTCCTTGAGAGAACAGCTGGTACAGAGCTATGGCTTGCCCAAGGTCATCCAGCAGGTGCAAGCACACTGAAACACTTTCACTTGTTTATAAAAACATGATGGGAGGAATTGGGGAAGTGATCCTCTTTGGTTCCCACTGGGGAGAAAGGTGAGGTATCAGTGAAGTAAATACATAATAAACATAGCAAAACTGCACTCAGAAGAGATATTCTCTTGTGGGAGATATTCTTCCACCATTGTTGCATACATATGAAATCCCATTGATGTCCCTTATATAATAAAGGAGCTGTTTCCAGTCGCTTAAGTGGAGGTCTAAAGTACACCGCTGTCAGTTGTCTGTCAATATTTTTTGCGCATTTCAGGTAGCCTTTATTTCTCTCTGCTCCCGCTCTATGGGAACAGATCCCCTATGCGCTCACCTTAGCAGGGATGGAAGCTGATGCTCATATTTAACAAATAATGGCATAAATTAAAAGATGAATGGATACAGGTAAGATGAACCTGTGATTATATGACCATGTCCAAAAAGTATGACTTGCATCCTAAATCTGAACATTCTGCATTTAAGGTGGTCTGCAGCTGCAGTGACGCAGGGCCATGTGCCCAAGCCGAGGGCTTATCGAATCTCAGAGTTGGCAACTCTAGGGATGTGTGATTTAAACTCTGCATTTATCCAGGTCCTGGTCCTATTTGTAACATAGACAGGCATTGACTCTTTCTTACAAGCAAATAGGTGCACGTAAGATGCATTCACTATAACATGTGAACAGGGCAATAGACCAAGGGAAAGGTTGGGGGAGAGCACACTTTCAAAATGTTTCGTTGATGAACAGCGCTCTAGAGCCATGGAGGCGTGGTGATAAGTTAAACAGATGTTATTGAAAAGCCTCCTGATGACGAGTAGGTGCTGCCCAGTGCAGGAGACAAGTGAAAGGTACAAGCTCTGTTTATGGAACCAATAGTAAAGGTTCATAGTGAGAAATTTTATTGAATGGTCCTGGACAGCGGGGAGAGAAGTATACTGTTGAAAAACAGTCCTATTCTATGCAGACAAGAAATAGGGCAGTGAACAGATTTCTCAAGTCAGACTAAATTTTTAATATCCACAATGTTTGAATGTAGCAAAGGGTTTGTTTTTTTTGCCTTTTTGTTAAAATTCATGGCAGCAGATGCTCCCCATTTACTGGTTCAATACTTGTTGATTTCACTACTCATTCATTCAATACTTTGCTCAGAGTGTTGTTCATGCAGTTCATTATTTGGTAGCTCTAAAAATTATTTATTGCACTTGAGAGCCATTTCCCACTAGCTACACTTTAACTGCTTTTGGGTGGGTGGGTGTAGCTGCAGTTCCCACATCTGTAATTTAAATGCAAAACTGATATTGGCTAGAATGTGCATTTAATCCAAAAGTGATGGTTTTCTGCTTCCTCTCCCAAATAAACCACGAGTTCTTGTATTGTGAGAAAGGGAGAAAAGGACTTCTTTCTCTACCTGCTCTATCCCATGCATAATCTTATAAACCTAGATCATGTCACCCCTCAGCCGTCGTTTCTCCAAGCTAAAGAGCCCCAAGCACTTCAACCTTTCTTCATAGGGAAAGTGTTCCAACCCTCTTATCATTCTAGCTGCCCTTTTCTGCACTTTTTCCAATGCTATAATATCTTTTTTGAGGTGTGGCGACCAGAATTGTACACAGTACTCCAAATGAGGTCACACCATCGATTTATACAGGGGCATTATGATCCTGGCTGATTTGTTTTCAATTCCCTTCCTAATAATTCCCAGCATAGCATTGGCTTTTTTCATTGCAGTCACACATTGTCTCGACATTTTCATTGAGTTATCTACTACAACTCCAAGATCTCTCTCTTGGTCAATCTCTGCCAGTTCGGACCCCATCAACGTGCATTTATATTTAGGATTTTTGGCTCCAATGTACATCACTTTGCACTTGGCCACATTGAACCCCATTTACCATGTTGATGCCCATTCGCCCATCCTTGACAGATCCCTTTGGAGTGCCTCACAATCCTCCCTGGTTCTCACCACCCTAAACAACTTTGTGTCATCTGCAAATTTAGCCACTTCACTGCTTACTCCCAACTCCAAATCATTAATAAACAAATTAAAAAGCATCGGACCGAGTACTGATCCTTGCGGTGCCCCACTGCTTACCTCCCTCCAGTGAGAAAATTGCCCATTTATACTCACTCTCTGTTTCCTTCTAATTAGCCAGTGTTTGATCCACAAAAAGGAGAGCCAGTTTGGTGTAGTGGTTAAGTGCGCAGACTCTAATCTGGGAGAACCGGGTTTGATTCCCCACTCCTCCACTTGCACCTGCTGGGTGACCTTGGGCAAGCCATAGCTCTGTACCAGCTATACTCTCAAGGACAGTTCTGGAAAGAGTTCTCTCAGCCCCACCTACCTCACAGGGTGTCTGTTGTGGAGAGGGGAAGGGAAAGGAGTTTGTAAGCCGCTCTGAGACTCCAAGTAAAGGGCAGGGTATAAATCCAATCTCTTCTTTTTCTTCTTTATCCCATGACTATTGAGCTTACTTAGGAGCCTTTGATGAGGAACTTTATCAAAAGCTTTCTGGAAGTCAAGGTAAACAACATCTATTGGTCCCCCTTGTCCACATGTTTGTTTACTCCCTAACAGGTTAGTGAGACAAGATCTTCCCTTACAGAACCCATGCTGAGTCTTCCTCAATAGATTTTGTTCATCAATGTGCCTACTAATTTTATCCTTAATAACAGTTTCCACCAACTTATCCAGTATCGATGTCAGACTGACTGGCCTGTAATTTCCCGGATCTCCTCTGGAACCCTTTTAAAAGATGGGGTGACATTTGCTACCTTCGAGTCCTCAGGAATGGAGGCAGATTTTAAGGAAAGATTACGTATTTTTGTCAGGAGATCCACAAGTTCACATTTGAGTTCTTGCAGAACTCTCGGATGTATGCCATCTGGGCCTGGTGATTTATTTGTTTTTAAGTTGTCTATCAGTTGTAGGACCTCCTCTCTCATCACCTCAATTTGACTCAGGTCTTTCAGCACCCCTCCTGAAATCAGTGGTTCTGGAGTGGGCAAGCACTTCTCATCTTCCACAGTGAAGACAGAGGCAAAAAATGCATTCAGCTTTTCAGCCATTTCCCTATGATCCTTCACTACACCATTTACTCCTTGGTCATCCACGGGCCCCATTGCTTCCCTGGCTGGTTTCCTACTTCTAATGTATTTGAAGAAAGTTTTATTGTTGGTCTTTACGTTTTTTGCAATATGCTCCTCATATTCCCTTTTTGCCTGCCTGATCACAGACTCGCATTTTATTTGCCACAGCCTTTGTTCCCTTTTATCAGCCTCACTGAGACTAGCTTTCCAAAGCTTAAAGGAATCCTTCTTACCTTTTACAGCTTCCATTACTTACTTTGTTAACCATGCAGGCTTTGTTCTATACCTATTTGTGCCTTTCCTAAGTCACGGTATATATTTTTTGTGAGCTTCTAGGATTGTAATTTTAAATAGTCTCCAAGCTTTCCCAATGGTTTTGACCCTTTATTTATTTATTTATTTATTTGGACTTGTATCCCATCTAGCCAGCACAAGCCGGCTCTAGGCAGCTAACAGCATAAAATCAGCAACATACAAAGGTTAAAATTACATCCAAGTATACAACTAAACAGTAAAACCATAACAGATGGCAGCAGTACAAAAACCAACATCAGGAATGGCATCCTACATGTTTCCGGCCAGGGGGCTTCCACCACAGATGTACCAGACAAGTGACTCACCAGCCGCATGCTAAAAGCCATTATCCCCAGTGGTGGCTCCAAAAGCCTGGCGGAAGAGCTCCGCCTTGCAGGCTCTGTGGAACTGCAAAAGGTCCCGCAGGGCCCTGATGTTCTCTGGGAGCTCGTTCCACCAGTGGGGAGCCACCATCGAGAAGGCCCTGTTCCTGGTGCTTGCCAACCTGGCCTCCTTCAGGCCAGGGAGGGTCAGGCGGTGCTGAGTGCCTGACTGCAGTGCTCTCTAGGGTGTATATGGGGAAAGGTGGTCCCTTAGGTAGGCAGGCCCCAGACCATATAGGGCTTTAAAGGTTAAAACCAGCACCTTGAACAGGATCCAGTACGCTATAGGCAGCCAGTGCAGCACCCTCAGCACAGGCTGGATGTGGTCCCTCACCAAGAGGCCCATCAACAGCCTGGCTGCGGCATTCTGCACTAGCTGCAGCCTCTGGAGCTGGGTCAAGGGCATCCCCATGTAGAGAGTGTTACAGTAGTCTAACCTCAAGGTGACCATTACATGGATCACTGTTGCCAGGTCATTGCGTTCGAGGAAGGGCACAAACTGCCTAATCAGCCATAGCTGGTAAAAGGCTGCCTTGGCAGTGGCTGCTACCTGGGCCTCCATAGTTAAGGAGGCATCCAGGAGCACTCCAGACTCCGGACCCTTGGCGCTGGCACCAATGGTGCCCCCCCGAAGGCCAAAGTGAGATCCCTACCCCCTGAAGTGAGATCCCTACCCCCAATCCACTCCGACTCAGGCACAGGACCTCCGTCTTCGTTGGATTCAATTTCAGTCAGCTCAGCCTAAGCCAGCCCACCACAACCTGAAGTGCCTGCTCCAGGTCATCTGGGGTGGCTCCGGACCAGCCGCCCAACAACAGATACAACTGGGTGTCATCAGCATACTGCTGACAACCCAGCCTGTGTCTCCGGGCAATCTGGGTGAGAGGACGCATATAGATGTTAAACAACATTGGAGATAGCACTGCCCCTTGTGGCACACCACATACCAGTGGGTGCCTGTGGGACATCTGCTCCCCCAGGGCCACTCTCTGTCCCTGACCTTGGAGGAAAGAGACAAGCCACTGCAAGGCAAGCCCCTGAACCCCCGTGTCGGCAAGGTGGTGGATCAGTAACTGGTGGTCGATCATGTCGAACACAGCCGACAGATCTAACAGCACCAGCACCACCATTCCGCTCCAATCCAGATGCCGTTGGAGGTCGTCCGTGAGGGCGACCAGTGCCGTCTCCGTCCCATGACCTGGGCGGAAGCCAGACTGAAACAGGTCTAGCGTGGAAGTGTCATCCAGAAAACTCTGCAACTGAATTGCCGCTGCCCTCTCCGAAATCTTGCCCAAATAGGGCAAGTTGGAGACCGGCCGATAGTTGGCCAATTTGGCTGGGTCCAATGATGGCTTTTTCAGGAGAGGGCGGACCATCGCTTCCTTGAGTGCCCCAGGGAAATGTCCCTCGTGGAAGGACTTTCTGAGGACACCTCATAGTCCCTCACGGCCAGCTTTTATCAGCCATGAAGGGCACAGATCAAGGCTGTATGAGGTTGGGTGTACAGTAGAGAGTAGACTGTCAACTTCCTCAAGGCTGAGTGGACTGAAACAATCCAGAATAGAACTAGAAGATGTGCATGGAGTTTCGAGTTTGCTCACTGTCTCAACTGTGGCAGGGAGGTCACGGCGGAGCAGCAAGATTTTATCTGCAAAATAGCTCACAAAAGCCTCACAGCCAATATCCAATTCTCTATTGTTTGGTCCGCCATGCGGCAGTTCTGTTAGAGACCAAATAGTTCTAAATAATTGTGCTGGGCATGAGCTTGCAGATGCAATCGTAGCGGCATAGAACTGTCTCTTTATGGCCTTGACAGCAACATCATAGGATCTCATAAATGTCCTATAAGATGCTCTTGATGCTTCGTCGCGGGCACGCTGCCACCATCTCTCTAGTCGTCTAAGCTCTCGTTTCATCTGCCACAGCTCCCCGGTATACCAGAATACTTTTCCTTTCAGTTTTCTCTTCACATGTCCCCTCATCTCAGAGAAGTTACCCCTTTTAAAGTTAAAAGTGGTTGTGTCAGTCTTTTGGGGCAACTCCCTATTTATACAAATGTTGAACTCAATAACATTATGATCACTATTCCCAACCGATGCAATCACTTTTACATCTCTCACCAGGTCTTGGGCGTTACTTAGGGCCAAATCCAGGATCACCTCTCCCCTGGTAGGCTCCATGACCATCTGCTCCATAGCCCAGTCATTGAGAGTGTCTAGAAACTCAATCTCTTTTTCCCAACTTTACACACATATTGACCCAATCAATGTGTGGGTAGTTAAAGTCACCTATTACAACAGTTATTTCATCTAGCCACTATCTTGAATTAATTCATCATTTTATAATCCACCTCTATCTTTTGATCTGGTGGGCGATAACAAACTCCCAATGTTAAGCTTCCTTTTGGGCCCACTAATTCAACCCACGGCATTTTCAGAAGCGAATCGAATTCTCTTACCCTCTCAATCTTACTGGACTGTATACCCTCTCTGACATACAGAGCCACCCCACCTCCAACTTCCCCCCCCCCATCCTTTCAATATAATTTATAACCAGGAATCACCGTATCCCACTGATTTTCCTCATCCCACCAAGTTTCTGAAGTACCCACAATGTCTATGTTTTCCCCCGACACCAAGCATTCCAACTCCCCAATTTTACCTCGGACACTTCTAGCATTAGTATATAAAGATCTATAGTTTCCCATACATGTTAAGTGCACAACCTTCCTCTTGCTGCCTTGAGACCTTGCCAGGTAGTCCCTATCATTAGCCACAGTCTCAGTGGACAATTCTAATCCATTTCCTTGTAGGAAAGTAACAGCTACCCCTTCATCTCTTTGAGATAAACCATCCCGAACCAGAAATTTTTCATCTCCTGTTGGCTTTCCCCCAATATTCAGTTTAAAAACTGCTCTGCCACCTTTTTGATTTTGCACCAGCATCCTGGTTCCTTCTCAGGACAAGTGGAGACCATCTCTCTTGTACAGCTCCCTCTTGTTCCAAAAAGCATCCCAGTGCCTAACAAACTTGAACCCTTCCCCCCTACACCATCGTCTCATCCACGCATTGAGAATCTGTGCCTGTCTCTCCGGCCCTGTGCATGGAACTGGTAGCCCTTCCAAGAAGACTACCTTGGAGGTCCTGGCCATGAGTCTCCTGCCTAGCAGCCTAAATTTTTCCTCCAGGACTTCATGACTATTTCCCCACATCATTGGTGACAACATGTACCATGATCACTGGCTCCTCCCCAGTACTGTCTACCAGCCTATCTAAAACACATGTAATGTCTGCTACCTTCACACCAGGCAGGCAAGTCACCATACGGTCAATATGCAGTTTCACCACCCAGCTGTCTACCTGCCTAAGGATCGAATCACCAACTACCAAGAGTCCCCCTCCCTCCCTCCCTGCCCCGGTATCCTTGGTATGAAAGGATACCCGTTCACCAACTGTAGAAGAGGTCCCTTCTGAGGGCAGATTCCCCTTATCCACAGCACGGTGCCCTGTTCCCTCTTGACCCTCATGTTCCCTGACAGCAGTGGGGCTGCCAGATTCAGAGTGGGACATATCTAAAAAGTCTCCAAAAGTCTTCTCCATACACCTAACTGATTGTCTCTGCTTCTCCAGGTCAGCCACCTTGGCCTCAAGGGAGCAAACTCGTTCCCTGAGAACCAGGAGCTCATTGCACCAGACACACACCCAAGACTTCTGCCCAGTGGGCAGATAGTCATACATGTGACACACTGTGCAAAACACTGGATAGCCCCCAATCCCCTGCTGGCATTCTGGCTTCATAATTGCTTTAAAATAATTTAATATAATCCCCCTTTTAAACCCTTTGTATTCTCCTTGTGGAAATCTACTTACATGACTGGGAACCCAAGGAGCCTAGGGCCCTGGTGTTCTGGCTCTTCCTTGGCTTCTCACAAGCCCCTAGTCCAGGGGTGGCCAACCTTGCTTAACGTAAGAGCCACATAGAATAAACGTAAGAGCCACATAGAGATGTCTGAGAGCCGCAAGACAGGAACAAATATCACACACACGTTTTTATTTTTAAAAATATGCAAATTTGCTTTTTATTAACATTAAATGGGACTGCCAAAAATAAAAACAAACGAGGAAAACCGGTTATTGATAATGATATTACTTGTTTGCTAATGATATTGAGAGAGAGAGAGAGAAAGAGAGAGATGGAAAGAAAGAATTAAAGAAGTGGAAAGAAAGAGAGAGAGAGAAACTAGGAAAGCAAATAGATGGGAGGGAGGAGGGAAGGAAGGAAGGAAGAGAGAAAGAGAGAAAAAGCATGCCTCCCCTTTGCTTCCCCAGCCGCCCTGCCAGGAGCCGCACAATGTGTGTGAAAGAGCCGCATGTGGCTCCCGAGCCACAGGTTGGCCACCCCTGCCCTAGTCTGAGTCCCTAGGCTAAGTGCTGTTCTTGCCCTTTGGCTCGTGCCAGAGGCTCGTGCCTCTGGCCAGGTGCTGCCTTAAATAGAAGCCTCAGAGGGTGTGGCTAGCAGCTATTCAAATGTACCCAGGCACTCAATTACAGTCAAACAATGGCCCTTTCTCACAGTATCTTAAGCAGCCAGCACTCTGCAACAACTCAAAACTCACTCACACACTTCCAAACACAGTCTGCACACAGTACCCTCAGCTAAACCACCTCAGCTGAAAGCAAACAATAAAAAAACACTCACCTTTCTTGCAGCTCTATCTTCTTCTGCCTTCCAGAGCTCAGCTGGTCACCTCTGGCCAGGTGCTGCCTTAAGGGATTCCACCAGGGACTGAATAGAAATGAGTGCCCAATTTAGAGATTGTGAGCTAGAGAACAGACTGCATTTGTTGACAGAAAGGATATTTTTTGGGGGGGGATCTAGAATAGCTGAATAGATTAACTTGTGGATTCCAACATACTCCTAGAGCACATGCTATTAAAAAAATTGAAAAACAATGGCATGTGGTGAAGGACATACCTGGTTGTGGGATGCCTCCATGTATTGAGTCAGGATGGACCCTCAGTATTTGAAATGTCATCATAAGGTCAGAGTTTGGTAATAAACAACAATCACAATCTGAGTCTCCAGGCCATTTCAGATGTGGGGATTGTGCAGCATGTCCAATGGCATTAGAAATTAAACAATTTACACACCCAATGGATTGGAAATTAAACATCTTTAACAACTGCAACATGAAAAGAAATTGTGTATTTCATAATATGTCCTTGTGGGCACCTCTATGTAGGGAAAACTAAAAGGGAACGAAATCCAGAATCCTCGAACACAAATCTCGTATTCAGAGTAAGGTGGCTGATGCTTCTCTTGTTGAATTTTGTACATTTGAGGTATTTTGTACAAATGAACCATGATGCAGATAGGCTTAAATTTTTTTGGTAACGTTTAAATATGTCAATTGTAATTACAGTTTGGTGAATGTTAATAAGGTCTTACTTCAACAAGAAACTGTGTGGATTTTTAAACTGAACTCTGTTTCACCTTGGGGTTTAAATCAAAACATGGATTTGAGTAGTTATGTCTGAATGCTCATTTGTTATATTGCATTGGATGTGGACTATGTTTGGTGTTTGGCTTTGTAGTAACAGCATAAATTTAAGTATACCCTTAAACAGGGGTCCTTTCATAAAAAAAGAGGTGCAGGAGCTCATTAGCATAACTTATTTGCATATGCCACACCCCCTGACGTCACCGGAAGTGTCAAAAGGCCACACATCCCTGACGTCATCGGCAGTGTGTCAGAAGGCAAGAAGGGAGGGAGGCAGAAGGAAGGAAAGGAACAGGAAGGAAGGTAGGTAGGTAGGTAGGTGGGGGAGACAGAGAGAAGAAAGAAAAAGGAAGGAAGGAAGGAAGGAAGAAAGAAAGGAACAATAAGGTAGGTAGGTAGGTGGGGGGAGAGAGAGAAGGAAGGAAGGAAGGAAGGAAGGAAGGAAGGAAGGAAGGAAGGAAGGGGGAGAGAGGGAGGAAGGAAGGAAGGGAGAGGGGAAGGACGGGGAAAGGAAGGAACAGGAAGGTAGGTAGGTAGGTGGGGGAGAGAGAAGAAAGGAAGGAAGGAAGGGAGAGGGGAAGGAACAGGAAGGTAGGTAGGTAGGTGGGGAGAGAGAGAGAGAAGAAAGGAAGGAAGGAAGGAAGGAAGGAAGGAAGGAAGGAAGGAAGGAAGGAAGGAAGGAAGGAATGCTTCTCACCCCACTGGGGCTGGCGTTTCCTCCCCCCCCCTTGCTTGGGCCCGAGTAGCTTCACGCCACTCGGGCCCAGCTTCTTCACTGGGGGGGAGGGGGCTTCTTCTTCCCGGGGTTGGCGGTGCTCTGCCACGGCCCCGGGAGCAGTGACGGGGGGAGGGAAGGGGCTTCCTGGGCCAGCGGCGCTCTGCCGCGGCCCCGGGAGCAGTGGGAGGGGGGAGGGAAGGGGCTTCTTCTTCCCAGGCCGGCGGAGCGCCGCCAGCCCCAGGAGCAGTGAGTGGGGGAGGGAGGGGGCTTCTTCCCAGGCCGGCGGCAGCCTGCCGCAGCCTGGGAAGAGTGAGCCGGGGGGGCAGGGCTTTGTTAAGTGCCCGCCCCCCCGCCTCCTCTCTCCCGGATCGGCGCTCCGGTGCACCCCGGCCCCAACGGAGCCCTGCCCTTAAAAGTGTTCATTACATACACCTGGGAAACTGAAACCAATTGAAGGTTTCATTAGTTGCATGAGGTATCAGATGAAGAAGAACAGATTGGATTTATAGCCTGCCCTTCACTACCTGAAGGAGTTTCAGAGTGGCTTACAATCTCCTTTCCCCTGCCCCACAGCAAACACTCTGTGAGGTAGGTGGGGCTGAGAGAGTTATTTCGAGAACTGCTCTTTCAAGAACAGTTCTGACAGAACTATGGCAGCTGCAAGTGGAGGAGTGAGGAATCAAACCTGGCTCACCCAGATCCATGCACTTAACCACTACATAGTGAATGGATTTAGAAATTTGAAGGGTGTTATGCTGTTGGTCTGAGATTGTGAGCTATAGGGGAAAGGTATGTCTCTGTTTTATTAAGAGCAGTATTCCCGGAATGTTATGCATCATGTTATATCTATATATTTCATATAGTTTGTATACTCATTTCAAAATTGTGGCTGATTGCTATGGAGTGCTGCTGGATTGAGAGAAGCAGTTCTGCCTTTTGAAGAAGCTTTGTGGAAATGTGACTAGTTTTAGCTAGCTTGCCCATCAAGTCAGGACTGTTTTGCAACAAAAAAAACAAACTTATTTACAAATGAAAGAATCTTATTTGGAAGTTTGAAGCAGTATGTGTCTGCTACTGAGAATACCATTGTTTTGGATTCAAGAATCATCTCTATTTTTATCCATTGCACAGCCTTGGGATTTACTAATGAATGGAATTCACAAAACGCTGAAAAACATTTTCTATGGACTACTTTTGAAAACATTGCTAATAGTTTAGCCGGTTTCTATGGCCTGTTTTTGAAAATATTGCTGTTAAGTGGAGCCGTGAGAATTATTATTCTACTTATTAATATACACACATTGTATTTGGTTATTAATTCATCTTTATTAGCCATTGGCACATGTACTAAAATTACATACACGGTTTTCTATTTTGTCAGTAGCTCCTGATCTTAGCTGAAATGTGGTGTTCTGCACCAACTAGAGTCTCTAAACTGTAAAGTGTGGTACAGTAGTCTAGTCTGTGATGTGGATTCAGGTGGCCAGATTAACTATGTCAAAGTAGGGGGCCCTCTTCCAGGCTAGACCGAATTGGAAGAAAGTGTTTTTTGCTGCTGTATAACTCCAATGGTCTTAACTAAATCAGAAAGGGTCAGCTGAACCCCATCAAAAGTGGGGAGCACCATGTCCTTCAACACCTCCACCTTCCCAACTAGCATTACCTCTGTCTTTTTGGGGTTTAGCTTCAGCCATGCAGTGATTCAGGACCTCTACTGCATCCCCAAGATGTTTGGATAAGAATGCAGAGTTGGGTATCTTTTTATAGAGATTGAAAAGCAAGGGGGTCTCCAACCTTTTGAGTCTGATCTGTAATTCAAATGATTTGATACCCACTTCTGTCCCCAGTGCCTCAGCAAGCAGACTACATGAAGCTGCCTTAAACTGAATCAGCCCCTCAGTCCATCAAGGTCAGCACTGGCTACTCAGACAGGCAGCAGCTCTCCAGGATCTCAGGCAGTGGTCTTTCACATCGCCTCCTACCTGGTCCTTTAAACTGGAGGTGTCTGGGATTGAACCTGGGACTTCTTGCCTGCCAGGCAGATGCTGTACCACTGAGCCATGACCCCTCATTGTCCACTGTAATTTCAAGTTTTCTGAAAGTAGTGTCACACCCTATATGACAATTATTGGGATAGTTTGTTAATATAACAGAATTTTGCCCAGTCATAGAAATGTGATATTGACTGCAGTAAACAAATCTCCCAAGAAGTCTAGTGCAAAAAAAGTAAACCTACATTTATTCAAGTACACCCAGTTCACATTCAGGTCGCAGTCAAAAAGAGAGAAAGAAAGAGTACTTCCCCCATCACAAATGGCCAGCTAATCCACCATATGTGTGTGGGAGTCTGAGGGCATTGTATCTACAGGAGAAACCTGCAGAGACGTGTGTCTCCATGGAAGGCCATTTGTAGAGAATGAGAGGACAAAGGGAGAAGAGAGGTCAGAGGGCATCTCCCAGGTTAAGACAGAGAGTTATCCCAGGTACATATCTGTAGAACGTTGCAGAAGACCTGCTGGCATCCCAGACCCTGAGAAAAGGCTGCCATGTGGCCACTGAGAACAGAAGATTTCCATAGAATTTCCAGTGATTCCTAAAGAAATTTAATGTCACTGCCATTCAAGCCCCCTCCAAAGCCCTGGCAAACAGGCCTTGAGGTGCCTCCTGAAAATCTCCATGGAGGGCCCACCTCATCTCTTCAAGGAGCCCATTCCACAGAGCTGGAGTCGCAATGGAAAGGACCTGGGTTCTGGTCAATGCCAAACAGGCCATCCTAATTGGTGGGATAGCCCACAGATGGCTGCCTGATGACTGTAGCTGCCATACGGGGACATCCCACTATGAAATCAGGGGGGTTAATAACAGCTTAGTGGATGTTTTAGATCAGGAAAATATTGCTGGGGAAAGGGGGCTGAACAAATCCATTCCCAGTAATGCTGTTCCAGTGGTTGCTTTTTGATGGCTGGGGAGGGGGCAACAGTGGGAGGGCTTCTAGTGTCCTGGCCCCACTGGTGGACCTCCTGATGGCACTTGGTGTTTTTGACCACTGTATTGTTGGACTGGATGGGCCATTGGCCTGATCCAACATTGGCTTCTCTTATGTTCTTATGTTCTTTTTAAGTAAAATTCACCTCAGGGATCTCCCATCTCACATTTACTTGACCCAATCTTACAATGTACACTGGTATATACTGACAAACATCAGAGGCAGTTGTATACATCACTTGTCTTCAAAGTCCCTTGCTGTGGTCAACATAAGTTGGTTGCAACTTGGCACATACATATGTATGTTAAGTATAGTCAAGTCACAACTGATTTATGGCAACCCCCACAAGGGGTTTTCAAGTCAAGTGAGAAACAGAGGCCGAAGACAAATTCGTTGTCTGCTGCGTGTGAGACTTCTGCTCAAAGTAGTCAAGGATCAGATCTTCGTTGATGAAACACAGTTCTTTATTTCCAATCTCTACATTGGTACAGGTTCTCGGATTGTTGTCAGAGATAATGCATATGATAGAAGCAGGTCTATTATACCCTTCAGTAGAATTTGAATTGCCCATAGGTAACCAATCACCAAAGGGGAAAAACGGCGGGCAAAAGGGGTCTTTGGCCGTTTGCTTCCCACAGGAAAGAAAGCTAGGTGTTAAGCTGTAAATTTCCCTTCCCAAACCAGACCCCTTAGATGTAACCATATTCACATAACAAATGCTTTCCTCAAGGCCTTCGCACGTTGATAAGAATTGGTCTCTGTCCTCCCCTTGTCTTCCCAGCAGGGATGAATGGAATGCGGAGGCAGGAGTGTGAGAGGCCCATTGTTCCCATGCTTTGAAGTTGTCACTCTCCCGGGCAAGCAGTTACACAGACCAGGCCTGGTCAAAGCCATAAACCTGGGGTCACATATCATACAGTCATCCTGGCAAAGGATATGGTTACATGGTGGGCATAGGGGCAACTAAAAGCAATAAGCATGGATACATAATAGGTGCAAGCACAGGTTACACACAGCACAAAGCAATAGGAAGCATAGCAGAAAGTCCCAGAAATCCTTGTCTGAATCAGCAGATTCTGACACACTGCCACCCCGAAAATAAACCTACCCGGGTTTGTCTGGGAACCTTTTATGAAATGCTTTCACTAACTTAGGGGCATGCACATTTTCAGAACGAACCCATTCATTTTGTTCCGGGCCAAAGTCTACCCATCTCACTAAGTATAATAAGTGGCCCCTACGCATTTTAGAATCAAGGATTTCAGAAATTTTAAAATGGGGTGCCTCCCCCTTCATCAGTGGAGGAGGAGTCGGAGGAACTGGATGCCAAGCATTCAGCCCAGGATTCTTCTTCAGCAAGCTGAAATGAAAAACAGGGTGCCCAGAGCTCAGTGATTTGGGCAACTCCAATTCAAAAGACACATCAGAGATTTTACGCAACACTTTGTAAGGGCCAACATATTTCCACCCCAATTTCCTACTGGGTTGTAATCCATGTATATTTTTGGTGGACAAGTAGACTGAGTCCCCTGGCTGGAGATCCCAGCCCTCTGCTCTGCCACGGTCCGCATATTTCTTGTAGTCCTCTTTTGCCTTGTCCAGTGTTTTAGCTATCAGTGGCCATGAGTCTTGCAACGCTGCCCACCACCGCTTAAAGTCCGTAGGGGGAGTGTTTGGTGCGTTCTCTATGGTAGGCAGCGGTTTTCCCTCAAAGCCGCCCACCGCCATGAATGGGGATACGCCCGTAGACGAATGAATAGCATTGTTATAACTGTACTCTGCAAATGGCAGTAATTCCACCCAGTTATCCTGGTGGTAGTTAGTGTAACACCTTAGGAACTGTTCCAGGATTTGATTAGTTCGTTCGGACTGTCCATCGGTTTCTGGATGGTACCCTGAGCTTAGGGCTGGTTCAATGTCCATTAGCGTCAAAAGCTCCCGCCAGAAGTTGGCAACGAACTGACTGCCCCTATTGGATACCACGCGTTTGGGAAAAGCATGCAGCTTTATCACGTGGTTGAAAAAAGCCTTGGCCATCCCCTTTGCCGTAGGTAGCTGTTTGAAGGGGGTAAAGTGGGCTTGCTTTGAAAACATGTCTACCACCACCCAAATTACAGTTTTTCCCTTTGAGGGTGGCAGGTTGGTGATGAAGTCCATGGCTATCGCTTCCCATGGGAGAGAGGGGGTGGGCAGTGGGTGCAATAGTCCCGGAACTTCCCCCCCCCCCTTCTTTTGCACATCAAACAGGTCTGGCAGGCAGTTACAAAGTCCGAGACATCCTTGCGCATGCGCGGCCACCAGAACTGTCTCTGAACCAAATTAAGCGTCTTTAAAAACCCAAAATGCCCCGCCAATTTTGAGGAATGACAAGTCAGCAATATGTCTTTTCTTCTGTTTCGGGGTACCACTAGTTTGTCCCCATGGTACCAGCACTTGTTTTCCCGGAGGGAGCAGTCTTCTAAGTTTTTTAACTCTTCGACTTCTTCCAGGGAGTAATCCCCCCCCCCAATCGCTTCCCCACGGCTCTACCGCAGCCTGCTTACTCTGACTCCTGGTGGTCACCGCTCCTCCCAGCTGCTGGGGGGAGAACATGGAGTCGAACACCTCTTCCTTTAAGCTCTCATGCTGGGGCAATCGGGATAGTGCGTCGGCTAACGAGTTGGCCTTCCCGGGGAAGTGTTTAAGCACAAAGTTGAATTTTGAGAAAAAATCGGCCCATCGGAGCTGCTTTGCATTCAGGGATCTCTGGGTGTGCAACGCTTCCAGATTTTTGTGATCCGTCCAAATTTCGAAAGGGGTCTGTGCTCCTTCCAGCCAATGCCGCCAAGTGGTGAGGGCCAGTCGGATGGCTGCTGCTTCTTTGTCCCATACTGACCAATTTCTCTCTGTCTCGTTAAATTTTTTTGAGATGTAGGCAAGAGGGTGCAGCTTCTCATCTGGCCCTTTCTGTAGGATGGCCCCCCCATGGCCACATCCGACGCGTCTACATGAACTACAAATTCCTTTGTCTCATCGGGGTGAGCCAGGATGGGCTCCGAGGTGAAAAGAGTCTTAAGAGTCTCGAACGCCTTTTGGCATTCTCCAGTCCAGGCTATTCTCTCCCCGGGCTTCCCCGCTTCCGGGCCCCTCCCCTTGGTTTTTAGGAGTTCAGTCAGTGGGAGGGTGACTGTAGCAAAGTCTTTTATGAAGGTGCGGTAGAAGTTACAAAATCCCAAGAGACTCTGAAGCTGTTTCCTCGTTCGGGGGGCTTCCCACTGAACTACGGCCTCTACCTTGGCAGGGTCCATCTCTAGCCCCTTCTGAGAAATGCGGTACCCCAGGAAATCCACTGAATCCCGATGGAATTCACATTTAGACAACTTTGCATACAACCGATTTTTTAACAGGGTTGAAAGCACTTCCCGGACCAACTGCACATGTTCTTTCTTATCAGCAGAGTAGATCAAGATATCATCTAAGTAACATAACACCCCCTTGAATAAATGCTTGTGCAACACTTCATTTATTAAGCTCATAAAGACCCCGGGCGCGCCACTTAAGCCGAACGGCATCACCAGGTATTCGAACTGTCCCAACGGTGTGTTAAATGCAGTCTTGAACTCGTCCCCCTCCCTGATACGCACCCGGAAATATGCGTCTCGGAGGTCCAACTTAGTGAACACTTTCCCCTTGGCCGCCTCCGTTAACAAGTCTTTAATAAGGGGAAGGGGGTAGGCATTGGAAGCGGACACTGCATTTAATCCTCTGTAGTCCGTACATAACCGTAGCCCCCCGTCTTTCTTTTTCCCGAACAGAACAGGGGCCGCGAAGGGGGACTTAGCAGGGCGGATGAAGCCACGCTCCAAATTCTTGTCTAGGAATTTCCTTAGCTCCTCCCACTCCGGAGGGCTCATGGAGTAAAGTTTTCCCTTCAGTAGTTTTTCTCCCAGGATCAGCTCTATGGCACAATCCGATAGTCTGTGGGGGGGGGGGGGTAGTTCATCTGCTTTGGTTTCACTGAACACTCCCATTAAGTCTCGATATTCCCGTGGGACTGCCGAGGTCACCAGGGTGAGCGCCGCCGCTCGGAGAGGTGCCGGGGGTCCTGCCCCCCACCCCATGTCCCACTTGTGGTCTTGGCACTTTTCATCCACCCAGGAGATCTTCCCTTCACTCCATTTGATATAGGGGTCATGGGAGCTTAACCAGGGACTCCCCAACACCATAGGGAACTGGGTGTTAGGGGTGATGACAAAAGCTCTCCTCTCCCAGTGCTCCCCCGTCCCCACAATCAGTCTCTCGGTCTCTGCCACACACGCCTCTTTCATTTCTGAACCGTCCATTTGTGTGAATGTGAGTGGCTCCCCCAACGGGGCGACCTTAGGTCCTAGTCCCTCCACTACTAGAGGGCTAATCAAGTCCCGGGCACACCCTGAGTCAATTAAAGCTCGGACACGGACATGGGTCCCAGTCCCGGGGGCTATTACAGTCACTACCATATACAGTAAGGGGCCAGGGATGCTCACTGGAGATGGCGCGTCGTGGATGGGGACCTGCAGTTCTGTGCCGCTCACTGCAGGCTGTTGGAGTTTCCCGACATCTGTGCTTCTGTCAGCTCCAACTCTCCTTGCTCGCTCACGGCCCCTTCCAGCTGTAGTGCCCGGGGCTTGAACGAGGTCTTCCCTTTACTAGGGGTGCTCCCGGCTACCGGGGTGGAGGTTTTCGGGACTTTCCCCCCCCCGGGGCACACCGAGGCAAAGTGGCCACTCTCCCCGCATCTCATGCAGAGCCCCTGCTTGAAGCGGGCATCCCGGATCTCTTGCAGATTCGGCTTGGGTTTCACCTTCTGAGCTGCTTTGGTTTGGGCCACCGCTGAAGTTCCCATCTTGATGAGGGAGAAGCGTTCTTCTACGTCCGCGGCCACTCTCATCCAGGCGGCCAGCGATCCCGGTCTTCCCCCTCGCAGCACCGTCTCATACACCTCGTGGCTCAGGCCCTCCCGGTACTTTTCGATGAACAGGTCTTGGGTCCAGCCGCGAATCTTGGCTGCGATGCGCCGGAACTTGTCGGTGTAGTCCCTCACCGAGGACCGCCCTTGGGTCAGCCTCCGCAGTTGGTTCCGGGCTTTTTCTTCACCGAAGGGGTCCTCATAGTGGTGTCGGAGGGCCCACATGAAGTTGTTCACTGAGCACAACTCAGGCCCGGGGGCGTTGTGCAGGCTCACGTACCAGTCGCTGGTGGTGTCCCTCAGCTTGGACCCCATGTAGCCAATCCGGTCCCTCTCGGTGGGGTAGAGGTGCCCCCAGGTGTCTAGGAACCGTTCGATCTCTAGGAGGAAGAACCGCAGCTTCTTGGGGTCCCCATCGAAAGAAGCCGTCAACGGATAGGCGGGGGCCGGGCGAACCATCGGCCCTGCTGGCACGGGGGCCGGCGCAGGTACAGGTGAGGGCACCTGATGGGGAACGGGCTGCAGGACCTGTGGCGGCACTTGCGGCAGCACTTGCACCGGGACTCCTCCGCGAGGAACCACCGGTTGCGGGACTCCCCCTGCGGGGGGTCCTACCCCGGCCGGGGCTGGGCGAGCTGCTTGCATAGCCGTTAGGGCGTCTCGAAACTGGTACTGCAGGTCGAGGGCTAGCTCGCGCAATTCTGTGGTGAGTTGGAACCGTAAATCTCCCATCATACAGTCCAGGGCTTGAGTTTGGTCTTCCCCGTAGGGATCGGGCCCGTACGGTCCGACTCTCTCCTCTTCCAGGGGCGGGGGACGCCACTCTCCTCTGTAGGTCGTCTCGCGCTCGTCTCCCAGGAAACTCGGCTTCCCGCGGTCGGTGTGATCCGCCTGGATCGACACCCGTGCCCCCTTCCGATTGTGCACCCAGGAGTCTACGGTCCCACGACCGAAGTTGCTCCATGAGTACCTCGGGGTCACGCTCTGATGAGGAGGTGGGCGTGGGATGTAGTGAGCCCCTTGAATCATAGTCACTGGCACTTCGGGCTCCCTGCCGCCTCCTCCACCACTGGCACCCTGGTACCCCGGGGTTACCGGTTGGTCTTCGGTAGTAGGGATGGGAAGAGTACCATCGTCCGACATGGTCAGGAACGGCCAAGTCCCAGTCACAGATCTCTGACAATCTGTGAGACTTCTGCTCGAAGTAGTCAAGGATCAGATCTTCGTTGATGAAACACAGTTCTTTATTTCCAATCTCTACATTGGTACAGGTTCTCGGATTGTTGTCAGAGATAATGCATATGATAGAAGCAGGTCTATTATACCCTTCAGTAGAATTTGAATTGCCCATAGGTAACCAATCACCAAAGGGGAAAAACGGCGGGCAAAAGGGGTCTTTGGCCGTTTGCTTCCCACAGGAAAGAAAGCTAGGTGTTAAGCTGTAAATTTCCCTTCCCAAACCAGACCCCTTAGATGTAACCATATTCACATAACAAATGCTTTCCTCAAGGCCTTCGCACGTTGGTAAGAATTGGTCTCTGTCCTCCCCTTGTCTTCCCAGCAGGGATTAATGGAATGCGGAGGCAGGAGTGTGAGAGGCCCATTGTTCCCATGCTTTGAAGTTGTCACTCTCCCGGGCAAGCAGTTACACAGACCAGGCCTGGTCAAAGCCATAAACCTGGGGTCACATAGCATACAGTCATCCTGGCAAAGGATATGGTTACATGGTGGGCATAGGGGCAACTAAAAGCAATAAGCATGGATACATAATAGGTGCAAGCACAGGTTACACACAGCACAAAGCAATAGGAAGCATAGCAGAAAGTCCCAGAAATCCTTGTCTGAATCAGCAGATTCTGACACTGCGCCTCTGCGCCCCATGCCGCCGGAAGGAAGCCACCCGCAGCATTTAGACTGCAGGCGGCTTCCTGCAGCAGCGGGCGGATGCCGCACGGCCACCTCTGCCCGCTCACATTCACACCCGCTCTGGCGGGTGGAACGCGCGCACGGGGCGCACCGCACCAGCCGAGCACCACTTTAAAGTCGTGCTTGGCTGGTGCGCAAGGAGGCAGAGCGGAGGCAGAGCAGCCAAGACGGCCAATCTGTCTTCGGCCAGAGGTGGTTTGCCATGGCTTTCCTCTGCAGAGTCTTCCTAGGTTGTCTCCCATCCAAGTACCAACACTGCTTAGCTTCCGAAATCTGACACGATCGGGCCGTATGTACCATACCATCTTCCCTCCCTGGGACTTACATACCTGGGTGTTCAGGTATGAACCCTGTCAAAGGTACTCCATTAACTGAGGGTATTCCATCAAGGTAATGGTGGTTTGAAACAGACATCCTCTCAGAGATAAATCTACCAGCCTATTTGTAAACAAGTAAGCATACAAATCTAACCACAAGAATTATACTGAGGTTAAGCTAAGCGCATAACATATCAGCAACAAGGTACTCAAGGAGAAAATCACTCTTTGTTGTGCTATGGGCTGTGTGACACTATCTATAATTCTCCTTTTCTTTAACAAGCATGGCTTCCCGGAACTCTGAGACACAGTGAAATTGTGGGTACAGAACAGTCTCCAATGTGAAGGGAAGATCTGCAATTTATCTGCAGTAATAAAAGCTTGATTATCAGCTGAATGTCAAAAAGCTCAATAAAATGCATTTCATTTAGTACTAAATTCTCTCTGTCTCTCTTTGCCAGGAAATCTATTCTACTCCTTAAAGATATAGGTGTTTGTGCTGTCTGATTGCTATGATTTAAACTTAAAAAGATAAACAGTTTGTGATTTCATTGATTATCTTTTTTATTTCATTGATCTTCTTCAAAAGCTCTGCATGGTATGTAAAAATCCAGTCTGGGGATACCTGCTGCTTTGCCGTCTTCAGCAGAGTCAGGAGAGAATTGCTGACTTCAAAGTTCTAGAAGGAGCTTTTGAGAGGCTTAAATGGGCCCGGAAGAAGCCGTATGAAGAAAGCCACTGTGACCCTGTGAAAATGTCAGCTGGGAATTATGTTAAAGCCTTTTAACTCAATTCCATCCCTCATTTTTATTGCCAAAATTGGAAGGAACAAAGCTTGCATAATATGAAGCTTTTGCAAGTATTGCACAGAGGCCCACCTAGAACAGTGGCCAACCTAACAGCACGGCCTGGTCACAAATTTAGTTAAATAGTTCAATCCCATTGATTTGAAGTCATAGTTAAAGTGTGCATAAGACTGTAGCATATAGCTCTTAAACCTAGGACAGAAGGATTGTATATGCTGCCTAAATCCTAGCACTCTCTTCTGAAGAAAAAAAAATCTAATATATCAAACTCTAAAATAGAATCATGCAATCACAGAGTTGGAAGGGTCCATACAGACCATCTAGTCCAACCCTCTGCTCAATGCAGGATCAGCCTAGAGCATCCCTGACAAGTATATAGAATCATGTACATTTCCCTCATTACCTAATGCTAAAAAAGGATACCGTCAACCCATCTAGCCCTGACCTAGATAGCCCATGTTAGCCTGATCTTGTCAGATCTCAGAAGCTGAGCATGGTCAGCCCTGGTTAGTACTGGGAAGGGAAGTCCAGGGTTGCTGCTCAGAGGCCGGCAATAGCAAACCATCTCTGTTTGTCTCTTGCCTTGAAAACCCCTTGAGCGGTCACCATATGACGACTGCGACTTGATGCACTCTCCACCAACAACAACCCATTTATGGCAGAAAAACAGAGCAAAGGGATGGCATATGTGAAATCTCATGCTGAGAAATCCTGGCTTGGCGAAGCTGAATTTCAGTTTATTCTGAGTTCATTTGGTATATTAGGAAACATTTTTTGATTCCCTGGGTTGCAGCGCGGCAGGACAGACGGAGCCAAAACTTGCTCCCAGGCACCACCGGCTTCTTGTTATCCTTAGAGGAGACTTGAGAGATCTGAAGCTCCACTGCACTCCCTGGAGGAGGGTGCAGTGCAAGGGACACGACCCAGGCCCCCTGTCTGTGGTGATAGGCGAGTGGAAGCCTGTGGATTGTCTCTAGCAAGAAACGAAGAAGAACACCCATCATAAGCCATGGGTGACTAGCAGTCGCTATCCACTAAAGAGGGACTTAAAAGCTGGTACCTCATCCACAACATCAGTGAAGCATTGCACCATGAGTACTTTTTAATTTAAAGCAACTTTAACCGAAATTCTACTACATAATGTCAGCCCTTTTGAAGATTAAAAGACTGGAAGGGAGGGGTGAAGAATTTTTTTTCTGCCCCCCCCACCTTTGCCAGGGCTAGCAAAAGGATCAGAAGTTAACTGTGTAAACAATCTACTGGGTGAAAAAAAAACAAGACTGCACCTTCTTCAATTGACACTGCCAAGAATTATTATCCTCTTTCTGACTCTGGACTTTAGTAGCCTAATAAATCTTTTTGTCCTTTCTATGGAAACGTTGTAATAAATACTAAACTTTGGGATTTGTTATAATTTAATATTTGAATTATAAAGGTGTATATTTTAATGAATCTTACTCCTAACTTGTTTATGTACTTAGTTCCCAGAATAATGTATGTTTATCTCTACTGAAACTGTAAAACTCCACTTTCACCTGACTAACTGCTTTGGAATGTAAACTTCTGATAAGCCTTTTCCCTACGTTAACCTCGTTTACAACACAGCAGCTCCTGACATACACTTTTTAACTCTGTTATCTTTGCAAAACTTGGCATGGGAAATCATCTTTAGAGACTATATGATTTGACTATAATTTCTGGAAAAATGATTTCTAATGATAGACTGCAAAACACTTCAGAGGCTTTACTGTTAGTTACATCAGAATTTATGGATGACAAATCCATTCAAGTTCCCTTGAAAGACCTTCTCAATATGCTCACTGTGGCATAAAAAAAGCTGTTGAAGAAGGCTTTCACTCCGTACACCATTTGGACAGCTGCAAAAATCTGTCACGGATGCATAAAATTTTGCAGCTAAAAGAGTGATAGGTCGGCTATTATCTTCTAATAAAAGAGAGTAATGTCTTCATATATTCTATATTTTGGAGCAAAGGAAGAATTAAAAGATATCTAGGCTCAGAAAAATCATTGCATTCAAAGGTCATGTGATACCGGCTGTCTGCCCTGCCTGCACACCAGTCACATCCTCTGTGAGATCTGGGGAAAGTGGTCTTGCCTGGGTCATCCACGTCAGGGCCCCATGCTCAGACTCCCTTGAGGATATACAAGGAGGTGATCTTCAAACTGAGGGACCAAAGGCTCTGGCAAAAGAAATGTAAGTCAATAATTGGACATGAAAAAAAGAGCTTTTGAGCAGCACATTGCTAACATCATCAAGACAAAGAATAAACATTTAAAAATATATCCAGAGCAGGAATCTAGCCTGAGAAGCAGTTGGGCCTTTGGTTTAGTCTTTAGTGCTGACAAAGGAAGATGGGCAAATGGCAGAGAAGCTCAAGGACTTTTTCCCCTTCTTATTCCCTGTGGAAAGTGTGGGCATGTACCCATGCCACAGCCCCTATTTTCAAGAAGGGAGTCTGAAGAACTGACCCAAATTGAGATGACCAGATATGAAGTTCTAGACCAGGGGTGGCCAAACTTGCTTAATGTAACAGCCACATAGAATAAACGTCAGATGTCTGAGAGCCATAAGACACGAACAAATATTACACACATTTTTATTGAAAAATATGCAAATTTGCTTTTTTATTAACATTAAATTAGACTGTGTGAAAGAGCCACATGTGGCTCCCAAGCTGCAGTTTGGCCACCCCTGTCTACTGGGAAAATTAAAAACCAATTAAGTCTCCAGGTCCTGATGGCATACACCCAAGTGTTCTTAAGGAACTTAAACAGGAGATAGGTTATCTACTGACCCGTATATGTAACCTATCACTAAATTCAGCCACTGTACTAGAAATCTGGAGAACAGCAAATATTACACCAATTTTTTAAAGGGATCCAGAGAGGAACCAGGAAATTATCAGCCAGTCAGTATAATGTCTGCCCCAAGCAAATTAATAGAAATCGAATCAAAGATTGAATTATTAAGACCAAATATGTTACCTGTAAGAGTTAATACTTTTGAATCTTTATAATTGCTGTTATATATATAATGGTACAGGTGAGGCGGGAAGTCCTAAAAGTTTTGAATTGTAACTGGAATACATAGTTATATAGAAAACTGGATAGTGATGATAATATTTTAAAAGTAACTATGTAAAATTTTGAACAAGTAGAAAAATAATAAAATTTGTTTAAAAAAAAAGATCGAATTATTAGGTACAAAGCCTGCTGACAGAAAATTAGCATGGCTTCTGCAAAGCGAAGTTCTTCCTCTTCAAAAGGCTTTTGACAAGGTACCTTACCAAAGACTCTCTAGTAAACTTAGCAGTCATGGGTTAAGAGGACAGGTTCTGTTATGGATTAAAAATTGGTTAAATGACAGGAAGCAAAGAGTAGGAACCAATGGAAGAAGAAGAGGAAAGGATTGGATTTATACCTGCCCTTCACTATCCAAAGGAGTATCAGAGTGGCTTACAATCTCCTTTCCCTTCCCCTCCCCACAACAGACACCCTGTGAGGTAGGTGAGGGGCTGAGAGCTCTAAGAGAGAACCCCTCTTGAGAGAACAGCTCAGAGAGAACCTGTAACTGACCCAAGGTCACACCAGCAGTTGCATGTGGAGGCCTGGGGGATCAAACCTGTTCTCCACTTTTAACTACTACTCTCTTAACCACTACACCAAACTGGACAGTTCTCACAATGGAAGGGAATAAGCAGTGGGGTTCCACAAGGATCAATATTGGGGTCAGTAGTACTATTTAATTTATTCATAAATGATCTGGAACTAGGGGTGAGTAGCGTACTGGCCAAGTTTGCAGATGACACAAAATTATTCAGGATGGTGAAACCCAAGGCTGACTGTGAAGAGCTCCAAGAGGAACTCCACAAACTGAGTGACAATGTGGGGAGGGGATGCATATTTTGGGGGGAATGCTTTTTTCCATGGCTTCAAAATTTCTAGAAATATGCCATCTCTAAACCTGGCATTCCTGAATTCAGTCATATGTGTCTGAATAGCTTGCCTAATGATCAGATTTCTCCTTGTTACGAATGAGCAGAATGTGAGATGACCCAGCAAGTGCTTGAGCATTTCCAGTTCCATATGTCACATGGATCTTGTGAATAGCTTCATTATTCAATAAACACTTGTCTTTGTAATGAAATGCATTTTCTCCTGCGAGGTTGGCAAGCAGTAAACCTCCATTTGGCATTTTAAAAGTTTTCTTCTTCTCTCCGGGCAGAGAACCGGCTGGGAAGGAGGAAGTCCATCAATGGCTTTCCAAGCTTTTAAGAAATGCTAATAGGTTTAAACAAAGGGATGAGAAAGCCTCCCGTTCCTTCTCTCCCCCCCACTTCTCCCGGCAGGGAACAGAGTTTGGAGAGCTTTAGGCTAGAACAGCCCAGGAGTAATCTCCAGGAAGGGGCTGGAAGAAATGCTTCTCTGACCTGGGCTGACTGTGTCAAGTGGGAGGAGAAAACAGATTATAAAATCTCCTTGGCAAGAAGAAGGTGGGCTCTTTCTTTGGGATGCTAAATTCATGAGAACTCTTAGCTGAGGGCTGCAAGCAGTCAGCCAGTTTGACCATGTGCTTGCTTGGAGAACTGGAACAAGCTTCTAGGTAATGGCACCTTTGTAGGGATTTGTAACTTCCTAAACTTAAGGAGCCTGTCCTGTTTTAACTTCATGCAATGTACCCTGCTACATGTCTGGACATGTTCGCCAGGCGCTCCTGTAATGGTAATTGATACCAGCCAGGAGTGCATGGCCAAGACACCAACCTGAGCTTCAGTCCCAAAGAACAATAGACCCTAGGATCCTGATTGTCCCCCTATCAGAGGCTTAGGATATTCAAATAGTCCTATGATAGCCTCTGGTGGGAACCTAATCCTTGTTTACACAATCCCCCATGGGGGCGAGGTCGGGGTGTGGCTTACCTATAAATATAAGAAGGCCCCCCAACCACCATCCCTCATGCTTCCACTGACCACTTAATAAAAAGAGCTTTGTTTGAAATCACTCCATGGCCTTCTGAGTCCAGTATATTTCAGTGGCAATGAAGGTGGGATCCCGATGAACGACTTGCTGGCTGACTCCAGCTCCACAACGAGCCCTGATCAGTCAGCCACCGGCACCGTTCAGCTCCAGCGCCCAGCAACACCACCTCCAGTTCCTGAGGATCTCGTTCAATGCAACGCAGCTCCACGAGTCCAGATGGGCACCACTCCGGGACAGCAGATCACCCCCTTCAACCTTACATGCCTCAAGGACTGGGAGGCATGGGCTGACCAGCTTGTCTCGTTCTTCGATGTGGAGGATGTCACGGATGCCGGGAAACACAAGTCCTGGCTAATGAGCCCCTGTGGCGTCAAGACCCTCCGGCTGGTAAGAAGTCTCATTGCGCCTCACTCCCCCACCGAGGTCTCCTATGATGAGATCATGAAGGCGCTCAGGACGTACTTCACACCAAAGCCCTCCAAACTCACCTGACATGTAGAATTCTGCAGCAGAGTCTAGCAGAAGGTTGAGTCTGTGGCCACATTCCTGGCTGATCTTTGCTGACTGGTTGTCGGCTGTGAATTTCAGGCAGTGGAGGACACCCTCCTCACTGCATTCGTTTGTGGGGTCCATGACCCCAAGCTTTGCAGGAAGCTCATGGCCCTCTCTGATGCCACTTTAGATACTATGTTATGAACTGCATGTGCCTGTGAGATTTCACAGAGGGACAGGTCTGGGGCCTCCATGGCCACCCATCGCACCGCAGTCTCCTCGGGATCTGAGTTCTTCGAGGACAAAGACACCCTCCAGGTCTGCTGCCGACCTCCTGGACCCATCTCCTGACCAGTCTCCGAGAGGAGCAGCTCTAGCGCACACAGATCAGCCACCCCATCCCCTGTGCATTTCCGATCTGGTGCCCTGGCCTGAGCCAGGTGAGGCAACCCGCATGACCACCGGAATTGCTATTTCTAGGATGCAGAGTGCTGGTCATGTGGCAAGAAGGGCCACATCGCTCACGCCTGCTGCTCCTGCTCCAACTGCCACACTCTAGCTGCCTACCAGGAATCAGTGGAAATTCATGTGACCTCATCACCCCGCCACCAGGTACTGAGCTTGCCCCGGGACACCCCCCAACAAGATTAAGGTCCCGGTCCTAATTGAGGGTTCCCCCTGCACCATGGAGTTGGACAGAGGGTCCTCATACTTCATTATTTCAGAAGACACCTTCCGGAAACTCTGTCTGCGGGGGGGGGGGGGCGCTTAAGGAAAACCCTGGGCTTAACACTACAGGATTTCCAGAAAAACCCCATCACGATCCGGGGGCTGGGCAAGTTCAAGGTCCAGTTCAAGGACTTTTGTGGGAAACTGGACCTCCTGGTGGTGGCAGGCAACCTCATCAGCTTGCTGGGACTCTCCTGGTTCCAGCCCCTGGGGTTGGGAGTCACAGGGGTTAACAGCCTCCAGGCTACAGACTTCCAGGACATTTGCATGGAATTCCCGGCAATATTTGATGGTGCACTAGGCTCCTACACTGGGCCCCCTGTATCGCTGGACCTCAACCACCACTTGCTGGCTACCGCTTGCAGTTCAGCTGAAAATTGAGCAGGAGCAAGACAAATTGGTTGCGCAGGGGGTCCTACAGCTCGTGTCACATGGCCGCTGGGAAACCCCCATTATAACACCGCTTAAATCTAATGGGGACATCCGCATCTGCATGGATTATAAGTGCATGCTAAATACTGTACTTCAGGCACACGCCTACCCCGTGCCTGTGATTAGCCACGTACAGGCTACATTACCGGGCGCTAAAGTATTCAGGAAGCTGGATCTGGCTCAGGCCTACCAGCAGCTGCCGGTCAACGATGCAACAGCTGAAGTTCAAACTATTGTCATACACAAAGGGGCGTTCAAGGTAAAGCGCCTGCAGTTCGGGGTTAGCATTGCCCCAGGTCTTTTTCAGGAACTGATGGACCACTTACTGAAAGGGTTACCAGGAGTCCAGCCCTTTTTTGATGATGTCCTGATCACAGCTCCGGATGTCAAGACATTCTCCACATGCCTCCAGGCCGTCCTTCAGTGCTTCCAAGACACGGGCCTGAAGGTGAAGAAAGAGAAGTGTCTGCTCGGCGTGCCATTGGTGGAGTTCCTGGGATTCACCGTGGACACACAAGGAATCCACCCTACTCAGGACAAGGTAAAGGCCATCACTGAGGCCTTGTCCCCCAGGTCCAAGGTGGAGCTCCAATCCTTCTTGGGACTATTAAATTTTTATCACACCTTCCTTCCCCACAAGGCAGCAGTTTCAGGGCCTCTGCACAGGCTCCTGGATAAAAATGCAAAGTGGGCTTGGGGGACCCGCCATGCGGCTGCCTTCCAAGACATGAAAGACTTACTAGTATCTAATGCGGTCCTCGCCCATTTTGATGAGTCTCTCCCCGTGGTGTTGGCCTGTGACGCATCTCCATACGGGGTGGGGGTGGTGCTGGGGCATCACTTGCCAAACGACCAGGAGGTTCCAGTCGCTTACTATTCCTGGACCTTGCCTACGGCGGAGCGCAACTATGTGCAAATAGAAAAGGAGGTGCTGGCAATCATGGCCGGCGTAAAAAAATTCCATGACTACTTTTATGGATGGAGGTTCACAGTCACCATGGACCATAAGCCGCTCCTGGGCCTCCTCGCCCCAGACCACCAGACCCCACACATGCTGTCGCCATGCATCCTGAGATTGTCCATTTTCCTCATGGGCTATCAATTCTCTCTGGTGCACTGCCCCGGCAAGGCCATGGGCCATGCAGACATACTCAGCCGCCTGCCACTGCCTTCCTGTGACCTGGTCCCAGCCCCTGCCTACCACGTCACCCTCCTGGAGGACCTCCCTGATTGGCCGGTCCAGGTTGCTGACGTCATCTGGTGCACTGCCCGGGATCACCTGCTCTCCTGGGTCTTTGACTCAACTGTCCTGACCCAGAATTTGCTGCTTTCTCCGCCCACCACAATGAGCTGTCTACCCACAAGGGGTGTCTGCTCTGGGGCTCGAGAGTAGTAATTTCGGAGCCACTCTGCAACTGGATGCTCACCACCCTCCACGAGTACCACCTGGGGATTGTCCAGATGAAAGCCCTGGCCCACAGCTATGTGTGGTGTCTGGGACTGGATAAGGACATTGAGGACCAGGTTCGCAAATGCTCCAAGTGCCAGGAGTCATGGCCAGACCCTCCCATCCATTCCTGGGAGTCAGCGCAACAGCCCTGGTCCTGGCTCCATATCGACTTTGTGGGGCCAGTCCAGGGGCAGCTGTTTTTTATCTTAGTAGACAGCTTCAGCAAATGGCTAGAAGTGGTGCCTGTATGAGCCATGTCCTCCAAAGCAGCCATCAGGGCCATGTGGTGCATCTTCTCCATGCATGGCCTCCTGGACACCCTGGTCTCCGATAATGCCACCGTCTTCACCTCCGCAGAGTTCCAGCACTTCATGGAGCTATATGGCATCAGACACATAAGGTCTGCCCCTTTTCACCCGGCCACAAACGGCCAAGTGGAGTGCATGGTCCGCACTACAAAGGAGGTGCTGAGGTGTATGGACCATGGGGACTGGGAGTTTAAACTAACAGCCTTCCTGTTCGGCCAACATTCCACTCCCCACTCCTCCATGGGTCGCAGCCCAGCCGAGCTGCTGATGGGCCACCAGCTCACATCGCAGCTTGACCACCTTCACCCCGACTGGGTGCCTACCGCCTCCAAGGAACCCAACGTTCCCCGGGCCTGGTTTCTATCTGGAGGACCCAGTTTACATCCAGAACTACACGCGGGGTCCCCTCTGGCTGCTGGGCCAAATTGTCCACATCACCGGTCCCCTCTCATACAAGGTTGCTGGTGAGGATGGACAGCGTTGGAAGCAACATGTGGATCAGTGGCTGCGCTTTTTTGTCAGTGATGCCCCAGGAGACAATGGGGAGGACATGTCCGACCCAGACTGCAATGAACCAGAGGACCGAGGCCGCAAGACTGCACACCCAGCTCCACTCCCACTCAAGACCCCTCTGGACTCCACTCCCGAAAGGCCTCTGCCGGAGGCTACGGCCACCGCTCCATTTCCAGTGCCTGAACCAGCGCCAGCTCCTAACTCTGCAACAGAGGTCCTGGCCACGCCAACAACCACAGCAGCTCCGCGACGCTTGGGCAGAGAATGCAGGTGCCCGGCACATCTTAAGGACTATGTTAGTTAGGGGGGGAATTCCGAACTATGGGGGGAGGGGGTGTGATGTACCCTGCTACATGTCTGGACATGTTCGCCAGGCATTCCTGTAATGGTAACTGAAACCAGCCAGAAGTGCATGGCCGAGACACCAACCTGAGCTTCAGTCCCAAAGAACAATAGACCCTAGGATACTGATTGTCCCCCTATCAGAGGCTTAGACTATTCAAATGGTCCTATGATCGCCTCTGGTGGGAACCTAATTGTGAGGCTTCTGTGCTAACAGTAAAAGATCAGACCTTTGTTGATGAAAACAGAGTTCTTTATTAGTCTTAATACTGCTTGACAGGTTCTCGGATGTTTGTTAGAGATGCCAGGTAGAAAACAGTCAGAGTTAATATACCCTCCCGCTTGTTTGAACCCAACATGAAACCAATCACATTTAGGATAGAAAACGCGGGAGATGGGATCGAGCCGTTTGAATTCCCACAGGAAGGTGAGGTGCTAAAGTTGTAAAAATTCCCCTCTTGAACTGGGCAACCCAGATGTGTGAAACCGATGCATAACAAAATGACTCTGTGGGCAATAACAGACCTTCAAGGCTCTCACAACAAGATAAGAGAGTCTCTGTCCCAGGAAATGGGAGGAGGGAAGGCATGGGAGGAAAAGCCATTTGTTCATCTGTGACGTGTAAGAATGTGGGGTCGCCACTCTCCCGACAGAAACGGTTACATTGTACAGGGCTCATGAAAGCAATACATTTCAAGGTGACAAAAGGGTAGGGGGAAGCAGACATGGCAGGAGACATGTAACATTTCATTTGATTAGAGCAAACAATGCAGTCTTTTGTCAGGCCCCCTGACACTAATCCTGTTTACCCAATCCCCCTTGGGGCGAGGTCAGGGGTGTGGCTTACCTGTAAGTATAAGCAGGCCCCCCGGCCACCATCCCTCATGCTTCCACTGACCACCTAATAAAAAGAGCTTTGTTTGAAATCACTCCACGGCCTTCCAAGTCCAGTATATTTCACTTCAGATCCACAGAGAATGTATAGCAATAGGGACAGGGGATTTGTGCTTTTACCAATTTCTCTTGCTTTTCTTGCTCAATCTGGCGATGTGCTAAAAGTACGCTTGTCAACATTTTCTTTTTAATAAATACTTCAAACTTTTGATGCTGGGAGCAGTTCACTGTATCACATGGGCCTCTACTGTGTTGAACATGCTATTTTAAAAGGGGTTCCAGGAAAGTTGGCAAGCTGCTATTCCTCCCAGGGTACCCAGGGCATTAAACTGTCCCCGTGAATTCGTGAGTTGGGACCGATGCCTCTTTGATCAGAAACCAGTTCGGTCTATGTGAGCTATGGTATTGAGTTTGCTAAATTTGCAGCTGTATAGTAAGTGGCAAGATCAGGGACTGCCAGGCCACCCATTCGGAGGGGTCTTCGCATGGTCTCATACTTGATCCATGGCTTTTTGTGTTGCCATAGAAATTTGGTGACATTATGTTGCCATTTGCGTAGCATAGATTCCAGCAATTCTACAGGTATCATCCAAAAGCAGTAGAGATATTTAGGAAATATAAATGTCCGGAAAGTACTGATTCTGTTCAACCGGGATAACTTTAAAGTTCCAGTTCTTGAGCATTGTTTGAATTTCCTTGTCAATTTGCAGATGATTCATTTTAATAAGTTCCACTAGGTTTAAAGGTATTTTAATTCCTAAGTAAGACAAATACGATTTAGACCATTGAAATGAATATTTGTTTTGTAATATTTGTGTCCTGGTTGTGGAAAGATATATTGGGAATAATGAAGACTTTGTGTGGTTCACCCTTAGTCCCGTCACCTCTCCGAATGTGAGTCCTGTCCCTCTCCCTCCCAGCAGGCAGTTCTTTGAAAACGGGCAGGTTGTGGTAGAGGGTGCTCAAAAAGAAAAGCCCCTCCAGGGAGTTGGGAACCCCTAGGGGGGCAGGGCAGAAAGGGGCCTGCAGGCGAGATCAGGCACATTCTGCCACAGTGTCTTGTTAGTGTCTATTGCTATGAGGTTCTCGTAACACAACACACACAACCCTTAAAGCAATCCTTCAGGGTATGTTAGGCTCAGAGACATTATGAGAGCTGAAGGCAGCCCAGTACATCAAAGCTTGTATCCCATTGAATGGAGAACTGGGGAGATCCAAAAGGGAATCAGTATGGAGTCCAAGCCAATTGCAAGTTGGCAGTGAGCCAAGGGCAAAAACTGGCATAAGAACAGATAAGCAGTTGTGAAACTAAGAGACTGGGGTGTGTGCAAAAGGAAGGACAGCAGGAGGAGGCCAGGCATACAGAGATACTTGGAGCAAAGCCATACAAAATAAACAAGGTGAGAATACGGTCCACAAGCTTGTAAAACTAAACCAGTTCAGGAAAAAATACGTATGAAGCTGCCTTAAACTGAATCAGACCTTGGTCCATTGAAGGCAGTACTGTCTACTCAGGTGGGCAGCAGCTTTCCAGGGTCTCAGGCAGAGGTCTTTCCCATCACCAACTGCCAGATCCTTTCAGCTACAGATGACAGAGATTGAACCTGGGGCCTTCCACATGCCACAGCCCCTCCCTGACAGTGGGCTGCCTGCAGGACAGAGGCCAGGCCCTGGGTGGACAATACAACTCTCTCTCTCCCCACCCACCCACCCTCTATCTATCTGTTCGTCCATCTATCTGTCCATCTATCCATCCATCCATCCATCCATCCGTCTATCCATCCATCCATCCGTCTATCCATCCATCCATCCGTCTATCCATCCATCCATCCATCCATCCGTCTATCCATCCATCCGTCTATCCATCTATCTATCTATCTATCTATCTATCACTGCTCATATGGCTATCACCAAAAGCAGAAAATAGAACCAAAAATATTTTAAATTTTTTTAATGGGTGTTTAGGTAGCAAATAAGATAGATGTTCTTTAACGACTCGTTCTTTCTCCACTCTGCAGCCTCGAGTTAGGATCACGAGCAGTGGGCAGACCAGAAGGCTCATGTGAAGCCCTCCTAAGCCAGGATGACTGTTGTAGCCCACACTGAAAGCTTCATACATCTGAGTGTGGTTTAATACAAACCCAGCATGTTATCCACTTAGGGCAAGGAAAAGAAAGTAGAGTTCTTTGAAATCCAAAAAATGGTGAGACAGATACAGCAACCACACTTGAATTTATGATGGCTGAGAAGAATAAACGGCACTTCTGCCTACATAATCTTATGCTATTGTTTATTTCCCTTCAACATCCTCCCCCCCTTGTGGAGAAAATGTAAAAAACTGTTTTCAGAATGGAGGGATGCATCTGTGATGAGTTAGACATTAATAACATTAATTCACAAACATTTAGTACCCCCATTACCCAACTGTTCTTGCCTTTAAAAAAAACATGATGTTAATCAGAAAAAAGAAAGAAATGTTTTAAAGAGGAAACTAGCTGAAGATCGTGCATCCATATAAAGCTGATTCTGTGGCACATAAGTAAGCTTTGAAAGAAAGTATTGCTACAAAAAAAGAGACCCATTTGCAAGTATGAATTATGTCTTTCAAATACCTTGTTGCTGTACAAAAGCCACATTATAGAGCATTTTGCTACATCTTGCTGCAGCTATTACATGAACATTTCATTGTTCATTGGCCCTTGGGGAAAATGTCATGGTTTTGCTACATGCTGCCAGGAACAGTGTTGCTGATTCCATCACATTGTCTACCAGCATGGATAGAGTGAAGGATCATAAGGCCTTTCCTTTATCATGACATTATAGGGAGAAAACTGCATTCAGCTAGGTGTTAACGGACTATGAATCCATTCCACTGTGGCTCAGTGGAAGAGCATCTGCAGAAGGTCCCCATTTGAATCCTCGGCACCTCCAGTTACAAGGTCTGGCAGCAGGTGATGGGAAAGAGAGAACTAATGCTGAGCAGACAATACTAGCTGTGATGGATGGACCAATGGTCTGATTCCATTTAAGGCACCTTCTTGTGTTCATGGGTCCATGAGTAACGGCAGAGTCTACCTCTAGCACAGGGATCTTTGTTATGGTAGGTGTCTTCCGGCAGATCAAGGCAAGAGAAAGAGATCACCATGACCAGAACAGATTTGTAAGATCCAACACAAAGGTTTCAGCCAAAGAACAATATTTGTTGGTATATTTCCCCCTGTTTTCAGCTAACGTTGAAAATGGAGCTCAGGGCTTGGCAATTTCATGGCTGACATGTGTTTCCATAACTCAGAGGATGACTTTGATTTCTATTGAGGGTGGCATCTGGTTTCACTTGGAGGGCTTTCTAGGAAACATTTCCTAAACAAGGGAGCTTCATATTTGCATATTTTCATATTATTCAGATGATCATATACTTACAATAATGTGCATTGAAGTGGCTGGCAATGGACTGTAACTGCTGCTTTGATTAGGGTTCCATTTACAACCTTTCCTTTTGTGAAAGCAGAAATGTTTGTACCAAGTATATTTTAAGAGTGTGCAGCTCTTTTTTCATGGAAAATCCAATTTCCTGCTTATATCACCAAGATCTACTGCAGCAAATATATTATCCATCCAGAACCCTATATATCTATGTATATTCATTCCAAATCCTGCCCCTTAGATCATGTTCCATTTTTTTGGTGTGAAATCTGGTATCTTGGGGAGAGGTACTTGTGAAGAAAATGGTTCCCTAAAAACAGTGGTCATTTTAAAATCTTTGGTTCAGGCCTCAAAATGTGGCCTAGAAAGAGTACCCAGAGATAGAAGAGACACTCTGAAGTGAAATAAGCAGACCTTGTCATTTTTAGATAGCACGCAGCTGTGTAGAAGAGGGAGCGCCTAGTACCAACTTCCAATTAACACATTCTAACCAATTGAGGTTTATGGATTTCACCTGTGGGGAAGGGAGGGCAAGACAAATCTGCAGTAAATGTCGATTCCTCTCAACCTGGTCCAGTCACCCTATAGGTCCTTTGCCCAGCAAGAGGGAGTTACATCATCTCAGTGGGTTTACCTTGGTCCTTTGGGACCCTTTACCCATAAGAGTGTTAGTTTTCAGTTAGCTGTGGCTGTTGTTGGTGACTGTGTAGTACCTGCCATGCAGTTGCTCTTATGCTCCTGGCAGCCATCTTGATTGCTCGCTTGAGAGGGCCAAACAGCTTGCTGGCCCTGGCTGACTCTGGAGAGAGCTGTGTGATGCTGAGAAATTTCAGCCAGAGATGGAAGAACATCTGGTAACTTGGAACCATTGTATTACTGTGTTAGCAAGAATTCTTATTCTTAGGTTTCTTATTTTCCCTTTTCATGTCCTTTTTATAATATTTTTTGCACCTTAATAAAACAAATCTTACTTGCTTCTGGTTTTTGCCTTCAACTGACCTCAGTCTAATTCCAGTGTTTTAGATACAGTTTATTAGAAGTTTATTAGACGGTTCAAAACAAGACTGCTGAGCAGGGCTCGGGGATGTGCTTAAATGCCAGTCTAAACTACACCCCCGGCCTCACCCAATCCCCATGATAGGGTCATTTACCCTGCACCATGTACCATAGGTCCCTTTATTATTCCTGAGTGGCTTATTGGTCCAAATTGGGATCCACATGGGCTATTGTCTACAGAAGCGAAGCTCTGGCAGCAGCCCGACCACATGCGAGATCTCCGACCACATGCACGGTCGCCATTAGTACACAACAAGTCCGTCCATCTCAGGTTGGGTCTTCCTCTTTTCCTGCAGCCTTCACATTTTCCTAGCTTGGTTGTCTTTCCCAGTGACCCTTGTCTTCTCATAGAAGGCGGATGACATCGTGTAAATCTAGCACAATCAATGGGTTGGGAAAACCCAAGAACAGTCCAATAGGGTTTGGATTATAGAAATCTGAAAACGAACAGAAATCTCAGACAGAGCCAGACCATGCCGGAGCTCCATCTTCAGAAGCAGCAGGGTTATTTATTTATTTCATTTATTTTTCCGATTTCTACCCTGCCCTCCCTGCCAAGGTTTAGCGTTGCCTACTCCAGGCTGGGGAAATTCCTGGAGATTTGGGGGCTTGGAAGGCAGAGCTCAGCAGTAACACCGTCACCACCAACCATCGTAATCATAGAGCCCTGGACCTTGGCTTTGGCATCTGCAGCCTGCGCTCCCTCTCATATCAGGGAGGCCATGGAGCAGAATAATTGTTAGGCCTTTGTATGCGCTCATACAGGACGCCATCGTTAGGCAATGAATTAAATATCACCAGCACTTTATGCGATTGAATTGTTTATAATCGAACTGTTATTAGATGATTTTATGTGGATTTTAATTGTTTTTTGTGTATCAAACTGTGTAAGCCACCCTTAACCTGCTTTTGTGGGGAGGACGGGGTATAAATTAAATAAATTAAATAAATGACATGATACCACTGAGTCCACCCTCTGAAGCTGCCATTTTGTCCAATGGAAGTGATCCTCTGTAGTCTGGAGAGCATTTGTAATTCCGGGAGAACTTCAGGCCCCACCTGGAGATTGGCAACCTAAGCAGTGTTGGCAGGGTACTTTACCGTCCTGCAGGAGTCAGAGAAGCTGCAGTCACTGGGTGGAATGTCCCCTTTCATGCCATTCTCTGCAGAAGAGCCCTCCTGAGATCTGGGGACACGATAACTCCTGTGTTTGATTACTTTCCCATTCCGAGGTGCCCTTGTGGTGCTTTAGTGAAGAAGCCGCCATGCTAAGTGCTGTCTGCCATTTTTAGCTAAATGCCACCATTCACTTTGCATCGCAATATACAGGATGGGGCCACAGTGGTATTTAATCACAATAAAGAAGATTCTTCCTCTTGAATTAAATGTCGAGTGTTCTCTCTTTTGTCTCGCTGAGAGGTCTTTTCTGTGCAGCCAATGAACCTTCCAATTGCGCAGCAATTCAGTTATTCTAAATGGGATGCTTTGCAAAGTAACCGCAACAGAGCACTCTTGGGTTCTTCAATATTTCCAGTGAAGATTCATGGATATTAATACAGAGGACTGAGGGGAGACTGGGAAAGTTGCTGAGAAATTGTGTTCAGAAGCTGGAGAACAATCGTCTTCTGAATACTGGTCTAGACAAGCATTTCCCTACCGGCGGGTGAGCGGGGGGGGGGGGGAGGGACTAGACAGTGGGCTACAAAGCCTTTTTGCAGTTTTTATGATTTTTTCAATATGTTTGGACTTGTGGCTCACCATCAGTGTTCCCTTAAGCTGAGTTAGTGTGAGCTAGCTCACATTTTTTTAGCCTCCTGCTCGCACATTTTTGTCTTAACTCAGGAAGGATGGCTGCAGAGCAAGCTAATTTAGGCAGTAGCCAAATTGTTCACTCACAACTTTAATGTGTCAAGGTTTCAGTTTTGTTTCTCTTCATTCGGCTTCACTGTTCACCTTGCCATGAATTAGGAGGGAGGGAATTCCTAAGGTGGGGAGTATGTGTGTGTGAGTGCTTGCTTGTAGTAGCCATAACTTTTCACCACGTCGTACCCCTGGGCCTTTTCTCATGGGATTGGCCTTGGAGACTCTTTCGCCTGGCTAGGCTAGATAAGACACTGTATATCTGTCAGGGTTGTCATAATAACGCTAGGGGCCGAGGGCGGACGTATGCATGGGGTGTGGGGGTGCAGTTGAGCATACCTATAATCTTTGGATTTTGCACACTTTCTTTGTTCCTGACAAAGAACCAGTTCCTGTAGTAAGCAAATCTCCAATAAAGCATCATTATAGAAGTGCTGTGGAGAATGTCTTAACTGGGGATCTGACATAATGCCAGGAGCTCACAAAGAAGAATTTTTGCTCATAAGACTCCACAGCTTAGAGGGAGCATTGCTCACCGTACCAAAAAGGCTGGTTTAGAGCAGGGGTTTTCCAGTATAGTACTCATGGGTGATGTCCACAAACACCTTTCCTAGGGGCTGCCAACCTCCAGATGGCACCTGGAGATCTCCTGCCATTACAATTGATCTCTAGACAATCAAAATCAGATCCCCTGGAGAAAATGGCTGCTTTGGAAAGTGGACTGTATGGTGTTATACCACACTGAGGTTGTTCCCCTCCCCAAACACCACCCTCCCCAGGCTTTACCCCCAGAATCTCCAGGTATTTCCCAACCCAGAGCTGGCAACCCTGCCTTGCCTGGCACCCACCTAGTGTTTTTAAAAAGTGGGTGTGGCCATGTGAAGTCAGCAGACCTTCTGATTGGCCACTGGAGATCAGATTGGCTGCCGGAATGAAAATAATGCTGTTTCAGCTGGAGCTGCCACCCCAGTGTTAGTTTTATTCTCTCTCACTCTTCTTTCCTAGTATACTTTGTAAATCACCCCTCTTCTCCCCTGCCCTGGGGCTCCCAACGTGTGTGGAGCCTCACCTTGTGTGGCAGCCATTTTGTGGTTGACCCCACCTCCTGCAGCAGACATTTTGTGTCAGAATTCCAAAGGTGCCCACAGGCTTAAAAAGGTTGGGGATCCATGGCCTAGAGAAAGTATGTCCTACTCAGAGCAGTTCTGCTGTGGTGGCAGCATTCTTTCTTCATCCACAAAACATGATAGAGAAGATGTTCAACCCCCATGACCACCTTTTATTCACACTTGGAATGAAAAGTCAAGGAATGCCCCCCCCCCCCTTATCCCAGACTGGAACTCATTTTTAAAAAACAAAGAATAGCAAAACTTTAAAAACTGGAATTTCCCTGACTTGGATAGCCCAGGCAAGCCCAATCTCATCATATCTTGGAAGTTAAGCAGAGCCAACCCTGGCAAGTACATGGAAGGGAGACCTCCAAGGAATACCAGGACCGGGATGCAGAGGCAGCTAATATCAAGCCACCTCTCTGAAACATCCTAGCCCGCCTAGGGGGCATCCAGAAGTCACCATGACTTACAGGCTTGCAAGCACCAGGGGTCATTTCGAGCAGGAGCTCGGGGGAGTGCAGCTCCGGGAGTTGGTGCTAGCCCCGCCCCCCGCGGGGGAATGCCTGCTTGTGTCTTGGCTGCAGCAAAATGACCCCATCCCCTGGAAAGGTCCTTGTTCCTCCGACCAGCCTTCTGAAGGCTTTCAGCCACCACTGGAGCGATCCTCCCAGAAGAGTGGTATTTCTGAGGCTTGGATTAGTAACTGTCCCCTCTTTGCCAGCTCTCTCTCTCTCTCTCTCTCTCTCTCCTTCTGACATACTTCCGGTGATGTCAGGTGGTTTAGCATATGCAAATAAGTTATGCGAATGAGTTATGCTAATGAGCTCCTTCACCTCTTTTTCTACGAAATGACCCCTGGCAAGCTCTCTCTCTCTCTCACACACACACAGGGCCGGTGCCACTAGGCAAGACTACCTTCTGCCCCCCCACCCACCCCCCAGTTTTCAAACATAAATGTATTTTAGAAAGAATAAAAAACACAAAATTTGAAAATGCTAATTTTTTTTTTTTAATTTTAATTGTGAATGTCCAGGCATGATTCGTTGGGCGAGAGACAGCCCGTCTATGCTCTAGTTCTTCACAATAGGAATGCCAACCTCTATGTGGGAACTGGAATTGATCTCCTCTCCAGACAACAGGGATCAGTTTCCCTGAAGAAAATGGCTGCTCTGGAGGGTGGAGGTCCCTCCCCCCACTAGGAGGGTCTGGGTTGGAAAATACCTGGAGACTTAGGGGGTGGATCTGGGAGAGGGTGGGGTTTGGGGAGGGGAGGGGCCTCAGCATGGTACAATGGCATAGAGTCCACCATTCAGAGCAGCCATTTTCTCTAGGGGAGCTGATCTCTGCCAGCTGGAGATCAATTGTAAAAGCGGGAGGTCCCCAGGCCCCACCTGGGGGTTGGCAGGCCTACCCCGAACCCTGCCTTCCCTAGTCTCTGACAGCATCTTCTAGCCTATGATGATGCTTTCAAGGAAAACAATAAATGTCCCCCAGAATGCAGCTTTATAGTTCAGAACTCACACGTGCAGGTCATGAGGACTAGCAGGAGGAATGGTAACACACTTCTAAGGGTCCCTTTCTTCTAGTGTAGGCGCTAGGGGTGTCAACATTTAAACTGGTCCCTCTGGCTGCTCCTTTAGTATCTGTTCATCTGCAAGTAATTACCAGGTGACCTTAGTTAACATCATTCCCTGAAAAAGTTTCAGCTGCCTCTCTGCACGCATTGAACCTCAATTAAAGGGACAGGACATTTTCCTTCTACAGTGTGACAGCCCTAGTAGGCACAAGAACCAAGTTTGAGTCCAGTGGCAACTTTAAGACCAACCAAGTTTAATTCTGGGTCTGCGCTTTCGTGTGCATGCACACTTCTTCAGATAGTAGGCACTGTTACCACATGGAGCATACTTCCCTTTAAGGCTGGTCACCTAATCATAAACCTTTTGCATAACTGTGCCAATGAGAACAATAAGGCTTAATTTGCATTGCCAGTAGCCATGCATTGAGAAGGAATTGACTGGAACTTGGAGCAAGGAGTTTGCACTCCTGGCTGCTTCTACCAGCCCCTAATCCCCCCCACCCTGGGGCGCGAAGAGAATTTGGCAAACCTTGTAAATTGCTGGTGTCTCTGCAATGGACTCAAACCTCTTATTGCCTCTACGAGGGGAAAAAGGCAGAGCACAGCTTTTGGGACCCAAGTCACACCCTTCCTTTGAATGGGGGCACTTTTTGCTCCACAGGAAGCCACTCTTGAAATGAGCTGGGAAGCGTTGCCTGCAAGGTTTCAAAGGCTTCTCCTCCTCCCTGGCCCCTCCCCACTGAGCATCTTCATGGGTTCACCCCCACTACACTTTTTAAACAAGAAACAAACCTCTTGGCTGAGCCCACAGCAGCACGGCAAAGGCACGTGGGGGTGGTGGCGGCAGTGCCCGGGTGTGGGGGAGGGGGGTTCACCTCTCTGTGCCTGCAGCCGGTGCCCAGGCCCATGTGGGCTCTTGGGCTTTGGCGCCAGGTGAGGGCAAGAATGCCAGCCTTCCTTCCTGGGACTCCCTCCCTCCCCCCAGTCCACCTCCATCCAGGCTGGGGACACCCAGCAAGGGCCCATCCCACTCCTCATGGGGAGCCAGTTTGGTGTAGTGGTCTGAGCCTGCCTTTGGTGGGGAGAGCGGGATATAAATTCAAGAAATAAATAAATAAGTGCGCGGACTCTAATCTGGGAGACCCGGGTTTGATTCCCCACTCCTCCACTTGCACCTGGCTGGATGACCTTGGGCTAGGGCTGCCAAGTCCAACTTGGGAAATATCTGGGGACTTTGGGGGTGGAGCCAGGAGACTTTGGGGGTGGAGCCAGGAGAAAGGAAGTGACATCATTTTGTGATGTCACATCCTGTGATGTTGCTTCCACATGCTGACACATGAACTCATGAAGTTTCCTAATACTGAAGGTCAGTATTGACTACTCAGACTGGTAGTGGCTCTCCAGGGTCTCAGGCTGAGATCTTTAATGTCACCTATTACCTGATCCTTTTTTAGCTGAAGAGGCTGATACCTCCTGCATGTCAAGCAGATGCTCTATCACTGAGCAATGGCCCTACTGAATCCTTCCTCATCTCGGCAGAATATGAAGCCCTAAGTGCTACACAAGTGCTAAATATGATTTTCATATCATAAGAACAGGAGAGAAGCCACAGTGGATCAGGCCAACAGCCCATCCAGTACAACACTCTGTGTCACAACAGTGGCCAAAAATACCAGGTGCCCTCAGGAGGTCCAGCAGCGGGGCCAGAACTCCAGAAGCCCTCCCACTGTTGCCCCCCAAGCACCAAGAATGCAGAGCATCACTGCCCCAGACAAAGGGTTCCATTTAGACCTTGTGGCTAATAATAGCCACTGACAGACCTCTGCTGGATGGGGACAGAGAGAGAGAGACAGACAGACAGACAGACAGACAGACAGACAGCTTTTTCACTTACTCTTGCCCAATTCCCAGGCTTTATTTCTGGCCCTTGTTTCACCCAGCTGTTGTCCATGTAAGTCCCATAACTTCTCCCCCCCCCCACAGCATAGGCTTTTTGGTGGCTAAAGAGGACCTTTGTCCTCCCCTTTTAGCCAGCAGAAAAGCTAGTTGGATCCATCCCTAACTTAAAATACCGGTTACTTGATGTACAAATGCTTTTAAAAATGCAGATTTTTACTGGGGGGGGGGGGGACACGGTTGAAAGAAACAGAAAATTGGCATAAAAATGAGGAATCCCAACTTTTATTTGCAGAAGGGAAATGAGGATTGGGGGGACCCAAGCAGCCACGACAAGACATTTTAAACAATCCCACTCCCAGACCTTCTACAGGCAACCTCTCCTTGTGATGTTTACCTCTTCGGAAGTGACAGTTTATTCCTTTGACAAAACCACAGTGGACAGACAGACAGAAAAAAGAAAGAGGGGGAGAGACAGAGAAGGAAAAGAGCTCGCAGACGCCAGCAGCTTACCGGAGCAGTTTACTCCAGCAGCAACCTTGCACGCAGTAGAAAGAGCTTAGTCCCGCCTTAATCTCTGGGCGGGGCTCTCTTGCTGGCTCAGCTCTTAAAGGGGAAATTTCCCTTTTAAGAAGTTCAAGAGGCCAGCAGGGCAGGCTCCGAGGTTCCCCTGCTGGCAGCCATTTTGTCCCCCCGGTGGCCAATTTTGGAAAAGCGGGGGAAAGCTTTAAAAATCGGTGTTTCCCCCGCTCTACTGGGGGACTTGGCAGCCCTACCTTGGGCAAGCCATAGCTCTGTGTACCAGCTGTTCCCTCAAGGACAGCTTGGGAAGAAGCTCTCTCAGCCCCACCTACCTCACAGGGTGTCTGTTGTGGGGAGGGGAAGGGAAAGGAGTTTGTAAGCCGCTCTGAGACTCCAAGTGAGTGAAGGGTGGGGTATAAATCTAATCTCTTCTTCTCTTCTTCTTCTCATGCCCAGGCAGAGCCCAGCCTTGGTGGCTGCACCTGCTTTATGCGAGGGGTTGTGGCTGCTGCTGCTGCGGGTTAGTCCCAAGGGGGAGGGGGTGTCCACTCAGAGCTCCAACTTGGCCTTGGGGAGGGGAGGGCATGAGAGGTGGCAGTGAGAACGGTGCTCCAGATGGGCTCTGCCAGACAGGCTCCCTCTTCCTCGGCTGATCCAAGGCCCGCAGGACTGAAGGGGTGGAGCCAGCCCCAGCCCAGCCCTGCTGCCCACTTCCTGTGTACGACTTGTGTGGTGCCAGTGCAGTGTGCACATCCTGTCCTAGTCAAGGACAAGCAGAGTGGCAAACCATGCTGGAGAGGCAGCGGCAGGAAAGCCCACACCACATGGAGTCCTTTGTGTGCGGGCAGGCAGCAAGGGCAGGAGTGGAGGGCAATGTTATGTCCGCTGACAGCCGCAAGGTGGCAGCGACATATAGCCTGCCAATAAGATCTCTGGCAGGAAATTTAGGCCCGTGGATAGGGCCGGGAGAAGTCGAGGCTACTGTATATAGTTGGCCCCTCGCGGCCAGTACGCTATTACTGTATTGTGTACCAATAAACTAGAGATAGCTATGTCATTGTCTCCTCGGTGCCGTGAACCCAGTACACAAAAGTGGCGACGAAGGTGGGATACCGATGAGCGAGCCGGGTGCGGCTGCCGAGGAAGCCGATGTCCGCTGTCGCTGCCCCCAACGAGGGCAACCAAGACACTGGAGGAGACGCTTCCATGCCGCGTAGCGCACCAATGGCGACCACTTCAGGAGTCGTTCCACCCTTTGATCCCACGAAGCCTCACCACTGGGAGGCCTTTGGTCGAAGGGCTACACTCAATCCTAGTCTACCAACAAGTGACTGAGGAATAGCAGAAGAAAGGCCTCCTCATCAGGTCACGCGGCACCGAGACGGTTGAGCTCGCCAGAAACCTCTTGGCACCAACAAGGCTCCGGGAAGCGACTTACGATGAGGTCATCAAGGTGCTGCAAGACCATTTCAACCTGCGGCCCTCGGAGATCGCCCGACACATAGCCTTCCAACAAAGGGTGCAACAGCCCAGAGAGTCCGTGGCTACGTACCTGGCGGAGCTCCATCGGCATGCGGCGGAGTGCGAATTCGGAGTGTTCATGGATAAGGCTCTGAGGAACCAGCTCGTATACGGCCTGCGAGACGAGAAGCTGTGGCGATGCATAATGGAGGACGAGGTATGCACCCTCACCTCTGCGCTAGCAGGGGCTGGCTCCTCGTCCACCTACAGGGTGGCCGCAGCCTCCCCCATGACTGGCTCCGAGGGCAGCAAGGGGGAAGGAATACATCGCATGCAACTGACCAGGCAAGTGGCAAGCTGCCCCACATCCAAGACGGAGTCGGCTTGACAGGAGTGCGCCAGCTGCAGGAAGCTGCACAACTGCAAGACTTGCAGGCTTCGAGATGCGGTCTGCAGGAGCTGCGGGCGCTCGGGCCACATCGCGAGAGTCTGCAAGGCGAAAGGTTTGCGAGGCCCTGCTCCGCAGAGCCAACCCCCTCGCCGCCGGACCGTCCGGGCGCACCAGGAGCAGGAAGACATGGACACAGAGGATCTCTACCTTCTGGCTGCAGAACAGGTACTGAAACTCCCCAGCCTCCCTTCCGCCCCTAAATTCCAAGTGACTGTCCAAATAGAGGGGTCCCCATGCACCATGGAAGTAGACTCGGGGGCTGCCTTCCCCATAATTTTGAAAGAGACCCTGAAAAGGCTGTGTCGGGGGGGGGGGCTGCCTGCGAAAGTTCCCGGTCACCCTCACAGACTTCCAGTGCAATTGGGTGCCAATCAGCGGCATCGGCAGCTTCCGAGTCCAACACAAAGACTTTAACGGCCGCCTGGACCTCCTGGTAGTCGCTGGCAACTTGAGCAGCTTGCTGGGGCGCTCATGGTTTGAGCCGCTGGGGTTCTCGGTTGCGGGGATTAAGAGCTGTGCGAGGGACTTTGGCGAAGTGTGCAGCCAATTCCCATCCATTTTTGAGGGGACCTTGGGATGTTACAGGGGCCCCCCAGTCTCCTTGCAACTCAACCCGCTAATTTCACCCATCCGCCTGCAAGCCAGGAAGGTTCCAGTGGCCTTGCACCCTAAAATTGAAGTGGAACTTGACCGCCTGGTGGCCCAAGGGTTCCTGGAACCCGTGTCCCATGCCCCCTGGGAGACCCCCATTGTCACGCCAATGAAACCGAACGGGGAGATCCGCATCTGCGCGGACTACAAATGCACATTGAACAAGGCGCTGCAAGAACACGCATATCTGGTCCTGGTGGTGAGCCACGTTCTGGCCACTCTGGCAGAGGCACGGATCTTTGGTAAATTAGATCTCGTGCAAGCCTACCAGCAGCTCCCCATAGATGAGGCTACTGCGGCCGCTCAGACCATTGTCACACACAGGGGAGCCTTTAAGGTGAAGCGACTGCAGTTTGGGGTGAAGGTTGCGCTGGGCTTGTTTCAGAACCTAATGGATTCTCTCCTTAAAGGGATCCCAGGGATCACCCCGTCCTTTGATGATGTGCTGATCGCCACAGAGGATGACTTCGCCTCCCGTCTGCGCACAGTGTTGCACCGCTTTGCTGAGGCCGGCCTCAAGGTGAAGTGGGAAAAGTGCCTCCTAGGTGTTCCTTCCATCGAGTTCTTGGGCTTCACGGTCGACATCGATGGTTTGCACCCGGCACGTGACAAAATTAAGGCCATCGTTGAAGCGCCGCCGCCAACATCCAAGGTGGAGCTACAGGCGTTCTTAGGCCTCTTGAACTTTTACCATGCCTTCCTCCCCCACAAGGGGCAGTAGCCAAACCCCTACACCAGCTGCTAGACAAGCAGGCCCCCTGGACATGGGGCCCGCGCCAGGCCGCTGCCTTCAAGGGGGTGAAGGCACTCCTGATTTCTAACAAGGTGCTTGCGCATTTTGATGAGACTTTGCCTGTGGTGCTAGCCTGTGACGCTTCCCCATACAGGATGGGGGCTGTCCTCGCGCATCTGCTCCCAGATGGCCACGAGGTGCCAGTGGCCTACTACTCACGAATTCTGTCTTCCGCGGAATGCAACTACGCGCAAATCGACAGGGAAGGGTTGGCGATTGTGGCTGGCATGAAGAAGTTCCACGACTTCCTCTATGGTCGCCACTTCACCATAGCGACAGACCATCGGCCGCTCCTGGGGATCTTTGCAGCAGATCGCCAGACACCTCAGGTGCTCTCCCCATGGGTCCTCTGCCGGTCTATCTTCCTGGCAGGCTATGACTACACCTGCAGCACCACCCGGGCAAGGCCATGGGCCATGCGGATGCATTGAGCCACCTTCCCTTGCTCGCAGTTGACGAGGATCCAGCCCCGGCACACCATGTCCTCCAGGTGGAGGATCTCTCAGACAAGCCCCTCCAGGCGGCTGACATCATGCGTCGCATGGCGCGGGACCCTGTTCTTTCCCGAGTTCTGGGCTGGGTGCAGAGGTGGTGGCCCGGGGAGGGGGCGGGTCCAGATTTTACCCCCTACTTGGCTCGCCAAGAGGAACTCTCCACCCACAAGGGGTGCCTGTTGTGGGGGGACAGGGTGGTAGTTCCCAGACCTCTGCAGCAGGGCATCCTAAAAGCCTTGCACGAGGCACATCCAGGGGTTGTGCGAATGAAGGCTCTTGCATGAAGCTATGTGTAGTGGCCAGGCATGGATGGGGAGATTGAAGCGTGGGTCAAGCGCTGCTGCCAGTGCCAGGAGTCCAGACCCCTTCCCCCGACAGCACCCACCCAAGCGTGGGAGTCCACCCACAAGCCGTGGTCGAGACTCCACATTGACTTTGTGGGTCCCTTTCATGGTCTGATTTTTCTTGTAACCATGGACTCCTACTCCATATGGCTGGAGGTCAGCCCCGTATCCACAACGTCATCCAAGGCTGCTATCTGGGCGCTCTGCCAGATCTTTGCAACACACAGCCTACTGGACGCCATCATCTCAGACAATGGGGCAGCCTTCACGTCAGAAAAATTCCAGGAGTTTCTGCGAGGGAACCTGATCAGGCACATCCAGTCCGCCCCGTTCCACCCCGCAACGAATGGACAGGCTGAGCGAATGGTGAGGACCACTAAGGATGCCCTGACGTGGCTCGCAGAGGGCGACTGGGAAGCCCGCATAGCTTGGTTCCTTCTGGCACAGCACACCACACCCAACCAGGCCAGCAGCTGCTGCCCTGCAGACCTGCTGATAGGCAGGCAGCCAGCCACTGCATTGGACAGGTTGCACCTAGACCGTGCCCGCGAGTCGCGCACCCAAGTAGAGCAGAGGGAAGCTCCCCGGGGGTTCTTTCCCGAAGACCCCGTATACACCTGTAATTTTGGCAGGGGTGCTATATGGCTTGCCGGGAGAATTGTTCGGCCCACGGGGCCAGTCTCCTACAAGGTCACAACAGAGGATGGTCAGGTCCTGCGCAGACACATCGACCAACTGAGGAGGCACTTACTTCCCCTCACCGCAGACAGCCCAGCTCGAGAACCCGGGGCCGTCAACCCAGATGCGGGAGTGCCAGACGAGGAGCCGGAGTCCCCTCCGGTGCCAGACAGAGAACGGCCTGCAGGGATGCCGGCAACCAGCCCCACACAGGTGGAGGAACAACCATCCCTGCCAGAGGGAAATCCAACAGGGGTGCCAGACGGGGACATGGGGGGGGGGCAGCCGCGCCAGCACTGAGGTGCTCACTGAGAAAGCGCAGGCCCCCAGGGTATTTGCAAGACTATGTGACCTGGGGGGGGGGTAACCTAAACTATGGGGGAAGGGGTGTTATGTCCACTGACAGCCGCAAGGCGGCAGCGACATATAGCCCGCCAATAAGATCTCTGGCGGGAAATTTAGGCCCGCGGATAGGGCCGGGAGAAGTCGAGGCTACTGTATATAGTTGGTCCCTCGCAGCCAGTACCCCATTACTGTTTTGTGTACCAATAAACTAGAGGTAGCTATGTCGTTGTCTGTCTCCTCGATGCTGTGAACCGAGTACACAAAAGGCAATGACCAACACATGCTCCCAAGTGCTCAGCTGCTGCTGCTTCTGCAGAATGTTCATTGGAGCAGGGCTTTGGGCGACAATGGCAAAGGAGGGGCGGGAGGGGCGCCATGATAGGACTGTGCCCATAGGCAATCGCCTGACCCTGCCTTGTGGGTGCTCTGGCCCTGCACACACACACACAATAAGAAACAAACAAACAACAACTGGAAATTAAAACAGGAGATGTAGATATGCCTGGCTTTAATTTTAGAAGTATCTCTGCACTTTGGAACAGGAGGTCTTAATAAGCAGAGGGCATACGCAGGAGTAGTTCATGGAGAAAAGCTGTTAGAGTCGTGGATTTAGTGCTAACTTGGATCTGGGAAGGAATTAGGGTTGCCATCTCCAGCTAGGGAAATTCCTGGTGATTTAGGGGCGATGCCTGGGGACAGCCAGATTTGAGGAAGAGGAGGGAGTCCACCCTCTGAAGAGCATCTTCTGTGCTGAAGGCTGCTAATCCCACCTCCTTCTGAGACAACATAAACGCAAACCCAATTTTTTCTCCCACAATGAAATTTTAAAGCCCTCCATTCCCTTTATAAAGGAGAAGGTCAAAAATTGTTCCGTTCAGTTGGGAGGTGTCCTTGGTTTCCTTTTAAATGTATTTTGCTATTGTCATTGTTTAACTATGTTTTTTTTCAATATCCTCAATATATTTGCAATATTTTGGTGGGCGGTTTGGGTTGGAAGCACATTGAAATCTTTGATGAACAAAAAAGTTCACTGAGTGACCATTCTGCTGCCAGGCTTCCACCCAAAGAATCCTGAGACGTGTTGAAGAAGCATGTTGAAGGTATTTATTCTTCATTACAAAACCCCTCATACCTCACTGCCCTCCCCAGAAGTAAAGTTGTTAGGTTCCCTCTGTCTATAGTATAGATGTACCCGCAGCCTCGAAAGCCAGTTGTGAAGGAAGACAGAGCTCTGGACATTGTGTAGAAAACAGAATGTCAACAAGTATAGCTACTAAAATCCAATTTTTGCAGACTCATTTATGCTTCAGAATTCCTGACCTGTCCATTTGGCCTCCCTAACTAAGCCTATCCTATCCAATTTCTGCCAAGAAAAAATGAGAATGCTATACAAATGATAAATTATAAGCAACGTTAGAGTACAGTGGTATCTTTAAGACCAACAAAGTTTAATTCTGACTATATGCTTTCGTGTGCCATGGCTACCCACCTGAACGCAAAAGGAATGTTATAATTTGTGATCATGTGACCAGGAGTAGATGTGTCAGAGATGGAGACACAGAGAAAGGCTGAAGAACTCTGTTTTTGTGGCGGAGGCAGCAGGGAGGAAACACAATTGTGGGAGAGACAAAAACACATTTTAAAACTCGGGGAAGAAAAAAACTGGGGGGAAGACAAGAAAAATATTTTAGATAGAAATTGAAAAAGTACAGGGGAAATATTTTTTAAATATCTGCACTGTAAATGGAAAAATGGCTGCCGCCATATAGGGTATCTAGGGAATGCTAGGAACTGTAGTCCTGCATGGTCTATCATCCAATGGGTGCTTGGGAGGAGGAGAAGGAGATTGGATTTATACCCCACCCTCCACTCAGAGTGGTTTACAATTTCCTTTCCCTTCCCCTCCCCACAACAGACACCCTGTGAGGTAGGTGGGGGCTGAGAGAGCCCTCTCGATGACTGCTCTTTCAAGAACAGCTGTGCCAGAACTATGGCTTGCCCAAGGTCATCCAGCAGCTGCAAGTGGAGGAGTGGGGAATCAAACCCAGTTCTCCCAGATTAGAGTCTGTGCACTTAACCACTACACCAAACTGCATTTAACACTACACCCAGATGTCTGAATTTACTGAAATATTTTATTTGATGTATGTGAACTCTGATTTACCACTCCCACTTCAGCAGAGAACCCTCAAAGAGCTCTCCTAGATTTGTAGCCAGGTTTTCAGCCAACAGTCCAGGTCCCAGGTTTAGAAAATCTGCTCTGGACAAGGTTGCCCCCTCTGGGCTGGAAAATTCCTGGCAAAGTGGGAGTCGAGCGTGGGGAAGGGAGGGAGCTCTGCAAACTATAATGCCAGACAGTCCAACCCCCAAAGCACCCATTCACTCCAGGCATCCACTGTCATTAGAGAAGATCTCCAGACCCCACCTGGAGGATGGCAACCCTAGCTCTGGGAAAGGCCAGGAAAAGTAACCCACAGCTGTGTGCAGGGTGCTGCTGCTTTCATGGCTTATTAGGTCTGGCAGCAAGGGAGAGTTGAGTCAAATGGTAAAATAACTCTTCTAATGCCAAAGAGGCTCATCTGGATTTATAAGTCCTGCAAAAAAAAAGAGGGTTTTCTCAGAGAAATGTGTAATTCTTGTGACGTTATCTATAAGTATCATCCACTTCTGAGACAGAACTACAATTACGTGAATCACATACCAGAACCACACTTTTCAAATTATGACGCAGACGTTGCTCCTAAAGTTTTGCCAGGACTGCTAATCCTTGCGGGGGGGTGGGGGTGGCATTCAAACCTGGACATGACATCACTTCTGGGCAATGCTCTAGGAATCTCCAGAATCTCTATGGTAAAGATCATAGAGACTGGGGGGAGGCAGTTCCTGCCACTTCTGGGTTATAATGCAACCCCCCCACCACCACATACACCCCACCACATCTCCCACTATTACAATCAGCATCGGTGAGTCAAATGAGTGGATTAGTGGGCAAATACTGGGAGTGGGCATACGCCAACCCTAAATAGATGCCAGTCCCATTTCAAATCCTGCTTTTTACTCCACTGCTGGCTACAGCCAATCATTTGCTGAAGAATAATGGCAAGTTTGTTCTTAGTTTGTTCTTGGCCAGTTTTGAAAACGGAAACAATGGGTGAAAAGTCATCATGCAAATTATGCATTACAAATTATTAATCCATTCTGCTCTGGCAACATTTCCTTTCTTTGTCCTGAACAAGCACAAATGTTGAGAACACCCCTATTCTGTCGAACACAAATCCCACCAGATTCCCATTGTTGCTCCGCTGTAGAATGTTTGACAGCAAAAAATTGAGAAGATGCTAAATATTATTTCCATAATGGGATGTGATAGAGTCTGTTCCATATGCAATCTTTGCAGCAGAAAGACTTCAGAGAGTTGGCACTACTACAGATTTGCCAAAAGCAAAACATTCCAAGACCCTCCTCAGGCAAAACATCTGATGGAGCCACAAAACGTTTGTGGACAAGACTAGCAAAATAGCTCAGGGGAGATTCAAGCTTTTCTCATTATAATGATATTTGGGAATATGCACATTTATGCACATTTAATTGATTCAATGGCTAGAAGTCAATCAATCAGCTGAAATGACTGAAGCCCCAGAGAGCTCTACTTAAAAGTTCGATGTGTTGTCAATGTGATAGTTGAAAATACTTCTCTGCCTTGCTCACACTATAACCAAGTCTTGTAGGCCACTCTGGGCCTGCAAACAGCTTTGAGAGTGGCCTAAAAATCGGATAAATAAATAAATAACCTTTTACTTAAAAAAATTGTTTGGTTGCTTACATTTATTTATACCCTGCCTCTCTCCCAAATGGGGTTCCAAAGCAGCTTACATATTACTCTCCTCTCCTCCATTTTATCCTCACAACAACCCTGTGAGGTAGGTTAGGCTGAGAGCATGTGACTAGCCCAAGGTCACCCAGCCAGCTTCCATGGCAGAGTGGGGAACCCGAGTTATCCCAGATCCTAGTCTGCTGCACCATTCTTTGCACATAGCCTCCCTCTGTAAGACTTTCAGGAGCCATCAGTCACCGCAGGTCAGCAGCAGCCACAAATCATAGATGACTGATGCACGAGAGGAACTCTATGTCTGTGGTTTCCTGGAGCTCAAAATGTCCAGTTGGAATTCAAATCAAGCGAACAGATTAGCACAAAGTTGCCTGCTCCAGCATATGCAAGGAAGAATTATGATCAGAGCCTAAATACAATCACTTGAGAATTGCTTTCTATCTAGTGGCCAACGTTAAGAAGACCATGGGGGATGAAGGCAAAAGCTGCTGGCAATTCAGGGCTTAGCCTCTGGGGGTGTGCAGAAATTCAGATTCCTTCACTCTTGACCAGGCTGTCCCTCCTGAATACAAATCAAGGGTCCACAGGATTTTTGCTATTTTAAAGCTGCTCCCACTATCTAAGTTTCGTGTCCTTAGAACATCTTTGGGTGGCTTTTATGCATCTGTAAAGTGCCAGTTTGGTGTCGTGGTTAAGAGCGGTGGACTCTGATCTGGAGAACCGGGTTTGATTCCCCACTCCTCCATGTGCAGCTGTTGGTGTGACCTTAGGCCAGCCACAGTTTTCTCAGAGCTGTTCTCTCAAGAGCAGTTATCTCAGAGCTCTCTCAGCCCCACCTACCTCACAGGGTGTCTGTTTTGGGGAGAGGAAGGGAAGGTTATTGTAAGTTGCTCTGAGACTCTAAGTCAGGGGTGGCCAACCTGTGGCTCGGGAGCCACATGCGGCTCTTTCACACATATTGTGTGGCTCCTGGCAGGGCGGCTGGGGAAGCAAAGGGGAGGCATGCTTTTTCTCTCTTTCTCCCTTCCTTCCTTCCTTCCTTCCTTCCTTCCTTCCTTCCTTCCTTCCTTCCTTCCTTCCTTCCTTCCTTCCCTCCTCCCTCCCATCTATTTGCTTTCCTAGTTTCTCTCTCTCTCTTTCTTTCCACTTCTTTAATTCTTTCTTTCCATTTCTCTCAATATCATTAGCAAACAAGTAATATCATTATCAATAACTGGTTTTCCTCGTTTGTTTTTATTTTTGGCAGTCCCATTTAACGTTAATAAAAAGCAAATTTGCATATTTTTAAAAATAAAAACATGTGTGTGATATTTGTTCCTGTCTTGCGGCTCTCAGACATCTGATGTTTATTCTATGTGGCTCTTACGTTAAGCAAGATTGGCCACCCCTGCTCTAAGTGAAGGGTGGGGTATAAAACCATCTCTTCTTCTTCTTTTTCATCATCAAGTTGTGGCCAACTGATGGCAATCCTGTAGTCTTCAAGGGTGAGAGACGTTCAGATGTGGTTTGCCATTGCCTGTCTCTGTGTGGTGATCCGGGACTTCCTTGGTGATCTCCCCTCCAAGTACTAACCAGGGCCAGCCCTGCTTAGCTTCCAAGATCTGATGAGACTGGCCAACCTGGACCATCCAGGTATGTTTGCCAAAGTCCAGGTAGGGCTTAGAGATCTCCCACAATTACAACTGATCTCCACACTACAGAGATCAGTTCCCCTGGAGAAAGTGTCTGCTTTGGAGGGTGGGCTCCATAGCATTATACCTGGCTGAAGTCCCTTCCTATACCCTGCCCTCCCCAGGCTACACCCCCAAATCTCCAGGAATGTCTCAACCCAGAGTTAGCAACCCTACATCCAGGAGAGGGCTGGCTTCTACCACAACCAAAAACATTTATAGCGACCTTCTAAAAAAAAGTTAAAGAAACCCAACTGGAAACCATCTGATGGGCATATCCAAAGAATCAGCCTAGCAAGCAAACGGTGAATGTGCAGGTTTGTCTTCCAAACTTAACAGTCATAAAAGATAAGTTAGAAGTTTCTGTGTTACAAATAGAAAGCAAAGAACATATACAAGTGGGGGGAAAGTTAAAATTCAAACATGTGGTGTGTTTCTGTACTCTCTGGTGCCTGATAAAAATCCACAAAGGATTGCTTATTAAATTTATTTATTTATTTACTTTTCACATTTCTACCCCGCCTTTCCAGACAACTGGCTCAAGGCGGCATACAACAGTTAAAGTACAGTAGTGTACAGTTTTAAAACATAAAATAATTTAGACATAGCATAATTTACGCATAAAACACCAGAAAACCTATGGGTTGCATTGACTGGTGCTGTGTAAACCTGCCTTGACTTCCGGTGAAGCTCAAGGTAAAGTAAATTTAAAGAAAATCCAATAAAAGTGCCCATGAGTAAACGTTTCTTTCTGGGGCCCTCCCGCTTCTTACCTGTTCCCAGCATCCCAGATTCAGAAGTAGAGTCCCAAATCTGTACATTAGAACAAACTTCCCTCGCTTATAAACCTCAAGGAACCCCTCTTCTTGACGCCCTTTAATCTGTACTGCTGCCCTCACTACAACTCCTGCCAGCTCTGAGTTGAGACATACCAGGAGACTTGGGAGGGGAGCTTGAGGAGGCCAGCACATTTTGGGGATGCCATAGAGACCCCCCTCCAAGGCAGCCATTTCTCCGTGGGAACTGATCTCTGTTGTCAGGAGATCAGTTGTCATCCCAGGAGATCTCCAGTCGCCACCTGGAGGTTGGCAACCCTGTTCAGTGCCCCTGCCTTCTAGTATAATGAGGGAGGGGGGAAAGTCAGTCTCTCTCTCCACAATTTTATCTCTGCTGTAATAATGGCTTTTTTTCAGTTCTTTTCCTAATAATTTTCAGCACGAAATTTTACTTTCTCTCTGCTGAGCCACTGGCCCGCTCAGCTAACTTCCAAACATGTCCACATCCTATTGTAGGCCATCGAAGCCTCTTTACTTGAGACCCCATCAGCATACCTGTGAAGCTGCCAGGTTTTGTCCCAGTGTGTATAGCTTTGTGCTTCCTTGCTGTGAATCCCACCCACCATTTTGTCACCCACTGACTTGGTTTGAGAGAGATCCTTGCATAGTTCTTCACAGTATGCTGGAATACCAATTCAACAAATGCATACAGAACTGGCTATCACAATGACTGGGAGTTCAACTTCAGCCTGTATGGCTGTAATAACATGCGGCTCCAGGTTAAATATGAACTAGAAAGTGTACTCACAATAAAACTGCCTTATACTGAATCATCAGACTCTTGGTCCATCAAAGTCAATGCCATCTACACACACTGGCAGCAGCTCTCCAGGGTCTCAGACTGAGGTCTTTTACATCATCTGCTAACAGATCCTTTAACTGGAGATGCCGGGGATTGAACCTGGGACCTTCTGCATGCCAAGCAGAGGCTCTGTCACTGAGCCATGGTCCCTCCTGAGCAAGCTGTGAGTATAAAAACAAAATAACTCCTTGGGAGAGTAACATCTGGGGTGTACAAGGTCATGAATACAGAAGGAATCATTTCACAGGATAAATCAAATGTTTTCTTAAAATTAATTAAAATTTGTGTGATTATGCCAGAAATAGATATGCATGAATCACTCATCTAGGCAAGACTTGGTAAACAAAATTAGATACAGTCTTAAAGTTAGGAACTCCTGATTGCTGAACTTCAGTGTTCAGTTTTATCTCATGCTTGTAGGCTGCTTTTAAAGGGCCGCTCAATGCTCCCATTAATTTCACTGGCAGTTAGAACACCTTGCCAGAACAGGTTTCTTGCTACAATTTCTTTCCAAGAAACATTTCCAAGCAAAACAATTTTCTATGAACTTATTTAATTTTTCTGGTGACATAGCAATTGTCAACTTATTATTCAGGCACAAGCCTGCTGATGGGTGAAGACAGACTGGCAATCTGCCGCACCTCCGCGGAATGGCAGAACAAGGCTAAATTGCCCCTGCTGCGCGGCATTTGCACGCCGCCACAAGGAAGCCGCCCGCAGCATCCAGACTGCGGGCGGCTTCTGGCAGCGGCGTGTCACGGCAGAGCCCGGTAGTCTGGCTGGACAGACAGGCCGGCAGGCACGTCCCAGGTGTGATTAGAATGGAGAAGGTCAGCAGAGCGTTGCGGCAAGTCCCAATCTCAAAACACAAGTGTAGTCAACACGTACCAGAGGTCAGAGTCTGTAAATCAAGCTGAAGTCAGTCAGAAGCAGATCTGAAGCCGAGCCAAGGAATGCCGAGGGTCACAAGCCGGAGTCCAGGATCAGGAAGCAGAGGTCAAAAGTCCATGAAGCAAGCCGGGTCAGAGGCCAGAGAATCAAACAGGATCAGAGGCAAGGTGCGCATGGAACGGACGGTTCTGCCAACGATGTTGCCAGCACGAATTGCTTGTGGCCGGCAGCCTTGTTAAATAGCGTTCCGGCTCATTAGCCACTTAGCACCACTGTGCGAAGTCCTGGTTTCTGCTAGTACTCAGGACTTAATGATCGTCGACCTTGCCTGCGTGCTTCCTTGCATCGCCTATTCAGCTCTTGACGCCTCCTTTCACGGAGCCTGCTGACAGGTGGAGGTGAGTCCGGTGGTGAATTGCTCGGCCCAGGCACTGCCTGATCAGCCTCAGGTGGGTCTTGCTGAGGACTTGGCCGTGGATACTCTGCAGGACTTACGTTTTCCTCAGTTAACTGAGCCAAGTCCTCCTGTCCTCGGCTGTCAGGCACTGTGTCTGGGGCTAAGTCAGGGGCAGGCATGATATGGCGTCCGAACGCTATGCGGCTCCCCCGGCCCAGCGTGCGTTCACACCTGCCAGAAGCGGGTAGAATGCGCATGCAGCAGCCGGGACACCACTTTGAAGTGGTGCCCGGCTGCTGTGGGAGGAGCGCGGCACCGGACATGTTGCGTCCGGGCCGCCTCACATCCAGGCCGCCTCGCATCCAGGCCGCCTCCTCCAGGCAGATGTGGCAGTCTGAACGGCCGCTCTGCCTCCGCTTTTAAAGCGGAGGCAGAGTGGGCCAGACTGCCAGTCTGTCCTTGGCCCACAAAACACTAAAACAAACAAACCTAAATCCTACCTATCTATCATCTACCAATCATCTTTCTATCTAAATGGAAAGATTACTGGATGCCTGATATATGAATTCAGTATCTTAAATTGGTAATTGACCCTGTCTTTTGATAATTGTTAAGGCCTTTTGATAACTGTTGAAAGATATTATATGCATCTTAAGTCTGTGTACATATGGATGAATATGGATAAGCAGAATGGTTTCCATTCTGTGTACATATGGATGAATATGGATAAGCAGAATGGTTTCCAATTGACAAAGATGTCAAACAAGGATACATTTTATCTTCCTGTTTGTTCAGTCTATATGCAGAATATAACAGAAGGAAATATGGATTAGGTTTAGATTAAGGTGGAGTGAAAACTGGTGGAAGGAACATTAACAATGTGAGATGCGCAGATGACACTACATTACTGGCAGGAAACAGTGACTACTGATGAAGGTTAAAGCAAAAAGTGCCAATGCTGGATTACAGATGTACATCAGGAATACAAAAGTAATGACTAGTGGAGAATTATACAACTTAAAGTTGACAGTGAAGAAACTGAAATTGTTACAGATTTTCTGTTTCTTGGCCAATTTCCCAAGTACCTGGGCCTCTTTAACGATGGAGGCCCAGGTAGCAGCCACTGCCAAAGCAGCCTTTTTCCATCTACGGCTGACTAGGCAGTTGGCTTCCTTCCTTGAACGCGAAGACCTAGCTACAGTGATCCATGCTATGGTCACCTCACGTCTTGATCACTGCAACGCTCTCTACTTGGGGCTGCCCTTGTCCCAGATCCGGAGGCTGCAGCTGGTGCAGAATGCGGCGGCCAGGCTTTTGATGGGTCTCTCTTTGCGGGACCACATCTGGCCTGTGCTGCAGCGGCTGCACTGGCTGCCTATAGCATACCAGATCAGGTTCAAGGTGCTGGTGTTAACCTTTAAAGCCCTGTATGGTCAGGGACCTGCCTACTTGAGGGACCGCCTTTCCCCATATAGGCCCCAGAGGCTACTGAGGTCGGGCACCCAAAACCGCCTGACTTGCCCCGGTCCAAAGGATGCCCGGTTGTCGTGTACTAGGGCCAGGGCTTTCTCGGTGGCGGCCCCTTACTGGTGGAATGAGCTCCCGGATAACATCAGGGCCCTGTGGGATTTGTTGCAGTTCCGCAGGGCCTGCAAGACGGAGCTCTTCCGCCAGGCTTTCAAATAGGGGCCGCCGCCGGGGAGAAAGCTGATTATACCATCTCCCTGGCCCTGATGATCGCGCCCCATTGCAGCTACTCACTGGAGCGCTAAGAAGCCGCCATCTTGTGTATTTATTTAGAATTTTTAAATGTTGATGTTTTTAAATTGTAAATCTGTTTTTATGATTTTATATGTTGTTAGCCGCCTTGAGTCGGTTGTATAACTGACAAGGCGGGATATAAGTGAAACAAATAAATAAATAAATAAAATAAATAAGTAATCAGAAGGAAACTGAGATTGGAAGGGCAGCATGAAGGACCTAGAAAAGATTCTTAAACGTAAGGTTACGTTACCAGTGACCAAGGTCAAGATAATTCATACCATAGTATTTCTCTTTACTATGTATGGGTGTGAAAGGTAGATGATGAAGAAAGCTGACAGAAAGAAAGTTGATTCCTTTGAAATGTGGTGTTGGAGGAGAGCTTCAAGGATACTGTGGGTCACCAAAAAGACAAAGAAGAAGATTCTAGATCAAATCAAGCCTGAACTCTTCCTAGAAACATTATATGCAGAGGATTTAATATTATATATTACAAATCCTTTCAACTCTTTAAAAGAACTACATAAGAATATAGAAGGTTTTCGACAAATTTCAGGCCTTCAGTTTAGTAGATAAAAATCTATTTTACACCCTAAAAATATAGAACAATCTCAATTAGAAATTATTTTAGAACAATTTAATTTCAAACGTCAAAATAAACCATGGAGAAACCTAGGGGTACATATTCCTTTGAAAGTAGAACAATTATTTGAAAGCAACTTCTTAATGCTACAAAAGGAAATTAAAAGTCAGCTGAAAAATTGGGATGCTAAAATATTAAACTGGACAGATAGGTTACATTTAATTAATTTTTTTATCTTACCAAAGTACTTATTTATGTTTAGAGTTCTTCCAATTTTTATTAAAAAAGCAACAATTACAAAATAGCAAAGTGAACTCAATAAATTCCTTTGGAATAATAAAAAAACAGAATTAATTTTAGAACACTCTCCAGAGCAACAACTTGTGGAGGTACAGACTTACCAAATTTATATACATACTATGAGGCTTCAAACATAGCTGCTTTGATAAAAGTGGCTACAGCCAAAAATATTCCAGCATGGGTTCAAATTGAACTGGAAACTTTAACGTTAAATTCCCTATACAATTCATTATGGAATAAAGAATTGCTACTAAAAATAAAATAAATTAAAAGCAATTTGTTGGCAAACATTAAAAATATGGTATAAAAGACAAAAGACACTTGCACCAGAGGTTTCATACCAAGCTTCATATATAAACCAACAATGGTTTGTTCCTGGGCAAAACTCTGCAAAATTTAAAGAATGGCATCAGGCAGGATTTACTTGGATAGTTCATTTTTTTGGGAAAAGATAAGATAATAGAAAAGGGAAATCTGGAAAATAAGACAAAACAAAACAAAATAAATATCTTCAAATAAAACATTTATTAGAATCCCCCCAGTTAAGGCAGATGAGAAGCAGGCAAATGACACTGTTTGAGTTGTTGCTTAATGAAGCAAAAAAACAGACACCTGGGTTAATTACAATTTTATACAAAATATTAAATGAGGCAGATGAAGAAGAGATCACGCTATATCAAAACAATGGAATGTTGATTTAAATTTAACAGAAGACTGGAATGTAATTTGGAATGCTCCAAGTCAAAAAAATTTTTTTTATAAAAATGCAAGCATTTAAAATATTGGTGAGATGGTATATTCCACCCACAACACTTTATAGAATAGATAATAAATACGCCCCAAAATGTAAAACACAATGTGGCCAATTTGCAATTTTTTTGCATTGCTGGTGGCCCTGCCCTTTGATACAGAACTTCTGGACTAAAATAATTTCTAAAGTAGAATTATTGGAAAATTGGTCAACATTACAAATGACAACAAAATAAACAGAAACAATATCAATCTTACTAATAACAGTGAAGTCTATGATAGCAGCAAAATTAATTGATAAACAGGTTCCCTCTGTTCAACAATGGCTGATTAAAATATGGGATTATTTTATTTTAAGTAAAATGTCTTACAATTTGTGTAACTACTAAGAAGTACAATATCAGAATAAGGTGGTAATGGTTTGGTTCCCTATTATAAGTTACTTAATAAAAAAAATTCTTCCAAGAAACCCTCTGTATAATGATTTGATCTATTTTTAATTGTTTTCTTTTGAAATCATATGTAATACAGTTTATTTGTTGACTTGTTATTTATATTAAAATGTTAAAAATTGTTAATAATAATAAAAAACCCCTCTCTCTAGAAACTATAAAGACCAAACTGAGACTATTGTACTTTGGTTCCATAATAAGAAGACAAAACGAGGAAGACCCAACATAAAATGGATTGACTCAAGCAAGGAAGCCACGGCCCTCAGTTTGCAAGATGTGAACAAAGCTGTTAACACTAGAATGTTTGGGAGGTCATTAATTCAAAGGAGAAGGAGGACGAGGAGAGGAGGAGACTGGATTTATACACTGCCCTTCCATACCTGAAGGAGTCTCAGAGCAGTTTACAATCCTTTTCCCTTCCCCTCCCCACAAGAGACAGCCTGTGAGAGCTGAGATAGCTCTCTTGAGAACTGCCCTTGAGAGAACAGCTCTGAGAGAATTTATGACAGACCCAAGGGCACACCTGCAGCTGCATAGGGTCACCATAAGTCAGAAGCAACTTTACGGCACTTAACAAACATACTTATTGATCAGTTGTTGTTATAAACAGGAGTCCCCAGCAGTGCTACCTCTAAGCTGTGGAGTCTTGTGAGCAAAAATTCTACTTTGTGAGGTACTGGCATTAAAGTTGTGAGTGAGCAATTTGACTGCTGCATAAATTAATTTGCTCTGGAGCCATCCTTCCTGAACTGAGACAAAAATGTGTGAGCCGGAGGCTAAGAAACTGTGAGCTAGCTCACACTAACTCATCTCAGAGAAATCACTGGTCCCCAGCAGAGTGATCCTGGGCCCCATCCTGGAGCCACCGGACACCTTTCCTGGCACCTCCCAATTGTTTTTAGAAAGTGGGTGGGGTCAGGTGGGGCTTTTCCCAGTAGGGCTACTGACTGGCCATTGAAGATCTGGTTGGCTGGGGAGATCTTAAAAACTGTTGCATTGGCGTCAGCTAGCACCAGAGCCAGGGGTCATTTGGGGGCGGAGCGAGGCGGAGCAGCACTCTGCCAGCCCAGGAGTGGCACTAGGGCAGCCACGGGCCAAATCAGATCCTCTGATCTGATTCGGCCCGCTGCTGAATTGCTGCCGAAATTTGGTGGCAGCTTAAAAAACAGCTGGAGGGGAAGGGGTTTGAGGGAGCAGCTCTAAACTTACAGGGTAGCTGCTGGAACCTCTCCCCCAAATACCCACCAAGTTTCAAGAAGATTGGACCAGGGGGTCCAATTCTACGGGGCCCCCATTCCCCCAATTGTTCTCTATTGTGGGGAAAAAATAATGTTTAGTATGCTAATGAGTTATGCTAATATGTATGCTAATGAGCTCCTGCACCTCTTTTTCTATGAAATGACCCCTGACCAGAGCCCAAGGATCCTCACTGCATGACTGAAGATTGGCTGCGTGCATGAAAGAAAACATTTCAAGAGAATATGTTCATTTTAAAGGCAACCTGTTAAACAGAGCTTTTGCCTGAAACGTTGAATGGTTAGAATCAGAATTCTGCACAACCTCACTCTCTGACATTTTGTGGTTGGCTCCACCTCCCTATGTAGCCATTTTGTTGTTGTACCCACCGCCCTTCCTGTGTTAGAATTCCAAAAATGCCCGCAGGCTTAAAAAGTGTTGGGGGCCCAGTTATGGATAATGGACTTGAGACTTGGATGCTATATTCAATTGATGGCACCCCATGTTTGGAATGCCCTCCCCCTTGAGGCTCACTTGGTACTTCCCTTACTCTCCTTTAGGCATTGGGCCCAAACATTTCTTTTTGCCCAGGTCTTTGACCCAGGGCTTTTATCTTTTTAACTGCTTTTATGGGCTGGCAGATTGTTTTATGAACATCATTTTAAGCTGCTGGATTCTTTTATACGGACTATTTTTTGGCTTGTTTTTATTGTATGGTTGTATTTGTAAGGGGCCGCAGTGGCTCAGAGGTTAAGATGCTGAGCTGCAGACCAGAAGGTCTGTAGTTTGGCAGTTTGAGACTCGAGTGCTACGTGACGGAGTGAGCTCCCATCTCTAGCCCCAGCTCCTGCCAACCTAGCAGTTCGAAATCAAGAAACTGCAAGTAGATAAATAGGTAGAAGAAGAAGAGATTGGATTTATACCCCGCCCTCCACTCCCCAAGGGAGTCTCAGAGCGGCTTACAAACTCCTTTCCCTTCCCCTCCCCACAACAGACACCCTGTGAGGTAAATGGGGCTCAGAGAGCTCTTTCCCAAGCTGTCCTTGAGGGAACAGCTGGTACAGAGCTATGGCTTGCCCAAGGTCATCCAGCCAGGTGCAAGTGGAGGAGTGGGGAATCAAACCCGGTTGTCCCAGATGAGAGTCCGCGCACTTACCCACTACACCAAACTGGCTCAAAGGTACAGCTTTGATGGGAAGGTAATAGCATTCCATATGCCTTGGCTTCTAGTCATGCCAGCCACATGGCCACAGAAAAAGTCTTTGGACAGCACTGGCTCTCCGGCTTGGAAATGGAGATGAGCACCGCATCCCTAGAGTCAAATTCAACTGGCTATCGAGCAAGGAAAATGAAGGGTACTGGACTCAGGAGACCAGGAACGGTGAAATCATGACGCCTTTATTGAGTGATTCAGCATGCTTCCAGGGCTCCAGGGCCCTCATTATATGCTGGCCGGAGCCCCACCTCCGGCCGCACCCAAAAGACCTAATAGGGGCTTAACATATGCACATGTTTGTCATAGGTTCCCTGGAGGAGCCTTTGATTGCATTGGCTCCCCAGGGAGAACCTAGGTCCTACACTGGTGGAGGCTTTCAATCCGGATGTCTATTGTTTCTCCAGATTCAAGCTCCCCTCTCTGCCTGACCATGTGCTCTGGCCATGCGGTGGGCGCCATTACCTGGGAGCACATGGCAGGCTGGTTGCTACACAGAGCATACTACATTACAGAAAACCTTTAACTTTACCTGTATTTGAAAGCCACTTCTAGTGAGTCACTGGAGAGGTTGCATGTAAGTTTTCCAAATATATAGTTGTATATTAATTTATTGCCCTGACCTTGATAGCTCAGACTAGCCAGATTTCATGAGATCTTGCAAGCCATGCTGGGTTGGCCCTGGTTAGGTTGATAGGAGGCCTCCAAGGAAGTCCATGGTCACCACACAGAGACAGGCAATGGCAAACCATCTCCAAACAGCTGCCTTGATGGCAAAGAAGAAAATGTATTAAAATTATTAATTAGCTAAGTTTTAGCTAGATAGCAGAGAGAGAGAGAGAGAGAATAGTGGGAGATCTCTCTCTTTTTCTAAACTATTACAGTGTTATAATTTTGCTGCCACCCTAACCTCAAAAGCCCAGGCTAATTTGATCTCATCAGATCTCAGAAGCTAATCAGGGCTGGTCTTGGTGAGTACTTAGATGGGAGCAGTGTTCCCTCTAAACTGAGTTAGTGTGAGCTGGCTCAGTTTTTTAGCCTCCAGGCACTTTCCACCACAGATCTTGCTGCCCTGACCTGGATGGCTCAGTCTAGCCCAATCTAGCTCAGTCTTGTCAGATCTCAGAAGCTAAGCAGAGTCGAACTTGGTTAGTATTTGGATGGGAGACTACCAAGCCCAGGGTTGCTGCACAGAGGCAGGCAATGGCAAACCACCTCTGAACATCTCTTGCCTTGGAAACCCTATGGGGTCACCATAAGTCAGCCATGACTTGATGTTACTTTCCACCACCATAATCCTGCTAGAGTCAATCAGTCTATATCATATTACCCCGAGACTCTTAGCAAGAGCTGGGATCTTGGAATAAACTATGGTGTAGAAGGAATCAGCTTCATTATGAAAATGATAATAATATCAATGAACAGGAGGCAAAATGACAGAGCACTGAAGCTGATTCCTCAAGTCTGGAATCAAGAGAGAAGATGGAGAAGATTTGCAAACTAATTACTGAAAGTTGAAGCAATCAGCCTTCAAAATTTGTTGGGGGGGGGGGAAGTCCTTCTCGAGTGCAGAAGTAGCACCAGGGGTCATTTCGTAGAAAAAGAGGTGCAGGAGTCATTAGCATAACTCATTTGCATAACTCATTTGCATATACCACACCCCCTAACATACCGGAAGTGTGTCAGAAGGCAACACCCACCCCTCAGGCTCCACTCCACAGGTGAGTGAAACTGACCTGCTCTTCCTCCATTCCCTTCCCCATCCAATACTTTGTGCAATAAAAAGAAGGCTAAAGAACACACCCTCATTCTCTTCCTGCTCCCTTGAAACCACCAGGTTTCAAGTAGACTTGAGATACCCAGGACATGTGCACCACCCATCCCTTTCCCTTCCCCTCCCCACAACAAGACACCCTGTGAGGTAGGTGGGGCTGAGAGAGGTCTTTTGAGAACGGCTCATGAGAGAACAGCTCTGAGAGAACTTGTGACTGGCCCAAGGTCACACCAGCAGCTGCATGTGAAGGAGTGGGGAATCAAACCCGGTTCTCCCAGACTAGAGTCCAACTCCTGACCACCACACCAAACTGATGGGGTGGAAGCTGCTGAAGGGTTGGTGAAATTTCTCCAGTACTTATGTGCCGTGTGCCCAGATAAAAAATGGTATACTTAGAAAATTTATATGCCACCTTGAGCAAGTCTCTGGAAAAGCAGCACACAGTCATAAAAGGAACAATGAAAAAATTATCAATATTAAAACAAAACATTAAAAACAATAAAGACCCCAGCAGGGCTTTCCCCAGGGTGCTGCACCTCTGCACTGCTCAGGGAAGCTGAGGAGGGGCGGGGCTTGGACATGTGCTTGCCCCCTCGACTCTTCACTCCCGGAGCTGCACTCCTGCTCCAACGGACCCCTGAGTAGCACCATCATTTATAGTAGTGGAAAGTGCCATCAAGTGGCAGCCAACTTGTGGTGACTCCGCAGGGTTTTCAAGACAAGGACTCTTCAGAGGTGGTCTGCCATGGCCTGCCTCTGTGTGGCAACCCTGCTATTCCTTGGTGGTCTCCCATCCAAGTCTTAATCAAAGCTGACCCTGCTTAGTTTCCAAGGTCCGATGAGATCCAGCTAGCCTTGATCTAGGTTGGAAATTTAACAGGGAATGCAGAGTATGAAAGATTCTATGACAAAACTGAAACACTGCACAAGTGTTAGCCGAATTGCTTTAATTTATGTTTAGCAATTGGCGAAATACATGGGTTCTTGTCAACTATACCAAGGTCCCACCCCTTCCGGGAGTTCCCAGTAAATAGGCAGTGAGGCTTTGGTTCAGTTTAAATGGGATTTACTGAAAAATATGTATTTCAAGCACACGAAATCGTAATCACACACACACTCACACAGGCCTAAGAAACAAAGACAGAAAATAGCACATTTGCATGAGCAGGAGTTCAATGATGGGTGATACGTTACCTTCCTGAAGAGGAGTTGTCCACTCGAAGGAAGAGTTGGATGGGGGGAAAAATATAGAAAAAAATGGGGACACGAGGCTTGAACCTGCAAGACCACGTGGTTCTCTCTGTTCCGGAATTCAGAGATTTAAAGATAGAGGCAAGGGTTTTGGTATAGGAAGCTGGGCATAAGGGGTAGCAAAGCAGATAGGGGACGATGGCTCAAGAGATCGATTGCCTCTGTGCAGGGTCTTTTATTAGGTGGTCTTGGGGGTGGGCAGCGCTAACCACATCCCAGTAACACACCTACTAGGTGGTCCATCCCTTCCTGACCCTACCATAGGTTAAAGGTGAACAAAAGGAGGAGGGCCGGGGAGTGGACAATATTGCAGAAACTATGATCTCACCAGGAACTGACACTTTGGGCGAGGTCCAATGACTCACCGGGGCCACTGCATTGTCTATTAATGGCCCTGGCCAACTGGGTGATGGCCCGACCATCAGTTACCAGGCAACCACGCTAGCATAATCCGTTCAGGTATGTTGGAGGGGGCAGGGGTTGACCAGCGTAGGGTGACAGAAAGAAACCTCATGGCAGAAGGAGTCTTTGTTTCTGTCTTGGTGAACTATGGTGGGTGCCAGCCTCCTGGCATAGACTGGAGCTTTCCCCAGGAATGGAGAATGCACATGGCCCTGCCAATACTAGCAACCCAAGTTCAAGCTTATGAATCTTAAAATCCATAAGAGCACTAAAAGTGCCTTGCTGGCCAACACAAGCACTATCTATACTTTGTATTAACTTATGAAATTAATAAAATATTAAGTTGTGTTATAAAAACATATGTGTATTATTTATATATAAATGAATAGCTCATATAAATTTCATCATACATTAATCCATCAAGATCCAATTCTGCAATATTGTTCTCACAATTATACAAAATGAGAATAAGTTCCTAACAATATTGAAAGTAATATAGACATCCAAAGGTCAGGAACATATTTAAGGAAGTACAATTCATCAAAGATTCTTCAGTCGTTGAGGGTGCAATTGATCATTTCAGCGACCTTGACTGCTACTGATCACACAAGCAAGCTTGACTGACAGACGAGAAGCCTAGGTCAGATCCTGTTTACATCAAAACTCCATCAGAGCCCTGCCACCATCAGCATGCCATACATTCATATTGGCTCTTCAACTTGGAACCAATCAAGAGCTTATTGTATCCCAGCCAATCCAAATCTTTTTCCAAGACGTGAAAAGTCTTCTCACTTGCTACGGTTGGCAAAAGAGATCAACTGCACTCTCAACAAGTGGTTAAGAGCAGCTGACTCTAATCTGGAGAACCGGGTTTGATTTCCCGCTGCTCCACATGCAGCCAGTCATAGTTCTCTCAGATCGGTTCTCTCAAGAGAACAGCATGAGCTTTCTCAGCCCCGCCTACCTCACAGGGTGTTCGTTGTGGGGACAGGAAGGAGTTTGTAAGCTGCCCCAAGGCTATGAGTGAAGGGCGGTGTATAAAGCCAATCTCCTCCTCTTCTTCTCAACGTAATAGTTCATTAATGTCGTAAGTTAATACAGCAAATAGATGGTGCTTGTGCAGTGTTTCAGTTTTGTCATAGAACTGATCCAGGTCAGAGCAATTTCATTCATTCATATCTCACATGCGCATAGTGGGACCTGAGAAGACAGTCTTGGAGAGATGGATGGACTCCATCAAGAAAGCCACGTGGGCCTTCAGCCGGCAAGACCTGAGCAAGGCTGTTCATGGTTAGATGTTTCAGAGGCCATGAATGCATACAGCCAGGGGTCCGTTGGGGCCGGAGCGAGGTGGAGTGCAGCTCTGCCAGCTCAGGAGGAGCAGTAGGGCAGCCACGGGCTGAATCAGATTCTCTGACCTGATTTGGCCTGCCGCTGAATTGCTGCCGAAATTCGGCGGCAACTTTAAAAGTGGCTGTAGTGGAGGGGGTTTGAGGCAGAGGCTCCAAACTTGCAGGGTAGCGTCTGGTACCTCTCCCCCAAATGCCCACCAAGTTTCAAGAAGATTGGACCAGGGGGTCCAATTCTACGGGCCTCCAAACAGGTTGCCCCCATTCCCTCCATTGTTCTCTATGGTGGGAAAAAAGTAAGATTTTCCCCACCATAGAGAACAATGGAAGGGATGGGGCAACCTGTTTGGGGGCCCATAGAATTGGACCCCGTGGTCCAATCTTTTTGAAACTTGGTGGATATTTCAAGGAGAGGCCCCAGCAGCTATTCTGCAAGTTTAGAGCCTTTCCCTCAAACCCCCTTTCCTCCAGCCCCTCATATACCCTATGAGTTTTTGCCATTGATTTCAATGGCCCATAGGGTATAATGGGGCTGAAACTGACATTCCCTTTCTGACACACTTCCAGTGATGTCAGGGGACGTGGCATATGCTAATGAGTTATGCTAATGAGCTCCTGCACCTCTTTTTCTACAAAAGGGCCCCTGCATACAGCTGCCACAAATCATAAGTGACTTGCCATCACATAACACAAACAAAGACCCTCACACTCTAATGCACCAAAACTTATTTGTCTTTTAAAAGCCAGGGCCTCTTACTGCTGATGAATAAACACGAAGGGGTGGTTTTTTAAAAATGTTAATTTGTTTTCCGTTTTATTGAGTCCTTTCGAGATAAAACATTGTGCGATTTCTTTTCACCATGTAATGCTTCAGTTTGATTGAGGGAAAACTGCACATGAAAAACAAATTATCTCACCTCTGACTGGCATTCGCTGCTTGCCGTTCCTGGGTGTTGGGTAGCGAGCTTTTCTGCCCGCAGTTTCCCTGCACTCCTTCATCACACACACTGAATGTAGATTAAATCAAATTTAATTTGAGCACTGCTTGTTAAGCAGTTGCTTCAATTAGTCTAAAGATGTTTAAAAGCACAAACACTGCAGGGAACTAGTCTGCCAGATTAAATAGTGCAGGTTTTTCATTGGTCACTCACTCCTTTTTATCTGTCAAACTTCACTGTGAACAATTAATTCATTTTTCCCTTTGTGACTTCTTTCTCCATTTTATCTGCTTTATATTTTATAAGAAAATCCAGCACACCAGTAAATCAGGCAGGCTTAATGTGTTTCGTGTGTGTGCGTGTATTTAGTAATACTCTACTTGTTCAAGCAGGGCAACACTAATATAGTTGAATCAATTTAGATGACAGAGCCCTGGAGACTTGCAGTTAGCATTGGGAGAGACGATGGCTCAGTGGCAGAGCCTCTGCTTGGCATGCAGAAGGTCCCAGGTTCAGCCCTCAGCATCTCCAGTTAAAAGGACCAGGCAGGAGGCGATGGGAAAGACCTCTGGCCAAGGCTCTGGAGAGCTGCTGCCTGTCTGAGCAGATAAGACTGAGCTTGATGGTCTGATTCAATACAAGGCAGCTTCATGGGTTCAAGTGTTTCCATCTCCAGGTGGGAAAATGCCTAGATATTTGGGGGGTGGCGACTGGGGAGAGCAGGGTTTGGGGCGGGACCTCAGCAGGGTCCAATGCCATAGAATCCACCCTCCAAAGCAGCCATTTTCTCCAGAGGAACTGATCTCAGTGATTTGGAATATTAGTTGTAATCCCAGGAGATCTCCAGGCCCCACTTGGAGGTTGGAAACCCTACTTACCGTGCGATCCCAAACTTAGTCTCATCCTTCGAAGCTTAAGACGGCACTGTTGTGGGTTGCTTCCAAACTGCACACTTAATGACAGTTCAGCAGAAATGTGCACCAACCTGGCTTGTCGTTGGACTCATACACCCTTCGCTTTTCCCTAGTTTTGCCATTGGTCTGCCTCTGCCCTCAGCCCCAGTGTCCAGTCTTCAAGAAACTGAGAGAGGGGGAATGATGTTCTAGGAATGTCTCCATGTTCCCATGGACTTTACCATATAAATTAAGGGAAATTCCTAAAGCACACCCTGAAGTGACATCACATCTGGCCAAACTCCAGCATACCCTGAACACTGCCTTCAAAATCTGCCAACATTTGCCAAATCAGTGCTGGCAGTCCTACTTCTCCCCCCTCCCTTCTTGCATGGAACCAGGTTTTGGAGGGTAGATTCAGGATGGGCAAAAAGAAACACATCTTCACACAATGAGTGATTACAGTAGGGAATTTGCCGCCAGAGGATGTAGTGATGGCTGCAGTCATAGATGGCTTTAAAAGGGAATTAGACAGCTCCATAGAAGAGAAATCTATCAGTGGTTACTAGCCATGGTGACTAAGTGGAACCTTCACGTTCAGAGACAGCCAACCTCTGAATCCCAACTTCAGAAGGCAATATCAGGGGAAGGTCTTGGTCTCTATGCCCTGTTGCTGGACCTCCAGAGGAACTGGTTGGCCACTATGTGAGTCAGGATACTGGAGTCGATGGACCATTGGTTTGATCTAGCAGGGCTCTTCTTATGCTCTTATGACAATAAATGCTGTAAAGTTAAATAAGGAAATACATTTCCCTAAGTGCTGTGCCATACCCGGGTTGAGTCCAAGAGTGCCAGGAGGACAGCAACCATCAATCAAGCCTGGGTCCCAGTGCAGACAGATTCATTCCCTCCCAAACTTGGCCTGTCAATAAAAGCTGTTGCCAACCAGAACTGGAGCTCCTTCTTCTTGCTTTGGACTCTACTGTTGTTGTTTCTGAGAGGCTTTTGGCCCCAGCATTTGGGGAGTAGTTATGGCAGACAGGGAAGATTATTTTGTGTTTTAAATTTCCTACAATGCCAAATTATTTTTGTTGTGTTGCTCTAAATGTTTTGAACAAGAGTAATAGACATATTAACCTCTGTTGCTGTTCCCACCCTCGCAAGACACACTTGTAGCGTGTTTGCTGTGACTCCCTTGTCATGGGAAACATGACAGATTCTGCCTGAACTGATGTAGAAAGAATGTTTATGAAATAATGCGGTGACATTAAAATTCCTCCCCGTCAGACAGCTCTCTTTTGCCCAACTGAAAAATGTGTGGGTTTTTGTTTTGTTTTTTAAAAAAACCCAAACGTTTTCCAGACAGGTTCTCCAGCAGCCAGACAAAATGACATTAAACAAATCAGACTAATTACTGAACAATTCATCTAAAGAGATCTGAGTGGCCTGTGCATGTGTGTGACACAGTCTGGAAGAGGAAAAGGTTCCAGCCAAGAACATCACCTACGCAATGTCTACTCTTGGATGGAAACAGAATTTGGTTGAAGAACCTCTCGCTTGCAAATCACTGCAAAATGAGAAGGGCTTCCCTAGTGCCAGGGGCAGACTGGGACGCTCCAATTGCCCCGTGCAAAGCTGAGCCCCTTGGACAGGCACCTCTTGGCGTCGTCATGGTGGCCCAAGTTCAAGATAGGTGGCCCTCTGTCATACTACAGGGACCACATGGCTCACCTTGCTCCTGGCCACCAGTGGCACTTTGGGATAGCAGCCCAGGGGTAACTTTCCTGGTAAGCTAAGCTCAGGAGTCTTGTGAGCAAAAATTCTATTTTGTGAGCCACTGGCATTAAAGTTGTGAGCAAGCGAGTTGGCTGCTGCATAAATTAGTTTGTTCTGGAGCCATCCTTCCTGAGCTAAGACAAAAATATGTTAGCTGGAGGCTAAAAAACTGTGAGCTAGCTCACACTATCTCATCTTAGAGGGAACACTGCATCCCGCCCTTGCCCAGGTAGCATTATGTTCTAGGTAGCAATCTTCCTCTACTAGGGAGCCATGATCCCTGCCATAGGCTATTACAGAAGTCTCCAACCTTTTTTTATCCTGTGCGCACCTCTGGAATTCTGATCCAGGGCAATGGGCGCAATCACAAAATGGCTGCTGCAGTAGGTATAGCCAGTAACAAAATGGCTGCTGCCAACTGCAAAATGAAGCCAACTGCAAAATGTCAGGGATCGAGGATGTATATAACTCTAATACTAAGTCTTCACCATTTCAGGCAGATGCTCCATTTCATGGGATACCTTTTGATCTGCACAGCCAATCAGAAGCCCTGCTAAGTAAAGGCCCCACCCACTTTTGAAAAACATTTGGTGGGGCCAGAAAAGGGCCGAGGACAGACTGGCAATCTAAAGTGGAGGCAAAGCGGAGGGAACTGGAGTGGGGGAAAAACCCCACGGACCTGGCCATTCACACTGGCCAGAGCAATGCGGATCAGTGGCAATATGGAGCGTTCAGACTGCCACGGAGCGTTCAGACTGCCGCGTAGCCTCCCACTTCCAGTTCACACTGTTTGAAAGCGGGAGGCATGCGGAGGAAGGCCCCTGAACACCGGGTAAAACCGGTGTCCTGTTAAAGTGGAAGGAAAGCGACTGGGAGACGGGTAAGTACGAAACGGAGCCGACGGACAGATGTGCATGTCTGAACGTGCTCCTTTCTTCCGTTTGCGAAGCGTGCCTGCCCCGCTTTAGATTACCAGTCTGTCCTTGGCCAAGGTGTTGGCAATTGCCATGGCACCCGCAGGCACCACTTTGGGGGACCCTAGCCTATTTCAAAATTCCCCAGAATCAGTCACTCACTGTCACTGTGCTGGGCCCTGCATTGACTTTGGTGTGCATGTGTTTGTGTGTGTGTGTGTGTGTGTGATTTTGCAGTTGCATAAAAATGTTGGAATTGCTCCCCAATCTGAAGTATAATTCCTCCATGAATGAGATGGGTATTTATAATAACAAGCCATTGACAGCTGCTAAAAATAAGGATTACCACCAGTTGTACTGAATGTCCAGCTGTAGGCAAGGCCCTTAAAAGAGGATCATTGTCCAGCTACTGTCAAAGACTGCTAAGTCATCAGATAGTTAAACAAATAATGGTCCAGCTAGTTATTGGCAAAGCAAGACATTTCTCCTTTGGGCCTGTTGCAGTGTCCTATCCTCAGCCACAGTTATGCTCATGCCCCAGAATTGGGTGGCCCAAAACAGCACTGATGTATATAAGTCCCAGTGCACATTTAAGGTATATTCTGAGGTGGCGGCCACACACATGTGATAAAGCAGGGAGGAAACGAGGCTATTTGCATCAGAGTAATTTGACCTGTAGTTATACGATCACACAGTTCTGTGAAGCTGCGGGCACAACTCGCCACTGCATGATCAGACGCAACCGTGGGTGAGTCGGGGGGGGGGGGTTGTTGTTCGTTTCCGATTTGCTTAAACAAGGGATCGATTAATTGCATCTCCACCCTGAGGGCTTCCTATGGCAGTATGCGATGATGTGCATACTGAGAAGGGGGAAAAAAACAGTGGCATGGCATTGGGATAGCCTGATCAGACGCCATGAGTGTGCACTGGAGCAATCACATGGGGAAAGTCCATCTGTGACCCGTAGAAACCTGTTTGATACTGGATTTTTGCTAGGGTTTTTTTACTCCGCATCTCCAGTGAAGCAAAACGGCTTGCTGATGGGTGCGAGACGCTTGCCAGATGTTCTCTTGTGATCACACCCTTAGAATCCCTTATTGCATGACTAATTCTGCGTGTGATTGGGGCCTGCATCAGGCTGCTGCTGGAACAGGCTTTTGGAGTCAGGTTGCAGCATCTACCAAAGTGCCAATAGAAACAAGGCCAGAGGGATTTTCAGAAGCTCAGTGTTGAAACAGTTCAGGAGTCAGGTTATCAAGTATAAGTCCAGTAAGTGTCAACATGTTCAGTATGTACAAACATGTTGTGTCCACGCCCATGAACTTCCCTCATGAGTCTTTATAGCCACTGGCCAAAACTGCATGCCCGCAGCCAGCTTCTCAGTGAAGATTATGTGATGTCTCATCCCCACTGTCAACAGGCAGCTGGCACTGAGCAGTGAGACATGCACTCCAACACTTAGCCTGTCTTTTCTGAGCCTTCTCCTGTGGCATTTCAAGGGTGCTGGTGACCCTGGGGAAATGGGTAGGTTGCTGGCCTTCAGACGCCAAGTCAGAGCTGGAGAGCTGAGGTGGCCCTATACCAACTCTCAGCTGCAGGTCAGGGAATACCTGAACCTCGTTCCCCTCCTGATCAGCTGTTGTCGATTGTGGGTTGGCTACACAGGGCCTCTCCTCCTCTGAGGAGTCCTCACTGTTGCTAAGCCTTGGCTGGTCCACAACATTGGACTCTTCACATGTACAGGGGGATTCATGATCTCAAAGCTCTCTTAGGTCATTTTTACACCTCCCCTCTAAAGTAGTTTGACTGCTGTCTTTTCCTGTGCTGATTTCACAGTGGTGTGAAATTTCACTCCAGGGGGTCTAAGTGCTCTAATCAACAGCAATTGTTTAAAGCAGAATCAAGCTGGTTGAATACTAGCTTGACCACAGGAGGGCAATTAGTAGATGTGGATATTTCAGTAGCAGCACGGTTTCACACCGCACAGAGGTGTGGGCAGATTTTTTTGGAACTAGAATGATTCCATCGGGAAAGTCAGATGTAAAAACAGCCTTACTTTAACAGTGGATATGAACCATGTGCTGGAGGTGTGACTGGCCCAAAGCAATTATGACAGTGGATCAGAAATGGATTATCTGCTTAGATCACAAAAGGTCCCAGGTTCAATCCCCAGCATCTCTAGTTAAAAGGATCGTGTATAGGTAAAGTGGACAGGGTTCTCAGGTCTCCCTCTACAGCAGTAGACCTCCTGGGAGTTTGCCCTGGTCCCTTCCGGTGTATGATGTTCCTGTGGGAGAAAAATTGCCAGCAATGGAGGGGGGTACACTGGCATCATGCTGGTGCATAACATCACTTCTGGGGCCAACCAGATGTGACATCATCACAGCCGGGATGGTGCTGTAGGATTCACTCAAAACTTTTGGGCACATCCTAGAGTTGCCCTTTGTACGATTACATCACTTTCAGTTGGTACTGGAGGTTTCCTTGCAATGCTGGCACACATGTTCCAACCCCCAAATTCCTCATGGGGTTTGCCAACTACAGCTGGCAACCCTAAATGTGGAAGACCTCTGCCTGAGACCCTGAAGAGCCACTGTCACTCACAGTAGACAAAACCAATGGACTTACTCAGAATCAGGCAGCTTCATTTGTTCATATGCCAGTACTGTTGCAGAAATGACAGCCTGCTAAGAGTCTAGTTACTGTAAATACTTCTGAAAGAATAGTTTAGTCAACTTGTACCCTAGAGGGAGCTGTGGAGCATTCTCCAATGTTTAGGGTTTATTGACTGTTTTTCTCTTGCAGTTCAGCCTATCTTTTGTTTTTCTTCTCTGCTGCTGTGTTAGTGTGTGTGAGTGCTGGTGCTTTGAAGCCCTCTCTGTTGCATTAATGGCCTGCAGTCAATTATTGTCTTTTTGCAAAATCCTGTTGCAGTAAATTCATTTGAAAGCAAACTCCAAAGTGTGGACTGGATTATTTCTTGATCTCTGCTAGCAAAGCCCTTGCAAGGATCATGGACTGCCAAGGCTGAATCTAGGCCTGAGTGTTATGGCATTCCTGGCAGTACCTGGAAGCTGAAGGAGCAGGAAGACAGGGCATGGACTGCAGTTCTGTCAAACAAGAAAAAACAGAAGGCCCACTGGGTTTGTATTCATAACAGGCCAGGGCCTTGTAGTGCCTGCCAATTGGAGGAACTTTCCCTCAGAGGCCTGAGTTCCCATAGTGCAACCCTGCTTGTCATGCTAGGACCTAGACTCAGCTAATGAGGTTCTTTGGTTCCTAAAGTTGCCAACTCTGGGTTGGGAAATTCCTGGAGATTTGGGCATGGAGCCTGATGAGGGCAGAGGCTATGGAGGGGAGGGACCTCAGGTAGGTATAGTGATGCTCTGTATTCTTGGTGCTTGGGGGGACAACAGTCGGAGGGCTTCTGGAGTTCTGGCCTCACTGGTGGCCCTCCTGATGGCACCTGGATTTTGGCCAATGTGCAGTATAGAATGTTGGACCAGATGGGCCATTGGCCTGATCCATTATGGCTTCTCTTTACTGGGAATAAGACCCGTTGTGGAAATAAATACAATGGGTCCAAGAAAGAGGCTCTGGGAGAGTGCCAAGGCCTTGGGGCACTCAGCATCAATTTGCTGTGGCAGCCTCACCAGGGTATAATGACAAAGAGTCCACCATTTTCTCCAGAGGAACTGATCTCTGCTATCTGAAGAGCAGTTCTAATTCTGAGTGATCTCCAGCCCCCACCTGGAGATTGGCAACAATGGTTTCCCAGGAGGAATGGCTGATTTGAAGAGTGGAGTCTATGGCATTGTAACTGTCTGAGGCTCCACTGCTCCTCAAACCTCACCCTCTCCAGGCGCCATCCCTCAAATCTCCAGGAATTTCCCTCCTTCCCAGCCAAGCATCAACCTACCTTTATTTCCCCTTCACTGTTCAGCTTTCCATCCCCCTCCCACCTGCAGCCTCTGTTGTGCTCTGAAGCCCTGACTGCCATGTCACATTGGCTGTCATAGGGGGGCCATCTCAGCAGGGTATAAGGACACAATGAGTTTTCTTCCAAAGGCCAAAATAGGTGTGGAAAGGGCCTTTTATTGATAGAACCAAGCTTGGTGACCAGCAACAGGCACTGAGGGGAATGTAGGGTTCCCAGCTCTGAGTGGGGAAATACCTGGAGATTTGGGGGGTGGATCCTGTGGAGGGCAGCTTTGTGGGGGGGCGGAAGGACTCAGCAGGAATTTTCCAATTTGGAGCTGGCAACCCCAGGCAGGACTGGCCCCAATGAGTTCCTCACAAAGGTGTGGAATGGATTTCGTTCCTTTGTCTTTTTACTGACAGAACCAAGCTTGGTTGGCTACCAACAGCCACTGAGGAAAAAGTTAGTCCCACAGAGGAGCCAAGGAGGTGAAATGTCTTTGTCAGGAGAGAGAACTGTCTGCCAGTAATTCTGACAGGGAACAGTGGCTGGAGTGGGTGGGGAAAAGGAGCAAACCTAGCACCCGGCCAATGGCATGCGAGTACTCTTGAGTGGCGGCTGACAGGCCAATGGCTGACAGAGCATACTGTGGGCAGGACTCAGGCAACACAGCCAGTGGATAGGGACAGCTTCTGAGTGACACATCATGGAGCCAACTGATTTAGGAGCGTGTGGAATGTTCAGAACGTGCCACCCCACTACTGAATTATATATAAGGAAAGATGTCATGCAGCCCATCTTCTGAAGCAGCTACTTTCTCCAGGGGAACTGATCTCTGTGGTCTGAAGATCACTTGTAATTCCAGGGGATCTCGGGGGCTCACCTGGAGGTTTATAACACTATAGTTCCTGACACCCAAGAATCATACAGGAAGAGGTGAAGATGGAATAAATACAAATTTCTACATAAACTGAAATGTGCTACTGCAAATGGAAATAATGCTGCTAAAAATCCTATGTAGAGGTCCTTTGTTTGCTCTCCACTATCACAACTGCCACCCCCTGGGTTTTTACCATAATGAGTGAGGGCATACCAACTGTACTCTTATGGAGGTTCTGTCAGCCATAGGCATGCTGCATGGGCTCTGTTCTCATCAGGAGACCCTCCTGTGTGTGACGGCTTTTTCAAGCAGCACTCATCCATTGATCTAGCTGTAGGCAAGTCCCCGGTGCTCTTCAAGAGGAGAATTATTTTTAAAATGTGCTTCCACAATGAATTAGTATTACCCTCTAGTCTATGGGAAGGATGGAAATTAGACTATTGAGCCACTAAATAGCTACAGCACCTGGAACCCCACAATTTTAAGAATAGTTTTAATTATGCACCCCAGGATTTTACAAAACCCCAAGTCCCTGCTTATAACGAGATCCACAACAGTAGCCATCAGAAATAATCCTCTATCTTATCTGCTTCTTACTTCGGAAATGTCAGTTTCATTGCAAACATATAAAGCAAGGGAACTTTATGCATTGTTATTTGATTGTCACAGTCATTAGACAATTGTACTATTTTTTATTTCTTTTCACAATTCCTGTGACTGCTTTCTTGTGAATGACCAGGAAGCATCCAGATTTCTTGCATAAGCAGATAATTGGGAGTGCTATTTGTATGGGGTTATATTGACATAAGTTGCCTGAATAGCCTAGCTCAGCCTGAGGTCATCAGAACTTGAAAGCTAAGCAGGATGGCCATCATTAGTGCTTGAACAGGAGACTACCAAGGAAGTCCAGAGTTGCTACGCAGAGGCAGGCAATGGCAAACCACCTCTGAACTTCTCTTGCCTTGAAACCCTACGAGCCACCATAAGTTGGCTGCTACTTGGTGGCTAAAAAAATCTCCTACTTGTCTCTGTAATAATAGTACTTCAATTTTCAAATCCAATACTACTTTAAAGCTTTTGACCTGAATGGCCCAGGCTATTTCTCATCAGATCTTGTGAAGCTAAGTAGGATCAATCCTAGTTAGTAGTTGTATGGGAGACCACCATGGAAGCCCAGGGCTGCTATGTGGAGGAAGGTGTGGGCAAACCACCTCTGCTTGTCTCTTGGGTGGAATGCCCCATGGAAGGGGTTGCTATGAGTTATCTGTGACTCGGGAGCATGCTCTTCTTCTTATGCAACAATCCAAACTCCAAGCCCAGTATTTTTTACTTCTATCACAGATCCACCACATATTAGTTTACATTTCCAGCATTCATTTGACATATTAGGATAACATTTTGCTGGTCTATCTGGAGTAATATACCATTTATAAAACAGCTTATATATATTTCCTTTGTATGTAATACCTTTAGTAAATTTTATGTTTTCTATACTCTGTCCCATTGAGTGTATATTATGCCCTAAATTTTGTGCTTATTTAATCATTACGTCGACCACTTCATCTTGTGTTTTAGTTTCTAGTAACATTACATATAGTTTTAAAATAATTTTTTCATCCATATATAACAATATTTTATCCAACTCAGTATGCTTTTCACAAAAAACAATTTGTTTATCCTTAACATATCTAGATTCTAATTGTATTAGTTCCCACCAGTTCAAATCTGTATCTTGTTGGAGAATATCTTTTGGTTTCAGAACATTTTTATTATCCAACAGATCTTCATATCTCCACATGGTATATTTTAAAAATAAACTGGGTGTTGTAAAAGCTTCAAGTGGAGAAGCCCATTTTAGTATTTTTGTATAGTAGAGTTTTTTAGTTTCTTCCCAAATTTTCAGTAAAGACCATCTGAGGATATGTTGTTTAAACTATTTATGTCTCTGCCATACCATACAAAGGTATGCCAACCAAGTGATAGGTCATGTCCCTCTAACTTCAAAAGTCTTGAGTTGTCTAGTGTAATCCACTCTTTCACCCACACCCTCTCTCTTTCATATATTGAGTGCTTTCACCTTTATTCTAGGTCTCTTCCCTTGCCAAATAAATTGCTTTATAAGTTTGTCCAAGTCCTTAAAATACTGTTGATTTTTTAGAATTGGGATAGTTTGAAATAGGAAGATAAGCTTTAGCAAAATATTTCTTTTTATAGTGGCTATTCTTCCCATTAAAGATATTTGTAGGTCTTTCCATTTTTCCAGATCTTTCTTGATTTCAGATAGCAGTTTCATATAATTGTCCTGTAACAAAGAACTACACCTGTTCATTAGATTAATTTCTAAATATTTCACTTTCTTCTGAACTTCAATGTTTGAAATTGTTTGTAACTGATGGATCTAATCCTTAGTACAGTTTTTCATTAAAATTTTAGTTTTCTTGAAGTTAATTTTTAGCCCAGCTACCTGTCCATACTCTTGTAGTGTTTTTAAAGGTTGGATAATGGCATCTAATGGTTCTCCCAGAATAAATACTAGATCATCAACAAATGCTTGTAAGTTGACAGAGAATTTAAGCTATAAATTTACATGGATGGTTTGGTGTTGACAATATTAAACCCAGAGAACTCTATATAACATGTTATGGAGTATGTAGAGAAGTTTGGTTCCTTTTCAGGATTTAAAATAAACAGGAAGAAAATGAAAATAATCCCCACATTCTTAATGAAGCAAGAAGAAGAGAACATTGACAATTAATGGATGTGATCTGGTAACTCATGCAATAAAATACCTTGGAATAAATGTGTCTGCAGGAAAATACATTATTTCAAGATAACTACAATAAAGTTTGGAAGAAAATACAAAAAGACTTAGAAAGATGGTCTAAATTAAAACTCTCATGGCTTGGGAAAATTTCCCCAGTAAAAATTAATATCTTACCGAAAATAGACTTTCTATTTCAGATGTTCGCAATTGATGTACCTGACAAGATGCTGAAAGACTGGGGAAAACAAATCAATACATTTATCTGGAATGGCAAAAAAGTGAGATAGATTTGAAGGACTGCAGGATGGGGAAAAAAGAAGAGGCCTCGCTGTACCTAATTTTAAGCGGTATTATCAAGCAGCCAGCCTGGTGTGGATTTCCAGTTGGATCAAAAATTTGAATGAAAGACTAATGAAATTGGAAACAGCAGATTTGACTGAAGGACTACACAGTTACTTCTGGATAAAACAAACAGGAAAGAAAATCACCAAAAAGAATAATGAAGGACCATATAGATAGCCCATTGAAAATTTGGCAGTCCATCAAAACAAGAATTAGTCCATCAATTTCACCTATATTGTCACCAATGGATGCATAATATGACAAACCTATGAGGAAAAAAACTCTGATTTTATCATATACCAAGATATGATCAATTTTCAAGGCAAAATTAAATCCTGGCAGACAATGAATGAAGAATAAGAAGAGAAGAAGAGATTGGATTTATACCCCACCCTTCACTACCCGAAGGAATCTCTGAGCAGCTTACAATCTCCTTTCCCTTCCCCTCTCCACAACAGACACCCTGCGAGGTAGGTGGGGCTGAAAGAGCTCTTTTTAGAACTGCTGTTTCCAGAACAGCTCTGAGAGAACTGTGACTGACCCAAGGTCAGGCTAGCAACTGCATGTGGAGAAGTGGGGAATCAAACTCGGTTCTCCCATATCAGAGTTCATGCTCCTAACAATTACACCAAACTGGATAACTTATCTTCAACTTACCTCAAAGCTTCAAGAAGCAATGCATGCAGAAAGAGATAAATTAAGGGACTGATGGAATTTGAAAACATAATAATGAATTAAAAAATAACATCTTTTCGGTCACACTTATGAACTTCTATTTCAATATGATACAGAAACAGAACAGGTTAAGATATGCATGGTAAAATGGATCCAAAATTTTGATGAAGAAATTTTACTTCAGCAGTGGGAAAGCTTATGGATGAAAGATATAAAGTTTACACTTAAAGAAAATTATACAAGATGTTCTACCATTGGTATATTACTCCAAAAGATATTGAGAAGATGGATAAAAATTATAAGGGAAATTCTGGAAATGTAGAGATGGATGGTACCTTTTACGATATGTGGTGGTCCTGCAAAAAGACCAACAAATTTTGGATAGAAACACATACTAAAATGCAGAAAATCTTAAACTGAAAATTTCCCTTGAAACAGACTATGCTATTAGGAATCTTACTGTCTAATATAAATTGATTAGAGCATGAGCTGTTTAGATATATGTCAACCACAGCATGACTAGTATTTGCAACCAAGTGGAAGTCTGAAATTTGCCTCAGTCTAGAGAACTGGAGAGACAAAATGGAGGAATATGTTGCTATGGCAAAAAATGACAGACTATATAAATACTATATAAATAAAAAGCTGATCATTAAATTTGAGAATAAGTGGAAAGCCTTTTATAATTGCTACAGACAAACTACATAAGTTAGATAAAGCTGTCAGAGGAGTTACAAAGAAATTTAAAATGATTAATTCTCAAAAACGTATTATCATATTCTCATAGTTATCTCATTAATCTTTTATTGTTACATATTTATTAGTTATTGAATAATAGTGTAAAACATTTTTTCTTTTCTTCTCTCATGTTTCTTGCTTATATTCTTTCTTACCTAGCCCTATGGATAGGAAATAATGGATATATGGAAATATGTCAAAGTATCGATTATATCATGTCAAAGTACTGATTATTTTACTATATTTTGATTTGTCATGCTATTTTTTCATGTTTTATATGCTTATATTATGCAATGTTCTTAAAATGTGTTTAACAAATGATGTTTTATGCTTCTCGTTTTTCATTTGTCCCTTTTTATTCTGTATCTCTTTAAATGGTAAAAATAAAATATAAAAAAGACTAACAAAATGAGCTTTTGAGAGTCCCTGCTCCCTTCATCAAATACAGTACAGACTCATGCGTCTCCCCTGCCAAAAATTGTGTTAGTCCTTAAGGTCCTGCTGGACTCTCATTCTTTTCTACTGCTACAGACAGACTAACACAGTGACCCATCTTGATCTAAAGGATATTGAGTCACTTCCATATCCACAAAGGATTGAGTGGCAATGCTCCCCCTAAGCTGTGGAGTCTTGTGAGCAAAAATTCTACTTTGTGAGCGACTGGCATTTAATGTTGTGACTGAGCAATCTGGCTACTGCATCAATTAGTCTGCTCCAGAGCCATCCTTCCTGAGCTAAAACAAAAATGTGTGAGCTGAAGGCTAAAAAACTGTGAGCCGGCTCACACTAACTCAGCTTAGAGGGGACACTGGTGAGTGGCACAAACTTTTGCAAGCCCCCTTGCATGGCAGAAAGACAGAATGTAAAAGTTTCAGATAAACAGTGAAAAATGACTTGTTCCACAGGGGTGGTCAACAGTGTTCTCTCTAAGCTGTTAGTGTGAGCTAGCTCAGTTTTTTAGCTAGCTCACACATTTTTGCCTTAGGTCAGGAAGGATGGCTCCAGAGCAAACTAATTGATGCAGTATTACACCCCAAAAGAATTACACCCCAAACATACCCCACTAGCAACAATAGGCTATTTGCACTCTATTGTTTCCCGATTGGTTTCCTCTAGGACCCCTAGGGTTGCCAAGTGTGTTAAACTTACCGGCGGGGGGGTCCTCCGCTGGCCAGGAGCTTCCCCGGCACGTGCGCGAAGCACGCACACCGGGCGACGTCACCAGAAGTGACATCAGCACGTTGGGGGCATTGCCAGAGCATCGCCCTGGCAATGCCCCCAACGTGATGGCATCACTTCCGGGTGATGTCATTACATGAGGGAAGTCGTCCAGACTGGACGACTACAAGGGTGGGGTTTCCCCCGCCGGCCGAATGCTGGCCGGCAGATCGGGAACCCCTGTAGCGGGGGATCCCCCGCCCCCCCGGGCTGACTTGGCAGCACTAAGGATCTCTGACTCCCTACTGGCCCATTCTAGGATCCTAGCGATCTACTGTTATGCGTCCCAAGCTAAGTCCTTTTGCAAGTAAGTTCAGGCTCAATACATAACACTGGCATTGCTGGAAACTCTATGGTAAGACTCTATGGTTAAAAAAAGGACACCAGTTCCAGGTTTTCTCCAGACGGTGGACATCCAGTAAAAGCTGGCCTCCCCTGCTGAAGTTTTACCACCTCCACAAGACCTCAGAGACCCAGCAGCACCAGTTTTTGGAGACTAGGCATATAAACTAATAGTGTGACTTGTCTTAAATTTTGTTGTTTTAACTGTTTTTAATTATTCTATTAATGTTTTCTATTCACTGTGATGAGCCGAATGGCTCAAGAACTTACTTGTGATATGCCCTGAGCCCACTCGCCAGTGCACCAGTGGATAACAGGAGCTTGGGGTGGCAGATCTCCAACCCAGCAGGGAAATGGCAAACCTACAGGAACAGCGTACAAGGAAATCAGAGGTCTGCTGTGGGGAGGGAGAACTGGTGGAAATAGCCCTGCCTTGCATGCATGGAAGGTTTAGATGGAATCCTTGACCAATTTTCATCTTACCACTTGGAAGTTTTTATCTCTGTATATAGAAATAGGATGCAGCTGTACTTGGATAGGATAGAGGATTGGACCCAGGTGAATAAAATGAACTCTAAAAGGGACTAGTGTAACGTGTTATGCTTGTATAGTAAAAATCCTTTATATAAATACTGAATGAGTGCAACATGGCTAGGTAGCACTGCTTGTGAAAAGGATTTGGGCCATAAGCTTAACAACAGCCAGCAGTGTGATAAAGCAGTAAAAAAGGCTAATGTGATTTTAGACTGCATTAGAAGAAGTGTAGCATCGAGGTCACACAGATAATGCTGCCACCATACACTGCTTTGGTTGGCTCTCACCTGGAGTACTGTGTTCAGTTTTGGACACCACAGTTTAAGAAAGACATCAGTAGCTGGAAGGAGTCCAGTGCAGGGCAATACAGCTGGTGAGGGGGCTGGAAATCATGTCCTATGAGGGGAGGCTGGGAATCTCCATGCTGGAAAAGAGATGCTTACAAGGTGCCACCTTCTGATACCTTAAGAGATACCATGCGAAGGATGAGGTGGATATGTTTTCAGTCCTGTTGGATGACAGGGCTCAGAATAATGGATATAAATTACAGCAAAGGAGGCTTCGGCTAAACTTAAGGAAAAATTTCCTGACAATGAGGTGAGTTTGATGCTGGAACAGTCTCCCTAATGAGGTGGTAGATTTTTCACCTTGGAGGTTTTTACATATCAATTGGATATGTTGTTGGGGTTATTATAGCTGTAGTTCCTTTGTTGTCAGTGGGTTGGAACAGATGACCCTGGTGGTCCCTTTCAACTGAGATAAAATAAAATAAATATATGGGTGAGACACTGAAAGGTCAGAAGCATGCTGCCTGAGGAATCCTAGGCTTAGAAACTATGCTGAATTCTGACACTACCCAGACTGTGGGATTCATAAAAACCTAAGAGAAGCCAATGTTGGATCAGGCCAATGACCCATCCAGTCCAACACTCTGTGTCACACAGTGGCCAAAAACACCAGGTGCCATCAGAAGGTCCAGCAGTGGGATGAGAACACCAGCAGCCCTCCGACTCTCCCCCCCCCCCAAGAACCAAGAATACAGAGCACCACTGCCCCAAACACAGTGTTTCATCTATACCTTGTGGCTAATAGCCACTGATGGACCTCCACTCCATATGTTTATCCAGGGCTATTTTTGGGCAGGAACACACAGGAACGGAGTTCCAGCTGGCTTCTGAGTTGGCCACGCCTACAGCCTCCCCCCCTCGGGTTCCCCAGGCACCACACAAGCCATGGGGTGCCTGGGGAAGCCAAGCCAATCCTGGGAGGGAAGGCAGTTTAAACTGCCTCCCCACCTGCGGAAGCCAAGCCAAAAACTGCCTTCCTCCCCTCGATTCCCCATGCACCCCGCAAGCTGCAGGGCACCTGGGGAAGCCGATTCTGGGAGGGAGCTGTGCTGACAGGGATGTGGCCTAGTATGCTAATGAGTTTCTGCTGTTGGGTGTGGCCTGTTATGCTAATGAGTTCCTGCTGGGCTTTTTCTATAAAAAAAAGCCCTGTGTTTATCTAATTCCCTCTTGAAGCTGTCTATGTTTGTAGCCGCTACCACCTCTTGCAGCAAGTGAATTACACATGTTAAGGACTCTTTGGGTGAAGAAGTACTTCCTTTTATCAGGTCTAAGCCTACCAGTCATTAATTTCACGGAGTGCCTACAAGTTCTTGTATTGTGAGAAAGGGAGAAAACTATTTCTCTGCCTTCTCTAACCCATGCATGGCTTCTTTAAATAAATGGGGAAAGAATGTATTCCCCTCCTCCAATGCTAGCACACAAGGCTTGCCAAAATGGGCTCTGTGAGATCAGCTTGGGACAACCGATTTCTGGGCCTGCAGTTTCCTCTGTCCATACAACATCCCCCTGCTGACTCCATTCTCCCTCAGAACACCTGAGGCAGCCAATTCAGAAGGAACATTCACTTGAACTGCACTCATTTCTTTCCCCCCTGAGAGCTGATGTTAACTTATTTTTGTCATCTTGAGACTGACACCCAATTTTCTACTGACTGGCTTTTCTCCAAGTGTTGATGTTGGATTTATTGCCACTTGCCTGCTGTTTATTGCGTAGGCAGGTGCTTTCCATTCTCTGTGACACAATTCCTCCTGAAGAACTTAGGAGGGGGGAAAGACTTCATCCCCCCCCCCCCATTTTCATGTTCTTCCAAGGTGAAGATAACTCTCCTCAGACAGTAGCTTCAAAAGGCAACATCTGAAAATTATTGTTCTCTCTTTCATATAAATATCTCTAGCCAGGGCTGTCGGAGTTTGCCAGTAGGACTGGGATGCTTGCGATGAACATCCACCTGTTAACTTTGCTGTCTTTCCTGCACAATAAAAGAAAGCTGTGAAGTGGAAGAACTCAGCACTGCAAATGGTCCTCCAGACCTCTAGCTAACTAGACATAAAAAGGAAACAACCTCAATCTGTCAAGAGTTGGATTTATACCCCGCCCTTCACTCGGAGTCTCAGAGTGGCTTACAACCTCCTTCCCTTCCTCTCCCCACAACAGACACCCTGTGAGGTAGGTGGGGCTGAGAGAGCTCTCAGAGAACTGTGACTGACCCAAGGTCACCCAGTTGGCTGCATGTGGAGGAGCGGGGAATCAAACCCAGTTCTCCCAAATTAGAGTCCACTGCTCTTAACCACTACACCAAACTGGCTTAGGGAGGTAAGTCTGAAAGGATGGACCTCTGTGCAAACAATTTAAAGCACTTCAAATGCTGACAGAACTTTAGTATGACATCACCATAGTAGCGAAAGTCAAAGCAGTTGGCATCTGGTTTTCTTCCACAACTGGGGAGGAGCTCACTTGTGTTCAAGGCATGATGACTTTGCCCATTTCACATCACTAATAGTGGAATGAAGTGCTGAAAGAACAGCATGTAAGTGGTATGAAAGTTTGAAGAGGGATCCACTTGAGACTACATGCTGCTTTTCAGTGAACCTGTCCTGTTTTCTTTTGGAATACACGTTTGCCTATAAAGCTTCCATTATCATATCAGGGTCCCCAGTGTGGCATCTGTGGGGCCAGATGCTTTGGAAAGTAGATGGGGCCAGGTGGGGGTTTTGCCCAGCAAGGCTTCTGATTGGCTGCACCCGATTTAAAAAAAACATGGCTTTGGCAGCAGCTACCATCACAGCACAAGGATCTTCAGTGTGGGACTGAAGGTAAGCTGCAGCAGCCATTTTGTGGATGGGTCCACCTTGTACAGCAGCCATTTCGTGGCTGCAGCCACCATGCTGTGTCAGAATTTCAAAGGTGTTCGCAGACTCAAAAAGTTGGGGACCCCTGCATTATGCAATGATATCTTGACCCAAACAACAACAAAAAAACCCTCCACATTGTCTTTTGAACCAACAGATTTGCTCTCTGTAACCCTCCTTCCTGAATGTGGAAGTCAAAGTTTTTATAAATATTTGCCAACAACTGAATTTATTTGAGCTCACTGACATCCAGGGATATTCAGCTGCAACATCTGACTGTATCTAAGAGTTGAAATTAACAGCATTTCATGCTTGGGAGTATTAAGGGACTAGCCGATAATATTATTTTCCTATCTGGCACATTTTAAGTCACACAAGCCAAGCTTTTTAAGCTTTTGACAGTGGGCAGTTGTCAAGATGCCATGTCTGATGTCCATCAAACACTCCAGAGATGTCCACAAGTCTAAAAACATGAATTCTGAGGCAAAATCTCACAGTAAACACATGAACAGTAACATGGAAAACGGAAGCAAATATTTGGTTTGTTTTGCCTCAGTACTGAACCTTGACATTTGTTTGCAGCATTCCTTTAAAAAAAAAACCGTAGAGGCAATCCTCTATACCGTGCATTAATATACATAATCATCCCAAGTAATTTTTTTTAAAAATCTCATTGATGCATGTTTTTATTTCCTCAGACTTTCCCACAGATTCATGGAGGATAGGTCTATCAGTGGCTGCTAGCCATCGAGACTAAAGCCATCTCCCCATTCAGAAGCAGTCAACCTCTGAACCCCAGTACCAGGAGGCAACATCACAGGAAGGCCTCAGTCCCTCTGCCCTGTAGCTGGCCCTTTAGAGGCCACTGTGTGAGACAGGATGCTGGACTAGATGGACTACTGCTCTGATCCAGCAGGGCTCTTCTTCTGTTTACATGTTATGTTCAAGTAAGATTGTACTCTTATGCCACTCCCAAATAAATAAATAAATGGAGCATCCAAAAATTTAGCTCTGAAGGGTTTTTTGTCTTCTTTTTCTCTGGCACATCAGCTTTTATACTTCTGTGGAAAGCCATCAAAAAGAAATAAAATATATTTTTCCCTTTAGGGAAAGCAATTATATTATAAATCAACTTTTTGCTTGCATTAAATCTGTTATCAGCTTTCTTCCCAGAAGCCAACCAGAGCAGAACCTAAGCCAGAACCAAGACTGCAGAATGATAATGGAGCAGAACTGAGGGAATCCATGCATTTAAAAAAATGCCAAGACAGGGTGATTGGACATATTAAGGTGCCAGTCTATATACGAGTAGAGGTCACGTTCACTAGCGGTCACATTAAACGCAGGTGTTTCAAGTTGCACACATATCCATATCTATATATCTGTATATCTATATCTATATATGTAATCTCTATTTATGTGCAAACAGCAGAAAACACCATTGTAGCATCATGGTACACCCAACAAACATAGTTATCATGTAAGCTATGCTGCCCTTACCAAGGAGCTGAAGACATAATATAGCCACAATGCTCCTAACAATACTGAAAACCAAGATGGGTCGCCATGTTGGTCTGTAGCAGCAGAAAAGATCAAAAATCCCGTAACACCTTAAAGACAAACAAAATATGTGGCAGGGTGTGAGCTTTCGTATTTTTGCCACATACTTCGTTAGTCTTTAAGGTGCTACTGGACTCTTGCTTTTTTCCAGAGGTCATTTCATAGAAAAAGATGTGCAGGAGCTCATTAGCATACCTATTAGCATAACTCTTTAGCACATGCCACGCCCCCTGACATCACCAGAAGTGTGTCAGAAAGGGAAGCAAAAGCAGGGGGGCATCTTCAAAAGCCTCCCCTTTCCTTCCTTCTCCAGCTGGCCTGCCAAGGCGTTACTTTTTTCCCACCATAGAGAACAATGGAGGGAATGGGGGGCAACCTGTTTGGGGGCCTGTAGAATTGGACCCCCTGGTCCAATCTTCTTGAAACTTGGTGGGTATTTGGGGGAGAGGCTCCAGCAGCTACCCTGTAAGTTTGGAGCTTCTCCCCCTCCCCTCCAGCTGCTTTTTAAGCCGCCGCCGCATTTCAGTGGCAATTTGGCAGCAGGCCGAATCAGATCAGAGATTTGGGGCTGCCTCGCTCCGGCCCCAAATGACCCCTGCTTTTTTCTAATACTGAAAACTATATGCAATGGTATGATGCTTTTTATTTTGGAAAAAGAAAAGCATGGTTGGAATCTCTGCTTAAGAGTTGTTATTCATTGCAACTGTTGTTGCAGGATCAAAACAAGATAACTCTAAGGTTTTGAGGGGGGCTTATATAAAAAGAAAATAACAGGGGGGAAGGCATCATGCTGTAATCAGTTTAAGAAAAAAAAATGACGGGATGTTGACGCACGCTGCTCCTTCCAGCCCAAGAGCACTCCTTGCTCATCACAGAGCCTGCACCTGTTGACGGTTTTGCTGCCATTAGAGATGATGATAAAAAGGAGAGGCTCCACTGAGAGCAGAGGGTGACTTTTAGCATCACAACTGCAGCACAAAGATGTCACAGTCCAGGTGAGGTAATGAAGTACACCATTGCAATTTTTGTGTTATTTGGTTAATTTTTCCGTTAAATATACAAATAATGATGGAAGTACAAAGGGGGCTTTCTGAGATTTTTCTTAAGATCAGGAAGCACTATAGCAGGATAGCTGTCTATTGCAGGGGTTCCCAACCTGCCTCAAAATAGCTGCTGCAGGAGGCAGATCCAGACCCAAAATGGCTGCCCCAGCTTAACTGCAATCACACAGTCTAAATCCTTGTGCTGTGGGGGCAGCTGCTGCCAAAGCAACATTTTTAAAAATCTGCACAGCCAATCAGATCTCTGAAAGCCAGTCAGAAGCCTTGCTGGGCAAAAGCCCTACCTGTCTCCACCCATTTCCTAAAAACACTTGGTGGGCACCAGAAAAGGTGTGAGTGGGTGCTATGGTGCCCAAGGCCCACATTGGGGACCCTGTGTCTATTGCCATGCATTTACTGCCAGTGTTAACAGGGGCATTATAGCACTATAATACAAAGAAGAGAACAAAAAGAAGGGGCCAAGTTATTGTGACTGTCATGAGGGTTGTGCCCCCCACCAGGGGCCAATGTGGAGTAGCTGCAGCACATGCATAGGAAGAAAGTGTCAAAAAGGTGGAGCAAAGTGTGCAGAAAACTCTCACGTGGATGGTCCACTGACAATGTGCATCCATCTGCATTTGCCATGGAAATGAAAGCAATGTGGAGGATCCTCTCTGTAAAGAAGAAGCCGCAGACAGCTGTCTTTTCACTGTCATGGTTTTGGATGCAGCTGTATTACCACCATGATGATTATAGTGCTTAGGAACAATAAGGGGGGGGGGGGAAATGAATCGAAATTTTGCAAGTTCGTTATATATGGTTGAGGGCATGAGGACTAGGGGCAGACCTACATTTTTGGGACAATAGGGCCACATCCAACAAGGTCCAAAGGGCCTTGCTGCCCTTGCAAGGACCTCCAAGCCCAAATTGGTGGAGAATCGGGTGGTGGGGTGGAGCCCTTGAAAATGGGCCATCCAGTGAGCCCCTGCCCACCAGCAGGTAACCGCTGTTATCTTCTTCAATGGGATTGTTCTATGGCAGATCACCCCAATTTTTTTTTTTTAACTTTCACCACTACACCTCAGATTTTGATTAAAATTGCTGTACTGGGTTATCTTACATGTCAAAGTCACATGCATGAATAACAATTTCCTAGGCTATGCCTTCTAGTTTTTGAGTTACAGGGGATGAAAATAAGGGAAACGTTATATGCATGTATGATGCATCATAGAATGATGAAATAAAACAGATTCTGGAGAGCTCGGGTTTGGGTGCTGCAAGCCCCCGAGAAAATTTTGACCAATTACAGGGACATTTTTAAGCCATATGAAACAGGTATTAGAGCATATTCTAAGGTCAATATTAAGTACTTCAACTTCAGCTTATGACTCTGTCACTAAGGTGGGGGTTCCGGTTCCGCCCACCTCCTCGGCAGACGCAAGAAGTGTGAGCTCCGAGGTTTGCCTTGTAACTTCACTAGAATTACCAGGCAAAAAAGACTGCCTTTCTTTCTATTTGTAGAGTGGAAGGAAGCGAAGAGTGTGGAGGCTGTACTGGGGGAGTAGGCAACCCCCCCAGTCAGGGGGTTATCCCCTTTTCCTCCTAAAACTCTAGGCGGGGTTCTAAGCTGAAAAGCCGGTGCCGCGGGAGCGACTTCAGTTTGAAGAGGTGGAAGAGTAACTGTGCCGGACTACGAGAGAAGATAAGACTGGACTGGACAGCTTAATACTAAAAGCTAAGTAGGATTAACACAATACAATATAATAATTATAAGCCCAAAATAATTAGAATAAAAAAAGGAAGAGAATTTCCCGGGCCAAGACGGCCAGAGACTAAGTAAAAGAAATTGAACCGGGAAGGGAGGGGTCTTTATAAGTAAATTTGCTGCACTAACCTTTGTTCCTGTTTGTTTTCGTCTGTTTGCACGGAGGCGGTCTCGGCTGTCCCGGCTCCCGAGGAGGCGTCTCCCAACGGCGGAGCGGCAGGGCGTTGGTCTACGGGCGAGGAGCGCGATGGAGAGACCGGCGTTGGGAGCGGCCCCGAGCGGAGGTGCGCATGCGTGAGGATCGTAGAGCAACGCGAGGCTAGCAGCGACGTCATCGGAGCAGCAGGAGACAACGGAGAACTATGTCAATAGCGGAAGTTAGGAAGAAAGAGAGATCGGAATCGCAAAGGAGCGCTTGGTGAAGGAACGGAAGAAGCGGAGATCTGCGAAAGACTACGGAAGGCTACGGAAACTGCAGAAGAACACCGGAGGAGAGATCATAGGGGAAACACTGTTTAAATTATAAAAGGGTACTTAGGAACGTGAAGAAACCAGAAGGCAGAGAAAATAATAGCTGTGGAGTTTTGTGGTGTAACCTAAATCAAGTTGTGTATATTGTAGGGATTAGTGGCTTAAATTAAAACTTTAGTTAATAGGGGGATGTATTTCAAAAAGGAGGAGGTTTTTTTGGGGGGGGCTTTAATTAATTAATGTTTATATAAGTGCTGAGGTGTGTGTGTGGATATAGATATTTGTGATTTAGTTATTTAAGCTGTGGGGGCTTTGCTGTGATATATAAGTGCTGAAGGGTGTGTATGGATATAGATATATGTGATTTTGTTATTTAAGCTGTGGGGGCTCTACTGTGATATATAAGCTATCAAGGGCAATTAATTAATTGAGTTAATTAAATTTCATTAAAATTAATTATAAAAATTAGGAAGATTAATTAATAAAGTGGAAGACTAAGAATTAAGAAGTGGTCAGCCAAAATCTAAACCAACACTTCAAAATAAAACTACTAACGTAAATATCACTGAAATAAGTAATATAAATAATACAAATAAGTAGTTACAAAATCACAAAATAATAATAATAATAATTAATCACTCAAAAGTGGGAGCTAGGAATTAATTAGTTAAAACATAAATAACAAACCAAGTAATTAGGTAAAAAAAAAAAAGTGGATAGGGACGCCAGGATAAATTAAAATAGATTAAAAATAACTTATTAAAAATAATTTATTAAAAAACTAAACTCTCATAAAATTAAATTTCTATAAAAGTGTTATAAAAACCAAAGCATAGAGGTAAAGTAAGTAGCTTAGGTAAGTCCACAAAAACACTTTATTAAGAGAATAATTTAGTAGCGATTAAGGTTAAAGTGTCTCAAGAATAAATATATAGTTAATTAAAATTAATTAAAACTTAAACTACTTAAACTATTTAATTAAATTAGAGTAAGAAACTGCGTATATAGAGGGAGAATTAAAAAATAACCACAAATAATAAGAGTATAAAGCATAATAGACACATGGCTGCAGGAAACCCTGGTATTCCAAGAAAAGGATCTTTACCATCTCCAGCACAACTAAGTCTGACGAGCCAAATGAAGTCGTCCAGCAGCAATCCAGCTCCTGGCAGTAAAGAACTGAAGAGCATGATTGATGAATCTGTAGCTGCAGCAGTTAAAGCCGTCATTGAGAATACACTGCCCGTGTTGATGGGAAAGGTGGAGGAGAGGATCCCGACTATCATACAGCAGGAACTGGTGCCAATTATACAACAGGAGCTTGGACCAATAAACACGAAGATTGACAATCTAACATCGCAAATAAAAGCCGAAATTGAAGAAATTAAAACCCAGGTAATTACTAACAAATCGGATATTCTTCGACACAACTCTGATATTCAAGGTTTGATGGCAGGGGGGAGACAGACCCACAGCAGAGTGAGAGAAATGGATCTGGATATACAAGAACTGAAGGCAAAAAATGAAAACTTGGAGGAGGCGTTAATTGGTCTTGAGATGGATAAAGCCGCGCTAACAATTAGGTGTCAGAATGTTCCAGAAAATTTGAGCTCAGACTGGAAGGAAGAGCTAGTCTCTGCAATTGCGGATCAACTAAAAGTGAATACTGAACAAGAAATTTTGACGGAAATAGATACAATGTTCAGGCGAAATACTGCATATGCCAAGAAACATAAAACCCCAAGAGAGGTGCACATCAAGTTTAATAAAAGAAACATTAGAGATAAAATACTGAAAACATCCTATGAGAGCAGAGTACACATCCAAGAAGCAGAAGTTAAATTTCTTCGAGAAGTTCCGTGGCGAGTTCGGGAAAAAAGAAAATCATACCAGCACCTGGCGGCCCTACTACGAGATAAGAACATACTATATAGATGGAACATTCCAGAAGGCGTAATTTTCGAATACAAAGGACGGAGATTCAAACTAGATTCTGTTTTCAAATTAGACAACTTCCTGGAGACTTATGGAGCGGATTTTGGAATAGCAGATGACGAAGAGGAGTCACAGTCAGAAAAGGAAGAAGAAGAAGAAGAGGAAGAGAAAGAAGAAGAAAGAAAGGAAAGAAAAGGAGAAATGAAAAAAGGAAAGAAGAAAGAAGATGCAAGAAGAATACCGCTACAGATTCAAACCAGGAACCAGGTGAAGAGTAAGGCAAAAGAAGCTAAAACAAAGAATGGAGCGGAACCATAGGGAATTTAAATTGATCTCAATCAACGTAAATGGACTGAATGTTCCCCAAAAAAGAAAAAGAGTATTTCATCAACTAAATAAAATAAAAGCTGAAATAGTGTGCCTGCAAGAAACACATATTAAAAAAGAACATATAAAATACATAAACTGTAAGAAATTGGGTACCGCGTTCGTCTCAGCAGACGGATCAAAAAAAAAGAGGGGAGTGGTAACATATATAAAAGAACACCTGCACCCCAAATTGATATATGCAGCAGGGGATGGGAGAATAGTTGCGGTTTCAATAATACATCAAGGAAAAGAACAAGTCATTATAAATATATATGCCCCCAACACCAACCAACAATCTTTTTTTAGTGAGATTGCGGAACTGCTAAAGAAAATTAATAGTAGTAATATTTATCTAATTGGGGATTTCAACGCAGTAGTAGAAACTAAGAGAGACAGGAAAAATCTAAACAGTGTGAGAAAAAAAGGCAAGACTTTGCCAAATATATTTTTCCAAATAACGGAAGAGCATGATCTACTGGACATATGGAGAACTAAATATACAAATAAAAACGTCTACACATTTTATTCAGGGAGACACAAATCTTGGTCGCGTATAGACATGGCCTGGATCTCAAGAGATCTTATAAGGGAATTAAATGATATCGAGATATTACCATTAACATTTGCTGATCATAATCCGATCCTTCTGTCATTTAAAGATACAAAGAAAAGCCCCAGATGGACTATGAGTAAATACATATTAAAAGACACGACCTTTGTTAATAATATGAAAAAAGAAATTATAGAATTTTTTAAAATAAACATGCAGCCTACTATGCCCATCAACATTGTTTGGGATACATTTAAGGCCTATATGAGAGGAAAGTTAATTAGTCACATGGCCTGGAAAAGAAAACAGGAAAGGAAAGAATATGACCACTTAGTTAGGCAAATTAAGATAGAAGAGGAACTCAGGTTTAAACAAAAAGGAGATTTGAAATGTAAACAAAGATTATTATATCGGCAACACAAATTAAATTTATTATTAAACAAAGAAATAGGGAAGAGTATACAATATAATAAATTATATTTTTTCGAAAATGCCAATAAACCATCGAGATGGTTGGCATATAGGTTAAAGAAAGAAAAGGCTAAAAGGACAATAATTTCATTGAAAAACAAAAAAGGGGAGAATAAATATCTTCAAACAGAACTAAAGCAGATAGCGGAAGAATACTTTAGTAAAATATATAAACAGAACGAAGAAAGGACAGAGAATATAGATGCCTATTTGGAAGCTAATATAAAGGGTAAAAAATTCACAGTAGAACAGAAAAGGAGATTAAGTGATCCAATCTCAACCTTTGAAGTTGTAGAGGCCATTCAGAGACAAAAGAAAAATAAATCACCGGGCCCTGATGGTCTTCCTGGTGAATTTTATCAAGTCTTTGAGGGACAAATTTCGGATATATATAAGGAATTATTAAAATATATAAGCCAGACAGGTGTCGTACCAGACTCATGGAACTCAGCTTTGATAACATTAATCCCAAAAGGCAAGGAGAAACTAGATTTAATTGACAACTATAGACCAATCTCGCTGCTTAATGCTGATTATAAGATATTTGCCAGTATATTGGCAGAAAGATTTTAAAAAGTATTGACTCAGATAATTGACGAAGATCAAGTAGGCTTTCTCCCAAAGAGACAATTAAGGGAAAACATCAGAATTCTAATTAACGCGTTAGAATATTATGAAGCCCATCCAGAAAAAATGGTGGCATTGATTTTTATGGATGCAGAGAAAGCCTTTGACAATGTTTCATGGAAGTTCTTGTTGTCAAAGCTGAGTTTATATGACCCAGGGGAGTACTTTATTACCCTAGTAAAGGCAATTTATAAAAAACAATCGGCAAGGTTATGTATTAATGGAGATATATCACAAGAATTCCCAATAGAAAAGGGTACAAGGCAGGGCTGCCCTTTGTCCCCCTTATTGTTTATCTTTGTACTTGAATCTGTATGTGATCAGATTAGAGAGGATGAGCATGTTAGAGGAATCAGATGTAAAGGCCAAGAGTTTAAGTTATGCACGTACGCTGATGATTTAATGTTCATTATTGAAGATCCGGTAGAGTCAATAGAAAGATGGCTGGATGATATAAATAGTTACGGTAAGGTTGCTGGACTCACAATTAATATTAAAAAAACCAAAATACTACTTAAAAATGGTACTGACCAAACAAAATTAGAAATTCAAAAATTATCAGGAATTGAGGTTGTCAAAAAGGTAAAATATTTAGGAATAACGTGTACCAATAAAGTAAGTACATTAATAGAGGACAATTATAACGTGTTACTAAAAAAGATTAAAGATGATCTTAAGAATTGGGAAAACCTCAATCTATCATGGCTAGGCAGGGCTGCAGCAATTAAAATGAATATTCTCCCAAAATTTCTATTCTTGGCCCAATCAATCCCTCTGTTAAAAAAAAATGCCCCCTTCTACAAAGACCTGAATAATATAACCAGAGAATTCATATGGGCCTCGAAAAAACCAAGAGTCAGATGGAAGTTGTTACAGGACTCCAAAGAAAGAGGTGGTATAGGTATGCCAAGATGGGAGGTATATGGTAAAGCTGCAGCACTGGTATGGGTAAAGGATTGGTTAACATTCAATAATCGGAGAGTACTTGTACTAGAAGGGCACGATCTATACATGGGCTGGCACGCCTATGTATGGTACGGGAAACATAAAATTCATGCAAACTTCAATTTGCACTTACTGAGAAAGGCTTTATTAGCAATATGGTTAGAAGTAAAGGAAAGCTGTTACGTTAAAACCCCCAATTGGGTTTCCCCAATAGAAGATTTGTTAGACCATCTTTATTAAATCCCCAAAATGTTGTAGGTTACAATAATTTATTAGATAATAAAGGGAACTTAAAAAGTGAAACACAATTAAGAGAAGAATTAGGGCTACAACTCTCTTGGTGGGAAAATATACAATTAAGATCTAGATTCCATAAAGATATAAAAGACGGGATTGATATTAAACCAAATGAATTAGATGAGATCTGGTTAAAGAATAATGATAAAGTAATTAATAAATTATATAAATATTTTCTAAATAGCGAAATGCAGGAGGAGATAATAAAGCCCACTATGATAGCTTGGATGAAAGATCTAGGAGGGAATATCGATATAGAATGTTGGAATAAGGTCTGGAGATCATTGAAATTCCTAACAACAGTCAATTATAAAGAAAACATCTACAAAATGTTTTATCGATGGCACTGGCCACCGGATAAGCTCCATAAATTTTATAAAGTGTCGAATAAATGTTGGGTGTGTGGTGATAGAGGAACATATTTTCATGTGTGGTGGACATGTGGGAAAGTTAGTAAATATTGGGAAATGGTTAGAAAGATGGCGATCGAGATTTTAGAGGTAGAGATACCTTTAGAGCCAGCTTTGTTTTTGTTAAATATGATGCCAGAAGGGATGGCGAAAAATAATCAATGATTATTGTCTTATTTGGTAACGGCAGCACGTATCCTAAGGGCTAAACTGTGGAAATCGGCAGAGATGCCACTACAAGAGGAACTAATTAGCTTAATCTTGAACTGGGCGGAAATGGATAGACTATGCTATCTTTTAAATCCATACGCAAAAAAAGATTCCACAGTGATCTGGTCCAAATTTTATGACTGGATGGACTAAAAAGACTAAAGGTACAATATTGTTGAACTAGAGAATTTGATGTTTAATGAAGAACCAATTGAATACAATATGGAGTAAGAATATGTAAATATGAGTGTATGTGTACGTATGTAAAATAAAAATTATTATTAAAAAAAAAATGACTCTGTCACTAAAATAGCTTTATTTTAATAACAAACACTTAAAAAAACTCCATCTATTTTGTTGAAACATTCACTCATAAAAAAAAGTTGCTTCAGGGCCCCTTCAGGTTTAGGGGCTCTGAAGCTTAAGCTTCATTAGTTTCATAGTAGATACACCCATGGTGAGGACCCTGCAAACCCACCTACTCCCTTATGAGCCTGGTCAACTACTACTGTCCTCTTTGGAGTCTCTGCTTTGTGTGCCCCTGCCTTCTGAGGTTAGGAGAAGAAGAAGAAGAAGAAGAAGAAGAGATTGGATTTATACCCTGCCCTCCACTCCCCAAGGGAGTCTCAGAGCGGCTTACAAACTCCTTTTCCCTTCCCCTCCCCACAACAGACACCCTGTGAGGTAGGTGGGGCTAAGAGAGCTCTTTCCCAAGCTGTCCTTGAGGGAACAGCTGGTACAGAGCTATGGCTTGCCCAAGGTCATCCAGCCAGGTGCAAGTGGAGGAGTGGGGAATCAAACCCGGTTCTCCCAGATTAGAGTCCGTGCACTTAACCACTACACCAAACTGGCTCTCCAGGAGAGGGCCTTCTCGGTCATGGCACCAAAGCTCTGGCACTCTTCCCCCCCCCCCCCGGGATATTTGTCTCCCCCCCTCTGTTGCTGTCTTCCACCAGCGGGTGAGGACTTTTTGGGTTTGGCATTCCCTCAATGACCCCTCCTTCCTAACCAATGTTTTTAATTGCTATTTTTATATTTTGTATGTATTTTAACTCTGTTTTTAAAATGGTTTTAGTAATGTGTGTTTGTGTGAGGGGGCTTAATTTAAATTGTTTTGAAATGTGATTTTATAACTGTTAGCTTTGGTAGAAAGGTGGTAGAAATATTGGAAACAATAAAGGCAGAAAGGTGGTAGAAATATTGGAAACAATAACAACAGTCCCATTTTCATGATGGCAAGGATGTTGGAGTATAAAGAGGAGAGGCCTGAGGGGAGAGCAACAGCGTTCCTCAGAATCTCTCTCAGGAGAGGCCATCCACCCAGTGTCAGAGATGTGTCCCAAATTTTTCCCCATAGGTGAGAGCAAACAAAGGGTTTCATTGGGTTAGGGTGGGCAAGAAAAGGGATAAAATCTCTCTTGGGCAGCCTATTGGCAGCAAGGAGCCAGGTTTTGCCCAGTGTCCATTTATCCCAGATTTGAGCTTCCTGTGGTACTTAACAAAATCAACTGGAATAAAAATGAAGGCTTCTCATTTGCTTAGCCACACCCTTTCATCAACGTAGCCATAATGCTTGGTCACAATAAAGTGTGACTAATACAAGAATATTCCTTTTACAGATAGGCCCATTGAGGGAGGTGGAGGCTACAAAGCACGTGTTTTTTAGTTGCCCGTATTATATGGTGGCACATAATAAGATCATCACCCCGTTGATTAAAGAAATTCCAGGCTTTTCTGAAAAAGCTAGCCAGTTTCTGTATGGCGATACTCAGATTACAGAAATTCTAGTTATGACAGTTAGATATTAGATTAAATTTTAATCCACTTTTAATGTTTTACTGATGTATTTTATAATCTTGGAATATTGTAAATGTGTACTTCTGTTTTGTATGACTGGTCTAAGGATTGTAGAAATAAACTGAATAAAGTGTGACTGATTTTTTTAAAAACCTCCTCTGCCTCTCTGTTTGTAGAAACCAAGTTGGCCTATAGAAACTTCATAACAAAATCCTTTACTGTGTATCATCAAAATAATTTGATCTCAAAAGAAAAAAAAACACTCGCATTGGTAGTTGACAGAAAATAACTGAGTCAAAAGATTATCTATAGTGACTGTCTAACAAATGTACATAAAATCAATTTTACTGGCACCTGATAGAAATCAGTGAAGGAGGCACCTCACAAGGAGCACTGGAGGGGGGGCATTCCACCACAGGCAAAAAAAAATTTTTTAAACCCCTCACTAGAAAATAAATCCATTGCCTCTCAGGCGAATTAGGCATGCTGAGCAGGGTTTCAGAGGATGATCTGTACAGATTTCTCTAGGAAACAGCAATGACACAAGGATAGGACCTGGAACCTGATATGTTCATCCTCTCCCACATATAGTAGACACTGAGAGCATGGATTAGGGCTGCATGCACCTTCATTTAGAATACTGTGTACAGTTCTAGAAGGGCAGCCCTGTTAGTCTGTCCGTAGCAGTAGAAAAGAGCAAGAGTCCAGTAGCACCCTGAAGACTAACAAAATTTGTGGCAGGCGATGAGCTTTCATGAGTCACTGCTCTGTTGTTGGACCTCCAGAGGAACTGGTTGGCCACTGTGTGAAACAGAATGCTGGACTAGATGGACCTTCACTGGCCTGATCCAGCAGGGGTCTTCTTATATTCTTATGATTGCAAAAGGGTAGCTGTGTTAATCTGTTACAGCAAAATAAAACAAAAGTCCAGGGCACCTTAAAGACTAACAACATTCATTTCAGTATATACCCTCCTGAGTCATAGCGCACTTCCTCATATACGTGAAGGGGACATCTCCATTCAGACATCTGAAAAAATGAGCTGTAAATCATGAAAACTCATATTGATATAGACATTGTTAGCCCCAGGGTTCTTTTTCGGCCGGAATGCACCAGAACAGCATTCCGGCTGGCGTCCGAGCCCGCCCCACCCCTCCCCGCTGGCGGGAAAGAGCTCTGGGCACTGCACAGGCCCTTTAAGAGAAAAGAGCCAGCGGGGACGGGCCCCACACTCCGATCTCCATGGGAAGATCCGGAGCATGGGGCCTTTTCAGCAAAGAATTGGGGAGGCTCTGGATCTCCGCTCAGAGATCCAGAACACGGGGCCCGTCCCCGCCGGCTCTTTGCTTTTAGAGAACGTTCCCTAAGAGCAAAGAGCCGGCGGGGACGGGCCACACACTCAGGATCTCCGCGCGGAGATCCAGAGCCTCCCACCAGCCCTTTGCTTTTAAAGAGAACATTCCCTAAGAGTAAAGAGCCAGCAGGAACAGGCCCCGAGCTCCGGATCTCCGCACGGAGATCCAGAGCCTCTCTCCAGCCCTTTGCTCTTAAAGGGAATGTTCCTAAGAGCAAAGAGCTGGTGGGAAAAGGCCCCGCGCTTTGGATCTCCGTGGGGAGATCCAGAGCCTTCCTCCAGCCCTTTGCTCTTAAAGACAATGTTCCCTTTAAGAGCAAAGAGCCAGTGCCAAAGGGCCCTGCACTCTGGATCTCCATGGGGAGATCGCACACGGGGCTGCCTGGTCCCGGTAAGTGCCTCCCCCATCTCTCCCCCACCTTCCTTCCTTCCTCTCTCTCTCTCCCCCCACCTACCTACCTTCCTTTCTCTCTCTTTCTCTCTCTCTCCACCTACCTACCTACCTTTCTTTCTCCCCCCCCACCTACCTACCTTCCTTCCCTTCTCTCTCTCCCCCACCTTCCTTCCTTCCTTCCTTCCTTCCTTCCTTCCTTTCTCTCTCTCTCTCTCCACCTACCTTTCTTTCTTTCTCTCTCTCTCCCCCACCTACCTACCTTCCTTTCTCTCCCCCCACCTTCCTTCCTTCCTTTCTTTTCTCTCTCTCCCCCCACCTACCTACCTACCTTTCTTTCTTTCTCTCTCTCTCTCCCACCTACCTTCCTTCCTTCCTTCCTTTCTTTTTTCTCTCTCTCCCCCACCTACTTTTCTTTCTTTCTCTCTCCCTCTCCCCCACCTTCCTTCCTTCCTTCCTTCCTTGTGACTGAACTTAAGATATGTGTAGGCAAGAAAATATTTTTAAACAGCATATTCATTTTAAAAGGCATCCTGTTAACCAGAACTTCAGCCTGAAATGTTGAAGAGTTACCATTAGAGTTTTCTGTAACCTTTTGTGGTTGGCTCTGCCTCCTGTGGCAGCCATTTTCTAGTTGAGCCAACCACCCTGTGTAAGAATTCCAAAGGTGCCCACAGGATTGAAAAAGGTGTCCCTGGACCCTTGTTTTCTGTAACTCTGTGGGATTGATTGGAGGTGGAAAAACACAAAACAAACTAGATGCATTGCTCTGCTCAGAGAGTCTATTCGATGGGATTTTCTCCCAGAAAAGTGCTTGTAGGATCACATGTAGGGTTGCCAGGCCCCCCAGGTGGCGGCGGGGTTTTTGCAAGGGCTATGAAAACTGAATCCAGCCCAAGGACATGCTGTGGGTTAAGGAGGTGGCAGAAGAGTCTTGTGTGAATGGGAGGCCTGGAGTGCTGTATATGCCTGCAGTAGTCTTAGTGGTTCTATGGCCATTGGCAAGAGTCAAGTATGGGCCCCCATATACCCCTTTTTCCACCTAACCCACTCCGAACAAGAATAAAGCGCCTAATTGTCACAATGCATGTCCCCTCAAAAAGGCATCACAGTTTGCATTCTGGCTGTACTCTACTTTCTACCACTATTTTCTATCAACATCCACCGCATGGGGCTCTGGTTGCTAACCTCCAGGTGGCATCTGGAGATCTCCTGCTATTACAGTTGACCTCCACATGATCAAGATCAATCCCCCTGGGGAAAAATGGCTGCTTTGGAGGATGGAGTCCATGGCATTATATCCTGCTGAGCTCCCCAGCCCCTCCTCAGGCTCCAAACACAAATTCTCCAAGTATTTTCCAGCCCAGAGCTGACAGCCATAGGCGTCAACTATGGGGGGGGCTCGGGGGCTCAGGCCACCCCTGAAGTTTCCCAGGGGGGACTGAGCCCTCCCAGCAAAATGGGGTGCCTGCCCCCCCACCTCCCACAGTCGCCGCCACGCCTCCCTTTCCGTATGAAAGTTGGACAATGAAGAAAGTTGACAGGAAGAAAGCTGATTCATTTGAAATGTGGTATTGGAGGAGAGTTTAATGGATACCGTGGATGGACCACCAAAAAGACAACAAGGAGGGTGCTAGATCAAATCAAGCCTGAGCTCTCCGTAGAAGCTAAAATGACTCATATGAGGCTATTGTAATTTGATCATATTCTGAGATGACTAGAATCACTGGAAAAGACAATCAAGGTAGGAAAAGTTAAGAGCAAGGAAAAATTGAGAGCAAGCAGGAAAAGAGGAAGACCCAACATGAGGTAGATCAACTCAACCAAGGAAGCCACAAAGGCCCTCATTTTGCAAGACCTGAGCAAGGACATTGACGATAGGGTGTTCTGTAGGTCATTAATCCATAGGGTCACCATAAATCAGAAGCGACTCGACAGTACTTAACAAACACAAATATACGCCTACATCAGAGCGTCACTTCCAGTAGTAATGATGCACAGTCCACCTTTGTGGCTTGGGCTCAAAGCCATTGATTCATTCTTTCACTCATGTTACAAATCCAGGCTTGCTAGTTTTCTGCCAAGGTTCCCACTTCTTGCCATGGTTCCTGTAGCTGGTGGGAGAAAAATAATGTAAAAAAAAATCACCATCAGGTAATGGTGTGTTATCACCTCCAGGAAAAAACCTGGAAGGGGTATCAGCTCTAGGACTCACCAGAAAATCTATGGTTTTACCACAGAATGTCTGGCAATTCATAGAGACACATGACATCACTTCTGAGTTTTCCCTACGAGTGATGTCACAGTATAACCTGAGAGTGCCTCCCACGTTCCACTTCCCCTGGATTCCCACTGGTTTACATCTGATAGCTGGCAGCCCAGTTCCCAAGCTGTGTGTTCCCAATGCTCTGCTGTCCCTTTATCACTGTGCAATTCCTGCAATTCAGAAAAGAGAGATTCCCTACAAAATATGGGAACAGTCCAGCCAATTCTTTAAAATCTCATTTATTTGAATAGGAGTCATTTAAGCTTATGCTTATCTCCCTCCCTGAAATCAGCAAGATATAAAAGTGCTTTAGCATTGGCTGTATCTTGTCCTATAATTTCTTCTTCTTCATGTAACCACTCACTCTTTCTGTGACACACACCAGCCAACTTTCACAAATTTCTCCTTCCCCTTTCAATGTATACCACTGATGGCTTATGGGGGCTGATGTTCACTGATTTTTTAAAAAAACATACACAGCCCTTCCTGCTACATTTTTCAAGCACGCCCCTGCTACAGCCAATTTTCACTACAATTTCTCCCATATTTATAGTATGCATTACTTCTGGCCTCTGATATTTACATGAGTTGGTATAGTCTCATGGGGTGGAGTTCCTGCTCAGTGAGTTCTGTTTGTTAGTTAGAAATGAAGACAGCATGAGCCCTCCTGTCCAGAAACTAGTTGCTCCTTTTCTCTCCTGTCTTATAAAAGGACAAAACTGTCTCGGCTCTGTTCTTTTCCTGATTCTCATTTTCCTTGTGTGTTTCTGTTGCTTCAGGGTTGTTTTTCCCCTGTTCTGTGTCTTTTGCTCCTTCTAGTGGTCAATTTGATATTTACCCGCTCTGAGTCTGTGAATGCGGGGAGAGCGGCTTAGAAATTAAATAAATAAATAATAAAATAAAATAAATTACAGCGCGGTTATGTCCAGCAGATCTCCCTAAAGATTTAAACTGCAGTTTTTATGCCGGACATAAAGCAATGTAATATTGCACCAGCCACTAGAGGGAGCAAAACATGTGGGGACCTGGAAAGAAAACCCCAAAGCTACAGGGTGGAAAAACCCCATATGAACTGAAGAGCAAGAACCAGAGTGAGTACCCTAGTCCTAACCTGCAAGCAAAAGGGAACATCATACGTGTAATGTGATGTGACAGGCTTAATGCTACCAGCTTTCTATGTTTCACCATGGTTTATGGAAACATGATAAAGTAGGTGCAAGTTTTATATGTAATTGGCTAAATTTAGGGTTATCAAGACACCTGAAGAAAAATGTCCTGTCTCTTTAAGAGGGTCTTAATATATGGAAATGAGCAGTTAAAACTTTTCATGGCATCTTTATTAAGGGGTTGGGGCATTGTCCTCCAGCCCCATGGACAACTTGTGACAGTTTCCGATTCTGCATCCCATGTCACATCTAGAACATCCCCGTATCATGGGATCACATAATTCTGTGTTTCCCCCAACCCAAATGCCGTATTATTGCTTGCAAATGGTGAGGGCAGGGAAATGGAGGAGATGTCAAGACTGCAGAGGAAGAACAGAACTGCCCCTTTAGTCACATTTAGGGTTCACTTTTGGCCCTCAGCTCTAGCAAAGGTGACTGATGAACAGCATTGTTTCAGGTGATGTTGCCAGCTCTGGATTGGGAAATACCTGGAGATTTTGGGAGTGGAGCTTGAATAGGGTGGGGCTTGGGGAGTGGGAGGACCTCAGCAGGCTACAGTGCCACAGAGCCAGGGGTCATTTGGGCCCGGAGCAAGGCGGAGCAGTGCTCCGCCAGCCCAGAAGTGGGTACTAGGGCAGCCACAGGCCGAATCAGATTCTCTGACATGATTCAGCCCCCTGCCAAATTGCAGCCGAAATTCAGTGGTGGCTTTAAAAGTGGCTGAAGGGGAAGGGGTTTGAGGGAGAGGCTCCAAACTTACAGGGTAGCTGCTGGAGCCTCTCCCCCAAATACCCACCAAGTTTCAAGAAAATTGGACCAGGGGGTCCAATTCTGCAGGCCCCCAAACAGGTTGCCCCCATTCCCCCCCCCCATTGTTCTCTATGTGTGAGACAGGATGCTGGACTGCTGTGTGAGAAAGGATGCTGGACTAGATGGGCCACTGGTCTGACAGCTGGCCATCAGAACACAAGCTGAAGCTTCCAACCAGGAAATGCGAGGAGACCATTTGGTGTCTCTGCCATGCCATTCTGCCTGAGGGGGATCAGCCTTGGAAACCAAAACACACGTTTTAAATAATGAAAGGAAGACAAGTGGATCCACTTATCTCTCTTTTATCATGCTTCAGCTATCCACTACTACAGCAGCAGCAGCAGCCTATTGTTCCTCTCCATGTTCATCATTTTTAAATGACAAATGCATTCTTCCCTTATCTCCCTCGGAGATCCTAGAGCAGTGGTGGCGAACCTATGGCACGTGTGCCAGAGGCGGCACTCAGAGCCCTCTCTGGGCACACGCGCCATTCCCCCAACACACACACCCAGTCGGCCAGCAGTCCAGGGACGGGCTCTGTGCGCTCCCACTTTGGGGTACTCCACCAGGGAGGGCACCTCCTCTACGTGGTGCCCAGAGGAGCAGAAGCCAGCACAGGCTTCCCCTTGACCATCATTTTCCCTCTGCCCCAAAATTGGGTAACAGGCTCCACCAGACAATGAGGGGAGGCGGTGGTGGTGAAGGGAGAGGAAGGGGGCTTCTCCCTCTAGGAAGCTGGGATGCAGGGCAGGAGGAAAAAGAAAAATGTGGGGAGGAGGGGACAAGAGTCGAGCAAAGGCGAGAGAGAGAGAGACCCTGGTGCAGAGAGGAAAGAAAAAATGGGAGGAGAAGCCCACACAGAATGGGCGAGGAAGAGAGCTGAGGGACGAAAAGGGAAAGTCCTGCCAGGAGAGGCAACGAGAGCTCCAGCTGAGGCTGCCGCCCACCCTCCCACTAAGGTGAGGCTGCTGCTGCGACCACTGAGCAAAGCGCCTCTGCGGCGGCCCCTCGCCCCCCCCCACAGGCAGAGGCTTCCAGGCCACCCACTCCATGCCTCAGTTTCCCCTCTCTGCCACGTTCATTGGCCCGGGCCAGGGACGCTGGCTCGCCAGGGTGTTTCTTGTCTTTCTGCCTCTTGCCAGAGTCTTTGGCCATAGTGGGTGCTTTTTCTCTCTCGCCCCTCAGGGCGCACTTTCTCGGGAGCAAGCCCCCCTGGAAGGCGACAGGACGACTGGTGAAGCAGCAACTGTGCGTAAGCATGGTCGGCCGTGCAGCGCCTCCAACACCCGGGGCATACAGGCGGGAAGGTGCCTGCTGGGAGGGTGAAACCAGCTGAGTGACTCCCCTTGCCACTGGTAGATGCCCGCTTTGAACATGGATTTACTTCATTTATATCCTGGTGACACACTCTCCTCCCCAGTGGGGGACCTGGAGAAGCTTGTCTCATTCTCATTTTCTCCTCAAAACAACCCAGTGAAGTAGGTTAGCCTCAGTATGGGTGACTGGCCCAGGATCACCCAAGCAAGCTTCCAGGGCAGAGGAGAAATCCCAGCCTGGGCCTCCCTGAGCCTCGCCTGCCACACTAACTGCTGTCCAGCACATTTGAAGGCTCGTTTTGACCTCTCCTATATGTATGGACCAGGCTTGAACTCTAGTGCATAAGACCTTCAGCAGCCTGAAAACAAGCTAATGTTTTCTAATGAAGCAACAAGGTTCCTCTGCACAAGCGTCTCCATTTTAGATTAACTCAATATAAATGACTGCCGTTCCCAGTTTTTGCTGTTCACGTGACACTCCGTCAGTGTTTGTGTGAGAGAAGCTGAGCTAACTTTCCCTTCCCCCCAAAATGCCAAGTATACACAAGCAGTGTTGAATTTTAACACAGCAATCAGGCAAGGTGAATTCCAAAGGATGTTCTGTGCTAGGGGAAAAGGTGTCGGCACTTGTTGTATGCCTGCTGAGGGATAGTAAGATTTCAATGCAGTCTGTATTTGAGCATTGGACTTGTTCAATGATATGATATAAATTATGATATGATATAAATTATGCCTTTGTAAGCAAAATTATGTTAAAGATCTATTATTCAGGGGTCCTTTCATAAAAAAGAGGTGCAGGAGCTCATTAGCATAACTTATTTGCACATGCCACACCCCCTGACATCACTGGAAGTGTCAAAAGGCCACACATCCCTGACGTCATCGGCAGTGTGTCAGAAGGCAAGAAGGGAGGGAGGGAGGGAGGGAGGGAGGGGGAAGGGAGGAAAGGAACAGGAAGGAAGGTAGGTAGGTAGGTGGGGGAGAGAGAGAGAGAGAGAAGGAAAGAAGGAAGGAAGGAGGGAGAGGGGAAGGAAGGGGGAAAGGAACAGGAAAGTAGGTAGGTAGGTGGGGGAGAGAGAGAGAGAAGGAAGGAAGGAGGGAGGGAGGGAGGGAGGGAGGAAGGAAGGAAGGAAGGAAGGAAGGAAGGAAGGAAGGAAGGAGGGAGGGAGGGAGGGAGGGAGGGAGGAAGGGAGAGGGGAAGGAAGGGGGAAAGGAAGGAACAGGAAGGTAGGGAGGTAGGTGGGGGGAGAGAGAGAGAGAAGGAAGGAAGGAAGGAAGGAAGGAGGGAGGGAGAGGGGAAGGAAGGGGGAAAGGAACAGGAAAGTAGGTAGGTAGGTGGGGGAGAGAGAGAGAGAAGGAAGGAAGGAAGGAGGGAGGGAGGGAGGGAGGGAGGGAGAGGGGAAGGAAGGGGGAAAGGAAGGAACAGGAAGGTAGGTAGGTAGGTGGGGGCTTCTTCCCCACTGGCAGCCTGCCACGGCGACGGGAGCAGTGAGTGGGGGAGGGAGGAGGCTTCAGTGAGTGGGGGAGGGAAGGGGCTTCTCCCAGGCTGGCGGCGCTTGCCGCGTGGCCCGGAAAGGATCTGCTGGAGGGGAGGGAAAGGGCTTCTCCCGGGCCGGCGGCGCTTGCTGCGCGGCCTGGAAAAGATCTGCTGGGGGGGAGGGAAAGGGCTTCTCTCCGGGCTGGCAGCGCTTGCCGCGGGGCCGAGAAGCGTGAGCAGGGGAAGAAACTTTCTTCCAGCTCCGCACCGAAGCGCGGGCTGGGAAAGCGAGCTGGGGCGGGGCTTTGTTATGTGCCTGCCCCCTGGCCTCCTCTCTCCCGAAGCGGCGCTCCGGCGCGCCCCGGCCCCAACAAAGCCCTGCTATTATTACATGAAATAAAATGCAAAATGCAAAATTAAGACATGCTATTGAACTATTCACCTTTTCTATGCAGTTTCAGTGTTGTTAAATTATACTTTAGCAAGATGGAGACAACCTTGTGTTTTCTTACCTCTCTGTCAGAATCTGCAGATTCAGACAAGGATTTTTGAGATCTCCTGCTATATATTATAACCTGTTCCTGTACCCATTTTGTACTCATGCCTATTGCTATCAGTTGCTCCTATGCCCACTATGTAATCATGCCTATTGCCATTTGCTTGACCATTGTGAATGTATGCTATGTGACCCCAGGTTTATGGCTTTGACCAGGCCTGGTCTATGTAACTGTTTGCCCGGGAGAATGACAACTTCAAAGCATGGGAACAATGGGCCTCTCACACTCCTGCCTCCGCATTCCATTCATCCCGGCTGGGAAGACAAGGGGAGGACAGGGACCATTTCTTATCAACGTGCGACAGCCTTGAGGAAAGCATTTGTTATGTGAATATGGTTACATCTGAGGGGTCTGGTTTGGGAAGGGAAATTTACAGCTTCACACCTAGCTTTCTTTCCTGTGGGAAGCAAACAGCCAGAGACCCTTTTTGCCCGCGGTTTTTCCCCCTTGGTGATTGGTTACGTATGGGCAATTCAAATTGTACTGGAGGGTATATTAGACCTGCTTCTATTGTATGCGTTATCTCTGACAATAATCCGAGGACCTGTACCAGTGTAGAAATTGGAAATAAAGAACTGTGTTTCATCAACAAAGATCTGATCCTTGACTACTTTGAGCAGAAGCCTCACACTCTCCGGATAAAGCCAAATTTGAAGAACTTGATCTTTCCTGCTTACACTGGTTAGATTTAGGAAATCTGGAAATGGAGCTATTGGAATTTCAAGAAAGCTCTATCTGGAAAAATAAATTCTATGACCTGCGTGAAACACTTGAGAAGATAGAAGGGATGACAAAGGGCAGCACAGTTAGTTCTGAAAATGAAATCCTTAAGGTGTGGAATTCTCTGCCAAATAATTTTAAGTCAATGAAAACACTTGGGATTGCTTTCCTTACTTTGTTCGGATCATCTTACGCTTGTGAGCAGCTGTTTTCAGCTTTGAATTATATCAAATCTGACACCAGAAACAGACTAACAGATGACCTGAGTGCTGCATGTGTTGCTCTCAAACTTACAAGCCAAGGTTAGCCAAGGTTAGACAAATTATCAGCATGAATACAACAGCAAAGATCACATTAATTGTTCAAAAGCATGCCAAATGCAAACTTTTACCTTTCAATAAGAAGTTGTTTGTATCACTGAAAGTGCTGTTATTGTGTTTTTCTTTTAAGACAAAAGATGTTAATGTATGAGGTTTTTTTCTAAACTAAAACCTCAGTATTCAGGTCAAATTGCTGTGTTGGCACTTTGCAATAAATAAGTGGGTTGTGGGTTGCAGTTTGGGCACTTGGTCTCTAAAAGGTTTGCCATCCCTGTCCTAGAGACTGCAAGGGAACCAAAGTCTCCAGAATGTCATGCATTTCACACTGGTCTCACTTGATGGTCTTGCCAGTACTTTGGATGCCTCACAAGGAGCATGAACCTCAGGCTGCAACTGGCCAGAGGGGAAGAAGCCAAGAAAAAAACTAGAAAGATAATTTGAGGATCTGGACAAGGGGTGACCAAACTGTGTCTCTTTCACACATACGGTGTGGCTTCAGGTGAGGCCAACAAGTTGTTGCATTTAAGCATTCCTTTTAAAAGCATTCCTTTTAAATGCTTTACCTCCACTGGAAATAGTGGAGGAGGGAGCACCTTCTTTGGGGGCTCATAGAATTGGACCCCCGGTCCAATCTTTTTGAAACTTGGGGGGGTAGGAGAGGCCCCACCAGCTCTGCTGAAAATTTGAAAATCTACCTCAAAAAAACCCAGCCCCCACCCCATGCCCCAGATAACCATGGATTGATTCTCCATTATATCCTATGGGGACTAGTCTCTATAAAGTATAATGAAGTGCTCAGCTGCCACCCCCCACCCCCCGGCTTTCTGACAGCCCTGAAGTGGAGGGAAAGGCTCCAAACCAGGGGATCCCTGCCACCAACTGGGGATTGGCAACCCTAATGTCCACACAGAATGAGAAACACAGCTAAGGGGAGGGGAAGAAATTACCAGAGTTCTGCCACCAGGAAAAAGGAAAAGGAATAGGAGGCAATGCCTGGGAGAGGCTGGCCGAGTACTAAATGAGAACAAGCCAGTAACCATCTCACCCTAGCCACTGCTGATTTTCTTAAATGGTGTCTTTTATTGCTTCTGCCAGCACCCTTTGTAATGAAACTCTTCATTATTTGAGAATACAAACAATAGAGCAGCCAGCTGCTTTTATTACCGGGAACGCTGACGGCCGGGAGGGAAAAGTGTCTGAGCATCAAATACCCCCGGCCTGAATAATAAGAGGAGGCTACTTGGAGCAACAGCAACATGAAACATTCGATTCCCATTTCCTAATAAACTGTATGACAAAGCTTAAAGAAATCTAATTTTACCTCAGCCTCCCACACAGTAAATCGTCTTCAGCTCTGCATGCTATTTCTTTGCTCTGTAATCAGCTGCTTAAAAGTTCGGGGATCTTGTTAATAATGGCAAGCAAGATATATGGAGCAAGGAAAGGTTCTCAGGTCTTTAAGAGCCCTGCAGCACAGTTGTCATTAAAACAGAAACAAAGCGAATGGGGGAAAGCACGTTGCTGGAGATCTACGCATGGCCTGCTGTGGGATATATAGGCAACAACTGTGTGTCTTGCAGGACTACAAGAAGGCGTGCTCATCACTCAGGGCACAGGACAATGGGGAAGAACAGTTCCCGAACCAGGGGTTCCCTGCATAGTCCCCGAGGGCACCACACCACCCACCGACCCCCTTCCTGGTGCTTGTCAAATGTTTTCAGAAAGTGGGTGAGGCCCAGCAGGGCTTCTGATTGGCCAGTGGGATCTATTGGTTGTGCCAATTAAAATAACCCTGTGGCAGCCAACACCACATTGCTGGTATTCTCTCACTCCTTCCCCAGGGTATTTGTTTAATTTATTTCTCCAGGCTCCCGCACTTGGGCTTCCTTGGTGTGTGGCTCCCCCTCCCAAGGGGGGCATTTTGTGGTTATGCCCACCACCAAGAGCCAGAATCCTAAAGGTTTCCAGAGGCTCAAAAAGGTCGGGGACCCCTGTCCTAGGCTGCACATTTCCCTGGTCTGTATTAATGAAGTGTGCTCATGCTCAGTTTTAGTAGGTCTTCATGATAATGACAAGACAAGCAAGTAGGGTTGCCAACTTCAGGTTCAGAAATTCCTGGAGATTTGGGTGTCTGGGGAGGGCAGGGTTTGGGCAGGGAGTTCAGCAGGGTATAAAGCAGAGTGAGGCTGCCAGCCTTCAAGTGGTGGCTAGAGATTGTTGGACTCTCATTTGCCATGATTTGGGGGAGGGAAATTCCTGAGGGGGGGCATGTGAGTGGCTGAGAGTGTGAACTGCTCTGTTGTAGGTGATGTAACTCTTTCCAAGATTACCTCCCTTGCCCAGGGACAACCCTGAAGCCCCCTCTATCATAGATAAAGAAACCGTATATTCATAGTTGAATTGTAGAAAGCATGAAAGTTAGGTGGGATGCTTGTGATTTGTGATTGGTTACAACTGGGGGGGGGTTCTTTTGAATTGTCTGTATCTTTGGATTCTTCCGCCAGAACTTCAGTTCTGACTAGAGTTGCCAGCTCTCACCTGGCTTGCAGTGTGGGGTCCTAGTGTCTTCCTGGGGGTTCTTTGGTGTGCGTGCAAAGCGCACCCCCCGCAATGACATCACCCAGAAGTGATGTCATTGCATCAGGCACGTTGGGGGGGGTCACTGACATTTGAGGGAAAACCATAGAGTTTTCCCTCAAATGCTAGAGCATCCCGCACGTGACATGGTGTGATGACATCACCTCCAGGTGACGTCATCATGCCAGGGCACATTGTCATGATGCTGGCACTTTGGGGGTGGAGTTCCCTCCCGGCAACCGGTTCTGGGCCAGCAGGTAAACAGCCCACCGGGTGGGCGAACCCCCAGGGGATCTGGCAGCCCTAGTTCTGACCCAGTACTGGTCTGGCCTGGAACATGATTATTTCTCAATAAACAAATCACTGCCAGAGAGTGTTGTTGAGAGTAACTTTGTCCAGGAGTCTGACAGAGCTCTCCCAGGATTCTGAATGGTATCCAGGCCATAGAGATTCATTCCCCTGGAGAAATTGGCTGATTTGGAAGGTAGACTCTATGGCAGTACATCCTGCTGAGGTCCCTCTCCTCTCCAAACTCCTCCAACCCCAGGCTCCACCCCCAAAATCTCCAGGAATTTACCAACCTGGAGCTGGCAACCTTGTGCCAGAGCCCATCCTCTGAAGCTGTCATTTTCTCTAGGGGAACTGATCTCTGTACTCTGGAGATGAGTTATAACTCTGGGAGGTCTCCAGGCCACATCTGGAGGTTCACAACCCTATTCACAGGCCTTCCTCTCTCAACCTCATCCACAGAAATTCAGCACATGATACCTTTCTGTGAATCATATGGCTGGATCCAACAACCAGGAAGACACTGATGGTTACAGAACTTCCCCCTACAGCAAGAAGCTGTTTCTGAACCTGGAAAGATGATTCCCATCTGGGTTGGGAAAATTCTTGGAGTTTGGGGAAGGGAGGGACCTTTGCTAAGTATAATGCCATAGAATCCAGCCTCCCAAGCAAGCATTTTCTCCAAGGGAACTGATCTTGGTTGTCTGGACAATCAACTGCAATTGCAGGAGATCTCCAAGTGCCACCTGGAGGCTGGCAACCGTAGGCCCTGCCCTTTGTTTTGCTCTGTGTGGAAAGAGGCATTTTCCTTTTGCATAATCAAAAAACATAGATCAAAGGTATTGATAGTCACGAATGTCCAGAAATTGCTGTTAAAGACACACAGGCAACCCCACCAAGTATAATGGCGTGGAGAAACAAATGCTGGGATCATTTTGTAATGGACAAGATAGCTGACACTGTTGAGGGGAGCTTGTCAAAAACTAAGAAAACGCATTCACCTTTTGTCAGCACATGGTTCTCTTTCATTCAATACATGGCAGAAAATAACATCATTCCTTCAAACCCATATTACATTAAATGGCTTCATTTTTAAATACTTATCATGATCTAAGCACCCACTCTTTCGTTTTTGTCTTTGTATTTCTACTCCTGTATCACTAGGTTAAATAAATTAGAAAGCAGAGTTTATATGTGTCAGAATCTGCTGATTCAGACAAAGTTTTCTATGGCTTTTCTATTGCTTGCTGCTATGATCTCTTGCTTGCTGTTATGATTTCTATTGCTATGTATGGGTCTATAGCACCTGCTATGTAGTTGCCCCCGCATACCATGTAACCCTCACTTTGGCCAGTATGTATGTAAGCTATATGACCCCAGGTTTATGACCCTGACCGGGCCTGGGTTGTGTAACTGTCAGCCCGGGAGGATGACAACTTCAAAGTATGGGAACAATGGGCCTCTCACGCTCCTGCCTCCGCATTCCATTCATCCCAGCTGGGACAGCAAGGGAGGACAGGTCCCATCTCTTATCAACGTGCGAAAGCCTCGAGGCCAACGATTGTTATGTGAAATGGTAACATCTAAGGGGTCTGGTTTGGGAAGGGAAATTTACAACTTAACACCTCACTTTCTTTCCTGTGGGAAGCAAACGGCCAGAGACCCTTTTTACCCGCCGTTTTTCCCTGTTAGTGATTGGTTACCTATGGGCAATTCAAACTGTTCTGAAAGGTATAATAGACCTGCTTCTGTCATATGCGTTATCTCTGACAATAATCCGAGAACCTGTACTAATGTAGAGATTGGAAATAAAGAACTGTGTTTCATCAACAAAGATCTGATCCTTGACTACTTTGAGCAGAAGTCTCACAATATGGTTATTATACGTTTACAAAGTTAGTAGGTTAATGAATTGCATTATGATAGTTTTGTCAATCTTATTCAAATTTGTGAGTTATATATTTTGATTGTACAACTGTTATATTTCTAATTTTTTTAAAAAAAAGACGCACAGGCGCACACACACTTGGAAAGCTGAAATGCACTTTCATACAGGCGAAGCTCAAATCAGTGATTCTCAAGTGAATTTGCAAGTGGTTACTGCAGAACAGAAGCATTAGAAATCCAAATGTGCCTTTTGACCAAGGGAGATTTGACATTCGTGTTTCAAACTAATGGAATCAAGAAATGGTTCAGGCTCCCTACAAGTGCTCCTGCCTGGCATGCTCAAAGGGTCTCGGAATCTGAACCAAGCCACTCTCTCTGTTTGAGTTGGCAAGCCTCTCACATGACTCTTCTGGTTTCAAATAGGCCCAAAGCGGGAGACTATCAGAGGTGACCTGGGACGTGTTACTGCAGTCATACAAAATAATTGTGTAGTTGGAAAGCCTCCCACTGGTGTGTGGAAAAGATCAAAGGCAAACACAACACCTATCTGTGATTTCTGCAGTCCCTGAAATGGTCACAGAAGATTGTGTTTGACTGATTTCGTGCCAGTTTTCTGAGGTCTTGAAATGGTTAGAAAATATTTGCTTTGGAGGAAGGAAGGAAGGAAGGAAGGAAGGAAGCCCATAGCTACTCTGGGTGCCACAGGGCCCGCCCACCCATCCCCAGTTTTTATGGGCCCCTCCCCCTAGGTGGGGTGGACTTACTTGCCACCAGGAGCCCACACATGAGGGAAAGCAGGAGTCACAGGCCCCCCACCAAGCCCCCCATTCCTGCTGCCTTTGCCAAGGCGGGAGAAGTCCAGTGCAGGCGGAGATCCAGACAGCTATGGGAGCAACAGCGAGGCCGGACAGAGGTGCCAGAGTCGGACGGAGCCCAGTCCTGCCCCTTCGGGGTGGTGGTGGAAGAGGACGGGGCCAAGGCAGCCAATGAGAAAAGGTCCCAAGTGCTGACCTGGCTGCTGCCGAGTAGAAGAGCCCTGGAATGCCACCGGAACAGCAGAGAGACGGAGAGGAGAAAATCAGGCCGACTACTCCAGCAGCTTCTCGTTTCTCGTGCTGCTCCTTAGACTCCCCCCGCTCCAAGTCCCAGCTGGGATGGGACCCCCTTGTGCCAAAGAAGGCCCCCTGGAAACACCCCCAGCAGGACGGCAGAGGGACAAACAGAAAGAGGAGAGGGGCCTGAGTTCCCGCCAGTGTTCCCTTTAAGCTGGGTTAGTGTGAGCTAGCTCACAGTTTTTTAGCCTCCGGCTCACCCATTTTTGTTTTCGATCCGGAGGAGCAAACTAATTCATGCACTCCAGAGCAAACTAATTCATGCAGCAGCCAAATTGCTCACTCACAACTTTAATGCAAGTAGCTCACAAAGTAGAACTTTGTGAATGAGCATGGCATGGCAGTACCGCACAGACATATAATGGCAGCTCCCCCCACCCCACGGAAAACATTGGGCCCCTGAACAAAAAGTTGTTAGCTACTGGGCAGGCGGGCAGGCAGGCAGGCAGGAAGGAAAAAATTAAAAGCTGATCAGCTCATTGGCTTTACATCTGTTTTGAATGCCATGGTATAAATAATACTGGACAACATTCTCTCTGTTTGTTTTAGTCACAATTAAGCCTCCCTCCTTTGTTCCTGTCTTATCTCCGAAAACCCAGCCACATTCTGGGCCCATCTTTTGGGCAACCAACATCCAGAGGGGTCCTGGAGTTCCATTCCATGGAATTGGCAACTGATCTCTGGGCTACAGAATTCCATTCCCCTGGAGGAAATGGCAGCTCTGGAGGGTGGACTCCATGCCATCACATTCCCACTAAGTCCATACCCAATTCCATAATCTCCGAGATCACCCCCAAATCTCCAGGAGTTTTCCAAGACAGAGTTGGCAACCATTATTTAATTCATTTATTTGATTCTCACCCTCCCTCCCCTGCACAGCAAGGCTCAGGGCGGGTTACAACAATGCATAAAACACAATAAAGGCAATTAACCATACTACAATTAATTAGCCCATATAAAATCAATTAATCCTAATCTATTAGATGGCAATCCGTAGCACAAGTAACAGCCTGTAGATGACAACATAGAAGAAAAAGAAGAGATTGGATGTATACTCTGCCCTTCACTGCCCAAAGGAGTCTTGGGGCCATTTACAGTCCCTTTCCCTTCCTCTCCCCACAACAGATACCCTCTGTGAGGTAGGTGGGGCTGAGAGAGCTCTCCCAAGAACTGCCCTTAAGAGAACAGCTCTGGAAGAACTTATGATGGATGCAAGGTCACACCAGCAGCTGCATGTGGAGGAATGGGGAATCAAACCCGGTTCTACTAGATTAGAGTCCGCGCTCCTAATCACTACACCAAACTGGCTCTAGAGCAAGTGGGTGGGCAAGAGGAGACAGAAGGGGGTAGTACAAGAGAGGTAGAGAAGGGGAGGCCCATATAGATGGAATTTTGCCACCTCAGCCATAGACCTGGTGGAACGTCTCTGTTTTATGGGCCCACCAGAACTGTATAAAGTCCCACAGAGCCTGGATATCATTTGGGAGAGTGTTCCACTGGGCTGACACCAGAGCTGAAAAAGCTCTGGCTGTGGTTGAGGCTAAGCAGATATCTCTTGGGCCGGAGATCACTAAAAGATGTTGGTCCATAGAACATAAAGTTCTTTGAGGGACATACTGAGGTGGTCTTGTAAATATGTTGGTCCCCGATAGCATAGAACTAGAACCTTGAACTTGACCTGGTATTCAACTGGAAGCCAGCTGGTGGAGCACCAGTTGGATATGGGCTCTTACTGGTGTCCTGGTGAGGACACATGCCACTGCATTCTGGATCAGCTGATGCTTCTGGGTCAGTCTCAAAGGTAGCTCTGCATAAAGCGAGTTACAGTAGTCCAGCCTGGAGGGGACCATTGCATGGATCACTGTAGCTAGATCTCGGGAGGACAGGTAGGGGACCAGTTGCTTGACCTCCCAGAGATGGAAAAATGCTGATCCAGCAATGCTTGTGACTTGGGCCTCCACTGAGAGAGAGGCATCCAAAAGCATACTTAAATTCTTCACCATTGATATTAGTACTAGTAACTACCCATCAAGAGTTGGGAGTTGGATCTCTGACCTACTCATCCAGCGACCCAGGTATGGGACCTCTGTCTTTTTTTGGGGGGGTTAATAAATTTTCTAACACAAAGCATAGCAGTAAGTTACAGTACACAACAATGTAACTTTTCGTATGCCATACTAGAACAGTTCTGTTTGACATTTAACTTAGGCATTTTAACACCAGGGTTACTGTCTACTTTCTACTCTGAGTTACCTTAAAAAGTAGTATTACCAGGAGCAGAGGTCCTTGTTTAATCCCTTAAAAGGGCATTATACATTAGAGAGACAACATTGCTTTTTTAATAAAATAAAACTTTAAATTCGGGCATAGTCAGATGCTCCCAATCCATCTTGTCTGAATCTGTTTTATCCATAACAGGGTACCATGTGACGCTGGCATCACACTCCTTGCTAGTTAGCATTGAGATTTTTTTCTAACAAGAAGAAGTCCCACAGTTTTTGCCTCCACATTTGAATTGTGGGGGGAGTTTGCACTTTCCAAACTTATGCAATTACTACCTTGGCTGCCACCAGCAGCACATTGATCAGTTGCTTTCTTATCTCGGATGGACCGTCATCTGGCCACAACTGTTGGAGTATCTGCGCTGGATCTAAAGGTAAGGAGTGGCTTGTGAATAGCTCTGTTTGTTGAATGACTTGGTTCCGAAATTTTGTAACAACAGGACATTGCTGCCAATTATGGATATAAGTAGCTTTAAGTCCACGTTGTTTCCAGCAAAGTGGTGTGGAGCTAGGGTAGATCCGAGAAATTTTGGCAGGGGTTAAATACCACCTATGGAGCACTTTGTAAGCCGATTCCTGTATGGCTTGTGATGGAGAAATCCTGGGGTGCGTGTGCCATATGGCTTCCCATTGAGTGGGTAGTAGGGGATCCTGTATGTCTATTTGCCATACTGCCTGATAGCTCAGGCTGCTGGATTCTTGTGTGCCCAATAATATATGGTATAGTTTGGAGATCAAACTTTTTTTGGTATCTTTATTCAGTAGCAATGCCTCAAAACCCGTAAGTGACTTGGTGAGATTAGGTTTTATTAAGGAGTTTTCAAGCAGGTGTTGGACTTGAAGGTATTCAAACCAGGCCAGCGTGACGTGGTATTTGTGTTCTAGGTCCACTTTGGGCATTAATCTACCCCTTTGCAGGACATCTGTAATTCTAGTGATTCCAGCCTCTCTCCATGCCTTATAAGAATCTCGTTCCATAGCAGGCAGAAACCAGTTTTGGCCCTTGAAGGTACTCAATCTCAACCAGGTTGCTAGGAGTTTGGGTTGATATTTAGACCAAACTTTGAGTGATGCTTCCATGAATGGGTTTGCAGAATCTATCCACCTCAGCTTTGGTTTAGCAGCCCATAGGAGTTCTTGAAAATTGGAATGGTCAAAGGATGCTTCCTCAACTTGTTTCCAGTCCAGGAGGTCATTGCCATGGTATTGTCTAATTATGCTGGAAAGGATTGTTGCAACATAGTAGAGGCGCAAATCAGGGACGGTTAGGCCCCCCTTTTTACAAGGGCACTGCATGGATTCATATTTTACTCTGGGCTTTTTAAGGTGCCAGAGAAAGCTCAAAAAGGAGCATTGCCATTTGCAGAGCAAGGAGTCGGGGATATAAATAGGAATAGTGCAGAAGCAATACAATAGCTTGGGAAGATGAAGGATCGGAGGGTGCTAATTTGATCCATCCATGAGAGAGTCTTGACATTCCATTTCTTGCGCAGTGCTTGGATCTCTTTATCTATTCGAGAGTGGTTGACTTTAATAAGGTCATTTAGGTTCAACGGTATCTTAATACCAAGGTAGAACATTTGCATTTGGGTCCACTGAAAGGAGAATTCTTTTTTGATGCTGGCAGTGGTGACCGTGGACAGGTTTGTAGAGAATAGTGTAGATTTCTTTTGGTTCACTCATAGTCTGGCCACTTTTCCAAATTCTTCCATAACTCGTTGGATTGCTGGCAGTGAGGTTTCAGGGTTGGTCACATAGATGATAAGGTCATCGGCAAACAAACTAACCTTGAACTCTGAGCCTCCAATCTTTATTCCTGTGATGTTTGAGTTATTATGGATGGCTGTGGCTAAGGGCTCCATGGCAAGCACAAAAAGCAAGGGGGACAAGGGACACCCTTGCTGTGTGCCGCAATATAGTGGTATGCTGCCTGATGCCAAACCGTTGATCAAAAGCTTTGCGATGGGTTGTGTGTAAATGGCTCCTATTGCCCTTCGGAAGGAGTCTCCAAAGTTCATATATCGCAGCAAGGTGTCTAGATACGGAACCTCAACTGTGTTGAAGGCCTTTTAGATGTCTAAGGTTATTAGTAAAGAATTGCAGTGTGTTTGACATTTCCTGTGATGTATGATATTTAGTGTCTTTCAGATGTTATTGGTGATGTCATGGGCTGGAATAAAACCAGTCTGGTCTTCTTTAATGTATTCACTGATGATCTGTTTGAGCCTGTTAGTGAGAACCAATGTAAAAATTTTATAGTCAGTATTTAATAGGGATATCGGATGGTACGATTTAGGATCTGAAAGGTTCCTATCCTTCTTTGGTTGCAGAATCACATTTGCCGTGGACCAGGATGCCGGTAGGATTCTGTCTGTCATGACTTTATTGAATGCTTCTAGTAAGGGAGTCGCAAAATCAGAGTAGAATGCTTTGTAGTAATCTGCATGGAACCCGTCTGGGATTGGGGCTTTATTTCTTTTCAGGGTTTTGATTACTTTATGTATTTCTGATAAAGAAATGGGGGCCTCCAATTGGGATTGATGATCAGCCGATAGATGCGAGGTTGTTGATTCTGATTCTAAGAAATCAGTTATGGCCTCAATTGCTGGTTTTTGGGTTGAATAAAGTGACACATAGAAAGTCACCATGACTTTTATGATGTCATTCATCGAGGTCTGGGTGTTGCCAGCTGAATCACTAATACTGTTAATGAATCTGTTTTCTCTTTGTTGTTTTAGTTTTCTAGAGAGCAACTGCAGCTTTAAGGGTCCTGCATTGGACCCATCAGTCTCCACGGGCGAGCATAAATCAGCTTGCTGTTCAAGCAGGGAGGGGCTGGGACACTCAGATGAGCCTTCAGGACAAAGTGGCCCTACCATGGCACTGCATCAGTGGCATGGACATCCATATTTATCCCCATCCCGAAGACCAAATCCAGTGTGTGGCCTGCTTGATGCATGGGAGCTGATACAGTCTGAGAGAGTCCCAGTGCTGCCATGGATGACGCTAGGTGCACAGCCTGTGAGGAGGTGACATCATCAGTGTGGACACTGAAGTCCCCTAGAATGAAGAGTCTGGGGAACTCCAAGGCCCAGCCTGACACCGCCTCCAACAGGCTTGTCAGAGTATCTGCTAGTGCGGTAGGTGGACAGTACATCAACCAGTTAGCCAAACTCTCGTCAGAGTCCCATGCTAGGCCCACACAATCAATGCTGGTAATCTTTGGTGCGGGGAGTTGCCTGAAGGACAAAGACTCTCAGATGAGCATCGCCACCCCTCCAACCTTTTGTCCAGGACTGATGGAGGACTGAGAAACCCAGGGTGTGTGTATAGTTCTTTCAAGTCTCAGTCACACATACCAGGTCCACTTTTTATGCTGCAATGTGATTTTGCAGAGTTATGGTCTTATTATTTATGGACCTGGCATTGTACAATATCAGTGCCAGAGAAAGGTAAATTTTCCTAGCCCCACTACCAACATGCCTCGGGGTTGGGCAATGGTTGGAAGGGAACCGAGCACAGCCATATCTCCGTCTGTCCTATATAGTACTCTGTCCCACCGCCATACCTCCATGTCCCTAAATTACTGAGATCCCCAACTTCATGGTGGCCTCCCCTACCAGGTCTCATCTCCCCCATTTGATGTTACTTAATGATTTTAGAAGAAGTAGTTTCAGAGGGTCGGTGTCTTGGGCTGCTGTAGAACAACAATATTTGAGAGAAGAAGAAGAAGAAGAAACTTGACAGCATAGCACTTACACACACAGAATCCACCTTGAGTCTTGGTGAGAAAGTAATATTTTTGCTTGCAGATGAGGACATTTGTGTCTCTAGTAGAGTTGCTCTGTTTCCATGAGCTGCAAGAAGGATTAGATCAAATTGTGTGGGATCTTAGTTATAAACTGCCGGCTATGTTCTAATTTGTTATGGGTTTGATTTTATACGGGTTCTGATCAGTAGTATCCTTGTAATACTGTGAATTCTGTTAATTTATTTTAATACTGTTTGATACTGGTATCCCAGCTATGCTATTCAAAGTCTTAAAAGATGATGCTGTTAAAATGCTGCACTCAGTTTGCCAGCAAATTTGGAAAATACAGCCGTGGTCACAGGCTTAGAAAAGGTCAGTTTACATTCCAATCCCAAAGAAGGGCAATGCCAAGGAATGTTCAGACTATCACACAGTTGCACTCATTTCACACACTAGCAAGGTCATGCTCAAGTTCCTACAAGCTAGGCTTCAGCAGTATGTGGATAGAGAACTGTGAGGCTTCTGTACTATCAGCAAATGATCAGGCCTTTGTTGATTAAAACATAGTCCTTTATTCAGATACTGGAACAGGTCTCGATGTTTGTTAGAGATACCATACAAAGGAGGCTTGGGGTTAATATACCTACAAACATGCATGATTAAACTTTTACCACCAATCAGCATACAAGAAAAAGTGCGGGAAGACAAGAGGGCCCATTTGTTCCCACCGTAGGTGCGAAAGGCATAAACATTCCCCTTTTGGCCTGTGTGACCCAGATGTGCTAAGTCCTAGGCAAAACATTCAAACCACGACAATAAAATAACCTTCAAGGCTAGAAGCCGGTAGATAGTGTCCTGGGAGCCTGGAGTGAAAAGGGGGAGGGAACAGGAACAAGATAGCCAGTGTTTATATGACGCAATGGAATGCATGAACCCACCTCCTGCCTGAAGAAGTAACATTAAGCAGACAAGCCATTGACATAAAGGAGGCAATAAACCATATGGTAGATAACAACTACAAAGAAAACGAAAGTAGACACTATAGCATTCTTCATTAACATATATCTTTGTCAGATTCAAAGAGAGAAAGAAACATTCAGCAATAGAGAAACCATTGTGCATAAAAGCAGAATCTGACACTCTGCCCCCTTGAAACTAGATCTACCCCCCTGGCTTATCAGGGAAGCAATTATGGAAGGAGCGGGCTAACTTGGGAGCATGGACATTATCAGCAAGGACCCATTCATTTAATTCAGGGCCGAAATCTACCCACTTAACAATATAATAGACCCTGCCCCTGCGGATTTTAGAATCCAGTATTTCAGAGATCTCAAAATGGGGTTCTGTCTCCTTCATCAGAGGAGGAGGAGTCGGAGGATCCGGGCGCCATGCATTCTGCCCAGGATTCTTCTTCAGGAGGCTGTAATGAAAGACAGGATGCACAGAGCTTAGTGACTTGGGCAAATCAAGTTCAAAGGAGACTTCAGAAATTTTCCTTAGCACTTTATAAGGTCCAACATATTTCCATCCCAGTTTTCTACTGGGTTGCAACCCATGGATGTTCTTGGTGGAAAGATACACAGAATCACCGGGTTTCAGGTCCCAACCTTCATCCCTCCCCTTGTCCGCATATTTTTATAGTCCACTTTAGCTTTTTCCAAAGTTTTTCCAATGAGAGGCCAAGACTCTTGTAGCCTCAACCACCACTGGGTAAAGTCTGGGTCCTTAGTGCTGTCGGAACCAGGCAAAGAGGGTAGTGGCTTTCCTTCAAAGCCTCCGGTAGCCATGAAAGGGGAAACTCCCGTAAAGGAATGCACTGCATTATTCAGCAAAGGGGAGTAATTCCACCCAATTGTCCTGATGATAATTGGTGTAACAACGAAGAAATTGCTCCAAGATTTGATTAACGCGTTCGGATTGTCCATCAGTTTCTGGGTGGTAACCCAAACTGAGGGCTGGCTCAATGTCCATAGTCTTTAAAAGCTCCCGCCAGAAGTTGGCAACGAATTGGCTCCCCCTATCAGATACTACACGCTTAGGAAAAGTATGCAGCTTGATCACATGATTTTAAAATGTCTTAGCCAGACTCCTTGCTGTGGGGAGTTGCTTGAACGGGACGAAATAGGCTTGCTTGGAAAACAGATCAACCACCACCCAAATGACTGTTTTTCCCTTGGATGGAGGAAGGCTTGTAATAAAATCCATGGACACAGTTTCCCAAGGCCGGGAAGGGGTTGGGAGAGGCTGCAATAATCCCGGGACTTCCCCCCCCCCCCTTCTTTTACACATTAAACACATTTGGCAAGAGGTGACGTAGTCCGATACATCCTTTCGCATTCGAGGCCACCAGAATTTTCTTTGAATAAGATTCAGTGTCTTTAAAAATCCAAAATGCCCAGACAGTTTTGATTCATGACATGACAACAGGATTTTTTTTGAGAGGGGCACAATTAATTTCGAGCCATGATACCAGCAACCGTCAATGTTTTTAGTGTTCTCTGTGTTCCCCTCCCATTCCATGACTTCCTCAGTCAAGTATGCCCCCCGCATTCATCGACCCAAGACTTAGGCTCAGGAGACGTTTTCCATTGACTTCTAGTTAACACGCCCCCCCCCCCAGCTGTTGAGGGGAGAACATAGAATCAAACAGCTCTTCCCTCTGGGACTCGTGTTGGGGTAAACGGGATAATGCGTCTGCTAGTGAATTAGCTTTCCCAGGGAAGTGTTTGAGAACAAAATTGAATTTAGAGAAGAAATCGGCCCACCACAGTTGTTTTGTGTTAAGGGAACGTTGTGTGCGCAAAGCCTCTAAATTTTTGTGGTCAGTCCAGATCTCAAATGGCTTTTGCGCTCCTTCTAACCAATGCCGCCAAGTAGAGAGGGCTAGTTTGATGGCGGCAGCTTCCTTGTCCCACACCGACCAATGTCTCTCTGTCTCAGTGAATTTCTTTGAAATATAGGCGAGGGGGTGCAATACCTCGTTAGCGTCCCTTTGCAAGATCGCCCCCCCCCCCATCGCCACATCAGAAGCATCCACATGTATTATAAACTCTTTAGTCTCATCTGGGTGGGCTAAAATGGGCTCTGATGTAAATAGACGCTTTAGCTCATCGAACGCTTTTTGGCACTGGGGGTTCCAACACAGCCTTTCCCCCGGTTTCCCCGCCTCGGGGCCCCTCCCCTTAGTTTTCAACAGTTCAGTGAGGGGTAGGGTAATGGTTGCAAAGTCTTTCAAAAAGGTTCGATAAAAGTTGAAAAATCCCAATAGGCTCTGTAATTGTTTCTGGGTACGGGGGGCTTCCCACTGCACGACTGCATCCACCTTAGCCGGGTCCATCTCCAGCCCTCTTTGGGAGATGTGGTATCCTAGAAAATCTACCTCCCTTTTGTGGAACTCGCATTTAGACAACTTAGCATATAGTTGATGCTCTAGTAAGGTCTGTAACACTTCTCTTACTAAAGTCACGTGGGACGCCTTATCAGCTGAATAAATCAAGATATTATCAAGATAACAGAGCACCCCATTAAACAGATGCTTGTGCAACACTTCATTAATTAAACTCATAAAGACCCCAGGCGCGCCACTCAAACCGAAGGGCATCACCAAATACTCGAACTGCCCCAATGGTGTGTTGAACGTCATCTTAAATTCATCCCCCTCCCTGATGCGCACCCGAAAATACGCGTCTCTTAAGTCCAGTTTCGTGAAAATCCTCCCCTTGGCCGCTTCGGTCAATAAGTCTTTGATTAAGGGGAGGGGATATGCGTTGGATGTGGACACAGCATTCAAACCCCTATAGTCAGTGCAAAGTCTCAACCCTCCATCCTCCTTCTTCTGGAAGAGAACTGGGGCTGCAAAAGGGGACTTTGCCGGGCGAATAAATCCTTGTTCTAAGTTTTTGTCCAAAAACTTCCGGAGCTCCTCTCTCTCCGAGGGGCTCATAGAGTATAACTTCCCTTTCGGCAACTTCTCTCCTGGGAGAAGTTCGATGGCACAGTCAGTGAGGCGGTGGGGGGGCAACTCATCAGCTTCCATTTCACTGAACACTTCTGTTAAGTCTCTATATTTGGGGGGAATCGGGTCGGACGCTAAGGCTAAGGCAGTGGGAGTGGAGGAGCCGGGGGGCGGGAGGCGGGGTCCCAGGTGTGAGTGGAGCACTTCAGGTCGACCCAGGAGATTTTCCTGTCACTCCACTTGATGTATGGGTCATGGGAACTTAGCCACGGGCTGCCCAGTATCATGGGGAATTGGGTATTGGGGGTGATTACAAAAGCCCTCTTTTCCCAATGCATCCCTGTCCCCACCACCAGAGGCTCCGTTTCCGCTACACATGCCTCCTTCATCTCAGACCCATCCATTTGGGTGAACCGTAGGGGTACTTTTAAGTCCGTCACCCTGGGGCCCAATCCCTCCACCACTAAGGGGCTAATTAAGTCTCTAGCACACCCCGAGTCTATAAGGGCGCGAACATGCATGTGGGTCCTGGTGGCTGGCACCATTACAGTCACTACCATATAAAGCAAGGGACCGGGAATGCTCACCAGCGATGGCGCGTCGGGGGCAGGGACCTGCAGCTCTGCGCCGGCTACTGCAGGTCGCTGAAGTTTCCCGATGGCTGGGTCTTGGTCAGCTCCAACTCTCCCTGCTCGCACGTTGCCCCTTCCAGCTGTAATGCCCGGTGTTTAAACGGGGCCCTGGGCGGTCGGGGTGTCCCTCCACCCAATGGGGTAGAGGTCTTCGGGGTCTTTGCGGTCCCTTGGGGACACGCCGAAGCGTAGTGGCCACTCTCACCACATTTCATGCACAGACCTTGCTTGAAGCGGGCGTCACGCAACTTCTGGAACACCGACTTCCCCTCAGTTTTCTGGGGGGCCTTAGGGGTGGTGGACATCCCCAACTTAATCAGGGTAACCGCTCTTCCACATCAGCCGCGGCTCTCATCCACGCCACCAGGGACACGGGTCGGCTGCTCCTCAGGATCATCTCATAGACCTCATGGCTCAACCCCTCCCGGTACTTCTCCACGAATAGATCTTTGGACCACCCCTGGACTTTCGCCGCGATGCACCGGAAATGGTCGGTGTAGTCCCTCACCGTGCCTCGCCCCTGGGTCAACTTGCGTAGTTGGTTCCGGGCTTTCTCTTCCCCCAGCAGGTCTTCATAGTGCTGGCATAGGGCCCACATGAAGTTATCCACGGACTGCAGCTCGGGTCCCGGGGGGTTGTGTAGGCTCACGTACCAATCGCTCATGGTGTCTCACAGCTTGGATCCAATGTAGCCCACTCGATCCCTCTCCATTGGGTAGAGGTGGCCCCAGGAAGCCAGGAACCGCTCGATCTTGATGATAAAGAACCAGAGCTTCTCGGGATCCCCATCAAACATTGCCATCACGGGGTCGTTAGGCACTTGTCTCACCAAGCCTCCCGCTGGGATGGGAATTGCGGGAACCGGGATCGGCGGAGCCCCTCCGGCTGGTGGCCCAACAGGGCCGGTGGGTTGTGCCGGAACCCCACCGGCACCCCCTGTAGGGGGTGCAGGGGGCGCTCCAGCCAGTCCCCCACCCCCCTGCAGCTGACCGGGGGGTGGGATTGCCCCAGCTGCCAGGGCCCCCATCAGGTTCTGCTGCATCTCCATCATGGCTTCTCGCAAATCCACCGCAAGGCGGACATGCATCTCCTCCAAACGCTGGTCCAGAACGTGCTCCAGGTCTGCCTCGGATGTCTCAGCGCCCCGAGGCGGCAGGCGCTCGTCCTCCATTAAACTAAAGCCCCAGGCACCAGAGCTCCTCCGGGAGTAGAGGTCCTCCTCTAGTACGCTCAGGCAGCCGAACTCTGACCGGTTGCCACTAAAGCGTACTCTAGCCCCTTTCCGATCATGTACGAACGTTTCGGAAGTGCCTCCCCCAAAAGTAGCCCACAAGCATCTGGGGGAAGCAGGCAGCCAGGTGATCCGAGCCACCATACAAGGAGGCTGAGCCGGTTCCTGGGCCGTGGTCACTGGCACCGTTTGCTCCACAGGTCCTGTGGGAGCCGTGGTGACCGGGACCTCCAGCGGGGTGTTGTGGTTGCTCCTGTCATCTGACATAGTCAGGTACGGAAGGACCAGAGCCAAAGATCTCTAATAATCTGTGAGGCTTCTGTACTATTAGCAAATGATCAGGCTTTTGTTGATTAAAACATAGTCCTTTATTCAGATACTGGAACAGGTCTCGATGTTTGTTAGAGATACCATACAAAGGAGGCTTGGGGTTAATATACCTACAAACATGCATGATTAAACTTTTACCACCAATCAGCATACAAGAAAAAGTGCGGGAAGACAAGAGGGCCCGTTTGTTCCCACCATAGGTGCGAAAGGCATAAACATTCCCCTTTTGGCCTGTGTGACCCAGATGTGCTAAATCCTAGGCAAAACATTCAAACCACGACAACAAAAATAATCTTCAAGGCTAGAAGCCGGTAGATAGTGTCCTGGGAGCCTGGAGTGAAAAGGGGGAGGGAACAGGAACAAGATAGCCAGTGTTTATATGATGCGCTGGAATGCATGAACCCACCTCCCGCCTGAAGAAGTAACATTAAGCAGACAGGCCATTGACATAAAGGAGGCAATAAACCATATGGTAGATAACAACTACAAAGAAAACGAAAGTAGACACTATAGCATTCTTCATTAACATATATCTTTGTCAGATTCAAAAAGAGAAAGAAACATTTAGCAATAGAGAAACCATTGTGCATAAAAGCAGAATCTGACAAGAACTGCCAGAAATACAAGCTGGGTTTCGAAGAGGTAGATGAACTAGAGATCAAATTGCCAACATTCACTGGATTATGGAGAAAGCAAGAGAGTATCAGAAAAACATCTACTTCTGCTTCATCGACTATGCTAAAACCTTTGATTGTGTGGATCACAACAAACTATGGCAGGTCTTTAAAGAGATGGGAGTACCAGACCACCTCACATGTCTCCTGAGAAACCTGTATAAGGATCAAGAAGCAACAGTTAGAACCGGATATGGAACAACTGATTGGTTCAGCATAGGAAAAGGCGTTCAACAAGGATGTATATTGTCACCTTGCCTATTTAATGTATATGCAGAGTACATCATGCACAAATGCCAGCCTGGATGAATCACAATCCAGAATTAAGATTGCTGGGAAAAACATCAACAACCTCAGATATGCAGACGATACCACTCTAATGGCAGAAAGTGAAGAGGACCTAAAGAGCCTCTTGCTCAGGATGAAAGAGGAGAGCACAAAAGTTGGCTTGAAACTCAACATCAAAAAAACTAAGATCATGGCATCCAGCCCCATCACTCCTTGGCAAATAGAAGGGGAAGTCGTGGAAGCAGTGACAGACTTCACGTTCCTGGGATCCAAGATCACTGCAGATGGTGACTGCAGCCATGAAATTAAAAGACACTTGCTCCTTGGGAGGAAAGCGATGGCAAACCTAGACAGCATAATAAAAAGTACAGACATCACCCTGTCAACAAAAGTCCTGCAAGAGTTGGACTATAAGGAAAGCCGAGCGCTGAAGAATAGATTCTTTTGAATTAGGGTGCTGAAGAAGACTCTTGAGAGTTCCTTGGACTGCAAGGAGATCAGATCAGTCAGTCCTAAAGGAAATCAACCCTGACTGTTCCCTGGAAGGCCAGATACTGAAGCTGAAGCTCAAATACTTTGGACACCAAATGAGAAGGGAGCACTCCCTGGAGAAGACCCTGATGCTGGGAAAGACTGAAGGTCAAAGAAGAAGGGGACAGCAAAGGATGAGATGTTTAGACAGGAGGACAGGAGGGCCTGGCGTGATGTGGTCCATGGGGTCGCAAAGAGTCAGACTCGACTGTGCGACTGAACAACAACAACAACTGTTATATTGTTAAGGTCTATGGTAAATATAATAAAATCTACATCTATATCTACATAGGCCCTCCCAGTAAAATTATCTTACAGTTGGAATTAATTTGCTTAGCAGGACCTGGAGATCTGGAAGACTTACGCCAACTTTTAGGTGGGACCTGGAGATCTCTCAGAGCTACAACTTGCTGCAAACAGCCTGACATCCTTTCCACATTGTAGACAGAACTGAGTGTTCACAATCTGGATTCTCTGGGGTGTATGTCCCTTTATGAAGCACATCTGATGGAGGTGGTTGCTGAAACAATTGGTGTGTGGTTTCAAGCAGCTTCATTCACTACATGGGACATTTTTAGGGTTGCCAGCCTCCAGGTGGGGCCTGGAGATCCCCCAGAATTACAACTGATCTCCAGACAACGGCTATGAAAATTGCTGCTTTGAAGGTCACATTTGATGGTATCATACTCTGCTGAGGTCCATCCCCTCTGCAAACCCTGCTGTCCACAGGGTCTGCCCCCCAAAATCTCCAGGGATTTCCCAACCTGGAGTTGGAAGACTTACGCCAAATTCTAGGTGGGACCTGGAGATCTCTGAGAGCTACAACTTGTCAAGCTCAGGCCTTGCTTGCCATGTATTCTGCACTCATGTTCTGGTTATGTTATGGACTCCCATGTATGCTTCGACAGTTCCTTGTACCCTTGCTCCTTTCCATTGCTGTTCATAGTTTTTGCTGGGAGCGGTGGTGGGGGGAGTGGATTTCTGCTTTGCTTTGTGGTTTGCTTTGCTTGGTTAGTGCCAGCCAGTAATAGTTCTCCCGCAGGGACCTCCCAAGTGTACTGAAAACACATCATTGGGAAGTATATGATCTCATCGTTCTGTGTGACCTTGCAGTTAGGGAGCTTTTAGATAATGTAACCATTAGCTTGCAGGTGCTAGGGGCAGGGGCAAATTTGTGGAGGGCTGAATGGGAGCAGTGATTGGTTGCTTGGCATATGTGAGATTTCTTACTTTCAATATATTGGTGGGACTGGCATCTGGGACCCAGTTCCGACACAGAAAATGTCCATGCTTGGAACCTCTCTATGTCCTAATAAACAAAACTTGTTGCTACAAGAGTGTCTGTGTGAGTAATTGCATCCAGGACTTGACACAACTGATCTCCAGAAAAACAGCAACTTTAAAGGGTGGATTCTATAGCATTATGCGAGGTCCCATCCCCCAGACTTTACCTTCCCCAGGCTCCATCCCCAAATCTCCATGAATTTTCCAGCCTGGAGTTCACAACCCTAGAGGTTTGGAAGGATGGGTGCCATGTTGTTGGGATGGTCTGCAGAAGTACAGAGCTAGGCCAGTGGTCCCCTTTTCCTCCAGTGCTCACATTTAGCACATTCATGCCCTGCAAAGGTTGCTGTGGAGGAAGAAAAGCTGGTGAAGTGATTATAGGGGGGGGGGATGAGGCTTGAGTTGGCTGGCACACTGGGCACCCAGATCTGTCAGCTGTTGATCTGCCCTGGCAGCTGCCCTGAACTGCTAAGCCATTTGGAAGCCTGGAAACCAAGGAGAGCAGCTGTGCTTTGGAGGACTGTGTAGGATCATGGAAATGTGTCCTACTCAAACACAGATAAGGAAGTGAAGGAAGTGGTTTCTTTTTTTTGAAGGTCATTCTTTTATTAATCTGTTTCCCAAGGTGAACAAAACAGCCTGCAAATGTAAAAAGGTGAAGCTTGTGACTTTCCACACACCTGACCCATTCGGTTCGCTTCCAGTCAGGCTTAAACAAGAAGCACCTTGGAGCCCACACCACCTGGTTTCAGCCTTCACCCTGCAATGTCTGCCCAGAAATTTTGGAGAGCAAATCTCAGCTGCCTGCTGAAAGGCCAACCAGAGAGTAAGGCTGTGATTTTTAGGGAGCAGTCCTAAGCATGTCTACGTATATCACCTATATCACTACGTATATCACCATACCACCTTCTTTGAAAAGTTGCTATTACAGAAAGACCCCTCAACCAAAGGTCTAATAACCCACATCTATGCCGAACTTTTAAACATATTACATAAACCACCACTTACGTTTCAACTAGCATGGAATAAAGACTGTAACTACCCCACAGATGATAAATCCTGGAACGACATTTGGTCATCGCCATGCATGCAATCCAAGTCATTAAATATAAGAACTTTAGCTGCCAAAATTATATTAAGATGGTATCTTACACCATTGCAATTGCATCGAATTAACAACAGTTACCCATCGTCCTGCTGGAGACTTTGCGGAGAAGAAGCAACATATTTTCACTGTCGGTGGTCATGTCCAAGATTACAGCAGTTTTGGTCAATGATCACACAAAATATAGCTTCTATAACCAACATAATCATTCCTTTGATACCTGAAATCATTTGGTTAGATCTCTGGCAAGGTATTGAGATACCAAATCTATGTAAAGAGTTAATATCAACCCTACTTATGGCAGCCAAACACCTTATTGCCTCGAATTGGAAAAGTTCAAACGCACTAACAAAGCATCAATGGTTCTCCATAGTCTGGGAATTTTATGCTATGGAGAAAATTGCCTCTACAATGCCTCCCAACAACACATCTAAACACCAAACACTTTTTTATACCAAATGGTTACCATTTATTGAAGCTGCATTTAACGACTATATCCCAAAGGGTACCATACAGAAAAGGTACCTTGAAATAATTTTGATTTTTTAGAATATAAGATGCCATAAGTTAGTCAGTTAAATTTTTATGTTATAGTTAAATTATTTAAAATGTACTTGCACAAAACCGTTACCAAGTGTAACCTAATGATATAGTTATTCGTTTATCAACACATTGTTGTGCGAAAGATTGATGTACTTTTTGTTACTTGTTATTAATAAAAGTAAACCCCATTTTATTCAATGTCTCTTACTTCCAGGAAAGTGTTCTTAGCATTGCAGCCTCTGTGTTTAAAAGGGGCAAACAAGAGCAACCAAAATGATCAGGAAGCTCAAACGACTGCCCTGTGAGGATGGATTAAAACACATGGGACTGTTTAGCCTAGAAAAAAGGCAAGTAAGAGGAGACATGAGAAAGGTCTGTAAACCAACGCATGCTGGGGAGAGAGGACAGGAAAGAGGCAGGAAGACTCTACATCAGTTGCTGGGCAGGAGGGTGCTGTTGCAGCCAACCTGCTTGGGGGCTTCTTAGAGGCAGCTGGTTGGTCCCTGTCTAAGCAGAATGCTGGACTAGATGGGCCTTGGGTCTGACCCAGCAGGGCTCTACTCATGTTCTTCTAGCCCTAAAGTCATTTTCCTTTCCCACTGAAGAATATAAGACTTACTTTCAAGTGGACCTGCTTAGGATTGCTTTTGGTGGTGGCTACAAATGTGGATGGCTTCAAGAGGGGATTGGAGAAACAGATGAAGCAGAGGTCTATCTATGGCTATTAGCCACAAGGTGGCTAATATTCTTGGTATTTAAGGGGACAACAGTGGGAGGGCTTCTGGAGTTCTGGCCCACAGGTGGACCTTTTGATGCCCCCTGGGTTTTGGCCTCTGTGTGACACAGTGTTGGACTGGAGGGGCCACTGGCCTGATCCAACATGGCTTCTTAATATTGTGCATCATGAGCATTCTGTGGTAGTTCTCTAACCTCTGCCCTCTTGAGGCATAAATGTCCTGTCTGCAGTTTGACACCATCGTAATTGGGGATCCCATCTCTGGGTTTGGAAATTCCTGCAGATTTGGGGGTGAAGCCTGGGGAGGGTGGAGTTTGAGGAGAGGAGGAACCTCAGAATCTACCCTGCAAAGCAGTTATTTGCTCCAGGGGGACTGATACCTGTCCTCTGGAGATCAGTTCTAATTCTGGGAGACCTCCAGCCCTCACCTGGAGGTTGGCAACCCTAAGCATAATCTGTTGCTAACAAAGGGCTGGCAGTTCAGTAAATAGCTGTTTGCCCAACTGAAATGATTTAGGCAGGAATCAGTGCATTGATTTAATGTGAGCACATGAACTCAAAATCAAAGATATTCAAATGGTTCATTTATGTTTTCATAATCCAATCTTACTCATGCTATTTCCGACATTAGATCCGCCCTGGTCGAAAGGGCTTACTCCTGGGCCACAGCACACAGAAGTGGGTCTTACTTTGATTGACTGGATTAGTAACACATCAAGGAAGTGATGGGATTTGAGTAATGCGAAGAGCCAGTGGTTAATGAATGGACTGTTTGCCCAGTAATTAACGATTCAGGTTAATTAACTGCTGACTGGGAATACACTACCAGTACAAAAGTATGTGAACAAATTAGTTTTGCTCCCTCACTTTGATAATACAGATAGAGCAAGATACAGTTAATAGGCTTAGACTAGAGTAACTAGGGTTGCCAATCACCAGGTGGTGGCTGGAGATCTCCCAGTATTGCATCTGATCTCCAGGCTACAGAGATCACCTTCCCCTGGAGAACAGGGCTGCTTTGGAAGATGGACTCTGTGGCCTTGTATCCTGCTGAGGTCCCTCCCCTCCCTAAACTCCAGCTGCCCTAGGTGTCACACTGAAAATTTCTAGGAATTTCCCAACCTGGAGTTGGCAATCCTAGGAATAGCTCTGTATTGGCTTGTGCTGCCAGAGTTTTTCAGCTGCAGTGAACACCCCCAAAAGAGGGAGTCTTAAAGACCTCCATCATTCTGCAGGGTGAGTTATAAGATTGTCACTGCTGTTTTTGCTGCAAGACTGAACAGAGATTATACTAGGGTGCCTACACTGAGAACAAGCAGTTTATCAACAGAAAGCAATCAAAAGTCACCATGAAAAGGATTAACCTTACTAGCCTTTCTGACGTTCAATGTATGTTGTTCTTCGTAAACTCAGAAAGGCTTTAGACCATGTGGAGTGGAGTTGTTTGTTGAATAGGAAGCACATGGATGAGTAAGATTTGCAAAATTATAATCGCTGAACTATTGTCTCCACAAATTGTTCCAGTACAGTGTTAGATGACCTTGTTTGCCTGTTTTATAGTCTTGGTAGAGAACCATATGAGGAATGGTGCTACTGGAGCTCCTTGAGAGGAGGCGAAGAGCGTGCCTTGCTGTCCGGCGACTGCCAGATCAAGAGAAACACCTGGGGTTAGTGGATGGCTGTCTCGTAAGCAATGAGACCCAGCTGTGAGCCGCCCATAAAGGATGGGGCTTCAGATGGGGTAGGTGTAGGAGCAACTCATCAACATTTTTTTTTGTAAATCCTTTCTATTGATTTTATAATGAAATTATAATACAAGAAACATTTATTGCAAACAAGTAGTGTTTACAGATTGTGTCATTTCACATTACAGCATCTACTTTTCTTGTGTTATACTATAATGCATACAATTATGTTTGCGTTCTATTTGAGTTGTTCTACAGTTCTATCTTTGGTCGTTAGACGGTATTACAATATGTTAGTACCTATAGCTCACTTACAGGAGTAACCATTTGTGATACAATGGATTTGCAGGAAGCAAGTCACATGTTATCATGAAGTTTGCAACCCCACCTGTTTGTCTTTGTAGCCAACTTGGCAAGTATATAGGAGGCACAAGACTGGTTTTGTTTCTGTAAAGGTAAGTGTCTTCTGTGGATAACACCATCTGTGAAGAAACAAGATGAGAAGAAGCCTGGAGGGGACATCTGGTGGATTCAATCTAGACCAATCAAAAGACCTCAGTGGTTGGACTGAAGCATGTATTTCCTCTAGCTTGCAACACAGACTCTGACGTTAGTAATGGATTAAGAGAATTATGGTTTGTCTTTGCAGATGGGACAGTATTAATTGCAATATTACTATATCCTGGTGGGCCATGCCTTAGACAAAGAAATGGTCCCATCTCCATTTTATCTCTAGCTTGGGGGGGGGACTGATTCCCCCAAAGCTGGCAAGGTTATTCACATTCTCCATTAAATAAATATTTCAATCTCCAATAGCCTGGTGCAGGGCCTATGAGAGAGTGGGTCAGCAGGTACATCGCACCAGGGCCTTGGGCCCAGAGGGGGCCCAAAGAGAGCCTGAGAGTTTCTTGGAGTCCCACAAAAAGTTTGCATATGAAGACTAGTATTCCTATCTTATGTTATCGGCTTACATAGCATAGTTTTATCCTTTACATTGTTGTTACATTGCATTCTCAAGATCTTCCACTAAGAGTGGCATGTACCAGTTAGAAGATAAAGTGACTCTCCAGCAAGGCAGATGATGTTTAGGCCAGTGGCCATTGTTGCAGTGGAAGGGTTGGTGTATTAGTACATTCTAAATCTATCTTTAAAGAGCAACTTTGGACAGATAAATTGAGGGTATGTTCTAATCCTTAATCACTTTAGTGACATAAGGCTACATTTTCACTGATTTATTCATTTTAAAACTTTGTAAGTTTGGGTTTAGGATTATTTGAAGCAACATGGCGATGATCAGAGCTGATCGGGAATTAAATTTCCCTTTTTTAGATAGAAAAGAAGAAATTAGAAATTATTCACTGAAAATGTATTCTCACAAATCAGGAGCCCAGAAACTAAAAGAAAAGAACCAACAAGAGGAATGTGAAAAAGGGGACAACAAAACCTTTTTCAAGCTGGATTAGAGGGTGCCTTCAGAAAAATTCTCATGCAACCCACCTATAGAATTAGAATAAGAAAAAACTTTTGAAAACCTCATCCCCAAACAAAGAGCTGTTGATTTGGGTAAGAATGTACAGGATTTTGATAAAGGAGCACATGAAGAAAATGACAAAAATTAACTGGAAGAAACAGAGATACAGGCTCAAGTGGAAGTGAGTTTGGAAAATGAGAATAATTCTGTAGGCCTTGACATTGGTTGCATCACAACTGAGTTTCTTTCTCAAAAAGAAATAGAAAAATATGTTACTAATGGTCACATCTCACTGCCTAAAGAATTCCCAAAAGAAACCAGCAATCAAAATTTTCCACAAAGCACACTGAAATTTCAAAGTGCCAATGGAGAACAGCATGTAAGAGACTGGCTTGTCTGGAGTCAACAGAAACAAGCATTATATTGTTTTCCATGGTGATTATTTTTGTCCATCTCCCCCCTGCCCCAGAGAGCAGTTGTAATTCTGAGTGATCTCCAGCCCCCACCTGGAGATTGGCAACAATGTTTCCCGATGAGGGAATGGCTGGTTGGGAGGGTGGAGTCTATGGCATGGTACCTGTCTGAGGTCCCACCCCTCCTCAAACCTCACCCTCTTCAGGTTAGATCCCTCAAATCTCCAGGGATTTCCCACCTGGCGTTGGCAAACCTATTTCCTTCCCAGCCAATCATCAACCTACCTTTATTTCCCCCTCACTATTCAGCTTTACATCTCCTCCCCCCACCTGCAGGCTCTACCATGCTCTGAAGCCCTGACTGCCACATCACATTGGCCATCATTGTGGGGGGGACATCTCAGCAAGGTATAAGGACACAAAGTCCACCATTTTCTCCAGGGGAACTGCCATTTGCCATCTGGAGAGCAGTTGTAATTTTGAGTGATCTCCAGCCCTCACCTGGAGATTGGCAACAATGGTTTCCCAGGAGGAAAAGTAGTCTTTCTCTGCAGTAGGGACCAAAGCAGCTTACATCATTCTCCTCTCCCCCTTTTGACTTGCACAACAACCCTGTGAGGTAGGTTAGGCTGAAAGTCTGTGACTGGTCCAAAATCAACCACTCAACTTCTACAGCAAGAACCTGGATCTAGCACACCCTGCTGTGAAGCACTGACTGCTATGCCTAGGGAAGCAAACCTCTAGGTGGATCCTGAAGATCGCCAGGTATAACACCTGAACTCCAGACAACAGATATCTCCCCCCCAGAACAAATAACTGCTTTGGAAGGTGGGCTTTATGGTATTCTGTTCAGCTGAGGCCTCTCATCTCCCCAAACCCTGGGCTCTATAGACTCTACCAGAAAATCTCCAGGAATCTCCCTACCTGGAGCTGGCAACCCTAGTCAGACCTGGCCCCAATGAGTTCCTCACAAAGGCCTCCGAAGGGCTTCCTTCCTTTGTCTGAACCTAGCTTGGTTGCCTACTGTGGTGAAACGGGCTCCAGTTTACAGTTCAGCTGTTTACCTCCCACCCTTGTCCTGTGGGCATATCTCACTCCTTAAATTTACTGCCACCACTCACTGAATTGTCACTGCCTTTTTAGAGGGACAGTGAAACCCCTGTGGCTGAATCGCCCTATTTGGAGATGAAATCCCCAGTCTTTGGGCAATCCCTGGAAAGTTGGCAACCCAAGGGTCTGGTCTTTCCTTGCTTTCCTGGGCTACCCCCTCCCTTTGATATTGTGCAGCGTGGGGGAGACTATGTGGTCAGAACACAACACAGATTATTAGCTCAAATAAAAGAATTTATTTAACTATTTACACTACTACGGAGCACACACACACTAAATGAATAAGGCACAACTGTAGGAGTAAACACACTTTTAAGTATTGAGCGGGAGGCGATGAATCAAACAAACAGGCTTTTATTCAAACAAATTGCTTCAGCTCTAAGACAGCTCTAAGAGAGCGGCACCTTAATTTATACTGTTTCCAACTCATAACTTCAAACAATGTAACCATGTACAAACAATCCTACTGGACCTAAGCGAGGCTCAGCAATTGGTTACCTAGAGTGGCTTAAGGACCAATGAGAGCCTTTATTTGTTAGCCAATCAGAAAGGGCCTTTTGCATCCCAAGGTCTCTGCAAGCTGTGACTGTAAAGTAATAAGAATACAACACACACACTATGAACCAACATGGCATAAATCAACAGGGGTTAAACACAATCCTCCCTGGATGGGCTGGGGTCTATATTGATGGTGCCCTGGCCCTTGGGACAGTCCCTCTTTTCCTGCACTTTTTAGCATCTGGGAACCATAGGCCAGCAGATGAGGAAGGCCCATTCAACCCAGTGAGTGACACCCCTGCAGGCCTTTCTCTGGAACTACAGCTCAATTGACCCTTATGGGGGAACATTTTAAACAAGCAACCACAGACAGCAGCCATCTTACAAACACAGATAACTGCCATTTCATTAACCCTACCAACAACCACTGAGGGAATAGTTAGTCCCAAATAGGAAGCAAGCAGGAGAAGCATCTTCATCAAGAGAGAAAGTCATTTGCCAGAAATTCTGACAGAGCACAGTGGCTGAAGGAGTGGGTGGGGAAGAGGAGCAGACCCAGCACCTGGCCAATGGCACACGAGTACTCTTGAGTGGCGGCTGGGCAGGACTCAGGCAATGCAGCCAGTGCCTAGGGACACCTTCTGATTTGCAGGTCAAGCAGCCAACTGATTTGGGAGTGCATGGAATGTTGTCACTCGAAAGCAGAATTATATATAAGGAGAGATAAAATAGGAAAGCTACATGCCCAATATTAAATTTCAATTTTTTTATTATGAAGATAAACTACTGTCATACAACACACTCCAAACAGTAAAATAGCAGCTTGTAGTCCTGTAGTATTTATTGTCATCAGAGATTGAATCTATCAAAAGCCCAGTCAACTGTAAGAACACATTGAATAGGAGGGGGGGAACCCAGAAATCCATACGATGAATAAAAGAAAACATTATCAGAAATGAAGACAGTTGCTACCTGATCTTCTCCATATAACTTCCCAGTCGGATTCCTAATTTGGTTGGAGGTTCTTCCAGCTCCCTTCTGGATCAAGGAGAAATGAAACGATTGCTGAACCCTTGAATCTGATCATAGCTGCTCAGCTTCTTTTGTTCCTCCGTCAAGTTTCCTCCCCCCCCCCCCTTCACCAGCTGAAAAAATGTGCCCCTCTGGCTGCAACACAAGACACGAGGGTTAGGAAAAGCTCCCATGTCCTGTGTTGTAGCCGGAGGTATCACAAGAGTTCAGAAAGATCTGTCTGAGCAAGTCTTTCTCCAAGGAAGTCAAATGCAGTGTTTGTCAGCCTGAAAAAGGAAAGGAGTGCCGCAGTCAGTCATTTGTTCCAGCTGCACTGATAGTAGCCTGGGCTTTGGCTTTTTTAATCATCACGAGGAATGTGAAAAGGGTCCAATCAACTTCCAGTGGAAAATTGGAGGGATGAAACATATCTGAAACAGAACGAAGTTTGGGTCCAGTGGCACCTTTAAGACCAACAAAGTTTTATGCAGGGTATAAACTTTTGTGTACCTGCACACTTCTGAGGTGCCACTGGACTCGAATTTGGTTCTGTTGCTTCAGACCAACGCAGCTACCCACCTGACTCTATATCAGAAACAGGTCTGTGCAGTTTTTATGAGCCAAGGATGTGAGCTGTGTGCAAAGGGTTCCTGCTGAGAATCTCAACTTAACTGTGAGCAAGATTTGAGTCCAGCATACCCTGGAAATCTTGTTGGTCTTTAAGGTGCTGCTGGACTCAAATCTGGCTCTTCTGCTGGAGACCAACATGGCTGCCCACCTAAACTACCTTAACTGCAGACTCTTCTCTTGCTCACCGCCCCCCATCCCTGTAACATGAAGACAATGACATACTTTATAGTGAGTTCCCGGGAAGCTACTTTGAGCCACTGAAATGGGCTATGTATGACTTGTCGGTGGTGGTTGTTATTGTCCTAAGGTGGTTGTTGTCCTAAGATTCCAGATGCCTTGTTGACAGGATAGCCAACTCAGGGTTGGGGGAATTCCTGGAGATTTGGAGCTGGAGAGGGACCTCAGCAGGGATATGATGCCATAGAGTCCACCCTCCAAAGCCGCCATTTTCTCCAGGGGGGCTGATCTCTGTCCTCCAGAAATCAGTTGTAACTCTGGGAGATCTCCAGGCCCCACCTGGAGGTTGGTGACCCTACACAACAACAGTTCCCACGATCCAAAGCTGTTCCCCTTAGCTCAAAAAAGCTGTTCACGATGGTGGTCTACTCACACAAACAGTGTGATGAATTCTTGCAAGATTGCCCTTTCCACAGCCTGCCACTTTCTAGTTCATGGAAGGGAAGCCCTGATGATACATGAATCCTGTACTCTGACATTACGCAGCCACTGAGGTCCTGGATTTGTTTCCATTTCTTAAGCAGCCGCATCTTGGTATAACAGAGCTCAACCGAAACAAGGGGAGAAAGACCCATAATTGGGGGGGGGGGGGTGTCCTGCTGTTAGCCAGCAAGGCACTTTTCTGTGCTCTTATGGATTTTTATCCATAAGTTTGAACTCTGTGTCGCCAGCAGTGGTAGGGACTTGCGCTTTCTTCTTCACATAGGAGCCAGCTCCAGCCCAAGCCAGGAGGCTGACACCCCAAGCAGTTCACCCAAGGCAAAGACAAAGGATTCCTCTTGCCATGAGGCCTCCTTCTGTCAGACATCCGCTGGCTGACCCCCACTCCCCCACTACACATCTGGATAGTTATGCTAACGAGACTGCCTAGCAACTAATGTGCCAGCCATCAGATACTTGGCTAAAACCATCAACTGACAATAGGTATGGCCAGGTGAGTCATCGGACCCCAGACTCAGTGTCTGTTTCCTGGTGAAGTCATACTTTTGCAACACTGACCAAACCCCTGGATCTCCTCCCTTTGTTCACCTTTAACCTATAGCAAGGTCCAACAGGGACGGACCGCCTAGTAGGAGTGTTAGTGGGTTGTGGTCTGCAAAGCCTGCCCCAAGACCCCCAATAAAAGTCCAAACCGAGAGTCACTCGGCCTCTTGAGCCATCGCCCTCTATCTTACCTATTGACCCTTCAGTCCAGCTTTCTATCCCCAACCCTTGCCTCCATCTTTAAACCCTTTTTCTCTCTCTGGACTCGCGATCCAGGAGAACCACGTGGTCTTGCCGGTTCAAGCCTCGTGGCCCCATAGCTTTTATACCTTTCTTCCCAAATCCAATTCATCCTGACATCGGACAACGCATCTAAGGTAACATGCTTTCCCCACCAACGAAACCTGCTCATGCAAAAGTGCTATTTTCTCTCTTTATTTTATTAGACCTGTAAGATTGTGTGTGTGATTACGATTTTTGTATGCTTGATTACATGATCCAGTAAACAACATTGAACTTGGACCTCGCCTCACGTGCCTCTTTCCTTGAGATCTCCCGGGAAGGGTGGGACCCTGGTATAGTTGGCAAGAACCCGTGTATTTTGCTGATTGCTAAACTTAAATTAAAGCAATTCGGCTAACACTGCTACTGCTGAATGGGGAGGGATCGTGGCTTAGTGCTAGAGCATCTGCTTGGTTATGCAGAAGGTCCCAGGTTCAATCCCTGGAATCCCCAGTTAAGGATCAGGTAGAGGGTAATATGAAAGACCCTGAGGAGCAGAGATATAGATAAGACTGACCTTGATAGGCCAATGGTCTGATTAAGTACAAGGCAGCTTCATGTGAACATGAACTATTGGGAGCATGGCTTTTTCTATGGGGTGCCTTCTCTGCCCAAGCATCCTTGTCAGACATGCTCTCTTGGAGTTTCTGGATCCTGGTGAAGACAGGCCTTTGTAGCATAAAACAACCACATGTCTGTTGACTATATAAAGCAGAGATCAGCAGCTTATTGCTCCAGAGTAGGACTGTCAACTCCAGGTTGAGATATTCTTGGAGATTTGGGGGTGGAGCCTGGGGAAGGCAGGGTTTGGGGAGGGGAGGCACTTCAGCAAGATATAATGCCCTACAAAGCTGCCATTTTCTCCAGGGGAACAAATCTCTGTTGTCTGAAGATCAGTTGTAATCTCAGGAGATCTCCAGGTCCCATCTGCTGGTTGACAACCCTACTCCAGATCCAAATGTGGCTGTGAATAAAACCAAATAAGTTTCATAAAAAAAACCCAACAACTTTAAGTTAAGGAATCTTGAGGAGCTAGTAGAGATGTTACAGTATGTAAATGGAGTGCCGGGCAAAGATGGTTATGGAACCAAAGGGCTTCTTAGAAATACTTTATGGAACAGAAGATAGAAACATGGCACAATGGGTGCAGCAGTCACAAAATGGCTGCCCAGGAGGCAGAGCCAGCCACTACATGATTGCCATAGCATTACCTCAGTCACACAGCAAAGATTCTTTTTTTTTAATTGATTTTTCTCTATAACTACAACTATAACGCTACAATCTAAGCTACATATACCTTATACAGAGAGTACTTTATCATTTGCTTAACACTACCTTGTTACATAAAATAATTATGAAGCATTTAAAACCTTGGATAAATTTCAATTACTTGTTACTGCTACTATAAAAGTTATCAAAAACTATTTGGCAGGCACGCCCACCTAGAGAAATACGGTTAATTAAACCATTTATAATACATAAGTGCAATGCTTAATAAAACAGTTTAATCACTATTTCTTCTTTCGTCCTCTTCTTGTCTTAACAGTCTCAACTATTTTTGGAGCTGCAGCTCCCTTTTCCGAGTCAGACACTTCTTCTTCACTCTTTGAGCTATCAAATCCATACATGCTTTCTTGCGAGGCCAGTGAACCATCTGAGTCTCTCCCAGTTTTCTGCTCTTTGCTTTTTTCCAGAAATTTTTTCGCTTGTTGAACAGAGTCAGTCTTATACTTCTTATCTTTGATGCTGAAGCATAGTCCTTCTGGAGTATTCCAACGATAGATGATAGACTCAGACTGGAGCCAAGATGTCAATTTTCCATAGGCTTTCCTTCTTTTCCTTATTTCAAATGGGATATCCTTCATCACTTTTACTTCTTCTCCCAGGATCTTCAGAGCTGCTTTGCTTGTGGTCCTAAGCACCACGTCTCTTGTAGATTTTTTGGAGAACCTTATCATAATTTCACCAGGCAGGCTTTTCTTTTTAGTGTAATCTGGATAGGTTCTGTAAACCATATCCATATCGCTTTTTATATCCGCTGCTTTCATGCCTGTCACTGGTTCAAGTGCTTCACTTAGCAAATTTTTAAGGTCTTCTCCTGTGTTTTCTGGCACATTCTGAAGTCTTAGGAAAAAATTCGATCTATCCATTTGTAATTTCAAAAGCTGATCGTGGTGGAAGGCCTTTTCCTTCTCTGCCTTTTGTAGTCTTGCGTCTTGGTTTTTTACTGAAGTTTTTACTTCCAGAAGTTCTCGCTGCACCTTCTCTGTGGATTTATTCGACTCTTTTAGTTCTAGCTGCATTTTGTCCATTTTAACGTTGAGAGCTGTCATTTGGTCCACTAGAGGTCGCAATAACGAGGAGAACACCGCACTCATCTCCGTGGTATCAACCTTTGAACTCGGAGCTGTACTTCCTAGTTTGGGGGAAGGTTTCGGTTTCCCCGTCATTGTTGAGACTACGCTCTTTGTTTATAGATAGATAAGATAAACGAAAGGAGCAAATTTTCAAACAGCACTTATGTCCTTCTAAAGTTTATATCTCCAAGTGAGCGATGCTGCCATCTAGCAAGGCAGATGGGCTTTTATTCCTGCAGTAAAGCCACGTAAAGAGTCTCGTAAGTACACTAGTCCCGGAGGGGGGGGGTTTCACTCCTCCCGCCGTCTTCCCGTTGTGTTCTGCTTTTCTTACTTCAGACTCACGTTTTCTCCATGCGTAACTGTCAGTTCCAGCCTCATTGCTTTGCACGCTCTGCTGCTTCTCGGATTTGCGCTTTCAGCCATACGGCTCCCATGGCAGGGGAACCTATGGGGGTGATGAAAAGGGATCTCTATCCCTCGGTTGCCACCATAGGGAGAGATCCCCTTCGGGCCACCCCAGGCAGAGCCCCCTCACTGGGGTCTCTGGGGGCTCGGCACCAGTCCAGAGCCCCTTCTTCCCGCCGGGTACGGATCGCGCTCCCCGCAGATGTGGAGGAGCACGTCCGCCATGCTCGCAAGTCTTGCCGGAAGTCCTCACAGCAAAGATTCTTGTGCTGTAGCAGCAGCGGCTGCTAAAGCAACATTTTTCAAAATCTGCACAGCCAATCAGATCTCTGCTAGCCAATCAGAAGCTTTGATGGGCAAAAGCCCCATCCAGCCATACCTACATCCTAACACACCTGGCAGCCTCCAGGAAAGGTGTTGGCAGACATGAGGGTGTCCATGAGTGCCAAGTTGGGGACCCCTGGGATCAATGTTCCTCTTTCAGCCTTCCGTTTTTAAAAACGACCTTTTGACTGATCTCAGTGAAGAAGCACAGAATCGCTCCAGAGAGGACTCAGATTAAGATGCTTCTCTTAATCCCTCCAACTCTTTGCAGCAGATCCCCTTCTCCATCACTTGCTCAGCTCAAGAGGCAGATGACTACAGATCACACGGTTCAGAGGTGCTGGCCAATTTCTTGGGATCCCACAATTGCCTCCATTTCTCTCCTTGTGGGTCTCCAAGTCAGTCTCTCCATCCAAGGACTTCAAGGCGCAGCAAATGACAAGGACTTCTTTCCTAAATGCCAACACAGCAAGTACCTTTGCAATGTATTACAATAAAGATAAACAATTTGAAAGGCTGATATAGAAAATGAGATTTATAGCTGTTCTTCTTGAACACGTTTATGACAGATCTATTGATTTTTTTACCTCTGGATTCTGACATATTACTTTATCAGAGTCCCTCTACTGGTGGGGGGTTTTCTTCTCCAAACACACATGCAAACTGACAGAGAAATGAGGAGTTCTTAAGTGGCCATCTTGGCAAAGGCCACCTACAAAAGTGACATTGGTGGTAACTAGATAGGTTGGACGACAGCTTTCAGCCAATTTGACAAATGACACTACTGTATTCAGAAACTTTGAGCAAATGGCAGGTATTATTCTATCCAGTCGGATCATTTTGGTTTTTATCTACTTTAAATAAAAAGGAACTGCAGACCAACATACCTATGTCCCTAAGTAATTGATGTGGTTTTCTTGCATGGAATGACGTCTACTTCAAACACTGGATGCTCACATTTGGAAATGGACCAATTTTGAATTAAAACGTCTTACCAATTGGGAATAAGCAGAGAGAGAGAGAGAAAGAGTGAGAGACCCAGATCTTGTTCTCCCATCCAATTTTTCCTTTTGGATACTCAAGGCCAGACCAGGGCTGCAGACATTTATTTCTCCACTGATAGGGTTGCCAACCTCTGGGTGGCACCTGGAGATCACCTGCTATTGCAATTGATCTCCAGATGACCAAGATCAGTTCCTCTGGAGAAAATGGTGGATTCTATGGCATTATACCCTGGTGAGATCCCTCTGTAAAGACAAGAGGCCATTTTAAGGAATTTTTCAGTTTGTTCTAGCTAACTTCTCTCTTCTCTGATTTTCTGCAAGTGTTGGTCACCCCACACACTGGCAGATATTTGTCAAGGCCATTCACCTAGCCCTGCTAATTCGACTCACACAGTTTAGCTGTGAATCTGGAACGGGTGGGAAATTCCACGGATACTGCCCAGTGATTGGCTGAGGAGGTTATGGCCTGCAGCTTTCTATACATGTAGTTATAGCAGTGAGCAGGGCAGTGGGGTGGGCAGCGGTGACCTTTAAAGGGTCTTTTTGCAAGCAGAGCTGTGGCCAGCGACAGCTCCTCTCCCTCCCTGCTGAAAAATTTAAAGGGCCCTCCAGCTGAGCAGCGGTCCACATGCTGGCCGGCAGTGGATAGGGGATGTTGTATGTTTAAGCGGTTATGTGCGCATTGCTAAGAGTTTTTTAAAATTGCAGCCATTTGGGATGGTCTGGAGACCATCCCTATGGGCTGATTGCACACTGGAGGTATGACCTGATGGTGGAAAGTCCAACATTAGCCCGTTGGCCAGCTTTAGACTAGATTTTAACTAGTATCTTTTAGGTACAGATCCCCAACAGGGATCGACGGGCTACTAATGAAAGTGGCACGATTCCCAGATGTTGAGGTCTGGGCGTGCACTTTAAATCCACCAGGCACTCGTGCCTGGCACGGCTCAAAAGAGCTGTATGAACGCACCCTTAGGCAGGTATGCCACCTAAGCTCAGAGTTTATCAGATAAGGAGTAAAGAGTGGTGGAAAGACAGCGGCTTCCATAGATGGAGGACATTTTAGTGTGTTTTTGGACCAGCTGGAAATGGGGACATATTGACCCAGACACGGGTTGAGGAAACACATGCCCTCTGATGATACACCTTGATAACTTTTTGGGAATTGTAATCATGGCCTTTTTGAGTATATTATTCATTTTCTAGATCAGTACACGTGAGTACATTCTACAAACTGTTTAATCATTCTGAATTAATTTGGTATTTAACCTGACAACTGTTCTAACTGCATATTAGCACGTTAACAGAGTTGTAGGATTAGTCATTTATCTTCTGCTCACATTCAGCTGATTTCCCTGCAAATGCAAAAGCCCCTAAATCAATTCTCCTCTGTTTAATTACTTCAGCACCAGTGAAAGTGCAGTCCTGAACACAAAGCATAGCTGGTGAAGAAAGAGGCTTTTTTCATATTCAGATGAGCCATTAATATGTTTCACAATGGTATAAATGACTTACATACTGAATGTTTGTAGTTCCTTGCTTCAAAATAAGAATTTTTCCATTGTGGCTGCGCTAGACTTAGGGCTGCCAGCTCTGGGCTGGAACATACCTGGAGATTCTAGGGCTGGAGCCAGAGGAAGGCGGGTTTTGGGGAGTGGAGAAGCTTCAACGGGGTATAATGCCAGAGAGTCCACCTTCCAAAGTGGCCATTTTTTCCAGGGTAACTGGTCTTGGTCATCTGAAGATCAGTTGTAATAGCTAGAGATCTCCAGGTTCCAGCTGGAGGTTGGTAACCCTAACTACAGTTGAGGTCCCAGTTTGCTAAGAAGTGTCTCCAGATCAGAATATAAACTGAGTTTCTGAACATGCATACATAAGTCGGCAAGGAACCTGTGACATGATTTTTCCAGGGCATTGCACATGAGATGTCCCAGGGTTCCTTATACCCAGGATGCTGTTGTGAGCATGCTAGAAAATGTCCCAAAGTCAAGAAGGCCTAATACATATAGTTTCCAGAGCCATGGACATTGCTACTGAGTATTTAGAGGCCCTGTGAAGCTAAATATGAGCTATTTTCTGATTTCTGGGGTAGAAATGAATCCATAGTAATTAAGCTCAGTTCTGAATCAAGTTTGCCCATTTCTAGTTTGAACTTATGACCTTATGCCCGGAAGGAAAGTCAACTAGAACTGTGCCATTTATGCAGGTGATACCCAGGCAAAGCACTGCTAACGCTGGGTCAGGAAATTCCTGGAAATTTTGAGGCGAAGACGGGTCTGGGTGGAATTGGGGTGGGGTGGGGGAGGGACCTCAGTAATGTTTAATACCATAGAGTCCATCCTCCAAAGCCATTTTCTCCAGGGGAATCAATCTCTGTCATCTGAAAATCCACTGTAATTTCAAGAGATCCCCAGGTCCCACCTGGAGGTTGGCAACCCTAGGTCGTGATCAGATGGCTCTTTAGATCCGACCCAGGCACTCATGCCTGATGGATTTAAAGGGAACATCCAGACAGCAACATCTGGTAAAGGTGCCACTTCCGTGATCAGCCCGTTGATCCCCGCCAGGGAGCCATACTTTAAAGATACCAGTGAAAGTCCGGTCTAATGGATAGCTGGTCTAAGATCTGGAAATCTCAGAAATTAATGAGAGCAATCCCTTATGAGGAAAATATAATAAAAATGTTCTATAGATGGCATTTATCACCAGACAGATTGGCAAAATGTTCTTCAAAAATCTCAAATATTTGTTGGAAATGCAAAAATAATATTGGTTCGTATTTTCATGTTTGGTGGAGGTGCCCAAAACTACAGATACTGGGAAAATTTACAGAAACTTATACAGGAAATATTGAAGATTAAAGTACCTCTGCGTCCAGAGATATATTTATTGAATATGATCCCAGATGACTTAAAATCAGAATCTTGCATGATTGTATATATTATTACGTCAGCAAGGAACTTAGTGGCAAAAAATTGGAAAACAGATAGAATACCCTCCAGAGATGAAATAGTTCATAAAATGCTGGATTTAGCAGTTATGGATCAATTAAGTCTGTTAGAATTATATAATAATGAAGAACTATTTAAAAAAAGATGGGATTGTGTTTATGAATGGTTAAACAACTTGGTAGAATCATAGACTCGAAACTTGCTGTTTATGATGTTTGTATGGATAAGAATCAAACTGATGTATTTGACCTAGGGAAACGGACTAGTAATGTACTTTTTTTCCTATTCTCTCTTCTTAGATCTGTTAAATACTCAGATAGTTAGAGACAGCGGCTTGTAGGGGCTCTGTCTTAATTATGGGTATGATGCTGTAATAATACGAGATAGTATATTGGTAACATAGTCTGTTTCCTTATACAAAATTGTAATACAGATATCGTCTAAAGTGGAAATTGTAAATATTGAAAAAATCAATAAAATATATATTTTTAAAAAATAATAAAGCTTGCCGATGGGCCACTGGCAGACTTTCCCCCATCTGATTGTTCTAGTGCGCAATCAGCCCATCAGGATGATCTGATTCCAGACCATCCCGAACAGCCACCATTTAAAAAAATTCTTAGCAATATGCACATAAAAATTCTTAACAATATGCGGCAACAGCCACAGAGCTCCGCTCAAACGTTCTGGACAATTTCATGTTTCTGAATGGCCCGTGAAACTTATGAACTTTGTTAATTGAAATGGTACCTAGAGGAAGGTACCACTCATGGTGTTTTTACCATTCAAGTCCGCGCATACATGGAAAAACAAGTACACAGTGAGGCACATATGTGCATGCGCAAAAGATTTTTTTAAAAAACCCGACGGCATGGCTCCTTTAGGTGGACACCTTCTAGACAATCCACCGCGGAGTCCGCACATGGTAAGGGATTCACGGGGGAACTGTCTGGTCATGCAACACTGGATAAAAAAGATCAGGATCAAATTAGAGCCAGGCCAATGATGGGATTAGCTGCCCATCTGAACGCACCCCTAGACAGTTTCTGCTGTTTTCCATTGATTATGCTGTTTCTCTGAATTAGTCTCTGTAAGTGTGAATTTGCCTAAGCCAGCCTCTTACCTGCTTATGTGTTCCTGTTACTATTCCCTTTTTAAAATACTTGCTAAGTGGACGCTTGTGCTGTAGCTTTGGTGCAGAATAGGTAGCTGTCAATGCTCCCTCCAAGCTGTGGAGTCTCATGAGCAAAAATTCTACTTTGTGAGCTGCTGGCATTAAAGTTGTGAGTGAGCTATTTGGCTGCTGCATAAAGTAGTCTGCTCTGGAGCCAGCCTTCCTGAGCAAAGATGTGTGAGCCAGAGTCTAAAAACTGTGAGCTGGCTCACACTAACTCAGCTTAGAGGGAAAACTGGTAGCTGTAATCTTCTCTCTCTGGTGAACAGGACTTTGGGAACTCCATTTTGGGAAATTCCTGGAGGGTTGGAGGCAATGCCTGGGGAGGGCTGAATGGACAGGGAGCTCAGCAGGGATGTGATGCCATACAGTTCTCCTGCCAAAAGTGCCATCTTCTCCAGGGAAAATGGACTTAAGAACATAAGAACATAAGAGAAGCCAATGTTGGATCAGGCCAGTGGCCCCTGCAGTCCAACACTCTGTCACACAGTGGCCAAAAACACCAGGTGCCATCAGGAGGTCCAGCAGTGAGGCCAGGACACTAGAAGCCCTCCCACTGTTGCCCCCACAAGCACCAAAAATACAGAGCATCACTTGCCCCAGACCGAGAGACCCCATCTATATCCTGTGGCTAATAGCCACTGATAGACCTCTGCTCTGTATCTATATATCTAATTCCCAAGTGCCCCTTGTGCGTGCGGATACTTATTTCCACAAATCAGGGGCACATGGAGGGTAAAGTGATTATCCTGGACATGTGGGCCGCTCCCCAAGGGAGCAGAAAAATCTAAAAACTGTAAAAAAAAATATATACGGGGAAGTTATAAATGGCCAAAAAGTAAATCAGCGTCCACTGCGCATGCGCAGGAAACGGACTTACCAAGGAGCCTTCTCTCCCCCTCCCTCCCTCCCATAGTTCTGATTGCATTCAGTCCTCCCTCATGGCCATGCCCCCTCCACCGAATGAACATTCAAGCCTCCAGCAGCATCTACCTTGCGATTTTCACTCTGCTCAGGCAGTTCCTTCCACTTGCAAGAAGAAAGCACATCCTCAAAAAATGGGGGGGGGGGGGGGGAAGCCAGCAGAAAAGAAACCTCTGAGTCTGCTCTCCAAGCAGGCGAGAGAAGTTCCCAATGCCTCCGCTCTTCCCTTTTTCCCAGCCTCCTCCCAGGGAATTGGTTTTATGGTTTACTGTTACGGGGGGGGGGGACTGGGGGGGGCGGGGAGAAAAATCTTTTCTTCTTCAGAGACTGCAGGAGTGTGAAGGTACATTGGCTGTTGGGTGGGAATAGGGTTGCCAACTCCAGGCTGGGAAATTCCTGGGCATTTGAGAGGTGGAGCCTGGGGAGGGTGGAATTTGAGGAGGGACTACAGACCAGTATAATGCCATAGACTCCACCCTCCAAACCAGCCATTTCCTTCACTTCAAGTACCATTGCCAGCCTCCAGACAAGGGCTGGAGAGCACCCAGAATTACAACTGTTGTCCAGGTGACAGAGATCAGTTCCCCTGGATAAAATGTCTGCTTTGGAGGGTTGCTGAGGCTGCCTGCCTCCCCAAGCCTCACTGTCCCAAGGCTCCACCCCCAAGTCTCCAGGAATTTCCCAACCAGGCGCAGGCAGCCCTAAGGTGAATTGATCTCTGTAGCTGGGAGATCCGTTGTGATTCCCAGTGTGCCACTGCTGCTGTGGGGGGAAAGGAAGCAGGCAGAAGGCTGGGAGAGTGATGGGGCAGAAAAAGAGAGAAAGAATGATGGGGGGGAGGCAGAAAAACAGAGAGAATAAAGATGGGTCAGAAAGAGAGAGGAAGTAACATACATGGAGGAGAGAGAGAGAGAGAGAGTAAGAAAGGGGGCAGAAGGGAGAAAGAGTGTGAGAGAGGTAGGGGGAGAAGGGAGGAAGCAAAGGTGTGAGGAATGGGATAACCATCCCGCAAGTTTCTTGCAGGTCTCCACTTGTGTTTATCTAATTCCCTCTTGAAGCTGTCCATGCTTGTAGCCACCACCTCCTCCTGTGGCAGTGAATTCCACGTGTTAATCACTCTTCGGGTGAAGAAGGACTTCCTTTTATCCATTCTAACTTTGTGGTCTGGAGATCAGTTGCAATTCTGGGAGAACCCCAGGCTTTGCTCGGACGTTGGTAACTGCTATTTAGGAAATGAACTGCCATTCATTTCAACTGAAAAAGTTAGGTATGTGCTGAAGCCTCTCTCATTGAGATCAATTAAATCAGGGGTTCCCCATGTGGTGCCTGTGGGCGCCGTGGCATCCACCAATACCTTTCTTGGCACATGCTGGGCATCTTTCAAAAGTGGGCTGAGCCAAGTGGGGCTTTTGCCAAGCAAGGCTTCCGATTGGCCATTGGGGATTTGGTTGGCTGTGCAGATTTTTTAAAAAAATATTGCTGCATCAGCAGCTGCCTCCCCAGCAAAGGGATCTCTTTACTATGTGACTGAAGGTAAGTCTCAACAGTCATCTTGTGGCTGGCTCCACCTCCTGTGGCAGCCATTTTGTGACTCATGCTATGTCAGAATTTCAAGGGTGCCTGCAGGCTCAAAAAGGTGGGGGACCCCTGAACTAGATTTTAAACCATCTCACTCTGCTAGGATCGTGCCCTAAATTATTACAGGAGGTGGCGCTCCCCAGTCTGTTCATTGTTTTTCCTGGGTACTGTCAAATTATCACCAAGACCAAAATTCATAAATAATTGTGCACAATTTTATTAGAAAACATGGTTAGCTGGAGCCTTTGGGCCCATCTCTGTTCCTCTGAGAGCCAGACAGGACTGGGGGCACTCATCTGGTACAAATCAAATAAAAAACCTTCACAATATGAAGTTAATTTTTTTTTTAAAAAAATGACAAGTAATTTGGGAAGGGATTGAGGTAAAAAGAAACAAAAACCTCCTTTCACAGTCCGACTCAAATGCCAATAAAAGAAAATATAACCTGTCAAAGACACACGTCTGTTTTATGCCACGATCCCATTTTATCACCACCATTCAAGCATCACGTTCCAGGAAACACACGCAGATGCTTTATTATCCCCAAGTAATTCTGATGAGGAAGAGCGCAGGTTGCAAATTAAGCCTTTCTGCCTTCTTCCAAGTCTTCAGCTCCCTTTCCCTCCCTGCAGCTGTTTTTTAAAAAATCCATCATCTCGTGTAGTTGAGATAAATGATCTTTGAAAAAATTGAGACATTAGCACTTATTTCAGAAAGCGTTAGTCACTTTAGGCCCTATTTTAGGAGGCTGTCCCTTACATTTCATGCCTAATATTTCCCCCCCTTAAAGGCACAATCCACTTGGAAACTCCCAGCTGGGAGCTGTGCAAGAGCCATGCTTCCTAGGTTAGTGGTACTAAGTCGGGTTGCCAGCTCTGGGTTGTGAAATGCCTGGTGATTTGGGGGTGGAGCCTAGGATCGGTGGGGTTTGGGGAGGTGAGGGACCTCATCAGGGTTTAATGCCATACAGTCCACTCTCCAAAGCAGATGTTTTCTCCAGGGAAACGGATGTGTCTTGCCTGGAGGTCAGTGGTAACTAGGGTTGCCAACCTCTAGGTGGCATTTGGAGATCTCCCACTATTACAATTATCTCTATATGACTGAGATCAGAAGAAATGGATGCCTTGGAGAGTGGACTCTATGGTATTTGTTGTATTCTTATTATTTTACAGCCACAGCTTGCGGAGACTTTGGGATGCAAAAGGCCCTTTCTGATTGGCTACAAATAAAGACTCTCATTGGTCCTTAAGCCACTCTAGGTAACCAATTGCTGAACCTCGCTTAGGTCCAATAGGATTGTTTGTACATAGTTACATTGTTTGAAGTTATGAGTTGGAAACAGTATAAATTAAGGTGCCGCTCTCATAGAGCTGTCTTTTGAGCTGAAGCAATGTGTTTGAATAAAAGCCTGTTTGTTTGATTCATCGCCTCCCGCTCAATACTTAAAAGTATTATATCCTGTTGAGGTTCTTCCCCTCCTGAAACTCCACCCTCCTCCTCAGGTTTCACCCCCCCCCCCCAATCTCCAGGTATTTCTTAACCCAAAGCAGGCAGCCTGAATTGTAATGTCACATCTCCAGGTCTCACTTGGAGGTTGGCAGTCACTGTGCTGTCAGGACTGGGTGTATGCTACCGCATGTATGAAGAGTACATAATGTGTTGCTGGGCACAGAACCCAGCTTTTTTTCCCTTTGCTTTTTTTAAAAATAAAGCTCGGCTTTCATTTGAAACAATACAGTTTCCTAGCTATTATGGTTGCAAAGACAGGATGGTAAGTTTTGTGAGCGAGGTGGTTAAATCTCAGAAGCAGCCGGAGGGACTGAGGAGCAAAATTCCCAGAGGCCACGGCCTTGCCCCTTGACATTTGCTTTCTGCCTCTCCCCACCGCTAGCAGGAAACCTGGATACGTGCAGAAATTGCCAGTCACTCTCCAGTGTATAAGATCATTTGGAATGCTAACCTGTGATCTCAAAAGCAATGAATTTCATTAAACGGATATCAAATTTCTGCAAGAGAAAATAACAGTATTTGATACCTTTGGAACAAAAGTGCTCTTTTAATCAGGGAACAAGTAAAAAAAGGAGGAAAGCTCATATCATCAATATGTATTTCACCCCTTACATGATGCCCCCTTCCTAAGGCTGCCAAATGCCAGGTGGTATTCCCAGGTAAATCTCCTTTTTGACCCTCCATCAGGCCGTAATCATATGGTAAAGTCAGGAAAGACTTTTGACTTTGAGGAGCCAGTTGGAACATTGAATAGGCCTGAGTGTCAAGGGAAATAGCAGAGCTCCTCAGCTTGGTATAATGCTTGAGTGGTGGAGTGCCACTGGGAACAGAGGAGAAGCGCCTGGGCATGTCCTGCACTAGTCCCCTCATCTCTTTCCTGGCTTTACCATATGATTACAGCATGACGATGGGTCAAAACGGAGATTTACCTGGGACATCCGTTGCCATGGTTAATACTATGTGGTTAACCTCATGTATTATGGTTTAGCTTCATATGTTTAAGTTCAATTTGTACCTGTACTGCATCTTTAAAGAATAGTAATTTTTTTTGTAATTCCAAATAGAATTTTGTGAATATTCCTTAAACATTAGTGTTTTTTGAATTCCAGGTGGTGACTGGAGATCTCCTGGGATTACAACTGATCTCCAGGTGACAGAGATCAGTTCACCTGGAGAAAATGGCCACTTTGAAAGGTGGACTCTATGGCATTACATCCTACTGAAATCCCTCTCCTCCCCAAACCCTGACCTTCTCAGGCTCCACCCCCAAAATCTCCAGGTATTTCCCAACCTATAGCTGGCAACCCTACCTCTTCCCCTATTTTCTCCTCAAACCAACCCTCATAAGGCAAGATAAGGGGAGCCCAGTGTCATCCGGTGAGTTCATATAGGGTTGCCAACTCTGGGTTGGGAAGATCCTGGAGACTAGGAGGTGGAGCGTGGGGAGGGGTGGGATCTCAGCAAGGTGTGATACCACTCTCTAAAGCAGCCATTTTCTCCAGGGGAACTGATCTCTATCATCTGGAAAATCAATTGCAATTCCGGGAGAACTCCGGAGCCAAAATGGAGGCTCGCAACCTTAGCTTCATGATGGAGCGGGCATCTGAACCACGGTCTCTTCTATTCTCCTGCAGCCGTAACACTGCTACACTGGTTGTCTTCCTAGGCTTTGGCACTCCAGTTTCTATGGGAATTACCTGATTTGGTTTGTAAAATTGGATTTTAAAAAAATGCCTTTTTTCAAATACAGAATTCTATTAAAAATGTCTTCAAGACAGTGTTGTAAGGGAAGAGGACTGGAGAGTAGTTGAAGAACTGTTTGTAGGAAATCAAACTCTACCAAAATATAAACAAGTCCTGAAAAAGGTTTACTATAATCTCTAGGAATGATCTAAAAGAAAGACTTTCAGTTTCAAGCGCTTTAATGGCAGGCGCTTCTCTCTGCAACTGCAGGAGAGGTGACCCACTCTCGGCAGGATTGAGGCTCCTTTTTACCCCTAGGGGTTCACCTGCCGGAGGAGGCCCTCGGGCTACTAAAAGCGCTGCCGTGAAGCTGCAGAAAATGTAGAACAGAGAGAGGTGATGATCTACCAGATACGCAATGGCAGAATTGTGAATCTCTTGATATTTTGATATGAAGTGTTAAAGGGTGGGCTAGGAGGATTGGATCCCCCCCACCCCCTCCCTCGTAACTTACTCAGAGACTTTCCCACAATCTTGTTGCTGTTTTGGAGGCGTTATAAATGAGTTGGAGAGCTGGATCGCATACAGCAGAGGGAGAGCTTGCGAAAGGCATCAGTGTGACGAACTGAGAATGTCTCCTTTGAGATCTCTTATCTAACTGTAAACAATCGGTGGCTGCAAGAAGAATGGTGGGCAGGGCATCGCCAAAACCTGGAAGCTCGACTTTAAAAAGTGGATCTGAGCTGAATGCAGTATTGACGGCGGCACTGCAACCCCTAGTGGACCAACTGGCTTCAATCAACACTAAACTGGAAAAGATGCAAATCGAGATGAGGGAGTCAAACAAAAAGCAGGAAAAGCTCCAGCAGGAACTCTTGGATGTCAAAGCAGCAGTTGAAAAAAAATGACTCAAGACTGCAAAGAATTGAAAAAGAGAAGTCTTTTCAAAGTGACAATGTACTAAGGCTTCAAATGGATCGATCAAACTACTTCCTGAGATTTCAGAACATCCCTGAGTCAAAAGGTGAGAATCTGAAGAAAACATTAAGTGAGGCACTGGCACCTCTGACAGGATGGCAAGCAGCGGAAATTCAAAGTGACATGGATATGATTTACAGGACATATCCAGAATATTTTAAAAAGAAGAGACTGCCAGGTGAGATTGTGGTGAGATTCTCAAAAAGATCAACCAGGGATCTGGTGTTAAAAGCTATGAATGGAACTGTTCTGAAGATACAGGAAGAAGAAATAAGAGTTCTAAAAGACATTCCATTTGAAATAAGAAAGAGAAGGAAAGCTTATAGGAGTTTGGCTTTATGGTTGCAGTCAGAGACTATTCCTTATAAATGGGGCATTCCAGAGGGAATGCTGTTCAGCTATAAAGATAAGAAATTTAAAATTGACTCCATTGAACAAGCAAGAACATTTCTGGAAAAGCACAAAAAGAAGAAAGCAGAGACTGAACCAGATTACTCACTGGCAGAGCAGGAGAGTATGTATGGATTTGAAAGCTCAGAGATTGAAGATGGAGAAGATTCGGACTCTAAGAAAGGGGTGGCCGCCCCTAGGAAGAAGAAAGACAAGAAGAAAGGAAGAGAATCAAAGGAGAAATAGTTTTATAACTGTTTTTTTTCTTTGCTGTAATAACATACCAAGCCTTGTAATCTTAAAATTTAGTATAGATTGTTTACTCTGATGTATGTAGTCCAGAGATCCAATGTTAAACTTTTATTTGTAAACAGCAAGAATGAATTAGTAATGTATGCCAAGAAATAATTTAGCTTTTCAGTAACTAAAGATGTTAGTATTATTAGCATTACGAACGCATTTTCTGTATACCTTAGGGTAGGATAGTGTGTAGATTTTAGTGTAGGTGTAGGGATTAAAATGCAATAAAAAATCTTTAAAAAAAAAAAAGAATGATCTAAAAGAAAGATTGGGGATGGGGAGAGAAGGCTTTGATCCTAAGCACTCTTACTAGGAAGTAAGTCCCATTGAATTCAATGGGATTACTTCTGAGTGTATGTGCTTAGTGATGTACTACAGGTGTACTTAAAGTTATTTCAAATAAGTTTAGGGGAGTTTTGTTCAAATAGTTAGGGGAAAGGCCATGGGTCAGTGGCAGAGCATCTGCTTGGCATGCAGAAGGTCCCAGGTTCAATCTACAGTATCTCCAGTTGAAAGGAACAGGCAGTGGGGAATCTGAAAGACCACCACCTTAGGCCCCGGAGAGCTGCTGCCAGTCTGAGCAGACAATACTGACCTTGATGACCAAAAGACCGATTCATTAGAAGGCAACTTCCGTGTGTTCAGGTGACAGGCAGGCCAGTCTCCAGGTGGGACTTGGGGATCCCCTGGAATTACAGCTCACTGCCAACCTACAGAGATCAGTTCCCTGGGAGAAAATGGATGCTTTGCAAGGTGGACTGTATGTCACTGTACCCATTTGAGGTCCCTACCCCTCACCCCTTGCCGGTGGCCGGGGGGACCTGCCAGCCCTATCATGTTACCATCAATCTGATCCAAACAGGAGGTGTTTGACTGAGGGAATCAAACAAGAGAGGTTTGTCTGGAAATCATACAAATAATCAACTAACATCCCTTTGTTCTGGTTACATGTTCCTTCTTCCTTGGGGAGATGGGGCATCTGCTTGGCATGCAGAAGTTCCCAGGTTCAATCCCCAGCATCTCCAGTTAAAACAATCAAGCAGTAGGTGTGTCTGTTTCAGTAGAATGCAGCTGCATGTGTTGATGGTGGAACTCCAAAAATCTGCTTATAGCAGCCTGTGTGTTCAGGAGAAGAATTTCTTCCATTTCCTGATCAAGACTGTACTTGAAGCTCTAACCATGATGGGATGGCATGTGTGCATTTTAATGAAAGAAGCCCACTTTTGAAACACGTTCTTCTTTCCTCTTGCATACACCTATGTGTTCAGTTACAAATTCCCAGACCTGTCCTCTAGAATGAGATGCCATTCCAAAAAATGCATTACCCAGAGTAATTTTGTTTCTCTTTCAGCGTTAATAAATAGCCTGGTATAAGGAAAAATCCCACAGTGGAGCACTAGACTGAACTGGGACTTTGTCGATAAGCCTTGACATGGAAGTATTTTTTATTTCTCACAGCCAGGAAACCATGTGATGCAGGTTCCCATTTAAACTATTTACTTGCAGTATGCTAAATTTGCAGCCCCAAATGTGGTTGTTCCATTGTAATTTTCCTCCCTCCGGTATAAAACACAGAACACTGTTTCCAAGTATGTGGGGGGGAAATTGTGTTCTCAGAATAACTGACAGAAATCTGAGGTAATATAATAACACGCCGTCCATTTGGTGTCTCATGTAAGAGTGGGATGAAATAGCTTTTGCAATACATTTCCTTCTCGCTAAATTACTGTAACTTCAGGCGGCATTAAAGTATGTGACCGCCTCTGCAGAAGTGAATTGGAGCTGCCAACAAAACGGGGGGAACAAATTCTGTTGTTGTTGTTTTGACACAGCATCACAAAGAAAGGGGTGATCGGACATGGTGCCAAGACCCACAGAAATGTGTGGGTAAAAGGAAGGGAAAAGAAGTCATCAATGGTACATATTGGAGGGGGTGATTCATCACTAAAAATTATTCCAGTGAGGCTTTTTCTCATTTTGGCCAGCTATAGGGTTGTCAATCCCCAGTTGGAGGCAGGGGATCCCCTGGTTTGGAGCCCCTCCCCCTGCTTCAGGGAGGGGATGGCTGCTGGGCACTCCATTATACCCTATGGAGACTGGTCCCCATAGGGAATAATAGAGAATCCATCTGTAGGTATATGGGTCTGGGGGGGGCTGTTTTTTGAGGTAGAGGCAGGGCTATTTTGGGGCTGGAACGGCCCAGAATGGCGTTCCAGATGGCTTCTGAGCCCGCCCCTCCCTCACCTCACCAAAAGCAGCTGCGCTAACAGTAAAACAGAAGCTGCTGACTCACTGAGCACGTGTGCTGCACAGAGAAGTTGCTGCCAGACTGCTGTCCAACTGCCCACTCCCCAGAGAACACATGGACAGGTGGAAGAAAGTTGGACCCTGAGCCCCAGGCCCTGGCTGGAAAGGTTGATTGGCCGAGGTAGCCTCACCTCGCCTGCGCGCCAGCCAGCCCACTCTCGGGGGGATGCCTCCACATGCTGCCTGTGGGACCAGTGGATGGAGCTCCAGCAGGGGGGTGAGGGCCCCTGCCTCCCTGCCCCAAGTGCTGCAGCTGTGCCGGGAGGGAGGGAGGGAGGGAGCCACACCATCCCTGGCTGTCATTGGGTTGGCACAGAGGCGGGTGAGCCAGGGGGGAAGAGGAGCTCTCGGGGTTCCCCTAGGCCCACCGCCCTCTCCACCCTGTTGCCCTCTGGCTCTACAGCCCATCTGGCCTGCTCCCATCTGGGTTGAGCCAGCCCCTCATCGGCTGGCTCCCCAGCCTCACCCAGGAGTGGCCAGCGTCTTTGCCATGGCTGTGGTCAGGCTTGTCCCATCATGTCACTCCTCCACTAGAACTTTGCTGGCCCACCCAGCCCAGAGCGGAGCCTGGCCCTCATCGTGGACACCGGGGTTGGCATTGCATTTTTTGGCTGTCATCCTGCAGTGTCGCCATAGGTCAGGACCTCCCCCATCACTCTGCTCTTGGGGGGCGCCTCCACGTGCTGCCTGCATGCCTGGTGACTGGAGCTCTGGCAGGGGGGCGAGAGCCGCTGCCTTCCTGCCCTGAGTGTCACAGGTGCACCAGGAGGGAAGGAGGGAGAGAGGGAGGAAGCAGCGCTGTCTGTGGGCATGGAGGCAGGTGGCCAGAGGGGGGGGAAGAGGAGCTCTTGGGGGACCCCTGCCATGGCTGCCTGGAAAGGTCCCAGTGATTTGGAGCAGGAAGGCCAGCATCCCCGTTGCCTTGGGCAGCTGAAGGCCAGCATCCCCGTTGCCTTGGGCAGCTGCGGGCTCTCACTTGGTGGTCGGTGCCCCTTCCCCACCGGCCAGAGAGCCTGGGACTGCAGCAGCAGTGGGGCTTTGCTGCCAGCCAGCTGCCCGGCATCGGAAAGGTGGAGCAAGAATGGAGGAGGAGAGTTGGGCAGGGGAGGTCAGGGAGCCTTGGGCTGGCAGTGTGGCTGACTGTCAGGAATTGACAATATTCTGTGCTCTGCTTTCGTTTTCTTTGTTCTAGTGGACCCTTTGCCTGCATCCCTTATCTGTCTTAACCCCCTTCCCTTGGGCAGTTGTAAATGTCACTTTGAAGTATATTGGTTGCTCTGGTTTATGTTACATATTCTAGGCGGGAGAGTGGCGACCCGAATTCCTAGGCATCATCTAAAACAAATGGTCTTCACTCCCATGCATTTCCCCCTCCCTTTTTTCCGGGCCAGAGTATTTTATCTTGTTGTGAAGACCTTGGGTGCTTCTTTATGGCCGCTTGCCTGGAATTGTTGTGCCTAGCTTCACACATGTGGGTCACTCAGGTCAAGAAGGGAATTTATAACTTTCTCACCTTGCTGTGGGAACCTCAACGGTCCCCTTTCTTTTTCCCACGTTCACCCTCTATCCCTGATTGGCCTAAGGCTGAGGTTCAATTGAGACTAGAGAGTATATTAAGAAGAAGAAGAAGAAAAAGAGATTAGATTTATACCCCGCCCTTCACTCACTTGGAGTCTCAGAGCGGCTTACAAACTCCTTTCCCTTCCCCTCCCCACAACAGACACCCTGTGAGGTGGGTGGGGCTGAGAGAGCTCTTTCCCAAGCTGTCCTTGAGAGAACAGCTGGTACAGAGCTATGGCTTGCCCAAGGTCATCCAGCCAGGTGCAAGTGGAGGAGTGGGGAATCAAACCCGGTTTGATAGTGCACTGGGCACCTACACGGGCCCTCTTGTCTCATTAGACCTGGACCCGGCTGTCTAGCCCATTCGCCTGGCAGCCCAACGACCCCTTCTGGCAGTCCACCCCAAGATAGACAAGGAGCTGGACCGGCTGGTTGCCCAGGGGGGTCTTAGAACCAGTTTCCCACACTAGGTGGGAAACCCCCATCGTAACCCCCATGAAGCAAAATGGGGACATCAGAATATGTGCAGACTACACGTGCACATTAAACAAGGCGCTCCAGGACCATGCATACCCAGTTCTGGTTATAAGTCATGTCTTTGTGTCACTAGCTGGAGCAAAAATATTCAGAAAGCTGGATCTGGCACAGGCCTACCAGCAGCTCCCGGTGGATTATGCCACAGCAAAGGCCCAGACAATTGTGACGCATTAGGGGGCCTTCAAAGTCAGGCATTTACAATTCAGAGTCAGTATCACCCTGGGGGTCTTTCAGGAACTAATGGATAATTTGCTTAAAGGTATCCCTGGGATCCAGCCCTTCTTTGATGATGTTCCGATTGCTGCACCAGACATCAGGACCTTCAAAACCCGGCTCTACTCAGTCCTGCAGTACTTCACCAAAGCCGGCTTGAAGGTCAAGAGGGGAAAGTGCCTCCTTGGAGTCCTATTGGTTGAGTTCCTGGGATTCACCGAGGACATGCAGGGCATCCATCCAACCCCAGACAAGGTCAGTACCATCACAGAGGCCCCAGCACCTACAGCGAAGGCAGAGCTCCAGTCGTTTTTGGGACTCCTCAATTTTTACCATGCCTTCCTCCCCCATAAGGTGGCAGTAGCGGAGCCACTTCACCGGCTCCTGGATAAGCACACCAAGTGGACATGGGGTCCCCGCCATACCTCGGCATTCCAGGCCATCAAGAATCTGCTGGCATCCAACGCAGTCCTGGCCCACTTCAGTGAGTCCCTCCCAGTGGTGCTGGCATGTGACACATCCCCCTACAGAGTGGGAGCCGTCCTGGGACACCACCTGGTAGATGGGCGGGAGGTCCCCATCACCTATTACTCTCGCACCTTGTCACCAGCGGAGCGCAACTACGTGCAAATTGATAAGGAGGCACTGGCCATCATGGCGGGAGTAAAAAAGTTCCATGAGTATCTGTACGGCTGGCACTTCACAATCGCCACAGATCAAAAGCTGCTCCTGGGTCTCCTGGCTCCCAATCGCCAGACACCACAGATGCTCTTGCCCCAGGTCCTGCGCTGGTCAATCTTCCTGGCCAGCTACCAGTACGAGCTGGTACACCACCCTGGGAAATTGATGGGGCATGCGGATGCCCTCAGCTGCCTACTGCTCCCATCCTGTGACCCGGACCCGGCACACCATGTTGTGATGCTAGAGGACCTGCCTGACAAGCCCATCCAGGTGAAGAAGAAGAAGAAGAAGAAGAAGAGATTGGATTTATACCCCGCCCTCCACTCCCCAAGGGAGTCTCAGAGCGGCTTACAAACTCCTTTTCCCCTCCCCTCCCCACAACAGACACCCTGTGAGGCAGGTGGGGCTGAGAGAGCTCTTTCCCAAGCTGTCCTTGAGAGAACAGCTGGTCCAGAGCTATGGCTTGCCCAAGGTCATCCAGCCAGGTGCAAGTGGAGGAGTGGGGAATCAAACCCGGTTCTCCCAGATTAGAGTCCGCGCACTTAACCACTACACCAAACTGGCAGGGTATTAACACTGACTGTATTTCATTAAGCATCTCTAACAAACATTGAGAACCTGTTTGCAGTATTGGAACAATAAAGAACTTTGATTCAACAAAGGTCTGATCTGTTGCTGTCCATTCAGAAGCCTCACACTGACCAGCACTCCTCTGTGGCCTCCAGTTGACAGCACTGCCAGCAGTGAATGACTCACTTTCTCCTGTGGTTTAAACTGGGCTGGAGGAGAAAGCCAGCCCCAGGAACTTCTGTGCCGCAGGGAGCACGTTGTTCCAGCAACACAGAAGTTTCTGCTGTTGGGTGTGGCATATTATGCTAATGACTCCACCCCCAAAGTCTCCTGGCTCCATCCCCAAAGTCCCAGATACTTCCTAAGTCGGACCTGGCAACCCTAATCAGCTGACTATTATGTTCTATAAGCAGGAGTCTGTTGGGGCCGGAGTGAGGTGGAGCAAAGCTCCGCCAGCTTAGGACTGGCCAGTAGGGCAGCTACGGGCAGAATCAGATTCTCTAATCTGATTCAGCTCGCCACCGAATTGCTGCCAAAATTCGGTGGCAACTTTAAAAGCCACTGGAGGGGAGGGGGTTTAAGGGAGAGGCTCCAAACTTGCAGGGTAGCTGCTGGGGCCTCTCCTTGAAATACCCACCAAGTTTCAAGAAGATTGGACCAGGGGGTCCAATTCTACAGGCCCCCAAACAGGTTGCCCCCATTCCCTCCATTGTTCTCTATGGTAGGAAAAAAGTTACATTTTTTTCTCACCATAGAGAACAATGGAGGGGATGGGACAATCTGTTTGGGGGCCCATAGAATTGAACCCCGTGGTCCAATCTTCTTGAAACTTAGTGGGTATTTTGAGGAGAGGCCCCAGCAGCTACCCTGCAAGTTTGGAACCTCTCCCTCAAATCCCCTTTCATCCAGCCCCTCATATACCCTATGAGTTTTTGCCATTGATTTCAATGGCCCATAGGATATAATGGGGCTGAAACTGACATTCCATTTCTGACACACTTCTGGTGATGTCAGGAAAGGTGGCATATGCTAATGAGTTATGCTAATGAGTTATGCTAATGAGCTCCTGCACCTCTTTTTCTATGAAAGGACCCCTGTCTATAAGGGAGGCACTTTAAAACATTTTCACCTACCGAAGTAGCTATCTCTCCCCCCCGCCCCCCTGGAATAAGGACCTGATCAAAGGGCAGCAAATATGATGATTTTTTTAAATTTTAAAAATCCTTCAAATTCAAGCTTTTAAATATGATACTGTCATAAAAAGTTCCTGAGGATGGAGTTGGGACAAAGTAGGGACTGGGGAACAGCATGGGAGGGAGTCCACAGGGCTGCCAACTCCAGGCTGGGAAATTCCTGAAGATCTGGGGAGGGTGGAGCCTGGGGAGGGTGGACTTCACAGAGGGGGAGGGCATTCAGTGATGTTGTTCTGAACTTCAGTTTCTCCTAAACTCTATAGTATACCATAGAGACCACAGAGCTGATCACTGTAGTCTGAAGATCCACTGTGGTGCCAGGAGAACTCTGCCCCCTCCTGGAGGCTGGTAGCCCTACATGCAAGGTTCCCAAGCCCTCCCCAAGAAGGGCCATTCCTGACCTCCTTAGGAAACCACAAACTTCACACGGAAGTCAGGCCTGTCTTTTCTTTCTTTCCTGCCTTCGGGTTGCCAACTCCAGCTTGGGAAATTCTTGGAGATTTGGAGACAGTCCCTGGGGAGGGTGGAGCCTGGGAAGGTGAGGGAGATCAGTTGGGGGTGTACTGACACAGTCCCCTCCCTTTGAAGTGGCCAGTTCCTCCAAGGGACCTCTCATCTCTGTTGTATGGAGCTTAGTTGTAATGGTGGGAGATCTCTAGGCTCCACCTGGAGTCTGGCAACCCACTTCCTTCCTTCAGTCACACTCTTTGCTGAGACCCTGCAGGGCCTCTGTTCCTTTCCTGGTTAAAGTGGAAGGCTTGCCCAGAACTATTAGGAACAAGGAAATATCTTTGAAGGAGGCCTGTTTTTCTGATGCTGAGTAATTATTCTACAGTGTGTTGGTGGAGAACTGTACCAGATACAATTAATTCACATCATCTAAGGTCAAAAGGGACCAGCTTGGCAAGGGAAAGGAAATGAGTCCTGTCCATCTACCCATATATAACACACAATCCAAAAATAGGCAGCCAGGCTCAAGAAATAAAAGGGAAATGATGAGCTATGGATGGAACACAGTGGGGGGAGAGGGCGATCAATGGCAGAGGTCCCCGCAAAGGCAATGAGTTAATTGGTTTGATATACCCTGATGGCATATAAATTAATTAATAGTTGTCCTAATCATTTTTGGAGACTTGTGAGGCCTCCATTACTTTTTACCTTTCAGCCCCTTCATTCCTTGCTTTCATGGTAGTGACAATTATGGGGTTGGGGCTTGACCGCAAATGTGGACTCTCCATCTAAAGCATATAATTATGAAGCCAGGTCAGAGGAGTGAGGAGGTTGGAGCAGCAAGACACTGTGGTGATGATCCAGAGGACTCTTTGGGGGAAATAAGCTAATATTCTTGGTTGAGACTTTATGTACACCTATGAGGAAGGATTTTATGTCAGGGAATTTAGCAGTGAAGTCAAGGAGGTTTATTTTCAAGTAAATGGGTTAGGATTAGAGCTGAGTTTCCCAGTGTGGTGGCTGTTGGCACCATGGTTCCCACCAGCAGTTCCATTGGGCTCACCAAGGTCCTTTCTGTATTTGCCTGCCACTCCGGATTTTCTCAGTGTTCAAAGTGAGGCAATTTAAGTCCACTGCAAAACAGCATCCAAATAACCTGGGGCAACAGCAGGCTGAAACCGGGCTGACCACTGAAGGGAGGGAATGTAATGCAGAATGGAGAAAACCCCAGAATAAAAAGAAGGTTAAACTCGATTTTAGTGCAGAATGCGGGGTGGGGGGGGACCTGGATTTTAAAAAACCCTGAATTTGATTTTAGTGCAGAATTGCTTGGAGGACACTGTGGAGAACATGGATTGAAAAGAGTGCAGAAAGGGCCCAAGCTTTTCAGAAAGTTCCCCTGGCGCCCACCAAGCTTTTCATAAAATGTAAGGCAGAGTTTGCTTATTGGCTTCCCTCATTCATTTTTTTAAGTCTTTTTATTAATTTCATCCATTATGATACACTTAACAAAATGAGAGCTTAGTTACATGTATATTAAAGAGATCACCATCCTATTTATACAAAAATTTTAAACCTTATCGCACGTAATTGTACACTCATTTAAAAAATTAGAACTAAATATTTAACATGTTTCCTTAGTACATCTTTCAATCCATGAATATACTCTGGACCAAAATTTCTCAAATATATTATCCTTTTTTTCCTTGCAAACTATTTGTTAACTTATCCATTTCTGCCTTGTCTAATAGTTTGTAAATTAAGTCCCCCCTTGATGGTATTTCTTTCCGTTTCCAGTCTCTTGTATATAAAATTCTTGCAGCGGTTGCCACATGCGTTAACAAGTATGAGTCTGCTTTATCAAATTGTTCTGGTATTATACTCAATAAAAATATTTCTGGTAGAAAAGGTATATTGGTCCCCAAAATCCTTTGTGTGATCTTATGTACGTCTGACCAATATTTCTTACTCTTTTGACATGATCACCACATATGATAGAATGATCTTACTTTTTTCCTGCACTTCCAACATCTATTTGAGAAGAAGAAGAAGAAGAACAGATTGGATTTATATCCCGCCCTTCACTCACTTAAGAGTCTCAGAGCGGCTTACAAACTCCTTTCCCCTCCCCTCCCCACAACAGACACCCTGTGAGGTAGGTGGGGCTGAGAGAACTCTTTCCCAAGGTGTCCTTGAGGGAACAGCTGGTACAGAGCTATGGCTTGCCCAAGGTCATCCAGCCAGGTGCAAGTGGAGGAGTGGGGAATCAAACCCGGTTCTTCCAGATTAGAGTCCGCACACTATACCACTACACCAGAGAGACTGGAATAGAATTTTGCCAATTTATCTGGGGTTACGTACCATTTATGGAGCATCTTATATAAATTTTATTTAAAGGTAACTACTTTTGTGTATTTTATATTCGTTTTCCACATTTTATCCCACTGGTCTAGGGTTATATTATCGGTTCATTCAAATGAAAGGGTTTTCTATGGAGGATGAAGAGGATTGGTAAGAAACTGGGTGCCCATTGGCTGTGATCACACACACTATATAATCCACTTTCAATTCACTTTCACTGCACTTTCGAACTGGATTTTACTGTGTGAACTGGCAAAATCCAGTTGGAAAGTGCATTGAAAGTGAATTAAATTATTTAGTGTGTGTGATGGTAGTCTATTGAGTAGTGCTCAACTTAATCCTGATTTTCTTTCAGTTGATCCACAAGCATCGGAATTGGTTTGGGCACTTTTGTTCCACATGCCCGCTCCCCCTCTGCATTTTCACAATGTGGAATCACTTTATTTTCTCCTCACATGCCTTCAATAATGAGGATTTTCATTTTTTTAATCTCATCCAAGATGTTTTGTATTTTCTCTTGCCTCTTCTTCAGTTAGGAATTGTGCCATATAAGATGCCCTCTTATAAAAGCCTTTATTTAAATTGAATTCAAAAAAATATTTTTACTTTTTTTACAGTCCTCCACAATTTTTTCTTTCTGGCATTTCACTTAGTCTCCATCTAAAGTCTCCATCTAAAGACATCACCTTTGCTTTTATCAACCAAACTTACAAGATTGTGAGCTGAAAGTCTTTGGTAAAATCTCAGCCTTTGAAACCTGGGTAGCTAAGTCTCCAGAAATGCAAATCATATCAATTCTTGAAAAAGATCTATGCCTCTGAGAACAGTAAGTATATTCCCTCAAAATTTTAAAGTATAGTCTGTGCAGACTGTAATGTAAACTGTTGGCAACTGTTTTTTGTGTTTTTTGTGATTACATTGATTGGGAGAGTGTTTATGGGCAACCAAAAAGAGATCTTTTAACAGAACAACTATTTTATAGTAGAGAGGTGTTTATTCATTTAAAGGTACAATGCAGAATATGGATAAGAAAGTGAAACCCCCCTCTTCTAACCTATCCCCTGGTCAAGGTAAACCTGTGACTGCCACCTTGGCACAGATTTCAGTAAAAGATTTACAAACTTTAATACAAGATGCTATAACTGCAGCTGTTAACCCTATGCAAACTAAATTGGATTCCTTTTCACAACAGATGACACAGCAGATGACAGAAGTACAAAACCAACTTATGGAAAATAGGCAAGAGATGTCCACTTTGGCCAAAGCAGTTGATCAGATGGAAGACAAATCTGAAAAGATGCATTTTAAAGCAGAGAAAGTAGAATCTAAACAAAACACCATGGAGGAGGCTCTCATTAAGCTAGAACTTGATAAAGCAGCATATATTTTAAAAATTCAGAATGTACCAGAGAAGGAAGATACAGACTTGAAAATTGAAATGGCACAAGCACTTGCAGATTATATGGGTGCAGAGAATCCAGATGAAATATGTAATGACATTGATGTGGTTTACAGAATGAACTCTGCCTATGCAAGGAGACATGGACTGCCAAGAGAAGTACATGTGAGATTTAATAAAAGAACAATAAGGGGTGCCATTCTTAATGTGACAAGTGAAACACCTTTCCAAATAGAAGAGACAGAAATAAAAATTTTAAAGGAGATTCCCTGGAGAGTGAGAGAGAAGAGGAGGGATTACACAGAATTTACAAGCATCTTTAGAAAGAATGGAATTTTATACAGATGGCTGTTTCCAGAGGGCCTCCTCTTCACTTACAGAGGAAAGAGATACAGAACACTACATTTAACGTGGAAGAATTTATTAAAACACACAGTGGTGATCTGAAGATAGAGGAGGAACAATCAGAAACTAACAAAGAACAGTTAACTAAAGAGGGTCAACAAGAAGCACTAGGAGCAACTGGAATACCTACAACAGCTGGAACACCTGGAATGACTACACTACCCCAGAGGGTCACAAGATTTAAGCTGAAGAACAAAAGTGATAACAAAACCCAAAATAAAGATGGATAGAGGGAAAACAAAGATAATCTCAATAAATGTTAGAAGAAATAGTCAAAAAAATACATATACAAAACAAAACTTTGTTGAAAATGCTAACAAACTACATGGTTAGCATATACATTTATATATATATTATATATATATATATATATATATATATATATATATATATATATATATATATAAATGTATATGTAGTGTTCTGTATCTCTTTCCTCTGTAAGTGAAGAGGAGGCCCTCTGGAAACAGCCATCTGTATAAAATTCCATTCTTTCTAAAGGATGGTGAAGGAGAAGAAAAAAAATACACCCAATGACCTAAAAAAATTGAGACATTTTATAAAAAGCTATATCAAAAAAGAGAAGTTACACCAGAAGAAATTTAAAAATTCCTAAAAAATATAATTCGAACAAATTTAACAAAGAACAAAGAAAAATATAATTCTAACAAATTTAATGAAGAAAAAAGAAAAATTCGAAATGATCAAGTAACAACCTGTGAAATTATTGAAGCAAGAAAGGGGAAGACACCTGGCCCTGATAGCATACCAGCAGAATTCTACCATGTATTTGAAGATCAACTGACATTACCTTTAAAATATGTTATACAGAGTATAAGAACAGAGGGCAGAACACCAGAAATTTGGAAATATTTTAAACAACATCTGATCAGGAAATCGTTACTGATGGTATGGAAAAGCATTAAAAGACTATTTTACACTAAGATTACTAAATGGGTTTCACCACTTGAAGCTTTTACAAATCCTAATTTAATGCAAAAAAATATGTTTTTGAGATATGAGGATTTGCTGGACAATCAAAATGAATTAAAAGCAACAGATTAATAGAGGTTGGTGGGAAAGGGTACAAACAGAGTTGAGATTTGCTAAAGAAAAGCCATTGGGTTTTTGTACAAATATAATGGAAATGGATAAGGTATTGTTATATACTGATGGGCATAAAACTTGGCCATAATATTGATTTAGACCAATGGTTATGTGTATGGAAAACAAATGTAAAGATTACTAAAGCAACTTTCTTATTCATTAGATCTTTTACAAAAATTTCAACATTTAAAATTCAGGAAGCAATTCCTCCAGAATTATGAGAGTTTTATTTTACAGTTTATATCACTCGTTTCTGCGACTAAGTATACATTTTAATTCTAATCTATATTCTATCATTGCATATGCTCTTGAATCCATTTGTAGGTTCTTGACCACGTAGTTCTAAACACTTCTCCTTTTCCTTGTATCAATAAAGACAATTTGTCCATTTCTGCTGTTTCCATCAATTTATATATTATATCTTCTTTAGTTGGCATTTCTTAACTTTTTCAAAACTTTGCATAAATTATTCTAGCTAATGTTATATATAATAAGGGAACAATCCATTTTTTAAATATTGATCTGGTACAGAAGAGGCTGACTGATGTTAGCAAACGGAAGAGAGCAAAGGGACAACAGATATCAGAAAGAATAAGGAACCTGTTGCCATCAGAGGCTATAATGAGGCAAGCCTCACCGCTATAGAAGGTCCATCAAGAAAAGAAGCAAAAGAATTAGAAGGAGTCACTGGAATCAACAGCACCATGGAAAATAACCTTTATATTAGGAATCCTGATAACTGAACAAGATACTTGTGAGAATGTTAGCCATGATGATCTTATCAGCCAGAAGCATAATGGTTGCATTTTTCATGACTCTGCTAAAATACTGGATGCAATAGATAAAGACTGACTAAAAGATGGCTATTCTTTATTTCAGCCAGTCACAGTAATATCATGGAATGTCATGGGATGGGCGGCTTGATCAAAACAATTGGATGTTAAAAATTTCCTGAGGAAGTTTGATATTATACTAATACAGGAGTCATGATGCAAGAGCTCCCCAGTATTAGAGGGATATGATGTATATGACCTACAGGCCAAACCGTCCCTGTGGAGCAGGGCTAAGGGAGGACTAGGAATATTAATATCTACAGCCTTGAAGGTTAAAATTATCCAACTCCCCTCACATGAACAAATAGTTATGACCCTGATCTTAAAATTCAAAGAATTAGACTGTTTATTAATGAATGTATATATTCCCCCTCTTAAAACCAAAGGCCAAATAGGATAGGTCTGGCAAGGGTTGGAAACTTATATTTGGCAACTGATCAGAGACAATCCAACTATGCACGTAATAGTGGGAGGAGATTTTAGTGCTAGATTGGGTAGAGATGATGATATAGGGGCTATGATTTTTGCCCACTTGATATAGAATTTTCAAACTTGCCTTACATAAGACTATCCAAAGATTTGAAAAGCAATTATGCAGGGTTTAGGATGGCACATATGGCCAGTGCCCTAAACTAAATGGCTCCCATGCAAACGACCACCCTGGAGAGTTTACCTTCTGGTCGGGAGCTAGATCAAGCATAATTGATTATATCCTGTCTCAGGAAATTTAATACAATTCATGGAATCATTTGAAGTTGCTACATATTGATCATATCCCACTTACAATGATCATATCAATCCCCAACTGTGATCCATGACCTGAGCATCATTGTAAGGGAGAAATTGAATATGGGGGAAAGCACGTTAGGATAAGATGGGATGTTAAAACTGAAAAAGCTATGCAAGAGCTTCTTTGCCAGGAAAACATCACTTGCAGAGCAAGAAATATTATGTATCTAAGCGATGGACATGAAATTGTTAATACATATGAAGAGCTTAGCCAACAATTACAGCTTTCATTAGAAAATCATCTTCCTGACACTATCAGAGGTAAACATAGGAAAAAGAACAATGGATGGTTCAATAAGGAATGTGAACAGGCCAAAAAAAAAAGATTTCAATGCTATCTATTTGAGCTATAGAACTGTCCCTGAGATAGTTAACGAAGAACAATTGAAAACACAGAAGCAAAAATACCATAAGCTACTCAACAAAAAAAAAAGGAGGCAAGGGATCTAGCTTGGTTGCAACTCAGTCAGACAGTAAAATTAAAAAACCCTTCACTTTGATGGAAATTAGTGACGTTTAATCGTAACAGAGTTTTTCCTCAGTTCTCTAATGCTGTTTTACCAGAAGTTTTGGTAAAGCATTATAAAGAATTATACGGAATCACTGAGGAGATAACATTGTCATTGGACAATCTGATTGATACTCCAGATTGGCTACCTGTTGAACCCTCCAAAATGAGGTCCCTGGTAGATGCTTTGAAACCAAACCAAGCACCAGGGCTGGATTTAATACCTGCAGAACTAATTAAGAAAAATATAGATTGGTGGGCTCCTCTACTTGCTAAACTGTTTACAGCAATAGACAGAACAGCAAGAATCACTAAAGGATGGGAGATTGGAGTTATAGTACCTATCCATAAAAAAGGCAATAATAAGGATCCAAATAATTACAGACTGATTAGCCTTCTAAGTACGTTATGTAAACTATATGCTAGTCACCTGAAAAGAAAACTGAGTGAATGTTTTGAGCATAATAAGATCTTGAGAACAGGCTGGGTTTTGCTCAGGATGTTCTCCTCTGGACCATTTTGTAGTTTTAGACTATCTTGTTGCTAAATACTCCGCTAACATCTCTTCCCTGTACACAGCCTTTACTGACTTCAACACAGCTTTCGACATGGTCCATCGAGACCTCTTATGGGAAAAATTAATGGGACTGGGAATTCACAGGAGACTGTTGGCCGTAATAAAGGCTTTATATAGAGATACTAAGATCCAGGTAAGAACAAGCCCACAAGGTCATTTGACAGAAGTAATAAAGGCAGAGAAAGGAGTTAAGTAGGGATGCATATTGGAACCATATTTATTCAATTTATATATTAACAACAGGGGAGTATTTATCCCACCCCAAGGGACATGCACCAAAGATTGCTGACATATACCACTCTTACTGTATGCAGATGATGCGGCGATGATCCCTAGGACACCTATTGGCCTGAAGAGAGCCTTGAACATTCTCACCCAATATTGCCAGGTTAACCATATTAAAATTAATTATCAAAAATCAAAGTCCTTGTTTTTGCAGACAGACCTAGATTGCATCAGTGGAGGATCAACATAGTAACTATTGAGCAAGTAAGATGCTTTAAATACCTAGGAGTGGTTTTTCAGGCCTCGAGGTGTAGAAAAGCACACATGGAACATGTTACATCAAATGCTTCCAAAACCTCTGGTGCTATAGATAAGTTTTATTGGACCTTGGGAGGCTGAAATGTAATGGCAGCAGTTTGGATTTTCAAGGCCAAACCACTTGCCCAATTATTATATGGAGCTCCCTTAAGTATTACAGCATCTCAATCCCATATGCAGTTTATGGAAAAAATTCAATCCAAATTTTTAAGACATATATTACAAGTCAATTCATGTGTTCCCAGTACAGTTATTTGAATAGGAACCAGTATGATTACTGTAAAAGCACGCCTTTGGATTGCTGCCATTCTTTATTGGTTTAAATTACTTACAAATTCCACTGGATTAACAGGCTTAATATTAAGAGATTCTACAGTACCACACTGGATTAAAGAAATAGAATTTACATTGGGCCATTATGGACTTTCTAAATGTTAGCACAATTGCCTTGATTGGTTATTAATATTAGGGAAGTATAAGCCTTAAATAATTGGCAATAGGCAAAATGGGTTATCACCTGTGTATACAAAGGTTGCACCTCTTCCAGAGAAACTAAGAAGTAGACAACGAGACTGGAGTCAGTAATAAAGGTAGTTTCTTTTACTGAAGGAATTATTTCTCAATCAGGCAAATAATACAGGTTCACTCACACACTTATACAGATCCTAACAAATTAGATAGATTAAGAGGCAGTTGCATTAGCAGGAAATCATTGGTATCCATAGAGGGCAGTAATTTCCTGTCCAGAGAGCTGGTGTGGTCCTGCTGGAAAAATAAGGGAAGGCTGGGAGGGAGGTTGGGGCACATGTCCTGAACCAGCTTCTGAACCAACACATGTTAGATTCTGGCTGTGCAACAGAGTCATGTGTGTGGGATGGAACAGGAGATAGTAAGGCTAGAGAGAACTCTGGTTGCTGGGAGCCCTCTTTTATTGGGGGGTCCCTGGAGGGATGGCTTGGCCAAATACCTCCCCTGGGAACACCCCTTGGCTGGTCCACCCCCTAAGTCCTGTCCAGTAAGAGAGGAGCTTGAGGGAGTGGTCAATATTGGATTCTACCTTGTGGTTGCAGAGATACCTGATGGGAAGGGTGATGACTCATCAGCCAGAGCCTTTGTCTTGCTGAAAGCATCGTGTCTCTGGGCAGCCCAAACCGGTTCTTGACCAGGAAGGCCTACAGTCTATGTGGATTCAAGACCAAGTCCTTTGTTTCACTGGGCAAGGAATGTTGGAAGGGAGAATGCTGTCTGTGACGTGTAGGAGAATATGTGCTTAATGGAGTTTGCAAGCACATGTTTTAGCCAAAATGACAGGATGGCTATTTCTGTGTAGGTGTCTTTGTGTTAAGGGAAGACTCTGGAAGCTGGGAACCAATGATACACCATCTCAAGCACCTGCTGGAGCTGTTTGCAGCTGGCATTTCTCCCTGGCCACTTGGCATCATAGTCCCTCTTACACATTTAACAACACAGTCCATTATTATCACTTATGGATTTCACATCCACAATAGTGCATAAGCCCCTTGCAGGGCCAACATAAACAATCTCTGATGAACATGGATTATAATCAAGTTAAATTTTTTGTTAAACAAAGAATCATGGATGTTGAAAGGCAACATGATTTGAACTTGATAAAACAATATCTGCCAGGAAGGGTGGGATTAAATAAGGTAATACCAATGGCATATTTACAAAATTTAGACAAACCTGACTACCCTGTTTAGAGCCGATATCCTTCCATCTGCAGTATTAGAAGGAAAATATAAAAGACAATCTTACAAGGAAAGATGGTGCGTCTGTGGAGAAGGGAAGGTAAAAATGAGAGAAAATGTGATGTTTGAATGTAAAATGTACCAAAGAGACATTTACATAACCCTGATTTGTTCTCAATTTCCCGGGAAAAATGAAAGATTTTACTTAGATAAGTGGTTGGCTGAAAGAGAGCAGGAAACTACTTTAAACATGGCAAAATTTGCCATGCAGGCTATCAAAACCCGGAGACAAGCTATTAGCAGTTAGATAGTGAATACTGTACTTAAATAGAGATTTTAATTACCTAACAATATTTTACTCTTAAGATTTTAATGTTTGATTTCCTGGATAGTGTTTGTATGCATTTTAATGTTTTATTGGCTGATGCCCTTTTGGTTCTTTTATATACCTGGTCAATGACCATACTAATAAAATATTTGATTTGACTTGATATATTGATCTGGTATGTTTAACAAAAAGGAAAGATATATCTAGTTCTAATATTTTTAAAGTATTTCATGACTATATGCCCAACATTTCTTAGCTATACTACCTTATGTACCAGAACTGTTTTTACTGAACATATCGCCAGAGAAATATAAAAAACAAGATTTTTAACTCATTATACATATTGCGACAGCGGCAAGAATACTATGTGCAAAATACTGGAGAAAAAGTGAAGTGAACCTATGAAGAAAGTTTGAAGCGCTTGGGGCTCTTTAGCTTGGAGAAACGACAGCTGAGGGGTGAGATTATCAAGGTTTATAAGATTATGCATGGGATAGAGCAGATAGAGAAAGAAGTAATTTTCACCCTTTCTCACAATACAAGAACTCAGGGGCACTTCATGAAATTGCCTCTTCACCCAAAGTACTTCTTCACCCAAAGAGTGATCAACACATGGAATTCACTGCCACAGGAGGTGGTGGCGGCTACAAGCATGGGCGGCTTCAAGAGGACATTTGGTAAACATATGGAGCAGAGGTCCATCAGTGGCAATTAGCCACAAGGTCTAGATACAAACTCTTGGTGTGGGGCAAGTGATGCTCTGTATTCTTGGTGCTTGGGGGGACAACAGTGGGAGGGCTTCTAGTGTCCTGGCCCCACTGATGGACCTCCTGATGGCAGCTGGTATTTTTGGTCACTGAGTGACAGAGTGTTGGACTGGATGGGCCATTGGCCTGCTCCAACATTGGCTTCTCTTATGTTCTTATGTTCCTCCAAAGGAAGAGGTTATAAATAAGATATTGGAAACAGCAGAAATGGATAACTTCAATCCTGAGAGGAAATAATAAAGATTTTAAAGACACATGGTCAAGATTTTACAAATGGATAGAAGAACATAACATATAAAATTCCTAGACTCATAACCAATGTAAAATGAAATCAGAATTATGTATTTAACTGTAAGCAAAATGTGTATAACAAAACCATAAGGTGGAAAAAAGAAATGAACTCTTTGGTTACAGTATGAGGTAAAAGATTATGTAAAAAAAGAGAAGATAATAATGAATCTTCCCCAAAGGCGCATCTATGTATGTTTGTTTATTGTTTGTCTTATATGTATGAAATAAAATTTTTTTACACAAAAAGTATATTCCAAGTAGCTAGGAACCAATCTCCCAATGAAAAACGGCCTGTCAGGAAATGCTTATTTGACCTGGTGTAGGGTTGCCACTCTGGGTTGCCATATCCACTCTTCAAAGCAGCCATTTTCTCCAGGGGAACTGATCTCTGTCATCTGGAGGTAAATTGTAAAAGCAGGCAATCCCCAGGAGGTTGGCAACCCTAACCTGGTGTGACCTGGTCAGTGGGTGGAGAAACAGATATGATAAAAACTCCCTGCAGGAGGAAGTGGGTCTCTTTTCATTGGGTGCTGCATCCAGGAGCCCTGTCATGAGTCTGGGCCTACATAGTGAGTAGGGATGTGCATTTGGTTCATTTGAACTGAATGCAGCCCCCAAAATGGCTCATTCAGCCCCCTTTCGGACAGCTGTGGACCAAATAAGATTCAGCCTGCCCCTGAAAGCCGCCACTGAAAAGCAGCCAGCGGTGGGGGGAGGCACAGGGAGGCATTTAAATCCCTCCCTGCCTCGTCCCGTGCCTTTTCTGGCTTGCCTGCCTTGGTGAGTGAGCAAGGAAGGGCACGAGGGGGGCTCTGCCTGACCTCTAAATCCCTTCCCACATTCTTCTTAGCTTGCCTGCCTTGGTGAGCAAGCTAGAAAGGGCAGGGGGGGCTCTGCCAGGCCTCTCCAGTGCACCCACTGAAGTGGGTGCACTGGGGGGGAAGGGTGATGACACATTGACCAGTTGACACCGGGGACTGCTTCTAGCTATGACCGATTCTTCATTCTCTTTAGGGTTTGGGGGGGATCCCAAACCCCTCTGGACCTTCTGGAGGGTGGTCTGGACCAAGGGACTTGATTCAGACCTGTCACTTGAGGCAACAAGCGAGTGGAAGCCCTGGATCATCCCAGAAGTTGAGAGCAGAGAAGACACAGTTAGGGCAGCCATAACTGCACCAGATGTGAACAGCCCCAAAGCAAGAAAGTTATTTTGAGCCTCATCCAGAACACTAATGAAGACACACACCTGTGAGTACCTGTAACAGTAACAGCAACACTGATGATTATGATGAATGCTTTGAATACGCCCCTTTAAATCTCAAAAACAATACAGAAAGGAGTGGTGGAATCCCCGCCTTTTCTGCGTGAAGCAGCTGAGAAGAGATAACAGCTACCAAAAAAATGTTGAGATAAACACTTTCTGGGACAAAGAGAGACTCTAGCCTCTATAAGAGAACCATAAACTTTTTCTTCTTAAACCTTCCTAAAAAAGAAAGATTTGCAGAGTGAAACATTAATTTACTACAACCCTTTGCAACATCATGCTTTACTGCTGAGAAAAGAATAGACACGCACTTTGTTTAGCAAAGCTGAGGAACATTTGGCTTGCATGAGGATTACTGAGGGGAGCTTTATTTGGCAGAGGCAGGCAGCCTTGAAGAGACAGCTGTTCATTGCTGGACAGAACTGAGATCCTTGTTACTGTGCTGAATTGAGCGATTAGCACCCTCAGGAAAACATGCCAGATGATACAGAGATGGAGAATTCAGTGGAATCTGATAAACTGCAAATATTTTGGGAGAAGATCCAGGTTGTGATTACTGAATCAGTAAGCCAGGCAGCCAAGGCAGTTGACTTTTGAACAGATATTAGACCAAAAGCCTTTACCATCTACTTCAATCATTGACAAATTCCACCACCTACCATCTACCATCGACCATCTCCATCAACATTGGAGGTGAGGCCCGGCCTGAACTGAGAGAACTTGCTGGATGCCATCGTAATCTGCGTTGATTACCATCTTGCGAGCATTTTACTGTATATTTTAGTGCAGATTTATTATAATGTTTGTTAATGTTTTTAAATTGGTTTTTAATTGTTTTATTATGACTTGGCTTGTGCCACATTGTAAGCCGCCCTGAGCCCGCTTGCGGAGAGGGCGGGGTAAAAGTGTAAAAAATAAATATAAATAAATAAATAAATTATAAAATTTATGCTCCTATCCTAGCCTCAAGTCTCAAAAAAAGTTTTTATAAAAGTCATACATCAAGACCAAACAGGTTTTTACCTAAGAGACAACTTCGAAACAATGTAGGAATGATCTTAAATGTAATTGAATATTTTGAAGCACATCCAGAGAAACAGATGGCATTGATCTTTCTAGATGCTGAAAAGGCCTTTGACAATCTTAATTGGAACTTTATGCTCAAAAAATTATTGGCTTTACAATGTGGTCTTAACTTTTTCACAACGGTTAAGGCAATTTATTCTTCACAACGAGCGAGGGTCCCGGTTAATGGAGAGCTAACAAGAAATATTGTTATACAGAAAGGAACCAGACAAGGATGTCGTTTTTCACCTCTATTATTCATTTTTGTACTTGAAACACTAAATGAAATGGTCAGAAATGATATCAACATTCAAGGCCTTAAAATCAGAGGAGAGGAGTATAAGCTTCAGACCTTTGCAGATGATTTGGTTTTTATACTAGAAAAACCCCTGGAATCTATTCTGCACCTTTTAAACTCTCTTCAGGAATATGGTCAAGTGGCAGGCCTGAAAATAAACTTTTATAAAACCAAAATTTTAACAAAAAATATGACTACGGAACAGAATCTACAATTACAGCAAATATCTGGTTTGTAAATCAAGAAAAAAAATTAAAATATCTTGGAATAAATATAACAAATAGATGTAGCTCTTTGATTGAAAACAACTATTCTCAACTCATTTTAGAAATTAAGAAAGATCTTGAAAAATGAAAAAAATTACAGATATTCTTTATGGGTAGAATTGCAATAATAAAAATGAATGTGTTACCAAGACTGATCTTTGGTTTTAGACAATTCCAGTCCTTCAAAACCAGAAATTGTTCATGGAATTAGATAAACTGATGAAACAATTTATATGGCAAGGGAAAAAACCAATAATAAAACTGAAAGCTCTACAAGATGCAAGAGAAAGAGCAGGATTTGCTCTTCCAGACTGGAACCTCTACTTTAAAGCAGTGGCAATGACATGGTTAAAAGACTGGATTACATTAGAGAATACTAGAATACTAACTTTGGAGGGGCATGACTTACTGTTGGGCTGGCACGCTTTTACTTGGTATGGGAAAGCGAAGATTCATAAATACTTTAAACAACATCTAGTTAGGAAAGCACTGTTAAGGATATGGGAAGATGTTAAAAGATCCTTTTATCCTAAAATTCTGAAATGAGTTGCACAATTGGATGCCTTTACAAACCCAAACCTGACTTCTAAGATGTACCTATTGAAATATTATGACCTTTTGAATAATAAAGAGTTGAAAATGACTGAAGTCATTAAAAACTTAAACCCTGAGCTTAGCTGGTGGGAACTGGTACAAATCCAATCTAGACACACTAAAGACAAAGTTTTAGGATTTTGTTCTAAATTGTCTGAAGTTAATAACATATTGCTTTATTCCGAAGAGAAACTCATTAAAAAACTGTATGTATTATTTTTAGAGTATAAGACACAGGACAAAGTAGTGAAGAATTCTATGGTTAAATGGGCACAGACTGTGGGTCATAATATCCCTCTTGACCAATGAACCAGATATGGAAAACAAATGTAAAAATTACAAAAGCAGTTTCATACAAGGAAAATATGTATAAAATGTTTTACAGATGGTATATAACACCGGATATGTTAGCAAAATGTTATCCTAACTTGTCAAATGTTTGTTGGAAATGTAAAAAGACTGTTGGGACCTTTTACCATATGTGGTGGACCTGTGATAGAGTAAACAAAGATTTGGATTCATGGAATTTTTTAAAAAATATTGAAAGTTATCATACCTTTTACTCCTGAGCTATTTTTACTAAATATAAGGCCTGAAAATTGTAAAAATGAGGATTTTTGTTTGATCATACATGTATTAACAACTGTGAGAATATTGAATGCAAACTATTGGAGAAAAGGTGAAATACCCACAAAGGAGGAGATTTTAAGTAAAACACTGGAAACTGCAGAAATGGACTAATTGACTTTATTTTTAAAAGGATCACAGGAAGAGAAATTTTACACTACATGGTCCAGATTTTATATATGGCTAGAAAAATATTCGAACCGAACCGAGCTGAACTGAACTGATCTATAACCACAACTTGAGTCACTCAACTACCTTAAAACTACTGTAGACTATTTGAATTATTTTATTATTTTATTATTTTATTATTATTTAATATTTTATTATTTTATTATTTTATTCTTTTTTTCCAGGTCACCTATATTACTTACTATAGAAACTGATAACTAGACAATATGAGAGACAATCTTGGAAATACTTTCAGATATATCATCCTCCACCTGTTTTATGTTTGTTTGTTGTTATGTTTGTGTCTTTGAAAAATAAAAATTGGGGGGGGGGGAAGCGGGGTGCAACCAAAAAAGCCCTAGCTATTCCCACCATCATCTGTGATGATGGGTTGTGTTCAAGGGTCATTTGTGCCAGCAGAAGGCACTTCCTTTGGAGTGACTGACCTCTTTTGTCTCTTCCCTACCACTGAAGTCCACTGAACTCGCTCCAAATGATGCTGCTGGAGACCCCCAGAAAGAGGATGAAAAGTGCATTTAGGGTCTCTAGCTCCATGTTGGGAAATACCTGGAGGTGGAGCCTGCGGAAGGCAGGGTTTGAGGAGGGAAGAGACTTTAATGGGGGTTTAATGGCACAGAGTCCACCCTCCAAAGAGGCCATTTTCTCCGAGTGAAGAGATCTCTGTAGTCTGGAGATAAGTTGTGATCCCAGATCTCCCGGCCACCACCTGGAGGTTGGCAGCCTCAACTGTGGGTCAGCAATGGGATGGGGAAATTGGTGAAAACGTCCCCTCCCCTTCCACTGATGGAAATTGACCTTGGATCCATCCTAGGGATTTGGGCTTCTATCTTTCTAGCCAGGAAGAAGGAAAGGAGCGAGGACAGATTCTGAATTGGAACTTGCTGTGTGCATGCCCCCAGAAGGTCTTCCCGCTTTCTTTCTGTTATGTCCGCTGACCGCCACCAGGCACCAGCGACAGGCAGTCTGAGTTTGGCTCCAGGAAACAATAGGGGCCAAGGATCCTGAACCTCCAGGAGTGCACCAATAGGGACTTTGGTGGGAAATTAAAACTCTCCAATGGGACTGTGGGTGTGACTCAGGGGGCTGTATATAGTTGGCAGCCTCTGCCGGTTTGGTTGTTGTTGTGTACGAATAAATTATGAGCTGATCATCATGCTGTTGTCCTGCTTCTCCATGCGTCGAACCCAGTACGCAACATTGGTGACAAGGATGGGATCCTGCTGAGCTAGCCGGGCTGCCGAGGCCCCAAGGAAGATGTAGACCTCTGCTGCTGCTCCAGCCAATAAGCCCCAAAGGCACGCAGGCCGCTTCCACACCACAACCATGCAGCATGAGGGCAGTTGCTCTGGGAGCGGGACTTGTCCCTCCATTCAACCCTACTCGCCCTCAACAATGGGAAGCCTGGGTCAAGGGACTCAAGTCCATCTTGATTTTCTATCAGGTCACCGAAGAGGAGAGGAAGAAGGGTCTCCTCATCAGCTCATGCAGCCCAGCCACCGTCGAGCTGGCTCACAACCTTCTCTCTCCAACCAAGATAGCCGATGCCATGTTCAAGCAGATTGTCAAGGCACTCCAGGACCCCTTCATTGCCCGACCGTCAGAGATATCGTGCCATGTGGCATTCCACTACCGGCTGCAGCAACCATGAGAATCTGCTGCAGAATACTTGGCGGAGCTCCGCAGGCTTGCCTCTGAGTGCAACTGCGGGACCCAACTGGAGACGGCCCTCTGCGACAGGCTCGTCTGTCATCTGTGAGAAGAGAAGCTCTGGCAACAGACCCTGGAGGCTGAGACATGCACCCTTGCATCTGTCCTCTCCATCACCACGGCTTGGGAGAGGACCCACCTTTCCATGACAGCATCCCCGGCCAGTCATCACCTGGCCTCCACACACCAAGCAAGTGCAGACCCCATTAACTCTGACAGGGAAGAGGTCCAATGGACTCAACAGCCCACCAGACAGTGAGATCCAGGTGTTGTGCCCTGCTCCATCCAGTCCAGGTATCCAGCCGGCTGGGGTATGCCAACTGCAGGGACCAGCACAACCGTAAGACTTGCAGGTTCCGGGATGCCATGTGCCGGAGCTGTGGCTGCTCAGGGCACATTGCACATGCTTGCTGTTCCAGGGGGTTCCAAGCCCCAATGTCCCTGTTGCCTCTGAGCCTCTGCGCACCATGAAGATGATGCAAAACCAGAAAAGCTCTACCTCCTCGCAAGCAAATCTTCGCAGCAGATACTGCGGCTTCCAAGCCAGACCTCAGCCCCCAAAATTTAGGTCCGGGTAAAGATTGAGGGGTCCCCCTGCTCCATGGAGCTAGACTCTGGATCCACAGCCTCCATCATCTCAGTGGAGACCCTTAAGAGACTGTGTTCAAAGGAGGGGTGCCTACATCCCTCGCCCCTGACACTGATGGACTTCCAGCAGAACCACGTTCCAATACAGGGTGTGGGCAGTTTCCGAGTCCAGTTTCAATGACTACTTAGACTTAATCATAGTTGAGGGCAAACTGGTCAGCATTTTAGGGCATGCTTGGTTCGCCCCTTTGGGAATCTTCATCGAGGGAGTTAAACAATGCGCCCTACACAATTTCAGCAAAGTCCGCAGTGAGTTCTCATCCATCTTTGATGGAGCCCTGGGCTGCTACACAGTGTCCTTGCAACTCAACTCACAGGTGGTGCCTATCTGCATGCATTCCAGGAAGGCCCCGTTCACTCTGCAGACAAAGACTGATGTGGAACTGGACCTGGACCTGGCTTTTTCAACATCTTATGGACTCTCTCTTGAAAGGGATTCTGGCTTTCACACTGTTCTTTGATGATGTGCTGATTGCCGCAGCCACACCAGAGTTCGCATCCCAACCACACGCCGTTCTCTGCCGCTTCCACGAGGCCGGGCTCAAGGTGAAGCAGGAGAAGTGCCTTCTTGGGGTCTCCTCTGTCAACTTTTTGGGCTTCACAGTCGATGCGGACAGCCTCCATCTTGCAAGGGACAAGGTAAAAGCCATCGTTGAGGCTCCTCCACCCAAGTCCAAGGTGGAGCTCCAGGTGTTCCTAAGCCTCCTGAACTTCTACCATGCCTCCCTCCCCCACAAGGTGGTGGTAGCTGAGCCCTTGCACTGCCTACTGGACAAGCAGGCCCCCTAGTCTTGAGGCTCTTGCCAGGCCATTGCATTCAAGGGTGTCAAGGTGCTCTTGATCTCAAACACAGTGCTGGCACATTTTGATGAATTGCTGCTGGTGATTCTGGCCTGCGATGCCTCCCCCTATGGCATGGGCACTGTGCTGGCTCACCAACTCCTGGATGGGTGGGAGGTGCCGGTTGCTTACTACTCCCGGCCGTTGTCGGCTGCAGAGTGGAATTATGCCCAGATCGACCACGAGGGCCTGGCGATTATGGCTGGCATAAAGAAATTCCACGATTTCGTCTATGGCTGGCCCTTCACCATTGCTACAGATCATCACCCTCTTCTCGGCCTATTTGCAGCGGATCAGCAGACTCTGCAGGTACTCTCCCCGCGGGTCCTCCAATGGTCCATCTTCCTGTTGGGCTACAACTACAGCCTGCAGTACAGCCTGGGGAAGGCTATGGGACATGCTGATGCCCTCAGCCGCCTGCCTTTGCCTTCCATCAAGGAAGACCTGGCTCCAGTGCACCACGTGCTCCAGGTAAAAGACCTCCCTGATACTCCCCTCCAGGTGGCCGACGTCACCCACAGCTTGGCCAGGGACCCTGTCATCTGCTGGGTGCTGGGCTGGGTGGTGAGGGGGTGGCCCACAGCCATAGCGGGCCCTGAGTTTACAGCCTTCACAGCATGCAGGGATGAGTTGTCCACCCACAAGGGATGTCTACTGTGGGGAGACAGGGTTGTAGTCCCCAGTGCCCTGTGTCACTGTGTCCTCAAGGCCCTACACGAGGCCAACCCAGGGATCGTCCGCATGAAGGCCCTGGCCCAGAGCTATGTATGGTGGCCAGGTATCAACATGGAGATCAAGGCTTGGGTGAAGCACTGCCAAGCATGCCAAGCGGTCCAACCTAATCCACTGAGTGCACCCACCCAGGCCTTGGAATCCACCCACACGCCATGGTCAAGGCTCCACATAGACTTTGCTGGCCCATTCCATGGACTACTATTCCTGGTCATGGTTGATTCATACTTAAAATGGCTGGAGATAAGCCCCATCTCTGCCACATCCTCCAAGGCCACCATCTGGGCACTATGCCAGATCTTCACGATCCATGGGTTGCCGGACACCATTGTCTTTGACAATGGGATGGCATTCACATTGGAGGAATTCCAGGAGTTCCTTCACAGCAACCTGATCCGATACGTGAGGTCTGCACTGTTCCATCCCGCAACCAATGGCCAAGCAGAGTGGATGATGCAGACCACCAAAGAAGCCCTCTGCCACCTGACAGAAGGCAAATAGGAATTCCGTTTGGCCCGTTTCCTCTTGGTGCAATGGACCACTCCCAACCCGGCCAGCAGAACTTCTGATGGGCCAGTGGCCTGCGATCCTATTGGACAGATTGCATCCGAACAGAGCTCCAAGAGTTGTGCAGCCTGTCCAAACAAAGGGAAGCACCACGGGGGTTCTTTCCGGAGGACCCTGTGTACATCTGCAATTTCAGCAAGGGCTCCCCATGGCTAGCTGGCCATATCATTTGCTCAACAGGACCCATGTCGTACAAAGTCTCGACCAATGGCAGCCAGGTTCTGCGGAAGCACGTTGACCAGCTGAGAAGACACCTGCTTCCTGCCTCAACTGAAGTTCCAGCCCTGGTGTACATTGACGGAGGCCGGCCGGACAACCCTGGACCTGACTCTCCTGACAAGAGGATTCCGGAACTGGCTCCTGTTCCACTTGCCGAACAGGACAACAGAACACCAGTCTCCGCCCCCACACCTGAAGAGGTGTCTCCACCCCCACAGCCAAATATCCAGGCAGGCCCGCCTGATAGGGTTCCAGATGCCCCAGTGCCCGCTCCACAGCATTCCCTGAGAGAGCGCCGCCCCCCAGCCTATTTACAGGACTATGTTACCCTATGAGGGGAGGGGTGTTATGTCCGCTGATCACCACCAGGCACCAGTGACAGGCAGTCCGAGCTTGGCTCCAGGAAACAATAGGGGCCAAGGATTCTGAATCTCCAGGAGTACACCAATAGGGACTTTGGTGGGAAATTCAAACCCTCCAATTGGACTGTGGGTGTGACCCAGGGGGCTGTATATAGTTGGCCGCCTCGGCCGGTTTGGTGGTGGTTGTTGTGCACAAATAAACTATGAGCTGATCATCACTCTGTTGTCCTGCTTCTCCATGTGTCAAACCCAGTACACAACACTTCCAACAGGCTGCAGGTCACCCCTTCTGGGTCAGCAGCAGACTTCATTGCACGCCATCCTCCTTTGTGACTCCTTCATGCTGCTGAGCTGGGGAGACAAGGCAGCAACGCTAACAGGACTTTAAAACTGCAGGCAAATTCAGAGCATTGGACAAATGTTTGCATCAGCACTTAAGATGGGAACACAGAGTGAGCAGCAAATCATTGTCAAGTCTGGGAGGCAACACCAACCCTAGAAGCACTGAAGCAAAGATCTGCCGCTGCCAACACTGGGGAGTGGCACCAGCAATTGTGAAGGCGAGCAGGTAGACAGTTCTTGTGGTTCCACAAAGGCAAATGTTCATCCCGGCTGCATCTGTTCCACTGAGTTACCCTGAGACGAACTTGGATCTATCCTTTGTCATAGTCCTCCTTCTTTCAGTGACCTCAAGGCAGCAAACATGGAATTCCCTCACAAGAACACTGTGAGGAAGATTAGGACAAGACCTGTGGGGCCAGTTCAGACATTACAAAGTCCTTGTGTCCCTCATGTGACTACAGTGGGCCTTATTGACAGATGTGGCCTGGGAATTCTGTACTGGGAATGTAATACCTAGCTCAGGGGCAGACCCATAGCTACAGTGGGGCTTTTGGGGGCTCCACACCCTTTCTTAAAGGTACAACCCCACAAAAATTTCTCCTGTAAATGCTTTTTTCAATCATTTAAAAACATTTTTTAAAGGCGTGCTCTTTGAGCAGAGTGGGGTGCTGCAGTTAACTGATTCTTGCACTGAGCAAGGGGGTTGGAGTAGGTGACCTCTAGGATCACATCTAACTCTGTGTCAAAAAACTTGTCTCCTTTAATAGAGTTTTTCTGCCTAAGTGGTAGCTTTCTTGACTATAGAAGTCATCACCCCACCTGCCTGCTTGTTCTCAGAATTGTTGCTTAGGCTGGCAAAATTGATTAACTTGCAGCAGCTGAGAACTGTCATCTAAAGTGGTTGACAGCTTGCAGTTGAGAGATCTATCCTGGTAGCAGCTTTTTATTGGCTAAATGGCTTTTCTTTCTGCATGGAGAACTTCAGCCCCACCCGGGGGGGGGGGGGATTGGGGGGATTGCTCCACAAACCACAAAATGGAGGCCTGCTCAGGGGTCCCCAACTTTTTTGAATACCTTTGGGATTCTGACACAGCATGGAAGGTACAGCCACAGAATGGCTGCCACTTTCACAAAATGAGTGCTGCAGGAGGCAGAGCCAGCCACAAAAGGGCTGCCACAGCTTACCTTCTGTCATACAGTAAAGATCCTTTTGCTGTGGTGGCAGCTGCTGCCCACACAACATGGTTAAAAATCTACACAGCCAGTCAGAAGCCCCACTGGGCAACAGCCCCACCTGGCCCCAGACGCATTCTGAAAATACTCGGCAGTTACCAGGAAAGGTGTCCGTGAGCCCTGTGTCACCCGCAGATACCACCCTGGGGATCCTTGCCCCCAATTCAGGTCAATACCATGGTGTGTGGAAAGAGTTAGCATAGGAGCTAATAGAACATGTTTGAAATTTCCCTCTTAGATCATGAAGGAGCTACTCCCAGTTTCTAGCTGTGGCTGTGTAGTCCAAGTTGTACATTTCTTATTGTGTGGCTCAATTCTGTGGTAACACAATGTCCTTGGGTAACTTCAGTTCACCTCTTTGGTGCTCAGCTGTTAAATATGCTATTCTTTGGTCACCTTGTAGTTTTTCTCCCCTCTGCTTTTCCATTCTGTATTTTTTCTTCCTTTCATTCCTTTCTGTTGATTTAATTCCAAGAGCAGGAAGTTTGAGATTAGAGGATTAATTATTGCATATTGAACGGTGCCAATAGCATTTAGGCTTCCTGGGGAGAGGCCTAGATTTATTTTCTGGTAGAATGAGTTTATAGCTCTTGTGGCCTTTTGAGATGTAAGTACCGCCTTGTGCTATGTGCGGGCATTCCATTTAACAGTTGAGCCCTTAGTCATTTTCAAGGGAGACATTTCAATCCATAGGATTTTCTGACCTATTCCATTTCAAACAGCATCCCGTAGCTGAAAAATGGCTCGGTAAAATGCACAAGATTCAAACCTGGAATGGATTATGAAGCCTCCATTTGGTGGAAACATATGCCCCGATTTGGATACCCCAGGTTAGCCCAATCTTGTTGCATCTCAGAAGCAAAACACAGTCAGTGGGATGCTAGCCTCCAGGTGGGACCTGGGGATCCCCAAGAATTACAGTTTATCCCCAGACTACAGAAACGAGTTCCCCTGGAGAAAATGAATGCTTTTTGACTCTATGACATTGTATCCCACTGAGGTCCCTGTCCTCCCCAGGCTCCATCCCCACATCTCCAGGAGTTTCCCAACCTGGATCTGGCAACCCTACCCCCCATCCCCCACTGGTGGCCAGGGGGAACCTGGCAATGCTGTTGGCCCCGTTTAGTAGAGACAAGCAATGGCAAACCACCTGTTTGTCTCCTGCCTTGAAAAGCCTACTGTGTGGCCATAAATCAGCTGCAACTTTGCGCAAAATATCTCTCTCCTTATATATTCAGGAGTGGGGTGGCACATTCTGAACATTCCACACGCTCCTAAATCAGTTGGCTCCATGATGTGTCACTGGCTGCATTGCCTGAGTCCCACCTCCAACATTCTAAACAGTTTGCTGTTCCTCCCCCCCCCAAGCCAGTCAGAACACAGAGGTCGTTTGCATATGATTGGCCTTTGCCTCTAACATTCTAAACAGTTTCCTGTTGCTTTTGGGAGTTATTGAATGTGTCCTGAGATAAAATATATCTCCCTGGGCGTTTTCGCACATGCCATTAGCCTCTCTTTTCCTCCTCATTTCCCCCTGTGAGACTCCTCCTGAGCAACCGTCTCCAATTTTCCACTACAGCAATCAGCTCCTCTTTCCCCCCCGCAGTTTTCTGTTCACAGTAGTGGTTGCTGCGAGGCTTTCTGCTGCTGCCCCATCCATTCCCCCTCCCCTTCCCTCCCCCCTGCTCCTCCCTCGTTCCCCGCTTTTCCTTTTTTTAAAAAAAACACATGCGTGGTAATGTTATAACGACATAGTGGAATGACCACAGTGCATCACCCGCCTTCCTCTTCCCAGAATTCATCAAGTCCCTCCTCAGTATTCAAATTTTCCCACCGTTCTGGGTTGGTGCAAAATGATTGGCGGGCTACACAGACTTCCAATGTCACTGGAGGAAACCCCCCCCCCCATGGGTGGATTCTCCGATGTGAACTGAAATGTCGTGTGCTTAACCCGATCAAGGCAACAAAATGGAGGATGGGCAACATGGCGTCAGCTGGCCCGTGTAAAGTAAAAAAAAAATTACATAAATGGTGGTGGTGGTGGCGGCAGCTGAGGAGGAGCAGCATGACACGCAGACCAGTCTCCCCGCTCCGCAGGAATAGTTATAGCCCCTAGAAAACAGTTCAACCCATTTCTGTGACTTTTCTGCAAAGAAGCGCGCCCAGCCTGCTCTGCAGGGGCTGCTGCTGGGGCCCAATGGCACCCGGCTCCCAAATGGCCAATGGAACGCTACCAAGAAACGGCAAATCCATCCCCCCCCCATAATAGATGTGAACGTGTGTGTATTATATAAAGACAACAATCTTCCCTTGCTGCATCAATATGTCGTTATGTCGATATGACGTTATAAGGATTTTCTTTTTTAAAAAAAAAAAAAGGAGGGGGGGAAATGTTGCTTCAGGATCGTGGGACCACACACAGGGAGCAGAAAGGAAGGCAAGCGTTCCCCGCCCGCCCACCCGCTTGCTTGCCGCGGCTTCTCTGTGGGTTTCTGGAGGAAAGCACCCACCGCCAGCTCTGCACGGGCTGTTGCTGGGGAAGCCCAAACAAAGGGCAGCAGTTACCTGGGAGCACAGGGAGCTCTCAGGCCAATGGCACCCGGCTCATGCTACCAAGAAACAGCAAATCCATCCCCCCCCATAATAGATGTGAACGTGTGTGTATTATAAAAAGACAACAATTGTGCCGTCTTCCCTTGCTGCATCAAAATTTCATTATGATGTTGTAACGTTATAAGGGCCTTTTAAAAAAAAAGAGGCGGGGAAGTTATGCTTCAGGATCGTAGGACCACACACAGGGAGCGGGAAGGAAGACTCACGTCCCCAGCCTGCCCGCCCACTTGCTTCCCGCGGCTTCTCCGCGGGTTTGTAGAGGAAAGCACCCACCGCCAGCTCTGCACGGGCTGTTGCCGGGGAAGCCCAAACAAAGGGCAGCAGTTACCTGGGAGCAAGCACAGGGAGCTCTCGGGCCAATGGCACCCGGCTCCTGCTACCAAGAAATGGCAAATCCACCTCGCCAACGCAGTCCCTGTGGTGGGATCTTGCCTCCCTGCCTCCTTATTTCGATATAACGTTAGGAGGACTCGTTTCAAAAAAAAAATTCAAGAAACGTCCACCGCGGGGCGGGCCAGATGGAGGGTGGGCGAGTGGGTGTGTCCTCATCTAGGCTTCTCCACCGGAGTAAACAGGAAACACCGCTAGGAACAGGATTTTCTTGCTCCAGGGAAGCTCCGGAGCAGTGCAGTGATACTCTGGAGGAAATTGTGAGCACGGAGCAAATGGTGGGAAACTGACCAGAAGCTCCAGTGCTAGCTTCGGTGTAAACCGCAGGGAAAAGATAGTGAGAAAACGCCCCCAGTCTTACTATCAACGGTCACTGGAGTTGCCAATCACCATGTTCCGTAACTGCAGCACATCATTTCCCCTACAGAAAATTTCCCAGCTATCTCCCAGCTATTACAACTGATCTCCAGATGACCAAGATCAGTTCTCCTGGAGACAATGGCTGCTTTGTGCAGTGGACTCTATGGCATTATACCCTGCTGAAGTCTATCCACACCCCAAACCCTCCCCTCCTGCAAAGTACTGGAGTTGGAGATGTGTTGTAGTGAATCAGCAAGCATGTTTATTAGTGGGTCAGATAAAGCATGACAACCCGGGCTAAGGGGCCCTCTTTTATTCTGGCCGGAGCCACACCTCCGGCCTCACCCAATTGTTCCGATAGGACCTTAAGATTATGGTTACAGATCATAGGTTCCCTAGAGGATCCTAGGCACTAGATTGGTGGCAAGTTACGATCCGGTCAGCTATTGTTCTTCCTGATCCAAGCTCAGGTAGCTGGCCTGGCCATGTGCTTTAGCCACGTGGCAGTCGCCATTACAGGGAGTGCATGGTGACTGCCATTGCTTACAGTACACCCCTCCCCCCATGGTCTGGATCCCCCCTAGGTCACATAGCCTTTTAGGTAGGTGGGCCAGTGTTGCTCCTGCCCTGAGCATCAGGAGGTGGTTGTTTGTGGAGCCTGCTCCTGCTTGGGCTGCTGGTGCTGGTACCAGTTCATGGTGATCGTCCATGGGAGACATAGGGGGTGCTGGGGTTTGTGGTTCTGTTGCTGGGGGAGACCTGGGGAGCTTGGCTGGGTCCATGTCTGGGTCAGTTTCCTGGAGTGGCACCGGGTCCGGAATATCGCCCTCACAGTCCCTGGTGGTGGTGGGAGTGTATGCTGGGAGATGTCGGTGTAGCTGTTCGATGTGGTGTCTCCACACTTGACCCTCCTCCCCGGAGACCTCATAGGAGAGAGGGCCCATCATGCAGATGATGTGCCCTGGGAGCCATGTGGGACCTCTAGCATAGTTCCGCACATAGACGGGGTCTTCTGGGGAAAAAAAATGTGGAGCTTTGGGAAGTTGGGTTCCGCGCTGTGTTCAGGTGCGCGGTCAGAGTGGAGGCGGTCAAGCATGGTGCCAAGTCGTCAGCCCATCAAGACCTCTGCAGGGTTGTGTCCCATGATGAAGTGTGGAGTTGCTTGCTGGCCAAAGAGGAACACTGCCAGCTTGAACTCCCAGTCACTGTGGTCCATGCACTGGAGGGCCTCCTTGGTCATGTAAACCATGCGTTTGGTTTGCCCATTGGTTGCCGGGTGGAATGGCGCAGATCGAGTGTGTTGTAGGCCAAGGGAGTCCATGAAGTGCTGGAACTCTGTGGATGTAAACACTGTGCCGTTATCGATTACTAGAACATCTGGGAGGCCATGTGTGCAGAAAATGCACCACATTGCTCTAATGGCCACGTTGGAAGAGGTGGCTCGTACCGGCACCACCTCAAGCCACTTGCTGTAGCTGTCCACAAGGATAAAGAACAGCTGTCCTTGGACCGGCCCCACAAAGTCCAGGTGGAGCCATGACCAAGGCTTGTGCACTGATTCCCAGGGCCGCACGGGTGCATGGGGTGGCTCGGGCCAGGACTCCTGGCACTTTACACATCTGTGGACCTGGTCCTCGATATCCTTGTTCGGGTCTGGCCACCACACATAGCTGTGAGCCAGTGCCTTCATCTGGACGATTCCATCTCCCAGATGGCTCTGCCCAGTTTCTTGGTCCTTCACCAATCACAGACTGAGGGGCGGGGGTGGGGTGGTGCTCTTCATTCAGGAAGCTTACTCCTTCAGGGCGCTCCCACCGCTGAAACTCGCAGGCATAGAATGCTCTGGCCTGGTGTGGGAAACCAGGGAGAGTTTGGCTATCTGGGTGGTGTACTGACCACCCAATGTGCCACCCACTAGCCTGTCATCTCTAGTTGATGCCGTGGTTGGTTGGGCGTTGGAGTACCCAAGGCTTATAGTCTTGGGGAACTTCAACATACATGCCGATGACCTTGTCTATTTGCACATGATTGCACTCCACGGATGACAGGGTCTGCGAGTAGTACACCACCGGCACTTCCCGCCCGTTGGGCAACCGATGGCCCAGAACTGCTCCCACCTCATAGGGAGAGGCATCGCATGCCAGGATGACTGGCAGGGACTCATTGAAATGAGCCAGGACTGTGTTGGATACAAGTAGGTCCTTCATGGCACAGAACCCTGCCGTGTGATGTGCCCCCCAGGCCCAGTGTGAACCCTTGTCCAAAAGCCTGTGAAGGGGCTCTGCTACCGCCACCTTGTGGGGGAGGATGGTGTGGTAGAAATTTAGGAGTCCTAAGAACGCCTGGAGCTCTGCCTTAGAGGAGGGGATGGATGCCTCCATGATCGCTTTCACCTTCTCCGGCATCGGGTGGATGCCATGAGCATCCACGGTGAATCCCAGGAACATGACGGAAAGGACACCCAGGATGCAGTTCTCCTTCTTGGGGTGCGCCCTTTGAGGGCCGACAACACAGCTGGCAGACGTCATCCTTGTCCAATGCCTCAGAGCCAGAGGAGACTGTGTGATGTGCAGCAGCAGAGCCTTGGTGCTCATCCTGCAACATCTCGTGTCAGGTTCCCTGTCATGTTTCGCTTTTCTATGTTTATCCTGGTTACAGGTCCCGGCGGGAGATCGGCATCAACTTCTGCTCTGACGGTTTCTTCCGCCCCTTCCCCTCCTCACCCCTCCTCCTTCAGAATGAACTCAGATGTTTTGCTAGACTCATGTTATCTCTGTTGCTGCTTTTGTAACCTTGGGCAACTGGGCCTCTGCTTTTCCAAGTGCCTTTTGCGGGGGATTGCATGTAGGGAAATCACAGGGCCGGGGATGAAAATGTAGCGCTGCTTACGCACCTTTTTTTCCTGAGAAAGTAACGGTAGTACATTTTGGCACTTGTTTAGTCTTTTGCCATTGGTACCCGCGTTTTTCCTCTAGTTTGAATTCACTATATCAATTCCTCCTTCTCTGTATTTGGTATCACTAACAACGCAAGTGTGTTCCTGAAAGACCATTAAGAATAAAGACTTTGGGGTTTCCGGTCGGAGGAATGGAGGTCTGACACGCTTTGCAAATGCGCAAGGTGGACAGCGGCTCTTCCTGACAGCTTGGGTGGATTGATCCACCTGACGCAACCTCACACAGGTAGTGTGAGGACCAGCAAGCAATATAATCCAGGTTTGAGCAACCTCGGTGAAGGGAAAGTCTCGGAGGAGACTTTTCCGACACCTTGAGCACTGCAGCCAAAGAGGATTCTTGCGAGTATCTCTAAGGAGCCGAGCTGAGCTGAAAAATTCAGCATAAAACCTCCAATTCCCCTGATTCCTTAACAAAGAAGACAAAGTTTAAACGTTGGGACCACATCTGAAGTGAAGTAACAACAAAAGGTAACGGAAAAAAGTTTTTTGCCTTACCACCGCCGCGTTTTGAAAGACGAAAAACAGATCGGGTGAAGCAATAGACTGTTGTTGATTGGATGAGAGCAGTTTTGAAGCGCTAAAAAACCGAATTTGAACTTAAAAAGCCAAAAAAACAAGTTGTTTAACATTCCTGCGGTTAAGAAGAGTCGGGAGGGGAAGCCAAGCATCGCGAGACGAAGAGGGAGAAGGGAACCAAGCATCGCGAGATTAAGACGTGAGGACTGAATCAGGAAGTGACGGATAGAAGAGCAGACAAGAAGGGAAAAGGAGAAGGACCGGAAGAAGGTAAAGGGGAATTTAAATACTGCCGGACCAGAAAGGGGACTCTAAATACTGCCGGACCAGAAAGACCATAACAGGAAGTGATGTGCAGAGAGCAGACAAGTAAAGAAAAGGAAGGGACAAAAGGAAACTACGGCAAGCCAGAAGCAAGGTAAAAAGACTATAACCTTTGACATTAACCATAGAGAAGTCGCGCCCACCATTTTGGATTTATAAAAATTTTAAACTGCAATATCTCAAAGATTATATAACTTAGAAGGCTGAAACCAACATAATTTGACTTGGCAAGATTAGCTTGTTTGAATGCACTAATTGGTGTTTGATTTGGAAAACAAGATAAAATCGATTTTTTTAAAGAGGCAAAACGGACCGCGGACTAAGATCGAGAGCAGCTACATGGTCCTCTCCTACAATGGCAGCAAAAAAAGAAAAAGAGCTACTAGCCATTACGGAAGCAATGGAAAAGAAAATGTTAGACGCTATAGGAGAGGTAAATGTTAAAATGAATAATATAGCGGCTCAAGCAGATAAAAATTTCATGGAATTAAAAGCAGAATTTCAAAAATTATCCACAAGAACACAAGATATAGAAACTAAAGTAAAAGAACTGGAAGAAAACACCCATAAGACAATGAGAGAGAACGAGAGGATGGAAAAGATGATGCATTATAAAGATATGCAAAATCATTTGAGATTTCAAGGGATCGAGGAAAAATTGAATGAGGACATTTTTACAAGAATGCAAGAAGCAATAGCAGATTTTTTACAAGAACAGGAAGAAGTTGTTAAAGAACACATGGATCTTGTTTATAGAGTTAACTCTACATATGCAAGAGACAAAAACATACCAAGAGATGTGGTTGTCCAATTTACAATGAAAAGAACAAAAGAACAAATCTACAGGAAGTGCTTTACTGACCCTTTTGTAATAGATGGAAAGAAAATCATAGTAATGAAAGAATTGCCTAGAGCAATACTGCAAGAAAGGAAAAAATTCAAGCATCTGACGGATAAACTGAAGGAGAAAAAAATCAGATTTCGTTGGGAAATACCTCAAGGACTAAGCTTTTATTATGGCAACTCCAGAGTAGTGATTAAAAGCACAGAAGAAATGTATGCATTCCTGGGAGAGAATAAAGATGATTTTGGAGATATTTAAGAACATATCAAAATGGATTACAAAATACTTACATGGGATGTAAATGGACTAAATTCACCCCAAAAACGTAGAATGGTAGGTCATTGGTTGGAAAAACAAAAATGTAATATAATTTGCTTGCAAGAAGCTCATCTTAAAAAACAAGACCATAAATATTTAATGAGGAAAAAATTGGGAGAAGAATTTTATTCTTTAGCAAGCAACAAAAAAAATGGTGTTGTAACATATGTTTAAAAAGATTTGGAACCTAAAGTAATATTCAAAGACAAAGATGGAAGACATTTAGCTATTGAAATTTTACTGCAAGGATTGAAAACTTTGATTGTGAACATTTATGCTCCGAATGGAGCTAAAGAAATTTTTTTTAAAGAACTTCAAATGGAATTGGACAATGTAAACTATGATCAAATTATGATGTTAGGAGACTTCAATGGAACTGTAGTTAATAAACTAGACAGGCGCTCTAAAAGAAAGGATGAGACGTTAGGGAAGCTTCCAAAAAATTTTTTTGAACTGATAAAACAAGAAAAGTTGGAAGATATTTGGAGGAAAGCTAACCCACAAGGAAAAGATTTTACCTTTTACTCTAACAGACATGACTCACATTCAAGAATTGACATGATTTGGATGACTACTAACCTAACCTTTAAGACAAGAAAAGTGGAAATTTTACCCAGAATAATCTCAGATCACAATCCGTGTTTATGGACAGCTGGGCAGATTAAAAAACAAAAGAGATGGAGAATAAACGAGGACTTATTAGATAATCAAGAAATAATTAAAAAATTACTTGAAGAAACAGACCTATACTTCCAAGTAAACATGCAGAAAGAAGTTAAAATTCAAACCATATGGGATGCATACAAAGCAGTGATGAGAGGACTATTGATATCGTTAAATGCTAAAGATAATAAAAAGAAAAAAGAGCAATATGAAAATATTCTACAAGCCATTAAAACAAAGGAAGAAGAACTGAAGAAGAAACCAGGGAAAAAGAAACTGCAAAAGGAAATTTGGATGCTACAAGACCAAGCAAAAGCCATTTTGAACCAAGAGATGTACTGGAACTTAAAAAAACTTCAACAAAAAGCATTTGAAGGTGCAAATAAACCCGGAAAATACTTAGCATGGCAATTAAAGAAAAAACGTGAAAATAAATTTATCACTAAAGTGATAAGAGATAATATTGAGATAATAGATAACAAAGGAATAAAAAGAGAATTTTTTAAATACTACGCAAAACTTTTTAAGAAGGAAAACAAAGACAGAAGAAAGATTAAAGAATACCTGCAAACATTAAAGTTACCAAAACCAACAGAGAAAATTAAAGAACTATTTAATAATCCAGTATCATTACAAGAGATCAAAAATGCAATAAATGACTCAAAATTAGGTAAAGCACCTGGACCGGATGGATTTACAGCGAAGTTCTACAAAACGTTACAGGAGTCAGTTTCACCAGTGTTACTGCTATTGATGAACGATATAAGAGTTACTGGAGAGGTACCAGAAACCTGGAAAGATGCATCCATCTCACTGATCCCGAAAGAAAATCAAGATTTGACCAATGTTAAGAATTATAGACCGATTTCTTTACTGAATAATGATTATAAGATTTTTGCTAAGATTATAGCGGATAGACTAAAAGAGCACCTTAAAGAGACTATACAAACAGAACAAGCAGGGTTCTTACCTAGTCGACAAATAAGGGACAATCTAAGAGTAGTAGTGGATGCTATAGAATACTACGACAAACATCCTGAAAAGGAAGTGGGCCTTTTCTTTTTAGATGCGGAGAAAGCGTTTGATAATTTAAACTGGGATTTTATGTTTGAAGTTTTAGAACATCTTGAGATTGGTGAATATATGCTTAACTTCATTAAAGCAATATATAAAGAACAGAAATCCTCATTAATAATTAATACCGAAAAGACAGACGATTTTAAAGTTGAAAAAGGAACAAGACAAGGATGCCCACTTTCGCCGCTGCTATTTATTTGGATTTTAGAAGTTCTACTGTTAAATGTGAAGGAAGACAAAGATATTAAAGGCTTAACAACTAAAGGTTTTTCTTTTAAATATAGGGCCTTTGCAGATGATGTGATGTTTATAGTGGAAGACCCCTTATCCACATTACCACATTTGTTACAGAGAGTAAAAGAGTTTGGTGACTTAGCAGGATTTTATGTAAATAAAAACAAATCGAAAGTAATGTGCAAAAATATGTCAAATAAGAAACAAAACGAGTTACAAAAACTTACAGAATGTGAGGTGGTGAAAAAGACAAAATATCTGGGTGTAAACCTAACTATGAAAAATATTGATCTTTATAAAAATAATTATGAAAAATTATGGTTGCAAATTATGCAGGATATTAAAAAGTGGAATGTATTGAATTTGTCATTGCTGGGTAGAATTGTGGTGGTCAAGATGAATGTGTTACCACGATTAATGTTTTTGTTTCAAACTATTCCAATTGTGAAAGATGTAAAAACATTCAAATGTTGGCAGAAGGAGCTGTCTAAATTTGTGTGGGGAGGGAAAAAACCAAGAATTAAGATGAAAATAATGTGTGATGCCAAAGAAAGAGGAGGGTTTCAACTACCAAATCTAAGGTTATACCATGATGCAATATGTTTGACCTGGGTAGGGACATGGACTATGTTACAAGATAGAATGTTATTGTCCCTGGAAGGTCATGATTGTAGATTTGGGTGGCATGCATATTTGTATTATGGCAAAACAAAAATGGACAATATGTTTAAACATCATTATTTGAGAAGAACACTAATGGATACGTGGACAAGATATAAAAACTTTTTTTCAGAAGAGATACCCATGTGGATTGTACCCGCAGAAGTCTTACATCCAACATCAAGATATAAAGGACAAGATTGGCTGAAGTATAGAGACTTATTAATAAGACATGGCAAGGATTTCAAACTGAAGGAGCAGCATCAGATTGACTTTGATTATGGTTGGTTAAGATATAGACAAATATATGATTTGTATAGAAGTGATAAAAAACACGGTTTCAGGGGAAAAAATAATGAAATAGAACAAGTTTGGGAGGAAGGTGGGAAAAAATGATTTCTAAAATGTATAAAGTCTTGCTAAAATGGTTTAATGCAGATGAAATGGTAAAAGAACAAATGGTAAAATGGGCGATAAACTTTAACAAAGACATTGAAATGGAATCTTGGGAATTTTTATGGGAAAATGCTATGAGTATATCTACGTGTTATAACTTAAAAGAAAATTGTTTTAAAATGATGTATAGATGGTATATGACACCAAAAAAATTGCAAATATTGGTCAAAATATGTCTAACAAATGTTGGAAGTGTAAAAAGAAAGAAGGTTCTTTTTATCATATGTGGTGGACTTGTGATAAAGCAAAGATTTATTGGTCAAAAATACATGCAGAAATGGAAAAAATCTTGAAATGTACATTTAAGAAGTTGCCTGAAATGTTATTGCTAGGACTTAACTAGAAGAGATAAATGTAAAGAAAAGGACAATAATATGGTATATGATTACAACAGCAAGAATGGTGTATGCACAAAACTGGAAAAATGAAAAAATACCAGAGGTGTGGGAATGGTTGAAAAAACTGTTATATATGGCTGAAATGGATAAATGGACTAGAAAATTGAATAATCTCTACTCAGAGACCTTTCTAGAAGACTGGAAAGATTTGAAAGAATATGTTGAAAAATACTGGGATATGAAAAACTACATTTATTCATGGTTATAATAGCATAAAGGAATAGAAATATATTATATGAATGTTTTAGTTAAAATTAGACAATGAAGCTGTTTTTATTTAGAAATACATAAGAGTATAGAAAATAAGAATTGGTGTATAAGTATTTTAAAGATATATAACCGTTACCAGAAATGAAACATAGATATAAGTATTATTATTTTGAATAAAATGGAAAATGTGTTATGCTTCAGAGGTGGTGGGAAACCACCAAAACAAGATAAAAATAGAATGTACAAATAGAACAAAATGTTATATAATATGGAAAAAGGGATTTGTATAAGGTAAATGTATTATTTTTTGTCAGAATCTGCAAATTCAGCCAATGTATTACCTCACACATGGACTGATCATAAGAATCTGGAGGCGCTGCGCACTCAGAGGTCCCTCAACGCCAAGCAGCTGCGATGGGCCGATTTCTTCTCCAAGTTTAACTTTGTGCTTAAGCATTTTCCTGGGAAAGCTAACTCCTTGGCAGACGCGCTGTCCAGGTTGCCCCAACATGAAAGTGTCAAGGAAGAGGTGTTTGACTCCATGTTCTCCCCCCAACAGTTAGGGGGGGCGGTGGTCACCAGGAGCCAAGCTAAGAAGGCCCAGTTGGACATTGGGAAATGTGATTGGGGGGGGGATTATGCTCCTGAGGAGATAGAGGAATTGGAAGCTCTGGAGGAATGCTCTAAGAGAGAGGATCAATGTTGGCTGCATGGAGACAAACTAGTGGTGCCGAAGGTCAAACGTAAAGAGATATTGTTAACCTGCCACTCATCTAAGCTAGCCGGACACTTTGGCTTCCTAAAAACACTTAATTTGATCCAGCGTCAATTCTGGTGGCCGCACATGCGCCGAGACGTCTCCGACTTTGTCTCGGCTTGCCAGACCTGTTTAATGTGCAAAAAGTGGGGGGGGAAAGTTCCGGGATTGTTGCACCCCCTACCCACCCCCTCAAGACCCTGGGAGGCCATAGCCATGGACTTTATCACCAATTTGCCCCCTTCTAAGGGAAAAACGGTCATTTGGGTGGTGGTAGACACATTCTCGAAGCAAGCGCATTTCACCCCTTTCAAGCAATTGCCCACCGCTAAAGGGATGGCCAAAGCTTTTTTCAATCACGTGATTAAATTACACGCTTTTCCAAAGAGAGTGGTATCCGACCGGGGTAGTCAGTTCGTTGCCAGCTTCTGGCGGGAGCTCCTGAAAATGATGGACATAGAACCAGCCCTGAGTTCGGGTTACCACCCAGAGACCGATGGCCAATCCGAACGAACTAATCAAATATTGGAGCAGTTTCTGAGATGTTACACTAATTATCACCAAGACAACTGGGTGGAATTGCTGCCGTTTGCAGAATATAGTTACAACAATGCAGTGCACTCTTCCACGGGAGTCTCCCCTTTCATGGCAGTGGGGGGTTTCGAGGGGAAACCATTGCCTACCATTGAGAATGTCCCCAAAGCTTCCCCATCGGATTTTAAAAGTTGGTGGTCCAGTCTCCAGGACTCATGGCCATTAATAGGCAAGGCATTGGACCATGCCAAAGAGGATTACAAAAAATATGCTGATCGAGGGCGAGCACCAGGATGGGATCTCCAACCCGGGGACTCTGTCTATCTCTCCACCAAAAATATTCATGGGTTGCAGCCCAGCAGAAAACTAGGATGGAAATATGTTGGACCCTATAAAGTACTGCACAAAATATCGGATGTGTCTTTTGAACTGGAACTGCCTAAATCACTGAGTTCTGTGCACCCTGTGTTTCATTTCAGCCTATTGAAGAAGGATCCTGGGCCGAATGCTTGGCATCCAGCTCCTCCAGTTCCTCCTCCACTGATGAAGGAGGGGGCCCCTCACTTCGAGATAACTGAAATCCTTGATTCCAAGATGCGAAGAGGCCGGTTATATTACTTAGTTAGATGGTTAGATTTCGGCCCGGAACACAACGAGTGGATTCGCTCAGAACATGTTCATGCTCCTAAACTGACCAAACTGTTTCATAAAATGTTTCCTGATAAAGCTAGGTGAAGTGAATTATGAGGAGGGCAGGGTGTCAGAATCTGCAAATTCAGCCAATGTATTAGCCAGAGATAGAGTTAACTTTTTGCATGCATGTCTTTAACTATCCTATGTATCTAAAGTATATTTGAACCTATGTAACCATAATGCATTGTTCCTGTCTTGGTCGGGAGGGTGACAACCATGATTTGCGAGAACAAGGAGGCCTCACATCCCTGCCTCCGCATTCCAGCTGCTCCGGCAGTAACTTCAAGGGGAGGATGCTTCTCATCTCTTATCAAATGCAAAAGAACCTTGGAGCCATTGATTGTTATGTGAACTCGAAACATCTGAGGGGTCTGGTTTGGGAGAGGAAATTTACTGCTTAACACCTCACTTTTTTCCTGTGAGAACCAAACGGTCAAGACACCTTCTAGCCCGCCAATTTTCCCTTAAGGGGATTGGCTATCTATGGGTAATTCAAACTCCTTGGAATGGTATAATAGACCCGCTTGTATTATTTGTCTCATCTCTGACAATAATCCGAGATGCTGTACTAATGTAGGAATAGGTAATAAAGAACTGTGGTTAACCAACCAGGATCTGATCCTTGACTACTTTGAGCAGAACTCTCACATTTTTGATGGGTTTTTTTTGAAAAATAAAAATTTCTTTACAAAAAAAAAAAAGAATAAAGACTTTGATTTGAAATACAAGGCCTGACTTATTGGATCTAATCAGAAGTCTCACAGATTGTTAGTGATCCTTCTAGTCGGGAAGGAGTGAAACCCAGACCTGGCCATGTCAGATGATGGGTCCCTCATTCCCACCTCGACCCCTGAAACACTGGTCTCCACTGCACCTGTGGAGCCGGTGACCACGAACTATTATTCCTATGCTTCCCTCAGTCGGGGGGCAGCCACAGGTGGTGCAGAACCCTTACCAAGGTATTCCTGGTCGACCTTTGGTGGGGGTACCTTGGAGTCCTGGGTCCATGACAGGCGAGGATCGCACATGCAGTTCTCAGATGATGAGAGGGACTCCTGGAGGTTGAGTTTGGTCCCAGACGAACGTGAGACCCCTCGGCCATCAGAGAGAGGTACAGATGACCTCTGGAAGCAGATGGACCAGAGATTCGATGAGATGCATGACCAGCTGGCAGTGGAACTACGAGAGGCACTACTCGAGATGCAACAAACCGTGCTGGGAGCAGCTGCGGGAGCGGTCCCTCTGGCTGGAGCCGGAGGGGGAGGTGGAGTGCCAGCTCAGCAGCAGGATGGCGGAGTGGGACCTCCGCAACAACCACCCACAGGTCCCCAGCAGCCGCCAGCAGCAGCAGCACAGCTGCCCCTCCGTCCTGTGCACCGGTTATATCGGCAGCCACCCAACGATCCCTTAACAGCTACGTTTGATGGGGAGCCTGATAAACTTCATTTTTTCATCATCGAGATCAAGCTGTTTTTGGGAACTTGGGGCCACCTTTACCCTACCGAACGTGAAAAGGTTGGCTATATTGGCTCTAAGCTGCAGGACACTGCAAGTGACTGGTATGTGAGTCTGCACAACCCCCCGGGTCCTGAATGAGATCAGTAAATGACTTTATGTGGGCCCTCCGGCAGCACTATGAGGATCCCTTGGGGGAGGAGAAAGCCAGGAATCAGCTGCAGAAGCTGGTTCAGGGCCGATCCTCTGTAAGGGAGTACCCTGCCCAATTTCGTAGAATAGCTGCAAAGGTGCAGGGCTGGGGTCAAGATTTCTTCATCGAGAAGTACCGGGAGGGGTTGAACCATGAGATTTACGAGACTGTGCTGAGAAATGATCGGCCGGGCTCCTTGGCAGCTTGGATGAGAGCGGCGGCCGATGTGGAGGAGAGGTTCACACTGATTAAACTGAGTTCACCGGCCTGTCATTCCCTTGTTAAGAGCACACCGAAGCCCAAATTTAAAACAGCTGTTCAAGAGCTCCGGGATGCTGGGTTCAAGCAAGGACTATGCATGCAGTGTGGGGAGAGTGGCCACTTTGCATCTTCCTATCCCCTGGGAGCCCCGAAAGCATCGAAGACTTCCCAGCCAACTCCTGGAGGAACACCACGGCCCACGAAAGGAGCTTTTAAACCCCGGGCTTTACAGCTGGAAGGGGCACCGGCAGAGAGCGAGAATTTTACGTTGGAAGCTGTAACAGCTCAGCCGTGGGAAACTTCCCAGACCTGCAGTAGGAGGTGCGGAACTGCAGGTCCCCCCTCAGGCCGCGCTGCCAACGGTGAACAGTCCCGGGCCTTTACTCTATATGGTTGTGACTGTTATTGCCCCTGGAAGTGGCAGCCACATCAGGGTGCGTGCCCTTATTGATTCGGGGTGTGCTAGAGACTTGATTAGTCCTTTAGTGGTAGAGGGTTGGGACCCAAGGTTAACACACTGTCTGAGCCTCTGCGCTTCACTCAGATGGATGGATCTGAAATGAAAGAGGCTTGCATAGCAGAGACTGAACCTTTGATTTTGGGGACTGGGGATCACTGGGAGCAGAGAGCCTTTGTTATCACCCCCCACGCCCAGTTCCCTATGGTATTGGGGAGTCCGTGGTTGGGAGCTCATGACCCCTATGTCAAGTGGAGTGAAGGGAAGATTACATGGGTCGATCGCAAATGTTCACAGCATAAATGGAATCCCGGCTGGGGTTCGGGACCTCCCTCCACCCCCTTCGCTTGCTTGGTCTCAGAGAACTTAAACAAAATCCCTCCGGAGTACCGAGACCTGGCTGAGGTGTTCAGTGAAACAGAGGCTGATGAACTCCCCCCCCCCCCCATAGACTTACTGATTGTGCTATAGAACTGTTACCTGGGGAGAAGTTGCCAAAAGGAAAATTATATTCTATGAGTCCCACGGAGAGAGATGAACTGCGGAAGTTTTTGGATAAAAACCTAGCGCGGGGTTTCATTCGGCCAGCGAAATCTTCTTTTGCTGCCCCAGTTCTGTTCCAGGAAAAGAAGGATGGTGGCTTATGACTTTGCACAGACTATATGGGGTTGAATACCATTTCCACCTCTAATGCTTACCCCTTGCCCCTGATCAAAGACTTGTTAGCAGAGGCGGCTAAGGGAAAGTTTTTTTTCTAAATTGGATTTACGAGAAGCCTATTTTTGAGTGTGCATCAAAGAGGGGGATGAATATAAGACTGCCTTTAATACTCCCCTAGGACAATTCGAATACTTGGTTATGCCCTTTGGTTTGACTGGAGGTCCTGGAGTTTTTATGAGCTTAATTAAGGAGGTGTTGCACAAGCATTTATTTAAGGGGGTGCTCTGTTAACTTGATGATATCATTGTTTATTCACAAGATAAACCTTCCCATGTTAAATTGATGAGAGAAGTGTTGTCCACCCTCATGAACCATAAACTCTTTGCCAAACTGTCAAAATGCAAGTTCAACTGCACTGAAATTGACTTCTTGGGCTACCGCATTTCCCCAAGGGGTTTAGAGATGGACCCAGCCAAGGTGGAGGCAGTAGTCACATGGGAAGCCTCCCCGCACACACAAACAGCTACAAAGCCTATTAGGATTTTGCAACTTCTACAGAACTTTTTTAAAGGACTTTGCAACAGTCACCTTACCCTTAAATGATCTATTAAAAACAAAAGGAAAAGGGCCTGAAGCCGGCAAGTCGGGTGAGCGCCTGAACTGGTCACCTGAGTGTCAGGCCGCCTTTGACAAACTAAAAACCCTTTTCACTTCAGAGCCTATCCTGGCCCATCCAGATGAGACTCGGGAATTCATTGTACATGTGGATGCTTCTGATGTGGCCATGGGGGGGGGGCAATTCTGCAAAAAGGGGAGGATGGGAAGTTGCACCCTTTGGCGTATGTCTCCAAAAAATTTAATGAGACTGAGAAACACTGGTCAGTGTGGGACAAAGAAGCTGCAGCCATCCGTCTTGCCTTGTCTACCTGGAGGCATTGATTAGAGGGGGCACAGATGCCATTTGAGATTTGGACAGATCATAAAAATCTGGAGGCGTTGCGGACCCGTAGAACTTTGAATGCAAAACAGCTCCGGTGGGCTGATTTCTTTTCCAAGTTCAATTTCAAACTGCAGCATTTTCCTGGAACATCTAATCCATTAGCAGACGCGTTGTCCAGGCTTCCCCAACATGAGTCTAGGAGGGAAGAAGTGTTTGATTCCATGTTTTCTCCTGAACAACTTAGTGGAGCTGTTGTCACCAGAAGCCAAAAGCAGCCGGCTGCCACGGCTCCCTCTTCTGAGTGGATTACAAAATGTGCAATGGAATACTCTCAGCAGGATCGGGAGGAATGGAGTGGGGAGGAGGGTTTGGAACAAAAGCCTGATGGTTGCTGGTATAAGGGATCAAAATTGGCGGTGCCTAATTCTCTTAGACTTTCTGTTTTGAATGCCTGCCATGAATCTAAGCTTGCTGGACACTTTGGGTATTTAAAAACTTTGAACTTACTTCAGAGACAGTTTTGGTGGCCACGGATGCGTAAGCATGTCTCAGACTATGTAACTTCATGCCAAACCTGTCTAATGTGCAAAAAACGAGCAGGAAAGCCTCCAGGTCTCTTACAACCCCTGCCCACCCCCTCCCGACCTTGGGAAGACATTTCCATGGACTTCATTACTGATCTACCGCCCAGCAAAGGGAGAACTGTAATCTGGGTGGTAGTGGATTTATTTTCCAAGCAGGCACACTTTGTCCCCTTCAAGAAATTGCCCACTGCTAAGGGTTTGGCCAAGGTGTTTTTTAATCACGTGGTGAAATTACATACTTTTCCTAGGCGTATAATTTCTGCTAGGGGGACTCAATTTGTTGCCACCTTTTGGTGGGAGCTTTTGCAGACCATGGGCATTGAGCCAGCCCTTAGTTCTGCTTACCACCCAGAGATGGATGGCCAATCCGAATGAGTTAATCAGATCTTGGAACAATTCTTGAGGTGTTATTCAAACTACCACCAGGATAATTGGGTGGATTTGCTACCTTTTGCTGAATACAGCTACAATAATCCAGTGCATTCGTCTACTGGTGTGTCTCCTTTTCTAGCGGTGGGGGGGTATGAAGGAAATCCACTGCCAAATATCTGACCCTCTACAGACAGCTCACCCTCCCGTTTTGAATCTTGGTGAGCTAAACTGCAGGACTCTTGGGCCCTCATTGCCAAAACCCTGGATCGGGCCAAAGAGGATTACAAAAAATACGCGGACCGGAATAGGGCTCCTGGTTGGGAGTTGGAGCCTGGAGACTCTGTTTATGTGTCCATTAAGAACATTCACGGCTTACAGCCAAGCCGGAAATTGGGATGGAAATACATCGGCCCTTTTAAAGTTTTGGGCAAAATTTCCCCTGTATCTTTTGAACTGGAATTGCCTAAGTCACTGAACTCTGTTCATCCTGTATTCCATTACAGCTTGTTGAAGAAAAACCCTGGGCCGAATTCCTGGCGTCCAGAGTTTCCAGCACCTCCTCCTCTGATGAAGGAGGGGGAACCACATTTTGAGATTTCCAGCATTTTGGACTCTAAACTCAAACGCGGTCGTTTGTTTTACCTAGTGAACTTGGTGGAATTTGGTCCTGAATGTAATGAGTTGGTGGGGGCTGATCATGTTCATGCTCCTCGATTAATTCGTGCTTTTCATAAACGTTACCCTTCTAAACCTGGTGGGGGTTGATTTTGGGAGAGGCAGGATGTGAGGTTCCCTGTCATGTTTTGCTTTTCTATGTTTATCCTGGTTACAGGTCCCGGCGGGAGATCAGCATCAACTTCTGCTCTGACGGTTTCTTCCCCCCCTCCCCTCCTCACCCCTCCTCCTTCAGAATGAACTCAGATGTTTTGCTAGACTCATGTTATCTCTGTTGCTGCTTTTGTAACCTTGGGCAACTGGGCCTCTGCTTTTCCAGGTGCCTTTTGCGGAGGATTGCATGTAGGGAAATCACAGGGCCGGGGATGAGAATGTAGCTCTGTTTATGCGCCTTTTTTTCCTGAGAAAGTAATGGTAGTACATTTTGGCGCTTGTTTAGTCTTTTGCCATTGGTACCCACGTTTTTCCTCTAGTTTGAATTCACTATATCAATTCCTCCTTCTCTATATTTGGTATCACTAACAACGCAAGTGTGTTCCTGAAAGACCATTAAGAATAAATACTTTGATTTGAAATTCAAGGCCTGACATATTGGATCTAATCAGAAGTTTCACATCTCGAATGCCACTGTTGTCTGGAGGGCCTTCTTGAGCATTGGCTCGGGAAGCACAATCAGCCTGCGCCTTAGCTTGGGCTCCTGCACCCCACATACGAATCCGGTCAGGAGGTTGTCCTCTACTGACACAAATTCGCAGTCGACCACCAGTCTGCGGAGGTCAGCCAGAAAAGCAGAAGCGTTCTCACCTGCCTTCTGTATGCAGCAGTTGAAGTTCACCCATAGTGCCATCATCGAGGGTTTCGGCACGAAGTAGCCGTTCAGTGCCTTGATGAGGTCATTGTAGGGGACCTCTGTGAGGGGACACAGTGCGACCAGGCTCTGGGTGACATGGAGCATGTCCATGCTGCAGGAGCTCAGGAGCCAGGCTCGCTTCATACCTGCATTGGTGACTCTTCATACTTCGAAGAAGAATCCCAGTTGCACAGCCCAGGCTTCCCATTTCTCTGGGTGTGCGGGATCGAATGGGGTGATTTGTCCCGGAGCATCGGCCATCGTTACCGAGTTGGGAGTGATGCAGGGAGAGATGTCCTCAGGGGCAGGTGGCGGTGTAGTGGGGCGTTGGAGCCTGGCAGTGCTGGATACCAATGGATAGATGCTCGGTGCTGTGCTGCTCAGTTCGGCCAGAGAGTCACTCATCAGGATCCCACCTTCGTCGCCAGTGCAAAGTACTGGAGTCAGAGATGCATTGTAGTGAAATCAGCAAGCACATTTATTAGCGGGTCAGATGACACATGACAACCCAGGCTCAGGGGCTCTCTTTTATCCTGGCCAGAGCCACACCTCCGGCCTCGCCCAATTGTCCCGATAGGACCTTAAGATTATGGTTACAGATCATAGGTTCCCTAGAGGATCCTAGGCAGTAGATTGGTGGCAAGCTATTGTTCTTCAGGTCAGGAGATAATATTTACCAAAAAACTACAGAGAAGAAAAGTCTGGAAATTATTTGTGGCACTAGGGTTGCCAGCTCTCACTTGGGAAACGCCTGGAGCTTATGGGGATGGAGCCTAAGGAGGTTGGGGTTTGGAGAGGGGAAAGACTTCAGTGGGGCACAATGCCACCTTCTCCAGGGGAACTGATCTCTGTAGCCTGGCAATCAGTTGTAATCCCAGGAGGTCTCCAGCCCCCTGGAGTCCGGCAACCCTGTGTGGCATATTCATTTCAGTTCTGCCAGACACTCAGGATTAAACTGTGCCATAATCAGCCTTTCTCCTTCCTACACGTCTCTCCCCCCCCCCCCCCCAGATGCTAAGGGACAAAAGTGTCCATAATTTGTCCAGTTGAAAGGTTGCAATCCTAATTATGGCCCCCTTCATTCCCCATCTTATCTGTTAAACTCTAAATGGTGCCTAAGGAGTCATTGTTGTTGAACAGACATCTTTTAAAGCATACACAACAGCCCATAACCACACTGAGCATCTCCACTCTTTTATGAGCCAGGAACTGAATGATTGTTTCTCACTTTCCACAAAAATGCTTTGCAGCAATTCAACGGTGAGATTTATTCGACCTGGCTCTTGATGAAACCTTTCGATAGCGTCGTACTGCGGCATCCTTCAGGCAACCTGCAATCTCCCAAGAAACTTCCTTTTGACTCCTTAAAAGCGAGACTGTTTTTTGATAATTGGGAAACCAGACTAGAGAAAGGGATACAACAAGTATGTTCGAAGCAAAGTACCAGGCAGCGTTTCAACAACTGTAGTGGTGGAAAGTGTCCGTCAAGTTGCAGCCAACTTACAGCTATGCTACAGCAGGGGGTGTCAAACATAAGGCCTGGAGTCCAGAACCAGCCCGTTCAGGGCTCTTACGCAGCCCGCAAGTGGTATGTGTGGAAATATAAGGTGCTCCCCCTTTTATAGTATTCCTCGAAAAAAACTAGTCTTTCATATGATGGCTGAGGGGGCAACGTGATCGAGGTTTACAAGATTATGCACGGGATAGAGCAGGTAGAGAAGGAAGTACTTTTCTCCCTTTGTCACAGTACAAGAATTTGTGGGCACTCCATGAAATTGCTGAGCAGTCGGGTTAGAACAGATAAAAGGAAGTACTTCTTCACCCAAAGAGTGATTAACACATGGAATTCACTGCCACAGGAGTTAAAAAATAATATCATTAATTGGGTTTGCTTGTGTCCTTTATAAAGTTTATACCTCCAGTACCTGGCACTACATTTTATGGCACACATGGCTTGGTCTGAAAAAGAGACATTTATGTCCGATTTGGCCCTCTTAATGAATGAGTTCAACACCTCTGCCCTGTAGGATTTTCAAGGCAAGAGATGAGCAGTGGTGGTTTGCCAATCCCTGCCTCTGCATAGCAACTCTGGACTTCCTTGGTGGTCTCCCCATCAGGGTTGCCAGCTCTGAGTTGGGAACTACCTGGAGATTTTGGGGGGTGGAGCCTGGGGAGGGTGAGGTTTGGGGAGGGACCCCAGCAGGGTATAATACCATACAGTCCAATTTCCAAAGTAGCCATTTTCTCCAGAGGAACTGATCTCGATCATCTGGAGATCAATTGTAATGGCAGGAGATTGCCAGGTGCCACCTGGAGGTTGACAACCCTGTTCCCCATCTAAGTACTAATCAGAGCTGACCAAGCTTCGCTTCTTAGATCTGATGAAATTGGGTTAGCCTGGGCCATCCAAGTCAGGTCAGACAAACAGAGGTGGTGAAGAGTACTGGACTCGGAAGACTAGGAACAGTGAAATCATGAAGCCTTTATTGAGTTATTCAGCATGTCCAGTAGATGGTCAGATCAAGCATGCTTACAGGGCTCCAGGGCCCTCATTATATGCTGGCCAGAGCCACACCTCTGGCCGCACCCAAAAGACCTGATAGGGGCTTAACATATGCACATGTTTGTCATAGGTTCCCTGGAGGAGCCTTTGACCGCATTGGCTCCCAAGGGAGAACCTAGGTCCCACATCGGTGGAGGCTTAGAATCCAGACGTCTATTGTTCCTCCAGATTCAAGCTCCCCTTTCTGCCTAACCATGTGCTCTGGCCATGCGGCGGGCGCCATTACTTGGGAGCACATGGCAGGCTGATTGCTACACAGAACATACTACATTACACCCCTCCCCCCATAGTCCGGACTGTTCCTTGGCAAACATAGTCTCTGAGATGTGTGGGACGTTTCCATTCTCTGGTCGAGTGTTGCGGGGTTGCTGGAGCCGCCGGTGCAGGAAGCGGAGATTTGGGGATATCTGCCTCGGGCTGAGCCGGGTCTGGTGCCGGCACAGGGATAGCGACTGGAGTGATGTCCGGGCGAGCTGCTTCTGCGGAGTCCTCCTGCAGAGTCTCGGCCGATCGTGGGGCAGGGGGATCGTCTGTCTCTGGTACCTCGGGTTCCGCATCTGGGAAGTCCTGCCCTGGATCATCTGCAGAGAAGGCGTGCAGGCGGCGGCGAAGCTGGTCCACATGGTGCCTCCACCATTGTCCTTCCTCACCTGCGACTTCATAGGAGAGGGGACCGGTGACGTGGATAATCCACCCCGGCAACCACAGGGCCCCCCGGGTGTAGTTGCAGACATAGATTGGGTCCTCTGGTGTGAACCCTCTGGGAGCCTTGGGGACATTGGGTTCTTTGGAGGCGGTCGGCACTCAATCGGGGTGGAGCTGGTTGAGCTGGGTTGTCAGCCAGCAGCCCATGAGCAGCTCTGCAGGGCTGCGACCGGTAGCCGAGTGAGGGGTGGTGTGCTGGCCGAATAGGAAAGCTGTTAACTTAACAGCTTAAGATACCCAGATACCCCTGGTCCATGTGCCTCAGCGCCTCCTTAGTGGTACGGACCATTTGCTCTGCTTGGCCGCTCGTGGCTGGGTGAAAAGGGTCGGATCTCACATGCCGGATGAAATGGAGCTCCACGAAGCGCTGGAACTCCGTGGAGGTGAAAGCCATGCCGTTGTCCGAGACAATGGTGTCCGGCAGGCTGTGGGTGGCAAAGATGCACCACATTCCTCAAATGGCAGCTTCAGAGGAGGTGGCACGCACAGGAACGACTTCCAGCCACTTGTTGTAGCTGTCGACTAGGACAAAGAAAAGCTGCCCCTGTACCAGGCCCGCAAAGTCCACGTGAAGCCAGGACCAGGGACACTGGGTGGACTCCCAGGAGCAGATGGGAGCATGTGGAGGGTCTGGACGGGTCTCTTGGCACTTTTCGCAGTGGCAGACCCGGTCCTCTATCTCCTTGTCAAGGCCTGGCCACTAGACGTAGCTCCAGGCCAGGGCCTTCATTCGTACTACCCCACTCGCGGGCGGAGGAGTTCCGGAATCACTACCCTCGAGCCCCAGAGTAGGCACCCCTTGTGGGTGGAGAGTTCTGCGCACCGGATTGAGAAGGCCACGAACTCAGGGTCCGGATTCTTGGGCCACCCCCTTCCCACCCAGTCGGAGACCCAGGAGAGTTGACGGTCCTGGGCCATGCACCAGGCCACATCCCATACCTGAAGTGGCCGGTCTGGCAGGTCCTCAAGCAGAGCAACGTGGTAAGCCGGAGCTGGGTCGGGGTCGCAGGAGGGCAGCGGAGGGTGGCTGAGTGCATCTGCATTGCCCATGGCCTTCCCCGGGTGATGCACCAAGTTGTAGTCATACCCCATGAGGAAGATCAACCATCGGAGGACTCGTGCGGACAGCATCTGTTGCATGCGGCGATTCAGGGCGAGGAGGCCCAGAAGAGGTTTGTGGTCCATGGTGACTGTGAACTTGTGCCCGTACAAGTAAGTATGGAACTTTTTGACCCCGGCCACGATCACAAGCGCCTCCTTGTCTATCTGAGCATAGTTCCTTTCAGCCAGGGCTAGGGTCCGGGAGTAATATGTGACCGGGACCTCCCGGCCGTCCGGCAGTTTGTGACCAAAAACTGTCCCCACCCCATAAGGAGATGCGTCACAGGCCAATACGACGGGCAGGGCTTCATCGAAGTGGGCGAGGACCGCATTGGACATTAGGAGGTCCTTGACACCCTGGAAGGCTGCCGCCTGGCGAGGACCCCAAGTCCAGGTGGTGCTTTTGTCCAGGAGCCTGTGTAAGGGCTCGGCTACCGCTGCCTTGTGGGGAAGGAAGGCGTGGTAGAAGTTGACGAGTCCCAGGAAAGACTGCGCTCAGCCTTGGACTTGGGGGCCGGGGCATTGGAGATGGCCTTTACCTTGTCCTTAGTGGAGTGAATTCCGTGGGCATCCATCTTGAAGCTGAGGAAATCCACCACAGTCACCCCGAGGAGGCACTTCTCGCATTTCACCTTCAGGCCGGCGTCCTGGAATTGCTGGAGGATGGAGCGTAGGCGGGCCAAGAAGGTCTTGACGTCTGGAGCCACGATCAGGACGTTGTCGAAAAAGGGCTGCACACCTGGAAGACCTGCGGTGTCTTGCGGTGTTGGTGGCAGATTGCTGTTGTCTGGAGGAGTTCAGCGGACTCCTGGTGCGTGGCTTGGGTGCAGCGGTTGGAGCGGGTGTGGCAGGCCCGGGCGATGTGGCCCTTCTTGCTGCATGACCGGCACTCTGCTTCCCAGAAATGGCAGGTCCGGTGGTCATGCTGGTCACCACAGCTAGCGCACGTGGGATGTTTGGAGTGTGACATCGCTGAGCAGGAAGACTTCTCACCCGAGTTGCGGGACCCCTGTCCCGGAGGCCAGCACTGTACCTGGAGCATCTCGTCATCCTTGGATATGTCGGAGTCTGCAGCGGCCCCAGTCTGGTGGGCAGCCGTGGATGTGCCTAGCTTCTCCTGCTGAGAGACCTCAAAGGCGCAAGCTATGTTTAGCATCTCGTCCAGGGTGGCGGTGGAGTCAGCCATCAGCTTCCTTTGAAGCTTGGGGTCGTGAACCCCACACAGGAATGCAAAGTATAGCGTGTCCTCTCTGGCCACGAACTCGCACCCCACCAGGAGATGTCGGAGGCCCGCCAGGTAATTGGAGGCAGACTCACCCTTCTGCTGCAGCCAGCGGAAGAACTTCACCCGCTGCGTGTTCTTGGAGGGTCTCGGTGAGAAGTGATTCCTTAGGAGTGCCATGATGTCATCGTATGTGGCCTCTGCCGGGGCATGAGGGGAAAGCAGGCTGCGGAGTAACTTCAGCGTCTTTGAAGAGTACTGGACTCGGGAGACCAGGAACGGTGAAATCATGAAGCCTTTATTGAGTGATTCAGCATGTCCAGTAGATGGACAGATCAAGCATGCTTACAGGGCTCCAGGGCCCTCATTATATGTTGGCCAGAGCCACACCTCCGGCTGCACCCAAAAGACCTGATAGGGACTTAACATATGCGCATGTTTGTCATAGGTTCCCTGGAGGAGCCTTTGATTGCATTGGCTCCCCAGGGAGAACCTAGGTCCCACATTGGTGGAGGCTTAGAATCCAGACATCTATTGTTCCTCCAGATTCAAGTTCCCCTCTTTGCCTGACCATGTGCTCTGGCCATGCAGCGGGCACCATTACCTGGGAGCACATGGCAGGCTGGTTGCTACACAGAACATACTACATTACAGGTGGCTTGCCCTTGCCTGCCTCTGTGTAAGAACCCTGGACTTCCTTGGTGGTCTCCCATCAGAAAGTCTAACCAGGGCCAAGCCAGTTTAGCTTCTGAGATCTGATGAGATCGGACTAGCCTGGCCTCCTACCAAAAAAACTCCTCTCCGTAGGCATCTGCAAACTCTGGTTGTGCGCAGCCTCTGACGCAACTACATATTTTGCACTGCTGGTGTAGCAAGAGAGAGTGCGAGACTTGCTGTTCATTCATTCGGGACATTACTTAAGCCAGGCTGTTGTGTAAGCATAACGGGGGGGAAAGACAATACCTCTTAGCAGGGGAGCAGGTTTTTCCTGGCTTCTTAATGTACGTGCATTTGCTGGCAGTCGTAACATTTCTGCTTTCTAACGGGACCAACTGCGGTGACCTGACCTCTTTCAGTGGCTTCGTGGGAAACGCTGCTGTCGCTTCTGATGAAAATGGGAGGCCAATTTCACTCTTGTAGCTAGAAAGGTAGACTAAGTTCCCACCCTCTGGGTTTCTGCATGAGTCACTCACCTGAGCAAGCTTCCTAACTGCAAGGAGGTGAAGCCAGAACAATGATTCATGCAGAGATTCAACTGGCAATTTTCTCTCTCACGGCACCCTATTGTATAGTTTGGAAATGACTGTGTTTGAGGGCCTATATATCTGAATCTAGTGCTGTAACTAGCCTATGTCTAGAGAATCTCCCAATATGGCATCCCTTCCCTCCCTGGAAGTTTGTAACTCTGTGAGATTGGAGAGGTTGCGCTTGTGCCTGTAGGCAACTTTAAATGAAATGTTGTGAGATGTGGCAAGAAATGGATGCATCTGTTCCATCTTTGATAAAGCAGTGATGGAAACGAACTCAGAGGCAGGAAGAATTTGTTAGCCGGAATGGGAGTGTCCCTGAACTTGCACATCGTCCTCTTGCAAAGTCAACAATTCGCTATTTTCACATCTCTATGTTTGAAGTTGGAATAACTGGGAAAGTCTCTATTGGAGGCTTACATATTCAGAATAGACTAACTGGTGGCACAGAACATTTTAAATATTGGTGAACTTTATTTTTCACTGAGTGTTGCACTTTCCTAAGAGTCTTTCTATTGAACCTTTGGAGGATTTCCCTGTGGTACAAGTAGGAGTGCTGACCTCGGGAACTCCCGGAATCACAGCTCATCTCTGGATTACAGAGATCAGATCCCCCAGAGAAAATGGATGCTTTGGAGGGTGGACTCCGTGGCACTCTACCCCACTGAGGTCCCTGTCCTCCCCAGGCTCCACCCCCAAATCTCCAGGAGTTTTCCAACCTGGAACTGGCAAGCCTAGGTATAAGTTGATGATAATATAGTTGTTTACATTGCTTAGTTATTGCTTCACAGTTGTTTCTTATCTTTGTTTCAGTCTCCAGGTGGGGCCTGGAGATCTTCTATTACAACTGATCTCCAGGCGACAGAGACCAGCTCCCCGGGGGGGAGTGGCAGCTTTGGAGGGTGGACTCTGTGGCATCACAGTTCTGCTGTCTCCCTCCAGGAGCTCCTCCTAGTGGCAGGGAAGAGTAGTACACTTTGGCAACTGCCATGGCTGCAGAGGCTGTGATGGCCCTTGGCTTCTAGCAGTGCTCTTGCCTGCCCTCGCCCTCTGAGCTTCAGTTGTCAGGTCCTCCCTGGCCACCAGAGGGGGATGGAGGGGCAGGGTTGCCAGTTCCAGGTGGGGAAACTCCTGGAGATTTGGGGATGGAACCTGGGGAGGACAGGAACCTTGATGGGCTACAATGCCACAGAGTCCAACCTCCAAAGCATCCAAGGGGCCTGATTTTTAGTCTGAAAATTAGCTGTAATTCCAGGGGATCCCCTAGTCTCACCTGAGGCTGGCAAGCAGCCCATTGGACAAGGAATACATTTAGTTAAGTATTGTTAGAGCCCCTTTTTCAAGCCAAGTTATGTGCCGTGAATTGTTAATTAATAAAACATAAAATTAAAGGAAACTGGGTGTCTGTTATTGTTCCACTGTGCAATAAGGAGGGGCTCTGGCCCAAACGTTCCTGCAGTTCAGAGCAGGGTTGCCCAGCCTGGCAGCCATTGGGAGACCAGGACATGGGGGTGGCCATCAATGGCAATGTGATGTCACTTCCTGGAAACCCTCAGAAGTGATTTCTTAAATACCTCTCCAGGAATCACCAGATACTCTATGGTAAAACCACAGAGTTTCTGGTGATTCCTGGAGAGGCAAGACATCACTTCTGGGTTTCCCTTCAAAGTGACATCCCACCATAGGCCTGATGGTTATTTTATAGTTTGTAGTTGTGAGCAGCAGCAGGAAACAGGACCTGGGGGCAGGGGAGAAAGAGAGAACAAGCAGCCTAGCGGATGGAGGGTGGGGACTATTCCTTCTCCTTGTTGTCATCCCAGCTGATTTGCTATCCTGACGGAAGGGATAAGTGGCCAGTCCTGCTGCTTGCTGACACAGGGTCCCCAAAAGTGCCTTGGCAAATGCTGGGAAAACTGGGGGGGGGGGGGGGGGGGAGTGACTGGAGATGGCAAAGTTTGAGGTGGCTGCGGTGTCCCTTGCTGGCGATGTTCCAGGCCCCCAGTCAGGGCAAGGAATCCCCTGCCTGCCTCCACGCTGAGCGGCGGCAAGGGGGATATATAAATATATTTTTTAAAAAAACAAAACCCTGTAACACTAGCTTCGGCATAATCTCTTCTGCTAAAAAAATCAGAGGTGGCAAATGGTAGTTCTAGGAATTGCTAGAAACTCTGCGGTTACCAGAGTTTTGGGCAATTCCCAGAGCTACAGAGTAAACTGGAAGTTACATGATGCTGCAGCCAGCATCACAACTCCCTCCCCCCATATCCCTCCCCACAGCCCTCCCACTGTTTGCCAGGCACTGACTGGCAGTGGCCTCCCCTAGCCCCTGTGGTCTGACCACAGAAACTAGGGGAAATTACTACAGTATCGCTACCTTTTGTACCTTTTGTATCACTACATTTAGGTATCAGTAGCCTATCAGAACTAGCGCTGGATTTTTGTATCTCAGAATCTGAAACATCATCTCCAATATTTCCTTCCAGCATGTCTTAGTCTGCAGTCACAGCTACTAGATGGGTCCCACACACCCGCACACATTAAAGATGCATTTATTACTTTTCAAGCAGCTGACAATACTGAATGTGTAGTTCCTGTTTAGCTTTTGAGGTGTCATACTGAATACATGTTTGAGCACCGTACCTTGTCTCCTGCAATACCCTGAGCACTGCAGACAGGAATTGTGTGCAGTCATTTATTTAACAAACTTTGATCTTGACTGCCTTTTCTTGAAAAACAAACATTTCCTAAAAGCCACAATACCTACGCCATCTGAATACCAGTCTAAAACAGCAGCTGGAAAGAATCTAAGCAGCAGCGAACACTGAAAAGCTGAAAACCAAAAACCAGCCACCACAAGTATGCAACACAAATAAGACAGCATTGCCACAGAAGTAAAAAAAAAATCAAAGACAGTCTAAAGTAGCCATTGTCAATAATTTACATTGCAGAAGAATAAAAACTAGGAATTAAAAAATACCACGAACCAACAAATAGGGCCAGAACAGAACATTTCAAACTATCTTGGGAGACCAATCGTGGGGAGTGGGGGTGGGCTGATGGCACACCTGAAAGACAGGACCACTGAGAGGTGGGGACAAGGGGAGAAAATCCCAGGGGTCGAGATTGTCTTGGGGGCTCAGAGAGCTGGGCAAGTCATACGATTTTTTCCCATACAGTGTTTGGGCTGCGCTCTGGAGGGGGGAAGGAATGTTCTGCAGTGGCTCCTGGAGCAGCAGGTTGCCAGCCTCCAGGTGAGTCCCAGAGATCTCCCAGAATTACAACAGACAATAGAGATCAGGCTCCCTGGAAGAAATGGTTCTTTTGGAGGGTGGACTCTATGGCCTTCTACCTCACTGAGGCCCCTCCCCAAATCTCCAGGAATTTACCAGCCCAGAGCTGGCAAGCCTATATGGGCATCCTGGCTGGCTATCTGTAATGTCTTTAATGGTGGCCACCACAATAGCCTGACCAGATCGTAATTTAGACCAATCATGTGCTTAGGATCTGATGAGGGTCCTATAGCGTACAACCACGGGAAACCAAACCTATCTGCTTCATCGGGCGAGGCTGGGGGCATGGCTTAAGTGCGAATATAAGTGGGCCCCTGGACCTCAGTCCAGCATGTCATCTTCTCCATTCAATAAACTTTATGAGCTGATTTCACTTTTTTTTTTGTATAGTTTATTTATAATTTTTATGACATCATAAATTTTTATGACATCATAACATCAGCTTATTTCAGTATGCTTAATGAGGAACACCCATTAATACAAAACCAAGGTTTAACATAAAACATTATCTGTTAGCAAATTTATCCTTAAAGGTTTTAGAGATATAAAAAGGAAAGAAAATAATAAATACAAAAAAAAAACCACAACACATATTCAAACAAAACAAATCTTATTATCTTACTATTATAAATCATTAATTATCTTACTATTATTTACGTTGGTTTTCCATCCAGTTATAAAGCTTGCTCCATGTTAATTCAAACTCTGAATCTTCTTTCCCTTTCAATATATCAGTCCGTTTGTCCATTTCGGCTACTTCCAGTATTTTCCTAATAAAGGCCTCTCTATTCGGGGTTTTATCTAATTTCATGAGCTGATTTCACTTGAAGCATCTCCAACTCCAGTACTTTATACTGGCGACGAAGGTGGGATCTGAATGAGTGACTCTCCAGCCAACTCCAGCACCACTCTGGACATTTATCCAGCCACTCCCGGCGATGCCAGGCTCCAGCGCCTCACCACACTGCCATTGGCTGCACTGATCCCCAGCAACACATCGAATGCCGATCCGCTCGTTCCCGGCAAAGCAAGGCTCCAGCACCTCAGCGCATTGCCATCGGACCCCAGCAGCACAGTGGACAACATCCCACTCATCCTCAGCAACACAAGGCTCCAGCACCTTGCCACACTGCCATCAGCCCCCAGCAACACGGAGCCCACTGATCTGCCCAATTCCAGGGACGCGTGGCTCCAGCACCCCACCTCATTGTCAGCTGCTGATCCAGATCCAGTTCACCGCAACCCAGCATCTCCACAAGTCATGGCTGCTGCCGCTGCTCCAGGGCATATCGCTGCATTCGACCCTACCCGCCCCGAGCTCTAGGAAGCATGGACTGACCAGCTCGGGTATTTCTATGAAGTACAGGAAGTCACCGATGACGGTAAGAAGAAGGCTTGGCTCCTGAGCAGATGCAGGGTCAACACCTGTGCTTGGTTTGTAGTCTCGTCTCACCCCACACCTTAGCTGAATCCTCCTATGATGAAATCATCACAGCGCTGAATAACTACTTTGCACCAAAACCGTCCATGATGAAAACAGAAGCCAGGTGAGACCATGGCCGTTTTCATGGCTGACCTCCGCAGACTTGTGGTCAGCTGTGAATTTGTGTCAGTTGAGGACAACCTCCTGGCGAGTTTTCTGTGGGGAATCTGCGATCCAAAGCTACGCTGAAAGTTGGTCACCCTCAGCGGACCTTCCAGTGGAAGGCCTTCTAGACAGCCTGCACTTTCGATATAGTGCAAAAGGACTGACATGGCTCCTCCACAGCCACCCACCACACCACTGCATTCTCCAGCTCTGAGGCCTCAGATGAGGATGACATTCTGCAGCTATGCCGCCGCCTGCAAAGGAGATCTGCCAAAACTGCAATGGAGGGGCACACCTTGGCTGGTTCCAGGCCAACGACATCATCCACCTTGGCACCTCAACACAGCGCTACAGTCCCGTGTGCCAGTTGCAGAGACCCGCATGACCACCGGACATGCCATTTTCAGGACACAGAGTGCCGGTCGTGCGGCAAGAAGGGCCACATCGCCTGGATTTGTCACTCCTGGGCCTCCCAATGCACTCAAACTGCGCATTCCAAAGCCGCAGACCTGCCCTCCACAACATTGTTCTGCCACCAGGTAATGAGCTTGCCCAGGGATACCCCTAATAAGATTTGTGTGCCAGTTTCCACAGAGGGGTCCCCCTGCCACATGGAACTAGATACGGGGTCCACCTACTCCAATACCTTGGCGGACACCCTTCACAAACTCTGCCCGCAGAAGCCCACAGGACTGCGATTGCAGGATTTTCAGAAAAAAACCATTGCCATCAAGGGCCTGGGCAAGTTCAGGGTCCAATTCAAGGACTTTGATGGACTTTTGGACCTCCTGGTTGTGGAAGGGAAGCTCTCCAACTTGTTGGGGCTATCATGATTCAGACCCCTAGGACTGGGAGTAACAGGGGTGAGCCATATTCCAGGCAGTCTGTGACAACTTTCCGGCCATGTTCAATAGTGCACTGGGCACCTACACGGGCCCTCTCGTCTCATTAGACCTGGACCCGGCTGTCTAGCCCATTCGCCTGGCAGCCCAACGACCCCTTCTGGCAGTCCACTCCAAGATAGACAAGGAGCTGGACCGGCTGGTTGCCCAGGGGGGTCTTAGAACCCGTTTCCCACACTAGGTGGGAAACCCCCATCGTAACCCCCATGAAGCAAAATGGGGACATCAGAATATGTGTGGACTACAAGTGCACATTAAACAAGGCACTCCAGGACCATGCATACCCAGTTCTGGTTATAAGTCATGTCTTTGTGTCACTAGCTGGAGCAAAAATATTCAGAAAGCTGGATCTGGCACAGGCCTACCAGCAGCTCCCGGTGGATTATGCCACAGCAAAGGCCCAGACAATTGTGACGCATCAGGGGGCCTTCAAAGTCAGGCATTTACAATTCAGAGTCAGTATCACCCTGGGGATCTTTCAGGAACTAATGGATAATTTGCTTAAAGGTATCCCTGGGATCCAGCCCTTCTTTGATGATGTTCCGATTGCTGCACCAGACATCAGGACCTTCAAAATCCGGCTCTACTCAGTCCTGCAGTACTTCACCAAAGCCGGCTTGAAGGTCAAGAGGGGAAAGTGCCTCCTTGGAGTCCTATTGGTTGAGTTCCTGGGATTCACCGTGGACATGCAGGGCATCCATCCAACCCCAGACAAGGTCAGTACCATCACAGAGGCCCCAGCACCTACAGCGAAGGCAGAGCTCCAGTCGTTTTTGGGACTCCTCAATTTTTACCATGCCTTCCTCCCCCATAAGGTGGCAGTAGCGGAGCCACTTCACCGGCTCCTGGATAAGCACACCAAGTGGACATGGGGTCCCCGCCATACCTCGGCATTCCAGGCCATCAAGAATCTGCTGGCATCCAACGCAGTCCTGGCCCACTTCAGTGAGTCCCTCCCAGTGGTGCTGGCATGTGACACATCCCCCTACAGAGTGGGAGCCGTCCTGGGACACCACCTGGTAGATGGGCGGGAGGTCCCCATCACCTATTACTCTCGCACCTTGTCACCAGTGGAGCGCAACTACGTGCAAATTGATAAGGAGGCACTGGCCATCATAGCGGGAGTAAAAAAGTTCCATGAGTATCTGTACGGCTGGCACTTCACAATCGCCACAGATCAAAAGCTGCTCCTGGGTCTCCTGGCTCCCAATCGCCAGACACCACAGATGCTCTTGCCCCAGGTCCTGCGCTGGTCAATCTTCCTGGCCAGCTACCAGTACGAGCTGGTACACCACCCTGGGAAATTGATGGGGCATGCGGATGCCCTCAGCTGCCTACTGCTCCCATCCTGTGACCCGGACCCGGCACACCATGTTGTGATGCTAGAGGACCTGCCTGACAAGCCCATCCAGGTGAAGAAGAAGAAGAAGAAGAAGAAGAAGAGAAGAAGAGATTGGATTTATACCCCACCCTCCACTCCCCAAGGGAGTCTCAGAGCGGCTTACAAACTCCTTTTCCCCTCCCCTCCCCACAACAGACACCCTGTGAGGTAGGTGGGGCTGAGAGAGCTCTTTCCCAAGCTGTCCTTGAGAGAACAGCTGGTCCAGAGCTATGGCTTGCCCAAGGTCATCCAGCCAGGTGCAAGTGGAGGAGTGGGGAATCAAACCCGGTTCTCCCAGATTAGAGTCCGCGCACTTAACCACTACACCAAACTACACCAAACACTGCGCACTTAACCACTACACCAAACCACTACACCAAACCACTACACCAAAATGTCATGAGGCACACCACCCAAGATCGCACCCTCTCCCGTGTCTTAGATTGGGTGCAAAGAGGGTGGCCCAGCAATCTGGGATCTGAGTCCACTGCCTACTCAGCGGCAAAATCAACTGTCTACCCACAAAGGGTGCATTCTCTGGGGCACATGGGTAATCATACCCAGGCCACTGCACAACAAGGTCCTCACCACACTCCATGAAATGCATCCTGGCATCATCCAGATGAAAGCTCTGGCTTGGAGCTACGTATGGTGGCCAGGGGTAGATGCAGAAATAGAGGAGCAAGTCAGACAATGCCACAAATGCCAGGAATCTCGGCCCAACCTTCTTCATGTACCTGTGCGGCCCTGGGAATCATCTCACAAGCTGTGGGCTAGGCTACACTTGGACTTTGCGGGACCCTTCCAGGGACAGCTGTTCTTCATCCTCGTGCACAGCTAAACCAAATGGTTAGAGGTAGTCCCTGTGTCTGCAACATCATCTCAAGTGGCCATCCAGGCCATGTGGCACATCTTCAGCATGCATGGCATCCCTGATACGCTGATAACTGACAATGGCATGGCTTTCACAGGCCTTTGTGGAATACTACAGAATCTGGCACATGCGATCCGCACCCTTCCACCCCGCAACCAACGGCCAGGCCGAACTCATGGTTCGCACGTCTAAAGATGCCCTGTGCCACATGGACAACAGTGACTGGCACCATGAATTAGCAGCGTTCCTGTTCGGCCAGCGAACAACTCCTCACATGGCAACAGGACACAGCCCAGCTGAACTCCTCATGGGGTGGCGACTCACGACCAGACTGGATCGACTGCACCTCAACCGAGCTCCAGAACACAGTGCGAACACAAAACGACAGGAGGCCCCTTGGGGGGTATATGTGTGGAACTATGCAAAAGGTCCAGCATGGGTTCTGGGCCAGATTGTATGTGCCACCGGGAGAAGAAGGTCAAGTGTGGAGACAACACATTGACCAGCTCCGCCGCAGACTCCGCTCTCCCGACTATGACACACCAGACGAGGCTGAGGACGAGACCTCCATTCCTACCCAGGAAGATAGCTGGAACACAGAACCAACAGCAGAAGCACTTCAACTTCTGCCCTCAGCCAACGCACCCCAGGACATCCCTCCGGTACCAGAACCCTTAGAACAAGCCCTGGTATACCGTCTGCTACCACTCCAGACCCATCTCTTTTCACAACTGTGCCGCGCCGTTCTGATCGAGAACGAAGGCAGCCCTCCTGCGTGAAAGACTATTTATGTTAGGGGGGTCCGGAGTAGGGAGGAGGGGTGTAATGTCTTTAATGGCGACTGCCATGTAGTTGCCAAAATGCACATGGTCGGGCTAGCTGCCTGAGCTTCAATCCCGCAGACAATAGACTGACCGGATCGTAATTTAGACCAATTGTGCACTTAGGATCCGACAAGGGTCCTATAGCGCACAACCAGGAGACACCAAATCTATCTGCTTCATCGGGCGAGGCCGGGGACGCGGCTTAAGTGCGACTATAAGCAGGCCCCTGGACCTCAGTCCAGCATGTCATCTTCTCCATTCAATGACCTTCATGAGCTGCTTTCACTTGAAGCGTCTCTGACTCCAGTACTTTATCCTATCCGAAGGAATTTACTGACTGGCCACATGATCACGATGCTCGCGACTTGCTTCAGCTTTAAGAGACGGGCTTAGAAGGAAGAGGCACAGCCTAGCCTTATTCACCTGCTTCCCTGGGCTGGCAACAAGTGAAGTCAAATTCTTGACAGCTATTACAATTTACCAGGGAGCCCTTTTGCATTTCCCAAACGTTTCATGTGAGAATGAATACTTCATTTGGATCCTCTAGTTTCACTTAATTGGTTGTGAACTGGCTGGTAGCTTTTGTGTTTTCCATGAGTGTTTCTCCCCCCGCCCCCCTTCCGCTTTGTTTGAATTGTACTTAGGGAGGGTGTTCTTTCTTTCTGTTTTCTCTGGGCTTAACTGGGTTTACTTTCCCATCCTCTCTTCACCTGGTTTGGATCTAACGCTGTTCAGTGCCAGAGTAACCCGCCGCTGGCCTGTTTGGAAGCCCGGCTTTATTCCGTGGGGCTTACTCCCAGGGAAGTGCCCTTAGCCCGGCAGTCTGTGCCAGCGTTACTCTGGTTTTACTGTTATTTTGACTAACAAAGAGCAGCTTCTTCACTGGCTGCTCATTTATTTCCTGATGCAGTTTCTGGTGCTGCTGCTCCCCTTCAAATTCCTGGAGCCCCCTTAGGGTGGCCAACTCTAGGTGTGGAAATTCCTGAAGATTTGTGGGCGAAACTTGGAAGGGTGAGGCTTAGGGAGCATAGTGACATCAGTGGGGTATCATGCCAGGGAGAGCAGAGGTCCCCAGTGTGGTGCCTGCGGGCATCAGGGTGCCCCACCCACACCTTTCCTGGCACCCACCAAGCGGCCAGTGTGACCACAGCCATAGTTTGGTCGCTGGCTCCATTGCAGGGTTGGTTTCATTTTCTCCATCACTCCTCTTTCCCAGGGCATTTCTAAAAATTATCCTTCTTGTCCTCTGCACTTGGGCTGCTTGGGTGTGGCTTCACCTCCCCCCATTTCATGCTTGTGCCCACCAACCTCAGTCAGAATTCCAAAGGTGCCAAGAGGCACAAAAGGGCTGGGGGCGCCTGCCCTAGAGCATTCCTGCTCCCCACACCCACACACTCTGTCCTTGTGTCAGTCCGCTCTATCCGGCTCCTGTGTCAACAGTGGGGATGTAAAGTCAGCCTTTTCCTGTCTCCTGCTGCTACCTGCAAAGAGCAACCATCGTTTTCCAGTGTTTGAGAAAGCATTTTTTTAGAACACATTTCCTACCTGAGCGTTCTTTGAGATGCATTTGAAGGAAGCAGCTGGCTGCAGCCCGGCGCCTTTCTGGACGTAACTCTTCTCTCTCACCATCTCCCAAGCTGGCCCCAGAGTACAACGAATCCGTGTTGCTAAGCTCCCTCTCGCTTCTGGAGAGCTAAAATTGACTGCTCGGAAGCATCTGAGCTCCAGCGTTTCACTATGGCTTGCAGTAAGCAAGCCTTTCTAGGCTTGCAGTCATCTGGCCATCTACCAGTTTGCCGAGGCGCCTTCCTGAAAGTCCATCTGTTTGTCTGAAAAGAAACTCCTTGAAAAGTAAGATCGGAGTCCTGTAACGACTTAGAGAACAACAAGATTTCCGGGGGATAAGTTTTCAAGAGTCAGAGCTACATTCGTGAGATTCGTATCTGATAGAGGGAGTTTGACTCTCAAAAGTTTATTTCCTGGATATCTTGTTGACCTCTAAGGTTCTACTGGACTGGAATCTTGATCTTCTACTGCAGACCCACCTGAAACTCTCTTTAAAAAGTCCTCACCTTCTTGAACACCAAGGAACTGATGAACCTGGTTCCTGCACAGACAACAAGGAGGTCCAGTAGGCTTGCCAGCCCCCCCGCCCCTCCCCCACTGGAGGCAGGGGATGCCCCACCACCAGGTCCCACCCCTGCCACCAATCAGCTGGCTTGTGCGGGGACTTACCAGGAGCAAGAGGAAGGCCCAGGTTTTACCGCCAGCATTGTGGTGATGTCACTTCCAGTATGTAACAGAAGTGATATCATCACATCAGCAATGTCATGGTGACATTCTGGTATTTGGGGGAAAACTCTATGGTAGAAGGCATTTTTACCGCAGAGCTTATGCCCAAATAACAGAGTGTCACTGTAACATACAAATGTGATGACGTCAGTTTTGGTAGATGCCAGAAGTTATGTCGCCACATCACCAGCAATGTAGCTTGGACCTCCCTCTCATTCCTAGTAAGGTCCAGCCTCTACTCTTCTGGAAAAGAATGGGAACATAATGTTCTTGATCTCGCAAGAACATCACATCCTTTTAGTAAGCAAATGCTCTGTGATTCCTACCTTTGGTGGTGGAAAGTGCTCTCAGATTGCAGCTGTGAGACTTCTGCTCAAAGTAGTCAAGGATCAGATCTTTGTTGATTAAACACAGTTCTTTATTTCCAATCTCTACATTGGTACAGCTTCTCGGATTATTGTCAGAGATAACACAGATGGCAAAAGCGGGTCTATTATACCTTTCTAAGCAGTTCGAATTACCCATAGGTAGCCAATCACTACAAGGGAAAAACGGCGGGCAAAAAGGGGCTCTGGCCGTTTGCTTCCCACAGGAAAGAAAGTGAGGTGTCAAGTTGTAAATTTCCCCTTCCCAACCAGACCCTTCAGATGTTACCAGTTCACATAACAATCCATGGCCTCGAGGCTTTCGCACATTGATGAGATGAGACTTGTCCTCCCTTGGAGTCTCAGCCGAGATGAATGGAATGCGGAGGCAGGAGTGTGAGAGGCCCATTGTTCCCATGCTTTGAAGCTGACATCCTCCCGCTTTGACAGTTACACAAACCAGGCCGGTCAGGGTCATAAACCTGGGGTTACACATTCTACATACACGCTAATACATACTGGCCAGAATGAGGGGTACATGACAGGCGTTCATGAGGGCATACATACAGTACTATGAAAAGCAAAGCAGCAAACACAAAGTGAAACATGGCTGTAAGCAGCAAGATACATTGTCTGAATCAGCAGATTCTGACAGCAGCCCACTTATGCCAACCCCTGAGGGTTTTCAAGGCAAGAGGTGAACAGAGGTGGTTTGCCATTGCCTGGCTCCGCATAGCAAACCTGGGCTGCCTTGGGGGTCTCCCATCCATGTACTAGCCAGGGCCAACCCTGCTTAGCTTCTGAGGTCTGCTGAGGTTGGGCTAACCTGGGGCCACCCAGGTCAGGGCAGACAGCAAATCCCCCTTTCTCTTAGGTTCCGTCTGGAGTGCTGATTGAGAACTTCACAGGAGAACTGGAATCTATACTAGTGAGGTGGGATTTTTTTGTTGAGCTCAGGAAGAGTGACGGATTGACAACTTTGGAGATGGAAGATTAATGGGGACTCCAGCTGCTTTCCCTCTTAATTCTTAATTTGCATTTTAAACACTTAGGCTGTACTTTTATTGTACTTGTTCCCCCTGAACAACTCTATTTTGTTTCCAGGTGGGCAGATGTCTGCGACTAATTAGATGCTTGGAAGACTAGCTCAGATCAGATCGGAACTGTAAGCACTTGCCTGCACAAGCATGTCGGGGAACAACATTACCAAGGCAACAGGAATGGGGTGAAAGAGAGAGAGACTGCGTGACACCGCGATAAGTCAGTCTTCTGGCACTTACGATTCTGAAACGTGCCCCAACTTCTTGTTGGCAGAGAAATTAACCCAACAACAGTGCACAACCTGATTAAAGAGTAGATAAAGGTTTGTTTAGGAATTAACATACTTGATAAAGAAAGAGGAGAGAGATAGGTTCCTGACTACATCTCTGACTGAGAGAGAGAAAGACTGAGTGTGGCATTTCCCAGAAGAAGGGGGACATTGCCCTGAGAGGAGCAGTCTGGAGACAGACAAGGAATGGCACTTCACAGGAGAGAGAAGGTCCTGACCTCATTATCCTGTCTAATTGTCTTCTCGCTGTCCCCTTCAGGGTCTTCTTCTCTTCTATTTTGTACACCAGACATTGCCTTTTCCAACACTTCTCACCCCTGCCTTATTAAGATGACCTCCCCCCCCCCCCCCGAAAGTCTGCCAACTATCCTGGCCATGTACCAGTCATAGCAATGGTTTGGAATATCTCTTCCAAAAAAAATTTAATGACCAGTACATTCAGATTAACCAGAGAAAGAGCCTGTCAAATCAACAAGAACACACAAATTGTATGCTGATCTTCAGATTCTGCTTCTGAAAACTTTTGCTCTCCATTTTGGAAACTGTGGAAGGAAATGCCTCAGAGTCCCTCAAACAGCCTGAGGACCATCTCGCACTCACTCCACATTTTCTCAACACTGAGGGGAAAGTGCAGCTCAAAACCACATTCAAAGACCCAGGGCCAATGCCATACTGACGGCAAAGTCACCCCTGAATGGCCATAAATCTATGCAGAAGGTACCATGAAACCCAGTGACCAAAGAAAGTGAAAACGGCAAGCAATGCAGAGGGGAATTTCTGTTCCAAGGTAGGTTTGGTAAAACAATGGAGGGAAAAGCCAATGCAGAATCACCCTATTTGGATGAGTTAACTCAAGGGCTCATAGCAGCTTTTCCGCTGATGCCTCACAGTCACTGATGGGGTCAGCAACACAGGGGAGCAGTTTACTGTTCTTGACAAAAAAAAGATCAGAGAAAATGTTTCTGGAAGCCAGAGTGTCCCAAGATTCCTACAAATGGGAATGCTAATAACCAGGAGAATAAAACTAGGGATACCACAAACAAGGGACAAACGGGATGCTTGGGTGGGAAATACCTGGCTTGGCAGAAGAAGAGAAGAGGAGATTGGATTTATACCCCGCCCTTCACTCACTTGAAGAAGAAGAAGAAGAAGAGATTGGATTTATATCCCGCCCTTCACTCACTTAAGAGTCTCAGAGCGGCTTACAAACTCCTTTTCCCTTCCCCTCCACACAACAGACACCCTGTGAGGTAGGTGGGGCTGAGAGAGCTCTTTCCCAAGCTGTCCTTGAGGGAACAGCTGGTACAGAGCTATGGCTTGCCCAAGGTCATCCAGCCAGGTGCAAGTGGAGGAGTGGGGAATCAAACCCGGTTCTCCCAGATTAGAGTCTGCGCACTTAACCACTACACCAAATTGGCTCTCTTGGAGTCTCAGAGTGGCTTACAAACTCCTTTCCCTTCTCCTCCCCAGAACAGACACCCTGTGAGGTAGGTGGGGCTGAGAGAGCTCTTTCCAGAGCTGTCCTTGAGGGAACAGCGCTTATCAGAACTATGGCTTGCCCAAGGTCATCCAGCAAATGCAAGTGGAGGAGTGGGGAATCAACCCGGTTCTCCCAGATTAGAGTCCACACACTTAACCGCTACACCAAACTGGGTAACCGCATGATCCTGAGGAAACAATTTCACAACGGGTCAATCACGAGCTGAATATCAATTGGTAGAGTGATGTGGCTGCGGAAAAGTCTAATGTGGTTTGAACAAAAGCATAATATCCAAATCACAAGAAGTAGTGTTTCTGCTCTAGTCTGGCTTCATTTGGAGTGCTGTTTCCTGTTCTGGACATGCACTTTGTTTGTTTGTTTACTACTGTATTTTTACCCCACCTTTCTCCTCTGTGGGGACCCAAAGCAGTTTACATTGTTCTCATCTCCTCTGTTTTATCCTCGCCACAACCCTGTGAGGTAGGTTAGACTGAAAGAGTGTGACTGGCCCAGCAAGCTTCCACAGCATGAGTGGGGATTCAAACTTGGCTTCCCCAGATCCTAGTCCAACACTTTAAGAAAGCTGTAGACCACTAACAAGTTCAGAAGAGGGCCACAATGATGGTTGGGGGCCTGGAAAACAAGTCCTGTAAGGAATGGCTGAAAGAACTGGGTAGAACTAGAAAAGAGAACACTTGTCACCTCCATGTAGGCTGACAGGGAATCACTAACTATCCCCTTTCAGGTATGATCTACCTATCAGGCCTTAATCCACCTAAGTAATAGGATCTAGGGAGGGAAAGTTGCATGGTATTGCCTAATCTCATGAGATTTTAGAAGCTAAGCAGGGTCATTACTTGGAAGGGAGACCACCAAGGAAGACTCTGAAGAGGAAGGCCATGGCAAACCACCTCTTCTTCTCACTCACCTTGAAAGCCACTTGCTGGGGTCTCCATAAGTCAGGTATGACTTGGTGGAACTTTATATACACAATAGGGTCTAGTCCATATCTTGCCAGCTTCTCAAAAAGAACATCATGGGGCACCATGTCAAAAGCTTGACTAAAATCCAAATAGACCAGTGTGTTCTACACTGGAACAGCCTCCCTCATGAGGTGGAAGATTCTTCATCGTTGGAGGTTTTTAAGCATCAATTGGATACTTGATTGTTGGGGATATAATCTTTGTAATTCCCACACTGGCAGGGGATTGGAAGACCATGGTGGTCTTTTACAAGTTCGAGTTTAAACAGATACCTGAAGGCAGTCACATGGAAGAGGACAAGGGTTTGCTCCCTGTTGCTCCAGAAGGCAGCCTAGATTTTATGGTCCTACACTGTACGATGGTAGGCTAAACATTGGTAGAAATGTCCATATGGTAGGAGGGTTCAACAGTTAAAGGGGCAGGGCTTTTCCCCTGTCCAGTATTCTCATGCAGAAGCTAGACAGCCATCGGTCAAAAATGCTCCAGGTGGTCCTGCTTTGAGCAGTAGGTTGGACTAGAAGGCCTAGAAAGCTGCTTCCAGATCGATGACGCTTTAGGTGTTTGTGGGGCAGAGGAAATGCAGAACGGCTGAAAAAGAGGCTCTGTTGCATTCCCTGTGGTAAAAAGTGCTGTCAAGTCACAGGCAACCTATGGCAGCCCCTCATGGGGTTTCAAGGCAAAGAGATGAACAGAGGTGGTTTGCCATTGCCTGCCTCTGTGTAGCAACCCTGGACTTCCTTGGTGGTCTCCCATCCAAGTACTAACCAGGGCCGACCCTGCTTAGCTCCTGAGATCTGATCAGATCAGGCTAGCCTGGGTCACGCAGGTCAGGGCAGTGAGTTCACTAGCAATCCCTTAGGCTGTGGTCAGACATGCCATTTGGCACGGAAGAGAAGCATCCCTATTTCCTCTGGAGGAATTTGACTTGCAGTTGAATGATCACACATCCCTTTGTGCTGCGGGCCCAGTGTGTCACTGCACGATCAGACACCACCTTGGGCGAGTGGGTTGGGGTTTTTTTGCCTTTTGTTTCCCACGCATATAACCGAGGAATTGAACCTTCGCACGGAGGGTTCCCCATGGAGTATGCAATTATGAGCATACTGCTAAGTGAGGAAAAAAACGGCACCTAGTCAGGATGGAATGAGCAGTCCATTCCAATGGCTTGAGAGCATGCTTGAGCAATCAGACTAGGGAAAATCTGTCTGTAACTCATCGGCAAGTGTTAGGATTGGACTTTCCCCGGTGTCTTTTAACTCCATTTCTGTCACAAGGCAACACGGGGTGCCAACAACTGCGGGGCCTTTCCCAGATGTTGCTGTCTGATCGTGCCCTTTAGATCCATCAGGCATTTGCAGCTATGTTGGATCTAAAGGCAAGTCTGACCGCAACCTTAATGTTTCTTCTGATCCCTTGTGTTACAGCATTTCAGAGGAGTCTCCTCAGCCTGCTGCTCCAGCTTCTCTCCTCCTTCCCTGATCACACAACGGGCCCAATCCAACATCTCCAATGGCAAATCAGCCTGAAGGATGTGCAAGTGCAGATAATACCATTTCTCCAGCTGACTCACTGTTCTGTGTGGAGCAAACTACCACCTCACCCAGGACCGGGACCAGTGCTCGGACCAAGCCACCCAGGAATCTTTTTGGGGCAGCATAATGAGCTGGGTGCCAATGGCCCACAGGGCCCCGGTTTGTTTCCAGCCCTCCATGGCACAAGAAGGTGACTGGCATCCCTTACCTGGGCCAATGCCACAGGAACTTGCTGTGCATCTGGTCAAGCACCACGGGCCCAGGAGGGGATGGACTTCTATTGCTTGGGGAGACAGAATGCCTGAAGAACATCAGAAAAGGCCTGCTGTGTCAGACCAGAGGTCCATCTAACCCAGCATTCTGCACACACAGTGGCCAACCAGCTGCCTCTAGGAAGCCCCCAAGCAGAATGAGTGCAACAGCCCCCTCCCGCCCTTGCTTCCCGGCCAACTGATGTAAAGAGGCATTCTGCCTCTGGCCCTGGAGGGAGGAGATATCCATCATGACTAGTAGCCAGTGAACTGGCCTCTCCTGGGCTGAAAGACGCGGCCTGTCTGACTGACCGTCTGCCCTCTGAGGAACTCAGAGTGGTGTTAACTATCTGTTGCATTTTGAGTGTTACCGTATGTGTCAGAATCTGCTGATTCAGACAAGGATTTCTGGGACTTTCTGCTATGCTTCCTATTGCTTTGTGCTGTGTGTAACCTGTGCTTGCACCCATTTTGTATCCATGCTTATTGCTTTTAGTTGCCCCTATGCCCACCATGTAACCATATCCCTTGCCAGGAAGACTGTATGCTATGTGACCCCAGGTTTATGGCTCTGACCAGGCCTGGTCTATGTAACTGTTTGCCCGGGAGAATGACAACTTCAAAGCATGGGAACAATCGGCCTCTCACACTCCTGCCTCCGCATTCCATTCATCCCTGCTGGGAAGTCAAGGGGAGGACAGAGACCATTTCTTATCAACGTGCGAAGGCCTTGAGGAAATCATTTGTTATGTGAATATGGTTACATCTAAGGGGTCTGGTTTGGGAAGGGAAATTTACAGCTTAACACCTAGCTTTCTTTCCTGTGGGAAGCAAACGGCCAAAGACCCCTTTTGCCCGCCGTTTTTCCCCTTTGGTGATTGGTTACCTATGGGCAATTCAAATTCTACTGAAGGGTATAATAGACCTGCTTCTATCATATGCATTATCTCTGACAATAATCCGAGAACCTGTACCAATGTAGAGATTGCAAATAAAGAACTGTGTTTCATCAACAAAGATCTGATACTTGACTACTTTGAGCAGAAATCTCACACCGTATCTTCAAACATCCTCCAGTATTTATGCACTGGTTGAAGAACCATGACATCATATTCAAAATCAGACCTGATTTGATGCTCAGCAGATCCCTGCAGCGCAGTTGGAATGTCTCCCTCCTTTGACCTGCAGTAACGTTTCCTCTCTGAGAGTGAGTGAAAACTGGTGGAAGAAGCCCACAGGGATGCAAACTTAGGCCAAATCTATACCTCCCCTCTGAAGTAGTTTGATTGCTGTTGTTTTCCTACACTCATTTTACACTGGTTTCAAATTTCAATTTGGTTTTTTTCCCCCGGGTCTGAAGAGCAGTAAGCAGCAGGATCTGTTTAAAGCAGTGTAATGCTAGCTTGACTACAAGAGGGCAATTAACGAATGTAGAAGGTGATTTTTAAACTAGAACAAGTATGGTTGGAAACTAGAAAAAGGTATAGACAGGTTTTTTTTAAACTAGAATGATTCCAGTGGGAAAGTCAGATGTAGATTTGACCTAAATTCACTCAGAACAAGGAATCTGAGGCAAGAATCCAACACCAATCTAATCTGCAAGGTTTCAGATTGTTTGCAAAATTTGAACGGGAGTCTTTTCCCCCGCTTCCTCCCTCTGCGGCTACAGTTACACAAGGCAGCGGCTGTGGCGATTTCTTAATTATCCCATCAAATCAAACTGTAAACATCGATCGGGAAGCCCTTCCTCTCCTGCCCATGTGTCTCTCACTTAGGGCTGCCAGCTGAGGATTTTGGGGTGAAGCCTGGGGAGCTGGGGTTTGGGGAAGGGTACAATGCAGCGGGGTACAATGAAGGGTTACCATATTTCAAAAAGCAAAAAAGAGGACATGTTTACCGACTGACTACTTTGGACAAGTGATCACTATGCTAAATCTCATTTTTAACCCCCCTTGTTATGTATTGACCATGCGGTCGCCATGTGCTCTCTTAATTGCGACCGCATGGCCAGAGCACATGGCCAGAGCATGGCCAGAGCACATGGCCAAGAAACTACCTGAGCTTCAGCCAGGTAGAACAAAGGCCAGGTGGATTCAAACCGGCCACCAATCCTGTACCTAGGTTTCTCCCAGGGAACCTATGAAATGTAAATAGACTTCTAATAGCCTATCAGGCCAGTTAGGTGAGGTCAGGGGATTGTCCCTGACCAGCATAAAAGGAGGGCTTCGAGCCCTGGGTTGTATGCTTCATCTGGACCAGCAATAAAGATCTAGCTGTTTCACTATTCCATGGACTCCCGACTTCAATACTTATCACCCCTATTTAATAGGTGTTAATGGCTACAAACTGGGAATATTCCTAACCTTCTGACCCAGAAAGAGGCTACTTTCATCCATTGTTTTAGAAAGAGCCCCAAAGAGGATGGACGCCCACAAAAGAGGAGACCTGGGGGTGACCCCGGTATAATGCCGCTGACAAGGCCCCTCCCACACAGACATTCTCTCCAGGGAAAGGGATCTCTGTCACCTGCCGAGCAGTGAGTGCTGCCACCCCACCAGGTCCCAGCAGAGGTTCCCCTGGCCAGTGGGGGGAAGCCCCACCTGAAGCCCCACCCCCAAGCCTCACCTCCGACAGCCACCCTTCTCCCTCCCCTCTTGCAAGATTTAAAGGGCCCTTCAGCTGATGGGGGGGCGAGCACGTGGCCTGCTGGTCAGCTGGAGGGCCCTTTAAATCTTGCAGGAGGGGAGGGAGAAGGGCCACGCCACCTCCACTTCTTCTCAAAAGCATTTAAAGGGTCCCTTTAAATACTTTTGAGAAGAAGCGGGGGAAGCGCATGCGAGTTTGCAGCTTGGATTGCAGGCGTGCACCAGCCCCCACTTCTTCCCCAAAGCATTTAATCCTGCTGGGAATGCAGAGGGACCTGGCAGCCCTAAGGTCAGTTGTCATTCCAGGAGACCCCCAGGCCCCTCCTGGAGGTTGGCAACCTACCCTCCCCCTTCCTTACTGTTGGCAGCTGGCTCTGCTTCAGCCACGGCATATGCAACGCCATCGCAAAGCACAGGCAGGGGAACTGAACGCTTCCCAGGACGATAAAAATGATTTTTGTGAGGAAACTGCCCCAGCTGCATTGTTCTGTTCTTGTAAAGCAGCTGTATTTTATTCCAGGCGTCTCATTTTCGAAAAGCATTAAATATAGCGCACGTGGAAAAGAAAAGCAGACATTAAAAGTCATCATTGCTTTCTGCAGGGTAATCTCGTCAGTGGCACTGAACCAAAAAAAATGACAGCAGAGGTTTAAATTATGGATTCAGAAAATAATAACCATGAAAAACGAACACCCCAGGAGTTTGCCCTTCCATCTCCTGCATCAGGGGGAAAACAAGACAATCCTCCCGCCCCAGCGCCTCGTCAGGCGGCACAGTGCCTTCATTCCACATGAAAAGGAAACAGAGAGATGTCCAAAAGCTGCCTTCCACTGGCCAGTCTATCTTTCCGGCCTGCTGTTTGTCCACAGGGATGGTGTTCAAGCCATGCCCCAGAGAGCCTTGAGGTTCCTGTAAAGCTGGTCAGAGGCTCCTCCATGGGGAAGTCAGTAACACTGGGAGGGCTCCAGGAACTCTCCTGAGCTGCTGGAGACAGCCACTGTGGAGTGGTGAGTGTGCTTTGCGTTCACACAAACAGGGGCCCCTTCTGCCCTCTCCCTCTAATCCATGTTCACCACAGTGTCCTCCAAGCAATTCTGCACTAAAATTGAATTCAGTCTTCTTTTGAATCCAGGTGCCCCCCCCCCCCCAATTCTGCACTAAAATCAAGTTCAGCCTTTTTATTCCGTTTCCCCCACACACACCATTCTCCATCACATCCCCTCCCTTCAGAGGTCAGCCCGGTTTCAGCCTGCTGTTGCCCCAGGGTTATTTGGATGCTGTTTTGCAGTGGACTTAAATTGCCTTGACTTGAACACTGAGACCGATTTCTCACAGTCGTTGCTCCGCCCCCACTCTTCCCTTTGCCCCAATCATATCAATTTCCCACTCTTTGCTGCGCGGGCGCATTTTGCCCCACAGCTTTGCCTGATTTCCGCCGCATCTACTTGATCCTGTTTTTTGAGGATCGAGTAGACGTGGCGGAATCGGGCAAAGCTGCGGGGTAAAATGCTCCTGCACAGCAAAGAGTGGGAAATTGACATTTGTGATCGAGGCAGAGTTGGGGCAAAGCAACGGCTGTGGGAAATCAGTCTGAGAAAATCTGGAGTGGCAGGCAAGTGCAGAAGGGACCATTGACTCCCCCTGCCCTAGCACAAGAAGCCATTGGTCAGTACTTGAACCAGAGTCATGATCCGTCATAATAGATCAAGATGGGTAGCTGTGTTAGTCTGTCTGTAGCAGTAGCACCATTATAAAGACTAACTAAATCTGTGGCAGGGTACGAGCTTTCATGAGTCACTGCTCAGTATCTGAAGAAGTGAGCAGTGCTACTGGACTCTTGCTCTTTTCTATTGGTCCATCAAAGCCAGTATTGTCCACTCAGACTGGCAGCAGTTCTCCAGGGTCTCAGGTAGAGCTCTTTCACACCCCCTGCTGCCAGATTCTTTTAAATGGAGATGTTGTGGATTGAACCTGGGACCTTCTGTATGCCAAGCAAATGCTCTACCGCTGAGCCACAGCCCCTTCCCTGCACACTCTGCATTGCAAAGGAGATAAGGAGGAAAGAGTTCCCTGAAAGTCTGAAATGAGCTATCCTACAGCTAGCCTGATCTCTTCAGATCTTGGAGACTAAGTAGAGTCGGCCCTGGTTAATCCTTGGATGAAGAAGAAGAAAAGAGATTGGATTTATACCTTGCCCTTCATTTGTAGTCTCAGAGCGGCTTACAAACACCTTTCCCTTCCCCTCCCCACAACAGACACCCTGTGAGGTAGGTGGGGCTGAGAGAGCTCTTTCCAGAGCTGTCCTTGAGAGAACACGCAAATCAGATCAGCACTCCTGAGACCCCTAGCCCATGCAATATGTGATTCAGTGATGGGCAATACTTTGACAGGTGCTGGACAATCCTCCATTTTGGCAGTCTCAGGTAGACTGAGAAACCAGGAGATTTGTTCAGGTCCACCGGTGAACCATTGGGCTTGGTGGGTTAGATGTGGCTACAGACTCACACTATGGGCCTCTCTTTCCCCATGTAGAAATGACTGTAAAAACGCAGTGGATGATCAGACAGCTTGGGAAAACCAGAGCCAGTTCATACCAATGATTTAATTGAGGAGCAGAGCTGATCACTACTGAAGCAACCGGCAATTCAAAATATGGCTCACCTCCCTCTATTTTCCCCTTCCCTCTGCTGCCCCACCAGCCACAGCCGGGGCACTCGCCTGGAGCTCCCTTTTAGAGCCTGTCGTATTTCTTCCCACAATGGGCCTGACTCCTAGTAAGCAAGTAAGTAAATAAATAAATAAATAAATAAATAAAATGGGGGTGCTGCACTCATTGTCTCCAGCACGATGATATTGATTCTGCTGCATCCCTGAAGTGATGTCATCACTCCAGCATTGCCTCCAGCGTAACGACATCACTTCCAAGTTGCGTCAGAGGTGACCTCTCCATTCCACCCAAAAGGGATGTCCCTGCCTCCCCCATCTCCCACTGGTTGCTGTGCAATGCCTGGTAACCCTGGTGACATCAAATCCCCGCTGAGCACCCCTTCCTGGCCAAACTCTTCCATCCGAAGGCATTGTTTCCCAACCCTGAGTTGGCAGCCCTAATCAGTCCCATGGCTTCCATTTGTTGGCTTCTTGCTAGGGGTGTCAGACCCCCCCAGTGGGGAGGGGGGTGCCCTTCTGCCAGTCCTTACCTCTTCACCACCAATCAGCAGGAATTAACCCCCCCCCAAAAAACAAGGAGGTACACCCAACATTCCAGTGACATTCTTATGTGACTGCAATATGACCTGGAAGTGACGTGTGCACACCGGGGATGCTGGGGCAATGCTCTGGTTTTGGGGCAAAAACTCTATGCTAGAAGCTAATTCTACCATACAGTTTGGCTCAAAAAACCAGAGCATAGCCCTGACATCCCCTGATGTGCCTACGTCGCCTCCAGGCCACATGGCAATTCACGTGGTAATATCTTTGGAACATGTGATAAAGCTCCCAACTCTTGGTAAGCCCACCTCCCTTCACCCACCAGCTGCCCAGAGGGACCTGGCAACCTATTTCTTACCCTCTAGCCACCAAATGGGAGTTTGCTTGAAATACCTATTGTAAGATCTTATCTAAAATACCTGCTGACACAGCTATCTGCCTCCTCAGAGAACAGAATCATAGAATTTAAAAGCTGGAAGGGGCCTAAAGACCATCCAGCCCAACCCTCTGCTCCAGGCACCCCTGACAAATAATCATCCCATCTCTGCTCAGACACCTCCAAGTAGGGAGAACCCACAACATCCCTTATGCAACCGGTTCCACCACCGAACTACCCTTATTGTTAAAAAAAATTCCCTCATATCCTGCCGGTATCCTTGCCTACAATTTAAACCCATTATTACAAGTCTTATCCTCCACTACCAATTGAAATAGCATCCTCCCCTCCTTTAAATGACAGCTCTTCAGATACTCAAAAAGAGTAATCTGTCATCTCCAGATTAGATTGTTAGACTACTGTAACTATTAGACTAGATTAGACTAGACTATTAGGTTAGACTATTGTAGCTTGCTCTACGCTAGCCTTCCCTTGAGACTGACCTGGAAGCTCCAACTGGTCCGGAATGCGGTGGTGCAAGTCCTGATGGGAACGTCACGGACGGCACATGTATACCCAGTGCTGTGCCAGCAACACTGGCTTCCAGTGGAGTACCAAGTCAAGTTCAAGGATTTGGCACTGACCTATAAAGCCTTGAGTGGTCAGGGACCAACGTATCGATGGGACCATCTCCTCCATTATGTCCCCAGGAGAGCCTTGTGTTCCTTAGACAGTAACCTGCTGGTGATCCCCAGCCCTGAAGACATCTGGCTGTCCTTGAGTAGGGCCAGGCTCTCTGTCCATGAAGCAGCTGGCAGTGGGAGTTGGAATAGGAATTGGTTATTCGCCATCTGATTGTCTCTAATGTTCTATTAATGTTTTAACTGATTTTATCTTATCTGTGGTTGTACATCACTCAGAGCCTTGCAGAAGCAGGGGTTGGGCGATTCATAAATACCACCATCACCACCACCACCACTGTCGTCGTCGTCGTCATCATCATCATCTTGGCCTGTGGCAGGCTACCCAGAAACGGGGCAGGAAATAGTGACTGGGCTCGTGACCTCTAGACGCCATGGACTCCAGGTAGAATGCCCCACCCCCGCCTCCTCTGCTCCAGGCTGAACATCCTCAGTTCCTGCAGCCTTTCTCCATAAAACATAGTCTCCAACCCCTAATCATCCTTGTCACCGCCTCTGTACCCGCTCTGAAGTTCCTATGTCCTTCCTATAAAAGGGCACGGTACTCCAAATGGGGTCTGACCAGAGCAGTATAAGAACATATGAAGAGCCCTGCTGGATCAGACCAGTGAGAGTCCATCTAGTCCAGCATCCTGTCTCACACAGTGGCCAACCAGTTCCTCTGGAGGGCCAACAACAGGGCATAGAGGCCAAGACCTTCCCCTGATGTTGCTTCCTGGCTCCAAGATTCAGAGGGTGACTGCCTCTGAATGTGGAGGTTCCTCTCAGTCACCATGGCTAGTAGCCACTGATAGACCTATCCTCATGAATCTATCTAATCCCCATTTAAAGCTGTTTATTCTTGTGGCCATCACGGCATCCTCTGGCAGTGAATCCCACATTTTAATCACTCACTGTGTAAATTAGTATTTCCTTTTTTCCATCCTGAACCTACTGCCCATCAGCTTCATTGGATGCCCTCGATTCCTAGCATTTTGGGAGAGGGAGAAAAATGTCTCTTTGTCAACTCTTTACATCCCATGCATACCTTTATAAACCTCTCTCATGCTTCCCTTAGTCATCTCTTTTCTAAACTGAAAAGTCCCAGTGGAACCATCACCTCTTATGTCTTTAGATGCCATGCATCTGTTGATACATCCTAAAATCGAATTTGCCTTCTTTGCTGCCACATCACACAGGCTACTCTTACACAATTTGCAGTTCACCAGAACCCCAAGATCTCATCCACACATGCTCCTACCCAGAAGACTGTCCTCCATCGAGTCTGTGTGAACAACATTTTCACTACCCAGATGCAAAACCTATCCAGCCTCACTGCTGGCACACACCAAGGTGTTACCCACAAGCAGAGCATAACAGACAGTGTTTGTGACTTTTCACCTACAAAGACTGTGTGCCTTAAAAAGTCTGCAGGAGAAAATTTCGGTAATGACCTTTTTATTATTATACACACACTAATAATACTACAAACACTAAACCGCTAAACTAAAACATAAGCTACACAAGGGTCATATAATCTGGTTGCAATTTGCTTAAGCAAGGATTTCTTCTCCGTAAAATGAATGGAATAGAACTTGTTTCTCAAGGTTACTGGCTACAGAATGGAAATTAAAGATTTAAGTCAAGTAAATACAGTTTTTAAATTCTCAAACTTTCAAAATTTCAAAGATTCATTATTTCCTTTTCTTCCCTTTATGTTCTTTCTCAAAATCCCATTTGACTTTCAAGAGGTTGGGGGCAACTGCCCCTTTTTCTGAGTCAGAGTTCTCTTCTGGAGTACTACTTTCTGAGCTTTCAGGACTTTCTGGACCATGTATGCTATTTCCTTCTTCTTTCTCTTCCTCTTTTTTCTTTCACTAAACTTTGTTGCTTCTCCAAAAACCGCTTTGCTTTTACAACAGAGTCAATCTTTTCTTTCTTCTCTTTGTAGTTGAAAACAAGTCCCTCAGGAAGTATCCATTTGTAGGGGGTGGAATTTTTCTGTAGAAAGTTAGTTAGGTATTTCTATTGCTTTCTCTTTTTTCTTATCGCAAATGGGATGTCTTTTAAGACTCTAATTTCTTTGTCTTTGATTTTTAGGGTTGTCCCATTAGTGGCCTTGAGCACCACACCTTTTGCAGATCTTTTTAGAGAATCTCACCAGTACCTCCCCAGGCAGGTTTTTTTCTTGATGAATTCTGGATGTGTTCAATAAACCATATCCATTTCGCTTTGAAGTACATCCGCTTTTAGGCCTGCCATTGGGGCCAATGCTTCACTCAAAATTTCCTTCAGATTCTCACCTTTTTGCTCAGGGGCACCCTGAAATCTCAGAACATAAGCTGATTTTCCCATTTGGAGTCTTAAAAGCTGATCTTTGTCAGAAAGTCTCTCTTTTCCCACCACCTCAAGTCTCTGGTCAATTGCTTTTGTCTTGGTTTCAACCTTTTTCACTGATTTAGCTGTCTCCTCAGTTTTTTTGTTAGTCTCTTTAAGTTGTTTTTGAAGTGTTTCAAAGTTGTTGTTAAGATTAGTCATCTGATCCAGCAGAGGGCACAATGCTGTAGCCAACATTTTAGGAAAGTTAGTAGTCATTTCCGGTTTGGGTGCCAGAAGTACTGGTTTAGTAGATACTGGAGAGGGCTTTGCTCTCGTCGCCATTTTTTCTGCCCGATTAGTCATTGTTCACAGTTCAGGGAAAGTTTTATAAAGTCAGAGAAAGTTTATTTAAGTTGCCGCTTTACATAGATCCATACTTTACTCATTTAAATTGGAAAGCACCAATGCTCCTAGCCCAGATCTTCATTTTAAAGTTTGCTTTAAGTTGATGGGGGGGGCAGATTTTTGACTCACTCCCCCTCCCTTGTTGCAGGTCGGGGCTTCAGATGGTCGCTTAGCTAAATATCCATTCAAGAGGAGTTTTCACTCATATTTTACTGCATGCTGATTAACAAGGTAAGAAAACCTTCATAGATTCACTAGACTGCTTATTTGCTCCACCGGTGTGCGCCTCTTGATGCCGTGATGGCACAGCAGCGGCGGAACCTATTGGAGCAAAGGGGAGCCTCAATCCCTTGGCCACAGCATTGGGAGAGGCACCCCTCGCACCCCAGGCTGACAACCCCCTGCAAGGGCTCTGGGGGGGAATAGTCCAGGACACCTCCCATCTGCCGTGCTACAGGCCGCTCCTATTGGAGCACCGAAGGAGTATGCCCGCCATTGGAGTTGCTGAAAAATGAAAGTTGGTAACATGCTTTTGGCACTGAAAAATGGATTATACAAATGCTCAATATCAATGTTACGGCAACAGTCTGATGATGAAGAAGATGAGGAGGAGGAGGAAGAGGAGATTGGATTTATACTTCGTGGCTTACAATCTCCTTTCCCTTCCCCTCCCCACAACAGACACCCTGTGCGGTAGGTGGGGCTGAGAGAGCTCTTTTGAGGACTGCTCCAGAGAGAACTGCTCTGAAAGAACTTGTGACTGACCCAAAGTCATACCAGCAGCTGCATGTGGAGGAGACGTGGGGAATCAAACCTGATTCTCCCTGATCTGCAGGAAGCAGAAATGGCCTTCAGTACTTAGGGTTGCCAACCTGCAAGTGGTGGCTGAAGGTCTCCCAGGATTTCAACTGATCTCCAGGGGACAGAGATCAGTTCACTTGTAGAAAATGGCTGCTTTGGAGGGTGGACAATCTGGACCCTGTTGAGGTCCCTCTCCTCCCCAGTCCCCTCCCTCGGCAGGCTGTGCCCCCCAAAAGCTCCAGGCATTTCCCAACCCAGAACTGGCAACCCTAGATGAACTGAATCATGACAGGTGGCAATGAGCCCTATTAAAGCTTAACAACTCTGCTTTTCACTGTGAATGCAGCTGTCAATCTAATGTTTGAATGTGTACGAAATGGGACATGTGGGGGCAGGGGAGGGGTGCAGAGCCAGAAAACAAATTGTAATGTTGTTCCTCAACACATGATGCACAAGTCGGGCTGCCAAATGCCCACTAGAAACAAGAAGCCTCCTGCCCCCAGCAGGCATCACCCACCAGCACTCCAGTGACCAGTGGGAGGGGGGAAATGCCATCAGCGACAGCGTGACATCACCCGGAAGTGACATAATGTCTCTCTAGGAAGTTTTGGAAACTGTGGTTTTACCAGAGAGAAACATGATGTCACTTTTGGGTTTCCCTGGAAGTGACGTCATGTTGCTACCAATGGCCACCCCCGTGTCCCTGTCACCCCAGTCTCCTGCTTGGTAGCAGGCTGGTCCTTGCAACTCTATGTACAAGGAAGACTTTTTAACTGTAAATCCATACATTTTTTGTGTTTTCTAGTAATTTACTTCCAGATGATTCCAAGTTAACAAAGCGTAAGTCCAGGTGAACCTGCATGTTGGGAGAATTTATATCTGGGACGGGTTACATGCTTTTAATATATAATACAAGAGGCGGGACCCACAGGACCCACCGGAGGGGGGGGAGAGAAGGAGCTCCTCCTGGAGCAGCAGCCAAAGGTAAGGCTTCCTCCCCTCCCCTGGGCAACAATGGCGAGCCCCGGGCCTGCTGATCTCTCCCCCCCACCCCCAGTTGCCACCACGGGGCCTGCCAATCTCTCTCCCCCCTGCCCCCAGTTGCCCTGGTGAGGCCCACGTGGTACAGAGCCATGGGGCCCGCCGATCTCTCTCCCCCCCACCCCCCAGTTGCCCTGGTGAGGCCCACACAGCGCAGAGCCATGGGGCCTGCCGATCTCTTTCTCCCCCCGCCCCCAGTTGCCCCGGCGAGGCCCATGTGGCACAGAGCCATGGGGCCTGCCGATCTCTCTCTCTCCCCCCCCCCCCAGTTATCCTGGCAAGGTCCGCATGGAGCACAGCTGCCAGGCCCACCGATCTCTCTCTCCCCCCGCCTCCGGTTGCCCGAGCGAGGCCCACACGGCGCAGAGCTGCTGGGCCCGTCGCAGTTCCCAGAGTGTTCCCTGCACATGTGCAGGGAACGCTCTTTAACTTTTGGGGGGATTTAAATATCACCCCAAAAGTTTTTTTTTTAACTTTTCAGATTTTTCTGTATATGTGGGGAGTCTCCCAAGTGTGGAGAAAAATCTCCCTGCCTCCCAAGTGCCCCCCTGCGCGGATTTAGAGATCTGAACGGAGGAGGCCACTTGGCTAATATAATATAATATAATATAATATAATATAATATAATATATAGTTGAAATCAAGCGGATTTCCGTTTGCTGTTAGAAGACTGAATACTGAGCTGAACAAAAGGCACAACAGCACAACAAACTGGGGGCCCTGTGAAATCTTGGGGGGGGGGGGGGGAACAACTGGAATCTTCCACCACTTTCCCCTCTGGAATAGCACAAACTCTCAGGCGCTCCTCCGTCCCTTTCCCTTTAACAGGCTCTCAGTCGGTGTTCCAGGCCTGCTGAAGCATATTCTGTTTGCATCAAACCCCAGTGTGTGTGTGTGTGTGTGTGTGTGTGTGTATGTGTGTGTGTGTGGTGGGGAGACCTATTCTTGTAGTTCCTTTACCAAGGGGTGTTGTTCTGCATACTTCTGGAGCCCCCACAGTGCACAGAAAGCTCTGCTCTTTCTGTGGGTAGGCCTGTGTTTATCATCATAAGGGGTGGGGAGCAGTCACTGCACTATTCCCCCCAGTGAGTATTATAAATCTATCCCTTCCCAGGGACTTTAAAGGAAGCAGTGGTGAGGCCGCTCTTAAAGAAGCCATCTTTGGATCCTACTACCCCCCAGTTTCAAATCTTCCATTCCTGGGCAAAGTAGATGAGAGAGCGGCAGCTGAAGAGCTCCAGAGTCCAGACATCCTTGGCTGACACCTTGGTCTCCGATCCCTTCCAGTCCAGCTTTCGCCCAGAGATGGCCCTGGTGACCCTCACTGATGACCACCACAGACGCCTGGATCGAGGCCGGTCAGCACTGCTGTTTTTGCTTGATCTTACAGCAGCATTTGACATGGTCGATTATGACCTAATGGCCCACTGCCTCGCCAATATGAGGATTCATGGGACAGCCTTGAAATGGTTTGCCTCATTTCTCCACAGTCGGGGAGAGAGGCTGGCACTTGGGGAGAAGGTTTCAGCGCAACACTTTTTGGTGCGAGGTGTCCCCCAGGGGGCAATCCTCTCCCCAACGTTATTTAACATTTATATGCACCCTCTCGCCCAGCTGTTATGGAGCTTTGGGCTGGGATGTCACCAGTGCACTGATGACCCCCAGCTGTATCTGTTGGTGGACAGTTGGCCAAATGCTGCCCCAGACACTCTGGCCAGGAGTCGAGAGGCTCTGGTTGGCTGGTCAGTTGGTTGGTTGAAGCAGAGCCAGCTGAAACTAAATCCGTCAAAGACAGAGGTCCTGTGGCTGAACTGGGGAGATCCCAGGTTGGGATGCCAGTTTCCAGCCCTTGACAGTGAGCCACTAACACCAAGGCCACTTGTGAAGAGCTTAGGAGTGATTCTGGATCCCTCCTTTTCAGCGGAGGCTCAGATCACAACTGTTGCCAGACTGGCCTTTTACCATCTGCGCCAGGTTCTCCAACTAGTTCCCTTCCTGTCACACCCCGACTTAGCCACAGTGATCCATGCAAGTCACTTCCAGACTAGACTACTGTAACTCACTGTACGCAGGGCTGCCTTTGAGACTGACCTGGAAACCTCAACTGGTCCAGAATGCGACAGCCTGTGTGCCCACAAGCACTTCATCTAGAACCCACATACAACTGGTGCTCCACCAGCTGCACTGGCTCCAAGTTGAATAACGGATCAGATTCAAGGTTTTGGTTTTCACTCTCAAAGCTCTACATGGTCAGGGACCAACATATCTTCAGGACCAATTCTCCTGGTACGCCCCCCAGAAGGCATTGCGCTCTGTGAATAATAATCTTCTGGTGGTCCCCGCCCCCAAAAGTATTTGTCTTGCCTCAACCCACTTGATGGAACCCTCTTCTGGATAAAATCCGGGCCCTGCAGAATCTGATGCAGTTCCACAGGGGCTGTAAAACATAAATGCTTTTCCAGGCATATGGTGGAGGCAGTGAAGTTTCTAATTTGCCCCCCTCCCAAGCCCCCTCCTGAATACTCATTCTTCTACTGTACCAGTTTCCATAAACACACAGGCGGCACAACCTCCCTCAGACAAACTGCACTGTTGGTGCCTGAGTTGCCATCTGATTTTATCTTTGAGGGTAATTGTGTTCGTTTTTATTTGTTCTTAATAATAAATTATGTTTATTGTTTTTAACTTGTTGTTAGCCACCCTGAGCCTTATGGAGAAAGGAAGAGTGGGCTAAAAGTCTAAATAAATAAATGGGGACGCATCCGAGGGAAGAAAGTCAAGAATTTGGCTCAAAAACAAAAACAAAAAGGGCCTTGCCATGCCACCCCCCCCCCATTGGCCTTGCCCATGCCACCCCCCCCCCCCCCCCATTCTGCTGGCTGCTTACCAGGCCCATCGCTCACCAGCGGAAACAGGAGTGCTACAGGTCTTCTCTGTGAAATAGGCATTGTAAAGCAAATAACTAGTGATGAACCTGGAGGAAACAGCTGTCTTCTTCTCTCACAGGTAGTACCACTTTTGAAACATGTGCACACGCATAAGAAGAAGAGATTGGATTTATACCCCACCCTTCACTACCCAAAGGATTCTCAGAGCGGCTGACAATCTCCTTTCCCTTCCCCTCCCCACAACAGACACCCTGTGAGGTAGGTGGGGCTGAGAGAGCTCTTTCCCAAGCTGTCCTTGAGAGAACTGCTGGTACAGAGCTATGGCTTGCCCGAGGTCATTCAGCTGGTGCCAGTGGAGGAGTGGGGAATCAAACCCGGTTCTCCCAGATTAGAGTCCACACACTTAACCACTACACCAAACTGGCTCTCTTAAACACACAAAAGCTGCCTTCCTCTAGATGGGGCCTGGAGGTTTCCTGGAATTACAGCTGATCTCCAGAGTTGGGGGAGGGGGGCTGGATACACAGGAAACTGACATCTGATGAAGCCATGATGTCACTTCTGTGTATGAACCTGGAACTGATGGCATGATGTCTGGTGACACTCTAGGAATTCCCCAAATCTCTATGGTTTTTACCATAGTGATTTGGGAAATTCCAAGTGTCACCTGACACTGTGACATCACAGCAATGCCCGATGCCAATTTCCCCCCTCATTTTGCTCCCATTGCTCCACTGAGCAGTAAGTGCCCACAGTGTGGGAACGACGGTTTGCCTGCCATAGTGAGCAACCTGGTCACCCCATCTCCATACCACAGAGATCAACACTCTGGAGGAAACGACACATTCAGTGGGTGGATTCTATGGCAACACCCCCTCCCCCCCACACACACACTGAGCTTCCTCCTCTCTCCAAACTCTTCCACCCCCAAAATCTCCAGGAATTGCCGGAGCTGGCAACCCTAACACACATGCAAGTCAGTTGGAGCAACCGCAGGTCTCAAGTCTTCTGGCTGTTTGACCATTCTCCTTCCAGTGCTGCATGCCGGTATATTCTTTCACATCAGACTGATACCCATTCCCTGTTAACATGGGACACGATCCCACTTCCAAGGCTGCAGTCCTAAATACATGGAGCCATAAGTGGTGAACACAGAGGGGGCCGGTTTCAGACCTGGCTGCCCAGTTTACCACTTTCAGTGACATATTTGTAGCAGGCTCCCAGGCAAGCCCACTCAGAAGTAAATACACCTGGGATTGCAGCCTTAAGCACATCTGGAACTCTGGCCAAGGAACCCAGACCAGGAGGTAACTGCATAGTAAGCTCTTGCTCTGCCCAGTGCTGGGAACTGACACCCCGTCCCCCCAATCCCAGGAACCCTTTCTTCACTCTGAACTTTGTTACCTTCTTGTTTGGCCTCTTTCTCCGGCCTCCTCTCCTCCCACAGAAAAGATGTAACCTTCTGCCGTCCCAGAGCAGAGGAATGGCTCTCTCCCCAGGTCCAAGGAGATGCGTTTATTCCGAAGTTTGCAAAAGGGGTGGGGTGGGGACCCTGTCAAGAGCGCAGAAGAACCAAGCCATGCTGCCGGGGACCAGATCTCCACATCTCAGCATCTTCCCAAGAGCAATGCCATTCACGCCCATCCATCTCCCCCCCTTGGCAAGTTCCTCAGCACCTGAACATCATTTCAACCGTGCTCTGGCTAAAAGATGCCAGCATCTCCTTGTCTCCGTCACCTGAGGCTCCAACTTCCCCCGCCCAGCCAACCGCCTCCCTTCCCAGGAAAAGCATGCGTTGTCTCACCAGGATCACCTGCCGCTGACTGCAGGGGTCCATCCTTGCATCTTGCTGTAAGTTCTCGTTAAGTTCCCAGGCACCACGGGCAGGGAGGAGAACGGTCCCTTCCCCTCTCTGGGAAGTCCTGACAGAGAGATCCCCACTAGTAAACTGAACAGGCGATGCTCCCGACTCCTCTTTTTCATCTCTCTCTCTCTCTCTCTCTCTCTTTCAGTAAACACATTATCACCGCAGAAATTCTTAAGATGCATCCCGAAAGGTACATCTCTGCTGCCCTCTGCTGCTCACGAAGATCACAGGCCTATGCAACAGATGTTAAATAGCAGGTCTATCCTATACAATTAAGAGTCCAGTGGGCCCTTTAAGTGTGCACCCAGGAAAGCCCATTCCTTGAATAAACCTTTGTTGGTCTTAAAGCGGCCACTGGACTCTAATTTTGTTCCACTGCTTCAGACCAACACGGCTGGCCACCTAGGTCTATCCTGCCTTATCCTCTTCTTGCTCGTCCAGGTTGAAGGCACCCAGGCACTCTTTCTTCTTTTCCTTTTCCCTGCTTTGCATGAGACTTATTTGAGGCACAGCGCTTGCTCCCTGCCCACAGTAAGCACAAAAGGCTTAATGGCAGAAAGTGTCAAAAAAAGTCTGCAAACAGAAATTGGGCTTTGGTTGCCAACTCTGGGTGGGGAAATTCCTGGAGATCTGGTGGTGGGTCCTGGGGAGGGCGGGGACTTCAGTATGGTCTAATGCCATAGAGTCCAGTCTCCAAAGCAGCCATTTTCTCCATCGTCTCTGTAGTCTGGAAATTCCAGGACATCTCCAGGCCTCACCTAGAAGATGGCAACCTTAAGCTGCCTCCATAGCAACTGCCTCTATAGCAGCTACACCAATTTTTAATAGGGGTTGGGGGGGGGGGTGTTCCAAGAAATTACAGGTCAGTTAACCTAAACTGAAAGCCAGTTTGGTGTAGTGGTTAAATGCGTGGACTCTAATCTGGGAGAACTGGGTTTGATTCCCCACTCCTCCACTTGCACCTGCTGGATGACCTTGGGCAAGCTATAGTTCTGGCACAGCTGTTCTTGAAAAAGAGCAGCTTCTGTCAGAGCTCTCTCAGCCCCACCTACCTCACAGGGTGTCTGCTGTGGAGAGGGGAAGGGAAAGGAGATCGTCAGCCGCTCTGAGACTCCCTTGGGTAGTGAAGGGTGGGGTATAAATCTAGTCTCTTCTTCTTCTTCTAACATCTGTCCCAGGGAAATTTCTAGAAACTGTTGTTATAGAAGCCTGCTGAGGGGACATCGATAGGGCTTCTGTAAAGGGAGATCCTGCCTCACTAACCTTTTAGAGTTTATTGAGAAGATTAACAATCATGTGGATAAAGTTGATCCAACAGACATTGCACAGCTGGACTTTCAAAAGACTTTTGACAAGGTAGCGCACGAAATGTCCACTCAGCGTGCAGCAGTGGTAAAAAAATGAGAAAGGCAAACTCAATGCTGGAGATTATTAGGCAGGGGACTGACGATAAAAGAGCAGCTATTGTGTATTGCCCTTGTACAGATCCCGGGGGAGGCCTCATTTGGAGTGCTCTGTGCTGTTCTGGTTACTGTATCTCAAAAAGGGGACAGCCGAGCTGAACAAAATAGTTTTCAGTTTAGAAAAAAGATGATGATGGGGTCGTAATAGAGGTTTATAAAGCTATGCAAGGGGGGACACAAAGTGGGCAGGAAGAACTTTCTCTCCCATAATACTAATGCTTGGGGGCGATAGCTTCCCCCTGACCTGGATGGCCCAGGCTAGCCTGAACTCATCGCTGGTCACCATTTGAATGGGAGACCACCGAGGAAGTCCAGGGTCCCTATGCAGAGGCAGGCAATGGCAGACCACCTCTAAATGTCTCTTGCCTTGAAAACCCCCATGAAGGGTTTTGCCATAAGTTGGCGGTGACTTGACGGCAACCCCCACCCCCCAAACCAACCAACCAACCAACCAAGGTAAAGGAAATGCTCCTTTACTCAGCAAGGAAGCAAACGGTGGAATTCACTGCTAGTGGATGTAGTGATGCCCGTGGGCATGGATTGCTTTAACATGTGGGTTAGATAAATTCCTGGAGGTCAAGGAATCCATCAAGGGCTAGTAACTAGGGTGAACAGAGAGAGAACCTCCATTTCCTGGGCCCTCCGGATCCACATATCAGGAGGCAGCATTAGGGAACAGCCTTGGCCTCTATGCCCTGCTTGTTGGACCTCCAGGCTAACTGATCAGCCTCTGGTTGAAACAGCTTGTTGGACTAGATGGATCACTGGTCTGATCCCACAGGGTTGTTCTTATGTCAGAAAAATCGTGAGCAAACCTTTTTAGAATATGATTTTTGAAACATCAAAGAGGGCATCTTAAGTTCGCTATATATGGGTTGTTTTCATTCTAGCGGTTGTGGTAATTCCATGGGGATGAGACATACCTACTTCCCTAGTGGCTGAGCTCCCTCCCAGCAGGCAAAGCAACTTGCCTGTCAAGAATTAAATGCATTCTGTGTTAAAAGAACTTGGAGGAGGGCAGAGAAAGGCTGGATGTCATGGAGAGAAGCAGGAGTGCATTTGCTCACTTTTCTCTCTTTTCTTCTTCTTTTCACCTCAGGGAAGGGTTGCCAGGTCCCCCCTGGCCGCCCACAGAAGATGAGGGGACAGGGTTGCCAGATCCAGGCTGGGAAACTCCTGAAGGTATGCGTGTGGAAGTGGCAAAACTTGACCACAAGCTAAAGAGAAGCAAGTGGCTTCCATGTCTTCAGAGGATTCTCTCTCAGCAGGCAGATAATGGTGGCTTTGTAAACTGACCAAAGAAAACAGCCCCTCTCCTACAAGCATGTGACTGAAGAAGGGAAGGTGCTCCAGAGCAACCCGGGGTCTGGCACAGAAGTTGTGGGCAGAAATTACACCACGGCTGTTTTTGAACCCAGATTCATGTTTTATGGGTCCCATAGACTTGGGGAAAGTAATGTTATCATCTGTGGTCTGATTTCAAGAGGGCACCTTTAATTCAATGAGGCTGCTAAAAATCTTACTCTGTCCTCAGGACAGTAGAAATGATGATAATAAAGCCCTGAAACATAAACTGAAGGAAAGCTGTAGTCTGTGTATTTTAGTTGCACATAACTGTATAGAAGTGGAATATCTGTTATATTATAAGCTTTAAGTAGAAAATCATAGAAAATTACCCCCACCAAGTTTGGAGCAAGTAATTTGCAAGCCCAATATTACCACATTGCTGTCACAGGATCCAATATCCTAAACCGCACACCGAACATGGCCGGCATCCATATATTGGCATTGTCCTCACAAGCGATAGAGACATGTCTGATTGGGAGAAGCAACCGGTTTTTTGACAGAAGGTCTCCTGTTCAGTCCACCACATCTCCATTTAAAAGGATCCGTGGAGAGCCTCTGCCCATATATATATATATATAACAGCCTGGACAGACCACCACAGCAGACGGCACTCTCACACGTTCAGGATCTGTAATCTCTTTGATGGTCTCAGATGGAAAATTCCGGTCAGTAAATCCACTGCCTAGCACAAAGGACAAGTATATCCAGAGGAAACATTGCCTATCACTAACACAACCGTCAAAGAGGAATTGGTCAGCAGAGATTTTTGTGGCTGGGTGAGATGGAGCAATTCCACTGAGATGACACGAGCGTAGCGGTGCAACTACAAAGTCAGTGGACTTCGGAAGGTGTGGCTCTGTTTAGGATTCCACTGCTCACCACCTGGTGCGTCTCAGATCAATACAGAAGGGTTGCCAACTCTTGGTTGGGAAATCTCTGGAGATTTGCAAGTGAAGCCTGGGGAGGGTGGGGTTTAGGAAGGGGACGGACCTTAGTGAGGTACAATGCCATACAAGACAACCTCCAAAGCAGCCATTTTCTCCAGGGAAACTGATCTCTGTTGCCTGGAGACCAGTTGAAATTCCAGGAGATCTCCAGGCCCCACCGGGAGTTTGACACCCCTGACAACACAACTGTCTGTCTGGCTTTTCAGTCTTTCTTGATAGACAAATTGGTCAGATATTTATTTAATTTGTTTATGCCCCGTCTCTCTCTGATGGGGACCCAAAGCAGCTTACATCCTTCCGCTCCATTTGATCCTCACAACAACCCTGTGAGGTAGGTTAGGCTGAGAGACTGTGATTGGCCCAAGGTCACCCCGCAAGCTTCCATGGCCTCAAACCTGCGTCTCCCAGATACCAGTCCGACACTCTTGGACAGTGATCCAAGAAATCCTGCAATACGTTGAAACAGGTTTCCCACTGCGGAGTTGGCAACATCACCCAGAAGCATGCCGTTCTTCCACCTGACTTCATGAACTGCGGCCGTCGCATCACCTGAGCAAGCATGTCTGTTCTTGACTGTGGGGGGGGGGTGTAACTGGCAACAGCACTGTTGGGCTCTCCTAATGCTTTCAACAGCTCTTGACTTTATGGGTTGCTTCAAGGAGCCATCTGTTCAGACTGTGGCAGGAGGATCCCCCAGTAATTTGAAGATGAAAACTTTCTCCACTATTGATTAGCCGACCCGTGTCCTCTGTAGCTTAGTCGGCCCAGGATCTACAAAGGGAGTATCTGACCTTGAAACCATCCTTTGTGCAGCTACCATGCACTTGTTTTCAGATGCGTTGGTAGACAGGATCCAAGAAGAATTTTATTTGGGTTATTTCCAAGTATGACACAGCATGAGTTGTACTTATCCCCACCTATATGCTACAAATTTCAGCTGCTTTTTTTTAATTAATAATTTTTATTTTGAACTTTTTGAGGGAATACAGAATTTAAAAGAGGGGGAAAGGGAAAGAATAAAAGGTAAAATTACCAAAACATAGTATAAAGGGCATTTTTTGCAAATATAAAAGACAATACTTGATTCAAATACTTGAATTTTTAGGAAAATTATATAACATTATAACTTTAAAAACCACCATAACATCCTACTCAACATTCTACCATTTTCTCATATTAACATTTTTATCCTATCTTATCAATCTTACCAGTTATATGATAAACCATGAATAACCTCATAAATATTTGTGTACACATTTAAAATAACAGTTTGTTGTGATAACAATCATACAAAAGAAAACATCTTTAGTATTTCATACTGAAACTATCATATTATATAAACCATTCAACTGCATGACTACAAAGACTGGTTATAGTAATCATAGAAAATGCACCAGTTATTTTCAAATCCATCTCTCGATCTCTGATTAATAAAGTTTGTCAGTTTTGCCATAAATCTTAGATGATTTTGAAGGATTGCTGCAATGGACATGACAAGCGGATGGATTACACTTTTAATTGGATCTTTTGTTGAAGAACATCTCCCCCTCCTCAGCTGGCTTTCTTGTTTGCAGCTGTCATAAGTGCCTCTAATGGATGTATAAACTCCTATGCATCTGACAAAGTGAGCTCTAATTCACCAAGAGCTTATGCTACCATAACACCTTGCTAGCCTTTAAGGTGCCACAGGTCTTGTTTTATTTTGCTGCCACAGACTAAAATGGCTCCCCTTCTGGAATTTCCTTCTTCCATGTATATCTCAGTTAGTGGTGCCAACCTCCAGGTAGGGTCTGGAGATCTCTTGGAATTACAACTGGTCTCCAGACAACAGGAATCAGTACCCATGGACAAAAATGGCTGCTTCAGTGGGTAGACACTATGGCATTACACCCTACTGAGGTCCCTCCCCTCCCCAAATCTCCAGGAATTTCCCAACCCAGAACTGGCAACCCTGATCAATGACTTCCACAATCTGCTGAATATCTCATTCATCTTTATTCTGCTCTTGGACTACTCGTCGTTCTTGACAGCTAGAACAGCTTTTGTGTTACCAGTGGCATCGCCAAACTGTTCTAATGCAACAGGCCTTTTACATTCCGCTGCCATCAAAAAGCAGCTTCAGCCATTGTGCTTGCAGCTATGACACCTTCCTCAGTGTCTGATGAACAATCTATTGTCTGTTCAAGTGCATGATCCACCAGAGAGTCGACAGAGAGTTCCACAGCACTTTTAGCACAAAAATTACCAATATGGATTTTGAGTGTGGACCTTTGGTGCACTTGGAGAAAACATGCTTACCAGCAAGGTAAACAGTTGCCCAATTCTGATGGCCAAATGAGGAAAAATCATCTTGTGAACTTGCTTGTGGGGAGGGCGGGGTATAAATATGAAATATAAATAAATAAATAAATAAAAATAAACAAACAGATAATGAACAAAGTTTAAGTCCAGTGGCACCGTTAAGACCAACAAAGTTTTATTCAGGGTATATTTGTCTATGATTCCATCGGTTTCTTCTCTGATGAAATTTAACAGTAGTTCAGCCTGGCTATGGGGCTAAGCGTGCAACTGAAATCAACAGAATTTCCCAACTGGAGTTGGGTACTGGATGCTTGTTGGCGCGTTGCCCACAGATTTTCCCACTTGTTGTTGAGCCCAGTGTAAGAAAGCCCCTCTCTACCTTGTTAAATGGCCCCAAGGAAGGGGGGGGGGGTGTAAATAGTTTGAAGGCCTGGAGCAGGACGGGTTGCCAATCTTGGGTTGAGAATTCCTGGAGATTTAGGGGTGGAGCCTGTGGAGGGCAGGACTTGGAGGGAAATCTAGTAACATAAAGTCTACCCTCCAAAGCAGCTATTTTCTCCAGGAGGACTGATTGCTGTCTTCTGGTGATCAAACCTAACAACAGATCTCCAGGCCCCACCTGGAGGTTGGCAAGCCTAGGGCCTGGTCAAGAGAGACAGCATACAAAACACATTAATTAATAAAAGAAATACATAATGAAATAAACAATGCAATGTAAGTAAATAAATAATTTGCAACTAAAATGCCCCCAACCACACCTGAAAAGTAATGGTCGAGAGCCAGTGTGGTCTAGTGGGTAGAGGGCTGCGAAATCCACGTTGGCATCTCCACTCTCTCTCTCAGCCCTGCATCCCTCACAGGATGGCTATAATGAGCATCAAATGCAGGCAAGGAGGATGAGGCAGGCTGCTGTGGGTTCCTATGTGGAGCAGAGGAGGTAAAAATGAAGGACATAATAAATAAAGCAAATGCGTGCATGACTTTTAAAATAGTTCAAGATGGGTCACCATGCTAGTCTGTCTGTAGCAGCAGAAAAGAGGAAGAGTCCAGGACCAGGAGCACCTTCAAGACTAATCAAATTTGTGGCAGGGAAGGAGCTTTTCTGAGTCAACGCTCACTAAAATCTGTATCTGTTAAGAAGTGAGCCGTGATTCACAAAAGCGCTTCTCCTGCCACAAATCCGGTCAGTCTTCAAGGTGCTCCTGGATTCTTGCTCTTTGGTTCATAGGCGTCAACTACGGGGGGGCTCGAGCCTCCCCCGAAATTTCCCGGGGGGGGGGGGCTCAGCCACCCTCAGCAAAATGGAGCGCCCGCCAGTGGGGGAGGCGGGGAGGGCCGCCGGGAGCCCGGGGGGTGCTGAGCACGGCAGAAGGCAGCCGCCGAGGGGGGGGGGGGGGTGGAGGGGGGGCCAGAGCCGGCGCAATGGGCGGGCACAGGGACTCCGCTGCGCCGGCCGGCCCCCCGACCCAGCCGGCGAGCGGGCTCTGGGGCAGCAACCGGGGGGCCTGGCGTTGGCTCTGGGCGGCGGGCAGCTGCAGCGTCGGGGGGAAGCGCGCTGCCACGACTTCAAGGACCCCTATGGGGCAGCAGCCCCCGCCGCCGCCCCCCCGCTCGCCCCACTGGGTCAGCCTCCCTGGGGCCGGGGGGAAAAGCGGCGGGGACAGGGTCCTGTGCGCGCGCAAGCGCTTCGCGCGCGTGCACCTCCCCCCCCCCCCCCGGGGATTTACAAAGTCTACGCCCCTGCTCTGGTTGGCAACCCTAAGGAGGCTGGCCACCCTAAGGGGGGGGGGGGGTCAAAAACAACTGGCCCTCTGAACTGCCGTCCTTAAGGGGCGCCACCCCCTTCCCTGCACTTCCTTGCCCCAGTCCCGATCCGGCCACATCTGGTGGAGAGCAACTTTCGGCCCTCCCTCCCATCTTCCCCCAGGTTTCGCTTTCTGTCCCAGCAAGTGAACAGCAAGTGAACTGTCTGAAGAAGTGAACAGCGACCCTGTCATCAATAATAATGACGGTGATGGTGATGGTGATGATAATAATCGGGGTTGCCACAGTACACCCCTACTGGCCAGATCCGGGTTGGGAAGTTCCTGGAAGCTCGGGGGGGGGGGGGGGGGCTGACCTGTTTCCCCCGGTGACCAGCTGTAATCCCAGGAGTGCTCCAGCCACCGCCTGTAGGTTGGCACCCCTGTCAACTAGGTCCAAAAAAAAACCCCGCCCCGGAAGTGTGTGTCTGTGTGTGTGTGTTGAGCCGGGGGGGGGGCAGGAAGGAAGAGCGGGCCGGAGGACTGAGCGGAGGCGGGGAGAAGCGAGTCTCGCCAGGCGGTTCCCGGCCGGGGGGGAGGGGGGGTTTCGGGCGATTACGGACCCCGCTGTTCCCGCCCGGAAAGGCGCTCCCGCCCCCTCTGCCCGCGGCTTCCGCTTCCGGCGCCTGTCGCGTGGGTTCCTCCGGCGGGGCCAGCGGGAGCGGGATGGGGAAGCGGCGTTTCCTGGAGGAGGCCGCGCGGCGGATGGCGGAGGCTTGCCCGGCCCAGGCGCGGTTCCTGCGGTGAGCCCCCCCCCCCCCCTCTCGCCCCGGCGCTCTCCCGGGTCGGTGGCATGCGGGACCCTCGGAGGGAGGGGGGGGCGGAGCGGGAGGCCCGCCGGGCGGCGCGAGGGGCGGGGGGGGGGGGGCGGGGGGCGGGCCTAAGGCCCTCCGCCCTAACTTCCGGGCACTGGTTTGAAGGCGTCTCCCAGAGACCAGGCTGATGCTCGCCTCTCTCCCAGGCTGGCTGCTCCGAGGGAGGGACTGGGGCACAGGCTCAGCAGAGGACTGCACCGTGTTGGGCCAGACGAGTCTGCAGTGTTTCCATGCCAGTTTCCCTCGTAGTGGACCTTACAGCTTGATAAATCGTGGGAGAAAGAGGGGGGTGGGGGGTGGAGTGGCGGCAGGGGACCTAAAACGTGCCATGGGCTGGATTGTCCAAACCCATGCTTCTGTATCTTACCGTTTTTTCCTTCATGGGAAGCAAAGTGCTTCCACTTTCCATGAAGCTGCCATCAATGCATCGACAGGGCCAAGACCTGCTTTGCATGTTCTCCAGCCGTGTCCTATCAGTGCTTGTGCTCTGGGGTGCTCATTCCCTTGAGGGCAATCAGTTTTACTTGATTTACAGGTAGCACTCTGTATTAGTCTTGTAACTTCTCTTTAGCACCTCCAATACGGGGACCGTTTACCTACTATACAAGATGAATATGAGAGGACAGCTGTTAGCTGATATGGCCTTAAGAGGGGACTAGACAAATTCATGGCAGATAGGTATGTCATTGGCCATCAGCTGTGACAGCTGACTGGAACTTCCATTTGTAGAGGCATTGTGCTTCTTTATGCCAGGGCAGCAGTAGAGGGTGGCTTTCGACTTTGCGCCCCTGGGGTGGGCCCTCAGAGACATCTGGTCAGCTTCCGTGGGAAGCAGATTGCTAGTCTAGATGGACTGTTGGTCTGATCCAGCAGGGTTGCCCTTATGTTCTTATGATAACCAAGAAAATTTGCTTGGATTGCTCAGAAGGCATTATAAAATGATGATGATTTGTGTCTGTGAAACAGAAAACATAGACTCATTGGAACTGGTAATCATGTATAAGTAATACTCTTATCTTTGCCTTTCTTACAGGTGGACACGCAGCAACATGGAAGGTGGGTCACATGAGAAGCCTGCTCTCTTACTTGGCAGAGGAGCTGCACCTCTTGTCCTGGTAGTACAAGGCTCAGTGCTAAGATTTGGGTTCCTTCATCCTTATTTTTTTTGTGGTCACTGATTCCCTGGGCTGCCAGGATTGGTGACAGATGCTAGCAGGTTCTTAGAACATTGGGGCCTATAACAGCAGAAGAGAGCAAGAGTCTAGTAGCATCTTAAAGACTAATAAAACCTGTGGCAGAGTATAAGCTTTCATGAGTCACTGCTCACTTCTTCAGAAATGAAGAGTGACTCACAAAAGCTCCTTCCCTGCCACAGATTTTGTTAGTCTTTAAGGTGCTACTGGACTCTTGCTCTTTTCTTCAGATACCGAGGAAGTGAGCAGTGACTCACGAAAGCTCCTCTCCTGCCACAAATTTTGTTAGTCTTTGAGGTGCTACTGGATTCTTGCTCTTTTCTTCAGATACTGACTCACGAAAGCTCATGCCCTGCCATAAACTTTGTCAGTTTTTAAGGTACTACTGGACTCTTGCTCTTTTCTTCAGATACTGAAGAAGTGAGCAGTGATGCAGAAAAGCTCGTCCCCTGCCACAAATGCTGTTAGTCTTTAAGGTGCTCCTGGACTCTTGCTCTTTTCTACTGCTACAGACATACTGACATGGCGACCCATCTTGATCTGTCACCATTGGGGTCTATATGTAATTCTCTTTTAGATGTGGTATTCTTGGATTCTTGCTGGGTTTGTTAAGTTCTGTCATTGAATGTTTCCTAATAAATTACTAGGTCTGGCAGTCTGAGGAAAGGGAAAGTAGATAAGAAAGCCTCATGAGTCTGCATGAGAAACCCTGGGCTAACCAATAAAATATATTAGAAAAAGGAGCAACTTCCTAATGTCACTTTTATTATTTGCAGGTAAAAATGCAAACAATGCAGACCAAGTGTGCCCTTTCTGTTTCCAGTTTCTTCTTCCTGGTAACCACAGGGTACGTCTAAAGCCAAAAATGAGAATAACGCCACAGATACGGAAATTACTTCATCGAGAAGCAAAGAAATACAAACTCAATTTCAAGCAAGGAAAGCTGCTGAAGAGGTACAAAGAATCGAAAAATGTTCTGGTAAGAAGAAATTCTGTGTAACTGTCACATGGAACAAAATAATTCCTCCTCTCTTGTGAAGCATCTCTGTACCTTGGCTGTAGGTGGAATACAGATCATGTGACTTGAAACACTGATGAGAAAATAAGGAAATTTACCGCCCGGCCCCCCCCCCCCCGAGGGGGGGATGTCAGTCGTGCTGTTTGGCAAATTCATATTACAAAAGTATATGATTATGGTTTAGATGCAGTGCCAAATCAAGATTTCTCATTATTTCCCACAGAGGAAATTACTTCCTGTTGAGTTCAGAGCAGGATTTTAAGCCATGAAGAAACCATGATTTCCAGTTTTAGTTTTCAGGGGAAGCCTTGTTCACGTATTCAGATCCAACAGTAACTTATATTCTGTGCAAAATTTTGAAACCGCTAATTGACTTCAGAGGGCAAGGCCATGCGAGTGTAAAGTTTATTCACATAGCATCAAGATTTTCTCATGGATGTAGAGGGCATCTGGACTGATGGGTGATTCTTCCCGTGGACCTAGAGAGGCAGGGTTAATTTTCTGTTTTCAACAGTGGGAAAAGATCCCTACTAAGTAAGTTTGCTTCCTTCCTCTCCCAGGAGAGCAGCATTTCAAAGGGAGCTGTCAGCATCCCTAGTCCTTTCTTTTCTGGCCATGTCTCTTTGTGTCTTTTTGATCCACCTTCTGTCCCTTTCTGCTTTGGAATGTCTCTGCCTTTTGTGCTGTCTTTTTTCCTGCTTTTGGAGTAGCTGCAATGATGGTGATGTGACAAAAAGACGAGACTTCATCTGCAGTCTCTTCTGAAAACATTTTGAAGAGGCTGCTGCTGAATTGTGAATTCTCACAAGATTCGTAATTGTGGCAGACATACATTTTTTAAAACAGCAGGTTTAACAGCTGCTTCCCCTTTCTTCTGTCTGCAGCTCATCACTTGCAATATGTGCAAGAAGACAACCAGACACTATGGAAAAAGTAGAAGATCTGGGAGTATGAATACCTCGGCCTTTGAGACTCCAGCACTTTTGAAGAAAACCACGCCTTTCAGCTACAGTTGTTCAGGATCTCAAAGAAAGAGACTGTCACCAGGTTCCAGGTATATATTTCATGTCAATAAAGACAGCATCGCTCGGGGGTCTCCAACTTTTTAAAATATATATATATACTTTAGCCTATAGGCCTTGAGTAGTGTCACAGTAGAGACAGCAAAAATAGGTAATTTAAATAACCACCCACTTACCACACTTGAAGTCCTTTGAATTTAATTACAGAAGCAAAGTAGCCAATGTAACTCCTGAATCCTTGCCTGCCAAGAGTTTCTTAACCTTATCTGGTGTTGACTGCCCCTCATTATCACAGATGAGAGGAGTAATCCACAAATGAAGGTGGTTTTTATACCCCATTTTCCTCTGCCCTAAGGAGTCTGAGTGGCTTACAGTCACCTTCCCACCCACTTCCCACAGCAGACACCCTGTGAGGTAGGTGGGCTGAGAGAGCTCTGAGAGAACTGTGACTGGCCCAAGGTCACCCAGGTGGCTTCATGTGGAGGAGTGGGGAATCAAACCCGGCTCTCCAGATTAGAGTCTGCTGCTCTTAACCGCTACACCATGCTGGCTCTCAAACACCTAGTACTGCAAAAGGTACTGCATTCCAGTGAGTGATGCTCCAGAGTTTCTATTTGTCCCAAAGCATGCTCACAAAGTCCATCTACATATGCAGTCCTTTGCATTCGACCTTGCGTTACCTGAGAAGGCATAGAGCTTAATCTTGCAAGCATAAATGTGTCTCATACCAGGAAATAGTTAAAAAATCTAAATATGGTAAAGGTGCCTTTGGGTAAGACGGTCCTACGTATAAAGGAGAGCATACCCAATGGGCTCTGTCCGTGGTTTGTTTACCCCCTCGTGTGCACCGCTGATCTTCCCAATATCCCAACTTGCTACTGCCAAAACTCAGCAGTTGGAGTCTAGTCTCCATTAATTTCCTCCACGGGGGTAGCATAGGAGTCAGACTTTAATAGACAGAGGTATCCATTTGCCTATTCTGTGGCAAATAGGATTTTCAACCCAAGCCCAAAGGCCCTGAGCTGAACTTGTACGAGCCCCATCCCACTCTTAAAGAGCCACACAACTTGACATCCTCGTGATCTTGTGGAAAAATAGTGACAAAAGGGAATCTAGTGTCTCTTTGCAGGCATTGATCCATACTGGAGCTCCATAAAATAGCTGACCACTTACTTTTGCAATAAAAACTGAAAAAGCAGCAGAAACAAACCGGCCACCTTTGCTGTAAAAGGCCCTGTATTCTGGCCTCTGCTGCCACTAAGGCGGCCCTGTTATGAGCATTCTTAGGATGGGCCCTCCAGGCCACATTAGCTTGGAAGTGAATTTCTCAATAACAGAACTGGGTAACTTGCCCTACGGGTTTCCCATTAATTTGCGATTAATTTTGGAATTCTGACCCAGTGTGGTGTTGCAGCTTACCTTTAGTCACAAAGAGAAGATCCTTGTGCTGGGGTGGCAGCCAAGTCTTCGTAAATCTTTTCAGCCAGTCAAAATGTCTAATGGCCAGTCAGAAGCCCTGCTGGGCAAAAGCCCTACCTGGCTTCACCCACTTTCTAAAAACATTTGGTGTTTGTCAGAAAAGGGGTTGGCAGGCATTGTGGTGCCCACAGGCATGACGTTGGGGACCCCTGCCATAGCCAAGCAGTAATTAACCTCCCCGCCACATTTGAAACAGTAAGTGAACTCGAGGCCCTTTGCACGCCTTCGATTCCAGGCTTAGATGGGTTTGGCCTGCTCAGCCTAGAGGAAGTTGACAGACTTCTCGTGATTGTGTGCCCAACCACATGCATCCTTGATCCGTGTCCGTTCCTGGCTGATTAAAGCAGGCCATGAGGGGCTGCCCGGGAAATTATCAACACTTCCCTCAGTGAGGGGCAGTTCCCGGGGGCACTCAAGGAAGCGATGGTCCACCTTCTCTTGAAAGAAACCATACCTGGACCCAGCTGAATTGGCTAACCACCGTCCGGTGTCCTATTTGAGCAAATTAATTTGCCCTATTTGAGCAAATTAATTGAGAGGGCGGTGGTGCTTCAGCTACAGAGTTATCTGGATGACGCTTCGGTCTTAGACCCCTTCCAGTCCGGCTTTCGCCCGGGACATGGGATGGAGACTGCTCTGGTCTCCCTTACTGACGACCTCCAGAGACATCTGGATCGGGGTGGTGTGGCAGTGTTGCTGTTGCTAGACCTGTTGGCGCCGTTCAACACGGTCAATCATCAGCTGCTGACCCGCCGTCTCGCCCACGTGGGGATACAGGGACAGGCCTTGCAATGGCTCGTTTCCTTTCTCCAGGGTCGGGGACAAAGGGTGGTGCTCAGGGGGCAGCAATCCACGAGGCACCCACTTGAATGTGGTGTGTCTCAGGGGGCGGTGCTTTCCCCGATGTTGTTTAACATCTATATGCGCCCCCTTGCCCAGATTGCTCGGAGGTATGGGCTGGGATATCACCAGTTTGCTGATGACACCCAGCTCAATCTGATGTTGGGCAGCCAGTCGGACTCCAGCCCAGAAGATCTGGACTGGACACTGCACGCCGTAGCTGGTCAACTCAGGCTGAGTCGGCTGAAATTGAACCTGGCGAAGACGGAGGTCCTGTGCCTGGGTTGGGACGGCCTGGGCAGGGGATCCCGCTCCCGGGCTTCGACGGGGTACCATTAGTGCCTGCGTCAGGGGTTAGGAGTTTGGGAGTGCTCCTGGATCCCTCCTTAACAATGGAGGCCCAGGTAGCAGCCACTGCCAAGTCAGCCTTTTACCACCTTCGGCTGGCTCAGCAGTTGGTTCCCTTCCTTGACCATGATGACCTAGCTACAGTGATCCATGCGACAGTTACCTTGAGGATGGACTACTGTAACGCTCTCTACATGGGGCTGCCCTTGTTGCAAATTCGGAAGCTGCAGCTGGTGCAAAACGCCAGACTATTGTTGGGTCTCACAAAGTGGGACCACATCCGGCCTGTGCTGGTGGTGCTGCACTGGCTGCCTATAGCTTACCGAATTTGCTTCAAGGTGCTGGTGCTTACCTTTAAAGCCCTATATGGCCAGGGTCCAACATACCTGAGGGACCACCTTTCCCTGCATATACCCCAGCGGGCACTTCGGTCAGGGTTGCAACACCGACTTCGTGTCCTGGGTCCCAGGGAGGCCAGGCTCGCCAGAGCCTTTTCGGTGGTGGCTCCTGTCTGGTGGAATGAGCTCCCGGAGATCAGGGCCCTGCGGGATCTTATGCAGTTCCGCAGGGCCTGCAAGACGGAGCTTTTCTGCCAGGCCTTCAACTAGGAGCCGCCACCGCTAGTACCATATACATGACGAGGGTCGGCCCTGAATGCAGCCAGGCCGGACAGTCATGGAGGGCCGGACACCAATCCTGGTCGGAAGCCATCTGAATACTGAGTAACATTACTATTGGAAGCACTTTATTCGTAATGATTTTATTGTTGTGTTGTATTTTAAAATGTTTTAAGCTGTTGTTGGGTGTTCCCTTGTGAGCCGCCCTGAGCTCGCTTGCGGGGAAGGCGGGAAAAAAATATGAAATAATAAAATAAATAAGTAAGTAATAAACGTTTGGCTGTGTCTTCATAGGACAGTGCTGTGGCCCACAATAGCAGGCAACTGCTTCGCCTGGGCTATCACCAGTGTAACATAATTGCAGTTCTGGGCATGCCGGGCAGTAAAGTCAGTAACCGAACAGTAGCTATGAAAACACAAGCCAGTGCAGCAACACTCACAGATACACCCAGCAGCATCTTCTGGGATTCTGCTGCCGCTTATCAGTGGCGACTGTCTGCCAATGTGATATTTCCGCAGCACCCATGCACGGAAAGCACCACAAGTGCATTAAGTGGTGTCAGGTTGCTTCCAACTTAACAGGGACCCTGTGAATGAATGACCTCCGAAACATCCTCTCGTTGAGAGCCCTGCTCAGGTCTTGCAAACGGAGGGCCCTCGTGGCTTCCTTGACTGAGTTTGTCCATCTCATGTTGGGTCTTCCTCTTTTCCTGCTGCCTTCGACTTTTCCTAGCGTTATTGTCTTCTCCAGTGACTGTTGTCTTCTCAGAAAATGACCGAAGTCTGTTCATTTTAGCTTCTAGGGAGAGGTCAGGCTTGATTTGATCTAGAGCCCACTTGCTTGTCTTTTTGGTGGGCCATGGCATCCATAAAACTCTCCTCCAACACATTTCAAACGGATCAGCTTTCTCCATTGTCCAACTTTCATAAACCATAGTGATGGCCAAACCCGATGACATAGACCAGCTCAGCATGTATGTACACACAGAACTGCCACGCTCTGCACACGGGACAGCCACATTCAAGAGCGTCTTCCCTCCAAAGTCTGTGAAATGGCACAAAAGAGGCCCATGTGAGACCCCAGAGGCATCCCAGAAAAAAGGCTTCCTACTGTACTGAGAGCCAGTTTGGTGTAGTGGTTAAGTGTGTGGACTCTAATCTGGGAGAACTGGGTTTGATTCCCCACTCCTCCACTTGCAGCTGCTGGATGACCTTGGGCAAGCCATAGCTCTGTGCCAGCTGTTCTCTCAAGGGCAGTTGTCTCAGAGCTCTCTCAGCCCCACCTACCTCACAGGGTGTCTGTTGTGGGGAGGGAAAGGAGACTGGAAGCCGCTCTGAGACTCCACGTGAGTGAAGGGCGGGGTATAAACCCAATCTCTTCTTCTGTAGGATCGTTGAGCCCACTTGCCTGCATTGCTGCCCCCTTGAGGGGAAATGAGTGTTTTGTGGGGGTTGGATGTGGACAAACAGCAGCTGAAGTAGCCCATTCACAGCAGTGAGCTCCAAGAGAGTCACGGGGACTCCACCGCATGCTACTGTTAGAATCCCTCGTGTTTATTAATACAAGCAGTTGGGTTCCCTTTTTGAACAAAGTTTTGAGTCCAGTGACACCTTGAATAAAACTTTGCTGGTCTTTAAGGTGCCGCTGGATTCAAACTTCGTTCTGCTTCTTCAGACCAAAACGGCTGCCCACCCAAATCTGTGTTCTCTGTTTGTTACTCTGGGAAATGATGGGAACTTACTGGGGTCTGGGGGTGTCTGGCTGATAGCTCCCCCTTCCCATACTGTGTTCATATTTACTCTGGTTCCCCCACAGGGAGGTTAGCCAGTAGACCGTTTCTGACAATGTGGGGAAACTAACCGTGGCCGTGGACAGGATGGAGGAAGTGCAGCTGTCAATATTGTGAGGCTTAGTGGACTCCTGCCCCTTACCTGGGTGGCTTGTCTTGTCCTTGAAGCGCCAGTTGCAAGAGTGGAACTGAGTTCCGTGTGAGCACTGGTGCCTGCAGTCATGTTTATGTACGTAACTGCTGTCGAGTGACTTATGGCTGCCCCAGCAAGGGGCTTTCGAGGCCAGTGAGAAGCAGAAGTGGTTTGCCACTGCCTTCCTCTGCAGAGTCTTCCTTGGAGGTCTCCCTTCCAAGTACCGACCCTGCGTTGCTTCCAAGACCTGATGAGATGGGGCTATGCCATGCCGTTTATGAAGTATTTGCCCTTCTCGTTCTTCCCATTGTGCAAGACGCCCCATCACTGAAGCCCCCTCCTCCTCCTGTGCACTTACCGCAACCCTAGTCTTGATACATGACATTTCATGGGTAAGATCTGTGTTGCTTTGCTGATTCTCACAGGTAATGTGCCGTGATTGAGTGCAAATCTAGGGGAAGCCCTACTTTCCACTGTGGCTGGAGAGGAGACACTTTTCCGGGACTCATCCTTGACTTTGACACGTCTTTGACAGGTGCAACTTCAGGCTCTCCCTGGGCTGGATTCCTGAGTGAGCACAGGACTCAGACTGACATGCCTTCCTCTCCTGCCACACCTCCAGCTCTGCCCCCAGCCCCTTCCATTACTTTGGTGGGGGTTCCCCTGGCCACAAGGGTTACACCACTGGTAGAGCCTCCTGATGGGAGCACGGGTGTACCTCATGCTGGCTTGTATATATTTTTCAGTGGCACTCTGGTATTCTAGCAAAAAATGATTTAGGAGTATTCCAGAATTTAAAAAAAAAAAATTTATTGGCAACATTTCTGTCCAACTTCCCGCCCTTACAAGGTCGCCCACAATTTAAAACATATAAGAGAAAATGACTATTAAAATCAGCCCCCAGAGAGTGGAATCACTCTCTACAGCAACCCAAAACCACACACAGTCCAAAATAAGTTTGTGGTTCAGTTTCATTTTTATTTTTTTAGTCTATTTCTGTGACTTTTGACTTGCAAGATTACTCTGGCACGGTGTGAATATGTATGAATGTTTCTTTTGAAATTTGTGATCCTTTTAATGTGGCTGTATATGCAAGCATTTGTTTTGCAGCTGAGAGATTTATAAATGTTAATGCAGTTATTGGCAGTTCTTAAAATTTTGTATAATCTTCCATTTCAGAACATCTACACCTGGACAATCAACATCTCCTTTCTCCTCCAGGAGTCCCAGAAATGCCAAATTCATTCAATTGAAGAAACTTCTTAGCCTTGAAGGGAATAAAAAAAATGAAAAAGGGGACCTCAAGAACTTCTTATCTTCACTTTAAAATCTTAATGTACCATAAAGGAGCCTGTGAAAAGGGAAGGAATTGAATCTGTTACCAGAAATGGTACCATGTTTGCAGGGTGTGTGTGCTACGTTTCCAGTCAGGGCTTTACTTTAAAATACAGCCTGTGATGGACTGCACCTTTTAAGAGGCTTGAAAGTGTTGTACATAAAACTACAGGACTATGAAGGGTTAATACCCTTGAGCGACAGGCTGCACCAGGCAATCTGATTGGCTGGCATCAGCTGAGCCGGGGGGGGGGGGGGAGCTAGATGTGAAGGAGAACAGATAGATGTTGATACCCTTCACGGATAGATGTTGTACATGCACAAATGATCACACTGAAATGATCCACCATTTTTTGTTTCAGTGCCCCTTCTACCATGTGCTATGTCAGAAACTCTATTTTGACTCAATTAGAGGAATATTCTGATGGTCTAAAGATTCTTACTGTTCTTGATAATCCAAATCCTGAGATAACTGAAATTGTTGCCAAATTTCTTTCTGCTGCCATTTCTATTTGCCCCTTATTTAATTGATTGGTCTTCTTTGTTGGTATATTTACATGGCAATTTCTTTTACATTTGTTCCTTTTGCGAGTACTATTTTCTGTTGCTGCTGTTCTTGTTCTCTATGAGTCTGTGTTACATGCCAATAAAGGTAATTGGATTGATTGAGAACAGATTCAGATCCCTGCCTTAACTGCAACAAGAGACATGTGTTTGAGGCTGTCTCAGACTAGCCCTGACAGAATTCACCCATGACTGAATATAGTCTGAATTCAGCATTAGCTGAGAGCAGTTTGAACATAGACAGAGAACTGGGGGGAAGTTTGGCAAAGAGGTTTGGGTAGCATAAGAAGTCTCCCATTCAGGCCAAAAGGAAAGGGGGGTAAATCTAGGGAGAGAGCAACAATCCCTCTCCAGTCAAACAGGGGAAGTTATCTGTGAGGAGTAGAGATTCCCTGGTCTACTGTGAATGGAAACTGCTTGTGGAGATTTTTAGAAGTCCCTTAACCACTCAAGAAGATTTCTGGTGTCCCAAGAGAAGGGGTTTGGGTACTGGGAAGAGGGTACCAGCCTTCTGTGCACCAAAAGAGCCTGCTGCTATACAAATACAGTGTGCTGGTGTGGTTTGGGAAACCCCAGGAACAAATGCCTCTCAAAATAGAGAGCTATAGTAACTGTGAATCATTCAAGAAACTCTCACTAGCCTGATATATAAGAATAAGAGTTTGTGCCTATGCTATTTTTCCTCAGCATTTCCAACTCCTGACTTCACCTAGCCTTTCCCCCTTGATTTGTTAAATAAAACCTGTTATTTTTGAATTTTAAAAAGCATCTCAAGTGCCATTTCCTGTCATTTAAGCTGAAGGGAGACGCTAACCCGTCCCTCATGTCCTGGGCTGAGGAAATCTCCATTACGTATTACTGACACAGGGTGGGACTGCTAGAGCAACTTTAAAGGGAAGAATACACGCTACCACAGCTGTTCAGTCAGCGAAGGGACACAAAAAGGAAAACGGAGGGAAAATCTTGCCCCTGAGTGAGGGAAGTGGACGGGGTCTGTCATACATCCATTCTCAGAATGTTACTTTGAGTTCATACTGTGTTTTTCTTAAAATGAAATCTGTCACTTGAAAAGATCAACTGCATTCTTTGCAGAATGTATCTAAAATGTACAAAATATGGTCCTTTGGTGGCGGGCGGGGAGTGAGTGTAATGGGATGAAACAGCACAGTAAATTTCTTTTAACTTTATTATTTTCAATATGAAAATGTTGCTCTTAAGAGGATGAAAATTACAAGTTCCAGTAATTAAATAGCTCTACATAAAATAGCAGGATTGCTGCACATGAGTTAAAGTGCTAAGTTTTCACAACTGCATGCTCCCTAGAGCACTCATAATGAATAACAGGAAAATGGGGGCTGGTATGGTATTCAAGTGGGGCTGCAGTGGCTCAAGTGGTTAAGACGCTGAACTGCAGACCAGAGGTCAGTAGTTCAGCAGTTCGAGACCCGAGTGCTGCATGACAGTGAGCTCCTGTCTCTGGCCCCAGCTCCTGCCAACCTAGCAGTTCGAAAGCAAGAAATTGCAAGTAGATAAATAGGTACCACTTCGGTGGGAAGGTAACAGCGTTCCGTGCGCCTTGGCGTCTAGTCATGCCGGCCACATGACCACGGGAGAAGTCTTCGGACAGCACTGGCTCTTTGGCTTAGAAACAGAGATGAGCATTGCATCCCTAGAGTTGGATTCGGCTGGCTTTCAAGCAAGGGAAACCTTTACCTTTACTATGGTATTCAAACAACTATGCTCATAGTTTGAGGGCCTTGGCCCCTGTTTATCTCAGGCGGGGACAGTTTCCCCACCATCACCACCCACCCCATCACAGCTTTTGAAAATGGAATTTCAGAAACACCACTGGTCTTTAGAGCCGCTAGCTTATGCTATAAGATCTGACACAGCAGTTAAGGGAATTGATTTCCAAAAGGAACAATGTAAAATGAGTATTTGCAGACGATGCCATATTTTACATGAGTGACCCAAACAATTCTTTACCAAACCTAGCGGCTCAGATTTCTAAATTTAGTCATATTTCTGTTTTTTTAATTAACTATAGTAAGTCTGAGCTATTTCCAGTGTACATATAAGACGACGATAAGAAGTTAATTTCTGAGACATTTCCTTTCAAATGGGTTACAAAACATTGGAAGCATTTAGGCATCACAATACCTATAGATTTGAATAATCTATACCAAGGTAACTACGAACCTCTTACAACACTATTCAAAAAGACACTATCTGATTGGCAAAAACTAAACTTTACTTGAAAAATAACATTATTTAAATCTATACTTTTACCTAAATTTCTCTTCTTTCAAAATTTGCCAGTGCCGCTTCTACACACAGATTGTGCGACCTGGAAAAGTAATGTGTTAAAATTCATATGGGGAAATAAGAAAGCTAGGATCAAAACTACACTACTCCAAAAACTGCAAAGTCAGGGGGGGGGGGTCTTAGCTTGCCTTCCCCAGAGACTTATTTCTTGGCAGCCCAACTAAAAATGATGTGCCACTATGCAAATCCTGAGTGTGAAAAGACCTGGGTTCTATTTGAGGAAAGCTCTTTAACACCTGATAGACTATGTGAAGCTATATGGAATGCATCATCGAACAGACACAAATCAGATACATCAAATAGATTTCTCTCCCTTACCTTAAAGCTTTGGGATAAACACAGAAATGTTCTGGCCCCAGGGATCTCTCCGGCAGCATCCTTTTTAGGACAGCAATGGTTTATACCGGGTAGATCTCAGTCTGACTTTTACAGCTTTGAGAGACAATAGCATATTTAGGTTAAGTGACTGGATGATTCAGAAAAATATGGGAACTAAAGAACAACTAGAACAAAAATATAAAGTGAAACTCCATTGGTTTTGGTACCAACAACTTTGCCATATGTTTTTAGAACTGAAAAAAGCGACTGAGTTTGAGAGGCCTATTACTCTTTTTGAAAAAACTACTAACTGGTGAATATAATTCAAAGGGTCTGATAGGTATCATTTATAAACTTCTCAGTGATAGGGCCTGGAGGCAACCTTCTAATATCCAACAAGCATGGGAGAAAGAATGTTTAGCTCTAACTGATGATCTCCAATGGAAAGATATCTGGAAATCCTTTGCTTTTACTACTAATAACTTGTTGATCAAATTGCAAGGGTTTAAAATTTACTCTAGATGGCATTTAACACCACACCAATTATTTTTATGTAAATTTAAATCTAATCCGAATTGTTGGAAAGGTTGTAAACAAAAAGGTACATTTTTACACTGTTGGTGGGGTTGTCAGCTCATAACTTTTAACTTTTGGGAACAAATACTTAAAGAAAGAAATAAAATTTGTGACCATATCATTCCTTATACACCAGAATCAGTGTTACTTAACTATTGGCCAACTCTATACCTATCCAAACAAAATGCTGAATTAATTATGTTACTAATCTCAGCTGCTAAATCCTTGATTGTCCAATGTTGGAACCAATCGAAAATACCTACGGTAAATCAATGGATAACAAAATGCTGGGATGTGGCAGTATCAGACAAATTAGCTTCTCAAATAACAGCCTTTCAAGTTCCAAGTAAATCTAATCATTTTATGGATAGACGGTTTTCCTTTTTTGACTATATTTCTGCCACCTCTAATTCTATGTATAAAGTATCAAGAAAGTACCTAGAATTTGCATTCTACTGATAATAATTTACTTCTTGTGCTAATTAAGACTACTATGTTATAAGCTGTGAGTGTTATATGTGGTTTTTATATATGTTGTAATAAGTTTAATTTTGTTATTGTGGTTTTTTGATAAAAAAAAATTATTTGTTAAAAAAAAAAAACCACTGGGCTACTGCAGACCTCTACTTGAACCTAAATTGTATAATGGTTATTGTATGTTTTTATATTCTGGTTTTATAGTATTTTATTGAGTATTAAACTATGTTGATAGCCCCCCTAAGTCCGCCGTGAGGTGGGGAGGGCGGGAAAAAATCTAATAAATAAATAAATAAAAAATAAAGTAAATCTTTGTATTCCATCTAGGACCTCAGAGTCAAGACTTCCTAACAGTGAGACATATAACACTGACATATTATGAGATTATTAAAACAGTTCAACTAACTACTAAGCGTGGTAGTACATACTTGGGATGTGCTCAAAGAGTGGCCTAGCTAAAGTCAATATCTCAAACTTATGGTAACATTTCAGCATGGGTGTGAATTCTGCATCAGCTGGGTGCAGCTACCCTTTATGGGCCATGGACAGACCTGAGTTCTGCCGCACCTCCGCAGCACGGCAGAACAAGGCGGGGGGGAATTGCTCCCCCTGCGCGGTGTTCACACGCCGCCGGAAAGAAGCCGCCCGCAGCGTCCGGCACGCCGCCGGAAAGCAGCCGCCCACATCAGAGCACCTTTTCTTAATTTTAAGGGGGGGGGGGGGACAATATGCCAATATGCCGTGGATTGCCTTCACGGAGGAAGGCGTGAGAGTTTTTCAGTATAAATGAGGTTAAACAACAGATGAGTACATAGTGGCTTCCATGGAGCTGTATAGTTTTCTGTCAGTCAATTTCCCCCCTTCTTAAATGGGAACTCTCATTATAATGTATGTTAAGCTATAAGACAGTGAGGATTCATTTTAGTTTTAGAAACTGAACAGCTTGTGCTTGCAATGATGAATATAAATCACAGACATAGGATTTTTGCAGAAGGTAAACATAATTTAAAAAATTTAAAGTCATATTTAGCTACACTGTCTTCTGATAGACCTATTAAGCAGTTTCTCAAAGGGGGGGGGGGGGATCACATGGAGCTTCCTTACCTTGAAGAGTTTCTTGAATATTGGCAACAGATCAACATAGACATTATTTTGTGTGTGTCATTCTGCTGTTTCTCTGTGGTGGAATGCAGAAGGAACTGGACTAGAAAGATGATTTCTAGCCATAGATGCACATTAAATGCCAGAATTCATATAGTGTAAAAACCAAGATGTAACAAACTGAAGGGTTTCCGTTTAGTATAACTTCCTAATTTTACTAATCTATGCAAGGGGTCTTTCTATTTTTTTCCTAAATAGTTTCTGTATATTTGCCTGTTAGTAACATGATGATTTATCAGACTGAGTCTTCCCTGTATCAGTTTGTTACATTCGATTAAGTTTGATTATTTATCCATCAGCATCTAGATAGTATCTTTTGGACAGCCCAAGTGCTTTGATCCTATGTATGCTGCTTGAATACCACTGGCTTTTCATTCAGTGGGCCTTACACCTTATTAAAGGAGCTCAAACTGTGTTTACCTGATGCACATTCATAAGCACAGCTATTGTGTTGATTCCATGATTATATATTCTCAGTAAATTTAAAAGGACTGAGTATGTCATTGGAACTCTGTTTTCACTCACAAGACCAGAAAGGGACGTTAACAATAGCCAGTTAATAATTTCATTTTGTGGAAGGCAGTCCTAGAACTAGTCCATTTTCTATGTAAAGAGAAGAATCTACCCAGGGAAACCTTTGTTGTTGAAAATAAATCTTAATTGCCCACTGTGAGTTAATGTAAGTACACTGGAGGCTAGGAGAATAGTGGGCAGAATACAGCTAAACATTTTTATGTCCTGCTAAAATCAACTCGGGCTAGACTGCCTGCTCTGCCACCTATGTACTTGAGTCATCTAAATATTGGGGGGGGGGGGGGTTAAAGACAAATTTCAGGAGCTGTTTCAGTCCAGAAAGAGGATCCTTTTAGAACGGGTATAAGCTAGAAAAACGAAGCAAAATACAAATACTGATGTTTTATAGGAATTTTGCTTTCATCAATTTTTTTTACTTTCTACATTTTAGTTAAAGGATGGTAACATTTGAACATGGCTTAGAATCAGAATCACAGAGTGGGAAGGGACCTCCAGGGTCACAAGTGCCTCCCCCCCCCCCACACGCCCAGTGGCCCCTGCTCCATGCCCAGAAGAGGGGGGGCACAACCCTACACGATCCCTGGCCAAACCGGCCTGGGGAAGAATGGCTGCCTGGCCCCCAAAGTGCCGATCGGCATTTCTCGGGGCGTGTCAGAAAGCGCCATGAGAACTAAGCCCTGAGGCAACCCTTCCTGCCCTCCCTTCTTGTGATCTGCCTGAGCTCACACAATCAGCATTGCAGTCAGATGGCCACCTAGCCTCTGTTTGAAAACCTCCAGAGGAGAATCCCACCGCTTCCCCAGGAAGCCTGTTCCGCTCAGAAACTGGTCTCTCAGGAAGTTCTTCCTAGTGTTTAGCCGAAAACTCTATCACAGTTGTGTAAGAAGTGTTAGGCCGCGGTCACACGGCCCTTTAATGCAAGAGGAAGTGCTGTTTCCTCCCGCATTTAAAGGGACAGATCACACCGGCTGCGGCTAGTCCCGCACCGAAGCGGGCTCCAGCGCGGGTTCAAAGTTGATTTTCCCGGGAGTCGCACTTTGAACCTGCACTGGGCCAATCTGGGCAGCCCTCTCTTGCAATCATTGTGAGAGAGGGCTGTCCAGATCGTCCCGCCTCCATCCCCCCCCCCTTTTGCGCTTGGGCAAGTGCAAAAGAGGGGAAAAACCCTCCCAAACTTACCATGCGGCCGGCGGGGCTCGGGGAAGGGTGCCTCCCCCGGCCGCCGCCACCGCCAGCCGCCACTGCTGCAAAAAGCCGCCGCCAGCCACCTCCACCGCTGCTGCATGCCACCTCTGCACGCTTCTGCCGCCACCACCGCCTCCTCCTCCAGGACTCCTACGCCCACCCACGCCACCCACTGCCTCCTCTGCCAGCCACTGCCCGCTGGGGGTTGGGATATATAAACATCCCAACCCGAACTAAAAAACCGCGGCCCCTTTAAGTCCGGGAGGGCTCCTGGATTTAAAGCGCTGTGTGGCCACAGCCCCAGTGTGTATGCACATGGACAAATATTGTGCAACTCGCTTTTTTCAGTAATTATACATAATTCAAAGTTAACATTTTTGTTTCTGTAAACCAGTCTGCATGAAAGAAAGTGGCTGTGGCACTGGTTCCAAGTGTCCTTTTAAGAAAAACAGACTTCCTCTGTTAAAGCTGGATCTCTGAAATTCCTTCAAAGTCAGACATGAAATAGCCAAAGAGTCGCATAACCTATAGTTCATAAGGTGCTTGAATGATTAACCTCCACTATCTAAGCCCTCAGCTTAGAATTTACAAGTATCGGTGGACTGTTAATACAAGAAAATAGTAAAAAGATAAAATTGCTAGGGATAGGCAGTTAAAAATACAAAAAAAATAGAATTTTCTGTTTGCAAATAACATTCCAGATGTTTGGGCCCCCCGATTTAAGCACTTTCAAGTTTTACCAGTGTGATCCTAAGCATTTATACTCAGGAGTAAGTTACACTGAGGTCAATGGGACTTACTTCATAGTATATTTGCAACCTAGATGTTATTAATTAAAAACAAATGCAGATGTCCTACCTAATTGTCATACTCAAATACCCTTACTGGCAGGTGTGTGTAAAACTGTGTAACAGCATGGTGGTTCTCCAATACGAGGTTAGCCTGCTAAGAATGATGTTTCAGTAGGGTTGACAGCCTCCAGGTGGGGCCTGAGAATCTCCCGCTTTTACAGCTGAACCCCTGCCAGAGATCAGCTCCCCTGGAGAAAATGGCTGTTTTGAAGGGTGGGATCTATGGCATTGTACCCTGCTGAGGCCCCTCCCCTCCCCAAACCCCGCCCTCTCCTGGCTCCACCCCCCAAAAGTTTCCAAGTTTTTCCCAACCCAGACCTGGCAACCCCATGTTTCAGAAAAGGATCAATGCGGGGGGAAAAAAAAAAAGCTTTTCAGTATGTATAACTCACTTCTCAAGAGAAGATTAAAACACTAAAGCACAGTATTTTAAGAATTAAATATGGTCATTTTTGGTCATTCAGTGTGTTTAATACAATTTTATATTCACATTCAAAGATTTTTTTTCCAGAAAAGGGCACCTATGAATCATGTTTCAGACATCATTTCATGAGTTATCTTTTATCAGCAAAAGACCTATTTCCATATTTTTTCCACTTGCAACTGAACTGCCAATTCTTAACATATAACTTTGATCATATTACTGGAACTATGTCTGAGAAGGAGTACATAGGCAAAATAAAAGAAGAATCTATTTTCTAATGGGGGAGGCATCTAATCAAAGTGAGTACAAAAGATAATTACAATAATTGCTCTTTCTTTAACATAATACACTGATGCTGCCTCTTATAAACATAGTACCTGTTTCACCACTTGTCAGTAAAAGAGTCAGCCAGCCAACATTTAACAAGTCATATAAATTAGAACACCGAGGGCTACTCTGAACAAACATACAAAAATAATATCAATCAATCAGATAACCTGACCCATTCCTCTTCTCAGCCGGGCGTCTGAATGTCAATCGTCACTGTAAACATCCCCGGCAAACGGAAGATGCACCTGGCTCCCTGTGACATTGGGAAGCCTCGAGAGGTCCGGGAGGCTCTGGAGGCGCGACTTGAGTTCTTTCCGTACCTGAGAGACTCTGGCCAGCTTGCGCTTGTACTCCTGCAAGGCCAATAAGAACAGCACCTTTACTGTAGTCTTGGCCACAACTGCTCTGATTTTTCTTGGTTCTTCGTCAAGATAGACGGGCATCCAGACAAAAAACTAGAAAGCACAAAACTAGTTCTTTGTGGCCTGTGCACACCCACACTGAGAACTGGACATCTATAGCCCATTTGCAAAATTTTGCACAGGTACTCAGGAGCACCTTTCTGCCTCCCCCGGGTACATTTTGCTACCTTTACCTCATACGGTGGGGGGGGGGGGGGGTGTGGAGCACCTTTTGCCCAGTTCCCTCTTTACTATTAAACATCTCTCTGTTCTCTGACTTCCCCCTCTCCCCAAACACAAACATATGCAGGTCAACCAGTGAAGGTAAGTTCTTTCTCTTCAGATACATCGATTAGTCACCGTTTATTTTACAATAAGTATTTCCAAGGTAACCGCTGGTTTTAAAGTAGCACGGTGTTTTGAAATTACTGCTTCCTTGTTTAGGAGCACCGTATTCGTATTTAATTTGTTTAAAAAAACACCCTATTCATATTTAATTTAAAGCGCTTATAACCTGTCTCCAATGCTCCCTCTGAGCTGTGGAGTCCTGTGAGCAAAAATTCTGCTTTGTGAGCTACTGGCATTAAAGTTGTGAGCGAGTGATTTGGCTAGTGCATACATTAGTTTGCTCTGGAGCCATCGTTACTGAGCTAAGAAAAAAATGTGTGAGCTGGAAGCTAAAAAACTGTGAGCTAGCTCACACTAACTTTAGCTTAGAGGGAACACTGCCTGTCTCTATGAAAAAAATATCTGAGGGAGGCAGGCAATAGAAATGACAACCACCACACTGGCAAAAAAACCCAACCCCAGAACAGTCTGAAACTGGAAATAAAGCATGTCAGGTTAAAGGGTGGGATCTTTAATACCCTTAATAGTCGAGTCTGGTGGCACCTCAGAGACAGACAAGTTTTTTTTGGGGTTGAGCTTTCAAGAGTTAAAGTTCCTGTTGTCAGATACCTGATAAAGACAGACTTATTTATTAATTTGATTTTTATCCTACCCTCCCCCGCAAGCAGGGCTCAGGGCGGGTTGCAATTTAGAAATACAACAGTTTTAAACATAACATAATACAATAAAATTCAGTTCTGTACCACCATGACAAAAATTGCAAGATGGCTTCGATATGGTTAAAGTGCTCTCGAAAAAATTCCCATTGTAAGTGTTCTCAGATGTTCTGATTTTTTTAGCAAGTGGCAAAACTCCCACCAGTAACAGCATAAAGGTGATACCGGCAGTAGCACCTGTGGATGGAATGGGTGGGTGGAGCAGGGGTGGGTGGGTATAATTTGGTATCTGCCACCTCAGCCAAAGGCCTGGCGGGACCCATCTCCATTTTACAGGTCCTGCAGAATTGTAACAAGTCCCGCAGGGCCCTTATCTCATTTGGAAAACTCTTCCACAGGCCAGAGCCAAAAAGGCCCTGGCTCTGACTGAGGCGAAGCAGATATCTCTTGGGCCAGGGATCCCCAGTTGATGTTGGTCTGAAGAACACAAGGCTCTTTGAGGGACATAGTGGGAGAGACAGTCCTGCAGATATGTTGGTCCCAGACCGCACAGGGCTTTAAAGGTCAGTACCAAAGTCTTGAACTTGATCTGGTACTCAACTGGAAGCCAACGCAGCTGGGGGAACATTGGTTATATGTGTGCTCATACAGGCATTCCAGTAAGGACACATTTTTGTTGTTCAATCGCTCAGTTGAGTCCAACTCTTCGTGACCCCGTGGCCCACATCACACCAGGCCCTCCTGCCCTCCACCACCCTCCGGAGCCTGCCCAAATTAATGTCCGTTGCATTGATAATACTGTCTAACCATCTCATCCTTTGCCATCCCCTTCTTCTTTGACCTTCAGTCTTTCCCAGCATCAGGGTCTTCTCCAGGGAGTGCTCCCTTCTCATTTGATGGACAAAGTATTGAGCTTCAGCTTCAGGATCTGGCCTTCCAGGGAACAGTCAGGGTTGATTTCTTTTAGGATTGACTGATTTGATCTCCTTGCAGTCCAAGGGACTGTCAAGGGTGTCTTCTCCAGCACCATAATTCAAAAGCATCTGTTCTTCAGCGCTTGGCCTTCCTTATGGTCCAACTCTCGCAGCCATGCATCACTGCTGGGAATATCATCACTTTGACAATACGGACTTCTGTTAGCAGGGTGATGCCTCTACTTTTTATTATGCTGACATGTACAGCTGCATTTCGAACCAGGTGAAGTTTCCGGATAAGCCTCAAGGGCAGCCCTGCGTAGAGTGAGTTACAGTAGTCCAGCCTGGAGGTGACCACATGGATCACTGTAGCCAAGTCGCGAGGGGAGAGATAGGGAACCAGTTGCCTAACCAGCCAAAGATGATAAAAGGCTGATCTGGCAATGTTCGTGACCTGGGTGTCCACTGGAAGTGAGGCATCCAGGATCCCACCCAGACTCCTCACCACTGGCGCCGGCATTAGCAATGTCCCATCAAGTGTGGGGAGCAGGATCATTCAACACACACACCCGGCTTAGGCACAGGACCTCCATCTTAGTTGGATTTAACTTCAGTCGGCTCTGATTCAGCCAGCCAGCCACAGCTTTGAGTCTTGAGAGGTTTGACTTTCAGAAGCTTATACCTAAAAATCTTGTTGGTCTCTCAGGTGCTGTGAGACTCGAGTCCAGCTGGTGAGCCAGTTTGGTGTAGTGGTTAAGTGCTCAGACTCTAATCTGGGAGAACCAGGTTTGATTCCCCACTCCTCCACTTGCACTTGCTGGATGACCTTGGGCAAGCCATAGCTCTGTGTACCAGCTGTTCTCTCAAGGACAGTTGTCTCAGAGCTCTCTCAGCCCCACCTACCTCACAGGGTGTCTGTTGTGGGGAGGGGAAGGGAAAGGGGTTTGTAAGCCACTCTGAGACTCCCTTGGGGAGTGAAGGGCAGGGTATAAATCCAATCTCTTCTTCTCCTTCTACTGCAGACCAACCTCAAGTTAATGCTTTAAAACCACAGCCTAGAATCATTAAAACACAGTGGGGAAATTTAAACCAACTACTGGAGGGGGGGGGCTAAAAAACATGAGAAAAACAAAAGTCCCTTTGCCTGATTCCGAAAGCCTACCCACTTGATGCCAGAGAAGCCTACATAAGAGAGTCCCAGGGTGCAGGCACCCCCCCCTCCCCGAGAAGGTCCTAGCTCTGGGAGACACACAGTGCTAGCCTTGGGGCACGGGGGCACATAGAACAGAGCCTCCAGTGATGACCTTCAAGGTGGGCAAATATATATGGGAAAGGCAATCTTTTAAGTACTGTAGTCCAAGGCTATGTGGGGCTTCACAGATCAACACCTACCTAGAGGCAAACAGGCAGGGAGTGTAACGGTTTGTAAACCTGGATAGATGTGACATGAATGAGTTTGTTGCACCTGCTAGCTGTCCGGCTCCCACATTTTAACCAGTGAAAAATTTTGAACAGCCTTCTGCAGCAGCACTATGTTGAATACTCTGCAGTAATCTAACCTGGATGTAACCAAAACGTGAACGATGGTCGCCAGATCCCTAATCTGTACAGTATGGGTTGCATCCAGACTAAATTGTCAATTTCTGCTAATTCACCATTTCTATTGCAGACACACAAACCCTGTTACTCGGGGTCCGCAATCTCCCAGGTGCAGCATTTAATGGAAACTGGTGGGCAGAAGTGGGAGGGGGGAAGTAGGAAAGCTCCATTCTGACTCTGGAAAATTTAGCCTGGATCCAACCCCTTGGTTAGTTTCATGAGTAGACAGAATTGTGAAAGAAATAGGGTTTTTAAAAAAGCCCGCTCATCTCCAAACTAGATTTGAAAACCACTGATTATTTCATGCATTTACCTGAAAAATATGTTCTGTCAGAAGTTTCATTTTTAGGATGGATTGGCCTTAGCTGTTATCTTCACAGACTGCAAATTATTATTATCTAGGGTGGTTCTTTATTGAACAAATTGTCATCAAACACTACATTATTATGTTTTAGAAGGTGCCATGAAACTGTTGATTTACTTTCAGATCTGAAATTCAGTTTTGGCCAACAGAAATCCAACTACTGGGCATGAATAGGTCAAAACAAAACATTCTCTTCAGTGGGGCAAAGTCATCCAAGTTGGTTAGGTCATGCCTCCTCTTGCTGCGAACCGAGAGGATCAAGCTAACATAAGAATTATTATAAAAATATAAACATTTATTAGCTTGTACACATAAATAAAACATAATAAAATTAAAAGAAGAGATTGGATTTATACTCTGCCCTTCACTTGGAGTTTCAGAGCGGTTTACAAACTGCTTTCCCTTCCCCTCCCCACAACAGACACCCTGTGAGGTAGGTGGGGCTGAGAGAGCTCTGAGACAACTGTCCTTGAGAGAACAGCTGGGACAGAGCTATGGCTTGCCCAAAGTCATCCAGCAGGTACAAGTGGAGGAGTGGGGAATCAAACCCAGTTCTCCCAGATTAGAGTCCACACACTTAACCACTACACCAAACTGGCTCTCAAGAGACAGTCCAAATATCAGACAATTAAAGTTTGGTTCATTAGGAACTGATTACAGTACATATCAAACTGATGGATAAGGGGAGTCATTTACCTAAAGGTTTTTTTTCCTGTGGGTGCTGTTCTGTATGTAACTATGCTGAGGCTAAAAAATGTTTTTACAATTCTACAAGGAAACTGTAGAAACTTTTTAATTCATTCTGTAACTGTAGCAGCCGATCAGCTATTACTGTGTCCAATGTCCATGTGAAAAAAAATATGTGGGGTTAACATTAAGACCAGTGAAAGTAAGAATTGGTGAACACAGGAGCTGTATTAGATTAAAGAAAAGGAATGCTCCACTTGTCAATCACTACCTTGACTTGGGCCATACTGAAAGACAGCTGAAGTTCTGGATTACTGAAACAATTTAGACTACAAATTCAAACATGCTCAAGCTTCTCCAAAGATGTTTACAAGCATCAACTCCTCAAGGACTGACTGAAGAAATGGGCTGGACTTGCTGCCTTTGAAAAAATGTTTACCTGTCAGTCTGTTTGTGGCGATGCTGACTTTTTTCCTTCCCCACCCCCCACCCCCACTTTTCTCCCTCTCTCCTCTTCACCCCTCCCCGCTTGTAATCCCTTCCTTTGCTAGGAGCATGGCGCAATGCATGGGGCTGCGGCATCCTCCTCCCTGGGTCCACTAGACAGGATGGTAATCTCAGCAGTTTGTGACTTGACCATTTCACTTGATAGGAGTGACACACATCCTGACGAATGGGACATTTGATACCAGGTCTGTGCCCTATTTAAATATCATTTGGGAAAATACTTTTAGGCTAAATTAATTCTGCATTATACTAGCTGTAAACTTTAATAATTATGATTATTTTGATTTTTATCCAGATTAATTTGGAGAATTTGCACAGCTACCACAGGCTCATTTTACTAGTCGTAGCAAATACATAACATTTAAGGTAATCCCAGCATACATGTATTTATATTATTATTTTTTAATTATTATTACATATATTTATTGTTGACACATAAATAATCTGGCCTTTTCTCCTCCCCCCCCCCCCCCCAACAATTTCAGAAAGCAACACCTGGTCTCATTTATATATATGTATATATAAAATTCTGAATGCATGTATTTTTGGATGTGTGTCATTGTATAATAAGGAATACTGACCACTGAGGAAGTCCCATAGGGGCCGAAACGCATATGGTCTTTAGGTCAAAAGTTTTATCCATCAGTTTGATATGTACTGTAATCAGCTCCTAATGAACCAGGCTTTAATTTTCTGATATTTGGACTATCTCTTTTAATTTTATTATGTTTTATTTATGTATACACCCTAATAAATGTTTATATTTTTTATAATAATTCTTTTGTTAGCTTGATCCTCTCGGTTCGCAGCTATTTTGGGGGTTGAGTCCCCCCCCCCTTTTTCGCTTCATGCCTCCTCTTGCTCCAGGCAGGGCTATGTAATTTTTTGTGCAACTGACGTGGGGTGGAGTGAGACCACCTCACCTGTTCTCCCACAGCCTAACTTTATCCAGCCTCCAGCTTCCTGTCCGAAGCTGTAGACTACCTCTGCCTCCCACTTGATTTCTACATTTGGTGTAGCGGTTAAGTGTGTGGACTCTAATCTGGGAGAACCAGGTTTGATTCCCCACTCCTCCACTTGCACCTGCTGGATGACCTTGGGCAAGCCATAGCTCTGTACCAGCTGTTGTCTCAGAGTTCTCTCAGCCCCACCTACCTCACAGGGTGTCTGTTGTGGGGAGGGGAAGGGGAAGGAGATTGTAAGCCACTCTGAGACTCCTTTGGGTAGTGACGGGCAGGGTATAAATCCAATATCTTCCTCTCTTCTTCTTCTTCTACATTCCCTTCTCTTTTGGGGAGGGTGGGTGGGAAGTGGATGACCTTACCCCACTGAAGAGAAGAAACCTTCAAATAAGTCCAATGTTTCATTCTCCTTCAGTGGGGGAAATCATCCAAGCTGGTTATATGCCAAAGTTAGCTGAGAGGGGTGGGACTACTTGCTGTAGCACTCTTTTCCCAAAGGTTGCCCCAATTGTGTCCTGCTGGTCAATCCTAGAGTGCCTTACAAAGGTAGAAAGGGATGACCAGGTATCTGCCCTACGGATCTCAGTTGTGGGATTCTGGTGGAGAAGGCCGCTGAAGCAGCCACTGCCCTGGTGGAGTGCCCACTAACATCCTGTGGTGCCCCAAGTCCATGGTCTCTTGCAAAGTTGTACCCAAAGGGTGACCGTGGCCTTTGAGACTTTTCCCCAGGTTGGCCATGCCATGGGAAACAAACTCGCTTTCTGTCAGTTTCAGTTGTTCGGTTCTATTTATATACACGTGTAGAGCCCTGCACAGGTCCAGCTTATGCCATTCCTTCTCCCTCAGGTGTGAAGGATGGGCAAAAAGAGGGCAGAATTAATACCTGGTATAAATGGTTAGCAAAATTTACTTTAGGAACAAAGGATGGGTCTGTTCTAAGTACTACAGAGTTGTTATGGAACACACATAGCTCCCGTCTAACGGGCAGGGCCCCCGGTTTTGAAATTCTCCTACTGGAGGTCACCACTACCAGAAAGGCAACCCACGATAGAAATCTTAGCTCCATGGATTTTAGTGGCTCAAATGGCACTCTGATGAGAGCTTGTAAGACTTTAGTTAGACTCCATGTGGGGAATCTGTGTCTCACCGGGGGTGCTAACTGCACTGTTCCCTTAATGGATCTCCTAACATCCTTATTAGCTGATAAGTTGTGTGGCCCTCTACCATCAAGGACTGCTGCCAGAGCAGCTAGTTGTATCTTTAGCATATTTGGTTTTAGTCCTTGCTTCCAACCTTGGTGCAAGAAGAGAAAAAACATCCTTGCAGAACAGCTTTAAGGGAGCTATGGTCTGGTTGCTTGCCCACTTGTCAGAATCTGCAGATTCTAACAAGGGGTTCTGGGGATTCATGCTATGCTTTGTAACCTGTCTCTGTATTAACTCTGTAATCATGCATATTGCTTATTAATTTGACCCATGTGATTGTATATTCAATGGCCCTGGATTTATGGCCCTGACTAGGTCTGGTCTATGTAACCGTTTGCCCGGGAGGGTGGCGACTTCAAAGCATGAGAACAACGGGCCTCTCACCCTCCTGCCTCCGCATTCCTTTCCTCCCTGCTGGGAGGACAGGGACCAGTTTCTTATCAACGTGCGAAGGCCTTGGGGAAAGCTATTTGTTATGTGAAAGATGGTTACATCTAAGGGGTCTGGTTTAAGAAGGGAAATTTACTGCTTCTCACCTCACCTTTTTTCCTGTGGGAAGCAAACGGTCAAAGAACCTTTTGCCCGCGGTTTTTCCCCCTTGTTGATTGGTTACCTATGGGCAATTCAAATTGTACGGGAGGGTATATTAGACCTGCTTCTATTGTATGTGTTATCTCTGACGATAATACGAGGACCTGTAGCAATGTAGAAATTGGAAATAAAGAACTGTGTTTCATCAACAAAGATCTGATCCTTGACTACTTCGAGCAGAAGCCTCACACCACTTTCTGAACACAGACCAAGTATAGCTATAAATCCACCTGGTTGCTGGCTTCCTTGTCAGCACCATGACATCCACCACTTCCTTAGGGAAGCCAGGCTTTTCTAGTTCCCGCTGTTCAACTTCCATGCCATCAGCTGAAGCCAAGCTGGATCTGGATGCAGTAAAGGTCCCTGCGACAGAAATTCTGCCCTAACTGGGAGACACCATAGGGTGTCCACGGACATCTTGACCAGTTCCAAGAACCATGGATGTCTTGGCCAAAAGGGGATGATAAAGATCCCCTCTGCCAGCACTCTTTGCACTTTGTTCAGCACCTTGCTGGTCATGGGGGTTGGGGGAAAGGCATATAGCAGGCCCTCTGGCCACTGGTGTAGTAGTACATCCTCACCCTCTGCTTGCAATTTCAGGAACCTGGATAGGAACCTGGGAACCTGGTGGTTCTGCCACGATGCCAGCAGGTCCATTATTGAGGTCCCAAATTGGGCAGAAATCTCCTGAAAGGTGTTGCAGTTTAGAGCCCATTCTCCTGGGTCCAAGTCCCTTCTGCTCAGCCAAGCCGCTTGCGTGTTTGAGAGGCCTGTGAGGGGCTCTTCTGCCCACAGGAAGAGGAACTCCACCTTCTTGTAAAGGGCGGTGGCTCTGGTGCTGCCTTGATGGTCGATGTATGCTTTTGCCGTCATGTTGTCCGTTCTCACCAGGACATTCTTGTCTCTCAGTGAGTCCCAGAAGGCAACTAGCTTGAATGATCGCAGTTGCAGCCAGTTGACACTCTTTACCTTCTCCAAAGGGACCACTTGCCTTGAGCTACTTGGCTCCAGCAGTGCACTCCCCAGCCCCTTTTGCTAGTGTCTGTGGTCAGCATAATGTGGGGTGATTGTAGGAAGCACACTCCCTTGATTAGGTTCCTTCATGAAGACCACCATCTTAGCAATCTCAACATTAAAGGGGGGAGCTTGAGCTGAATGTGGTGCCTCCTACTGATGCCCTTTTGGTGTGGCAGTAGTGCCCACTGAAGAGGTCTTGTGTGAAAGCAGGCTCGTGGGATGAGGTCTACTGTCAAATTTAAGAGACCCAGTGTTGCAGAGAGGTCCATGAGATCTGATGCTTTTTGCTTGTGCATCATTTTAATTGTGTCCAAGATCTTCTGTTGTTTCTCTGGTGGGAGGAAGATCATTGCTGACACCATGTCTATCCTGGCCCCCAGGTGGACTACATCCCTGGACAAGGTAAGCTGCCTCTTTCCTAGGCTTATCAGGTACCCATGATTCCATAGCAGTTGAATGGATGCTTCTGAGTCCCTTGCCACTGATTTGCTGGCCCCGGCCCTGAACGGCAGGTTGTCCAGATAGGGTATGTGTAAATCCTTTTCTGTCTCATGAGGGCCACAAGCACTACCAGCACTTTGGTGAAGACTCTTGGCGAGGACAGGCCAAAGGGTCCTCCAGGGAGAAATGCAGGAACTGCCTGGAGGGTTGGTGTATAGGAACATGCAGGTAAGCCTCCTTGAGATCCAGTGATACCAAGTAGTCGTCCTGTTGTATTATCTGGATAATACAGCAAAGCGACTCCATGCAAAACTTCTGCTTTTTTACCCACAAGTTCAGTTTCTTTAGGTTGAGAATTGCCCTCCAGTCTCCTGACTTTTGGGGCACCATGAGGAGGACTAAGTAGACCCCCTGGAACCTCTGAGAGGTGGGCACTGGCTTGACTGCCCTGATGGCCAGAAGATGCTCTACAGTTTCCTGTAGCAGTCGTTGCAGTGTGATGGAGACACAAACTCTATCTCATAACTGTGCTCTATGATGGAAAGCACTCACTGGCCAGTTGTGGTTTGCCTCCAGATGTGAACAAGGTTCTGGAGGCAACCCCCCATCTCATAGTCAGGAGGTGGTTCTTTTTGCTGAGACCTGCCCTGTCCTGCTTGTTGGGAGGAAACTGTCTGCTTTGGAACCATGGCCAATAATTAAAGGCATGGTTGCTCCTAAAATCCTTGCCTTCCCATCCCCTAGCATGAGGTCTGAAGCCCCCAAAGGAGTTGTAGGACCTCCATTTGAAGCTGAGGTAGATGGCATGGCTTTTTTTCTTTTGTTTCTACTAAGACCTTGTCTAAAGCTCTCTCTCCAAAGAGCAGTCTATCAGAAAAAAATTCTGCAGACAGGTTGGATTTTGATAAGGGGTTCACCTTCCAGTGTTTTAGCCAGAGATTCCGTCTGACTACAACGTTCGCTGCCTGTGTCCTTGCTTAGAACTGCATATCCTGAGACACATCTGCAGCAAATTCTGCCACCCTTGCAGTCTTTAGAAGTGCTTTCTTAAGTGTGAGGGGATCAGGTTCCATGTCCTGAAGTAGATTGTCGGCCCAGATAACAATAGCTTTGCTGAAATTTGATTGGACCGCCAATGCCTGATGGCAAGGGAGGACACCTCATGCAATTTCTTGAGCGCTGTCTCATTTTTCTTATCCGCTGAGTCTGAGAGCACTGTCTCCATCTTTTCAGAGGAGAGCACCCAAGTGGAGGGCAACTACTGAAGCATCCTCCATGGTTGCCTCTGGTAAGGCATAGAATTTCTTGGCAATGCTTGTTAGTGAAGAGCCATATTCTGCGAAAACCCACTCCACTCTCAAGACTTCATCAAAAAAACCTTTGGAAATGGGCAGACTGATGGTCTCTTAAACCCCCCTCCCACTGAGTTTGGCTGATGGGGATGATCTGGGTTTTTCTGAGCTGTCCATCAGGTAATTTAGAGAGGAAATAACTTCCTTTACCAGCCTCTAAACGGCTCTGCTTGGAACAGTTTTGATGAACTATCTTGAGTATCAGAGTCCTCTCCTGATCACTCCCCTCCCCCCTTCCCCCAGGCTGGGTGCTATAGAAATCTTGGCTGAGTGGCACTCCTTGCCCTCAGACCCAGAGCCTGAGTCCCCCGAGCTTTGGGTCTAGGGCCTTTGTTTGAGAGAGGCATGGGCTGACTGTGATGTTCATCAATTGTGATGTTCATCAACTGTCCCCCACTGCTTGGTTGTGGTGCCTGCTTTTCCAAGGGTGCTTTTTCCTGTGTGTGTGTATGTGGGGGGGGGGGGGTGTCTCCCGGGAAGATCTGGGGGAAGGCAATATGCTCCCAGTGTCTCTGGGAACACTCTCTGGCCGTCTGCTCCTGCCCTCCCTTAGCCCTGTGCCATCCCCTGCCCTGGGTGGCTGGATCCCAAGGAACCCCGAGGGTGGGCTGGAAAGGGTGGCATCCAGGCCGGTCTCCAGGCCTGTCAATACCATTCCGCTGAGGCCAGGTTAAACAGCACAGGGGAAAATGGAGTGGCCACCATACTGGGGCTCCCCACCCTTGCTGGTGGACTCAGGAAGGCCTGTGCGGCCTAGAGAAAGGGGCCCCGCCCACTGCAGATGAAGACGCCCCTGAAGAACTGCAATGGGACAGGAGGAGGCACAAAAGCCATGCTCTGAAGACAGAAGAATTTCTGCCTGCACCAAAGCAACTGTCTCTTGATTTAGGAAAATTACTGTCCTCAAGACTAAAGTCATTCCTAAAGTTTGTCATTATTCTCATCCCTCTTTCTGCTTTAATTAGCTGCCATAAACTCTTGACAGACTATGCCCAGAACAAGACCAAAGCCAGAGTGGTTGTATCTACCCATGCAGAAAACCAGGGTCCAGAGCAAATGGCAAGTCCAGGGGTCCCCGGCCTTTCTGTGACTGTGGGCACCTTTGGGGTTCTGGGTGGTGGGTGTTGCCACAAAATGGCTGCCACGGGAGGCAGAGCTAAACACAAGGAGGGAGCCCAAGTACAGGAGAGAAGAGTGGCAATTTAAATAATATAGTGGGAAAGAGGAATGAGAGAAAAACAAACCCTGTGATCGCAGTGGCCACTGAAACATTATTTTAATCTGCATAGCCAATTGGATCTTCAGTGGCCCCAGGTCACACACACACACACACACACACCCCTTTAAAAACACCTGGCTGGTGGACACCAAGACAGGTGTCGGTAGGCACTGTGGAGCTCCCGGGCACAACGCAGGGGTCCCCGGGGGTGCCAGTAATTTGAACTACACGGCATGATGGTTCAGGTGAGACTTAAGTCACCCACAGGGTATTGCTGAACCATCTTCTCTAGTCCCATTTGTCTTTACCAAAGTTTTACTGGCTTTAAATCCCAAGTAACGGATACTGTGAAATAACAGCCTTTGTTTCATCAGATATACTCCGGTGCAATAGTTAAAAAATATTTGTCTAGTCTACTGCTACAAAATCATGAATTAAATTAAATACCACAGGAACAGAAACAGCAGGAAGTATCATCTGCCCATGGTGAAATTTTTAAATTATTTGCACTGACATTCCAGGTATTATTATTAGTTCTAATAAGAAATGGTAAAGATTCAGTGAAAACATCAAATGTTGCTGTAGTTTCAAATATTTATCTTGTTGGATGATAGGGAACTGATTCAAAACTAATAAGGACCAGACATGTTCCACCACCTGCCGGTTCAGCCAACAATCTGCTTGCCAACTGAGCTGTTGGATGTGTCCGGGGTGTGTCTTGTTTTGCACAAGTACACTGCCTTCTCCAACATGCTGGAAACCATCATGCTGGTTGTTTCTCTCCATTTGCACTGCTTGCCCTGTGTTCACCATTTTTAAGAACTGAATTGCCACTACTACACCATTTCCACTGGTAAACAATGTTCCAGGAAGCCTGGCATAACACTGTAAACAGGGCCAAACTGGAGGGGGGGATTGTACTGACACCAATAAACAGAGCTGGATCTGCTATTGGGTCACCTATTTCAGTACTTTTATCAACGTCTGCCTGCCCCCCACTACTGATCTGCCAGTGCTTCCAATTCTGAAAAGGAAAATAGTCCCCCCAGCTTAAGCCAGCTTGTGGTATTACACTACGATTCCAAGCTTAGCACTGCTTGATGGCAGAACTACAGTAATGGTAGTTAAAAAATTAATTAATTAAAAAAAATCACCACTACAGCAGAACTGCAAGAACTGAGGTTGCAACAACATGGCCTTGTGCAATAAGCAGTCATTGTGCTGGCTCAAAGCTGCTTGGCTCGAGCACCAGCAAGGATCACTCGGGAGATCCAATGAGGACCTCAGCCTTGCCTCTGAGGGAGCTGAGCCAGGTGAATTCACCAGGTGGTCGCGCTTGTGCCAAAGTCAGCAGCATTCCTAGTGATGATGCTAAGAACTCAGGTTATTGATTCTGATTGGAATACAATATTTGTTTGTGGACCAATCTCTGTATTATTGATTGGAAGGAATTTATATGAACTATTTATATGGATGCAAATTGATACCATAATAAAATCAGTAAAATTTATCAAACTGAAGATGAGAAATGCTGGAATTGTTCCCATTTAAGGGCAGATTTAATATATATATCTGGCAGAACTGTCAGATGATGACAGAAATTTTAGGGGGAGAAGCTTGTATATTATACAAACCATGCACTCAATGTATATTAAACAATCCATGCACAATATATACAATCCATGCACTCAAGTCAATTATTTGCCCACGTTTGCATAAATTCCAATCTACACCCTAATCTGGAATGTACTTATACTCGACAAATACCAAAATCCTAGCATTGTCCAGAATTACCTTCACTTATCAAAACTTGGCAGATGACCAAGATGTTGGAAATGACTGACCTTGCTAAAAGGGTGATAATGATGCCATGTCATGTATAGTGAATCCTGCTATATTTTTGTTCTTTTAAAGGACAAAATGATTTACATCCTGAACAGTCACATCCTTCTAAAAGCCTGTTAACTTCAATGGACAAAGTGTATGTCAGTTTTAAGACAGCACCATTAGTCTGTGAAATGCTTTAGGAAATCCAGAGAGCAATCCTAAGGACAAGTCAGACGCCTGCCCAGGTCTGTTCAGTGGATCTTCCTCCCCCCAGAAAGTCTTCAGGGCAACTGCTGGCAGAATTAAGAGTTTTAAGGCACTCTTTATCACCATTTGCTCTGGGAAAGGTTTCCAATATTTAAGAATTACTTGAACAATGTATAGATTTGCCTAGTAGAGAAGAACCCGCAAGCCACAAGGACTTGTGGAAGAGGCCTCTCATCCCCCCCCCCCCATTATTTCCTCTGTCCCTTCTCTAAAAGCCCCCAGTACTGGCAATACCACTGCAGTTGTTTACAACTGCTTCTACTATTTTAGTCTTTAACCCCCCCCCTCCTTATTGATTTTTTTTGAAGACTTCAGATTTTTCTGCAAACCTAGGGCTTTTTCAGGTTTATAGAAAGATCTGTCTTGTCTATGGCTCCAATCTCTGGATTTAAGCATCCACAGACCTGACTATGTTGTGAATCAGATATATAGATTTTTCTAACTGCAATGCAACTGGATTGTGACAAAATTCAGTGTTTTTAAGGACTAGGTTGGTTAAGTGCAGGGGGGAGGGAGCAGAAATGGACAGGTTGCTATCTGATATTCTAGAGAGACTGTTCTGTCATTAAAAGCTCTGGGATACCATGCAGCTTACAAAATCAGTGCATGAGATCTTTACCACTGCTACCATGGCATATTAGGAACAGCTTCACCTGCTGAGTATATGCTTGTTAGCTGCTGAACGCATGGAAGGCTGAAAGCCTTCTCAGGGAGAAATGGTAATCAAGACACTGTAGAATGAGCTACACAGGTATTTCTTTTACTTTCCAGTTAACAGCATCACTGAGAATGCATAGAATTGTTACATATACACCAGGAGGCAGGGATTTTCAATTATTTGATCTTCTACTCCAAACCACCAGAGCACAGGTATCTCTCCAGTCACATTGCTTGATGCTACTGCTGCCCCACTTGCATGAGGAAAACAAACTACACTGCCAGGTGCATGAACAGCAAAGGATCCAGGAATTTCACCAAGACAAGTCATATTTGTCTTACGGATCCCATGATACAAATTAAAAATGAATTAATGTCATTAACTTGTGAATATTCATTTGTATTATGTAACAAACACTGAGGACTACTGAGTCCATTGGTTTGTCTAGAGCAGGGATGTCAAACATGTGGCCCGCGGGGCCAGATCAGGCCCTCGGAGGGCTTCAATCCAGCTCGAAGGACCTCGCTGTTTCTTGATTTCTTTTCCAGTTTTGCTGCTGCTGCTACATTGCAAGTTGCTTTACCAGACTCAGTCGCACAGGAGAGAGAGATAGGCAAGCTTCTCCTGTGCTCTGGTAAAGCACTGGCTGAGGCTCCTCCCCCTCCTCCTCCTTCCAGGGGGAGGGAGGAAATCTGCCAGAGCTTGCTTCCTGGCCAGGCTGCTTCCATCATATACAGGAGACAGAGGGAAGCCTTTCTTCCCTTTCACTGGCTGAGGTTCTTCCCTGAAGGGAGGGAAGGAATGAGGAAAAGCTTGCTTTGCTAGGCTGCCTCAATCGCACGGGAAAAATACCAAGCACCTTTAAGTCCAACAAAATTTTGTTCTAAGTATGAGTTTTTGTGTGCCTTGCTACAGTGTGTGTGTTTCTGTGGGCTCCTTATGCCAGGGCTCTCCTGAGTGCAACTGGGTTCCCTCACCCTTTTTACTGTATTCATGCCCACATGATCCAGCCTTTCTTAGTAAGAAAGCAATGTGAACTATTTTAGAGGAATAACAACAAGCCAGTGAGATCGATTAGGCTGAGTGTGTTGAGACTAAGTTCACCCAGCACATTTCCTTTGTAGGAAGTTGTAGTTATTTCTCTTTTGGTCTTTGACCACAATAAACTTACTACTACTATAGTTATTTCTCTAGGGAAGACTATATATAGATATGTAGACAAACATATGGCCCTCAGTCTGTGTCAAGATGCCTTTTCATGTTCTTGACCAGCACATGGAGCAACTTATGTACATAAGCTTGCAATGCCTGACCACTTCATGTTTCCCCCTGGGTCCTAAGCTCAGAACACTGAGCATGAGATTTCTGTAATGAATGTCAATAAATCAAAAGTAGGTTTGCAGCTTACAGATACATGCCTGAACAGCACACTCAAGATTGCAACAGCACAGGTGTGATACAATAATTCAGAGCAAGAGGTGTCATTTATAGAATCAGAGTTGGAAGGGGTCATACAGGCCAGGGGTCATACAACCCCCTGCTCAATGCAGGATCAGCCTAGAGTATCCCTGACAAGTGTTTGTCCAGCTGCTGCTTAAAGACTGCCAGTGAGGGGGAGCTCACCACCTCCCCAGGCAGCTGATTCCACTCTTGCACAACTCTTAATGTAAAAAAGTTTTTCCTAAGGTCCAGCCAGTACCTTCCTGCCCTTAATTTAAACCCATTCTTGCGAGTCCTCTCCTCTGCTGTCAACAGGAACAGCTCCCTGCCCTCCTCCAAGTGACAGCCCTTCAAATACTTCCAGAGAGCCATCGTGTCTCCCCTCAGCCTCCTCTTCTCCAGACTGAACATTCCCCAGAAGTCCCTCAGTCTTTCCTCACAGGGCTTCTTGGTCTCCAGGCTCGATCATCCTAGCTGCCCTCCTCTGCACCCGCTCCATTCTGTCCCCATGCTTCTTGAAGTAGGACTTTTTGGAGTCCTTGTAGGTCTCCACTTGCAGTGGTAGAACATGTGACCCACAAAGCTGCCCTATACTGAACAAGACCCTCTTGGGTCCACCATGGTCAGCATTGTGTACTCAGACTGGCAGCCACTCTCCAGGGTCTCATCAGAGACTGTTAATAAGACAAAATATTGCAAGAGTGCTGGTGTTTTAAGCATGCTTTATTTAAAGTTTTAAAAAAACTTTAATTGTGTCTGTCTGTGTCCTTTATAGTTAATATCTCTGCTACCTGACATTACATTTTAGGACACACACGGCCCAGCCCAACAAGGTCTCATTTATGTCAGATCTGGCTTTCATAACAAATGAGTTTGACACCCCTGGTCTAGAGGCTAAATCCAAAGCCTATGTTTTTAATTTGTATTTCAAGTGCACTATAAATTGATTTGTTTTAATTCACGTTTACATTGTTTCTGCTCAACTTTTGTGGTATCCATTTCAATTCTGGGGTTGGGGTTTTAAACACCCCCCCCACACACACACACCCCTTTCTGATGTATTCCCATGACACCAAGCCATGCACGTACAGCCTTCTCTGACCATTTTCCTACATAATTAGAATTAAGACATGTATCTCAGAATTAAAGGATAAGGAAAAGCGGCATCAAACATAGACTAAAAAAAGAGAAAAGAATGAAAGGCCGACTCTGTTAGTAAAAGAACTGGGGACAAAAAGGGAGCAGAGGAAAATCTTGGTTCCAGTGGAATGCAAAGACCGAAGAGTGGAGATATGCAGGTGACAGTCAAACAAAGGCCCTTTCCAGAAAAGCTTTACAGGTGCATTTTAATTTAGGCTACATTTGGGACAGAAGGGGTACATTGATAAAAGGCTGGAGATGGGGGCAAGCCTATAAAAAAAACAGATTATTAAGGATAAAAGAGAAACATCAATTCTGCTCAAGCCAGCAAACGGCATCAGAAAAAAGACCTGATTCGATGCTTTATAGGTTTTTCCTCAGAATACTTGGGAAAAGCAGGAAGACTTTTGAGGGTTACTAGACTAGTAGGAAAATATTGTCTGATATCTATTTGCTTCTGGCTATGCATCCTGCCACTCTGACTGGATGGCCCAGACTAGCCCAATCCCATCAGATCATGGAAGGCACATGGGGCCAGCCCTGGTTAGTCCTTGGATGGGAGACCACTATGGAAGGCCAGGGTTGCTACATGGAGGTGGGCAATGGCAGACCACCTCTGTTCCTCTCTTGCCTTGAAAACCCTACGAGGGGTCCCCATCAGTCGGCTGCAAATTGATGGCCCCTTACACACAAACCCTCACCCTGCCAGGAACTGCGATAGTCAGCAATAGTCAGTTCTATAGCACTTCACAAATAATTGCATTCAGAATTTTCTTGGGTGTGAAAAAAGTCTCTCATCCTCATCTTATTAAAAGCACAAGGACTGACAAAGCAAGGCTTACTGCCCCAGAAATACGGGGAAAGGAATGTGTTTTTGCATTCGAAGTCCTAGTGCGTGGGATAAAAGGGATAATTTTAAAAATACACCGGGAAAGAGGAATGAGACACAGAATAAAAACAACACTGTGGTGGCAGCTCCCATTGAAGCATTGTTTTTAATCTGAACAACCAATCACATTTCCAATGGCCAATCAGAAGTGGCCTGATCCACTTTCTGACTCTTGGTGGGCAGGTAAGGTAAGGAGTCAGTGGGCATCATGGCACCCACGGACACCATGTAACGTTGGGTGTCCCTGGTATTGGGGAACCAACAACTTTCTGCAAGAGACCATTATTTTAATGGTTGTACATATATGCCAATGCAGCCTCTTATAGAATACAGGTCACATGACCAAAGGGAGTGAGGATCTACGCGTTCGAGGAGTCATGTGTGGCCAAGATTGCAGATGCCAAGATGCTGGGCTGCTCTCACAGGACCTTGAGCGCACTCCCATTCTTCTATGTAGCCAAACAGCGTACCAGGCCCAGAAAATTATGTTGGTAGTCCTCTGATCAATCGAAACATTCCCCTACTGTTCATTTAGCTGCAATTGTTTTACAAGTGACTGAATAATAGCCTCTCAACAAGAACGGAAGGCAGCAGAAACGAGTCAACACCAGCTCTCATTGTCTATTTTCCTGCATCTTCATTTCATCTAGACTGTATGGGGCAAACGTACTTTTGAAAAAAAAATCTTAACTGTTTTGTATTTAATTTACATTGCAATTACTGTGATTGTGTAATAATAAATTAGCATTATAAATACCAATATACTGGAAAGAAAAAAACCCAATTTTTTAAAGCTAAGATTATATTATTGTTCATTACATGGTGCTTAAGTGTTACTATTTTCTGCTTCAAAAAGAGGGCAATCAGTGGTCCAACAGGTTGGTAGGATCTAGACTTTCCTTCCAATTTAGTTTGCTCCACAGGCATGCGTGGAACAGAATCAAAGGCAGCCCTTAAATCAATAAAGGCTGTATATAAGGAGCCAGGTGTGTCTAGCACATATTTGCTTATCAGGGAGGCCAGAGTGGTCTACACAAGAGTAGCCCTTTCTAAAGCCTGCTTGTTCGTCACCTAACATCTTTTCTTCATCCATCCAGCACTGCAACTTTTTCTGTAGGTAAGATTGCGTAGATCTTGCCAATCACTGCAAGAAGGTTAATCGGTCGGTAGTTGTTTGGGTCAGCTTTGCCCCCTTTTTTGTAGTCAGGCACAACCAGCGATGTTTTCCATGAAGCTGGAATGATTCCATCCTTATTTATCATTGTGAATATGGGTGCAAGCACTTGGGCCCACCAGTCAGGGGCTGCCTTTAGTAATTCTGTGGGGAATGCGTCAAGACCAAGAGATTTTCTGTTTTAAATGTTTAATGAATTTCATTACCTCACGACATGTGCAGGTTTCCATTTTGAAGTTCGTTTAAGGTTGATTTCAAAGTTTAGGTCTGGTTCAAGGTTATGGTTCTTTTAAAGCTTTTTGAAATGATTTTCCTAGATCGTTGATGATATGGGAGTTGCAGTTTCTTCTTGGCTTCAGCACTGGAGTAATTAGGTGCCAGAGAAATGTACTAGGTTTCTCTTTGGCAGCTGCGATTATCTTATCCTATATGGATTTCATGGACTGGCGCTTCTTTTCCTTCAACCATTGCTTTGTATTTCCTTCTAGCTTGCAGCAATGAGTGCCAAGTAGTGGGTGTGTTGTTATATTTAAAAAGTTTTATCATTTCGTTTAATTTGATTCTTGGTCCTTCTGCAATTTGTCAAACCAGCTTTTCCCACAACAACCAGATCTGCTTGACTTTCCTTTTCCACTTTTGAATAGAACCAGGTCAAAAAGTTTAATGAGCAATGACATTTTTTTCCAGAGCTATATAGCAGTCTTGTTCTGTCATAATTTTCTCTTCTAGTTTTTGTGCTTCCCCAATGTGGAGTATTTTCATAGCAGCTTCAGCCAAACTCTTGGACCACCTCCGCTTAATGGCCAGTATCTCTTATCCGAAATCACACTCATTAGGCAGCCCCTAAAGGGATGAGATCCCAATGAATTCAAAGGAAGACTGAGGGGGAAACGGCCTCTAAATAGCTGCCAACCTTTGGGAAAAGAAACATGTTTGTGTGAGTCGTCCCCACAGGTGTCACTGGGCCCAGGGGTGGTGGAAGGGGGCACAGATTGAGGCCTCAAGAACAATCTCCTATTCTGCAAAGTCCAGCATTTCCAAGATTAGAGACTTGGCTTGTCCCCACAGTAACTAGGGTTGCCAAGTCTGGTTTGGGAAATTCCTGGAGGCCTTCTTGTGTGGGGAACCTGGGGAGGGCGGGGTTTGGGGGTCTCCCTTCCAAAGCAGCCACTTTCTCCAGGGGAACTGATCTCTGTAACCTGAGACCAGTTGTGATTCCAGGAGATCTCCAGCCACCACCTGGAGCCACCACAGTAATCCTGCTCTCTGGACTTGACCCAAGTGCCTCGAAAGCCCCCAAAAGATCTCAGAGGCAAGCCTCCAGAAGCCACGGGGCCCATGCAGAACAGGTTTTTTTGTTTTTGTCAAGTCGTGGCTGACTTATGGTGACCCTGTAGGGTGTTCAAGGCATGAAATTTCAGAGGCAATTTGCCACTCCCTGCCTCTGCATAGTGACCCTGGCCTTCCTTGGTAGTCTCCCATCCAAATGCTGACCAGAGCTGACTCTGCTTAGCTTTCAAGATCTGATCAAGGGCTAGCCGGGGTGTCCTTGAAGAACGAGAGCAGGGATCTGACACTGATTCTGCATCAAGGATTTCAACCCTGCAGCCCTGCAAATAGGAAGGCAGGCAGGGGATGCTGCCCCCATCTCACCTGCCATCCACAGTGCAGGGTCCCCTCCTGCCTCAAGTATAAACTGCGTACCCTAGGGGCCCCTCTTTTTGAGCTTGTGGACTTCTTTGGAATTCTGACACAGGGTGGTGGGCACAGCCAAGTACACACACAGAGTACAGGGGACAAAGGACAAACGTTTTTAAAATACACAGGGAAAGAGGAGAGAGAAAACCAATACTGTAGTGGCAGCTGCAAAAAAACAGGGGCATGGACTGCAAAGTAAAATGACACCTTGTCAGTAGCCAGCGGCCAAAGATCTTCAGATGTGCTTGTGCATTGCAGGGGCTGGCCACACGTATGGACCACACTCCTCTAGCATCCACAATCCAAGCCATCATACTTCCACTCCAATTTAAAAAAAAACCAAAAAAACAAAAAACCAATTCACATTTCTCTTCCTTTAGTTTGCTGTCTGGAGATTAATCGGGCAAACAGGAAGTCAAACTGAAGTAGAGACCAAGCTTAACCCCCCCCCCCGGACCAGAACAAAAGCTGATGGGGGGTGGTGGCAAGTCCCATCGGGTTTCCAAAGTAAGAGATGACCAGAGGCAAAGGCAGCTTGCTATTGCCCGCAACCCTGGACTTCCTTGGTGGGTCTCCCATCCAAGCACCAACAGGGCTGCCCCTGCTTAGCTTCTGAGCTCTGATGAGATCTAGTCTGGGACTAGCCTGGGCTACACAGGCTGGGGCCTCAACCTTGGTGCGTGCCCTGAATGCACAGAGCAAAACACCAGTGAATAAAGATATTGGAAAAGGCAGGTCAGGATGAAAAATATGATTAACATGCAACCCCCCCACCCCTCCGAGGCGGGGGGGGGGGGGTCTCTGTTTTTGAAGGGCTGAGGTTCCATCTTGGCTCCTCTGATTCTCCTCAGAAGGGCCAGGGCACAGGAAGCCAGAGCTCCAACAGTTTATACAATCCACCATAATTAAGCAGCATGAATTAAAATGGTTAAGTCTTAATACTGAACATTATTTCTACCATGCTTTATAACTACTCTTGTAATATGGCCAGTCATACACTATGTATACACTAACTTGTGGTATAGCTACAAACTGTGCAGTAATCAAATTCCAAGCAGTCTTGCTAACTTGTGGGACCGAATCATATAGGTTTTCCCATTTGAACTAGAACTGAAACAGTTCTGGAGGCTTACTGTAGAATGCACCCAATACGTATGGCCTTGAATTATACCAAGAAGAGGAGACTGGATTTATACCCCACACTTCACTCGGAGTCTCAGAACAGCTTACAAACTCCTTTCACTTCCCCTCCCCACAACAGACACCTTGAGGTAGGTGGGGTTGAGAGAGCTCTTTCCAGAACTGTCCTTGAGAGAACAGCTCTGACAAAACTATGGCTTACCCAAGGTCATCCAGCAGCTACAAGTGGAGGAGTTGGGAATCAAACCTGGTTCTCTCAGATTAGAGTCCGCACACTTAACCACTACACTAAAGTGGCTCACCAGCTACTTTCGGCACTTTTAAGCCCGAGCCAGAATCCAAAATAATCTTTGGCTTCTCAATGGAAATGCCTTAGGACTTAGACAGATTTTCAAGAATGGATGTAACATGTCATCCTTTGATCTTACCAGTCTACACCAGGAATCCCCGTTAAATGTTTTTAGAAAGTGGGCAGGGCCAACTGGGGCTTTTGCCCGGTAAGACTTCCGATTTTTAAAAATGTACAGATTTTTTAAAAAATGTTGGTTTGGCAGCAGCTGCAACTACAGCGTAAGGATCTTCACTGTGCACTGGCAAAAGCCATTTTGGGCTAGCTCCACCTCCTGTGACAGCTGTTTTGTGGTAGACATTTTGTGGCTGTGCCCACTATGCTGTCTCATAATTCCAAAGGTCGCTGCCGGCTCAAGCTGTTGTTGGGAACCCCTGCTCCAGAATGTGCCCTTGGCATCACTGATAGTCATTACATGACAAGCAGAATTAGGGAGCCCCAAGAGACAATGAATTGTGTGTTTGGGAAAACACAGCTGAAGTCGATGTAGAATTAAGGTTGTACAGCAAGATGCAGTGCAGCTCTGATTATTTGGAACTAAGGCAGCAAAACCAAGATGTGCTTGCTAGAAAGGGACACGTAACATACCATATGGGAATACTTGTGGTACAAGTATGTTGGAAAGGAGAGGAGATCGGGTTTATACCCCCCCCCCGGCCTTCACTCCCCAAGGGAGTCTTGGAGTAGCTGACCATCTCCTTTCCCTCCCCACAACAGACAGGCACCTTGGGAGGGAGGCGGGGCTCTCAGACAACTGCTCAAGAGAACAGCTCTGAAAGAACTTGTGACTGACCCAAAGTCACCCAGCAGCTGCATGTGGAGGAGTGGGGAATCAAACCTGCTTCTCCCAGATTAGAATCTACACAGTTGACCGCTACACCGAACTGGCTCTGTCTGTTCACACATTCCCAAGATCACTGAACTGGAGCAGAAGATTTTAGAATCACATAACAGAGCAAGAACACTGAATGAAAACCAAGCAACAAAATCAGCATTTTGCTTCTACAATGGTGCTCAGATTAGCAAGGCTTTAAAAAATAATGTTTTTGCTGCAATATGATTCTTATAAGTGTGGAATCAGACAAGAACTTTAAATCCAAAACCCAAAGATCAAATACTGAGTCCTATCCAGCAACATCATTACAAAATACTGGGTCAGAAACATTTAGATCAGAGTGAAGCAAGATTAGGAAGACTCCTCTCTCACTTACTAAGATCAATCAAGTCTGTACGTTGCTGGAATCAAACTCAGGAACGATATCTAAGTATGACATTTTAAACAAGCAAAAACTGAGATCCAGTGTGGTGTAGTGGAGTTAGGAGTAATGCGAGACCCAGGTTTAAATCCTCACTCGTGCCATGGAAACCTTGGGCCAGTCACACGCTTTCAGACTAACCTACCTCACAGGATTGTTTGTGAGGATAGAGAAGAGAATGATGTAAGCCACTGTGGGTCCCCCTTAGGGAAGGAAGTCAGGGTATAAATGGATTAAATAATGAAACAATTTGATGCAGTCATTTATGCATGTTAAAATCATTTATAGCTATGTTGGTTTGCATAGAAAAGACATCTAGGTAAAAATATCTCCCAAGGTCAAAGTGAAATCACAGTATTTATCTAATTCTTTAGAAACCTTGAAAATAATATACCGGAATCTATTAGTCAGGTAATCTGAAAGACTTGGTTAAAGCTACCCATCACATTTTATTTAACAATGTGATAAGGGGCCTGTAAGTACTTCTGCCTCTTCTTAGTTTCTGGATTCTAAGCACTGCTGATATCGATTCTTGACTGTTTCCTTCTACTCCAAAGACACTGGTTTAATACCTGGTTTAATACCTTCCTGGTTTAACTGCTGCAACTGTCTTTTTATATCATTTCTTCCTTTCTATTTAATCAGACTGCTTGCACAACTCTTCTCTTTGTGCTCACATTTCTCTTTTGGAATCCATTTACCAGTTTCCAGTTTAACCTTAAATTTATTTTCAAATTATGATACAAGCAGGGAACCCGCAATGACCCGCGTAATTTCCTCATAACCTCTTCCCCAGACGATCTCCTTGTGGCAGCCCCGACATCCTCTCCTCTTCCTTCCTCTCCTCTTCCTTTTCTCCTTCCCATTCACCAACCAACTTTTATCCAACCCCCCCCCCCCCCCTTCCGCCTTTTGCCCCAATAGGGAGTCGAAGCAGCTTACACGACTTGCCTCTCCTCCTTTTTGTCTCTTAACGGCCCTCTAAGGCGGATTAGGCGGAGTGTGGCTGGTCCAAGGCCACCCGGCAGTGGGGATCTGAACCTGGGTTCCCCAATTCCTAGCCTGCCAGGCCACCACACCCTCCTTCTCTTCCTCTGACAGCTTCTCCATGCGGAAAGTTCAGCCAAGTTCCAAAAGCTGTAAAGTAGTAAATCACTCAAGCGCAGTGACCACAACCAGGCCTGCTAAGTCAGGCAAGCTGTGTGGAAGCTGCCACTGCATCCCGGCCAGTGTGGAAGCTGCCACTGCATCCCGGCATCAAGCTGTAGCCACCACTGTATCTGGGTGAGCTGTGCAAACTGCAGGGTAGCAAGTTGCCCAGTATTTACTGCTGGCCCTGATGAGTCCTTTCTCCAGAGCAAGAGGGAGGGAGCAGCGGTGGACTCGGAGGCCAAAATGTTACAGCAAATGGTCCTGCCCTTCTCCCCTTTTACTGACAGAAACCCAGGTTTGAAGGCTAGCAATACTGTGGCCACAATGGCCACTGAGACCTCAGAAGAGATCCATTTCTTAAAGGTACAGGCCCTCCCCTATTATTGGGTTTTTTCTAAACATCACAGTTTTTCTACTTTCCTGCAAATCTGGAACTTTCCTCAGGTTTGTAGAAAGATATGTCTGATCTTTCATGGCTCCAGCCTCTGGCTTTAAGTATCCACTGCTGGAGCCATGCTGAGAATCATTATTACTATTCCTAATCTGATCTACCCCTTCCACGTCTACATTATTCCTACTTCCTTCTTGGCTGATAGACAGATTACTCTTTTTTCACACCACAATCCATTTTCTTACTGCTCCTTTTCTCTGGAACGAAGGAATGTATGAAAACACAGAGCTTTTGATCTCCATCCTCCCTTTCCTTCAACAACCCTTCCCTTCTTCCTTGACTCTAAGCCTCTGAGCAGGAATCATCACTGCTATATACTTTTTTGTATAACACTTAATCCTTCAGCTACTTAAATATGACAAAGCAAAAGGATCCTGTAAACTATGCACAACCAAGCATCTCAGGTATTAGGATTTAGCATAGTCCATTAATTTCAGATAGAACCCTTAATATATTGAAGCGAAACAATTAGATATCTGCATTAGGTTGGCAAGAACCAAAAATCAGACTGCTACATTAAAAAACAGACTCAATAATCGGGATAAGTACAAAACCAAATTCTTCCATTAGTTACAATTACACTTTCAATTTAATGGAGTAAGGGGCACCATTTTTCTTTTCAGAATAAAGGGGTTTCCCACTATAAGTAATATAGGTATTACACAAAGATACAATTTCATTACAAAATATTTTGACAAAGGGAAATGGCGGACTCTTCATCTGCAACTGAAACTCCTTACCTGTGGATAAATTTCTGCATGATAGCTGTATGCTACTAAGCAGATTACAAGAAAGCCAAACGACAGCTAATTGACTATTTTCTAATATATGTAAGATCTTGTTTATGCCATCTAGTCCTTCATCCAAGGATCTCAGGACAGTGTGGCAGAATATAAGATTTTGCCTAAATGGAAATCTAATTAAAACATGACCTTTTCATGAAATATAAGACTTGCCGGGGGGGAACAGATTATTCTTGCATGTGTTAATTTTAAATAATTCTATTAAACTCTTTCATTAATGGTACTGATTACAAGTCATACTAAAATGTATCCTCCTTCTGAGACATGCTGGAGATGCAGTGAAGATAATGTCACTTCTACACATGAATGGTACCATGTTTAATGCTAGTATTGATATTGCACATTATTTAAATCTGACTAATCAAATTTTGAAATTGGGCTATACCCTGACAACTTTGGACCTAGACTCATGTGCCACAGTACATATACATTTGTGGTTGAAAGGTGGATACCTGTGTAACAGAAAAATAATGTATCCCTAAAGTGATCAATGCATTAAGGAGCCCCACTGTATGTGGGGGAAACATTAAGAGAAAGCAAGGCATTTCGGATACACTTGATGTAGCAACACTTTTATATTTTGCTGTTAACAGTAAACTATAAATGGTCATGAAGGAATAGATGGAATCAGGTTGGTACGAGGACAAAAATCAAAGTTTGCAAATGCACAGCTTGTTACCTATGCCATGATTAAAGGCAACTGGTTAAACATCTGAAGGGCCATAAGCCATAATGCACACCTGAAACAGTGACACAGATAAAGCTGTGCATACAGGTGAAACTGTGTATACTAGAGGTTTGCATTTATTTACCGAGCCGAATAATGCCCTTTTGACTTTTTTTTTAGGTATTAAGCCAAATATCAAATCAGAGTATCTATTCAGCAGCCAAATATTCAGCTCCATTATACCCTATGGGGCCACTAAACTCAGTGGCAAATCTCTCAGGGTGTATTCAGTAGTCCGTGGGGAGGGTTGGAGGTAGAGGCACCAAATTTGCAGTGTTGCTGCTGGAGCCTCTCCCCAAAAGGACCCCTCAAGTTTCAAAAAGATTGGACCAGAGGGTCCAATTCTATGGGCACCCAAAGTGGGTGCCCCCATCCTCCATTGTTTCCAGTGGTGGGGAGAAATAGCAAGGCAATACAAGCCCAGCAGAATATCCCAGAGAATCTCTGTGGTAGAAAGGGGGGGGGGGGATGTTTGCAAGGCCAGCAGTAGAACCAGCGCCACAATGGCAGTGTCAAAACCCAAAAGGACTAAGGTCAAATCTGAGAATCTCTGAAGTAGAAACATGGGGGGGAGGGGTGTCCTGCAAGAACAGCAGAACCAGTGCGTTGTGCTAGTGCCCAGCAGCAGAATCCACCTACTAATGTCCAGCAGCAAAACCCAGCACCAACTTACTAGTGCCAAGCAGCAGAACCCAGTGCCAATGTGGCAGCAACAGAATTAACTAATGTCACACCAGAAAATAACAGCAGGGTTTTTCAAAAAAATATTTTTGGCAGAAGCAAGGACAGTAGAAGCCCAGCAGAACACTCAGAAGTGCAGGGCCAGGAGGCACTTTTGCTAGCCTACCTGAAACAAGGCCAGTCCAATACAAAGAAGCCCAGTAATGTTGAGCTACCCATTTGCCACAATAAGTGCTATTGTTCTGCTGCTGGGTACAAGTTGGCACTGGGTTCTGCTGCTGGGCAACCACTGCTGCACTGGTTCTGCTGTCCTGCAACCCCCCTCCCCCTTGCTTGGATTGTGATTCTGTGCTTGACATCAGTCCTCCTGAGCTGGGATTTGCAGTAATGCCACAGGGTGCTGCTGCTAGGTGCTAGTAGGCTGGCACTGGGTTCTGCTGCTGGGCAGCAACTACTGCACTGGTTCTGCTGTCCTGCAACCCCCCTCCAACTTGCTTGGATTCTGTGCTTGCTATCAGTCCTGTTGAGCTGGCCAGGCATTTGCCACAATGGCACTGGGTTCTGCTGCTGGGCACTAGTACATTGCACTGGTTCTGCTGTCCTTGTAGAAATGACCTTCCTTACTTCAGAGATTCTCAGATCTGACCTTAGTCCTGTTGGGTTTTGACACTGCCACAGTGCCACTGGTTCTGCTGCTGGCCTTGCAAAAATGCCCCCACCTTCAGTTGCAGAGATTCTGCTGTGCTTGTAATGCCTTGATATTTTACCACTGGAAACAATAGGGGAACCCACTTTGGGTGCCCACAGAATTGAACCTCCTGGCCCTATCTTTTTGAAACCTGAGGGTCCTTTTGGGAGAGGCTCCAGCAGCTACACTGCAAGTTTGGTGCCTCAGCCTCAAACCCCCTTCCCCCCAGCCTGCCAAATATCCCCTAGGAGATTTGTCATTGAGTATAATGGCCCCATAGGGTACAATGGAGCCAAATATTTCCCGAATCTGAATACAATGTCCATACTGGTATTCAGGAATATTTGGAAATGCCAAATATATGCAGCTCTTTTATACCAGAGTCCAAAAAAAATGTTCCCTTGCACACTTCTAGTGTTTACTGCCACTCCACATAAAAACAAAAATATTGCAGCTTAAAAAAACCCCAAACCTTTTAGCCCATTCAGCTGTGAAGTTAAGCCCAAAAGTGTATGGAAACACCCACTGTAGTCTCAGGACATGTACAGGGGACCAAACAATTAAAACAGTTGGCTGTGAAGTGGGGGACCCAGGGCCCAGGATCCCCTTCTGCACCTCTCCCCAACAACTGCAAAGAAAATGTTTTATGCAATTTTACATAAATTGGTAGAACAGAGGTTGTAGAACCCAGCTGTTCATGCTACAGACTCTGGACTGCCTGCACAGAAATGTTTAAAAACAACAAAAAAAAACCCTGCCCAGAGAGAAGTAGATTATAGAAAAGCTCAGCAAAAAAAATAGCTTCAGCACCAGAACCTGTCCTCTACCTTGAGAGTAAATATATAATATCCAATGTACATCAAGAAAGGTAGGTGAACTTATAAACAGGAAGGCACTCCCACTGGAAGTAGAAGACGATGTTCTGGTTCTACTGTGAATCAAGAAAGTCCACTTTCTCCATTCACAGTTGCCAAAAGGGGGAAAGAGCAGTCAGTTGTTTGCAGTCTGCAACAGGGGCGTAGACTTTTGGAAATCCCGGGGAGGGGGGGCTCCTTAGCACGCACGCTTGCTGGAGCAATGTTCTCCCCCCCCCCCCCGAAAACCGCCCTGCCTCTCCGGGCCCTTCCGAGGCCCACCAGCCACTGTTGCCAGTGCCTCTCTCCCCCCCCCCCTTCCCTTTCCCTCTCCAGCAGCGGGGGCCGGGCCTTGGAAGGACCCGGGGAGGCGCGGCGGCAGGCGCTCCGTTCTCCCGGGGGTGGCTGAGCCCCCCCCCCGGGAAATTTCGGGGGTGGCTCGAGCCCTCGAGCCCCCTTGTACTCTATGCCTATGATCTGCAGGATTAAGACACTCAGAGCATTCAGATCATTTGGCAACAACCAGAGTGGCAAAGCCAAAAGCAAGCAGGGGTGGCAAGCACTGGAAACAAGAATTACAAGACAAGCACCTCCAAAAGGCTCTGCTTGGGCATCTTAGCCTACTGACTGGCAGGGCTGGCAATTTTTCTTTGGGAGTCTCAAAGAAAGGAAACCGTCTCAGAGGGTAGCTGTGCTGGTCTGCAGTGCAATGGTTAGGATTCAAGTCTGATGAAGGGAGCATTTAATCTCTCAGAAGTTTATACCTTGAACATCATGTTAATATCTAAGGTGTTACTGGACTTGGATTTAATGGTTAAAAAAGTGACTAGTACAGGATCCCAGATGTCTGTGAAGTTAATTCATGTGTTCTGCCCTTTCCCTATCAGATGCATGTCTGTACCGGAAAATGGTAAGTCACAAGCCACCACCATGAAGAGTAGTCTCTGCTTTTTCCCCACCGAGTGACTCCCTGTGACAAACTCAAGTACCTCTCTGAAGTATGGACAGGAGGGCATTTGGGGGGGGGGGGGGACTAGGCATGCCTAAAGTAGCCACTTTTAGATCCCAGAGCTTTTTTTTTTTTTGGGTGGCAGTGGTCCTGATGCTAGACCAAAAAAAGAAAAAAAGATCCTGCCTATAATGATGCATGAATCTAGCAGCTGTGTGGCTACTAAACAATAAAGTCAGTGAAGCTTCTTCCAGGCCAAATTCACTGCAAGATAAATACTTCTGAATGCAAATATATGCAAGTTACAAAATCTATCCACAGTACAGAAACTGGATTTTCACACTCACTTGCTCCCAAACCATGATAAATTAATGCCTACAGATTAATGGAAATCTACCCTATTATTTTGGGGTTGTCATACCAAAATCCAGCACGAGATTATCTAGACAGAAGCTAACTTAGTTCTCAGTGGATACGGTCAAGCACAGAACTGTAACTGTCCACCACCACAGCTGCCAACTTTTGCTGCACCAAACTGAACTTATGACACACACTGACAGTGGATGCAGGGGATACAAATAGGGGTCTGCTCAGAGGGTCCCCCTGAGTTCTAAGGAAATGAGTTAACAGGCTGAAATCCAAAGCAGAAGTTGAAGGGGGTGGAGATGACCTCTGTTACACACACCCAAGAAACCAGAACAAATTCAGCCCCTCCCCATTCTAATGATGCACTCAGGCATACCCTTACAAGGTCATCATAAGCACAAAATAATAAAATTATTATTGTAAAATAAAAGTTACTACTCATGAGAGGGTAGGGTCACAAAGAGTAGTTTACAACCTCTGAGAACTCACTTGTGTGTTGCCTACGAGCTTTGCTTCTCAACTATAGGAGATGGTTCTCTGGTTAGCCTGATTTTAGGATTATAGAAATAAAGTATCATTTCTGCGAAACAGTTCTCGATATGCTTTTTCCAGTTATCACCGCAACTGACCACATGAAAAAAAGACCATAAAGCTAGCAATGTGAACTCAAATTCTGACTCTAGGCTCTTATTATCTTAAAATGCTTAGTCTTAACTTTGCACGTTTAATATCCTAGGAATGCCTAAAAATGAGTTGTTTAAACAGATTTTTTTAAAAAATCAGTCTTCAAGTTGCCAGACAAGTTTTTCAACGGGACCTAAAACTAAATGTGTAGTTAGCTTAGAAGTTCCATTCTATGGGGGCTGGTGTTTGAGGTACATGGCAAGCATCAGGGGAAGGTCTCTGGAGTCGGGGGGGGGGGGGGGGCACAGGACTTCAGTGCTCAAGAACACGAGACAAAACAAGATTTTGATTGTGAATTTTATTTTTAGCAGGATGTGTTACTAAGAGAAGGCACTGTCCTTAGACGACAACATCCGTGTTCCTCACCTGAAATAAAAGCTAGATAGATGTTAAAGAAGTTCTACTACAAAAGCCATGAAGATGCTACTTACCCATAGAGAAGCCAGGAGGAACCTTAATAAATAATGATTTTGTTGTTGTTGACATACTACACAAAAATTAGTTCTGTAAACTAAAGGTACAATATGAAAGGGTCAATATGTACCTTGTATTTGCTTTTATACTATTAAATCAAGTGAGGAGTGGATCAGCTTATTTGTAACCTTTATTACCTGCTTTCCTATTAAAATCAAAATTGTTGTTCCTGGTAATTGAAAAACAGGTCAGCATGTCTTCACAATACTGTTTTTAAACAGATTAAATTTCCAAGTGCTTGAACTCAACGTTTTATCACACCGTGATGTTTTGCCGGCAGGAAGTATTGTGGGCCCAACCTAGAATACCAGGGGGCTGAAATTCTTTAACACTGCTGTCTTGGAGAGAAAATGAGCTAGAAGTATATGCCCTTCTGCACAAGCCCCCCCCCCCCCCCCAATCTTGAAAATGATATAGGCCAAGCTACATAGAAAGCTACAGGTATTTATATATAAAAGCATGCAGATTACCCAGCATTATAGTCACCTTACAGAAAGCAGTATCCATTATGTAACCATCCCCCAAATGTCCAACCAAACTTGGAGCTTTCATCAAAGAGTACTGTAATGCTCACTAGAATCATTATGGGCTTGAAGGGGGAAGAAAAAGGAATAATTCTTATTTAATAAGCTGTTCTACTATAATATAAAACAACTATTGAGCCCACATTCTCTATCAGATGCACAAAAATTCATCCACCAAAATGTGTCTGTTCAAAGAAACTTAAATAGGATGTCAAAGTATGCTGAATGCAGATGCTCCCAACATACTTGGTAAAATAAAACCTTATAAATGTCAAACAACTTGGGGAGAAGGAGGTAAAGACACTGGTATTCTACAACAGTGTGGGAAAGTTAAGTTCTTAAGCATTAGAGGGTGTACACTAGTTAAAACGGGAAAATTCTCTTAGTGAAAAGAAAAGAGATGGGAAGGGAAGCAGATCTACTATGCTTTCTATGGAGAGAAAGTTTAAACGAAGTGTTTTAGTAAAGAAAAATTAGAGATCAGGACTACCACAAAGTTACGCACTTCCAATGTTTGCTCTTTCTCAGTGAGAACTTCTTTTTGGCATCGCAGAAAATCGGACAGCATACGCGTCAGCTGTTTCCTATCGTCTATTTCAGCTGCCAACCGGCCGTTGTAATCCGCCAGTAGCATACATGCATCATCTACCATCTTGGAAAGCTGCTCTCCCGATTCTTTATCTGGAAAGTAACAACAGAACACTCATATTCCAATAAAGAATAATCTTGTCAAGCCCTAATATGGCTGCTGCTTGAATTCCTGCCATTTCCCTTACCTGTTATTCTGTCAAGTAAGGACACGTCCTGGACCTCTACAGGTAAGGAAGCTATTCTCTGATGAACGGCTGCATCCCCAGAGGCTGCGTTTTCTAGTTCTTGCAATGCTCTAATAAGATCTGTGGTCTAAGAGAATATATTGCCTTAGAAAACCATCAGCTCCCAATATATAATGCAACAGGTTCTATAGCATATACAACTCCAATTATCTTCTCTCCGCTCTCTACCACCAAGACATAAAATATCACTGCATAATACATTCATCAATTCCCTGCAGGTATGTAGTCCTTGTTCCCTGAGAGGCCCATGTTTTCCTAATGTTTATTCCATAATAATCTTGTGACCTCAAGGACTACCGACTACCCAGCATACACATAGGTAATCCATCTAGCAGCTCAGGTAGAAAGCTAGTCGGGATGGCTAACTGACATTATTACTTGTTGTTACTGCCAATATTAGAGCAAAGAAGCTACCGTATTTTCCGGCGTATAAGACGACTGGCCGTATAAGCCGACCCCCAACTTTTCCAGTCAAAATATAGCGTTTGGGATATACTTGCCGTATAAGACTACCCCTCTTCCAATGCACACCAAATACAGCGCCAGACCTTCAGTTAGTCCTTCTCTCTCAAGTGGCTCTGTGGACACCGGAGGCTAAGAAACTGTAAGCTAGCTCACACCAGGGGCGTCGTCTTTTTAAATTCCCGGGGGGGGGGGGGTTGTGCACGAGCACAACACCTCCCTGCATCCACTGTGAGCGGTGCGGGGCCTCCCCGTGAGCGGCGTGGGGGCTTCCTTCCCCACGGCCGGCAGCGGTGCGAGCCCCCCTGAGAAATGAAACGGCTGCTGCTTGCGCCACCGCCGGCCTTGGTAAGGGAGGCCTCGCACCGCTTGCGCCACATCCGGCCATGGGGCCTCGCCGCAGCCGGCGCAAGCGGTGCAGGGCCTCACCACCACAAGCGGCGCAAGGCTTCCTTCCCCACGGCTGGCAACGGCACAAGCAGCACAAGACCTCGCCGCGGCCGCCACGAGCGATGCGAGGTTTCCCTCCCCGCAGCAGTGCAAGCGGCCCGAGGCCTCTCTTCCCGCCGCCGGCGCGAGTAGCAGCTGCTTCATTTCCCAGGGGGGGCCCTGCCTAGTCCCACCTCACTAAGACCCGCGCGCCGTCTTTCGGAAGGCGCCCTTTGGCTGGAGGTCTGCACAGTGCCATTCCCTTTGGTTGCCCCCTTGTTCCCCTCTGTCAGCCAAGCTGTGGACGTGGTAGGGATGGGGTAACCGCAAATTCTCCAGTCCGGCTTGGAAGTTTCATCACCCGCCCTATAAGACGACCCCCGGTGTATAAGACGACCCCCGACTTTTGAGAAGATTTTCCTGGGTTAAAAAGTAGTCCTATACGCCAGAAAATACAGTACTTTCACTCAGATTCTCAATAATGTGCAGACGTAACGGCCCTTTTGGAAAAGGAACTCTTCAAAATTACTCTTATCAAACACACTTCAAAGCAAGACTCCAGCTCTGATTGGTCTTTTCCAGACAATTTCTACCTGTGGAGGATCACACGGAGAACCCTGTGCAGAGCAGTTGTTGTCCTCTACTTTTATCTGTTCGTATGTGCGTTTCCTCGGGGCTTTTTCTCCATCTAGAATATGTTCAGAGCGCTCAACGTCAGTCAAGAGGTGCAAACCATAAAAATGAAAAACTGCATACAGAAGAAACTGACTTACACAAAGCGTGCCGAAGCTGTTCCAAGACATCGTTTTCATAAACTGATCTCTCTTCCCAGATAGACAGCACCCGGCCCAGGTGTTTCTTACAACTCTCATCAGTCTCACTGTGAGGGCAACAAAAAACAATTCACGTTCTTTCACATCACCTACTACCTGAGCCTTTTTTATTTAAGCTGGAGATCCCAGGGATTGAACCGGGGGTGCCAGGGACTGAACCTTCGGTCTGTTAAGCAGATGCCCCACCACCAAGCCACAGCTCCTCCCCATAAGTTCAGAAAGAGCTGTTATTTAACTTTAGAAATTTTTATGAAAATGTTATGATTCACCACTCCCTGATAAATCAGTACCTGATTTTTCACCTAACTAAAGATTTCTTCCAGTTTTCCTCAAACTAAACATTCCTCCTTCAATTACTAAAAAAAATCCACTGACAAAAAGTGGTTTTTCCCACTAAAATTGGCTTTTCAATGGGGAAAAAAATCCTTTCAGGATAAGTAACTGACAGGGGAAAAAAACAAAAGTACAATGCTATCCCCTAAGCAGTTAACCCCTTCCAAATACAGTAAGTCAACAAGTTTATAAGGATGTGACTCTGCTTAGGATCACACTGTTAAGTCTAGGGATGTGAAGGCCTACAGGAGAAGAAAACACTCATCTAAATAACTGGGTCCTTTGTATCCATCTGCCCCGCCACATGCACAAATGTTTGTCCATTTAAAAAAAAAAAAGGTGAAAATTTTGTGCAGCAGGGCAAGAAAATCTATGGAGCAGTCTCTTTTTTAGAATGAAATCTTTTAATAGAAGGTGTCACTTGCTCAAAATGCATAATGTGAAGATTTTTATTTCAAACACTCAACAGCATTAGATACATATAATATTAAATGTGATCCATTTTGTCCACAATTGACATGTGTGGATATGTGCAAAGCAATACAAGAAGAAGAAGAAGAAGAAGAGAAGAAGAGATTGGATTTATACCCCGCCCAAGGGAGTCTCAGAGCGGCTTACAAACTCCTTTTCCCTTCCCCTCCCCACAACAGACACCCTGTGAGGTAGGTGGGGCTAAGAGAGCTTTTTCCCAAGCTGTCCTTGAGGGAACAGCTGGTACAGAGCTATGGCTTGCCCAAGGTCATCCAGCCAGGTGCAAGTGGAGGAGTGGGGAATCAAACCCGGTTCTCCCAGATTAGAGTCCGCGCACTTAACCACTACACCAAACTGGCTCTCAAGAGAGAATGGCTTGATGTTTCCAATCTTAATGTCAAATACACAAGATTATTCTTTCGATTTAGCTGTGACTATCTGGCATCCATCTTCTATGTGGCTCATTACAAGCTGGTAACTTCTCAGTATTAAAGTTTTGACACACGTTTCACACACGCTGTGCCTCCAGACAGCTGAATTCAGCTCACTTTATCACAACTGCTGTTCAAATCTATATACTGTCGCCACAGCCCCCCATCTCTTGAAAGCAACAATACACATTAATGGATGTCATTTCTCCAACATTTTAATTAGTAATTAACATACTGAAGGTGGTGTACTGTACCTGGAAACGTGCTTAAAAGCTTCCACGATGACTGGGGCAAAGTCTTTTGTAAATTCTGGTCCTTTCCTTTTGCTGTTCTGAATGACATCATTGGCCAGGTACAAGAACGTCAGTTTCCTGCCCGGTTTGGCTGAGAGAGAAGAAAGAGCCACAGAATCTCAGTATTTTTTCTTGATATAAATCAGGTCCCCATTTGCCATAAAGACATTTCTGTGCCTCTTCCCCTATTCCTTCACGCTCTTCCGTTTGTTCTTCTCCCCTTCTCATTGTTTATAACCACACAGAAACACTGGACCCCTTTCTGCCAGGTAAGTCCCAACACTGATTACTTTTAACAAGAAAAAAACCCAGACTGAATTCATAATTTATTAATATTTTAGCATTTTTAGTTATGCTACTTTAACTAGGCATGTTTAGCAATAAGCACTACACAGATCCCTCCCCCCCCCCCCCCCACTGGGCCAGATAACTCTAATTCAGTGATTTTAAATGTATCTATGATTATCCCAGGCGGGCAACTCTCAAATACACAGTGCTGTTAGTGGGGGTCCAATAAGAATAATTATAGTATCCTGAAAAAAGTAGATGTGTTTATTTTATTTAAAACATTTTTATGCTGCTTTTACACTTGATCAGAGTCCACAAGGCTGCTAACACAAAGAAAACACTGAAATATTTCAGCAATTAAAAACACAGTTAAAATGATAAAGCAATGCAATTAAAAACACATAAACAACACCAGAAGGAAGGCCAGTAACTGTTACTGGGGACATGTCAGACGAAACACACAAGTCTTCACCTGCTGATGAAACGCATCAATAGTGAGAGACAAAGCAATCTTCCTGGGGAGGGAATTCCAAAGTTTTGGTGCCGCAACCAACGAGGCCCTTTCTCAGGTTGGCAGCTGTCTAGCCTCACACAGCAGGGGCAACCAGAGCCGGGCCTCCAAAGATAACCAGAATGTACAGGTAGGTCCATATATGGCCCCATTATTAAAGGCAATAAGCCTGTGGGTCAGGTGTAAGCAGCTCCTTCCAACCCCACTGATTTAACAGAAGAGAATTACAGCTTGCACAACACAAGACAATCAAGATCCAGCTATGATCTGAAAAGCATACCTTGGTTTCATGAGAGGGCACATCATACAATCATAAACCATAAGAGGAATTCAAAATCTGTGTATAGAATCTTTTTTGCAGGCAAGGATGACTCTCCTTAGTTCAGAGACCATTTTGTTATCCTCCTCAACATGACAACAAAAACCAGACTCCGAAAGAGAGCTTTAGTCACACTGGCATTTTACAAGGGATGAGTAGTAGCTGCACAGCAGCTTTTAAGTGCCTGCGTTCCTGACCGATCAAACTGCTGATGAGCTGCTGGTGCCTTTCACTGGCCTCCATGCTCCTAGACAAGGGCTAAGCTCAGACGGCAGAGTACTTAGCCTGTGATGAGGGCAAGCCCAGCTTGCCACTGTTGGTGCGTTCTGCTCCCTTCACACGATACACAACCGAAGTCTTACGCGGCACAGAAGCCTTGAATCAGATTTCACGTGACCATGCCCCCTGAATTCAGATGCTCAGCCCAACAGGAGATTGTTTCCTCCACCCAACTAGAATTTTAAACATGTTTTCATCCTGATCTAGAATCCCCGTTGTTATCGTTTTGGCAGATTTGTGGCAGAAGTGAGCAATGACTGACAAAAGCTCCTCCCCTGCCGCAACTTCCGTTAGTCTTTAAGGTGCTCCTGGACTCTTGCTCCTTTCTACTGCTACAGACAAACACAGCTACCCATCTTGATCTGCCTTAAAACTTACTCTGCGAAGTAGTATAATTATGGATAGCAGATTTAAAATAACCTATTAAGGTATGTAGGCACAAGGTTCTTAAAGAAAAAAAGAATGAGAGATCACAAAAACCTCCTCAAGATAACAAGAAAAACCTTCCACAACCTTCTACTGTGTACGTATAAGACATCCAATGGCTTTACAGAAAACGATAACTTAACATCTCCTCCTAAAACCAGTACTGCAGTCCACAATGAAACACAGCCACTGCTTCTGACTCAAAAGTTTAAAGACACTATTAAGGAAAATATATTCATTAGAGCTGGAAAACACGACACAAAGCATACCTGGATATTAAATATACACTACCATAAGTGAAAGGTAATTAAAAATAGAAATGCTTACAGTTCAGAATATAATATAAATCATGTAAATTGAGAATAATATGATCATACAAGAGATGGTACTCGTGGGGGGGGGGAGATTCCTGAAGCCTACAGCTCCAGGTAAGTCTTCTTTCCCTACCCCCACCCCGTCTCCAAGGCCCAAGTGCCGGTGATTCCCTCTCCCTCGGCAACCCACCCCCTCCCCCCGCTCCAAGGCCAGCCGCTCGGGCTGGCAATTCCCCCTCCCCCGGTGATTCCCCCCCCCCCCAGCTCCAAGGCCAGCCGTTCGGGCCGGCGATCCCCCCCCCCCCCAGCTCAGCCTGAGCGGCTCTCAGCCACCAGGCCGCCGGAGAGTTCTCAGTTTAAATATCCCCCCAAAAGTTTTTTAAAGTTTTAAGATTTTTCTGCATACGTGGGGAGTCCCCCACGTGTGCAGAAAAATCTCCCTGCCCCCCAGGTGCCCCCCTGCGCAGATTTAGATATCCGCATGCAGGGGGCGCCTTTGGAATTAGAAATATAGATGGCTGACACCAAATTTAAAGCATTAGAAATGTTTTAACACCAAATATTTAACGCAAGAGTCAAACTTTTATAATAGGAAATATCAGGGTTTTTTAAATTTTTTGGAAAAAGAGGTGCCAGAACTCTCAAGAGGGAAATGAAGTTTTCAATCTGTATACTGAAAACTCATGAACTTTTAAACATTGTTAAAAGAATTTTTTCAAAGAGGTTCCAGAACTCTGTTCTTGCGCATTCCCCCAGAAAAGAAGCCCTGGGAAAGATCAAAAGATGCAAGTTTCTATTCCTCTTGTTCTCCTGCATTTAGCCATCATTTTAACCACTTCACTGAAATCATGAGAACTAAAATGCTACTTTAGGATGAGATTCTCAAAATTCTAATAAGAGCCTGCATAAAACTGCTTGACAGATTTCATATGAATCGCAGGTCACTTAAAGGTTCACCCCAAACAAATACCCAAAATAATTTATTCTGGAGTTCATCCTGTTTTAAGATACTTTCAAAACTGTAAATTAAAAAAAGAAAGCTTTTGATTTTAAAAGCATTTTTTTACAAATCATAAAATTGACATACAATTAAGATACTCTCTCATGCTAGTGGTCTAGGAATATCAAAGACATTTTATAAAATCTGCAGCCTTTCTAATTTGCTTCAGCTTCAACGTTTCAGTCAACCACTACTCTGACCATCCTTTCTAACAATCCAGTCGACAAAGTACATAGTTGACATTACACTTAACACACTTTGGAAATAATTCTACAGATAATAATAATAAAATAATAATAAAAATAAAAATAATAAAATAATAAAAATAATAAAAACCTACAGATTTTATAAAATGTCTTTGATACTCTCTCAAAAATGTGTTAGGAAAATATTCAACATTAACACAGCTATTCCAGGCAGCTTGATAAAATTAGTGTGACTATAGTAACAAATGACCAGATATATTTAACCAGAAAGAACCGAAGTAAAAGTGTTCCTTCCTCTGGTGTGCCTCCTACCAAAAATATTCCTTTAATCAGAAAGCTTTGAAAAGATATCCACATTCCCCCCCCACAACATGGATAGATGATTATTCATTCACTCCTACAGGAAAATGGAGGAAGTGATGCACAAAGAAAAAAGGGATGCAGCGATAGAGCAATGCTGAAAAGGAACGTTCTATACAAAGCAGGACACCCAGATGGGCCACTCATTTCACAAGCACGCCTTCCCAGGTATCAGCCTCAAAAGACCACAGTAAGACAGCAAGGCCTGAAATCCTTCTTCCCATTCCAAAATGTATAAAACAGCAGTTGAGATGCAATAAGGCTCAGCACAAAGTGTCTAAAATGAAACTGCTGGTGAAAATAACTGTGTGCACCAAGTTTGTTTCCAGTGTGTTCACATACAACATATACTGAAAAAGTTCAATGTACACCACATGCAAAGATACTAAAAACTTACAACTGCTACAAATTTATGTTTCACCCACAATTTTATCTTGAGAACAGTTTAAAACTATGCCTGGGGATTCCTGACCCCCACCCCCAGTAACTACACTAATGCAACTTTTAAAATATGCCCCCCCCCCAAAAAAAAGCCTACTTCCTTCTTCAGCACAAAGCCATGGTAAAGCATCCTCAGATTAAACAGGAGCGCAAGTTTCAGAAACAATTTTTATCACCTAATGTATTAAGCTATACAAAAAATGATACAATGCAAGTAGAAGTAGGGAATGCTAAAAAATCAAGCTGAATATGAATAAAAACAGACCTGTTATACTGCCATGGAAACTGAAAGCTGTTATATCCTTTCCCCAGAAGAGGTAAAAAGAAGCTCCCCTGAACATTCCAAGTATCTATATTAATGCACACGCCACACGATAACAATAAACACGATACACAATCATCTTCCACTAACAGGCGTGCAGTATCAACATCCTTTTATCTAATCTTTATATTCATATACCATAAATTGAGCTCACCTAACAAATATCAACGTTTTCCCATTTTCATGCTGTTTATTTTTCTTCCTATCATGCCACCACGTGTTTGCTAGGTCTTCCTAGCCTCACTTTTACTTAAGAAAATGTTCCTCCTAGCAGGACTCAGATCTAACTGTCCTAATAGGACTCACACACTGGTCAAGTGACTAGTTTGCTGACCACCTATTCTATTTACCCACTAGCTTCCTGGATCTTTGGACAGAGAGCATGACAGAGAGAGCTCTTTCAAACTAAACAGGAAATAAAGCTTGACCATCACCCTTTCTTTTTCAGAAAAATGTGTTCTTCAGAATAGATGTGTTTCAGTGGGATAGCACTGCACAGGCATGGACGAAAAAATACATGTTTGCATCCCATATAATGGTGCACACCAAAGGGAAGGGTAGCCAAAGGTATGTGGCAGGGATTCTCCCATCCAAGTGCCTTGCTTAGTTTCTGGGATCTGATGAGACTGGGCTCGCCTGGGGCCATCCGAGACAAGGCAAGAGAAGTTCAGAGGTGGTTTGCCACTGCCTGCCCCGGAATAGGGACTAACATGGACAATCCAGGTCAGGGTGTGGGAGGGGTTTATTCCAACTTGTTGCATGGCAACTGCAGCCATATATACTCCTCCAACCTACCTCTCTGTTTTGTGAAAATATTACACTATCAAAACGATTTCTAACACAAGAAGTTTCTGAGATAAGACCAACAAGTTGTGAATTTCATTTTTAAGTGGAACAGCAAGTTACCCTTTTTTCCTCCCTGTGGGGAACATAAGACATGTTTATTGAATACGCAACTTTTCCAATGTAGCCTTAAGAGATCGGATCTTGGATTTTGAAAGAACTGTTAATTAGACATGTAAAACTGCTACATTTTGTTATAACACTTGTATTCGTAATATAACTGTTGAAAGCATAATGAACCTTTGAGATCTTCATCACTCACCTGTAACTTCTATCGGAAGTAGGGTTGCCAACCTCCAGGTGGCATCTGGAGACCTACCATCATAACACTTGATCTCCAGATGACCAAGAATTGTCCCCCTCGAGAAAATGGCTGCTTCAGCGGATGGGCTCTATGACATTAGACACTTCAGAGGTCCCTCCCTTCCCAAAACCCCACCCTCCCCAGCCTCCACTCCAAACATCTCCAAGTGTTTCCCAACCCGGGGCTGGTAACCCTGATCAGAAGCCAGAGGTCCTCCCGACCAATCCTATCTCCCTCCCCGAGTCACGGCTAGACCCACCACCCATCAGGGTTCCCCAGCATCATATAACCCCACCACCACCACATGGAACATAACTGCAGGTAAGTGTGCAAACACATAAGCAGGTTCATCAACCTTGTGTAGCCTAATCTTTAATGTGTTTGCTCAGAAGGAAGTTCCAACTATGTTCAATACAATTTAAACCCAGTTATGTAAGACAGCAGCCTCCAGTGCCTGGAACGGATATTTACTCAGTCGCTGTTTTACCAGGGTGACTGAGGACTGCCACCACCACCCCCTTCTTCAGAGAAGTGGGCATGCACAGGGAAAGTCAGACCCAGAATTAGACTTTGTGGGCTTGGTCTTCAAGGTGCCCTTGGACTCAGACATAAGACGAACCACCTGCAAGTAGGTTTTGCCATTTCACACACAGCACAAGCCAGCTGCAAGGTGGCCTCCACTGTACAGTGCGTATGCAAACGCAGTAAGAAGACAATTACACCGTTTAGCTTAAGGTGTTATTATTGATTTTAATTGGATTGTTATAATGTGTTTTGTGGTAAAACTACTCTAGTTGCAGATCTTAACTGTAAAGAATGAACTGTTTTAATTGCAAATCTGCATCACTGTAGATATATATGTTGGTACCCTAAGCCTACATTGGGGGGGGGGGGGCAGGACTGAAGCCTGACAAAAACAAATAAGCAAATAAACAACATGCAAAATTACCCCAACATGAGCTGCGTATTGACTTTAAAAAGTCGTGAAAATCACGTGATACACGAAATAACAGAACAGAACCTCATGATCCAATAAATACAAAGGAGGGGTCGAACAAGGGCCGAACTCTGAGATCCTGCGGTCTTGTTCCGTGCATGACGTTATTCCCGTGACTTTTCTTTCCCGTTAGTGCGCCGTTTCTGTCGGGATATATTTTGGCGTGTTGCCATTCCACGTCCTTGCCGGTCGCCCACGGTACAGCGCAGGGCCGAGGGCGCCCTCGGAAACGGCACCCCGACCAGGCCCGGCTTCCATCCCCCCCACCCCACCCCGCCGCGAGGGTGATCCCGGGCCGGCCAAGGCCTACCTCGCAAGGCTGTCGCGACGACAATAGAAAAAGGGAGGGGAGGGGAGGGGAGGGGGCGGGATCCGAATCCTCCCACCTTTGCGCAGCTCGCGCTCCCAGACGGCGACGATGAGGGGCGAGTGCTTGCGGTGGTGGATGAGCCAGAGGCTCAGGGTCTGGACGCTCTGCTGCGAGTTGCTCAGCTCCGACAGCTTCCGCTCCAGCGCCGCCTCCGAGAAGGCCGACATCCTCGCCCCTCCGCCCGCCGAGCCGGCTCCGGCCGCACAAAATGGCGGCGGCGGCGGCTGACGCGCCCCCTCGGCCCCGCCACAATCACGACGACGACGCCGCGGCAGCCGCAGGGCCACGCCCCCCTGGCGCGCGGCGTCACAAAGCGCGAGGCGGGGCCTGTGGGAGAAGGACGAGTCTCTCTCTCTTTCTCTCTCTCTTCCCCCCCCCCGCCGGCCTCCGATTGCAGGACCTAGCTGTCACTCCAATGCCAGCGCGCGCATTTGTGCAATCGGCTTACAGCGGCTGATGGATACGACCTCCGATTGGACTGTTGAATATGTCACTCCAGCGCAAACTCAACCATCTATTCGATCGAACTGTTCCGCCTTAGGGACCTACTTCCTTACCGGCCTCCTATTGGAGAAGGTACGTGTCACTCTTAACGCCGGCGTTCATATTTCTCCAATTGGCCTGCAGCGGCCTATGGACGCGACCTTCCGGCGGCTTCCGATTAAAGAAGGAATATGTCACTCCAGCGCAAACTCGCCCTACTATTCGATTGCACTTCAGCGGTTCAGGGACCTAATTTCCTCGCCGGCCTCCGATTGGAGAATCCGCCGGTCACATCAGGGTCAACGCTCGCTCATTTGTCCAATTAGCCTTCAGCGGTTTAGGGACGTGACCTCCTGCCAGCCTCCGATTGGAGGATGTTCCTGTGACTTTGTTCTGTTCAAGGCCGTGCTGCGGGGTTAGACAAACCGAGAGTCGCGAGGCGCTCTAAGGACTGCGGCAGCCGGCAGCGTGACTCTGATTGGCTTCGGGTCCTGCAGGAAGAAGGCCGCGGGGGGATTTGAACCTGGGTCTCTCTTCGCTCATCGTCAGCGGTACCCCTGCCAGCATGGGGTAGTGATTAGTGCCTCTGACTGGGACCTCAGAGACCCAGGTTCAAATCCCCGCTCTGCCTCGCAAGCGGGCTGGCTGACCTGCCTCACGTAGGGCTGTTGTGGGGATAAAACAGAGGAAATGAAAACAATGTAAGCTGCTTTGGGTTCCCGTTGGGGAGAACGAGGCAGGATGTCAATGAAAGGGCCCTGGGATTTTCTTTTCTGAGGCTTCCCTAATGGACTTGCTGCAGCAGGGCAACCAGGACTAAAGGAGGTATACCGTTGCTCCGTAGCTCCAGGACAAGAATTGGGTGGCAAGGACGGGGGGGGGGGGGTGTCAGGTGTAGGGTTGCCAGGTCCCCTCCCTGCTCTGGCAGGGGATTTGAGCGTCCCAGGATGTCCACAACATGATGACGTCACCTGGAAGTGATGTCATCACGGTCAGGGAGTTGCAGTGGGACACTGGTTGAAGGGCAAAACTTGATGGTAAAATGGGCTTAAAACCATAGAGTTTTGCCCTTAGACATGAATGTCCCTGTTTAGTCTCTCCCCCAGCGTTATGATGTCATCATGTTGGGGAAGTCATGTGGGGATGTGGCTGTTTGGGGGTGGGGTTTCCCTCACCAGCCAACTGGCTGGCAGCAGGGAGAAGCCCTGAAAACTGGGGGGGACCCCTGCCCCGACCTGGGGACTGGCAAGCCTAGTCAGGTGCTGGCGTGGACATAGCTGGGTTGCTGCAGCAGGAGTTTGCTCATTTTTAAAAAAAATATTCTCTGTGTAAAGCCCACCTTTATTAATCCAAGGTGGCTCACACAACAACAACAAGAAGAAATACCTTTTATTGGCATAAAATATTAAAAGCAATTCCCATTAAGATAAAACAGTCCCAAAATTTGTAAAAATAGTTAACCCTAAAACCATTACAGAAGTGTATTTATTAAACTCAATTAAAATGATCAGGAAGATTCATCCGTTTTATAAGACCATGAAGAAACTTAGCAGTCAGTTCAATAATCTCCGGATCTCGAGAAGTAAGGAGGTAATGTAGCTTGATTCCGTCCAGTTGGCTTGCTACAGGTGGCTCACACAGTTCTCCATTCCACTGTTTTATTCTTACCTACTGGGTACCCATTCCCCAGGCAAAGGTGTGGGATCCCCCACTTTTGGGGGCTTCTGCCCAGCGCTGGCCAGATGGCCAGCGAGGGAAACCCTGCCCCCAAACAGCAGCATTGTGTGGTGGTGTCCCTAACGTGATGACATCAGATGGAAGTGACATCATCATATTTAGGATGTTGCACTGCAGTGCTCTGGTTTTGGGGTAAAACTCTGGTTTGAGGGCAATTTTACCATAGAGTTCTGCCATCAAATCAGAGTGCTGTCATGTGACGTCCCCGATGTGATGATGTCCCTTCCATGTGACATCATCACATCGGGGACGTTGTGGTACGATGTTGTTGTTTGGGGCAAAGCCTCGCTCCACTCCTGGAAGGCTCCCTCCCCTGCTGGCGAGTTGTGAAAACCAGGCAACTCTACCTGTGAGGTAGATTACCCTGAGAGTATGTGACTGGCCCAAGGTCACCCAGTGAGCTTCCATGGGATGAGCCAAGACTCGAACCTGAGTCTCCCAGATCCTAAACCCAACATGCACCCTCTCTCCTTTTTGGAAGTACCCAGCCAGTGGAGAGATTTTACGTTGGCAAGATGGCGAGCTCTCCCCTTTGCAGCTTTGGAAGGGAGATACAAAAGATCCCCATGAAGGAGAGAATCTGTACTTGTGGAATCAAAGAGGTGCAATCAGTTGAGGATTTTTTGTTTCACTAGTTTTTATCAGGAAATTCACTTATGTATAATCTCCCCATTGCTTAAAAAATGTTCAAGCTGTTGAAATTTTAAAGAAGCTTTTATTGGGTGGTAATCAACAGACTACTATTAGTTGTGCAAAAATATAATTCAGTGGCTTGTAAAATCCGTTCGGGAATTCTATGTACGGATTTAAAATTTTAGTAAATTTGCCGCTGGAGTTCAGATGCGTGCAGCTTCCCCCACTTCTTGCAAACAGCATCTGAAGGGTCCCTTTAAATATTGTTTGCAAGAAGGGGGGGGGGGGGGATGCCCAAACTCCAGCAGAGAATTTACCTCTTGGAGTTCAGCCACACATGGCTGCTACGTTTTACAAAAAGCATTTGAAGGGCCCCTTTAAATGCTGTTTCCAAGAAGCGGGGGGGGGGGGGGCTGAACTCCAGGGGTGAATTCACCACTTGGAGTTCAGGCATGTGGGATGTCAGTCCCCAGCGTGATGACATCACTTCTGTGTGACATCACTGCATTGGGGACATCCCAACCCCTCCAGGAATGCTCCACAAAGCCAGCGACAAGGAAGGACCTGGCAACCCCAGTATACGTAGAGTTAAAGATCTCCATATTTAATAGCCTGCAAGAAGAGCTATGCTGGATCAGACCAGTGGCCCATCTACTTCACCTTCCTGTCTCGCACAGTGGCCAACCACTGGACGGCCAGCAACAGGACACAGAGGCCAAGGCCCTCATAAAAACATAAGAAGAGCCCTGCTGGATCAGACCAGTGGTCCAGCATCCTGTCTCGCACAGTGGCCAACCAGTTCTTCTGGAAGACCGGCAACAGGACATAGAGACAGAGGCCTTCCCCTGATGTGGCCTCCTGGCTCTGGAATTAAGAGGGTGACTGCCTCTGAATGTAGGGTTGCCAGCCTCCAGGTGGGGCTTGGAGATTTCCCGCTTTTACAACTGATCTCCAGCTGACGGAGACCAGCTCCCCTGGAGAAAATGGCTGCTTTGAAGGGTGGGCTCTATGGCATTGTACCATGCTGAGGCCCCTCCCCAAACCCCACCATCTCCCGGATCCACCCCCAAAGTCTCCAGGTATTTTCCAACCCAGACCTGGCAACCGTATCTGAATGTGGAGGTTCCCCTCGGTCACCATGGCTAACTAATCCCCCTTTATCTAATACCACTTTAAAGCTATTTATTCCTGTGGCCATTACTTTGGCAGAGAATTCCTCATTTCAGTCACTTTCTGTGTAAAGTAGTATTTCCTTTTGTCTGTGCGGAACCTACTGCCCATCAGTTTCGTTGGATGCCCTCAAGTTTTAGGAGAGGGAGAAAAATTTATTTTGTCAACTCTCTCCATCCCATGCATAATTTTGTAAACCTCCGTCATGTGTTCCCCCTTAGTCTTCTCCTTTCTCATCTGAAAAGTCCCAGACTCTTCAGCCTTTCCTCCTAGGGAAGGTGCATCCAGTTCCCTCCTCATCGTGGTTGCCCTCATCCATACTTTTTCCAGCTCTGTGATGTCCTTTTTGAGAACAGATGACCAGAACTGTACACATCTGTGGTGGAATGGGCCTGCTCTGGCCTGCAGGCCCTGTTCCAATCTGCCCTCCAACCTGGAAAGGCTTTTCTCTCTCTCTCAGGTAACCACTCTCAGGTCACCACCTGACCTTTGTAAGGAATTGCCCGCTGAGAGGGTCTGGACTCCGAGCTGCTTCTCTTCCCAGTTCTGAGGCCTTGCCTCTCTGTCTCTTGCTGTCCAGCGCCTGGTCACCACAGGGACTGTTTACTGCCTTTTGTGCCCCTGGAGGAATAGCTACGTGCCAACTGCCTGCCTTACCCCTGACACACCTTTTAAAATAGGGGGCCTGGGGGGGCCACCAGCTAATTAAATCAAAGTTGATTAGTGAAACTCCTTAGAAGCCAGCCTTCTTCTAAGGTGGCCCTGCACCCCCGCCAGACTCCAGGGCAAGTGAGAGGGGGTAATGTCCAGCAGCCGCAGCTTCTTCTCTCCCCCGGGGCACTGCAGACCTGCTGAAACTGTGAAGCTAGGCAGGGAGAAGCAGGCAGTGGGCAACAGCAGCAGCATCCAGGAGGGGGATTGGCAGGGAAGGGGGGAGAAAGAGATCTGATGGTGGGAGTGGGAAGAGGCAGCAGGACACTCTCCCCAGCCCACTCCTCACTCGGGCTAGCCCAGCAAGCCCACCTGCCCACCCACCACACCACCGAGCAAGCCAGGCCCCTCCTGCTGCTGGAACTGCCGCCACCTCCGCTGCCATGGCTGTTCTGGATGTCGCTGGCTGGGAGCAGAGCGAGGCCGGTGGGGAAGCAGCCAAGGCGCTCAGGGGTCTGGCAGCCAGGTCGGAGGCAGCACGGCACAGGCAGCAAGTTGAGGCACTTTGGTGCTAGCCTGGGAGGGAGGGGCCCAGGAGAAATGCTAGGGGGCCGGGCCCTGTGGGCCCCATGTTAGCTACGGGCCTGTCTGGAGTTGCCAATCTCCCTGTGGGGCCTGGAGATCTCCCAGAAATCACCGTGTTCCCCAGCCACAGCACATCACTTCCCCTACTGAAAATTTCCCAGCTATTACAACTGATCTCCAGATGACCAAGATCAGTTCTCCTGGAGACAATGGCTGCTTTGGGCAGGGGACTCTATGGCATTATACCCTGCTGAAGACCCTCCCCATCCCAAACCCGGCCCTCCCCAGGCTCTACCCCTCAAATCTACAGGTATTTCCCAACCCAGAGTTGGCAACCCTGTACCTGGCTATGGAACCGCTTTCCAGACCCTTGGAACCCAGAAGACATGGAGGAGGTGCTTTTCTACCTTAGCTGCCACTGCATAGCCCCAAATCAACATAAGTCAGGGATGGAGGAAACCATACCTGTTACCATGAGGCTGTCCTCCCATACTACCCACTTGGGGCAGCAAAAGGACTTGAGACAGCCCTGCCTTGTAGCTAAACAAAAGGAAAGAAACATGGCTTGCATCCCTCTATTTTCCTCTCCCCTCTGCCACTCCACCAACCACAGCCGGGACACTCACCTGGAGCTTCCTTCTAGAGCCCATCGTATTTCTTCCCACAATGGGCCCTACTCCTAGTTAAAAAGAAAATGTCCACAAGCATACCTTTAGCACAGCATCAGACTGAACAGGGGATTCAAAAGAAATGGGTACAACATAATTCCTCTCCCCCTCTCTCTATACATACCTTATCAGATGTTAAAATATAGGACAGGCTCCTTAGCTTAGGATGTTCTAGATCTCCACCAAGTTACCATTACCTTGTAGCTTCCGCCAGCTCATGGCTGCCTCCTGCAGACCTCAGTTAAGAGTTGTGTCTGCTCTAATGGACTTAGCACAAAAGATACCTTCTTCCTTGCTCCCCTGAGTTTTATCTCCTCTCTTTTCCCCACCCACTGACCAGGTCCGGCCATGTCAGAGAAGCTTTTCCTGAAGTCTCCAGAATTTCCTTCCTGAAGCCGCTCTAGTATTTAACACCTCCAAATCTCTGTTCCCTGCTGGGGGGGCGGGGGGGGGGCTTGATTATCCCATTGTCTAGACCTATCAGAATTGTATGATGGTGGGCTGAGGTAAGTCTGGAAAGCAACTGAACTGACTTCCTCTCTTCCTACCTGTTCTCTGCCCCGGGGGGGGGAGGGGGAGAGACATTTAAAACTCAGAGTGAAGGTTTTGCTCATTTCAGACCTCCAAGGGAAAAATGCATTTCTTCATAAGATCATTTCCAATGAGGCTGTGCCATGGATGGAGACAGGGGCACAGATCTATGGTGCAGTCTCATTTGTAACACATGTCTGCACCATGCCAACAGAGGAACGCCTTTGCTCTTTATGTGGCCTGCATGTGCACAGAGGTTTGGGTAACAGTGGCACCTCAAAGACTAACAACATTTATTCCAGCATGAACTTTTGCGAGCCAGCGCTCCTTTCATTAGATGCATGTAGAGTGTGTGCCGGAGGTTTCCAATGAAGACAGGAATCTGTAATGTTGGTCTTCATTGCATGGTCATTTTAGGAGTGTGCAGCAGAGGTCACTGTTTGCATTATCCTGAATTAACCACAGCCAACCACTCCAAAGGAAGTCCACAAGCAGGGCCAGAGATTAGTGGTAATGGAACAGCCAGTGATTTGCATGTTGCTGCTCTCAGTTTGTAGTTTGAAAAAGATTATGATTTAAGATTATTTTAAGCAAGAATAACAATAGCAAGAGTGATGTAAAATGGTCGTTTCATACTCATTGGTTTGGATCCAACCACCTTTTCTGTTGGTGAAAATGGAAGGAGGCGTAGGGTAGGAACTTTGAGTGGGAAATTCCTGGAGATATGGGGAGTGGAACCTGGAGGGGGCAGGGCTTGGGGATGAGAGAGGCCTCAGCAGGGTCTAATACGAGAGAGACCACACTCCAAAGCTGCCATTTTCTCCCCAGGGAACTGATCTCTGTGGACTGGAGATCAGTTGTAGTTCCAGGAGATCTCCTGGCCTCACCCTGGAGACTGGCAACCCTAAAAGAGATATTTCCTTTGACTACCAAAGAAGACCATGCTGGGGATCATGAGACCTCCTCCTACAAACGTTGGCTTAGGTTGGAGGTTGTAGTAAGGAGGGTAATTGAGACTGAAAGCTGGCTGGATCCAACTGTCAGAGTCCCCAGTAATCAGCACTCAACAGGAGTGCTGTTCCTTAAACAGGATCAGTTTGTTGGTCAGGTTACTACATTGCTCTAAACACTATCTGTGTTGAGACTCCAGAGGAAAAGCAGGAATGGGATTTTATACAGGGTTCGAACTTGGGTCGTCAGATGTCTACAAGCCAATGAATGCCAGGTTACCTTCGAGTGGAAAATAACAGCCCCTGGTTCCCAGTGCGAAACTCACAAGAGAAACCAGAGACCCTGTCAAAACAAAGACAAATGGAGAATCGAAAGTTAGCTTACCAGTGTCAACTTCCTCACCCCACCTTCTTTATGGCAGCCAGCCTCCCTACCTGTCAGCTAATGCTGCCGTCTCCCAGGAGGGAGGTGGTTTCCCCCACCTGACTCCCACCTTTGGAAGGTGCTGCCTGGTCTCAGACTCCTCGCTTAGCCTCTCTGCTTGCTTATCGCTTCCTACGCTTCCCTGACCTTGGGCGCCTAGCTCCCAGCCACGTCTTCCCCTCAGGTGCAAACTGTAACTTTCCCCCACTTTCAGCATGGGAACGAAAAACCAGTAAATTTTGGCGCTGCTTTTATCTCTCCAGGATTGGTGGGGCATTGCTGAACTGTCTCTTTGAATACTGTTTATCAATCCTGATTGTATCCTAACCAGACATTACTAACACAAGAAGTGCAAGTGACTATCAGGAGCAATAAAGGACTTTCTGTTTAAGAACACCTGTTGCCGACTACATCCTTGGGGTACACTCTCACACTACCCCCACCTTCTTTATGGCAGCCTAGCTGACATTCTGCCCCCCTAAAGAGGCCCCCCAGGCTTCAAAGGGTACAAAGAATGGAAAGCATGCAACAACTTAGGGGCATTGACATGGCAATCCTGGACCCACTCATTTTCTTCAGGACCAAAATCTTCCCACCTGACCAAGTAGAATGGATGGCCATGCCGTAGTTTAGAGTCCAGAATCTGTGCCACCTCCTGATGCAGCTCGTCATTCTGAATCAGGCAGGGGAGCAGGAGAACAAGGACACCATGTATTTGGCCCAGGATCTCGCTTCAGGAGGCTGAAATGAAAGATTGGATGAATGCCCTGAAGAGACTTAGGCAGGGCCAATTCAACAGTCACTTCGTTGATTTTACGCACTACAGGAAAACGACCCATGTAACGCCAGCACACTTTCCTACTGGGTTGCAGCCCCTTTAAGTTTTTGGTGGACAAATACACACAATCGCCCATATTAATGTCCCATGGTTCAGCCCGGTGCTTGTCAGCCTGAGCTTTATAATCCACTTTGGCCTTATCAAGTGCCTCGTGAATCAGTGGCCATTGATCCTCCAGTCCTCGCCACCAATCATGCAAGTCCCCCCCCCTTTTGCAGGGGTGTTATCAGGCATCACAGGGAGGGAGGCCCCTTCGTAACCATACAAAGCCTTAAAAGGGGACAACCCTGTGGAAGAATGCACCGAGTTGTTGTAGCTATATTCTGCATAGAGCAACAAGGCCACCCAATCATCCTGCTGGTAATTGGTAAAACACCTGAGAAATTGTTCCAGTGTTTGATTTCCAGTGTTTGCCCATCAGTTTCTGAGTGGTAAGCACTACTAAGTCCTTGTTCAATGTCTAACAGGTGCAAAAGTTCTTTTCAAAATTTGGCAATAAATTGCGTTCCTCTGTCTGAGATTACCTTCCTTGGAAAACAGTGGAGTTTAACGATGTGGTGCATAAATATCTTTGCTAAAGCAGTGGGCAGTTGCTTGAAGGGAATAAAGTGTGCTTGCTTTGAGAACAAATCCACCACCACTCAAATCACAGTCTTTCCCTTACTCGGAGGCAAGTCAGTAATAAAATCCATCGAAATCACTTCCCAAGGTCTGGAGGGGGTTTACAAAGGTTTCAACAATCCAGGAGGTTTCCCACCTCGCCTTTTGCATGAGACAGCTGGGGCATGAAGTAACATATTGGGAAATGTCTGCCCTTATATTCGGCCACCAGAACTGGCATTGCAGTAAATGCAAAGTCTTCAGAAACCCAAAGTGTTCAGCCAGTTTGGATTCGGCCCCAGCGCATCACCTCCTCCCCATAGAAACAGGCACAAATACTTTGGACCTCTTATACCGACAGCCATCCTCATGTTCTTCCAGTCCCAGCATGGAGGCAAGTTCCTCCCGGTCTTTGTCGGACACACCCTCCCTGAATTTGGTACTCCACGGATTCACCGCCTTCTCCCCCCTCGCTTTCACCTGACTGCGAGTCAGGACCACCCTTCGCAACTGCAAGGCTGTGAACATAGAGTCAGTCACCTCCTCCCTCTGACTCACATGCTAAGGCAGGCATGACAGGGCATCGGCCAGAAAGTTTGATTTCCCCGGGAGATGGTGGAGGGTGAAACGGAATTTGGAGAAAAACTCCGCCCATCGGAGCTGTTTAGCATTAAGACTCCAGAGTGTGTGCAATGCCTCTAAGTTCTTATGATCAGTCCAAACCTCAAAAGCCACCCAAGCCCCCTGCAGCCAATGACGCCACATCGACAAGGCCAGTTTAATAGCCACAGCCTCCTTGTTCCACATTGCGCTCAGTAGTGTAGAATTTCCTAGAGATGTAAGCAAGGGGGTGGAGCTGCCCATCCACTCCTTCTTGCAAGATGCCCCCCATGGGGACGTCCGACGCAGCTACTTGGACAATGAATTTTTTATTCTCATCGAGGTGGGCGAGCACCGGCTCTGAAGTGAACTTTTTTTTTAGCATCTCAAATGCTTGCTGGCATTCCTCAGTCCAGTTTAACTTGGCCCCGGGCTTTGTACTATCTACACCCTTCCCCTTTGTTTTCAACAAGTCAGTGAGGGAGAGGGCTATCTGGGCAAAATTGGAGATTAAGTTTCTATAGAAATTGCAAAATCCTAAGAACAATTGGAGCTGGCGCCAGGTAGTGAGCGCCTCCCACCCCACCACGTCAGCCACCTTCTTTGGATCAATCTCTAAGCCCCTATGGGAGATGCAGTAGCCTAGGAAATCTACTTCCTCCTTATGAAACTTGCATTTAGACAGCTTAGCAAATAGCCTATGCTGCAGGAGAGTTTGGAGGACTTCTCGCACCAGTTTGACATGTGATTCCTTATCAGGGGAGCACAGAAGAATGTCATCTAAATACACCAGTGCCCCCCAAAATAAGTTCTTGTGCAAGACCTCATTGATCAGATTCATAAAAACTCCAGGCACCCCCTGGAGGCCAAAGGGCATAACAAATTGCCCAGGGTTGTGTTGAAAGCCATAGATTCACCCACCTCCCTTATGCGCACTCTGAAGTAAACATCCCACAGATCTAGCTTAGTGAAGATCTTTCCTTGGAAGTCTCTGCCAACAAGTCTTTGATCAGAGGGAGGGGGTAAGCATTGGTAGTCGACACTGCGTTGAGTCCCCAATAGTCTGTACACAACCTGAGCCTGCCATCCTTCTTTTTCCAGAAGAGAACAGGAGCCGCATAAGGGGAGGAGGTGGGGTGGATGAAACCTCGCACCAAGTTTTTGTCAATGAACTTTTGCAGCTCCCCCTTCTCTGCAGGGCTCATGGAATACAACTTCCCTTTAGGTAGCTTGTGTCCCGGCAGTAGTTCAATAGCACAGTCACAACTCCGGTGTGTGTGTGTGTGTGGGTAGTTTATTTGCTTCCACCTCCCCAAAGACCTCTGCTAAGTCCTCATATTTGTGGGGGATCCCCCCCACTTTCTCCTCCACTAGGCAATCAATCACTGGTTCTGCTGGAGGAGACTCACCCCATTTGGGTGACCACACATGGGCTTTACACCCCGGATCAACAAAACACACCACCCTTTTGCTCCACTGAATATAAGGATTGTGCCCACACAACCAAGGGCTGCCCAATACTATTGGGAACCAGGCATTGGGGTTAATCACAAAAAAGCAGTGTTTCCAATATGCTCCCGCCCCCATGAGCAAGGGGACTATCTGATATTTACACGGCTGTTGCACAGAGGAGCCGTCCATCTGGACAAAAAACTAATGGCTCTGGCAGTCTTTGGACTGGGGCCCCCAGCCCCGTAATGAGAGATGGGCTAATTATGTCTTTCGCACATCCTGAGTCGATCAGTGTCCGTACTTGAATTTGTGAATTTGTGTCTCTGTTTAAAATAGTCACAGTCACAAACAGGATGGAGTCAGAAGTGCTTACTGTAAGCGGCACCTGTGGCTCTTGGACCTGTTGTTTTGCGCCCTTTACAACAGGTCCTGGCCTTTCCCCGAAGGCTCTTGTGTTTCCTCGCTGCTTGACAAGGTGCCTTCCCCAGCTGCAGTGCCTTCGGAAATTTCCCCTTCCCACCGCTTGGCCGCATTGGGGTCCCCGTGGTTTTCTCCTCTCCAGCTTTCGGAGGGGTTGGAGCTGCGCTCGTTGGGCAGGCCACCATGAAATGGCCAGCCTTACCACACCTGAGACAGAGCCCTTGCTTCATCTGCTCTTCTTTACTGGTGTCTTTTCCTCTGGGCTGGGTCGTCTTCTGGGGGACCCCCAGAGTTTCAGGGTATACCTGCAGGGCCCACATCTTGATCATCTGCAGGCGGTTCTCCACATCTGCTTCTCACATCCAGGTGCCCAAGGTTAGGGGCTGCACATTACGCACAACCATGTCAAGGATCTGGTGACTGAGCCCCATCTGAAAATGCTCCATCAGCATGGACTCCGGCCACCCCTGGATCTTCGCTGTGATCATTTTGAACTCTACCAAGTTCTCATGCACTGTGTGGTTGCCTTGCTTCAAGGTATGGAAGCATGCCCTCACCGTCTCGCCTGCCAGCAGATCTTCATACTGCCTTCGTAGTGCTCACATGAAGGCTTGCACATTCTGTAGCTCGGGACCCTGGATCTCATGCAGACCCATGTACCAGTCTGCCGCCTGGTCCCTCAGCTTCATGCTGATGAACTCAACATGGTGCTCATCATCTGGGAACAGATGGCCCCAATCTCTCAGGAATCTGAGCACTTGCACTAGAAAGAATGCCAACTTCTCAGGGGTCCCGTCGAACGTAGCTTCAAGCAGCTCTTTGGGTTGTTGCAGTTCAGAGACCTCAGGAGCCGGGGGTTGAGCTGGTTGCCCTAGCCCCGCTGGAACCTCAGGTGGCCCAGCTGGTGCCACAGGTTGCACAGGAGGGGCTCCCGGTTGCCCGGCTGGCGGCCCCACCGGTGCCGCAGGCACCCCGGGCTGGGGGGAAGCCTGTTGCCTCAGTTCATCATGCACTGCATCCACAATCATTTGGGGGTAATCTAATCATGAGTTCAAAAACCTCTTGCTGCATTTGCTCCCACAAGCGCATTCCCATGCGCTCGACCAGTGCTTTGACCTTGCTGCCTCCACCCCGGTCCAGCGACTCTGGGCGGCTGGGGATCACCCAGTCATAGCAGCTTGGTACAGCCACCCGAGGAGTCAGTATCCACAACTCCCTTGGAGCAGTAGAGAGGTGCACCCATGAGTACTGGTCTCTCCCTCGGGGCTGAGCACCCCCCACCAGTCCCCGATCTGGAGCCAGTGTCTGCACCCCCATTGCGGGGAGCTCACTCGCCATGGTGACGGGAACCTCCGCCTTTGTGACTGGCTGGTCTCCACCGTTCTCCGTGCTCATGTTGAGATTCGGGGTATGGAATACAGTCCAGGGACGAGGAGTTTTAACTCTCTGTCAAAGTCCTCAGTAATCAGCACTCAACAACGTTCCTTAAACAGGATCAGTTTATTGGTCAGGTTACTACATTGCTCTAAACACTATCTGTGTTAAGACTCCAGAGGAAAAGCAGAATTGGGATTTTATATGGGGTTCAAACTTGAGTCATCAGATGGCTACAAGCCAATGAATGCCAGGTTACCTTCATGTGGAAAATAACGGCCCCTAGTTCCCAGTGCGAAACTCACAAGAGAAACCAGATAATTGTCAAAACAAAGACAAATGCTAGAGGAGAGTCAAATGTTAGCATACCAATGTCAATTTCCTCACCCCACCTTCTTTATGGCAACCTAGCTGACACCAACCCATCTCCTGAGTAATTCTTACTAATAAAGTAGGTCAGCATTAGAATCCTCATAGAACACCGGCAGGGTTGTGGCTGAGAGACAGAGGCTTACTGAAGGCTACCTGGGGCAGCGTTTACTGGTGTCTAGGGACCCGGGGGTGGGGGGAGTGCATCCACAAGGCCTCTCCAGGGACACACTAAGTCCTTTGTAAGGACCTACAGAGGTCCTCTTCACACCCATCTGGCTAATGTGAAAATAGCATTCTAGGAACTTGGGAAGGGATTCTCCACCTCAGGGGAAGATGATGGAATTAGTTTCCCCCTCTTTCAAAGGGTGGGAGCTCATAGAGTCTCCACCTGGTTTTCAAACTCTTGGTGGGGAAATTTCTGGAGATTTGGGGGACAAAGCCTGGGGAAAGCAGAGTTTGGGGAGGGGAAGGAGCTCAGTGGGGTATCATGCCCTAGAGTTTTCCCTCCAAAGCAACCATTTCTCCATGGGGATTGATCTCTGTAGCCTGGAGATCAGTTATAATTCAGAGAGATGTCCAGGCCTTCCCTTTCCCCCCAACCCCTTTCATTTCCAGAGCTGCTACCTGTTTAACAGTTTAACTGATTAACAGTTTAACTGACTCCCTGCTAAGGCCCTATGGCCTCTTGGGACTCCCAACCAGTGTTCCCTCTAAGCTGAGTTAGTGTGAGCTAGCTCACAGTTTTTTAGTCTCTGGCTCACACATTTTTGTCTTAGCTGCCCCAGGATGGATGTCTTAGCTTTTGTCAGGACGGATGGCTCCAGAGCAAACTGATTTATGCAGTAGCCAAATTGCTCACTCACAACTGTAATGCCAGTAGCTCATAAAGTAGAATTTTTGCTTACAGCAAGCATTGCTCCCAACTTGGGAGTTGTAGTTCTAATTCCCTTTGCTATGGTTGTAGTAAGGCCAGCTAAGAACTACAACTCCCAAAGTGCAATGTGTCAAAAGTGAGGGTGTAAGAATGGAAGAGCCAGCGGGACGGGCCAATAGGATACCAAGGCAGCTCCCCCAGTGGCCAATGGGAGAGTAGGTGAGTCATCACCAGCATGGCTTGGCTTGTGTGTGTGTGTGTGTGTGTGTGTGTGTGTGGGAGTGGGGGTGGGGGTTAGGGTTGCCAAGTCCGGGTTGGAAAATACCTGGGGACTTTGGGGGTGGAGCCAGGAGAAGGTGGGGTTTGGGGAGGGGAGGGGCCTCAGCATGGTACAAGGCCATAGAGTCCACCCTTCAAAGCAGCCATTTTCTCCAGGGGAGCTGATCTCTCTCAGCTGGAGATCAGTTGTAAAAGCAGGAGATCCCCAGGCCCCACCTGGAGGCTGGCAGCCCTAGTGGGGGTGGGGGTGGGGGTGGGTGGGTGGGATACCAGTGGTGCTCTTTCCCTGGAGGCTCAACCATGAAAGGAAACAATCCATTTCCATCTGATCTTCACACCTCAACTATTTACATTCTCTAGTCCAGGGGTCCTCAAACTTTTTAAACAGGGGGCCAGTTCTCTGTCCCTCAGACCGTTGGAGGGCCGGACTATAGTTTAAAAAAAAAAACCATGAACAAATTCCTATGCGCACTGCCCATATCTTATTTTGAAGTAAAAAAACAAAATGGGAACAAATACAATATTTAAAATGAAGACCAAGTAAAGTTACATCAACAAACTTACCAGTATTTCAATGGGAACTATGGGCCTGCTTTTGGCTAATGAGATGGTCAATCTCCGGTTCCATATTTGTCACTGCTAGTCGTAATAAGTGATGCAAGTGTGCATCAGTTAGTCTAGATCTGGTTGGAGATTTCAGATGTTATTTTGTGGGTAGGGAAGGCGCACGGGGGGGAAGGGTGCGCGCGCAAGCAAGGCACCCTTGACTGGGCTGTTTCCTTTCCCTCTCCGAAGAAACAACGAACTCGGCATCCTCACAAACTTTTTAAGGCAGCAAGCCCCCAGCTGCTTCTCCATGAAACTCCACTACTGCAGGCATCATGATGGGAAAGAGAAACCTCTCTCTCTCTCTCTCTCTCTCCCCCCGCCCCCTCCGATTCCCAGCAGCACAAAAAGCCTCGAAAAAGACCCCCGCCCGGCTCTTGGGACTGGCGCAGGTCTCCTAGCCGGCTGAGAGGCCTCTCAGCTGGCTAGGAGACTTGGGGCCAGCTGGAGCGCCTGCCACCCCACACTTACCCTCTTCCAGTTTTCCTTTTGCCTCCTTCTGGCTGACTGGAAGCAGGGGGGCAGGGCTTTGTCATGTGGCCCGGGATGAGTCGGCTGCAATTTTTCTGCTGCTTGGTGTGCTGCTGGGAATTGGAGGACAGGCAGCGGCACACCCGGCGGGCCAGAAAAATGTCCTCGGCGGGCCACATGTGGCCCCCGGGCCGTAGTTTGAGGACCCCTGCTCTAGTCCTTGAGCTGGATTCATAGTGCTTTTTCGCTCCATCTTACCCAATCCCCTTCCTTACTGCAGCCCCCATCACACATGGCTTTTATGAATGGAGGGACAGCAGCTCCTGGATGCCATTCAACCAATTAGTGTTCATATAGGATTAGATTTTGGTTCCCAGGAACCAATCAGCGCATTTTTGGCTAGTGCTGTGAGGTGATCCAGGTGATGGGTGGCTGTGGTTGGCTGTAGAGACTAGGGTTGCCAACCTGCAGGTGAGACCTGGAGTTCTCCTGGAATTACATCTGACTATAGACTATATCTAGGTTTGCTGACTCTAGGTTGGACAATTCCTGGAGATTTGGGGGTGGGTGGAGTTTGAGGAGGGGAGGGAACTCAGCAGGGAAGTGATGCCCTATAGTTCACCCACCAAAGCAGCCTTTTCCTCCAGGGGAAGCAATCCCTTTCATCTGGAGATCAGTTGACATTCCAGGAGAACTCCGTCTTCCACCTGGAGGCTGGTAACCCTAGCTGTAACTCTAAACAACGTTGTGTTAGTCTGTTGGTAGCAGTAGAAAAGAGCAAGAGTACAGAAGCACCATAAAGACCAACAAAATGTGTGGCAGGATAGGAGTTTTCCTGAGTCATTGCTCACTTCTTCAGATACTAAAAAAATTGTGGCACGGGATGAGCTTCATATCTGAAGAAGTGAGCAGTGACTCACAAAAGCTCCTCCCCTCCCACAAATTGTGGTAGTCTTTCAGGTACTCCTGGACTCTGGCTCTTTAGAGTTGGAAGAGACTGTGGAAACAGACAGGAAATGTTGGAGGACTTTGGTGAGTTCATGACTCAGAAACAAAAAACTTTACTGTACCCCTAGTTAGGATTGCGTTGCAAAGGAGTTCTGGGAAAGAACTGGCACCATCAGTAGATTAAAGCATAACTACCCCCCCCCCCAGATGTGCTAGGATTACTCATAAATAAAACAGATGCCTAACTCCAGAGTCCTGAATATTAATTTTAAAACCTCAGAACACTGGCTTTTAATCCTGGCATGCAGAAAAAGCCCCTGGCATCTTACCCACTGTCCAATTTTGCCCTCTTAAGGACAAGTGTCAAGAGGCTCCCAGTCCACTGAGACGGTTGTCTGGGCATTTCTACCTGCCATATTTTCTGCTCAGAGTTTGTGGAGGTCACCACGGGTCTTTGTTATGGATCTGAAATGGTGTCAGAAGAACCTGGCAGGACAGTGACGTATGGAGTGCCAGGAAATGTCTGTCTTGCGCGTTTTAACAAGGCCCGGGCTCCAGAAACCTTGGCCTGTTTCTCTTCTGCTGGTCTCAGAGGCAGCCATTGCCAGCACCTTTCTTTTGATACCATCAAGAAACTTGGGCTGTTCCAAATTATCAGTGTTTTCTTTCCATTACTGAAGGGCTCTGCACTGTGACTGACCTGAAGTTTCCCCTGACAGCTGCCATTTCTGGAACACTGGAGCTGCTAGGTACAGTGGAGTAGCCGGGGGGGGGGGGGGGGGGGGAGAATCACAGCCAGTTGATTGATCATTGTTCTCAGTTATACTTTTCTTAGCTTGCATTACAAGAGTCCATGCGGGTAGTGTCCCTTTACAACTCTAGAGCACATGGATGCCAAAGTCTGGTTAGAAAATGTTCCCAGACTGACAAGTAACTATTTTTTTTATTTAATTCATTTATACTCCGCCTGTCTCCCTAGTGGGGACTCAAAGTGCCTTACATCATTTTCTTTTCCTCTATTTTATTAAAACAACCCTGTGAGGCAGGGAAGAAGAAGAGGAGGAGGAGGGGGGGGGAGGAAGAGGAGGAGATTGGATTTATACCCTGCCCTTCACTCGGAGTCTCAGAGCAGCTTACAAACTCCTTTCCCTTCCCCTCCACACAACAGACACCCTGTGAGGTAAGTGGGGCTGAGAGAGCTCTTTCCCCAGCTGTCCTTGAGAGACCAGCTGGCACAGAGCTATGGCTTGCCCAAGGTCATCCAGCAGGTGCAAGTGGAGGAGTGGGGAATCAAACCCGGTTCTCCCAGATTAGAGTCCGCGCACTTATCCACTGCACCAAACTGAAAGAGCGTGACTGGCTCAAGGGGGTCACCCAGCCAGCTTCCATGGCACGAGTGGGGATTTGAACCTGGGTCTCCCAGATACTAGTCCAGCACTCTCAACTGCTATCCCACACTGGGTTTCCATCATCATGATATTAATACCAGCCAAATCCACCATCTGCCAGTTTTGCTGGAACTGCTGTCAGGATGGCATTCTTTTAAAGCACAAAGGAAGTTCTTACAGTGCTGGTTCTGTAAAGAAGCTCCATCCCAGGTCAACTGTCATTTTGAGAAATGGGCAGGCTCCAGTGAAGGGAAGGGGTGATGACCAGTGGGGTCCCCAACGTGGTGCCCCAGGCATCACAGCACTTGCCAACACCTTACCTGGCAACTGCCAGGAGCTTTGAGGAAGTGGGAGGGGCTAGGTGGGCATTTGTCAATGAGGGTACCTGACTGGTTGAGTGGATTAAAGCACATCCTGTTATGCCAACCTTCTGCCAATTTGATGTAGTGGTTAGGAGCACGGACTCTAATGTGGGGGGAGCTGGATTTGATTCCCCACTCCTCCACATACAGCTGCTGGTGTGACTTAGGGTCAGTCACAAGTTCTCTCAGAGTTGTTCCCTCAAGGACAGTCCTCGAAAGAGCTCTCTCAGCCCCACCTACCTCACAGGATGTCTGTTGTGGGGAGGGGAAGAGAAAGGAGAGTGTGAGACTCCTTTGGGTAGTAAAGGGTGGGGTATAAATCCAATCTGTTCTGCTTCTAAATAGTTATTATTAAAGTTACTAGGAATAAGGCCCATTGTGGAAATAAATACAATGGGCTCTAGAAAGAGGCTCTGGGAGAGTGCCCCAGCCTTGGGCACTCAGCGTCATTTTGCTGTGGTGGCCTCAGCAGAGTATAATGACACAGAGTCCACCATTTTCTCCAGGGGAAGATCTTTGCCATCTGAAGAGCAGTTGTAATTTGGTGTGATCTCCATCCCTCCCCTGGAGATTGGCAACAATGGTTTCCCATGAGGGAACAGGTGGTTTGGAGGGTGGAGTCTATGACATTGAACCTGTCTGTTGTCCTACCCCTGCTGAAACCTCACCCTCTCCAGGGTCCACCCCATAAATATCCAGGAATATTTACCTGGAGTTGGCAACCCTATCTCTCTCTCAGCCAACCATCAATGTATCATTATCTGCCCCCTGGCTTCAGCTTTCCATCTCCTCCCCCTCCCTCCTAGAGAGCAGTTGTAATTCTGAGTGATCTCTAGCCCCCACCTGGGGATTGGCAACAATGGTTCTCCATGAGAGAATGGCTGGCTTGGAGGGTGAAGCCTATGGCATTGTACCTATCTGAGGTCCCACCCCTCCTCCAACCTCACCGTCTCCAGGCTCCATCCCTCAAATCTCCAGGAATTTTCCACCTGGAGTTGGCAACCCTTTCTCCTTCCCAGCCAATCATCAACTTCACTCTTTAACTTTCCATCTCCCCCCCCCCACCCGCAGCCTCCACCATGCTCTGAAGCCCTGACTGCTGTGTCACATTGGCTGTCATAGGGGGTCCATCTCAGCAGGGTATAAGGACACAAAGTCCAACATTTTCTCCAGGGAAACTGATCTCTGCCATCTGGAGAGCACTTGTAATTCTGAGTGGTCTCCAGTCCTTGCCTGGAGATTGGCAACCTTAGTTCCCTGGGGGGAAATTAGTCTCTCTCTCTCTCTCTCTCTGCACTGGGGACCAAAGCAGCTTACAACATTCTCCTCTCCCCTTTTTGACTTGCACAACAACCCTGTGAGGTAGGTTAGGCTTAAAGTCTGTGACTGGCCCCAAATTACCCACTCAGCTAGAACCTGGGTCTAGCAGATCCTGCTCTGAAGCGCTGACTGCTACGCCTAGGGTACCCAACCTCCAGGTGGAGCCTGAAGATCGCCAGGTATCACAATTGAACTCCAGACAACATATCTCCTCCCCCCCCCCCCGGGAGATAATGACTGCTTTGGAGGGTGGCCTCTATGGCATTTTGTTCAGCTGAGGTCAGTCTCCAATGAGTTTTCTCCCAAAGGCCAACACAGGTGTGGAAAGGACCTTTCAGAGTAGCAAGCTTGGTTGCCTAGCAACAGGCACTGAGGAGAAAGTTGCCAACTTTGATTAGGGAAATACCTGGAGATTTGGGGGGTGGATCCTGTGGAGGGCAACATTTGGTTGGGATGGAAGGACTCAGCAGGGTATAATGCCATAGTGTCTACCCTCCAAAGCAGCCATTTTCTCCAGGGTAACTCATCTCTGTCATCTGGAGATCAACTGTAACAGTGAGAGATCTCCAGGTCCCACCTGGAAATTGGCAACCCTAGGGGGAAAGTCAGCCACACAGCAGGGAGTTGAAGAGAATGGTTTGATGGTCGCTGGCCCACCTCATTAGCCAGCCAGCCATGGTGGAGCTAAGCAGGAGAGAGAGCTGTTTTCACAGTTTATTCTGACAGGAAAGTGGGTAAGCTGGCAGTTGGTGGGGGAGGGGGTTATGCCGAAAGTCCATTGTCTTTTTACTGACAGAAGCAGGCCACTGAGGGGACAGTTAGACCCACCTGGCAGTGGGCAGAGGAGAAGAGTGGACCCAGCACCCAGTCTGTCCCCTTCGCCAGCTCTCTCCAGACTGAGGCCGAAACACTGGCCTGTGGCTCTGTGGGCGGAACTGAGGCAATGCAGTGAGGGAATGCAGCCAGTGGCCAGGGACCCCTTTTGAGTGGCAGTTCTTGCAGCCAACTGATTTTGGTGCCCCATGGAATCTTGCCACTTGAAAACAGCTTTATAATATAGGAGAGATATGGAACCTTGCTCCGTGACATGTGGTTGGTGCTACCTCCTGCGGCAATAGGGTTGCAAACCTCCAGGCAGAGCCAGTTTGGTGTAGTGGTTAGGAGCGTGGACTCTAAACTGGGAGAACCAGGTTTGATTCCCCACTCCTCCTCTTGCAGCTGCTGGATGATCTTAGGCAAGCCATAGTTCTGTCAGAGCTGTTCTCTCATGGACAGCTCTGGAAAGAGCTCTCTCAACCCCACCTACCTCACAGGGTGTCTGTTGTGAGGAGGGGAAGGGAAAGGGGATTGCAAACTGCTCTGAGATTCCTTCGGGTAGTGAAGGGTGGGGTATAAATCCAATCTCTTCTCTTCTTCTTCTTCCTGAAATTACAACTGGTCTCCAGACAATGGAGATTTGTTCACTTGGAGAAAATGGCTGCTCTGGAGGGTGGACTCTATGGCATTATGCCCTGCTGAGGTCCCTCACCAAATCCTGCCCTCTCCAGCCTCCCCCCCCCCCCCAAAAAATCTCCAGCTATTTCCCAACCAGGAGCTGGCAGCCCTAAGTGGCAGCCATTTTGTGATTCTGTGCACTGCGGCAATGTTAGAATCCCAAAAGTGCCCACAGGCTGAAAAAGGTTGAGACTCCTTCTCTTTCATTTTGATGTGGCCAACAGTATCAGAGGTGAACTCCAAGATCTGCCTTTTCCCCTCACCATCCATTCAGAAATATGTAGCAAGCATGGCACTTTCCCTGACCACACCAGGCTCAGACCTCTCTCAAGAAGGGAGGCCAGGAAAATTAGAATTTCTGTGCCTATTTTGTAGCTCTAGACATTTCCAAACTTGTGCTCTGCGCAGGTACAAAGCCCATGTATGTGATGCACAGAGACCATAAATAAGAAATGAATGCTAAAGCACTTTGTGGTGCCACACAAGCCAAATGTAGCACCGTACTGCAATTTGTGCATTTACAGTGCAATCCTATCCAGAGTTACTCTAGTTTAAGGCTGCAGTCACACGGTCCTTTAAATCAGGATTTAATGCTGTTCCCTCCTGGATTTAAACAGACTGGCCAATCCTACTCCTGCGCTGAAGCAAGATCACTCCCAGGTTTCTAGCGTGTTTTCCGACCCTTGGAAAATCAACTACTTTCCCGGTAGTTGCACTTTAAACCCGCGATTTTGCCGAACTGGACAGCCCTCTCTCACAATGATTGCGATAAGGGCCATCTGATCATCCGGGGGGGGGGGGGGGGGGGGGTGTTCCGCTTCTTGCTTGAGCGCATGGCCCTTAAGTGCCTGGCGGCCCTGGTTCCTCAAAACACCCTGCGCTCTGCTCCGGGCCCCGAGCCCCACTGGCCGCCGCCTGGCACACACACACAAACAGACAGACAGCCAGTTCCTCCGTGCGGCGTTCGGAGGAAGGCAGCCGTGCACGGGCGGGTGGATGGCCCTCACCTTGTCTCCCCCGCTGCTGCCAGGTTGGGATGTGTGATCATCCCAATCCGAAAGAAAACATTCTGGATTAAAGGCCAGCAGGAGAAAATCTGGGATTAGGGTGCTGTGTGACCACAGCTTAAGTCCACTGATTTCTGTATATGCACACCAGAGTATCTCTGCATAGGACTGCTTACAATATTTTTGCGTCTGTACAGAACAGAAGTGCAATCTGTGTAGTGTGCAGATGACCTTTGTGCAGCTCTTCCAAATGATATTAGATTTGGTATGTGCTGGAAAACAGTTCCACTTGTCTGGCCTGCCTCTGAACTGCCTACTTGCCACAGTCAGCATTTTTACACATATGCAAACACACGTATATATGTCCTACTGCACCACTGGTGAATTGGTGCCATGTCTAGTATTTCTACCGTTAGGCAATATTTCTGTGAAATGATGTACTAGCACTCATCAGCTCAATTTTTTAAAAATCACAAAGGTGTACCTCCCAGAACACCCATAAACAGTATGTGTGTGTTTGGGGGGCGGGCGGGCGGGATGGATAGATGAACCTGATGGAGCAGAGCTTTCTGTGCAAATGGAAAAAATCAGGAGCTAAATTACTTTAGAAGCACTTCATTATAATTATGCTTGCAACTAATTCTGGAACTGCAAGAAAATCATTGCAAAGAACATCCCCAGTGTGGAACCACCTCAAGTCTTCATATACTCAACATAAGACCGAAATGCACATTATTTACCCAGTGCTGACTTGCCAGGAGGGTGCTGGAAATATATATTATACACACACACACACACTTTTTTCTTTCTTTCTCTTATCCCTCTTCAATAAGAGAAGTTTCAGTTATTCATTACTCTCTCCAAAATGTCACTCAAGGGCCAAGGCAAAACTGTTTACCAAGAAATTCTGCCAAGGCTGAATTACTTATTTCTGGCTCCACACAGCCTCGTGAAACTTGGCCTGGAGAATGAGTTGAACTTTGATGCATCACTCCTTTTAAAGTTTTAACAAGCTTGATATCACTCCCTTTCAAGTTGTCAGCTGAGTGCTGTTGGTTGCACAACAATGGTTCAAAATACTCTCTTCCAAAGATACAGTTAAAATTATTTTCTACCACACACTAAATATTGAGGTTTATTTCTGAATAATTTTATTCTTTAAAAACAAACAAAGAAACACCACCCTATTGATCTGTGCACTGAAGGCATCTAGCTGTGATGACTACTACTTGCTTTTTTCTCCCAGTTACCTTACAATTAATTCTGCCAACTGCAGGATTCTATTGCAGACCATGCCCTGATTTGGATGGCCCAGGCTTGCCTGATCTCATCAGATCTCGGAAGCCAAGGAGGGTCGGACCTGGTTAGTACATGGATGGGAGATCAGCAAGGAAGTGTCCAGGGTTGCTATGCAGAGGCCGGCAGTGGCAAACCACTTCTGAACATCTCTTGTCTTGAAAACCCTGTGTGGGTTATCCATGTTTCGGCTGTAGCCTTCATTAGAAATGGTTTGACCATGATTGAGTGTAGTAATATTCGACTGTGATGATGTTGTGAGAATTATGCCCGTGTGTATGCGTCATGCAACATACCAAATATTCTTGTTCGGAGGAAGTCCATGACGGATGAAATTAGAGATTTTATTCTAGAAAATCTCATCTCTTTTTGTGAAAATATCTTGTGAAAACCCTTTGGAAAGAACTGAACTCATTGTGTCACATTTATATTATTTATTTATGATTACAATATTACAGTAGCATTTTTCACAACTTTTTAAATTCTATTTGTTCATGCTCTTTGGGGGTTGTGGTTTTCTTGGTTGCCAACTCTGTGTGTAAACATGTCGCAGAATACTAACAGGGATATAAATGGAAACAAACAAACAAATAAAAAATATTACTAACAGGATCCTGCAGCAATCTTGCTTCAGTAAAAATAAAAGTAGATTTTGGAACCTGGTTACAGCTGGTTTTAGTAGTGGACCCACAGGCCCTGATTCTCCTATTCAGGCTGAGACCAGGCATAATCATTTGCTATAGATTTCTTAATCTTAAACTGTATATTTTACCTGTTCTTATTTTTGAACTATGCTTAAGTATGCCAATAAAAGGCATGAATGACTGATTTTTAGTTCTGAGCATGAGGATACAATACTTGGAGAATCACTCTTAACTGTGACAATTTGGCCTCCCATGTCAGAATCTGAAGTGAGATCTCATGGAATCCTTGTCGATTGGCAGTTCCCCAGGAGAGGACTCGATCTCAGTGGAATGTTTTAAAACATATATTGATTGGTGGCCAAATTTTTTTTTTGCCAAATTAATAACATGGGCAGACTTCCTAAAGGTTGGACTACAAGCATTGTCGTACCAATTTACAAAAAGGGCAACAGGAAGGACCCCAGAACTTTAGGCCAATTAGTTTGCTTTCCATTACTTCTAAATTATATAGCAAACAACTACAAAATAAATTAGAGGACTGTGTCATTGAGAACAATTTAATTCATCCCCTGCAAATAGGGTTTTTAAAAGGCCATTCTACAATTGAACAATGTCAAACACTTCATACTTTGGCTATTGAGGCTATTAGAGGTACAACAAAAGCTCCATATGCAGCCTGTATTGACCTGGCTTCAGCCTTTGATTCCCTTGACAGGGACAGATTATGGCAGGAACTCCTTAACATTCATATTGACCCTAGGTTGGTCTACCTGATAATCCAACTGCATCGAAACACTACTGTTAAGGTTGGAACAGAAGGTATGTTAACAGATGATATTCCTATTCAAAAAGGCATGAAATAAGGTTGCATTTTGGCCCCCACCCTGTTTAATCTTAAATAAATGACATAGTTGATAGCCTAGAGGGCATGGAATTTATGCCCCCAGCAATAGGTCAAAATAAGGTACTGAAAATGTTATATGCAGATGACATAGTTTTATTGTCATTGACCAAAATTGGCCTGAGAAGGCTATTGAATAAATTGGGTCAATATTGTAATGAAGAAGGCTTACGTATAAATTATGCTAAGCCTAAGGTAATGGCCTTCAGGAAATGGCCTAGGACGTCAATATGGGGAATTCTGTGTGTTCAGGTTGAGTTCTGATTAGTACTTGGATGGGAGACAGTCAAGGAAGTCCAGGGTCACTAGGCAGCGGCAGGCAATGGCAAACCATCTCTGAACTTCTCTTGCCTTGAAAACCCTGCAGGGTTGCCATAAATTAGCTGCAACTTAACTGCACTTTACACTACCACCAATAACATTCTTTGCTATAGGGACAATTCCATGGAGTCCCAGTATTCTGAAATGAGCCTTCCCCCTTTCGAGGGAGATAGGGTCACAGGTGTATTACTAGGTCATCAAATGATTATTTGGATCTTTGGAGAAACCACTGCAGGTCAAATACCACAAACAGATACCACTGGATACCATCTCTAATACAGTATTTTTCAGCTTACTTGGACCAGGGTCAGCTTAGGTTTAGGATGGATTTTTATGTTCACTTGACAAACCAATAGTCAAGAAACATGACTTGTGAAATATACTGGGTTCAGACACATAGAGTGATCAGCTCATAGTTTATTAAGTGAGTTATGCCAGATCAAGACAACACTAGCAGGGCCAAAGCCCTGCTTGTATGCATGCAAAGCACTCCACCCCCTTCCCCCCCACACACTCCCCATGATAGGCTATTTACAAAACATTACTACTTGACTAGTTTATTTGACTAGATCGGCTATTGTTCTTGTGCTCCAAGCTCAGACAGTCTCTAGGGTGATTCAATCAGGGATGATTCAATCCCAATACACAACACCCCTCCCCCCTAAATTCAGAGCCACCTAACAAATGAAGTCCCTCAAGTAAGCCGGCCTTTGTGGTTCGAGTGCCAAGGTTCTGACCGCGGGGCCAGGGCTCCAGAAACAGAGTCTATTGCATCCGTTGGGGGGTTGGTGAATGGTGGTGGCACAGTTGGGACATCGGGACCCTCTGTAGTCCTTGGCTCTGGCGGTTTGGCGGCTTGGCCCACTGGCAATTCGCTTTCTGCAGGCAGCTCCCAGGTTACGGGCTGTTTGCTGGCTGCCTGGGTATTCCTCTTGGGCTCTGCATCTCAGTTGCTTGGCAGCTCCTCATTACTGTCATCTAGAGCCGCCAAGGGTAGACCCAGCTCAGCTGGGAGAAGATGGCTTCACAGCTGGTTGATGTGTCTCTAGAGTAGGAGGCCCTCTTCTGTGGACACTTTGTAAAACATGGGCCCAGTTACCCTGAGTACCTTCACAGGGACCCATGCTGGGCCTCTGGAGAAATTCCAGGCATAGACAGGGTCACCCAGGGAGAATCCGCAGGGTGCTGCTTGACACTTGGTGCCCAGGCGATATTCCAGAGCACAGTTGGGGTGCAGCCTGTTGAGGCAGGTTGTCAGGCACTGGCCCATCAGGAGTTCTGTGGGACTGTGGCTGGTGGTGGTACTAGGGGTCACCTGGTAGCCAAAGAGGAACTTGGTGAGCCAGTGATCCCAATCCCCATGGATGAGCCTTCTGAGGGACTCCTTTGTAGTCCTCACCATCCATTCTGCTTGGCCATTGATTGCAGGGTAGAAAGGAGCAGAGTGGATGGGCCAGATCGTGGAACATCTTGGAACTCGCCTAAGGTGAATGCTGTTCCATTGTCTGTCACAATGATGTCGAGTATGCCGTGGGTGCAGAAGCTCCAGAGGGGAGCACGAATTGTGGCCTGGGACAAGGTGGAGGAGACTGGTATCACCTCTAGCCATTTCGTGTAGGAGTCCACCAGGATGAAAAAAAATCTGTCCCTGGAAGGGCCCCCACAAAGTCTAGATGTAACCAGGATCACGGTTTGTGGGAGGACTCCCACTGTCACACTGGGGTCCTGGGGGGCTCCAGTCAGGTTTCTTGGCATGTCTGACAGCACCAGACACAGTCCTCGGTTTTGCTGTCCATGCCAGGCCACCATACGTAGCTGTGGGCCAGCACCTTCATTTGCACGATTCCGGGGTGCATTTCATGTAGAGCCGCTAGTACTTGCCAGCATAGCAGTATGGGTATGACCACCTGGCTGCCCCATAGCAGGCAGCCCTTGTGAGCTGAAAGCTCATCCCAGAGAGAGGAGAAAGCCATGAATTCAGGGCCCACCTGGTTGGTGGGCTATCCCCTTCCACCCAGTTCAAAACACAGGAGAGGATGTGGTCATGGTGGGTGATGTGGCGGAACATGTTGGAGACGAGAAGAGGACAGTTGGGCAGGTCCTTGAGCAGCAGTACCTGATGCGCAGGAGCCGGGTTCGGGTTGCAGACAGGCAGCAGAAGGTGACTGAGGGTGTCGGCATGACCCATTGCCTTCCCTGGGCAGTGGAGGAACAAATACGGGTAGACCAGGAAGATAGACCAGCACAGGACCCAGGGAGACAGCATCTGTGGTGCCTGGCAATCCAGTGCCAACAGGCCCAGGAGGGGCTTGTGATCTATCACGATGGTAAAAGGCCAGCCATAGAGGTAGTCATGGAACTTCTTGACCCCAGCCACAATTGCCAAGGCCACCTTGTCTATCTGCGCGTAGTTGCGCTCAGCTGAGGACAAGGTGCAGGAGTAATATGCCATGGGAACCTCCTGGCTGTCAGGCAGCTGGTGCCCCAGGACAGCCCGAACTCCATACGGGGAAGCATCACAGGTGAGGACGACGGGCAATGTTTCATCCAAGTGCGTGAGGACCGTGTTCAATGTGAGCAGATCTTTGATGGCCTGGAAAACAGTTTCTTGCTTCTGGCCCCAGACCCAGGGGGCCTTTTTATCCAGCAGCTGGTGCAGGGGCTCGGCTTGTTGGGCAGGAAGGAATGATAGAAGTTCAGCAGCCCTAAGAAGGCCTGAAGTTCCGACTTCGAAGTGGGGTAGAAGCATTGGCAATGGCACAGACTTTATCGGTGGCTGGATGAATGCCCTGGGCATCCACTGAGAACCCCAGGAACTCAACCCAATTGACCCCCAGGAGACATTTTTCTCACTTTACCTTGAGGCCACCAGCGTGGAAACGGCAATGTCCTCAGCTGTGGGCGCAGCGATTGCAACAAACTTGGTGGCCATTTCATTGGGTTTCTGTTGGTGCCAAAAGTCCATGTGGCACGCCATCTTAGTAAGTTAAGGTGTGAAATGGCTGGTGAGCATCTTGAGGAGGTCGTCGTATGAGGCCTCTTCAAGGGTCTTGGGTGTGATGAGGCCCTGGGCGAGTTGCAGCGTGGTGATTCTGCAGGCTCTGATCAGGTAGGCCTTCTTCTTTTCATCATCGCTGATGCCCTGAAACAGGAGGTAGTACTTTAGCTGCTCCACCCAGGTTTCCCAAAACTCTGGGTGAGCGGGGTCAAATTCCAGCAGATGTCCCAGAGTTGCAGCCATGGTCCATGTAGCAGTGCAGGGCACGGGGCTCTGGAGGTTCAATGTGCAGTGCAATGCGGTGCTGGTTGGAGCTGGCTCGCTCAGAGGGATCCATCCTCATCGCAAGTAAAATATACTGGGTTCAGATGCATAGAGTGATCAGCTCATAGTTTATTAAGTGAGTTAAGCCAGAACAAGACACCACTAGCAGGGCCAAAGCCCTGCTTATATGCATGCAAAACACTCCAGCCCCCCCCCCCCCACACACACACTGCGGCCACACGGGCCTTAAATGCAGGAGGGCTATTTCCTCCCGCATTTAAAGGGGCCGACCAGACGGCCCGCCCCAAGTCCCGTGCCGAAGCGGGCTCCAATGTGGGTTCCTCCCGCATTTTCCAACCCCCAGGAAAATCAAGTATTTTCCTGGGTGTTGAGGGAGGAACCCGCATTGGAGGTATCTGGACAGTCTTCTCTCGCAAGCATTGTGAGAGCAGGGCTGTCCAGATAGCCCCGCCGGCCATTTCCCCCCCCTTTTACACTTGGGCTCATGGCCACTCATGCGCCCAAGTGTAAAAGGGGGGGAACCCCAACTCACCCAGGTGGCTGGCGGGTCCTTGGCCACCACCGCCGCTTCTCCCGCTGCTGGGGCTGCCTCCGCCGTGGCCGCCTCCGCCGTTCTCACCGCTGCCACTGCCTCTTCAGCGGCCACGGCCGCCGCAGCTGCCGCAGCCGTTCCCGCCGCGGCCGCCGATCCCGCCGCTGCCGCAGGTGTTGGGATGTATAGACATCCCAACCCGCAGTTGAAAAATGTGGCCCCTTTAAATCCGGGAGCCCTCCTGGATTTAAAGGGGCCGTGTGACCGCAGCCACGCACTCCCCATGATAGGCTATTTACAAAACATTACTACTTGACTGGTTTACTCCAGAGTCCTGGTTGGCTATTGTTCTTGTGCTCCAAGTTCAGACAGTCTCTAGGGTGATTCAATCAGGGATGATTCAGTCCCAATACATAATGACTCCTATCTCTGCCCACATGGGAGGGAGAAAGTTATGTGGCCACCCGGGGTCTCCAGCCCAGCCAGGCTTCCCTTTCCCTGCTCTGGATTAGAATTCTTTTTTCTCTCTTGGTACTGCCACCACCAACTAGTCAATTAATGAGGCACAAAACACCTGAGGTCTAGCACTGTCTGCCGCTTTACTGCATCATGGAACAGTTCAGCCCTTTGTATCTCCTTCTGTTACTGAAGAGACCCAGCTGTCAGGTTCCTGACATTTTTCCCGGGCGGGAGTTGGATGCCTGCTGCTCTCCACGTCATTTAGCACTCTCTTGCTCCCCCGCAGTTTGTTCTCATGCCTGTATCTGTTTCTCTAAGCAATGCTTGTAACCTTGAAGTGTTTTTCTAACGGCACTGACTCCAGGTGGTGGGGGTATGGAAACCGACGGGAATGTATGGTGGGAGTTGGAGGAGGGCTGCCAAGTCTGAGCTGCCTCAGGTTTGCGCCTTTTTGGTGGGAAGCAACGGCTAGTATTTTTGTGCCTTTTTACAATTCACCTGATTGGTGCCAGGTTCTGGTTCTGACGTTTGAATATAGTATAACTTATTCTCTGCCCTGTAACTGTCATCACTAACACTGAAAGTGCTTACCAAGTAGACCATTAAGAAAATAAAAGGACTTTGTTCAACATAAGGCCTGGCTTATTGGATCTTACAAGGTTCTCACACCAGCATACTGACATGTGCTCTCTAAAGGAGTGGGAATCAACTGTGGCCTCTCTCTTCCTCCCTCTGGGTATGGATGACCAAACAAGGCTTAATATGGCTCACATAAATCATACTGAAATCATTCAAAAGGAAAAGGAGTTCAATAAGAAGTATAAATAAAATAATAATTAGAATAAAAATGACATAGTCTGCAAACACAACTGACTGAACAAGGAATAAAAGAAAAGGTGACATAACATGCAGTCATATGAATGTATGAAACTTCCTTATACTGAATCAGATCATCAGTCCATCAAAGTAGGTATTGTCTACTCAGAGTCACAACAACTCTCCAGTATCTCTGGCTGGGGTTCTTCATATCACTTACAACCTGATTCTTACTGGAGGTGCTAGAGAATGAAACTGGGGCATTCTGCATGCCAAGCAGATGCTCTAATACTGACTCATGGCCCCTCTTTGCTGACCTAAACTCTGACATACCCCTAACAATGGTGAAGACAGGTAGCCCATTTAAGTTGAAGTTGCAAGCATTTAGAATTCATACATTACCTTGGTTTTAGCACCAGGTCATTTATTATCAGGTCATTGCCTGCTAAGTTACTTGAAATCCAGGTGTAAAATGGCCTGCAGTAAAATGGAGACTGCTTAATCCCTCAAGGTAAATGGCACTTCTTCTTCTTGTCCAGGTATTTTATAACTTCTCCCTTCTGCCCCTCTTTTTGTAGACTTTCTTTCTTTTCCTGTCCCAAAATGAAGGACTGTTCTTGCTTTGTCCTCCTGAGCCCTACAACTTTAAGTGTGACTATGGGCGATGTATGTTCTCCTTTGAATAGGACCAGGGGTCCATTGGAGCGGGAGCGCACAGGAGCGCAGTTCTGGGAGTGAGGAGCCCAGGGGGGTGGGCACATGATCAAGCCCCGCCCCCTCCTCAGCTTCCCTGAGCAGTGCAGAGGCGCAACGCCCCGGGGAAAGCCCTGCTAGGGTCTTTATTGTTTTTAATGTTTTGTTTTAATATTGATAATTTTATCATTGTTCCTTTTATGACTGTGTGCTGCTTTTCCAGAGACTTGCTCAAGGTGGCATATAAATTTTCTAAGTATACCATTTTTTATCTGTGCACATGGCACATAAGTACTGGAGAAATTTCACCAACCCTTCAGCAGCTTCCACCCCATCAGTTTGGTGTAGTGGTCAGGAGTTGGACTCTAATCTGGGAGAAACGGGTTTGATTCCCTACTCCTCCACATGCAGCTGCTGGTGTGACCTTGGGCCAGTCACAAGTTCTCTCAGAGCTGTTCTCTCATGAGCAGTTCTCAAAAGACCTCTCTCAGCCCCACCTACCTCACAGGGTGTCTTGTTGTAGGGAGGGGAAGGGAAAGGGATGGGTGGTGCACATGTCCTGGGTATCTCAAGTCTACTTGAAACCTGGTGGTTTCAAGGGAGTAGGAAGAGAATAAGGGTGTGTTCTTTACGCTTATTTTTATTGCACAAAGTATTGGATGGGGAAGGGAACGGAGGAAGAGCAGGTCAGTTTCACTCACCTGTGGAGTGGAGCCTGAGGGGTGGGTGTTGCCTTCTGACACACTTCCGGTATGTTAGGGATGTGTGGCATATGCAAATGAGTTATGCAAATGAGTTATGCTAATGAGCTCCTGCACCTCTTTTTCTGTGAAGTGACTGCTGACTAGGACTTTTGTGTTTGTAGGACTCTTGAGTGACTGAGGGAGAGAAGATATACGAACCCTCTTGCTTCTGTTTTTTCTTTCTGCCAGCCAGCAAAAGCACCTTATAGATTCTGAGCCTGTCCAGAGCACAAACCCAGAAACCACCCTTTGAGGCTGAAACCTTTGAGATTAATCCAGAGTTCTAACACATTTCAGCCTTGCCCCCCACCCATTTTGATCTTTCCTGACTGGTACCCAGGGTCTCTAAGAGGAATTTTAAGAGGTGGTGCAAAAAAAAATTTCAGAACCCCTCTCCTGCTCTATTAGCCATCTTTTAAAAATCCACAGTGGTTTTAAGCATAAGGTCAAAAAAGGTTAAAGAAAAAAAAGGCTTTGTATTTACTTAAAAATGAGCTTTCCTTGCCTTTTTTGTGAAAAAAATTTCTAATGACAGCATCAAAATTAATTCCTTCAGCAATGTTAGATTCAATACTCATTCTGGCCAAATCCACAAGGCATTCTTGAGACACTGTAGACCTTTAAAAAATTCTTAATCAGTTTGAGTTTGCTAAATGAACTCTCTGCCAAAGCTACTGTTGCTGGAATTGTTAAAAGAATTCATAAACTGACACAAACATTTGGAAACAGGTCACCAAGTCTGTATTCTGTTAATATGTACAACAGATCCAATGGTTTTAACAATGCATTTCCAAAATTTGCCTTATGTACTGAAGGTAAATGCTGCACTTCTGTCAAAAAATCCTCATCATTGAGGCCATCAGGATATTGTTTTGATAAAAATAAAGCTTTTCCTTTCAAATCACTTTCAGACATGGTGAGGTATTTCCACAAGAAATCAAACTTCCCAGCCAACTGGTTCACAGCACTGAGTCAATCTTACAGTTAATCCTGCTGTAACACAGCCTACCAAAACATAAAACACAGATTTTCTGAAGTAGGCTTCTTCTGGTGAACCATCTGTGTCATTCATTTCCAGCAGGTCAGCATCAGGACTGTTATCACACAGCCTTGCCCTCTTGTGCGTAACTCCACCACATCCATGAGAGAATTTTATTTCTATCTTAAAGGTTAATGCAAATTTTTTGGCTTGATTCCACATGCATTTCCAGTCATTTCAAAGTTTTGTAAGTTCTGTGAGGAGTGTTTCAATGTTTTCTGCTTCAGCATCCAATGTAGCATTTCTGGCTTGGGTTACCTTACTCCAGCTCTCCAGGATAGCACATGGTTAAATGTCTGCCTTCTCCAGACCTCAGTTAAGAGTTCTGTCTGCTCTGATAGACTCAGCACCAAAAGATACTTTCCTCCTCACTTTTATTTCCTCTCTTTCCCCCACACACTGACCAGGTCAGGCCAGGTCAGAGAAGCTTTCCCTGAAGTCTCCAGAATTTCCTTCCTGAAGCTTCTCTAGTACTTAACACCTCCAAATCTCTGTTCCCTGCTTGGGGGGGAGGCTTGAACATCCCATTGTCATTTGTATGAAGGTGGACTGAGGTAAGTTTGGTAAGCAATTAAACTGACTTCCCTCCTTCCTGCCTGTTCTCTGTCCAAAGGGAGAAAAACTTTTAAAACTCAGAGTCAAGGTTTTGCTCATTTTAAGCATTTACTGAAGAAATGCTTTTCTTCACAGATACTAATGTATGGAGGGAGGAAAGGTAGCACGATATAGCCTGCTGTTGTCAAACCTTAGAAGCTAATCAGGGTTGCTGTTTGGACAGCAGAACACTAATGCAATGGCCAACACCTCAGCTTCTCAGTTGCCGTAAAAGCCCCTTTTGCTCAGGTCACCATAAATCAGTTATGATCCAGTTTGGTGTAGTGGTTAAGAGTGCAGACTCTAATCTGGAATAATTGAGTTTGATTCCCCACTCCTCGACATGCAGCTGCTGGTATGACCTTGGGTCAGTCACAAGTTATGTCAGAGCTGTTCTCTCAAGAGCAGTCCTCAAAAGAGCTCTCTCAGCCCCACCTACCACACAGGGTGTCAGTTGAGGGGAGTGGAAGAGAAAGGAGATTGAAAGCCATTCTGAGACTCCAAGTGAAGGACAGGGTTTAAATCCAATCTCTTCTTCTACAATGGGGCTTCATCAGGCATGCTTGATGGGCATTTGTAATAGACAAGTGACAAGCAGAGGATCTGAAAAGACTTGAGAATCGCATTCAGAGTATTCTGCAGAACTGGATGACCGTTTCCCCTTACATGTATGTGTGGGTGCGTTCATGTGTCTTATGTGCCATCAAATTGCTTTTGACCTATGGCAACCCTATGGATGTATGGCCTCCCAAGCATTCTATCCTGGCAGCCTTGCTCAGGTCTTGCAAACAGAGCGCCTTTGTGGCTTCCTGTACAGAGTCAATCCATCCCATGTTGGGTCTTTTCCTACTGCCTTCAGCAGTGCCTAGCATCATTGTCTTTTCCAGTGACTCTGGTCTTCTTATTTATTATTTCTTCAATTCTTATTACGTGACCAAAGCCTCAGTTTAGCCATATCAGCTTCTAGGGAGAGTTCAGGCTTGATTTGACGTAGAACCTACTGATTTGTCCTTTTTGTGAGCTGTGGTATCCATAAAGCTCTCCTCCAACAACACATTCCAAATGCATCAGCTTTTTTCTTCAGATAGTGAGCAGCGACTCCCAAAAGTTCCTCCCCGCCACAAATTTTGAGAGCCTTTAAGGTGCTCCTGGACTCTTGCTCTTTTCAACTGCTACAGACAGACTAACGCAGCTGTCCATCTTCAACTTTCTTCCTGACAGGTTTCTTCAGTGTCCAACTTTCACACCCATACATAGTGATGGGAAATACTATTCCCCATTATGCAGATTGAAATATACTGGGTTCAGACACGTGTGATCAGCTCATAGTTTATTGTGATTACAGCTCAGCTCAAAGATGCTAGCAGGGCCAAAACCCTGCTTATATGCATGCAAAACACTCCAGTCCACACACACCAACTCCCTGTGATAGACTATGTACAAAACATTGCTACTTGATTGGTATACTCCAGAGTCCTGGTCAGCTATTCCTCTTGTGCTCCAAGCTCAGCCAGTCTCTAGGGTGATTCAATCAGGGATGATTCAATCCCAATACATAACACAGATACACACAAAAACACATATATTTTATTTATTTATTTTTCAAATTAATATCCCGCCCTCCCCGCGAACGGGCTCAGCGCGGGTTACAAGGGCACACAGTCCAATTCAATACATTAAAACAGATAAAATCAACTAAAACAGTTCCAATAAATAAGATAAATTACTATAAAAGCTTCCAATATCATGTGTTCAGATGGCTACACAATGGTAGGTCTGAGCCCCCTTGCCACCAAGCCCGGGCTGTACTGGGCCAGCTACATCACAGATAGCATACGTGATGGGTGGTATCACTGGTGGCGGCTCCTATTCAAAGCCCTGGCGAAACAGCTCCGTCTTGCAGGCCCTGTGGAACTGCATTAAGTCCTGCAGGGCCCTGATCTCCTCCGGGAGCTCATTCCACCAGACAGGAGCCGCCACCAAAAAAGCCCTGGCCCTAGTGCTGGCGAGCTTGACATCCCTGGGGCCCGGGACACAAAGACGATGGCATAACCCCGACCGCAGTGCCTGCTGAGGTATATATGGAGAAAGGTGGTCCCTTAGGTATGTTGGACCCTGGCCATATAGGGCTTTATAGGTTAGAACCAGCATCTTGAAGCAAACTCAGTATGCTATGGGCAGCCAGTGCAGCGCCGCCAGCACAGGCCTGATATGGTCCCGCCTTGTGAGACCCATCAACAGCCTGGCCGTGACATTCAGCACCAGCTGCAGCTTCCGAGTTAGCACCAAAGTCTCGAGGAGACTGTCGTATGGATCACTGTGGCCAGGTTGTCGAGGCAGGGAACCAACTGCCATGCCAGCTGAAGATGGTAAAAGGCCGACTTGGCAGTGGCTGCTACCTGGGCCTCCATTGACAAGGAGGGATCCAGGAGCACTCCCAAACTCTTAACCCATGATGCAGGCACCAATGGCACCCCGTCAAAGTTCAGGAGTGGGACCCCCCACCCCAAACTGCAATGGCCCAGGCACAGGACCTCTGTCTTCGCCGGGTTCAATTTCAGCCTGCTCAGCCTGAGCCAGTCAGCCACGGCGTGCAATGCCCGATCTAGGTCTTCTGGGCCAGAGTCCGATCGGCTGCCCAACATCAGATAGAGGTGGGTGTCATCTGCATACTGGTGACAACCCAGCCCAAACCTCCAGGCAATCTGGGCAAGGGGGTACATATAGATATTGAACAGCATCGGGGAGAGCACTGCCCCAAGGCACACCACAATCCAGTGGGTGCCTCGTGGACTGCTGCTCCCCTAGCACCACCCTTTGTCCCCGACCTTGGAGAAATGAGATGAGCCATTGAAGGCAGGGGCGTAGAGTTTCTAAATCCCGGGGGGGCAGGGGCTCTCTCGTGCGCGCGCGCGGGACCATGTCCCCACCGCTCCTCCCCCCCCGGCCCCAGGGAGGCAAACCCGCACAGTGTCGGCGGCGGCAGCCAGCTGGCCGGCTGACTGCCACCCGCGCGAAGCGCAGGACCATGTCCCCGCCGCCTCTCTCCCCCCCGCCCCAGGGAGGCAGACCCGCACAGTCTCGGCGGCGGCGGCAGCCAGCTGGCCGGCTGACTGCCACCCACACGAAGCACGGGACCATGTCCTCGCCGCTCCTCCCCCCCGGCCCCAGGGAGGCAAACCCGCACAGTGTCGGCGGTGGTGGCAGCCAGCTGGCCGGCTGACTGCCGCCCACGCGAAGCGCAGGACCATGTCCCTGCCGCCTCTCTCCCCCCCCCCCGCCCCAGGGAGGCAGACCCGCACAGTCTCGGCAGTGGCAGTGGTGGCGGCAGCCAGCTGGCTGGCTGACTGCCGCCTGCACGAAGCGCGCCTCTCTCCCCCCTGCCCGCCCCAGGGAGGCAGGAGGGCAGGCCGGGGGTGGGGGGGAAGGAGAGGCGGTGATGGCCAGCTGGCCGGCCACCGGGAGCACTCCATTTTGCCGGGGGTGGCTGAGCCCCCCCCGGGAAATTTCGGGGGAGGCTCGAGCCCTCGAGCCCCCCCGTAGTTGACGCCCATGATTGAAGGGCCCATCCCCATATTCCCACATCAGCAAGGCAGAGGGTCAGCAGCTGAATGCAGCCGACAGGTCAAGCAACAGCAACACTGCCCCGCCACCCTGATCCAGATGTCGCTGGAGATCATCTGTTAGAGCGACCAAGGCCGTCTCCGTCCCATATCCTGGACTGAAAGGGGTCTAAGACCGAAGTATCATCCAGATACCTCTGTAACTTTAATAAATAATATAATATTATGTAATCCCCTTATACTGTTATGAAAAGGTTCGTGATGTTTCTTATCTACGGAAAGGAATTGGACAGAAAGGCAGGGAATCTATGCAGCGTATCAAATGGGGGAAAATATTTGTCCATGTGCTTTCTGGATTACCTGTCTGTACAATGTGTCACTAGACAGCTAATTTCTTGGAGTCGCTGTTTTCCAAGGTCTCGATATGCATAGAATGCACATGGAGTCCTGTCAGAGAACGGCACGTTCAGCTTTTGTTTGTGTTTTCTACATTCTCCCTGCCTGATTGTTCTCCCACGGAGATGTCAATCTTCTTCCTGGTGTATGAGTCTGGCAAGCATTACTGGTGAACATTGTTTTCCCAGATCTCCTCTTCTCTCCATGCTCTGATCAGCTAAAATTCATTGGCATTAAATCCTACTGAAACCAAAGCTTTCCATGGGACTTCAAGTGCAAGAACATGCCTGCTAAGTCCAAAGCAAGCCTTCCTGCATTATATAATATATACTTCCAGGCAGGGATTATTTTGTAGAAAAAGAGGTGCATGAACTCATTAGCATACCTATTGTCAGGATCTGACAATGATGCCTCTGTACTTTTCTGTACTTCGCTTTCGATTCCTTTGTTTTCACAGACCCTCGCTTGTGCCCCTTATCTGTCTGATTCCCCCTCCCTTCATAGAGCTATAAATGTCACTTTGAAGTATATTAGTTGCTCTGGTTTATGTTGCAATGTCTAGGCGGGAGATGGCGACCCACATTCCTAGGCGTCATCTCTAAACAAATGGCAGTTACTCCCTTGCATTCCCTCCTCCCTTTTTCCAGGCCAGCATATGTTATCTTGTTGTTAAAACCTTGAGAGTTCTTTATGGCCGGGTGCCTGGAGATGTGCCTAGGTTAACACATGTGGGTCACTCAGATCAAGAAGGGAATTTATAACTTTCTCACCTTGCTGTGGGAACCTCAACGGTCCCTTGTACTTTTTCCCGCGTTTACCCTCCTGCCCTGACTGGCTTAGGACCAGGGTTCAATTAAAACCTGAGAGTATATTAGCACTGTCTGTATTTCATTAAGCATCTCTAACAAACATTCAAGAACCTGTTTGCAGTATTAGAACAATAAAGAACTTTGCTTCAACAACAAAGGTCTGATCTCTTGCTGTCTATACAGAAGCCTCACACCTATTAGCATAACTCATTAGCATATGCCACACCCCGACATCACCGGAAGTGTGTCAGAAAGGGAAGCGGGGGGGCATCTTCAAAAGCCTCCCCTTCCCTTCCCCAGCTGGCCTGCCAAGGAGGGCAGGGGTGGGGAATGAATTGAGAAGGGCCCCATAGAATACAATAGAAAGATCATGCTGTTGCCGCCATGTGACTTTAAACAGAAGGGGTTTAAACTTTAAACCCCTTCTTGCTTCACTTCCTCCACAGGCCCGCTGGGAGCTGAGGGAGGGGCTTGCCACCACTGCCATTTTGTGCCCACTAGGGTGTACAAATAAAAAATTTTTTGGCCCAATTCAGATTGGGCCAAATCAAGCTACATCTGTTCCAGCTGCCGAATGTCAGTTTCAGCCCCATTATCCCCTATGGGCCATTGAAGTCAATTGCAAAAACTCATAGGGTATATGAGGGGTTGAAGGAGAAGGGGTTTGAGAGAGAGCCTCCAAACTTATAGGATAGCTGCTGGGGCCTCTCCCCGAAATACCCACCAAGTTTCAAGAAGATCCACGGGGTCCAATTCTACGGGCCCCAAAACAGGTTGCTGTGAGAGTTCTGCTCAAAGTAGTCGAGGATCAGATCTTGGTTGGTTAACCACAGTTCTTTATTTCCAATCTCTACATTAGTACAGCATCTCGGATTATTGTCAGAGATGAGACAGATTATACAAGCGGGTCTATTATACCATTCCAAGGAGTTTGAATTACCCATAGGTAGCCAATCCCCTTAAGGGAAAATTGGCGGGCAAAAAGGTGTCCTGACCGTTTGGTTCTCACAGGAAAAGAGTGAGGTGTTAAGCAGTAAATTTCCTCTCCCAAACCAGACCCCTCAGATGTTACCAGTTCACATAACAATCAATGGCCTCAAGGTTTTTGCATGTGATAAGAGATGAGAGGCATCCTCCCTTGAAGTTCCTGCCGGAGCAGCTGGAATGCAGAGGCAGGGATGTGAGGCCTCCTTGTTCACATAATTCATTGGTGTCATCCTCCCGGTCTGGGCAAGCATCAGTACATTACAGTTACATGGAGTCCCAATACATGACAGTTACATAGGAAAACTAAAGGCATACATATTGAGTAACACAAAGAAGGCCTGACCAATATAATGTCTGAATTAGTAGATTCTGACACACTGGCCTCCTCATAATTAACTTCACCTAGCTTTATCAGGAAACATTTTGTGGAACAGTTTCACCAGTTTGGGAGCGTGGACATTTTCTGAGCGAATCCATTCATTGTGTTCCGGGCCGAAATCAAGCCATCTAACTAAGTAATATAATCGGCCTCTCCGCATTTTGGAATCAAGGATTTCAGTTATCTCGAAATGAGGGGCCCCCTCCTTCATCAGTGGAGGAGGGGCTGGAGGAACTGGATGCCAGGCATTCGGCCCAGGATCTTTCTTCAGTAGGCTGAAATGAAAAACAGGGTGCACAGAACTCAGTGATTTAGGCAATTCCAGTTCAAAAGACACATCCGATATCTTACGCAACACTTTGTAGGGTCCTACATATTTCCATCCCAGTTTCCTGCTGGGCTGCAAGCCATGGATATTTTTCGTGGAGAGATAGACAGAATCCCCTGGCTGGAGATCCCAGCCTGCCGCTCGTCCCCGGTCAGCATATTTTTTATAATCCTCTTTTGCCTGGTCCAGTGCTTTGGCTATCAATGGCCAGGAGTCCTGCAAGGTAGTCCACCAACTTTTAAAATCCGATGGGGAAGCATTGGGTTCATTTTCAATGGTAGGCAATGGTTTCCCTTCAAAACCTCCCACCGCCATGAAAGGAGAGACTCCCGTGGAAGAATGCACAGCGTTGTTATAACTATATTCCGCAAATGGCAACAACTCCACCCAGTTGTCTTGATGATAATTGGTGTAGCATCTTAAAAATTGCTCCAAGATTTGATTAGTTCGTTCGGATTGGCCATTGGTTTCTGGGTGGTAACCCGAACTCAGTGCCGGTTCTATGTCCATCATTTTTAGGAGCTCCCGCCAGAAGTTGGCAACGAATTGACTGCCCCTGTCGGATACCACTCTTTTCGGGAAAGCGTGTAATTTTATCACGTGGTTAAAGAAAGCTTTGGCCATTCCCTTGGCCGTGGGCAATTGCTTGAAGGGGGTGAAATGAGCTTGCTTTGAAAACGTGTCTACCACCACCCAAATAACCGTTTTTCCTCTTGAGGGGGGTAGATTAGTGATGAAATCCATAGCTATGGCCTCCCAGGGGCGAGAAGGGGTGGGTAAAGGGTGCAGTAGTCCCGGAACCTTCCCCCCCCCCGCTTTTTGCACATTAAGCAAGTTTGGCAAGCCGAGACGAAATCGGAAACGTCTCGGCGCATGCGCGGCCACCAAAATTGACGCTGAATTAAATTAAGCGTTTTTAGGAATCTGAAATGCCCTGCTAGTTTGGAAGAATGGCATGCTAACAATATATCTTTACGTTTGTTCAGGGGCACCACCAGTTTGTCTCCATGGAACCAGCACTGGCTTTCTCTCTTTGAGCATTCCTCCAAAGCCTCCAATTCTTCCACTTCCTCGGGAGCATAATCCCCCCCCCCAATTACATGCCCCGATGTCCAACTGCGTTTTCTTGAGTTGGCTCCGAGTGACTACTGCCCCTCCTAATTGCTGGGGGGAGAACATGGAATCAAACACATCTTCCCTTACACTCTCGTGTTGGGGCAATCTGGATAGTGCGTCTGCCAAGGAGTTAGCCTTCCCAGGGAAATGCTTGAGTACAAAATTAAACTTGGAGAAGAAGTCTGCCCACCGCAGTTGCTTGGCATTGAGGGATCTCTGTGTGCGCAACGCTTCCAGGTTCTTATGATCAGTCCAAATCTCGAATGGGGCTTGCGCGCCCTCCAGCCAATGCCGCCACGTAGTGAGCGCCAATCTAATAGCCGCAGCTTCCTTGTCCCAAACAGACCAATTCCTCTCCGTGTCATTAAATTTTTTCGAGATGTAAGCCAGGGGGTGTAACTTCCCATCCAGCCCTCTTTGTAGTATGGCCCCCCCCATGGCTACATCGGACGCGTCTACATGGATTATAAACTCTTTGGTCTCATCTGGGTGGGCTAAGATGGGCTCGGAAGTGAAGAGAGTTTTTAAGGTTTCGAACGCCCTTTGGCACTCCCCGTTCCAGGCAATCCTTTCCCCCGGCTTTCCAGCCTCGGGCCCCTTCCCCTTAGTTTTCAGCAAATCTGTTAGGGGGAGAGTGACCGTCGCAAAGTCTTTTATGAAGGTTCGATAGAAGTTACAAAATCCTAACAGGCTTTGTAATTGTTTCCTCGTTCGTGGAGCCTCCCACTGCACCACCGCCTCCACTTTTGCTGGGTCCATTTCCAGCCCCCTCTGGGAGATGCGATAGCCTAAGAAGTCTACTGACTCACGATGGAACTCACACTTCGATAACTTAACATACAGCTGGTTTTGCAGCAAGGTAGAAAGGACTTCTCGGACTAATTTCACATGCTCTTTCTTATCAGTAGAATAGATCAAGATATCATCTATGTAACATAACACCCCCTTAAACAAGTGCTTGTGTAAGACTTCATTGATCAAACTCATAAAGACCCCAGGCGCGCCACTTAAGCCGAACGGCATCACCAGATACTCAAATTGTCCCAGGGGGGTGTTGAAGGCAGTCTTGGGTTCATCCCCCTCCCTTATGCGCACCCGGAAGTAGGCATCGCGCAAATCCAGTTTGGTAAACACCTTCCCCTTAGCTGCTTCAGTCAATAAGTCCTTTATTAAAGGGAGGGGGTAGGCATTAGTAGTGGAGACAGCATTCAGTCCCCTATAGTCTGTGCACAGTCTCAGACCCCCGTCTTTCTTTTTCCGAAATAACACGGGGGCGGCAAAAGGGGACTTGGCTGGTCGGATGAAGCCGCGCGCCAAGTTTTTGTCCAGGAACTTTCGCAGCTCTTCTCGCTCTAAAGGACTCATGGAATAAAGCTTCCCCTTAGGGAGTTTCTCACCCGGGAGTAGTTCGATGGCACAGTCCGACAATCGGTGGGGGGGTAGCTCATCTGCCTCGGTCTCGCTGAATACCTCCAGTAAATCTCTATACTCCTTGGGCACCAGGGTGGGGGTAAGGGCGAGCGCGGTGGGTTGGGGAGGAGGGGTCGGTGGTCCTGGACCCCATTCCAAGTCCCATTTGTGCGTGAGGCAGCGGTCGTCTACCCAAGAGATCTTCCCTTCACTCCACTTAATGTATGGGTCATGCGAACTGAGCCAGGGGCTTCCCAACACCATGGGGAACTGTGCATTTGGGGTAATGACGAAAGCTCGCTTCTCCCAATGTTCCCCTGTCCCCAGAATCAGGCTCTCGGTTTCCGCTATGCACTCTTCCTTCATCTCCGACCCATCCATTTGGGTAAACTTTAAGGGCTCTGCCAGCGGGGTAACCTTTGGTCCCAACCCTTCCACCACCAAAGGGCTAATCAAGTCCCGAGCACACCCAGAGTCAATTAAAGCGCGGACCCTCATGTGGGTGCCCGATCTCGGGGTCACCACAGTCACTACCATATATAATAGGGGGCCAGGGATGCTCACCGGAGATGGCGCTTCTTGGCGGGGGACCTGCAGCTCTGCGCCGCTCACTGCAGGCCGTTGGAGTTTCCCGACATCTGCGTTTCCATCAGCTCCAGCTCCCCTTGTTCGCTCGTGGCTCCCTCCAGCTGCAGCGCCCGGGGTTTGATCGGGGTCTTCCCTCGGCTAGGAGTGCTCCCCGTCACCGGCGTCGAGGTCTTCGGCCCTTTCCCTCCTCCTCTTGGGCACGTTGAGGCAAAGTGGCCACTCTCCCCACATTTCATGCACAGCCCTTGTCGAAACCTGGCATCTCAGATGTCTTGTACGCTGGGCCGTGGTTTCGCTCTCGGCGCTGCTTTGCTGGCCGCCGTGGCCGAGGTTCCCATCTTGATCAGGGTAAATCTTTCTTCCATGTTGGTTGCTGCCCTCAACCATGTAGCCAACGTTCCCGGGCGGCCCCCCAGCAACACCGTCTCGTAGATCTCCGGGTTAAGGCCCTCCCAGTACTTCTCCATGAATAGTTCCTCTGGCCAGCCGTGGATTTTAGCCGCGATGCGCCGGAACTTGTCGGTGTAATCCCTCACTGTGGATCTCCCCTGGAACAACTTCCGCAGTTGGTTCCGGGCCTTTTCCTCGCCCAGAGGGTCCTCAAATTGATGTCGAAGGGCCCACATGAAGTTGTTCAACGAACGCAGCTCAGGTCCGGGGGCATCGTGCAGGCTCACATACCAATCGCTGGTGGTGTCTTTCAGCTTGGACCCGATGTAGCCAATCCGTTCCCTCTCGGTGGGATAGAGATGACCCCAGCTGTCCAGGAACCGCTCTATCTCCAACATGAAAAAACGCAGCTTCTCTGGGTCCCCATCGAAAGTAGTCGTCAGAGGGTCGGATGGGGCTGGGCGTGCGGCTGGGGCGGCCGGTGCCGGGACCGGTGCTGGGGCGGGACCTGGCACCGGAGGCGGGACGACCGGCGGGGCCGGCTGCACCGGTGGCGCGGGCACCTGAGGCTGAATCGGGACCCCTCCCGGAGCCGCCGGCGGTTGCTGAACTCCTACCCCCGGGCCGGGGAGGGCTCCTTGCATGACCCTCATAGCGTCGCGGAATTGGTGCTGGAGATCGAGGGCCAATTCTCGTAGCTCTGCGGTGAGTTGGAGCCGTAGCTCTCCCATCATCTGGTCCAGTTGGGGCATCTGCTCCCCCCGGTACGGATCGGCCCATACGGACCTGTCCTCTCTCCTTCGAAGGGCGGGCGACGCGGCTCTCCTCTGTAGATCGGCTCGCTGTCGTCTCCCAGGTAGCTCGGTCTCCCTCGATCGAGCGGGTCGCCAGGGAACGAAACCCGTGCCCCTTTCCGGTCGTGCACCCACGAATCCACGGTCCCACGACCGAACTGGCTCCAAGCGTACTTGGGGGTCCCGCTCTGACGAGGAGGTAGGCGCGGGATGTAGTGAGCCCCCTGAATCGTAGTCACCGGCACTTCTGGGGCCCCTCCGCCGCCTCCACCATCGTTCCCCTGGTCCGTCGGGGTGGCGGGGACATCTTCGGGTGTAGGGATGGGGACCGTGTCGTCGTCTGACATGGTCAGGAACGGATAAGTCCCAGTCACAGATCTCTGGCAATCTGTGAGAGTTCTGCTCAAAGTAGTCGAGGATCAGATCTTGGTTGGTTAACCACAGTTCTTTATTTCCAATCTCTACATTAGTACAGCATCTCGGATTATTGTCAGAGATGAGACAGATTATACAAGCGGGTCTATTATACCATTCAAAGGAGTTTGAATTACCCATAGGTAGCCAATCCCCTTAAGGGAAAATTGGCGGGCAAAAAGGTGTCCTGACCATTTGGTTCTCACAGGAAAAGAGTGAGGTGTTAAGCAGTAAATTTCCTCTCCCAAACCAGACCCCTCAGATGTTACCAGTTCACATAACAATCAATGGCCTCAAGGTTTTTGCATGTGATAAGAGATGAGAGGCATCCTCCCTTGAAGTTCCTGCCGGAGCAGCTGGAATGCGGAGGCAGGGATGTGAGGCCTCCTTGTTCACATAATTCATTGGTGTCATCCTCCCGGTCTGGGCAAGCATCAGTACATTACAGTTACATGGAGTCCCAATACATGACAGTTACATAGGAAAATTAAAGGCATACATATTGAGTAACACAAAGAAGGCCTGACCAATATAATGTCTGAATTAGTAGATTCTGACAGTTGCCCCATCCCCTCCATTGTTCTCTATGGTGGGAAAAAACGTTACTTTTTCCCCCCCATAGAGAATTATGGAGGCAATGGGGGCAACCTGTTTGGGGGTCAGTAGAATTGGACCCAGTGGTCCAATCTTCTTGAAACTTGGTGGGTATTTGGGGGAGAGGCTCCATCAGCTACCCGGTAAGTTTGGAGCCCCTCCCTCAAACCCCCTTGTGAGACTTCTGAGCTAACAGCAATAGATCAGACCTTTGAATTAAAGCAAAGTTCTTTATTTCTAATTCTGGAACAGGTATTCGATGTTTGTTAGAGATACAGGAAAAGAAATAACATGGGTTAATATACCTTCAGGCAGGGATGCATAAACATAAAGAGCCAATCAGAATGAATACAGAAAAGCGGGGAAAAATGGCAACTGTTGGTTCTCACCAAAAGGTGAGAACCAACAGTTGCCATTTTTTCCCACTTTTCTCACCAAAAGGTGAGAAAGTTATAAAAATTCCCTTCTTGCCATGAGTGACCCAGATGTGCGAACTCTAGGCTAAACATTTGGTCAGCAACAATTAAACAGTCTCCAAGGTTGAAACAACTTTGATAAAATACTTCAAGCCTGTAAGAGGAGGAGGAGTGGACAGGATGAGATAGCCCCAGCTGTTTATGTGACGACCAGGAATGTGGCAGGCCATCCTCCCGGGAAGAAAGTAACATTAAGCAGGGCAGCAAATTCTACTTCAAGGCAAGCAATAAAACAATTGGTTACAGTGTGGCACAAAGAAACAGAAAGTAACAGCAAGACAGTCATTCTATTGTTAGATCCTGACATCCTGCTCCCTCCAAGACTAGCCCCCCCAGGTTTATCAGGAAAACGTTTGTGAAAGGAGCGAACAAGATTAGGAGCATGCACATTTTCAGCAAGGACCCATACATTAAGCTCAGGGCCAAAACCCACCCATCTTACAAGGTAGTACAATCGACCCCTGAGCAAGTTAGAGTCCAGTATTTCAGAGATCTCAAAATGCTGTTCCCCCTCCTTCATCGAGGAGGAGGAGGATTCGGGTGCCATGCATTCTGCCCAGGATTCTTCTTCAGTAGGCTGTAATGAAAAACAGGATGCACAGAACTCAATGATTTAGGCAATTCAAGTTCAAAAGACACCTCAGAGATTTTCCTCAAAACTTTATACGGCCTCACGTACTTCCAACCCAACTTCCTACTGGGTTGTAAGCCATGAATGTTCTTAGTTGAGAGATAGACAGAATCTCCTGGTTGTAAGTCCCATCCTTCAGCCCTTCCCCTGTCAGCATATTTTTTGTAATCTGCTTTAGCTTTATCCAATGTCTTGGCTATCAGAGGCCAGGATTCCTGAAGTTTAGACCACCACTGGGTAAAGTCCGACTCGTTTGTACTATCGAGGTTACTCAGAGAATCCCCCCACCGCCATGAAAGGAGAGACGCCAGTGGAGGAGTGCACTGCGTTATTGTAGCTATATTCTGCAAAGGGGAGCAATTCCACCCAATTGTCCTGGTGATAATTAGTATAGCATCTCAAAAATTGTTCCAAGATTTGATTAACACGCTCGGACTGTCCATCGGTCTCTGGATGATAACCCGAACCTAATGCGGGCTCAATGTCCATCACCTTTAAAAGCTCCCGCCAGAAGTTGGCAATGAACTGGCTCCCCCTATCGGAGACAACATGCTTAGGAAACGAATGTAGTTTGATCACGTGATTGAAAAACGTTTTGGCGAGGCTTTTAGCTGTGGGCAGTTGTTTGAACGGAACAAAATGCACCTGCTTGGAAAACATGTCTACAATGACCCAGACAACCGTTTTGCCTCTAGAGGGGGGGAGATTTGTAATAAAGTCCATTGAAATGTTTTCCCAAGGCCTAGAGGGAGTAGGGAGTGGATGTAACAGTCCAGGAACCTTCCCCCCCCCCCCCGCTTACACATCAGACACACTTGGCATGAGGTAACATACTCCGACACATCCTTTCTCATGCGAGGCCACCAAAACTGTCTTTGCACCAGGTTCAGAGTCTTAAGGAATCCAAAATGCCCTGAGAGTTTCGACTCATGGCAAGAAACTAAAATTTCCCTCCGCTGGGAAATTGGCACGATCAACTTGGAGCCATGATACCAACAACCATCCAGAGACTTAGTATTTTCACAGTCCTCAGCCCACTCCTTTACTTCCTCCTCTGTATATGCATTAGCACACTTTACAGTCCAGGAGGGGGTCTCAGAGAGAGTTTTCTTTTGGCTCCGAGTTACGACCGCCCCCCCCCCAGTTGTTGCGGGGAGAACATGGAGTCAAACACTTCCTCCCTCTGGGATTCATGCTGGGGTAACCGGGACAATGCATCTGCTAGGGAGTTTGCCTTCCCGGGGAAGTGTTTGAGCACAAAATTGAATTTAGAAAAGAAATCTGCCCAGCAAAGTTGCTTGGCATTTAGCGATCTCTGCATGCGCAAAGCCTCCAGATTTTTATGGTCAGTCCAAATCTCGAACGGCTTTTGCGCCCCCTCCAGCCAATGCCGCCAAGTGGAAAGGGCCAATTTTATAGTGGCAGCCTCCTTGTCCCACACCGACCAGTGCCGCTTGGTTTCAGTGAATTTTTTTGAAATGTAAGCCAAAGGGTGCAAAGCACCATCAGAGCCTTTTTGTAGTATCGCCCCCCCCCCCCATTGCCACATCTGAAGCGTCAACATGAATTATAAATTCCTTAGTCTCATCCGGGTGGGCAAGAATGGGCTCGGAGGTGAACAACCATTTCAGTTCGTCAAAAGCTCTTTGGTGGTGGTGGGGGGGGGGGGGTCCAGCATATTTTCTCCCAATGTTTCCCCGCCTCTGGGCCCTTCCCCTTAGTTTTCAACAGTTCTGTGAGGGGTAGGGTGATCGTTGCAAAGTCTTTTAGGAAGGTTCTATAAAAGTTGCAAAATCCTAACAGGCTTTGGAGCTGCCGCCGAGTCTGGGGGGCCTCCCACTGCACTACCACTTCCACTTTAGCAGGGTCCATTTCCAGCCCTTGCTGAGAAATGCGGTAGCCTAAGAAATCCACCTCTGTGCGGTGGAATTCACACTTAGATAGTTTGGCATATAGCTGGTGTTCTAGGAGGGTCTCCAGCACCTCCTGCACTAATTTCACATGTGATTTCTTATCAGCCGAATAAATCAAGATATCATCAAGTTAACAGAGCACCCCCTTGAACAAATGTTTATGTAACACTTCATTGATCAAACTCATAAAAATTCCAGGTGCACCACTTAAGCCGAACGGCATCACAAGATATTCAAACTGTCCCAAAGGGGTGTTAAAGGCAGTTTTGTATTCATCCCCTTCCCGAATCCGCACCCAAAAATAAGCATCTCTTAAATCCAGCTTTGAAAAGATTTTCCCATTAGCCACCTCCGCCAGCAAGTGTTTGATCAGGGGAAGGGGGTAAGCGTTTAAAGCCGACACTGCATTCAAACCCCTATAGTCTGTGCAAAGTCTCAGTCCCCCATCTTTTTTCTTCCGGAATAAAATGGGGGCTGCGAACAGGGAACAGGGATTTAGTGGGGCTCCATCAGCTACCCGATAAGTTTGGAGCCCCTCCCTCAAACCCCCTTGTGAGACTTCTGAGCTAACAGCAATAGATCAGACCTTTGAATTAAAGCAAAGTTCTTTATTTCTAATACTGGAACAGGTATTCGATGTTTGTTAGAGATACAGGAAAAGAAATAACATGGGTTAATATACCTTCAGGCAGGGATGCATAAACATAAAGAGCCAATCAGAATGAATACAGAAAAGCGGGGAAAAATGGCAACTGTTGGTTCTCACCAAAAGGTGAGAACCAACAGTTGCCATTTTTTCCCGCTTTTCTCACCGAAAGGTGAGAAAGTTATAAAAATTCCCTTCTTGCCCTGAGTGACCCAGATGTGCGAACTCTAGGCTAAACATTTGGTCAGCAACAATTAAACAGTCTCCGAGGTTGAAACAACTTTGATAAAATACTTCAAGCCTGTAAGGGGAGGAGGAGTGGACAGGATGAGATAGCCCCAGTTGTTTATGTGACGACCAGGAATGTGGCAGGCCATCCTCATGGGAAGAAAGTAACATTAAGCAGGGCAGCAAATTCTACTTCAAGGCAAGCAATAAAACAATTGGTTACAGTGTGGCACAAAGAAACAGAAAGTAACAGCAAGACAGTCATTCTATTGTTAGATCCTGACATCCTGCTCCCTCCAAGACTAGCCCCCCCAGGTTTATCAGGAAAACGTTTGTGAAAGGAGCGAACAAGATTAGGAGCATGCACATTTTCAGCAAGGACCCATACATTAAGCTCAGGGCCAAAACCCACCCATCTTACAAGGTAGTACAATCGACCCCTGAGCAAGTTAGAGTCCAGTATTTCAGAGATCTCAAAATGCTGTTCCCCCTCCTTCATCGAGGAGGAGGAGGATTCGGGTGCCATGCATTCTGCCCAGGATTCTTCTTCAGTAGGCTGTAATGAAAAACAGGATGCACAGAACTCAATGATTTAGGCAATTCAAGTTCAAAAGACACCTCAGAGATTTTCCTCAAAACTTTATACGGCCTCACGTACTTCCAACCCAACTTCCTACTGGGTTGTAAGCCATGAATGTTCTTAGTTGAGAGATAGACAGAATCTCCTGGTTGTAAGTCCCATCCTTCAGCCCTTCCCCTGTCAGCATATTTTTTGTAATCTGCTTTAGCTTTATCCAATGTCTTGGCTATCAAAGGCCAGGATTCCTGAAGTTTAGACCACCACTGGGTAAAGTCCGACTCGTTTGTACTATCGACCAGGAATGTGGCAGGCCATCCTCATGGGAAGAAAGTAACATTAAGCAGGGCAGCAAATTCTACTTCAAGGCAAGCAATAAAACAATTGGTTACAGTGTGGCACAAAGAAACAGAAAGTAACAGCAAGACAGTCATTCTGTTGTCAGATCCTGACACCCCTCCCCTCCAGCCACTTTTAAAGCTGCTGCCAAATTTCAGCAGCAATTCAGCGATGGGCCAAATTAGACCAGAGACTGTGATTCGGCCTGTGGCTGCCCTAGTGCTCACTCCTGGGCTGGCGGAGCACTGCTCCACCTCACTCCAGCCCCAAATGACCCCTGCTTCCAGGCAAGGGTAGATAGGGTTGCTACCTTACTGTGAGAATGTTCCAATAGATATAGTCCACAACAGGTCTCCTTAAGCAGTAAATCCTTTATTTGTAGAAAAGATCATTGCAGTCAAACACTTTTTCTGTTAGTAATGCTGTGCTTAGGGATTACATGTATTGATATACTGGATATGAAATATGGCTTAAGAGTTGTCTACCAATCACTAGCCAGGATTTTAGGCACTCAAATATACTGGCCTGAAGTTCCCATAGAAAACGCGGGAAAAGGAGTCCCCAGACAATAATGATGTTGAACATTTCTCAAAGCTAAGTTCCCAAGACATAAAGAAAAGGAATACATAACACCGGTGAGTTTGGCTCACACAAAAACAGGAAGCATTCCTGTTCAAGGACGGGGCACAAGAGATAACACCAGGGAAGCAAGTAGTGGAGTCAGGGCATGCGCGAGCAGGCAAGCGAAGCGAGCAAGCAAGCAGACAAGCGAGCGGAGCACGCATTCCAGAGGAGGGAGTCATGGCCCCATTGCAAACTCCTGGGCGGGACCTGTCACCAAACTGCAGAGAAAATATTTGCAAGCCTGTGACCTTTTCAGAGCCCATGTAAATACACCTGGTAACAGTCATACAGTCTTTAAAAAAATTCATGGCAGTTAACTGACATTCTGCCCTCCCGATAACAAACTCCCCCACCCGAGGTTTTAAGGGATACAATTTATGAAAGGCACGAATTTTATCGGGAGCATGAACATGCAATTCTTCCACCCACTCATTTTCCTCAGGACCAAAATGTAACCATTTTATAAGATAGAACAAACGACCCCTTTTTATCTTAGAGTCTAAGATGTGATCAATTTCATAGTGAGGCTGATCATCCTTTATCAGAGGAGGAGGAGAGGAAGAGGAGGGTCTCCATTCGTTCAGACCAGGATCCTTCTTCAACAAACTGTAATGAAAAACAGGATGCACAAATTTCAATGACTTAGGCAGTTTTAATTCAAAATCACTTTGTTGAGACACCGCACCACTGGGAAAGGTCCCACGTATTTCCAGCCGAGTTTTCGACTGGGTTGCAGACCCTTGATGTTTTTTGTGGACACATAGACAGAGTCACCAGGGGAGAGGTCCCAACCAGGATCCCTCTTCTTGTCAGCATATTTCTTATAATCAGCTTTGGCATCCTCTAAAGTTTTGGCAATTAATGGCCAAGAGTCTCTCAAAGAGTTCTACCATTGGGCAAACTCGGTGGTCCCTTCTGCTTCCTGAGTTAGGTCATGGAGAGGTACCCCTTCAAAAAAAAACCACCGCCATGAAGGGGGTGGACTCCAGTGGAAGAATGCACTGCATTATTATAACTGTATTCCGCAAATGGTAAGAGATCTATCCAGTTATCTTGCTGATAGTTAGTGTAACATCTCAAATATTGCTCCAAGACTTGATTAATTCTTTCGGTTTGTCCATCCATTTGCGGATGGTAGCCACTACTTAGAGCTGACTTGATGCCTAGCAAGTGTAAAAGCTCCCGCCAGAAGTTGGCAATGAATTGGGTTCCACGGTCCGAAATTACCTTTTTAGGTAAACAAAGGAGCCGGAGGACATGGTTTACAAACACTTTTGCCAGACTCTTTGTGGTGGGCAAGTTTTTAAATGGAACAAAGTGAGCCTGTTTGGAAAAGGTATCCACAACTACCCAGATCACTGTTTTCCCTTTGCTGCGTGGGAGATCGGTAATAAAATCCATGGAGATGACTTCCCAGGGACGTTTGGGGGTTTCCAGTGGTTGCCAAAGTCCTGGGGGTTTTCCACTATGGGATTTACTCATTAAACAGGTTTGGCAAGATGAAACATAAGTGGAAACATCCCCCCGCATCCTTGGCCACCAAAATTGCCTTTGCAACAAATTTAACGTCTTTAAAAACCCAAAATGTCCAGACAACTTAGACTCATGAGCTGCATACATAGTGTCTTTGCGAAGGGCTGTGGGGACCACCAGCTTTTGGTCTTTAAACCAGCACCCTTCAGGGCTTTGGGTCAATGAAGGCAAGGTTTTGAATTCACAAATGTTTTCCTCCGAATACGCCTTGACAAATTTAAGAATCCACTCAAAAACAGCGGGGTGAGTTTGCTGTTTGGTCTGGCTTCTGGTTTGCATGGAACCTCCTAATTGTTCCGGAGTGAACATAGTCTCTATTACCTCGGGTTTTTGGGAGTCATGTTGAGGTAAACGGGAGAGGGCATCAGCTAAGGAGTTGGATTTCCCTGGGAAATGGCGAAGTGTGAAATTGAACTTTGAAAAAAATTCAACCCATCAGAGCTGTTTGGCATTGAGGGAGCGTTGTGTGTGCAAAGCCTCCAGATTTTTATGATCAGTCCATATCTCAAATGGCTGGCACACTCCCTCTAACCAATGCCTCCAAGTGGTCAAGGCTAGTCGGATTGTGGCGGCTTCTTTATCCCAAACCACCCAATTCTGCTCCATCTCCCCAAACTTTTTAGACACATATGCCAGAAGATGTAGTTTCCCATCCACCCCTTCCTGTAGTATCGCCCCCCCATAGCAACGTCCGAAGCATCTACCTGAACAACAATTTTTTTGTCTCATCAGGGTGAGCTAGGATGGGTTCAGAAGTGAAAAGGTGCTTTAACATATTATTTATTTATTTATTTGATTCAATTTCTAGGCCGCTCTCCCTACACAGTAGGCTCAAATGCTTGTTGACACTCAGGAGTCCAGTTAAAGCGTGTGCCTGGTTTGGCTGCTTCCTGCCCCTTCCCTTTCATTTTTAACAAGTCTGTAAGGGGCAGGCTATAATGAGCAAAGTTATTGATGAAATTTCTGTAGAAATTGCTGAATCCTAGAAAGCTTTGTAGCTGCCTTCTAGTCTTGGATACCTCCCAGCCTGCCACAGCAGACACCTTAGCAGGATCCATCTTGAGACCCCTGGGTAAGATTCTGTACCCCAAAAAGTCAATTTCTGTTTTGTGGGAATTGCATTTGGACAGTTTGACAAAGAGCTTATTGTCCCGGAGGGTGGTGAGCACTTCTCTCATCAATTTGACATGTGTTTCCATGTCTGGGGAGTACAGCAAGATATCATCAAGATAACATAACACCCCTTTGAAGAGATGCTTGTGTAGGACTTCATTTATTAAATTCACAAAAACTCCTGGAGCCCCTGGAGGCCAAAGGGCATAACTAGGTACTCAAATTGCTCCGGGGGGTATTGAAGGCAGTCTTGTATTCATCCCCTTCCCTAATGCGCACCCTGAAATATGCATTGCACAAGTCCAGTTTGGAGAAGATTTTCCCTGTACTGGCCTCATTTAGCAAGTCTTTGATTAAGGGGAGGGAGTAGGCATTAGAGGTGGATTCAGCATTCAAACCCCTGTAGTCTGTGCACAGCTGCAGCCTCCCGTCCTTTTTTTTCCTGAACAGCACCAGGGCTGCAAAGGGGGAGGTGGCTGGCCTGATAAAATCTCACTCCAAGTTTTTGTCTATGAACTTGCGGAGTTCCACCTTCTCCTGAGAGGACATGGCATACAGTTTCCCTTTGGGCAATTTAAGGCCGGGCAGGAGTTCAATAGCACAATCAGTGTTATGATGGGGGGGCAGTTCGTCAGCTTCCGTCTCCTCAAATACATCTGATAAATCCTGGTATGCAGCTGGGATGGATAAAAGTTCCTCTCTCGCCAGACAGGCACTCAGGTGGCCTGGCGGATTTCCCCCCTCCACATCCCAGTGATGGTTTTTACAGAAAGGGGAGACCCAGGTAATCCGTCCCTCACTCCAGTGGATGTAAGGGTCATGGGCCTGCAACCACGGACTGCCCAAGACCATAGGGAATTGTGCATGGGGGGTGACAATAAAAGTTCTTTTCTCCCAATGTTCTCCTGTGCCCATTATAACATGGTGAGTCTCAAAGGCACAGGGTTCTTTCATTTCGGAGCCATCCATCTGTGTAAAATGCAGTGGCTCTTCCAAAGTTTGCACTCTCAGCCCCAACCCATCCACCACTATCGGACTGATCAGGTCTCTGGCACATCCCGAGTCAATAAGGGCTCACACCCACATTTGGGTGCCTTGCTGGAGATTTACTTCAGTCACCAGTAGGTAAAAAAGGGGCCCTGGAGAGCTCACCATTTGAGGCACCATGGTAGGGAGGACCTGCTGCGTTGTGCTGTTCAGAGCAGGTCCTGGTTGTTTCCCTGTGGCTGGACCTCAGTCTCCACCTCCAAGTTCTCCAGGAACTTGGTATCCACAAGTTGAAGTGTGGGCGGCTTGGAAGTGGGCACCTTTTTCTGTTGCAGATGAGGGGTTGCAGAGAGAGGGGCTCCTCATTTGAGAGAGGCGGCAGGACACACTGACGCAAAATGCCCTGCTTCTCCACATCGGGTGCACAATCCCATCTTCATTTGTAGCTCTTGGAGGTCGTGCGCCACTGGCTTGGCCTTTGCCTTGACTGGGGTGGCCGCGGGAGCTGAGCTTTTAGGGGTGCTTGTCTGATGCCTCATGCGGATTAGAGCAAAATGTGCCTCCGCATCCTCTGCCGCCTGGATCCACCTATTGAGGGTGGTTGGGTTAACATTCCTTAGAACAGTCTCGTACAGCTCCGCATTCAGACCCCGGCGGTACTGCTCCACAAATACCACTTCAGGCCAACCCCAGATCTTTGCCTCTAACCTCTTAAATGCAGCAGTATACTTGCGCACTGATGCTTTCCCCTGTGAGAGGTTGCGTACCTGGTTCTGGGCTTTCTCCTTGCTCATCTGATCCTCGTACTGCTGGTGGAGTGCCCACATAAACTCCTCCATGCTATCAAGCTCTGGGCCAGGAGGGTTGTGAAGACTCACGTACCAGTCGGCTGCTTCCTCGCGGAGTCTGGACCCGAGGTATCCCACTCGGTCTCCCTCATTAGGAAAAGGTGGTCCTAATTCTGCATACAATGACCCGCTTCGATTATAAAAAACTGTAGCTTCACGGGGTTCCCATTGAATGTCGCTCCCAGTAATTTGGTGGGCACGAGGTACCTTTCCGTGGGAGGGGCAGGACAAGGTCCCGGCAATGCAGGAGGTTGAACTGGGGGTTGAACTGGAGGTTGAACTGGAGGCTGCACAGGCAGTTGGACCGTGCCCAACTGTGCCCCTGCCCCTCCAGCCACCCCAGCTATCTGATCTCAGAGTACCTGGGCCACCACATTTGGCAGGTCCGTCATTAACACTGTCATCTCCCGCTGGAGCTGCCGCTGGATCGTGTCAAACCGACAATCCATCTGTGTCCACATCTCCGCCGCCTGGGAAGCCTCCGCAGCACTCCGCTCTGCACCTCGAACGATTGATGACCTGGTCCCCCGCTCCCTCCTTGGGGACAGGGTTTCCACAACTGACATCCCAACCTGGGCCCAGGATTGGGCCCCTCCACTCCAACGGGGCCAAACATTTACCCCGCTGGTGCTGGGCAGCTGCACCAGCACCTCTTCGGAGCTGCACCAGCACCTCTTCTGAGATGGTAACAGGGATCTCAGCGCCATCGCTATTCATAGTGGGGTGATGGACTGTTTCCCAAAAAGGGATTACTAACAGTCTGTGAGAAAGTCCCAATAGATATAGTCCACAACAGGTCTCCTTAAGCAGTAAGTCCTTTATTTGTAGAAAAGATCATTGCAGTCAAACATTTTTCCTGTTAGTAATGCTGTGCTTAGGGATTACATGTACTGATATACTGGATATGAAATATGGCTTTAGAGTTGTCTACCAATCACTAGCCAAGATTTTAGGCACTCAAATATACTGGCCTGAAGTTCCCATAGAAAACGCGGGAAAAGGAGTCCCCAGACAATAATGATGTTGAACATTTCTAAAAGCTGAGTTCCCAAGACATAAAGAAAAGGAATACGTAACACCGGTGAGTTTGGCTCACACACAAACAGGAGGCATTCCTGTTCAAGGACGGGGCACAAGAGATAACACCAGGGAAGCAAGTAGTGGAGTCAGGGCATGCGCGAGCAGGCAAGCGAAGCGAGCAAGCAAGCAGACAAGCGAGCAGAGCACACATTCCAGAGGAGGGAATCATGGCCCCATTGCGAACTCCCGGGCGGGACCTGTCACCAAACTGCAGAGAAAATATTTGTAAGCCTGTGACCTTTTCAGAGCCCACGTAAATACACCTGGTAACAGTTAGACAGTCATTAAAAAGAATTCATGGCAGTTAACTGACACCCACTCACAACTTCGGCTGGATTGGGGTCAAAATACATGCACGTTTAAATCTGTCTTGGCAGGGATTCTCATTTTATCTTAAATATCCTAAGATTGCAATTCTGCACGCACTTGCATGGGAATGAGGCCTGCCAAACACTGGGTTGGATCCAGTAGTACATTTCTACAGATAGAAGGGAGATCATTGTTGCCAGTTCCCCTTTATTCTGTAGATCCCCAGTTTGCCCCCCATGATGTTTCATAGGGCCCCCTGTTCCCCAAGAACAGCAGTTTGGGGTACATTCAGAACTTCAGTGGGACGCAGGGGGAGAGAAAACAGTCCTGTCCTGCCATTGGGAAGCTCTTCTTTCCATGGAAATTAACACCAGATCCAACCCTCTATAGGACTTACTGCTGAATAAACATGTATAAGAGTGGCATGCATATTTATGTTCATGTTTACTCAGCAGTAAGTCCTACAGAGGGTTGGATCCAGTGTTATAGTAAACTGAAGGTAGGGTTTTGCCCTTGTAGGGTACAAAGATAGGGTTACCAACCTTCAGGTGGTTGCTGAAGATCTCCTACAATTGCAACTGGCCTCCAAGCAACAGAGATCAGTTCACCTGGAGAAAACGGCTGCTTTGGGAGGTGCTTTGGGGTGTGGCCATTATACCCCATCGAAGCCCCTCCACTTCTCCAAACCCACCCTCCTCTGGCTCCAGCCCCAAAATCTCCAGGTATTTGCCAACCTGGAGCTGGCAACCCTATACAATGATCTGGAAACCCCCAAGACAGGGGGAAGGGTTTCTACTGCCACTTGCTTTGCTTTTTTTTTTTTTTAAGTGCCACAGCTCAGGTTTGGCTCAGTCACAATCCTGGACAAGCATCTATTTGCTAGCTCAAGCCAAAAAGCACAACAGGACAGAAAGTTAACCCTTTCCCAGAGTCCCTGGAGTAACTGTTCTGAGGTGTTCTCCTGGGCATGTACAGAGAACTCAGTAAAAGTGTAGTAAATATTCCAAGGGGGGGAAATGAAGAAATGTGATTTGGGTACAAAAAGTAGATAAGGGAGGAGGGGAAAAGCTTGGAGGAGGAGGAGAAGAGGAGGAGGAGAAGAGATTGGATTTACACCCTGCCCTTCACTTGGAGTCTCAGAGCAGCTTACAAACTCCTTTCCTTTCCCCTCCCACAACAGACACTCTGTGAGATAGGTGGGGCTGAGAGAGATCTGACAGAAACTGCTCTTTTTCAAGAACTGCTGTCCCCAACTGTTTTTGAGCCTCCGGGCTTCTTTGGAATTTTGACACAGGGCAATGGGTGCACCCACAAAATGGCTGCCTCAGGAGGCAGGGCCAGCTACAAAATGGCTGCCTTGGGAAATGGAGCCACACCAACAGCAGAAACTCAAGAGCAGGGGGGAGAAGAGGAGTAATTAAAAAGCAGACTGGGAAGGAGTCGTGAAAGAACAAAACCAACTCTGTGGTGGCAGCTGCCACAGGAACAATGTTATGTTAATCTGTCAAGGAGATCAACTCTTCAGTGGCCAATCAGAAGCCCTGGTGGGCAGGAGCCCCACTTGGTCCCAGCCACTTTCTAAAAACACTTGGTGGGGACCCAGGAAGGTGTTAGTAGATACCAGGGCACTCCATGGCCACTGCACTGTGGACCCTTGGTTTACATTGAGAGTGACAAGGGTGCAAACAAACCCATAAAGTCCAAAGGGAAACATCTGCAGAAATGTATTAGCTACTTTATATATTCCCTAGCAATCAAAATGCCTTCATTTCCTGTGGGATAAGCCCCAGGATTCCACCTTCATTGCTCCACCATTGATGGTTAGAAACAGAACAAAGGATAGCAGGTTTGAGGTCTTGGTTTATAGAATGTGGAGTGCCACAGGGGGCGATCCTCTCGCCAATGCCATTTAACATCTATATGTGCCCCCTTGCCCAGTCGGTCTGGAGGTATGGGCTGGGTCCATCAATATGCAGATGACACCCAGCTCTATCTGTTACTGGAAGGCCATCCATCCTCCACCCCTGATAATTTGGCTGAGGCTCTGAAGGCTGTAGCTGGATGGTTGCGGCAGAGTTGTTTGAAGCTAAATCCATCAAAGACGGAGGCCCTGTACCTGAATTGGAAGGGAGTGGGAATGGGTATCAGGCTCCTCAAGCTGGAGGGGGCACCTTTGGTGCTGTCAGAATCTGTCAATTCAGCCAATGTATTCTTGCATACATGCCTTCAGCTATCCTATGTATCTAGAGTGTATTAGACCCTATGTAACCATTATGCATTATGTATTAGACCTTTGTATTAATCCTGTCTTGGTCGGGAGGGTGACAACCATGATTGGTGAGAACAAGGAGGCCTCTCATCTCTGCCTCCGCATTCCAGCTGCCCCGGCAGTAACTTCAAGGGGAGGATGGCTCTCATCTCTTATCTCATGCAAAAGAACCTTGGAGCCATGAATTGTTATGTGAACTGAGGGGTCTGGTTTGAGAAGGGAAATTTACTGCTTAACACCTCACTTTTTTCCTGTGTGAACCAAACGGTCAAGACACCATTTAGCCCGCCAATTTTCCCTTAAGGGGATTGGCTATCTATGGGTAATTCAAACTCCTTGGAATGGTATAATAGACCCGCTTGTATTATTTGTCTCATCTCTGACAATAACCCGAGATGCTGTACTAATGTAGGAATAGGTAATAAAGAACTGTGGTTAACCAACCAAGATCTGATCCTTGACTACTTTGAGCAGAACTCTCACAGATTGTCAGAGATCCGTGATTGGGACTCAGCCGTTCCTGACCATGTCAGAAGACGACGCGGTCCCCCTCAAACCTACTACTCCAGAAGAGACTCCCGCTACCCCGGCGGATCCGGGGAACGGGGGTGGTGGCGGCGGAGGAGGTCCCGAAGTGCCGGTGACCACGAGCCAGGGGGCTTACTACATTCCGCGCCGCCCGGTTACTCATCAGAGCGTGACCCCCAAGTACGCATGGAGTCATTTCGGTCAGCGTACCGTGGATTCGTGGGTGCACGACCGGAAAGGGGTGAGGGTTTCGCTCACCGGAGACCAGCTCGATCGAGGGAGACCGAGCTACCTAGGAGACGACCGCGAGCCGATCTATCATGGAGGGCCGCGTCGCCCGCCTCTTGAAGGAGACGGGATGGATCTGTATGGGCCCGATCCGTATCGCGAGGAGCAGACGGTCCCTTTGGATCAGATGATGGGAGACCTGCGGCTTCAACTCACCGCCGAGCTCCGCGAGTTGGCCCTCGATCTCCAGCACCAATTTCGCGATGCTATGATGGCAGTGCAAGGAGCCCTCCCCGGTCAAGGGGTAGGAGCCCCACTACAGCCGCCGGCGCCCGGAGGGGTTCCAGTCCAGCCGCAGGCACCCGCTCTCCCGGCGCAGCCAGCTCAGCCGGTCGTCCCGGTTCCAGCTCCAGGGCCCGTCCCAGTGCCGGCCCCAGTCCCGGCCGCGCCGGCCGCCCGCCCAGCCCCCTCCGACCCTTTGACGACCACTTTCGATGGGGACCCGGAGAAGCTACGTTTCTTCATGCTGGAGATAGGGAGATTCCTGGACAGTTGGGGCCATCTCTACCCCACCGAGAAAGAACGGATTGGCTACATCGGGTCCAAGCTGAAAGACACTGCCAGCGACTGGTATGTGAGCCTGCATGACAACCCCGGACCTGAATTGCGTTCCCTGAACAACTTCATGTGGGCCCTCCGGCATCAGTTCGAGGACTCCCTGGGTGAGGAAAAGGCCCGTAATCAACTACGAAAGCTGTTCCAGGGGAGATCGTCAGTGAGGGACTACACTGACAAGTTCCGGCGCATCGCGGCCAAGATCCATGGGTGGCCGGAGGAACTATTCATGGAGAAGTATTGGGAGGGTTTGAATCCGGAAATCTACGAGACCGTGCTGTTGGGGGGCCGCCCCGGCACTCTGAACACCTGGATGAGAGCCGCCATCGACATGGAGGAGCGATTCGCCCTGATTAAGATGGGAGCGTCCGTGACGGGGGCCAGCAAAGCAGCCCCCAGAGCGAAGCCCCGATCCAGTCTGCAAGACGTCCGAGATGCGAGGTTTCGACAGGGGTTGTGTATGAAGTGTGGGGAGAGTGGCCACTTCGCCTCCGCTTGCCCAAGAGGAGGGGGGAAGGGCCCGAAGACCTCAACCCCCGGAGCGGGGAGCACCCCTAGCCGTGGAAAAACACCAATGAAACCCCGGGCGTTGCAGCTGGAAGGGGTAGCCAGTGACCAGGGAGAGCTGGAGCTGATGGAAACGCAGATGTCGGGAAACTCCAACGGCCTGCAGTGAGCGGCGCAGAGCTGCAGGTCCCCCGCCAAGAAGCGCCATCTCCGGTGAGCATCCCCGGCCCCCTGTTATATATGGTAGTGACGGTGGTGACCCCGGGATCGGGTACCCACATGCGGGTTCGCGCTTTAATTGACTCGGGGTGTGCGCGAGACCTGATCAGCCCCCTAGTAGTGGAGGGGCTGGGACCCAAAGTCACCCCGTTATTGGAACCCCTGAAGTTTACTCAGATGGATGGGTCGGAGATGAAGGAGGAATGCATAGCAGAGACTGAGAGCTTGATTTTGGGGACGGGGGAGCACTGGGAGAAGCGAGCTTTCGTCATCACCCCAAACGCCCAGTTCCCTATGGTGTTGGGCAGCCCTTGGCTTGGGGCGCACGACCCTTACATAAAATGGAGCGAGGGGAAGATTTCGTGGGTGGACGAACGCTGCCAGAGCCACCGGTGGGACCCAGGTTGGGGGCCTGGACCTCCGACCCCTCCTCCCCCGGCACCCGCGCTCGCCCTCACCCCTACCATGGTGCCTAAAGAGTATAGAGACTTGCTAGAAGTGTTCAGCGAGACTGAGGCGGATGAGTTGCCCCCCCATCGACTATCGGACTGTGCCATAGAACTCCTCCCAGGAGAAAAACTCCCAAAAGGGAAATTATACTCCATGAGCCCGTTGGAACGGGAAGAGCTGCGGAAGTTCTTGGATAAAAATTTGGCACGGGGGTTCATCCGCCCAGCCAAGTCCCCCTTCGCGGCGCCCGTGCTGTTCCGAAAGAAAAAGGATGGGGGCTTACGACTCTGCACTGACTACCGGGGGTTGAATGCAGTCTCCACCACTAACGCCTACCCTCTCCCGTTAATAAAGGACCTCTTGGCGGAAGCGGCCAAGGGAAGGATTTTTACCAAATTGGATCTACGAGATGCCTACTTCAGGGTGCGCATCAGGGAAGGGGATGAAGCTAAGACTGCCTTTAACACCCCCTTGGGGCAATTCGAATATCTAGTGATGCCGTTCGGCTTAAGTGGCGCGCCCGGGGTCTTTATGAGTTTAATCAATGAAGTGTTGCACAAGCATCTATTTAAGGGCGTGTTATGTTACATAGATGATATCTTGATCTATTCTACTGATAAGAAGGCGCATGTGACTTTGGTCAGGGACGTTCTCTCAACCTTGCTAAAAAACCAGCTTTATGTGAAACTGTCTAAGTGTGAGTTTCACCGTGAGTCCGTGGACTTCCTGGGCTACCGCATTTCTCAGAAGGGGTTAGAAATGGACCCGGGGAAGGTGGAGGCAGTGGTGCAATGGGAGGCTCCGCGAACGAGAAAGCAATTGCAGAGCCTCTTGGGATTTTGTAACTTCTACCGAACCTTCATCAAAGACTTTGCCAAAGTCACCCTTCCCTTAACGGACTTATTAAAAACCAAGGGGAGGGGGCCCGAGGCCGGGAAGCCAGGAGAAAAGTTGGCGTGGAATGGGGAGTGTCAGAGGGCGTTTGAGACTTTAAAGACTCTTTTCACTTCCGAGCCCATTCTAGCCCACCCGGACGAAACGAAGGACTTTATAATTCATGTAGATGCCTCTGATGTAGCCATGGGGGGGGCCATTTTACAAAGTGATTCGGAAGGGAAACTGCACCCCTTGGCTTACATTTCAAAAAAATTTAACGAGACGGAAAGGAATTGGTCGGTGTGGGACAAGGAAGCCGCAGCCATTAGGCTAGCGCTCACTACGTGGCGCCATTGGCTAGAAGGAGCGCAAACTCCGTTTGAAATATGGACTGATCATAAGAATCTGGAGGCGTTGCGCACTCAGCGGTCCCTCAACGCTAAGCAGCTGAGATGGGCTGATTTCTTTTCCAAGTTTAACTTTGTGCTTAAACATTTTCCTGGGAAGGCTAACTCCTTGGCAGACGCGTTGTCCAGGTTGCCCCAACATGAGAGTGTAAAAGAAGAGGTGTTTGATTCTATGTTCTCCCCCCAGCAACTGGGAGGGGTGGTAGTCACCCGGAGCCGAGCAAAGAAGGCCGAGCTTGACACTGGGAAATGCCAGTGGGGGGGGGAGTATGCTCCGGAAGAGATAGAGGAACTGGAAGCTTTGGAGGAATGTTCCAAGAGAGAGGACAACTGTTGGCTGCATGGGGACAAATTAGTGGTGCCTAAGGCCAAGCGCAAGGAAATCTTGCTAAACTGCCACTCCTCAAAGCTAGCTGGGCACTTCGGTTTCCTAAAGACTCTTAATTTGATCCAGCGTCAATTCTGGTGGCCGCGCATGCGCCGAGACGTCTCGGACTTCGTCTCGGCATGCCAAACCTGTTTAATGTGCAAAAAACGGGGGGGGGGGAAAGTCCCGGGATTATTGCATCCCCTACCCACTGCGTCAAGACCCTGGGAAGCCATAGCCATGGACTTTATCACTAATTTGCCCCCCTCCAAGGGAAAAACAGTGATTTGGGTGGTGGTAGACACTTTTTCCAAACAAGCACATTTCACCCCCTTCAAGCAATTGCCCACAGCCAAAGGGATGGCTAAGGCTTTCTTCAACCACGTGATCAAATTACATGCTTTTCCGAAGAGGGTGGTTTCTGACCGCGGAAGTCAGTTCGTTGCCACCTTCTGGCGGGAGCTTTTGAAATTAATGGACATAGAACCTGCCTTAAGTTCGGGTTACCACCCAGAGACCGACGGCCAATCCGAACGAACTAATCAAATTCTAGAGCAATTCCTGAGATGCTACACAAACTACCACCAGGACAATTGGGTGGAATTGCTGCCGTTTGCAGAATATAGCTACAATAATGCAGTGCATTCATCCACAGGAGTCTCCCCTTTCATGGCAGTGGGAGGTTTTGAAGGAAAACCATTGCCTACTATTGAGGAGGCCCCTCAAGCCCCCCCCTCAGATTTCAAAAAGTGGTGGTCCAGCCTCCAAGACTCATGGCCATTAATAGGCAAAGCCTTGGACCATGCCAAAGAGGACTACAAGAAATATGCTGATCGAGGGCGAGCACCGGGATGGGATCTTCAGCCCGGGGACTCTGTTTATCTCTCTACTAAGAATATCCATGGGTTGCAGCCCAGCAGGAAGCTGGGATGGAAATATGTTGGACCTTATAAAGTGCTACGCAAAATCTCTGATGTGTCTTTTGAACTGGAACTGCCTAAATCACTGAGTTCTGTGCACCCTGTGTTTCATTTCAGCCTGCTGAAGAAAGATCCTGGGCCGAACGCTTGGCATCCAGTTCCTCCAGTTCCTCCTCCACTGATGAAGGAGGGGAGCCCTCACTTCGAGATAACTGAGATCCTTGACTCCAAGATGCGAAGAGGCCACTTATATTACTTAGTTAGATGGTTGGATTTCGGCCCAGAACACAATGAATGGATTCGTTCAGAACATGTTCATGCCCCTAAGCTGACTAAACTGTTTCATAAAATGTTCCCTGATAAAGCTAGGTGAAGAGAATTATGGGGAGGGCAGGGTGTCAGAATCTGTCAATTCAGCCAATGTATTCTTGCATACATGCCTTCAGCTATCCTATGTATCTAGAGTGTATTAGACCCTATGTAACCATTATGCATTATGTATTAGACCTTTGTATTAATCCTGTCTTGGTCGGGAGGGTGACAACCATGATTGGTGAGAACAAGGAGGCCTCTCATCTCTGCCTCCGCATTCCAGCTGCCCCGGCAGTAACTTCAAGGGGAGGATGGCTCTCATCTCTTATCTCATGCAAAAGAACCTTGGAGCCATGAATTGTTATGTGAACTGAGGGGTCTGGTTTGAGAAGGGAAATTTACTGCTTAACACCTCACTTTTTTCCTGTGTGAACCAAACGGTCAAGACACCATTTAGCCCGCCAATTTTCCCTTAAGGGGATTGGCTATCTATGGGTAATTCAAACTCCTTGGAATGGTATAATAGACCCGCTTGTATTATTTGTCTCATCTCTGACAATAACCCGAGATGCTGTACTAATGTAGGAATAGGTAATAAAGAACTGTGGTTAACCAACCAAGATCTGATCCTTGACTACTTTGAGCAGAACTCTCACAGGTGCTGGTCCAGAAGGTGAGGAGCCTGGGAGTGACACTGGATGCCTCTCTTTCTATGGAGGCCCAGTTTACTGTAGCCACCCGATCTGCCTTTTCCCATCTTCGGCAGATTAGGTTGCTGAAACCCTATCTCTCCCCCAAGACTTGGCTACAATGACCCATGCAATGGTCACTTCCAGGCCTGACTACTGTCATTTGCTGTATGCAGGCTTACCCTTAAGGCTGACTTGGAAATTACAGCTGATGCAAAATGCAGCAGCACGCCTGCTAATAGCTGTATTAGCCACAGTCTGTCAGTGCAAGTCACAGGCCAGCCATGGAAAAAAAGATTTCCAAGCTTTCTAATAGACTAGGAGCACCCCTCCTCCCTCTGGCGCTTTCCCATCAAAATGCTCACATGACTAGGAGGAGGGGCGCTACTCCCTCAGTTCTCTCCATGCCGCTGCCAGAGACCCCTAGACAACTAAAGTTCCAGAGAGTTCACAGTGGGGCAGGAGGGAGGGATGTGTGCCTGCACAGAAGACCACTCAATGAACTACAGTTACAGGTAAGTGCAACCTTGTTTTCATCATCGTGGCTTCTGTGCAGTCCCACATGGGAAGATTAGCAAGATCACTGAGTGAAGGAGGTGGGTGTGAAGCTCTCAAAAGGAGACCATAGAGGACAGCTTTATCAACAGTTGTTTAGGGGCACAAATTGACCTTCACCCAGAACTCTCTTATACCAGAGCAGTGAGCTCTGTGCAAGTGTCCTCACCAAAATACATGTGGGAATGTGGTAAAGAAAAAAGAACACTCTTGTTTTTTGGTGGGGATAAACATGCGAGCCATGAATCTAAGCTGTCGGGACATTTTGGTTACTTAAAAACATTGCATTTACTTCAGAGGCAGTTTTGGTGTCCACGCATGCATGGAGATGTGTCCGATTATTTCTCCGCTTGTCAAACTTGCTTAATGTGCAAAGAGCAAGGGGGAAAACCTCCCAGGCTGCTACAACCCCTCCCTACCCCTTCCCGGCCCTGGGAAGCCATTTCTATGGACTTTATCACCCTTGAAGTAAGGGAAAGACTATAGTGTGGGTGGTGGTTGACTTATTTTCCAAGCAAGCACACTTTATCCCATTCAAGCAGTTGCCCACAGCCAAGGGGTTGGCGAAGGCATTTCTGTCTCATATAGTCAAATTGCACAGTATCCCAAAGAAGGTAGTATCTGACAGGGGGTCTCAATATGTTGCCAACTTCTGGAGGGAGCTCCTGGACATTATGGGGGTGGAGCCTGCTCTAAGTTCCACTTATCACCCAGAGACTGATGGACAAACAGAAAGGGTTAATCAAATCCTGGAACAGTTCCTCCATTGCTACACTAACTTTCATCAGGACAACTGGGTGGAGCTCCTCCCCTTCGCAGAGTACAGTTACAACAATGCAGTTCACTCCTCCACTGGGGTTTCTCCTTTTATGGCTGTGGGGGGATTTGAGGGGGTTCCTCTCCTGGCGTTGGGCCAGGCATCCTCGAAGTCTGGCTCATTTGGGGACTGGTGGAATTCTCTCTGTGATTCCTGGCCTCTCATTGCAAAAACACTGGATAAAGCGAAAATGGATTACAAAAAATATGCGAACAAGGGGAGGACCCCGGGATGGGATCTTGAGCCGGGAGATTCTGTTTACGTGTCAACCAAGAATATACAAGGCTTGCAGCCTAACTGGAAACTGGGCTGGAAATATGTGGGACCTTTTAAAGTGCTACGTAAAATCTCAAACGTGTCTTTTGAACTTGAACTGCCCAAAGCATTAAAAGCTGTGCACCCTGTGTTTCATTTCAGCCTTCTGAAGAGGGATCCTGGGCCAAACGCGTGGAGACCAGTTCGCCCTCGTCCTCCTCCTCTGATGAAGGGGGGGGGAGCCTCATTATGAAATTGCTTACATCTTGGACTCTAAGTTGAAAAGGGGTCGTCTTTACTACTTTGTTCAATGGGTAGATTTTGGACCTGAACATAATGAGTGGGTGGCTGGGGAAAATGTGCATGCTCCTAAACTGTTGCATGACTTTCATGCTTTGTATCCCTTGAAACCGGGGGGGGGGGCTTCTTGAAGCTGGCAGGATGTCAGAATCTGACATTTCCCAAGTGGGAGGTGGTTTCCCTGACCCAGTCTACGACACCCGCTCTGCCAGAGGGCTCATTTCTGCTGTTGAAACTGTTATCTGCTTTACTGATGCATATGGCCTTGGCTTGTCTTAACGGCTCCTCTGCCCTCCAGGTGCCTCTCTCACTGCAGCCTGGGAACTGCTGGGGAGGTTTCGGTGGGGTGTGGGAAGGAATGTGGGATGAGCAATCGCACATTTGAGCGTGTTTTTCTTGGGAAGCTAAATGGACATGTAATGTAGCGCCATTTCTGACTAACCTGATTGGTGCCCCTCCTCCCCCTTCACTTTTGAATAATGTATAACTTAACTACAATCCTTTGCTCTGTATCACTAACACAAAACGTGTTGGCTACTATGGACCATTAAGAATAAAAAGGACTTTTAATTCCAGAAGGCCTGGCTTATTGGCTCTGTAAGGGTTCTCACACATACATAGAGTGGTAATGAAGGTGTGCACTCAAAACAGTGTGACAGCATCAACCGATCCACAAGGATGGTTGTGTCAGGATGCTGACCATGCATTACATGAGGAGTGAGAGACAACCCTTGGTAGAGGATTTCAGCAGGTCATCATCCTTTGAAACTTCAAGCATGGACAGGGTATAAGTTAGAACCCTATCATAAATGAAGCACCATGTAAGTGCCTAAATAAAACAAGGGGTTATACCCCTCCATAAAAAAATCAGAGAGGGTTTGTTTGTTTGTTTTTTCCAAATCAGTTGCCAAAAACATTCAACAGCACAGGAAGCAGGGTCCAAGCTTTGCTGCAGTTTCTATAGAGACTCTCCTCCGCACTTAAAGGTGCAAGGTCTGTTACTACAAGAGTGGTGTTTGCCACTCTGAAAAATGGGAGGCTACTGCTACAATTCAGGAAAGGTAATGTGGAACGTATTAATTTGGCAGCAGGTATTAAGTGTCAAAATGGTATTGTGCCATTTAGTTGGGGTTGTTTGGACCTAATACAGCTATTAGCCAGTATAAACTCCTATGCGGGCTCACGTTTGGCAGGTACTCTGCCAGTTGCATTGGTTACCAGTAGAGTTCTGGATCCATTTCAAAGTGTCGGTAATAACCTTTAAAGCCTTACACGGCCTGGGACCAACATATCTGAAGGACCACCTCTTCCTGTATATGCCCCAAACAGCACTACACTCTATGGATCAACATCTCCTGATGGTCTCTGGCCCAAAGGATGTCCGCCTAGCCTCGACCAGGGCCAGGGCTTTTTTCGCCGTGGCCCCTGCCTGGTGGAACAGGCTCCCCATTGAGACCAGGGCCCTGCAGGAGCTCCTTCAGTTCCGCAGGGCCTGCAAGACGGAGCTGTTCCACCAGGCCTTTGGCTGAGGCAGCGGGCGTCCATACATGGTCTCCCTGAGGTGGTTGTTGCTCTGTTAACAATTACTGGCTATGGCCAGGAACTTCCCACAACCAGAATTTTTTTTTTTTGTTATTAGCTGTGACCACCATTTTAATATTTATGATGATGTTTTAAATTTTAATGTTATTATATTAACTAATATATTTTGGATAAATGATTTGTTGTTACCTGCCCAGAGTCCACTTCTGGGAAGGGTGGGCTATGAATGTGAATGAATGAATGAATGATCTAAAAACGGGTGCCCAATTGGCTTGAATTTTAGTCGGGAACAAGGGCTCATCCCCCTCACCTGGTCAGATGAGGGGTTGCTGGACCCACTGAAAAGTGTAGGAGGAAAGCATTCACAAGGGACACATGCCAGCTGACAGCATCACCTATGCAAGCATGCATTCGGCCAGTATTGTGCCACTTGCACTGGCTACCAATTGAGTACCTGGTCCGTTTCAAGATGTTGGCACTAACCTTCAAAGCCTTACGTAGCCTGGGACTGAAATATCTGAAGGAATGCCTTTTCCCATATATGTGCCCCAAAAAGCCTTGCACTGACAGGACCAACATTTACTGGTTACCCTCGGCCTAAAGGACATCCGCTTAGCCTTGGCCAGGGCTTCTTCTGCTCTGGCCCGGCCTGGTGGAATCAGCTCCCACTGGCGATCAGGGCCCTGCAGGACATTTTATCATTCCACAGGGCCTGCACAACAGAGCTGTTCCGCCGGGCCTTCAGCTGAGCCGGCAGGCATCCACCTCAGCTGGCCCCCCTGCTTAAGTTCCCAACCTGCTGAAAGGGCCCATCTGATTCCACCTTGTGGCCCCAACAGATTAATATCACTGCTACCAATTATATTGTTTATTGTTTTTATGATTTTAAAGGGGGTTTATTGTAACAAGTCTTTGACTTGATTTGTTATGATCTGCCCTGAGCCCATTTGGGGAGGACGGAATAAAAATCCCATAAGCAAACAAACAAACAAACAAACAACTTAATAAAAGATTAGGAGCGCTTTTCATGGGATATTATCATGAATGTCAGCCTACAAATGCAGATTTTTCCTTTTAGGCTACAGAACAGTGTATGCAAGTGGGTTACCAGCTGCCTAGACAGAAAAAAATGTGGTGCCCCCTTAACAGAAGCTTTAATAGGGTATTATTTACCAGGTGGCATTCACCTTCCTGACATAAAAAGCTTCACCTGCCCATTTCTACACATTTAGCCTGTTCTCCAGGCCTGTTGGTAACCCTAGAAGTAAACTAACAATAACCCTTTTTTGAGAAGGGGAGGGTTTTTGATTTGTCAGCTTGAAACATCTCTATTGTGCCTTAACAAAGGCTGAGCGTTTCTGTCTGTGACATGAATTCTTTACATATAAAGAGAAAGGGTTTCTCTTTTGGGTTGCCAGCCTACAGATGGCACACCCCACCAAAGTTCACTGTGAAAACAATGATTCTATCACAGTTACAGTCCACAAACTTGCTTCTTCTTTTGTTCCTTTATTTTACTATTTGGAAATAGTAATGTGCTGTAACAGGTGTGAGCAATCAAGGCATGGTGGATAATAGAGTTGCAGAGATAGCAAGGACTGAGAGCCAGCAGATGCCGAAGGGAAACACAAGATTAAGTCAGAGTAGGAGGCGAAGAGCGTTGGGTAAGCATGTCCTTGATGGCACACACTTGGAAAAGAATGAATGACTATGAGTTGTTACTATATTATATATTTATTTGTAAAACAGCTCCACGTATTAAAAAGCAACCGGATGAAGCACTGGGGGAAATGGAATACTTACCTAGGAAATCTGTTGTTTGTTGTTTGGAAGTGGTTTGGAAGCAGCAGCAGCAGCAGTGCATGACGTGAAATAAAGGAACAAAAGAAGAAGCAAGTTTGTGGACTGTAACTGTAACAGAATCATTGTTTTCACAGTGAACTTTGGTGGGGTGAGCCTTTGGTTAATCACTGTGGTCCAGTTGTGGCTTGAACCTCTAGGTGGTGGCTGGAGAGCTCCGGAAAGTACAAGTGATCTCCAGGTGACACTGATTAGTTCCCCCAGAGAAAACGGCTGCTTTGGAATGTGGGATTGGACGGCCTGGGACGCTGCCTGAGCTCTTTTCCCTCCCCAACCGGGTCCTTCCCAGGCTCTACCCCCCACAACACCTCCAGGTATTTCCTGCCCAGAGCAGCCTGCAGGGACCGCTGGAGTTCTGACACAGTATGGCAGGCACAGCCACAGAATGGCCATCACAGGAGGCAGCGCCAGCCAGCCACAAAATGGCTGCTGCCACAGCTTACCTTAATTCACACAGTGAAGATCCATGCACCTTGGTGGCCGCTGCTGCCAAACCAACACTTTAAAAAAGATCTGCAGAGCCAATCAAATCTCCCAATAGTCAGGCAGAAGTCTTGCTGGGCGCAAGCTCAACATAGTTCTGTCCACTTTCTAAAAACACTTGGTGGGTACCAGGAAAGGTGTTAGTGGAGGAAAACTCAGTCACCATATCATTTATAAAAACAGCAACAGTTGGAACTAACCTGGATTTCTGTCAAACTCAGTGGCTCATTTGCCATATGTATACTTGGGGGGGGGGGGAATATGTGTGAGAATGCTTTGCTTGAAAACAGTCTGCAAGGAGAAGCACCTTCCGTCTCTGGGACCTGAGTGACCTTGGGCACTGGCTCTGCCAGGCTAGCCATAGGAGATAACAGCAGGGGGTGAATTATAGGTGGGGGGAGGTAGGAATGTTAGATTTAGGTGGGCTGGATGCCTGGGCTGATTGGTTGAGTCATATTGAGGGGCTTGCTTGAATGTAGTATATCTGGGGGGGGGGTTGCACCTTGGACTTCAGTTCTGACACAGAAAGTGTCTCATCTGGAACTTACTAATGCCTCAATAAACATATTGCTGCTTAAGAGAGTGTTGTTGGGAGCACATTTGTCCAGGAGTCTGACAATTTCCAAAAAACAAAAACAAATGGAGGGTAGGTTGTGGAAAAGGTAGTCCCATGAAATGGGGAAAAAAGAGAAGTCTTTGCCCATTAGAAAGTTCAGGTCAACTCTTTCCTTCGCCTTTATTCCCCACACCAGAGCCTGGAGAAGCTGGCTGGATTCCCCTTCACATTTCCCACCTGTTTCTTTGACATCAGTGTTGGAAGGGGTTTCTACTTTCCATCCAACTGACAGCAAATAAGTTTGTTACCATCTGCCAAAAAGCAAAGTGTAAAGTACTCAGTCCAGAGCCTTCAAGTGAAATCAGCTCATAGTTTATTAGGAGGTTCAGGAACACATGTCTGAGCTGGGCTCGGGGGTCTGCTTATATGCGCACCTAAACCACGCCCCCTGCCTTGCCCACACACTCTGATAGGATTACAATTAATACAATTAAGTCTCCCCCAGATCATTGGCCCCTATTTGCATCCTGGCTGACTGATACGTCTAAATTACAATCCGGCCAGTCTATTGTGTTGTGGAGCGAAGCTCTGACTGCGCCTGGCCATGTGCTTGCCCCGGACCACATGCCCTGACCGCGTGGCCTGACCGCATGGCATAACACCCCTCCCCTCATAGTTCAGACCCTCCTAACACCCTCCTAACACACAAAGTCTTTGAGGTAGGTTGGTCTTTGCCATTCCCTGGTCGAACAGCGTACGGCGGTGTCTCCAGTGGGCGGCTCTGGAGTCACCACGACTGGTTCTGGGGATGGACCTGGTTCACCCATGGAGGCTGGTGTCGAAGATGAAGCAGTGTGAGTGTCAGCTGTCAGGTAAGGCTGGCGAAACTCTCTTGCTGGTATTTCACCAGTGTCCTCGTCTGTAGGCTTGGGAGTGGCGGTCTCGTCCTCGCTCTCCTCTGGTCTGTCCATTGCGGGGGTCAGGAGCCCCCAGTGCAATTGGTCCATGTGGCATTTCCAAAGCTGTTCTTCCCCGGTGACCTCGTAGGATAGAGGCCCTGCTACATGCACTATCTGGCCTGGCAGCCAGGCCGGACCCTTGGCATAGTTCTTAACATAGACTGGGTCCTTCAGGAAGAACCCTTGGGGAGCCTTCTGCTGTTCTGGGCCTATGCTGTGTTCTGGAGCACGGTCAGGATGTAGATGGTCCATTCTGGTTGTGAGCTGCCAACCCATGAGCAGTTCTGCCGGACTGCACTCAGTTGCAGTGTGGGGTGTTGTTCGTTGGCCAAATAGGAATGCAGCCAGCCTGTAGTTCCAGTCACCCATGTCCATGCATTGCAGGGCTTCCTTGGTTGTGCGCACCATGTGCTCAGCTTGACCATTGGTGGCTGGATGGAATGGGGCAGAGCAGACATGCCGGATGCTGTAGTAGTTTACGAATGCCTGGAACTCCTCTGATGTGAAGGCCGAGCCATTGTCGGTCACGAGGGTGTTGGGAATGCCATGTCTGCTGAACATGCACCACATGGCCCAAATAGCAGCCTGCGAGGAAGTGGCGGATACTGGTACCACCTCCAGCTACTTGGTGTAGCTATCTACCAGTATAAAAAAGAGTTGACCCCAGAATGGCCCCTCAAAATCTAGGTGGAGCTGGCTCCAAGGCTTGTGGGCCAACTCCCAAGGGCGCTCTGTGAGGCTTCTGAATAGACAGCAACAGATCAGACCTTTGTTGAATCAAAGTTCTTTATTGTCCAGTACTGCAAACAGGTTCTCAATGTTTGTCAGAGATGCTTAATAAAATACAGACAGTGCTAATATACTCTCCAGTCTCAATTGAACCCCAGCCCTAGGCCAATCAGGAATAGAGGGTGAACACGGGGAAAAAAAAGGGGACCGTTGAGGTTCCCACAGCAAGGTGAGAAAGTTATAAATTCCCTTCTTGATCTGAGTGACCCACATGTGTGAAGCTAGGCACAACAATTCCAGGCAAGTGGCCATAAAGAAGCGCCCAAGGTCTTCACAACAAGATAACATACTCTGGCCCGGACATAAGGGAGGGGGAAATGCAAGGGAGTGAAGACCATTTGTTATTAGATGATGCCTAGGAATTTGGGTCGCCACTCTCCCACCCAGAAATTGTAACACAACCCAGAGCAACCAATATACTTCAAAGTGACATTTACAGCTAGTCAGGGAGAAGGGGGGTAAGACAGATAAGGGATGCATTCAAAGGGTCCACCAGAACAAAGAAAATGAAAGCAAAGTACAGAGATGCTATTGTCAATTCCTGACACGCACTGGTGCTTGTGGCGGATCAGGCCATGATTTCTGGCATTTGCAGCGCTTGTGGACCAGTTCCTCTACCTTTCGATCTAGGCCTGGCCACCACACATAGCTCCGGGCCAGGGCCTTCATCCAGACAATGCCTGGATGTGTGTCATGGAGTGCGGTCTGCACCCATTTGTGTAGCGGCCCAGGGATTACCACCCTCGCTCCCCATAGCATACACCCTTGTGCGCTGACAGCTCGTTGTGCTGGGCTGTGAAAACTGCAAATTCTGGCCGGGGCATGCTGGGCCACCCCTTCCCACCCAGTCCAAAACATGGGAAAGGGTGCGATCCTGGGCGGTGAGCCAGCAGACTTCAGTTACCTGAACTGGCCGGTCCGGCAGGTCTTCCAGCAGAGTGATGTGGTGTGTTGGAGCAGGATCAGGGTCGCAGGACGGGAGTGGCAGGCAGCTGAGGGCATCCATGTGTCCCATGGCCTTCCCCGGGTGTTGGACCAGCTCATATTGGTAGCCAGCCAGAAAGATGGACCAGTGCAGCACCCTGGATGAGAGCATCTGGGGGGGGGTTGACAATCCAGAGCCAGGAGCCCCAGGAGTGGCTTGTGATCCATTGCCACTGTGAAGGGCCGGCCATACAGGTAATTATGGATTTTTTTTTATACCTGCTATGATTGACAGGGCTTCCTTGTCTATTTTCGCGTAGTTGTGCTCGGCTGCCGACAAGGTGCGGGAAAAATAGGCAATGGGTACTTCTCTCCTGTCTGCCAGGTGGTGTCCCAGGATGGCCCCCACTCCACAGGGTCAGGTGAGGATTACTGGGAGGGATTAATCAAAATGGGCCAAGACTGTGTTGGAAGTCAGCAGCCCCTTGACGGCCCGGAATGCCGCTGCGTGGTGAGGACCCCAGGACCAACAAGCGTTCTTGTCCAGGAGCCAATGGAGGGGCTCCGCTACCACCGCCTTGTGGGGAAAGAAGGCGTGGTAAAAGTTGAAGTGTTCTAAAAATGTCTGTAGTTCTGATTTGGAATTGGTGTGGGGGCCTCTGTGATGGCACGAATCTTGTCGGCAGTTGGGTGTATGCCCTGGGTGTCCATGGTGAAGCCAATGAACTCGACAGATGGAAATCTCAGCGGGCACTTCTCTTTCTTGGCCTTGAGGCCCACGTTGCTGAAGCATTGGAGGACGGAGCGGAGCCGGGTTGTGAAGGACTCGACGTATGGTGCGGTGATCAGAACGTCGTCGAAAAATGGCTGGACCCCGGGGATAACTTTAAGCAAGGTGTCCATTAGTTCCTGAAATATCCCCAGGGTGATGCTGACCCCGAACTGGAGGAGCCGTACCTTGAATGGTCCTTGGTGAGTAACGATGGTCTGTGCCTCCACTGTGGCCTCGTCCACCAGGAGCTGCTGGTAGCTTTCCGAATATCCTTGCACCTGCTAGGGAGGTGAGGACTTGGCTCACCACTGGCAGTGGAAACGCATAGTCCTGGAGTGCCCAGTTGAGGGTGCATTTGTAATCTGCACAAATGCATATGTCTCCATTTGGCTTCATGGGGGTGATGATAGGAGTCTCCCATTTGCCATGTGGGATAGGCTCCAGGACCCCTTGCTTGACTAGCTGGTTAAGCCCTTTGTCTATTCTGGGCCAGACCACCAGGGGAGATTGCCTGGCTGGCATCCGTATTGGCTGAATGGTTGGGTCCAGTTCCAGCATTACTGGTGGGCCCGTGTATTCTCCGAGTTTTCTGATGAAGATGGCCAGAAACTCATCACAGACGAGTAAGTCTGCGCTGCGGAGTTGGTTTACGCCTGTTACTCCCAGTCCTAGGGGCCCAAACCATAATAGCCCTAGCAGGCTAGTCAGCTTTCCTTCGACCACTAAGAGGTCCAATTGTCTGCAAAAGTCCTTGAACTGCACTCTGAAACTTCCCCACCCCTTGATTGCTACCAGGTTCTTTTGAAAGTCCCGGAGCTTGAGGCCCAGTGGCTTTCACAGTGGGGGCCCCCCTTGTGGGCAGAGTCTCTTAAGGGTATCTGTGGAAATAATGGAATATGCGGACCCCATGTCTAATTCCATCTGTTAGGGGGACCCCTCTATGACCACGGGAAGGAAGATTTTGTTGGGGGTGTCTTGGGGCAAGTTAAGAACCTGAGTCGATGATGTGGAGTGTAGATCGGCCGAATTGAGGTGCACAGCTTGGGAGTGTCGGGAGGCCCAGGAGTGGCAAACCCAGGCGATGTGGCCTGTCTTGCCACAGGAATGGCATGCTGCGTCGTGAAAGTGGCAGGTCCAGCGGTTGTGGGGATCGCTGCAGCTGGCACATGTCCTTGGGGATGTGGAGGTCTTTGGGGTGACCTGCGGTGAGGCAGCAGCAGGTTTCGGTTGTCCCCTCCAGTCTGGCCTTCGGAGCTGCAGGACGTCCTCCTCCTCATCAGACGTTGTGGCAGGGCTGTGAGCAGTTGCCAGGCAGTGTGTGGTGGACCCCTGGCGGTCCTTTTGCGCATTTCCAAGCGCAGCTGCGGTTTCACATGCCACATCCAGCCACAGTTCATTGGTGGTCATGAGCTTCCACTGGAGCTTCAGCTCGCAGACCCACCCATACAAACTGGGTTAACAGCGTGTCCTCAATTTCCTGAGGGGAATTTGCACCCTATGGCTAGCCACTGGAGGTCTGCCATGTAGTCAGCAGCTGACTCACCAGTCTTCTGTGTGTGGGAGCAGAAGTCCATCCACAGCCCCATCTTAGATGGTTTTGGCATGAAGTAAGTGGTCAGCACCGTGATGAGTTCCTCGTAGCTGGCATTGTCCAGCATCCTGGAAGTGATTAAGCTCTGGATCAGGCAGACCGTGGAGATGCCACAAGAGCTGATCAGCCAAGCCTTCTTCTCAGCATCCTCTGTCTCCTGGACTAGGAAGAAGTATTTCAGGGTTTGCACCCAAGCTTCCCAAAGCTCAGGGCGAGCAGGGTTGAATGTGGAGAGCTGTCCTGGAGCGGCTGCCATCCTCTCAGGAGTGGTGAGCGATGTCCTCTGGGGCGGTCAGCGGTGCGGGGAGGCACTGGAGCCTAGCAGTGCCAGTCGCTGTTGGATTGGAGCTTGATGCTGTCCTGGAGTCGGAGCTGGTGTCACTCAGCGGGATCCCACCTTCATCGCCAGTGTAAATTACTCAGTCCAGAGACACCTTCAAGTGAAATCAGCTCATGGTTTATTAGGAGGTTCAGGAACACATGTCTGAGCTGGGCTCGGGGGCCTGCTTATATGCGCACCTAAACCACGCCCCCAGCCTCACCCACACACTCTGATAGGAGTACAATTAATACAGTTAAGTCTCCTCCAGGTCATTGGCCCCTATTTGCATCCTGACTGGCCGATAGGTCTAAATTGCAATCTGGCCAGTCTATTGTGTTCTGGAGCGAAGCTCTGACTGCGCCTGGCCCTGTGCTTGCCCCGGACCGCATGGCCTGACTGCATGGCTGTCACCATTAGAACACAACACAAAGGTAAGCAAATTCTCGGAGGGGAGTTGAAACTGGGGCAGTTTGAGGGGAATAAAGGTATAATAATGAGGAAAGGACTCTATATTGTATAACATGGATTTGGAAAGCACAAAGGACTGTGTGGATTTTGGCGACTGTGCCTGAGCTGGCCGGTTTTAGTGACTGATTGTAGTTCAGCCAAGGAATATGGGACCTCATTCTCACTTCCGGCGTTTCAGTTGTGCCTCTCCAAGTCCCTTCTCACCTAATCAAAGAAGGGGTATAATTTTGTCAGCAGGAGTCAACAGCTGCTATCTCCACAACACAAAACTGCTTCTCTGCTGCAGGGTTTTGCCCAGATTCCTATTGCCAGCAAGGTGGCCTCCTCCCGGATGAGGGTTGCCAGGTCCTTCCTGGCAGCTGGTAGGGTTGAGGGGGGGACTTACCAGAAGCAGGATGGAGGCCCAGCTGCTGCTGCAGCAATTTGTCAATGTCACTTTCGACATGACTCAGAAGTGATGTCATCATGCAGTGATGGCAGGTGATACTCTGGTATTTGGGCAAAAACTCTATGGTAAATTTGGCTCAGACACCAGAGCATTGCCCATGTGATGATGTCACTTTCAGGTCACATCAGAAGTGACATTGTGTGAGACTTCTGATTAGTGATACCAGATACAGAATGGGAGGAACTGATATACTGTATTCAAACAAGGGTAAAAGCACGGGTGCCAATGAGAATAAAAATATCAAGCGCCAAAATGTGCTACTGTTACTTTCTCGGGAAAAAAGGCACGTAAGCGGAGCTAAATTCCCATCCCCGGCCCTGTGTGTGTAATCTACGTGCATTCCCACGCAAAAGACACCTGGAAGAGTGGAGGCCCAGTTGCCCAAGGTTACAAGTGCAGCAACAGAGATAACTGAAGTCTAGCAAAATAGATGAGCTCACTCTGAAGAAGGAGGGGGTGAGGGGGGGGGGAACCGCCAGAAGGGAAGCTGATGCTGATCTCCCGCCGGGACCTGTAACAGGGACTGCAAAAGGGAAGCAAAACATGACAGGGAAACTGACACATTAACTTGCTGCTGCAATGTTGACTGGTCCTTGCTCTTTGGCAGGGTGGTGGCGCCTGGTGGTGGGGGACCCCGCAACTCTATCCTTGATCGATCTGCCTGGCCACTATGGTCGTCTTCGAAGGCCTTGCTCCGGGGGACCCTGCCTTTTGAGATTAGGCTGGTGGCACCAAAGCTCTGGAACTCTTTCCCCAGGCTTGTCTGTCTCCTTCTGTTGCTGTCTTCTACCAGAGGGTGAAGGCTCTTTGCTTCATTCAGCATTCTCTCAGTGATCCCTCCTTCCTAACCAATGTTATAATTGCTGTTTTTATATTTTGTATGTATTTTAACTCTAGTCTTACCATTGTTTTGGTTTTGGGGTGGGGGTTTAATGGTTTTAAAATGTGGTCTTATTGTGTATGTTTTAAATTGTTTGTCGTCTTGGTGGCCATTGTAAGGGTAGAGAGGCAGCATACAAATTTTGTTTTAAGTAGTTGATCTGGTGGACCAGTGCACAGATAAAGTTGTCAAAAGTTACACTGACAACATTATTTCTTGATGAAAATTGGTTCCTTTTCAGTGATGGTAGAACATCATGGCTCACACACAGAGAGAATATCATGTACTTTGCTCAAATGTACAGTGTTTGGTCAGAAGCACTCCAAGTCCACCTCTTATATGTTTGTATTTTTATTTAATTCTTTTATATATTATTTAAAGTGTTTCACATTTGCTGCCCAGGGGACCCTGATGAAGTGGAAAGGTGGCATGAAAATGTTTAAATTAAATAAAGCAAATATCTTTCCTCTTTTGTTGGAAGACTTATGTCTGAGAAGAAATACAGGGAAATTATACCCCCCAACATCATTGGCATTGACAGTGGCAACTTCCACGCAAGGGTTCCCCCCCCCCCCCAATGGGGCCATTAGAAAGCCCCTGCATGAAAGGGCATCCAAATACTTCATGCTTAGGTTTGCCAGCTCTGGGTTGGCAAATACCTGGAGACTTTGGGGGTGGAGCCTGGGGAGGGTGGGGTTTGGGGAGGGGAGGGACCTCAGTGGGGTATAATGCCAGAGAGTCCACCCTCCAAAACAGCAGTTTCATCTAGGGGAATTGATCTCTGTAGTCTGGAGGTCAGTTGTAATTCCAAGCATTATTCATGCCATTTCCACGATTTTCCCTTTATGTCAGAGCAAAGAACTATTCAAAGGGGAATCTGCAAAGTGGCTGCAGGGAAGAGTCCATGTGGACATTCCCTCAGTTACCACAACTGGGAGGGGGGATGAGAGCTAAGCTTCCCCCTTTCTAGGTCCTTAGAGGGTTTCTGCCTTGTTCCTTTGATGTGAGAAGTCTATTTCAAGAGGCTGTTCTCCGATGCTAAAGGGCCTAGTACATCTGTTATTATTCCTCTTGATGTAACAGCTTCCTGGCCAGAGGAATCAATTAAGGAGGTAATTTGCCTTTTCAAGGGATTAAAATTAGGAAAAGGTCTGGGCTCTGATCTAATCCCTAATGAGCTACTCAAGGCTGATCCATTATGGTGGGCCGCAGTCCTGGCCCCAGTTTTCACTCACATTAACATCAATGGACAAATACCTGATTCATGAAAACATTATTTATTTATTTATTTAGAGTTATATCCCGCCTAGCCGAGTTACTGGCTCAAGGCGGCTAACAACAATTTAAACCAACAGTATAAAAATTCAGCATAAAATTATAAAACCAACAGGAAACCACAAAAAGACAGTGGCCCACAGTACATCCAATGCTGAGCGCGGAGCCTAGCAAAAACCTGGGTCAGGAGGCTTCACCAGTCCATTTCCCAGGCTGAGCTTCCCTCGGCATTCTCCAGGGACCCCTTTCCCCCCCCAGTGGCGGCTCCTAATTAAAGGCCTGGCGGAAGAGCTCCACTTTGCAAGCCGTGCGGAACTGCATAAGGTCCCGCAGGGCTCTGATGTCATCTGGGAGCTTGTTCCACCAGTGAGGAGCCGCCACTGAGAAGGCCCTGGTCCTGGTGATCACCAACCTGGACATTCTATTATTGTCCTGATATTTTAAAAGAGGTCAAAAAGTGATCCATCCTGTTATCGACCAATCAACCTTCTCTCTTCTCTAGGAAAACTATATTCGAACTACTTACTAAAGAAGCTCCTGGATTGGATGGAATCAGAAACCATTCCGGGGCATGAACAGATAGGATTTAGGTGGAATTCCTCAACATATGACCATTGCCTAGTTCTCTAGGCAATGAGAGCCAGTTTGGTGTAGTGGTTAAGTGCGCGGACTCTAATCTGGGAGAACCAGGTTTGATTCCCCACTCCTCCACTTGCAGCTGCTGGATGACCTTGGGCAAGCCATAACTCTGTACCACCTGTTCTCTCAAGGACAATTGTCTCAGAGCTCTCTCAGCCCCACCTACCTCACAGGATGTCTGTTGTGGGGAGGGGAAGGGAAAGGAGTTTGTAAGCCTCTCTGAGACTCCCTTGGGGAGTGAAGGACGGGGTATAAATCCAATCTCCTCCTCCTCTTCTTCTTCTCTATCTCCTGGCTGAGAAATATTAATCTTTTTTGGGGGGAAGATTATATGAGGCTTTTACTGACCTCAGGGGGGCCTTCGACTCCATAAATCGCCTAGATTGTCCTACCATGGACAAAAGGCTCCTAGGACTTATTCAACGTTCATACTCGGGTTCGACTGCCCAAGTACAATGTGGGTATGGTGGGAATTTAACAAATCCATTTAATTTGGAAAAGGGGTTTTGTCAAGGATGCTTGTGGGCACCTTTAATTTATACTTAAATGATGTAGCATCAATTTTTGATGATTATTGCCATCCACCAAAACTAGCTGAGATTGTTGTAACTATTTTGCTTTATGCGGATGATGCCATGATCTTGTCCTGAAGCAGGGTTGGGCTAAAAAGGGCCTTGCAATCTTTGTCCAATTATTGGTGTAGAGAAAGTCTGGTGATTAATTACCCAAAATCTAAGATCCTAGTTTTTACCAAGACCAGAAAATGGAACCTGTCTCAATGGTCTATCAATGATTCCAATACTGAGCAAGTCAAAGCCTTCTCCTATTTGGGGATTCTGTTTTCAGCAGATCTATCTTGGACTCCACAGTTTAGAACAGTGCTTAATAAAACAAAACCTTGTGGAAGCGCCATAAATAGGTTCTCCCATGGTAAGTATGTGTGTGTGTGTGTGGGGAAGTATATTCCTGGACCGGTGCAAGCCTTTAATTTGAAAGTGGCTCCCCTCATTCTTTATGGTTCAGCTATTTGGATTAAAGCTATCTCTGATAATACTGACCAACCACTAGCCCAATTCTTAAGGGAAATATTGAAAACTCCCTGCTGCATGTCAAGTGTCAAATTACGGGCAGAATTTGGAGAGATATCCTTAGAAGCAAGAGCATGGCTAGTTGCCTTCAAACTGAGATGAAAACAGCTCTGTGCTGAAGATGGTTTGTTAGCCACTTTAAATCAGGATATCCACAGATCAACTTGGATGAAAGCCCTGGATGAGAAACTGATGACAGTTGGAATGTTGATCGATGATATTTTTGAGATGGGCAAAACCAAGCATTTTCTCTGATCAAAAAGCGAGTCCTGGAAATCAACCATGGTAGATTGATTCTGAGAGCCCACAGAGTATGGTCACCCCTAATTTTTGACTTTCTTACCAAAAATCTTTAACACACAAACCCCTGGTTATTGCAGAGCTTTTTTGTTTGCAAGACTGAACATTATATCTACAATGGTTTTGCAAGGGAAATTTTTGAATAGGCCCTACACTGACAGAATTTGCCCTTGTGGCCTTTAACAGGATTGATACATCCTTTCATGCCCTGCTGGAATGCAGATTTTTTGAGATTATGAGGGATTTTACTATATTAAGCCTTTATTCAATCAACTGGCCCCCTATAGTTTGGAAACCCTGGCTCTTTTGCTCAGTGATAAGGATCCTAAGATCACTCTAGCAACTGCACAATTTGTCTCAGTCCTTTTAGCCCTTGCATCTAAAAATAAGAAATAAGTGTCTTCTGTTGCTCAAGATTCATGAACTGATGAGCTTCTAAGGGTACAAAGGAAAGGGCTTTCACCTCTCCCCCTACTAAGGAGCATTGTACAGTTACAGCACAGTGCAGAAGAGAAAAGGAGACGAAAGTGGAACCTGGGCTGCAGTGGACCTGGGTGTGATAGACATTGTGCCTCAGCTTTTGTGCTGTTTGACTGGTAGGGTTAAATACTAAATAAACCACAACCCCAAAGAGCATGAACAATGAAGATCACAAAAGGTTGTGAAAAACGATATTATAATGTAATGCAGTGAACAAATACAATAAATATTATAACATAACACAATATAATATAGACAATGAGTTCAGTTCTTCTGATGAGGTTTTTCAGAATAAACTTTCTTGTTTCATCCATGGACTTCATCCATACAGGAATATTTGGTAGGCTGCATGATGCATAAGGGTATAATTATCAAAAACATCATCAGACGAATAGTACCCGGGCTCCGTTGGGGCCGGGGCGCGCCGGAGCGCCGCTCCGGGAGAGAGGAGGGCGGGGGGCGGGGCCAGCGAGGGCATTTGGGGCAGTTCATGCAGGGCTCTGCTGCTGCCGCTCACTCCGCTCCCTCCCCCCCGCGCAGGGCCCGATCCGCCCACCCGCGTGGCTTCTGTGAAGGGAGGTGGGCGGGGACGGAGGCGCGTGGAGCTCTGCCTTGCTGGCTGCGCCTGAGCTGGGCTGGGCCGGCCTCTCCCTGGCAGGCGGGGGCTGGTGGGTGCGGCGCATCCAGGGCTGCCTCGGGGGGGCGGGGTGAAGGAGCAACGGGGCCGCCTGGGCCGCCGCATGTGCTGGACTGCGCTTGAGACCATGCCGCCACTGGAGGAGCTGTGCCCGCCACGCGCGGCGGCGCCTTCTCGATGGGCAGCTCCCACCTGATCAACAAGGGCCTGCCGCTCGGTAAGTCTCGCCCGCTCCTCCCCTCCCTCCCTTCCCGACGGAGCAAGGCCGGCTCGGCCCGGCCCGGCCCCCACACAGAGCCCTCCTTCCAGGGAGGGAAGGGGAAGGAAAGGGAAGGCCCTCCTGCGGCGGCGGCCCATGGCTGGCTGGGGGGGGAGGGAAGAACCCGGCCCTCCGCACCTCCCCTCCCGCGCAAGGCTCGGCGTCTTATGGAAGATTGGGGATGCTAGGATTTTATGGGTGAAGTGACAGTCCCTAGAATACAGGTTTCGTATGTGCAATTTTTTACCCCACCATTCCTTCAAGGAGCTCAGAACAGAATATTCTTGTCTCCATTTTATCCTCACTACAACTTTGTGAAGGCTGGGAAAGAGAGACTGGCACAAGGTTATCTAGTGAGCTTCCCCAAATCTGCTTATGACTTCCCAAACTGCCTTACTATTTGGAGGTTTCTTGCGGGAATAGTTATTTAGTTGACACTGCAGTAGAGAGGGAGGAAATAAGGTTTGTGTATCCTCTCTTAAGGGTCCTTCCTTCCCCTCTCCCTTCCTTTCTTTCTTCTCTCTCCCCCCCCCACCTACCTACCTTCCTGTTCCTTCCTTCCTTCTCTCTCTCTCTCTCCCCCACCTACCTACCTACCTACCTTCCTGTTCCTTCCTTTCCCCCTTCCTTCCCCTCTCCCTTCCTTCCTTCCTTCCTTCTCTCTCTCCCACCTACCTACCTACCTACCTTCCTGTTCCTTTCCTTCCTTCCTTCCCCCTCCCTCCCTCCCTTCTTGCCTTCTGACACACTGCCGATGACATCATCTCTTCCGGTGACGTCAGGGGGTGTGGCATATGCAAATAAGTTATGCTAATGAGCTCCTGCACCTCTTTTTTTACGAAAGGACCCCTGAATAGTACTATAATCAACAGATGAGGTTTTCCAGAATAAACTTTCTTGTTTCATCCGTGGACTTCATCCATACAGGAATATCTTATGTAAGAAACATTAAATCAGTAATACATATCATGCAAGAAATATGAATCGTAATAAAATTCCATTCATACTTGGTAGGTTGCATGATGCATACATAAGGGCATAATTATCAAAAATCATCAGACAAATAGTACTATAATCTGCACGATAATACATAAATATAATTCACACTATATATGTAAAGTACTCTTTAGAAAAACACTTTTTAGAAAAAAATATATTATAAAAGTCTGTATGGGACAGCTTACCAACAACAGTCAAAGCATTTCCAATGAAGGCTTACAATGAGGGGTTCATAATTAGCCTTGCCAGGTGTACGTAATAAGTCATATAAATACAAAGCCCCATTCCACAGCCAAAGAAAATTAAAGGAACAGTGCAAAATTATGAAAACAATTAATTATTACAAAAAAACAAGAAAAATCAATGGAAGCCTTAAATCCACTAGGGGAGCAGGTGCCTAATCTGAAAATCCAAAACGCTTCACGCTGTAAAAGGGTCTGACGTAGATCTACTTGGTCACAGGCTCTAGGATTGACCATCTCCAGCACAGGAAACTGCAAATCTTCACAGGAATGTCCCATATCAGCATAATGCTGAACAAGGGGAGCTTCCAAGTAGGGGTGTTGTAGTGGGATTTATGCTCCGAAATACAGGTCTGTGGTGATCAAAATGACTTACCCACATACTTAAGCCCACATGGGCACCAGATCAAGTTTACGCTCCTTTTGATTGCACACAAAGCAAGAAACGTAATTTGTTTAAAAAAACCAGCCTCAGCGAAATCCAAAACAGAGGTTTCATAGTATTGTGCACAGACACTACACTTTTTGCATTTAAAGGTACCTTTAAGAGAAGTACCAGACGTGGAAGGAACAGGCATCGGCAAATCAGATTTAATTAGGACATCCCGTATGGCCATAGTTTTACGAAATCCAATATATTGGAGTCTGTCACAGCCAGCGACATCACTTACAATGTGCCAGTGTTTGTTAATAATGTTATGAATGGCGTAAGCAAGTGGGATGAATTCAGTGGCCCAATATATGCAATGGCTGTCCTGAACCTCCAACTTCTCCTTAAAGAGATCAGACCGTTGGGCAGCCATGGCTCTTACTCTAGCCTGCTCTACTACATCTGCAGGATAACCAGGGCAGTGAAATTGACTGCACATATTCGCACTAGCTTCTTGAAAATGTTGGTTAAACATAGAGTTTCTTTTTAGTTGTAATAGCTGTCCATACGGTAAGTTCTTATAGAGATGCAGAGCATGTGAAGAACGAAAATGCAAAGAGGAATTCCTATCGGTGTCCTTATAATAAGGACACACTGCCAGGCAAGAATTGGAGACAAAGACCGTCGTGTCCAAAAGGTTAATATGGGTCCACAGATGAAACGAGAAAGTTTATTCTGGAAAACCTTGTCTGAAGAACTGAACTCATTATCTATATTATATTGTGTTGTGTTATAATATTTATTGTATTTGTTCACTGCATTATATTATAATAGCGTTTTTCACAACCTTTTGTGATCTTCATTGTTCATGACTGGTAGGGTTGCCAGCCTCCAGGTGGGGCCTGGATACCTCCTGGATCTACAACCAATCTCCAGGTGACAAAGATCAGCCTCCTTGGAGAAAATGGCTGCTTTGAAGGGTGGATTCTATGGCATTATACCCTCCTCCCCAAACCCCAACCTTCCCAAGTTCCACCCCCAAATCTTCAGGCATATCTCAACCTGGAGTTGGCAACCCTAAGGAAAAGGGGGGTGACAGCAGCTATTATGGGCAACCATAGTTGTACCCCTCACCACTTCATCAGTCAGATCTTTCAGCATTTTTTTAAAAAGTCTTAAATAAAGAACAATATATGGGGGGAAACTGCAAATCACATGTGTGTACAACTCCTTCTGTCCATAAAAGATGTTACTAAGATTAGGCTCTCATACTCACTGCCAGTTTGGTTACATAAGAACATAAGAGAAGCCAATTGTGAGGCTTCTGCTCAGAGTAGTCAAGGATCAGATCTTTGTTGATGAAACACAGTTCTTTATTTCCGATTTCTACATTGGTACAGGTCCTCGGATTATTGTCAGAGATAACGCATACAATAGAAGCAGGTCTAATATAGTCTCCAGCACAATTTGAATTGCCCATAGGTAACCAATGAACAAGGGTGAAAAAACTGCGGGCAAAAGGTTCTCTGGCCGTTTGCTTCCCACAGGAAAGAAAGCTAGGTGTGAAGCAGTAAATTTCCCTTCCCAAACCAGACCCCTCAGATGTAACCATATTCACATAACAAATGCTTTCCCCAAGGCTTTCGCACGTTGATAAGAAATGGTCCCTGCCCTCCCCTGTCTTCCCAGCTGGGATGAATGGAATGCGGAGGCAGGAGTGTGAGAGGCCCATTGTTCCCATGCTTTGAAGTTGTCATTCTCCCGGGCAAACAGATACATAGACCAGGCCTGGTCAAAGCCATAAACCTGGGGTCACATAGCATACATTCACAATGGTCAAGCAAATGGCAACAGGCATGATTACATAGTAGATATAGGAACAACTAATAGCAATAGGCATGATTACAAAATGAGTACAGGAACAGGTTATAATATATAGCATGAGATCCCAAAAATCCTTGTCTGAATCTGCAGATTCTGACACACTGCCACCCTAAAAATCAATCTACCCTGGTTTATCTGGGAATCTTTTATGAAAAGCTTTAACTAACTTAGGAGCATGCACATTTTCAGAACGAACCCACTCATTCTGTTCCGGGCCAAAATCTACCCATTTAACTAGATATAGCAAGTGGCTCCTACGCATTTTTGAATCAAGGATTTCAGAAATTTCAAAATGGGGTGCCTCCCCCTTCATCAGTGGAGGAGGAGTCGGAGGAACTGGATGCCATGCATTCGGCCCAGGATTCTTCTTCAGCAAGCTGAAATGAAAAACAGGATGCACAGAACTCAGTGACTTGGGTAATTCTAGTTCAAAAGACACATCAGAAATCTTGCGCAACACTTTGTAGGGCCCGACATATTTCCACCCTAACTTCCTGCTGGGTTGTAATCCATGTATATTTTTGGTGGACAAGTAGACTGAATCCCCTGGCTGTAAATCCCAGCCCTCTGCTCTGCTACGGTCTGCATACTTCTTGTAATCCTCTTTAGCTTTGTCCAGTGTTTTAGCAATCAGTGGCCACGAGTCTTGTAAGGTTGCCCACCAACGTTTAAAGTCCGTGGGGGAGGTGCTTGGCGTTTCCTCTATGGTGGGCAGAGGTTTCCCTTCAAAACCACCTACCGCCATAAATGGGGATACGCCCGTAGACGAATGAATAGCATTGTTGTAACTGTACTCTGCAAATGGCAGTAGTTCAACCCAATTGTCCTGATGGTAGTTAGTGTAACACCTTAGGAATTCTTCCAAGATTTGATTAGTTCATTTGGACTGGCCATCGGTCTCTGGGTGGTAACCCGAGCTTAAGGCTGGTTCAATGTCCATTAGAGTCAAGAGCTCCCGCCAGAAGTTGGCAACGAACTGACTGCCCCGATCGGATACCACACGCTTGGGAAAAGCATGTAACTTTATCACGTGGTTGAAAAAAGCTTTAGCCATCCCCTTAGCAGTGGGTAGTTGTTTAAATGGGGTAAAATGGGCTTGTTTCGAGAACATGTCTACCACCACCCAAATTACGGTTTTTCCTTTTGAGGGTGGCAGGTTGGTGATGAAGTCCATCGCTATTGCTTCCCATGGGTGAGAGGGGGTGGGTAACGGATGCAACAGTCCCGGGACCTTCCCTCCCCTCCTTTTGCACATCAAAGAGGTTTGGCAGGCAGTTACAAAGTCCGAGACATCCTTGCGCATGCGCGGCCACCAGAACTGCCGTTGGACTAAATTAAGCATTTTTAGGAACCCAAAGTGCCCTGCCAGTTTTGATGAATGACAAGTCAGCAATATGTCTTTTCGTCTGGTCCGAGGTACCACGAGTTTGTCCCCATGGTACCAGCACTTGTTTTCCCGGAGGGAACAGTCCTCTATGTTCCCCAATTCTTCGGCCTCTTCCGGGGAGTAGTCCCCCCCATTCCTTCCCCCACGACTCTACTGCCGCTTGCTTACTCTGGCTTCTGGTGGTGACAGCTCCTCCCAACTGCTGGGGGGAGAACATGGAGTCGAACACTTCTTCCTTTTGACTCTCGTGCTGGGGCAATCTGGATAGCGTGTCTGCTAACGAATTGGCTCTCCCGGGGAAGTGCTTAAGTACGAAATTGAATTTTGAAAAAAAATCGGCCCATCGGAGCTGTTTCGCATTCAGGGACCTCTGGGTGCGCAAGGCTTCCAGATTTTTGTGATCCGTCCAAATTTCAAAAGGGGTCTGCGCTCCTTCTAGCCAATGCCGCCAGGTGGTGAGGGCCAGTCGGATGGCTGCTGCCTCTTTGTCCCACACTGACCAGTTCCTCTCTGTCTCATTAAATTTTTTTGAGATATAAGCAACAGGGTGCAGCTTCTCATCCGACCCCTTCTGTAAGATGGCTCCCTCCATCGCCACATCCGACGCGTCTACATGGGCTCTGATGTAAAAAGGGTCTTGAGGGTGTCGAACGCCCTTTGGCAATCTTTCGTCCAGGCTATTCTCTCCCCGGGCTTCCCTGCTTCCAGGCCCCTCCCCTTGGTTTTAAGGAGTTCAGTTAGCGGGAGAGTGACCGTGGCGAAGTCTTTTAGGAAGGTGCGGTAGAAATTACAAAATCCTAATAGACTCTGAACCTGTTTTCTCGTTCGGGGGGCTTCCCATTGCACTACTGCCTCTACCTTGGCAGGGTCCATTTCTAGCCCTTTCTGGGAAATGCAATACCCCAGAAAGTCCACTGAATCCCTATGGAATTCGCATTTCGACAACTTGGCATACAACTGGTTTTTTAACAGGGTTGACAGCACCTCACGGACCAATTGTACATGTTCTTTCTTATCAGCAGAGTAAATCAAGATATCATTTAAGTAACATAACACCCCCTTGAATAAATGCTTGTGTAACACTTCGTTTATTAAACTCATAAAGACCCCTGGCGTGCCACTTAAGCCGAACGGCATCACCAGGTATTCGAATTGCCCCAACGGTGTGTTAAACGCAGTCTTAAATTCGTCCCCCTCCCTGATGCGCACCCGGAAGTATGCATCTCGGAGGTCCAACTTAGTAAACACCTTTCCTTTGGCGGCTTCTGTTAACAGGTCCTTAATAAAGGGGAGGGGGTAGGCATTGGAGGCTGACACTGCATTTAATCCTCTGTAGTCCGTGCACAGCCGCAGCCCTCCATCCTTCTTTTTCCTGAACAGAACAGGGGCAGCGAATGGGGACTTAGCGGGGCGGATGAAACCTCGCTCCAAGTTCTTGTCTAGGAATTTCCTTAGCTCCTCCCGCTCCGAAGGGCTCATGGAATAGAGCTTTCCCTTTGGTAGCTTTTCTCCCAGGATCAGCTCTATGGCACAATCCGACAGTCTGTGGGGGGGGAGTTCATCGGCCTCAGTTTCACTGAACACTCCCATTAAGTCTCGGTACTCCCTGGGGACGGCGGAGGGCACCAGAGTGAGCGCCGCCTCTTGGAGAGGTGCCGGAGGCCCCGCTCCCCACCCTGCATCCCACTTATGGCTTTGACACTTCTCGTCCACCCAGGAGATTTTCCCTTCGCTCCATTTGATGTAGGGGTCATGGGAGCTTAACCAGGGACTCCCCAATACCATGGGGAACTGGGTATTGGGAGTGATGACGAAGGCTCTCCTCTCCCAGTGCTTCCCCATCCCTACTATCAGTCTCTTGGTCTCTGCCACACACGCCTCTTTCATTTCCGATCCGTCCATTTGGGTAAACGTGAGCGGCTCCCCCAATGGGGCGACCTTAGGCCCTAACCCGTCCACTACTAAAGGGCTAATCAAGTCCCGGGCACACCCTGAGTCAATTAAGGCCCGGACCCGGACGTGGGTCCCGGTCCCGGGTGCTATCACAGTCACTACCATATACAGTAAAGGGCCAGGGGTGCTCACTGGGGATGACACGTCATGGATGGGGACCTGCAGTTCTGCGCTGCTCACTGCAGGCTGTTGGAGTTTCCCGACATCTGTGCTTCCATCAGCTCCAGCTCTCCTTGCTCGCTCGTGGCTCCTTCCAGCTGTAGTGCCCGGGGCTTGAACAAGGTTTTCCCTTTACTAGGGGTGCTCCCGGCTACCGGGGTGGAGGTCTTGGGGATTTTTCCCCCACCGCGGGGGCACGCCGAGGTGAAGTGACCACTCTCCCCACACCTCATGCAGAGCCCCTGCTTGAAGCGGGCGTCCCGGATCTCTTGGAGGTTCAGTTTGGGCTTCACCTTCTGAGCAGCTTTTGCTTGGGCAGTCGCTGAAGTTCCCATCTTGATGAGGGTGAAGCGTTCTTCCACGTCCACGGCCGTTCTCATCCAGGTGGCTAGCGAGCCCGGTCTTCCCCCTCGCAGCACCGTCTCGTACACCTCGGGATTCAGACCTTCCCTGTACTTTTCTATGAAAAGGTCTTGGGTCCAGCCGCGAATCTTGGCCGCTATGCGCCGGAACTTGTCGGTGTACTCCCTCACTGAGGACCGCCCCTGGGTCAGCTTCCACAACTGGTTCCGAGCCTTTTCTTCTTCCAAGGGGTCCTCGTAGTGGTGCCTGAGGGCCCACATGAAGTTGTGCATGGAGCGTAACTCAGGCCCGGGGGCGTTGTGCAGGCTCACGTACCAGTCGCTGGAGGTGTTCCTCAGCTTGGACCCGATGTAGCCAATCCAGTCCCTCTCGGTGGGGTAGAGATGTCCCCAGGTGTCTAGAAACCGCTCGATCTCTATGAGGAAGAACCACAGCTTCTCGGGGTCCCCATCGAAAGTAGCCGTCAACGGATCAGCGGGGGCCGGGCGAACCATCGGCCCTGCCGACACTGGGGCCGGCGCAGGTACGGATGTGGGAACCGGGCAGGGAATGGGTGGTGGAACCTGCTGCGGCACTTGCGGCGGGACGACTCCCACGGGAGCTCCTCCGGGGGGAACCGGTGGCTGCGGGACTCCCCCTCCTGGGGGTCCGACCCCTCCTGGGGCTGGGCAAGCTGCTTGCATAGCCGTCAGGGCGTCTCGGAACTGGTACTGCAGGTCGAGGTCTAGCTCGCGCAATTCTGCGGTGAGTTGGAACTGCAAATCTCCCATCATACGATCCAGGGCTTGGGTCTGGTCTTCCCCGTAGAGATCGGGCCCGTAAGGTACGCCTCTCTCCTCTTCCAAAGGCGGGGGACGCCACTCTCCTCCGTAGGTCGTCTCTCTCTCATCTCCCAGAAAGCTCGGCTTCCCGCGTTCGGTGTGATCTGCCTGGATCGACACCCGTGCCCCCTTCTGATCGTGCACCCACGAGTCGATGGTCCCACGACCGAAATTGCTCCATGAGTACCTCGGGGTCACGCTCTGATGAGGAGGTGGTCGCGGGATGTAGTAAGCCCCCTGAACCGTAGTCACTGGCACTTCGGGCTCCCCGCCGCCTCCTCCACCACTGGCACCCTGGTCCCCCGGGGTCACCGGCTGATCTTCGGTAGTAGGGATGGGAAGAGTGCCGTCGTCTGACATGGTCAGGAACGGCCAAGTCCCAGTCACAGATCTCTGACAATCTGTGAGGCTTCTGCTCAAAGTAGTCAAGGATCAGATCTTTGTTGATGAAACACAGTTCTTTATTTCCAATTTCTACATTGGTACAGGTCCTCGGATTATTGTCAGAGATAACACATACAATAGAAGCAGGTCTAATATACTCTCCAGCACAATTTGAATTGCCCATAGGTAACCAATGAACAAGGGGGAAAAAACTGCGGGCAAAAGGTTCTCTGGCCGTTTGCTTCCCACAGGAAAGAAAGCTAGGTGTGAGGCAGTAAATTTCCCTTCCCAAACCAGACCCCTCAGATGTAACCATATTCACATAACAAATACTTTCCCCAAGGCTTTCGCACGTTGATAAGAAATGGTCCCTGTCCTCCCCTGTCTTCCTAGCCGGGATGAATGGAATGCGGAGGCAGGAGTGTGAGAGGCCCATTGTTCCCATGCTTTGAAGTTGTCATTCTCCCGGGCAAACAGATACATAGACCAGGCCTGGTCAAAGCCATAAACCTGGGGTCACATAGCATACATTCACAATGGTCAAGCAAATGGCAACAGGCATGATTACATAGTAGATATAGGAACAACTAATAGCAATAGGCATGATTACAAAATGAGTACAGGAACAGGTTATAATATATAGCATGAGATCCCAAAAATCCTTGTCTGAATCTGCAGATTCTGACACCAATGTTGGATCAGGCCAATGGCCCATCCAGTCCAACATTCTGTCACACTGTGGCCAAAAACAGCATGTGTCCTCAGAAGGTCCATCAGTGGGGCCAGGACACAGGTTGAGAGTAGTGGACTCTAATCTGGAGAACCGGGTTTGATTCCCCATTCCTCCACATGCAGCCAGCTGGGTGATCTTGGGTCAGTCACAGTTCTCTCAGAGCTGTTCTCTCAAGAGCAGTTTTCTCAGAGCCAGAGTGGCTACATAAAGAAGGCAATGGAAAACAACCTGTGTCATTAGTAATTGGATGGGAACAATGCAGCTTCTAAGCTGTGGAGTCTTGTGAGCAAAAATTCTACTTTGTGAGCTACTGGCATTAAAGTTGTGAGTGAGCAATTGGGGTACTGCATAAATTAGTTTGCTCTGGAGCCATCCTTCCTGAGCTAAGACAAAAATGTGTGAGCTGGAGGCTAAAAAACTGAGCTAGCTCACACTAACTCAACTTAGAGGGAACACTGGATGGGAGACTGCCAACTGCATCAGGAGGAAAGACACTGTTATTTCTTGATAAAGCACAGAATTGGCTGGATTAATATTTATGGTTCCAGTGATATGGAGATGTGCTACTGATTTTGACACACCCTGAAGAACACAGTCTGCAATGAGAAAGAAACCTCTTGTCAGTGGTCTTTTTGGCACATTATTAATCTATGGTTGTGGTCACATGGCAAGCTTATCCCGATTTGTTTCCACTATAGGTTTGATCGGGATTATTTTTGTTCTGGTTGGGATGACCACACATCCTTCCCTTAACCGCTTGCATCGTGGGATGAGACTCCGGGCACCGTCCAAATAGCCACACCTCCACTTGGGTGACATGGCTTTTTTTTTAATTGGCTTTGCGCATGCGCATATGCACATGACCAAATCACCGCTCCCATTGGGACTCGCCATACTCCCTTGTACTTGCAGGTTTCCCTCCCCTGCAACAGCGAACAAAATGAACCGGTGACATACAACTGAGCGCTGGAGTCTATATGTGCACTTGAACGTTTAAACATTGAATTTATTCAGTGCAGGATTGCTCATGAGCACAATGACAGAAGCTTTGGGGGGGGGAAACCATTGCGAGAAGGATGTTCAGATGGCCTAATCACGATTATTGCAAGAGATGGCTGTCCAGACAGGTGAAATTGTGGATTCAAAGGGCAAATACCCAGAAAGTACTTGATTTTCCAGGTGTAGGGAAACTTGCTAGGGAACTGGGAGGATTGCTCAAGTGAGCCTACTTCAGTGTGGGTGTCTGATCAGCAATTTTAAATGCAAGAGGGAACAGCGGTGAAACCCAATCAAAATGACCGTGTGACCACAACCTATGAGTGAAGGTCAACTATTCTGTGATTGTATGGAATGAAATTTTGTGGCAAGGACAGTATTGGTCCTGGATACTTGATTCACTTCTTTGTATGTAGCAACATTGTGAAACAGTGGGAGCATCATTGAATGCAGAATATTTTGCTTGCCACTTGTGTATTTATGGAATATATGTAACATATTTGGAAGTTGTTGCAAGATCATGATGTCATAATAAGAAATACAGTAATATTCATTTAATGTAAAAATTGAAATTTATTGTATATTTATTGAGGTGAAAGAGTTGTACACAATATTTATCTTGTGGTTTCTCATTTGAAGATCACAGCAGTTCTGTTCTGCTTAGGTTCTGAACTGGGGGGGGAGGATGAGAGGGAACTCTGGCCAGGACTTGACTTGCTATGCTAAGAGATGGAATGCAGCGTTCAGACTGGCCTTGCAGCTTCCTTGCGGTGCAACTCAACCACCTCTTTCCAGTCTTCCCTCTGGTCCTGTTGAGGCATTCCATCTGTTCCCTTAGACAGGCTCCGCTACAGATCTTCTAGCCGAGGGGTCCCTAATCCTTTTGAGCCTGTGGGCACCTTTGGAATTCTGACACTAACCCTAATCCCAACCTAAGCTCAGTGGTTAAGATGCTGAGCTGCAGACCAGAAGGCTGGTAGTTCGGCAGTCGAGACCTGAGTGCCATGTGATGGAGTGAGCTCCTGTTTCTGGCCCCAGCTCCTGCCAACCTAGCAGTTCAAAAGCAAGAAATTGCAAGTAGATAAATAGGTACCACCTTGGTGGGAAGGTAACAGTGTTCCATGTGCCTTGGCGTTTAGTCATGCCGGCCACATGGCCACAGAGATGTGTTTGGACAGTGCTGGCTCTTCGGCTTGGAAAGAGATTAGTACCGCCCCCTAGAGTTGGATTCAACTGGCTTTAAAGTAAGGGAAACCTTTACCTTTACCTTTAACTTAGGCAAGAGCAGACCTCTCAGTTAGCTTCCCACCCACCCTTTGCTGAATCCTCCATTATCCTCACAAGCACAATGAAATAATATTCACATGAGCAGGTTGATGCGGTTCTTGAATGGGATCCGCTGGTTTCTCATTGATTGCTCTAGACACAAGAGATATATTTGGGAGGTGGGGAGGGAGAGGGAGATGGGGAGAGGGAGGGAGGGAGGGAGAGAGACAGAGAGAGAGAGAGAGAGAGAGAGAGAGAGAGAGAGAGAGAGAGAGAACTTTTTCTATGAGGTCAGTTAATTTTCCACAATTTTTATGTGAGGAAAAATCAGTCACTGAAAAGATATACAGGGCCTCCATTGAACAATAATTTTCCTTTTACTGCCCTTTGCCAAGATTACTGAAGTTCTCCTTTACACATTTGCAGGAGGGACTGACAAGACCTCCGGGGTTGGGGGGGGGGGTCCAAGTCCTCTCGGGCCTGCCGGTTTCATGGCTTTGTTCTGCACCAGAGTTTTTGCTGTGCCACATTCATGATACTTGGGGGGCGTGAGGCCCGTTTCCAAATCCTGCTTGGTTAACAGCAGGGTTAGCTTGCAATGCAAGTTCACAGCATCAGCGGACTGCAGTACTCCTCCGGCCTGCTTCCCACCTTTCTTTCACCTCGCTCACCTGTGGGCCTAGCTCTAGCATTTCTAAACTGAGAGCTGCTTGGCAAGAACTGTAAGAAATGCAGCAAGAATGATGCTGGAGAGAGAGAGAGAGAGAGAGAGAGAGGGTTAGCTCAATGCCGAGACTGACAAGAGTCTGGATTTAGGAAATGCTAGGAATGAGCCTTAGAGAGTATTAAGTATTGAGGCGGAGGCGATGAATCCAGCAAGCAGGCTTTTATTCATAACATCGTTCAGCTCTAAAGACAGCTCTAAGAGAGCAGCACTCTAATTTATACTGTTTTTATTTTTTTTTTATTTTTGCATTTATACCCCGCCCTCCCCGCGAACGGGCTCAGAGCGGCTTCCAACAAATAACTTTCAACAATGTAACTATATACAAACAATGTTATTGGACACAAGCAGGGCTCAGCGACTGGGTACCTAGATTGGCTTCAGGACCAATGGGAGTCTTTATTAGTCAGCCAATGAGAATTGGAGCATTAGGATATCAGAGCCGTTTCATAGGTAAACCATAGTTGTTAATGCAGCATAATCAAGAACACAAACACAACAGAGAGGACAGCACAAACTACCCCCCCCCCCCCCACACACACCATTTCTGAGCTACCCCTGGGAGGGTTGCCAAATCTGGGATGGGAAATTCCAGGAGATTTTGGAGGTGGAGCCAGGAGAGGGTGGGATTTGGGGAGGGGAGAATCCTCAAAGGGGTATAAGGTTAATCCTCCAAAGCAGCCATTTCGCCCAGGGGAACTGCATTCTGTAGTCTGGAGATTATTTGCAATTCCTGGAGTTCCCCAGGCCCCACATCTCCAGGCCCAGCCTATCCTTGGCAGTCTCCCATATAGACACAGGTGGTTTTCCGTTGCTTTCTCTGTGCAGCCACTCTGGGCTTCCTTGGTGGTCTCCCATCCAAGTACTAACTGTGGCCGGCTTAGCTTCCAAATTCTGTCAAGCTTGGTCTAAGCTGGGTTATTCTGGCTGCTGTTACTGATGGCCAGTTCTTAAATTCCTCTAAACAGCTGAAACTGCCTTCTACAAAGTCAGACTCTTGAGTCCTCCTAGCTCAGTCTTGTCTGCTCTGATTGAGAGCAGCTCTCCAGGGTCTCCAGCAAAGAAAGGTCTTCCCCATTGCCTTCTGCCTGCGATCCCTTCACTGGAGATGCTAAGGATTGAACAAGGGATCTTCTCCATTCAACACATGCCCTCTGAGTTATGGACCCTCATGCACGTTACTTGCTTACTGAACACTTAATGTCTTCCCCGTGGAATATCTGAATGGGCTCCATTGAAAGGCACTGTGGTTGAAACCATATCAAGTGGGAGGGAAATTCTACCTAGGGTATTTGTTCTCTGCACATGAATCACTGACACATGCAAGTAATCAAGTGGTACCTATACAGTCAGCATGCTGTCTCCTTTTCTCTGAGTTAGGTGTGTGGAAGGGCTGATTTTTCAGGGCCTAGCTATATTTATGCTGAAATGCAGCTTGTGTCCTCCATGAATCTGTCACGAGGACTTCAGATATGCCTTCTGTGAGTCCTATGCTTGCAATTTATTGACATTATTTATAGTCTGCCTTTCTCACAGGACTCAAGGCAGAGTGAGTCAATGCAACTGACAAAATGTGACATCCAATAACCAGTGCATTTGGATTTCAGAAGTCCGGAACTGCTAGAAAGAACTGAAGCACAGCAGAAGTGTTCACATGACACTTGAAGCAGTACAGAAACGACAAAACAGGATTCTACTTAGGACAAGCCGTCTGCAGTGGCACAGGCCACAGGCCCGATCATTCATCCAAGTAAATTTTAATGAACCCTCCTGTGCGGTGCAACCCAACTGCCTGTGCAGGATTCAATTCCTAGGTGCAAAGGGGCCCCAGGTCAAAGTGGGCCTTACACCCAGGGCTCCGTTGGGGCCGGAGCGGGCCGGAGCGCCGCTCCGGGAGAGAGGGAGCGGGCCCCGCCCCCCGCCAGAAAGCCTCCACCGTTCAACCCCTCCCTCCCCCAGTCGCCGGCCACGTCTGAGAACACAGCCCCGCCTGAGAGCCCCCTCCCTCGACCAGTCGTCTTCCCCGGGGCTCAACGGGGGCGGGCGGCGGCGGCGCCGGGTTGGCCTCGTACTCTTCCTCCTCGGCGGCGGCGCCTCCCTCGCAGCCCCCTCCGTCTCAGCCAGCAGGGGCGAGCGGGGCGGAGGCCAGCACGGCCTTGGGGACGGCGGCAACAACAACGGCGGCGGCGGCGACGAGCGCGCCCAGCAGCAGCAGCAGCAGTCGTCTTCAGAGGTCGTCTTCGCACAGTCGTCTTCCCCGGGGCGGCGGCTGGCCGCCGGCCCGGGCCCCGAGTCCCCTCCCTCGTTCAGTTCTCTCCCCCAGGCCGGCGGCTGGACGCCGGCCCCGAGTCCCGTCCCGAGTCCCGTCCCTCGCCCAGTTCTGTCCCCCGGGCCGGCGGCTGGCCGCCGGCCCCGAGTCCCGTCCCTCGCCCTCCCTCGCCCAGTTCTGTCCCCCGGGCCGGCGGCTGGCCGCCGGTCCCGAGTCCCCTCCCTCGCCCTCCCTCGCCAAGTTCTCTCCCCCGGGCCGGCGGCTGGCCGCCGGCCCCGAGTCCCCTCCCTCGCCCAGTTCTGTCCCCCGGGCCGGCGGCTGGCCGCCGGCCCCGAGTCCCGTCCCTCGCCCTCCCTCGCCCAGTTCTGTCCCCCGGGCCGGCGGCTGGCCGCCGGCCCCGAGTCCCGTCCCTCGCCCTCCCTCGCCCAGTTCTGTCCCCCGGGCCGGCGGCTGGCCGCCGGTCCCGAGTCCCCTCCCTCGCCCTCCCTCGCCCAGTTCTGTCCCCCGGGCCGGCGGCTGGCCGCCGGCCCCGAGTCCCGTCCCTCGCCCTCCCTCGCCCAGTTCTGTCCCCCGGGCCGGCGGCTGGCCGCCGGCCCCGAGTCCCGTCCCTCGCCCTCCCTCGCCCAGTTCTGTCCCCCGGGCCGGCGGCTGGCCGCCGGTCCCGAGTCCCCTCCCTCGCCCTCCCTCGCCAAGTTCTCTCCCCCGGGCCGGCGGCTGGCCGCCGGCCCCGAGTCCCCTCCCTCGCCCAGTTCTGTCCCCCGGGCCGGCGGCTGGCCGCCGGCCCCGAGTCCCGTCCCTCGCCCTCCCTCGCCCAGTTCTGTCCCCCGGGCCGGCGGCTGGCCGCCGGCCCCGAGTCCCGTCCCTCGCCCTCCCTCGCCCAGTTCTGTCCCCCGGGCCGGCGGCTGGCCGCCGGCCCCGAGTCCCGTCCCTCGCCCTCCCTCGCCCAGTTCTGTCCCCCGGACCGGCGGCTGGCCGCCGGCCCCTAGTCCCGTCCCTCGCCCAGTTCTGTCCCCCGGGCCGGCGGCTGGCCGCCGGCCCCGAGTCCCGTCCCTCGCCCTCCCTCGCCCAGTTCTGTCCCCCGGGCCGGCGGCTGGCCGCCGGCCCCGAGTCCCGTCCCTCGCCCTCCCTCGCCCAGTTCTGTCCCCCGGGCCGGCGGCTGGCCGCCGGCCCCGAGTCCCGTCCCTCGCCCTCCCTCGCCCAGTTCTGTCCCCCGGGCCGGCGGCTGGCCGCCGGTCCCGAGTCCCCTCCCTCGCCCTCCCTCGCCAAGTTCTCTCCCCCGGGCCGGCGGCTGGCCGCCGGCCCCGAGTCCCCTCCCTCGCCCAGTTCTGTCCCCCGGGCCGGCGGCTGGCCGCCGGCCCCGAGTCCCGTCCCTCGCCCTCCCTCGCCCAGTTCTGTCCCCCGGGCCGGCGGCTGGCCGCCGGCCCCGAGTCCCGTCCCTCGCCCTCCCTCGCCCAGTTCTGTCCCCCGGGCCGGCGGCTGGCCGCCGGCCCCGAGTCCCGTCCCTCGCCCTCCCTCGCCCAGTTCTGTCCCCCGGACCGGCGGCTGGCCGCCGGCCCCTAGTCCCGTCCCTCGCCCAGTTCTGTCCCCCGGGCCGGCGGCTGGCCGCCGGCCCCGAGTCCCGTCCCTCGCCCTCCCTCGCCCAGTTCTGTCCCCCGGGCCGGCGGCTGGCCGCCGGCCCCGAGTCCCGTCCCTCGCCCTCCCTCGCCCAGTTCTGTCCCCCGGGCCGGCGGCTGGCCGCCGGCCCCGAGTCCCGTCCCTCGCCCTCCCTCGCCCAGTTCTGTCCCCCGGGCCGGCGGCTGGCCGCCGGTCCCGAGTCCCGTCCCTCGCCCTCCCTCGCCCAGTTCTGTCCCCCGGGCCGGCGGCTGGCCGCCGGCCCCGAGTCCCGTCCCTCGCCCTCCCTCGCCCAGTTCTGTCCCCCGGGCCGGCGGCTGGCCGCCGGCCCCGAGTCCCGTCCCTCGCCCTCCCTCGCCCAGTTCTGTCCCCCGGGCCGGCGGCTGGCCGCCGGCCCCGAGTCCCGTCCCTCGCCCTCCCTCGCCCAGTTCTGTCCCCCGGGCCGGCGGCTGGCCGCCGGCCCCGCCCGAGAGCCCCCTCCCTCCCCCAGTCGCCGGCCCCGGGGCCACCATTCCCGGGGAGGGAGAAGCCAGGCCTGAGTGGCTTAACGCCACTCAGGCCCAAGCAAGGGGGGGAGGGAAACGCCAGCCCTAGTGGGGGGAGAAGCGCCCCTCCCTCCCTCCCTCCACCTACCTACATACCTACCTGTTCCTTCCTTTCCCCCTTCCTTTCCCTCTCCCTTCCTCCCTCCCTCTCCCCTTCCTTCCTTCATTCCTTTCTTCTCTTTCTCTCCCCCCAACTACCTACCTACCTTCCTGTCGCTTCCTTCCTCTCTCCCTTCCTTCCTCTCTCTCTCCCTTCCTTCCTTCCTTTCTTCTCTCTCTCTCTCTCCCCCCAACTACCTACCTACCTTACTGTTCCTTTCTTTCTTTCTTCCTTCCCCCTTTCTTCCTCCCTCCTTCCTTCCTTTCTTCCTTCCCCCCTCCCTTCCTTTCTTTCTTTCTTTCTTTCTTTCTTTCTTTCTTTCTTTCTTCTCTCTCCCCCCACCTACCTACCAACCTTCCTTTTCCCCTTCCTTCCCCTCTCCCTTCCTCCCTCCTTCCTTCCTTCCTTCCTTCCTTTCTTCTCTCTCTCTCCCCCCAACTACCTACCTATCTTACTGTTCCTTTCTTTCTTCCTTCCCCCCTTTCTTGCTTCCCCCCTCCCTTCCTTTCTTTCTTTTTCTTTCTTTCTTTTTTTCTTCTCTCTCCCCCACCTACCTACCTACCTTCCTTCCTGTTCCTTTCCCTCCTTCCCCCTCCCTCCCTCCCTCCCTCCTTGCCTTCTGACACACTGCCCATGACATCAGGGACTGTGTGGCCTTTTGACACTTCTGGTGACGTCAGGGGGTGTGGCATATGCAAATGAGTTATGCTAATGAGCTCCTGCACCTGTTTTTTTACGAAAGGACCCCTGCTTACACCTTTAAACCACCCGAAATGTCCCTAAGGAATGGCTATTTGCCCTATTGTGAAAGCTTAAATATAACCACTTGTACATGTAGGCTTCCCCAACTGGGCAAACAGTGGTTCCCTGGGGCCGTTGCAAGTTGGGAAAAAGGCACGGGGAGAGGCTCTCTTCACATGCCCCAGTATCTATTTGAATCATGTCCATGTGTGCCTGGGAACTGAGTTCTCTGCACTGAACTTGCAAGGACTTTTTGATTGATGGTCCCTGTGTTGAACCCGGAGTGCGTGTAAGGATAACTTAACATGCAGTTAGACCCTCTGGCTGGATTTGTGAAGAGAATTGTGATGGGAGCATCAAGAGATGTGAGACTCCTACTGAGTGTGCAATTAACAGGAAGATGTTATGAAGCACCCATCCCAGTCTGAGACGATTGGTTGTAAACACACATAAACACTCACATGAATATGTGAAGCTACTTTATACTGACTTAGACCCTTGGTCCATCAAGTTTGGTATTGTCTGCTTAGACTAGCAGCAGCTCTGCAGAGTCTCAAGCAAGAGATCTTTCACATCATCACCCACTGCCTGGTCCTTTTTAACGGGAGATGTTGGAGATTAGAATCACAGAATCATAGAGTTGGAAGGGACCTCTGGGGTCAACTAGTCCAACCCCCTGCACAATGCAGGACATTCACTAATACCTCCCCCCCACCCCCAGTGACCACTGTTCCATGGCCAGATGACAAAAAACCCCTCCAGGATCCCCGGCTTGGCTGGCTGGAGAAAAATTGCTCCTGACCCCAACGTGGTGATCAGCATTACCCTGGGCATGTAAGAAAGGGCCATGAGAACTAAGCTCTTGAGGCAACCTTTCCTGCCTTCCCTTCTCATGATCTGCCTAAGTTTACAGAATCCGCATTGCTGTCAGATGGCCACCTAGCCTCTGTTTAAAAAACTCCAAAGAAGGAGAGCCCACCACCTCCCAAGGAAGCCTGTTCCACTGACAAGAAGTTCTTCCTAATGTTTAGCCAAAAACTCTACTGATTTAATTTCAACCCATTGGTTCTGGTCTGACCTTCTGGGGCAACAGGAAACAAGTCTGCACCATCCTCTATATGACAGCCCTTCAAGTACTTGGAGATGGTGATCATATTGAACCTAGGACCTTCTGCATGCCAAGAAGATGGCCCCTCCCCAGAGGTACAGAAAGTTGTGGGAACTGCTTGAGAGCATGAGAGTGGTTGTGTACTTGAGATTAGACCAATCTTTTCAAGATAGCTAAATTCTCAAAGAATAATATCACATGATACTGATCCTCAGAATGCTCCAAAACTGCTGACCCTCCGATGATTATCTGTGAGGCAATAACACTCCCTTCTCTATCATTTCCAAAAATTAATAACCAATGGCAATGTTACCTAAGCCATTATGTTATCAGAAAACTGGGGGAATGCTATCATAGGATGGGGAATCTCTGCAGAATTTCAACAGCATTTTCTAAGTACATAGCAATGGAGGGATGGTTAACTCTTGTCCACAGCTGTGTAGTGCATTAATTTGCAGAGTTATTCTCTGGCTGGAGCCTACAGGCTTCCCTGTGACAAAAAATGAGCTCTGACTGGGCTTTATAGTGGGGGGGGGGAGGCTACGTATGTGTTGTTGGTGCACATCTGGAATTTAAAACTGCTAATGGTTCTGCTCTGAAAGAAAAGAGAAGTGTCTAGCCAACCAACTCATACTTTGAAAAAACATTACCACATTGTTGGCAGCAGCCCCTTTCCTTGCATAACTCTGCAGCAGGGCAGTTGGAATGCTAAACAGTTGGAATGCAGGTGATTAAAAAATAAATAAATAGCGAGGCACTAGTAACTTCTTGTATCTTGTCTTTCAGGATGAAAAGCAGGTGGGCCTCCGTGTTGGTCTGAAGCAGCAGAAAGAAGTCTGAGTCCAGTGGCACCTTTAAGACCAGCAAAGCTCCATTCTGGATATAAGCTTTTGTGTGCAAGCTCACTTCTTCAGATAAAGTGAAACAGGATTTCCTCAACCATTACATATGAAAAGCAGTTATAAATGTTGAGAGGAACTAACCAGCTCTGTCTTGAGCAAGTGATGTCTTCTGGACCTAACTGAGTGTCCTGAACTAACCAGCTGTCAGCCCAGAGGGAAGGAGTGTAATTGGCGTTGGCCTTGATCCTTGCCTACAGTCCACCGTGGGAAACATCAGCCAAGGCCTTCCACCCTCTCAAAGAATGGCTGTAGGAAAACTACTTGTTGACCAGACACCACATCCTGGCTCTTATATCATTTTTAACTTTCTTGTGTGTGGTTCAGAACAAAGTTTGAGCCCAGTGGCATCTTTAAGACCAACAAAGTTGAAACCTGGGTATAAGCATTTGTGTGCGTGCACACAAAAGCTTATACCCAGATTTCAACTTTGTTGGTCTTAAAGGTGCCACTGGACTCAAACTTCGTTCTGTTGTTTCAGACCAACATGGCTACCCATCTGAATCTATGGCCTATGATGCATTGACAGCTTACTGCAGAGAATCCGAGCAGCCACGCCTTTAAGCTTTGGATTCTGTGCTTGCCGTACGCACCATTCCTTTTTCTTCGGTGTATCTATTCTGCAGCTACAACCAAAAAGGCTTGACTGCGTGGATTCTCTGCAGTAAACTATATGTGCAGCCCAGCCAGGATCGCTGTGCCTGCAGGGAGTTGATGGATCCCAGGAGGCGCAGCTCTGTGCTAAATTCTCCCGCTGCCTGGTTTAAACCAGATAGCCCAGCCAGGAGTCATTTCTTTTTTTTTTTTTACAGCAATCTGAGACTATCGCTAGACTCATGCCACTTGTAAAAAAAATGTAAAATGGGGAACACACTGATGAATGGCAGAAGGTACAGAGTGGGTGAAACAACCTGGATGTGGGTGTGGGAGTGGCCTACAATGGGTGGGAAAAGGGCAGAGGGAAATCCAAGGGAATCTGTATGCTTTTGAAGTACTTTCAGCTTAGAAGCGAAACAAAAGAAAAACTGGCACAAAAGGATGCTCAGGAAACCTGGGGAAACAGCAAATGGAAAGCAAACTGAGTGCTCAAGGGAGGAAAAATAATGCAGAATGAGAAAGAAAACCCAATGAACATGCACAGTGAAAGCAAGGCAAAACACCCATGGATAATAGGCCTATGTGTGCTTTGTTTGCTTTTCCTGTGTGCACTTCAGAGAGGGGGGGAAGGCATCTGCTTGGCCTTGATGGACCAAGGGTCTAATTCAGTATAAGGTAGCTTCAAATATTCATGTGCACAAAAGCTTGGACCAGGAACAAACCATTATTGGTCTTAAAGGTGCCACTGGACTCAAACTTTGTTCTGCTGCTTCAGACCAACACGGATGACCACCTGGATCTAACTAGCAACTTGCGATGGATAGCTGACTATCACTAATTTTTAGCCTTTGTGAGAAAGGCCTATCCCATCCATTTAGGTGTATTGTGATGCTGAGTGTTTGGGTTGTTTCTGATTGTTGTTCTAGGGGAGCTGACTGTTTAATGTTGTTACTATTTTATGATCTATGCTGGAGACCACTCAGAAACCTTTTATTAAATTTAGTTCCTTACTTTTTACACCAACCATGTTCTCTGAATTAGAATATAAGGTAACTGTTATTCATAGACCATTGCTATGTGGCCTAACAGTGACTGGTCCCAGTCACATGAGTGAGATAATCCAGGGGGGGGGGATGTGAGGCTATTTGCTCCAGAGTAATTTGACCCACAGTTGAGTGATCACACAGTTCTGCAAAGCTGTGGGCACAGCCCACCACTGCATGATCAGATGCAATCACAGGTGAGTCGAGGGGGGGGGGGGTTGCCAGTTTTTTCTGATGCACTTAAATGGGGGATCGATGAATCGTATCTCTGCCCTGAGAGCTTCCTATGGCAGTATGCGATGATGCGCATACTGAGAAGAAGGAAAAAACAATGGCATGGCATCGGGATAGCCTGATCAGACTATCCTCGACGCCATGAGTGCATGCCGGAGTGATCACATGGGGAAAGTCCATCTTTGGCCCGTAGCAAACCGTTTGATACTGGACTTTCCCTAGTATCTTTTAACTCCGCTTCTTTAGTGGAGAGAAACGGGTTGCCAATGGGTGTGGGATGCTTGCCAGATGTTCTGGTGTGATTGTGCCCTTAAAATCCACATGGCATTCGTGCCTATTGTGCGGCTAATTCTGCGTATGATTGGGGCCACTGTTTTGCTGTCCCTTTGTATGAGCCTTTGTCCTGTGAAGAAAAAAGGAAAAGAGTGAAGCCAGAGTTTTTGCAACTGTATTTCCTGGTCTAGAGGCCAGGGGAGACCACCCAGAAGCAAAATAGTTTGCTCACCTCTTCCCACTTAATCATAGAATCACAGAGAAGGAAGGGGCCATACAGGCCATCTAGTCCAACCCCCTGCTCAATGCAGGATCAGCCTAGAGCATCTCTGACAAGTGTTTGACCAGCCGCTGCTTAAAGACTGCCAGGGAGGGGGAGCTCAACACCTCCCTAGGAAACTGATTCCACTGTTGCACAACTCTTACTTCCAAATTCCTTCTCTGCCTCCAGCCTGAGTTTTCCTTTCATAGAATCTTAAAGGTTGGAAGGGATTTCCAGGGCCATCTAATCAAACCCCCTGCACATTGCAGGAAATTCACAAATACCTCCCCCCCATACCCTAGTGACTCCTGCTCTATGCCCATAAGAGCAGAATCCCCCCCCCTTTGAATCCCTGGCCAAATTGGCCTGGAGAACAATTGCTTCTTGACCCCACAGTGGCAATCAGTATTTCCCTAGGTGTGTGTTATGTCTGCTGACGGCCACCAGGCACTAGCGACATGAAGTCCAAGCTTGGCTCTGGGAAACAATAGAGGCCAAGGATCCTGGACCTCCTAGAATGCACCAATAGGAAGTTTGGTGGGAAATTCAAACCCTCCAATAGGACTGTGGGTGTGTCTCAGGGGGCTGTATATAGTTGGCCACATCGGCCAATAGTCGTTGTTGTTGTGTACCAATAAACTATGAGTTGATCATCATGCTGTTGTCCAGCTTCTCCATGCATTGAACCCAGTACGCAACAGTGTGTAAGTCAGGGCCATGAGAACTAAGCACTGATGCAACCCTTCCTGCCCTCCCATCTCATGATCTGCCTAAGTTCACAGAATCAGCATTGCTGTCAAAAGGGCCATCTAGCCTCTGCTGGAAAACCTCCAAAGGGAGAGTGTGAAAACAGAGTAATCATTTTATGGAAGAGAGCTACTCTTTTATTTAGAGACATAATGGCAGATAAAAAACTGACAGCTTCCCCTCTCCATCTACTATATCCCCTGGGCAAAGTAGATCTGTGTCTACTAGCTTGGCACAGATCTCAACAAAATAATTGCAAACCTTAATACAAAATGTTGTAACAGCAGCTGTTAACCCTATGCAAGTTAAATTGGACTCCGTGTCACAAAAGATGACACAGCAGATGAAAGAAGTACAAAACCAACTTATGGAACATAGGCAAGAGATGTCCACTTTGGCCAAAGTGGTTAATCAAATGGAAGATAAAACTGAAAAGATGCATCTCAAAGTGGAGAAAGTAGTATCGAAACAAAACTATACGGAGGAGGTTCTTATTACGTTAGAACTTGACAAAGCAGCATATATTTTAAGATTTCAAAATGTACTAGAGAAAAAAGATAAAGTTTTGAAAGCTGAAATGGCACAGGCACTAGCAAACTATACGGGTGTAGAGAATCCAGATGAAATACATAATGGAATTGATGTGGCCTATAGAATGAATTCTGCTTATGCAAAAAGGCATGGACTACCAAGGGAAATACATGTGAGATTGAATCAAAAAACAACAAGAGATGTTATTATCAATGTTACAAGAGAAACACCCTTTCAAATAGTAGAGACAGAAATAAAAATTCTAAAGGAGATCCCATGGAGAGTGAGAGAGAAGAGGAGAGAATATGCAGAACTTACAAATATTCTCAAAAGAAAATGGAATTTCATATAGATGGCTGTTTCCAGAGGACCTCCTCTTTACTTACAAAGGGAAAACATACATAATTAACTCTACATTCAAAGTGAGCACATGGTGAGGATCTGAAGACAGGGGAGAAACAAACAGATGAAGCCCAACAAGAAGTACAAGGAGCATCTGGAACAACTACATCAACTGGAACAACTAAGATGACTACGCTATCCCCAAGGATCACAAGACTTAAACTGAAGAACATAAATGACAACAGAACCCAAAGTAAGGATGGATAAAGGAAAGATAAAGAAAATTTCAATAAATGTTAATGGACTAAATGCACTGCAAAAAAGAAGACAAGCCTTTCAACAACTGAAGAAGATGCAACTGGATATAATATTTCTACAAGAAACTCAGATAAGACATGCAGATCAAAAATATTTGGAGAGTAAAAACCTTGGAAAAAGTTTTATATCCTCAGATAAGGAAAGAAAAAGGAGAGGTGTAGTTACATATGTGAAAGAACATCTACATCCAGAATTGATATACAGCTCTGAAGGTGGTAGAATCTTGATGGTTCAAATACAAAGACAAGGTAAAATAACCCTAATTATAAATATATATGCACCTAATCAACAACAAGAATTAAAAAAAATTATTCAGGAACTTATTTTTCAACAAGATTATGATGAGATCCGTATGATTGCAGACTATAATGCTGTTTTTGATAGACTTTCAGATAGAAAAACAACTACTGGAAAACAGAAACAAGGTAATGAACTTCCCAGTGTATTTCTACAACTTGCAGAAGAACATAATTTAATTGATTCTTGAAAAAATAGAAATCTAAAAAAAGGACTATACATTTTATTTGGCAAGACATAAATCATGGTCCAGGATAGATATGTGCTGGATTTCTTCAACAATCATAAATGACTTGGTGGAAGTGAAAATCTTACCAGCAACATTCACAGATCATAACCTTGTAACCCCTTCATGCTTACATTACAAGATGTTCCAAAGAAAAGTAGATAAGACTCTTAATACCCTTTTATTGAAAAATGCAAAATTTGTAAGAGACAAAAAAGAATTCCAAATGTTTTTTCAACAAAATATACAACCTGATGTCTTCATCAGAACAGTATGGGACGCATTTAAGGCATATGCCAGAGGCTGGATAATTAGAGAAGCAGCACATGTAAAAAAAACAAAGAATTGAAAAATCTTTACAAAATGGAGAAGCAGGAAGATAAATTAAAGCAAGACACTTCAGCTGAGCATTTAAGAATGAAATTAAAACTTCTTCTACATCAAATGAACTGTCTATTAATGGAAGAAATAGCTAAAGAAATTACTTATGCAAAGCAATTTTTTTGAAAATGCCAACAAATCAACAAGATGGCTAGAATATAAATTAAGAAAAGAATTAATTGAACAAGACTAAAATGCTAACTAAAAATATGACCAAAAACCAAGTGCAACAGTTACAAGAAAAATCTGGCTTTGAATCTCAAAATAAAGTGAAATATTTAGGAATAAAAATAACAAACAGATGTAGTTCTTTGTTAAAAGATGGAACTTACAATAGAAATTTTTTTAAAAATGGAAAAATAGAAAAATCTACAATTATCCCTGATGGGTAGAATAGCTTCAAAATCAATAGAATAGAATAGAATAGAATAGCTTCAAAATCAACAGTACATTAAAGAACTCAATAAAGTAATGTCACAATTTATATGGCAAAACAAAAAAACAAGAATAAAAATGAAGGCCTTACAAGATATCAAAGAAAGAGCTGGATTTGCATCATCACATTGGCTTCTACATTACAGAGCAGCAGCACTGACATGGTTAAAATAATGGCTAACACTAGAAAATACCAGAATATTAATCCTAGAGGGGCATGGTTTGTCATTGGGTTGGCATGCATTTATGTGGTATGGAAAGTCAGCTACACACAGCTATTTTAAACAACACTTGATAAGGAAATCCTTATTGATGGTATGGGAAACTATTAAAAAACTATTCTATACTAAGATACCCAAATGGGTTTCACCACTGGAAGCTTTTACAAATCCTAATATGCAAAAAAATATGTTGTTGAAATATGAGGACTTGTTAGATAATAAAAATGAATTGAAATCAACAGAAAGGCTTAATGAACAACAGATTAATATAGGTTGGTGGGAAACGGTACAAATAGAATTGAGATTTGCCAAAGACAAGCCATTGGGCTTCTATACAAATGTAATAGAAATAGATAAGATATTGTTACATACTGATGATAAACTGATTAAGAAATTGTATATAATAATGCTAGAAGATAAAATGCAAGATGAAGTAGTTTAAAACTGTATGGTTAAATGGGCACAAAACCTGGGTTATAATATTTAGACCAATGGTTACATGTTTGGAAAACAAATGTAAAGATTACTAAAGTGACTTCATGCACAAATATGCACATGCACAAACAATTTTTTTTAAAAAAAATCCATGCCAAACAAAATGGACAACCAATGTGTAACTGAGCACTGTTTTATGTGCGCTTGGAGCATTCATGCATTTGATATATTCAGCACAGGAATGGTCACGCACACAAAGGTGAAAGCCGGGGGGGGGGAGCGGGACACTACCGCAAGAAAGATGTACAGACCTAATCATGATCATTGTGAAAGATGGCTGTCCAGATTGGCGAAATTGTGGATTCAAAGCGCAAATACTTGGAAAGTACTTGAATTGCCAGGTGTAGGAAAACTCACTAGGGAACCAGGAGTGAGCCTGCTTCGGTGCAGGAGGTGGATGTGGGCGTCTGATCAGCAATTTTAAATGCGAGAGGGAACAGCGGTGAAACCCAATCACAATGACTGTGTGACCACAGCCGTAAGCTTTTCGTTACAGTACAAGGTCAAATGATTACTCAGAAATGTCATATTGATGTATTTGTGTTTCTATGTTTGTTGTTTGTTTTGTGTGTATAAAATTTTTAAAAAAGAAAAAAAAAGAAAAAAGAAAACTTCCAAAGAAGAGCCCACCACCTCCCTAGAAAGCCTGTTCCACTCAGGAACTGCTATGTCAGGAAGTTCCTCCTAATGTTTAGCAAAAAACTCTTTTGATTTAATTTTAACCCACTGGTTCTAGTCTGACCTTCTGGGGCAACAGAAAATAACGCCACACCATCTTCTATATGACAGCCCTTCAAGTACTTGAAGAGGGTTATAATTTCATCTCTCAGTCATCTCCTTTCCAGGTTAAACATACCCAGCTCCTTCAGCCGTTCCTCACAGGACTTGGTCTCCAGACCCCACACCATCTTCGTTGCCCTCCTCTGGACACGTTCCAGCTTGTCTATATCCTTCTTAAATTGTGGTGCCCAAAACTGAACACAATACTCTAGGTGAGGTCTAACCAGAGCAAAGTGATATCATCACTTTGTGTGAGCTGGATATGATACTTCTGTTGATACAGCCAAAAATCACATTTACCTATTCAGCTACCACATCACACTGCTGACTCATGTTCAGTGTATGGTCTACTAAGACACCTAGATCATTTTCACACATACTACTGCCAAGACAAGTCTCCCCCATCCTATAATTATGCAGTTGATTTTTCCTTCCTAAATGCAGAACTATATTTATCTGTTATTTGTTTAAGCCCAGTTTTCCAGCTTAAGATTATCCTGTATCCTGACTCTGTATCCTACCGTATTTGCTACCCCTCCCAATTTAGTATCATCTGCATTCCCTCTAGTCCTTCTTCCAAAACATTCAGAAAGATGTTGAACAAAACAGGTCCCAGGCCAGATCTCTGAGGTACTCCATTTGTCACTCCTCTCCAAGATGAGGAACCATTCACAAGCAGTCTTGTGTGATCTGTCTGTTGGTATTTGAGATTCTTAGTCTTCATGCACAGAGCTGGCAGATCTGCAGGATCTAACTGACAGCTAGCAGGAGTCGTGTGACTGGGACAGAGGTAAGAGTACCAAACTGAAACCTGTACAGACTAGTTCAGACTTGTTCTTCTGTGTGACATTGATGTATGGTCACTTCATGACTCAGCATTAACCTGATTGGTTACTGTAATGTATATATGTAATCAATGTACATAACTATTTCTCTCTTCTCTTTGTATGACTGCCTGGCGAAGCAGTTTGTTGCTTAGATTAATAATTGCACTGTAAATAAACTGTAAATACACTACCACTGGTGTGGTGCAGTTTAATGTGCAGAGGGGTCTGGAGGACTTGGGTCTCTTAACGTTGGCGCAGTGTGGTATAGCACATAACAGACATCATGACACTGTCAACCAGTTACAGATCCACCAAACAGTCATAGGATCCAAACCACATTTTACCAACTTGTCAACCAGAATATTATGTGGAACCTTAACAAAAGCCTTACTGAAATCAAGAAAAACTATGTCTACAGCGTTCCCCTGATCCAGCACAGTAGTAACTTTCTCAAAAAAAGAGATAAGGTTAGTCTGACATGACTTGTTCTTGAGAAACCCATGCTGGCTTTCAGTGACCTACTGACTCCCAGTCCTTAAGGTCACCAAAGGGGTGCCTGTGGGTGCCATGATGGTTGCTGACACCTTTCCTGGTGCCCACCAAATGCTTTTAACAGTGTGAGCTTCTGATTGGTCAGTGGAGATCTGATCCAATGTTCAGATTAGAATAATGCTGTTTCAAGGGGAAGCTGCCACCATTGCTGGTTTTATTCTCTTCCACTCCTCTTTCCAGTGTATTTTTTAAAATTACCCCTCTATTCCCCTGTACTTGGGTTTCTCCTGTGTGGCTCTGCCTCCTGTGGCAGTCATTTTGTAGTTGCACTCACCACCCTGTAGCAGAATCCCAAAGGTGCCCACAGGCTCAAAAAGGTTGAGAACACCTGAATTAGCTGTAACCAGCAAAATATGAATGGAGTTGCCAAAAAGAAAACACACAACCAAGGCATAAGCCAAAATAATGCTGTTATGTCCTTTATAACCAATTTCTGGCCCTGAGTGACCATCCATATCCTCAAGGACCAGACATTAAAAATGCAACAAGTAAAAGAAAAATGAAGAGAACAGGGTGCAGTAGAAAGCTTTATTGCAAGGTGTGTTTACATAATGCGGTGAAGTGTGTGAAAATTTTATTGGATTTTGGGTACAGATTTGTGGACAATATTCCAATCCTGCATGGCACAGACACAAGGTAATCTAAAACAGAGGAGTCATTTGTGAGTAGAGACAGATCAGGAGTGCTTTTCAAAAAGGAATCTCTGTCTACATTATGCCAAATTTAGTGTCTTGACTGCCTCAAGATAGCTGCAAATGGTCAATGTGCTTGGATGCAGAGAATTTGGAAAGAGTTATTCAAGTTTTTTATGCAGCAAAACTGTGAGGGTACAAGAAAGTCCTGGAGTGTTAAATTCAACATTTTACAAGACTTTGTCTACAGTCAGGAAAAGAAAAAAACCAAACAGTTGGTGTGTGTATCAGTGTTTCTTGCAGGATACATCTTTGACCATGCGTGGCTTGTTCTTAAATTACAATTCACAGAATAACACTGCTGAAAAAAAAAGCTTATTTTACACTATGCTACACACAACACAAAAAGACTAGTCACATTTACACATTTTTACAATAGTTGTCCTTTGTCTAGAAACTTGCTCTTTTTCTACTTTACAACTATTTCTTTTTACAATTCCCAGCGCCCAGAAAAGACACAAGAAGTCCAAAGACAGTCCTTAAAAAGAGAAAGGGGACTCAGAGTCCCGCCCCCCACCAATGGGCCCCTCCCCCACCCACAAAAAGGTCTCTTGATTTCACAGCTGTTGAAACTCACTGATTGCTCACAGTCAGCCCTCTGTACCATGCTTCAAGAAGTACAGCAAAAGTACACAAAGTTTAATAATTTAAGGAAGGGTAAATGATAAAACCTTTACGGGATGTTCCTTTGCATCATTTATATAAATAGTTACTAAACTTGATGTGAAAAAAGCAAAACAACACCCCCCCCCCCCGCAGAGAGCCAGTTTGGTGTCGTGGTTAAGTGCGCGGACTCTAATCTGGGAGAACCAGGATTGATTCCCCACTCCTCCACTTGCACCTGGCTGGATGACCTTGGGCAAGCCATAGCTCTGTACCAGCTGTTCTCTCAAGGACAGCTTGGGAAAGAGCTCTCTCAGCCCCACCTACCTCACAGGGTGTCTGTTGTGGGGAGGGGAAGGGAAAGGAGTTTGTAAGCCGCTCTGAGACTCCAAGTGAGTGAAGGGCGGGGTATAAATCCAATTTCTTCTTCTTCTTCTTCTTCTTCTGCTGTATCTTAACTGACAGGCCAAGCATTTAGAAGGAATGGAAATATACTGTGAAAATGGATCTTCATATGTTCCCAGGTTAAGAAATCCCTCGTTTCAACAGAAGGAAAAACACAAAACATCCTATTCTTAAAAGAACCAGATGGATTTCCCAAAGAAGTTCTGCACGAATGCCATGTCAATGAACAGACAGAACAGTGTCCAAAGGATCGCAAAAATCTGACGGATTTGCGGGAATCTGCGGGAAAGCATCTTTGTGGATTCTGCTCCAAATCCAAGTCTCATGACTGCCACATACATTTCCCTGAACTTTACCAGCATCCGTCTATGTTACTGAAGAAGCAAAAATGGATCACCAAAGTATTTCTTTTCATGTCCTTGCGGCCACCTGCAAAACTGCAGGATTGCATCAAATTACATAACCCCCCCCCCGGCTGGATTTTCATTCCTGGTCAATAGAATTTTCTAAGTATGGTTTGAGTGTATATAAGGAAGAGGAAGGGCGAGGAAGAAGAGGCGATAGAACTCTGGAAACCACCCTCAGTATTATAAATGCAGCTAATATGAAACCTAAAACGATTCCGTTCTACACAGTACCTGCACTTCCAAATCAAACAGAAGCACTTACTAAATGGAGATCAGATTTACGGGCTATTTTTAAAGCCTTTCTGTGCCCTAGGAAACCCGATGTGGAATCCTGAACTAGAGAGGAAAATGGAGAATCATGCAGGATCATGCTCATTTGTCCTAAACATTTACTGTAGATTTTCAGAACAGGCAAGTGCATCTCACATTTAGGGCTGCCAACCTCCAGATGGAGACTGGAGATCTCCTGGAATTTCAACTGATCACCAGACTACACAAATCACTTATTTATTTAAAACATTTATTCCACTTCTCCTGGAGAAAAGGGCTGCTTTGGAAGGTGGACTGAGTGGCATGATACCTTGCCAAAGTCCCTCCCTTCACTAAACTCCCCCCTCTCAAGGCTCCATCTTCAAATCTCCAGGTTCTTCTGAACCTGGGGTTGGCACTTCATATCACAAGGCTTCAGACAAGACAAAGAAAACTCTGTTTGTCTATTAGTTTGATGAAGTCTGGTCAGCCATAAACTCTGTGCCCATGTTAAAGGTTTAATAAATAAAAAAACAAATTCAGCAGAAAAACTACACTTGGTGCTTCCACCCAAAAATACTGGTCGCTTACCTGTAACTGGGGATCTTCGGGTGGTCATCTGTGCATTCACACATCTGGGATATAGTGCACCTGCGCCAACCCTAATTGGTATCTTCTAAAGTGAAAGGGATTTTCGTGCCCTCTCCCCAGTCACGTGCAGGGCTCCAGTGCGCATGACCAAGGGAGGGGCACGACAATCCCACCAGTTCCTTCTGACCGCTGCCATCAGTCTCCGAGCAAGATAGGAAAGACTGACAGCAGACGGGAAGGAGGGTGGGTGGTGTGAAAGCAGAAATGACCACTCGAAGATCCCCAGTTACAGGTAAGCAACCTGTATATCTTCTTTATGGTCTCTGTGCATCACACCTCCGGGAGATTAACAAGTGAGAAAAAACCCATACACATACCTGGAGGAGGGAACTGGAGGTCTTAAACGTGCACCGCCTGCAACACAGCTCGCCCCCACCGTGGAACGTTGGTGAAAGTGGACATCAAGGGTGTGGTGCCTCACAAATGTGTGAGGGGAGGCCCAGGTAGCGGCATTACAGATGTCTCCCAAAGGTGTTCCTCTGAGGAAGGCTGTGGAGGTAGCTACTGCCCTGGTGGAATGCGCACAAAGCAGGATAGCTTCCAACCTTTCCCTGGCAGGACATGGGAGACAAAGAGGGCTGGAGATCTTCGAAAAGACCGAGTCCTATTCAAGTAGAAGAGCGGAATTTTTTCACATCCAGTGCGTGAAGACGACGCTCTGTCTCATTCTGAGGGGTCGGGAAGAACACTGGAAGGGTGATATCCGCCCTCATGTGAAACTCTGAGACTATTTTGGGTAAGAAGGAGATGTCTGGAGCCAGAGTAACACCATCATGATGGAAAATAAGGTAAGGCGGGTCACAGCGGAGCACAGAGAGTTCACTCACCCGCCTAGTGGACGTGATGGCCGCCAAGAAGGCGGTTTTCCATGAGAGGAGTTGCAGACTACAGGCGGCCATCAGTTCAAAGGGCTTGCCCGTCAGTCTCACCAGAACCAGAGGTAAGTCCCAGGCTGGCATTGGGCCTTGGGTCAGGAGAAACAGGTGACTGAGGCCCTTCATGAGTTGTTTTGTCCTTGGATGGGAGAACACTGAATGACCTTCTATTTCAGGATGATTGGCGGAAATAGCGGCCAAATAGACCCATAGAGAGGCACAACTGAGGCCCATGTTGATATGGGAGAGGAGAAAGCTGAAAACAGCATTCAGATCTGTAGGAGGTGGGGGCAACCCTTCCGAACTAAGGTAAGCCACAAACTTCCTCCATTTCCCGTCATAGGACTGATGTGTAGAAGGCTTTCAGCAATTGAGGAGCACGTGTGCTATTCTGTCACTCATTCTCAAAACAGGATCTGCCACGCTGTCATCCTGAGATGAGGCACATCATGGTGCAACACTTGTCCCCCTTGTGCCACGAGGAGATCGGGCACCACCGGGAAGTGGACAAAGGAGCCCTTGGACAGGTGTGGGGGAGTGGGGAACCAGTGCTGTCTGGGCCACCACAGGGTTATCAGAACGCAACGAAGATGGTCCCTCATCACCTTGTTGATCATCTGGGTAAGCAGAGGAATTGGTGGGAACAGATATATGTGTATGAGTGCCCATGGATAAAAGACTCCGTCTCCCAGAGAGGCAGGATCCCTCCCCGCCCTGGGGCAAAACAGGCAGCACTTAGCATTGTGCCGGGATGCAAACACATCTATCTCTGGGTAACCCCAATGATCGAATACTGGTCAGAGATAGGTCCAGTTGAGTTCTCATTCATGCAGCAACACTTTCCCCCTGCTCAGGGAGTCTGCCTGCACATTCAGGGAGCCGGGGAGGTGTGCTGCGACCAGGAACACACCCTAAGAATGACACTCATCCCAAATCTCCAGGGGTAGCCGACACAGGCCTCTGGACACTGTCCCACCTTGGCGGTTGAGGTAACACATAGTTGTCGTGTTGTCTGTCAGGACTGCAACAGTGCTGTTGCACACTAGGTGCTGAAAAGATCAGAGATCGTAGCACACTGCAAGCATCTCCAGAAAGTTGATGTGATTGTGACTCACGTGGGGTTTCCACTTGGCCCCGACACACAGTCCCATGAGGTGAGCACCCCACCCCCAGAGGGAGATGTCCATGGTCAAAGTCACAGGTAGGGTGGGTGGGTGGGTGGAAAGGGGCTCCCATCAGAAGATTCTGTGGATTCATCCACCAACTGAGGGAGTTCAATACTGGTGCCGTAAGGCAAAATGTCCTGGACTGGGAATGAAACTGAGGGTGAAAATGATGAAGAAACCAGAGCTGGAGTGGTCTCATGTGCAGTCTGGCAAAAACTATGATAGCTGTGGTTGCTGCCATCAGCCCCAGAAGGCATTGGAGTTGCCCTGCTGAAGCCTTTTTCTGCTGACGTAAGAGGCATACCAAGGTGATGATGTCATCTGCCCTCTTGGGAGGGAGGAAGGCTTTGCATGCCAGGGAATCCAGAATGGCCCCTATGAACTGGGCCCACCTTGCAGGGGTGAGCACAGACTTTGCCAGGTTGACGGTGAGTCCTATGGCTTTTAGAGTGCACATGATCAGTGCAATGTGATCTTGCAGAGTGATCTCTGAGTCAGCCACGAGCAACCAGTCATCAATGTATGGGAAAATCCGTACACCTTACAGGCAAAGGTAGGCTGCAATGACAACCATGAGCTTCGTAAATATGCAGGGGGTGGTGGAAATGCCTAATGGAAGGGCCTTGTGCTTCCCCCACACTGAAGCGGAGAAAATGCCTGTGATCTGGGTATGTTGTGACATGAAAGTAAGCATCCTCAAGTCCAGGGTCACCATCCAAACCCCGTGCTCGAGGAGTGGATGTTCTGAAAGGTTGTCATCTGGAACTTTTTGTACACGATGAAGGTATTGAGGTTTCTGAGGTCCATAATAGGGTGGAGGCCTCCATCCTTCTTGGGAACCGTGAAATAACGGGAATAGAAGCCCTGATGGAACTGCGACCAAGGGACAGGTTCTATTGTATCCTTTTGAAGGAGGTTCTGGATTTCGTCTAGTAGTGTGACAGAGCTGGCTGTAGGGATGAAATATGACTCTGTAGGCACCAGAAGAAACTCTATACGATAGCCCTCTGTGATGACAAAGAGAGCCCATCTGTCCGCTGTTATCTTTCTCCAGGCAGACAAAAATGGGGACAGACGGGTGGGAGTTTTGGCCAGTTGGCCTAAGTCAAAGGCTCTGCTTGGGGGGCTTGGTAACATTGGTCCTTGACTGGGAGACAATATTGAACTTCTGTTTGTTTCCATAGGGCTGTGACTGGAAACTGGAGGATCTCTGCCACTGAGGTCCTGGGGAGGACTTTTGGGACAATCTGCAGGACCAGGATTTGTTCGGGGAGCTGGGAGACTCCCAGATTACGTGAAGGTCTTGATGCTCTTGTCTAGTTCTTGTAAAACTGCATCCGTAGTGGAACTGAACAACCCCTCACCTTCGAAGGGTAGATCCTCAACAAAGACTTCAGTGTCACTAGGTAGGGACGTGGTGCGCAGCCAGGCATGACGTCTGAGCATGACTGCTGATGAGAGTGTTTGGCTGCCACATCCAGATTATGTTTAGCAGCATTAAGCTGATGTTTTGCCAGCATCATACCCTCTTTCTGCAGTCTCCTAGGTTGATGGTTCATGTCTTCAGTGAAGGGAAGCAATAAACTCAGTCATTTGCTCCCGGAGGGCATACTGGTATCTACCCATGCAGGCCGTATAATTGGAAGTTTTAATTCCTAATGCCCCTGCCGAATAGAATCTGCGCCCAAAGGAGTCAAGTTTCTTCCCTTGTTGTCAGGAGGAGAGGAGTGCCTGCCCGTGCCTGCCCTTAGACGAGGGTGTGACGACAATGGAGTTGGGTTTAGGGTGAATGAATAAAAATTCAGCTCCCGATTCCTGCACCCTGTACATGTGGTCAATCCTTTTGCTAGAAATAGGAGAAGAAGCCGGATGAGACCATGGTGCTTTGGCCACTTGCAATAAGACTGAAGTTAACGGTAACGCAACGGCTGTGGAAGTGTCCACTGTACTATGTCAAACACTGAGTCTGTCACAGTGGATGGAGGCTGAACAGTGGAGAGTGTCAGCGTATTGGCCATCTTCTTGACCAAATCCCCATATGATTTAAGACCCTCAGATGGGGAATTGGGGAGGTTATCTGCCACTTGTTGCGGTGGGGAGGGTTCCTGGGTAGGGGCTTCATCACCAGAGGAGGACGATGAAGACGATCCCAAAGGTTCAGAATGCTCCAATGGCTCAGAGAAAGCAATGGGTTGCATCGGCATCGATGGCATCGGTGTCGACTGCTTGGCATGGTACCCCAGAGGCGGAACAGCGGGTTTGTGCTTCTTGCCTACCAGCACCGACTGTTGTGGCCATACGAATTCTGGTGTCGGAGGGTGTTTTCGGTATCGAGACAGGCAGGAGGATGTTGACTGGCGATCCCAATCTGCTGAGGCGCACGGAGGGAACCAGGGCACAGCAGGCATGGGATAAGCTCTGTAGAGGTACTGCCACTGACGGGCGTCCCCTGGAGCCAGGGGGTAATGCCCCGATGATCGATCCTGATCTTCCAATCGATGTGGAGAGATGGCTGAGGTGCCAGTGTCCCTGTCTAGGTGTAGACTTTTGACACTGGGTGGCTGGGGCACTTGGGCTAAATCCATATCCAGTTCAGAGTCCATGAAGTGGATAGGATGCAGCAAAGTCAAGGTGGAATCATCTTGTAGCTGTGCAAGGCCCGCAGAATCAAGCACCGCAGCCCCTGCCAGGGCTGTGTCCGACACGATGTGCATGGACAAAGTACTTTTGGAGAAGGTACCCTTCTTGTGCTTCTTGTGCTTGCTCTGCCTGTCATCCTTGCCCTCCTTGCATTTTTTGGCAGGAGTATGGGCTTTGGACTGGGAGGCTGACATTGGTTGTTTCAGCACCGATCTGTTGACATCAATGACGCTTGGTGTCAGAGAGAGCGCAATTGTTGATCCTGAAGCTGGGATTGAGAGTGAGGCATGTCGGGACGTCTCTTGCAAAGATGCCATCAGAAAAAGAGCCTGTTCCAATGAAGTGACGCAGAGTCTTGCAGCTCCATTCTTCCCCATCTGCTTTGAGAACCTGGCACAGTGAGCACAAGAGTCCACCCGGTGTGCTTCCCCAAGGCACAAAAGGCAAAGTGAGTGTCTGTCGGGGGGAGGAGGTGATTTTGCTGCTGCACTTTAGGCACTGTTTGAAGAAGCCCCACCGTTTGGCCATAGGCCGGAGGTGGGGTGGGTGGGGAGTAAACTGCTGAGGCAGAGTACTCAAAGTCAGTTGTATCTGAAACTAGTAAAAGGTCCTTTCACTTTCAAGAAAATCCAGGAGAAAAAGGAAGAGAGAAGAAGAGAAAATATCGATCAAAGCGAGGAGGGTCCTACCAGTGCAGCGCTCAGAAGAGAACTGGCGGGATTGTCGTGCCCCTCCCTTGGTCATGCACACTGGAGCCCTGCACGTGATAGGGGAGAGGGTGCAAAAATCCCTTTTGCTTTAGAAGATACCGATTGGGGTCGGCGCAGGCACACTCTATCCCAGAGGTGTGATGCAGAGACCATGAAGAAGATCCCAAATAGCTTTTCTACTTTTCAGTGAATTTTACTTCATTCCTGATTGGTACCACTATCTATGCAGACAATCTCAGAGAGTAGCCGTGTTGGTCTGCAGGAGAACAACTAGATTCGAGTCCAGCAGCACCTGAGAGACCGACAAGATCTCCGGGGTGTGTGAGCCTTTGAGAGTCACAAGCTCTGACAAAGAGAAGTTTGATTCTCACAAGCTGACACCCTGAAAACCTTGTTGGTATCTAAAGTGTGACTGGAATCTAGCAATCTATTCAGACCCACCCTGGTCGACTACCCCATTTTTAGCAGAAGCTCCTCTTTTACACCTTTGCCATTTAGGAGGGTTCCTTCATACTTTGGTAGGAGGAGAGGCCGGGGTCAGTGAACAGCTCAGTTCCCTGGTTAAATTTAGCTGGCGGATGCTTGAACCAACAAGGAAGGAGCGTTGAATGGAGAATGTCTGGGCTGGATCCCACAGAGGATGTCCTCAGGTGGAAGGAGGGCAATTTTTTTTATTGCTTTTCTGCTCCCACCACGAACCTCTGACTCCCTCTGTGTGCTGTTCTTGGAGGTCCAAAAGAGAAATTCACTGTGAAAACTTACTAATTATACAAAATTGTTTGTAAACAATTACTAATACTTATACAATACTAAGACTGAAGGTTCCAATACAAATTTGTAAGGACATTCAAACCAATATCTGGCAACCACTGTGGTCACACTGGTGGCTTGGCATGGTATGGTGGTGCCTCAAATTGTACTGGTTCAAAGTATAGTGGAGCATTTCATCCAGACCACACTCCCTGTGGTGAGTTACCCATGGGGGAGCATCCACATTAGTGTTGTGCTTCAACCACAGGATGAACTGTAAGGGTGGGTTTTATTTCACTGCAGGCGATGGATGCACATATGTGCTCATGTGCATATAGGCAGCAACTCAAAAAACCCAGTGGTGGAAACGGATCTGTAAGTTCAGACATCCCTTCTGAGTTGCTTTTGCTGCAGGAGGGTTCAGACGTTGGAAAACCCAGAGGGAACCGTAAACAATCTGTTACTACCATATTCCCCTGGTATCTGTTTATTCTAGGCACTCTCAAGGCTTTGGAACAGATGGTCACAGAACCAACCAGGGGAGAGGTGATCCTGGATTTGGTCCTTAGTAACGCCCAAGACCTGGTGAGAGATGTAAAAGTGATTGCACTGCTTGGGAAGAGTGACCATAATGTTATTGGGTTCACCATTTGTATAAATAGGGAGTTGCCCAAAAGAAAAAGTAGAGAGGGTCAAAACCATTGGGGAAGCTTGGAGACTATTTAAAATTACAATCCTAGAAGCTCAGAAAAAATATATACCATGGGTTAGGAAAGGCACAAATAGGTATAGAAAAAAGCCTGCATGGTTAACAAACAAAGTAATGGAAGCTGTAAAAGGTAAGAAGGATTCCTTTAAGCGGTGGAAAGCTAGTCTCAGTGAGGCTGATAAAAGGGCACACAGGCTGTGGCAAATAAAATGCAAGTCTGTGATCAGGCAGGCAAAAAGGGAATATGAGGAGCATATCGCAAAAAAAACATAAAGACCAACAATAAAACTTTCTTCAAATACATTAGAAGTAGGAAACCAGCCAGGGAAGCAGTGGGGCCCTTGGATGACCAAGAGGTAAAAGGTGTAGTGAAGGATGATAGGGAAATGGCTGAGAAGCTGAATGCATTTTTTTGCCTCTGTCTTCACTGTGGAAATGAGAAGTGCTTGCCCAGAACTGCTGATTTCGGGAGGGGTGTTGAAAGACCTGAGTCAGACTGAGGTGATGAGAGAGGAGGTCCTATGACTGATAGACAATTTAAAAACTAATAAATCACTGGGCCCAGATGGCATACATCCGAGAGTTCTGAAAGAACTCAAATGTGAACTTTTGGATCTCCTGACAAAAATATGTAATCTTTCATTAAAGTCTGCCTCCATTCCTGAGGACTGGAAGGTAGCAAATGTTACTCCCATCTTTAAAAAGGGTTCCAGAGGAGATCCGGGAAATTACAGGCCAGTCAGTGTGACATTGATACCGGGTAAGTTGGTGGAAATTGTTACTAAGGACAGAATTAGTAGGCACATTAATGAACAAAATCTCTTGAGGAAGACTCAGCATGGGTTCTGTAAGGGAGGATCTTGTCTCACTAACCTGTTAGTGTTCTTTGAGGGAGTGAACAAACATGTGGACAAGGGGGACCCAATATATGTTGTTTACCTTGACTTCCAGAAAGCTTCTGATAGTTCCTCATCAAAGGCTCCAAAGTAAGCTTAATAGTCATAGGATAAAAGGACAAGTCCTTATGTGGATCAAAAACTGGCTAATTAAAAGGAAACAGAGAGTGAGTTTAAATGGATAATTTTCTCAGTGGAGGGTGGCAAGCAGTGGGGTATCGCAGGGATCAGTACTCAGTCCAATGTTTTTTAACTTGTTTATTAATGATTTGGAGTTGGGGGTAAGCAGTGAAGTGGTTAAATTTGCAGATGACACAAAGTTGTTCAGGATTGTGAGGCACTCCAAAGGGATTTGTCGAGGATGGGCGAGTGGACATCAACGTGGCAAATGGGGTTCAATGTGGCCAAGTGCAAAGTGATTGCACATTGGAGCTAAAAATCCTAACTATAAATACATGTTGATGGGGTCCGAACTGGCAGAGACTGACCAAGAGAGAGATCTTGGAGTTGTAGTAGATAACTCAATGAAAATGTCAAGATGGTATGTGATTATGATAAAAAAGGCCAACGCTATGCTGGGGGTTATTAGGAAGGGAATTGAAAACAAGTCAGCCAGTATCATAATGCCCCTGTAAAAATCGATTGTGCGATCTCATTTGGAGTACTGTGTACAGTTCTGGTCACCACACCTCAAGAAAGATATTATAGCATTGGAAAAAGTGCAGAAAAGGGCAACTAGAAAGGTAAAAGGGTTGGAACATTTTCCCTGTGAAGAAAGGTTGAAGTGCTTGGGGCTCTTTAGCTTGGAGAAACGATAGCTGAGGGGTGACATGATCGAGGTTTATAAGATTATGCATGGGACAGAGCAGATAGAGGAAGATGTACTTTTCTCCCTTTCTCACAATATAAGAACTCATGGGCACTCCATGAAATTGCTGAGCAGTCAGGTTAGAACAGATAAAAGAAAGTACTTCTTCACCCAAAGAGTGATTAACACGTGGAATTCACTGCCACAGGAGGTGGTGGCGGCTACAAGTGTGGACGGCTTCAAGAGGGAATTAGGTAAACATATGGAGCAGAGGTCCATCAGTGGCTATTAGCCATAAGGTATAGACAAATACTCTCAGTCTGGGACAGTGATGCTCTGTATTCTTGGTGCTTGGGGGGGCAACAGTGGGAGGGCTTCTAGGGTCCTGGCCCCACTGCTGGACCTCCTGAGGGCACCTGGTGTTTTTGGCCACTGTGTGAGTGTTGGACTGGATGGACCACTGGCCCAATCCAACACTGGCTTCTCTTAAGCTCTTATGTTCACTTCCATTGCGGAACAGCATGGACTGCTGACAACTGCACCACGGGAGGCAGATGTCCTCATCTGGAGGGGCCCATTTATTCCACTCGGGTAGTGCCACTATAATGCCACAAACTGCACCTGTGACCGCAGCCACTGTAAAGTGGAAAAAGTGCTATTTTTTCATTCAGTTCAAGTATACTGTTTTCAGAGGAAATGTAGAAATTCCATGCAAATCCAGCTGACGGAGGGCTAGCTTGTGAAACCCCCATTTCAGCTTTCCTCTTTCATCAAAGCCAGCATCGCTTAAGAATCCATTCCTGCTCCAAAAATTCAAAATTTACTCCAGACATGTACTGGCAGACTTGTATCAGTCCTTTTCAAAACCAATGGAGTCAGCTGGATTCGCATGGAATTTCCACATTTCCTCTGAAAACAGGAGACTTGAACTGAATGATGGAAGAGCACTTTTTTGCACTTTACTATGACTGGTTGACAGATATTGGTTTGAATGCCTCTACAAATTTGTATTGGAACCTTCGGTCCTAGTATTGTATAAGTATTAGTAATCATTACATATTTTTTTGTATAATTTGTATTTATCAATTACAATAAGATACGAATTTATAATTGGTAAGCTTTCACAGTGAATTTCTTTTTTGATAGCTAATTTTCATGATTCTCTCATTATTTCCAGTTCTTGGAGGTCCAGCAGAAAGGTCTTTTTTTGGGGGGGGGGGGGTTGTATTTTGGGCTGCTGTGGGAGCAGAGACACAAGGAAACCATGGTTTGCTTGTGGAAATCCTTCTGCTAATAGAAATATCTGGCAGGATCCAAGCCTGTGCTTCGCTGTGATAGCACATTTGGAAGAAAGTTGAATAGAATTCCTGTGGGTTGTTCTACTGCATGGATGAGCTGCTCCTGTGCTTAAACAACCTGGCTGCTGGTAACTGCCCTTCTGTTTGGAGGTAGGAACTAGGATGGACTTGGATATAATTCACTTCCAAAGCTAGGAAGTGGCATACTCCTTTGTCAGAAATTGAGAAATGCCAGTCAGTGTCTCTGTCCACATCGAAGCAGCCACAATGCTGGGCTGCCGAGGACTGGGCTGGAGCCCTTCGGATGCATAATCTGGCCCTACAAAGTAGCCATGGGTTTCTGTGATGAATCAGGGCCGAGTGTGTGTGAAGTGCCATCAAGTCATTTCCAACTTATGGTGACCCTATGAACTAATGACCTCCCTAACAGCCTATCACTGACAGCCTTGCTCAGGTCTTGAGGATGGAGGGCCGCCACAGCTGAGTCAATCCACCTCATGTTGGGTCTTCCTCTTTTCCTGCGGCCTTCAATCTCTTTTCCTGCTGCCTTTTCATTATTGTCTTTTCCAGTGACTCTGTCTTATAATGTGACCAAACTACAATACAAAGTACCATAGCCTCAGTTTAGTCACTTTAGCTTCTAGGGAGAGTTCAGTCTTGATTTGATCTAGAGCCCATTGCTTTGTCTTTTTGGTGGTCCGTGGTGTCCGTAAAACTCTCCTCCAATACCAACAGCCCTACTCAGGTCTTGCAAATGGAAGGCCCTCGTGACTTCCTTGATGGAGTCCATCCACCTCATGTTGGGACTTCCTCTTTTCCTACTGCCTTCAATTTTCCCTCGCATCATTGTCTTTCCCAATGACTCTTGTCTTCTCATAATGTGATCAAATTACAATAGCCTCAGTTTAGTCATTTTAGCTTCTAGGGAGAGGTCAGGCTTGAATTGCTCTAGAACCCTCTCCATTGTCTTTTTTGGTGGTTCACTGTATTCGTAAAACTCCCCTCCAACACCACATTTCAAAGGAATCAACTTTCTTTCTGGCAGTTTTCTTCACTGTCCAATTTTCACACCCATACATAGTAACGGGGAATACTATGGTATGAATTATCTTGATTTTATTACATGACTACTGAAGGGTGCTTGCTCCCGATACCATTTCCTCAATTCCTTTAAGTCCCAGCATGGAAAAAAGACCGAGTGAGACTCTGCTGTCAGGGGCAATGTATTGAAATGAGCAACACTTGAGTACCCTGACTGAAAACTGAAATGACTGAGGTTTCAGTCCCCTGATAGGTGTAGGCGAGGAGATTCAGGAGCAAATGAGGAGGTCTGTCGGACTCTGAGAACCAGAACTCCGTTTCTTGTAATAAATTAGGGATCACAGCTGGGACCCAAAGACCATGAAGCACGTGAGTCTCGTGGGCAGAGGTGGGATGGCTCTCCTCAAACTTGTTCCCCAGCTAAAGACACTTTTGAAACAGCATTCTAAAAGGCCCAGGGAGCAGGTACGGGGAATGTTGCTGTAAACGTTTGTGGGACAGCTTCAGACCACAGCACAGGGAGAGGGCCTCAACTCTTGACTCCCCCCCCAACTGTCTTTCCAAGCCAAAACAGTGTGTGTATGTGTGTGTGTGTGGGGGGTTATTTGTGCCATTTTGGTGCCTCAAGTCCAATCCTGCCCTGACAGACCTTTACAATCATGTTCCCTGAGGTTGCTTTTGTCTCTCCAGGGAAGCAAGCTGGCTCTGGGGAACCTAGAAAATGTCTCACATATAGGGTTGTTATTCCCCAGATCCGGGCAGGGAATCCCCTGGTTTTAGGGACTTCTGCTTGCCATTGGCCCCTGGGCAGAACTGCCTGCAAGAGGGTGGCTGCCAGCAGACCTAGCCCGCGAGTCAGCCCCCTATTGGCCACTGCTCCCACACTGAGCCCTGATAGGCTCCCCCACCCTTCGTATTTTGCTCCAAGGAAGTGGGGGGGGGGGGGGAGCAAAAGCCAGTGCCAGCTCCAGGGGCTGACACTCGTCAGAAACCCCACCCCGAAGCAGCTATGTTGCCGGGTGATATCCCCGACATGATGATGCCACCAAGAAGTGATATCATCACATCAGGGACATTGCACAGTGATGCTCTGGTTTTTGGGCAAGACTTTATGGTTTGAGGGCATTTCACTATAGAGTTTGCCCTCAAACCAGAGCGTCGCCGTGCAACATTCTCGATGGGATGACGTCACTTCTGCGTGATGTCATCGCATCGCTGAGCCCCGGCTCACTCCAGGAGCCCCTCCCACCCTCCGCCAGCACATCAAGGAGACCTGGCAAACCCTACTCACATAGTTTGGACCTAAGGTCACAATCCAATACACTTTTACCTGGGAGTAAACCCCACTGAACACAACAAGGCTTGCATTTTATGTAGCTCTTTGGGGCCCAGCCCACCCTTGCAATCTAGACAATGCTTCTTGGGGAACAACTCAATTCGATTCCTAACAGTATACTGGAGACATATTAGACAGCCTTCATTTGGCAGTGAGGACCTGGGTAAGGCTTCTTGAAAGGCCAGGACTAAGGGCCTATTTTTTTGTGGTCAGGTACAAAAATATTCTTTTGGAACACCTGAGTGAGGCAGTTGTATTGGGCAAGCACAGAGACAGGTGTGTTAGGGTTGCCAGCTCTAGCTTGGGAAATTCCTGAAGATTTGGGGGTGGAGCCTGGAGAAGGTAGAATTTGGGGAGGGGAGGGAGCTCAGCAGGGATCTGATTCCATAAAATCTACCCTCCCAAATTGCCATTTTCCCCAGGGAAATTGATCCCGTTGTCTGGAGATCACATAATTCTGAGAGCTCTCCAGCCACCACCTGGAGGTTGGCAACCCTGAGGGTGCCAGAAAAAATTAACTCTCTAGAAAACCGCTCCATATTTTGAAATATTTGTTTCATCATAACTGCTACAATTTCTCTGCTCTCCTGCTTAAGGAAAACAAAGGCTGTCTTTCTTCCATTCCTTCAAAACCAGAGACCCATTATTTTCATTAACAATGGGTCCAGTCCTCCTATTCATGCCCCCCCCCCCCACCAAATAAGTGTTTAGGAGGAAGGTCTGTGTTCTGGAGACAGGGCAAGACTGAAATTTCAGGTAGGTCAGAAGGTGAAATAGTTCAGGATGGGAAGTTTCTTTCTGAAGAAAGAACATCAGGGTTACTGCTTGATAACCAAACAGGGTTTAACAAGGGGTTTCTACACCCTAGCGTATTAACCACCACAGGGCAGCAATACGATTTGGAGGTGTTTTCTTAATTTTGGAAACTCACAATATTTCTTGCTGTATTACACACTGAAGAGACACAAAGAAAAAGGTTTCTGATGGCTCGGGTTTTGAAATCCCACCACCAAATACTAATCTCTTCATCTAGAAATAAATAAAAGGTTTATGACATAAATCCCATTTTTTTCACTGTTCTAGCCAAAATGTTCCTCCTTCTAGTCAAAAGTACATCCTGACCAGGTTTCATTCAGAATCGTTGAGTAAACAGCGTGTCAGAATCGAAGGAGAACACGGGGGTTCGAGAGCCCAAGAGTAGCTTTACACCGGAGACATAACAGACGTGAACAGCAACAGTCAATCGTGGGACAAGACCCTGCAGTCCAGGGAGAGAAGCAATCGACACCTGTGTCCTTAACAGGTGCCCATTTCACAGTTTGGCTTTCTATGTAAAGGCTGCGACTGAGCTTGCCCAGAATAATCTGTAGTATTCTTGTGGACAGAAAGGGTCACTTGTTTTACCAACACAGGGCCAAGCAACTGGCTGGCTGTCTTTAGTACCATTAGCTCAGAGGTATGTTTTAGTGTAGAAAGTTCCCTTTTGTTCCTGTACTCATCAACATGAATGACATTGCACTCAATGAGCACAGTTCTTCAAATTTTCCAAGATGGATGTAATTTGCGTGAAAGCCAAAACTTTGCTTTGACTGTGACATGGAAGAATGTTCTCTCAGGCGCATTCTTTAAGCTGCAGTCTTGGACGAGAGAGTTAAAAGTCGGAGGACAGGGAACCCCCGTTGTGTGGGGGGCAGAAGGGAAGTCTTCATGTCAAAGGCAGTTCAGTTCCCTGCTGCGTCCGACATGGCTGGTGATGCTAAGAAAAAGGTAACTGGAAAGGAGTTTTAAAAGAATCCTGGAGCAATTGATTCAGGGGGCTTGACAGTATTGAAAACTGTTGTATCAGATTAGGAAAATCACTGAACGGGTCAAGACAGGTGCATGAAACCCTGCAGTGACCACTTTTGTCTATCTAGCTAACTGCTGGCGTACTGCAGTTATGGAACATAAATTCATCTCTCAAGTTGAGTGACAGGAGGTAAATTGTGCAATCCCTGTGCAAGTGTGCTATTAAACAGAAAGTGTGTACATTCTAAGTTGTGAGACGACCTAGTGGCATTCCACCAGAAGGAAAACAAGGAATCCCCATTAAAAAAAGGACTTCTATTCTTGCAGGACAGAATAAGTGAAAGTTGAAGGCACCTGGACTCCATTGGCATATCTGTATATGCCTGTGTGTACACACACTGAGACACTCCGATAATATATACACAAGTAGACACACATTTTTACATTCTTTGGTGGAAAGATAAAAATAAGGGTGCGTTTCTGCTCAACCCCACTGTTGTCTGAAGGATTGCAGTAACTGCTACAGAAGTTGGTTTGCCTGTCTAAAGGACTGCCCTTTGAACTCACGACCACTGGCCACAAGGAAAATGAACATAAGCACCTCTCACACATGACAAGACATCCCCACGGGAAAACCTTCTCAGGAACCACATCCATGAAGTCAGACAGAACAAGCACGATGCAATTTTCAAAAACACCCCTCCTCCCTAGCCCTTACTTTTTTCATGTCACCTACACAGTTTTTGCTTTAACCCTGTATGTTGTTTCACTCTTCTTCTTTTTGCCTGCTTCAATGTTATGAATGTTAATCTAGGAGACGATGGGGTATTAGGAGCAGCGGATGAACCTGGCAGGAGAACGCTATGCCGAACAGTTGCTGGCAGCCTCAGGGGCAGTGCGGGAGGATGGCGTTTCTGCTGGGAGGGCTGCCGTCACACCTGCATCTCCGAAGTGCCCATCAGACCCAGTGCTTTCGCTTCTTCTGGTGTCAGTCCACTCTTTAGTGTCCTCCTGACTGCGTTCAGAAAAGAGAAGAGGGGGGGGGAAAGTGATGCTGATGGAGGACTCAAGACAGCAATAGACGCCACACATATGACAACCACGAGTACCACTTTCCTGAACACAACATTTTACATGAGTTAACCAAGAGGAATGTTGGGATGGGCGTCAGCCTCTGTATAGCAGGGGTCCCCAACCCTTTAGGCAGGGGTCCCCAACCCTTTTCAACTTGTAGGCACCTTTGGAGTTCTGACACCGCATGGTGGGCGCAGTCTCAAAATGGCTGCTGCAGCCGGTGGAGCCAGCCACAAAAGAGCTGTGACAGCGTCCCACCAGTCATGCTTAATTAAGTATCTTCCAGTTCTTTGGACTCAAAGGTCTTGAACAGAGCGAGATCCAACCCTCTTACAGGCAATCACTGCAGCTAAATATTTAGTGACTGCTACAAGGTGGCTCTCCAGTCCTCATCTATGAGGAAAAACAATGTTTTGAGATGGTGAATTCACATGACCTAATAAGAGGGAGGACAAATACCTTTCTCTCAAGTCAGACTGGATTTCACGCTCCAATAAAATAGGTTTTAAGAGTCAAAGCTCCCTTCATTAGATACCAACGAGATTTTCTTAACTGTGGAATGCTGAGGGTAATTAGTAGGGTCTCAGTTAATTATCCTCAGCATCCTGCAATTAAGGAGGATACATCTGCCCATCAATCTCCAATTTTGATATATTTATTTCCTTCACTATATTTCCCCCTGGAATTAAACCCAAACAAATGGTGACCAGATGTCAGAACCCTGGAGCAATCAGTTCCCAACAACAATCATTCATAGGAATAAAAGTTTATTGAGACATTGTTGGTATCCAGACACTTTACGTACTGTGTTAGAACTGTAGAAACACTGAATGGTATTTTAATTTGTTGGTAGCTGCCTTGAGCCAGCTTGCCTGGAAAGGCGGGATATAAATGCAAATAAATAACTAAATAGAACTGAGAGAAAAGTGCGCGAAGCCACCAATTATATTACACTGAATCTGCAGTCTAATGGCCTAGAGCCAATCACACCTATGCTAGAGGCCCACCGAAAATAACGGTTCATTATTCCCAGGAGAAAGCAGACACTCGAGATACTTCTGGAGCTCAAGGTTACGTGGCTGAGCTAAGAGAGATAACAGGGGTGCAGGCGGCAAAGCAGGCAAAAATGAAAGTAGACATTTCCGGCTCCCCCTCACCTCCCACGGCAACCAAGCCCAATGCAATGGGCGGGGCTGACGCCATATAAACAAAGCTTGTTATACCAGTTTGGTCCTGGCATCTGTTAAACACCTTCATTATGCTGTATGCTAATTTGCTGCTCATGCTTTTCCTATATGTATGGACGGGTAACTTCCATTTCACTGTATCTGAAGAAGTGTGCCTGTGCATGAAAACTTGTACCTTGGGTAAAACTTTGTTGGTCTTAAAGGTGTCACTGGACCTGAACTTTGTTCTTGTCATTGAGAACATTACAAAATCCCATAATGTAATGTAGTCTTGATCAAATCAGCATGGTTTTTAAATGATAAAATACTTTAAACCCCACTCTGTTGTGAGACCCACTGAATAAATGAAATGCATTTGGATGTGTAGAAGTTTGTGAGTAACAGCCTTGTAGAAAGACTAATGCATTATATTGCAGCCACCCTAACAATGCTGAACGGAGCTTTCCAGATGAAGTTGTATGTGGTCATACATTTCAGGTCTATAAAACTTTCTGAGCATCTACCCCCAGACACCTGAGGAATATATCTGTTTTGAAGCCAACTTTTTGCCCACTCTAAGGGTTGCGTTGAGACTCCAAGTATCGACCCGGTGAGAGAGCTAGGATTTATTATAATTTACAATGGAAAGCAGTCTCAGTCTAAACATTTACTGAGACCTTAATCCTTGTTGATATTTTTCACCAAACGCAAATGAAAACCAGCCGTGTGGAATAAGGCATAGCCTTTTATTACTATCTGATTTTGTTCTTGCAAGCAATTCCTCTGGGAGCAAGGGGCCGGGCAAAGATGAAGAACATGTGGGGGTCTTAAGATGGGGGAGGGGAGAAGAATGGAAGGCAGCTTATAGCAAAAATATTTAACAAGGGCAAGCTGCCAGATACACCACGCACACACGCACGCACGCACGCACGCACACACACACACACACACACAAAAGGGTTAAGTGAGAGAAGCCAAAGCCACCTAGAAAAATTGGCCCCCTGTGGAGAACAAAGAGGCAGGTGGGGAAGCGCGGGGGGGGGGGGGGGTTTGGCAGTCATGGCCAGGCCAGGGGACCTGCCCTGCTGAGAACTTGAGCCTCTTCTACCCCTAGACAGAGACTTCTGGCATGCTTGCCCTCTCCATCCAAATCCAAACTGGGGAGGGGCAGTGGCCTAGTGGTAGGGCATCTACACTGCATGGGTAAGTCCCAGGTTTAATCCCTGGCACCCCAATTTAAACGGCAGTGGGTGAAAGACCTCTGCCTGACAACACGGAGAGCCACTGCCAGCTGGAGCAGACAATACTGATCCTGATGGACCGCTGGTCTGGTTCAGGATAAGGCAGTGTCATGTGCACGGACTCCGATCTGGGAGAGCTGGGTTTTGATTCCCCACTCCTCCACTTGCACCTGCTGGATGACCTTGGGCAAGCCGTAGTTCTGGCACAGCTGTTCTTGAAAAAGAGCAGTTTCTGTCAGAGCTCTCTCAGCCCCACCGGCCTCACAGGGTGTCTACTGTAGGGAGGGGAAGGAAAGGAGTTTGTAAGCCACTCTGAGACTCCTTTGGGTAGTGAAAGGCGGAGTAGAAATCCAATCTCTTCTTCTTCTTCTTCATGTGCATGTGCATTCAAATATTGGTCCTGCATTACCGTCCCAAGAAATGGGCTCATGCAGGAGGCGCTTCCTTAGCATACTCAAGGAAGGGGTATGTGCTCTTAAGGACAGGCTGACTCAGGGGAACCAAGTGCTGCTTGGCCAAAATTGCCATCGATCCTCCAGTGGCGTTACCACCAAGAATGTTACTTCACTCCACCTGTCATTCTTCACCTGTGGTGGTGGTGGTCTCTTCTGAAGTCTAACTTCCAGAAGATGTTTAAAAAAACGGAGGAAGAGGGCACGACAAGGCCGTTTCTATTCTTTGTTTTGAGTCCCAACCGATCTCCATTGCTACGGCCTCTTTAAGGACTTTCTAGACTGGTGGCACAGGAATCACTTTCAGGGAGTCTGCGTTTGAACCCATAAACAGGAATACTTGGCTTTATTGCTTCATTAACATCATGAGCATCATTGTCATTCCTAAATCCTCCATGTCATCTTGAGTCTGATTTCTTGACTGATGAGTCTGATTTCTTGACTGCCACACACGAAGGCCTTCTGTGCTGAAATTCCATGTTTAACAAGATTCAGTGACGGTGACCTTTCATGACCTTACAAATGACTTTCAGAAATGATAACAGCCTTTCTGTCTTGAGTGATGGTGGAACGTGCTGTCAAGTCACAGCTGACTTATGCCGACGCCCACAGGAGTTTCAAGGCAAGAGATGAACGAAGGTGGACTGCCATTGCCTGCCTCTGCGCAGCAACCCTGGACTTCCCTGGTGGTCTCCCATCCAAACACTGACAGTGGCTGGCCCTGCTTAGCTTCTGAGATCTGACAAGATCGGGCTAGCCTGGGCTATCCAGGACAGGGCTCCGACATCACTATGAAGCAATAAGAGCATCACTATGTAACAATAAGATCAAATACAAGCTCTAAGAACATAAGAAGAAGAACAGCTGGTTTTTATACCCCACTTTTAACTACCCAAAGGAGTCTCAGAGCGGCTTACAATTGCCTTCTCTTCCTCTCCCCACAACAGACACCCAGTGAGGTAGGTGGGGCTGAGAGAGTTCTGAGAAAACTGTGACTGACCCAAGGTCACCCAGAAGGCTTCATGCGGAGGAAGAGTGGAGACTCAAACTCGGTTCTCCAAATTAGAGATCGCCACTCTTAACCACTACACCAAGCTGGCTTTCAATAAGAAGAGCCCTGATGGATCAGACCAGTGGTCCATCGAGTCCAGCATCCTGTCTTGCACAGTGGCCAACCAGTTCCTCTGGAGTTCTGACTACAGGGCATGGAGGCCAATGCCTTCCCCTGATGTTGCCTCCTGGCGCTGCTTAGCTTCCGAGACCTAATGAGACTGGGCTAGCCTGGACTACCTTTAGCTCAACTCTTAAATATACCGTACCATTCCTTAAGAGTTTCAATTGTTTATTTATTTGTTGGATTCATACCCGCCCTCAGGTTTTGTACCACCCAGCACTAGCTTAGAATCATAGAATCATAGAGTTGGAAGGGGCCATACAGACAATCTAGTCCAACCCTCTGTCAGATTCTGCTTCGCATAAGAGAGCTTTTCATAATGTTTCTACAATGTTTCTATTAATTGAATCTGACATTGATGGTTCTCTGTCATTTACTTTCGATTCCTTTGTAGCGCTTGCCTGGCCAGATGCTTTATTACCCCTCCTTTTGGTTTTAGATTACTTGTCGGCTCAGTGTTACAATTCAAGCGGGAATCTGAGTTCCCACATACCAGGATGTCACATAGTACAAAGTTATCTCTTTTTTCACTCCCTTGTATGTCCTCCTCCCCCTTCGCTTATAGTGCTATCTGTTCAAAGTAGCCTTGGGAATTGTTTTATTGTTTGTTCCGTCCTGTTTTGCTGGGGACCTGGCACCTCTGGGTCACACAGTTCGGGCTGGGAATTTTTATGTTCTCTCACCCCTGGGTGACAAAAGGTGAATCTGCCTTCCTGCATTTTTACTGAATGCTGATTGGTGATCAATGTTTATACTTTCATGTTTGCAGGTATAATAGTCCCCTGCTCTCTGTATATGGTATCACTAACAAACATCGAGACCTGTACCAGTATTTGAATAAAGGACTATGTTTTAATTAACAAAGGCCTACTCATTTGCTGACAGCACAGAAGCCTCACACCCTCTGCCCAATGCAGGACCAGCCTAAAGCATCTCTGACAAATATTCGTCCAGCTTCTTCTTAAAAGCTGCCTGTGAAGGGGAGCTAACAACCTCCCTAGGCAGCTGATTCCACCTTTGAACCACTCTGACCATGAAAAAGGTTTTCCTAATATTCAGCCGATACCTTTCTGCATGTAATTTAAACCCGTTGCTTCGGGTCTTATCCTCTGCTGCCAACTGGAACAGCTCCTTGCCCTCCTCCAAATGGCAGCCTTTCAGATATTTAAAGAGAGCAATCATGTCCCCCCTCAGTCTCCTCTTCTCCAAACGAAACATTCCCAAGGCCCTTAGCCTTTCCTCGTAGGGCTCAGTCTCCAGAACCCTGATCATCCTCATCGCTCTCCTCTGCACCCTCTCGATTTTGTCCACATCCTTTCTGAAGGGAGGCCTCCAGAACTGCACACAGGACTCAAGGTATGGCCTTACCAAGGCAGTATACAGAGGGGCTATGACCGCCTGCGATTTCGATGCTATGGCTCTTTTAATACAACCCAAGACTGAATTTGCCTTTTTTGCCACCGCATCACACTGACTGCTCATATTCAGTTTACAGTCCACTCTTACCCCAAGATCTCTTTCGCATACACTACTCCCCAGAAATGTATCCCCCATCCAGTATTTGTGCCTGAGATTTTTGTGGCCCAGATGTAGTACTGTGCATTTATCTTTGTTGCATTGCATTCTGTTTGCAACTGCCTGCTTTTCCAGAGTATTCAGGTCTTGTTGAATTTTAACTCTGTCTTCTTGGGTGCTTGCTACTCCTCCCAATTTGGTATCATCAGCAAATTTAATGAGTAGCCCTTCTACCCCTTCATCCAGATCATTGATAAAAATATTGAGAAGTACCGGGCCCAATAACAAGCCCTGCGGCACCCCACTGGACACCTCCCTGCAGTCTGATGAAATGCCACTGACCACCACTCTTTGGGTGCGGTCCTCTAACCAGTTCTGTTTTAGGGGTGTGCAAAAAAAAAAATCGGCCTGATTCGGATCAGGCTGAATCAGGCCACATCTATTCTGGCCACCGAATTACCTTGCATGTCAGTTTCGGCAATGCAAGTCAGAGTCATTCCGCCAGCCGAATGTCAGTTTCGGCCCCATTATACCCTATGAGCCATTGAAGTCAATGGCAAAAACTCATAGGGTATATGAGGGGCTGGAGGAAAGGGGGTTTGAGGGAGAGGCTCCAAACTTGCAGGGTAGTTGCTGGGGCCTCTCCTCAAAATACCCACCAAGTTTCAAGAAGATTGGACCATGGGGTCCAATTCTATGGGCCCCCAAACAGGTTGCCCCATCCCTCCATTGTTCTCTATGGTGCAAAAAAAGTTACTTTCACCCACCACAGAGAACAATGGAGGGAATGGGGGCAACCTATTTGGTGGCCTGTAGAATTGGACCCCCTGGTCCAATCTTCTTGAAACTTGGTGGGTATTTGGGGGAGAGGCTCCAGTAGCTACCCGGTAAGTTTGGAGCCTCTCCCTCAAACTCCCTCCCCTCCAGCCACTTTCAAAGCCACCACTGAATTTTGGCGGCAAGCCAAATCAGATCAGAGAATCTGATTTGGCCCGTGGCTGCCTGAAAGGAGGCCAAATGGGCCATTTTTGGGGGTGCATTCGGTTCGAATGAACTGAATGCACATCCCTGTTCCCTATCCACTGAACTGTCCTATAGTCCAGTCCACAGTCATTCAGTTTGCTCATCAGAATGTCATGGGGAACCTTATCAAAAGCTTTACTGAAATCCAGTTAAATCACATCAACAGAGTTCCCACAATCCAGTAAGCTCATCACACAATCAAAGAAGGAAACCAGGTTGCTCTGACAAGATTTGTTAGGGACAAAACCATGCTGACTCCCCCAGATCACTAAGTGGTCCTTCAGATGCTTACAGACTGAAACTTTTAAAATCTGCTCTAATATCTTTCCAGCAACAGAAGTCAGATTGACCAGCCTGTAGTTTTCTGGGTTATCCTTCTTCCCTTTCTTAAGACTGGGATAACATTTGATCTTCTCCAATCTTGTGGCACATCCCCAGTCCTCCAGGAGGCCTTGAAGATGATGGACGGATGCTCTGCAAGTTTCTTAGAAAGTTCTTTGAGCACCCTTGGGTGCACACCATCTGGCCCAGGGGATTTGTATTCGTCCAGTGCAGCCAGGTGCCTCTCCACAACCTCCCTGTCAATGTCAACTGGACACTCAGGTGCCCTGTTATGTCCTCTACCATCTCTAGATGGGCTCGAGTTCTTCAGGGAGAAAACAAAGGCAAAAAAGTCATTAAGCCTGTGTGCTTTTTCTGTCCTCCACCAGAGTTTCTCCTACTCCCCAAAGCGGTGCAATTGGCCCCTTTACCTTGCATTTACTTCTCACGTATCTGTAGAAGTTTTTCTTATTGTCATGAGCCCCCCTGGCCAGACCCAACTCATACTGAGCTTTGGTTTCTCTGATGGCTGATCTGCAGTACCTAGTAACCCTCTTTAGAGATCTGAGGTTCCCTCCATTTCCTTTTTCTCCCTAAGCGTATTCTGAAGCTCTCAGTTCATCCACATTGGTTTCTTGAGCCCTTACCACGTTTCCATCTTGTTGGAATAGTGAGGATTTGAGCCCACCCTTCACTCATTCCTTCCCTTCTAGCATACTCCCCCATGGAATGACTCCCATCAAGCCTCTGTTGAAGTCGGCCCTACAAAAATCTAACCTACAAGTCTGGCTATGAACTTCCTTGACCCCCCACAGCAACTGGAATTCAAGGAGGACATAATCACTTCCCCCTAATGTCCCCACCACCTTTACCCCGTCAACCAATTCTTCCCTGTTGGTTAATATTAAGTCTAGTATGGTCAAGCCCCTTGTAGCTTCCTCCACCATTTGAAAAAGGAAGTTGTCAGCCAGACAGGTCAGGAAGTTGGGTGATTCTTGTTGCTTTGTTGAGCCTGTCTCCCAGCACACATCAGGGAAGTTGAAGTCTTCCATAATCATAAGGTTGTGATGTCTGGATACTCTACCAATCTGTTCAAGGAGAGCAGCATCCATTTCCTGTCCTTGGTCAGGCGGTGTTATGATCTGGGCTGTGCAAGTGAAGGTCTAGCAGGCCCAGGGAGCCTGAGTAGCAGTGGGAGGAGGCCAGGCCTACAACTCTCAGAAGTCCCCGAGAGGTTTTGGAGCCAATTTTAGCCAATCACAGAGAAAGGGGACATAATAAAAGAGCTGGTACAGAAGAAGAGGTGTTCTTTCTTCCAAGAGAGCAGGGCCAGAGGGAAGGCTGCTGCTGGGAGAGACCCTCACCCTGAGAGGAAGGGTGAGTAGACTCAGGCCCAACTGAGACAGGGAACTAGGGACTGTGAGTCTAGTCACGTTAGAGCATTTGGTTTCTTTTCCCTTCACCAACTTATTGTTATTGCTCTTGCATCTTGTTTGTTTCCCATATTGTCTCTTGACTCCAACAACAATACCATTTGTCTACCTCCCCTTATTTCCACCCATATACTTTCCACGGGGCTGTCAACCTCATTCTCCAGAACTTCCTGACAATGTAGCCCTCTCGTCACATACAGTGCCACTCTGCCTCCTCTTCTACCCTTCCAGTTTTTCTTTGAACAACTTATACCCATCCACTACCACATCCTAGTCATGAGAATCAACCCACCAAGTCTCAGTGATTCCTATTATATCATAGCCCTCTGTTTGGAAGAGAATTTCAAGCTCTTCCTTCTTATTAGTCATACTACAGGCATTGGTATATATAGGCACTTGTAGCCTTGTACCTTTGGTTGACCTGTCCTACCCAGGTGGGCCCCCACTGTTTTCTCTTCTTCACTGAAGTCCCCATGTTGATCGTCCCCTTCCCCTTGCGGCTTCAGTTTAAAGCTCTCCTGATTAAGCTCTCCAAGTTCTTTCCGAACGTTTTCTTCCCTGACCTTGAGAGGTGAAGCCCATCATGTGCTAGAAGGCCTTCTCTAAGAAAACTTATTCTGACTTCCGGTTTTGGTGACTCAATGGCGGGCATGATTTCTTGGAGCTCCGAGAATCATGGCCCGGACTCGGCGGCTAGAAGGGGTACCGACTGTGCCTGAGATGTGAGGGGTAGCCTCTCATGGGATGGCGATCCTAGGATCGAGGCTCCCCTTTGTCTTGAAAGGTTTGGCCGCCGCAGTGCCTCCGGGCACAGAGAGCACACACTGGACGGCTGCAGGAGCCGATTAAGCTGAAAGAAAAAATCAGCTCACCTGAAACGCATGGCGAAACCGTGCGTGTTGGATTGCTGGCAAGATTCTCTGTTTTAAATAAGCTGGAGAGTGTGGGATTTAAATTTTAAATCCCCCCCTTAAAGAAGCAGCGCTGTATTAACACTAGAGAATCTCTTTTGTTGGCTGGATGGCTGGATCTCGGAGAGGGGGAAAAATCCATTTAATGGTGATTAAAGAAAGAACCTTCTAACTGACTTTGGGCTCCTTATCTAATCTGTAAACAAAAAGCGATATCGGGAAGGGGAGAAAAGATGACAGGGAAACTCAGATCTTCTCCAAAAGCTCCCATTTCTCTTCTGGTTTCAAAAACTGAGTCCAGTACAGACCTAAATACTTCATTAGCGGCTGCATTGCGCCCTCTAATGGATCAGCTGACTGCAGTTAATGTGAATCTGGATAACTTGCAGAAAAATGTAACAGAAGCCAATAAGAGGTCTGAAAAAATGGAAAAGGATTTGCTGGAAGTTAAATCCAAAACAGAGAAGAATGACTCGAGATTGATTAAGATGGAAAAGGATAGAGCCTCTGATAAGGACAATTTATTAAAATTACAGATGGAATGTTCAAACTTTTTTCTAAGCTTCCAGGATGTTCCAGAAAAGCAAGGTGAGAATCTCAAGCAGATGCTGAGTGAAGCCTTAGCTCCTGTGGGAGGTATGGAAGCAGGTATACTACAAAGTGATATGGATATGGTTTACAGAACCTATCCAGATTTTGTTAAGAAAAAGAACCTGCCAGGAGAAGTCATGTTGAGATTCTCTAAAAGATCAACAAGAGACGTGGTGCTCAAGGCCACAAACAGAACCACGCTGAAGATCCTGGAAGAGGAGATTAAAGTGCTAAAAGACATTCCATTTGAGATCAGGAAGAAGAGGAAATCCTACAGAAATTTAACAACGTGGTTGCAATCAGAGAGTATTCAATATAGATGGCTTAATCCTGAGGGATTGGTTTTCAGCTATAAGGATAAGAAGCAAAAGATTGACTCTGTGGTGAAAGCGAAGATTTTTTTGGATTTATGCAAGATAAAGCAAGGCGCTACATCTACAGAGGATTCACTGGAACTTCAAGAAAGCATTTATGGACTGGAAAGCTCGAGCTCTGAAAGCAGTGGGTCTGAGGAGGAAGAGTCTGAGTCAGAACTAGGTGCAGCTGCCCCTAAATCCCCGAGTAAAGAAAAGAAGAAGAGAAGAGCGAAGAAAAAATAATCTGTGTTTTATTATAAGTTTTGAATGTTCTTTTTTGTATTATGGTTACTGTACCCTCTTTGAGAATCAGTGATCTAGTTTTGTTTGTAAACAATGAAGTATTACTTTTAGCATTTTTGTTAGCCTGGATTTAAAAATTATTTCTTGAATTATTTGAATTAAGAGTATAACTTAGTTTTCTTTCAACTTTTGTATACCTTAGGGTAGAGTAGTGTTTTAGTTATTGTAGGTTTTTTTTAGTAGTTGTAGTAGATAAAATCAATAAAAAATTTATATATATATATAAAAAAGAAAACTTATTCTGTGGTCCCAGAACCCAAAGTGCTCCTGCCGGCACCACTGTCTCAGCCAACGATTCACCTCAAGTATGGTCTGTTCTCTTCACACTCCTCTTCCTTTGACTGGAAGGACAGAAGAGAATACCACCTGTGCCCCCAGTGCCTTCAACTGCCTTCCAAGAGCTTCATAGTCCTCTTTAATTTTCATGATGCATCACAGCCGTATCATTTGTCCCCACATGAATCAGCACAAACGGGTACTGATCAGTAGATCTTGTCAGTTTTGGCAGTTGGTCTGTAAGATCCTGAATTCTGGCCCCAGGTAAGCAACACATCTCTCAGAGTAGGGGATCTGGCCTGGAAACATTACATTCCATACCCCTGCGCAGAGAGTCCCTGATGACCACCACTTTCCATTTCCTTCCACTTCCATGCGGCCCCATGCCCTCTTCACTCCCTTTACCATGTCTTTGTGGCTCCTTCCACTCTTATCTCCACCACCTTCTCAAACACCTCAAAACAACTCTTGAGCTCCAGTGGACCACAGCATCATCTTAGTCGACATCTTCGGGTTTGTACTGTAGAACTGAGAGGAGGCTCAGAAGAAAGATCGACTCTTCCTTCTTCTCCTTGACTTTCTTCTTCGTGTTCTTGCAGAGTTCCCAGACTCTTGTCAATAAAATCCTCCCCTTCCTTGATTTCCTGAAGGGTGGTGATCCTCTCCTGCAGGCTCTGGATGTTCTCCTCCAAATGCCTGACCAGCTTACATTTCTGACAAGGGAAGTTCGTCTTCTCTTCCGGGAGGAAAACAAACATGGCACACGCCATGCAGGTGACTGGAAAGGGGCCTTCAGTCGACATCATTGCCATCCAAGTATATTCCAAGAGTACTCTGAGCAGAGTTTCAGGGCCCTCAGGCAAGATCCTCAGGCTAAGAGCCACAGGCCAAGAGCCCTTTAGCTCTCGCCCTTTGGTGCACACCAAGGTTTGAGCCTCTGGCAAGGAGGAGCCTTTTGTTTCAAAGGGTCTCTTCCTGCCAAGCACAGCAGAGCTCAGCACAGTAGGGGGCGGGGCTTGTCATCGACAGCAATCAACAGCAACTCACTCAGTCCCCAGCAGCCCCCAAAACACAATTAGCCCCAAACAGAATTTATACAGAACCACTCTCTAGCAAGCTCTAAAGAACCCACTCTCCCTCAAGTTCTCACACAGCAGCTAGGAAGGGCAAAAGGCAGAAGGACAAAAAACCCTTATGTTCTAGCAGCACCTCACCATGTGCTCCCCCATGTGCTCTTGACAAGATGCACAGAATTTTGTGGTTGGACACAACAAGGACAGGTTCAAAGCATGAAGTTTAAAGAGGTAAATGGAATGCTCATGTGAAGACAAATCTTTATACTGGGTAGATTCAGGTGTGTAGCAACAGAACAAAGTTTGAGTCCAGTGGCACTGGACTTAAACCTTGTTCTTTATATTGCATATTACTCTCTGATGGTTTTTAAAAATGGTCATGCCACTAGTACATTTGTTTTGAATACAGTGCAAGGGCAAACCCACAGAGGTCCATATATACCAACACAAAAGGGATCGCTCTGCTTACGTGATTTCCTGTTTGCTCTGGATCGCTTCCTTTCCCTAGGCACTGCTCGCTGGCTTGGCACTTGCGTAGCAGACTTGACAATGCGATCCATGATTTCATCCGCTGCATCATCAGTAGCATTAGGCGAGTCATCATTGCTAGCAGTCCACGAACCAACACGGCCTGGGGAATACAAAGCTCAGTTCTCCACCACTGTATATTCTGTATTATGTTGCCAACTATATTTGTTTCTAATGGGTTCAACAAGTAAGAATAGTGGCAAATGGTTAAGGACATCAGTATCTGGGAACCATTACAGAACAGGTGCTGGGCCCATGAATCTTGGGACTTTTCTGCGCTTTGCAAAAATACACAGAAGTTCAGAAAATTGTACGGCTCTACCTTAAACTGAAATACTATTCTACTCCTGGTACAATGCATGATGCCGACTGGCAATAATTGACTGGCAAACGGGCTTGCCTCAAATGCAATAATCCTTAACAAGCAAGAGATCTATTTAAAAAATTGGCATCCTGTTTTTCTACCAGTTTAAAATATCTTTTTAAGGCACATCATAACAAAAATAAAGCATAAATTTAACAGAACCACCACCAATAACAATAGAAAAAACCTAACTTACCTCAGAGGATTGTTGTGAGGATAAAATGGAGAAGAGGAGACCAACTTGGACCGCTTTGGGCCCCAGTTGGAAGAAAGGCAGGGCATAAATGAAGTGAAGAAAGAAATCAGAAAAGCTGCCTGTACAAATTTAGAAATCTCCATAAATGGTTAATGTGGGCACATGACAGATGAACCGAGATGTTGTTCACCTGGCTAATCTTCTCCTGGAAGAAGCAGCTGTGAGATAGAGGATGGTTTGGTGATGGAGGTGCCACCATTTTGACTACTGCAATTCTTGAATGGTTTAGCTGTTCCAAATGACACTGTATGGTATCCTACTCTACCACACTATCCCACAGCAACAGGAACAGAGTCCCTCGGCTGAATGAGGATTTGTGGCAATCATTTTCATGTTTATCCTACTTATATCTACTGCTATGAAAGCCAGTTTAAGAACAGGGGGCTATGGCATAATATCGACATTAAAAATAAATAAACAAACACTATTGGCTCTCTACATTTTCCCACAATCTCATGTCCACAGCATAGGCTGTCCATTACCAGTCTGAGCCTCTGATAGTCACAGATGTGTGACAATAAAGAAACAGTAGAAAACTGCATGAAGACCAGTTTGCTGGACTTTACCTCGGTTAGCTCTGCTTCGAGTGCGCACCCCTAACATAGTGGTGTTTTCCCCACTCAGAGATGATGTCTTCAGGACAGCTTTCATGTGCTCATGCTCCGCTGCATCTTCAGCATATTGCAGCCCCTGTGGTTGGTTCTGAGGTGTCGGAGAACTGCAGGAGAACTTCCCAGACTGGAAGAGGAAGACAAATCAATAAACAGATAGATAAATAGATAGATTATCTATCAGATAGATAAATAGATAAATATATAAACAGAAAGACATATTGAGAGATCAGTAAGATAGATAAGTAGACAATTAGATAAATAGACAGATATAAGTAAGACAGATAGACAAACATAGATAAACAGACAGACAGACACAAAGATATATAGATTTTGTATTCTAATAGCGAAGTTGGCCACATCTTTGGGTACTTAAATCCAGTGACTGGAGCTATGAAGCGGCAAGAGAGATCTTTTTACAAACCTGAAAAGGGCCCCAAGTTTGCAGAAAAATGTAAACTCTTATAATATTAGGGAGTTTAAGAAATGACAAAATGATAAAAGGAGGGCCTGTAGCTTTAAGCAATGGATTCCCTCAGTGGCTGTTGCTAGGCAACACAGTATTCCAGGGTGGGATTTTGTGAACAAAATGGTAAGGGGAGGGGACAGGGCCCTTTCCAGGCCTATTTTTGCCTTTGAGGGAAGATTCATTAGGGCTAGGCCTGCTAGGGTTGCCAGCTCCAGGTTGAAAAATTCCTGGAGATTTTGTGATGAAGTCTGAGGAGTGCACAGTTTGGGAAAGGCCTTAGCATTGTATAATGCCATGGAGTCCAGCCACGAAAGGATACATTTTCTCCAGAACAGATATCTGGAGTTCAGTTGTAATTTTGGGATATTTCCAGGTCCCTCCTGGAGGTTGACAACCTTCGGTCTGGCAGCAATCTCTGGGTGACTTGATACCACCTGACTTGCATGATTCAACTAGGTCTGGCTGCTTACGACTGTTCAACAGCAGCCACCCTATGAAAGTCAATGTGGTACAGCAGTTAGAACTTCAGAGTAGGGTCTGTAAGACCCAGGTTTGAATTCCCATCCTGCTGTGGAAACTCATTGGGTGATTTTGGACCAGTCACATACACCCAGTCTAACCTACCTCACAGGGTTATTGTGCAGATAAAAAGGAGAAGAGGATAATAATGTAAGCTGCTTTGGTCCCCACTGTGGAGAAAGACCGTAGTTTTCCTAGGTAGAAGCTGCAGAGAGGGAGGCGAAGGAAAGCTGAAGACAGAGGGGCAGATAAAGGTACGTGGATGGTTGGGTGGAAAGGAGATAAGAGTTGCCAACTCCAGGACAGGAAGTTCCTGAAGATTAGAGGGGTGGAGCCAGGCCCGTAGCCAAAAAAAATTCCGGGGGGGGGCAAAGAGGGGGCCAGTAAACTGCTGATGCGGGAGGGAGGGGGGAGATGATTTCACATTTCCATCTTGGCTTTCCCTGATGAACACCCCCAATCGAGCTCTGGGGTCAGAGAGTTTCCACCTCTCTTGGAAACGACCACCATGGGGTGAAATGTGCAGAGAGATCAGTAGCATTTGGAAAAGCACTGCCTCAAGCAGACCAGATAAGCCAAACACGGAATCATCCTCACATTTTCTCTTCTCCCCCCCCCGCCCCATTCTTCCCCTGCTTTGTTTCTGTAGGCTCAGGAAAAGGGGAAGGGTCAGGGGACCATCGAACAAGGGGGGGGGTCTGATATAATGAGCAACCTGTTTGGCCCTTTTTGCATCAGTTTGTCTTCCATCCCAGGAGGAGAAAATCCTAGCACAAGACCTCTCCTTTGAATAACAAGCAAAGTATCTTCCCCAAAAATATTTTATTTTTAATTTCTGCAATTCCTAAAACTATTTGGTCAGTACTCGGCAACAGAACATCAGATTGCTGTGCAGTTCTCTTTTGCCGCAGCCAGTTTCATTATGATCATGATTTCAATGTTATCTTTTTGGGACCCTCCACACTGGTAACACCGCGATTGATTGGACGGTGTGGCGACTGCAGGGTACTCATCGCAGAGCTCCCTGATCTGGCTCTCCTTCCGTCGTGTGTTGAGGACTGATTAGGATGGTGTGAGCAGAAGGGCTGCGGGGAATCAAGAGCAGCTGGGGAAAAACTGATGGAGAGGTGGCACACGTGAGAGAGATTAATCAATTATTCACCAACACAGCAGCTTTCAGGGACAGCAGGATCGGGGACCTCAGCCCACTGCCGGCAGGGGAGGAGGGCAGCAATGCCACTCGCCCCAGGCTTCCTCCTCCTCCTGGGTCCCGGCCCTGTTCTGGTGCCAGCTGCTGTGAGGGCAGTGGGGGAGGAGGGCCGCACACTGCTCGCCCCGGGCTTCCTCCCCCTCCCGGTCTTGGGGGGGGCAAGAGCTGATTCAGGAGGGGGCATTCCTGGGGCCCACTCTCACCATGGGCCTGGGTGGAGCTTGGGGAGCGTGAGGTTTGAGGAAGGGAGGGACCTCAGGCAGGTATAATACCACACATGCCACCCTCCAAAGCAGCCATTTCCACCAGGGTGTTATCAACCTTCTAGGTGAGGGCTGGAGGTCACCTGGAATTACAGCTGCTTTCCAGATGAGAGAGATCAGTTCCCCTGGAGGAAACCCCAACCTCCCCAGGCTCTAGCCCCAAAGCTCCAAGAGTTTCCAAACCCAGAGCTGACAACCCTACTTATGAGGCCCCGTCCTTCAATGTCCATCTTTATTAGGAGGTTCAGAAATCTGTGTGGATCTTCCAGGTTTAGGCAGGTGTCCTGAGGTGACATGTTAGACTGTTTATACTACCTGTTGCTAATTATTTTCACACTATCATGTATTTTAATTTATTTTTGATGGTTTAATAGCAGGACTGATATGTTTTAAAGTTTTGTTACTGCCTGGCTTTAAAGGTAACAGAAAATAGAAAATGTTCTATTTTCTGCTTCTGAATGGCCTTTGGGCCGAAATAAAGACTAGCTGATTTGACTAAAAATGCTTTTCAACATCCATATGTGCCCTCTCACCCAGTTTGTCAGGAGGTTTGGGCTAGGGTGCCATCAATATGTCGATGACACCCAGCTGTATCTGTTAATGGATGGACAACCAGATACTGCCCCAGAAAATCTGGCCAGTTGTTTGGGAGCCGTGGTGGGATGGCTAAAACAGAGCCACCTGAAGCTGAACCCATCAAAGACAGAGGTTCCTGTGGCTGGGTTGACGGGGAGGGCAGGGCCGGGATTTCAGTGTTCTACTGTGGATGGGGTACCGCTTGTGCCAGCTTTCTCCATCAGGAGTTTGGGTATGACCTTTGATGCCTCTCTTACTTTAGAGGCACAGGTCACAAATACAGCCCGGATGGCATTTTTCCATCTTCATCAAGCCTGGCAGCTGGCCCCCTATCTGTCCCTCACTGATCTAGTTACAATGGTCACCTCTAGACTGGATCACTATAACTCGCTCTATGCAGGGTTGCACTTGAATTTGCTGTGGAAACTTCAACTGGTCAAGAATGCGGCTGTGTGGGTCCTTATGGGAACCCTGCTGAGAGCACACATATGACCTGTGCTCTATCAGCAGCAATGGCTCTAGACTGAGTATTGAATCAAGTTCAGAGTTTTGGTACTTACCTTCAAAGCCCTAAACAGTCTGGGACCACTGTGTCTGCAGGACCACCTCTTCCTATATGTCCCTCAGAGAGCATTACGCTCAACTGGCACCAACTTACTGGTAGTCCCTGGTTCCAAAATGGTCCAGCTGCCTTTGACCAGGGCCAGGGACTTTTTGACCTTGACCCCAGCCTGATGGAACTCTCTTCCTAGTGAGATCTGGGCCCTGTGGGACTTAGCTCAGTTCTGTTTTGCAGATGTTTTGCAGGGAATATGGTTGAAGACAGTGACAGTTGGAGAGATCAGTGGCCTTCTGGGTTTCTTCCCCCCTCCTTTACTCTCCATTTTCTCCTGGCTGAAATCCCCCATGAATGGAACATGGTTCCTATGTTAACTACTCAGTTATCTGCAGTGGATGGCACCAACTAATAGTTGACTGAATTTAGCATTATCAGAGTGTACTGCACTGTATTTTATGATGATGATGATGTAATGCTGTATATTCTTTTTATGTATTTTAATTTATGTACTATGTATACACATATTGTAAGCCACCCAGAGTCCCACTTGTGGGAAATGGAGCAGGATAGAAATTTATTCGCTAAGTCAGGAGTGGTTTTTTTTCTGTCTCTTTTTATTTATATAGTTTTGTCTAGTTCCTATCCTTATTAGTAACCTACAAGGTGTTCATTAATAATGGCAAGTGGATCTAGGAAAGGTTCCCTTTCAGGCCCTCCTTTGGGCCAAGTTAAGACTACAGCTCCTAGTTCTGAGCAATCTAATATCAAAGAATTAGGTATGCAAATACAGGAAAATCTTATGGAAGCTATGAATCAAGCTATACAAAATACTCTACCAAATTTAAGGCCTTGGGACCAATGCAGACAAAAATAGATCTTCTTAATCAAAACTTATCAATACAAATGGAAGAATTTAAAAAACAGATCACAGAGAACTCACAATAAATTAATAAGTTAAAGAAGACTACTAACTCCGGTTGAGGTACAATTTACAAGATCGTCAATCAAAATGTGACTCGATGGAAAACTCTTTGCTGACACTAGAAATGGAAAAGGCAGCTTATGTTCTTAGATTCCAAAATATTCCTGAAAATAAAGAGGAGAATATAAAAGAGAGTATGGCGATAGCCTTATTGGATTACTTGGGACAGGAAACATCTACTGAAATACAGGGTGAAACAGAATTGGCGTATAGGCATAATTCAGCATACGCAAAGAGAAACAAAATCCCTAGAGAGATCCATGTGAAGTTTCATAAGCGAGCTACAAGAGATAAGATCCTGGAGGCAACAAGAGCGACGACTTTTAAAATGCAGGAAACCAAAATCCCAGTACTTAGAGATATGCCCTTGAGGGTAAGGGAAAAAAGAGTACCACACATTGGCAACGGTGTTGAGGGAAAATGAAATTCCCTATAGATGGCTACTTCCTGAAGGGATATCTTTTATTTTTAGGAGTAAGAGATATAATTTGACTTCTATATTAAAAATGGAGGATTTTCTAAGGAAACATGGAAATGATCTAGGCTTCCAAAAAGATGAGCATGAAAGCTCTGAAGAGGAAGGTCAGGAAATACTAGAACAAGACAAGGAGAGACCAAAGGAAAACAAAAGCCTTAGACACAAAAAATTAACCCCATCAAGTGTGACAACCAGGCTTCAACAAAAAAAAGGGGAACAAAGAAACAAGAACAATGGACAGACAGAAGATTAAAATAGTCTCTATTAATGTGAATGGACTAAATGGTCCAAAGAAAAGAAAGAGAACTTTCATGCAAATTTTAAAATTGAAAGCTGATGTAGTAGGTCTGCAAGAAACTCACATTAGAGAAAAAGATAAAAAAATTTCTTGTCTATAAAAAAACTAGGTAATAACTTTGTTTCAGCAGATACATTAAAGAAAGAGGAGTTGCTACGTACGTTAAATCTTATTTACACCCGGAATTAACCTATGAATCGAAAGATGGAAGAGTTGTGATGGTCAAGATTTGTAGAGAACGCAGAACAACTCTAATAGTTAACATTTATGTGCCAAATAAAGGACAGGAACAAGGGAATTTTTTTGAATCTCTTAGAGAAGTACTCTCTAAACAGTCTTGTGATGAGATATGCCTTATAGGAGATTTTAACATGGTTGTAGATGGAACAATAGACCGGAAAGATTCCACTCGGAAACTGAAGAGACAAAATGAACTTCCCCACTCATTTAGAGGCTTGGTAGAGGAATTTTAAAATCGTGGATAGTTGGAGACAGAGAAATTTAAAGAAAAAGGACTTCACCTACACATTGGTTGGCATACAAACTGAAGAAGGAACGGGCGGATAGATTTATAAAAACTTTAAAGAATGATAAAGGAGATTAATGTTCTTTGCTTAAAGAGCTGGAAGAGATTATTGAGAAATTTTATGCTGAACTTTACTGCCAAAAAGAACAAGATAAATCCGCTATTTGGAGAAATTTGCAAGGAAAAAATTTACGAATGAACAGCGAAATTTATTGAATCAAACGATTTCAATATTTGAAGTGTCTGAAGCAATTAGGAAGATGAAGAAAGGCCGCTGGACCGGATGGTTTGCCTATAGAATTTTATCAACAGTTTGAAGAGCAAATTGGGGCGCCACTGAAAATGACCATACAAAACATTTATGAAGAAAAACGAGTACCAGAAACCTGGAAAGAAGCCCTTATTTCACTGATACCAAAGAAAGGAACTGGCAGCTCTGAAGTTAGGAACTACAGACCGATTTCACTCCTTAATGTAGATTACAAGACCTTTGCCAACATATTGGCAAATAGGTTCAAGAAGGTTTTGTCACAAATGATACATAGAGACCAAGCAGGGTTTCTTCCCCCAAAACAGTTGAGACACAATGTAAGATTTATTTTTAATATATTAGAATATTTTGAAGCACAACCTGAAAAGCAGCTGGCACTCATTTTCTTAGATGCCGAGAAGGCTTTCGATAACGTCAATTGGGAATTTATGCTGTTACAATTAAATCAGTGGGGCTGTGGGGAAAAATTCTATGCAATGGTGAAGGCGATTTGTGAGAAACAAGAGGAAAGTGTACTAGTTAATGGAGAGACTACACAAAAATTTCAAATATCAAAAGGTACAAGACAGGGCTGTCCCCTTTCTCCTTTATAGTTTATTTTTGTATTGAAAATGTTAAATGAGGTGATCAGGGAAGAAAGGGGTATCAAAGGTTTGACCTTAAAAGGCGAGCAGTACAAGCTACAAGTCTTTGCCGATAATGTTGTTTTTATTTTAGAAGAACCACTACTCTCAGTTGACACTTTACTTTTTATTCTACAAGAATATGGTCAGGTGGCTGGTCTCAAGATTAATACTCGAAAGACAACTATCTTGACAAAAAAGTGCCCTAAGGAGGTTTTAAAACTTCTGAGGGAAAAGACAGCTACAAAGTAAGCAAAAAAGTAAAGGACTTAGGTATTAATTTGACAAACAGATGTAGTTCTTTATTTGAAGACAACTATAAGTCGGAAAGACTTAGAAAATTGGGAAGCTTACAACTGTCGTTTCGAGGTAGAATCGCTACAATCAAAATGAGTATCCTTCCAAGGTTAATATTTATGTTTCAAACTTTACCAATAATAAAAAATCAGAAGTTCTTCCATCAACTTGAAAAGATTATATCTGGGTTTATTTGGCAAAATAAAAAGCCACGAATTAAACTTAAAGATATGCAAGATAGAACAAATAGGGGTGGTTTTGGTCTCCCAGATTGGGAATTAGATTATAAAGCTGCCGGGTTGGTCTGGCTAAAAGACTGGGTAAATTTAAAAGATACAAGGTTATTAAATCTAGAGGTGTGAGACTTCTGATGAGATCCAATAAGCCAGGCCTTGTATTGCAAAACAAAGTGTTTATTTCTTAATGGTCTTTCAGGAAACACTTGCGTTGTTAGTGATACTACATACAGAATGTGAGGAACTGATATACTGTATTCAAACAGGAGTAAAAGGTCAGGTGCCAATCAGAATAAAAATATCAAGCACCAAAATGTGCTACCGTTACTTTCTCAGAGAAAAAAGGCGTGTAAACTGAGCTAAATTCCCATCCCCGACCCTGTGTGTAATCTACATGCATTCCCATGCAAAAGACACCTGGAAGAGCGGAGGCCCAATTGCCCAAGGTTACAAGTGCAGCAACAGAGATAACTGAAGTCTAGCAAAACAGATGAGTTCACTCCAAGGAAGGAGGAGGGAGGAGGGAAAGGGGGGGAAGCTGTCGGGAGGGAAGCCAATGCTGTTCTCCCGCCGGGACCTGAAAAAGGAACTGAGAAAAGGAAGCAAACATGACAGAGAACCTGACATCCTGCCCCCCCCCCCAAATCAACCCCCACCCGGTTTAGAAGGATAACGTTTATGGAAGGCACGAATCAACCGAGGAGCATGAACATGGTCAGCAGCCACCCACTCATTACATTCAGGACCGAAATCCACCCAGTTTACAAGGTAAAACAAACGTCCCCGTTTGAGTTTAGAGTCCAAAATACTGGAAATCTCAAAATGCGGCTCCCCCTCCTTCATCAGAGGAGGAGGAACTGGAATCTCCGGATGCCAGGAGTTCGGCCCAGGGCTTTTCTTCAGCAAGCTGTAATGGAAAACAGGATGAACAGAGTTCAGTGATTTAGGCAGTTCAAGTTCAAAAGACACAGGAGAAATTTTGCGCAGGACTTTGAAAGGACCAACGTATTTCCATCCCAATTTCCGACTCGGCTGTAAGCCCCGAATGTTTTTTGTGGACACATAAACAGAGTCCCCAGGCTCCAGCTCCCAACCAGGAGCCCTATTCCAGTCCATATATTTTTTGTAATCCGCTTTAGCCCGATCCAGTGTCTTGGCAGTGAGGGGCTAGGATTCCTGTAGATTAGTCCACCATGATTCAAATGGAGAGGGTGGAGTGTTTTTAGGGGGTATGACATTTGGCAATGGATTACCTTCATAACCCCCCACTGCCAGAAAAGGGGACACCCCTGTGGAAGAGTGCACTGAATTATTGTAGCTATATTCAGCAAAAGGGAGCACGTCCACCCAATTATCTTGGTGGTAGTTTGAGTAACACCGCAAAAATTGTTCTAAGATCTGATTAGTTCGTTCGGATTGTCCATCAGTTTCTGGGTGATAAGCAGAACTGAGTGCGGGTTCAATGTCCACAGTCTTTAAAAGCTCCCACCAAAAGTTGGCAATGAACTGGCTCCCCCTATCGGAGACTACACGTCTAGGGAAAGAATGAAGTTTCACCACGTGATTAAAAAACACTTTAGCTAGACCCTTAGCTGTAGGCAATTGCTTAAACGGGACAAAGTGTGCCTGCTCGGAAAATAAATCCACTACCACCCAAATTACAGTTCTCCCTTTGCTGGGTGGCAAATCAGTAATGAAGTCCATAGAAATGACCTCCCAAGGCCGGGAGGGGGTGGGAAGGGGCTGTAAGAGACTCGGAGGTTTTCCCCCTCATTTCTTGCACATCAAGCAGATTTGGCATAATCTGAGACATGTTTTCGCATTCGCGGCCACCAAAACTGTCTTTGAAGCAAGTTCAATGTTTTCAGATATCCAAAATGTCCAGAAAGCTTAGACTCATAGCAAGCATTTAAAATAGACAGTCTAAGAGAATTGGGTACTGCCAACTTCGGGCCTTTATACCAGCACCCATCTGGTTTAAGTTCCAAGCCCTCCTCCCCACTCCATTCATCCTGATCCTGCTGGGAATACGCCATAGCGTATTTTGTAATCCACTCAGAGGAAGGAGCCGGGGTGGACTGCTGCTTTTGGCTTCAGGTGACAAAAGCCCCACTAAGTTGTTCAGGCGAAAACATGGAATCAAACACTTCCTCCCTCTTAGATTCATGCTGGGGGAGCCTGGACAATGCGTCTGCTAGGGGATTAGATGTCCCAGGGAAATGGCGCAGTTTGAAATTGAACTTGGAAAAGATATCAGCCAGGAGCTGTTTAGTGTTTAGAGTTCTACGAGTACGCAGCACCTCCAGGTTTTTATGATCAGTCCAGATTTCAAACGCCGTCTGCGCCCCCTCCAACCAATATCTCCAGGTGGACAGAGCTAAGCGAATTGCAGCTGCCTCCTTGTCCCACACCGACCAGTGTCTTTCAGTCTCATTGAATTTCTTAGAGACATACGCTAAAGGGTGCAGTTTCCCAACCTTCCCCTTTTGCAGGATTGCTCCCCCCATAGCCACATCAGAAGCATCAACATGTACAATGAATTCTTGAGTCTCATCGGGGTGTGCCAGGATGGGCTCTGAAGTAAAAAGTCTCTTAAGCTTTTCAAAGGCTGCTTGACAGTCAGGTGACCAGTTCAGCAGCTCACCCGGCTTACCAGCCTCAGGACCCTTCCCTTTTGTTTTCAATAGGTCAGTTAAGGGTAGGGTGACTGTAGCAAAGTCCTTTAAGAATGTTCTGTAAAAGCTGCAAAATCCTAATAGGTTCTGAAATTGTTTGCATGTATGAGGAGCTTCCCATGTTACTACTGCATCCACTTTGGCAGGGTCCATCTCCAAACCTCTAGGGGAGATGCAGTACCCCAAAAAGTCAATTTCGGTACAGTGGAACTCGCATTTTGACAGTTTGGCAAACAGCTTACGGTTCATGAGGGTGGACAACACTTCTCTCATCAATTTAACGTGGGAAGGTTTATCTTGGGAATAAACAATGATATCATCTAGATAACAAAGGACCCCCTTAAATAAATGCTTGTGCAATGCCTCATTAATTAGGCTCATAAAAACTCAGGGAGCTCCAGCCAATCCAAAGGGCATAACTAGGTATTCGAACTGTCCCAGGGGGGTATTAAAGGCAGTCTTATATTCACCCCCCTCCTTAATGCGCACTCGGAAGTAGGCTTTTCGTGAATCCAGTTTGGAAAATATCTTCCCCTTAGCCGCCTCTGCCGACAAATCTTTTATCAGGGGCAAGGGGTAAGCATTGGAGGCGGAAACGGCATTCAGCCCTCTATAGTCTGTGCAAAGCTGTAAGCCACCATACTTCTTTTTCCGGAAAAGAACAGGAGCGGCAAATGGGGATTTCGCTGGGTGAATGAAACCCCGTTCCAAGTTTTTATCCAAAGACTCTCGTAATTCATCTCTCTCCGTGGGACTCATAGAATATAATTTTTCCTTTGGCAACTTCTCCCCAGGTAACAGTTCTCTGGCACAATCAGTGAGTCTATGGGGAGGGAAGTTCATCTGCCTCTGTTTCACTGAATACTTCAGCCAGGTCTCAGTAGTCCGGAGGAATGTTGTTTAAGTCCTCTGAGACCAAGCAAGCAAAGGGAGTGGAGGGAGGTCCCGAACCCCAGCCAGTATTCCATTTATGCTGTGTGCATTTAGGATCAACCCATGTAATTTTCCCCTCACTCCACTTGACATAGGGATCATGGGCTCCCAACCATGGGCTTCCCAACACCATGGGAAATTGGGCGTGAGGGGTGATGACAAAAGCTCTCTGTTCCCAGTGATCCCCTGTGCCCAAAATTAAAGGCTCAGTCTCTGCTACGCAAGCCTCTTTCATTTCAGACCCATCCATTTGAGTAAATCGCAGAGGCTCCCTTGGCGTGTTAACTTTAAGTCCCAACCCCTCTACCACCAAGGGGCTAATCAAGTCTCTTGCACACCCTGAATCAATAAGGGCTCGCACCCTGACGTGGGTGCCACTTCCAGGAGCAATAACAGTCACAACCATATAGAGCAAAGGCCCGGGACTGCTCACTGTTGGCGGTGTGGCCAGAGGGGGGACCTGCAGCTCCACACCTCCTACTGCAGATCTGTGAAGTCTCCCGATGGCTGAGCGGCCACAGCCTCCAGCGTTGCACTCTCGCCCTCGTTGGGTGCCCCTTCCAGCTGTAATGCCCGAGTTTGAAAGTTCCTTTAGGTGATCGCGGTGTTCCTCCAGGAGTCGGCAGGGGAGTCTTCGAAGCTTTCGGGGGCCCTAGGGGACAGGAGGATGCGAAGTGCCCACTCTCCCCACATTGCATGCACAACCCTTGCTTAAAACGGGCATCTCGGAGCTCTTGAATGGCGGTTTTAAACTTGGATTTTGGTGTAGCTTTAGCGGCGGAATGGGAGGCTGGTGAACTCAGCTTAATCAGCGTGAATCTCTCCTCCACGTCGGCTGCCGCTCTCATCCAAGCTGCCAACGAGCCCGGCCGATCATTTCTCAACACAGTCTCATATATCTCGTGGTTCAGCCCCTCCTGGTACGTCTCGATGAAAAGATCTTGACCCCAGCTTTGCACCTTCGCAGCTATTCTACGGAACTGGGCAGTGTACTCCTTACAGAGGATCGGCCCTGAACCAGCTTCCGCAGCTGATTCCTGGCTTTCTCCTCCCTCAAGGGATCCTCATAGTGCTGCTGGAGGGCCCACATAAAGTCATTTACTGATCTCAATTCGGGACCCGGGGGATTGTGCAGACTTACATACCAGTCACCTCCAGTGTCCTGTAGCTTCGAGCCAATGTAGCTTACCCTCTCACGTTCGGTAGGGTAAAGGTGGCCCCAAGTCCCCAAAAACCGCTCAATCTTGATGATGAAAAATCAGAGCTTGTCGGGATCGCCATCAAACGTAGCAGTCAGGGGATCATTAGGAGGCTGCCGGTACAACTGGTCCACGGGACATGGGGGTGGCTGTGCCGGAACCGCTGGCGGCTGCTGTGGACCCACGGGTGGTTGCTGTGCAGGTCCCGCTCCACCATCCTGCTGCTGAGCCAGCACTCCTCCGTCCCCTCCATCCCCTGCCATAGGGATTGCTCCCGCAGTTTGATCGCCAGCCGGTCGTGCATCTCATCAAATCTCCAATCCATTTGCTGCCAGAGGTCATCCGTACCTCTCTCTGATGGCCAAAGGGGTTCCCGTTCATCTGGAACCAAGCTCAACCTCCAGGAGTCCTTTTCCTCGTCCGAGAACCGCACGTGCAATCCCCAACTGTCACTGACCCAGGACTCCAGGGTACCCCCACCAAAGGTTGACCAGGAATACCTTGGCAGGGGAATGTCGACGCAACTGAAGCGTGGTGATAAAGTCCACAAGACAGTGCTGGCTAGTGCTCAAATATACAAGTGCAGCAACAGAGATAACTGAAGTCTAGCAAAACAGATGAGTTCACTCCGAGGAAGGAGGGGGGAGGAGGGAAGGGGGGGGGAAGCTGTCGGGAGGGAAGCCGATGCCATTCTCCCACCGGGACCTGAAAAAAGGACTGAGAAAAGGAAGCAAACATGACAGGGAACCTGACAGAGGGCCATGATTTGCCAATGGGTTGGCATGCCTCCCTCTGGTATGGACAGCAAAGAAGTTCTTTTAAACACCATGTACTTAGAGGACCTCTCATTAAAATATGGGAAGAAATTAGGCATATTTTAAAAATTAAGATCCCAATTTGGGTGTCGCCACTTGAGGTGTTTATCAAACCCTCCTTACTTGTTGAGGGGAAGAAATGTTGTTATGGTCACATACTAGATAAGGACAACAAATTAATGACATCTGAGATGTTGGCGAGGCAAAAAATCAACCTAACTTGGTGGGAAACATTACAATTACAATCCAGATTTAATGTGGACAAGATAAAAGGCTTTTATAGGGACCCAACAGATTTTGATAAGGTATGGGTGGAGTCAGATGTTAAGAGTACTAAGAAAAACTATAATTATTTACTGGACTTCAAGATGTTAGAGGAAACAGTTAAGCCAGCTATGGTATCTTGGGCTATAACATAGAGCTTGAAAGATGGTATAAGGTCTGGATGACAAACATCAAAATTACGAGAGCTGCGGCATTTAAGGAAAATATTTATAAAATGTTCTTTAAATGGCATTTAACACCTGAAAGATTATCTAAATATTCGAAGGTAGTATTGAATGTGTGTTGGAAATGTAAAAAAAAATCCGGTTCTTATTTTCACATGTGGTGGCTTTGTGAAAAAGCGAAAGATTACTGGCTAATGATACAGTCTTTGCTTCAAGATATAATCAACTCTAAAATACCATTTAAACCAGAACTATGTCTTCTTAATATCATACCAGAAGCTTATAAGAAAATAGATAGACAAATTTTATTACATGGTATTACAGCCACTAGAATTACTTATGCAAGATATTGGAAAATGAATAAAATTCCGGACAGACAGGAATTTTTAAAAAAATTTCTTGAGGTGGTCGAGATGGACAAATTAACTAAAAATTTAAAAGGTAAAGAGGATGATATGTTTAAAATAACTTGGGAGATGGTTGGCTGAATTTAAAGGATTTAAAGGATTTAAAGGTATGGTTGGCTGAATTTAAAGGATTAATAAGTGCTGTTGTAGTTACATAAGATATGTGCTTTCCTTTAGTTTGCTATATGGATTAGATTTTGTTGTATATACATATATTCTCCTTACTGATTTAATTTAGAATGCTTCTCTTTTTTGGAAATGTGATAGCACTGTTGTCTTTGATGTAAATTATAATAAACAATAAAAATAATTATTAAAAAAAGAAAGAAATTAAATGTCATCATCATTTGTTCTAAATAATAATAATTTTTAGAAACATTTCCTTAAAGCATGTAGAGCTCAAAGCAAAGCCCAAGGTTCATATGTGGTATAAGAACTTGTTTCTGAGGGGGATTAAACAGTTTTATTACATATATACATATCTGTATTACTAGCCCACATCTGTACATGTAACAATGATCTTAAAACTGATTTAATCTTTCAGAAATTGCTGAGAACATTTAAATGTACATTTAAATTTGTCAGAGAACAGGAAAACAGGCTGAACATGAACAGTGGAAAACAGATCTGCAAAAACAATGTTAAAATAAAAAAAAAATTAGGCCTGCAAATTCAAACACCACCCCCACAGCAATCTTCAGGATGAACTTACCAGGTAGGTTACTTTAATTATTTAGTAGAACCCCAAACAATAATACTCAGGGAAATTAACTTGCTCATTTGAAATATATGTTCAAATGACCAAAGTTATAATTTGTTTGTATATGGGCTTGAACAGTGTTATGAGATGAAGACAAGCAAGGACGCATTTTTAAGACATCTAGATGTGAGTCCCGTGGCATCTCAGAGACCAGCAAGATTGTTTGGAATGCGAGGTCTGGATAGCAGAAGCCTCCTTCGTGGGACACCTTTGAAAGCTCAGGCTCCAGAAACCTCTTGCTGTGGTCTCAGGCGCTGCTGGACTCAGATCTAGCAGCTCTAGTGCAGACCAACATGGCTTCCCTCTGGAACATTTTCAAGACAGTGCGTGATAGGCAGAGTTAGCAATGATTAAGAAATCCACAAACACTGCAAAGTTAGGAAACGCAAGTTACATGGCAAAGGTAAATGCAGCCTGTTCACTGCAGCAAGGGTGTAGACTTTCCAATTTCCGGGGTGGGGCTGGGAGGCTGGGCCAGAGACATCACAGGCCATCGTCTCCAGGGGAGGCTCAGCACTTCCTGGAAAAGTTCAGGGGGGGGGGGCTCCAGCTCCCCAGCCCCCCTGAAGTTGACACCTATGCACTGCGGGAGTCTTGCTTAGACATCACTCTGGCTAACAGTGGCCTCGATGGTCCTGTGCTCGTCAGCAGGGCCCTGAAGAGGGCCATCCACACAGATGGAACAAGTTCCAGAACACTTGGGGCACATCCTAGTTATGCAGTTTTAAAAAAATCATTAAAGACCCTCCCCCCCCCCCCCCCCGGTCTAATGATGACTAAGCCTGCTCATTGCCCTCCAGGGCCCATAAAATACTGAGGGCAAATTAGCATCCATTCAACAGAAAAACTGAGAGGAAAAAAATGGACTTGCTTACAGTTGAAAGTAGGGATGGGCATAAACCTGAAAAATGTGATTTGTGGCTGAAATCACAAATCAAACCTGCTTCCCTTTAAAGTGGGACTGCGCAAGACAGCCCAAAACAACTGAGTGCCTCCCTACTGCTCAGCTGTTTTCGCAGGAAACAGAACCTTCACCAACCACTTTAAAAGTTTATGGCAGTTTGTGATGGGTCTTTGGTTCGTGAACCACGAACAGGGCAAAATTTGTGACAAATTTTGCTTTGTGGTTCGGTTTGTGCCTATCCCTAGTTGAAAGTATCCTGGAACAGTGAGTGGTGCCATGTATCCCATGACCCCAGTTCCCCTCTCCAAACTCTGCCATACAGGATTGGGTGGGAAAAGGTAAAAATACCTCACTCCTTGCACTGAGTTCTTCAGGTAAGGTCTGCCCCTAGACGAACCTCTCACTTTTTGGGACAGTTAGATTCGAGTTCAGTAGCACCTTAGAGACTAGCCAGATTTTGGGAGGTGTAAGCTTTCAAGAGTCAAAGCTCTTTTGTCAGATATCTGACGAAAGGAGCCTTGACTCACAAAGGATTACACCCCCCCCCCCCCAAATCTTGCTAATCTCCAAGATGCTGCTGGACTCAAATCCAGGTCTTCTACTGCAGACCAACATGGCTCCTCTCTGAAACGGTCTTCGCTTTTTGGGCTGGTTGACACTCCTGTGCTGGTCAGTTAATGTGTGGAGGGGCCATCATGCATCTAACACAAAGACAGAACTTCCATACTGCCTCAGTCATAATGCTTTTTCCACACATTCAGCTGCCACCTGCACAGCAATTGCTGCCTACTGAAAAGCAAATCTTCATGAAGCCACATGTTCAAGTCCCACAATTAAACAAGCTGCTTTCTGTGCTATGCAGCTCTTGTATAATTGTCTTTCCCTGGGTCAGCATTAGGAAATGGCTCAGTTGCTACCTGGCTAGAGAGGGATCAAGCCTATGGGTCTGCATGGGTCACTGCTTGGAGCACCCCTGTAGATGAGAGAGATGCGAGGGAAGGGAGGCGACACACAGGGACACCCCTCAGGAGGGACGTTAGTCTGCTGAGTCTCACATTCATCATTTATGCCTCGTGGCGCACCAGCAGTTCTCTTACAGCCCTCAGTTTGGGAATTACTGGTTTCGGGAAACGCTCCTTGGACAGGAACTAAGTTTGAGTCCAGTGGCACCTTTAAGACCAACAAAGTTTTATTCACAGTGTAAGCTTTCGTGTGTACACACACTTCCGTCAGACACAAGGAAATTTCATTTCCAACCTTGTTGGTCTTAGAGATGCCCATTCTGGACTCAAACTGTGTTCTGTTGCTTCAGACCAATGCGGCCGCCCACTGGTTCCTTGGACCACTTAGCCATTTACAGCGAGACCCTAGGCAGCTGTATTCTATTGCCACCTTCCTTGCTGGGCTTGTGCCCCTTATCCTGGAGATGCTGTGATAAGGTCACCTGTGCACCGCAGTGCCTCAGGAGTTATCTGCTCTTCTGCTTCTGGGGCCATAATGCAGTGTCTGATGATGACTGACATGCCTTAAAAGAACTTGCAGCAAATGTTACTATGAGATGGTGAAATGTGTGGATTAGCAGCTCCCAGAAGGCGGCAAGAAATCTGACGGTCCTCCCCCCTCGTGAACAATGCTCAGCGCCTTGCCATGCCGTGTCAGAGCAGTGATGACGTCATCATGCTGACAGGAAACAGAGCACCCTGGAAACCGATGGAAATTCATGCACTGCAGGCTCAAGTCTCTTGCTGATGGCGCCAAGGTGGGTAAAGGCAGAGCTACAAGGGGCAGGATAACGGTAGGCTCTGCTGGGCTCCTATCGAGCTGTCCGTGTTACCAGGGGATCTCACCACACACAGAAGACCTAAAAAGGGCATGCTCTTTGACAGAACCATACCTCCATGTCTTCTTCTTCATCAGTCTATCAGAGGAGACAGAGGATAGGGTAGAAAAGGACAGAGAATAATGTTTAGGAAACAGTACCATCCACACAGGTGCCAGTAAGGAGAAATCATGAGGATCAACAAGGGGAAGGCATGAGTACCAAGGCAAACTGGGAACAATATTTTATCCTGAGGAACCCAACTCATCCTTCTGGCAAATTAGTTCTGTTTTTCCCCCCAGCTGATTTTTATAAACCTGTGCATCCTGGAGGACCGCTATGTCCTGTCAAGATATGACGGTAGGGCTGACCCTGGAAAGGTCAATGGAATCTGGGTTGTGACATAACCTTGTAGTGCTTCCCCTTTTTTTGCCATGAGAATGTTAAAGAACCACTGTGAAAGTTAAAGAACCGCTATCTCATTCCTTCCTGTTGCCTGCCACTATCTCTTTTTGGGATCACACGCCAGCCAACACCACAAAGGTCAAGCAAAACAGCCACCACTTAGTAACTTGGAAGTGATAGAGATCAGAAGGTCATCACAACAGGAGCTCTCCTTGCCCCCTGGTCAAGATTAGTGTATACATTCCAGGTGCCCACAAACAACAGTAGAAGTTAGTATTACACGTAAGTACACATAAAAGGAGAGTTCTAGAGGACAGAAGAAAGTGAATGGAAGAGAAAACCAATATTCTGAAGAAGTGTGCATGCACACCAAAGTTTCTACGCAGAATTAAACTTTGTTGGTCTTAAGGGTGCCTGTAGAAAATTCCTACCTAGCCCAACATATAAAGAGATTGTGTTGGATTAGTTCAACCATGCAGACACTGGAAATGGTACAATCTGATCGCACTTCATTAAAAAATAAACAAACATGGAGAATCTCTTGCTTGAACGTGATCCCCATGTGAGAATCACCCCTGAAAGCTGTCCTCCAGTCTAACCTTCTCTTGGGTTTCACAGGAAGGCTCTTTATGAACACAAAGGTAATTCAGTCATTTGAAGAGCTGAAAAACTCTCCTGTGTGCCAGCCAGTGTCTCTATGTAGTGTGAGCCCTTTTCATCGCATGGGACTGCAAGGAGAATATGCAGGCCAGCACTAATTGGGGCCAGGAAAACGTGGCCTGGCATAGAGACCTCTTGCGCTGTAGGGGGCACCCCACAGGATGAGTGGTTCTCCCATCTTACAGCCAATATGTGAAGCTGTGGCTGTGAGCTTCCGTGGGGGTACAATAACAGCTTTGGCCTTAAGTACACCCCACACAGTACCTTTCACCAGAGTGTGCATCCAAACTTTCCATATGTTATTATAAAAGTCTCTGATGCGAACAGCACAGAGAAAAATGTCAAGAAGTTAGGTGGAAATCCATCTTTATACAATGGGCCACAACCAATGGGCCAGATTTAAACCTGAAGCATACTCAAAGGAGAACCATTTTCTCTATTGCCTCGATATGAAACAAAACCTGCTCACGTGATGAACATTCAACCTACAGATTGCATTGGTACTGGGGTTGCCAAGCTCCAGGTGGGGCCTGGAGATCTGGCATTACAACTAATCTACAGACCAAAGAGATCAGTTCCCCTGGAGAGAATGGATGCCTTGGCATTTTATTCCGCTGAGATCCCTCTCCTCCCCAGACCCTGGCCTCCCCCTCCAAATGTCCAGGATTTTCCCCTTCTGGAGTTGGTAAACCTAGCTGGCATTGCCAGATTTTAGGTAATATGAAGAATATACAATCATAATCTCCAAGTTTCTTAAAATAATTTGAATTCTTAGGGAATTAGTTGCTTCCTTGAAAAATGATACAATTAGATCTTTAATCCTATCACACGATTTTATGAAATCTTTATAAACTCTTAAGGCAACAGCCCAATGCAGAAAAAATAGATGTGGTTTCTAACTTCTGCTGAAGACAACTGAGTCACATCTTGCTGATTTCAGCGGACTTTGGGATTAAATTTTGCAGGACACTCTGCCGTTCACCTTCTGTTCTACTGACTTCGGTGCTGTCAGAAAGGATCTGAATTTGGTTGGAGCCTTGCATTCCCCACCAAGCTGCTTTCCTCCCATAGAAGGAAAGATAAATACCAGCATCCTCTCCCTTGTGGTCCAAGGGATTAAGCATCCTTCCTCTGAGGCTGCAGCTTCAGTCAAATCCAGACACCCCACCCTTGCTTCAGAAAAGGACAAACCCCCCCCCCCCAAAAAACAACAACAACAACAACTGAGAGGCCATTCACATGGCCTCCTGCCTGGGCCACAGTTATGTCTAACTTTTGTTGGACTGAGCCCAGTGACAGTAAGAAGCTCTAGGTGAAGCTATTGTTTTATCCAAAATTAATCCATTTTTTATTCCAGAAACATTCACAAGCAACAAAGGAAGTCTCGTTTGTTTTGTCTTTTATGGCATTCTCAGCACGGTTGACATGAAAAGAGATTAGCTGAGGCGGAGGCGAACGACAGCCAGCTCACGTGGCTTTTGAAGGGTATGTCTAACCAGGGAGCGGTTTGTTTTGCTTTGGGCCTGGCGACAGGGAAAGGCATCTGCTCCTCCTGCGGGGGAACAGTGGTGGGCACACGCTCCCTTCGCTTATGAATGTCCAGAGAAGCCTCTTCCTTGCCAGCAAAAACACATCCCTCCCCAGAGCAGTATATTTGGTCCCCTGGACTGGAAGATCAGTCAGGAACAAGGTCGAGGGTTTTTCACAATCTCGGCATCATCAGTTGACTTCAGTGGATTCGGAACAGCGCCACTCGGCTTAGGATGGCCATGTTGACTGACTATCCAATGACCCAGGCAGGCGTCTGATAAAGGGAGCTTTGACTTTTTAAAGCTCACAGATTTTATCGGTCCCTAAGGTGCTGCTGAACTCAAATCCATCTCTTCTACTACCGACCAACATGGCTACCCTCTGGAACAGGTGTGTTACTGTCAGACATCCTGTGTGTGCGCGTGTAAACAGTCACTTGCTAATCAGACCATGGCAAGGAAGTATTTCAAGAAAGCCAGTTCTGTTTTACACTCCCCTATTACATTCTAGCAGGATCGCAGGAACATCCAATCATAATGACTTAAGGTTAACCCCTGACCTGGATGCACGAGGCTAGCCTGATCTCATCAGATCCTGGAAGCCAGGTAGGGTCGGCCATGGCTAGCACTCGGATGGGAGACCACCGAGGAAGTCCAGGGTTGCTATGCAGACGGAAGGCAGTTCCTCCCTTGGCTTGAAAACCCCATGAGGGATTGCCATTGAGTTGGGACTTTACAACACCCCCCCCCCACAAGAGGGTCAATGCAGCGCTCCAGAGAGTTCACCTTGGCTGTTTTTGCATTCGCAGTGGGAGAGGGGCAGAGAGCGACCTCCGCGGTCTGCACACGGGTGCTCTGGCAAGAGGAAGGGGACAGGGACCTCCATGTTTGCCCCCCCCCCATCACTGCTGGCCACATGACAGGGAGGGGAGCTGGAGAAGAAGGATTGCTGGGGGTGAAAAGGCAGCAGAAAGACAGCCCAAGGGGCAGCAGGCGCTGAGCAAAACCGGTGGCGACTGGAGAGGCCAGTCAGCATGAGTGCCACAGTATCAGGATGACGTGGGCTGGGTGGACAACAGGGCTGTTCGGTTGCTAGGCCCCATTCGGGGCTTGACCCTGGGCCCCGGCCAAGCCTGGGCTCTTCCACCACACTGATTTTTCCCTGGAGTCTTTCCAGGGCCTGTGGAGGAGGCCAAATGCCCCAGCATAGGTTTTGTTCCTGTGTGCCCTGTTCAGGAATGCTCTGCGGGGTGTGAGGAGAGGGTTCGAGTTGAGTCTCCTCCTCCTGTTTTGTTGCCTATTAGCTTATAGCTGGCCAAAAGCCAAGCGGTGCTTTATTCCTAGCCTGGTGGGACTTGGGCCCCTTCACTCCTGGTTTCTCACCTGAGCCCTTCTCCCCCGGGAGGCACGGGGAGGTAGGCAGAAACGCCCCCCCCCCGGAGCCGTCTGTGGGGTTCCTCACTGTCCAGCACCCGTGTCTCTCTTGACTTGCATAAAAGCTTCCCTCCTGGGTCCCAGATCCTCGGAGAACTTAGTGCAACAGGGGTGAAAGCACCCCATTTTGTCTTTGCAAAATCCTGCCATGGATGTTAGGTGGAGAGACGGTGGGTGGCCCGGAGAGGTTCACGGCAGAGTCAGGATATTAGCTCAGGTCTCTGATGCTTTCCCTTGTTCTGACAGAACCAGATAGACTGTGCTGAGCCCTGGGACTGATGTCACTCCTAGGCTCAGCTGGCAGGGCTAAGGATGGAGCGGCTGGGCCCCAACAGCACCAGGGTCTTTTCCAGAGAGTGATGGATGATGTTTTTGCAAATCCCATTCTTGCAATAAACATTATAGAAGAAGAAGAAGAAGAAGAAGAAGAAGAGATTGGATTTATACCCCACCCTCCACTCCCCAAGGGAGTCTCAGAGTGGCTTACAAACTCCTTTCCCTTCCCCGCCCCACAACAGACCCCCTGTGAAGTAGGTGGGGCTGAGAGAGCTCTTTCCCAAGCTGTCCTTGAGGGAACAGCTGGTACAGAGCTATGGCTTGCCCAAGGTCATCCAGCCAGGTGCAAGTGGAGGAGTGGGGAATCAAACCCGGCTCTCCCAGATTAGAGTCCGCGCACTTACCCACTACACCAGACTGGCTCTCAGAATGCAAGTGTGGGACTGGATTATTTCCCCCAACTCTGCTAACATCCTTTCCCCTCACAAAAACTGTATTTGCATAAGGTTTCTTACGTTACTTCAGCATTCTTGCCTACGGCTGCGGTCACACACACTAAATAATCCACTTTCCAACTGGATTTTGCCAGGTCACACAGTAGACTCCAGTTGGAAAGTACATGGGAAGTGGATTATTCAGTGTGTGTGACTGCGGCCTAAGTCTGTGTAAGTCTCCTACACCAACAGCAGGGAACACCACTGGTTCCTGTTTGAGATTAATCCAGTGTGAAGCAGAGGCTGGAGTAGAAGTTCTAGATGCAGGAGACCCAGGTCCAAATCCACCCACACCGATGTATCTCCTGAGTGGCTTTGAGCCAAGGGACACCTGCAGCTGCCTTCTACGGAAACAGGCCCTGGGGCCCTCAGTGGGCCCACTCAGACCGGCAGCAGTTCTCCTGTGTCTGACTTCCACCACCTCGAGCATCAGCTCCAATTAATCTCCAGGAAACACTGGAAACATGACGACCACCACACTGTCTCGCTGCTCTCTGCCTCCTGAGGGGCCTCCTGTGTCCCACTGGTGCGAGAGAGAGAGAGAGAGAGAGCCCTCTGATCCATTATGGGTTTTTGTGCTTTCCATGTTTTGCAGCCTCTTTCCAGGAGGCCAAAGGAGCAACAGGACCCCAGCACCCTTTCCAGCCTGTGTCCCTGGGTCTCAGGACAAGGCCTTAAGGTCAGGGCTGGAGGCATCTCCCCCAGCATTTAATTTCTTATTTTTGAGTTGATTAGATCCTGAAATGCATGGATCATATTAAAACAGCACAACGATGTGGACAGGGGTCATGTTGTAGAAAAAGAGGTAGAGGAGCTCATTACAGTAACTCATTTGCATAACTCATTTGCATATGCCACACCCCCTAACATACCCAAAGTGTGTCAGAAGGCAACACCCACCCCTCAGGCTCCACTCCACAGGTGAGTGAAACTGACCTGCTCTTCCTCCATTCCCTTTCCCATCCAATACTTTGTGCCATAAAAATAAGCGTAAAGAACACACCCTCATTCTCTTCCTACTCCCTTGAAACCACCAGGTTTCAAGTAGACTTGAGATACCCAGGACATGTGCACCACCCATCCCTTTCCCTTCCCCTTCCCCTCCCCACAACAAGACACCCTGTGAGGTAGGTGGGGCTGAGAGAGGTCTTTTGAGAACTGCTCATGAGAGAACAGCTCTGAGAGAACTTGTGACTGGCCCAAGGTCACACCAGCAGCTGCATGTGGAGGAGTGGGGAATCAAACCCGTTTCTCCCAGATTAGAGTCCAACTCCTGACCACTACACCAAACTGATGGGGTGGAAACTGCTGAAGGGTTGGTGAAATTTCTCCAGTACTTATGTGCCATGTGCACAGATAAAAAATGGCATACTTAGAAAATTGATATGCCACCTTGAGCAAGTCTCTGGAAAAGCAGCACACAGTCATAAAAGGAACAATGCTAAAATTATCAATATTAAAACAAAACATTAAAAACAATAAAGACCCTAGCAGGGCTTTCCCCGGGGCACTGCGCCTCTGCACTGCTCGGGGAAGCCGAGGAGGGGGCGGGGCTTGGTCATGTGCCCGCCCCCTGGGCTCCTCCCTCCCGGAGCTGCGCTCCTGTGCGCTCCCGCTCCAACGGACCCCTGGATGTGGACACCATGCTGAGTACAAGGGCAGAACAAAAAATGATGAACAGAGACATCTTGCGCATAAATGAACTATGACTCTATGCATGCTGCACAGGTAGGGGAGTACAATCAACTGGAATGGTCCCTCTTTTTTTGGCAACCCAATGTCCATGATCCAATCATTGGCATGACGAGGGCACAGATGCATTTTGCCGCCTATACGCCACACCGTGAAGGGCACGGGATGTCCAGTTTCTTAACAGGAGCCTGGATTTAAAAGAAAACTCATACAGTAACCAGTAGGGTTGCCAGCCCCTAAATCTAGGTGGGAGTTCCCCCACTTTTTGGGGCTCCAATCTGCCCTGGCCAGCTGGCTGGTGAGGGAAGCCCCACCCCTAAGAGTGACCACCCCCCTCCCTCCCCTCCTGCCAGATTTAAAGGGCTTCAGGTGATTGGCGGGGGCCACATGGCCCGCCGATCAGCTGCAGGTCCCTTTAAAGTGTAGCAGGAGGGGAGGGAGGGGGGGGTCGCGGGCCGCATGCTCAGCTCACAAAAAGGCCCTTTGGTTGTGCTTGTGGGTGGGGCTTGGGGGCATCCCCGCCCACCCTCGGAACGCCCCCCCAAATCCCCCCGCTGGAATGAGGAGGAGACCTGGCAACCCTGGTAACAAGACAGCCTGGACCTCATCTAAAGTCAGTCCCATGATTGAAAGCCCGGCCTTCTTGCGGGTGCGGGGGGGGGGGGGTTCTGCTTCTCTTGCACTCAGCTGCTCCACCTTTTGGGCCACGAGGCAGACCACTGCAGATGCCAAAGCCCCGATAAGAGGAAGCTTCATATGCAATGAGGCATTTGCATCTGTTTAATCGAGACGCCAGAGCTGGATTTCTAAGACCGTTGGAAACTTTTATTAAGTGCTGGCCCTTCTTTAAACTTTATTTGGACTGAGAGACAGCACGAGCTTAAAAGAAGATTTTTTAAAACTCAGGAGATTTCTAAAGGTCACTTGACAAGAGAAAAGTAATCTAGGGTTTGTTTGTTTTTTTATATATATCAAAGCCGGCTGTGAACCCCAACCCAGTCAGCAATCTTTATCAGCTGATATCTTTTCTGATCCCAAATTAATAATTCCTACTAGAGTTATGGTAAGACAGAATTGGAATTGTTTTGTATTCCATACAATACTAAGCACTACAATACTAAGCAATACTAAGTCTATTTTGATGCTACTAATGCTATGTGCATTCAGTAAAAGGTCACTCATTTGAGCCATGTCTTTTCCCCAAGGCATGGAACACTTATCCAGAGTTTGGAAACCCAGCTGGAAGCTGGCTTGTAGTGCCTGCAGCTAATGTCAGGGTAGACAGCTGTGGGAGAGCACGGAAATATAGGCGGGAGGGGACAGGTGACGGTTCTGTCCCAGAATCCCCCTCTTCTCAACGGAGGTGGACAATCAGCCAGCCGAGCCCTGGGTGGTACAACCTTTTGGTCCAGAAAGGGACTCTCCCCCGCTGGACACAGGCAGCGTCTGGCTTTAGCACAGGCTTATCAAAGCTCATAAAAGCCTGTCGAAACCCCGACAGGTGAGGGGCAGTGGCCATGAGCCAGTTTCAGTTCTCACCCTGGAGGAGCCAGAAAAGCTGCCAGCCAAAGCGATGGGCTGGTAACAGGCTGGCAAGGAAGCTCTGCACGACGTTACGGACTGAGACGGAATCTGCCACTTACATCTGTGATCATCCTCCCTCGGGTTTTATTTCTCTCCCTGTGATTGGCTCGTTTTTGCTTCTGTTGCAGAACTCGTTCTCTGGTGGTCCGATACTCGAGGGCGAATTCACTAATGGTTTTGCAGAACTTATTGATGTTTACTTCCCGGATTGTGTAAGGAGGATAGCCCACAAATAACAAAAACGAGTGGAACCTAGGAAGACAGAATGAGTTATCCTTCACATTTCCTTCCAACAAAAGCCCTCCAGTCCCGCCAGAGCTCTTATTCCATGTGACACAATGTAGGTGAAGACTGGAAGAGCTGCTGGCAAAAGCAGGCAATCTGGAAACTTCACAGACTTTTTCACCAGGAGAGGCAAGAGTTGGTCTAATAAGCATGAATCTGCTTTCAGACTATGAACTTGTATTATTATATTCTTCCTTTTTCCTCCAGTTATTTTCATGCATTTCATTCAACACCATTGCCAGAGCTTCTAATTAAAAACATAACAGCTCAAAAGTGAAGAGGTTTTTTCCCCCTCCTGACCTGCTTTTACATATGATAAGATAGTTAATGGAGCCCTGTTTGTGCTCAACTGCTAATCTAGTAATGAATAAAAAATGGCAGGGGTCGTGGTGGTGAACAGCATATTTATTATATTTAAATCTCATTTGTTTCTCTTACTTGGACTTCAAAGAGACTGTGAGGATGTTTGGAAATGTCTAGACAAAAAGAACGAAGATTTACAGGCTCACCACACAGAAGGAAAGCATTTCTAGTTCACAGAGAAAGTTATGCAATCCAGATCTCTGGGCCTGGTGTGCTTCAGGTTCACAATTTTATAACGCTGCCGCATTATTGGAGCTGTTTTATTATTCCCTGTTTTTCTGATGTCTCTCTAATGACATCTTATTCACTATCAACAACTGTGTATTCAGATACAAGTGAATGCATATTATTTTTACTCAAAAGGAACTGCTGTAGTAACAGAACTGACACAGGAAGCTGCCTGTTACTCAATCCGACCCCCTTTGGTCCATCGAGGTCCCTCCGGTTGGCCCAGACCAGCAGAGGCTCTCCGGGGGGGGGGGGGGGTGTGTCTCAGGCTCAGGTCTTCCTCATCAACTGCCACCTGTTCCTCTTAAGTGGAGATGCCGGGGATTGAACCTGGGACCTTCTGCGTGCCAAGCAGAGGCTCTACTACTGAGCCATGGCCCCTCCCCAAAGTGAGCACACATGAAGCTGCCTTATATTCAACTAGGCCTTTGGCCCATCAAGGTCAATATTGTCTATGCTGACTGGCAGTGACTCTCCAGGGTCTCAGGCAGAGGTCTTTTGCACTATCTACCCTTCTAACTGGCGATGTCCGGGATTTAACCAGCGACTTTCTACATGCCAAGCTGAACTATGGCCCCTCCCTGAAACGAACACATCTGCAGCAGCTGCCTTAGACTGAATCCAGACCCTCGGCCCATCAGGGTCAGTGTTGTCTACTCTGACTGGCAGCCACTTTCCGGGGTCTCGGGCATCACCCAGCCCTATAGCTAGATGGTTTTCAGTGGGGAGGGCACCGGGGGGGAAGGCATGGAGTCACTTCTGACATCACAAAATAATAAATAAAAACAGGAGCAAATGAGAGTGCTCTCCTAGCCCCCCTGACCGCTGCTGTAAGTGGAGAGCTGCGCAAAGGCTGTGGGGGGGAGGGGTCTTCTTGCAGCTGCATTTACGCAGAAGTAAGCCCCTCTGATTTCAGTGGCTTGCCACCAAGAAGGCTCAGCCTGCCTTTTCCCGGCCGTGGTTCCTCCAGGAAAACCTAATGGGGACAGCTCCGCAGGCAATGCTATAGGGTGCTGAGCTGCTATCTTCATGCCACCTTCCCCCTTGTGGTAGCGGCGGCCTGGCTCAGCCACCACTGCAAATAGGCAAGCACCCTCATGGGCAGGTTTTGGCAGAAAGGGGGGAGCCAATGTGCCACTGGCCTGGCCCTGCTCTCCCCTCCCCTCCCCACACCACACCGTGGTCCCCTTAAGAAGCTGCTTGATAACAGCAAACTGTGGAGCTGAGCACTTGGTTCCCAGTGCTGCAGAGCTGAGGGAGGAGCGTGCCTGGCTGGCCCTGGGTGAGTGAGGGTGCCCCAGCTGGAGGAGGGGGGGCCTGGAGAGCCTCTTTTGGTGTAGTGGTTAAGTGCGCGGACTCTAATCTGGGAGAACCAGGATTGATTCCCCACTCCTCCACTTGCACCTGGCTGGATGACCTTGGGCAAGCCATAGCTCTGTGTACCAGCTGTTCCCTCAAGGACAGCTTGGGAAAGAGCTCTCTCAGCCCCACCTACCTCACAGAGTGTCTGTTGTGGGGAGGAGAGGGGAAAGGAGTTTGTAAGCCGCTCTGAGACTCCCTTGGGGAGTGGAGGGCGGGGTATAAATCCAATCTCTTCTTCTTCCTCTTCTTCTTCTTCTGACAGCTCCCTGTCTACTTTTCCCAATTCTCAAAACTGAATTTTAACTGGCAGGGATCAACTCATCAGCAGCTTCTGCGACAGAGATCCCACTGGATCAATAAATCAGCCACAGCCCTGATCTCGGAAGCTCAGCAGGGCCGACCCTGGCAAGGACTTGGAAGGGAGACCTCCAAGGAATACCAGGGCCGGGAGGCAGAGGCAGGCAATAGCAAGCCACCTCTCTGAGATGTCCAAGCTCCCAAGGTATCTGCAGGCTCAAAAGGGCTGGGGAACCCCGGCTGAGGCAGGACTGACTTGGACGGACCCCGGGTCTCATTCCATGTAAGGCAGCTTCATGTGTTCATGTGAAGATCGGTTTGGTAGTCTGATCTACAGTGCCTGATGATGGGGGGATGAGAATGAAACAAGCCCCATGTGCCCACGGGTCTGGAACACAGTTCTGTGGAGTCCCCACTGGTGGTCCTTTCAGACAATCAAGGCAGAATTATCCTCCCTGTGACTACGGAGCAGAAGAAGGCAGGGAATCCACACGCCAACTCAGCCAAAGCCAAGAGGAAAAAGAAAGTGATCATCCATGTCAGCAAGACAGTCTGGAAGAACCTGTGTTTCGGGAGGCATTTCAATAGCATGCTAGTATACCCAGTTGCGGTACCTGTTAATTATCCTCCGGTGGACGATCTTGAGGATTATTATTCGCTCAGCACAGTCCTTAAGGAACTCAGACATTTTTTGCTTCAGAGTTGGTTTCATTTCATGCTTTGCTATTGCTTTCAGGTGATCCCATGATGCTTTGCACCGCTTCTCCATCTGACACAAATTGTCCTGAAGTTGCTCAAAGTCCACCTGAAAAGATTTAAAAAACAAATAAACAACAACAAAATCAAGAAGATGACACCCCTTGCTTGTCCCGCCCCCACACTGCAAAGCTGCTTCCCAAGAAGCCAAAGGCTGCCCCCCGCCTGCAGCCCAGCAGGGGCTCAACAGGACTCATGCTTGAGCTTCCCGGGCTGGTTGCAAGCGGCACACTGGCCACGGGGACACACAGCCTCCGAGGAGCCCAGGCGTTTGCAGCATCCAGCCCGGCCTTTCCGTCTGTCGGCAGCCAACTCCGAGGCCAGCGTCTCCAGGCCCAGTCTGGTCTGCTGCCTCTTTCACAGCTTGAACAAATCTCCCAAGGAAATCCAGGCGACAGGCGACCCACCTGCCAATGCCACAGGGGTCCTGAGCGCCAAGCCTCTTATGCCTGCTTGGCCGATTTGAGCTTCCCACCTGCCTGTTCTCCATGCCTGGAGAGCATCCGCTCTTGCCACGTGCTTGTGGAGAAATACGCTCTTCAAAATTTCAATCTTTATGGCAAGCACCAAAATATCTTACTTGTTTTTCTGAAGATGGTTTAGCTGAACACCTGAGCTCTTATAAACAAGTGCAACCATTTGAGTGAGCAGAATTCGAGCCTAGGAGCACCTTCGAGACCAACAAGATTCCCAGGGCACAAGTTTCCAAGAGTGCCAGCTTCCTTTGCCGGGCCAGTGTCCGTGTGCCCTGAGGCTGGCCATCTGCTGGTGCTCAAGGTTTCTGGCAGGGGCCACTGCTACCGGCACCCCCCGCCCACTTACCTGCCACCCAAGTCCCCTGCTGCATGCCCTGGCCAGTGCCGCTGGGAAGAGGTCTGCATCCGTGAGCATGGGCAGCGGGAGAGCTTGTGAGCAGACCAGGGCAGGATGCGCCCGCATGTGGGTGGGAAGAAAGGAAGGCACAAGTGCCTGGTGGCGGGCAGAGGAGGGGAGGGGCGCCCTGGGAACTCTCTGCCCAGCCCTGTGTTTGTGTGAAACATTCACTTTATGGCACTGGAAGTCTTCTGGCACCAAGCCCCAGAAGACATGTCTGAAGCTCGCGAAGGACACTTTCTCCAACCTGTCAAGCGGGCACATCTCGATGTCTGCAGAAACAGAACAGTCTGTACCTATGGTGGATTTTTATTCCTTCCTTCCTTTATTTCATTCATACCCTGCCTTTCTACCCAGTGGGGACCCGAAGCGGCTTACATCCTTCTCCTCTCCTCCATTTTATCCTCACACCAACAACCCTGTGAAGGAGTTTAGGCTGAGAGCGTGTGACTGGCCCAAGGTCACCCAGCCGGCTTCCACAGCATGAGCGGGGATTTGAACCCAGGAATCCCAGACCCTAGTCTGACACTCTAAACACTACTCCAAGGGTTCTCTCTTGTTCTCAGTGTTCCCACGGTAGGAATTCTGAATTCTAGGAAGATTCTTCCTCCTGGTTAGGACAGGCTCGGGTGGTCAAGTTCCCCTGAGATAAATCACAAGGTTTGACCAGGTAACATTCTAGATGAACAACACTGTGCTTAAATTTAGACCAAAAACCCAAGACATTAAGACTGCATATTAGTGCTAGGCAAGCTGAAGTAACTTAAAGTGGGCCCCGTTTATTCAAACACTTGAACAATGCTTAGATCTGAAAGAGGGTTAAATATATCAAAAGGCAGGGGAGCATTTACAAAATCTAAATCTCTCCCTCTCTCTGATAAAAGCACAACACTGACAGAGATTGATCACTTCAGCACCTTTTCCCAGTTCCTTCAATGTCATTTTGTTTCATGCAAAAGAAACTGTTGATCTAGGAGGAGGCTGTTGAGACCTTTCTTGGTACTTAAGGAGCAAAGATCAACTTGCGCAAGAAAGAAGCAAATACTTGACTAGTCAAGTGTGTTTCCTTAAATATGCACGGCGCTCATAGTCCAGGCTGCAGCTTCCCAAAAGCACACGGAATAATGATGAGGCCCTTGGCAGCCTCCCTAGCAGGCCTGTCTTTAAAAAGCCGGCGGCGCTTGCCAGTTCGGTGATGGGATTTTTCCTACCTAAGTTTTGAAAGTACAATTCATTCCTTGGCCTGACAGGCAAGGGTAAATAATGCGAAAATATGAAGTCCTTTTCAAAATCCTGACTCATTTACAAAATGAGGGCACACTGACTGAAGAAGAAGAAGAAGAAGAAGAAGAAGAAGAAGAGATTGGATTTATACCCCGCCCTTCACTCACTTGGAGTCTCAGAGCGGCTTACAAACTCCTTTTCCCCTCCCCTCCCCACAACAGACACCCTGTGAGGTAGGTGGGGCTGAGAGAGCTCTTTCCCAAGCTGTCCTTGAGGGAACAGCTGGCACAGAGCTATGGCTTGCCCAAGGTCATCCAGCCAGGTGCACGTGGAGGAGTGGGGAATCAAACCCGGCTCTCCCAGATTAGAGTCCGCTCACTTAACCACTACACCAAACTGGCTCCTACACCCAAACTGGCTCCTACACCAAAATGCATCGGCTCTGGTCAAACCGCTGGCCACAGCTGCCTTTTGAGCACCAGCTAATCGCCAGGGTGGGGCTTTTCCAGGGAGGCTCACAGCCGCACCAGCAGCAGCCTCAACAGCCCAGTTGGACCCCATCTCATCAGAGATCGGGAGCTCAGCAAGGTCCGCTGAGGCCAATTCTCAGATGGGAGATGACTGGTGTTCCTCTGCGGAAGAAGGCAATGGCAAAGCAGGGAGCTTCAGAGGCACGAGGGCACAGAGGGTGCTGGGGAGCAAGTGCAGTCAAGGCTCTCCCAACAATTCCTATTCCACATCTCGGTAACCTCATTGAGGGAACTGCCAACAGGTCCTGGGAGATCCCACAGAGCATTCTGGGATCATAAATCTGCTTGCTGCCCTTGCAGATCTCAGATCGACCTTCAGGAGGACCTGACCTGACCAAGGCACCAGCTCAGTTTGAACTGCAGCATCCAGATCAAAACCTGCAAAGAAAACCGAATCCAACATGTGGCCTGCTGCGCATGTGCAGGCTAAAACAACCTGGGAGAGTCCCAATGCTACTGCTGGCCTGCGCCCCCTCCTGCTGCTGGTGAGTCCCCCCACCAGCTAGCCAGCCTTCTGGGGTGCAGCAGTGGCCTGAGGGTTTTTATATGCCATCTATGTCCTTACTCTCAATGATCTAATGAGCAATTCTGAACAGGTCTACTCAGAAGTTCCACTTTATTCAATGAGGCTTACTTCCAGGAAGGTGTTTGTAGGATTGTAGCCTTCGTTTACCAATACATTTGCACTTTGCAAAATTTAGAACATTTTGTCAAGAACTAGAATGAGGGAGGCACAGGCCAGGATGTCAACAAGGTGTACGAGAGAACAGCCACCAGGGGCTCCAAATGTGAGAAAGCTAAAATCTAAATGCAGATACTGGGAGTAAACGCTATATACACAGGCTGTCTATTGCAGCTCCTATGATGGCACTGCTCACAGTTCTCAGAAGAAACAAACCAGACAGAGATCTCTGTTTATGATTTATGTCATGGTCATGCCAGATCTCCCTTTAAAAAAATACCAACCAACCCCCCCCCCCCAAAAAAACACCACCACCACCACCACCACCTGAAGAATGGTCATGAGATGAGCAATGATTGATTTTCTTTTTCCTGGAGTGCCGCGTGCAGGCAGCCTCTCTTCCAGTCATTAGCCAGCCCTGCTTTTGCGCAACCAAGTTTCCAGTGTGCGCCACCAACCACAGCTGGCTTCAACAACCACACTGTCCCACTATTTTATTTTATATTTTTGCTGCGGAGATTCCCCAACTTGAAACTAAGAAACATGTTCAGGTGGGCAGCTGTGTTGATCTGAAGCAGGAGAGCAAAATTTTAGTCCAGTGGCACACTTTGCATACGCACAGAAGCTTATACCCAAAATTAAACTTTGTTGGTCTTCAAGGTGCCACTGGACTCAAACTTTGTTCTAAGAAGCAAGTATTACTCTGATATCTCTATGTCTGTTCCCGTGCTCTGTGCCTAAACTCTGTTCTGTTATTCTTTTAGCCCAGTGCCAGAGAAAATACTGCAGTGCACCACAAAGTGGTCACCTAGTGTGCACAGAAAAGACTCCAGACAGAAATCGGTAAAGCCTTACTACACAAAACAATGTTCAATATTTATTTAAATGCTGTACTTTCTTATCTGTAATGTAATGTAATGAACACACAACATATTTTGACTTTTTTGTAGCTATAGCTTTATACACTAGTCTCTACCTTAAACCCAAACATAATACAAGGTGGTTTCAGGCAGGAAGCAGCAGAACAAAGTCTGAGTCCAGTGGCACTTTTAAGACCAACCAAGTTTTCATACACAAAAGGCAAAAGCATGGGCCTTAATCATTAGTTATCGATTAAAATTTCTTTTGGCCCTTTCTGAGAGTAGCCTTTTAAGTTTGCTATTAAGGGATCATATGCTAATCCCTGGTTTGGTTCTGTAGATGCCAAACTTCAGAGGCTGGGATTGGAAAAATACTTTTTTTTTTAATCAACTATGTCCTTTTCTACAGCTTGCTCTCTGGTGAATTTTTTTTTTGCTCCAGTGGGACCTAAATAGCCCTGTTCTTTGTGCCCATCATGTGTGCTTTCCTGCTTTTTTTGGGTTTACATATTTAAATTCTTGCTGCCCAACCATGGAATTCTTATCTATCCCAGCTTATAGAAGAGCCTTCTTTTGAGCCGGACTCAACCTACTACCCACTGTCGTTCTGAGTGGGTGGTATTCTGAAAAATCCCCACTCCTAGCATTTATGTGGCTGTGGAACTGGTTCTATCGAAATTATGGAGCATGTCTCATTCTTTTGTCAAAGATACAAGCAATTAAGACACAGCTGATTGATCTGTTAGTTCCTGATACAGACACACCCGTAGCAAGCAAGTGCTGATTTTTTGCTCGGTAGTGATGATCTAGCTATTACAGTTCCAGAAGTGAAATTTATTTTGGGTTTGTTTGAATATAAGAGACATGAAGAGAATCTAAAGAATGTATCTAAGATCAAATAAATACCTTAGAAAATTAATTAATTAAAGGGGGGAATTTCTGCTTTGCCCTTCAGTGTGGTTCACTCACGCCCTGCAGGCCAGGAGCTGTGCTGTTAGGAAAAAGAAAGAAAGGTGCCACCGGACTCAAATTTCCTTCATGGCACGAGGTGGCAGGAGCATAAATTACATAATAGTGATTGTTCATGAAATTCACAATTATATGCAGGAATATTTTTTAGAAAAACAGATACGAGAAATGGCTACTATCATTTAGCATGTAATCAAGGCCAAAACAGATGCGACACTGGACATTATGTGAATGGGGCTCCCACCGCCTTGGTTTTGTAGAGGAATAGCCCTCACTAGCCTGAGCTTGTCAGAACTTAGAAGTTAAGCAGGGTTGGCCAGCTTGCTGGGAGACCAGCAAGGAAGTCCTGGATGGCTATGCAGAGGTTGGCCATGGTGAACCTCCTCTGGGGGTCTCTTGCCTTGAAAACCCTGTGAGGCTGCCATAAGTTGGCAGTGACCTGAGGGTCCTTAACTGTTATCATTAGAGAGAACATGTGGACGGGAGGGAGCAGAAAAAGGGGAGGTTAATATTGCTTTGGGTGCAGAGGATCCAGGTTGGTAAAAAGAAATGTGTGTGTGTATTTTTACCATATTTCCTCAAAATGGAGACAACTCTGATTGTATGTCAGTCTCCCCCCCCCCCCCCAAAATGTTATACTCACAGACATTTTTTTTACTGAACCTGTATGCAAATGTAAGATGACCTCCCCCTTTTTTTGATGGCATGACCAGAAAAAAAACTCTACTCTCATTTGCGTTAATGAAGTATATTTATGTCTGTGTGTAATATCTGTGCAAGATATATATAGGTCATATGGAGTCCAAGCTGTAATGTAACTGTAATGTAACTCTCGATGAAATATTCATACTTTACTTATGCCAATTTTCCTTAAATAAGATTTTTCATACTTGGAGTCTGCCCTATTAAGCAGGGACATCTGTGGGAGGAACAGAAAAAGAGCGGAATCATAGACACGGGTGCAGTCTGGTTTGGGAACTAGAAAGAAGTTGTGTGCGACAGGGTGCAAAAATTACCTGCGTAATATTTAAAAACCTGAATATAAGGAATGGCTACTATCAGCACACAATCAGATACCAACAGATTGCAGAACCTGTAGTCATGTGTGTATTTCTTAAACAGAATTTTAAAAATCAGTCAAAATTTGGTTCCTTGGAAAGCAGATGCAAACAATTTAATCCTAGGTTAGAATGCCAATTACTGAGAAGGAATATATTCATTCAGTTCTTACTTTCAGAAAGAATACACTCAGTTCTTCTTCTCACTAAGTTCACATGTCGGGGAAAACACTACACAGGGAACTCTCAGCCTCTGTTGTTTAACTTCCTTGAAGTTTCTGCAAGATATATATGGGTCATATGGAGTCCAAGCTGTAATGTAACTCTCAATGAAATATTCATATGTTATTTATGCCAATTTTCCTTAAATAAGACTTCTCATACTTGGAGTCTGCCCTATTAAGCAGTCTGGATGGCTTCCAACTTCAGAACCGTTGATTTGTGGCAGCCAGGAGTACGAGGGAAGAGGGATGGCTGCCCTGATCCATTGCTGAGCTGGAAAGTGCAGAACAGTTCTAAAGGAAAAGGCTGCAGGCACTTTTGAAACGAACAGAGCTCATACTAAATAAACGTAGACACAATGTAAGACAATTATTGGGCAGACTGAGATAGCCCTAGAAGAGGAACTCTCTTTTTTGGTTTAATTCTGAAGCTTTGGGTCATCCCTCCCCCCCAAGCCCAAACAGATGAGCTCAGCCTCAACACAAACACTGGAAATCCTACTTTCACTCCTTACACAACTTTCACTTATAGCTGCCTCACCAATTTCCCTTGCAACATACCAACTGTTTGCCTTCAGCCATGACTTCCTCAGTTTTGGTCCCCCTCTCGGGGTACTCCCCCCAGAACACAACACATCTCTGCTGTCCCAGCTATCCTTCCTTGCCGTCTGTACTCACAATGCCCACTGCTTGGGCTATCACGGCCACTGCCATCTCTGCTCCTACGCCTCCTTCTGCCAGAACCTAAGTTGGTTAAAAAAAACTGAGAAAGTGGCCTTCCCTCTGGGGTCTAAATTGGTCACCTGATTATTAAACAGTGTCACATGGCTAATAGTGCAATCACAACAACGGGAACCCATATGAGTGACATACACAGGCAAGGAGATGGCTCTGTTTTCATTCCTGTTTTAATAGCTAGAGCGGTTAGATTTCTCCCCTCTAACGCCACCCCAAGCAAATATCCTAAGGAAGGAAAGTTAATATTGTCCTTGTAAAACTGAAGCAAAATGTTCTGAAAAGTGGGTGGACTTTGTGTTGAAATGTTTTACACCCCAGGGTCAGGGGAAAGAGAAGAAGGAATGAGCACAAGACTCCCTCTTAAGCACAGAGCCCCATTCGGTGCTATAGAAATGCCAGTGACCCTAGCCAGGAGAAGGACAGCAGGTGGCCCGTGCCCCACACCTGAAGTCATAGTTGCACCCTGAACGACTGAGCTTCAGGAGGACGAGGGACAGAGAAGACACAGATACAAACAGGAAAAGACTGAGGGTCTGCTGGGATGGGAACCAACAGGGAGATAATAAAACCCCTGAGTATGCTTGAGGAAACTTTTTTCTCCGGCTCCTAGAACTCATGAGGGATGATCCACTAGATCTTGAAATCAAGGATACAGAGGATTTCTAAGTGCTTGCAACTTCAAGAATTATATTGCCTCCCTCTAACTGCCATCGGTAGGGATACACACAGAGCTGGTACTGCAATTTATTCACACTTCTTTTTATCCTTGTTCAGTCTGCTGTGTTTACATATGCTGTGTGCATTTTTATTGCCTTATTAAATCTCTTTACCTTTTAAATGTGGCGAATCGGATCTCTGTTGCCCACGTTAAACACCCTGCACAGTCCATGGGTACCAAGAACAGAAAGGGGATGGGGTAGTGGTTAACTCTGCTCCCCCTAGAGTATTCAACCAGGTGTTTCGGACCCCTTGGCAGCCAGAGAGGGAAGGAGGAGGAGACACGATCGCCAAACAAAGCTCTTAAACGGCAAGGGGTACCGAAGGTCTAGCCTTCAGGTGGAATGAGCCATGATAATTGGCTTGATGTAGGCAATGATGCCCAGAGAGAGAAAGAACAAATTAGAGAGAGGCTGCATAAATTTCTCACTCCCACACGGGCAGAACCAAATGCCTGCTAGATCCTATTTCCCTCAGGATGCATGGAATAATTTGTGACAAAAGGAAATGTATACATAGATATGGGCACTACTGCAAAACTCAAGTAGATTTGTGGAACACTCTTGCCTGCAGAGGTTCTTCGGTGGGTGCCTATCCTGGACCGGCCGTCTAGTCATGGCAAGATCAGGAACAGTCCAAGCTGAGGCATCAGAAGAACAGGTGCAAGATGATGATTTTTAAATGTTTAGGTTTAAGGTGTTTTTGTGAAAATATACAATTTCCTGAGAAAGTAAGCCTCACCATCAGAAAACTGATGAGGTAGAAAACATGAGAGCTGCAAACAGCGGATCCCACAATTCATGGAGTTATAGCTTTATTCTGTCTGTTGGCAGAATAAAATGTTAATGAAACTGCACACGATACCGGGAACAGCACAGTGTCAAAAAGCCACCCCTTGCTTTATTAATTCAAGCATGAAAACAAAGCATGTAAATTTCACAAACGGGATGATGTCTTGAAACTGTCTCTAAAAGACTGAATACCCCTGCAATGCCTTTGAACTTCTTTCTGGCACGGGGGGGGGGGGGGGCACCTCAGCGTTAAACAGGTAGCATTCCTGCTTGTTCCAGTGGGTCTTGCGCAAAAGAATTTTCCACTGGGAATGGCATAAACATCCATATATTGCAAACTTCCTTCTAAAAGCATCCCATCTATTTTCTCTGTACATTTATTTGCAAATGTCTGGCCTGCCCTTTGATAAAAACATATGCCACCCTGGGTGGACTACAATCAAAGCAAGGCATATAGAAGTCACAGATCTGTATGCTGTCGCTTTGACTGTCACCCACCCAGGGTGGAATATATTTTTATCAAAGGGCAGGCCAGACATTTGGTCACCCAGACCGTCCACTGGTCTCCTTGGCATCATCTCTCCCCTCCTGTCTCAGGAGAGTCTACTGGTTATGTGGGCAATGGCCTACCTGGAGGACTCTCCCTCCCTCTCTACGCACTGTGCCCTGACCTGGATGGCCCAGGCTAGCCCAAGCTCACCAGATCTCAGAAGCTGAGCAGGGTCAGCCCTGGTTGCTCCAGGGTTGCTATGCTGAGGCAGGCGATGGTGAACCGCCTCTGAACATCTCTAGCCTTGAAAACCCTCTGAGGGCCGTCATAAATCAGACCTGACTTCCATCCCCATCCCCAGCAGCACACACTGTGCCATAAAACTGATGGGAAAAGGCTTTTTGTCTCCCTGCTTATCTTCCAGTGTGAAGGAAGGCCCCTTCTTGCCTTGGTGGCCTTCAGTGGGAGGGCAGAGGAAGGTGCAAGTGACCTCAGGGGTGGAGGAGGGGTCACCCTTTGTTCTGTGGCTACAAAACAACAGCCGTGTGCAAAGTGATCCCAACTCCTGGCCGGAGCGGCACCACTCACAGAACTATATGTCCTATTAATTGCTTTATAACATTATTAAAGCTCTATATAAGAGTGCATTGGCTTTGGTCTCATGGAACAGTCTGCCTGTTAACAGTTCTTGATGAGAAAACCATTTGACAGAAAAATGAAAGGGGAAAAGGTGCCAGAAAGAAAGTTCCTAGATCCTAAAAATTCCAAGGGAATGATATAAACAAAGCCCCATTTCTAAGCATTTGCTGTGCTTCTAACAAAGAGTAAAGAAAACAGGCAGGAAAGCCTAACTCGAGTGCTTCACTGACACCATTTTTTCTCCTCACAGAGGCTGATAAAGATCTCGTCTGTCACAGAAAAAGGAAATCTCCTTGCGCTCAAAGACATACCTTGGCTGACCTAGTGATGGCCCCAATCTCCGAATACAGGTCTGTACTGTCTGGGAATTTCTCCACCACGATGGTGCAGACATGATGTAGAAGGGACTGCTTATGCACCGTGTCCTTTACTTCTGGAACCTTCTCGAGGTAGCTCAGGTCAAAGGCTTTGGCCTGCAGAAAGGCAAGGGGGGGGGGGGGCGGGAGTTAACACGAAGCGTCCCCTTCTCTGAGGAGGAGAAGAAAATGCTCTCAATAGCATTTCCAGGTTGGGGAGGGATAATTCATACTCTTCTGAGTAAAGAAAACAGAGTAAAGAGTAAATCTCTCTTTTCATTATGCTTCAGTTAGAAGAAATTTACCTGAAACTACCAGTCACAGGCAACAACGAAGTATACAAAGCGGCAAAGGTCACTTCTGGGGCATTCGGAGTGGATTAAGACACATTTCCCAAGAGCAAGAAATATCCACCCCTCTCACCGCCAGGCCAGGCCAGGCCAGGCCAGTCTTGTTCGTGCCTGGGAGCTAAGCAAGGCTGGCCCTGTTTAGTACTTGGAGGGGAGACCAACAAAGAAGTCCAGGGCTGCGACGCCTGAAAGGCAGGCAATGGCTAACTACCTCTGAACACCCCTTGCCTTGGACACCCCTTGAGGGGTGGCCATAAGTCAGCTGCAACTTGACGGCACTTTCCACCACCACTTATAGACAACTGGGCAGAAACGTTTGGCATAAATGTGCGCAAGATGCGAGGACATCCACACCATCAGTTACTGGCTCTACGGCTGCCATTTGGTGCGCAGACGTGCCCTTTGGCGTGGAGGGGGAACGCCCCTGTTTCCTCTGGAGGAATTTGACTTGCAGTCGTGTGATCACACATCCCTTTGTGCTGCGGGCTCAGCCTGTCACTGTGCAGCAGACAGTCTCCACTTCAGGTGAGTGGGTTGGGGTTTGTTTTTTTTGCCTTTTGTATCCCACGTGCACGAATGAGGAATCAAACCTCTGCACGGAGGGTTCCCCATGGAGTATGCGGTTATGCGTACACTGCTAAGTGAGGGGTGGGGGGGAAACGGCACTGAGCTGGGATGGAATGAGCAGACCATCCCAATGGCTTGAGTGCGTGCTTGAGCAATCAGAGAGGGGAAAGTCCATCTGCGGCCCATCGGCAAGCATTAGGACTGGACTTTCCCTGGTATCTTTTAACTCTGCTTCCGTGGTGGGGCAGCACGGGGTTCAGATGTTGCTGTCTGATCATGCCCTTTAGATCTGTCAGGCATTTGCAGCTATGTGTCTGTATTTTACCACAGTGTGACCAAGGAATGGGACACAGGCTTTTGGGCATCGAGGGAAGGGGCTGTGCAGAGAGACTTGGCTCTTAAGGGCTCCCATTAGGCTCTGAGAGGCATAGAAACAGGGGCCCAGTTGGAACCTGAACCAGAACCTCACGAGCCCACGCTGCTGCCAGCCCCACCACACTGCTGCTGCTGCTGCTGCGGGGATGGCCTCGGGCGTGGCTGGTGCTGGTGAGTCCTGGGAGAGGAGGCTGGGAGCCATCATCACATCCTTGGCCTGAGAACCAGCCTTGGGGAAAAGCGGCATTCAACCCTCAGGGGCAGGATTCAGCACCCAGCACCACAGGATGACCCGGGGCACTATTTTACTTTCTCTCATCCACGTGAGTAACTCCTGTGTGGAAAAAGCCAAAGCTTTTGCATTTTGGGCCAACACTGCTGGTAGCAACAAATGCTGCTCTCTCCCATCAGCTGGGTCTGAGTCTGACAAAATGCCCAAAGATGGCTTGATGTCCCTGGAATGAGCTGGGTGCTCACATGTGCCCTCTTCGCCTTCCTTATTAAGATTAGTGGAAAGCAGACCTGTAGCCAGGATTTGATGGCTTGTGGGGCAAATTTTTTTTCTGGTGGGGCTGAAGTTCTCAGTGCAGAAGGAAAAGCCATTTAACCAATAGAAAACTGTTACCAGGATAGATATCTGAACTGCAAGCTGTCAGCCACTTTAGATGACAGTTCTCAGCTGCTGCAAGTTAATCACTTCTGCTAGCCTAAGCAACAATTCTTTTTCCCCCCCCCCCCCCCGTATTTTTATTAGTTTTCATATTCTGAGAACAAGCCGGCAGGTGGGGGTGATGACTTATAGAGTCAAGAAAGCTAATACTTAGGCAGAAAAACTCTCCTAAAGGAGACCAGTCTCTTGACACAGAGTTAGAAGGGATCCTAGAGGTCACCTACTCCAACCCCCTTGCTCAGTGCAGGAATTAGTCAACTACAGCACCACACTCTGTTTTAAAAAGCTCACATCTTAAAAAAAAAGTTTTTAAATGATTGAAAAAAAAGCATTTACGGGAAAAATTCTTGTGGGGCTGTGCCTTTAAGAAAGGAGGTGGAGCCCCCAAAAGCCCCACCATAACTACAGGCCTGGTGCAAAGTGCAGCTTGCTCTGTCCTTTCCCACATTTAGATTCAATTGCTGAGATTAGCCCAAACCACAGTTTGCTATTCTATCAGAATGGGCTAATTTGGGACTGCCTTCACCTGCCAAACCAGCCAGGATGACGTACAGGACAGAAACATGATAATCAAGTAATGGTGGCAGAAAAGCTTACATTGGTTCCATTGAGGAAATTCCCAATAGCGAGCAGAGTAGACAGGATAAATCCCAAGGTCTTATTGTTCCCCAGCTGGTCCATTCCTTCCTTCAAGTCCAAAAGTGGTTCTGCTACCTCCTGACATCAACAGAAACACGAGAAAAAGCTGAGCAGGGGCTTTGCTACCCATTCAATGATTTCTTCACCACAAACATCTCCCAATCTGTGCACCACTGAGTGTGAGAGGATGGGCACCGAGCGCTTCTCCCTCTCTGGCTTCTGAATGCACTCAAAGGCACAGCTGCTTCTATCTGAACATTACACTACAAGACTCAGCGACTCTGAATTTGAGCAAGAGGCATGCTATTCGAAGAAGATGGAAGCTTCTGGAAATTAGCATTCTGTAAAATGGCACTTTCCACCACCAATTAGGCCCTTCTGTAATGAACTGGCTCAGAAAAATACTTTGATAAAGGGACTAGGACTGTGGACTATACTACTGTATACAGTATGTGTTGTCTGTTGCTGTAAGTATGATCTCACCATGTAATTTCTGTGTCATTTAACATTCATGTTAATACTTATGCTTTTGTTTCAGATTCCTGCTTGGTTTCAGATTTCTACAATCCAAGCCCTATTGTATTGTTTTTCTAGCCTGTTGACTGTATTGACTTACGCTGGGAGTTTCAGTGAGAAAGGTGGACTATAAAGGACCTCAGTCGATAGGTATACCATGGGGCCAGTGTATAAGGACCAGAGGAATACGTGCTGAGCGGGGGTGGGGAGCGAAAATGGAGGGTGTGTGTGTGTGTGTGTGTGTGTAGGGGTTAACCCCCTATTCCATGGTCCAGATTCTATTTGGGCTCCCCTTGCATGTAACTTACACTTTAAAAACTTGTGGGAGATCTGTTCATGGATCTACTGACATCACGTTTAGTATGATATTGTCCTAAACACATGAAACTGGAAACTAGAGCCTGCTTCCTTTACCTTTTCCACAAGCTCATAATCCATTTTGAATGCCCACAGCTGAAGTCGGGCGGAAAGTTCAGTGATGGAAGAAAGGGTCAGAAGGAACTGTTCAGCACTGCCCAGCGGGATGTCAGGATTGGCCAGTTGAGCCTCCTGAATCTTCTGCTTTTCTTCTTCCGTGGGAATCATGGTGAGAATTTTCTACAAAGACAGAGAAGGGCCATGAATAACCTCCAGGTGGCAGGTGGAGATCTCCTGGAATTACACCTGATCTTCAGACGACAGCGATCAGTTCCCCTCGAGGAAATGGCTGCTTTGGAGGATGAATGCTATGGCAATATACCTTGCTGAGGTCCCTCCCTCTATCCCTAAATCTCCAGGAATTTCCCAACACAGCACTGGCAACCCTACCCATGAATCACCCAACTGCACACACAGATTCAGTGACCCAGGCACTATAATTTGGCTACACTAGAGCTCTAAAAAAGTTTTTAGGAAAATTTGGAGGACTATCCAAATCAGGCTTGGGCTTTTGAGACTGTAAACTTTGATCTCTCCAGTCTTGGCCTCCCCTGCCACAACCCACGAGGACGGAAGTGCTGGCGGAAGCCTCTGTACCTGTTGCCAGTGGAGGAACTCATCACAGCCATGTGTGACCAGGACCTGGGAAACTCTTTGCAGCATTTGAGGCTGTGGACGCGCATGGTCTCCGTTGCATAGCTGGCTACAGTGGCAACCACCTGTTCAGGGGACTGGAGGAGCAGGAGGGATTAAATGCAACCCAGTCCCCTATCCTGCCCCTTGAATGGGTGGCTGTCAGCTACATTTACATCAGGGGAGTTGGACTCCAACATGTGCCTTCTCCCCAAACACCTTCCCTGTCACCTGTTCAGGACTCAGTGGTGATCCTCAAGAACTGGGTCCCCTCCTAGCCATCTAGCCTTGCCCTGGACTCCGTTTCTTTGTCATGCTAGCAAGTAATGTGACCCATAAACCAGGAACAGCAGCTTGTTGTGGCTGGGCTGAGAAAAGCTATACCTGCCCATGTTCTCTCTCCTGTACAAAAACATGGCCAAAATCAGGAAGTGGCTCTCATATGGTGCAGGTCGGTTGTGGCCCTGAAAAGGATGAAGAACACAACAGCCTGCCTGAATCAGACCAGTGAGGGTCCACCTACTCCAGCCTCCTGTCTCACACTGTGGCCAACAAGTTCCTCTGGAGGGTTCAACAACAGGGCATGGAGGTCGAGGCCTTCCCCTGATAAGAGCATCAGAAGAGCCCGCCCTGGATCAGATCATTAGTGCATCTAGTCCAGCCTCCTGTCTCACACTGTGGCCAACCAGTTCCTCTGGAGGGTTCAACAACAGGGCATGGAGGTCGAGGCCTTCCCCTGATAAGAGCATCAGAAGAGCCCCCCCTGGATCAGATCATTAGTGCATCTAGTCCAGCCTCCTGTCTCACACTGTGGCCAACCAGTTCCTCTGGGGGGCCAACAATGGGGCATGGAGGCCGAGGCCATCCCCTGACGTTGCCTCCTGGCTCTGGGACTACTGCCTCTGTTTAGTTCCCATGGCTAGTAGCCACTGACAGACCTACTGACAGCCACTGATGGGCTTCCCTTTTCTTTTCGAAGTTCCCCGGGTTGCCATATTTTCAGTTCTCTAATAAATGGAAATCATAACCTGCTCAGCAAGCCCCAGTGTTTTCCTCAGTACCTCTATTCCTTCTTTATTTAAGGCATATTCGTCAAAGTTCAAAATGGCAGTCTTAATTGTTCTTGGAGGGGGTAATACTGTCAGTCCAATATTGATGGCGTTGCTCCGTTTGGAATCCAGCACAATGATTTCTTGCCTCTTCCCATCAGCAGCTGTTTTCTGAGAGAAAAGAGCGGAGAGAAACAAAAGGTGAGCTCTTGGGTGCAGTGTGCCGGTGGACAACCCTCGGCAGGAACTCCCCTTCCACAGCACGCAGGGCGGATTTCACTCTAGTGCAACGTGCAATTCAGTGGTGCAAATGAGCCCTGTGAACACAAGGCAGATCGTATGAGATGACGCCAGACTGAGTGGGAAAGGGAACCGCTACAGCTGCTGGAACATACTGGCTTGGCATGCACAAGGTCCCAGGGTTCAATCCCCGGCATCTCCACTTAACAGGACCAGGCAGTGGGTGATGGGAAAGACCTCTCTGCCTGAGACCCTTGGGAGCAGCCGCCAATCAGAGTCGACAATACTCTGGACCGAGAGCCTGGTGGACCGAGAGCCTGGTTCAGGACAAGGCAGCTTCAAAGAGATGGTGCCCGTTAGGAACCTCTGGTGCAGAAAACGTCCTTGTGGTCTTTGGGCCAGTGTTCCCTGTCTGATTCTCTCATCTCTCCCCAAAAGTACCTGAATGGGCTTTATGGTATCAGAGGCAGAATCCATCAGAATCTTTAACGGTGCTGAACTTGCTAACCTTCTGAGCAAGCTGGTATCTCACTTTTATTCTGCCACCCACCTAAGAACATCTAGTCATTTCCTACTGTCAATAAATGGCATGATTTTTGGTGGCCATTTTGTGTCACTGTCTGAGCTCTGCCCTTGTCACTCCATACTTGAGGGCAGGTGTGGTGCAGCCTAACCTCCCTCACGGTCAGCCTAACCTACTTCACAGGGTTGTTAGGATGATAAAATGGAGGAGAGGAGAATGACTTAAACCACTTTGGGTCTCCACTGGGGAAAAATGAGGCACACAAATAAACCCTTGCCCTAATGCTGGTGGGGATCTGCACAGCCCTTCTGAGAGAAGACAAAGGCTGAATCAGTAGCCGATGGGCAGTGCCAGAAGAGGTTGCTGGAAAACAGGTCACAGGTGCAAGGGGAGCAAGTGGGGGCTTGCTGAAGATGGGCACCCCCTCCCAGGGGTTCTCTGTCCCAACACGCACCGCCTCTCCCGCCGGCCCCCTTCAGCCTTGGGGCAGGCAAGGGCCTTGTCTCGTTGCCACCCCTCTGGTCTGGGGCTCAACCCAGGGAGGGCCCAGAGCACCTCCCACACTGGTGAGGGCACTGCCAGGTGAACAGTCAAGCTTGGGGCATGAGGACCAGGCAGCTTAAGGCCAACTGTTTTATTAAACAAGGTGTGGAGTAACCAACTGATAGGACTGCCAGCTTTAGACAGGGATACATTTTCAGCCAACAGGGCAACAAAAGAGCCAGCAAGAAGACAACGTTTCCTAATATGGCTGCCTGGCTGGTCCCTGCTTTCCCTGCCCCTTCCCAGGTCCAGCCCACCCACCCTCCTTGGGTGAGAGACCCTCTGCTGCTGCCCGCAGCCTCCTTTATTTATTTATTTATTAGAATCTATATCCTGCCCTCCCCACTGAGGCGGGCTCAGGGCGGCTCACAGCATAAAAATAATACACTCAGTTAAAAAATAGTTACAACAATTACATATTCTATCGCAAAATCGGCGGCGTTACAGATTTTTCATCCGGGTGGATCAAGGCAGCACTCACATATGATCCTTGTGTGCGTGCACACAGGCTGGCCGATGGCATTATCAGGGCCAGGGCTGAGATGTTCACCTTAGGCGGCCCTACTTAAAAGCCTGGTGGAAGAGCTCCATTTTGCAGGCCCTGCGGAATTGCATCAAATCCCGCAGGGCCCTGATGTTCTCCGGGAGCTCATTCCACCAGTACGGGGCCGCCACTGAAAGGCCCTGGCCCGTGTTGTTGCCAGCCACGCCTCCTTCGGCCCTGGCAGGACCAGTCGGTTTTGGGATCCAGATCGTAGTGCTCGCTGGGGAACATATGGAGAGAGGTGGTCCTTCAGGTAAGTAGGTCCCAGGCCATATAGGACTTTATAGGTGAGCACCAGCACCTTGAACTTTATCCGGTACGCTATAGGCAGCCAGTGCAGTGCTTTTAAGGTGGGCTGAATATGTTCCCGCATAGGCAAACATAATAACAGCCGCACCGCAGCATTCTGCACTAGCTGCAGCTTCCGGATTTGGCACAAGGGCAGCCCCATGTAGAGGGTGTTACACCTTGAGGTGTTACACCTTGAGGTGACCAATGCATGGATCACTGTCGCCAGCTCATTGCATTCAAGGAAGGGGACCAACTGCTTGATCAGCCGAAGATGATGAAAGGCTGACCTTGCAGCAGCTGCTACCTGGACCTCCATTGTTAACGAGGAGTCCAGGAGCACTCCCAAACTCCTGACCTCCACCACTGGCACCAACGGTACCCCCTCGAAGGCCGGGAGAGGGATCCCCCCCTGGTCCACCCCGACCCAGGCATAGGATCTCCGTCTTCGTCGGATTCAACTTCATTCGGCTCTGTCTGAACCATCCAGCCACAGCCGACAACGCCAGGTCCAGGTCAGCTGGACAAGTGGCCGACCGACCACCCAATAACAGATAGAGCTGGGTATCATCCGCATACTGATGACAACCCAGCCCAAACCTCCGTGCAATCTGGGCAAGGGGGCGCATAAAGATGTTAAACAACATAGGGGAAAGAACTGCACCCTGCGGAACACCGCAGTTCAGCGAATATCTTTGGGAGAGTTGATCCCCTACCGCCACCTTTTGTCCCTGATCATGGAGAAACGAGGAGAGCCACTGTAAGGCTAACCCCTGAATTCCAGTATCGGCGAGACGGCAGCACAGTAGCAGATGGTCGACCGTGTCGAACGCCGCCGACAGGTCCAACAACATCAGCACCGCCGTACCGCCTCGATCCAGATGCCTCTGGAGGTCATCCGTAAGGGCGACCAGTACCATCTCTGTCCTGTGACCCGGCCGGAAGCCGGACTGGAAAGGATCTAACACAGGTGTCTTCCAAAAAGCTCTGTAGCTGGTCCGCCACCGCCTTCTCGATTAACTTTCCCAAATAAGGTAAGTTAGAGACCGGCCGGTAGTTAACTAAATTGGCCGGGTCTAAAGATGGTTTTTTGAGGAGCGGACGTACCACTGCCTCCTTCAGGGCACTAGGGAACATCCCTTTTGCAAGGGATGTGTTGATGATCTCCCTAAGCGCCCCTCGTACCCCCTCATGGCTTGCTTTAATTAGCCAAGATGGGCATGGATCGAGCTTGCAGGTGGTTGGACGGACCAGCGAGAGCAAGTTGTCAACCTCGTCCAGGCAGAGTGGATTGAAGTAATCCAAAATATGACCAGAAGACGGGCTTGGAGCCTCAAGTTCTGCTACTGACTCAACTGTGGCGGGGAGATCTCGGCGGAGCGACAAGACTTTATCTGCGAAATAGCTCCCAAAAGCCTCACAGCCAATATCCAATTCCCTTCTGTTTGGTCTGCTCATCGGCAGAGTCATCAATGACCGAATTGTCCTAAATAATTGGGCTGGGCGGGAACTCGCAGATGCTATCTCAGCTGCATAAAAAGCTTTTTTCGCAGCCTTGACAGCCATCTCATAGGCTTTCATAAACGTCCTATAGGATGTTCTTGCAGCTTCGTCGTGAGCGCAACGCCACCGCTTCTCTAGCCGTCTGAGTTCCCGTTTCATCACCCTCAACTCACCCGTATACCAAGGGGCGAGTCGGAAACGGGGCCACAGAGGACGCCGGGGAGCGATCTCGTTGATGGCCGCCAAAAGACGATGTTGCCAATCTTCGACCTGCTCATCCAACGAGCCACCAGGGGGCAGAGGATCCTGCAGAGCTTTCTGGAAACAAACAGGATCCATTTGGCTCCGCGGGCAGCTAAAATCCGCTCGCCACCCAAACAGGGTTGGAGAGGCAGGTTCACCTGGAGAGGCAGGTTCCTTGCCCTTCAGCCCCCAGGAGAGGAATGCCTCTCCCCTCCAGGGGGGCCTTATATTCCTTCTCTCAAGGCCCTGCCTCCTGGGAGGTGATTGGCCTTCCCTTTTCCTCCACTTTCATCCCAGTCCAATCAGAAGGCTCTCAGAGGTTACTTGGGAAATGTAGGCCTGCTGCAAACTTTACGCAAGGCCTCTCAGAGGCTTCCTTGTGGCCTACAGGCTGCAAATTCTTCAGCTTGAGGCCTAGGCTCATGACAACATATGCAACAACTAGGGTTGCCACCCTTCAAAGCAGCCATTTTCTCCAGGGGAGCTGATCCCTGTCAGCTGGAGATCAGTTGTAAAAGCGGGAGATCTCCAGGCCCCGCCTGGAGGCTGGCAACCCTAGCAACAACCCCCCATGGGGACACCCCGTGTTTGCTTCCTCTTAAAAGATCCTCTGAAGTGACTGCCAGAGGCCTGGATAAAATATCCAGTTTGAGATTTTTGTACATTAGGTTTGCTAATCTCCAGGTGGGAGCTGGAGATCTCCTGGAATTACAGCTCATCTTCATATTTATTATTTAAAACACTTATTTCACATCTCATGGAGAAAAGGGCTGCTTTGGAAAGTGGACAGTGTGGCCTTATACCCTGCTGAGGTCCCTCCCTTCCCTGAATCTCACTTTCCCAGGCTCCATCCTCAAATCTCCAGGTATTTCTGAACCCACAACTGGCAACCCTAGTTATTTATTCATGTTACGTCCACAGCCTCTGGAGCCCCCTTGCCCCCACAGCCAAGAGGCCCTGAGCTATGGCTCACTGGCAGAGCCTCTGCTTGGCATGCAGAAGGTCCCAGGGTTCAATGCCTGGCACCTCCAGTTAAAAGGACCAGGTAGAAGGTGATGCAAAAGATCTCCACCTGAGACCCTGGAAAGCCACTGCTGGTCTGAGCAGACAAGACTGACTTGGATGGACCAAAGGTCTGATTCAGTAGAAGGCAGCTTCATGTGTTTGTGTGACTCAGGTTTGCTGAACACTGGACAGTCGCCTGAGGTGCTAGAGCCCTCAACCTATTAAAATCTGCCCAGATTCAAACCCAAACCCAGGGAATGCCTCCAAGCCACTACTCAGCCTTTGTTGGACGAGCCATCACTTTCTCTAGCTGTAGCACAGACACTGCTGGACTCACAAAAGCTGATACCCAGGAAAATGTTGTTGGTCTTGAATTTTGTTCGGTTACACTCATACATCACACTCCTCAATCTGTGCTCCCTGTATCGGTGAGCTCCTATGCTCCATCTCACTCTCTTTCCTGCACTCTCCCTTTCTCCCAACTTTTCATCAACTGTCCTTCTCCAGTTCTCAAAGCTGCGTTCTCTGGGACACCAGTTCTTTGGTAGGACGTTGCTTCTGATTGTGAGAAGGACTATGAGGCTCAGAATACTGGTGGCTAGCGGTGGAATGTGCTGTCAAGTCACAGCTGATTTATGTGACCCCCTTGGAGTTTTCAAGGCAAAAGGCGAACAGAGGTGGTTTGCTGTTGCCTGCCTCTGCGTCACGAGCCTGGTATTCCTTGGAGGTCTCCCATCCAAATACTAACCAGGGCCGAGATGTGATTTGATGGCATTTTCCACCACCCACCAGGAAAGGTGCAGAAGGCACCTTTCCGTGTTCCGTTTAGAAAAGTGTCTGCTCTATTTCAGAAGGCATTTGGTGGAGGTAAGCTGTTTGGTCACATCTGGCTGTGGTTTTAATCTGTGCAGATTTATGCCCCTGCACATTATTTTTATTATGTTAATGAACTCTGTTATGTTTCTGCATCCCTGCAAACTGGTTGCATTTTTAGCCACCTTGAGTCTAAGGAAATAAGGCGAGATATAAATATTTCAAATAGATAAATTAAATAAACAGAATGTGCAGGTTTTTTGAGCACTAGAGCATTCTTTCAGATCTGTCAACATGGATGGCAGTGGTCTGATTGCGGAGACCTCAGTCACCAAAACTTTCACCTTGGGGGGGGGGGGGGGGCGGGCCCTGTCTCTAGCCACAGAAATGAAAGGAATACAGAAACTGTATAATGTTGCTTGCCCTGATCTGGATGGCCCAGGCTGGCCTGACTCTGTCAGATCTTGGAACCCAAGCAGGGTGGGTACTTGGATGGGAGACCACCAGGGTCTCTAGGCAGAAGCAGGCCATGGCAAACCACCTCTGTTCGCCTCTCGCCCTGAAAACCCTACAGCGTCCCCATAAGTCAGCTGCGACTTGACAGCACTTTCTGACATCACCACACAATGAATGCTGTTTTAGAGAGGGACTCCCATCTCTTGTCTGCTAAAAAGACCTTGGAATTGTCTAGTTACCGCCTCCCCCCCCCCCACACACACACAAGTTGCCCTCTGAATGGGTTTTGGTCTACTGCTAATGAAGAATGCCTGGAGACCCAGGCATAGGGAAGTGACTATCATAGGCGTCTGTTACAAAAATCATAGTTAAGACATAGAAAGAGAAGTCAACTTGGTTGAGGCTGGATTAGTGTTGCCAACTCCGGGTTGGGAAATTCCTGGAGATTTTGAGGATGCAGCCTGGGGATGGTACAGTTTGGGGTGGGGAGCTGGGTTGCCCACTCTGGGTTGGGAAATTCCTGAAGATTTGGGAGTGGCGTCTGGGGAAGGTGGGGTTTGGGAAGGGGAGGGACCTCAATGGCATATATTGCTATAGAATCTATCTTTCAAAGCAGCCGTTTCCTTCAGGGGAATTCCAGTTGCAATTCCAGATCTCCAGGCAACCATCTGGAGGTTGGCAGCCATAGAGGGCAGGGAGCTCAGTGGGGTATAATGCCATAAAAAAGCATAAAGGATTTTGAAACAGGCCGCTAGCTTTCCTTTAGGGGTGTGCAAAAAAACCCCTCACAGTATTTTTCGGGTACAGGTACATTGAACCTGAAAAATATCCGTATTTCCTGATATTCCTGAATCCAAATACCAGTATGGTATTCAGATAATATTTGGGATTGCTGATTTTTTTTGGCTCCATTATACTTTATGAGGACTATTATAGTCAATAGGTCCCCATAGGCTATAATGGAGAATTGATCGGGGTATCTGAGGCTCTAGTTTTTTGAGGTAGAGACCAAATTTGCAGCACAGCTGCTGATGCCTCTCCTAGCCCCCTCCCCCCCAAGTTTCAAAAAGATTGGATCAGGGTATCCAATTCTATGGGCCCCAGAAGAAGGTGCACCAATCCACCATTGTTCCCAATGGAGGGACACACAAAAAAATCTAAAGGGAATGTGGTCCCTTTAAATGCCTTTTGTGAGGCGCAGCTGAACTTTAAATGCCTTTTGTGAGGCGCAGCTGAACTTTGAAGGCATTTAAAGGGCTTGCAGTCCCTTTAAATGGCTTCTCCAAGCCATGGCTTCACCTGGAAGGTTTTAAAGGGACTGCAATCCCTTTAACACCCTTTAACACCAGCTATCCCTTGGCCCTGAAAAATCACGAATATTTTTGGGACTTTTTGGTCTTGTCCATATGGGATACCTGGATAAATACCCCAGCTGATACCTGACTGAAAAAAATACCCAGGGGTCCTTTTGTAGAAAAAGAGGTGCAGGAGCTCATTAGCATAACTCATTAACATATGCCACGTCCCTTGACATCACCAGAAGTGTGTCAGAAAGGGAATGTCAGTTTCAGCCCCATTATATCCTATGGGCCATTGAAATCAATGGCAAAAACTCATAGGGTATATGAGGGGCTGGTGGAAAGGGGGTTTGAGGGAGAGGCTCCAAACTTGCAGGGGAGCTGCTGGGGCCTCTCCTTGAAATACCCACTAAGTTTCAAGAAGATTGGACTACGGGGTCCAATTCTATGGGCCCCAAAACAGATTGTCCCATCCCCTCCATTGTTCTCTATGGAGGGAAAAAATGTTAACTTTTTCCTACCATAGAGAACAATGGAGGGAATGGGGGCAACCTGTTTGGGGACCTGTAGAATTGGACCCCCTGGTCCAATCTTCTTGAAACTTGGTGGGCATTTCGAGAAGAGGCCCCAGCAGCTACCCTGCAAGTTTGGAGTCTCTCCCTCAACCCCCCTCCCTCCAGTGGCTTTTACAGTTGCCGCCGAATTTCGGCGGCAATTCGACAGCGAGCTGAATCAGATTAAAGAATCTGATTCAGTCCGTGGCTGCCCTACTGGCCAGTCCAGAGCTGACAGAGCTTTGCTCCGCCTCGCTACGGCCCCAACGGACCCCTGAAAATACCTAAAAAATATTGGTAAGGCTCAGTTTATACTGAGCGCACACCCCAATTTTCCTTTAAACCTCTCACTGTTTTGCCTAGGCAAGGGCCTCTCAATTGACTTTGCACTTTCATTTCAGGCAAAATTGGGTGGCAACTCCAATGTATGGTCCCCATCCGGTGAGTCGCGGCCACCGCCTCCTTGCAACCAGGGTGCCCCAGAGAGAGCTCTCCATGCTCATCCAAGCCTTCACAAGTGCCGGCAGCTACTGTTTCTGTCTTGTCTTGATAAATGCTTCTAAGAAGTGCCCAACATTAAGGCACAGGCATGGAGAACGTCCGTCGTATGCAACCACTGTTTGGCCTCCGCTTTAAGTCTCTGGCCTTCCCCTCCTCTTCCAGGGGTTTTGCATTAGCACACTAATATCCCACAGGCCAATAAAATATTAATTAGGATGCAGGAGGTAAGAACAACTATCCTGCTGTTAAGGAGGTTCAGGAAAGCAGAGTGCCACCATCTGAGGCTCCACAGCTAATGGGGGAGCCTGCTGACACCATCCAATTGACAGTGATATCTGAAGATCGCCATCTTTTGTTGTATATTATGTTCATAGTATGGTTTTATATTGATTAATAGTTTTATCTGGAATTTTAATGTGTATTTATTACGCTGTTAGCTGCCCTGAGCCCGCCGAATGGCGGGGAGGGCAGAATATAAATGAAAATATAAATAAATAACAATAAAAAAGTATCTGTTGACTCAAGATTAGAATGGCAAACACATTAAATTAATTAATTACCCAAATAATTTCAGATTCCCAAGATTACAGGTGGGCGTTTTAAACAGAAGATACACTGTCTCTGACAAGGGCTGTATTCCAAGGGTTTTTGTGTGTTTTTTTACTCTACATCACATGGCCAAATTTGTGCACAGAAAAGCAAAGGGGATTTAACAGTGCGTGTGGAGGGCACACATACACCGGTTTGAGTGAGAGCACATTGAGACTCTGTATGGTGCAGTAGTGCGAACCTGGCAGACCCGGGTTCAAATTCCCACTCAGCCATGAGGCTCATTGAGTGACCCTGAGCCAGCTGCTGCCCGTCACCCTTCCTTGCTTCATGTTCTGGGGGAACCTGGGGGGAGGGCGGAGCCTTGCACCCTGCCCTGAGCTGCATGGATGAAGGGCAGGATCAACATGCCAAAATCATAATTAGATAAATGGTCTCAAGTATTTTGGATTAGCGGCCAATCATGTTATGGTCTACACTATTTCATATCAGACTCTCCATCGCCCACTGGTGGGTTTCAATAAACAGCCTTTCCCTAAACAGACCAGGTTAGAGGCCCACAGCAGATGCTTTCAGAGGTGCATGCCTTCGGCCAGGTTTACCCCCTTCCTTGCCAGGGTCTCATGCGTTCTGGGCATGGCATCATTTTGATGGAATGGACTGCTGGAGGAGATGTAAGGGGCACCCACAGCCTCCTGGAGGGCTTGCACCTTCTTTGATTATGTTCTCAGATTTTACCTGTGGGCGCTGGAAAATTTTATGGGCTCTGACGCTTTCTCAGTACATTACTAGTTGAGTTTGTTTCCCCCTTCTCCTTTGCTTGTTTCAAAATCTTAATCTGGTCACATCCACTTTCTGAAAGCATTTGGGGGGGGGCACCAAGAAATGCATTAGTGTCAGGGGGCATCACCCTATTTTAAGGCCTCAGCACACTCTGGATTTCATCTCAATCCCAGAGGCACCCCACCTCTGCATAGTCTTGAAAACTTATATCCATGAAGACAAAGAAGATGAGAACCCCCCCCCCCCACACACACACACTTCCTCCCCTTTGAAATTAAGGAGGGGTGTGAATACTCATGATGCAAAGGACATGAGGTTTCATCTGAAGATGGAAACATACTTGGAGGGATTTCTTAATATCCACCACGATTCTCAAGACAGGCAACAATACTGCCTCGCTATATTTGGACGTTTCACCTTCTTGAGATTATTTTATCACAGCTGAGCAATGTAGTTTAGCCCCATAAAAGAGGATGACCCCCCCCCCCCTATTATCTAAAAAGCAATACCTTTGCGACCGGAAGTTCCTTGGATTTAGACTCAAAGAGATGCTCCAGCTTGGAGGTGTCCACCTTAATCGGTTCCAGTTTGGACCACAGGAATCCTTTGCAGCGCTTGTTGTTCTTACACTGCCACTCAAACGGTCTCACCTCGTTCCAAAATAGGCGGATAGTTTTCTTCTTTTTAATAAAAGCTGGCTGACCCCTGTGGAGTGGGGGAGACCCTAAACCCTGAGGAGTGCCAAACAGGGGAGGGGGAACCAATAAATTACCAGAGGGTGGGGGTGGAGGTGGGCATCCATAAAGCAAGGGAGGGGGTGGAGGAGGCAAGCCAAAAAAGGAAGGTGGTGGTGGAGGAGGGGGGGCCAGGGAGTCACGAGGACCCATTTCCATGTCCAAAACATCTACGTCGTCATCGTCCCTCAAGTCTGTAAAATCCATGTCTTTGATTTTAAGTTCCCTCGGATTGGCCAGGAGCTGATCCCAAATATAGTCAGATTCCTTCTTGGCCTGTGTTGGTGGTGTCTTTTCAGAGACCTTCTCACCAAAATCACTTTCAGGAAAGTTTGAGCCTTTGGCCAGCTCGCCATTATTGAATCGCTCTGCAAAGGCCTTCACGCTGCCATGGTTGTCCAAATCCCCAATCTCCATTTTTTTGACACTTAAATCTTTGGCCTGCTTGGTGGACTGCAGGACTGAGATCCTGCTGGCCAGGCTGGTGATGGCATCTTCACTTGCCTGGTCCACCACCTCCTTTTCCTCCGCCTTCTCCTCCAGCTCTTTTGCCTCCTCATCGTTGGACTTCTTGTTATGGGCATACAACATATCCAACATGAACCGCTTGTTGTTGAGAATATGGCTGCCCTGGTCATTCACACCGACATCCTGAATGGTCTGTAACCATGGACCTGTAATCACAGGGAAACAATGAATGGGAGTGGGGAAGGAGGCAGAGGATCCATCCACACACAATCGCATTTGCCAATGAGAAGGAATACTGTTTCCTTAGGGAGTGGGATATAAAGCAATAACACACTTCTGGAGCATAATTTTCCAGACAGCAGTGTTTCTTCATGGGTTTTTTTTAAAAAAAACATTCTTAACCATGTCAGGAGTCTCAGACAAACTGCATGCTTGAGGTCGCTTTCTGTGCTCATAAAAAAACCTAAAGTAGAATCTTTACTTAACATCTTAGTAGCTTTGACCCATTTATTTTTATTGGATGCTTAACAGCCAGCCTCCCATTCTAAGCTCTAGAAACATATTCCAAGAAAAGGACAGGGCTGAAATGCAAGAAAGGTTCCTTTTGCAGCATATTTGAAATGGGGGAGAACCATGAACTGGTGGTAGAGAGTTCTGTCAAGTTGCAGGTAACTTACAGCGACCCCAGAGGGTTTTCAAGGCAAGAGATGTTCAGAGGTGGTTTCATAAAATCCTAGAATCACAGAGTTGGGCCACAGAGGCCACCTAGTCCAACCCCCTGCCTAATGCAGGATCAGCCTAGAGCATCCCTGACAAGGATTTGTCCAGCCGCTGCCCGAAGACTGCCAGGGAGGGGGAGCTCACCATCTCCCGAGGCAGCTGATTCCACTGTGGCACAACTCCTACTGTAAAAAAGGTTTTCCTAAGTTCCAGTCGGTACCTTCCTGCTCTTAATTTAAACCCATTCTTGCGAGTCCTCTCCTCTGCTGCCAACAGGAACCGCTCCCCACCCTCCTCCAAATGACAGCCCTTCAAATACTTCCAAGAGGGCAATCATGTCCCTCCTCAACCTCCTCTTCTCCAGACTCAACATTCCCAACTCCCTCAGTCTTTCCTCACAGGGCTTCTTGGTCTCCAGACCCCCAATCATTCTCATCGCTCTCCTCTGCACCCCCTCCATTCTGTTCACATCCTTTTTGAAGGGAGGCCTCCAGAACTGCACACAAGACTCCAGGGACAGCCTGACCTTGGCCATTGCCAGAAGTCTCATATGGTCACTGCCGGCCTCTGTGTTGTGACTTCCTGGACTTCCTTGGTGGCCTCCCATTCCAGTACTAACTGTGGCTCACCCTACTTAGCTTCCGAGACCTGACAAGGTCAGGCCAGCCTTTAAATTTACAAAAACCAAGTTCGTCTCTTAACTTCGTGCTGAGATTCAAAGCATTTGGTCTAGTCTGCCCTCTCCACAGGGGCAAATGCACTAACTATTCAAAAGACTGGAATCCATACTAAGTAACTGAAAGCTCAAATGTCAAACTGAAGTAACAGAGTACAGAAAGGATGCCTGCCCAAGATTCCTACCAAATCCACTCACATTCAGAACCAAGTAGTTTCCGTGTAGCGGGAAAATGTACAGTGCAATCCTATGCAGAGTTATGTTGGCCTAAGCCCATTCATAATGCTTTAACTGTCCAGCATGAGCAGGAAAATGAGCTGCTTCTATATACTGTTGCCAGTTTCATATGTCATATGATTATGACAGGAGAAAATGTGCCATAACTTGCTTTCTGTATGTAGCTCTGCATCTGGCATAGCATTCCTCCGTGTAAAACACAAGTTTCATGATGTCTTCTCCATGTCTGCTGATCAAGAGGTCCTGTACGTTCCTGGCACAGCACCAGACGGAGTCCTCTGCAGGGCCACTCAGAATGGGGAGCAGGAAGGTCTGGGACTCAAGCCCAAAAAGGAACTTAAATTTGGACCCTTGGTGATTCTTTGGCTTTTGAAAAGTTTCAAAACTTGCTTTTATGGGCATCATGCGCCATCATTTTTAACATTGTTATTATGATCAAGGGACCTAAAAAGCCAGAAGTGGCCTGGTCCTCACTGGGCAAACATAAAGCCTGGTCCTCACCACTTGTCCATCACAGTCAGTATTGTCTGCTCAGAGTGGCAGCAGCTCTCCAAGGTCTCAGGCAGAGGTCTTACATGTCACCAGTTTCCTTATCTTTTCAACTGGAGATGCCAGGGATTGAGCCTGGGACCTTTTGCATGCCAAGCAGACTCTCTGCCACTGAGCTATGGCCCCTCCCCATGGACCTCTGAGATGAACTGGGTCTCTGTGAAACAGTGAAAGTCTGTGACTGGTTTGAAATCACCTAATCAGCTTCCACAGCAAGAACCTGGGTCTGGCAGACCCTGCTCTGAAGCACTAACTGCTACGCCTAGGCTAGCCAACCTCCAGGTAAAGCCTGAAGATCACCGGGTATCACGACTGAACTCCAGACAACAGATCTCTCTCTCCCCCTGGAGAAAATAACTGCTCTGGACAGTGGCCTCTAGAACATTCTATTCAGCTGAGGCCTCTCCCCTCCCCAAACTTTGGCTTCCTTGGACTGCCTTCCTTAGACACAGAATATCTAGGAAATTCACAACCTGGAGCTGGCAACCCTAGTCAGTACTGGCCCCAATGAGTTCCTCACAAAGCCTGGAAACATTCCTTTGTCTTTTTACTGACAGAACCAAGCTTGGTTGCCTACCCACGACCCCTGAGGGAAATGTTAGTCCCACAGAGGAGCCAAGCAGAAGAAGTGTCTTTGTCAGGTGAGAGAGTGTATTCTTACATGGAACTGTGGCTGGAGTGGGTGGGGCAGAGAAGCAGACCCAGCACCCAGCCAATGGCACACGAGTACTCTTGAGTAGCAGCTGATGGGCCAATGGCTGATGGAGCACATTGCACAGCCGATGGGAGAGCTGGAAATGGCCAATATGCTAAGCGGATTACTATATAGAGATTATCGGTTGTAACCCACTCGAGCCTACTCTTGGGGTAGGGTGGGCTAGAGGCCCAATGTAATTACACACACACACACACACACGCACACACACACACACACAGAATGGATCTCAACATTTTCTACTTTTCAGAAAAATTTAACTGTTAGGGTTTTTGATACTTCATTTTGTTATGGTTTTGCTTTTAATTTTAGAAGCATAATGACAGCCCATGAATAAAAAACAGGCAAAACAAGGTAAAAACAGTCTGCAAATCCTCACTCAGGGGTTACGGAAGACAGCAATGGGTAAATCTATGTGACTGCTCTCAGAGAACCAAGCTGAAGGGTAAGGGCAACCTTATTTCTGTTTTGCCACTACTGCTATCTATAGAAGCTGATGACTGAATATGCTTTGGATGTCTGGTGAAGACTTCCTGGATGCTTTTGGCCCTTGTGTTTATAGGGCTCTCCGCCTGGACCATGATTCAAGGAATAACAGGATAATCTGTTCACTAGGCCTATGAAACGAACTTATTATGTTTACATTACAAACGGCAATAATCTACTATGGTATAGAATTCAAACAATCAACCACTGCCATCAATGCATGTTCATCAATAATCCAACCAAAACAACATCTTCCATCTGAGAAGAAGAACAAGACTGGAGACAAGTTTCTTCATTCTAAGGCATTTCAGTAGCTTCATCAGTGATCCATCTAACAGGAAATATAAATGTAGGGAAGGCACCCTTACTTCTACAAGCAAGCGCACAAACAATATTGAAGGCGACTAATTAAATTTGGACCAAGACCAGACTTAAATATTTAGGAAGGTGTTTTAAGAGTAAGGTGTTTAAGACCTGGCACATCGCATTTTATGGTTTCAAGTCTATTCATACTGAATATGTATTCATTGTTTACATGGTGGAATACCTACATGGTGCTATAACACTGAAGACTGGAAATAGCTTTGTGTGTAATTATTGTATTTTTGGATATGAAAGATTTTTGTATGTATTCTAGTAGGTTTCACATTTATTCAGAATCTTTTCTACAATATATGTAGCCAGATTTTGCATGGTGTGCTTTGTTATTGTGTGGAGAAACTGATAATAGACAATTCTGAGCCCAAATTCCACACTTGCAAGGCATAGTCCTCCAAGTGCCCAATACACTCAACCTGCCCAAATTGATTTGAACAGTAGAGAACAGGTCTATGCCATCAATACAGCCAAAAAGTCTGATGCACAGAACATGCAGTGCAAACTGTTCTGCTGTAGTTACAAGGTTTATACTCCTCTGCCAATTCTGGCTAAATCCATTTGTCATTCTTGCCTTTTCAGAACAGTCTATGTGCAAATCTCCGCTGTCTGATGAAGAGAAGGAAAGCAGAGGAATCAAAGAAGTGTGTTCCCTTGGAATGAAAAGTACCTATTTAGAATTGTGAATGAATGTTCTAAATAAAGCACTGGGTTGCCAAACAGTCAGGTCTTTCAACAAGAAAAAGGCAAACTAATGCTAAGATCTGAAGGGATGTGTGAAATAGCAATCTGGAAGTTCCTGACCTCATGAAAACTGCATATCTGGTTTGGCAGATAATTGTCCTGAACTTTCAGGGTCCCTTTTCAACAAGGGGGAAACTAAACCGATGGCACTGTGCATCCCTCAACTGTTTCTGTCTGGGCAGTGGATTTAAAAGGAATTTTGAAATGTGAGTGGAGGAAGCCATACTGATAACACTTCAGGTAACACAGAAAATGGTTGGTGAGAAACCTATCCCCTCTGGGACACTGTCTTTTAACTAGCAGTCGAATGCTTCCAGTTCTGAGACTCTACACCAGGGGTCCTCAGCGTAGTCCCTGTGGGGTAAATACAAATATCCTTTCCTTAGGTCAGGGGTCTACGACGTGGTATCCTCCTTTCAAGGTGCCCAAGTGTTTTTAGAAAGTGGGCAGGGCCAGGTAGGGCTTTTGCCCAGCAAAGCTTCTGATTAGCCATTGGAAATTTGATTGGCTATGCAGATTTTTAAAAACATTGCTTTGGCAGCAGCTGCCTCCACAGCACAAGGATCTTCAGTGTGTGACGGAAATTAATCTGTGGTAGGGTTGCCAAGTCCTACCTAAGCTGCAGTGGGGGGAGTCCTGGCTGTCCCTGGTTGTTCTTTGGAGTGACATCATCACATCGGGCACATTGGGGGCAGGACCACTATCATTCGAGGGAAAACGATAGTTTTCCCTCGAATGATAGAATGTCCCCTTGCAACATGCCTGACACAATGATGTCACCTCTGGGTGATGTCATCACGCCGGGCACGTCTCCGTGATCCCGGCAATTTGGGGGTGGGGTTCCCCCGGTGGCCCAATCCGGGCCGGCAGGTAACAGACCCATCGAGCGGGGGTTTCCCCACCCCCCCAGGGGGACCTGGCAACCCTAACCTGTGGCAATCATTTTGTGGCTGGCTCCGCCTCCTGTGGGGGCCATTTTGTTGCTGCATCCACCATGCCATGTCAGAATTCCAAAAGGTTGGAGACTCCTGCTCAACACAGAAAACCTCCCCTGGACTCTATACTGAAGATCTGTGCAGTGAGGTCCTAATAATGGAGGACTGCCCAATGACCACCTGAGCGCAGTGCCTTGTTTTCTTACAACACATGTTAAAGTGAAGCTGCTGTTTCAGTGTTAGAAAAATGACCAAGGGCTCCACTGTACCAGTCTCATTGTCACTGGTTAGCTTCTCCTCCCTCTCTAAAGTGCTGCTGGCAGAGGAGATGCTGGAGGCCGAGCAGTTGTCTTTCTCATTCACTTCCTCATTCTGCCGCTCTTTCTCGCTCAGGATGGCGCCTTCTTCCGACTCTTGCTCTGGACTGTGCTCCACTCCGCTCTCTGGCTCCACCTCCACAGTCTCTACCTCATGAGGTATTTCTGCTCCCTCATCATCCCGCTCTGGTTTAGCTTCTCTCTCTGGCTCCACTTCCAGTTCACATTCAGGCTCGCTGGCACTCACTGGTGAAAAGAACAACGGAGAAAGAGATTCACTTAGGAGAGCCCCTCCTGCTGCCTGTAGCCAAGGGAGTTCTGTCTGTTTTTGTTCCTCCACAGCACCTCAGTGGCCATCTTTCAGAAATGACTGGGCCCAAAACACAGCGGTGGATGATGGCTCCCCTCAAGACACTTTGTAATTCTGACATTCTCTGCCTGAGTCAAACGGCATCAAAGTCTGAAGTTTGTATTAATATAATATATATGTATTTATATATTTAAGAGTTCAGCAATCTAGTTATCAAATACCTTATTATCCCATCCAGATTGGATGCTGAAATACAATGACTTTAAGCAAGCAAAGTTCAGTGACACAGAGAAACACAAGCGAGGTGACTTTCAGAACAAAATTCGAGTCCAGTGGCACCTTTAAGACCAACAAAGTTTAATTCAAGGTATGAGCTTTCGTGTGCAAGGCACACTGCTTCAGATACACTGAAATGGAAGTTGCCAGTCCATACAGATAGGTAGAGGGTGAGCAGCAAATTAGCATGCGGCATAACGAAGGTGTTTAACAGATGCCAGGACCAAACTGGTATAACAAGCTTTGTTTATATGGGCACCATTTGTTTGAATTTAATTATGGGGGGAAACAGAATGAAGCAAATAAATATATCAAAATTGGAGACTGATGTGTAAATGTACCCTTCTTAATTGTGGGATGCTGAGAGTCATTAACTGAGACCCTGTCATGCTCCATCCATCTCCCATCAAGCGTGGGGGTCATTTTACAGCATCCTTTTCTTTCAGGTGGGGTGACTGGTTGTGCAGCGTCATCTCTCCTCTATCACCAGCCCAGAGAAATGCATCCCAATCCACCATTTCAAAGATGTTGCAAGAAAGTCTTGACAGGAAAGCAGTTTTCATCTAGTGCGGAATGCTTACACACACACACACGCCCGCGCGCACATGCAATAAATCATGTTAGTTTTATGACTATGGCAAATGCTGGTGCTTAGAAAAGGCAGAGTCATGCATTGATCTGACAGAAAGCGGCTGTCTCCTCAGGCCTGTTTTCTTCAGAACAGCCACATCAAACACCCGCTTGGCATCTGGCACCAACTGAGCTTCTGGTGGTCAGGCATACGGCATCAATTGGTTTCTTAACTCGCTGGTGACTGGCACGTGCTGCTGACTTCCTCTTCCTCCTCACTGACACAGGGAGAAATCCAGTCATTCACCCTCCTCTCCATTTGCAGCTAAGCCGGGAGATTTGGGCATGGATGTTATTTTCTGCTGTGCTGTGAAGAAGCCAGAAGGCAGCCAGAGGTATCCACAGTCAAGTAGCCCACAGTTTGCAAACACAAGAAATGGCCATGCGAAAGCGATGGGAATGGGAGCATGCATGCTTAATTTTGTGCATTCCTGAAATCCCCTCTTTGCTGATCTACAAATTCCTTGCCACCTTTTCCCCTCGTGGCTGGCTTTGCAGTTCTCCTGTGGCCTTTTACACTGAGTGGAGCTTTGCAGTAATCTGTAAACTGTGATTTGCCTTTCTGGTTGTGAATTCAGGTGAATCACAAAGTAAGAGAAAAGGAGAGGGGAGTCCTTTCTCAACATAGCAGTCTTGTAGCAGGAGATATGGGGCGTCTGTCTCAGAATTATAAATGAACACCAGGCACCACTTGATTACTTGCAGGCTATCACAGCCGCTTAGTACTGGGGTCTCCAACATGGTGCCCACCAAACGTTTTTTAGAAAGTGAGAAGGGTCAGGTGGGGCTTTTGCCAAGCATGGCTTCTGACTGGCCACTGGAGATTTGATTGGCTGTGAATTTTTTTAAAAAAATGTTGCTTTGGCAGCAGCTGCCACCACAGCACGGGGATCTTCATTCTATCACAGAAGGTGAGCTGCGGCAGCCGTGGTCTGGCTGGCTCCTGCTGCAGCCCATCTGTGGCTGTGCCCACCCGCCTGTGTCAGGATGCCGAAGGTGCTGAAGGGACCCTGGGCTGAGCAGATGCGAGGGACACAAACACTGTAATGAACAAGATTCGCCCAAGAGAACAGTTTTAACAGATCAGGCTCAGGAAAACATACAGGGGATTTGTGCCCTTAACTTTGACAGACACGGCACAGCGTCTTTTTTTCAAAGTCATACAAAATCTATACTGAATAATTTTTCCCAAAACAAATCTTGGCAACCAAATGGCTAATATCCAGAACAAAAAATGCTTTGGGGATTTTAGGATTAAGCACTTTCCCAATTTCGTACTTCTAAGTGAAAGATGACACGGCATACAAAGTACTACGTCTCACCAAAAGATCACAATGAAATGGTAATCCAATATCCAACACTAATTTGATGAAGACTGCAGGATCTATGGACACAGAAAGTGGGATCTTTCTAGAAGTGGGAAGCTTAATGGAGGAGGAATCTATTAGTGATTCCCGGCCATGATAGCAAGAAGAAGAAGAAGAGATGGGATTTATACCCTGCGCTTCACTACCCAAAGGAGTCTCAGAGCGGCTTACACAATCTCCTTTCCCTTCCCCTCCCCACAACAGACACCCTGTGAGGTAGGTGGGGCTGAGAGAGCTCTCTCGAGAACTGCCCTGGAGAGAACCCAAGTTCACGCCAGCAGCTGCATGTGGAGGACGAGTAGGGAATCAAATCCAGTTCTCCCAGATTAGAGTCCGTGCTCTTAACCACTACACAAACTGGCCGCTACACCAAACCACTCACCAAACAGGTGAGGCCATTCCTTCCATGCCCATGTGGTGAGTGAGCATCAGGAAATATTTGGTTGACCACTGGCAGAAATCAAGTGTTGGGCTACAGGACGCCTTGGTGTGATCTGCTAAAGAGGGTTCCAGATGCTGTGAGGCAGGAAAAAAAATAAGGACGAGAGTTACTAATTTTTCCCCACACTTCTTCCTTATTCTTTGTAAATGGAATTTCTTGTGGGTTTGAACTGATGGCAATGCCATGTGCCAGTTACACTGCTCTGACTGCAACATTTCTGTCATCTTCCTGTTTAAGGTTGCCCCCTTGGCATCTGCTACCATCTGTCCCCTCTCACAAATGGCTCCATCTTTGTGAAGCAGGCTCCTTGAGGGGGGGGCGATGCTTCTGGGAGTTTTTAGGAGGCACTGGAAGGCCATCTTATTTTGAAGGATGTTCCGGGGGGTTCCAGCTGCAGACATATCATGGGGTCTTAACTGGTATTTCTCACTGAACTATGTTGCCACTTTTACTGGGGCGGGGCTGTTGCGTGCTTCACACGCGAGAGGTGCCAGGGGACAGACCTCAGGTGATGGGAAAGACCCTTCTCTGCCTGAGACTCTGGAGAGCTGCTCCTGTCAGTGTGAGGAGACAATCCTGACCTTGATGGGCCAAGAGTCTGATTCAGGAAGGGCTGCCAAGTCCCCCCGAGGGATAGGGAATCCCCCGCTATAGGGGTCCCCAATCCACCGGTCCGGATTTGGCCGGCGAGGGGAACCCCACCCCCGAAGTGGCCCGATCCAGCTGACTGCCCAGCATGATGACATCACCCGGAGGTGACATCATCACGCTGGCACGTTGCTAGGGTGACGCTCTAGCAATTGCCCTAAAAACTCTATGGTACCATAGAGTTTTAGGGCGATTGCCAGAGTGTTGCCCCGGCAATGTGCCCAGCTTGATGACGTCACTTCCGGGTGATGTCATCACGCTGCACACGTGCGAAGCACATGCACGAGACTCCCAAAATAGGAGTGGGACTCCCCCACTCCTGGAGGTAAGTGACTTGGCAACCCTAGATTCAGGATATGGCAGCTTCAAGTGTATGAAAAGTAAACTGCCATGAGCTACAAAAGGGAAGGTGGCATCTACTTTTTTAAAAAAATTAATAAATTAACCACTTTTATTCTGGTTTATGCTTTTCAGGCAAGGATGTTCCCAAACACCAAAGAATCCCAGCTCGTCTATTACTGAAATGTTATGCTCACTAACAAGTTATCATAGAATCAAAAAAACTGCATTGTAAAAGTCTAGGAACTGCCTTGAGTCATGGAATCCAACGACTACATGCTTGAATCAAGGGGGGGAAATCACACAAGGAACAAGGAAGGGGTTAACTGGGTACCAGGAGGATCCCAGACAGATGAGGCAGGGGGAGCCCCACAGAGATGTCCCTTCCGGATCAGTCTAGCATCTGCACTGCAGACCACACTATGTCCTGGTCAGAATGTTCAGCCCGCCTGGCACAGAAGGAAGTTCCAGATTCCCAGGAACTCTGCCAGTGGTGGTGGTGGTGGTGGTAAGTGCTGTCAAGTCACTGCTGACTTATGGAGACCCTTGTCTCAAGGCAAGAGACACACAGAGGGGGTTTCCCATTGCCTGCCTCTGCATAGCAGCCCTGGACTTCCTTGGTGGTCTCTCATCCAAGTACTAACCAAGGCTGACCTGGCTTAGCTTCTGAGCTAAGGAAAGCCCAATTGTTTACCAGCCTTCCTCATCCTCCAAGGGAAAACCCTGGCATTTGAATGAGGGAGGCCTGTAACAAGCCCTGCTTCACAATGCCCCCCCCCCTTCGGAAAAGCTCAGAGGGTGCCAAGGGAGGCATCAGCAAGTGCTATGGTGCCCACGGGCTCCGTGTTGGAGAACCTGGCCCTGCAGAGAGCAGCAGGAGTTTATCCCGCCCTGAGCCAGTCTCTCCACCCTCTTTGCCTATGTAGCCACCTTGCAAACCTCTGTGCGCATTTTTGTCAAGCATTCCTCTGGCAAAGCGTGGAGCACCTGTTGTCTGCCGAAAGCGAAGCCGCACCTCCACTACGGTGAATTATCCCACGCACCTGTTAGACATCTATTCCCTGCACACGGCGAAGCGCTCCACCTTATAATGTAATGTTTGGACTAATTCCCAGAGACAGATGCTAAAGTAATCATCATAAAAGAGATAGTTACATTCTGTGCAGATCTGGAAAGAAAAAATCTTAACCTGACGTTGGATTTTAATAACTGCCATTCTGAACATTTCTGAATCAAAGTGATTTCACAGACACATGGCCGCTGCAAAGATTCTAATGCTCAGGGGGAAAAAATGGCAGTGCAGAGAAGGAGCCATGCAAATTGAAATGAAGCATGACAAGAGTGCCTTCGAAGTCATGGTGTAATATCGACCCTCCTTTGAAAGGGCAGGTCTCCCAGCCCGCTTCAAGCTACAGGAGCCAAACAGGCAAAAAGCTTCAGTCGCAGAAGCCGCAGACACCAAACACACGTCATAGAGGCAGAACCAAGTCAAAGGACAACAACGATGATGATTGGCCCCGCGCATGCTCAGGCCTCAAAACCATGCAAGGGGAACCATTTGAGAAAGTTTCTCCTCCTTAAGAAAGAAATCCAGAGTCTTACCTTGAAGTAAAGAAGTCAGAAACACACAGAAACACATCCCTCTTTGCAGGCACCAGCACCCGTTACCCAGAAACCTCATGAGAAACCAGTCATGGTTCAGCCCATCCAAAATTAAGCCCGGGAGTCTGAGCAGGAAAGACCTGGGCAGGTGCTTCTCACCCGTGAAACCAACCGGATTTAGAAGTGACACACTTGAGCTGGGTCATACTCCACATTTTGGCTCCCATTACTTTCCCAACAACCTGCCCTTGGCCTCTTGCAAGCCCATTTCTAGCTTTGCACCACATCTAAGAAGGCATTTGTGCCCCACAGTGTGGCTTTCCAGTTGTTCTGTTTTTTGTAGATTCAGGTGGGTAGTCGTGTTGGTCTGAAGCAGCAGAACAAAGCTAGAGTCCAGTGGCACCTTGAAGACCAACAAAGCTTTGTTGGTCTTCAAGGTGCCACTGGACTCAAACTTTGTTCTTTTTTTCCTGTTTGGCACAGCCCCTGTTGAAAGAACGGTCCTGGCAATTCCACAGTCACGCTTCTTCAGAGAATCCTCCTGAACAAAATTCAAACTCCTCTTGACACAAGTGACTTCTGGCACGGGCAGAAGGGCTTCTAGGCTCTCCTCAGGCACATCCACAAACTGCATTCCAAGTCAAGTGTGACCCAAGTACCAAAAAAATCAGCTTGCAAAGCTGGGTGTCTTATGGCTCTTAAGGAGAGAAGAAAAAGCTTTCAAGCCCTGTAGGACACGCGTGGGTGTTGGTGGGTGGGCCTTTGGATCACAGCCTGGAAGGGATGCTGCTCTCCCAAGGCAGGATCTAATGGGAATTCAGAATTTAAGCCTCACTGAGTTCACGTGCTCAGCCCTCCTGCTGAAACTGAGGAGACCTTCAAGTGCTTATTCATTTGCTTCTCTTATACCCTGCCTTTCTTTCCCAGGGGGGACTCAAAGCGGCTTACATCATTCCCCTCTGCTCCATTTTATCCTCACAACAACCTTGTGAGGACGGTTTGGTTGAGAGTGTGTGACTGGCCAAGGTCACCCAGTGAGCCTCCACAGGAGACTGGGGATTCGAACTTGGGACTCCTAGATCCCAGTGAGACACTCTTAACCAATACACCACACTGTTGCTCAACTCCTAACCCCGACTGGCTTGCCCGCCACCTGGGTTCTAACACCACTAGGCAAGGACTACGATGCTAAATGTCACGTGACACGTGCGAGTTCTTTTAAAAAACATTGGGAAGTCAAAAGAAAGTATTTGAATAATATACTGAATTTTAGCATTCATTCACTAGGAAAAAATATATGTTAGAAAAGAGGTTTGTCAGCAAGAACTCCCCCGAAACAGAACGCCCCCTCCTGCCCCTGCTGAAGCTCCAAGGTGGAACTAAGAGCAGCTTACGCTCCCTTCAGGGTTCAGTGGGGCTTACCTTCCGGGGCCTGAGGTGTCCCGCACGATGTCGCAGGGGTGTTTGGTTCCTCCTGAGAATCTGCCGGTGCCGGGCTGACACACGTGGGAATGGGAGTGGCAGAGATCGAAGACCCCCCCAAGTTCAGAGGCAAGTCGCTCCTGCCCCTCGAGACACTTCGGCTTCTCAGCTCCTTCTCGTACTCTTCTGCAGCCAATTTCTCCAAGTATTTGTATCTGAAAAGTTAAATTCCAAAGGGATGCCGTCAAGAAGGAGGAAGCTTGTTGTCAGCGCTTTGTTTGTGGATGAAACACCTGCAGGAGAAAGACCTGCCCTCCCTGGCACATGAGGCAACACACGCCGCTCCGTGAATCAACCTGGTGGGAAAACAGGCACCAGAGCAACCAATGTATAGTCACCCAGAAAAGTTTACATTACTCATATCAAACCAAGAGACATTAGAAAGTTCAGCTTGAAGAATACAGCCACTGTCTCCTTCTTGGTTAACGTTTATCGGCTTTTCCTTTCTTTCCCCCTCTCTCTCTCTCTCAAAAAAAGGCTGGAAGATTCAGTCCTAGTCTTGCTGAAGGCAGAGGGGGTGGGGGATTTAGAGCCATCCAGGAGCACAGATCTTGCAGTACATAACGCCACATATAAATGTCTGGACTAAGAACAGTTTGAGTCTCTGAACCGGCTTCTATCTGCTTTGAGCGCACTGCATTTCACTTGCTGCTCTTTGGAGTCTACAATGGAAACTTTTTTTTAATCTAAAAGATTTCTCGGCTGGACTCAAGACATCCAATAGCTTGGATATGACGTCACATATAGTTTATTCATCAAAGTCAGTCGAAAAAGAACAAAGATACATCTGTTTTGCATTTCAGGCGGGCAGGATTTGCTAACTGTTTATTAAGACCAGCTACCAATTGTATTCTCCATACGGTGCTTTATATGTTCAGACCAAAATAACGTTGAAATATGTGCCCCCCTGCCAGATGTCTGCTAATTTTATCCACTGTTATTTGCTTGCAGAAGCCATTTATGAATACAGATGTATTGACTGTCTTACCCAGAAGTGAACTGTGCAAAAAGGTGAACCGACCCCAGACTCCCGCATCCCACATGAACCTTGTCCAGCCTCCAATATCCCATCACGCCTTCACGTAGGGCCACATGGCCTCAAATGCTCATAAAACCAGCCACCCTTCTCTACTAATGCAGGTACACTCCAGCATTACTTTGAGAGTGTGAAAGAATAAGAATTACCTGGCTCAGAGAAGCCTCACCGTGCGGAAGGAGGCAAGCTTATACCAGTGACTCATGCCGCGACACAAAGGAAAGTCTCTCCTGCAAGGTACGTAACAGTAGAAAAGAGCCAGAGTCCAGTAGACTGACCAGATTTGTGGCAGGGAATGAGCTTTCGTGAGCCACTGCTCACTTCTTCCAGCTGCAGCTGAAGAAGTGAGCAGCTCACAAAGGCTCCTCCCCTGTGCCACAAACCGTGCTAGTCTTTTCAGTGCTGCTGGACTCTTGCTCTTCCCTACTGCTACAGACAGACTCACACGGCGGCCCATCTTGATCTATCTGCGCGTAAGTAATTCTGCTTTATCTTTGCATTGGGAGTGGCAGCATGATCCCATCCCACCCAGCACAGAGATCCAGCAGTAGACGATCCACCCTTAGCAGAGGATGACCAGAAGAGCGCAAAGCTGGAGGCAGACATCTTACAGAAATGCAGGGTGTCGTCTCCTCCATGGAGGGGCCCTCACTCACCTCAGGCTCTAACAATTTAAGTCTCAGTTTGGGAATCACAGCAGATTACACTCTGTGAGGATACCGCTGTCTACTACATAATTAATTAAGTATTGTATGGCAGTGTACCAGGAGATCCTAAGATTGTCTGGCAGCCAGACGTTCTAGCTATTTAGCATTATGCACCACTAGGTGAAGTAGGTGTCTACTACAAATCATGCACTCAACATAACAGGCAAGTCGCAAGCCCAGCTCTGTCTGCATGCACACAAGCACCATGAGTACACTCAAAAGGGCTGAGCTATGAATAGTGTTACACGGTTGAGTGGGAAGATTAAGAAACCCCTTTTCATCACCTTCTTAGAAATTATGCCCATGCTGGTGATTAGGGTGAGAATTAATGTGAAATGTAGTACTCAATAGCTTTGCACGAGACCACAAAGGATGGCAGGAAAATGGAAAAACAAAGTTTGGTTCCAATGGCACGTGTAAGACCAACAAAGTTTTATTCAAGATATATGCTTTCATGTGTGTGCACATGAAATCTTATACCTTGAATAAAACTTTGCTGGTCTTATAAGTGCCCCTGGACTCAAACTTTGTTCTGCTGCTTCAGACCAACATGGCTACCCACCTGAACTGACCTCCAAGTAAAATAAGAATCATAGAATCGTAGAGCTGCAAGGGACCTCCAGAGTCATCTAGTCCAACCCTCTGGACAATGCAGGAAATTCACAAATACCTCTCCCTCCACACCCACCAGTGACCCCTGTTCCACACCCAGAAGATGACAAAAAAACCCTCCAGGGTCCCCGGCCAAACTGGCCTGGAGAACAAAATGGCTTCCTGACCCCAAAGGGCTGATCAGCATTTCCCTGGGCGTGTCAGAAAGGGCCCCACGAGAACCGAGCCCCGAGGCTCTCCTTCCTGCCTTCCTCCTCATGAACTGCCTGAGCTCACAGAACCAGCATGGCTGTCGGATGGCCAAGTACATATGCTCAACCAGTCTAATGGAATGAAATATTCAGGGGAGCTATACTGACACCTAGGACACTTCCCTGTGAGTGAGCCCCGTTATAAACACCGTGGGGCTTAACTCTAAGTGAAACTGCTTAGGATTGCTCTCTGTCTCTCTCAGCTGAGCAGATGGAACCCAGGGCTCACAAAGAGACCCTCTAACCCACAGGCAGGACCTGCGGTCCGGCCAGGGAACCCGAGTGACTAATGGCGTGTGCGTGTATCACCACAGACAAAACACCAGGAGCTGCCTTATACTAAATCAGCCCATCAGCCCATCAAAGTCAATACTGTCTCCTCAGACCGGCCGCGGCTCTCCAGGGTCCCAGCGATGAGGTCTTTCCCAGCACCTCCTGCCTGGTCCTTTCCACTGGAGACACTGCCAGGGACTGAGCCTGGGACCTTCTGTATGCCGAGCAGAAACTCTGCTGCTGAGCCACGCCTCCCACCCCCCAGCCTCAGTCTTGTATGCTCCCGGTCCTCTTCCAAACGCTTTCACCTTTTTCGCTTCCGTGGCTTTTTGCTGCAAATTGTTGAGCCAGAAAAATGGTAGCCAGTTACCTGCTTTACAGCTTAGGCTTTGCATAAAAGGAACCAGATCGCACAACAACATCACACAACAGTGAGTTGCTAACTGGTTCAAGCAGACAGAAGCATCACAGGACAAGATCCAGTAGCATCAAGCGTGAAACTGAATCAGCTCGGTTTCTTACTCCCATCTGGTCAGCGAGTTCTGTGTGCATTTGGCGGACTTAATCTAGATCCTGAGACACCAGCCTCAGTGTAACAAACACCCTTATATTTGCATTCCTGATAAGCAGTTTTAGATCAGTTGGAATGCTCTGAAAGTCTCAGTTGCAAGATGTATATATAACTGGAAAATATTGTGATGTGGCTGGGTTGGAAGCTGGATACCAAAGACAATGGATTCCCAGGCAGGAGATGTGAGCAGTATGTGCCACCAATTCAACAAGACAATGGTTTTAGCCTGTCCTCTGGCAAACAGGGCCACGAAAATAGCAGGGGACGGGTTGTTATTCTATTTCTTGGGCAGTCTGCCTTGTGGGCATTTTCACGTCCTGGAAATTGGCATGGATTCCAGCCACAGGAGAACCTGAGGGTCTTAAAACGTAAATGAGTGTGTATCCCCTCCTATCCTACATTAACGGTTACCTGAGAGTCTGAATCAGGTCCTGTATCAACTCATAATATTAAAAAATAACCAGGCCTCATATCCCACTTACTCTGCAAAATTGTGATAAGCAAATAAATATGCTCAGGGTGAAGAGACACTAAAAGTCTTCGGGGTACCATCAGTTCCCCCTGTGGTGGCAGATACAATCGCCAAGTCACCGTTGACTTGTGGTGACCCCATAGGGTTTTCAAGGCAAGAGATGTGGCTTGTTATTGCCTGCCTCTGTGTAGTGACCCTGGGCTTCCTTGGCGGTCTCCCATCCAAGTTCTAACCAGGGCCGACCCTGCCTAGTTCCTGAGGGCTGACAAGATCCAGGCTGGGCCCCCTCCAGGCCAGAGAAGCCCTGCGACTCGCAGTCTTTTTGCCAGGCAACAGCATTTATCTGACTGCTCTAGGATTTGAGGTGAAGATTTCGAACTAAAAATTCTTCCTCCAGCTGCTGCCTGCAGACTTCTCACTAAGAAAGATGGCGAAAGAGGGAGGGAGACAGAGAGGGAGCCAAGGCCTCCCGTCCCTCCTTGCCTTTTAGCAGCTAGGGCAGGGGATCCCCTGGTTTGGAGCCTCTCCCCCTGATTCAAGGCTATCAGGAGTACCCCCCCCCCCTAAAAAAAAACCAGGCAAGAAATTTAAAGTAAACGTGATGTGCCCATGTCACCCTGAAGTGACACAGGTACTTCGGAGATGTTGGGGGGGGGGGATTCTGTTTTTTGGGCAAAACACTATGGTTTGAAGCTAATTCTGCCACAGAGTTTCACCCACAAGTCAGTGTGTTGCCCCCGACATGCCTAAGTCACTCGGAAGTGACGCAGGCACATCACATTTATTTCCTGGTTCTTCTTCCTTTCCTTCTGGTAAGTGCACCCCCCCATCCCCTGCCTGCTTGGCTGAGGGACCTAGCAACCCTATGCCCATGGTCCTACCACCTGCATCCCCCCAGCCCTGCTGGTGGCACACAAAGTTGCCTGCCAGATCTTCTTCCCTGGACCTTTGCCTGCGCTTCCTTTGGTAACAGTGAGTGAGGTCTTATGTGCAGGTAGAAGAAGAAGAAGAAGAGAATTAAGAAGAAGACAGGTGTGAATAAAGCCATTCCTTGCCTGTCTATTTAGCAAAACGTTAACAAAATCAAGCACTTCAAAATAGCAGCAAACGAAAAGCAGCCAAAAGCAGCTGTAAGTAATACAGACCTCTCTTCTCTTGCTTGTCTGAGTTCCTCTCGTTTATCTAGATAATTACGACTGTATATAAAAAAGAGATGCATAAAATTACAGGGAAAAATAAAAACAAGAAAGAAGAACAGAATGAAGACAAGACAAGACAAAACAGGAAGAAATAAAGCAGAATGCCTGTAACCTACAGATGTTATGAGGATGACTGTCCTCATTATACTTGCTCTTCTATTAAGGGATATCTACTGACTACCTCTATTGGGATTGTGCAGAGTGCTGACTAATGTTTTCTACAGGAAAATATGGGCATGATCCGCCACAGTTAAGATTCTTAAAGTCCCACTAAATCAAATGGGAGTGTGGCACATCTGCCTTGGTCCTTTGGAATATCTGACAGGTAGAACCCAGAAGCTATCCACGCTGGGCTTCTCTTCTGAGTCCTTGAAGATAATGGCTGTAAATCAAGCCAGGGCCCTCGTCAAGCAGAGAATATTTGATGTAGAGAGGCAGAATTATATCACCGGGGTTTCAAATTTTTTAGTCCCACCTGGAACAAAATATATTCTCTCCCCAGCTTCATACTTGTCAAAACTGAATATTCCATCTCATCGAAGGGCTTTTTCTATGGCCTGTTACAATATTTTCCCCTCAGAAGTGGTATGGAGCCGTTACAGAAAGCCACCGATGGCTGAGCGTGTCTGCCTGTGAGGTACTGGAAGAGTGGATACGATCACACATATTCTGTTTAGTTGTGGGTATTACAATCAAATACGAGCTAGATTTATTCAGCCTATATAGGAAAGATTTTCAGGTTTCTCAAATATTATAATAAGCAATATGCTTCTATCATATTCTAACCCAGAGATCACGTTGGTGTGTGCCAAATTTTTAGCAGTAGCCTACAGAATTCATAAACAGTATGTAAAGATGTGATACAGATATAGATTGTATGATATTTCATTTTAATTATTTGTAAATCAAAGTTTCAAACATGTCCTTGGCATGTCCTGTTTTCTTCTGTTGTCCAAAACATGCAGCAGCAAGAGAAAGATTCCTAAGAAAATGGGTGTTAAAATATTCATCATTTCCTGATGCAGCAAGACTAAGACTTTGAATTATTTGTAAATGTTTCAGTTTTGTTCTGTTTCTATATTAGTACTCAAATATTCAGTTTTTGGTATGTCTGGACTGTTTTGTGCTGGTTACGAACTGTAATAAAGCAATGATGATGACTGGTAGAACCGAAATTGGAGAATTAATGTTGGGAAAATTCAACTTCATATTTTTATTTGCTAGATTCAAATCCAGTAGAACCTTAGGGACTATCAACATTTTTGGGTTATAAGCTTCAGAGAGGCAAGGCTGTCTGACAAAGCTTTGACTCTCAAACGCTCATAGCCTGAAAATCTTCCGGTGGGGTCGCTGTGTTGGTCTGAAGCAGCAGAACAAAGTGTGAGTCCAGTGATACCTTTAAGACCAACAAGGTTTAATTCCGGGTAGGAACTTGAATCTGAGGAAGTGTGCCTTGCGCATGAAAGCTTCTCCCTTGAATAAAATTTTGTTGGTCTTAAAGGTGCCACTGGACTCAAATGGGAGCTCTTCTGCTACAGACCAACACAGATACCCTTGAGGATGGAGGGTTCGCCCACAGCTGAACCAGACTACCAGAGGGAGAAACTGACGTGTGACTGGCAAGACTGAAAGTTTTATTTCCCTCTTGCCTCAGATACTTTTGACTGGAGCAAGAATCTGTTTTTAAAGACAAAATGAGATAATTTAAGTACTTGGGTTCCTTTTTTACGTTTTTTGTTTTGGACTTTTGCAAGTGCTGATGTTTATTCTTAATCTTTTGTAAAATAGTCTCTCTCCTGAAAGATTGTGGTTAATAGATGTGCATTTGGGATCTGATAAAGAAAGAACCCATGGCGCCTCTAGCGTGTTTCCCTTTCTCCAGGTGGGGAGGAGAGCGATATCACAAGGTACATTGCATTTTTTGATTTACAAGATTTTAAAAAAAGCATTCATATGTGTGTGATTGGGAACAGCTTTTATAGACAAATGAAGTAATTTAAGAAGCCTAATAGAATCCTAATTCTTGAAAACGGTGAAGAGGAGGTGTTAAACAAACACCGGCAGGCTGGCCGATGTCATGTTATCAGATAGCTGAAAGGTTTATACCAAATATAACATATGTTTCCCCCCCCCCAGTGCTATATCCTTAAAACAAACAAATTGTTACCAAAAAAAAAAAATCACCTACTTGAATTTGTTTCTCTCTTCCCGCTCGATCTTTTGTAGCCGTTCCTCCCTCTCCTGCCGCCGCCTCTCTCTTTCGGCCGCCAAGGACTCTTGGTGCTGCCGGTAGGATGACGTGAGAAGCCCCCCCAAGGATGGCCTGCGGGTTTCAAAACAAACGACAAACACCCTGTACTGTACTGTCCTGTAATTCTGGGTGGTACTCACAGAGGGGGGGTCATTTTATTTATTTAAAACATTTATTAGCCACCTTTCCCCCCTACAGAGCTCAAAGCCACTTACAATATAGATGAATTCCATAAAATACAATACATTAAAAACATGGAAACCGAAATGCAAAATCATAATTCAGGACTGCTGGTAACTTAACAAAATGCAGTCCTAAATAAAACCATCTTCACCTGCCACCGAAAGGGAGGCTGTTCCATAATTGCAGGGTTGCCACCAAAAAGGCTCTCTCTCATATACCAACCAAACAAGCTTTTTTTTTGATTGATGGGACAGTCAGGAGGGCCTCTCTCCCGGATTTTAGTTCCTGGGCAGGAACAGGCCTTAACTGGTAAGAACGATGGTTAACAGAAACTGAACTATATAGACCAGGGGTGGGCAAATAGCGGCCCGCGGGCCACATGCAGCCCACCACAGATTTTTTTGCGGCCCGCCATGACAGTCATCCACGTGGTTTCAGTCAGGCCTCCGTTGGGCCTGGAGCGCAGAGAAAATTGTAGAAAAGTGTGATAGGGTACATTTGTCTCATTAAACTGATTCTAAAATTAAATGTGCTTGCAGCTATAGATGATATGAAATTAGCACAATAAATAAATTGAATAAAACTACCACTATTTTATTTAATTTATATTTATTGATTTTTATGAGACAATTTATACCTTTTCTGAAATGCAAAGTTAACTAATGAATGCAATCGTTTGAAAGGGTGCGGCCCTCCGCTAACCTCCGCTCCCACAAAGTGGCCCCCGAGCCAAAACAATTGCCCACCACTGATATAGACAATTTCCCTGTTTATAACAAGGTGACTACGGATAATTCATTTGCCAGAGACCGTTTTTGTCTTATCTTAGAGACAGCTTTATAGCAAGGTTTGAAAAGCACTCCCAGACATATTGGGAATTCTTTGAATTTGTAGCCTTGAATCAATATAAATTTAAAAGTTGCAACTGGGACAATATTCCATGGTTGCATAGTTCCATGACTGGGTGACCATCAGTGGAGAGGATTCTTTCCCAGGGGAGCTTCTACACTCCACCTGGTTTCTCTGGTGGCCCTAGGCAGAGCTCCACCCTCACCCACGGACACCAGCAGGCTCACAAGAGGGCGGCTCTGCTCAGGGCTTCGCCATCAGTCTTCACTCGGCACGGAATATGTAACAGGTTCTGTGAAGGAAGATGAGACGCCGGCATTCCGCAATGGCAGCTTTTTTAGCTCTCTGGGTGTATCAAACAAGCATCAAATAAGGCTGGAATATCTTTGTATATGTATAATGTACATCTTGTCACCATCACTGCTATTATTTGTTCATTTTAAACTTGTCTTTGTTTTATGTTTAATGCTTTTATGGTTGTTAATCTATATATCGTTACCCACCCTGAGCCTGCTTGTGGGATAGGGGGGTTTATCAATCAAATCAAACAACAACGTCATCAACAACAACAACATAAAACTGGCTTTTTAGAAAATAATTCAAAAGGTTTTTTGTTGCTGTGTCAGCACTTTATACATCAGTGACCAGGTAGATTCAGGTGGGCCTCTGTGTTGGTTTGAAGCAGCAGAACAAAGTTTGAGTCCAGGGGCACCTTTCTGATAAATAAATAAATATATTCTAGGCATAAGCTTTCATGTGCATGCATGCACACAAAAACTTATACCCAGAAATAAAATTCTGTTGGTCTTAATGCTGCCACTGGACCCAAACTTTGATCTATAAATGACCAGGAAAGCCAATGCAGGAAATTACCAATAAATTTCCTTCCTATTCTCTTTACAGTTATGGGTGATATTTGGATTTGCTGGGGGGGGGGGGGTGATACAGGGAAAAAGAAAATGTTCTGTAACAAAGTATGATGGAAGCTGAAGGATGGTAGGGATGCCAGCCTCCAGGTGGGACCTGGAGATCCCCTGGAATTACAGCTCATCTCCAGACTATAGAGGTCAGTTTCCCTAGAGAAAATGGACGCTTTGGAGGGTGGAGTCTATGGCTTTGTACCCCACTGAGGTCCCTCCCCTCCCCAGGCTTCACCCCCAGACCCCCAGGAGTTTCCCAGACTGGATCTGGAAGCTCTAAGGATGAGCCCACTTTCCGTCCTTCCCCTTCCCACCTCTGGAAGTGAGAAAAGGAAGAGGTGGAATGGATGGGTTATCCCAAAGCGGTGCATGGCAGGTGTCTTACTGTGAGCAGACCACCCCATCCAGTCAGTGTGCCTGGGAAGAGGGGACTGGTCACCTAGCTGGGTCACTGGAGACCAGTGAGGTGGCTCCTACCGCCTTTCTGAGCACAAACGGAAATCTTCCTCGCCAGTCTTCTGGCTGCCAAGGAAGAGACACATTCTTTAGACTGCCCACAACAAGCTACGGTCTGGGCCACTTTGCAACTACCATGGACCACAAAGGAGTATCCCATCGGAGGACAGCCGATGGTGGGAAGGAAGAGATTTCTTACTTGCTTCTGCTTATTTAAGGAATGCTCAGCTACTGACATGGGCCTCTGTAGTGCGATCTCAGGTACCGAGTGGCAATTATCGCACAGCCTTAACGGTCATTTCTGCTTTATTTACTGATCTGTAGCAGACCTTCCCATGTGAAAGTGCACTTTTGATAACAACCCCATCCAATGGAGGAGTCACTTAAGTTGAAGGAAGACTTCAAACTTAAACCAAAAGGAAAATATTTTGATGATCTAATTAACGCATGAATAAACTTTACTTAGTGGAGATGCAGAATAGGGGTAGGATCCACCCCAATCTCTCTCTTTTCATTAACTGACCCATATAATGAACCAGGTAGGAGCAGCAAGAAGAAGTGGTGTGGTGGGATGGGGGAAAAAGCTGAATATTCAAACCATTTTAGCTTTTTTTTTGGGCGGGGGAGAATTTCCCAGTATACTGAAATTCCTAGCTTCAGGTTCCTCTAACTACCTTACCAACGATGTGGCTCTGTCTCCCGGGCCAGTAGGAAAAGGATTCCTGGGAGTCGGATCTTGGTGAAGACATTTCCTAAAATGAAATTCAAGGACCAAAGGTAACTCTATCCTTGCAGGGCCACCCTGGGTGGTCTCTCTCCTCAAGGAGATGACCCTGCCGCCACCGCTCCTGGGAAGGAAACGGAGACGGCTACTTCAGAAGGGCTTATCAATTTTTTGCTTCAGAGTCTAAAGAAGGCTGCTAGCGTAATTAGTGGATATATTTTACAGATAATGTAAGTGAAAACAGATGTGGATTTATTTCATCCAGGCATTAACAATAACTCAAGTTTCTGGAATAAAAAGATTAGTACCGGGAAAAATAGAAAGACTTGCTGCCTGCTTGCCTTACAAATAAGCTTTAATACAAAATGTGCATGATATGAAGGTAAGCTAAGTAAACTTCTCATAAACCAGAAGGGGCAGAAGGTGGATTGTTACTTTGATGACACCCATCTTTTTTTTACCCCGTGGAGCGGTTTATACAGATAGTAAATTATAAAAGAGAATGGTAGGTGGAGCCCCAATGCCAGCAAGTCAACAAACATATAATGTCAGTAATTTTTATGAAAAGCCCTGTGTGTGTGTGCGCACGCGCGCAGTTCCTTTCAACCGTTTATAGAGGAGACTGTGAACATTTTCACTTAGTATCAGTAAGCAGTGTGGTGAACACCAACCATTCTCTCCCTTTGTTCTTTTGCAAGCACCAAGCCAGTTTAAGGCAAGTGATCCTCACTGCCATCTGTCTTGTTCCTCATGTCAACTGGGAGCATTTTGCTGAGAGGTCCAGGAGAGGCAATGCAACCCCTGACTGTTTAGGGCAGGGGTCTCCAACGTGGTACCCACTGATACCTTTCCTGGTGCCCATCAAAAACTTTTAGAAAGTGGGTGGGTCCACATGGGGCTTTTGCACAACACAGCTTCTGATTGGCCACTGGAGATCTGATTGGCTGTGCAGATTAAAAATACACCCTACTGAACAGAGCTTCTGCCTGAAATGTTAAAGAGTAACCACACTGTTGGACATAACTTCACGCCCTTCCATTTTGTGGTTGGCTCCACCTCCTGCGGCAGCCATTTTGAAACTGAGCCCATCACACAGCGTCAGAACTCCAAAGGAGCCCACGAGCTCGGAAAGGCTGAGAACTCCTGGGTCAGGATAGTCCATGGGACCAGTCAAAGCCGCATAATCCTCATTCTAACATCTTGTCTACGATCACTCCCAGTGAGGTCATCACCACCTGACTGGCAAGGGGTGGGAAACACGCACGCTTTCAGAAGATGGTGAATTTTACTACATGATACAGGGGGGAAAGAAGAGCATAATTTGGAGATCCCATCTGGGTGTTGTCCATAATACATAGCATTAAAATCTCCCAAATCCTAACTACATTTATTGAAGACAGATTCAGGTGGGCAGCCATGTTGGTCTTAAGCAGGAGAACAAAGTTTGAGTCCAGTGGCACCTTGAAGACCAACAAAGTTTAATTCTGGGTATAAACTTTCACATGCACATGAAAAGTTATAACTTGAATAAAACTTTGTTGGTCTCCAAGGTGCCCCTGGACTCAAACTTTGTTCTACACTTATTGAAGTTATTACAAAACAGCACGCACCATTAGCAGCCACAAAAGAGACAATTCTGCAACAAAATCTCACCACCCAATGTCGGGCGGAACAGAAAACTGAGAGAGAGGGAGAGAGAGAAGCATAAGGGGAAATTGTTTCCAGCGCCGTGGGGTGACCACTGAGAAGGCCCTGCTGCAGAAGGATGTCAGTGTGGTATCCATCTGAGATGGTACTCTAAGAAGGACCTTAATAATAATAATGATAGTCGTGCAGTCACATCACAACTGACTTATGGAAACCCTTCATAGGGTTTTCAAGGCAAGAGATGTTCAGTGGTGATTGACCATTCCCTGTCTCTGCTTAGTGACCCAGGACTTCCCATCCAAGGACCAACCATGGCTGACCCTGCTTAACTTCCATGCTCTAACAAGCTTGGGCTAATCAGGGCTATTCAGGCTGCTGGGTACTGGAAGATATGAAGGAGCCGGAGGAATCATGAAGGAGCAGGTGCTCCCAGAGATAACTTTAGATTCAGATCAGTCAGGGCTTTAAAGGTCCTCGTAAATAGTGCCCGGAAACACACAGGTAGTCAATGTAACTTCTGAAGGTCTGGTTAAGCTGTCAACTGCTCACCGACTACAATGATGGAGAGTGGCGTTTTGGACGAACAGTTTCCAAGGGCAACTCCATTACAACAGTGTAACATGCAAGCCGCTCAAGGAAAAAGATGGTTAGGACAGCATTTTTTGTTTCCAGTAGCAAGCATAGTTGGCAAATCAGCCAAAGCTGGTAGAAGGTTATCTGAGGTTATTTATCTGAGATACTATCAGCGATGTTGAATTGGGAACATATCTGAAGCATTAACTTGACCTCTGAGGCAGAGTGTGATCATCATACCCAGAAAAGATATTGTTATTGTAACCAGTCCGCTAAATTCATTATTTCTGTCTTGTCTGAATTAAGGTGCAGTTTATTCAGCCTCATCTAGTCCACTGCCATTTCCAGACATTAGTTTAGGTCCACAGCTGTCTCATTTGATAATGTGTGTGTAAAGCATTGTCAAGCCACAGCTGATCTGCGGCAACCCCAGCGAGGGGCTTTCAAGGAAAGTGATTAAGCAGAGGTGGTTGGCCATTTCCTTCCTCTGCAGAGTCTTCCTTGGGGGTGTCCCTTCCAAGTACCGACCCTGCTCAGCTTCTGAAATCTGACGAGATCGGGCTATGCCATGCTGCCTTCCCTCCCTCACCTGATAACACCACACTCAATATCTCTGGATAACCTCTCTCTGCAATATTGATGTTGGTCTAGTATCTGCTGCCATCTGTGATCTGATTGCTTAGTTGTATTTTAATGTGATTTAATGAAATTTTATGTGTTTTAACTTTGTATATTTATAACTATGTTGTTAGCCGCCTAGAGCTGGCTTGCTGGCAAGGCGGGATATAAATCGAAATAAATAAATAAATAAATAAATAAATAAATAAATAAATAACAATGTGGTGGCCAAAACTGAAGCCTGAGGGACACCATAGGACAAGTTCCATGGAGAGAAACAGTATTGCAGCATCACCACTGGAATCTACCCTCCAGGGAAGGCTTTGCAAATGGTACCCCCTAATTTGACAAGATACCCTAGAAGGAATGTGTGAGACAGGATGCTGGGCAGGATGGACCACAGATCCAATTTGTTCTTATAATACCAGGATTGATAGCACTGAACACTTCTGGGAGGTCCAGGAATACTAACAGAGTTGTAGAGGGTAGCCTTCTTGGTCTGCAGTAGAAGAACCAAATTCCAGTCTTACAGAACTTTCGAGACCAACAAGATGTTCAGGGTAGGAACTTTTGAGAGTCAAATCTCCCTTTGTCAGAGCACTCCCCCTCCCCCGTTCCCAAAACAGGGTCTGAATCCTGAGCGGAAATGATCTAGGTCATTCGTTCATCTAAACTCATATGTGCAGCCCAGCCATTTCTACAGCTCAAGGTGAGGCTGTCTGTAGCTGAAATTAAGCACTGTCCCACTTGTAAGTTTGGTGTAGTGCCAGTTTGGTGTAGTGGTTAAGTGCATGGACTCTAATCTGGGAGAACTGGGTTTGATTCCCCACTCCTCCACTTGCACCTGGCTGGATGACCTTGGGCAAGCCATAGTTCTCTCAGAGATGCTCCCTCAAGGGCAGTTCTCTCAGAGTTCTCTCAGGGCCACCTACCCCACAGGGTGTCTGTTGTGGGGAGGGGAGGGGAAGGGAAACGAGTTTGTAAGCTGCTCTGAGACTCTGAGTGAAGGGCGGGGTATAAACCTAATCTTTTCTTCTTCTCTTCTAAGGAAGAAGATGAAACAGTATGGAGCCCTGGATATTTTTTATTGGGAACAGAAACAAAGTACGATACTCCTGGCAACAGTTCAGTATTCTACCCTAGAAGCAGAACCGAAGGATACGCAGGACGGGGAGAGCAGGTTAGCTGGCAGAGGAAGAAATAAAGACTGGGGTGGGGGGGGGGGATGTGCTTATCCTGGCAACGTGGGCAGCCCAGAATGGGAAGCTGAGTGTGTTCCCCTTTCGTTTGCCTTATTAGAAGCGAAATGCAGAGAGGTGGAGCTGTCAGTGTGCCCAGATGCGTTTACTGTCAGCAGTGCAGAAGGGCACCAGTGGTTCCTACTCCTCCAGCCAAGATCCCCCGTGGCCGACAGACATTTCACAAACAGAAAGATTTGGGGGGGGGGCACTGGGGAAAAAAGGAGGCCAGACTTTTGCACAGCGACAGTAGAACCTTAGAGACCAACAAAAATGTCAGGGTATGAGCCTGCCTTTGTGATGTATCTGACAAAGAGAACTTCGGCTCTCGGCAGTTTCTACCCTCAGAATGTTGCTGGTCCCTCAGGGGCTCCTGGGATTCAGAGCCCGCTCTTCTACTGCAGACCGACATGGCCTGCCCTCAGAAACTCTGCCTGCAAGATGCTAAGATACCGAGATGCACAAAAGTACCTACCCCCCCCCCCCAATTAATGTCTCCATTATGCCTCGTCAGCTTTCGACAAAATCCCCCACACTGGAAAGAAATTATGGGAAGGGGGAAAAGGAGAAAGATAACAAAACTAGAAGTGATTGAAGTGAGAGGAGGAATAAGGCATGAAAAGAGGAACTCGCCCTCCGCAACCAATCCTCACCACAACGCAAGGGTAGTCAGAAAAGCAGGATGAATCTCATTAGCAATCTGCACGATGGCAGACGTGGGCTTTGCGGGGACATTTTATGACAGTGGTCGCCAACCTTCTTGAGCCTGTGGGGTCACCTCTGGGATGATGACAAAGAGTGACGGCTCACACCCCCAAAATGGCTGCCACAGGTGGTGCCTGCTAACCACAAAATGTCAGGGAGCAAGGTTATTTGTAATTCTTGTAGTAACACTTCGACATTTAAGGAAGAGTGTCTATTTAATGGGATGCATTTTAATCTGCACAGCCAATCAGATCTCCAGTGGATAACCAGAAGCCCAATTGGGCAGAAACCCCACCTGGCTCAGGCCACTTTCTATAAACACCTGGTGGGCACCAATAACGTTGCTGGAGGGCGCCATGGTGCTCACAGACACTGCATTGGGTACCCCTGTTCTAGGACTACGGGGGCCTAATGGGTGAGTCAGTGGAGGAAAGAGAATGAAGCCCCAGTCCACAGTTCCCATCCTTTCCCATGGAACCTATGTCCCCCCCCCCCCAGCTGATCTTAGCAGCAGGATGGCACGGACTCCTCAGCAGAGGCTGAGGGCCTTCTGTGGGAAGGTTCAGAAAGAGTCGTATTCGACTGGCTTTCGAGCAAGGGAAACCTTTACCTAGACCAAGTAAGTCCTTATCTGGATGGCCCAGGCTAGCCTGATCCCATCAGATCTCAGAAACCAAGCAAGGCCAGCTCTGGTTCATGCCTGGGAGACCACCAAGGAAGTTGAGGCAGGCAATGGAAAAACACCCCTGCATGTCTCTTGCCTTGAAAATCCCGTGGGGTTACCATGAGTTGGATGACGGCACTGACCTGGACAGCCCAGACTAGCCCGATCTTGCCAGACCTTAGAAGCTGAGCCGGGTCAGAGTCCCTGATTAGCACTTGGATGGGAGACCACTGAGGAAGTCCAGGGTCACTGCAGAGGCAGGCCGTGGGAAACTACTTCTGCTCTCATTTCTTGCCTTGAAAACCCCACAGGGTCACCAGAAGTCAAGTGAAACTTGATGGCACTTTCCACCACCACCACCACCAGAAACATTTTGCCCTGACCTGGATGGCCCAGGCTAGCCTGATCTCTTCAGATCTTGGAGGCTGAGTGAGGCCCGCCCTGGTCGGTACTTGGATGGGAGACCACCGAGGAAGTCCAGGGTCACTGAGCAGAGGCAGGCAATGGCAAACCACCTCTGTTCGCCTCTTGCCTTGAAAACCCTCCTACAGGGTCGCCATTTTCCACCACCAGATTAAATAAAATTATCAACCTAATATATTTAATTGTTGGTACTTCTCAATGGATTTACTAATTTTTTCCATGTTTAATGGAAACGCGTTGGTCTTCAATCATATTGGTACCAAATCTTAGGAATTATTTGAGCCACTGAGGGAGTTACTGAATCATCTGGATGGTATCCGTGAATAAACTACGAAAGAATTATGGACTTGGAACTTTCAGGAGCAGCTAAGACTGTCTAAGCAGGTTGGTGGACATGGGAATGATTAAAGATTTGGCATAAATGAATTAACTTCTAAGGTTCTTTTTTTTTTAGTGAAAATGAACTTTAAGAAAATGGGTGCCAACTTTGCTAGCTATGCTCCTTTCTTACAAACCTCTCCTTTTTAGTCTCTTGAGGCGGCGACAGGGACGGCCCACAGCAATAGTTTGATGTTGGGGGTGCACTTGACTGAGAGTGAGGTAATGGGAAAAATCTGGCATGGCTGCTGTCGCTACTGTATCTGAAGTTGCCAGAAGAGCACAGATCAGAAATAATCGGAAGAAATAAACACATCAACAACATGCTGTTCCCGTGAATAAATTATACATTTGCAGAGAATTAAAACCTGAGAAACATCCTGTACGATAGAGTTCTAGCTGGCAAAGAACTGACTGGCCAGTTCAAGCCACTATGATTAACACAGCTCTGTCCCAGTATTTTTGGCCAAGAGCACTGGAGGGGCAGCTGGCTAAATTTCCTCTGAGCATCTTGAGTCTACACCTAGAGACCCTCAGCCCCCCTAGCTCCCCGGCTCACAACCTTCAATCCTCTTTCCCGCCAATTTTCTTCCTGCAGAGGCCCGTCTCTGCACCCCACACATGATTTTGCCCTAGTCTGGCTTTCTCCTGCGTGCAGCCTCGGATCTCCAACATCCACGGTTCCCTTCAGTTCCTGCTTTTCAAGGCTGCTACTGACTGCCTCTCACTGGCTTTAGCGAATCCTGTCCTTTGACCACCTCACCTCCCTCCCTCCCTCCTCTTCAGCACCCAGCTTCTTCTGCTCAATCACCATGAAGGCCTCTCTCCACTTCTGGTCTTCCTCAAGTGTCATTCTCCACCAAGGGACTTTTGTCACTTAAGTTTACAGCCTGGTCGTTCCAAAAAATGAGATTCAAAAAAGCAAAGAGCACAATCCACGCAAAGCCTTCTATTAGAACCAATGCAATGGCTCATAACAGTGTGTAAGCTTTCGAGTTCCCTGAGAAAAACCTGCTTTCCCCCTTTTTATTTTGTAACATCAAGCCTGAAGAAGAGTTCTGGGGAAATCGAAAGCTCACATACTGCTGTGTCACTGGGTTGGTACACAAAAGAGGGCCTTTTCAGTGACAGCTCCACGATTATGGAACAACTTCCCCAAGGAAGTTTTGACCTCCAGGAGGCAGCATTTGATTAATTTTACTAGCAGTCTAAATTGTGATTTTTAAAGTTTGCTTTTTATTTTTTTAGATGTATTCTCTTTATATATTTTATCTACCTTGAGATCCATAAGGAAGAAAAGTCCTGTTATGCAGAGGAAGCCGGGTGGGGTGGGGTGCCGCACAGTGGCAGCTCAGGGGAGGGCAGAGTGGGGCCAACCCAGGAGGACCCCTGCGATGAGCTAAGGAGCTCTGCGCCGGGAGGGGGGGGGGGGATCAGTGCACCAGTGCAGGTAGACACACATTAGTGGGAACCCTGAACATATCTAATATGGTGCTACATGATTCCAAGATGAGGACGCAGCATCGACAACTCCAAACTCTCTTCTCTTCCCCTCGTCCATTTTTTCCTCCTTTTGCCTTGGGAATGCAGGCTGGAGGCCAGCCGGGGGGGGGGGGGGGAGGCTGCAGTCTTCCTTTGGGACTGCCACCAACAGGGACCGGGGCCAAACTCTGCCGAAGGCTGTCTCTCCCCCACCCTTCTCCCGTGCGTCCCCAGCCCCTCCCTCCAGAGCCCGTCAGTGGCGGTGAGCAAGTGTACAATAGGCCACAACAAGGCGACTCCTCCTTCTGTCCCATCTTGCTTGCAGTCGGGCTGAGTCCATCCCCTTTCCCCTCCACCCCTCCCTGCCCTCTAGCTCTCTCTCGGCTTGCCAGAAGGCCAAGATGGAGAGAGGCAAGCTCATCGCCTTCACCTGCCCCATGTCTGGCTCACCCACTGTTGTGCACCAAGGAGCCAAATCTGTGAGCCAAGGAGCCAAAACTTGTGGGTGAGTGCATGGCAACTCAGCGCAGCAGGAATACTGCTCAACACACCTGAAGATAACTTCAAAAGGGGATTAGATGGATTCATGGGGGTTTGGCAATGGCTACTAGCCATGATGACCGAGGAAAACCTCCACATTTGGAGGCACTAATCCTCTGAATCCCAGAGCCAGGAGGCAACATCAGGGGAAGGCCTCAGACTCTCTGCCCTGTTGCTGGCCCTCCAGAGGAAGTGGTTGGCCACTGTGTGAGACAGGATGCTGGACTAGATGGACCCTCACTGGTCTGATCCAGCAGGGCTCTTCTGAGGTTCTTCTCAGGGGAAGGCCTCGGCCTCTCTGTCCTGTTGCCGGCCCTCCAGAGGAACTGGTTGGCCACTGTGTGAGACGGGATGCTGGACTAGATGGACCCTCACAGGTCTGATCCAGCAGGGCTCTTCCTATGTTCTTATCTAGATCTATATTTAACAGAAATAATCTTATATAGAAGATGGGAAATAGATATTGCTGGTGATAAAGAGTTATGTTCTCCTGGAAAGGTGTCTGGCACAGCTGAACTGCTTTAATAGACAGTTTTCATATTTATTTATTTTATTTATTTCGATTTCTAGGCCGCTCTCCCCACACAGTAGGCTCAGAGCGGCTTACATAATTAGGTGAACACATTCACTATAAAACAATTAAAAAGGCGTACTGTTCTTACTTAGACCACAAGGTGTACTGTTCTTACTTGGACCACAAGATCTTGGGTGTGTGTGTGTGTGTGTGTGTGTGTGTGTGTGTGTGTGTGCGTGTGTGTCATGCAACACAAATCCTTAATCAACAGCATAAGTCAACTGGTGCTCAGTTCTTCCAGAGCTGTCCAGAAAGCCCTGGCTGCTGTTTGTGGCAGAATTCATGAAGGAGGACATTTCTGGGTGTAACTTCTGGGCCCAGGGATCTCCCACAATTACGACTGATCTCCAGACTACAGAGATGAGTTCCCATGGAGGAAATGGCTGCTTTTGCAGTGGCCTCTGTACGACATTATACCCTGCTGAAGTCCCTCCCCAAGTTCCACCCCCATTTGGAATTCCCCAACCTGGAGTTGGCAAACCTAATTTCCATATATCATTTTCTAAAACTAATTTCTAGATTTCTTCATGTAGAAAGCCATGCAATGGCAAAGTGGTACATTCAGTAGCATTCCATGACGAGAAAAGAAGAAAGAATAAGTAAATGAAAAAGAATCATCCACCTAGAAGAGGGGAAAGAGTGGAAATGAATAGGATCGAAGGAGACAGTAAATTTGTTCACATGCATGTATTCAGGACTGCAGAAGCAAGAAAGAAACACATGTGTATGAACTGTACCAAAAGGACACCCACTTAGCAGGGATGAGACATGCATGGAAGATGAAGGATTCACACACAGAGAGAGATGCTGGGCTTCATTGTGGCCAGCATTGTCATGGGTTACAAAAAACATTTCAAGAACATAATGCATAATTTGGAACTTAGAACTGTACTCAGGAAGAGGGAGTTAAGCAGGAAGGAGGGCAGAAATGTGAGATGGGCTGTCAAGTCTTGTCAAAGAGGACACTTGCATAGAATACCACACCAAAGTCTCATGTTCTATGTCCAGGGAGTTTCCCATGGACACTTGAAGCTGCCTGACGCTTTTGGTCCATCATGGCCAGTGTTGTCTATTAAGACTGGCAGTGGCTCTCCGGGGTCTCAGGCAGAGGTCTTTCACATCATCTACCACCTGACCCTTTCAACTGGAGCTGGGGGGGGGGGGCTGAACCCGGGACCTTCTGCATGTTCTCCCACTGAGCCATGGCCCCTCCCTCTTAAGAACATAAGAGAGGCCAATGTTGGATCAGGCCAATGGCCCATGTGGTCCAACACTCTGTCACACAATGGCCAAAAATAGCAGGTGCCCTCAGGAGGTCCACCAGTGGGGCTAGAACACTAGAAGCCCTCCCACTGTTGCCCCCCCCCCCAGGTGCCAAGAATACAGAGCATTACTGAGAGATCCAGTGGCTAATAGCCACTGATGCACCTACAGGAAAGCATTCAGTATAGGAATAGTCTACCTGCATTCTGAAATGGTACAGCCTAGGAATGGGTTCCGACATGATAAGCAATTTGTCCAGTGGACCTAAGAACTGAGGCCTGCAATTCCACAACTTTCCATTCATACAGAACTGTAATGAGTTTTTATTAAAGATAAGCAGACCTTTACAATTTGAAACCTGTAGATGTTTGCAGAGAGCAAAACAAAATCATTTAGCTTTGTTCGAATGAAAAAGCACGGAGTGCAAGGTCTTCCGAATGAAATGCACGGAGTGCAAGGTCTTCCACAATCACTGCATGGGAGGCGAGGGTCCCATAACAGGACACCATCTCATACCCTGACAGAGATACAGCGAGTTGTTCCCTCTAAGCTGTGGAGTCTTGTGAGCAAACAATCAACTTTGTGAGCTACTGGCATTAAACCTGTGAGCGAGCAATTTGGCTACTGCATAAATTAGTTTGCTCTGGAGCCATCCTTCCTGAGCTGAGACAAAAATGTGTGAGCCAGAGGCTAAAAAACTGTGAGCTAGCTCACACTAACTCAGCTTAGAGGGAACACTGGAGGGGAGTATATTTTTATTGGCTCCCACTTACATAAAAAAATTCTGTCTCTTGGGTGGATTAGAGGGCATTGGGATGAGGTGGGCATGTCTCTATGCCCCCATCCCAGTAGTGCCATTCAAATCCAGGGTGGCGAGGGTTTGTTTTTATTCACTCCTGGATGGATTTGAGATATTTACTCTGGGAATGCTGAGAGGTCTCTTCCTTGCACTGTGGGACGTCAACTATAGAGGGGGTGATTAAAAAACAACAACAACTCTGAGTTGGACCGAAGGAACAAAGCAGGGCTGGATTTTTTAAAAGTGACCCCTACCCTTTGTTTCTAGAATGCAATTTGTGTGAAACCCCACAGATGCAGGGGGAAGGACCCACATCTCTCGGTTTGATGAAATGATTCCAGCAAGGTCTCTCTCTACAGGTTGACTCTGTCTGCAGTGATGGTGCTCGTCACTGAGAGCACAAACAGTCAAGCATGTTTGAACGGACACCAGTATTACACTGGCTGCCCATTCACATGATTCAGAGTGCTGGTACTGGCCTAAATGGCTTGGGGCCAGGGGCCCAGAAGGACACAGTCTCTTCCTGCACTGTCTTGTCCTGCACTTAGGGTCTGCCTCTCGACCCCTGCTGCGTGTTCTCTGCCTTCAGAGGTGAGGCAGGTGGCAACCAGAGGCAGGGCATTTTCTGTGATGGCCCCTTGCTTTTGTAGTGCCCTCCTCCTAATGCTCACCTGGAGCCTATTTTACTGTCTTTTAGGCACCAGGTCAAAACCTACTTTTACCCAGGCTTTTTAAGAGTTTTATCTTTCCCAGTGATTTATGGTCTGCTTCTGGTCTGAGGTCTGTCTTATGGAACTGTTTTTTGTCCCCAGCCTTTACTTGTAAGCCACCTCAAGCAGATCTCTGAACAGGCACCACAGAAATCACCTAAATAAAAACTGCAAAATTCTTCTGTCCATATAAAATTAGCATGTCAGGATTAGTCTAGTTTTCTCCCCTGACATTCTAACTTTTGAACATGCAAGGAGTTTTTATATGGAGAAACATTCTAACAAACAACCCAATTAGAAGTGTGAAATGGTGGAGTCAGGAAAAGCCAGACCATCCGACTATCTGTGGTGGTTCTGGTCATGACGTCACGGTGACCCGGGCTCCCCACCTAAAAAGACGGGAGTCAACTGGCTGCTGCTGGCAACATTTAACATCTGGTTTTGACATCAGGCAGAAGACGGACCTGCTGCTGAAGCATCATGGAAGCTTTTAAAGACCAAGCACCACACACATGAAGAAGCCAATTAAGTCAATGCACACCTGTAAATGTAACAGGATCCTAAAGTTATTCAGATAATCTCAATTTCTTCCTTTTGCCCTTCTTTCTCTTGTCTTGTTTAGATGGTGAGCCAACTGACAGGGTTTGGATTTTTTTATTTTTTTAAAAAATTATATTTGTGTAGTGTCTGTGTTTTGTGGTTAGTAATGATTTGAACACTGGTATGCCTCCAGAGATCATATGAAATATATCTAAGAATGCCAAACCTAACAGTTCTTTCTTACAAAATGTCTTTTTTTCCTATTGAAGAGTTAGATTCCACAGATCTGTTCTATAAGGGGATGCTTTTCCCCTGGGTGGAAAGAGTATTGTGTTCCATAAAGGCTATTTCTTCCCGGAGAAAGTGTCTCCTAGATCTGTAGGATCCAACCTGATGTCTTTATCCTATTACTTTTTTTGGAGATTGGGATACAAATTCTTAAAATATAAGCATTATGCAAGTATAGGGTTTTTATACAATCTCGTTTTCCTCACGTGTACATTGGTTCCCCCCACCCCCCCCACCCCCGTTCCACATGTGTTCTGCTCCCTATAGTGGTTGATTTGATATTGCTTTATGTCTGGCATAAAAAGCTGCGCTGGAGAGATAAGCCGGATATACTGGAATGTAATATCGAACTGACCACTAGAGGGAGCAAAACACATGCGGAACAGACCCGCCCCCCAAAACAAGAGGAACACACAGGTTAGGAAAATGCGAATGTGGAAAAGCCCTTAATCAAAAGTAATGCACAGTGAAGGGGCTGAGACTGGGCTGTCTCAGGCAACCCCACCCTCATAGTGCAACTGTGCTTCTTCCATCTTGCCTGATATCCCTGTGCTGCATTCACATTTTCACTGAGGCGTCTGTGCATAGAGGCCAGTCTACCCAATCCATGCACAACAAAACTGTGGTGTGTGGAGAGGGCTTAAGTGGGCTGGTCTAGAGGCACACGTCAGTTCCTATGCAAACCACAAAATTCAAGATGCAATCCTGCTCTCTCCTTTTTCACAGAATTTGAACATCCATGCAACTGAACAAACATGAAGCTGCCATACACTGAATCAGAAGAGGGGGGGGGGGGAATGTGCAAGGCACCCGGGGTTAAAAATATTTATGAGCCAATCAATGACTGCAACTCACATACATGAAAACAGAAATTGTGTAAAGGAATAAATGGTAATGCACAAAATAAATGGTAACGCACCATGTACATGGACATCATCAATAATGCACCACAAACAATAGTTGTGTCCAAAAAACTCAACACAGGAATGCTGGCTAAAATCCTGTTTCGAAATCTTCTTCAGTCAGTGACCTTGTGCTTCCACAGCTTGCAGTCAAATATAACCTCGTGCTATTGTGGCTCACAGCCAACTTGAACAGAAAATTCCTCTCTGTACCTTGCGAGCAATTTGAGCAAAAATGCCCTATATATAAAATGCATGTTGTAGCTTACATTAATGGGCAAGTTGAAGAGATTATCCTACGTGCAATAAAAGTCTGCAACAAAATATACACAATCAACAAGTGGACCCAGAAAGCTACAGTTAATGAGTGAAATAAAAATCTCACAAACCTGGTTGAAAAACTTACAATAAGGTCATGAACTCAAGCACGTGCTTGAATAAAGAAACTATCCTGGTATGACGGCAAATCTGTAATAAAATGCACATAATAAATGACCCAAACAAATACAATTATTGTAAGTTTTCTAACCAGGTTTGGAATTTTTCTACTCATTATTTGTATTTGTTGCAATCATTGATTGGCTCAGAAATATTTTTAACCTCTGGTGCCTCGCACATTTTCTCTCTCTTCTTTATACTGAATCAGACTGTCAAGGCCAGTATTGTCCACTCAGGCTGGCAGCTGCTCTCCAGGCTAAGAAGATGCTTCTTCCCTCCCCTAAAAACCCTGGGCACATGAACATATGAAGCTGCCTTATACTGAGTCAGACCATCGGTCCACCAAGGTCAGTTTTGTCTACTCAGACTGGCAGCCACTCTCCAGGGTCTCAGACAGAGCTCTTTCACATTTCCTACTCCCTGATCCTCTTAACTGGTGATGCCATGGACTGAACCTGGGACCTTCAGGACGCTAAGCAGATGCCCTGCCACTGAGCCACAGCCCCTCCCCTAAAAAAAACTTGGACACATGAACACATGAAGCTGCCTTCTACTGAATCAGACCCTCAGTCCACCAAGGTCAGTACTGTCCACTCAGGCTGGCAGCCGCTCTCCAGGCTAAGCAGATGCTGCACCATGCAGGAACAGCCCCTCCCACATGAGGCTGCCCTCTACTGAACCAGATCCCTAGTGCCTCGAGGTCAGCACTGTCTGATCAGACTGGCATTGGCTTTCCAGTGTCTCTTTCGCATCACCTGCCACCTGACCTTTTTAACTAGAGATGCTGGAGATTGAACATGGGACTTTTGGCATGCATAGTCTGGATATAAAGAGGGCCAAATAAGGACAGGATAAATCAAAGGAAGGATTGACATGTGCCCAAAATTAACACTAATAGCAAATATTTCTCAAACAGTCTGATCCACTTATCTTGCAGATCTACAGAACTCTCAAGAAGTGCTACCTCTGTTCTCTTATTTTTTCTGGTTCCTTCTCTTTCCCGGCTGCAGAGGGCTCTTCAAGATCATAGGAGAAGAGGTGAAAGGGGCTATGAGGTACATAAGGTAATTTTTCAACCGTTGGAGAGGACTTTGGAGCGGCCGACGAGGACGATGAGTTTTGTGAGCAGCTGATGGGTACAGATGAGGAGAGTGATGAGTGAAGAGGAAAATGATGCGAAACAAACGGTTCAGGCACGGAGGATGAAGAGCTGCTGGAAGGACTCTTTGCCCTAAAGCTCACGGGAGAAGGCCTCTCTTCTTGAGAAGGGACACCTGGAGAGGCCACCGGCTCTGAACTCTCTGGCCCGTTTTCAGCCTCCTGCACTTTTGAGAGCCCACTGGAGTTAAAAGGCACGTGAGAAGCAAAGGAAACACAGGGCAGGGTAGGGAAGAAAAGAAGATTATTGTTGCAGCTGTGCAGGACAGGTCACAATGAAAGCAAAGTACAAGAATTGACACAGGGAAAGCTGCATTTGCCTAACCTCAGCGATCCCCAGCTTGGGTGCCAACATCTTTCCTGCATCCACCAGGTGTTTTTAGACAGTGGGCAGGCCACATGGAGTTCTTGCCCAGCAAGGCTTCTGATTCACCACTGGAGATCTGGTTGGCTGTGCAGATTTTTTAAAACGCTGCTTTGGCAGCAGCTGAAGGTGAGCCACGGCAGCCGTTTTAGTGGTTGAGCCCACCACGTCACATCAGGATTCCAAAGGTGGCTGTCGGGTGGGAAAAGGCTGGGGATCCCTGTCTTATCCACCTGTACATTTCCTTAGAGGTCAAGGGCGATGGAAAGGGCTTTGGGGGAATCTCTTCTACACGGGACTCGTCCCTGTCACAGCAGGTTTTTGCCTCTCCGCTTAAAGTCAGTTCAGAAATGAATGCAGCTAGGGGAATGGACCCTGGAATGCTGGAAGGATGCTCCCTCAGGGCCATGCATCTCCCCTCTGCAGAACTCAGACCAAATGAGGAGTAACAGCTACAGGTAGACATACAGGGGTCAAGGGTGCATGTAGAGGGACCAGGGCGATGGATGGAGGGCAGCGAGGGGGGAAGTCGGGGGGGTGGGGAGTGCCCTCACGGGGTGGCAAAGCCGTCCCGCTGCAATATGGGCCTCTCCCAGCATCCTGCTGGGACCTGCTGAATCACTGCCGGACATACTGTACTGTACCCCGATGCTACCATTTTAGAAGACAGTTCTCTAAGTCTTGTAGGCAGAGAACCAATAATAAAAACTACTGCAGTCTTTTATTTGGAAATCAAAATATTAAACGCTTTTTCTTCAAGCTAATTAAAAAAATTGGAAATTGAGCAAGAAAGAAGCCCAGTTCAAATATTACAGGACAGCAAAATCAAAAATTTGACCAATCCATAAGAAGAAGAAGAAGAAGAGGAGATTGGATTTATACCCCGCCCTTCACTACCCAAGGGAGTCTCAGAGCGGCTGACGATCTCCTTTCCCTTCCCCTCCCCACAACAGACACCCTGTGAGGTAGGTGGGGCTGAGAGAGCGCTGGAAGAAACTGCTCTTTTTCAAGAACAGCTGGTCCAGAACTATGGCTTGCCCAAGGTCATCCAGCAGGTGCAAGTGGAGGAGTGGGGAATCAAACCCGGTTCTCCCAGATCTGAGTCCGCGCTCTTAACCACTACACCAAAGAGAGTGCTGATGCTTCATATATTTATTTGGTTTAAGATGCCAGCGGCCAACATCTTGTGATATAAACTAGAAACACTTCAGGAGAAGAAAGATGAAAGCTAGAACCTGTATTACTGTGTGCATGTTCATAGTGTATGTATCATTCACACACACAAAACAGAAACATTTTCCTGCATTTTTAGTAGAAATCATAAACTTTAATGCTGGGCTATCTGAATCAAGTCCAGCATTTGCTAAAACTTTAGAACAGGGAATTGGTCTACAAAAATTAAAACAAGTGTTAGAAATAAGACACAGGCAGACATCTATTATCCTCCTTAACTCAGGGCTTCTCCACTTTCTCAGTTTTGTTGCTTGTCTGTCCCGTCGCTTCCCCCCCCCCCCCCCCCCCCCCCCGTTCTGCAGGTGTTTTGGTCCTTCTAGTGGTCGATTCGATGTTATACCAGTTTATGCCCAGCCTGTCTCTCTGCAAATTTCCATGCTGGACATAAACTGATATTGAATTGCCCCCCCCCCCCCCCCCCCCGAAAGAAACAGGAACTTACAAGCAAGAAAAACCAGAATACTGAAAAGCCCTCAGTGGAGATCTTATCAGAGAGTTGGCATAGCCCCCCCCCCCCCTTTTTTTGTTTTTAGAGTTAAAGGAGTAGTCTGGGGTATTTTTTAGAATTTTGAATTATATATAAGAAATGGTATCTTGTTAGTAAAGACAATTAAAAAAAACAACAACATTTGAACAAGGAAATAACCTAAATTCTAAAGGGCCGTTAGATCCTCCGGTGAGTGAGGTGCTCAGAACTCTCCCCTCTGAAGGTGGGATGGGGAAGGGGGGCGGTCCTGGTACCTGGCTTGGGCCTGCCTAGCAGCCTCTTCCTCCCTCTCATCCTCTGTACTGGGCTCTGTGATTGGCTGTTCCTCTTCCTCCTCTTCATACTCCTCCTCCTCTCTGGTACCAAACCAAGGGGAAAGAGGCGCACAGTTGGACAGAAAGACAAACATGGAGGAGAGAAATGAAATGAGAAGATATGCTCAGAAACACACAATAATGGGTGCAAGCAAAGGGAAGAAAAGGACAGAAAATAGTTAAAACAGCAAAACTTGGATTATGTCTGCTAGCAAATGGAAGTCAGTCCGTCAATTTTAAATGCAGAATTAAATGAAGTAGTTGTTAAGCAGACAATTCATAATGGTAGTGTGCCCCCCCCCCCCCCCCCGGAATGACATTCAGTTTTATTTCTGGCTTCTTTCTTCTGAAAGACTCTGTGGCCACCTCCACTTTGAACAAAGACCTCTATGGAACTCAAAGCCAGTCTTGTGCCTTTGTTGGTTTAAGATCTGGAGTGAGGCTGTTTTCAAAGTCTGCATTGCATCCCCCCCCCCCCAATATATGAAACCTGTACTTTATTTTTTACAGTATTCATCTCCCACCTTTTGCCAAAAAATCTTCAAGGTGGATCCCAAGGATAGAAGATTTACAACAGAAATCACATGTGTCCGGAGCCCATCACAGCAGCCGAGCCGACAAAAAGCCACTACTGCGCCTGCATAACTAATTCAGCAAAATAATGAAGGTTTTCCTTGGTACCAGATGACCAACAGAGATGGGGCAGAACAAACGTCTCTGGCAAGGGAATGCCCTAGTCTTGATGCCACTGTAGGAAAGGTCCTGTCACGTGTGACCACCCACCACACCACACCACACCACACCACACCACAGAGCGGGGCCCCCAGCACGGTGCCTCTCAACATAGGCATCAACTTCAGGGGGGTTGGAGAGCTGGAGCCCCCCCCCCCAAACTTTTCCAGGAAGTGCTGAGCCTCCCCTGGAGACAATGGCCTGTGATGTCTCTGGCCCAGCCCCAGCCCCCCCCCCCCCCGGAAATCGGAAAGCCTACGCCCTTGCTTGTCAACACTTTTTCTGGCCCCCACCAAGTGTTTTTATGAAGCAGGAGGGGTCAGGCGGGCCTTTTGCCAAGACAGGGCTTCGGATAGGCAATGGGAAAGCTGATTGGCTGCGCAGATTTATAAAAAGTTGCTTTGGCAGCAACTGCCACCACAGCACAAGGATCCTCAATGTGTAACTGAAGATAAGCTGTGTGTATGCAAGACAATATGTTTTAAACAATATGCTCCTTTTAAAAGGCATTCTGTTAAGCAGAACTTCTGGCTGAAATGCGTAGGAGTTACCACGACAGTTATGCACGGCCCCACTCCCTGCCATTTTGTGGCTGGCTCTGCTTGTTGTGGCAGCCGTTTCGTGACCGGCTCCACCGCCTGTGGCAGCCATTTTCTACTTGCACCCAACTCCCTGTGTCAAAATGCCAGAGGTGCCCAAAGGCTTAGGTGATGGGGGAAACAAAGAACAGAGAAAGGTTTTACAGAGGGGTGCCTTGGACCTACTTTTACTACTTTATTAAAGCTTTTGGAATGTTTTGTTCTTGTTTTTTCAGGTTTTCAATAACATAGAAATTTTGCACAATAAATTTACTTTCATTCTGAACCCTGGAATTTTTCATACTGCCCTCTTCCTACCTCTTCCAGTGCTGGTTCATGCTCCCCCCACCCCCGCCCGTCCATATTGGGGTTCTTTTACTCCCTATATAAGACACCTGTAATAAGGCATTACGGGAGCTTGAAAGTTACATGGTGGCAATTCTCCACAGACATTTTAAATAGATTGTGGGTCAGAGAGGTAGATGCGGTACAGAGGGCTGCAGTTCAGCCTGGAAGTAACTCTGCACAGCCCTTGCGTCTCTCCCAATCAGAGAGCATTTTAGGAAGAAGGCTAGAATAGACTCTTGACATCTACTTTTCTGTGTGCGGGGATATTTTGGAGCAGGTGAAATATTCATACCGGCAGTTCCCCACCTGCATTCAGGATACAGTCCCTGGAGCGGCCTGCCACATGGCAATTCTGGACAGTTCAGCCAGGGCGGCACAGCACTGACCACTGGCTCAAACAGACTGGACTAATCCATGGGGGCACATGTTGCCTTGTATCTAACAGCTTCAGTGCCAGCAGCGGTCACAGGTAACATTTCTAGGTTGATGTTGCTGGGGTTAGGGAATTCCAGAGCTTTGGTGCTGTGGCCAGGAGAAGGCCTTCTCAGGTGTGGCCCCAAAGCTCCGGCACTCTCTTCTCCCCAGGGAGACCTGCCCATCCACCGCCAGCAGGTGAAGACTTTTTTGTTTCATTTGGCATTTCCTCAGGGACCCTTCCTTCCTAACCGATGCTTTAATATTTGGTACGTATTTTAACTGTTTCGCATGTGTTTTAACTCTGTTTTTAAACTGTTCTTAAAAATTGTTTTAATGAGGCGTGCTTGGAAGGAGGGGTCAATTCTAATGGCCTCATAATGTGACTTTAGGGTTGCCAAGTCTGGGTTGGAAAATACCTGGGGACTTTGGGGGGTGGAACCAGGAAAGGGCGGAGTTTGGGGAGGGGAGGGGCCTCAGCATGCTACAAGGCCATAGAGTCCACCCTCCAAAGCAGCCATTTTCTCCAGGGGAGCTGATCTCTGTCAGCTAGAGATCAGTTGTAAAAGCAGGAGACAGGCCCCACCTGGAGGCTGGCAACCCTATGTGACTTTCATCTTGTGTGCTTCAAATGGTGAGCCGCCTTGGTGGCCCTTGGAAGGGTAGGAAGGTGGGATGCAGTTTCATGGACAAACCACATGAGGCGCAGCCACAGAAACTGCACCCCGAACCTCAGCTGCAGATTCCGCAGGAGGGAGCAGGTTTCCCAGCCTTGTCATACATCTCGATGGCGCACATCCAGCTGTACTCTCCAAATATATGCAATACAATCTGAACAGACATCTTCCTTTGGTTATAGCTGAGGTATCATGGTGACAGGGGAAAATTAGAGGCATTATGTTAAGGAGACCCTTCTTCTCTTTTTCCACAGTGAGAGCCTCCTCCAACCTGGGAAGTTGGCAGACATGTAAGGACAGGGGTCATTTCATAGGAAAAGAGGTGCAGGAGCTCATTAGCATAACTTATTTTCACATGCTACACCACCTGACATCACCAGAAGTATATCAGAAGGCAAGAAAGGAGAGAGTGAGAGAGAAGGGAAGGGGGGGGAGAGAGAGAGAAAGAAAGAAAGAGCTGGCAGAGAGGGGACAGCTACTAACCCAAGCCTCAGAAATACCACTCTTCTGGGAGGATCGCTTCAGTGGTGGCTGAAGCCTTCAGAAGGCTGGTCGGAGGAACAAGGACCTTTCCAGGGGACGGGGTCATTTTGCTGCAGCCAAGACACAAGCAGGCATTCCCCCACCGGGGGGGGGGGGCTGGCACCAACTCCCGGAGCTGCGCTCCCCCCGAGCTCCTGCTCGAAAGGACCCCTGTGTAAGGAAAGCTGCCAGCTCAGGGCATCTTTCCAGTCTTCATTTCATCTTATTGCACAGAGTGCCCCCCTCCCCCCGGCACCTCTGGGTTTGGCTCACTGGGTAACAGTGCCCGATACCACTGCAAAGAGTTAAAAGAATCCCGGGGTCTCTTCCCACCAACCGCTGAAATCAAATTTAAAATAAAATAATAGAATGTAGATAAAGTTACAGTTTTGCTATAAAATATTTGGTTTGACTCAGGTGAATTTTGGCATTGGGAAGCAGCACGTTGGAGTATTCTGAAATCCACGAAGCATGATCAGGCCATGGGTGCCCATTCATTGCGTGCCTCTACTTTTCTTTCCTTCTCTCCCTCTGAACTGTCCTATTGGGGGCAGAAAATATACATGCTATTTTTCACTGTCTGCATGTACACTTGCGTTTAATGGCACCGGGTGTGTGTGTGTGTGTGTGTGTGTGTGCCAGGGCTTGAAAAGGGGGCAGAGAACTGAGTCTCCACACAGGGACTCAGAAGAGACTACACGCAAACCGCTGCTAAGATTCCTGACCCAGATAGGCCCAGCTGGCCCAGTCTCAACAGATCTCAGAAGCAAAGCCCAGTTGGCCCTGGTGCTAGCATCTGGGTGGGGTCCCACCAAGGACGTCCAGGGTCGCTATGCAGAGGCACTCAAAGGCAAACCACCTCTGCGCCTCTCTTGCCCTGAAGGCCCTACGGTTTGAACTCATCCTCTGAAAAGGCTCTCCGTGTATTTCTTCCATCGCATGCAAATGCACCTCTCCCCCCAAAGCGTCCCGCCATCTAGGGGAGTTCCAGCCACACGCACAGTCTGCAGCCAAGCCAGAGAGGCATTCCATGCACTGCCGTGGCAGCTGACATCAGTACTCACAAAGGTGACGATGTTGCAAGCTCATCCTCAAACGCACTGCCAGCCTCCTCCTCACTCTGCAAGTCTGGGGGGGTCTCAGGCTCAAACCCTCTAAGGAACCAGCCAACAAAAGGTGGCGGGAAAGACACACAAGTGAAAATGCAACATGGCAAAGAACCGTCCTTGGCAGCAACAGCGTGGATGACCAAAGGCCCTCTGGACTCCGTGAAATAGTCTCCTCTGGGGCCAAGAATTTGCCTCCCCAAATATTAACAGAGATGGGGGCGGGAGAGATATTTGCAGGAATCTGTGAAGAGCAGTGTGAATATTTCTCATAAAAGGAAGGCAATTTCCTAGGGTGATGCTGAAGATCCCTAGATGTGGATTCCCACAGTCCGTTCTTCCTGCCCCCATCAGACACACCCTGCCTGCTACATCACACGGGGCTGCCCAGTCCCCCCATTGGGAAACTCCTGGGGATTTGGGGGCAGAGCCCAGGAGGGACCCAAAGCATTCCTTTTCTCAAGAGGAACTGACATCTGTAGTCTGGAGGTGAGCTGTAATTCCAGAAGGTCCCCAGGCCCCACCTGGAGGGTGGCATCCCTATGTGAAACAACCACCATTTGTTCTCTGAAAACAGATCAAGATCACACACAGTGGTTCCCTTCAGATATTTTAAGCCAGCCCTGGGACCCTCGAAGAAAAAAACATTGATAAGATGGAGACGCTGGATGGGAGCAAAACCCTCCCTCCACTACGCATGCGTTTCAGTTCAGACGCGTGGCCCTGCCGCAGGCACAGGCAGCGAAGTGCTTGCCAAGCATCGGAGGGCTTGAATGGAGGGCGGTGGGAGAAAAGAAACCCAAGGATGATGCAGAGAGGCCTGTTCAGGGTGTCCCAAGTCAGTGGCTGGGGCACGACCAGGTTTTGAGAGACAAACAGCCCCTGGTGCCTCTCCCGTGGCAACTTCAGTAAAGGGAAACTCTCCGGAACAGGCTCTCTTCTTGAGCCCTTTCTGGCTCGGTCGGGCCACAGAGCCTCAACTCTTCCTCGTGCACACATCAGCAGAAACTACAGGGAGAAACTAAAGGTACCCGGAACTCAATGTAAAGTGACTCATTCTGCAGCACACTCCAAAGGCCACTGTGCTGAGAGGTGAGCTCCGTTCAGTGTTACCTGCTCTTCCACCAGGGCCCCCCCCCCCCAGTGTCTTGCCTGTGGGCATCATGGCATCTGTCAACACCTTCCCTGATGAGCAGGGCCCGGTGGGGCTTTGCCCAGGAAGGCTTCTTTTTGGCCCCTGGGGATTTGACTGGCTTTGCAGATTTTTTAGAAAACGTTGCTTTGGCAGCAGCTGCCATGACAGCACAAAGGCCTTCACTGTGTGGCTGAAGGTCAGCTGTGGCTAGGGTTGCCAGGATCCTCCGACTCCACCGCGGGGGACAGGGACAGCCCCGACGTGATGAGGTCGCGCAGAAGGGACATCATCATGTCGGGGCCCGGGGCCTGTGGCTTGCAGGCCTGTGCCTTCCCACTTCTCCCCCAAAGCATTTTAAGGGATCCTTTAAATGCTTTGGGGAAGGGGGGGTGACCTGCAATCCAAGCCACAAATTCATGGTTTGGATTGCAGACGCACGCCTTTTTGAGAAGAAGCGGGGATAGCGCAAGCCCCCCCCCCTCCTGCAAGGTTTAAAGGGGCCTCCCATCAGCTGAAGGGCCTTTCAATCTTGCAGGAGGGGAGGGAGAGGGGTGGCTGTCAGAGGTCAGGCTTGGGGGTGGGGCTTCTGTCGTGGGCCAGCCTGCTTTAGCTGAAGAGCACTCCGCTGGTGCTGATGGCACCCCCATCAGCACCTCTGAGACTCAACCGGCTGATGCTGTCAACGACCCTGCGATGGAGGAAGGCAGGTCCTAGTGCCCCAGTTGCTGAGGACAGCAGGCGCTCCAGCCCCATGAGCACTGGGAACATGGAAGAGGCAACCCGGAGAGGCGGCACCTCAGCAACCCAAGATCTTGGGGAGACTTCACAGGTTGCCTCGCCTCCCCTTTCCCTGGAGCAAGGAGAACACAGCAGGAGGCGGGGGCGCTTGGAGCTCCACGAGAGGAGGCAGACGCCCAGTGTCTGCCAGATCAAGAGGAGCACCTAGGGTTAATGGACAATGCTCTCGCAAGCAAGAAACCCTGCTGTGAGCTGCCAATAAAGGATGGGGCTTCAGAAGGGGAAGGCGTGGGAGCAACTTGTGATCTGCCTGGAGACACACGACCACACACCCCTGACCTGTTTCTGGCTGCTACTCCTGAACCTTTGGCTCTGACCCTGGACCTGCTTGATGACGCCTCTTGGACCTGGTCGGACTCTGCTTCTTGGACTCTCAGCTGGCTTCCCTTGTGTATGACTCTTGGTCTGAACTCTTGACCTGCGCTTCTGGTTAGTGCTGCTGTCTCATTCCCATGGTCTCGGCTGAGTCTGCTTTGACCCAGGACTGGCTTCCCCCCACTGGCCATGTGGCCCGTGGTGGATTGGAGCCTCCAAAACTGGGGGAACCCCCACTGGGACCTGGGGGATGGCAACCCTAGCTGTGGCAGCCCTTTTGTAGCTGTGCCCACCACGTGGTGTTAGAACTCCAGTGGTGCCAGCAGGCTCAGACAGGTTGGGGACTCCTGTCTGAAACAATACCAGCTGGGTTCAATAACAGGCATTACTTATTTCTCTGATTTTCAGGAATTAACCACAGAACTCCAAACATTATTGTAAGTAACTTTGTATGGATGTGTGTGTGTGTGTGTGTGGGGGGGATGACTTCAAACAGTGTCCATTAAAATCGAAGTAATTCAGGCAAAAGCAATGCTGTTGAGAACCAGGGCCCCATACACCCCTCTCAACAAAGTCCCTCTGGGTCTCCACTCATTGTGCAGCTGTCTCAGAATCAGGGCATATGCAATACTCTTTTTTAGAATTGGTTTGCTGCCAGTAGTCCCCTGAGGAATGAAAAAATTGAGGTAGGCCAAGGGGACAACTTCAGGGGGAGGCGAGTGGATAACAGGGCCTCAGCCACACAAATGCCTTCTGGACTCGCCACACTCCCCAAGTAGCTACTTCAGATGTGACTCTGAGCATGCTTGACTCTGACCACGAAGTCAATGCAGACAACCCCTGAACAGACACAGTTCAGTGGAGAGGGAAAGGCACTGCAGTTGCATCCTGCATAGCTTAGGGTGGGTGACCATACTTTGAAAAGCAAAAAAACGGTGACAAATTTTCCAACTGACTACTTCAAACAAATGACTGCTATGACCAGAGCTTTTTTTCTGGGGGAATGGGCCGGAACAGAATTCTGGAACCACTTTGACAAAATCCTTTCAAAAATGTTTAAAAGTTCATCAGTTTTCAGTATACAGATTGAAAGCCGCCTCTCCCGCTTGAGACTTCTGGCACCTCTTTTTCCCAAAAATAAGAAAGCCCTGGCTGTGACAGATCTCCGTTGAAATACCCCTGCGATTTAAGCTGTGGTAATTGCTACTAACTTGGAATATTCCTAACCTTCCAACTCCAAAAAGAGGACATTCTCATCAGTTTTTTAAAAAGAGCCCAAAAGAGGATGGACACCAAAAAAGAGGACGTCTGATAACCCTAGCATTCCCACTAGAAGAGCGCTCTGTCTGACCCCCACTTGCTTGCTTGCCATGGGTTGGGGGGGGGGGGGGGGTTCCAGATAAAGACCCTGGGGGGGGACCCTCTTAGGAGGGAGGGCCAGACAGACACTGAGGGGGGATTTTAGCTGACCTCTTTTTAAGCTCAGTGTAATCATTTGTCTTCTTTAAGTCTGTGCTCATAATTTTGTAATTTAATAATCCAAATCTGTCTATTTTGTTCCACACTGCGTTTGGTGCCAGACTGGTACTTCCTGACTGACCACTCCCCCCCCCCCCCCCCCCCTTCCTGGTCTCTGTGTGTGTGTGAGCAGGGAGAAGGGCTGCTCCGTGGTTCTCTGCCTTTGACACAGCACACTCAGGGGAGCATCTCTATACTGAGGGACCCTGAGCGGATGCTCTTGAGGAGTAGGAAACTGCAACCGATTTTCTGGTCACTTCAAAGTCTACATAACTCTGTATCTTATTGGGTTAGATCCAGCAATCCGGTCAACTATCTTCTCTGGTTTCTATTCCTGCAGCACCTTCTGACTCCAGGAAAGTTGATCCCCAGGGTCACAGGTCCCATGCAGAAGTGAAAGAAGGGGGGGGGGTCAATGAGCTGCAGCGTGTGCATGGGGTTCGTGAAACTGCTCCCTCATCCCCCTTATGTCAGCACAGTTTTGCAGGCAGAAGAGGCAGGAAAGGAAATTTCACCCCCTTCCCCTCCCTCCCTCCAGCCTAATGGCCCACACAGCTTATTGCTTCACGGGAGTCTGGTAGGTCTAGAGTTGCCAGCTCTGGGTTGAGAAATTCCTGGAAACTGGGGGGTGGGTGGGGTGGAGCCTGGTGAGGGTGGAGTTTGGTGAGGGGAGGGACCTTGGTGGGGTATAAAGCCATATCATCCACCTTTCAAAGCAGCCATTTTCCTCCAGGAGAACTGATCTGCGTGGTCTGAAGATCAACTGTTATTCCAGGTCTCCAGGCCTCACTTGGAGGTTGGCAAACCTATGCTAGTTTTGTGACCCTGGAAATCAAGGGAGAGGGGAATTTCTGACCACCAGCACCTTGCATTGCTGGATTGCTGGATCCAACCAAGTCCTAGGATTGTCGGAATAGAAGCAGGTGGATTATGCAGATAAAAAAGCACATTGATTTTTGTTGCTGTTTGCAGGCCTTTGATTTTTACAGAACTCTTCTGGATATAGGGTCTGTTGTGGTTTTGATGCCAATGACAGCATAATATTGCACCTAACAAAAGGGATTCAATACACTATCTCATTTTGCTCACATCACATGTAAAACAAGATTTCCTGATACAATATGACACTGAGATAATGTTTAAAGTTGGCTTATTTCAGCCGACTAGACTATCCAGTTTCTACAAATCTTTCATTAACACCTCTCTGCTTCTTACTTAACCATAATTGTAACTCTACAGGATGGAATCATGGAGGAATTGAAAGGAAGAGATGGAGATAGGGGCAAGAAGAAAGGAGCAGACAGAAATACAGAAGGCGGGGACTAGAGGGAGAGAAGGAAATGGGGAAGACAGGGGGGGGAGGGGGGGAGAGATTCAGGAGAAAGCAGGGAACAGTAGGGGCAAAAGTAGGGGAGAGGCATGATTTTGGCAGAGGAGGAATACGAAAGGAAAGGAATCAGGGAGCCATGGATGCTGGCTGGGCAAGCACACAGAATCTGGAAGCCATAACGAGCACGTTTCTAGATGAAGCCAAGGAAGGGACAGGAGAAAGGAGGAAAGTCAGCTCCCTGGGAGAGGCATCGGGGGACTGGCCTGTTGCTGTTGCTTCTGGCAAAACACTCCAGAAACCATTAACTGCTAGGCTGGAAACGTACCTCACTCTGGGCTTCTGTGCCCTGTGGCTTCTCCCAGTTCAGCTGCCTGGTTCCACCTCACATCAGCAGACTTGTCTGTGTCACCGACAGGAGCCAGCAGACACTCTCTCGGCCATTCCCACCTGCCCTGAGCATTGACTACTGTGGTGTGTGTGTGTGTAGTACAGGAGCACACTGAAAAAAAAGCTCCACTGGGATTTGGGATGGACACCAGGACAATGCAATAGGGGACTTCCTGGCTCCCCAGGCACTTGGAGCAATCCAGATCCTGGCAATTTTGTACCCTTGCCCCCCCCCCCCGCCCCCCGCCCCTGGACAAAACTGGGAAAGGAGAGGGAAGGACCAGAAGTTTTGCCTCATCTCCATCCCCTATGGGCCAGAAAGACACAGAAAAGGCCGACCGGCCTGGCAAAGAGGAACTATTTTCTCTTTCAAGCACTCACTTCTCACAGAGCTCATCAACGCCCTGCCCATGGCCACATGCGAAGGGGGGGCTCCCCTGAGTACAGGGGCTGGCAGGCGCTGATAAAGTGCTCTTGACCGTTTGGACGGAATGCCTCCGACTCCTCCGCCGCTCCAGCCCCCTTCGCTCCGGGCATCCCAGACTGGCTCGTCGGCGGTCTTTGCGGCAACTGGGAGGGGGTTCCCCGTTGTCATCCCCATCTTCATGTCTGAGTGTCATCTGAAAAGAACACAACAGGATATGATGGAGGGATGTTGGCCAATTGTCAAATTCTTTACTGATTTGTATTTGTGGCTCAAGTCACTAGACTTTTTTTGTTTCATTTGGCATTCCCTCAATGATCCCTCCTTCCTAACCAATTTTTTTCTTGCTGTTTTTATGGGTTTTTTATTTACTTTAACTGTACTGTCTCCCTAAGGCCCACTTATCTGGAACAAATGGGACAAGCAGAGGAGGAGGAGGAGGACACTTCCCTGACAGGACTTTATCCCCCCCCCCCCCGGTGGGCAGGACAATCGACTTTCTCACAGCCGACAGGTCTTTCTGAGGTCTTCCTGTCAGGTAGCCTGAGACTGCCAAGGTTCCAGGAAGCTCAGCGAGTTCACCCTACAATTAGAAGGCAGAATAACTTGGCGTAAAGTTTTCCAGATCTAGAAGAAAGTCAATGTACTAGAGAAAGTAAACCAAACTCATGCATCAACAAAGGGCTTTTCTGCATTCTCATTTTCCTTGCTTGTGCAGGTCTTTATGCTGGACATACAGCGATGTAAAATTGAATCAACCACTAGAGGGAGCAAAACATGTCTGGAACACCCCCCCAGCCCCCAAAGCAATAGGAACACACAAGCGAGGAAAACGAAAATGCAGAAAAGCCCACAGGACTGTTCCTTGACATTATATGGCATTCAGCTTGCAGAGACTGAAAAGGGGGCTCATTGTTAGGAAACCAATATCTGCCCTTCCCATAACATGCTACTGTTACTTCCTTTGTTTATTCCGTTATATATTTATACCCCACACTGCCATCCGAGAGTTCTAAACACAGCTTACAAATCTCCATCTACACGACGGCAAGGCAATAACAAAGGAAATTCTTGGTTCCCACTAAAGCAGAAGAATGGATGGATTCTTCAACAATCTAAATTTAAACTTGCATGTATTGAGGGCTGACTGCTTTTGCAGGTGGAATGAAATTTTCCTTGCTTCGGATGTGAAATTATAGGTCTGAAAATACTTGTTTCTTGTTGTCAGGAGTAGAAAGGGCCTAACACTTATACTCAGTTGGTTTACTTTGTAGCATTTTTTACCATACCTGGGTAACACATAAACAGAAGGCTTTACTTTTAAAAGAGAAAATCCATTAGCCAATATGACCCAGGACACAATCACCCCCCCGCCCCCCAACTTCAAAGGATATGCAAAAAGGGAGAGGCACAGAATGCGGAATGTTCGGTTACCTCATAAATGTTGAATTGCTCTACTAAGTCCAAGTCTGCTCCTTTCTTGTTCAAGAGTCTCTGGGAAACGGCTTCAACCCCCAACTCTTCTAGACAGTCCACAACGTCATAGAAGGAATCCTGATCTGGCAAGGCGGCCAGTGTCTGAAAACCAAAGAACAAAGCATTTCAACCCCTTTGCCCTGAAAGGAATTAGATTATGGTTTGCGGCCGTTTGCCCATGATGGCAGCTGTGACAGAGAGAAAACCACGGCTAGAAACAGGACCGAGAGCTGAACAACTTCCTGGCTCTAAGAGGCAACCAGCGCATGGCCCCATGGAAGGGAAGCACTCTTAAGTACAGCCACTTCCACCCTGAACTCTTTCCACTGGAATCTTAGAGATTTAAAATTGCTCAGCTTTGACTGGATCGTGCCTCGATCACTCTTCTGTATAAAGAGAAAAGATCAACTATCACCAAGGCTTCCGTCTTATGCACATTCAGTTTAGGAGTGAGGACCACTGAATGTGTTTGAATGAATCTGCGTGGCCCAGGCTAGACTGATCTCATGAGATCTTGGAAGCTAAGCAGGATCAGCCCTGGTTAGTATTTGGAAGGGGAGACCATGAAGGGAGTCTGGGGTTGCTGCATAGAGGAAGGCCACAGCAGACCACCTCTGAATGTTTCTCATCTTGAAAACCCCACAAGGTTGTTGTAAGTCAGCCGTGACTTGACGGCCCTTTTCACCACTGTCAAGGCAGGCAGGGTCAGTCACAGTGTGCCTGTTTGGCCAATCTCTGACAACAGGATCAGGAACTGACACTCTATCTGCCCTAGAGACACAACAAGCAACCATCACGGCTAGGGTTGCCAGGTCCTTACCTTCTGCCAGCAGGGGGCTCCAGCCTGCTCCCCTACATCTTCCGGCACGTGCACCGTGATTAGTCCACCCTGAAGTGATGTCACCTCACTGGGCACGTTGTACAGGGGACGCTCTAGCATTTGGCTAAACACTCTATGGACAAATGCTACAGCGTCCCCGCGTGACATACCCAGCGTGATGACCTCACTTCTGGGTGACGTCATTGCACCGGGCACATCAGGCATGACGGGGCTCTTCAGGGCGGGGTTCCCCCACTGGCGAGTGATGGATTGGAGCCCCTGAAATCAGGAGAACCCTGGCCCCCATTGGGGGGATGGCAACTCTAACCATGGCTGGCTATGGAAGATGATCCCCACACCCTTTTGAAAAGTGGTTCACTGCACCACAGATATGTGGACTGGTGAGAAGACTTAAAATGCATGCCTGCAGGACAGAAAACTTAGAAAACTGGAGAAAGAAGAGCAAGTCTGATATTTTTTTTAAAAAATGGTAAATACAGTTGTGTGATGATCCAACTGAGGAAAAGACCTGGGAATGCCACTGCTGTGCTAACCCTCATTCCTTGTTCAGGACTTGGGTCATCCAGAGTGCAAACAGGACAGGATGCACCAATCATACAGTTTAATTTGATGAGTCAGGGAAGACCTTAGTGGCAATAAAAGCAGTGGTCATAAGAACAGTCTGGATCCCAGAAAATAAGAATTTTCATGCTTTCTATTTAAAAAAAAAGACCTGCAATGTAATCTTAAATGCAATTACAAAAATAGGTGACACAAGGAAATCATGGTGGGGCCTTCCTTTCCACCCCATCCTGAGTTCATCCCTTCACCTTCCATTCCCCACGCTTTCACTGTCACTGGCCTCCAAGTTCCAGCCAATTGGCTACAGCATCTCTAATGGTGTCCGAAGCTGGGCAAAATGGCTATGAGATGTAAAGGTTGTGCTGTGCTGTGGGCCTCGTCCACGAACCATAGCAGCTGCAGTGAAGCCCTGGATATCCCATCTGATGCTTGTCTTAGAGTCAAGAACACCGAATTGTGCAGCGAGACTCCCAAGACACAACTGGAGCTACACACCCTCCAGACCTGTTGGATTGCTGAGGCAACTCAAAATGGTGACCAAAGGTTTACCCCCCCCCCCAGAGAAGGGCCTCAGACGATCATCTCAACTGGTGGGCAGGATTCCAGGGGAGGCAGTGGACTTTCCAGTGGGCTGGTCTAAGAAAACTATGAGCTGTTTTTGTCAGCAGCCATGCCGAAGGGTGTGCATAAATATGCAAACCCCAAGTGAAAACGAACCTTGTTCACTAAGGTCATTGCATAAACTAGCAGTTCTGTGTCAACCCCATCTTTTTCTTCCAGGATCTCCATGACATTGGACCATGGCTTGAGGCCTAAATGGGAACAAGAACAATGAAGAAAGTGGATCGACCGCAGTTGCCCAACGTACAAATGGGATTCAACACAATACAGTTAACATCTAAAACAAATGGCTCCTTTCAAATTTGAAAAACAATTACAACAAATCATATAATGCAGATTTTTGTATTGATGGCAGTGAAAAGGAGGATGGAACCGGTGCCTGCTCAATCATTAGCATGGTGAAGAAGTGGGAAGGACAGTGAGAAGACAAGCCCACCAAGGGTGCGTCACCCCTGCCCTCGGACCTTCTAAAGACTGGGACCAACACTACTGAAGACTTCCGAAGGACCAGCTTTCCATTGAGTGTGCACAGAACTTAAGCTTGAAACAAGGGACAGCGTGGAAGCTTAGGCCCTCCCCGGGTTTTCTTTGACATTCAAATAAGCTGTGAGATACTGGGGCTGTTAATAAATAGGGCCAGGGAACGGTCACTGAAAATGGGGCTACTGAACCTCTTCCATCATGCCGTTTCCCCAGTCTAAATATCAACTCCTTGCCCGGTTAACAAAGTTCTTGTTTGCCCTGTGGAAGAAAATGTGAAGGCCCCTCTGCCGGCACTGCCAGTTTTAAATCCCTCCACTGACGATCAAAGACCTGCGGGAAGAAGGCTCGTGATCTGGTAACAATGAGGCGCCACGGGCTGAGCGTGCTTCAGTGTTATGGGATGGGGCAGGAAAACTCACACTGGGGATATTGCTTTCAGGAAATACTCTCTGGTGGGTCTAACACAGCTAGGGTTGCCAACCTCCAGGTGGCACCTGGAGTTCTCCCGCTATTACGATGAGTCTCCTGACAACCAAGATCAGCTCCCCTGGAGAAAGTGGCCGCTTTGGAGGGTGGACTCCGGGGCATTCTGCCCCACTGAGGCCCCTGCCCTCCCCTCCCTAAACACTGCTCTCCCCTGGTTTCTCCCCTAAAATCTCCAGGTATTTCTCAACCAAGAGATGGCAACCCTAAGCACAACACCCAGTTCTCATTCACCAGACTTTCCTGATCGTATTTCATCTAGGAAGGAGGTGTGTGTTCTTCCGCATCGTTGCTTTTGAGACGAACCCATTTGGTCTTGTACAAATATTACTGTGCTATAATCTTTAAGGAGAGAAATAATACTTTGTGATCAGACTCTTTAAAAAACCCCGTGATATTTTTCTATAAATGCTGAGGGAAGGGGGGGGGGGGTTGCACTGATATTTCAAAGACATATGGAATAAATACAGTGGCTCTAAGGAGACGTATGACTGGCAGAAATTATATCCTTGCCCCAGAAATTCCTTCCTGTGGTTTCTAATGAGAGAGCGAGAGAGAGAGAAGGAGGGAGGGAGGGAGGAAATAAAAAAGGAAGGGCTCCATAGGACTCTGGCCCTTGCTTGTGCAAGTTGTTCAGCAGCAGCTTGCCAACAACATGCTTTAATCCATGCCTTATGACAGAAAGATGTTTTAGTTAACAGACAGACTACTTGTTTGCTAAGGGCTTCCTTGATCTTGTTGGAACATTCTGCCTCTGACTTGCCAAGCCACAGTCCCATACGTGGGGCTGCACAGCAACTGCAAAGAAGTGTGGACCGTAATGTAGGAATTCTAGGCAAGGACTTTCCCACCAGGAGTACGTGTATGGACTGGGCGATACAATATGAAGGAACCTGTAGAAAAAGGTTATTTGAGTAGAAATCTTGTCATTTTGAGTCATTATAGATATCCTGATTCTTTCCGTTTCATTCTTCACAATGGATTTCTTATTAAACATCTGTAAATCACCCTCATCTGGTTGGCCCAGGCTAGCCTGATCTCGTCAGACCTTGGAAGCTATGCAGGGTTGACCCTGGTTAGCGTTTGGAGACCACCAAGGAAGTCCAGGGTGGCTAGGCAGAGGCAGGTAATGGCACATGACTTGCCCTGAGCTGAAACTAGCCTGGTCTCATCAGAGATGCTAAGCAGAGTGGCCCTAATCACGAGCTGGATGCCAATAGGACAGGAGTCAAGCGGAAGTCCGGGACAGTCCGAGGTTAAGCCGAATCAGGAACGAGTTGCCAAGTCCAAAACACTAAGCCAAAAGCAGAGTCAGTCCAAGCCAGCGTCAGAGAGGGAAACTCAGGAGTAGACCAGTCCAGGGAGTCAACAGAGCCGAAGTCAAACGAAGCCGGAATCACAAGCCAGAGGGTCCAGAATCAAGTTAGCTATCATGAGCCAAACAGGTGCAGAGCTTAGCCAAGAAGACTTGTTGCTAGCACAAGTTGGTAGTCTCTGTGCTGTGCCTAAATACCCAGCCACTTCCTGTGCTTGTTAGCAGCTGGCAGAGAGGTCCCGGCTCCTTCTAGAACTCAGGACTTAGTGATCTGCAACCACGCAGGCGTGCCTCTTTCCTTCTTGCAGCTAAGTCTTGCCTGCATTGGGACCTTAGACGTTCCAGCTGAGGAGGTGAATCAGGTGGGCCTGAGCTTAGCTGTGGCTCAGCTGCTGGTGGTGCTGGGACAAAACCCTGGGAGGTGCTTGCTTGAGCCTCATCTGGCTCAGGTGGAGGTTCCGCTGAAGCTGGGAGCTGATCCTCCACCTCACTTAGGTCCGCAGGAGGCAGATCCTCAAAGGTACTCCTGACAGCCCTGGTTACTACTTTAAATCTGGGGTTGCTATGCAGGGGAAGGCAATGGCGAAATGCCTCTGATCGTCTCTTGCCTTGAAAACCCTATGGAGTTGCCTTAAGTTGGCTGTGAGCTGGTGTCACTTCCTACCACCAATTGTAAACCACCTGCATAAAAGGGTGTTTGGCACTGGAATTTCACCAATTTTTGCAACTGTGTACAAGTTATACTTTACCATCTCCCTGGCCCTGTTGATCACACCCTGCTGCAGTTAACCACCGGAGCGCTAGGAAGTCGCCATCTTGTGGTATTCAATTTTAGTGCTGGTTTAATTGTTTAAATGTTTTAATCTGTGAATTGTTTTTATGCTTTTATATGTTGTTAGCCGCCTTGAGTCGGTTGCAAAACTGACAAGGCGGGATATAAATGAAACAAATAAATAAATAAAATAAATTTACGGCTCTTGACCCACGAAGTGGCATTCAGAAGATGGGCAAGAGAGCCAAAGGAAGTTTCCACTGCCCTCTGAGAACTACTTCACAACCAGCTGCGCGCCCCCCCCCCCCCCGCTAGAATGATCTAGGTGGAACAAGCAAGGGGCCAGTTCAGGCCAGTTCCACAAAGGCTGAGCTGGGACTCAAGAGCCCTCCCTGGGAGTATGACTGAGTTACAGGATGAGGCTGCATTATGAAGGAGGACCTCAGGTTACTCTCCATCACAGATTAAGGCCAGGGACATGAGGGAGCTCTGACGGACCCCTGACTGCTGTTCTTCAGAGGCATTCAGGTACTTAGGTGACTTCCCTTTGGAAGCGCCTGAAGCAGATTCCCGCCTTGCTTGAGAGATCCAATTTTTGCATCAAATCTGATGGATTTGATTCCGGCGTCTCTGACATCTGGGGCCAGGGGAACTTGGGGTGCACAGGCAACATGTTGGTCTCAGTGTGTGTGTGTGCGTGTGTAACCCCCCCCCCCCCCCCCGGGCAACAACAAGAAAGTCCATCTAGAACCCACTGAGAATTTCCTCCCCTTAACAGTTTTACAGTCGACCAGCAGCACCCCTTTTTGTCAGACATGCTGTGTTGACTGCCGTTCTCTTATTATTTTAACAAATCTTGATGGTGAAGCACCAGTTCTTGGTCCCACCTGAAGAGGAATCAATTGAGACTCAAAGAGAAAGGCAATCTCCCTCCTCCTAGTGATTCTGGTGGGCATTTAGAGGGCAGAGGAAATACTAGGGTTGCCTACAAATCAGAGCACTCACAAACACATGAGAAGGAGAACCCATTTCTGGCCTGCCTCACTGGAGGGTTGAGAGTTGTTAATTCAAAACAAGAACACTGCTTGAACAGCCTGTGAGTTCAAGGAATCCCCTGGCTGTCGGAGAGTGAGAAGATGCTTTCAGAGAATTCAGACAAAGCATGCTGCATGCTACCCTCCTTGGAACTCATCTCGTTGTTTGATTTCAACCAGACTGAAGAAATTCAGCAAAGGAGGCACCAATTACACAAGGAGAAATTCCCTTCTCTCTTTTTTCCAGTTTCAGGATGCCCATTAGTACAATGGCTGACAAAGCCAAAAGACTCAGCCAAGGAGTGAATTTTAGCAGCAAAACTGAGAATGAAATATTGTACAAACAAAACGAAACAAAACAAGCATTGAGAGAGAAAAAAACATGCTTGGGGCAGTGTGAAGATGCTAAGCACAAAATCCATCGAGAAAGTCTTTTTTCTCGCCAGAAGCCAGCTGGAGCAGAATATGCTCATCCCTAACAAGTGCTTCTGATTGGCAGCTGACATCAAACTGGCTGGCTCTCTGGCCTCCACTGGACGGGATCACAGAGCCAGTGGGGAGGAGAGGGAGGAGGTTTGGCTCTGTTTTTTAAAGATGCTGAGGCAAAACAAGCTATGCCAAGCTCTGAAGAGGGACACAGTGACTGTCAAGAAGAGAGGCTTCCTGGTGAACATTCAGTGTGACACAACCTGTTCTGTGCCTTCGGTCATTACAATACTGGCTGGCAAGTATTCTCGGTGTTCCTGAGTTGTAAGCGGGACTAAGGGCAGTCCTCTCCAGAGTTCCTCCAGTCTGAGCTTCTCCCTGGAGGGCACAGGAAGAGTGCTGAATAAGTTCTTAACTTTGTGCTTCGGAACCCTCTTCCACGGGTTTCCTGCTTGGCTTGGCGGAATTCCTCAGCATTCCCCACCCATGATATGGCACGAACCATTTCTAGAACAATTGCTTAATTCCTTGAGAATACACTACCTTCATGCATGTGACTTCACCCATACTCTGTACTCTCAAAGGACTGACCTGTTTGAGCTATGCAATGACATTCTTTCAGAACTGTTGCTTGTAATGCAACTAAAGAACTTTATTGTATTGCACTGGTTTGAGGTGGCCTGCTGAATGTTGCTTTATACAGTGTTGTGTCTTACTGGTCATACTCACATTGTTCATGGCAGGGGAGGAGCCTTCGTGAGTCACTGCTCACTTCTTTAGATACTGAAGAAGTGGGCAGTGACTCAGGAAAGCTCCTCCCCTGCCACAAATTTCTGTCAGTCTCTAAGGTGCTCCTGGTCTCTTGCTCTTTTCTGCTCCGCAGACAGACTAACACGGCTACCCGTCTTGATCTACTTACATTGTTTTTATGATTTGATTGTGCTGTTTCTACTTTGTGATCTGCCTTGAGTCAGTCTCTGGAGAGGAGGCAAATAATTCCCCCCCCCCCCCCCCAATAAATGTATAGTGTTTGGCCGGTATTGCTATGTGGCAGGGGATTAATCAACACACACAACAGAGGTTACATGCAGGAAAACTGAAAGCTTTGCCTATGAGATTGAACTTAGACCAACCTAACTCTGCCCAAGTACCAGATTTTTGTATTTCACAACTTGAAAAAATATGCATAGCTCTACTTTGTCTTAAAATAAGATTATTAATGGTTTTCTTCCCATAAGTACTTGCATAAATAACACCAAACATTTTTAGGAGACACATTTCAGCTTCTCCTGAAACAAACTGCTCCCAGATCAATTCAGTCTGGAAATGTGCATGAGACAAAATACAAGTGACATGGTACACGTGTGTTCCATTGAGTGTTTCCTGTCCTTTAGCAAGCAGCCGTGGCTCCACTTGTTCATCTTCCTGGCAGCATTCCACGTCTCTGTGCTGCCTAATCAGTAGCCTGGACATTTGACAGCAAGTCCACATGTTCAACTGGCTGGGATTATGTTTGCTTCCTACTGTTTCTTCAACCACTTGATGGCATCATCACAAAACCCGCCGTGGCCAGCGAACACGGGAATGGTAGCACACGTGACCGCAGCACTGAGCGGACAGCAGAGGGGGTAAGAAATACGTGGAATCCAAAGCACTCGAACAAGCTCAAGTTTCGTGTCACTGGTAGTTTGTCAGGTCTGTCCCAAATAGTCCTGAGAGTGGAGTCACTGAACAAGAAACAGCGGTCTTTCTTCACCCAGAGCAGAAGTCTGGTACAGCAGCTCCCCACAATGGACGACATTTCCCGCCTTCATATCACAGACATAAACAGTGACTCACCTCTTTTTTCATCTACAAAGGACACAGCTTGGATGAAGAGGGGCGCATTGGACTCTGCATACTCCACAAAAACAAGGAGCAATTTCAGTGCAGTCTTTACGACCAGGCGGAACTGCAAGAGAAGAGAGGGCCTGTCACTTAGATAGCTGCAGCATTTGCACACCTGCTGCCTGGTGCTGGAATACAGACTGACCCCGTGTGGGAAACTAGGAGGCCAAGTCAGAGTAATGCTGCTGTCCCTTGACTCACAGAATCCCAGAATCACACAGAGCTGGAAGGGGCCACACAGGCCACCTAGTCCAACCCTCTGCTCGATGCAGGATCAGCCTAGAGCATCCCTGACAAGTGTTTGCCCAGCTGCTGCTGAAAGACTGCCGGGGGGGGGGGGGGGAGCTCACCACCTCCCCAGGCAGCTGATTCCACTGTGGCACAACTCCGACTGTAAAAAAGTTTTTCCTAAGTTCCAGCCGGTATCTTCCTGCTCTTAATTTAAACCCCTTCTTGCGAGTCCTCCTCTCCTCTGCTGCCATCAGGAACAGCTTCCTGCCCTCCTTCATTAATTCCAAATATCACCATCGTGAAAAATTAAGATGTCAACTTGGGTTTTACAGGGACCGCAAGCAGGGCAGGAGGTGAATTTATGGAACTTCCCCGTGGTCCATCCAACCCAGACAGAATCTACTCCAGGGTCCCGAATGTGGTGACCATGATGTTATGGCTCCTGCTGACGACTTTTCTGGTGCCCAAGAGTGTTTTTAGACAGTGGGCAGTGCCCAGTGGGCCTTTTACACAGCAAGGCTTCTGATCGGCTGTGCAGATTTTTAAAAACATGGCTTTGGAAATAGCTACCTTCACGGTATGACTGAAGCTAAACTGTGCCAATCTGGCCACACCGCCTGAGGCAGCCATTTTGTGGCAGCCATTTTGTGGCCATGCCCACTGCACTGTGTCAGAATCCCAAAGGTGCCTGCAGGCTCAAAAAGGCTGGGGACCCCTGGTCTTACTCTAGCAGTGCCCTCACTTGGATGGCCCAGGGTATCCCGATCTTGTCAGATTATGCAAAAAAGGCAGCGTCGGCCCTTGTTAGGATTTGCACGGGAGACCACCAATGAAGTCCAGAGTTGCTACACAGAGCCAGGCACTGGTAAACTACCCCTAATAACATCTCTTGCCTTGAAAACCCCATGAAGGGTGACCATAAGTCAGCTGCGACTTGGTGCCACTTCCCACCACCAACTGGGAGGGCCAGCCAAGGTCTTCTGAATACAGGACCTTCTGCATGCTAAGAGCATACTCTGCCACGGAGCCCTCTGTTTCAGGAGGTGGCAGACAGAACTCTGGAGAACAGAACGAAGCTCTCGGGAGACAATTAGAAAAAAACAAACTTTCTAAGCTATACCCAAAGAAGAGCTCACGCATAACAAAAGCCAACAGATACGGAACGACGACTTCCTTGTTAACATCACTTGGTCTGAATCCAATTAACCCAAAGGTGTCCTTAATGGTTCCCTCTGTGGCTGCCCACTCCTCCTTTTGGAGCAATTATACTACTCTATCGAACGATGCTGTGGCTGGCCTCCATGCCAAGCATGAAAGCAGAAAAAAATAAGTGACTACAGATTTTTTTAAAAAAAATCATGCAGAGGGGGTGGCTCCTGAGGATGGAATATGCTCCTAGGTCGTGAAATGCTGCAAACCAGAAAACAGCAAATGCATCTCTCTCTCTCTCTCTTTCAAGAACTGCTTTTTCTAAATCTCCAGGCATTTTATGGAAACACTAAGGATCAAGCTAGGTTCAGGCAGGTCACCGCGTTCGTCCGAAGCAAGAGAACGAAGTCTGAGTCGCGTGGCACCTTGAAGGCCAAGGAAGTTTAACTCTGGGCATGTCTCCCCAGCATGTCTCCACTGGAGGCCAAGACCATCTTCTCTTTTCTCTGCCACTGTCTAATCTAGTCAGCAAGTTTCAAGTCCACATTGGCACAGGCGTCAACTTCAGGGGGGCTGGGGAGCTGGAGCCCCCCTCCCCCGAACTTTTCCAGGAAGAGCTGAGCCTCCCCTGGAGACAATGGCCTGTGATGTCTCTGGCCCAGCTCCAGCCCCGGAAATTGGGACGTCTACGCCCCTGCACACTGGTGACAAAGGCAAGAGAGCCAGCAGACGTGCAAAGGAGAGCAGTTGCAGGCTGCAAGAATGGGAGTCCTGTGCCAGGCTCCTGACGCATTTCATGGTTTGCCTGCCATGGAGGAAGGAGGAGGGGGAGAGGAGTGTGAAAACCGAAATGCTTTCACTTTCCTAAATGCTTTGATGTCGCAAGGACCGGTTGGTCTGCTTTGCTTCTGTAGAGGTTTAGGTGCTTAGTGGGAGGGGGGGTAGTTGACTGTTAATTCTGGCGGGCAAATGCCGTGGGGTGATTGGGTATTTATCTTTAGTGCCTTTGCTTGAACACAAAATATATACAGGTTGCTTACCTGTAATTGGAGATCTTCGAGTGGTCATCTGTGCATTCACACCTCTGGGATTAAGTGCGCCTGCGCCGATCCCGATCGGTAATCTTCAATGCCTAACAGATTTTCGCGCCAGCTCCCCGGTCACGTGCACGTCCCACTGTGCATGACCCGGGGAGGGGCACGAGGATCTCTCCAGTTCCTTCTGACCGCTGCTAACAGCCCCCAAGAAAAAAAGTGAGGGAGACCGAAAGCAGAGGGGAAGGAGGGCGGGTGGTGTGAATGCACAGATGACCACTCGAAGATCTCCAATTACAGGTAAGCAACCTGTATATCTTCTTCGTGGTCTCTGTGCATCATACCTCTGGGAGAATAGCGAGCAATAAACACACCACATACCTGGAGGTGGGTGCTGAAGGTCTCACATCTGAGCTGCTTGCAGAACTGCACGGCCCACCACAGTACGTTGATGGACACGGACATCTAGGGCATAGTGTTTCACAAACGTGTGAGGAGACGCCCATGTTGCAGCATTGCAGATGTCTCCCAGGGGAATGCTCTTGAGGAATGCCATGGAAGCAGCCACGGCTCAAGTGGAGTGTGCCTGGAGGGACGCCGGCAATGGCCTCTTGGCCAGGAGGTAGGCGAGTTTTATCGTCTCTACTATCCACTTTGAAAGTCTTTGAGACGACAGTTTCTGTCCCTGCCTGGGCAAGGCATAGGAGACGAAGAGAGCCGGAGACTTGCGAAATGGTTTTGTCCGGTGCAAGTAAAAGGAAAGAGCTCTCTTGACGTCAAGAGTGTGTAAACTGTGTTGTGTCGGGTCCTGGGGACCAGGAAAAAACACAGGTAACGTGATGTCTGCCCCTATGTGAAAGTCTGAGACTATTTTGGGCAGGAAGGCGACATCGGGAGCCAGGGTAACGGCATCATGGTGGAAAGTGAGGTACGGTGGGTCACAACGAAGCGCCGAGAGCTCACTCACACGCCGAGCGGACGTGATGGCTACCAAAAACGCAACCTTCCACGAAAGGAGTTGAAGGCTGCATGAAGCCATGGGTTCAAAGGGTTTGCCCATTAACTTGGTAAGAACCAGGGGTAGGTCCCATGCTGGAACCGGTGTCCTCACTGGTGGGTAGAGGCGACTCATTCCCTTGAGGAATTGCTTTGTGGTTGGATGGGAAAAAATCGAGTAGCCATCAATCTCAGGATGATTGACGGAGATGGCTGACAGATAGACCCGGCTAGATGAGTGACACAGTCCTCTGTCCTTACATGACAAAAGGAAACCAAAAACATCATGCAGGGTAGCGAGGACGGAAGGCCATCCTACAGAGGCCAGAAAGGCTAAGAATTTAGTCCATTTTGCCTCATATGAACGACATGTGGAAAGTTTGCGTGAGTTCAGGAGGACTTGTGCAATACGGGAATCTATTTCTAAGGTTGAATCAGCCAAGCTGTCAGTTTCAGTTTGGGTACGTCGTGGTGCAGCACTTGGCCCCCGTACATCCAGAGCAGATCTGGGTCTGTCGGGAGGTGGAGATATACTCCGCGGGAGAGACTGAGAAGTGTGGGGAACCAGGGTTGCCGCGGCCACCATGGTGTGATGAGAATCGCCCACGGTCGCTCTGACATCAGCATGTGTACCACTCGTGGTATCAGGGGGATCGGGGGGAATAGATACAACTGTCTCCCCGTCCACTGGAGAAGGAGGCCGTCCCCGAGGGAGGTTGGATCCATGCCTGCTCTGGAACAGAAGAGGTGGCACTTCTTGTTCTCCCGGGAGGTGAATACATCCACTGATGGGTGTCCCCAGCGATCGAAGATCGGGGTCAGATGGAGGGGGTTTAATTCCCACTCGTGTAGGGATGCTCCTCCCCTGCTCAGGAAGTCTGCTTGGACGTTGAGCAGCCCTGGGAGGTGAGTTGCTACAAGATGAATGCCGAGGGACTGACATTCGTTCCAAAGCTCTATAGCTAGGCGGCAAAGTCCACGGGAGACCGTCCCACCCTGACGGTTGATATAAAACATGGTGGTCGTGTTGTCTGTTAGGACGGCCACCGTCTTTCCCGACAGGGATTGGCGGAAGGATCTCACCGCATAGAGGGCTGCCAGCAGTTCCAGGAAATTGATATGGTTGTGGGCCACAGAAGGATCCCACTTGTCGCCCACACTGACACCATCCAAATGAGCTCCCCAGCCCCATAGGGAGGCATCTGTGGTGATGGTCGCTGAGGGGGGTGAGAGTCGGAAAGGTGCGCCCGACTGCAAGTTCTGGGGCACAAGCCACCAACTCAGGGTTTCCAGGACTTGATCCGAGAGCTGGAAATGTTTGGAGAGTGAATGAATACTGGGACGGAAGCGTCTCAGGAACCAAAGTTGTAATGGTCTCATCCGCAATTTGGCGAATGGGATCACTGCCATGGTAGCGGCCATCAGGCCTAAAAGGCAGAGTATTTGTCCGGCTGTGGCCTCCTTGTCCTCCCGGATGGATTGGAGGAGGGAGACTATGTCCGTTGCCCTGTTGGGGGGCAGAAAAGCTCTGCACTGCAGAGAGTCCAGAATGGCTCCGATAAATTGCACCCGTCTGGAGGGGGTGAGCATGGACTTTTTGAGATTTATTGTCAACCCTAGTATGTCTAGGGTGCGGAGGGTGATTGAAATGTGGTTCTGTAGCGTAGTCGCAGAAGGCGCGACCAGGAGCCAGTTGTCTAGATACGGGTAAAGGTGAACACCCTGAAGCCGGAGATGGGCCGCCACTACTGCCAGAAGTTTCGTGAAAACATGAGGAGCCGTAGAAAGGCCAAAGGGTAGAGCCTTGTATTGGAAGTGACGTGGACTGACCGCGAAGCGTAGGAACGGTCTGTGAGATGGATGGATCGTCACATGGAAGTATGCATCCTTTAAGTCCAGCGTCACCATCCACACGTTGGCTTCTAGCAGTGGTAGGATGGTCTGGAGGGTAGTCATGCGGAACTTCTTGAAGGTGATGAACACATTGAGGTTCTGAAGATCTAGTATGGGACGAAGTCCGCCATCCTTTTTTGGTACCGTGAAGTAGCGGGAGTAAAAACCCTGCTGGAGGTGGTCTACGGGTACTGGCTCTATGGCATCCTTGGACAGGAGGGCTTCGACTTCTGATGACAGGGTGTCGGAGGGAGGGGTAATTACAAAGTAAGAGTCCTGTGGTATCTGGAAAAATTCTATCCTGAAGCTCTCTGCTACGACAGAGAGGGCCCATTTGTCTGACGTTATGCGTTGCCATGCGGGTAGGAAGGGTGACAGACGGGTGGGAGGACCGGAGCGGACGCGGGAGTCAAAGACCCTGCTTGCTTGGTTTAGGAGGTTTGGACTTGGAGGCGGAGGTGGTTGGGAACCGTGGCTTATGGCCATAAGGTTTCTGCTGATAAGCAGAGGAGGAGGGTCTTTGCCATTGGGGTTCAGTGGGAGATCGCTGTGGCTGCTTTTTAGACCAGGATCTCTGCCAGGTTTTCTGCTTCTGCTGTCTCGGTTGGGAAACGCCCAGGTTACGAGATGTCTTTATGCTCTTGTCCAGACCATGAAGAACTGTGTCCGTTGTGGAACTGAACAGGTCTTCGCCCTCAAACGGGAAATCTTCCACCAAGGATTTAGTGTCGTGTGGAAGAGAAGTCGACCTCAGCCAGGCGTGGCGTCTAAGGGCAACTGCTGAAGTGAGCGTCTTGGAAGTGACATCTGCAGCATGCTTGGATGCGTTGAGCTGGTGTTTTGCCAAGACCATGCCTTCCTTCTGGATCTTCCTGGCTAGACGCTGTTTATCCTCAGGAAGATGGGCCAGAAGCGGTGTCATCTGCTCCCATAGGGAGTATTGATATCTGCTCACGCAGGCTGTATAATTTGCCGTTTTTATACCTAACGCACCTGCCGAATAAAAACGTCTCCCAAAAGAGTCCAGTTTCCGTCCCTCTTTGTCAAGGGGGGAGGAATGTCCACTACGGCCCCTGGCTGAGGGGGTCACCACAACTGAGTTAGGTTTGGGGTGTATGAATAGGAATTCCGCTCCTGGCTCTTGGAGCCTGTACATATGGTCCAGTCTCTTACTAGAGATTGGGGTTGAGGAAGGGTGTCTCCAGGATTCTTTGGTGGTGTTCATAAGCACCGAGATAAGCGGTAAGGCTACCGTGGTAGATGTATCCATCTGCACGATGTCGAAAATGGCATCGGTAGCGGTGGGGGTCGGTTGAACCGTGGCTAGGGCCAATGAATGAGCCATTCTTTTGATGAGCTCTCCATATGATTTTACATCCTCAGAGGGAGAAATCGGTAGGTTGTCGGCAACCTCGGGGGATGGCGACGGGTGGGTGGGAGATTCGTCATCGGAAGACGCGGAAGAGCCAGGAATCGACTGTTTGGAATGTTCGGAAGGAGACATAGGGGTCGACGGGTCCGGTTGAAAAGGAGGGAGATCGACATCGGGCGGAGTTTGTGTCGGTACCGGCATCGGTTTTGGCATCGGTGTTGGGGTTGGTCTCGGAGCCGGGAGACTCTGGATGACGTCGATTGGCGATCCCATTCCGACGGGTACCACTGCGGTGGTGGAGGATAGGAGGAACCGTACAGGTATCGCCATTGACGAACGTCCCACAGCACCGAGGAAGGGGGGAGACGCCAGTCTCGATCGCTTCTCGGTGTCGGTAACGGATCGGGCCTGGTCTCGGGGCTACTTCGAGGGACCTGGGTCAACTCGATGTCGGGTTCCGAGTCCGTCAGCTGAATGGGTCGTGGCATCGGGGAGGCGGAGCTGCCCCGGGATCGCTCACGCCCTGAAGGGTCAAGCTGTGGAGACCCGAGCTGGGTCACGTCAGACGCGGGATGCGTCGACGAAGCACTAGAGACCTTCTTGTGCTTTAGCTTGCCCTTATTCTCCTTGCCCTCTCTGCGTTTCTTTGCAGGAGTGTGCGGCAGCGGGAGGGGTCTTTTCGGTGCCGATTTCTCGGTACCAGTGGTGCTCCGTACCGGAGACGACATCGGGCCCATCAGTGCCGATGGAGATGCTCCCGAAGGGTCGGCTGCAGACATCTTCGGGGATAACGCTGCTTCCAAAAGTGCCACTCTCAACCTGGCCGCTCGGTTCTTGCGGGTTTGTTTGGAGAAGGTGGCGCAGCTCGAACACGAATCCACGCGATGAGACTCGCCCAAGCACAAAAGGCAAAGGGAATGCTTGTCTGGGGGGCTATCTTACTCCCACAGTTAAGGCAGCGTTTAAAGAAGCCCCACTGCTGGGACATAGGCCGAGCGGGGAGTAGACGAGGGAATTTCCAAAAGCGAGTCCAGAAAACAGTCCGTAGGTCAAGAAAAGGAAGAAATCAGTCCGAAAGGCTTTTCCAATGGAAAACGAAAATTAGCTACCGACCGAAGTGGAAAGGGGATCCTCACGACGTGGCGGTCAGAAGAGAACTGGCGGGATCCTCGTGCCCTTTCCTGGGTCATGCGCAGTGGGACGTGCATGTGACCGGGGAGCTGGCGCGAAAATCCATTAGGCTTTGAAGATTACTGATCGGGATCGGCGCAGGCGCACTTAATCCCAGAGGTGTGATGCACAGAGACCACGAAGAAGATGTGCCATCTTGGTGCTTTCACCTTCAGTTCTAACCAGGGACTCATTAGCATAATGAGCAGGAACTCATTAGCATAATAAGCCACACCCAACAGGAGAAACTCATTAGCATACTAGGGCACACCCCTGACACCACAGCTCATTAGCATATTAGGCAGGGGGCTGGGAAAGCACAGGGCAGGCATGGAAACTTGCCTCCCCCCCCCCGAGATTCTGCACCCCACTTCAGCATCACCTTTCTAGTCTACCCCCCCTCCGAACCAGACGGCCGGGGAAATGCAATTCAGCATTGCTTTTCTAGTCTCCTACCCCCTCCCCCCCCGCAACCAGACGGCCAGGGAAAGGCACTGTTGAAGTGCTTGGGATCTGAAACCCCAACAGGCTCCCCAGAGGGAAAGAGGGCATTTCAACATGCTGCCTTTCCCTCTTGTGTGTAACGTGGGGAGGGCAGTGTGCTCTGCAGCCCCGCATGCCAGAGGTTTTGGCTGTAGGCGTGGCCAACTCAGGAGCCAGCCGGAACTCCGTTCCTGTGCCTTCCTGCCCCAAAATAGCCCTGATTCTAACACAGAGAGTGTTCAGTCTAGTATTTAACCATGTCTCAATAAACTTTTCTTTCTTTGAAATGAAAGGTGTTGGGAACTGATTTAACCAGGATCTGACATGGTGTTAGAACTGCTTTTTTCTTCCTCAACCCACTGCATAGGGTTGCCAAGTCTGGGTTGGGAAATATCTGGAGACTTTGGGGGTGGAGCCAGGAGAGGGCGGGGTTTGGGGTGGGGAGGGGCCTCAGCATAGTACAATGCCATAGAGTCCACCCTTCAAAGCAGCCATTTTCTCCAGGGGAGCTGCTCTCTGTCAGCTGGAGATCAGTTGTAAAAGCGGGAGATCCCCAGGCCCCACCAGGAGGCTGGTAACCCTACCCCTGCACCCCAGCCGTGATGAGCGGAGAGGACGGGGAAGTCCCTACAACTACAGCGGATGGCATTGTGCCTGAGCAATGGACCATGGTGGCCCCAGTGATGACTGCGGAGCCTAAAGGAGCAGAAGACAGGGCGCAGACCCCAGACTCCTGGGTGCTGCTCCCCACCTGGGTGGTGACTCCTGATCTGAGGCTCGAGAAGTTCACATATGACGGCACCCAAAGGCACTATGGACGCTCCTTCAAGGATGACCCAGAGTCCATCCGGGTTGCAAAGGACACTGAAGAGAGACAGGTTGCTAATAATTTTTTAAATTAATAAATACTTATATAAGGGGTGTATTTAGGACAAGCTAAAAACAATTGGAAAAAAGGAGATTTGATCCCCCAAAAGCTTCTGCCCAGGAAATCTCATTGGTCTTTAAGGTGCTGCTAGACTCGAATGATGTTCTCCGCACAATGGTCAACATTTTGTTACAGGTCCCCCCCTTTGTCACTCCTTTTGCAAATGAAGCAGCAGGCCCAGGTAGCAGGGTTGTCAGCTCCGGGTTGGGCAAGGCCTGGAGATTTTGGGGGTGAAACCTAAGGAGACCAGGGTTTGGGGAGGAGAGAGACTTCAGTGGGATATAATGCCACAGACTCCACCCTCCCAAGCAGCCATTTTCTCCAGGGGAACTGATTTCTCTGTTGCCTGAAAATCAGTTGCAATCTCTACCACCTGGAGGTTGGCAACCATACTATATAATGTTTGTGAAGGTAACAAAACCACTCCAATTGCAAGCAAGTTTGAGGTTTTATATTTATATATATATATATGTATGTATGTAAATTAATCTACCCCCCCCCCCCCCCCCATGGGCTGATGGCTCCCAGAAGCACTGAATGTTGACTGTGGTTGACAGTCAGTTAAAGATGGAAAAGGAAAAAAAGGAGAGAAGAGGGGAAAATGAACCCAGCTCAAGGCTTACAGAACTGGGGGGGGGGGGGGGGGGGGGGTTTTGAAGTGTGATATCCAATTTAATTTTCCCTCCACAATTCCTTGCACATCCCACCCACTTCTTTTTATCCTTTCAACAGCTTTGTATTTCTTTATAATACTCAGTCCTCAACTCCTCAATTGCGCACAATATCAATTTTCAGGCTTTGGGGGGTTGGAGGGAATATGGGGTAAAACATCTCTTCCCTCTATTCCCCCCTGCCGCCCTTTGGAATCACAAGTACAAAATACAGGAAAAATCAAAGGTATGTTTATGCATTTTAATCTCAAGGAATCGGATGCTAGAATAGGGAAAAGGGAAGCAATTTAGGATTTTGAGGACTGGAAAGTGACAAGGAAAGAGCTAAAATGAATCAAAAGAATTTTCATCGGGACACCACTCAGAAACATGAGTGAAATGTGTTTACACTATTTTCCTGAACACTCAAAGCACAATTACACGTAGACCTGGAGTTGTTTAAAATGCTTTCCGCATAAAAGTCACACTAAATTAGTTTGACAGTTGCATACATATAGGAAGAAAGCTTTCTTTTTTTTGAAAAACCAAATAGAACAGCATATATCCCATTAAGAAGAGGAGACTTTGAATATCATTTTGCTGTGCCGGCCATGGTTTGTATGTGTGTGGCGATTTGTGGTGGGCTCTAATCTTGCTCTCAATATTCTAAATATATGGATTGAAGTCATAACAAGGAGACTATAATGTAAATTTTAGAGACAGACTCCAAATATTTAAAAAAGGCCTCCTGTTTATCTTGCAACAGGAAACCTGGGAGATAAAGTGACAAAGAAGATTTCTAGGCCAGGGGTGTTAAACATGTGGTCTGGGGGCTGGATCAGGCCAATGGAGGCCCACACTGGAACTGGCGATCTCCTGCTTCTATCAGGCCCACACTGGAACTGGCCATCTCCTGCTTCCAGTTTTGTTGCTGCTGCTGCATCATCGCTTGCTTCGCCAGACTCTCAGTTGCTTAGCCATTTCACGTTTTCCCCTGGGTCCTAGACTCAGAACTCTGAGCATGAGATTTCTGTGGTGAATGTCAACAAATCAAAAGTAGGTTTGCAGCTTACAGATACACACTTAAACAGCATAGTCAAGACTGCAACAGGAGAGACATTTTGATGCAATAATTCAGAGCAAGAGGTGTCAGTTATCAGTAGGGTTGCCAAGTCACTTACTTCCAGGAGTAGTACCATAGAGTTTTTAGGGCGATTGCCAGAGTGTCACCCGGCAACGTGCCCAGCGTGATGATGTCACCTCCGGGTGATGTCATCACGCTGGGCAGTCAGCCGGATTGGGCCGCTTCGGGGGTGAGGTTCCCCCCGCCGGCCAAATCCGGACCGGCGGATTGGGGACCCCTTTAGTGGGGGATTCCCCGCCCTCCAGGGGGACTTGGCAGCCCTAGTTATCAGATACTGTTAAATAAACAAAATATTGCAAGAGTGCTAATGTTCTAAGCATGTTTTTATTTTAAGTACAAAAAAAAATCTTTGTGTTTGTGTCCTTTATAAAGTTTATATCACCGCAACCTGGCATTATGTCAGATCTGGCCCTCACAACAAATGAATTCGACACCCCTGCTCTAGGCTATATAGATGTCCCATTATCTTTCTTCTCTCTCTACAGCAAAGCTTTGCAAGACCTAAAAAACCAGAACTAACGTGGTTATTTATCGTCTGCAACTGTAAAAATATTGGCAGCACAAGATAGTTAATTATCATACCTTAGGCAGCATGGCCACCATAGCTGAGTTAAAAAAAAACCCCAAACCCAAAAACATTTCAGGAACACAAATACAAGAGAAACAAAAATAATGATAAGCCACTTAATGATTTTTATTATGATTATGTATTTAACAAGAAATGGGACCTGCGATACTCACCGGGGGGGGGGGGGAGTATTCCCCACAGCTCAGGGCCTGCTGAAACTGGAGGCGCTCCAGAGGAGAAGGAAGTGGCAGCAGGTGAGCCCTTATCCCTCTCCCCCAGCGGCGGCAGCAAGGCCAGCCCACCAAACCTTTACCCTCCCCCACAGCAGTGGTGGTAGTGGTGGCGAGGCCGGCCCACCAAGCCTTCTCTCTCACCTTTCCAGTGGCGGCGGCAGCGAGGCCAGCCCACCAAGCCTTCTCCCTCTCCCCCTGGTGGTGGCAAGGCCGGCCCGCCAAGCCTTCTCCTCCCTCAGTGGTGGCAGCAAGGCCGGTCCACCAAGCCCCCCCCCCCCCCCCGCAGCAGCAGCAGCGGACAGTTCCCAGAGCATTCTCTGTGCATGTGCAGGGAACGCTCTTTTACTTTTGGGGGGATTTAAGTATCCCCTGAATATTTTTTTTAACTGTTCGGATTTTTCTGTATACCTTGCAGTCCCCCAAGTGTGCAGGAAAATCTCTTTGCCCCCTAGGTGCCCCCAATGTGCGGATTTAGATATCTGCATGCAGGGGGCGCCTTGGCTATTAGATATACCAATATTATCCATACTTGGGCATTGGATCCTACCATTGTTCTGCTGGCAGAAATCCATCATTCCCTGTCTTCCCCCCACAGCCTCTCTTCTCCCCTGAAAAGGCTTTACCTTGAACACCCATGAGGCTGCCTTACACTGAATCAAAACCAGGGTCCAACGGGGTCAGTGTTGCCTGCTCAGACTGGCAGCAGCTCTCCAGGGTCTCAGGGTTGAGGTCTTTCACATCACCTGCTACTTGATCCTTTTAACTGGAGATGCTGGGGATTGAACTTGGGACGTTCTGCATGCAGAGCTGAGCATCTTCCAGTAAGCTATGCCCCCTCCCGAGCTTTGGCGGGAGATACCCAGGACCCACATGGACAAAACCCCCACGTAGGATGAGGGGCTGCAGTCAGGACACCAGTCAGGAGAGACTGTACTTCCTCTCACCTGAGCTACTGGGAAATTGGTGGGATCCAACCCAATGTGTCTTCCATGTGAGCAGCATCTTCAATCAACCTTTAAAACATCTCAGGTGCCTTTTTCATTCACACCTAAATCACCCCAGGATCTTTTTGTATGCCTGCTCAACCCCGCCCCCTTTTCACTCACTGTTACACACACCAGAGAAAATAATAATCTGAATAACTGAGTGAAGGGTTAATTATTTAGAGGTGCACTCGTACTTGATTCTGAACGTGGCTCACAATAAAATTTAAAAAACACACAATGAGATTGAAACAAGCCAAAAATGCATAATCAACAAGAGTAAACACAGTGCAAATTTAAAAATATCAGCAAAGCTAACAGAATCAATAATATTTGTTAGCAGAGCATTAAAAAAGCAAAACATATCTCCCCCTCTCTCTCTCTCACACACACACACATATACAATCAAAAAGTCAAAATGCCTCGGGAAAAAAAAGATATGTCTTCACTTAGCCCTATGTGCCAAATGAATCAGGGATCCTTGATAACCCATTGGTTTGGCTTGTCAAGCACAGTGAGCTGACTCTGTTTACCAAGCTGTTCAAATGCATCCAAATGAATTTAGATCTGTCTGTTTACTGACTACTTTCTTGCAGCTGCTGCCCTCCCCACTGCTTGAAATCTGCCACTGTACCAACACAGTTTTTAAAAGGTAGGTAGCTTTTTGGTTAAGACTTACTACTTAGGTGCCTTTGTGTGCCTTCTGTGTCTGCCCATGAAACCAATTAATCTTACAGTCAGTTCTTGCAACCGCTTCATCCTAGAGGATGCTGTTGTGCTTGTGGCATATCCTCCCCAGCACAATTTAAAGGATGTATTTGGCTGCACAGTTACAAAGAGGAGACAAACAGAAAATGATTCTGTGCCTGACAATTAAGTCACCTTAATGACCTGACTATGACCCCAGGAAATAAATGGCTCTTCTTTGGTAATCCAGAAGATTTAGTTCAAGCTCCCGTAGTTTAGTCGCCCACCTTACTTCAGAAAATGAGGTGACATGGAGCAAAGCTTCCAAATATTGCCTCAAATGGCCGGCAGGTGATCTTTTAGGTACCCTAGTCCCAAACCATTTAGGAGTTTAAACAAATTAAATTGGGCCTGAAAATAAACCGACAGTCAATATAGTTTTTTTTATACCAATTAAATTTTCCATTCTTCAGATTGGCCCCCAAAGACCATGTCACAATAATTCAGGGGTCTCCAAACTTTTTGAGCCTGTGGACACCTTTAGAATTCTGGCACAGCTTGGTGGGCACAGCCACATAATGGCTGCTGCAGTAGGTGGCGCCAGCTACATAATGATCGAGCCAATTTACCTTCAGTCACCCATTAAAGAGGCTTGTACTCTGGTGGCATCTGCTGCCAAGGCAATGATTTAAAAAATCTGCACAGCCAATCAAATCTCCAGTGGCCAATCAGAAGCCTTGCTGGGCAAAAACCCAACCTGGTCCCACCCACTTTCTAAAAACACTTGCCGTGCACCAGAAAAGGTGGGGACCTGTGGTCTAGCAGTATTAGTCCATAAAGTTAAAATTGTCTGCCAAATCTCCACTCCAATTCTCAGGTTAAGCCTGCCCCCCTCAAATACCCCCTAATGCATTTTTAAATCTCGCACAATAGAATCTTTTGTTTTGAATCATGTTACTTGCCCTATAACTCTGGTCAGAATCTGACCCAAAATGTCTGCTTCTAAAACAAAAACATGGCATATAAAAATGAGAGTAACATATTTTCTTGAAATGTCCTATTCTGAACCACTATAAATAAACAACCATTTCCCATAATCTATCTGAGATACTCTCTGATTTATAATATGTTAATCTGATTATATAAAACCACAGTCAATTAAATCTAGTTGTGTTTATATGTATGGTATGGGTAATGTGTTGTATGGGTGATGTGAGGGGGCTGCAGTGGCTCAAGTGGTTAAGACGCTGAATTGCAGACAGGAACACTGGTAGTTCAGCAGTTCGAGACCGGAGTGCTGCATGATGGAGTGAGCTCCCATCTCTGGTCTCAGCTCCTGCCAACCTAGCAGTTTGAAAGCAAGAAATTGCAAGTAGATAAATAGGTACCACTTCGGTGGGAAGGTAACAGTGTCCTGTGTGCCTCAGCATCTACCCATGCCGGCCACATGACCACGGAAATGTTTCTGGACAGCACTAGCTCTTTGGCTTAGAAACGGAGATGAGCACTGCATCCCTAGAGTCGTATTCGACTGGCTTTCGAGCAAGGGAAACCTTTTCCTTTACCGATGAGTGATGTGACGAACAGAGAATGTACACAACAAATTGTTAAAATACTTTACCATTTATCCTTATAAATTTGTCTATAAATTTGTATAAATTATAAAAGTTGTCTCATCCAGCAGGATAAACTACCGTTTTTCTGAGTATGAGAAAATGGCTTTCATGTAAGAAAAGCCACCAGGGTCAGATCTTGGAAGCTAAGCAGGGCTGGGTTCTGGCTAGTACTTGGATGGAAGTCCTGGGTTGCTATGCAGAGGAAGGCAGTGGCAAACCACATCTGTTCACAACTCTTGCTTTGAAGACCCTGCATGGTCACCATAAAGATGGTTCCAGGTGGTCAGCCGTGTTGGTCTGAAGTAGTAGAACAAAGTTAGAGTCCAGCGGCATCTTTAAGACCAACAAAGGTTTATTCAAGGTATGAGCTTTTGTGTACATTTGAAAAAGTGTGAATGCACACACAAGCTCATACCTTGAATAAGACGAACGATCTTAAAGGTGCCACTGGACTCTAAATTTGGTCACTATAAGTCAGCTATGACTTGATGGCACTTCCAGCTGGCCAGTTCTTGGCTTCTTGCCCGCAGAGGGGCCTCTTAACGCCATCCCCCCGTTCCCCAGTGAGCTCCCCACAGCATCTGTCAAAGAGGCATGAGAGCATGGACGACGGGGAAGCTATTTCACATGAGACAAAGGCAGCAAACGAAAGGAAAAGAGAATCACCCTGTAAGGAGCAGGTACTACTCATGCTAATGGGGGGTTGAAGATATAGTCTCTGTTAGAGGAACTATATTGCATTTTACAGAAGAGAAGGGCGCTCATTAAAAGGGGCACATTGTGTGCTTTCTAGGGACATGGCCTTTCCCGTTCACACATCAATACTTTTCACTAGCTAATAAAGTGGGATGTATTCCTAAAAGTGGAAGTGTTGTCGCATGTGCCTGTATGTTTGTATCCTGCCCTTCCTTCAAAGCTCGGGGCAGTCTACATGGTTTTCCCTTCCCCAATTTATCATCACAACCACCTGGGGGAAATTGGGCTGAGAGAAGCTGCCTGGCCCAGCGTCACCCAAGAAAGTTTTACAAATGAGCGGGGGGAGGGGCTGAACCGAGGTCTTCCAGGTCCAGCCCTGATTTGGATAGCCTGATCTCATCAGATCTTGGAAGCTAAGCAGGGTCAGCATTTGGATGGGAGACCACCAAGGAAGTCCAGGGTTGCTACACAAAAGCAGGCAATGGCAAACCACCTCTGAATGCCTCTTGTCTTGAAAACCCTCCGAGTCATGATAAGCTGACTGTGACTTTATGGTACTTTCCCACCATGACCTTCCAGGTTCACCCCACCACATTGGCTCTCACACCCCTCTTCTTGCTGGGGACTGACCCACATAGAGGAAAAGAAGTCCTTGGCCATGTATCCCCGATCCAGCCCGATGATACAAGCAAGTCCCACGAAGCTTCTCCCCCATGTGCAAAACTCTTACTGTGAGCTGGGAGGTAACACAGAGACAGCTGTGTGACTTCCAGCTACTGTGGCTACAGGAATCCAACGAAGCAGAATTCCAAGGGCTTACACTGACAGAGCGGAGTGATTTGGCAATATGTTGCAGCTGGAAAGTTTATTATATGCAGTTTGAAATAGAAGAGAGGCGCCAGCTTCACTGCAGGCCTGCCTAATCTAACAAAGTGTCTTTTAGTGTCACCCTTATGGCCTCTTTTCAATCTGCCCAGGCGAACACCAGTTCAACATGCAGGGGGACAATTCCGCAAACTGTTGTCAGATGGGATTCTCCTTACCTTTGACCCAATGAGCGTGTATAACCACTGGATTGTCTCGTTATGATTTATTACGCCGTTCATCCCATCTACATACAGCATTATTTGTCCCAGCGCTAAGGGAACAAAGAAAATAAGGAAAATTAGCTGAAATCAGTGATTAGAATTTCAAACGCTATATGCTCTCATTTTTCATGGTGTTGTTGTGTTCTACCATTACCACGAACCACACTCCCACCTCCTGCTCTAAACTGCAACTACTCAGCTGCCACCAGTTGGGTAGAAGCCAGCAACTTTGGGCCGGTGCAACTGCAGACCCACCCAGCTTCAGCTGGGTTGGAGCCCAGTATGTTCTGATAGGTTCAGCGACAGACCCCGACAGCTTTTACCATGGGCAAAATCCAGCACATAAATTATCTGATTTGTTGCCCCCCCCCGCCCCCAGCCTAGCAACAACTTCAAATGATCCCTGTTTCCCAAACCCAGGAACTACCTGTGCAATAAACTCCACATGAAATTTAACGCCATTGTGAAACAGACTAAATGAATTGTTTGACACTGGAGCGGGGAATCCACTGCTATGAGAACTTCTTGTGTGTGTGTGTGTGTGTGTGTGTCCAGGGCAGAGGAAGTCTGAGGGTTGGCAGGCATGGCTCAGCAAGTGGTTAAGAGTGGGGATTGTCTGGGCTTCTCCTTGGCAGGGGGGGTGATCAGCACCCGGGGCAATGACATCTGGCAGGACCCCAAAGTGGCACCTTATGCCAGGGTGACATGCTAGAGCATCATCCGGATTGTGCTGGGAGGGATGGCATCACATCACATCCCCCCATTTCTTCTGGCTGCCCAGCTGAGTGACACTGGGCAATGGGAACTAGGAGTGGAAGATCTCCTGCCCTCATCAGGACACTGGCAACCCAAGGAAGGAAGGCTTCTCCACTTCTCTTTCTAGTGAGCTGAAGCCTGTATAATGCTCTGAGTCCTCAACTTCTGACAAGAACAGAAAGCTGAGGCTAAAGAAGGGTAAGTGACTTCGGGTAATGATTTCAGCCACAGCACGGACATCTTTTGCCCCTGAGAAAGGGCTCTGGCCCGAAGGTGTCAGAACCTGATGGTTTCTATCATCCTACAAATACTTAATACTTAAATACAAATACTTAATAGCTCCAGTGTTAGAAGAACTGGGGTTGACAGTCTGGATTTTTGTTTGTTTGTTAAAACCTGTTAATTCTGTGAGCTATATAAAGGTTTTGCATCTAAGGACAATGTATAAATTCAACAATGCCAAGTAATGCAACGGGGGGTGGGGGTGGGGGTAGAAAAAGGAAAGAATGAACAAGGTCTAACCCAAAGAGGAGCCAACCGTGCCTGCAAATGCGGATAAAAGGCAACAGGAAAATAAAAAGCAACACTGACAACAGACCCAGAACAACTGTCCAGCATACTGAAGGAAAGGTGGCTGAGGGAAGTGGAAATGTATCTCTTTCCCAAGAGTGACTCTAAATTGATGCAAACTTTCTCAGCAATTTTTTTTTTAAATCCGTTTTACTCTACTGTAACAAAAGAGATTAGTTTCAGTTTCTGAAATGGCAGGAAATGGATTACCCAAATATCATGCCCAATGGTTTTTATAACACATACACAATAAAATTAAAGAAGAATGTCAACAGTCCGTTGCATATTGCACTACTACAGCCAAGCCACCCAATGCCTAAACAATTAGGACTAGGAACATTAGGACTAGGGGTGGGCATGAACCTGCCCATGACCTTAAATTCACTATAAAAATTGCCCGGGCCGTGGTACGTGAACCTGGGTTTGTGGGATCTTGCCTCAACAACCCTTCACGTGGTTATCAGGAGGTTCATGCGGCTTGTGATGGGAAGCAAGGGGGAGCAAAAGAGTTTGCTGAAATGGCTTGCATCCATTTCAGCCTAACAGTGGGGCAGGTGCGCCCATCAGCTGTTAGGCTGAAATAGATGCAAGCCATTTCACAACCCCTCTTGCTCCCCCCTGCTTCCAAGTTGGGGGGGGGGGAGTGAAATGAATGGGTTTACTGGCTCACAGCCATTAAACCCCTCCATTTCACTCTCCCCACTTGGAAGTGGGGGGAAGCAAAATGGAAGGCTTCCCGGACAATCCCCCCCCCCCCATTCCCGGCTGCAGCTTGCTGTCGTCAGGAGACAGGCAGCCCAAACTGTCCCAAAGCAGCCAGTTCAGACATTTTTTCTTGGTTCAGTTCAGGAACACCCCAAACCCCGAACCAAACCAGAATGTTTTGGTTCGTTGCCATCCCTAATTAGGGCCTCTCTTTAACAAACAAACAAACAAACAAAACCTTGATATGCTTCCTGCATTGAGGAGGGAAAAATCAAAAAGGTTGATGCCCTTTTCAGGACGAGCTTCTGAGGCATACTGGGAAATGCTTCACCTGTTGAATTTAACTCTTCCATGCACCTGGCAGAGCCCCCAAAACACTACCAGCCCTAGAGACGGGGGGTGGGGAAGAAACTGGCAAAGACAAGCGAGTTCTCCTGCCTGGCGGAACTTTGGCTGAAAGAATCATCTTGAGGGTTCCAAATCAAAGAGGTTAAACCTTTGGATGTTCTTATCTGCCACTTTGGCAGAGGCTCTTCCCACACAAAAGAGCCTGGCTTGAAATGGGCCCTAAACTTTCTCACTTGCCTGTTTTGTGCCATCACGAACAGAGAGCAACGAAGTGTTGTGTGACCATCCTGGACACCTACGTGTGAAGGCCCCGCTCTGCTTCCTTTATGGCAGGGTCCCCCAATATGGCGTCCGCAGACACCTTTCCTGGCACCTGTCAAGTGTTTCAAGAAAATGGGTGGGGCCAGGTGGAGCTTTTGGTCAGCAAGTCTTCTGACTGGCCACTGGAGATCTGATTGGCTGTGCAGATTTTATAGAAATGTTGCTTTGGTATCAGCTGCCAACTCAGCACAAGGATCTCCACGGTGTGATGGAAGGCAAGCTGTGGCAGCTCCTGCGCCATCCATTTTGCAGCTGTGCCCACCACCCTGTGTCAGAATTCTAAAAGTGCCCACAGATTCAACAAATTTGGGGACCGCAGCTTTACGGTCTTCCCAGGGCACTCATTTTGCAGGTGAGATCTGTCTGTACGTAGCGGCTCAGCACGAAAGTGGTGCCGGCAGCGCGCAAAATCATACTGCAAGTTCTTTAGTCCCATCAGCATCACCTTCAGACCAGGCCTCACGGACTCCAATAGAGGTGCAAGTAAGAATGGTATGAATTTGGGGGGTTTGTATTGGCATAGTTCTAATCTGAGTCAGGTGTAGGCCTTCTGCCATATCTATAATTAAGTTTTGGTCTGGCTGAAGATGCTACTTTGGCTCTGGCCCTGGGGCTCTGAACACAGGGTCAAAAAGGGGCTCTACTAATTAGCCCGGAACAAATGCCAAGACACACTTGACCCCGAGAAGAGCAGCTGCCGAGACACATCCCTCCCCCCCCCCCCCCCGCCTTTCAAAAGGCACGTGTGACCAGAGGTAGAACAGGGTCCAAGACTGACTGCTCCTGGACTTTTACCTGATTTGTAGCACTCCACTTTCAGGCACAGAAGTCTGGCATTTTGTGCGTGTGTGTTCTTCAGCATGTCGAGGTGGCAGGTTTGACAAGATAAGGTTGGCCCAGAAGCAGATGACAATGAGGGACGTGCCACGTGTCAAGATGCAGCTGTTTCAGTAGGATAAAGACGCGTTGGTGGTGGGATAAGAAACAGCAGAATACTGTTGCAAACTGAGAATGGGGTGAGCAGGCCCTTGACTTGTGCGGATACCCCAGAGGCAAGAGGGAGGGGGAAAGGCTTTGCGGATTCTCCCTTACAATGTCGCTTTATATTTACAGCAGCTCACTCTGCCTACAGCAAGAGTCACAACCTGACCTGCTTTTGGATCCCACAACACTAAGCAGCATTGTAGGGAGATTCATGAGGGGCAGGTCTGTCAGTGGCTCCACTAGCAGTCTACCTCTGAATCCCAGAGCCATAAGACAACATTAGGGGAAGGCCTCAGGCTCTCTGCCCTGTTGTTGGTCCTCCAGAGGAACTGGCTGGCCTCTGTGTGAGACAGGATGCTGGTCTAGATGGACCACTGGTCTGATCCAGCAGGTCTCTTTGGATATTTTTTGAAACTAGAAGTGCATGCGGAAGAACTCACTAGAAAAAGCAATTATGCTTGGATTGGTTAGCGGCAAAAGGAAACCCAGCTGCTAGACACCACAAAAATCAGCACCAGCCTGAGCATGGAACGACTCAAAGAGACAGGACAAGACTGGAAAATATGGAGAGAGAGCTGGCCCAGAGAATCGCTAAGAGCTGGACACGACTGAATGGCTAACAACAACAGCGACAAGTCCACAACATGGCTGGGCTTAATGAGCTGGCTTTGACCACCAGAAAGTCCATTTCCAATCACTTGGTTATGCATAGATTTCTAGAACCACGCATACAGTATACAGCACATTAAACAAGATGACCGGATCCATGCCCTGTTTCTAATTTGCATCTTGTGCATGTGATCCTTAACATCACCGTATTGTGCAGCTGGGGTTAGCATACACCCTTCCATCTGCCTTGTGATGTGCATGGAGGGACTCAACAGTGGAAACCAACAAATGGGCTGCTCACTTTTGATGTCAGTGAAGAATGAAACTCTGAGCTCCTGTCTGTGAAGACCGAACAATGAAGAGAAGTCCTTCCAGTACAGGCAGTCGTGCTCGGATTGTTGAAACGACATCAAAGGGGTCCCAGAGGTGGATTTTCATTATTAAATCAGAACAACCGTTATTCGGCTGCAACTGCAGCAAGTCTTGGTGGCTTTTTCCCTCCTTTCTCTTCCATTTGCCCTGGGTGTGATCTTTTTGCAGTGAAACTCTTTGAGTTAGAGTAAAAAGGATTTAATTTGTAGTTGAAGCAAATGTGAAACAAATTTTCTGCCCTGCACATCTTTTTCAAATTAATACTGAACCAAAATTAAAGACAGCTAGAAATGGCATGCAGAGACAACAACCCAGATCGACGGAGGAGGCAGGTAAATCGAGGGCGGCCACATTCTTTCCCCGCTTGGAATCGTCATAAAATGCCGCTGCCCTACAGCTGGCCCCATGCAAAGAAACCACAACAATGTTCAAAAGAGATTCCTGCCTATTTTCATCTGCTACTGAAGGATCTTATCAGACACGCCTCCACACCAGAATTCAGCCCTATCTGCTGCAGCCTCCCTTCACACCCTGGCAGACAATCGGACACCAGACCGTCTGCTGCTGTTTAAACAACTGGCAAGAAGTAGGCCAAAGAAAAAAGTTTTACAGAATGGATACACGCATGCACACACATGTGTGTATGTGTGTGTTTTTTACAGTGTGCCATCAAAAGGCTGGAAGAAAAAATGTCCTGGAACATGCCTGCAGGCCACATCCACAAGCTTTTTCTCTCAAACGTTGACATTGTCAATTACTGGGCATCCTTAGAATTACTGGCCTCAGGGGTTCATTGGTTACAGAGCTGTTTCCTGGCCCTGCATCTCTGCAGCCGTAAAACACAGCCAGATGGAGGCAGGAACCTCCATTAAGTGTTTACATTGGGAGACTGTGCTTCACACTAGTTGATTTTTTGGAAATCCCAGGGCTGAGGAGACTTCTGGAGGCAGACTCCCCCCCCCCCCCCCGGGTTCCCTTCCTCCGGCAGCTACCTTTGAGCCTCAAAAATGCACAGCTAAGGGATGGCAGAACTGCTGCCATGCAGTTGCAGAGGGAGGTGGGGGGAAAATCTGTTCTCCTGAGCCTCTTAAACATACAGCCTCCATGACTGAATCTATGGCTCTGCAAACCCCCCAAAACTGGTTAAGAACATTATAGTGCGGGTAAAGATATTAATGACCAAACCTGAGCTTCAGCTGTCGCAACCCAAAATACTGCCTAGAGGCCAGCAGGGGGCAGCAAGAGCCTACAGGACAGGGTTGCCAGCTGGCCTGGAGGAAAATGTCTCCTCCCTCCAACAGGGATTTAACAGGTTATTATACACCAGGTGATGTTATTTACCTCCATGACACTGAAAGCTTGAATTTTTCAAGGGACATTTCTATGTTTTAAGTTTTTCCCTGGCCAGCTGGCAATCCAATTTAAGGGGATTTCTTCCCACGTGAGTCCCTGCAGGTTCCCCTCTTGTTCTTCTTACAGGCACAACATATCATAGGTATGCTTTGAAACTGTAATTACAGAACGGTAAGACACTCAAGGGTTATCTGAGACACCATCTGCTGAGAAGCGGACCCCCACCCCCCCCTTCCCAACCCTTTCCCTTTGATCAGCCCATCAACTGGACCAGGTAGGGAGATTAGTGGGAGAGCACATGACCTCCAAGTTCATTTCTAGCACCCCCGCTAAAAGACCTCAGCTGGACCCACTGGAAAACTGTCGCCAGGGCAGAAAAGATCAGGCTTGGTGGTTCAAATAGCTGAGAGCAGCAAAGCCATATATGTTTGTCACCTTTTGGCACGTGTAAAGAGCACATGCACAATCAAACACATGCACTGGCTGTAAAGGGGAAATGGATTCCCATATTTTAAATAACCCCTGAAAGAAAACCTTTGTAATCCTTGCTGAGACTGAGAGGGGAAAAGATCTTGGAGTTGTAGTAGGCAGTTCATTGAATGTGTCAACCCACTGTGCTGCAGTGATGAAAAAGGCAAACTCTGTGTTAGGGATTATTAGGAAAGGCACCGAAAAAAACCAGCCGATATGATAATGGCTTTGCACAAATCTATGGTGCAGACTCATTTGGAATACTGTGTACAGTTCCGGTCAGTATATCTCAAAAAGAACATCACAGAGGTGGAAAAAGGACAGAAGATGGCAACCAAGATGATCAGGGGGCTGGAGCACTTTCCCTCTGAGGAAAGGCTCATAGAAAAGACACAGCTAAGGGGGGGGGGGAAGCTGACCAAGGCCATGGCTCCAGAGGATCGGCAAGTGGTCACAAGGTAGGGTTGCCAAGTCTGGGTGGGAAAATACCTGGAGACTTTGGGGGTGGAGCCAGGAGAGGGTGGGGTTTGGGGAGGGGAGGGGCCTCCGCATGGTAGAATGCCATAGAGGCCACTATCCAAAGCAGCCATTTTCTCCAGGGGAGCTGATCTCTGTCAGATGGAGATCAGTTGTAAAAGCGGGAGATGCCCAGGCCCCACCTGGAGGCTGGCAACCCTATCACAAGGCAAAATCACCTGAGAAGGCAAACGACTTTCCAGAGGTCAACTCCAGTGTGCTGCCAAAGTAAACTGGAAGGCTCAAACATTATTCTTTGCTGCTATACAATCTTTGGGCCACAGAAGGAGTGGGTACACAAACACTCCCTCCCTTGCCATTCAAGCCACATCTCTCAAACACACTGAGGAACACAACTCTTCCTTCACTAGAGAGGGAAAGTGAACCCACCGTTTGGATTCTGTTTAACTTTAACATAATGATTTGGTTTTCCAAGGGGCAGCGCAAGGCATACTGAGTGGGAACTAGTCTGGCAAACCAATTAGGATCCCAGTCACTGAGTTGTGTTGTAAGCTGGCAAAGAACTATTTATAGTTTCCATTGGCAACAACAGGCCACATGAAAGACTGAAGAGAGATCTGGGGTTCTTCTGACACCCCTGGCACAGAGCCCGGGTCCTTCTGAGTGGGCATCATCCTTATTCTGTTCCACCTACTTGACTGTCGTAGGAATCCCCTCCGCCCTCATAACCCGTAGAGGCCCCGAACAAAGAAATGTGCGTAATGTTAACAGGCTGGGGCAGGAACAGAATCTGGAAACGCTGCTAATGAGGTGTCAAATCTTGGAATACTTTGCGGCATTTTATTTATGTGAAATATTTACATCCTTTTTCAAAACCTGCCCTATGACTTCAGGCTCCAGACAGACACTGGTGGGTTCATAATAATTACCTTCAATAGAAGAAGTTGGCTACTGCTGAAAATGTAACACGGACCATAAGGAAATAAAACAGTATTTTTGTATCTATTCTGATGAAATATTTTTGGTGTTCCGGATACAAATTACAGTGTGTCCAGACTACAGGAACATTTGCACAACCTGGACACATGGCAGTAACTTATGGGAATGAATATTCTGCTACTTCCTTTGTGATCCTAGACTGGTCCTGCCCAACATCTTTGAGACGGGGGATGCGTTTGGAATTCTAATACAGCATGGTGGGCGCAGACACAAAATGGCTGCCACTGGAGGCGGAGCCAGCCAAAAAATGATTTCTGCCGCTTAACTTCAGTCGCACAGTGCAGATCCTTTTGCTGGGCTGGCAGCTGCTGCCAAAACATCGTTTTCAAAAATCTGCACAGCCAATCAAATCTCCAGTAGCCAGTCAGAAGCCTTGCTGGACAAAAAGGCCCACCTGGCCCTTCCCACTTTTGAAAAACTCTCGGCAGGTGCCAGAAAAAAGTACTGGTGGGAGCCATGGTGCCCACGGGCACCTCCTTGGGGACCCCTGTCCCAGACTGAAAGGAGCAAAGGGAAGGGATTCCAGTCAGACAGACAGAGCCAGCAGAGGTTTATATAATACCTGCACAGCTATACAGAGGGACTAATGCGGTTTCACTTAGCTTTGAACTCTCCTTGTTCAAGAATTGGGCTTAGTGACTAATCGGCTTTGAATAACAGGGTTATCGTGGAGTTGCTCCCCCCCCCGCCTTGAGTATCACTGACACATGATAAACCTGACTTGATGTCACGTGAACAGCAAGACGTCAAAAGAGTTTCCCAGGAGCCTTTCCTTCTTGCACACCATTCCAGGCACCGAAACATCTCTATACTTTGAATCAAGGATGAGACCTGGAACACACGTCCTTCACACTTGATCAGAAGCATGCCGATTTTTGTACTGGGGGGGGGGGTCCATATTTGAGGACAGAATGCCAAGTGAGAATGCTTCACAGCTTGAGAGATCCGTATTTATGAGATCATGAATGGTGGGGAGCAAAGTCCCCAACAGGCACCCCCCAACACAACATCCCCGGCATGATGATGGCCACGTGGAAGTGATGTCATCATGCTGGGGACGTTGTGTGGCAACACAGTGGTATTTGGGGCAAAACTCTGTGGCCACACAATGACCCCAGCATGATGATGTCACTTCCACGTGACATCATCATGCCGGGGATGTCATATGCTGTGATGTTGCCCCACCCCCACATTCCTGGAGACCTCCCTCCCACCCACCCACCCCCCAGCCCCCACCGATGAGTGAAGAGGACCTGGCGATCCTAGTCACTGGACAGCCTGTTTTCCCAGACATATAAAATAGCCTCCCTCAAACAATTTGGAAACAATAAATTGGGATCACCCCACGTCCAGTATACAAGCTCCTCGTTGGGAGGATACGACAAACACTTCATAAGCGAATGGTGAATCCTTTCCCTTGTTCTGCAGCACAGAGAGAGGGAGAGGGGCAGGCATTGGACTCACAAAATCTCAGGCTGGTGTCACAAATCTCCTGAGGGGCAGCTCAAAGATTTAACCTCCCAGAGATCATTATAGCTTTAAGCCCTCTCTCGAGATAAACAAAACTTAATTCTGACTTTGAAGGGATGAAGAGGGGAACTTGATGCACCAAATCAACCAGATCTTAAAAGAGGAAGAAAATTATTTTCCACAGCCAGCCCCACCTTCCCTTCTGAGCCTTTTTAAGACACTACAAACAAAGGAGTGCAGGTGTGAGCTTCCTTTTATCAATCACTATTAATTATGTATCGCACACCAGCTTGGAATTCCAACATCTTTTCAAAGCAGCTGGTGGATTTAAGCCCCTTCCCCCCTTACGGTGCTGCTCACCGCAAAAACACTGGGAACATTACACGTGGGCCTAGAAAATACAATACTCAGGACATTAAAAGCAAAGACCAAAAAACGGCGAGCCAGGGAGGGAAGCCCTTGGTTAGAGAGCACCGGCAGTCAAAGTGGCGCCATCCCCAAAGGCCTGCAAGACGGAGTCTGCTGATGAGCAGGGTTGGAAGAAGAACTCACAGGAATTCCAGGATGCAGGATTATTTGCACTGTTGATTCTCACACAGCCCCGTCAATCATCGGAAAAATGACATACGAACAAGATGAGAGGCTTTCGCCCAAGGTGTTTAGAATCAGAAATCCGGAACAACAAAAGGCCTCAGAGTTCGATGGGGCAAAACAGACACTGGGGAGACTGCGGGTCCCCATCCTTTTTGAGCCTGTGGGCACCTTTGGATTTTTATTTTTTTTTGGAGCATAAATGTTTTATTAGACGTTTTTATATAGACAATAAAAAAGGAAGAAAAAAGAAACAAGTATAGAATAGGTTAATACCTACAAAACGGGGGGGGGGGGGGGGGGCTAAACAATAGTTCAGAGACTACAGTTATGAAAGAGGGAATAATATCTGATTTTCTCCGCTACTGAAATCCATACATTTACTCATTACAACCTTGGTTCAAAATCAGACCAAGGGAAATTTATCATCTTTTTGTACAAGCTTATTATCTTTGCCTTTTAATCTTCAAGTCATCAAGTTCACTTTTTTCTTTTTCACACAAGAAGTCCACAAAGGGTTTCCATGTAGGTATAAAATTAAGTAAAGTCTTATCTTTTATCAAAGGCACAAGTTTGGCCGTCTCCGTAAGTTCTATCAATACATCCCTCCATTGTCGGTATAAACACAGTTCTCCAGTTTTGAGCCTATAACAGTCTTGCTGCTGTTGTCATACAAAAACAAAGTTCCATTTGTCTTCTTGAGTTGTTTATCCCCGAGTCCCAACAAAATTGCCTCTGGTTTCATTTGTATACCAGTCTTTAAAACCTTCTGCATAACTGAATGTGTTTGTATCCAATATTTGTTAGCATTATTGCAAGTCCAACATATATAATAAAATGTCCCTTGATGATGTTGACATCTCCAACATTTATTCATAACATTTTAATACATTTTGGCTCGTTTTCTGGTGGGTCATCTGGGAGAGCTGCCATGGATCAGGTGCAAGTCCATGGTCTCCTGCAACTGACTCCGAAAAGAAACAGCTAGGTCCGAGTCCAGGAGCCCCTGAGGGACCAAGGAGATTTTCCAGGGAGAAGCTCTTGAGAGTCAACGCTCCCCAAGGTCTTCTGCAGCAGATCAACATGGCTGCCTCTGAAACGATCTTTGAAAAGACAAATATGTCAGAACTGCTGTTTGGTACCGACCAGCTTGCTTTAAAGCTGTTACTGCTAAGAATAGCCTTTTGGATTAATTTGTCCAAGCAAGTTTCAGTTCAACAGATGAAAGCGCATGCCTCCATAATACCTGTGCTAATCCTGATTCAGTGGAGATTTGAATGCCATCCGTTGAAGGAACGCAATCACAAAAGACAGGCGTTATTCTCTGAAAAGCATGAAGTTTGGCCTTCACTAGCAATGGACTTTTACTTGAATCAAGCCGATGAAAAAATTAAAAATGATGGGTTTATTGATCTTGCTTTTTGCTCCTGAGTTTACAGAGCAAATTAGAGAAGATCCTAACATGGACGCAAAACTTACAGTTGATACTCAAAATTATTTATAAAAATTGTGATTGATTAAAAATGAAGCCAGAACCATCATCTTCGGTGAGAACGTCTTAGCTCGCCTGCTCTGTCCATACCATTTGCCCAGATTTGAATCTCCCACTCTGCCATGGGAGGCTGCTGGGTGACCTTGGGCCAGTTACGTATTCTCAGCCTCACCTACTTCACAGGGTTGTGGTGAGGATCAAGTGGATACGAGGAGAAAGATGTAAGCCACTCGGGGGAACAGTGGGCCACAAATGGGCTGCGTTCACACTTGCAGATCTCAGCCAGCTGCAGCCGGCTCCAATCTGCACGTTTATATTGTAACTGCTGGCTCCCGCCCCCAGCCGTCGCCTCCCGTCTCATAAAGCGTTGGAAAGCGTCTGAAATCTGAGACCAGCTCCCTTGCTGGTCTCAGCCGTGCTCTTCTGGCTCCTGCCGCCTTTCTTCCCGTGTAAACGGGGAGCCGTCTCAAAGCAACTTCCGAGTAAACTCCCCCCCTCCCCTGCGGAAGCCTCTGGCTTCCACTTTTCGTCCGCCATTTTTTAAGAATTTTTGCCGAGATTCGCATGAGCACCCATACAAACCTATGTTTAAAGGGCAGATGTGCAAATGGAGGGTAGTTCTACTGTGTACATGAGCTTGCGGTCACAATGCGGCTATTTTCTGGTTGAAATATCAAAGCGATTTCTACTGTTAAAAGGAAGTAGTGATTTGGCCGGATTGGGCTGCGCATGGCCGGATTGGGCTGCGCATGCCCGTGTGTATGAGCGCTTATGCGCATGCACAAGCGGCAAAAAAAATACCCCCCCCCGAAATCCCCCCCACCCCGTCATTAGTGTGAACGTGGGGGAGCCGCTTGAAGGCGACACGAGGAGAGGTTAGTGTGATCGTGATTTTACGGAACCAGACGTTTGCAGCCGGCTCCAGCAGGCTCCAGCACTCTAGTGTGAACACACCCATGGAGTAAGATAAAGACAAAGGATCTGGCAAGGAGCCCATCTTGTCTGGTTTTCAGTGGCAGCCCATCAGCTGTGAATGCCGGTGGTAGCCATCCTGCTGTCCGTCCCCCAGCATCTGAGGAACAGAGTGTCCAAGTGGCTACCACCACAGACAACAACCAGGAATTTGTGTCAGTCACAGCTAGTGGCTCAGTTAAAGCTGAACGCACATGAAAATACATGAAGCTGCCTCATACGGAACCAGACCTATGGTCCACCATTCAGTACTCTCTGCTCAGACTACCAGTTGCTCTCCAGGGTCTCAGGCTGAGGTCTTTCACATCTCCTACTACCAGCTCCTTTTTAGCTGGAGATGCAGGGAATTGAAACTAGGGATCTTCCACAAGCAAAGCAGAGGCTCATCCACTGAGCCACAGTACCTCCCCACTCCATGTTGAAGACATTTACATCACAAGTTGACTATCGGAATATCACACTTATTTACAGTCCTCAGCGTGTCTTCCACCAGGCTTCCCTGGACATTCCACTCACAACATAATACGCAACACACGCAGCACTAGCCAAGTGAATCCCATTGTTAACAATGATTGTTCCAAACGTCCTAATATTCAGCAGTGCAAGGAAAGCATTTTTCCCACAGCTTCTCTGCTGGAGAGTAATTTACAGCTGAACTGTCATTGAGCATAGCCATCTACTTGGGTGTCTGAAATATTAGGAAACAAACTTCCTGGAGCGCAGGGAAGGGCACGGCCCTTGGATGTTTTCCACTATTGTCAGCTTGCTAACATTTTCAGACTTTCACTTTTACAGCATTTGAGGAACTGCGACATTATCATGTAAAGGGGGGGGGGGAGTCTATTCCACGGAGCTGACATTGCCAGTTTGGTGTAGTGGTTAAGTGCACGGACTCCAATCTGGGAGAGTTGGGTTTGATTCCCCACTCCTCCACTTGCACCTGCTGGATGACCTTGGGCAAGCTGTAGTTCTGGCACAGCTGTTCTTGAAAAAGAGCAGTTTCTGTCAGAGCTCTCTCAGCCCCACCTGCCTCACTGGGTGTCCGTTGTGGGGAGGGGAAGGGAAAGGAGACTGTCAGCCGCTCTGAGACTCTTAAGTGAGTGAAGGGCGGGGTATAAATCCAATCTCCGCCTCCTCCTCTCCTCCTTACATGCCCTGATGGCTGCTAGACACAGAACCTCCAAGTTTGGGCCATCACGTGCACAGACTTTTGTGTTTCAGTGTTCTAATCATTCTCACATTTTTTGAATCACAATACATTTCCTCTTTCCTTTTTCACGAGCAATGGTTTGCTGATTCTGTACAAACAGTAATCAAGAAGAAGAAGAAGAAGAAGAAGAAGACAGATTTCCTCCACAAAGTTTCTGAAGCAAAACGATGGCTTCTGGAGGTGGGGATCCAGCCTCATTGTCCAAATTTCCTCATTGGGGAGGCCAAGGGGGATGACAACAGTGGCTAATTTAATTAATGGAGCTAATTTAATTAACAGATCTGATTCCATCATAGGGGCTAATTTAACTGCTGAAAGTTATAGTCCCTCCAGCCCAGCCCTTGCCTGCTCCCGCCAGTCTCAGGGGAAAGGGAATGGAAGAGGGTTGCCAGTATGGCCACAAAGTGCTCCTAAGTGTGCCTGCTGTCCTCCCCCTCCGCTGGCCACAGATTCAAGTCCCGCAGATGTTCCCGCCTTGGGATGCGGCTGGGGCAGAAAGTGGACAGCCAAAGTGGACTGTTTCCACACCAACAGCCATTTGGGTGGGTGAAAAAAATCCCCTTCCTTGGCCACAGTATTATGCAATGCATATGGGTGACTGAATTCATCCCTGATTCCTACTGTATACTGATGTAATGTTAGCAGTATGCAACTTGGTTACTACCTTTGATGGAAGAGACACACATCCAGACACACGGGATATTTGTCACCAGGTTGGTTGGCTAATTTAAAGACTCTATGGCTAAAAATTATCTGTATAATTATACTATTTATAAATTCTAACAAGCATATAATTTCCATTTCGAGAAATTTTGTTTTGGATGAAGAATAAACTTTTTAATATACCACTAGGGGGCAGGAGACCTGTATTGATTCTCTGCTTGTGGTATGAAGATTTTGTACACAAGGAGAACTTTTGCATGACCTTAATCTTGGGGGCAGGAACAAATTCTAGCACGACCACCAAGTCAAACTCACTGTTCTACACCAGAGTGTCCATTTTATGCTCAATTTGATCACTGTTAGTGCATAATTGGCCTAAGAAGCACAGGGCAAGCACAACTCTGGGACAGATCGGAACCAAGTATACCACGGAGACCATACCACTGCACAGAGTATGTGATCTGATATCGATCTATACCATGAAGACAGATCAGGACCTTACCCTGGGATCCTGATCATCAACTCTTTTCCCTGCGTGGCCATTCTGAAAAGGAGGGTTGTGTGTGTGGTGGTGCTGGTGGGGGGCTGTTCAGGGTTCCCCAAAAGAGGCTGCTTACACGTCACATGTTGAAAGCCACTACTCGTAATTCTTGCCTCCGAACCGGCAAGTACAGATGGAACTGCTGTTTCTCAGGGGGCATGATTTGACTCTGGGGCTCCAGGTGTTGATCCTTACTCAACTGGGGTCAACTGAGAACCTTTAAATAACACCTTCCATCAACTGCAAGTTATTAAAGTGCTATATGGTGGTGGAAAGTGTTGACTTATGGCGACCCCTCAAGGGGTTTTCAAGGCAAGAGACTATCAGAGGCAGTTTGCCATTGCCTGCTCTGTGAAGCAACCCTGGGCTTCCTTGGAGGTCTCTCATCCAAGAATTGACCAGGGCCAACCCTGCTTAGCTTCTGAGATCTGATGAGGCAGGGCTGGCACGGGCCATCCAGGTCAGGGCAAAGTGACGTAGGTGTCATTTATTTCAAACATTTATATCTTGCTATGTCTTCATTCAAAGCTGCTTACAATATAAAGCATAAAAACAATACCAATGACTAGTAATTGGTGGGGGGGAGATGCCACCATCTCCTGAAAGCACAAAATGCAAACTTGGACAATCAGCTCTGTTAAGTGCACTTCAATTTAGATGGGCACCTGGATTGCAATAAATCAGAGAAATACCAAGGACTCAAAAGTTCAGCAAAAACTGCAGTGAACTCAGGTGGCTTTACACAGTCTGGGACATTAATTCAAGAAAGGTGATCTTTGCATCTCTTTTGGAAGACAGCTCCAAAAGTGGGGCTCCCCACCAAAAAATACTGAGTATCTTATGGAGGCCAGATGTACATAGGCACCTTTAAAAGTTTGTGGGTCCCAGGTCACAAAGGGCTTTGAAGGTTGAAAACTGGGACCTGGAACTGCAGCCAGAAACATACAAGCAGCCAGGGCAGCTGTTGCAACAAACTGTGTTACAAATGAACCATGGCCAGTGGTAGCCCTAAGGCCTGAGTTCTCTGGGGTACCTTCCACGGCATCCCCATGCAAAGAGCATCTCAGCAGCCCAGTCTAGAGGCTGCAGAAGCACAGGTGGGTGTCTGTAGGTTATAGCAGAGTCCAATAGGAAAACTAGCTGCTGAACTGGATATAAAGAAAAAGATAAAAAGCACTCCTAGAAACCACTCCTCCCTGCATTTCAAAAAATAATTCACTTTACCTGACAAGGTAAAATTGACTTCATCCTGACATGACATGTCCACCTGACCTTTCAAGATCATCTGCTGCTCACTTCTGGATCCTGCTAAAACCCAGATCCACAGGAGCAAATACTAAGGTTGCCAGGCCTACCTACCCAGCCAGCAGGGAGGGGGGAGGGCGGGGAGGTGTCATCGGCATGGTGACGTAATGCAGAAGTGACATCATCATGCCGGGCACATTGGATGGCCAAAATGCTAGCATTTTGGTCAAAACTCTATACCACAGAGTTTTGGCCAAAATGCTAGAGTGTCACTGTGTGACAACATCACATCGGCGATGTCGCTAGGGGAGGGGACTGTTTGGTGTTGGGGCTTTCCTCACTGGCCAGCAGCAGATTGGAGCCCCCAAAATCAGGGGGAACCCTGCCCTGACCAGGGGTCTGGCAACCCTAGCAGATACACATGGAGAAATCAGTAATCCTGGATCTGAGGAAAGGTTTCTACTGTTGTACGTCTGGCTGCCAGGTTGAAGCAATGTAAGGTGGCTCCCATTTGCTCTGCCCTAACGCACAAATAGTTAATCCGTTCGGTACCCAGCCAACAGACAGCCTTAGAAGTCTGTATCTTACACTAAGACAATTCATGTTTGGCGGTTCTGAAAAGCCCATGGGCACTTACTTGACAACTGAGCTTTCAGTATGTGTCCTCTTGGTACCCATGTCCATCTTGGAAAACAGGAGACCTAGAAATCGAGTCCTAAAAATGTACACACAAGCGGGACATTTCTGCATACCCGAATGCATGCTTAATAGGATAACCAAGAACCTGCAGAGTTACAAAATCCACAACAACCTTATGGAAACTCATCAGCATGGGGAGGGCAGTTGCCATAGCTCAGAGGTAGCATTCAGAAAGTCTAAGGTTCAATCCCCAGAAGCATCTCCAGTTAAAAGGACCAGGCTGGTGATGTGAAAGACCTCTGCCTGCAACCCTGAAGGGCCACTGCCGGTCTGAGTAAAAAAACCAATATCAACACAGATGGACCGATGGTTTCATTCAGTATAAGGCCACTTCATGAGACTGGGGACAGACCAGCCTTATTTGGCCTTCCTCATTCCTAGGAGAGGTGATGGTGACCGAAGCCCTGACTCTGCCCCGCTCTCCCCCACCCCACCCCACCCCACCCCACCCCACAACTGCTAGTTAGAACAAGAAATCTAGGCCCTTGAAAGACGTTTTGAATCCACATCAGGGGTTTCATCTTTCACAATACATGTGAAACAAATCCGCATGGTTGAATTTGGGTTTGGGGCATTAAACATTAATACTGTACATAACCACTGATCATAGATTTGCCTCATTCTTGTATCAGATTTCTACAAGCAAAATTCCCTTTATTAGGAATCAGGTTTAGCAATCATAGACTTCCAAAATAACGAAATACACAGTCTTCCAGTTTATTTACACACAGGTTGCACTGTCAACTGTTGGCTTTGACATCAAGCAACAAAGTATCTACAAAATCCAGAATACCTTTAAAAAACCACAAGGGAAATGCTGATCCGGACAATTATGCTTCCTAAGAATGGAATTTTTTCCCCCTGGTCTATTTCCTCATTTTTCACAGGGTCTGCATAGGCCCAGGTCTCACATTTCATGGGAATTGCACCAGCAGACAATTACAGACAAAGATCCGTTTTCATGTAGACAGGAGGCAATCTGAAACTCCTTGTGCCTGTCAGATTCCAAAACAAGGGAAACCCGTAATTTCATGGTGTTATTATTCCTCAGTCCTATGGAGAAGTCTGAGAACTGAAGAGGAGCAGACATAACATGAAAGGAAGGGAATGACACTTTTCATATCCTGTGATGGACAGAGGGAAGCTCTGTTTATTTGCAGCTTTGTAAATTATGTGGGGGTTAAACTTATGAACTCCATGGTGGTTTGAAGGCCAATTCCCATGTCAGGATGTAAAGAATGTATACACACCCATTACAGATTACTAGACTATGCCCACAAATAGGCACAAACTGTTATTGGCCTTGCCAGTAAGAGGTAAAAGGCAGAATTATGTTATATCTCAAGTGTTCTGTCCCACTGCTGCGCTGAGACATTTTCTGGACATAAGGTTTAATGGGTGCAGAAGAGAATGACAAAGACGATCGGGGCTCTGGAGACCAAGTTCTCTGAGGAAAGGCCGAGGGACTTCTTGGGAATGTTCCCTCTGGAGAGGAGATGGCTGAGGGGAGACACGATGGCTCTCTTGAAGTATCTGAAGGGCTGTCACTTGGAGGAGGGCAGGGAGCTGTTCCTGTCGGCAGCAGAGGAGAGGAGGACTCGCGACAAAATGGGTTTAAATTAAGAGCAGGAAGGTACCGGCTGGATCTTAGGAAAAACCTTTCTGACAGTCAGAGTTGTGCCACAGTGGAATCAGCTGCCTGGGGAGGTGGTGAGCTCCCCCTCCCTGGCAGTCTCTAAGCAGCGGCTGGACAACCACTGGTCAGGCTGGGCCCTGCACTGAACAGGGGATTGGACTAGAAGAAGAAGAAGAGATTGGATTTATAACCCACCCTTCACTCCCCAAGGGAGTCTCAGAGCAGCTTACAAACTCCTCTCCCTCCCCCTCCCCACAACAGACACCCTGTGAGGTAGGTGGGGCTGAGAGAGCTCTTTCCCAAGCTGTCCTTGAGGGAACAGCTGGTACAGAGCTATGGCTTGCCCAAGGTCATCCAGCAGGTGCAAGTGGAGGAGTGGGGAATCAAACCCGGTTCTCCCAGATTAGAGTCCCCGCACTTAACCACTACACCAAACTGCCACTTAACCACTACACCAAACTGGCTAGACGGACTGTAGGGTGCCTTCCAACTCTATGATTACATAGAACATTCAAGGAGGAAAATGCATTTTATCTGATGCTATTTTATTAGCTCCTTCCTTTTCCTCCACATTTTATTCAGATTTTAAGGAATGGGCAGCATTAGGGATATAAAACCCTTTTTGTGCCTGTTTTTGCATTCATCTTCATTTCAAAAGTTTTGTTTTCTCTGCAGTGCACAGTTCAGTCCTGTTAACTGAATGTGCTTTCATTCTCAATTGGTACCCAGTGGCAATTCCCACTGGTCAAACATTTGAGTCAGCAGGAGAGATAATAGGAGCTGTAATGCCTCTTTCTGGCCACTGCAGTGGGGGCAGTCAAGAGCAATGGATTACAGACTCAAAACCATGGCAGCTTCCTTTTATGCTAAAGGGGGGGGGGGTGGAACAGGGAACAGGGAGTGGAACAGGGAGTCCACAGATCAAAGCCTGTGGGGCAGAGTGGACTGACTTCAGCCCTGAGTGGTGTATTGCTTCTTTTCTAGGATCCCAGTATTCTGGTTGATAGAAAATGGAGTCAGTCACAGCCAACTTACAACAACCCCAGAGGGTCCTCAAGGCAAGGGTTGAACAGAGGTGGCTTGCCATTGCCTGCTTCTGTGTTATGACCCTGGGCTTCCTTGATGGTCTCCCATCCAAGTACTAACCAGGGCCAGCCCTGCTTAGCTCCTCAGATCTGACGAGACGGGGCTGGCCTGGGGCACCTGTACTCTACCACTGGGCATATAGTTTTGAAGCAAGGTTAATTATGCCGTAATGGTTAAGAGCTCTTAAAGATCTTGTTTAAGAACACAGGACCTGCCTTTCAGAATCGGACTAACATCAGCTTTCGTTCAGTCCTAGCAACCAGCAGCAGCCAGTTGACGGTCCCGATTCCACTTTCCTCTGACCTCTGCTTTCCACAAGCAAACATTTTGCGTTATGATTGATGCAAATCAAATTGCACTTTCAGTGGGTTCTTCAAGACAAATGTTATCATCACTTTCCACTCTTTACTCCTCAATGCTTCTTTGTCTTTTGGTCCCTTCTGACCACACGGAAGGCCTTGTTAGATGCCCCACACAACCCAGAGATGAACATAAACCAGATGGCCTTTGCTACTGCCCCTCCCTGGCCTTGGGTCAGTTCAGGAGTCTGATTTCCCAGAGTGTACAAGCACAAGCCTTTGTTCTCAAACGGGTGCCCAGGTGACATCACAGGCATTTTGTTTTATAAATAGCCAGTGGTTTGAGGGCAGGATTTCTACGTAAACTCGGTTGCTGCTCCTGAGTCTGCCAGCAGACACACAGATTGTAGAAGAACCACACCCAGTCCTGCCAGTGCTTTTTAGAAGTCAAGGATATTTTATAAGCAAGGACATCCTTAAGAAATTGACTTCTCAAAGCTAACATGGGCTACAACGGAACATGGGACAGCCACAAGGCATAGAGTGACCCCCTGTATCCATCCACAAAAGGGGCCCAGTTTGGTGGGTGGGGCTGGCCCCGACGGGTAGCCCACCCTGTAAACCTGGTATTAAAGCAAACTCCTCTCTTTGGCTACCAACCGGGCTGTATTATTGTTTAAGGATCTCTTCCTCAATTCCCTTTAAACAATCCCATGGCAATCTTTTCTCCTGCAGATGGTTAGTAATGAAAAACTGCACTTAAAAACATCCTGCAGGGCCCTTCTTAAAGTCCCAAGAAAGTGTTAACAGCTGTCTCAGCCTTCTGCAGTGTAACATTTCCACCCAGAACATGTCCTTGGTTTATCTGTGCTTTATGTCAAAGCAGGCTTATCTCCTTTTCTTTTTGCTAATTAAAGAACATGAATTGTAATCTCTCTGTCACCAGCGAGTTCTGCCTTGAAACTTAGAGTTTGTATCAGAAGCTTCAAGCAAAACAAGATGAAAGTCCCACCAAGCAACAAACAGAACGCCTCCAGATTTGGGCCAAAATGCCCGTCTGAAGGTGGTAGGATGGGCTGTACCACTTCAGACTGTGGGAGAGGAGTCACATGCTTATGGCCCTCCCATGTAAAAACTAACTGCAAATTTAAAAAAAAAATCAGCACATTGGACAGAGAGGTTCTAGCCCAGTCTTTTGAATGCTGTGCTAGATTCCCACTTATTGGGCAGTATTGACAGCAGAAGACTAGAAACTCCCCCCCCCCCCCCACCGCCACAGTACAGTCAGTTCTGCCCCCCACATCATCACTCGATTGTGGCGCATGGCAGAGCAGGCCGAAGCCCTCTGAGTTCCCCTATCAGAGCAAAAGCAGAAAATGAAAGACGTGGCAACATTGAAATGGTCAGAATATACAAGATCTGCAGTGTGCATGAAGCAAGAAGGATAAGAGGAATGTCCTATGGTGGGGCATCGGTGGGGTTAAATAGCTAGCATGGTCAGATTAAGAGCTTCCTGGGATTTGCAAATGACCCCCTCCGTCTCCTGATTGGCTCTTTGGAGACTTCCTGTTCCAGCTGAGTCCTCCCCCCTTTGTTCCTCCTTCAGCAGTTAGATTGGAGAGTTAAGGTTCTCTCTTTCTATGTTCCATTACAGTTTGTTCGTCTTTAATAAACCTACTGCCCCAGGAGGTGGTGGCGGCTACAAGCATGGACGGCTTCAAGAGGGAATTGGATAAACATATGGAGCAGAGGTCCATCAGTGACTATTAGCCACAAGGTACAGATAGGAGCTCTTGGTCTGGGGCAAGTGATGCTCTGTAATCTTGGTGCTTGAGGGGGGGCAACAGTGGGAGGGCTTCTAGTGTCCTGGCCCCACTGATGGACCTCCTGAGGGCACCTGGTGTTTTTGGCTACTGTGTGACACAGAGTGTTGGACTGGATGGGCCACTGGCTTGATCCAACACCGGCTTCTCTTATGTTCTTATGTTCTTACTTATTTTTCTTTAAACAGCTGATGCTCCACTTCCTTGCATATTTAATCTCTGCCAACAAAAATGAGGACTGGCATGTCAATAATTTTAATGACTGAATTTTCGATATGGCTGACATTAGCTAATTTCATAAAAATCTCTTCTAAAAAAATCAGACACATTCAAAAGGACCTCTGACTTTGATCAGGTGCACCCATACAAATCAACCTGGTAATGGAGAATTAGCCAACCTTTTTGCCTAAATATCGAGACAGATTAGCTGCAACAACAAAGGAATCAGAACAGGTTTTAAGAGCCCGGGGGCGCTCCGAGGCCCAGCCTCACTGCCTGACAAGCAGGCTGACGTAGTGGCCAAGAGCAGTTTGTACCAGCTGCATGTGGCTGGCCAACAGCCTCCTCTCTGATCAGACTCTGTGGATCTGGCCATGCTGGTGTAACCTTGTGGCTGAACTACTGTAAAAAAAAATGTGACAGCATCCTGTATCGGCATGGAAGTCGAGGCAGGGCCTGGCTCCGCCATTACTGAACACATGGAGCCAGCTGCCTTACACCGAATCACCCCACTGGTGCATCAGAATCAGTACTGACGACTCAGTTTGGCAGCAGCTCTCCAGGGTCTCAGGCAGAGGTCTTCCAAATCTCCTTCTGTGATGCTTTCAGCTGAAGATGCCAGGGACCGAACCTGGGATCTTCTGCATTCCAAGCAGATACTCTACCAGAGAGACACAGCCGAGTATCACATAGACATTGGTCCAGCAAAGGCTGTGAGGCCTTCAATGCTACTGCTAGGGGGTGGAGACACAGGCCCCTCCCCTCCAAGAGATGGCTACTGGAGCCGTGCCTGATCATGGCAGTGAGTACTGCAACAAGGCTGAGGTGGTTCAGGGTCCGAGTCCAAAGGCAGGACTGTTTCCCACGGCAAGCAAGCTGGCGCAGGCACCAGGAGCTCCTCCTGCAGATCAAAGGTGGCTTCTGGAGGGGTCCCAACTGTCAGAGTGAGTGACTCAGCATGCCTGGACGCTGGGGGGGCGCTACAACCCTCCATGTGTGGACAGGTGTTTTCTCCTTGAATGGGATGCCTCTCTTTGTCTTAACATGGGAACCCACCCCTCCTTCTCTCGCTTTGTCCTCTCTCACTTTACACGGCCTTCTGTGGAGACACACATATCTCTGCAGGGCTCTCCAGCAGAGCCAAGGCCCTCCTACTCCCACACACGTGATGCTGGACCAGCTGGCCACTTGCGACAGGGGAAGTGCTCTTGAGATGAGACTTCTCTCTCTCCTTTTGACTTCAGCCTGAATGTGCCCTGGATCTACTTGAACAAATGTAAGTTTACCTTTTTTGCAATCTACTTCTTGGAAGCTTTATTTATTTATTTATTTATTGCACTCAGTATCACGCTTGTCTGACTGGGTGGAACTCTGCTGTATCCCAATATTTGGCCTCACTCTGTGGTGGTGTTAAGCGCCCAGCTCCCTCCTCCTCTGAGTCTTCAGCCTCCTCATCTAAGGAGCAGTCTTCTGCATGCTGGTCCATGACCGACAGGCGCCGTCTGCAGATGTGGAGGCCAGACACTGAAGAGGCACTTCTCCACTCTGCCTGGCTCCAGCTCCGGGGGAGACTCCCTGTTCACCTGGCAGTAACCAAGCAAGGCCCAGGGCAGAGGCCGCACTGAGACATTTTCTGAGACTGTCACGATCCTGACTACTGTAGAGAAGAAAGGCCATGGCTCAGTGTTGGAGCTTTTGCTTTGTGTGCCGAAGATCCCTGGTTCAGTCCTTGGCAGTTTAAAGGATCTGGGCAGCAGATGTTAAGCAAGATCTTTTCTGCCTGCAGTCCTGGAAAAAACTAGACAACACTGATTCAAAAGGACCTTGGGTCTGGCTCCAGATAAGGCAGTTCTCGGTGCACTCCTAAGGATACTTTCCTGGAAGGAAGCCCACTGAATAGACTCGGGTGAGATTCTGAACCGACCTGCTCCGGATGGCACTCCATATCTGTAAGGAGCCCTGTGAACCAATTTTCTGCTAAAAAGCAGGACAAAAATACAATCAATAAGTAATAGACAGGAGGTTGCAGAAGGTGGCTCAGTGGTTAAGATGCTGAACTGCAGACCGGAAGATCAGTAGTTTGGCAGCTCGAGACCCCCGTGCCACATGATGGAGTGAGCTCCCATCTCTGGCCCCAGCTCCTGCCAACCTAGCTGTTCGAAAGCAAGAGATTGCAAACAGATAAATAGGTAATGCTTTGGTGGGAAGGTAACAGTGTTCCATGCACCTCAGCGTCTAGTCATGCTGGCTACCTGACCATGGAAACGTCTTCAGACAGCACTGGCTCTTTGGCTTGGAAACAGCGATGAGAACCACCCCCTAGAGTTGGATTTGACTGGTTTTTGAGCAAGGGAAACCTTCACCTTCACCTTCAGAAAGAGATGTGATTACAAGGAGCAAATGAAGTTTCGGTACCTCTCAAGATGTAATTCTGATAGTTCTGGTCCGCCTCTGCCCCCACTTTTATTAAGCATGTCAGGCCCTCGGCCACAACGAATTCATGAACCAAATCCTTGTCATCCTGTCAAGAAAAGAGAGACAGAAAGAGAAAGAAAATTAGAAATAAATAAGCTGCCCTGAGCCCGCTTGCGAGGAGGGCGGGGTAAAAATACGAAAAATAAATAAAATAAAATAAAATAAATTGTCATTTTTTAAAGTCCAGGAAGTATGCCCTTACCAAGTTCTAATGGCTTCTGTGATCTGTCTACTGATGCAGACAAGAACTACCATCATGGACTAGACAGAGATGGTAGCTGTCTGGTATGGACATGGCTGATGAATTCAGGTATATGTTGTTATCAGAGTCATTTCAGAACTGATGTAAAATCTGAAATAAGTAATAGATAAGAAAAGGAGTCCAGTAGCATCTTAAAGACTAACAAAATTTGTGGCAGGGTAGGAGCTTTCGTGAGTCATGGCTCACTTCTTCTAACAAAAACTCATACCCTTCCACAACATTTTGTTAGTCTTTGAGGTGCTACTGGACTCCTGTTCTTTTCTACTGCCACAGACAGACTAATACAGCTACCCATCCTGAAATAACTAAAATGACCTAAATGACACCCCTGGTAAACATCTCAAATTCCCTCAATGATCCTCCTTCCTAACCAATATTTTAATTGCTGTTTTTCATTTTCTGTATGCATTTTAACTACCGTATTTTTCGGACCATACCACGCACCTGACCATAAGACACAGGGGGAGGCTCGTGCCTTCCGCGCTGGTCGGTGGAGGCCTCGCGTGAGCCGGTGGCGGCAACAGGAAGAAGCCAGCGGCAGCGGCAACAGGAAGAAGCCGGAGGCGGCCTCGCGCGAGCCGGCTGGCAGCAATAGCAGGAGGAGCTGGCAGCAACAGGAGCCGGCAGCGGCGGCCTCACGCGAGCCACCGCTCCGGCGGCAACAGGAACAAGAGAGGAGCCGGCGGCGGCCTCGCGCGAGCCGGGCGGCAGCAACAGGAGCCGGCGGCGGCAGCAACAGGAACAGGAGAGGAGCCAGCGGCGGCGGCCTCGCGCAAGGCGGGCGGCAGCAACAGGAGCCGGCAGCGGCGGCCTTTTGCGCAAGCCGCCGCCGCCAGCGGTGGCAACAGAAACAGGAGAGGAGCCAGCAGCCTCGCGCAAGCCGGGCGGCAGTAACAGCAACAGGAGCCAGCACGGCGGCCTCGAGTGAGCTGGCAGCGGCGGGGGCATTGCGGCAGCAACAGGCACCCACCCCCCCTGGAATTTTTAAAGTCACTCCCCTGTCTTCGCTCCATAAGACGCACACACTTTCCCCCCCACTTTTGGGGGGAGAAAAAGTGCGTCTTATGGTCCGAAAAATACGGTATGTGTTTAGTTGTTTTAATGGTGTGTGTGACAAAATGCATTTTTTCTTTGGAGGTCTGGAATGAGCAAAACCTCCATTCTCAGCCTCTCCAGGTGTTGGGAAAACTTTGGAGGGCAGGGTAAAATAGGGCCTTCAGGCCGCAGCAAGTCCTTTCTGCCACAGTGTGTTTTATTCTAATGTGTGTTTGACTTTAATGGTTTTCAAATGTGATTTTATTAGGGTTGCCAGGTCCCTCCTCACTCCAGCAGAGGGATTTGGGGGGCATTTGAGGGGTGGGCAGGGATGCCCCAGCCCCAAGTGCGACCACATGCCCAGCCACCCCTCTCCCTCTACTCCTGCCAGATTTAAAGGGCTTCAGCTGATTGGTGTGGACCACGGTCCCTGCCGCTCAGCTGAAGCCCTTTAAATCTGGCAGGAGGGGAGTCAGAGGGGTGGCTGGGCGGGTGGTCACGCTTGGGGAATGGGCTTTCCCCACTGGCCAGGGGCAGATTGGAGCCCCCAAAAGCAGGGGAACCCCCCGCCCAGACCTGGGGACTGGAAACCACTGGTTTTATCACGTACATTTTATATTGTTAGCAGCCTTGGTAGCCCTTGTGGGGGCAGAAAGGAGGAATGCAAATTCTGTAAATAGATAAACTGAGGCATGGTGGGTGGGCAGCATGGAGGATGTGATTTGTGCCAAATGGCCACGGCAAGGTCACAATCTCTAGACCCTAGCATGCCCCAGACACATCCTGTGAGGTGCGTGTGATGGGGATTCCAGCCACTTCAAATATATCTGCAAAGCTGTAGCACGGCCACCTTAGATGTATCAGGCACGGACAGGGGCCTCCCTTTATTTACCCTAACACAGAAGGGACTGTCTCCGGAACATAGTGTGATGTGGAGACAGCTATAGGGAGGGCCCTGTCCCCGATGGAGGGGGCACAAAAAGGTTCTGTGGCACCACCAGACCAAGGATATCATCAGGCTCCACCATCCTTAAGATGTCCATGTTCTACAATAATAACAGTGTGCTGTCATTGCAACCGACTCACGGCAACCCCAGGGCCACGTGTTTTTTAAGGCAATGGGTGAGCAGAAGCAGTCTGCCATTGTCTTTCTTTTTATGGCAAGGCCAGTCTTCTTTGCGGGTAGCCCATCCCAGCATTGGTCCTGGCTGTGCCCACCACAATGTGTCAGAATTCCAAAAGTGCCCATGGGCACAAAAAGATTGGTGACCCCCTCCCCAGCAGGTTCCAAGTGAACAGCAAGACCTGCAAGCTGCTTTCCTTATACTTGGGCTGTCTGAGTGTGGATTTGTGCTCAGATTGGAAAATGGGCCACATTCACACTGGGACTTGTCTGGCGCACTCCTGTGTTCTGACGACACAGTAATAATACATTGTCATACAATATATATTTTTGAATTGGTACAAATTAAATGAAATAAGCAATACGCTGAGAAAAGATATACAGCCCTGCTGATGCAAACATGAGTCAAAAACACGGCACATGAAAAGACAACATTTTAATCGGGCTGCTTTTAACAGCATGGAATGAGCAATCTGATATCAAACTTTACAAATCTTATTAAGCTGTATTTTTTTCCTATAAAAGGAGGGGGATGTGGGGAGCAGGATATAGAAAAGGGCAACTTAAAACACGGCCATGCCATAGACATAAATCGGCACTTTGTGCATTAGATATTTTTACCATGTATTTATAACATAGTGGGGCTGACAGGGGGCCCAACCATCTGGATTCTGCAGAGGGAGATGAAAGGCATTCAGGCCCATTTCTCTGACATTAAAAGGAGAGTGTTTACATCTTTCTGAAGGAGGGTAATCTTTTCAGGCCATTAACTGGCTGATTTGCCAAGCCCGGTGACCTCAAATGTAAAAGGCTATTCTTGCAGCAGTGAACAGTTCCTGAGTCCCAGATTCTTTTCTCCGCCCCCCCCCCCCCCCCCCGACATTTGGACAACAGAGTTGAGGAACACTGTGCGCGCAGCAGATGCGTGGGGACCAGAGAAGAGGGAGAGAAGGAAGTGGTCCCTGGGTAGAACACTTGGACTGTCCAGTAATGCCGGGCAGATGAATGGCTTGCCTCCTCCTCCATCCGCAGCTGTTAAGGCAGCAAGGAGAAAAGCAGCCAAACCCAGAACGCTCCCAGAAGTTTCATCCTCAGCTCCTCAGAGGGAAAGGGTGAGCAGGGACAAGTGAGCAAGTGGCAGCCACTGAAGAACCATCAGCAGGGTCCCCAAGGTCTCACCAACAAAACACATTTGATTAACAGGGCTGCCAATTCCGGGTTGGAAGACTCCTGGAGATCTGGGAAGGGCAGGATTTGGAGAGGAGCGGGACCTCAGCAGGGTCTCTCTCCTTATTACATAACTGAGTGTTCGTGTGACTCTTTCCTCAATATTCCACATGCCACCCCAGCCTTTGGTCCCCTGGCCTGTCAATCAGAAGCTGTCCCTATCCACTGGCTGTGAGTGCTCATGTGCCGTTGGCTGGGGGCTGGGCCTGCTCCTCTTGAGAGCCAGTTTGGTGTCGTGGTTAAGTGCGCGGACTCTAATCTGGGAGAGCCGGGTTTGATTCCGCACTCCTCCACTTGCACCTGGCTGGATGACCTTGGGCAAGCCATAGCTCTGTACCAGCTGTTCTCTCAAGGACAGCTTGGGAAAGAGCTCTCTCAGCCCCACCTACCTCACAGGGTGTCTGTTGTGGGGAGGGGAGGGGAAAGGAGTTTGTAAGCCGCTCTGAGACTCTTAAGTAAGTGAAGGGCGGGATATAAATCCAATCTCTTCTTCTTCTTCTTCTCTTCCCCGCCCACTCCTTCAGCCACTGTGCCTTCTCAGAATTACTGGCAGACGGCTTTCTCTCTTGACAAAGACGCTTCTCCTGCTTCCCTCCTGTGGGGGGGGGGGGATTAACTGTTACCTCAGTGGCTGTTGGTAGGTGTAACGAAATGGCAGTTACCTGTGTTTGTAAGATGGCTGCTGTCTGTGGTTGTTTGTTTAAAATGTTCCCCCATAAGGTTCAATTGAGCAGTAGTTCCAGAGAGGGGCCTGCAGGAGTATCACTCACTGGGTTGAATGGGGCTTCCTCATCTGCTGGACTACAGTTCCCAGCGGCCCCAGGGCCAAAAAGTGCGGGAAAAGAGGGACTGTCCCAAGGGGTGGGGCACCATCAATACAGACCCCAGCCCCTTCAGGGAGGATTGAGTTTCACCCCTGTTGATTTATGCCCTGTTGGTTCATACCATGTGCCTACTCCTACAGTTGTGACTTATTCATATAGTTTGTGTATGTGTGCACTCCATAATAGTGTAAATAGTAAAATAAATTCTTCTATTTGGGCTAATAATCTGTGATACCTAGTGGTCTTCAGGCTCCACCTGGAGGTTGGCTACCCTAGGCGTAGCCGTCAGTGCTTCAGAGCAGGGTCTGCTCGATCCAGGTTCTTGCTGTAGAAGCTGAGTGGGTGATTTTGGACAAGTCAGACTTTCAGCCTAACCTACCTCACAGGGTTGTTGTGCAAGTCAAAGAGGGGAGAGCAGAAAGGTGTAAGCTGCTTTGGTCCCCATTGCAGAGAAAGACTACTTTTCCTCCTGGGAAATTTATTTATTTATTTAGAAGAAGAAGAGATTGGATTTATACCCCGCCCTCCACTACCCAAGAGAGTCTCAGAGTGGCTGACAATCTTCTTTCCCTTCCCCTCCCCACAACAGACACCCTGTGAGGTAGGTGGGGCTGAGAGAGCTCTTTCCCAAGCTGTCCTTGAGAGAACAGCTGGTACAGAGCTATGGCTTGCCCAAGGTCATCCAGCCAGGTGCAAGTGGAGGAGTGGGGAATCAAACCCGGCTCTCCCAGATTAAAGTCTGCGCACTTAACCACTACACCAAACTGGCCTTTTTAAAATCAATCCCACCCTCCTGGCCAAGAAAACATTGTTGCCAATCTCCAGGTGAGGGCTGGAGATCACTCAGAGATTAAGCACGGGGCTAGGCTCTTTGCAAGAAAGGCGTGGCTCTGCATTTGGCTTGCCGACCTCGCATCGCTCTCCCTGCTCCGGTAAGTGCCTTCCCCATCTGTTTTCCTTCTCTCTCTCTCTCTCTCTCTCTCTCTTTCTGTCTGTCTTTCGCTCTCTCTCTCTCTGTCCCCACCTTTCTTTATTTCCTTCTCTTTCTCTCTACCCTCCCCCTTTCTCTCTCTCTCTCTCTCTCCAACTTCCTTCTTTCATCTATCTATCTATCTATCTATCTATCTATCTATCTATCTATCTATCTATCTATCTATCTATCTCCCTCTTCCTCTCCCCCCCACCTCTTCCTTCCTTCCTTCCTTCCTTCCTTCCTTTCTTTTTGTTTCATTTTGTTCTTTGTGTTTTTATTTAAAAAATTATTGAAAAGGGGGGGGGATATAAAAAAGCAGAGAGCCTGGGAAATGCTGCTTGTGACAATATTTTTAATTTTTGAGAATCTCTTTAGTTTTTTCATGGCATCTTCTGCTTAAAAGTAAGTTTGAAGCCTGAGTTCATTGTTGTGTCTTGTTGGGAATGGCTTGCAAATATATGTGTGTCTAAAGTCTGTATTAAAGTGGTTTGGTGAATACTGCCATGCAAGAGAAAACATCTGAAAAAGTAGCTTCATTGTTGTGTGTGTTGGCAGAACACCTGACTGCTGCATGGGGGACTTTGGGGGACATCTGCAGAGAAATAGAGATGTAACTAAAAATGAGCATGGTCAGCAGCACTTTGGAGATTGCCTGTTTTGTGAAATTTAAAAAGTGGGCAGAGTTTCTGATGAAGATGATTGTCCCTCTTCTCCTGCCACTGGGCTGACATCTGCCTTTAATGGGCCAGCAAAGTTGATGTTCTTAAACCTCCTAATAAGAGAGATTTCTGCTTCTGAGGAGTTGACTTCCAACGATTGGTGATCTTGTGGTGGTAGTGACACTTTTATGTGGTAAAGACCACCTGTTCACAGGATAATTTCACCTGTGGGACAGACTCTGCATGGTAACCACTCCACTGGTACATAATTGCTTGTAAAAACTATTATAGTGTAATAATTCAGGTGGGTAGCCGTGTTGGTCTGAAGCAGCAGAACAAAGTTGGAGTCCAAAGTTTCATCCAAGGTATAAACTTCTGTGTGCATGCACACTTCTTCCATCTGAAGAAGTGTGGGTGGCACATGAAACCTTGAATAAAATTTTGTATCTTGAATAAAATAGTCCACAAATTACTCTTGTCCAGTGCATCCACAAACCTAGAAGAAGAAGATATTGGATTTATACCCTGCCCTTCACTACCCAAGGGAGTCTCAGAGCGTCTTTCAAACTCCTTTCCCTTCCTCTCCCCACAACAGACATCCTGTGAGGTAGGTGGGGCTGAGAGAGCTCTGAGACAACAGCTGGTACAGAGCTATGGCTTGCCCAAGGTCATCCAGCAGGTGCAAGGGGAGCAGTGAGGAATCAAACCTGGTTCTCCCAGATTAGAGTCCGCGCACTTAACCACTACACCAAACTGGCTCCTAGCATTGTTCTGTCAGTGAACTAGGGTTGCCAACTCCAGGTTGAGGAAATCCCTGGAGATTTGGGAGTCGAGGTTGGGGTTTAGGGGAAGGAGGGACCTAAGCAAGGCATAATGCCATGGACTCCACTTTCCAAAGCAGCCATTGACCTGATCTCTGTAGTTTGGAGCTCAGTTGTAATTCCAGGAGATCTCCAGACCCCATCTGTAGGTTGGCAACCCTAAAATATCATATTCAGCGTACTAGTTCTGCAGGAAGGCAACCTGATTTCCACGGGAACCTAACCTTTAGGAATTGATTCCAATCCACTGTGGGAATAATTGTTGGACATAAGATATTGGTTCAGGCAAGATTTTGTATAGATGAGACAGAAAATAATGTTTTTATTGGTTTTGTCAAAACTGTTTTGATAACAAGGTAAACAGAATAAGAAGCCAAAGGGGGATGTGGCCGGATGACCACACTTCTGGTAACATCGGGTGTGGCCTAATATGTTAATGAGCTGTGCTGTCAGGGGTGTGGCCTAATATGCTAATGAGTTCCTGCTGGGCTTTTTCTACAAAAAGAGCCCTGAATACAGGTATTTTTCAAGAGTAAGTAAGGCTACTAGAGAATCACAAAATGGAGGTGTAGCCTTCAAGATACAGACATATGTATGTAACCTGTTATGATGAGTTCTCTATCTGTAATACTTTGTAATTTTAAAATGCTAGTAGAGTAATAATAATAATTATTATGATATGATGTTTTTAGAGTTCATATTAAGAAGACATTATCTTTCTTGGAAGAATCTGTGTACAAATAGTATGTACCTGTAAGTTGCAATGATTCAAGTTGTCCTGGATTATGCATATATGAGTATTCATCTAATGTTGAAATTGTAATTTTTCCATATTTGTATCCTAATAACTTTATATATTGAATATTTATTGTTGATTTTAATCAGTGAAGGGTCCAGTTTGGAAGAAGAACTACGAAACGGAAGTTTAGTCCGGAAAATTCCGTCAAGAGATTCTGACAGGGCACTGTGGCTGAAGGAGAGGGTGGGGAAGAGGAGCAGACCCAGCCCCCAGCCAATGGCACGTGAGTACTCAGAGCCAGTGGATAGGGACAGCTTCTGAGTGACACATCAGGGAGCCAACTGATTTGGGAGTGTGTGGAATGTTCAGGAGAGTCCATGGTGAAAACAGAATATATAAGGAGGATAGGACATCTCTTCTTCTCTCTCTTATCCAGGCTTGGAGCTGTAGCAAATTAGCCTTTTTGAAGTTAATCTGTTCACAATAAGTTAAATGTACCTACACGCATAGGTCACACAAGATGTGCTTCTATTTTTCTACGTAAAATTTCTTTCTCTTGTTAGCATTGGAGTCAGGTCATCTTTATAACTGGTTTGAACAGCACTTTTCCCTTAATCGGGAAACATGGAAAATCAGGAATACTGTAAAAAAACTTCTGTTTTTGGAAGGCAAATGATTTTTTTTTACATTTAACCCAATATGGAGCCTTACGATTCCAAGCATGCAATTCCAAGCATGCAAAAGATAGTAAAGATAGTAAAATCCCATTAATGCCCCTCCAAGAGAAAATACCTGCAGCTTAAAAGTCCATGGAAATAAAGACCCATTCCTTAGAGCACCTCCTAAAGATGGTGCCTCTACCTCCACAGGAAGTCAATTCCAAAAGGTGAGAGGCATTATAGAAAAGGAATGGGCTCTGGAAGATGTGATCGGGGGCATGCTAAGTGGGGAAACAATGAGAAGGTGGCAAACAAAGATCCCTGGCTGAGGACAGATTGGCAGTCTGCCGCGCCTCTGCGGCGTGGCAGACTAAGGCGGGGGGAATTTCCTCCGCGGCGTGGCATTCGCACGCCGCCGGGAGGAAGCCGCCCGCAGTGTTCAAACTGTGGGCGGCTTCCTATGGCGGCGCGAGGACGCCGCGCAGCTCCCCGTCCCAGCGTGCGTTCACACCCGCTCCGGCGGGTGGAACGCGCGCCGCAGCAGCCGAGCACCACTTTGAAGTGGTGCTCAGCTGCTGCGGGAGGAGCGCAGCGCCGGACGCGATGCGTCCGGGCCACCTCCTTGGGGCAGATGCGGCCGTCTGAACAGCCACTCTGCCTCCGCTTTTGAAGCGGAGGCAGAGCAGCCAAGACTGCCAGTCTGTCCTCAGCCCCTGTTGGCACACAGGGATGTATAGGGAAAGACAGTCCTTCAGATATGTGAGCCCTAGGCCATAAAGTGCTTTAAAGGTCAAAGCCAACTCCTTGAAGTCTGAAACAAACTGGCAGCCAATGTTTAAAAACAAGCAAGATACAATAACGGGGCAATAATGGGGATGCTACATTCTGAACCAGCTACAGTTTGTGGGCTGTCTCCAGGGGCAGCCCAACACACAGCATGTTACAGTAGTCCAATTGTGAGGCTGCAAAAGCATGGAGTAGTCAATGAGTCTAAAAAAGGAAAGCACAAAAAACCAAATGCAGCTAACTGACCATTTATCACTGAATTTATGAGATATACCACTGTGACTTAACTGAGAATACTCATCAGTACCATAGCCAATTTTTTCCCCAATGGGCCAGGATCCAAAGCATGAAGTCCATGCAAGGAAACTTTTGTCTTGTGTCTTTCAAAAATCAGTCATCCATCCCACCTGGCAAACTGCTCTTCAAGCTGCCAGAGTTCCAAAAGCAGTTTCTGATATGTTCAGGTGGGTGGCCATGTTGGTTTAAAGCAGCAGAACAAAGTTTGAGTCCAGTGGCACCTTGAAGACCAACAAAGTTTAATTCTGGGCATAAGCTTCCATGTGCCACTGGACTCAAACTTGGTACAGTTTCTAATATGGTTCTGTATTCTACTGCTTGAACCCACAAATTTGGCAGTGCAAGTGCAAAATAGCTCTTATATACACTGAAGCTTAACACAGAAACAGGAAACACAGAGCATGAAGAAAGTGTATTCATTATGTTCTAGTTTCCTTAGGTTTCTTTCTAGGCCATGGCAAATATATCTGCAAAGAAAGGCTGTGCTTTGCCACACCAGAAATTGCTCAAAGGCCTCTCAAACTGGAGTGGTTCATGAAGACCACTTCTTGTTCTGAAATAAACCAGACAGATAATGGGATTAATCCCTGTCGAATTTCATTATTTAAGGCCCATGTATTAATGTATGGATACAAACTGTGCACAGGAATCCAAAACACTAGCAGAAATAAATGTTGGCATATATATATAATAAAATGCTATATATTACATTGGTAAGAAGACAAGAATTTCACTGTGGAGATCCAGTAGCATGTTAGTACTTGTAAATTCCTAATCACAACACTGTGACACACTTTTATGTTCCTGACTTAGAATTTACACATCACAGAGCAGGGGTCCCCAACGTTTTTGAGCCTGAGGGCACCTTTGGAATTGTGATACAGTGTTGTGAGCGCAGCCACAAATTGGCTGCCGCAAAATGGATGGTCTCTGGGTTCTGGACCACATCCAGCCTGTGTTGAGGACACTGCACTGGCTGCCCATAGCATACCAGATCCGGTTCAAGGTGCTGGTTCTAACCTTTAAAGCCCTATATGGTCAGGGGCCTGCCTACCTGAGGGACCGCCTTTCCCCAAATGTGCCCCAGAGAGCACTGAGGTCAGGCTCACAACACCACCTGACTCTCCCTGGTCCAAAACAAGCGCGGCTGGCGATCACCAGAGCCAGGACCTTCTCGGTGGCGGCTCCACACTGGTGGAATGAGCTCCTGGAAGACATCAGGGCCCTGCGGGACCCATTTGCAGGGCCTGCAAAACGGAGCTCTCCCACCAGGCCTTCGATTAGGAGCCGCCACGGATGGACGGGCCACTGGAACCTTTTCTGGCCTGGGATTTATGGGGTGCTGCACCCATTTCGGGATATGATCTGACCTGCTGCCATCATCAGTATGTTTTATCTGTGATTTTACTAGTAACCTATGTTGTTTTAACTGATGTATTTATTGGTTTTGATATTTTAACCTCTTAGCCGCCTTTAGCCAGCTTGCCCAGCAAGGCGGAATATAAATATGGATAATAAATGAATAAGTGTTGGACTGGATGTGCCAGTGGCCTGACCCAACATGGCTTCTCTTATGTTCTTTTGTTCTCCTGCACTCCTGCCAGTCTGGGAGAGAACGCTGTGGGTGAGCTAATGCCCATGGCTGGCCCCGCGGAGCTGAGTGGCCCCAAGGCCCTGGCTTGGCTTCCACAGGGCCCACCCCGCTGGGCTTTCTCCAGGGCCATTTTCACTTCCCAGCCCATTCCCCAATGGGCTTCATGACTATGAACCAACAACTCCCAGGTTCACAGAACGAGAGAATCACTGTTAAAACAGCTTATCATCTGCTGGGTAGAAATTTCCAACTGCTCCTGTCACAGAACTGACAATTTTAGTCAGTGCTTTGCTAAAATCACATTAGTTAGGAATAAAGACCTGTAGAGCAGTTCATTGATGAATGCCACTCATCCAGAAACCAGCAGGCTGGAGACATCATAACTGACCTCATGTAAGCTTCTCAAAGGGACTGGAGGAGTTTTGCATCAGCCAGAGGACAAATCTAGATAGGTTGGGGGGGGGGGGGACGACGGGGGACTTTGTGCAAAAAGTATAGTCAGACGACATGAGGAGAAACTGCAGAAAAGTCGAACCTAGGGGTAGAGACTCCCAAATATGTGTGGAAAAGGAGACAAACCCCTAAACTGTATGGGGCCAGCCAGACGTGGAGGGAATGTGTACAGAAATGGTCCTAGTAAGAGGGCAAAAAGCAAATATAAACTCCTTGTGCTGTATTACTGGTGCAAGCAGAAAGGGAGAGAAGAATTCTAAAGGGCAATGTGGGAGTCAAGTCAGACTCCACAATAGATTTTATCTTTGACCAAATCCTAGTCCTATTGCATTGCTGATTAGATGTCTCATGCTACTAGACTGCACTGACTTACACCGTATAATCCACATAAGGGAGCAAGCATGGTGTACTAGTCAAGAGTGTTGGACTAGGGTCCAGGAGACTCAGGTTTGAATCCTCACTTCTTCCCCGGAAGTGTACTGGGGGAGACCTTGGGCCAGTCACAGACTCTCACCCTAACCTACCCCACAGGGTTGTTGTGAAGATAAAATGGAGGGGAGGAAAGAAGGACACTCATGCTGCTTTGGGTCCCCACTGGGCAGAAAGGTGGGATATAAATAAACTAAATGAATGCATAAACTCTCCTCGAGTCTCAGTGAGAAAGGCAGGTTATATAAGTAACATAAATGGATAAAAGTGCAAAGAAAGGAGTTTTATCAGTGCTTGGCATAACATAATTTACTTTTTAAAGAGCAATGTCAAATCCAAAAGACACAAGATGAAATTTAACATTTCAAAATGCTGGTTTTATCACAGAGAAGCTGTGAGGAGACAGAAAAATATGTTTTCTCTTCATTGTGACAGGATTCCATCGGCCTCCTTCAGATGAAAACTCCTGGAGCCCGAATCTCCAGCAGGGCTGGGCTTTCCATCACGCCCTGCCCGGAAGCTCTGGAATCGCCTGTCACCGGCTCCAGCCCCGGAGGAGCCATCCATCATCCCCTTTTTATGAACAGGGGTGTGCCACACCTCCTTCCCTATCTCCACGAGGCTGCTGGAGAAGACTCCTTAGGGTGATTGATGACTCTTTCGGAAGAGAGGTGGGTGACATTTGATTTCTCTCACTGATAGGGCTCTGGGCCTCTGAACACCTTCCAGTTAATCTTTTCAACAGACTGGAGAAAAAGAGAGCGCTGCCCTAAGAGCTCTGAAAAGCACAATTGTTAGAAATGATTAATGGAATAATGACATAAATTTCAAAGGGAGTGGGGAGCCCTGCCGAGGAAACAAGAGAGAATTCATAACCGGTTTTGCCTTCAGCCCGACTGCCTTAGATTTGCGCTGCACCAGGACTTAACGGCAGGCAGAGCTGATGTGGGCTTAGGCGTAAATTGCTTCGGTTTAAAGAACATACAAACAAACAATGGCAACAACTACAGAACCCAAAGAGTTCTCTTTTACACCCTCCGGCCATTTGCCCCACCAGGACTGAGCCACTTGGGAGCCACCAGGCTGAATCCAGCCACAAATGATGGCCCACAGCAGAGGCAGTAAACCAGTCTTTTTTGCATGGCCCAGTACAGGCATCTGCAGGGCTGCGTTCAGCTCACCAGACTGCAAATCCAAAGTAATCCCAAAATGCAAGTGGATCTAATTCCTTTCGGCAGAAAAACTCATTACAAAGGGCTATGCAGAGATTGCATGTGTCTTATTTTCCCACTGGAGGGATTGGGGGGGGGGGGGGGGGTTAATGTTATTTTGCCTGTCTTTGGGACTGGAGTTGTACACCCAGATCTAAGCAGGTACTCTCTACCATTAGTTTTATTAGTGTTTAGAGAAGACAGGAGGTGAATACAATTTCCCCTCTTCCCACATGCATAAGTCTCTACATGGAGAGGAGCCTTATACCTTTCGGGTTCTTGAACAATTACATCTATGCTAATATTTCTCATTTGTTTTAATCTTTACATTCCATAAATAAGCCAATTAGTACATTTTAATATGCTAAATTAAAGAGGATGCATTTTATGTTGTTAAAGCAGCAAAGTAAGTTTAGGTTTGATAAGAAAGTAAGCACTGCATGTATTTCAATTTTTCCTAAGCAGTATTTTCTCTGAAAAAAATGGAAGGAAAAAAAGCTTCAAGATTTCTGGAAATTTTACATCTGTACCATGTATACGTGCCATTACTCGTGTTGAAATCCCGGCACACAGAGGACAAGCATGAATGAGTGTGGTAAGACAAGAAAGTAAGCCCTACATACATTTTCCCTACACTTTTAGTTTCATCTCTCAAAAAAAAAGCGTCAAGATTTCTGGAAATTTTACATCTCTGCCTTGTACACATGACATCGGTGCTGGTAGCAAGTCCAAGTCAGAGTCAACTCACGGCCACTCATAGCGTTTTTAAGGCAACACACACACACAGAGTTTGCCATTCTCTGCCTCTGAGCAGTGACCCTGGACTTCTTTGGTGGTCTCCCATCCAAGTGCTGACCAGGGCTGACCCAGCTTAACTTCTGAGAAGGGATGGGCATGGACCAGTCCACAGACCTGATTTTGTGACGGATCGGTGCCCGGTTCATGATCTGTTTGCTTGGTCCGTATATTTGCTGTTTTGATGGAACACCCATGGACCACAGTTTCTTCCCCAGTCTGTGGGCCAGACATCCTAGCACCCATTCAACCCCCACGGCCAGTGCAGTGTGCCACGAGAGGCATTTGAATGCATTCTGAGTTGTGACCATCACGGAACTGGTTCATAAACCGGGAAAGTCTGTAGAAGTTTGTGGTTCGTGAAAATCATGAACCACAGACCTCCACTTTGCTGGTCCGTGCCCACCCCTACTTCTGAGATCTGACAAGATTTATCCTGGGCCATCCAGGTCAGGGGCACACATGACATTACACATATGTAAATCAAGGCACACAGAAGACAAGGAGGAATGAGTCACCGGCCTCACATCCACTGATGCTCTGTCACCAGCTCGTGCGCATGGAATCTAAGTGCATAGGAGGCGTATGATGTACATAGGACCCCTTGTTACATGGAATGTCTGAAAATGCAGGGTTCACGATCATGAAGAGGGAGCCTGCACATACAGGCCATGCCCACAAGCTGGAGGCAGGGCACAGGAGGAAGAAGTGCCAGTGTGCACTCCCCTCTACACTTCCTTGCACGGGGCCTCACGTTCAGGGGACTAGAAGTCACCCAATATGTTGAACTGCCATGCTGGTGAAAAACAAGAGGTGATCTTAAGGAATAACTGCATGGATTGCAGGCTTTGTGTCCTTGTAACTTGGTCTTGGGTCATCAGATGCCTTGAGTCTGAGGAGGCCAGTTGTAATTATAAGTCTTTTAAAAGAATATGGAAAATGTAGTCCAAAATACAAATGTGCCAACCATTCCCCATTATTATTTACTTATCATGTGGCAGAATAACACACAGGAAGCATGTGATAATATAAAATACATAACCAAGTTGATACAACAGATATACAGACAGATTGAGCAATCCCCTTAAATACTCATATCTAAATTTTCAATCCACTCAATCGAAGCTGGGGAGAGTTCAGAGAGCTCTGTCAGATCTCCCTGGAGAGCACGATGCTCACATTACTGTGAAAAATGGAAAATAGTTTGGTGGGCTGTACCACAATTGCATTTGGGTCCAGGTATTTTGCCCCATTTAAGCAACAGGTCTGAACCACTGTCAAAGCCTGTTCATATTCTATTAGCTGTCTTCCATACTTTACGTGGCAAGTCAAATTATAAGGGCCTCTCATTGGTGTTTATCAGGTTATGGATGTGGGGTGGAACTGATTGCTTCCATGTTTGTGACCATTAATTCCTTAGATCGAAATTTTGAGATTCCAGGATTTGTGTAGATCTTATTGCTGGGGGTCAGGATAGGCCCATGTCAGCCATCTCTTTGTGGATGGGCAACTCTCTGGTTTCAACTATCTTTCAATATTTACAAAGAAGAGTATCTTGTCTTTGGAGATGCGGGGCGGGGGAGGGGGCGCAATGTAGAACATTGTGAGTAGCCAATAGGCCTCCTTGTGGGCCACCCTGAATAACACTAAAGAGAACTTCTGGCTGGCAGACAATTGTAGGATCTCCTGGCTACACTACACACATGGAAACCATTCCCCATGCTCTTCAAGGACACCACCACTGCTTCTATGTCTTGCTGACATTACCTTTGAGATTCAATAAATGATAACAAGATGGCATTTTTACACCTTTATCAAATACTACATTAAGTTGTTCCGGCCAGGCACAGCCAGAACTCGACCGAGACCCCCCCCCCCCCCCATCTTCCCCGTTGTCCCCTATCCAGCCCCCAAGGCTCTACCCTGGGCAGTCCCCGACCTTGAACGGAGCAGCTGAGGAGAAAGACAACCTCGCGGATGAAGAGAACAACGGCCTGGGAGGCCAAGAACTGGCCACCAACAGTGGGATGGCCAGAGACGGAACATGGCGTCACCCCAACCCCAAAGCTGAGGCAAGAGGCGGGCCATGGAGAGTGAGACCCTGGGTCCACGAGAGCCGTGGAGACATACGTTGGCCACCAGAGCAGGAGCCAGAGGTGATGGGGTGTCTCAGAGACAGGCAAAACCACCACCACCCTGCCAAGAAGACGGCAGTGATATGGTCTTTCTCTTGGCACCTTCACCAAGACCATGGCAAAAGCAGACAGATGGCCACGGGGAGCAGAAGTCTATTGAGCCAGCCAAGGTAGAGGACGCTGGCACAGCAACACCCAAGAGCCCAACTGAGCATCGGGGCTTATATATGTGGGCGGGCCAAGCCCGAAGGGAGAGGACAGCCAATGGGGGGAGGGCTGAGGAGCCGGGAGGGGCATAAAAGGGAAGCCCAGGCACGAGGCAGCCTGACAAATTCCAGAAAGAGAGAGAGAGCACAAGAAGGCAGAGGAGCAGATTGGGTGACCCTAACCCATCCCTGTTCATTCGGAGACCTCAGGCCTCCTTCCTTCAACAGTGGGCCTGGGGACGGGGTGACAGCCATTGGCTAAAGACCCCTGGGGGAGGAGGCGGGGCAGAACATAAGTATCAAAGGACAAAAAGTTTTCTCCCTTATGTTCAGGCAGTACAGAAAGCTTTCTTGACTAAGGTTCCATTATTCAGTCTCAGAGTATTCTCTTCAAACTGTTTTAAGCAATTTGGCTAAATTCGCCTGAGGGTAGGAGAGATGAGAAATAAATATTTGAGGGAAACAAATTCATGGTGGATCAGAACCTTTAATGAAACAACATATCAAATATTTTGCTCAAACCAGAGTCAGCCCTTCGAAGACAAACTGATCCAACCTCATAAGAGTGCTCACTTACTTGAAATATTTGTTTCAAGGAGAAGAGGGCCCGCCTCAGCTCCCTTCCACTGGAGTTGTACAGCTTTTCTGAAAGAAAAGACAAAATAAAGTAAAATAAAAACCTCTGTAATGAAAAACTGACCTATCCAAGTCACCAACAGTCACTTTAGCATGATATGGTCTGTTCCAGTTCCTCACAGGGTTGCCAGCTCTTGGTTGGGAAACACTTGGAGATTTGGGGGTGGAGCCTGAGGAGGGTGGGGAGAGGAGGGTGGAGGAGAGACCACAGCGTGGTATAATGCCGTAGAGTCTACCCTCTAAAGCAGCTTTTTCTCCAGGAGAACTGATTTCTGTATTCAGGACATCAGTTGCAGTTCCGAGAGATCTCCAGGCCCCACCTGGAGGCTGGCAACCCTATTTCCCCACAGTTCTTTTTAGCAGGAGAACTGTAGTTGTTTCCCCTTCGATGGCAAAGAGTTTGCTAGCACTGGTACAACCTGGAAGGGAACACCACGTTTAAGTTCCTTTTTCCTTTGGAACCACAATGGGAGGAAGAATGTGGATTTTCCATGTGGCCTGCAACTTGGTAAATCCTTCTACAATCCTGAGTCCTGGAACCCCATGGAAGATAGTTAAATCTACAGTTAAAGTTTCTGTTGATTAATTGACCCAACTAATCAATTACAGACTGTAGCCGTAACACAGCAACCCCCCCCCCGACATGCCAAATAGCTAAAATACTGACCCTTGATGGATTGCTGTTATCATGATTGTCCATAATGCCTTTTCTCCCCTTTTGAATATTCCATTTATTCCTTATTTATGCACCATCCCTACAGATGTCATAGCTATCCACTAGGAACACTCCTTACTAAGAGAAACCAGGCAAGAATACAACTCCAAGTACTAGCAGGGTCAACCACAGCAAAATGAATAAAAATGGTGAAAGGTGCTCAAAGATGAGAAATTTTAAAAGATGGTACAATTCAGCTTGAGGCCCTTTGAAATGCATTTTGTTCAGTGGGATACAAGAAAGAGACCTTCTTGCTGGATTAAACCCTCATAAGAACATCAGAAGAGCCCTTCTGGATGAGACCAGCGGTCCATCTAGCCCAGCATCCCGTCTCACACAGTGGCCGCCAACCATTCCCTCTGGAGGGCCAACAACAGGGCAGAGAGGCCGAGGCCTCCCCTTGATGTTGCCTCCTGGCACACTGGGATTCAGAGGCTGACTGCCTCTGAACATGGAGGTTCCTCTCAGTCACCATGGCTGGCAAACCCATGAAACCATGACAGACCTATCCTCCATGAATCTGTCTGATCTATGTAAAAAGAAAAGATGGGGGTTTGAAAGGAAGTATGTTTTGGCCCTCTTTTTGTGAAAGAAGAAAATGCAATGGACATGTGTTGTAATCCCAATAGCCTCTGCCAATATGAAAGAGACACCATAGCCATTGTTTGCAGACTTCCCAACCAATTTTCTGTCCTTGGCGCTCAGCAGAGGGCCTTTGGACCAGTGCTCTCTCTCCCCACCCCTTTTGCAGTTTGCACTAGGGCTTCTTCCTTGTGCAGCTGACAAATCCCCAACACAAAACACTGCAAAGAGGAATCTCTCTTTTGGGCTCTGGGACTCATATGTACATTTTAATCATCCCAGCCCAAGAATTAATTCATTGGCATGTACAAGTACATTACATTTCTTGGCTGGTGACATCAGAATTTTGTCAGGAAAGCCTGTGTTTGCTGGATTTTCTGTTTCATTGTCTGCTTTACTGTCTTCGTGCACAAAATAAGAACAAAATTCTTTCTTGGAAAGATACCACCATCTGGTCTTTGTTAGAGCTAAATTCCCTTCATTTTCACACGTGTTACTGACACAGTTACATTCGGGTCACCAAATAAGGGGTTATTTGCACAGGTTTTTAAGAGCCCTGGAATGGTGTTTTTTAAAAAAATAAAGAAAATAAAGAAAGCATCTCTCTGCATTTACAAACCCTGGGCTCATAAACCATCTGGGTGATTTATGGCCTCACAACCAATTATGCTTGAACCACATAAACAAACAAACAAAAAATAAATCCCCAACAGATTCTCAATTTGCTTCCAGAGAGAGCAAACCAATTTGAGACCACACAGCACCCCAGATCCCAGGCCTTAAGTAGACAGTCAAACACCGCCATATCATAACTAAACTGTAATAGGTTTTTGGTATTCGGGAGGTTAATGTGTATTGCAACATTTTCTCCCCCCCACCCCCTTAGTAAAAATGAAATATTAACTACATTCTAGTCGAACCTCAAGTGCAGGGCCTGAACCTCTCCACGCAAACTACTCTCCCTCCCTCCCCTGTAACCCTTGATCGCATCAGCTCAATTAGTCCTGGGGAGGCCATAATTTATGTGGAATCAGCTCTTCATGTTATTGGCAAAGCTAAGCTAACATCTGGCTACACGTTAACAGGAAGCAATTTTACTCAACTTGCTGCGGCCCAGATGACCTCCTTGTCTCCCCTCCGTGACACTGCTCCATTGCTGGTAATTGCAAAGATGGCCTGCTTCTCAGGTGTTCTTTCAAGAACTCTGTGAGCAACATTATATCACCAGGGTAAAAAGTGTTGACTCCAGATTTGTGTGGTGGTGGTGGTGGAAAGTGCTGTCAAGTTGCAGCTGGGTTATGACGACCCTGTGGGGTTTTCAAGGCAGGAGACGTTCAGAAGTGGGTTGCTTGCCTGACTCTGCAGAGCAACCCTGGACTTCTCTATCATCCTTCAGTACTCCTTTTACTGCTTGGTCATCCAAGGACCCCACCACCTCCCTGGCTGGTTTCCTACTTCTAATGTATTTGAAGGAAGTTTTATTGTTGGTCTTTATGTTTTTTGCGATAATGCTCCTCATATTCCTTTTGCCTGCCTGATCACAGGCTTGCGTTTCATTTGCATGTTATTTGTTCCCTTTTATCAACCTCACTGAGACTAGCTTTCCACCGCTTAAAGGAATCCTTACCTTTTACAGCTCCCATTACTTTGTTTGTTAACCATGCAGGCCTTTTTCTATACATATTTGTGCCTTTCCTAACCTGCGGTATATTTTTTTTCTGAGCTTCTAGGATTGTAGATTGAGGAGGGACTTGTGCTGTGTCTACCGTTTGTTGTATTTTGACAGCATGCTAACTCTGTCCCTGCGCATGTTCTCCTGTTGACATGACAAGAGCTAGAAGTGCACGGGCTGGGTCCGGGGGGCTTGGGTGGCCTATCCCAGGTTGGAAAATTCCTGGAGAATTGAGGACAGAGCCTTGGGAAGGAGGAGCATCAGGGGAGGTACAATGCCATAGAGTCCACCCTCCAAAGCAGCCATTTTCTCCAGGGGAACTGATCTCTAGAGCCTGGAAATCAGTTGAGGTTCTTGGACATCCCCAGATTCCACCTAGAAGTTGGCAACCCGAGGCTTTGGGGCTGTAATCTCTTCCTCTGCTGCTCCTTCTCTAATGCATCAAAAAACCCACTCTGCATTACCCATCGCTTGCTGTAAGCCAAATGCTTGGCACAGAAGGGAATGAATATAAAACAAAAATCTGGATGTTTTTCAACAGGCATATAAAACTAATTATTGCAGCATGCCGTTCTTCCATTGAATGTCAGACAAATTAAACTGGTGCCCTGCCGGGGGGGGGGGGGGGGGCGTCCCTTGAGATGATGCCAAAACAGGGCTTTCTTCTAAGCTTTGTTTTTGTCTGCAAAAGCTAACAATAAATCCACTGGCAAGACCACGCACTTTCCTTTTCATTCACATACCCCAGAAAAATATGTCAGTTCAGGAGTGGGTCCTGTCATGGGCACAGGGCCCATTCATACATTAAGCCAGTTCTTTGGCAAGTTTGATGCTGCTCATTCCCCCACCAAGTCCAGAGATCTTGCTCTCAGCAATGTACCTGTTTCTTAACCTCACCACGGAGGACCGGACAGACAGAGCCACGACATGGAGCGAGGGACAGACCAGGGGGATTTCTCAGAATGCAACAGAAAGACTGTCTGGGAACAGACACTGGCATGATGCACGCACTTTTCTTCAGTCAGTTTCTACACTAATTTCAAGGCTCCAGTTTTGAGATTCCGTGTACACCTCCCTGTGCATGAAAACCCATGTGCATGTAAAAGATGGAGAGATCTGTGAGAAATGATATTGTCATTAACTTTTTAAATAATTGTGCCGGGCGTGAGCTAGCAGACACAACCGTGGCCGCGTAGAATTGTCTCTTTGCGGCTTTGACTGCCATCTCATGGGATCTCATAAACGTCCTATAAGATGCTCTTGATGCTTCGTCATGAGCTCCCCCACCACCGTCTCTCTAGTTGTCTGAGCCCTCATTTCATTTGCTGCAGCTCCTCAGTGAACCAAGGAGCCCACTTACAGCGAGGGCACAGAGGGCGTCGGGGGGGGGGGCAATTTCTTTGATGGCTGCCAAGAGCCGGCTCTGCCAGTCCTTGACAAGCTCATCTAATGAGCCACCAAGGGGCATGGGGTCCCGCAGAGCCATCAGAAGCCGCTGAGGGTCCATCTGACTGCACGGGTGAGCCAAAATGTGCTCGCTGCCCAAATGGGGTCGGGGTGACACATTCACATGGGCCTTCAGGGCATGGTGGTCTGTGATCCCGTCCACTGTAACTCCCGTCACAAAGATCAAGTCAAGCGTATGCCCGGCCTGGTGAGTAGGGGCCATTACATATTGGGTGAGTACTAGAGCCACTGAGTTGCAACCAACGTATGGTGACCCCACCAAGGGGCTTTCAAGGCAAGTGAGAAGAATAGTGTTGCTTACCCATAACTATTGTTCATCAAGTATCTTCTGTGCAGGCACACATGGGGACTGCACATGCGCAGACCTGCCGATGGGTGCGTATACAGCTTTAAGCCTCCAGAGGGCACTGTGTGCAGGGGCCGAAAGCTTGGCTCTCCCCACAGCCACATGCTTCTGTACACCAGTGCCGCTCACCATCAGTTCCTCCAAGCCGCCGAGAGGATGTAGTGGGGCAGGAGGGTGGGTACGTGTGCCTGCACAGAAGGTACTCGATGAACAACAGTTAAAGGTAAGCAACCTTGTTTTCATCCTTGATCTTCTGTGCAGTCCCACATGGGGGTTCTAACAAGCTCTACAAGGAGGTGGGAACAGGCTTGCCTCATTTAAACAGAGAATGGAGAACAGCCTTTCCAGACTCTGCATCCCCTCTGGTTGCAGAATCCAGAGAATAATGTCGCACGAAGGTATCAGAAGAAGTCCATGTGGCAGCTTTGCAGATCTCCTCCAAAGGGAAACCACCCCAAAACACCATTGAGGATGCCACAGCTCTGCTGGAGTGAGCCCGCACCTCCAGAGGGGAAGGCAAATCAGCCAAGTCATAGCAATACTTGATAGTCTACACCAACCACCAGGAAAGGGTTTGTGGGGTAGCCCGTTTCCCTACCCTCGAACCTGCAAAACATATAAACAGAGAGCCCTTCCTACGGTAGTCAGCCGTTCAAATAAAAAACTAAGGCCCTTCTAACATCCAACGAATAGAGCTCCCGCTCAGTTTCAGAAGTGGGGTTTGGGAAGAAAACAGATATCACAATGCCTTGGGACAAATGAAATTTTGGCACAACCTTAGGACAAAAACTCAGGCTAGGCCGAAGGACTACCTGTCCCACGAAAAAACTTTGTCTGGCCAAAGTGATGGCCACCAAAAAGCAAACCACCGTGGATAAGAGGGCTCAGGGACAAGTGGTGGGAGGCTCAAAGGCGTCCACATCAAATCAGTTAGAACTAAGAAGAATAGTATGGGGAATAATATGGTCTCTCGGAAGACACAAGTTGGCCAACCTTTTGAAGTTTTGTCAAAAAGTAGGGGAAAAGGGAAGAACCCTCCCAGCCTTTGTGGAGGGAGGAAATGGCTGAAAGATGCACCTTGAGGGAAGAAAAACCTGAACCCACATTCTTTAAAGCCATCATGTAATCAAAAACCTCACTGAGAGGTGCTCTATGAGGAAGGACACCCCAGGCTCTACACCACTGGGAAAAACAGTTCCACTTAAAAGCATAAGAGTGCCTAGTGGATGGCTTGTGAGAGTTCAGAGGGACTTCAGACACTTCTTGGGAAAAACTGTGTTCCCCACAATTAGCCAGACTATCAAATGGAGTTTGCCAAGGTCATGGTGGAAATCTCCATTAAGCATTATCAAGTCTTATGCTTTGGGAAAGTAAACAAAGTGAACCTGGGCCAGGTCCATAAGAGAACAGAACTACACTGGCCGGGGCCAGAAGGGTGATACCAAAAATAAATTTGCTTGTTCTTGCCTGGCCTTCCCTAGCTCCCTGACAATGAGGGGAAGAGGCGAGAAAGCACAGAGGAGTCCTTTGTCCAGGAGATCTGGGAGGCACCTCCCAGGGATCCCTTCCTGCAGCCCACCCGAGAACAAAACTTTCTCACTGGAGTGGTGCCAGGTGGCGAACAAATTGATTTCTGGTGTCCCCCAGGTTTTGAAGATGGGAAAGTGGTAACCCAAGATCAGGGATAAGGTTCTCATCCTTCTGAGTCTGTCTGCCGGTAGGCCGAAAGGTCTAGGCTTCTGCTTCGCTGGGCTTTAAGGTGGCTGACTATGAGGTCATCATGGCTGGGTACCAGCTTTTCTTGTGAGAAGAAGAAGAAGAGATTGGATTTATACCCCGCCCTCCACTCCCCAAGGGAGTCTCAGAGCGGCTTACAAACTCCTTTTCCCTTCCCCTCCCCACAACAGACACCCTGTGAGGTAGGTGGGGCTGAGAGAGCTTTTTCCCAAGCTGTCCTTGAGGGAACAGCTGGTACAGAGCTATGGCTTGCCCAAGGTCATCCAGCCAGGTGCAAGTGGAGGAGTGGGGAATCAAACCCGGTTCTCCCAGATTAGAGTCCATGCACTTAACCACTACACCAAACCACTACACCAAACCACTACTGGAGGGAGGGAGGGAGGGAGGGAGGATCCTCTAGCCACTGAAGTTCCAGAGATATATGAAAATGTATTCTGCCTACCTATTGCTCAGTCAAGAGCATTTTGGTTCAGGTTTCCGGTCAGAGGAATGGAGGTCTGACACGCTTTGCAAGTGTGCAAGGCGGACAGCGGCTCTTCTTGACAGCTTGGGTGGACAAATCCACCTGACGCAACCTCACACAGGTAGTGTGAGGACTAGCAAGCAATATAATCCAGGTCTGAGCAAGCTCGGTGAAGGAAAAGTCTCGGAGGAGACTTTTACAACACCTTGAGCACTGCAGCCGAAGAAGATTCCTGCAAGTATCTCTAAGGAGCCGAGCTGAGCTGATTAAATCAGCATAAAACCTCCAATTCCCCTGATTCCTTAACAAAGAAGACAAAGTTTAAACGTTGGGACCACATCTGAAGCGAAGTAACAACATAAGGTAACAGAAAAAATGTTTTTGCCTTACCATTACCGCGTTTTGAAAAACGAAAAGCAGATCTGGTGAAGCAATAGACTGTCACAGATTGGATAAGTGCAGTTTTGAAACGTTAAAAAGCTGAATTTGAACTTAAAAAGCCAAAAAAACAAGTTGTTTAACATTCCTGCGGTTAAGAAGAGTCGGGAGGGGGAGCCAAGCATCGCGAGACAAAGAGGGGAGGAGGGAACCAAGCATCGCGAGACCAAGCTGTGAGGATTGAGACAGGAAGTGACGGCTTGAGGAGCAGACAAGAAGGGAAACGGAGAAGAACCGGAAGAAAGCAAAGGGGACTGTAAAAACTGCCGGACCAAAAGGACTACAACAGGAAGTGACGTGCGGAGAGCAGACAAGTAAGCAAGAGGAAGGGACAAAAGGAAACTACGGCAAGCCAGAAGCAAGGTAAATAGACTGTAACCTTTGACACGAACCATAGAGGAGTTCCGCCCGCCATTTTGGATTTATAAAATTTTTTAAACATTAATATTTCAAAAACTACATAACTTAGAAGGCTAAAACCAGTGGAATTTGAACTGGCAAGACATGCTTGTCTGAATACACTAATTGGTGACTGATTTGGAAAACAAGAAAAAATAGATCTTTTTTAAAGTGACAAGACGGACCGCGGACTGAGATCGAGAGCAGCTACATGGTCCTCCCCTACAATGGCAGCAAAAAAAGAGAGAGAACTGTTAGCTGTTATGGAAGCAATGGGAAAAAAAATGCTGGATGCAATAGGGGAGGTAAATGCAAAAATGGCAAGCGCAATTGGAGAAGTGAATATTAAAATAAATGCCATAGCTGCACAAGCAGATAAAATTTTTATAGATTTAAAATCCGAATTACAAAAGTTAACCACTAGAACACAAGACATAGAAACCAAAGTAAAAGAATTGGAAGAAAATACTCAAAAAACAATAAAGGATAATGACAGAATGGAAAAGATGATGCACTATAGAGACATGCAAAACCATCTGAGATTTAGAGGTATAGAGGAAAAATTAGGTGAAGATATTTTTACAAGAATGCAAGAAGCATTAGCAGATTTTTTACAAGAGGAGGAGGAAGCTGTTAAAGAACATATGGATCTTGTTTACAGAGTCAATTCTACGTATGCAAGAGACAAAAATATACCAAGGGACGTAGTAGTTCAATTTACAATGAAGAGGACAAAAGAACAAATCTACAAGAAATGTTTTACAGACTCCTTTGAAATAGGTGGAAAGAAAGTTATCGTAATGAAAGAACTGCCCAGAGCAATTTTGCAAGACAGGAAAAAATTCAAGCGTCTGACAGACAAACTGAAAGAGAAAAAAATAAGATTTTGTTGGGAGATACCACAAGGACTGAGTTTTTATTATGGTAACAACAGAATAGTGATTAAAAATTCAGCAGAAATGTACGCCTTTGTTGGTGAGAACAAGGAAGAATTTGGTGATATTTAAGACTACAACAAGATGGATTATAAAGTACTTTCATGGAATGTAAATGGACTTAATTCACCCCAAAAACGTAGAATGGTAGGTCACTGGCTGGAGAAACAAAAATGTAGTATAATTTGTATACAAGAGGCCCATTTTAAGAAACAAGACTACAAATATTTAATAAGAAAAAAGTTGGGAGAAGAATTTTTTTCATTGGCAAGTAATAAAAAGAATGGAGTGGTAACATATGTCAAAAAAGACTTGGAACCCAAACTAATATTTAAAGATAAAGAAGGAAGATACTTAGCTATTGAATTTTTTTTACATGGACAGAAGACTTTGATTGTGAATATTTACGCCCCCAACGGAGCTAAAGAATTTTTTTTTAAAGAACTACAAATGGAACTGGACAGTGTAAACTATGATCAAATCATGATGTTGGGAGACTTTAATGGGACTGTGAATAATAAAATAGATAGGCGCTCAAAAAGAAAAGATGACACACTAGGGAAACTTCCCAAAATTTTTTTTGAATTGATAAAACAGGAAAAGCTGGAGGATATTTGGAGGAAGGTTAACCCACAAGGGAAAGATTATACTTTTTACTCTAATAGGCATGATTCACATTCAAGAATTGATATGATCTGGATGTCTACTAATTTAACATCTAAGACAAAAAAAGTTGAAATTCTACCTAGAATAATCTCAGACCATAATCCTTGTCTATGGACCTCTGGGCAGACAAAAAGATAAGGGAGATGGAGAATAAATGAAGACTTATTAGACAACCGAGAAATAGTTTAAAAATTACATGAAGAGACAGATTTATATTTCCAAACGAACATACAAAAAGAAGTAAAAATTCAAACTGTGTGGGATGCGTACAAAGCAGTGATGCGAGGATTATTGATATCACTGAATGCTAAAGACAATAAAAAGAAAAGAGAACAATAGGAAAACATTGTACAAGCCATTAAAGTAAAAGAAAAGGAACTGAAGAACAGACCAGGAAAAAAGAGACTGCAAAAGGAAATTTGGATGTTACAAGACCAAGCAAAAGCTATTTTGAATCAAGAGACTTACTGGAACCTGAAAAAACTGCAACAAAAAGCATTTGAAGGTGCAAACAAACCTGGAAAGTATTTAGCATGGCAATTAAAGAAAAAACGTGAAAATAAATTTATTACTAAAGTGATACGGGACAATATTGAAATAATAGACAATAAGGGAATAAAAAGAGAATATGCAAAGCTTTTTAAGAAGGAAAATAAAGACAGAAAAAGGATTAAAGAATACCTACAGTCATTAAAATTACCAAAACCAACAGAGAAAATCAAAGAACTACTTAACAGCCCAATATCACTACAAGAGATTAAAAATGCAACAAATGACTCAAAACTAGGGAAAGCACCTGGATCAGATGGATTTACAGCTAAGTTTTATAAATCGCTACAGGAATCCATCTCACCAGTGTTATTGCTATTAATGAATGACATAGGAGTGACAGGTGAGGTCCCAGAGACTTGGAAAGAAGCAACCATCTCACTCATTCCGAAAGAAAGTCAAGATTTAACCGATGTTAAAAATTATAGACCAATTTCTTTGTTAAACAATGACTATAAGATTTTTGCCAAGATTATAGCTGATAGGCTTAAGGAACATCTTAAAGAGACTATACAGACAGAACAAGCAGGATTTTTACCTAATCGCCAAATAAGAGACAACTTAAGAGTAGTAGTGGATGCTATAGAGTACTATGATAAACATCCAGAGAAGGAAGTGGGCTTTCTTTTTTTAGACGCGGAGAAAGCGGTTGACAATTTAAATTGGGATTTTATGTTTGAAGTGTTGGAACATCTTGAAATTGGAGACTATATGCTTAATCTTATTAAGTCAATATATAGTGAACAGAAATCCTCTTTAATAATTAATACATTTTTGCTTTAGTATAAATTAATTATTTGATTGACTATATTGGTCTGGGGGGGAAATATTGATTAATTGGAAGTTATATATAGATGGTTGCACTATGAACTCTGGAGTATTGATGAATTAATGTAGCACTACAAATTAATTGCATATTGATTATTTTGATTTTGGGGGAATATAGATGAACTGGGGGACTATAATCATTCTATGATATTTGGATACAGATGACCCTACTATAATCTTTCTCTGGCCACTAGACCCTTAGGGTAGGATTAGTGATAAATTGAAGTCTATAAACTGATTAATTGGGGGGTCACAAGCAACTGGGGCCATATTTGGGAAGCTTGTTTTTTGACTGTTGGGGGCGTGGATGAAATTAATCCCGTTATTTTCTTTAATCTCCTTATTGAGGGGATACAAATTGAGGAACAGGCTTTGTGTCCATTAGGGCGGGGTAAATTGATTATAGGGATTTGACAAGGCGCATAATAATTGATGATACCTGATTACCAGAGGGTACAATAAGGAACTTAATTATTAGACAAGTATATAATCAAACACCTTTAATTTGACCATTTTAAAAACTTGGCTCTGGTATATTGTTGAAGCGGCTTTAAGCTACCAATATGTCTAGTGGAGCTAGGAAAGGTTCGATCTCGGGCGCTGGCCAAACTAACCCTTCACCTAGCCAAACTACACAGTCCAAAGCTGGTCTTACAAACCTCTCACAAATGAGTGTCAAAGATCTAAACCTACAGATCCATGAGAGCATTTCTCAAGCAATGAATCAGATTATTCAAGAAAGTTTGCCAAACCTAATTACTAAAGCCATGGAACCAATTCAGTCAAAGTGGGACAATTTTACCCAACAGACGTCAATGCAATTGGATGAATTCAAGAAACAGATACTTGAGAATAAACAGGAATTGAGAAATCTGAATGAAATAGTCAACAGGAATGAAAATAAAATTCATGATGTTGACTCTGAAATGCAAGACTTGAAAACAAAGTTTGACGCCATGGAAAATTCCCTTCTATCGCTTGAAATGGAAAGAGCCTCTAATATTCTCAGATTTCAGAATATTCCTGAAGCCCAGGGTGGGAATATCAGAGACACCATAGTGGAAGCACTATCCCAATTTATGAGCTATGAAAATACTGAGCCTATGGGAAGTGAGATCGAGTCGGCTTTTAGAAGGAATACGGCATGGCCAAAAGGAATAAAACAGCAAGAGAGGTCCATGTCAAATTCACAAAACGATCCACCAGAGACAGAATACTTGACAAAGTTAAAACCACACCTTTAAATATCCAAGGACATGAAATACAGATATTAAGGGAAATACCCTGGCGAATTAGGGAGAAGAGAAGGGGATATCAACGGCTCGCGAGTTTGTTGAGAGACAACGAGATTAATTATAAATGGCAGTATCCAGAGGGAATTTTATTTACCTTTAGAGGGAATAGATATAACCTGACATCTCTCTTCAAGATGGAAGACTTTTTGGTCAAATTTGGATCGGAGTTGGGTGAACAACAAAATGACTCTGAAGAGGATTCTGAAGAAGAAATATCATCCCAACTTAGTGCAGCACTCAAGAACAAGAACAAAGGAAAGAGATACAAGCCTTTTACTCCATCAAATGTAACCACGAGGTTGCAACATAGGAAAGAAGAGACAAAAAAGAATACTAACAATGGAAATGAAGAATCTCAAAGTACTATCAATTAATATCAACGGCCTGAATGGCCCACAGAAAAGGAGAAGAACCTTCCACCAACTTAGCAGAATGAAGGCGGACATCGTCTGTCTACAAGAGACACATATAAAAGAAAAAGATATTAAATATTTGGAATTCAAAAAATTGGGGCAGAAATTTGTTTCTGTAGACAAAGATACCAAGAAAAGAGGTGTAGTCACTTATGTAAGACCATCACTGCAGAACTGGTGTACGCATCTGAAAACGGTAGGATAGTGATAGTTAAGATTTTTCGACAATCTAAACCAATGTTGCTTGTTAATCTATATGCTCCTAATCAACACCAAGAGCATTTCCACCACCTGCATCAGCAGTTAATCAAATATACATGCGAAGAGATCTGTTTAGTCGGAGACTTCAATGCCGTGGTAGACTCAAAAATGGATAGAAAATGTTCCAGACCCAAAAAAGCAAAAGGTAATCAACTTCCGTCATCGTTCTTGCAACTGACAGAGGAACTTAAGCTAGTTGATGTCTGGAGGATTCGGAACGTACAGAAAAGAGACTTCACCTATTTTTCACCACGTCACCGCTCTTGGTCCCGAATAGACATGATTTGGACATCTATCACAATATTACGTGACTTGAAAGAAATTGAAATACTACCTTCCTCCTTCGCAGATCACAATCCATTGGAAATGACAATACAGGGCTCGGGGAAAAATACAAGATGGACATTGAAAACGTGGCTATTATCTAATCAGGATTTCCTCAAAGACACTAGAGAAGAATTCGCCTTTTTTTAAAAACAGAACATAACATCTGAAATGAGTATTGCAACAGTCTGGGACGCCTTCAAAGCCTATGCAAGAGGGAGAATAATTAGACATCAAATATGGCAGGCTAAGAAGGACAGAGAAAAATATTCAGCTTTAATAGAGTCAATTCAGAAAGATGAGACACGTTTGAAAAACATGCCGCAAATTGAACAATACCAAGCCATTCTAAAGAAATCCCAACACTTGTTAAACTGCTATCTATCTCAAGAAATGGCTAAAAAGCTGATGTATGCCAAACAAGCCTTTTTTGAGAATGCGAACAAGCCATCAAGATGGCTAGCGTACAAACTACGGAAAGAACAGGAGAATAGGTACATACGTAATCTAAAAGATGAAGATGGGGAGAACACCTTTGAGTTTGAGGACCTTAAAAGAATTGTGGAAGATTTTTATAAAAGATTATACCAAAAAGAGGGCACTTTAGTGACAAACATGGCTTCCACAATAGATCAGTTTACGTTCGGGAAATTTTCGGAGGAGCAAAGGGAGCTTCTAAATGGAAAAGTGGAAACGGTTGAGATAATGGAAGCCATACAGAAAATGAAAACAGGGAAATCACCGGGACCAGATGGCCTTCCTTCTGAATTTTATAAAACCTTCAGGGATGAGCTGATAGTACCTTTACAAGAAACCATAAATAACATCCACGAAAATCAGAAAATTCCGAATTCCTGGAAGGAAGCGTTGATTACTTTAATACCAAAAAAAGATAGTGATTTAACAGATATTAAAAACTTTAGACCTATATCTCTTCTCAACGCTGACTATAAGATCTACACTACTATTCTAGCTACTAGATTGAAAAAGGTCCTGGCAAGTTTAATACATCAAGACCAGTCCGGGTTTCTTCCTCGAAGACAAACACGACATAATGTACGCAACATCTTGAATGTGCTAGAATATTACGAGTCTCATTCGGAGAAGCAAATGGCGCTACTATTTTTGGACGCAGAGAAGGCGTTTGACAACATCAATTGGGAATTTATGTTGACATTACTCTATAAATGGGATTGTGGAGGAAGGTTCTATTCAATGGTTAAAAACATATATGAAGACCAGGAAGCAAGAGTAATAATTAATGGAGGCCTCACTGCTCCAATCTCCATCCAGAAAGGTACAAGGCAAGGCTGTCCTCTTTCTCCTCTTCTTTTTATCTTCACATTGGAAGCATTGATGGAAGCAGTCAGAAGGGATGAGAGAATTATGGGCCTTAGTGTTAAAAAAGAGAAGTTTAAACTCCAGGCCTTTGCGGATGATGTTGTCTTCATACTAGAAAACCCACTTAGCTCCTGCTCCCACTTAATATCTTTATTGAAGATATATGGCCAGATAGCAGGCTTTAAGATAAACCCTACAAAAACAAAAATGTTAACAAAAAATTGTTCTAAGGAAATTGAGAAGCAGCTACAGGAGAAGACTGGATTCACGGTTTCAAAAAAAATTAAATATCTAGGCATTTGGATGACAAATAGATGTAGCTCTCTATATAATGACAATTATAAAAAATTATTGGTAGAAATTAATCAAGATTTAGTTAAATGGTCAAAGATACAGCTCTCTCTGTACGGTAGAGTTACCACAGTGAAGATGTCAGTACTTCCCCGAGTAATCTTTTTGTTTCAAAACATTCCTATAATTCAAAATCAGCTCTTCTTTAAAGAACTAGAAAAAATAGTTTTAAAATTTATCTGGCTAGGGAAAAAACCACGAATTAGACTCAAGGATCTTCAGGATAGTAGGACACGGGGAGGTTTTGGACTGCCGGATTGGCATCTATATTTTAAGGCGTCCTCTATGGTGTGGCTGAAGGAGTGGATAGTACTGAGAGACCCAAGAACCCTGGCTCTAGAAGGACACGACTTGATGATGGGCTGGCACTCATATATGTGGTATAGTTGTGAAAGAACACACTTTAAACGGCATATATTAAGAAATGTACTTTACAAATTATGGGACCAAACTAAAAGTGTTTTCTATCAAAAAATCCCCTTATGGGTATCACCCTTAGAAGCTATCATTCGACCTACATTGATGTTAAAAGAGAAACTGTTAACTTATGGGGATATATTAGATAAGGATGCCAATTTAAAAACTGATACGATGTTACAGCAAATGAATGTTCACCTAACAGGGTGGGGAAAAATGCAACTTAATTCTGGTTACAACACAGACAAACGTAAAGGATTTTATATGACAGCGATAGAGCTGGACAAAGTTTGGTTGAATACAGATAAATGTCTTATTAAAAGAATGTATGGGTTTTTTTTAAACTTTAAAATGGAGGGTGAACTAGTGAAACCATCAATGATAGCATGGGCTCGGGACTTGGGATATAATATTGAATTGGATTTGTGGTCAAAAATCTGGTTGAAAAATATTAAAATGACTAGAGCTGTCTCGTATAAAGAGAACGTGTATAAAATGTTTTACCGGTGGCACCTACCCCCTGTTAGACTTGCTAAATTCTCATCCCTGATCTCAAAAACTTGCTGGAAATGCAAAAAGAATGTGGGTACATTTTTTCATTTATGGTGGCTGTGTGACTCTGCGCGTAAATTCTGGGTGATGGTTGGGAAATTGTTGCAAGAAGTATTATTGATTAAGATTGATTTTAAACCTGAAATGTATCTCTTAAGTATCATTCCTGACATTTATGTAAAGGAAGATAGCCATTTTCTTCTACATGCAGTAACAGCTGCCCGAATTGTATACGCAAGTAAATGGAAGTCCGAGCAAATACCTGATAAGCAGCAACTGGTGGACAAACTGTATAATATTGCTGAAATGGATTTGTTAACAACAAGGCTTAAAGGAAGAGAAGATAAGGAATATTTTGAAAAATGGCACAAATGGTATAAATGGTTGAAGTGTACTGTTTTGTATCGCCTTCACTTGTATGTATATGATATGATAAGACAACGTCTCGTAATAAGCATAAAATACAGCTGTGATGTATTAAGGTTGGAAAATTTTAATAAAAAACATTCATGACAAAAAAATGATAATTAATACTGAAAAAACGGATTACTTTAAAGTGGAAAAAGGGACACGACAAGGATGCCCACTTTCGCCGTTGCTATTTATTTGGATTTTGGAAGTCTTGCTACTAAATCTGAAAGAAGATAAAGAAATTAAAGGCTTAACAATAAAAGGGTTTTCTTTTAAATATAGAGCCTTTGCAGACGACGTGATGTTTATAGCCGAAGACCCTATGACTACACTACCATATTTGTTGCAGAGAGTAAGAGAGTTTGGTGATTTGGCTGGGTTTTATGTAAATAAGAATAAATCGAAAGTGATGTGTAAAAATATGTCAAATAATAAGCAAATTGAATTACAAAATCTTATAGAACGTGAAGTGGTGAAAAAGACAAAATATCTAGGTGTAAACCTAACAATGAAAAACATTGATTTGTATAAGAATAATTATGAGAAACTATGGCAGCAAATTATGCAAGATATTAAAAGGTGGAATGTATTAAATTTGTCACTGTTGGGTAGAATTGCAGTGGTTAAAATGAATGTGCTACCAAAAATAATGTTTCTGTTTCAAACTATTCCGATTGTGAAAGATGTAAAAACATTCAAATGCTGGCAGAAGGAATTGACTAAGTTTGTGTGGGGAGGGAAAAAACCAAGAATTAAGATGAAAATAATGTGTGATGCTAAAGAGAGAGGTGGGTTCCAGTTACCAAACTTAAGGCTATATCATGATGCAATATGTTTGACTTGGGTAGGGACATGGACTATGTTACAAGATAGAAAGTTATTGTCCCTGGAAGGTCATGACTGTAGGTTTGGGTGGCACGCATATTTGTATTATGGTAAAACAAAAATGGACAATATGTTTAAGCATCATTATTTGAGAAGAACATTAATCGATACGTAGACAAGATATAAAAACTTTTTTCCAGAAGAGATACCTATGTGGATTGTACCTGCAGAAGTCTTAAATTCATCATCTCACTACAAAGGACAAGACTGGTTAAAATATAGAGACCTGTTAACAAGACATGGTAAAGACTTTAAATTGAAGGAGCAGCAGCAAATGGACTTTGATTATGGCTGGTTAAGGTACAGACAAATATATGATATGTACAGAAGTGATAAAAAATCTGGTTTTAGAGAAAAAAATAATGAAACAGAACAAATTTGGGAGGAAGATGGGAAAAAAATGATTTCTAAAATGTATAAAGTATTGTTAAAATGGTTTAATGCTGATGAAATGGTAAAGGAACAAATGGTAAAATGGGCGATAAACTTAAACAAAGATATTGAAATGGAATCTTGGGAATTTTTATGGAAAAATGCTATGAGTATTTCTACATGTTATAATCTAAAAGAGAACTGTTTTAAAATGATGTACAGATGGTATATGACACCAAAAAAATTGCAAACATTAATCAAAATATGTCTAACAAATGTTGGAAATGTAAAAAGAAAGAAGGTTCTTTTTATCATATGTGGTGGACTTGTGATAAAGCGAAGACTTATTGGTCTATAATACATGCAGAAATGGAAAAAAATTTGAAATGCACATTTAAGAAGTTACCTGAAATGTTATTGCTTGGACTTAAACTAGAGGAGATAAACGTAAAGAAAAGGACAATAATATGGTATATGATAACAACAGCAAGAATGATGTATGCACAAAATTGGAAAAATGAAAAAATACCAGATGTGTGGGAATGGTTGAAAAAATTGTTATATATGGCTGAAATGGATAAATGGACCAGAAAGTTGAATGACCTGTACTCAGAGACTTTTTTAGAAGATTGGAAAGATTTGAAAGAATATGTTGAAAAATACTGGGACATGAAAAATTACATTTATACATGGTTATAATAACATAAAGCAATAGAATTAGAGTATATGAATGTATTAAGGATAATTAGATAATGAAGTTGTTTTTTATTTTAGAATTATATAAGAATATAGAAAGTAAGAATTAGTATATAAGTATTTTTAAGATATATGACCGTTACCAGAAATGTAAACATAGATATAAATATTACTATTTTGGATAAAGTGGAAAATGTGTTATGCTTCAGATGTGGTGGGAAACCGCCAATACAAGATAAAAACAAGATTATACAAATAGAACAAAATGTTATATAATATGGAAAAAAGGATTTGTATAAGATAAATGTATTAATTTTAATGTTTTGAAAAATAAAAAAAAATTTTACAAAAAAAAAGAAGAAGAGCATTTTGGTCCAGCCTCTCAGTGTTCCAGCCAATGAATGGAGTTTACTGTAATGACTGGACAAGAGGAAAGTAGTGATATCCTGTTTCACACTTACCTCCGCTGCACATACAAAAAAAGCCAGTCAAAATCTGCACTTTGTCATTTTTAACAAAACAACAACTAGTAAATGGACACAACCGTCAAAGGAGGGAAAGAGCAAGATTCCAGTAGCACCATAAAGATGAACAAAACTTGTGGCAGGGGAGGAGCTTTCATGGGTCGCTGCTCAGCACTCGCAAAAGCTCATCCCTTGCCACAAACTGTGCTAGTCTTTTAGGTGCTGATGGGCCCTTGCTCTTTTCTACTGCTACAGACAGACTCACACGGCGACCCATCTTGATCGGTTTAATGGAGGGAGGTTACAGTATTGATGCGAGGCTACTTAAGTGGTAAGAAACATGCATTCTGCACACATAACAAGGAATATCCAGGTTCTTCATTATATTTTGAGGTCTTGTTCCTTTCAAAGGGGTGTAGAATAGGGGGAACAATCTCATGCCTGAATTTTTTTTCCTGCTTGCCCAGAATTCCAAGAGGAAAAAATATTTTATTTGTTTATTTAAGGCTTCCCTTGCGTGAAAGTCAGTTGAATCCGACTCTAGGGGGTGGTACTCATCCCTGTTTCCAAGCTGAAGAGACAGCACTGTCTGAAGATGTTTCTGTGGTCATGTGGCTGGCATGACCAGATGCCGAGGGGCACGGAACCCTGTTCCCTTCCCACCAAAGCGGAACCTATTGATCTCCTTGCAGTTTCTTGCTTCCGAACTGCTAGGTTGGCAGGAGCTGGGGCCAGAGACAGGAGCTCACTCCGTCATGCAGCACTCGGGTCTCGAACTGCTGAACTACAGACCTTCTGGTCTGCAGCTCAGCATCTAACCTCTGAGCCACCACGGCTCATTTATTATTATTATTTTATTTATTTCATTTATATATTTAACTTCATTTACATCCCACCTTTCTCTCCAATGGGGACCCAAAATGGCTTATATTCTTCTCCTCTCCTCCAGTATATCCTTACAACAACCCTGTGAGGAAGGTTATGCTGAAAACGTTTGCTTGGCAGAGCAGGGATTGAAACCTGGGTCTTCCAGATCCTGATCCAACACGCTGGTCGCTCAACCACACTGGCTCTCAAGACTAGCTGATGCTTGCAAATGCACTAAGTGCACTGGTATCTCAAGAACCCTTCCACTGCCCTTACGTCACCTGGCAAAGAAAACAATAAAAGAAAAGGAAGATATATCTGTCATTTTCCCTGTTTGCATCAGTATCCTGTCTTCTTCCAAAGATTCTAGCTTGGAACATACCTGCATAGTCCTCATCAGAGGAATCTTCCTTAATTAAAGATCATTTTGCCACAGGACAAAACCCCCAGAGTAGCCTGGAAATACAGAATGCGTGTCAAACCCGTTTAAAACTGCGGTTTATATATGCCCTTGGGGGTAATCAAAACCCATGAGTGCATTAATTTCTGAAAGATGTCAGGTGGCACAAAGCCCAGAACATTTTTGTCACTTTATCAGATAACTGTGAATATAAACAATGCCACTGGAAAATCTGTTCTAAAAAAGAACATTTTAAAAATATATATATTAGGTGATCCTAAACATATATTCCTAAGAGCCTTGGGGGGAAAGGCAGTGCAAATGTGGTGGGGAAGTTGAATGCCCTTCCCCCACCTCTTTTGCTCCCAGCCCCAGAGTGGGTTCAGTTCAGGACATTCAGCCTTCAATGAAGACCAAGACTTGGCTGTTGATGGAAGGGCATTCGTGTCTCCCACAGGAACAACATAAATCATTTGGGAGTTCTACAGACATCTCCTTTCTCCTAAAATCAGAGGGTTCTTTCCATCTGAGGTCAAGCTCTAAGGCAGTGTTAGAAGGCTAAAAGAGGACATCATTTGCATTTTAAAGGCAAACCAAGAGGTTTGGGGTTTTTTTGCTTTCAGACTTGTATTTTTGTCCTACTAAAATACATTGCACTTCAAAAGCTTCAGCCAAAGAGTTGATCCAAAACAATGCAAGGATTTTAATCCTTTTCTCTGTCAACTTCTTTCGGTCCACATCATGCCATTGTCCTCCCAGTTCTCTAGTTCCTCCACAGTCTTCTGTCCTTCCATTCTCTGGACTCCGTGTGCTTTTCTCCCAGACAAACCACCACTGTCTTCTAGCACAGTTATGGTTGCCTGCTGGGAAATTCCTGGAGATTTGGGGGTAGGGCCTCGGTGGGGTGGGGGCAGGGCTTGGGGAGAGGAGGGACCACAGCAGGGTACAATGCCCCAGAGTCCACCCTCCAAAGCAGCCATTTTCTCCAGGGGAGCGGATATCTGTAGTCTGGAGACTAATTGTAATTCCAGGACATCTCCAGACCTCACCTGCGGACTGGCAACCCTACTCATTACATCGATTTTGAATATTTCATTACTGTCCCTTCTGTCGTTATTCAAGTCTTAGTGAACTACGTGCACCCAAACAGAAGATAACTAGAAGTCTCCCAGTCACTAATTCTCTCACAGCTCTCTAAGAAGGCCCTCATCCCTGTTTTCCCCAAATTTACCCCCCCACACACAAAAACAGGTGCACAAAATAAAGCCAGAACCCTTCCTGCATTCAACAAATGGGGGGAATGCATTCAAACAAAGGACTGAAGACTGAGTCCACTCTGTCAAGGGATGTATAGGTCAAAAGTGGTTCCTTAACTCTGCACAGAAAATCACCAACAACCAGTAAGAGTTCATAGCAAACAAATTCCTATTGTTGGCAGAGTAATTAACACAGCAACGGTGCACAACCTGATTAAAGAGTAGATAAAGAGTTTTTTTAGGAACTAATATACTTGATAGGAAAGAGGAGAGACAAAGACAGGTTCCTAACTACATCTCTAGCTAAGAGAGAGAGGGTGAGGCTGAGTGTGGTGCTTCCGAGAAGAAGGGGGGGCATTGCCTTGAGAGTAGCAGTCTGGAGACAGACAAGGAATGGCACTTCATAGGAGAGAGAAGGTGCTGACCTCACTATCTATATTCTAATTCCGAGAGATTTTTTTTCTGTCTGGATGCTTATATCCAGGGGTCTGTTGGGGCCGGAGCGAGGCGGAGCAAAGCTCTGCCAGCTCAAGAGTGGCCACTAGGGCAGCCAGAGGCCGAATCAGATTCTCTGATCTGATTCAGCCCGCTGCCGAATTGCCGCCGAAATTTGGCAGCAACTTTAAAAGCAACTGGAGGGGAGGGGGTTTGAGAGAGAGGCTCCAAACTTGCAGGGTAGCTGCTGGGGCCTCTCCTCGAAATGCCCACGAAGTTTCAAGAAGATTGGGACACGGGGTCCAATTCTACGGGCCCCCAAACAGGTTGTCCCATCCCCTCCATTGTTCTCTATGATGGGAAAAAGTGTTACTTTTTTCCTGCCATAGAGAACAATGGAGGGAATGAGGCAACCTGTTTGGGGGCCTGTAGAATTGGACCCCCTGGTCCACACTTCTTGAAACTTGGTGGGCATTTCAAGGAGAGGCCCCAGCAGCTACCCTGCAAGTTTGGAGCCTCTCCCTCAAACCCTCTCCCCTCCAGCCCCTCATATACCCTCTGAGTTTTTGCCATTGATTTCAATGGCCCATAGGGTATAATGGGGCTGAAACTGACATTCCCTTTCTGACACACTTCTGGTGATGTCAGGGGGCGTGGCATATGCTAATGAATTATGCTAATGAGTTATGCTAATGAGCTCCTGCACCTCTTTTTCTATGAAAGGACCCCTGCTTATATCTGCCAAAAGAGAGCTCACTCTCCCCCAACAGCTTTTCCTACATAGTCAGGCCCTTCCGCGGGCTGCAGAAAAATCTGAAAAGCAAAAAAAAAAAAAGGGACCGTTGAATCCCCCCCCAGTACCTTTTGAAATGGCCTCAGCTCCAGGCATCAACTGTGAGGAGATCAGAATGTTCGGGGGAGGGGCAGGCTTCTAACTGTTTCTGTCAGTCAAAGGCAGGGTTTTTACTGCCAGCAGTCTAGGGTTGCCAAGTATCCCCCTCCCCCGGTCACCAGCAGCAGATCCAGATCCAGGCTGGGAAACTCCTGGAGATTTGGGGACGGAGCCTGGGGAGGACAGGGACCTCAGTGAAGTAAAATGCCATAAACTCCACCCGCCAAAGCATCCATTTTCTCCATGGAAAGTTATCTCTGTAGTCTGGAGATGTGTAGTAATTCCAGGGGATCCCCAGTTCCCACCTGGAGGCTGGCATCCCTAGGCAGCACCCTCTGGGTGACTTGATACCACTTGATTTGCGTGACTTAATTAGGCCAAGCTGATTTGCTACTGTTCATCAGCAGCCACCCTATGAAAGCCATTGTGATGTAACAGTTAGAGCTTCAGATTGGGATCTGCGAGACCCAGGTTCAGATCCCCATCTTGTGGTGGAAGCTGACTGGGAGATTTTGGACCAGCCGCATACTTTCAGACTAACTAACCCCACAAGGTTGTTGTGCAGATAACAAGGAGGAAATAATAATGGAAGCTGCTTTAGTCCCCACTGTGGAGAAAGACTGTAATTTTCCTAGGTAGAGGCTGCAGGGGAGGGGGGGTGGAGATAGAAAGCTGAAGACAGATAAAGGTAGGTTGGCTGTAGGGTGGGAAGGAAATAGGGTTGCCAACTCCAGGTTGGGAAATTCCTGGACATTTGAGAGGTGGAGCCTGGGGAGGATGGGATTTGAGGTGGGAGGCAGAAAGAGAGAGAAAGAGTGATGAGGTGGGGAGGCAGAAAAACAGAGAATGATGGCGGGTCAGAAAGAGAGAGGAAGTAACATACTTGGAGGAGAGAGAGAGAGTAAGGAAGGTGGAGCAGAAGGGAGAAGAATGTGAGAGAGGTAGGGGGAGAAGGGAGGAAGCAAAGGTGTGAGGAATGAGATAACCATCCCACAAGTTTCTTGCAGGTCTCCACTTGTCTATATATCTAATTCTGAGAGGGTTTTTTTCCTGTGTGGATACTTATATCTGCCAAAAGAGAGCTCCCTCTCCCCCAACAGCTTTTCCTACATAGTCAGGTGCCTTCCCTGGTCTGCAGAAAAATCCGAAAAGTTTTTTAAAAAACCCTTCAGGGACCATTGAATTCCCCCCAGTACCTCTTGAAATGGCCTTCACAGGGATCTCTAACTCCAGGCATCAACTGTGAGAGATCAGAATGTTCGGGGGGAGGAAGGGGGGGGAGGCTTCTAACTGTTTCTGTCAGTAAAAGGCAGGGGGAGGGGGAGGGCCCCTTCCAGTTCTATTTTTGGCCTTTCAGGGAGGGAGTCATGGGGCCAGGCTGGGTTTGGGGAAGGGAGAGGCCTCACCTGGGTATAATGCCACAGAAGTCACCCTCCAAAGCAGCCATTATCTCCAGGGAGCCAGATCTCTGCTGTCTTGAGTGCAGTTGTAATTTTTTTTGGGGGGGGGGTCTCCAGGCCCACTTTGAGGTTGGCAATCCTAGGCCTGGCAGCAGTCTAGGGTTGCCAAGTACCCCCTTGGCCACCGGCAGCAGATCCAGATTCAGGCTGGGAAACTCCCAGAGATTTGGGGGTGGAGCCCGGGGAGGACAGGGACCTCAGTCAGGTACAATGCCTAAACTCCACCCTCCAAAGCATCCATTTTCTCCGTGGAAAGTTATCTCTGTAGTCTGGAGATGAGCAGTAATTCCAGGGGATCCCCAGGTCCCACCTGGAGGCTGGCATCCCTAGGCAGCACCCTCTGGGTGACTTGATACCACCTGATTTGCATGACTTAATTAGGCCCAGCTGCTTTGCTACTGTTCATCAGCAGCCACCCTATGAAAGCCATTGTGATGTAACAGTTGGAGCTTCAGACTGGGATCTGCGAGACCCAGGTTCAGATCCCCATCTTGCGGTGGAAGCTGACTGGGAGATTTCGGACCAGTCACATACTTTCAACCTAACCAACTTCATAGGGTTGTTGTGGAGATAACAAGGAGGAAATAATAATGTCAGCTGCTTTAGTCCCTACTGTGGAGAAAGACTGTAGATGGAGCCTGGAGAGGGTGGGATTTGAGGAAGGACTACAGACCAGTCATAATGCCATAGACTCCACCCTGCAAATCTCCACCTAGCCATTTCCTTCACTTGAACTACCGTTGCCAGCCTCCTGACAAGGGCTGGAGAGCACCCAGAATTACAACTGTTGTCCAGGTGACAGAGATCAGTTCCCCTGGATAAAATGTCTGCTTTGGAGGGTTGAGTCTATGGCATTATACCCTGCTGAGGCTGCTTGCCTCCCCAAGCCTCACTGTCCCAAGGCTCCACCCCCAAATCTCCTGGAATTTCCCAACCTGGAGATGGCAGCCCTGAGGTGAATTGATCTCTGCAGCTGGGAGATCCGTTGTGATTCCCAGAGCATTGCCACTGCTGCTGTGGGGGGAGAGGAAGCAGGCAGGAGGTTGAGGGAGTCATGGGGGCAGAAAGAGAGAGGGATGGAGTGGGGGGCAGAAAGAGTGATGGAGTGGGGGGGCAGAAAGAGAGAGAAAGAGTGATGAGGTGGGGAGGCAGAAAAACAAAGAATGATGACGGGTCAGAAAGAGAGTAACATACATGGAGAAGAGAGAGAGAGTAAGAAAGGGAGGCTGAAGGGAGAAAGAATGTGAGAGAGGTAGGGGGAGAAGGGAGGAAGCAAAGGTGTGAGGAATGGGATAACCATCCTGCAAGTTTCTTGCGGGTCTCCACTTGTCTATATGTTGTCTATATATTGTCTATATCCCCCTGCATGTGGATATCTAAATCCGCACGGAGGGGGCATTTGGGGGGGGCAGGGAGATTTTTCTGCACACTTGGGGGGCTCCCCAGACGTGTGGAAAAATCTGAAAACTTAAAAAAAAAACTTTTTGGGGGGATATTTAAATCCCCCCCAAAGTTAAAGAGTGCAGGGAATGCTCTGGGAACTCTACGGCGGTCTGGCAGCTGAGAGCTGCTTGAGCCTCGCCGCTGGAGCCAGGGGTGTGTGTGGGGGAGCCAGGGGTGTGTGTGGGGGAGCCTAGCCGCTGGAGGGGGGGGGAATCGATGCCCCGAGCAGCTCTCAGCCACTTGGGCCTCACTGCCGGTGCCAGAGGGTGGGAGGAAATTGGTGGGCCTGGTGGCTGAGAGCCGCTCAGGCCTTGCCGGTGCCCGAGGGGAGGGAAGAGAAACAGTGGGGCTGGCGACTAGAAGCCTCAGGCCTCACCATCGGTGCAGTGGGGGGGCAGCGGAGAAGGATTGGCGGGCCCAGGCCTTGCTGTGAGTGCCGGGGTGGAGTGGGGTGGGGGAGAAGGCTCACCTGCGGCTGCTTCCTCCACTCTGTGAATTTCCCCCCCCCCCCCGAGTATTGCGGGTCCCGCCTCTTGTCCTAATTGTCTTCTTGCTGTCCCCTTCAGGGTCTTCTTCTCTTCTTCTTTGTACACCAGACATTGTCTTTTCCAACACCTGTGAATAGTATCTGGCCAGTCCCTCCTAGGGAACGTTTACGTGCACAACTGATACAGCTGTCATTTTGTATTGGTTCTCCCCTCAAAAAATAACTGCTCATAAATGGTCAACTGGATGAACTGTACATTACAGTGGCATCTCGACTTGATCAAGGTGTGGTCACTAGGGGAAATGTTCTTCTTTTTCTTAAAAAACCCAGTTTTTCCACAGAAGCAACCACTGTGGCCTTCTTTGGGCATCAAATGTTTGTTCCACACACAGACAGACCACCTGCATGAACAACTATCTGCACAGCAAAGTCCCCCAAAACAACATTTGTGGCGGCTCACAATTTGAAGCCTACTGTCAACAAGGAACTGTTGTGGAGAAACTCTTAACTTGGATAAAGTTTTGAGACTACCTGGCCACAGTTACCATGACTGAAAAACCACATCTGAGAATTACCTCAAACCTCCTGCTCCATCAGTCACAATACATTTCTCTGAAGATGGACAAATTCCCTGTTCTGGTGACCTTGAGGAACATCTATGTCTGGACAGATAGTTTATTCCTTCCTGTCAGCCTCTGCAGAGCAGCTGTTGTGTCAGACGCTTATCAATTTGTAGATCACATATTTGACTTTTGAGAGTAGGTGGGTGTTTGCTGTATTCCCATTCTAAACATGGGTGTTAAATAACATATAATCTATGGTCCTCTGAGAGGAAAGAAAGACCTTAATCTCCCACTATATGATATGGAGATAGTTCATCTGGGATTGCTGAGTAGAACAATCTGAACAAATCAGACTCCCCCTTGGAATTTTGACAGACGATGACAGATTTTGTCCGTTCACCAAACGCTGTATCTGGTGTTAGCACTGAGTGTCGCAGTAGTAGAAGTACTGCAGCTACCCCCCAGGTTATAGGGAGTACAACAATTATTAGATGGTCATATGGCACACTGTGAAGACAATGAAGGTAATGTGGAAAACAGCGTCAGTATTAGTGATGCAGAGTGGGTGCTAAAGTGCAAGGGCATGTAGTAGGAGTTGGCTGGATAACTCCCAAAATTGAACTCCAAATTGAAACCTGAGGAATCATAACAGATCAGTTGGAAGGATGAAAGGAAGCCGTGACGGGGAGAGGCTGCAGGGGCTATGAGAGGCAGGGAAGCTGGAGGTAGCATGGGGGGAGGGTATCCCCCGTCAGAGTTCTTGCCAATCCCCACTTGTGTTTATAAAATTTAGCCAGTGTAGTGGTTAAGTCTGAGGACTCTAATTTGGGAGAACCAGGTTTGATTCCCCACTCCTCCACTTGCAGCTGCTGGATGACCTTGGGCAAGCCATAGTTCTATCAGAGTTGTTCTCTCAAGGGCAGTTCTCCAGAGAGCTCTGTCAGCCCCACCTACCTCACAGGGCGTCTGATGCAGGGAGGGGAAGGGAAAGGAGTTTGTAAGCTGCTCTGAGACGCCAAGTGAAGGGTGGGGTATAAATCCAATCTCTTCTTCTTCTCTTCTTCTTCTTCTTCTTTTAAGATTTTCTAAGAGTCAGGTCTGTGCTCTGTTAGGCTGGAGGCAGACTGGAATTTCTTTTTTAAAGATTTGGAAGCAGGCTAAAAGGGAAAAGCATTGCCTAGGGGTATCTGTGAGTCCTGCTGTCACCTCTGCTAAACAGGTAGTATAGGTTTTGATTTATTTCTGGATAATGCTACCAGGCAATTACAATAATAGTTTATCACAATATTTATGGTTTCTATTTTAACGCCTTTTCTTTCTCTTTTGCCAGGAGACTTTAACTGAGAAATGCTTTTAGGCTTGCTGCTCCATTATCAGCGAAGGGATTATTTATAATTATTGTTTTAATTTCATGTGAAACATTTGTACTTGTAAATGTTGTAAATATATCGAGCGGCACAGTTTTATGTATTAACTGAGCTAATGTACATTGTATTAGGTGAGAACACAAGACTCCTTGGCAACAACAATAACGCTAGGAAAAGTTGAAGGCAGCAGGAAAAGGCGAAGACCCAACAGGCGATGGATGGACTCAGTCAAGGCAGCCACAAAGGCCCTCCGTTTGCAAGACCTGAGCAATGCTATTAACAATAGGATGCTTTGAAGGACGGCAATTCAGAGGGTCAAAAGCAAACTGATGGTATTCAACACACACACACACGCACAATGTACATTGTACTTTGTATTTTTAGTAAAGCAAGATAAGTTTAGGTTTGATAAAAAAGTAAGTATTATTATTCATATATTTTTATTCCGCCCCTCCCTTCCTGGATTTCTCCCTAAAGCAAACAAAAACAGAGAAGCCCTATGTTGCCCCCCACCTGTCACACTGTTTCAAAAACGTCCTGAAACTTTATATCTGCAAACTAATTGAGTGACCCAAATCATAACAAACAATATGTGGAGTATTCTGGGTTGGATCCAACCAGTTTGTCTGCTGGTGAAAAGGGAAGGAGGGGTCCATAGCTTCAAAAAAAGCTATGTTGAGAATCATCAGACCTGCACTGTCAAAAGACATGCCGGGGGGGGGGGGGAGGGGACTGAGCAAGGTGGGATTGAAGAAACTGGCTGGATCCAATCCTTTCTGGGTGCTCATACCAGATACTGAAGCAACTAAAATTTAATTTTTTTCTAATTATCTAATTTTGTCATAACCTTTACTAACAATATTTTCTATAGCGCTTTCGAGTCCATTCCTGCATAACAGCAGATGAGAAATAAACAGATACCCCTTTAGTTAGGCCGGAATACAACTTGATTCTTCCCAGGTAAAGACTCTCTGGGCTGATTCAGTTCTCTCTTTTTCATTCAGACTCTGTTGCGCCTCAGAATGGGCAGAGATGTTGGCAGGAATTCTAAAGGGAAAGTTACTCATAAAAGATGATAATTAAACTTGCCAAGAAGGGTTTTCCCTCCCCCTCTTCCCTTTCAGAAGTACAGGACTGAGTTTACTTGTTCGCACATTTCTTTAAATCCATTGTGCACTTCCTTTCCACCACATGTAAACTAGTAAAAATTTCACTGGAACAGACTTTGTTTCCTTGACTTCCATTAGGCTTACTCGATATTAACACATGGTACAATCCTCTGTGTACCACAGCAACTATCCCACCAGCTATCCTTCACTGCCTCACTCATCTTGCTAACAGGGTTAGAATTTGCACTGAACACCACAGCAAAGAGAATGAAAGAAAACAGAATTATATGAATGACTTAAATATGCAATGAGTTAGCTGAGTTCATTGGATGCAGTGGAAAGAGGACTGGGTCAGAACCAAAGTGGCATGAGGGCAAACACAACACACCCTGAGCAGTGCTGGTGTATGTCCAGACGTGGACAGGCTGAAAGGCACTCAGCATTTGTGTGAGGCTTTTGGAGTGATGTAGAAACCACATCCAGTTTACATTTGGAATCCTTTCACTCATATATTAGGTGGTTTCTACAGGAGGAAAGCCTTGTGTGGTTTCCTGGTTGCTGGTATGGCTGCCAGCACAGCACAGTGGTAATGGGGCTTCCACATGGAAGCGAGGTGTAGTGGTTAGAGTGTTGGACTAGGATCAAATTTCCCCCTCTGCCAGGGAAGCCTGCTGGGTGACCTTGGGCCCATCACGCACTCTCAGTCTAATCTACCTCACTTGGTTATATTATAAGGATAACATGGAGAAAGGGAGAATATTGTTAAGTCACCATGAAACACCATTGGGGAGGAAAATGGGGTATAAATTAAGTAAAATAATTATCCTGTCCTTATATCTAAAAGCAATTTCGGGTGGCAATGTTCTATGTGTGCCAAAATCAGTTGGCTGCAAGAACTGCCACTCAAAAGGGGTCCCTGGCCACTGGCTGCATTACCTCGTTGCATTGCCTCAGTCCCGCCCACAGAGCCGGAGGCCAGTGTCTCTCCCTCAGTCTGGAGGGAGCCGGCGAAGGGGATGGACTGGGTGCTGGGTCCACTCTTCTCCCCTGCTCACTGCCAACCTGGACACTTCTCCTGCCCCAGTTGGTCCTTGCTCGGGGGGTGGGTGAAAGGGCCACCACTGGCCTCGCTGGCCCGCCGGGGCCTTGGCCCGGTGGGCTGCAGGTAGCCGGCTGCGCCTGGTGGGTCCTTGCTCGGGTGGGGAGTGCCACAGCTGGACTCGCTGGCCCACTGGGGCCTTGGCCAGGTGGGCTGTGAGCAGCTGGCTGCGCTCGGTTTGTCCTTGCTCGGGGGGCAGGTGGGAGGGCCACCGCTGGCTCACCGGGGCCTTGGCCGGGCAGGCCACGAGCAGCCAGCCACACCCAGTTGGTCCTTGCTTGAGGGGCAGGTGGGAGGGCGACTACTGGCCTTGCTTGCCTTGGTCAGGTCAGTTTTGGCCAGGTGGGCTGTGGGTAGCCGGCCACGTCCGGGGGTCCTTGCTCAGGGGGGAAGGCCATGGCTGGACTTGCTGACCCACTGGGGCCTTGGCTGGGTGGGCCGTGAGCAGCCAGCCACACCCGGTGGGTCCTGGCTGGGGGGGGGGGGGAAGGCTGCTATGTGGGTGAGGAAACAGGAAGGTTTATCCCACTTACCAGTGCTGCTAGTGTGACCTTGAGTCGGTGACAAGATCTTTCAGATATGTTCTCTCAAGGGCAGTTCTCAAAAGAGCACCTCACAGGGTGTCTGTTTTGGGGGGGGGGGAAGGGAAAGGAGATGGTAAGCCACTCCGAGAGTCCGAGTGAAGGGCGGGGTATAAATCCAATCTCCTCCTCCTCTTCCTCCCTCCCGCCTTTCTCGGCGGTCCAGGGGTCAGGCAGTCTGACCTCTGGGACGACGTTCCTCCCTATAGGTAGGCAGGGCTACTGCTTCTTTGCAGTGATTACTGCAGGAGAGGGGCTTCTCTAACATTCGCCATTGTAGTCCTGTAGGGAGCCCTCTCCCAAATATCAAAAATCTCTATAATCAATCTCTATAACCAATGCTATCCCTCGGCCACAGAATATGCTGAGGTAGCAACAAAAAGAATCTAAGCCTAACGTCCCACACCCCTGTGACCCTCTCCATACCCAGGAAAGGAGATGAAGAAGAAGAGATTGGATTTATACCCTGCTACAATAGTAGAGATCTAACAGCATAAAGCACGCCCCCTCCATGATGGAAAACATCATAAACATTTCCCTCAGGAGGGAACAGACCAAGAAGGAAGATTCACCAGTAAGTGGGATAAATCTTCCTTCTGCAGCAGTTCCGGGGTGGAGCAGTCTGACCTCTGGGACACAGAAAACTAGTTTGTCCCTGGGAAGGACTTCCCTTTCTTGGCAACAAGGGTCTCTAACCCATTGCCAGAGCACCAAACCTGGAATATCTGCCAAATGTTGTTATAAACCCTGTTGGTGGATCCTTTCCTAAGGTGTCTATAACACTGTCTGGGTAGCCTATCTCCTCAGTTTGCAACCACTCAATGTCCAGGCTCTGAGCTTTAGTAGTTCGGGCTGTGGATGCACTAGAGGCCCCTGTGAGAGGAGATCCTCTCTGATTGAGAGTCGCCATGGGTCCATAAATTGATAGCCTCATCAGTTCCTGGAACCATTCCCTGCGGGGCCAAAAAGGGACTGCTAGTACTATGTCCACCTGAAGGTCTATGATTCTCTGAACCACCCTCTGTATTAATCTGCATGGGAGGGAAGATATAGAGCCATAGATCCAGCCATTCACAGCTTAGGGTATCTACCTCATGGCTCGCTGGGATCGTGTCTTTGAGATGAATCTTGAAACCTGACAGTTCTGCTCCACTGTGAAGAGGTCCACTTCCATTTCGCTGAATCTGTCACTTATCTGTCGGAAGGAGTTGATGGATCGGTGATACCAGGGACTGAACTAGCTTGCGCTGACTCTTAGCTAGCAACTCTTAAAAGGGAAGGAGGAACCTTTGAAGAGGGCAAAGATGGAAACGTGACCACTGGACACTATACCGACAGGAGACCATCATACTGAGGATTATTGCCAGGAACAAAACCTCTACGTGGGATCGTTGTGAGATGTCCTGTATCTAGGTTATGATGTTCTCTCATCTCTCCTGTGAGAGGAAACTCTGTCCTGAGCCATGTTGATCACATCCCCTAGGTGCATGACCCTCTGGGATGGAGATAGGCTGCTCTTCTCCTTGTTGCTGATGAACCCATGGTTCTGAAGACATTATACGGTTTTCTGTACATTTATCAGGCCCTGGGAGCGGGATGGGGACCTGATCAGCAAGTCATCTAGAAATGAGAAGATGGTTATCAAGGCAACTAGAACCTTGGGTGCTGTCTTGAGCTCAAAAGGAACAACCCCGTACTGGAAATGGAGCCCACTGCAACATAACCAAAGTGCAGGAACCTACGGTGTACCTTTCGAATGGGGATATGCAAATAGGTCTCTGAGAGAAAATCTCCTTCCTGTATTGATGACACTATGGACTTTAGGGCAGGGGTGTCAGACTCATTTGTTATGAGGGCTGGATCTGACATAAATGAGACCTTGTCGGGCCGGACCATGTATGTCATAAAATGTAATGCCAGGTAGCAGAGATATAAACTTTATAAAGGACATTAAATAACAATCCCTTACCAGAAGCCTGCATTTCTCCTCAATTATGGGTTGAGCATTTCTCCATGCTTTTCAATTCCCATACTGCTCCCCTATCTAGCCCTGATGAGACGATCCCCTCTAATATTCCTAGTTGGCCTCCAGTAGATACTGATGAAATCACAAAATTAATAACTAACTTGAAACCAGGTAAGGCCCCTGGCCCAGATGGTCTCCCTGTTGAACTTTTCAAGAAATTTGCTGATTGGTGGACCCCTCTATTAGCTAAGCTGTTTACTTCTATTGATCAGTATGGTGTTCTCCCAAATTCATGGTTAAACTCAATCATAATCCCAATTTATAAGAAAGGCAATCCTAATTAACCTGAAAACTTTCACCCTATCAGTCTTCTATCAATTGTGGGGAAATTTTAAAGAATAACATAAAGAATATAAATTACAAACTGAAGGTCCAAATAAAGTCTTATGCTAACGAAGTTTCTGGGTAGTGTGTTCATTTCCAAGCTCTTCATCAGAGAAGGACCAATAGTGACTCTATAAGGTATTAATATAACAATATAAGAAGTTACAAAGAGTTACAAAAGGTTACAAAGGTATTTATAACATTTTTAACCATTTTTAACCCTTTTACAATTTTTAATACTTTTTAACAATTCATATGAATTTATACTATTTTTATATATTCATGTGAGTAATATGTTACCTGCACAATTGTTTTCTTTCTAAGTTCTGTCAGACTAGCCAAGCAGGAACTGCAAGTTCTATAACAGACAAAAATCCATCTGTTACAATATGTGATATGCAAGCTGAAGGATTCAAGAGAAATCAAAGAAAAAATTCAAAATAGGACTATACACTCACCAATATTTCATAAAGTATTCAAGGCATAACCAGAAGTAGATGTCAGGCAAACGCTTAAGGCATCAATGTTTCATAATAGTTTGCGTGAAGATAACATAGAACTAAGACCTTAATAGGTCATTGTTTCCTGATCACTCTTAAAGGTGTATAGGGCAAAGTTTAAAAAGGCTTTAAAGAAAACTTATCTATAAAAAACTGGAAAATTGTAAGATAAAGTTAAGTCTAAAAGGTTGATACGTTTTTAGTCTGTAAATCCAGAATGCTTCCTGCTGAAGCAGTCTTTTATGAATGTCAGTTCTATTAAATCTATTAACATGTAAAATTTCTAGAACCAAAATTTTAAAGTCATCAAAATGATGTCTCTTATCCAAAAAATACTGTACGAGAGACGCCTCTACATATTTATGTTTAATGCGCGATTTGTGTTCAGCAAGTCTAGCAAGTGAGTGGGTCATGACACCCACATATTGTAATTGACAAGAACATTGCAAGAGATATACCACTCGCTTGGTTGCACAGTTGGAGAAAAAAGTAATCTCACTTCTAAATTTAACCGCAGCGAAATCCAAAATTTGTGTTTTCCATGCCTGTGGGCATATTGAGCAACCATGACATTTATGATGTCCCTTGACTGAGGGTAACAGGTCCACTCGTATAAGTCTATCATGCAAGCTGAAAGTTATTCTGAAACCCACTTAGGGCTTATCGGCCCAGCCAGGTAGATCACCAAGGATGTGCCAGTGCTTCCAAGTAATATGTTTAATGGAATTTGCCACAGGAGTGTAATCAAATGCACAAAAAAAGAATATTATTTTTTTCTTTAAATAAATTTTAAATAAATAAATATTTTTTTCTTTAAATATTTTTCTCTTTAAATAAGTCGGCTTGTTGCACAGACGGTGCTCATTTGTAAGCGTTAACAATCACCTGTGAAGGATAACCATAATGAAGGAACTGGAAGGAACTTGTTAGACTCTTCCTGAAAGTGTGACTCAAAAGTAGAATTTCTTTTTGCCCTTAAAAATGGGGAAAAATTTATTTCAAAAATAATATCAACTAAATCTAAAAGGAATAATTAATTTTGGCCTTATAGCCAGTTTTTAAGGGCAAAAAGAAATTCTACTTTTAAGACTCTTTGTAACTTTTTATATTGTTATATATTTTATAAAATCACTATTGGTCCTTCTCTGATGAAGACCTTGGGAAGAAACACACTACCCAGAAACTTTGTTGGCATAAGACTTTATTTGGACCTTCTTTGTACATTGTAATTTGTAATTTATATTCTTTAAATTACTCTTTATATTAAATATGTAATAGAAACATCTGAAGTAATGTCTTAGCTCATACTACTGCCAAGACAAGTCTCCCCCAACATATAACTCTGCATTTGATTTTTCCTACCTAAATGCAGAACTTTACATTTATCCCCACTGAAATTCATTAAATTTGTTTTAGCCCCGTTTTCCAGCCTGTCAAGATCATCCTGTATTCTAACTCTGTCTTCTACCATATTTGCTACCCCTCTCAATTTAGTATCATCTGCTAGGAGAAGGTGCTTCCGTGGGCATCCGCTCTTCAGCACCTGTACAAATCTTTTGGGAGGAACAGATCTTTACTGCAGCGAGCACCCATTTGTCACTGATGGTTGATTCCCAGTGAGTGGCAAACCTTTGGAATCGGCCTCCTATCTTTGCGTGTCCTGGAATCCTGCAATAGTTACGCTGATGAACTCTTTTTTGGAACCTTTTTTTGGAACAATATTCTCCCTTTCTGAATAAAGAGGTGCAAGCCTTTGAGGTGTGACTCGGAGGCAGACAGGCAGGGGTGACGTAACCTTCCCTGATGTCCTCTATACTGAGGCCCCACTTTCCTTAGCCCTCTAGGGCCCTCGGGTCCTCCCAAGCCAAACCAAAACGCAAAAAGGGAGCATTGACACTGGCAGCAAGGTGACCACTGGAGGGCGCCAGAGGGAGGGAAGCAAGGGAAACCCCAGGAGGTGTAGGAATATTCCATGATGCTGTGTGAAAATGGAAGAGGGGGACATTTCCCCAACAGAAGTGAACCCAGGGCAAATGGACCGTTTGGAAATAGCCAGAGGCCTGCTCTGACATTCAGCAAAAACCTTGGTGCAAGCTAACCTTGGTGCAAGGGGACAGGAGCTTTGTCTGTGTGGCAGGGGTCGGAGAGAGAGACCAACACTTCCCTCTCTCCTTGTCAAAGGTACTGGTGGTTTTTTTGTGGTCCTATGAACTCCAGGATGAATTCCAAGTGCATGGGGAGGGGGGTTTGGGTGGGGAGGTGTTTGCATTTTTAAAGACGGTAATGTTCGAAGCGTAAGGACAAAACTAAATGTTTTCTTTCACTGAGGTTACCTCCAGGTTTGGGGTTGGCTTTTCAGCTTCAAGAGAACCAGAATCGTAGCCAGACATATGCTGGGTTGCCTTTTACAGGACAGCTGGGCGATTTGCAATGTGAGAATATTTGAGTTCTGCACACATTTCAGTCTTTTCACAGTACTTGGCCATGCAGTATTATTATTATGCTCATTCCCCGTATATCCGCAGATGACTCTGGGGAAAAGGCAGAAAGTGATACCCTCTTGCTTTTAATAGCCTTCAGCTTCTCAACCTTTCCCCCGAATCAGGCATTTCACATTCTCTTGGGTGGTTTTAAGCACACACCTAATTTCTGGAGTCTGGACACACCTCTAAGTATCTTGTGGTTCCTTTTAACACTGTGTCAAATAAATTCCTGGTATGATGGCTTCTCCTCTGTCTAACCAGTATGCATGGGTGATCAACATATGGGACATGCCCAAACACCTCCCTCACTTGAGCATAGCGTTGCCAGCTCTGAATTGGGAAATTTCTGGAGATGTGGAGCCTGTGGAGGGCAGGATTTGGGAAGGGGAGGGACCTAAGCACTTTATAATACCAGAGAGTCCACCCTCCATTGAGACCATTTTCTCCAAGTGAACTGATCTCTGTCCTCTGAAGATGGATCAAGATGGGTAGCCATGTTAGTCTGTCTGTAGCAGTAAATAAGGGCAAGAGTCCAGGAGCACCTGAAAGACTAACACAATTTGTGGCAGGGGAGGAGCTGTCAGTATCTGAAGAAGTGAGCAGTGACTCATGAAGACTCATACTCTGCCACAAATTTTCTTAATCTTTAAGGTGCTACTGTCCTCTGGAGATCAGTGTTTGGTGTAGTGGTTAGAAGCACAGACTCTAATCTGGGAGAACCAAGTTTGATTCCCCACTCCTTCACATGCAGCTGCTGGTGTGACCTTGGGTCAGAGACAAGTTGTTTCAGAGCTGTTCTGGAAAGAGCAGTCCTCAAAAGAGCTCTCTCAGCCCCACCCACCTCACAGGGTGTCTGCTTGTGGGGAGGGGAAGAGAAAGGAGATTGTCAGCCACTCTGAGACTCCTTCGGGTAGTGAAGGGTGGGGTATAAATCCAGTCTCTTCTCTTCTTCTTCTAATTCCAGGAAATCTCCAGGCTGTACCTGGAGGTTACCAACCCTACTTTAGTAGGCTATACTTGCTGAAATTTCTCCTGAAGTGGAAAGAGGAGCATTTTTAAAAGGTATCTTTTAAAAGCAGGGCAGAAGGAGCTTAACTTCACAGTGTCTGCTCACATTGGCATCTTGGAGCCTAAGTAAATACAACAAGCCAGTGTGCTTTATGGCCTATTTTACTGAGAACAAAGGGGTTTGCCGGACGTTTGGGAAACGTTCTCTGAACCTACAGCGAACCTAAACCTGAACACCAGTCCACCACTCCACTTCTCCTGCTCTATTCAACCTTTTGCTGGATGCTCAGCACTCTGAGGTGTTCTGGAACAGCCCGGGACCAAGGAGGCAAGTGAAATACGATTCCCCAAGGAAGCCCGTCCTTCTGACTTAGCCCTAACAAACAGCTGCTGCTGGAACAAAAATAGCCTTGCACTTCATACAGAGCCTAAAACAGAAGCAGCGTGGTCATGTTACATGGCATTATAAATGCCAACAGATTAAAACATTAAGAAAGCGTTATGCTCTCACCTCTGATAAACAGCACTCGGTTCAGCCACACAGCGACTTCATTACCGCTTAGACTGAGGCATGCAGGAGGTTAGACTAGGCAATGATTAGGTGGGGCCCAGAGATCCCCCGGAATGACAGCTCACCTCCGGACTACAGAGATCACTTCCCCTGCAGAGAAGGGCTGCTTTGGAGGGTGGACTCTATGGCCCTCTACCCCACTGAGGTCCCTGTCCTCCCCAGCTCCTCCCCCAAATCCCCTGGAGTTTCTCCACCTGGATCCGGCAACCCTACCCCCCCCCCCCCTCCATCCTCAACCAGTGGTCAGGAGGGTCCTGGCAACACTAGCAAAAGGTGCACGAGGTCACTCAGGACGCAAGACACAAGGAAGCATCCTCCCAGGATTACAGGCCAGTGAAGGAATTTGCCTAGACGGCCCCCGTTTTTACACAGGCAACTCAGACACATCAACCCCCAGGCTTAGCACACGAACCCAAAGCTTTGGCCACTCTTCTGGAAAACCAAACTCACGCCTCGCAGACAGAATTTTGCTGCCTTGAAAATCTGAATGGCAGCTGGCACAGAGGCAACCAAAATTATCTCAACAAGCAAGTCTTAATTCTATTGCAGGCTAGACAAAACTGAGTCTAGAGACAGATGGACTCCACTGCCAAGGATATAAGTGGCAAGGCCTTTATTAAACGAACACACACATAATTTAAAATAATTGTATGAATGAAATCACTGGGAGAGGTCACCCAGAAATGTGGAGTACAGTGCCACGCAATGTGTTGAGGACATACTATCCCATCTCCACCTAACACTATTCCATCTCTTCTTTCCACCGAGCCAGTTTGGTGTAGTGGTTAGGAGCATGGACGCTAATCTGGGAGAACCAGGTTTGATTCCCCACTCCTCCACATGCAGCTGCTGGGTGACCTTGGGTCACAGTTCTCTCAGAGCTGTTCTCTCAAAAGCAATTTTCGAAAGAGCTCTCTCAGCCCCACCTACCTCACAGGGTGTCTGTTGTGGGGAGGGGAAGGGAAAGGAGATTGTAAACCACTCTGAGACTCCAAGTGAGTGAAGGGCGGGGTATAAATCCAATCTCTCATCTCACTTCTTCTAACTGCCTGGAAGCCTAAAAAGGACTGGATATAGGCAAACAAATATAATCGACATCCCACTGAAATATTGTTGGCTGGAGATGATGAATTTGCGCTCGCCCAGAAGGACCTGGTCCGCAGATGGGAAGTGCTCACAGGCCCAGCAGGTTGCAGAGGCAGTCCTTTCACCTGCCATGTTCATTGCTGGGATGGCCACGGCTGGTCTGGCATGGCTGGATCACACCCAGATCGCACTTCTGTAACACCCACCTCCAGCCTCAGTGAGAAAGGAGGACTGTCAATGAAAAAGCAAGCAAAACGGGGTATGTAAAGATCCCTCTGAAGAATATCCCAGTACTTCTAACTGGATCAAAGTTCAACAGTAAGCATTCCAGCTGGAGCCCACAGTGGAGACCCTGTATGGGGAGTGGTAGAATTGTTACTGTTGGCCAAAGGAAGATGACAGATTTGTCCCCATTTGGGGGGGGGGGGGGAGAGAAAGAAAGAAGCTGCAAAATGACTACACTGCACCTGCTGAATTTCAGTCTTCAAGCCTAGTTTTGAGCTGAAAGATCATGGCAAAGTATGAGTGCATGGAGCCTAGTTATCAGATACCTGTACAACATGTTTACTACTTACAGGGTGCAGATGTCAAAGGGACGGCTTAACTTGCAGCTACCATGCTTTTCAAAATGCATTTAATTAGATATTTGAAGAAGAAGAATTTATTTTATTTTATTTATTTGTTAAATTTATATCCCGCTCTCTCCACCAAGGCAGACTCAGAGCGGCTCACATACTACCACAAATTATGCAGTCGAGTTTCCCGCATTTGGGGAAATCGCAGGGGTCAGCACACCCGGAGTGCAATGGATGAGCCTCACCCTGGGAAAACCTCCTTCGTGATCAAGGTGTCTCCCCTGCCAGGTAAGTATGAAGAAGAAGAAGAAGAAGAAGAAGAAGAAGAAGAAGAAGAGATTGGATTTATACCCCACCCTTCACTCACTCAGAGTCTCAGAGCGGCTTACAAACTCCTTTCCCTTCCCCTCCCCACAACAGACACCCTGTGAGGTAGGTGGGGCTGAGAGAGCTCTTTCCCAAGCTGTCCTTGAGGGAACAGCTGGTACAGACCTATGGCTTGCCCAAGGTCATCCAGCCAGGTGCAAGTGGAGGAGTGGGGAATCAAACCCGTCTCTCCCAGATTAAGAGTCCGCGCACTTAACCACTACACCAAACTGGCTCTCAATTTAATTAGATATTTGTATCCCACTTTTCCCCCAAATGGGGACCCAAAGCAGCTTACATCATCGTTCCCCCCTCTTCCATTTTATCCTCACAAGCACCAGCCTGGGACCACTAATCATCATTCCAAAGTATGGGGGAAGGACTATTTTAGATGCTCTGTACCTCTATAACACTGCCACAAAGTCTCTCTCTCATTCACACTCCCTGCTACCCTTAATAGAAACATGACTGGGCCTCATCCGTCACGGAAGCGGGTCATGCACAGACAGCACAGGAGTCCTCACATCTTCAGAAAAATAGGACTTTTTAAATTAACCCGAAGGGGCAAGGAAGTGGCCCAGGAAGGACCGCACATGGTCTGGGAATGTGAAATCCTGAGATTCACTGACAGCTGAAGAGAAAAGGGGAAAGGGAGGATCATGTCCCAAATTTCCAACTGTACCAGAAATTTTGGAATTTCAAAAGACAAAGTAAAAGGATGCAGTGTTTTTTGAAAGGCAGAATTAGCACTTCTTACTCGGACCATGACCTTGCCTCTGTTTCTCTTGAGTGTCAAGTTCTGTACAAAAGACCCTGCACGCTGAACTAATCCGGGCGCCTTTTTTTACAGAGCACCTTCTTGTTTTGTGGCTGCCTTTGACAAACCACCTGTGTCTTCTGACATGTTCTGAAACCTGTTCTGAGGCTCTTCCAAGGAGGAAAGTCACATAAACTATAAGAAGCTGATAAGTCTGAACCTGCCAATGAAGTTGGAAGCTGTCCAACTCAGAAACGTTAACTGGAGGGAAAGGAATCCCACGCCGAAGGTCTGATCTGTTTCTCTAGCTCTCAGTTACATACTATTTTTGTCCTCTCCACAGCTCCCAGAACAAAAGCCTCACGCACAGCATCCCTTAAAAGGAAGGCTGGGAAGCTCTGGTGTCAGGGGCCTGTTGGCTCTTCAGCTCCTTGTTCACGGCAAATGATTAAGGCTGTAAAAGAGTCTAAAACGTCCATCAACTGGGAACGACATGTAACAAACCGCCAAACCATTCCAAGAACTTAAGGAGCCGTAGGGCGAGTCAGATCCTTCAATAAAACTAGCCAGGAAAGGACAATACCTATTCCAAAGGCAGTTCACCACATTCCCCACCCACCCACCCTGGGCTGACCAAGAAAGAGAATCCGAGGCCGGGCTACAAAAACAGGGGCTGGATTGTTTCTCAGCCATGCCCATGGAATTCCATGGGACAAAGTACAGCTTTGCCCAAAACACTGGCCTTGGGGATGGAAGAAAATCAAGGAATGGCCAAGCTGGGAAACCATCCAACCTCACTCCACCCCCACTTGTCAAATGTGCACACAGCTAGTTCATAACATTACCAGCCCTCACAGCCTGGTGGGACACCCCCCCCCCCAATTCCTACTGAGCCACATCTCCCCGTTTAATCCCACTCACCAGCTGCATTCCTTGGGCAGCCTCTTCCTGATGGAACTGTCACCTAGGGTGGCCCATTTGGCAACCGTCTCAGTCACAGGCCTACCGGGGGAAGGGGTGGTCCAAGAAGGGCGCTCTGACTTGCTGGGTTCAAGAAGGCAAACAAGACTGGCCAGTTCTGGGGGGCATCTGTGGGCGGGCAAACTCTTTTGGCTGCATTACCTTTGTGCACTGGCTTTTAACTCTGTGTTTTAATTCTGTATTGGGTTTAATGGGTTGGAAACGTGAGTGATTGTTTTAACCTTGCAGCTTTCATTGTTTTGTTCACCAGCTTGAGTTGTGGGAATAAGGCAGGGTATAAATATTTTTACTAAATAAATAGAAATTACCTGGTTGCTTGCTGAATTTTCTGTGAAAAGTGACAGAAAGATCTTGATAGGACAGCGTCCAACCTCTGGAGCAGCCAGGGCCAGACTCCCGACAAACCCAAGACCTCAAGAACCTGGGGACCATGGCCACAGTGATGACAAATGGGCCCAGCTGCTTACTGAGCAAGCCAGAAGCAGGAAGAGCGACAGGGAGGGCCAAGACCAGGGAGGGGGAGTCACTGATGGGGAGCGGAGCTATTGGGTATGGAAGCTTCGAGATGCTGGGGCAGGCGCAGGTGTGAGAGGGTGGGGCAGAGCAGAGACGACAAAGTTGTCCGTGAGATGCGAAAACACCAAGCAGATGAGTCAGCTGGAGGGGGCGGGGAGACGAGATGACAGCCCCACCCCCAGGGCCGTGGATTGGCAGCTCCTTCTCACTCCCAGGACCGGTCTAAGCCGCAAGGGCCAGTGAGGACTGGCCAGGAGAAGGGCAGGGCCGATAATGGGGGAAGGATTAGACTGGGAAGGAAAGGACCAAGGGGGGGGGGATATAAAGGGGAGAGCTCCGAGAACAACCAGGGAGGAGATCAAAGGAGACGTTGCTTCTGATACGCCTCTGGGAGGGAGGAAGCCTGACTCCTGAGGCAGAGTCTGAGGGCGCTGTAAACCCTCCCCACCCACCCACCCCCGCAACTGATATTTTGAGGCCTGAGAAGGGAACCCCGCGGTGGAGCCCACAGAGGCAGGTGGGGCAGCTAACAGGGGCAGGCACCCAGCTTATGTGACAGACTGCACTTATACTTCTTAAAGTTATGAAAGCTACCATATAGTCTAGTGTACCCTTCTTTCGTTTTTGCAGCACAATGGTGTTGGTTCATGTTGGGAACTTTATGCTGGTTTATTTATTTATTTTATTCATATCCCACCTTTCCCTGATGGGAACCCAAAGAGGCTTCCACCGTTCTCCTCGCCTCCATTTTATCCACACAACATACTGTGAGGTAGGTCAGGCTGGGAGGGTACGACTGGTCCAAGGTCACCCAGCGAGCTCCCTTGGTGCAGTGGGGATTTGAACCAGGGGCTCCCAGATTCCATTCCAACACTTTAGCCTCTACTCCATGCTAGATTTCTCTGTGTTGCAAGCTTATTCCTACTTTGGGTCACTCCCCCTGCCCCCTGGGACTGGTGAGGCAATCAGGGTTTCTTTCTTTCTCACAACAGAGCAGGTTAAGTGGTGATGAGGGCACTCAGGTTGGAGTTAAGTGATAACATTTAACCATGATTATGAAGTGTTGGGGAGAGTTTTGCTCCTGCAAAGAGGATGATCACACCTCCTCTTCCCATTTAAGATCTCTCCAAGCACCAGGCCAGACTTTCTGAATCAGAGGGGTAGCACTGCTCTTCAGGCCCAGAGAAGGTTTCCCAACACAGCCCCTCTCTACACGTACTTCCCAAATACTATTGAGCCAAACAGGGATCTTTCACCACAAGACAGCCACTTTGGGCACTGAGCCACCTGTGGCTCTGGCATGCACTCCTGGCTCTCCATTTTGCAGAAGAGCTCAAATTAAAGCTTTGCATCTGGGCAGTTTCCCAGCACTCAGAGTGGATAACAGCATAAAATCATTACAGAATTGGAGCTGGGGGTGGGGGGGATGATCACAAACCAAAATATTGAAGTTATTACTTCTAACTATATATATATAAAAGAAAGTCTCCTCACCATAAAATCAATGCCCAGGCCAAACGGCTGGACCTAGAAACACCAAATTCGGGGAGAGTGCCCCTACCATGGCATAGGTGCTCACTAAGAAGGGATTTTTAGAAATGTCTTCTCCCCATTGATTCCTATGTGGCTGCCAGGCTGCTGCCTACTTGCACCCCCCACTCTCTGATTGGTCAGCTGCAGAACTCAGTGTTCTGAGGTGTAAAAAAAAAACAGTTACAGGAGACTGCAGAGAGCTCATGACAGTTGAAGAAATCAGGAATGGCCAACAACCACTAGTGAGGTGCAGTAATGCTGCTGGCCCAGCCTCTCTGATAGCTTCCAACACACTCCCCCCACCTCCTACACTTGACAGGCGGCTGTCTGTCAGGTGCAGCAGCGGTTGCAGGGTGCTTAAAGCCACGAGGGAGCCCACCCCAGCAGTAATACCTTAGGGATCCTGCCAGCCCTGCCTCTACAGTGGCTTCTAATATTCCTCCCCCTCCTACACTGGACAGACAGCTGCCTGTCAGGTGTAGGAGAAGTGGTGGGATTCTTACAGCTTCCGAGGAGGTTTGCTCAGCAGGATTGCCTTAATCCTGCTGCTGGTCCAGTTTCCCTGATGCCATTAAATACAATCACCCCCCCCCCCCAAACACCAGACAGGCGGGTGTCTGTCATGTGTAGGAGCATGACCAGGGTACTTTAATCTATTAGGGATGCTGCCCTGGCAGGATCACCTTAGTGATGCTGCTGGCCCGGCCTCTCTGATGGCTTCCAACGCACCCTCCCACCTCCTACACCTAACAGGTGGTTGTCTATCAGGTGCAGCAGTGGTTGCAGGGTGTTTAAAGCCACGGGGAGCCCATCCCAGCAGTAATACCTTAGTGATCCTGCCAGCCCTGCCTCCCCAGTGGCTTCTAATACTCCTCCCCCCTTCCCCTCCTACACTGGACAGGCAGCTGTCTGTCAGGTGTAAGAGAGGAGGTGGAATGCTTACAGCTGCCAGGGAGGTTTGCTCAGCAGGACTACCTTGGCCCTGCTGCTGGCCCAGCCTCCCTGATGCCTTTAAACACCAGACAGGCAGGTGTCTGTCAGGTGTAGGAGCAGGACCAGGGTACTTTAATCCATCAGGGATGCTACCCCAGCAGGATCACCTTAGCAATGCTGCTGGCAACCCTACATTGGTAAGCTCTACTTTGCTATAGGTAAAGTCACCCCAACTTTATTCTATTAGTCTCAGCAAATATATATTATTTGTTGATTTTATTTCACACACCCCCACACACACACCAGAGAGAGAGAGAGTAAGAGCACAAAGGCATTACTGAGGTAATGCCAAATAAAATAAATTTATAGGTATGAGTGTCCATATATGTGTTATCTGTCTATCTGTGTGTCTGTCTGTCTCGTTTGTCATCTCCTCAGTGATTCCTCCTTCCTAACCAATGTTTTCATTGTTGTTTTTATGTCTTTCTATATGTTTTAGCACTTTTAATTGCTTTAATTATATGTTTTTTGTGGGGTGGGGTTTTGGTTTTAAAATGAGATTTTTATAACACATCCTTTAAATTGTTAGCTGCCTTGGTGTAAGGGCAAAAAGGTGAGATACAAATCTTGTAAATAAATAAACAATAACTAATCTGCCTTTACACAGAGGTATCCAATCACTTTCCAGTATTTTTAAAGAGGAGCAATATTCAGAAAGATAAGAAGAAAATGAAATTGAAATGAACTGCAACATTAAAGGAGTGGTGAATTCAGCAGCAAAGTCATCCTAAGCCTGAGAAAATTAACTTGTTTTTATCTGATGCCTATAATAAAGCAGTGAAGGCATCTGACAGACTTCACAAATAGGGCACCACAACAGAGAAGGCCCTGAGCCACCAACAGTCTCTCTGGCAACAGGGACCCCTGCAGCAGTTTTTGCTGATAGTCGTGTTACACAGAACTGCCACACCAAGGGAGGTGGTCCTTCCTATGTGCCATTCACTAGACCATCCAGGACTTTGCAGGTGAACATCATCACTTTGAATTAAGCCAGGAAATACATGAGAGGCCTTCAGCTCTTTCAGCATCGGTGTAGTAGACACATTGTGGGAATGCTTATCACTAATCTCACTGTGGCATTTCCAAATGCCTTCCAATAGCAGCCTCAGACAGAATGCATTCCAGAGCACGTTCATCTCTGTCTTTCAACAGCGACAGTTGGCCCCATGTCAACTTCAGCCATCAAAAATAATCTGGAGTCCTTCTGGTACTTACAGCAAACAGTTCCAGAGGGGAACTGGAGTTTGGACCACAGAAGGCGCTGCATTTAGCCTCCTGGAGTAGAAATCCTCGTAGACTTTTAAGGTGCCACTGGATTTCTGTTTAATATTCTTTACTTCACTTCTATAGTATAATTCTGCTGGGGATTCAAGTACAGCTGTTTTACAACATCATAGTGTGCTAATTAAACTTGCATTTCATTAATATGCTTACTCATCTTCAACAAAGGGTAACAGAGAACCAAATCTGTAAGTTAATGAGAAAATACAGTGTCTTTAGTAGTTTGTTTACGAATGTGTCACATGAGGCTCTCTTTCAAGTATCTGACTTTAATCTCCAGTTTCTGTGCTTTTAATTATTTCCCGACATGGTAACAGAGCTGAGACAGGTCTTATGTGATGGTTACAGTTTAATGGGAACACAGATAATGAATGACCTTTAAATAGTAAACCACATCACCAAGTTATAAAACATTTTCAGCAGACATCTCTGGAGGACTTAAAAATCATTTCTTCTATTTTTTATCAGGGCCTTCATAGTACAATAATTTTTGTCCCTGGATATGTCCCCAGGAGGTGTTCTGGGAGTATATCCCACCCCCCACCCCCCAGTGTGCGGGCCTGAATCAACCAAACTGGCTGAATAAAGGAATGAATTTCAGCTTATTCATTCATACATAAATTTCCAAAGGGGAAACAAAACACTATTTACACAAACCCTGTTTACAGCCCATAACCATGGAACTCTCTTACTGCATCCTGTTCAGTTCCCATTGAAGTCTCGTTGTCCAAGTCCTGCAAAGACTCCAGATAATGTGGCAGCAGAACTGGTGTGAACTTGTGTGAGTTTTAGAAAGACTAACAGGGTTTGGCAAATTCACCTCCCCACCCCCCAAGATATTTTTAATTCATTTTTTCATTTATAACAACAATATACAGGATAAGTGTATACATCTTTTCATGTCTATAGATTATTTCAAACCATATTCATAATTTTATTTTTTATTATTATTTATCATAGGTGAAAAGTGTTAATAACATCAGGTATTGTTAGATATGATGATGGGTGACCATATACATGTAATATCGCTGTGTCCTTTATTAGATTTTGGTTGTTTCCTTATATCTGAAATCTTTTCCATCATGACTAGGTTCCATAATTTTTTGTACCAGAGGTTAACTATTAGTATGCTTTTTTATTTCCATGTAGATGCAGTTGTTGTCTGGATGCAAATAGTAATAAGGCAATTATCTTTCTTTGTGTAATGGATACAGTTTCTTCGGCTCGGAGATTCAAAAGTAATGATTCTGGGCTTTTGTCTATTGTGTGTTCTGTTATGTTCCTTATTTCCTCTGTTATTTTATCCCAGAAGGAAGCAATGACAGGGCATTCAAACCAGCAGTATATATAAGTGCCGATTTCTTTGCACCCCCTCCAACAAAGAGGGTTTAAATTGTGTGAGATGTAAGATATTTGCTGTGGGGTTTTGTATGACTTGGGACATTATTCTGAAGTTTTGTCATTTTTGTGTGATGGTGGGAGAATTATTTTTATAGGTTCTCCAAATGTCTAACCATTTATCTTGGGTGAGATCTGTTTTGCATATTTCCCCCCAATATTTTTGGTATGATAGAGCTGTATTCTCCTGTAACGATGTTAAGATGGCATATATTTTTGATATAACCCCTTTTTTGCTTTCATCTGCGTTTCTTATAAGAGCTTCAAAAGGAGTTGCAGGTATTTGTAAAATTTCTCTAAGTTTTAATTTTGAACAGAGATGGTTGAATTGAAGGTACTGATACCAAGGTATTCTTATACTGAATTTGTTCCATTGCATTTTTGTTTATTATTTCTTTGTTTAATGTCAAGTCTTCTAATTTTGTGATACCCGCTTCTCTCCATTTCATGTAATCATGAATGCATTGTCCCAGAGGATACCAGGATTGTCCATAAAATTAAGAGAATTTAGATATGATTGGAGTGAGACTTCTCTTGTACTTATCCCAAATTATTAAAGATGAGTTTTGAAATTTATTGTGTTTCATTTCTTTGGGTCTACTGTTGGTCTGTTGCCAAATGATATCTCTAAGATTGTAAGGATTTGCATTTTCTGATATTACGTTTATCCAGTCTAGGAGGTTTTCTACTTTAAGCATGTTAATTATTTTTGCAAGGTGGGTGGCACAGTAATAGTTACATAGATTTGGGAGCTTCATTCCACCCATCTTGTCTGTTCTGTATAATATTTGTGCCCTTATTCTGTGGTTTTTTTGTGCCCATAGGAAATTATTTAGTGTATTTTGCCATTCTTTTAGTTTTGAGATCGGTATTCCCATTGCTATGGCTCTGAAAAGAAAGATGAATTTAGAGAGTATAAAAGATTTTATTAAATTGTATCTATCTGCCCAAAATAGATGATTTTTAGCCCAATTTTGTAATTGTGATTCAATTTCCTTAAATATCTGTATATGATTATGTTCTAATAGTTCGTTCAAGTTAATTGGGATTTTGTTTCCAAGATATGTTAGTGTTGTTTTGATTCATTCATACTGGAATGTTTCTAAAAAAAATTCTTTTGTATTTCATGATATATGAATGGGCACTAGTTTTGATTTTGATTGGTTTATTTTTAGGCCAAATACTTCACTGTACTCTTCCAGTACATTTTGCAGTGACATCAGAGATTTTTTGGGATCAGTTAAAAAATTTTCTTTCCTATTTTCATTCCAGTAATTTCGTCTTTGTTTCTAATCATGCTGGTTAATGGTTCTATTGCTATTGCAAATAGTAATGGGGAAAGAGGGCACCCCTGTCTTGTGTCTTTTCCAAGATTGAATGATGCTGAGAGAGTGTTATTTATTTTTAGGCACGATTTTGGTTCTTTATAAATGGCGTTGATAGCATTTAAGAATTTTTGTCCAGAGCCCATTCTTATTAATAATTGTTTAGGTATGAGATTTCTATTGTATCGAATGCTTTCTCTATATCTAGAGAAAGCAGGATCATTTCTTTTTTGTTTTGCTTGGCAACATCTATTATATTGAGGACTTTGTGTGTGTTGTCTATTAGATCTTGATTTGGCATGAATCCTACTTGATCTTGTGAGATATAATCTGTTATAAAGTTGTTTAGTCTCTTGGCTATAATTGCAGTAAATATTTTTGAACTGATGTTCTGTAATGAAATTGGTCTATAAGATGATGGTAATGCTGTGTCTCTTTGCGGTTTGGGTAGTACTACCACTGTGGCCTGTGACCAGGATGGGGGGAGGTGACCTGTGTGTAATATATGCTTACATGCCTTTGCTAAAGGTTCTGCTAAGATGTGAGCAAAAGTTTTGTAGAATTCGTTTGTGTATCCATCTGGGCCTGGTTATTTTTAACTGTTTGATGGAATCTATAATTTCCTGTTTTAGGATAGGTTTTTCTATTATTTCTTTGTGGTCAGATCCTATTTTTGTGATGGGATGTTTTTGGAAATGCTCATTGATACTATTTTGTGGTATGTTTTTTTTTTGAAGAATATGGGTTGTTACAATACTCCCAAAACATCTGAATTATGGTTTTGTTTGTGGTTTGTACTTTACCTTTCTTGTCCTTGATGCTATAGATTGTTCTCTCCATGCATTTGGAATTTACTCTTTTGGCTAAGATTTGTAAAACTTTTGAGGAATTATGTCATAAGTTTTGTCTTAAGAATAGCTGGGGGGGGTTGTATGCGTTTGACTTCAAATAGTTCTAATTTGTGTCTTGCTGCAAGCAATTTTTTGTATATTTTCTTACTACAATTTTGTTTGTGTTTGTTTTCCAGGTCTTGTATGGTGTTTAGAAGATTTTGTCTTTCTGGGTTTTTTGTTTATCATGTTTGATGTTTTTGATATGAGTTGCTCCCTCATGGTTGGCTTGAAAGCACCCCAGAGTATCGTGGGAGTGATTTCATCGTCTGTATTCTCCTGAAAGTACTGTCATATTTGATTTTCTATTTCTGCAGTGTGTGTTGGGTTTGTTAATAAAGATCTATTTATTATACATTGTGGTCTGCTCTTTGTTTCTTCTTCCTTTGTGATTACACATTCCACCCATGCATGATCAGACCATAATTTGTACCCTATTTGTGTTGAAAGTGTTCTTTGTTGTATACCATGTGATACTAGCAGATAATATATAGATTATATTTGATGTCTGGATGAATAAAATGTGAAATGTTTCTCATTTGGGTTGTTTCTCCTCCATATATCTATTAATTGGTGATCTGTGATTAATTTGGTTAGGGCTGAGGATTTTTTGTATTTTTTGGGTTTCTTTTTAAGGAAGGTTCTGTCTAAGATTGGATCAGCCAGGTAGTTAAGATCCCCTCCCAGGATGATTTCCCTTTCTTTGAATTTGTCTAATTCAGTTAGAGACTCCTTTAGGAATTTTAACTGGCCTTGGTTTGGAGCATATATTGATCCAATTGTTGCTACTTTGTTTTCTAGAATTCCCTTTATAACAATGTATCTATCCTGTGTATCTTTTAATGTGTCTTGACATGTGAAGTGAATATATTTGATAACAGAATGGCTACCCCTCTGGATTTAGAATTGCCATGTGCTCAAATCTGTTGACTGAACCAATTGTTTTTGAATATGTGGTTATTTGATGCATTTAAATGCATCTCTTGCAACAGGAGGATATCTGGGAGCAGTTTCATTAAATTTGTGTATACTCTTTTTCATTTCATGACATTGTTAAGACCTCTGGTATTAAGTGTAAGTATTTTTAAGTTTCAATTCATGGTTCAAAATTGTTGACACCCCTAACGTTAGTTCTTAAGTGAAGATCAAACCTTTAAATTTCTTATAAACCAACAATAAAATATATAGATTAGTCTCTATTTCTACTAAATTAACAATTCGCAGTTCCTGTTACATATCTTACTTTTTTCTTTTACTTTGTGGAATAAATCTCTTACTATTTGAATTGTGTTTCCTTATCTTAATATGACTAACAATACTTATATTACTTCTAAGATAAATTCCAATTCTATGTTTCTTTTATTAAAACAGCAGTGGAATATTTTCTAAATTTTGACTTATTTCTAAATTAATAATAAAAAGTTCCTGTTGGTTTTTTTCCCCTTTTTCTTATGCTTTATAGAATAATGATCTTAACGTTTAATTACTGCGCTTTTTTGCTATAACTTATCTCTTACTACCTTATTTTCTAAATGTTCCCTTAACTCTTCCTCCCTTATCCTATTATTACTTAACTCTATTCTCCCCTTTTCCCCTTAACACTAACAGTTACTAATATGTTTCCTAGACCTCTTACTTTTTTAATCTACTATACAGAATATCCAAGTTAAGTTTAACAAAAACAAATAAACAGTAAAAGAAAAAACAGCCTTTGGGGCTCCTATTCCTTCACAGGAGAATAGAAACTACTACTTCCCCTTATCTGGCCTATCAAAGGCCGAGGACAGACTGGCAATCTGAAGCGGGGCAGGCACGCTTCGCAAACGGAGGAAAGGAGCCCGTTCAGACATGCGCATCTGCCCATCGGCTCCGTTGCGTACTTACCCGTCTCCCAGCCGCTTTCCTTCTGCTTTACCCGGACACCGGTTTTTCCCGGTGTTCAGGGGCCTTCCTCCGCATGCCTCCCGCTTCCAAACAGTGTGAACTGGAAGAAGCGGGAGGCATCCGGAGGAAGTGTGAACGCACCGGCAAAAAGTTTTGCGCATATGCGCATATGCAAATATGCGCATATGCGCATATGCAAATATGCGCATATGCAAATATGCGAAAAACATCAAAGGAAAACAAAAAAAAGTGCAGCGGCAGGCGCGAGCCCCGCACGCTGGCTATGCGGCAGTCTGAACTCTCCGTGGCAGTCTGAATGCTCCGTATCACCGCTGATCCGCATTGCTCTGGCCAGTGTGAACGGCCAGCTCCGTGAGTTTTTTCCCCCGCTCCAGTTCCCTCCGCTTTGCCTCCGCTTCAGATTGCCAGTCTGTCTTCGGCCAAAGTTTTTTGTGTTTTTAATTAACTATCCTAAAATCCCCTCCCCCTCTCCCTCTCCCTCCTAACTTTTATTTTTAACCATACACTATTTTTGAGATTATTATGGATCTTATACCTTAATTACTTAAAAAGTTACTAGTACATTTATTTTGTTTTGCAGTCTAAAATCATTTGGTGCTTGGTGCACTGTCTAAAAAGGTGTGTGAATCTTGCTGCTTTTGTGCGGCGTGGTGGTGTTGAGTTTTCTTTTGAAGCTTTTCCTGCTGATTTCTGGTGGCTTGTTCAGTCCCAGTCTTTTTAGTATTTGTAGACCTGTAGCATAATCTTGTGCTTGATACTTTTCCCCTTCACTGAAGACTTGAAGTGTGGCGGGGCCAGTCCACTTATAGCTCTGGTTAACTGACTATAGTTGGCTTGTTATTGGTTTTAGTTTTCTCCTTCTGTTGATGGCTTCTGATGGTAGGTCTTGGTATACTTCTATTTTTATATTTTTGTAGTCCAGATTTCCTTTTTGTTTTGCTTCAGCCAGTATTTTTTTTTAATCTGTAGTCCAGTAAACTGAAAATGATGTCCCTGGGGCCCTTTCTGTTGGTATTCTGAGGTGCTCCCAGGCAGTAGGCTTTGGTTATTGTGGGTGCTTCTCCCATGTCTAACCTCAGAATGGTTGCTAGCCAGCTGGCTATAAAAGCTGTTAGGTCTGCTTCTTCTTCTAATTGTTCTGGAAAGCCTCTTAATTTCAGATTATTTTGCCTCACCTCCATTTCCAGGGCTAACGTTTTGTTTTTTAGTTGCTCTCTCTCTTTATGTGCTTGTTTGTTGTCTTCCTGGAGCGTTTCCGCCAACATCATAGCCCCTACCGTGATCTTTTTTTTGTTTCAGACATGCTTGCCTCTATCTGGGTGAGCTATTCTTTTATTGGCTCAAATAGTGCCCCCAACTTTACCATTAAGCGCTCTTCCATTTCTGTTAAGTCTTTTTTGTTGAGTGTGTTTTTTCCTGGGTCCTCAGAGCGTCTGGTCACCATTTTAGTTGTGGTTTTTGCTCTGCTGCTTGTTGCTGATTCTGCTCTTTTTTGGCTTAAAATAGCTGCTTGTTGCACAATTACTCACTCATGCTGGAATAATCTTTATTTGGGCTTTCCCCCCTTTGTTTTGGTTTTCTGTATGTTGTTTAGATCGCATTTTGATTTGCCATTAGGAGTGGAGGAACAAATGCAATACGGGGCTAAGTGGCCATTTCGCGCGCATGTCACCACGCCCCCCACCTCCGCAAATCCACCTTTGAAGGGACATCCAACATTCGTTCTGTTATGTTCTCTCTAGCACCTCAACTCACTTTCCAATCTGGGCCACATTGTGTACCCCACAGAGGTGTCATCAGTTACATCACAACATCAATTACATCACAACAGGATCACTGGATAGGGTAATTTAGGCTCTGTATTTTTCCTGTGCAGGAAATCACTGGATACAGCTGGAATGAATTCAATCCCACCAGCAAGGCTTGAGTGGGATTAGGGTTTTATCCTTTTGCTGAACGGGGAAAGAACTGCATACCTGTCCTAAAAAAGATTGTTATTTACTTCATGTTTACCCCACCTTTCTCCCCAACAGGGACCCAAAGTGACTTGCATCAGTCTCCACACCACCATTTTATACTCACATCAACCCTGTGGAGTAGATTAGGCTGAGACTGACCCAAGAACACCCTGCAAGTTTCCATAACTGAGCAGGGATTCGAACTTGGGTCTCCCAGACCATAGGCTGACACTCTAACCACTGCACTAAACTGGCTCTATGTGATCCTGTAAGTGCCCTGAGCACTGGTGTGGGGATCACGCCTGGTCACTTCTCAGGGTTCCCATCATGGTTCCCAGTCCTAATGTCTCCAACCGTCTTGGGTGCTGAAGCTCTGGCTATCGGTTCAGCAGCCAAGGATGACCCTGAATCTGTATTCAAAGCCCCCCAAAGGAAAGCACAGAAAGAGGAGTAACTGGAAGTATGCCCTTATGTCATCTGACTGGGCACTGCAGCAGATGTTGGTGGCAGAAATGGGAAGAAAGAAGTCCCACAGAGCTCTGGAGGCCCAGATAGAGCAGAATAGCTTATTGACATGGATTATTCTGCAGATGGTGATGCTGGAGGCCCCACATCCAGGCTATAGGGGTGGCCACCATGTAGTCCTTCTTAAAAACAATCTTTGTCCTAGTACAGTCCCAGTGAGACAGAGCTTCTAGTGGAGAACCCAGACACCTCCATGAGGCACAATGACTGCCAGGGCACAGGGATCCCTGTTGTTCAGTGAACTGAACCCCCAGTGATTCAGGGCCTCCTTTGACAGGTTAAACAAAACCTTTGAGCTCTGAAGAGGCACATCCTACATTGCCAGGACACAGGGATGGGAGATACAGGGTCAGTCCTGAGGGCGTTTGCTGTGGGTTTGTGTAGTGGGTTTGTGTAGTGACCCAGCACGACGAACCAACAGCCGTGTCCAAGACTGAGGTCCTCTTTTGGGGCACCTTTGGAATCCTGACATGGGGTGGTGGGGGCACAGCCACAAAATGGCTGCTGCAGGAAGTGGAGCCAACCACATGGAGGAAGCCAAAGTACAGGGGAGAAGAAGGGTAATTCAACAAATATACTGGAGGAGGAGGAGATTGGATTTATACCCCGCCCTTCACTCAGAGTCTCAAAGCAGTTTACAATCTCCTTCCCTTCCCCTCCCCACAACAGACACCCTGTGAGGTAGGTGGGGCTGATAGAGCTCTGAGAGAACTGCTCTTGAGAGAACAGCTTTGATAGAATTTGTGACTGACATAAGCAGCTGCTTGTGGAGGAGTGGGGAATCAAACCTAGTTCTCCCAGATTAGAGTCCGTGCTCCTGACCACTGCACCAAACTGGAAAGAGGAGTGAGAGAGAATAAAATCAACACTGTGGTAGCAGCTGCCACTGAAACAGCTTGGTAAAATCTGCACAGCAAATCAGTTCTCCAGGGGCCACTTAGAAGCCCTGCTGGGCTGAGCAGGAGCCCCACCCACTTTCTACACACACTCAGCAGGCACCAGGAAAAGTATCAGGGGGCACCACGGCACTGCGTTGGGGACCCCTGTCTTAGCCCCTACACAAAACAACTGGTCACTAACAGTTTTCACAACTGTGATTCCTTGGCTACACAAAAATAGCAGTACTAATGATCAGTGCATATGAACTTTAAAGAAAGTGTGATTACAGTGTCGCTGCAGAAGACAAGATGTATGGAAACGCTCCCAGGCTTTTGGGTTGGGGCCATTCATTGAGTGAATCAAAATTGCAGGAGCAACCTTTATAAAACATGCCTTTGTTTTTAGTTCTCTGTCTTAAGAAAACAAGGCCACTGCATTCAGCATCGGCTTGAAAAGCCCTTCCGTTCTGATCGCCAATCCCACTGCAGCTCTTTCTAGTGAACTGGCAATTCTCTGGGGCAAAAGAGATTTCCCTGTCCTCTTGTCAGCTCAAAGTCAATGAAGGTTGGCAGGGAAGGGCTGCAACTTCTTTGCTGTCGGTAATTCTTTTCTGTCCAGCCCCAGGACCCGCACTGTCGAAATCCGAGTACGGACTGCTAAATGAATGCCAGCCAGACTGTATAGCTCACCCACTGGGGAAAGAAGAACAAAACACACACACCAGGGCTGCATTCAGGACTTTGGAATAAAAACAAGAAGCTCCGGTCTGTCGTTTTTTAAAATGTTACACCGCTTGCAAGGATTTTCCTTTTCACAGCCATCATTGTGGGTCTCTCCTTCAAAAACACTTTGACTTTTAAGAATTTTTCAGGCAAAGTAGACCAACTTTTTTTGGGAAATGAAGAATGTTATACTGAGGAGTGCTAAAAACCTGACACAAATTTTGGTTGAACTCCATTCAGCATCCCCCATATTGAGACAGGGCCAACCCAAACTACTGCTGTCCCTTTAAGATCACAGGATAAAGAAGAAGAAGAAGAGAAGAGATTGGATTTATACCCCGCCCTTCACTTACTTAAGAGTCTCAGAGCGGCTTACAAACTCCTTTTCCCTTCCCCTCCCCACAACAGACACCCTGTGAGGTAGGTGGGGCTGAGAGAGCTTTTTCCCAAGCTGTCCTTGAGGGAACAGCTGGTACAGAGCTATGGCTTGCCCAAGGTCATCCAGCCAGGTGCAAGTGGAGGAGTGGGGAATCAAACCCGGTTCTCCCAGATTAGAGTCCGCGCACTTAACCACTACACCAAACTGGCTCTCAAAGGAATTTAAAAACCATGGAGAATGCCCAGGGTCATCAGGTCCCTCCTGGCAACCACTGTGCTTTTTTGGGGGGGGGGGGAGTTACTAGTGTGTGTGTGGGGGAAGGCCTAGGCCAGCAACACATCAAGCATAAGCTGGGATGGAGTGATTAACAAATGGAATTATTATTATTATTATTATTATTAATCATCATCATCTGGGTGATGCCACTTCCAGTGCACACCAGATGGGGTGTCAGAGGCTCACTCGCAATGCCAGATGCTCCAGCCTTTGGGTAAAACCTCCCCTCCCTGCCAGAAAGTCTTCCACCAACCAGCTGATGGGTGGCCGGGGGGCAGGGCCCAGAGATCTCCCAAACCTGGCAGGGATCTGGCAGCTCTAAGAATAGGCACTTAATAAAGTTGATCAAATGTTATCCACTGTAAAGGACACACTTCCAAGTCTGCATTTTGTGGAGAAAGTTGGTTATCAACTTTTTTAATAAATAAAACTAATAAATAAAAAAAGAGACACCCCCTTGAGAAGAAGGGAGAAGAACACAGACTCTCAAGCACTCAGTCAGCAACAGGAGGAGCCACAGCTGAGTGTTGAGGGGGGGGGGCAGTATGACCTCCAGTGCATGTTTTGGACTACCGGCTTTGTCTTACCGAGCACCACCTCATAAGATACAAGGGGTGCTGAAAAATACAGCATTTACAGAGAGTTTCTCCATCCATAGCCCCTTGGATAATCACAGTTATACGTGTTTCTGCGTTATTACATTTGTTGTATTTTAAGTTTTATGATACAGTATTATTACCTTGAAATGTAATATCTTGGATATTTTGCTGACACCACTTCACAGTTGACTGACAAGCCACAAGTGCAAAGGATGCAGTGACTCCTTATTTATTTATATATTTAAAATATCCATACCCTGTCTTATTTCCAGGGACTTAAGGTAGCTTACAGTGTAACTAACAGTTGCAAAGCGCAAAACAACAACCAGACCCTCCCCCAAAGGCCCTTTGAAAATAGAAAAGTCTTTTCTCCAAAATGTAGCCAGGGAAGATGCCCTCAGTGCCTCTCCATAGGACTGGAGCCACCACAGAGAAAGCCCCATGACCCACTTGACAGACCTTGGCTCGAACCATCTCCAGTTCTCCTTGCAGACAAATCTGAATGTGGCAGAACCTCAGTCCAAAGGCACACAGTGTCCCAGAAATTCTTTTAAATGGAAGAGAAGCCAGTCAAGCCCATGGCTGACCACTAGCCATGATGACTAAAGGGAACCCCAGGGCCAGGAGGCAACATCAAGGGAAGGCCTCCGCCTCTCTGCCCTGTTGCTGGCCCTCCAGAGGAACTGGTTGGCCACTGTGTGAGACGGAATGCTGGACTAGATGGACCACTGGTCAGATCCAGCAGGGCTCTTCTTATGTTCTTAGGAAGGCCTCAGCCTCTGTGCTCTGTTATTGGCCCTCCAGAGAAACTGGTTGGCCACTGCGTGAAACTGGATGCTGGACTAGAAGGGCCTTTGGTTTGATCCAGCAGGGCACTTCTGATGTTCTTATCAGGGAAAGGCCTCTGACTCCAGAGGAACTGGTTGGCCACTGTGTGAGATGGGATGCTGGACTAGATGGACCATTGGTCTGATGCAGCAGGGCTCTTCTTATGTCCTTATGTTCATTACATTTGAAACTAAATATCACTCATCAGGACATTGGAAACTAAACATCACTTATGAAAAATATGTTTAGATTTTATGCAGCTGAATCACAGTGTTTGGGGGTTTTTTTGTTTTTTTTTAAAAATAGTACTTGTCACGGGCTGGGTGCCAGTAGGTCAGGAGCCAAGTTGAAGTCTGAACAGTCCGAGGTCAAGCCAAATCAGGAACGAGTTACCAAGTCCAAAACACTAAGCCAAAAGCAGAGTCAGTCCAAGCCAGGGTCAGAGAGGGAAACTCACGAGCAAACCAGTCCAAGGAGTCAACAAAAGCCGAAGTCAAACAGAGCCGGAGTCACAAGCCAGAGGGTCCAGAATCAGGTTTAGCTGATGTGAGCCGAGCAGGTGCAGAGCTTAGCCAAAATGACTTGTTGCTAGCACAAGTTGGTGGTCTCTGTGCTGTGCCTAAATACCCAGCCACTTCCTGTGCTTGTTAGCAGCTGGCAGTGAGGTCCCGGCTCTCTCTAAAACTCAGGACTGAGTGATCTGCGACCACGCATGCGTGCCTTTTTTCTCCTAGCAGCTAAGTCTTGCCTGGATCATGACCTTAGCCATTCCAACCGAGGAAGTGAATCAGGTGGGCTTGAGCTTGGCTGTGGCTCAGCTGCTGCTGGTGCTGAGGTAATGCCCTGAGAGGTGCTTGCTTGAGCCTCCTCTGGTTCAGGTGGAGGCTCCTCTGGAGCCGGGAACTGATCCTCCACCTCACTTAGGTCCGCAGGAGGCAGGTCCTCAGAGGCACTCCTGACAGTACTTTTAAACTGAACTCAACACAAGGTTGACTTAAGGGCTCTCCTAAATCAATGTCTACATGGATGGCACCCAGAGTGCTGCACAATGCCCTTCAGGCAATGAATGACAGACTGGCCCTAAAATGAAATGCCTAATTACAGCAACAAAGACACCCGGCACAGAGCCTGTCCCCTCCCTCCACACTGTAGAAATGATGAGTCACATGTTGAGTATTGATCTGTGGGTTCCTCCGGATATTTTCCATCTTCTGAAAGTGGGTCTATCAATTCCTTACTGGAGGCTACAGCTCTACGTGTTTGGGAACTGCCACAATGCAGCCCTTTAATCAATGCAGGATTAAAAATCAAATGCCTTCCCCCCCCCACAAAGCAAAGATTTTCCCCTCCCCTTTCTTGTGCAGGCATAATTGCCCTGGTGCTGCGTTTGCCAAAAACACACTGTGCGACATGATCCACTCTCTCCTGGTCTTCCTCCTCTTTCTTTGAAAGGGTCTCACATCAAACATGAATAATTTCCCCCTCTTCAGTTAAAGTTAATTTATTGTCGTGACTGTATCAAGGATTTCTACAAAGAGAAAAGTTTCAGGCTGGAACTGAAGCAAGCATTTGAGGATTCCAAAAAAGACAGATCCCATCCAGTGGGTTTGCAATCCAAGCCAGACAGCTAACAGTGTAATTCTAAATGGTTGCAACCTTCAAAGGCCATTGAATCCAATGATCTTAAAAGCGGGGGGGTGGGGAGGGGGGGAGGGCTCTTACAATTGCATTGTAAGAACAAGAAATAAAAGTGAAAATTGAAATGGTATTTGGAGGAGAGGCCAAAACTCTCCTCCCCCTCACTTCAGCAGTTCTTTATTTCAGCTAGTCCAGAGGCCCCCAACTGGGTGCTCACGGGCACCATGGCAGGCGCCAATGTACACAGATTTTTGGGGGGGAGGGGCACGGAAGAGAATGCCCTCACACGATCCACCTTCCTTTAGGCAGATATTGTGCAGCTCTTCGGCCTTCATTTAGCTTCAGCTTCTTTTCTTCCCCACCCACCTTCCTCCTATATTTACACAAATGAAAACAAGGACAAAACCCATCCATAAATAGCTACCGATACAGGCTGTCTGGCCTTCCACAGTTGGAAATAGGGACACTTATTCTGTGCACTTGCAACACTCCTATTTCAAACCAAGGACCACTCCCCACCCCATTCAGCCTACCACGCAATCACGACAACAGTGTTCTTCCTGTTTTTTGCTGTAATTGCGTACACTACAAAAAGCTCACACTAAAATGTGTTCCCGTACTGAACCATGCAAAATGTATTTCACTTGTACGTCAAATGGGATGCAATACACTCCAGTGAATTGCTGAGTATGCTACCAATTATGGGAATAAAGGGGTATTTCCAACCATGCCACTTCCCCAGCAAAATCTAGAAGGGAACTGACCAGGGACAAGGTCAAAATAGGGACTGTCCTGGTGACCAGAAATCGCAAGGATATATAAAGAGTTACTAGTAAAAATCCTGGCCAGAGAGCCCAGAACACAACTGCATAGTGGAATTTCACAGGGAAACCACACCAAAAAAATGCAAGGCGGAAATGACAGATACGGACCCTGCCACTGAGGTATTTTTGTTTAAGCAGCAGTCTTATGACTGTAAATGGAGATGTTCTCAATACACCTTCTACAGATTTGTTTAATTTTCATCTCTGAAAAGCTATCACCTGGTACAGCTTTTTCAATGTAACAGAATGTAAGAAGTAAGAACAGGAAAATGCACAGGCCAAGAATCTTTTTTCATTGGGAAGAGAATGTTTTTTCACTAATTTTTACATATAATTTGCTTAGCGCGTTGGCCATTTCCAGCTCTCCCATTGGCTGTGCCGTGTGCTCCATCAGTCATTGGACTGTCAACCGCCACTCAAGAGAACTCACGTGCCATTGGCTGGTTGCTGGGTCTGCTCCTCTTTCCCACCCACTTCCACTTCAGCCACTGATCCCTGTCAGAATAACTGGCAAACGTTTGTCTCTCCTGATGAAGAGGCTTCTCCTGCTTGGCTCCTCTGTGGTACTAACATTTCCCTCAGGGGCCATGGGTAGGCAACCAAGCTTGGTTCTGTCAGTAAAAACACAAAGGAACAAAACCCTTTCCAGGCCTTTGTGAGGAACTCATTGGGGCCAGTACTGACTAGGGTTGCCAGCTCCAGGTTGTGAATTTCCTGGATATTCTGAGTCTAAGGAAGCCAGAGTTTGGGAGGGGAGAGTCCTCAGCTGAACAGAATGTTCTAAAGGCCACCGTCCAGAGCAGTTATTTTCTTCCTGTCAGAATAAACTGCAAAAATGGCTGTCTCTCTTGCTTGACTCCACCATGGCTGACTGGCTAATGAGGTGGGCCAACAGCCCCCTGCTGTGTGGCTGACTATTCCCTAAGGTTGCCAATCTCCAGGTGGGGCCTGGAGATCTCCTGCTGTCACAATTGATCTCTAGATGACACAGATCAGTTCCCCTGGAAAAAATGGCTGCTTTGGAGAACAAACCCTATGGCATTATACCCTGTTGAGTCCTTCCGCCCCCCCCACCCCCAAAAAGGCTGCCCTTCACAGAATCCACCCCCCCCAAATCTCCAGGTATTTCCCTACTCCAAGCTGGCAACCCAACTTTCCCCTCAGTGCCAGTTGCTAGGATACTAAGCTTGGTTCTGTCAGTAAAAGGCCCTTTCCACACCTATTTTGGTCTTTGGGAGAAAACTCATTGAGGCCAGTTCTGACTAGGGTTGCCAGCTCCAAGTAGGGACATTCCTGGGGATTTTATGGAAGCATCTATGGAAGCCAGGGTTTGGGGAGGGGAGAGGTCTCAGCTGAACAGAATGCCACAGAGCCCACCTTCCAAAGCAATTATTTTCGCAAGGGGACGGGAGATCTATTGTCTGGAGTTCAGATCTTCAGGCTCCACCTGGAGGTTGGCTACCCTAGGCACAGCAGTTAGTGCTTCAGAACAAGGTTGTACAAGCTGAGTGGGTGATTTTGGACCAGTCACAGACTTTCAGCCTAACATACCTCACAGGTTTGTTGTGCAAGTCAAAAGGGGGAGAGGAGAATGATGTAAGCTGCTTTGGTCCCCATTGCAGAGAAAGACTGCTTTTCCTCCTGGGGAACCATTGTTGCTGATGAGGGCTGGAGATCACTCAGAACTACAACTGCTCTCCAGATGGTAGAGATAAGTTCCCCTGGAGAAAATGGTGAACTCTGTCCTTATACCCTGAGATCCCCCCCCCCCCGCCCTGGACAGCAAATCTGATGTAGCAATCAGGGCTTCAGAGCACAGTAGAGGCTGCAGGTGTGTGTGTGGGGGAGATGGAAAGCTGAAAAGTGAGGGGAAATAAAGGTAGGTTGATGGTTGGCTGGGAAGGAGATAGCATTGCCAACACCAGGCTGGGAAATTCCTGGAGATTTGAGGGGTGGAGCCTGGAGAGGATGAGGTTTGAGGAGGGGTGGGACCTCAGACAGGTACAATGCCATAAACTCCACCATCCAAACCAGCTATTTCCTCCTGAGGAACCATTGTTGCCAGTCTCCAGGTGGGGGCTGCAGATCACTCAGAATTACAACTGCTCTCCAGGAGGGATGGGGAGAAGATGGAAAGCTGAAGTCAGAGGGGCAGATAAAGGTAAGCTGATGGGTGCCTGGGAAGGAGATAGGGTTGCCACCTCCAGATTGATGAATTCCTGGAGATTTGAGGGGTGGAGCCTGGAGAGGGTGGGGTATGAGAAGGGGTGGGACCTTAGACAGGTACAATGCCATAGACTCCACCCTCCAAACCAGCCATTTCCTCCTGGGGAACCATTGTTGCCAATCTCCAGGGGGGGACTGCAGATCACTAGAATTACAACTGCTCTCTAGGAGGGAGGGCAGAAGTCAGCTGCAGTCAGATGGGCAGATAACGGTAGGTTGATGGTTAGCTGGGAAGGAGTTGGGGTCGCCAACTCCAGGTTAGGACATTCCTGGGGATTTGAGGGGTGGAACCTGGAAAGGGTGGGTTTGAGGAGGGGTGGGACCTCAGACAGGTACAATGCCATAAACTCCACCCTCCAAACCAACCATTTCATCCTGGGGAACCATTGCTGCCAATCTCCAGGTGAGAGCTGGAGATCGCTCAACATTACAACTGCTCTTCAAGTAGCAGAGATCAATTCCTCTGGAGAAAATGGTGGACTCTGTGTCATTATACCCTGCTGAGGTTGCCACATCAAATTGATACTGAGTGCCCAAGGCTGGGGCACTCTCCCAGAGCTTCTTTTTAGAGCCCATTGTATTTATTTCCACAACGGGTCTTATTCCTAGTTGTGTATAAAGTGCCATTAAGTCGCAGCTGACTTGACAATCCCGCATGGGGTTTTCAAGGCAAGGGATATTCAGAGGTGGTTTGCCATTGGCTGCCTCTGCATAGCAACCCTGGTCTTTTTGGTGGTCTAGAAACAAATGTTGAGAAAACAGTTGTGAGAGTCTGACCCACAAATCAAGATAGCCAACAAGTCTTACAAAGAAAATATTTTCTATATATTGTTGCCAGTAAACACTACATAACAATGAACAAATTCCATCAAATCATAAGAAAATCCTTGTATAAGAATAAATCAACGTTGTCTCTGGATTTTATAACAACATTTCAAAAAATGGATCTTCCTCAGGAAATATTCTACAAAGTAGTACAAGAGTTTTCATGCTCATAAAGCACTATACACAGGGGGAAATAATACATTTAGATAGGGTGCTGATCTCAAAAGTATTCAGGCATCAGACCCCCGGTCAAGGTACTCTCAACAACTCTCTCTTTGGCAGTGATAAGTTTATTGAGAAGTATGCATGATTCAGAACATCACTTGTGTTAGAATTGAAGCACCTTGGCAGGTATGGGCTTAATATAGGTAATTCGAACAAAAGCCCCTTCCTTCCCCAGGCACACATCATTCACACACCATGCCTAGCGTTGCCATCTCAACCAGGGAGAGAAAATTTATGGCTTGGTTATCTACTGGTCAAGCTGGTATCAGAAGCTTCAAAGACATCTTTCTGTGGGAACAAGAAAGGAGGCACAAATTGCAAGGAAAGTTATGGCTGCTAAAAGCGAAAGGTCCCATTCTCTCACTCATTCACTCAACCCCCTCCCTGCAGGAATTCCCACCCCCCATAATTATGGCAACCCAAAACGAGTAAAGCGAGCAAGGTTTGACACAGGCTGCAAACATGCTGCTTAGTTTCTGATGGATCCCAGGTGTCTCAGGAGACGGAAAGCCACATGGGTGCTATAAAAAATGGTTCAGGAGCAGAGAAGTGCTTTCTCCCAGCATGGCAGGTATTGCTATTCTGGTTTGATGGTACAACTTGTGCAACCCTGTGCTTATTCTCCTTCATGTATTGAGGTTTCAATACTGCTCAATTGAGGAAGGTCTTCTGCAGGTGCAACCTACAAATGGGCAAAATCAACCATAGCCCATACACCTGCCTTGTCCATTGTGACCCCCACCTTGAAGAGGTCAGGAAGCCTCCTACTCTCCTGGCTTTCCACAAACTATGCTCTGAAACTAAATCCAACAAAGACGGAGGTCCTATACTTGAGCCGTTGGGATCTAGGATTGGGAATCCGTCTCCCGACTCTTGATGGGGTGTAACTGATGCCCACACCAATGGTTAGGAGTCTGGGTGTGATCCTGGATGCCTCTCTTTCTACAGAGGCCCAGGTCCCAACAGTTGCCAGATCAGCATTTTCCTGCCTTTGGCAGGCCAAGCAACTAGTTCCCTTCCTTTCTCCCTGTGACCTAGCTACAGTGATCCATGCAATGGTCACCTCCAGGCTGGATTACTGTAACTCACTTTATGCAGGACTACCCTTAAGACTGACCCGGAAACTTCAGCTGGTACAGAATGCGGCAGCACATGTCCTTACAGGAACTTCATCAAGAGCAGATATTTAACCTGTGCTGCACTGACTGCACTGGCTTCCGGCTGAATACTGAATCAAATTCAAGGTTCCGTTTTTGACTTTTAAAGCCCTATGCAGACTGGGACCAATGGATCTGCAGAAATACAGGTTGCTTACCTGTAATTGGAGATCTTCGAGTGGTCATCTGTGCATTCACACCTCTGGGATTAAGTGCGCCTGCGCCGATCCCGATCGGTAATTTTCAAAGCCTAACAGATTTTCGCGCCAGCTCCCCGGTCACGTGCATGTCCCACTGCGCATGACCCGGGGAGGGGCATGAGGATCCCGCCAGTTCCTTCTGACTGCTGCCAACAGCCCCCAAGAAAAATGAGGGAGACCGAAAGCAGAGGGGAAGGAGGGCGGGTGGTGTGAATGCACAGATGACCACTCGAAGATCTCCAATTACAGGTAAGTAACCTGTATATCTTCTTCGTGGTCTCTGTGCATCACACCTCTGGGAGAATAGCGAGCAATAAACACACCACATACCTGGGGGTGGGTGCTGGAGGTCTCACATCTGAGCTGCTTGTAGAACTGCACAGCCCACCACAGTACACTGATGGACGCGGACATCGAGGGCGTAGTGCTTCACAAACATGTGAGGAGATGCCCATGTTGCAGCATTGCAGATGTCTCCCAGGGGAATGCCCTTGAGGAATGCCGTGGAAGCAGCCACGGCTCTCGTGGAGTGTGCCCGGAGGGATGCCGGCAATGGCCTCTTAGCCAGGAGGTAGGCAAGCTTTATCGTCTCTACTATCCACTTCGAAAGTCTCTGAGACGACAGTTTCTGTCCCTGCCTGGGCAAGGCCTACGTGACGAAGAGGGCCGGAGACTTGCGAAACGGCTTTGTCCGATGCAAGTAAAAGGAAAGAGCTCTCTTGACATTCAGAGAGTGCAAGCTGCGTTGTGATGGGTCCTGAGGATCAGGAAAGAACACAGGCAGTGTGATGTCCGCTCCCACATGGAAGTCCGAGACAATCTTGGGTAGAAAGGTGATATCCGGAGCCAGGGTAACCGCTCCATGATGAAAAGTGAGATATGGTGGGTCGCAACGAAGCACCGAAAGCTCACTCACACGCCGAGCAGACGTGATAGCCACCAGAAACGCCACCTTCCATGAGAGAAGCTGGAGGCTGCAGGAGGCCATGGGCTCAAACGGTTTGCCCATTAACTTGGCAAGAACTAAAGGTAAGTCCCATGCTGGGACCGGTGTCCGTACTGGTGGATAGAGGCGACGCATTCCCTTAAGGAATTGTTTCGTAGTCGGGTGAGAGAATACTGAGTATCCCCCAATCTCCGGATGGTTGACGGAGATAGCCGATAAGTAAACTCTTATAGAAGAGTGGCACAGTCCTCTGTCCGAACAGGATAACAAAAAAACAAAAATATCATTAAGGGTGGCAGGAACAGTAGGCCGCCCTATTGAAGTTAGAAAAGCTATAAACTTATTCCACTTCGCCGTATAGGAATGACATGTGGATAGCTTGCGCGGATTCAAGAGAACCTGTGCAATGCGTGAGGCTATATCTGAGGTTGAAGCATCCATGCTGTTAGCTTCAACTTGGGAACGTCGTGATGGAGTACCTGACCTCCGTGCATCCAAAGAAGGTCTGGGAGCATTGGGAGGTGAAGGTAGATCCCTAGGGAGAGATGAAGGAGCGTGGGAAACCACGGTTGTCTCGGCCACCACGGTGTGATGAGAATCGCTCGTGGCCATTCTGACATCAGTTTGTGGACTACCCTCGGTATCAGAGGGATCGGAGGGAAGAGGTGCAGATGTCTCCCCATCCACTGAAGCAGGAGGCCGTCCCCTAGGGACGCTGGATCCGCGCCGGCTCTGGAGCAAAAGAGATGACATTTCTTGTTCTCCCGAGAGGCGAATACATCCACTGAGGGATGACCCCACCGATCAAAGATCGGAATCAGGTAGAGAGGGTTCAGTTCCCAGTCGTGTAGGGATGCTCCTCCTCTGCTCAGGAAGTCTGCTTGGGTGTTGAGCAGTCCTGGAAGATGATTCGCTACGAGGTGAATGCCGATGGATTGGCACTCGTCCCAAAGCTCGATAGCTAAACAGCAGAGTCCATGGGAGACCGTTCCACCCTGCCTGTTGATGTAGTACATGGTGGTTGTATTGTCCGTGAGGGCAGCCACCGTCCTTCCCGACAGGGAGTTGCGGAATGATCGTACTGCATAGAGAACTGCCAGGAGTTCTAGAAAATTGATGTGGTTGTGGGCCACAGACGGGTCCCACTTGCCACCCACACCAACACCATCCAGGTGAGCTCCCCAGCCCCATAGGGAGGCATCCGTGGTAATGGTTGCCGAGGGGGGCGGGAGTCGAAAGGGTCACCAAATTGAAGATTCTGGGGTGCCAGCCACCCAGAACTTGCTCCGAGAATCAGAAGAGCTTGGAGAGAGAGTGGATGCTGGGACGGAAGTGTCTCAGGAACCAGAGCTGTAATGGTCTCATTCGCAGCTTGGCGAATGGAATTACTGCCGTGGTTGAGGCCATTAGGCCTAGTAGGCGAAGTATTTGTTTGGCCGTAGCCTCCTTGACCCGTTGGATCTAATAGAGGAGAGAAGTTATGTCCGCTGCCCTGTTGGGGGGCAGAAAGACCCTGCATTGCAGGGAGTCTAGAATGGCTCCGATAAATTGTACTCATCTGGACGGTATAAGCATGGACTTTTTGAGATTTATCGTTAGACCTAGGGAGTCTAGGGTGCTGAGGGTTATCCGGATGTGATCTTGCAAGATTGTTGTGGAGGGGGTGACCAGTAACCAGTCGTCCAGATATGGGTAAAGCTGAACACCTTGAAGCCATAAGTTTCGTGAAGACACAAGGGGCCGTAGAGAGGCCAAAGGGGAGAGCCTTGTATTGGAAGTGACGCGGACCGACCGCGAAATGCAGAAAAGGTCTGTGAGACGGATGGATCGTCACATGGAAGTATGCATCCTTTAAGTCCAGAGTCACCATCCATACGTTGGCTTCTAGCAGTGGCAAGATGGTCTGGAGGGTGGTCATGCGGAACTTCTTGTATGTGATGAACGCATTGAGGTTTCTTAGGTCTAAAATGGGACGGAGTCCGCCATCCTTCTTTGGTACCGTGAAGTAGCGGGAGTAAAACCCCTGCTGAAGATGGTGTATGGGTACCGGCTCTATGGCGTCTTTGGATAGAAGGGCTTCGACTTCTGATGACAGGGTGTCTGAAGGAGGAGTGGCTACAAAGTAGGGTTCCTGTGGTGTCTGGAAGAACTCTATCCGGTAACCTTCTGCTACTACAGACAGGGCCCACTTGTCCGTGGTTATAACTTGCCATGCAGGTAGAAAGGGTGCCAGACGGGTGGGAGGATCGGAGTTCATGTGAGAGTCAAAGACCCTGTTTGTTGGGTCTGGGGGGTTTTGCCTTGGAGGCAGAAGCTGTTGGGAAGCGCAGCTTGTGGCCGTAAGGCTTCTGTTGATAAGCAGAGGGTGCCGGTCTTTGCCACTGTGGTTCGTTGGGAGATCTTTGTGGTTGCTTCTTTGACCAGGATCTCTGCCAACTTTTTTGTTTCTGTTGCCTTGGCTGAGAGACACCTAAGTTACGTGATGTCTTCATACTTTTGTCTAGATCATGAAGGACTGTGTCTGTGGTAGAGCTGAACAGCCCTTCACCCTCGAAGGGGAGATCTTCGACTAGCGATTTCGTGTCCTGAGGAAGCGCCGTCGATCTCAGCCAAGCATGTCTCCGGAGGGCAACTGCTAAAGTAAGCATCTTCGAAGTTACATCAGCAACATGTTTGGAGGCATTCAACTGGTGTTTAGCCAAGACCATGCCTTCCTTTTGAATCTTCCTGGCAAGACGCTGTTTGTCTTCAGGAAGGTGTGCCAGGAGCGGTGTCATCTGCTCCCATAGGGAGTATTGGTATCGGCTCATGCAAGCCGTGTAGTTTGCAGTTTTTATACCTAATGCTCCTGCAGAATAAAATCGTCTTCCGAACGAGTCGAGTTTCCGTCCTTCTTTGTCGACGGGGGAGGAATGGCCACTGCGGCCCCTAGCTGAAGGTGTCACCACGACTGAGTTGGGTTTGGGGTGGATGAACAAAAATTCTGCCACCGGTTCTTGGAGACGATACATGTGATCCAACCTCTTGCTTGAGATTGGAGTCGATGAAGGGTGTCCCCAGGATTCTTTAGCGGTGCTAAGAAGCATTGAAATTAGTGGTAGAGCTACTGCCGTAGATGTGTCCATCTGCACTATGTCAAAGATGCCATCGGTAGCGGCTGGGGCTGGTTGGATGGTGGCTAGAGGCAGGGAATGGGCCATTCTTTTGACGAGTTCCCCGTAGGACTTTACGTCTTCGGAAGGGGAAATCGGGAGATTGTCAGCAACATCAGGGGATGGCGATGGATGAGTGGGGGATTCCTCTTCGGAATCGGATGAAGCGGAGGAATTCGGTACCGACAGGTGTTCGGAAGGTGACATGGGGTTCGATGGGTCCGGTTGATACGGAGGGAGGTCGACATCGGGTGGGGTCTGCTGTATCGGCATTGGTATCGGCATCGGTGCCGGTGATGGCTTTGGCATCGGTGACGGGAAAGGCCCCGGGGCCAGTGGATCTCGGCATCGTGAGACTCTTGACGATGTCGACTGTCGGTCCCATTCCGCTGGATACCATTGCGGTGGCAGGGGATACGAGGAACCGTATAGGTATCGCCACTGACGGACGTCCCACGGCACCGAAGAAGGAGGAAGACGCCAGTCTCGTTCTCTCGGTGGTGGTGACGGGTCGGGTCCGGTCTCTGGACTGCTCCGAGGGACTTGTGTCAGCTCGATGTCGGGGTCCGAGTCCGTCAACTGAATGGGTCGCGGCATTGGGGAGACTGAGCTGCCCCGGGGTCGCTCACGCCCAGAAGGGTCAAGCTGTGGAGACCCGCGCTGGGTCAGGTCGGACACGACCTGCGTCGACTGTGCACTCGATTTTTTGTGCTTGTGCTTGCCCTTTTCCTCCTTGCCCTCTCTGCGTTTCTTTGCAGGAGTTTGTGGCAACGGGAGGGATCGTTTCATTACCGACTTATCGGTACCGACGGTGCTTCTTGTCGGGGACGGTGCCGGGCCTGTCGGGGCCGATGGCGATGTCATCAAGGTCTCGGCGGTTGACATCTTAGGCGATAAAGCTGCTTCCAAAAGTGCCACTCTCAGTCTCGCCGCACGGTTCTTGCGGGTTTGTTTAGAGAAGGCAGTGCAGTTCGAACACGAGTCTACTCGATGCGACTCGCCCAGGCACAGGAGGCAAAGAGCATGCTTATCTGGAGGCGCTATTTTACTGCCACAGTCCCGACAGCGCTTAAAGAAGCCCCACCGCTGGGCCATAGGCCGAGCGGGGAGAAAAACGAGGAAAATCCGAGAGCGAGTCCAGTAAACAGTCCGAGGTCAAAAAAGGGAAGAAAAACAGTCCGAAAAGGCTTTTTCCAATAGGAAAAACGAAAGTACTACCGACCGGAGCGAGAGAGGGGTCCTCACGACGCGGCGGTCAGAAGAGAACTGGCGGGATCCTCGTGCCCCTCCCCGGGTCATGCGCAGTGGGACGTGCACGTGACCGGGGTGCTGGCACGAAAATCCGTTAGGCTTTGAAGATTACCGATCGGGATCGGTGCAGGCGCACTTAATCCCAGAGGTGTGATGCACAGAGACCACGAAGAAGATCTGTCTCTCCTAATATGTCCCTCAAAGGGTCCTATGCTCTTCAGATCAACATCTGCTGGTGGTCCTCGGCCCAAAAGAAGTCCGCCTGGCCTCAACCAGCCTGGTGGAGCACTCTCCCAAGGGAGATCTGGGCCTTGCAGGATTTAATGCAATTCCACCAGGCCTATGGTTGACGCAGCAGTAAACCATCTACACTGGCCTCCCCTGCCCTGCTCCATCTATCGTTCCATCTACTGTGGCCGACTCCCTTGCATGTGTTATTCCATCCATGGCACGCATAGGCTGGGATGGGATCTGTTAACTGGGTCACAGTGCACCATCTATTGGTATCTGATGTTGTAGGTTTTAATGACTTATTGTTTTTTATGCTCTATTCATTGCTTAATTAATTGATTGTCTATGTTTATACTTTTTGTACCCCACTCTGAGCCTGCTGTGCAGGGAGAGCAGGCTAGAAATTGAATCAAATAAATAAATATGCAAAACTCTATTATTCAAGAGAGATTTTCTACACAGGCAATAGGGGGCACTACACCAAATGATTCACAACGTTACTTAGATAAATCATTCAGGACTGTGGTCTATACTACTGTGTTCAGCTTGCTGAAACTAGAATTGTACTACTATGTGATTTCTGCATCATATCATGTGTTATGTTAATGCTCTGCTTCAGTTCTTTTTTTAGATTTCTGACTGGTTATACCTCAATGCTATCATATTGTTTACTGAATGTCCGTTCCTGTCAATTAAGTGAACTCCCTCTGAGTAACCTGCCTTGAGCCCAAGTGAGAAAGATGACAATAGGTAATGGAAATAAAATACATGAAAATAACTAAAACAACAGTACTTGGGCTGCTTCCACACTGCGTGTTTGGACCATGGAAACAGGAAGCCTCCCCTCCTCTCCTTCCGCAGTGTGTTGTGCCATTGTGCCCCTTCTGGTTGTCATGGGCTCTTTCCAAAATCTGCTTTACTACAATATTGAGAGATTGCCGAAAACATGGGGTAAATGCCTGGTGGACAGGAGACTGGCTTGTTCTTGACCCCACACACATTTGTCCGCCCCAGAGTGGAAGGTGGCTATACCCCTGCCTCCAGGTCCACCTTAGATGGCTTTGGTGTGGCCTATGAAATATGAATATCCCACAGGATTGAAATCCCATGGAAGTGTGCTGGCAGAGAAATCGTTCACAGAGTCCTGAACTAAGATTAAACTAAGGATTGGAATCTTGGTTTTCGGAGAGAAAACAAACCCCCGTTTGCCTCCAACACTGGCTGCCACGGCAAGCTGGAGTTTGACTGAAGGCTTTTCAAAACAGGAAATATTCAGTCGCAGAGAAAGCAAGAGTGTTCACATTTGTCTCAAAACAGAGGACTTTTTGGTGGCATCTAAATCACGGGATCCCAGCATGGTGCCCATGGGTCCCACAGTGCCCGCCGACAACTTCCCTGGCACCCACCAAGTGTTTTTTAGAAAGTAGGGGAGGCCAGCAGAGGCTTTTGGCCAGCAGGGCTTTTGATTGGCCACTGGAGATTTGATTGGCTGTGCAGATATTTAAAAACATTGCTTTGGCTGCAGCTGCCACCCAGCACAAAGATCTTCAATGTGTGACTGAAGGTGAGCTGTGGAAGCCATTTTGTGGCTGTGCCCAGCATGCGGTGTCAAAATTCCAAAGGTGCCCGCAAGTTCAGAAAGGTCGGAGACCCCTGGTCTAAATGCTGTTTTTAAAGGCCATCAGTTACCTCGCTACGTTTCTGTTGAATGCAGACACTCTTCTGAGTCCTAAACCAGAGTCATTAGAAATGTATGCTCCTATTATTTGCACTGGCAAGGCTCATATGAGGACAATGTACCCAGCCAGCTTACGTGCTTTAAACCAGCATTCTTGCAGTGGAATAGCTACAACAGACAGCTCCATCCGCTAACTCTGTATCATAAGTCATTTGTTTTTAAAGGCAGGAAACTGGACCCAGCCCTTATCCCTCAGTCAGAGCAGGTCCCTTTTTGTGTAATATATTGCTTTCCCTGCCTGAATATCTGGAGTCATATCTAGAATTACGAAGGAATTCTCATAAGCAAGCAAACCTACAAAGCCGAGTGGCAGGCAGACATGTGGACTGAGTCCAATTAATTAGCCAGGCCCCATTCATTTCGGTATCTCTCTGGAAACTCCGGGACTGAACTATTTACTGGGGGCAAAGGCCTGGGATGTCCCTCTGCCATAGAGGACACAACTCATCTGAAATGAGGGAAAAGCACAAGGAGGAGGTAGGCCTTTCGCCTTCAGAATTTGACTCCACAGATCAAAAGCCCAGTACCGAAAGGAGGAAGAAGAAGAAGTGGAGGAGGAGGAGGAGCTTGGATTTATACCCCACTCTTCACTACCTGAAGAAGTCTCAGAACAGCTTACAATCCCTTTCCCCTTCCCTCCCCACAACAGACACTCTGTAAGGCAGGTAGGGTTGCCAAGTCTGGGTTGGAAAATACCTGGAGACTTTGGGAGTGGAGCCAGGAGAGGGTGGGATTTGGGGAAGGGAGGGGCCTCAGCATAGTACAATGCCATAGAGGCCACCCTCCAAAGCAGCCATTTTCTCCAGGGGAGCTGATCTCTGTCAACTGGAGATCAGTTGTGAAAGTGGGAGATCCCCAGGCCCCACTGGAGGCTGGCAACCCTAAAGGTAGGTGGGGCTGCAAGAACTCTCTTGAGAACTGCTCCTAAGAGAACAGCTCTGAAAGAACTTATGATTGACCTAAAGTCACACCAGCAGCTGCATGTGGAGGAGTGGGGAGTCAAACCTGGTTCTCCCCCATTAGAATCCACTGCTCTTAACCACTACACCACACAGTCTGCTTTTTAATCCTCTACTTAATAACATTTGATATAAAATACTACGCTTTAAGCTACAGGGAAGTGTTCTTGACAGCCCCAAAGGAATACTGTTAAAATATTCCCAAAACATCACAATACATTTGAAATTTCCAGTCAAGGTTATCAACACAAATAGTTTATTTACTGACAGGTATCTGCTTAAGCTACTGAGAGTGGTCAGCTACTCTTGGCCATTTTTAAAAGTATCTGTGGCGCTTCTGTTTAGCCAAGATTCTTCAGATGCATTCTGCTCTGAAGAACAAAATGATTCACTGGAACATGAATGGAATTTCCGCTCATGAGAAGAAGGCCAGTGGAGATGCTTCACTGAAAGACTGCTTGCTCCCCATTATGAAGCCTGAGGAGAGGATGCAGAACCAGTTCAGAGGCAGTCAACTTTTGAATCCCAGAGCCAGGAGGCTACATCAGGGGAAGGCCTCAGACTCTCTGCCCTGTTGCTGGCTCTCCAGAGGAACTGGTTGGCCACTGTGTAAGAGACAGGATGCTGGACTAGAGGGACTCTCACTGGTCTGATCCAGCAGGGCACTCTTTATGTTTTCTCTGCACAAACTAACTAGCAGCACAATCCCCTATAAATCTACTCAGTAGTGAATCCTGTCATGATCAACCTGACTTACTCCCCAGTAAATCTGAACAAGCCAAGATATGCCTGTGAAGTGTATGCTCACCAGCCTATTGTGGGAGGAGTAGTTTTTAACCTTTACAGACTTGGGGCGAGCTGCCACAGAAAAATACAGAAATGCCATCTGCTTACCAGCTTCTGTACGTTGACAGTTTGTTCTTTTTTAAAAAAAAATGGATTTTATAAGCCCTCTTGAAGGCTAAATATGGTAGAAAGGCAGGGAGGAAATCTTTTAAATAAATAAAAACCTGTTGGAACTGTTAAAACCAAGTATTTATTTTATTTTTGAAAGAAGCCGTTACAGATGTCAGCCTAATCTACCCCCGAATCCTAGACTCAAAAGACATACCTAAAAGATGGAATTTTTTTTTTAAAAAAGCAGTGCTAAAGAACAGAATACAAGTCCCCACCACCACCACCAAAAAAGATAAGCAACTATTCTTTTTTTGCAAGCAGAATTTATTCAAAGAATTTAATCTGTAATAAAATTGCAAACAGATCTTCTAAGGAAACCTAGCAGAACCGCACCCTCGACTTCCACAAAGAGCTGCCAAGTGCCCTTTGGCATGAAAGGTTCTCCTCCTTTTCTGCTGAACACCACAGTCCCACAGAAGGCTTCAGACACCCTTGATCTGAAATTTGAATCCGGCTAGTCTTTTTCCAAGTGGTTTTAGGTCACAATCTACTCTGGGAAAGCCTAAATCAGTGGTTTTCAAACTTTCTATATTCCAGGAAAGTTTTTTTGTTTTGTTTTTTTTAATATCAGCCGGTTGGCTAAGGAACTTTTAGCACTGCCCCGGAAACCTGATACGCTGAGGGAAATTCTGGGTTGTGCTACAGAGTGACTCTCATTTCACATGAGATGCTGGACAGCCTGAAGGCCTTTTGTGGAGCCCACCCATCACTCCCCTGTGCGACATGGCAAGGGGAAATCACGTCGGCGCCCACTGAAGAACACAAATAAACTACCAAGAACACAGAACGAAGCCACTGCCTTACACTGATTCATCTATTTTTGTCAGCTCTCCTCATTCTGTGAAAGCAAAAGGGAGAACACCACTAAATTCAGTGTTAGGTAGAGTACAGAAGCTGTTTAAACCATGACCTGGATGGCCCTGGAAAGAACAATCTCATCAGTACTTGTGAGCTAAAAAAGGCTGGCCCTGGTTCATACTTGGATGGGAGACCACTGAGGAAGTCCAGGTTGCCACACAAAGCCAGGCAATGGCAAACTGTCAAACTCGGGGCCTCAATTGCCATGAATTACTGCTGGAATTCCTTTTTTCTTAAACAGGTTTATTTATTGATTTTCACGTATAACGTATTCCAACAAATGATTTACATTATTACACATTTTTGAGTCTACAATTTCTTATTTTGATCTAACCAAACATAAAATCGATTCCATCTTTTTGTATGTATTTCATGATCTTTTCCCTGTAGATACAAATTCACTTTGTCCATTTCTGCCACCTTGAATATTTTATATATTACCTCTTCTCTCTTGTCTAATTTCCAGCCTTTTGCAATTGAGATTCTAGCTGCTGTTATTATATATGTAATAATATACATGCCACCTCTTTTATAGTTTTCAGAGAGCATATTTAATAAAAATGTTTCTGATGTAAATGGAATGACTATATTCGTTATTTCTTGTATTAATGAATTTTATGCTAATAACTTTGGATCTTTCTGCACCTCCACCACATATGGAAAAATGTCCCCATGTTACTTTTGCATTTCCAGCAGGAGTTGGAGGTACTAACATAACATTTGGCTATTCTATCTGGTATCCAATGCCATCTATAAAACATCTTGTTTTCCTTATATGAAACTGCTCTCATTAATCTTACAGCTGTCCATATTTTAGACCATTGATCATATTCCACAGTATGATTCAGATCTTTCATCCATGAAACTATTGTAGTTTTTACACATTCATCATACATATAATCTTCAAGCAGTAGATGGTATAACTTTTGTATTAATTTATCATTTGATGATAGCCATATTTTGTCATGCTCATTCTTCTCTTTGTAGAAACCCTCTTTGCTATCCTTAGTATACCTAGTTTTTATTTGTATCTTTTCCCACCAAGTTAATTTCAGATTATGCCAAGTAACATTTTCTTCAGCTATAAATTTGTTATTTTTATCTAGCAGCAAATCATCTTTCTCTCTTATCTTCTGTAATCAATGTAGGTTTTATAAATGCTTCTAATGGTGATACCTATTTAGGAACTTTATTATAATACTTTCCCTTTATTTGTTGCCAGATTTTCATCAAAGCACCTCTTATAGTATGTTGTTGAAACATAGGCCGAGGACAGACTGGCAATCTGAAGCGGGGCAGGCACGCTTCGCAAACGGAGGAAAGGAGCCCGTTCAGACATGCGCATCTGCCGGTCGGCTCCGTTGCGTACTTACCTGTCTCCCAGCCGCTTTCCTTCCGCTTTACCCGGACACCGGTTTTTCCCGGTGTTCAGGGGCCTTCCTCCGCATGCCTCCCGCTTCCAAACAGTGTGAACTGGAAGAAGCGGGAGGCATCCGGAGGAAGTGTGAACGCACCGGCAAAAAGTTTTGCGCATATGCGCATATGCGCATATGCGCATGTGTGCATATGCGCATATGCGAAAAACATCAAAGGAAAACAAAAAAAAAGTGCAGCGGCACGCGCGAGCCGCGCGCGCTGGCTATGCGGCAGTCTGAACTCTCCGTGGTAGTCTGAATGCTCCGTATCGCCGCTGATCCGCATTGCTCTGGCCAGTGTGAATGGCCAGCTCCGTGGGTTTTTTCCCCCGCTCCAGTTCCCTCCGCTTTGCCTCCGCTTCAGATTGCCAGTCTGTCTTCGGCCATAGTGTGCACTTTTCCCTTTTGTACCATGTATATGCATGCCACCCCATAGGCAAATTATGTCCTTCTAAGTTCAATGTTCTTATATTTTCCAAAGTCAACCATTCTCTTATCCAAGTTAATGCTGATGCTTTATAGTAGAGATCCCAGTTTGGTAGACTAAACCCCCTTCTTTCTTTTTTATCTTTTTTATCTTTTTTTTAGCATTTTTCACCTCATCCTTGGCCTCTTGAAATTCCAAATAAATTTACTACATAATTTATCCAGATCTTTCATAAATTTCATATTCCACAATACAGGCAGATTTTGAGTTAAGAAAAGAAATCTAGGGAGAATGTTCATCTTTATCGCTGCTATTCTTCCCATGAAGGATATTTTTATATCTTTCCACTTTTGTAAGTCATTTTTTATATCCTTATACAATTTATGATAGTTATCTTCTATAAGAGTGGTGTTTCTATTAGAAATTATTATTCCTAGATATTTCACTTTCTTTACTACTTCTATATTTGATATTTCCTGTAATCTGGAAATTTGTGATGATGTACAATTTTTTTACAAGCATATTTGGTTTTTTTGAAATTCAGTTTAAGTCCTGCTACTCACCCATAATCTTGCATTATTTTTACTAAGGGGGTGGTTGACTTTAGAGGATCCTCCAGGATAAACACTAGATCATCCGCAAAAGCTTGTAGTTTATACTCCTCTCTTTTTATCCTAAGTCCTTTTATTTGTGAGTTCTTTCTGCTGGAATTCCTAGGGGGGGGGGTTCCTGTGTATGTGTGGGGGTGCACATGGGAATGCTATTGTAGTGGCTGGGCAACTTTTTCCAAGATGCATCCCTTCTCTGAGAAGAAGTGCCAATGACCTTGGCTGATGTCGCTGCTTGCTCCGCTCAGATAGACAATGTAACCGTAGCCTCACAGGTAGGGGTTGGAGCGCGAGAAGCCTAGGCGGGCTGGATGTGGACTGTGATTGGACTGGGCCTTGGGGGGGGGGGGCTTGTTTGAATCATGTATAACTTTGGAGTTTCACAGAACGTCTCAGCTTGAATCATCTTTACTACTCAATAAACAAATCACTGTTGTTAAGAGTAACTTTGTTCAAGAGTTTGACACAAACCACCTCTCAACATCCCATACTCTGACCTGGATGACCCAGGCTAGCCCAGTTTCATCAGATCTCAGAAGCTAATCAGGGTTGGTTTTGGTTAGTACTTGGATGAGGGACCACCCAGAAAGTCCAGGGTTGCTACACAAAGGCAGGCGATGGCCAACCACCTCTGATAGTCTCTTTGTTTGAAAACCCCATGGGATTGCCATAAACTTGATGGAACTTTTCACCACCACCACAGAACCTGTTTACAAAGCTGAGTTAATAAAAATATATCTGCTTCTACAGGTCTGAATAAAGAAAAAACCGAAACTTGGTTCAGTCATAATGCAGAACCATGGTTAATTTATTTTTTTTGGGAAATTTATATGCCCCCCCCAAGCTGTGCTTGAGGGGGTTTACAACATCACCAACAAAACAAAACCATTAAACTGCAGCCATTCAAAACACAAAACTCAGGTATTAAAATAAGCCACTAAAAACAAGCCAGAGCCGTGAAGACAAGCAGCAAAAAACATACCTCAAGCAACCTAAAATGATGCCTATAAAACAATATTCAGGTTAGAAGCATGCCATAAAACAACTAAGGCTGCGTTCACACACACTGAATAATCCACTTTCAATGCACTTTCGAATTGGATTTTGCCAGTTCACACAGTAAAAATCCAGTTGGAAAGTACATTGAAAGTGGACTATTTAGTGCGTGTTACTGCAGCCTAAGAGAGAGAAAACCTATTTTAATTATTGGTTGATCTGTGGAACTAGGATTTGGCTTGCAGACAACAACTCTAATCCTGGCTTCTCTTTTCCAATGCTGGTTTCATTAGGACAACTCATTTGCAGTTTTGGGGCTGACTGTTAGAACACGAAGCTGCCTTATACTGAATCAGACTCTTGGTCCACCAAGGTTAATATTGTCTACTAAGACTGGCAGCTCTTTAGGGTCTCACATGGAGGTCTTTCACATCACTTCCTATCTGATCTTTTTTTTTTTTAATATTTTATTTAGTCAGTTTTTAACAATAGTATTTACAAAGCAAAATTTACACATTACATATTTTCAGAAGCCTATTTGATTTATCCAATCATAGAATCTGGACCAAACTCGCTCCTTATCTGTTTTTGCATCCACATTCAAAAGAAAGCTCAGTTTGCTCATCTCTGCCCAGTCAAATAACCTAACCACTATGTCTTCTTTTCCCGGCACACCCGGTGACTTCCAACGCATAGCCCAAGCAATCCGTGCAGCTGTGATAATATATGCTAACAGTTTTTGTTCATAAACAGGCACGCCATCAGGTAAGATATTTAGCAAAAAGGTCTCCGGCATTAACATTATATCCAAACCCATTATTTCTTTGATCATATCTTTCACCATCCCCCAATATTTTTGTATCTCTTTGCAAGTCCACCACATGTGGTAGTACATGCCAATATGTGAACCACAAATCCAACATTTATTAGAAAGATTCCTATAACATCTTTGCAACCTATCAGGTGACCAATGCCAACGATAAAATAGTTTATATATGTTTTCTTTATAGTTGATTGCTCCCAAAAAATTTACGGATTTCCATATTTTGGACCATTTTTCTATCTCAATTGTATAACCAAAATCTTCCATCCATTTAACCATTGAGGGTTTAATCTTTTCTTCTAGCATTTCTAGTTTAAGCATTAGCTTATAGATTTTATTAAGTTTAGTTTTATTCGTCCAAATAAGATCTAAGTCATTTGGAGTCTCAGCGAAGCCTATTTTTTTTATCTAAATGATACCTGGAAAGCAGTTGATTGCTTTCCCACCAGGATAGTTGTAAATTTATCTCGCTTTTTAGCAAATCACTATCTTTTAATCTACCCTTTCTATCCAATAATTTATCATAGCTGGCTTTGTTTCTTAAATTGATTAACGAGGGTTTGATAAAAGCCTCTAAAGGCAAAACCCATCTGGGGATTTTTAAGTATGATTTATCTCTAATATCTAACCACATATTTAGAAGGGCAGCTCTTAACACACGTTTGTTAAAATTCGAGTGAATTTTATGTTTATTGTACCATATATAGGCGTGCCAGCCCATATATAGATCATGCCCTTCCAATGCCAAAACTCTATCGTTCTCCAACATTACCCATTCTTTTACCCATACCAGAGCAGCGGCTTTCACATAGATTTCCCAATTTGGAATAGCAATTCCTCCTTCTTCTTTTTGATCTTGTAGGAGCTTCCACTTTACTCTAGGTTTCTTTGGAAACCAAATAAATTTTTTCGTTATGTCGTTAAGATTTTTATAAAATTTAGCGTTGTTTTTTAACAGTGGAATCGTTTGTGCCAAAAATAAAAATCTAGGTAAGATGATCATTTTAATCGCCGCCACTCTGCCTAACCATAATAAATTTAGTTTTTTCCAATAGTCTAGATCTTTTCTTGTTTTTGTTAGAAAGGGTTCATAATTATCCTCTACTAGTGAGCTAGCTTTGTTAGAGCAAGTTACCCCTAGATACTTTACTTTCTTTACCACTGAGATCCCAAATGTATTTTGAATATTTATCTGTACCTCGTTGGAGCAGTTTTTAGTTAGGATTTTTGTTTTGCGTAGATTAATTTTTAAGCCTGAAACTTTTCCATATTCTCTGATTATTTCTAACAGTTTACCTAAGGAGGCCTCAGGGTCTTCAAGAATAAACATCACGTCATCTGCGTACGCACAAAGTCTGTATTCCTGACCTTTGATTTTAAGCCCACTTATACACTTATCCTCCCTGACAGCATCACACAAGGATTCCAGAGCAAATATAAATAGTAGGGGTGACAATGGGCAGCCTTGTCTTGAGCCCTTTTCTATTTTAATTACATCCGTGGTATCTGAATTAACTCTTATCCTAGCAGTTTGTTTCTTATAAATTGCTTCTATCATGGCTATAAACCTTTCTCCAGGGTTATGTTCTCTTAATTTCAGCAATAGAAATTCCCATGATAGATTATCAAACGCTTTTTCAGCGTCCATAAACACTAATAATGCAGATCTTTCCGAATGAACATCATAATATTCTAAGACATTGATAAGCGTTCTTAGATTTTCTTTAAGTTGTCTGTTTGGCAGGAATCCAACTTGGTCTCTTGAAATTATTTGGTTTAACACTTTTTTAAATCGTTCTGCCAATATGTTAGCATAGATTTTATAATCTGCATTCAGTAACGATATCGGTCTATAATTCCCGATCTCATCTAGATTTTCTTTATCTTTGGGTATTAAGGTAATAAGAGCTTCATTCCATGACTCAGGGACTGTACCTGAACTACCTATGTTTTTGATTAGATCTTTGAAAACCATATATAATTGGCCCTCAAAGATCTTATAAAATTCGCCTGGCAGTCCGTCAGGACCTGGGGCTTTGTTCTTTTTCTGCCTCTTAATTGCTTCCACTACTTCATATACTGTAATTGGCTCATTTAAGATCTTCCTCTGTTCCTCCGTGAATTTACCTGTCTTTGTGTTGTCCTTAAGATATGACCTAATGGATGCTTCGTGCTTTCCTTCTTGTTTATATATTTTACTAAAAGAACTCTCCACTATTCTTTTTAGATCTTTTAATAGATATTTATTGTCCCACTTATCATCTTTTAAGGAGATTATGGATTTTCTACTTTCTTCCTTTTTAAGCCTATAAGCCAACCAACGCGTAGGTTTATTTGCGTTTTCAAAAAAGAACAGTTTATTATATTCTACTTTCTTAGCTGCCTCCTTGCTCATCAGAAGATTTAATTTATGTTGGTTAAGTAACAGATGCTGCTTACTGCTCCCCAGCCCTTTATCCCTTAGCCTATTTACTTCGTCAAAATTAATTTGTTTAACCAGTTGTTTATATTCTCTATTCTCTTGCTTTCGTTTCCAAGAAGTGTAGCTTATCAACTTCCCCCTTACATAGGCCTTAAAGGTGTCCCACACTATATTTATGGAGATCTGGGGGTGGATGTTCCGTTTGAAAAAGTCTTTAATATCTTCTTTCAGTGTTTCAACAAATTCCTGGTCTTTTAGTATATATCTGTTCATTGTCCATCTAGGGGCTTTTTTTACCTCTGCCAATGATAACAGAATTGGGTTGTGATCTGCAAAGGTTAGAGGACAGATCTCAACGTCATTCATCTCTAACAGTATTGATCTAGAAACCCAAACCATATCTATCCTAGACCAAGAGTTATGTCTTCCTGAGTAATAGGTGTAAGCAAGTTTATTTTTATTCTTTGTTCTCCAGGCATCTAATATATCCTGTTCTTCTGTTAACTGATAAAAGATATCAGGTAGTGTTTGACCTTTATTTCTATTTCCCTTTTTATTCTGAGTTTTCTTATCTATTTTCCTATCTACAACTGCGTTAAAATCTCCAACTAGGCATATCTTATTAGATTTTATTGTCCTCATAGCTTCGGCAAGTTCTTTATAGAATGGAGTTTGGTTAACATTACGACCATAAATATTTACAATTGTGTATTCTTTTCTGTCTCTTATTATGTTAATAATTAATATCCTACCATTCTTTGATGAGTATAACAGTTTAGGATGTAGATGGTCTTTTACATAAATTGCTACCCCCCTTTTTTTTTTCCTTCTCATCCATGGATGCAAACAATGTTCCTAGTTTTTTACAAGTGAGATATCTAGCATGAGCCTTCTTTATATGTGTTTCCTGTAAACATGTCACATCCGCTTTGATTTTAAGGAGCTGGTGGTATATTCTCCTTCTCTTTTGCGGAGCATTAAGACCGTTAACATTGACTGAAAAGAGTTTGAAATCTTTAGGATTCATTTCCGTTCTGGTTTTTTGTTTCCTTCGATCTGCTCTTTAGTTGATTGCGGGTTTGGATCTGAAGCGGTATTCTTTCTCCTTTTCTGCCTTTCTTAGTCTTGCCTTTCCTATCCTCTTCTCCGTCTTCCTCTCCTTCCTTCTGGGCACCTTCTGCTTCCTCCTCCTCTTCTTTGTCATCATGTAGTCCGAAATCCGCACCAAAAGTATCCATGAAATCTTCTAATTTAAACACCGAGTTGAGTCTTTGTCTTCTTCCTCTATATTCAAAAAGAAGGCCCTCTGGAACAAGCCATCTATAATCTATTTTGTGTTCTTGAAGCAATTTTGCCAGCTGCTGGTAAGACCTTCTCTTTTCTCTAACTCGCCAAGGAACTTCTCACAGAAATCTTATCTCTTCACCTTTTATAAGGACTTTGTTTTTGTTGGAGGCTCTCAAAACTTTGTCTCTTGTCTCTCTCTTGTTAAATTTAATATGGACCTCCCTGGGGGTGTTGAACTTTCTCGAGTAGGCTGTACTTCTCCGGAATGCTCCATCAATCTCTGATATTATTTCTTGTTTAGTGCCAACATCAAGTTGGTCCGCTATAGCTTCCGCGACTACTTCTTTAAGATTGTCACCAAGATTTTCCGGGATATTCTGGCACCTAACGACTTGCGCTGCCTTCTCCAACTCCAGGTTTATAACCGATTCCTCCAGAGATTCATTTCTTGCTCTTAGCTCCTGCAGATCAAGGTCAAGATCTCTTACCTTGGCATGGGTTTGTCTTCCTCCTGTCAGCAACATTTGTATATCCATCTTATTGGCAGTAACTTGGGTCTTGATCTCATCAATATCAGTTTTAATCTTGCTTGCCCAGTCGTCCATTTTATTATAGATTGGCTCCAGCTCTTTCTTAATCAGGTCCGGAATTCTCTCTTCCACTTTATCCATTTTATTATGAATTGGCTCCAGTTCTTTTTTTAATCAATTCAGGGATTCTCTCTTCCACTTTATCCATCAGAGCAGGGAGAGTGTTTTCCATGACGGCTTTAATTGCTGCTGCGACCGAATCTTCAATCATCGACTTAACATCCTTTGCAGAGAGACCAGGATTGCTTGCAGAAGATTTCATCTGGCTGACCCCGCTTGCTTGGGATGGCGAGGGTATGGAACTCTTCCTTGTTGCTCCTGGGTTTCCGCTTGCCATGTTCCAAATTGTTTATGGGGTTTTTAGCCCAATTTATTAATTAAATATTTTAGTTTAGTATTTTTAATTTGAGTAATTTAAATAAGAAAGCTAAATATAGCAAATCTTCAAATAGTTAATTAGCCCCTACTGCTTTCACTTTATTATTTTTAATTTAAGTGACGCAAATAATTAAATGTAGCAATTAATTAACTGATTAATTAAGTACTAATTAGATAAATATCTAATTGGATCCTCCCCTACTCTCAATATTAGTTGGTCACCTGATTTGTCACCTCAATTGGAAATTAATCAATTAATGGATAGTGAAGAAAAGGAAATCAAATAAATCAGAGCGTTAAATACTATAAACTAATATATCAGCAAATAACAACAGGTACTGTAATCTAATATAGGAGCAACTTAATTCTCTCAGACAGTATAGATTCACCCAGTCATATATAGCATATATTCTATTTTACAGTTAGGTCAAGCCTAATTAACCTAATACACAACAGTTCTTTATCTAACAATTTACCCAAGGCAATTGGTTAATTATAATCAGCCACAATTTACCCAAAACAATTAATTAACTACCCAAAACAATTAATTAACAGCCAGGGAACATTTTAAATAACCCAAGTAACCTTATCAAACTTTACAGTGTCAAGGCTTTGCTTGCTATAGATACACTTCAGCACTTTAATTACTGAGCCTTTCTAATCTTCTATCGTCTGTCTTCCGTGTCTTCCGTGTCCTCCGCTGGGCCGCTTTCCTTCTGCAATGATCCAGCCGCCGAAATCCACGCTGTTAACTCACAGCTGGTCCTCTCCGTTGCTCTCCGCCTCCTCTGCCGGCTTTACTGCACGATCACGCAGACTCCGTACGCCACGCAAACAACGTACGCCGCTTTCCCCGTAGCTCCATCTCCACACCTGCGCTCTCTGCGCTCTCTGCGACCCCGCCCAACGCCGATCCTCCTCAGAAGCAAATCTTTTCCTCAGGGCTCCCCGTCAGCTCCAAGACACCCCCGAAATCGGCTTGCCAGTTCCCGCTCAGCTCAGAGGCACCGGGAAAAACAAAAAAACACAAGAGAAGAAAGACGGTTAGTGCAGCATCATCTTATATTGCGTTATTCTGCCCCCCCCCCCCCACAACCTCCCTGGCCGCTTGCCACTAGGAGGGAACTCCGGCGTCTTTCTCCCTTCCTTTTACAATGTTATAATTTAATTGGGCTTATACAAAACAAATAAATTAAATGAATACTCAACTTTTGAAAAGCACTTTACAGGTCCATAAATTCTTTTGGCTCCTCAGGGTTCCTTCCCTTCTTCTCCCGTCGACACCAAGTCTTGGTCTCGTCGATACTCTGCCGCGGTCTCTGCTCAGAGCACAGTAATTTCTGGGGGAGTTTTGCCTCACTCCCCCTTCAACTACCCCAAGCTCTCTGCTTCCCCCAACCCCACAAGTTAGGAGAAAGGCAACTGTAAAGCCTAGAAAACCGGAGGGTTTTTGGTGCAGACACGGGAGCTCACTCTCCCTGCGTCTGCATCGAGGGAAGGCGGAACCGGAACTCTCGAGGCTCACTTCCTATCTGATCTTTTTAAACGGAGATGCGAGAGATTAAACCTGGGACCTTCTGCACACCAAGAAGATGCCCCAACACTGACCCACAGCCACTCCCTAAATGTCAAATGGAAACTGCACTGGCATGGAAAACCCGCCAGTTGCCCAGTTCACACAAGATGATAAATGGATTCATGAAGCTGCCTTCTGCTAAATACATGCACACAAAAGCTTACACTCAGAATTAAACTTTGTTGGTCTTAAAGGTGCCACTGAACAGCATGAGGAGGAGAAGAAGAAGAAGAAGAAGAAGAAGAAGAGTTGGTTTTAATACCCCACCCTTCACTAACTGAAGGAGTCTCAGAGCGGCTTACAATCTCCTTTCCTTTCCCCACCCCACAATAGACCCCCAGTGAAGTAGGTGGGGCTGAGAAAGCTCTCTAGAGAACTGCTCCTAAGAGAACAGCTCTGAAAAAACTTGTGACTGACCCAAGATCACACCAGCAGCTGCATGTGAAAGCGTGGGGAATCAACCCTGTTTCTGCCGGATTAGAGTCCACACTCCTAACCACTACACCAAACTGGCTCACGTGCATGCACACAAAAAGCTAACACCCAGAATTAAATTTTGTTGGTCTTAAAGGTGCAACTGGAGTCAAGCATTGTTCAGAGGTTATACTGGCCCAGCATTACTGCTAGAGACGCAAGTTAACGCAGCTGCAAAAAGTTACTTAGACTGGAAGATGGCCCCCCATCTTGACCTGGCTGATCTGACCACCATGATCCATACAAAAGTAACATTAAGACTGGACTACTATAATGCACTCTACATGGGTCTGCCCTTGAAGTCAACTCAGAATCTCCAGTTGGTACAAAAATCCTTAGCTCAGCCACTATCCAGAACTATACTGAGTATGGCCATTAAACCCATTCTGCAGTCTCTCCATGGGCTGCCCTTCAGTTACAGAGTTCAGTTCAAGGTACTGAGTGTCATCTACAAGGCACTTCATGGCCTCGGACCACCGTATCTAACAAAACCGCCCCACCCCCTATGCTCTGCTGGGACAGCTTCGTTCCTCTGAGAAGGGCCCTCTGGGGGTTCTGGCCTAGGAGCTGGCGAGGTCAACAACGGCACATGCCACTTCTCTTGTGGGCCAATGGCCTGCCTGAGGAGGTCTGGAAGGTTTACAAGCCATATAGAAAACAAAACTGTTCAGGGGTGTGTGTGTGTTTCTGTAAAGGTGATAGGACTACATTATAAAAGAATGGTTCAGGAAGGTCTGTTTTTTTTTTTAAAAAAAAAATGAGAATGTGGACTAGGCTCTGTGTACAGGATGCATCATCTGTTTGCGGTAGATATTATCCTGTTGCCACCACACTGTCTTCTACTTACATAAATCATTTTCAGCATTGTATAATGTGTCATGCCTAATACTTTTTGCTCTGTAATCCTACTCTGGTTACATCGCTGATTAGAGGCCATATCCGACTGATCATACTGACTTACAAGGAAATTCACCCAGAGTCCCAGTCAGAAAGGAGGACTACAAGTTTACTTCATTTACACCCCACATTTCTCCCCAGTGGCCTGCATCATCCCTCTCTTCTCCATTTTATCCTCACAACAACCTTGTAAGGTAGGTTAGTCAGAGTATGCAACTGGCCCAAGGTCATCTGGCGGGCTTCCATGGCAGAGTGGAGATTTGAACCTGGGTTGCCCAGATTCTAGCCTGATACTCTAACCACAAAACCAGACTGGTTTTCCCTGCTTCCCTCATGAGCATCCATCGGGTATCCCAGAGTGCACTGCAGTAAGGACACGGCCAAGGAACCAGCCATGATAAAGACAGGAGGCCCTTTATCTGCATGCCACATGGAACTACAGTTAAGAATCATCAAAGGTCAAGCTCTGCTGGAAAATATCAAGGGAACTTAAGGGTTCCCATTGGCAGCCCAGCACCACCATTACCACTAAGGGCAAGCTGGCTCCAGCAGCTTTTCCCACCGGGAATCAAAAGTCCCACCACTCTGCTGACACTGCCAAGGGCCAGCCTAGTAAAATAAGTGGTAACCAGCAGGGACCTCCGAGGCCAAGATCAGTCAAAACCCTGAGAATGAGAATTCCACTGATTCCAGAATGAACCACACTGTAGATGGGAACCCATCTCTCCCTAAGTAGTGACTGCCCAGAGTAGGGGATCTCGCACACGTGGCCCTCAGGCGCAACCTTGGTCTGTGACATGGGCTAGGGACGCTACTAAATATACTTTTTATACAAAGCTTCCCAAAAAGCTATGTATGCCAGAGGGGGGTGTGTGTTGTGCTCTGTGCCTAGAAAACCCTCAATAAGGAAATGTGTTTTTGTGTTTATGGTTATATTTTGAACAGAAAGCACTCTTCTCCAGACAGGCACACAGAGCATGAGGGTAGGATCGCCAGCCTCCAGGTGGGCCCTGGAGATCTTCCACTATCACAATGGATCTCCAGGTGACAGAGGTCAGTTCCCTTGAAGAAAATGGCAGCTGTGGCGGGTGGACTCTAAGACAATGTACCCTGACCCCCCCCCCCCAAGCCTCACACCCCAAATCTCCAAGTATTTCCCCACTCTGAGCTGGCAACCCTGCATGAGGGCAACACACAACTTGGGGGCTTTGCCGTTGCCTGCAGAATGACTAAATCCTCAGACAGGATCTTTCTGGCCAGTCAGACAGCACCTTTTCTCCATCCTATATCCCATCAGGCTCCACCCCTTACCTGCCCCCCCCCCCCAGCCATCCAGCACCCCCACCTGGAGCCTGTACAATCCAGGCCTCGTTCCTTCACAGAATATGGAGGCCACCATGGCCTAACGCCAGAGTTCTGCCTCCTCTAAGTGTCAGGCTGCAGGCTTCAGAACAACTCCTGAAAACCCTTTTAACTAGCCAGACTGTTTGCAAGATTACCCTGAAATAGGGATGCCAGCCTCTGGGTGGAACCTGGGGATCCTCTGGAATGACGCCTCATCTCCAAATGACAGAGATCAGTTCCTCTGGAGAAAATGGATGCTTTGGAGAACAGACTCTGCTATGGCATTGGACCCCACCGAGGCCCCTCCCCTCCCCAGGCTCCATCCCCAAATCTCCAGGAGTTTCCCAGACTGGATCCTGCAACCATCATCAGGAAACTGAACAGTAAGCTGTAAGGTGAAAGGGGCTGGCTTCTTTCTTGTCCTTCTCAACAACAGAGCCTCTCCCCGCCACCCCCCCCCCCCCTTTGGTTAAGAAGTCTGAAACACGGTTTTGTTGTAGGAAACAGGCCTGTCAACTGCTTGAATTTGTTTGTGTTGTCTTAATAAAAAAGCACATAAGAATGAAAGGAAACAGTTGTGGGGTACCGAAATTATACTGTAGAAAATGCAGACCCGCCACAGGGAAGAAAATTCTTCTGCTGCTGCATAATGGGCTACTGAAACCACCCCAGGGTTAACAGCTCCAGCCTGATTACACAGCTCATTATTCTGGATGTGGTCGAACCATTCCATTCCGAAGCGGTCCAGCAATTTCCTTCATATTGCTTCCCCCCCCCCCCCCCGGTATTAAATCTGTGGTTCATAGAAGGCTCCAAAGGCGTGTGGGACAGCACAGGACCAGACCTCCTCATTCAGTCCACAGGGCACACCTGTCCAGCCAGTCAACCTTACCAGAAATCCGCAGACTGGTACTCGTTTTTGCGCCTGGCCTAAGTAGGAAACATGCAACGCGCATCAGCCTAAACTGGAGCTACCATCCCCCCCCCCCCCCCCCGGCTGATCATCTGGCTGGCAGGGGGCTTACTGGCAGCAGGGGAAGGCCTTGCAATGATTTTGCTGGTGATGTCACTCCTGGTGCATATCAGGAGTGATATCATAATGTTACTGCAGGGCACTCTGGTACTGAGGCAAAATTGCTGTGGGTAAAAAAGGCATCTGCCACAGAGTTTTTGCCCAGATAATCAGTGTCCTGCTCCTTGTGGGGTGTGATGGAAGTGATGTCACCACAACGTCAGCCTAGGCCTCTCTCCACTGCCAAGCAAATCCCCTCCACCACCCCTGGGCAGTGGCCAGGAGGGACCGGGCGCCTCTACCTTCAAGCCAAGCTGTTCGACTTTGCTCTATGGCCATGATTGAGCCTACACACGTTGGACTTTACACTGACGAGCATAATGAAACTTCCAGCACAGGGACAACCACTGAGCCCAGAGTTGGGATTCAGCGAGTGGCCCCATCCTGCTCCCCGCCCCCATCAGTAGTTCCTCTATCTTTAGACGTGGACTGCAGCTCACTGCTCATAGGTCTGTAATGATCCTTTCCTTGTCACCAGCCGTATTTCAGGGCATGGTGTGGGGAGACTGCGGAAAATATTTTTAGTATGTTTACGTGATGGATTTTAATGCCTTGTTTTTGCTTCATTCTTAAACATGTGATGTTTAAGTACATAAATCTCTTTCCTGATCCTGCATGTTTTAGCAAGGCCTTCAGCATCTTTTGGTTTACTCAGAGTCACTTTTGAGAGAATTCTATGTTCCAAGTGAAGAAAAGCAGACCTCAGGAAGTCTGAGGCATATAAAAGTTCTCGGGAATCCGACAAGATGCCATGATGAAAACAGGCCCCAATGCATCCAACATACTCTAAACACAACACACTTGTATCCATCAAGGACTTCAGACATCATGCTTTATACATTGCTACAGGCAAGTAAACAGTTTGAATCAAATTCCACAGAATCCTTGCAAGTAAAAGTTATATTACAGAACCATAGAATTGGAAGGGACCTCCAGGGTCATCTAGTCCAACCCCTGCATAATACAGATTCAGTTCAGTTTATTGTTACAGTCCTTAGACCAGTCATACAAAAAAAGTACAACTTTACAATATTCCAAAATTTTAAAATACATCAATAAAACATTAAAAGCAAATTAAAATCTAATCTTATGTCTAACTGCCATAACTACCTAACTACCATAGAATTTCCGTAATCTGAGTATCGCCATACAGAAACTGGCTACTTGGTGGGTGATCTTGGGATTTCTATCAGATAAAAGTCTAGCTTTTTCAGAAAGGCCCGGAATTTCTCCAATCAACGGGATGATGATCTTATTACGTGCCACCTTATAATACGGGTATCTAAAAACATGTGCTCTGTAGTCTCAGCCTCCTTCAATAGGCAGGCTTACAAAGCCTACCTGTGAAAGGGATGGTCTTGTATTTTCCTTCAAGCACAGCAGAAGGGAGGGCAGAGCACCTAGCCAGAGTGAAGGTACTTCTAAATGCACAATGAAGGAAATTCACAAATACCTCTCCCTCCACACCCACCAGTGACCGCTGTTCCACACCCAGAAGATGACAAAAAAAACCCTCCAGGATCCCCAAACTGACTGGGAGAAAAATTGCTTCCTGACCTCAAAGTGGCAATCAGCATTTCCCTGGGCGTGTAACAAAGGGCCATGAGAACTGAGCACTGAGGCAACCCTTCCTGCCTCTCTCTCATGAGTTCACAGGCTGAGGACAGACTAGCAATATGAAGCGGAGGCAAAGTGGAGGGAACTGGAGCGGGGGGAAAAACCCACGGAGCTGGCCGTTCACACTGGCCAGAGCAATGCGGATCAGCGGTGATACGGAGCATTCAGACTGCCACGGAGAGTTCAGACTGCCGCATAGCCAGCGCGCGCAGCTCGCGCGTGCCGCTGCACTTTTTTTTTGTTTTCCTTTGATGTTTTTCACATATGCGCATATGCGCAAAACTTTTTGCCGGTGCGTTCACACTTCCTCCGGATGCCTCCCGCTTCTTCCAGTTCACACTGTTTGGAAGCGGGAGGCATGCGGAGGAAGGCCCCTGAACACCGGGAAAAACCGGTGTCCGGGTAAAGCGGAAGGAAAGCGACTGGGAGACGGGTAAGTACGCAACGGAGCCGACGGACAGATGCGCATGTCTGAACATGCTCCTTTCCTCCGTTTGCAAAGCGTGCCTGCCCCGCTTTAGATTTCCAGTCTGTCCTCAGCCACAGAATCAGCTTTGCTGTCAGATGTCCCTCTAGCCTCTGCCAGAAAACCTCCAAAGAAGGAGAGCCCACGACCTCCCAAGGAGGAAGCCTGTTCCATTGAGGAACTGCTCTAACTGTCAGGAAGTTCCTCCTAATGTTTTGCAGGAAAGTCTTGACAGGAAGATGTGAAGCTGACAAGGTGACTTTACAAAGCCACCACATCTTTTTGTCCAATACTCTTTCCTTACACTGGGCAATATGACTAGGAGAAATGTGATTCAACAACTCCACTTTTACAACTGATCCCCAGCTGACAGAGATCAGCTCCCCAGGAGAAAATGGCTGCTTTGGCGGGTGGACTCTATGGCATTGTACCACGTTGAGGCCCCTCCCCTCCCCAAACCTCACCCTCTCCTGGATCCACCCCCAAATTCTCCAGGTATTTTCCAACTCAGACCTGGACACCCTACCTCTCTTTGAGTCCAGTGGCACTTTTAAGACCAACAAAGTTTAATTCTGGGTATGCACACAAAACCTTATACACCAAATTAAATTGTGTTGGTCTCAAAGGTGGCACTGGACACAAACTTTTGTTCATTTGCAATTTCATGACAGATTACATTCTTTTGAATAAATTTTGCTCACAAAAAAGAATAGCTGCTTATCTTTTTTTGGGGGGGGGAGACTGAAGTGTGCATGCACAGGAAAGCTTATTCCAAGAATTAAACTTTGTCAGTCTTAAAGGTGTCACTGGACTCAAACTTTGTTCTGTTGCTTCAGACCAACAAGGTCTGAAGGCCTAAATCTGATTACTGGCCTGAATTACAAGGCCTGAATCTAGTTACTGTTAGAGTTCTGCATGACCTCACTCCCTATGAGTTTGCAGTTGGCTGAGTCTTTTGTGGCAGCCATTTTGTGGTTGGGCCCAGCATCCAGTGTCAGAATTACAAAGGCACCCAGAGGCTCCAAAAGACTGCCCCCCCAATTTATTCAAACACCAAATTTCAAGACAGCCTTGTGTATGTTATGGAATACAGATTCGGTCAAAATTTTGTTGGCGTTTTGCCTTGGCCTGTTGTTATTTTGTTTGTACTATTATATATACTAAAATTAAAACATGTGTTTATAAAACGGTTCCTATCTTCATTTTCTTTTTGTTAATATACTTGGAGTCAAGTTTTGCATCTGTCTGTGGAATAAAGAAACTGCTTTATGTTCTTAAGCATTGGATAGTTTTGTTGATTTTAAAAAATCTATGCCCATTTTAGTGTCCCTGAAGCAGATCCTTTTGGACTGAAACATGTTACACCATAACAAACTTGTTTTGAAGTCAGTCAGCATCCCTTTCAAGTTTGTTTCCCCTAAATGGGGGAAGAGCCAATTCGTAATGAGACAGTTTTGCTATGAGGGAAAAGATCCAGTTCAAAGCTTACAATAAGAAAGTTTTGCTATGATGTGACAATGAAACCATGTGAGCAATCTAACCCTTATTTTTTAGTCACCAGAATTTACCAAAGAGCAACGAGAAATCTCTCTAATGGATGGCATACCTAACTTAATAAGGAATCTCTGCACATGAGTCTGCAAAATCGTCAGGGTGCCTTACACCCAGCGCATCAAACCCATCCTATCCAACAAGCCCTGACCTAGATAGCCCAGGCTACTCTGATCTCATCAGACCTCCAAAGCTAAGCAGTGCTGGGCCTGATTAATATTTGGATGGGAGACGGCCAATGAAGTCCAAGGTTGCGATGCAGAGACTTTGGAACATCTCTTGCCTTGAAAACTGTACAGGGTGGCCTTAAGTTGACTGTGACTCGATGGCAAAAAAAATAAACCTTTAAAATAAAACATTTTGGCACTTCAGTCCTATTGTCCGGTCCAAGGAGGGTCTCTGTAATCCACTGAAATGTACACACACATCCAGAACGAAAAAGTCACAGAACAGCAAGCAGGACCAGTATTTTCAATTTTGCAAACGCCAATGTAGGAGTCTAGGGTTGCCAGTCAACCAGTGGGGCCTGGAGTTCTCCTGGAATTGCAACTGATTTCTACACTACAGAAACTGGTTTTCCTGGAGAGAACAACTGCTCTGGAGGGTAAACTCTACGGGGCATCACATCCCAGGTGAGCTCCCTCCCCTCTCAAAGTCCCCCTGCCTCCAAATCTCTGGGAATTCCCCAAGCCAGTGTTGGCAACCCTAGTAGGACTGGAAGCCAGTGAGAGCATGGTTTCCTTCATGATGGAACAGTGGTGAATGGTGAAGGGATTCTGCTGGTTTTGTGTTTGGACTGAGGAATCGGGAAGATGGGAACTTGACTAATGCCCCCCAGGAAGGATTCAGGTCTGTGGCTTCCTGTGTCCAAAGGCTGCTGCCTCATGGGCTCCCTTGACAGGCCACGCTTTTGTTGTTTATAAATTTATTTATCATTTTTAAGCAAGCATCTACAGCCACAAATTAAAAACTTTAACTGAAAAGTTTCCCCAAGACAGATAACAGAGATAACATTCATTACAAAGCAATACATGTCGGTAGCAATTCATTATAATACCTTTCATTTAAAAACTTATTTATCTTTTAAATTTCCTTATTTATCTCAATTACTTATACCATTTATAAAATTTGTTCCAAGTTAAATCAAAATTCTTTTTTTTTCTCTTTTAAGGTGGAAGACAACTTGTCCATTTCAGCTAACTCTAATAGCTTTTTAACAAAATCATCTCTATTTGGTGTCTTGTCAAGCTTACAAAATTTTGCATATATTAGTCTCGCCACAGTAATACCATGTATAATTAACATGCTATCATTTTTAGAAAAAATCTCCGGAATTATATTTAGGAGAAATAACTGAGGGTTAAAAGGTATCCTGCAACCTGTTATCTCCTGTAGAACCTTTAAAACCATCAACCAATACTTGTTAGCCTTTTGACATGTCCACCACAAGTGGTAATAGAAACCAATATTCTTTTTACATTTCCAGCAATTTTTTGATATCCGGGATGAAAATTTTGACAGTATTTCTGGAGACAGATGCCATTGATAAAGCATCTTGTAAAAATTTTCTTTATACGAAGATGCTCTTGTAATTTTTATATTCCTTTTCCACACTTTTAACCAACTATCAAGATCTATATTATGGCCTATACATTTTGCCCTTGTAACCATCGTGGGTTTAACCATTTCTCCCTGCATTTTACAATCTAATAAATAGCCATAAAGTTTCTTAATAAGTTTAGTATCCAATCCGAACTAAAGTTTATTAAAGTCTGTTGACTCTGTAAAAAAACCAATTTGTTTGTCTTTCTTAAATCTAGAGAGCAATTAATTTTTCTCCCACCAGGAAAGTGAAATGTTTAATTTTTCCATCTGATAAAAAGATTTAAGTTTTAAATCAGCATCTAATAACTTTGAATAACTAATCTTTTTTTCGGTTGTAAACAATGACGGCTTTATAAAGGCCTCCAGAGGTGAGACCCAGTATGGCGTTTTCTGGTATGTGCATTTTCTAACACCTTCCCAAACTTTAAACAATGCAGGTCTAATCATGTGTTGTTTAAAATATACCCTTTCTTGGCAATACCATAAGAAAGAATGCCACCCCATCTGGAGATCATGTCCCTCCAACTTCAAGAGTCTTGTGTTCTCTAGATTTGCCCAGTCTCTTAGCCATACTAATGCTGCTGCTTTGTAATATGCTTGCCAGTCTGGTAGACCTAATCCGCCTCTTTCACATCTGTCTTGCATGTCTAGTCGCCTAATTGTAGATTTTTTAGATTGCCAAATGAAACCATGAACCGTTTTATCTAGATCTTGTAAAAATGATTGATTTTTCAGTATTGGGATAGTTTGAAAAATGAAAATTAAGCGGGGGAGTATACACATTTTAATCGTCGCGATTCTGCCAAGAAATTAAAGTTGTGATTTTTTCCACACTTCCAGATCATTTCTAATTTGAGCTAACACTGTTTTGTAGTTGTCCTCGAATAGAGAGCTAAATCTATTAGATAAAATAATCCCCAAGTACCTTACCCTATTACAGGTATCAAATCCTGTTTTTTCACTTAGCTGATATACCATCTCCTTAGAGCAGTTTTTTGTAAGTAATTTAGATTTTCTAACATTAATTTTAAAACCCATAACCCGGCCATAATTCTCTATATCCGAAATTAAAAAATCAATTGAATCCAACGGATCCTCCAGAATGAACACTAGATCATCCGCGTAGGCCTGCGCCTTAAATTGTTCCCCTTTTATGTTTAAACCCTTAATTCTAGAATTTCCTCTCACCTTCACCAACAAAACTTCCATCGCAAAAATAAATAATAAAGGAGAAAGCTGACAGCCTTGCCTAGTACCTTTTCGTATCTGCAAACTGTGCGTCATATCACCGTTAAATAATACTTTAGAATCTTGCTTATGACAAAGAGTTTTGACCATAGCATAAAATTTGTCTCCACATCCCCAATGTATTAGCTGGGCCAAAATAAACTCCCAGTTTACATTATCAAATGCTTTTTCAACGTCAACAAATAACAAGGCTACTTGTTTATCAGGACACACTTCATAGTATTCCAATACGTTTAAAATGGTACGTACATTATTTCTTAGCTGTCTGCCTGGGAGAAAACCTGTTTGATCTCTATGGATTACAGGCCATGTTTTGACCCAGTTCTTCTGACTCAGAGGCAGTCTGAAGATGACAAAACGCATCATCCTCTGTACTTCAAATGACTGGTCAAATGATTTTATATGGTCTAAGAGAGCCAGTTTGGTGTAGTGGTTAAGTGCACGGACTCTAATCTGGGAGAACTGGGTTAGATTCCCCACTCTTCCACTTACACCTGCTGGATAACCTTGGGCAAGCCATAGCTCTGTACCAGCTGTTCTCTCAAGGACAGCTTGGGAAAGAGCTCTCTCAGCCCCCACCTACCTCACAGGGTTTCTGTTGTGGGGAGGGGAAGGGAAAGGAGTTTGTAAACTGCTCTGAGACTCCAAGTGAGTGAAGGGCGGGGTATAAATCCAATCTCTTCTCTTCTCTTCTCTAAAAGATGCTGTCTAAACAATTTTTACTTCTCAGCCTCCCACTTAGAAAAGATGACTTAGTTCTGACTTGATCCAGGAAAGATCTGTTGAGCTCTAGAAATCCCTTTCTCTAGACTCACAGCTCTAAATGGGAGCCAAGGAAGAAAGCAGGCTGCCCCACACTAACAGCTGCAGAACTGAAAAGAAAGCAAAAATACTTAATTGAAACCACATAATTAGGGCTATGGGGATTCTGCAATTCCGCCATAAAAATGAGTTTTTAAGTAATGTGTGTGGGAACCAGAGATGTAAACTTTAAGCGGGGTGGATGAGCACAAACAGAGAAAGCAGTTTATGCTAGGAAAAACTAATGCTGTGGGGGAAACTGAAATAGATATAACTAGGAGCAAGGCCCGTTGTGACAATAAATAAAACAGGCTCTAGCCAGGCCTGTGGGGTGCAGCTCCCCTCATCTCTTTCCCCAACCCGACTGTCGTTCCACCCCACGGCCGCCGGGGGTCTATGTGTCCACCGTACTCAGCCCCTGTTTGAGAGTGCGGCTGCTGAGGCCACCTGGCTTCTTCCTCCCCTGGCCGCATGGCCTCATCCCTCCCCCCTGGCTCTGCACACGGTCGTGGCAGCCCAGGCTACTCAGCCTCCCCCGGGCTCCATTTGAGGCTGCGGTAGGCCAGGCCGCCCGTCCCCATCCCATCCCCCCCCCCGGCTTTGTTGGAGGCTGCGCTGGTCCTCGTCCCCTCCCCACTCCCTGGCCTGAGCTCCATCCTTATCCTCCATCCTTGCAGCCGCCTCTTTGGGCCAGTTCTTCCCTCAGGCTCAGCATCCCAACCCATGGTGGCAGCTTTCTGGGCGGGTGGGTGGGACTGCAGGGTACATTCACCCCAGCACCACTTCAGCCAGGGGCCCTACACTGAGTGGCAGTTCATGTAGCCTACGCCTGAGGGAGCGCATTTTACGTGGCCATGGTGGCCACCCCAAATTTGAAATATAATACAAAGAGATACTTCCTTAGCAACTCTGAATTTATTTTACTACTTTAATAGCATAAAATGCACCATTAATAAATTTGTCCACACATAAAATGGTATTATTTAGTATACTTATTAAACTGAAAATTATAAATATCTTAGTTTTGTACAAACAAAATAGAAAATATATCCAATATTTAACCTCCCTGGGGAGACTATTCCATAATTATGAGGCTGCCACTAAAAAGGCCCTCTCTTGTGTACCCATCAGATGAGCTTCTTTGGTTGATGAGACAGTGAAGAAGATCTGTCCCTGTGATCTTAATTCTTAGGCAGGAATGTATGGGAGAAGATGGTCTTTCAGATGCCCCAGTCCCAAGGCATGTTAGAAGGCCATCCTGTCTGGTAGTAACCTACATAGCAGTATAATCAGGAATAAGATAATGACTCTTACTAATATCGCTTATCTTATTTTGAATAGTTTTGTTAACATTCTTGATAATGTCCTCATATGAGTTTCTCATGTTTCTGTGTTCCTAGAAATTAGAAATTGCAAAGTTGTTTTTCAAAGATATCACACTGTGATCAAAGATCTCTACCCAAAGCACCTGACCATTCATCCATGCATGGACAGAAACTCCTTACTAGGTAAGAGTTAGTTAGCAGGCGGGGAGAAGAGGACTGTGTATGGCCACTGGCACACACACACAACACACATGGTTGCCCTCTAGCTGTGCCTCAAACTGCTGGTAGTGAGGAAAAAGCAGCAACTGAGTGGTGGCAACCTACCTCATGGAAGGAAGGCAACATGGTATAGCCCAATCTTGTCCGATCAGGGAAACTAAGCAGAGTCGTTACTGGGATGGGAGACCAGCAAGGAAGACTCAGCAGAGGAAGGTAATGGCAAATCACCTCTGCTTCTCACTTGCCTTGAAGCCCCATGCTGGGGCCATATAAGTTGGTTGCAACTCGATTGCACTTATGTATGTATGTAACCTACCCTATATGATAGAGGAGGCTTGCCCACTTAACCTCCTCACACAGATCCCCCAGGCCTCTTGGGTACTCTTAGGCATAGAAAGCAGGGATGGTGTAGCAGTAGATTATTACAACTCCTACAGTGTTTTGTTTTCCATACACTCAGCTCCCCCTTTATGGTTCTTGAGCTGCAATTCCATCCTGATGATGATCTCTGAGATGAGAACCCAAAAGCTATGTAACACTTTAGTCCAGGTTCCCCAACTGTTTGGAGCCTGTGGGCCATTTGGAATTCTGACATGACATGGTGGGCACAGCCACAAAATGGCTTCCACAGGAGGTGAAGCAAGGCACAAAAAAGACTGCCACAGCTTCACTTCAGTCACACAGTGCAGACCCTTGTGCTGTGGTGGGAGGTGCTACCAAAGCAACATTTAAAAAAAATCTGCACAGCCAATCAAATCTCCAATGGTCAGTCGGAAGACTTGCTGGGCAAAAGCTCTACCTGGCCCCACCCACTTCATAAAAACACTTGGCAGCAACCAGGAAAGGTGTCGGAGGGTACTCAGGTGCCCACAGTCAGCAAGTTGGGGCCCCTTACTTTAGTCTACATTAGAAGCTACGTGGCATGTTGTGGGTCAGTCAGGAGTGAAGGACTCCTCAGGAGGAGAGTACTCCTCAGGAAAAGAGGAGCTCTGAAGCAGGAGAAGTCAGAGCAAGAAACAAGAAGATGAACTGCAGGCTTGTCAGAGTTCATAGCTGACAGCTGATGCAGAGCCATCAGCACCTTTCAGCCAGAGAAAACCCAGGTGGTTGTTACCAGCCCTCTAGTTTCACCCACACCCTTTGAGCATCAGAGACAAACACTTAGACTGGAGCTTCAGGAGAGAAGATGAAGTGCAGATCTCCTGGCCTGATGTCAGCTGCTTGCTGATGATAAGTAGCTGCAGGGGTACTCCCAAGCAGTTTGCTGCACGTAGGACCTTGCAGCAGATGCCTATAAAAGCCAGTCAAGGGAGACTGCTTGATGTGGAAGCCAGCATGTCACCACGTGGTGGGATTTAAGAGCAGAGCGTCTGATTCTGCTCCTGACTTTGCTCTACTCCAGTGACCTTTGTACCATATGGACTGCTAGACCTTGCTTTCTGGACCATGCTCTGAATTGGACTCTGCTCTCTGGTAACTGAAAATCTGGACTGAATCTCAACTCTGACTTTGGACTCTGACTCAGCTTGCACCTAGACTCTGATATGATACTTTGGCCCACATAAGAAGGTTCTATATGTCTGATTTTTCAGGGACAGAGAAAGCTGACTTATTATGGCACTGAGGCATGAAATAAGTCTCTCTACATGTTATGGACGAGGACCTACTTGATTCAGTGACTGAGTTTTTAATGGAAAATTGCCCCCAAGGAGGAAGCCACTGGAGCTGTCCCGTTTTTTTCTCTGCATTATGGGGACTTTTTGCAATGTGGCTCCTGTTCCACTCAGGGTCTGACGTGTCACTCCCAGTTGACTAGGCCTATTTTTTCCCATTTTGCAGAAGTAGCCCCCCTTAGCATGATGGTAAATTATGGCACTCTCTGAACCGAAAAGTATAATTAAGGAGGATAACGACAAATATACAGTGCTGTTGTTTGTCTGCAGCTTTCCTTGGAACATGTGGTATACCAAAAGAACCAAAGTTATTCATTTTGAAGGGACGAGGACTTTGCAAAAGCAAACAGAATGAATCCCTTAACAAATACCAAAATACCAGTGGGTTTCAGTAGCCACTGGATTGCTTATTGCTGTCCAAACTGACACCACAAACTGGAGAAAAGTTAAGAACACACAAAAGGAATTGCTTTATCTGTCTCTCTCATTCATCTTTAGGTGGTCCTTCTGTTTCTTGAAGAATGTAACTAGCTCAGAGCTGTGCAGCCCCATCAGACAGGGGTGTTCAAAAGTATGCTCCAGAGAAGGGGGATGCCGACAGATTTAGCTGCTGTGATCTCTGCCAAAATCATGGTAATGGAAGCAGTGCACAACATGAATTAAACAATGCTAAATCACAATAATTTTAAAAAGTTTTTTAAAAATCATAATTTTAAAAGGACAGTCATAGAAATGTCAAGAAAATAAAGAAAATCACTCTGGGGCAGCATGTAATACTATTCCCAAAAGTTAAGTTTTGGAGAACCTGCAACTTAAATTCCAGAATGCCAAGAAAAATGGACCCAAACATACTTTTGTTGGCAAATGTTCCAGATTGCGGATACCACCAGGGAGAGAAGATGCAGCTCTCTGCCTTCCCAATCCTCATCCTTGCAAGTATTGGGACAAGCATTTCCAACCCTCTTGCGCCTGCAGGTACCTTTGGAATTCTAACACGGGACAGCTGCCACAAGAGGCAGAGCCAGCCACAAGATATTAAGAACAAGGTTATGCATAAGTCTAATACTAGCTCTTCAACAATGCAGGCAGAAGCTCTGTTTAATAAGATGCTTTTTAAAATGAGCATTATTACTTAAAAATATTTTCTTGCAAACACATGGCTAACCTTCAGTCACGCAGTGAAGATCCTTATGCTGGGGTAGCAGATCCCAACAAAGCGAGTCTTTAAAAAATCTGCACAGCCAATCAGATCTCCAATGGCCAGTCATAAGCCCTGCCAGGCAAAGCCCCACCTGGTCTCACCCACTTTTTAAAAACGTGCACGTTAGGCCCCCTGTATTGGGAGGACAGAGTAGCATTTCTCTACACACCTAGGTAAAGACAAAGGTTTCCCTTGCTCGAAAGCCAGTCGAATTTGATTCTGAAGACTTCTCTGGGGTCATGTGGCCAGCATGACTAGACACCAAGGCACACGGAATGCTGTTACCTTCCCACCAAAGCGGTACCTATTTTATCTATTTGCAATTTCTTGCTTTTGAATCGCTAGGTTGACAGGAGCGGGAGCCAGAGACGAGAGCTCACTCCGTCACACGGCACTCCAGTCTCGACTGTCGAACTACCAGCCTTCCAGTCTGCAATTCAGCGTCTTAACCTCTGAGCCACCATGGCCCCCTACACACCTAAGGGAGGTCTATATTTGGTGATCTCTAAGATACACAAGGCCAACATACAGCTTGAGTGTAACAACCAGCCCTGTGAATGGAGTTTGAGGGCAGACAGAAGGAGAAGAAGAGGAGATTGGATTTATACCCCGCCCTTCACTTGGGAGTCTCAGAGCGGCTTACATTCTCCCTTCCCCTCCCCTCTGCACAACAGACACCCTGTGAGGTAGGTGGGGCTGAGAGAGCTCTGACACAAACTGCTCTTTTTCAAGAACAGCTGTGTCAGATCTACGGTTTGCCCAAGGTCATCCAGCAGGTGCAAGTGAAGGAGAGGGGAATCAAACCCGGTCCTCCCAGATTGGAGTCCGCACACTTAACCACTACACCAAACTGGCTCCAGTAAGCAGAGCCCGAAGTGGGATAGTATGCTTCTTGTAGCTCATGTGTTTCACGAGGAAAGGAACAGCACACTGCACTGGCTGCAACCAAGAAAAGACCACATGTGCTGCGCTTGTGACAAATGCACTGCCGGGGCACGGATGGCTGAACTCAAAAACTTGTCTGAGAGATCAGTCCCTGCTGGATCACCATGGCAACAGATGCTACCTGTAACCCCAGCAACAACACGGAGGCCATTTATAAAATGATACGAAGCAGTGATGCCTCCATTTGTTATATTTGCATACAACCCCACTATATTTTACCCTAATCCAGGATTTTTTAACAGTGTCTTCTTTTTGATAACAAACCTTTAATGATTACATATCGCTGTGCACTTGTAAAATGGCGAGTTTAAAATGCACAGGGGGGGGGGTGGATCTGCCTAGTTATGTCTCAAGAACTTTTAAAAAATGAATTATCTTTTAAAGGATAAACTAGTTATTTCCCAGTGGTTCCCAAACTTCCAATTTTAAATATAAACAATGCTTATAATCTCAGTTGCCAAGGTGGGAGAGAGAGTTAGGACAACCACACAGAATTTTGTTCACCATGAGTTGTAACAATGCCAAAAAGAGATGCTTCTAAAACATCAGCGGTCACACAAAAGGGATACAAAAACAATGGGGGCTGGGATTTTATAAAGCCCTCTATGGCTTGGGACCAGGATATCTGAAGGACTATGTTCTCCTATATATATTCTGGCCTGGGAATTAAGACTACAGGGAGAAGCCCTCCTGACTGTCCCATCGATCAAAGCAGCTCATTTGGGGGATACACGAGAGAGGGCCTTTCCAGTGGCAGCCCCACAATTATGGAACAACCTCCCCAGGGAGGTGCGCCTGACCCCCTCCCTTTTCATCTTTAGGTGGCAGCTGAAGACAAGTTTTCTTTAGGACTACATTTGATCATTAGCAGTTGTGAAAGGTGATTTTAAATCTTGGTTTTTATGTTTCTAATTTCAGAGGGCAGTTATGTCGGTCTGCCACAGAATGGCTAGATTTGGGTCCAGTGACACCTTGGAGACGGAAAAGATTTTTTGGGTATAAGCTTTTGAAAGTCAAAGCTCCCTTTGTCATATCAAAGAGAGCTTTGAGTCTTGAAAGCTTATACCCCCAAAATTGTGTTGGTCTCTGTGTTTTTAATGCATTTCATTTTGGGGTTTCTCTGTGGTGTAAAATGCCTTGAGAGCCATAAGGAAGAAAGGCAGCTAATAAATATTTTAAAATGAATAAATAAAGCATCCTAAGTTATTAAAGGTTATTTTTGAAAAAGGAAAGCCAAGAAACCTTCTGAGGGCAATCCAGTGTTGGCACACGGTCCGCTGAATTGAAAATTACAGATGAGGCTAAAACAACATGGGCAAAAATAGAGCAATCAGTTTCCGTGTCTTTTTTTTTAAAAGTCATGCCGACTAACTTGCCCAGTAAACCAATAATTCTAAAAGTCTTCCATGCCAGCTGTAATTACTGCAACACAAAGCATGTTCCTTGCAAAGATACATGGGTTCTCTGTTGAGCCTGCGCTATTATTACTGCAGGACAAAAGTGGGGGGAAAGCGTTTACCAGAGAAAGCGTAGTAAAGTACAGCCGTGGAAAGAGAGGTAGTGATTTGCAGTATGCAAAACATATCCTGCATGGAAGTCTCATAAGCAGTTTCATCTCAAATGTTTGTCTTTGGAGAGACAAATGTAGCACCCAACAGCGCAATGTATTTATTGCCCTTTTCAATGTTCAAATTTTGTCTCTCAAAAGCAAATTACAGAACCTACGAATAGCTGCAGAAGTAAATTGCAACACTAACTAGGGTTTCAGTATAACAAAGACTGAGTCCAGGCCAGGGGCACCTTGAAGATCAACGAAGTTTAATTCTGGGTATAAGCTTCCATGCTCATGCACATGAAAGGTGCCACTGGACTCAAACTCGTTCTATTGCTTCAGCCCAACATGGTGACCCCACCTGAATCTGTTTTCATGGAAGGCACCACATTAAGCCACACTAGGTTTCAGTAGCTGGACTTTCCAATTTGAGCATAAATCCACACTTTAAAAAGAGTACGTGTAAGGAAAGCAACTGTGCGAGTTACCCTGATCAACTTGTGCTGGTGGAGAAATGAAAAGGAGGCCAAAGGGAGAATGAAATCAGGAATATCCTGGAAAGGCCCAAGTGGAATCTGAACACGAAAGCCCAACCTAGATGTTATGTCTGGTATGTTATGTCTGACAGTATTCAGTGCACAAAGCCTTGCACCAGGGTAAACAGGGTCTCCCCAAAGCCATTTCAGGTCATGAAAACAGTGCAGTCCTGAGCCAAAAAGGTGCCCCAGTGCACGCGGGAAATTTGGTTCCCCAATGTTAGATGTGACTGTGCAAAGATCAGAATTGGGCAGGGGGAAACAGCAACCTGGCTTGTGCCAGACAAAATGCCTAGTTTGGGCCTAAGGCTGGGGCCCAAATATCTGGACCAAAGCACATCAGAAGAGTTCAGCTGGGTCAGACAAGTGAGGGTCCATCTTGTCCAGCATCCTGTCTCACACAGGGGTGAACCAGTTCCTCTGGAGGTTCAATAACAGGGCAGAGAGGCCGAGCCTTTCCCTTGAAATTATCTCCTGGCACGGGGGTTCAGAGGTTTGCTGCCTCTGTACATGGAGGTTCCCATTAGTAACCATGGCTGGTAGCCACTGATAGTCTGTCCTCCATGAATCTGGCTAATCTCCTTTTAAAGCTATCTATCTAGACAGCAATTAATCCAAAAGGGTAAAGGCCCACGTCTCACTGCCATTCAAAGGCAGCCATGTAGCATATAAGTCAATCAGAAGCCAACATAACCACACAGTGATGAGACCAACAGAAGTCCACACCGCCCAAATTTGGATTTTGGGAAGGGTTCCCTCCGCAGTTACAGGGTAAAACCCAAAATTAAAAGATGTTTTCCTGAAAAGGTTTGGAAAGAAGAGTGGAGCAAGGTAGAGGACCCAACAGCCTCAATTGGGATGGGGTGAGTGAGAAGCCCTCCCTGAGGAATGCTAAAGTGAAGGAAATTCTTTCTTTGGCAAAGGTTCCATCTGCAGGAGCCTAAGATGGCTAAAGGCAAGAAGAATAACCACCAAATCCTATTTTCCCCCCACACCAAGTGTCAGAGAGTACGCAGAACTCAATGTTTTGGCTGCATTCAACTGTTCGTTGGACAACAATTGACTCACGAGTTTTCCCTGCATCTCTTATGCCCAACAGGACATGGTTAGGAAAGAAGGCAAAACTCAGCAGGTGGGTGGGCCCTCCTTTCAGTTTGGGGTAGTGGTTAAGTGCGCGGACTCTGATCTGGGAGAACCGGGTTTGATTCCCCACTCCTCCACATGCAGACCTTAGGCAAGCCATAGCTCTGGCACAGCTGTTCTTGAAAAACAGCAGTTTCTGTCAGAGCTCTCTCAGCCCCACCTACCTCACAAGGGTGTCTGCTGTGGGGAGGGGAAAGGAAAGGAGTTTGTAAGCCTCTCTGAGACTCCTTTGGGTAGTGAAGGGTGGGGTATAAATCCAATCTCCTCCTCCTCTTCCTCCCATAGATTCACGGCAAGATTCAGCAAGGAAAGGAGAAAATAAGAAAACTCGCCATTCTGATTGCCTTAGCACTATGCTCTGCGTCTCCGATCTCATTTTAAAAAGAAATTGGTAGCACAGCCAGAAGAGAGGGTTAGATCACAGCTCTGTATTTTTATAGCTTGTTCCTGTTCTGTGCATAAGGATTTCCTGATGTGAGTAGAACGAGGCATGTGCGGGGTGTGTTTGCTCTGTGGGGGAAGCAGATTTCAACAGGTGCCTCTCAAGCAAAGCTTTACGAAAGAATCCCCTGGTACCCCAACACCTCTTCTGCAGAACATTTTCCATTCAGAGTATAAATGAAACCAAAGCAATACCAAATGCCTAGCCGCCTACCTGCCACTGTTTCCTGAATAGCAACTGTGCACCCTTTTTAGAACTGCCAAGTAAGTGGTCGGTACACTCCAATCAACCCTTGAGTAAAATGTGCTCGGAGCTGCCCCTGACTTCTCTACACTAGATTTCAGCTTGAGAATACACACTTTGACACATCGGCCCATCCTCTACAGATTCGTTCCTTCATTCACCTTCTTTTTGCCAGCAAGTCACAGCTGACTTATGATGACCCTGTCCCCATAGGCAGGAGGCGTCCAGAGGTGGTCTGCCCTTGCCGGCCTCTGCACAGCAGCCCTGGACTTCCCTGGGGGTCTCCCCACTCAAATACTAACCAGGGCTGGCTCTGCTTAGCTTCCGAGATCTGACAATCTTGGGCTAGCCTGGACTCACTCACCTAATACAAACCCTTCGTTGACATTACGTTGATCCCTAGTGTGTATTCCCCACTTACACAAAACTGGGAACTTTTACTGAAAAATCTCCAGCAGCCAATCAGAAGCCTGGCTGGGCAGCAGCCCCACCTGCCCCCACTCACTTTCTAAAAATACTTGGTGGGTATCAGGAAAGGTGTCATATCGGAGACCCCTGCCCTAGGACCTCTAGTTTCCCCTGTCCGCCCGTGTCCCCATGAGCCGCCTGACCCAAGGTCCCTGCTGATGCAGCTGCCTTCAGCCATTCTCACGTGCTCAATACAGGATGGGGCTGGTAAGGACAAGCAGCATTGACGAATGCTTGGAAAACATTCTCTCTGCACCTCAGATGCCCAAGTTAGCTTGTCCCTGGGCTCCCAACCCCCTCCATCTAAATCTCCCAACTACCTTAACATGCCTTCAGCACCTGTTGGGGAAGAGGGCAGTTTATCTCCAATTTTCCACACCTTTCATAAGAACACCAGAGCACCTTTATACTTTATTTATACTGTATTTAAAAAATTGAGTCAATCTGTATCTAGCAGACCTACCTAGGAAAAATGTCTATTGTTCATATGCTGACCCTTCACATCTTGTTAACAATTATGATGTCAATAAGATATAAAGATGTTTTTCCCCCTCCTACAGGATTTTCTGAAGTAATATGACTGGCATCGAAAGCTGCAAAAGCAAATCTCTGGACACATTTGTGTGGAAATGGCAATGAATGCTCTTTTGAGTGGGAAAGAAGGAATCCAGGGTTTGCACTCTAGAGCTTTCTGTGCAGATCCAGCACTGTAATTCCCAGCTTCACCCATGTGCAAGCACAGTTAGGATCCCAACACTTCCTTAGTTCATGGTTCACCGTAATTGCCTGAGGTCACCGGCTTTGCAGGGGGCCTCAGCTAAGATAAAAGCAACATAATGCACGTTTTGGAGCACTGCAAAGAGCATAAAATGGAAGCAAAATTCTGGCTCTCCATGCAAAAAAAAGAAGACCTCAAACTGACTGTTGTGGACGCGTTGCAGAAGCGTGCAGGGCCAGTGTGAGGCAGTGGTTAAGAGTATCAGACTAGTATTCAGGAGACCCAGGTTCAAATCCCCACTCATGCCATGAAAGCTCACGGGGTGACCTTGGGCCAGTCACATGCTCTCAGCTGAACCTACCCCACAGGGTTGTAATGAGGCTAAAATGGAGGAGAGGGGAATGATGTCAGCCATGCTTGGTCCCTGTTGGGCAAAAAGGCAGAGTATAAAGGAGTTAAATAAATAATTTAAAAAAAAACTTTGAGGGGGTATGTTATGATTAACTTCCCCTCTGCCTCCAATGTACGAACTGTAGGGGGGGAAACAGAGCCACATCTGACTCATTCAGGCTAGCTGGAAGTCAGGCCGGCTTTTGGCAGCATCGTTCAATGACTGCTGAGGTCTCTGGATCCAGACAAGTCTGTGCCTCTGCACTCTCACACTGCCTCATGGGAATGGTAGTAGTGCTCCCCTACAGACACAAACATACATCTGCAAAATCTCGCTCCCCCCCCCCCCATTTTTTGCACTTTTAGACTACTAAAAATGATGTGTCTCTACTAAGGGTATGCAAACCCCCCCCCCCCCCAATACTGGTATGGTATTCGGATTTGGAAAACATCCAGGATTGCTGAATTTTTTTGGCTCTATTATACCATTATAGTCAATGGTCCCCATAGGGTATAATGGAGAATCCATCCAGGGTATCTGGGGCTCTATGGGGATTATTTTTTAAGGTTATCCTCCCCCAAGTTTCAAAAAGATTAGACCAAGGGGTTAAAATTCTATGAGCCCCAGAAGAAGGTGCCTCCATCCTTCATTGTTTCCAATGGAGGGGGGAGCATTTAAAGAGAATGTGGTGCCTTTAAATTATTTTAACAAGTCGCAACTGAACTCCAAATACATTTAAAGGGTTCGCAGTCCCTTTAAACGCCTTCTGCAAGCCACGACACCACTCAAAAGGTGTTTAAAAGGGCTACAATCCCTTTAAACACCCCTTAATACCAACTATCTGTTGGCCCCAAAAAATCTTGAATATTTTCAGGATTTTTCAGGCTCAGACGTATTAGATAGCTGGATAAATACCTCGGCTGATATCCGGCTGAAAAAAATACCTGAAAAATACTAGTAAGGTTGGGGGGGGGGTTTTGCTGAAGGAGGAAGAAGACTTGATTGGTACCCTAAGCTAATACAGACATCATTCTTACTCCTCCACTGTGCTGAGGAAGGGTGGGATAAATATTAGACAGATAAGACAGATAGACTTAAGAGGAGGCCAGTGGAGGAAATAGCACTGTGAAAGAGGGGACAAGGGGAAGAGGCACCTCGGAGCACGGACTTCTCTGTTTTAATGCCAGGTTCCCATGGTAACAGGTTCATCACATCCCCCAGTGAGAACAGAGGAGAAATCCCCACCAACTGCAGAGCTTTGTTAGAATCCTACTCAGCATGCCAGCAGATGTTCCTGATGTTGGACAACAACAGCAACTCCGGCAATCTTTTTTTATATTGCTACTATTCATAAAGTAAGCATTCTGCAAGGTCTGTGTCTAGCTACATGGGAGCAATAGGAACAACTTCCTACCATTGCCCCTGCGGAGGGCAAAACATCCAGTAAACCCATGAAGTCAAAAAGATCATTATCAGTTGTGGTCACCTCGACACTTTTTTTTCTGTTTCAGGGATCTAGCAGCATAACAGGTGCTTAAGGAGAGAATCTGCAAAAGTTCTCTCTCTCTCTCTCTCTCTCTAGCTAGCTAGCTTCTGACCTCCAGGCAGCTGCAAAGTTATTCAACAGCTTTTCAAGTTGCTTAGTGGAAACTGTGCAAACTCTGGATGCACTCATGGTCTGATTGTGAATATTGAACAGGATATGTTCGACGGCTGAACAGGTCCCACTGTGAAATTTGCAACATCTCTAGTTGTGTGCGAATTTCTCTAAACATAAGAAGAGCCCTGCTGGATCAGACCGGTGGTCCATCTAGTCCAGCATCCTGTCTCATACAGTGGCCAACCATTTGCTCTGGATGGCCAACAACAGGGCATAGCGGCCAAGGCCTTCCCCTGATGTTGCCTCCTGGCTCTAGGATTCATTGTTTCATTGGATGCCCTTGAGTTCTAGTATTTTAGGACAGGGGAAAAGAGTTGTCTTTGTCAACTCTTTCCACCCCTTGCCTAATTTTATAAATCCCTATCATCCCTTGGTCATCTCTTTTCTAAAGTGAAAAGTCCCGGACTCTTCAGCCTTTCCTCCTAGGGAAGGTGCTCCAACCCCCTAATCATCTTGGTTGCCCTCCTCTGAACTTTTTCCAGCTCTGCCATGTCCTTTTTGTGATACGGTAACCAGAACTGCACACAGTATTCTAAATGAGGCTGCACCACGCTCCCTATTGAGACCAGGGCCCTGCGGGAGTTATTGCCGTTCCGCAGGGCCTGTAAAATGGAGCTGTTCCGCCAGGCCTTTGGCTGAGGCAGGGTGTGTCTAATTCTATTGGCCTCCCCTGTGCTAACCTCCCTGTGGCTGAAGATGCCTTATACCATCTGTGCGATCATCTGTGTTGCGGGCCCCACCTGTCAATATACCAGCCTTTAACCTTGCAGGCAGTATAAGCCCAGTGCCTGGGGATTTTATTGGGCTGCCATCATTAATAAATTAATTGGTTCAGATTTTTATCAGAATTGTTCGTTTTATTGTTTTATCACTTTGTTGTGACCCGCCCTGAGCTCACTCACAGGGGAGGGCAAGATAGAAATCTCATGAAATAAATAAATAAATAAATAAATAAATAAATAAATAAAACCATAGGTCTATGCGGGGGCATTATAATATTGGCTGTTTTTTTCTCAATCATTTTCCTAATAATCCCTAACAGAGAGTTTTCCTTTTTCACTGCTGCAGGACACTGGGTTGACACTTTTATTGAGCTACCCACTACGACCCCAAGATCTTTTTCCTTCTCAGTCTCAGCAAGTTCAGACCCCATTAGCCTATACTTGAAGATGGGATTTCTTTTGTCCCAGTGTGCATCACCTGACACTTATCAACACTGAACTTCATTTGCCCCATTGTCGCCCACTCACCCAGTTTGTGGAAATCGTTGTGGAGCTCTCCACAGTCAGCCTTGGTTTTCACCATCCTGACTAATTTGGTGTCATCTGCAAACTTGGCCACTGCACTCCTTGTTCCAGATCACTTGTGAATAGATTAAATAGTACCGGCCCCAATAGCGATCCTTGCGGGACTCCACTGCTTCCTTCCCTCCATTGTGAGGACTGCCCGTTGATTCCTACTCTTCGCTTCCAGTTATGGGTTCTTGATTTATTTAAATCCTTTCCACCACAGTGTTCAAAAGTCAGATTTCCAAGATAGCTGGAACAATTTTAGATCTTACACATACGTAATCAAGGGTGGCTCAAACATTCATTTACGACACCTGGTTTCTCAATCGCCAGTGACTCGCAACTGAGGCCCAGTCTACACATGCAAATGAATAAGGACAAGAATCCTGGGGTTGCAGAACAGATTACGTTGTTTAACACTACGAGTATTTTTAAATGTTCCATCCAAGTAAATATTTTCTTGAAAAGGGGGGGGGCAATCCTAGTCCATCAGGGAGCCCCGCCCACTCCCCATGTATCTGACGAAGGCAGTGTTCACTCTCAGAAGCCTGGACAACATCTCTGAGGTGCTTCTGGACTCCAATCGAGCTGTTCTTGGCAACCCTATGAAACCGCTCCTGGTGTGTTAGTTTGGGGACAGAAGGCAGTTGTCAGAAAGAAAAGCTGACCTCAGTGTGTGAGATAATACCACTGAACATCAACAGACCTCTTCGGGAGCTACGTTTTGTGCGCTGTGGCCACACCTACAGAGCAAACATGCAATGCGTGATCCTCCCAAGATACACATTCGCTGTTTCTTCTGAAGGGGGCAAAATGTAGGTTTTTCTGCCCCAGCTCACGTGTACCAGTCTCCAGACTATCCAGATTATTCCAAAGCTGGAGTGTGTGCCTGTTGCCCCTTCCAGAAGAAATGGTGACCACTCCTATTGGGGGGGACTGCGAGGAGCACAGTGTCCTGTCCGTGAGGTCAAACGGCAAGACTGAAGTGTGACTGGCTGATGTGAAACACAACTGACGCTGTGCCTGTCCCAGCATGTTCACACACGCACCGTCAGTCATCAAGCAATGAACAGGTCTGTGGGGAGGAGACAACGAGGGTGACACACGAAAGAACAGCTTACTATGGAAAGCAACACTGGATTTACCCTAAGTACTCTTTCCCACTGGAAGGCGCACAACTTTTGGGGCTGGCACTGATCACCTTGCGCCTCTAAGATGAAGGAAAATCAGTCACATGGAAAAGACTGGACCCCAAGATGCTCATTTCATTCAAATGCAGGCACACAGCTGTGAACATTCAAGAAAATGCTGGAGAGGATAATGAGGGCCCAGATCGCCTCCCGGGGGGAGGGGGGGAGAGACAGATGGCTTCTTCAGTGCAGACAACAAGTGCAGTGTATGGAACGCAAGGATCTGGGCCATAAGCTCGTAGTGTACTTAAGAGTTATACAAGGTGTTTGGTTAGTCCAAAAGGAAAGGGAGAAAGAAAATCAGGACAGCATCAACTATATACAGACTGAAATGTATACTTAGTATACCGGATGTAAATCTCTTACATAAAGCAGACCATGGCCCAGGAAACACAGAAAGGAGGGGAGGCTGGGATCACTAATTGCACTTATGATCTATGTGGCAGAACAGGTCTGCTCTGCCCTGCAGGCTCTGCTCTACCCAGCCTTCCAAGGTTTTCCAAACACCTGGAGAGGCTTTTTGCTCTCTCTGGTAGCCGACTGCCACCACCTGACCTTTGCAGGAATTGCCCGCTGGGAGGGTCAGGGCTCCCAGCTTCCCTTCCAAGATCTGAGGCCTTGCCTCTGTGTCTCCCACTGCCTAGCACCTGGTCACCACGGGGATAGCCTTGTGTGCCCTCGGAGGAATAGCCACTTGCCCGCTGCCTGCCTTCCCTCTGGCACTCCTTTTAAAATAGTGTGTCTCATACATTAGAGGTCTATGTGTACAGAGAACCACTACCAGCATCCACAGTTATACAGCATTCATTAAAAAGAAAATGTTCACAAGCATACTTTTATCACAGCACCAGATTGCACAAGAGATTCCAAAAGAAATGGGTAAAATTCAAATCCTCTGTCCCTCTCTCTATACATGCTCCATCAGATGTTAAAATAGGACAGACTCCTAAAGCTTAGGAAGTTACAGATCTCTATAGAGTTTTCATTACCTTGAAGCTTTCTGTAGCTCTCTGGGGCAGCACGTGGTCAAAATGGCTGCCTCCTCAGTTAAGAGTTCTATCTGTTCTTGTGGACTTCACACCAACCAAGAAGACAGTCCTCCTTGCTCCCCTAGGTTTTATCATTTCTCTTTCCTCCACCCACTGACCAGGTCAGGCCAGGTCAGAGAAGTGTTTTCTATAGCTTGTTCCTGGAGATTATCCCTGGAGCCATTCTAATCTAAAATCCTCCAAATCTCTGTTCCCTGCTAGGAGAAGGGGGAGAGCTTGACCCACCCACTATCTCTCCTGCTAGATTTATTTATTTATTTTTTATCCCGCCCTCCCCGCCTCAGCGGGCTCAGGGTGGCTAACAACATAGTTCCCATAAAATACAATAAATGCAATACAAAATGCAATTGAACTGACTTCCCTCCTTCCAGCCTGTTATAAAACTCAGAGTGAAGATTTTGCCCATTTCAAACCTTCAAAGAAAAAATGCATATCTTCACAGTCTAATTTCTAAACAATGAAGTCCAACTTGTTGAAAAGTGACACATAGATGCTAGAGGAGCTGGAGTACCTTATTTTCTACTAGTCAACTGTGGCCCAATCCACAGATATCTAAATCCGCACGCCGAAGCCATATTGACTGTAAACAGATAGTTCTGAAAACCCAGATTTGCAGAAAAATCTGGAAACTTAAAAAAAACCCCACAATTGAGAGGTATAAATCCCTGCCCAGATAAAAGAGCATTGCCTCTGGAAACTGCACCTGTCATGGCCAGGCCCAGAGGTGGTTACGGAGGCCTGAAGCTGAGCCAGGCCAGCTGACGGGAAGGGGTGGATGGGATTCCCCCCCCCCTCTGCAAGCCTCATGGGCTCCCATTTGCTATACCCTAAATCTTCAAGCCCACCCCCTCATCATCATGACAGCAGTTCTGAAGGCCAAGAGACCCACATGAATGGCAAGGGAGGAACCGGGGGATATCACCCACCACCACTGCCTCTTGCTTGAGTTTTTTCATGATCTGTTCAAGAAGAGAAGGGAATTTATGCCAACCCCCCTCCCATCCTTTACTGTTCTTGAAGATCCCACACAACCCTCTCGAGCAGCTTTTCAGGGAGCACAGAGCCACACAATGTGAATGGGGAAGCAGAAAATATTCTCTCCTGCAAACCTGCCCCATTCAGCGTTCTTTTAAAACGACAGTTCTGGGTCAAGCAAAGTGCAGGTTCAAAGGAGACCATGGTCAAAAGGGCTTGATCACTTCAGCTTGCAAATTGGGGAGGGGGGAATCCCATCTTTGAACCCTTCTCCACTTTTAAAAACATTCCCTGAAAAAAAGAAAAGAAAATTAGCACAGAGGAAGAAGGCTATGCCAGAACCTCTCTCTCTGATGTGTGAAGTTTTTCTATATGGTGGTGCATGTGGTTGTGGGGGGGGGGGGGGGGGTTTGCATGTTGTGAAGTTTTTCCTATCATTTCCACAACCAGCCTCATTCTCAATCAACCAGGCACCCCTCCAAACTGTGGAGCATAAGTGAAGTGGGTGGCACTGAAACCGTGGGGTACGTAATATTCAGAACAATAAAAAAATACATTTTAATCGAGCTGATGACAGACAATCAGCTACACTGCTGCTTCGGTAGTTCAGCCTGGAAGGAGACTCAAATGTACTCAGCACTGCCACAAGGAACATGAAGAATTTACACCAAAGAACTCTCAGCTCTTGCAATGCCAGAGAAATGGCCTCCACTTTTATAAACATGTGTCCATTTAAAGCGAAGACTTAAGAAGTGGGTCAGGGAAATAAAAATATTTATGTGAACCCAGGAAGGGAAATGAAGCATGGATCCCTATTGCAGTATGTGTATAAACAACAGTAACATCTCTTGACCAAACAAATAAACTCCCATTCAGAAGAGGCCCAAGGCCAAGGAAAGCCAGCCGGCTCCTTAAAAGTTCTACCAGTGAGGAAAGAAAGGATGTACAAACACTTGCTGTCCTCATGCAGAGACCACCTCGCTATTTATATATCAAAAGTGTGTGCGGGGGGGAGGTTGTGTATGCTCATGTGTGTGCCCCTTCTTCTCTCAGGATCAGACCAGATGTTCACTAGAACTTCACAATTAGCCTCCTCAGAGCATCAAGAGAACAATTTCAGCTCCACGGAAAAACTCAGAACACAAAGAGCAGCAAAGCAAATTTGTCCTTATTACTTATAATCTGCTTTTTTTTCTACTGAGACTCAAGGCAGACTGCCAGAGAAAGGCAAGGCCATCAACAAGACGGGTCAGCCAATAAGCAAAATAATAGGGTAAGGTCGGTAGCCGTGCTGGTCTGAAACAATAGAACCAAGTTTAAGTCCACTGCCACCTTTAAGACCAACAAAGTTTAGTTCCAGGGATAAGCATTTGTGTGCGTGCAAATGAAAGCATATATCCAGGATGAAACTTTGTTGGTCTTAAAGGTGCCACTGGACTCAAACTTTGTTCTAACAGGGTAAGGACTGCCGAAATCTGAAACCAAGCAGAAATCTGAACCAAAGCATAAGTATCAACAAGACTTGTTAAAAAATGCAGAAATTGTATAGTAGTGCAGTACATACAGCAACAGGTAATTCATATTATACACAGTAGAACAGTTCACAGTCCCTTTTCCTTTATTTAAGGCATCTTTCTGAAACATCCCTATTATAGTATAGCCCTATTTCCTTTGTAAAAATGCCCTCCTGAATAATTCAGTGTTTTCATAAATTGTGGAAAGACAGAAGAGTAGAAGCCTTCCTGACCTCATCAGGCAGACTATTCCATAGGTGGGGACCTCTACACTGAAGGTGCATGTCTAGGAGCATGAACACAGATGAACACATGAAACTGCCTTCTACTGAATCAGACCCTTGGTCCATCAAAGTCAGTATTGTCTACACAGACTGGCAGTAGCTCTCCAAGATCTCTTTTACATCATCTACTGTCAGATCTTTCAACTGGAGGTGCAGGGGATTGAACCTGGGACCTTCTGCATGCCAAGCAGAAGCTCCACCATTGAGCCACAGCCCATTTGTAGAGTGGCACTTGCATGGATCACTGCCTTACGTGGTGAGGGGGCTTGAATGGTACGATGATGCTGTGGGCTACGCCGTGGAGGGCCACCCAGGACAAAAAGACCACAGCAGAGAACTCAGACAAAGTGTGATCTACTGGAGAAGGAAATAGCAACCCACTCCAGTATCCTTGCCAAGAAAATCCCACGGACAGTAACAAAAGGCTAAAAGATACAACGCTGGAAGATGAGACCCCCAGCTCAGAAGGTGTCCAGAAGATCAGAGGGCAAGTACAAATAACCCCAGAAAGAGTGAAGCAGCTGGGCCAAAGCTGAAAGGATGCTCAGTTGTGGTGGATGTGTCTTGAGGGTGAAAGGAAAGTCCAATGCTGCAAAGAACAATACTGCATAGGAACCTGGAATGTAAGATCTATGAATCAAGGTAAGCTTGACGTGGTAAAAAATGAGATGGCAAGACTGAACGTCGACGTCTTGGGAATCAGTGAACTAAAAAGGACAGGAATAGGCAAATTTAACTCAGAAAACCATTATATCTACTACTGCGGCCAAGAATCCCGTAGAAAAAATGGTGTGGCCTTTTATAGGCAACAAGACAGTGCAAAAGGCAGTAATGGGATACAATCTCAAAAACGACAGAATGATCTTGGTCTGAATCCAAGGCAAACCATTCAACATCACAGTAATCCGAGTCTATGCCCCAACCACTGATGCAGAAGAGGCTGAAGTGGATCAGTTCTATGAAGACCTACAACACCTCCTAGAACTAACACCAAAAAAAGAGATGTCCTCCTCATCATAGGGGACTGGAATGCTAAAGTAGAGAGTCAAAAGGTACCTGGAATAACAGACAAGTTTGGCCTTGGAGAACAAAATGAAGCCGGGCAAAGGCTAACAGAGTTTTGTCAAGAGAACACGCTGGTCATAGCAAACACCCTCTTCCAACAACCTAAGAGGCGACTCTACACATGGACATCACCAGATGGGCAACACCAAAATCAGATTGATTATATCATTTGCAGCCAAAGATGGAGAAGCGCTATACAGTCAGCAAAAACAAGTTCCACCTCTGCAAACTCCAGGAATTTCCCAACTGGGAGTTGGCAACCCTATCTCCTTCCCAGCCAACCTTTATCTGCCCCTCTGACTTCAGCTTTCCATCTCCTCTCCTCTCCCTCCTAGAGAACAGTTGTAATTCTGAGTGATCTCCAGCCCCCACCTGGAGATTGGCAACAATGTTTTCCCAGGAGGAAATGGCTGGTTTGGAGGGTAAAGTTTATGGCATTGTACCTCTCTGAGGTCCCACCCCTCCTCAAACTTCGTCCTCTCCAGGTTCCATATCTCAAATCTGCAGGAATGTCCCATCTGGAGTTGGCAACCCTATCAGGACTGGCCCCAATGAGTTTTCTCCCAAAGGCCAAAATAGGTGTGGAAAGGGCCTTTTACTGACAAAACCAAGCTTGGTTGCCTAGCAACTGGCACTGAGGGGAAAGTAGGCTTGCCAGCTCTGAGTAGGGAAATACCTGGAGATTTGGGGAGTGGTACCTGTGGAGGGCAGCGTTTGGGGGGGGGGGGCAGAAAGATTCATCAGGATTTAATGCCATAGGGTCTACCTTCCAAAGCAGCCATTTTCTCCAAGGGAACTGATCTCTGTCATCTGGAGATCAATTGTAACAGAGGGAGATCAATCATAACCTGGAGATTGACAACCCTAGGGGAAAGTCAGCCGTTCCTGTTTTTTGTGTGTCTGGCCCCATCCTCTATCTCTGCTTGTGTGTGTATTCACTGGCTTTTTTTTTGTTGATAACTTGGGCTGCCCCCTCCCCCCCCCCGCTACGTTGACAGCTGTTTACTTGGCAGTTTTTTCCCCGTTCTGGAAAGTGTTGCCTCAGCAAACTTGTCTTGGAGGCTAAAGACGGTGGATTTTGTCCCCTGAGGGAATCAAGCATCATCTGGCAAGGAGAGTGAAGACAAAACAGTAGCTGTGTTCACTGGAGCAAAGCACCTCTCTTCTGAGGAAAGTTTTGGCAGGCACTGCTTCTGTGGGCAGGACTCAGGCAACACCTAGCCAGTGGATAGGGACAGCTGACTGACACGTCATGGAGCCAACTGATTTAGGAGCATGTGGAATATTCAGAAAGTGCCACCCCACGGCTCAATTACATATAAGGAGAGATGTCACAGGGTGGTTGTGAGGGAAAAAAACAGATGAAAGTTGCAACTTTGACTTCCCTCTTTCTTGCCCTCAAAACAATTTTATCAGAAGTAGAACACACCAGGTACCCCTACCAGGTCTAAGAATAGTCAACAGCAGGTGCAAAGGAACAGGAATGAGTCAACCTCACCTAGTATAGGCTGAGGACAGACTGCCAGTGTGCCACGCCTCCGCGGCGCGGCAGACTGGTGCGGGGGGAATTTCCCCTGCGGTGCGGCGTTTGCACGCCACCGGAAAGAAGCCGCCTGCAGCGTTCAGACTGCGGGCAACTTCCTATGGCGGTGGGCGGACGCCGCGTGGCTCCCCCTCCTGGCGTGCGTTCACACCCGCTCCAGCAGGTGGAACGAGCGCCGCAGCAACCGAGCACCACTTTGAAGTGGTGCTCGGCTGGTGCGGGAGGAGCGCGGTGCTGGACACAATGAGTCTGGACCACCTCCTGGGGGCAGATGCGGCAGTCTGAACGGCCACTCTGCCTCCGCTTTTGAAGCGGAGGCAGAGCGGCTGAGACTGCCAGTCTGTCCTCAGCCATAGTTCCTTAAGATATAAAGCATGTGCGCATCTTTCCAATAGCACATAAAGAGGTAGGAGAAATAACTGGAAGAACAAAGTGGTGTGTACGTAAACACTACAGATAAAGCAGGCTCCCTCAAGAAAGAGTGATGGAGTGAGTGGCAGAAAGAGAAAGAGTGATGAGGTGGGGAGGCAGAAAAACAAACAGAATGATGACGGGTCAGAAAGAGAAAGGAAATAACATGCATGGAGGAGAGAGAGAGAGTAAGAAAGGGGGGCAGAAGGTAGAAAGACTGTGAGAGAGGTAGGGAGGAAGCAAAGGTGTGAGGAATGGGATAACCATCCCGCAAGTTTCTTGCGGGTCTCCACTGGTCTATATACTAATAGCGAAGGCACCCCCTGTGTGCGGATATCTAAATCCGCATGAGGGGGCACCTGGGGGGCAGGGAGATTGTTCTGCACACTTGGGAGGCTTCCCAGAGGCGCAGAAAAATCTGAAAACTTAAAAAAACTTTTGGGGGGATTTAAATCCCCCCAAAGTTAAAGAGTGTTCTCTGCGCACGTGCAGGGAACACTCTAGGAACTGTGTGGCAGCCCAGCGGCTGGGAGCCGCCAGGCCCACCACAGGAGCCGGGGTGGGGTGGGGAGGGAAACCGGCGGCCCGAGCTCAGGCCTGCTGCAGGAGCTGGGGGTGGGGTGGTGTGGGGAGGGAAACCAGCAGCCCGAGCTCCAGCCTGCCAGAGAAGCCGTGGGGGGACCCCTTTCCACTCTATTGGTAGACCTGGCCTCCGGAGAACAGGTCTACCCGCCCCAGTCCACTATATTGGAGCGGTGGGGAGGGAATCACTGGGCCACCCGGGTCTTGGAGCGGGGGGGAATTGCCGGGGGGGGGAGGACTTACCTGGGGCTGCAGGCTTTAGGAATCCTCCCCCCACCCCCGAGTATCGTGGGTCCCCGCCTCTTGTAGAATTCTAAACCCACACATACAGGGCATCCAAGGAAAGATGGCTTACTCATGTACCAGCAGCACCTTACCTCACAGGAGCCTTAAAACTCCAAGCTATGTTGCTTGGAAATACTTCAGTCATTATTTTGCAAACTGCCTGTCTGTAATTCTGAGCCCAAAGGTCAAATCCCTTGTGCTGCAGCCAAATCTATCTGAGGAGCCAATTCTGACTTAAGCAAACAAACTTCAAACTCTGATGGGTTCTTCAGCTGATGTGTGAGAAAGAAAACAATGAGGCAGTCCTTTTTAAACAATAATATATTTATTTCAAAACGTTAACAGTACAGCATAAAATAAGGTAAGTCATAAACTTACAAAAAGAAAACATTCCATTATTCCTAGAATTATTAATTAAAAATGTACAATCCAAACTCTTTTTTAGATCTAATGAAATTTAGAACAATCATTATTAACCAGAATTATGTAAAACAACAGTTATAGTGGCATTAAACGTTAAAGGTAGTACTATTTCCATTGGGTGGGAATGGTGAAAAATTGATTCATTACTTGGTATAAATTCTATAACAGAGTACCATGGCTCTACAAAATGGGATATGTAACAGGCAGAATCCGACTGTTTTTGTTGGTCTAATATCCTGTCCATAATGTAGAAATCCCATATCAATTTATACCACGCTGTAAGAGATTTTGGGGGGGGGGGGTGTTGCTGTCTTTCCACGATGTTGCTCTAGCTCAGCCTGCAGCTGCACACGAAAGTGCTATCGAACCCTTCTAATTGATGGTGTTGTGGTTTCGTGCCATACATTTAAAAGTGTCAGCTCTGGGCTGAAAGGCATGATGTACCCTGTAGTATAATCGATCTGGGATTGAACAAGGTGCCAAAATTGTTCGATATGTCTGCAGCTCCACCAGTTATGGAAGCAGGAACCACATTCCCCACAATGCTTCCAACACACTGGGCTTTCTTTGGAGTCAATATGGTGCCGCTTTGATGGCGTTAAATACCACCTCGTGATTAGTTTGAGGGACTGGGTTCTTGTGTTAATGGAATTAGATGTGAAGGTTATTGATTGCCAGGTTTTTGACCACTGATTCTCAGATAAAATAGTCTGTAGATCTTTATGCCAATAATGTGTGTAGGTTTGACTCCTTCTGTGGCTAGTAGAGTTTTGTATAAGGTAGAAATAATCCCTGTGATGATATTAGGGCTAAATTTAAGTAATTTCTTCAATTCAGTCATAGGTCTCGTCAAATTTGTTTTGATCTTAGGATGGTCAATTAAACTCCTAATGTGAAAATATTGGAACCATGAGACCATTCTATTGGCTTTGTTTTCTAAACAAGTTTTATCTACAATAGTTCCATTTTCAGTTCCATTTCTATTAAGTGTAATAATTAGCTTCCTTCCAGATTTGAAAGGCCTTTTATATGTTGTCCTGGGATAAACCAAGTTTGTCCTAGAAACGTGGCGAGCGGGGATGTGGGGGGCAGGAGCATGCTTACTCTGCCAGGTGTCCCAAACTTGCAGTGAACTGGTTAAAGAATGTACTGCTGTTGGCAGTATTTGGTCTTTCCTTACCGCCATTCCAAATGACTTCAGGAAGAGATTTGTGATGGGCAAATAACTGTTCTATATAGACCTAGCCTAAACAGCAAGATCTTGGTTTAGAAGTTTTAATAAATTCACTGACTGTGCTGCATCGCAATATAATTTCACCTCTCGGAAATTAATGCGACCCTGTTTAGTTGGCTTTTTAAGTGTTTTGAAACTTATCCTAGGTTTTTTGAGGTTTCAAATGAATTTACCAAAAATTTTTTGCCAAGAATTAAGATATATTAATTAAGATATTAAGACGCCTTTCCCCATGTATACCCCAGCGGGCACTTTGGTCAGGGTCGCAACACCGACTCTGCATTCCAGGCCCTAGGGAGGCCAGGCTCACCGGAGCCAGGGCCAGGGCCTTCTTGGTGGCAGCTCCTGTCTGGTGGAATGAGCTCCCGGGGCAGATCAGGGCCCTGCGGGATCTTATGCAGTTCCACAGGGCCTGTAAGACGGAGCTCTTCCACCAGGCGTTTGACTAGAAGCCGCCATTAGCACCGTCTTCCATCGTGAGTAACATCACCGATGAGGGTTGGCCCTGAATGCAGCCCAGGCCAGAGGGTCATGGGGGGCCAGACTCTGACCCTGATAGGAAGCCATCTGAACATTGACTACTATTATGACTGGAAGCACTTTAATTGTAATTGTTTTATTATTGTTACTGTATTTTAAATGTTTTAAACTGTATTGGGTTTGGCACTGTGTGCCCTTGTGAGCCATCCTGAGCCCACTTGCAGGGAGGGCAGGCTATAAATATGAAAAATAAATAAATAAATATGAAATGGGTTTTGGGATAGGTAGGGTTCTAAAGTAAAATAAATTTGGTTAGGATAAATGATTTGACTAAATTAATTTTCTCCATCCAAGTTAAATGAAGGTTGTCCTATTAAATAATGAGTGCTAGTACCAGTTGATGAAGTTCTACGAAGTTATACTTTAAGTGGGTTGTGGTGGACCGAGGTGGTCAAGACTCGGGCACGCTCCCAAGAATCACTGACACTCCATGCCTTTAAGGGGGTGCTCTGGACTTCCGAGACCCCGCCGATTCTCCCAAAGAGAGAGTTGGCTGCTGGGGACTTGTCCAGATTGTCCCGCGAGCAGCAGCGAGAGAATGCAAAACAATTTAGGACAGGAAATTTCATCCAACAGAAGTAGGGAATATAGAAGGGATGAAACAAAGTACACTTTTTGCACATACAAAGAAAAAAGGCCCAGATTTATGATCATCATGAAAAATAAAATGCAAAAAAAGAGAGAAAAATATAAACACTATGATTAGACTGTTATAAGGAATGTTGAGGTCCAGATAGAAACTGTTAACTTTTCTTTTTCGCTTATAGCACTATTTACATGTTCTTCCTGAAAGGGCTCAGCTGAAACTGAATTTAGATTAATTTACAAGAGCTCACTAAGAAGTTAGCAATGAAATGTTAATGTTTTGATTTTTATGGTGATATAATTTCTTTATTTGTTCCCTTTTCTTAAAATATGATATTTAGAATTATTGCTGTTGTTTGTTAGAAGAAATATAGTAGAAAGTTGATTATGCTACCAGAAGGCTTTAACAGTTTATATTAGTTATATTAGTTATAGTAATTAAACCTTATTAAAGCTTTATATAGCAGATAAACATGTAGGTATATAATATTGTAAAAGAAATCAGCAAATAGCTAAAAATAGAAAATGATGTTAAGAAGTTTTTTGTTAATATAGCAAGCTTTAGGTAAATTTTGTTTATATGTTATGTGTGAGGAAACTAACTAGATACTGATACAACGTAATACTCTCATCTTTTATTTTCTTTCTTTTTTCTTTGGAAACTAATAAAATGTTTATATATAAAAAAGGAAGTTATACTTTAAGAGATCGCCTAGATTTAAGGGTATATTGGTGCCAAAATAATGCCATGTCTTAAATATCCACTTAAAAGTATAGGAGTTTTTTATGTAATTAACTGAATCTAAAGATAGTTTAAGGGGTAAATCTTTGTTTTGGACTGGCTGGTGTGAAGTCCCAAAATTGTAGAAAATTGTCCAAATTCCGCCTCCACTGCCGACAGTTTATTGGCTTTGTTAGATACAATACAATATCATCTGCAAATAAGTTCATTTTTATTGTCCTGTGTCCTTTAAATGTTATGCCATGGATTGGGGGGGGGGGGGGTTTGGCAGAGGCAAGTGTTGCAGTAAATATTTTGATGCCTTGATTTAAGAGCTCTATGGGGTCAATACGAGCTTGGGTTTGTAAGATCTTTGCCAGGTTTCAGGATCACTACCATCACCATCCTAGAAAATGTCCAAGTTTGTGACATTGATCCAGTCAGTAAAATGCCATTACATAACTTAAATAGAAGGCCCGCCAAGATGCCACAGAGTATTTAATAATACTCTATGGGAAAGCCATCCCTACCTGGAGTCTTACTGTTTTTCAGACTCTTAATTGTATTAATAATTTTTGGCAGCGTAATGGGCTCTTCCATTGCCGCCCTATGCTCAGGAAGGATTTAACTTAAAGATAGTTTGGTCTTTAAATAAGAGTCAATTAGTTTTGGGTCTAGGTTACTAGACTTGTGTAATAGTTCATAACAAGAAATGGGGACCTGTGATACTCACGGGGGGGGGGGGGGGGAGGAAGCTCCACATGGAGGAGGAGGAAGCAGCTGCTGGTGAGCCTTCTCCCCTTCTCCCCCACCTACCTACGGCAAGGCCCATATGGCTCCCAGCCACCAGACCCACCAAGCCTTCTCCCCCCCACCCCAACAGCGAGGAGACAGTTCTTACACCGTTCTCTGCGCATGCGCAGGGAATGCTGTTTTACTTCTGGAGGGATTTAAGTATCCCCCCTACGGTTTTTTCTACATTTTAGATTTTTCTGCATACCTGGGGAGTGCCCCAAGTGTGCAGGATTATCTCTCTGCCCCCCAAGTGCCCCTGATGTGCGGATATCTTGGCTATTAGTATATAGATATTTAACCAATGTGTTTAGAATTTGAGATGACTTTGTAAAAAAAGTGCCTGTCATATTTGATCTGATTTACAAAATTAATAAAAAACTTTTTTTTAACTTTTCAAGATAGGAGCCATAGTGATTTAGGATGGTAGTGCCAGAATTTTTGCTTCAAGTATAAAAGGTTTTCCTGGATTTGCGATGTTGCTAGTATTTCTAGAACTTTCCTCTCGGCTTGTAGTTTCTTATAGGTTTTTTTTACTGGCAGGCTTTTGTGTGTTTTTGTTCCAGATATGTAATTTTAGAAAGAATTTCTTCTTCAATTTTTTGCTTTTCTTTATGTCGAATGAAGCAATCAAAATAAACCTGTCCCAAACCACTGCTTTCATTCCATCCCATGTGATAGCTTTAGAGACACCACAAACAGCGTTATTCTCAAAATACCGTCTATGTGTGGAGGCTATTTCATAACTAATTATGTTATCCAATAAAAGTGATGTGTTTAACCTCAAATCAGCTTTGCTTGTGATGTCATTTTTACTCTACAGAAAGCATTCCGTCCACACGTGGTTGGACCAAAGCCTTAAACCTATATCTGTACATTCATACAGGAATAAACATCAAAAAAACGATTCCATGATGTTGACAAGCACTGTCCAATAATCTAAAGTTCTTACAAACAGTAAATCTTCTTTGTCTCTTTCTTGTACTAATATTGGATTGAAGACAAAGAGCAGAAAGTTCACGAATCTGCAGACAGGCTTGCTCCAACACCTGTTTCTTCTCATTACCTGTGATCTCTCTTCGGTTATCCTCTAACTGTATGGGCAGCATGGGTAGGATGGCTGCCAGAGGTAGGTCAGATCGCACTGATCTGTGCACCACGTCTGTGACCTCAGCCATGTCACTGGTCATCTGTATCTGCAAGGCTTCTACCATGTGTTGAGTAAGTTCCAGGTATGATTTCAAGCCATCAGAGGTGAAAGGGAGCCCTGATGGGCAACTTCAGATTCAGGGGATGTGTGAATAGGCTTGTCCCCATCTGAGTCTGAGGCTTGGTGGAAGATGTTTGTATATTTTCTGTCAGTGGGGGAAGATCTTGCATGTGGGTTGGATCAACAGACTACCAAGGGGATTGACAAGGAGCAGGCTTCGATCCTGAAGTTGCAGTTGGTGTTGGAGCGTCACAGCAAAGGTGAGATGGAGGGTCCACCAGATGGTCATTGTGGCGGTGGGGCATTCTCAAACCTGGCAAATGAGTTGCTTGTGTGGTCTTGGAGAAATGGTGCAGGAGTTGTAGTATGGTGAACCGTAAGATGGGGATCGATGGTAATGGTGGTAATGGTGTGGAGTTCTCAATTTGGTGTGAGACCTCCTATAGAAACGGGGATATCTGGAACATGAGTTGACCCATGGGTGATGAATCCGTTGTGGGCAGTACCAAGCTCAGGATCAGTGCCTAGAGGAGGACCTCAAGCCTAAAGAACAGTCTCTGCAGCCATCTCCCTGGTGTCTTCTATACAGAGAGGGCGACCTTGAGCCTTGGGGTGTAGCAATGGTGTATACTACACGAGCCCGAATGGCTCAAAAAGTGCTGCCTCATCCATGTACAAGAAGAGACTTCACAGTCATCGGAGGAGTGGAGTGGTTCCCCTAGTTCTGACCACCAGTTTTGGTGCCAGACGTCCTTGGGTGAGGCCTCCCCCAATGGAGTGTAGCTGCATACCAAGGGGAAGTGAGATAGGACAGTCATAGCTTGTTCCAAAGGCATTTGCTTGAAAGTGGACAGTGCAGTGTCCATCAGTGCCAAGACAGCAGAGGCAGTCAGGGTCAAGGCTGCTGTCGTGGAAGTATGTTGGTCAGTGAAGAATGGTAATGGCTGGATGACTGGTCAGTGTCAAAGTCGAAAGACCCGTAATGACCAACAGCATAACAGATATCAATGTTGATGACAAGACCAGTTTGGATTTTGAGTCCAGGGAAGTCAGTCTCAACAGTCTCTTGGACAATCTGTCCTTTTGGTGTTTTTTCATAACCAAAAGTAGCCAAGCCCCCCAATTTCACCAACTTTCCCCTTGCAAGTGGGGGAGGCAGTGTGGACTGAGATTTCAGGGTTAGAGCCATAGTCGGGTGAAGGGAGGACTCCTTCAGAAGGCTACAAAGTCGAGCCACCCTGGTCTTCCAAGCCTGTTTGGTGAATTTAGCACAGTGGGTACAGGAGTCTACTTGATGTCCCTCTCCCAAGCACAGCAGGAATAAACAGTAACCATCAGACAATGGTAACTTGGCTGGCAGATGCAACACTTTTTAAAATGCACTGTTCCTTCCATATGTCACATCCCCAACTGAGAACGGGAGGGAAGGGAGGTTTGTATATGTGGGCCAGCCTGCTTTAGCTGAGGATCACTCAGCTGATGCTGATAACACTCCCATCAGCAAATCTGAGGCTCAACCAGCTGATGCTGTCAACGACCCTGAGATGGAGGAAGGCAGGTCCTAGTGCCCCAGTTGCTGAGGACAGCATGCGCTCCAGCCCCATGAGCACTGGGAACATGGAAGAGGCAACCCGGAGAGGCAGCACCTTAACAACCCAAGATCTTGGGGTGACTTCACAGGCTGCCTCACCTCCCCTTTCCCCAGAGCTAGGGGGACGCAGGAGGAGGTGGGCACGCTTGGAGCTACTCGAGAGGAGGCGGAGCGCACACCTCGCTGCCTGGCGGCTGCCAGACCAAAAGGAACACCTGGGGTTAATGGACAGTGCTCTCACAAGCAAGAGACCCAGCTGTAAGCTGCCAATAAATGATGGGATATGTGTGGGAGCAACTCGTCAACATTCTTGAGACATGCAACCACACCGCCTGGACCTGTTTCTCTCTGCAACTCCTTGACCTTTGGCTTTGATCTCAGACCTGCTCGGACTCTGCTTCTTGGACCCTCAGCTGGCTTCCCTTGTGGGTGACTTTTGGACTGAACATTTGACTTGCGCTTCTGGTTAGCAATTCTGTCTTGTTCTCTTGGTCTCAGCTGAGTCTGCTCTGACCCAGAACAATGGAGAAGGTTAAAATTCACAAAATAAAGTCTGGTTGTTTTTCTTCTTTTTTTGGTGATGGGGGGGGGGGGAACAAAGAAGAAAAATAGAAGAGTTCAGATGGAGAAGAATGTCAAGTGAGCGCAGATGACGAGAGAATGCTACAAGGTGCGGATGACGCGGTGGTCAAAAAGGAACTTAGCGGGAGGGTGCCTTCTCCTCAGCTCCAGGCACATGCAGTCGATGCCTGCTCCCCAGAGCACGGGAGAAAGTGTGCCCAAAACATTGGAGACTAGCTCTGATATTCTCCGAGATCAGGTTCGAGATCAGGCGCTAAACCCAAGTTTGGGACTGCACAGAGACCACAAAGAAGGTTGGGGCATTCTTGGCAAACAAGTGAGTTCCAGCTGCCATTGTCACCAGTTTGCAGAAGTGCTGATTCACTTGTCATATCCACATTTTCAACAGACAATAACATCTCTCGAGGGTCATACTCAGGGTAGCCATGCCCACTGGGGTAAAATTAAATGGCAGAATAGGCATGCACTTGGAGCAACTCACATATAGTTTCAGACCTGGACCAAGGGATGCCTGATCACAAACAAGCATGATGCTGCATCAAAAGCAGAGGGGCCGGACAGGAAGGCAGACCCTGCTGGGGCTACATTTATCCCAGGCATCAAGTGTGGTGGGAAAAGAGAAAAGACCTTTGGCAGAAAGTGGGGCGGGGGGAGAGTTTTTACAGATTACAACACAAGCAACTTACTATGGTCAACCCTTAATTAAGCTAAATAGTTGATTAAACAATTGCAGCTATAACTAAGTTGTTGATTAAATTGTTGCAGCTTTAACTAAGCTAAAGCAAACGAGTTTAAAAGTTTAGCATTGTTCAAGGTTAACATGACACCTGCAGGATTACATACAGGGGTCCTTTCGTAGAAAAAGAGGTGCAGGATCTCATTAGCATAACTCATTAGCATATGCCACATCCCCTGACATCACCAGAAGTGTGTCAGAAAGGGAATGTCAGTTTCAGCCCCATTATATCCTATGGGCCATTGAAATCAATGGCAAAAACTCATAGGGTATATGAGGGGCTGGAGGAAAGGGGGTTTGAGGGAGAGGCTCCAAACTTGCAGGGGAGCTGCTGGGGCCTCTTCTCAAAAAACCCACTAAGTTTCAAGAAGATTGGACTACGGGGTCCAATTCTATCGGCCCCCAAACAGATTGTCCCATCCCCTCCATTGTTCTCTATGGAGGGAAAAAATGTTAACTTTTTTCCTACCATAGAGAACAATGGAGGGAATGGGGGCAACCTGTTTGGGGGCCTATAGAATTGGACCCCCTGGTCCAATCTTCTTGAAACTTGGTGGGCATTTGGGGGAGAGGCTTCAGCAGCTACCCTGCAAGTTTGGCACCTCTCCCTCAAACCCCCTCCCCTCTAGTTGCTTTTAAAATTGCCACCGAAATTCAGCCTGTGGCTGCCCTACTGGCCAGTCCTGAGCTGGCGGAGCTTCGCTCCACCTCGCTCCGGCCCCAACGGACCCCTGATTACATATCTTCTCTCTTGTTATGAGAGAACTGGAACCATTAAAACAGAGCCAGGTGAGGCGCTTCGGCCTGAATTGGGGAAATCTGGGCATGAATCCCTACTCTGCCCTGAGCTGCTTCGGGTGACCTTGGGCCAGTCGCATATTTCATATTTCACGTGAAAGGTCACGGTCCTCCCTCTCCATCCGCCAGCTTGATTATTTTTAGAGGGGAAAATATTCTAAACAGCCTTAGAAACTGCTAGATTCAGTCACCTGTGCCAAGTAAGAAGGTCTTCTAGACAGCCAAATAAGTCAGCTCTTCAAAAGTTGTTTCTGTTGCCACAATTGTCATTTTTTTTAAAAAATGCATTCCTCCCACACTACCACCAATGGGTGGCACTGGTGACAGAAGGCAACAATCACTGTTGTTTCTGAAGGGTCTGAGCTAAGCAATTCTTGCAGAGCTACTAGGCCTTGGTTCCCCTGGATCCTGGCCCTCTGAGCCAGAGGCCCACCTGGAATTAAACGGCCAGTCCAGCCCCAGTTAATGCAAATGCAGATTAGGTGTTGTAAGCCTATGAAAACAAGCTAGCCATAAGTCCCACTACTGTGGAAGCAAAGCTAAAGGTGCATTGTTGGGACCATATCACTTCAGTCTTGGACCATCTACACTGGCTTCCAATTTGTTTCCAGGCAGAGTTCAAGGTGCTAGAAACCTCTAAAGCCTTCTACTCTTTGGGACTAATGTGCCCGAAGGACCCTTATGAACCTGTCTAACCACCAGGGTCATCTTCAGAGGCCCTGACTCAGGTGCCTCCACCGTCTGAGATTAGGTGGGGGGGGGGCAACCCAGGAGGGGGCCATCTAAGTCATGGTGCCAAAACTCTGGAACGCTCTTCTCCCCAGGAAGATTTGTTCTGTTGCCATCTTCCCCCAGCAGGTGAAGACTTTATATACATATACAGACATGCACATACACACAGTTTTTAACCATTTTAAAAATTGTTTTAACGATGTGTTTGGGAGGGGGGTTCATTTTAAAACGTATGTTCTGAACCACACTTAAATAGGAGCCGGCATTAGGTCTGCACTTGTTCTGCTCCTGCCCTCATTATTAACATCAGTTGTGCTTCTCCAAATGGAAGTGGAGGAAGGGAATGCAAAATCAGCAGGATGTTGATTTTGTCTGTAATTCCCTGACCCCAGCTCAGCAACAAGCTATCCTGGCTGGTCGGATGTTCTGCCCAAAATGCAAGCGCAAGCCGGTGGCTGGACGAATGTTGTACTGTCTTTTTATCAAGTTGCAAAGGATTCCATTGTTTCCTTTTCCTTGCAAGATAAGCTATAAAAGACCCCATACACACACACACACACACGCAACCACAAAGCTTCAGGCAACAAACCACAGTCAGTTGGCACTCAGACTGATAAATATGGATTTGTGCCCAAGAACTTAATTACGTAACTTTAATTACTCCAGTTGTTAATTTCCTACACGCTTATTTTAGCACAATGGTGCCAAAGTTTAATATCTTTCCCCGCTTGGTACTGTGAGGACTCCAAGGATGTCACTGCTGCTCCACAAAGGCTGCCACACAAAGCCGCCCCCAGCTTGTGCTGTTTTCCCACAACCCCCTCTGACAGGCGTGCCAAAGGCCTTTCACACCAGAAGCTTTGAGCGGAGCCCTTGTTTGACATGCAAATGGCATCAAAAGATCTCTCAATCCCACCTCAAGGAGGGAGAATAAAGAGGCCGATCCCTAAGCTGGGACTGGAATTCGGGGGCAGGCGGGGGGGGGGGGGGGAGAGAAGAGTCCCTCCTCTGATCTCTTTAGGATGTTGAGAATCTCAGACTCACACAACTGTCCTGGAGATTATTACAAAGACTTTTTTCAAGAAAATGGGAGAGCAACAGCTGGAGGGGAAGGGAGGGGAGGTGCCCTTGTACTGCTTTCTGCCTCTCCCCTCTAACACACCCAATTCTGCTGCATAAAAATCAGGATTTTAATCTCCTTCCCACAATATTACTTTGAATTATTTCTGAATGCCATGTTATAATACAAAGCAGTCGCCACACTAAAAATGATTACAAAAAGCCTCCAGGAAATATATGCCATTAAGAAAACAGGATAATTTGGGGAGGGGCAGAAATGGGTAGAAATGGGGTCTGGTGATTGGGGGAAAGGGAGACTCGTGCAGACTTACGCTTCTGTCATCCAAATAATAATAGTAACAATAACAACTTGCTAGGCTAACAGCCCTTCCCTCCCAGACTTCTATTTCTCTATGTACGTATCATCTAAACACAGGGACTGGTTTTTTTTTTCTTTTTCCTATTTATTTATTAATTAAATATTCATTAATTTTGGAATTGCTTTTTGATTCTTTCTTACGCTTTGACACATAGGCACTTGGATTTCAAAACAGGTACAGGTTTGCTTTTCTGTGTGGAAGGATTTGTTTTCTGTACAGAGGAGTATTTCATCACACTGGAGAAGGTCCCCTGGTGTCCCTTAGTTGATACAACACTGGGATAGAAACAAAATGAAATACTTTGAAACAGCCATAATTAGCATCTGTATCTAGCATCTATATAGCTTGTTTTGAATGCTCATAGTGATTCTATTAGCCAAGTAATCCTTACAAACAACCCTCAAAGGTAGGTCATTCTACTGATCCCCCCCCCACCATGGTGCAGATGAACAAAACTGCAACCAAAATCTACACAGTCTTGGGGGGTGGGGGTAGTTCCCATCCTGCCGGGTCCTGGAGGAAAATACTGCAACCCGACCCTTCCCTTCTTCTCTGAGTCCCAACCAAAATGGGAGCCCAGACTGGTGACTCCTCATCCTTCTTCTAGGGATGTTGGAAAGGTGAGTGGAAACTTAGTTCGGGGATCTAACCCTCCGGAGGCACTGCTATTACAGTGACATGAGGAAGGACAGAATTAGAGACGTAAAATTTCCATTAAGGGAGTTCCAGAGGGCAGCCGTGTTGTTCTGCAGCAGAAGGGCTAGACTCAAGTCCAGGAGCACCGAGGACACCAAGAAGGCTTTCGAGGCATAAGCTTTCGAGAGTCAAAGCTCAGGTGAAGGTATCTGAAAAAAGAAACTTTGACTCTCGAAAGCCTTCTTAGTCTCTAAGGTGCTCCTGGACTCAAATGTACCTGTAAAATTCCAAGAAACTGAAGCTACGGAGAAAAAACAGTTTATTTCCTCCCCCCCCACCCCCTGGGACAATACTTACTTTCCTAACAAACCTAAACTTCTTTTACAGATTCAGCAACATAAAATGCATTGTGTATAATTTACTCAGCATATAAAAAATGGACCATTTGTCATATTTATGGAATTTTAAAGTATCGATAGCTTTGTTTTCTCCATGAAAGTCTGCTCAATAAGTCCGAGTTGCTAACTGCCTCTGCTATGATCCCACAGAAAATGTATCTTAATTTCTGCCAGGTTGCCAAGTTGGTGTTTTTCCAACTGTGCCAGGTTAGGCAACTGGCTCCCTACCTGTCTCGTCTCAACCAAGCCACGGCAATCCATGCAACAGTCACCTCCAGGATAGACTACTGTAATTCGCCTTACGCGGGCCTACCTTTGCGCCTGACCTGGAAGCTCCAAGTGACCCAGAATGCAGCCACGTGGGTCCTTACCAGGACCCCTCGGACAGCACACATCCAACCTGTGCTGCATGAGCTGCACTGGCTTGCAGTGGAGCATCAGATCAGGTTCAAGGTTTTGGCCTTGGCCTTTAAGGCCCTTAGTGGTCAGGGATCTACGTACCATCAGAACCACCTCCCTCAGTATGCCCCTGGAAGAGTGTTACACTCAGGGAATAAAAACTTACTGGTGGTCCCCAGCCTGAGAGAGGTCCGGCTGTCGCACTCTGCTGGAAAACACCTGTGCCCTGTGGGAGTTACTACCTTTCCGCAGGGCATGCAAGGCAGAGATGTTGCGCCAGGTGTTCGTTTGAGGACAGTGACAGGACAGTCTGACACCTGGCACTCTCATCTACTCTCTCCATCCCTCACAACCCCTCCTCCCCACCCCAAGGCTGGGGAGCTGAAATTTTTCCCGCCATCTGGAATATATATTGTCTTATTTATTGATCTGTTTTTAGGTAGTTTTCATGTTGGTTTTAATTTGAATTATTTATTGTTTGTTACTTGTTGTAAGCAGCCCTGAGGTTCTACTTGTAGGGAAGGGTAGCCTAGCAAAGCTAATTTAATACATCTGTCCTTATCTGTCCCATTTATTTATTTATTTATTTATTTATTTGGACTTATATCCCACCTAGCCAGCACAAAGCGGTGTAAAAGCCAGGTGGGGTGGCAACATTCCATGTGCTCTCATTGGCTGTAAAATGCTCTCCCTCAGCCACTGGCCCATCAGTCGCCACTCAAGAGTATTTGCATGCCATTGGCTGGGTCTGCTCCTCTTACCCGCCCACTCCCCTTTCAGCCACTGTTTTCTGTCAGAAGCACTGCCTCCCCAGACGAAGACACTTCTCTTGCTCAGCTCCTGTGCGGGACAAAGTTTTCCCTCAGTAGCTGTTGTGAGGAACTCATAGGGTTGCCAGCTCCAGGTCAGGAAGCCAGTTTAAGGAAGCCAGAGATTGGGGAGGGGAGAGGAAAGGCCTCAGCTCAACAGAATGCCATAGAGGCCAGCAGCCAAAGCATTCTCACTTTTCCCTCAGTGGCTGCTGGTAAGCAACCACGCTTGGTTCTGTCAGTAAAAAGACAAAGAAACAAAAACCTTTCTACGCCTTTGTGAGGAACTCATTGGGGCCAGTCCATTGCCAGCTCTAGGTTGGGAAATTCCTGCTGAGTCCTTCCCCCACCCCTCCCAAATGCTGCCCTCCACAGGATCCACCCCCCAAATCTCCAGGTATTTCCCTACTCAGAGCTGGGAACCCTACTTTCCCCTCGGTGCCTGCTCCTGGTCAACCCCCCCCCCCATGACAGCCAATGTAACGTGGCAGTCAGGGCTTCAGAGCACGGTAGAGGCCGCAGATGGGGGGGGAGATGAAAAGCTGAACAGTGAGGGGAAAATAAAGGTCAGCTGATGCTTGGCTGGAAAGGACACAGGGTTGCCAACTCCAGGTGGGAAATTCCTAGAGATTTGAGGGATGGAGCCTTGGTGAGGATGAGGTTTGAGGAGGGGTGGGGCCTCAGACAGGTACAATGCCATAGACTCTGCCCTCCAAGCCAGCCATTCCATTTGGGGAACCACTGTTGCCAATCTCCAGGTGAGGGCTGGAGATCACTCAGAATTACAACTACTCTCCAGATGGCATTAATTAGTTCCCCTGAAGAAAATGGTGAACTCTGTGTCCTTATACCCTGCTGAGGTTGCCACAGCAAATTGACGCTGAGTGCCCAAGTCCTCAGCACCCTCACATAGCCTCTTTCTAGAGCCCGTTGTATTTATTTCCACAATGGGCCTTATTCCTAGTAATAAATAAATCTGAGAGGCAGGAAATAATAAAAATTGAAGGTGGAAAACAAATTCTGTTGTAAACAAGAGAAAGTGTATTGTTCAGCAAGTGTGGTATAGCGGTTAAAGGGTCAGACAAGGAGCTGGGAAATCCAGGTTCGAATACCACCCATACCACGGAAGCCAGCTGGGTGACCTTGGGCCAGTCACACATTATAAGCCTAACCTACCTCACAGGATTGTTGTGAGGATAAAATGGAGGGACAGATAAAAGGAAGTGCCCCAAAGAGTGATTAACACATGGAATTCACTGCCACTGGAGGTGGTGGCGGCTACAAGCATAGACAGCTTCAAGAGGGAATCGGATAAACATCTGGATCAGAGGTCCATCAGTGGCTATTGGCCACAAGGTATAGATAGGAGCTCTTGGTCTGAGGTAAGTGATGCTCTGTATTCTTGGTGCTTGGGGGGGGGGCAACAGTGGGAGGGCTTCTAGTGTCCTGGCCCCATTGCTGGACCTCCTGAGGGCACCTGGTGTTTTTGGCCACTGTGTGACAGAGTGTTGGACTGGATGGGCCATTGGCCTGATCCAACATTGGCTTCTCTTATATTCTTATGATCTTAAGAGAATGGGTGACGGCTGGGTATTTGCAGTTCTCTCACAAAATCATGACAGGACAGCCAGCATATATAGTTACCAAGTTAAACTCCCTATCCCTGAAAACACACAATGCTTTAATAACATCATCATAAAAACACATTACGCCATAAGCGTATCAAAATTTATTCCCTTCAAAATAATAAATAGATTCTTTAAAATATGATGTATATGTCTTCAGTATATACAGGAATGATTCTCAAATGCTAGAACTTGTCTCACAAAGAAATCTTCTTACTACACATTCTGAGCTGAGTAGTAAAATATTTCCTTTAAAAGCATTTCACACATTCTGAGCTCCCAAAGTGTCCCCATTGTTCAATTTGAAAAACTGGGGGGAAAAACACTACCCCCCCAACCTAATTTTTCCCTAAGGCTTGCACATCTCTTAAGGCCAACATCTGTCCTCCACAATAACAGAGCACTATCCTCTCTTATAGAATCATAGAGTTGGAAGGAGCTATACAGGCCATCTGGTCCAATCCCCTGCTCAATGCAGGATCAACCTAAAGCATCCCTGACAAATGTTTGTCCAGGCACTGCTTGAAAACTGTCAGGGGGAGCTCACCACCTTTCTAGGCAACCATTTCCAGTGCTGAACTATGCTTACTCTAAAAAAAAATAAAGCCTAATATCCGGCTGGTGCCTTTTCATCTGTAATTTAAAACCATCATTTCAAGTCTTAACCCATCATTTGCAAGTCTTCTCTATACTCTACACCCATAAGACACAACCCATCTCCCTAGGTTTTAGTTGAATTCTTGAGCAGTTCAAGCAATAACGAACATTCAATGACCTCAGAGCAGCTCAGCCAATCATAACTCCTTTTTGAAATGAACCCCAACCAGGGATTATCCCAGCAGCTCAGCTAGAGAGATCTCAGATACAGGACCCTGCATTCACTGCAGGTTTTCTCCTCTTCTTCAAATTCCTGCAAATGCTTGTGGCACATTGGCAACACCACTATCTGTACCCCCCCCCCCAAAAAAAAACATGTTCTCTGTTTTCACTTGATGCATTATTCACATCACTGTACTCACAATCTTAAAGCATCATCCCCAAGCTGAGTTTATGTTTGCTCAGCTAGGATATGTGATACAGCACTGGTCTGTCCAAACTGCAAAACCACAAGAGCATTCTGATGGATTTGATCAATGGTCTAACTTCAGACAAGTGTGCGTGTGGGTGTGAGAGAGAGAGAGAGAGAGAGAGAGAGAGAGAGAGTGTAAGTGATCAGAAACATTCTGAATCTTATGTCAACATTTCATTTTTCGGATGTGGGTACAGCTCCAGTAAATTTGAAGACAAAAATGTTGGTGTGAGGCATATCTAATTTCGTCTATTTTACAATTTGAGCGCTAGAATTAAATGTCCATTAAAAATGATGATAAAGCAAGGGCACGCAGGCTTAATGGGGCAGAAAATTTCATATCATGCTGTATGACTCCGCCATGCTATTACTGTATAGCTGACCTTGTTCTACCATTGCCCAAAAAATGGCTTGGAAGGCTTTGTAAAATAAATTATTTTCATTACAAACATGTGTGGTATCTCTGAGCAGCCCGGCAATGCAATAGTAGAAACAGCTCTAGACCAAAAAGGGGGGGGGGCATCCTATGGTCTGTGTGGAAACGGTGGCCGTCACCACCATATTCAGTACTTTTAACACTGGTGGTGGAAAGTGCTGCCGAGTCATAGCCATCTTATGGCAACCCTGTAGGGTTTTCTAGGCGAGACATACAAAGGTGTTTTTCCATCGCCTGCATCTATGTAGCGACCTGGGACTTCCTCACTGGTCTCCCATCCAAGTACTAACCAGTGCTGACCCCTGCTTAGCTTCCGAGAACTGACGAGATCAGGCTAGCCTACGTAACAGAGTATTAAACAACTGAATAGGAATGACTGATATTTGATTTGATATGTTAATGATATAAACATGCTTTCCTTACCCTTGAGATTATGGAGTAACAAGTGGAGACCCACAAGATCCCATTTCTCACACCTTTGCTTCCTCCCTTCTCCCCCTACATCTCTCACACTCTTTCTCCCTTCTGCCCCCCCTTACTCTCTCTCTCTCCTCCAAGTATGTTACTTCCTCTCTCTTTCTGACCCGTCATCATTCTCTTTGTTTTTCTGCCTCCCCAACTCATCACTCTTTCTCTCTCTTTCTGCCCCCCCACTCCATCCCTCTCTCTTCCTGCCCCCATCACTCTCCCAGCCTCCTGCCTGCTTCCTCTCCCCCCACAGCAGCAGTGGCTGGGAATCACAATGGATCTCCCAGCTGCAGAGATCAATTCACCTCAGGGCTGCCAGCTCCAGGTTGGGAAATTCCTGGAGATTTGGGGGTGGAGCCTTGGGACAGTGAGGCTTGGGGAGGCAAGCAGCCTCAGCAGGGTATAATGCCATAGACTCAACCCTCCAAAGCAGACATTTTATCCAGGGGAACTGATCTCTGTCACCTGGACAACAGTTGTAATTCTGGGCGCTCTCCAGCCCTTGTCTGGAGGCTGGCAATAGTAGTTCAAGTGAAGGAAATGGCTGGTTTGGAGGGTGGAGTCTATGGCATTACACCGGTCTGTAGTCCCACCTCAAATCCCACCCTCCCCAGGCTCCACCTCTCAAATGTCCAGGAATTTCCCAACCTGGAGTTGGCAACCCTATTTCCTTTCCACCCTACAGCCAACCTACCTTTATCTGTCTTCAGCTTTCCATCTCCACCCCCCTCCCCTGCAGCCTCTAACTAGGAAAATTACAGTCTTTCTCCACAGTGGGGACTAAAGCAGCTTACATTATTGTTCCTCCTTGTTATCTCCACAACAACCTTGTGAGGCTGGTTAGGCTGAAAGTATGTGACTGGTCCAAAATCTCCCAGTCAGCTTCCACTGCAAGATAGGGATCTGAACCTGGGTCTCGCAGATCCTAGTCTGAAGCTCTAACTGTTACATCACACTGGCTTTCATAGGTTGGCTGCTGATGAACAGTAGCAAATCAGCTTGGCCTAATTAAGGCATGCAAATCAGGTGGTATCAAGTCACCCAGAGGGTGCTGCCTAGGATGCCAGCTTCCAGTTGGGACCTGGGGACCCCCTGGAATTACTGCTCATTTCCAGACTACGGAGGTAACTTTCCACAGAGAAAATGGATGCTTTGGAGGGTGGAGTTTATGGCATTGTACCTCACTGAGGTCCCTGTCCTCCCCAGGCTCCACCCCCAAACCTCCAGGAGTTTTCCCAGCCTGGATCTGGATCCTCTGCTGGTGGCTGGGGGGGGGGGGGGAGTTGGCAACTCTAGACTGCTGCCAATAAAAACCCTGCCTTTTACTGACAGAAACAGTTAGAAGCCCCCCCCCCTTCCTCCCCCCCCCCCCCCCCCGAACATTCTGATCTCTCACAGTTGATGCCTGGAGTTAGAGATCTCTGTGAAGGCCATTTCAAGAAGTACTGGGGGGAATTCAATGGTCCCTGAAGTTTTTTTTAAAAAACTTTTTAAAAACTTTTTGGATTTTTCTGCAGACCAAGCAAGGCCCCTGACTACGTAGGAAAAGCTGTTGGGGGAGAGGGAGCTCTCTTTTGGCAGATATAAGTATCCACACGGGGGGGAAAGCCCTCTGGAAAATAGTCTATAGATATTTGAACTATGATGATGAATGTCGAAAACCGGGGTTTAAAGGCAGATCTCAAACCAGAGAAGATCAGAATTCTAAACAGAATCTACATCTCACAGACCTGACGGAGAATCAGAGCCAGTGAAAAGACTGGGTGCGCCATCTTCCAAAAAGGTTTCAACAAAATCCCCCACCAGAGTCCAGAGCTTGTGAGAAATATAGAGGTGGGGGGATACTGTGGCCTAGATGGGCACTTTGGCCTAGGAGCTCAGAGAAGAACCACCCCACCCACCATGCAGAAAGAGAATGGCTGGGAGTGGCAGGATTTGGACCATGCCACTTAGTGGTGGCGGTGACTGTGGCAGCGGGCGCAAAAACGACGGTGGTGGGGGCGGAGGCAACCTGTGCATAAAGATATCTAAGTAAACATAGCAATCGTGGACTAAGAGGGCAGGTTCTTCTGGGTATGAGAAACTGTTTAAACAACAATATAGTATTGTGACAGTTTCAAGATTAACAAGATTTTATTCTAATATAATCTATGCAGTCTTGGTCTGCAGCAGAATAGCTGGATTCAGAATCGACAGCCCCATCAAGGCCAGCAAGGTTTTTGGGTTAGGAGCTTTCAGCGCCCTTCGTTAGGTACCTGACCCCTAAAATCTTGATGGTCCCTAAAGTGTGGCTGGATGAGAATCTTTTTCATTATTTTTTTTTTAAAAAAAAATTATGAAGAAAAATATTTAAAAATAACATAATCAATGACAAAACATTATCAACAACAGAGCTGAAATACCTATACTACAAGGCAGACTTCAGTACTACCATATACAAAACTTGACCATTACATTAATGAAATAAATTTGAAATAACGGTGATTGTTAAAGAAATACGGGGAATCTACATTCTTTAAAAAAAATTCCAGTGCCAGGTACCACTTATTCAGGAAGTTTGACTCAGACATAGGATACTCATTTGACCTCTTAACATCCGTTATTTGGTCAAAAATTGTACAGTCCCCCAGACACATATACCACTCCTTTACCTAAGGTAGCTGGGAGGCCTTCCAATGAGAGGCAATTAGTTTTTTTTTGTTACCCGTAAGAGTTGCAATTAAATGTTTTTGTATGTCAGGAATGTCTAAGTCAGACCAAATGTTCAACAGTATTGACTGGATCATAAAAGGAATTGTATGTCCAGTAATATACGTTATTTGTTGCACAAAATCTTTCCCAAACTTAAGAACTATTGGGCAAAACCACCAACAATGAATGTATCTTCCTTCCCTTCACATTCTTGCCAGCAATGAGAACTGTATCTCGAGTTTATATGCGCTATTTTAGGCAGACTTGAAACTGTGAAGTAAAAGATATAAACAGCAGGGTCAAAAGGCCATGAAATGTAGTAAATGATAGAGTGTCATGTATTCCTGTAAAATGGAAATGTAATCAAGGAAGGTAGAGAGACTGTTCCCATCACCCTGACTTCCTTCCACATCCCTCAGCTTCAGCTCAGTTGCTCTTAGTATTGGGATTTGTCTTCTCTTGATAGAACGTGCAGGTCAGCAATGATGTCTCCATTGCCCTTTTGGTTCAAACGCAGCGACATGCTAAAGTGGGTAGCAACAAACCATGAAATCGAGGGGACAGCCGTAGGTTACGCAGCCTTCTGCGCAGAGCCTTCAGCTGTCAAGTTCTTCATCAGAACCTGTCCTAAGACAAGATGCATGGGCAAAGGATCTCAGAGGTCAACCTCTCAAGGACACAACCTACCCATGAAATCAGAAAATGGAAACAGTTTGGCCAGCCACCCTGAAGTCTGGTTCACGCAAGAACAAACATATCTGAGGTAACACTTCCTAGAACCTTCCAATGCTTGTCTAAAAGTTGCACATGGGAAGAAACAGCTAGAAAGAGGAAGGGGTAGAAAGTCAATTGGAGACAGGAGTACAGCTCTTTCCTAGGACTGCCAACCTCCAGCTGGGCTTCAGAGATCTCCTGGAATTACAAGAGGTCTCTGGACAAAAGATATCAATTCCCCTGGAGAAAAATACCTACTGTGGAGGGTGGACTCTACAGTATTATACCTTGCTGAGGTGCCTCCCCAGGCTCCATCCTCAAAACCTCCTGGAATTTCCCAGCCCGAAGCTGGCAACACTACTTCTTCCCCAGTGACGCACCATAGCACCAAACACACATCACTGGATGTTGAGTGCCTCAGCAAAGTAGACGATCCCCAGCAGAGGAGAGACTTGGATATTTCACAAACAAGTGAATCAGTTCTTTTTCCAAGAACCTCATCTATGGAAGAGTCAAGTTTGATTCTAGCACTTTCAGAAAATCATTATAGTCACTACTCCAGGCGTACCTGAAGTATTAGTCTCGAGTCCCTTTCACACAGACTAATCTTTAACCTGCTTTTGAAGGCAAATGGAATTCTTTTTTTAAAAATTTCACACACCTTAAGGATAAAAAGCAACAACAATAAAAATCAGAGCAAAACAAGATGGGCAGCTGTGTTAGTCCGTCTGTAGAAGCAGAAAAGAGCAAGAGTCCAGGCGTCCCTAAAAGACTAACACAATTTGTGGCAGGAGATGAGCTTTCGTGAGTCACTGCTCACTTCTTCAGAGCAAAACAGGTTTTGGAAAACCTGGATTAAAGCTTTGGTAGTTGCTGGAGAACGAAAAGTTTGTCTCCACTTACTGTGAAGCTTCCTTCTCGGTGGTCCAGAATGGGGCCATCCTCCAGACTCCCTATTCCTGGGAAACAGCTCCTCCTCTCTGAAGGCAGGGCCGGCAGACTCTTTTGTTACGGAGTGGAGGGGCTTGTGTTCCTGCTTTCCAGTCATACTCCAAGCCACCATTCCCCTGTGCTGAAAAAGGAAACCAACAACACCTTGGCCCAACAGAGAGCTTAACATCTAAACAACTTCATGACAGATTACCCACAGTTTGGAACCGCTCCACTCATGTGGAACCTACCCCTGAGTCCCGGTTCCCTCTAGGTACAACCAACTTCCCTCCCCCATCTATGCTCAGAAACAGCACCCCTGTAGATGGCAGAAGTAGCCCCCAGCTAAAATACCGGGTGGGCAGGTCTGCCCCACTCTGGAGCACCGAGAAGGAAGCTTCAGGGTAAGTGGAGACAAATCTTCCGTTCTTTGGTGGTTCAGGAGTGGGGCAGTCCTCCAGACTCCTTACTCCTGGGACATAAAACAGCAGTATACTCCAGGGTGGGTCCAACCACTTCCCCATCTAGAGGGTGCGCTGTAAAACCCTTTGACCAAGCTGAGGTCAGCTTATAGTGCCTTGTGAATTAATGCATGGATTTCTGTACTTCCAAGGAAGCCTTGCACCCTACTTCCAAGGAAGGAAAAGCCCTATAGGCTGCTGATGTGGCAGCCCCCCAGTAATCCCCCCAGGCAGCTCTAACCCCTTGGCCTTGTAAGCCAACGGGAGGGCAATAGCTGCCAACCTATGGAAAATCGAATTAACCTTGGGAATGAACACTGGGTCGGAGTGTAGTACTGCCCTATAGATGTGGAAGATGCATAATTCTTTGTCTACGGACAGGGCCCTCAACTCTGAAACCCTCCGTGCAGATGTGATACCCACCATGGCCCTTCTCAGGTCTTGGAACCACGCCCGCCAGGCAGATTTGCCCGAACACTGCCTGGTTGAGCATCCACTTGGATTGGTCCACCCACTGACGACTCAGCCAGTCTGCCACTGTGTTTTCTCGCCTGGCCACATGAATCGCTTTCAAAGACAGGATGTGAGCCTCCACCCACTGCATTAATTTGCTCTCCTCCTTGTGTAGCTTTTTGAAACGTGTCCCACCTTGTTGGTTGACATACACCTTTGCCGTCATATTGTCTGTCTGTACTATGCCTTGGAATTTCTCCAAGACTAGTCTGATTGCCCTCAGTTCCAGAGGGTTCATACTGTTGGTCCTTTCCTTTACAGTCCATGTGTCTTGTACCATTCTCTCTTCTGCATGCGCCCCCCAGCCAAACAGACTCACATCTGTTGTGATGACCACTTGGGAAGGCTCCCTGAGCGGTACTCCCTCAAGAAAACAGTTTGGTTCCAGCCACCACTGTAGCTGCTGCTGCACCAACTTTGGGAGAGCCACTTCCCGAGTTCTCTTCCATGCTATGTCTGTCTGGAATGGAAGGAGAAGAAGTTGCAGGGGCCTTGCATGGAACTTGGACCATTGTAATACGTCCTGACACGACACTTGCATCCCCAGGAGTTGCGCAAGAAGCATGATTTCTATCCTCGGTGCATCTATCACTTCCTGTGTCAGCAGTCGTAACTTCAGTTGGCATTCCTGAGAGAGAAACGCCCTGTCCCTGGCGGTGTCAATTTGCACCCCTAGGTGAAGAATTGACTGAGCTGATTTCAAAGAGCTCTTTGCCATGTTGATCACAAATCCATGACTTTCGAATTCCCGTAACGTAATCTTCAGCGATTGTGCAGCCAGGTGATATGAGGGGGCCTTGAATAGGATGTTGTCCAGATACGGGAATAATGACACACTGTTGGTCCTCAAATGAGCCACCAGTGGTACCAGGATCTTGGGGAACACCCTTGGTGATGACTTCAGACCGAAGAGCAGGGCCCAATACTGGTAATGTTTCCCACTGTAAGCAAATCGCAGAAATTTTCGATGTCTCTACCTGATCGGAACATGTAGATAAGCTTCTGACAGGTCTATGGAAGCCATGAAGTCCTCTTGCTGAATGGAGGCTAGGATAGACTTCACTGTCTCCATCTTGAACTTTTTGGTTATGACCCATCTGTTCAACCATTTCAGGTCCAAAATTGCTCTGACTTCTCCATTTTTCTTTGGTACCGTGAATAAGATTGAGTAGACTCCTTGAGATCACTCCAAGGTTGGAACTGGCTCTATGGCTCTTATCTCGATCAGATGGGAGATCGCCGAACTCAGCATATTGTGTTTTATTCTGGACTTTTTCTTTGGTAATTCCAGAAAATGGTCTGGGGGCAAGGACTGAAACTCTAGGGAGTATCCTCTCAAGACTGTGTCCAGAACCCACCTGTCTATGACAGACCTTTGCCATATGTGGGCAAACCCCTGAAGGCGACCCCCAACTCCCATATGCATCTGCCCCCTGGCGTTGTCCTGCTGAAGTTCCCTTCTTAGGTCCTTTGGTGTTTTGATCTTTCTTACCCAATACACACCATCTGGTGAGTTTTTAGTACATATAAAACAGCCTTCCCGCCCACCCACCCACCCCCCGTCCGAGACCTATCAGCAGTGACATCTTTATAGGTACAGCTTATGATACGGAGGCGCTAATGAGGCTCAACCAGTCCCATAGCCAGGATTTTTTTTGTTCAGGGGGCAGCTAAATCACAGTTAATTAAATTAATCTGAATGCCTGTCTTTAAAAAGGGGGAGGCTCCGATTGTTGGGGATGTATTGAAGGTGCCACTCTTGAGTGCCCTTCTAAGCTTTCTTGCCCTGTGGGAGGGAACTCAAAAGGTATTTAAACACCCTCTGAGCTTTCTTTTCCCAAGTCCCATGATGCCCCCCTCCCAGTTCCACCGTGGGAAGGAGAGGGAAGCCTGAGCTCTCACCCTGGCTGCAGCCAGCAGTAGGCAGTGGAGGAGGGCTCTCCTCAAAAATAAGGTTTCTCGCATGGTTATATGTGGGGCGGGGTCCCAAAATGCCCCACTAGAGCTATGGGCCTGGGCTAGACTCGGCAGTCCATACCACACAGAAAAAATAACATAAAAGCTAAAAAAAAATTTGGACCATGGCTTACACTTTCGAGATGAAAGTCTTCTATTGGGAGATGGTTTGCATTAGTTTTTAGTTCTCATGGCCCTGTCTTACATGCCCAGGGAAATGCAAATTGCCACTTTGGGGTCAGGAAGCAATTTTCTCCAGGCCAGTTTGGCCAGGGATCCTGAAGCGTTTTTTTTCCCGTTTTGTTGCCATCTTCTGGGCATGGAGAAGGGGTCACTGGGGGTGTGGGAGGGGTAATTCCCTGCCTTGTGCAGGGGGCTGGACTAGATGACCCTGGTGGTCCCTTCCAACTCTGTGATTCTATGAAATCTGGTGGCGGCGAAAAATAAGCAAACTAATAAAAAGAAGCACAAATAGCAAACAAGCCTTCCTCCACTTCTGTGCTGGCAACACACTTCCCCACCCTTTTGTTCAACATCTATTCTGCAGAAGAGATCTGTGAAGCTCAAAATCCTGCTCACTGTTTTGGGGCTGAGGAGTGATTAAAATGTGATGGTGGGGAGGCCAACAGGCTCGCCTGTGGGACCCGGCATGCATGCAGAATCTCATTTAAATCGGGCCATTCTTCCAGCACAACAATTACATGTGGTTAATTAGTCCACCAGAGGCCTGCAGCTGGGGTGGGTCCTGCCCCAGCCTGCTCATTAAGTGCCTGTAGGTGCTCTTTGTGAGTAGCAACGCTATTTAACAAGCTGTTGTTTGAGTGCAAAGTTCCACCAGTGAGTGTTTTTGCTTTGCCACCATCAAGTTTAACTCAAGTCCCAGCCGGACCTAATGAAGGTATCTCACTACTCTAGCAGTCTGGATTGTTACAAATCAAAAAAACACAAGAGTTAAACAATAGTGGTTTGTGTGTGTGTGTGTGTGCGTAAAGTGCCACTGCAATCGACATACGATGGCCCCCGCAAGTGATTAAGCAGAGGCAGCTGGTTGCTGCCTTCCTCTGCAGAGTCTTCCTTGGTGGCTTCCAAGCGCCAACCCTGCTTAGCTTCTGAGATCTGACAAGAGCCAGCTACACCACACCATTCCACATCCCAGTCAATAGCTACAAACAATCACAGTTTTGTCTGCAGTGCTCTGTTGCTCCCACAGCAATCCGGGGAACATATAAAGTTCCTGGTGCGTGTTGTTAGGCAGCTTTTGTGGGGCTGAGACAAATCCCCAGGGAGCATCCAGAAAGATGGAAGATGGCCCGAGGCCAGGGCAGCTGGGCGACCCAGATAACATTCGGTCAGACCAGGGACACCGACTGGAAAGCCGAATAATGTCGGCGGCTGTATCAGTACATTGCCTGGCCTTGGGCACTTTGGATCTTCAGCTGCCGCACACTAGCTAGGAGACTGCTGGCCTTGGTAGAAAGTCAGAAATACACAGGATAGAGAGATGTTCTTGTTTCCATGATGGTTGAATTCATGTTAACACTAGAATGAAACAGCACTATAAAGACAAAAACAAGTAGAACTTCTTTCCATTTATATACTCTGTTTTCTCGATCTTTTTAAGCTTATTGTTAAAACCCAAAAAAATCCCCTCCAAAAGCTTAGCATTAAAATGCAAACTGGAAAATTCAGCTACTCCTGTAATGGTAACACTTATGCAATATTTATATAAATATAATATAAATATTTATATCCTGCCTTTCCTTGTAGCTCAAGGCAGCTTACAAATCATAATTAAAAGCATCACAATTCAAAACCAACAAAACAAACCCCAAATGACCTCCCCACCCCAAAGTATCTCTGATTTATGCCCAGTGGAAAGCCAGGGCAACTGAAATGGCCTTGCTGCACCTCCTAATATTTTTCTGAAGACGAGGGGATGCCACCATCACCTCCCCAGGAAATGCCTCCCACAAAGAGGGAGCTGGAGTGGAGAAGGGAGGGGACCCAGAGGAATTCCATCCATCCCCCTCCTGTCTGGTGGCGAAACAGCCAAGGAGAAGGGGGGTGAAGATGAGGGGACCGCTCTGCCCAGGGTGCCAGGTCCCCTCTGGCCACTGGCGAGGGATGTGGGGTAAGACTGCCAGACCCAGGTTGGGGAACTCCTGGAGATTTGGGGATGGAGCCTGGAGAGGACAGGGACCTCCGTGTGGTAGTGCCACAGAGTCCACCCTCCAAAGCATCTATTTTCTCAAGGGGAACTGATCTCTGTAGTCTGGAGATGAGCTGTGATTCCGAGGGATCCCTCGAGGGATCCTGAGGGATCTCACCTGGAAGCTGGCATCCCAACCGCCGTCATATCTTGATATGTGATGTTGGCCTAGAGATTGCATAATAACACTTTTGTAATATTTTTGCAGATTTGTTATACAATCTCTGGGCCTATGTCATAGATTTATTCTTGTTTTAATCCTCGGTTTCTTAAGAAACTTTTTATGTTTTTCTGTAGACCTCAGCATTATTATTACCTCACACTCATACAAACATATATCCTACCACCACCACCACCACCACCCCTGCTGCCGCCCATACAGATTTCTTGATCTGCACAGGTGGGCCATCCGTGGCTGTCAGAAATTCAATGGAACTCACTAGAACAAGATGTGTGGGCAGCCACTAGCACAGATGTCAGACAAAAATGTGGAGGACTGACCTACGGACAACAGCTATGCTTCAGGCATTTCATGGCCCATAGCTGGACTGGCCCATAGCTGTTGTCCTTAGGTCAGTCCTCCACATTTTTGTCTGACATCTGTGCTGGTCTTCAGAGGCAGAACAGCTTGGAGTGCCAGGCCCCAGACCTCAGCCACAGAGAGTGCTCCTCAACTTCACGATCTCTTATGAGTGTCCAGAGGCATCTGTTTGGCTGCTGTTGGAACCAGAACTCCTAACAGAACAAACCTCACTTGAACCAACAGAGAAAGTCATGCTTTTAACATTGGTGAACATTTCCCTTCTTGTTGGTACAATATAATTAATATCCTAAACAAAAAAACAGAACAATTCATGCAAATCCCATGAGGAAATTCTGCCCATTTTGTTTTGAAAACTGTTATTAAACATCTCATAAGAACATAAGAACATAAGAGAAGCCAATGTTGGATCAGGCCAGTGGCCCATCCAGTCCAACACTCTGTCTCACAGTGGCCAAAAACACCAGGTGCCCTCAGAAGGTCCAGCAGTGGGGGCAGGACACCAGGTGCCCTCCCACTGTTGCCTCCCCAAGCACCAAGAATACAGAGCATCACTGGCCCCAGACTGAGAGCTCCTAGCTATACTTTGTGGCTAACAGCCACTGATGGACCTCTGCTCCATATGTTTATCTAATTCCCTCTTGAAGCCGTCCACGCTTGTAGCTGCCGCCACCTCCTGTGGCACTGAATTCCACGTGTTAATCTCTCTTTGTGTGAAGAAGTACTTCCTTTCCTAAAATTATCTCCTGCAATTACCATTCATACATTTCTCACTCTGCCATTTTATATATGGATATATTTAAGGGGGGGGGGGACAGATTCCATTTCTTCCTATTACCAAAGAGGAGGGGAAATGAAGTCCCCCCCCCCCTTATACTTTTATATTTTACAACGCTGTAAGCTCACTTTCATAAGGGTGTAGGTAAAACTGACATTTTACATGAAAAACCCCAGAGGTCGGGACTACGAGAGCCATTCAGAACTACTGCTCAGCAAAGTCACTTGGCAACTGCACTCTTTCAGATCTGCAGCTGGTAGACGGCTTCCCTGGAAACGCCCTCATTTTAACCCCCCACCCCAAACAAGTGAAAAGTGCATGCATCAAGAAGAATGATCCTTAGGGCACTTTTCCCTTCAATATGCTACTTTTCTTCATGCAAATGCTTGTCTATCAGTAGGGTTGCCAACCTCCAGGTGGGGACTGGGGACCTCCCAAAATTACAACTGATCCCCAGACAATAGAGAGGCATTATAACTCACTGAAGTTCCACCCTTCTCAGGCTTCACCCCAAAATCTCCAGGAATTTGCCAACCCAGAGTTGGCAACCAAACAAGGAAGCATTCAGTTATGAGCCAGTCCTGCAAAAGGCCATGAAACGCCAGAAGCATATTTTTAGTATTCTGTGCAGAAGGGATCTAATTTCCATTATCCGTGGTCCTCTGTGGTGACCCTCTCTATCGCAGAGCATTTTCGATGAGGGCCAGAGTTTAGGGCCTTTTAGTTTCAACAGCATCTGTCCTCCCCCTTCCTATCCTGAAATGTGCCCTCCAGGGAAAGGTCAGACCACTTGGAGGTCTGCATTTAATTAACAAATGCTGAGGTCAAGGCCTTGTAATGGCTCCGTTCATCTAAGAGAAACAGGCATAAAAATGCATATAAAACGCAGACCTCTCTGGATTGCAAATACCTCTGGAATCGACAGCACCGTATAAATCTAAGCTGTTAAAAGTTAGTGTCACCAACTTTCAAGCTCTCTTTAAATTAAATCTGAAACAGCAATTTTCTGATTAAATAATACCTCCTGGGGACCGGGGGGGCGGTTACACCAAAGTTCTGCTTGTTGTGACTGTGGTTTTCTATTTTACGGAGAGATTCAGCATTTCAGCATTTCCCCTGCTGGCAGTTAAGGGCTGACCTGAAAGAGAGGTGGGACATTCCAAAAACATTTTCTCTTACTATAAAAGGCATTCCCCTTTTTTTGTAAGTAGCCCGAGAAATTCCTGGAGATTTGGGGGTGGAACCTGGGGAAGGTGAGATATAGGGAGGAGAGGGAGTCCAACAGGCTAGAGGGCCCTAGAGGCCACCTTCCAAAGCAGCCATTTTGTCCAGCGGAACTGATCTCTGTTGCTTGGAGATCAGTTGTGATCCCATGAGATCTCCAGCCACCACCTGGAGGCTGGCAAATTACACACATCGATACCAAGCGCTCAACAGTGCAATGCAGCATACCAGTGTGAACCTCCCCTCCCCAGATTTATTTATTATTTAATTAAAACATTTCTCCCTTGTAGAAATTTTTCCATTTCTACAGATTCATTATTGCATAAAATTAGTAAGAATAAATGGATGCCATTACCAAATTAGGCATGCATGGCAGTTTCAGGGTTGTAATTAATGCTGTTTCAAGGTAACATCCTTAGAGATTGTGTGAATACATACGTAGAATCATAGAGCTGGAAAGGATCTCTAGGGTCATCTAGTCCAACCCCCTGCACAATGCAGGAAATTCACAAATACCTCCCCCACACACACACCCAGTGACCCCTGCCCTATGCCCAGAAGACGACAAAAAAACCTCCAGGATCCCTGGCTACACTGGCCAGGAGAAAAATTGCTTCTGGACCCCAAAGTGGCGATCAGCATTACCCTGGGCGTGTAAGAAAGGGCCACAAGAACTGAGCACGGAGGCAACCCATCCTGCCCTGCCTCTCATGATCTGCCTAAGTTCACAGAATCAGCTTTGCTGTCAGATGGCCCTCCAGCCTCTGTCTGAAAACCTCCAAAGAAGGAGAGCCCACCACCTCCCAAGGAGGAAGCCTGTTCCACTGAGGAACTGCTCTGTCAGAAAGTTCCTCCTAATGTTTAGCAGAAAAGTCTTTTGATTTAATTTTAACCTGCTGGTTCTGGTCTGACCTTCTGGGGCAACAGAAAACAACTCTGCCCCATCCTCTATATGACAGACCTTCGAGTACTTAAAGACGGTTATCATATCACCTCTCAGTCGTCTCCTCTCCAGACTAGACATACTCAGCTCCTTCAACCTTTCCTCATAGGACTCTATGGTATTCTACCCTGTTGAGGTCCCTCCCCTTCCTAACCCCCCCCTTCCCAGGCTCCACCCCCAAAATCTCCAGGTATTTGCCAACCCAGAACTGGCAACCCTACAAGTAACACATGAGACACCAACCATTTTTAGTACCTCTTCCCCCTTAAATTTAAACCATGTACGAAGTGCTTGACATATTGTCTTGAATCTTTTAGAAGCATTATTCCAATATAATAATTTCCAGATAAAGCTTTGGACATTTGAACCACGCGGGAGCTTTTTTTTTTTTTAGATATCGCAGTTCAAAGATCTGTTTGCCAGAGGGACATAAAATAACATGAGGTATATTTTAAATTGTATTTACTAAACTTAAGTCCAAATAACAGGCTATACTCTATTCAGGGTAGCGGGAAAATACCAAATTCAACTTTTTCTGGAAAAGCAACATCACTGATTGATACAGGAATAAAGAGTACAGATTGCTGCAATATATCATTCCAAAACAAAAACAGGCTGCTTACCTGTAACTGGTGATCTTTGAGTGGTCATCTGTGCGTTAACACCTGTGGGATATAGTGCTCCTGCGCCGGCTCAGACCAGTAAACTTACAAGCTCAGCAGAAGGATTTTCACGCCCTTCCCGTCATGCGTGGGAACTCCCACCAAGCATGCTCACAGGGGCATGGAGCGGATATCCTGCCAGTTCCTTCTGACCACTGTGCAACCCTCAAATTCTGCCTCCAGAGGCCTGACAGCCGAGGAGGAGGCTGGGCGGGTGGTGTGAATGCACAGCGGCCAGAAGGACGAGCTTCCTCCCGCTCTGGGTGCGCCTCTTGAAAAATCCCCACAGCTTTTCCATAGACCAAGTTGAGGGGGCGAGAAGAAAGTCCAGAATTAGCCTCTTTTTTGATAGTCAAAGAAGACTGAGATAAAGAACAACAAGAGCAAAACCTGAAATCCAGAAGAGCAGTTGCAAAGAGGTTTGAGGTGAGTTCACCAGCTGAAGTGTAAAGATCATCCAATCAGCACGGCAACCAGAAGAGAACTGGCGGGATGTCCGCTCCCTGCCCCAGTGAGCATGCGCGGTGGGAGTTCCCACACACGACATGGGGGAAGGGCGCGGAAATCCTTTTGCTGAGATTGTAAATTGACTGGTCTGAGCTGGTGCAGACACCTTATTCCACAGGTGTGATCCCACAGAGACCATGACGAAAATTAAGATCATTTTATTTGTTTGTGTTATTTATAGTCCTCCTTTCTCTCTGAGATTCACGGTGGATCACATAGTGTAAGTTAAACAGAACCCACAGGATGGGACATCCAATAAAACCATTTGGATTGCAGAACTCTGAAACAGGGCTGAAACAAGGCATAAGCAACTGAACACAACACCTTAAACAATGCAGAAATTACACAGCAGGAGCAGCTAAATACAAACCCACACCAAACAGGTAAACACCACAGCATGACACAGCGCTCACTGAGAATTGGGGGGGGGGGGGCACTAATGTATACACAACCCAAGTGCCCTCTGCTTCAATTGCCACATTCAACTACCGTATTTTCCGGCGTATAAGACGACTGGGCGTATAAGACGACCCCCAACTTTTCCAGTCAAAATATAGAGTTTGGGATATACCCATACTTACCAGGCGGCGATCGGGTCCTTTGCCACCGCTTCCGCCTTCTGCCGCCGACGCCTCTTCCACCGCTGCTTCTGCCACCACCACTGCGGCCGCCTCTTCTGCGGCCGCCACCGTTTCTGCCACTGCAGCAGCCACCACCTCTTCTACCACCCCCACTGCTTCTGCCGCCCCCGCAGGGGGCAACCCGCGGTAGAAAATGCGGCTCCCGGATTTAAAGGGCCCGTGTGACTGCAGCCATAGACTATCAGAGCGGTAGCGCAAACACACCTCTTTCACCCGTCTGGCCTGCACTCGTATCCTATTACCATACCTCACCCCCCCACCATATGATTCAGTCTTTTTACGGGGGGGGGGGGAGCTTTTAAAGGATGTGTTAAAAGGTATTCTTAACACAACCAGGCGTCTATTGGCCATAATATGCAGTGGAAGTTTGAGCTGGATTGCGCCCTCGGCCCTTTTATTCCAGGTGCATGTCTGCCTCTTTAAGAGAACGGTGCTTAGGGAAAGAGGAGGGGTATCTACGTGCAACTGTCGAAATGGGTTTGAGCTGCTCCTAAGAAACAGATTTTGGAATCTGGCTTGGTGGCATCACTGAACAGACACAACAGCAGTCTTCGAAGTCAGGCGACTTGTTGCAGGCAGGGGACTTCGAGGTGGCTCGCTCCAGGACAAGACCACTGGGCTGTCCAGGGGAGCCTTCAGGGATCGCGAGCTTCGTTCAGGTGAAAGCAAGGGCGGTGCTTTCTCCATCAGATGCACAGGAGGGCGCTCAGGCTTATGGGAGCTGATGGTACCAGACCTTCGGTTCGTCCTTCTCTCTCAAGTGGCTCTGCAGACGCCGGAGGCTAAGAAACTGTGAGCTAGCTCACACTGACTTAGCTTAGAGGGGACACTGGGTATAAGTGGGTTTTTTAAAAATAACTGAAAGTGTGCGTGACTCATAGGACAAACTGATGGCTTTAGTGAGCTGTGGGAATAATAAAACCTTGGGACGTCTGAAAGGGGGGGGGAGTAGCTGTTTCATTGGAGACTGTGAGGCTGAAGTGCCGTTTAATTACAAATGCACACATCACAGCACTGACTCAGTGCTCCTCCTGCCTCTCCAGGGGCAAGTTTGACTGGTGCAGCCCTCAAATCGCTTGCTCACCACTTAAATGCCAGTAGGCAGCTCACAAAGTGGAATTTTGGCTCACAGGACACCACAGTTTAGTGGAGCGTTGCTTATATTTCCTTTCCTGCTGGCTCGCAATTAGCTACTGCAGGCATCTCAAACTACTGCAAACACATGCAACTTCAGGAGTTTGAAATGTTTGCATTAATTCCCCCGTACACTCTCCACTCTCGCTGAAGACGTCTAATCAGAACTGGAAGTTTATGCCATGAAGCAACTTTCTTACCACTTTGCGCACTCTGTCGCTACCCCTTCTTCTCGTACCTGAGGGAAACAACATCATGACTCACTCCCCCCCTTTCCACGCCCTGCCTCTGATGTTAAAGGTCCCTCCCCTAGCTATGGGCACATCACGCCAATTGGAATAACGGCCTCTGCGCAGCGAACCAGGCTAAGGTGCGTTTCACCTCCCTCTGCCTAGTCCCGCCTCGCTAAGTTCTGCACGCGCGTGCCGTCTTTTGGAAGGCACCCATTGGCTGGAGGTCTGCACAGCGCCCTTCCCATTGGTTGCCCCCTTGTTCCCCTCCGTTGGCTGAGCTGTGGACGTGGTAGGGATGGGGCAACTGCAGATTCTCCAGTCTGGCTCGATTGTTTCAGCACCCGCCTCTATAAGATGACACCCGGCGTATAAGACAGCCCCCGATTTTTGAGAAGATTTTCCTGGGTTAAAAAGTCATTTTATACGCTGGAAAATACGGTACTTACATCCTTCACAATTTATTTATCAAGGAAATGTCTATGCCACTTTTCCAGGGAACCTTTCCCAGGGTGGCTTACAAAAAATAAAGCATAATGAAAACCTAACTCATCGTAAAAGATGCGAATTAAAACTCAGCATTAAAAACCCGACCAGGCCATAAAAACAGAGGCAGTGTAAAATGAGTTTTACAGACTATAAAAATGGTGTTGACAGATCAACCCCCTCATTAAAAGCCTAGGTAAGTGCAGATCTTTCAGCACCCACAAGATATGATCCCTGTATCCAGCCCCTGACAACAGCCTGGCTGCTGGATTTGGGACCACGCGAAGTTTCCGGACTGCTTTTAAAGACACATAGACCACGTTACACGAACATCATCTGAATGTGGTCAGAGCATGGATCACTGTGGCCTGATCATGCTTTCCCAAGAGCTGCCATAGCTGACATATGAGCCGGAGATGATAAAAGGTGCCCTGTGCTGCTGAGGAGACCTGAGCTTTCTAGCAAAGGCTAGGAGCCAGTACACACATACACACACACACACACACACGCTACACGCCTGCTCTTTCAGGGGGAGTGCACCCCCCTCCAGGTCAGGCTCAGTTCACTGCCCCCTCCCCCCCCAGCACCTCAGTTTTCCCTGGACTGAGCATCAGTTTATTGGGAGGGGGAGCATGTACAAGTCTGCCTGCCTGCTTCTCCTCCCAAAATTCTGGCAAGGGTAGCAGAGTCCTGCCTTCCCCCTGGCTCTCCTCTTCCTCCCAGCATACCCAGCCAGCGCCAGCAGAATGTGATGTAGTGGTCGGAGTGCTGGACTAACAGCAAAGGGCCCCAGGGAACAGGATTGCGCAGCGTCTCTCCTCCCAGGGGGAAGGGGCTGCGGCTCAGAGGCAGAGCATCTGCTTGGAGGGCAGAGCAACCCAGGCTCCATCCCCAGCACCTCCTCTGAAAAGGACCAGGGAGCAGGTGATGCTGAAAGACTTTTACCTGAGATAATGTGGACTGTGATGGGTGAATGGTCTGATTCAGTTATCAGGCAGCTTCAGGGCTCAAAGCAGGGCAAAAAAGCTCTGCAAAGTCCTGCTCCTCTTACTCTTGGCCAGCCATTTGAAAGCAATGGTGCCCGTCTCTTGCATTTGTCTCCCAGACTTGCAGCCTAACAGCACCCTCCTTCAAGGCAGAGATAGTCAGAAGGCCACCTTGGAAGGGTCTGGATAGGCCCAGGACCGCGAGGTCTCAGGAATCAAGCTTTGTACAAAGAATCAGTTCCTTCCCAGCCTGCGCATTCACCCCAACTGCCCCCACCACTTATGATATCATCCTTGTGCAGCGAGCATTGGGTATTATTGAGTATTAGGTATCTTCTGCTATGGAAAACAACATAAATAATAATCGATGGGTGTTTTGAACAGAAAAAGAGCAGCAACAATGAAGAACATAAAAACAGGGTCTACCCATTTTTCCCTGGGTGAGGAATGGACTCTGCTGGTCAGATTGTCAAAACTCAGTGAAGAGACCCATTACCCAAAGAGGCACACTGAGGCTTGCTTCTGAACATAAACATAAAAATGTGAATTAAACACTAGGTAGGATATTGCTATTTTATGATAATTTTATTACAGTTATTTTTGTGACTTTTAAGAGTGTTAGATTCCTTAGGGGCAGTGTTCCCTCTACGCTGAGTTAGTGCGAGCTAGCTCACAATTTTCTGGCCTCCGGCTCACACATTTTTGTCTTCGCTCAGGAAGGAGGGCTCCAGAGCAAACTCATTTCTGCAGCAGCCAAATTGCTGGCTCACAACTTTAATGCCAGTAAGCTCACAAAGTAGAATTTTTGCTCACAAGGAGACTCCATAGCTGAGAGGGCACATTGCTCGGGGGCCTTACTGAGGAAGAAAGGGGGCTCTCTGGACCCTCAAAAGCCCTCCACAGACGCTAAAGCTGGAGATCCCCAGAGTGATCTCAGGTGCGGCAGCCGCTAGGATTTTCGCCTCTTTTCCTTTGCTGACCTTTCAAGCTGCACCACCACCTGCTCCTTCGCCTCAGCATAAAAAAAAGCAGTCAGAGAGCTGCCATTCAACAGACTCCTATGGATCCTACTAACTGGGCAGACATCCTTTAAAATTTTTTTTATAAAAATCACTATTGCTGGGTAGCCAACTGAGTAGTCCCCATGCCCTCCTGATGCAGGACAGGAAAGAATCCATTTTCAGATCCCTGATGTGGAAGTGAATGGGAGAAGATTCAGGGAAGTGGTTCAGGGAACGGGAGGCAGCCACTTGCTAGCAGCGGCCAAGTCACTTCTCGGTGAAGCTGCTCCCCTCTCCTTGAAGGTACCTAGTCTGGGCAGGGCCAGAGGCACATTCCCTTTGTTTGGCCTACCTGTTTAGATGGTTGCGTAAATACAGGTTGCTTACCTGTAACTGGGGATCTTTGAGTGGTCATCTGTGCATTCACAGCTCTGGGATACAGTGCGCCTGCGCCGACCCTGATTGGTATCTTCTAAAGCTAAAGGGATTTTTGCACCCTTTTCCCGGTCACATGCAGGGCTCCAGTGTGCATGACCAAGGGAGGGGCATGACAATCCCGCCAGTTCCTTCTGACCGCTGATCAGTCTCCGAGCAAGATAGGAAAGACCAACAGCAGAGGGGAAGGAGGGCGGGTGGCGTGAGTGCACAGATAACCACTCGGAGATCCCCAGTTACAGATAAGCAACCTGTATATCTTCTTCAGGGTCTCTGTGCATCACACCTCTGGGAGATTAAAAAGCAAGAAAAAACCCACACACATACCCGGAGGAGGGAACTGGAGTTCTTAAACTCACACCGCCTGCAACACAGCTCGCCCCACCGTGGAACGTTGGTGAAAGTGGACATCAAGGGTGTGGTGCCTCACAAACGTGTGAGGGGAGGCCCAGGTAGCTGCATTACAGATGTCTCCCAAAGGCATCCCTCTGAGGAAGGCTGTGGAGGTAGCTACTGCCCTGGTGGAATGCACACAAAGCAGGATAGCTTCCGGCCTTGCCCTGGCAGGACATGGGAGACAAAGAGGGCTGGAGATCTTTGAAAAGACCGAGTCCTATTCAAGTAGACGAGCAGAGCTCTTTTCACACCCAGTGCATGAAGACGACACTCTGTCTCATTCTGAGGGGTCGGGAAGAACACTGGAAGGGTGATATCTGCCCTCGTGTGAAACTCCGAGACTATTTTGGGTAAGAAGGAGACGTCCGGAGCCAGAGTAACACCATCATGATGGAAAATAAGGTAAGGCGGGTCACAGCGGAGCGCAGAGAGTTCACTCACCCGCCTAGTGGACGTGATGGCCACCAAGAAGGCGGTTTTCCATGAGAGGAGTTGCAGACTACAGGTGGCCATCAGTTCAAAGGGCTTGCCCGTCAGTCTCACCAGAACCAGAGGTAAGTCCCAGGCTGGCATTGGGCCTCGGGTTGGGGAAAACAGGTGACTGAGGCCCTTCATGAGTTGTTTTGTCCCTGAGCAGGAGAACACTGAATGACCTTCTATTTCAGGATGACTGGCGGAAATAGCGGCCAAATAGACTTGTAGAGAGGCACAACTGAGGTCCATGTCGATATGGGAGAGGAGAAAGCTGAAAACAGCATTCAGATCTGTAGGAGGTGGGGGCAACCCTTCCGAACTAAGGTAAGCCACAAACTTCCTCCATTTCCCGTCATAGGACTGACATGTAGAATGCTTTCAGCAATTGAGGAGCACGTGTGCTGTTCTCTCACTTATTTTCAAAATCCTGAGATGAGGTACATTGTGGTGCAGCACTTGTCCCCCTTGTGCCAGGAGGAGATCGGGCACCACCGGGAAGTGGACAAAGGAGCCCTTGGACAGGTGTGGGGGAGTGGGGAACCAGTGCTAGCTGGGCCACCACAGGGTTACCAGAACGCAACGACGCTGTCAAAGAAAGAGCCTGTTCCAATAAAGCGACATGGAGTCTCGCGGCTCGATTCTTCCTCGTCTGCTTTGAGAACCTGGCACGGTGAGCACAGGAGTCCACCCGGTGTGCTTCCCCAAGGCACAAAAGGCAAAGCGAGTGTCTGTCGGGGGGAGGAGGTGATTTTGCTGCCGCACTTTAGGCACTGTTTGAAGAAGCCCCACCGTTTGGCCATAGGCCGGAGGTGGGGTGGGTGGGGAGTAAACTGCCGAGGCAGAGTACTCAAAGTCAGTTCTATCCAAAACTAGCCGAAAGTCCTTTCACTTTCAAGAAAATCCAGGAGAAAAAGGAAGAAAGAAGAAGAGAAAATACCAACCGAAGAGAGGAGGGTCCTACCAGCGGGGCGGTCAGAAGAGAACTGGCGCGGTTGTCATGCCCCTCCTTTGGTCATGCACACTGTAGCTCCGCAAGTTACCGGGGAGAGGGCGCAAAAATCCCTTTCGCTTTAGAAGATAGCGATCGGGGTCGGCGCAGGCGCACTATATCCCAGAGGTGTGATGCACAGAGACCACGGAGAAGATTCTGGGATTTTCTGCAGGCTGCTCTGGGTCCCTCTGAGGGAAAAGCAGCATGGAAATGAATAAATAAAAGACTGGCCTCACGCCTGCTTCTAAGCTTCTTCCCACTGACACAGGGATGCTGGGGGGGGGGGGGGAGATCCGAGAATACATTCAGTAATCATTCAGTAGCACCTGTAGGGACCAGGCTGAAGTGTGTAACCTGCTGCCTTTTTAAATGTTTATTCATTTATACCCCACCTTTCTGCCCCTATGGGAACTCCTCTCCTCCACTGTATCCTCACAACAAGTGTGTGACTGGCCAAAAGTCACCCAGCGGGCTTCCATGGCAGAGTGGGGAATGTGAACCAGGGTCTCTCTCACCCAAGCCCAGCCCTCTAACCACTACACCGCACTGCAATGAATTGTCACTGCACCCCACAGATAACTTGTCTAAAAAATACATTAGGGAAAAAATGTTTCTATTCATGCTCAGAGGCTATTCTAACACAGCTGCCCCGGCTGTATACAGACTGTAGAACCAACTTCTCAGGTCAGCTTTGACAATTAATATACTCAGGGGTCATTTTGTAGAAAAAAAGGTGCAGGAGCTCATTAGCATAATTCATTAGCATGACTTATTTGCATATGACACACCCCGTGACATCACCAGAAGTATGCCAGAAGGCAAGGAAGAAAGAAGAGAAAGAGAGAAAGAAAGAGCGGGCAGAGAAGGGACAGTTACTAATCCAAGCCTCAGAAATACCACTCTTCTGGGAGGATCGCTTCAGTGGTGGCTGAAGCCTTCAGAAGGCTGGTCGGAGGAACAGAGACCTTTCCAGGGGGCGGGGTCATTTTGCTGCAGCCATGGCACAAGCAGGCATTCCCCCACTGGGGGGGGGGGGCTGGCACCAACTCCCGGAGCTGAGCTCCCCCGAGCTCCTGCTCAAAAGGACCCCTGCATATACTAAAGGTTGGTAGAAAGAGGAAGAGGAAGAGAGAACACAAGAGGCTAGTAACTGGCAGCAGGGAGAAAGATGAGAGGGTTCTGGTGGTGTCTGACAGCAGGAAACCTCCTCAGAATGCTTAAAACCCCAGAAGCATCTAAACCGAGAGAAATTCAATATGAGGGTGGGTTACCCTTGAGATTATTCAGCCAACATCTTAATTTATTGTCACACAAGGGTACACTTTAGATCTAAAGACAGCCATGGCAGTATTTTTCCTTCATTTAATTTCCCCTTTGCTCCGTTAAGGTAATTCTTACTCATACAAGTCCCGCCCCCCTCCTTTTCTTTGCAAACCATAACTTTAATTTTTCTTTTGATTGACAAGGAGGTTATTATGGCTGGCCTGCACACATATTGAAAGCCTCAACTTAGTCTCTGCTTCCCAAGAGATCACAAAAGGGGACCTGGAATAAGGCGGCTGTTCTCCATTTGAAGAAGGACATTTAAAGAGACAAAAGGAGAAGGGGACCCACTTTCCAGAGGCCTTAACTGGCACAATCTCTGTAAAGCTGCTGCTGGTGGCAAGAAGTAAAAGAGGCCTTTCGGTCAGAGAAAGGGGGAGCAGAGCTGGAGGAGCGGGCCTGCTGCTGCCTTGGGGACCCCGCTCAGGTGGAGAAGTGTCAGGAAGACGATCCCAATAAACAAACAAAGCTTCTCACTGAGGTCTAGCAACTTGGGACCAAAGTTACATTCCTTCGCCCCATGGTACAATAGGGGGGCCGGGCAGGGGCAGTTACGCCACCGCTTCCTGAGGTGTTTCTACACCCAGCCGTCCTGCATTCAGACAGAAAGAGAATAAAGGTCCTCCATTGTGAGACTTCTGCTCAAAGTAGTCAAGGATCAGATCTTTGTTGATGAAACACAGTTCTTTATTTCCAATCTCTACATTGGTACAAGTTCTCGGATCATTGTCAGAGATAACACATATGACAGAAGCAGGTCTACTATACCTTTCAGAACAATTTGAATTGCCCATAGGTAACCAATCACCAAAGGGGAAAAACGGCGGGCAAAAGGGGTCTTTGGCCGTTTGCTTCCCACAGGAAAGAAAGCTAGGTGTTAAGCTGTAAATTTCCCTTCCCAAACCAGACCCCTTAGATGTAACCATATTCGCATAACAAATGCTTCTTCCCAAGGCCTTCGCACGTTAATAAGAAATGGTCCCTGTCCTCCCCTTGTCTTCCCAGCAGGGATGAATGGAATGCGGAGGCAGGAGTGTGAGAGGCCCATTGTTCCCATGCTTTGAAGTTGTCACTCTCCCGGGCAAACAGTTACACAGACCAGGCCTGGTCAAAGCCATAAACCTGGGGTCACATAGTATACAGTCCTGCTGGCAAGGGATATGGTTACAGGGTGGGCATAGGGGCAACTAAATGCAATAAGCATGGATACATAATAGGTGCAAGCACAGGTTACACATAGCACAAAGCAATAGGAAGCATAAAGAAGCATAACAATTAATGTCTGAATCAGCAGATTCTGACATCCATGTGCTGGAGAAACAGGTCTCTAACCCTCTCCTGAGCCCTTCACTAAGATATAAATCCAATTAAGATACTTTTACAAGCCAAATCCCTGGAGCATGAAAGGTTTCAGGCATGCTCCTGGACAGAGATAGAGCTGACCCATGAAATCCGTAGGGCTGTAGCTAGCAACAATACAGAAAGCAATGTACAGGCTGTTGAACAGCACCCATAAATAACTATTGATGACCAGCAAGGGCTAACATCAGCTGCTACGAAACACACTGCAGCCAGAAATCTGAGTTTAAGAAATGCTTTAACCAAACCATAATCTAGTATTAACAGCTTTCAGACAGTGTGAAATGCTCTCCCCCCACCCCCGATGGCTGAGTATTTAGCAATCATCACTTTCCATTGAAATCTGTAATTTATGGTGAAAACCAATACTTAATTTTTCAAAGTTCTGCTACCTATACAAAGAGGCTGAAGATTAGGTTTCAAGGCCCCAGTTACTCTGTACCAGAGATTCCTGATGAACTGGGGAAATGTTGCCCGCAACCAAGTAAATTTGTCAAGGTGTAAATACAACAGACTGTTGTTTTAATGGGCTGACAGGCAAAAAATAAAATAAAATTGCAGGACTCTTCTCAGGCCCTTATGCACAGTCTTCTCTTTCCAAAAGTTGCCATATAGGTCTTGGCCTGCAACACTCCCAGCCATTCACCTGATATTTTCCCTTACAAAAAAAAAAGTCCAACGGTAGTGGACTGAGTATTGTTTCTCCTGTTACTCCTTGAGGACATAAAAGCACTCCTGCATGATATATCCCTTTGAGCTAACAGGGATGGTAAGTACCCATGCAAGCTGGCAGGCATTCTGTCCCTTAATGAAGACCTAAGAGTGGGCAGGCTACCTGCGGACTCTGGCAACCAGACAGCTTCCATTGTCTAATTTAAAGTTCTGTCCAGCCTGGAACCACCACACCTTAGAGACCGCCTTCTCCTGTGTAAACCTACCAGTTCACCCCAGTCGCCATCTGTGAGGCTAGACGGGTGGTGGTGACCCGAGAAAATATATTTCTCAGTTGTGGCACCAAAACTTTGGAACTCCCTCCCCATCTCCCTCTATCGGTCTCTCTTCCTCGAGAAAGTGAAGAGGTTTATTTGCTTGTTTCATTTGGCACACCCCCAATGACAATTTTTGGGCCTCCTCCCTGGTTCTAGTATTGTTTTCTTTAGTTTTTACTGAATTATTCTATCATATTAAATGTTGTTTTAAATTGTTCAGACATTTTTTTCTTTAAATTTGCTTTTATTGAGATATCAGCTTCAAGAATTACAGAGCATAAGAGGTTACAGGTAATTATACATACTTCAAACAGCAGGAGAAATATTAGCACCAATCAGGGCACCTACAGTAAAGCGGGAAAGTTACGAGCCGTTGCATTCTCAGCAAAAAGGCGCACAGTTCATCATGATTAGGTTTGGCGGCCCAGCTCTCCATCCCACAACTCCTACTTCGAGATTCTCACACATTCAGCCACCTGGCATTTCCGCTGTTACATAAACAATTCAAGGCTACACTTCACAAGAGCTAGATTAACAGAAGTACAGGAGAAGGAGGGGGTGATAGAGAGCACTATGACGTAGAGGGCACTGGGTCGCCATTCCCCAGCCGGGAGAAAGCAAAAACATTTCAGAAAGCATATAAATGACAGGGAACCTGACAAAAGTTCACAGAAGCTGAGCGGAATTGGTCTGTTTGGGATAAGGAAGCTGCAGCTATCCCTCTAGCCCTCTCCACTTGGAGACATTGGTTGGAGGATGCCCAGAAGCCCTTCGAGATATGGACTGATCATAAGAACTTGGAGGCATTGCGCACCAGGCGAGCACTGAATGCCAAACAACTCAGATAGGCTGATTTTTTCTCTAAGTTCAGTTTTACTTTACATCATTTCCCGGGGACTGCTAACTCACTTGCAGATGCTCTGTCTTGCCTCCCCCAGCATGAGCCAGAGAGAGGAAATTTTTGATTCCATGTTTCCCCCTGAGCAACTGGGAGGGGCTGTGGTCACCCGGAGTCAGACACAGCGGGGTGGGCCAGCTCCTCCTAATGAGTGGATTACAAAGTGTGCATTGGAGTACTCTCAGCAGGATCAGGATGATTTTGAGGCTGAGAAAGACGCATATAAAGGTCCTGATGGCTGTTGGTACAAAGGAGAGAAACTTAATGGTGCCTAAATCTCCCAGACTGTCTATTTTGCATGCTTGCTATCAATCCAAGCTCTCTGGTCATTTTGGATATTTAAAGACTTTAAATCTACTCCAGAGGCAGTTTTGGTGGCCCCGTTTGTAGGGAGACATTTCTGACTATGTTGCTTCATGTCAAACCTGTCTGATGTGTAAAAAGCGGGGGGGGGGGTAAGCCCCCAGGACTGTTGCAGCCTCTACCCACCCCTTCCAGACCCTGGGAGGTGATTTCTATGGACTTTATTACTAATCTACCACTCAGTAAAGGGAAGACAGTTATTTGGGTGGTGGTTGACCTATTTTCAAAACAGGCACATTTCATCCCGTTCAAGCAGCTCCCCACGGCCAAGGGTTTGGCCAAGGTATTCTTCTCCCAGGTGGTGAGGCTCCATTCTTTCCCTAAGCTTATAATCTCTGACAGAGGCTTGCAGTTCATTGCCAACTTCTGGCGGGAGCTTCTGCAAGTCATGGGGATTGAACCCGCATTGAGCTCAGCTTATCACCCAGAAAGTGATGGACAATCCGAACGTGTAAATCAAATATTGGAGCAATTCCTACGTTGCTATTCTAACTTTCACCAAGATAATTGGGTGGAGCTCCTTCCTTTTGTGGAATACAGTTACAACAATGCTATACACTCTTCTACTGGCGTTTCCCCATTTATGGCAGTGGGGGGTTTTGAAGGCAGTCCCCTCCCTAGCTCAAGCCTGCTGACTCCCCTTTGAGTCCTTTCAGGACATGGTGGAATTCTCTCCAAGACTCCTGGCTGCTGATTGCTAAGACTTTGGATCGGGCCAAATCAGATTACAAAAAATATGCTGACAGGGGGAGGGCTCCAGGTTGGGATTTAGCCCCAGGGGACTTGGTATATGTCTCTACTAAGAACATACATGGACTGCAGCCTAGCAGGAAGCTAGGGTGGAAATATGTGGGTCCGTTCAAAGTGCTGCGCAAGATTTCTTCTGTGTCTTTTGAACTTGAGCTGCCAAAGACCCTAAAAGCTGTGCACCCTGTTTTTCATTACAGCCTATTAAAGAAGAGTCCTGGGCCGAGTACCTGGAGACTGGATCCTGCTGCTCCGCCTCCTCTGATGAAGGGGGGAGAACCTCATTTTGAAATCTCTCGTATTTTAGACGCTAAGCTAAAGCAGGGTCGACTGTATTACTTGGTTCAATGGGTGGATTTTGGTCCTGAATGTAATGAATGGGTTGCTGTTGAACATGTGCATGCTCCCCGACTGATCAGCGACTTTCACAAACTTTACCCTACTAAGCCTGGGGAGGGTGCAGTCTTAGGGTGGGCAGGATGTCAGGTTCCCTGCCATTTGTATATTTTCTCCTGGCTGGGGAATGGTGACCCAGCTCCCTCTACATCATAGTGCTCTCTACCGCCCCCCTCCCTGTTCCTTTGCTTCTGTTAATCTGGCTCTGTGAAGTTTAGCCTTGAATTGTTTATGTAACGAAGGAACTCCAGGTGGCTGAATGTGTGAGAATAACGGGGAAGGAGTTGTGGGAGAAGGAGGCTAGCCGCCAAGGCTAATCATTGCAGGCTACGCACCCTTTTGGTGAGAATGCAACTGCTAGTAACTTTCGCGCCTTTGCTGTAGTTGCCCTGATTGGTGACAAGCTTTGATCCCGCTATTTGAAATGTGTATAATTGACCCTTGCCACATTCACTGGCATCACTAACACTGGACGTGTATATTGAAGACCATTAAGAAATAAAAAGGACTTTGTTTCACATTAAGGCCTGGCTTATTGGATCTATCAGGTTCTCACAGGAAAGGCCTCAGGTGAATAGAATCCCACAGAGTCCACCCTCCAAAGCAGTTATTTTCTCCAGCGAGACAGAGATTTGTTGTCTGGAGTTCAGTTATGATACCAGGTGATCTTTAGGCTCCACCTAGAGGTTGGCTACCCTAGGCCTCGCAGCACCCTCTGGGTGACACCTGACTAGTATGACTTTACGAGGCCTGGCTGCTTTCTCCTGTTCACCAACAGCAGCACACAGTCAGTGTGGCGTAGCAGTTAGCACTTTACAGCAGGGTCTGTGAAGTGCTAACTGTATTTTTCCTCCTGGGGAACCACTGTTGCCAATTTCCAAGTGAGGACTGGAGATCACTCAGAATTATAAGTGCTCTCCAGATGGCAGAGATCAGTTCCTCTACAGAAAATGGTGGACTCTGTGTCATTATACCCTGCCGAGGTGGTGCAGGATCTGCCAGACATAGGTTCTTCCTATGGAAGCTGATTGGGTGATTTCAGACCACTCAGACTTTCATCCTAACCTACCTCACAGGGTTGTTGTGCAGACCAAAAGGCGGAGAGGAGAATGATGTGAACTTCTTTGGTCCCCACCATGGAGAAAGACTGTATTTACCCTACGTAGAGGCTACAGGGAGCAGGGAGGAGTTGGAAATCTGAGGTCAGAGGGGCAGATAACAGTAGGTTGATAGCTTCCAGGTGGCACCTGGAGATCTCCAGCTATTACAACTGATCTCCAGATGACCAAGATCAGTTCTCCTGGAGACAATGGCTGCTTTGGGCAGTGGACTCTATGGCATTATACCCTGCTGAGGTTCCTCCCCACCCCAAACCCTACCCTCCCCAGGCTCCACCCCTCAAATCTACAGGTATTTCCCAACCCAGAGTTGGCAACCCTGTAACTGGCTATGGAGCTGCTTTCCAGACCCTTGGAACCCAGAAGACATGGCATGGGAGGAAGTGCTTTTCTGCCTTAGCTGCCACTGCAGAGCCCCAAATCAACATAAGTCAGGGGTGGAAGGAACCGTACATGTTACCATGAGGCTCTCCTCCCATACTACCCACTTGGGGCAACAAAAGGACTTGAGACAGCCCTGCCTTGTAGCTGAGCAGAAGGAAATAAACATGGCTTGCCTCCCTCTATTTTCCCCCTTCCCTCTGCTGCCCCAGCAGCCACAGCCAGGACACTCCCCTGGAGCTTCCTTCTAGAGCCCGCTGTATTTCTTCCCACAACGGGCCTTACTCCTAGTTATACATGAATTGGTAAATGAGGGAAAGGACGAGTAACAAAACATAGCGCAAGTGAGCTCGGCCAAATTCTTAATAAGACTAAGTAGTATAATAGATAATAGAAAATGAATCCCTGTATGAAAATAAAGTAGAGAGTCCATACAAGAAGAAAATAGACATTTTACAGTAGTAAGGAAGGAACCATTTGATGAGCCATCCCAAAACTTATTTAGGAATGGATACCGTTTTTCTATCAAGCCTACTTGGTTTATTTCATTATGTGGCCCCACCCACTTTCTTAAAGGGCTTGGGGAGGATTCCAGTTAAGGTATCAGCGGGAGCCACGGCGCCCTCAGGCACCATAGTGGGGGGACCCCCGGAATACAGTTTCTTTGGGCACCCTGTGTTTAGCTTGTGAACTAGTAAAGAGAACAGTTTCTCCTTCAGCTCATTCCTAAAGCATTCTAGAAGGAGCACCTCCCTTTCATGCCCCTTTTCTTCTACGGAAGGCTTCCACTGCCCCTGGTGTGTGACTGGGGATGATCTGGCTTGCCCGACCTTGAAAGAGCAAGGGTACTGGCCAGTACGCTGAGAGATCCCTGTTGTGGAAACAGATCCCTGGGGTGATGTTCCTTCCTTAGCGTCTCCATCTCCTCGGACAGCAGCTCCTTCTCACTGCCTAAAATATATTCTAGTCCCTCAAATTCCATCATGAGTCAACATCCTCCTATTCCGACCTGGAAGGCCGTCTTCTACAGCCACCTGCCTTGGTGGGCCTGGGGGGATTTTCTACCCACTTCAGGCAGCCAGGACAGTCTGGCTGAGCAACGTCTACTCTGTATCACCTCTGAAGTATTTGGGCATTCAGAATTTGGCTGGCTTCCTCCAAGACAGCTGCCACTCGGAAGAACGGTTTGGACGGTGGGAGGGCAAGAGAGCAGACATGCATCTGTGGTATTTGCACCCCACACGGGGGCAATCTGGACTACCGAAGCAAGAGTCCAGTAGCACCTTGAAGACTAACAAAATGTGTGGCAGGGGATGAGCTTTTGTGAGTGGGGAGAAGAGAAGGGGAAGAGAAAAGAGAACCTCTAGAGAAGCTGGAGAGGAAATTAACTACAGGAGGGAGTTTGGTGCTGAACGCAGAGCTCCTGGACTGCCCCTGCTCTCCTATGCAAGGATGGAAACAAAGGGGAGGAGGACAGGGCCTCCCAACAAGTTCTCCCTGCCTCCAAATCCAATGGGAGGAGAGCACCCACAAATCAAAGAAGGCAGCCCCCCCCCCCCCGAGTGAGATATATCAGCAAAGATTTCGCCCGTACTCATCAGGTCTCGGAAGCTAAACAGGGTTGGCTCTGGTCAGTAGTTGGATGGGAGACCAGTAAGGAAGCCCAAAGATGCTGTACAGAGCCAGGCAATGGCAAACCACCTCTCATCGTCTCTTGCCTTGGAAACTCCATGAGGGGTTCTTGTAAGTCAGCTGCAGCTTGACGGCCCTTTTCACCACTACCACTGACTAATGGTACTCACAATGACAGACAGAACAAAGCTAAACAGAAGGCAATAATCTATGTCCTCAAAATAGCATCCTGCACAAATCAAAGAGAAACAAAGAAATGTCAAGGTATTCAGAGCGGTTCAAGTACAGCCATTTATTCTCAGAGGTTTGTATTCATTATTTATTTTATGCATCTCATATGGATCACCTCCATCCCGGGTAGCATGACCCTGTAAGCTCTTTTTGCACCTTTTCTGCTACTCGATTGCAGAGGTTGATACTGATAAAACTGTGGGAAACAATCCTAAATATTTAGGGCCATCCACGCAGCAAGTTCACCAGCTCCAGATTGCTCATGATAACAATGAACCCGATTCATTCTTGGGCTTGTTCTTTCCCCTTCTCCCACCTTCCTATGAGGAGCCAAGAATGCTTCCTGATTTGAAAGAAACCAGCATTTGCCATCTTGGTTCTTGTCTACAAACCGGCATTCTAAACCAAAACTCAATTGTCATTTAGAGTCCCAGTTTGTAAGGAAAACAGAAAAAAAAAATAAAGCACAATTTGTGAAAAGTCTCCCAAATGGGACAGCAACAACAACAAAAATTGTGGTTTCTTTCAAACCAGGAAGTGTTTGATCTTGGCTCCTCATGCCCGACGGAAGAAGAGAACAGGAAACAGTGCGCAAACCCAAGAATAAACCTGGTTTGTTCTCCTCATGAACAGACCTGAGGTTCTCTGTGGCTTCTGAATGCATCCACTAGTTCTTAAAAGTCCCCGACAGTTCTTGGAAGCCTTGAGAAACAACACTAGTAACTAGTAATCCACTGAGTTCTTTTGAGGCATTTGGGGATCAGAAGAAGTGCTCCACAGAGAACACTCTCACCTGCCCATTGCACAAATGTGTGTTCGTTGGGAAATGACATGTGAACCCACGGTTCCTCCAGCTGAGCTCCACAGAGCAAAGAGAAGGCTTACCTCGCCTCAGATGTATAAATACAAACACAACATTTAAGGCCTTGCTTAGCCTACCAACAGGAGCTTATTCCAAGGTGGCGAAAGGAAGAGGACCAGACCCTGCCCCTTCCCTCTCCATTACACACCTGCCCTGCAGCCTCAGTTGTGGCTCTCACCCACCTGCCCTTTTGGCTCACCCGCACCCTGTCCCAGGCTAAAGCTCTCTCCCCTCCAGACCGCTGCAAGGCTGGCTGGGGAGCACCTGCTCCTGGGCCCTGCTACCACCTCCTGCCCCGCTGGGCGCTGGCCAAGCCTCTCCACAGACACTCTGGAAGGCCGTCGCCAGCTGATGACATCACCAATGACATCACTGGGGACCCTACTGGAGCCTTGTTCTCCACGGCCCCCCTGCTGGAAGCAAGCAGACCCCCTCTCTTTACTAAGGAGCAATTTAGAAGTGAACATCCTTCATCTTAGAGCACTCCAGGAGTTCCTATGCCAGACAGCTTGAGCAAAATGTATACAAGATAGACAGCCTGGCAGGCCCTCGCACACATGTCTAGGTAAAGATCCTGGAAAGTGTAAGAATCTTGACCTGACCATGCTGTGACCCGTCCATCCATTCCACAGGTTTGCATACGCTAAAACAATGGACTTGTCTCACCCCAGAGCTAACGCTATTTACCTGGATCACTAATCCTATCAACCCTGCCTCACCTTCCCCATTCCCACATTTATTCCATGAAAGCTACTCCTAACGCCTACTGCTTTCCCACATAACACAAAAAGGAGGTTTGTCAAACAATATTTTTACTTTTTGATCAGTTTAATTAGGTAACCATTAACACTTATGAGTTAGTGGAGGAAGCTATCAGGGTTTCAACTTGCGCTTTATTTTTACATCAGGATTTCTTCCCATTCCTTTGTCCGTTCCTGGGAACGCTGTTCAGCCTGGTCCCAGCAGGTTGCTTTCCATCCAGCTAATCCCATCAGAATATCCTTTCAGGAGGGCCGTCTCATCAGCATGCCCCGAGGAGGCATTTTAGCCTCTGGCTGGCTGTGCTCAGCCCCACTGCGGAGTGTGTGTTTCCCTGGATCCAAACTGCACAGCCAAGCTGCTGGACACCTTGCTTTTCTCCCGGACCTTGCCTCTTCTGGACAGGTAGCTATCACCCCATGCCCACCTTATATTTCTGCTACCCTCTTTATTTACTATTTTTGATCTTGTATGTGTGTTGCCTCTGGAATGCTTTTTCTATGTTAGTATTCTTATTTTCTCTCAAAATTCATCATAATTTCCAACCTGGGTTGGTTACTTCGAGAGTTCTCTAAAGGGGAAAGATCCCCATAAACTTTGGTGGAGAGATCTCACTAGATTACCCCCCCTCTTGCAGGCTTAGTCTCCTTGCTAATTCCCCCAACAAAAAACATGACACAGCCCCTTTGGGGCAACACACACCATTTGAGGGTAACACCACCGCCTCCCCCTCAGTTGGCACGATGTTGGCCAACAAGACAGGACCCACCCCCAGGGCTGCTGCTGCCTTCACACCTGGCTCCTCCTGGTAAGGGCTGTTCAGGGTTCCAGGTGGCCTCATGTCGCCAGGACTGGGCCAAGGCAAGTCAAGGCCAGGTCCCAATTCTGGACAGATCATTTGCACTGGAGCAAGCTCAATATCAAGGGGGCCTCTGGTCTCTCTTGTTGATAAATGAACCCGGAGCAAGATATCTGGCTGCAATGAACTGGGCTCCCCCTGCCTGGATGGCTTCTGTTTTCTGGCTCCCCCCTGCCCCACCCCATGCCATCTCCACACACTCTTTCCTTTGTTTAATGGCCCCCGCCAGACCCTGTGGCCCTTTGCCAGCTACACAGACTGTCTGCCTAGCAAATGGGAGAAGTGGAGACAGCTGTACTCTAAGCTGCTGCAGCTATATCTGGGTGTCCTGTGTATGAGGCAGGCGCTCCAGGAACGGAAGGCCAGCTGCTCCGCATCTCCTTCCCATCTCTGGTCCACCTGGCACAAGAGAAGGAGGAAGGCCGCGGAGCCACGTACCAAGGAATCCTGCCAGGCTGCTTACTTTTTCCCTGCCCCTTTATTAGCTGCCTTACCAAATTTTCTCGAGAAAGAGAGAAGAAACCATTATTATCATAATTTTTAAAACAAATGTATGTTTTCAAACACAACAGCTCTGTCCATTTATTTATCTGTGTCCTAAGGAAGGAGAGCATATATGGAGCCTGAGGTAGTGCCTCCAAATATCCAGTGATTAATGCACAATATTTATAAAGAGAAACCGCCTTGGTGCCCAACTATAAATCTCTCCTCTAGAGATGTGAGGCAAAGAAACTCAAACCCATGCAGGAGGATCCAGAGACATCTTGAAACATACTTGGGTTTCTATCCCAAAAAAGGCCCAAGCCAAGGAAACCATTAAAAAGACATAAATGTTTTAATTCCCGTACCTTCTTTCTGCAAAATATATCTAACAGGCCCCGGCCTGGGGGGCTCAGGCTAGCCCAATTTCGTCAGATCTCGGGACTTAGTCAGAAGCTAAGCAGAATCAGCCCTGGTTAGTACTTGGATGGGAGACCACCAAGGAGGTCCACAGTTGTTATGCAGAGCGAGGCAATGGCAAACCACTTCTGTTCATCTCTTGCCTTGAAACCCCAATGGGGTCACCATGATTTGAGTTTTGATTTTAATGCTCGCACACCTACTCATTGTTTTGGAAATCAGAGAGCGGCTTTACTTAGGATGTTTCCTGGAGCTCTTCCATTCAGGCCTACACAGATTCCATTAATGCTGCAGCCGCAAGAGCTCCCAAAGCGCTTGCCGAGTTCACCTGATCTGTCCTTTCTTGGTGATGCCCTCACTTTAGACATACTTTTATACTCAGTGGTGTGCAGTGCCAGGTCTGTTAATAATAAGAACTCGGTTCTACAGGATTACCTAGCAGAGCAAAATGTAGACCTGGCATGTGTGCCTAAGACCTGGGTGAGGGAGGGCGAGACTGTCACCCTGAACCAGCTTGCCACCTCCCGGGCTTCTCGGTCCTTCACCAGTCTTGGACTATAGGGTGGAATGCCGGGGGGCATTGATTATTCAGGTGTCTTTCTCCTTCAGGGTGCTCCCTGCACCAAAAATTTCCAGCACTGAATGTGTTGGCCTAGTATGGAAAGCCAAGGAGAGGTTGGCTATCTGGCTGGTGTACCAACCGCCTAACTCGCCAGCAGATATCCTACTGGTCTTGTTGGAAGCTGTATCAGACGAGGTGCTGGAATACCCCAGAGGGGGACTTCAATGTCCATGTGTTGTTTTTTTGAAACTTTATTTATAAGATTTTCAAATTATATATAATTCATCTTAAATTAGCTTATATACCAAGCGTTGTTAAGTCGATTACATAAAAAAAGAAAAATTTAAGGCAATAACATTTTTCACAATTTGGATTTTAACAAATTCACCCACACCTACCATTCTTATCAACAATGAGTAATATCCTGTTCCTCTTTATTTTCTTTAATCTAATTGACAACAATAAATCAACAATATGAAAATGCTTGGCCACTTATTCTTGTTTATCTTCAGATATATCTTCAGATATAAGGTTACTAACTATCAGCCAGAATTTACTTGCCTATTTACCTATTTACCCCGCCACCACAAATAAAAATAATTACCTACATTTAAGTAATTTCATTATTTCTAAAGAGGCTTGCCAATTGCTGATCACCACTTCTTTTTTCCCTTACACGCCCTGGGATATCTCTTAAAGTAATAATTTCAAAATCTTGCATAATCGATGTATCGCTTTTGGCCTTATCCAGTATTTTGTCTCTCATTACTCTTTTTGCAAATCTAGTGTGTACCTCTCTTGGAGTCCCAGTTCTCCTTGATAGGACTGAATTTCTTCTAATTACAGATTCTATCTCAGTCTCCAATTTTTCCCTTAAATCCAGTTGCACAATAGCTGTTAAAGCCTCAATCCTTGTTAATAAGGAGCTTTCTAAAGGGTCATACTTCTCTTTCCACTCCCGTAGTTGAGGATCAACTTCATCCACTTTTGATTCATTTCTGTTTGATGCCTCATTCAATTTGCTGATTTCTTGCTTACTTTCCAGTGTTTGGTTTTTAAGTTCATCTATTTGGAGTACGATATGTTGGGTGAAGTTATCCAATTTTAATTGTAAAAGTTCTATGTCTTTGGTGATCAGATTAGATAGACTGGTCTGGACAATTTGATTCATTGCCTCAATAATGCTGTCATGTATCTGGGCATTAAATTCTTTAGCTCCCAGCTGAGCTAAATTTGAAGCCATTGTCTTGCCTTGGCCTGGGGGGGAGTTGGTTAAACCCAAACCTTTCTTAGGGCCAGTTGACATCTTAGGAATCAGAGGTCAGTTCAGCTATTACAGTTCTTAATTAATTATTTGCTTATGGCCCCCTAATTAGTTAATCAGTGTCACCCCCCCCAAAACTAAGACAATCACATAGACAATTAATTATAATAATACAATATAGAATTCATCAAAATTTCAAAAGTCAAAAATCATAAGGTACCAAACATATTAATTAGCCTCTATGATCAACTTGTACAATTAATTATGGTAAAGCAGTTGGATCACCCCAATCTTATAATTATGTGTCTCAGACACCCTAATGGTCTCTGGAAAAACTGATCAGTTATCATACCCCCCAGTTAAGAAGAAAAAAAAATAACTTTAATACAACTCTTAATTAATTTTTGAAACATCCGCTCATGGCTTCCAGTTATATAATTCCCCTCCAATCAAAATAGTGATTTCTACAGTTAATTGTGATGGAGCAAAATTAATTCATCCACGCTCTAAAGATCATAAGACAGCCAGCTCCTAAATTAATCACAGAAAAAATTTCCAGCTGTTCTCCTATGGTTGATTATCTCGCACTTCACTTTCCCCCGCTGTCGGTCCTCCTCTAGCATCCAGGAAGAAAGCAGGCACCCATCCTTCACATTAGGCTTGACTTAGACCAATCCAATCAAGTGTAGAGATACCACACACCGATCCAAGCCACGTTATCCGCCTTGGAGAGCTTAACTGAAGCGCAGAAATAAACGATAACCAAAGCCACTCAAATGAGCTCTCAGCCCGGTTAGTCAAAAAGCAAACACAAATGAAAAAGTGCATAAATTGTGGAGAGAAGAGTATAAAAGATGTTAGGAACCAGGTTTCTCCGTCACTCTTTCTCTTGGTAATCCACTCAGTGTCCTTGCTCCGCTAGCCCAAGCCCTTCCACAGCGATGTCTCCAGACTAACGCCCAAACTTCTCAACGCCAACGCAGATAAATGGATAAAAGAACAAGAAAAAAGAAAAGAGCACAAAAATTGAATGATAGAGAGGTGCTTACACAGTTCTGGTTTCTCACACCTTGTAGAAAGAAGCCGCATTCACCAGACCAGCAACTTTTTAACAGCTCACTGCCTGTAAACTAACAACGCCCCATAGGGTAAGCCGGTAGCTGCTGCTTCTCAACGGAGGTTGAGACTTCTTGTCCCCGCTTCTTGCTTCGGTCATAGGGGCATTCAGGGAACGCAGGCCGCCGCCCACTACCACTGTACCCCCAAAGACCCTGCCTAGGTCCTCCTCCAGAGATCCTAGCAAAGAATGTGCAAAAGCATACATTCCTTGAAGTGGGCGAGGAATTCAGCGAGAGTAGCCAGCGGAGCTACCGCTGCTTGCTGCCACTGTCGCTGCGACCGGATCCGGAACTAATGTCCATGTTGTTGATGCGGCTTCCTCTCAGGCCAGGGACCTAGTGTTATCCAGGGCATCACTGGGACTCTCCCAATTTGTTCCGGCTCCTACACATCAAGCAGGCCACACACTGGATCTCATTTTTGTTGTAGGAATACATGTGGATCTGGAGACTGCTGATGCAGTGCCATGGTCAGATCACTTCACCCTGAAGGCCCAGCTGCGCATGCTTAACCCTCCCTGTTTAGGTAGCAAGAGGATTTATGCTTGCCGACAGATACTGATGGAACCCATTAGGTTCCAGAATGCTCTGCGGGATCCGATGCCTCCTGGCCATTCACTGGATGAGCTTGAGGAGGACTGGCGTAGCTGGCTCTCCAAAGCCATTGACAAAATCACTCCCCAGTGCCCTTTCCACTCTCATGCCAAAGCAACCACGTGGTACACCCCAGAGCTAAGGAGGATGAAGCAAGAGCTGAGACGAGAGAAGCGAGGGTGGCAGCGTGTCCCTGACGAAGCGACAAGAACATCTTATAGGATGTTTATGAAAGCCTATGAGATGACAGTGAAGGCAGCTAAGAAGAGATGCTATGCAGCCTTCATTGAGTCTGCCAGCTCACGCCTGGCCCAATTATTTAGGACACTTTGATCTCTAACTTCCTTGCCCTCAGGACAAATAAAATGATAAGGAATTGGCTATTGGCTGTGAGGCATTTGCAAGCTTTTTCACTCCATCAGGACCTCCTCGCCATATTTGATACAGTAAGGGAACTGAAAGTGCCTTGTCTAACCTCCGGTCCAGTTTTAGACCATTTCAGCTGGCTCTCCCACGAGGAGGTCGGCAAGATCCTGATAACTGTGAAGCTCACCACTTGCTTCTTTGCCCTGTGCCTATCTTGGCTGGTCAAGGCCTATGGAGATGGTGTGCGGGTCCCTCTGGGAGATATAATCCATCTATCCGTATCCTCAGGGATGTTTCCAGCAGGCTTGAAGGAGGCACTGATGTGTCCACTCTTGAAAAAAAACATCGTTGGACCCTGTGGTCCTTGCCAACTAACACCCAGTATCAAACCTTCCATTCCTGGGTAAGGTGGTTGAGAGAGTGGTTGCTGAACAGCTTCCAGTTTCCGTCCTGGCCATGGGGTGGAGACTGTGGTGGTCGCCCTCACGGATGATCTCTGAAGACACCTGGATCGAGGTGAGGCAGTGCTGCTGTCGCTTCTCGATCTGACAGCAGCGTTCAACAAGCTCAGTTACGATCTTTTGACCCACCTCCTTGCCAACATAGGGTTACAGGTGATGGTCTTAAAATGGCTTTCCTCCTTTCTCTATGGTCAGAGACAGAGGGTGGTGCCCGGGGAGAGGATTTTGCCACAATGCCTGCTAGAATGGTGTGTGCCTGCAAGGGGGGATTCTCTCGCCGATGTTGTTTAACATCTATATGTGCCCACTCGCCCAGCTGGTCCAGGGATTTGGGCTGGGTTGTCATCAGTATGCCAATGACACCCAGCTCTATTTGCTGATGGACGACCACTCAGACTCTGCCCTGGATATTTTGGACAGGAGGCTGTGGCTGGTTGGCTATGGAACCTGACCTGGAAACTGCCACTAGAACAAAATGCAGTGGCACGCCTGTTGACTGTGGTGTCTATGTGGGCGCACATTCACCTGGTGCTGTGCCAATTGCCCTGGCTGCCAACTGAGTATCTGATTTGGTTCAAGGTTATGGTAATGACCTTTAAAGCCCTACGCAGCCAGAGACCAACATGGGACCAACTCTCGCCATATGTGCCCCAAAGAGCTTTACGCTCAGCCGAACAATAGCTTCCTGCAGTCCCCCAGCCCAAAATACGTCTGTTTTGCCTCAACAAGGGGCCAGGGCTTTTTCTGCTCCCACTGGAGATCAGGGCCCCGTGGAACCTACTACAGTTCTGCAGGGCTTGTAAAACAGGGCTACTCCGCCAGGCCTTTGGTCCAAGTCATCTCGGCCTCCCCTGCTCTCACCGCCTTCACCGTCTGTACTGCTACAATGCCATAGTGCCCCTTCTGACCAACCCTGTTTACGAGATCAACAAAGCATTACCAAGCAATAGGACACAGTGTACAACCATCTAACTAGCTTCCTCAGGAGGCACCTAAAGTCCTAGAATAGCCATGATTTTATATCTGATTAGTAAATTTGCTGTTACTTGTTAATCTGGATGATTATTATTATTTATGTTTTTTAATTCTATTTATTCTATGTATTTTACTGACATGTTGTGATCCGCCCCGAGCCCACTTATGAGGGCGGGCAGGATATAAATCAAATAAATTAATAAATCACCAGAGTGTCATGGGATGGATCTACAAGTACATGTACGCTTCTCAGGTAATGTAAGAACCAACCCTTATTTAGGTACCTTATGGATGGATTTCAAAGGCTCAGAGGACACAGAGATCCCATCGGCAGGATCCTGGCTTATGAATACCACTGAAAGTTTAGGACGTTCTTTCCCAATTCTAACATCTCACTCGGGATTTTTTATATGTCCAGTGGTATTTTCAAGCAGCCAGCTAGCATGGTGTAGTCGTTGGAGTGTCAGACGAGCACCTCGGGAGACCCAGGTTCCCATCTCCCCTTCTGCCTGGTGACCTTGGCCCAGTCGCACTCCCTCAGACTAGCCCAGGGTTGCTGTGAGGGTAAGATGAGGGAGAGGAGAAGGATGTGAGCTGCTCTGGGCCCCACTGGGGAGAAAAGTGGGGCATAAATAAAGTATAAATAAAATAAATCTTGCACACCCAACTTATTTCAATGGGCTTTTCATTTCTCCTCCTTTGACAACTGTCTCCATCTCCCGCACTAGGTATCCTGAAGCCATGGTCAGTACCCAGCTTAAAAGACAGCCCCTTCCCTCCGGCCGCCTACACCAAGCAGTGACAAGCACCCGAACCCACAAAGAGACAGCGACTGCTACAAGCCAATGAGGATCAACATGTCGTATATGGAAAGGGAACAGCTGGCTGTCAACTTACAGAGATCACCTTCAGCTTCATCTGCTTAGTGCCCCCGGCAGCCGGCAAAATCTCCTCTCAGACCGGAGCAAACCGTGGCCCAGAACTGTGTCACCAGGGCTGACCTCCAGACCACCTCCCAGGGCAGGGAAAACCGAAAACTCTCCTACTCCACAAATCTGACAGGATCCACTCAAGGTAAATCCATGGCAGAATACAGCTATCTCCCTCTCCTGGTCTTGAAATCTACTACTCATGCTGTCAAAATCCTAATCGAAAAATCAGATTAATTAGATCTACGTTTTTTGGGGGTGTGATCTCAGAGGAATTTAAGAATACCGTTTTAAACAGAACAAAAAAAAATGTTGTGTGATTTTATCTGCTGTTCTATAATCCTTTTCTTTTATCTTTTCAAAGCCCTTTAGAAAGAGATAAAAATACTTGAAAAGGAATCAAGCCCTCAATTGTTTTTAAACATCGCCAAGGGTACTTCACAGTTTTTCTAGCGATAATCACATTAACTTATCAGCAGAAAATAAACGGATGGGTAATGCCTTTCCCTATATGGGAATTCATTTGGTGTTGTTTCTACCCCATGTGGTTATTTTTAAGAGTCTTATAAGGATGAAAACAAAGACCAGCTGATCTTTCTCAAGTTTCTCAAGTCAGCCTTTTGGGTACATCACTTAAAGCCCCCTTAACAGAGGGTTTTGATAAAGCCTGGCAGAAACAAGAACTTTAGCTGACATCTCAATGTGCTTATGAGCTGAAACGTAACTACCTGTTAACATTCTTAACAGGTACATCACCCAACTCAGGACACAGAAACTTTCTGTAGTACTCTACAGGTGTAGAGTCTAATTCAGGGTCTAATTCAGGTCAGAACCACAACATGCAGGCAGAAGGGGATGGGGACCTTCCTCCTCCTACCGTTTTCCTGACATGAAATCACCCCAGGGAATATAGCTGCCAACCCCCAAATGGGGGGTTGGAGATCTCCTGGAACTACAACTGATCTCTGGATTACAGTAACCAGTTCCCCTGGAGAAAATGTCCACTTTGAAGGGCATTATACCCCACTGAGGTCCCTCCCACCCCCAAACCCCACCCATGTCAGGCTTCAACCCCCAGATCTCCAGGAATCCCCCAATCCAGCACTGGCAAACCCTGTCTTGCTCTGGTGGGGGATGCACATGTTTGGATATGGCCACAAGTTGATAGTGGAAAGTGCCATCTCGAGTTGCAGCTGACACATGGCAACCCTGCAGGACTATCAAGACAAGAGACATTCAGAGGTGGTTTGTTACCGCCTGCCTCTGGACCTCCTTGGTGGTCACCCATCTAAGTCCTAACCGGGGTCGACCCTGCTTAGCTTCCAAGACCTGATGAGACTGAAGCCGCCTGAGCCATCCAGATCAGGTCAGACAGACAGAGGAGGTTTGCCTTTGCCTGCCTCTGCATAGCAGCTCTGGACCTCCTTGGTGGTCTCCCATTCTGGTACTAACCAGGGCTGACCCTACTTAGCTTCCCAGTTCTAACAAGACCAGACTAACCTGGGCCATCTAAGTCAGGGCAGCTACCAGTCAGTCTCCCCAGTAGTTTACAGAGCATATCTGTGACCCAGCCTGGGGATGTTCCCAAGAAAACCGTAATGTGTTCTTAGGCCTTACTACAGGTGCCCTGGTAAGAGACCAAATTCCATACATACACAGCCATACACACAGCAGAGGCGCCCTGCTCTATCCAGCTGTTCAGTGCACCTCCAAGTACTGCAGAAAGCCTGAGAGCAGCCCTCCAGAAAGATCTTAATATCCTTTAAACGAATAAACTTCTCTCTGTTTCAAAAGCAATTTAGGAGGGATGCCATTTGAAGAAAACACAAGTTTAACCCCCCTTGAGTTCACAGAACTTGTTCGACAATTCTGAAAAGAAAATGTTGAAGGGACCAAAAAAGAGAGAAGTTTTAACATTACAAGTATGATTCAAGCTAATATCTGAGCACACCCGTGAGATACACCCAAAGTATCCACTGAAGCCAAAAATAGAATGTGTTGACGACAGGCCAGTGTGAATTCTCCTGGATTTGCTGAGCTGCTCCGGCAAAGGGGAAGTGAATGCCAGAACCAGTACTGAGTTTCAGCAAACTAATCTAAAGACAATACGTTGACCGTGGTCCACAGATTCGGTTTGGAAACAATTCAGATCCAGCCACTCTGCTCCCTCTTTCAAAGTAACACCAGTCCCAGTCTTTGTTTTGATTTCCTGCCAACATATGTTCAGTTAACGCTCACAATGCAAAATGTATAATGTGACTCATGTCATAGCCAGCCCCCGACATTATTAATTGTGTGCAAAAAGGTTTCATCTTTAGGGCCCTTTTCAGAAAGCCTATCTATTCCGTTTTAGTAAATGGTTACTAACGGATTTTTTCTTGTCATTTCAGACAGATCCATTTTAGTAACCTACTAAATCTGAAAAACACAGTAATGAAGGAATACACACACAAAAAAACCCTGATTAATTATTTTTAAAGATGCAATACAAATACAAAATCGCCTGACTCTCCCTGACCTGGAAGATGCCAAATTGGCCGCCGCCAGGTCCTTCTCAGTGGCGGCTCCACACTGGTGAAATGAGCTCCTGGAAGACATCAGGGCCCTGCGGGACTTTTTACAGTTCCGCAGGGCCTGTAAAACGGAGCTCTTCCAACAGGCTTTCGATTAGGCGCCACCACTGATAATTATATCTGAACCATCATGTCCTGCATAAGAACAATCTTGGATGCTGGCTACAGGGGACCATCATACAGCAATCGCCACCTCTATGCATCTGCACTTTATACTGTGATTATGTAATTTTAATGTAACTTATTGAACTGTATAGTGCATCTGTGTTTTATTGGATTTTAACTTGTACACCGCCTTGAACCTGTTCGCGGGCAAGGCTGGATAGCAATCAAAATGAATAAATACATACATACGAACATACTGAAAAGTACTGAGTTCTAGGTGCCATGGACGAGTGAGACAGCATAGTGATCAGCTCTTTAGTTTATTGGTACACAGTGGAAATAACTTGGAAGGTTTCAAGTATTTCTACAGACACAGGCAGTGCTTGCCATCTGGCCAATTATTTGTAAAGCAATGTGCAAACTGACCACTTTGAACTGCACTGGGTGGGAAGTGACCATGGAAGTTCCCTCTGAGGTCCTGAGTCTGATTCAGACATGCAAGCCACCGTCTGATGCTGCAACCCTCAAGTTGGGAACCTGCATGTGAGAACCAGCGTGGCATGGATACATGTTTAGCAGAGAACAATTCTGCCTGCAGTATTTTGTACAATGCTCACATCAAGGCGATAAAATGGCCAATATATACGATTGGTCTTCTAACACAGTCATTTCCATTTAAGTCAAGTGAGATATTAAATAAAGGAAAGGTATTTAAATATTATGTTTACAAGAAAGTATAGAAGAGAACAAACACAAAACAACCCCTTGAATTTGCTGAATTTGTACAGAGACAAACACCTCCACAGCCACCCTGTCAAAATCTACAAGAGTGGCCTTCAAACACATTGGTTGTAATTCAGATAAAGCGAGCTATTCCTAAATCCACTGAAACGAATGAGTCACAATTAAATGCTTGAGTCCCACTGCTTTCAATTAAATGTCCAGTATGTGTAACCTTCTCTAGAGTGGCCTGATAAGGGCACAATGCATACCGCTATAATAAATGTTTTTAATCCTGGTTCAAATTTGTCAACAATTTTACTACAATGAAAATGCCTGGACACTGAGTATACGGCTGTCGTTCCAGGTCCGCTAACTGAGTGTAACTGGTTTCACTGGACGGCTGTCCATGCGCTACATCATGATGTCCACCAACACCTGTCCCAGGGCCCACCAAGAGTTTGCAGGAAATGGGAGGGCCTAGATGGGGCTTTTGCACAACCGGTCTTCTGATTGGCCATGAAGACTTTTAAAAAAAAAGTTGCTTCAGCAACAGCTGCCACCACAGCACAAGGATCTTTACTGCAAGGTAGAAGATGTGTATGCAACAAAATATTTTAACACAACACGTTTATTTTAAAAGGCATCCTGTTAAACAGAACTTCTGCCTGAAATGTTGAAGGGTTACTGAAGAGTTATGCATAACCTCGCTCCCTGACATTTTGTGGTTGGCGCCACCTCCTGCGGCAGCCATTTTGTGGCTGTGCCCACCACCCTGTGTCAGAATTCTAAAGGTGTCCGCAGGCTCACAAGGGGTTGGGAGCCCTTGCTCTATATACTGGTGTCAAACTGCTTTGAGAAGGTCTCTCTCAGTCCTTTTCCTGCCAGGAGAAATGTGGTCAACAAATAGATGAGCAGAACAGAAGGTCAAAGTAGGACACCTAACAGAAGTCCAACCACGAAGCTATGTCCTCTGGCACTACAATAGTTTTTGCAGTTTGGCAAGGAAGCTGTTAAATACCTGGCTGTCAAGACAACTCGGTTTAATTGTGAAAGGCAGTTTTCCTTCATACATGCCATCTACAGATATGGACTTTCAACAGCACAATTTAGAGTGGAAGGCAACTCTGGTAAAAGGCATGAAATGTGTGTCTCTTGAGCAGTTTCCTTTTCTTCTTGTACCCGCCTGAGCACAAGTTAGGCAATCTGAACTATCTGGCATCACCTGCAAAAAGACGTCATGTCTTGTGTTGTTCCATATTTTTTAGCCCAACTGAAAAGGAACTGAATCACCAGCTCTGCTTAGAAATTATTCCAAAACTGCACACACACCTATGTGCTAACAAGTGTTCAGCCAAATCTGTTTAGATTAAAACTGCTAATGAAAGACAGAATTGCTTATCTCAGCTTTCCTTTTCAGGCTCTTTATTAGATTCGGTTAAAATATCATTGAGGGTTGAAGACTCTTGGATCCAAAAGAATTTTTTTAAAAAAAATGCATCCTGTTCTCTCCACCAAAGTCCTCAAGGCAGCTTACAACAGAACAAAAACAAATTTAGCAAATGCAAAATGCAAGTCAATATGTTAAAATTCCTGCATCAAAATACACACAAACAAAGCAACAGAACGAGCCATAAACAGTAGCAGAAGTAGCCAAATCTATTTATGAGCCTGAGATGATAAATCCCTACAATAATAAATAATAAATCCCTACAACAATAAAAACAGCATTAGCTGAGTTCAGGACACCAAAAACACTAAACAACCAAACTGAAACATCAGTAGCAGACTTGGGAAAATGAAAACAGCAGATAAAAGGACACAGATGAAGAATACTTTAGGAAACACATTATATATTAGGAGATGCCACAAATTTTGCAGCGAACCTTTCCTTTCCTTTTATGACATGGCTCTTTTGGCCTCAGCCTTCAGCCTAATCCCACATAGAGAGGCTGTTCAACAGTCAACTCTCTTGCCCTGTTCAACTTTCCTGATCAGACTCTGAGCTGAGTGTTCCCCCTAAGCTGAGTTAGTGTGAGCTAGCTCACAGTTTCTTAGCCTCCGGCTCACACATTTTTGCAATGGCTCAGGGAGGATGGCTCCAGAGCAGACTAATTTATGCAGCAGCCAAATCGCTGGCTCCCAACTTTAATGCCAGTAGCTCACAGAGTAGAACTTTTGCTCACAAGACTCCACAGCTTAGAGGGAGCATTGCCAGAGATATATTCAGCTTGTGTTGAGCAACTGTGATCTGGGCTTCTGATCACCACCCCAAAACCCGCAGCATCGCAGCAAGTCAAGAGGCAAGTCGAGGTGCAGCACAGTTTCCAGGATGAGAGATCGGAAAGATCCAACATCTCCAGCAAATCAAAAGCCAGCTTCCAGCTGATCCCGCCTCAGCTTAGAATCGGCTTCAGATGGTTGCATGTGGCTTGCTCTTGCAAAAAGATGCAATCACGTTGCAAACAGAATTGTCAATCAGCTGGCTGCCTAATCACTGCTGGTGAATGGGAATTTTGCCAAACTAGCGGGTGTTGAAGTATCCCTCATCATATTTTGGGTTGGACCCTCCAGCTCATCCGCTTGAGCTTCTTCAATTGCCCCTCCTCAGTTTAGACCCCATCCCTTTAGGGCTTTTATCCATACAAGTCCCACAATCCCCAGCATCGTCTTGTTTGATTGCCAAAAGAGACCTCCCTCTCCACTGGAAAAGCAGCCAAGATCTAGCTCACTGCCTTCTGTAAATGGTTTGTTGAACAGACACCACTCTCAGCCAGGGTAAGCCAACATTTTCCTCTTCAAGCTGCTTCTTTCCATGTTTATACACAAATCCTGCCAACTACTGAAAAGGGAAGGGAACACAGTACCCTTAACGGCAGGAGGGAACCACAGCGTTGCAGAGATGACCCCTTCAGCACTCTGCTGGTGCTCAACTACCGAGTGGCTAGCAGAACCCAGCATGGGTGCAGGGCTGGTGACGTGCAATGCTGGTGCAGGAGTCACACAGGACTGCTGGGCAGAGATGTATGTGGGAAAGATAAGAACACCAGAAGAGCCCTGCTGGATCAGATCAGTGAGGGTCCATCTAGTCCACCCTCCTGCCTCACACAGTGGCCAACCAGCTCCTCTGGAGGGCCAACAACAGGGCAGAGAGGCTGAGTCCTTCCCTTGAAACTGTCTCCTGGCACTGGGGCTCAGAGGTTGACTGCCTCTGAACATGGAGGTTCCCATCAGTCACCATGGCTGGTAGCCACTGAGAGGCCTCTCCTCCAGAAATCTGTTTCATCCCCTCTTAAAGCCACCAGTGCCTGTGGCTATCCTCTGACAAGAATCTTCTGGTTAACTGACCATGGGATGCAACCCCCAGTTCCAACTGTTTTGGACAATGTTGGATCAGCACTGTTTTTCAGCCATACTGAGCCATGCCCAGTCAGGAACCTGAATACAAAGGTGCCCAGCAATGCTTCCTCTAAGCTGTGGAGTCTTGTGAGCAAAAAATCTACTTTGTGAGCTACTGGCATTAAAGCTGTGAATGAGCAATTTGGCTACTGCATAAAGTAGTTTGCTCTGGAGCCATCCTTCCTGAGCAAAGACAAAAATGTGTGAACTGGAGGCTAAAAAACTGAGCTAGCTCACACTAACTCAGCTTAGAGGGAACACTGGTGCCCACGCGCCATCCTGGTCACAGAGTGACACCGGCTCTTTTAGTTCCTGCCGTCTGCTTCCAGCAAGGCTTCATTTAAAAGAGCAGCAATTCACGCTGTCGCATCACAACAGAGGCCCTTCCGTTTGTGCCGAGCTAGCAGGATTTGATACACATGAGTGGCTTCCCTGTCCATCGGCTTCACTTGGCTTCCCTCTGGGACAGCAATACTCCAACTCCAAATATTTTCAGTCACTGACGCAGCAATAATGACAGTTGCGCTGGCCAAGAGCTCCATGAAGTCAAGCAATAATATCTGCTCTTAAAATACAGTCTCTAGCTGCTGGCGGGCGATCACTCGGCTCCCCATCTCAAATTAGCAAGCCTCACCCAGTGTGGCAGATCTAACTGCTGTGCTCCGCTGGGCTGAGCAAAATCTCATTGCAAAGCATTCTGGCAGTGCTACCTGAAAATCTGCAAAAAAAGTTTTCCCCCTGGGCTTTCCGAACGCATGAACAAAACAAAACAAAGCCAATAACTGGGGCAACCATGAAACTCCACTTGTGGAGCAAATCAAGATTTCTTAGGATCACAGATCAACCAAAACGGCAAATGCAATCCAGAAATAAAATGGTGAATCACGCTGAGTCGCACAGCAATGTTGAGCATGAATCGAATATGGAAGAGCAAGGACATCAGCCTAGCAACCAAATGCAGATTAGTCTGTGCCATTGTGTTCCCCACAGCAACCTATGGCTGCGAAAGTTGGACCATGAAGAAGGAAGACAGGAGGGAAATCGACTCATTTGTGCTGTGGTGCTGGAGAAGGCCCCTGCACATTCCTTGGACAGCAAAGGTGACCAACAAGCAAGTACTGGAGCACATAAAACCAGACATGTCATTGGAAGGAAAAATCACAAAACTGCAACTGACTTGTTTCAGCCATGTCATGTGGAAGAACTCCCTAGAAAAAGCAATTGTGCTTGGATTGGTTAGCTGCAAAAGGAAACTGGGCCGCCAAAGAACATGGTGACTAAACACTATAAAAGTTGACACCAGTCTGAGCATGGAACAACTCAAAGAAACAGTACAAGATCAGAAAACATGGAGAGAGCTGGCCCATAGAATCACCAAGAGTCAGACATGACTGAATGGTTAACAACAACAACAGCAACAATATTTACAACTCCACAATGGTGAGGGTTTCCTGTCCTGAAGCAAATGACATCAGAACTTCTTTACAAGGTGTGGTGATGATTGCGAGTAATTAGGGCTCACAACTTACAGGTAGTACCTAGAGATCACCCAGAATTACAGCTGACAGAGATCAGATGACAGAGATCAATTCCACTGCAGAAAATGGCTGCTCTGGATGGTGGACTCTACGGCACGGTACTCCACGGAGGTCCTGCGCCAGGCTCCATCCTCAAAATCTCTGAGAATTCCCAAGCCAGAGTTGGCAACCCTAAGTGGCCTGGTGGTGGAAAGTGCTGTCAAGTCACAGCTGACTTATGGCGACCCCCATAGGGTTTTCATGGCAAGAGATGTTTGCCTTGGCCTGCCTCCGCATCACAACTCTGTTATTCCTCGGTGGTCTCCCATTCAAGTACTAGCCAAGGCTGACCCTGTCTGAGATCTGATGAGAGTGTGCTAGATTGGGCTTTGGGTTTAAAAAAAGGTTGCACATATCTGTGAAAGACCGTATACTTAACATGCAGTCTTCTTCCACAAATGCATGCAATGCTTTTGGATGCCTTCTCAACTACTAGCAATCATCAACACACCTTGCAGTAATGAACTTCACAAGTTAATTACACCAGTTAGCAAGGAGAGCAAAACAGAGCCTCCATACTCGTGCCGGGCTCAGAGCCCACTGATAGTGTACAGGCAGGGGCCACCATTCCCACCCACCCACCTCTGGTGTGTGCTGATTTCAGTGCACCGTGTCCCCTGCAGGGGGTTTATTGCAGGGAATATCAGCTGCTGGGTCATCTTCTAGGAAAATGTGCTAGACTAGAAGGACCTTGGTTGGATCCCATAAGGCAATTTCCAGGACTGGGATTCACAGTTCTAAAAACACTGATATGATCCTTTAATGCCTGTGGAGGGAAATGCACACCTGCCCAATTCAAAGCCCACTTCTTGTGCAAACAAACAGGAATTGCACATACAGCTAAGATCAAAGCTTCAGTGGAACTCCTTGTTCGAAAGGGTTTCTCTTCATTTGGTGAACTAAAATTATTTGCACGTAATGAACATGTAAGAATTATTCTGATTTTTCTTTCCTGACAGGCCAGATTGGTACAGCGGTGTCAGAACAACGGAGTAATCTGTCCCTATTATATAAAAGCCAGGTGGGGTGGCAACATTCCATGTGCTCTCATTGGCTGTAAAATGCTCTCCCTCAGCCACTGGCCCATCAGTCGCCACTCAAGAGTATTTGCACGCCATTGGCTGGGTCTGCTCCTCTTCCCCGCCCACTCCCCTTTCAGCCACTGTTTTCTGTCAGAAGCACTGCCTCCCCAGACGAAGACACTTCTCTTGCTCAGCTCCTGGGCGGGACAAAGTTTTCCCTCAGTAGCTGTTGTGAGGAACTCATAGGGTTGCCAGCTCCAGGTCAGGAAGCCAGTTTAAGGAAGCCAGAGATTGGGGAGGGGAGAGGAAAGGCCTCAGCTCAACAGAATGCCATAGAGGCCAGCAGCCAAAGCATTCTCACTTTTCCCTCAGTGGCTGCTGGTAAGCAACCACGCTTGGTTCTGTCAGTAAAAAGACAAAGAAACAAAAACCTTTCTACGCCTTTGTGAGGAACTCATTGGGGCCAGTCCATTGCCAGCTCTAGGTTGGGAAATTCCTGAGTCCTTCCCCCACCCCTCCCAAATGCTGCCCTCCACAGGATCCACCCCCCAAATCTCCAGGTATTTCCCTACTCAGAGCTGGGAACCCTACTTTCCCCTCGGTGCCTGCTCCTGGTCAACCCCCCCCCCCCCATGACAGCCAATGTAACGTGGCAGTCAGGGCTTCAGAGCACGGTAGAGGCCGCAGATGGGGGGGGGGGGGGAGATGAAAAGCTGAACAGTGAGGGGAAAATAAAGGTCAGTTGATGCTTGGCTGGAAAGGACACAGGGTTGCCAACTCCAAATGGGAAATTCCTAGAGATTTGAGGGATGGAGCCTTGGTGAGGATGAGGTTTGAGGAGGGGTGGGGCCTCAGACAGGTACAATGCCATAGACTCTGCCCTCCAAGCCAGCCATTCCATTTGGGGAACCACTGTTGCCAATCTCCAGGTGAGGGCTGGAGATCACTCAGAATTACAACTACTCTCCAGATGGCATTAATTAGTTCCCCTGAAGAAAATGGTGAACTCTGTGTCCTTATACCCTGCTGAGGTTGCCGCAGCAAATTGACGCAGAGTGCCCAAGTCCTTGGCACTCTCACAGAGCCTCTTTCTAGAGCGCGTTGTATTTATTTCCACAACAGGCCTCATTCCTAGTCTCATATACATACCACAGTTTCTGATCTAAAAATGTTCCAACTGCACTTCACTCATTCAGACACTTTTCCATTTAAATAAGTGGAAGTTCACTTACCAATGCAGGCATGGACTCTGACCGACAGCTGGGTTCTCAGAATTATACTGTGCTTTTTGCCCCTCCTGGGGAAGGAAAAAAGAGAGAAAACTTGAGATGAGAGCAGATACTAAATACACCTAAAGATCCAAAGCTCAGAGCCTCCATGCATAAAGCGGTCTTCAATCCATGGGCTGGGATTCTTGGGCAGATTACAGAGTCCCCCTTCTGGGTCCCAAGCTCCTACACAGCTGCTGCCTCTTTTGGGCTGCAGGAGAAACAATCTGCTGCTAATTGGTTTACTTCGTTTATGCCCCACCTTCCACCCCAGGAGAGACCAAAGGTGGCTCACACCCTTCTCCTCTCCTCCATGTTATCCTCAGAACAATCCTGTGAGGCAAGTTAGGCTGAGAGGTCATGAGTGGCCCCAGGTCACTCAGCGACCTTCCATGACTGAGTGGGGATTTGAATCTGGGTCTCTGGGAGCCTAACCGCTATACCGTGCTGGCTCACGGGCCAATGCATGTGCGCAGACAGCAAGGATACCAGGCCTTTCTTTGCACACCTGCTGGGCAGTGCACAAGGGCACACACTGGTGGGCTGACTTCCTTTTTAGTGCAGGCAAGCCCAGAGATTCCCCCTTCCCAAAAATCTCTCCCTTGCCTCCCCTCTTTCCTCCTCCACCTACCTCACCTGCCAGTCAGGTCCTTAATGCTCCATGCATGTGCCTGCAGTATGGAGCCCCCTCACCCCCCAAAAGTTAATGTTTCACAAGTGTGGGGGGGAGGTCTCCATGCAGCAAACATGACCAAGGAGAACTGGATTTGGATTTCTGGTGGAGGTGGAGAGCGGCCAGGCTGGGCTGCGCCATGCAGGAGGGCACTAAAGCAAGGAGAGCATTTGGGGGAAGGGACATCCTCAGAATTCACTTGTGGTAGCTTGTTTCTCACTATAGTATGCCTCCTGGCCCTCGTGTTTCCTCCCCCAGCTCTTTTAATCTCTTGCCTTTGACCCCGAAATGACTACGCTCATAACACTGACTCTTTCCATCATGTGGCACAGAAGTCACCTTGTTTCTTGTTCTACCTGTAGTAAAAAGGCCATCCTGAATAATTTGCTCTGCATTGTCTGCAGCCCTGTGGAACCCCACAAAACACCCCCCAAAACCCAGCAGCCATGACACAAAACAAGTGGCATTAAGAACAGAGTGGCTTGCTGCTCGGTAGGATTTCATTTACTGGGAATGTCCAGAAATTTCAGGGTCCTGAAAATCTTATTTAAAAACACTAGCGAGGCCCTTTCCTTCCACTTATGGGCTGCTTGCATCTGTCAAGGAGGATCTACTCCAAAGACTTAAAAAGTGTTTTAATAGACATTCTATCTTCTCAGGACAATTACCCAGAAATTCAGTGACAGTTTAAAGACTAACAAAATTTGTTCCTGCATTAAGTCTCTGAGTCAAGAGTTCACTTCATCAGGCGCATCTATGACTTGTCGCTCCGTGGGACTTTAAGGTACCCCTGGCCGGAAACACAGCAATATGATGGCTGACAGAGGAGAGACACTGCTGGGATCTCATGCGTGTGTGTGTTGGGGGGGGGGGGGATTTCTCCAGAAAAAGATAACCTACCAGGTAGAATGAAGGGAACAGCAATGAAGAGGGAGTGGATCCCTTTGCCTGGGGAGAAGAGAACCTTTCTAATAGGAGGTGACTAAGCACTTACACTGGAACAACTCTCTACAGGACTGCACTGATACCCCTAAAATAAAGACAAATTAATTTTGCAACTTCCAGAGCACAACTTACTTTTATATCTAACATTTTGGTAAACTAGATGGAGGAAAATAGGAAGTCTTTATTTCAACCTCTCCTCAGCTGTTGCAAATTGGCATTTATGTGCTCAATGTATTTTGTTTTCTTTTGTAACCAGCAAAATGGCTGTGCTAAGTACAAGTTAAGCTCTTTTTAATTCAATCTGTGGTTCTGTGGTCTTTCTGCACCCTATGAATTGGCGCATTTTGTCTGCACTAACCAGAGAATTAAAAAGACGTGTGTGGTTTTTTTGTTGCTGTTTTTTTTTTTTAAGGTTCCAGGACACATGGCTTCCACCTCAGGCTTCATCCCCCAGAACTGGCCTTGGGCCCAAAAGTAAACTGATCTACATGGCAAAGGGAGAAATGCACATATACCCTGTTGGGAGTGACCTTTTATTTACTACGGGAAGTAGACCTACCAAATCTGACTTTCTCCTGCTGGTAGCAACAGGAAGAGCTACTAGACAGAACTAGGGCTGGGGATCACCTGGATTCTGGGGGTGGAGCCTGAAGAGGGCAGGGTTTGGGGAGGGGAGGGAACGTCAGTGGGATAAAATGCCGCAGAGTCCACCCTCCAAAGCAGCCATTTTCTCCAGGGGAACTGATCTCTGTCACCTGGAGATCAACTGTGATAGAAGAACTCCAGGCCCCACCTGGAGGTTGGCAACTCTATGGAAGACTAAGGATGGCAAGGGAGACCGTAAGGTGCTTGGGCAACTCAGGACCTTGGCTCAAGGTAAAGCCCCACCCACGTAACAGGGGTCAGCCTGCAGAGGCTGTTTTCCCACAGAGAAGGCGGGGGGTCCCTGAAACACGGTGGGCTTTCTCCCTGATGGGGACCCAAAACAACTTGCAACGTCATTTTCCCTTCCTTCATTTTATCCCAACAACAGAGCTGTGAGGTGGGCTTGGCCGAGAGTATGTGACTGGCCCAAGGAGGTCACCCAGCCGGCTTCTGTGGCACAAGGGAGGATGTAAACCTGGTTCTCCCCGATTCCAGCCTGACACCTGAACCACGATACCTCCCTAGCTTCCACTGCGTGATGACTTTCTCAGCAACCCTAAATAACTACTGCTGTAAGAAAGGAAATCTTATTGTGCGGCAGCTTAGAACACAACATCAATATTGTTTAGAATATTCACACAATTTCTAAGTACAAACGGCTTTGTTTTATCAAAACAACTGGAAATACACCTCGGTTCAGGGACACGATTTCGTGCTCCTGTCCTGCAGGGTCTCCCAGTCTCTTTTATCCCCCCCCCCCCCCGGGTTGAGGGGAAAATTAAATAAATGCTGGAAACAGAAACTACAAACTCTGACATGAAACAAAAGATTTTAGAATCTAGAAGCAGACCAACAGGAAGACCTCAGCATTATTACAAACAACAGAGGAAGCTCGTAATGTACGGCCACCATTAGCAGAGTAAGAAACTGCAAGTCTTTTCCTGGATGGCCCCAAGCAAGCCTGGTTTTGTCAGATCTCAGAAGCTAAGCCGGGTCGGCCCTGGTTGGTACTTGGGTGGGATGCAGAGGCAGGCAGTGGCAAAGCGCCTCTGATAGTCTCTTGCCTTGAAAACCCCTTGAGGGGCCTCCATGAGTCAGGGGTGACCTGCGATCACTTCCTCCCCCCCCCCAGGATCCTGCCAGACAAACACAAACCCATCTGCAACAGCAGAAGAGCTCTCTTTCCCCTACAGTTCTTTCCCCCCCTAAAATCAGGTGAAGTTGGGGGCAACGCCTGATGAATTATGCAGCACTGCTTCTCCTTTTAAGTAAAGAAGCAAACAAAACCACCCACCAGTCCGGGGGTCTCTAGCATGGTGCCCACTGGCGCCATGACACCCACAGACCCCCCCCCCCCAAGTGTATTTAGAAAGTGGATGGGGCCAGGTAGGGCTTTTGTCCAGCAAGGCTTCTGACTGGAAATCTGATTGGCTTTTAAAAACTGGTGCTCTGACAGCAGCTGCCTCCACAGCTCAAGGATGTTCTCTGCGTGGCAGAAGGTCAGCTATTTTGTGGCAGCCATTTTTTGTAGCTAGCTCCACCTCCTGCAGCAGCCATTTTGTGGCTGCCACCTCCATGCTCATGGGCTCAGGAAGGTTGGGGACCCCTGCACCAGTCAGTGACACACTTTGGTTTGACCTCAGTTACCCCCGCTAGAGAGCCTCTGATGTTCCCGCCCACGCCACCAGGCACCGCGAGGGTAAAGAGGAAGCTGATTCGCACTATTACCTTGGATCAGTTCTTATAAAAGCTGTGGAAAGGGCAAGGGGTGGCGGGCCGCAGCCTCTGCTAATGCTCTGATGCTGCTCTTGCTCAGCATGCAAGGAAAGCATCACTCACAGGCTGGGATGGAAGACCGAGTGGCCAAAATATATTGTGCTAAGTAATCTGCCTTCATTCAGTGCTGGTTTGCAAGCAAAAGCACGAGCAGCGCGACGAGAAGGGACAGTGTTCCCAGTCCGTGCAGACCTGGCACATCCCTCATCATGCAGAGCAGGATGCGGTGGGATTCCCTGGAGCGCACCACACTTTTTTTAACAATGTGTACAATTCTGGACACAAAACAGCACCTGTTTGTGCCTGTAGATACTAGAGGGAGTGAAGTTATCCAAGGACAGGGTCCCACAGAGACAATTGTGGGATTTATTATTTATTTATTAATTTTATTTTTATAATTTATTATTTTATTTTTATTTATTTGTTTAGACTTTTAGTCTGCCCTTCCCTGCAAGCAGGGCTCAGGGCGGTTTACAACAAGGTAAAAACAACAGAAAATTAAATTAGGCTAAAACCATAATGAAATACCATACGATCAATATACTCAACATATAAAGATAGTCTGTTCCAAGACGGTAAGAATTCTAGAAAAGACTGCAGCTTCCCCTGGGGCTAACAGAGTGCCGCCATATATGGTTCTGAACGGATGTGCAAGGCTGACGTAGGAACTGCCCCCTCGACTACAAGCTCAAGTCTAATGAAGCAAATTTAGGAGGCTTGATGAATCCATGAACCAACACATCACAAGAAAGGAAGATGCCCATCCAGTTAACTATTTAAGTCACAAACTCGGTCAAGTCGGCAGACCCGTTGCCAGGAGACTGTCAATCAAAATTTTCCTCCCCTACTTAGCAGCAGTCCCCCACCCCACCCGGAATGGAAGTTTGGTTACCACAATCACAGGTTTATCCTGCAGGGCATCTAAAGAGCTTAGAGTGGTGTTTGTGGCTTTCCCCCACCTGCCCCCATTTCATCCTCACAACAACTCAATGAGGTTTGCTTAGACTGAAACAGAGTGACCTTACCCAGACAGCTTCGTGGCAGAGTGGGGGTCTGAATCTAGGTCTTCACAGTCCCCGTCAAACATTTTAATCATTCTGCCAGCTTCCATGAAAAAGAAAAACCCTTTGCCTTAGACAGACCCTGTCCTGAGCACGGCAAAAACATAATCCTTCTGCGGGTAAACTGACCACCTGGCTAAGTCACCTGATGCTCCTGAAGTTCAGTTTACCTCCTGGCTGCTTCCCAAGGATACTCTATAGCAGACAGTGCAGCTAACGTTAAATAAATACTACTGATTTGCTTGAGTACTCTGGGTGCAAAATTACATTTCTTTGCCACATAATCGGTGCACAGACACCTGGAGCACTGCTAAAATATGTGCCCTTCCTTGATGATGAAAGTTTAGCCCAATAAGAAAACAGAAGCAAATAATCACCTAATAACAGCTCTTTGCACCAAAGATTAGTGTATGCCTTTAATTAGCCATCAATTCCTCCTTCAAAGTTGTTCAAAAAATAGGTCTAACACATTTCTCCACTCAGTTCTGGATTCAAGAGATATAAACACAGCTGATGTGGGATTAAAAACATTAATCACATGTGGAAACTAAACTCCTGGGAGGAAAGGCAGAGGAGGGAAATATGAAAACCTGTCTGCCACTTCACCAGAAAACCTTCTCAGAAACAAATAACCTTTCTGAAGCTTCTGACATCTTATCCCAGGGGTCCTAAACATGGTGCTTGTGGGCACCACAGCCCCCCACCATGCATTTCCTGGTGCCCACCAAATGTTTTTAGGAAGTGAGCCAAGGGCCAGGTGGGGCTTTGGCTCAGCAAGGTTCTGACTGGTTACTGGAGATTTGATTGGCCATGCAGATTTTTTAAAAATGTCACTTTGACCGCAGCTGCCACCACAACACAAGGATCTCTAGACTGTGTTACTGAAGTTAAGCTGCAAAAATCATTTTGTGGCTGGCTGCACCTCCTGTGACAGCCATTTTGTGACAGCCATTTTGTTGTTGCACCCACCGTCCCATGTCAGAATTCCCACTGCCCTTCTATTGCTTCTTTATAGAAAGATAATAAAACATCTTCCTTGCAGCTCTGGTTTAGTAAATTGTGGGATCTGTACATAATGGAAAAAATCACAGACAAACTGGCGACTTATTCTATAACTTCAACTGTAACTGGTTTTGATGCAAAATGGTACCCTATACTGGACTTCTTAACTAAGCAGGAGTACATTGCTCCAGCATGGAAACATTATCAAGAATGGTTATAATGTTCTCAAAATGAGGTTAATAGCTATCAGATGAAAATAACATCACTAATCTAAACTGAATGTTTTGTTATACAGTTATAATTATTGCATAAGCATATCTTTAGAACTGGCTGTTTTATCTTTAGGTATCCACATAAATTTATTATTACAGTGGTAACATTTACCTAATGTATAACTAATATTGATATTTCATTACTGTAAAACTTTCAAACTTATCACACATACTGATGTTGTATTATACTTATGTATTGTTGGATATATAAACAATAAAATCTTCACACACAAAAAAGAAAAGAAAAAGAAAACTAGAAAATACCCTTCAGCTTGTCCCCTATTAAGATGTGGCAGGCGACACGGGCAGTGCAGGGGACATGGTCAGTGGAATCCCAGCACATTATTTTTAGGTTGGTATAAAATACTGAAAGGCAAGTCTGGCTGTGCAGAAGTTATTTCACTGATTTGCTTTTTATGTAAATAAAATATGGAAAGTTTTTTTAAAAAAAGAATCCCCATTGCCCCCAGAGCCTCAAAGAGGCCGGGGACCTCTGCCTTGTCCCGGAGGGTTGCTCGTTAGCCACCCTGCTTTAGAGTTCAGGCAATACAGAAATGGTGGAGCGAGGCTGCACATTTAGAAGTCAGGCCTGCCTCAAATACATCTTTGTCTACATTCAAGGCACCAACACTAAAGCCATAACATTAATCATAACTGTGCACTGTCAAGGCTGACCCCTCTCATGGCAATCCCAGGAGGACCCTGGAGGGTTCTCAAGGCAAAAGGGGGTGCCCAGAGGTGGCCGGCCACTGTCTGCCTCCTCACGGCAGCCCCAGTCTTCCGTGGTGGCCTCCCCTCCAAGGACTAGCCAAACAGTAACATTCTAACAAACTAAAAAGATAACAAACCCATATTTGAGAGGGGAAAATTAATAATCATTTCATTAGGACTGCACAAGTGAGAGACCCACAAGAAATCACCCCCTTACTTCTTCCTCCCCCCACCCACATGCCATGGCACTTTGACAAACCCAATAAGGATCTCCGAGAATAACCAATAAAACAATATGGCCCTTAGCTTTCCATGTAATCTTACAGTGCGCCATTACTCAGCTTACCATACAAATTTGATAAGGTATCTGGGGTGATTAATTATGTTTGCTTGTTCTCAGCTTTGTTTCATGGCAGAACACTCCCTAGCTCAAAACAGCCATTCTCAGGACCTCAGTTAACCCAAGCTTATCCAAATCTTTCGTGCACCCACCCACCCTTTCCTGGGGCAATGGAGCATGTGTAATTCTCATCGTCCAAACAGCCTCAGACATTTCCCAGGCCCATTTAGATAACCAGAGCTCTGCCTGTTATGAAAAGGATCTATTTGTTTCAACGGGGAAAGATGCTAATCAACTGTTTCTTTAAAGATGTAGGCTCCATTTGACGTTTACAAACTAAAGAGACAGACACGGAATGTCCCATTGGGGCCAAGCTGATCTTCTCTTGGTGCTGTTCTTGAAAACATGATACTGCCTTAAACTGAATCAGATTTCTTGGTTCATCAAAGACAGTACTGTCTACTCAGACTGGCAGTGACTTTCCAAGGCCGGAGGCAGAGGTCTTTCACCTCACCTATGGCCAGATCCTTTTTTAAGTAAGGATGCCAGGGATGGAACCCAGGACCTTCTGCATCCCAAGCAGATGCTATATCACAAAGAAATGGCACCTCCCTTAAAAAAATTTGGTCACCATAGGCAGCCAAGGGAAACATGGCTGGCCATTGGCTACAAGAGCTCCAGGTTGATGGAGCTGAGCTGCTGCCTCTTCCCCTCCATCATGCTGGCAAGGAAAGAAGGGAAGGGGGCTTTGGAGCACATGAGGAAGTGCCATCCAGGAGGGCACAGGTGTACTCTGGCAAACAGCAGCTTCCTTCTGAAATTTTGCCCTGCGCTGAGCAAAAAATCTGGGCACTAAGGACTAAACATTTGTGTGCCAGCACATGCCAGCACAGTTTAGTGGGAACTCTGCCCAGGATCTTCTGCATGCCAAGCAGATGCTGTACCACTAAGAGACGGCCCCTCCGCTTAAAAAACTTGGTGACATGAACATATGAAGCCGCCTTATGCTGAATCAGACCTTTGGTACATCAAGGCCAGTATTGTTTACTTGGACTGCAAGCAGCTCTCCAGGGTCTTAGGTTGAGGATTGCACCTGGAACCTTGTGCATGCCAAGCAGATGTTCTATCATTAAGCCCTGGTTTAATCTGCTGGCCCAGGAAATCAACTGGTGGTAGCCCCCCGGTCTGGGGCATGTGGGTTGCTGCGCTCGGTGGGTCATCTCTGTATTGCCGCTTGGGGTTTTTATTGTGTATTTTAAGTAATCCGATTTTTATCCTTCTTATGTATGGCACTGATCTTAATTATTTGTTAGCCACCTGGAGCCAGCATTGCTGGACAGGTGGGGTATAAAGGTAAAAAAATAAATAAGCCACAGCCCTTTCTCTTCCCTTCTGGGGAGGGATCCTCCCAGTGGATCATGGACTTCTGGTTGATGGCAAGGCCAGAGTATTCTTCCACCCACTTCTGCACAAGATCCCAAATTTCATCTCTGGTATCCCCAGATCAAGGATAACAGGCAGTAGAGCTGGGAAAGAATTGCGCCTGGCCACTATCAGCCTACAGGCAAGTGAACAGGATGACTGGTAAAGTTAGCAAAATCATTGCTACGTCATTTTAAAAAAATGCCAACAGGCTGGAGAAATGATGTTGCAGGACCTCAGCCTCTCTGCCCTGATGTTGGCCCTCCAGAGGAACTGCTGGCCACTGTGTGAGACAGGATGCTGGACTAGAGGGATCCTCACTGGTCTGATCCAGCAGGACTCTTCTGATGTTCTTATACAGACTCAGCAACATATGAAGAAATGTTTTGTAAACTGAGCACTCTTTTCAAAGGACACAGAACAGTAACAAAAGCAATCACATTAGCACCGCAATCCTCGGCATGCAGACTTGAGAGGAAGAATTACTGGATGCCCTGGAACTTCTTTCCACAGCAAAGGACTGGGCTGAGTTCAACAAAATATAAGCACACCAAAATGACTTCACCTTGCATGAGTACAGAGGCAATTGTAGGCAGCCGCATTGATCCATAAAACAGTGCAAAGAAATTTTTAAATACTTGCATGATGCCTTTTTATTAAGACCAACCAAAATATTTTCCCCATCAGTCTTTGACAGGCCAGATGAGCTCCGTCCAGTGTCTTCCACCTACTCACGGTTTTGCAATATTTTGGTCAGTTCAGCTGTTCTGACAGACGACGATGGACACTTCATGCCATAAGCAGGCCCACAGACACAAGAATTTTGAATGAATTTTATATCGCTTCAAAAGATCTTAGAAACTGCAGTCCAATGAAATTCCAAGAACCCCAGCCCTACATCTCTTACCCAATGCCTCACCAAAACTACAGCAATAAAGGTTTCCTCAGAAGACAAGTGACTTAAACCAGTTTGTAGGTAACAGCTCTGTTCTCCTGAATTCTGTAGGAGTCAGGGAAAGGTATACATTCTAAGAATAATAAAAATAAGTATACATGGTATACATTCTAAGTATAATAAAAAATAAATAAATATCTGCACTAAAGGACCAAGTCAACCGTGACACTTAAAGGCCCTGTTTCAGGTACTGCGCCTTCTGAGATTAGGCAGGTGTGGCGGCCCAGGAGAGGAGCGTCTTGGTCTTCTCCCCAGAGAGATTCATCTGTCCCCTTTAGTTACCTCTTCCACCAGCGGGTGAAGACCATTTTGTTTTGTTTGGCATTCTCTCAGTGATCCTTCCTTCCTGACCAATATTTTAATTCTTACGTTTATGGTTTTGTATGTATTTTAGCTCCGCTTATAAGAGTTTTAATGATATTGGGAGGGGGGGTTTGGTTGGTTTTAAAATCTGATATATATATATATATATATATATATATATATATATATATGCTAGCTGCCTTGGTGGTCCCCATGAGGGCAAAAGGTGAGGTATAAATTTTGTGAAATACAATAAAATTATGGTAAATATGTTTCCTTCTAAACCTTTCTGGCTTTCTTATTTCAGTCTTAGAGCACATTTTTTCATACTAGAATTCCACAAGTCCCACATAAATTTCCCATAGACCCAAATATAGACACTTACCCAGAATCCTCCTGAAAACCTTCCAATTCATCCTTTTGCTCTGCCAAGGTAGACTCTAAATCCAAGTAGGCACCATTGTGAGACAACTGCAGCGCACAATCATCCAGCTGAAAGAGAAAGAATACAAAATGCTCCAGTACTCTGATGTTAAAAAATACCTTCATCCCAGACAGGCAAATCAAAACTGTAAAGCACTAGTGTTGTAAAAAATGCTGGGCAAAATTGCCCAAAATCAGATGGGTGAGATACCACCCATTCCCTCAAGATAGCAAGCCGAAAACACAAGGTCAGTATTCTAAGTAGCAGGTTATTTTTATGTTTACAATTCAGAAGTTGCTCTCTCAGGATTACTTTCTTCAGATCATCACTCCTGTTCACACAAAAAATCCCACCTCTTCATTTTTGCAGACTTTGCTTCCTCACTGGTTTCTCCACAGAACGGCAAACTTTCCCACCAGACGTAACAACCACGTAGCTACTCCTGGAACAATCGCTAATCCCAAAACGAAGACTGAAAGAGGTAATCTGTTCTGGCCCTACGTAGTCGTAACAGTGAATCAATGAACCAGGCAAAGCCATGATGAAGGATCGCTCTACAAACCAGGATGCAACACTGCGGCCTGCCATAAGCACATATATCATGCTCTGTGTTGTGGTAAAATTTACATCTACACGGTTAAAACACTTTCCCTGCTTCTCCACATGAAAGGTGACAAGTAAATCTTGTTTCGGCCTCCTTATACATGTTCTTCGAGGTACCTTTGGGACCTCAACTAAAACTAAAATTGAAATCAGCGATCCGTGGTCAAAAGCAACCACAGATAAGCAATACATCCTTACCAGGCCATTTATTTCTACCTGGTTTACAGCAGGGGTCCCAAACATGGCGCCCACGGATGCTATGGCACCTGCTGACCCCTTTCTGGATCCCTGCCAGCAAGCGTTTTCAGGAAGTGAGTGGGGCTTTTGCCCAGCAAGGCCATTGGACATTTGACTGGTTGTGCAGATTTTCAAAAATCTGCTTTGGCAGCAGCTGCCACCACAGCACCGGGATCTTCGCCGTGTGACTGAAGTCCAGCTGTACCAGCCCTTTTGTGCCTGTGCCCACCATGCTGTGCCAGAATTCCAACAATGCCACCAACAGGCTCGGAAAGGTCGGGGACCAGAGGTTTACAGCCTATGAGCAGTCTAGCTTGACACCTTCCAACAGCCACTGAGAACTGTCCTACTGTGCAGAAGAAACCCCTGAAGAAGAAAGTCAAGACTGCTCATGCAATAGGCTTCTGTCCCATATTCTCAACCAAAGAGCCTCAGGGCATCGCATACACGTGTGTGTGTGTGTGTGTGTGTGTGTGTGTGTGTGTGTGTGTGTGGACAGATAGATGGATAGATAGATAGATCAATCGATCGATAGAGATATTTATTTATTTTTGGGATTTATATCCCTCCCTCCCCACCTTACAGCAGGCTCAGGGTGGCTACCAACAGTTCCATAACATAAAATGATAAAAACATTAAACATTTCCATATATAGATATAGATATCTCAATGCTGCCTCTAAGCTGTGGAGTCTTGTGAGCAAAAATTCTACTTTGTGAGCAACTGGCATTAAAGCTGTGAGCAAGCAATTTGGCTATTGCATAAATTAGTTGGCTCTGGAGCCATCCTTCCTGAGCTAAGACAAAAATGTGTGAGCCAGAGGCTAAAAAACTGTGAGCTGGCTCACACTGACTCAGCTTAGAGGGAACACACATACATATATACACATACATATATACAGAACAGACTGAAAAGGTGAAGGCCTTCCTGGCTGATCCTTCAGGTACATCCAAATACACAAAAGAAACCACCAGACATCTGTGTATACAAAAATAAGCACAGGTAAACTTTAACCACAATTAATTATTCCAAACCACTCCACCTCCAACAGTTGCAAACATGTACCTTTGTGTAGCGTAGCGAACTTAACTGAAGGATATCCTTTACTTTATCAAGCCACTCCCAAGATGTAGGGTCATTTCTGGTTTTCTAATGTCTCACAAGAACTAACCTAGCAGTGGTATTCACGTGTATACGGTTGCCAGCCTCCAGGTGAGGCTTGGAGTTGTCCTGGAATTACAGCTGCTCCCCAGAGGCCATTTTCCCCGGAGAAAATGGCAGCTTCAGAGGAAGTATCACAGAGCCTAGAATAAGCAGAAGCCCTAGAAGGACGTCACATCCCTGCTGAGCTTCACCTCCTCCCCAGAGTCCCCCCTCCCTCAGGCAATGGCCCCAAGCCAGAGTTGGCAAGCCTACAGATGGGTGAGAATTACAAGGAGCTTACTTGGACACAGGTGGATATAATTTAGTAGAAACAACTCCAGACAGCCCCAAATGGTGATACCACATCCCACACTTTACAAATCAGCCATCTTAGCCCATTACTCCTTAGGGCTGCCAAGTCTTACTTACCGATTGGCGGGGGGGAGTCCCTCGCTGCCCGGGAGCCATCCGGGAGCCTCCCTGGTGCACGCGCTTCACATGCGCGCCCGGTGATGTCACCCGGAAGTGATGTCATCACGTTGGAGACGTTGCCAAATGGGGCGATTGCCAGAGCTTTGCCCCGGCAACATCTCCAACGTGGTGACATCACTTCCGGGTGACGTCACTACGCTGGGGAAGTCGTCCAGGCTGGACGACTTCAGGGGTGGGGTTCCCCCCGCCGGCCGAATGCCGGCCGGCGGATCGGGAACCCCTATAGCGGGGGATCCCCCGCCCCCCGGGCTGACTTGGCAGCCCTATTACTCCTTCACACATTTACAGACATCACGATTCCAGCAACACTACAAAATATTTTAAAAATTAAATTAGATTACAAGTTTTCAGCATTACATCATTGTCATTCATAACAGCATGGAAAACTGTAAACCCCCCCCCCCAATAATTCTAAAAGAGTTATGCATGGAATTGGGGAAAAAACAGAAAAGGAAAAAGAAGAAGAGGAGGAGGAGGAGGAGGAGATTGGATCTATATCCCGCCCTTCACTCACTTGGAGGTTCAGAGTGGCTTACAAACTCCTTTCCCTTCCCCTCCCCACAACAGATTTATTTCTTTAGAAAATCTGTATGCCGCTTTGCCATACCTGCTCACAGCAGCAATAAAACACAACCAATAAAAACAAATCAAGATATAAATAAACCATTCCATCAATAATTTAAAAAATATTTAAAATAATAAACACCAATATTTTATTTATTTATTTCATTTATACCCCACTTTTCCCCCACAGGGACCCAAAGCAGCTTACATTGTTCTCCTCTCCTCCATTATATCCTCACAACAACCCTGCGAGGTAAGTTAGGCCGAGAGTGTCACTGGGCGCTTTCACACAGGCTAAGGGTGTGTTCAGACAGGCAGCTAATCCCGCCATTGGCCTGGCTGTAATTTGAGCTGCATTTTTTTGATCCAGCGTTGCATAACCAGACAGCCTGCCCATGAAGCACTTCACCGTGCATGACTCCCGCGGTGGATTGTCTAGATGGCATGCACCGTGAAGAGCCGTGCGGTTGGCTTTTTAAAAAAAAATCATGTCTGCGCATGCACATAGGTGCCTCACCATATACTAGTTTTTCCGCACATGCGTGTACTAAAATGGTAAAAACACGGCCAGCGGTACCTTCCTCTAGGTACCATTTTACTTAATAAAGTTAATAAAGTTCAGGGGGCCGTCAGAAACATAACGATTGTTTGGATCGCTTGAGCAGAGCTCTGGGGACGTCGCATGTTTAAGTGGTTATGCACGCATTGCTAAGCGTTTTTTAAAATGGCAGCCATACGGGCTGATTGCGCGCTGGTGGAATGATGTGATGGTGGAAAGTCTGGCATTGGCCCATTGGCCAGCTTTAGACCAGACTTTAACCACTATCTTTTAAGTACGAATCCCCGATGGGGATTGACAGACTACTCACGGAAGCGGCATGATTCCCAGATGCTGAGGTCTGGATGTGCACTTTATATCCACCAAGCACTCATGCCTGGCGTGGCTCAAAAGAGCCATCTGAACACACCCTTCATAATGCAGTTTCAATCCACTTCAGCAACCGTTTGCAAGTGGATTTTGGCATTTCACACAGTAAAATCCAGTTGAAAAGTGCATTGAAAGTGGATTCAAAGTGCATTATTTAGTGTGTGAGAGAGGTTTTCAAGCAGAGGCTAGATGGCCATCTGACAGCAGTGCTGATTGTGTGAACTTAAGCAGATCATGAGAGGGAGGGCAGTAAATTGCCTCAGTGCTTAGTTCCTGCGGCCCTTTCTTACACGCCCAAGAAAATGCTGATCGCCCCATTGGGGTCAGGAACCAATTTTTCTCCAGGTCAGTTTGCCCAGGGATCCTGGAGGTTTTTTGTCATCCTCTGGTCGTGGAACAGGGGACACTAGGGGTGGGGGTGGGGAAGGTATTTGTGAAAATCCTGCCTTGTGCAGGCGGTTGGGCTAGATGACCCTGGAGGTCCCTTCCAACTCTATGATTCTATGATTGGTCCAAGGTCACCCAGTGAGCTGCCATGGCTGAGTGGGGATTCAAACCTGAGTCTCCCAGGTCCTGGTCCAACACCTGAGCCACTATACCACACTGGCCACGGTACATAAAACAGAACAGTCTAAAATGATACTGATAAAACAGTCCTCAGGCTAGAAGCAGAATATAAGACCACTAAAATAAGATGGACCTACTTCGTGGTAGTCAATATAATGGAAACCCTGTGAAGACTTTTTAAGTTCTAAAGTTCTGTATCATTCAATATGAGGTAAAGCATTACCGGTCCAAAGTCCATTGCCCAAGTGAGAACATAAGAGAAGTCAGTGTTGGATCAGGCCAGTGGCCCATCCAGTCCAACACTCTGTGTCACACAGAGGGAGCAGTATAAAAAGCAACTGGGATATTCCATACAGGTGTATAGCAACAGCAACGGGATACTTATGGCTGTACTAGGAGACAACTCTCCCAAGGGATCCACAGCGCACAAACTCAGTTTCCAGTGAGACTTCTTTTAAAAAGAGCATTTTGACTAAATGCACTAGAATCTTGGTTTGCACAGGCACAACCCATCACATCATTACACTTAAATCCCATTGATTTCAATGCATCTTAAATCCATGGAAACGTGTGCTGGATTAGAGCCCAAACTCATCAGAAAACACAGGGCTTTTTTTTTAAGCAACAGGTGTGGAGGATGAAAGCAACATTAGGGGAGGCAGCAAAGAAATTTCCCACTAATGCCTCTTTTTTCACTTTTTAATGGTTTGAGAGAACTCCTCTCTCATTTTTCCAGAAAGTTTTACTTCTAAACAAGCAAAAATCTTTAGCAAAAAGATTCATCAGCCTGGTTTTAATCAATCTGCAAAAAGCCATGTGAATTTTTTCAGCTGGCCGATTACCAAAAGGGGAAGGGGGGAAACCTCTTGTCCTCCCCGCCCCCCTCACAAATTTATCTCCACTGCTAAGCAACTGAGAAACGTCTAGCTCTGCAGCTCTTTTTCACAGGCAGCATTCAAAGAGAATCAGCCCACCAGAACAACACAAAAGGCAGCCCCGGAGCTGGCTCCTAACCAGCTACCTGAAGAGAATTCAATCCTTTATGCACCCCTTTTCGGAAATGACAGCAGAAATTCTCAGTTGGCTTTAAATAAAGCTAACTCATTAGCCCAGGCTTTGTTCTGGGTTCTGTGCTTTTACTGTCTTCTGCTTCAGACTGGGCCCACAGCAACCACTTGAAGAAAGGAAGCGAGGAGGGGGCCATGTGCCTCCAACAACACATGGTAGCCACATGTCCTTAAGTACCATGAAGCCTGCAGGACTCTGGCCCGCCCTCCCCACAAACACACCCATCACAAAGCCAAACGGGACATGTAAATCAAAGGAAAAGGAACACGCGTTGCCATGCCAACAAACTTCAGGGAACCTCTTCTTTTGTTTTTGTTTTTCCCCTCACAACACTTCAGTGGGTTCTCAGGCTGCATCCGAAGTGGTCTCTCCTCATCCTGTTTTAAATTCCATGCGCAAGTGGTACCAAGTTGCCTTGGCAGAAAAAAGAGCTTTATTTGCCAACAACCACTTTTTATTTGTGTTTCTTAGAGTCCCAGACTATTACAAAAGCCTCCTTCCTCCGGCTTCCTCCCCTCTTCCCGGTTCACTGAAAAAGCAAAATACATGAGTATATTCCATATTATTGCATTTTTCCTCCCGTCACATTGTTCCATCACGCCATGTGAGGCAAGAATGTTGTGTCTTTCAAGCAATGAAAAGAGTCGACAGTGAGAATAACACCGTCATGTCCCACTTTCCTTTGCCAGGGAGTCAAGTCTCCATGGATGAGCTAGAGGTGAATTCAAGGGCCCAAGATGAAGTTGAGACAGAGGAGGAGGAGGAGGAGGAGGAGGAGGAGGAGGAGGAGGAGGAGGAGAAGATTGGGTTTATACCCCGCCCTTCACTTGTAGTCTCAGAGCGGCCTACAAACTCCTTCCCAGCCACGTAATAGAAGATCCCTAGGAGGATCCCTAGGAGGCACCATTTGTCAGTTTGAGTACCAGAACTTCTGGAACACACACCTGTGGAAATGTTGCTGTCCCAGCAAACTGGGGAGCAGGTCATCATGCAGGGCTGTATTTTGTAGCCACCTCGAGCCAAGACAAAAGGCAGGGAACAAATATTTTCATAAAAATTAAATAAATAAAGGAGCTGGAAGCAAACTGAGGACTAGTGGAGCTCATCTCAAGTCCCCTGGGTGGAGACCTGACCCTGCCTGACAAACAAAATGGTCTGGTGCAGGGTTGCCACCCTCCAGATGGGGCCTGGAGATTTCTTAGAATTACAACTTATCTCTGGACTAAAGATCAATTCCCCTGGAGAACATGGCCACTTTGGAGGGGCGGGCCCGACAGCATAATAAACCTCTGAGGTCCCTTCCCTCCCTAACCCCTCCTTTTTTGCCCTCAAGTGACTTCTGATGACCCCCATGGGGTTCTCAAGGCAAGAGATGTTCAGAGGTGCTTTGCCATTGCCTGCCTCCTGACCCTGATATTCCTTGGAGGTCTCCCATCCAAATACTTGCCAGGGTTGACCCTGCTTAGCTTCTGAGATCTGAGATCAGGCTAGCCTGGGCTATCCAGGCCAGGGATCCTAAAATCCCTACCCTGCCTCTATCCCTAAATCTCCGGGAATTTCTCAACCTGTAGGTGGCAAAGCCTATCTGCTGTGGCAAGGATTTCCTACACCTGGTCTAAATGAATGGTTTTCAAACTATCGAACTTCAAGGAGTCCCTTTCTTACATCAGCTTCTCTGCCAAGGGACCACTGGCCATCTCTCTTTGTTCAGCAGAGATTCTGAGACATATTTAGTTTCACCCCGTTGTCCAAATTTGCTGGATCTCACCATCCCCCTGTATGGAGAACCCTCTCGTGGCTGTGTGGACTGCAGGGGACGGGGAGTGCCAGCTACTTTGCTGGGAAGTCTGTCCACCCTTACTGATCTCACTGAGGACGTCTTGTAACATTTTTAAAGAATTCTGGAGTACAGCCAAAACATATTTTGAAAACTAGCATTTTGAATTATATGAAACCTGAACAGGTAGCTTTAGATTGGTACTTCCAACATGTCTAACAATTTTAGCAGAGTTAATCTTGATTATTGCCTTGCTGCATTGATCCTAGTTTAGGGCTGAGTTAGAGGTGGCAAAGAGGCAACCCAGGAATGGATCCCACAATATTTTTAAACTTTGAAATGCAGGGGTGCCAGCTAAGCTGCGGCAGTGGGGGGGGGGGGGGGGAGACTACCCTACATCCTCAGTCAGATGTGCTCTCATAATTTTTATGGGTATAAATTTAATATTAATGCCTGTCTCATTGTCTGTGTGCATCTGGTGGGATGGCAAAAAAAAAAAAAAGCATACCATAGTAATGTGGCTCATCAGGTTGATGGTAATTGCAAATGAGACTCTCTGTGTGCCGTGGATTGTGTTCTGTTCTGGGTTCTATTATGTTAGCCAGAGCGGAATACAGGGCTGAAATGCTCACCTTCATGTAAGCATGTGATGAACATCATGATATGCCAACACTGGTATTCACGAGCACACAGCATATAGCTTTGTCAGCCTCTTTGGTCTGGACTTTTTAAAGAGCTTAAAATGATTTCTGACCAGAACACTTCAGGAATCACCTGCTCATGTATGGACTCTGGACATACAGCTGGAAAAAGGGGGGGGGTGGATTTGGATTCCATGAAGGACATAAATAGAACTATTTGATGGTATTCTGGTCCCTGGTACAGTTTCAAGGTTTGGGATTTTCTGGGATTCCAGAGAGCACTGCGATCAGGGGCTCAGAACAGGCTGGCCCTCCCAGGTCTTAAGGAGGCTAGGCTGTCGAGCTTTCTTGGTGGCAGCCCCATCCTGGTGGAATAAGCTCCCGGAGGAGATCAGGGCCCTGCAGTTCCACAGGGCCTGTAAAACAGAACTCTAACACCAGGCTTTTGGGAGCTGCCGCCACCACCAATGATGAACAGTGGATGGTTGAATGTGAGAGGGCCCTGGATTCCGGAAATTGCCACCAGCAGTCTAAAGAACATCAAGCACTGCAAGGACAATCAAAGTGAACACTGTAAGCTGACTGTGAGCTGAGAATACTGAATAATGGCTGCTACCACCATATGATCAACAACAACTACTAGCACTTTATTATGATTTTAGAATTGTTTTAATTGTAACATATTTGAATGTCATTTATTTGTTTTTACGTAAGCCGCCCTGAGCCCGATCTGGCTGGGAGGGCAGGGTAGAAATTCGAAAAACAAATAAGCATGCTTCTTAAGTGCTGCCCAGCTGCTTCTGATGCCTGGAGACCCTCTGAATGAAGGACCTCCAAAACATCCTGCCATCAGCAGCCTTGCGCAGGTCTTCCAAACTGAGGGCCTTTGGGGCTTCCTTTTCCCTGTTGGGTCTTCTTCCACTTTTCCTGCTTCCTTCAACTTTTCCTGGCATTACTGTGTTTTCCAGGGACACTCTTGTCTTCTCATAGCAATGCAGAGAGAGAGAACATTTATTTGGCAGCTCAGCTATTTGAATCACCACTAATGCTACATTTCTCAGTGGAGGAAAACAGAGAACATACCTGTTTTCTTCTGTGGGGTAAACAACAGCCCAAATAGCATTTATAAAGGTCACTTTTTAAAGGTACTTTCCACACTAGACCTTAAATCCTGGTTCAACCCTGTCCCCGAACTTACATTCTACACTACACGCAAGTTCACCCCTGTAATTATCTCGTGGTATTTTTTGTTTCCATATTACATTGAGGTCACCCCAGTTTTGCCCCACACTTGTCCCGGGATAAACAGATGCTGTTATAACCATAGATAAATGCAAGGTGTTGTGTTGCGAGTTGAACTCTGATAAAACCAGGAGTGAGATCCAATTGTGGAAAAGACCAAAATGGCATAAGGGCAAAGATCTGAAAAAACACAGCCCCCCCCCCCCCAAAGTCTGAATCAGTATGAACCACGCAACTATCATTTCAACTTGAAAAAAACCCCAGCAGTGCTAGGGTTGCCAATCTCCAGGTAGCGCCTGGAAATGTCCCACTATTACAACTGATCTCCAGGCGATCAAGATCAGGGCCCTTGGAGAAAATGGCTGTTTTAAAGGGTGGGCTGTATGGCATTATATCCTGTCCCCAAACTCTGTCCTCCTCTGTCTCCACCCCCCAAATCTCCAGTTATTTCCCAACTTCTATTTTAGCATTTTAAAATCCACATACAAGAATTACTGTCTATATTAGATTGAGCTAAAATATATGTCTACACATTTCTCTCGTCCTCTGTTTTTTGTGTGGCCACTTGGAAGAACTATTTGTATGCTAATACTCCTTTGCTCCCTTCTCAAGCCATTTCCTTTCACTAGTTGATCCTTCAATGGGTTCAGAAGATAATATCATAGTTACTTCCATGGCAACAGACCATCAAGCACACAAACACAGGTTTTCAAAGCGTGACCCCCACACCCTACAATCACAGGCACACAGTCATTGAAATAAGCACACTTCATGTGAAAAAATAAACACCGGCCATGCTGTAGGTAAGGCCTTGCCCTGACCTGGATGGCCTGGGCTTGCCAGATCTCATCAGATCTCAGAAGCTAAGCAGGACCAACCCTGGTTGGTATTTGGATGGGAGACCTCCACAGAAGTCCCAAGATTCTTACACAGAGGCAGGCAATGGCAAACCACCTCTAAGTATCCTTTGCCCTGATCTGGATTCCCCAGGCGAGCCCAGTCTCATCAGATCTCAGACGCTAAGGAGGGCCAGCCCTGGTTAGCACTTGGATGAGAGACCTCCAAGGAAGTCCAGGGTTGCTGCATAGAAGCAGGCAATGGCAAACCGCTTCTAAACGTCTCTTGCCTTGAAAACCCCTTGATGGGTCGCCATAAACTGGCTGCAACTTAATGGCAATTCCACCACTGTAAAGTACTCAGTCCAGAGACGCCTTCAAGTAAAATCAGCTCGTGGTTTATTAGGAGGTTCAGGAACACATCTCTGAGCTGGGATCGGGGGTCTACTTATATGCGCACCTAAACTGCGCCCCTGACCTCGCCCACACACTCTGATCGGATTACAATAAATACAATTAAGTCTCCCCCAGGTCACTGGCCCCTATTTGCATCCTGGCTGACCGATAGGTCTAAATTACAGTCCGGCCAGTCGATTGTGCTCTGGAGCGAAGCTCTGACTGCACCTGGCCATGTGCTTGCCCCGGACTGCATGGCCTGACCACATGGCGGTCGCCATTAGAATGCAACATCCACCATGTAAAACTTCAGCTCTTGGATCCAATAGCAAAGAGGTGTGTATTAACTTGAAGGTTCCAGTCCTGGCAATAATTCTGACTCTAGTACAAAACCAGATGTGCTGTCCTAAACAACCCTATAGCTTTGCGTCAGAAGAAGGCACCTGGCATGGGAGGAAAAGTGCTACCCAGGGGTCCATTGGGGCCGGAGCGAGGCGGAGCAAAGCTCTGCCAGCTCAGGACTGGCCAGTAGGGCAGCCACGGGCTGAATCAGATTCTCTAATCTGATTCAGCTCGCCGCCGAATTGCCACCGAAATTCGGCGGCAACTTTAAAAGCGACTGGAGGAGAGGGGGTTTGAGGGAGAGGCTCCAAACTTGCAGGGTAGCTGCTGGGGCCTCTCCTCGAAAAGCCCACCAAGTTTCAAGAAGATTGGACCAGGGGGTCCAATTCTACAGGCCCCCAAACAGGTTGCCCCCATTCCCTCCATTGTTCTCTATGGTAGGAAAAAAGTTAACATTTTTTCCCTCCATAGAGAACAATGGAGGGGATGGGACAATCTGTTTCGGGGCCCATAGAAATGGACCCCGTGGTCCAAACTTCTTGAAACTTAGTGGGTATTTCAAGGCGAGGCCCCAGCAGCTACCCTGCAAGTTTGGAGCCTCTCCCTCAAACCCCCTTTCCTCCAGCCCCTCATATACCCTATGAGTTTTTGCCATTGATTTCAATGGCCCATAGGGTATAATGGGGCTGAAACTGACATTCCCTTTCTGACACACTTCTGGTGATGTCAGGGGACGTGGCATATGCTAATGAGTTATGCTAATGAGTTATGCTAATGAGCTCCTGCACCTCTTTTTCTACGAAAGGACCCCTGGTGCTACCATTAACAGATCTATAGGATCCAACCTTAAATCAATTATAATCCATTTCAAAACATGGGGATGTTGAGGATGGAGCAAAACAATCCCTTCTCAAATGGGGCAGGGGGAGGGACTGTCCTGTCTGCATTCCAATTGGTTACGAGAGAAAAGATCAAGAGGCCAGTAGCACCTTAAAGAATAACAAAATTTGCGGCAGGGTTACTGCTCACTTCTTCAGACACTGAGTGACTTACGAAAGCTCATCCCCTGCCACAGATTTTGTTAATCTTTAAGGTGCTACTGGCCTCTTGATCTTTTCTACTGCTACAGACAATGGCTAACCATCTTGATCTACCCACAATCGGTTACTGTCCATCTAATCCAGGGGTTCCTAATTTTTTTGAGCCTGTGGGCACCTTTGGAATTCTGACACAGGAAGCTGGGCACACCCACAAAATGGCCACCATGAAAGGCAGAGCAAGCTACACACACAGAGGAAGCCCAAGTGCAGGGGGCAAGAGGAGCAGATTTTAAAGGCACTCCTGGGAGAGAAAAGTCAGAAAGAAAATAAAACCAGCACTGAAGTGGCAGCTGTTGCAGAAATATTGTTTTAATACCCACAGTTAATCAGATCTCCAGTGGGCAACCAGAAGCCCAACTGGGCAAGAGTCTACCTGGCCCCCATCACTTTATAAAAACACCTAGCGAGACCCAGGACAGGTGCTGGCAGGTGCTATGGTGTCCCCAGGTGCTATGCTGGGGACCCCTGATCTCACTGTGGGAAATAAAGTTGTTGTCTCACCCAGCTTAGAGGTGGATCTGCTAAGCCAAGCATCCCCAGCCTTTTTTGGACCTGCAGGCACCTCTGGACCTCTGGCGCAGGGTGGTGGGCGCAACCACGAAATAGCTGCCACAGCAGGTGGAGCCCATCACCCAATGGATACTGCAGGGAGTGGTGCTGACCACAAAATATCAAGGATCGGGATTATATATAACCCTGACAGTAACTCTTCAACATTTCAGGCATAAACTCTGTTTAACAGGATGCCTTTTGATCCACAGCGCCAATCAGAAGCCCTGCTGGGCAAAAGCCCCGCCTAGCCCTGCCCACCTTCAGAAAGCACTTGGTGAGGACCTTTGTGCTAAGCTCAGCCTTTCTAAAGGCAAATATACGTCTGGCAGAAGCCTGAACTGTGGTTACAACTATACACTGTTCTTCCGCCTCCACCACTTTTTAAATGTTCAGCACAGTTGTAGAGAAAGAGCTGAAAGTATGGCTTCATCAGCTTCCGACTCTAAATTTAGAATGTTTAAAACATTACATTTTTAAAGCACTATCAAACATGTGAGGCACTGAAATTTCTATAGCCTAGTTAACCTCGCATCTGTGAAAAACCCATAAATGAGATGTTTCACATCCCAGACTTTTAGCTACTTAAAGTAAATTTTCACTATACTTCAGAGGCTTTCTCCAAAGGTTTACATGCATAAAGGGTACTTGAATGGTTACCAAATTAATGACCTGTTGTTAGCACCTCTATGGCTGGTTTCCAGCCTTAAAGCACATGATGTGAGTCCTACAGAGTCAGTCACAACAAGCGTCCTTAAAGAAGGTTGATCTTTATTGAGAAAGGTCTGCTGTTGTCATCTACACATTCTGTGTCAGTAGTGGTTAGATGGTTCCCTGGCCAGAGCAATTATACAGAATTCAAAGAGGGTCCCTCAATGGAATGCAACCACTCACATAAATCAGTAAAAAGGCACCCAATATACTGGCTGCAGGTTCTCAGAGGAAAAAGCGGGAAGATACATCAATAGACACTAACCAGCTACCAAGCTCAGTGCTTGGCGGCAAGCGATAAGCAAGCAGGGAGGGAAATGAAAGTGAACATTCCAAGAATCCTACACGGCAGGGTAACCCGTGCCCCCTCCCACGCAGGGGATGGCAGCATTAGCTAACACATTACAGGTTAAGGTGAGCAAATACTGACTCATGAATATTATCAGATCCCAGAAGTAATTTAGGGCCCAAATCTCTATCAAGGTATGTTCACTGCCTGTGAAGATAAATATGTACATTTTTGCAGCTTTGAAATCCCACAATATAAACCTCGCACACTGCCAAAGGGAGTCTATTAGGAAGACAGTAATCTACAATACAAAATGTTTGGTTTTGATTGCAAACGCCTCAACTTTGCTTGTACAGTATTGTGCAAATATGTAGCCCTGTAGCTTGGGGACCTTCTCCCTGGGCAGAATCAAGGAAGGCACTTCAGATGGTACCTCTGCACATGTAATTGAGGTCCAGCGTGGTAACAGTGGGCACAGCCATGGCCCAACACTCAAATCCACACTGAACTAGAAAATGCTCCAAGTGGTCTTGATCAAGTCACTACAGATCTATCAACCAGCCTAATCTCACACAGTTGCTTTCTGAGGGCTTTGAGGGAGGGGCACCATACACATGCAGTAAATAAATAAATAGCTTTAACTAGAAGCATTAACAAGGTGTAATATTATCAGGCACTATTGATCTCACTGGGCTTCAGAGCCTTTCTCCACCTTGCAGTGTCTGCATGCACTTTTCACTCTCACGTGACCAGGCACATCCTCCCTTTCTCAATCCAAAATGGTACGAGAAGGAAGCTCAGAGCCCCAGTCCTGTATTGAGACTTCAGCTTGTTCTGTGCAGCAGCTCCAGACTCTACTACAAAGTCAGCTTCATCCTCTGGGTTTTGGTCACTAGATGCCAAAATGCTGAATTTTCAAATCAGTAATCAGTTATTGCTGCTATGTGTGTATGTCTGTGTTTTTAATATGTTTCAGGAATAAAAAGTGCAAATGTCACATATCCATACTTTTCTAGTAATTGAGGTTCTATTAAGGTACATATACCAGTTTGTTACTGAATAACTTCAAGTGTTATTAGGAATTATTCTTTACTTAGAAACTGTACATCCTGCGTTATATTTCTGACCTGCGTTATATTTCTGCGTTATATTTCTGACCTGGGCAACCCAGGCTAACCTGATCTTGGAAGCTAAGCAGGGTTGGCCCTTGTTAGTACTACTATGGGAAACCATCGAGGAAGCCCAGGGTCACTATCCAGAGGAAGACAATGGCTAGCTACCTCTGAACGGCTCTTCCCGGATGGCCCAGGCTAGCCCAATCTTGTCAGATCTTGGAAACTAAGCAGGATGGCTCTGGTTAGTATTTGGACTGGAGACCACTAGGGAAGTTCAGTATTGCTACTAAGAAGCAGACAATGGCAAACCACCTCTGAGAATCCTTTGCCTTGAAAACCCTGCAGGGTCACCATAAGTTGGTTGAGACTTGATAGGACTCTCCACCACCACAGATTGTTGAACACTTTCTTAGTCTCTTCCCACCCCTTTAATAATGACGCTCTTAGGACATGTTGTTTAAAGTAATTATGGGTGTTACTCTTCTCGTACCATACAAAGGCATGCCAACCCAGTTTCAGGTCAACTATTATACCCACATTCTCTGATCAAGAGCCAAAGATGGTTCTGGTGGGCTGAGATGACTTTCTGGCTGCTTTAGTGGGCCAGGACAAATTAATTCTATTCTGGTTGCCTTGAGTTTCTTGGAAGGTTCTTAAGTGGGTGGGTGCTGGGTGGCAATAGCAGAAAGTGCCGTCTCAAGTTGCAGCTGACTTGTAGCACCCCCTCACAGGGTTTTCCAGGCATGAGATGTTCAGAGGCGGTTTGCCATTGCCTGCCTCTGCATAGCAGCCCTGGACCTCCTTGGCAGTCTCCTCACTCAAATACTAACCTGCTTGGCTTCTGAGATCTGATGTGATCGGGCTAGCCTGGGCCATCCAGATCAGACTCAGGGCAGGTACTGGGAGGGCTCCTTATATTGCCAGAAGTATGGTGGGGGGCAGGACACACGGCAAAAGGAGATGGCTGTTTCCCTGGCACTGTTGCCCCCTCCTGCTTGCAACCATTCCTTTACCCCTCTCTTGACCAGAGGTGGTGGAGGGGGTCATGGTTCTAAGGAGACTTATCTCACCCTGAGATGCCATTTTCTGTTACTTTGGCCATATCTGGTGCAGCACCGCTACCTTAAATGTTTTAAAGCCCAGTCTCACACCCCAAAAAATGATGCAACTTAAAAAAAACTAAGTCCAAGTCAGCAAAATAGAGAGCAAGGCAGAACAGGAGAATGAAGATGACTGGTTGTGTGGACTTTCCTCAGCAAGTATCTTGTGAATACCGCCAAAATGTCAGCCTTCATAACTAGGCCAAAGGCTTAGAATGAAATTCTGGACATCTGGGGATATTCTCTAAAAGAACTTGCAAAAATGCCTATCACTGTACTGCACAATACAGAAAACCCTTGTTGAAGAGAGAAACACAAAAGTACTTGTGCCAAACACTCCCCCCCCCCCCACATACTCTGTGTACTTTGCACACACTTTAGTTTCCTCCAGTGGAAATATCATTTTTATAGTTTATATAAACTTCTGCTAAGCAATAAATAAATAAATAAATCATAATCATGTTCTCTGCTGCTTTTAGGAATCTTCTTTCATTCGACTGCCAGAGTTCAAACTGTTCTGAAGAGAAACAAGTCTCTCTCTCTCCCCCTCCCTCCCTCTCGCTTAATTCAAAATGACAAGCAGGATGGCTACTGGGCTGTCCTCAAAGGAAAAGGAAAAAAGGAAACAAGTTTTGAAATTCTCCTCAGGTTTCCTCCTGCTGTAACCAGGAAAGATATACTACTAGGAAGATTCTGTGCCTCAAGAAAGTCCCTTGGACACCTCCCATTCTTCCTTTACCATATAAGGCACTAATTTCACTCATGTTTATTTGAGGATTTTTCTTCATATAAAGCTTTTACAACTAGAAAGAAAACATGAAATGGTAAGTACACATAGTTCAGACGCACCATTTAATCAGGTTTAAATGACCCCACTCTGTTACGATTATTTTTACTCTGGACAATCGCGATCACAGGAGCGTGTGTCGGGGGGGGGGGTTGTTTTTTTCTAAGTTTGCGCATGCGCATAACTGCACATCTGTAGAATTGAAAGCTTTATCCTCGTGCATACACAGAACCCCTAGGGCGAATCACAGCTTTTGTTTGACAGTCTCACAGAGCACTGTGATTTCACCACTGTAACAGAAGACTTCCCTTTAAACTTTCCCCCCGAAACTGACCTCTCTGGGATCCTGAACTCAAAACTAGTGCCTGTTTAAACGTTGGCTTTATAAATGCGGGAGCAGAGCTCCGCTTATGCGCATACCACCAACACACCAAAAAAATGGAGGGCAAAAAGCAGAAGGGGGTTTAAACTGTCGGAAGTGGCTTGACACTGGAGGAGCGATCACACAGGGAAAACTGCAGCTTTAACCAGGATAGCTGAGAAAACACAACTTGGGACCTGGTAACAAAATACTCCAGCTGAAGGGGGGTTTTGAGTAGGAAACCAACGGATTGGAACGGGAGGCAGATGTTGCCGTGTGAACATGCACATAAAATCCGTTGTTGATCAGTCATGAAACTTGATTAAATGGCATGTCTGAACGTACCCATAGAATGTACATCAACAGAAGGAACAGGAAAAAAGCAAAAATGAAAACTGAAGGAAAGCCCTGTGGCCCAGATTTAAAGAAAGAAAAAATAAAGACAGTGAAAGAAATGGTCCCGCGTGTTTGTGTTGTTTATTGATTTATTTTAAATGCTTGTAATTAGCATTAGGGATTTCAAGAAGTACCGCAGAATGACCCAAAGTCTTTTCTTACTGACAGCATCCAGAAATTTGCTGTGAAGAATTCTGAATCGTCAGCATGGGATTTGTTCAGAGCAGTTCCCTAGGTGCCTGGGTTTCCAATAATACTTTCTAATCATTACGTAGAACTCTATGAGGAATGGGGCAGACTGGCCAGTATGGCCACGGAGACTACTTCCAGCAAGGAAACTGCCATTCCCATAGGGCTGCCAGCTCTGGGCTGGGAAATACCTGGAGATTGGGGGGTGGGGCCTGAGGAGGGTGGGGTTTGGGGAGGGGCGGGACTTCAGTGGGGTATAATGCCACACAGGCCACCTTCCAAAGTGGCCATTTTCTCCAGGGGAACTGATCTCTGCCGCCTGGAGATCAGTTGCAATCACAGGAGATCTCCAGCCACCACCTGGAGATTAGCAGCTCTACCTCCCCCCTACCTAGCCAAGCCAGCCCAGTGGAAGAAGGGCCAAACCATGCCCCAGCCCCACGCAGCCTGGAGAGGCGCTTTCCCAGCATTTGGAATATGGTGCCCAGACAGCTGGGTGGGCAGGCAGGCAGGCTATATCTTCCTCCCTCACTCCTATCGCAATGAATACCACAGATCAAGAAAAATAAAAATAAAGTCAGATACCAAGACAGAAATTAAACCAAAACAACACATATTATCCTATCCTCTCCCAAATGCCCTCCCCAACAGCTGTGCTTTATGGAGTGCCCTGAAGGCCATGGGGGGGGGGGGGGGAGGGCTCAGGAAGACAGTCACACAATATACAACGTCACAGAGAAAGCCTGAGACAGATACCTGCCACTGGCACAATAATGACCACAACTTTGGAACTCCCTCCCCCGGGGGATTCCTCCGTCTCCCCCTATCGGAGTCTTCTGCCAGCAGTTGAAGACTTTTTTGTTTCATCTGGCATACCCCCGATAACCGTTACTGGCCCTCCTCCCTCCCTCTGGTGTTGTCTGTCTATGCATTCTTATTGAATTATGTTTATCATTTTTAAACCTTATTTTAATTGATCAAATGTTTTTTATTCACACCTCCTTGGGGACCTCAGTCGGGTAGAAAGGCAGCAGAAGACGGTTTTAAATGAATAGAAATAAATAAATAAATAAACCATAAACAAGAGAATTTACAGGCCAAAAGGCAAACACAAAACAGCAATCAGCAAAGTGAAAAGGAGCTGGCACGATTGGAAATTAGCTCCTGATTTTCTCAGTTACCTGAACAAAACAAGTTTGAGTCCAGTGGCACCTTCAAGACATGTCCCATGGCATGCACAGGAAAGCTGATACCCAGAATTAAACTCCATTGGTCTTAAACGTACCACTGGACTCAAATTTTGTTCTGTTGTTTCAGACCAATACAGCTCTACCCATCTGAATCAGTTAACTACGAAATCAATACACCAGAAGAGCAGAGCAGAACTTTTATTGAATCTCATTTTGGGGGTCAGAATATATTTGGCAGCCTTTTAAAAGAACAAGCATGCAAACACATGCGCACGCCCAGCCAAAGCCTCCATTTCTGAACATACCTGTAGACAATAAGGGTTGCCAACTTTGGGTTAGGAAATCCCTGGAGATTTGGGGTAGACCCTGTAGAACATGGGTTGGGGGGGAGGGAGCTCAGTGGAGTACAATGCCGTAGAGTTCACACTCTAGAGTAGCCATTTTCTCTTGGGGAACTGATCTTTGTAGTCTGGAAATCAGCTGTAATTCCAGGAGATCTCCAGGCCCCACATGGAAATTGGCAACTCAATGATTGATGTCTATAGTATACACAGGAATTATGATTTGCTAATGCTATTTGTAGACTGAAAACATACCGCACAATTCAAGAGACTAAACCATGATCTTGAAAAGCATTTCACTCATTCAAGAAATGAAACAGAAAAGGGCAGCTCTATAGAACGTAAGGTGCAGAAAAGGGTAACTAGAATGATCAAAGGGCTGGAACACTTTCCCTGTGAAGAAAGTTTAAGGTGTTTGGGGCTCTTTAGCTTGGAGAAACGATGACTGAGGGGTGACATGATCGAGGTTTACAAGATTATGCCTGGGATAGAGCAGGTAGAGGAAGAAATACTTTTCTCCCTTTCTCACACAATACAAGAACTCATGGGCACTCAATGAAACTGCTGAGCAGACGGGTTAGAATGGATAAAAGGAAGGACTTCTTCACCCAAAGAGTGATTAACACATGAATTCACTGCCACAGGAGGTAGTGGTGGCTACAAGCATGGACGGCTTCAAGAGGGAATTGGATAAACATATGGAGCAGAGGTCCATCAGTGGCTATTAGCCACAAGGTATAGATAGTAACTCTTGATCTGGGGTAAGTGATGCTCTGTATTCTTGGTGCTTGGGGGGGCAACAGTGGGAGGGCTTCTAGTGTCCTGGCCGCACTAGTGGACCTCCTGAGGGCACCTGCTATTTTTGGCCACTATGTGACAGAGTGTTGGACTGGATGGTCCATTGGCCTGATCCAACATTGGCTTCTCTTATGTTCTTATGTTCTCAATGCATATGATAGCACCACTACCACCTCTCACACTCATGATACTGTTTATTCTTATGACACTAGATTCTACACGTGTCATTTAGGGATGGGCACAAACTGGGGAAAAGGGTGGTTTGTGGTAGTTTGTTTGATTACACGAATCACGAACGTTCACAGACTTTTCCTGTTTCTCGAACTGGTTCATGGTTCATTCAGTTCGGAAGGTGGTAGAACAGCCCCCTCACAAGTTAGAGACACCAAACTCACAGGGAGTCTTCAGTAAGCTCTCCTCCACCAGCCCTGCAAGTTTGGCGAAGTTTGGATTTGGGATATCTGAGTTATAGCCTCCCCCAAAGCTGGTGCCCCCAGGAAAGCTCAACTCTAGCCTCCCCTGAGATCAGCCACTCAGCAAGCAATTCTTCCTAACACGTTCTCACATCATGATTAAAGTGAAAGCAGCTCAGTCAGGGTGTGGTATATACACAATCTGCTCCCACAGAGCCGATTGTATATATACATAGAACAGAATGGGAGCTCTTTGGTTGGGTCCCAGAGCTGCCAATCAAGCTACGGATAACTGCTATGGGTGTTTGTAGGGCTCTCCACAAGTCCAACCCCAGCGTTGCCTAGGAATTGACTGAATCAGCATCAGACTGTCTGGGGAATAAAGTGCTCTAACGAACCAAACAAACCTCCATGGGAAAAGGGTGGTTCATTTTTGGATTCAGGAATGACGCAACAAAATGAACCAGTTAGAAATGAACCTCGAACCGCAGTTCATTTCTCAGTTCGTGTCCATCCCTAATGTCAATATACAAGCTTCTTTCGTAGTGCTGGGTTAGACTGGAATAATTCAGAAAGCCTGGAATACTATTCAGTACTACTATGGTTGCCAACCTCCCGATGGGGTCTGCAGATCTCTTGGAACTACAATTCACCTCCAGAGGACACAGATAACACCAGGCCTGCTTCGGCAGGCGTCATAGCCAGCGGCGATCCCTTGCCATACCAAACTCCCCCCCCCCCCAGGCTCCCCCCCTCCAAAATCTCCAGGAATTTCCCAGCCACAAGTACCACAGACTCCTTTCATGAGAACTGATGCACACCTTTCAAGCCACCTTTTCACTCCTGCCCCAGGTGGAGAACTGGGTCTGGCAGGGTTCCTTCCGACTCCAGCACAGACCCCGGCTTCCCAGGTATGCCCCTCCCCGTTGTCCCACACAATGAGCCACGGACGCAGGAACGAAGCGACTTTTTAAAAAGGAAAAAAAACCATCAACTGAAAAAGCAAAAAGAATTTGCTCTTTCAGGTATTTGCTAACACCTTCAGGAACCTGATACATCTTCTAATGTCTCTGGCTGGCGCATGTGAGCCCCAGGTATGGACCTCCTGTCAAGACGCAAGGCTAGAACAAGCAGAACCGACTACTCATTCACAAGCTTGTGTATTTCCTCTGATTCATTCCATACATTGTTTTAGAGAAGAACATCTTCCATGAAATGAGAGAACCAATGTAGTATAGTGGTTAAGAATGTTGGACTAGAATCTAGAAGATGCAGGTTCAAATCACCACTCCGCCATGGAAGCTTGCTGGATGACCTTGAGCTAGTCACACTCTCTCAGCTTAACCCACCTCACAGGGTTGTTGTGAGGATAAAACAGAGAAAAGGAGAACAGTGTTAGCCTCTTTGGGTCCCCACTAGAGAGAAAGACAGAGTACAAATGAAGTCAAATCTTTTTTTAAAAAATGAAATGAAATGCTCACGCCAGGACAAAAAGGGGTGGATTCATAAGAACGAAGGCTGTATAATGTTGAAAATCCATCTGAGGTTTCCCTAAAGTGTAACATAATACACTGCCATTCCCATAATCTAGTAATTGACTAAACCAGTCAATCTGGTGTCCGGCTATGATGTGATAATTAACAGAGCACAAATTTCAACCAGAACACCCGTCACGGTAAGAAAATCAGTTCCAATTTCAAAGGCTTTGAGGCCTAATCCCACCATACATCTCAGAAGATGATGGAACTTTCTTCCAAGTCAATGTGCCTTCGACTGGGATATAAACCACCAGTAAGACGCTGTCCACCTTCTACTGCAATCATTCATCTACTCCCAAGCCTACATGAACTCCGCTTACCAGACCTCGAAGGGTCTGAGAGACCCCTCAGGGTCAGGGAAGGGGACGGTAGGGTTTTCACTTTGCTCCACTAAATTTGGGGAAAGTAAAAATCAGAAAAAGAAACTGAGGGCTTCTGGTTGCTCTAAAGTCCAGCCCAGTAGGAGACCTCAGTTTCCCAACCCCAAGTTCTCAGACACCTATAGGGGAGGGGGAGAAGGAAGGTCACTGGAGACTACAAATCACCGTAGCCGGCCAAGAACTGGTGCTATATTTAAGCACTGCTGTTAAGACTATTTAAACAAACCACTACTGTTAAATTTACCATGGTTCTTCCTGCAGCTGGCCCGTGCTGTGGTATAAAGGTGTGGGTCTTACTGAATAACCCTCCACCTTTGGACACACCTTGAATCAGACCCTTGAACTAGACTGGAGGGGGCTTCCCGGGGTCTCCGGATGAGGTCTTTCACGTAAATCAACTACCTGATGCTTTCAATTGATGCCCAGAACCTTCTTCGTGCCAAGCAAACGCTCTCCCACTGAACAGCCACTTCAAGAGAGCTGGCCACTGGCAACACGGCAGGAATCCCACCAATGCCAAAACTAAACCTCCATGCAAGCAAGCTGGTTCAATTATAAATACAAGCTCAAACTCTTGCTTGCAGTAACTTATTTGTATATATTTAAAATATTTTTTATGCTGACTTTCCACCCAATCAGGAACTGATCCTGTGCTTTTAAGAACAGCTAGACACACAAGAGTTAAGCAGATAGATTCAAGGTGGCAGCCATTTTGGTCTGAAGCAGCAGAGCAAAGTCTGAGTCCAGGGGAACCTTTGCTGGACTCGAACTGGTTCCCATGGTTGTGCTTCCCCAACCCAACTTGAGAAAACACACAAAAGCAGTCCTGTAGAGAAGAAAAACTAAAAAAAATTTTTTTAATTTATTTATTTATGTATTTATTGACATTTATATCCCGCCTAGCCAGAGTGAGCTCAGGGAGAGCACAGATAACACAAGGTTTCCCAGCCACAAGTACCAGAGACTCATTTTATGGGAACTGATGCCCACCTTTCAAGCCACCTTTTCACCAGCTCCTCCAAAGTTACAATGAGTGACATAGAATTGTATACTCAATATGACCTCAGACAAACCAAGCATAACTACTGGTTCCATTAAACTTCATCACAACTTTGTCGCCTACTTCTCATTAGCCTAATAATTGTGGGTTGGATTTTCCCAAGAAAAAATTTAATCAAACAACTGACGCTTCTTCTGCGTCTGTGCAACTCTAAAAGTATCTATTTTTGCTGGTCTGGCCACAGAGTTCCATCGTTCTGCACTGAGCTAAGCTAACCGACACATGCGCAGTTGCAGCCGGCAGGCCGAGGCCGCAAACCTAAGCAGAATATCAAGTTAGCATTTCTTATTCTCCCAGAATGCCTTTAAGCAATGAACCAAAGTTAACTTCTGAATACATATTCATGATTGATTTCTGTTTCTGTGATTAGAATCAATGGCACTTAGCATACATATATGTCCATCTGTATCAGAGAGGTGCTAAGTTTGCCCACTAAGGTTAACCTGCTAGTCAGTGGCAGAATACAAGAGTATATAACTGTTTCATAAACTGTGTGTACAACACCTTCAAGACCAATGGCGTTTAATCCTGGGTATCAGCTTTTGTGAGAATAAAACATTGTTGGTCTTAAAGATGCCACTGGACTCAGAAATTAAGCAGAGAAAGCTTTTCAAGGCCTGAAGCTGCAGTACAGAGGGAAAGCCCCAGGGCCCAAACTTCCTTGCACTGGACTGCTGGGAAAGTTCCAGACCTGTGACTCAAGGGCCCGAGTGCGAGCCCTGCCTGCCAAGTCCTATTGCCATGGAACTCCGCTGTGGTCCCACCTCCTCTGCCCCCCTCCCCCCTCCCAGTCAGCAAGAAGACACAGAGCAACTTTTCCTCTTCATGCAGAGATGCACCTGGATGTATAAGGGGCACATTCTTATCTTGCTACCGACACAAAGACTTTTAACCCTCACTAGAGGCTCTGCTGGGTCAATAGACGGCCTGCGGTCGGGGATTTCAGTGCCCCTTGGGGTCTCCTAAGAACAGAAAGGAAAATCCAAAGGGAACCCAAGTCACCGGTTTTGACAGTGCCGTAAAAGACTAAACTACACCTCACAGGACGAGCAGGACGGAGGCTGCCTACGGAGCCCCGCCTCCTTCCGGGGACAGGGATTGCCAGGGATAATCCAAGAAAAAAACACCATGGCTCCCATCTGTATTTATTTTATAGCCTTCTTTAGGTACTCAAAGCAGCTTACAGCATTCTCCTCCGCTCCGTTTTATCCTCTCCACAACCCTATGAGGTAGGTCAGGCTGAGAGGGTGGGACTTGCCCACTTGTGACCTTTCATAGCAGAGTGGGGATTCAAATCTGGGTCTCTCAGATCCTAGTCTGACAACCAAAGCTCCCATCCCCCAATAGAGAGCCACTGGGGTGTAATGGTTAAGAGTACCAGACAAGCATCTGGGAGAGCCAGGTTCTAATCCCCGCTCATGGCACAGAAGCCCACTGGGTGACCTTGGGCCAGTTGCACATTCTCAGCCTAACCTACCCTGCAGGGCTCTTGTGTGGATAAAACAGAGGAGAGGAGAATGATCTAAACCGCGTTGGGTTCCCATTGGGAATAAACGCTGAGTATAAATTAAGTGAATAAATGGAAACAACATGACTTGAAAGATTCCAGCCACGGCAACAGGTCTACCTTTCCATTGCACTCTGCTCCTTCCAAATACGTCACTCAAAATATGTCCCAAAACAGCAAAGAAATGCAAACCTCACAGGCCAGTTTTCTTCCCTGCCTCACTGTGCACACCCAAAACCTCCATTCTCCTTCTTGTTCCATTAGGGTTGCCAGTTTTTGAGGGGGGGGGGACCCTGATTTGGAGCGGAAATGGTGGGACAGGGCTTGTCATCCTTTATCTTTGCAAACTGTGCAACTGCAAAAGGCACGGAAGCCAGTCCAGTTAAACAAACTTGCACTCCTAACAGACACAACCAGTGGAGTGCCATAGCTCTACCTTTGTGACCTGATGCTCACGCGGGATGTTCATGTACTTACAACTGAAGCCGCAACCTGAGCGTTCTTGTAACATCATCCCACTGAACACCACCAGTGGGAGCAAAACTGCGGACTCCTCCTCAACCTGTACCAAGAGCAGACACAGAACAGACAAGGACAGCGACTGGGTGGGCCTGGGGGCCGAGCACGCCATTCCATAGACCAGCCCCCCACACACACACTCGTTCAAACCTGCAGCACATTTGGAATTTTGAGAGGGGATGGTGAGCACCACCCCAAAAAGGGTTTCCACCGGAAGGGAAGCCAAGCCTATTGTGTACTGGGTTTGATGCATGGAAAGTCTGGACTATGACGTCATGATCAGCACTGGTTTATTGAGTACACAACAACAGACAACAACCGGCCAAGATGGCCAACTATATACAACTCCTAAGACACACCCAAAAGTCCTATTGGCGGGTTTGAATTTCCCACCAGAGTTCTTATTGGAGGACTAGAAGAAGAAGAAGAAGAGATTGGATTTATACCCCGCCCTCCACTCCCCAAGGGAGTCTCAGAGCGGCTTACAAACTCCTTTCCCTTCCCCTCCCCACAACAGACACCCTGTGAGGTAGGTGGGGCTGAGAGAGCTCTTTCCCAAGCTGTCCTTGAGGGAACAGCTGGTACAGAGCTATGGCTTGCCCAAGGTCATCCAGCCAGACTAGTGGTGGTCTAGGATCCTTGGCTCCTATTGTTCCAAGAAGCCTAGCTCTGACTGTATGCCACTGGTGCCCAGTGGTGGTCAGTGGACATAACACCCCTCCCCCCATAGTTTGAACCTGCCATAGTCCTGTAAGTAGGCCAGGGGGTCGCTGCTCCCTCTGGGAACATCTTGGCACGGGAACCACAGCGGCATCCAGGGCCATCTGGCGGACTTGCCTGGACACACAGCTGCGGGGTCGGGGGGCCCTCAACTGGCACTGGGCTGGATGGGAGTAGTTTGTGGACTATTTTATTCAAGGTACAAAATTTTATTCAAGGTATAAGATTTCATGTGCCACCCACACTTCTTCAGATGGAAGAAGTGTGCATGCACACAGAAGCTTATACCTTGGATGAAACTTTGGACTCCAACTTTGTTCTGCTGCTTCAGACCAACACAGCTACCCACCTGAATTATTACACTATAATACTTTTTACAAGCAATTATGTACCAGTGGAGTGGTTACCATGCAGAATCTGTCCCACAGGTAAAATTATCCTGTGAACAGGTGGTTTTTACCACATAAAAGTATCACTACCATCACAAGATCACCAATCGTTGGAACTCCTCAGAAGCAGAAATCTCTCTTATTAGGAGGTTTAAGAACATCAACTTTGCTGGCCCATTAAAGGCAGATGTCAGTCCAGTGGCAGGAGAAGAGGGACAATCATCTTCTTCAGAAACTCTGCCCACTTTTTTACATTTCACAAAACAGGCAATCACCAAAGTGCAGCTGACCATGCTCATTTTTAGTTACAACTCTGTTTCTCTGCAGATGTCCCCCAAAGTGCCCCATGCAACAGTTAAGTGTTCTGCCAACACACACAACAATAAAGCTACTTTTTCAGTTTTTTCTCTTACATGGCAGTAAGCACCAAACCACTTTAATACAGACTTTAGACACACATATATTTGCAAGCCATTCCCAACAAGACACAACAATGAACTCAAGCTTCAAACTTACTTTTCTTAAGCAGAAGATGCCATGAGAAAACTAAAGAGATGCTCAAAAATTAAAGATATTGTCAAAAGCAGCATTTCCTGGGCTCTCTGCTTTTTTACATCCTCCCCCTTTCAATAATTTTTTTATAAAAACAGAAAGAACAAAAGGAAGGAAGGAAGGAAGGAAGGAAGGAAGGAAGGAAGGAAGGAAGGAAGGAAGGAAGGAAGGGGTAGGTGGGGGGGAGAGAGAGAGAGAGAAATGAAGGAAGGAAGGAAGGAAGGAAAGGAAGGAAGGAAGGAAGGAAGGAAGGAAGGAAGGAAGGAAGGAAGGAAGGAAGGAAGAAAGAAAGAAAGAAAGAAAGAAAGAAAGAAAGAAAGAAAGAAAGAAAGAAAGAAAGAAAGAAAGAAAGAGGAAGGAAGGAAGGAAGAAGGAAGGAAGGAAGGAAGGAAGGAAGGAAGGAAGGAAGGAAGGAAGGAAGGTAGGTAGGTAGGTAGGTGGAGGAGAGAGAGAAAGGAAGGGGGGAGGGAGAGAGAGAAAGAGAAAGGAAGAAAGGTGGGGACAGAGAGAGAGAGAGACAGAAAGAAAGACAGAAAGGTGGGGGAGAGAGAGAGAGAGAAAAGGAAAAGATATGGGGAGGCACTTACTGGAGCAGGGAAAGCCACATGATGTCAGCAAGCCAAATGCAGAAAGCCTAGCCCCTGTGCTTAATCTCTGGGCAGGGCTTTCTCCTGCTGGCTGTTTGCTCTTAAAGGGAAAGCACCCGGTGGAGCTTTTTTCTGCCGGCTCTCTGCAGGAACTTTCCCTTTAAGTGTAAACAGCTCAGGCCCGGCGGGGGGGCGGGGGGCGGGGAAGGCTCGGATCCAGCCGGAACAGCATTCCTGTGCGTTCCTGTTGAAATCGAGCCCTGGATGGGGTCCTCAGGATAGAACTCTCTAGGTGCCTCCCTCTGCTTGGACACGCTATATGACTCTGGGGCCCTGTCTCGATGTAGCCTATCCAGTAAGATGGCGGTCCACCATCCCATTAGGAATTCAGCTGGGCAGCACCCGCTTACTGGGTTCGGAGTGGTCCGTTGCGCCAATAAAAAGCAGGCGATACAGAATTCCTAGTCATCTTCCATGAGACGACTGAGTGCTTCTTTGGCGGTCCGCACCATCTACTCAGCTTGACCGTTGGTCACGGGGTGGACCTTATGTGCTGGATCAGGTTGCTGCTGAGGAACTCCCGGAATTCCTCTGAGGTAAATGCTGTCCCACTGTCAGAGACGATGGTGTCAGACAACCCCATGTGTCGCGAAGATCCAGCGTAGCACCTGGATGGTGGCCTTGGAGGATGTGGCTGAGACTGGGCTTATCTCCAGCCATTTCGAGTATGAGTCCACCGTGATCAGAAAGAGCAGTCCCTGCAACGGGCCTGCAAAGTCTATGTGCAGTCTGGACCACGGTGTGCAGGTGGACTCCCAAGCTAGGGTGGGTGCACTAGGTGGATTCCTGGCATATTTGACAGCGCTTGACCCAAGCTTCAATCCCTGGCTACCACATATAGCTCCAGGCCAGGGCCTTCATACAAACAATCCTGGGTGAGCCTCGTGTAAGGCCTGGAGAATGCACTGACAGAGGGTGCTGGGGACCACTACCCTGTCTCCCCACAGTAAACACCCCTTGTGGGTGGACAACTCATCCCTGCAGGCCGTGAACGCTGCAAACTCCAGGCCTGCTGCGGCCGCGGGCCACCCTCTCATCACCCAGTCCAGAACATGGGAGAGGACAGGGTCCTGGGCTGAGCGGCGAGCGACATCAGCCTCCTGGAGGGGGGCATCAGGAAGGTCCTCCACCTAGAGCACATGGTGTGCTGGAGCTGGGTCCACTTCGATGGAGGGCAAGAGGAGGTAGCTGAGGGCATTGGCATGGCCCATGGCCTTCCCTGGGCAGTGCTGTAGGGTGTAGTTGTAGCCCAAGAGGAAAATCGACCAGCGGAGGACCTGCAGAGATAGCACCTGTGGCATCTGCCGGTCCGCCACAAAAAGGCCAAGAAGGGGGTGATGGTGCACGACAATGGTGAAGGACCGGCCGTAGACAAAGTCATGGATTTTTTTGCCAGACCCTCCCAGTCTATCTGAGCGTAGTTCCACTCTGCAGCCGACAGCGTCCTGGAGTAATACACCACTGGTACCTCCCACCCGTCCAGGAGTTGGTGAGCCAGGATGATTCATCAAAGTACGCCAACACTGCACTAGAAATGAGTAGCGCTTTGACCCCTTGAACACAGCGGCCTGGCGAGGGCCCCAGGGGGCCTGTTTGTCCAGCAGGTAGTGCAGGGGCTCAGCTACTGCTGCCTTGTAGGGGAGGAAGGCTTGGTATAAGTTCAGGAAGCCAAGGAACGCCTGTAGCTCCATCTTGGACTTGGTTGGAGGAGCCTCAACGATGGTCTTGATCTTGTCCCAAGCCGGATGGAGGCCATCTGCATCAATTGTGAAGCCCAAAATGTCGACGGAAAGGACCCTGATGAGGCACTTCTCCCGCTTCACCTTGAGGCTGGCCTCGCTGAAACGGCGGAGAACGGAGCGCAGGCAGGAGGCGAAGTTGTTGGGTGTGGCCATGGTGATCAGCACATCGTCAAAGAATGGTGTGAAGCCAGGGATCCCTTTCAAAAGGAAGTCCATGAGACTTTGGAATAGGCCAGGGGCGACACTCACCCCAAACTGCATCCGCTTCACTGTAAAGGCCCCCCAGTGCGTGACGATAGTCTGCACGGCTGCCGTGACCTCGTCTATGGGGAGCTGTTCATATGGTCAGCTAATGCTGCCATCCCCTGCCCAAAAGGTGGCATAAGTCAGTGGGTTTACGAAATGCCAGAAAGGGGCCAGTATTCCTGGACTCAGTTCTCAACTACGCCCCTGGAATCATGGTTGATGCCCAGAAGGGGGTCTGGAATGGGTCAGTATGACCTCTCAACAGTCCCAAGTGTCCCGGGGCCGTCAAAAGGGGTGACGGGGCCCACAAGTGAGCTATGGGCTCACATGGACCAAAGGTGCGAGGCTCTGCAGGAGGTGCAGAAGGAAATCTTGGAGATGTTCATGGACCTCCCTACTGTGATTGCAGCAGTAATCAAGGGAGAGGAGGAACAGGTACCTGAGACTGCTCTGCCACAGCCAGTACCACAGCCGCAGGGGGTTCCAGTGGGGCCAGGACTGGGCAGGCCGCCCCCATTACCTGCAGTTCTGGGAACTGCGGTACCCCAACGACCCGTGCCCAGGAGTTACTTGATGCTACGTTTGATGGGAACCCTGATAAGCTCCAGTTCTTTGTGATCAAGGCCAGGAGATTCCTGCAGAATTGGGGCCATCTATTCCCTACTACAGAGGAGCGAGTCGGCTATATTGGATTGAGGATGTGAGAGGGCACAGCCAACTGGAACGTGAGCCTATACAACATCCTGGGCCTGAGCTCAGAAACACGGAGGAATTTATGTGGGCATTGTGACAGCAGTACAAAGACCCCATGGGAGAAGAAAGGCCCGCAACCGGACCCGTGCACTGCAGCATGGAAACAGCTCCGTGCGTGAGTACTCTGATGCATTCAAGAGATATGCAGCTAAGATACAGGGGTGGCCGGAAGCCATGCTTGTCGAACAGTATCGGCAGGGCCTTAATCACAATATCTACGAGACAGTTCTCAGGAATGTGAACCCCCCTTCGTTGGCGGCCTGGGTGAAGGCAGCGGAAGATGCTGAGGGCAGATTCCAGATGATCCATATGCATGTCCCAAAGCCAGTCCCCAAAACCCCAGTAGCTGCTGGGGAAATACAGGTTGCTTACCTGTAATTGGAGATCTTCAAGTGGTCATCTGTGCATTCACACCTCTGGGATTAAGTGCGCCTGCGCCGATCCCTATCGGTAAACTTCAAAGCCTAACGGATTTTCGCGCCAGCTCCCCAGTCACGTGCACATCCCACTGCGCATGACCCGGGGAGGGGCACGAGGATCCCACCAGTTCCTTCTGACCGCTGCTAACAGCCCCCAAGAAAAAAGTGAGGGAGACCGAAAGCAGAGGGGAAGGAGGGCGGGTGGTATAAATGCATAGATGACCACTCGAAGATCTCCAATTACAGGTAAGCAACCTGTATATCTTCTTCGTGGTCTCTGTGCATCACACCTCTGGGAGAATAGCGAGCAATAAACACACCACATACCTGGAGGTGGGTGCTGGAGGTCTCACATCTGAGCTGCTTGCAGAACTGCACGGCCCACCACAGTACATTGATGGACACGGACACCCAGGGTGTAGTGTTTCACAAACGTGTGAGGAGACGCCCATGTTGCAGCATTGCAGATGTCTCCCAGGGGAATGCCCTTGAGGAATGCCGTGGAAGCAGCCACAGCTCGAGTGGAGTGTGCCCGGAGGGACGCCGGCAAAGGCCTCTTGGCCAGGAGGTAGGCAAGTTTTATCATCTCTACAATCCACTTCGAGAGTCTTTGAGACGACAGTTTCTGTCCCTGCCTGGGCAAGGCATAGGTGACGAAGAGAGCCGGAGACTTGCGAAAAGGTTTTGTCCGGTGCAAGTAAAAGGAAAGAGCTCTCTTGACGTCAAGAGTGTGTAAACTGCGTTGTGTCGGGTTCTGGGGATCAGGAAAAAACACAGGTAACGTGATGTCTGCCCCTACATGAAAGTCTGAGACTATTTTGGGCAGGAAGGCGACATCGGGAGCCAGGGTAACCGCCCCGTGGTGAAAAGTGAGATACGGTGGGTCGCAACGAAGCGCTGAAAGCTCACTCACACGCCGAGCGGACGTGATGGCTACCAAAAACGCAACCTTCCATGAAAGGAGTTGGAGGCTGCAGGAGGCCATGGGCTCAAAAGGTTTGCTCATTAATTTGGTAAGGACCAGGGGTAGGTCCCATGCCGGGACCGGTGTCCGTACAGGTGGATAGAGGTGACGCATTCCCTTGAGGAATTGTTTTGTAGTCGGGTGGGAAAACACTGAGTAGCCTTCGATCTCAGGATGATTGGCCGAGATGGCCGACAGGTAGACTCTTATAGAAGAGTGGCACAGTCCTCTATCCGAACAGGACAACAGAAAACCAAAAATGTCATTAAGGGTGGCAGGGACGGAAGGCCGCCCTGCCGAAGCCAGAAAAGCTAGAAATTTATTCCATTTCACTGCATAGGAGCGACGTGTGGACAGTTTGCGTGAGTTCAAGAGAACCTGTGCAATGCGTGACTCTATTCCTGAGGTTGAAGCATCCAAGCTGTTAGCTTCAACTTGGGCACGTCGTGATGCAGCACTTGACCTCTGTGCATCCAGAGTAGGTCTGGGAGTGTCGGGAGGTGGAGGTAGACTCCTAGGGAGAGACGAAGAAGTGTGGGAAACCACGGTTGTCTCGGCCACCACGGTGTGATGAGAATCGCCCATGGTCGCTCTGACATCAGTTTGTGGACTACTCTTGGTATCAGGGGGATCGGGGGGAAGAGGTACAGCTGTCTCCCCGCCCTCTGGAGAAGGAGACCGTCCCTGAGGGATGTCGGATCCGCGCCGGCTCTGGAGCAGAAGAGATGGCACTTCTTGTTCTCCCAAGAGGCGAACACGTCCACTGAGGGGTGACCCCAGCGATCGAAGATCGGGGTCAGGTAGAGAGGGTTTAATTCCCACTCGTGTAGGGATGCTCCTCCCCTGCTCAGGAAGTCTGCTTGGGTGTTGAGCAGTCCTGGGAGGTGATTTGCTACGAGATGAATGCCGATGGATTGACACTCGTCCCAAAGCTCGATGGCTAGGCGGCAGAGTCCACGGGAGACCGTTCCACCCTGACGGTTGATATAATACATGGTGGTCGTGTTGTCTGTTAGAACAGCCACCGTCCTTCCCGACAGGGATTGGCGGAAGGACCTCACCGCATAGAGAACTGCTAGTAGCTCCAGGAAGTTGATATGGTTGTGGGCCACAGCAGGATCCTACTTGCTGCCCATACCAACACCATCCAGGTGGGCTCCCCAGCCCCACAGGGAGGCATCTGTGGTGATGGTTGCCGAGGGGGGCGGGAGTCGGAAGGGTGCACCTGACTGTAGGTTTTGGGGTGTAAGCCAGGGTTTCCAGGACTTGGTCTGAGAGTCGGAAAGGTTTGGAGAGGGAGTGGATGCTGGGACGGAAGCGTCTCAGGAACCAAAGCTGTAATGGTCTCATCCGCAACTTGGCAAATGGGATCACCGCCGTGGTTGTGGCCATCAGGCCTAACAAGCGGAGTATCTGCCTGGCTGTGGTCTCCTTGTCCTTCCGGATAGATTGGAGGAGGGAGACTATGTCTGCTGCCCTGTTGGGGGGCAGAAAGGCCCTGCACTGCAGAGAGTCCCAAATGGCCCCGATGAACTGCACTTGTCTGGAGGGTGTGAGCATGGACTTTTTGACATTTATTGTTAGCCCTAGGGAGTCTAGGGTACGGAGGGTTACTGAAATTTGGTTCTGTAAAGTTGTCGCGGAGGGCGCAACCAGTAGCCAGTCGTCCAGGTATGGGTAAAGGTGGACACCCTGAAGCCGGAGATGGGCCACCACCACTGCCATGAGCTTTGTGAAAACACGAGGAGCCATAGAAAGGCCAAAGGGTAGGGCCTTGTATTGGAAGTGACGCGGATCAACCGCAAAGCATAGGAACGGTCTGTGAGATGGATGAATAGTCACATGGAAGTATGCGTCCTTTAAGTCCAGCGTCACCATCCACACATTGGCTTCTAGTAGTGGTAGGATGGTCTGGAGGGTGGTCATGCGGAACTTCTTGTAGGTGATGAACGCATTGAGGTTCCGCAGGTCTAGTATGGGACGGAGTCCGCCATCCTTTTTTGGTACCGTGAAGTAGCGAGAGTAGAAACCCCGCTGGAGGTGGTCTATGGGTACCGGCTCTATGGCATCCTTGGACAGGAGGGCTTCAACTTCTGACGACAGGGTGTCGGAGGGAGGGGTGACTACAAAGTAGGATTCCTGTGGTATCTGGAAGAATTCTATCCGGTAGCCCTCTGCTACTACAGAGAGGGCCCACTTGTCCGATGTTATGAGTTGCCATGCGGGTAGGAAGGGTGACAGACGGGTGGGAGGAGTGGAGCGGATGCAGGAGTCAAAGACCCTGTTTGTTTGGTCTGAGGGGTTTGAATTTGGAGGCAGAAGCTGTTGGGAAACGTGGCTTGTGGCCATAGGGTTTCTGCTGGTACGCAGAGGAGGAGGGTCTTTGCCATTGTGGTTCATTGGGAGATCTCTGTGACTGCTTTTTCAACCAGGATCTTTGCCAAGTTTTCTGTTTCTGTTGTCTCAGTTGGGAGACACCTAGGTTACGCGATGTTTTTATGCTCTTGTCCAGGTTGTGGAGGACTGTGTCCGTTGTAGAGCTGAACAGGCCTTCGCCTTCAAAGGGAAGATCTTCCACCAAGGATTTTGTGTCGTGTGGAAGAGACGTCGATCTCAACCAGGCATGCCGTCTAAGGGCAACTGCCAAAGTGAGTGTCTTGGAAGTGACATCTGCAACGTGTTTGGATGCGTTGAGCTGGTGTTTCGCCAAGACCATGCCTTCTTTTTGGATCTTCTTGGCTAGACGCTGTTTGTCCTCAGGAAGGTGGGCCAGAAGCGGTGTCATCTGCTCCCATAGGGAGTATTGATATCTGCTCATGCATGCTGTATAGTTCGCAGTTTTTATGCCTAATGCCCCTGCTGAATAAAAACGTCTTCCAAACGAATCCAGTTTCCGTCCCTCTTTGTCAAGGGGGGAGGAATGTCTGCTACGGCCCCTAGCTGAGGGTGTCACTACGACTGAGTTGGGCTTGGGATGTATGAACAAAAATTCTGCTCCTGGTTCTTGGAGCCTGTACATATGATCCAGTCTCTTACTAGAGATTGGGGTTGATGAAGGGTGCCCCCAGGATTCCTTGGCGGTGCTCATGAGCGGTAAGGCTACTACGGTAGATGTGTCCATCTGCACGATGTCGAAGATGGAATCGGTAGCGGTAGGGGTTGGTTGAACCGTGGCAAGGGCCAAGGAGTGGGCCATTCTTTTGATGAGCTCCCCGTATGATTTCACATCTTTGGAAGGGGAAATCGGAAAGTTGTCGGCAACATCGGGGGATGGTGATGGGTGGGTGGGAGACTCATCTTCGGAAGCGGAGGAAGCGGAAGAGTTTGGTATCGACCGTTCGGATTGTTCGGAAGGTGACATGGGGTTCGACTGGTCCGGTTGGTAGGGAGGGAGATCGACATCGGGTGGGGGTTGTGTCGGTACCGGCATCGGCATCGGTTTCGGCATCGGTGACAGAGGAGGTCTCGGGACCGGGGGGTCTCGGCATCGTGAGACTCTGGACGACGTCAACTGGCGGTCCCATTCCGACGGGTACCACTCCGGTGGTGGAGGGTAGGAAGAGCCGTATAGGTATTGTCATTGTTGAACGTCCCATGGCACCGAGGAGGAGGGGAGATGCCAGTCTCGCTTGTTTCTCGGCGTTGGTGATGGATCGGGCCCGGTTTCGGGGCTACTCCGAGGGATCTGCGTTAGCTCGATGTCGGGATCCGAGTCCATCAGTCGGATGGGTCGCGGCATTGGGGAGGTGGAACTATCCTGGGATCACTCATGCCCTGAAGGGTCAAGCTGAAGAGACCCACGCTGGGTCACGTCGGACGCAGGATGCGTCGACGGAGCACTAGAGGATTTCTTGTGCTTTTGCTTGCCCTTTTCCTCCTTGCCCTCTCTGCGTTTCTTCGCAGGAGTGTGCGGCAGTGGGAGGGGTCGTTTCGGTGCCGATTTCTCGGTACCGACGGTGCTCCTTGTTGGAGATGATGCCGGGCCCGTCGGGGCCGATGGCGATGCTACTGACGCGTTGGCGGCAGACATCTTCGGTGATAGAGCTGCTTCTAAGAGTGCTACTCTCAACCTTGCCGCCCGGTTTTTGCGGGTTTGTTTGGAGAAGGCAGCGCAGCTTGAACACGAGTCCACCCGGTGCGACTCGCCCAAGCACAGGAGGCACAGAGAGTGCTTGTCCGGAGGTGCTATCTTACTTCCACAGTCAAGACAGCGTTTAAAGAAGCCCCACCACTGGGCCATAGGCCGAGCGGGGAGTAGACGAGGGAAAATCCAAAGCGAGTCCAAAAAACAGTCCGAAGTCAACAAAGGAGAGAAATCAGTCCGAAAGGCTTTTTCCAGCTGGAAAACGAAAGCTAACTACCGACCGAAGCGGAGAGGGGATCCTCACGACGCGGCGGTCAGAAGAGAACTGGCGGGATCCTCGTGCCCCTCCCCGGGTCATGCGCAGTGGGACGTGCACGTGACCGGGGAGCTGGCGCGAAAATCTGTTAGGCTTTGAAGTTTATCGATCGGGATCGGCGCAGGCGCACTTAATCCCAGAGGTGTGATGCACAGAGACCATGAAGAAGATCTGGCAAGACCCAAGCCGAAGGAGCCCCTCCATGATCTGTGAATGAGACAAGGGCTTTGCCTGCAATGTGGAGAAGCCAGCCACTACGCTGTATGATGTCCTGCCAGAGCCCGAGGGGAGCCCCCACCACGACAACCATCACTTCTCATAGCAGCAAGGGATCCCATTACCCGAAGCCCCAGGCCCTGCAGCTCAAAGCCCAACCAAGGCAGGAACGGGTGGCCGGGGTGGAAACTGCTCAGCCAGCAGGAAACAGGCAGGACCTGATCTAAAGGATGCAACCCAGCAGGTCCATAAACAACCAGTGCCACAAGTTGTTGTTGTGGTCACGGGATTGGGAAGAGGGCTAACAAGATTGTCTGAGCCTTTACGGTTTACCCAAATGGACAGCTTAGAAATGAAAGAGCCCTGTGCATGAGACTGAGCCTTTAATTATTGGGACGGGGGAGCACTGGGAAAAGAGAATGTTCATAATCCACCCACATGCCCAGTTCCCCGTGGTCCTGGGGAGCCCCTGGTTGGGGTCCCATGACCTTTATATTGTATGGAGCGAAAGAAAGGTGCGCTTTGTAACTACCCAGTGTGCGGAGCATCACTGGCTCTCCGAATGGGGAACCATACCCACGTTGCCCCTCTAAAGGCTTGTCTGGCGATGGAGGAGCTGGAGGCCATCCCTTTGGAATATCGAGACTTGAGTGAGGTTTTTGAAGAAACCAAAGAAGAATGGGGGGTTAAGACTGTACACTGACTACCGGGGCCTGAATGTGGTGTCAGCATCTAATGCCTATCCCCTCCCCCTGATCAAAGATCTGTTGGCGGAGGCAGCCCATGGAAAGATATTTTCCAAATTAGACCTCTGTGACGCCTATTTCCAGGTGTGCATACGAGAAGGAAATGAATACAAGACTGCCTTTAATACCCCACTGGGTCAGTTCGAATATTTAGTGATACCGTTTGGACTTCAAGGGGCTCCCAGGGTCTTCATGAACTTAATAAAAGTTTTGCATAAGCACCTATTCAAGGGGGTCCTCTGTGTGAGGCTTCTGCCCTAGCAGTCAAAGATCAGACCTTTGTTGTTGAAACAGAGTTCTTTATTGGCTTATTACTGCATGACAGGTTCTCGAATGTTTTATTAGAGATACCGTATACAAAACAGCTAGGGTTAATATACCCTCCAGTACAGTTTGAAACCCCGATATTCAACCAATCACAAAAAAGGGGAAAAGCGCGGTTACAGATCTTCGGCCGTTTTAGTTCCCACAGGAAAAGGTGAGGTGTTAAAGTTATAAATTTTCCTCTCTTGAATTAGGCGCCACAGATGTGCCCCCTCTATCCATAACAAAGGCCATTCCAAGGCCTTCTCACAGCGATAAGAGGTGCCATGTTCCGGAGGGCGGGGGAGCGGAGGAATGCATGAGGGGACGAGGCCATTTGGTCTCGGGTGACGTGTCAGCGTTTGAGGACGCCACTCTCCCGGATAGAACTGTTACATTGACCAGACCTTCACAACGCAATATAACTCAAAGCAATAAAGAGAAGGGAGGAAACCTGAGACAGCTTGGTGCAAGATAGCAGGGGAATGCATAGAGAAAAAGCAAACGGTTACAATTGTGATTGAGCTACGCTGGCATAATTCATGTAAGGCATAAAGGAAACATTGTTAGGACCAGGGATCCTGACACTCTGCTATCTAGATGATATCCTTTTGTACTCCCCTGATCAAGAATCCCACGTAAAGTTGGTACGAAAGGTGCTCGCCACACTTCATTCACATAAACTGTTTGCCAAATTGTCCAAGTGTGAATTCCATAAGACTGAAATCGACTTTTTGGGGTACCATATATCCCCCCAGGGGTTGGAGATGGACCCCACGAAAGTGGCAGCAGTGGTGGACTGGGAGGCCCCCAGACCTGGACAACTTCAGAAGTTTGGGGGGGTTGCGAATTTCTACAGAACCTTCATCACTAACTTTGCTCAACTCAGCCTACCCCTCACAAACCTTTTAAAGACTAAGGGGAACGGTCCAGAAAGCGCCCGTCCCAGGGCTCAACTCAACTGGACCCCTGAATGTCATAAGGCTGAGGCTCTTAAGACTATATTTACCTCAGAGCCCATGTTAGCGCAACCCGATGAGAATAAAAAGTTCATTGTGCAGGTGGATGCCTCAGATGTGGCCATGGGGGGGGGGGGCCGATCCTCCAGGAGGGGGAGAATGGAAAGCTGCACCCACTCACCTATGTATCTAAGTTCAGGGAGACCAAGCACAACTGGGCGGTGTAGGATAAGGAGGCTGCAGCCATTCGGTTAGCGTTGACTACATGGCGCCACTGGATAGAGGGTGTGTGCCTCCCATTTGAGGTTTGGACTGATCACAAAAACCTCAAGGTGCTTAAAACCCACTGAATGCTCAATGCTAAGCAGCTCCTGTGGGCTGAACTTTTCTCGAAATTTCAGTTCTCACACCACCCTTTCCCGGGGAAATCCAACCCTCTCACACAAGGCCCCGATACCTGCTGGTATAAAGGAGATAAACTGGTCGTTCTCTTTCCCTCCAAAGGGAGGTTATGTATTCTGCTCATAAATCGAAATTATCAGGCCATTTCGGATATTTAAAGATGCTCCCTAGTCTTTTCAAAGGCTTTATGCACACGTTCACCTGCCTGTGCGACAGTACCCAATGCCACTAATCAAAGGTGCATTTTCACCTGGCGGAACGTACCCAGAGGCAGGGAGCTGAAAGAGTCATCAAGACTTCACACCACTTATTTTCCATGTGAATCCATGCAATCAGAGAAGTGCACCCTATCTATTATACTTGTCAGCCTCTAATTATGCCAAAGTTATCAGCAATTAGTCGAGGCAAAGAGCAAACAGCAGGGTAAATCATGTCTGAGTAAAAGGCTATTTTTGTCCCGTGGTTCAGTCAGCATTCTTACACTGGCTGGGATTACGGCCACCAGGCAGTTGAGTGGCTGAATGCAGTCCAACGCTGTTACATGTTGTGACATGCTCAACCAATGTTGTTGTAAACAGCCATCTCGCAACCCACATGGTGAAGCAAAGGAAATGTTAAATGCAAGTGATTCCCAATTTGACGGGGAATGTGTTTTATTTCAAAATTTCTTTCCCTTTTAATATGGAGTCACTGTTCAATTATCAAATCTTCTATTTAAAAGGAATTTTCTCTGATAACTACAGTGTAATACTGCCCTGACCTGGAGGGCCCAGGCCAGCCTGATCTTGTCAAATCTTAAAAGCTAAGCAGGGTCGGCCCTGTTTAGTATTTGGATGGGAGACCTCCAAGGAAGTCCAGGATCGCTGTGCAGGGGCTGGCAACGGATAAAACCACCTCTGAATGCCTTTTGCCTTGAAAAACCCAAGACAGGGTCAGCACAAATTGGCTGGAGCTTGACAGCAGAAAGGAAAGGAAAGGCAAGGAAAGGCAAGGCAAGGAAAGAAAGAACGGTGCAGGAATGGTTTCCAAACAACGCCCACTAGTTCTACACACTCAGGGAAGTTTGGGGTTTCCACATGATAAACCACTGTGGAAATGGAGACTTCTAAAAACAGTTGCCAATCATATGGCCACATGAGAATTGCCACATAAGAATTGCCCTATGAGGGTTGCCAGTGTGGCTGTTCAAAAGTGTGGGGGGGAGTAAAAACCCCCCCATCATTCCTCCCACTAGGTACGCTCAGCCCATTGGATGCCTCAAGCTGCTCTTTGGATCCTGGTCTGCATTTCTCCCACTGCCCCACCAAAGGACTTCCAGGGACAACCAGAAAAGATTTCCAGGGAAGCATCCAGGTTCTGAGGCCCCAAGGCAGAAACTGCCTCGGCTGGACACGTCTTCATGGTCCAAGATGGTGAATTCTCCCTGGTTTCAGGCAATTTTCTCACACCCCTTCTTCTGCTGTCCCCTTTCCTCCGTGAAGAGAGGACGCAATCTGCCTGGAGTCAAAGGAAGACATTTTTTTCTCCCAGGGAGCTGAGAGCATAATTGGAAAAATTCTGTTTAAAATCCTGTTTAAAACCTGAATACTAGAAGCAAGAAGGGGACCGACTCTTTCCAGCAGTCCTATGTTCATGGTTAGGCTGGCCAAGTGCCTGCTAATGGTGAGCAAACTCCTGGGAATTATGGCTGCTGCTCAGTGGGTGGAAGCAGGCTGGCCAGAGGAGGAGGGGGGGCAGCGATCGTCATTGCCACATGATGATGTCACCTCCAGTGATGCTCTAGCACTCATCCCAAAACTCTATAATGCCATTGCTTCTGGGTTGCAAAACTGAGCACTATTAAACCCCAGCAAAGCTTTAAGCATGTGCTGTTGACTCCTCTAGGAATTTCATTTTAAATTAAATTGTGAGTATTTCCCCCCCCTCTCACAGCTCAGTCCCACTAAATTCAATAGGAACCATGTCTAAGTATACTCAAGATTGCAGCTTTAAAACAGCTCAACTTTGGCTGGATGAAGCATGTCTGATGTTGTCATTCTGACCAGTCATTTAAAAAGTATAATGAACAGAATGTTCTGCCACTGGAAATGTTACAAAACTGTAAAATTGGGAAGGTTATGCATATGGGTAAAGTAACTTCCTTGAACCATGTGTGGGAAAGCGAAGTACAATCCAGTGAGAAATTGGAACAACGGCTATCTTTTTTTAATTTGCTGGCAATGATGGAAGAGAACAATGCAGGCTGAAAACGTCCAGCAAGAAATATTAACTTTGATTTGATAAGGTATAAAATTGTGGCAAATGAGAGAACAACAGAATCACAAAAAGTATCACCGGGGGGGCGGGGGGTTGCCCCTTTTTTCTCTTACTGAATATCGTAGCAACAGAGAAGAGCAAGAGTCCACAGGCACCTTAAAGATTTAACAACGTTTGTGGCGGGGGATGAACTTTCATGCGTAGACCCGCCTCAAGCAGGGCAAAAACTGTGACAAATCTGGCTTCATGGTTCGATTCATCCCCATCCCCAGTTACAACTTGACAGCACTTCCACAGGTAGGGCAATAACTGTTCTCTTTCATGCTTATGTAGCTTATACTCGTTTTACTAGTTATAAATAGTTTTCCGGTTTTTAAAATTAAAACAGTGTCAAGTTCTTCGTCTGTCAGTTGAGTCCAGATGTAATTATCTGTCATCAAAATGTGACATGCCCCACCTGACTCAAAAATATTTTAGAAGAACTGCCTGAAGAGGAGGCGTGAACTGGGGCGGCTGCTGCCCATTCCTTGCCACCTCTTCTATTAACACTACAATGAATAAAACGATGATGAGCGCATGACCAAAGGATCCATTTTTTTGTTATTGCTCTGCACATGGGTCGCACCGGCTTCAAAAGGAAACAGAGTTTCTAGAGGACTGTGGTTTTTTAACTCACCTTTCACTGACACTTTCCAGGATAATAACATCACCTATGGAAAAAACCTTGGCAACAATATAAGGTTGATTTTAGCCAGGGCAGCTGCCATTTCCACACGATTTCTGAATTTCAGCAACTGATACAGATTGTAATCATATGGTGCATGTTCCTATTTTGTTGGCCAGAATATCCATCTTATTAATATGTAAAAGAAAGAATCAAAATAAGGCCTGTCGTCCCAGAACGCATCCTCTGGGATCTGCCAGAGGGTAAACTGAGAAGCTGCCATCAAAATGAAAGGTCTGTCAGTGATGGTGCTGAGACTGCCAAAGTAGCAACAGTCTCCTGGCAGGAAGGATCAGAAATAGCGAGAATACAAAGTGCGGACCGGGTGGTGGTGGTGGTGGCAATCCTGGGCTGATGTTGACAGGATTCTGGGTGCTGTTAGGCCGACCACATGCCTCTTGGACCCGTGTCCCTCGTGGTTGGTGAAGGCTGACAGCGAGGGAACACGGGGGGGGGGGGGGGGGGGCTGGTAGACATTATCACTCTGTCTCTGGATTCGGTGATAAAACCAGAAGAATGGGAACAATTTCCCAGACAAGAAGAGACAACAGGACATGGGGAAATCTTGCTCAAATCTCACGGCTTGGATAGCACAGTTCACCTTTGTTTGTGATGCAGGCAAGCTGGGCAGCAGCACCTCTGGAAACAGGAGGCTTGCAAAGATGGGGCACACTGAATGACTGAGTTTCGTCATCCTACAATGCCCTTTGCAGAGAAGACACAGAAGTTTTGGGCAGCAACCAACAAGCATTACAGGCTTGACCTTGTCAGGAAAGGAAGAACTGAGCAGCAGAGTGGTGGAGTGTCAGACCAGGATAGGACAGAGTCTCATATGAGAGACTCAGGTTCGAATCGCCACTGTTATCCTCTGTTCATGTAGGAGAGGAGAACAATCTGAGCAAGTTTGGGTCTCCAATGGGGAAGCAGACAGGATATCAATGAAGTAAATAAATAAACAAACTGGTCTACGTATTTAAAAGAATTACACAGTTCAGCCCTCCCAGACCTGAATCAGAATAAAGGCATTCAAGACTCCCTCGTTTTTGTTGGTGTTCTTGTTTAAAGTCCACAAAAAAGTCACGGAGAAGGCTGAATCAGACTTCCCCCCCCCCCGCCCCCACTTTCCACAGGCAGAGGGTTTTTTGTTCATTCATTTCTTGATGGGGGAGCACTCAACAATAATTAAAAAAACACCATGTAACTCTCCCAAACAAGTGAACCTACCTTGGAATGACTACAACCAGCAGTCAGATTCAAATAAAGCGGAGAAATTAAAATCACATAGGCTGGCAAAACACAGAATTATTTTTCCCCTTTTCTGGTGGGAATTGTATCTTGTACAGTTTATATTCTCTCACTCCATTTTTGGTCAACAAGTTGCAGCTGACTTATGGTGACCCCCACAGGGTTTTCAAGGCAGGAGACGTTCAGAGGTGGTTTGCCATTGCCGGCCTCTGTACGGCTACCCTGGGCTTCCTTGCTGGTCTCCCACCCAAGCACTGACCAGGGCTGAACCTGCTTGGCTTCTGAGATCCAATGAGACAGGGCTCGCCTGGGCCATCCACATCAGGGCCTTTCACTGGAACAGAATGCTGTTACTTTTAAGGTGCCCCAAAACTTCTGCGTGTTTTGGGCTTGGGAAAAGTTTAACTGTGATGAGATGAGACTGTTACAGATTTCCAAGTCCCATTAGATAGTCTCCAGGGGACTCAGTGGGAGGTAGGATCATTCACCACTTAACATCTGTTAATTTTGGGGTTTTTTATAAATATGTTCTTGTAAAATTGCTTTGAACTCAGGACACACAGTATATAAATTTTAAAAGTAAACCGAGGATGCAGTTTTTCCTTCGAACCTTTATAGCAATTCTCATCCCCCTACTGCCCTTGTACAGTCATTTCCCCCACGTATTTGAACTTCAACTTTCTTGACTTCCTTCTCTTTAGATTGGTGGTGGGAAAGCGCTGTCAAGCCACAGCTGACTTATGGCGACCCCTCAAGGGGTTTCCAAGGCAAGAGACGATCAGGGGTGGTTTGCCATTGCCTCCCTCTGCGTAGCGGCCCTGGACTTCCTCGGTGGTTTCTCATCCAAGTACTAACCAGGGCCTGACCCTGCCTAGTTTCCAAAATCTGAAGAGATCAGTTTAGCCTGGCCTATCCAGATCAGAATTAGTGGTTTGCCATTACCTGCTTCTGCACAGCAATCCTGGACTTCCTCGGTGGCCTCCCATCCAAGCACTAGCCAGGGCTGACCCTCCTTAGCTTCTGAGATCCGATGAGATCAGACTAGCCGGGGCTATCCCAGCTCCATCAGCTTTTCTTGCTTAGCCTTTTCTTTTTTCTCCCCCCCCTTTTTTTTAAAAAAAGCAAACTATACAAATTAAAGGATATAGCGCTGCTCCTTTTTTGAATGCTCTAATTTTGGCTCAAATACATCCAACAACAGTGTGGAATGCATTATTTATGTGCTGAAAGATAATATAGCCTAGGAATAAGGCCGTTGTGGAAATAAATGCAACGGGCTCTAGAAAGGGGCTCTGGGAGAGTGCCCCGGCCTTGGGCACTCAGCATCAATTTGCTGTGGCGACCTCAGCAGGGTATAATGACAGAGTCTACCATTTTCTCCAGGGGAAGATCTCTGCCATCTGAAGAGAAATTGTAATTTAGCGTGATCTCCATCCCTTCCCTGGAGATTGGCAACAATGGGTCTAGCAGATCCTGCTTACCAGCTTGCAATAAACTGGTACAGTGACATCTGTTTCAGACAGCCCTTCCCCTACCATTTTGGAGCCGTCTTTGGAGTAGTTTGCCATTTCAGACTGCCATTTTTTTTCAAGCCTCTTCACCACACACACATACACACAAACACACACACACAAATACACAGAAGTACACACACAAACACAATAACAAAGAGCAATACACACAAACACATGCACACACACAAACACTCACACACAAACACACACACACAAACACACACACACAAACACACACAAACGCCTAGGGTAGCCACCCTCCAGGTGGAGCCTGAAGATCACCAGGTATCACAATTGAACTCCAGACAACAGATCCTCCCCCCTCCCTTGGAGAAAATGACTGCTTTGGAAGGTGGCCTCTATGGCAGGGGTGGGCAAATTGCGGCCCGCGGGTCACATGCGGCACGCCACAGAGTTTTTTGCGGCCCACCAAGACAGTCGGCCACGTGGTTTCTCAACAAGCAATCTCACTCCTGATTCCAAAAAAATTGTAGAAAAGTGTGATAGGGTACATTTGTCTCATTAAACTGATTCTAAAATTAAATGTGCTTGCAGCTATAGATGATATGAAATTAGCACAATAAATAAATTGAATAAAACTACCACTATTTTATTTAATTTATATTTATTGATTTTTATGATACAATTTATACCTTTTCTGAAATGCAAAGTTAACTAATGAATGCAATCATTTTAAAAGGTGCGGCCCTCCGCTAACCTCCGCTCCCACAAAGTGGCCCCCGAGCCAAAACAATTGCCCACCCCTGCTCTATGGCATTCTGTTCAGCTGGCCCCAATGAGCTTTCGCCCAAAGGCCAACACAGGTGTGGAAAGGGGCTTTCAGAAAAGCAAGCTTGGTTGCCTAGCAACGGGCTCTGAGGGGATAGTTGCTGGCTCTGATGATGGAATAGGGTTTCCAACCTCCAGGTGGGGCCTGGGGATATCCCGCTTTTACAATGGATCTCCAGCTGACAGAGATCAGCTCCCCTGGAGAATATGGCTGCTTTGGAGGGTGGACTCTATGGCATTGTACCATGCTGAGGCCCCTCCCCTCCCCAAACCCCACCCTCTCCTGGCTCCACCCCCAAAGTATCCAGGGATTTTCCAACCCAGACCTGGCAACTCTATGATGGAAATACCTGAAGATTTGGGGGGTGGATCATTTGGTGGGCAGCATTTGGGGGGGGGGGGAATGGAAGGACTCAGCAAGCTATAATGCCATAAGGTCTACCTTCCAAAGCAGCCGTTTTCTCCAGGGGAACTAATCTCTGTCATCTGGAGATCAATTGTAACAGCGGGAGATCCTGGCAACCCTGGGGGGAAGTCAGCCGCACTGCAGGGGGTTGAAGGGAACGGTTTGATGGTTGCTGGCCCACCTCATTAGCCAGCCAGCCATGGTGGAGCTAAGCAGGAGTAAGAGCCTGAGAAATTTCACACAGCCAATATGTTCCGTTTCAGGAACTCTTCAGTAACGGTTTCTGCCAGACATTTTACACAGAACTGTATTAGTACCGGTTTCCTAACGGAGAATAGTGGCCCTTTCACACAGAAAAGTGCCTCTCCCGTTGGGGAAGTGTTCCTGAGCCGGTTTGCCTTGAAACCTCCTCCCAAGCATTCAGTTCTTTGTACCGGTCCTGAAGTGCTACAGGGTGCTGTGTGAAATGCCCCATTTCTGACAGTTTATTCTGGGCACGCTGGCAGTGTGCGGGGGAGGGGGTTATGCTGATAGTCCATTGTCTTTTCACTGACAGAAGCAGGCCATTGAGGGGACACTTAGACCCCCCCCCCTGGCAGTGGGCGGAGGAGGAGAGTGGACCCAGCACCCAGTCGGTCCTTCCCCTTCCCTGGCTCCCTCCAGACTGAGGCCGGGACGCTGGCCGGTGGCTCTGTGGGCGGGACTGAGGCAAAGCAGGGAGAGAATGCAGCCAATGGCCAGGGACCTTTTGACTGGCAGTCCATCCAGCCTACTGATTTTGGAGCCCCATAGAATCTTGCCACTTGAAAACGGCTTTATATAATAGGAAAGAGATTAATACGAATATGAATATTCAAGTCTTGAAAGAAGCGGCAATCATACAAAAGTGAATTAGAGGAGGAGTCTTCTCCACAGGTCGGCATTCAACAAACCTCAAACGTGGCGTTACAAACTGTTATTACTTAATATATTGTCGAGGCTTTCACGGCTGGAGTTCATTAGTTGTAGATTTTCCAGGCTCTATGGCTGTGGTCTTGGCACTGTGACGTTTTGCCAGCTGGTAACTACAATGTCAAGACCACAGCCATACATCCCGGAAAATCTACAACAACTAATGTTATGATTTACTCACAAAACGAGAGACCCCAGACCATGAATCCTGTGGCTGCTGAGAACTTCCTGAAGAGCAGAGGTATGTTCACCTGCCCTGGCTGAATGCCAACGATGCATAATTACATCCTGCCAACATAATTCCCTCCCGGAGTTTAATGTACAGTAAATACAGCATCAAGTTTCTCAAGAGCTCTGTAGTGTTCCTGCACACGTTGAAACATACATCACATTCCTCTGCGGGGGGGGGGGGGGCACGCTTTCCCATGGCCGCACAAAGGCAAGCAAGAAACTCAAATATTACGACACCCCCCCAGATAAAGCCAGGACTGGTCGCTTCCCAGTAAGGAGACTCATGCTACAAAAGGCCAGACTGGGGTGGGGGGGGGAATATTCATAAAACGTATCACAGCTTTAAAAAGCCTTTATACACAACCCACCTCCTACCAATCAATACTTCACATTTTTCTAACTACAACATCCCTTCGTTAAATACATACCTTGGACATGTAATTACATTTATGAATGATCCCAACAGCACTGTTTCTATCCTTTTCCATAGCCCAGGCTAGCTCAATGTCATCAAATCTCAAAAGCTAAGCAGGGTCAGCCTTGGTTAGTCCTTGGATGGGAGACCACCGAGGAAGTCCAGGGTCAATATGCCAGCAGGCAATAGCAAAACCCACCGCTGCTCATCTCTTGCCTAGAAAGCCCCATGAGGAGAAACTTCATGGGATGGCCATCTCTTGGTTGCAATTTGACAGAACATTATTACTACTACTACTACTACTACTACTACTACCTCTACATCAACAACAACAACAATAGATTGGGCGGGGGAGTCCATGGGAGTCTGTATGGCATATTCTGAAATATATTCAAAATTAAACTGCCTCACTCTAATAGTGTAAACTAGATTGAATCTGTACTACTAGAGACAGTGGGGGGGGGGGGTTACTGTAACAATCTTCTTAAGAAAATTATAAAACATAAGGTGAAAAAGTGTTCAATAATAAAATACAAAGAACATCAGAAAAGACCTACTGGATCAGACCAGTGGTCCATCTTGTCTCACACAGTAGCCAACCAGTTCCTCTGGAAGGCCAGCAACAAGGCACAGAGGTCATGGCCATCCCCTGATGCCTCCTGGTTTTGGGATTTGGAGGATGACTGGCTCTGAAGCATCAAGGCCTAGAGGAGAATTACATGTTCTTCCCCTCTGCCTTTCTCCTAGGGTTGCCATTCCCCAGTTGGGGACAAGTTTGGAACCCCTCCCCGCTTCAGCAGAATAAATAATTTGGTGAGTTATGATAAATTATTGGATGACAGAGGGAATATGAAAATGGATTTACAACTAAAAGATGAATTGGACTTACAGCTAACATGGTGGGAAAATAACCAATTACGCTCCAGATATTATTTAGATTAAAAAAACGGGGTTCTGTCAGAAACCGAATGAATTAGATTTGATCTGGTCAAATAACAATAAACTTAGTAAAATATATAAATTAATCCTAAATTATGAAATGCAGGAGGAAAAAATTAAGCCATCAATGTTGGCATGGATGAAGGATTTTGGCTACAATATTGAGACAGATTCATGGTCTAAGATTTGAAAATTTTTGAAAGCAGTAAATTATAAAGAAAACATATACAAACTTTTCTATTGTTGGTACTGGTCACCTGACAAACTGCATAAATGTTTCAAAAATATCTCTAATAAGTGTTGGTTATGTAGTAATAGAGTCGGTACATTCTACCATATGTGGTGGGGATGTGATGTTCAAAAATTTTGGGTAATGGTTAAAAAAATGATTAAGGATGTTATGGACTTAGATATACCGCTAGTTCTGGAGATATTTTTATTGAACATGTTCCCGGATGGACTGTCAAGAAATGATCAAAAACTGTTGGCCTATATATTGACAGCGGCACGCATTGCCCGGGCCAAACAATGGAAAATGTCATCACTCCCGGGAAAGGAGGTTTTAATTGTTAAATTACTAGACTGGGCAGAAATGGTAAAACTGAGCTTTTTGTTGCATCCAAACGTTAAAGTAGATCCTATGACAATATGGTCAAAATTTTATTTATGGATGGAAATGTGTGTGGCTCGTTGAATATGTATGATTATTTGGTACATGGAGTGTAGCTAAAAAATGGGAAAAAATTGAAAAATAAATTAATTTAAAAAAGAAAGAAAGAAAGAAAGCTGGGGGGGAAATGGCTGCAGGGCACTCCTGTCAGTTGGGGAATTCCCCCCCCCCCAAAAAAACCCCAATGTTTTTGTCACTTCCTCACCCGGAAGTGACATAGGCACATTGGTGATGTTGGAGGTGACACTCTGGTTTTGGAGCAAAACTCTATGGTGGAATTAGCTTCAAACCATAGAGTTTTGCCCAAAAACCAAAGCGTCGGCCCCCAACATCACCAATGTGCCTATGTCACTTCCAGGTGACATAGACACATCATTCCCAACATCCCCAGTATACATATGTCACCCAGAGGGGACATGGGGATGTCGCACTTCTTCCCTCCCCCCTCCCAGATCCTCCTGGTAAGTCTCTCTCTCTCTCTCTCTCTCTCTCTCTCTCACACACACACACACACACACACCACCAGCTGGTCAGCCAGATCTGGCAACCCTACTTTCTCCACATCCCTATTCCTGTTCAGAAATGTGAATGCTTGTGTGCCAAATCACTTAGGTGAATCAAAAAATGAATCCTCTGATGCTTTTATAAATGTTTTTTAAAAAGGAAAAATGAATCCTAAATTATTAAACATTTAAAATATGTGTTTCAGGAATAGCAATGAGAGCTGAATTGGGCGAAGCATCAATGGATTTCAGCAAGGCTTGCTGGATTTCAGTAAAATCTTCAGTAAGACTTTTTATAAGGTTCCACATAATAATCTTGTGGACAAGTTGGTAAAGTGTGCTTTGGATCCTAGTACTGTTAGGTGGATCTGTAACTAGTTGACAGATTGCACCCAAAGTGCTTGTTAATGGCTCCTCATCCTCTTGAAGAGGAGTGACCAGTGGAGTGCCTCGGGGATCTGTCCTGGGACCTGTTTTGTTCAACATCTTTCTAAATTTTTTGGATGAAGGAATAGAGGGAATGCTTCTTAAATTTGCAGATGATACTTAATTGGGAGGGGTAGCAAATACGTAGAAGACAGTTAGGTTACAGGATGATCTTGACAGGCTGGAAAACTGGGCTGAAACAAATAAAATGAATTTCAACTGGGAGAAATGTAAAGTTCTGCATTCAGGTAGGAAAAATCAAATGCATAATTATAGGATGGGGGAGACTTGTCTGGGCAGTAGTATGTGCAAAAAGGATCTAGGGGTACACTGAACATGAGTCAGCAGTGTGATGTAAAAAGGCAAATGCAATTCTGGACTCTATCAATAGAAGTATAGTGTCCAGATCACATGAAGTTACGGTATCACTTTCCTCTAGTTAGACCTCACTTAGAGTAGTGTGTTCAGTTTTGAGCACAATTTAAGACGGATATAGACAAGCAGAGGGGGGGTAACAAAGATGGTGAGAGGCCTGGAGACCAAGTCCTGTGAGGAAAGGTTGACGGAGCTGGAAATGTTTAGCCTGAAGAGGAGATGACTGAGAGGTGATATAATAACCACCTTCAAGTACATGAAGAGCTGTCATATAGAGGATGTCATGGAGTCGTTTTCTGTTGCCCAAGATTGGGGGTCGAACGACCCTTTCACAGGGGTCACCTAAGACCATCGGAAAACACATATTTTCGATGGTCTTAGGCAGGGCTGTTTTTCAGCCAGAATGGGCCGTTCCGTTCCGGCTGGCTTCTGAGGCGGGACGCCCCTCCCACCCCACCCCTCTCCTCCCGGCCCCTCCCTCAGTGGAAGAAGCGGCAGCCACAGCAAGTGCTCAGCATGTGCTGTTGCTGCCCGCTGCTGCTCCGCCTCCCAACCGAAAGGACTCTCAAGCAAGGTAGGTTAGCCGTCGGAGGGGGGGGGTGAAGGGAGGGAAGGGTCCAGGCTTTCCTTTCCCTCTTCAGCCAGCCGCGGGAGCCCTCAAGGGCTCAGCGTGGCCGGCGCCATCAAAGAAGGTGAGCGGGGTGGATCAGGGAGGGTAAGGCCCCCTTCCTCGCGCCAGCTGGCCATGCAAGCCCTCCAAGGCTCGGAGCAGCCAACAGCCATTGGAGGAGGCAAGCGGGGAGGGAGGGAGGGAGGGTGGGGGTGGCTTTAGGCCCCCTTCCCCATGCCAGCTGGCCGCACGAGCCCTCAAGGGCTCAGAGCGGCTGTCGGCCGTCAAAGGAGGCAAATTGGGGAGAGTGAGTGGGGGCATAGGCGTCAGGGGCGCAGGAGCACGGGCAACCCCTGAACTTTTCCAGGGGGGACTGCGCCTCCCCCAGCAATCAGGGCTGGCTTCCGAGCCTGCTTCTCCCTGGCCACCCGTCAGTCACCGAAAGCCCTGCTCCACCCCCACCCTCCAGCGGCAGCTCTGGCTTTGGAGGCGGGGATGAGCAGCTCTCCTCGGCAAGTGGCGGCGCGGCAGCAGTGGCAGGAATGCCACTGACATCCACCTGTCAGCCAACCCGGGCACCCCGCGCCCTCTCGCCCAGCTCTGGCGCTGAGAGGAGCACGCAGCCATGGTGAAGAGGAGGCAAAGATGACGACACGGGACTCACTCGCACAGGGGCTCCAGCCAGCGGGCAGGCGAACAGCACCCCTTCCCCAAAGGGAGACTGACGGGCCAGTCCTCCCTCCTCCGGCGGTGACCGAGCTCTCCTGCCTAGAACCAAGGGCAGCGGCGGGGTCTGGTGGCTCCCCTGTCCTGCCCTGCCTGTGAGGTAGGGGCGCTCCTTCCAGTAGTAAAGGCTGCCATTTTGACCTGGGGCCCACCGGCTGCCAACCCTGGAAGGGAGGGAGGGAGGGAGCGTTGCGGCTGTGCTGTGCGAGGCCATCTCCCCACAGGCTGGGCCGGCCATGCTCTTCCTCTGGCTGTCCCTTCAGACTGGAAGGGGGCCTCCTGGGAAAGCATCCCTCCCTCCCTCCTTCCCTCCCAGAAGCATCCATGCTTCTCTTCCTTACTTTTTTCCTCACAACAACTCTGTGAGGTAGTTAAGGATGAAAGAAAGCAGGGCAGGCGGGAAGGGCAGCACAGGAGCTGGCAAGGCAGGTGATTTCCCCATCACCCATGGAAGCCTGGGGGGCACCCCATTGAGAAAAAGAGGCAGCAGGGGCAAGGCGCTTGGAACCGGGGGTCTGCCGAGAGTCAAAGGGGGGGGGGGTGGATTTGAAGGCTTGTCCTGCGGGGGGTGGACTCCCAGATTAGAGTTCATGCTCCTAACCACTACAACAAACTGGCTGTCTGAGGTCCTTGTCTGAGAGCATCCCATGATTGACACAAGAGTAAATGTACTGAGGCCATTGGGGCTACTTCTCAATAATGATGCTTGCACTTTCCCATGTATTCAAAGCAAACGAGGCTGAGGGTGAGTCCAGGCAGCTCTATGGTGCCGCTATGACACTGAAGTGCTGTAATTTGTTTGGCGGTTTAGCGCTCACATAAGAATGGTTTTAAAAACATCAGAGGAAAATCATGCGCGCACGTTGAAAAAGGGGCAGGGAGGAAGCGGCAGTTTGAGATGACCATAGCACTTCAGAGACGGCTCATTAACGGAAGGAAAATCACTGTGTGAAACCCCCGTCCCTGTATTGCTTTACTCAATGACAGGACAACAATGAATAACATCCAGTTTAGAACGGTAATGTGAAAAGGGCCCATGTCTGTTGGGAAACTTTGTGCCTCTGGCTACTGTGGTTGCCAACTGCCTGGGGGAAAAGCCCTGTCCCTTTAATAAAAGCTTATTTAACAAGTGATGGAATTTACCTTCATACCAAGAAAAGCTTCAGTTGCCTATTTCCGCACATTAAGCTTCTATTAAAAGGACAAGACATTTCTTTTCCCTCCAAGCCTGCTGGCAACTCTAATGGGTGCAACAGCCAGGGATCCCCGAGCTTCTATGCACACGAACAAGTAATCCAAGGAGTGTACATTAATTTAAAATGTGGAGACACAGAAACGTCTTGCTCATAAGCAACATTTGCAGAGTGTTCAAAGCACTTAGCGTACATGACAGTGTAACCTTAGGTTGCTACAAACCAAGTAAGCTCTTCATAGGCAGTGGAAAAGTACAAAGAAGTGTGCAATGTATGGGTGAATGAGTACAATCAGGAACAATGCACAGAACGCAAAGGAGGAGGGCACCAGAAACAGCCAAAATGCAGGAGACACAACGTCAAACCAGAGTCTGACTGAGAATGTATTAGTGACGGTCCAGCATCCTACACACTTGACAAAAGGCTCTCCCTCTGGGGCGACAGTTACCAGTTCTCATATATCAAGAAGATGCACTCTCAGAATTCTGGCTCATTCCGGCTGATTCTCAGAACTGCGGACCTTCGTTAATAATTTCCCCCCCTACGGCACTACTTTTGAGGTTTGCCTGCCCCATCATTTTTTTCAGTACTCAAAAACAACGAATGCGAGAGGCGCAGCTAGGGGAACAGAGGAACTCTTATTTGATCCGAGCCAGATTGGCTCACACCTGCAGAACACATCTGTGGGGTTCTGCACCCACCACCTGTGACTCTGTACCCACTGAACACACCGGCAGTTAGCAGTTGTCTTTACAGGCAGTGGTACTCTTCATGATCTCCAAATGCCACTGACTTCACACTCCTCAGCAAATACCTTTACACAAAGGTCAGGGGAAAGAGGTCCCGATCACACTGCGCCATCTGGCCACAAACGCGTGTCAGGAGGTGTGTGCATACGAAGAAGAGGCTGCGTCAGGAAGCAAATTCTACCAAGACAAAGATCAGATGACTGGAAAGGGCTGGAAGAAGGAAGGGAAGTGGTGACGGACTGGAAATGTGAGACTTAAATATAGATTCAAATGCAGGCCTTCAGTCTTTGGCCTCTCCAGCTTTAGCCTTTGATCTTTCTAGCCATCGGAGACCAAGAAAAATACATGTGTTTGTGGTACGTTACAACACTACTAGTCCAGAGACTGTGGTCCACATCCAACCTTTCTATGCATGGAAAGCAGAGTTTTCTCACATTCCTCTCCATTCCTGCAGAAAGAGGATTCCCAGGGTCATGGGACCCATGAAGAGAGACAACGGCTTCTCCTTCCTCTTCCACAAGTGCAACCCCACAGAGAAGAGATGTCTATTCCACCCCCTAGCCCCTTCCCACTCCCCCACCCTAACCCTCACAGCAGACATCCCACAACCCTGGGAATGATATGTCCAGGGGCTGCAAGAACAGAGAGGAATGCTGGGCAGCTCCACAGGCCTTCCTAGCACAGACACTTTCTGGACAGCTCAGCAGGCCCGGGGGGGGGGGGGGGGACAGCCGGGCGCCACACAGCCGAGCCCACAGGCACCATGTTGGGGAACCCTGACTTAAACGTTGAAACGTTTTGCAGCCCAGTTCATCACCACAACCTCAGCTGAAACTCTGGGGGGTCCAGGGAAGAGAAGTGAGAGGCTTGGCAAACGGGCAGACTTGCACTGTTTTGTTCAACAGTTCCTGGCCTGCAGGTAGCTTTAGCTACTTTCACACCTTGTTTTCTCTCGCTTGCCACAGGTATATGCTTCGAGGGCCGTGATGGCAGGAAAGCCTGAAACCTACTCGATCATCGCTTCCCCCTTTTTCGTGGAACGTTGAACTGGAGAGGGGGAGGCTGACAATCTATAATCACCCACCAAAGGGCCATTTCCCAGGATTCTTTGAAGGAAGCGGTTCCAGTTAACTGAGACGAAGACAACCACATTAGGCTCTTTGGTTAGGAACAACAGCATCACTTTTTGAAAAGGACTTTAGTTAAGACAGTACAGGAAAACAGAACTGGAAGGGATCTCCAGGGTCATCTAGTCCAACCCCCTGCACAATGTGGGAAATTCATGAATATCCCCTCCCCACACACACCCAGTGACCCCTGCTCCACACCCAGAAGATGACAAAAATCCTTCAGGATTCCTGGCCAAACCGGCCAGGAGAAAAATGGCTTCTTGGCCCCAAAGTCAGTAGTCAGTTAATCTTTATTGCATTAGCAACAAAATGCCATAGCAACTAAAAGTAACAGTAAAAAAAATACACTCAACAAAAGACAAACCAATAAAAGGTACATTGCATGACATCAATAAAACTACATATCAATAAAACTACATATAAAACTACATACAGTTAAAACAATAATATCAGTATTGACTTATAAAAAAGTTAAAATTATCCTGTCCTTATATATAATTGTATTTTCGGGAGGCAATGTTCTATGCACGCCAAAATCAGTTAACTGCCGTTCAGAAAGGGTCCCTAGCCACTGGCTGCATTGCCTGAGTTTTGCCCACAGAGACAGGAGATGACAAAACTCTCCTCAGAACAGAACCACCTCAGAGCAGCCGCTTGCCTGCCCCCATTCTTTAGCGCTTGGGAGAAGATCTGCTCCGGCAGGCAGGGTTTGTGCCTGGCTTCTGAGGGTGCTGGTAGAGCTCCGGGAGAGGTGGGTGGCGTGGGGCCTCCCCTTCGGCAGGGTGGTGTCCGTCTGGTGCCCATCCCCCCTGCTTCAGGCAGTGGGCGCCAGCGAGGCCCCTTCCTCCGGTGACTGACAGCCACTTTCTGCCTAACCTACCTTGCAGGGTTATTATGAGTTTAAAACAGAGGAAATGGAGATCAGGCGGGTTCCGACAGGGCTTCTCAGGGGTGGCCTTCCCATTCCCAGAATGCCCTCCCCGGAGGTCTACCTGGTACCCATTTTTGCTGGCATTCAGAGGTCAGGATAAAACTTTTTTGTGTGCCTGGGAGCAGGGGGAGTTCACTGAGGTTTTCATGCCAAATTTGTTTACTGCCTCAATAGCAATATTATGACCCACATTCTTAGCTTGCTTTTATGCTGCTCTTCTGACTTTTTTTGCCAGGGGGGCGGGGGGGAGGTCTACCGAACCGAACTGAACAGATTTAATGCTGACTGGGTTAGGTTGATTTGGATTTGTTGTTTGAACTTTAATTTCAACTTTTTTTTACTTTGCATTTATTCTGTGAGCCACTTTAGGCTGTTCTCTGAAGAGGCAGCATCTAAGCTCCCTAACTAATTAAATAAAACTGCCTCAAAAAACAAAAAATTGCCTTTGGGGATGATTAGGGTACCTTTCACTGTTGATGCATGGACAAACGTACAGCTGAACATTAACCTTGGGAGGGGGGAGACATACATAGGCACTAATGCGCAGGCATATAAATGCAGAAATATGCAAACACCAACAACCACTTGACTTCACAAGTATTCATCCAGAGTGAAAATGTTTCAGAATGTGCTTGAGACGTATGCAGTGGTAGAAAGTGCCATCAACCTGCAGCCAATTTATGGTCACCTGGTAGGGTTTTCAAGGCAAAAGATGTTCCTCTGCATAGTGACCCTGGACTTCTGAGATCTGTCTAGCCTGGGCCATCCAGGACATGGCGGAGATGGACAGAGCTCCTTTCCCATTGCCTGCCTCTGCACAGCAACCTTCCGTTTCCTGGATAGTGGTCTCCTATCCCCGTACTAACCAGGGCCGACCCTGCATAACTTCTGGGATCAGATGAGCCTACGCCATTCTAGTCAGGGCCTGAGGTACATGTAATGTAAAATAAATAAGCCCAGTTCCGGTCTGAGATCCAGTCTGACGTCCTAAGAAATGATCTTAAGTTTTGAAAAAACATGTAGCTGTCACAGTCCATTTATTAACACAGAAACCAGTTGGGGCCAGCCACTGCAGAATAAATTAATATAATGTATTTACCACCAGTAAAGAGAGTCTTTGTCAATGTTTAACCAGAGAAAGAGGAAGAGGCTGAACAGAAAGCCACAAGAATGTCCCCTTGGTTCACCTGTACTGGAAAACATGTCCTGGTGTTACATTATAATCTGGTACAGCCTAACCTGTCGAAGGATTAAAAAACACTCAGGTGATGAAGATGGGAGTGTGGAAAGACTGGATCACTGATGACGTGAAGGCCACCTACAACGTTCTTCCCTGAAACCGACAGGAGCTACTTCTGAGGAGACAGGTTCCCTCCCGTGGAAATGACTTTTGTTTGGTCACATCAGCGACACTTGAAATGGTTTAAGCTTGGGAATCTGCAAGCAGAGAGAGCCCCATTTAGCATCGGGCACTGAGTGCACGCACAAAACCCAGGCCAGTTTTAGAATGGCTGGGGCTCATGTCTGCAGCTCCTTGCAAGGGCAGTGGGGTTAACGGCTATTTTTACCAAAGCCACAGGGTGCAACCGGCAGCTCATACAGCTGCACAAGGGCCACGGCTTCAACACACCTGGCTTCAGCCAGCTCCCTGCTCCTCCACCTTCACCATCAAGCCCGAATTTGGATACCCACAGATCTCCTCCCAAGATCGCTTATGCTCCAAGGCAAGCAAATCCCCCTGACGTTGCTCTGGGTTTGCTATAAAAGCTTCCGGATCGCCAATAATTCCAGCAAATCTGCTGGAGGACGTCTTCTGTAGAAGGGAAAAGAATCTCAGAAAGCTTAGGAAAAGTACAAATGCCACCCGGCACATTCATCTGCAGAGGCAGCACGGTGCCCCAAACCGGCCCCCACCAGGAGTCCGAGGCCCCCATTCCAAAGGAACCCTGCTTCTCTGAAGCCACGACTGCTTAGTTACCCAGTGGTTCTCAACCTTCCTAATGCCGCGACCCTTTAATTCAATTCCTCATGTTGTGGTGACCCCCAACCATCAAACTATTTTCGTTGTTACTTCATAACTGTAATTTTGCTACTGTTATCAATCGTAAAGTAAATATCTGATACGCAGGATGTATTTTCATTGTTACAAATTGAACAGTTCAAACTATCCCAGTTCAAAGTATCCTTCATGCTCTCCCAGGCTAACTGTTCCAATTACCAGGTCTTTCAGCTATGCGGGGGCCTGCTCTTTCATTTCAACTACAACCCCTCTGGTCCACAACTGGTTTAAGCTTACAAGGCAAGAGTGCACATACAGGATTTTCCCAACAACTCCCACTTCTGTTGCAGCTACTTCAGTGCCCTGTCACATTCCACCAGCCCCTCCATGGCCCAAAACGCAGCACTGCCCAGCGGCAGGTAAACCAAATAGGCACAGAGGAGCAGCCGCGCAATGGGAATGCCCCGGCGCCTTGCCAAATGCTATTTTAGATGACCAAAAGGCATAGTTTGGGGGGGGGGGGGGTATAAAAGTTGGGGTGGGGAAAGAAAAGGAGCCTGAATATACAGTATACAGAACATACAGTATACAGAATACAGTATACTGAATATACAGTATACAGAAAAGGAGCCTGAAATGCACGGGAGGGGAGAAGAGAAGGAAAAAGAACAGAAAGGGCTTGGAACTGGGAGAGAACAGAAAATCAAAAGGCATAGTTGGGGGCTGCTCCCTAAGCTGTGGAGTCTTGTGAGCCAAAATCTAAACTTTGTGAGCTACTGGCATTAAAGTTGTGAGTGAGCGATTTGGCTGCTGCATAAATTAGTTTGCTGTGGAGCCCCATCCTTCCTATATCCCACCTATGGGGGGGGATAAAAACTGAGGGGTGGGTGAGGAGAAGAGCCTGGAAATACAGTGAAGTGTGGGGGGGGGGGGAGAAGGAAAGAGAAAGAAAAAGCTCAGAAATGGGAATGAAAAGAAGATCAAAGGCATAGTTGGGGGAAAGCTGCAGGGAGGGTAAGGCAAAAAGCCTGAATATACAGTGAAATGCATGGGGGGGGGGGGAATCCGGCATCAGTGGCATGCCAAAGCGGGCAGAGGTGGCCTGAAGGGGAGGGGAGACCAGAGGGAAGATGAGGCGGGTGAGGGAAAGGAAGGCACCTTGGCCTTCCCACACACACACAAACACACCCCACTCGGCTCACCTACTACGACTGCGCTATCTGCGTCAACCCCTTGGCTGCCTTGAGGGCTCGCGCGGCCGGCTAAAGGGGGAAAGGCGGGCCTGGAGCCTTCCCCCAACACCCCCCCACACACACCTCCTTTTCCTCCGATGCCAGCCGCCCCAAGCTCTTGATGGCTCGTGTGGCCGGCTAAAGGGGGAAAGGCGGGCCTGGAGCCTTCCCCCAACACCCCCCCACCTCCTCCTTCGACGACGCCAGCTGCCCCGAGCCCTTGATGGCTCGTGTGGCCGGCTAAAGGGGGAAAGGCGGGCCTGGAGCCTTCCCCCAACACCCCCACACACACACCTCCTTTTCCTCCGATGCCAGCCGCCCCAAGCTCTTGATGGCTCGTGTGGCTGGCTAAAGGGGGAAAGGCGGGCCTGGAGCCTTCCCCCAACACCCCCCCACCTCCTCCTTCGACGACGCCAGCTGCCCCGAGCCCTTGATGGCTCGTGTGGCCGGCTAAAGGGGGAAAGGAGGGCCTGGAGCCTTCCCCCAACACCCCCACACACACACCTCCTTTTCCTCCGATGCCAGCCGCCCCAAGCTCTTGATGGCTCGTGTGGCTGGCTAAAGGGGGAAAGGCGGGCCTGGAGCCTTCCCCCAACACCCCCCCACCTCCTCCTTCGACGACGCCAGCTGCCCCGAGCCCTTGATGGCTCGTGTGGCCGGCTAAAGGGGGAAAGGAGGGCCTGGAGCCTTCCCCCCTACACACACACCCCGCCCGCCCGCCTCCTCTGACGCCGGCTACCTTACCTTTTCTGAGCAGGAGAAACCGACCTTGAGACTCCTTTGGATGGGGAGGCACAGGAAAGCAACAGCGGGCAGCAAGAGCACGTGCTCCCAGTGCTTGCTGTGGCTGCCGCTTCTTCTTCCACTGTGGGTGGGACCGGGAGGGGAGGGGTTGGGAGAAGCCGGGAGGGGAGGGGCGGGGAGGGCTCGGAAGCCAGCCAGCTGAAAAATAGCCCTGGGCGACCCCTGTGAAAGGGTCGTTCGACCCCCAAAGGGATCGCGACCCATAGGTTGAGAACCGCTGGCTTAGTATAAGGATGTACCAGGAAAGAAACCCTCAGCATGAAACGGCCTGACAGGCCATTTACCCCAAAGTCCACCGGTTCCCAGATGTCTGTGGCACCTTGCGGGGGTTTGGGTGGCGCAGCGGAGGTAGTGGCAGACTAGGGCCCTGGGCGACCTGGGTTGGACACCTCACTTCTGCCATGGAAGCTGGCTGGGTGGTCTCGGGCCCATCACACATTCTCAACCTGGCCCACAGCACAGGGCTGTTGTTGTGAGAAAATGGAGGACGGGAGAAAGATGTTCTAAAAGCTGTTTGAGTCTTGATGGAGGAGAAAAGCAGGATATAAACAGACACCACTTGTTTTAAAAAAATCATCGTCTGTTTAAAAAACACACACACGTACCCCTTTACAAAAAAGCCCTGGGAACTTTTGTGCTTTCCATTCAAGACAGAGGCCAACTAGACACAGCACAGATGTCTCCCGAGCTGGACGCAGATCGCCTGACCTCCCATGTATATCTGCATTGCTCCCTTGGCACAAAGGCCCAAGCTAGCAGCAGCCACCAGTGCTCAGGGACAGCAGCCTCATTAGTCGTGGCCCTGATCACTATAGCAACTTCCCAGTTAACACCAAACTCTGAAAGATGGTATCAGCGCATTGTTTTCAGGCACAAGTTCTGAAGGCAGCCTATGGCTGAACCCTGAAGGACAATCCTCTCCCCTCCAGGGAGCAAACACCCCCCCTTCCACAACCAGGCAGAATCCAAGCCTCCCAGCCTCTTCCCCCCACCTCTCTCGAGGCAGAGCAAAAAGAAAATCCCTTCTTTCCACCAAAACACAATACGCAATGCCAAGGGGGTGGCCAAGGCTGGGATTCTGCACACCTTCAACAGAGTATATCCCCCCTCCCCGGAACTCAGCGGGGCCTTCTCCGCTGCAAATATTCACAGGGTGGGACCACCTCAGGTCCTAATTCCCAAGCCCAGAGTTCCCAATCAGCACCATGACACCATTAGGAGCACATCTCTCTGTCTGGTTACATCAAAAATGCCAGCACTGTATATTGGAAGCTATGTTCTGTTTCCACAGGTGTGTTATGTGTGTAACGACCCCCATCCATTAGCACAACACATTTTCCATGATTCGACAGGTATATGAGCTTTATGTGAAGCCAATGGACAGCCACATGAGTCTTCCACAAAAAAAGCAGCACACATCTTAACACGTCAGATGTCACATGTTATGACCGCACACAAGGGTCTTTTCCTGCTCACACACTGCACCCAGCACATCATACACAGGCCATCAACAGGCCACATCTAAAAACGTTTCTGAAATCAAAATTTGTCCCTACAACCCATCATGCATGTTCCGTTCCGCCATTTGAGTTGCCACAGCTCTCGTGGCTATTTCCACTCACCACATGCTTCATCTGCAGGGGATCAATCCGTTCAGCAGTTAAAAGCCCGGACATTCAGTAAGTGTGGTTAGGAAATCTGGGACAACACTCTGTCAAAAGAGGCAACCGCCACAGGCAGCAAGCCCCAATATTTGGCATAAAGTTGAAATAAAAAATGGCGTCAGAACATCCCGCCTGGCTGGATAAATGCCAAGGAGCATCCCACCTGGCATCCAGTTTCCAGTAGGAGGCAGCCAGAGGGGCTGTGGCTCAGAGGCAGAGTATCTGCTGGGCATACAGAAGGTCTCAGTTCAATCCCTGGCACCTTGTTCTAAAAAGACCAGGTCAGAGGTGATGTGAAAGACCTCCAGCTGCGGCCCAGGAGAGCTGCTGCCAGTCTGAGCAGGCAACATGGACCCTGATGGACCAACGGTTTGATTCACTAGAAGGCACCTTGGTGTGTGTTTGTTTGGCGGAGGGGCCGGGGCTCCGTGGAAGTGCACCTGCTCGGCATGCAAAAGGCCCCAGGCTCACTCCCCAGCATCTCCCAGTAAAAGAACCAGGCAGTCAGTGATGTGAAAAACCTCTACCTGAGGCCCTAGCGAACCACTGCCAGTCTGAAGAGACAACAGTGACTGAGGCGGACCAAGTCTCTCTGATTCAGTCCCAAAGCTGCAGGCAGCTCACATCCTTCAGGGAAGCTTGGCAGTGAGTCAAGGAGGCAACTGGGCTTCTGTGGTATACTACCGCTGGCCATGGAGGTTCCACTGCGGTACTCTAGTGTAGGAGTGGCACGGACAGGCCAAGCCGCCGCCACGAACTCCTTCAGTCCCGTTTCAAACTACGGGCTCGGGCTGGTGAAAGACATCACCTTCCGCGCGCACCCTTCTCCCGAGGGGCCGTCTTTTGTCTCGCCCCCGATCTCCCGCCAAGCCATTTCACTGGGCGGCTGGCGGGGCCGAGGAGAGCGAGCGAGAAAAGCCCCTTCTCCCGCGGCTTAAACCTCCCGCCGCCGCCGCCCCCAGCACGCCGGCCACGGGGCCGGGAGCTCCTCCTCGCGGGCAAGGCGCTCCCTCGCCCGGGTGACTCTGCAAAATCTCCCGGACGCCCGGGCAGGAGCCGCCACGCTCGGCGCGCGAGAGGAGAGGCGGCAGAGGACCCCCGCGGGCACTCCAGCCGGGAGAGGACCTTCGCTCGGCTTGTTTCGCGGGAGCCGCCGGAGGAGAGGAGAGGAGAGGAGAGGAGAGGAGAGGGTCCCCCCCCGCCCCCGCCCCCGCCCCCGCCCGGCCGCCGGCCTCCTACCTTCTGCGGGGCTCGGAGCAGGCGGTGGAGCCCGGGCAGCTGGGTGCCGAGGGGGAGGTCCCGGCGGAAGGTGTAGACGGGCGGCCGGGTGGGCTCGGGGAAGTTGGTGCTGTTGAAGGGGTCGGTGTCGTCCAGGAACTGCACCCGGCAAGCCAGCGTGGTGGCCGTGGCCATGGCGCATCCATGCACCGACCCGGCGGCAGGCGGCCGGCCGGCGCGGAGAGGAGCCGGGCGAGCCCCGCCGCCCGAGAGCGCGCCGAGAGGAGACGCCGCGAAGTGGCTGCCCGGCGAGGGGGAGGAGGAGCCAGCGCAAGGAGCGGCCACGCCCCCCGCCGCCACTCGCGCGCTCCGAGGGAGGGAGGGAGGGAGGGAGGGAGAAGGCCGGCCGGAGAGACCCGCGCGCCACACCGGGGGGGGGGGGGGGGGGGGAGGCGGCAGGGCGCGAGGGCGATGCGCGCGGCGGCGAGCGCCGGGGCTGGTGTGGCTGCTGGCGGCGGCGGCTCTCCCATGCTCAGCGGCGGCTGGGAAACCTGCTCGCTCGGCCGCCCTCGTCCCGGCAGCCGGCGGCGACCTCCAGCGGGGAGCTCCCGGCCCAGCCAGCGCGGGGGTGCCGGAGGGGCGGTGGGTGCGCACAAGGCGCGGCGGGCTCGCTGGGCGGCGGACAAAGACCGGGGAAAGCGCGAGACGGGCAGGCGGAGTCCCTGCGGACCTGGGCGCCAGGCGGGGGCGGCATGTGGGCACCCGCCGGCACTGGGCGGGAGGACCGCCGCAGCCCTCGGGTTACCAGCCTCCAGATGGGGCCTGGAGAGGTCCCGGGACTTTACACCCAATGCTCCCTCCAAGCTGTGGAGTCTTGTGAGCAGAAATTGTGAGCTACTGGCATTACTATTGTGAGTGAGCGATTTGGCTGCTGCATCAATTAGTTTGCTCTGGCGCTCTCCTTCCTGAGCTAAGACAACGATGTGTGAGCCGGAGGCTAAGAAACGGTGAGCTAGCTCACACTTAGAGGGAACACTGATCCCAACTCACCTCCAGAATCCAGAGATCAATTTCCCCCGGAGGGAAAGGGTGCTTCAGAGGGTACACGAGATGGCGTTATTCCCAGGCAAGGCCCCTCCCCAGGCCCCAACCACAATTCACCAGGAATTTCCCAACCAGGTTAAAGACTAAGGTCTGGGAGACCCCAGTTCAAATCCCCACTTGTGCTATGGACACGCATTGGGTGACCTTGGGCCAGTCACATATTCTCAGCCTAACCTGCCTTACAGGGTTGTTGTGAGGATGAAATGGAGGCAAAGGGAATGGATGTAAGCTGCTTGGGGAGAAATTAATCAATTAATTAATTCAATAAACCTGAAGTTGGCAAACTTAACCTGCCCCCCAGCCCGCTGCTGTTGGCTAGGAGCAAGTGGCACCCCTGCATTGAATCTTAGCAAGAGGGTCCATCTAGTCCAGCATCCTGTTCTAACAGTGGCAGCAGTCCATTGCTGCAAGGGTGCCCGTGGGCAGGATCTGTTGGCAGCCAGACAGTGTTGCCCTTGGCTCTGACAACCTCCAGATAGTCACACACACAAAAATCCCACAACATTGCAAAGGCACTTCCAACTCTATAAGCAGAAGTGACATCACCACATTATGGGTCGCTCTAGGATCGCCAAAACTCAGTGTAAAAAAATGATACCACTTCCAGCTATGCTCCTGGAAATGGCACTGGGGGACACCCTTTCTGCTTCTCTGTTTTTCCTCCAGTGCACACTGGAGAGGGGGGGGGGGGATGGAGGGCACAGGGGAGTTCCCATGCCCTCGGCAGGCACTTGGCAACCCTACAGCAGGGCCAGAGTAAGACCCTAGTCTTTTGGAGCCTGCAGGCACCTTGGGAATTTTCAACACGGGGTGGTTGGCGTAACCACAGAATGGCTGCCACATTTGGCGGAGCCAACCATGAAATGTCAGGGGTGACCCCGAGCTCTTGTATCCCAGTCAGCAGGTGGGAGGGGTGTTCCAAAGAAGGAATTTGGGGTGCAAAGGAAATGCTTGGGGGGGGGCACAGAAAATTAGCGCCTGCATTGAGATAACGAATCCTACATCCTGTGCAGTAATAGTCTGTGAAAGTGGCAGCTTTGGTGGCGGCCCACTGGAGTCACCTCAGCCGTATAACTGCAGCCTTTTCCTAAGCAGCCCTTGTGCCGGCCCTAGTGCTGTGTTCTTCATCGCTGCCCCCTTATGATGTCGCTGGCAGGTAACGCAGGCGATATGACACCATATGTCAGTGAAAGGAAGGTGACCCTGGATGGAAGACAGCCCCCTTAAAAGTTGGACAACACATGATACGTAACTGTAACTTAGATTCAGGTGGGCAGCTGTGTTGGTCTAAAGCACAGGTGTCAAACTCATTTTTATGGAGGGCCGGATTTGACATAAATTGGACTTTGTTGGGCCAGGCCATGTGTGTCATAAAATGTAATGCCAGGTAGTGGAGATATAAACATTATAAAGGACACAAACACAAAGATTTTTTTAAATTTAAAATAAAAACATGCCTAAAACATTAGCATTCTTCCAATATTTTGTTTAATTAACAGTCTCTGATAACTGACACCTCTTGCTTTGAATTATTGCATCAAAATGTCTGTGCTGTTGCAATCTGGGAGGGGGAGGAGCCTCAGCCCAGTGCAGGGAGGCGAAGCTTGCCTATCTATCTCTCCTGAGTGATTGAGAGAGTCTAGGAAAGCAAGCTATGATGCAACAGCAGAAACAGAACTGGAGGAAGAAGCAGGAGACAGCCAGTCCCTTGCGGGCCTGATAGAAGTCCTCTGGGGGCCGACATGTTTGACACCCCTGGTCTAAAGCAACAGAAGAAAGTCCGCATCCAGTGGCACCTTTAAGACCAACAAACTTTAATTCTGTGTATAAACTTTATACCCAGAATTAAACTTTGTTGGTCTTAAAGGTGCCACTAGGCTCAAAGTTTGTTCTATAACAATAACTTGTATGAATGTAAGATGACCCCCCCCCCCCCCCCCAAAATGGCATTCTTGGGAAAAACAACTAGTCTTGCAGTGAAGTAAAGACAGCAGCGACTACAGCCTGAGCATCTATTCCTTTCCAACCAGTGCTATATTTAAGGCCCCTGTACCCGTTTAACTTTCATTTTCATTATGATGTACTATTTCATATTAAAGAAAACAATGAGAAACAACCATTCTCGTATTATCATAGCATTAATAAATACAGTAAAGTGTACATGCAAAGGAAAGCTTTTACACAGAATTAAACTTTGGTGCTCTTAAAGGTGCCACTGGACTCGGACTTTGTTCTGCTGCTTCAGGCCAACCCGGCAACCCACGCAAACCTACATTAATAGTATTATTGACATGTGGACTAAGTTTGGTGTTAAACTTTCTCCACAGTTCTCTCCACTACTTTATGCAGTAAGGGAATTCTCAGTAGGATGGCAAAATAGGGGGGGAAACTATTCTCGATGGAATCATAGAGATGGAAGGGACCTCCAGGGTAATCTAGTCCAACCCCCTGCACAGTGCAGGAAACTCACTAATACCTCCCCCCCACCCCCCACCCCAGTGACCTCTGTTCCGTGCCCAGAAGATGACAAAAAAAACCTCCAGGATCCCTGCTAAACTGACCGGGAGAAAAATTGCTTCCTGACCTCAAAGTGGCAATCAGCATTTCCTTGGGCGTGTAAGAAAGGGCCACTGGACTAAGCACTGAGGCAACCCTTCCTGCCCTCCCTCTCATGATCTGCCTAAGTTCACAGAATCAGCATGGCTGTCAGATGGCCATCTAGCCTCTGTCTGAAAACCTCCAAAGAAGGAGAGCCCACCACCTCCCGAGGTGGAAGGCTGTTCCACTGAGGATCTACTCTTAACTGTCAGGAAGTTCTTCCTAATGTTTAGCCAAAAACTCTTTTGATTCCAACTTCCTGGGGCAACAGAAAACAACTCCACGCCATCCTCTATATGACAGCCCTTCAAGTGCTTGGAGATGGTTATCATATCACCTCCTATTTGTCTCCTCTCCAGGCAAAACATACCCAGCTCCTTCAACCTTTCCTCATAGGACTTGGTCTTCAGACTCCGCACCATCTTCATTGCCCTCCTCTGGACACGTTCCAGCTTGTCTCTATCTTTCTTAAATTGTGGTGCCCAAAACTGAATGCCATACTCTAGGTGAGGTCTAACCAATGCAGACTAAAGCAATACCACCACTTTGCATGATCTAGACACTATACTTCTGTTGATACAGCCCAAAATTGCATTTGCCTTTTTAGCTACAGCATCACACTGCTGACTCATGTTCAGTGTATGGTCCACTAAGACCCCTAGAGTCTGCTTATCGGGATGAGGTGGAACGGCTTTGTGTGTGGTGTAGGGAAAATAATCTGATTCTTAATACCACAAAGACCAAGGAATTGGTGGTGGACTACAGGAGGAACAAAATGGACATTAAGCCACTGTTTATTGGCGGAGAATGTGTGGAAAGGGTGGCTACTTTCAAGTTTTTGGGAGTGACTATTGAACAAAATCTGACCTGGAGTGCAAACACCACTGCTCTGGTGAAGAAGGCCCAGCAAAGGCTTTATTTTCTCAAACTTTTAAAGAAAAATAACTTGAATGAGAAAATACTGATGTCTTTCTATCGTTGCTCAATAGAGAGCATTTTAATATACTGTATCTGCGCCTGGTTTGCTAGTTGTACGGTTGCAGATAGGAAAGCACTCCAGAGAGTCATCACCACAGCCCAGAAGATAATTGGCTGTCCTCTCCCACTTTTGGAGGAACTGTACAGTTCTCGATGTTTGAAAAAAGTGAAGAACATCCTACAGGATTTATCACATCCTGCATATTCCTTGTTTGAACTGCTGCCTTCGGGCAGAAGATATAGGACAATCAAAACAAGGACAAATAGACTAAAAAACAGTTTTTACTCGAGAGCTATTATTGCCCTGAATGCTGCATGAGACTGAAATCTGGAGGAAACAATGGTTTGGTTGCTATGTAAAAGGGAGAAGCAGTTGTGAATGTCTGTGTGAGTGCGCATGTGTATATGTTGCGAGTCACTGAATGATGGCACTTTTTAATTTCATTGTACTATGTACAATGACAATAAAGTATATTCTTCTAGATCCATTTTGCATATACTACTACCCAGACAAGTCTCCCCCATTCTATAATTATGCATTTGATTTTTCCTATCTAAATGGAGAACTTTACATTTATCCCCATTGAAATTCATTTTATTTGTTTTAGCCCAGTTTTCTAGCCTTAAGGTAAAGTTAAAGGTTTCCCTTGCTCGAAAGCCAGTCGAATTTGACTTTAGTGGGCAGTGCTCATCTCTGTTTCCAAGCCAAAGAGCCAGCGCTGTCTGAAGATGTTTCCATGGTCATGTGGCTGGCATTACTAGATGCCGAGGCGCACGGAACGCTGTTACCTTCCCACCAAAGTGGTCCCTATTTATCTACTTGTAATTTCTTGCTTTCAAACTGCTAGGTTGGCAGGAGTTTCCAGCCTTTTCAGATCATAAAAAATTATTCAATATGTCACTGTATCTGAACATAGTAATAGAAGAATTCCTGGTTTTCAATATAATGCAAATTAAAAGTTTGCTTATTGCAAGAGAGCCAGAGTGTTGAAGTGGTTAAAGTGTCGGACTAGGATCTGAGAAACCCAGGTTCAAATCCCCATTCCCCATGGAAGCTTGCTGGGTGACTTTGGGCCAGTCGCTCACACACTAACTCTCTGCCAACCTTCAAAAGCTTTGTGGAACACTCATCCCCTATTGCTACCCTCCAATTAAGTCAGGCTGCGGCCACACGGCCCCTTTAATCCGGGAGGGATCCCGGATGCAAATGGGCCGCATTTTTCTTCCTGCGGGTTGGGATGTTTACACATCCCAACCCCGGCGGCAGCGTTGGTGGCCGCCACGGCTGCGGGAATGTTGGCTGCGGCCGCTGAAGAGGCGGCCACGGCGGGAACGATGGCGGCCGCCGCAGCGGAAGCAGCCACGGCGGAAACGGCCGCAGCGGCTGCCGCTGAAGAGGCGGCCGCGGCAGGCGGAAAGGCTGCCGGGAACCACGGCGGAGGTGGCCGCAGCAGCAGCAGAAGCGGCGGTGGCCTGGTGAGTTGGGTTCCCCCCCCTTTACACTTGGGTGCATGAGTGGCCATGCGCCCAAGTGTAAAAAGGGGGGGGGGAAATGGCAGGGGGGGGCATCTGGACAGCCCTGCTCTCGCAATGCTTGCGAGAGAGGGCTGTCCAGATACCTCAAATGCGGGTTCCTCCCGCAACACCCGGGAAAACACTTGATTTTCCCGGGGTCGGAAAATGCGGGAGGAACCCGCATTTGAGCCCGCTTCAGCGCGGGACTCGGGCCGGGCCGTGTGGTCGGCCCCTTTAAATGCGGGAGGAAATAGCCCTTCCTCCCGCATTTAAGGCCCGTGTGACCACAGCCTCATTGTGCACATCTGGAATTTTCTGTTCTTGACAGACATAACTTTTTCAATTAGTTTGGGTCTTATAATAAAAATGTTACATCAATGGAACTTTCCACCTACCAGCCTGGCAAAAATCTACAAATCGCTGTCAGTGCTGTAACACTCCTGGGGCGGACTTTCTTCATGTGTTGTGGGGATGTGTATGAGCCATAAAGCTTTGGGAAACAGTTACAGTTATATTAGTGTTGTGTACTAAGACCATGATCGCATGGTCTCCCGTAATGGCGACCGCCACGTGGTCAGCGCACATGGTCAGAATCTACGTGAGCTTCAGCCAGGTAGAACAATAGCCAGTTGGATCCTGAGTGACCACCAATTACGAGCCTAGGTCTCCCGCTGGGGGACCTATGAACTACAACCACGGACTTAAGGTCCTATCAGGACCTGTGGGCGAGGTCGGGGCATTGTCTCCGGCCGGCATAAAAGAGGGCTCTGAGCCCGGGGTTCCCCATATTCCATCTGACCCTCAATAAAGAGCTTAACTATGAAATCACTACCACTCGCCTCCCAACTCCAATACTTTCCAGTTAGCAAAAGGAATAGATTATAATGTAAAAGGTACATCAGAACTTTTCTTGTTGAATTATGTAACTTCTATCCCAAAGAAATTTAGAACATTTCCTTTGTAGGTAAGATCTGCTGCAAGATTAGTGTTTGCTAAATTATGGAACCAAAAGAGAATCCCAACACAGAAAGGGTTTGTTTTTGGAGAAAATTAAAAAAAATTATTTGCATGTAAAAATATTAGCATTACAAAAAAAATTGAAAGTTTTTTTGGGAGCATTGCTTTTGTTTGGTTAGAAGCTTTAGTTCAAATGCAACAGACAATGTAATGGAAACTTTACTTTTAGAGGATTTATTTCTAAGTCTGTATATCTGGTTTAGAATTATGTTTGTACCTTTTTCCAGTCTTCCTAAAAATGTCAAACTGTCTGTTTTATATTATACAAGAGGATACACGCAACAAAATGTTGCATAATGTGTTGTGGCCCCTGCCGTAGTCTTCGTTGCAGGCAGTCCTTGCAAGGAACTTGTGGAGGGGGCATTCCCCTACCTTTTTTCCCCTCTCCCCCCTTCATTGTCAAAGTTCCCTCCTCGGTCTTTCTGCACAAACCCCTTAACTACTAATCTTCCCTCATGTCCTCTTCTCCTCTCACCCCTTCTATGTCAGCTTTCCTCCCTAGCCCATTCTCTAGCAATCCTTTCTTACCCCCTTTCTCTTCTCGCCCCTTATGTGTCTCATCCCCTCTTACCCCAGCCCTTCTCAATGTCCTTTTCCCCTTACCCCCTCTCACCCTGCCCCTCTTTCTCTCCACTACTTCTTTACCCCCCCATCTCCCCTTCCTCTTTCTCTCCCCCTCCCTCAGACAATCTCCCATTCTTTTTTTCCTCTCCCCCCAACGGACAATTCCCTGTTCTTTCTCTCTCTCTCTCCCCCCCCCCCCCCCCACAGAGCCCCACTTCTTTCTGTTTCTCTCCTTTTGCAGCTGCAGGCCAGCAAATGTTCCCAATCTGGTTGCAGGAGGGAGGGGGGCCAACGACGCAGGCTTTGCCTTCTCGCACTTCAACTGACAGCCGCAGGGCCACCTTGGGCAGCAGCGGTGGCAGCAGAGGGTGGGCAGGCAGGTTCCCAGAGAGGCTCCGCTGCCCCTTTGGTTGGCTGAAGCTATAGTCTTTGTCCCGGGAGGGGCTGTCCCAGAGGTAGGGCGCACAGCTATTGCGATGGCGGATTCCCTCATGGCTCCAATGGCTTTTCCCGTGCCTCAATAAGTCTTTTCTCTGCGCTTGCGCAGAATAAGCAGTTTTATTTGGGGGGGGGGGGGGATTTAAGTATCCTCGTATACTTTTAAAAATATTTTAGATTTTTCTGCAAACATGGGGACTGCCCCAAGTTTGCTGGTAGATCTGCTTACCTTCCATGTGATCCAGATCCACAGAAATAAGTATCCGCACGCAGAGGAGACCTTGACTATTAGATACATAAACAAATTAAAATATATTAAAAAATAACTTTCAGTTTCACTATCAAAGACAATGTTAAAACAACAATGAATTTGTCTTTAATTTCCTCTTTTTAATTAAAGACAAGGTACTTGATGGGAGGTTTTGAAAGGCATATTAACTGAGCAAAAGATTCCCAATAGATATGCATTCGAATGAGAACTGGGCTAACTGGATCTTTCTTATGATGAGTCTGACTGATGGGAACATCTCCTTAGAATTTAAGCTGTCCTTCTAGGGCTGTCCTGTTAGCCCGGGCCTAAGGTGTGTTAGCAGCCTGGGAGAAATCGTCTCACTCTTTTACCTGTGAACCCCTTCTGATTCAAACACAGCAACTCTGTAAAGCTGAAACAAGTTATTGGCTCAGTTCTGTTTGAAAGCAGCAGTCGTGTTGTGGGAGACCAGAGTCAGTTTTGCTTGGGATTTGTCTGTGTTAGTCCAAGCTTGGATGGAAGATGGTGGAGGAGCCCCAAGGGGCTAGGCCTTCGATTGCCCACCCCTTCACCTAGCAGCTGCACAGTTTTCAGTTTTAACAACACACAGTGAAGAAAACACAGCACAGCTGTCTTTGGTGTGTGTTTGTGTGTCCCGTGGTTAATCCAGACTGCTGGAGTGTCAAACTTCATCACAATTACTCCCTTTCCCGGTGCAGCAGTTCCAATCCATCCCTGCCCCCCAGCACACAGGGTTGCTTTTGGGGACTGAAAGACATGTTGTGTGTTCCAGGCACAGAAATCCATTGTGGTTAGAGTCGCTGGCTCCAGGTTGGGAAATTCCTAGATATTTGGGGATGGAACCCGGAGGAGGGTGGAGTTTGGGGAGGGGAGGGACCTCAGTGGGGATGGAGCCCCCTGTCCAAAGGAGCCATTTTCTCCAGGGGAACAGGTCTTGGTTGTCTGGAGGTCAGTTGTAACAGCAGGAGATCTCCAGCAACCACCTGAAGGTTGGCAACCCTACCCAGTACATCGTTAACACTATGTTCAGCAACCAGGTGGTTCCTTGGAGAATCAATACATTAAAGCTTGATGGGACTTTCCAGAAAGCCCCATTCCTATGCGGCTTCTCCCTCCATATACCAGTCTTCTCTCCAAATCCACAACCAAGTACACCACAACAATGGCTAACAGAAATACTGCAGACAAAAAGTATTACAGAAATATTTTGTGTATTTTTAGGTATAATTTTTTATCCTATGTTCATAATTGCATAATCTACACATACCTCATTGAAATACAGAATTTCATCATACATTCATAGTTTCATAGTTTACACACACCATATATTCATAGTTTCACACCACACAATAATCAAAATAATGTCATAAATGCCAGAATACAGCTAAAGTGCTCAGCGCTCACAGTACTGTCCACTACTTGAGCTGTTCAAAACTAAGCACAGTGTGCTATTATTAGAAACCCTCCAGTAGTAACACAGTGTCTGGTGTTTTAATTTTTAAGCATTCAATGATTCTGTAATCTTAACAATGCTGACATTATAGCTGGCAATTCCAGTGCTTCAAAGCTCTGGCCACCAAAATATACTTCAAGGCGCTGGCGAAACAGCACACATTTCAGCTGCCTGCCTTCCTGTTGGCTTAGTCTATGCCGGTCAACATCCTACATTTTCCATAGTAAAATGAGACGCATCCGCCATAAGCCCAATGGAGGCAGAACTCAGTCCTGCCGACTTCATCCACTCACGTCGATGCAGCAAAGGCCTACCAGAGTAGCGGCCTGGCTTAGGGCAGTGGGCCAGCTACTATCGGTTCCTTCCAAGACTCTCCAGCAGTGCTGAGCTGCCAAAAGCCATAAGGTTACTCTGAGAGGATTCCCTCCAGAAGGGTCACATGCAGAACATTGCAAGATTGTTGTCAGTCTTTAAGCCAAGATGGATGGGATGAAAATTAAAAGAAATGAGCGCCCAGGAAGGTGTTATTTGACTTTAATCAGCTTATTGCCTTCTTCCAGGAAGCTCAAGGGCAGCTGTCTGATGAAACTGATCCAGGCTGACCCCACGTCTGCACTCGTGTGACCCCCTAAACCAAGAGTAACCCGTCAGTCGTGTGTTGCGGCCCGCCCAGAGGCTCCCCCCCCCCCCCCCGTCTGTGAGAGTTCTGCTCAAAGTAGTCAAGGATCAGATCTTGGTTGGTTAACCAAAGTTCTTTATTTCCAATCTCTACATTAGTACAGCTTCTCGGATTATTGTCAGAGATGAGACAGATAATACAAGCAGGTCTATTATACCATTCCAAGGAGTTTGAATTACCCATAGGTAGCCAATCACTATAGGGGAAAATTGGCGGGCAAAGAAGAGTTCTGGCCGTTTGGTTCTCACAGGAAAGAGAGTGAGGTGTCAAGCTGTAAATTTCCTTTCCCAAACCAGACCCCTCAGATGTTACCAGTTCACATAACAATCAATGGCCTCAAGGCTTTTGCATGTGATAAGAGATGAGAGGTATCCTCCCTTGAAGTCTCAGCCGGGGCAGCTGGAATGCGGAGGCAGGGATGTGAAAGGCCTCCTTGTTCTCATACATTATCGATGTCACCCTCCCGCTTCAATTGCTACAATCTCCCGGTCTGGGCAAGCAGTAGAACAGTAGTACATAACAGTTACAAGTACAGAATTAAACATAGGGCAACATAAAGGGTACAGGCATGATTACTATGATGTCTGAATCAGCAGATTCTGACACACTGGCCTCCTCATAATTACCTTCACCTGGGCTTATCAGGAAACATTTTATGAAAAATTCTAACTAGTTTGGGAGCATGCACATTTTCAGAACGAATCCATTCATTGTGTTCAGGACCGAAATCAAGCCATCTAACTAAATAATACAATCGGCCCCTACGCGTTTTAGAATCAAGAATCTCAGTTATCTCGAAATGAGGGGCCCCCTCCTTCATCAGTGGAGGAGGAACTTGAGGAACTGGATGCCATGCATTCGGCCCAGGATCTTTCTTCAGCAGGCTGAAATGAAAAACAGGATGCACAGAACTCAGTGATTTAGGCAGCTCTAATTCAAAAGACACATCTGAAATTTTTTGCAACACTTTGTAGGGCCCTACATATTTCCATCCCAGTTTTCGACTGGGTTGCAAGCCCTGTATATTTTTTGTGGAAAGATAGACAGAGTCCCCAGGCTGGAGATCCCAGCCTACTGCTCAGCCCCGATCCGCATATTTTTTGTAGTCCTCTTTCGCTTGGTCCAGTGCTTTGGCTATTAATGGCCATGAGTCTTGTAATGTCGTCCACCAACTCCTGAAATCCGTGGGGGGGGGGGCATTGGGCGCATTCTCAATGGTGGGCAACGGTTTTCCTTCAAAACCTCCCACGGCCATGAAGGGGGAGACGCCCGTGGAAGAATGCACTGCATTGTTATAGCTGTATTCCGCAAACGGCAATAAATCCACCCAATTGTCTTGGTGGTAGTTGGTGTAGCACCTTAAGAACTGTTCCAGGATTTGATTAGTTCGCTCGGACTGTCCATCGGTTTCTGGGTGGTAACCCGAGCTTAGTGCCGGTTCTATGTCCATCAGTTTTAGGAGCTCCCGCCAAAAGCTGGCAACGAATTGACTGCCCCTGTCGGATACCACCCTCTTAGGAAAAGCGTGTAATTTAATCACCTGGTTGAAGAAAGCTTTAGCCATTCCCTTGGCCGTGGGTAGTTGCTTGAAAGGGGTGAAATGGGCTTGCTTCGAAAATGTGTCCACCACCACCCAAATGACAGTTTTCCCTTTCGAGGGTGGCAGATTAGTAATAAAGTCCATAGCTATCGCCTCCCAAGGGCGGGAAGGGGTAGGCAAAGGATGCAAGAGTCCCGGAACCTTTCCCCCCCTCTTTTTGCACATTAAGCAAGTTTGGCAGGCCGAGACGAAATCGGAAACATCCCGGCGCATGTGCGGCCACCAAAACTGACGTTGAATTAAGTTAAGCGTCTTTAGAAACCCAAAGTGCCCAGCCAGTTTGGAAGAGTGGCACGCTAGTAACACATCCTTACGCTTGTTTTGGGGCACCACCAATTTGTCCCCATGGTACCAACACTGGTTTTCCCTCTTCGAACATTCAGCTAGTGTTTCCAGTTCCTCGACTTCCTCGGGAGCATAATCCCCCCCCCAATCGCACGCTTCAGTGTCCATTGGAGTTCGTTTGTGCTGGCTTCTAGTAGTGACTGCCCCTCCCAGCTGCTGGGGGGAGAACATGGAGTCGAACACCTCTTCTTTCACGCTCTCGTGTTGAGGCAACCGGGAGAGTGCGTCAGCTAAGGAGTTGGCCTTTCCGGGGAAGTGTTTTAACACAAAATTAAACTTTGAAAAGAAGTCAGCCCACTGCAGTTGCTTCGCATTTAGTGATCTCTGCGTGCGCAGCGCTTCTAGGTTTTTATGATCAGTCCAGATTTCAAACGGGGTTTGCGCCCCCTCTAGCCAATGCCGCCACGTAGTGAGAGCTAGCCGGATAGCTGCGGCTTCCTTGTCCCACACTGACCAATTCCTTTCCGTGTCGTTAAACTTTTTGGAAATGTAAGCTAGGGGGTGTAGCTTCCCATCCAGCCCTTGTTGTAGAACGGCCCCCCCCATTGCCACATCGGAAGCGTCTACATGGACTATGAACTCTTTGGTTTCGTCTGGATGGGCTAAGATGGGCTCAGAAGTAAAAAGGGTTTTTAATGTCTCGAATGCCCTCTGGCACTCCCCATTCCAGGCGATCCTCTCCCCAGGTTTCCCGGCTTCCGAACCCCTCCCCTTGGTTTTCAGTAAGTCCATTAGGGGGAGGGTGACTGTTGCAAAGTCTTTTATGAAAGTTCGATAAAAGTTACAAAATCCTAATAGGCTCTGCAATTGTTTTCTTGTTCGCGGAGCTTCCCACTGGACCACCGCCTCCACTTTTGCTGGGTCCATTTCCAACCCCCTCTGGGAAATGCGATACCCTAGGAAGTCTACTGACTCACGGTGGAACTCGCACTTTGACAACTTAACATACAGTTGGTTTTTCAGCAAGGTGGCAAGGACCTCCCGCAGTAGTTTCACATGCTCTTTCTTATCAGCAGAGTAAATCAAGATATCATCTATGTAACATAACACCCCCTTGAACAAGTGCTTGTGCAACACTTCGTTTATCAAACTCATAAAGACCCCAGGAGCGCCACTTAAGCCGAACGGCATCACCAGGTATTCAAACTGTCCCAATGGAGTGTTGAATGCAGTCTTGAACTCGTCCCCCTCCCTTATGCGCACCCGGAAATAAGCATCCCGGAGATCTAGCTTGGTGAATATTTTCCCCTTGGCCGCTTCGGTCAATAAGTCTTTTATTAATGGGAGGGGGTAGGCGTTGGAAGTGGAAACCGCATTTAGTCCCCGGTAGTCCGTGCACAAGCGCAGCCCCCCGTCTTTCTTTTTCCGGAACAAAACAGGGGCGGCGAAAGGGGACTTCGCTGGGCGGATGAAGCCTCGCTCCAAATTTTTGTCTAGAAACTTTCGTAGCTCCTCCCGCTCTAAGGGGCTCATGGAGTAAAGTTTTCCTTTGGGGAGTTTCTCGCCCGGGAGCAGCTCTATGGCACAGTCTGACAGTCTGTGGGGGGGGTAGCTCATCCGCCTCGGTCTCACTGAAAACCTCCATCAAGTCTCTATACTCCCGGGGGACCGTGGAGGGGGCGAGGGCAAGGGCAGCCGGTCGGGGAGGAGAGTTTGGCGGTTCCGGACCCCACTCCGAGTCCCATTTGTGCGTCAGGCACCGGTCGTCCACCCAGGAGATTTTCCCTTCACTCCACTTGATGTAAGGGTCGTGCGAACTCAGCCAGGGGCTTCCCAGCACCATGGGGAACTGGGCATTTGGGGTGATGACAAAAGCTCGCTTCTCCCAATGCTCCCCGGTTCCCACAATCAGGCCCTCAGTTTCAGCCACACACTCTTCTTTCATTTCCGACCCATCCATTTGTGTGAATTTTAGGGGCTCGGCCAGCGGGGTGACTTTTGGTCCCAACCCTTCCACCACTAAAGGGCTAATTAAGTCCCGAGCACACCCAGAGTCAATTAGGGCGCGGACTCTCATGTGCGTGCCCGATCCCGGGGTCATTACTGTCACTACCATATATAACAGGGGGCCAGGGATGCTCACCGGAGATGGCGCTTCTTGGCGGGGGACCTGCAGTTCTGCGCCGCTCACTGCAGGCCGTTGGAGTTTCCCGACATCTGTGTTTCCATCAGCTCCAGCTCCCCTTCTTCGCTTGTGGATCCTTCCAGTTGCAGTGCCCGGGGCTTGAGTGGGGTCTTCCCTCTGCTAGGAGTGCTCCCCGCCACCGGTGTAGAGGTCTTCGGTCCCTTTTCTCCCCCCCTTGGGCACGCTGAGGTGAAGTGGCCACTCTCCCCGCATTTCATGCACAACCCTTGTCGAAACCGGGCATCTCTGATGTCTTGTACACTAGGCTTCGGCTTCGCTCTCGGCACGACTTTGCTGGCCGCTGTAGCTGACGTTCCCATCTTAATGAGGGTGAATCGTTCCTCCACGTCTGTCGCCGCCCGCATCCAGGTGGCCAACGTCCCCGGGCGACCCCCCAGTAGGACGGTTTCGTAGATTTCAGGATTGAGACCCTCTCAGTACTTTTCCATGAAAAGTTCCTCGGGCCAGCCATGAATCTTGGCCGCGATGCGCCGGAACTTATCGGTGTAGTCCCTCACTGTGGACCTCCCCTGGAACAGCTTCCGCAGTTGGTTCCGGGCCTTTTCTTCTCCCAGAGGGTCTTCGTATTGGTGTCGGAGGGCCCACATGAAATTGTTCAGCGAGCGCAACTCAGGACCGGGGGCATCATGCAGGCTCACATACCAATCGCTGGCGGTGTCTTTCAGCTTGGACCCGAAGTAGCCAATCCGCTCCCTCTTGGTGGGGTAGAGGTGGCCCCAGCTGTCCAGGAACCGCTCGATCTCCAACAGGAAGAAACGCAGCTTCTCGGGGTCCCCATCGAAAGTAGCCGTCAGAGGGTCGGAGGGGGCCGGGCGAACGATCGGCCCTGCCGGCACCGGGGCCGGCGCTGGGGCGGGACCAGGCACCTGTGGAGGGACGACTGGTGGGGCCGGCTGTGCCGGCGGCCTCGGCTGCACGGGCACCTGTGGCTGAGCTGGAACTCCTTCGTAGATCTGCTCGCAGTCTTCTCCCAGGTAGCTCGGCCTCCCTCGATCGAGTTGATCGCCAGGGAACGAAACCCGTGCCCCTTTCCGGTCGTGCACCCAAGAATCCACGGTCCCACGACCGAACTGGCTCCAGGCGTACTTCGGGGTCACGCTCTGAAGAGGAGGTAGGCGCGGGATGTAGTGAGCCCCCTGAATTGTAGTCACCGGTACTTCGGGCTCCCCTCCGCTGCCTCCACCACCGTTCCCCTGGTCCACCGGAGTGGTGGGGGTATCTTCGGGGGTAGTAGGGGTGAGGACCGTGTCGTCGTCTGACATGGTCAGGAACGGCTAAGTCCCAGTCACAGATCTCTGACAATCTGTGAGAGTTCTGCTCAAAGTAGTCAAGGATCAGATCTTGGTTGGTTAACCAAAGTTCTTTATTTCCAATCTCTACATTAGTACAGCTTCTCGGATTATTGTCAGAGATGAGACAGATAATACAAGCAGGTCTATTATACCATTCCAAGGAGTTTGAATTACCCATAGGTAGCCAATCACTATAGGGGAAAATTGGCGGGCAAAGAAGAGTTCTGGCCGTTTGGTTCTCACAGGAAAGAGAGTGAGGTGTCAAGCTGTAAATTTCCTTTCCCAAACCAGACCCCTCAGATGTTACCAGTTCACATAACAATCAATGGCCTCAAGGCTTTTGCATGTGATAAGAGGTGAGAGGTATCCTCCCTTGAAGTCTCAGCCGGGGCAGCTGGAATGCGGAGGCAGCTGGAATGCGGATGTGAAAGGCCTCCTTGTTCTCATACATTATCGATGTCACCCTCCCGCTTCAATTGCTACAATCTCCCGGTCTGGGCAAGCAGTAGAACAGTAGTACATAACAGTTACAAGCACAGAATTAAACATAGGGCAACATAAAGGGTACAGGCATGATTACTATGATGCCTGAATCAGCAGATTCTGACACCGTCTTGCAGTCTCTGGCAGGGAAGTCAGTCTGAAGGTGCATCAAGCTCCAAGCGGGGGATGCGGTGCACTTTGCTCGGGATTCACTGAAGTTCTGGAGGCCAACAGGCACTTGAGGTGGGCAGTTTGAGAGCAGCGCATGCTATGTGCAGATGAGAATACCTTGCACTGAACCAGATCATCTACTCAGAATGACAGGGGCACTCCAGAGGTTCAGGCAAAGGTCTTTCCCATCACATCCTACTTGGTCACCTTACCTGGAGATGCTGCTGGGTATTGAACCTGCAACCTTCTGCATGCAAAGCAGATGCTCTGCCACGGAACCTCAGCCCATTCCCCAACACTTGGCTCATTTCTAGCTCAGTATGCACAAAGCTGAACTCACCTTTTTTCCAGAGTCACCTTATCCTCACATGTCCATTGATAATGTCACTGTCCATCCTGTAGAGCTGGCATGAAGCCTTGGGGTTTCTTTGCAATGAAAACCACACCATGCCTGGGTCACCTCTGACAATCTTTTGCACCCCTTAGTGTCCGTGATGGGGCAAAATGGTGAAATATAAATTGTGTCAAAAAAAATTCAGAATGATAAATAGCACTCTCCCAGGAGGCTGATTAAATATTTCTCGATTAGTTTGCACTTTATGCTCTTTCTTCTTTTGTTTTCTGTTATCTTGGTGGAGATAGTGCTGTTGAAGCTAAACGTTTTAACTTGTTCAGGTGGGCAGCCATGTTGGTCTGAAGCAACAGAACAAAATTTGAGTCTAGTGGCACCTTTTAAGACCAACAAAGTTTAATTCTGGGTATAAGCTTTCATGTGCATGCATACTTTGTACTCAGAATTAAACTTTGTTGGTCTTAAAAGGTGCCCCACTGAAGTCAAATTTTGTTCTTCTATCTTGTGCCATTGAATTCTTCCTTAGACAACTACTGCCACCTTCTGTACAAACTCCATGGCTAGAAAGCCACAAAAAATGTTTACTGCAGCTAAGACAACTGGATGGATTTCTCTTAATATTTATATGGCACAAATGGTATTCACACCTTTTGCTATTTTGTCACAGGACTCATGATGCTAGAGGTAAGTCCCTTCAGCACAATCTTCATCAGTGAAGGATTTCACCTTTCCGCCCATGAGAAAACCCACTATGATGAATAGGGATGCCAAATGTTTTCAACCAAAATGCTGGATACCCTTGATAAAAGTTTGTTGAGATATTTATCTGCACACACACAAACGATAAAAAAGAGAAATGCCCTGTCCCTTATGTGTGGGAATGAGTCATTGAAGCTTTTAATGGCATGGCAGTAAATAAGATACTATTGAGCTCCTATTAAAGGGAAGCTGAAAAGAGCACAGTTAGAAAATGGCCTTTCAAAATGGTTTCTGTTTGGCTTCTAGCAACTAAGACTCTCTTGATGTCAACAATGATGGTTAGGATTCTTACGCAGAAAAAACAGAAGTCCCAATGTTCCTGTGACTGAGGTGTCAAATGCGGCTCTTTTAAAACTTCAGCCTTGATACAAAGAAGTGCCAAGGGACCTTGTGCTGGAAACAGATTGATTATATAATTTTCAATCAAAGATGAAGAAGCTCTATACAGTCAGCGAAAACAAGACCTGGAGCTAACTATCGCTCAGATCATGAGCTCCTCATTGCAAAATCCAGGCTTAAACTGAAGAAAGTTGGGGAAGCCACTAGGCCATTCAGGTTTGACCTAGATCACATCCCTTATGAATATACCGTAGAGGTGAAGAATAGGTTTAAGGGACTAGAGTGCCTGAAGAACTATGGATGGAGGTCCGTGACATTGTACAGAAGGCAGCAATCAGCACCACCACAAAGAAAAAGAAATGCAAGAAAGCAAAGTAATTGTCTGATGAGGCTTTACAAATAGCTGAGGAAAGACAGAGAGTGCAAGGCAAAGGTGAAAAGGAAAGATTTACCCAACTGAACACAGATTTCCAGAGAACAGCAAGGAGAGATAAGGAGACCTTCCTGAATGAACAATGCAAAGTAATAGAGGAAAACAACAGAATGGGAAGGACTAGAGATCTCTTCAAGAAAACTGGAGAAATCAAGAGAATGTTTTGTGCAAAGCTGGCTATGATAAAGGACAAAAATGGTAGGGACATAATAGAAGCAGAAGAGATAAGGAAGAGGTGGCAAGAATAAACAGAAGAACTATACAAGAAGGACCTCAATGTCCTTGACAACCACAACGGTGTGATTGCTGACCTTGAGCCAAACATCCTGGATTGTGACATCAAATGGGCCGTAGAAAACATTACTAATAACAAAGCTAGCGGAGATGACGGTATCCCAGCTGAGCTTCTTAAAGTCCTAAAAGATGATACTGTTAAGGTGCTGCGATCCATATGACAGCAAATTTGAAAATGCAACAGTGGCCAGAGGATTGGAAAAGGTCACTTTACATTCCAATCCCAAAGAAGGGCAATGCCAAGGAATGTTCAAGCCATCACACAATTGCACTCATTTCATGCTAGCAAGATCATGCTCAAGATCCTACAAGGTAGGCTTCAGCAGTACGTGGCTAGAGAACTACCAGAAGTACAAGTTGGGTTTTGAAGAGGTAGAGGAACTAGAGATCAAATTGCCAACATTCGCTGGATTATGGAGAAAGCAAGTAAGTACCAGAAAAACATCTTCTTCTGCTTTGTTGACTATGCTAAAGCCTTTGATTGTGTGGATCACAACAAATTGTGGCAAGTCCTTAAAGAGATGGGAGTACCAGACCACCTCACGTGTCTCCTGAGAGACCTGTGTAAGGGTCAAGAAGTGACGGTCAGAACCAGACATGGAACAACTGATTGGTTTAGAATAGGAAAAGGAGTACGACAAGGATGTATATTGTCACCCTGCTTATTTAATTTATATGCAGAGTACATCATGTGAAATGCCGGCCTGGATGAATCACAAGCTGGAATTAAGATTGTTGGGGAAAACATCAACAACCTCTGATATGCAGACAATACCACTGTAATGGCAAGAAGTGAAGAGGACCTCAAGAGCCTCTTGCTATAGATGAAAGAGGAGAGCGCAAAAGCTGGCTTGAAACTCAACATCAAAAAAACTAAGATCATGGCATCCAGCCCCATCACACCTTGGCAAATAGAAGGGAAGTTATGGAAGCAGTGACAGACTTCACGTTCCTGGGATCCAAGATCACTGCAGACAGTGATTGCAGCCGTGAAATTGGGAGGAAAGTGATGGCAAACCCAGACAGCATAATAAAAAGTAGAGACATCTCCCTGCCAACAAAAGTTCGTATAGTCAAAGTGATGGTATTCCCAGTAGTAATGCATGGCTGCGAGAGATAAACCATAAGGAAGGACAAGCACTGAAGAATAGATGCTTTCGAATTATATTGCTGGAGAAGACTCTTGAGAGTTCCTTGGACTGCAAAGAGATCAAATCAGTCAATCCCAAAGGAAATCAACCCTGATTGTTCCCTGGAAGGCCAGATACTGAAGCTGAAGCTCAGATACTTTGGCCACCAAATGAGAAGGGAGCCCTCACTGGAGAAGACCCTGATCCTGGGAAAGACTGAAGGTCAAAGAAGAAGGGGACAGCAAAGGGTGAGATGGTTAGACAATGTTATTGATGCAATGAACATGAAATTAAACAAACTCTGGAGAATGGCAGAGGGCAGGGGGGCCTGGTGTGAATTGATCCATGGGGTCGCAAAGAGTTGGACTCGACTGTGCGACTGAACAACAAGAAGCAAATGATTTCTTTATTTTGAAGGGCAGTTCTTGAAACAACCACTAGGCATCAGATGTTTCTATCATTGTACAGGCATTAGAACTGGCCAAGTTCAAGAATCTTAATTTTTGACATGGCTTTTATTTTTGGTTTTGGAAACTCATCACCTAGGATTGCCCCTTTTCTGTCTTTCCCTCTCTCCCTCCCCTCATTGTGCAAAAGTGTGTTTGTGTGGATATATGTATACTCTTACGCTCACACTGAAATGGCTCCAGAAGGGTACTTCTTTTATTGTTACAGTTATAATTTATCACTAACTACTGAGATATACAATACTGTACTACACTGCACATGAAGGAGGAGGAGGAGGAGATTGGATTTATACCCCACCCTTCACTTGGAGTCTCAGAGTAGCTTACAAACTCCTTTCCTTTCCCCTCTTCACAACAGACACCCCATGAAGTAGGTGGGCTGAGAGAGCTCTTTCAAGATCAGCTCTGACAGAACTATGGCTTGCCCAAGGTCATCCAGCAACTGCAAGTGGAGGAGTGGGGAATCAAACCCAGTTCTCCCAGATTAGAGTCCGCGCACTTAACCACTACACCAAACTGACTCCTGAAATATCCTTCCTCATGGTTGGGGGAGGGGAGGGACCTTAGAGGGGTATAAGACCGTAGGAGTTCACCCTCCAAAGCAGACATTTCCTACAGTGAAACTGCTCTTGCTTGCCTGGAGATCAGTTGTATTTCACGGAGATTTCCAGGCCCAACCTGGAGGTTGGCAACACCACTCCTATGTCTGCGCCACTGCTGCTTGAGTCCAACATAGGCTGGCTGTTGAGCAACTTGAGCCAGTGAGGGTAGCCGAGAAAGAGGATGTTTGGGGCATCAAAATATAGTTAGGTGGTCCTGGCTATAAGCAGAGAGACACTGGGAAATAGGGACAGAGCTCAGCAGGCAATTGAACAAGGAGGACACAACCAGCATTCAGACTGAAAAACAACCCCCCTCCTTTGCCCAACAGAACTAAACAAAAATATATGCAGGGTCTCAAGATGAGCTGGGCCCCATTTATGCCTTCAAGCACATCAGTGATTATTTCCCAAAATATCAATGTCCTCCGGGCTTTTCGCCAGAAATGAAGGGCAAATTTCCCCACACTGCATAACAATTTTGTCATTTTCTGTCACCCTGGAAGCCACAAGATTGATAATAATATAACTCTACATATAATTATACATATTAGTTTATGCATTTTCCAGGATGTTACATACCACTGGATCTTCTTGTATTGTGTCAGTGGCAGTGAAATGTAGCAGAGTCAGTTAGGAGCAGGGCCATAGCCAGTGGTGGGGCTTTAGGTGCTGAGCCCCCTATCGATTAAGGCAGATGAACATCGCCGGCTCCCACCCCTGCCTCCGTCCTTCCTTCCCCCCAGAAAAGTACCTGGCCTTGCGGAGCTTGAGTCATGCTGCCTTGTGCCGTGACCATGTCCCCCGCAGCCCATCCTTCCATTAGTGGAGTGGGGGGAGGGAGCCTGTTTAACTTGAGAGGGTCTGCACAAGTCTTTACCCACCTGCCTGGCCCCTGGGCATGCTACTGAGGAACAACCTTGCGAAGTTGACTTCAGGCAACCCATGTGAGAAAGCTAGAGAGGCTGGACTTGACTGAAAATGGTGGCAGCAACCAGTACGCTGACGACACCCAGCTTTATCTGCTGTTGGGCAGCTGGTCCGAAGCCACCCCAGGTGACCTGGAGCGGGTGCTTCAGGAAATAGTGGGCTGGCTCAGGCTGAGCTGACTGAAATTGAATCCAACAAAGACGGAGGTCCTGTGCCTGAGTCGGAGCGGGGCGGGGGTAGGGATCCCACTACCAACCTTTTTTTTTGGGGGGGGCGCCATTGGTGCCAGCGCCGAGGGTTCGGAGTCTGGGAGTGCTCCTGGATGCCTCCCTAACAATGGAGGCCCGGGTAGCAGCCAGTGCCAAGGCGGCCTTTTATCATCTATGGCTGATTAGGCAGCTGGTTCCCTTCCTTGAACGCAACAACCTGGCAACAGTGATCCACGCAATGGTCACCTCGAGGTTAGACTACTGCAATGCTCTCTACATGGGGCTGTCCTTGTCTCAGATCTGGAGGCTGCAGCTAGTGCAAAATGCTGCGGCCAGGCTGTTGATGGGTCTCTCGGTACGAGACCACATCCAGCCTGTGCTGAGGACACTGCACTGGCTGCCTATAGCGGTTCAAGGTGCTGGTTCTAAGCCCTATATGGTGAGGGGCCTGTCTCCCTGAGGGACCGCTTTTCCCCAAATGTGCCCCAGAGAGCACTGAGGTCAGGCTCTCAACATTGTTTGACTCTCCCTGGTCCGAAAGAAGCAAGGCTGGTGACCATCAGAGCCAGGGCCTTCTCAGTGGCAGCTCCATACTGGTGGAATGAGCTCCCGGAAGACACCAGGGCCCTGCGGGACCTTTTACAGTTCTGCAGGGCCTGTAAAACAGAGCTCCCCCACCAGGCATTCAATTAGGAGCCGCCACTGATGGACGGGCCGGCGGAACTTCTTCTGTCCTGGGAATTATGGGTTGCTGCACCCATTTTGGGGTGTGATCTGAATGCTGCCATCACCAGTCTGTTTTATATGTAATTTTATTGTAATTTATGCTGTTTTAACTGATGTTCTATTATTTTGATATTTTAACCGTGTTAGCCACCTTGAGCCAGCTTGCCTGGCAAGGTGGGATAGAAATATGAATAATAAATAAATATAGTCTTGCCCCACAGTGTGGCAGAAACCACAACTATCACACAGCTGGCAAAGATGTTCCTCTTCTTACTCCTTCCCTCCCTCCCTGCTCTGTACCCTTTGTACATGCTCTTGGGTACCCATATCCAGAATCCTAAACTTGAAATACTCTCCCAGAGCAGCTCCTCCCCCCCCCCCCAAATGGGGCTCTCATTAATTTTTGCACAGAAGGAAATGTGAATTTCTTTGGCTTTCTGGAGTGGCACAAATAGGATAGCTTATTCCAAATTAAAAGGACACGGCAGTTGCTTTGTGACTTTACAGTGCCATATCTAAGAGAAATAATATTTGCTTTCCAAACTCAAAATGATGTAGGACGTCCGTGACTGGATTTTCTCTCCCCCCTGCCCCCAGAAATATGGCCAGTGAGAAGGTGCATGTAATGTACCAGGCTACTCGCCATGTGCTCCTGTAAGGGCGACCGCCGCAGGGCCTGAGCACATGGCCAGGCAGCGACCTGAGCTTCAGCCAGGGTGAACAATAGATGCACAGATCCTAAGTGGCCTCCAGTAACCTAGGCTCTCCCCGGGGAACCTATTATCAGCAATGTAAATGTAAGACCCTATCGGGTCGTTTGGGTGTGGCCAGAGGTGAGGCCCCGGCCAGCACAAAAAGTGGGCCCTGGAGCCTTCTTTGCATGCCTCATCTGATCATCAGTAAAGAGCCTGCTATGCTGAAATCAGGACCCCCGGTCTCCCGACTCCAGTACTTTCCCGTGCAGTAGGCGGGAATCATCTCTCATGCCCAGAGGCTAACAACAGGCTGTTGCCCTCCATGAAGAAAAGTGGATCCAGAACGGACATTTTGCAAGCTGAGCGTCAGTCTAGCTTCTGAGGGTGTCTTGTTGCCATGCAGCCATTTCAGATGGCATCATTGACAACTCTTTTAATAATCACTGCTTTAGTGGACTGTGAAGAAGTGTGTGCCAGGGCAATGGGCAGAACTGTGGTCCATGTGAAGTGCCTGATGTTGGACTTTGGAAGGTACGCTGTGGCAGAGGGACACCTTGCGCCCAAGAAGCATGCCAAGTCAGATGGGACCCAGAGACTACAGAGGACTTCTGCCCCTGCAACCCAGCGCCAGCACAAGGACTGTGGTGCAGCCCTTCAGCCCTGGACTTCATGAACACAGAAGCAGTAGTAGGTCAGAGAGAGAAGATGTGCCTTGACAGAGGACCCATGTTCCTGCAAGCAGCCATGAAGGAATCTCCCCTCCACCACGCAGCACCTTATCCGCCCTCCCAAGTCATTCTCAAACAACGACTGTTGCGCTGCTGAAGACAATAGCAGCAATTAAGGCTTCCTGCCACCCATCTAGATAACGCCTCTGCCTAGCACTTGATTGTTAACGTGAAGCATCAGACCAGCAATGTGACTGGATACCTACACCCTTTCCTTTGTCTTCCCTCATTCCCCAAGAGGCGTCATTCCCTGCCAACCATCATGTCTAAATTGCCTAACTGCCATTTTTCTTGTATTGCCCTGTGCTAGTATTGTGTTTGTTTCAAATTTCCTGGGAACCACTGACCACACGGCCACTTTGCCTCAGGTCACAAATTTGGCTATTTAAGGAGAGCCTTGTGCCTTTGCTCTCTCTCTTGCTTTTTGCCTCTTCCTCTCCTAGCCCCATCCTACCTTGTTGGTTCCATCCCTGTACAGTTTGGGACCAATTCACATGTGTTGATGGTCAACTCATGATCCCTTCCCTTATTCCATTTTTCGCTGCATGATCCAAGCATCTTGTTGGACAGGTAAAGTATTACCCCATCAACGATAGTCCTGCTCATGATAATGTCTCTATCCTTTTACCTCTATATTCCTAGCTCTGTATTGCATGTGTGAATGCTTGATTTTTGTTTGTATGCTTGGAAAACCTTGAGTAAAGAATCCATTGCCCTAGCAATACAGCCTCTGTGTCTATTCCTGGGTCCTGGGAACTCTGACTCCCATATACATAGGTTATGGTCCTATATTTAATGCCTATAGCCATTTAATACTCATAATTCCCCACATCTCTCCTTATATATAATTGAGTAGTGGGGTAGCACTTTCTGAACATTCCAAATCAGTTGGCTCCATGATGTGTCAGTCATGATGTGTCAGTTGGCTCCATGATGTGTCAGTTGGCTCCATGATGTGTCAGTCAGAAGCTGTCCCCATCCACTGGCTGCATTGCCTGAGTCCCACCCACAGAAGAGGCACACATTAAAACTTTCCTCAGTAGACAGTTTCTTCGCTGCAGTGAACACAGCTACTGTCTTCACTTTCCTTGCCAGATGATGATTGATCTCCTCAGGGGACAAAACCCACCGTCTTTAGCCTCCAAGACAAGTTTGCTGAGGCAACACTTTCCAGAACCGGGAAAAAACGACCAAGTAAACAGCTGTCAGTGTAGTGGGGGGGGGGGGGGAACCAGCCCAAGTTATCCAAAAAAAAAACAAAAACAAGTGGATACACACACATGCAGAGATAGAGGATGGAGCCAGACACACAAAAAACAGGAACAGCTGACTTTTCCTAGGGTTGCCAATCTCCAGGTGGGACCTGGAGATCTCCTGTAGTTACAATTGATCTCCAGATGACAGGGATCAGTTCCTCTGGAAAAAAATGGCTGCTTTGGAGGGTAGACCCTATGGCATTATACTCTACTGAGCCCTTCCACCCGCCCCCCCAAATGCTGCCTTCCACAGGATCCACCCCCCAAATCTCCAGGTATTGCCCTACTCAGAGCTGGCAAGCCCACTTTCCCCTCACTGCCTGTTGCTAGGCAACCAAGCTTGGTTTTGTCAGTAAAAGGCCCTTTCCACACCTATTTTGGCCTTTGGGAGAAAACTCATTGGGGCCAGTCCTAATAGGGTTGCCAACTCCAGTTGGGACATTTCTGGAGATTTGAGAGATGGAGCCCAGAGAGGGTGAGGTTTGAGGAGGGGTGGGACCTTAGACAGGTACAATGCCATAAATCTCACCCTCCAAACCAGCCATTTCCTCCTGTTGCCAATCTCCAGGTGGGGGCTGGAGATCACTTAGAATTACAACTGCTCTCTAGGAGGGAGAGGGGAGGAAATGGAAAGCTGAAGTCAGGGGGGCAGATAAAGACAGGTTGATGGTTGGCTGGGAAGGAAATAGGGTTACCAATCTCCAGGTTAGGAAATACTTGGAGATTTGAGAGGTGGAGCCTGGAGAGGCTGGGGTTTGAGGAGGGGTGGGACATCAGACAGGTACAATGACATAGATGCTACCCTTCAAACCAGCAATTTCATTCTGGGGAACCATTGTTGCCAATCTCCAGGTGAGGGCTGGAGATCACTCAAAATTAGAACATGTAATTTTTGACTGTAAAGCATATAATAACATCTGCGAGTATCTTTCTTTCCTTAAGAGGAAAGACACTCCCTTTCTCTCGCAGGCAAAGAATCTGCATTTTAAGAAATTTGCTATCGGATAGCCGAGCAGAAGTTACTTATCGGGTGGCTTGCCCTAAAAATTAGAAAATCTATAGTAGCTCAAAAAGAGAATTAAGATCAAGTTTTATTAATTTTAACCATTATGGTTTTTATGGTGTTTTTTTAATAACCAGTCTTAAAATTCTGTTCCTATTTTATGTGATATCTTTTACCCATGTAACAAAATGCCATCGGTTTATGTTTTGGTCAATGACCGTGAATAAAATTTATCTGTCTATCACTCAAAATTACAACTGATTTTCAGGTAGCACAGGTCAGTTCCTCTGGAGAAAATGGTGGACAGCAAATTGACACTGAGTGCCCAAGGCCGGGGCACTCTCCCAGAGCCCCTTTCTAGAGCCCATAGTATTTATTTCCACAATAGGCCTTATTCCTAGTTTATTAATAAATAAGGCCATTTGGCTAACAGTGTTCTTGTGTTTCTCAGTTTCAAACCTCTTAGCTACATGGTAGTGCTGCCAAGTATTTTTCCATTCCTTTGATTTGTGTAGGTATCTCTTCATTTTTTCCTTGAAGTAAAGGGGGAAACCTTTGGAGTAGCTGCTAGGGCTGCCAACCTCCTGGAATTACATCTGATCTCCAGACAACAGAGATCAATTCCCCTAGAGAAAATGGCTGCTGTGGAGGGTGGGCTCTATGGCATTGTACCCTGCTGAGGTCCCTTTCTTCCCCCAACTCCGCCTTCTCCTGGCTCCACCCCCAAAGTCTCCAAGTATTTTCCAACCCAGACTTGGCAACCGTAGACTAGCTGCAACCTGGACACACACAAGGAGAGGGACAAAACTAGGGCTGTCAGCACTGCCTCAGCAAATGTCAGGAGATTTTGAGGGTGGTGATCAGGGATGGTGGAGTTTGGGGAAGAAGAAGAAGAGATTGGATTTATACCCTGCCCTTCACTACCTGAAGGGGTCTCAGAGTGGCTTACAATCTCCTTTCTCTTCCCCTCCCCACAACAGAGACCCCATGGGGTCAGTGGGGCTCAGAGAACTCTGACAGAAACTGCTCTTTTTCAAGAGCAGCTCTGGCAGAACTATGGCTTGTCCAAGGTCATCCAGCAGGTGCAAGTGGAGGAGCAGGGAACCAAACCCAGTTCTCCCAGATTAGAGTCTGCACACCTAACCACTACACCAAATTGGCTCTGGGAGGACGTGGTGTCACTTCTAGGAGACACTGGAGTAATTCCCGTCTGTGGTGATGGCTATTGAGACTTGGGGGAGTTCCTAAAGCATCACCATGGAGATCTTTTTCCTGCCCTTTTCCCCTCCTGCTCCTCGGTTTCTTGAGGGCAGAGGATTGGGGCCCAGGGTTGGGGTCAACCCTCTGTGAGTGGGCAAATAGCAAGCCTAGGCAAAACTAAGCTCCATATTTACCTTCCTCTGGATCAATTCCCCTGGAGAAAATGGGTGTTTGGAGGCATGAACTGCACAGTATTATACCCTGTTGAAGTCCCTCCCCTCCCCAAGTCCTGCTCTCCCCAGGCTTTGCCCCCAAATCCCCAGGAATTCCCAACCTAGAGCAGGCAACCCTACTCCTCAACAATATTGACCTGCCAGATGCCATAAGGATGCCCGTGGTTGTTACTTTCAAAGGATTTCCTCCAGAAGGGTCACATCAGGGTTGCCAGGTAACCCTGGCAGCTGGCAGGGGGCAATAGGCGCTTACCAGCAGCAGGGGACTCCCACACCAGCATTTCAGCATCTTTGCAGGCAATGTGGCAACGTCACGTCCAGTGCACTGGAAGTGACATCATCAGATCATCAGTGACATGGGGACGGTCTGGCATTTGGGCAAAAACTCTATGGTAGTTGCTCATAGAGTTTTTGCTGAAGTACCAGAGTGTCCCCACGTCACTGGCAATGTGATAATGTGATTTCTAGTGTGTGATGGGAGTGAAGTTGCCGCATTGCTTGGTGACAATGCTGAGACGCTGGTGTAGGCCTCCCCTGCTGCTGGTAACTCCCCCTGCCAGCCAGAGGGCCTGGAGGCAGAGGGATGGCAACACTAGGACACACCCAGAATGTCACAAGAGTGTTGTCAACTTTTAAACCAAAATGGATGGTGTGAATATAAGAACAAAAAAGCGCCAGCAGAGCAGGGACACCAGAGTCAGCCCTTGTGTGGACCTTGGTGGAATGCCATTTGCCGCCAGGATCACATGATCTCTGCTGATGCAATGACTGCCACATCACCCTCTGGCCCTCAGAAGGGATGGAGCAGCCATGCTGGGAAGTAGAATCAAGCATCTCCTTTTTCGAACCAGAAGACAAAGTAGCGAAGTGAACTGCTTCAAGCAGAGCTCTAGGGAGGCAGCCTAAAAATCCAAGAAAGGAGGGAGGGAGGGAGGGAGGGAGGCTGGGCTTTGTGTTGGAGTCACTGATCTGAGACCCCCTGTGGCCTCAGAAGCTATTCCAGAATGACAGTGACCCCATGTTATCCTCACAACAGTCTTGTGAGGCAGGCCACACTGATAATGACTTTCCTGATGCAGCCCATGCCTGAGGAACTGAGAAGACTCTACAGGCCAAGTCTGGTAATCCTTCGACAGCACCGCAGGGACTTCCTCAGTGCACTGTCACTCGTGGCGACCTCTTTTGGAATTGTGTCCTGCACTGGTTTCGTTGGTGGCTGAGCTAGGCCTCATGCAGCTTGCAGTCCCAAGTTCAGAAAGCTGAACTGATGGCACTAGGGGCCTGATCAAGCTTTTGGCTGCTAGCCAGGTGCTGCTAACATGGTTGTGGGGGAGAGGCTTCACAGCCGCTTGGCAGGCTACAACACCTGGTTGGCGGTCTACGTTTGGCTTTTGGTGGGCCACAAGTTGTCAGGGGTGCCATCTCTTGCTGCTCCAAGCGGCGGTAGAAGAATTGTTTTTTAATTCTGGCATCATGGGCACCGTAACATCACCTTCGGGAAAAACCTGTAAGTAATTGAGGGTAGCTCTAGGAATTGCTGGAAACTCTTTTTACCATAGAGTTTCTGGCGTTTCCTGGTGTTACCCACCAAAACTTCTGGTTTCCCCCCAGAAGTGATGTAGTCAACCCTGTGGTGTCGCCACCCCAACCCTCCTGCCAGTGGTCCAGGTTGTCCGGGCCTTGCTAGACGGTGGATGTCTTTGAAATGCTGTTTATTGCATATGAGCTGGGTCAGGCCCATGCCCTTCTGTTGACTGGGACAGCTAGGGCCATTATGGCCTGCCATTTGCTGGTGCAAAAGGCTTAATATCCTGTGGGCATAGTCCACCACAAACATATGCACTATTCAGATATAGCAAACTCTGCTTTTAAACTGCATTTCTGAATTAAAATATTTTCATTTCTAACCCAGTTTTTGTTCCCAAAACAAACAGTAGATGGCACTGTTGCATCAAGGGGGGGAAAAAAGCTGCCCTGTTGTTTGTTCCTGGGAAATCTACTAAGTGGTGTGGAATCAAGAAAATCCACTTGCTTGTCTGCAGCATGGGAAGCCAGAGGTCGAGGCTCTTACAAGCTTTTACTGGGGTTAATTTTCTTCTGCTTATCATCCTGTGAACTTGTCTGCAGCATTTATGGTGCTGCATTTGAAGCTGACCTTAGTTGTCTGCATTTGTAATGCACAATTCATTAGAAAGCCAGCCCTAATCGAAAGGGGTGGGGTGGGGCGCATCTGCTGGATGAAAAGCTCTGCAACAGCTGCTTAGGGAAAGACCCTAAATTTGCAAATGAATTGATTTTCTGAGGTTTATAAAAAAAATCATCACTGTTAACATTAGTTGCAGGCAAGGGCGTAGACTTTCTCAATCCCCGGGGGGGGCGGGGGCTGTCTTTCGTGTGCGCGCGCGAAGTGCGCGCGCACGCTCGGGACCATGTCCCGCTGCTTTCCCCCCTGCCCCAGGGAGCCGCCGCCGCGCTCCCCTCCCCCGGGCCGTGCCCGCCCACTGCGCTCCCCGCCCCCCTCCCTCCCCCCGCTCACCTTGGGCGCCGGCGGGGTAGGATCGCTGCTGCTGCTGCCTGCAGCCGGGGGCCGGCGCGTCGCCCTTGCGGGCCCCCGGCTCCCGCTCCGCCTCGTATTTCCCGGGGGGGGCTCAGCCACCCCCAGCAAAATGAACACCCGCCGGTGGCCAGTCAGCCGGCCATCACCGCCTCTCTCTCCCCCCCACCCCGCCCCAGGGAGGCAGGAGGGCAGGCCGGGGGTGGGGGGGAAGGAGAGGCGGCGACGGCCGGCTGACTGGCCACCGGCGGGTGTTCATTTTGCCGGGGGTGGCTGAGCCCCCCCCGGGAAATTTCGGGGGAGGCTCGAGCCCTCGAGCCCCCCCGTAGTTGACGCCACTGGTTGCAGGGAACAGTGCTGGATCTTGCAGTTCCATGGTAGCTGCTGACTCCGTAAACTTTCCCAGCACAAGTAACATTCAACCTCCGTGTCCTCTGTCCAAGCGCCCTGGCCACTGAGCCCTCTCCCCCTGAACACATGAAGCTGCAGGACCAGAGCACTAATCAGTCATCGAGGTCAGTATTACGAAAGGTCCCACCTGGAGACCTCTCAGAATCACAGCTCACCTCCAGGCTACAGAGATCAGTTCCCCCTGGAGGAAATGGATGGTTTGGAGGGTGGGCTCTGTGGTATCACACTCCACCAAGATCCCTGTCCTCCCCAGGCTCCATCCCCAAATCCCCAGGAGTTCCCCAACCTGGAGCTGGCAACCCGACCCCCCATCCCCCCGCTGGGAGGGGGTCAGTTTTCACATCAATAATTTGAATTTGGCTTTCAAACTTTTACCTTCAAAATCTGAACAGCAAAACTGGTCTTTTCTCTAATTCCAAATATCGGTGAAGTCTCCTCTAGAGAGCCATATGGCCCCTGACTGTGTGGGCAGAATATGTTGTGGCACATTCCAGATGCTCACTCCTGCACTTTGCAAGTATACTGTGCACAGATGTCAGGATCTGACCTCAGGAAAGAATGCACCAGGAGACGGGCCACTGGGAACGGGGAACATTTTGGTGTCCCAGGAGAGAGCTGCCGGGCTGGTGGGTTCCGGGGGCTGCCTGCAGAATGGAGGGGCTGTAACGCATGATTTGACGACACCAGCAGCTTGGGAGCTTGTTCTGTCATGTTGTTACAGAATGGTATCAAGACAGAGTAACTCAGAGAGTCGCCTGTAGGGACTCTCGTTTGCAGTTGGATGGATGCTTAATTGCTGCTTTATACTCTGAAGGCATCCTCTAAAGTTCACAGCATGAAAATGGGGACTTGATGAGGGAATTTCCATGACCAATCAAAGACATGTTCACCATTGCATGGAAGTCGCAGTTCAACACGATTAGACATCTGTCAGGCTCTCTCTCTTCTCTTTCATTTCAGGGGTTGTCCGACTGACTGCAGTCCCTTGTAGTTAGTGGGTGTGTGAAGTGCTGTCAAGTTGCAGCTGATTTATGCCGACCCTTCATGGGGTTCCCAAGGCAAGAGAGGTTCAGAGGTGGTTGGCCCTTGCCTGCCTCTGTGCAGCAACCCTGGTTTTCCTTGGTGGTCTCCCATCTGAGCACCAACACCAGGGCTGACCCAGCTGAGCTTCTGGGATCTGACAAGTTTGGGCTAGCCTGGGCCCCCCAGGTCAGGGCAAAAGCCACCCAGAGGTGGTTCTTCACCATTGCCTGCCTCTGCATAGCGACCTGGACTTCCGCGATAGTCTCCCATCCAAGTACCAACCATGGATGACCCTGCTTAGCTTCCAAGATCTGATATCAGAGAGGCCAATCAAAGCCACAGAACTACTGGAGAGCCAAGACAGGCCTCATCTTCTGACCCCTTCTGTTGTGTTCTGGGTTCTCAGCATTAAAGAGCTGGACGACTACGTAGCAAACAGCTTATTTATTAGTACACAACTTGAGATGGAAAAATACCAGCTGAGATGGCCAACTTTATACACACCCTGGGACCTACCCAAAAGCCCTATTGGCAGGTTTGAATTTCTTGCCAGAGATCTTATTGGAGGACTAGTGGTGGCCTAGGATCCTTGGCTCATATTGTTCTAGGAGCCAAGCTCTCGGTGTCTGCTGCTGGACCCTAGTGGTGGTCAGCGTACATAACACCTTCCATATAGTATTGAGGACAAATGGTGAATGAAACAGAACTATATTAAATACTGTATTTACCATTTTTTAGACAATGCCTCATGTGGGGCAAAGGAAGAGCAGTAGGGCAGCCAACATTGACTGGTATATTCAAAATAAATATTGTGGCTGGTAATGAATTGACAGTCAGGGCAGATCTTTCAGCACAGGCAGGGGTCATTTCGTAGAAATGCAGGAGCTCATTAGCATATCTCATTTGCATATGCCACACCCCCTAACATACGGGAAGTGTGTCAGAAGGCAACACCCACCCCTCGGGCTCCACTCCACAGGTGAGTGAAACTGACCTGCTCTTCCTCCATTCCCTTCCCCATCCAATACTTGGTGCAATAAAAATAAGCGTAAAGAACACACCCTCATTCTCTTCCTGCTCCCTTGAAACCACCAGGTTTCAAGTAGACTTGAGATACCCAGGACATGTGCACCACCCATCCCTTCCCCTTCCCCTCCCCACAACAAGACACCCTGTGAGGTAGGTGGGGCTGAGAGAGGTCTTTTGAGAACTGCTCATGAGAGAACAGCTCTGAGAGAACTTGTGACTGGCCCAAGGTCACACCAGCAGCTGCATGTGGAGGAGTGGGGAATCAAACCTGGTTCTCCCGGATTAGAGTCCAACTCCTGACCACTACACCAAACTGATGGGGTGGAAGCTGCTGAAGGGTTGGTGAAATTTCTTCAGTACTTATGTGCCATGTGCTCAGATAAACAATGGTATACTTAGAAAATTTATATGCCACCTTGAGCAAGTCTCTAGAAAAGCAGCACACAATCATAAAAGGAACAATGATAAAATTATCACTATTAAAACAAAACATTAAAAACAATAAAGACCCTAGCAGGGCTTTCCCCGGGGCGCTGCGCCTCTGCACTGCTCAGGGAAGCCGAGAAGGGGGCGGGGCTTGGTCATGTGCCCGCCCCCTGGGCTCCTCCCTCCCGGAGCTGCGCTCCTGTGCGCTCCCGCTCCAACGGACCCCTGAGCACAGGGGTGATCAAGTCTCAATTAACAAGGGCCAAATTGCATGATACGTTTTGGGCAAGGCACTTTTTGGCATCTTGTGTCCTCCATAACCACCCAGCAGCAGCCAGAGCCCAATTTGACTAGTAAAGGCAGTGTGTGTGTGTGTGTGGTGTGGGGGGGGAGAGGCGGGACTCCTGCTCCTCCCCCCACCGTTTTTTTATCCAGTCTTTAAGCATAACTCCAATTGGGCCAATTTTCTCAGGCAAATGTGATGAAGTTTTTACTTTTGGCCCTTTCCTGCCCTGCTGCACAGCGAGCCCGGGCAGGGAAAAAAGGGGTCGATCGTCATCTGGACTGGTTGTTTTATAAGTGGACTGTGATAATATCATGTTGATTGTATTTTATCTGTTTTAATGCTGTAAATTGCCCAGAGCTCGCTTGTGAGGTTGGGCGATTCAGAAATCTAAATAACAACAACGACAACATTTCCCTTCTCCTTTCAGATTGTTCCAATGGTACCACCCATGAGGTGGCCAGATTTTGCACTCTAGCACATGCAACAAGGAAGCAGCTAGTAAAGTTTTTTAAATTAACTATGTGCAAGCTGCTGAAACCAGCCTATTATGTGGCCTTGACATTTCATTGTATGTATATATGCTAATGACTGTGTCTGTCAATCTTGGCTGACCTATGGTTGTAACAAATAAAGATTGATTGATTATTGTTCTGGGTGATCAGAAATTCAGTCTGTGCAATTCTTTCCTGGCATCCGTGCTTGCTGTCAGAATGGGAAGGGCAAACCTACCCTTTTCTCAGAATCTCATTAAACAGCCACGGTATTCACTTGTTCCTTATTTTTATACAGCTCAGTAAGACATATTCTCCATTCTTGGGAACGGGCATGCCAGCCTCCAGGTGGGACCCGGAAATCCCTCTGGATTCTAACCCTAACCCACCTCAACTGGAACCGATGCTTGTAAAAGTCCTTAGATTAGCTAGTTAGCTTTATTATTTTTATCCTCACTGTTCATTGCTCTTTTATTGTATATTCTTGTACAATATTTTAATATATCACTTTAATTATATTCTGTGGTATTCTTGAATTCTGCGGCTTCAATGTGAAAGTATTATTATTATTATTATTATTATTATTTCATTTTATACTCCACCCTATCCCACAAGTGGGCTCAGGGTGGCTTACAGCATGCAGTCCATAAAACAACAAAACAGCAAAACCAATAAAACAATCAATGGCACAACAGACAATACCATCAAACCCCATGCCTCATATCAGGTGAATATAGGTACTCCAGAGAACTTCAGTGGCCAATAATATTATCTAAAACAGCAAGGCACTGGGGAGGCGGCCATAAACAGGGGAGGCCAGAAGGGCTGAATGTCTGCCACCTCAGCCAAAAACCTGGCGGAACAGCTCTGCTTTACAGACTCTGCGGAACTGTAATAGGTCCTGCAGGGCCCTGATCTCAGGTGGGAGCAGGTTCCACCAAGTTGGGGCAAGGGCTGAGAAAGCCCTTGCCCTGGCTGAGGCCTGGTGGATGTCCCTTGGGCTGGTCCCTCAGGCAGGAGGATGTCCCTCGGGCAGGAGGTGTTGATCAGAAGAGTGTAAAACTCTCCAGGGCTCATATGGGGAGAGGCAGTTCCGCAGGTATGATGGGCTGCATTGACTACAGCTACCGAACTAACGTCTTTTGTGGAACTCACCTTGTAAATGTGCAGCCTTGCACAGCCGACTTCCTTGATCTTAGTTCTGGGAGGTTTAGAGGGCCTCTGGCTGTTGGGGTAGTTAAGGAGGCTGGTGGCAATGCTGCCCTTGGGTGTGTGGTGGACTTGCACTTCAGCACTTTAGTTTTCTTTTCCAACCTGTCTTCCTGAAATAGGATCTTCAAGGTCTTTTGATGCACCGATATGGGCCTTATTTATTTAGATTTGATTTATATCCCACTCTCCCCGCAAGCAGGCTCAGGGCAGGTGACAACATTAAAACTATCACAACAAATTGCTTAAAACCATTTAAAAGATGGCAAAACTATACATTAATTTGTAAGGTTCCAGCAGTGCTAAATAGATAACAAAACAAAAAGTCACAACAGAAATGATAGTAACATCCCTTTACATGGGGAAATGTGATTGGGCAGTTTTTGTCAAGGGAGGTCAAATGATTGGGCACCTCAACCAAAGGCCTGGTAGAACAGCTCTGTTTTACAGCCCTGCAAAATTGTAGTGAGTCTCACGGGGCCCTGATGTCAGACCCTGAGTAAATCAGCTCCCAACACCAGTCATTCAAAGAACGCAGTTTATTGAGACATTGACAGGATTCAGGTGCATAACGTACACTTTGTTAGATCTGATGTGAAAAGGTGTGAAGCAAGCAATTATACTCAAAGCATACATCATACTAATGGCTCAAGGCCCATCAGGGAGCAGGTAGGAGCCTGCCAGAATAATGGACACTGGCTCACAGGAGAAACAATGATACTAAGCAGAAAACACAGTCAAGGTTGCCCTAGCAGGCCAGTGTGGATAACGGAGTGGCTGAGAACCGAAAGCAAACATTCCAACCTCCCTCTTTGTGGCAACCAAGCTGAATAACGGTGAAGTTTGACACCTGACCTCAAGCAAGAGCATGTTCCACCAGGTGGGGGCCAGGGTGGAAAAGGCCCTGACCCTGGTTGAGGCTAAGCAGATGTCCTTTGGGCTGGGAACAACCAGCAGATGTTGGTCAGCAGAGTGCAAGGCTCCCCGAAGGACATATGGGGAGAGACGGTCCCTTAGATATGTCAGTCCCAGGCCACATAGGGCCTTAAAGGTTAATACCATCACCTTGAATTGGATCTGGTACTCAACTGGTAGCCAGTGCAATTGACGCGGCACCAACTGAATGTGCGCCTGCACAGACGTCACAGCAGGCATGCTGCTGCATTCTGCACTAGCCGGAGTTTCCAGATCAGATTCAAGCGTAAGTCTGCATAAAGCGAGTGACCATAATCTAACCTGGAAATGACCCGTTGCATGGGTCACTGCAGCCAAGTCCCAGGAGGAGAGAGAAGGAACCAGTTGCCCAACCCACTGAAGATGATAAAAGGCAGACCTGGCAACAGTGGTGACCTGGCCTTCCCTAGAAAAGTGAGGCATCCAGGATTTGTAAGTCTCCAGAGTTTCCTTGTTAAGCCAGTGAGAAGTATTGGAGTCGGGAGTCCATGGAACAGTGAAACAGCTAGATCTTTATTGCTGGTCCGGATGAAGCAGACAACCCAGGGCTCTGAGCCCTCCTTTTATGCTGGTCAGGGATAATCCCCTGACTTCGCCCAACTGGCCTGATAGGCTATTATCAGTCTATTTACATCTCATAGGTTCCCTGGGAGAAACCTGGGTACAGGATTGGTGGTTAGAATCCATCTGGCCTTTGTTCTACCTGGCTGAAGCTCAGGTAGTTTCTTGGCCATGTGCTCTGGCCACATGGCAGTCGCCATTACTGGAGCACATGGCGACCGCATGGCCAATACATAACACCCTCCCCCCATAGTCCAGAACCCCTCTGCACACATAGCCTTTGAGATAGTCCGGGCGTCTGCGCTCGTGTCCAGATCGCCGGGGGGTTGTAAGACGGGGCGGGTAGCTCTTGTCGGAAGGTTGCAGTGCAGGTAGTTGTTCTGCTTGTGGGGCCGGTCTGCTCGGTGGTCGTTCAGGCGTGGAGGGTGCGGCTGCTGCGTCAGAGGGCACGAGCGGAGTCTCTGCAGTCTCTGGATCGGGTCTGGCGCTGCTTCTGGAATCTTGTTGATGTCACAGTCTGTTGGTGCAGGGAGTTTGGGGGCCTGGGTAGCATCGCGGCTCTGTGTACGGCGTCGAATCTGGTCAATGTGTCGTTTCCAGACTATGCCATCTTCCATAAGGACCTCGTAGGAATAAGGCCCGGTGACTCGGATGATCCTCGCAGGGATCCATGTCAGACCCTGCATGTAGTTCTTAGCGTATACGGGGTCTTTGGGAGTGAACCCTCGGGCTGCTGGCTGGTCCTCCGTTGTCGGGTTTCCGGTGATTGCTCGGTCGGGATGTAGGCAGTCCAGGACGGCTCCCAGTCATCTTCCCATCAGAAGTTCGGCTGGCCGATGCCCGGTCCCTGAGTGGGGTGTGTTCCATTGGCTGAACAGGAACTTATATAGCTGCTGTTCCCAGTTGCCGTGCTCCATTCTCTTTAATGCATCCTTCGTTGTTCTCACTATGCACTCGGCCTGGCCGTTGGTTGCAGGGTGAAACGGAGCGGAGCAGATGTGGCAAAGACCACAGGCCTCCACGAACCGTTGGAACTCGCCAGAGGTGAATGCGGTCCCGTTGTCGGTCACGAGAGTGTCAGGCATCCCATGGGTTGCGAAGACCGGCCAGAGACTTCGTAAGGCTGCATTGGTGGAGGTCGATGCTACCGGAACCACCTCAAGCCACTTGCTGTAGTTGTCTACAACGCTAAGAAACAACCGGCCCTGGACTGGTCCCGCGAAGTCTAGGTGCAGATGGGACCAGGGCTTGTTAGTGGATTCCCAGGATCGGACGGGAGCGTGTGGTGGGTCTGGCCGCGACTCTTGGCATTTGGTCCACTTCTGGACCCGCTCCTCAATATCTTTGTCCAGGCCTGGCCACCACACGTAACTACGGGCCAGGGCCTTCATACGTACTATGCCTGGGTGGGCCCCGTGTAGTGCCTCTAGTACTCGGGGCTGCAGAGGCCCGGGGATCACCACTTGAGATCCCCATAGCAAGCACCCCTTGTGGGCTGAGAGTTCGTGTCTCCGTGCCGTGAAAGCAGTGAACTCCGGCCCCAGTTTCTCCGGCCACCCCCTTCCCACCCAGTCCGAGACACGGGAAAGGACACGGTCCTGCAGCATGCAACGGGCCACATCCGATACCTGCACGGAGCGCTCTGGTAGGTCCTCCAGGAGTGCTATGTGGAAGGCTGGAGCAGGATCCAGGTCGCAGGACGGGAGAGGAAGGCGGCTGAGGGCCTTGCCCGGATGATGCACCAAGTCGTAGGAGTAGCCAGCCAAAAAAATTGACCACCGCAAGACCTGCGGGGACAGCTTTTGTGCCTCGGCTGTTGCATCGTCTACAGGAAGCTGCTGATAGGCCTGGGCCAGGTCGAGCTTTCCAAATATTTTGGCTCCCATGAGGGAGGCCAGAACGTGGCTGACCACCGGTACTGGGTACGCGTGGTCTTGTAACGCCTTATTAATAGTGCATTTATAATCTGCGCAGATGCGGACTTCCCTGTTAGCCTTGAGGGGGGTCACAATGGGAGTCTCCCACTTGGTGTGGGAGACCGGCTTGAGCACCCCTTGTGCCACAAGCTTTTCCAGCTCCGCCTCCACTTTGGGATGGAAGGCGAGCAGTGGCCGGCGGACAGCCACGCAGATGGGCCGGACCACCAGGTCCAGGTCGAAGGAAACCGGGGGTCCTCTGTAGCAGCCCAATGAGCCTTCAAAAACGGTGGGAAATTCCTCACAGATGGATGAGAAGTCGGGAGAGCCCATGCGGTGTATTCCGGTCCACTGCACTCCGAGCGGCTTGAACCAGGCACAACCTAGAAGATTGGTTAGATTGCGCTCCACCACGAGAAGGTCTACCAGACTGTTAAATGCGTGGTACTGGATCCGGACCCTGGCTAGCCCCTTAATAGCCACTGGGTTTTTTTTGGAAGTCCCGGAGGACCAACCCAGCTGGCAGCCGTAGCCAGCGTGCCCCCATCGGGCAGAGGCTGCTGAACGTAGCTGCGGACACAATGGAATATGCAGACCCTGAGTCCAGTTCCATGGAACAGGGAACTCCCTCTATCCGGAGGGACACGGAAATCGCGCCCGGAATGGGCTGGGGCAAGTTCATTATCATGGCCGCAGGAACGAGGCTGTCCACTTCCTCGAAATTCGCTGCTGGGGCATGGTGGCTGTTCTTTAGGAGCAGGCCAGGGCGAGATGGCTTGCTTTCCCGCAGGCGCAGCAGACGGCATCACAGAAACGGCATGTACGTCTGTCATGGTGGTCCCCGCAGCTTGCGCACGTTGGGGCCTTCCTGTTGAGGGAAGCAGAAGAGGGAACAGAGACAGATGCTGGGCACCGGCCCTTGGGCCTGGAGACGCTGGGCTCACCCTTCTTCGAGCATGGTTGCATCCGATGGACGTCCTCTTCTTTGCTCGAGTTGGGTTCGGGAGGGGCCGCCTGGTGGACTTTGGTGGCCGCCTTGTTCTTTTGTGTTGTCTCGAACGCTGCTGCTGTTTGGAGCATCTCCTCCAAGGTTGGCTCTGACATTGCAATGAGGCGCCGGCGGAGCTTGGCTTCATGGATCCCTCCCATGAAGGCAGTCTCCACGTGGTCATCCACATGGCGGAATTCGCAGCCCATGGCTAGTCGATGGAGTTCAGCCAGGAAAGTGGCAACTGAATCCCCTGGCTGCTGCTGGCGCTGTATGAACTCCCAGTGCCTAGCCGGCGGGACGGAGCTTGCTGTGCCGCTGCGGTCGGCTGGAGAGTTGCTCATCGGGATCCCACCTTCGTCACCACTGAGAAGTATTGGAGTCGGGAGTCCATGGAACAGTGAAACAGCTAGATCTTTATTGCTGGTCCGGATGAAGCATACAACCCAGGGCTCCGAATCCTCCTTTTATGCTGATCAGGAATAATCCCCTGACCTCGCCCAACTGGCCTGATAGGCTATTATCAGTCTATTTACATCTCATAGGTTCCCTGGGAGAAACCTAGGTACATGATTGGTGGCCGGTTAGAATCCACCTGGCCTTTGTTCTACCTGGCTGAAGCTCAGGTAGTTTCTTGGCCATGTGCTCTGGCCACATGGCGGTCGCCATTACTGGAGCACATGGCGACCGCATGGCCAATACATAACACCCAGGAAATTTAAAAGAATTAATCCTGGAAAAGCAAATGCCAGATTAGCCAAACTAATTTTGCTGAAGGGCTTAGCCCTGATACAAACATCTCTTTACAAAATTTAGAGGGCACTTCTGACCCACTTCCGCAAATGCACCCCCATGTTCCATTTACTTATAATTTCCTTCCCTCTCGGGGAGACTTCTAGAACTTTATAATGTTTGAAATTATTTTCACTATATCTGCCAAACTTGGCCTGCAGCAATGTCAGCATATTTCAAAAGAAAAGATGACTGACTGTGTTTTCCTTCCTGTGACACAAGCAGAATTCAGCTGGAAATAATTTAAAATATTATAAAGTATAAAATATTAGAGAGGGTTTCTAGGGCCTCCATGGGTAATGAGTAACTTAGCACTGCAAAAAATTTTTTTTAGAAAAAGGGCTGAAAACTCTTTTAAAACCCATTGAATGCTTTAATATTAGAATTTTTCATTTCTATCGAATACTGTAAATCAATGCCTGTTTGCCACAAGCCAGCAAACTGCATGGCTAATAGCTGATGAATCTCCAGTAAGCAAGTGGAGACATTTGAAGTGAACATAATTGCCAAGTGAATGGTGTTGGTTGCAGTGCTGTGTCCTGCAGGTCGGCTGCGCCTCAGATCAGTTCATCTGGCCTTTACTGTCCCTCATCTGGCTCAAACACCAGGCCATTAGCAGCTGGCAGCGTAGCCATGTGCAGGTCATTTAAAGGAGTCTTCCTACTGCACAGAAGCACAGAAGAGGCAAACTGAGTGGCTGGGGCACTTATATAGCATCCGGATCATTAGGTGGTCTTTTTCACCACCAAGACGCGTATGTGTTTATTATTGATTTATTTAGGTCATTTCTATTCCACCTTTGTCACTGAGGTTCAGGGCAGATTGCATAGCGTAAGTCAAGTACAATCTACAAAATGCGACATCCAATGAACAGTACAATAGGGTTTGGACCAGCTTTCGGTGGAGAATTTTTTGGAAACTATGGGGGCGGAGCCAGGGGAGGGGTAGAACCTCAGCAGGGTACAATGCCACAGGCTCCACCCTCCAAAGCTGCCATTTTCTTCAGAGGAACTGATCTCTGTCCCCTGGAGATCAGTTATCACAGTTAGAAACCTCTAGGCCCCACCTGGGGGTTAGAAATCCGAGTCTGGAATAGAGACATCTGAAAACAAACAAAAATCTCAAGCAGAGCTGAAACAAAGCATGAGTTTTTCAGTGTTAGGTGGAGTAGACACTACCTAGCCCTGAACATGCTTGCCGCGACTGGCAGCGCTACAGGAGTATGGGCCAGTGTCCCTGTCACTTCAGTGACCACTTCATTCCAGTCCAGTCCAGTTCTATTTACCTGTGCAAAAACCCTTCTTAGCAATTCATACACCGATGTTGGGGGGAGACAGGATTCCTCTCAAAAGCAGTCATGATCCATAAAAAAGATGCCTGACTCATTCGAGATTTGAAGCTCAGAGGAGGAGGAGGAGGAGGAGGAGGAGGAGATTGGATTTATACCCCGTCCTTCACTCACTTGGAGTCTCAGAGCAGCTTACAAACTCCTTTCCCTTCCCCTCCCCACAACAGACACCCTGTGAGGTAGGTGGGGCTGAGAGAGCTCTGAGACAACAGTCCTAGAGAGAACAGCTGGTCCAGAGCTATGGTTTACCCAAGGTCATCCAGCAGGTGCAAGTGGAGGAGTGGGGAAACAACCCCAGTTCCTCCTGGATTAGAGTCCGTGCACTTAACCACTACACCAAACTGGCTCTCAACACCAAACTGGCCCTCAGAAGGACAACAGTCAAACACAGTATGTTTGGCATTGGCGGTCATGTCCACAACCAGGTTCTCAGCATGCTTCTCTCCGAGTTAATGCCTCTTTTCCACACTGGATTCATCGCCTCCTACGGGCAGCTGCCCAGTTAGCAGCACCTGTCTCAACAGCAATATTCATTGGGTATGAGTCTTTGTCTAAGGAAGCGACTTGAACGACAATACTATAAAGTCAAAAGAAAATTAACCAATAATAACTTTTAAATCCCCTGCATTTCATCATGGAAGCCACAAATTAGTTCACAAGGCTTTGGTGGTGGTGGAGAGAACTTACGGTCCTTAAGCCGTTTGCATCCATATCTGTTATTTTTCTGCAGCAAAGTTGTGAGGAAAACACAACTGAAGGATGCACTTAAAGCTCTTTCTTGATATCGCCACTGTCTGTACTTGTAAGATGCACTTTATCTGGCAAACCCTGCATTGGTATGGGCATCTGAAGTGCCCAGCAATGGATTCATTACAACATGGAAATGTAATAGAAGTCCTTCTCCCCTTCCTCCTCCATAGGAGTTGTCATGCTTAGGGGTTATATGGGACCCAGCATTGCTGCTGGAGAGGCAAGTTACTGCAGCTGCGGGAAAAACCCTTCCTTCCAACTCAGTCTAGCCCGGAAGATGGCCCCCTACCATGACAGGGCTGATCTGGCCACCCGGATGCACACCACGGTAACATTCAGACTCGATAACTGTATTGCACTCCACATGTGTCTCCCTTCAAAGTCAATCTGGAGACCCCAGTTGGTGCAGAATGCCGGAGCTTGGTTGTTCTCAGGAGCTAGCTAGGCGGAGCATCCCTATCAGTCCTGTTCCGCAGACACTCCGTTGGCTGCCCATTAGTTACCAGGCTCAGTTCAAGGTATTGGCTTGCACATACAAAGCCCTCTCTCTCTCTCTCTCTCTCTCTCTCTCTCTCATATCTGCACACAAAAGCTCATACCTTAAACAAAATTTTGTTGGTCTTAAAGGTGTCTGGTATTTATCCCATGCAATTGAGGCAGCCCAGCAAAACAAGTTCTCCCTCATTCACTCCCTCCCTCCCTCCCCTTCAGGGAGGAGACTCAGCCAGCGGAAGGAAAGAAAGGCTCCCTTTGTCTCCTGTATATCATTGAGGCAGCCTGGCCAGGAAGTGAGCTCTGGCTGGCTCCCTCCCTCCCCCTGGGAGGAGGAGGGGGAGGAGCCTCAGCCAATGCTTTACCAGACTCTCTCAATCGCGCAGGAGAGGTTTGCCTATCTATCTCTCCTGCGCAATTGAGAGAGTCTGGTAAAGCAAGCGTTGCTTCTGCTTTGTTTCAGATTTTTGCTTGGTTTCATATTTCTGCTATCAAACCCCTTTTGCATTGTTTATCAGATTCCCCATCCTGTTGATTGCATTGATTTGCGCTGTGTAATCCGCCTTACATCTCCTCAAGGAAGGCAGACTATAAAGAATGTAAATTACTACATAAAAATAACTTTTAATCATTCTGTGGTGCAGGAAAAGCTGCAGCACTTTCAGCATTAAACCTGAACTGATTAGGAGTATGGCATCCACTTCAAGGAAACTTCTCTACCCTGCGAATGATTTCCCAGTTCCATTTGAAGTGCAGGTCTGGAGTCTTTTAGGCAATGCACTTGCTGCTAACAACAATAGAGAAGAAAGGGTTTGGACTTCTGATGCTTTCCCTGAATGAAATAGTTTTATGATGCTGACGCTTTCTCTTAGAAGTAAAGTCTTTTGGACTTGGTGTCTATAAACCAGGGCTGTTTATGTGCTGATGGGGACCTGTATTCAAAGGCCCACAACTGAGAAAGCCGAGAGCATTTATCTATCTGCAGCTTTCATGGAGGCAAATTGATACAACTGAAGAGGTTTAAAGTGTGGTGGGACCAACAGAGGAGGAAAATAAAAAGCCCTCCCTTTACAGAAGTTGCCTAAAGCAAGTACTGAGGTCGGAGATGCGTCAAGTGAAAACAGCTCATACTTTATAAAGAGGTCCGAACAAGACTCATTAGCTGGACTCACAGGTCCCCTTTTTATCCCCGTTCTCAACTGCACTCATGCACACACCCAACACCCGTGATTCACTATTTAAAGCGTACTCTTAGATCACAGGTTCCCCTAAGGATCCGACTCTCCAGATTGGACCTTGCCAGGATCTTCTCAGTCTATTGTCTAAGTGTGCGAAGCTCGGACACTTCACCCAACCAGGTGGTTGCCCGACCACGTGCACGGACTTTGGACAGGACACAACAGAGGTAAAAGGAGGCCTTCCCCCCAAGTCCCCAGTGGCCTGTTTCATAGGCGTCAACTACGGGGGGGCTCAAGGGCTTGAGCCACCCCTGAAATTTCCAGGGGGGGACTCAGCTCCCCCCCCTGGAAAACGGAGCGCCTGCAGCCACGCCTCCCCAGGCCCTTCCTAGGGCCGCCGCCACCGCCGCCACCATCTCTCTCCCGCCCCCCTGGCGTGGCTGCCTCCATCCCTCCCTCCGTCCATCCAGGGGCCAGCTAAGCAAATGCCCAGCTGGCCCCTGGATGGATGGAGGGAGGGACAGAAGCAGGAGTGGCCAGGCCATGGGGGAGAGGCAGCGGAGGTGGGGCATGGTCCCGGCGCGCGCGCAATGTGCACACATACACAAGAGGCCCCCCCCCCCCGGATTTTAAAACTCAACACCCCTGGCCTGTTTATTGCTCTAGACCAGGGGTGGGCAAACTTGCTCAGCGTAAGAGCCGCATAGAATAAACCTCAGATGTTTGAGAGCCACAAGACATGAACAAATATTACCTGCTTTTATTGGAAAATAAGCACATTTGCTTCTTATTAACATTAAATGAGACTGCCAAAAATAATAACAAAAGGGGTAAAAGCAGATATTGATAATGATATTAATTTGTCCAATGATATTTGTTTGCTAATGATATTCAGCTTCCCCAGCCGCCCTGCCGGGAGCCACATAATACAGGTGAAAGAGCCGCATGCGGCTCCCGAGCCACAGTTTGCCCACCCCTGCTCTAGACACAAGTACAGCCGAACTGTCTGCCGAGGGATACTGGCAGCCCCTCCCCCCTTTCTCTTGAGTATTTTTCCTTGGTGGAGGGTATATTATATTATCTAATATTACATCAATGTAACTAATAGCAATGTCTGGTCCCCATCTGCAGAAATCTAAATCTGTGGATTGGGGCCAAGCTGATGTTAAATAGATTTTCCTGCAAACTGGGGAAACCTCCAGGTTTGCAGAAAAACCTGAAATGTTAAAAAAAACAAAACCCATGGGCGGGGTTAAATTCCTCCCAAACCGAAAGGGGAAAAAAGTAGTCTGCATGCCTGTATAGCACAAGGAGCCATTCTAGGCCAGGCCACGGTGGTGGCAGATGCCAGGAGAGGCTCCAGGCCCAGTGGCAGAGGATGCCAAGAGCCCCTCTCTGGGCGCAACTGCAGCAGCAGCAGCAGGCGCCAGGAAGCTCCCTTGCCTCGGCCACAGCAATGCTGGCGTTTAGGAGGCCCCCTGGGCCTGGCGGGGGTAGTGCTGGGGCCCGAGAGGCTCTCTCTGCCTGGCCCCAGTGCGCCCGACATGATGACGTCACTGCTGGGTGACATCATCGCGGCACATGTGCGCTTCGCATGTGCACCAGAAGACTTCCAGGCCGGGAAGGACTCCCCCCAGCAGCAAGGCAGGTAGGACTTGGCAACCCTCATCCAAGCTGACTTCCCTGGATCTCCAAGTTGTCCTTTACATGTTCACAGATGGATCCCTTTAAAATCTGCTCCAGTATCTTCCCTGGGACAGAAGTCAGACTGACTGGCCTGTAAACTCCTGGTTCATCCCTCCTCCCTTTTTGAAAATTGGGATCACATCTGCCCTCATCCAGTCTTGTGGCACATCTCCCACCCTCCAAGAGATCTGGAAGAGATGCAAGCTCTCTAGAAAGTTCTTTGAGCACTCTTGGGTGCATACCATCTGGCCTGGGGGATTTATACTCATTCATTGCAGCCAGGTGCTTCTCAACTACCTCTCTGTCCATGTCAACCAGCAGCAGTCAACCAGCAGCCTTGCCTACTACCATCTCCAGATGAGCCTGTCTCCCAGCACACATCAGGGAAGTTGAAGTCACCCATAACTACCAGGTCATGTTGTCTGGATACCCTGTCAAGCTGTTCAAGGAGAGCAGCATCCACCGCCACATTCTGGTCAGTAGGTCTGTAGTTGGCTCCAACCACAATACTTTTTGTCCTTCCTTCCCTTATCCTCACCCAGATACTTTCCACTGGGCGGCCACCCCCCTCCTCCAGTATTTCCTGACAAACAAACCCTCTCCTTACACCCAGCACCACTCCACTTCCTCTTCAACCCTTTCGGGGTTTTTTGAGCAACTTGTATCCATCCACTTCCACCTTGCAGTCATGGGAATCATCCCACCAAGTCTCTGTAATGCCTACTAAATCATATCCCTCTGACTGCAGTAGAAGCTCAAGCTCTTCCTTCTTATTTCCCAAGCTTTGGGCATCAGTGCAGAGTTTCCTGCCTGTAGATTCAAGGAGAGATGTATTCCACTGAGACAGGTGTGTCCTCTTCTTTAACTCCCTTTAACTCTTTTCCTTTCCTTCTTCATTTTGAGCTTCTTCAAGTGTTCTGTAAGCATAAACACAGGAAGCAGCCTCATACTGACTCAGACCCTCGGTCTATCAAAGTCAGTATTGTCTACTCAGACTGGCAGCAGTTCTCCAGGGTCTCAGGCAGAGATCTTTCGCATCATCTACTACCTTATGCCTTTAGCTGAAGATGCCAGGGATTGAACCTGGGACCTTCTGCATGCAAAGCAGATGCTCTGCCACTGTGCCATGGTCCCTGAGTCTCCCCTTGTATGGGGAAGGCCCAGGGGCAGTCTTTGTCTGGGTACCAGCAGTGGCTCTTTGCAGCTTGGTCAGTTTGTGTGTATGGGAAGGTGTCCCACATCTGTGTTCTCTGTAGGATTCTCATTTAACCATAACAGGCATACATGAGTGGGAAATGAGGGTGGCCACATGGCTGTTCGTCACTCCTACTAAGTCAAGATATGCTTGGTATAGCCAATAGTTTCCATGTTTCCTTCCTTCCCACTTCCTCACTCTATAAATGCATGACTGGTTTAACTGCCCTCAGCAGTCATTGGTTCTTAATATGTCTGTGCAAACGGGTCTCAAGGCAGCCATCTTTCACCTAGTACTTCAGGCAAGACTGTGAAAGGCAAATCTATGTAGAAAAATGTTCTTTAATTAACATATAGTACCAGCACACAAATGATTCAGGTTGATTCCTGCCTTTGAAAATGAGTTTGCCAGATCATCTTTTTTTTGCCACGTCATGTTACGCTGAGCTCCTCAAGAAGGAAAAGGCGAGGAGAACAAGGTAGAAAGAGAGGAAAGGAAATGCAGCTGCGTATCCTGAGGCTTCATTCCAATCTGTGATGTGGTCTAAGCAGGGCTCATTTCATAGCAGGAGCTCCTCTGCATATTGGGCCACACACCCCTGATGTAGCCAATCCTCCAAGAGCTTACAGTAGCCCCTGTAAGAAGAGCTCTGTAAGCTCTTGGAGGATTGGCTACATTAGGGGTGTGTGGCCTAATATGCAAAGGAGCTCCTGCTACGAAATGAGCCCTGGGTCTAAGGGGACAGTTCAATGGCATCATGGATAAGGTTGCCAGCTTGGGTTGTGAAATTCCTGGAGATTTGGGGGTGGAGCCTGCAGAGGTTGGGTTTGGGGACAGAAGGGAACTCAGCGGGGTATACACCGATCACCAACCATAACAGTAAATATCTAAATCTCAGCAGGGTATTTTGCCATAGAGACCACCCTTCAAAGCAGCCATTTTCTCCCTGAGAGTTCATCTGTGTGGTCTGGAGATCACTTGTAATTCCTGGAGATTTCCAGGTCCTACATGGAGACTAGCAGCCCAATGGAAATGATGGTAATTGAAAAGGCACAATGGTTAGGAAACCCGCCAACATAATCTGTAGGATTCCCCTGACCATTTTGATGGGAAGAGTCACAGATGGCTTCCTCCAGTGTCAACAAATACAATCCTTTTTTCAACACATGTATGCTATTCAGGTCCAGTTTCTGTGGGGCAAATCAGATGCTGCGCAGAGGATATGGGAACATTCCTCCAGATGTATTTCTTAAAGTTGAAAGTCATATTGAAGAGTGCTGGTTTCAGTAGAGGACTAATGAGATGGGAAAGTGGCTCAGCTCCTTTCTCTCCTTCTTCACCAAATCCAAGTCACTTGTCTTACCACAGGAATGATATTTATGGTATATGAACATATTGTTTTCTTCTTCATTATGGAGAGAAAAGAAGCTTGTGGGGCAAAACTGTGCAGGAAAAAAGACAGGAAGGAATATGACGGAGCAGCTCCTCCTTGTGGTTTTCACACACACAAAAATCCATTTGCAGTAAGAACCCCCTCCCTTACCCCCCCCCAATAATCTAAGCACTTTATCTACATCTGGAAGGCCCAGGCTAACCCTCTCTCATCTGATCTTGAAAGCTAAGCAGGGTTGGTTGTGGTTAATACTTGGATGGGAGACCACCAAGGAAGTCCAGGGTTGCCGCGCAGAGGCAGGCAATGGCAAACCACCTCTGAATGCCTCTTGCCTTGAAAACCCCATGGGGGTCACCATAAGTCAGCAGTGATTTGATAGCACTTTCCACCAACACCATCTATGCCTTCTTGAAAACAGAAGCAGGTTCGTAAATGCAATCTTGATAGATGTGCAAATGATGTACAGGAAATCCAAATGTGTGAAAGTGAGGCATTGCTGCCTGTAAGAACACTGTCAATTGGGTTTTTAGCATCACCTGAAAATGCAGTGAGATTTAAGACCAGAAAAATGGTATTTACTGCTCTAGAGAGCCTTGCTGCTCCACTTGTTTTTGGAGAGGCACACTTTGTAACTGGGACTGACTCAGCCACCAGGGGTCTCCTATAAGCTCCTTCCTGACTTCCTGTGCCTGTGTACATTCTCCTGCAGGTAGATGGAATATATTTCTACCCAATACAGACACATTTGAGAGCAGGTACCAATACCCAGCCCTGCCCTGGAGAGCCCAGGCTCATCAGATCTCGGGAGCTAAGCAGGGTCGGCCCTGGCTAGTATTTGGATGGGAGACCTCCAAGGAATACCAGGGGCACAATGTGGAGTAGGGATGGGCACAAACCTTGGTTCATGACAAATTTTGGCCGGTTCATGGTTAGCAGACTGAAGTTTGTGAACTGCAGCCTGGCCAAAAACCTCTATGAATTTTTAAGGCAGTTTGTGGAGGTTCATGGGGAGCAACTCCTGCTTTCTCCTCCTTGCAAAAGCCACCTAAAGTTCAGAAACAGCTGAGCTGTGGGGGTAGTCTGCTCCTGTGGCTCAGCTGTTTCATGCTCAAAACAGCTGGGCCTGTTCCTGGGGCTCATCTGTTCAAAGGGGCTCTTTTGGGCAGCACTGGCTGCCCAAGAAAGCCCCTTTAAACAGCTGAGCTGCACAGAGCAAACTGCTTCCACATCTCAGCTGTTTAAAAGGACTTTCTTGGGCAGCCAGTCCCTGGGGCTGTCTGCTCAAGAAAGTCCCTTTAAACAGCTGAGACATGGGAGCAAGCTGCCCACAGCTCAGCTGTTTCCAACCTAAACAGCTGAGCTGCAGGGGCAGCCTGCTCCCATGGCTCAGCAGTTGAAAGCCTGAAACAACTGAGCTGCGATAGCAGGCTGCCCCCATGGCTCAGCTGTTTCGGGCACAAACCCAGTTCAGTTCATATGTAAGCTGGCTGGGTTCATGGGAGTCATGGCTTAGTTAGTGATTCACCCAAGAACCATGACCCGAACCGCGTTTTTGTGGTTCATGCTCATCCCTAATGCAGAGGCAGGCAGTGGCAAACCATGCCCGGATATCTTGTGCCTTGAAAACCCTATGGAGTTGCCATCAGTCAGCTGTGACTTGATGGCACTTTCCACCTCCACCACCTCCATCACCACTGCCCTTGGGAGCAGAGACTGAAGACCCTAATGAGGTAAGCCCGGTCCTTGTATTCCATGGCAGAGCTGATGCTGGAAAGACATTCATGATGGAGTTGTCCCCATCTCACACTTTAGCCATATGATAGAATTTAATTTGCAGTCCAAACCTGACAGGGCTAAGTTCAGAGGGCCTGGAGGTCTAGCACAGCAGCATTCACAGCGGCCATTCCCTAAGCATTTGGGGGTCTTGTTTTACAGGCAAGTGGGGAAATGATCAACCCGTCAATCCTGTTCCAGACTTTGTCTGTCTGTCTGTCGATCAGCGTAGACTTTTAGACTGCCTTCTCCTACAACACAATAAAATTCCAATACAATTCACAAACCACAGCTAAACATTTCCAGAATTAAAATATAAAAATACCTAAAAAACATTTAACACAGTGCAGTCCATCTGATGGCAAAAGTTTTCAGAAGATGCTGCAGCCTCATAGAGGAGGAAGGCTGGAGGAGATGGAGGCATTGGAAAAAGAGGGAGAGTGCCAGACTGTGCCATAGCCATCGCTGTCCTCAACCTGGCAGAGCATCTCTGCTTTACATGCCCTGTGGAAAGGTAGGAAATCCTGCAGGGCATGGATGTCATCTGGCAGAGAGTCCCACCAGGTATGGGCCGGGGCAGAAAAAGCCCTGGCCCTGGTTGAGGACAGTCAGGTCTCTCTTGGGCCAGGGACCACCAGGAGGTTCTTCTCTCCTGAGCATAAAGCTCTTCTGGGGGTATACTGGAAAAGGCAGTCGTGAAGGTATGTGGGTCAGAACCAAAACCTTGAACCTGATCTGGTGCTCCACTGGAAGCCAGTACAGCTCATATAGCACAGGTTGAGTGTGTGCCATGTGAGGGGTCCTGGTAAGAGAGAAGAGAAGAGATTGGATTTATATCCCGCCCTCCACTCCCCAAGGGAGTCTCAGAGCGACTTACAAACTCCTTTTGCCTTCCCCTCCCCACAACAGACGCCCTGTGAGGTAGGTGGGGCCGAGAGAGCTCTTTCCCAAGCTGTCCTTGAGGGAACAGCTGGTACAGAGCTATGGCTTGACCAAGGTCATCCAGCCAGGTGCAAGTGGAGGAGTGGGGAATCAAACCCAGTTCTCCCAGATTAGAGTCTGCGCACTTAACCACTACACCAAACTGGCTCTCTGTGCAGCCACATTCTGGATCAGTTGGAGCTTCTGGGTCAGTCTCAAGGGTAGGCACACATACCCTGAGTTACAGTAGTCTATTCTGGAAGCGACCGCTGCATGGATTACCATGGCTAGGTTGGAGCGTGACAGGTAGGGAGCTAGTTGCCTGACCTGACAAAGCTGGAAAAATGCCAGTCCGGCAACCTTTGTCACCTGGGCCTCCATTGACAGGGAGGCATCCAGTGTCACACCTAGGCTCTTGACCGTTGGTGCCAGTGTTAAGGGCACACCATCAAGGGCCTGGAGTTGGCATCCCAATTCTGTGCCCCTCCCACCCAGCCACAGAACCTCTGTCTTCTTTCTTTCTTTCTTTCTTTCTTTCTTTCTTTCTTTCTTTCTTTCTTTCTTTCTTTCTTTCTTTCTTTCTTTCTTTCTTTCTTTTTTATCCCACCTTGCCAGTGAACTGGCTCAAGGCGGCTAACAACCTTAAAAATACCACCAGAGTGGTTTACAATTTAAATAGTTTAAAACTAACATTAAAACCGAACATTAAACGGATACAAAAAATATAAGACAAAGCATAACTGGCAGCATCGGAGTTCTCCTGGTGAACAGAATAGTAATACAAGATTCGACTGAGGGGCCAGGGCGATGTTATCCTATATATTCCCCCGGGTGGCGGCTCCTAATTAAAAGCCTGGCGGAAGAGCTCCGTCTTGCAGGCCCTGCGGAACTGTAATAAGTCCCGCAGGGCCCTGATGTCATCCGGGAGCTCGTTCCACCAGTATGGGGCCGCCACCGAGAAAGCCCTGGCCCTGGTGCAGGCCAGCCGACCATCTTTCAGTCCGGGGAGAGTCAGGCGGTGTTGTGTGCCTGACCTCAGTGCCCTCTGGGGCATATATGGGGAAAGGCGGTCCCTCAAGTAGGCAGGCCCCTGACCATATAGGGCTTTAAAGGTCAACACCAGCACCTTGAACCGGATCCGGTATGCTATAGGCAGCCAGTGCAGTGACCGCAGCACAGGCTGGACGTGGTCCCGTACAGAGAGACCCATCAGCAGCCTGGCTGCAGCACTCTGCACCAGCTGCAGCTTCCGGATCCAGGACAAGGGCAGCCCCATGTAGAGAGCGTTACAGTGATCAAGTCGTGAGGTGGCCATAGCATGGATCACTGTTGCTAGGTCTTCACGTTCGAGGAAGGGGACCAACTGCCTAATCAGCCGTAGGTGGTAAAAGGCTGCTTTAGCAGTGGCTGCTACCTGGGCCTCCATTGTTAAGGAAGCATCCAGGAGCACTCCCAAACTCCTGACCCTCGGCGCTGGCACCAATGGCGCCCCACCGAAGGACGGAAGTGGGAACCCTAACCCCGACCCGGTCCGACTCAAGCAGAGGACCTCCGTCTTCGTTGGATTCAGTTTCAGTCCACTCTGTCTCAGCCAGTCTGCAACGTCCTGAAGCTCCCGCTCCAGGTCATCTGGGGTAGAGTCGGACCGGCCACCCAACAGCAGATAGAGCTTGGATTCAGCCTCAGCCAACTTTGCTTTAACCATCCCACTACGGCCTCCAAACCCTCAGCCAGATTTGCAGGAGTGCTATTGTACTGGCCCAGTGGGTCCGGTGCAGGAGCAGGCAGAAGTTCCACAGGACAACCAGGCAGAAAGGACCAGGCAGTCACTCACAGCAAGGGTTCAGGCAGGAGAGTGGTCAAGAGGCACTCCAAGGGTCAGGTATCCAGAAAGGGGAGTCATCAGGTAGTCCAACTTTCGGGGGTCCAGAAGTCAGAGGGTCCAGTCCAGGTTCAGAGCAACAGAGGTTCCAGTCAGAGATTCAAGATGAGTGGTTATGCAGCCGTGGTACAAGTTGCGTCCACAATGAGCAGCTTCCCCCTCCCTGGATTTATAGCTGGCTCTCCATGGGCTGTTTAGCTGCTGCTAATTGTGGCACGCATCCCTGCTAGTACTCATCTGGCGACAGGTGTCTGTGATCCATCAGATGCTCACGGCCACGGGCTCTCAGGTCTGATCTCCACTGACAGCACCAGTGCTCAAGGGGTGATGGAGAAACACTGGGTCCAGCCTCCTCCCTCTCCTCCTCTCTGGACTGGATGCTGGTAAATTGCTTGCAGCTGGAGGACAGGGCATATTGTCAAGAGCTCGCATCTCCTGTCCTTGAAGATTGATGGGCTCTTTCTCAGCTGGGTGTTCCTCTTCAGAGGAGGTTTCATTATCAGGCTGGTCATTCATCCGGTCAGGCTGGCTATTATGGAGACGTATGACAGATATCCAGTTGGCCGCCCATCAACAGATATAGCTGGGTATAATCAGTATACTGGAGACAGCCCAGCCCAAAACTCTACACCAGTTGGATGAGGGAGCATATATAGATGTTAAATAACACTGGGGAGAGGGTTGTCCCTTGGGGGACCTCGCATACTAGCAGGTGCCTTGTTGACAATCTCTCTCCTAGCGCCACCCTCAGTCCCTGACCATGGAAAAATGAGGTAATCCACTGTACGGATTCCAATGCTGGCAAGATGGTGTGTCAGAAGACTGTAATTAACCATGTCGAATGTTGCTGTAAGATCAAGCAATACTAGCAGTGTCAACCCGCCTTGATCCAAGCTGTCTGCAGAGATCATCTGGGAGGGCGACCAGCACCGTCTCCATCCCGTGGCCAGGGGCAGAAGCCGGACTGGACTGGACCATGTTGAATATATTTTGCTGACTTTTTGCAGAGTTTACTTATAAAGATCTAATGATCTTCCATCTGTGGTTGGTGTAGCCTGTTCTGTACTTTTATAGCACAGCCAAACAGAAACCATATCTGCCTAGGGAGGGGCTGTGGCTCAGTGGCAGAACATCCCAGGTTCAATCCCTGGCATTTGCAGGACTAGGTAGCAAGTCATGAGAAGGACCCCAGACCCAGGAGAGCTACTACCAGTCTGAGGAGACAATACTCAGCCGGCATGGATTGACGGATTGATGGTCTGATTCAGTAGAAGATAGTGTCACGTGTTTATGTGAGTGTGTTCATGTGTGTATTCCCAAATCTGTTCTTAGGTGACTTCGGGAAAACTCTGTTGTCAAACTCAGCTTGCCACAGAGTTGGTCACACCTGGAGCTTTGCAAACCCTTTAATTTTATTAAAAGAAGGGAAATGAATCTTGTGGTGTGCAAACACATAAAACATGCTCTCTGCTTGCTCATCTAATTTCTGCCTCCTTTGATCTGATTCTTTTTCTCTTTTCTGCATGTAATTTTTTTTATAAGGCATACAGGTCTGTAATCTGGAACTCTTGCCATATCTTCTTTGTCAGGATGACTTCATTGTTTGAATAGAAATAAACATTCTAAAAGATTTTGGTCTTCATCAAAGGACAAAATTGTCAGTTGTTATTTTAAATTTCTTTTTTTTAAAAATAACTACTTTGAAGAGATAATCTTGGCTATGTGCCTTGAACTCCCTTTTGCAAAATGCTGTAGTTATAAAAGCCATTTCTGAAATGTTGAAGAGACAGAAAGGGATATGATAGAAACAGATTACTTCAGTAACACACGCAGTAGCAACATACTTGTCAGGGGGAGAATCAGATGTGCCTCAGAGTACCTTATGTTTTAAACTAAGCCTGAGTCAAAACCTTTTCTTGTCCCTGACAGGTGTAGCAGTGGAAGAGACCGGAGGGAAGCCCGCAACAGGGAAGGGCAAATGGGCCTCCCCACAGGGTAGTGTAGTGGCCAGGATCTGTGAGGCTCAGGTTTCCAGCCATAAAAGGCTGCTAGGTGACCTTGGGCCAGACTCTTCCTCAGCCTAATCTACCCTGCAGGGCTAGCGCTGTGGGAATAAAATGGATGAAAGATACTCCATTACTCACTGGGGGGGGGGATGATGACAGGGTATAAATATCTAAATAAATAGAACCCAATACAAAGGTCCAGGGGCTGTCCCCCCTCAATCACTGTCAGCAAGGTAACCACCCACACATAGGGTTGCCAACCTCCAGGTGCGGCCTGGAGATCTCATGGAATTACAGTTGATTTCTAGACTACAGAGATCAGCTCCCCTGGGGAAAAACAACTGCTTTGGAAGGTGGACTCCATGGTCTTTTACTCCATTGAGGTCCCTCCCCATACTTCACCACCCCCAGGCTCCACCCCCAAATATCCAGAAATGTCCAACCTGGAGTTGGCAACCCTACCAAGCAGCCAAGCTCTCATCAGCACTTTTCAAGTTTAATGACTGTTGATACTATTTAAGGAACTGCCCACATTCATGTAAAGGACTGGCCAAGGAGCTGTGAGGCGAATCTCAAAGTTTTTATAACAGAAAGTGCTCCTTTTTACCCTAGACCTGATCATAGATCTGTCCTACATGATAACTGTTTGGAATCTTCCTAACAAGGGAATAAGTTTTCTCATGTAGTTTCCCTCCTCATCTCCTTTTGGGTGAACTCAAGGTTACTTCACTGTGTGCCACCTGTGAGCTGGCGGGATTTCTACAGAAAGTCAGAGAAAAGGGAAGACAACTGTATCCAGATTTCCAGCATGCAGTTGGAACGAGCTATTAAGAAACCATCTTTTGTGTTTTTCTGCATTTATATAATCCATGTGTTTTAAAGGGGCAGAAGGCTGAGCAATGTCTGACATTTCAACTGCAAATGCATTGTTTGGAGATGAAATTCACAGAAATAAATGAAAGTGCTTTTCTGGTAATGTACCTCAGTTTGGAGTGTTAGAAATGTGTGAGACATTTTCTCTTCCTTCAGAAACCTTTTCCAGTCCACTTCTGGGATAGTGAACTGGGGCCAAAACTGAGCCATATCTCAGTGAGGCACAACAAGCAAAGTCAATACGTGTTCATTATTCAAGACAAAACGTTGACATTGGGTTCTCCTCCTTCAGACCATGATATATTTTAAGACCATGGTTCTCCAGCATCGGCAACCCGGAAATTCTCGTTTTGATTTAAGATTTTTCTCTGATCCTTTGTCTCTCTAGCACTGGTCATGCACCAACTAGCCCCCCCTCCTTCAAAGGGAAGGGGCTGTGGCTCAATAGAAGAGCCTCTACTTTGCATTCAATTGGTCCAAAATGCAGCATCCTATCATATCACCTCTGTCCCGAAAGATCTGCATTGGGTTTGGGTTGTGGCTCGGTGAGGGACTATGGCTTTGGGGAAGGGGTGTGACTCAGTGGCAGATCATCTGTTTGACATGCAGAAGGTCCTAAGTTCAATCCTTGGCAGGTCCAGTTAAAAGAACCAGGCAGTGGGTGATGTGAAAGATCTCTGCATGATACTCTGGAGACGCACTGCTGGCTGGAGTAGACAGTACTAACCTTGACAGACTGATGGTCCATCTGATTCAGTAGAAGGCAGTTTCATGTGTGGTCAAGTGTGTGTGTCTGTGGCAAGGCACGCAGGACCCATGGAGGCCTCTGTGTCTTCAAGCCAATTCAACAAAATCACATCAGCTGTGCTTCAACAAACAAAAACAAATTTAAGTGGAATGTTTGCATTTTATGTATGTTGCCTACATAGATTCAGGTGGGCAGCCATAAATTTGTCTGAAGCAACAGGACAAAGTTTGAGTCCAGTGGCCCCTTTAAGACCAACAAAATTTAATTCTGGGTCTAAGCTTTCTTATAAGCTTTCTTATACCCAGAATTAAACTTCATTGGTCTTAAAGGAACCACTGGACTCCAGCTTGGTTCTATTGTTACATATGCTGCCAACTCTAGGTTCAGAAATTCCTGGAAATTTGAGTGTGTGTGGAGCCTGAGGAGAGCGGGGTTTGGGGAGGGGAGGGACCTCAGCGGAGTATAATGTCATAAAGTCTAACTTCCAAAGCAACCATTTTCTCCAGGGGAATCAATCTCTGAAGCCTGGAGGTCTGTGTTAATTCCAGGAGATCTTCAGGCCCCACCTGGAGGTTGGCAATGCAAAGTCTGCAAGGTTGTTGGGAGGCAGCTGATTCTATGGGCCACAAGGCAGAAATCGAAGAAGAAGAACCGCTTCACATCCTTCTACTGAAAACCACCACTGGCCATTATTGTCTGTGTGTGAAGAGCGTAGCATCCCTCTGTCTTTGTGGTGATATCCTTTGCCCTGGAAGTAGAGTGAAAGCTGATTCCAGAACCAGGAGGACTACGGTACATCCTTGGTGCCATGCAGCCAGTTGGTGTGCCCATCAGTTGCATCCTGGTAACTCATCCGCACACATTCTGGCCAGCTCTGGAAGGTGCTGTGGAAGCGACACGACTAGGGGTGGCTGCACATCGATGAGCCCCACCATTCCAAAGATGGAGGAGCAGATTCCATCTCCTTTCCCCCCAGTAGAGAGTCGAAGCCCCATTCCTAGAGAACTTTCAAATTTTCAAACTAATTATCTATTTAAAATATTTATATGCCTGCCTTTCTCTGGAGGATCTGAGGAGAAAGCTATGCCATCGAGCACAGAGGGCTGCCAAGTCCCCCTTGGCCACTGGCTGAGGGATGGGGGGTAGGGTGGCCAGCTCCAGGCTGGGAAACTCCTGGAGATTTGGGGGGAGGTCTGGGGGGGGGGGGACACAGGGACTTCAGCATGGTACAATGCCAGAGAGTCCACCCTCCAAAGCATCCATTTTCTCCTGGGGAAATTGATCGCTGTCATCTAGAGACTAGTTGTAATACATGGCTCTCTCCAGCCACCACCTGGAGGCTGGCAACCTTACCAGCACAAGTGGTGGATGGGCATGATAGGGACTCACCTACTGTGCTCATGGGGGCTTTAACCACCTTGAACCCCCCCAGGCTCCTTGGACTCCAGTCTGAGAAATGCTGGATATTTTGTCTGAGGAAGCCTTTGTTATTTGGGACTAATTTATTGGTAGATTAAAGAGATGGAAAGGTTGAATGGCATACTTTAGAAAGAAGAGCATATAAAGAAGAGCATATGACTACAGCAATTATACTGGCTACCAATCTCCTTCCAAGCAATGCTCCCTCTAAGCTGTGGAGTCTTGGGAGAAAGAAATCTACTTTGTGAGCTCCTGGCATTAAAGCTGTGAGCGAGCGAGTTGGCTGCTGCAGAAATTAGTTTGCTCTGGAGCCATCTTTCCTGAGCTAAGAGAAAAATGTGTGAGCTGGAGACTTAAAAAGTGTGAGCTAGCTCACTCTAACTCGGTTTAGAGGGAACACTTCTCCCAATCCTAGTTCGAGATGTTGGTTTTGTCCTTTGAAGCTCTCCGTGGCTTGGGGTATCAGGAGGACAGTCTTCTCCCAGATGTTCCTGCCTGGGGACAAAGGTCTCAGCGAGAGGCCCTCCTGACTGTCCCACCAATCAAAGAAGCTGGTTTTTCGATGGCAGCCCCACGATTACGGAACAACAACCCCAGAGGTGGGCCTGGCCTCCTTACTGTCAGTCTTCAGAAGGCAGTTGATGACAGTTTTATTTAGGACTATCTTTGACTGATTTAGTTTTTATTTATTTATTTACTGGCAGTCCTAACTGGCATTTTTAAATTGGGACAGTTTATGTATTATTGTAATTCTTGTTTTATTCATACTGTTTTATTGTGTTTATAATAATGTTTTTTTTAAATAATAGAACAAAGTTTGAGTCCAGGGGCATCTTTATGACCAACAAAGTTTAATTCTGGGCAGAAGCATTCATGTGCAGGCACTCTTCTTCAGATTTCTATTGTATGCCATCTTGAGTTCTGCAAGGGAGAAAGGAGGCTAATAAATATTTTAAATAAATAAAAAAACAATGTATTCCTGAGCATGGTTTTTCCTCATAGGAGGCACTAGGTTAGGGAATGGATGCTCTGGCTCTGGAACGAGTGATATGATTTTCATGAAGAGAACCTACTTTGAAATGGCTCAGGAGTCCATATGGGATGGTAAATGCCAGAATGATTCCATTTTAGAGCATTCAGATCTGAGGCAGTTATTTCTGGGTTTGAAATTACTGTATTGTCTTTCTACAAGGCCTTTGTGTTTCACTTTGCCTGGGCATCCATCTGTGCCCATACAGATTGGTTCCTGTGTTGAAGACATGGTTGTGGTCAGCACTAAGAGGCGCTCTTGTGTTGCGTCAGTTTTGCTGACATCTGCTAGACGGGATGGCATCCTTGTGTCTGCCACAGGGGGCGCCAAATGGATTTTACAAGCCATGGGGACCTGATCCTGACTGGGCCCACAATGCAGCAGGCTGAGGCACTCCTGTCCCCCCACAAGTGCTGAAACACCCACAGGGGGCTGCATGGTTGTTTTGGCACTCGAAAAGTTATTGGGCGGGGGTGGGTGGGAGAGGAGCACCTCAGCAACAGCATCTACAATAACGGATTATTATTTTTGTATTGTATCTGTTGTTGCTGACCTCCTGAGGTTGGGGCTGTCTCAGGAGAAAGGACAGTTATATAAAGACTCTAAAGAACTAAATAAATCCATGTCTACTTAATTAGAACGTCAGCTCTCCACAGTTCTAATTGCTCACCCTCCAGACTTTGCAAAGGTACAAATTGACCTATGGAAAGCATAAGGAGATCGTGAACGCGTCACAGATCTGTCAGCGTTACATCTTTGTTTGAAAAGTGCGGGGTAGGCTTGTTGGCTCAGGCGCTGATTTGATTGCCTCCTTTCCCTCCAGGGAGAGACGTTTATAGCCTATTGACTGTTTGTAGCATGACAGTTAAGAAATGATGGAGACTGGAAATTGGACCAAATGTGCCATTTCTGGAGTTACAAATGGGAACAGTTTAAAGCTGGGAACATCTCCACCCCCCCACCCTTTTCTAAAGGTCAGCCTATTTCTGCAGAAACATTAAGCCAGATGTAGAAGTGCAGCAAGACCATTAAGGAAGGCTTCGTTGAGGATGCCTCGTTATAGCCCTCCTAATAGATGATGTCAGTCATAATTAGCGGTGCACATAAATCCCATCAGTAGAAAACAAGATCAGTGCCACGGGGAGCCTGCCTGCGCAGAATGCCGCTTCACCAAGCTGGAGTCTCCATCCTCATGCATTTGCAGATTACAAGAACTGCTGAGAGAGGATGACTGAAGCCAGAAAAGCTGCCTTGGCTGTTATTTCTCCTCTTAGGACGATTGTGGTAGTGAAAAGTCAAGTCACAGCTGACTTATGGGGAGTGGGGGTTGGGTGATGGAGGCTGGGTTTTCTCAAGGGTTCTCAAGACAAGAGGCAAACAGAGGTGGTTGGCCCTTGCATTCCTCTGCATTGCAACCCTGGACTTCCTTGGCCGTCTCCCATCCAAGTACTAACCGGGGTTGACCCTGCTTAGATTCTGAAATCTGACGAGATCAAGCTAGCCTGAGCTATCCAGATCAGGGCTCTCTCTCTCTCTCTCTTTAGAGGAAGGCTGCTATGAAAACAAAGGTTCAGCCAGCCTAGATCAGGATACTTTGGGAGCTAGTTTGGTGTAGTGGTTAGGAGTGTGGACTCTAATCTGGGAGAACCGGGTCTGATTCCCCACTCCTCCACATGCAGCCAGCTGGGTGACCTTGGGTCAGTTACAAGTTCCTTCAGAGCTGTCCTTTCATGCACTGTCCTCAAAAGAGCTCTGTCAGCCCCACCTACCTCACAGGGTGTCTGTTGTGGGGAGGGGAAGGGAAAGGAGATTGTAAGCCACTCTGAGATTCCTTTGAGTAGTGAAGGGCAGGGTATAAATCCAATCTCTTCTTCTCCTCTTCTTCTTCACTGCTGTTGTGTATAGGACATAGGGCTGCCAGACTTCAGGTGAGACCTGAAGATCTCTCAGAATTATAATGGATCTTCAGACTACAGAGATCAGTGCCCCTGGAGAAAATGGCGGCTTTGGAGGGTGGATGCTATGGCATCATATTGCCGCTGAGGTCCCTCCCCTTTCCAAAGCCCACTCTCCCCAGGCTCCACCCCCAAATATTCAGGAACTTCTCAAGCCAGAGTTGGCAGTCCCAGTAAGCAGGTCAGCTTCAAGCAGGTCCTCTGGCCAAGCCACCCAAACGACTGCTTAGGGGACCGCAACAAGAAGGTTACTCATGCACCAGGAGGTCTCAGCTTGCATCTAACTGTCAGCTGCATAGGAGGTCATTGGCATCCCCTCCTGGGCTTACTGCTGCTGCTGACTGGGGGTAAACCAAACCCCTCTGCTGGTGGTGGTCTTGGACCTGGCTGGTGGTGCCCAGGCCCAGGTGGGAATAGGTCATCTTGCTTGGTAGTGGTGGATGGTGCTGTGAAGTCACAGCTGACTTATGGTGATCCGGTAGGGTTTTCAAGGCAAGGAGGTCCTACGTCTGATAAACAACTTAAAAACAAATAAATCACTGGGCCCAGATGGCATATATCTGAGAGTTCTGAAAGAACTCAAATGTGAACTTGTGGATCTCCTGACAAAAATATGTAATCTTTCCTTAAAATCTGTCTCCATTCCTGAGGACTGGAAGGTAGCGAATGCCACTCCTATCTTTAAAAAGCGTTCCAGAGGAGATCCGGGAAATTACAGGCCAGTCAGTCTGACGTTGATACCGGGTAAGTTGGTGGAAACTGTTATTAATGAAGAAATTAGTAGGCACATTGATGAACAAAATCTATTGTGGAAGACTCAGCATGGGTTCTGTAAGGGAAGATCTTGTCTGACTAACCTGTTAGTGTTCTTTGAGGGAGTAAACAAACATGTGGACAAGGGGGACCCAATAGATGTTGTTTACCTTGACTTCCAGAAAGCTTTTGATAAAGTTCCTCATCAAAGGCTCCTAAGTAAGCTCAATAGTCATGGGATAAAAGGACAAGTCCTTTTGTGGATCAAAAACTGGCTAATTAAAAGGAAACAGAGTGACTATTAATGGGCAATTTTCTCAGTGGAGGGAGGTAAGCAGTGGGGTACCGCAGGGATCAGTACTCGGTCTGATGCTTTTTAACTTGTTTATTAATGATTTGGAGTTGGAAATAAGCAGTGCAGTGGCTAAATTTGCAGGTGACACAAAGTTGTTCAAGGTGGTGAGAACCAGGGAGGATTGTGAGGATGGGCGAGTGGACTTTAACGTGGCAGATGGGGTTTAATGTGGCCAAGTGCAAAGTGATGCACATTAGAGCCAAAAATCCTAACTATAAATACACGTTGATGGGGTCCGAACTGGCGGAGACTGACCAAGAGAGAGATCTTGGAGTTGTAGTTGATAACTCAATGAAAATGTTGAGACAGTGTGCGACTGCAATGAAAAAGGCCAACGCTATGCTGGGGGTTATTAGGGAGGGAATAGATAACAAATCAGCCAGTATCATCATGCACCTGTATAAATCGATGGTGTGACCTCATTTGGAGTACTGTGTACAATTCTGGTCACCACACCTCAAAAAAGATATTATAGCATTGGAAAAAGTGCAGAAAAGGGCAACTAGAATGATAAGAGGGTTGGAACACTTTCCCTATGAAGAAAGGTTGAAGTGCTTGGGGCTCTTTAGCTTGGAGAAACGACTGCTGAGGGGTGACATGATCGAGGTTTATAAGATTGTGCATGGGATAGAGCAGGTAGAGAAAGAAGTCCTTTTCTCCCTTTCTCACGATATAAGAACTCGTGGGCACTCCATGAAATTGCTGAGCAGTCAGGTTAGAACAGATAAAAGGATGTACTTCTTCACCCAAAAAGTGATTAACACATGGAATTCACTGCCACAGGAGGTGGTGGCGGCTACAAGCATGGACAGCTTCAAGAGGGAACTGGATAAACATATGGAGCAGAGGTCCATCAGTGGCTATTAGCCACAAAGTATAGATAGGAACTCTAGGTCTGGGGCAAGTGATGCTCTGTATTCTTGGTGCCTCATGGGGGGGCAACAGTGGGAGGGCTTCCTGCCCCCACTGCTGGAGCCTCTGAGGGCCCCTGGTGTTTTTGGCCACTGTGTGACAGAGTGTTGGACTGGATGGGCCACTGGCCTGATCCAACATGGGCTTCTCTTGTGTTCTTATGTTATGTTAGAGGTTCAGAGGTGGTTTGCCTTTGCTGGCCTCTGCCTAAAGACCCTGAACTTCCTTGGTGGTCTCCCAGTTCAAGTACTAATCAGGGGCTACCTGACTTAGCTCCCAAGATCTGATGAGGTCGGCTTGGGGTAACAAAGTACTTTGAACCATCCCTGGTTAACTGTGTTGAAATCTGTAGCTGGAGCACCAAACAACGATTGATACGTTCAAATCGTTGCTTTGTGGTTATTTTATTGTGGGTTGGTTAACTTTGTTCTTTGGGTTGTGGGCTGGCTGTGTGCTCCATCCCGAACTAGTCATGGGCTGCCTTTGCCCCAGTTGTTTTAGGATGTCCGCAATTCCCACGGTCAGGTGTGTTTGGCTTGACATGAGCAAAGACGATGACAGAGAATATACCCAACCCCCCCTTGTGGCTGCACTTCATGTGAAAAACAAACTCTTATTGTGGGAAGCTTGTTCATGATTACTGATTTTAACACCGGGGAACCTCTGATAAGTTTCTGACGACCCTCAACACTCCGTGGGAATAGTGTTTGTAAAGCATTAGCCGAAGGCAAGTCATTCTCTCAGCCTCACCTGTCTCAGGATAGATCAGAAAAATGATGATTAATTAATCATCCCAGTTAATTGGATAATGCACGCATAACAGAAACATACCAAGGGACCACGACGATCAGTATGGGTTTTGGACTATACATCTTAGAAACGAACAAACACCAGCGAACAGATTTTGTGTCTGTCCCATTCTTTAACTCTCAGGTTCTTGGGAAGGGGTGTCAAAGGAACAATTACTTTGGGCCATATCTTTATAATATATCTAATAGAAGTACACCTCCATGAGGACCCAAAATCCACAATGGGAGGCCACACGGGATAAAGGTATTAGCTTTTGCAAACCCGGCGGAGGCAGGGCTCCACAGCTTCTCTCAGGTAAAGGATAAAGAAGCAGAAGGTCTGGATCCCCAGCTGAATGCCCACCCAGCGTCTCCATCTGAAATGTTTTTATGACAAGTGCATTTATTACCTGCAAGGCCTTATGGTGGAGCATCTCATTTTGCCCCGCATCTCCTCCCAGGCTCTTCCCTTTCCCCCTCCCCTGCAAAACTCCTAGTGCCCCTCCCCCTTTCCTGCTCCCTTCTCTCCTTCCCACTCATCGGCCAGCCTACCTTTATTTGCCCTCCTGCCTTGACCTTTCTCTTCTTCCCGACCCCAGGCAGCCTCTCCCTGGGAAAAGTCTGTCTGAGTTGTGAAGTGGCCACCAGTCTAAGGCTGGGCCCAGCTGCAAGGCACCCTCCGGCGCTGGGCTGGTCCTGGCCCAGCTGTGCAGTGGTCTCTGCTGGGGACAAGCCAGGCCCAGTGGCATGGCGTCTGGCTCTGGGCCAGCCCAGCCCAGGATGTGTTGTGTGGCAGCTACCACCTCTCAGCCAGACAAAGCTGGGTGGGCAGTGAGTTTCTTAACTAGGCCTGCTCCAGTGAGTTCTCCTCCATCAGGAGATGTGGTTGTGGAGGACACCAAGGGCTTTATCAAAGTAGTCCTCTTCTGCTCCGTCACAGCTTTGCTTTAGAGAAACCAAGGCTTGGAAAGCTTTGTCAGTCTCATTGTGGTTGCTTGTCCATCCCTCAAAGCCAATGAGAGTTCCCTGCGCATTCTTTTCTTCAAGCTATGGACATTGTTTCTGTTACTGGGCAGAGTTTTAATCATTTTTTGGAGGGGGGGAGGGTTTAGACTTTAGATTTTTTGACAATGCTGGGACTTCCTTCAGGCTTGTAGAGGCCCCCCCCCCCCCCCCCCCGGTCTGTCTCTAGTTCCATTTTGTGTCTCAACTGATTGCATCCTCTATGGTGCAGTTCAGAAATAGATATACTGATTTTCAAAAGGATCAGGCAGTGCCTGATGTGCAAGATCTTTCCCTCAGACCCCGAAGAGCTGCTGCCATTCAGAAGAGACAACATGAACTTTGGCAGACCGATGGTTTTGACTCAGGTGTTCGTGTGTTCAGTACACCAACTGCAAATCCACCCTGTTATTCAGGTCCAAACTGACTCATAGTCCTGATCCAGGCCTTTAAGTGACACTGATTGTAAACTGGGTGTTTATACAAATGAAAACATGACAGCCTAAAAAAACCTTCTATAACAGGACCATCCTGTTCACCACCAGATCTAATGCCTTTTTGCTTAGTGGGTCGGATGGGGCCGGCTGCCTCTCTGCTGTACTGGGTCCACTTTTTAAAGCATTTGACATCGATCGGGTTGTAGAAACTCTTTGTGGCATGGATTTTAATTGTTCAGGACATAATTGCTGCTGCTGTCATGGATTCTGTCAGTAGTAGAATTTAATAGTTACTTGCCGTTCTTTGCTCCGTCTTCTGGGGATTAAGGGGGTTATAAATCAAACAAATAAATACGAAAGGAAGGGAAGGAAGGAAGGAAGGGCTTTTGTATTCCAGTAATGTGCAAAGAGCTGCAGGTTGGTTGACAGGTTCTGTGTCAGGTGATCTGCAGGATGCAAAGTTCCACGCGCAGCAGCAGATGGCAAAATAATAAGGAGCTCAGGAAGGCAGGTGGCAGGGAATCACAAGTGCGAGACTGGTAAGAATTAAAATCCCTGGCAGCAGTGGCTGTCTTCCGTAGAAGTGACAGAAAACCCCACAGATCTTTGTTTTTCCCTGGGTTAATTTTCTTTCCTTTTAAAAAAAAACAAAAACAAAAAACCCTTTCTGCTAACAGAGGGCTGTCTAGATAGTGTAGAGTCTGATTCATATGATTTATTTTTACTGCATTTTCATCCTGCTTGTCCTCCAAGGCGCTCAGGGAAACATGCACTGTCCTTATGGTGCATTTATTGCCTGCAATACAGTGGGCGGGTCTGCTTCCCTGCTTTGATATCTGTGTGTGTTGATTTAGTCTCACAGGGTGGAGTCCCTGCTCAGTTAGTTCTGTTGCTTCGTTTGTTTGTTTGTTTGTTTATTTATTTTATATCCCACCCTCCCTGCCAGGGGAGGCCCAGGGCGGCTTACAGAATATCTATCTATCTATCTATCTATCTATCTATCTGTCTGTCTGTCTGTCTGTCTGTCTGTCTGTCTGTCTGTCTGTCTGTCTGTCAAAACAGCGAGATATGTTAAAACACAAAATTTAAATGAAATCACAACATAATAAAATCAGACTTGTCGACTGTAGGAGCTCCCTTGCCCTGACCTGGATGGCCCTGGCTAGACTGACCTCCTCAGAGCTTGGAAGCTAAGCAGGGCCAGCCCTGGCCAGTACTTGGATGGGAGACCACCTCTGAAGGTCTCTTGCCTTGAATATCCTCTGGGGTTGCCGTAAGTCATCTGTGACTCGACAGCACTTTCCACTACCGTGGACTCTTGTGTCTTGAAGCCGGTTGCTCCCATCCCTGGCTAACAAATGGGTGTGGTTTTGAAGACCCCTGCCTCTGCTGTATGAACCTAAGAGCAAACTGAGTACCCTCCTCCTGACTAGCACACAAAAGGGACTATTGCAGCTCCATCGTCCATTTTACACTCACATCCGTCTTGTGAGGCTGAGGCAGAGTCGCTAGTCCAAGGTCACCCAAAGAGCTTCGTGGCAAAGCAGGAGCTGAACTCGGTCTCAGCCCAGTGACTCAGCCACTGCATCACACTAGGCAGCAGGTAAAGAGAAAGACCTCTGCCTGAGACCCTGGAGAGCCACTGCCAGAGCAGACAAAACTGACACTGAAGGACTAAGGGCCTGATTTAGTATAAGGCAGCTCCATGTGCATTCTTAAGAAGAGAAGAAGAGATTGGATTTATACCCCGCCCTTCACTCAGAGCGGCTTAGTTTTATTTATTTATTTATTTATTTTTGGATTTATACCCCGCCTAGCCAGCATACGCCGGCTCAAGGTGGTTTACAAGGGTTACAAACTCCTTTCCCTTCCCCTCCCCACAACAGACACCCTGTGAGGTAGGTGGGACTGAGAGAGCTCTGACAGAAACTGCTCTTTTTAAGGACAGTTCTGACAGAACTATGGCTTGCCTATGGTCATCTGGCAGCTGCACATGGAAGAGTGGGGAATCAAACCCAGTGTTCCCAGATTAGAGTCCATGCACTTAACCACTACACCAGACTGGCCCAGGACATAAGGAAAGGAAGCTTAGAGGGGATGTTAGCGCTGCAAACTGCTTGTTTCTGGTTACTGTTTATGTAGGCTCATCATCTCTCCTTAAATGGTTTGTTTCCCCTTGGGTTCAGAAGAGGAAGAGCAGAGACATTAAGCTGTTAAAGACAAGCACAGATGAACAATGCAGGGAGAAATGCAGGTCATGGTCCCCTTCAGGATTTTCTGCCTGTGTGTGGGGAACCTCTAGAACTCTCTGCAGCCGTCACAGCCCATAAAACACAGTTCCTTTCACATAGTGAGTGCAATGTATAGCTAGGCTCTCATTTGCCCATGCAAATCAACACCAGGAACATGTGACTTAATCCTCTATTCTCTTCTCCATTGGCCACAGCAATTAGAAACGTAACCCTCATAAGTCCTGCTCGACAGTAGAAGTGTCCTACACTCTTAGTCCGGGATTTTGGACAGATGTGTAGTCTGGAAGAGGTGCAAATGGACAATTATTTCATGCCACCTCAGGCTTTTTCGAGAACTCTGAGCAGAGTGAGAACGGGCAGGACTGTTGGGGCAAGGAGCCCCTTTCCTGGCTACGGGCCCCTGGCAAATGCCGCTGCTGCCATCCCGTGGCATCAGTTCTGCTCATCTGTGAGAAAGTTCTTTCCATTTTGAAGATAACAAGATTCATTTTTTGGGGGGGGGGGATGGCTGTTGTAGTAGACATTTTCCTACTTGAAGCCAAGTTGTATGTTCATAAGTATCACCACTGAAGCACAAACATTATACATTTTCATTTCATAGAGCCTGAAAGTCAAATGTAGGAGAAAATCAAAGCTGAACCCTCACAGGCAGAGGAAAAGCAGAGCTTAGCTGTTTGCACATTCAGTAGTCTCCAAGGGGTGTCATACCAGATGTCTGATTTTTCCTTCTTTCCAATATGATGAACTTCTGTTATGGATCTGTGACACTGAACAGTGCCTAGGGCAGCCATAGCTCTTCGTCTGCAGGCTCATGCATCAAATTTTATGAACTGTTCAAAGGGAAACAGAGTTGTTAAATGCCAGTGCTCTTCCCTTCCACTGAACTGGATAGGCATCGTTCCAGAAGAAACAAGGAAACCTTTGTAAACAAGTGATGCCCTCTAGAATCTAGGCTTGTAGTAGCAAAACCTCAGAGGGATACCTTGCTGGCATTCAGCACGCCTACAGGTTGGGTGCCTGGTACAGCTTTGCACCATTTATTTATTTATTTATTTATTTATTTATTTATTTAATTCGGCTTCTAGGCCGCTCTCCCCGCATAGCAGGCTCAGAGCGGCTTACATAATTAGGTGAACCTCGTTCACAATAAAACAGTTAAAAACAGTTAAAACATTATAAGTCATTTCACTAGGTCTGAATCTCTGGTCAAGGCACTTCTTGAGGTGGCCTAATAAGGAGGGTGCTGATACATCTCAGAACCTGGGCTGCTCTGGTCATCAGTGGTGGTGGTGGTGGTGGTGGTGGTGGTGGGGAAGTGACTAAGATTTCCTGGGAAGTGACTAAGATTTGATTTGGACCTTGTTATGTTTCTTCTCTGAGGATGGGAGGACAGTAAGGGTTGAACTGCTGAGATAATTTCTGTGCCCCTTTTTGTTTCATTAAGGTCCTGTATTTGTAAAAAACCGGGTAGCATAATATGAGAGCTGGATGGCCCAGGCTAGCCCAGTCTCACCAGATCTTGGTGCAGTGGCTAGGAGCATGGATTTGATCCCGCACTCCTCCACATGCAGGTGCTATTGTGACCTTGGGTCAGTTACAAGTTGTTTCAGAGCTGTTCTCTCAAGGGCAGTTCTTGAAAGAGCTCTCTCAGCCCCACCTACCTCACAGGGTGTCTGTTGTGGGGAGGGGAAGGGAAAGGAGTTTGTGAGCCACTCTGAGACTCCCTTGGGGAGTGAAGGGTGGGGTATAAATCCAGTCTCCCCTTCTTCTTCCTTCTCCACCTCGTCTTGTTCTTCTTCTGGTCCGTTTTTGGACCATTTCAGCTGACTCTCCCAGGATGATGTTGACAGGATTCTGGCAAAAAATGAGGGGGGGGGGAATGGGGGAGGAACTCAACCCAAGATATGGCTGTGATATATGAGGGTCAAAATAGGTTATTGTAAAAATACAAATATTTATTATGGTGTACACATTAGTGAAAGATAAAATAAAATAAGTTAAAAGAAATGATCCAAATACCAGACTCTTAAAACTTTTTACATACAGAGCTATTAGTTTCATGTATAGAATTGATGGGTATATCTTATAACCAGTAGACCATACACGTTGACCAGGATTCTGACAGCTGTAAGGCCTACTGCTTGCCTCCTAGACCTGTGCCCATCCCGGCTAATTAAGGCCTGTAGGGATGGAGTCCGGGGGGCCCTGGAAGAGACTGTCAACTTGTCCCTTTCATCTGGCAGGGTTAAAGAAGGCTGTGGTATGCAGGGGTGTCGAGTTTTAAAAATCGGGGGGGGGGGGGGCAGGGGCTCTTCCGTGCGCGCGTGCACCCGCCAGGACCATGTCCCCATTACTGCTGCCTCCCCCCCGCCTGACCACTCCTGCTTCCGTCCCTTCCTCCGTCCATCCAGGGGCCAGCTGGGCATTTGCTTAGCTGGCCCCTGGACGGAGGGAGGGAGGGACGGAGTGGCCAGACCGGGGGGGGGGAGAGAGAGGCAACGGTGGCAGCAGCCCTAGGAAGGGCCTGGGGAGGCGCGGCGGAGGGCGCTCCATTTTCCCGGGGGGGGGGGCTCAGTCCCCCCAGGAAATTTCGGGGGTGGCTCGAGCCCTTGAGCCCCCCCCATAGTTGATGCCTATGGTGGTATGTCCACTCTTAAAGAAACCATCATTGGACCCAGCGGTCCTTGCCAACTACCACCCAGTATCGAATTTGCTGTTCCAGGGTAAGGTGGTTGAGAGGGCAGTCATGGAGCAGCTTCAGACTTTCCTGGATGAGACATCAATCCTGGATCTATTCCAGTCCGGTTTTCGCTCTGGCCATGGGATGGAGATGGTATTTGTTGCCCTCACAAATGACCTCTGGAGACATCTGGACTGAAGCAGGTTGGCGCTGCTAGTGTTTCTTGATCTGATAGCAGCGTTAGACAGTCAGTGACAATCTACTGACCCACCACCTTGCTGACATAGAAATTAGGTGGCCTGCCTTATATTGGCTTTCCTCCTTCTTTTATGGTCAGGGACAGAGGGTGGCACTTGGTGAGAGGGTCTCCAAGTGGCACTCTCTAGTGTGTGATGTCCTGCAAGGGGCAATCCTCTCACCGATGTTGTTTAACATCTATATGTGTCCCCTCACCCAGTTGGTTCGGAAGTGTGGGCTGGGTTGTCACCAGTATGTTGATGACACCCAGCTCTATCTGTTGAAGGATAGCCACCCAGATTCCATCCTGGAAAATCTGGGTAGGGCTTTAGTGGCTGTGTCTGGGTGGTTAAAGCAGAGCTGGCTGAAACATAATCCATCAAAGACAGTGGTCCTGTGGCTGGACTGGGGTGGGGTAGGGTTGGGGATCAGGCTCTCAGACCTCGGGTGGGGGGGGGGGGATGGGATGGATTGTTGATGGCGACCTCGATGGTTTGGAGCCTCAGGGTGGTTCTGGATGCCTCACTCTCTATGAGGGCCCAGGTCACCACAGTTGCCAAGTCTGCCTTTTACCATCTTTGGCAGTTCAGGCAACTGGTTCCCTACCTCTCCGCCCAGGATCTGGCCCCTGTGACCCATGCAATGGTCCCTTCCAGGCTGAATTACTGTAACTTGCTTTACGCAGGCTTACTCATGAACCTGACCTGGAAACGCCAGCTAGTGCAAAATGCGGCAGCTTGCCTGCTGACAGTGACACCTTTGTGGGCGTGCATTCAGCCGGTGCGCCACCAATTGCACTGGCTGCCTATTGAGTACCGGATTCACTTTATGGTGATGGTTTTAGGCTTTAAAGCCTTAAGCAGACTGGGACTGACATATCTGAGGGATTGCCTCTCCCCATACACCCTCCTGGAGAGCCTTGAGTGCTGAGCAATATCTACTAGTTATACCTGGCCCAAAGGACATCTGTTTAGCCTTGACCAAGGCCAGGGCTTTCTTGGTCCTGGCCCCTACCTGGAGGAACAAGCTCCCACTTAAGATCAGGGCCCTGTGGGACCTATTACAGTTCCACAGGGCCTGCAAAACAGAGCTGTTCCTCCAGGCATTTGGTTGAGGCAATGGCCCTGTAAAGTGGACCAACTGAAATTCTCTATGACTACCATCTATCAGCTGAGGGACTTATCAGAAAGTTATGTCACCTTTCTTAGTTTAATTTTAATTAGTAATTTTTAATATATTTTAAAGTTATTGGTCATACTATAAATGGAGTTTTATTGTAACTGCAAGGTGGGCCCTGGTTAGTCTTTGGCTGGGAGACCCCCTCCCTTTCCCCGGGTTGCTGCACAGAGGCAGGGAAGGGCAAACCACCTTTGAATGTCTCCTGCTTGAAAGCCTTATAAGTTGGCTGCAACTTGATGGCACTTTCCACCACCAATAAGAAAGCAGGTTTTTAAAAACAGTCAGTGTATCTGAGTGTTTCTTGAATTTGGTATATTGTGTGTAGCGGGGGGAACATAGGTTTATTTGTTTATTTATTTTTCTAATTTCTACTCGGCCCTCCCAGCCAGGGCCGGCTCAGGGCGGCTTACATAAAAACATATAAGTTACATTAAAACATAAGTTACAATTAAAACAATTCTAAAACCATAACAAATTGCTAGTAGTCGTTGCTCATATGGTGGTAGCAGCAGCCATTCTTCAGTATCCTCTGCTCACAGTCAGCTCACAGTGTCAGTTTAGATTGTCCTTGCTGTGCTTGGTGTTCTTTAGACTGCTGGTGGCCATTTCTGGAATCCAGGGCCCTCTCACATTCAACCATCTGTTGTTCATCATTCGCTGTGGTGGCGGCTAGGGATGGGCAAAAAAAGAGAAGAAATCGGACCATTCAGATTCACCCAAATTGGGCCAAATGTGATTCGGCCAGCCAAATGACCCCCAAATACCACTTTTGGCAATGCAAGCTGATTGGGGTGGCATTCAGCTGGCCGAGTCACATTTGGCTCAATTGTACCCTATGGGGACTGTCCCCATAGGGCATAATAATCCCCCCCTGAAGGGGAGGTTTCCTGTCACTGAAGGGAGTGTGCCGCCTCTGTGACGCAACTTGAGTTTTAAAGTTTAAACCCCTCCCCCCCAAGTTGTGTCACAGAGGCGGCATGCTCCCTTCATTGAAGGGAACCCGCTGCCCCCCAGTTAGCCATCCCCCACCTTCCCTGCCTCCCCAGAGAAGCCCAGGAGAGCCCCCCAGTGGGCACGCCAGGAAAGGCCTGGGAGGGTGCGGGGAGGCATTTAAATGCCTCCCCTTGCCTTCCCCTCACCCAGCAAAGGGATTCCCCAAATGGATGCCAAATATAAGGCATCCATTTGGGGAATCCCTGTTCGGCCAGCCGAATCAGATTAGAGAATAATGCTTATTTAGCATTATTCAGGGTTTTTTTCAGTTCATCCAAACTGACTGCACATCCCTAGAGGCGACCCCCAAAAGCCTGGTGGAAGATAGGGTTTCCAAGTAGGGTCGACTTACCGGCGGGGGGGGAGTTGTTCTCCCCCCGGGAGCTCTTCTGGTGTGTGCGCTTTGCGCGTGCGCCACGGTGACGTGATGACGTCACCCGGAGGTGAGGTCATTACACGGGGGAAGTCATCCTCACCGGACGACTTCTGGGGCGGGGTTCCCCCCGCCGGCCGAATGCCGGACGGCGGATCGGGAACCCCTATAGTGGGGGATATAGCTTGGCAGCCCTAGTGGAAGAGCTCCATTTTACAGGCCCAGCGGAACTGTAAGAGGTCCCACAGGGCCCTGATCTCCTCCAGGAGCTCATTCCACCAGGATGGGGCTGCTACTGAGAAAGCCCTGGTCCTGGTCATTGACCGCCTAGCCTCCTTAAGACTCAGGAGGGCCAGCCGTCTCCAAGCCCCTGATCGCAGTGTTCTCTGGGGGACATGTGGGAAAGGCGGTCTTTCAGGTATGTGGGTACCTGACCATATAGGGCTTTAAAGGTAAGAACCAGCACCTTGAAACAAATCCGGTATGCTATCAGCAGCCAGTGCAATGCCTTTAGCACAGACTGTATGTGCTCCCGTCTAGAGAGCCCCACCAAAAGCCTGGCCATGGTGTTTTGCACTAGCTGCAGCTTCCAAATTTGAGAGAAGAGCAGCCCCATGTAGAGAGCATTACAGTAGTCCCATCTCGAGGTGACCAGAGCATGGTTGAGAAACCAGTTTTGTTTTTGTATTACATTATGTTTTATCCTGTATACTGCTTTGTGAATTATTGTTAAAAAGCGCTATTAAATACTCCAAATAAATTAAAAAGGTAACATATAGCACTATAGAATCTCTTTATACAAAAAGTAACGTTCCAGAGAAGATTAAATCCCTTTGGGCGAGTCAGAATTCCAAAAGCTTAGGATGTATAGTAGGCATGCTTGCAAATAGGTATTTGTTTCACAGGCCACAAACCATCCTTCTCTCTCAGCCTCCTCTGGCACCTTGGAGGTTCTTTCTGATGAGAGGGACTGTGTCTCAGTGGCAGAGCCTCTGCTTGGCATTCAGAGGGTCCCAGGTTCAATCCCTTGCATCTCCAGTTGAAGGGACCAGGCAGTATGTAATGTGAAAGACCTCTGCCTGAGACCCTGGACACTTAGGCTAGCCTGATCTCATCAGATCTTAGAAGCTAAACAGGGTCTGCCCTGGCTGGGATTTGGATGGGAGACCTCCAAGGAATACCAAAGTCATGACACAGAGGCAGGAACTGGCAAATCACCTCTGAATGTCTCTTGCCTTGAAAACCCTGCAGGGTTGCCATAAATCAGATGTTACTTGATGTCAAAAATAAGTGGCTGCTACTGCAAAACTGCTGGGGCAGGAGGTGTAGCCAGATACCAAATAGCTGACATGGGAGCTGAAGCCAATCAAAAGATGTGGGAAGCAAAGTTCAGGACATGGTTGTGGTTGCAGTTTTGTAGCTCAGTTCTTCTTCTGTAGTGTGGCTCTCATGGATACTTCAAATAGCTGTGATGAAGCCTATGAGTCTGGAAATAAGTTGCCATTTTCCTGGAGTTCTTAGAAGTGGCATTCACGAAAAATCACCAGATGTCTGGCCAGGGATATCAGCATCCTCCAGAGAGCTAGCTCAAGTCACCTGTTAGAAAGTGAGACAAAATTGCTTTTCCTGGATGCAAACAGGTTTCTTTAAAAAAAAGAAAATGGCACAAACCACTTGGTTCCCAGAGCAACTATCCTACAGAACAGGATTATTCTATTCCTGGTTACAGACATCTGTTCACTGTTCCTGTTGGGAATTCTGAGATTGAGACAGCCCATCTGCTTCTTCCTACAGCAGCTCAACAACAAAGGGAATTTTCTCCTCAATGAACAAATAACATATTTTGGCTAATGGGACTGCCACAACGATGGGCTGTGATGGACTCTGCAAACACAAATCAGCTATCCACTTGGAAGCAAGCAAAGGAAAAATGCATTTACTGGTTTGTATGATCTGGTCATCCTTCCCAAAAGGAGAACTACCAGGGTTAGTGACCAGATACTTCCAGTCCATGTTAGGATTTAGAAATGAAAATGGTTGTGCCAGTGATACTCAGAGGAGCCACATCTGGCTCTTCAACATGACACTTCTGGCTCTTCTGGACACTATACTCCCATAGAGTACCCACATATGGGTTCTGGCGCCAAAAGAGCCAGTTCTGACACAGAATTGCCCAGGCTTGAAACCTCCTTATATCTCAATAAACAAATAACTGCCAAGCGAGTGTTGTTGGGAGTGAGTTTTGTTCAAGACCTGACACTCTTCAGTAGCCTGGACTTAATACTCTTGGGTCATGAGTCCACTGTGGATCCACAATCTCTCCCTGTTTTGGAAATAGACATAAGAGCCAAATAAATCTGAGCCAAGGAGCCACTGATTCTCCCCATTTCCAGGAGAAGCTGGCTTTGTAAGGAGTAGATTGCCTTGATGAAATCATCTCTGTCCTCCCATGTCCTCACCTTGCTGTGTAGGCTGCTGATTGGCTGGCCAAAGGAACAATCCTCAAACCATCTCCTTCCCAGCTATACCGAGTGCTGATTGGTCAGCACTAGCTACAATTCCCAAGCCCTTCCCTTCTTCCTTACCACCCTGCTGTGCAGACGACTGATTGGCTGGCTGTTGTAACAGTAACCAAGCCACCTCCCTCCCACTACTCTGTCTGGAATATAAAACAGTATAGAGAAAGATCCCACATTTTCTTCATAGAACTATAGTTCCCAGAATTCCTTGGTTAGGAGCCATGGCAGTTACAATGAGTTCAGTCCGTGGCCTCTCTTTTTAATGCATGTCCAGGCAGTGACAGAGAGAAAAGTCATCCAGAGACACCACCAGTTCCCAGCTGCACCTCGGCCCAACTGAAAGTCAGCCCTTCCGAATCTCCCCCCTCCCTTTCCCACAGCAATTTCCATTATTTTCTTTCATGGGTAGGGGATCTCTCCAGACAGTCCTTCTGTGAGACTTCTGCTCAAAGTAGTCAAGGATCAGATCTTTGTTGATGAAACACAGTTCTTTATTTCCAATCTCTACATTGGTACAGCTTCTCGGATTATTGTCAGAGATAACACAGATGACAGAAGCGGGTCTATTATACCTTTCTAAGCAGTTTGAATTACCCATAGGTAGCCAATCACTACAAGGGAAAAACGGCGGGCAAAAAGGGGCTCTGGCCGTTTGCTTCCCACAGGAAAGTAAGTGAGGTGTCAAGTCGTAAATTTCCCCTTCCAAACCAGACCCTTCAGATGTTACCAGTTCACATAACAATCCATGGCCTCGAGGCTTTCGCACATTGATAAGAGATGAGACTTGTCCTCCCTTGGAGTCTCAGCCGAGATGAATGGAATGCGGAGGTAGGAGTGTGAGAGGCCCATTGTTCCCATACTTTGAAGTTGACATCCTCCCGCTTTGACAGTTACACAAACCAGGCCGGTCAGGGTCATAAACCTGAGGTTACACATTCTACATACACGCTAATACATACTGGCCAAAATGAGGGGTACATGACAGGTGTTCATGAGGGTAGCTAGCATACATACAGTACTATGAAAAGCAAAGCAGCAAACACAAAGAACATATCTGAAAAATGGCTGTAAGCAGAAAAATACTTTGTCTGAATCAGCAGATTCTGACACCTTCCCAGCACCATTACAGGGGTTGAAAGTGACCACAAGCAGATTCCCAGTTATTTGCAAGTGTGGATTGCCCAGCAGTGGGAACATGTGCAACCTCACCCATGCTGATGGCTGCCACAGGCCCATGAGCAGAATTCCTCAGAAAAGAGATCATGACAGTTCAAGCATCATAAGAACATAAGAATATAAGAGAAGCCAATGTTGGATCAGGCCAATGGACCATCCAGTCCAACACTCGGTGTCACACAGTGGCCAAAAACACCAGGTGCCCTCAGGAGGTCCAGCAGTGGGGCCAGGACACTAGAAGCCCTCCCACTGTTGCCCCCCCCCCCCCCCCAGCACCAAGAATACAGAGCATCACTTGCCCCAGACCGAGAGTTCCTATCTATACTTTGTGGCTAATAGCCACTGATGGACCTCTGCTCCATATCTATATATCTAATTCCGAAGTGGCCCCCTCCGTGCGGATATCTAAATCCGCGCAGGGGGGGCACTTGGGGGGGAGGGAGGTTTTTCTGCATACGTGGGGGACTCTCAACATTTGCAGAAAAATCCAAAAACTTTCAAAAAATATTTGGGGGATATTTAATTCCCCCGAAAAGTAAAAGAGTGTCCCCTGCGCATGCGCAGGGAACGCTCTGGCCATTGTGGGGGAGGCTCAGCGGCCTGGCGACTGTGGGCCACTCAGGGCTCGCTGTCGCCGGTGGGGGGGAGAAGACTTGGCGGGCTGCCCCTCAGCCGTCATTTCTCCAAGCTAAAGAGCCCCAAGCGCTTTAACCTTTCTTCGTAGGGAAAGTGTTCTAACCCTTTTATCGTTCTAGTTGCCCTTTTCTGTCAACAATGACTTTTTATTATTCCTGTTCAAATGCTGGCTAATTATTGTGGTTGTTATTATTATTGCTGTTAAAGTTTCTTTATTATTACACTATTTGTTGTTCTGACTAATAAATAGCATGAAAATTTAATATAAATATAAATATTAATAAATATAAATTAGTATTTTAATATTGTAAGCCCAAGAGGGTGACCACCTCAACAACCCTTCCATTTTCATGGTACATAGGAACACCCCCCCCCCCACAAAGTGAGAGGGAGTGTCTAACAGGCCCTTTCTGGTGAGGGGACCCTCTGAGGTACACCTACATGCAGGAGGGGTCCTGTCTCTGTTCTTCCCTTTGAATGTGGAGCTCCACCCTGTATACAGTTCCTTGATCACAGTGGGGCATCATGGAAAGAGAACCCAAGGCCTTAAGTAGGGCGCTGTCTTTTCCACAAGGGGATGGGTTGGTATGGCCTCTCCACTGCATCTACAGCAGCCGCTGCAGCACAGCAACCATGGGGCTTGCACATGGCCGGTTTCCCTACATTTTCCCTGCCCCAGTCACCTGTGACTGACATTCCCTGATGCTAAGAAGGGACTATGGGGGGTATTTGTGATTGACAATTGACATTTGAAAAAAACCCTGCTTCCCAACAGCATCCAAGCCAGGGAAAACAGCCCGTGTGCAAGTGACAAATGGATACTGTAAAGCAAGGGGCAAAGCTGTTTCCCAAAGGCAAGCAGGATGTTCATGAGAGAGAGAGACCAAGGAAGGCTTCAGATGTTTTCTGAGCGAGTGCCTTAAGGACAAGGAGTCAGACATGACCACTCCGAAGCTCGGCAGACAGTGGACAGCTGTCCATTTTGATCTCAAGGAGCACTTCCTTAGTTCTGGGTTGACACAATGGCTGGAGACCGGGCTGGCATCAGCATGTCCTCAGGTGGGGCAGCTGCCGGGGACCAGCAGAGCTCCTAGTGGGGCCCCCCACTGTGGCTGCTGATCCCTGCAAGATGCCACCCGTCAGAGCCAGTTTGGTGTAGTGGTTAAGTGCGTGGACTCTAATCTGGGAGAACCGGGTTTGATTCCCCACTCCTCCACCACTTGTACCTGCAGGATGACCTTGGGCAAGCCGTAGTTCTGGCACAGCTGTTCTTGAAAAAGAGCAGCTTCTGTCAGAGCTCTCTCAGCCCCTCACCTACCTCACAGGGTGTCTGCTGTGGAGAGGGGAAGGGAAAGGAGATCGTCAGCCGCTCTGAGACTCCCTTGGGTAGTGAAGGGCGGGGTATAAATCCAGTCTCCTCCTCCTCCTCTTCTTCTTCTTCTTCCCTGCCTGCTCCCTGGTAATCCGTCTAACTGTACACATTGCCCGGTGCCATTTTGTTGAATCTGAGTTCCTAATGTTTAATAGAATAGACTGCATTTTTTTAAAGAATGGAAGTGGTGTTTGTATGCCAGTAGAAGTTGACTGAAGAAAGTGCAAATTTTGGGGGGGGGGGGGGGGGTAAAGTTCAGTTTTCTGAGATGCAGTTGAAATAGTAATGTTAAAACCCCAGACATTAATTTTCTATTTGAGTGTCACTTTCAAAGGTCAAATAATAATTGTGTGGTTAGATTATAAACAGTGTTTTGGGATTCTGACCTTGATAAATAATTTACATGCCTTGGGACTGGATCCTATTGTTATGGGAAGGGAAATGTCTTTTTCTGAAATTCACTTTTTAAGAGAGAGAGCCGTTGATTCCTCTTATTCTCTCTCTTAAAATGAGGGATTTCTCTTTGAGGAGAAATCAATGTACCCTTTAGTAACTTCAGCCCTTTACTCATTTATTTATTTATCCCTCAGACTCCTGCCCCACCCTCCCAGCCAAGGCCGGCTCAGGTTGTTTTATGCTACCCACCACTGTATGGTGCTCTGGCAGGAGTTTAGGAAAGTTTGGGGAGGGATTGCTGGCCTCTGATTGTCTAAGGCAGGGGTGGCCAACCTGTGGCTCGGGAGCCACATGCGGCTCTTTCACACATATTGTGCGGCTCCTGGCAGGGCGGCTGGGGAAGCAAAGGGGAGGCATGCTTTTTCTCTCTTTCTCCCTTCCTTCCTTCCTCCCTTCCTTCCTTCCTTCCTTCCTTCCTTCCTTCCTTCCTTCCCTCCTTCCCTCCTCCCTCTCATCTATTTGCTTTCCTAGTTTCTCTCTCTCTCTTTCTTATAACTGGTTTTCCTCGTTTGTTTTTATTTTTGGCAATCCCATTTAACGTTAATAAAAAGCAAATTTGCATATTTTTAAAAATAAAAACATGTGTGTGATATTTGTTCCTGTCTTGCGGCTCTCAGACATCTCTATGTGGCTCTTACGTTTATTCTATGTGGCTCTTACGTTAAGCAAGGTTGGCCACCCCTGGTCTAAGGAGTTAAGTTCTGAAATGTTGCAGACCCTCCCTTCCTTCCCTGCCTCTCTTCAGACTTCCCTTTGATCAAAACGGAACTGATTAGAAACAGACTACCTGATCCTGGGAAAGACTGAGGGTCAAAGAAGAAGGGGACGACAAAGGATGAGACGGTTAGACAGTGTTATCGATGCAACGGGCATGAATTTGGGCAGGCTCCGGCGGGTGGCAGAGGACTGGAAGGCCTGGCGTGATGTGGGCCACGGGGTCACGAAGAGTTGGACTCGACTGTGTGACTGAACAACAACAAACAACAACTTCTTTAAAGAAGAAAAGAAAAAGATTGTGGGATTTCAGGGGGAAAATTAGTAAAGACAAATTAAGATCACTTCTGTTAATCCTAATCCCATTCCCAAGAGCTATTTCAGAGCACATGTGAACGCATTCATGAAGCTGCCTTATCCTGACTCAGACCATTGGTCCCTCAAGGCCAGTGTTCCCTATGCAGGCTGGCAGCAGCGCTCCAGGGACTCAAGTGGAGGCCTTTCATTCACCTCCTGCCTGGTCCTTTTCACTGGAGATGCTGCTGGGGATTGAACCTGGGACCTCCTGCATGCCAAGCAGGTGCTCTGCTACTGAGCCACAGCCCCTCAGAGTGCATAGCTTGGGAGCACATGGCATTATCGTTCACTTGGAAGAGAAGACAACCTCCCCCCCCCCACACACACACATACAAATCCCACATCATAACATCTTCCAAAAACAACTCAACTTGAAAAGCTGCCAAGAAGCATGAAGGTGCTTAAGCACACAAGCAAATAAGATACTTGGGAAGGCTGGGGATGACCTGGAGACAGGGAGGGTGGAAACCAGGAAAGGAGTAGAAGGCCACAGCAGTCTGGTGCCCAGAAGGAACACTGCAAAGTCTCCTCCAACCATAGTGTGCCCAGGCTGAGGACATTCATAGGATTATGGGCTATTACTTGAGCCCTCCTGGTTGGAATGACCTGAAGCATCTCTCTCATGTTTCGAGCCTTGCCGCCTTGCCATTCAAGTGACTGCTTGAGGAGGGACTTTGCTGGCTCCTAGCCACCTCCTGCGCAAGTGGTGCTCAGCAGTCCCTCCTGGATCTGGGCTGCCACCAGCTGGATGCAAGCCAAACCCCTGTGTCGATGCTGCATGGATTTGGCTTGGTGGTCTCCCATCCAAATACTAACCAGGGCAGACCCAGGTCAGGGCATTTACCATTTTACTAGTCATCAGAAAGTAATAATTTTACCTTGCTGTAAAAGATTTTTAAAAAATTCTGTACTGCTCCTGACCAGTTGGTGAACTTTCTACAAAAGCTATGAGAAGTGTATATGAATGCCCACTAAGCAGATATACCATGACAAAGCCCCTTTAGCTGGAGTCAACAGACTCAGAGACTCTTAGACTCGGGGGGGGGGGGGTTGTGTGTAAGTACACTCAGGGCTCATTTCGTAGCAGGAGCTCCTTTGCATATTAGGCCACACCCCCTAATGTAGCCAATCCTCCAAGACCGTACAGAGCTCTTCTGACAGGGGCTACTGTAAGCTCTTGGAGGATTGGCTACATCAGGGGTGTGTGGCCTAATATGCAAAGGAGCTCCTGCTATGAAATGAGCCCTGAGTACACCCCCCCCCCCACATCCCTATGAACCGCAACACTCTTGAGACCATCCAGACCCACTGCCAGTACACAGTTGTATTGTCCTTTTAACAAGATGTGTTTGTAGGTTGGTTTGGGGGGGGGGTTGGAGAGGGGGGGGATTCTTGTGTCAGAGACATTGGCTTTGGTACAAAAGCCAAGCTGTTGGGATTACATTCCTGCAAAGTTAAAAGAAAGACTCATTGGGCAGGTAACCCAAATGCCATTCTAGTTTAATAGTGCACAGATGTGTGTTTGTTTGTCTTGTTTTGTTTCCCGGTCTTCATATGGTGCTTTGAACTCCATTTCCCCTTGAGCTGTTTCCTCTGCCCCCAGACCCTTTTGCTTTAGTGGATTTTTTTTACTGTAATGAGCACTGATCACAAGACAATGTAGATTGCCACTTCTTTCCCCTTTTAATCATATTTTCCACAACAACAAAATAATAACTGCTGCCTTTGGCTGGTTAGTCTCCACATGAGATTGATTTGGTACAGGATTCAGGACTCTGGGTGGCTACAGAAATGCCAAGCAACAGGAGATTAAGAGAAGATGAAGACACCTGCATCTCTGAACGGTCAGCAAGGTCAGGGACTTCTTGCTGATTGCTTCTTAGCTGGGTAGTGGAGTTTACATGTTGCTTTCCTGTTTCAGAGGTTGGGACCCGAAGAAATTTCTGGCTGAAGTCCACCAAACTTCGTAATGTTATCTACACCCAGAATGAATGTGCCCTTCAACATCCTCTCAGACCTTTTTAACCATTGACGTTGAGAAAATTCAGATGTAATTCCAAATGAAGTGCACTGGAACAGTTGGGCCTATTAGACACGCACAGCTCACTGCAGAGACTCCAAGCAGTCAAGCCTTTAAGCCTGACTTCGGATTCTGTGCCTGCTACACACACCATTCTTTTGTCTCCAGAGTAATTCTTTTTTCTCTGGCGTATTTATTCTGCAGCTTCAACCAAAAAATGCCGTTTTTCTTAGGTAAAATCTACATCTGACTTTCCCACTGGAATCATTCTAGCTTAACACCCCCCCCCCCCGGGTCTATACCTGTTTCTAGTTTCAAACTATACTTGTTCTAGTTTAAAAATCACAGTCTACATTCGTTAATTGCCCTCCTGTGGTTAAGCTAGCATTTTACTGCTTTAAACAGATCCTGTTGCTTAGTACTCTTCAGACCCAGGGAGTGAAATTTGAAACCAGTGTGAAAAGAGTGTAGGAAAAGACAGCAGTCAAACTACTTCAGAGGGGAGGTGTAAATTGGGCCTTAATTGGGGTAGCAACATCACTTGTGACGTCTGTGTGTGTGTGTGTGGGGTGGCCTCCAAAGTTTTTAAAAAAAAATTATGCAATTGCCCCATTGCAGCCGCACAGTAGTGACAAGTAAGCGCCTTCCATTTAAATCCTCGTGGTTCTGTTCCTTAAATGAAAGAGAAGTTAAAGGGTGCCAGAGTTTCATTAACTGCAGGGGTATTATTTTCTGCCAACAAGAGGCATTTTATCATTCTATCTTCTTCTGTAGTCTAACAGGGGCAATGCAAAAGAGAAAGTTGTCCCTTTCTTCCCTCCCATTCCTCCCATGCAAAGGGAATGGGTGGAGAGTTCCAGCCCAAAGTGATATCATCAGTCAGGGAGGGGAATCAGTCTGTCCTTTCCACCCAGCCACACTTTCAGTTGCAGAAGGGGGGGGGACTGGTGGCCATGCACGGTGAAAGCAAGGGGAAATGCAGAATGACAAAGAAAACCTGACGGACATGCATGGCGAAAGTGAGGGAAAACATCCATGCATAAAAGGCCTTGGTCACAGAGCCAGCCAAAGAGAGAGTGATCTTGGACTTGGTTCTCAAGACCTAGTGAGAGATGGAGAGATTGTTGCACCAGTTAGGAACAGTGACCACAATGCTATTAAATTCAGCATTCAGGTAAATGGAAAATTACCCCTCAAGTCCAAAAACTGTAACATTTGATTTCAAAAGTGGGAACTTTACAAAAATGAGGGTGTCATGATCTGTGCCTGCTCGGGGAGACAGGCCTAGTGTGGCCTAAGCACAGGAGAGACCTGTGTGGGGGTAGAGGGCTGACAGCCTGCAATTCCTATGATGCTTGGTGGCAGTGGTAGCCAATGGGAGTTCGGGGATTGTGTGAAGAGACTTAATTTAAGCTTTGTGAACTGGGAAAAGGCATCCTTTTCTCTTCTGCGGCCTTTCCTCACACAGAGTCAAGCTGAGGGGACGGTCTAGTGTTGGCCAGCAAGGCACTGCTAGTGCTGTTATGGATTCTAATATTCATAAGTTCGAACTTGGGTTGCTGTGCTGTAAGGGCTACAGGCATTCTCCATTGCTGGGAGAAGCTCCAGTCCACTCCAGGAGGCTGACACCCACGATAGTTCACCAAGACAGAAACAAAGACTCCTTTTTCAATAAGGTTTCTTTCTGTCATATTGCGCTGGTCAACCCCTGCCCCCTCCAACATACCTGCAAGGATTATGCTAAATGAGGTTACCTGGCAACTAATAGTTGGGCCATCAGCCAGCCGGCTAGGGCCATTAAGAGACAATAGCGTGGCCCCAGTGATTCATCAGACTTTGCCCAGGTGTCAGTTCCTGTTTAGCTCATAGTTTTGCAATATTGACCATTCCTCTGCATCCCCTCCTCTTTTTACCTTGACCAATAATAGGGTTTGTAGGGACAGACCACCTGAAAGGTGTGTCAAGGGGATGTGGTTAGCGCTGCCAACACCACCTAATAAAAGACCTTGCACAGCAGGCAATCGGTCTCTTGAGCTTCTACGACCCCTATCTACTTTTATATACCTCTCAGGTCCTGCTTGCTATCTTATTACCCTCCCTCCATCTTTAATCTCTGAGTCTGCAGCCAGAGAGAGAAGCGTGCTTCTGCAGGTTCAGATCACGCTCCCCATTTTTCCTTTCCAAACCCCCCAGTCTTCTGTTGGAACGAGGATCCATCTCCAGGGTAGGTAACGTATCACCCCTCAACGAAACTCCTGCTAATGCAACAGTGCTATTTTCTATCTATATTTCCTTAGACCTGTGTGTTTATGAGTGTGATTCTGTTTTATGTATGCTTGAACAACATCATTCAGTAAACAGCATTTAATTTGCCATCTGCCTCACGTGCCTTTTTCCTGGAGAACTCCTGGGAAGGGTGGGACCCTGGTATAGTTGGCTGTAACCCGGTAATTTGCCAATTGCTCATTCTAAAATAAAGCAATTCGGCTAACACTAGGGCAGGAGAAAGACCCCTCCCTTGGGGCAGAGTGAGCGCAGGCAGGAGGCCTGGCCTAGAAGGGCAGTGGGCCTTGAAGTAGTACGCAGTCAAGGGAAACAGTTGGTCGCGTCAGATTCGCTTTAGTTTGCCTCTAAACACTGTTGTTGATTTTGAAGCGCCTGGTCTCGTCTTCCCTGCCCCAGTGTGGTATTAATAAAACCCTTTCTGTTTAATTGTTCTCTGCCTGGTCATCACGCCTTCGTTTTCTCGGCTTAAAAAGGGGGCCTTTGGCTGGGCTTGGGAGGGTACCCTGGGCCTTCTCAAGAGACCCCAAGTCCAGGGTGGCGGCAGCGGCAGAAGGTGGCCATCCGCCAGGGGTCGTGACAGAGGGGAATAGTTAAAAGGAAGCTGAAAGGAAAACACAAGGGAGTCAAATTCCTAGAGGATGCTTGGAAGCTGTATAAAACCATACTAATGGAAGCCCACATAGAAAGCATTCCACAGATTAGGAAAGGCACTGCCAGATCTACAAGAATGCCTGCGTGGTTAATAAATGCAAGTCAAGGAAGCTATAAAAAGTACAGAGGCTTCTTTTAAAAAGTTGAAGTTCTGCCCAATGAATTGAACAGGAAGGACCACAGGCTTTGGCAAAAGAAATGAAGTCAACCATCAGGTATGCAAGAAAAGATTTTGAGGAGCAAGTTGCTAAAAGCATCAAGACAAACAAAAAAATTTACAAATATATCCAGGGCAGGAAACCAGCTAGAGAAACAGTTGGGCTTTTGGATGGCAAAGATGGGAGAAAAGGTCAATGAATTTTTTGCTTCTGTGTTCACTGTGCCAAGTGTGGGGCACGTACCCATGCAGCAGCCCCTGTTTCCAGGAAGGAAGTCTGAAGGTGACAAGAGATGAAGTTCTACACCTGTTGGGGAAATTAAAAACCAGTAACTCTCCAGGTCCTGATGGCTTGTACTGGAGAGTTCTTTGGAAACTCAAATATGAGATAGTTGGTCTACTAACCCGTATATGTAACCGATCACCAAATTCAGCTACTGTACCAGAAGACTGGAGAGTAGCAAAGGTTACACCAGTTGTTGTTTTTTTAAAAAAAAAAAACAGACCCAGAGGGGAACCAGGAAATGACAGGCTAGTCAGCCTAACATCTGTCCCAGGTAAATTAGCAGAAACTGTAATCCAAGATAGAATTGTTAGGCACAGAGAGAAACAAAGCCTGCTGAGGGGAAACCTGCATGGCTTCTGCAAAGGAAGATCTTGCCTCACCGACCTTTCAGAGTTCTTTGAGAAACTGAACAAGCATGTAGACAGTGGTGACTCAGTAGACATTGTAGACTTTCGACAAGGTTCCTCACCAAAGACTCCCAAGTCAACTTAGCAGTCATGGGATAAGAGGACAGGTTCTCTTATGGATTAAAAACTGGTTAAATGACAGAAAGTGAAGAGTAGGAATCAATGGGCAGTTCTCACAATGGAGGGAAGGAAGCAGTGGAGTCCCGCAAGGATCACTATTGGGGCCGGTACTATTTAATTTATTCACAAATGATCTGGAACAAGTAGTGCAGTGGCCAAGTTTGCAGATGACACCAAATTAGTCAGGATGGTGAAAACCAAGGCTGACTGTGGAGAGCTCCACAACGATTTCCACAAACTGGGTGAGTGGATGACAATGGGGCAAATGAAGTTCAGTGTTGATAAGTGTCAGGTGATGCACACTGGGACAAAAGAAATCCCATCTTCAAGTATAGGCTAATGGGGTCTGAACTTGCTGAGACTGAGAAGGAAAAAGATCTTGGGGTTGTAGTGGGTAGCTCAATAAAAGTGTGAACCCAGTGTGCTGCAGCAGTGAAGAAGGCAATCTCTGTGTTAGGGATTATTAGGAAAGGGATTGAGAATAAAATGACCAATATTGTAATGCCTCTATATGGGTATGTGTTGCGACCTCATTTCAAATTCGCTGCCAGAAGATGTAGCTATGGCCACAGGAATAAACAGCTTTAAAAGGGGATTAGATAGACCAGGGAGGATAGGTCTATCAGTGGCCACTAGCCATGATGATTGAGGGGAACCTCCACATTCAGAGGCAGTCACCCTCTGAATCCTAGAGCCAGGAAGCAACATCAGGGGATGGTCTTGGCCTCTATGCCCTGTTGTTGGCCCTCCAAAGGAACTGGTTGGCTACTGTGTGAGAATGTGGGAAAACCCAAAGATTCAGGAAAGGGACATGGGAAAGCATCACTTTGTTAGGAGAGAGGAATAACAAAACTGTGGCCTAAATGTCTTGCTTAAAAAACCAGATCTGCCAAGGTTTCAAGAGATTATTACAAGAGGATCTAATGTATGTGAAATGAGGCTTCTGTATGCCTTTGAGTATTGCTGCTGTGGGCTCCCTGGGCAGGTCTGGCCACATTCTTTGATCACGGAGAAGCCAGACTGCAATTTTTGCTAACTGGAAAGCGAGAAGGACCAGATTCTAGCTTTTGCTTAAATGGGAAAGAAGGACATACAGGGAGAAGACCAAAACAATCTGAACCCTTTACAAACAATGCTGTGCTCAAGTGCCCTTTTCTTGTTAATTTAGTATTTTGAGTGCTTTGAATAAAAATCTATGTATTTTGTATTTTGATTGCTTTGGATGAATGAGCACTATGTATTTTGAGGGCTTTGAATAAAAATCACACTGATCATCCTTTTAAATATAAAGCAGCATAGAGGTCATTTTCCTCGTAACTGTCTGTGTTGGCACAGCAGAACCAGTCAGGTGGTCTTGGGTCTTGGGAGACAGCAGCTGTTTGTGGCTGGAAATCCACAGAGTCCGTAACATTCGCTGGAAGGGACCCCTGCCTGTCTCTGCAGCCCAGGTCTTCATCCACGTAGTCACGGCTTTGGTTCCGTGATCTGGTCACCCTGCAGTCGGTTCTTTTTGTCTTCCCTTGAAGGCTGGTTAAATTGGTCCAGAATCTGTTTGAGCTTTCCTGATTGTGGAATGGGACTCCTGAATGTGTTAGGAGGATGGCATCTAACTTTTTAAAAAGTTGTGTAAGACAGATTTGTTTCAGAACACTTCTGGCTATCATTGGCCTCATTACTTATTTCCATCCATTTGAACGGATGCAAGTTTCTGACCTGGATGGCCCAGGCTAGCCCGGTCTCATCCACTCTCCGCAGCTAAGCAAGGTCAACCCTAGTTAGTACTTGGATGGGAGAGTGTTGCAGTTCTTACGGATGTGGGGTGGCATGTATTTACACAAGCAAAACCCCTGAATCTAAAAGAGTCTCTGAATTTGTTGCCTCCAGCTAAGAGTCTTCAGTCCTGATGTACATGCTAAACGTATATGTTCTTATGCATTTCTCATAACCGTTGTAGAAAGTTCACCAACCAGATTTTTAAATATTTTTGATAGCTAATGAATGTAGATGAAGAAAAAAGTAGAATTATTGCTTTTTAATTAATAGTGAAGTGCTAAATGTGGCCCAGGGTAGCCCCATCTTGTCAGATCTTGACTGCTAAGCTGGTTGGTCCTGGTTAGTACCTGGATAGGGGAACCAACCAAGGAAGTCCAGGGTTGCTACGCAGAGGAAGGCAAGGACAAACCACCTCTGAACGTTTCTTGCCTTGAAAACCCTGTAAGGGGTCGCCGTAAGTCGGCTGTGACCTGATGGCTCTTTCTACCACCAGCACAAGTGGAATAGTGTTAGATATTATTGTCAGTCTGTTCTTAGGAGTCTCAAGTCCTTTAAATGAAAAAAGATGGGATAGGGAGGTCATCAAATAACTAACTAATGAACTAACTTAAGAACTAGATTTTCTACATGCGATAGAGAATGCATGCAAAACAAATATGCTATTCTTTTGAAGGTCCAAGTGAAGTATGCTCATAGAACCCAGCACCATCCAAAAGAGGCAAGCTTCGTGCAGAACCACAGCTAGGAACTCAGCAGGATGCAGTTCTTCTGTGTCAATTTGCATGGTTTGCCAAGTTCAACAGGGCACTCCTTTGAGGCCTTAAACTTTTCAGAGTTAATAGCTTTGGATGGGAGTGATTAACACTAACCTTAGCAAGTGGCAAGGGTAAAATTACATAAAATGTTTGGACCCTCAAAAGTTTGTCAGAGTCCTCATTAGGTGAAATACCAGGGTGTAAGTCAACCAAAGACACCTTGATTAGTCTTTAATGTCCTCTATTAGCTGTTTTGCGGATGATAGATATTTATGAAACCCGAGTTTCTAATGAAGATTTATCCCTTCTGCTGAGCTGCACTCCCTGTGTGCTCTTGTGATTTTGATTATTTTGCAAGTTTTGAGGAAATGGTAATAGCCCAGTGGCTCAATAAGGAAGAATATAGTGAGATACAGGCCTTTTACTGGCTCTGAAGGTGATACTGGTTGTTCTATCATGTTACATAAGTTATGCAATTACTTGCAAAACACTAATATGGCCCAGGCTAGCCTGATCTCATCAGATCTTGGAAGCTAAGCAAGGTCAGCTGTAATGTAGTTATGTTCTGTGTAGCAACCAGCCTGCCATGTGCTCCCAGGTAATGGCGCCCGCCACATGGCCAGAGCACATGGTCAGGCAGAGAGGGGAGCTTGAATCTGGAGGAACAATAGACGTCCGGATTCTAAGCCTCCACCAAAGTGGGACCTAGGTTCTCCCTGGGGAGCCAATGCAATCAAAGGCTCCTCCAGGGAACCTATGACAAACATGTGCATATGTTAAGCCCCTATCAGGTCTTTTGGGTGCGGCCGGAGGTGTGGCTCTGGCCAGCATATAATGAGGGTCCTGGAGCCCTGGAAGCATGCTTGATCTGACCATCTACTGGACATGCTGAATCACTCAATAAAGGCTTCATGATTTCACCGTTCCTGGTCTCCCGAGTCCAGCTCCTGGCTGTTAAAGTCTTGGATTCACTTCAGGGATGCCTGCCTGAACTTCCTTGGAGTATGCAGACCCAGGTCTGGGCCTTGGACCCCTACTTTGGATCCTTGCCTGAGCTATAGATTGGTTTGATTGATTTTGATTCATAGTCATAGCTAGCTTTTTCTTTTTCCTTGGGGATAAGGTGACTAGGGACACCTTCTTCAGGAGACCATAAAATCAGACCCCTTTGCCCAATTACCTTGAAGCCTGGAGGGTATTTAGTAGAAAGAGAGAGGACTGTGTCACAATTCCAAAAATGCCCACAGGCTCAAAAATGTTGGTATATCTCCCCTTGTCTGCAATCTCATTGTTGTGAAAGAGAATATACCTTCCCATCTTCTTGCTACAAGTGAGAATTTTAATGTCCCATAGAAGAGCGCACTTGTTGCTTAAAATTTGGCATGGATGATCCCTAGGGTGAGGGGTACCATCCTGGACAGTTGCCTTCCTAATTGACTGGTGAGAGAGATGGTTGCGGGGCCATTTTAAGCAGAGTTTCATGCTTGGCTTTAGTGGGCATTGTTACACTCCTGAAATACGTTTCTCACTGAAATCAACTGAAATAACTATTTGACTTCTTTCAAGAGCTTCAGCTCTGATAATAAAAAAATTCTGACTCAATATTTTAAAATTACAAATCTTACTTTGATTTTTAATAAAAAGATTTTAAATAAATATAAATAAATTTTCTTTAGTATTAAGCTTTATATTATGACCCTTAGTAGATATAAACAAGATTATTCCAGACTCCTTATCCTCAAACCATTGACACAAGTACCACTTATAAACATTTAAATCAAACCCCAGATGCTATTAGTTTCAAACAAATGCAATAATATTACTGACAGACCCCTGGATAAAGCAGTTCCCAACAACATTCACTCTGAAGAATGATGTTTATTGAGACATTGATAGGATCCAGACTGAACACAGTCTGTGTTAGAACTGAGGGTGAAGGTACAAAAGCAATAGATATACAGGGTTCAAGCAAGGACCCTAAAAGGTTTGGAACCAATCACTCCCAGGCATTTCACCCGCCAAAAGCAATGGCTGCATATTCCCACCTTGGTGCCATCCCTACAACATGTAAGACAAAAGGCAGGCAGTGAAAGATGAGACCCAAGGCCATTAGAGGTTCTCAGGGGCAATAAACTACATTCTACTTCAAAGCATCAAAAGCGAAAGTATGTGAGTTTCACACTCTCCTACTCCCCCTCCTGGTTTCTATGGCAAGCGAGCAATAAAATGCAAAGTGAGTTTGACATTCTGCCTCCCCCCCCAAAGACCCTTTCATCCTGCCGGTATCTTTTATGGAAGGCATGGACAAGTGAGGGGTGTTAACATGTTCTTGTCACAGCCATTCATTATGCGATGGATCAAAATATTTCCATTTAATCAGATAGTACAAGTGTCCATGCTTCAATTTAGGATCCAGAATCTCCTCAGCTCAGGGGTCATTTTGGAGAAAAAGAGGTACAGGAGCTCATTACCATAACTCATTTGCATAACTCATTTGCATGTGCCACACCCCCTAACATACTGGAAGTGTGTCAGAAGGCAACACCCACCCCTCAGGCTCCACTCCACAGGTGAGTGAAACTGACCTGCTCTTTCTCCATTCCCTTCCCCATCCAATACTATGTGCAATAAAAATAAGCGTAAAGAACACATCCTCATTCTCTTCCTGCTCCCTTGAAACCACCAGGTTTCAAGTAGACTTGAGATACCCAGGACATGTGCACCACCCATCCCTTTCCCTTCCCCTCCCCACAACAAGACACCCTGTGTGGTAGGTGGGGCTGAGAGAGGTCTTTTGAGAACTGCTCATGAGAGAACGGCTCTGAGAGAACTTGTGACTGGCCCAAGGTCACACCAGCAGCTGCATGTGGAGGAGTGGGGAATCAAACCCGGTTCTCCCAGACTAGAGTCCAACTCCTGACCACTACACCAAACTGATAAGGTGGAAGCTGCTGAAGGGTTGGTGAAATTTCTCCAGTACTTATGTGCCAGATAAATAATGGTATACTTAGAAAATTTATATGCCACCTTGAGCAAGTCTCTGGAAAAGCAGCACACAGTCATAAAAGGAACAATGATAAAATTATCAATATTGAAACAAAACATTAAAAACAATAAAGACCCTAGCAGGGCTTTCCCCGGGGCGCTTGTCAGGATCCTCAGATCCTAACAAAGGGCTTCATTGTAATTTCTTTCACTTTGCTGTAATCTCGAGAAACCTTGAAATGTATGTCTGTCAGAAAGTCTGGTCAATGTAACCATTTCGGTCGGGAAGGTGGCGACCCTGAATTCTTGCACGTCACTGAGAACAAATGGCCTTTCCTCCCATGCATTCACCCCTCCGGTTCCCTGGGACTGCGAATGTCTTATCTTGTTGTGAGGACCTTGAAGTCTGTTGTTACATCCAAGAGCCGCTTTGTTATGCACGGGCTTCACACATCTGGGTCGCCCGGTTCAAGAGGGGAATTTTTATAACTTTCGCACCTCACCTTTCCTGTGGGAATCCGAACGGCTTAGTTCAGATGCCCGCGCTTTTTCCTTGAATGTATATTAGTTCCAATTGTTTTCTATGTGGCATCTCTAACAAACATTCGAGAACCTGTCAAGCAGTATTAAGAACAATAAAGAACTCTGTTTCATCAACAAAGGTCTGATCTTTTTGCTGTTAGCTCAGAAGCCTCACAGATTGTTAGAGATCTGTGTTTGGGACTTTGTCGTACCTGACCATGTCAGATGACGATACTATTCCCGTAACTCAAGAAGAGCCAGTGGTGCCGGTAGACAGTGGACCCAAGGGGCCAGCGGAAAACCCGGTGACCACAGGGCAGGGCGCCTGCTACATCCCGCGCCCATTACAGCAGCTACCGTTCACCCCGCGGTACTCCTGGGCCACGTTTGGACGGGGTACTGTCGACTCATGGGTGCACGATCGGAAAGGGTCCCGCGTCTGGGTTGGCGGGGACCGCATGGAGGTAGGCCGGCCCAGTTTTTGGGACGATGACCGAGAGGTCCTGGGGGGCGACTGGTGGTTCCCGGTGCTGGACGAGGAGCGAGGTGCCACCTATGGTCCCGACCTGGGGGGCAAGGACACAGCCCGCAACCTGGACCGGCGGATGGGAGAAATGTGGATCCAGATCACCGCGGAGCTGAGAGAGGTAATGATGGACATGCAGCAGCAACTACGTGATGCCATTGCTGCGGTTCAGGCCCAGGGGCAGCCGCCAGCCGGGGGAGCGAGCGGTGGAGTACCAGCGGGTGGAGCACCCCCTCAACAGGTCCCGCTAGGCGGGGGTCCCACGGGGGTCCCCCAACAGCCGGCCCCTGCTCCCCTCCCTGCGCAGGCCGATCGAATGATCCGCCAAGCCCCCAACGACCTGTTGACCGCGACTTTCGACGGCGACCCCGAAAAGCTCCGGTTTTTTATCATCGAAATCGAGCGATTCCTGGAAGCCTGGGGCCACCTCTATCCCACCGAGCGAGATCGAGTTGGCTATATCGGATCTAAGCTGCAAGACACAGCCAGCGATTGGTATGTAAGCCTGCATAACCCCCCTGGGCCCGAGCTCCGTACTGTCAATAATTTCATGTGGGCCCTCAGACAACACTATGAAGATCCCCTGGGGGAGGAGAAGGTGAGGAACTGTCAGAATCTGCTGATTCAGACATAGTAATCTCTATTCTTACAGTTGTACCTTCCACTTTTGAATGCTGTTCTATTGTAAGCTATTGCCAATTATGTATTCTCATTTTATGGTTGTAACTGCTAAAGCTGTTCTATTGTAAGCTATTGCCAATTATGTATTCTCATTTTATGGTTGTAACTGCTAAATAATGGTTGTAAACAGCTAAAGCGGGAGAGTGACACCTGCATGGTATGGGAACAAAGGGCCTCTCACACCGTGGCCTCCGCATTCCATCTGCCCCGGCTGGGACTTCAAGGGAGGATGCGTCTCATCTCTTATCACATGCAAAAGCCTTGAGGCCATTGATTGTTATGTGAACTGGTAACATCTGAGGGGTCTGGTTTGGGAAGGGAATTTACAGCTTGACACCTCACTTTCTTTCCTGTGAGAACCAAACGGTCAGGATCCCGTTTTGCCCGCCAATTTTCCCCTATAGTGATTGGCTACCTATGGGTAATTCAAACTCCTTGGAATGGTATAATAGACCTGCCTGTATTATCTGTCTCATCTCTGACAATAATCCGAGAAGCTGTACTAATGTAGAGATTGGAAATAAAGAACTCTGGTTTACCAACCAAGATCTGATCCTTGACTACTTTGCGCAGAACTCTCACAGATTGTCAGAGATCTGTGACTGGGACTCAGCCGTTCCTGATCATGTCAGACGACGGCACGGTTCCCAACCCTACTACCCCCGAAGATACACCCACCACCCCGGTGGACCAGGGGAATGGTGGTGGAGGCGGCGGAGGGGAGCCCGAAGTACCGGTGACTACGATTCAGGGGGCTCACTACATCCCGCGCCTACCTCCTCTTCAGAGCGTGACCCCGAAGTATGCCTGGAGCCAGTTTGGTCGTGGGACCGTGGACTCTTGGGTGCACGACCAGAAAGGGGCACGGGTTTCGTTCCCGGGCGATCAACTCGACCGAGGGAGGCCGAGCTACCTGGGAGAAGACCGTGAGCTGATCTACGGAGGAGATCCGCGTCGCCCATCCATGGAAGGAGAGAGGACCGGCCCGTATGGGCCCGATCCATACCGGGAAGACCAGATGCCATCCCTAGACCGGATGATGGGAGATTTGCGGTTCCAGCTTACCACCGAACTACGAGAGTTGGCCCTCGATCTCCAGTACCAGTTCCAGGACGCCATGAGGGCCATGCAAGAGGCTCTTCCAGCCCCCGCAACAGGGGTCCAGCAGCCGCCGGCGGCTCCTGGGGGAGTTCCGGCTCAGCCACAGGTGCCAGTGCAGCCGCGGCCGCCGCCGCAGCAGGTTCCGCCAGTCGTCCCTCCACAGGTGCCCGGTCCCATCCCCGCGCTGGCCCCAGCGCCGGCAGGGCCGATCGTTCGCCTGGCCCCTGCTGACCCGTTGACGGCTACTTTCGATAGGGACCCCGAGAAGCTGCGCTTTTTCCTGCTGGAGATCGAGCGGTTCCTGGACAGCTGGGGCCACCTCTACCCCACCGAGAGGGAGCGGATTGGCTACATAGGGTCCAAGCTGAAGGACACCGCCAGCGATTGATATGTGAGCCTGCACGATGCCCCCGGCCATGAGCTACGTTCGCTGAACAACTTTATGTGGGCTCTCCGACACCAGTACGAGGACCCCCTGGGGGAAGAGAAAGCCCGGAACCAACTGCGGAAGCTGTTCCAGGGGAGGTCCACGGGGAGGGACTACACCGACAAGTTCCGGCGCATCGCCGCCAAGATCCGTGGCTGGCCCCAAGAACTTTTCATAGAAAAGTACCGCGAGGGTCTCAACCCCGAAATATACGAAGCCGTCCTGCTAGGGGGTCGACCGGGAACGCTGGCCACCTGGATGAGGGCAGCCACAGACGTGGAAGAAAGATTCACCCTCATCAAGATGGGGACGTCAGCTACAGCCGCCAGCAAAGCCGTGCCGAGAGCGAAGCCAAAGCCCAGTGTGCAAGACATCCGAGATGCCCGCTTCAGGCAAGGGTTGTGCATGAAATGCGGGGAGAGTGGCCACTTCGCCTCAGCGTGCCCCAGGGGAGGAGGGAAGGGCCCGAAGACCTCTACCCCGGTTGCCGGGAGCACTCCTAGTAGGGGGAAAACCCCATTCAAACCCCGGGTGCTGCAACTGGAAGGTGCCACGAGCGAACAAGGGGAGCTGGAGCTGATGGAAACGCAGATGTCGGGAAACTCCAATGGCCTGCAGTGAGCGGCGCAGAACTGCAGGTCCCCCGCCAAGAAGCGCCATCTCCGGTGAGCATCCCTGGCCCCCTATTATATATGGTAGTGACTGTAATGACCCCGGGGACGGGCACTCACATGCGGGTCCGTGCCCTAATTGACTCTGGGTGTGCTCGGGACTTAATTAGCCCTTTGGTGGTGGAAGGGTTGGGACCGAAAGTCACCCCGCTGGCCGAGCCCCTAAAATTCACGCAAATGGATGGTTCAGAGATGAAAGAAGAGTGTGTAGCTGAAACTGAGGGCTTGATTTTGGGGACGGGGGAGCATTGGGAGAAGCGAGCTTTTGTCATCACCCCAAATGCCCAATTCCCCATGGTGCTGGGGAGCCCCTGGCTGAGCTCGCACGACCCCTACATCAAATGGAGTGAAGGGAAGATCTCCTGGGTGGACGACAGGTGCCTGACGCACAAATGGGACTCTAAGTGGGGACCGGGACCACCAAACCCCCCTCGACCGGCTGCCCTCGCCCTCGCCCCCTCCACGGTTCCCCGGGAGTATAGAAACCTGATGGAGGTTTTCAGTGAGACCGAGGCGGACGAGCTGCCCCCCCACAGACTGTCAGATTGTGCCATAGAGCTGATTCCTGGCGAGAAACTCCCCAAAGGAAAGCTTTACTCCATGAGCCCTCTAGAGCGGGAGGAACTACGGAAGTTTTTAGACAAGAACTTGGAGCGCGGTTTCATCCGCCCTGCTAAATCCCCCTTCGCCGCCCCTGTTTTGTTCTGGAAAAAGAAAGATGGGGGACTGCGCTTGTGCATGGACTACAGGGGACTGAATGCGGTCTCCACTTCTAACGCCTACCCCCTCCCCTTGATAAAAGACTTGCTAACTGAAGCGGCCAAGGGAAAAGTGTTCACTAAGCTGGATCTCCGGGATGCTTATTTCCGGGTGCGCATAAGGGAGGGGGATGAATTCAAGACCACTTTCAACACTCCATTGGGACAGTTTGAATACCTCGTGATGCCGTTCGGTTTGAGTGGCGCTCCGGGGGTCTTTATGAGCTTGATTAATCAAGTGTTGCACAAGCATTTATTCAAGGGGGTGTTATGTTACATAGATGATATCTTGATCTACTCTGCTGGTAAGAAAGAGCACGTGAAATTAGTCCGGGAAGTCCTTTCCACCCTGTTAAAAAACCAACTGTATGTCAAACTGTCTAAGTGCGAGTTCCACCACGAGTCGGTAGACTTCCTAGGGTATCGCATTTCGCAGAGGGGTTTAGAGATGGACCCGGCAAAAGTGGAGGCGGTGGTCCAATGGGAAGCCCCCCGAACGAGAAAGCAGTTGCAGAGTCTCTTGGGATTTTGTAATTTCTATCGAACCTTCATAAAGGACTTTGCCACGGTTACCCTTCCCCTGACAGATTTGCTAAAAACCAAGGGGAGGGGTTCGGAAGCCGGGAAGCCCGGGGAGAGAATTGCCTGGAATGGGGAGTGCCAGAGGGCGGTTCGAGACTTTGAAAACCCTTTTTACCTCTGAGCCCATTTTGGCTCACCCAGACGAGACCAAAGAGTTCATAGTCCATGTAGACGCGTCCGATGTGGCAATGGGGGGGGGGCGTTTTGCAGAAGGGATCGGATGGGAAACTACACCCCCTTGCGTATATTTCCAAAAAGTTTAATGAAACGGAAAGAAACTGGTCAGTTTGGGATAAAGAAGCCGCGGCTATCCGGCTGGCCCTCACTACGTGGCGGCATTGGCTAGAGGGGGCGCAAACCCCGTTTGAAATTTGGACTGATCATAAAAACCTGGAAGCATTGCACACTCAGAGATCGCTAAATGCGAAACAACTTCGGTGGGCTGATTTCTTCTCAAAATTTAATTTTGTGTTAAAACACTTCCCTGGAAAGGCCAACTCATTAGCAGACGCGCTCTCCCAGTTGCCCCAACATGAAAGCCTAAAAGAAGAGGTGTTCGACTCCATGTTCTCCCCCCAGCAGCTGGGAGGGGCGGTAACCACCAGAAGCCAGAGCAAACGAACTCAAGTAGAAGCCGAGGCGTGTGAGTGGGGGGAAGAGTATTCACCCGAGGAGATCGAGGAACTAGAGACAGTGACTGAGTGTTCTCTGGGTGAAAATCGGTGTTGGTACCATGGAGATAAATTGGTGGTACCGCAAATTAAGCGAAAGGACATTTTATTAGCCTGTCATTCCTCCAAACTGGCTAGGCACTTTGGGTTTCTGAAAACGCTTAACCTAATTCAACGTCAGTTTTGGTGGCCGCGCATGCGCCGGGATGTTTCAGACTTTGTCTCGGCTTGCCAGACTTGCTTGATGTGCAAAAAGAGGGGAGGAAAGGTCTCGGGACTCCTGCATCCCCTGCCTACTCCTTCTCGCCCTTGGGAGGCGATAGCTATGGACTTCATAACTAACCTGCCGCCCTCGAAGGGGAAAACGGTAATTTGGGTGGTGGTAGACACGTTTTCGAAGCAAGCCCATTTCACCCCTTTCAAGCAACTACCGACGGCCAAGGGGATGGCCAAAGCATTTTTCAACCAGGTGATAAAGTTACACGCTTTTCCTAAACGGGTGGTATCCGACAGGGGCAGTCAATTCGTTGCCAACTTCTGGCGGGAGCTTTTGAAACTGATGGACATAGAGCCAGCCCTAAGTTCAGGTTACCACCCAGAAACTGATGGACAGTCCGAACGAACTAATCAAATTCTGGAACAATTCTTAAGATGCTACACCAATTACCACCAGGATAATTGGGTGGACTTATTGCCGTTTGTAGAATATAGCTATAACAATGCAGTGCACTCTTCTACCGGCGTCTCCCCCTTCATGGCCGTGGGGGGCTTTGAGGGAAAGCCTTTGCCTACCATTGAAAATGTGTCCGATGCTTCCCCTACGAACTTCAAGAGTTGGTGGGCGACCTTACAAGAATCATGGCCACTAATAGCCAAGGCTTTAGACCAAGCGAAAGAGGACTACAAGAAATATGCAGATCGTGGCCGAGCTGAGGGTTCGGATCTCCAGCCTGGGGACTCTGTTTATCTATCCACAAAAAATATACATGGCTTGCAACCCAGCAGAAAATTGGGGTGGAAATATGTGGGGCCCTATAAGGTGTTGCGAAAAATTTCAGATGTGTCTTTTGAATTAGAGCTGCCCAAGTCATTGAGTTCTGTGCACCCTGTCTTTCATTTCAGCTTACTAAAGAAGAATCCTGGGCCGAATGCATGGCATCCAGTTCCTCCAGTTCCTCCTCCACTGATGAAGGGGGGGGGCACCACATTTCGAGATAACTGAGATTCTTGATTCTAGAATACGTAGGGGCCGCTTGTATTATCTAGTTAGATGGCTTGATTTTGGTCCTGAGCATAATGAGTGGATTCGTTCTGAACATGTGCATGCTCCTAAATTAATTAAAGCTTTCCATAAAAAGTCTCCTGACAAGCCCGGGTGAGGGTAATTATCGGGGGGCCAGTGTGTCAGAATCTGCTGATTCAGACATAGTAATCTCTATTCTTACAGTTGTACCTTCCACTTTTGAATGCTGTTCTATTGTAAGCTATTGCCAATTATGTATTCTCATTTTATGGTTGTAACTGCTATGCTGTAGTACTTAACCAGGCCTGGAGTTTGTAACAGCTAAAGCGGGAGAGTGACACCTGCATGGTATGGGAACAAAGGGCCTCTCACACCGCGGCCTCCTCATTCCATCTGCCCCGGCTGGGACTTCAAGGGAGGATGCGTCTCATCTCTTATCACATGCAAAAGCCTTGAGGCCATTGATTGTTATGTGAACTGGTAACATCTGAGGGGTCTGGTTTGGGAAGGGAATTTACAGCTTGACACCTCACTTTCTTTCCTGTGAGAACCAAACGGTCAGGATCCCGTTTTGCCCGCCAATTTTCCCCTATAGTGATTGGCTACCTATGGGTAATTCAAACTCCTTGGAATGGTATAATAGACCTGCCTGTATTATCTGTCTCATCTCTGACAATAATCCGAGAAGCTGTACTAATGTAGAGATTGGAAATAAAGAACTCTGGTTTACCAACCAAGATCTGATCCTTGACTACTTTGCGCAGAACTCTCACAGGAACCAACTCCGGAAGCTGGTCCAGGGGAGGGCCTCGGTGCGGGAGTATATCGACCGGTTCCGGCGGATAGCGGCAAAAGTGCAAGGCTGGTCCCAAGACCTATTCATCGAAAAGTACCGGGAGGGTCTGCACCCCAAGATTTATGAAACCATATTGAGGGGTGGGAGACCCGGATCCCTGGCCGCTTGGATGAGAGCAGTGGCGGACGTGGAAGAGCGATTCACCCTGATTAAGCTGGGGACCTCAGCAGCTGCCCAACCTAAGGCCCCTCAAAAGATGAAAGGGAAGCCGAGTGTCCAGGAGATACGAGACAGCTGGTTCAAGCAAGGGCTATGCATGCGATGCGGGGAGAGTGGCCACTTTGCTTCAGCCTGTCCCCAAAACAGCAGCAAGGCACCCAAGACCTCCACCCCGGTGAGTGGGGGCACCCCGAGCCGCAGCAAGACTCCATTTAAACCCCGGGCACTACAGCTGGAAGGGGCAACGTGCGAGCAGGGAGAGTTGGAACTGGTCGAGGCCCAGCTGTCGGGAAACTTCAGTGACCTGCAGTAGGCAGCGCAGAGCTGCAGGTCCCCTCTCCCAATGCGCCATCTCCGGTGAGCATCCCCGGTCCCTTACTTTACATGGTGGTGACTGTGATAGCCCCCGGCACAGGGACTCATGTGCGAGTCCGTGCCTTAATTGACTCGGGGTGTGCTAGAGACTTGATAAGCCCCTTAGTGGTGGACAGGTTGGGCCCTAAAGTCACCCCCTTGGGGGAGCCACTCACATTCATGCAGATGGATGGTTCCAAGATGAAAGAGGCGTGCATGGCAGAGACTGAACTGTTGACCCTGGGCACAGGGGAGCACTGGGAGCAAAGGGCTTTTGTCATCACCCCCAACACCCAATTCCCCATGGTGTTGGGAAGCCCGTGGCTGAGCTCACATGACCCCTATGTGAAATGGAGTGAGGGGAAAATCTCATGGGTGGACGAAAAGTGTAATCACCACAAATGGGACCCGGCGTGGGGACCTGGGCCCCCTACCCCACTTAAAGAGGCAGCTCTCACCCTAATACCTTCCCAGATCCCCCAAGAGTATAGAGACTTGGCTGAGGTACATGCATAGCCCTTCCGTGAAACGGAAGCGGATGAGCTACCCCCTCACCGCCTGTCTGATTGTGCAATCGAATTGCTGCCAGGGGAGAAACTGCCAAAAGGGAAACTATACTCCATGAGCCCAGCGGAGCGAGAGGAGCTGCGGAAGTTCCTGGATAAGAACTTAGAGCGGGGCTTCATCCGCCCGGCCAAATCCCCTTTTGCAGCCCCAGTGTTATTTCGGAAAAAGAAAGACGGGGGGTTGAGATTATGCACTGACTATCGGGGACTGAATGCTGTGTCTGCTTCAAATGCCTACCCCCTCCCTCTCATCAAAGACTTGTTAGCAGAAGCTGCGAAAGGGAAGGTATTCACCAAATTAGATTTGCGGGATGCTTACTTTCGGGTGCGCATCAGGGAGGGGGATGAATACAAGACCGCTTTCAACACTCCACTAGGCCATTTCGAATACATGGTGATGCCATTCGGCTTAAGTGGCGCTCCGGGGGTCTTTATGAGTTTAATTAATGAAGTGTTGCATAAGCATTTATTTAAGGGGGTGTTATGTTACTTAGATGATATCTTGATTTATTCTACTGATAAGAAGTCGCATGTGAAGCTGGTCAGGGAAGTGTTAATCACACTGTTGAAAAATCAACTGTTTGCAAAATTGTCTAAATGCGAGTTCAATAGGGCTGAGGTGGACTTCTTAGGGTACAGAATTTCACAAAGAGGCTTAGAGATGGACCCCGCTAAGGTGGAGGCGGTGGTGCAGTGGGAAGCCCCCAAGACCCGAAAACAACTACAAAGTCTCTTGGGGTTTTGTAACTTCTACCGCACCTTCCTTAAGGATTTTGCCATGGTTACCCTACCCCTCACTGAACTTAGATGCCTGCTGCGGGAGGAGCGCGGCACCGGACATGTTGCGTCCGGGCTGCCTCACATCCAGGCTGCCTTGCATCCAGGCCACCTCCTCCAGGCAGATGTGGCAGTCTGACCGGCTGCTCTGCCTCCGCTTTTAAAGCGGAGGCAGAGTGGGCCAGACTGCCAGTCTGTCCTTGGCCCACAAAACACTAAAACAAACAAACCTAAATCCTACCTATCTATCATCTACCAATCATCTTTCTATCTAAATGGAAAGATTACTGGATGCCTGATATATGAATTCAGTATCTTAAATTGGTAATTGACCCTGTCTTTTGATAATTGTTAAGGCCTTTTGATAATTGTTGAAAGATATTACACACAGCTTATGTCCGTGTACATTGAATATGGAGAAGCAGAATGGTTTCCAATTGACAAAGATGTCAAACAAGGATACATTTTATCTTCCTGTTTGTTCAGTCTATATGCAGAATATAACAGAAGGAAAGATGGATTAGGTTTATATTAAGGTGGAGTGAAAACTGGTGGAAGGAACATTAACAATGTGAGATGCGCAGATGACACCACATTACTGGCAGGAAACAGTGATTACTGATGAAGGTTAAAGCAAAAAGTGCCAATGCTGGATTACAGATGTACATCAGGAATACAAAAGTAATGACTAGTGGAGAATTATACAACTTAAAATTGACAGTGAAGAAACTGAAATTGTTACAGATTTTCTGTTTCTTGGCCAATTTCCCAAGTAATCAGAAGGAAACTGAGATTGGAAGAGCAGCATGAAGGACCTAGAAAAGATTCTTAAACGTAAGGTTACGTTACCAGTGACCAAGGTCAAGATAATTCATACCATAGTATTTCTCTTTACTATGTATGGGTGTGAAAGGTAGATGATGAAGAAAGCTGACAGAAAGAAAGTTGATTCCTTTGAAATGTGGTGTTGGAGGAGAGCTTTAAGGATACTGTGGGTCACCAAAAAGACAAAGAAGAAGATTCTAGATCAAATCAAGCCTGAACTCTTCCTAGAAACATTATATGCAGAGGATTTAATATTATATATTACAAATCCTTTCAACTCTTTAAAAGAACTACATAAGAATATAGAAGGTTTTCGACAAATTTCAGGCCTTCAGTTTAGTAGATAAAAATCTATTTTACACCCTAAAAATATAGAACAATCTCAATTAGAAATTATTTTAGAACAATTTAATTTCAAACGTCAAAATAAACCATGGAGAAACCTAGGGGTACATATTCCCTTGAAAGTAGAACAATTATTTGAAAGCAACTTCTTAATGCTACAAAAGGAAATTAAAAGTCAGCTGAAAAATTGGGATGCTAAAATATTAAACTGGACAGATAGGTTACATTTAATTAATTTTTTTATCTTACCAAAGTACTTATTTATGTTTAGAGCTCTTCCAATTTTTATTAAAAAAGCAACAATTACAAAATAGCAAAGTGAACTCAATAAATTCCTTTGGAATAATAAAAAAACAGAATTAATTTTAGAACACTCTCCAGAGCAACAACTTGTGGAGGTACAGACTTACCAAATTTATATACATACTATGAGGCTTAAAACATAGCTGCTTTGATAAAAGTGGCTACAGCCAAAAATATTCCAGCATGGGTTCAAATTGAACTGGAAACTTTAAAGTTAAATTCCCTATACAATTCATTATGGAATAAAGAATTGCTACTAAAGTTCGCCAAATCATCATGATTGGAGCGCAATAAAGAAGATGGCACGTTACCTAAGAGGAACAATGGACTTAAAACTAAAAATTGCACCAACTGAACAACCAAGACTAGTTGGCTACATGGATGCCAGTTGGGGAGAAGAGATGAACAACTACAAGTCTACCAGTGGATACCTATTCTTTTATGGAGATGGACTGATAGACTGGACTAGTAGAAAGCAGACTGTTGTAGCGCAATCCACAGCAGAAGCTGAGTGCATTTCAGCAGCAAGTGCCTGCAGCAGACTTGAATGGATCTTTGAGATGTTGAAAGATTTTGGAATAATTGAACCTGTACCTATACTTATGTTAGAGGATAATCAAGCTTGTATAACTATATGTAAGGAAGAGAGCACGACTGCTAGAAGTAGATCTATTGGTATTAAATGTGCATTAGTTAAAGATTTGTACCAGAAAAAACTGATAGAGATTAAGCATTGTCGTACAGAAGAGATGGTGGCTGATATTCTGACTAAGCCACTGACCAAAGACAAGTTTGAAAGACTTCGTGAAATGTTGAATATGCTTGATGCTAATGTTCAATAATGTTTTGTGTATGCATGTATAATGACTTGCATTTCAGGTCTTGAGAAGGGGTGTTGGAGAAATGAGCATGTAATGCAAGGCCTGAGAAATTCAGTCATTATAGGGTTAACTATGCAACTTGCTTGTTTACCTATGTTAGCCTGGAAGTGATACCTGGCAGCTGGCCAATTATCTGTAAACCCGGGAAAACTGAAGGTGTACTGTCTTGCTAATTGGTCAATGATATCAGGTGTTTCCTTTCAGGGGTCAAGAAGAAGGAGAGATCCTCCATTACAATCTCTCACTCTCTATCAGTATGTCTTAGTGTGAAGACGGAGCACAATGCAGCTCCTTAGAAAGCATGTTTTGTTTATTTGTAGCTAATCCCGTTTACCTTTTCCCTTTAGTAATAAACTTCTTTTAAACCAAAAGAAGCAATCTCTTCTTTCCAGAAAAGCAAGATTCATTACTCTGATTTTTCTGATTATTGGACAAAAGTCCTAACATCCCATTCCAGTTACTGACCAGGCCTGACCCTGCTCAGCTTCTGAGCTCTGACAAGACAGGGCCAGCCTGGGTTCTCCAGGTCTGGGGGTGGCCTCAGGGCTGCATCATGACCTTCCCTGGGTACTAGGCACTTTTGCCTTCATGAGCCCTCCCACCGTAATAATGCCAATATTTAAAAATATATATATTTGATATATTATATACTTCAACATTTTATTTTATTTTATTGTTTCAGACAAAATTTAATAGATTTTTGCGGGCCCTAAACATTTTTTTTTTTCTGATGTGAGAAAAAAATTAAAACATTTTCTTCAAGCCTAAAAATTCATCTTTTCCTTCTGATTTTAAAACAAAACATTCTCGTGGGCCCCTAAAAGTATTGTGGGCCCTGGGCACGGTGCCTCCTCTGCCTGATGGATAAGTTGCGCCTGGGTGGCGCTGGCTTTACTCTCCAGAGCAACCCTGGATTGCGTTCGGACCGTGGAAGTACTGGCATAATCATTTTTGGTAGTTTCATATAGCTTGCCTCCAGCTAACTGGAACTTTTCAAATGCTAAAAAGAAACAACAGGGAATGGGTTCATCTACTTGAGGCCCCCAATGTGATCCCAAATAAGAGACACTGCTTTGGCTCTGTATTAAATATTCATAGTGAACAGAAAGAGAAAATATTGGAAAATATTCAGAGACAGATGCAGATGTTAGTGTCACTCTGGGAGCCTGCAAGTACAGCTATAAAGGAGTCATTTATTAATAAAGAGCTGATGATTAAGCAATCTCTCTCCCAGGGCCCCAATCTCATCTACATGCATATTGATTCCCACAAATCTAGGAAACATGCATAGCCATAAATATGTGATTAGCAAGCAGGAGAGGATGAATAGGCTCAGTCTATATATTCTTATGCCCCAGCTATCCATATTTGGAAAAGACTGTCCTATTTTCAGGACTCTGTTGTTCGCAAAACATTGTCATTATTTTGCCTTTTGGGAGATGACCATGGATACCAGCACTGGCAAGTGGACACAAAATACCTGTGCACCGCCTTCCTTTTCACTTCTCAAAAGCTGCCAATCCAGATCACTAATGTTAGTGAATATTCTTTGTGTTGCACGTATTCTGCAATATGTACCACCAGATCCCCTGTGAGAATACAGTCTTCTCTTTGCAGAGTATCCCAGAAGATGTTTTTTTAAAAAATCATAAAAGTCTTTTAAGCAATTGTGCACTGATTTATATTTCATGTGTTCCTCAAAAACAACGGGGTTAGTTGTCCCACTCCCCATTCACTTTGAAATATAGTCAGGAAAACACACGACTGAGGCCACGGTCACACGGCCCTTAAAGGGACAGATCACACCGGCAGTGGCTAGTCCTGTGCCGAAGCAGGCTCCAGTGCGGGTTCAAAGTGCTTTTCCCAACTCCGGGAAAATCAACTATTTTCCCAGGAGTTGCGCTTTGAACCCACGCTGGGCCGATCTGGACATCCCTCTCTCACAATCATTGCGAGAGAGGGCTGTCCAGATCGTCCCGCCTCCATTCCCCCCCCCCCTTTTGCACTTGGGCGCTTAGTGCCCAAGCGCAAAAGGGGAAAAAAAACCCTCCCAAACTTACCATGCGGCTGGCAGGGCTCGGGGAAGGGTGCCTCCCTCAGCCACCGCCACCAGCCACCGCTACTGCCACTGCACACCGCTGCACACCACCGCACACCACCACACACCACTTCTGCTGCCACCGCCCCCTCCGCTGCCTCCTCCTCCGCTGCCTCCTCCTCCGAGACTCCTACGCCCACCCACGCCGCCCGCCTCCTCCTCTTCCTCCGCCACCCACCACCCGCCGCTGCCAGGGGTTGGGATGTATAAACCTGAACTAAAAAACCACGGCCCCTCTAAGTCCAGGAGGGCTCCTGGATTTAAAGGGCTGTGTGGCCACAGCCTGAGTTGCACTTTCTCAAATTATACATCAGTTATGCTCCTGCCCAGGAATTACGGTCACAAGGAGAGGCCTTCTTGACTGTCCCATCAATCAGAGAAGCCCATCTGGTGGGTATGTGAGAGATGGCCTTTTTGCTGGCAGCCCCACAATTATGGAATAACCTCCCAAGGGAGGTGTGCCTGGTTCTTCCCTGTTGACCTTCAGGAGGAAGTCACACACAGTTCCATTTAGGACTGACTTTGGTTAAGTTTACTAGCAGTCCTGTGCTGTGATTTTAAATTTTGGTTTCTGTGGCTTAGTTTATTTTATTCTATGTATTTTAGCTATGTTTATGAGCTGCCTTGAGCTCCATAAGGAAGAAAGGCAGCTAATAAAGGTTTTTAAACAAACAAACAAATAAATACGTGGGAAAATAAAAGGCCAAAACATCCATTCTTGTGGGGTCATATTGACCTTGAACACATTGTAAAATTTTGCTATTCATTATATTTTCATTTCTTGATATACAAAAAAATGTTCACTAGAAGTGGATTGGGAATCAACTGTATCTCCCAGTGGAAACCTTCAGTCAATAACTTACAAGTGTGATTTGTTTATATGTACTTAAGCAGTGTTCCCTCTAAGCTGAGTTAGTGTGAGCTAGCTCACAGTTTTCTAGCCTCTGGCTCACACATTTTTGTCTTAGCTCAGGAAGGATGGCTCCAGAGCAAGTTAATTGAAGCAGTAGCCAAATCACTCACTCACAACTTGAATGCCAGTAGCTCACAAAGTAGAATTTTTGCTCACAGGACTCCACAGCTCGGAGGCAGCATTGCTTAGCAGTTAACTCTTTCATAGGATGAAGCTTCACTTTATTTTTAATTGCAAAGCTGTGGTTAAAAACTGCTTCGCATGTGTTTGAAGAGGTCATTTTGACACCCTCTGGTAGTTTTTATGGCAGCTGGCAAAATCCTGGCAACAGAAGGTCTCTGTTCATTGTCAGCGTCAGGTCACCCGAGAGTTGGCATCTGCTATTAAGCCAAGGCCTGTTTGTTTTGCAATTAATCAAATTCCATAAGTTTGCAAGAGAAAGGAAAGAAATCATTTTAGATGTTGAGTCTTAGCGCAAAAGAAGTCTACATGTAGTTCCTTAAATTATTATGCTTGGAAATTATTATCTTGCAACTATAAAAGTAACGTTAAGTTTTGAACACTATATAGATGTTATGATGAAAAGGCATAATTCAACCTCAATAGCATTGATATTGGGATTTCCTGTTTACATGGTATGGCATTAGAGTTGCCACGTCCTCCCTCTCTGGGGGGGGGGGGGTCGTAGGGTTACCAGCTCCAGGTTGAGGAACTCTACATCTCCAGATGTGGGGATGGAGTCTGGGGATGACAAGGACCTTGGTGGAGTACAAAGTCATAGAGTCCACCCTCCAAAGCATCCATTTTCTCATTGGCAACTGATCTCTGTAGTCTAAAAATAAGCTGTAATTCCGGGGGATCCCCAGGTCTCACCAGGAGGCTGGCATCACTATGCAGTATTATTTACCCTAATAAGTTTTGGGTTTTAACTGTCAATGAAAAATAACATTTTAATGTTAAATTGAAGTCATTTTCAAATAAAAATGATAATTTTATTAAACTGTGGATTGTTTAGTGTAAAAACATACCCCAAACAGGTTCTTAAAGTATAAGAGGGCGAAAGAAAGAAAGAAAGAAAGAAAGAAAGAAAGAAAGAAAGAAAGAAAGAAAGACTGTTATGGTTTCTAACTACAATCCTAAGAACACTTTCCTGGGCAAGCCTCTTTGTCTCCATATTCTGTTACAGAAATCAATGCAGGCCCAACTTGTGTATAGAACTGGAACGTTCAGCATGCAGAGAAGAGCTTTCAGGGACATTTAATGAAGAGAAGCACAGTGGTCCTTGCTGAGAGAATAGATGTAACTGATGCACTCATCCCCATTTTCATCTGTAAAATATTGAAGGTAGCGATGGGTGAATTCTCCTCAGCTGAGTTCAGAACTGGATCAAGAAATATGAGCACAATGGGAGAATACTTTTTTAAAAACTTGGTTTTGCGGTGGGATGCTTTAAATTGAATAATAATGTAAAATGAGTTTCTGCAAAATGTACTTTCAGTTTATTTTTTTGTCCAGGTTCTGGATAGAAATCATAGTTCAGATAGATCTAAGCAAATTCCACTGAAGAAAGATTGTTAAGACTTTGGCAAGGCAGTTGAGAGTGTGGAAACTAGAGGTATTCCCCCTACCTGGACATGGTCCCATTGTGTGGGTTTTTTGATACACATCTTGGGGCTATTGCTCAGAATTAGATATCTCTCTATATAATAATTCTCTGCATGGTGGCAGCATGCTCCTGAAGATTCCACATGTCACCCCAGCCTTTGGTCCCCTGGCCTGTCAATCAGAAGCTGTCCCTATCCACTGGCTATGAATACTTGGATACCATTGGCTGGGTGTTGCTCCTCTTCCCCGCCCACTCTTTCAGCCTCTGTGCCCTGTCAGAATCTCTGACAGACTGGCTATCTCTCTTGATGAAGACGCTTCACCTGGTTCCCTCCTGTGGGGGGATTAACTGTTACCTTAGTGGCTGTTGGAAAGTGAAACAAAATGGCAGTTACCTGTGTTTATAAGATGGCTGCTGCCTGTGGTTTGTTTAAAATGTTCCCCCATAAGGTTCAACTGTTACCACAGTGGCTGTTAGTAGGTGAAATGAAATGGCAGTTACCTGTGTTTATAAGAGGGGCTTCAGAGCACGGTAGAGGCTGCAGATGGTGGGGGGGGGAAGGAAATAAGCAAACTGAGGAAAAAATAAAGGTAGGTTGATGCTTGGCTGGGAAGGAGATGGGGTAGCTAACTCCAGGTGGGGAATTCCTGGAGATTTGAGGGGTGGAGCCTGGAGAGGGTGAGGTTTGAGGAGAGGTGGGGCCTCAGACAGGTACAATGTCATAAACTCTGCCCTCCAAACCAGCTATTCCCTCTTGTGGATCCACTGCTGCCAATCTCCAGGTGAGGGCAGGAGATCACTCAGAATTACAACTGCTCTTCAGGTAGCAGAGAACAGTTCCCCTGGAGAAAATGGTGGACTCTGTGTCATTATACCCTGCTGAGGTTGCCACAGCAAATTGATGCTGAGTGCCCAAGGCCTTGATACTCTTCAAGAGCCTCTTTCTAGACCCCATTGTATTTATTCCCACAACAGGCCTTATTCCTAGTATGGTCATATATACTTGTTCGAAACAACAGTTTTTAGTGATTGTGTGTATGTGTGTGTGTGTGTGTGTGTGTACCTTCAGGAAATATAAAGCAGGTTCCTGGCTGTGGAGAGCTCATTCCCCATTGCTATTTTGTCAGTGAATATATTCTTCTCTTCTCCGGGCAGATCAGTGTGGAGAAGATAAAGGTGAGGACAGCTGCACGTGCTCATACAATTTATGATAAAGCACCAGGCATTTTTGAACATCAAAAACCATGGATGCTTAGAACTTTGAAGCAAACATAATAATTAGCGAAGCTTACCTTGATCCAACTCCTAGTTTGCATACCACTTTAGCCTCCTTGCTGTGTTTAGGGTTGGACCAGATGACCCTAGAGATCCCTTCTAACTCTGGCTGAAGACAGATTTGCATTCTGCCGCGCCTCCACGGCGCGGCAGAATGGGGCATGGGGAATTTCCGGCGCCGCACCAGCCGAGCACCACTTTGAAGTGGTGCTCAGCTGGTGCGGAAGGAGCGCAGCGCCGGACGCGATGTGTCTGGGCTGCCTCTTGGGGCCAGATGCGGCAGTCTGAACGGCCGAGATGGCCAATCTGTCCTCAGCCTCAATGATTCCATGATTAATACTATGCAGAATAGCTTTGTGCCTTTTGTGCAGTCACTTGTACCTCAGAATCATGACTGAGTTGTACACACTCGTGCACTTGCATAGTTTGTGAACTAAATCTTCTCTATCACCAGTGAAAATCACATGTATCCCCTGGGGTCAGGGTTAGATCATTAAAGTGACCTATGCTATGAAAACATGCACCTTTAGATCCAACATAGCTGCGAATGCCTGACAGATCTAAAGGGTGCGATCAGACAGCAACATCTGGGAAGCATCCCACAGTCATCAGCAACCTGTGCTGCTTCGCCACAGACCAGAGTTAAAAGACACCAAGGGAAGTCTGGTGTTAACCGGATACGATGGGCCATAAACGGACTTTTCCCTCTCTGATTGCTCAGGCATGCTCTCATGCTGTCGGGATGGTCTGACCATTCCATTCTGACTTGATGCCGGTTCCCCCCCTTCACAATATTTCCCTTCCCCTCTTTGCAGTATGCACATAATTAACAATTTGAGATATGCAAATGACACCACACTACTGGAAGAAAATAGTAAAGACCTGAAACAACTACTTCTGAAGGTTAAAGCAGAAAGTGCAAAAGCAGGATTACAGATGGACATCAAGAAGACTAAAATACTGAGGAATTACACAACTTTAAGGCTGACAGTGAAGAAATTGGAACTAAGATTTTCTGTTCCTTAGCTCAAACCCAAATACTTGTAAGCGATCTGTTAATTGCCTTGACTTCTCAGAAATACAGGTTCCAGCTGACTTACAGTGACCCCGTAGGGTTTTCAGGACAAGAGACGTTCAGAGGTGCCATTACCTGCTTCTGCATAGCAATCTTGGACATTTCTCTGGCATTTAAGCTTGGTTTGGAAAGTTTGGTAACTTAGCTGTGCTGTTTTATAGCCCGGAATCTAAGTTCTTTCTGGGGGCATGTGTTCTACAGCTAAGGTTGGGTTTTTTTTTTTACTTATATTAAAGTTACAAATGTTGGACTTGTTGGTCTCAAGCTCTGTTTAAGGTTGCCAGGTCCAGGCGGGAGATTCCTGGAGATTCAGGCTGAGGTTTGAAGAAGGATGGAGACTCCGGTGGGGTAAAAGCCATTGAGTCTCCCCTTCTCCAAAACATTCAGTTTCCACAGAGGAGCTGGACTCTGTAGTCTGGAAATTTGCTATAACTCCAGGAGAGCTCCAGGTCTTGCCTGGAGACTGACATTGCCACAGGGAGATGCTATTCTCTGGGCAGTAGTCTCTTGGGAGGATTAACACCATTCCCTCCACATCTTACTTACAAAGGATTAAAAGGAGAGCTCTTGCATCCTGAGGGAGAGGCTTGTGCATTTATATCAGGAAAGCTAAGGGATTTTTTTTCTAAGTTCCTTCCACAGGAAAGTCCTGAGTTCACTTCATTCCTTGCCCAGTTTTTTTCCCCCTGGGGTTGGAATTGTGGGGGGGGGGGAGAATTTATTCTGCTCCAGCCATCAGTGGCTGTACTTAATGCCTGCTACTGTTCCAAATATTGGGAGTTGGCTGGGCTCTCCCAGGAATTTTAGTGAAGCATTTTAGGCTCCTGTCTTCCTAATTTAACACATCCCAGTACCAACCAGGGCCAACTCTGCTTAGCTTCTGATGAGAACAGGCTAGGCTGGGCCATCCAGGTCAGGGCTTGGTCCAGATCATAGAATCAGAGAGCTGGAAGGAACCTTCAGGGTCATCTAGTCCAACCCCCTGCACAATGCAGGGAATTTAAAAATTCCTCCCCCCCCCAGTGACCCCTGTTCCTTGGCCAGAAGGTAGCAACCCCCCCCCCCAACCCTCCAGGATCCTTGGCCAAACTGGCCTGGAGAAAATTTGCTTATTGACCTGAAAGTGGCGATTAGCATTTCCCTGGGGATAAAAGAAAGGGCCTCAAGAACTAAACACTGATGCAACCCTTCCTGCCCTCCACGTCATGAGCTGCCTAAGTTCACAGAATCAGCATTGCTGTCAGATGGCCCTCTAGCCTCTGTCTGAAAACCTCCGAAAAAGGAGAGCCCACCACCTCCCTGGGAAGCCTGTTCCACTGAGAAACCACTCTAAGTGTCAGGAAGTTCTTCCTAAAGTTTAGCCAAAAACTCTTTTGATTTAATTTGAATCCATTGGTTCTGGTCCGACCTTCTGGGGCAACAGAAAATGACTCCATGCCATCCTCTATAGGATAGCCCTTCAAGTACTTGAAGATGGTTATCATATCACCTCTCAGTCGTCTCCTCTCCAGGCTAAACATACCCAGAGCTCCTTCAACCTTTCCTTATAGGACACGGTCTCCAGACCCCTCACCATCTTTGTTGCCCTCCTCTGGACACATTCCAACTTGTCTATATCCTTCTTAGGCCCAATTTACACCTCCCTTCTGAATAACTTTGACTGCTGTCTTTTCCCAAGCTCATTTCACACTGGTTTCAAATTTCACTCCAGGGGGTCTGAAGAGTACTAAGCAACAGCATTTGCTTAAAGCAGTATAATGCTAGCTTGATCACAGGACGGCAATTAACAACTGTAAGCATTAATTTATAAACTAGAACAAGTATGATTTGAAACGAGAAACAGGTATAGACAGTTTTTTTAAAAAACTAGAATGATTCTAGTGGGAAAGTCAGATGTTAATTTGACCTTAAATTGTGGTGCCCAAAACTGGGCACAATACTCTAGGTGAGGTCTAACCAGAGTAAAGTGGTACCATCATGTTGTGTGATCTGGACACAATACTTCTGTTGATACAGCCCCAAATGGTATTTGCCTTTTTAGCTACAGCATCACACTGCTGACTCATGTTCAGTGTACTAAGACCCCTAGATCCTTTTCGCATATACTACTGCCAAGACAAGTCTCCCCCAGCCTATAATTATGCATTTGATTTTTCCTACCTAAATGCAGAACTTTACATTTATCCCAGTTAAAATTCATTTTATTTGTTTTAGCCCAGTTTTCCAGTTGTCAAGATCATCCTGAATTCTGACTGTCTTCTGCCGTATTTGCCACCCCTCCCAATTAAGTATTATCTGCAAATTCAATAAGCATTCCCTCTATTCCTCCATCCAAATCATAGATAAAGATGTTGAACAAAACAGGTCCCAGGACAGATCCTTAAGGCATTCCACTTGTCACTCCTTTCCAAGAGGATGAGCAACCATTCACAAGCACTCTTTGGGTGTGATCTGTCAGCCAGTTACAGATCCACCAAACAGTCATAGAAAAAGAAGAGAAGAGATCGGATTTATATCCCGCCCTTCACTTGGAGTCTCAGAGTGGCTTACAAACTTCTTTCCCTTCCCCACCCCACAACAGACACCCTGTGAGGTAGGTGGGGCTTAGAGAGCTCTTTCAAGAACTGCTCTTTCAAGGATATCTCTGACAGAACCATGGCTTGCCCAAGGCCATCCAGCAGCTGCAAGTGGAGGTGTCAGGTATCAAGCCTGGTTCTCCCTGATTAGAGTCTGCACACTTAACCACTACACCAAATAGGATCCAAACCACATTTTACCAACTTGTCAACAAGAATATTATGTGGAGCCTTATGAAAAGCCTTACTGAAATCAAGATAAACTATGTCTACAGCATTCCCCGATGGAAAATAGAGATAAGGTTAGTTTGATGTGACTTGTTCTTGAGAAACCCATGCTGGCTCTTAGTAATCATAGCCATCTGTCAGCTATGCTGCCATGGCAAGTGGGGGTTGGATGACAGAGGTTGGGTGAAGCCTGTATTGTAGACAGATGTCTCCTCCTGGTATTTTAACTTTCTGTTCTTGCTCTCTGTCTTATCTCTGTGCCTGCCTGTGTCGACCTTGGTGCCTGGATGCTCCTATTCCCCTGGGAGCCCGTAGTCATTATTTTAGGTGCACTTGCTTGCTTATTTGTGATTGGTTTCATTCCATCTCGGGGTGTCTTTTGAATTTTGTATAACTTCCCAACTCCCACCTGGAGAGTTATTCCTGACACAAAGTATGTACTGATGAACTGCCTTTCCTGATCTTAATAAACTGAATCCTGGTTAAGGACCGTTGTTGGAACTGATTGCTGTGGAACTCTGACACCATCCTTTCTCTCTAAGTGCTCCAGGACTGACTGTTTGATGATTTGTTCTAAAACTTTTCCAGGTACAGATGTCAAGGTGATGGGTTGGTAGTTACCCGGATCCTCCTTGTTCCATTTCTTGAAAATGGGGACAACGTTTGCCTGTCTCCAGTCTTTTGGCACATCACTTGTTCTCCAAGAATTTTCAAAAGTAATGGACAGAGGCTCAGAAATTACATCTGAGTTTTTAGTACCCTTGGAATGGCGGCGGGGGGGGGGGGAATGGCCACAACCAACATCCGGGTCAGCAGCCAGTACCCAGTCCTCGCTGTCTGCCCGCTCAAAATTTGAATATTTTTACCCTTTCCAATGCAAAACAAATTATTTTGAAAGATGGTGCCTAAAGGTGGTAAGAAGGGGAAACAGAAAGGAGAAAGTGTTTTGCATTTAACAGAGTTTTTCCCAGCAACAAATGCACCATTCACCTCATCTGCAATGCTGGGGAGGGGTGAGCTAATGGCTGAAGAGAGCCCACTTACTAATTTTTTTTAATGCAGGCGCTAACCAAGCAACGTCAGGAACTGAGAAACGACATTACAAGGATGAGTTAGAAGAGCTTCATAGACAAACCAAAAGGCAGAGGAAGCTCTCAAAAAAGTTACTGAGCTTGAAAGTCTACTATCTGCAAGAACCTCTGATGCTTAGGCACGGGAACTTATTTTGTCTTTGGATTATCATAGTTGTGAGTTGTGCCTAAAGTTCAAGGGGTTTAAATCAAACATTGAAGCTAGAACAGAGCTGAATATATTTATGGTGCATTAGTTAGCGGGCACTTTAAGCCTTGAAGCTGGAGTTACACCCCTTCTACAGAGAGCTCATCGCATCAGTAAAGTCTGCGACGAATCTACTTCCTCATTACATACTAGAGATATATTTTGAACACGGCAGAGGATCCTTTTAGTCTTGAGGCAGTCTTGACTTCCAGGGCTTGAAGATTCAGGATTTTTTGGATCTCTCCCCCCACCCTGGAACTTTTAAAGGTTAGAAGACACCACGCTAAACTGCGGGATTTAGGAATAAGATATCGTTGGCTCCATACGGGAAAGTTGTGTGTCCAGCATGGCTCAATCTCTTACACTGCCTATGACTGCCTTGGGTGGACTAATGCTGGCCGCCTTAAATTCTTCTCCTTCTGAATCACAAGAAAATAGAGCCGGCAAAAGGAAAGAACGCTCTCCCCTTATGCCAGTCAAAATGACTTGAGTCTGTACTCTTGAAGACCACGAAGATTTTGAAGAGAGTTTGGACTCTGTTTAAAAATAGGATTTGGGTAATATAAAATAACAAGGGGAGACCCGCAAGAAACTTGCGGGGAGGGGGCATTTTCCCCATCTCCCCGGGCCCGCCGCTCGCTCTGTCCCCCCCACGGGCTCCTGGCAGTAGGATACTCACAGGGGGCATTTGAGCCTCTCTCTCTCCTCCCTCCTCCCTCCCCAAAAACAGCGGCGGCAGTGGCTGCGTCCCAAGCCGCCTCCCCTCCCTTCCCAAAAATCGGAGGCGGCTGCATGCCGAGTCTCCCTCCCTGTCAGAATCTACAGATTCTAACAAGGGTTTCTGTGCCATGTACCACTATATCTGTATTTACTATGCAACCCCTGTTTGCTTATTGCCTATGTAACCTATGTAGCCTGCCCTCACCCCCCCTATGTAACGTTCCTTTTGCTTGTCTTGGTGACCCTGGGTTTATGGCTCTGCCCGAGTCTGGTCAATGTAACCATTTGTCTGGGAGGGTGGTGACTCTAAGGCATGAGAACAATCGGCCTCTCACCCCCGCGTCTCCGCATTCCTTTCCTCCCTGCTGGGAAGACAAGAACCAGTTTCTTATCAATGTGTGAAGACCTTGGCTTGGCTATTTGTTATGCGAAGATGGATACATCTAAGGGGTCTGGTGGAAGAAGGGAAATTTACAGCTTCACACCTAACCTTTTTCCTGTGGGAAGCAAACGGTCAAAGGACCTTTTAGCCCGTGGTTTTTCCCTCCTTGTGATTGGTTACCTATGGGAAATTCGAATTGTGCAAGAGGGTATATTAGTCCTGCTTCTATTGTATGCTTTATCTCTGACAATAATCCGAGGACCTGTAGTAATGTAGTAATAGGAAATAAAGAACTGTGTTTGATCAACAAAGGTCTGATCCTTGACTACTTTGAGCAGAAGCCTCACACTCCCTCCCTCCCCCCTCCCCAAAAATCGGTGGCAGCGGATGCGCACTGAGCCTCCTCTTCTCCCTCCCTCCCTCGGAAATTGGCGGCAGTGGCTGTCACGCACCGAGCCCCTCCCCCCTCCCTTCCCCAAAACAGTGGCTGTGTGCCGAGCCTCCTCCCCCTCCCTTCTCCAAAGCAGTGCCGAGTCTCCTCCCCCTCCCTTCCCCAAAACAGCGGCCATGTGCCGAGCCTCCTCCCCCTCCCTTCCCCAAAGCAGCGGCCATGCGCCGAGCCTCCTCCCCCTCCCTTTCCCAAAGCAGCACTGAGCCTCCTCCCCCTCCCTTCCCCAAAACAGTGGCCATGCACCGAGCCTCCTCCCCTCCCTTCCCCAAAGCAGCACCAAGCCTCCTCCCCCTCCCTTCCCCAAAACAGCAGCCGTGCGCCGAGCCTCCTCCCCCTCCCTTCCCCAAAGCAGCGCCGAGCCTCCTCCCCCTCCCTTCCCCAAAACGCTGCCCGCCAAACCCTCCCCAGCCAAAGCGTTCTCTGCGCCTGCGCAGAGAACGCTGTAACTTTTCAGGGGATTTAAAGATCCCCCGAAACGTTTTTTAAACATTTACGATTTTTCTGCACATGGGGGGAGTGGCCCCCATGTGTAGAAACCCCACCCCACCCCCCAAGTGCCCCCCCGCGTGGATTTAGGTATCCGCACAGGGGAGGGTACTTGGGAATTAGATATATAGATATTTATTGACACTACAAGAGCAGTGGGACTGTGGCAAGCGTCTGGGTATGTTCCCCCAAGGTTTAGTTAGTCCTTGGAAGGAGGGATTCCCCCCCACCCGATCTTTAAGGCCTCCTAGGACTGAGTTTATTTATTTGCAGTTCAAGGGTTAATTTGATAATATATTGTAAATCTATTATAATGAGCTAAGATAGTTTGAGAATCTTATAAACATTATCATGCAATAATTTTGGGAGAAGAAGGAAGATGAAGAAGATATGAAGATAAAGTGTGCAACTGAAGTTTTGTTTTTCATAATATTAATGATTTGGTGTTGTTAAATTATAAAATTCTTTCTTCAATAAAACAAAATGCAAAACTAAATTAAAATAGTACCCTTGGATGCAGTTCATCTGGCCCCAAGGACTTAGTTTCATTTAAAGAAACTAGGTGTTTATGTACCACCCCTATGCCGATCCTAGGCTGCAACTCCCTTCCCTCATCAGGTGTTCTGTTTTTGCCACTGAGAAAAAGTAGGACTTGAGCCGTTCTGCCCTCTTACCTGTCACAATGTCACTTTCCTGTCACTGCAATGAGCCTACCATGTCCTTTCTCTTTTTCTTACACTGAACATAAGAAAAGAACCTTTTTTGTTTTGTTTTTAGCATCCCTCATTAGCCCAAGGTAGTACTGAGTTTTAGTTTTCCTAACTCTCTCTCTACAAGTACTAGTTATTTCTTTATATTCATCCTTGGTTATAAGGCCCACCTTCCATTTCCTAAAGGAATCTTTTTTTATTTCTCAAGCCTTTAGAAAGCTGTTTATGGGGTCATCTTGGCTTCTTTAGGCTCCTCCAGGGCTCCGTTGGGGCCGGGGCGCGCCGGAGCGCCGCTCCGGGAGAGAGGAGGCGGGGGGCGGGCACTTAAAGTCCCGCCCCCGGCCTCCCCCCGTCAAAGCCCTGCTCCCCCCCCGGGAAGGCCGTTCCCTTCTCTCCCCCCCAGTCCAGACTCCCGGGGCTGGCGGCGCTCCACCAACCCCGGGAAGGCCCTTCTCTCCTCCCCCCCGGTCGAGAGTTCTGGGGCCGGCGGCGCTCCACCGACCCTGGGAAGGCCCTTCCCTCCTCCCCCCCGTCGAGAGTTCTGGGGCCGGCGGCACTCCGCCGACCCCGGGAAGGCCCTTCCCTCCTCCCCCACCCGTCAAGACTTCTGGGGCTGGCGGCGCTCCGCCGACCCCGGGAAGGCCCTTCTCTCCTCCCCCCCACCCATCGAGAGTTCTGGGGCCGGCGGCGCTCCGCCGACCCCAGGAAGGCCCTTCCCTCCTCCCCCACCCGTCGAGACTTCTGGGGCCGGCGGCGCTCCACCGACCCCAGGAAGGCCCTTCTCTCCCCCCCACCCGTCGAGAGTTCTGGGGCCGGCGGTGCTCCACCGACCCCGGGAAGGCCCTTCCCTCCTCCCCCACCTGTCGAGACTTCTGGGGCTGGCGGCACTCCGCCGACCCCGGGAAGGCCCTTCTCTCCTCCCCCCCGTTGAGACTTCTGGGGCCGGCGGCGCTCCGCCGACCCCGGGAAGGCCATTCCCTCCTCCCCCCCTCCTCGAGACTCCCGGGGGAAAAAACCCCTCTCCCACCCACCCCACGCAAAGAAACCCCCTCCCTCCCTCCCTCCCTCCCACCCACCCCTGGGATTCTACCCAGCATAACTTTAAGTTTGTCAAAATTTGCTTTCCTGAAGTCCAACCTATTTGTCTGACTACATACAGCTTTCCCCTTTTCCAAGACTGTAAATTCTAAATTTATTTATTTATTTAATTTGATTTATACCCTGCCCTCCCTACCAAGGCAGGCCCTACTACCCAGGGGGCCCACTACTTTCAGCTTGTCAACCAGTTCTTCCCTGTTGGTGAGAATCAAGTCCAAGACAGCAGATCCCCTTGTTTCCATCTCCACTTCCTGTAAAATGAAGTTGTCAGCAAGAAATTCATTGAACATTTCATTTTTAGCAGAGTTGGACTATCAACAGATATCCAGGTAATTGAAATCTCCCATGACCACTATGTTCTATCTCTTTGAGAACTTTGTAATCTGTTCTAGGAGTGTCTCACCCAAGTCCTCTTCCTGGCTTGATGGTCTACAGCAGACCCCCACCGCAATATCACTATTATTTCTTACTCCTTTTATTTTTACCCAGAAACTCTCAACTGGACTTCCATGCTCAGATTCATGTATTTCCTCACAAGTCTATACCTTCTTTACATATAATGCAACTCCTCCACCCTTCCTTGTTTGTCTGTCCCTGTTAAATAAGTTGCACCCCTCAATCCTGATATTCCAATTGTGAGTGTGATCCCACCAAATTTCGGTAATGCCTATTAGGTCATCGTCCCCTTCCTGTGTTAAGACTTCAAGTTCCTCTGGCTTTAAATTGGTTTTATTGTACTGATCTAATATTGTTATTTTATTTGATTGAATTATTTTAAGACTGTATTATATTTATTGCTGTGAGCCACCCTGAGCCCGCTTGTGGGAAGGGCGGGAGAGAAATTGAAATAAATAAATAAATAAACTTGTTTCCCATACTCTGCGCATTAGTGTAGAGAAATCAGAATCCATGTTTTATGTGCCCTGAGGTTTTCATTTCTGTACCTACCTGTGAGTTGTTACCTAGCATATGTGCCTCTCCCTGCAAAACTTTAGCATTCTTATCTCCAGTTATTGGCATCACACTAGGGTTATAAATTGGTCTTGCTTCCCCACACGATTTAGTTTAAAGCCCTCCTTATTAGGTTTGTAAGGCTCTTACCAAGCACACTTTTTCCTACCCTTGTGAGGTGCAAACCATCTCCCAATAGAAGAGCTTCATCCTGAAAGCATAAGCCATGGTCCAAAAATCCAAACTTTTCCTGATGACACCATGTACATAGCCACTATTTATTTGCAGGATTCTTCTTTTCCTTCCTAAGCCACACCCTTCAACAGGAAGAACTGACGAAAGCACAACCTGTGTTCCCAGATCCCTCACCTTTTTACCCAGAGCCACATAGTCTCTTTGTCAGACCCCTGACCGAGTTACTCTCAACAACACTGTCTTTAGCAGAAGATTTGTTTATTGAGAGAAATAAGCAAGGTCCAGGTTAAAGCATCTTTGTGTTAGAACTAATGATTTTGGTGAGTACCAGGTTAATATAGGCAATTTGAAATGACCCCCTCCCCAATAGCAGGGCACACACCCACACATCACACTCAACGCACCTGTCCTGGATCCTCCCGAGGCTCCTGGGAGGACCCAGGTTTCTTGGCCGTCCCCCCATTGGCAGCAACACCCCCAGCCTCACAGACGGATTCCCCACTCACTGGAATGAATGCCGCCGCTCTGGAGGTGGCAGGAGGTTGCAATGGCAGCTGGCACATAGAGGAGGCACCGGCAGATGGCCAGGGGCTGCAGGAGAGTGCCACTGCCCCAGCCCATCCAGGGAGCAGCGGGGCCTAAAGAACTGGGGAGAGGCACCGGCCGCAGGGGAGTGCAGCGTTGGGGAGGCAGGGCGGCAGGACATGGCCCAGGCTGATGAGCCGCAACTCGACGCTGGTGCTCCAAGTGCAAGGGTGGGGGAAGGGCTAGAGGAGGATCCCATTCCTGTTCCCAACCTTTATCTGCATATTTTTATAGTCCTTTTTCACCATTTCCAATGTGTTTGCAATCAATGGCCAAGCTTCACACAAAGAGTTCCACCAATCGGCCAGATTACCAGAAGTGGGGGTGTGTGACTCCAGTGATGGTAAGGGAACTCCCTCATACCCCCCCCATCGCCATGAATGGAGAGACCCCCGTGGAAGAGTGTACAGCATTGTTATAGCTATATTCAGCAAAAGGTAACAAATCCACCCAATCATCTTGCTGGTAGTTTGTGTAACAATGTAAGAATTGTTCCAAAATTTGATTCACCCTTTCAGTTTGCCCATCTGTCTCTGGGTGATAGGCACTACTTAGGGTGGCCTCCACCCCCATAATGTCCAGGAGCTCCCACCAGAACTTGGCAACAAATTGTGTTCTGCGGTCGGAGACTATCTTATGCGGAATAGAATGGAGTTTTACAATATGTCCCATAAAAGCTTTGGCCAAGGACTTGGCTGTGGGCAACTGTTTAAACGGGATAAAGTGGGCTTGCTTGGAGAACGTGTCTACTACCACCCAAATGACTGTTTTTCCTTTACTGAGAGGGAGGTCATAAAATCCATAGGTATGACTTCCCAGGGTCTGGTGGGGGTCTCAAGCGGTTGCAATTGACCTGGGGTCTTGCCTCCTTGCCTCTTGCACATTAAACAGATATGGCAAGAGGAAACATAATCAGATACATCCTTTCTCATATGTGGCCACCAAAATTGTCTTTGGAGTAAATTAAAAGTCTTAAGATAGCCAAAATGACCCGCTAATTTGGACTTGTGGGCTGCATGCATAACATCACCCTGTAACAACTTGGGCACGACTAATTTCTCCTCCTGAAACCAGCAACCTTTTGAGTCCCAGGTAAGACGTTCTATGCTTTGCAATTTTTTTATTTCGGCCGGGGTGTATGCATTAACACATTTAAAGATCCATTCATCAGTTCTTGGCTTCCCAATTTTCCTGGTTTGACTGCAAGTTACAACTGCACCCCCCCCAGCTGCTCAGGAGTGAACATTGAGTCTACCACTGGATCTTTCCAGCAATCATGTTGGGGGAGGTGAGAGAGAGAGCGTCAGCCAGGGAGTTTGATTTTCCCAGGAAATGGCATAAAGTAAAGTTAAACTTGGAAAAGAAATCAGCCCAACACAATTTCTTGGCATTCAGAGTGTGTTGTGTTCAGAGAGCTTCTAGATTTTTGTGATCAGTCCAGACCTCGAATGGGACCCGAGCCCCCTCTAACCAATGTCTTCATGTAGTGAGGGCTAAGCGAATAGCCACTGCCTCCTTGTCTCATACTGCCCACTTTTTTTCAGTGTCTCCAATTTTTTTGGACACATACGCTAGCGGGTGCAGTTTGCCATTGGCACCTTATTGCAATATGGCCCCCCTGGCCACATCCGAAGCATCTACTTGAACAATGAAGCTTTTGTTTTCATCAGGGTGCACCAAAATAGGTTTGGATGTAAATAAAGTCTTTAGCTCCTCGAACACTTTTTGACATTCAGGAGTCCATTGCAACTTGGCTCCTGGTTTTGCCGCATCATCTCCCTTCCCCTTGGTTTTTAGTAAGTCAGTAAGGTATAAACTATATTTGGCAAAGTTATTGATAAATGAGTGGTAAAAGTTCATGAATCCTAAGAAACTTTGCAATTGTTGACGGGTGCAAGGAACACCCCACTCCTTAACAGCCGTCATTTTTGCAGGGTCCATCTCTAAACCCCTAGGGGAGATGTGGTAGCCAAGGAAATCAATCTCTGTCTGGTGGAAATTGCACTTGGAATAAATGCTTGTGAAGGACTTCATTAATTAAGTTCATAAAGATGCCTGGAGTGCCTTGAAGTCCGAACAGCATCACCAAGTACTCGAATTGCCCCAGGGGGGTATTAAAGGCAGTTTTGTGTTCATCTCCCTCCCAGATGCACACTCAAAAATAAGTGTCCCGCAGGTCCAGTTTAGAAAATATTTTGCCTTTAGATGCCTCTGTTAGGAGGTCTTTTATCAGTGGCAGGGGGTAGGCGTTCTAGGCTGACACTGCGTTCAGACCCCGATAGTCCATGCATAGCCTCAATCCCCCGTCCTTCTTTTTGTGAAACAGAACGGGGGCCACAAAAGGGTACTTGGCTGGCCTAATGAAGCCGTGCTGCAAGTTCTTATCAATAAAATGGTGCAGCTCAACTTGTTCTGCAGGGCTCATAAAGTACAACTTCCCCTTAGGCAATTTTACCCCTGGCAGTAATTCAATAGCGCAATCCATGTTATGGTGTGTGTGTGTGGGGGGGGGGGGTAGTTCATCCGCTTCAGTTTCCATAAAAACCTCTCCTAAATCCTGGTATGCGGTAGGTATTTGTAATAGATCCTCCTTAGCTAGGCATAACTTTTTGAGAGCAGGCTCTGTTCCCCACTCAGGGTGCCACTTGTGATGCGCACAGTCCATGGCCACCCAACGTATCCTCCCCTCACTCCACATGATGTAAGGATCATGGGTGCTCAGCCAGGGGCTCCCCAACACCATTGGGAATTGGGCATGTGGGGTGATGACAAAAGTTCTCTGTTCCCAATGTTCTCCCACCCCCCCCAAGCACATCAACTGAGTCTCAAAAAGGCACAGCTCCTTCATCTCCGATCCATCCATTTGGGTGAATTGTAGGGGCTCTTCCAATGAATTTACTCCCACCACCAACCCGTCCACCACAACTGGGCTGATCAGGTCTCAAGCACACCCCGAGTCAATTAGCACTCGCACTTTCAAGTGTGTGCCCGTCTTGGGGACAACTAAAGTCACGACCACATACAAAAGGGGTGCAGGAGAGCTCACTGCTTTAGGCACTGGGGAAGGAGGGATCTGTTGCTTTGCGCTTTTCAGAACAGGTCCTTGTTGTTTCCTACCAGCAATGGAGGGTCCACGGTCGCTGCTTTCTCTCCCTCTGGTTGGATGTCAAGCTGGAGTGCTCTGGCCTTCCCACCCAGCGGAGCCTTCACTGGCCTGGAGAGGGAGGACCCTGCTAAAGTCGCCGCGGTGGTGGGCTGGGAAGTCCCCCATACTAGGTGGCAACTACAGAGTTTCTTAGGATTCACCAATTTTTATCGCTCATTCGTCAATAACTTTGCTCAATATAGTTTGCCTCTTACTGATCTGTTGAAAACTAAGGGGAAGGGGGCTGAAGCAACGAAGCCGGGTGCTCAGCTAAATTGGACCCCAGAATGCCAATGAGCTTTTGATGGACTAAAACAGTTATTTACTTCAGAGCCCATTCTAGCACACCCTGACAAAAGTAAAAAAATTGTTGTGCAAGTGGATGCTTCCGATGCAGCAATGGGGGGAGCAGTCCTGCAAGAAGGTCCTGATGGCAAACTTCACCCGTTAGCGTATGACTCTAAAAAGTTTGGGGACACTGAACGCAATTGGGCTGTCTGGGATGAGGAAGCCGCAGCCATCCGCCTTGCTTTAACAACATGGAGGCATTGGCTGGAAGGGGCTAGACTACCTTTTGAAATCTGGACTGATCATAAGAATCTGGAGGCTTTGCGTACTCACAGGACTTTAAATGCAAAGCAAATCAGATGGGTGGATTTCTTTTCTAAATTTAATTTTGTTCTATGCCATTTTCTGAGAAAATCCAACTCTTTAGCCGATGCCCTCTCCCAACTACCTCAACACAATTCACGTAAAGACGAGGTAGTAGAGACTGTTCACTCCGACTCAGTTGGGGGGGGGGGGGGGGCTGTGGTGACTCAGAGTTGGAAGAGAAATCTAGAGGCTCCTAAGCCATCCGAATGGACTATAAAATTTGCTACAGCATATACAGGTGCCGAAAACAAAGAATTTCAGGTGCTCCCTTCCTTAACCCGGGGCCTGGACAATTGCTGGTTCAAGGAAACGAAATTGATAGTCCCCGCTTCATTGAGGGGGGAGATCATGCACGCTGCCTATGAATCTAAATTGTCTGGACATTTTGGTTATTTAAAAACGTTAAATTTGCTACAGAGACAATTTTGGTGGCCTCAGATGAGAGGGAATGTGTCGACTTATGTGTCCTCTTGTCAGATCTGTCTCATGGGGAAGCAAAGGGGGGGGGGGACCATCGGGACTCTTACAGCCTTTAGAAACCCCTAGCCGACCTTGGGAGACCATTTCTATCAATTTTATAACAGACCTTCCTCCCAGCCAAGGAAAAACGGTAATCTGGGTGGTGGCGGACACTTTTTCTAAACAGGCTCATTTTGTCCCATTTTAAAATTTACCTACTGCTAAGACTTTGGCAAAAGCCTTCTTAAATCAGGTGATTAAATTACATAGAATTCCAAGAAAAGTGGTTTCCAATCATGGATCCCAGTTCATTGCCAACTTCTGGCAGGAGCTACTGGAGATTATGGGCATCAAACCCGCCATGAGCAGCGCTTATCATCCTGAGACTGATGGCCAAACTGAGTTAATCAAATTCTTGAACAGTATTTAAGATGCTATACCAACTACCAACAGGATGACTGGGTAGATCTCTTGCCCTTTGCAGAATATAGTTATAATAATGCTGTGCACTCCTCTACAGGAGTTTCCCCATTCATGGCTGTAGGGGGTTTTGAAGGAGTTCCATTACCAAGTTTGGCACCGGCTACAAATCCATCCACTGAATTTGCCAGCTGGTGGAACTCTCTCCGAGAATCTTGGCCACTAATTGCAAAAACATTGGAAACTGCCAAGGCAAACTACAAAAAGCACGCAGACAAGGGTAGAACACTGGGATGGGAACTTTCTCCCGGGGACTCGGTCTACCTTTCCACAAAAACCTTAAAGGGCTGCAACCTAGCAGAAAATTAGGGTGGAAGTATGTGGGTCCTTTTCTGGTGGTCCGATGCATTAACAATGTGACTTTTGAACTTAAATTGCCAAAATCACTAAGATTTGTTCACCCCGTTTTTCATTACAGTCTGTTGAAGAAAGATCCGGGACCAAATCAGTGGAGACCCTTCTTTTCCTCTCCTCCTCACTGATGAAGGATGACGAGCCTCATTATGAAATAGACCAAGTTCTGGAGTCCAAATTAAAAAGGGGTCAATTGTTTTATCATATTAAGTGGTTGCATTTTGGTCCTGAAGAAAATGAATGGGTTGAGGCTCCTCATGTACATGCACCTGCCAAAATTCGTGCCTTCCACAAACTGTACCCGTTAAAACCTAAGGGGTAGGGAGGGTCTTCTTTGGAGAGGGCAGAATGTCAGGTACTCTGCCATTTCCCGGGCGGGAACTCAACCGGGGACCCCACCCGCAGGAATGTGCTCATGTGCTGTTTAGCTGTCTGGCATTCTTATCACACCCCGCTTCTGCTTGCTTCGCTCCCAGCTTGCTCAAGGTCTGGGATGAATCCTCCCTAATGTGCTTCGCTCCCAGCTTGCTCAAGGTCTGGGATGCATCCTCCCCAATGTACTTCGCTCTCAGCTTGTCCCAGCTGGCTCAAGATCTGGGATGATTCCTCCTAATGTTTTGCTCCTTTGCAGCTGCCGTCGAAAACAAGTAGTAGAAGTTCCTTGGGAACAAAAAGCATAATAAAATACTAGTCGCCATTTCTGTGAGAAACCTGTTTAGGGGCTGGAGTCACTATTGACACTCTATGATTGGTGTAGACGTAATGAGGGGGATTACAATTGCTTAGTATAATACTAACTGTTTGTTTACAATAAAGTCATTACTAACAGGAAAAGTGTAACCATTCCAATTAGAACCTCTTTGCAAATAAAGGACTTTCTGATTAAGAAGACCTGTTGCAGACTGCATCTTTTGGGACAATCTCACACTTGGCTGGATCCCTATCAAAAGTAGCCATCAGCAACTCATGGGTGATCGGTCTTCGGTCCACCCCAGGGGCAAGTCCTGTGGGAGCCAGTGGCACTGGTCCTGGAGCCAGGGGACCCCCTCCTGGGGGCTGTTGGCCTGGAGGGGGGGCCAGAGGACCCGGTGCAGGCGTGGGAGCTGGAGCAGCCACGACCCTCTGGATTATTGCCAGCAGCCCTTCTGGGAGTGCAGCCATCTCACGCTGCAGCAATTGCTCCCAAGCTTCAAGCCGACAATCCATGTGGGACCACATGTCCCCAAACGCTGGCTCTCTCAGGTGGCCAGAATCTCTCTGCCTGATGGGGAGGATGCATGCCATCACTGGGGATCAGGCCCCAGTCCCATAGCTGAGCCCTGTCAACATGGGGTCCAAGTCTTAACAGGTTCATTCCCAAACAAAGTCCATGAGATCAACCCAGGAGGTGGTAGTGACCACTACCTCCTCTTCCGTAGACATGGGCACTCCTGAGTCCATAGTGACTGGGGGTTCTTCTCTGTCTTCTGCCATGGCAGGAACAGGTGATTTCCCCAAATCAAAGATTACTGACTGACTGTGAGAGCCCAATAGATTTCAAACCAAAAACAAAGGGTCTTAACCAAGAACTTATTTTATTTGTTGGTGGATCCACTAGTACACACTTGTTGAGTCAGTAATTGAGGGTTGAGGCGGTTACGGGTACAGTTATAGTATATTCAAACTGCAATGTAGCAAAGATATCGACCAATAATTACACAATGAAAAAAAGGCACCCAAACCCCTGGTTTGTTTATTCCCAGAGAGAAAGGCGGGAAGTAAAAGCGGGTTGCACTTGCAGGAAAATTTCCAATTAGCAACATAGCCCGTGAGAAGACATAGTCAAGGCCATAGATAAGAAGGTTACAGCAGCAGAGGCATAAGTAAGGGGAAAGAGCACATTCCGCTGGAGGAGAGGAGGAAGCACGTAGTCAGATAGTCGCATCCCACCTCCCGGGCAGGAAATGTCAGATTCTGACAATGGCAAGGAGAGAAAGCGAGAGAGAGAGATGGGGAGAAAGCTGAATCCAGGTGGAGGCAGGGAGGTGTTGCAACCTCCACTGTACTCCGCATCTGAGGCCTTCACAAAACCCCTCCAGGATTCCTGCTTGGACTCCCGGGACCGCACCCCCCTTCCCCCCCTGCGGATCTCCATGCTGGCCCAGTGCTCATCTACAGCCCACCCGGGAAAGGGAACCATGGCCCTGAGGACACCCCGAGCCAGGAGGGGGCAGTGTCGCCATGGCCACAGGCAGCCCACCCCCAGGGACTCCCCAGAGGTGGCGACAGCACCTAAATACTACATCGACCCCCCCCTCCATGGGAACGCAGTATCCCACTATCTATAAAGCAATCAGGCTCCAAAAAGTCTCCATGCATCCCCCCCCCCCCCCAGGGAAGGGGAGGTGTCATCCTTGGGAAAGTTATGCTGCTAAGAGCAAACGGTTCACACATACTTCTATCACCCCCCTCCCCGCAGGAATTTCCCTTCCCCCTTTTGTTATGGCAAACAGAGCTGGGCGCGAAGTTTGACACTCTTTTAAGATGTTCTGGGCTGTGCCAGGCGGTATCATTTGTTCCCCACGGATGAGCAATAAAGGATAATAATCCATGGGCTTGATGAGTCTTCCCACCCTTTCTGTTGCATGCACCTGATAGACAGCATACTTCTCAAGCTGACAATTCTGGTTGGCACACTTTAGCCTCTACCCCTCTCAGCAGGGAACCCCCAATTACCAACATGCACCTTCTTCTATATTGGGAGCAGAAGCTCGAGCTGTCTCATCCACAGGAACCTGAGAAATTCCCTTCAAGCTTCATGGAAGCTGGGGGAATACCCCTTGTCCCAGTGGCCCAGAATCAATATCTGTGGGGAGATCCCGGAACCGGTTGCTTAGCCACAGAGGCTCAGAATGTCTTCTGATTTTCCTGCTCCTGTGGGTTACATTTTTCCATGCACCTTCCTCCTCTGTTGGGTGCTCCTCCATTTTCTGAGATACCTTTCCCTCCTCCTCCTGTTGCCCTCTCAGGACTGCTTCATGCACTCTGTCCATGAAATCTTCACCCTCTGTTATAAACTTGAGTGTGGACAAGTGTGCCTCAAATGCCTGTAACTTCTCCTACAGTAGGGCTACCGACTAACACTTGCTGCAAGTGTAATTGCTGTTACCCTCAGGTAAGAATCCGAACATGCTGCAGACTTTGCATGTCACTGCCTCAGCTCCCTCATCAGCCTCGCTGCTGCAATCCATTTCAAAATCAGTTCAGTTTATCGTGCACTTCCCTGATACTCCCTGTCCAAACTGCCTCTCAAGTCTTATGAAACATTTGCAGAAGCAAAAAAGCTTAACAAATATAGGATGTAAGAGCTACTCCGCTTCCTACAGGGCCCCTGGGCCAGACCCCCAGGCTAAGAGCCACAGGGCAAAAGCCACAGGGCAGAGGTTGTGCCTCCGAGGAGTCTTACACAATTCAAGGCTCACCCAGCAGAGGGTGGGGCTGGCCGTCAGCCCCAGGAAAAACTGCTAAAAGCTGCAATCAGTTACATCCAGGCAAAAGAGACAAACCGAAACCGCACTCCCTCAAACAGGCACTACTCTCCAACAGGCTATACACACCCACACAACCTCAAACACTGTCCTCACACGCAGTAACCCCAGCTAAATCTCCTCAACAGTCAAGGAAAGGCAAATAACTTAGCCTTTCTTTCTATCTATCAGATCTCACCGTTGTTATACACAAAATTGTTAGAACTTTTGTTCTTTGTTAGAGAAAAAAATAATATTAATCAGATTGATGAATCTTGCTTCTGGAAAAAGAGAGACAGCTTCCTTTGTAGTTTAAAAGTATTTATTACTAGAGGGTAGGGATAACAGGAATATTATGAAATAAACAAAACATGCTTTCTAAGGAGCAACATAGCTCCGGTCTAACTCCTACAACATCCTACACGAGACTGGTGAGATTACAATGGAGAATCTCTTCTTCTTCCTGACCTTAGAGAGGAAGTTACTTGTAAACACAAACCAATCAGCATAGCAATAGCCTATCTAGATTCATGGGCTTTTCCAAGGTTGGCTGGCTTCCAAAGCTCTTCTGGGTCAGTCTGAAAAAGCACTGAGCTACACAAAGTTTAACTCCATAATGGCTGAATGGCCAGGTCTTGTTCAATACACTCATTTTCCCAACAAAAATAACAGACCAGGAATCTGTATTTGTTATAAACCAGGAATCTGTAAACCATGTGTAGCAATGGGGCAGGCAGAATGTGGATTTGGAGAGTTTGGAATATACATGATTTGAAATGCCTCATCCTATAGCAAAGTCAAACCCAGACTCTTTCCAAATTTTTTCCAGGGCTCATATCATCTTGTATTGCAGTTCATCTCCATTTCCCTACACTTGCTTCCATTTCCCTTAATTGACCTGGCAGTGAGGCAGTCACAGTAGGGTTGCCAGCTCTCAGTTGGGAAATACCTGAGATTTTGGGAGGTGGACCCTGGGGCAGGCTGGGTTTGTGGAGGGAAGTGAACTCAACAGAGTATATTGCCATAGAGTCCACCCTCCAAAGCCACTTTTTGCTTGGGAATGGATCTTGGTTGTCTGGAGATCAGTTGTAATAGCAAGAGATCTCTAGATGCCACCTGGAGGCTGGCAACTCTACTCATAGGAGTGGAAGCAAGGTCTCCTTAGTTCCTGCCTTCTCTACTGGTATCTAAACTAATACATTCCAGTGCAAGGAAATCTGGGAAAGGTAGTTTTCTAGATCTCCTGAGTTACAAGGTAAACCTGTGATGAGTTATGGAAGTTAGTAGCAGCACAGGCTATAAAAGATCCTGGTTGAAGGGTGAAGAATAAAACTTCTAGCTTTTTAAGTGTCCATAAAGCTTTATGCAACTGGCAAAACTGCGGCAACTGAACTTATTTCAGCGTCTTTTAAGGCCACTCTTTCTAGCTGCAATAAAATAGCTTTTAAGACCATCAATCAGTGACTGATCCATGAATGATCTAAGAGGCTCATTTCGACAAATTTGCTTGGAAATACGACTGCACAGTCTAATAGAGGTTCAGACAGTTTGTGAAAAGAATTCCCACATTACATTTTAGTGAAGCGGTTGTTAAGTAGAGCTGACTGTTCTCACTTGAGACGGAGTTTTTCTTGGATTGGCAACTGTGGGTGTCACCCTCTGTAAGGCTTTAACCAAAGACTAGATTCTTACACTTCATCGTGACTCCAAAATGCTAAGATGCTATTTCATCCATTTATCTCTGTCTTCTTATATAATACAATCTACTTGAAACTGCCTTCTACTGAGTCAGACACTTGTTCCATCAAGGTCCGTATTGTCCTACGCAGCCTGGTAGCGGCTCTGCAGTGTCTCTGGCACAGGTCCTTCACATCTCCTGCCATCTGGTCCTTTTTTAACCTGGAGATGCCAGGGGTTGAACCCGGGACCTTCTGCATGCCAACTCTTCCACTGAGTCACAGCCCCTCCCATCAGTCCAGTTCCTCCTGAACCCCTTTGTTCCAACCTGTGTGGTGCCTGAAAGTGGACATGGAGAGATCCATGGCCATACTGGTGTCCCCTCCAAAAAAACCCACATACATTTAAAATCAGCCACAGGAACCTGCAAAATAGATTATACAGCTTGCTTTTCAAAACCCTGAAGCTGCTTTTCTGCTGCTCAGGCAAAGGATTATAGACCCCCCACCCCCAATTAATAGTAGTTTCAAAGTGGATTTAGACTGGAAAATTGGGGAACATATAAAGCTGGGTCACATCTGTAGTCGATCAAGGGCAGTCTTGCCTGCTCTGACTCGCAGCGACTGTCCAGGGTAGAGTTGCCAGCTTCTGGCTGTGAAATCACTAGGGATTTGGGGATAGAGTCTAGGGAGGGACTACAGTATGATGGTATGCTATAGAGTCCACCCTCCAAAGGTTGAGGGATCCAATCACAGATTTCCTACACGGCAACTGTTTGTACCAGGAGAACAAAGGGATAAACACGAGAGGCTGGCAGTAAGCCTGAGTTTCTGGGGGCATTTGTGTGGCTGCTTCTAGAAACACAGATATGCAAGTGGGGGGCCTGCAAGACTTGTGGAGGGGGAATCCCTTATCCCACCCACTGCTGTGCTGGCAAGGCTCCAGGCCTCACCACCTAAACCAGAGCCCAGCAGCTGGTCTCTGCTGCTGCCCCCAGGCTCGTAGCAGCTGCTGGTGTCTGCCACTGTGGCACCTGGTGTGAGACTTCTGATAAGATCCAATAAGCCAGGCCTTGTATTGTAAAACAAAGTCTTTATTTATTAATGGTCTTTCAGGAAACACTTGCGTTGTTAGTGATACCACATACAGAATGTGAGGAACTGATATACTGTATTCAAACAGGAGTAAAAAGTCAGGTACCAATCAGAATAAAAATATCAAGCGCCAAAATTTGCTACCATTACTTTCTCAGAGAAAAAGGCGTGTAAGCTGAGCTAAATTCCCATCCCCGACCCTGTGTTTAATCTACATGCATTCCCACGCAAAAGACACCTGGAAAAGTGGAGGCCCAGTTGCCAAAGGTTACAAGTGGAGCAACAGAGATAACTGAAGTCTAGTAAATAGATGAGTTCACTCTGAGGAAGGAGGGGTAAGGAGGAGGGGGGGGAACTGACAGAAGGGAAACCGATGCCGTTCTCCCGCTGGGACCTAAAAAGGGACTGGGAAAAAGAAGCAACCATGACAGGGAACCTGACATCCTGCCCCTCCCAAAATCACCCCCCACCCAGTTTAGCAGGATAACGTTTGTGGAAGGCACGAATTAACTGAGGAGCATGAACATGGTCAGCAGCCACCCACTCATTACATTCAGGACCGAAATCCACCCATTTCACAAGGTAAAAAAACCGTCCCCGTTTAAGTTTAGAGTCCAAAATGCTGGATATCTCAAAATGCAGCTCCCCCTCCTTCATCAGAGGAGGAGGAACTGAAATCTCCGGACGCCAGGAGTTCAGCCCAGGGCTTTTCTTCAGCAAGCTGTAATGGAAAACAGGATGAACAGAGTTCAGTGATTTAGGCAGTTCAAGTTCAAAAGACACAGGAGAAATTTTGCACAGGACTTTGAAAGGACCAACGTATTTCCATCCCAATTTCCGGCTCGGCTGCAAGCCCCGAATGTTTTTTGTGGACACATAAACCGAGTCCCCAGGCTCCAGCTCCCAACCAGGAGCCCTATTCCGGTCCGCATATTTTTTGTAGTCTGCTTTAGCCCGATCCAGTGTCTTGGCAATAAGGGGCCAGGATTCCTGCAGGTTTGTCCACCAGGATTCAAATGGAGAGGGTGGAGTGTCTTTAGGGGGTATGACATTTGGCAATGGGTTACCTTCATACCCCCCCACTGCCAGAAAAGGGGACACCCCTGTGGAAGAGTGCACTGAATTATTGTAGCTATATTCAGCAAAAGGGAGCAAGTACACCCAACTATCTTGGTGGTAGTTTGAGTAACACCTCAAAATTTTTTCCAGGATTTGATTAGTTCGTTCGGATTGTCCATCAGTTTCTGGGTGATAAGCAGAACTGAGTGCGGGTTCAATAGCCATAGTTTTTAAAAGCTCCCGCCAAAAGTTGGCAACGAACTGGCTCCCCCTATCGGATACTACACGTCTAGGGAAAGAATGAAGTTTCACCACGTGATTAAAAAACACCTTGACCAGATCCTCAGCTGTAGGCAATTTCCTAAACGGGACGAAGTGTACCTGCTTGGAAAATAAATCCACCACCACCCAAACTACAGTTCTCCCTTTGCTGGGTGGCAAATCAGTAATGAAGTCCATAGAAATGACCTCCCAAGGCCGGGAGGGGGTGGGAAGGGGTTGTAAGAGACCTGGAGGTTTTCCCCCTCGTTTTTTGCACATCAAGCAGGTTTGGCAAGACGTCACATAATCTGAGACATGTTTCCGCATTCGCGGCCACCAGAACTGTCTTTGAAGCAAGTTTAATGTTTTCAGATATCCAAAATGTCCAGAAAATTTAGACTCATGGCAAGCACTCAAAATAGACAGCCTAAGAGAACTGGGGACTGCCAACTTCGAGCCTTTATACCAGCACCCATCTGGTTTAAGTTCCAAACCCTCCTCCCCACTCCATTCATCCCGATCCTGCTGGGAATACTCCATAGCGCATTTTGTAATCCACTCAGAGGAAGGAGCCGGGGTGGATTGCTGCTTTTGGCTGCAGGTGACAACAGCCCCACTAAGTTGCTCAGGCGAAAACATGGAATCGAACACTTCTTCCCTCTTAGATTCATGCTGGGGAAGCCTGGACAACGCATCTGCTAGGGAATTAGACGTCCCAGGGAAATGGCGCAGTTTGAAATTAAACTTGGAAAAGAAATCAGCCCACCGGAGCTGCTTAGCATTTAAAGTTCTATGACTGCACAGCGCCTCCAGGTTTTTATGATCAGTCCAGATTTCAAACGGCGTCTGCGCTCCCTCCAACCAATGTCTCCAGGTGGACAGAGCTAAGTGAATTGCGGCTGCCTCCTTGTCCCACACCGACCAGTGTCTTTCAGTCTCATTGAATTTCTTAGAAACATATGCTAAAGGGTGCAGCTTCCCATCCTGTCCCTTTTGCAGGATTGCTCCCCGCATTGCTCCCATCAACATGCACAATGAATTCTCGAGTCTCATCGGGGTGCGCCAGGATGAGCTCTGAAGTAAAAAGTCTCTTAAGCTTTTCAAAGGCTGCTTGACAGTCAGGTGACCAGTTCAGCTGCTCACCTGGTTTACCAGCATCGGGACCCTTCCCTTTTTTTAAAAAAATAGATTGGTTAAGGGTAGGGTGACTGTAGCAAAGTCCTTTAAGAATGTTCTGTAAAAGTTGCAAAATCCTAATAGGTTCTGAAGTTGTTTGTGTGTACGGGGGGCTTCCCACGTTACTACCGAGTCCACTTTGGCAGGGTCCATCTCCAAACCACTAGGGGAGATGCGGTACCCCAAAAAGTCAATTTCGGTACAGTGGAACTCGCATTTTGACAGTTTGGCACATGAGTGTAGACAACACTTCTCTCATCAATTTAACGTGGGAAGGTTTATCTTGGGAATAAACAATGACATCATCTAGATAACAAAGGACCCCCTTAAATAAATGCTTGTGCAACACCTCATTAATTAGGCTCATAAAAACTCCGGGAGCTCCAGCCAATCTGAAGGGCATAACCATATATTCGAATTGCCCCAGGGGGGTATTAAAGGCAGTCTTATACTCATCCCCCTCCTTAATGCGCACTCGGAAATAGGCTTCTCGTAAATCCAGTTTGGAAAAAATCTTCCCCTTAGCCGCCTCTGCCAACAAGTCTTTTATCAGGGGCAAAGGGTAGGCATTGGAAGCGGAAACGGCATTCAGCCCCCTATATTCTGTGCCAAGCCATAAGACACTGTCCTTCTTTTTCTAGAAAAGAATAGGGGCGGCAAATGGGGATTTCGCTGGGCAAATGAAACCCTCCCCTCCACTTCCTTGCTGGGCCCAGTGTAGCTCCCAGGCTGCACAGTCACTGCTGCCAGGCCCAGCACTGCTCCTGGGATGCACAGCCACAGCGAACAGGTCCAGCATGATTCCTGGGCTGTGCTGCCACCACCACCAGCAGGCCCAATGTGATTCCCAGGGTGCGCCACCGCTGGCCACAATGTAGCTTCCAGTCTCTTTCAATGAATACCAGAGGCAGGTGCGTTATCTGCAGTTATCCAGATAACACCGTTTTATTTTGGGGGAATTAACCCCCCTATATGTATTTTTCAGATGTCAGATTTTTCTGCAAACTTGGGGGGGGGGGGTCACCCAAGTTTGCAGAAAAAATTGTTTTGAGTAAGTGTGGCCACAATCCACAGATTTAGATATTTTGGGAAATATAGATCATTATTTACCTTACTGATACCCCTCCTTTCTCCCCAAGGGGAAATGAAAACATTTTACATCATTCTCCTGTCCTCCATTTTATCCTCAACAACCCTGTGAGGTAGGTTAGGCTGAGAGTGGGTGACTGGCCCAAGGTAACCCAGCTGGCTTCCATTGCACAAGTGCCACAGATCCTAGTATGACATGTTAACCACTGTGCCACACACTCTCTCTCTCTCGCATTTATTTAGAAAATGTATATGTTTCCTCTCCAGAGGTATTGCTCAGGGTGACTTATAAAATAAGCCACAACACAATCATAATGCTGCATAAAACCATCAAAATTATTACACAGTTAAAAAGCCAGCCAAAGCATAAAAATAGCACAGAAAACATTTAGCATCTTGAAACATACTGGGTTCAGACGCATAGAATGATCAGCTCATAGTTTACGAGTGATTACAGCAAGGAGAAAAGAACACTGGCTATGCCTGGCTGAAGCCCAGTATTTATGCCTGAAAAGGATTACACCCCAAACACACCCCACTCCCAACGATAGGCTATTTACACTCTATTGTTTCCTGATTGGTTTCCTCTAGGATCCCTGTCTCCCTACTGGCCCATTCTAGGATCCTAGTGATCTATTGTTATGAATCCCAAGCTAAGTCCTTTCGCAAGTCAGTTCAGGCTCAGTACATAACACCCCTCCCCCAAAGTTCAGAGCCTCTTCAACTGACGAAGTCCTTTAAGTACGCTGGTTGGCACTGCTCACAGTTCGAGTGGCGTGGTTCCACTGCTGGGGCTGTGGCTTCCAGAGCCATGTTGGGCCAGACCCACAGCTGGACTGGGAGTGGGTGGTGGCGCTGGGACATTGTCGGGGCCATTGGAGGCAGCTGGCGCTGGTGTTCTGCTGGTGGCCTCCGAAGGCTGACCATTGAGTTCCTGTTGAGTGCTGCTGGTGGGCGTGTTCTCCTCTCTCTTTGGCTCCTCTGGCTTAGCAGATCCTCATCACTGTCAGCTGGTGTGGGTATCCCGGGTTCCACGGGGAGGAGATGACTGCAGATCTGGTCTATGTGTTGGTGGAGCCTCTGGCTGTCTTCTGTGGATACCTCATATGAGAGAGGCCTGGTCGCCCTGATAATCTTGGTGGGGACCCAGGCTGGAGTAATTATGTGTATAGATGGGGTCACCTGGGAAGTACCCACGGGAAGTGGTTGATTCTCTGGAGCTGAGCTGTGCTGTGGACCATGGTCTGGGTGTAATTGATCAAGACAGGTTGTGAGGCACCTTCCCATCAGGAGTTCCGTGGGGCTGCAGGTGGTGGTTGTGTTCGGGGTTACCCTCTGGCCAAAAAGGATGATCCTGCAGAGGGACTCCTTTGTTGTTCTCACCATCTGCTCCACCTGTCTGTTACAATGGCATCTGGTATGCCAAGTGTGCTGAAGCTCCACCATAGGGCGTGAATTGCTGCTTGGGACAATGTGGAGGGGACTGGCACCACTTCTAGCCATTTGGAGTATGAATCCACCAGGATGAAGAAGATCTGGCCCTGGAATGGACCCACAAAATTGAGGTGTAGGAGGGCCCATGGCTTGTATGAAGATTCCCACTGATGCACCAGAGCCCTGAGTGGCTCCGGCCAAGATTCTTGGCACGTCTGGCAGCGTTTAACACAGTCCTCAATTTTGCTGTCCATGCCGGGTCACCAAACATAGCTGTGGGCTAGTGCCTTCATACACAAGATTCCCAGGTGTGTTTCGTGTAAGGCTTCTAGGACTTGCCAGCGCAGTGGAGCAGGCATGACCACCCGGCTTCCCCACAACAAGCAGCCTTTGTGGGCTGACAGTTCATCCCTTCAAGAGGAAAATGCAGCAAACTCTGGGGGCTGCCAGCTGGTGGGCCAACACCTCCCCACCCAGTCAAAAATGCAGGAGAGCATACGGTCCTGTGCAGTGTGGCAGGACACTCCGGTTACCTGGATGGGGTGGTCAGGCAGGTCCTCAAGGAGCAGGATCTGGTGTGCAGGTGCCAGGTCCAGATCACAGTAAAGCAACGGGAGGTGGCTGAGGATGTCCACATGGCCCATCACTTTTCTGGGCCTGTGGAGGAGCACATACTGGTAGTCAGCCAAGAAGATAGACCAACAGAGCACCCTGGGGGACAGCATCTGTGGCGTCTGGCAATCCAGAGCCAACAGACCTAGGAGGGGCTTGTGGTCTGTCACAATGGTGAAGGGCCACCCATAGAGGTAGTTGTGAAACTTCTTGACACTCGCCATGATTGCCAGTGCCTCCTTGTCAATCTGTGTGTAGTTGCGCTCGGCAAAGACAAGGTGCAGGAATAGTAGGTCACGGGGACCTCACAGCCATCAGCCAGCTGGTGTCCCAGGATGTCCCCAACTCCATACGGGGAAGCATCATAGGCGAGAACGTCAGGGAGCATCTCGCTGAAGTGTGACAAGACTGTGTTGGAGGTGAGCAGGTTTTTGATGGCCTGGAATGCAGCAGCATACTTCTGGCCCCACACCCAAGGAGATTTTTTATTGAGAAGGTGGTGCAGTGGCTCAGTGATGGCAGCTTGGGGGGCAAGTAGGAATCATAGAAGTTCAGAAGGCCCAAGAAGGAGTTCTGGCTTAGAAGAGGAGGTTGGAGCATTAACGATGGCCCTGTCCTTGTTGGTCATAGGATGGATGCCTTGTGTGCCAACCAAGAATCCCAGGAACTTGACTTGCAGCACCCCCAGGAGATATTTTTCCGTCTTCACCTTCAGGCCAGTGGTGTGGAAACATTGTAGGATGGCACACAGCTGCTCAGCGAAGGCCTTGGCTGTGGGTGCAGCGATCAAAACATCGTTGAAGAACAACTGGACCCCAGGAATCCCTTTAAGGATACAGTCCATTAGATTTCAAAAGATCCCCGGGGCCACACTAATCCTGAATTGCAGCTGGCATACCCAGAAAACACCCCTGTGTGTCACGATCATCTGGGCCTCTGTGGTAGCATCTTCAACGGGAGGCTGCTATTATGCCTGGGCCAGGTCCAATTTGCTGAAAACCTTTGCCCCCACCAAGGATGCCAAAACATGGCTGACTACTGGAATGGGATAAGTGTGGTCCTGCAGGGCCTTGCTTATGGTGCATTTATAGTCCGCGCAGATACGGACGTCCCCGTTGGGCTTCACCGGGGTGACGATGGGGGTCTCCCAGAGGGTGTGTGGCACTGGCTCTAGAACCACTTGCGCTATTAGGCGGTCCAGCTCTTCGTCTGTCTTGGGCTGCAACACAAATGGGGCATGCCTGGCCTTCATATGTATGGGGCATATTGCAGGGTTGAGGTCTAAGGTGACTGGCGGCCTGGTGTAGCGACCAATCATCCCATCTAAATGGCCAGGAACTTGTTGCACACATTACTGAAGTCTGTAGGCCACACGTGATGCACCCCCATCACCCCAATCCCCAGGGGAGCAAACCATGACAGTCCCAGTAAACTAGTAAGCCGCCCTTCCACCACCATCAAATCCAAAAGTCCTTCAAAGTTCTTATACCACACATGGAACTTGCCCCACCCTTTAATGGCCACCGGGTTCTTTTGGAAGTCTCTAAGGGTGAAGCCGGCCTCTGGAGAGTCTCTTTGGATATGATAGAGATGGAGGACCCCGTGTCCAACTCCATTTTGCAAGGGGCCCGCTCTATGAACATGGTTACTTTAATTTTGTTAGGGGTGTCCTGGGGTGGGTAGTACCTGGTGTTGGTGGACGACTGTATTGTGGAGCTCTGTGGATTCCTGGTGCACTGTTGGACGATGCTGGAGTGTTCGGGAGCAACAGACACATGGGATGTGGCCTTGTTTTCCGCAGGTTTGGCAGATTGCATCACGGAAATGGCAGGAATGGTGTTCGTGCTCTTCACTACAGCTGGTGCATGGCACTTAAGTGAGGGTCTTCGTGGGCTGCGGGGTGGTCGAGGATGGTGGACGCGAGTCCCTGCAAGCTGGGCGGCACACCTGCAGTGTTTCTTTCTCATCCAAGGCATTGGAGACCGGGGATGTGGAAGCCTGATGTACAGAGTGGGCCTGGCGATCCTGTTGTGACTTTTCAAAAACTGTGGCCACGCGTAGTGCCTTGTCCAGTTTGAGTCCATTGGTGCCGATGGAGTTTCTGCTCTCGGATGCCCCAGACAAACTGGGTTAAGAGGGCATCCTCTAGATCTGAAAACTTGCAGTTGATGGCCAACCTGCATTTATCAGCCATAAAGTCGGTGGCCGCTTCACCGGACTTTTAGTGGCGCACCAAGAAGTCCATGTGTTTTGCCATCTTGGTTGTTTGAGGCGCAAAATGGTCGGTGAGGGCCTTGATGAGTTCATCGTATGTGGCTTCTTCCAGGGTTTTAGGAGCGATGAGGCCCTGGACTAGGTGTAACGTGGCAATGCTGCATGTGCTGAGCAGGAGTGATTTTTTCTTGTTGGCGTCATCTATGCCTTGGAATTGAATGAAGTACTTTAGTACTTCAGCTGTTCCATCCATGCTTCCCACAGCTCAAGGTGAGCAGGGTTGAATCCCAACTTCACTGCCAGTGAAATATACTGGGTTCAGATGCTTAGAATGATCAGCCCATAGTTTATTAGTGATTACAGCAAGGAGAAAAGAAGACTGGCTATCCCTGGCAGAAGCTCGGTATTTATGCCTGAAAAGGATTACACCCCAAACACACCCCACTCCCAACGATAGGCTATTTACACTCTATTGTTTCTCGTTTGGTTTCCTCTAGGATCCCTGTCTCCCTACTGGCCCATTCTAGGATCCTAATGCTCTAGTGTTATGCATCCCAAGATAAGTCCTTTTGCAAGTAAGTTCAGGCTCAATACATAACACATCCTATCATGATGCTCATTAAACCAGTCCCCAGTAGGGTTGCTAACCTCCCAGTGATGGCAGGAAATCTCTTGCTATTACAGCTCATCTCCAGGTGACAGAGATGAGCCCCTCTGGAGAAAATGGCCTCTTGGGAAGTTGTACTCTATGGCATTATGCCCTAAACCCTGCTCTCCTCAGGCTCCACCCCCAAATGTCCAGGTATTTCCCAACCTGAAGCTGACTTCTTGGGCTAGAAACACATGGTAAAAACCATTTTGAGAAGATCAACCGCTTAATTAAAAGCCTGGAAAAAAAGAAATGCCTTGGCCTGGAGTCTAGAAGAAAGCAAGACAGGTGCCAGGTGAACCTCAAGGGAGAAGGTCATGCCATAACCATGGTGCCCCCACCGAAAAAGCCCTATCTGAGGTCGCCACCCACCTCACCTCTGTTAGGGGTATTTGTATTTGTTTAATATGGCAAAGTTGCACAGATGGGAAAGCACAGAATTATGCACACTAAATGCTCTTCTTTGCAACTGAAGAAAAGAGCTCACTTTCACTGAAGCTTATTTACATCCACAAACATTTACCAGTGGCAGAAAAAGAGACAGAAATCTATTCTGATTAGCACTGTTCCCTATCCCAAATGGCGAGCTATTCCAGCTACACATGTGTGGAAGAATGAGATCCTGGGTCATGTTTTGTTTGCACAGGACCATGTCTTGGACCAACATGTTTCTCGCAAGACCACGAGGTGTGAGAGCAAAGATACAGGAAGAGAAGGAGGAGCCAGAAGGAAGCTTGTAGAATAGAATAGAAAGACACCATGCAGATACCCAGCCTGGTTGTAGAGAAAAGGGGAAGTATAGTGCCCTCTAGTGGCCAGGCATGCTGAGGTACTTTTACTCCAGCAATCTCTGCAGGTGAGGGCATCCAGAACAGGGCCTGGGAGGAGAATGTTGGATGAAATTGACTATAGTCTGATGCACCAGAGCCATTCTTGAATCCTTACTGAGAATCAGTGTGTTGAGTGTTGAACTAGGATCTGGGAGACCCAGTTTTGAACCCTCGCTCTGCTGTGGAAACTCACTGGGTGACCTCTTAGCCTGACCTACCTCACAAGTTCGTTGTGAGGAGAGAATGGAGGAGAGGAGAACGATGCACGATTCTTTGGGAGAGAAAGGCAGGATATAAGAGAAGTAAATAAACAATACATACATAACATTACATGCTTAAAGATCTTCCTGTCTCAGTAGTGGGTGAGATGACAGAGGGTGGGAATGAAGGTACAGGAACAGACAAAGGCCCAATTTGCATCTAGCATTTGCTCTGCTGTCTTACCAAACCCACACTGGAAGAGAAATTCCCCTCTGCATTGCATGCCACTTACATTTTGATTGCTAGTCGTTTGATCTCTCGGTTTTATGGTGGCTGTCTGTATATATTTATGGTCGTTTTATGGCCATTCAGGGCTGACTCTGCAGTCAGTTTGGGGTTGGTTGGCCCAGGGTATTTGAAAATGGTTTTGAGCTGCATCTTTTTTCTGTTCCAGTGTGGGTTTGGTAAAACAACGGAGCAAATGCTAGATGCAGACTGGACCATTGGCTTGTAGATGAGTCTGAAGGAAGCCGTCGGCAGTGGCACTCAGGTGTGAATTGTTAAGGGTGGGGCTTCAAAACATAGTGCAACATTTCTCAATGATTTATAGAATATATTTACTGAGAAGGGTTACCTGCCAAATTCTGGGTCTCCAGGTGAGTAATGCTACTTGTAATACTATTTCTATGTCCACATATATGATATGATGCTTTTCCTGCCCTATTTTGTTCAGTTTAAAATAATGACTCTGAATGCATTTTTTTGTTTGTTTCTTTGCAGCAGCAGCAGAAATCTTGGTCTGAAGCTCCTGTTCCATTAGCGGAAGGAATGTGAGTGCCTCTCTATGCCTTGCCTCTATTTACTGGGATAACATTATGACAGCTATATTTCATCCTCATGAGTTCTGCAGGGGGAATAGCCATTATTTGGTTTTTACAGCAACATTCTTCAGTTGAACAGACTATAGGACAGTGCAGGATATGGCCTACAGAACAAAGATTACCGGGCTTTAGAGACAGGGGTTGCCCTCATAATATTAAAGGCCACATGATCCTTATTTTAATAGAATCTGAAATAATGGGGGCAGTAATAGTTGGTGATGCTTGAAAAACACCTTCCAGCTGGGTCTCTCCAAGCCTATTCTGAATTGTATTCAGCAGTCAAGGAAACATGTGTTGAGGGACCCCCCCTTTCCTGTTTTGTTTTTGGATATAAATAAATAAACTTAAATTGTGGGTGCTAGACATGAATCAGTGTGAATTAGAAATGCTGCAATTTTTTCAGCAAGCCTATTGCTGAGTGTTAAACACATTCGGTTTGAGACTCACAGTCAGGTTGTGAACTGAACACAGATGTGGACAGCTGTCAAACAGAGCTTTCAGAAATGCAGCCATTGAGGGGGGATTACAAACCAATTCTCAGCTCAGTTTGGAGTGAGCTTCTAATGTAACCCCAATCTGCTGTGTTCTGTGAATGCTGAAAAAATACAATTAGAGTTCTGTTCAGCAGCTGCTTGACGGCTGCCCCCCCATTCCTGCAGGTTTTTATGCAATATCAAATCACCTACTACATGGTGTGCTGCAGGGCGAGGTGGGGCCCAGGCCTGTTCTGGGGTAGCCAGGGGTGTTTGTGGCACCAGCAGGCAGGCCTCAGACTGGTAAACGGTGTGCTGCAGGGCAAGGTGGGGCCCAGGCCTCCTCCTCCTCTTCCTCGTCTCTTCCATGTACACAATATATGGAAGCAGGATTCCTCACAGCATCTTTTCCCACCTCCTACCTAGGTAGCATAGAAACTCTCTCCATATCTCTACCCTACACTATCAAGCATGTATTTCTAGAATAAAGTAGATTATTTTGTTTCAAAGTGAAACATGTCTCTGTGTAACTCTGTAGTCTTGCAAGTACATGGTGGATTTGGGACAAGCCGTGCTGTATTAAAGCCAGGTTCGCTCTGCTAAACTAAAGAAGGACCTCGACCACCAGTACCCTTCATACAACAACAACAACAACAAATTTAAGACGACGTTTAGGATCAATATATAGAATTAAAATCCATACATAAGTTATACCATAGATATCTAAGATTATATAAGAATCAATTCATAATAGCATTAGATTTGGCTTTCAGAATTTCTCCCGGAAATTTTGCAACCACTCTAGTAATTTCCACTACCGAGTCATTCAATAAAAACAGACAAATGATCACAACATTCTTAAGATCAATTACCTGGGATAAATTTCCAAATAATTCCCAACGTTAGATGTCATTAAACTGACACTCCAGCATTATATGCTGGATTGATTTTGGAATATTCACACCACAAAGGCAGAGTTTCTCATAAAAAGGGGTTTGAAGATATCTCCCGCAGAGAACCCTAGAAGGGAGTGCGTTCATTCTAGCCAGCATGATAGCTCTACATTGGGAAGGAATCTCAGGATCGTATAAGTAATGGGACATTATCCCAGGCTGCATATCTAAACTTTAAAAAGCAGGAAAGCATATATAAGGCAGCAGGGCAGAGTTTGTGGAATTCCAGTTCCAAGAGCCTGTATTTAATCTAAAATTATATGACTCATCAGACAGAAGTAAGTCATCTACAGCAATCCCAACATGATTGAGTTTGGACATAATTCCATCTAACCAACTTGCATTGTAAGAACCACTCTTTAGATAAGAGAGTAGACTGCCAGGTTCAGCCCTAAAATACATTTTTAGCCAAAATGTAAGTTATAATCCACGTCTTCATTTCAATCAAGAATTGACCCCCTTCATACACTCATGAAGTACCCCTCAAGGACCGGGCAATAATCAAAAATGTATCACCCTCCTTGATACCACATTAGTTCTCCTTGCAGTCTTCAGTGTTTCCTAAAAGGTAATTAAGTGTGGTACATGCTGGGTCCTTGCTTTCGTATTTATACTTACCCATTATTTGTGGGTAAAATTATGGCTCAAAGTTAGGGTTGCCAACTCTGGGATGGGAAATGCCCAGACAACTAGGGGAGGAGCCTGGGCTGGGCAGGGTTTGTAGAGGGGAGAAACCTGCATGGGTTATAATACTATAGAGTTCACCCTCCAAAGCTGTCACTTTCTCCAAGGGAAATTACCTCTCTCATCTCAAGATCAGTCAGAACTCTGAGAGATCGCCAGGCCCCATTTGGAGGTTGTAGCAAAATAAATACCACACAAATTTTCTTCAAAATATATATTAGAACTTTTGAATCATAGTCTACAATAGTTCCACAAAAAATACAATATGTGATCAACAATCAATACAATTAACACTGCATGGTGAAAACTCCTTGATCTTCATCAGGACCACTTAAATAAAACCAAAACCTTCAATAACAGTTCAAAAATGCTTCATTGTAAATGTGACAGCTGTCTAGTCAATTTCAAAGCGGTAATGTGGTTCAGAGGTTGGTCAACTCTAGCCAGAGTGGATGACACATGTGGCATGAGTCACACTTCTTGTCACACATGACATTAGGGAACCAAAGTTCCCAAGCACTTTGAGGCCCAGTTTGGCTCAGGAGTGCTGTGTGAGGTAGGACAGTCTCCGCCCTTCCCACCTGCACCATTTCCCCAAGCCAGAACAACCATGGGGCCCCCATTTGCCCTCCTGTGGGGCAACACTTGCTGCAATCATTACCTATGGAGCACCATAACATCATGCATATAGGTTGCAGTCACACACACCAGATAAAATGGGGGCGGGGAGTGAGGCCATTTCCTTTGGTGAAATTTGACCTGCAGTTGTGTGATCACACAGACTTTTGATATTGCATCCACAGCCCACCACTGCTTGATCAGACACAACTGTGGGTGACTCAGGGTTTTTTTTGCCATTTGTTTCCAATGCACTTACACAAGGAATCGATAAATCGCACCTCCATACTGAGATCTCCCTATGGAATGTGCGGGAGTGTGTGCTGATGCGCATACTACAATGTGGGGGAAAACAACAGCATGGAGTCGGGATGGCCTGATCAGACCATCTCGATGCCATGAGAGCACGCTGAAGTGATCAGATGTGGGAAAGTCCATCTGTGGCCCATAGCAACCTCTTTGCTACCAGACTTTCCAAGGCGTCTTTTAACTCTGCTCCTGCAGTGGAGCAAATTGGGTTGCCGAAGGCTGCGGGGCGCTTCCCAGATGTTGTTGTTTGATTGCGCTCCTTTAATCCACCCGGCATTTGCACCTATGTCGGGGCTAATTGTGCGTGTGATCTCAGCCATAATCTGGTTTCACCTTATAGCACCAACCCAATAAGAAAAGACCTAGAATTTGAGATGTCAGTTCTCTAGGGTAGGATCTATGTTACAAAATGATCCCCACAGTGCAGGTTTTCTCCAGAAGTGACATAGTGCATGCAGTGTCACTGTTTCCCCCCCTCCCCCCAGCGGCAGGCACCAGGAAGGGGGGGAGAATCTGCTGCCCAACTGGGGGTGTGGCAAGCCTACCCACCAAAGATACCTGGTTCTTGTGAATTCACTCTTTTTTTCCTTCATGGTTTTGTATTTCAAACTTTTGTTTGAAATGCCACTTCTTAGCAGCTAATGTTATCCAGCCTCCAGCACATCAAAATACTGAGATGTTTAATCTGCATTCAAGAGATATGTGAAACATTGACCTTTGAGGCTAAATACTGCTCTTCTTTATCAACTGGATTTTATATCATATGCTTTCACTTTCTACACCAAGTAATGCCCTGTGAAAAGCTGTTTATTTTGCCCCAATTAAAAAATGGTGGGTGAAATCTACTGCTGGCTCTGCAAATATTCATGAGAAACATTCACACTTCTAAGGAACAAATGGACAGATTTTGTATGGGGGTGGACATTGATGATAAGAGCACATCACCAAGGCTGTAATTCACTGTCTTAAAAATAACCAAGGCCTCACAGTTTGTTCTCAGGCCATGATCGCAAATTTCACTACAGCTAAGTGCCTTCATCTATTTTAGCCAGATCATGCCTTTTCCCTCAGGCGTTTATTATGCAGAGTAGAGGCAACTTTGCCTTGATAAGGAAAGAAGAAAAATGGTAAAGACAGGACTTATTTCATTTTTTTTTAAGTGCCAAAAATTGCCCTAGCAACTTTTTCTAACAAAGGACTCTCTTCAGATCTCAGAAGCTAATCAGGGTTAGCCCTGGTTAGTACTTGGGTGGGTGATCACCAAGGAAGTCCAGGGCTGCTACACTGTGGCAGGCAAGGGCAAACCACCCCTATTAATCTTTTCCCTTGAAAACCATACAGGTCACCATAAATTTGCTGTGACTTGGTACTTCTCACCACCACCCAAAAAAGGCAACTTTTTCTAAAAAGGGACTCTGACCTGGTTCAGGAGCTGAGACAGTAGCTACTTCCACATGCAAGGAGTCACTACACTGTTTTTATCGCTGATGCAAATCAGAGGCACGAACACTGGCAATGGTGTGTCCACAAATTTATTTGTTTATATCCCTCCTTTTCCCACAAGAGAGACACAAAGTTGCTCTCATAATTTTTCTCTCCTCTTATTCTCACAATAACCCTGTGAGATAGGTTAGAGTGAGAGTGTGTCAATGGTCCAAGGTCACCCAGCAAGCTTTTATGGTGCATTGGGGATTCGAACCTGGGCCTCCCAGATCCTAGCCCAACACCTTAACCACTACACCATGCTGGCTCTCAAGTGGGATGTTTCCTTTGTCTTTTTGAGAAGTACACTTTAGATAGGAAAGAGCAGAGACTGGATAGAGTACTAACTTACTAGCTAAAGGATGGAGGCGGATGGTGCGAGGGCCATCTGCCTCATGATGCCAAGAGAGGATAGTGTGTCCCTCCCGCTCTTGGTGCCTGCAGAGGGAGAGAGCCTGTCTTCACCTGAATGAGAAGAGGAGGAGGAGACGGGATTTATACCCCACCCTTCACTCGGAGTCTCAGAGCGGCTGACAAACTCCTTTCTCCTTCCCCTCCCCACAACAGGCACCCTGTGAGGTAGGTGGGGCTGAGAGAGCTCTTTCCCAAGCTGTCCTTGAGGGAACAGCTGGTACAGAGCTATGGCTTGCCCAAGGTCATCCAGCCAGGTGCAAGTGGAGGAGTGGGGAATCAAATCCGGTTCTCCCAGGTTAGAGTCCGTGCACTTAACCACTACACCAAAGAAGGAAGGGGGAAAGGTCCCTGAGAACACAGTCTGCATTTTAAAGGGGACAGTGGCAGAAGAGTAAAGGCAGAAAGACAGGTCAGTGTGTCTATCTAGCTGTTTAGTCTCTCTTGTCACTCAGTCTGGAGGTCTGAGACAGGGGACATCACGTCTGGAACTTCCAACACCCCCTCTTGATTGACTGTGGCTCAGTTGGACCAACTTCATTCTGTCACTTAGGGCTTCAAATCATCCCCCCCCCCCTGTTTATTGAAAAATTAGTCAGCATTACAACAAAATTCAATAGTTTATGGACATAAACTACAGAGTGGTTTTCAACAATCTCAATACAAGTAAAACTGTGACGCACACCATAAATTTTACCATTGTATATGATTACATTAATTGGCTGGCGTCTTTTAAATGATGGATTGCTCAAACTAAGGGAATGCAATTTAGAAATGTAGACATTCAATGTAGTTGGAGTTTGAGGGTATCAAATCATTTTCCACAAAATATTGTATCATAAGAAACCATGTGCGCACAAATTTAGAATGGACACCAGCTGAATTATGTGGGTGTCTTGTATAGGTATTCACAATTTTGTACATTATGAAATGATCCCAGCATTTATTTTGCCATGTCTCGATATTTGTGGATTAGAGGACTTCCAATTTGCAGCAATCATCAGTCTGGCCATCGCCAACAGCATAGAAGTGGGTTCTGACAGTTGAATTTCTTAATATGCCTCATGTTCAGAAGGAGAACAGATGGGTCTAAGGGGATATCTTGAGATGTTATGTTATTAATTTCTTTAAGCACTTGTATCCAAATGGAATGTACAGATGAACACGACCACAAACAGTGAAAAAAGTAACTGATTTTCCCACAGCTTTTCCAGCAAAGTGAACTGTATTTTGGAAACATATGTTGCAGACGAACTGGAGAAAAATACCACCTCGTGGTGAGTTTAAAGAATTGTAGCTTAACATTGAATACCCTTGATCTATTTGCTGGAGAGTTCCAGATGGAGAGCCAGGGTTAAGTAGTTTAGTCTCTTTGCAGATCTTTGTTCCACAAGAGTCTGTTAGCCATGATGTTGTCCTTTTCCAAACCCAGCAGAGTTTTTTAGATTACTGATAACAGTCCCTTTAAATTATTGGCAAATTTTTCTGCTATGACTTCAAAGTTGGTCCTAGGTCGGGTGAAGGAGCGTATGTCTGCTGTCCACTCCATCAAGCTTTTTAGTTAGTAATATCAAAGCCATAAGATCTTAGCAGGGGTCCTTTCGTAGAAAAAGAGGTGCAGGAGCTCATTAGCATAACTCATTAGCATAACTCATTACCATATGCCACGTCCCCTGACATCACCAGAAGTGTGTCAGAAAGGGAATGTCAGTTTCAGCCCCATTATACCCTATGGGCCATTGAAATCAATGGCAAAAACTCATAGGGTATATGAGGGACTGGAGGAAAGGGGGTTTAAGGGAGAGGCTCCAAACTTGCAGGGTAGCTGCTGGGGCCTCTCTTCGAAATACCCACTAAGTTTCAAGAAGATTGGACCACGGGGTCCAATTCTATGGGCCCCAAACAGATTGTCCCATCCCCTCCATTGTTCTCTATGGAGGGAAAAAATGTTAACTTTTTCCCTACCATAGAGAACAATGGAGGGAATGGGGGCAACCTGTTTGGGGGCCTGTAGAATTGGACCTCCTGGTCCAATCTTCTTGAAACTTGGTGGGCATTTCGAGAAGAGGCCCCAGCAGCTACCCTGCAAGTTTGGAGTCTCTCCCTCAAACCCCCTTCCCTCCAGTGGCTTTTAAAGTTGCTGCCAAATTTCGGTGGGAATTTGGCGGCGAGCTGAATCAGATTAGAGAATCTGATTCAGCCTGTGGCTGCCCTACTGGCCAGTCCTGAGCTGGCGGAGCTTTGCTCCGCCTCGCTCCAGCCCCAACAGACCCCTGGATCTTAGTATCCAACTGGTTTTCAAAATGACTCTTAGGATGAATTTTCCCTTTAGTAATTAAATCTTTCAACCTGCTAAAGCCATTGGAATTCCAGATCGAAAACGCTCTAAATTCCATCCCTGGAAAGAACCATGGTTGAAAGGTATACATTGACAAAGGAGATATCTTTGGGGCTAGAGCCTGTTTCCTTAAGTCCCAGATTTTAAGAGTTGAAGACAAAAAAATGTTTTATTCAATACTTTTGGGTCTACACGACGTAGGCATCCAGATGATCTCTTGGTGAGTGAGTGGGAGAACATAAGATCGCTTGAGTTTGTGATAGTTCTGATGTAACATTCTAAACCACCATTTAAAGAGCAGATGTTTGATAGTAATGATATAATGAGGGTAGTCCTAGACCACCCATGGACACTGGCCTGCTGACATGTCATCAGTTGATTCTGGATTTGGATGAATTCCATAAAAAAGTGGAGAGTGTACGCTGCCATTTGAGCAGATCTGCTTTTGCAATGGAAATAGGTAATGCACGAAATAAAACAGGAAGCAGGGAAATATAAAGCTGTGAATCAGTTGTAAGCCATCTGCCAAAGAAAATTTTAAATTATTCCAGTCCCGTATTTTCCTTTGAACTTCATTGTGAAGCCTATTAAAATTACAATCTTGGCATTTGTGTATGTTGAGGGGAATTTGCACTTTGATATGTCTCCAATCATTTGCAATCAATCTATATTTGAAAGTCTTTTTTAAACTTGGATCTGTTTTCTTCAGAGAGTGAAATTGGGTAGATCTCAGATTTCGTGGTATTTAACTGGAGGCCTGAGATGTTACCGAAGTCTTGAATGATTTTGGAGATGACTGGTAATGATCTTAGAGGGTCAGAGACATATAAGGTCATGTTGTCCGCATATAACATTATTTTGTGCTCAACTCTTGCAATATTTATCCCTGAGAATGAATCATGTCTGTGCAGTTTTTCTGCCAATGGTTCAATGGCTAAGGCAAAAATCAGCGGTGAAAGTGGGCAACCTTGCCTGGTACCCCGAGAAGAGTAGAAGGAGGAGTTTAGGCCATTCACTCTCACCCTGGATCTTGGCTGCAGGTAGATGGATCCAAGATCCTTTAAGAAGTTTGAACCAAAACCCATGTTCTTCAAAAGTGACATCATAAAATATTTCTATAGAGTCAAATGCCTTCTCAAAATCTAAGGCCAGGATTAACTACTTGGATTTCTTCCCATGCAAAATTATGTGTAACATGTGCCATATGTTATCTGTAATCCGTCAGTTAGGAATAAACCCAGCTTGATCTGAAGCTATTAAATCTGGAATTATGGTACTAAGATGGTTTGCAGGTATTGCTGAGAAAATCATAGCATCATGATTAAGCAGTGCTATGGGCCTGTAAGAGGCCAGGTCTATGTCGGCTTTCTTTTTCTTAGGTATTACTGTGATCAAAGACTAAGACTAGGACTGCAACATATGACCTACTTGTAGGGCTGCATTACAAAGTTCCAGAAGTGGGTCAATCAATGAAGAACTAAAAGCCTTATAAAATTCAGCTGGAAGGCCATCAATTCCTGGAGATTTATTTAGTTTAATATGTTTAATTACGTTCTCCACTTCTTGACGCAATATCAGGCTGTCCAAGATTTTGGCCTGATCTGTGGAGAGTGTCTTCATAGGTGAGAGATAGTCCAAAAATGTGGTTATATCTGAAGAGTTTGTGGACATTGATCATAATATTTGGTGAAAGCATTTGCTATGTCTCTTGAGGTGGTATGGCAAACGCCATCCAATGATTTTAGAGCCCCTACTGTTGCTTTTTTCTTCTGTTCTTTTACTCTTCATGATAACACACATATTTTTTGAAGATTTGGGCCAGAATTTTTGTTTTAGAATCAAGAAATTTTTTTAGTCAATTTAATTTTCAGAGAATTAATAACTTTCCATTCTGCTTGAAGTTTGAGATAAACTGAGTTCTTTTCAGACCTCTTATGTTCCTGATCCAATGAAATTATCCAGTTTAAGGTTTCTTGTCATGATTTTTCTGTTTCTTTTCTTAGACATGCAGTTGCTGAAATAATAGATCCCCTCATCACTGCCTTCATTGCATCCCATTTAATTGAGGAGTCTGTTTCGGAATGCTCATGATCTTTCCAGAAGTTTTTGATGTCTTCATTCAGTTTTTCTTTAATTGACAAGTATAATAAAATCGAAGAATCCATTGACAATAGTTTGTCTGTGATATTGCGCAATCTTGTATTTGACAATCCAATCAAGCATGATCAGATAAATGCCTGGGTCTGATGTTGGCTGGCTTGAGTTGTGGTAGTAATGAAGATGAAATCAAATATAGTCAATATGTATAAAAATATCATGTCTTGTCAAAAAATATGAAAAATCTCATTCCATTGGGTGACGTGTCCTCCAAGTATCATGGAGGTCTCCAAGCAGTTTTGCCAGTTTGGTACCTGTGTGTTGCTGCCTCTGTTTCCTGTGTTGCATGTGGGAATGATCTAATGCACTATCCACTATGTAGTTGAGATCTCCGCCAACCACCAGGTCTCCCTCTTTGAAGCTTTGCAGTTTAGAAAATGTGTTATTTAGGAAGAAGATCTGGTCATTATTTGAAGCATAAATAGAAATGAAAGACCAGAGTTTTCCCTCTATTGAACCTTTAATGAATATGAAATGATCCATGGAATCAATCAGTTTCTCTTTTAGAATGAAGATCACTCTTTTCACTATAATTATGGCCACTCCCCTAGACTTTGAGGAGCCTGCCAGCATGTATTGTTGGGGGAACAATGAAGACTTCAGTACTGGGTGGGAGGCTGAGCATAGGTGTGTGTCTGCCTGGAGTAGTATAGTGTTCAGTTTAGTGTTCCATGCTCTTGCTGACTGTTTCAAGCCATACAAACTCTTCTGAAGCTTGCACAAAAGATTTTCCTTGTTTTTCTCTATGAAGTCAGGTGGCTGCTTCATGTAGATTTCTTCTTCTAGGTCTCCATACAAGAAAGCAGTCTTTACATCTAGATAGTTGACCTGCATTTCCTTGCTTGCAGCAACACTAAGAACAGTTCTTATAGTTGTGTGGCTGCACTGCAGGAGCAAAAGTATGATCGTATTCTTTCCCATACTTTTGAGAATATCCTTTAGCCACCAGTCTGGCTTTGTGGCACTGGATCTTTCCATTTGCATCATGCTTCAGCTTGAAAACCCATTTGCATCCTATCACTTTCTTCTCTTTGGGAAGCTCTGTGAGTGTCCATATTTCAAGAAGAAGAAGAAGAAGAAGAGATTGGATTTATATCCTGACCTTCACTTACTTGGAGTCTCAGGGCAGCTTACATACTCCTTTCCCTTCCCCTCCCCACAACAGACACCCTGTGAGGTAGGTGGGGCTGAGAGAGCTCTTTCCCAAGCTGTCCTTGAGAGAACAGCTGGTACAGAGCTATGACTTGCCCAAGGTCATCCAGCAGGTGCAAGTGGAGGAGTGGGGAATCAAACCCGGTTCCTCCCAGATTAGAGTCCGCGCGCTTAACCACTACACCAAACTGGCTCTTTAAGCTTGTGTGGAGCATTCAGCTCTTCTCTTGCTGCTTGCTTCCATCCCTGTACCTCATGGGAGGTACCCCAGTTTTTTTGCCAATGAGGTTAAATATCACATATCTCACATCGCCATACTCCAGATCATGTTTTACAACAGTCATCCATCCTGTCCCCCTGGGAGGTAAGCAAATAGCTATCTCTGAGCTGACACCTACCTCCTGCCCTCTCCAGCCTCTTGGTATTGCCTTCCGAAAATAAATGGCTGTCATAATCTCAGGGATTTTCTGATGCACTTCACAGTATCTTATATCTGATTCCACAACAGGAAGTGCGTGGAGTAGCTGTGCACCTTAGGTGAAAGCTCTGTTTTTTGTTTGTTCCAGCCTTCATCCCCCAACTTTACTATGAGCATGTAGCCTCAACCCTTTGGCCCCACAAGGCTCCACCCCTGGGAGGGTGGTTCCTGAGCCAAGCTCCACCCCTGGGTATGTTAGAATATACAAGGACTATGGTGCAGCTTTATGAAGATGATCAGAAGATCACCCTACAGAGGGAAAACTGAAGGACTTCTGGTTAGCACAGCTAGATTAGGGACCTCCCACATTTTCAATTTATTTATTTATTTATTTTTCGCAGTTATATCCCACCCATTTTGTAAATGGGCTCAGGGTGGGTTACAACATTTCCATAAATACAATAAAATTTTAAAACACATTGGCTGGTTATCAGTAGGTGGGAGACAACAACCTCCCTGTCTCCTGATTGGCTCTTCTGGAGACTTTCTGCTCCTGAAGAGCTTCTGTCATTGTTGTTCCTCCTTCAGCAGTTTAGGTTTGACAGTTAAGGTTCTCTCTATGTTCTATAACAGTTTCTTCTTTAATAAACCTACTTATTTTTCTCTACACAGTCAGTGCTGCACTTCCTTTGCATATTTAAACTCTGCCAACAGAATGGACTCTGCCTCTTGTCAGATATGTGCCTTCTAATAGCTGGCCACCCTACTGTGAGGAGTAAATGGGACATTCCCATGTGTATTGCTATGTGTTGTGATCTCAGGGTGAGTATAAGACACAAAAATGAGACACTCTGTAATCACTGTTAATCTTGTTGAAGTCCTGTTGATTTCAACATAGTAGATAAGTGTATGCTTAAATCACTGCACTGAAATCAAGGGGTTTTTAAAGCTGCCACTCATTTGGGAATAATCCCCACTGAACACTGAGGGATATACTTCTGAGTGAATATTCACAGGACTGGGATTCAGCACTTGGGCTGAGTTGTGCTCTAGGTTCTGAATAATGAATAAAGAGGTGATCATATCTTCAGCTTCCTGGCTTGCAATGAGTTCAGCATTATTAACTCTACATCTGCAAAAACCTCAAGAAATTCATTAGGAAATAAATAACTTGTGGCACTTCGATTGCCAGATTTCACCTGCATCAGAAGTTCTTCAAATACAGGGGTCTCTTCTCCCTCCCATCATTTTCTAAGCCTTGTAATAAAAATGGTGGAAATTTGTTGAAAGACTAGAAATGTCGTTTTTTCTGCCTGATGAGCATGCTTTTGGAATTTCCTACTCTGCTGCCTAGCAGAAGGATTTATGTTTAATGACAAAGGCAATTACTGAGTCATGGCAAATCACCTTGACTTAAATTCAGCTCTTTTTCCACGTAAAGAAAAGAAATATTGGGAGTCGATGGAGTGAAAATTTCTTATGAATCAGGTGAGATATAAAGAACAGAGTTTCTGACTCAGCAGTCTGAATTGCTGCAAAGGTTTCCTCGATGCAAGGGACTGTGTCACAGATGTCCTTGGGATGAAAAATAAAAAGAGGCAAAACCAGAAGAAAACCTATTCATCGGACCTTGGGCATCCTGGGATATTTGAAACATGCACCATTTTGACTCAAGCCTGTCTCCCACACAACATTAATTAGCCAAAAGTCCCTAAAGACTGACTGATAGACAGGATTGTGTTTTAACATAGACAGACTTAGATTTGTTTTTCACCATCAGATTTTGAAACTAATTTTAGAAGGATTTTTTTGGCCATCAAGTCACAGCCTACTTATGGAAACACCATGGGGTATTCAAGGCAAGAGGCAAACACTTGGCATTGCCTTCCTCTGCACAGCAACCCCAGACTGCCTTGGTGGTCTCCCATCCAAGTACAAACCAGGGCCAACTCTGCTTAGCTTCTGACATGTGATGAGATCAGGCTAGCTTGGGCCATCCAGGTCAGGGTAATGCTGGTACAGGAAGTTAATTTCCTCATGTTGCATGAAGCCAGGGGCTTTTGGTGTCTTGGATCATGAGTAGGAGCTTTGGGGCTTCAACATACGAACAGATTCTTATATGGATGCCAGCCTCCAGGAGGGACTCTGGGATCCCTTGAAATTACAGCTCATCTTCAGCCTACAGAGACCAGTTCCCCTAGAGAAAATGGAGGATGGATTCTGTGGCATTGTGCCCCACTGAAGTCCCTGTGCTCCCCAGGCTCCATCCCCAAATCTCCAGCAGTTTCTCAACCTGGATCTGGCAACACTACTCCCCCCCCCCCAATCCCCTGATGATGTCCAGGGGGTTCCTGGCTACCCTAGTTTCATATGTGAAGCTCATGTGACATAGAACAGCTGTGTTCTCTCTTTTGGTAAGTGCTTGGTAATGAGACGTTAATACTGTTGCAACATCAGATTAGGAGTACTGTAATCTAAAGAAAAACTTTGAAGAAGAAGAGAATTATGGACTTATTTTCAATTGAAATCTCTTTCTCCCCCGCCTCCACAAGTTGTTGTTGTTTTTCAAACCACCTGAGCAATTCTGTGGAATCAATACCTGGCGGTCACGATGGTCTCTGTGCTCTTGCCCTTCTATTGCTGGGAAATCAATATCCCAGGTAAGAATACAAACCAGGAAAGAATGTTAATGGACGGCTACATTCTCCAGACGCTGTAGACAGTGTGGAGGATCCTGATGACTGAGGAGAAGAGCTGTCCCCTCGAGAGAGGTGGATTCTGGGCCGAGGCCTCTCCAAATCGTGGACCTACTGGGGATATGTCTTAGTTAATATAGCTCAGTTGCACTGTCATAGAAGCGTGGATTCATGTGCAGTAAATAGATCCCAAACAAATATATCGCAAAAAGGTAAAACTTAACATTTATTATTTGGGGAAGAGACCCTCAGGGACTTACCAGAACAGTCCCACTCCTGTGCTGACAGCTCTTCTGCTGTTGTAGAGAGTGACAGTCTTGAGGTTGGAGATCCAGAGGAGTTAGCTGTGTTAGTCTGCTGCTGCCAATTAGTAAAAAGCCCAGTCGCACCTTGGACTAACAAATTTTATTGTAGCATCAGTAAGCTTTCCAGAAACACAGCTCTCTTCATCAGATGCATGGTTGGAGGACATCAGTATGAGAAGGAGGGACGTGATCGTTTAGATAATGGGCACAGAATTCCCAGTGCCTGCCTGGAGTGGACACAGAGCCGTCTCTCTCCCCCCCCCCCCCCCCCGCAATGTCATGTGTAGTTAGGTCCTTAGTGGCTGAGAGTAATGCTCCCTCTAAACTGTAAGTCTTGTGAGTAACAATTCTACTTTGTGAGCTACTGGCATTAAAGTTGTGAGTGAGCGATTTGACTACTGCATAAATTAGTTTGCTCTGGAGCCATCCGTCCTGAGCTGAGACAAAAATGTGAGCTAGCTCACACTAACTCAGCTTAGAGGGAACACAGGTTGAAAGTCCAGTTTAAATGAGATGTTGGGTGTGTGCAATGCAGCACAGGTAAATTTTTCTGCTCTACAAGCATCACATTAACATCAGGTCTGGGAAAATATGCATGACATAAGGTAAGGTTCACATTTTAGCATCAAGGCAAAGGCAGGAAATAGTTCACCCTCTTGTTCCTGGCTCCTCCTCCTGAGGTTTATTTCCTCCCCTGAGAAACCTGAAGCTAGACCTACTACATAGTTCTGTGATTATTTTTTAAGATTCCTGAAAAAGCATCCAGTTACAGTGGCCATGATCTCAAAGGGAAAGATTGCCACAGGGGAAAGGAGCTGTTGAACACTTCTCCCTTGCATTATTTTCTCGGCTAAAATCTCTGACCCCAATCTGGGGGAAATTTACAGATTCCCACATTTTCCCAAGCATTGGAAAAATAGGTATGTGTGTCTGGGGAGTGATATATGGTAGGAAGACAGTGGAGGGAGATAAATAGCCCTTCTCCTCCCAGGTTTACTTCCTGCTTTAAACTGCAACCATCATGGTTTCAATCTGCTAAAAAGTTACATAAACAACCACAGAACTTTTAAGTGACACACAGTTCTGTCTTGAGAAGGGAGCTAAACTCCTGAAGGCTCAGGTCAGACTGAGCCATGACAGCACTGCACTTCCCTCGTAGTGTGGCTTCTCATTCCTTTTCGAGCAACACATCCTATTTTCTTTCTTCACTCTTTTCAGATCCGCACATATATTTTTCTGACCTTCAGGCGCCCCTTCTCTTCTCCTTTGATTTTCTTCTTCGTTGCAGCCTCCAAGTATCAGCAATGGCAGGAGCAACCTGTGGTGTCCCTGTGAGTTGTATACATCTTACTTTAGGAAATGAAAAACCTTGCTGGTAATTACTTTTGTTCATACCGTAGCTCACCAGGCCCACACCAGTTCCTTCTTTCACAAACCAAAGGAATGAACCAAGAGAATGAGCATTAACTGTTCTTTCTGCTATGAAATCATAGACAGATTTGTATGCCCAACTCACTGCTTCACCTGTAATATGGGGAAAGTAATATTGACCTACTTTACAAAGTTGTTGTCAAAATTAGTGGGATAATATAATTGAAATACTCGGAACACTTGAAATGTACTTGTGATGGACTGCACTTTTTAAAAGCTTAGATGTGCTGGGCAAACAGCTGAAGGCTGTGACGGGTTAATTCTTTGGAGAGCCTTGAGTGACAGGCTGTTCCAAGAGATCTGATTGGTTAGCATCAGCTGAACAGAGAAAGATTCCTGGACAGGATGCTGAGGAGAGAGTCAGTCAGATTTTAGCCCTGACTGAGAGCAGTTTAACACAGACAGGAATACTCAGGGAAAGTTGACAAGGAAGTTTGGGATGCAGGTGAAAACTCCCATTCAGACCAAAGAAAGGGGAAAGATCTTCTAGTGAGAGGAGAATTTCCCTACTCAGTCTGACAGGGAGTTAGCTCTGAAGAATGCAGAGATCCCTGGTTTGATGTGGTTAGAGACTGCCTTTAGGCCCAATTTACACCTCCCCTCTGAAGTAGTTTGACTGCTGTCTTTTCCTACACTCTTTTCACACTGGTTTCAAATTTCACTCCTTGGGTCTGAAGAGCAGGATCTGTTTAAAGCAGTGTAATGCTAGCTTGACCACAAGACAGCAATTAACTGATGTAGATGGTGATTTTTAAACTAGAACAAGTATGGTTTGAAACTAGAAATGGGTATAGACAGGGTTTTTTGAAACTAGAATGATTCCAACGGGAAAGTCAGATGTAGATTTGGCCTTAGAGACCTTAAGAGTCTGTTAAAAGCACAAGGCTGGTATTTCAAGAGAAGGGGAGTGGTACTGGAAAGAGTGTACCAACCTTTTGGAAACCACTTGACTTTTCCCCTCTATGTTAAATAAAGTATTATTTTATTTCTGAATTTTAAAACACCTTGAGTGCCATTTAAATTAAGTTAGTGGGCTCCTGATCCTTCCATCAGGTTCCTGGACTGAGCCAGCAGTAAAATATCAAACTGTGGCTGCAGTCACACACACTAAATAATCCACTTTCAATGCACTTTCCAACTGGATTTTGCCAGTTCACACAGTAAGTTGTGTGGGTTGAAAGTGGATTATTTAGTGTGTCTGACTGCAGCCTGTGATAGGGTGGGACAGCCAGAGTTCTTCAGCAAAGAAGAAAACAAATTACTAGAGCTGAGTTCAGACTGGCAGTTTGGCCCAATATAGGCACCTTTCTCAAGTGGATTAAGTGGGTTGGTTCACACAGCCACAGCTGTCTGGCGTTCCCCTGCCGTACTCACCCCGTCCTTTAACGATTTGATCCAACTTTTTAAAAGTACCAGGTGAAAGCCAGGGCAAGCCATGGAGGGCGCGTTGATCGTGAGGACATAAAAAAGCTGCAATGAAGCAGCACTGGTAATGAGAACCTGCTGATCAGGCAGGAATGTGCATAACTGCCCATGCATGCTGTGCGCTTGAGTGCACAACCGCCCGCAAGGACGCTTTCGGCTTGCGGAGTTAAAGCTCCGAGCCATGGGATCCTGCCCCAATTGCTGCTGCGCCTATGTGCCTATGCAGGTCGGCGGAACGGACCAAAGCCGCACGCACCAGGAGACGCCCTGCAGTGTGACCACTCCATTCTGCCTCCTCCCGGGTATGCTGCTGCATTAGTTGGTGCAGTGTGACCAGGAATCCCCACCACAACTTGGCCTGGGTCTTTTTGCCCCACCTCCCTTCCACTTTATACTGCCAGTCTGTCCTCAGTAAAGGGAAAGAAAAACAGAGGGAAAATTTTGCCTCTGAGGGAAGGAAGTGGACAGGACCATCATAGCACTTTATAAATAATCCTATAAAAAGTGTTATGTTCAAATTTTATTTTAATTTTTTAAAAAAAATCAGCTAAGGGTACAGTTGCCAATTTCCAGATGGAGCCTGGAGATCTGAAATGATTACAATTGATCTCTGGATTATAGAGATCAGTTGCCCTGGAGAAAATGGCTGCATTGGTGGGAGAACTCTATAGCATTGCATCCCAAGCCTTGCCCTCCCCAGGTTCCATCCCCAAACCTCCAGGAATTTCCCAACCCTGAGGTGGCAACCTTAGCTAAGGGCTGTCACTTGGGGTGAATGCTCATTAAAGGGTTTTTAAAAGTTTATTAATGGCTTCCCTTTTAACACATGTATTGATGAAGAATAAAGAAATGTATTTTTCATATATATATATATATAGAGAGAGAGAGAGAGTGAGAGAGAATTTAATCTGCCTTTCTCCAAGTTAGATAACAACAATAAATACTAACAACTGTATTACTGAAACATCTGTTGACCATATAATATAGATGACAATAAATAAAACAATTATATCTTTAAATTCTTAATCACATTATTAAAGCAAGTAATCAAAAGGAATATTTAGCACAAGTAATCCAGCGCCTCTGGAAGGTTAGAGTGTCAGATTGGTATCCGGGAGACCCAGGTTCAATCCCCACTTGTGCTGAGGACGCTTGCTGGGTGACCTTGAGCCAGAAACATTCTCAGCCGAACCTCCTCACAGGACTGTTGTGAGGATAAAATGGAGGAGAGAAGAATGATGTAGACTGCTTTGAGACCCCATGGGGGAGAAAGGTGTGGCATAAGTGAAGCAAATTAATAAATTAAATAAATAACCAGTCTTAAATAGTTACAGCCTCGCTACTCGACCCTGAGGGCGGGTGTCTGCTTCTACCCTTCTGAGAGGCTGTTTCACAGCAGCCTAGGCCCAGTCATCACAGATCATATCTTTGGAGCCAGAATTCTCTTAGAACCTATTGTGAGGAACACAACTGCTGGATAGGTTCGTGTTGATTCATCAAGTACATGGGACATACCCAGTTGTGGTGAGAACTACCCCATTCAATGTGTTCATCTTACCAGCCTGCATCACCTCCATCTAGCCCCAGACCTGTCTCATCCTGAACTAGCCACAGTAATCCATGCAATGGTCATCTCCAGACTGGATTACTGTAACTCACTCTATGAGGGCCTGCCCTTGAGGCTGACCTGAAAACTCCAACTGGTACAAAATACACCAGCCTGGGTCCTTACAGGGATGTCATGCACAGCACATATCCATCCCATGCTGTGTGAGCTGCATTGGGTTCCGGTGGAGTACCGGATCAGATTCAAGGCTATGGTGTTGATCTTCAAGCCCTTAAGAGCCAGGGAGGTGCGCACCTTTGGGACTGCCTCTCCTGGCATACCCCCAGAAGAATGTTATGCTTGGGAGATCAGAATTTATGGGTGGTCCCCGGCCTGAGAGACACCCGGCTGTTCTCGACCAGAGCCAGGGCTTTCTCTGCCCTGACTCCAACCCAGGTGGAACTCCCTGCCCTGCGGAATACGCCACAATTTGGGAGGGTGTGCAAGGCAGAGATGTGTTCAACTGAGGACAGCAATGGTCCCACCTTGGCACTCCCCTCCTCCTCCCCCCTCCTCATGGGATAGCATGAGACAGCAACACTGTTTGGATTTTAGCACCATCTATAGCTAATTAGATTATTGGATTGATCTGGCTGTTTCAATGTTTTTGGCTTGATCTTAAATTGCTGTATGTGATGTTTTATTATGTTGGACACCGCCCTGAGCCCGGTCCTACTGATGAGGACAGGTTAATAAATAAAATAAATAAATAAAATCTTCCCTGGATTCAGTTTATGTTTATCCTTCCTGAGCAGCCCCTTGGCCACCTCAGTTGGGCACTGGAGTCTCAGCACAGAGATGGCTGCTCTTGACAGTTTCGTCAAGGTGATACTCAGTTGGGTGTAGAGGTTTGCGGGGGGAATCGGCTTTTTGGGGATTCCAATATAATGAAGCCAGATTTTTTCGGGATTCCTGCACATACCCAAATACTAATACTGGTTTTGTATTGGTATCTGAAAATATTCCCAAAAGTATTTAGCTCCATTATATTCCTAGTAGTCAATGGGAAAAATCTTCTCAGGAGCATTCCCTGGGCTGGGGGGGGGGAGAGGTTTGAGCTAGAGGCACCAAATTTGTCCTGTAGCTGCTGGAGCTTCTTCCTAAAAGAACCCCCAAGTCTCAGAAAGATTGGACCAGGGGGTCCAATTCTAGGGGCATCCAAAGAGGGTGCCCCAATCCTCCATTGCAAATATAATCAAAAGCCCAGCAGTTTCTCCCAGAGAATCTCTGCAGTAGAAATTAAGTGAGGTGGGGTGTGGTGTGGTGGTGTGAGGGGGCATGTTTGCAAGGCCAGCAGCAGAACCAGTGCTATGTGCCCACCAGAACCAGTGCCACTGTGCCACTGTGGCAGTGCCAAACCCTCCCCCCCAACAGGACTAAGATCAAATCTGAGAATCTCTGAAGTATAAACTGAGGGGGGCATGTTTGCAAGGCAGAACCAGTGCAGTGCTCTAGTGCTAGTGCCCAGCAGCAGAACCCAGTGCCAGTCTATCTATCAACAGAATGCAGTGCCAACCTACTGTCAGAATCTAAGGATTCTAACAAAAGTTTCTCATATGTTTAAGGCTTGTATGCTTTGTATAAACCCCCTTGATCATGTACCTGTCCCTGTAGTCGCTATGTAACCTTTCTTTATGGCTTTCTTTATGACCCTGGATTTATGGCTCGAGCTGGGACTGGTCAGTGTAACCATTTGGTCCAGGAGGGTGGCGACTTCAGCTCATGAGAACAATCGGCCTCTCACCTCCGCGCCTCCGCATTCCTTTCCTCCCTGCAAGGGAAGACGCGGACCAGTTTCTTATCGGCGTGTGAAGACCTTGGCAAAAGTTATTTGTTATGCTAAAGATGGATACATCTAAGGGGTCTGGTTTAAGAAGGGAAATTTACAGCTTCACACCTAACCTTTTTCCTGTGGGAAGCAAACGGTCAAAGGACCTTTAGCCCGCGGTTTTTCCCTCCTTGTGATTGGTTACCTATGGGTAATTCAAATTGTACTAGAGGGTATATTAATCCTGCTTCTATTGTATGCTTTATCTCTGACAATGATCCGAGGACCTGTAGTAATGTAGTAATAGGAAATAAAGAACTGTGTTTCATCAACAAAGGTCTGATCCTTGACTACTTCGAGCAGAAGCCTCACACCTACTAGCTGAACCCAGTGCCATTGTCACAAATGCCAGCTCAGCAGGAGGACTGATGTCAGCTTTAGCACAGAATCATCACAATAATACAGAGAAGCCCTGCCCAGTTAATGCCTCAGAAAGTGAGAGGGAGGAAGTCGTGTCTGTCCGCTGATCCTCCTCTCTCAGCAGCAGCACACACCAGCCATCACTGCCTGCCTCAGTGGAGGAGGTTTAGCCTAGGTGTGGTAGCTGCCCTTCGTCAGAGGCTCTCCTTTTCCCACCTCACCCCTGCAAAGAAAAAACATTTCTCAATTTAGATTCAGTATTTATGGTGCTCTTGTGGGTTCTGCTGCCTTCTTTCTGTCTGTCTGTCTACCTTGTTCATCTCCATCAAGATGAAGAACAGTTTTTGTGCTGTTGTTTTAATTTCAGCATGCAATTTGTGGCGGCTGGTGGTGTAAGTCATGTACACATGCACACCACCCTCAATACCACCCTGCACTGCACTGCTGCCAGGGTTGTGTAGAGGCATTCTGGAGCAGGTGGAATGGCTGGAGGTGGGGAGAGGGGTGGGGCATTTCTGTGCCAATCAAAATGGTTAATGACCCTGGCTGCTACTTCTCTCTGGTCTCTCTTTTAATTTTGAGAAGAGCATTTTGCCCCAACTTCCCAGCACAGACCGAGAGGGGATGCAGGCACAGGCATGCATGCTCATTTCAGTCGCCTTCAAAGTCCAGGACCAGGTAGCCAAACAGTGGCAAGCTGACCTTCAGGAAGCCCAGCTGCTCAACTGAGCAGGCATGAACAATGTCGCCTGCATGGGGGAAAGAACACACTCTGCATGCTCACTGGAGGACATGAGAGGAGCTTCTGGGCCATGGCAGAGAGGTCCAGCCAGACTGTCCCCTTCATGGCCCAGTAGCTCAGAGGACAGGTTGCCTGCAACTCATAGGTACTCCCTCACCATTGCAGCCGCTGTGTCTTCTCTCATGTGCCTGCCAGTCCCAGAGGGGCCAAGGATCTGCCCAATGACTGCCATCTCATCATGGCAGGAGCCATGAGGGGATGCCGCCTAGCAGGGGAAGTGGGGGACAAGCAGCAGCAGAACTGCTTTCCCCTCCCTCTTCTTCAGCTCAATGTGCCCCTCTTGGCCCGTCTGCACTCAACTCGCCAGGAGAGCTCATCTCGCCACTGAGTGAACTTGTTGGCCTTCTTAGCAATCTTGCTCTTGATGTGCGGGTCACACATGGTTGCTTGCATATAGACCTTGTGCTGGAGGACAGACTGAAAGTGGTCCTCAAGTGCCCGTTGCAGCTTTCTCACCAGCACACACTGCTGGAAACATGTCTGCACGTCCTGCAGTTGGCTCCAGAAATGAACTTCCACAGACTGAGAGATGGTCAACCATTTTTCCTGGTTAAGCTGGCTCTCTTCCTGAATGACCCCACTCTCAGAGATCAGGGCAGTCAGGGCTCTCTCCTGCTCCACCAAGCACCCAAGCATGACACAGGGGGAGTTCCAACAAGTGGTGACATCACCGAGCAGGCAGCGCACTGGCACACCTGTCAGCATCTGCTTCTCATGCATCAGAAAGGTGTCCTTTGCACTGCAAGAGAAGTGACCCACAACATACCAGCATTTTTGGAGGAGAGTTGGAACTCACATGATTGCAGAGTCCAAATTGGGATTCTCTGCAGAACCCAACCCCAAGGCATCTGTAACCATGAGGTGGAGAAGATGGGCCGCACAGTAAATGCGTGTCAGGCCCAGTCGCCTTGCTTCCTGCCTTTGTGTTCGAGCCACCATCAGTCACCATGTAGCCCATGGTGAGGTCCCTGCCTACCCACACTGCTAACTGTCTCTTGATGGTGGCTGAGATGTCCCATTGAGTTTCTCAACATGGAGCAGAGCCTGGCAATAGCCGGCCCAGCAGCCCTGACCCTGCCTAACACTAGTTCCCCCACCCCTACTCGAAACATCACTTGGTTGCCCCAATGCTCCCTGTAAGCTGTGGAGTCCTTGAGCAAAAATTCTCCTTTGTGAACTACTGGCATTCAAGTTGTGAGCCAGCGATTTGGCTGATGCATCGATTAGTTTGCTCTGGAGCCATCCTTCCTGAGCTGAGACAAAAAGGTGTGAGCTGGAGGCTAAAAATCTGTGGGCTAGCTCACACTAACTCAGCTTAGAGGGAACACTGGTTGCCACCAGTGTGCAGTCAGTGAGAGATGCTAATCATATGCCTGACAGTAGATCCAGGTATTGAATGTCAAGTACACAGTTCTGCCACAAGCGCAGGACAATTGTGCCTTCATATGGTCCCTGGCAACCCTGTACAATGAGGTTGTCATGTCCCGCTCAGCGTGGTGTGAGAAGGGGGCATGTGAGAAGGGGACAGTCATCCTGGAGCAGCCTGCAAAAAACCAATGTCTTCAATTGCAAAGAAGGAGTGTCCATCTAAAGCAAGCATTTCAGCAATGAGGTGAGTGACCCTCTTGCTAGCCTGCTGTCCCTCTAGTGCCGACATCATCAAGCGTCTCCATCAGAGATGTTTGATGTCCCTGCCCCATCCCTACTGCAAAATGCTCAGGGACAGCACTGGAGGCGGTTGAAGGATGACTCACCTCTTGACTGAGGGTGTCCACCTGGGCACCCCAGCAGCAGCCTCTCTCTCTCCCCGAAGAAGCACCACCTGGCACTGTGCAAAGCAGGGATGCTCCATCACCTGGAAGTGCTTCCAGACATTGGAGGTGAAGGGGCACCCATGCTGACCAGTAGCCAAAGGCATCCCTGGAATGGCCTCCTGTGAGGAGCTCAGATCAGACACACCTTGTCTTGGCGGGGGGGAAGTGCGGAAGAAATGGCTGAGCAGGGGGAAGGGGTTGAGATGGCAGCACCTTGGGGCGCACCTCCATCTCTTCCTCTTCCACTTCCCCCAGCCTCCCCTCCTGTCCCTCGGAAGGCCTGCTGGAATCTAGAGGAACCAGAGCAGTGGGCTGGTCACCCAGCTGCTTCTCCAGCTCCTCTATGACCCTCTGAGTCCTCAGGGTGATCTCCCAAGCCAGAACACTGGCCCTGAAGATCTCCCCAAAAGACAGCTTGTGCTCCTCCTCCTCTTCCTGCTGTGCCTTAGCAACAACAGCTGGAGGAGGGGCTGCCAGAGCAACAGTGCCAGCACCACCTATGGGCACCTCTGCAGGGGGCGCCCAAGCAGCAGCCTCAATGAAGAGGGCCAAGCAGGGCTTTTTCACTGTACCACTTCAACCAGAGGTCAGAGTGGTGGAAGGGGGCTGTGGAGCAGTCCTCCATGCAGGTGGGGGGAAAGCTGTGGCCCTTCCCTGCCTCTAGTCTTCTTCTTAGCTTTGCCCCCAGGGCCCCCTGAATTCTCTTCCTGCCACTCATGTTGCCCCAGGCCAAAATCTCAAGCACTGAATATTAAATGGGATTTGCATACTACCTGGAGACCCCAGTCGAGTGGCCAGATGGAATGGATGAACAAGACTTTGAAAATGGTCTTAACCAAGATTTGTACTACTGAAACAAGATTGATTTGGCTGCAAGCCTTACCTTTGGCCCTCACCCGCATTCGAGCAGCCCCTCAGGGAAAGTTAGGACTATCACCATTTGAACTGGTTTATGGGTGTCCCTTTCTGGTCAGGGTTCCTAAGGGGAGGGTGACTTTGGAGGTTGGCGATCAAATGTTAAAAGAATATGTTATTGCCTTGCAGTCTGTTTTGTCTACTCTCCACAGGGGTGCCTTCTCCCAGCAGCCTCTGCCCTTGGAGTCTCCTGTCTCCTTCTTGCATGCCGTTTTCAGTAGCTGAAACAACCATTTTTAATCTAAAGTTAACTCTTTCTCTTCTAAATTTGTTTCTTTAGATGGCCTAAAACTGTTTCCTGATAGTTCACCAGGCCAGATCTCAGGATTAAACCCAGTTCAAACTCCAGACACATTTGTATCCCAGCCTTCCACTAAAAAGGCCAAAAGAGCAGGTGGGTCACATGGCAATCTGGGAGCAATTCTCTTAAAAGGCTATCCATTAGGGTTGCAACTCCAAATTGGGAGATTCCTGGAGATTTGGGGGTGGAGCCTGAGGAGGATGGGGTTTGGGGAGGGGAGAGACCTCAGCAGAGAGGCTGACAGTGATTCAAGCGCCAACCCCCCTTAAATCTGAAACCCATATCCAACCTTAATAATCAGACTGCAGCCAATTTGAGCCTCTCTGTGGAATTTTGCAATCCTTTTGTGTATCTAACTTGGCAGAAGACAGTGAAGGCTTGGAATTGGCAAAGCAGGATCACAGCTGAACATCAAGAAGACAAAAGTAATGACTACTGAGGAATTATACAGCTAAGGCTGATGATCAAGAAATTGAAATTGTTAAGGATTTCCTGTTCTCTGGCTCCATCATCAACCCAAAGGGAGACTGCATCCAAGAAATCAGAAGGCGATCGAGACTGGGAAGGGCAGCCATGAAGGAGCGAGAAAAGATTCTTAAGTTAAGGATGTGTTGCTGGTGATCCAAGATCATTCATGCCATAGTATTTCCCATTCCTATGTCTGGGTGTGAAAGTTGGTCAGTGAAGAAAGTTGACATGTGGTGTTGGAGGAGATTTCTATGGCTAACATGCATTCCAAAAGACATCCACTACTAGACCACTTTGGGATGACAGTCTGCTTTTCCCCAATGAGCAACAGCAGCCAGTTTAGATGGCAATGGTAAATTTATATCCAACACAGTATCAGACCCATCAACAATGTTTCTTAGATTACAGAAAATTAATTTTATCGTCAGGGAGGATATTACAGCCTGTCCTTTAATTTACCACACCAAGAATCTGGTCTTGGAATTCCACAGCAGCACTTTTATATACCGAACAGATTGACAGACATCTCCAACAATGATCAGTAGGTGTTTATATATACAGGCCAAGGTGTGACATACCACTGAATGAGGTTTTAAAGAAATATTCCCTTCAGATCTACAGATTCCAGTCTAGGAAGAATGTGCTCCCATATCCAGTCTTCATTTGCTAGATGCTAATTTAAACCCTTCCCCCACTTTTTCATAGCTCATAGGGGATTCATCCAAGTTCAACAAAAGTGAACACACATCTACAATGTCCCCTTTGGTTTGATGATTATTAACACCAAAAAAATGTATGTTTTCTCAATAAACTATTCAGATCACAGCTGGCTTTGAACAATTTAATGTTAAAGGTCTTTTGCCATGTATCCTTCCAGTTGTCTCCTCAATAGGATAGTATCTGATCATCGTTTACCAGGGCCTCAAGAATCCTTCCAAATCTGAATGCCTCCCAAGACCTTTATATGTAGGACTAGATCCAAATGGGACTTTCTAGGTAGTCTAATCCAGCCCTCTCCTCAGTGCAGGAAATTAGAAGGTAGGGCACTCCTGACAGATGGCTGTCCAGTCTGTGCTTGAAGACCTCCAACAAGGGAGAGCTCATCTTAGCTCCAGGTTATTGTTTTCATTGTCAAGCAACTGTTAACATCACATTTCTCATAATGTTCAGGTGAAATCTACCCTCCTGTACCTCAAACCCATTAGATCTAGCAGCACAGGTCCATCCTTTTCTCTCTTTCATGTGGCTGCCCTTCAGGTTTTTAAGAGTGTGACAATGTCTCCCCTCACTTCTGTTCTCAAGGCCAAACACAATTGGTTCCTTCACCCTCTCACCTCTGAACTTATTTTTCAGGCCATTTGATTGACTTCATTGTTTTCTTCTCAACCTGTTCCAATTTGTCTACATCCTTCTTAAAGTGTGGTGCCTAGAACTGGACACAGTCCATACAGGACCTGAATAGCAGTGGAGGAGAGGAGAACTATTGCTTTGCAAAACTTGGAAAGCCTGCTTTTATTACTGGAGCATAAAATTACATTAGCTGCATCACATGGACAACTCATGTTCAGCTTCTCTTAAAGTCAGCTCTGAGATGCTTATACTACTGCCAGGTCAAGTGTTCCTCATGCTATACCATGTAGGTCATGCTTTTTACATGAATTCAGAACTTTACAAACTTTAGAGCTACAATTGACAGTATCCTACATATATAAACACCCATCATGCTGTCACTTTCCAGCTCTTCCATTGTCTGTGCTGTGCACTCTATCAGCCAATGGCCCATCAACCACCACTCAAGAGTACTTGAGTGACATTATCTGGGTGCTGGGTCCAATCTTCTCCCCTGCCCACTGCCATTCCCTGTCTGAATAAACTGCTAAAACTGCTGTGTGGCTCACTTTCCCCTCAGTGGCTGTTGCTAGGCAACCAAGCCTGGTTCTGTCAGTAAAAAGGCTAATGCAGGAGGACTTTTCCAGGCCTACTTTGGCCTTTGTGGGGAACTCATTGGGGCCAGTCCTGATTAGGGTTGCCAGCTCTAGGTGGGGGGATTCCTGGAGATTTTGTGGTGGAGTCTATGGAAGCCAGAGTTTGGGGATGGGAGAGGCCTCAGCTGAATAGAATGCCACAGAGTCCACCCTCCAAAGCAGTTATTTTCTCCAGGGGGAGACCTAGGTTCTTGCTGTGAAAGCTGAGGGGAGATTTTGGACCAGTCACAGACTTTCAGCCTAACCTACCTCAAGGAGTTGTTGTGCAGATCAAAAGGGGGAGAGGAGAATGATGCTCTTTGGTCCCCAGTGCAGAGAAAGACTGTACTTTTCCTCCTGGGGAACCATTGTTGCCAATCTCCAGGTGAGGGCTGGATATGACTCAGAATTACAACTGCTCTCCCAATGGCAGAGATCAGCTCTCCTGGAAAAAACAGCTGCTCTGCAGGGTGGACTCTGTCATTTTACCCTGCTGAGATTGCTTCCCTCCTGCTTGGGTCCCCACTGCGGAGAAAGCCTGTAGTTTTCCTAGGTAGAGGCTACAGGGAGGGGGGAAGAAATGGAAATCTGAAGTCAGAGGGGCAGACAAAGGTAGGCTGATGGTTGGTTGGGAAAGCAATAGGGTTGCCAACTCTAGGTTGGGAAATTCCTGGAGATTAGAGGGGTGGAGCCTGGAGAGGGTGGGGTTTCAGGAGGGGTGGGACCTCAGATAGGTACAATGCCATAGACTCCACCCTCCAAACCAGCCATTTCCTCCTGGGGAACCATTGTTGCCAATTTCCAGGTAAGGCCTGGAGATGACTCAAAATTACAACTCCTCTTCTGATGGTAGAGATCATCCCCTGGAGAAAATGGTGGACTCTGTGTCATTATACCCTGCTGAGGTCACCACAGCAAATTGATGCTGAGTGCCCAAGGCCAGGGCACCTGCCCAGAGTCTCTTTTTAGAGCCTGTTGTATTTATTTCCACAATGGGCCTTGTTCCTAGTAATTAATGATTATTGTATGGCATTCTGTGTAGAATAGCCAGGAGATTCTAAGATTGTCTGGCAGCCAGAAGTTCTAGCCTTCTTTTAGTGTTCTGCATCACTAGGTCATGAGCTAGACTTTTTTAAAAAATGGCAAGAGACATTGCCTGCCTCTGCATTCTGACTCTGGACTTCCTTGGTGGTCTCCCATCTAAATACTAGCCAAGGCTGACCCTGCTTCACTTCCAAGATCTGACAAGATTGTGCTGTCCTGGGCTATCCAGGTCAGGGCTTTGAAACAGTATCAGTAAGAAATTATCTCCACTACCTTTTCTGGGTAGTGGCCATGGACACAAAGGTTGGTTATGAACCTCAGCTCGGAAACCTGGAGTTTTTTCTTCCTGAACAGGTCAGAACCACAAGATCACCCTTCTTACTTGGGACTAATTATCCTGGAATAATTGTCACCATCTCTTGTCTGCTTCTGTCCTTGGGTTCATTAATATGCACTAAAATCATCCCATTGGAATTGCACTGGAATTATGGGGACCCTACCCTCCAAAAGATATGCACACATTGGCTTTTCACTCTGACCCGGAAAGTGTCAGAGAGGCCAATTATTTCCAGCTCCTGCTCATCTGTATATGCAAAAGGACCAGAAATCAGCACGGCAGCATTCTCAGTTCCCTCTTCAAACTAAAATACCCAAGATTCTTGGCAGGGGATTAAATTGATGTATGGCTGTCAAGAAAAAAAAAACACCTTCAAATTTGTCCAGAGTGTCCCCCCCCCCCCCCCACTCAGGAATTGCTGCCTAACCATTGCCTGGACTCCATTATACTCTCATAAATCCAAAATTACATAGTTTCCCTTTAATTGCATCTCATTTTATTCTCCTGCCCCAGGGTTGCCAACTCCAGACTGGGAAATTCCTGGTTGGTGGTACAGCCTGGTGAAGCAGGGTTTAGGGAAGGGAGAGAGCTCAGTGGGGTATAATGCCGTAGACTTCACCTTCCAAAGCAGCCATTTTCTTCAGGGAAGCCAATCACTGTAGTATGGAGATCAACTATAATTCTGGGTGATTTTTATTTATTTTTTTAATTTGACTTAATTTATACAGCACCTTTCTCCTCAATGGGGACCCAACACAACTTATATCATTCTCCTCTCTTCGATTTGATCCTTACAACAACCCAGTGAGGTAAGTTAGGCTGAGAGCGTGTGACTGGTCCAAGGTCACCCAGTGAGCTGGCATGAGTGGGGTTTTGAACCCAGGTCTCCCAGATCCTAGTGACCAATAACTAAATCACAGAATGATATTTTTCTACCCACACTGAGGCTAAATGTGATAGAGGCTGGAACTTTTAGAGGGCCATCTTGAGCAGAGTTACATCCTTTACAACCCATTGATGCCAGGGAACTGCAAGGGTTAACTTTGCATTCAGGCTAACTTGCAAGGGTTAACTCTAAGTAGGATGGCACTTTAGTAGTTTTGAGGAAGGAAAGGTCTGAAGGCATAAGGGCCCCTTCACTCCCAGAATCACCACTAATATCGTGCAGTGCAAGGTGAATGAGAGATAGCTGCTTGTCTGCCTGAGTGACGGGAAGAGACAAATATGGACATGGCTTGCAGGACAGAGACCTGGTTGGATCAAAACGATGGGGTCTGCCTATCCCGGGTTACACCACCTGGTTATGCAGTCCTTCATCAACCTCACCCTGGAGAAATGTGGGGTGGTGGCTGTCATCCTAGGTCCCAAGGATGGATTTGGCATTCTGATCTTTGTGGGGCTCCCACATCACATCCCACATCTGCCTGAGTCTTTAAGGAACAGCCCCACACTTCTATCATCTCACAAAATGTGCAATACAGAATTGTTTAGGAGGACATTTTTCTAGAGGACTAGAGCTGTAAGGAGTGGTATAAAAGGAACAGGTTGGGAGGTCACCTCTCTTAGGGAATAACTCCCCCCCCCTTCCAGTTCTTTAATCCTAGCCTTACTGCATTATTTTGTTTTACTAGGACCCTTTGCTCCTTGACTCAAATGTTATCATATCTTGCAATCCCCTTGCTGCCTGACTAAACAGATTTGTTTCACTAGTACTCTTTGATGTTAAATTCAAATGTTACCATTCAACTGTTATCTGTATTTTTAATTGGCTTATTGATTGACAAGACTCATGGGAAAAGGTTATAATGCTAGGAAAAGGTGAAGGCAGCAGGAAAAGAGGAAGACCCAACATGAGATAGATAGACTTAGTTAAGGGAGCCACAAAAGCCCTCAGTTTGCAAGACCTGAAAAGTATGTTAATAACAGGATGTTTGAAGGTCATTAATTTATAGGGTGGGAGGGAAGTTGGCATGGCATAACCGGATCTCCTCAGAACTCGGAAGCGAAGCAGGGTTGTTACTTGCACGGGAGTCCACCAAGGCAGCCTCTGCAGAGGAAGGCCATGGCAAATGACCTCTGCTTCTCACTTGCCTTGAAAGCCCCTTGCTGGGGTCGCCATAAATCCATAGAGTGTTCTCTGAAGTAGCCATTTTCTCCAGGGGAAGTGATCCCTCTAGTCTGGTGAGCACTTGTAATTCTGGGAGATCCCCAGGCCCTGCCCGGAGGCTGGCAACCATAGCCTAAGTGCCTATAGCTATTCTTAAGTCTTACTATAGCAAGTTATGTGGAGCCAAACCAGAGCAGGGTTTTAGGCTTTTTCGGGGTGTATGTGTTTGTGTTTGTGTGTGTGTGTGAGAGAGAGTTCAATGGAAAATGGTGTTTTGAATCAAAGGGGCCCTTCCATCCAAGAAAACGAATCTCCTTCGGTGATCTCTGTTAGCAGAGCCTCATTTCATGATCAGAGGAAAAAAACAGACACTTTTATGGGGATACATTGGTGGCACTGGGGATTCCCGGTCGGCACACTGCATCCCAGGAAAGTAGAAGTGGGACAAGTCTTATCAGGCGTGGGGATCTTTATGCATTTACAAGACTCTGTTCATCATGTGTAAATAAAGGAAGGGGCTATTTGGTTTCAAACAAAATGGACTATCGTTTAACCTTCATTGTAGAATAAGCTACATCACATCTCATTCATAACAAAGCAAATAAATAATGGTGTGCTCACCACCACTGTACTCATTCTCTGCCCCCCAGAATTTTTTCTGACTACAGGCTTGGTTGCAGCACTTTGGTCGGGATAAACGTTCCTTTTTTACACAAAGCCAGCTGCTAAAAGAGAATGTGCTCTTCCCTGCAGCTGATCTTAAAGACAAAATGTCTTGCCAAATTTCAAAGCTATTGTTGCAGAGATAAATTGCCTCTAAATACATCCTTCTTTTGGACAGACTAAAACAATGGTCGTGGTTAGTAGTTTGTGATGATAATAGCAATGGAAGATTGTTCAGAAGGAGCAGTTGCTTTACCCACATCATGGCTGTGTACCACTAGTCATGGCTGGAGCATCAACGGCACCTTCACACTCTGAAACATGAAACGACATCACATATCCCAGGATTTGTGGTCAGTGTGTCTCCTCAAGCCAACTGTACTTGCTGCCTGTGGTCAGGATGTGTCCACTCACTACAGAACCTAGTGTTGTGGAAAAAATAACCCAGCCCTAACCAGGGGTCCTTTCGTAGAAAAAAGTCATTAGCATAACTCATTAGCATAACTCATTAGCATATGCCACGTCCCTTGACACCACTGGAAGTGTGTCAGAAAGGGAATGTCAGTTTCAGCCCCATTATACCCTATGGGCCATTGAAATCAATGGCAAAAACTCATAGGGTATATGAGGGGCTGGAGGGGAGGGGGTTTGAGGGAGAGGCTCCAAACTTGCAGGGTAGCTGCTGGGGCCTCTCCTTGAAATACCCACCAAGTTTCAAGAAGATTGGACAACAGGGTCCAATTCAATGGGGCCCCAAACAGATTGTCCCATCCCCTCCATTGTTCTCTATGGTGGGAAAAATGTTACCTTTTTTCCTACCATAGAGAACAAGGGAGGGAATGGGGGCAACCTGTTTGGGGGCCCGTAGAATTGGACCCCCTGGTCCAATCTTCTTGAAACTTGGTGGGTATTTGGGGGAGAGGTCCTAGCAGCTACCCTGCAAATTTGGAGCCTCTCCCTCAAACCCCCTTCCCTCCAGTCGCTTTTAAAGTTGTCACTGAATTTTGGCGGCAATTCGGCAGCAGGCTGAATCAGATCAGAGAATCTGATTCGGCCCATGGCTGCCCTAGTGGCCACTCCTGAGCTGGCGGAGCTTCGCTCCATCTCACTCCTGGCCCCAAGGGACCCCTGGCCCTAACTCAATCCAGCCATACATATCACAACTTGCCAGCTTCCAGGTGGGGACTGGAATTCTCCCAGAGTTACAGCTGATCTCCAGACTACAGAGATCAATTCCCCAGGGAGAAATGGTGGCTTTGGAGGGTGGACTCCATGGAATCATATCCCTGCTGAGCTCCCTCCCCTCCCCTGCCCTCCCCTCCCCAAGCTCCACTATCCCCAGGCTCCACCCCCAGATCTCGAGGGATTTCCCAACACCTCTGTTCTGGAGCCCTCAGAGAGCTTCCAAGCCAGAGGCATTGTTGGGCCAGGGTAGGGCCCGCAGTGCCTCTCCCCTTTGACAAGAGCAACTAGGGTTGCCAGCTCCAGGTTGGGAAATTCCTGGAGGTTTGTAGGTGGTGCTGGGGAGGCTGAGGTATAGGAAGGGAAGGAACCTCAGTGGGGTACAATACCATAGAGTCCACCTGCCAGAGTATCCATTTTCTCCTGAGGAACTGATCTCTATAGTCTGGAGCTCTACTGTGATTCCAGGATTTCTGCAGGCCCCACCTGGAGGTTGGCAAGGAAGAAAGGCATAGACAACTTTACAAGGCATTAGACAGATTCGTGGAGGCTAGGTGGCTATCAGTGGCTACTAGCCCTGGACACTAAAGAGGAACACCCCCCCCCCCCCAATGTGGGACAGGCAGAGAAATTTTTTATGTAATCCCAAAATGACTCAATTATGCTGTGCCGTATACGCAGGATTTTAGGATTTATTAATTGTTTAACAAGATCTCCCTATCAGAATAGTAGACATTCTGTAAAATGCCTTTTACTTTGTGAAAAGTATTGGACTCGGGAGGCCAGTGGAGTGATTTCAATCATAGCTCTTTTATTAGGGAGTCAGGATCATATATACAGCATGGTGGTTTCTTGCAGGTCAGGATGGAGCATGGGTACAAAGGGATGGGGAAGCCACTTATATTGACAAGTAACCCACACCTTGACTGTCCCCCGCCCCTAAGGGGGATTGGTCCAACAGGGATTATTCTCCCACCAGGGGCTATCATAGGTCTGTTCAAATATCCTCAGCCTCTGATAGGGGGACTGGCAGGATCCCTAGGTCCATCGTTCTCTGGGGAATCACATCCCATTACAGGCAAACATGCCCAGACATGTTCCCTGGCTGCAGACAAAGAATCAAGCGCTGGACATAACACCCCTCCCCCCACAGTTCAGGCCACCCTAGCACACAAAGTCCTTCAGGTAGGTCGGTCTCTTCCGCTCTCTGTTCGACTGACGTGGGCTTGTAGTGGACGGCACCGGGACTGGTTGCTCCATCACGGGACCTGGGTTGGCCGTTGCGCGGGAGTCAGTAGCCAGATCTGGCTGGTCGGTAGCCTCATCTGGCTGGATGGTCGCCGGGGTTGGTGAGTCTGGCAGGGACTCCTGGGGCACCGCCCCCAGCACCCGCTCCGAACCGTGGTCATCCTCCTCGTCCATGCTCGGGTCTGGGACATTGGGTCCAGTCCCACCTGTGGAAGGAAGAGAGTCTGTGCGGCACTGTAGCTGGTCTACATGGCGCCACCATACTTGCCTGTCCTCGGTGGTGACCATGTACAAGAGAGGCCCGTTGATGCGAGTGACCCAGGCCAGCACCCAACAAGGAACCCGTGGGTAGTTCCTTGCATACACTGGGTCTTCCGGGGAGAAACCTCTCAGGGCTCTGGGTGTGTTGGGCTCCTTTGCGCTGCTCGTTGCCCGGTCTGGGTGCAGGTGGTCAAGCTGTGACGTCAGCTGGTGTCCCATGACTCCACTGGACTGTGGCCGGTGGCAGTGTGAGGCGTCGTGTGCTAACCGAAGAGGAAAGCTGTTAGCTTGTACTCCCAGTCACTGTGGTCTATCTTCCACAGCACCTCCTTGGTAGTGCGGATCATCCTCTCCGCTTGGCCATTCGTTGCAGGATGAAAGGGAGCAGACCTTACATGTCGGATGCCATGCAGCTCCGTGAATCGCAGGAACTTGGAGGAGGTGAAGGCTGTGCCATTGTTGGAGACCAGAGTGTCTGGCAACCTGTGGGTGCTGAATATGCGCCACATCATGCGGATGGCAGCTTTGGATGATGTAGCCTTCACGGGAACAACCTCCAGCCACTTGCTGTAACTGTCTACAAGGAGGAAGAACAACTGCCCCTGGACTGGCTCCGCAAAATCCATGTGGACCTGGGACCATGGCTTGAGCCAACTCCCAAGGGCGTATCGGTGCGTGGGGAGGATCAGGGTGAGACTCCTGACATTTTGCACAACTGCAGACCCGATCCTCAATGTCCTTATCTAGGCCGGGCCACCACATATAGCTGCAGGCCAGGGCTTTCATTCGCACAATCCCGGGGTGGTGCTCATGGAGGGCGCACAGTACCCATGTGCGGAGGGACTCCGGAATCACCACCCTGGCCCCCTATAGTAGGCACCCCTTGTGGGTAGACTGCAAATTCCAGCCCCGGAGATGTTGGCCACCCCCTCCCCACCCAGTTTAGAACACGAGAGAGCGTGCAATCCTGGGCCGTGCACTGGGAGATGTCCGTTACCTGAATGGGCCGGTCTGGAAGCTCCTCCAGGAGTGCAACATGGTAGGCAGAAGCAGGGTCAGGATTGCAGGTGGCCAGTGGAAGGCGACTCAGGGCATCCGCGTGCCCCATGGATTTGCCCGGGCAGTAGACCAGGGAGTACTGGTAGCTGGAAAGAAATATAGACTACCGCAGAACCCGAGGAGACAGCATGTGGGGGGTTTGGCGTTCCGGGGTGAGGAGCCCCAGCAGGGGTTTATGGTCGGTGGCGATTGTGAAGTCCCGGCCATACAAATAATCGTGAAACTTTTTCACCCCCACCACAATAGCCAGCACCTCCTTGTCAATCTGCGTGTAGATCCGCTCAACAGACAATAAGGTCCTAGAATAGTAGGCGACTGGGACCTCCCGGCTGTCGGGCAGCCGGTGCCCCAACACAGCCCCCACCCCATATGGAGAGGTGTCACATGCCAACACAACAGGAAGGGACTCATCAAAGTGGGTCAGAAGAGCATTAGAAGTCAACAGATTCTTCATGGCTCTAAACACAGCTGTGTGGTGGGGGCCCCACTCCCATTTAGCATTCTTGTCCAAGAGCCCGTGCAGTGGCTCTGCCACCGCAGCCTTGTGGGGGAGGAAATTAGGGTAAAAGTTTAATAGTCCCAGAAATGATTGGAGCCTTACACTTAGGAGCCAGAGTGTCCGAGATGGCCTTTACCTTGTCGGGTGTGGGGTGTACGATTCCCTGGGCGTCTACGATAAACCCAAGGAATTCTACAGACGGGATGCCCAGAAGACATTTTTCCAGTTTTACCTTCAGACCGGTGTCCTGGAAACATTGAAGGACTGCCCAGAGCTGCCGCCTGAAGGTCTGGGCGTCCGGCGCAGCGATCAGGACATCGTCAAAAAAGGGCTGGTCACCTGGTAAGCCTTTTAACAAGCGATCCATTGGTTCCTGGAAAAGGCCTGAGCCACGCTGACTCCAATTGGAGCCGCTTAACCTTGAAAGCCCCTCTGTGAGTCACTATTGTTTGGGCCTCTGAAGTGGCCTCATCCACCGGCAGCTGTTGATAGGCTTGAGCCAAGTCCAATTTGCCGAAGACCTTGGCACCCGCGATGGTGGCTAGCACATGGCTGATCACCGGCATGGGGTAGGCGAGCACTTGCAGTGCCTTGTTCAAAGTACATTGGTAGTCCGCACAGATGCGGATGTCCCTGTTTGGCTTAAGCGGGGTCACAATGGGAGTCTCCCATTTTGCATGAGACAAGCATGAGCACCCCTTGAGCCACCAGTTTGTTCAGCTTGCGCTCAACCTTGGGTTGCATGGTGAGCAGGGGTCGGCAGACCGGCACCCGGATAGGCGGGACTGAGGGATAGAGGGCCAAGGAAATGGGGGGTCCAGTATAGGAGCCTAGCGCTCCATCAAAAACAGCGGGGAACTCTGCACAAACGTCCTGGAAGTCTGCACCTTGAATGCGGTGCACCCCAGTCTGTCCTAATCCCAGTGGCTTGAACCAAGATAGACCCAACAGGCTTGTGAGGTTTGCCTTCACCACCAGGAGGTCCAGTTTTCCCTTGAAGTTCCCAAATTCGACCGTGAACTTGCCCCACCCCTTGATTTCTACGGGATTTTTCTGGAAGTCCCGGAGCCTTAGGCCAGAGGATTTCCACAGGCGCCCCCCCGCCCCCGGACACAGTCTGTTGAGCATGGCCTCTGAGATGATGGAATACGAGTACCCGGTGTCCAGCTCCATCAAGCAGGGGGAGCCCTCTATGAGAACCAAGACTTTGATCTTATCGGGGCTGTCTGGGGGCAAGTTCAGTACCTGATAGTGTGAGAAGTCCAACGAGTTGAGTGTCGCGGACCCCTGGTGCGTGCCTTGAGTGCGGCGGTTGCTTTTAGAGCAGCACGCCTAGGTGATGTGTCCCCTCTTTCCACAAGACCGGAACTCCACATCCCTGAATCTGCAGGTCCGGCGGTCGTGCGGGTTGCTGCAGCTGGCACAAGCGGGGGCAGCTGTTCTGGAGGTTGCCATGGGTTGGTAGGCTGACCTGGGGTTGTGGGGCATGCCCTGCCTGGCTGTTGTGCAGCCACTGGCAACTCCGGGTCAGTGGCGGACCTTCACGGCAGTGTCATTATTGGAAGCCTCGGATCCTGAGGTGCTTGCCATGCGGTGAGCGGATGCTGGGCCATCGTGCTTGGCCTTCTGTAAAATCTCAAAAGCGCTAGCGGCCTCCAAAATATCACTCAGTGTGGCGTTCTTAATGGCCACTAATTTTCTCTGCATTTTTGGCTCTCTGATCACACACAAGAAAGCTGTTATTAGGGCATCATCTATGTCCCGGAACTCGCACCCCACTACCAAGTGGCAGAGTTCCGCCAGGAACGTGGCCGCTGATTCCCCCTTTTGCTAGCGCCGGTTGAACATGGTCACTTGCTGTGTGAGTTTGGACGGCTTGGGGGAGAAGTAATTGTTGAGTGCCTCCATGATCTCTGCATAGGAAACCTCTGTGGGGGTGCGGGGAGAGAGCAAGTCTCATGGGCGCCATGCCGCACGAGCTTAACAGCCAGGACTTCTTCTCCTTGTTGTTGGTGATTTTCTGAGTTTCCAAGAAGAAGCCAACTTGATCTGTCCATGCCTCCCAGTACTCGGGTCTGGTCGGGTCGAAGACCTCGATGCGATGTCCCAGAGCAGCGGCCATTGGAGCAACCCTGGGTGCAGCGGAGAGATTCTTGGGAGCGGCAGCAGCATCGGGGCTCTTGGGAACTGGGAGAGGCGAGGCTGGTCTGGAGCTGAGCGGAGCCTGGAGCGGTTGATGAATCCCTGGAGCGGCAGCTGCTGGATTCTTGGGAGTTGCAAGCGGCGAGATGGCGTGTGAGCCGAGCAGGGCCGGGAACTCCCGGGGAGTCACTCATCGGGATCCCACCTTCATCGCCACTGAAAAGTACTGGACTCAGGAGGCCAGTGGAGTGATTTCAATCATAGCTCTTTTATTAGGAAGTCAGGATCAGCATGGTGGTTTCTTGCAGGTCAGGATGGAGCATGAGCACAAAGGGATGGGGAAGCCACTTATATTTACAGGTAAACCACACCTTGACCATCCCCCCCCCAAGGGAGATTGGTCCAACAGGGATTATTCTCCTACCAGGGGCTATCATAGGTCCGTTCAAATATCCTCAGCCTCTGATAGGGGGACCGGCAGGATCCCTAGGTCCATTGTTCTCTGGGGAAGGAAGCTCTGTTGTTATCACATCCCAGTACAGGTAAACATGCCCAGACATGTTCCCTGGCTGCAGACAAAGAATCAAGCTCCGGACATAACATTTTTTTAGCAAAAGCTTGTGCCAAGTAGAAATATTATTTTATTTGTAGAGACTAGGGTTGCCAGGTCCTACCGTTGCTGTGGCAGGGGAGTCCTGGCCCCTCTCTGGGACTTCTTTGGTGCACACGCTTCACACACGCACCGCAATGACATCACCCGAAAGTGACATCATCGCGTTGGGCACATTGTAGGTGGGACCACTGTCATTTGAGGGGAAACCATAGAGTTTCCCCTTGAATGATAGAATGTCCCCCCCCCGCCCCCAATGTGCCCGGTACACTGATATCACCTCTGGGTGATGTCAGCACACCAGGCATGTTGCTGTGGTCTTGGGACTTTGGGGGTGGGGTTCCCCCCAGCAGCCAGATTGGGCCAGCGAATAAGGGGCCCACCCTAGTAGAGACAGTAGCTGCCTTTAGACCAAACATTTACAGTGTTGATTAGAGAGCTCAGAAACAGAGGAAATAGGCCCCACCTGAAATAGAAAGTAGATGCTTCTCTTGCCCGGCCTTTTGACATAGAGATATGTGGTTTCACAACTCTATAGGAGAAGCGAGGAATGTGTTCAGCACCCTTCTTCAGGCTGGCCATGTTTTGAGATGGGGAGACAAGGAGTCTGCTCTAGCCGGTAGCCAGTGTAGGAATACGTGCTTCTTACCAGTGGAGAAGGCCAGTTATGCCTTCATTCAGACACTGCATGACATAGGAGAAGTCATAGTAGTCTTAAGTAGACATGTTAGTACCTATTTTATAGATTCTGCTCTTTGCCTGGTAATGTGATTCTTTTTTTTAGTTGGCCAGGAAGGTAGATGAATAAAAGGAGTGTTTTTCTTCTCCTCTCTGCATCCCAGGAAGAGGCATTCACCTTGTTATTTTAACAATGGAGAATCTCTGGCCAAAAGGGAGGCCTGCCTAAAGCTGAAAGCATTTTGGCCACCTGTAGATGTTTTTGTATTGCCTCTCTGCCCTGAGATTTATGGCCCAACACCCCTGCATTGGAATAACAAGAGAGCAGGCTCTGACTCTTATTACTGAGGGGCACCCTGCTGGGATAACTGGAGCAACTGGCTGCAGAGAGTCTGACAAGGCCAAAACATCAGGGTACGATTCATACATCTTATCCAGAATGCTTCCCCTTGAGAATGAAGACCTTTGTGTTCCTTGTCAAATAAACAATATAATGTAACTGAACCCCAAAGTCAGATTCACCAATGGATTTGTGCCAACTCAAGTGATGCCAATGTGCCTGTAACCAGCGATGTTTCTGATGGATTGTAAATGAAAACAATGTCATTTTGGGTATAAAAATCTCTGCTTTTCCTGATTCCGGCAAAGAGCAGCTTGGAATTACGGGTGCGTAGGCACTACATACTGCTCCTACTGCTTACTGCAATAAACAGCTTAGAATCCTATTCTCTGGACTCCAACCAGTGTGTCTTTTTCAGGCCAGGGACACACACAGGCCACAGATTTGTGGTGCACCATTCAGAGGCAGTCAACCTCTGAATACATATGCCAACATCAGGGAAGGTGTTAGTCTCTATGCCCTATCATTGGCTCTCCAGAGGAACTGGTTGGCCTGGCCACTGTGTGGGACAGGATGTTGGATTAGATGGACTGCTGATCCAGCAAGGCTCTTCTTATGTTCTTAAAGGTGAGCTCAGGGGCTTGAAGGCCAACAGACACAGATTCTTCTTGGGTTCAAAATATTGTTGCTTGTGTAAAACAGTTTGCTATTGCAAATGTTAAGAACTATGATGAAAATGCTGATCTTTTGTTACAGTGGGCCAGTGTTTTCATGCATGTCTTCCCCAGGAAACCTCTCTTTGAAGGGCCCAGATGTTGGAACATGGGGAGAACTTAACATCAACAAAAAGGACATTGTTCCAGTTAAGAAAGAGAACACATGTTTTCATGAAATAATAATCTTTGTAATATGCCCATAAATATTTCATTGGGTCCTGTGAAGCAGCTAGGAACATGATGAATAACGCATGAAAAGGACTGCTGGGAGTCTGGGTACAAGGCTTTGTGTGAGATCTTGGCAGGGCCCCATTTCCACACAATAAGGGACAGGCATGGTATTGACCACCCACCCACCCACTAATCAGATATGCCTAGGGGGCATGAAGAGATTTCAATCAGAGATGCCCACTGATTGAATTAGGAAATTTGTAATTTCCAGAAGTGCTTTCCTTTTTGGTGACCCCAAAGAAATCTTTAAAGAAGAGAGAGTAGGACTCATGTATTTATTATTCATTATTTTAAAATGTTCCATACTAAACTTTAAAAGGAAAATATGAGTGGCATGCCACTGTGAATGAACCCTGTGGTTTAACCTCTTAGTCCTTACTCCCCACTTAACTAGAGTTTAAAGACATCTTAAGCCCATCCTCTGGTACTTTTCTCTTTCCTGTTCCTCTGAAATCTCATCTACTATCAGATGCTTTGTCTCATACAGGAGTTGCATGGCCCTGGGGACCTTGAGGTAGCCAGTCGGCTCCTGGTCTAGCATCATCTAGTCAGGCTAACCCTACTTTGGGCCAGGTTCCAGGACAGCCTTGGGGCTCTCCATACATGCCAGGTAACTCTTGGGGGGGGGGACGTCCAAGGCCTGTGTGGGGGCAGCCTCCAATGCATTTGCCCAAGGGTGGGCTTACCTGGCCCAGGGCACTGCTGCATATGCATTGGTGCCCATATTGGCCCTCCCTTTTGGGGACCTGGCACTTCCTCTCGGGGACCATTTGCTACCAGCCACAAGGAACAAGATTTGTAGAGGGGAATACGTTGATCTCTTTACCCTCCTTTACTGTGAATTGGAAATTAAGGACAAGGATGACATGGACAATAAGGACAGGGAGAAGCTAAAAAAGATGAGGGTTGACAGGACCTGGGCCAATTGGGTCACTGGTTTTTTGGTTTATGCAGGAGTTTATATCAAAGGCTCAACCCTGGAGGGTCGCATCATTATTTCAGTATTTCGATATCATATACAAGGGTTATACAGGCTTTAGCGGTCCAGCCTGGTTAGAATATGATGAGGAATTCATGATGAGGGCTGCTATGAACCCCTCTCTTCATTGGGATCAGATACACCCGCAGTTGTGGCTGCAAGTTATGTCCCCAAGGCCGATTCCGCACTAGTTGTTGCCCCGGCTTCACTCCCCGATAAAATCCGGGGCAGAGCAACATGAATGTAATCATTGTTTTCCCCGGATCTTCCGTTTCCGGGATTTTCAGGGGTTTTATTTGCCACGGGAGTGAAGTCGGGGCATTCAGGTGGGGAACTCCGAAATCAGGGTTTCTTGCTCCACCCCTTTAACGCCCCTCTGCTTCTTTCTCTCCCCTTCCCCGCCCTGGTGCGAGCGGGTTTTTTTTTTGTTCCCCACTTTGTTGCGTTATAACAACACGACATGACATTGATCCACTGTTGACTGGCATTTAAATGTCTTTTTAAAAATGTCCTTTTGTTGTTGATGTCTACACATTTCTGTGTTGCATCTTTTGTTGCACAAAAGTTATGCCTGAGTCATGCCACTATAAAAATATGTATTTTTTTTTACTGTAAAATTTTTATTGCAAGATAGAATATTTCCAACAAAATACATAATATTTTTTTTCCTTTTTAAATACAGAAATTCAGTATCAACAATAAGAAATACTATATATATTTAACAGGTGATAAACCTGTAACTATTGTTCATGTTATTTATTTGTCTGTTTAGCCTTTGTTTTGGTTTTGTTTTGGCCTAGTGGTGCTCTGTAATTATGCTATTACCATTATACCTTAAAATATGATTAAGGTAAGTATTTAATTAGTGAGGTCGATAAGATTTAAGTATATTTTGCAGTGTTTAAATGTAATCAGAAGTATTTAAAAACAAAGCCGCTTAATATAATTAGGATTGGATGGTATCTCATTGTGTTCTGCCATATATGTGACAAAGGGGAACCATTTGTTGACAAAAGAAGAATGTCTTTTTGTAGATGTAGAAGTTTGGTCTTCAGCTATGTCTGCTATTTTGTCCATGATGAAGTGATCCCAGCATTTATTTTTCCAATCTGATGTGCTTGGTGCGGTAGGTGCCTTCCAAGAAGCTGCAATAGTCAGTCTAGCAGTTGCTAGAAGAGTGGCAGTTAATTTATAAAAATATGTATTGATGGCTTTGAGGCACAGTGTGAGCTGTCCCCCCCCCCATTGCAGTACAACAACACGACACAACATTGATCCATTGTTGTGGGGTTAACATTTTTTGCGGGGCCAATATATTGTGGGTGGCGTGGTGGTGTGGACGCAATTTTTGCAGGGGTTACATGTGTTGTGTTGCATGTTCCCCCTCCATTTCCCATCCCTTTCCCACCCTCCATTTCCCCTCCAACTCTGGTGCAAGCTTTTTTTTTCTTACACGGATGATTTTCGCGGGCTTGGAAGCTCAGATGGCCGATCACAGCTTTGTTGCGTCACAACGTTATAATGCAACTCCGCCTACATTTTAAAAAGGGGGAGATGGGCAGGGGCTCAAGATTCGGGGCAAGGACAGATGCGGAAATGAAGAACCGGCATCAACCTGGGTCAGATTCATGTACTGCTGAAACGCGCACACTGATTCGGACCAATTAAACCCGGGAGGAAAGGGAAGCAAAGCCCTTGTGCGGAATCGGCCCAAGTCAGCCAAACTCAGATTCACACAGTGGCCACCTTGTCCAACACCTCATGGCTGATCCCACTTCCCACAGTTCTGCAGGGCAGGTCGTTTAACTCTGCCAGCTCTGCTGGGAATTTGGGTCACAAGGGGTTTGTAACAGGAAATCATGCCAGTATCAGTATGAGTGCCCCCTCTGTGGTGGACCACACCGCTTCTCAGCTTGCTTTCAGGCAAAGCCCCGGAAGGGTTGCTGTAAGCCAGAAGGGACTGTCTGGACAGTTTGCTGGGAAAGGGACCCAGTCCCATAAAGCTGAGAGTTCTTGAGACATTGCTGAAGAGGTACCCCAAGCAATCAGATGCTTTGTATTTGTTGAACAGTTTTCAGTTCAGTTTTCGTATTCCCTGCCAGGGCACTAGGTCCCCTTTCATGGTGCAGAATTTGCGTTCAGTTAAGGGTATGAAGCATATAGCTGGGGCAAAATTGAGAAGGAGAGGGCCAAAGGTAGGGTCTTGGATCTCTTTTCATCAGTCCCTCATCTGCGAGTTTCCCTATTCGGAATTGTTCCCAAAAAGGCTTTGGGGGAATATCACTTCATCCACCACCTTTCTTGCCCTAGGGGAGGGTTGGTTAATGACTCCAACCCTGCTTCCTTATGCTCGGTTAAATACACTTCCTTTGACCAGGCGGTGCGTGTGGTGTGCTGCTGTGACCCCAGTGCGCAGATGGCTAAATGCGACATTAAGTCGGCCTTTCGCCTTCTTCCAGTGCACCCAGATGATTTCGAATTGTTGGGTTTTTCCTTTGATGGCCATTTTTGTATGGACTGGGCCTTACCAATGGGTTGTTCTATGTTCTGTGCCACTTTTGAGCTATTTAATTCATTTCTGAAGTGGGCCTTCTGCTATCACATGGGGTTGACTACCGTTGCTCATTATTTGGATGACTTTTTGTTTGTGGGTTCTTCGAAATCAGGTCACTGTGATCAATTACTGAGCACTTTTCCAGAGTTGACTGGGGAGCTGGGTATCCCCTTAGTGCATGAAAAAACCGAAGGCCCTTCCCAAGTATTGATGTTTTGGGGGGTGGAACTGGACCCAGTAGTGGCCCAGGCTTCATGCTTGCCCATTAGTAAGTTAGATGACTTGCGCAGGAGAGTGTATGAGTTTAGGGGCCAAAAAAAGCCACCCTATGTGAATTCCAGCAGTTGGTTGGGCACCTCAACTTTGTGTGCAAAGTTGTGGCACCTGACTGGGCCTTCTTACGTCATCTGTGCAATGCTATGAGTGGTTTACAGATTCCTCGTCATAGGGCACATATTACTGCCAGTGTCAGGTCGGATTTGGAAACATGGCTGGAGTTCCTTGAATTCTTTAACAGGATCACATTTTGTACAATATTTTTTATTGAAAGTAAGCATCAAACACTAACAATCTACATATGTGATATATGTTATAGACTAACAGCATTACATATCTGGATGTAAAGTCCAAACTTTGAAATATAGAGTGCTTTGCTAAAGTAATCAGGAATACATCAAACAGGTTCTAAAAGTATCAAACAATCGGAAAAGGAATTTAACAACTTGTGTCAATACTATAATAAGAACATTTCAGGCATTGAAATAGATTTCTGAAGGAACAGGATCACATTTTGAAGGGATGACCTGAAGTTGGAAGCCGAGCTCTAAATCCATTCTGGTGCTGCTGGTTCATTGGGGTTTAGAGTCTATTTCAGGGGGGCATTGGTGTGCCTGGCCTGTTGAGTGGGTAGGGGCTGGGATTACTAAGGACCGTACCTTTTCTTGAGTTTTTTCCTATCCTGGTGGCTGTTTGGCTTTGGGGAGATGAATTGGCCAATGATACGGTCCACTTTTGGTGCAACAACTTGGCTGTGGTCCAGGTCATTAATTCTCTTACATCCAGATCAACGTGGATTATGTCCTTGGTATGGGCTTTCACTCTTCGCTGCCTCTGATTGAACATCCTGTTTCTTGCCAGACATGTACCAGGGATTGACAATGGGGTGGCTGATGCTCTCTCTCTCTGTCTCTCTCTCTCTCGTAAACAGATGGAGAGGTTTTGGCAGCTGGCCCCAGAAGCCGATTCATAGCTGGTAAGAATGACAATGGAGCTCTGGTTGATTGAAAGGCAAAGGTGAACAGGGCCATGGGACTAGCCTTTGCCCCCGGTATGAAGAAAGCATATGACCGTGCAGTCCACCAGTTTCCTGAGTTTATGCATGAGGTAAGGTATCCTAGTTTATTACCTGTACCCATGGACCATTTGTTACATTTCTGCATGTTTTTGAAAGGTAAAGGTTTTGCTGTTAGCTCGACCAAGGGGTTGCTTTCTGCTGTGGCTTATATCAGCAAATCTTGAGGGCTTGCTGAAGCTACTGGGGATTTTAGGGTTCGGAAGATGTTGGAGGGGTGGATATGTGAGGCCGGGGTGTGCACTGACCCTAGGTGGCCCATTTCCCCTTCAGTTCTTTGATGCTTGCAGGTGATGTGGAAAGTGGTCTGTGCATCTCCTTATGAGGTTTGTTTATTCCATGCAGTGGCTCTGGTTGCCTTTTTTGGGGGCCTTACAAATAAGCAAGCTCATTGTCCAGTCAAAGTCCAGTGGCTCAGGCCGGGCTCTGATGGTGCAGGATGTCCACTTGGAGGTGGACAAGGTGCTCTTCACCCTGTTCCAAGACAGATCAGTGATGTTTGGGGTCGGCAGTCACACTGGAGGCGTGTTCGAAGAAACACCTGTGCCCAGTCTCTGCTTTGGCTGCTTACATGGCTGTCAGGGGGTTTGAGGGCAGAGTGTTGTTCTGCCATTAGGATTCAAAACCCTTAACTGGGCACCAATTTTGGGCAGTCACCTCCAGGGCTCTGGGGAAGCTTGGGCTGGCAGGGGTGTGTTTCTGCACTCGTTCTTTCTGGATTGGTGCAGCATCCACAGTGGCAGCGATAGGGTACCCAGCCTGAGACATCCAGCATCTGGGTAGATGGCATTTGTTGGCTTATAGATCCTGTGTGTGCCCCATGATGAGGCCTTGAATTTTCCATTATATTGTGCAAGTAGTTTGAGTTATATGTTGTTCTGTTGCTCACTGTTCTTTCATTTCAGGTTCTGTTGGCCAGTGGGAGAGGAAGAGAATTCCCATCTGCGGGCACAGTTTTGTGTTTTGGGCTGCTCATCAAGTGGGCCACGGTAGAGTGGCTCGGGCACCAGGGATTGCAGTGGCCTGGCCAGTTGCAGTTGTTATTCGAGGGGAGGGTTGATCCTCCTCCTTATGTTCTAGTCATACACCTTGGTGGCAATGATTTCGGTCTCATAAAAGGGAAGCCTTTAATCCTTCAGGCTCAACCTGGTTTTCAAGTCATTAAGTGGTGGTAGCCAGGGACTCTGATTATTTGATCTGCCATGGTGTTGCATTTGGTTTAGTGTGAAGTTGGGAACCCCCTGGCCATTGATAGAGCACATCGTACGGCTAATCGTGAGCTGCAGAAGGCCCTGGAAGGAGTCCTAGGTCATTTCTTGCCTCACCCGAGAATGAGAGCTGATTCTGTCAGACTCTATAGGGGTGTCAGTATATACCTGTCCGTGGTGGGCCTGGACACATTTCTGGAAGATATACGGCGAGGGTTGCGGGGGGCCTTGGGCCTCCCGATGGGCTCAAGTGCCTAAGCAGAGGCTTGGCTTTGTCATTGGCAGGGTTTTTAGTTAAGATACTGGTGAGCACCAGCTGACATCCCTCTTTGGGGCATGGGAGTGCAGCCCTCGGGCCCTGCTGTCCAGGGCGGGGAGAGCAGACTGCCTGCGGGACCTTCCTAGATTGTCTTCCCTTTAAGCCTTGCAGCTTGGGGATGGAGTTCCAGGGCGATTACTCAATTGTGCTGACCAGAAGTGAGCTACATTTGTTGGCTCCCATCTGGTGCAGGGTGGCTCATCCTGTTTCACATGGCAAGGGAGGGGTCTTGGTGACCTCTGGCCTTGGCCATTCTGCAATGCCATTTTTCTCTGTTATTGTTAATAGTTAATAAAGTGGCCCGTTAGTTAACCAAACACTGGTGTCTGTCTCATCATTCCTGCTTGGGGGGGGGGGGGGGGCAAATGGATTTATCACCCAATCCAGAATTTCCATTGAAAGAAGATCCTCAAATCTCTCAGACTTATCTTCATGCAGCTTATTCACCTGGTCACAAAACATCTGCAGATCATTAGCTTGTATCCCACTTTTTTCTTCTAGCTCAGACAAGCTTGGAAATTGGTATAACTTGGGAAGACCTATGTTGTGTTTGAATAAAGTTGACTCTGAAATAAATGTAGAGGTGACATATTTGGCCTTAATAAGATTGACTTCATTTCTTTGCAAGTGCAAATATTTCTGTCAAGCCTGATCTGTGAGTTCATCACTGAGCAAAACTGAGCACAACATCCATGGGTTGCATGGGCCCGGGTGCTGGTGGCCCCACTGGAACCGGCTGACCTGCAGGGATCTGATCTGGTGGCGCTTGACCCCTGGGGGCCCCGGCTCCCGCCACCTGAGCGGCCCCCCCAGACCAGAACTCATATGTGAGTACGGGCTCTAATAGACTCAGGGGGACGGGGACCTGTTGCTTTGCGCCTTTCAGCACAAGTCCCTCTCGTTTCTCGCCTGTGAAGGAAGTTCCTCGATCACCACTTTGTCCTCCTCGGGAGCAGGCTCAATCTGCAAGGCTCGTGGTTTGGATCCTGGGATCACTTTCAAGGGACTAGGGGTAGTGGGAGGCATCGTTTTTGGCGTGGTGGCATGGCAGGATGAGGCGTAGTGCCCGGCTTCACCACACTGCATGCACAACCCCTTCTTAAGGCACAGTTCATGGACATCTTTAAAAGGCCCCTTTACCTTCATCTTCTGAGCTGAGGGTCCCAATCCCTTGGGACTCTCCGTCTCTGCTCACATCTTTATCAGTGTGAAGTGCGATTCGGCCTCTTCAGTAGCCCAGATGCAGGCTGCCAAGGTGGTGGGGTTGACATTATGTAACACAGTCTCGTACAAGTCCAAATTCAACCCCTGCCGGTAATTTTCCACCAACACTTCTTCAGGCCAACTTCTTATCCTGGCTGCAGTCCATTTGAATGTTGCTGTATACTCACAGACCAAGCCTCTCCCTTGGGTGAGCCTCCTCATCTAATTCTGGGCTTTTTCTTCACTCACTGGGTCCTCGTACTGCCTTCAAAGGGCCCACATGAAGTCTTCGACATGATCCAGTTCCGGCTCAAGAGGGTTGTGGAGGCTCACGTACCAATCAGCAGCTTCTTCTTGCAACCGGGAACCGATATATCCCACTCAGTCAGCCTCATTCGGGAAGAGGTGGCCCCAGGTTTGTAGGAATCATCCGGCTTCAATAATAAAAAATTGAAGTTTTGCCGGGTCTCTGTCAAATGTAGCAGCCAGTAGTTCTTGCGGTACCGGCTGGCGATCTATGGGTAAAATCAATGCTGTCACTTTCAAGCTTGAACTCCCTAAGTCTCTTAAAAATGTTCACCCTGTTTTTCATTTCAGCCTACTGAAGAAGGACCCTGGATTGAATTTGTGGAGACCTCGTCATCCGGTTTCTCTTCCTCTGATGAAATTAATCTGATGAAAACTATGAAATTAATCAAATCCTCGATTTGAACCTGAAACGAGGCCACCTTTACTATCTTGTTAGTTGGAAAGACTTTGGCCCTGAGCATAACAAATGGGTTGCTTCTGAGCATGTTAACGCTTCTGCAAAAATCTGTGCCTTCCATAAACTTTACCCACTTAAACCTGGAGGTTGAAAGGGTTTTCGAGGGGGCAGTGTGTCAGGTATGCCTGCCACTTTCCCGGGCGGGAGATTCCATTCCCCAGCTGGAATGTGCTCCCTCCTCCTTGCTTGCTGGCTTCACGGGAGTTACTATCCGCTTGCTAGCTTCACAGGGTTGTTATCTCTATTCAAGGTTACTGGTAGCTTCACATAGACATGGTTTCTGTTTTTGACTTCTGTTGCAGGGGCCATCTATTACCGTCTTCCCGCTCTTTAGCCTGGGAACTATTTTACACGGGATATATCCCTGAGCGGGGATTGGGGGGTCTGTATGCCAGTCACTATATCTATCCTAACATTATTATCCAACCCCATTACTAACTCAACAAGTGTACCCTGAAGAAAATCCCCCAATAAAGAAAGTCTTATTCAAGATCCTTTGTGTGGGGTGAATTCATCCAGGAAGTCTCACACATATAGGGCAAGCAAGGGAGTGGTGGATAAGGGGTGGGGGGGTGGACTTACCCATCGGTTGCAGTCACCCAATGAATTTTATGGGAGAGTGAGGATTTGAACCCTGATCTTCCTAGTTGTACTCTAAACTCTAACCACTGTACCACACGGGCATGAGGCAATAAAGGACTTTGTCCTTTGTCTTTGTCATAATTTTATTTTATGACATAATTTTATTTACTTTGTCATAATTTTATTTTATGAAACCTATCTGAGAAGCAGGGCTGCCAATAATCAGAGGTGCACAGTGAGGCTGTGTATGATCTTGTTCATGCCATTGGATCCTGAGGGTCTGTACTGCCAGCAGTGGTGTGGTTACCAACCTACAGGTGGGGCCTGCAGATCTCCCAGTGTCACAACTGATCTCCAGACAACAGAGATCAGTTCCCCTGGGAAAAATGGTTGCTCTGTGGCATTATACCCTACTGAGGTCCCTCCCTTCCCCAAACCCTGCTTTTGCAGTCGGGTTGCCAGACACCAGGTGGTCTTCTCCAGGTGGTGGCTGGAGATCTCCCAGAATTACAACTGATCTCCAGGTTACAGAGATCAGTTCCCCTGGAGGAAATGGCTGCTTTGAAAGGTGGCCTGTATGGCATTGTACCTCACCAAGGTCCTTTCCCTCCCTAGACCCAACCTTCTCAGGCTCCACCCCCCAAATCTCCAGGTATTTCCCAGCCCAGAGCTGGCAACCCTACTTTCCAGGCTCTACCTCCAAATCCCCATGAATTTCCCAACCTAGAACTGACAACAATCGTAGCTTTCTTACAGTGGAAGCGCTGGGGGAAAGCATCTCCCCCCCCCCCCCCAGAGGAAAGCGCAGTGCCTTTGTTAGTGGAGGAACGGCTCAGCGGGATCCTGCCTATTGTTTTATATCTTGATATTGCAAACTATTTGAGGAAAGAGGTACAGAAAAAAATGGGAAATAAACCAAATGCATTTAATCATAATAACATTTTGTTTTTGGTGACCTTACTTCCGGAAAACTTACGGCTAATATCGTTTTCTTTTCTTTCTATCAGACCACTTGAAAGAAGAGTTCCATGTTTCATTTTAAGTAGAAATTGCACTTGGTTCAGGGTTTAGCTCACAACTGCAATCTTTTTACTCAACTAATAAAGCTAATTAAAATATTATATTATCTTCAGTGCTTACCAGCAACACATTTTATCTCCACCCCACTCCTTCTTCTTTTTTAAAAAAATCTTGTATTTATCTAGAAAACATTTTTGTCCTCCATGGGAATCATATACTTGGTGCAGACATTTTTAATGACCTTATTAATTGTTAATTGGGTCAAAGCAAGAGTTTTATAAGTAAGAGGAACAGAAAATTAAAACCTAGCAGGAAAAGTTTATTTGGTTTGTAAAAGGTTAATATAACTAATTTGGTTTATATCAATAAATGCCATATATTCTTTTTAAAGCTTCTATTATTCTCAGCTGGATCCCATGGTATTGTAAACCATACTGTTTTGTTATGCCTACTGAAAAGAAGAGTAGTTACAGCATCCATAGCCTGGTTGTTAATGGAAGATAGATAATTTCTTAATGGAACAATTGGCTATCTTTTGTCTCCCGATACTTAAGGGGATGTCATATTTACCTTTCAATGGTAGGAATAAAACCAGTTGCTTGGACTGTGGTAGGGTAGCTCAGAAAGTATGGTATTTTCTGTAGTACATGGATATTGGTGCCATGGTCTGGATGTTCAGTTTGGCCCTCCCATCATATCTACCCCACCAGTCAGGCTGCCAGCCTGCAGGCTGGGCCTGGAGATCTCCTGGAATGATAACCAATCTCCAGACAACAGCGATCAGTCCCCCTGGAGAGAATGGCTGCTGTGGAGGGCGGGCTCTGTGGTGTTCTGCCTCCCTCAGCTACCTACCCTCCCCAAACCCTGCCCTCCTCAGGCTCCAGCCCCCAAATCTCCAGATATTTCCCAGTTGAGAGCTGGCAACCCTACCCACCAATGCACTTACAAGTGAAAAGAGCATTACAAAGATACTTAAAAGCTCACTGCACTCTCTAATGGAAACTGATTGTGTAGTGAATTTCACCACTCGGTGAAGGGGAGCATTAAAGAATGCTGCAATGCAATGGCAGTTGTGGGGAGACATCTGTAATGCCCTCTCATCCATTGTCCCATATTTCCCACTCCAGCGTTAGTATTGTACAAGTGGGGGAACCTTAAAAAATTCTGGGGTGGGGCGAAATCCCATTTTCCATTTCCTTCCTCTTCCTACTCCTAGCACTGGCTTTGGCTTCCCCTTTTCCTCCTCCTCCTGTCTGCCATGTCTTCCTTTCCCGGCTGCCACAGATTTTGAACACTACTTTGGGTTGCTGTAGCAACTACAACAGGATGTAGAATGGTATACTATAGCCCAGTCTCATCAGATCTCAGAAGCTAAGTAGGGACAGTGCTTGGAAGGGTGACCACTAAGGAAGACTCTGCAGAGGAAGGCCAATGGCAAACCACTTCTGCTTCTCCCTTGCCTGGAAAACCTCTTGCTGGGGTTGCTATAAGTCAGCTGTGACTTGACAGCACTTTACACCCACTCACACACAGCAACTACAATGGATGCTGATATGCCTACAAGGCCAACTTTTGGAGAGCAATTCCTTGTGTAAATGAAGCAACGTGTGACTCAAACTAAAGTCACAATGAAAAATTGAACCCCCAGGTACTAAGTGTCATCATGCAGCAGTCATTCATTGCAAACAAAGTTGCAAATCCAGAAACGATGTTCAGTGGTATTTCCCAAGGGGCTGCCTCGAGTTCCTAATTTACAGAAGCGGGTGGAAAGGTCAGGATTCTCAGAGGTAAGAGGGAGTTTTTGTTGGAAAACAACATGACTGTAGAAATTGACCCAACTACAAATCCTTAAGGCAAAAGCATTTTCTGTAAACGTGACTAGCAGGATGTCAACAGCACAGTGCTTTGAATGGACAGGTTTATATTATTATGGTGGGTGCCAGGTAAGGGGTTGGCAGGTGCCACACTGGGGACCCCTGCTCTAGAGTCTAGATGCTGAGAGGGGGATTCTTCCAGTGCTGGCTTTGGCCTTGCAGTCTGGGAATGGCAACAGGGCAAGAAGGGGGCCAAATCGAAAAGAGGAAGCCTGGTGGGGGTGAAATTTCACTGGGTGATTTATGCTACCCAGACAGTTCTGCGGCTGCAGGGTTCTCAGTCTGGAATGGATGCTGAAGGGCCTTGTTTATCTTTTAAGCATCCCATGGAGACGGGCGACTCACTGTTTATTCACAAACAGAACATAAATATACAGGAATTATGGATTGCTCTGCTCATTTACAGCTGTCATCTTGAAATTTATTTTTATGGTGGCTCTGGAGTTATTTGCTTCATTATGAGTCATTTGTTTGGAATCAGTAAGATTTTGTTCCAGTTGTACAGTTTGAAGTTAAAAAGGCATATTTGGGGAGTCTTTTGCAATGGACACCTACTTACCTTAAAGGCCACATCTTCTCCAGTCTACTAATTTCTTCTGAATTTTGATTTTGACAAAACAGCTGCCTTGCATAAGCAGTCAGCTATTATCTAGTCCTTTATCTGCACCAGTGTGGATAAATTACATTAAATGAGTTCCATTTACAAAAATGAGAAGGTAGCTGAAGAATACTTTGCAAGACTCAGGAACTACATCTTGGCTCCCAGAGGCGTAAATTCACAGAAGTGTGGCACTAAGGTTAATGATACCTCAGAATTAGCTGGCAGAGTGGTCTATTAAAATATGTTGTGCTAAAACAGTACATCCTAAATGTCCATTAAAGTAATCCAGTATTAATATGGCTCAGTGTTGTTCAAGGTGAAGGACAAAGTGAATGGAAGAGCGTATCAAGAATTCAGAAAATTGACAGACCAGAAGTATTTGATGATTTAGCTGTACTGGCTGAGGCAAAATAAAATAACAAATTCCACAAAGACTATCTACTCATTTTTGCCATTTGATGGAATTTTCTAGAAGCCATACCTAGCCAGACATCCAAAGATAAGCAAACTTGTTGTCAGCTATATCCAAAACATATATATTTTAAAGTGTTTCCAATGTATATTTTAAACTTGGTAGTATTTGTATTGTTTCCAGTGTTCCCCCCAAAAGCATTTTTTTTCTATGAGCTGAAATTGAACAAGGAACTCTGTATATAAACCAACACATACTGGGAGATTAATAACTGGGGAAGTTGTCTTCATGAACCACTTTGAGCTTTCCCAGAAGCATTTGAAAGGCTGCTGAGGGGCTCCATGCTGCTAGCTGGATCCATGGTAGATCCAGCAAGGTTTTATATTCTCATCTGCACAGACCTCTTTTTGTAAGTCATGCTCGAATGGAATGCAGTGGTAGAAACTGGCCACTGTACAGATTTCTCTGTGTTGACATCCTAGCAGTTTCTGCAAGGTGCATATGCTCTTGTTACATTGCTGGGATCAGTTAACAAAATAAGGTGAAGCCTGTAGAAGAAAGAGTGAAGAAGACACCCCTGCTTTGTCTTTGAAATTTTGGATGAAAGGTTCTTCACCAGTTTAGGGGGAGGGAACACCTCCCACCCCCACCCCCATTTCGTTCTTTGTGACAACCCTGGATTCCATAATGAAGCACAGCAGGTGGGATGATATTCAGTAGATTTAAAGATGGAATGCAATAAAACGGACTTGAAAGCCATGGTATTGGGGAGGATGCCAATGGGTCTGCAGCACAAAGCTGGTGCCAAATTATTCCAAAGAGTTGATGGGATACATTTCTTATGATTAGTTATTCTGTCATTGAAAGCCTACCCAAAGGCAGAAAGCATAAATGTACATGTTAGGCTGCAAAGTGTTTGTCCAATAAAAATCCAAATGAGGGCCAGATCAGATGCCCTCTGATAATTCCATGTTCAGAGCTTCCGGTGACTCTTTTAAGGGTAACTCACAGGCACATGGAGGTCTGATTCAGATCAGAATTGTGGTGTGAGCCTTCTCCCTTGAGCAATTTTCCCCATCTGAAAGGGACCCAGAGAGCCACCACAACATAACCAAGCTGAAGGGAAGGGGTCTTGCAAGTCCCATTTTTGCATTCGTTTGGAAGTTCCATGTTTGTCCCAAGTCTCTGCCTTCCTTCCTCCCAGAGAAACCTCTTTGTTGCTGTATTCTGCCAGCAGGTGAAGACTTTTTTTTGTTTTGTTTTATTTGTTTATTTATTCAATGATCCCTCCTTCCTGTAGGACAAGGCAAAAAGAATGTGATTTCTGACACTTTCTCCTTGATAGATATATAATTGACAGCTGGTCAAAATAGACCAGATCCTGGTATGTAACTGAAAAGCTTCTGATTAGAGAGACTTATAGCAGAACATATATATTTTATAATTGAATTTTTTTGTATAAGAAGCCATATTAAGCAAAAGTATTATTAAAAGCCTCTGTAGATGGAATTAGGATGCAATAGAAATGGAATGCGTAAGCTGCAAGGACACTAGAGCAAGTTTAATGTGATTCATACCCCTTATCAGCTAGCCTTCCATATGCAGGTCAGAAAGGAACCCAGTGTTCTCTAATGATCCCATTGTCCTGGAAGCCAGATAAGTAAATGCAACCACTAACATAACTGACCAGTATAAGGAGAGACCAATAGTAAGGCTTAAAGTCAAATGATACTTGTATGATGGTAACTGCTTGATACCAATTAGAGATTCTTCAATGCGTAAACTATATGTGATTTCATTTGGGGTATAAGACCTTCTGCCCTTCTTGGTTATGGCAGGATACAGCTCTGGAATTGCTGAAGTGCTAAGGTACTCAGCCCTGTATTCCCTGTTTTGAATGCATTAAACAGATATTCCTCTAAGTCGTTGGACTCTGACTGTGTGATTCCAATTTGGCCAAGGGGTCACACAGGGCACAGATTTGTGCATCATTTCTAACCAATGTTTTAGTGACTTGTATGTATTTGAGCTGTTTATAATATATTTTAACTCTTTTTTAGCTCTTTTAAAAATCATTTCAATGATGTATGTTTGGTAGGGGATTGATTTTAATGGTTTTATAATGTAATTTTATCATGTTCACTGAGGCAGATCATGAAAGGGAGGGTGGGAAGGGATGAGCCAGTGCTCAGCTCTCGTGGCCCTTTCTCGTGGCCCGTGCTGATTGCTACTTTGAGGTCAGGAAGAAATTTTTCTCCAGGCCACATGGGCCCAGGAACCCTGGAGGGTTTTTGCCTCCCTCTGGGCATCAGGCAGGGGTCACTAGGGAAGTGGGGGGGGGGTAGTTGTGAATTTCCTGCATTTTGCAGGGGGTTGGACTAGAGGACCCTTGAAGTCCCTTTCAGCACTATATTTTTATGTGTGTTTTGAACTGTTAGCTGCCTTAAAAGCCCTTGTAAGGGCAGAAAGGTGGGATAAAAATTGTAAATAAAATAATAATAATAAGTAACTACTCTCTGGGTATGTATTCCATTTCTACCAGCAAACCTTGAAGAGCACTTTTGCACTCTTTGCTGCATTGCTGTGTAAACTCTTCACCTCAATTCTTCATTCAGTTCTGCATTCGATTCTCCCACTTTTCTCTCACTAGCTACACACAGAGACTAACAAACACACTTGCACATAAAAGGAAAACAGGGACTGGCTGCTGCTGATCCCCTTACTTCTCCTTGACAAAAGTGACTGAGTTAGGCTTAATGTGAGTACAGAGACCTGTCTACCAAAGTTCAAAATATTAAGAAATCTAATAAAGAAATAAGAGCACACAACATTTTGAAATCACAACAGACAAAGCATGGATAAAAAGAAAATGTGATAACAAGCAGCTCTCTAAACATACTGGGATCCCCAACCTTTTCAAGCCCGTAGACACCTTTGGAATTCTGATACAGGGTGGTGGGCACAATCACAAAACGGCTGCCACAGGAGGCAAAACTAGTGACACCGAGGAAGCCCAAGTGCAGGAGAGATGAGGGATAATTAAAAATACAGTGGAATACAGGGTTGACATAGAATAAAACAAACACTGCTGTGGCAGCTGTCACTGAAACAATGTTATTTTAATCTGCATAGTTAATTAGATCTTCAGTGGCCAATCAGAAACCTTCCTGGGCAAGAGATCCACCTGCCCCCATCCACTTCCTTAAAATAATGTGTTGGGTGTCAAGAAAGGTGTTGGTGGAAGAAATAGAGTTGAGTTTAATAATTTCAAGAGAGCAGAGAAAAGAAATAGAGCATTATTTTATTTTTTATCTTATTTGATAACGTAGTATATCAGTTTTGTAATGAAAATTAAATGCATACAGAGCTTTTGATTACAAACAGATTAAGACTTAATGAGAATTTAGGAGACATGGAAGGTACAATCACAGAGGAACTGGAGTGATTTTGTGAGGCAGAAATATATATTTTTAGGCGTGCTAACATCTACCTGATTAAATTAATTATAATCTCACAAAGGAAATATTAGCAGAATAGCGTTAGCAATGTATTGTGGTAGAAATTGTTTTAAGTATGTTAATTCCTTTTTTTGTTGCAAAAATTGTAAATAATGTGTAGGAGTTTGAAAACAGTAAAAAAATTAATGAAAAAAAAGGTGTTGGTGGGCACCATGCTGCCATGGGCACCACATTGGGGACCTCTGCCCTAAGTGATGTTAAATAAGGATAGAACGATAAACATTTAGAAATCACCCATTACCTAGGCTCTCAGTGTCTAGGACTTCTCCCCTTTTCAGCAACATGTGCTCAAGATGGAGTCCCAAGTAGCATGGTTTGCAATAAGATCGAGAATGACTTCCTCAGAGAGAGGGTAAGAGTCTGCATAAGAGAGCTTCTTTCATTAAAATCTGCCTCCATTCTGGAGGACTGGAAGATAGCTAATGTGACCCCCATCTTTAAAAAGGGTTCCAGAGGAGATCCGGGAAATTACAGGCCAGTCAGTCTGACATCAATACCGGGTAAGTTGGTGGAAACTGTTATTAAGAAGAGAATTAGTAGGCACATTGATGAACAATAACTATTGAGGAAGACTCAGCATGGGTTCTATAAGGGAAGATCTTGTCTCACTAACCTGTTAATGTTCTTTGAACAAACATGTGGACAAGGGGGACCCAATAGATGTTGTTTATCTTGACCTCCAGAAAGCTTTTGATAAACTTTCCTCATCAAAGGCCCTTAAGAAAGTTCAATAGTCATGGGATAAAAGGACAAGTCTTGTGGATAAAAATGGCTAATTAATAGGAAACAGAGAGTGAGTATAAATGGGCAATTTTCACCGTGGAGAGTGGTAAGCAGTGGGATACCGCAGGGCTCAGTACTGGGTCTGATGCTTTTTAACTTGTTCATTATTTGTAGTTGGCACTGAAGTGCCTAAAATTGCAGATGCCACTAAATTATTCAGGGTGGTGAAAACCAGGGAGTACTGTGAGGCACTCCAAAGAGATCTTACAAGGTTGGGTGAGGGGGCATCACTGTGACAAATGGGGTTCAATGTGGCCAAGTGATGCACACTGGGGCCAAAATCCTAACTATAAATACACGCTGATGGGGTCCGAACTGGTGGAGACGGACCAAGAGAGAGATCTTGGAGTCATAGTAGATAACTCACTGTAAATGTCAAGACAGTGTGTGACTGCAATTAAAAAAAAAGGCCAACACTATGCTGGGGATTATTAGGAAGGGAAATGAAAACAAATCAGCCAGTATCATAATGCCCCTGTATAAATTGAAGGTGCGACCTCATTTGGAATACTGTGTACAATTCTGGTCACCACACCTTAAAAAGGATGTTATAGCATTGGAAAAAGTGCAGAAAAGGGCAACTAGAACAATAAAAGGGTTGGAATACTTTCCCTATGAAGAAAGGTTAAAGTGCTTGGGGCTCTTTAGCTTGGAGAAATGAAGACTGAGGGGAGACATGATCAAGGTTTACAAGATTATGCATGGAATAGAGCAGGTAGAGAAACAGGTACTTTTCTCCCTATCTCACAATACAAGAACTCATGGGCACTCAATGAAATTGCTGAGCAGTTGGGTTAGAATGGATAAAAGGAAGTACTTCTTCACCCATGGAATTCACTGCCACAGGAGGTGGTGGCGGCTACAAGCATGGACGGCTTTAAGAGGGAATTGGATGAACATATGGAGCAGAGGTCCATTAGTGGCTATTAGCCACAAGGTATAGATAGGAACTCTCGGTCGGGGGCAAATGATGCTCTGTATTCTTGGTGTTTGGGGGGGCAACAGTGGGAGGGCTTCTAGTGTTCTGGCCCCACTGGTGGACCTCCTGAAGGCACCTGATCCAACACTGGCTTCTCTTATGTTCTTCGGTCTAGGGAATAAATAATCTTCCCATTGATAGATTTTACAGTTTTGCAAATATAAATGAGTCCAGGCTGAAGATTTTTTTCCAAGCAGCAAAAACTTTACTTAACTTTCAAACACACAGAACAGATAACTAAAGAGGTACAGTGCAGAACTCTGTTTGGTGTGCAGTTTGGTGTAATGGTTAAGTGCTCAGACTCTAATCTGGGAGAGCTGGATTTGATTCCCCACTTCTCCACTTGCACCTGCTGGATGACCGTGGGCAAGTCATAGCTCTGTACCAGCTGTTCTCTCAAGGACAGTTGTCTCAGAGCTCTCTCAGCCACACCTACCTCACAGGGTGTCTGTTGTGGGGAGGGGAAAGGAAAGGAGTTTTTAAGCTGCTCTGAGACTCCAAGTGAGTGAAGGGAGGGATATAAATCCAATACCTTCTTCTTCTTCTTCTCCTGGTCAGCAGCTAGGGTTGCCATCCTCCAGGCAGCACCTAGAGACCTCTGGTATTACAACTCATCTTCAGATGACCATGCCCATCTTCTTGAAATGGAGCAGAGATCACTGGGTGTGTGCATGTGGGAGGTAGTTGTGAATGTTTTGCATTATGCAGGAGATTGGACTAGATAATCCTGGAAGTCCCTTCCAACTTTATGCTTCTAAGATCAATTCCCCTGGAGTAAACGGCTGTTTTGGAGGGTGGACTCTGTGACATTATACCCTGCTGAGATGCCTCCCCTCTCCAAGCCCTCCCCTCCCCAGGCTCCACCCCAAAATCTCCAGGTATTTCCCAACCCAGAGCTGGCAACTCTATCAGCAGCAGATCCAGCAAGCCAAAAAGTGTGAACAAGAAAAACAGAAACTAGAAGAAACCTAGGCCCCAATTAATTATTAAGCAACATCACCCCCAGCAAGTATTGAATAACTTTGCAACTGAATTAACACTCTGTGACAGGCTGCACTTTTAAAAAGCTTAGAAGTACTTTACAAATGGCTAAAGGACTATGAAGAGTTAATTTTTCACAGAGCCAGGGAGCCTTGAGTGACAGGCTGTTCCAAAAGATCTGATTGGTTAGCATCAGGTGAGCAGAGAATGACTTTAGAGCTAAATTCTGAGGAGGAGAATTCATTTGGAATTCAGCCCTGATTGAGAGCAGTTTAAAACAGACAGGAGAACTGGGAAAGTTGGCAAGGATGAGTGGGTAGTTAAACGGAAGCCTATTATGCATGGGTCTTTGTCATTCTGCACTGATTTTCCTCTCTTTAACCCTCAGTTTGCTTTCTAGTTGCTATTTCCCTAAATTTTCTGAAAGTGCTTTTGTGCCGATTTCCCCCTTATTTCACTTCCAAGCCAAAGGTAATTCAAAAGTGTACAGATTCCCTCAGGTGTCCCCCCCACCTTTTTGCTGCCCCTCAACAGTAACTCCACGCTCACATCAAGATTGTTCTGCCACTCTGCACCTTCTGTCATCCTCCCCCCTTTATTGGTGTGCAAGCTCAATTTCCCTTTGTTTGTTTGTTTTTTACAAGCAGCATGAGTCTACTGCTAGTCTTGGATCATTGAAGAAAATTGGGGGGGGGATTAAAAGGAGCTGTGCAAGGTTGAGTTCCCTGCTGGTATTGACTTAAAAGTGGGATTAGAGAGGAAGCAAATGGCAGCATCCCCAGTGCAAAGAGGAAGAAGAAGAAGAAGAAGAAGAAGGATTTCAGTGCTGTATGCAAACAAAATAAAGGGGGGATTGTTAGCATGGAATGAAATTGACATGATATTTAAAGAGAGAGAGACACACGGGGATGGGAAACCTAAAGCTTGAAAACATTTCATCCTTTAATGCTTTAGTGAAAAAAGTTTGGGATGGGGACCATTTTGGCAGTCTCTGGAAGCCTGACATTAAAATGGCAGCTGAGCCAGATGGACCTTCTGTGAACTGCCAAACTTAAGAATCACTTGGAATCGATCCATTTGGAGGAAGAGCACAATCTGCACAGGACAGGCTTAAAAAAACTGCCAAGCTCACACCCAGTGTGCAGGATCAAATTAGGGAATCATAAGAAGAAAACCACAGAAATTTGCAAGGAAGGGCAGGAAATCAGTATTACTATGTAGCTATGCTAGGGCATCGGCAAAAATACCCCCCCATTTTTTTCAATTTAGTGGCACAAGACTAAAAAAGCTCTCCAGAGCTTCTGCCAGAGGACTGCCCCCATACAAATTGCAGCCCTGTGCAAGGTGTGGTGAAGTTGTAGCTGACTTTGCACATTTGCGCACACATACACATTTGTTGCCAATGATCACAGCTTGCAATGCCAATGTCTATGAGTTCTACTGTGCATTCTGTACACTCAATATATTCCCCCTATATACGAGACTGTGTGATTCCCATTTTTCACAGTGGCTGATACCATAGGAGAAAATCCCCTAGAGTTCGGCAATATGGAAAAAGGGGCTTTGCAGATGCTTGTCAGTTTCAGTCTGGTCAATGTCAAGATCAGATTTCCCCCCTTTGTCAGCATTCCTTTCTGTTCCCATTCATTCAACAAACTAATGCTAAAATCTATTTGCAAAACCTGAACCATGGGGATTTAAATGGAAGGTGCTTGCTGGGCACTACTGCAGAGCTACAATAAGGTAATTTAGAAAAGTGCCTTTTTTTAAATTGTAGTTGCAGAATAAATACACCAGTGGAAAAAGAATGGTGTGTAAGGTGGGCACAGCACCCGAAGTCAAGATTAAAGTCTTACTGCTCTGAAAATCTGCAGTGAGATATGTGTGCATAATGGGTTGGAGACTTCCATTCAGGCCAAAGAAAGGGGCTAGATCTTCTAGTGAGAGGAGAATTTTCCTACCCAGTCTAACAGGGAGTAAGCTCTGAAAAGTGCAGAGATCCCTGGTCTGATGTGGTTAGAGACTGCCTTTAGAGACGTTAGGAGTCTGTTAAAAACATAAGATGAGTACTGGTGTTTCAAGAGAAGGGAGGTGGGTACTGGAAAGAGTGCACCAACCTTCTGGAAATCAAGAGTCAGAGAATACTGAAAGGAAGTATTTTGGAGTGTTTGGGGAAAACACTGGAACAAAAGCCTCTCAACGTAATTTTTTTAGTCATTGTGAAAAGCTTAAGAAACTCTCATTAGCCTGAAACATAAAAACTAAAGTCTGTGCATGTACTAATTTTACCTCCAACTTATCTATACTGATTTTACCTCTGAAATTTTACCCCTGATTTCACCTGACCTTTCCTCTCTATGTTGAATAAAATCTTTTGTTAATTTGGAATATAAAAACTTCTTGAGTTCTGTTTAAGTCATATAAGTTAAAGGCAGGCTCCCATTCCTTCCCATGAGTTCCTGGGCTGGGCAAACAGCCAATGTATTATACTGTGACAGGGTGGAGCAGCCAGAATTCTTCAGCCAGAATTCTTCCGAAGAAAACAGACAACTAGGGCGGCTCAGTCACAAAAGGGAAAGAAATACAGAGGGAAAATCTTGCTCTGAGGGAGGGAAGGGGACAGGGGTGTCATACCCTCCAGTTACCTCTCCTCTGCTACTGCTATCCCCTTAGCCCACCCCTGTGGGTCCTTATATCTTTCCTGTCCCCAAAAGTAAGATATGCTTTGTTCCTTTTGAACTCTCAGCTTTGTGGTTTAGGTTGTCATCGTCGTCATCTTTGTATGGCATTGTGTGTAGTATGGACAGAAGAGCCTGTCTGGCAGCCAGAATTTTTAGCTCTTTTAGCATTATGCACCACTAGGTGGTAAGCTAGACTTGTTTTTAAGGCAAGAGAGGATTTCTGAGGTGGTTTGTCATTGCCTGTCTCTGCGTCATGACTCTGGTATTCCTTGGAGGTCGCCCTTCCAAATACTAGCCAAGGCCAACTCTGCTTAACTCCTGAGATCTAACGAGATCAGTCTAGCCTGGGCTATCCAGGTCAGGGCTATGGCATAGGTAGTGAAGTGGGACTCCAGTGGGTCCCACTTTGTTATTTCCAGGCTAGGCTCATCTGCGTATCTAGGGTGAAGGTTGGCTCTGGGCCTGCAAAGTGATTAATCTGCACCTGTCTTCCCCCTTACATACCTGCCAACCTGCACCAAGACTCTTTGCAATCTCAGAGCCACCTTGGAGTACAGCCACTATTACTGCAAACTTTGATATGAGTTCTGGGGTGAAAGGTACCACAAGGGCAAAAGAACCACAAACATTACAGTGACACTCACCTGTACCAGTATGACATTGTAAAATTTGTTTTAGTTCTTCCCAGAGAGCACTTTCAATGTGCTCTGTATTTATTGTATCACCACCAAAATAGTATATTTCTGCAACCATACCAATGGGAAGAAATATGTTTAATATTTTCCGCAGTTATCACACCCCAGCTCCTTACCAGGTGGTCGACCTCTGGTTGAGATGCTAATACACTGTAATTGAGTCACCAATCCAGAACAATGGATGGGCCGTCATCTCTTTTTTGAAGTGCAATTGAGAGAAGAAGGTCTTGAGAAACAGCTTCCCACGTGCTTCGATGCAAGAATGGTGGTGGTTTGGGATCAAGATGCAAAGCTGCCTCATACAGAATCAGTTAATCCAGGCCTGTTAATCCAGGCCATGCCCCCCTTCCCCTGCTGGCTGGCTGGGCAACCCCATTCCTCCCAGGTTGTCTGGCTAAGGTCCTCATCTCCCACACCACTCCGAATGAAGACACATAGCAGCTGGAGATTCCTTCCCCCTCCTTTTATTCTTTCTATATTAATGCATAATAAAAGGGGGACGGACTATACATGATCTAATATCTTTAATAAACCCTGCATAAATTATATAGTCCCCAAGTATATAATAGTGTTGTTCCAAGTTCTCTCTTGTCTATGGAGATCTTATAACTGTTGAAGAGATCTTTGTATCCTGCCTCTGACCCTGACCACACTTCTACTTAACTGTCCAGATTCATTGCCTCTCTCTGGACTCTTCCATCCTGCCTCACCAACCATCTGCCTAAACAGGTGCTATAAAGAGCCATCTACCGGATCATTAATATGTAAAAGCCCTCACTAAAATACCCTGGATAAAAATGCAACTAACAACGTACTGTCATGACTGATGGTGGAAAAGACAGCATTATCAGAAGTCACAGAACTCTCCTGCTACCCCCTGGGGCTGTCATTCCAAGCTGGGGCCTGCCATTCCAGTCCCAGAGTAGTCTATTTGGGCCCAGAGACCCTAATGGAAAATCCATTCCGCCTTTTCTTTGCAACTCTACTTGTACTGTAATGTATTTCAATGGAGCCCATGCAAGTCAGTTGGCATTCCTGGCTCCCATTATTTCCAGTGGTCAATTCTGTCCTTCCTTTTAGTACATCCCTTTCTGGAATGAGCAGTCAGAAATGGGGAAAAATGTTTTCCTTCTTTTTAAAAATAAAAGCTAAGAAGAAACAAAGAGTGGGAAAGCTGGAGAAATCCAAAAAGGGCTGGGGGTGGGGGTGGGGGTGGAGACAGGAGAGCTGGGTTGGAATCAAACTTTGCTGTTGGAGGGGGAGGAGGAAACAGAAGCCACATTTTTGCTTCAACTTTTTGGGCACTGCAAATAGTAAGAAGCCTGATTAGAAGATATATATTGTTTTTAATTCACAGTTTTTTTTCTGCTCCTCCCTTGTTATGTCCGGTGCTTGACTCTTTGTCTGCAGCCAGGGAACATGTCTGGGCATGTTTACCTGTACTGGGATGTGATAACAACAGAGCTTCCTTCCCCAGAGAACAATGGACCTAGGGATCCTGCCGGTCCCCCTATCAGAGGCTGAGGATATTTGAATGGACCTATGACAGCCTCTGGCGGGAGACTAATCCCTGTTGGACCAATCCTCTTAAGGGGGGACATGGTCAAGGTGTGGTTTACCTGTAAATATAAGTGGCTTCCCCATCCCTTTGTCCCCATGCTCCATCTTGACCCGCAATAAACCACAATGCTGATTTCACCATTACCGGCCTCCCAACTCCAACACTTTTCATCTCTCTTTCTCTCTCTGTCTATACACACACACATACTCCACCTTTCTTTCTACTTTGGTGTTCAAAATAAAAGGGAAGGGGGGGCGGCCACAGGAGGAGGGAACTCACCCTGTTCCCCAAGGATTTCCACATTTACAACACAAAAGTTCACCAGAAGAAGCAAAAGTTGTGCAGCCTGGAGGAGCAAAACTTTAGAACTGTCAGAATCTGCTGATTCAGACAAAGTATTTCTATTGCTTACAGCTATGTCTTCTGTTTTATTGCTATGCTTCTCACTGTCATATATGTATGCCATGCTATATTCCTATTGCCATGTATGTCTTATAGGTGCTTCCATAACCCCTGCCATGTAATTGCCCCCTCACTTTGGCCAGCATGTAGGTAGAATATGTGACCCCAGGTTTATGACCCTGACCAGGTCTGGTTTGTGTAACTGTCAGAGCAGGAGGATGACAACTTCAAAGTATGGGAACAATGGGCCTCTCACACTCCTGCCTCCGCATTCCATTCGTCCCGGCTGAGACTCCAAGGGAGGACGAGTCCCATCTCTTATCAACGTGCGAAAGCCTCGAGGCCATCGATTGTTATGTGAAATGGCAACATCTAAGGGGTCTGGTTTGGGAAGGGAAATTTACAACTTGACACCTCACTTTCTTTCCTGTGGGAAGCAAACGGCCAGAGCCCCTTTTGCCCGCCGTTTTTCCCCTTTAGTGATTGGCTACCTATGGGTAATTCAAACTGTCTAGAAAGGTATAATAGACCTGCTTCTGTCATATGTGTTATCTCTGACAATAATCCGAGAAGCTGTACCAATGTAGAGATTGGAAATAAAGAACTGTGTTTCATCAACAAAGATCTGATCCTTGACTACTTTGAGCAGAAGTCTCACAGATTGTCAGAGATCTGTGACTGGGACTTGGCCGTTCCTGACCATGTCGGACGACGGTACTCTTCCCATCCCTACTACTCCCGAAGACACACCGGCCACCCCTGGGGATCAGGGGGCCGGTGGTGGAGGCGGCAGAGGGGAGCCCGAAGTACCAGTGACTACAATTCAAGGGGCTCACTACATCCCGCGCCCACCTCCTCTTCAGAGTGTGACCCCGAGGTACCCATGGAGCAATTTCGGTCATGGGACCGTAGACTCCTGGGTGCACGATCGGAAAGGGGCACGGGTTTCGTTCCAGGGGGATCACCTCGACCGCGGGAAGCCGAGTTTCCTGGGAGACGAATGCGAAATGACCTACGTAGGAGATTCGCGTCTCCAGTCCCTGGAAGGAGAGAGAACGGGATCATATGGGCCCGATCCCTACCAAGAAGACCAGACTCAAGCCCTCGACTGGATGATGGGAGATTTGCGGTTCCAGCTTACTACCGAGTTGCGAGAGCTGGCCCTCAATCTCCAAGATCAGTTCCGGGATGCCCTCACGGCTATGCAAGCGGCTCAGCCAGCACCAGCCATGGGAGGACCTCCCGCGGTCGGAGTCCAGCAACCGGTGGTGCCTCCCGGAGAAGTCCCCGCCCCGGTGCCGCCGCAAGTGCCGCTGCAAGTGCCGCAGCAGGTCCCCCCTGCCGTTCCCCGCCAGGTGCCCGCAGCCATACCTGCGCCGGCCCCCGTGCCGGCAGGGCCGGCAGTTCGCCCGGGCCCCGCCGATCCATTGACGGCTACTTTCGATGGGGACCCCAAGAAGTTGCGGTTCTTCCTGCTAGAGATCGAGCGGTTCCTAGACACTTGGGGACATCTCTACCCCACCGAGAGGGACCGGATTGGCTACATCGGGTCCAAGCTGAAGGACACTGCCAGCGATTGGTACGTGAGCCTGCACAATGCCCCGGGCCTGAGCTGCGTTCGCTGAACAACTTCATGTGGGCCCTCCGACACCACTATGAGGACCCCTTGGGAGAAGAAAAAGCCCGGAACCAACTGCGGAGGTTGACCCAAGGGCGGTCCTCGGTGAGGGACTACACCGATAAGTTCCGGCGCATCTCAGCCAAGATTCGCGGCTGGACGCAAGACCTAATCATGGAAAAGTACTGCAAGGGCTTAAGTTACGAGGTGTACGAGGCAATATTGCGGGCGGGAAGACCAGGATCGTTGGCCGCTTGGATGAGGGCGGCTGCGGACGTGGAAGAGCGCTTCACCCTCATCAAGATGGGAGCTTCATCGACGGCCCCAAGCAAAGCAACGCAGAAGGCGAAACCCAAGCCCAACATGCAGGAGATTCGGGATGCCCGTTTCAAACAGGGGCTCTGCATGAGATGCAGGGAGAGTGGCCACTTCGCCTCGGCGTGCCTGAGAGGAGGGGGAAAAGTTCCGAAGACCTCCACCGCAGTGGCCGGGAGCACCCCCAGCAGAGGAAAGACCTCGTTCAAACCCTGGGCTCTGCAGCTGGAAGGGGCAGCGAGCGAGCAGGGAAAGCTGGAGCTGACAGAGGCGCAGATGTCGGGAAACTCCAACAGCCTGCAGTGAGCGGCGCAGAACTGCAGGTCCCCAGCCACGACGCGCCATCTCTGGTGAGCATCCCTGGCCCCTTGTTGTATATGGTAGTGACTGTAATGACCCCTGGGACTGGGACCCATGTCTAAATGCGGTGTCTGCTTCCAACGCCTACCCCCTCCCCCTTATTAAAGACTTGCTAACAGAGGCGGCCAAGGGAAAAGTGTTCACTAAGTTGGATCTCCGAGACGCTTATTTCCGGGTGCGCATCAGGGAGGGGGATGAATTCAAGACTGCCTTTAATACACCGTTGGGACAGTTCGAATACCTGGTGATGCCGTTCGGTTTGAATGGCGCGCCAGGGGTCTTTATGAGCTTAATAAATGAAGTGTTGCACAAGCATTTATTCAAGGGGGTGTTATGTTACTTAGATGATATCTTGATCTACTCTGCTGATAAGAAAGAACGTGCAATTGGTCTGAGAGGTCCTCTCCACCCTGTTGAAAAATCAGTTATATGCAAAACTGTCTAAATGTGAGTTCCATCGAGATTCCGTAGATTTCCTAGGGTACCGCATTTCACAGAAGGGACTGGAGATGGACCCCGCCAAGGTAGAGGCAGTGGTCCAGTGGGAAGCCCCCCCGAACGAGAAAGCAACTCCAAAGTCTATTAGGATTTTGTAACTTCCACCGCACCTTCATAAAAGACTTTGCCATGGTCACCCTCCCATTGACTGAGTTGCTAAAAACCAAAGGGAGGGGCCCGGAAGCGGGGAAGCCCGGGGAGAAAATTGCCTGGAATGGAAAATGCCAGAAGGCGTTCGAGAATCTTAAGACTCTTTTCACCTCAGAGCCCATTTTGGCTCACCCCGATGAAACCAAGGAATTTGTAATCCATGTAGATGCGTCAGATGTGGCCATGGGGGGGGGCATCTTACAGCAGGGGCCAGATGAAAAGCTGCACCCCCTCGCCTACATTTCAAAAAAATTTAATGAAACCGAAAGGAACTGGTCAGTTTGGGATAAAGAAGCCGCAGCTATCCGGCTGGCCCTCACTACGTGGCGGCACTGGCTGGAGGGAGCGCAAACCCCTTTTGAGATATGGACAGATCACAAAAATCTAGAAGCGCTGCGCACACAGAGGTCCCTGAATGCAAAGCAGCTCCGCTGGGCAGACTTTTTCTCAAAATTCAATTTTGTGCTCAAACATCTCCCTGGGAAAGCCAACTCGTTAGCAGACGCGCTCTCCCGATTGCCCCAGCACGAGAGTTTAAAGGAGGAGGTGTTCGACTCCATGTTCTCCCCCCAGCAACTGGGAGGTGCAGTGACCACCAGGAGTCAAAGTAAGCGAACGGCAGTAGAGTCGGAGAAGAACGACTGGGGGGGGGGGGATTATTCACCGGAAGAAGTCGAGGAGTTAGAGGCATTGGCAGACTGCTCCATCAGGGAGAATAAATGCTGGTATCATGGAGATAAACTGGTGGTGCCCCGAAGCAAAAGGAAAGACATATTGCTGACCTGCCACTCCTCTAAACTGGCAGGGCATGTTGGATTTTTAAAAACGCTCAACTTAATTCAGAGGCAGTTCTGGTGGCCACGCATGCGCAGGGATGTCTCGGACTTTGTTTCTGCTTGCCAGACCTGCTTGATGTGCAAAAGAAGGGGGGGGAAGTCCCAGGACTACTGCACCCCCTACCCACTCCCTCTCGCCCTTGGGAGGCGATAGCTATGGACTTCATTACAAACCTGCCACCCTCAAAGGGAAAGACTGTAATTTGGGTGGTGGTAGACATGTTTTCTAAGCAAGCCCACTTCACTCCTTTCAAACAGCTGCCTACGGCAAAGGGGATGGCCAAGGCTTTCTTCAACCATGTGATCAAACTACACGCTTTTCCCAAACGTGTGATATCCGATAGGGGCAGTCAGTTCGTTGCCAACTTCTGGCGGGAGCTCCTGAAATTTATGGACATAGAGCCCGCTCTGAGCTCTGGTTACCATCCAGAGACCGATGGACAGTCCGAACGAACTAATCAAATTTTGGAGCAATTTCTGAGGTGTTATACTAACTATCACCAGGACAACTGGGTGGAGTTGCTGCCATTCGCTGAATATAGTTATAACAATGCAGTGCATTCCTCTACTGGCGTTTCCCCCTTTATGGCAGTAGGAGGCTTTGAAGGGAAACCCCTGCCCACAATTGAAAATGCCTCAGATGCTCCCCCCACAGACTTTAAACGATGGTGGGCGACCCTGCAAGAGTCGTGGCCCCTGATAGCAAAAACTCTGGACCACGCAAAAGAGGACTACAAGAAGTATGCAGATCGTGGCCGAGCTGAGGGCTGGGACCTTCAGCCTGGGGACTCTGTTTACCTTTGCACTAAAAACATACACGGCTTGCAACCTAGTAGGAAATTGGGGTGGAAATTTGTGGGCCCTTACAAGGTGTTGCGCAAGATCTCTGATGTGTCTTTTGAACTAAAATTGCCCAAGTCACTGAGTTCTGTGCATCCTGTTTTTCATTTCAGCTTGCTGAAGAAGAATCCTGGGCCGAATGCATGGCATCCAGTTCCTCCGACACCTCCTCCACTGATGAAGGGGGAGGCACCCCATTTTGAAATATCAGAAATTCTTGATTCTAAACTGCGTAGGGGCCACTTATATTATTTAGTTAGATGGCTTGACTTTGGCCCAGAGCAAAACGAGTGGGTTCATTCTGAACATGTGCATGCTCCTAAATTAGTTAAAGCTTTTCATAAAAGATTCCCGGACAAGCCCGGGTAGGTTTATTTTCGGGGTGCCAGCGTGTCAGAATCTGCTGATTCAGACAAAGTATTTCTATTGCTTACAGCTATGTCTTCTGTTTTATTGCTATGCTTCTCACTGTCATATATGTATGCCATGCTATATTCCTATTGCCATGTATGTCTTATAGGTGCTTCTATAAACACCTGCCATGTAATTGCCCCCTCCCTTAGGTAAACCCTCACTTTGGCCAGTATGTATGTAGAATATGTGACCCCAGGTTTATGACCCTGACCAGGTCTGGTTTGTGTAACTGTCAGAGCGGGAGGATGACAGCTTCAAAGTATGGGAACAATGGGCCTCTCACACTCCTGCCTCCGCATTCCATTCGTCCCGGCTGAGACTCCAAGGGAGGACGAGTCCCATCTCTTATCAACGTGCGAAAGCCTCGAGGCCATTGATTGTTATGTGAAATGGCAACATCTAAGGGGTCTGGTTTGGGAAGGGAAATTTACAACTTGACACCTCACTTTCTTTCCTGTGGGAAGCAAACGGCCAGAGCCCCTTTTGCCCGCCGTTTTTCCCCTTTAGTGATTGGCTACCTATGGGTAATTCAAACTGTCTAGAAAGGTATAATAGACCTGCTTCTGTCATATGTGTTATCTCTGACAATAATCCGAGAAGCTGTACCAATGTAGAGATTGGAAATAAAGAACTGTGTTTCATCAACAAAGATCTGATCCTTGACTACTTTGAGCAGAAGTCTCACAAGAACTGACAAATAGCATCCTCTGCTAACTGCCATTGCAGGAAGAGTGCAAGAGCAGACTACACAGCTTTAAAAAAAAAAGCTCTGAGACCAAACAGCTTTTGGGTAGAGGACTCTGAAACTTCACCCCACCCACACACACTGTAGGGAAGCTACGGCTTGACTCCTGAGATAAGAGACAAAAGAGGGATTTCTCACCACCTAAGCAAGAAATAGCAGGCTGGAGAAGGAAAGAGCTGTGACGCCAGTGCTCTGCTCCGATTGCTGCTTCTTCTGGGTGAGCGGAGCAGGGCTTTTGGTGAGGGAGGGGTGGGAAGGGGAGGGGCAGGCTCGGAAGCCAGGCAGAACTGCATTTCGGCGCGTTCCGGTCCAAAAATAGCCCTCCTCTCTTACATTAAGTTGATTTATATACTGTATTCCCCTCCCTCCTGGTCCTGTCCTGTTCTGGGTAGCTCAGGCTAGCCTGATCTCATAATATCTCAGAAGCTAAACAGGGTCAGCCCTGGTCACTGCTTGGATGGGTCCAGGGTCACTACACAGAGGCAGGCAATGGCAAAGCCACCTCTATCCATTTCTTGCCCTCACTTGGCTGGCTCAGGCTAGGCCATTCTCACCAGTTCTCAGAAGCTTAAGCAGGGTTGAAGCTGGTTAGTATTTGGATGGGAGACCACCAAGGAAGTCCAGGGTTGCTATGCAGAGGCAGGCCATGGCAAACACCTCTGCACATCTCTTGCCTCGAAAACCCTATGAGGTCACCATAAATCGGCAGCAACTTGATGCACTTTCCACCACCATTTATTTCCTGCCTTTGTTTTTCAAATAAGCCAACTAACAAATATGAACTGGTAAAAGCAATGTAAGGGTGCGTTCAGACGTGCAGCTAATCCCGCCATTGGCCCAGCTGTAATTTGATCTAGATCTTTTTAATCCAGTGTTGTACAACCAGACAACTCCCCCATGAATCACTTTACCGTGCGTTACTCCGCAGTGGATTGTCTAGACAACATCCACTGTAAGGAGCCGTGCGGTCGGCTGTTTTTTTTAAAAATCCTGTTTGCACATGCACATATGTGCCTCACCATCTACTTGTTTTTCCACACATGTGCAGACTAAAATGGTAAAAGCTCCACCAGTGGTACCTTCCTCTAGGTACCATTTCAGTTAACAAAGTGCATTAAATATCATGGTACCTTCAGAAACATTGAATTGTTCAGATTGTTTGAGTGGAGCTCTGTGGATGCCACATGTTTAAGCAGCTATGTGCACATCGCTAAGACTTTTTAAAAATGGCGGCCATTTGGGATGGTCTGAAGACCATCCCTATGGGCTGATTGTGCACTGGTGGAACAACCAGATGGGGGAAAGTCCACAATTGGCCTGTTGGCCAGCTTAGGACCAGACTTTCACCACCGTCTTTTAAGTCCCCAGTGGGGATCGACGGGCTGATCACGGAAGCAGCACGATTCCCAGATATTGTTGTCTGGATGTGCACTTTAAATCCACCAGGCACTTGTGCCTGGCGCAGCTCAAAATAGCTATCTGAATGCAACCCTAGATATCTTCCTGCATGTGTCTCTCTGCTGCAGTGGGTCTAGCCACTGATGTTGCCCAACAAGTGAGCGACCAGATGACAGGTGGGTGGCTGGAAGGGGCATTGTGGGATGGTGTTTCAGCCCCTCCCTCCCCATTGTGTATGCATATGAGAGTCCGACCTCAGTTCAAATGAATGGGGAGAACATAAAAATCCATGCGATCAAGCTATTGTGTGGTTTCAATATCCTGGGTGTTGTGATACCTCTTCTGTAACATCACAATAGCTATTTCTGTTGAAGCAGCAGTTAAGACCTCTTGGAAATTAACCCCCTTGTATAGGTGCAGTCCAATATTATACACAACAATCCTCAATATAATTTCATGCATTTCATTAAATTATGGCCATTGTCTTCTAAACCATTGGTTAATTAGAGTTTGTTTGACCCTGATATGTGTTTACTAAAGAGCATTTTAGAAACACGAGAAGGACTTCCTCAAAAAGTGCCTCTTTTTTGTGGAATTAAAAGCAGCTATCCTATGGCTTGAGAACTGTTTCCCCCCCCCCCCCCCCTTTCCAAAGTGCACATGTATTTTGGGAAGTCTGTAGGTGGAGCTCCAAACTCATCTTTTTGTTATTCTGTGACTCAGAGCCCCATAGGAGGGGGGGGGAGTGTTCTAAATACAGTATCCAAATAATAAAACTTCTGCGGAAGATGCTGCTTAAAATGTTTATAACAGAATGCTTTCTGTAGGAAAAATAATGAGAACTGATAGCATTTTTATAGTTAGAAAACCATGTTGTTTATTTCCCTCAGCTCCTCAGTCTTATCAGAAGGAACAGTTTCTTCCTTTTTGAGACCATTATTTAGCGTTATAAAATTTTAAAATCTAGCTTAAAAGAAGATGCGATGGATATCACCTCCTTTTTAATGGTTGATATATTATCAAGGCTTAGCTTCTCCAACATCATGCTGCTTGCTACTTCATAATAAAAAGAACGTGCCGGGACTGCCAACATGTGACCAGCACTTACGCTTTGGTTGTTTGTACAAAGACCTCGGTGGCACAAGGAGTAGCTTAATTCTCTCCTGGCTCTGAGGAACACACCCGCTCTTGACCTTTGCATCTTCATTCTGTAGTGAAAACAAGGTATCCACTGATAATGCTAGGAAATGTATTTGCCTCATGAACAGATCCTTTCCAATTACCCTTTTATGGGCTGACGTTGAGGTATAATACCACCGGATATTAGGGATAATTCATACCAATAGAATCTCAGGTTAGCCTTTGGGTCTGTTTTGTGTGACGTACCCTTTCACCAGGGCTCCGTTGGGGCCGGGGCGCACCGGAGCACCGCTCCGGGAGAGAAGCGGCTGGGGGGCGGGCACGAAGCAAAGCTCCAGAAGAAAGCCTCCCTCCCCCTGCTCACTCTTCCCGGGCCGCGGCAAGCGCTGCCGGCCCGGGGAGAAGCCCCCTCTCTCCCCCACTCATCTGTTCCCAAGCCCCCTGCCCTCCCCACTCAAGAGTTCCCGGGGCGGCGGTGTGCCGCCGTCCCCGGGAAGAAGCCCCAGCCCCCTGCCCTCCCCACTCAAGCATTCCCGGGGCGGCGGAGATCCGCCGTCCCCGGGAAGAAGCCCCAGCCCCCTGCCCTCCCCACTCAACAGTTCCCGGGGCGGCGGCGAGCCGCCGTCCCCGGGAAGAAGCCCCAGCCCCCTGCCCTCCCCACTCAAGCGTTCCCGGGGCGGTGGAGAGCCGCCGTCCCCGGGAAGAAGCCCCAGCCCCCTGCCCTCCCCACTCAAGCGTTCCCGGGGCGGCGGAGAGCCGCCGTCCCCGGGAAGAAGCCCCAGCCCCCTGCCCTCCCCACTCAAGCGTTCCCGGGGCGGCGGAGAGCCGCCGTCCCCGGGAAGAAGCCCCAGCCCCCTGCCCTCCCCACTCAAGCGTTCCCGGGGCGGCGGTGAGCCGCCGTCCCCGGGAAGAAGCCCCAGCCCCCTGCCTCCCCCACTCAACAGTTCTCGGGCCGCGGTGAGCTGCTGGCCCCGGGAAGAACCCCCAGCCCCCTCCTTCCCCACTCACGGTTCCTGGGGTGTGGGAGGGGGGCGCAAGGGAGGGAGATTCCAGGCCTTAGTGGCTTAAGGCCACTCAGGCCCAAGCAAGGGGGGGAGGGAAACGCCTTCCTTCCTTCCTTCTCTCTCTCACCCCACCTACCTACCTACCTTCCTGTTCCTTCCCCTCTGCCTTCCTCCCTCCCTCCCCCTTCCTTCCTTTCTTCTCTCTCTCTCCCCCCACCTACCTACCTTCCTGTTCCTTCCTTCCTCCCTCCCTCCTCCTTCCTTCCTTCCTTCTCTCTCTCTCCCCCAACTACCTACCTACCTTACTGTCCTTCTCTTTCTTCCTTCCCCCTTTCTTCCTCCCTCCTTCCTTCCCCCTCCCTCCCTCCCTTTCTTTCTTTCCTTTCTTTCTTTCTTTCGTTCTTCGCTCTCTCTCCCCCACCTACCTACCTACCTACCTACCTTCCTTCCTGTTCCTTTCCTTTCCTTCCTTCCTTCCTTCTCCCTCACTCCCTCCCTTCTTGCCTTCTGACACACTACCCATGATGTCAGGGAAGTGTGAGCTTTTGACACTTCCGGTGACGTCAGGGGGTGTGGCATATGCAAATAAGTTATGCTAATGAGCTCCTGCACCTCTTTTTTTACGAAAGGACCCCTGCCTTTCACTATCATTCCTGTTATCAGAATGTCTGCTTCTGTGCTCTGTTCATGTAACATGAGGTCACAGCCCACACAGAATGGTATCATATGTGACAGGAAACCTGCACTGGCATCATGCGGATTGATGCGGTGTGACTGGAACATAAAATTAGAGATTCAGGTGGTGGGAATCCTATGGTGGACTGCAGAGTAAATTGGTTTCCTATGCTCTATTCAAGGATGGCGGGTCTCCAATTTTGGTGGGGTAGCTCCCCCCCCCCATGCTCCCCACTACTGTGCAACTGGGTGGTGGTGTTAAAATGGCTGAGGAAGTTGGAGCAATTGGCATTACCTGACACCACGCTATCATTTTCAGCACGACCCAGAACTAATGTCATCACACTGGGCGACACTCTAGCATTCACCCAAAACTCTATGGCTAAACCATAGAGTTGTGGATGAATACTAGAGCATTGTTGGTGACTTAATGATGTTGCTTCCAGGTCACACTGAATGTTATGTCACCATGTCACTGGTGGTGTTGTGTTGTCACCAGCAAGCTCCTCCTTGATAAGTCTCTGGCAAGCCTAATTCTGTTGTATAGGCAGAAGCAGAGAGTGGGGGGGCTAAAGTTAAAGTTACATAGTAAGCATAGGAGCAACTCACAACAAAAAGCATGTATACATCGTAAGTGCCATAGAACAATACAAAGCAATAAAAATCATAGCAGCAAGCTCCAAAAAACCTTGTATGAATCAGCAGATTCTGACACCTGCAGGGCCCTGAGGTCTTCTGAGAGTTAATTCCACCAGTGCAGAGTTGCCACTGAGAAGGCCCTGGCCCTTGTCATGGCCAGCCTGGTGTCTCTAAGGCCTGGGAGAGCCAGGTGGTTTTAGGACCCTGATCATAGTGCTCTTTGGGGGACATGTGGGGAGAGGCAGTCCCTCAGGTAGGTAGGCCCCTGACCATAAAGAGCTTTAAAGGTAAGAATCAGCACCTTGAAGCAAATTCGAAATGCTATGGGCAGCCAGTGCAATGCTTTTAGCGCAGGCTGAATGTGCTTCCACATAGGGAAACTGAACAACAGCCTGGCCACCGCATTCTGCACCAGCTGCAGCTTCCGAATTCAGCCTGGATCTATCAGACTGGATAGACAGCCTGATCTTGTCAGTTCTCAGAAACTAAGCAGGATTGACCCCGGTTAGGACTTGGATAGGAGACCACCATGGAAGTCCAGGGTTGCTATGCAGAGCCAGGCAATGGCAGACCATCTCTGTTCCTCTGTTGCCTTGAAACTCCTACAGGGTCACTATAAGTTGGCTACAACTTGACAGTACTATCTGTGCTACGAAAATCTGCAAGCATCTAAAGGACAACTTGGTGATCCGGGGAAGTCAGCCAGATTTGTCCCCAACAGGTCCTGCCAGATCAACCTCATTTCCTTCTTTGATTGAGTGATGAGCTTACTGGATTGAGGGAATGCTGTTGGTGTTGTTCACCTGGATTTCAGAGGAGCTTTTTTTTTTTAATCTTTATTTATGAGTTTTAACAGAAACTGAGCAACAAGCACCATATTTCATGATATAATCATTTTGAGTCTTTTACATTACATCTTAACCTATCCATTTATAAAACTTCATCCACTTCTCCAAAAACAAAGCTTAATCTTTTCTGTACAGTATTATACTTAGTCTGTCCATTTCTACAAGATCCATTAATTTGTATGTCAACTCATCCCTAGAGGGAATATGGTCCAGTTTCCAATATTTAGCCCAAAGCATTCTGGCAGCTGTTACGATATATATCATCAAAATTGTCTCATTATGTTCATATCCTGCTGGCATTAAATTTAACAAATATATGTGACCCTAGGTTTATGACCTTGACCAGGCCTGATTTGTGTAACTGTTTGCCCGGGAGGATGACAACTTTAAAGTATAAAAACAATAAGCCTCTCACACTCCTGCCTCCGCATTCCATTCATCCCGGCTGGGACGTCAAGGGAGGACAGGTCCCATCTCTTATCAATGTGCGAAAGCCTTAAGGCCAACGATTGTTATGTGAAATCAGCAGATTCTGACACACTGCCACCCTGAAAATAAATCTACCCGGGTTTGTCTGGGAACCTTTTATGAAAAGCTTTGACTAACTTAGGAGCATGCACATTTTCAGAACGAACCCAAGTCTGAGCTGACTCTGTTAGGCGCCTTTTCAGTGGGAAAACAATGGCTAGTATTTTTGCGCCTTTTTGCAACTCACCTGATTGGTGCCAGGTTCTTGTTCTGGTGTTTGAATATAGTATAACTTACCCTCTGCCCTGTAACGGTCATCACTAACACTGAAAGTGCTTACTGAGTAGACCATCAAGAAATAAAAGGACTTTAATCAACATAAGGCCTGGCTTATTGGTTCTCACACCAAATAATATTTTGTTTTTATTGCCAACCAAGTTTTGATTAAAGCCCCTCTTATTATATGGTGATGGAAATTTGAATGGATTTTATCTTTACCTTACCAAATACAGGCATGCCATCCCATATATAAGTCGTGGCCTTCTAAGCCTAAACCTCTCAGGTCTTCTAACATTATCCAGTCTTTAATCCATGTCAGAGATGCTGCCTGATAATATAACTCCCAATTAGGCGGATCAAAACCTCCTTTTTCCTTTCTCTCTTGCAGCAGTTTCCACTTAATTCTTGGTTTTTTTGGATGCCAAATAAAGTTTCTAGTCCATTTATCTAACTCTATAAAGATATTTTTCCTTTTCAGTATTGGTATATTTTGAGCCAAGAATAGAAACCTGGGCAAGATTTATTTTTACTGTTGCTATTTTGCCCATAAATGATCATTGTAGATTCCTCCATTTACTCAAATCCCTTCTAGTTTCTTTCAATAACTTATAATAATTATTTCCTATTAATGCACTGTTTTTATTTGAGAAAAGATTCCTAAATATCTAACATTCTTAACTACCTCCAAAGCAGATGTTTCTTGGATTTCTTTAATTAATTCCAAAATACAATTTTTAGTTAGCAATTTTGGTTTTTTGAAGTTGATTTTGAGACCCTCTGCTCTTCCATATGTTTGAATTTTTTCCAACAGTTGTTTGACAGATACTTTCGGTTTCTCCATAATGAACAAATGATAATCTGCAAAGGTTTATAACTTAAATTCATTCCCTTTTAATTTAAGACCATTTATGCGCTCATTCTTTCTCACTTGGTCATTCAATGTTTCTAATGCAAATATAAACAATAGCTGTGATAAAGGACACCCCTGTCGTGTTCCCTTTTGTATCTGTATATTATGTGTTAAGTCCCCATTTATTATGATCTGAGCAGATTGGGTTTTATAAATTGCCTTGACCATAGATTGAAATAGTGTTCCACCTTCCCACATATCTAGTTTTTGTAACAGGAATTCCCAGGACAAATTATCAAATGCTTTTTCTGCATCTAAAAACATTAATAATTGCTTCTCTGAATGGACTTTATAATATTCTAATGCATTTATAAGTGTTGGTATATTATCCTTCATATATCTTTTAGGGAAAAAGCCTGTTTGATCTTTATGTATAACCTGAATTAGCACTTTCTTCAGTTTGTCTGCTAATATACTTGCAAAAAATTTATAATCCAGATTTAAAAGAGAGATTGGTCTATAATTATTTATTAGACTGGCCTCTGACTCTGGTTTCGGTAGATGCATGGAGGACCAGGAATATAAAAAAGAAAGATTACACCTATTATTCAAGAAGACATCACTCCTGGTCCAGAATTGATATGGCATGGTTATCCATACCAATGTTAAATGGTCTGTTAGAAGCTGAAATTTTGGCTAGTACATTTGTAGACCACAATCCAATAATCTTTTCCTTTAAAGAAATACAAAAGAGAAAGAGATGGATAATGAATACCAAGCTTTTGAAAGATCAAGAATTTATAAGAAAAACAAAAGAGGAAATTCAGGAATTTTTTTTCCAAACATTTTTTATTATATTTTAACAACCAAAAACAACAAACCATCCAAAAAATATAGTAGCCAAGTAATAAATATTGAATATTACATACATTGCATTCTTAACAACACACTATTTTCTGATATATATATATATATATATAAATCCCTGCATAATAAGTCTTTGACTGAGGACAGACTGGCAATCTGGAGCGAGATGAATGCGGAGGAAACTGCTGCGGGGGAAAAACTCCCCGGGGCTGGCCATTCACACCGGCCGGTGTATTGCGCAACGGTGCCGATACGGAGTGTTCAGACTGCTGCAGAGTGGCCCCACGTGGGCCAGCCTCCGCAGCTCATGATAGGGCTGTTTCAGCTATGTGCGGACGTGCACATGTGTGCTCATGCACAAACTGGCAAAATGCCACGTTCACACTGCCACCTCCGCTTGCCTCCCGCCTTCTTCCGGTTCACACTGTCTGGAAGTGGGAGGCAAGCGCAAGACGGCCCCTGGACACCGGTTTCTCCCGGTGTCCTGTTAAAGCAGATGGAAAGCGAGTGGGAGACGGGTAAGTGTGAAACGGAGCCGACGGACAGATGCGCATGTCTGAACGTGCTCCCTTCCTCCACTTCCAATGCGGGGCTGTCCCGCTTTACATTGCCAGTCTGTCCTCAGCCTTTAACATCCATAAACAATTGTAAAGCCTATATTATCATTAGAAAAATAATAACTTGTCATAAAAGGGATTCTTTGGGACAATTTTACCTTTTGTTAAATAGTTTACAATCGGGAACCAAATGCCTTGAAATATTGCTTGTGATATTCCTATTGAGAAATCAGTAGTATGACTATAAACAAAATACTCCCAAAGTTTGTTTTGCCAATCATAAAGAGATGGAACTCTTTCATTTTTCCAAAACTGAGCAAGAGTTATTCTTGCTGCTGCTATAAGTAAAGATACCTGTGTTTTGGTACTTTTCAACTCTATGGAAATTAAACCTGTCTCTAAAATTATAGATTCAAGTGATAAATCTAAATTCTGGCCTGTAATTAAAAAAATTTGGGTCACAATATCATACCAAAATGTTCTGATTTTCAGACAGGACCACCAACAGTGTGCATAATCGCCGACCTGACCACATTTCTTCCAGCACGCAGCTGGAAACTGAGGATTTATTCTATGGAACTTTTGTGGAGTGTAGTACCATCGATTCAATACCTTAAATGTATTAAAGCGAATGTTAAATATCTTAGAATTAGCGTTAGGTTGTGACCAAATCACCTCCCAAGTTTCAGTTGAAGGAACATGCTCACAATCTCGGAGCCATTGTTTTTGTAATGGGAGTCTTTTTTCCCTGTTGTAATTTAAAAGTAATTTGTATAATTTAGAAAGTAAGCCTTTCATTTCTCCCTGATGATTTTTTAAAATGAGTTTAAATTCTAATAATGGCCCTGAAAAAACTTGTGATTTCAATTTTTGCATCAAATTATTAATTTGAAAATATCTAAACCAAGGTATTACCTTGCCCACTTTCCCTTCCAATTGGTCTTTAGTACACATATTACCATAACCAAAAAATCTCTAGGGCGATATACACCTACAGAAACCCAGTCTTTATAATAACTTTTTTCTTTACCAGGTAAAAACCAATCCTGATTAATAATTGTTGAAAATTGAGAGACTTTAGGTTAAAAAGCATCTTTATATTTTACCCATAAAAGTAGGGAGTTTCTCAAAAATTCGTTTTTTATAGTGTTAATTTGGGATATCGTAAAAGGATTCCAGTAAATTTCAATTAAAGAAAAATCATTAGTTTCCGTCTCTTCTATGGATTGCCATATAATATTATCAGACATATTAAGTATCCTTGTTATTTGTGACAAACGAGCAGCTTCATAATATAGCCGTAAATCTGGAAAATTTAGCCCGCCTTGTTTTGCCAAGCACCTCAGGGTATAGAATCTTATCCTAGGTTTCTTATGATCCCAAAAAAGTCATTAATAATCTTTTGCCATTTAGAAAGTTCCTTAATAGAAATAAAAACTGGAATTGCCCTAAATAAAAAAAGAAATTTAGGTAAAATAAAACTCTTAATTATATTCAGTTTGTCCACCCACGAATATCCCTGTTTATGCCATTGTTTTGTTTGCTTTTGGGTATCTTGAATTAAATTAGAAAAATTACATTTCACCAAATCTTTCAGGTTTTCCGGGATTATCCCTAGGCACCTCCATGTGGAAAATTTCCATTTATATTGAAGCTTATTCTGTAGGTTTCTAATAAGCGTACTACTAATTGATATAGGGACAATATTGGATTTCTCTACATTCACTTTCAAGCCTGTAATAATTTGTACTTCTTGAAATACCTCCTGTAATGCCAATAAAGAGCGTTCTGGGTTTGATAAATAAATAATTAGGTCATCAGCATATAAACTGATAATATGATTTTGTTGGCCAGTTTGAATTCCAGTTATGTTTGGGTTTGTTCAAATTATAGTAGCTAAAGGTTCAATTGCCAAAGCAAACAATAAAGGGGACAAAGGGCATCCCTGACGAGTGCCTCCGTACATGTTAAAAGAATCACTAAGTGAATTACCAACACGCACTTTCACTGTCGGGTTGGTATAAATAGATGTTATAGCATTTAAAAAAGATGGACCAAAGCCCATTGTCATTAATAGGTGTTTTAAATATTTTACATCAATACTGTCAAAGGCTTTCTCTAAATCCACAGTCAAAATTGCCTCTTGATTGTTATTTTTACAGTATGAAATAATGTCTAAAGTCCTATGAATATTGTCCATCATTGAACGTTGTGGAATAAATCCAGTCTGATCTGGGTTAATATAATCAGCTATAATTTTCCTAAGTCTAACTGCCAGTATTGTGGAAAAAATCTTTGAATCACAATTTATTAAGGCTATAGGCCTATAAGAGGCTGGGAGTTCTTTATCTTTATTTTCTTTTGGAATTGTCATGATATGAGCTTCTCGCCATGAAGGGCGGTGTAATCCTGTAGCCAATGTATTATTGCAGATCCTGGTTAATGGATCTGCCAAGTCCTTAAGAAAGGTTTTAAAAAATTCCAGTGTAAAGCCATCACAGCCTGGAGCTGTGTTTGGCTTTAGATGTTTTATGGCCTCTATTACTTCTTGTTTAGTAATTTCGTTTTCTAAAAAAGTCCTATGTTGGACCGACAATAATTTGCCTAATTCATGATTTTTTTAAAAAAAGGTCTAAGTTTTCAACAGTTGTGGAATTAGCTGTATATAATTTTTCATAAAAATTAGCAAAGCAATTAGCTATTTCCATGGCTGAGGTTACTCTCATGCCATTATTGTCTTTTAGTGAGTGAATTTTCTGTTCTGCTATTTTGCGATTTACCCACCACTTAAGAGAGCGAAGTGTTTTGGAATTTTTTTGCCAAAATTTTTGTTTTAGAAATAACAGCTTTTTTTGAATTTGAGTAGTTTCCATATTATCTACATGTTAGTCTAATAACTCCCTTTATTCTACATGTTGCTAATAACTCCCTTTAAATCTTTTGATTACATGTTTTTAATGCAGTGTTTCTAAGTGTTGAATTTTATCTAATAAGTCCCTTGTCTTTCTTTGTTTCTCTTTTTTTTAGGAAGGACATCATAGCAATTAATTTACCCCGTAAGACTGCCTTAAAAGCATCCCACAGGGTAAAATTGTCTACTGTGCCATTGTCATTCATTTGAAAGAACTCTTTGATTGCTTTACTCACTTCAGCTTCGTTTGTCTCACCCAATAAAGTTGCATTATTCAGCCTCCAAATTCTGTGTCTAGTTTCTACAGGTTTTTTTACGTATTTGACATTCCACAAAAGCATGATCCGACCATCTAAAAGGACCTATATAGGAATCTTGAATCCTGTTAAGTAAAGTGTCTGAAAGAAAAATATAATCAATGTGAGTATATGAGTGAAATCTTGGTGAAAAAAAAGTATAGTCTCTCTCTTTTACATGAGTCAGTCTCCACATATCAGTAAAGTGATATTGTTCCAAAATCTCAAATAATTCAGTATATCTTTTGTTTTTAGTTAACCTGTTATTTGTTCTGCTGCCCGACCTATCCATTTGTTTGTCCACTATATGGTTGCAATCCCCTTCTCTAATTACTGACCCCTCCTGAAAATCTTTTAATTGGGCAAAAATTAACTTTAAAAATTGTCCTTGTTGGTCATTTGGAGCATATAAAGAAACTAATGTTACCATCTCATCATCTAAACGGCCTTTAACAAATAAAAATCTACCTTGTGGATCTATAAGCTGTTCCTTACAGACAAAATGTATTGTTTTTGCTAATAGAATGGCTGTTCCTCTAGCTTTAGAGGAGCCAGGGGATTTGTATTGTTGAGGGTACCATTGTGTGTTCAGAATGGGATGATCTGCATGTTTTAAATGTGTTTCCTGCATAAAAACAATGTCTGGTTTTGTTTTTAAAAGTTCTTTCAATACTCTCCATCATTTCATGGAATTATTCAATCCGCTAACATTCAGAGTTCTGAATTTATACACATCCATACTTCTTATATGGTTACTGTCTATAAACTGTAGAATTTAATAAAATGCTTTATACTATAAGTCTTACTGTTCTACACTGCTATTTATAAACAAAACAAAGAAACAACAAAAAAACCCTCCCCGCACTATTCAAAAATACCCAACTTCTCTCCCACCCCCCTCCTCCCTAACCCTCACACACCCTCAACACAGCCCCCCTCTTAAAAAAGGAAAAGTATTACTTAGCTATAAAATTCACAGAAAACAGGAGTCCTCCACACAGGAGGAAGACAGAACAATTCTGTCACCTGAATCTGATTTCAGGGGGAGCCCACTAGACCCAACAACCCCCCTCCCTCTCCCCATTGCTGTTTTTATAAAATAAGCATTTAACCACCCATGTCTTTAGTAGCCAATATAACTGTTGTATAAAAAAGAAATGAAAAATATTAACATATTAAACATGCCATATATAAACAAAACCTTGATACTACACTTAACCAGTTAGACCTTCAGAAATATGTCCATTATTACGGTTACTCAGCCAGAGCCAGCATGTATGGGAATCTTGCTGGACTTCATCGGAGATATAGGAAAAAGGTTTTTTCTTTTGGCAGACCATTTTTCTTCTTGTTCCATTGGAGACTCGCATTGTAAAGCTTTTAGCAGATCCTTTCCGCTTTCTTCGTCCCAGGCAGAGAGATGTTGTCCCTGATGGTAAACACTGCTTTCCAGATGGCATCCATCTATACTTGAGATGCATATCTTGTAAACATTTAGTTGTTGTTTTCAGTTTTCTTCTGATCAATAAAGCTTCTCGTGGAATGTCAGGAAATACTGCCACTTGATCTCCTTCAAATTGGAATATATCAGGATTTTTAGCCTCCAATAAAATGTGTTTTCTCACTCTTGCATCTGGGATAGTAATAACAATATCTCTAGGCATAGCTCTCCTTATAGCTGATTTTGGGCCAATTCGAATTGGATTTGTTATTACTGGAACCAGACCCTCTTCTAGTTGCAAAGTTTTGGCAATAAAGGAGGCCATAAATGAAATTAACTCAGTATTTTGTTCAGCTTCCTCCCTAATCCCACAAAATTTTAAGTTTGTAATTTTTAATTCAGTTTCAATACGAATAAGTCTATCATTATGTTCAGCAGAAATTTCAGATAAAGAGTTAATACTGGCCTGGTTCATAGAGCTTCTTTCCAGGGCTGATTCTGCCTGTGCCACAGCTTGGGTCACAGAAACTTTAATATCATTTAGCTGAGTTGTTAATGTAGACATACTCTCTAGCAGGCTGGCTTCCATAGATTTCAACTACGCCAAAACCGCTGAATCTGAAGAGTCTGGGGAGTTTTCTCTGTTGGTTTAATGGTGGCTGCCATTTTGTTTTCTTTAGGAGCTTGTGTTGGACAGCTCAAATCTGTCTCAAAGTGCTCTTTAATGGAGCGTGCTGCTGCCGAAGATGATTTGGGCTTAAGAGGGTCTCCTTTGCCCATTATTTGGTTGCTTTTTGAAGCGATTCAGCTGCGCAAGTGATTGTTTTGGCAACGGGAAGGTTTTCGGGAGACGGAGCAGCGGAACTACGCGACTGCCATTATCGATGCCTCGCCACGCCCCCCAAATTCAGGATTTTTTTAAAAGGATCATTCACCAGATATATCAATAAACATAGTTTGGGATGCATTTAAAGTGTTTATGAGGGGCCGATTTATCAATCAAGAAGCTTGGAAGAGGAAACAAAGAAAAATGAAATATGAACAGCTAACCAAGCAAATTAAAGCAGAAGAGTATAAAATGAAAGTGAATACCAAATATGAAGATGGTATAATAAAGTTAAAATTATTACAACATAAAATGAACTTGATACTAACTCAGGAATTAGCTAGAAATATGGAGTATACCAAGCAGTACTATTTTGAAAATGCTAACAAACCAACAAGATGGTTAGCTTACAAACTTAGGAAAGAAAGGGAAAAACGTGCCATATTAGAGTTGAAAAATGATAAAGGTGAAGACAAATATAGTACTCAAGAGCTAAAACAGATTGCAGAAAACTTTTATGGAAACTTATATAAGCAAGAGCCAGAAAATCCCTCTCAAATTTATGAATACCTACAGAAAAGTAACAAGTGTAAATTCTCACAAGATCAGAAGTGCATTCTTAACAAGCCAATCATGATGTGTGAAATAGTGGAAGCTATAAAGAAACAAAAGAAAAAGAAATCTCCAGGTCTGGATGGTTTACCAATTGAAATGTATCAAACATTTGAGGATCAAATAATTTCCCTATATAAAGAACTACTGGGAAAAATAGGTAATCACTCAAGGCTTCAGTCATCCTTATGTGTATATTCTCACCCAGCTTTTCGCCTATCCCTCTAAATCTTAAATGCTTTTGCATCTCCTTGTATACCATCATTGTTTCCACTCTATAGTTCTCTTTTGTCACTTTTTGAATATTTTCTTCCAGCACAAGCATTTTGTTTTCCATCTCTTTCGATTTTTTTTGCCACATTTTGAATTTTAGTCTTTAGGTCTCCAAATTTTTTATCCACTTGTCCAGCTAGGTCATTCATTTTCTTATCCAATTGCTGATTTTGCTGGCTAAGATCATTAAAAGCTTCTGTCATCCTTTTGTCCATCACCTCTATCATAGCCATTAGTTCAGTATCTTTTTTAGGAGCCATCTTGGACACTGACCCTGCCCGCTTTCTCTGTTCAGCCTCCGTTTTTGCCCTTTAAAAAAAGCCAATTTTTTGATATCTTCTAATTTCAACATTTTTAGGCTCAATCAATCAAAGAGCTTTAACAAATGCCGTTATTTTCGCCATTCTAGAGTGTTTACTTTTTAAGATATTTGATTTTAAAGTTTTAGTCCTCCCCAAAATGGCGGACGTCTTTTCTCTATGGTATTGGTCAAATGTCTTACTTCCTGGTTCTCTTTCACCTGGAAGTGCTCTTGCTAGATGCAGTCCTCCCAGATCCCTTCCTCTTCAATTCTTCTTTTCTGCTCTCAGCCAGACGTCACTTCCTGTTGTCTTCCTTTTTTCTCTCACCCATGCAGATCTCACGATGGCTCCAATCCCTCCAGCCCTCTCCTCCGCGACCACAGGAATGGAAAACACTTTACTGGCAGTTTTTAGCTGGATCATCAGCTTAATCTAATTTAGATACTAGAAGGGTTGACAAACCATCCCAAGAGTCCTCAAAATTGTTTATCTCCAGATTCTTTGATTACATACTAAAGGCAGAATGGGCAGTTCCTGTCATGGGCTGGGTGCCAGCGGGGTGAGAGGGAGTGAGAGTCCAAGTCCAGTCTGAGGTCAGAAACTAGAGTTAGCCAGCAGGAGCCGAAGCAACAGAGTCCAAGTACAAATCATGGGCTTAGTCGTGCAAAGCTGAGGTCAGGGAGCCGAGAGTCAAAGCACATAGCAGGATTCAGGAACATGAGCGAGGTAGGTGCAGAGCATCGTCAAGTTGACTAGTTGCTGGCATGAAGAACCAGCATCAGAGATGGAAGTTAAATACCCCTCAGGTGCAGTTGGTCATTAGGACCCAGCGTGAGCATTCTGGCTCCTGTTAGAACTCAGGGCTGAGGAAACGCCAGCTGCACAGGCGTGCCTCCCTCTGCCAGGATGCTAAGTCTTGGTGGAGCTGGTTCCTTAAGCAGACCACTGGTGGTGGTGAATCAGAAGGACTGTCTGCCAAGCGTTGCTCATCCACCACTGTTGCTGGGATGGGTGGCATGAAGACATTAACGGGCTCTGAGGTGGCTTCATCAGGATCAGATGCGAGCTCTGCTGAAGCCAGGTACTCATCCTCAGCAGCAATTATGACACTATCCGCAGACGGGCCAGGTTTGTCTGGGTAGGAGGCATGGAACTGCTGGACCAAGGTCAGTGCTTGCAGGTTGTCAGCCAGTTCCCAGGAGCGTTCCTCAGGGCCATAGCCTACCCAGTCCACAAGGTACTGGAGGGTCCCATGATGGGGCCAGGAGTCCAGGATTTGATGGACTTCATATTCCTCCTCGTCATTGATGGGGATTGGCAGTGGTGGTGCTGGAGGAGCAGGCCATGCAGGAACAGGTAGTGCTGTCGGTACAAGCAAGGATTGATGGAACACAGGATGGGTGCAGAGGTGGGAGGGCAACCGGAGCCGGGAGGTGACAGGGTTGATTGTTCCAGAATCTCATAGGGACTGATGAAGCGGGTGTCCAATTTCTGGGACTGACTGGGCCTCCACAAGTACTGGGTGGAGAGCCAGACGCGATCCCCAGGCTTGAGCGTGGGGGCCTGTTTGTCATTTCTGGTTGGCCGCTACTTTGTACGCATCTTTGGCCTGCTGGAGCTGTTCATGAAGCAGGGCTTGGAGGGCGTGTAATTCCTGGAAGTGAGCGTCTGCTGCTGAAACAGTAGTAGGTAGCTGAATGGTAGGGAAGAAATGGGGGTGATGCCCATAGGTGGCGGCGAAGGGGGTTAGTTGTGTGGACGAGTGGACGGCGTTGTTATATGTAAACTCAGCCAGGGGCAGCAGTGCGAACCAGTTGTCCTGTTGATAGCAGGAGTAACAGCGCAGGTACTGCTTGAGGGTGGCATTTGTCCTTTCTGTCTGTCCATATGTCTGCGGGTGGTAGGCAGATGACAGGTGGACCAGGGTACCAAATCTGGAGTGGAGGTCTTTTCTGGTTTACAGAAAAGCACATTGGCCTCCTGGTTGTGGGACTGAGGGATGTAGGAGATCCGGAAGTCGAAGCAAGAGAAGAACCTAGACCATCGCATCTGTCGCTGATTTAGGTGGCAGGTTGTTTGCAGATGCTCCAGGTTGCAATGATCCGTGAGCACCTGAACCGGGTGGCAGGCCCCTTTGAGGTGGTGGCTCCAGACTTCAAATGCAGCCTTGATGGCTAGCAGCTCCCTTTCCCAAATAGTGTTAATTTCTCTTGGCTGCTGTCAGCTGGTGGGAGTAGCAGGCACAGGGCTGGAGCAGCTGTGTTGGGTCATCCTGTTGCGAGAGGACGGCACCGATGGCGATGCTGGAAGCATCGGCCTCTACCATGAAAGGCGGCTGAGGGTCCGGGTAGCGCAGGAGTGGCCCAGTTGCAAAGCAGGATTTCAACATGGAGAAGGTGTGGTTGGCCTCAGGGGTCCATTGGAAAGGCTCTTTGGGCTGCAGAAGTCAGGTCAAGGGAGGCATCATGGAGGCATGTGGGGACAAATTGCTGATAATAATTGGAGAACCCGAGTAGTAGTTGAACATCCTTACAGTTGCAAGGTTCTGCCAGGTCAGGATCTCCTTCCCTTTCTTTGGGTCCATGAGTAGTCCTTGTGGAGAAACAATGTGACCGAGGAACTCAACAGAGTGTAAATGGAACTTGCATTTCTCCAGCTTTGCATAGAGGCCATGGGCCCAGAGACACTGGAGGACTTGATGCACATGGTCCACATACTGGGTTGGGTTGTTTGAATAAATTAAAATGTCGTCCAAGTAAAGGATCATGAAGTGGTCAAGCAAGTCCCGGAAGACATCATTTATGAGCCTTTGAAAGACTGCGGGGGTGTTAGTCAAGCCAAAGGGATACACTAGATACTTTTATTGGCTGTATCAGGTGCCAAAGGCTGTCTTCCACTTGTCTCCTGACTGGATTCATACCAAGTTGTATGTTGTATGCCCCCAGGAGGTCCAGTTTCATATAGATCCGCCCTCCCTTGAGGCGGTCTAGCACTTTAGGGATCAGAAGCAGGGGATACCGGTCCCAGATGGTGACTTTGTTCAGGGCTCGATAGTCATTCCAGAGTCGAAGCTCTCCGCTTTTCTTTTTTACAAAAAGGACCGGTGCAGATAGAGGAGACGTGGAGGGTTGGATGAATCCCCTTGCCAGGTTCTTGTCCAGAAAGTCCTGTAGGGCCACCAGTTCTGGTTCTGCCATAGGGTATAGGTGCCTCATGGGTAGCAGTGCTCCAGGTACCAGGTCTATGGTGCAGTCATAGGGTCGATGAGGAGGAAGTTGGTTGGCTCCTTTTCCCTCGAAATCATCAGTGTAATCGACATAGGGTTGCAGGAGGCACAGGGTGGGAGCCAGAGTAGCGGCAGCCAAGGGGTGACCAAGGTGAGGTGCGGGCAAGGATCCTGGAATTTTAGCTCTTGACAGACCCAGTCTACCATGGGGTTGTGGGTTAGCAGCCATGAGAGTCCCAGGATAAGCAGGAACCAGGGCATGCAGACCACGTCAAATTGGACTTGCTCCTGATGCTGCTGGATGCAGAGGGTAAGGAGGTCTCCTGGGTCATGGGACCCCAGTGTAGGAGCCACATGTCAATGGCCTTGACCAGGGTTGGCGTCTTTTTAGGCTGCACAGGAATCTGGTGCTGCTTGACAAATGTGGCATCAATGAAGCAATGGGCAGCCCCTGAGTCCAGCATAGCATAAGCAAATAGCCATCATTTGTCAGGCAACTGGAGCTTGATGGGTACCAGAAACAAGCCCCGGTCGATAGGAGGGAGTGCAGAGGACCCAGCTAGACACCCCAAGCCAGTAGGTCTGGTCAGGTATGGGGCTGGTCTTTTACTGGTGGCAGCAGCATCTCAAGCCGAGTGTGTTTGGCAGGGTAGCCCTTGGAGAAATGCCCCACCCCTCCACAGTAAAGACAGGGGTTTGGGGCCTGGTGGTGAGCTTTCTCCTAGGGAGTCAGGCGTGGTCGGGCTCCTCCCAGCTGCATAGGCTCCCCTTTGTCCCGGCCCATACTGGAACTGGCCAGGACCTGTCAGGGTACCAGGCGGCGGGTTGCTTGTATGGCACGGGGGTTGCCCCATGCCTGCCACCAACTTTCTAGGCAGCCATCGATCTGGAGGCACAAGGTAATGAAGTCTTGTAGCATGTGGGGCCAGTCAACCCAAGCGAGCTCATCTACGACATCGTCAACCAGTACCTCGGACTACTGGTCCATCAAGGCTGCTTCGTTCCAGGTCAGGTCCTGAGCCAAAACTCTAAACTTCATGGAGTAAGCAGCGACTGTCCTTTTGCCTTGCTTCAGGGTTCGGATTTTCCGGTTTGCCATGGTGGCTTCTTGGGGGTTGGCATAAGCCATGGAAAAGTGGGCGAGAAACCCCTGGAAATCTGAAAGCAGTGGAGAAAGAGCCATAAACAAGGGGGTGGCCCATTTGGTGGCCTGCCCCTTTAAGAGGCTGATTATGAAGCAGACTTTGGTTTTGTCGGTAGAGATGTCCCTGGCACGTAGTTCATTGTATAGCTTACATTGTGCCAGGAATGCAGGGAACTCCTCCACATTTCCGCCAAACTTTTCAGGAGGGGTTACCGGGCATCTTGGTGGTGGAATGGCGGTGGTGGCGGCTTGTTGCTGCTGCTGTTGCTGGAGCTGCAGGTGGGCAACCACTTGCGTTAGCTGCGGCACCTGGTTTACTAAGTCTGCGAGCTGCAGTGGGCCTCCTCCCCCTGCTTTGTCCACCCTGTGGAGCGAGTCTGTGGTGCCAGCAATCTGTCACGGGCTGGGGGTTGGCGGGATGAGAGGGAGTGAGAGTCCAAGTCCAGGCCAAGATCAGAAACAAGGGTTAGCAAGCAGGAGCTGAAACAACAGAGTCCAAGTCCAGTCTGAGGTCAGAAACAAGGGTTAGCAAGCAGAAGCCAAAGCAGGGGTGCCATCGTCCAGAGCCAAGGTTAGGGAGCTGAGAATCAAAGCACGTAGCAGGATTTAGGAACATGAGCAAGGTAGGTGCAGAGCATCGTCAAATTGACTAGTTGCTGGCACGAAGAACCAGCATCAGAGGTGGAAGCCAAATACCCCTCAGGTACTGTTGGTCATTAGGACCCAGTGTGAGCTCCTGTTAGAACTGAGGGCTGAGGGAATGCCAGCTGCACAGGCACGCCTCCCTCTGCTGGGATGCTAAGTCTTGGCGGAGCTGGTTCCTTAAGCAGGCCACCGGTGGAGGCGAATCAAGGGGACTGTCTGTCGAGTGTTGCTCGTCCACCGCTATTGCTGGGATGGGTAGCATGAAGACATTAACGGGCTCTGAGGTGGTTTCATTGGGATCAGATGTGAGCTCTGCTGAAGCCGGGAGCTCATCCTCGGCAGTACTCATGACAGTTCCAGGCCATGACACATCCTTGTGGTCATAGGGGGATGCTCCAGTAGTAATCTTACATTCAGGTGCAGTTTTGCCTAAGGCTGTGGCCAACACGTGTAACAATTCAGTGAATAAAAATATTAATAATAATGAGATGCCCCAGGGGATCCCCTGAAGCAACCTCTCTGACAATCTGGACCACCTGACATGCTCTCAGATATTTTCCAGGGCCATCATGGCTTGGGCTGCTAACCTCCTTCAATTGCCCAACACTGATCGCTTGGTGCTTAAGAGATCCATCCTAAAGCTTAAAGGGCTGCAAAATTTGCAGCAGATGCATCCTAAGAGGATGCAGCTTGGTGCCAGAGCACAGGCCATCAATATAGTGGTAAGAATGAACCTATGGCTAAATCATTGGAAGGTAGATCCCCTCTGTCTATTTTAGATTTATCGGCATTAAAAAAAGGAAACAAAAGGGGCATTCCTGCACCTTTGGCTATAGGTCCAGATTCCAAAAGAGACAGCTCCCTCCTAACAAACAGAACAGGAACCAACAAAACAAAGACCAGCCACCTGACTATAAGATTGGGGGGAAATTCCAGCAGTTTCCTCAATTTTGTGCCTCCCCACTCCCCAAGACAGAACAGAGACACCCTTTCTTCTATTATGACCAATTCAAATTTAATGCATGTAGGGACAGTGGAACCAGTGCCCTTAGAACAGTGTTTCCATGGGATTTATTCCATTCCATTTGTAGTCCCATAAAGAGCCAGGGACTAGAGAGCAATTCTAAATGAAAAAGAGTTGAAGCTATAGGTATTTGAAGAACTGAGCAGTGTCTCACAAAAGCTCATACCTTGCCACATATTTTTGTTAGTCCTTAAGGTGCTACTTAAAGTTAGTCCTTAAGGTTTGCTCTTTGCTATGGCTACAGACTAACATGGCTTCCCATCTTGATCTACGGGTAAAGAAGCACAAGTTCCAGTATAAAATCTCTTTACTGCATTCTGCAGATTATTCAGCAGGATGACCATGTGATGTCCTTAGGCCTTCAAGATGTTTACCTGCATAGTCCACCTTCCAGACAGTTCTTCCCTTTTTGATTTTCAGGGCCAGCATTTCCAATACAAGGCCTTACCCTTTGGGCTGACATAATCTCCAAGGAGGTTTGCCAAGGTCCTGATAGTTCTATTAGACTACCTACGACAACAAGGAATCCACCTTTATCCTTACCTGGACTATATCCTCCGCAGTACCTAGGCAGCAGAAGTGAGCTAGGACACCAAGTCCATTAGGCAGTCTCTTCAGGCACAAGGATGCCTGATTAATGTGTTAAAAAGTAATATTAATAATCTCACACCCTCCAGGGACATAGTCCACTTAGGGGCCAGGATTCAGATGAGGATAGCCAAAGTGTTTCCACCTGCAAAGAAGCAGGAAAAATTGTTGGAGGGGGTGAAAGAAATCCGGCAGATGTCAGTGGACCTCATGCACTGGTTGGCAGTACTGGGACTGAGGATGTAGTCCGTAGATCTGATTCCTTGGGCCTGCCTCCATGCCAGGCCTTTACAATGGACTTTTCTCCCTTGTCAGAAGCGCACGCACGCACACACACACACACACACAAAAGGGTGCACAGATGTCAAGATACTGCTCCCACACACATACACAGACTGGTGGTCTCCACGACAAAATCCGACAAGGGGAGTCAGTTTCCTCCAGCCTCCTTACCTGATGGCAGTTCTGGCCACCAGCAGTAGGGGCCGGGGAACACACTGCAAGGATCAGATTGTCCAAGGCAGATGGAGCCCGTTGGAAGATATGAACAGTATGGACTGGCTGGAACTTGGGGCAGTCAGATTAGCACTGCGTGCTTTCCACATCCTATCGAGGGACAAGTATGTGCTAGAGCACACAGTAAGTGCTATGGCCAAGGCGCACAACAATTGGCAAGGAGGCACCAGATTGATGGTGCTCCTCCATGAGTCCAAAATCCTGTTCATTTGGGCAGGGGGGAAAATGGTCAGTCTGAAAGGAAAACACCTTTACGGTCTTGCAAACCGTCAAGCCAACTGTCCGAGAAGGAAGGAGTTAGATCCAGGAGAATGGAGTCTACACAAAAAAGATCTAGCAAAATCACACTTTGTTTCAGGAGCCCAATCTTGGAACCTTTTTGCAACATCAAACTATAACCAAGTTGCCAGGTTTCTAATCAGTTTCTATGATCCAGGGCAGAGGGCAAGGGCACACGCACTTGTCACTGATGCCCTGATCTGCTGCACGCTTTTCCTCCAACCACACTGATCAGCTGAGGCCTGAACAAAGCGTCAAAGGAGATGACAGAAGTGATTTTCATCTCTCTTTTCTGGCACAGAAGTCTTTGGGTCTCAAAGCTAGTGAAAATGTCAGTGCCTCCACTGTGGAGATTGCCAAGTGAAGGGATCTCCTTGTACAAGAATCCATTTGCCACCCAGACCCTATTTGACTCCAGCTGACAGTTTAGAGATTGAACTGGTGGATTTAGTAAGATGGAGCTTTCCAAGTTATGTAGCTGACACCATGGTGCAGTCCAGAATACCTGCTTCCAGTCGTCTCTATATTTGTACATGGCAGACATTCAAAAGTGGACCAGTACCAAAAGCTGGATCCACTGAAACTTACTTACAAAAACATCAGTCCCTTTCTACACCAAGGTTTGGAATCAGGTTCTAGGACCGGATACCTTTAGAGACAGGTTGCTGCACTGGCCTCTGTGTGGGACTGCATAAGGCTGCCTAATTTTTCCTCTCATAGGCAATTTAAGCTTTCCTGAAAGAACTCATACAGTTGGCACCTCCAATTAGGCATAAGTTGTTTATTGGGAACCTGTCTAAAGTGTTACAGGCCTTGAGCAGTCCTCCCTTTCAAATAATCAAAATCTAAGGTCTCCTTTTCAAAAGACCTTTTTTCTTGCAGAGATGACTTCTGCAAGAAGGATTTCTGAATTAGGGGCTTTATTGGTTGGGACGGAATTGTGTATATTTCACAAGATCTCGGTGGTACTCAAGAGGGATCTTTCCTTTGTGCCAAGGGTTTTTTCCCTTATCACGTTACCCAAGAGTTGATACTACCAAGTCCTATGCCATGTTACCCCAACGAGAGAGTCTGGCACAAACTAGACATGCTCAGAGCTCTGTGTGCCTCCTTCATAGGAGGGCACAGATTAGGCTAAAGGATTTTCTGTCTGTGTCTCACAGCTCAGCCTTTAGGTAAAAAGGTCTCAAGCCATGTATCTGAGAGACATATGAAGTGAAAGGCCTAGGACCTCCAAATGATGTTATGGCCCACTACACCAGATCTGCAGTAACACAGTGACCTTTTCCACCAGTGTTCTAGTGGAAGAAATCATTAGAGTTCCACCCTGGTCCACCTTTTATACCTGTGTGAGACACAAAGAGGAATTTCACACAGCCAATATGTTCCGTTTCAGGAACTCTTCAGTAATGGTTTCTGTCTGACATTTCACACAGAACCGTATTAATACCGGTTCCCTAACGGAACATATTGGCCCTTTCACACAGAAACGTGCCTCTCTCGTTCCTGAGCCAGTTTACCTTGAAACCTCCTCCCAAGCGTTCTTCTGTTCCTGTCCTGAAGTGCTACGGGGTGCTGTGTAAAATGCCCCTATAGGTGGGACCAGCTAAAATCAGCAGGGGTTTCATCTGGTAGAAAGGTGTGCAGCACAGAGAACAGATAAAAATAAGAATGAGGATCCCACCCAGATCGTAGTTTGGGCATATAACAAGTTTGGATGACTTCCCCCACTAAAGGAGAATGAAACATTGGAACTTACCTGAAGGCTTCTTCTCTTCAGTGGGGCGAAGACATCCACATCCCACCCAAAATAAAATAAAATGGAATAAAATCTAGTCGGACGTAAAATCTGTTATGGAGCTGGGCTATACTAAGACTGGAGGGTCAGCCTCACTCTGAGCCAATACAGTCCGCACAAATTTGCATAGCCCCGCCTGGAGAGTGAGAGGAGGCGTGGCCTAACCAGTTTGGATGACTGAAGGGAAGAAACCTTCTGGTAAGTTCCAGTGTTTTGTTTCGCACCAGTGGCTTTCCCCTTGTTCCAACAGAACTGTGCTCAGATGGTGGAACTGTTTTTTTAACAGCTTGTCCTGAAACATTTGCGTGAAATATTTATTTAAAATGGGTAGGCCTTGAGCTTTCTGCACAATGTTCCTGAGGTGGCTTCCACTGCAAAAGTTAAAATGATACACAATGACAACTAACACAAAACACACAAACTTAAACTGTGAAACCCAGCAGTTAAAAGCTCTGAAAACAGGTTTTAAATCACTCTCACCCAGCAAAGCAGCAGGGGACAAGACGGATAATAATCTATAAAACGGAACCCAATGAGAGGGGAGGCATAACTGATCAACCAGGGGATAAAAGGAAGAATGACGGGGAAAGACACAGTGGCGGAGTATCTGCTTTGCCTGCCAGTCCCTGACCTCTCGAATCAAACCTTCCCCATTAGCCATGTGGGGGGGGGGGTGTTTCTCTGCCTGACACCCTGAAGAGCTCCTGCCCAGCAGAATAGACCTCAGTGAGTGAGAGGGATCAATGCAATGTAGGGTTGCCAAGTCGTTTATACTCACCAGCGGGGGGGAGTCCTCCTTTGTCTGGGAGCTTCCCCGATGTGTGCGCGAAGCATGAGCACCTGGTGACGTCACCCGGAAGTGATGTCACTTCCCCAACACTCTGGCAACGCCCACAACGTGATGACGTCACTTCCGGGTGACATCATTATGTTGGGGTCGTCCTGGCTGGACGACTTCGAGGGTGGGGTTTTCCCCGCAGGCCGAATGCTGGCCGGCGGATCGGGAACCCCTGTAGCGGGGGATCCCCCGCCCCCCGGGCTCACTTGGCAGCCCTAATGCAATGTCCCCAACCTTTTTTTTGAGCCAGCGGGCGTATTTGGAATTCTGCGACTGTGTGGTGGGTGCAGCCACAAAAGGGCTGCCACTGCTTACCTTCAGTTACACAGTGAGGATCTTTGTGCTGTGGTGGCAGCTGCTGCCAAAGCAATATTTTTAAAAATCTGCCCAACCCAATCAAATCTCCTAGGGCCAATCAGAAGCCTTGCTGAGCAAAAGCCCCACCCGGCCCCACCCACTTTCTAAAAATACTTGGTGGACACTGGGAAAGGTGTTGGCGGGTGCCCAGGTGCCCACGGGCAATGTGTTGGGGACCCTTGGATCAATGGTTTGCTCTAGTACTTAACAAAAAAAAGTTGTTGATGGCCTGACAGTATTTTCAAAGCCCCCGCAGCGCTCTCTGAATACTTCATCTGTTGTCACTGTCAAGTCCCATCAATTTCATGGGCGAGTTAAGCATGTGCTTAAGTCTTCCCTGCTGCCCGGGACTTATCCGTGGTTGGCTCATGCTACTGTTCTGTAATAGAGAGATTTGCAACGAAAGCTGCTTGTTTTGCATCATGTTTTAGAGATGACCTATTTCTTCCCAGTGATCCAGAGAGCTCACTAATGAAAGCCATGTTTAAATTCAGGAAAGTCATCAAATGCGGGACTCTGTGTGCAAGAAGGGGAAAACATGTGAATGATTAATACACTGGTGTTCATAAAAGGAGAATGATGGAGCATGCCAGAGATTAGAATCGACAATCCAGCCACAGTGCAGTAAGATCCATTTCTGGTTCCCTTGTACAGCACTATCAATAACCTTCTATCTCATGCTGGTGAGATCCGCAGAAACCAATTTCCTCTGGGGAAAGGGGGTTGCTTTTCTCACACCAAGTACAGAATACATTTTCAAGCGTGCTTACCAAGAATATCAATGTGGAGAGTTTGCTGGAACATTGCTAAATTCTACTAATGGCTCCAACGTAAAGCAAGAAAAATGAAAGCGTTCGAATTGTATAGTGTTTATTCACTCACATGGACCTCATACTCTGGCTGAGAGAAGGGAAAATGGGAAATGCAATGGATTTGCAAAAACACTGGAAAGTCTAGAAGTTCGGGGTGAAAGGAACTACTGGTGTGCTAGGGAATATGAAAAGACTGGGCCCCAGTGTACATTATCAAAGATCAGGGGTTCTGCAAGTGAGACCCATGTCTGCACCACTGTACCAGCTTCTGGAGTTGCTGTCCTGTCCTGTGAAGAGCATCCTCTACACATGAAGAACTGAACACAAGTCCCAGGGGAAAAAGGGATCTCTTCATATCTTGTACATGGGACCTAGTTTGGCACAATGAATGATTGACAAGAGAGAGGACGGGAGAGAAACATGCAACCAGAAGCAACCTTATTGCTCTATGCAAGATACAGAAAATGAAGTGGGGAGTTTTAGACAGACACACAAGACAGAGAGCGGTTGCAGTAACACCATGGTAATTTGTCTATATAAACCAGTCCTAGTATGTAAGTTTGTTACTTTTTAATTAGTTAAATGGTCCAATTCTACATTATTCCAAATCATGTTCCTCCCACGTGGCTAGTTAAAAAGAAAGGAGTCACTGGACAGATATGGGAAGTAATGGTCCATTCTGCATCTGGCATTCGCTCCACATTTTCTCAGCACTCAAGCTGGTTCCCCCTTGCCTCGGAAAATCTGTTTTCATTCAATCTGGTATGCACATTTCCCTGTGTCAGTACTTTCCTCAGTGGTCATTAGCCACCTGAGCCAAGTAATTCATGGCAAGGTGATAAATACAGAGAGGGAAATAGGGGTGGGGGAACTGCCAGAGATCAATGAAGCCATGTCAGGTTGTCTGCTTATTGTTCCCTTCGAATTGGAAGCAGAGGAAGGAAAAGGTGCTGCTCAAAAACACATTCAGATACCCTGGGGCAATGCTGTACTGACTGTGAAGTCACCCCTGAATGTCCATAATTTATGCAGAAGGTACCATAAAACCTGATGAACAAAGAAAGTGAAAGCGGCATGCAGTGTAGAGGGAGACTAACTTCCCAACATGGCTGTGGGAAAACTGTGAGGAAACAGATGGGTGCAGAATCAGCCAGTGGGGACTGACCAACTGGCATTAGCACAAACTGGCCAGGAATGAAGGATGACAGAGCAAAAGATGGTGGAACAGGTACAAAGATGTGGAGGGTTAGATTTGAGAGCGCAGAATGGGAGAGAAGAAATCGTACCCCACATGTCTTGAAGAGAAAGAGTCTGATGATTTCATGCTTGTGGTGATGGGAAAAGGTTGTGGAAGGGAACCAGCCACAAAGATGGAGAGCTTGGGATGCCCTTCTTATGCACCGGGATCCCAGTGGAGGAGGTCTGCTATTGGCTTCGACTGGAGCAGAATTAGGATCCACAATGACATTGATCCACAGACCCTGGCTGATCATGGGTGGACTTCTTGCTGTGTTCTGATTAGTGCAGCCTTAGGCTCTGATACCCCATTGTTGGGGACCCCAGCCGGGGTCCGGGCGGTGAGAGGTTTGTCCAGTTCTCATATGGTAGAAGTGGGTATCTGAAGGTGCACAGGAAAAGCATTGGAGGAGATGCCTGCGATGGTTCTTATTGTAGGTAAGAATGGGGGATAGGAGAATCTTGATTTAGATCTGCTGACAATAGCCAGAAGAAGAGCAGATGGCTCTTCCTGGGTTTAGGATTCAGTCATCTGGGGACTGGGTTGTGAGGTAGATTTCAAGAGCTTTGGTTATTGTCCTGCAAACTGGGTCAGTATTTCTGGACGAAATGGTGAGGTGCTCCGGGGGTTCAACTGAAGGACTTGACTGATGTTCTCTTGGTGTGCTGAGGCAGTTGAATTGAATGATTGTGACCGGTCCCCTCAGTCAGGTGGGAGAAGAGACCTGCTACCAGGTTGTCCAGAGTGTGCCTGGCTGCTTCCTTAGCATGCGTTTGCTGGTTGTTCACTGGTCCTAAAGTTAGCGTTGTTTTGGATGCTCGGATTCTTGCAGTTGTAGGTAACAACCTCTCACTTCATCGGGCAGCTACAACCTTATTTGAAGGCAGGAGGAGGAATATGGCAACTGTTATCCATTCTTTTGTATTCCCAGGCTTGACTACTCCTACTTGTGGAACTGCTCTTGAACAATGCTTGGAAAATTCAGTTTGTAGAGAATGCTGCAGTTCACCTTTTAAAAAGTTATTCAGTAAAAAGAAAGCTGAATACAAAGCTTCATCTTCAGTTCCATAAACAAAACCATAAAGATGTTATTAGGTTCCATTCACCATCCTAGTCAGGATATAACATGTCATTTATCAGACTTATCTTTTTCCCATGCAACATACAGGTTAGTTTACTCAAGTGTAGACATTCCTATGGGATCTCCAACCGCTTCTTCTTTTTTGGAATCCTGTTCCTTTCCGAGCATCTAGCAAAGATGAACCTTGCAGTTCACCTTTTACAGTTCACCGGGTGATATTCATATATATTTTTTGTGGTTTATATTGGTTATGTATTGACTTCTAGTCATATTGGTTATGTGTTGACTTCTAGTAATAAAGTGAGGCACATGCGGAAAAACTTCACTGGCCTTTTCCCAGCCTGTGTGAAGGAATGTTCCTCCTCCGGGGAATTCTCCCATCAGTGATGTTTTCCGCCTAAAAATAGATTCAAGCAAAGCGAAGGTCTGCTATGGCTTTTGAACGTGTTCGGGCTACTACTGTGCTAGCAGGCTGGCTGTTATGGCTTGGGTCAGCTTGCTTTAACCGTTAACTTCACAAATGTTTTATGCACTCTGCCAAGTCCCATAAGCGTTTAGAAGAAGACTGAGCAGAATGGAAATAAATAAAAGAACAGTCCTTTGCCTAACTCTGATGCAAGGACCACAGGAACAAACAAGCCAACACGCCTAAATAAATAAAAGGCTGTCATAATGGGCCGTCACATGTACTTATGTGGACCATCACTTGTTAACTATGGCATCAAATGGTGATTTGCCCGAGTGTATGATCCAGAGAGACACTCATTCACCAAAAGGTAACTTACCATGTGCCCTGACCTAGATAGCCCAGGCTAGCCCGATCTCATCAGATCTCAGAAGCTCGGCAGGGTCGGCCCTGGCTAGTCCTTGGATGGGAGGCCACCCAGGAAGTCCATGGCTGCTATGTCAAGGCAGGAAATGGCCAAGCTCCTCTGCTTCTTGCTTTCACCTGGATGGCCCAGGTGAGCCTGATCTTATCAGATCTCAAAAGCTAAGCAGGGCCAGCCCTGGTCACTAATTGGATGGGAGACCACCAAGGGAGTCCAGGGTTGCTAAGCAGAGGCAGGCAATGGCAAACCAGCAAGCTTCCATGCAGAGTGGAGATTCTAAACCTGGGTTTCCCAGATCCCAGAAGGAGACTTTAACCACTACACCATACTGGAAGACAAAGATGGCCGACAAAAGCATGGGTGCAAATGTAGGCTTGGATAGCCCAGGCAAGCCGAGTCTCAGCAGATCTCAGAAGCTAGGCAGGGCTGGACCTGGTTAGGGCTTGGATGGTTCGGCAGGGAAGACTTCGGCAGGGAAGTCTTCCATCTAGTCTGGCCTCCCCCCGCTCCCCCCCCCACGCCCCATTCTCACTGCTCATTACACTGCTCATTACAGCTCTGTGCACCAGCTCTACAAACCTCATAGCTGCACAACCCCATACGGATACTGTGTGGTCAGTGCCTGGGCACCATCTGATTTTAGATATGATTATTATTGTATGGAATTGTTTTTAATAATCTGGCTATTGTTTTAATTTGTTGAACCCCGCTCTGAGCCTTGCTACACAAGGAATGGTGGGTTAGAAGTCTAAGCAAACAAATGAACAAGCAAACAAATAAATAAAGGTGATTGTCTGGGAAAGCTCTGTGTCCCTCTCTTGCAGGGATCTGATTGGAAAGGAAACATGCCATTGCCTACGAAATCAGTGGACTCAAAGAAAAAGACAAGTCATGCTGCTTTCCTTGTAGCACCCAAACTAAAAAAAAGGGGAAGGTATTGTTTTGTAGAGGGGGGTTGCATTATACCAACAAACCTAGATTTGTTTTACCACTCAAGGAAATCACTGCATTGACCTAAACCAGCACTTATAGAATCATAGAATCACAGAGTTGGCCAGGCTATCTAGTCCAACCCCCCCCCCCCCCCCCCGCTCAGTGCAGGATCAGCCCAGAGCATCCCTGACAAATGTTGGTCCAGCCGCTGCTTAAAGGCTGCCAGTGAGGGGGAGCTCACCACCTCCCCAGGCAGCTGATTCCACTGTGGCACAACTCTTCCTGTCAGAAAGGTTTTCCCTAAGACCCAGCCGGTACCTTCCCGCCCTTAATTTAAACCCATTATTTCAAGTCCTATCCTCTGCTTTGTATATTTTTGGCATGGCAATTTTGTTATGCACACCCCTACTGAATACCAGTTGCCAGGACGAAATCATGGGAGAAGACTGCCTGTCCTGTTTGTGGGCTTCTTGAAATAATCTGGATGGATGTTGGACTTGATGGGCCCTTGGACTGTTCCAGCAGGCACCTCTTATATTCTTACATCATCATTAAAAAAAAAAATGGCTCATGCTTTTCCGTAATATCCATAGATCCCACCCACCCCCTTATCTGAGTCAATGGCTGATTCCATGCAGTTTTTTGTATACAAGATCCTGTCTAAACAAGAGACAGTTGATTTCTGCTGGTAATGTCATGTTTAAGCTGTGTGACCACAGAGCGTGGTTTCCTAATGACAAAGGCAATTAGCACTAAGACACTTTAATGGCTGTGTGTTATCAAGCAGTAATGTCTTCATTAATGCGGGCCTGGACTCTGCCTAGAATAAATCTGTCACTTTTATCTGCCTGGGGAACAAACGCCTGAATTGTGTGTGTGTGTGTGTGTTTTCTGAAGTATCCAGTGCCCAAGTTAATTAACTCAACCAATTTTGGTCTGCTACATGCCATGGAAAATGCCTTTGTGATGCCCTGGCCATTCTGTTAATGGGAGCCCCTGGTGCATTGGGTCGCCTTGGATGAGCAAGAGGACCACCACCCAGGAATGGTTCGGAGGCTCATATTAATGCAGATGGAGGGAAGATGGCATGGTATAGCCTGACCTTGTCCGATCTCAGAAGCTAAGCAGGGTCAGTAGTTGAATGGGAGACCTCCAAGGAAGACTCTGCAGAGGAAGGCCATGGCCAACCACCTCGGCTTCTCACTTGCTTTGAAAGCCCCTTCTTGAGGCTGCCATGAGTCAGCTGTGACTTGATGGCACTTCACACCCACACATTAATGCAGATGTAGGTACCATCTAAGGCCTTGTAGATCCCTGTAGGAAAAAAGAGCTTAACACTGAATCAGGACACCAAAATCAGTCCAGGCTCCCTTTCATTCAGCACAAGGAATGTCCATGAATTCCACTCCTGAGATGCCTTGTTATTTCCTGTGACACAGGTGGCAACACAGCTGCCCCTCTGCAAACAAACAGACCCCCTCCCTATTGCCTTTGCACAAAGTTGTCTTGTCCTTAAGAAAACCGGACGAGTCACTGGGCGTCAGTCTATTGAACAAAATGACTTCAGTTGTGTCCCTCAACACAGTTATGTAAACAATCCAAAACAGTCTTCATTGCATATTCAAGACTGGCAATTGTTCTGCATGTTCTAACAAAAACAAACAAACACCCCCCCCCCCCCCCCCGGTCTGAGAATATGGTTTACACATCGGAACTTATTGAGTCCTCCAAATTCCCCACTCATGTCCCCAACAGAAGCTTACCACAATAAGAATATGAGAAATACAAGTGGTTTCTTAACGGCAATATGGTAAATGCTCAGGGGAAACTCAAGTCCTGGCAAGATATCAGAGATGAAAGAATCAATATTCAATGGTTATTAGATTACCAATCAGTTTCAAGAATAAAGAAGATTATCAACATGGAAGGTGGAGCTTTAAGACAGATGACTGAGTTTGAACAGCTGATTTAAAAAAGATAATCTAACAGGTTAGATATATAAATTATTATGACTGAGAGGTGATATGATAACAATCTTCAAATACCTGAAGGGCTGTCATATAGAGGATGGTACGGAGTTGTTTTCTGTTGCCCCAGACTCGGGCCAGAACCAATGGGTTGAAATTAAATCAGAAGAGTTTTCAGCTAAACATGAGGAAGAACTTCCTGAGAGTTAAGAGCGGTTCCTCAATGGAACAGGCTTCCTTGGGAGGTGGGGGGCTCTCCTTCGCTGGTGGTTTTCAAATAGAGGCTAGATGGCCATCTGACAGCAATGCAGATTCTGTGAACTTGGGCAGATCATGAGAGGGTGGCCCTTTCTTACATGCCCAGGGGAATGCTGATTGCCATGTTGGGGTCAGGAAGCACTCTTTCTCCAGGCTGGTTTGGCCAGGGATCCTGGAGGGTTTTGGTTGTCTTCTGGGTGTGGAACAGTGGTCACTGTGGGTGTGTAGGGGGAGGTATTTGTGAATTTTCTGCATTGTGCAGGGGGTTGGACTAGATAACCCCAGAGGTCCTTTCCAACTCTATGATTCTATGATTCCAATTCAGTTAGAAACAGAAGAAGAAGTGAAAAAATATATGGTTAAAAGGATGCAGAATTTTAGGGGGCAAATACCTATGCACCAATTGAAATGGTTATGGGAAAAATAAATTAAGCCACGCAGGCATTAATAGAAAATTGCTATAAGATGTTTTTAGATGGTATATTACTCCAAAGGATATTGAGAAAATAGACAAAAACTACAAAGGAAAAACACAGCAAGATAAGAACCCGATCAATTCCACAAATGTTATGAAGGTGCAAAAAAAAAAATATGGTTGTGTCTTTCATGATTTGAAGGTGGACTTAGAGAAAATTGATAAGGGTGACTGACAATTAAACATTTTATCTTGGAACTTTTGGTGGGGAATAAACTTCATGATACAGATTTTATTAACTTCTTACATAAATTTGATATTCTTTGCTTACAGGAAACATGAGTGCAGAACCCCAGCTCCCCAACTATCCAGGGTTATTAGGTCTTTTCCGTTCCAGGTATTAAAGTTCATTTCAAAGGCCGGGCAAGTTGGGGTCTGACGTTTTTTATCACCATTGACTTGGAAGTCGAAGTACAAACCCTGGAAAGTAAATGCCCAAGATACATTCAGGCTCTTTTAATCCAGGGGAAACAAATTGGCTATTTTTTACTTATTAATGCATACAGTCCCCCTACGTTCCCATTACAGAACAAAGAAAACTTTTGGGAACTTTCACTGCTACTGTTGAAACTTTGACTTATCGTTTTCCTAATGCCCATCTTGTTCTTTGTGGCAATTTTAATGCTAGGATTGGCTCTGGCCCTTCTGATTCGCCGGTTGGCATCAAAATTCTGATTGCAGAACAAGCTTGCTTTCATCACCAATCTTCACAAGATTTGGACATTAATAAGTCTGGCTTATGCCCTTTGGAGTTGCTTTCTCTTTACAGTCTGTGTATTCTGCATGGCACTATATTTGATAGTTCTGGTGGTACCTTTACTTATCTGTCTCCACATTGGGCTAGTACACTCGATTATATAGCCATTTCTCCCACTTTATTAGGGCCGTGGTGGCTCTGAGGTTAAGATGCTGAGCTGCAAACCGGAAGGTCTGTAGTTCGGCTGTTTAAGACCTGAGTACTGTGTGATGGCTCCCGTCTCTGGCCCCAGCTCCTGCCAACCTAGCAGTTTGAAAGCAAGAAATTGCAAGTAGATAAATAGATACCGCTTTGGTGGGAAGGTAACAGCATTCCATGTGCCTCGGCATCTAGTCATGCTGGCCACATGACCACGGAGCAGTCTTCAGACAGCGCTGGCTCTTCAGCTTGGAAACAGAGATGAGCGCTGCATCCCTAGAGTCGTAGTTGACTGGCTTTCGAGCAAGGGAAACTTTTACCTTTACTATTTACCCACTTTATTATATCTTGTGGATGCTTTCAAGTAGCCAATAGAGTTGAGAGTGATCATTGTCCCTTATGTCTTCTATTTAATTTTAAGCAGGACATCCACTTAAGCCCTGCCGTGGACTATTTAGCTGATACCTTCCCCAGGACCAGTAGGATTAAGTGGTCTGACCAATCATATTCAATCTTGGCTCAGACTTTGACAAATGATGCTCTGTTGTCTTGGTGTCAGTTACTTTTGCAGTCTGGTAGTGATTCTATCAAACTTTTTGAAGAAATTATTAGTTACCTAAAGCCTGTGATCTCAAATAATAATCTCAAAACCCTTTATAGTAGTGGGTGGTTTGACCAGGAGTGTAAATCAACCAATAAAGAGTTAAGTAAATGAATGCGTCTATTGTGTTACTATAAAGATACAGAGGAAAATGTTGGAAATGTCAAGATATAGATAGAACCTTCTACTGTATGTGGTGGACTTATAAAAAAGCAAAAAGATATTGGAAGAAAACATGAAAAAATGCAGAATATATTAAAATTTGAATTCCCTAAGAAAGCTAAGAATATTCTATTAGTAATATGGGCTAACAAATTACCAAACGTTTTGGAAGAGATATTTGAATATATGGTGACAGCACCTAGAATAATCCGTGCAGCAAAATGGAAATCAGACGTTTGTCCAAAATTAGAAGACTGGGAAAATAAGCTTGCCTATTATGCAGTAATGGAGAAATTAACAACATATTTGAGAAATAGATCAATTATGAAATCTGAGGAGAGATTGTCTAAAAGCAGGAGACAAACTTAGAATGAGAACCATTTTAAAATTTAGAATGAAAAACAGTTTAAAAATTGTACATAAATGTATTGCAATACATTACAATGTACAAGCAGAATAAGAACAAGTTTTGAGTACTGTATAAAGAATATTGTATAAAGAACAAAAATATCTTTTATTTTTTATTGTGAGGTATGTAATAGATTGTGGGCTGCAGTGGCGCACCTTGGCGTCTAGTCATGCTGGCCACATGACCACAGAAACATCTTTGGACAGCACTGGCTCTTTGGCTTGGAAATGGAGATGAGCACCGCATCCCTAGAGTTGTATTCAACTGGCTTTCGAGCAAGGGAAACCTTTACCTTTACTATGTAATAGATTTTCCTTCAGACTTTGGTATATCAAAAGGTATAGCTACTGTGTAAAAAAGACAAAATACTTAAGATAGGGCCCTAGGGTTGCAAACACTGGGATGGGAAATTCCTGGAGATTTTGAGGGTAGAGCTTGGGGAGGACAGGGTTTGGGGAAGGGAGGGACCTCAGTGCGGTAGGATGCCATAGAGTCCACTCTCCAAAGCAGCCACTTTCTCCAGGGGAACGAATCTCTGTTATTTGAAGACTAGTTGTAATTCCAGGAGATATCCAGCTACCGCCTGCATACTGGCAACCCTAAGCCAAGAACCAAGGTGACCTGGGGCAATGTAAATGAACAAGCAAATGTCCTTGCAATAAGATCTGAAAAAAACTGTCCAATGGTGGAGCAGGTTTTCAGCACTGTTGGAAATGTTTTTTTAAAAAATGAGGTTGCCAGCCTCCAGGTAGGGCCTGGGGATCTCCCACTTTTACAACTGATCTCCAGCTGACAGAGCTCAGCTCGCCTGGAGAAAATTTTGAAGGGTGGACTCTATGGCATCGTACCCTGCTGAGGCCTCTCCCCTCCCCAAACCCTGCCCTCTCCTGGATCCACCCCCAAAGTCTCCAGGTATTTTCCAACCCTGACCTGGCAACCCTAGTGGGGAATGGGTTCTTTAAAAAGGGCAAGCCCAAATGTGCTCGGAACAACATCATCTGGGGAAGGAAGTGCTCCTGCCTTCCTTACAAGCCATTTTCCTGTGTGAAAGACATGCCAGGGGGAGGTATTTCCCTGATTTTGCTGTCCCAAGTGGACTATCTGTGCATGTGGAACAACAAACTTGGGGAAATAACTCCCCCCCCCCCCCCCGCACAATATCTGCATAGGAAATGGCTGGGGAGGGGGCAGGAGCCCTTCCTCTCCCTGTGCGTCATTCTATTTGGGCTCTCATTTATTTATTTATTTTAAAAAGATGCCATTCCCCACAGCAGTAAAGTTTAGTTTGCCCCTCCCTCCCTCCCTCCCTCCCTCCCTCAGATGTGAGGACTTTGAAGCTAACAAACTTGGCACTTGAATTTATGATGATCAAACTGTCCATCTACACACCAGTCAGTCTCAAGTTTGAACTGTGCATAATGTTGAGAAGATCTTCAGTTGCACAATAGCCACTTCTGCAGGATTCCTGCATCATTTCATGGAATGCTGTGGGGCTGTAAGCAAGTGAAAGCAGCCAGTCAGAGCAGCTGTTTGTCATGATAACCAAAGCCACATGGCTGCCTGGGGAAAGATTTGCCTTCCCTTGAAAAATAGGTGCAGCTCTCATGAGTGTGGCTGGCAGGCAGTGCCTGGCAAGGGTGTAGACTTTCCAGTTTCAGAGGGAGGGGCGTGAGCCAGAGGGGTTGCTATGCTAGGTTCTTAAAAGAACCAGGGCCCAGTGACATCATAGGGAGGAGCCAATGACATCACAGGCCGTTGTTACTATCTATGGAGGTGGAGCCATTTGGAATTTAGCAAGGGGCTCCACAGAAGTGAAGGGGGCCTGGGAACTCCCCCAGCGATGCCTCTGGGCTGGGCTAAACCCAGGAAAAGGAGGGAGTTGGCCAGTGATTGTAGTGGTATCTCAGATATCTCCTGCTGTGTCCTGTTTCTGAAATTCACTTTTAGAATAGTCACCTTAAGATCTGCAAATATACATACTGTATGCATAGAACAAATGAATGGTCACAAATTTGAAAGTAAGGAGGGCAACACAGAAAAGCCTGTAGGCGAACATTTTAAAGGTTTTCCTGGACATTCATTAATAGGAGTCTTGTCTCTGCCTTTTTCAGAAGGGTGACTTTGTACTAAATTGTGGCATCACAGATGCCTTTTGTAATGTCCTGGGTTTTATTGTACAATATCGCCGCCATGTGCTCCTGTAATGGCAACTGCCATGTGGCCAGAGCACATGGCTAGGCAGCAACCTGAGTTTCAGTCTAGTTGAACAATAGACACCTGGATCCTAAGTGGCCACCAATAAGGAGCCTAGGTTCTCCCCGGGGAACCTATGACAATTCAGGTAAATGCAAGACCCTATCGGGTCAATTGGGTGCGGCCGGAGGTGTGGCTCCGGCCAGCATAAAAGCAGGGGCCTGAAGCCCATAGGCTTGCTTGAGCTGAACCACTAAATAAAGAGCTATGCTTGAAATCACTCCACCGGCCTCCTGACTCCAGTACTTTCCACCTTTGTTTGGTAAATGCATAGCTGGAGTCTCTGAGTCAGGGCAGAATACAAAACAGTTGCTGTGCACTCAGTTTCTAAGGGCTGTCATCTCACTCCCAGAACCCTTACACTGTTCCCAGGGGCCGTCATTCCATTCTGGGGGCTGTCATTCCAGTCCCAGAGCACTGCGAATATTCTCAGAGACTGTCATTCCACTTTGCAACCTGTCATTCCAGTCCCAGAGCACTAAACCTAGTCCCAAGGGCTGTCATTCCACTCTGACCTGTCATTCCAGTCCCAAAGCACAGATTCTCTTCCTAGGGACCATCATACCACTCTGGGGGGTGTCATTCTAGTCTCAGAGCAGAGATTCTATTCCTAGGGACTGTCTTGTGTGCATGCACACGAAAGTTCATACCTTCAATAAACCCCTGCTGGTCTTAAAGGTGCCTCTGGACTTTAAATTTGTTTTACTCTGGAGGCTGTCATTCCAGTCCCAGAGTAGCCTGTCTGAGCCCAAAGACCTTAATGGAAAAACCATTCCACATTTTCTTTGCAACTTTTTTTGTGCTGCAGTGTATTTCAGTGGAGCCCATGCAAGTCAACTGGCATTCCTGGTTCCCATTATCTCCAATGGGCCTTCAAGCCTCTCCCATCGTTTTCAATGGGCAATCCTGTCATTTCTTTTAGTACATCCCGGTTGGTTTCCCCTTTGAAACTATACCACACCATTTTAAGTAACAGCAAAATGAAAAGCATGAACATGTACAGAGTGCACATTCCTAGCCAATGTTCTCTCTCAGCTGCATACAGGGCAAAAGGAAATTTTAAAAGGCCTCTGATTTGCTTCTCCCCCACCCAATCCTGTTCATGCAGATGGGCTTACCATTTTACAAAGAAATGGAAATTGAAAGAAAAGTTTGGAGTGGCCGAAGCAGCCCCTCCCCCTTCACTGCCATGAAAAATACTTCTCTTCCTGTGGCAAGGAATGTTATCAAACTTCTTTCCCCACTGAGGTAAAGGCAGCTGAAGTCCCTAAAGACTAGCATTTGACACCTCCCTGCTAGGAGAAGGGGGGGGAAGGGGTATGTTTAACAAACCCATTGTCTATTCTGCTAGCTCAATTAGCATTTGTAAGAAAGTGACCCTGGAAGGGAAACATTGAGGCCAAAGTAAAATAACCCACACAGGAAAGTTTTAAACTCAATATTTCCAGGCACTGGTTGGCTAGTGGTGGCCCAGTCCCCCCTGGAAAAATGTGGGGGAGGCCCAGCCCCCGCCCCCAGGGTTTACACCTATGGTGCCTGGTAACTATTGGGAGAACTGTGGGGGTGAAGGGCAGTCCCAGGAGAAAAATTAGAAAGAAAAATAAGGCCTTGGCTACTCACCCGAAGTTCTGACTATAGAGTATCTGGCAATTGCTAGCACTGCCCTTGTCACTTCCAGGTAGCTCTAGGAAGTCTCAGGAACTCTATGGTTAGAACTTCCAGTAAGTGGCCAGGACTTATTTTTCTTTTCTTTTTTTTCTCCTCAGGATGATTGTGCCACCCCCCTTTGGTCCCAGTTTCTGCCTGCCGGTCAGCTGGGCGTCAGCAGGCCAGGGTTGCAATTGGTTGGAGGTCTCCTGCTGTAAGTGGGCAAATGGGACCCCTACCCATCAGGCATGCATGAAACTGGCCCAGGCAGAAGAAGTGTCCCCTGTAAACTGAGTTAGTGTGAGCTAGCTTAGTTTTTTAGCCTCCGGCTCACACATTTTTATCTTAGCTCAGCAAGGATGGCTCCAGAGCAAACTAATTTATGCAGTAGCCAAATAATATTAATATACGGTCTAATGGGGCTGAAACTGACATTTGGCCGGTGGAATGACGCCTGAATGGGCTTGCATTGCCAAAACTGACATGCAGGGGTTATTTGGCAGCGGGAACAGATGCAGCCTGATTTGGCCTGGTCTGGATCGAGCCCCAAATTTTTTATTTGCACACCCCTAGTGGGCACAAATGGCCGTGGTGGCAAGCCCCTCCCCCAGCTCCCAGTGGGCCTGTGGAGGACGCGAAGCAAGAAGTTTAGAGTTGTGTGGCAGCAGCGGCACGATCTTTCTAGAAGAAGAAGAGAGAAGAGATTGGATTTATACCCCGCCCTCCACTCCCCAAGGGAGTCTCAGAGCGGCTTACAAACTCCTTTTCCCTTCCCCTCCCCACAGCAGACACCCTGTGAGGTAGGTGGGGCTGAGAGAGCTCTTTCCCAAGCTGTCCTTGAGGGAACAGCTGGTACACAGAGCTATGGCTTGCCCAAGGTCATCCAGCCAGGTGCAAGTGGAGGAGTGGGGAATCAAACCCGGCTCTCCCAGATTAGAGTCCGCGCATTTAACCACGACACCATACTGGCTTCTACTATATTCTATGGGGCCCTTCTCACTTCGCTCCCCCCGCCCGCCTTGGCAGGCCAGCTGGGGAAGGGAAGGGGAGGCTTTTGAAGATGCCCCCCCTTTTGCTTCCCTTTTCTGACACACTTCCGGTGTTGTCAGGGGATGTGGCATATGCTAATGAGTTATGCTAATAGGTATGCTAAGGAGCTCCTGCACCTCTTTTTCTACGAAATGACCCCTGGTTATAAGGTCCAGATTCCAGCCATTATAGGGTTAATCTGTTTACCTTCAGTTCTATTGTTTAGGCTGACCTGGAAGGAAACCTGGCAGACAGTCAATGCTTTGTAAGCCAGGGAATCTAGGTGTGTTTACTGGTATTGATTGGTTAATGTAATCAGGTGATTTCCTTCTAGGGGTTAGGAAGAAGCAGATTCTCCATTGTTATTGTCTGACCATGCTTTTGCAACAGTAGGATGCAAGATGTAACTCTTAGATATGTTTATTATTTTGTAGGCTCCCTGTGAACCCTTACCCTTAGAAATAAAGCAGTTTTAAACATAAAGAAATGTCTCCTCTCCAGTGAAGCAAAGGTCCTTTGAACCCTCTGAATAGTTAAGTATTTTGACTATTTTTCCCAACACATTGGTCGGAAAACTGCCTGCTTTTCCAGTTAAAGGATCATCAGGTCGTTGGGTGTGATTGGCCAAGATCACAAGCTGCTCAACCCCAAGACACATCTTTTATTAGGGGAACAATTCTTTTAACTATAAGAATTTGGCAGCCTAGGGTGAGCTATATGCATCAGTGGAGAAGATACATGTGCGAATTTATCAACATCTAGGCAGTTTGCTTGCCTTTGACATTAATGAATGCCAAGTCAGTCTGTCATAATGGAACATAGACATCTCACACCTTTAAATCACTATGGAAACCCTGTGACAGTTTTTTAACTGTGGCAAATTGCAGGTGGTGGTGGGGGGGCAGCCAGGGCGGTCAGGGGTAACCCATGGGAAACAGAACTGTTCAAATACTGGCTAGGAGTTTATTGAATGTTCAGCGCTCCTTCTGACTGTAACTGGTGAACAGAACAAAGTTTGAGTCCAGCGGCACCTTTAAGACCAAAAAAGTTTAATTCTGGGTATAACCTTTCGTGTGCATGCCTCTGTATTCAAACTTTGTTCTGTTGCTTCAGGCCAACATGGCTACCCACTTGAATCTGGTTAATAGACTGGAGGGTATTTAAAGGTCCATGCTTCATCTCTCTCTCTCTCTCTCTCGGGGGGGGGGGGTGTTTGTGTGTATGTGGCAAATTCCTGGAGGAGTGGAGCATGAGGAAGGCAGAGTCTGGGATCTCAGTGGGGTGTAATGCTATAGAGTACACTCTCTAAAGCAGCCATTTTCCCCATGGGAATTTATCTCTGTAATTTGGGAAGATCTCCAGGCCCCACCTGGAGGTTGGCAGCCCTAAGGGGCAGTCTGGGGAAATCTGTGGGGAAACCTTGAACACTGTCCAGGAGGTTGTCTGATGTTCAGCAGTCCTGACTGCAACTAGTGAATGGATCATGAGTCAACTTCCAGGGTTGCCAACTTCCAGAAGAGAGCTAGAGTTCTCCTGGGATTACAACTGATCTCCAGATTACAAAAATCACTTCCCCTGGAGAAAATGGCAGCATCCAAGGGCAGATTCTATGGTACATCATTTAGTGTACCATAAGGCATACTTTATGATACACCATAGAGTCTAGGAGAAACTGAAGTCCCTCCCCAGGTACTGTCTGCAAATCTCGAGGAATACCACACCAGAGTTGGCAACTCTGTGAGCCAGACTGAGGGTAATTGAAGGTCCCTGCTTGCTTGCTTCCTCCCTCGCTCTCCCACCTCTCCCCCTCCTCCTTCTCCCCCCTTTCTAATTTGTGTAGTGGTTAAGAGCGGCAGACTCTAATCTGGAGAAGGTGGTTTGATTCCCCACTCCTAAACATGCTGCCAGCTGGGTGACCTTGGGTCAGTCACAGTTCCCCTCAGAGCTGTTCTCTCAAGAGCAGTTCTCTCAGAGCATTTACAGCCCCACCTACCTTACAAGGTGTCTGCTGTGAGGAGAGGAAGTGAAGGAGATTGTAAGCTACTCTGACACTCTGAGTGAAGGGTGGGGTATAAATCCAAACCTTCTTCTTCCTTCCCATCTATCTATGTATTCATTTTATGGTAAAAGTCCCATTTCTAATTCTTGCTTTCCGAGTTTTCCTGTTTCTAGGGAAATGGTGCTGTGGCTCAAGCCAACAGAGTGGATTAATTTTTCAAGGTGGAATTCATCTCCTGGGACACCCTCACTGCCTTGCAGTCTGGGAATTGCTGCCTTACCTTGTGAAACCGTCCTATGTGGCCACCAGTCTCACTGCTGTAGTCAGAGGAAGTGGTTTTACATCATGGATAGCGGGTAAAAAGAACAGCCGGTTATTTCTGAGTTGATCAGCCAGGGTGTCTTCTGACAGCTGACAGCCAGCAGGAACAGTCAATTCCCCACAATTAAGATGGATAGATCCCAGAGCAAATATCTGAGATGTACAGAAGAAGCAAGTCAGTCACATTAATCAGGCTTAAAGGGCATAAAATCAAGAGGAGGAACATGACAACCTTGAGATGAGAAGGCAATCCAGTAGCCCATAAATACTTCAAGCCCATATTCTAAGGGACCTGTCTACAAGACTAAGGAAGGCTACAAGATGGTTTTCTCTTTGTACGTCTCCTGTGGTCACTAGCAAATCCCCATCCCTTCTTACATCACTGCTGTACTACACAGCAGAATTCATCACCGTTGTTATACTGCCAGGTTGAGGGGAAGGTATTGGAACTTCTGCATCCAGCATTAAAATAAGTTTTGAAAATTATTTCCCCCCCCCCTTCGATAACTTTGCTGAAGTCCAAGTGTTCAGGATACTGGTAAAAAGTTTGACATTGGTCTGTAATTGCATAATGGCACTTTCACTCCCTCTGACATTTCTTTGGGATTCATTTTTAAATGCTTTTATAAGAAACCAACTAAACAAACAACAACAACAAAATGCTAAACCAGGGGTCCCCACCCTTTTGGAGCCCATGGGCACCTCTGGAATTCTGATGCAGTGTGGTGGGCACAGTGGCAAAATGGCTGCCACAAAATGGCTGTTGCAGAAGGCAGAACCAGCCAAATATGGCTGCCACAGCTTATCTTCAACAGAACAACGGGGCTGTGGATCACACTGTAGCAATACTTAAAGCATTTTCACAACCATCTCTATAACAATATTTTAATAAAGATATAAAGAGTCCAATCTTCAAAGATATAAAGAGTCCAATCTTCAAAAAGGCCCAATTTTAGTCTTATTCTAACAAAGTTTCTGGGTAATGTGTTCATTTCCAAGGTCTTCATCAGAGAAGGACCAATTGTGACTGCACAAATGTTTTCTTTCTAAGCTCTATCAGACTAGTCAAGCATGCATATTTCATACTGGCACTATAAATGCTTAACTGACATCTGTCTTGAGATATGCCTTACATGCTTTATGAAACATATGGAATGATGAGTTTTCAGATCCTGCTTGACTAGTCTGACAGAGCTTAAAAAGAAAACACGATTGGTCCTTCTCTGATGAAGACCTTGGAAATGAACACATTACCCAGAAACTCCGTTAGAATAAGAGTATAACTGGACCTTCTTTGAATTTTGAAGATTGGACTCTTTATATTTTTATTAAAATATTGTTATAGATATGGTTGTGAAAATGCTTTAAGTATTGCTATAGCGTGATCCACAGCCCCGTTGTTCTGATGACCCTTTAAATCTGGCAGCTATGGTTCTTTCATTAGTTTCACAGCTTACCTTCAGTCATTGTGCTGTGGTGGCAGCTGTTGCCTAGGGAACATTTTAAAAACTGCACTGCCAGTCAGAAGCCTTGCTAGAGAAAAGCCCCACCTGGCCCTGCCAACTTTCTAAAAACACTTAGTGGGCTCCTGGAAAGGTGATGGATGGAGATTTGTATAGCTGCAAGGGTTGGTGGATGGATGAATGAATTAAGGAGGCTGACTGAATAGACGAGTGTCAAGTATGCCTACAGCAGCGGTGGAGCCCAGATTCACCCCCTTCGCGGCTCGCCAAAACGAATTCTCTGCTGGGGTGTCTGCTTTGGGGGGACTGGGTGGTGGTTTCCAAAACACTGACGTGCTGCGTCCTTGCCGCCCTCCACAAGGCCCATCCCGGGATTGTCCGAATGAAAGCTGTGGCCCGGAGCTATGTGTGGTGGCCAAAAATAGATGCGGAGATCAAAGTGTGGGTGAAGGAGTGTAAGGCATGTCAAGAGGTCCATCCCAACCCACCAAGGGTACCCACACAAGCATGGGAATCAACTCGGACTCTGTGGTCTAGACTCCATATAGATTTTGCAGGAAAGGTAGGGAAAGGTAGGGAAAATTCAGCTTCTTCCACTTAAATGAGGAGGATTCCACTATGTTTACGATGTTCCATGGATGCACTGAACTTCCTGGACCTTAAATGTGTTTTGGGTTTTTTGTTTGTTTTTTTCATTTTATTTTTGTAACAAAGACTTGTTTGGAAAAGCCATTGTGAGATCAAATTAATGTCACACAAAGGACTTTTGGATTGGACCTCACTTAACATCTCTGCGTGCATTTCCATCAATTCTCCCTCACATGAATCTCCACACAGCCATACATGGGCTGCTATTCATGGTGACCATGGACTCATACTCAAAATGGTTAGAGGTAACCCCAGTCTCTACAATATCCTTCAAAGCCGCCATCTGAGCCTGAGCTGCCTGTTTGTGACCCACGGACTACCAGATACAATCATATCCAACAATGGGACAGCCTTCACATCGGACGAATTCCAGGCGTTCCTCAACAGCAATCTCATCCATCATGTTCGGTCAGCACCTTTCCACCCTGCCACCAATGGACAGGCGGAACGCATGGTGCAGACCGCGAAGGAAGCCCTAAGCCACATTACGGATGGAGATTGGGAGTTGCGGATAGCCCGATTCTTGCTGACCCAACACACCACCCTGAACCCTGTCAGCGGCAGCAGCCATGCAGAACTATTAATGGGCTGATGACTGACGGTACTCCTGGACCAACTGCACCCAGATAGGGCCCCAGAGTCATGGCAACTAACAGACCAGGCAGAAGCTCCAAGGGGATTCTTCCCAGAGGATCCCATCTTCCTGTGTAACTATGGGAGGGGACTTCAGTGGTTGGCAGGGAGGATCATCCGCCCCACTGGACCGGTCTCCTACGAGGTCTCCACAGAGGATGGCCAGGTCCTGAGGAAACATGTGGACCAACTGCACCAACATCAAATCCCCACCTCCATAGATCCAGGACCCGCGGGGACCCCTGGGAAACCATCACTTGGGGCGCCACCCTGCAACCTTCCCCAAGAGGACATGGCAGAAAACTCCCAGCCCCTTAGTGTGGAGTTTGATGAAGGATCCCCAATTCCTGTGCCCGAGGCTACCAATGAGCCACAGGAAACACCAGATCCCGGTGCAAGCTCCCCTCCTGAAGTCCAGGACCTGCCGGTCCCAGCACCTAGACACTCCCACCAGGAATGCTGGCCCCTGGAATACTTGAAGGACTATGTACCCAAGGTAGTGTTAAAACTATGGGGGGAGGGGGGCTGTGTCTGCTGACTGCTACTAGGCACCAGCGAGAGTAGCCTAGAGCTTGGCTCGTAGAACAATAGGGGACAAGGATCTTAAGGTTCCTCCTGTCCTCCAATAAGATCTAGGTGGAAAATTCAAACCTCCGAATAGGACTGTAGGTGGGACCCAGGGTGTGTCCTGGGGGTGTATATAGTTTGCCACTTTGGCCGGTTAAGCATGTTGGTTGTACCAATAAACTAAAGAGCTGATCACTACGCTGTCTCACTCATCCATGGTGCCAAGAACTCAGTACTTTTAAGAAAGGAAGGAAGGAAGGAAGGAAGGAAGGAAGGAAGGAAGGAAGGAAGGAAGGAAGGAAGGAAGGAAGGAAGGAAGGAAGGAAGGAAGGAAGGAAGGAAGGAAGGAAGGAAGGAAGGAAGATGCAGAAGGCATTGCAGGTTTGAATCACATGAAAATCATTTCCATTAGCCACTGGTGACTTTAAAGTACCGAAACATATTTCCAAAAATTTAATTAAAGTTCCAGTAAATCCTCCCTATATTATTCAGCTCAAGTCTTGCCAATTTTCAGTCACAGCCCAACGGAACAATCCCTACATGATATTAAACACCAGGGATTATGAGGCAGGCTAATTAAACAGAATTATTTGCTAGCTTAATGCCACATCTCACTTCTAACATACTGCCTTTAGGTAACCTAAACATTTCTGCTTTTTGTAGAAGGGGTAAAATACATTATTATATTTTGGCCCTTTATGCACGGCCATTTCCCTCACTTTCACCCTGCATCTCCATCAGGATTTCCTTCCCCTGTTCTGCATTCCCCCGCATTTTTACCCCACATACAAGTTGTATTTTCTTTTTCATTCAGCATCCATTCCCCCCCCCACCCCCAATTCAGGGCTCAGTGCACTTTCAGCTTGCTGTTTCTCCGGGTTTTCTGAAAGTCCATTTGTGAGCATTTCCCCCCTTGCTTTGGTCCCAAGCTAAAGCTATTTAAATGCATATGCATTCCCTTGTATTTTCACTCCCCGCCCATTTCCTGCCCATCACAGGAGAGCCCACTGCCCACATTGAGGTTGTCCCTCCCACTCTGCACCTTCCACCATCATCGGTGTACACCTTCCCCCTTCATCAGTGTACAAGCTCCATTTTAAAAGGAGATGCAGAGGTTTTGGTTCCCTACTTTGGGCAAGCCATAGCTCTGTACTAGCTGTTCTCTCAAGGACAGCTTGGGAAAGAGCTCTCTCAGCCCCACCTACCTCACAGGGTGTCTGTTGTGGGGAGGGGGAGGGAGAGGAGATTGTCAGCCGCTCTGAGACTCCAAGTGAGTGAAGGGCGGGGTATAAATCCAATCTCCTCCTCCTCTTCTTTTTCTTCTTCTCACCTGGGCAAGGAGCTGTAAGATGGGGCCCAGGGCAATGGCAGAAGTGTGGGAGCCAAGGCCAACCTGGAGGAGCAAGAGCAGCGACATGGTGAGGATGCTTCAGCTTTGGCTGTCATTCCCGGGCAGGGGTGGCACTTCATGTTCCTAACCAGCTCTCCTTCCCCCCTCCTTTGGAATGTATCTCGCCTCTCCCTCATATGCGCTTATCTGGCTCTCTGGCTTTTCAACCTTGAGAAGTGTTTCTGTTCACAGCAGAATCACTGAAAATGTTTCTATTCACTGTGCCTTATTTGCAGGTATTAATTTCCCGCTTTAAGCCTGGGAATAAACCGTTCTACATTTTGGGCGCCTTTTTTCCTTGTTTCATGATTGAAGGTTCCATTGTGCATTACGTTGTTTGAATGCTCTATAACTATACCTTGTCTGGCCTAATTTACTTATTACTGACTCAAGACGTGTAGATGACTATTTGATCCACTGCCGAATAAAGAATCTTCTAGTTAAGGACCTTGTTTGCAGTTTGAAATCTTTTGGACTCTCACACAGCAGCACCAGCAGCATCAGCCATTGCCGCCTCATCAACCACCCATCCCTGCTCCTCACTGTGCTGGTATTGACTTGAATTGGGGATTGGAGAGGAGAAGAGGCAAACTTCAGTGTCCCCAATGTAAAGAAACTGCCTTCCTCTCCAACCAGCCAAGCCTGGGGTGAGAAATCTCCCTGGAAGAACTCCCCACTAAGCAAGGAGCTGCAGGACTGAGCTGAGAGCAATTGGGGGGGGGGGGGCTGAAGGAGCAACAGATGCCGATCCTGCAGGGAGAGTTCTCACCCCAGGTTCAGCTGGTTGGAGAGTAAGGACATTTAAAAAAATTATTCTGGGGGATGCTGAGGTTGCCTCCTCTCCTCTTCAATCCCCATTTGCCCAGAAATCACAGGAGAAGCAAGGTGTAATGGATGCCAGAACATCTTCAAGTCTCTTAAAAACAATTGTCCTCCTCCAGTCCAATCAACACCATTTCCCCCAGTTTTCCCCCCAGCTAAACATGCTGCTCTTGTGTGTGTGTGTGTGTGTGTGCGCGCGCATGTGCATCACCTTCCAGTATCTCCCAGGCTTGCTTGTTAAAGGTTGCCATCCTGCACACTGCTGGGCTGCTCATATCTCATCTGATTTCCACAATGCCCATCAGTGCAGTGGGGCAGCCACTCCCCCTTCCTAAGCCCAGTGGACAGCAGCTGAATTAGCAAAGGAGCGAAAAAAATCAGAAGCAGAGAGCAGAATAGAAGAAGAGATTGGATTTATACCCTGCCCTTCGCTATCCAAAGGAGTCTCAAAGCGGCTTACAAACTCCTTTCCCTTCCCTTCCCCACAACACCCTGGGAGGTAGGTGGGGCTGTGAGAGCTCTGACAGAAACTGCTCTTTTCAGGGACAGCTTTGAGAGAACTATGGCTTGCCCAAGGTCATCCAGCAGGTGCAAGTGGAGGAGTGGGGAAATCAAACCTGGTTCTCCCAGATTAGAGTCTGCGCACTTAACCACTACACCAAACTGGCTCTAGAAATAGAAATCAGGGGAGATTTAACTGCAGTCTCTTTTGGCTGCCATGGAGCATTTTGAAAATGCTTTTGACAAGCAAAAGTCCAGTACTTGGAAAGGTTATTTCCACCATTTTGGGAATGAATTAAAGCAGGGATGAGAGATCTGATCTGATTTTGCTGATATGAAAACAACAACAATCCTCCCCCCGGTTGTTTTAATTTTTTTTTACAAACTGCATGAGACTAATGCCAGACTCATATCAGAAGCCTTATAATATGCTGAGTCCAAAGACGATGATAGTGAAAACAGCTCATAGTGTTTATTCAGATCAGTAGACAACTTGCAGGACCCCAGGGGTCCGCTTATATGCAGGTTCAACAAACAGCCATGCACATACCCAACACCCATGATACGCTATTTACTTTGTGCTCTGCCCCAATAGGTTCTTACCAGAATCCTGTGGAGCCAATAGGTCCCCGCTGGGATCTGCAGAGGCTATTGTTTATCGGAGCAAAGCTCCAGTATTAGCACAACCACGTGCGTGCTCTCAGACCGTGTGTGCGGTTGCTATTGGAACACAACACCCCTCCCCCCATAGTTCAGACCTTCCCTAGCACACAAAGTCTTTTAGGTAGGTGGGCCTCCACCGTTCCCTGGTTGAGTGGCATAGTACTGGTCCCGCGTTGGGCTGCGCGAAGACTGCCTCTGCAGGTCCTGGGACCCTACTGGGGTCTGCTGGTCCTGGGGGTCTGTTGAGGCTGATGTCAGAGGGACGTCGCTGTGTGTTTGTAATGTACGTAAGGGCGGTGGCCATGTCCAGACATGTCCAGGCACACAGGGCCAGGCCAGCTACCTGAGCTTGAGTTGGGCAGAACAATAGCTGGCTGGATTGTAACTTGCCACCAATCGAGCGCCTAGGTTCCCCAACATGTAACCACAATCGTAAGTTCCCCAACATGTAACCACAATCGTAAGTTCCTATCGGGACATTTGGGCGAAGTCAGAGGTGTGGCTCCAACCAGAATAAAAGAGGGCCCCTGAGCCCAGGTAGGCATGCCTCATCTGACCACCCAAATAAAGAGCTTGCTATGAAATCACTTCTCCTGGTCTCCTGACTCTGGTACTTTTCAGTGCATCAGCCAATGTGCTCGGCTGGGGGTTTGCCTGTGTGGCTGGCTCGTGTTTGTTCTCCTCGTCTGGCTCAGGTGCTGTCACTTCATCCTCACTCTCCTTGGGTGGTCAGATGAGGCATGCCTACCTGGGCTCAGGGGCCCTCTTTTATTCTGGTTGGAGCCACACCACAACTGGCCGCAGTTCCGCAGAACTGCTAATGGGGAGGCGACTCAAAACCAGGCTAAACCGCCTACACCCAGACGGTGACCCGGACTCATTTCCACAGTAGTCTTCCTCAGGAATAATTCATTATTGTATTTTGTAAGGAGGTGCCAGCTTCTTGATCCAGTTCAAAAATATATATAGGAGCAAACTTCTTAGTTTCTTCAAAGTATCCTGGAAAAGACATGGTAATTAATAAAGCAACATGAAGCTGAATGGAACCCAATCATTATGAACTATAATATATTATTTATATATTTATTATAACTTACTTATGGTTCCTTTATGAGTGTTTATATTGGGAGCTAGCCAATGTTCTCTAGGTGCATAAAGCCTCCTACTGTGGAAATGATTGGATTTATACCCCACCCTTCACTCACTCGGAGTCTCAGAGTGGCTTACAATCTTCTTCCCTTCCCCTCCCCACAACAGACACCCTCTGAGGTAGGCGGGGCCAGGACCAGCCCCAGGGTTTTTTTTGAACTCTAGGCAAGGATACCTTCTGGCACCCCCTCCCCCGTGTGCCCACCAATTTTCAAGCAATTTTAGGAAGAATGCAAAGTTAGGAGCAACTTGAAGGCACTTCACACTCACTCATACACACAAATAGTTAACGCAAGTGCAGCACATGTGGTCTTCTCCCTTGCCAGCCCCCTGTAAAGAGACCCTGCTGCTAGTTGCCTTCTTGTTTTGTTTTTTAACTTTATGCTGGTTTCCTTGTCTACATGATGACCCCCCCTCCGCCACCTGTCACAGTCCACGTTCACAATTAAAACAGCCCCCCCAGCGCCGTTTGAACCCCCTTCCCTGCGGAGAAGGTGCCCTTGGGGTGGCACCGGAAGCAACACCATCATGCTGAGGACGCTGATTGTGCCCTCCCCCCAGTCCCCCAGGCAGGCCTCCTGCTGCTGCCCAGGTGAACAGTGGCGGGCAACGGGAGCTGGGGCCTGGAGATGCCCCACTGCCAGCGGGAAGCTGGCAACTCTACCTGTATATCAAATATTAAAATCAACTATGTGGAGGACAGCGGTGTCAGAACTTGCACAGGAGTATTTGGAGGAGAGTTTTAGGGAGCAAATTCTTTTCCTCTCTTGTCTGCTTCCTTTTATTCCATGGCGACCACCAGGCTGATTGGGATTTGGGAGGGGTGTGCCCCCCCAAATGACTCTCCTTGGGGAGAGCTGAAGAGGAAGCAGCCAGGTGGCAGGGCATCAAGAGGGAATCTGGTCTGGGCGCGCGGCGCACCATCCTTGGAACAGTCCCAGGCAGTGCAGCCATGCGCCAGTCCAGGCTGCTGGGATGGACGGGGAGGGGGGTGGGGTGGGGTGGCGGAGACTGGAGCAGGGCAAGAGCGAGCCACAGCGTTGATGGACATTAGCAGCCACCCCCCTTCCCTTTCTCAAAATGCCCCCCCAGAGGAGAAAGTGAATGCATTGGAGCAGGGGTCCTTTCGTAGAAAAAGAGGTGCAGGAACTCATTAGCATAACTCATTTGCATAGCTCATTTGCATATGCCACACCCCCTAACATACCGGAAGTGTGTCAGAAGGCAACACCCACCCCTCAGGCTCCACTCCACAGGTGAGTGAAACTGACCTGCTCTTCCTCCATTCCCTTTCCCATCCAATACTTGGTGCAATAAAAATAAGCGTAAAGAACACACCCTCATTCTCTTCCTGCTCCCTAGAAACCACCAGGTTTCAAGTAGACTTGAGATACCCAGGACATGTGCACCACCCATCCCTTCCCCTTCCCCTCCCCACAACAAGACACCCTGTGAGATAGGTGGGGCTGAGAGAGGTCTTTTGAGAACTGTTCATGAGAGAACAGCTCTGAGAGAACTTGTGACTGGCCCAAGGTCACACCAGCAGCTGCATGTGAAGGAGTGGGGAATCAAACCCGGTTCTCCCAGATTATAGTCCAACTCCTGACCACTACACCAAACTGATGGGGTGGAAGCTGCTGAAGGTTGGTGAAATTTCTCCAGTACTTATGTGCCATGTGCCCAGATAGAAAATGGTATACTTAGAAAATTTATATGCCACCTTGAGCAAGTCTCTGGAAAAGCACCACACAGTCATAAAAGGAACAATGATAAAATTATCAATATTAAAACAAAACATTAAAAACAATAAAGATCCTAGCAGGGCTCTCCCCGGGGCGCTGCGCCTCTGCACTGCTCGGGGAAGTCGAGGAGGGGGCAGGGCTTGGTCATGTGCCCGCCCCCTGGGCTCCTCACTCCTGGAGCTGCGCTCCTGTGCGCTCCCGCTCCAACGGACCCCTGCATTGGAGCTGCTTCCCTCCAAGTGCTGGGGCTGCAGTAGGTCTGTGTGTGTCCCCCCCCCCCCGATTCCCCAGAACGGATGCATGCTTCAAAACACCCGGAAGCTGCAACCCTGTGCGCACTGGAGTTGGGAGGAAGTCCTGCTGAAATGGGTGGGCTCATTTCTGAATCTAGAGAGAGACAGGCTGTGGGGAAATGCCAAGGTGGGAGGACGGTGGACTGAACCAGGTGGAGGGTGGCAAAAGACCCCTGCAGGCAGCAAAAACACCCGCACGATGGGGATTGGTGGGAAGCGGCTCTTTTCTGGAGCCAACGAAGGAGAGCAGCCTGTTCAGGGGGAAAGGGAGCAAAGGATTCCCAAAATATTTGTAAAGCATGACTTGGGATAATGCAAACAAAGAGTGGCCTGCCCCAGTGCCTCACTGTGTCCATCTGCACCAGCAAGCCAGCAAGCCAGCCAGCAAGACGGCTCTCCAAGAGCTCTCCGAGAGCTGACTCGCTGGCTGGCTGGCACTGGCCTCGCCGAGGCCTCACTGCTGGTTAATGCTGCCGCTCCCCCTTAATCGATAGGGGGCACAGCACCTAAAGCCCCACCGCTGGCTCTGGCCCCACTCTGGCCTCTGGTTCAGCACAAGTGAAGAGACAGCAGCCAGGGCTCAAAAATGTTGTTGGTTTGTCCAGCAACTGAAACGGCAAAATGCCTTTGCATGAATAGCCCTCAGCCACACTAGCTCAGGCTGACGGGGGGCGGGGGGATGGAATCAGGGCTGGTGTGTCCCTAGATACAGGTTAGGCCTAGAGCACCACCTGAAGAGGAACACCATGCTGGCCTGCCTGCTGCCCCCTGGCCCTCCCCTCCCCCCCTTGCTTCACCAGCTCTCCCGGGCGGCCGGTGCTGGAGCCAAGCCAGGCAGCAGTCGGAGCAGAAGTGACAGCTGCTACTGCTGCCACCGCCGGGTCAGTCTGAATTGCTCTCTCCACCTGCTTGCAGCGCTCCATCCCAGCAGCCAGAGAGAGAGAGATGCACCCCCTTGAGCCAGGTGAAGCTGGTAGGCAGGTGTCCACCCTGAAGAAATGTCAATGGCTGCTTTGGGGGCAAGGTTTTGGGGAGGGGTAGTGGCAGCAAGGCTCCCTTGGGACCAGGCTGCTCTGGGGTGCAAAGCTGCCTCTCCAGAGTGCCCCTTGGTGAGGCTGCCTGCAGAGTCTGGGAGCGGTGTGGGCTCAAGCATGGGGGGGGGAATCCCTCCTCCCCGGCCTGCCAGAGGCCAACGATGAGCCCCCTTGTCTGGGCCTGCTCCCCCCTCCTCCTCCACATTCCCCACTATGAGGGGCCTCCGCTGACACATTGGGGTGGCTTGGTGGGGAAAGCTGGTGCAAGAGCACCACAGCCAAAGTGAGGAGAAGCCGGGATCAACAGGAACCCCCCCCCCCGACAGCCCCCTTTGCTTGGGGACCCTCGAGGGCTGCTGGGCTGTGAAGAGTGCTGGAGGAGAGGGGGAGCCAAGTGCCCCCTGTTTCCCCTCCCAGTGGCGCCCACTGCTGCATTCCAGGGAGCCCTGGGTGCACCCAAGGAGGGGGCTGGCACCATTGGAGGGGTGTGTGTATACATGGGCATGCTCTTGGAGAAGACTAGCGGGTGCCTGAACTGAAGATTCCAGGTGAGATTGGTGAGGTTGGGGGACAGTGCTTCCTTGCCACCCTGAACTCAGCTGCTGCTCCTCCACACGCCCTGTGGCGCCCGGCTGCGAGGTGCTGGATCAGACTACTGGGAGCTCCTTTTCCCTGGTGGAGGTCAGAGAAATCGGGATTGCTCATGTGTGCATACATGTGAGTTTGCTTGGTGAAGGATGCAAGTGTGCTCTGTGCATGCCCAGAAACTCTCCCTTCCTTTACTTGCATTCTAGGACAGAACAATCCCTGGGCATTGCTAATCTGGGTGACTGAAGAAGTGAGCAGTGCCTCACGAAAATGCTTACCCTGCCACATTTTTTTTTTAGTCTTTAAGGTGCTCCTGGACTCTTGCTCTTTTCAGATCTGGAGAAGTGAGCAGGGACTTAGGAAAGTTCCTACGGGGGGCATTTGCACAGACCCCCCCTTTCATTGTTATTGGAAGTTTTGGTGGTGGACCGTCAAGTCACAACTGACTTATGGAGACCCCATTGGGTCTTCAAGGCATGGGAGTGTGTCTGTGTGCATGTACATCTGTCTGAGTGGGAGACATTCTCACCCTCCCCATTCTAGGACTGATCACAACGCTGTAAGTAGACAAGGCTAGATCAACAATTCCACACGCAGTGCCCAGGAATGGACAGATTTCTCAAGGATATTTCATATTTTTCCTCTCCTTATAGTAACTGTCATTCAAAGAAAACTAGGAAACCTAATGCAGCCCCGTGAAGCCCCTGGCCTCCCCAAACCCCCCTCTCCCCAGGCTTCACCCGCAAACTCTCCAGGGATTTCCCAGGCCAGTGTTGTCAATGTTGTCCCTTCATCTCTGCTTCCCCTGGTATGTGGAATAGAAATTCACTCCAAAAAATGTTTGAAAAGCTTTGCATTTAAAAGGCTTACTGTATTGGACTAAATCCAGATGGGCAGCCATCTTGGTCTGAAAAAGCAGAACAAAGGCTGAGTCCAGTGGCACCCTTGAGACCAATGAAGTTTTATTCAAGGTATCAGCTTTTGTGTGGGCATGCACACTTCCTCAGATACAATGAAAGTTAACAGCCCATACCTATAGGCAGAGGGTGACCAGCAAATTAGCATACAGCATAATGAAGATGTTTTAACAACTGCAAAGACCAAACAGGAATAACAAGCTAAGTTTATATGGTCACCATTTGTTTGGATTTAATTATGGGGGAACACAGTGAAGCAAATAAATATGTCAAAATAGGAGAGTGATGTGTAAACGTATCCTTCTTAATTGTGGAATGTTAAGAGTAAGTAATTGAGACCCTGTTGTTACGCTCCATTCATCTCCTCTCAAGTGTGGAGGTAATTAACAGCATCCTTTTCTTTGAGGTGTGGGGAATGGTTGTGCAGTGTTATGTCTCCTCTGTCACCAGATCAGAGAAATACATTCCAATATTCATTGCATTACATTATTCCAATCTACTATTCCAAATGTAAAATACACTACAATAAAGACGATGTATAGCCCTTTTTGGTGAAAATACATCCGTAAGGACTGAATGAATTTAGCATATGCAATGTGATAAGAAACCAATATCCCTGTTAAGTCCTGGGGGAAGGGTTGTTTTGGGTGTTGTAATAGCTTGTAATTCAGCAATTTCCCTTTCCAGTATGTTTCTGAAGTTCCTTTGCAATAAAATAGCTACTTTGAGGACACCCATTGAGTATCCTGGAAGGCTGAAGTGTTCTCCTACAGGTTTCTCTGTCTTGTGATTCTTAATGTCAGATTTGTGTCCATCTGTCCTTTGGCCTTGGGTTTGACTTGTTTGCCCTGTGTAGAGAACTGAAGGGCATTGCTGGCATTTAATGGCATATACCAGGTTAGAAGCTGAGCATGTGAATAAGCCTGAGATGGTGTAGTTGATGTCGTCAGGTCCAGCGATCGTGTCGTCTGGGTGTGTCTGTCGCAGCACAGTTGGCATCTGGGTTCATTGGAAGCTCTGGTCCCAGTGTCCATGTTCAAATTACATGTTGCATTATTGTGGGTGAGGAGTTGTTTGAGATTGGGGGGGGGGGCTGTCTGTGCATCAGAAAAAGTATTAACAAAAAACACACTGAAGATGTATGTAAGGCCTGCAAGAATTTGGAACAAGCACTGATGCACGATGGAAACAAAGATATTGATGCTGAAGATCTGTGTTGTGAACTGCAAGCAGTAGCTCGAAGACTTCCAAAGTCTATGCCACCACAAAGAGTACTTCTCTTCATACTTCAACAAAAACTCCAGGATAGTGTGCCTAATGTTTCTGTTGCTCTAAGGATCCTTCTCACATTTCCAGTATCAGTGGCAAGTCGTGAACACAGCTTCTCAAAACTCAAACTTATAAAAACACACATATGCTCGACAATGCTGCAAAAGAGACTACTTGGGTTGGCAGGTGTTTCAACTGAACATGCTGAAGCATCAGCACTTGACCTGAAGGAATTGGTCACAAAATTTGCTAAAGCAAAATCAGATTCTGATGTGCCTGAAATGGAAACATTCAGCACTAGGTCGCTTGCACAGCACCATAACAAGCAATCAAGACAAATATCCTGAGGCAGTGCATATCATTGCTGGGGATTTTAACCACACTGAATTAAAAACTGTGCTCCCTAAGTTTTACCAGCATGTGAAATGTGCCACCCGAGGAGATAAGACCTTAGATAAGGTCTATTCTAACATAAAACATGGTTACAGAGCCATGCAGCTTCCACACTTGGGCCAGTCGGACCACATGTCCTTGTTCCTAGTACCAACATATACTACCCTCAGGTCACAAGCTCCTGTAAAAAGAAGGATGGTGAAAATCTGGCCTGAGGGCGCTTCCCATCAGCTGCAAGACTGCTTTGAGAGAACCAACTGGGATGTTTTTGATCATCAAGACCTGGAGGAATATACAGCAGCAGTCCTGGGCTATATTAAACACTGCATAGACAGTGTTACTGTGGATAAGTGCATCCGGGTCTATCCTAATCAAAAACCCTGGATGACGAGAGAGGTACAGCGACTACTGAGGGAGAGGAACATGGCCCTTAGATCTGGAGACACGATCCTTTATAGCTCAGCCAGAACTAACCTGAAGAGAGGTATTCGACAGGCTAAGTTGGACTATAGGCAGAGGATTGAGGATAATTTCAACACAAATGATATGCAGCAGGTATGGCAAGGGATCCAGAATATAACTAATTACACACCAACTTTTGCTGCCGTGGATGGAGATCCTTCATTGGCGGAGGAGCTTAACCTCTTCTTTGCCCGTTTTGAAGTGGAGTCACCGGGGACAGCAACATTACAGCCATCAGTCCATGGTGGCCCCTCCCTCAGGGTGGAAGAGCATGAGGTGAGGCGTACGCTGAGGTCTGTGAATCTGAGGAAGGCAGCTGGACCTGATGGCATTACTGGATGGGTGTTGAAAGAATGTGCAGACCAGTTGGCGGGGGTTCTCACTAAGATCTTCAACCGGTCCTTACACCAGTCTATTGTTCCATCTTGCCTAAAGTCCTCAATTATTGTTCTCCTGCCCAAAAAATCCACAGTTAGTAGCTTAAAGGATTATAGACCAGTTGCACTCACTCCAGTTGTGATGAAGTGTTTTGAGAAATTGGTACGGAGTCATATTGTTTCATGCCTTCCATCCACACTGGATAGCCATCAGTTTGCATATAAGGCAAATAGATCCACAGAGGATGCTATCATTACCACTCTCCATACTGCTCTGTCACATCTGGAGCAGCCGGGGAGTTATGTGAGGCTGTTGTTTGTGGATTTTAGTTCTGCCTTCAATACCATCCTCCCACATAGATTAGTGCCCAAATTGGAGGGCCTTGGACTTTCCAGCTCTATATGTTCCTGGATTTTGGACTTCCTGACAGCCCGCCCTCAGAGGGTTAGAGTAGGGTCTCATATGTCCACAGCCCTTACCCTTAACACCGGCTCCCCACAAGGCTGTGTGTTGAGTCCCCTGCTCTATACCCTCTATACACAGGACTGTACCCCCACTCACCCCAGCAATACTATCATCAAGTTTGCTGATGACACCACTGTGGTGGGGCTCATTTCTGCGAATGATGAGTCTGCTTATCGGGATGAGGTGGAACGGCTTTGTGTGTGGTGTAGGGAAAATAATCTGATTTTTAATACCACCAAGACCAAGGAATTGGTGGTGGACTACAGGAGGAACAAAACGGACATTAAGCCACTGTTTATTGGCGGAGAATGTGTGGAAAGGGTGGCTAATTTCAAGTTTTTGGGAGTGACTATTGAACAAAATCTGACCTGGAGTGCAAACACCACTGCTCTGGTGAAGAAGGCCCAGCAGAGGCTTTATTTTCTCAGACTTTTAAAGAAAAATAACTTGAATGAGAAAATACTGATGTCTTTCTATCATTGCTCAATAGAGAGCATTTTAATATACTGTATCTGCACCTGGTTTGCTAGTTGTACGGTTGCAGATAGGAAAGCACTCCAGAGAGTCATCACCACAGCCCAGAAGATAATTGGCTGTCCTCTTCCACTTTTGGAGGAACTGTACAGTTCTCGATGTCTGAAAAAAGTGAAGAACATCCTACAGGATTTATCACATCCTGCATATTCCTTGTTTCAACTGCTGCCTTCGGGCAGAAGATATAGGACAATCAAAACAAGGACAAATAGACTAAAAAACAGTTTTTACTCGAGAGCTATTATTGCCCTGAATGCTGCATGAGACTCAAATCTGGAGGAAACAGTGGTTTGGTTGCTATGTAAAAGGAAGAAGCAGTTGTGAATGTCTGTGTGGGTGCGCATGTGTATATGTTGCGAGTCACTGAATGATGGCACTTCTTAATTTCATTGTACTATGTACAATGACAATAAACTATATTCTATTCTATTCTAAAGAGACAAATTTCAAGATCACAATTAACAGGATTTTTCAAAATGCTTTATGATTTGGGTTTTTCTGTTTGAGCAAGAAAATCAGAGATTGTATTACTTGTTCTCACAATTAAAAAAATGAAATTGGCAATTTCAAATTTTGTGTTTTTCATTCTTCCTAAAATGCATTTATGTTTGAAAATTGGTGAGTGCACCGGGGGGGGGGGGGGGGGGGAGGTAGCCTTGCCTAGTGTGCAAAAAAACCTAGCACCGGCCCTGCAGCTGGTTGCCAAAAACAGTAGGCAACATTTGAAGCCAAAGTGCTGTATAATGGACATAATATTGAAAACATGGATTCCAACCTCCAGTCAACTACCAACATTGTTAATAATCTTGGGACAGTTCCTAATGTCTAACCCACCTCACTAGGAAGTTGCAAAGATAAAATGGAATTAAATGGAATTATCTGATGAAACATGGATTCCAGTCTCCAGCCACCAACACCACTGGTAATCTTGGGACAGTTACAGTATGTAACATTAACCCACCTCACAAGGAGGTTGTGAAGATGAAATGGAATTACCTCAGATATGCTACCCTGGGCACGTTTGGAGAAAAGATGGTTTCTAGCATTTTAAAAACTCTGTAATAATCTGACTCATACACCACTGCATTATATTTCATGCAGATTTGTCTGTTGAGGATCATGAAGGCATATTATGCTTGCTATTAAAGTTTCTCCCATTTGCATTTTAATAGAGATGCTCCATATTTTGAATACTACTTTAGCTGCTAATATATCTTTTAACAGGACTTCAATAAACTATTCCAGGTTAATACCATTATGACCCCAATCAGAATGTAGCCTATAAATTCTTCGGTCCCTATTTAATCATATAAATAAGCTACTTTGCACCTTGGTTTGTTCTTGCTCTCAGCTCCCAGTATAAAACTTTCTCATTTAACTATGTCATCAACTTTCCATCTTTTCTAAGTTGCTCTTCATCCGCAATATTCATTGTAAGAAAAGGTTAAGACTTGCGAAGTCCAGGTTGACGTGTACTTGCTGTCAGGCCTGATCTGAATCTGATGATAGCAAGGGGAAGAGATCCTCTCAACCTGTCATTTAAACCAAACTGCTATCCCTACCAAACAGCTCTGCATGCTTAGTTAGTAAGTCAGCACAACCCCTGCAAGACTTACCAATCTGTAAAGCAAGCCTTCCCTGTGGAGGCCTCATCTCTAGAATATAGGGAAGGTGGATGGCCTCCTCATTGAGGGCCTTCCAGAAGACAGCTAAAGAAGCTCTTTTCCAGATGGCTGTGTAGTTGTCAACTCTGGCATGGGAACTTCCTGAAGATGTGGGGGTGAGGCAGGAGGAAGGACCTCAGTGAAACATAATGCCATAGAGTTCATCCTCCCAAGCAGCCATTTTCTCCAGGGGGGCTAATCTCTGTCATCTGGATGTCAGTTGTAATTCCAGGAGATCTCCAGGCTCCACTTGGAGGTTGGCAAGCCTAGTTTTGAGGGGACCACAAATTGACTGGGTTTTGTACAAAGTTTTATTTTGAGGCTTATGACTCTTTTTGATCTTAGTAGTGCCAATTTACTGGGGGGGGGCGTCTTTTGTACTGTTTCTCTGTTCAGTTAAAGCGGTTAGAGTCCTATATTTTAATTGCTGTTTGTTTTTATTGTTTTCATGTGTTAATTAGTTTTATTTTTCTGTAGATTTCATTGGCTTCTTGCGTTTATTGTAAGCTGCCTTGATTACTTGTTAAGTAGTAGGGCAGAGTACAAATCAGTGGATCTCTGGTGTGCAAATTAAGCACAAATAGATGCTTTGCCTAATTTAAACGAGACTTCCTGGCATCACATTGAAATGTGTGTGTGTGTGTAAAGTGCTGTCTAGTTGCAGCCAACTTATGGCGACCCCCATAGGGTTTTCAAGGCGAGTAATTAAGCAGAGGTGGTTTGCCATTACTTTCCTCTGCAGAGTCTTCCTTGGCGGTCTCCCATCCAAGTAGCAACCATGCTTAGCTTCTGAGATCTGATGAGATTGGGCTATAGTATCCCATTCCACATCCCAAATCAGGACTTAGGATACAAAGTTCAAGAAAAAACATAACCCCATCTTTTATCTCTTTCCCTCCTTCCAGTTCCACACACAAATGTGCATGTGTACACAGAGATATGCACACTGAGATTTAGCTGTCAGATGCATATGCAGTGTGAATATATCTTGGATGTATAGCCGTGTGTGAACTGACTTTACTGAAAAGCAGTGTGCACACTGTTGGAAGTGGAGGACTGTATGCTGTCTCCTGTCTCAGGCTTCAGAGACGGCACCTTAGATTTAGACAGGTTTAGAGAGACACACAGAACATCCTTTCCTTCCTTCTATCTGATACTATCCCTTTGAAATAGAATGCTATTCTTAGGGGTGAGATTTCCTTCTGGCTTGACACTTCTCTCTCACACACACAAAGAAGGAGAACATGTTCTCCATCTTTGTCCACCATGGATGTAAGACACGCATTCTGCGTCTGCATTCATCCTAGCTAATTAGATTAGATTCTATCCCTGTCTCTTAGCCTATATCAGTGATGGCGAACCTTTTAGAGACCGAGTGCCAAAACTGCAATCCACAACCCACTTATTTATCGCAAAATGCCAACATGACAATTTGACCTGAATACTGAGGTTTTAGTTTTAAAAACAACAACTCATACATTAACATCTTTTGTCTTAAAAGCAAAACACAATAACAGAGCTTTCAACGATATGAACAACTTCTTATTGAAAGGTAAAAGTTTGCATTTGGCATGCTTCTGAACAATTAATGTGATCTTTGCTGTTGTATGCATGCTGATAATTTGTCTAACCTTGGCTCATACTTTGTAAGTTTGAGAGCAACACATGCAGCACTCAGGTCATCTGTTAGTCTGTTTCTGGTGTTAGATTTGATATAATTCAAAGCTGAAAACAGCTGCTCACAAGCATAAGATGATCTGAACAAAGTAAGGAAAGCAATCCCAAGTGTTTTCATTGACTTAAAATTATTTGGCAGAGAATTCCACATCTTAAGGATTTCATTTTCAGAACTAACTGTGCTGCCCTTTGTCATCCTTTCTATCTTCTCAAGTGTTTCACACAGATCATATAATTTATTTTTCCAAATAGAGCTTTCTTGAAATTCCAATAGCTCCATTTCCAGATTTCCTAAATCTAACCAGTGTAAGCAGGAAAGATTAAGTTCTTCAAATTTGGCTTTATCTTGAGAAGTAAGAAAACACAGGGTTGTCTCCATCTTGCTAAAGTATAATTTAACAACACTGGAACTGCATAGAAAAGGTGAATAGTTCAATAGCGTGTCTTAACTTTGCATTTTGCATTTTATTTCATGTAATAATAAATCTTTAATATAATTTTGCTTACAAAGGCATAATTTATATCATGTGTTTGAACAAGTCCAATGTTCAAATACAGACTGCATTGAAATCTTACCATCCCTCAGCAGGCATACAGCAACTGCAGGCACCTTTTTCCCTAGCGCAGAACATCCTTTGGAATTCACCTTGCCTAATTGCTGTGTTAAAATTCAACACTGCTTGTGTATACTTGGCATTTTGGGGGGAAGGGAAAGTTAGTTCAGCTTCTCTCACACAAACACTGATGAAGTGTCACATGAACAGCAAAAACTGGGAATGGCAGTCATTTATGTTGTGTTAATCTAAAATGGAGACACTTGTGCAGAGGAACCTTGTTGCTTCATTAGAAAACATTAGCTTGTTTTCAGGCTGCTGAAGGTCTTATGCACTAGAGTTCAAGCCTGGTTCATACATATAGGAGAGGTCAAAACGAGCCTTCAAATGTGCTGGATGGAAGTTAGTGCAGCAGGCGAGACTCTGGGAGGCCCAGGCTGGGATTTCTCCTCTGCCCTGGAAGCTTGCTTGGGTGATCCTGGGCCAGTCACCCATGCTGAGCCTAACCTACTTCACAGGGTTGTTTTGAGGAGAAAATGAGAATGAGACAAGCTTCTCCGGGTCCCCCACTGGGGAGGAGAGCGTGTTGCCGGGATATGAATGAAGTAAATCCATGTTCAAAGCGGGCATCTACCAGTGGCGAGGGGAGTCACTCAGCTGGTTTCACCCTCCCAGCAGGCACCTTCCTGCCTGTATGCCCCGGGTGTTGGAGGCGCTGCATGACTGACCGTGCTTATGCACAGTTGCTGCTTCACCAGTCGTCCCGTCGCCTTCCGGGGGGCTTGCTCCCGAGAAAGCGTGTCCTGAGGGGCGAGAGAGAAATAGCACCCACCATGGCCAAAGACTCTGGCAAGAGGCAGAAAGGCAAGAAGCACCCCAGCGAGCCAGCGTTCCTGGCCCAGGCCAATGAACACAGTGGAGAGGGGAAAATGAGGTGTGGTGTGGGTGGCCTGGAAGCCTCTGCCTGTGGGGGGGGGGGCAAGGGGCCGCCGCAGAGGCACTTTGTTCAGTGGCCACAGCAGCTGCCTCTCCTTAGCTAGCCCAGGCTAGCTCAGTCTCATCAGATCTGGAAGCTAAGCAGGGTTAGTACTTGGATGGGAGACTACCAAGGAAGTCCAGGGTAGACAATGGCAAACTGCCTCTGAATGTATCTTGCCTTGAAAACCCTGTGGAGGTCACCATAAGTCAACTGTGACTTAATGGCACTTCCCACTATACATGCAAAAGAATGAGGTGGTGAAACCATGAGATGGTAGAATGGACTTCATCACTTTGGACAGTAACTGGTGAATTCCAGTTTAGAAGAGTTGTCTTCTAGGGTGGTCCCTTGTAGAGTGTGTTATGACGGTCTAGTCTTGGGGTTATTGTGGCATGGATCCACATGGCCATATTGGCTGGGTCAAGGCAGGGAGCCATCCCCCATGCTAAATGAAGAGGGAAAGAAGAATTTATTTTGCACTTTACAGTAATTTTTTAAATTGAAAACTCCATACAAGTTGGAAATAAGTACAGCAAAGGAAACATTTTATACTTCTTAGGTTGTTCTATTTTTTCTAATTGCCAGGAGACAAATTACACAGTGACTGACTCTCCGTGACCCCGCCCCCGTCAAAGTATGAAGTGGTGCAGTCTATTCTACCTTTTCTGATCTTTTCCACCTTGTTGCCGCCTCATGCCTCTGCCACTCTGAACCAGCCTTAAGCACTTTCATATTGAAGTGTATTCTTTGTTCTTCTTACTTTCCCAAGAGGTTTCAGAGCCCCTTATGGACAGTCAGGAAGACGGGATGTTGGAGAATTACATTTTGCTTTATACTATGTGATTCGTACATGTTCAGGCTGAGCAGGGGTAAGGGGGAGGCAGGCAAGCACCAAGAGTAAACCTTACTGATCTTGCACCAACATCAGTACCCCAAATATAACCAGAATGTGCCCTTTAGGTGCCCCTGAGGTACATTCCTGCCTTTCCCATTCCTTGGTAGCTACAAGGCACCCTTTCTTGGGGCTGGGCAGGACCATAGCCAGCAGTGGGGCTTTAGGGGCTTAGCCCTCTATCAAATAGGGGGGAGCCCCAGCGCCAGCCCACAAGTCAGCTCTCCAACTTGCTGACTCAGCAGGCTGGCCCAAACACAGTGAGGCCATTGGAGAGCGGCCCGCCCCAGCACCTCAGTGCATCTGTGACAGGCAGCTGAGCCAGTGAATCGACTCTCGGTGAGCTCTTGAAGAGCTGATTCACTGGCTGGTGCTGGAGCTCGCTGGTTTGATCCAGCAAGGTGTTGGCCAGCAAGGCACTTTTAGTGCTCTTATGAATTGTGATATTCATAAGCCTGAACTTTGGGTTGCCCATAATGGAAGGGCCATGTGCTTTCTCCATTAGAGGGGAAAGCTCCAGCCCATGCCAGGAGGCTGACACCCTAGACAGCTCACCTGGGACAGAGACAAAGGACTCCTCTTGCCATGAGGTTTCTCTCTCTCTGTTTCAGCATGCTGGTCAACCCCTGCCCCCTCCAACGTACCTGCATAGTTATGCTAACGCAGTTGCTTAGCAACTAATGTTGAGGCCATCAGCCAGTCGGCCAAAGTCATTGACTAACAATAGATGTGGCCAGGTGAGTCATCGAACCCCTGCCCATGTGTTTACTTCCTGGTGAGATCATAGTCTTGCAACATGGTCCATCCCCTTGCCCTCCTCCTTTTGTCCACCTTTAACCTATGGAAGGTTCCAAGAGGGACGGACCACCTAGTAGGTGTGTTAGTGGGAAGTGGTCTGTGCAGCCCGCCCCAAGACCACCTAATAAAAGACCCTAAGCAGAGGCATTCGCTCTCTTGAGCCATCGTCCCCTGTCTTCTTTGCTACCCCTTCAGTCCAGCTTGCTGTCCCATACCCTTGCCTCCATCTTTAACCCTCTCTCTCTGGACTCGCGATCCAGGAGAACCACGTGGTCTCGCAGGTTCGAGCCTCGTGTCTCCATAGCCTTTCTATTTTCTCCCCATCCAATTCTTCCATTGTTCGGACAACTCATCTAAGGTAAGGCACTGCTTCCCCACCAACGAATACCTGCTCATGCAAACGTGCTACTTTCTGTCTTTATTTCTTAGGCCTGTGTGAGTGTGTGTGTGATTATGTTTTTGGTGTGCTTGAACAACATTGCCCAGTAAACTACATTTAACTGGCTATCTGCCTCACGTGCCTCTTTCCTTGAGAACTCCCGGGAGGGGTGGGACCCTGGTATAGTTGGCAAGATCCTGTGTATTTCGCCAATTGCTAACTTTAAATTAAGGCAATTCGGCTAACAAAGGTTCGTCTTCTGTTCTTCTGTTTTGATCCATAGAACTGGAGCCATGAGAAATGAAATCTGAGATCATGAGTGATGAAAAATCAGGGTCATCCCTTTGCCTGTTCCATGGTTCTTTAATATTCAGAATGTATCAAGCAGCAAAGGGAAAAAACTGGTGTTGTTTCTCATCTCTCTTCCTCATCTATCTACCTGTCCTTGTCATCCTAGAAGACATTATTGTTGTAACGCTGCGTCAAAAGCCCTGATACATTATTTAGACTTGTATGGGGAGTTAAATTGCCTCTCAGCTGAGGATACAGAACAACAATGTGTATTTGCAGTTAATTCTGCAAAGCTCATTCTTTCATTAAGGCTGACTGCTATCAATAAGTGCCTGGGAATATTAACTTCCAGAGGTCTCTGTGTTTACCACAAAAAGAGAAAGCAATAAACACACACACACACCCTTCCATGGTTTGAAGTATCTGTCAGTTTCTGCCCACTCAGTCTCCTTAATGGGGCTCACTTTGCAGCCCCAAAAAGAGGGTAGGACTCACTGTGGGACCAGCTGAGGTTGGTGTTACATGCTGTCAATCTGACACTGCAAGGTTACTGCCATGCAGTATTGATGCTATGCCTGTAGAACATGTTAGGATGCTTGAAATCAGCAAATCTTTCTAGCCTTAGAACCACTTTGGGCTTCTTTTAAAAAAATTCAAATGTTTTCACCAAAGAAAATATCCAAACTTTAGAAGAAGAAGAGAAAGAGATTGGATTTATACCCGGCCCTTCCCTACCTGAAGGAGTCTCAGAGTGGCTTACAATCTCCTTTCCCTTCCCCTCCCCACAACAGACACCCCCAGTGAGGTAGGTGGGGCTGAGAGAGCTCTGACAGAAACTGCTCTTTTTCAAGAACAGCTGTGCCAGAACTATGGCTTGCCCAAGGTCATCCAGCAGGTGCAAGTGGAGAAGTGGGGAATCAAACTCAGTTGTCCCAGATTAGAATCTGTGCACTTAACCACTACACCAAACTGGCTCTCACTGATCTGGTTGGTTATTGTCCACCTTTCTCCCTGAGACAGATATGTAGATTACGTAGTGTAAGAAGAATTGCCAGAGATCTCCTGGAATTATACCTGATCTCCTGATTTCAGAGGTCAGTTCCCCCTGGAGAAAATGGCTGCTTTGGAAGGTGGACTCTATGGCAGTATACCCCTCCCCAAACCATGGCCTCTTCAGGCTCCCCCCCCACACACACACAAATCCCCAGGTATTTCCCAACCTGGAGCTGGCAACCCCAAGCGTAAGTCAAGTACAGTCAGCAGGATCCAATGGACAGCACACTAGGGTTTGGACTACAGAAATCTAAAGACAAACAGAAATCTCAAACAGATCTGAAACAAAGCATGAGCTTTTAAACCTGATGCATTCAATATGATACATACAGTCACAGGCAGCAATGCAGTAGTATAGGCCACAGACCATATCTCTTTGCCATAGCAACTTTCAGACTATTTCATTACAGTACAGTCCTATTTACCTGTGCAAGGGGGAAAAAAGGCCCTCTTCAATAATTCGGTGGAACAGGCTTCCTCCGGCAATGGTGGGCTCTCCTTCTAGGGAGGTTTTCAAGCAGAGGCTAGATGGCCATCTGACAGCAATGCTGATTCTGTAAACTTAGGCAGATCATGAGAGGGAGGGCAGGAAGGGTTGCCTCAGCGCTTAGTTCTCGTGGCCCTTTCTTACACGCCCAGGGTAATGCTGATTGCCACTTTGAGGTCAGGAAGCAATTTTTCTCCAGGCCAATTTGGCTGGAGATCCTGGAGTGGTTTTTTGTTTTGTCATCTTCTGGGCATGGAACAGGGGTCACTGGGGGTGTGGAGGAAAGGTATTTGTGAATTTCCTGCACTGTGCAAGGGGTTGGACTAGATGACCCTGGAGGTCCCTTCCAACTCTACAACTTATTGATTCTATGATACCCAAGGGTTGAATTGGGAGATAGGGGAGGATTGGCTGTTAAGGCCACCGGGGGAAATGCACTTTCTCCCACTAGAGCCCTCCTGGTCTCTTGACCCATTTGGTAGACTTCCCAACCCTCAGGTGGAAGTTGTAGATCTCTCAGAGTGGCACCTGATCTCCAGACTACATAGATTGCTTATTCTTTTATTATTTCATTATTTAAAATACTTATTTGCAGAACTTATTTGGAGAACTATTGCCATTTGCTTTAACAAAGAAGAAAGGCTCCCTCAAGATAATTCAATTAAATGTCAATAGTTACTTAAAGAGAAAGTTTTATATTTTTTACAAGACACGGATATTTTGTCTCATCAAATTCATCTTATTGAGCAACCAGTTTTGAGTAAACTTTATAACATCTCTGAACAAAAAACAAGAGGAGTGGCCAACTATATTTTTTTTAAAAAACATTAGTTAGAGTTAATCAAACTCTCTGTGATGCAGATATATTTTAATTAAAGGGGATTTCCACAATACAAAAATCACCAAAGGAAATGTATATACCCCAAATTATAATCAAGGTACATTTTTAAAAAATCTCTGTAATCTTCTTGCATTCACAGAAGAGGATTTATTGACGAGGAGGGAACTTTCATGCAGTGATGGAAACAGATCTGAATAGATCTACTAAAAAACAGAACAAGAAGAAATTAACTAACCAATCGCTTAGCTCCCTTTTCTTGGAAACTATATCTTATTTCCAGTTAATTTATATATGGAGATTGCAGCATCCTTCTGAGAGAGATTATACATATTTTTTGCAGATTCATCTATATATCTAATAGCTCTTGTTATTTTTGCTGCCATTAACATTGTGGATATTAATGTTTTTGTGCTTTTGTTATTTACAGATGTGTGCCAAGTTTCTAGGAAGATGGATTCCATATTACAAGGTAAGTTTATTTTGGTTATTAGCAAAATTTGTTTTAGTATCTGTTCCCAATATTTTTTAATTTGTGGGCAAGTCCACCAACAATGGGCAAAAGAGCAATCCTGAGCTACACCCATGCTGGTTAAGATGTGATGTGATTAAGAAAGAAAAAAATGGTTCAGCTTTCTTGTTCTTAGAAACTGCAAAGGCATTTGATAGGGTGGAGCATAGTTTTCTGATAGAATCTCTTGCTGTATTTGGTTTTGGGGATAATTTTAAAAAGTGGATAAATATAATTTATATGCAATGTTATGCTAAGGTAAATGTAAATGTGTGTTTATCACCGGAAATAGATATTACTAGATGCGTACATCAAGGTTGCCCTCTTTCTGCTCCTTTATTCACTATTTCATTGGAATCATTAGCAATCTCAGTGAGAGAAGAATCAAAAATTCACAGTATTAAAGTAGGGGCAGCCCATTACAAAACTGGATAATATGCAGATGATACCATAATTTTTGAAAACTGAAATGGAAAAATCTATTAAAATATTAGAAGATATTATTATCCAATATGGGAATGTCTCTAGGTATCAATTAAATCCTGATAAACTGGAGATTATCTGTTTTAATACCCATTTAAAAGAGTGTAAAAAAGATAGGTGGATCCAGGATATGATCACTGACACAGTTAAGTATCTAGGTATTTGGATAAATAAGAATAGTGATAGATATCTGAAGACAACTTGTGACCCAGTAATAACAGAATTAAAAAAGCAGTTTCAGCTTTGGGAAACTACAAATATATTTTTTCTTGGTCATGTAAATATGATAAAAATGATGATTTTTGCATAAATTAAATTTTCTGATTAGCAATCTATATTCCAGAAAAGAGGTTAAAAGTGTGGCAGCTATTATTAAACACTTTCATGTGGAGTAAAAAGAAACCTAGCATACGTTATTGTAACATGTATGATAAAAATTAAATGGAAGTCTAGAGATTCCTAATCTTATACTGTATTATCAAGCTTCTAGAGTAAATTGGCCAAAAGACTGGTTATTAAATACCGATGTAAATATGCCAACCTATATTAAATACTGATGTGAATATGGCAATCTTTTGTAAAGGTACCCTTGAAAATCTGGCCTTGGATGAAGAAAGAAAATAGAAAAATACTATAATAGTGATAATACCATTATAAATGTAATACTTAATATATGGGGTCAAGTTAAAAATGGATTGTCACCAAGATTTTCTCCTTTAGGATCCATTATACATGATACGATTGATGAGGTAAGCCCAGAGTTTTTACCTTTGAGAAGATGGGGATTCTCAGGTGCTAGTGATTATGGCAGTGGGATAATTAAAAACCAAGTGATTCCATATAATTAGATTAAAGATACTTTAGAGCCTAGAATTTGAGTTCTTGACTATTTCCAAGTTAGCAGCTGCCTTTGAGGATTGGTATCAAAAAATGCTGCTTTAAGACCTGCAACAGAGTTTGAGAAATTATTCCTAGCAGATGGTAAAAGTATCCTTTCTAGTACATACTCCTGTTTATTGAAAACGACACCCAAACCCGATCAAACCTTCCACAATAGGTGGCAAATAAATGTGGGTAGTAGTTTTGATGACTCATCATGGAAATTAATCTTTATTTGCGGTATTAATTTTAAAGTTTGCCTCTCTTTTAGAGAAAATTTACTGAAAATGATTTATAGGTGGCATTTAACTCATTTAAGGCTAGCAAAGATTTATAAGATCATTACCAGCACATGCTGGTTTTATAAAGAAGATAGGGCAAAATTTTCCATATGTGATGGGAATATATACAAGCTTCTAACTATTGGAAATTAGAGGTGAAAGCTATCTCAATAGGGTTAGAAATACAAATCCCCCATAGACCTGACACTTCTAAAGATCAACAAATGGTTGTTTTACATATGATTACATATGATTTACATATGATTACTGCTGACAGGCTGGTTTTCACCAGGCAATGGAAACAAAAAAATCCCCACTCCTAAATTGTAAGATTGGTTGGAAAAGATAAAGGTTTAGTTAAATTAACTGCTAATCGGAATAATAGAGATATATGTAGAAAAGAGCTTCTATAGTCAAGAGCGATACAAAGAATGGAGATGTAATGGTATAAGTAAAATAGTAGTAATATTGACAGTCACTAAGGAAAGGTTCTCTATGATTAGGAAGGAATATTGAAACAGGGTTTAGATAGTTAGATTTAGATAGGTATTATATTTTTAGGGTTGAGAAATTCCTGGAGATTTGAGGGCAGAACAGAGGGGGGAGCAGGATAAGATTTGGGGAGGGCAGGGACCTCAGTGGGGTATAATGTCATTGAGTCCACTCTCTGAAGATGCCATTTTCTCCAGAGAAACTGATCTCGGTCATCTAGAGATCAGTTCTAATTCTCGAATTATCTCCAGACCCCATCTGGAGACTGGCAAACCTATGGCTTGCCCACCCTGTTCAGAGTCTGGGCAACCAGCTTGCTTGCCACAGCAGCAAGAGAATTGACTGTGGGGGGCTGGCTAAGAGTCAAGGCCCTTTCTGGTGCCATTTTTTGCTTCCCACTCCACTGAGGGTTGCCTGCCTCCCGGTGGTGGCTGGAGATCTCCAGGACTTACAACTGGTCTCTAGTCAGATGACAGAGACCAGTTCCCTTGGAGAAACTGACTGATTTGGAGGGTTTGGACTCTATGGCATTGTACCCTGCTGAAATCCCTCCCATCCTCAAGCTCCACCCTCTCCAGGCTCCACCCCCAAAATCTCCAGGGATTTCCCCCCAGAGCTGACTGCCACAGGTCTGCCCTTGCTGGGAGATCTATGAATTCCCTGGTGTCCTTTTTAATGTTAGGAATCCTTGCCGATAATGAGTTTGGCAGTCTACCTGACTTTGATCTCCTGTCCTCTTGAACTGCCAATACGTTCCCAGCTGAAAACAAGCTGCCTTCTGCATTTCTGCCCCTTTTGCTTCTGTGCAGCCTGCTTCATTCATCACAAGGCTTGGCAGCTTGCCAGCAGCTCTTGCTCAGCTGGCATATGTTTTCTGGATTGCTGGCAACTCTGGCTGTCCCCCAAGGTCAGGGGCATGACATAGATCATTTAAATGCATGGCCTTACAAAAACACCAGCACAAGGATCACCAGCAAAGCACTGACTGTTTTTTGTACAGCTGGTTTTGTAGAATAACATTGTTGTTGGGGTTTTTTAAAAAATTCTCTGTTGAACAACATCCACCAACCAATTTAAAACTTTGCCAGGTCTCCACAGAGAATAAAAGATCTGCTTTCTTTTGCACTGAAAACCTCAGTTCCCAAGTGGCTGTGCCAGAACGTGCATGGATCAAGTGTTTACATGCCAACTAAGAACAATTTAGAACTCCCTAAATAGGGTTGCCAACTAGGGGTTGGGAAATTCCTGGAGATTTGGGGGTATAGACTAAGGAGGGTGGGGTTTGGGGAGGGGAGGGACCTCAGCAGGGTGTAATGCCATAGAGTCCACTCTCCAGAGCAGCCATTTTCTCCTGGAGAACTGGTCTCTGTTGTTTGGCAATCGGCTGTAATTCTGGGGAGGGATCTCCGTGCCCCACCTGGAGGCTGGCAACTCTATAGTAAAGCCAGCTATTTAAATCTATGGACCGGGACTTTTTAAGAAAGACTATCAGACCTGGTCTCATCTTAAACTTTCCTGGTTTGGAAGAACTGCCAGTCTAAAGAAGACCATCTTATTAAAAAAAAACTTCATTTATTTTAAAAAATGTCCCCATATCTTTGCCTTTACAAATATTGAAAAAGCTGACAAAAAATATTGTCTATCTTCATTTAACAAAACAAGAAATCTAGAACTGTACTATCAAAATCTAGAACTGTACTATCAGCCTTTTAAACAGATTTTTAAACTTAAAGGAGGCATAACATGTCCTATGTTAGCTAAGTAATAGCAAGCAGTAAATGTAAATTTTTGCAGCTTGGATGCTTCCTTTCTCCCCCCTGCCCCAAGTTGCATTTTGTTTATAGCAACCAGGAGGTCTTTCAAGGCAAGAGCCGTTCAGAGGTGGTTTGCCATTGCCTCCCTCTGCTTAGTGACCCTGGACTTCCTGGGTGGTCTCCCATGCAAATACAGACCAGGGCCAACCCTGCTTAGCTTCTGAGATCTGATGAGGTCAGGCTAGCCTGGGCCATCCAGATCAGAGCGCTTGGATGCATACAGCTATCCAAACATATTGGTTCATTCAAGCCACCAAGGGCAGGCAGACGGTCACTCAGGAGTGACAAGCCCAGGCAAGCCCAATCTCGTCAGATCTTGGAAGCTAAGCAAGGCTGACCCTGGCAAGGACTTGGAAGGGCAACTGCCAAGGAATGCCAGGGCCAGGACACAGAGGCAAGTAATATCAAAGCGACCTCTCTGAAACGTCCTAGCCCCACTAGGGGTTGCTAGAAAACACCACGACTTCCAGACTTACAAGCACGCGTGTGCATACACAGACACACACAGACACACAGACACACACACACACACACACACACACGCACTACTCACTATTAAAAATTGTTGTTTTTTAAAAAGAATGTATATATAAAAATATTTATTTGGTTTGCAGAAATACAATATATGAATATCACAAACACAAATCCAGTCAAACAACACAACACAGCCACACAACACAGTGTCGGATACATAAATGTATAAAATTAATCACCCACAAACCAAACTCCACCCAGTGTACTACAGTTTAGACCCAAGTAAAATCACCATCTATGACTCAAATCTATGTTTTTCAAATCTATGACTCAAATCTATGTTCTGTGACAAGTCACTTTCCAAGTGAGGGAAAGTAGCTCTCCACCCCTCCTCCACTGTTGCTGTGATCACTTTCTTATCCTTTCCCTTTAAAGTCACCAAAGCTCTTTCTCCTCCTTGCCCAGCAGCCTTTCCAGCCCACCCCCGGTTCGGTTCTCCTTCTCCTCCAGGTGGAAACAGGGGCGTTCCTGGAGGTGTGGGGGTGGGGCCTGGGGCGGGGAAAGAGCTCAGCAGGGATGTGATTCCACGGAGTCTGCCCTCTGAAGCAGCCATCTTCTCCAGGGGAACTGATCTCTGTAGCCTGGAGATCGGCTGTAATTATGGGAGAACTCCAGCCGCCAACTGGAGGTTATAAATAACAAACAATGGAAATATAGTGATTTATAAATTGCAGCCAGAAAAAACAGTACACAGACTGTTACACTGTATGTGTTTTACTCAGGAGTAAAAATTACTCTCCCAACTGTACTTAAAGAAAAAGAATTGTTTAAACAAGACTTACAAAAATTGTCTAGTTGTGGACAATAATTCATCCATATTAAAGCAGCACATTAAGGCAACACATTAATATACAGTCCTGCAACGACGGACCCTGGTTGGTACTCGTTTCCCTCAGCTTCGTCAGGTCGCAGTCTGTCAGGGGCCCTGAAGCTCATCCACAGAGCCAAATTAAGATCTAACACCTTATGGTCTGTTTTGAAAATTTTTGAGCTTTTGGGCTCCTGTACTTGAGGAAACAGTCCCTATTCAGAAGCCAGTTGGAATATACCAGAACCAGTGGGATAGATAGTTGGATGAGCTTCAGGGCACCTGACAGATTGTGACCTGATGAAGCTGAGGGAAACAAGTACCAACTGGGGTCCGTCGTCACGGGACTGTATATTATTGAGGAATTTCACACAGCCAATACGTTCTGTTTCAGGAACTCTACAGTAACAGTTTCTGCTTGGCATTTCACACAGAACTGTACTAGTGCCAGTTCCCTAACTGTACATATTGGCCTTTTCAGACAGAAATGTGCCTCCCCCGTTGTGGAAACGTTTCTGAGCCGGTTTACCTTGAAACCTCCTTGCAAGCGTTCTTCTGTTCTTCTCCTGGTCCTGAAGTGCTACGGGGGTGCTGTGTGAAATGCACCCAAAGCGCTTCCTCCTCTGATGAGTATTTTTGTGCCTCTTTTCACCCACATGGGCGATCTCTGTGAATTTTCTTTTTTAAGAGCCGGTTTAGAGCACTATAGCGCTATAGCAACCCCACTGGGATGCCTGGGCTCCACTGAGCCAACTGAGCCCAGGCATTCCAATGGGGTTGCTATAGTGCTATAGCAGGCAAAAAGAGGCGCAGGCGAAAAGAGGCGCGAAAAGAAAGCGGCCGTCTGAAATGACGAACCGTTTCAAAGATGGCTCCAAAAAGGTAGGGGAATGGCTGTGTGAAATGGCCATCACTATACCGGTTTATTCCAAGCCAGTTCAGTACTGTTTTTAAAGGTGTAGTGTGAAATTCCCCAATGTGTTGCCTTAATGTGCCTTAATGAATGCATTATTGTCCACAAACTAGACAAATTTTGTAAGTCTTGTATAAGGAACTCTTTTTCTTTAAGTACAGTTGGGAGAGTAATTTTTACTCCTGAGTAAAACACATACAGTGTAACGACCAACTGGAGGTTGGCAAACCTACACGGAGGCACATGCACTCTTGCCCTAGATGGGAGAGGATTGTGGTACTGAATGCTTCCCCTTGCCTCACAGTTGCTAGTTGCCTCTTTCTGGAAAAGCACTGGGGTGACGGTAGGGTTTTTCTCCTGTAGGGCAAGCTACAAAGTGAGCTGGTGGCAGCAGTTTGCTGGGGGAGAACAGCAGAGGGAAGTTTTCCCAGTTCGGGCACGGAAGGCTGCTCTGTAATGCTGTGGTTTTTGTTCAAGCCACCATGTTGAGACTGTGTGCCACACTGAGGTACCGTTTTGTGTCCAGATGCTTGCACGGTTCTTCAAAAAACCTTGTCACTCTGATCTTTGTATCCACCCTGTCTTGGTTCCCTCTGTGTGCCACACCCATCTCGGCTTGCTTTCCCCCACCCATTGTCAGGAACTGACAATAGCACCTCTGTGACTTGCTTTCGATTTCTTTGTTCTGATGGATTCCTCGCTTGTACCCCTTATCTGTCTCAACCCCCTCCTCCTTTGCAGCTGCAAATGTCACTTTGATGAATATTGGTTGCCCTGGTTAATGTTACCTTTCTAGACAGGAGAATGGCGACCCAAATTCCTGCACGTCACCATAAACAAATGGTCTTCACTCCCGTGCATCCCTCCTCCCTCTTTCCAGGCCAGAGTGTGTTATCTTGTTGTGAAACCTTGGAAGCTTCTTTATGGCTGTCAGCCCGGAATTGTTGTGCCTAGCTTCACACATGTGGGTCACTCAGATCAAGAAGGGAATTTTTATAACTTTCTCACCTAGTGTGGAAACCCCAACGGTCCTCTCCTTTTTCCCGCATTCACCTATTGATTCTGATTGGTTTAATGCTCCTGTTCAATTGTGGCTGTGGGGTATATTAACCATGACTGTCTTTCATTATGCATCTCTAACAAACATTGAGAACCTGTTTGCAGTATTAGACAATAAAGAACTTTGATTCAATGCAAAGGTCTGATCTCTTGCTGTCTATTCAGAAGCCTCACACCCATTTAGGCTTTCCCTATCTTCAATATGCTCTTTCTCGAACCCACTGCCTGCTTACTTGCCTCCTCCTACATGGCAGAAGCAGACAGGCAGGCGGGTGGGTGGAAACACACTGGTGCTGGCTTCAGCTGCCCTTCTGCACCTGCTCCTGGTTTTATGTTTGCATGCCATTTTGGCATGCTGTGAACACATGCTCTACCCACCTGGACACATGGTGCTGCCTTATACTAATCAGACCATTGGTTCATCAAGTTTGGTATTGTCTACTTAGACTGGCAGCAGCTCTCCAGGGTCTCAGGCAGAGGTCGTTCACGTTTCCTGAACCTTTCCATTGGAGAGGCTGGGAACTGAACTTGGGACCTTCAGGATGTCAAGCAGATGCTCTACCTCTACCCTATGGCATCTCAAAATGCTGCCTGAACTTGATGGGAGCTGCAATACTGCACAGATGTCTCTATTGACTTCAGCTTTTTCCACATAATGGTTTTCTTTGAACAGAAGAAAAGCCCTGCTGGATAGACTAATAGTCCATCTAGTCCAGCATATTATCTGACACAGTGGCCAACCAGTTCCTTTGGAGGGCCAACGGTTCTAGGAAAAAAGCCCACTGGGAAAAAACCCCATAGGGAAAAAGCCCACAGAAAAAACCCGCTGTCATAAATGCTTACAGGAAAAAAGCTCACATAGAAAAAAATGTCCACATGGAAATAAGCCCACACGGAAAAAAGCCCACACAGAAAAAAAGCTTATACACATAAAAGCCCACACAGAAAGAAACCCACATGGAATTTATAATTGTAGATAACTATTCATCTCCGTTTATGAGAATGAACAGGTATTACCTATATTCACATGCAACAATTTGTGTTGCGATTTGATCAAGTATAATTAATTATTTTTCTATGTTATTACGTGACCCGCCTGTGCATTAGCCAGTGTTAGTTTGTGGCAAGCGAGGTACCTCTGCAGTCCATCATATAGAGACCACACACTAGTGTTCCCTCTAAGCTGAGTTAGTGTGAGCTAGCTAACTCACAGTTTTTTAGCCTCCAGCTCACAGGTTTTTGTCTTAGCTCAGGAAGGATGGATCCAGAGCAAACTGCTTTATGCAGTAGCCAAATTGCTTGCTCACATCTTTAATGCCAGTAGCTCACAATGTAGAATTTTTGCTCACAGGACTCCACACCTTAGAGGGAGTATTATCACACACTGGGGTGACTGCTATGGAATAGGAAATTAAGAGTACTACAGAACATGGTTGCCACTTCTGTTGTTATTTGTTATTTAATGTTGTCTAATGGTTTTATCTTAAGCTAAGCTTCGTAGACCTATGAGGCCTTAACTACTACTACTATTTAGGAAAGAGAAAGAGGAGGAGGCAGTGAAAGCAGCTATGGAGGCTGGATAACATAATTAACATAAGAAGAACCCTGCTGGATCCACCAGTCCCTGCAGTTGGGAGGGGCTGATCTTTTAGTTTCACAATGGGACGAGAGATATAAAAGAATTAGCCTGGTGTGGCCCAGGCCTTTTATTTTCCCTTCCAAACCTTTACACTCAAGAGCATTAAATCCATCTTCATAAGGCCACTTTTGTATAATAATGAAGTAATTTACTAATGACATAGCAAAATTATTATTTAACTAGGAATAAGGCCTGTTGTGGAAATAAATACAACGGACTCTAGAAAGAGGCTCTGGGCAGGTGCCCTGGCCTTGGGCACTCAGCGTCAATTTGCTGTGGCAACCTCAGCATAGTATAATGACACAGAGCTTACTGTTTTCTCCAGGGGAACTGATCTCTGCCATCTGAAAAGCAGTTGTAATTCTGGGTGTTCTCCAGCCCTCCCCTGGAGATTGGCAACAATGGTTCCCAAGGAGGAAATGGCTGGTTTTGAGGGGAAAGTCTATGGCATTGTACCTGTCTTGGAGGTAGCAACCCTATCTCCTTCCCAGCCAAACATCAACATACCATTATCTCCCCCTCTGATTTCAGCTTTCCATCTCACCACCACACCTGGAGCCTCTATCTAGGAAAAGTACAGTCTTTCTCCTTCAAACGGGAACCCAAGCTACCTCAGCAGGGTATAATGACTCTGAGTTCACCCTGCAAAGCAGCTATTTTCTCCAGGGGAACTGATCTCTGCCACCTGGAAAATGGCAGCAATGGTTTCCCAGGAGGAAATGGCTGGTTTGGAGGGTGGAGTCTATGTCATTGCACCTGTCTGAGGTCCCACTCCTCCTCAAACCCCATCCTCTCCAGGCTCCACCCCTCAAATCTCCAGGAATTTTTCAACCTGGAGTTGGCAACCCTATTGCCATCTAAGCCAATCATCAACCTACTATTATCTGGCCTTGATCTCTGCCATCTGGAGAGCAGTTTTAATTCTGAGTGATCTCCAGCCTTCACCTGGAGATTGTCAGCAATGATTCCCCAGAAGGAAAAGTACAGTGGAGAGCAAAGCAGATTACATCATTCTCCTCTCCTCCTAATCTTCACAACAACCCTGTGAGGTAGGTTAGACTGAAAGTCTGTGACTGGTCTGAAATCAGCTTCCCACCTTCTACAGCAAGAACCTGGGTCTACAAACCCTGCTCTGAAGCGCTAACTGTCACGCCTAAGGTAGCCAACCTACAGAGAAGCCTGAAGATCGCCAGGTATAACAACTGAATTCCAGACAACAGATCTCTCCCCCACCAGATAAAATAACTGCTTTCGAGGATGGCCTCTATGGTATTCTATTCAGCTGAGGCCTCTCCCCTCCCCAGCTCTGGCTTCTGTAGACTCCATCACAAAATATCCACAAATTTCCCAACCTGCAGCTGGCAACCCTAGTCAGGACTGGCCCCAATGAGTTCCTTACAAAGACCTGGAAAGGATTTCCTTCCTTTGTCTTTTTACTGACAGAACCAAGCTTGGTTGCCTAGCAACAGCCACTGACGGATAAGTTAGTCCCACAGGAGCAGATCCAGAACCCAGCCAATGGCACACAAGTACTCTTGAGTGGTGGCTGAATGGCCAGTGGCTGATGGAGTGCATAGCATGGCCAACGTGTAAGACAATTATATATATACAAGTGGAGACCCGCAAGAAACTTGCAGGATGGTTATCCCATTCCTCACACCTTTGCTTCCTCCCTTCTCTCCCTACCTCTCTCACACTCTTTCTCCCTTCTGCCCCCCTTTCTTTCTCTCTCTCCTCTTTCTCTCTCTCCTTACTTCCTCTCTCTTTCTACCTGTCATCATTCTCTTTGTTTTTCTGCCTCCCCACCTCATCACTCTTTCTCTCTCTTTCTGCCTCCCACCTCAAATCTCACCCTCCTCCACTCCTCAGATGTCCAGGAATTTCCCAACCGGGAGTTGGCAACCCTATTTCCTTCCCAGCCAACCTACCTTTATCTGTCTTCAGCTTTCCATCTCCACCCCCCTCCCTCACAGCCTCTACCTAGGAAAATTACAGTCTTTCTCCACAGTGGGGACTAAAGCAACTTACATTATTATTTCCTCCTTGTTATCTGCACAACAACCCTGTGGGGTTGGTTAGTCTGAAAGTATGTGACTGGTCCAAAATCTCCCAGTCAGCTTCCACCGCAAGATGGGGATCTGAACCTGGGTCTCGCAGATCCCAGTCTGAAGCTCTAACTGTTACATCACAATGGCTTTCATAGGGTGGCTGCTGATGAACAGTAGCAAATCAGCTTGGCCTAATTAAGTCACGCAAATCAAGCGGTATCAAGTCACCCAGAGGGTGCTGCCTAGGAATGCCAGCCTCAAGGTGGGACCTGGGGATCCCCTGGAATTACTGCTCATCTCCGGACTACAGAGATAACTTTCCATGGAGAAAATGGATGCTTTGGAGGGTGGAGTTTATGGCATTGTACCTCACTGAGGTCCCTGTCCTCCCCAGGCTCCACCCTCAAACCTCCAGGAGTTTCCCAGCCTGGATCTGGATCCGCTGCCCATGGTCGGGGGGGGGGGGGGGTGGTACTTGGTAATCCTAGACTGCTGCCAGTAAAAATCCTGCCTTTTACTGACAGGAACAGTTATAAGCCTGCCCCTCCCCCCAAACATTCTAATCTCTCACAGTTGATGTCTGGAGCTAAATCCCTGTGAAGGCCATTTCAAAAGGTATTGGGGGAATTCAACGGTCCCTAAAGTTTTTTTTTAACTTTTTAGATTTTTCTGTAAACTGAGGAAGGCCTCTGACTATGTAGGAAAAGCTTTTGGGAGAGAGTGAGCTCTCTTTTGGTAGATGTAAGTATCCGCACACAACCCCCCCCTCAGAATTAGAATATAGATAGGATTATAGGTAATACCTGTTTAGTCTCATAAATGGAGATGAATGGTTATCTACAATTATAAATAGCTATGGCGCTTTACATGACATTTTTCCACGTGGGCCTCTTTCCATGTGGGCTTTTTTCTACATGAGCTTTTATGTTTATGGGGTTTTTTTCTGTGTGGGCTTTTTTCCATGTGGGCATTTTGACACGAGTGCATTTTTTCCTGTGGGCTTTTTTTCCTGTGAGCATTTATGACAATGGTTTTTTTTTTCCTGGGGGGGGTTTCCAGCTGGCTTTTTTCTGGTCACCAGGGCCAACAACAGGGCAGAGAGGCTGAGGCCTTCTCCTAAGGTTGCCTCCTGGCTCTGGGATTCAGAGGATTAGTGCCTCTGAATGTGGAGGTTCCCCTCAGTCACCATGGCTAGTAGCCATTGATAGACTTATTATCCTCCATGAATCTATCTCATCCCCTTTTAAAGCTGTTTATTCCTGTGGCCATCGCTACATCCTGTGGCAGTGAATTCCACATTTGAATCACTCTCTGTGTAAAGCAGTATTTCCTTTTGTCCGTCCTGATCCTGTCCCTTGGCATCCAAATAACAGTGCATTCATTATCTTGTTTCCAGGTTTTTCCCATCCTTAATATGCTTTTTCTCAAACTGGTTTTGTTCCACTCTTTTTGGAAAGAACTCAGTCCAAGCATTTTTGCATGCCACCTAGGACAAATGCACCACCTGAAACACCTTTCCTGGCCTACGAAGGTCCCAACCACTTCAGTACTACTTTCCCCGCAGCCCCTCACAGGCAGCATTTCCCCCCATTGCTCTGCTGTCAAAGGACTTTTGGAAGGTATTTTTTAAAACCACTATAGTACCACTTATCAAACGATAGCTCTATAATGATCTGTTACCTTTTATCTATTTCAAAATTTGTATTGAATCATTATAGTGCTATAGGGCATGAATGAAGCAAATAACAGCAGCAACAAAATATAAAGAAAAATGCCATAAAGTGTATGTCTTCAGTAGCATGGCTACATATTTGTGGACTACAGAGCAATCCTAAAAACACTTTATTGGGAGTAAGCCCCATTGAACAGACCTGAGTAGGATTCTGAGTAGACCTCCTTAGGATGGCTGCAAAAGAGATTCACTAATAAAATGTAAGAAATGTATTCATAAATGTTATGTATTGGGATTGAATCATCCCTCATTGAATCACCCTGATTGAACCATCCCTGATTGAATCACCCTAGAGACTGGCTGAGCTCGGAGCACAAGAACAATAGCCGACCAGGACTCGAGAGTAAACCAATCAAGTAGCAATGTTTTGTAAATAGCCTATCATGGGGAGTGTGTGTGGGGGGGTTGGAGTGTTTGGCATGCATACAAGCAGGGCAGGGTTGTCTTGTTCTGGCTTAACTCACTTAATAAACTATGAGCTGATCACTCTATGTGTCTGAACCCAATATATTTCAATAAATTAAAAGAAATGAGGATCTTATCAAATTATTGCCATTTTTTAGAGAGAGAATCTACTGAAAGACCTAAAATTAAGAATTAATGGGAAACATTTTAGACATACAACACTCAGTGATTCTAACTGGAAAAGTGACAGTGCAATCCTAAAGAGTAACCTAGTTTAGGATGGCACTGTAAATTTACTACAGATTCATTCATCGCTGGAACTATTCTAAGGACCACCTTCTCCCATTTGAACCTACCCATCAGGGTTGCCATATGCTTGTTGGGAGTAGGATATCTCCTGCCTTGAGCTCCTGTTGCCCACCAGCAGTCCAACAGCTGGTGGGAGAAAAAACTTCTTAAATTGCCATTGTACAGTGGTGGGATATCATTTCCAGGAAAACCCTGGAAGTGATGTCACACCACTCTAGAAATCATCAGAAATTCTATGGTAAAACCATAGAGCTTACAGTTCATAGAATGATGTGACATCACTTCCAATGTTTCCAGGGAAGTGATATCACATTGTCAACAACCCCCACCCCCATGTCCTGGCCCTCTGGACTACCACTGGTTGCTAGGCTATACATGACAACCCGACTGCCTGTTCATTCTGTTCATCTTTGGAGGTTCTGCTTTGGGTGCCCCCACCATCTGAGGATAGATGGATAGCAACTCAAGAAAGGGTCTTCTCAGTTGTGGTGCAAAATTGTGGAACTCCCTTCCCAGGGACAGTCATCAGTCTTTCTCTGTCATTGGTCACGTTCAGACGGCTCTTTTTCAGATGAGTGCCTGGTGGATTTAAAGGGAACATCCAGAAAGCAACATCTGGGGAACATGCTGCTTCCATGATCAGCCCGTTGATCCCTGTCAGGAGCCGTACTTAAAAGTGAGTGGTGAAAGTCCGGTCCAAGGCTTGCCAACAGGCCAATGGCAGACTTTCCCCTGTCTGGTTGTTCCATCAGCCCATAGGGATGGTTTCCAGACCATCCTGAGTGGCCGCCATTTTAAAAAAGTCTTAGCAATGCGCGCATAACTGCTTAAACATGTGACATCTGCAGAGCTCCACTGAAATGATTCGGACAATTTTAAGTTTCTGACGGTCCTGTGAACTTTATCAACTTTAGTCCCTGAAATGGTACCTAGAGGAAGGTACCACTGGTGGTGCTTTTACCATTTAAGTCTGCGCATGCGCAGAAAAACAAGTACATGGTGAGGCACATATGCACATGCGCAAACAGGGTTTTTTTAAAAGCCAACTGCATGGCTCCTTAAGGTGGATGCCGTCTAGATAACCCACCACAGAGTCACATGTGGTAAAACGCTTCACAGGGGAGCTGTCTGGTCTTGCAACACTGAATAAAAAAGATCTAGACCAAATTTGAGCCAGGCCAATGGTGGGATTAGCCGCCTGTCTGAACACACCCATTGTCCTTCACCAGTGAGTGAAAGCTGTTTTGTTGTGTTTGGAGTTCCCTACCTAACTTTTATTAGCACACCTCCCTGTTTGTGTAATATATTTTTTTATTTGTATACATATTTTAATTAATTGTTTTAAAGATTTTTATATATTTATATTTTAAGCACTGTGTTAATATTTGAAATGTTTAAATATTGAAATGTTTTAATGGTTTGATGTTTGCCACCTTCGGGACCGTATTTGGGTGGAAAGGCAGCATAAAGACATTTTAAATAAGTGAATAAAATAAACCTTATCTGTGGTAAATTTCCCGCATATTACAGAGAATATAAAAAGCTTAGTCAATAAATATTGAAAGTGTATCCAGGTTTCAGTCAACTGTGAGAGTCCTACAGAGTCAGTCACCAGCAAGTATCTTAAACAGGAATGCTTTATTGAGAAAAGTCTGCTATGGTCATCTACACTTCTTGTGTTAGTAATAGCTGACACCCCCCCAAGCAGGATAATTATACAGAATACAAAAAGGGGTCTGGTAAGAAATTGCAACCAATCACCATGTCAGAGAAAAGGCGCTTAAAATACTGGTTTACAGTTCCCAGGGAAAAAGTGGGAAGAATTAGAGTCAGACAGGAGAAGAGATTCATGGGCAGGCACCAACAGTCTCCCAAGGTCAGAGTAGCTCGAAGAGTGATAGGCATGCCATGAGAAATATAACACAACATTCCACAGACCTGACATCAAGGGTTCACTCATCCCACCTCCCAGGCAGGCGATGGCAGCATTAGCTGACATCAGCCTCTCAGATATGTGGTGGTGCCTATAAATTAATGGAAGGGTTAGGTTCAAACTACTGATACATTCTAAGGTTATTTTAATTGATCTTTTAAAGGATTATGTCTTTTACAATTTAATATGGTACTAGACATTTTGTATGCTGCAAAAATGGGCCTTGAAAAAATGGCAAAATCTTTAAACCTCTTAAATATGGATAGATAAAATTAAGTTAAATTCTTTGGCTAGAAGATGATATGCAGCAAAACCCAGCTTTTGCTAATATTTGGAATTTTTTTTGGAGGGGGGGTTCTGAAAAAGAGACATACACACACAGAGAGAGAATTGTGTTTTATTAATCTAATCAGAAGAGCGTGTGAAGCCAAGGTTAAGAGCAAGTGATTAGTGGTTTAATTTTCATCACTATCATTGATAATCTTTATCTAGTTAATTGATTTTTGTATGATTTCATACAACAGGTGTAACCTTTCACAATTCATTATTTTTATAACAGTCATACCTTGCACTTGGATTTTCCATTTAAAAGAATTAAAATACACTTTTTTAAAAGGAGGAGGACTTGTATTTATACCTCACCCCTCGGAGTCTCAGAGTGGCTTACAGTCTCCTTTCCTTCCTCTCCCCTCAACAGACACCCAGTGAGGGAGGTGGGGCTGAGAGAGTTCAAAGAGAACTGTATCTGGCCCCAGGTCACCCAGCTGGCTGCAGGTGGAGGACTGCGCAATCAAACCCAGTTCTCCAGATTAAAGTCCACCATTCTTAACCACTACACCAAACTGGCTTAATCACCACACCAAAGGAGAACCACCCTCCAATGGAGTGAGTCTTAACCCTATGTGGGTATCTGCCCCCCCCCATTAAGGCTAATAGCAGAGGTCCCCAACATTCTTGAGCCAGCAGGAATACTGCCACAGCCTGGTGGCTGCAGCCACACCACAAAATGGCTGCCACAAAATAGCTGCTACGGGAGGTGGCACCAGCCACAAAATGGCTGTCACAGTTTACTTTTAGCCATACAGTAATGATCTTTGTGATGGAAGATGCTGCTAAAACAATATGTTTAAGAAGTCTGCACAGCCAATCAGAAGTCTTGCTGAAGCAAAAGCCTACCCAGCCCCACCCACTTTCTAAAAACACTTGGTGGTTGCCTGGAAAGATGTCATGGCACCCATGGGAACTACACAGGTGACCTCTGGTTAATAGCAACTTGTGTGTTTGTGTCTGTGTGTGTGAGAGAGAGAGAGAGAGAGAGGTCAAATCCATTGGCCCTTGTGTACATATGATTTTGGAATTTTTACATGAAGTGTGATTGGGCCACCAGTGCTGAGTTGCAGGAAAGGAGTAGGAGACTCATGGCCCTGTCCTCAGCTGTCAACTGATGAGATGGATGCAGGGTTCCCAAGTCCCCCCAGGGGGACAGGGAAACCTCCGCTCCAGAGGCCTGCTTCCCACCAGCCCGGATTGGGCTGCCGAGGGGAACCCTGCCCCCAAACTGCCGGGCTGCATAGACGTGCCCGGGGCGATGACATTACCCGAAGGTGACATCATCGCGTCGGGCACATTTTTTGGGGGGGACGCTCGAATTTGAGGGAAAACTCTATGGTTTCCCTCAAATTTGAGTGGTCCCGCCCCCAACGTTCCTGACATGATGACATCACTTCCTGTGACATCATCGTGGCGCGTGCTAGGGAACTCCCGGGAGTGAGAGGACTCCCCCTCCCCGCCACTATCCAGTGAGTACTTGGCAACCCTAGATGGAGGAGTAGTTTCAGGATGACTGCCAAGGAACTGGCTGGAACTGTCGCTCGTTAAGACTTGGCTATAAAATCAGCCAGGAGAAGCAGCAGTTTTGTGGATGCAACAAGTACACTTTGCTACTGAGCCGCCAACCTTGCTGCTACTGGAACTTTGACCCTTGGACTGGACTGAACCTGACTATTGGCTTTTCTGGAACCCCTGACCATGGACTGGACCCTGGTTACTCTTTGCAGCCTTGACTGTGACCTGCCCTGCTGAACCCTAGCCCTTGTCTCCTGGGAGGGCTGCAACAGAACATTCCTGGAGATCTGGTGGTGGAGGTTGGGGAGGGTGGGGTTTAGGGAGGGGAGAGGAGGGACCTCAGCAGGGATGTGATGCCATAGAATCCACCCGCCGACAGCAGCCTTTTTTTCTAGAGGAACTGATCTCTGTAGCCTGGGGGTTACTTGTGATTCTTGGAGATTTTCAGCCACCCCTTGGAGGTTGGCAAATCCAGACTGTGACTCTGTGTTGGGTGTGTTAGAGAGAGACTCTAAGGAAAACAATGGCACAGTTTCTAAATCACCCTTTACAAGAAGCTAGCTTGCAGGGTGCCATCATAACATTCCCCCCCCCCCACACACAGAGACAGTCATTTGTAGTTGCTTCTTAGATTTTATTCCAATACAAAAATTGCATTTAGATTGGCCTCTTTGGGGGGGGGGGGGGGGATAACTCCAAAATCTTACAACTTCTTTTTCCTTTAATGCAGCAACAGCTACAACGACTGCTTGTGGCTGAAAAGCATTTAGCATCTCAAATCGCCATTCAGGCATCATCTGCCTCCCCCCCCCCCCCGCCGCCATTCACCCCCTGTGGGTCAGTTGGGACCAAATATCATTTTCATCCATTTGCTGCTCAAGTCACAGGTCAGGTTGGAAAGGTCAAGAAGATCAAATTCTGGTTTTATTGCCAACTCAGCAGTAGCAGCGCCTTGTGTATACACAAAGTATATTAAGTATCCAGAGGGTCTTAAGTAACCCAATGCTTGGAAGTGAAAGAAGCAGATTTTTTAAAAAAGAAAAGAAAAACATGGCCTTTAGGATTCAGAAAATCAGCTCCTACCAGAAGAATTTTTCCTAAAGCAATCTGTGAATCAAATGTGAGAGTTTTCCCTCAAGCCACGCAAACAGGGCACAGAGGCCAAGGCCTCTGGATGGGGAGGCTCATTTCAGTCATCCTGACTAGTAGCAACGACGAATACACCCCCCCACTTCACTCTAACCCCAAGATCTCTTGTCTTCCCATTTGGACAGTTCACACCCCATCAACATGTAGTATTTTTAGGGTTGCCAACTCTGGGTTGAGAAATACCTGGAAATCTGGGGAGTGGAGCCTTAGGTGGGTATGGTCTGGGGAAGGAGAGACACCTCAGTGGGGTTCAAAGCCCTAGGCCGAGTTCAGACTGGCAGTTTGGCCTGATACAGGCACGTTTCGCAAGTGGATTAAGAGGGCTGGTTCACACAGTAACAGTTGTCTGGCATTGCCGTGCCGTACTCACCCTGTCCTGAAACATTTTGATCCCACTTTTAAAAGGTACCTGGTGAAACCTGTGGCAAGCCATTTGGGTGCGCGTTGATCCCACTTCCTGGAAGTGTGGATGCAAATAAGCCATAATCAAGCTGCGCTGGTAATGTGAACTTGCTGATCTGGCAGGGATGTACATAACCGCCCATGAGGAATGTGCGCTTGAGCGCACAACCACCCGCGAGGATGCTTCTGGCTTGCGGAGTTAAAGCTCTCAGCCTTGGGATCCTGTCCCAATTGCTGCTGTGCCTGTGTGCCCATGCACCTACACGCAGGTCGGCAAAACAAGCCAAAGCTGCGCGCAACTGCACCACCACCACCAGGGGCCGCCCCGCAGTGCGAACGCTCCATTCTGTCTCTGCCCTGGTATGGTCCCACATCAGTCCACGCAGTGTGACCGGAAAGCCCCATGACAACTTGGCCCACGTCTTTTTGCCCTGCTTCCCTTGTACTTCATTCTGCCAGTCTGTCCTGCACCCTAGAGCCCACCCTCCAAAGTAGCTGTTTTCTCCAGGGCCGATTCCGCACTAGATGTTGCCCCGGCTTCACTCCCCAATAAAATCCAGGGCTAAGCAACAGTTCCCCACCTGTTGCTTCGGGTCTGCATTTGGCCTGAATGTAACAAGCATTTTCCCCGGATCTTCCGTTTCCAGGATTTTGAGGTTCTTTTTTTTGCCACGGGAGTGAAGTCGGGGCATTCAGGTGGGGAACTCCGAAATCGGGGTTTCTTGCTCCACCCCTTTAACGCCCTCTCTCCCCTTACCCTCCCCTTTCCCGCCCTAGCGCAAGCGGGTTTTTTTTTTTTTTTGCCGCTGTGTTGCGTTACAACAACATGACATGACATTGATCCATTGTTGTTGCAGCTGCAATCCTTCCAAGCCCTTTGTGCTCATGGGTCCTTTGCCTGCCTGCCTCCGTCCGCCGCTCTGCCCTCCAGTGCCCAGACTGAGCCCTGCCAAGCCGGATCACAACACTCTCCCCCCCGCCCTCCTCCTCCTCCAGTTTAAAAATATCCCTGCCACCCCCATACGCCAAAAGGGGCGGCGGGGGGGGGCTCAGGAACAGCTGATCGGGAGTGGGGAGAGAGGATGGCACATGGGAGTGTTGGGGGGGGAGCAGATTATGTCATCTGATCATCATCCGGGGAAAACGAATTTAATACTCTGCTTCTTTCTCTCCCCTTTCCCTCCCCTTTCCCGCCTTGGCGCAAACGGGTTTTTTGTTGTTCCCCGCTTTGTTGCGTTACAACAACACGACACGGCATTGATCCACCGTTGACTGGCATTTAAATGTCTTTTTTTAGATGTAGTTTTATTGTTGATGTATCCACATTTCTGTGTAGCATTGTTTGCACAAAAGTTGCGCCTGAGTCACGCCACTGTAAAAATATGTATTGATGGCTTTGAGACACAGCGTGAACTGGTCCCCCCCCCCCACATTGCATTACAACAACACGACATGGCATTGATCCATCGTTGTGTGTTTATTTTGTTCGGGGCCAATGTATTGCAGGTGGAGTGGTGGTGCGGACACATTTTTTGCAGGGGGAGCATGTGTAGTGTTGCATGAGCCCCCTCCATTTCCCATCCCTTTCCCACCCTCCAATTCCCCTCCAACCCGGTGCAATTTTTTTTTCGCGGGCATTTCCTAATGGCGAAAGTGACCAGAGTTGTTTCATGTGCATGCGTGGAGGATCCTTGTCGCTCTGTGGGATGGTTCATCACAATGAAACTCCACCTACATTAAAAAAGGGGGGGGGGGAAGGGGCGGGTGCATGATGTACTTTCCCAGGAATTATGAAAACCCTTGGCCAATCATGACCTTGTTGCATCATGACGTTATAACGAAACTCCACCTACAATTTTTTTTTAAAAAATGGCCGGCGGGGGCTCAAGATTCGGGGCAAGGACAGATGCGGAAATGAAGAACCGGCATCAACCTGGGTCAGATTCATGTAATGCGGAAACGCACAGACTGATTCAGACCAATTAAACCTGGGAGGAAAGGGAAGCAAAGCCCTTGTGCGGAATCGGCCCAGGGGAACTGGTCTCTGCTGCCTGCCTGGAGATCACCTGCAATGGAGCTGATCTCACTTGGAGCTGGGCAGCCCTCCCTTGACACCTACCTCCACTGAACTCCATTCGCTGGGTTTTTGCCCACTCACCAATATTTACTTCAGTTTCACCATCCAGTGTGGTGCAGTGTCTCATACACTCCCAGTATGATCTGCCTCAGTCACAGGGTTGTTGTGAGGATAAGTTGGAGGAGAAGAGAAGGATGTAAGCTGCTTTGGGACCTCCATTGTGGAGAAAAGTGTGGTACAGATGAAGTAAAGAACCCTGAATAACTTTGTGTTACCTGCAGACTTCGGTCACTCCACGGCCCTAATCCCAGACCATGAATGAATCAACAGAATAGAAATGGGTCAGGGTGCTGATGTGGGTGTGGCTTTTGTGGCATTTGGCTTTGAACCCTGTGGATACTTGGTCCTGGCTCGTCTTCAGGCTCCCCTAGCTGGCTAGCCCTCCTGCACACGCGGCGGTGCTGACAGTACTGTGCTCTGAACAAGCCAAATCATTTTGAATTATTAAAAAAGAGTTTGGATGCAGATTCTGTAATGCATCAGGGGCTTGTTTAGTTGACATGATTATAATAATGTCTGGTAACTCAGAAGACTCTGTGGGGTAGGAGAAAATTGATTATCCCAATTCACTGCCTTATTTCCAGTCCTGTGTTTGTCAAAAAAGAAAAAGTGCATTCCTCGCATTTTGCAAAGAAAACTTAAGCCACGATCATGAAGTGGGTGCTTTCAAACACGATTCTCGGCATTTTGGCCTGAACTTTTACATGTATCTACTTGTTAGGGCTGCCAACTGTGAGTTGGGAAATTCCTGGAGATTTTGGAGTGGCCTCAGTAGGCTATAATGCCTCAGAGTCCACTTTCCAAAGAAGGCCTTTCCTCCAGGGGAACTGATCTCTGTAGCCTAATTCCAGGAGATCTCGGAGACCTGCTTGGAGGTTGGCAACCCTAGGTCAGGGGAGGAAGCTCAGCAAGGGATAATGCCACACAGCCCACCCTCCAAACCAGCCCTTTCCTCCAAGCAAAATGATTTCAATCATCTGGAGACCAATGGAAATTCCAGGAGCTCTCCAGGTTCCACCTGTAGGTTGGCAACCCTACTACTTGCAACTGATCATTCTATTATAAACAGTTTTCTATGGCTTGAATTTTGAATGAGTTCCGTACTAGATAGCCTTTACTGTAGAGCACACTTTCCCTTCCACTAAAACTTCCATTTACACAGGGGCTCATTGAAAACCACTGATCTTGTGCAAACTAGGGGTGCCAGATGCCCATAGTAGAGGCAGGGGGTCCCCCGCTGCAGGACCCCCCCCCCCGCCAATTAGCAGTCCGGCAGGGGACAACTTACCCCCCAAAAGACTGAGACCCAGCTGATGTTGCAGCAACGAGTCTACATCACTTCAGACGTGACTCGGAAGTGACATCATCACGAATGCAATGTCAGACGATGCTCTGGTATTTGGGCAAAAACTCTATGATAAAAGACAAATTTACCGTAGAGTTTCCCCCCAAATACCAGAGCATCGCCCTGATATTGCTGTGTGATGGCATCACTTCCAGGTCACGTTGGAAATGACATGGCATGCCTCTGCAACATTTGGCTGGGCCTCCCTCCTATCCCCCCATCAGTTGCCAGGAGGGACCTAGCAACCCTAGTGCAAACACACGTTTTAGCCAAAGCATGTTCTGTGAAAGAGACTGTCAAGCACGCATGGAACTCTTTTGCAGGAACTGTCCAGGACTGACAGCCCTGCCCCTGAACTTACTTGGGCTGCTGGAGGCTCCTTGAAGACTGCTGGAAGGGCAGGGTGGATACAGCACAGAAAAGAGTCCGTGCTCAGCCACTGAGCCACACCCACAGGTGATCCCACAAGTGAGGCTGGCAGCATCCGCATCCGCACCCCTCTGAGGCCAGAGGCGGGGTCGCCAGGGTTGCAGCACTCCTCTCCAGCGCCAGCCAGGTGGCCAGTGGGGGAGAATTACTGCCCCAAACGCAACACGCTCAGCTCTCCTGGAAGTGACATGGGCACATCAGTGATGTGGGGGTGTGTGTGTGTGTGAGACACTTTGGTTTTTGTACAAAGCTCTATGGTAGAATCTTCTTTCCCCCCCCTCATCCCGGAGCATCCCAGTAATTCCTCCGCCGGCTGGGCCTTTGGACCTGGCAACCCTAGCCAGAGGAGAAGCCCTCTGAGGCAGCAGAGGAAGGAGAGGTGCAGGACGAGAAGGCCCAAGTCAGGAACCCAATCACCTCTGTGATGCCAGGATAGGGATGCCAACCTCCAGGTGAGGCCTGGGGATCCCTCAGAATTACAGCTGATCTCCTGTTTACAGAGATCAGTTCCCCTGGAGAAAATGGATGCTGTGGCGGGTGGGCTGTATGGCGTTGTACCCCACTTAGGTTCCTGTCCTCCCCAGGCTCCATCCCCAAATTTCCAGGAGTTTCCCATCCTGGACCTGGCAACCCTAACCCAGGAGGACCTTGCCACCTTTCATGGGGGTTCAAAGGAGCCCAGGGCTGCCCTGTCCACAGGAGGTCTTTTAGAAGACAGAGAACAGGGCAGCCAGGAAGGATGGGCCAGGCCTCTGCCTCACCGTCAGAGGAGAGGCCAGGCCAGGCCAGGCCAAGTCACAATAGAATCCCTCCCCCAACACCTGACTCAGCACATTTGACAGATCCTTCTGAAATCATCCAGGTCAGGGGTCTCCAACAGGGTCCCATGGTGCCTGCTGACACCCTTGCTCATGCCCTCCAACTGTTTTCAGGAAGTGGGTTGGGGCAGGGCTGAGAGGGCCTGTTGCCTAGCAAGGCTTCTGATTGGTCACTGGAGGTTTAACAGCAGCTGCCACCACAGCACAGCACAAACATCTTCACGGTGTGACTGAAGGTAAGCTGTGGTAGCCATTGTGTGGCTAATTCTACCTCCTCCAGCCATTTTATGGCTGCGTCCACCACCCTCTGTCAGACCTCCAAAGGTGCCCATGGACTCCGAAGATGCCAGATAAAGAATGGTGGAACCGCCACCCCCAATCCCATAAGGTATAAGAAGAGCCCTGCTGGATCAGCCCAGTGGTCCATCTAGTCTAGTAGGAATGTTCTGGGACTGGAATGACAGGCCCCAGAGTGGAATGACAGTCCCTGAATATAGGATGAGTGGTCTTCGACTGGAATGAGAGACCACAACATGGAATGACAGTCCTTGGGGGTAGTGGGAGTGTTCTGGGACTGGAATGACACTCCTCAGAGTGTCATTCAAGTCCAGACCACTCCTGCTTCATCCAGGGGCACTCATTCCACTCTGGGGCCTCTCAGTCCAGTCCCAGAACACTTCTGCTACCCCCTGGGGCTGTCATTCCAAGCTGGGGCCTGCCATCCCAGTCCCAGTGTAGTCCATTTGGGCCCAGAGACCTTAATAGAAAATCCATTCCACATTTTCTTTGCAACTCTACTTGTATTGTAATGTATTTCAATGGAGCCCATGGAAGTCAACTGGTATTTCTGGCTCCCATTATCTCTAATGGGCTTTGAAGTGTCTCCCATTGTTTCCAATGGGCATTCCTGTCCTTTCTTTTAGTATAGCCCCTCTTTCTTGTTCACTTCCTGCTCTCCCTAGACTTTTCTTTCTTCTCCCACACTGTTCTCAAAGCTCAAATGCAGCCAATTCCCTCTTCACAGAGAGAAAGACAGAAATAGGGGGAAAGAGAAAGAGGGAGAAAGACCCAGAGAGAAAGAAGGGTGGGGGAAGGGGGATACAGAAAGAGAGTGAAGCAATTTAACCCAAAACCAGAACCATCCCAAGATGAAGGTACTCGGACACCAGGATAAAGAAAAACTGAATTTAATGGTACCAGTCTCAGCCTGAATAAAAAGTTTTCAGAATAAAATTGCTGAGCCCCATTTTCATTTGGGGCCGGTCTTTTAAACCAAGGGGGTGGGGAGTTACAAAAGAGACCGGGGGTTAGTGTCATTTTTGTATATTAATAGTCATTCTTGTAAGCAAGGTATTCAATTACATTCTTCTGCATGTCAGTTACAATCAGAACAACAGGAATGTCTACTCCGAGCAATGTGCAAAATAGTGAAAGTTCCCACGGCTTTTCATGGCTAAAGCTATCTTCTGTAGTAGCCAGCAGTAGCGGCATAGGCATCAACTACCGGGGGGGGGGGGCTTGAGCCACCCTCGAAATTTCCCAGGAGTGGTCAGGCGGGGGGCGGCGGTGGCGGCGGGGACATGGTCCCGGCGGGCGCACGCGCTTTGCGTGTGCGCACAGAAGAGCCCCCCCGGAATTTCCCAAACTCGACACCCCTGAGTAGCGGGCAGAACAATAAGCATTTGTTTGTTTCTTCCCTCAAGCGTATGTGTGTAATGGAACAACAGAGAATCGTGTACTTGTGTTTCGGTCCTTGCGGTTTTGGCTTGTTAGCTAACTATTGCTCATTAGTATGGCTTTTTTCCCTTCCTTCAAGAGAGAGAAGGAGGAGGAGGAGGGCATCTACAGCCTTCCCACCCCAACCTGGCTCGTACACACAAACACACCCACTCTCCTGCCTCCCCCAACAGTGCTGGCTGCAGCAGACCCACGAGGGCTGCTGGGCAGCATTGCCGAGGGGAGAAGGAGAGCACCACAGCCTCCCCACCCTGGCTCTCTCTCTTACACACACACTCCCTCCTGCCTACCCTGACAGTCCCTGCCGGACCAACAAAAACTATCCCCACCAGCCCGCTCCTGGCCACCCACCCATCCCAAAACAGTTCCTGCCAGCCCGTGCGCACCTGGCCAAAAAAACACAGTTCCCACCAGCCCGCGCATGGGTGCACCAGCTGCCTGCAGCCCATGCACTCCTGGCTATCCATTCCCCCCCCCCCAAAAAAACCCACAGTTTCTGCCAGCCAGAGTGCATGAGCTGTCTGCAGCCTGTGCGCTCCTGGCCTCCCCCCTCCCCCCAAAAGTTCCCACCAGCCCACGCTGGAGCACACGAGCTGCCTGCAGCCCGTGCGCTCCTGGCCACTCACCCACTTTCAAAAACAGTCCCTGCCAGCCTGAAGGGAAAGGTAAGGAGTGCCCCTCTGCAACTTACTTTTCTTCTTGCACCTCGTGGCCCTACTCAGGGCCACGGGAAGCAGGGGGTGGGGCTTGCTGCATGTGCCCATCCCCTGGGCTTCTAACTCCCAGAGCCTAGCTGGTGTGCACTCCAGCAGGAAATGACCTCTGGCCTTAGGAAGGGTGGGGTTTGGGGAGGATGTGACATCACTTCTGGATGGCACTCTAGGAATTTCCCCTAATCTCTGTGGCAAGAACATAAAGACATGGGGAGATTCCTGAGCATCCCTGTGGAGCCCATTTTCCCAGCCATTCTTTTCCCTCCTGCCACTCAGTTTCTCAAGGGTGGGGGTACTGGGGCTGGGGGAAGGGGTTTGCAATCTTTGCGCAAGCCCTGAGAGAAGACGGGATGACAAAATACCTTGAACCAGTACAGTTGTCACCTACACTCAAATTGGTTTACTATTAAGGTGTATGAGGGTAAACAATTGGCTGCTCGGAGTGCGCCTCCCACCCGAGCGAGCTCAAAGCCCTGCTAGTATACACTAAATGACCAGTGTCCAGGGTGGAGGGTGTGTGTGTGTGTGTCAGAAACTCTGTTATCTTTTTGCATCAATATGGATTGACTTCTCTAGTCATATCTGAATTACTCACCTCTAGCAGATGCTGCTCAGATCTGGCAAGGTCAGAACACGGACTCATGCAGTGATGCAGCAGGCAGTCTCCTCCATGTGAGCCTCGAACTGTTTACCAAATGTATGTGTCCCAGTGCTCTAGCAGTGGCAAACAGCGGCTAAAGTAGTAAAGCAAAGACAGTCGGATTGAATAAACCCCGTCCTAATGTCAATGACAACCGGGGGACCTGATTGTTGCATCACCAAATTAAACCTGATGGCACGATTTTTACATAGCTGAGGTAGTGAGGCTGGAAGGTGGGGAGGGGGGAGAGTCCTTTGAGCAGATGCCACATGTTGAGGGTGACACCGAGTCATCAATAATCCTGTCGCTCCCTGGAAGCATTGGATGTCTTTCAACAGGGTAGCATTTACCAGTAGCAGCAGCTATGGATTCCGAAAGCAATCAACCTATCAAGGAAATATTAATTTAAGCTAATTCTGGTTCCCATTGGGTAGAAATTCAACATCTCATTGAATGCCTGGCAGAATTCAGATCTTGGAGGAGTCATGTTGTGCTTTAAAAAGACTCAGTCTTCAAAGAAAAACACTGTTTTAAATAGCTTTTAAAAAAATGAGTGCTTAGTTTCTCCCACCTGCCCTTCATTATGATATCAGGTGGCATTATTATATTTCAGCTGACTTCTCTAAGAAAATGCTATTCATTAAAAATAAGTGCGTATCAGGTTAAGTTCCTCACACTTCCCCAGTGAGCTCAGCATTTCTGAAGGAATAGGAAAAAAACCCTTGCAATGATGCTGGGAAGTCAAGTGATCTGAACCTCCCCACCAAGTGATCTGAACCTCCCCACCTTAAAATCCAACTACAGGTGACCAATCAGTGATCTTCTCTTGAAAACTTCTCTTGAAAACTTTTTTTTAAATCAAAACTCATTTATTCTCACTCACTCCCTGACCCTCCCTACAAAATTAGGTAATTCTTCTCTGCAAAATTCATCTTGAAATTTTAGTTGAGCCAGGAGGAACTCATTAGCATAACAGGCCACACCCAACAGCAAAAAAACTCATTAGCATATGAGGCCACAACCCTGACAGGACAGCTCATTAGCATATTAGGCCACATCCCCCATGTTACCCGAAGTGTGGTCATCCAGCCACACCCACCTTTTGCTTCTTATTCTGTTTACCTTGTTTGTTGTCAAAATGGTTTTGACAAAACCAATAAAATATAATTTTTTTAAAAAAGTTTCCAATTCCATACTTTTATTGATTAATATTATATTTATTTTAAAAGTAACAGTAACAGTAACATAAGCAAACATCTCAATAAACACTTTGGAACTTGGAAAACTATACTGAAATAATGAGATAAGTCTTTAAATCTAAGTTAAATTCATCCCTCCAAAAGTTTCCAAAATGCTGGCAGGTCACCAGTTGCCTCTGGGCTGCACAATTTCCCAAGGACTTTTGGGTCACAATTTTACATATAGAGGTGGAAAGGGAGAGGGAAGGTGTGTTAGCTATGGAAATTGGTGGCATCCAGATAATGTATGTATGTGCCGTTAAGTCACAATGGATTTGTGGTGACCCCAGGAAGGGGCTTTCAAGGCACCTTGGAAGCAGTGGTAGTTTGTAATTGCCTTCCTCTGTCTTTGTTGGAGATCCCTGATCCAAGTATTGACCCTGATAAGCTTCTGAGAGATTATAAGATTGAGCTAAACCACACCATTCCACATCCCAGCATCCAGACAGAGAGGGGGAAAAGGATGGAACAAGGTGGTGCATTGTGGAATGGGGGTGAGAGGATGAACAACTTGTTTATTTCAAATATTTCTGTCCCATCTATACAAAATCTTGCCTGAACCAATCTTATGTCCAACAATTATTCCCACCCTGGATTGGAATCAATTCCTAAAGGTTCCTATTGATAAAATCAAATCAAAATGAGTTCATGAAACAGACTGGTGGTGGTGATGGAGGAAGTGCTGTCAAGTCACAGCTGATATATGGCAACCCCCATAGGGTTTTCAAGACAACAGATGCCAATGCCTGCCCCTGCCTGGACTTTCTTGGTGGTCTCCAACCCTACTTAGTTTCCTAGATCGGATGAGACAGGCTAGCTAGCCTGGGCCATCCAAGTGAGGGCAAAAAACCCCCAAAACAGATTAGGGGAGCTTTATTTGGTTATCAAATTCCTAAAACAAAGAATCTTTTAGAATCCACCCCTCCCCCAGTTCCCCATTTCTCAGGCATCAAAACTTATTCCTTCTAGGCAAATCAATTATCTTCCTTCCTTGGGGATATGTTACACTATCAAAATCACCCTTCTGGATTCAGTGGCTAGGGAAGTCCTCATGTAGCCATGTAACTGGCAGACATGTGTGGAGCAGAGAATGCGGATTACATAGTCAGCTGGACAAGTGATGTTTAAGATATGCTTCTTGCAACCTTAACACTCAAAGTCAGCAGGCATCAATTTGGTCATAGGATGAATCTCTCCCTCAGCATGTCCTAGAGTTTATTTATTTACTTAAAATATATATCAGCTGTCTTTTTTCTTTACAGAGTTCAACAGCTTACAATATAGATAAAATATATAAAATAGGATACAGAAATACATAAAAACCAAAACCAGTTCTGAGATCAAATGATGCCTGCCTTACAGTGCAATCCTGAACAGAATTACAACACCCTCTTAAATCCACTGAATTCCTTTGGCTTAGAAGGCTGTAACCCTTAGGATGCCAACTGATCAAATGGAATTAGCAATGGCCCAGATCTTATGCACTGATGCAGTATCTCTCAGCATCACATACACTCTACAAATGCCCACTGGGTTTAACACTTGTACTACTAAACTCAGCAGAAAAGTCATTTGAATTAACAGCAATAAACAGGCATTGTTCTGGGACTGGAATGAGAGACTACAACATGGAATGACAGTCCTTCCACTCTGGGGCCTGTCATTCCATTCCCAGAATACTCCTTCTACTGCCAGGGGCTGTCATTCCACTCTCGTGGTCTCTTGTTCTACTCACAGAACAGTCCTGCTACCCCCAGGGGCTGTCATTCCACACTGGGGCCTGCCATTCCAGTCCCAGAGTAGTCTATTTGGGCCCATTTTGCATTTTCTTTGCAACTCTACTAGTACTGTAATGTATTTCAATGGAGCTCATGCAAGTCAGTTGGCATTCCTGGCTCCCATTATTTCCAGTGGGCCTTCAAGTGTTTCCCATTGTCTCCCATGGTCAATCCTGTCCTTCCTTTTAGTACATCCCTTTCTGATATGAGCAGTCAGAAACAGAAAAAAACTGTTTTCCTTCTTTTTAAAAATAAAAGCTAAGAAGAAACAAAGAGCAGGAAAGCTGGAGAAATCCAAAAAGGATGGAGGTGGGGAGAGAGGAGACAGGAGAGCTGGGTTGGAATCAAACTTTGCTGTTGGAGGGGGAGAGGGAAATGGAAGCCACATTTTTGCTTCATCTTTTTGGGCACTACAAATAGTAAGAACCTTGATTAGAAGATACATACTGTTTTTAATTCACAGTTTTTTTCTACTCCTCTCTCTTTCTCTCTCTGTCCGTACACACACACACACACACACACACACACACACACACACTCCACCTTTCTTTCTACTTTGGTGTTCAAAATAAAAGGGAAGGGGGGACGGCCACAGGAGGAGGGAACTCACCCCGTTCCCCAAGGATTTCCACATTTACAACACAAAAGCTCACCAGAAGAAGCAAAAGTTGTGCAGCCTGGAGGAGCAAAACTTTAGAACTGGCAAATAGCATCCTCTGCTAACTGCCATTGCAGGAAGAGTGCAGACTACATAGCTTAAAAAAAAAAAAAGCTCCGAGACCAAACAGCTTTTGGGTAGAGGACTCTGAAACTTCACCCCACCCACACACACTGTAGGGAAGCTACGGCTTGACTCCTGAGATAAGAGACAAAAGAGGGATTTCTCACCACCTAAGCAAGAAATGGCAGGCTGGAGAAGGAAAGAGCTGTGACGCCAGTGCTCTGCTCCGATTGCTGCTTCTTCTGGGTGAGCGGAGCAGGGCTTTTGGTGAGGGAGGGGTGGGAAGGGGAGGGGCAGGCTCGGAAGCCAGGAGGAAAGTCCAAAAATAGCCCTGCTTATGAAGAAAGAAATTTCAAAAGCCATAATAATGAGCCCAGACTAACTAACCCCCCATCTCTTCTGTAACTCCCCACCCCCTTGGTTTAAAAGACCGGCCCCAAATGAAAACAGGGCTCGGCATTTGAATAAATAAAATTCTGAAAACTTTTTATTCAGGCCAAGATTGGTACCATTAAAATCAGTTTTTCCTGATCCTGTCTGAGTACCTTCATCTTGGGATGGTTCTGGTTTCGGGTTAAAGTGTTCCAGTTAGCATTTTTGTTCTTTTGTTTTTCATACTTTCCCCCAAGCGAAGTAGCTTGGAATATAAAGCGTGGGGGAGCACGCGGGAAGGGCCATTGGGATCCCCCCCCCCATCTCTTCAATGGGCAAAGACTCACATTCAGAACTGCTTCAGAACTGCTCTGGAGTCCGGGGGGTGGGGGGTGTGGGGGGGGAAACGCCGATTAGAAGAGCTCCAGTTAAAGAGGAAGAACAGAATTTAGTAAAAAAATCTTAAGAGAGCAGAGTAACAAAATGGAGTATTATTTTGTTTCTATCTTACTTTATTGCGAATCATCTTAGTATATTAGTTTTGAAATGAAAATGAAATATATATATATATAACATATGGTTATAAGCAGAAGAAGATCTAATGGGAAACTATGGGAAACAGAGTTTATAATTGCAGTTGTACTGGAGTAATTTTGAGAAGTAGAAATATTTACTTAGGCCTGCCAACATCTATCTGACTTAATTAATGATTATAATTTACAAATGAAATAGTAGCAGAACACAGTTTGCAACCTGTAGTAGAAAATGTTTAAATAATGTTAATTTCATTTCCTGCTGTAATTGTAATTAATTTGTAAGATTTTGAAATTAATAAAAAATTTAATTGCAAATAAATAAATAAATAAATAACCATCTCATGATATGACCAAAGTACAATAGCCTCAGTTTAGTCATTTTCACTCCTAGGGAGAGTTCAGGCTTGATTTGATTTGATCTAGAAGACTCACTGATTTGTCTTTATGGCAGTCCAGGGTATCCGTGAGACTCTCCTCCAGCACCACATTTCAAATGCATCAATTTTCTTCCTGTCAGCTTCCTTCACTCTCTTGCTTTCACATCCATGCTAGAGCTACCTGACAAGCAGAGACAAGTGTTTGGATCTGCAAGGCTTTAGGTCTGCAAGGCAAAACTGACAAAAATGGGGAAATGGTGGAAGATCAAGATGCCCATGGTCTTTGACAATTTTACTACACCAAAGGTCCCCAGCATGGTGCCCAGGGGTCCTCACGGTGTCAGCCCACACCCTTCCTGGCACTGGCCAATTGTTTTTGGACAGTGGCTGTGGTCAGATGTGGCCCCTGCCTGGCGAGACTTCTGATTGGCTGTTAGAGATCGGATTGTCTCTGCAGATTGAAAAAAAGTTGTTCTGGCAGCAGCTCCATACGTTGTTGGTTCTATTCTCTTTTGCTCATTCTCTCATTGCTCATTTCCCACTATATATATATATTTAAAAACTGCTGTTCTCCCCTGCATTTGAGCTTCTCTCTCTGTATGTGTGTGGCTTCAGCTGCCACAGTCAACAGGTTGTGGCTGCATCTACCACACTGGGTCAGATTTCCAAAGGTGCCCACGGACTCAAAAAGGTCAGGGATTCCCGCACTGTGCTAAAGTTCTCTTCCCCCCACTTTTCCCACTGTGAGCAAAACTGCATTTCATAACTTCCCACTCATACCAATGGAGCTTACGCTTGAAAGCTTACAAGAAAGCAATGCCAAAAAAGCATCCCATTAAACAACAATACAAAGAAAGAAATATCTGTAAAAGGGGATGTCGCAGCAGACTTGTGGCCTGGCCCGATGATTTCTTCTGCGCCAGGAGCTTCAGGTTGACTTTTAACCATCTCTGCTCATCATTCCAACCCTTCCTTCTAAGCAAAGTGACATGATATATTAAAAATAACTGAATACTAATTATAAATACAATGACAATTATCAGTCTTAGTGCTCCTAGCCCCATTAGATGGCACCCAGTCTGGAACAAGGGAGAAGGAACGCAGCCCTCCCAGTCCCCCTCTGAGCCCCACCAATTCTTAGCTTCCCGACCAGTGATCTGATGAGAGCTACACACAGGCAGCAGCTGAGGAGGGTCACCAACTTTCAGGTGGAGGGTCATTTTACACCTCCCCTCTAAAGTAGTTTGACTGCTGTCTTTTCCTGTGCTGATTTCACAGTGGTGTGAAATTTCACTCCAGGGGGTCTAAATGCACTAATCAACAGCAATTGTTTAAAGCAGAATGAAGCCGGTTGCATACTAGCTTGACCACAGGAGGGCAATTAGTAGATGTGGACATTTCAGTAGCAGCACGGTTTCATACCGCACAGAGGTGTGGGCAGGATTTTTTGGAACTAGAATGATTCCAGCGGGAAAGTCAGATGTAAAAACAGCCGGAGTCTGGAGTTTTCCTGGAATTACAACTCCAGGCAATGGACACCAGTTCCCCTGGAGGAAAAGGCAGGTTCAGAGGGTGGACTCTGTGGCATCACATCCCCACTGGGGCCCTCCCCAAACTTCACCTTCCTCAGGTGCTACCAACAAATCTCCAGGACTTTCCCAAACCAGAGCTGACAGCCCTAATCCGGAACCATGTGTACAGCACTTGTCTGTGAATGTGACGTCTTCTAGTCCAGCGTGGCAGTTCTTCAGAGAAGCCTCCTTCTGCACTTGTAATGTCACAACCTGGATTGTGGCCAATGTATTTTGCATTGTGTTTTTAATATATATAAGAACTGAGGAGGCACATGACTACAAATTATGTGCCTATATGCATATGTGGGTGTGTATACATATCAGGCATATGAATATATATAATAGAATAGAATATCATCTATAAATCTAATTCCCAAGTGGCCCCCTCTGTGCGGATATCTAGATCCGTGCGGGGGTGCTCTTGGGGGGCAGGGAGATTTTCCTACACACATTGGGGACTCCCAACGTGTGCAGAAAAATCCTAAAAGTTAAAAAAAACTTTTGGGGGATAGTTAAATCCCCTGAAAAGTAAAAGCATTCCCTGCGCATGCGCAGAGAATGCTTTGGCCGTTGGGGCTTGGCAGGCGGCAGGCCTTACCACCACAGCTGCTGTCGGGGAGGGGAGGGAGGGGAGAAGGCTTGGCGCGCAGCGGGCCTTGCCACCACCGCTGTTGTCAGGGAGGGAGAGGTGAAAGCTTGCCCGGGGGGGGGAGGAAGAAGGCCTACTTGGTGCTGCTTCCTCCTCCTGTGGAGCTCCTCCTGCTTCTGCAGACCAGGAACTGTGGGGAATACTCCCCCCCATGCGAGTATCATGGGTCCCCCTTCTTTTCTATATTCTAATAGCCACTGTGTGATTCCTATGTGAATATTTATTTCTGCCAACAGAGGGCTCTCTCTCCCCCAACATTTTTTCCTACATTATCAAGCGCCTTCCTAGGTCTGCAGAAAAATCCAAAAAGTTAAAAAAAACCTTCAGGGACAGTTGAATTTCCCCCCAATATCTTTTGAAATGACCTCTGCAGGGATCTAACTCCAGGCATCAATAGTGAGAGATTAGAACATTCGAGGGGGGTGGGGGGAGGCCTCTAACTGGCTCTGTCAGTAAAAGGCAGGGGAAGGGCCCTTTTCTGGCCTCTTTTGGCCTTTGAGGGAGGGGGCCTAGTGGTCAGGCCCAAAAAGGATTGCCAGTGCCAGCCTGGGGAATTCCTAGAGATTTTGTGGTGAACTCTAAGGAGGGCTGGGTTTGGAGAAGGGAGAGGCCTCAGCTGGGTATAATGCCACAGAGTCCACCCTCCAAAGCAGCCATTTTCTCCAGGGAGACAGACGTCTGCTGTCTAGAGTCCAGTTGTAATTCTGGGGGGCCTCCAGGTCCCACTTGGAGGTTGGCAACCCTAGGCCTGGCAGCATTCTAGGGTTGCCAGGTCCCCCCTGACTTATATGACTCAACTAGGCTCGGCTGCTTGCTACTGTTCAGCTGCAGTAGGGCTGCCAAGTCAGCCCGGGGGCGGGGGATCCCCCGCTAAAGGGGTTCCCTATCCGCCAGCCAGCATTTGGCCAGCGGGGGAACCCCACCCCCGACGTCGTCCAGTGAGGACGACATAATGACGTCACCGAAAGTGACATCAGCATGTTGTGGGCGTTGCCAGGGCAACGCTCTGGCAATCGCCCCAAAACTCTATGATACCATAGACGCCCCCAACGTGCTGATGTCACGTCCGGTGACGTCGCTGGGTGCGTGCGCTTCGCGCACACACCAGGAGAAACTCCCGGCCAGAGGAGGACTCCCCCCCACCGGTGAGTTTTGAAGACTTGGCAACCCTAAGCTGCAGCCACCCTATGAAAGCCAGTGAGGTGCAGCAGTTAGACCTTCAAAGTAGGGTCTGCAAGACCCAGGTTCAGATCCCCATCTTGCGGTGAAAGCTGACTGGGTGATTTTGGACCAGTCACGTACTTTCAGCCTAACCAGCCTCACAGGGTAGTTGTGCAGATAAAAAGGAGGAGAGAATAATGTAAGCTGCTTTAGTCCCCATTGTGGAGAAAGATTGTAATTTTTCGAGGTAGAGGCTGTGGGGGAGGGGGTGGAGATGGAAAGCTGAAGACAGAGAGGTAGATAAAGATAGGTTGTCTGTTGGGTGGGAAGGAAATAGTGTTGCCAACTCCAGGTTGGGAAATTACTGGGCATCGAAGAAGTGGAGCCTGGAGAGGGTGGGATTTGAGGAGGGACTTCAGACCAGTGTAATGCCATAGACTCCTCCCTCCAAACCAGCCATTTCCTCCATGAGAACTACCATTGCCAGCCTCCAGGTGAGGAGATCACCCAGAATTACAACTGTTGTCCAGGTGACAGAGATCAGTTCCCCTGGATAAAATGTCTGCTTTGGAGGGTTGAGTCTATGGCATTATACCCTGCTGAGGCTGCTTGCCTCCCCAAGCCTCACTATCCCAAGGCTCCACCCCCAAATCTCCTGGAATTTCCCAACCTGGAGCTGGCAGCCCTGAGGTGAATTGATCTCTGCAGCTGGGAGATCCGTTGTGATTCCCAGCCACTGCTGCTGTGGGGGGAGAGGAAGCAGGCAGGAGGCTGGGAGAGTGATGGGGGCAGGAAGAGAGAGGGATGGAGTGGGGGGGCAGAAAGAGAGAAAGAGTGATGAGGTGGGGAGGCAGGAAAACAAAGAGAATTAAGACAGGTCAGATTTATTACAATCAATGCTAAAATCACCAACAAAGTATCAATTATCTTGGAATAAAGATTGCAACATTTCTCCGGTGGACTCTCCTTGGTACTCTATATGAAACTCCCCAAGTATGTCCTCCAGATCTTTGAATATTAAAACTCAAGCAACTAAATTACTTCTACACTGGTATTTTACACCTTTACAATCACATCATATAAATAAAGCTTACTCACCTTCATGCTGGAGATCTTGTGGAGAGATAGCATCTTACTATCATTGTTGGTGGACCTGTAAAATAAACAGTTCTGGATTAAAATTTTACATTCTATAAAAGAAATAACGAACATAGACTTACCTTTTTCACCTGCAATAATTTTATTGGACCAGTGGCTTGGAGTGGAAATTCCTAAATAATGCAAGATTTAATTTCAACTATGTTTATGGCTGCCAAATCAGTTCTCACTTCCAACTGGAAAAGCAAAAACCTTTTAATTACCCATCAGTGGCACATAAAAATGTGGGACTATTACACCATGGAAAAGATTGCGTTGTCAGTACCTCCTTATAATTCAAGCAAGTCACATGCCTATTTCTAGTCTAAATGGCTTCCATTTGTAGAAGCAGCATTTAATGACCAAATACCCTGTGATTCTATCCCAAAACGATATTTTTTATTTTGAAATTATTTCATTGTTTTAATATTAAAATAGAAAGTACTTTTCTGATTGTATGTTTTGGTTATAAGTGTTTACTTTGAATATTTTTAGGTTGTTATATGTTTTTCTTTTATTTTTTGAAAAATTACAAAGTGTAATACTGAATGTGAATTTATAGTATGTATTTCTACTCGTTATGCACTTTTATATATTTGAATTGAAAGATTTATAAAGGTTATAAAAGTTATAAATAAAATGTTTTTTTAAAAAAGACAGGTCAGAAAGAGAGAGGAAGTCACATGCATGGAGGAAAAATAGAAAGTAAGAAAAGGGGGGCAGAGGGGAGAAGGAGTGTTCAGATGGCGTGCTGGAGCCGGGTCAAAATGCCCAATCGCGATCACACTCACCCCAGCTCAAAGCGCACTCAGGCGGCTCTCTGGCGTCTACACAGGAGTGTGTGTCTGGACCCTTTTTAAATTTTTTAAAAAATTTTGCTGCTTGCGCATGCACATGAGCAATCACCTGAAAATACAATCACCCAACTCCATGACTTCCTTGCCCTGAGGGAATATGTCCCTTTAAACTTCTACCCTGAAACTAGTCTACGTGGCATCCTGAACGGAGAATTAGTGTCCTTTTTTTAAAAAAAATGGGGGGGGGGGAGTTGTATAAGCACTCATACGAATCTCGCCGACAGTAAAAAAAAATGGCTGCCAAAAAGTGGAAGCCAGAGGCTTCCGTGGGGGTGGCTTTTAAGACTTGGAAGTGGCTCAGCGATGGCTCTGCGTTTCGACTGGGAAAAGGCAGCTGGAGCCGGAAGAGGACGGCTGAGACCACCAGAGGACCTGGTCTCTGAAATGCAATGGTTTGAGACGGCATTTGGTCCAGTAGGTGACAGCTGGGGATGGGAGCCAGCTGTGGCTGTGTGAACCAGCAGATTTGAGCGGGCTCGAAGCATTACCAGCCAGCTCAAATCTGCGCTTGTGAACGCACCCAGTGTGAGAGAGGTAGGAGGAGAGGGGAGGAAGCAAAGGTGTGAGGAATGGGATAACCATCCTGCAAGTTTCCTGCGGGTCTCTACTTGTAAAATATTCTAATACTGAAGTCAGGGTATCTTTGGATACTTAAATCCGGTGGCCAGAGCTGTGAATGGGCAAGACAGATCTTTCTACAAACCTGAAAAGAGCACCGGGTTTGCAGAAAAATGTGAAATCTAAAAAAAATACATTGGGAGGTTTTAAAAGACCCCAAATGATACCTGTAGCACCTGTAGCTTTAAGCAATGGATTCCCTCACTGGCAGTTAAGCAATGGATTCCTACACAGCATTCCAGGCTGGGTTTGTGTAAGTAAACAGGCAGGGGGGCAGGGCCCTTTCTAGGCCTATTTTGACCTTTGAGGGAGGATTGATTGAGGTCAGGTCTGACTAGGGTGGCCAGCTTCAGAATGGGATATTCCTAGAGATTTTGTGTAGTCTGAGGAAGGAAGGGCTTGGGGAGCCTGGCAACCCTAAGCCTGAAAGAGGGTTAGTAAGTGTAGGAATATTGGTAATGAGACAGGAAACCTAGGTCTCAGTTCAGTCCAGGTGGATGCATTGTCTTGAACTTCATTATCAGAGACTGCTGAATTGCTGATTTCTCCATGCCTACTACCCCTCTGCATACAACACCTAACCCATTCATGCCTACTATGGTTGTTCACCTTCTACTGTCATTTGGCATCTGAAATCACTCCACTTTCTAATATATAGGACAGATGGACTCCCATTCTAGCTGTATCTGAAGAAGTGAGCAGTGACTCAGAAAAGCTCATCCCCTTCCACAAATTTTGTTAGTCTTTAAGGTGCTGAGGCACTCTTGCTTTTTTCTGTTCCTGACCTGGATAGCCCAGACTAGCCTGATCTTGTCGTATCTGGGAAGCTAAGAAGGGTCAGCCCTGCTTAGTATTTGGATGGGAAATCTCCAAGGAATACCAGGGTCTCAGTGTGGAGGCAGGCAAAGGCAAACCACCTCTGAAATCTCTTGCCTTGAAAAACCCACGGGTCACCATAAATCAGCTGTGACTTGAGGGCAAAAACCAACAACAAATACACACACGTAGTATTAGCCACACATGGCCCCAGTCAGTGGATAGCTAAATCTGTGGAGCAGGACCATGTGGAGGCTAAACTCCCCAGGTGTTCCAAAAAATCTGAAATGTTTACCTTTCCTCCAGATTTTGCAATTAAAAAGTGTGCAGACAACACACTTTGTTTCTAATGCAGCACACCATGGAGACACTCCAGACCTGCCCGGAACAGCTGCTGGGCTCAGCAGCTTGGGGCCAGCCACAGTGGCAGCACACACGGGGAGCTGTTCAGGGCCCAGCTGAGGCACTGGCACGTGTCAGGAGCACTTGGTGCTTGGTTGTAGTAGTGGTGCACATCGTGAACCACTCCAGCTTCAGCTGCAGTGGTGGACACCAGGATCCTCTCAGGGTCCAGCTGTGGTGGTGGCAGATGCTCGTGGCAGATCTGGGCTTAGAGCAACTCTAGACATCGCCAGTGCTGTGGTCCAAGGAGAGCAATTGGGCTTGGATGCACCAACTCATCAACAGAGGGGAGAAATGGGAATCCCCTGTGCAGTTTTTGTGGGCCCCCTTTGTATCTGCTATTAGCCATGTGTGGCCATTCTTCTGCAGATACTTACATCTGTGGATTGGGGTCACACCAAGGCTAAAGAGATTTTTTTGCACACGTGGGGGACTCCACAGGTGTGCAGAAAAACCTTAAATTAAAAAAAAAAAACTATAGGGGAATTTAAATTCCCCCCCCCCCCCAATACAATTGCATTGTTTGCACATACACAGACAACACACTTTGGGAAAGCAGCAGAGTGGGATACCGGCTGCTGCTCCACACCTGGTGGTGGCTGACACCAGCAGCTGCTGTGGGCCTGGTGGCAGAGGGCACTGGCACCTACTGCAAGCCAAGCCACAGAAGAGGATGTCAGCAGCCACTGTGGGCCTGGACACAGCAGCCACTGCAGCCACTGCAGGCCCAGGATCAACAGGTGAGGATGTTGGCAGCCACTCTGAGTGGTGGCTGCCAGGCTCAGTGTTGGCTGGTGGGGCCTGTAGCCTCACTGGCTTGGGAGGGGATATGGGATTCCCTCCCCACGTGAGTCTCACAGGCCCTCCACATTATGCACACTATTAGCCCCCCATGCCCCCCATTTGCAGATTGCTAAATATGTGGATTGGGGTCACACAAAGTCTAAATAGATTTTTCTTCCAGAATTCTGCAGAAAAATCTGAAAATTTAAAAAAAAGGGGGGGGGGTTAATTCCCCTGAAAAGTAAAGTAGCATTTTCTGTGCGAGTTACTACCTAACTGCTGCAGTGGAAGCAAAGCATCCTGGGGGCTGTACCAGGTTTGGAAAAGGTGGTGAAGCAGGCCGGGGCTGTGTCATGCCTGGAGGCAACTGCTGGAGAGCTCAGGGGCTGTGCCGGTGAAAAAGTGGGGGGATGGGATTCCCCCCCCCCCTGAGTCCCACAGGCCCCCTGTGTTGAAACCTCAGTGGTGATGGTGAGGGGGTAGTCACCGCACGTGAAGCTGGGAGCAGCACTGGGCTTGGTGGCATCAGCTGTGAGAGTGGGCGGGGCTCTGGAAGTTGCAGCCGGCCCAGCAGTGGAGGGAGCACAGAGGCCCAGCGACAGAAGCCTTGAGGGCAAAGGGGCTTCAGAATGCACCACAGGCCCGGTGGCAGAGGCCTGGAGTGGTGTTGGGCTTGTGGGCATCCATGTCGCTGGGGGGGGGGGGTCGTTGGAGGGAGCATGGCAGCCTGGTGGCGGTGGCTGCAACAGTGGTGGAGGCAGGAGCTATGATACTGGCAGGGGAAACCCCTTCCCTCTCTTAGCTGGCATTGGCTGGGGGGGGGGAGCAAGTTAAGAGGGGAAAAGGATCCCCCCCATGAGTATCGCAGGCCCCCACTTGTATATATGTATATATTTGCAAAGATAACCATATTCTTAAAATGGTGATTTTTTTGCATAAATAAATCTAGCATTATTTTATGCTTCAAAAATCAATGCAATAAAAACCTAATTAAGCAAGAAGCTCTACAATTTTTACAGAGACGTGTCAGAAGAAATATGGTTACCAGCCAAAGGCATGCCAAAATCCATGCACTTGCTTTCCAACAAAATGTAACATTATTGATTTTTCACTTCTGGGTTTGGGGTGAACCTTTCAAAGGCATAAATTTTGCTGCTAGCTTTACCTGTTCAGATCAAGTGTGTTATAGAAGATTTACAGCTGTGTGCTGAATTTTTTTAAAAATGGCTTTTTCATTAAATAATAAACCAAAGAGATTGCTTCAAGGAAGCATGTGTTGGCCACTTTCACAAAGCTCTAAATATTGTGAAGCAGAATCATCAGGCAGATTTGGACCTTCCATTCTTGAGAAGGGGAGGAATCCCACTCACGCCATGGTGGGGACCGGGGCCATGGTGGGGACTGGGGGGTGGATCCCATGCAGAGACACCACCTACAAGGGGCTGGGCGCCACTTCTTCTTCTTCCCGGCAAGGATGAGAATCACCCACGTTGTCTGTCTGCAGCAGAAGGTTTCAATAAGCAACAAGCCCATTTCTAGGGATGTGCACCTCAAAAAAGATTGGTATGTTTTAATCCAGATATCAGGGAGCAAAAAAATAATAATCAGTATTTCCAGTTATCCAAGTTCCAAATACTGATTTGGCATTCAGATCTAGGGTGTTTATTCCCACCCTGGATTCCAATATTATTTGGCCCTATTATTCCCGATGGGAAATATTTTTGAAGAGGGCTTTTTTAAAGAAATGGTACCAAAACTGCAGTGGAGCTCCTGGGGCCTACACATTAAATAACCCCCAAGTTTCAAGTGAATTGGACTAAGAGGTCAAATTCTATGGGCCCCTGAACAAAGAGCACCCAGCCATCCTCCATTTTTCTCAAAAGCGGGGGGGGGGGGGGATTCCATGCTTTCTCCAAGGCAAAGAATAGCCGAAAGCACAAGAGCAAGCAAAGGAACAACTGGCCAAAAGCCTTTCTGAGAGAAAAAACCAACAAGCCCAAAGAATCAATGCAGAACCGGGGAATCCCAGCAGAAGCATGGGACAATGGAGCATTGTAACACAACCAGTGTCAAACTAGAGAATCCAAGCCAATGTCAACCCAGAGAATCTTCCAAGCCAGACAGAATAGGAATGATTTGCAAGCCCAACAAATATGAAGTCAGAGAATCCAAGCCAATGTTCAACCTAAAATCTATGGCAATGTCAAAACAGAGATCCACCCCAAACCTCCCACAGACCAACTGGAGCAAAGAACACAATGTCGGAAGACTCATGGAACTAACTTAAAAACACAGAATCCAAACCAAATCAACCTGGCAGGCTGATACCATGCACTGGAAAGAAGACACTGACAGAGACACGCAGCAGTACTCCAGCAGGAAAATAACCGTTCTGAGAGTCTTAAAATGCTGGCTCTCAGGATTCCTGGTTATTCCCGGATATTTCCCGGATTTTTCAGGACCCATTTCCCAGTATCCCAGAAAATCCCAAGTACTATCCAGAGGCCCAATAGGGTATTTTTTCAGATAGATAGATAGATAGATAGATAGATAGATAGATAGATAGATAGATAGATAGACAGACAGACAGACAGACAGACAGACAGACAGACAGATCCAAATGCACATCCCTACCCATTACAGTCCATGCTGGAGAGGTTCTTGTCCCCCAGAGTTCCTTGACTCCACTGGTCAAAGCAGCTGACTCCATTCTTCAGTTGCCTTGTCCATTCCCCTCCCTGCCATATTGGGCATCACCTTCTGCCCTTCTCATTCCAGGGCCACCCAGCTCCTCAGAACCTCTTCCTGAAGATCCCACCCCAATGACTTGGTCCAGCCATCTGGTTCCATGCTCCACCCTCCTGGTTCATGGCCCCAGTCCTGTCTTATCTCTAGAAACAGTCTGTGGCTGCATAGACCACTCACGCTCACACTGATGTTGGCCACACTTGAACCACAGTCACTCAGCCCATCTTTCTCTTGCTGGTAACCCCAGCCTCCTTGCCACCTGCAACCCCTGTGGGGCTCCGAATGCCTTCCTGACACCACATAATCAAAATACTCTTTCCTTTCCACAAAACCCTTTATATGCCCCTCCTGAGCAAGAAGGCCCTCACTCTGGTTTTATACAAAATAGTCCATGCACCGAGGTTTTCGTTACCAACCACAAATGTTCACCAGCCTCTATCCAGTGCTGGTGAAAACAGGAGGTATAAACAGAGTAATGGAAATCCCACTGTCAAGTAGCGAATTTTCCAGCTCAATTTCCTGCACTTCTTCCAGCAAGGGTTCGAAAGTCTTTAAATGCAGCAAAACACATTTCTGGCTCCCAATCTGTTGTCATAAGGAACAGAACAGAATGGCCCTCCAGGATGCAAAAGCTGGCGATCCTTGGGGCAGAGCATAAATTTTCATGGAGAGATTCAGAATACCACTGCATCCCATTTGTACTTTTCACAGGGATTCCCACTGTGCCCCTATAAAGTCATGCAAAGCACAGTCTGACCCAATCGTATGGAATACAGTCATATTCTAACATTCTCCATTGTTTCAAGATGCAAAAATCTTCCTGTAAACAACCAGCAAGTCTTTTTCAGCTGTGGTACTCCCATGTATGTTGGAAGGCTTGCTAGCTTACGGTCCAACTGAAGAAAGTGGTGATTCCCCAGTGGCTCAGTGGAAAAGCTTCTGCTTTGCATGCAGAAGGTCCCAGGTTGAATCCCTGGCATTTCCAGTCAAAGAATCTGGCAACAGGTGATGTGAATTATCTATGCCTGAGAACCTGGAGAGTGGCTGCCAGTCTGAGTAGTAGACAATACTGACCTTGATGGACCAACGGTCTGATTCAGTTTAAGGCAGGTTCATGTGTGTGCAGGTATGAAGCACTGCTTTAGAGGAAGGGCTGTGGTTCAGTGTTAGAGCATCTGCTCAGCATGCAGAAGGTCCCAGGCTCCATCCCCGGCATTTCCAATTAAAGGATCTGGCAGTAGGTGGTGTGAAGGACCTGTGCCTGAGAACCTGGAGAGCCCCTGCCAGTCTGAGTAGTAGACAATGCTGACCTTGATGGAATGATGGTCTGATTCAGTGTAAGGCGGCTTCATGCGTATCTCCCACATGGGAAGCACGGCAGATTCACAATTGCCATTCCACACAGAGGCACTTGTAGTCATCTGGAAGCTCTTCTGTAGACAGGCTGTCTACTGGCTACCAAACTTCTTGCACTGGCATGAAAGCCTTTTTGCTTTTAAACTGCTCTGTTCATACAAATTAGAGCAGCCATCAGACAAGGGTTGTAGAGATCAACAGATCAAGAGATTTTCTAGCGTTAGCACAACAAGCTATTAGATTCGAGTGCAGTAGCACCTTGGAAACCCACAAGATTTTCAAAAGCTTAAGCCTTGAACCTCTTATTGGTCTGTAAGGTTCTACTGTAGACCAACCTGGCTACCAGTGTTCCCTCTAAGCTGAGTTAGTGTGAGCTAGCTCACAGTTTTTTAGCCTCTGGCTCACACATTTTTGTCTTCGCTCAGGAAGGAGGGCTCCAGAGCAAACCAATTGATGCAGTAGCCCACAACTTTAATGCCAGTAGCTCACAAAGTAGAATTTTTGCTCACAAGACTCCACAGCTTAGAGGGAGCATTGCTGGCTACCCTCTGGAGCCCAGGCTGTTGTGATACTAAGGCTGGGCAGGAAAAGGCAAAGTCCCTCTGTATTCTGAAAGGGCAGGTCTACTGGTATTTCCCTCTTCTATTTGTGGTGGTGATGCACAGTCTGAATCCCTGCCAGCAGCTTCCAGTCCTGATGAGGGTGTCCAATGGAACACTGCCTTTCGCGTCTCCAGGGGGAGCTGCTTCATTGCTTCTCTGTCCCGCCATGCCAGTGCGCAACATGACGCACTTACAGTGTGCACAAAAACAAAAGGAGCTTTGGAAAAAACCAAAAAAGGGAGATATTTTGGAAATGGTTATCTTTCACCCAATGTTCAGGGGTCGCCCCTCCCCCCAAAGAAAAAGCAGTCACTTATTCAGAGTGAAGACAATGCTGATCCAGGAGACCATGGCCCTCACTCTCAGGTGGCCCTACGACATTCTAATAGTCAGATCTGACGGGCTACATATTGTTTTGATGTCATCACATCCACTAAGTGATTTCCAAGGTGTCTGAAATGAGGATTCCCATGAACAAATCAACCCAGGTTTTTTTTAAAAAAAACGGGGACAAAACAGTAGCAGATTGGGAAACAATGACATACAACAAGCAACAGACAAGGAAATATTCCACACCCCCAGCACTACTTTCTTTCCAAAAATCAAAATGGATGATCGTTTGGTATAGCCTTACTTTAATAAAATTGAATCTGCTAGGAACTCATTCCTTATTTAATTTGCATTCCATTTGGCAAGTTCAAGGTAGCTAAAAAAGTCCGCACTATCTGTCCCTCTTGCTGCCTGGACTTTTGAATGGGGAATACAACACAGAGTGTATATAACACGCACACATTATGATACAGCTGTTCAGGCTTGCTGAATGAAAATTGTGTGTCTGCTTTTCGCAAATAAATGTCCCAAATATGTACCGGCAGTGAAGATGAAAGTGAAAATATCCTCCAAAATAAAGCACACGACTACTCATCATTTATATCCACATGCCCCACTATGTCTTGCAATAGGAGACCACTTTTCAGGCTTCCAAAGGTTTGGGCATCAATTCAACACAGAAAGATGGTTCACATTCCAAAAGCTACCTTAAGCAGTTCTGCTCAGGTCTATTCAATGGGCCTTACTCCCAGGAAAAGTATTCTTATGATTGCACTGGCATTGTCTCAGTTTCAGTTCTTAGAGTTACCAGTTAAAAGATTGTCAGGTAGTAGGAGTGAGAGACCTCTGTTCTTTTTGTAATGAGCAAACATTTGGAATCACTGGGCAAACATTTCATTGTACTTCATCCATCTTAATATATTTGTTTACTACAGTTAACATTTGCCAAGTAACCTCTGGAGTCAGCACAGTAAACAGCCCTGTTAGACTTTGTAAGGTCAGGCCATTTGGCGGTGTTGTTTCCCCCCCTTTTTTCTTTGCAGCTCATGCAAACAGCATTTTCACTTCATGAATAATTGTTACGACCTTTTGAATGAATTTTGTGTTTGTATTCAGGCTACTTTCCAAATGGAGCCACTCTGCCACGTTCAGCCCATGGGGATCACAGTTATTAGGAAGTATGGCACACACAAAGGGGGCATCTTGTCTGGTACGAGCATGTCCTGGGAGGCATACAGATGTCTCTCACACGTGGTCTTTTGCAGACTGGAAAAGCCTTCTCCAGCAGGCAAAGTCAGGGAATGTTCCTTAACCCCTCCCTGGACAGCTCTTAAGGGAGCGTCTACTTTTATTTTAAACGCATGATGGGAAAAGACTGGGGGATTTATGGAGGGTTGTATCCTGCCCCACCCTAACCCTGAAGGCTTAGAGATGGGCATTTCTGGAAGGAATGGAAGTCTTACATAGAGTTGCCAACCTGCAGGTGGTGGCTGGAGATCTCCTAGGATTACAACTGAACTCCAAGCAAAACAAATCAGTCCCCCTGCAGAAAATGGCAATGTTGGAAGGTGGATTCTGTGGCATTATACCCTGCTGACATCCCTCCCCTTCCCAAAATTTACCCTCCTCAGGTCCCCCTCCCCCCCAAAATCTCCAAGTATTTCAAAACCCAGAGCTGACAACTGTAGACTTGCATCAGTCATGCACTGGTATTCCCAGGATGCATGTCTGGCGGCACCTCAAAACAGTGTTCCATAATTATTCTAACCATTACCCTTTTGTGTGCCCTTCAGGTTACAGTGAGATGGATCCTACCCTACCACTCCACTGGACAACATTGGTTTGTTTGTTTGTTTGTTAAATTATGTACACTCCATCTTTCCTCTTATTGGAGGAAGAGTCACTTAAGTTGGAGGAAGTCTCCTTAGGCTGGAGGAAGGCTACTTGGAGAATGGTTGGATCCACCATATTGTTTACAAAAAATTATGGCCAATGGGAGCATTTCCCCCAAATGATGGGGTAGCTACCATTGCTGGTGGTGGTGATGGAAAGTGCCATTAAATCTCAGCCAAATTATGGTGACCTTGAAAGGTTTTCAAGGCAAAGGGCTTACAGAGGCCTGCCTCTGCATAACAACCCTGGACTTCCTTGGTGGTTTCCCATCCAAGTACTAACCAGGGCTGACCCTGCTCAGCTTCCAGGATCTGATGAGCCTGGGCCATCCAGGTCATGGTGCTGCAGTGCCCTTTCACTAGCATGCTTTTGACACAATCACTGCAGGGACATAAAGCAGAAAATGGCTATGCTGTCATAGCAGCTGCCATTTTAGGATTGCCCTGCCCACCAATGAAAGCTCGTGGCAGCAGGGAAAACAAGAGAAGTGCTTGGATGAAAAAGGACATATTGGTATTCTGCAAACCAACTAAATTAACCACCTATACCTATAAAACTGTGTCAGGCAAAAGATAACTCAATTTTAATTGGATATCCATCTGCAAACCTAAGCTGTCTACCAACATGGTCATGTTCCCATGTGTTTTCAGCCCATTCAATGCTTCCTGGTGCTTGATGGAGTGGTTTCCATTGTGTTGCTGGGTTTTTCACATCTTTATCATGCTGTCTTGGCCAGCGGTGAGATTTTTGAGAATATGATGGCCGATAGCCTAAGAAAAATAATTTCCCCTGAAGCAGCATGGGGTCCTTTTAAAGGGTTTGACCATGAAAATGGAATTTTCTTATTTCCCTGCTGACACATGGGGTTTTACGATTTGTCTCCAGAGCTGCGTCTGTCATAGTGTGTGACATAATACAATGAAGCTGTCAAAATGAGATGTGACAGGCCACCTAATGCATGGAGTCAGCAGGGAAATTTAAAAAGCTCTGTGTGTGTGTGTGTTAAAAATAGGAAAACAGATAAAACACAACTGGTAGCCATTTTTATTTTTTAAGAATCTCTCAAAAATGGGACCAGCTGTTCATGTCTCTGCATGTAGAGTTGGGGTTTCCAATTTTAACCTTGCAGCTAAGAGACACTCCAGCACCTCCCAGCTGCAGAGGGGAGAAGTGAATACCTCAGGCTGGGAAGCAGAGTTGGAAATACGGGGAAATTGGGGAAATGGTGTGCTGATACCTGGTGGACTGCTGCAGATGGTCATTTCCTTACTTATCAGTTACAGTGTACAGAGTGGAGCCAGCAAACTAACAAATCATTTTATCCTTTCCACATCCTTTTCTTTAGCTTAAACATATTTTTAAAAGCTTGTTCTCTCTGCTCAATAGGGTTGCCAACACTGGCTTGGGAAATTTCTGGAGATTTGGGGGGGTAGAGACTGGAGAGGGTATGGTGTAGAGTATTATGCCATAGAGAGTCCACCCTCCAAAGCTGCCATTTTCTCCAGGGGAACTGATCTCTGTAGCCTGAAGGTCAGTGGTAATTCTGGGAGATGTCCAGAAGGTTGGCAACTTTCCTGCTCAAGACCAGGTGAAATGATATTTTTCTCACAAACACTTCACAGGGATGTTGTGCAGATAAAGTGGGGAAAAGGAGAACAATCTAAGGCATTTGGGGTCTCCACCGGGGGGAAAGACAGGATATACACAAAGGAAATGAATATGTTCTTGAAACCAAAGGTATCAGTGATTGGAATCTGCTGATATACATAATATTGCCTTCAAAGAAAACATGGACAAACTGCCTGTAATAAGTCTTCTGTTGATTCTGAATGTAGCTCCCAAAATGTTATAGTCAGCCCACGATGATTATGGATGGGTAGCAAATTTATGAGTAAATCTCCATTATAAATGGCTATTGGGAAAGTGTTTCAGTAATATATGGAGGATATTCTGATTTGTCATGCTCTCCCTATGAGATCAGGGCAGTGTTTAAGGCAGAGGTGTTGGACTAATTTGTTATGAGGGCCAGATCTGACATAAATATCACTTTGTCGGGCCAGGTCACGTGTGCCATAAAATGTTACACAAGGTACCGGAGATACAAACTTTATAAAGGTGATTTTAGATGCTAGATGGCAATAGCAGGCATGATTGGATATGCAGAGGGGTGGAGATATCAGCATTGGTAATGAGACAAGAAACCTAGGTCTCAGTTTGGTACAGGAGGATTCAGTCCAGGAGGATGTAAAGAATAAATGGAAATAAGTCTGAAGAAGTGAGCAGTGACTCACAAAGACACATAGAAGAGAAGAAGAGAAGAAGAGATTAGATTTATACCCCGCCCTTCACTCACTTGGAGTCTCAGAGCGGCTTACAAACTCCTTTCCCTTCCCCTCCCCACAACAGACACCCTGTGAGGTAGGTGGGGCTGAGAGAGCTTTTTCCCAAGCTGTCCTTGAGAGAACAGCTGGTACAGAGCTATGACATACCCTACCACAATTTTGTTAGTCTTTAATGGTGCTACTGGACTCACTGTTCAGAATCTACAGTGGCTCCAGTGGTTTAGATGCTGAAATGCAGACCAAAAGATCAGTAGTTCAGCAGTTCAAGACCCAAGTGCTACATGATGAAGTGAGCGCTCATCTCTGGTCCCAGCTCCTGCCAACCTAGCAGTTCAAAAGCAAGAAATTGCAAGTAGATAAATAGGTACCACTTTGGACGGAAGGTAACAGTGTCCTGTGTGCCTTGGCATCTAGTCACGCCAGCCACATGACCACAGAAATGTCTTTGGACAGCGCTGGCTCTTTGGCTTGGAAACGGAGATGAGCACCACATCCCTTGAGTAGGATATGATTGGCTTTCGAGCAAGGGAAACCTTTACCTTTACCTTTACTGGACTCTTACTCTTTCTACCACTATTAGAATCCACAACATTCAAAAACCAGTGGGGGAACATTTTAACCTTCCAGGGCATTCAGTTGCTGACCTAAGAGAAGCAGTTCTCTGACAAAGGAATTTCAAAGGGAGATTAGAAAGGGAGACTGCTGAAATTCAACTGATCATGAAGCTCAAGACAATGCAGACTTCTGGACTGAATTGAGACCTAGGTTTCTTCTCTCATTACCAATGCCTGCTCTTGTTTTTTGGCATCTGAAATCACTTCACTGTCCAAGATATAAGAACAGATAGACTCACATTCCAGCTGTATCTGAGGAAGTAAAAAGTGATTCATGCAAGTTCATTCCTTGCCATAAAGTCTGTTAGTCGTTAAGGCTCTGTTGTATTTTTCTTCCCTTTCACTAATAAGGAATGCAAGCTGTGCTGTTAGGTTTCTTCCCCCCATGTGTTAGAAATGGAAAGGGGGATCTCTCCAAGTGCCATGGGATGGACTCTCTCTCTCTCTCTAATACCTGGAATAAAATGTTTTGGGGTCTAAACACAGGACTCCCCCCCCATCTGGAAAAAAAACATTTCTGTGTCTACACACAGGACTCTTCTCCCATCCCCATACCTGGAATAAAACATTTTTGGGTTTAAACACAGGACTCTCCCCCATACAAATCATCATCATCATCATCATCATCTGGCTTTATACCCTGCCCTTCACTAACCAAAGGAGTCTCAGAGCGGCTTACAAACTCATTTCCCTTCCCCTCCCCACAACAGACACCCTGTGAGGTAGGTGAGGGGCTGAGAGAGCTCTGACAGAAACTTCTCTTTTCCAAGAACCGCTGTGCCAGAACTATGGCTTGCCCAAGGTCATCCAGCAGCTGTAAGCTGAGGAGTGGGGAATCAAAACCGGTTCTCCCAGATTAGAGTCTGCGCACTTAACCACTACACCAAACTGGCTGTATATTAGCTTTGACTTTATGGCCACTACTGGACTAGGCTGAGAGTCTAGGGTGACTGTTCCAAGGGCAGCCAGTCAGTTACATGGCTAAGCAGGGATATGAATTCAGGTTTCCACAGTCCAAATGCGACCCTCTAACCACCACACACTACACTGGCTCTCAATCCTCCCTCTCACTAGCATGTTCTTGATATGAGCAGAAAGTAGGGAAAACAACAATGAAATAACCAAAGCAATATTTCAATGCAGCCACTTAAATATGCAATGTAAGAAATTAGTTTGCATTAGCTTAATGAGAAACTCAGTTTAATAATTAGGTTAATAAGGATTAGTTAGCTTTAGTTAAATAATTAGGATTAGTTGATAATAATTAGGATTAGTTTATTAATAACAGTAAGTTAAAAATAAGTTCTATTCTAAGGAGTAGTGAAATTATTTGTTTTACAAATAATGCAGCCATGTTCCTGCGGGAGGGAAGAGGCAGAAGGCTCTTGGGTGAAAATTAGCTGGAGGGAGAGCTGCCTGATTTTTTTTGGGGGGGGGAGCAGGACCAAGGGAAGAAAGGGACTTTGAGAAAGCAGAGTAAATGTGGAGTGGGCTATTAAAACAGACCTAGAACAAGTGGATCTGAATAACCTCTGCAATGTTAAAGCTAAAAATGTTAGTTTAATATGGGCATAGCCTACTGCAACTGGAGGTTTCTAATTGTGATCTGATCACCTCCGAATTCAGAGTTTCTCAGGGAGGCCAGGTCTCTAATTTTGAAATAAACCTAGGAACCATGGTGTGTAAGTTGAACCAAGTAAAATGCAACACTGTGCTAACAATCAAACTGTAATACTAATCTTAAATCTTGCTCATTAAATAGATTCAATAGATAGATTCAATAACACTACAAATGCTGAGTATAAATCCAAATCCAAATACACCATCAATTTTACACAGTTTCACAAAATAATGGTGATATATAAATGTACAATTCATAAAGAGGCTACCGTGCTCATAGATTCATACAAGTGCACCAAGTCAACTCGACAAGAGTGTACCTTCAAAAGTCCTTATTTTTTACTTTTGCAGATTCTAGCAACAGATGTATCACCCAAATATAAGCAGACGACAATGCACATTCTGGATGTAAGCTTGTTTCAAGAAGCTTTTTCAAGTCGTGGTTCTCATCCAAAACCTCAAGTTGATCTGGAACTGTCAAACAGAATGATGTCCACTACACATAATAAATAAGCCATTGCATTTTGAATATTACCCTGTATACAGCATCTTACTTGCTCCCCTTGCATATATATTCTTACCCAATGCCTTATTTCATTCAGGTACGGCGTTCCATACTGCATGAATAGAAGTGTGTGATGGCTGCCTTGTCAGTCTCCCAATCATGGCAAAAAGGTCCTTATAAGACTGCTTTTATGGTTCCGGCTTCCCGTGAGGCAGACGCTGGGAGGGTGTGCTCCTCCGTCTGTTCCAAAAAAACCCCGGTTTTCTAGGCTTTATAGTTTGCCTTTCCTCTAACTTGTGGGGTTGGGGGAAGCAGAGAGCTTGTGGTAGTTGAAGGGGGGAGTGAGGCAAAACTCCTCCAGAAATTACTTTGCTCTGAGCAGAGACCGTGGCGGTGTACCACTGATACCAAGCTTCAGTATTGGTATCGGATGGGAAAAGAGGGGAAGGAACCTTGAGGAGCTGAAAAATTTTATGGACCTGCAAAGCGAACTTCCAAAAGTTGAGTATACAATTCACTTATTTACTTAACCTTTTGTTAGCCCAAGTAAAGCCTAAATTGCAAAGACGACGGAAGAACCCCCCATAGGATTAAACGGCCAGGGGGGTAAAGGAGGGGGGGACTTAAAATGAAACTTAAGATAACGCTGCACTAACCGATATTTTTTTTGTGTGTTTCTCTGTGTGCCCGGGTGTGCCGGTGGTGTGCGAGGTCCGGTGGCCGGTTTTGGGGGCCTTGGAAGCAGTTGGAAGCGGTTGGAAGCCCCGAGGAAGGTTTTCTCCCGAGGAGCCGCGGAGTCGGGCGGAGTTGGACGGAGGAGTCACGGCGTCGGGCGGAGTGTGCAAACGCGGAAGTTGGAGGACGGTGAAGTTACGGAGCCTGCGGAGCCTGCAGAATCCAAGAGGAGCGGCTTGGGGAGACAGCGTGGAGACAGGGGAACGCAGTTTACACAGTTTACGCAGTTTACGCAGAGGAGCAGCGGGGGCAAAGAGTGCCAGAAGATTGTTGAAACCCGAATAGAAACGTTGGAGGATGGAACACCACTTCTGAATTAAACAGTAGGAGCTGAATATAGTGTGGACTGGGATTATTGGGTGGTGGGCATCAAGAAGAGCAACAAACACTATAGTAAATAAGTCTTACCCTACCTTATAAATCCACATTAGATTAAACTGAGTGTTGTTTTCTGGCAGAGTGTTGTTGAAGTGGTGATATCTTTAAATGACCTATTAACAAAATTAATTTCTACTAATTTATTGTCATTAAATAATTAATTATTAAATAACTGAGTAATTGTAATAAGTTAAGAAGAATTAACTGTTATATATTGATTAAGTAGTTTCTTTTTCTTTTCTTCTTCCCTTTCTCTTACTGTTTTGTGATTTTTGAGTAAGTTAGTAATAAGTCTTATTAATTAATATAAATCATTAATCAAATAGATGTTATAATATTGTAGTGTTGCAAATGTTAGGAGGTTGAGGCTGTTAGGGGACTAATTAATAGGGAGGGGATTTGGAGGCTCTTCCATAAAGTTAATTAGGGTCTATGATTAATTATTTAATTGGTTAATATAGTTCTGATATAGGGTTAAGGGGATCTGTAAAGGCCTGATTAGGCTAACTTATTTTGTTTTTTGACCCATTGATTAATTTGAAACAAATTTGAAATTGATTAATTACTTGGTAGAGTTAAATACACTTTAAATTTAAATTAATTAGTTAATTAATTAGTTAAAAAGGAGAGAAGGGTAAATTAGTTACTGTCATCTAGCTTTAACTAGATAATTTAATTAATATAAATAAAACTATTAATGGCTAGTGGGATCCCTGGGGCGGCTAGGAAGGGCTCAGCTCCTTCTCCCTCTCAGACAACTATAATTGGACAGATGAAGTCAACGACGAGCAACCCAGGATTATCAGCGAAGAACATAAAGGCTATGATTGATGACTCAGTTTCAGCAGCCATCAAAGCAGTTATGGAGAACACACTTCCTGTGCTAATGGAGAAAGCAGAGGAGAGGATACCAGTTATGATTAAGAAAGAATTTGAAATATTCTACAATAAAATGGATGAGATGAACACACAACTCAAGGCTGAAGTAGAAGAAGTCAAAGCGCAAGTGATACTGAATAAGACAGAGTTACAAACAGAGATCCAAACCCTAGCAACAAAGGGGAGGCAAACCCACGCCAGAATAAGAGAAATGGATTTAGATTTTCAAGAGTGGAAGGCAAAGAATGAGAGATTGGAAGATTCAATCATCATCTTAGAAATGGATAAAGCGGCGCAGATTATTAGGTGCCAAAATATCCCGGAGAATATAGGAATTAATCTCAAAGAGGAAATGGCGGAATTAATAGCAGATCAATTTAAGATTAATACTAAACAAGAGCTGCTGATGGAAATGGACAGAGTGTACAGAAGAGGAACAGCACACGCCAGAAAGTACAACACCCCTAGAGAAGTACATATAAGATTTCACAGAAAAGAAATGAGAGACAAGGTTATGAGAGCGTCATATGAGAAACAAGTTAAAATCCAAGGGGAAGACATCAGGTTTTTGAAGGAGGTACCGTGGCGGGTAAGAGAAAAGAGAAGAGCATACCAGTGGTTGGCAAGAGCGCTGCAAGACCACAAAATAGAATATAGGTGGCTTGTCCTGGAAGGTCTCTTTTTCGAATACAGAGGAAGGAGACACAAGTTAAATTCCATCTTTAAATTGGACAATTTTGTGGAATCCTTTGGAACAGAACTTGGAATATATGACGAGAGGGAAGAGGATGAGGAGGAATCTTCACAATCAGAAAAAGAAGAAGAGGTGGGCAAGGAAGATAAAGAAGAAGGGAAGAAGAGTAGAAGGAAAGGAAGAAAAAAGGCTGTAAGAGGGGAAACACCAATCTCACCACAAATCCAAACAAGAAATCAACTAAAAATACGCCAGAAGGATACAAAAAATCAGAATGGAGCCGAGCCTTAAAGAATTTAGGGTATTTTCCGTAAACATAAATGGTCTTAATGCCCCACAAAAAAGAAGGCACACATTCCATCAATTAGTTAAAACAAAAGCTGAGATAATATGTCTCCAGGAAACTCATATTAAAAAGGAACATGCAAAACATTTGAATTGCAAAAAGTTAGGATTAGCCTTTGTTGCTGCAGATGAGATGCAAAAAAAAGAGGGGTAGTAACTTATGCTAAGGAATCTCTAAATCCGCAGCTTGTGTTTGCTTCCAAAGACGGTAGAATGGTAGTTGTTAATGTAACTAGGAACGGGAAGGAATATATTATAGTAAACATCTATGCTCCTAATGCCAATCAAAGTCAATTCTACAAGGAACTAGCTGAAGTATTGAGGGGAAAAAATATGATAGAATTTGTGTGATCAGTGACTTCAACGCTGTGGTAGATAGAGAATTAGACAGGAAGACCCAGGTTAAATCCGGAAAAAAAAAATAATAAAGGCCAAAATTTACCTGAGATATTTTTTCAATTGGCTGAAGAACAGGATCTTTTGGATGCATGGAGAACTAAATATAAAGATAAATTGGCATACACTTTTTTCTCAGGTAGACACAACTCTTGGTCAAGAATAGACATGGCATGGATATCTAGGTCTATAATAATGGAAATGGTGGATTTTGAGATTTGTCCCTTAACATTTGCGGATCACAACCCAATTCTGTTAACTCTTAGGGAAATAAGGAAGGCCTCTAGATGGACCATGAACAGGTATATTCTAAAAGGCCAAAACTTTGTGGAATCTTTAAAAGGGGATGTAAAAGAATAATTTAAAATTAATATTCAACCACAAACTTCTCTTAAAACAGTATGGGATACCTTTAAAGCTTACATAAGGGGTAACTTAATTAGTTTTACTATTTGGAAGAAAAAGCAAGAAAACAGGGAATATAAAAGTTTGGTTGAGCAAATAAAAATAGAAGAAATGAATAGATTGAAGGGGAAAGGGGAGCAAGAAACGAAGCAACGAATACAATATAAACAACATGAACTAAACTTATTATTAAATAAAGAGGTAGCGAAAAATATAGAATATAATAAGTTTTTTTTTTAAAGCGCTAATAAGCCATCAAGATGGTTGGCTTATATGTTAAAAAAGGAAGAGGGAAAGAAATACATAATCGCTTTAAAAGACCACAAAGGAGAAAATAAATACCTGTTAAAAGATTTAAAAAATATAACGGAAGAATATTATACTAGTTTATATAAACAAGAAAATAAAGAGGAGAACCTGAGTAGAAATTACCTTAGGGAAAGAACAAAAATAAATAAATTGTCAGAAGAACAAAGAAGATGTTTAAATGATCCAATATCAATATGTGAGGTGGTGGAAGCCATCAAAAGACAGAAACCCAACAAGACACCTGGACCAGATGGTATTCCAAGTGAATTTTATAAGATCTTTGAGGGACAAGTATCTTTAGTATTTAAAGAATTGGTGAAAGAGATAGGCAACACAGGATCTGCCCCAGATTCCTGGAACGAGGCGCTAGTTGCATTAATTCCGAAAGGAGAGGACAATCTAGATAATATTAGTAATTACAGACCGATATCACTTTTAAACGCGGATTATAAAATCTATGCTAATATTCTTGCAGAAAGATTTAAAAGACTACTGTCTCAGATCATTAGTAGTGACCAAGTAGGCTTTCTGCCAAGTAGACATCTAAGAGAGAATTGGAGGACATTAATTAATGTGTTGGAATACTACGAGGCGCATCCAGAAAAACCTGCTATAATAATGTTTATGGATGCAGAAAAAGCCTTTGATAGTTTATCTTGGGATTTTCTAAAGGCTAAGTTAGTAGAATATAATGTGGGAGATAAATTCGAAACTATGATCAAAGCAATCTATACTAAACAAACAGCCAGATTACGAATAAATTCTGACATCACAAAAGAGATTAAGATTGAGAAGGGATCAAGACAAGGATGTCCCTTATCCCCATTATTATTCATATTCACATTAGAAACACTTTGCGATCAAATTAGAGAGGATAAAAACATTAAAGGCCTCAAGAATAAAGGGCAAGAATATAAGATCCGTTCTTACGCAGATGATATAATGTTTATCTTGGAAGAACCAGAAAACTCGTTAGGCAGACTGTTGGAGGTAGTTACAGAATATGGGAAAGTCTCAGGTTTAAAAATAAATCTGAAAAAAACAAAGATGTTGTCAAAAAACTGGCCTCTTCAGGAACAATTGAAGGCTCAGAATAAATATGGAATTGAGATTGTTAAAAAAGTGAAATATCTCGGAGTTGTATGTACGAATAAAACCAGCTCATTGATAGAAGATAACTATGATACCCTGCTAAAAAAAATCAAAAAAGATCTTGATAACTGGAAAAATCTAAAGCTTTCCTGGTTAGGTAGAGTGGCCGCGATTAAAATGAATATTCTCCCAAGATTTCTGTTCCTGGCACAAACAATCCCATTATTAAAAGAAAATGCAAAATTTTATAAAAAAATTAATGAACTCACCAGAAAATTTATTTGGTTCCCTAAAAAACCCAGGGTAAAATGGAAGATTCTACAAGATCGGAAGGGGGGATCATCCTGCCAAACTGGGAGATATATGGGAAAGCAGCGGCTCTACTTTGCCTGAGAGAGTGGTTGATGTTGGATAATAATAGGATCTTGGCACTAGAGGGACATGATCTCTATATGGGCTGACATGCATACATATGGTACAACAAACATCAGATCCATACTAATTTTAGTACGCATACTTTAAGAGCTGCACTTCTGAGAAATTGGTTATCGATAAAAGAGAAATTTATATGAAAACTCCTAGGTGGGTCTCACCATTGGAGGCTTTTGTAAAACCATAACTTGTAAATATAAAAAATAGGGTAACTTACGATAAAATATTAGATAAAAAGGGTGAATTAAAGACCGTTGAACAAATTTTAAAAGAAACAGATGTACAATTATCTTGGTGGGAAGCTAATCAAGTAATTTCTAGATATAATTTAGATAGAAAAGTCGGTTTTGAGATGACCCCAAACCAATTAGATTTAAATTGGATGAGTAATAACAAACTTAAAAATAACTATAAGATAATCCTAACTTATGAAATGCAAGAAGAGAAAGTAAAAACTACTATGATAAAATGGATGGGAGATTTTGGCTATAATATTCAAATTGATCAGTGGGCAAAAACATGGAGATCAGTTAAATTTTTAGGGGCGGTAAACTATAAAGAAAACATCTATAAATTATTTTACCGATGGCATTGGTCCCCTGATAGGCTCCACAAATGTTATAAGAACGTATCAAATAAATGTTGGTTGTGTGGTATCGAGGTTGGAACATACTATCACATGTGGTGGAATTGTAGAAAAATGCAGGGATATTGGGTAATGGTAAATACGATGGTCAAAGAGGTGTTGGGACTAGATATCCCTTTACTACCAGAAATTTGTTTGTTAAATATATTTCCAGAGGGAATGCTGAGAAGTGATCAGAAATTACTTGTATATATTTTGACGGCAGCTAGGATATCGCGGGCTAGAGCATGGAAGGCGGCTACATTACCGGGAAAAGAAGTATTGATTGCCAAACTGTTGGAATGGGCAGAACTATGTAAGCTAGGCTTTTTTAAAAATGCAAATGTAAGGACAGACCCAATGAAGTCTTGGTCCAAACTATATGCATGGTTGAGTGATGGTGAAGGGCTCCAATAATATGTAAATGTTAACCCTAGAGAATTGTATAAATGTATAAAAACTGCTAAAAATAAATTTATTTTTTTTAAAAAAGACTGCTTTTACGATATGTTGAAATATGTCTCCCATTAATTGAATAATCTCATACAGCTGGCCCTGCTGATCATCCGTTACTGAGCAGAATCTAAATTCAAATCATTAATTTTAAAGGTACAGTGTAATTAAATAACAAACCATTCCATTTTAAATAAAAGGAGAAAAATCCAGATGCAAGTTTAAACCATCAGGTGTGCATGTGCTCAATTTATAAATCCAGTTTACTTTTTTTTTTTTAGCGAAACCTTAAACACATTAGTAGCATTAAATGGGTGTGGAGAATATTTAAAAATAACACAAAACCTCATACAATCAGGGGCATGATTTTTCACAGGAAAATAGGCCATAGTGGGAGCTTCAATGATTTTATCCCTAATACGAGATTTATGTTCAAGAATTCTAGTTTTTACCATTCTCATACTGGTCCCAGCATAACTCATATCACATGGACATTTGACCAAATATACACCCCCCTTTGAATTACAATTGGAGAAATGCTGTATCTTTATGGTGTAACCATCCCTCGGGTTTATAAATTCTTTAAGTTCCATCAATAATGGACAGGCTGCGGAAGCTCTATATTTAAAGTGCCCATGCATCCCTGAATCCCCACTGAGGGTTGTTTTTACATAGATATCCAATCTAATTATAAGATCACAAATGCTTCTCCTTTTTCAAACCCAAACTTTGTGGAGATCCGCATCCTGGTACTTCCGAAATAATATGCCAGTGTCTATTAATAATTCTTTTAATTGAGTTTGCTGACCTGGAATACTGGAAAGCACATATTATTGCTTTCTCATCTGAAGCGTGCTTCTCTTTGAGTGATGTTTTTCTATCAGCATGCATGGCTCTACTCTTAGCATGTTCAACTATTTCTGACAGATATCCCTGTTCTACAAACTGATTGTATAATTTCTTACTTTCATATTGGTAATTCTCATTCTCTGTGGAGTTACACTTTAGTTTAAGAAACCGCCTGTATAGTAGATTTTTTTCGGAGATGGTGGGGATGAAAGAATTTAAAATGAAGAGAAGAATTCTTATCAGTTGGCTTAGTATATGTTCTGACCTCTAAGATATTGTCATCATTTTTATACACTACTGTGTCTAAAAACATGATATAATGTTTATCATAATTACTCTCAAATTTGAAAGTATTATATAGGGTACTTTCCCATGTACAAAAGTCCTGTATTTTATCTATATCAGCAAAAATAATGAAGATGTCATTAATAATCATTTATACATTGATAGGTCTTGATAAAAATGATTTATATTCACGATCATTTTAAAAAATTGTTCAAAAGAGTTCCTAAATAAATTGGCTATGCTTGTCAAGTTGACTTGGTGCGCCCGTGTGACTCTGTGGAGTGAACCACCAGTGACGCAGCAAAGTCATCACATCCTATCACCAGGAATGCTCTGATATTTGGGCAGAAACTCTATAGTAGAAGTCATTTTTACCATAGAGTTTTTGCCCAAATACCAGAGCACCCCAGTGTTGCTGGTGATGAGATGCCAGAAGTGTGTGCCAGAAGTGACATCGCTGCATTGCCAGCAACACAACCCTAGGCTTCCTTTTGCTCCCAGTAAGTCCCTTGCTGGTCTGCAGATCAGCACCAGGGGGAGGGTCCCCCAAACAGGTGATTCCTCTCCCCCAGGGGGAGATCATGCACAACTCTAAATCAGCATCTTGGATGGAAGCTCTACTTAGCAAAATGCCTTTTAAAATGAACATGTTTAAAAATATTTTCTTGCATACACGTAGCTTACCCTCAATCACGTAGTGAAGATCTTTGTGATGTGGGGGCAGCTCCTGCTAAAGAATTTCTTCTTAATCTGCAGAGCCAATCAGATCTCCATCGGCCCATCAGAAGTCCTGACAGGCAAAAATCCCACTTGGCCACTTGCACTTTCTAAACACGCTGGCCACACACCAGGAAAGGAGTCGATGGGTGCCATGGACCCATGGAGACCTGGGTGGAGACTCCTATTTGGTCATTCCTCAAGCTGTCAATTGACCCAGGATTCCTTTCAGTAGAGATCAAGGCTCTGCTGAGCAAGGTTCTGCTGCACTTTGTGCTGTGAAAATGAGGTGGCTAAAGGAGAGGGAAGGAAACCTCACAAGCTGCTAGACTTGCCACTGCCTTGACGCAAGATCAGCAGCCTTATTTCCACTGCATCTGCCAGGCAGGAGTTAAGAACATTGCCAGAGCTTTTCACAGGACTGGCTGAACATTCATTTTGCTGCTGCTTTTTTCAAAACAACATGCAATGGGATATTTGCTTTGGACAACAAATGCTTCTGCCATTTGTTTTCTGCCCGCAGTGCCAGCTGTTCCTTATGCTCCAAAACCACTACCAGGGCCAGCCTTTATGGCTCTTATTATGGCATACTTGATCCAGGGTAAGATTGTCCAAGGGGGTAATTACTCCCCCTGTGGTTTTCCTCACTTTAATAGACACTTGTTCTTCTGCCAGAGGCCATTGCTGTTGCTATTACCTGCAGTGCCAGGATATTTGGAGTTATAAGCCATATGGCAATACATAAAGCCAAGCTATGAGAGTCGTGGAAACTGCAGACTAATCAGCACGGGGAATAAACTGATCTTCAACAAGCATGATCTGTGCATCTGATACAGGGACTGTTATTCCACTCAGGGTGCTGTCATTCCAGAACACTTCTGCCACTCCCTGGGGTTGTCATTCCACTCTGGGGGCCCTCATTCCAGTCTCAGAACTCTTCTGCTACAGTAGCTGTCATTCCAGACCAAGAATACTTCTACTACTCCGCAGGGCTGTCATTCCACTCTGGGTGCTGTCATTCCAGTCCAGAGCTCTTTTTCTCTTTTGCTATTCCCACGGGCCGGTCAATCCCCTTCAGGGGCTGTCATTCCAACCCCAGAACACTTCTCCTATTCCCAGGGGCCATCATTCCACTTGGGGGGGTTGTCAGTCCACTCCCAGAGCACTAATTCTAATTCCAGGGAACCCTCATTCCACTCTGGGGCCTGTTATTCCAGTCCCAGAGCAGTTTTTCTGGGCACAGGAACATTAATCCATTCAGAACACGTCAATTCATGAACCACAAACAAGCCAAAATTCATCACGAACGTAGGTTTGTGAGCCGATTTGTGCCCATCCCTACCTATAGATTACTTTGGTATGTGTCCTGCATCCAAGGGAGGCCCATGGGTTTTGGGTGCCCTAGATGTATTGGGATATTTGGTTAATATAGCTGAGTTTTGCCCAGTCACAGGAATATGGTACTGTGTGCAATAAATAAATCTCCAAAGGTATATTACAAAAAAGGTAAACTTTTTAGTGTCATCTGCAAATTTAATGAGTAGCCCCTCCACACCCTCATCCAGATCATTTACAAAAATATTGAAAAGTACAAGGCCCAGAACCAAGCCCTGTGGGACCCCACTGGACACCTCCCTCCAGTCAGATGAAATGCCACTGACAACTACTCTCTGAATGCAATTCTCCAACCAGTTCCCCTCCAACCAGTTCCCTATCTACCTAGCTATTCTACATTCCAGTCTACAGTCCTCTAGTTTACCCATCAGAACATCACGGGGAACCCTGTCAAAAGCTTTACTGAAATCCAGGTTAACAAAATCAACAGCATTACCTCGATCCAGTAAGCTCATCACTTGATCAAAGAAGGAAATGAGGCTAGTCTAGCAGGAGAGAAAACCTATTCATCCTTCGAGTGATGTAGCAACCCTCAATGTCCAGGCATGCTGAGTCACTCACTCCGACAAGGTAAACTATGACTTTAGTCCCTCCTCCACCATTTAACTTTCTGTGGCCCCACCAGGGGGAAGCAGGACATCATAGTTGACTTCCATGGTTAGCAGAGACTCACCAGACACCAATATTGTTCTTTAATTGCCTTAATTTATTGGACATAGCAAAGTCCACACAGACTTCCTCACAAGCACAGTTCTCTTCACCCTTCTGCCCTTCACACCTCAGGGGCTGAGCTGTGCCTTTGCCTTGGGGCAGTTCCACCAGGCCTGTCTCAGTGTGGTAGCTTTGTCTTCCTCCAGGTCCTCCTTTAGGTTCCTCTTTCCTCTGCACCCCTTCAGCTTTGCTCAGCCAACTTGCACTCCTGACTTCCCCCATCTCTTCTGATATTGCCCTTTTGATCCCTGGGGCTCCACCCATGCTGGTCAAGCCCAGCTCCACCCCTTCTCTTCTCAGAGTCTTGTTGCTCTCTTAATTCCTTCCTTGCCTTTCCCCACTCCAGCTGGGTTTGCATAAGGCTGCTACTGTCTTTTTGTGAGATGCCCTGCTCTATTCTGGAGCACCGACTGCCTTTTGCCCAGTAAGTGGAGCCTCCTCTGGCCTCCACTGCTGCCTTTGTGCCATACGTACATACACAAACACAATGAAACATCAGCCAGTGTATTCCAAGGGCAGCAGTTCCAAACATGCTTGTATGAGTGTGTGTAAAGTGCTGTCCAGTTCCAGCCAATTTATGGCAACCCCAGCAAGGGGCTCTCCAGGCAAGTGAGAAGCAGAGGCGGATTGCCATAGCCTTCCTCTGCAGAGCCTTCCTTGGGGGTTTCTCACTTAAGCAGCAACCCTGCTTGGCTTCCAAGGTCTGATGAGATGGGGCTACATCATGCTGCCTCCCCTCCCCTCAAGCACACTTACCTGGGTTAAATCCCACTGCATAGAGTGGGACTGACTTCTGGGCAGGCATGGTAAACAAGCACGGGAGGAGGGTGGGTTCCGATCCCTCTCTGCCTTGAACTGCGGACCCTCTGGGCTGCCGGTGGCCCTCTAACTCTTTTGCCCCACCGCCCTAGGAGGTCGCCTAGGCACCTAGTGGCATGCTCCTGGGAAGGCCCCATTCGTTTCAGTGAGGTCTGCTCAGTAGGACATCCTGACCTCTTGCCAGCCAGAGAGTCTTCGTCCTGGGCAGACTGAAGCAGACCCAGAAAGCCTCCTCAGTTTACTGAGCTGCACCCTTGAGAAGTGTGACGGAAATGATGATTTGGCAACTCCTGGCTTTTCTGGCCCTGAAAACAAAAATGAGTCTTGTCAGGTGATCCATCACCATTTTTTTACTTGTCCCCAACACAGCGAGACCAGTCTTCCTATTGCTCATTCTTCAGGTCAATAAACATGTCCTTTTGTGTGCAAAAAGGCAAGAAATTGCCGGGAACCAGAAGTCATATTTGGAATGCCATAAATAATGCCAGTCGCCTGTCAGGCTGTCAGGGTGACACAATTCCATCCAGGGCCGGTGCCAGGTTTTTTTTTTGCACACTAGGTGAGGCTACCTTCTGCCACCCCCTCCCCCCCCCCCCCCCGGTGCACCCACCAATTTTCAAACATAAATGCATTTTAGGAAGAATGAAAAACACAAAATTTGAAATTGCCAATTTCATTTTTTTAATTGTGAGAACAAGTAATACAATCTCTGATTTTCTCGCTCAAACAGAAAAACACAAATCACAAAGCATTTTGAAAAATCCTGTTAATTGTGATGTTGAAATTTAAGTCTCTTTAATGTTTCCATTTCAGGCACCTCAGAATCTCATTTTGCGTGCCTTTTCTTTAGCAAATTTTGTCACCAATTGCTTCAGGTCAAGCGCTGATGCTTCAGCATGTTAAATTGAAATAGTTGCCAAACCAAGCCTGCGGCCACATGAGTGAAATAATCCGGAGGAGAAGCAAGGCTATTTTGCCCCGGAGCAATTTGCCCTGCAGTTGTGCGATCATACAGGTCTGTGGACCTGCTGGCACAACTCGCTGCTGCATGATCAGACACAACCGCGGGCGAGTTATTTTTGTGTGTGTGGTTGGTTTCCGATTCGCTTAAACGGGGGATTGATGAATCGCTCCTCCACCCTAAGGGCTTTTGATGATGTGCACACTGAGAAGGGGGGGGGGGGGAAACAACAGCATGGCATCAGGATAGCCTGTGATCAGACTATCCCTGACACCACACTTCCACGCTGGAGCAATCACACAGGGAAAGTCTGGGTGTGCGCCACAGTAAACCGTTTGATACCAGAGTTTACCTAGTAGTTTTTTACTCTGCTTCTCCGGTGGATCAAAATGCTTTGCGACAGCTTGCCAATGGTTGCGGGACGCTTCCCAGATGTGCTGGTGTGATTGCGCTGCTTTGATCCATCAGTGAATCGTCCCTCTTGCATGGCTAATGGGTGGGTATGATCACGCCCCAAGTCGTCTCCTTTGCAGCATTGTCGAGCATATGTGTGTTTTTATAAGTTTGAGTTTCGAGAAGCTGTGTTCACGACTTGCCACTGACTCTGGAAATGTGAGGAGGATTAACAGAAGAGCAACAGAAACATTAGGCACAGTATCCTGGACGTTTTGTTGAAGTATGAAGAGAAGTACTCTTTGTGGTGGCATAGACTTTGGAAGTCTTCAAGCTACTGCTTGCAGTTCACAACACAGATCTTCAGCATCAATACCTTTGTTTCCATCGTGCATCAATGCTTGCTCCAAATTCTTGCAGGCCTTATACATCTTCAGTGCATTTTTTGTTAATACTTTTTCTGATGCACAGGCAGCCCCCCCAATCTCAAACTCCTCACCCACAATAATGCAACATCTAATTTGAACATGGACACTGGGACCAGAGCTTCCAATAAACCCAGATGCCAACTGTGCTGCCACATGCACCCAGACGACACGATCGCTGGACCTGACGACATCAACTACACCATCTCAGGCTTATTCACATGCTCAGCTTCTAACCTGGTATATGCCATTAAATGCCAACAATGCCCTTCAGTTCTCTACACAGGGCAAACAAGTCAAACCCAGTGCCAAAGAACAGATGGACACAAATCTGACATTAAGAATCACAAGACAGAGAAACCTGTAGGAGAACACTTCAGCCTTCCAGGACACTCAGTGGGTGACCTCAAAGTAGCTGTTGTATTGCAAAGGAACTTCAGGAACAGACTGGAAAGGGAAGTTGCTGGATTACAAACTATTACAACACCCAAAACAACCCTTCCCCCAGGACTTAATAGGGATATTGGTTCCTTATCACATTGCATATGCTGTCACTCCTGCTCTGACTGCTGCCTGGCTTGGCTCCAACACCGGCCTCCCGGGAGAGCTGGTGAGGCAAGGGGAGGGAGGGGAGGGGCGGGGGTGGCAGGCAGGCCAGCGTGGTGTTCCTCTTCAGGTAGCACTCTAGGCAACCACCTAACCTGCCTCTGTGGACACACCAGCCCTGTTTGGGACTTCTAATAAGCCAGAAGCAATCAAGAATTAAAGAGTTTTTAATTGGTTAATTAGCTGTCTATGAACCAAAATGGAAATAATTTGCATACTCCCTCAGCATAGAAGTTGGTGTAAATCACATCATTTTTTCACTTTTTCTTTTGAGATACAGAACAAACCACAAGGCATAGTCTCATAAATGCCATTTGGACACAGTCAGTGCTTCCTCAGAGGCCTCATGTCAAAGTTGAAATTGCCTGGGAAGGGCCCTATTGCCTGAGCTTTCCCAGAGGGTGTTGATTCTGTAGGAAAGATCCATGCCACTGGCCCACATGGCTGCGTTGTTCACATGGAACCCATAGTTCAGGGGTTCCTAACCTTTTCGAGCCTTTGGGGCACCTTTGGAATCCTGACACAGGGTGGTGAACACAACCACAAAATGGCTGCCGCAGGTGGTGGAGCCAGCTACAAAATGGCTGCCACAGCTTACTTTCAGTCACACAGTAAAGATCCTTGTGCTGTGGTGGCAGCTGCTGTCAGAGCAATTAAATTTTTTTTTGCACAGCCTAGCCCCACCCACTTTCTAAAAACACTTGGCAGGCACCTGAACAGGTGTTGGCAAGCACCACTTTGGGGAAAAGCAGGTCCACACAAGTAGGGTGCCTATAAGACAACGTACAGATAGATGGATAGGGCATGGGTTAAGTCTCAGTGCAAGAAGCCCCCTCTCCCCACCTGATGTGAGAAGAGGCTCTTGTCTCAGAGAAAAGTCCCATACTGCATAAAGTGCCATTGATAGCGGCAAGGGCCTGTGGGATGCAGGATCCAACCTGCATGCTTAACATTTTCTTTTTCATTGCTACAGTTCCGCAGGGCCTGTAAGTCAGAGCTCTTCCACCAGGCTTTTTGTTGAAATGGCAGGTGTCCTCCTTTTTATCCTTCTATTGGGCCTCCCCTTCAGTGGATCAGATCTGAGCAACATCTGGAACCCAGTTGTGATAGGATACACCTGTTGCGGCTCTGATGGGATATAGAAATTGCACTATATCTATCTGACGTATTTTAAAATGTTTTTAACTATTGTATGTTATATTGATGGAACCTGCCCTGAGCCTGATGTGTGGGGAGGGAAGGATATAAATCCAATGAAATATATAAATAAAAAAAAGAACAAAACAGCCTGCTAAATAAACAAAAACTCCTTTAATGCCCAGTCTAACACATTTCTTTGGGAAACATGCAAATTAATTTTCAATTAATTAGTTAGCATGTTTCCCAAAGGCTCATGGGGATGCTTTTGAAAGACTTCCCCTGACCTAGGGCTGCCAAGTGCCGGTGACTTACCGGCGGGGGGGGAGTTGTTCTCCCCCCGGGAGCTCTTCTGGTGCGTGCGCTTTGCGCGTGCACCACGGCAACGTACTGACATCACCCGGAGGTGATTGCCCTGGCAACGCCCCCAACGTGATGACATTACCTCTGGGTGACGTCATTACACGGGGGAAGTCGTCCTCACTGGACGACTTCTGGGGCGGGGTTCCCCCCGCCGGCCAAATGCCGGCCGGTGGATCGGGAACCCCTATAGCAGGGGATCCCCCGCCCCCCGGGCTGACTTGGCAGCCCTACCCTGACCGAGGTGGTCAACAGCAGGACTGGGCCCTTGGCAGAAAGGGGGAAGAGTGGAGAAGTGCTGGAGGTGCCACTCCTGAGTGCCCTTCGTAAGCTTTCTCACCCTGTGGAAGGGAGCTCAGGAGGCATTTGAATGCCCTCTGAGCTGCTTTTCCCCTAAGAACTGACCCGCTCACTGCCCTGTCCCTTGAAAGGAAGGGCTAGAAACAAGCTCAGAGCCGATCCCTTTAAAGACAGGCATTCAGACAAACTCTAATTTAACTGCCCCCTTAAGAATTTCCCCCCCCCCCCGAACAAAAAAGGGTCCTGGCTATGGTCAGAGCTGTGAACAGATTTCTGTGACCAAGCAACAAAACCCAAAAGCAAAAGTTCAGCAACTGAAGTCAGGACTTGAATTCTGATGCAGTCAATAAGTGTGACTGAGACTTCATTGTAAATCACTTCAGAAAAGAAGTGTTAGGCTTTTGGGTACAGTGGATGATGCACACCAGAGGTTTGATCTATGCAGCTCTGAGCCAGCAGAGGAGATGAGTGATGCTGTATAAATCTTGCTGGGAGCCACACTGATGCCATTATCAAGAGTCGATGATCCCCAGTCAAGCGTCTCAGCTGAGCTATTTATTCTTAGCCCTGAGATCAAAGAACCCAGGAGGAGCCTTTCTGGATGCTGAGCTGTTTTATTTCTTAACCAACTTATATTTTAATAGGGTGGGCAACCTGTGAGCAAGCTTAAAGATGATGAGATCTACTCTTTAATCAGATTCATATGTTACATTTGAGTGCATGTGTTTTTCAGGGCTCTTTTTTGTAGAAAAAGCCTGGCAGGAACTCATTAGCATAATAGGCAACACCCAACAGCAAAAACTCATTGGCATATTAGGCCACACCCCCATGTTACCAGAAGTGTGATCATCACCTCACACACAGCCACGTTGTACCTGATGCACTCCCACACCAAATACTCTCCTCTAGGGTTTCCATATTTTGAAAAGCAAAAAAAGAGGACATATCTCCTGACTGACTACTTCGAACAAGGGATCGGTATGGCAGACCCTACTATTTAAGCTGTGATCACTGCTACTCACAAGGAATATTCCTTATCTTCCAACCCCAAGAGAGAGCATTTTCATCCGTGTTTTAAGAGCTCAAAAGAGGAGAGCCACCTCCACACCACGCAGAGAGACACATTTACAGAGAAAGCCCTGGCCCTGTTCTCATAAGAACATAAGAGAAGCCCTGTTGGATCAGGCCAATGGCCCTTCCAGTCCAACACTCTGTGTCACACAGTAGCCAAAACCCAGGTGCCATCAGAAGGTCCGGCAGTGGGGCCAGAACTCCAGAAGCCCTCCCACTGTTGCCCTCCCCCCAAGCACCAAGAATACAGAGCATCACTTGACCAATACTGAGAAAGTTCCTATCTATACCTTGTGGCCAATAGCCACTGATGGACCTCTGCTTCAGATGTTTACCAAGGAACAATGGGGTTGCTGTGCAGCAGAAGGCAATGACAACCAGCTTCTGCTCTGTTCAGCTCTTGTCCGGAATGTCCCATGGATGAGGGTCGCCATGAGTCAGTTGTGACTCAGTGGCTTCTTCTTCTTCTTCTTCATGGTAAGTGGCAGTCTGATTGGCGTAATAGTCATGGCAGCCCAGCACCTGCCCTTCTGGTGATACAATGTTGTAAACAAAGGCACAAATCAGCAGCTTCAAATAAAATCAGTAATTTCCTCTCATTTATTTCAAGCTGAGAGATGTGCAGTTCAAGCTTATACAGAGTTAAGACATCCTTTTGAACAGGCTTGAGAGTGCCTAAAAATCAGGTTAAGTGAATGCTTTATTTCTTATCGAAATACAGGACTTTCATTGTGTTTAACTTTTATCTGAATCATGCTGTGCTGGTGCAGGTATTTTTAAAAACTACACTGCATTGTTTTAGCAATAGTACAATGTTTGGGCCTTTATGAATTTTAATATTAAAAAGAAAGAGGGAGGAAGGAAGGAAGGAAGGAAGGAAGGAAGGAAGGAAGGAAGGAAGGAAAGGAGTTGTGGCTCAGAGGCTTTGCATGCAGAAGATCCGAGGCTCACTCCTTGCCATCAACAATTAAAAAGGTCTCATGAGAAACGTGTTGGAAAAGACCTTTCTCAGCCTAAGAACCCGGAGAGCAGCTGCCAGGTAGAGTGAACCATTTTATGCTAGGTGGGCCAGTGGTCTGACTCAATAAGGCACCTTCATGTGTTCATAAAAGGAAATGCATTCCAAAAGGGCAGTAGACTCTGGCAGTGCAATCCTGTGCAGCCAAAGCCCACTGACTTTAATGTTGTCATACTGGAATACTGCAATCGGGTTCCACCCAGTTCTGTGCAATCTGGCTTTCATGGCATCTCAGCAGCTGCCTATCTTTGCTTACTTGACAAGGTCACCCTAGCCAACATACCAGTTTCTGGGCCCCTTCAGCTGAATCCACCAATTTCCCCAAAGTCCTTGGCGCAATCACACAAAATAGGATAGAAAATCCAACAGTCCATGCTTCTCTTCACCCCATGATATCATATAGGGTCAAACATAATTGAGGTTCTCTCATGGGAAGGGCCTTCTGCTGTAAAAATCCATTTGAGAAAGTTTGGACAAGTTTTAGGCAAGTTTGGGCAAGTTACCCCCACTTAACAAAAGTTTCCCCTCAGTATTAGGAGGTGCTTCCCCAGTGTTTACAGCTACTTGTGGTTAGATGTTCCTCATCAAATGCACAGCAGTCACTGAGTGCTCTACCATTACAGTCTCAGCAAAAGTTACAATTTCTGATGGCAGACTACACAAAGTCAGGGTCTGAAAGCCATATTGCTCAAAATGGAGGCTTTAACTAGGCCAATAGGCGAAGAAAGAAATTGCAAAACTAATTTTATTGCCTTAGTCAGCTAATTATTTGAAACCGCAAGGCCAGCACAGATACAAACATGTATAAAGAATTCTACATTGTATGTTTGTGCTTCAGCAAAAATGCCCATACAGGAGCTTATTGTTTTAAGTTGCAACTGCTTGCAATGGTCTATCATTCCTAGCACATTCTACCTTAGAGAAGATGCATGAGAAAGTATACCGATTTGTAACAATGTATAACTTAACATTCATGATTCCTTTCCTGTAACTGACATGCGCAAGAATGAAATAGAATACCTTTGCTTATGAGAACAATGTCAAATGCGTAGAAATGACACTAGTTTCATCCCACTGGAATTCTCCGCCTCCTTAGTGTAAAAGATTAAGCTCAACTGTAAACAGGGCTCGCTTGTGTCTGAAACTGTTATTCAGATAGAGACTTATGGTACCATAAAATTTTGGCTTTTTCTATTCCTGGTGACTGTGTGTTTTCTTCCTGACTGGATCGTTTTTTTAAAATTAGTGCTTCATAGGTACTGGGTTAACAACAATGTCCCCTCTCCAAACTCTGCCTTCCCCAGGGTCCACCCCCAAATCTCCAGAAATTTGCCAACTCAAAGTTGGCAACCCTAAGTGTTAAACTTACAAAACTCATCACATAAACAAAGCAAGAGAATGGAAAGGACATCATTGCAAGTGGAACATTTTAACTGTAGTGTGCTTTCCAATCTAACAACAAAAGGCAATATTTCCTAGGAACAATTGGGCAATATTCCTCAAAAGGAAATCAGCATCCTTAAAAAGAAATCTTAGCAGGGCTGTATTTTTTTGTGTACACTTTTGCCTGCTTTTTGAATGCCTCTTTCTGAAGCACCTGGAACCAATCAGTGGTCTTTATATCAGAATTAAAATTTTCCAACCTGGTTTGTTTCACAGTAGGAGACTTCAGCAGCTCAAAAGGACAGCCTCTTTTCCTGCCCCTATTCATGTTGTAGCTATGCCAAAACAAAACAAAAAACCTCTTTCCAACAATTCCAACTATTCAGCTAATAAACAGATAAAATCATAATTACTAATCTAAAAGAGAAAGAAAGAATAAAAGAACGAGGAACATAATTCTCAGCCTCTCTAATTACACTCTGCCTCTCTGTGTCCTTATCATCTTCAGCTGACTCAGCCGAGGTTCACGTCTTCACCGCCCTCAGAAGAGAGAAATAACCACTCATATCTATCAAGGTCAGTCACTCCCTACAGAAAATAGAACTTCATTGAAGGAGCTGCAGCCCAATTAAAATAAGTATTTAAAACCAAATAGAATAAAGTTCAATACATAAAAGCAGGGCTGTTTTTGGGCAGGAACGCACAGGAACGGAGTTCCAGCTGGCTTCTGAGTTGGCCATGCCTACATCCTCCCCCCCCTTGGGTTCCCCAGGCACCCCGCAGCTGCGGGGGCCCCGGGGAAGCCGATCCAGAAACTGCCTTCTTTCCCTCGGGTTCCCCATGCACCCCACAAGCCATGGAGCCCCTGGGGAAGCCGATCCTGGGAGAGAGCTGCACTGTCAGGGGTGTGGCCTAATATGCTAATGCATTTCTGCTGTTAGGTGTGGCCTATTATGCTAATGCGTTCCTGCTGGGCTTTTTCTACAAAAAAAGCCCTGCATAAAAGAACAAAAAAAACAGAGCTCACCTAGGACCTGTGAGATTTCTGCTCAAAGTAGTCAAGGATCAGATCTTGGTTGATGCAACACAGTTCTTTATTTCCAATCTCTACATTGGTACAGCTTCTCGGATTATTGTCAGAGATAATACATATGACAGATGCAGGTCTATTATACCTTTCCAAGCAGTTTGAATTACCCATAGGTAGCCAATCACTACAAGGGAAAAACGGCGGGCAAAAGAGGCTCTGGCCGTTTGCTTCCCACAGGAAAGAAAGTGAGGTGTCAAGCTGTAAATTCCCTCTCCAAACCAGACCCTTCAGATGTTACCACTTCACATAACAATCAATGGCCTCAAGGCTTTCGCATGGTGATAAGAGATGAGACTCATCCTCCCTTGAAGTCCCAGCCGGGACGAATGGAATGCGGAGGCAGGAGTGTGAGAGGCCCATTGTTCCCATACATTGCAGGTGTCATCCTCCCGCTCTGGCAGTTACACAACCCAGGCCTGGTCAGGCACTTAAACCTGGGGTCACATATTCTACATACATACTGGCCAAAGTGAGGGTTCACCTAAGGGCGGGGCAAGTACATGGCAGGGGTTATGTTAGCATCTACAATACATACATGGCATTAGAATATAATATGGCATACAGACATGACAGGGAGAAAACAGAAGAAATAGCTGTAAGCAATAGAAATCCTTTGTCTGAATCAGCAGATTCTGACAGGACCCCACGACCGCTGACCAGACTGGGAAACCCTTTGCCGGCTTTTATATTTGTTTGGAGAAGTTGATTCTCTCATAGGCAGATGACAAACCAATATTACTACTGCATCACAAATGCACATGTCCTTAGCCAAAGTAGGGTTGCCAGCCTCCAGGTGTGGCCTGGAGATCTCCCAGAATCACAACTGATTTCCAGGCTATAGAGACCAGCCCCCCAGGAGCAAAAGGCTGCTTTGGAGGGTGAACTCTGTGACATTGTAACCTACTGAGGTCCCTCCCTCCCTGAAGCCCCCCCTCTCCCAGCCCCCCCCCCCATCTCCAGGAATTTCCCCACCTGCAGCTGGCAACCCTAAACCAAAGCCATGTTATGCCAATAGAAATAACCCAGCACAGTATGCAAGCTTTCAAGCTCTGCAGAATTCTTAAATAGGCTGGATGATAAAGAGCAAATAGAAAGAGTTGTGTGCGAGAGATAGAAAGAAAGCCTCTCAGGCAGTCCAATGGGTTGAGTTGCCAGGTCCTCTCTGGCCACTAGCAGGGGCTCAAGGGGTGTGGTTGCCAGATCCAATCTGAGAAACTCCTGGAGAATCGGGGATGGAGCCTGGGGAGGACAGGGGCCTCAGTGGGGGACAATGCCATAGAGTCCACCTTCCAAAGCATCCATTTTCTCCAGGGGAGGTGATTTCTGTAGTCTGGAGATGAGCTGAAATTCCAGAGGATCTCCATGTTCCATCTAGTGGCTGGCATCTTTACCAATGGGGGAGGGCACAGAGATCTTCAAGGCCAGGCCAGGAAAGTACCCCTGAGGGTGGCAGGTGAACTCATAACATTACACTGAAGGTTCAGTCTAATAGGGACAGGAGAAATAGGCCATTATGGGTTGGCAACTATCAGAGAAATAAAAAAGACACCAGCTGTCTGACCATGTGGGTACAGTATGGGTATGAGGAGAAGTGTAATTCTCCCATTAGCCAGACATCTTGGAGGGGACACCACAGGTTTGCCAGTATTTAAGGGGCCTGATGCTAGGGGATGATATGTCAAGTTAATAAATAATCTGGTCCTTCAAGCATCATCTTGCTATATTGGAGTTCATGTACTCTTGTTGAATAATGTGCAGTGCCACTGTCCAGTCCTATGGGAGAATTCTATGTATTGGCAATAATGATACATATTATGTAAAATTAATAGAGTGATGTACTAGAATAATAGGCATGGGCAGGTAAATTAATGCACAACAGCCAGGCCAGGCCAAGTCAGCTGTGAGGTAATGAAAAGGCCAAAAATGGGACTTCATCGTTGTTGATGCGGATGATGAGGATGGTGAGAGCTGATTGTTGATTGGAGTTTATTGTTTCCTGGTTCATTTGGCCAGATGAGGGGGAGAGAGAGCCTTCACTTATGTTTAGGGTAGCTAACATTCAGGTAGCGCCTGGAGATCTCCCACTATTACAACTGATCTCCAGATGACCAAGATCAGTTCGCCTGGTGAAAATGGCTGCTTTGGAGGGTGGACTTCTCCTCTGAGATCCCTCCACAAACACTGCCCTTCCAAGTCTCTCCTCCCCCCCCCCCCCAATTTCCAGGTATTTCCCAATCAAGAATTGGCAACCCTATTTATGTTCCACGGCTACACCAGGACACTGGGCAGTGGCTTCTGCTACTCTCATGAGTCGCTGACTTGTCAATGCTTCATAGGATTCCATTGAACAAGCCTGTCAATCTTTCCTTATTTTAATTTGCCTCACCTCTCTGTTTAGTTTTGCATTGGGTGGCCATGGGCTGTGGCCCAGAAAAGAACCTGTACCTTTAGAAAGAATGGGAGGAAAGACCTGTAGCTTGACTGTAGGGAGGAACTTGGCTGAAGTACAGAAAGACAAGCAGGCAAGAAGACCAAGACTGATGAAATAGGGTTACCTGGAGATTTGGGGCCTGGGGAGGGTGGGGTTTGGGGAGGGATTTTAGCAGGGTATAATGCCATAGTGTCCCCCCTCCAAAGCATCCATTTTCTCCAGGGAAAATCATCTCCGTCGTCTGGAGATTGACTGTAATAGCAGGAGATCTCCAGGTGCCACCTGGAGGCTGGCAACCCTACATAATGAAAGAGGTAGCTGACAGCCTGCAAGCCCAGGCCTGGTAATAAGCTCAGAAAGGCTTTAGCTTTCCTGTCCAGGAGGCCAGTAGCAAGAGGTGGAGCTCCAATGGACCAGCTACCTCTGCTAGATTGGTTTGAGCTGAGTGAATAGAAATGCATCCTTTCCCTAATGGTATGGCAGCTTGGGAAAGTAGATGGATATTCCCCCACCCCCCACATGGCCCTCAGCTTTGTGTGGCCGAGGCAAGTGCCTCACTGGCTTTGCCATTCTTATGGCTGTGCCCCTCGTGATTAAGGCCCTTTCTGACCCTGTTGGAATATGGCTCAGCTGACATGCCCCAGCATGCACACAGAGAGAAACTTGCTTGTTAAACATTTTGCATTAACTGCAGACACTTTCTTGCAATATACACCCAGGGAAATGCTGATTGCCACTTGCTGATTGCCATGGTGGGACTAGGACTCTCCCAATATGTAACGGCTCAATGAGTGGGGGGTGTTACATATTGGGAGAGTCCTAGTCCCACCATGGATGACACCAGGTCCCCTGCCTGTGAAGAGGTCACATCAACAGCATGGACATTGAAGTCACCCAGGACTGTCAGTCTAGGGTACTCCGATGCCCAGCCTGCCACGGCCTCAACCAGGGATGACAGGCCATCGGCTGGAGTGTTGGGCAGTTGGTACACTAATCAGATGACTAAACTCTCCCCAGCTTCCTACACGAAGGCGGCACACTCTATGCCCATGAGCGTCAACGGTGGAAGGGCCCTGAAGGAGCAAGCCTCCCGTATGAACAGAGCCACTACCCCCCCCCCCCGCCCCTTAGTCTGTGACTGGTGGAGGACAGAGAACCCAGGTGGAGCCTTCACAATTCATTATGTCTTTTAGTTGAGTGGTGAGTTTTAAGTCCTTTGGACTGTTTATGCCTACATACTGTCTGTACTATTTAAACTGGGGATCCATTTTCATGTTTTTAATGGTATTGATTTGTAGATTCCAGTTGCTAATGTCTCAGAATTCTACTTGATGGTGAAGTTTTGTACATCCCTAAACCTTATAGTCTCTCATGAATGAACTTCCTACACAATTGTATGTATTTGAAGTTTATGTGTTTCCCCATTTAAGTTTATGTGTTTCCCCATTTATTCCTTATACTATGTATTTTAATGGATCGTTATTAATTTTGTAAAATTACGTGGTCCCATTCAGATGAAGTTTGCCGAAATGAAATTGAAACTACCTCCCCCATTGTAACACAGACTGCGCTATTGAGATGCTACCTGGATGTAAGCTCCCCAAAGGGAAACTATAGTCCATGAGCCCAAGCAAAAAGGGAGAACTCCATAATTTCATTGATAAAAACCTCCAACGGGGTTTCATCAGACCGGCCAAGTCCCCATTTGCAGCCCCAGTGTTATTCCAGAAAAAGAAGGATGGAGGTTTGAGACTATGCACTGACTATAGGGGTTTGAATGCAGTATCCACTTTGAATGCCTACCCTCTCCCCTTAATCAAAGACCTGCTAATAGAGGCATCCAAAGGCCTTTTTTTTTTTTTCAAAATTGGACCTCCATGATGCCTACTTTCGGGTGCGCATAAAGGAGGGAGACAAATATAAGACGGTGTTTAATACCCCTCAGGGCAATTCGAATAACTTGTTATGCTATTCGGACTTTAGGGCGCTCCCAGCGTTTTTATGAACCTAATCAATGAGGTCCTGCACAAATATTTGTTCAAGGGAGTATCGTGTTATTTAGATGATATCCTATTGTACTCCCAGGATGAGACTTCCCATGTCCAATTAGTCCGGGAAGCGCTGGCAACTTTGAAAGACAATAAACTGTTCGCTAAACTATCCAAGTGTGAATTCCACAAAACTGAAATTGATTTTTTGGGGATACCGTATATCTCCCCGGGGATTGGAAATGGATCCCTCAAAAGTGACAGCAGTTGCTGGGTGGGAGGTGCCTTGAACCTGGAGGCAGTTACAAAGTTTTTTAGGATTCGCCAATTTTTACAGAACATTTATCCACAATTTTGCAATGTATAGTCTCCCCTTAACTAACCTAAAAATGAAGGGGAAGGGACCATAGTCTGCAAAACTGGGAGCTCAGCTCCATTGGATTCCTGACTGCCAAGCTGCATTCGATACTCTAAAGACTCTGTTCTCCTCCAAACCCATCCTAACCCACCCCGATGAAAATAAACCTTTTGTTGTACAGGTAGATGCCTCCAATGCAGCAATTGGGGGGGTGATCTTACAGGAGGGGACAGATGGACAATTACACCCTTTGGCGTATGTGTCAAAGAAATTTGGGGACACAGAGGGGAACTGGGCGGTCTGGGACAAGGAAGCAGTGGCCATCCATTTGGCTTTCACTACTTGGAGGCATCGGTTAGAAGGGGCCAGAGTACCCTTTGAGGTCTGGACAGATTATAAGAACCTTGAGGCCCTACGGACTCAGCATACATTAAATGCCAAGCAGCTACGCTGGGCTGATTTCTTTTCAAAATTCAACTTTACCCTACGCCATTTTCCGGGGAAATCTTTTTTTTTTTGTAAAGAAATTTTTATTTTTCAAAAAAAAAAACATCGAAAATAATACATTTAACCTTATACAAATCCCTTTTTCCATATTAGATAACATTTTGTTCTATTTGTACATTCTATTTTTATCTTGTTTTGGTGGTTTCCCACCACATCTGAAGCATAACACATTTTCCATTTTATTCAAAATAGTAATACTTATATCTATGTTTCGTTTCTGGTAACGGTTATATAGCTTTAAAATACTTATACTTATACACCAATTCTTATTTTCTATACTCTTATGTATTTCTAAATAAAAACAGTTTCATTGTCTAATTTTAACTAAAACATTCATATAATATATTTCTATTCCTTTATGCTATTATAACCATGTATAGATATAGTTTTTCATATCCCAATACTTTTCAACATATTCTTTCAAATCTTTCCAGTCTTCCAGAAAGGTCTCTGAGTAGAGATTATTCAATTTTCTAGTCCACTTATCCATTTCAGCCATATATAACAGTTTTTTCAACCATTCCCACACCTCTGGTATTTTTTCATTTTTCCAGTTTTGTGCATACACCATTCTTGCTGTTGTAATCATATACCATATTATTGTCCTTTTCTTTACATTTATCTCTTCTAGTTTAAGTCCTAGCAATAACATTTCAGGCAACTTCTTAAATGTACATTTCAAGATTTTTTCCATTTCTGCATGTATTTTTGACCAATAAGTCTTTGCTTTATCACAAGTCCACCACATATGATAAAAAGACCCTTCTTTCTTTTTACACTTCCAACATTTGTTAGACATATTTTGACCAATATTTGCAATTTTTTTTGGTGTCATATACCATCTATACATCATTTTAAAACAATTTTCTTTTAAGTTATAACACGTAGATATACTCATAGCATTTTTCCATAAAAATTCCCAAGATTCCATTTCAATGTCTTTGTTAAAGTTTATCGCCCATTTTACCATTTGTTCTTTTACCATTTCATCAGCATTAAACCATTTTAGCAAGACTTTATACATTTTAGAAATCATTTTTTTCCCACCTTCCTCCCAAACTTGTTCTATTTCATTATTTTTTCCCCTGAAACCGTGTTTTTTATCACTTCTATACAAGTCATATATTTGTCTATATCTTAACCAACCATAATCAAATTCAATCTGATGCTGCTCCTTCAGTTTGAAATCCTTGCCATGTCTTATTAATAAGTCTCTATACTTCAGCCAATCTTGTCCTTTATATCTTGATGTTGGATGTAAGACTTCTGCGGGTACAATCCACATGGGTATCTCTTCTGAAAAAAAGTTTTTATATCTTGTCCACGTATCCATTAGTGTTCTTCTCAAATAATGATGTTTAAACATATTGTCCATTTTTGTTTTGCCATAATACAAATATGCATGCCACCCAAATCTACAATCATGACCTTCCAGGGACAATAACATTCTATCTTGTAACATAGTCCATGCCCCTACCCAGGTCAAACATATTGCATCATGGTATAACCTTAGATTTGGTAGTTGAAACCCTCCTCTTTCTTTGGCATCACACATTATTTTCATCTTAATTCTTGGTTTTTTCCCTCCCCACACAAATTTAGACAGCTCCTTCTGCCAACATTTGAATGTTTTTACATCTTTCACAATTGGAATAGTTTGAAACAAAAACATTAATCGTGGTAACACATTCATCTTGACCACCGCAATTCTACCCAGCAATGACAAATTCAATACATTCCACTTTTTAATATCCTGCATAATTTGCAACCATAATTTTTCATAATTATTTTTATAAAGATCAATATTTTTCATAGTTAGGTTTACACCCAGATATTTTGTCTTTTTCACCACCTCACATTCTGTAAGTTTTTGTAACTCGTTTTGTTTCTTATTTGACATATTTTTGCACATTACTTTCGATTTGTTTTTATTTACATAAAATCCTGCTAAGTCACCAAACTCTTTTACTCTCTGTAACAAATGTGGTAATGTGGATAAGGGGTCTTCCACTATAAACATCACATCATCTGCAAAGGCCCTATATTTGAAAGAAAAACCTTTAGTTGTTAAGCCTTTAATATCTTTGTCTTCCTTCACATTTAACAGTAGAACTTCTAAAATCCAAATAAATAGCAGCGGCGAAAGCGGGCATCCTTGTCTTGTTCCTTTTTCAACTTTAAAATCGTCTGTCTTTTCAGTATTAATTATTATTGAGGATTTCTGTTCTTTATATATTGCTTTAATGAAGTTAAGCATATATTCACCGATCTCAAGATGTTCTAAAACTTCAAACATAAAATCCCAGTTTAAATTATCAAACGCTTTCTCCGCATCTAAAAAGAAAAAGCCCACTTCCTTTTCAGGATGTTTGTCGTAATATTCTATAGCGTCCACTACTACTCTTAGATTGTCCCTTATTTGTCGATTAGGTAAGAACCCTGCTTGTTCTGTTTGTATAGTCTCTTTAAGGTGCTCTTTTAGTCTATCCGCTATAATCTTAGCAAAAATCTTATAATCATTATTCAGTAAAGAGATCGGTCTATAGTTCTTAACATTGGTCAAATCCTGATTTTCTTTCGGGATCAGTGAGATGGATGCATCTTTCCAGGTTTCTGGTACCTCTCCAGTAACTCTTATATTGTTCATCAATAGCAGTAACACCGGTGAAACTGACTCCTGTAACGTTTTGTAGAACTTCGCTGTAAATCCATCCGGTCCAGGTGCTTTACCTAATTTTGAGTCATTTATTGCATTTTTGATCTCTTGTAATGATACTGGATTATTAAATAGTTCTTTAATTTTCTCTGTTGGTTTTGGTAGCTTTAATGTTTGCAGGTATTCTTTAATCTTTCTTCTGTCTTTGTTTTCCTTCTTAAAAAGTTTTGCGTAGTATTTAAAAAATTCTCTTTTTATTCCTTTGTTATCTATTATCTCAATATTATCTCTTATCACTTTAGTGATAAATTTATTTTCACGTTTTTTCTTTAATTGCCATGCTAAGTATTTTCCGGGTTTATTTGCACCTTCAAATGCTTTTTGTTGAAGTTTTTTTAAGTTCCAGTACATCTCCTGGTTCAAAATGGCTTTTGCTTGGTCTTGTAGCATCCAAATTTCCTTTTGCAGTTTCTTTTTCCCTGGTTTCTTCTTCAGTTCTTCTTCCTTTGTTTTAATGGCTTGTAAAATATTTTCATATTGCTCTTTTTTCTTTTTATTATCTTTAGCATTTAACGATATCAATAGTCCTCTCATCACTGCTTTATATGCATCCCATACGGTTTGAATTTTAACTTCTTTCTGCATGTTTACTTGGAAGTATAGGTCTGTTTCTTCAAGTAATTTTTTAATTATTTCTTGATTATCTAATAAGTCCTCGTTTATTCTCCATCTCTTTTGTTTTTTAATCTGCCCAGCTGTCCATAAACACGGATTGTGATCTGAGATTATTCTGGGTAAAATTTCCACTTTTCTTGTCTTAAAGGTTAGGTTAGTAGTCATCCAAATCATGTCAATTCTTGAATGTGAGTCATGTCTGTTAGAGTAAAAGGTAAAGTCTTTTCCTTGTGGGTTCGCTTTCCTCCAAATATCTTCCAACTTTTCTTGTTTTATCAGTTCAAAAAACTTTTTTGGAAGCTTCCCTAACGTCTCATCCTTTCTTTTAGAGCGCCTGTCTAGTTTATTATCTACAGTTCCGTTGAAATCTCCTAACATCATAATTTGATCATAGTTTACATTGTCCAATTCCATTTGAAGTTCTTTAAAAAAAATTTCTTTAGCTCCATTCGGAGCATAAATGTTCACAATCAAAGTTTTCACTCCTTACAGTAAAATTTCAATAGCTAAATATCTTCCATCTTTGTCTTTGAATATTACTTTGGGTTCCAAATCTTTTTTGACATATGTTACAACACCATTTTTTTTATTGCTTGCTAAAGAATAAAATTCTTCTCCCAATTTTTTCCTTATTAAATATTTATGGTCTTGGTTTTTAAGATGAGCTTCTTGCAAGCAAATTATATTACATTTTTGTTTTTCCAACCAGTGACCTACCATTCTACGTTTTTGGGGTGAATTTAGTCCATTTACATTCCATGTAAGTATTTTGTAATCCATTTTGATATATTCTTAAATATCTCCAAAATCGTCTTTATTCTCTCCCAGGAATGCATACATTTCTTCTGTGCTTTTAATCACCACTCTGGAGCTGCCATAATAAAAACTTAGTCCTTGAGGTATTTCCCAACGAAATCTGATTTTTTTCTCCTTCAGTTTATCCGTCAGACGCTTGAATTTTTTCCTTTCTTGCAGTATTGCTCTAGGCAATTCTTTCATTACTATGATTTTCTTTCCATCTATTACAAAGGGGTCAGTAAAGCACTTCCTGTAGATTTGTTCTTTTGTTCTTTTCATTGTAAATTGGACAACCACGTCTCTTGGTATGTTTTTGTCTCTTGCATATGTAGAATTAACTCTATAAACAAGATCCATGTGTTCTTTAACAACTTCTTCCTGTTCTTGTAAAAAATCTGCTATTGCTTCTTGCATTCTTGTAAAAATATCCTCATTCAATTTTTCCTCAATCCCTCGAAATCTCAAGTGGTTTTGCATATCTTTATAATGCATCATCTTTTCCATCCTCTCGTTCTCTCTCATTGTCTTATGGGTGTTTTCTTCCAGTTCTTTTACTTTAGTTTCTATATCTTGTGTTCTTGTGGATAATTTTTGAAATTCTGCTTTTAATTCCATGCAATTTTTATCTGCTTGAGCCGCTATATTATTCATTTTAACATTTACCTCTCCTATAGCGTCTAACATTTTCTTTTCCATTGCTTCCATAACAGCTAGTAGCTCTTTTTCTTTTTTTGCTGCCATTGTAGGAGAGGACCATGTGGCTGCTCTCGATCTTAGTCCTCGGTCCGTTTTGCCTCTTTAAAAGGATCGATTTTATCTTGTCTTCCAAATCAAACACCAATTAGTGCATTCAAACAAGCTAATCTTGCCAAGTCAAATTATGTTGGTTTCAGCCTTCTACGTTATATAATCTTTGAGATATTGCAGTTTAAAAATTTTATAAATCCAAAATGGCGGCCGCGACTTCTCTATGGTTAATGTCAAAGGTTATAGTCTTTTTACCTTGCTTCTGGCTTGCCGTAGTTTCCTTTTGTCCCTTCCTTTTCTTTACTTGTCTGCTCTCTGCATGTCACTTCCTGTTATGGTCTTTCTGGTCCGGCAGTATTTAGAGTCTCCTTTCTGGTCCGGCAGTATTTAGAGTCCCCTTTCTGGTCCGGCAGTATTTAGAGTCCCCTTTACCTTCTTCCGGTTCTTCTCCTTTTTCCTTCTTGTCTGCTCTTCTAGCCGTCACTTCCTGATTCAGTCCTCACGTCTTAATCTCGCGATGCTTGGTTCCCTTCTCCCTCTTTGTCTCGCGATGCTTGGCTTCCCCTCCCGATTCCTTTTAACCGCAGGAATGTTAAACAACTTGTTTTTTTGGCTTTTTAAGTTCAAATTCGGGTTTTTAGCACTTCAAAACTGCTCTCATCCAATCAACATCAGTCTATTGCTTCACCCGATCTGTTTTTCATCTTTCAAAACGCGGCAATGGTAAGGCAAAAAACTTTTTTCCGTTACCTTTTGTTGTTACTTCGCTTCAGATGTGGTCCCAACGTTTAAACTTTGTCTTCTTTGTTAAGGAATCAGGGGAATTGGAGGTTTTATGCTGAATTTTTCAGCTCAGCTCGGCTCCTTAGAGATACTCGCAAGAATCCTCTTCGGCTGCAGTGCTCAAGGTGTCGGAAAAGTCTCCTCCGAGACTTTCCCTTCACCGAGGTTGCTCAAACCTGGATTATATTGCTTGCTGGTCCTCACACTACCTGTGTGAGGTTGCGTCAGGTGGATTAACCCACCCAAGCTGTCAGGAAGAGCCGCTGTCCGCCTTGCGCATTTGCAAAGCGTGTCAGACCTCCATTCTCCCAACTGGAAACCCCATTTTCCGGGGAAATCTAACTCGCTTGCTGACGCCTTATTCTGCCTTCCCCAGTACAAATGCCACAGAGACACGGTGGTCAATTGCATGTTCACCCCTGAACAACTGGGGGGGGGGGCAGTTGTGACACGCAGTCAAGCCAAAAGGGAAAAAAGCAATAGCCCTTCCAAATGGACTGTTACATTTGCCCAAGCTTATGAGGAAGGGGAACAAGCTGAATTCTGAACAGATGACACCACGAAACAGAGCCTCGATCATTTCAGGTTCCGCAACAGCAAACCTGTAGTGCCCAAATCTTTGCATAGAGAGGTGATGCATGCTGCCCATGAATCCAAGTTATCTGGCCACTTTGGGTACCTTAAAACTTTGAAATTACAAAGGCAGTTTTGGTGGCCGTGCATGAGACAAGAAGTGTCAGATTATGTTTCTGCATGACAGACCTGTTTAAGGTGTAAATCCAGAGGGGGAAAGACCCCTAGACTCCTTCAACCTCTCGAAACCCCCAATAGACCTTGGAAACCATTTCAATGGATTTTATAACAGATCTGCCCCCCAGCAAGGGGAAAACAATCATATGGGTGGTTGTGGACACGTTTTCCAAGCAAGCCCATTTTACCCTGTTCAAGCAACTTCCTACAGCTAAGGCTTTGGTGAAAGCTTTTTTAACCCATATTATCAAATTGCACGGAATCCCATGGAAAATAATCTTTGACTGTGGCTCTCAGTTCATTGCCCACTTCTAGCGGGAGCTATTACACGTCGTGGGAGTAGAACTCGCATTAAACAGCGCTTATCACCCAGAGACTGATGGCCAAACAGAACGTGTTAATGAAATTCTTGAACAATATTTATGCTGTTATACTATCAACAAGATGACTGGGTTGATTTACTCCCATTTGCAAAATACAGTTACAATAACTCTGTGCACTCTTCCATTGGAGTTTCTCCCTTCATGGCAACTGCAGGCTATGAAGGAGTTCCACTGCCAGTCATGGGGCCGGCAACTCCGAGTTCCAGTGGACTCACCCAATGGTGGAATTCACTTCAGGAATCATGGCCTCTCATTGCTAAGACTTTAGGAAAAGCTAAAACAGACTATAAAAAACATGCTGATAAGGGGAGAGGTCCGGGGTGGGGGCTACTTCCAGGGGACTCAGTATATGTATGAGGCTTCTGTACTAGCAGCAAAAGATCAGACCTTTGAACTTAATCAGAGTTCTTTATTTCTAATACTGGAACAGGTTCTCGAATGTTTGTTAGAGATACATGATAGAAAGCTGTCATGGTTAATATACCTTCAAGTCACAATTGAACCCGGACATGTAACCAATCAGAGTCAGTGTATTAACATGGGAAAAAAGAAGACAACCGTTGAGGTTCCCACAGCAAGGTGAGAAAGTTATAAAAAGTCCCTTCTTGATCCTGGTGACCCGCATGTGCGAAAGTTAGGCTAAACATTCCAGATTGCAACAATACACTAGCTTCAAGGTTGTCACAACAAGATAACATTCACAGAGCCTCAAAGGGAGGAGGAGGAGAGGATGGCTGGAAAAGGCCATCTGTTAAAGTGACGTGTAGGAATGCAAGTTGCCATCCTCCCGCCTAGAGGAGTAACATTAAACAGAGTAGGCAATATACTTCAAAGGGAGATATATGGCTGCAGGAAGAGGAGGGTTTTTTGATAAGGGTGTCAAGACAAGCACTTCATGGTAACATTGAAAACGAAAGTAACTTACAGGACTGCTATTGTCAGATTCTGACACCCTGCTCCCTCTAAAATACATTTCACCCCGGCTTATCAGGGAAACGTCTATGAAAAGCTTTAACTAATTTAGGAGCATGCACATTTTCAGCAAAGACTCATTCATTCAATTCAGGACCAAAATCAACCCATCTCACTAAATAAAGCAACCGGCCCCTGCGCATTTTGGAGTCCAGGATTTCAGAAATTTTGAAGTGTTGTTCCCCCTCCTTCATCAGAGGAGGAGGAGTCGGAGGTACTGGGTGCCATGCATTCAGCCCAGGATTCTTCTTCAGCAAGCTGAAATGAAAAACAGGATGCACAGAATTCAATGATTTAGGCAGTTCCAACTCAAAAGAGACATCCAAAATTTTCCTTAACACCTTATAGGGTCCCACATATTTCCATCCCAGTTTTCTACTGGGTTGGAGTCCATGAATGTTCTTAGTGGAGAGATAAACAGAGTCTCCTGGTTGAAGGTCCCATCCTTCAGCTCTCCCGCGGTCCACATATTTTTTGTAGTCTGCGTTAGCCTTGTCTAAAGTCTTAGCAATCAGTGGCCACGACTCTTGTAATTTAGTCCACCACTGGGTAAAGTCAGACCCCGAAGACTCGACAGGGTCAGATAACGCTGGCAATGGTTTTCCCTCAAACCCCCCTACTGCCATGAATGGGGAGACACCAGTGGAGGAATGCACCGCATTATTATAACTATACTCAGCAAACGGAAGAAGGTCCACCCAGTCATCCTGATGATAATTCGTATAACATCTTAGGAATTGTTCTATGTTCTGATTAACTCGTTCGGATTGTCCATCGGTCTCGGGATGATAACCTGAACTAAGGGCAGGCTCAATTTCCATCACCTGGAGAAGCTCCCACCAGAAGTTGGCAATAAATTGGCTGCCCCTATCGGAGACCACACGCCTGGGAAAAGCGTGTAGTTTGATCACATGATTAAAGAAGGTCTTAGCGAGCCCCTTAGCCGTAGGCAGCTGCTTAAAAGGGACAAAATGGGCTTGTTTGGAGAACATGTCCACTACGACCCAAATGACAGTTTTTCCCCTCGAGGGGGGGAGATTCGTAATGAAGTCCATGGACACGATCTCCCAAGGCCTAGAGGGGGTGGGTAGAGGGTGCAACAGTCCCGGGGTTCCCCCCCCCCGTGCTTACACATTAGGCCCACCTGGCAGGCAGTCACATAGTCAGATACATCTTTACGCATATGGGGCCACCAGAACTGCCTTTGAACAAGGTTCAGGGTTTTAAGGAATCCAAAATGCCCCAACAGCTTAGATGAGTGGCACGACGTCAGGACTTCCCTACGCAGGGTTTGCGGTACTATCAATTTGGACCCATGATACCAACAGCCATCAGTATGTTTCGTACATTCACTGAGTCCAGTCCATTCATCAACCTCCTCCTTAGCATACTCGGCCGTGCATTTCTCAGTCCATGGGGAGGAGGCAGGGGCCGCCTTTCCCTGACTCCGCGTAGTCACTGCCCCCCCCAACTGCTGGGGTGAAAACATGGAGTTGAACACTTCCTCCCTCTGGGACTCGTGTTGGGGTAAGCGGGACAGCGCATCGGCTAGGGAATTCGCCTTCCCGGGGAGATGTCTTAAGACAAAGTTGAACTTCGAGAAGAAGTCTGTCCACCGAAGTTGTTTGGCGTTAAGGGACCTTTGAGTTCGCAGCGCCTCCAAATCTTTGTGATCCGTCCAGATTTCAAATGGCTTCTGTGCCCCTTCCAGCCAATGCCTCCAAGTAGTTAATGCCAGCCGAATAGCGGCAGCTTCTTTATCCCAAACTGACCAGTGTCTCTCCGTCTCATTAAATTTCTTAGAAATGTAGGCTAACGGGTGTAGGACGTTGTCAGAGCCCATCTGCAGGATTGACCCCCCCCCCATCGCTACATCTGAAGCATCTACATGGATTACAAACTCTTTAGTCTCATCAGGGTGGGCTAGAATCGGCTCAGAAGTGAACAGTTTTTTTAACTTTTCAAAAGTGGCTTGACACTCCGTGGACCAGCTCAGCCATTCCCCAGGTTTGCCTGCCTCAGGGCCCTTCCCCTTTGTTTTTAACAGTTCCATGAGGGGTAGGGTGATGGTGGCAAAGTCCTTGAGGAAGGTGCGGTAGAAATTGCAGAACCCCAAGAAGCTTTGTAGTTGCCTGCGGGTTCAGGGGGCTTCCCATTGCACCACCGCTTCCACTTTCGCAGGGTCCCTCTCAAGCCCTTGTTGTGAGATTCGATAGCCCAGGAAATCAACCTCAGTGTGGTGAAATTCACATTTCGACAGTTTGGCATAGAGGTGATTTTCCAACAGGGTCGTAAGCACCTCCCGCACCAGATTTACGTGGGATTGCTTATCAGGTGAATAAATCAAGATATCAGGTGAATAAATCAAGGTGAATATATCAAGATAGCAGAGCACCCCCTTAAATAAATGCTTGTGCAACACTTCATTGATCAGGCTCATAAAAACTCCCAGCGCGCCACTCAAGCTGAATGGCATCACCAGGTACTCAAACTGTCCCAAGAGGGTATTAAAGGCAGTCTTATATTCATCCCCCTCCCTGATGCACACTCGGAAATAGGCATCCCGCAAATCCAGCTTAGTAAAGATTTTCCCCTTTGCCACTTCCGCTAACAAGTCTTTGATCAATGGGAGGGGGTAGGCGTTCGAAGCGGAGACAGCGTTTAAACCTCAATAGTCCATGCACAGCCTCAGGCCCCCGTCCTTCTTTTTCCGGAATAATACGGGGGCAGCAAATGGGGACTTGGCTGGACGGATGAAGCCCCGCTCTAAGTTTTTATCTAGAAATTTTCTCAGTTCCTCCCGCTCCGCGGGGCTCATGGAGTATAACTTTCCCTTTGGCAGTTTTTCCCCCAGTAGCAGTTCGATGGCACAATCGGTGAGGCGGTGGGGGGGAAGCTCGTCCGCTTCCATCTCACTAAACACCTCAGTCAAATCCCTATACTCCGGGGGGATCTTTACTGACACCAGGGACATAGCTGCAGCGAAAATCGGAGTGGGGGGTCTGGGGCCCCAGGCTGGGTCCCACATGTGTTGGGTGCATTTCGCATCAACCCACGAGATTTTCCCTTCACTCCACTTAACGTGGGGGTCGTGGGAACTCAGCCAGGGACTTCCTAACACCATGGGGAACTGGGTGTTGGGGGTGATGACAAAAGCTCGCTTCTCCCAATGCTCCCCAGTCCCCACAATTAACAGTTCAGTCACTGCCACACATGACTCCTTCATCTCCGAACCATCCATTTCGGTGAAAGTGATAGGCTCCCCCAGGGGAGTCACTTTGGGCCCCAACCCGTCTACTACTAGGGGGCTTATTAAGTCTCTAGCACATCCCGAGTCTATCAAAGCACACACCCGTACATGGGTTCCCATGCCGGGCACTATTACAGTCACTACCATATAAAGCAAAGGGCCAGGGATGCTCACCGGGGATGGCGCATCTGGTGAGGGGACCTGCAGCTCTGTGCCGCCTACTGCAGGTCATTGAAGTTTCCTGACAGCTGTGTCTTGACCAGCTCCAGCTCACCCTGCTCGCATGTTGCCCCTTCCAGCTGTAATGCCCAGGGTTTAAATGGTGTCTTGCCGGGTCGGGGGGTTCCCCCCCAAGGGTGTAGAGGTTTTGGGGAGCTTCACCCCACCGCGGGAACAGGCCGACGCGAAGTGCCCACTCTTGCCACACTTTATGCAGAGCCCTTGTTTGAAGCGGGTGTCCCTCAGCTCCTGGAACACCGACTTTCCTTTAGCCTTGGGGGGGGGCTTTCGGCTGGTGGGACGCAGATGCCCCAAGCTTGATGAGAGTGAACCGCTCCTCCACATCGGTGGCCGCCTGCATCCAGGCGGCCAGAGACATGGGCCGTCCCCCTCTCAGGATCGTCTCGTAGATCTCGTGATGCAGGCCCTCTCGGTACTTCTCCACGAACAGGTCTTTGAACCATCCCTGTACCTTGGCCGTGGATCCGCCTGAAACGGTCAGTGTACTCCCTCATTGAGGAACGCCCCTGCACCAGCTTATGCAGTTGGTTCCGGGCTTTTTCCTCTCCCAAGGGGTCTTCGTAGTGCTGCCGCAGGGCCCACATGAAATTATCAACAGTCCGCAATTTGGGCCCTGGCGGGTTGTGCAGGCTCACATATCAATCACTTGCGGTGTCTCGTAGCTTGGAGCCGATGTAGCCCACTCGGTCTCGCTCGGTTGGGTAGAGATGGCCCCAAGCGGCTAAGAACCTCTCAATCTCTATGATAAAAACCAAAGCTTTTCAGGGTCGCCATCGAATGTAGCCATCAGGGGGTCAGCAGGGGCTTGGCGGATCATGCGTTCTACCGACATGGGTGCTACTGGCACTTGCTGCGGGGGTCCTCCCCCTGGTGGGACCACAGGGGGAGCGGGCTGCTGCGGCACCCCTCCAGCTGGACCCAGAACCCCGGCACTCCTCCCCCATCCTGGGGTAGCCCTGGCGTGGGGCCCCTCACAGCAGCAACGGCATCCATCAGCTGCTGCTGCATACTGAGCACGACCTCCCGTAGTTCCACTGTTATGTGGTCGTGCATCTCGCTGAACCTCCGGTCCAGCACTCGTTCCAAATCCTCTCCCATAGGATCGGGGCCCCTGGGCAGTCCACGCTCCTCGTCTGGGAAATGATACTGCCAATCATCCTGGCCTCCTTGGAAGCACCGCTCATCGTCTAGCAGGCTTGGACGGCCAAACTCTGACTGGTCCCTGCTGAACTGCACTCGAGCTCCCTTCCGGTCGTGTATCCATGACTCGGAAGTACCGGCCCTGAACATGGACCATGAGTACCGGGGTGAGATGGGGGGCCAACATGGCCCGGGTCCCAGTCGCAGAACCTGGAAGTCTTCTTGGCCTGTGGTTACCGGTCCTCCCGGCCCGATAGGTCCACTCTCCATGGGTACCAGGGTTTCTTCTTTGGTTACGGGAATGGTCTCATCATCTGACCTGGTCAGGTATGAGAAAATCCCAAGCACAGATCTCTAACAATCTGTGAGGCTTCTGTACTAGCAGCAAAAGATCAGACCTTTGAACTTAATCAGAGTTCTTTATTTCTAATACTGGAACAGGTTCTCAAATGTTTGTTAGAGATACATGATAGAAAGCTGTCATGGTTAATATACCTTCAAGTCACAATTGAACCCAGACATGTAACCAATCAGAGTCAGTGTATTAATGCAGGAAAAAGGAAGACAACCATTGAGGTTCCCACAGCAAGGTGAGAAAGTTATAAAAAGTCCCTTCTTGATCCTGGTGACCCGCATGTGCGAAAGTTAGGCTAAACATTCCAGATTGCAACAATACACTAGCTTCAAGGTTGTCACAACAAGATAACATTCACAGAGCCTCAAAGGGAGGAGGAGGAGAGGATGGCTGGAAAAGACCATCTGTTAAAGTGACGTGTAGGAATGCGAGTCGCCATCCCCCCACCTAGAGAAGAGTAACATTAAACAGAGTAGGCAATATACTTCAAAGGGAGATATATGGCTGCAGGAAGAGGAGGGTTTTTTGATAAGGGTGTCAAGACAAGCACTTCATGGTAACATTGAAAACGAAAGTAACTTACAGGACTGCTATTGTCAGATTCTGACACCATGTCTCTACTAAAAATATCAAAGGACTCCAACCTAGCTGAAAATTGGGCTGGAAATACATCGGCCCATTTAAAGTCATGAAAAAGATAAATGAAGTAACTTTAGAACTTGAATTGCCTAAATCACTAAGAAATGTTCATCTGGTTTTCCATTACAGCCTCCTGAAAAAAGATCGTGGGCCAAACAAATGGAGAATCCAACATCAAGTTCCTCCTTCTCTGATTGGGGGGGGGGGGGGGGGGGGGGGAGACTCATTTTGAAGTTGACCAAATCCTTGACTTCAAAATGAAAAGGGACCGCTTGTGGCATTTAATTAGCTGGAAGGATTTTGGTCCTGAATGTAATGAGTGGGTTGATTCTATGCATGTAAATGCTCCTGCAAAGCTTCATGCCTTCCATAAGTTGTATCTGTTAAAACCGGGGGGTTGAATAAATCTGGGGGGGGCAATATGTCACCTAAACGCTGCCATTCCTGGGTGGGAGGTGGATTCCCAATGAGGTTCACCCCACGGCCCCTCACCCCCACCTTTGGAATGTATCTCTCTTCTCACAGTCTGAATGTTATCTATCATGCCTTCCTAATCTTAGAGATGGGGAACTTTCTCAACAACTTCGCTGCTTTTGCAGATGTTTATTTTAACTTTTCCCACCTTTAGCTTGAGAACAGAACGTCTAACTATATTTTTCAGACACCAGGATTAGAGCCCCCCCCTTTTTCACACCCAGTTTGAATGCACTATAACTGTAACCCCTCAACTCTTCCCTTCCACTACTGACTCAAGAACGTGTCGACGACTAATGGATCCACTGGAATAAAGAACTTTATAGTTAAGAACTTTGTTTACAGTTTGAAATCTCTTAGACTCTCACAGCAGTATGCACATGACCGCATAGGCATAGGGAAACCTCAGTGCAGACGTGCGATTCCTCATTTATTCACATGGGAAACAAAAGGCAACCCCCCCACTCACTCGCCTGAATGTGCTGTCTGATTGCGAGGGGAGGAAACCTAGTTTGGTGGTAGAGAAAAAGTTTCTTTGTCAAAGAGGGGAGAGGGGGGAGGAAAAGAGCTGGTTCCAACAGGAGCTCAGAGAGCCAGGCCTCCTCCCAACTCCAAAAAGAAGGTTCCCTAGCGATGGAGCACAGGAGGAGAAGAAATGCCCTGGGGGAAGAAGACAGATGGCAGGAGGAAATGATGAGGAATAAAACTCACAGAGCCCCTTCCTTGTCAACAGCATCAGCTCTGCAGGAACCAGAAGACAGCCTTCCAGCTGACCTGAGAGGAATGGGATTGGTGGCAAGCAAGGAATGAAGACTATAGAAAGCTAAGACTGATTTCACACAAGTTGCTGCTCTGCCCCCACTTTTCCCTTTCCCTCAATTGCACGTGTCAATTTCCCACTATTTATTTATTTATTTATTATTGTGCTGTGCAGCTGAATTTTGAGCCACAGCTTTGACCAATCTCCTCCATGTCTTCTAGATCCTCAGAAAACAGGATCACGAAGATGCAGGGGAAATCGGGCAAAGTTGTGGGTCAAAATGCAGCCGTGCAGCACATAGTGGGAAATTGACCTGTGCAATGGGGGGGAAGGGAAGAGTGGGGGCAGAGCAGCGGCTTGTGTGAAATCAGTCTAAGAGAGAGTTTCTCTGTGAAGTAACAGGAAACCTTTGAATAAGAATGGACTAATTCTTTTGAAGACGTTACCTGGGGAGAAACAGAAGATTTTTTTGGCAGCAACTTACCTTAACCTCAGTGAGATGAATCACAGGGTCATTTCTTCACAGAATAAGGAATAAAGGTTATTGTTAAGTTATTTTTAGGTGTTCCTGTCCATTTATAACTTCGCTGTACCTAAGAACCCTCACACTATTACTCAGAAGTTCACCGGTTCAGTCTCTGTATGGTTGCCAGCTGTTTTATTGGAAATTCCTGGAGGTTTTTTTTTTGGGGGGGGTGGAATCTGGGGAAGGCAGAATTTGGGGAGGGAAGGGATGTCAGTGGGGTATAATTCTATAGGGTCCACCTTTTGAAGCTGTTGTTTTCTCCAGGGGAACAATCTCTGTTACCTGAAGATCAGTTGTAATTCCAGAACAGCAGCCACTAGGACTTGGAAGCTGGCAACCCTGGCAACCCTGGTCTTGCCAGTGGAAAGGTCTCAGCAGGCCTCTGTTGGAGACCTTGGAGCCTGTTGCCTGTCAGAGCTGACAATCCTATCCTAGATGTGCCAATGTTATGTGTTCAGAACCTTGATCTTATCTTCTAATGCCATTCTATTTTTCAGCTGCAAAGAAAATCCAGATTATCTGAAGAACGTTTGCCACAATTAATGGCCACTATTTTGCTAAAGGTATCAGGCTCCATGACAGCTACAAACACAGCCTTGGATCAATAACGTTTTATTTCAGCATTCTCCCTTCATCTGCCAAGTTGTAAAAAGTATGTCAATAGTGCTGTGGTACAAATGTAAACCACCGTTTTATTGAGAATATTTGTTATACCGCATGGCTTCAAATAAGTTTAATTGGCCCACATAGGTGCCTTGTAAATTCTCTACAGTAGCCATAGTTAAGTGTAAATGGTGTGTTGCATTGGCTGTGATGGGATGAGAACAGCAAAGATGTGAACATGGGTACAAGTCAAGAAATCGATTGGACTTACCTAAGCATAATTGTTGGATTTTAAGACTGGGTTTGGTTTTTGTTCAGACATATTGCTTAATTTTAGGAGGTTAGTGGCTAACTCCTTAACTGGATGCCCCAGCCTAGCCCAATCTCATCAGATCTTGGAAGCAAAGCATGGCTGGTGTGGTTAGTACTTGGATGGGAGACCAGCACGGAAGTCCAGGGTCACTATGTAGAGGCAGGCAATGGCAAACCACCTGTCTGAATATCTCTTGCCTTTATGGCACCTTCCACCAACACTAGTCTTTCTGACTCCTGACCTGGATAGCCCAGGCTAGCTCAGTCTTGTCAGATCTTGGAAGCTAAACAGGGTCACCTGCTAAGCAGGTTAGTAACTGGATGGGAGGCCACAAAAGAAGCTGAAAGTTGCTACACAGAGGCAGGCAATGGCAGTGTCAGGATCCCTGTTCCTAACAATGTTTCTTTATGCCTTACATGAATTATTGTGAGGCTTCTGCTCAAAGTAGTCAAGGATCAGATCTTTGTTGATGAAACACAGTTCTTTATTTCCAGTTTCTACATTGGTACAGGTCCTCGGATTAATTGTCAGAGATAACGTATACAATAGAAGCAGGTCTAATATACCCTCCCGTACAATTTGAATTGCCCATAGGTAACCAATCAACAGGGGGGGAAAACCGCGGGCAAAAGGTTCCCTGGCCGTTTGCTTCCCACAGGAAAGAAGGGGAGGTGTGAAGCAATAAATTTCCCTTCCCAAACCAGACCCCTCAGATGTAACCATCTTCACATAACAAACGCTTTCCCCAAGGCTTTCGCACGTTGATAAGAACTGGTCCCTGTCCTCCCAGCAGGGAGGAAAGGAATGCGGAGGCAGGAGGGTGAGAGGCCCATTGTTCTCATGCTTTGAAGTCGCCACTCTCCCGGGCAAACAGTTACATAGACCAGACCTGGTCAGAGCCGTAAACCCAGGGTCACAGAACATACATTCACATTAGTCAAACTAATAAGCAATAGGTATGATTACATAGTTCATACAGGAACAGGTTTGCATAGCATAGCAAAGTCATGTTACAATATATAGCATTAATTCCCAGAAACCCTTGTTAGAATCTGCAGATTCTGACAATTATGCCAGCATAGCTCAATCACAAATTGTAACTGTTTGCCTTATGTCTCTGCATTCCCTTGCTATCTTGCACCAAGCTGTCTCAGGTTTCCTCCCTTTTCTTTATTGCTGAAAGTTATATTGCTTTGTGAAGGTCTGGTCAATGTAACACTTCCATCCGGGAGAGTGGCATCCTCAAACGCTGACACGTCACCTGAGACCAAATGGCCTCGTCCCCTCCTGCATTCCTCCGCTCCCCCGCCCTCCGGAACACGGCACCTCTTATCGCTGTGAGAAGGCCTTGGAAGGCCCTTTGTTATGGATAGAGGGGGCACATCTGTGGCGCCTAATTCAAGAGAGGAAAATTTACAACTTTAACACCTCACCTTTTTTCCTGTGGGAAGTAAAACGGCCGAAGACCTGTAACCGCGCTTTTTTCCTTTTTTGTGATTGGTTGGGTATCGGGGTTTCAAACTGTACTGGAGGGTATATTAACCCTAGCCGTTTTGTATACGGTATCTCTAACAAACATTCGAGAACCTGTCATGCAGTAATAAGACAATAAAGAACTCTGTTTCAACAACAAAGTTCTGATCTTTGTCTGCTTAGGGCAGAAGCCTCACAGGCAAACCACCTCTGTTGGTCTCTGGCCTTGAAAACCTCTTGAGGGGGCACCATAAACGGGCTGCAAATTGATGGAACTTTCTACCACCTGTTGCTAAACTCATGCTTCTTTTCTTGTCTGTGTATTTGGTGACCATTTCCTTTGCCAGCTTTGATTTTTAGTGAAATGGTAAGTTTGCATATATCATAATATATACTCACATTGAGGTATGACTGATTAGAAAAACTAAAAGGACAGATATTTGTAAATATTTCCCCTAGAAAAGGTAGTCACGATCATGTCCACACTCTATTAAAGTATTTCTAGGCCACCCAGGAAACCAGAATTCACCATACACCCTTGGTTATTGGATTCCTTTGAAAGACAGACATTTGTGTATCTTGTATCAAAAGGAAGATGTGTTGTTGTTGTTCAGTCGCACAGTTGAGTCTGACTCTTCGCAACCCCATGGACCCCATCATTCCAGGCCCTCCTGTCCTCTGACGCCCTCCGGAGCCTGGTCAATTCCATACTCATCGCATCAATAACACTGGCCGTGGTCACATGGCCCTTTAAATCCGGGACCCCTCCCAGATTTAAAGGGGCCGCATTTTTTAAGTTCAGGTAGGGATGTATATACATCCCAACCCCAGTGGCGGCGGGCGGCGGCTGTTGGAGGAGGAGGCGGTGGAGTTGGCTGCGTGGTGGAAGAGGCGGGCAGCAGCAGAGGCGGGCAGCGGTGGAAGAGATGTGTGGCGGCGGCTGGCAGCGGCTGGCAGCCGGGGGAGTCACCCTTCCCCGAGCCCCACTGGCCATCTGGTAAGTTTGGGGTTCCCCCCCTTTTGCACTTGGGCGCTTGAGTGTCCAAGCACCCAAGTAGAAAAGGGGAGAAACGGGGGGGGGGGACTGGACAGCCATCTCTCACAATGATTGTGAGAGAGGGCTGTCCAGATGGCTCAATTGCAGGTTCCTCGTGGGACCACCAGGAAAATAGTTGATTTTCCCGGGGTCGGAAAATTCGGGAGGAACCCACAACTGAGCCTGCTTTGGCGTGGGAGTAGCCGCAGCAGGTGTGAATGGTCCCTTTAAATGCGGGAGGAAACAGCACTTCCTCCTGCATTAAAGGGCTGTGTGGCCATGGCCACTGTCTAGCCATCTCATCCTTTGCTGTCCCCTTCTTCTTTTACCTTCAATCTTTCCCAGCATCAGGGTCTTCTCCAGTGAGTGCTCCCTTCTCATTTGGTGGCCAAAGTATTTGAGCTTCAGCTTCAGTTTCTGGCCTTCCAGGGAACAGTCAGGGTTGATTAGGATTGACTGATTTGATCTCCTTGCAGTCCAAGGGACTCTCAAGAGACTTCTCCAACACCATAATTCAAAAGCATCTATTCTTCGGTGCTCAACCTTCCTTATGGTCCAACTCTCGCAGCCATACATTACTACTGGGAATACCATCACTTTGACTATACGGACTTTTGTTGGCAGGATGATGTCTGTACTTTTTATTATATGCTGTCTAGGTTTGCCATAGCTTTCCTCCCAAGGAATTTTTAAAAATTTTTAATTTCATGGCTGCAGTTAATGTCTGCAGTGATCTTGGATCCCAGGAATGTGAAGTCTGTCACAGCTTCCATGACTTCCCCTTCTATTTGCCAAGGAGTGATGGGGCCAGATGCCATGATCTTAGTTTTTTTGATGTTGAGTTTCAAGCCAACTTTTGCAGAGAGCCAGTTTGGTGTAGTGGTTAAGTGCGCAGACTCTGATCTGAGAGAACCCCACTCCTCCACTTGCACCTGGCTGGATGACCTTGGGCAAGCCATAGCTCTGTACCAACTGTTCTCTCAAGGACAGCTTGGGAAAGAGTTCTCTCAGCCCCACCTACCTCACAGGGTGTCTGTTGTGGGGAGGGGAAGGGAAAGGAGTTTGTAAGCCGCTCTGAGACTCCAAGTGAGTGAAGGGTGGGATATAAATCCAATCTCTTCTTCTTCTTCTTCTTCTTCTTCTTCTTCTTCTCTCCTCTTTCTCCATGAGCAAAAGGCTATTGAGGTCCTCTCCACTTTCTGCCATTAGAATATCGTCTGCATATCTGAGGTTATTAATGTTTTTCCTGGCAATCTTAATTTCAGTTTGTGATTCATTCAGGCCAGCAATTCGCATGATGTACTCAGCATATAAATTAAATCAGCAGGGTGACAATATACATCCTTGTCGTACTCCTTTTCCTATTCTAGATCAGTCAGTTGTTCCATGTCCAGTTCTAACTGTTGCTTCTTGACCCTTATACAGGTTTCTCAGGAGACATGTGAGCTGGTCTGGTACTCCCATCTCTTTAAGGACTTGCCATAGTTTGTTGTAATCCGCACACTCAAAGGCTTTAGCATAGTCAGTGAAGCAGGAGTAGATGTTTTTTCTGGTACTCCCTTGCTTTCTCCATAATCCAGCGAATGTTGGCAATTTGATCTCTAGTTCTTCTACCTCTTTGAAGCCCAGCTTGTTCTAGTAGTTTTTTATCCACATACTGCCAAAGCCTAGCTTGTAGGATCTTGAGCATGACCGTGCTAGTGTGCGAAATAAGTACAATTGTGCAATAGCTTAAACATTCCTTGGCATTGCCCTTCTTTGGGATTGGAATGTAAACTGACCTTTTCCAATCCTGTGACCACTGTTGTGTTTTTCAAATTTGCTGGCATATGGAGTGCAGCACCTTAGCAGCATCACCTTTTAGGACTTTGAATAGCTCAGATGGAATATCGTCACCTCTGCTAGCTTTGTTATTAGTAATGCTTTCTAAGGCCCATTTAACTTCGCACTCCAGGATGTCTGGCTCGAGGTCAGAGATCACACCGTCATGGTTGTCAAGGACATTGAGATCCTTTTTGTATAGTTCTTCTGTGTATTCTTGCCACCTCTTCCTAATCTCTTCTGCTTCTGTTAGAACCATGTTTATCCTTTATCATGGCCAGCTTTGCACAAAACGTTCCTTTGATTTCTCCAATTTTCTTGAAGAGATCTCTAGTCCTTCCCATTATATTGTTTTCCTCTATTACTTTGCATTGTTCGTTCAAGAAGGCCTCCTTATCTCTCCTTGCTGTTCTCTGGAAATCTGCATTCAGTTGGGTAAATCTTTCCTTTTCCTCTTTGTCTTTCACTTTCCTTCTTTCCTCAGCTATTTGAAAAGCCCCATCAGACAACCACTTCGCTTTCTTGCATTTCCCCCCTTTTTGGGATGGTGCTGATTGCTGCCTCCTGTACAATGTCACAAACCTCTGTCCATAGTTCTTCAGGCACTCTATCTATCCAATCTAGTCCCTTAAACCTATTCTTCACCTGTACTGTATATTCATAAGGGATGTGATCTAGGTCAAACCTGAATGGCCTAGTGGTTTCCCCAACTTCCTTCAGTTTAAGCCTGGATTTTGCAATGAGTAGCTCATGATCTGGGCCACAGTCAGCTCCAGGTCTTGTTTTTACTGACTGTATAGAGCTTCTCCATCTTTGACTGCAAATTATATAATCAATCTTGTTTTGATGTTGCCCATCTGGTGATGTCCATGTGTAGAGTTGCCTCTTAGGTTGCTGGAACAGGGTGTTTGCTATGACCAGTTGTTCTCTTGACAACGCTCTATTAGCCTTTGCCTGGCTTCATTTTGTTCTCCAAGGCCAAACTTGTCCATTATTCCAGTTAACTTTTCACTTCCTACTTTAGCATTCCAGTCTCCTATGAGGATGAGGACATCTTTTTTTGGTGTTAATTCTAGGAGGTGTTGTAGGTCTTCACAGAACTGGTCCACTTCAGCCAGTGTCAGTGGTTGGGGCGTAGACCTGGATTACTGTGATGCTGAATAGTTTGCCTTGGATTCGGACCAAGATCATTCAGTCATTTTTGAGACTGTATCCCATTACTGCCTTTCCCACTCTCTTGTTGACTATAAAGGCCATACCATTTTTTCTACAGGATTCTTGGCCACAGTAGTAGATATAATGGTCCTCTAATTCACCCATTCCTGTCCACTTTAGTTCACTGATTCCCAAGATATCAATGTTCAGTCTTGCCATCTCATTTTTGACCATGTCCAGCTTACCTTGATTCATAGATCTTACATTCTAGGTTCCTATGCAGTATTGTTCTTTGCAGCATCGGACTTTCCTTTCACCATCAGACACATCCACAGCTGAGCATCCTTTTGGCTTTGGCCCAGCTGCTTTATTCTTTCTGGGGTTACTTGTACTTGCCCTCTGCTCTTCCCCAGGGGCATATTAGACACCTTCTGACCTAAGGAGCTCATCTTCTGGCATTATATCTTTTAGCCTTTTGTTATTGTCCATAGGATTTTCTTGGCAAAGATACTGGGTTGCTATTTCCTTCTCCAGCGGATCATGTTTTGTCTGAGTTCTCTGTCCATCCTGGCTGGCCCTCCATGGCATAGCCCACAGCCTCATCGAACCACACAAACCCCCTCTGCTGCATCAAGGCAGAGATCCATGAGAGGGAAAGGAAGGAAGGGATACATACCCCCAAATGGATATAATAGATCAACATGAGCTAATATGCTGAAATTTTGACAGGCAAAAGATCCTGGCTTGCGGTGACCCTATGAATTAATTATCTCCAAAATGTCCGATTGTTAACAGTCTCACTCAGGTCTTGCAAAGGGAGGGTCTTTGTGGCTTCCTTTACCGAGCCCATCCATCTCACACTGGGGCTTCCTCTTTTCCTGCTGCCTTCAGCCTTGCCTAGCATTGTTGTTTTTTCAAGGAGAACAAAAGTTTGAGTCCAGGGGAGCACCTTTAAGACCAACAAATTTTAATTCTGAGTATCAGCTGTCATGTGCATGTACGCCTCTTCAGATCTATGTCTGGGAAAATGTGCATGCACATGAAAGCTTGGACTGAGAATAACATTTTGTTGGTCTTAAAGGCACCTGACTGGACTCAACTGTTATTCTATTGCTTCAGACTAACAGGGCTGCCCACCTGCATCTGTCTTTTCCAGTGGCACTTGTCTTCTCATAAGGAGACCAAAGTATGATAGCCTCAATTAGAGTTCAGGCTTGATTTGATCTAGAACCCACTGATTTGTCTTTTTGGCAGGCTAGGGTGTTCATAAAACTCTCCCCCAACACCACATTTCAAAGGAATCAATTGCCTTCTTCCTTGTCCAGCTTTCACACCCATACATAGTAATGGGGAATACTATGGCATGAATTATCTTGATCTTGGTTGCCCCAGAACATCCTTAAGTTAAGAAACTTTCCTAGCTCCTTCCTGGCTGCCCTTCCCACATCCAGTCTCCTTCTGATTTCTTGGTTTTAGTCTCCCTTTCAGTTGCTGATGCAGCCAAGGAACAGAAAACCTTTAACAATTTCCAGCCATAAAGTTGTGTAATTCCCCTATCCTTGCATGGCCTCCACTTTTCACACAGACAACTGAGGAGCACAATAAAGGAAACCAAGTTTTTCCCTAGGCTGAAACTCTTTTGTTTGGATTAATCTCAGAAGAAGGTATTTTTTCTTTTAAAGCTATTTTCCCAAGGTGATGGGGAGGGAAGCCTGGCTAAGCAGCTCTTGATCTTGCTCTACATCAGGCAGCAGGGATACAGTTTGTGTGATGGTGGGTTTTTTGTTTTTTAAAAAAAGACAATCAAAAAGTATACGACTGAAGGACAGCAGATGCCAGTGCATTCGCTGGAGAAAAAAATCCAGTCTCTTCATGCAGAGACATGCTGTTAGAATCGCTGGCGGATGAACAGTTTTGAATACTTAGTGGGACATACTTGTTATTGGTTTCCACGAGACTGATGTTGATATATTTTCCCATTGCTTCAGGCACAGAGCACCTGTTGGTGTCAACCTGGACTTTTGTTTATGGTTCCCTGGCGTGTGCCCCTACTGGTTGATTCTGGATTGGGGAGGGGCTGTGGCTCAGTGGCAGGCCATCTGCCTGGCATGCAAAAAGTCCCAGGTTCAGACCATGGCATCTCCAATTAAAAGGAGCAGGAAACAGGTGACGTAAAAGACTTCTACCGGAGACCCTGGAGAGCTGCTGCTGTTGACTTTGATGGACCAAGGCAGGGCCGGTTCTGAGATTTTTTGGGGTCCTGGGCAGACAGTGCCCAGTCCTCTCCTTCATGCCTTCTTTCCCACTCTACACCTGCATGCCCCTCACCGGTCCTCACACCCTTCTGCTACTTGTGAGCCCTTCCATTTCCTACACTGTTGTCTTCACCGCCCGCATGCCCTTTCCCCCACTGCACCGGCCACTCACAATACGCAGCTGGGAGTGCTCCTGCCACAGCCACCAGGGGTGCCACCACTCCAAATTGCTTTCACCCAAAGCATTGGCCTGTGTGCCAGCCAGGAAAGATTTGTGATTCTCAATTATTGTTAGCAGTGGCTGGATTTGTCCAAAGGAGATGTTCAAAGACCAAATTTACCTTGTTCGTAATGCCTGTGTTGTCACAAGGCAAGTGCCGCCTAGGAGCAAGGTAGGTAATACCTCAGCTGCTTCAAAGAAGGAGAATTTGGCGTGCTTTTGTATCTGTGCAAAGACAATATTCAGCCTGGTGGCTGGCTGGAGAAACGCTGTCAGCACACCCCCTTGTCACTTCTTACTGGACTGGCTAGATTACATATCACCCAGCTTCATTGTGGGCAAGTTGGAGGTCACTTTGCAATGTATTTTTGCAGTCAGTTCCTGGCATTAATTTGTTCCTGCCTCGGAATTAGGATCACAGGGAGAGGCCCTCCTGACTGACCCATCCATCAAAGAAGCTCACTTGGTGGCTACACGAGAGAGGAGGGCCTTTTCGGTGGCAGCCCCACAGAGATTGAACAACCTCCCCAGGGAGATGTGCCTGGCCCCCCTCCCTTTTGATCTTTAGGAGGCAGCTGAAGGTAGTTTTATTTAGGACTGCCTTGGATTAAAGCAGTCCTAAATTGGTGGTTTTAAATTTGGTTTTATGCATTTTTATGTAATCTTTTAAATGCGTTTTTTATTTATATTGTAAGCTGCCTTGAGCTCTGTAAAAAAGAAAAGCAGCTAGTAACTTTTTTCAGTGAACAAATAGATTTGCCCCACCATTCATGTGTGAGAAAGGGGGAACGAAATGCCTCTACCCCAGCTATTGCACCGGCATACACTTTGAACTGAGTGGTGAACAGTAAGGGTGGCTTGAGCTGATCCAAAGCTAGACTCATTAACAGAACTTAGTGCAGTTGTTTGCCAACTCAAGATTCTGGTGTGGGTAACTCACTGCTGCATTTCTGACATTTATTCATCTCCACACCTTTCCATTTTTCATCACTAGGGTTGCCAATCCCCAGGTCCCGGTGGGGGTTCCCCTGGTTTTTGGGGCTTCTGTCCACTGTTGGCCCGCTGGCCAGCAGGCTAAACCCCACCCCCAAACAAGAACACCACTGAGCAACATCCACAACACAATGATGTCACCTGGAAGTGACATCATCATGTCAGAAGACATCATGCGGAGACACTCTGGTCTGAGGGCAAAACTCTATGGTTTGAAGCCAGTTTTACCGTAGAGTTTTGCCCAAAAACCAGAGCACCACCATGTGGCATCCCTGATGTGATGACATCATTTCTGGGTGATATCATCCAAGAAGGGCCTCAACACAGTAAACACCACAGACATAACATTCCTAGCACATCACCCTGCTTCTGAAAGAGAAGTTCAGTATAGGTCGTTCACTATCTTGTCATCAAGAGAAATCAAGTGAATGTGTCAACCATGCTCCAGTTCCTCAGCACCCATGCAAAAAGGATAAGTGGAAGAAAGAAATCACTGGAACCTTCTTTGATACCAGATATACAGTAGTTTTTACTGAAATAATCAATTGGAGGCTGCATGCATGTGTGAGAGTAATCACTAAATCAATGGACCTGAAATTTTGCAAAATTTCCCCTTCAGGTCCTTTATATTAATTGCTTTGTTATATAACCCTCAATTTGTGTGAGATGTAAGTGCATGGTCTAGAGGACTGACCAGTTTCTGGGGGGGAAAGGCAATTTCTGTCTTTTTTCTCCTAAAGCATGGTGTGTCTACTAACATGTAGTTTTAGGGTATTGATATTTCACTTTGGCACAGGGGTGCTGTAAGGATTAACTAGGCATTCTGTGCAAACTGCTTCAAAAGAGGGCCTCTGTTATAAAAATTCTAAGGGTTGTATTAAAGGCCCATCACTTCAGCCAACACCATATTCAGCCTCAGAATGGCAGCCATTAAAGAAAATCAATATTTATTACTCCAGGTAGTTAAATTAACCAGGTGTGGTGTATTTCTCTCACTGCTTTCAAACGAAGGCTTCAAACAGCCACCTTCATATTCTTTTCCCAGTGAACAGTGTAAACATAGTCCCTAATACAAAGTCTGAGAAGACAGGGGTCAAAATTTCTGGTGCCAATTTGTAATTGACTTGGTTTCTGAATTAATTCTGAGTTCAGGTGCACAATTCATTTGGAAACCAAGGGAGGATCTATCATGATCTCTCAGAGTTCCTTACCCTCTCACACATACACATGAGCACACATAAAGTTGCCTTATCCTGAATTAGACCCTTGGTCCATCAAAGTCAGTACTGTCCACTCAGACTGGCAGCCTCTCTCTAGAGTCTAAGGCTGAGGTCTTTCACATCACCTCCTGCCTGGTCCTTTTTTTAACTGGAGAGGCCAGGGATTGAACCTGAGACCTTCTGCATGCCAAGCAGATGCTCTACCACTGAGCCACTGCTCCTCCCCATCTCCCGTCCCAAGCCAGCAAGCAGCTGAGAGAGCTCAGTTCCCCAAGGGGGCACACTTATGAGACATCCCAACTCCTTTCAGGAAAGCCCTTCCTCTCCAAATCCCCTCCTAAGGTTTTGGTATCCCAGTAGAAATTGCCACCGCTCCACGTCTAATTAAACTTGTCCCTCAACAGCCCACCAGTGCCTTGAAGCAATAGAAAGGCAGGATATGCATGCATAAACAAAAAAGAGGACTTCCCAGCAAAGCATATAAACTAAAGAAAAGCTGTGGAATAGCCAATTGTGCTATGAAACAATTTAAATGTAGAATATCAGTTAAGTACAAAAAGTACAAAACTATAAATAATTCATATATCATGAATACACAAAATGGTCCATGAATGTACGCAACAAAAACACAACAAGTGTAATTATATACAAACATCTATGAAGAAGAAGATACTTGAACCAAGTCAGTACCCATGGTCTTCGTTGTGTACATTCATTTTATATTTTCCTGAACCTATTGTGTATTTACTATATATGAATTATTTGTACTTTTGTACATTTTGTAGGGCTGCAGTGGCTCACCTTACATTTTGTACTTATTATTAATATTCTACATTTAACTTGTTTCATAGCACTATAGGCTTTTTGCCTTATTTAGTGTCTCATTCCACAGCATTTCTATAGGATATGCAAACAAGCATGTATATGTCCAGTACAGATACCAACCTTCAGGTGAGTCCTGGAGATCTCCAAGAATGATAACTGATCCCCAGAGTACAGAGATTAGTTCTCCTGGAGAAAAATGTCAGCTTAAAAGGGTTTGTTCTATGACATGACATGACATCCCTGCTGAGCTTTCTCCCCTCCCCAAATGCTGCAATCCACAGACTCCACCCCCAAATCTCCAAGAATTTGCCAACCCAAATTTGGCAACCATGCGGTGACTAGGTGCTTGGGTAAGAGTTTCAGGGCAGTCAGACCACCTTATAAAAAAAGCTTTTATTAACTGCCTAAGAAACAGTCAACACAGATGAAAGAGGAGACTATCAGCAGACAGCTAGAGGTACTGCAGGGATACTGCTAGAAATAAACCCGAGAGAGCAGAGCTAGGCTGAGCATGGTGTCACCTTGGCACTCTTCCTGTGAAGCATGGGTATGAAAGAGCAGGAACTTGACCAAGCCTTGGCACACCCCAAGCCAGGGGTGTCAAACGTACAGCCCACATCCCAGAACCAGACCATCCAGGGTTCTTTCCCAGCAACCTTTATTGCCAAATGATAGAGGCTGTGCATTATTTCCCTGTATACTGCCCCAGTCCGAATGCGTAACAGGCAGTGGGAGGGTGGGCGTCAGGGAGATACTTTAAGGAAATGTTACTTTAGGGAGTGTTCATGTTTAAAGCATGTTTGTATTTTGAGTAAGAATAATATTGTTCATTGGGTTTGCCTGTGCCCTTTATCAACTTTATATCTCCGGTACTTGGCATGACATTTTATGGCACGTATGGCCCAGCCCTTCTCACAAATGAGTTTGACACTTCTGCTAAGCCTTTGCTGTTCTCCCATCCTTAAAGAACATTACTATAACATACAAGAGGTGGGACCTGCAGGGGGTGGGAGAGAAAGAGCTGCACATGGAGCAGCAGCCCCGGGACCGCCGATGTCTTCCCCCTGCCCCCAGTTGCCCTGGTGAGGCCTTCCCCCCCCCCATGGGCACCGGCGAGGCCTGAGCAGCGCTCACCGAGCCCGCAGCTTCTCCCTCTCCACGGACGCTGCCACAGTTCCGAGAACGTTCCATGCGCACTGGATGCTCTTTTACTTTGTGGGGATTTAAATATCACCCAAAAGTTTTTTAAACTTTTCAGGTTTTTCTGCACACAGGGGAAGTCCCCCAAGTGTGCAGGAAAATCTCCCTGCCCCCCCAAGTGCCCCCCGCGTGGATTTAGATATCACACGGGGGTGGCCACTTGGCTATTAGTATATAGAAAAGAGGCAGGACCTGCGGAACCCACAGGGGGGAGAGAAGGAGCTCCATGTGGAGCAGCAGCCAAAGGTAAGGTTTCCTCCCCTCCCCCAGGCCCATCAATCTCTCCCCCCTGCCCCCAGTTGCCACCGAGGGGCCTGCCGATCTCTCTTCCCCCCAGTTGCCCTGGAGAGGTCCACGTGGTGCAGAGCCATGGGGCTCACCAATCTCTCTCTCCCCAGTAGCCCTGGCGAGGCCCACGTGGCACAGAGCCATAGGGCCTGCTGCAGTTCCCAGAGCGTTCCCTGTAAGTTTTTTTACTTTTCAATTTTTTCTGCACACGTGGAAAAATCTCCCTGCCCCCAAGTGCCCCCTCTGCACGGATTTAGATATCCGCACAGAGGGGCCACTTGGCTATTAGTATATAGACAAGAAGGGGGGGACCCACAATACTTGTGGGGGGAGAAGGAGCTCCACTGAGTGGAGGAAGCAAGCAGCCACAGGTGAGTCTTCTCCCCCCATCCCCCCCAGCTGCTGCGGTGGGCCTGAGCACCCAAGAGGTGCTCAGCCCACTGCTTCTTCCCCCACCCCCAGTTGCCATGGTGGGCCTGAGTGCCCAAGAGGTGCTTGGCCCACCGCTTCTCTCCCCCCACCCCCTGGCTGCCGCGGCGGGCCTGAGTGCCCAAGAGGTGCTCCGGCCCACCGCTTCTCTCCCCCCAGCTGTCGTCTTCTGAGCCCGGGTGCTGCAGCTCGCCTTCTGTTCTGGGGGGGGATGGCTTGGCTGGCTCCCCAGAAGGTTGCTTGGGAGGCCTGCTGTCCCTGCCCCTAGGAAGGGCTCAGTGGGCTGGAGAGGTCCAGGGCCCGGGCCGGACAGGCCTTAGGGCACAGCGATTCTCCCCCTGGCTATTCCCCCCACTCGCTCCAAGGCCCGAGTGGCTGAGGACTGTTGGGGCCGACGATTCCCCCCCCCGGCTCAGCCCAAGTGGCTCTCAGCCACCAGGCTACCAGAGAGTTCTGAGAGTGTTCCCTGAGCATGCACAGGGAATGTTATTTAACTTTTGGGGGATTTAAATAGTCCCTCGAAAGTTTTTAGAAGTTTAAAGATTTTTCTGCACATCTGGGGAGCCCCCCAAGTGTGCAGAACAATTTCCCTGCCCCCAGGTGCCCCCCCCCCACGGATTTAGATATCCACATGGAGGGCCTTTGCTATTAGTATATAGCTGTAATAAGGGCACTAGTTCAGGAGCATACTTTCTGCAGCACAGAGGTCCTAAACATTGTGAGATATTTTACAAATAATCACAACACCTGTGCTCAAAATATTCTGGGCCAGCCCTGGTTAATACTTTGATGGGAGACTGCCAAGGCCTTCTTACAGAAATATAAAATCAGACTCCATTGCTTTGGAGGGGAGGGGGGAATTCTATTGAATGCTAAGAACTAGTATTATTTTGGCAACATTCCAAGCATGTCTTCAGGATCAGAAAAGGAATGAGCAAGGAAGTGGATGAAGCATGAATGGTGACATCCTAAACAGAGCTACACCCTTCTACAGTCCTTGTGTCAGATACCCAGTTAAGACGCTCTCCACAATCTCTTTTAGAAAACTTTATTAGAGGTTTGTCAGGAACAACCAAAAGTGAACCAAAAGAAAGGTTATAGGTAACAGACACTACACCCCCCAACCCCCATTCATACATCCCCAATCAGCCCCAGCATGACTACAGCAACCCTGACAGTTATGTGGCACCTTATCTACTGAGAGCAGCCTAGTGAGCATCTCCAAAGCCAATCCCATGGGAACCAGCCTGGGGCACATCTTGTAGAAAAGTTACAGCTAGAAGCAAGCAAACACCCACACACAGGGAGGTGAACAGAAGAGAGCTTTTGCAAGAATCAAAACTGGAACCTTGACACCTTGACTTCAATGGACAGAAACAAGAGCATGGTACTGCATGGTAATTTATTTGCATCCCATTTCTCCTGGTGCTGCTGGCAGTGAAGATGAAGAAGAAGAAGATTAGGTGGAAGGTTTCTCCTGAAAGTTAAACAAGCAGTTGAAGAAGAAAAACAAGCACTGAATGACTACACCAAGAAAAACAAAGAGAAGCTTCTAGTGGAAGTGTTCAAGGCAGACTTATTTAAGGTTACAGGAACCAAAGAAGATCACAAAAAGATTATAGAATCCTAGAATCACAGAGTTGGAAGGGGCCATACAGGCCATCTAGTCCAACCCCCTGCTCAATGCAGGGTCAGCCTAGAGAATCCCTGACAAGTGTTTGTCCAGCCTCTGCTTAAAGACTGCCAGTGAGGGGGAGCTCACCACCTCCGCAGGCAGCTGATTCCACTGTTGAACAACTCTTCCTGTAAGAGTTATTGCAAGCAAAACTCAGACAATTGGAAACAAAAGCACTTGCATGGACAGTATTTGAAAGACATATCGAAAAAACTAGTTGATAGTGAAAATACATGGAAGTGGCTCCAAAACAGGTACTTGAAGAAAGAAACGGAAGGATTCATTCTGGCTGCACAGGAACAGGGCCTTGAAATGAACTTTACAAAAGCCAAGATTTGGAAGACCAGTGATGCCATCAAATGTCAGCTTTGGCATACAAACATTCGACCACATGGTCAGTGCCTGCAGTAAAATTGCTCAAATTGACTATAAAGAATGTCACAATAGAATTGTAGTTATGTTGCACTGGAATCTTTGCAAGAAGTATGGCTTACCATCTGCTAGAAATTGATGGGAGCACAAATCAGACAAGATCATGGAGAATGAGGAAACAAAGATTATGCATGGGATAGAGCAGGTTGAGAAAGAAGTCCTTTTCTCCCTTTCTCACAATACAAGAACTCATGGGCACTCAATGAAATGGCTGAGCAGTTGGGTTAGAACTGATAAAAGGAAGGACTTCTTCACCCAAAGAGTGATTAACACGTGGAATTCACTGCCACAGGAGGTGGTGGCGGCTACAACCATGGACGGCTTCAAGGGGGAATTAGATAAACATATGGAGCAGAGGTCCATCAGTGGCTGTTAGCCACTAAGTATAGATAGGAACTCTCAGTCTGGGGCAAGTGATGCTCTCTATTCTTGGTGCTTGGGGGGGGGGCAACAGTGGGAGGATGTCTAGTGTCCTGGCCCCACTGCTGGACCTCCTGAGGGCACCTGGTATTTTTGGCCACTGTGTGACAGTGTTGGACTGGATGGGCCATTGGCCTGATCCAACATTGGCTTCTCTTATGTACTTATGTTAAGATTCTTTGGGACTTCTGATTACAAACAAATAAACACTTGAAGCAAATCAACTCTGATATAACAATTGTAGGGGGGAAAATGAGAAATAAGGTTTGGATCATTGGCAATGCAATCCCAGGAGAAAGCATAATAAAAAAAGAAAGACCAGGAGAAGATCATAAATACCAAGACCATCAAATAGAGTGCCGCTGGTAGAAGAAGATAACTATCGTGCCAGTTGTCATTGGAGCCCTTGGAGCAGTGCCTAGAAGTCTCAAGAAACACCTGGACATTCTGGGCATTGAGCAAATAACACCATCTCAGCTCCAGAAGACAGTGTTGCTTGGAAGAGCAAGAATCCTGCAAAGCTACCTCGGCAGTTCCCAGGAACTTGGCTAGATCTCGACTTGTAGAACACCATTGACCAGTCAAATACCTGCATGTGACAATTTTTTCCTCCTCCTGCTCCTCCTCCTCCATTAAAATAATAAATTATAATGAAAAGCAGCTAACAAAAGCTAGAAGAAATTTTAGAAAACTGAAGCAGAAATAAAGTTTGTGCACTGGAACCGGACATTCATTTGGTCATTAATATTTGGGGCATACTCAGGCTGGCTGCTAATAGTGCTGAGTCTCTCCGGCAGGGCTAACTCTCTCCAAGCAAAACACTCTATACTGACAGGCTGATTGTTTATAACCCTTTTCATACTGGGAAAAGGATCCTTTTCTTTTATTTGTGGAGCGTTTCCTACAGTGGCAGCCCAGGAGACAGTCCTGATAGTGTGCACAGGTGAATTAATAGCCAGGGGAATGCATTTTAAATGCATTCCTTATGACCCCCCATAATGAGACAGTTAAATTGGAGCTGTGCCTTCACCATCATGCGCTTTCGGGGCTGGCTTTTTACATTCCGTTGCAATCCTTGCCTCCCGCCCCTTTGCAGTCACTTCACCGTGCGTCAAGCTTACCATCTGTTAGAAGCTTAGAACTGCCCGAAGAGACAAGAAGCAAGTGCAGGGGACTAAAGTAGCTCTGTTAGGAGCTGGTTGTTATGCTGCTATGACTATGTTCAAAGCTGCTAGCTGTCAGTGTGTGATTTATCTTTTTTTTTTGAGCACACAGGACTTGTCTTGATCCATCTGCAAAATGTAAGAAGGTTAGTTCCCCAGCAGTGGGGATGGGCAGGCTCTCCACGGCAGTTCAGCTCTTTCCCCGCCATTAGCAGCATGGGAAGCTACTGCCATCCCTGTGTGGGCTTTGCATGGAGCCAAGCAGGTGGCATTGCCAAGGAGTTGACAGGCATACCTTTCTTGGGGCAACAAAATACTGTGAAGCTGCCTTATGCCTCAGTATGCCTCAGGGCTATGCAGGGAAGGAAGGGGAAGTTTAAGCCTTCAACCTCGGGGAAGTTTCACTGCTCAGAACTGGGCTCTTCACTCCTGTTGTCATTTTAAAGCAGAAAAAAAGGAGAATAAAGCCAAAACCAGAGCCTCAGAAGGTTTGAAGAAGAAGGGTTGGTTTTATACCCCACCCTTCACTACATGAAGGAGTCTTGGAGCAGCTTACCTGTGAGGTAGGTGGGGTTGAGAGAGTTCTAAGGGAGCTGTGATGGACCCAAGGTCACCCAGCTGGCTTCACGTGGAAGGGTGGGGAATCAAGCCCCATTCTCCAGATTAGAGTCCGCCGCTCTTAACCCCCCCCCCCCCAAACAGACTCTCACACCAAACTAATCTGGGTAGTAATGAGACTGACCTAGATAGCCCAGGATAGCCCAATCTCATGAGAGCCTGGAGGCTCAACTGGGTTGGCCCCGGCTAGTATTTGAATGGGAGACATTCCAAGGAACACTAGGGTTGACATGGAGAGAGAGAGAGACTGTTATTTGAGTGCTTTAGAGTGCAACAACCTATATAGCCGAAGCCTAAACTCTATGCTAATATTTGGACAAATAAATACCATTGCGTGGAAATGTCCATTATGGAGTTAATGGCACAAGCTGAGAAAGGACAGCACATTTTCAGTATAATGGCATGTTCAGCCCAGAGGCAGTTGCCACTCAAGAATTCACTGGGAAACACAACCTGCACGGTCTGCCTGCAAAATTTTGTCCCTCATTCCGCCATCCTCCTTACATTGACCTAGGCAGATGAATATCTCCTGACTTTTTAAATGTTAGGAAAAATAGACACCACATTTCTACAAGCAATGTGCTTAGTAGCTACTAACATTTCACATTTTTAAGCTACTAGGTATATAAATAAATTACTTGGGGGGGAATCTGTTATAGCTTCTCTGGTGCAGCTGATTGACTTTTCTAGCTAATCCAAAGCCTAATTGAAAGTCTCCTCCTCAGAAGCTGCTTCTGAGCTTTGACAATCAATACCCAGACAACCCATCTCCGGTGGTGAACAACACAAGAGCTAACTTATTGCAGTCTTCTTTTTTTTTTAAAAAAAATGCTTAGGTGGAAAGAGGAGCATAGGTCAGAGGCACAAATCTCAGAAAAATGAGATCAAAAATCAGGAGGGGAGGGGAACATTCTGGCCCAATCTAGCTGGGAGCCTGGGTGTCAGGTTCCCTAGTAAATCAGCACTCAACAACTGTCCTTAAGTAGGTTCACTTTATTGGAGTCAGTATTTCTAAGACATTCCCTAAGCACGTCTGTGTTAAGACTAAAGCTGGGAAATGGAAATGGGATTATATACACGATTCAAACTGAGGTGTTAGCTGGCTACAAGCCAATGAATGCCCTGGTACCCTCGTGCTGAGAATAACGGCTTCAACATTTAGGTGGGAGACTCACTAGAGAAACCCGAGATCTTATGTAAACAGGGGCAAATGTTAGGAGAGCATCAAAGGTGACATTCCAGAGTTTACAACAGCAATTAGAGGTCACCAAACCTTCTTCCCCCTCCTTTTCCTTATAGCAGCATCTCCCTCTCTCCCCTCCTTTTAGTTATGTCAGCCTAGCTGACACTGGGCAAAGATGGGACTGCAGGGAAGCAAACAGAGAGACTGGAAAATCTGTGTTTCTGCTACAAAGCAGAAAAGTCCAGGGGCTCAGGAAATATCCAGCCATCTCATAGGAATGCCCCTTTGCGTCCCCAAGACCAACAACCTACATATCAGTATTTTTTTTTCCTGGGTTCCTTGCTGAAGTCCAGCCTGAAAAAGTTGGTTTCTCAATCATTACTCTTACCTGAACCTCAGAATTTCAAACAACTTTTGGTTGTGCTCCAAAGAGCAACCTCAGTTCCCGCCCCCGCCCCCGCCCAGTTACTGCTTGAAGCGCTACAGAAACCAGAAAACAAGTTTGATCAAGACTATGAGGCAAGAAATAGGAAAGAAATGGAATACATGCACTGGAGGCACAATGATAGTGTGGAGAAATACCCTCCATTACTTCAACCATTGGGACTACACTATGTTCATGAGTTGAAACACAGCTGCAAACAACTTGTAGCTGGTAGAAAGGAGGAGGCAGGGGGACTAACCACTGAGCCCCAAACACAAAGTCTTTTAGTGCTTACCTATGCCAATGGTGCTGGCTGGGGTAAAACAAAAGGTCTTACATCTTGCTAGATTGCCCCACTGGGGGTCAAAGACCATGAAAACCAAATGGCTGGAATGTTTTGTATCCCCTGTTCATTTGGGAGACTAGGCATGACCTCAGAGACTTACCGCCTCAAAATGGGAAATTATAAATTCTCTGGATAGGAGGAAGAAGCTCTCTCTAATTGTATGGCTTTTGACCCAGGAGGTAAAAGCCAAGAAGGACTCAGTCTTTACTTAGGGACTCCATCTTGTCTTGGTGAAAGACAAGGGGAGAAGTCCTGGCTTGGAGATCTAAGGTAACGCAGGACTTTACAATGCTGCAACTGCAAGAGCTACTAGCCTATCCTAGTTAAACATGGTTCAGGATAAGTACCTAGTGTGGTCTGATAGGATTGCATTCTTTTTTTTAAACTATTCTTTGTATTCTTGCTCACCCTGATGCTTGAACAGACCATGTGTATTCTCTTTATTATTTTTATTTATTAAATTTTCATATTTTTAGAATGGCTGAAGCTTGCTTTCTGTACATACCATACCTACTTAGTTTCGCTGTCTAAAAAGCAATAAAGGGGAGGTGTGGCAGGTAAACTCACAATGCCTTTAGCACAATAGCTCAAAAGTGGGAAAGTGTGATAACTTATCCTTGCGCTAGCCTCTGGGAGTGAAGTGGCAGATGTGGCAACTAGGTGGAGCCCCTGAGTAGCAATATAAGCACAGAGTATTGGCCACACAAATCCATTTAGCATGAAATGCTCTCAGATTTGCTAGTGGCAATGGTTACTACCCAGTTTGGATAACCCCCAGGAGTAAGGGAAAGGGGTGTTGTCACTGGGCAGAGATGTGAGATGGCTGCAGGGTTGTCTGACCTCCTGGAACCTAGGGGTCTTGCAAGGCTGTCCCTTCACAAACTTCCCACATCTATGCTGTTTTAAAACTAAATTGGTAGGGTTGCCAACAAGATACATCCCCATCTCCTAGAATAATGTTGTGCAGCCTCAGGTCCATTGATCTACAGTCTGAGGATGTACACTTTGGGGAGGGAAGGGAGTTCAGCAGGATATAGTGCCGTAGAGTCCATCTTCCACAACAGCCGTTTTCTCCAGGAGAACTGATTTTTCACATCTGAAGATCAGCTGTAATTTTAAAAATCTCTAGGCCTTACTTGGAGGCTGGCAACCCTACTGGGACTTCACCTTTCTGTTCCCTAATTGAGCACTCCCTGCAGCAGAGGCAGTGTGTATTGCCTGGACTGTTCTGAGGAATGAGATATGATGACGGGTGGCTACTCAGCGTGATCTTTTCCTTCCTAAGGCAAGCGAGATTTTCAGTTTGCACCAGGGGCCTCAAACACTGGGGGTGCAAACCTCCAGGAGGGGGTCTAGCAATATCCTAGAGTTCCAACTGATCTCCAGAGATCAGTTGCCCTGCAGAAAATGGCTGTTTTGGATGCTGGACTCTATAGCATTATACCCTGCTGAACTCTCTTTCTTCCCCAAACCCCACTTCCCAGCCTCTGCCCCCCAAATCCCCAGGAATTTCTCCATCTGGCATTGGCAACCCTATCAAACACTCTTTATTCAAGCAACACCCAAAGCAAATGGTGTCCATTGCCTGCATTCCTTTTTTCCTTAGATTTACACATGCAATCTGATGATCAACAGGATCAGAGAGCATTTTCTTAAAAAAAAAAACCCTAACATTACTAAACACAGTCTCTTAATCCTATCACCAGCTCTGAAGGATGTATGTGGGAGGCAAATTCCATTAAGAATCTGTTTATTGGCACTGCTGACATCTACAATACGCCTCTGAAATACAAAATGCTGGTTGTAACAAATGTTTAGATAGTAGCGCCAGAAAGCTTTTGGAATTTTGCACAGTTTCTTTGCGAGACAGGAGTTAAGGGGTTGTTTATTATTAGAAGCTGCTTTCTTAGGTTTAAAAAAAATCTGTTTGAAGACCTGCTTTCGTGGACAGTTATTTGTTTGTCATTGCATACCGGGCTGCAGCCAGCAATGGCCAGTGAACCAGTTTGCTGAGGCCAAAGTGAAGGGGATGGCAGGAATTCCCACTTGTACCTGAAGATAGGTTGCCAGCCTTCAGGGTTGCCAGCCTTCAGGTGTGCCCTGGAGATCTCCTGGAATTACAAGAGATCTCCAGAGATCAGCTCCCCTGGAGAAAATGGCTGCTTTGAAAGGTGGACTTGATGGCAGTATACCACCCCCCCCCCCAAGCTCTTTCCCCTCCCCAAGCCACACCATCCCAAGGCTCCACCTCAAATTCTCCCGTCAGAGTTGACTGCTTTGGGTCTTAGGGCCTTGGTCTCTGGAATAAGACGCAGCCCTGCTGACAGGTGCTGGGGAAAGACATTTGGCACAATGCCAGATAGATGGGGGCAGGAGGACCCCGCCCAGGCCACAGGTCTCCCCGGCAATTGGGAGGCAGGGAGAACTTACCAGTGATGCACTGATGTCACTTCCTGTGCACTCTGGAAATGACACCAGTGCTTTGGCAGCAGTGTTGGTGGATGCTCCGGCATTTGAGCAAAACTCTGTTTTAGCACAAATGCCAGAGCACTCCCAACATCCCCCAGCAACATGCTGACATCACTTCCAGGTGCACAGGGAATAACATCAGCACCCCCCCCCCCAGTTTTCATGCCATTCCCCTCCCCCACCACTGGCCAGCTGAACAGGAGTGGGGAGTGCCTGTGGGGGGTGGGGTGGGATCCTCTGCCCCAAGTGGGGACCTGGCATCTGTAATCACATGGGGTGTGTGTGTGTGGGGGTGGAAATGGCCAAGAAGGTGTGGCATCCCATTGGTTGTTTAAAGAGGGACCAGAAGCAGGCTAAGGAGGTGGTAGTTGACCCTGCTGAGAGTGCTGGGGAGCAGAGGTCAGGGAGGAGGAGGGGTTGCAGCCCCCTCCCTCCCCTCTTTGCACTGAGGCCTCGTGGGCCCTCGAGTGATAAGTGCAGTTGCGATTGAGGGGTAAGTAGTGGGGCAGGGGCAGGAGGAGCCCCACAGTTTGTATAGGATGCTCTGCAGTGTTCCTGGTGCTCTTCTGAAGCTGTGGCTTGGGAGGGAAGGTTACTAGACAGGGAAAGGGGACTTTCCCAGATGTTGTCTGCCATTATTATCCAGGACTGCCTAATAAGCGTCTGACAAAATGTTTGCACTAAATGTTTGTTCAGCTCTACAGCGATGAAGCCCTGTAACCCCCCAGAATAATTCCATGTTGTTTTATATCATAAAAATTACACATTAAGACCTAAATAATACCTTGTTCTTAAAAGCTTTGCCACATTAGGGGATTACACTCTGATAATTATCCTTGTACTTTACATACAAATATGATAATTTGGTGCCAAACGAGTAACTCCGGAGTCTACTGAGAAGAAATTAATTCCAGCGTTTGGCGGGGGGGGGGGGGGGGTGCAAGAGCAAGACATAATCACACTCAGAGCAAAACAGGGCCATTTTCTGCAATACAATTTCTCTGAGCATAGTCAGCTATATGGCCTATTGTTCAAGTACTAAGTGTAATGTATGAGGCATGCTGTAATGTAAATGGTGACCATATGCTGTTCTCCTCTTGCACTCAGTAACAACCAGTACAATATGTTGTGCATGTCTCTGAAATGGAGCAAAATAGAACAACCCCCCCCCCCCCCCCACACACACACACAAACAATTAACTCCATGGGGGAGAAAGGTACAATATGGATACCCGTCTTTTCTCTCTTCATTGCTGCTAATACATTTGGGTCAGAAGGAAATTTCAGTTGGATAAACAGACCAGGGAGGAAAAGGTTAATGTTCTTCCCCCATCAAAAAGGCCATGATTCAGTTTGGTCCCCCACTCCCATGGCTCCTTAATTTTTTGTTAATGGAAGATCTGTCATTTCCCCAGAAAGCACTTTCCTGAGGGCACCTTCTTTGGGGGGCTGTAACTCAGACCCCGTAAATCCAATCCTCACCAAACTTGGAGGGCACGTAGAAAAGCATACATGGGAGATCCCGTGTGAGTTTGGTGTCTTTAGCTTGCACAGAATCTATTCTATGTACTCCTGAACTTCCTGAATCTCCTGTGCCTGTCAAGATGACCAAAGTTCAGGAGTGTATAGAAAAGATCCTGTGCAAGGACACCAAAGTTGCAGGGGACCTCCCTGGGATGCTCCCAGGGCCGGTGCTTCCATTAGGTGAACTTAGGCAGCCACCTAAGGCGCAGGCCTCAAAGGGGCGCAGAGCGGCATGGCCAGCAACCCAAGGTGGTGGCCAGTAGCTGGGTACACCATCCGAAGCTGCCTGCTGCCAGCAGCCTCCCATCGAAGTCCAACTGCCACCGCCACAACTTTCCAGCCAAGGGGAGGAGGGTTGGGCCCCTTTGGGGGGGGGGGGGCTGCCAACCACTGGTGAGGAGCGCCATCGCAGCGGCGTAGGAACAAGCAACTGGCAGCATCCCAGGAGCAAGGTTTTTTGGTGGGCGGGCTTGCAGGAGAGGAGAGGGTGGGAAGGGGAAGAGCCTCTCTCTGCCGGGCAGCGGTTCTGTTAGGGTGGCCAAACGGCAGCTCGCAGATCCCTCCCCTCTGGCTCGCGAGCCTTTCCAAACCCCCCACGCCCCTCACTTTAAAAGCAGGGTTTTTAAAAATTTATTTAAAACTTTAAAAAATAACTAGTTGGGCAGGCAGCCGGGGCTGCACACTGGCAGAAGCCCCGCCCCCCATTTCCAGGAACCCTCAGTCAGGCCAGGACTAGTGGGGGGGCTGCATATGTGGCGTCTTCTTTCCACCACAATAGTAAGTTGCCTCGTTTTGGGGGGGGGGGCTGTGGCGTGCTCCAGCGTGGTGCATTGCAGGGACTCTTTTGTGGTGGGGGCCAAGAGCGAGGTGCCACTGGACTCAAACTTTGTTTCTTTTCTTTTACTTTTAACAAACTTTTAAAAAACCAGTTTGGGGTCAGCCAGGTCTGCACACTGGCAGAAGCCCCACCTTAGGGCTGCCAAGTCCAACTTGGGAAATATCTGGGGACTTTGGGGGTGGAGCCAGGAGACTTTGGGGGTGGAGCCAGGAGAAAGGAAGTGACATCATTTTGTGAAGTCACATCCTGTGATGTTGCTTCCACATGCTGACACATGAACTCATGAAGTTTCCTAATACTGAATCAGGCCATTGGTCCATCAAGGTCAGTATTGACTACTCAGACTGGTAGTGGCTCTCCAGGGTCTCAGGCTGAGATCTTTAATGTCACCTATTACCTGATCCTTTTTTAGCTGAAGAGGCTGATACCTCCTGCATGTCAAGCAGATGCTCTATCACTGAGCAACGGCCCTACTGAATCCTTCCTCATCTTGGCAGAATATGAAGCCCTAAGTGCTACACAAGTGCTAAATATGATTTTCATATCATAAGAACAGGAGAGAAGCCCATCCAGTACAGCCCATCCAGTACAACACTCTGTGTCACAACCAAAAATACCAGGTGCCCTCAGGAGGTCCAGCAGCGGGGCCAGAACTCCAGAAGCCCTCCCACTGTTGCCCCCCAAGCACCAAGAATTCAGAGCATCACTGCCCCAGACAAAGGGTTCCATTTAGACCTTGTGGCTCATAATAGCCACTGATAGACCTCTGCTGGATGGGGACAGAGAGAGAGAGAGAGAGAGACAGACAGCTTTTTCACTTACTCTTGCCCAATTCCCAGGTTTTATTTCTGGCCCTTGTTTCACCCAGCTGTTGTCCATGTAAGTCCCATAACTTCTCTCCCCCCCCCCCCAGCATAGGCTTTTTGGTGGCTAAAGAGGACCTTTGTCCTCCCCTTTTCGCCAGCAGAAAAGCTAGTTGGATCCATCCCTAATTTAAAATACCGGTTACTTGATGTACAAATGCTTTTAAAAATGCAGATTTTTACTGCTGGAGGGGGGGACACGGTTGAAAGAAACAGAAAATTGGCATAAAAATGAGGAATCCCAACTTTTATTTGCAGAAGGGAAATGAGGATTGGTGGGACCCAAGCAGCCACGACAAGACATTTTAAACAATCCCACTCCCAGACCTTCTACAGGCAACCTCTCCTTGTGATGTTTACCTCTTTGGAAGTGACAGTTTATTCCTTTGACAAAACCACAGTGGACAGACAGACAGCAAAAAGAAAGAGGGGGAGGGGGAGAGACAGAGAAGGAAAAGAGCTCGCAGACCCCAGCTTACCGGAGCAGTTTACTTAGCAGCAACCTTGCACGCAGTAGAAAGAGCTTAGTCCCTCCTTAATCTCTGGGCGGGGCTCTCTAGCTGGCTCAGCTCTTAAAGGGGAAATTTCCCTTTTAAGAAGTTCAAGAGGCTGGCCAGGGCAGGCTCCGAGGTTCCCCTGCTGGCAGCCATTTTGTCCCCCCGGTGGCCAATCTTGGAAAAGCGGGGGAAAGCTTTCAAAATCGGTGTTTCCCCCGCTCTTCCGGGGGACTTGGCAGCCCTACCCCACCTCTAGCTTCCAGGAACTCTCAGTCCGCCAAGAACAAGCTGGGTGGGGGCTGCATGTGCAGTGTCTTCTTGCTGCCGCTGACCAAGCCACTCTGGGGTGGGTGGTGGGGTTTGCTTGGCTGGGGTGTGTGTGTGTGTGTGTGTTTCAGAGCGTGCTCAGCTCGCCCACAGCTTCCCCAAGCTGGCTGGCCTGCAGCACCCAGAGGGGAGCGTTAAGCCGGGGCTGCAGGAGCCTGGCTGCCATCTGGCCTTTGCAAATAAGGGTCGGGGGGGGGGGAGAGGTAGAAAGTTTTGCTGCTGCAGCCACTTCCAAGCCTGGACTGAGAAGCAGCAGCAGCACACAGCCCCTTTAAAGAGCGAGCTCCCTGAAGCGCAAGGTGAGGCTTCTCTCCGCTCTCCCTTCTCCCCAGCTGGTTTGGAATGGTTGCTAAAAATTTCAACCTGCTGTAAAAGAGGGGGAGGAAGGAGCGATCTAGTCCCAGCTGCTCCAGCCCAGTCTCCTGCACTTAGTAAGGAGCCACAAGGGCATGCTGGGCAATGTAGTCTACATGGCTTCCTTTGCAGTGGGAACAAAGCAGAGGGCGAGAAAATTCCAGCCAGCAAGTTCCAGGGAGAAAGTGAGCTCTCTGCTATACCCAGCAGTTTTGCAGGCAGCCTGGAGAGACGGCTGGATGAAGGGATGGGGGAAGGGGAAGAGCTACAATTTATGTATGAAGAACTGCTGCAAACAATTCATAGTTTTTTAAAAGCAACCAAAAAGTCCAGTTCTCATTTGAAGGTGGGTCAAAAAAAGGGGGGGGGGGGAGCTTAAAATACAATTCATGTATTTGCTGCTGCAAACAATTCATGATCTTTAAAAAGCAACCAAAAAGTCCAGTTCTCATTTGAAGGTGGATCAAAACGGGGGTGGGGGGGTGGGGGGGTTTGTGCCAGAAGGTAGCCTTGCCTAGTTTGCAAAAAAACCTGGCACCAGCCCTGGTTCTCCTCTACCTGCCCTCCAAGTTGTTGCTTTGAAGTTCTGTGAAGATTTTTGATCAAGCAGAGACAGTCTGTCTGGGAACGGCTTGAAGGTTCATGGAAAGTTCATGCCAGGTGACCTGCCCAAGATTCATGACAAACTTTAGTTCATGAACCAGTTTGTGTCCATCCCGACTTCTGACATACAAATAGCCATGAGGAAGCCCCTATTTGGATTGGGACTGTGGCATGAGGGGTGGGAGGTCTATTTCTTTCTTCAAATGCTATTTTCTCAACAGAAATAGCCCTCCCTGCTCTTATCATCTCTTGTACACAAAACAAGTCAAGCCATGGTATAGTAACTGTCATTTTGATCAGTCAATGATGCAGGGAAATTATCTGCTCACACACAAACACACACATGGCTGCTTTCTAATGTTAAAAAAATCTCAACATTTCAGTCCTGGATCCCTACATAATTTTTAGCTCAGACTGGGAAAAAGGCAGCACAAAGAGGCATCATTTTGAGATTTCTAAATAATATCAACAATCATGTCTTAGAATGGAACCAACTAGAGGTAATCCCAACACCGACTTAATCTTGAGTAGTGCTGGTGACATGATGTATTGTTGACACATGTAGGGACAGTGGCTTTGGCTTAGTGGTAGACCATCTGCTTAGTACGCAGAAGGTCTCAGGTTCAATTCCTGGCATCTCAAGTTAAAAAGACCAGGTAGTAGGTGATATAAAAGACCTTTCTTTGCCTGAGACCCTGGAGAGCTGCTGCCAGTCTGTGTAGACCATGCTGACCTTAATGGACCAAGGGTCTAATTCAGTATAAGGCAGCTTCACTGTGTGTTCATTTTGTGTTCGTTGTGTGATCCAGTTGGGAGCAGTGATTACAGTGCAATCAGATTTTACATATACAGTAGTGGAATGCTGCACAGAAAGCCCAGCATGGAAACATTTAAATTCAGAAAAATAAACTTCTCAGAATGAAGGGACTGGTCAACAGAAAGTTGGACAGGGATAGTCAAGAGTGTTCAGTCTCGGAGTTTCGGTTTGCATCACAGCAGCGACAGACATGTTTGTGAGTGCTCCTGCAGCCATCTGTATTCTTTGGTTCTTAAAGTGACCTGGGGGATCCAGGTCCACTGGATTCCTTGTAGGGGACCAGTGTGCCAGGGGGCTTGTTTGGAAAAGCTCTCCTCTGTGGTGACGGAGGATTGTAGTTGCCCAAATGCCCTATGGACGAACCTTTTAAGAGCCCCCATTATTAGCAATGGAGGCGAAACAGCGTGTCCCTGGAACTCTGGAGGACTTTCATACTTTCATCTCTTATCTACTTCACTGATTTACACCATTCGTGATTGTAAGTACTTTATCTACATCTCAACACCAACTCTCTGATCTTACCTAAGCTTCAATTTGCTTAATAGTTAAGACCAGAGAATTTCTCCCCCTTCTTTGATATGCAGCTTCTTCATGATTTTATTACATTTTGTCATCTTAATAAGGGCTAAAAGGGGGACAGAGTGTTTCACTAGATTACTCTAGCCTTCTGACTTTCTGAAGAGTACCTACTACCATCTATTTATCAGCTCAAATTGAACTTTAAACCTTAAACTACTTGAAGGGGAACTGTTTAACCACCCCCCCCCCCCCCGCTCTGAGGCTTTTTTGCAGCTGAACCAGACTTAATCTGCAAGGACCCAACCTGATGCTTTGACTGTATAAAATCTGCTCTCTTCTTTTTGACATTATGTATTGATATTTTTGGTTGATATTCCTGGAAATGACTGTATACCCTGGATGTGACTTTCCTTCCCTCTCCATTATTTGGATTCCTGTTCAGATTTATATTAGATTTTTAAAGGGGTTTTCCTTGCTGACTTCCTTTTCTTGCTATGATACATTTGGGATACTCAACCCATCTCCTGTTACTTATCTTTTTGTGGATTATTGAGCTTCCTTTTCCTTTTTTCCCTTTTTTATTACTTCGATTATTGTTTGAAGTCTCCTTGGGTTTTTGAAGGATTTTCCTCTGCTGCCTTTTCTTTTCTTTTTGCTGTGGCACCTTTGGGATATCTAGTTTATTTCAACTTTTTCTTTTCTTTTGTGGAATACTTGGAGTTTGACACTTCTTTTTGTGGATACCTGATTGGCTACATTATATATATATATTTAAAAAGGGTATTTTTTTCCTGGTTTCATCTTTGTGGAGTATTTTTTTTTCTTTTGGTGAAATACTTTATTTTAAAGGGGGAAAGCTGTTTCCTACTCTATCTGGAATATAATTTTGGAATAGCTTTCTACCTTGAAACTTTGGGTATATTCTGTGTACTCCATCACAGATTTGGATATTTACTATTTTACCATCCAGATTGTTGACTGTAAGGTGATACCTTCTGGCTGACTCTTCATGTTTTGGCTACATCCGATGTGTTATCTAATGTTTTGAGAACTGGTGGGCTGTTTATATATCTTGGTTCAGAATATTCCAATTTTGTAGAAATATTGATATTACTATAAAAAATATCAATATGGTTGGAACAGACCCTAAAAATCCTAAAATTAAATCAGGTTCCAATATTTTGCCAGGAGTTCCCAGATCTGCAATCGATTCTTTGGCATCATTCACCCTTAAGAATATCCAGGACTCAATGAGAACCATTTTAAAAGGGGAACTTCCTGACTCAATGAAAGACATTCTGAAAACAGAACTTGAATCTTTAAAAGAAGACATACAAAAAGATTCCTTGCATATTCATCAATTACAGTACCAATTTCAGGAAGTTAACCAGAAGATTCCAGATGTCACATTGAAGACTGATCAGCTTGAAAAGAAACATAAGAAGATGGAAACTAAGATCCAAAGCTTTTCATCTAAACAAGATTTGATTGAACAAGAATTGATTCAACTTCAGCTTGATAAAGTGGCTCATATTCTTAGATTTCAAAACTGTCCAGAAAATAAAGAGGAAAGTCTTAAAACTTTTATGGCAACAGCCTTGGCAGAATATATGGGTGCACTTGGTTCAGAAGACATTTTTCAGCAAATAGACTCAGTATATAGGATGAACTCTGCCTACACAAAAAAATGGACTACCAAGAGAAATTCATGTTAAATTCCACAAAAAATCCTTCAGAGATGAAGTCCTTAAGATCTCAAATACAACACCCTGTAAGATTCAAGATTTAGAAATAAAAATACTCAATGAAACTCCATGGAGGGTAAGAGAAAAAAGGAAGCCATATATGGAACTTGCAGCAATTCTCAGAAAAAATTGAATAATATACAGATGGCTACTACCAGAAGGACTTTTTTTTACTTTTGAAACCAAAAGATATAAAATTAACTCTCCCTTGAAAGTTAAGGACTTTTTGGAATCATATAGCAACCAACTAGGGGAAGACCAAAAAACAGAAAGTGAAGAAGAAGAGGAAGAAGAAGAAGAAGAAGAAACACAAGATCATGATAGAGGAGCAGCAGCACTTGTTGTGAAACCCAAGAGAGTTAAGAAACCTAAAGATAAACTTCCACCATCCCAGATAGTGACAAGACTCCAAGAAAGAAGTAAAGATGAAATTCCTATTCAAACAAACCCTTAAAATGACTAAAAAGAAAATAAATTTCATGTGCAAAACACATCAAAGGGAAAACAAAAAAAGCGCAATGGCGTGCGCGAACTGCGCGCGCCGGCTCCGCGGCAGTCTGAACACTCCGTATAGGCACCACTGCGCATTGCTCTGGCCAGTATGAACAGCCAGCTCCGTGGAGTTTTTCCCCCGCACCAGTTCCCTCCACTTTGCCCCCGCTTTACATTGCCAGTCTGTCCTCAGCCACACATAAAACACTCAGATCAAAAATATTTAGAAGATAAAAAATTGGGGAAATCTTTTATATCTGCAGACAAAGAAAAGAAGAAACGAGGCCTTGTCACCTTTATACAGGAAAAACTACACCCTGAGCTACTATTTAGCTCTGGAGATGGCAGAATTTTGTTAACACAAATTCAAATACAAAACAAGACAACATTAATTGCCAATATTTATGCACCAAACCAACAACAACAAAACTTTTATAAAAGACTGCACATGCTTCTTTCAAAATACATTGTTGACCAGCTAGGTATTTTTGGAGACTATAATGCAGTTTTTAAAGGTTCTATGGATAGAAAATCTGCAACCCAGAAACAAAAGAAAAAAGGAAAGAAACTGGTAGTTCATTGCCTGAGTGTTTTATGTGTGTTTCTTGAAAGCAGATAACAAAAATCATTAATGAAAATCATTAATTGAATACAGAACTGTGAACAACAAATGAAATTACAATCAGCTACCCAAAATCTGAAAATGAAATTGAAACTCCTGCAACATCAAATGTCCTGCCTATTAACTCAAGAAATGGCTCAAAAGATCACTTATGCAAAACAACCTATTTTAAAAATGCCAATAAGCCAACAAGATGGTTGGCTTATAAATTAAGGAAATAAAAAGAAAAAAAGGCTATCTTCCCACTGAAAGACTCTTATGGAACTGAGAAAAATCTACCGTGAGACTTGAAAAACATTGTGGAATCCTTCTATGAAAAACTGTATCAAAATGGAGAAGCTAATATAAGTGACATTCATGATTATTTGATAAACCACAAGATTACTATATTTGCAAAAGATCAAATAAAAATACTAAATGCTCCAATAACAATGGCAGAAATTATAGAAGCCTTCAAAAACCAGAAGAAAGGGACAATGCTGGGACCGGACGGATTTCCAGCAGAATTCTACCAAACCTTTGAAGATCAGTTGATCTTACCTTTTAAAATGGTAGTTCATGCTATACTGACTGAAGGTAAACCTCCAGATACCTGGAATGATGCATTAATAACTTTGATACACAGGCCAGAAAGAAATTAAGAACTATAGACCTATTTCAATGTGGATTATAAAATCTATGCTTCTATTTTGGCTACAAGACTTTAAAAAGTACTTATAAAAGTTATACATCAGGACCAAGCAGGCTTTCTACCCAAAAGGCAACTCAGAAATAATGTTAGAGTAATACTAAATGTACTTGAATACTTTGAAGCTCACCCAGACAAACAGATGGCATTAATCTTTTTGGATGCCGAGAAGGCCTTTGATAATCTAAATTGGAATTTTATGCTTGAAAAACTATTGATTTCACAATGTGGCCCTAACTTTTTTGCTATGGTTAAGGCAATCTATTCTTCTGAACAAGCAAGAATTCTTCTTAATGGTGAATTAACAAGAAATGTAGCCATATAAAAAGGAACCAGACAAGGATGCCCACTTTCACCTCTACTTTTTATTTCTGCACTTGAAACACTGAATGATTTGATTAGAAGTGATATTAACATAAAAGGACTTAAAATTAAAGGCAAAGAATACAAATTGCAGGCTTTTGCAGATGATTTAGTATTTATATTGGAAAACCCGATGGAATCTATTGTCCATCTCTTAAAATCTCTTAAAGACTATGGCCAAGTTGCCAGCTTGAAAATAAATGTTCATAAAACCAAAATATGAACAAAAAACTTGACACCTCAACAGGACTTAGTACTGCAGCAATTATCAGGTTTGGAAGTTAAGAAAAAATTAAAATATATTGGAATAAATATAATAAATAGATGTAGTTCTTTGCTCGAAAACCACTACATCCAACTTACCACAGAAATTAAGAAGGATCTTGAAAAATTGCAAAATTTACAAATATCTTTTATGGGCAGAATTGCAACAATTAAAATGAATGTTCTTCCTAGACTGATTTTTTTGTTTCAAACAATTCCAGTCCTCCAAAACCAGAAACTTTTTACAGAACTAGACATTTTGATTAAAAGATTTATATGGCAAAGCACAAAACCAAGAATAAAACTGAAAGCTCTACAGGATGCAAGAGAGAGGGCAGGATTTGCTCTTCCAGACTGGAATCTGTACTTTAAAGCAGCTGCCTTGACATGGATAAAGGATTGGATTATTTTAAAAAATACCAGAATATTGGCATTAGAAGGTCATGACCTGCTACTTGGGTGGCACACTTTTATTTGATACGGGAAAGCGGAAAACCATAAATATTTTAAACAACATCTAATCAGAAGGGCACTGCTAAGGGTATGGGAAAACATGAAAAACCCTTTTATTCTAGAATCCCAAAGTGGGTTGCTCCCTTGGATGCTTTTACCAACCTAAACTTGGTTTTTAAAATCTATTTATTGAAATATGACAACCTTCTCAGTAATAAAAATGAGTTAAAAACAACTGAAAGTATAAAAGATTTTAATCCTGGGATTAGCTGGTGGGAATTGGTACAAATACAATCTAGACAATGAGAGCCAGTTTGGTGTAGTGGTTAAGTGCGCGGACTCTAACCTGGGAGAACCGGGTTTGATTCCCCACTCCTCCACTTGCACCTGGCTGGATGACCTTGGGCAAGCCATAGCTTTGTACCAGCTGTTCTCTCAAGGACAATTGTCTCAGAGCTCTCTCAGCCCCACCTACCTCACAGGGTGTCTGTTGTGGGGAGGGGAAGGGAAAAGGAGTTTGTAAGCCGCTCTGAGACTCCCTTGGGGAGTGGAGGGCGGGGTATAAATCCAATCTCTTCTTCTTCTTCTTCTAGACATGCTAATGATAAATTTTTAGGATTCTGTTCTAAAATGTCAGAAATTGACAAGATATTGCTTTATTCTGAAGAAAAAATGATTCAAAAACTGTATGTTCTTTTGTTAGAACATAAGACCCAGGATGAAGTAGTAAAGAACTCTATGGCTGAGGACAGACTGGCAATCTAAAGCGGAGGCAAAGCGGAGGGAACTGGAGCGGGGGGAAAACCCCACGGAGCTGGCCGTTCACACTGGCCAGAGCAATGCGGATCAGCGGCAATACGGAGCGTTCAGACTGCCACGGAGCGTTCAGACTGCCGCGTAGCCAGCGCGCGCGGCTTGCGCGTGCCGCTGCGCTTTTTTTTGTTTTCCTTTGATGTGTTTTGCATGTCCAGTTCACACTGTTTGGAAGCGGGAGGCATGCGGAGGAAGGCCCCTGAACACCGGGTAAAACCGGTGTCCTGTTAAAGCGGAAGGAAAGCGACTGGGAGACGGGTAAGTACGAAACGGAGCCGATGGACAGATGCGCATGTCTGAACATGCTCCTTTCTTCCGTTTGCGAAGCGTGCCTGCCCCGCTTTAGATTGCCAGTCTGTCCTCGGCCTATGGTTAAATGGGCGCAGAATATGGGTCAAAGTGTTCCCTTTGATCAGTGGGCCCAGGCAGGGGGTCTGTTGGGGCTGGAGCGAGGTGGAGCAAAGCTTCGCCAGCTCAGGAGTGGCCACTAGGGCAGCCATGGGCCAAATCAGATTCTCTGATCTGATTCAGCCTGCTGCCGAATTGCCGCTGAAATTAAGTGGCAACTTTAAAAGTGACTGGAGGAGAGGAGGTTTGAGGGAGAGGCTCCAAACTTGCAGGGTAGCTGCTGGGACCTCTCCCCCAAATACCCACCAAGTTTCAAGAAGATTAGATCAGGGGGTCCAATTCTACGGGCCCCCAAACAGGTTGCCCCCATTCCCTCCATTATTCTCTATGGTAGAAAAAAAGGTAACATTTTTCCCACCATAGAGAACAATGGAGGGGATGGGACAACCTGTTTGGGGGCCCATAGAATTGGACCCAGTGGTCCAATCTTTCTGAAACTTGGTGGGTATTTCAAGGAGAGGCTCCAGCAGCTACCCTGCAAGTTTGGAGCCTCTCCCTCAAATCCCCTTTCCTCCAGCCCCTCATATACCCTATGAGTTTTTGCCTTTGATTTCAATGGCCCATAGGATATAATGGGGCTGAAACTGACATTCCCTTTCTTCTTTTTTTTGAACTTAAATTTTATTATAAATTTCAAATACAACAACAACAACTCGTGAACAACAACAATAAGAATAGCCAGGTAAAGCATAGAAATCCTAACAAATAAGTATACTGCAGTACTGAGAATTAAAGTGCAGAAAAAACAAAGAATTAAAATTATAAAAAAGAGATTTGTTGATACAGCTTGTTAACAGGGATAATTTTCTGATCAGATAAATATTTTAGAACAGGAAACCAAACTGCAACAAATCTGTTTTGATAAAGAGAGCTCTCTGCAGGATTTAAAGAATACATAAGTTTAGACATTATAAATTGGTCCCACACCTTTGTGTGCCAATGGGCAACCATGGGTCTCACAGAGTTCTTCCAGTTAGAGGCAATGACCAATGCTGCTGACAATAACAAAATTGCAATCATTTCTTTCTGAGCTTTAGAAGCGATTAAATTCAGCCAATGATGTAACAGTAAAGCTTCAGGAGAGAAAGGAAGCTCCACTTGAATAATGAGTTTAATTTGTGCATAAATTTCAGACCAAAATAATTGAACATACCTACAACTCCACCAGCAATGGTTATACGAGGCAACCTCTCCACACTGTTTCCAGCAAAGAGGAGAACAAGCTTTGAACATACCGTATTTTTCGCTCTATAGCACGCACCTAATCATAGGATGCGGGGGGAGTATCGCACCTTCCGCGCTGGTCAGCGAGGCCTCAGCCGGCAGCGGCAGCGCAGTAGCAGTGGTCTTGCGCGAGCCACCAGCGTCAGCAGCGGCCTCACGCGAGCTGGCAGCATCAGCAGCGGCCTCATGCGAGCCGCCAGCGGCAGCCTCATGTGAGCCGCCAGTGGCAGCAGCAGCCCAGCAGCGGCCTCGCGCAAGCCGCCAGCGGCAGCAGCAGTCTGGCAGCGGCAACAGCAGCCTCGGGGCAGCAAGGGAACCCTTGTTCCTGCTGCAGCAGCAGTATTCGCACCATAAGGCGCACGCACATTTCTCCCCACTTTTTTGGGGAGAAAAAGTGCATCTTATGGTCCGAAAAATACGGTATGTGAGAGACGTTTTGGTGTAAGATACCAAAAGAAAAGTAATTTAAAGAACTGAAACCTAATATTAAGAATATTTGAGGTATTGCCTGGTGATGCCCAAATTGCTTTCCATTGTTGCTCATTCAAATTGTTGTTAAATCCTGAATGCCATTGTTGTTGGTATTTAAGTAAACAAGGTGTATTAGCCACAGAAAGCCAATTATATATTTTGGACAGTAAGCCTTCTACCGTAAAATTAGAAGCTTTACATAAGATTTCAAAATTAGTTAAAGGTCTTAAGGCATTATGTTGACTAAACCATGAAATAATAATATTACGTAATTGAAAATATAGAAACCATGGAATCGGTGAACCCACTAACTTATCAATCTGAGCCTTTTCCAAAAGTTTTCCATTTTTGTGAAGATCTAAAATGCGCAAAGAATGGAAAGGGGCCCAGGCATTAGAGGTAATATCTACTCTGCAGGTTTTGGGCCATTCTTGAGATAGTAAAGGCGAGAGCTGTGAAGGAACAGGAGCTAAATCACTATGGCAAATATCCCATATCTTTAAAGAAGTAACTAAAAAAGGATTCTTTGTATAGCTTTTAGGTCTCTGAGACGGCAATTGCCATATCGTTTCACTTAAAGTAAGAGGTTCAACTACTTCAGCTTCTAATATAATCCAATCCTCCTCTGGCTCTGGGTCTAGCATCTTAAAAAGATTGGCTAGTTTGGCAGCTCTATAATACTTAACCAAGTTGGGAGCGTTCGGACCACCTGCTGAAACAGATCTGTATAAAATATTGGATTGAAACCTAGGCTTTTTATAACTCCAACAAAATTCGATAAAACACTTTTGCCACTTATTTAAAAGACTTAACGGAATGTCTATTGGAAGAGCTAGAAAAAGAAATAAAAACTTAGGAAGAAGAAAGCTTTTTATTAGGAGCAGTCTTTCCGACCATGAGAAGCCTTGGCTGTCCCATTTTTTAAGTTGTGAACATGATTCTTTAAATACTTTAGCATGATTAACTTCAATTAGCCTTAATAATCGTAAGGGAAAATAAATACCCAGGTACCTCCAAATAAAAGAAACCCACTTATAAGGAAACACGTTTTTAATTATATCAGTTAAGGATTTAGAGATATTAAGGGGGAAAATTTCGAATTTTGTTGGATTTACTTTTAGACCAGAGATAACTTCAAAGTGCTTTAACTCTTCTTGAACTGCTTGCATTGAGTTAACAAGATCTGAGAGGAACAATACCATATCGTCAGCATAAAGAGAAATTTTGTGCTCCTTCGAGGAAGTATATATACCTTTGATTCGTGGATTAAGACGAATTGATTCAGCTAAGGGCTCTAAAGCAACCGCAAATAAAAGTGGCGATAAAGGATCCCCTTGCCTAGTTCCACGAGAGAGTGCAAAAGAGTCTGAATATGCTCCATTAACACGGATTTGAGCTGTGGGACGTTCATAAATCGTTAGAATTGCATTAAGAAAAGTTTCCCCGACATTCATTTGAGATAATACCCCTTTCAAATAACTCATTTCTAAAGAATCAAACACTTTTTCCAAATCTAATGAAAGAAACAAAGCTTGAGTCTGAGTAGAGGAACAAAAGTGAGTTAAATTTAACACTTTCCTGATATTACTGTAAAGATTTTTGCCAGGCAAAAAGCCAGTCTGATCCTTATCAATGTATGAAGTAATAACCTTCTTGAGTCTGTTGGGACATTATGGCAGAAAAAATCTTTGCATCTTGATTAATCAAAGCAATAGGCCTGTATGAGCCGGGGTCTGATTTGTCTTTGTTTTCTTTGGGGATAAGAACCAGTAAGGAATCATTCCAAGACTGCGGAATAAGCGTAGTTAACAAAATTTGATTTACTACTTTTGTTAAGGGATCAAGTAAAGACGACATAAAAACCTTATAAAACTCTGATGGCAGGCCATCTTTACCTGGGGCTGTATTATTTTTAAGATTCATAATTGCCTCCTTTGTCTCAAGAGTTGTAATAGGGTCATTAAGTATTTTTCTATGGGCTTCAGAAAGTCATTTAATATTTTTATGAGAGTTTTTTTTGCCAAACTAGGCTCCTTAATCTTATACAAAGTTGCATAGAAATGTTTAAAAACCTGCGATATCTCCTGAGTTGTATAAACTAACTTTCCTTTAAAATCCTTTAAACATGGTATCATTCTGTCAAGTTGGCGTTGCTTTACTCTCCAAGATAGCAATTTAAGTGATTTATTAGTTTTATGCCAGTGCGCTTGTTTTGTATATAATAGGGTTTTTTGAATTTTAGTAACTTCCAAATTTTCTAAGCATCTACGTTCTACCAACAGATGTTTATATGTTTTTTTTGAACATGTAATTTTATGAATAGATTCCAACTTCTTGATGCTATTAATGATTTCCAATCTCTCTTTGTTTTGCTGTTTTCTTAGAAAGGAGGACTTGGAGATAAATTCACCTTTTACCACCGCCTTCATGGCATCCCATATCACTGCAAGGGAGAGATCATCAGTAACGTTCTCTGCAAAATAATTTTTAAGACATTGTTCCATGTCATCACATATAAACTGATTCAATAAAAGAGATTTGTTTAAAGACCAAAAAGATTTGCCTGTGTTTTCTTGATTAAAAGACAGTTCAGTTGAAACCCAAGAGTGGTCAGTCCATAATTTTGGGCCTATGTCTGCACCTATTAGCTGCACCTAAAAGCTGTTGAGAGACTAAAATATAATCAATTCTGATATGCACCAGATGCCTAGAGGAATAGTAGGTATAGTCTCTAACTGCCGGGTTTAAAAAACGCCAAATATCATATAAATGAAACTTATCAAAAAGATCTAGTAATTTAGTTTTAGAACTGTGCCTGTGGCATTTAGAGTTTTTATTTGATCTATCCAGAGAAAAATCTGCTATATAATTCTGGTCACCACCAGCAATGATCTCACCTTCTGCAAAGGTTTGCAATTTGGTAAAAACATCAAACAAAAATTGAATTTGTGCTGAATTGGGCACATATATAGATGCTAAGGATACTTTTTCCCCGTCTATCAAACCATTTACAAAAATATAGTGCCCTCTGGGGTCAACAACTGTTCCAATTAAAGTAAAATTAATATTCTTAGATAATAAAATAGCTACACCCCTAGCCCTAGAGGAATCAGGTGCCTGAAACTGTTTACTGAACCAAGGAGATTTCAAAACCGGATATTTGGATGTTCTAAGATGAGATTCCTGTATAAAAAGAATATCAAGGTGAAGCTTCTTTAGTGAGGATGTCACATGTTTCTGTTTTATCTTGTTTTGGAGACCACGCACATTAAGAGAAATAATTTTCTAGGGGTGAGATATAATGCTAAAAGTAAACCTAATTTACTAACAGACTACAGTAATGCTCATAAAATTATCAAAAGCACCTTCTATCTTAAAAACTACTAAAGCTAACTCCTGGCTATAAAAACAAACTAGAACACACCCTTCCCTCCCTCCCTAACCCCCCCCCCACTACAAACACTGTATACAACTATATAGTAAAAAAATCTAAGAACGATTAATTAAACAGGTGAACTTCAAATATTAGGATTTAGAGAGTGTACCTGAGAAGACTCTCACTCCCAATTAAGAGGGAGCCTGAAGGTAAAACCCTCCCACCAGAACACTCTAACCTAGGGGAACAAAAACCAACAAACAGAGGCCGAAGACAGATTGGCCATCTGGGCCACTCTGCCTCCGCTTCAGAAGCGGAGGCAGAGCGGCCATCCAGACGGCCGCATCTGGCCCCAGGAGGTGGCCCGGACGCATCGCGTCCGGCGCCGTGCTCCTTGCGCACCAGCCGAGCACCACTTTAAAGTTCGCCCGCCGCTCTAGGAAGCCGCCCGCAGTGTGAACGCTGCGGGCGGCTTCCTTCGGCAGTGTGGGAAATTCCCCCACCCCATTCTGCCACGCCGGGGAGGCGTGGCAGAAAACTAATCTGTCTCCAGCCAGAGCCCTTTCCCAGCCCTCCCCTCTGTAAGTACTATTAAAAGAGTAGATTATAAACTAACAGCAAAGATAATATAAGAAAAAAGATAATTCAGCACAGCGATCACAAACAGAAGAAAACACAGTTCCTCCAAAACACATAAGGAGACCCAAGTAGGTTCAAGTTTCTTCCATTTGAGCTTCAAAACAGCTTGGAATCTTCCTGTCTTGATCCAGCGATGCAGAAAATTGCAGCTTTCTCTTCGAAGAACGACGTTCCAATCCTTGAGTAACGTCTAGATGCAATGCTCTTAATGCTAAGTGACCAGAATCTTCATCAAAGATTTCATATTTCTCTCCTTGGTAGAAAAAGCAAAGATGAACAGGAGAAATCCAGCGATATTTAACATTAGCTGCTAGTAGTTTGGAAGTAAAAGGCTTGAGCTCTCTGCATTTTTGTATAGCTTCAGCAGGAATATCAGGAAAGATCTGAATTTCCTTCTTCTGGAATAGCAGATGGCCTTTTATTCTAGCAGCTTCTAAAATAGTCTTTCTCGTTCTAAAGTCTCCAAAGGTAGCCTCCACATCTATAGAAGAGCACCTATTAGGGTTATTCAAGGGGCCCCTTCTGTAGGCATTCAAAATCAAAATCCATCTGCAAGCTGTAATACCGAAGCTAACCACGAAGACAGAAAGCAAATTAAGTCCTGATTTCCTTCAGCTTGTTCCTGAAAGCCTCTAAATTTCAGATTAGCACGTTTAATATCAGATTCTAATGTTATTACCTTTTCCTGTAGATGTTGATCCGTTTTGTAGAATTTTAACATCTTCTTGCAGGAAAAACGTTTTTTCTATTGCACTTTCACCAGTTGGGAGGAACGAGTGACTGCAGCTTGAATGTTTTCCAATTGCAATTTTACCGGATCAAAGAGAGAAGAGAAAGTATCCAGCAGCTTTCTTTCCAAGCCTTCAATAGAGGTATTAAAGGTTTCTGTAGTGAGATAAGGACCGGGGGGTTGTTGCGCAGAGATTTTAGTAGCATCCGCCATCTTGGATTCGTCACCGGCTTTCCCACCTCAAGTGTCTTTTTTATCAGTGGATTGATAGAAGGCTGCCAGCGTTTTATTTTTTTGCGGAGACTGCTTCCCACACGCTCTGGTAGCGTTTGGCATAGTTTAAAGGTGAGTCTCTGACGATTGAGCTGTAAGAGGAGCCAAAGAAGAGGAGCTGGGTGTGGGAGCTCTGCGCTTAGGCGTCCGCCATCTCTGCCGGAAGCCCCGCCCCCCCTGACATTCCCTTTCTGACACACTTCCAGTGATGTCAAGGGACGTGGCACATGCTAATGAGTTATGCTAATGAGTTATGCTAATGAGCTCCTGCAGCTCTTTTTCTACGAAAGGACCCCTGGGCCCAGGTATGAAAAACTAACATAAAAATTACAAAAACAGTCTCCTATAAAGAAAAAAATATAAAAAATGTTTTATAGATGGTATATAACACCAGACATGTTAGCAAAATTCAACCCTACTTTGTCAAATGACTGCTGGAAATGTAAAAACTCTGTTGGGACTTTTTACCATATGTGGTGGATGTGTGATAAGGCTAAAAATATACTGGGCTTGGCTACATAAAATTTTACAAAAAATGTAGGAAATTATCATACCTTTTACTCCTGAACTATTTTTTATTGAATATGAGACCTGAAAACTGTAAAAATGAGGACTTTTATTTGATCATTCATGTATTAACAACCGCTAGAATATTATATCCAAATTCTGAAGAAGAAATACCCACCAAAGAGGAATTCTTAAATAAAACACTGGAAACGGCTGAAATTGACAAATTAATTTTACTTTTGAAAGGACTACAAGAAGAGAAATTTACCAATGCATGGTCCAGATTTTATACATGGCTGGAGAACTTTATAAACTGAACTTAAGCAGACCTATATACTTTATTTACAACTAGAGTCATTCTATTATATAAGCAAAGACTCTTGATTACTTAATTTACATTTTTTAGGTCAACTTACTACATTCTTGTTTATTCATGAACTGAAATTCAGATATAATGAGAAACTGTGTTAATTTTTTTCTTAGATATTTTGTCCTCCACACATTTTATGTAATTTTTGTGTATGTATGTCTTGTTTGTCTGTTTGTCAGAAATAAAAAAAAATTATTAGGGAAGAAAAGAGTGTTCAGTCTCTTCGGAACATTTGGAAGTAGTTTAAAAGTGCAAGAATAAAAGGATAGTAGAACCAGGGCTGACCTTGCTGGGTTTCCAAGATGCGCTGAGCTCAGGTGAGCCTGGGCCATCCAGGTCATGGCGTGGATTGACTACCTGCCCAGAATAACAGCTTCAGCTGGTTTAACCAAGGGCTTGACAGAGGCTCAAGGGTTCTTTGGGGCACTTGATTCGCTTACATGAATGTTTAACAAAGGCTAAGAAATGGCTGACATCCCTGACCTCACTTATGACTAAGTTTCCAGGGAACTCTGCATCGTAAGGCACTTTCCTGGATGGTCCTGGACATTAAATTATTGTCCAGCAAATGTTGATATTTAAGCATGGCCTGAATTTTGATAAGCTCTCTGGAATTCAGAGAATAGAACTACTGTCAGGGGAGTGTCCCTGCACCCAGGGGAACTGAGCTACTTCCCTGTGAGCCAGCTTTTCTGTTGTCTGCAGCCTCATCACAGTTTCTCAGCTTTAATATCAAACATGGATTCCTCTCACCATGTCAGGCAGCATATGCCTTGAGAAGTCATGAAGGTGACCAAGAAAACACAGATCCTGATTAGGCTTGATAGATTTGGGCAAAATTCTGTAGGGAGTGACACCAGCACACTGGGATGCTGCTGATGTCCCTCCCCCCCGACCAGCTGAGCATGCAGTGAGGTGCACCTCCTGATACCCCTACTTCCAATTCAGGGCTGCTTTTGGAGTTACAGTGATAAACCCCAGTAGGCTGCAAATAGTTCCAAAAAGATCTCTACAAACTAATCAAATGTGCCAAAAATTAAGCTCAATGTAAAGGTAAATCGTAAAAGGTAAAGGGCTCTTTCACATTCGCATTTCCATCACTTGTTCAGGGGTCCCTTGGAGTGGGAGCACACAGGAGCGCAGCTCCGGGAGTGAGAAGCCCAGGGGGTGGGCACATGACCAAGCCCCGCCCCCTCCTTGGCTTCCCTGAGCAGTGCAGAGGCGCAGTGCCCCGGGAAAAGCCCTGCTAGGGTCTTTATTGTTTTTAATGTTTTGTTTTAATATTGATAATTTTATCATTGTTACTTTTATGACTGTGTGCTGCTTTTCCAGAGACTTGCTCAAGGTGGCATATAAATTTCCTAAGTATACCATTTTCTATCTGGGCACATGGCACATAAGTACTGGAGAAATTTCACCAACCCTTCAGCAGCTTCCACCCCATCAGTTTGGTGTAGTGGTCAGGAGTTGGACTCTAATCTAGGAGAACTGGGTTTGATTCCCCACTCCTCCACATGCAGCTGCTGGTGTGACCTTGGGACAGTCACAAGTTCTCTCAGAGCTGTTCTCTCATGAGCAGTTCTCAAAAGACTTCTCTCAGCCCCACCTACCTCACAGGGTGTCTTGTTGTGGGGAGGGGAAGGGAAAGGGATGGGTGGTGCACATGTCCTGGGTATCGCAAGTCTACTTGAAACCTGGTGGTTTCAAGGGAGCAGGAAGAGAATGAGGGTGTGTTCTTTATGCTTATTTTTATGGCACAAAGTATTGGATGGGAAAGGGAATGGAGGAAGAGCAGGTCAGTTTCACTCACCTGTGGAGTGGAGCCTGAGGGGTGGGTGTTGCCTTCTGACTCACTTATGGTGTGTTAGGGGGTGTGGCATATGCAAATGAGTTATGCTAATGAGCTCCTGCACCTCTTTTTCTATGAAATGACCCCTGCTTGTGTTCCTGTTGCTTCTCACCTCTCTTTCTGCATGCGTTTTCCTCCCTCTAGTGGTTGATTCGATATTGCATTGCTGTATGTCAAGGCATAGAAACCTGCAGAAGAGCCCAAAGTGATCCACAATGTTGGATCTCACTCCTGAGTCAAACTGGAGGGCCATTCTTTCCTGTCCAGTAGCATGTTGAGGTTTTTTCCCCATTCTGTACTAAAATCAAGTTCAGCCTTCTTTTTATTCAATGCCCCCCCTCCAATTCTGCATTACATCACACCTCCCTTCAGTGGTTGGCCTGGTTTCAGCCTGCTGTTGCCCCAGGGTTATTTGGATGTTTTTTTTGCCATGGACTTAAATTGCCTTGACCTGAATACTGAAAAAATCCGAAGTGGCAGGAAAATGCGGAAAGGACCAGGAACATGCAAGCCAGAAAACTGAGAAAGTGATCCATCCTGTTGGATCTCACTCCTGAGTCAAACTGGAGGGCCATTCTTTTCAGTCCGATAGCATACCTAATTGCCTTGCCCAGGAACAAGGTCCTTGAACAAAGCAATCTGTAGCACTAGAGGGAGAATGACCTTGAAGCAAATATTAACAATTAAACAGTATTATTACATTCTTATGCCATTGGTGAGAGCATGGTTGGAAAACGTCAAGCCTTCCAACAAGTTTGTTGGGATAGACAGAGAATAAGTGTTTCCACTGTTTAAAAATACTGAAAAAATCTCTCACTATGGCAGCAGGTTATTAGGAAGATTAATAAATTCATGCTTCAACACCCCCCCAGCATATTAGAATATAATTAATATTATCAAATGATTCCAGACAGAACAATGATACATTGGAGGTGTTTAATATAGAGTACTGTTGCCTAATAGGCAGCTGTTAATTTTTAAATTGCTTTAGCAATTAAGATTTCAGCCTATCTTGTCATGCAGTTAGGGTTGCCATCTCCAGGCTGGGAAATTCCTGGGGATTTGGGGGCAGAGGGGACAAAGTTAATTAGGGAAGTGATAACATAGAGTCTGCCCTACAAAGCTGCCATTTTCCTCCTGGGGAACAGAGGTCTGTTTCCTGCAGATCAGTTGTAATTCGAGGAGAATGCCACACCTCACCTGGAGTGTTGCAAACACACCTGCAGTGCCACCGTGAGGAGTAGTAAATATTGGCAAAGTAATTGTGTTGCCGGTGACACAGGGGCATTCAGGTATCTGAGAAAAAACTTTGTGGTAGAAGTCATTTCTACCACAGAGTTTTTGCCCACATACCAGAGCGGCCCACATCAGCAGCAACAGGGCTCCGTTGGAGCTGGAGCGAGCCGGAGCACCGCTCCGGGAGAGAAGAGGGCGCGGCTGGCCGCCAGCCCTGCCAAGGAGCCCCCTCCCTCCCCCAGTCACCTTCCCCGGGGCCGCGGCTGGCCGCCGGCCCCGCAAAGGAGCCCCGTCCCGCCCCCAGTCACCTTCACCGGAGGCGGCCGAGAGGCGAGCCCGGCAAAGGCCGGCTGGGGGAGCCGCTTCTGTGACTGAAGGGGGGGGGTGTCTTCCAAAACCGGCTGTGCTGTTCTTGCAAAACTCGCCTCCCACCCGCAGGACTCAGATGGGGCTCTTCTGGAGCCACCTGGTTGCGGAGACGGAAGACACGGAGCTCGGGCGCGAAGAGCCGGGAGTTTCCTCACCGCCTCCGCTCGGCTGGCGTCGCGCTCTCGCCTGGCCCCTGCTGGAGACGGGCGGAGGGCGCGGCAATGGCAGGCTCCTGCCGGGAGGAGGCGACCAAGAGGCAATGCGCAGGGGTGGGGGGATGGGGGGGTGCTGCACCGGCCAGGCAGCCCCTGAACCAGCCAGAGGAGCCCCCCTGCCTTCTCTTCTGCATGTCTGCCCCCGTCCTCCCCGGGGCGTTTCTGTGGGAGTACGGCTGGAAAGGCGATCTCGGTGCCTGTGGGGGTTGGGAGGCTCGTCGGAGTCTTGTTAGCCAGCCGCAGCCGCGGTCCCGGCTGGAACGGGTGTGTTAGAAATGGGGTTTGTTGACTGGGTCGGTGGGGAGAGTCGTCCCTCCCCGGTTTTCCAAAAGGCCCTCTCTCCCCCCACCTACCTACCTGTTCCTTCCTTCCCCCCTTCCTCCCTCTCTCTCCCCTTCCTTCCTTCCTTCCTTCTCTCTCTCTCCCCCCACCTACCTACCTACCTACCGTCCTGTTCCTTCCTTCCCCCCTTCCTTCCTTCCTGTCTTCTCTCTCTCCCCCCCAACTACCTACCTACCTTAGTGTTCCTTTCTTTCTTTCTTCCTTCCCCTTTCTTCCTCCCTCCTTCCTTCTTTTCTTTCTTCCTTCCACCCTCCCTCCTTTTCTTTCTTTCTTTCTTTTCTCTCCCCCACCTACCTACCTTCCTTCCTGTTCCTTTCCTTTCTTCCTTCCCCCTCCCTCCCTCCCGTCTGGCCTTCTGACACACTGCCCATGACGTCATTCCGGTGACGTCAGGGGGTGTGGCATATGCAAATGAGTTATGCTAATGAGCTCCTGCACCTCTTTTTTTACGAAAGGACCCCTGAGCAGCAATGCAATGACATCACTTCTGGAAGCATGCCAGAAGTGACAGGGCTGCTCTGCTGGCCATGCTGGCTGAGGCTTTCTTTTGCTGCTACTAAGTCCCCCTGCAGGCCAGCTGTTGGGTATGGTGGGGAGGGGCACCAAGTGGGGGATCCCCCACCCTGACGGAGGCCTGGCTACCCTGTACCCAGCAAAGTCAGAGATCAGAGGCTTCAGGTCTCTGCTGTATTTCAGCCTTCCCAAAACACAGGGGGGAGGATCGTTCAGAAGCCCACTCACACTTGATCCCCCAATCAACTGGGAGTTGGCTTCTCATCCCTGCCACCCCCACCACCCCCACTAAAGAACCTGCTTTGCTGTGTCTCAGCAGCAGACTGGTAGGTGGCAAAGTTACCATGGCTGGGACACCAGGAGCTGATCCAGCTGTGTCCCTGGCTGCAAAGCCATAGGCAGCAGAGCTTCCAAAGCTAGGAGATAGAAGCCGACTCTCAGTTGATCAGGAGATCAGATGGTGCGTGGCTTCAGACAACCCCTCTTCAAACACTGCTGTTCCCAGCAAGGTTTCCGAGGAGGAAGACTGGGAACTGACTTCCAGGTTATCTCCCAATCAGCTGGGAGTCGGCTTCAGAACAATTCTGTTTGGCGGCTGTTGGCCTTGTGAGCCAGTTTGGTGTAGTGGTTAAGTGCGCGGACTCTAATCTGGGAGAACCGGGTTTGATTCCCCACTCCTCCACTTGCACCTGGCTGGATGACCTTGGGCAAGCCATAGCTCTGAACCAGCTGTTCCCTCAAGGACAGCTTGGGAAAGAGTTCTCTCAGCCCCACCTACCTCACAGGGTGTCTGTTGTGGGGAGGGGAAGGGAAAAGGAGTTTGTAAGCCGCTCTGAGACTCCCTTGGGGAGTGGAGGGCGGGGTATAAATCCAATCTCTTCTTCTTCTTCTTGTTCTGCCCAATCAGAACATGTTAGTGTTCAGCTCATGATCCAATTGTAAATGATGAACACAGTATGCCAGGCTCCCGAACAGGTTCCCAGTAAAATCTGAAGTATCCCAATGCATCCCAGCTGACTATATGGCTCTGTGAAGGAAGGTGAAGGACATACATGTTCAGACAATGTTCCAGTCGGATCTTCCCTTAAAAGTTAGAGGGCTGCAATGAGGAATGAATGGTTGGCTACGCAGATAGCATTGTCTGTTGAAGTTTAATTCCTTGGGACCACAGCTGAAGTTTCCTCACCAAAGTACTCCTGGCAAGGGGGGGGGGGGTCAAGAATGAGACAAATGTGTGTGGGAGAAGCATGGAGAGCCTAATTGAGAGGGCTTTAAATTGATCCTACGGGGAACAGATCAGTTTAAAGGTTAAGTGCTAAAGGCAGGGATTTTGGTGCTTCTGGAGGCATGGTGAATTGCAAAGATACCCCCCCCACACACACACACACACATAGGAGGGAGACTGGAGCTCCTAACCCATGAAAGCTTCTGCTGGAATCAGTTTTGTTAGCCTTTATGGTACCACTGTACTCCTGTGTTATTTTGCTGTGGCAGATTAAACAGCTTGTCTACCTGGAACACAAGAGGTCACATTTTATCCTCTCCTTATTCTCCATCCCTTTATCCTCCATTCTTATTCTCCATCTTATCCACACAACATCCCTGTGAAGTAAGTTAGGCTGAGAGGCAGTGGCCAACCCAAGGTCAGTCCCAGTGACCTTCATGCTTAAGTGGGGATTTGAACCAGGGATCTCCAGGATCTCAGTATGGCGCCCTGAGTACTCCCCCACCACACACACACTATGTCAGGGCTGGGTCGTTGTTGTTTGGCTTTAAAGGGCAAAGGGACACCTGGCATCTCCATGACATTGAATCTGAGAATTGTTTTTTTACAGAAAGAAATATGAGCAAAAGAGATCGATCCTTTGCCCAAGAAGTAAACACTCTAAGATCGAGACTGTCAACCTAGCATGAATGACATTTTCTCACTAGCAGGGGTCATTTCGTAGAAAAAGAGGTGCAGGAGCTCATTAGCATAACTCATTAGCATAACTTATTTGCATATGCTACACCACCTGACATCACCAGAAGTATGTCAGAAGGCAAGAAAGAAGAGGGGGGAAGAGAGAGAGAGAGAGAGAGAGAGAGAGAGAGAGAGAGAGAAAGAAAGAAAGAAAGAAAGAAAGAAAGAAAGAAAGAAAGAAAGATGGCAGAGAAGGGACAGTTACTAATCCAAGCCTCAGAAATACCACTATTCTGGCTTAGGCGCTGAAGAAGATGGACGCCTAAACCTTAGCTCTGACCCCTACCCCCTCAGAACCACAGAAACATAAAACCTAGAGACTAAAAAACTACCTTAGAATGGGAAGAACTGATCCGGTAACAAAAAACAAATCACAAGTGGCACAGAAAGGGATCCAAAACTACTTTTCTAAACAACTAAGAAGTGACTTCACTGAAGACGACAAGGAAGAGACTAACAAAATGGCGACCGGGATCACCTCAGCGATCGCGCCAAACACCCAGACAACAGACCCAGCTTTGATGAATCATTTAGCTGCGATGGAGAAAAAAATACTGGACAGTATGGCAGCCCTAATTGCCCCGATAAATGATCAGCTGGCACAGCTTAATATCTCCCTAAATAAGGTCAGTGAAACAGCAGAGCAGGCCCAAGAGCTAGGAAAGAACCTGAAAACAGACATTAACTCCCTTCAAAATGAAACCTCATCCCTGAGGGAACGTGTACTAACCTTAGAAACCTCAGCCAGAAAAACACACTTGAAATTTAGAGGTTTTCCAGAAAAAATAAACACCAATAAAGACTTACAAATATTTTTATCAGACTGGCTTGCGAAGGAAATGCAGCTAGAGGAAGAGGTGGCTCCGTTTATAATGTCTGCCTATCGTTTGGGGTCAAATGACTCAGCTCGTTTCAGAGGACCCAGAGATGTGCTGGCAGATATCCCTGATTTCAGACCAAGGAGAAAAATTTTAGAAATGGCAAGAATAAGTGGAGCATTAAATTACAAAGGTCTCCCAATTCAAGTATTTCTGGATCTTCCCAAAGAAATCCTCTCTAAGAGACGTGAATATCGCCCTGTCACAGAAGCTTTGAGGCAAGCTAAAATCAAGTACAAATGGCACAACTTTATTAACCTCGCATTGAATTGGAAGAAGGCACCTCAGTAATCAAAGATCTGGATGCGGGACTGAAATTACTTGAAGACCTAAATATAGACTCTCAGATGGACACGAACAGATATTCAAATAAAAGAAAACTACCACCATCCCCAGACAAGGAACGCAATCCAACAGCCAGCACGTTTAAGCAGAGTCACAAACGTTGAGCTCCCACACTGAAGAAGGATGTAATGCAGCCAAATAACTTGTCTTTAACTGTCTATAACAACATTCAGTCCTCTAGGCTTTGTTAAGAAATGATTACTTTCATAAGTAACTTAGCATAGTGTTAATAAACTAACTCAAACTAATGGTTCGGGGGGGGGAGGGGAGGGATTTTAGTTAACTGTTTCTGTTATCAGTCCCTTTCTTTTCAGATAGGGTTCTGTTAGTTCTGGTAGAAAGTTTATTCTACTAGGCTAAAAGGGACTGCCTAGAATACCAGTTGATTTAGACTCAGCTTAGTAAGTTTTTTGTTGTTGTTATAAGTTTTCCTTTTTTAAAAAGTTTTTTATCGGTTTTATAGCCTAATTTTTTTAAAAAAGTTTAACTGTTGAAATACACTGATCAAATCTCTTAGAAGAATACTTCAAAATAACTTAGTCATAGGATATCATAGATTAATTCCTTAATAGAATACTTAAATACAAAGCTAATTAATTGCTCCTTAATTATATATTAGTCAACTGCATATTTTATTCTATAATGTTGAAGGTGAATACAAGGTATATATTGTGTTTATAACTTGAAAACTGTAATATTATTAATTAATTGGTGTGTTTGGTTCTCAAAGATTTAACAAGCAACTGCATTTCCCCCCTTTTATTTATTTATTTATTTATTTATTTATTTATTTATTTATTTTAACCTACAGTGTTGAAATTAACTACAGGGTGCATAAATTGATTATAACTTGTAAACTGTTTTTATATTAATTATTTATAATAATTAATTAGTGTAATTGTTTCCTAGTATATATTATTAAACTGCATAAATTAGACTACAGTGTTGAAGGTAACTACAGGGATTTCAAATTGTTTACAAATTGAAAACAGTTTTAAAAACAATTAATTAGTTCAATTGTTCTTTAATCAAATATTAATCAACCGAATATTGTAATCTACAGTGCTGAAATCAAATACAGGGTGGGTAAGTTGATTATAAAGTGTAAATTGTTTTTAAGATAATTAATTAATGCATAACTTGTTTTTAATTTAAAAACTGTTTTAATAATAACTTTACTAGAGAAAAATATAGTTAAATTAATTTGTTACTGATAAAGTGCTACGATAGTTGGAAAAAATATCTTTGAACTGCAAGCTTAATAATTTACAAAACTAGTTCTTTACCTAAAGACTTAAAGAAAACGTTTTTGTCAAAACAACTAGAGTAAAGTAATTAAAATCGTATCCAGTAGTCACTCCAGAAGTGGTGATCAACCAAAGTAATCAAGGTATAGTAAGTCACAGCTAGAAGTGTCAGTGGAAAACTTTCTTGTCTACACTAGGAACTCAGCCTCTCTCTCACTTAATTACCATCTCAAACACTACTCCCCTACACTTTTACACAACTGTAAAAATCTATCACCATAGGAATTCCATAGCCGCCTTAAAGTAAAGTCTAGACATAAATTCAAGGGGAGATACACTTGACACCCAAAAGATGTCACAAGTCAACTGGAAAATGGTAACACAAAATGTGCGGGGCCTTAACAATTTGATTAAACGTAAGAGGGTGATAGCAAACCTAGCAAAAACAAAATCTGATGTAATCTTACTACAAGAAACCCACCTACATTCTAAAACTCAACACGAACTAAAAGCCAAGTGGATACAACACCAGTTTCATGCCAAAGGAAATTCAAAGTCACGTGGGGTGGCGATACTGTTAACTAATAAGGTCCGCTACCAGCACCAAGATACTCTGGCAGATCCTGAAGGGCGCTACATTTTTATAAAAGGTATTCTCAATAATCAACAGATCACGCTAGCCTCGATCTATGCTCCTAATTTGGATCAATGCCCATTTTTGTTAAAAACTTTCACAGCTCTAGAATCGTTCCAGGAAGGGAAAACACTTATAGGGGGAGATTTCAACCTTGTGATCAATCAAAATATGGACAAATCAAAATCTTTTGAAACAGGAAAACAGAAAAGTCTACCAGACACAGGACTAACAGAACTACTTAACAGATTCAAACTAACAGATATTTGGAGGCAACTACATCCACTGGACAAAAACTTTACCTTTTACTCTCCCAGACATGATATATACACCCGTATTGACTTTATCTTTATGTCAACAAACCTAGTCCATAAAGTGATAAGTGCAAAAATAGGCAACATTACTTGGTCTGACCATGCAGAAGTGAGCTGTCTCTTAACATACTCTTCTGAGAATAACATAATGAGATCGTGGTCCCTCAACAAGTCCCTGTTATACAACATTCAAATCTCAAAAAAGATTGAAACTCATATTCAACAATACCTAAAGGAAAACACCTCTGATGACACAGCTCCCCCTATAATCTGGGATGCACTGAAAGCTGTAATTAGAGGGAACCTTATATCAATATCCTCACGTCTGAAGAAAGAAAAAGCTGCACTAAAAGAAGAAATATTAGCAAAGATCAGTCATCTGGAAAATGAACACAAAAAATCTGGAAACAAAAAAATCTATAAACAACTTATCTCGGAACGCAAGGCTCTCGAACTTCTTGAAAGCTCTGCAATTCAGAAAAATCTCATCTACGCTAAACAAAAATATTGGGTGAACTCACCCAAAACACTTCATCTCCTGGCATGGAAAGTGAAAGATAGACGGATGTCTAGACATATAATAACTGCAAAAGATCGGGATGGGAAACTACATACAGACTCAGCAATCATCAACAAAATTTTTGCACAATTTTACCAATCACTTTACACATCTACTAATCCCTCTCATGAAGACATCCATAAGTATTTGTCAAGAAACAAGTATATCCAGAAGCTCTCAGACGAACACTGCAAAACACTAGAAAAACCCACTGAAACCGAGGAAGTACTAGAAGTAATAAAACACCTGAAAAATAACAAGTCAGCAGGACCAGATGGATTCCCACCAGAATTCTATAAAAAATATGCAACAGTACTAGCAGGACCACTGGCAGCAACCTGCAATAACATACTATCTACAGGTCAGCTTCCACCATCGTGGGGTACAGCTTCAATAATAACAATACCAAAAACAGGAAAAGACAATACAAACCCAGCTTCATACCGACCAATTTCTCTTTTGAATCAAGACTATAAAATTTTCACAACAATACTATCCAGACGATTGAACTCTTTCATTTCTAGCTATATCCATCAAGACCAAGCGGGATTTATCCCGGGTAGAGAAATAACAGACAACATCTTTAAAATGATAAACATAATATCTGCTTGTGAACAAATGAAGTCTGACTCAATCTTGTTATCACTAGATATAGAAAAAGCATTTGACTCATTGGAAACATCATACTTGACAGCACTTCTCCACCACATGGGGTTTGGTCCTAGGTTCCTTCAAGCCATTAAATCAATCTATGCAAACCCAACTACTTGCATCAAGACTAATGGCATGACTTCCCAAAAGGTAATGCTCAGCAGAGGAACCAGGCAAGGCTGCCCACTGTCTCCGATCCTCTTTGCTATAGCACTTGAGCCCCTGGCAGCAGAGATCAGACAAGACCAAAACATAAAGGGGATCAAGATAGGGGAACACACCTTTAAACTCAGCCTATTCGCGGATGATATGCTGGTCTATATATCAAACCCTAAGAACTCCCTAGATCATCTCCAAACAGCATTGAAAAACTTTGGAAAGGTCTCTGGACTCAAAGTCAACCACTCAAAATCTTACTTAATGCCTATTATTGTTTCCAAACATCTTGAAAGAGATTTAAAATCTAATTATGAATTCCAATGTGCTCCCACAGAACTTTCATATCTTGGTATCCAGCTGCCCAATAAAACAGAAGAGTTATTTGCCAAGAACTATAAAACTAAAATCTTAGAAATCAAGGCCGATCTCCGAAAATGGGAGAAACAACGTCTTACATATCTTGACAGACTACATCTTATTAGAGCTTTCATACTTCCAAAAATACTTTTTCTGTTTCGCACAATACCAATTACGTTGTCAAAAGACATTCTCCATCAATGGCAAACAATAACAAATACCTTCTTATGGCAAAGCAAATGTTCAAGGACTAGCTTCACAGTGATAAGGAGATGCACTTCGCAAGGAGGCTTTAACTACCCTGACTTAGCGCTGTATTACAAATCTGCTTTAATGGTCCCAATAATAAAGATCTTGCGACAGGGAGAACAACTAGAATGGGTCAAACCCCTAATTCCACTATCTTCACCGCAAACTGTACAAGAAATTATCTGGAATACTACAAGCTCTCATCTGCAGCTAAACAAGGATAACAGATTCCTGACAGCCATATTAAAAAACTGGGGTTCATGTAGATCACTTTTGCTTCCCAAATACTCTAGATTTTCAACACTTCTAAATCAAAATTGGTTCCCTCCAGGACAAGACCAAAAAGCGACTGAAATGTGGAGACTAGGCAAAATAACAAGCTTAAACGATATCTTAACGAAAAAAGGCTTACTACTTAAAATAGCACTGGAACAAAAAGTACACAGACCCATCCCTTGGTTTTTCTACTTGCAACTAAATCACATGATCCACAGTATTGATGCAACAAAAACTTTTAATGAACAACTCACCCCCTTTGAAAAACTCATTGACCCTAAAAACTATAAATCAAAGGGGTTAATTACGACCACCTATGACTCTCTGATCAGTCACCTGGGGAAAAAACCGCTGCGGTACCAACAACAATGGGAACGAGACTGTGAAACTAAAATCACTAACCAGCAATGGTCAAAAATATGGACATCCAAACTAATATCTTCTCCTGTAATAACCACAAAACTACAAACACACAAGATCATCTCCAGATGGTATCTCACACCGGAACGAATATCGAAAGCAACTTCTGCGCACTCACCAACATGTTGGAAGAACTGTGGAGAAATAGGATCATATGCCCACTGCTGGTGGAAGTGTAATTACATCAAGAAATTTTGGTTAGAAGTACTGTCCCAAATAAAACTCATCACTGGTATTAATATCCCTCTTGACCCCACACTAATATTTTTAGACATATGGAACATTAAAAACATACAACCTCTTCAAAGAGAACTTATAACCAGCTTACTGGTTGCTGCCAAAACCTCAATAGCATCTAAGTGGAAAGCAGACAAGGCTCCTACCACTACTGACTGGCTCAACAAAGTCTGGGACCATCTGATTTTAGGAAAAATTACAGACTACATCAAACAAACAGACATTTATCCAAAACCCTCTAATTTTGTAGGGAAATGGTCTCCATTCCTGGAATATTTATATGCATCAGATATTCAACCATATAAACCCATATATCACATTCTACTTCAATGAACATTCATGTAATCACCTGAATACACAAACACCCAAACAAACAAACAAAAATATTTATACCTAAACAAAACCAAAACCCTCTGGAAATCACAAGCTCACTCTAAAAAACAATAATTACTACCTTCTAGCTCTGACTTACATCAGTACTATCAGCATTGTTAACTATTAGTTATTGATAAGTATAGCTCATATTTTTTGTGACATTTCCCTAACACCGCAATGTTAATAACTTTGTGCAACTTGTTATTTAATCAGTTCTATGTATCTGTATTACCAAAAAACCAATAAAAAGAATTTAAAAAAAGAAAAAAAGAAATACCACTATTCTGGGAGGATCGCTTCAGTGGTAGCTGAAGCCTTCAGAAGGCTGGTCGGAGGAACAAGGACCTTTCCAGGGGACGGGGTCATTTTGCTGCAGCCATGACACAAGCAGGCATTCCCCCGTGGGGGGGGGGGCTGGCACCAACTCCTGGAGCTGTGCTTCCCGAGCTCCTGCTCGAAATGACCCCTACTCACTAGTCTCTAGTTGGAGGCATTTCCTTCCCTACCAAAGGAGTGGCCATGCTGGCATTTAAAGCAGCTCTCTGGAGGATGGCTTTGAATTCTCGAACAAGATGGATGCGTGAATCATTCATGCATAAAGGCGATCCCTAAGTTAGATTCCAGAGGAATTCCATCTTGCAAACACTCCTGTAATGAGAGTATCTTTGAGTTTAAAGTGGTCGCCTGTGGAGAGAAATGCCTGGAATGATACAGTTTCACAGGAGCACATGCTCGCTGCTTCCCCATTTCCCTTCACGGGCTGGGGGGGGGGGACATTTACTGATAATACCCAAGGTAATACCATGGGGAAAGTTGCTGCTTTAGAACTTAAGGAGCAGAAAGAGCTGTTCAGGTTTGTGTATAACCCATCTTTTGAGCAAAAGGGGGAATATCGCCTTGAATGAATTGAAAGTAGGCCTGTGACCTACAGGGGCCGAGCACTGCCTCTGAGAGAAACAGGTTGCTTAGCAACAGAGCGCTAAAATTTTTAAAGACAGTAAACTAAGGGTGAGAGAGGGATGGGGGATAGTGTTCCTTCTATTCTAGGGATTTTATTTTACAATCTTATGCCTGAAGAGTCCTTATGACAGAAGAATTTACAGGTCCTTTTGAAGGAAGCAAATTCCTACACAAAAATAAATAAAACTCCAGGATATGCTTGGAATTGTCCCATCTAATCATCTTCTATGCATCTGTGCACAAATATTGCAAAGGGGGGTGGAAAGAGGTGTGTGGTCTTCCAGCCAATGAGGAAAAAATACTTCCATGCCATCCAGAATGAAACAACTGAAGCGATTATGGGCTCAATGGGTGCATGCAAGGCAAAGCTTAACAGCAGTCTTTAGACCAGTACATTAATTTTGATTCTGTACTTGAGTATTGGATTCCAGATCCTTTTGCAGGAGTACAGGCCTCAAAGTGTGCCTTTCAAAGCAGGAATAGCATGTGGGGTAGGTATCATGTGATAAACTTCCGTAACAATGGATTTGACTGCCAGTGGTGCTATCTAGGGGAAGCAGGACCCTGTTTCCAAGGTGAAGACTACATATGGCCATCAGGAGCACTGGTGTCTCTGGCTATTAATTATAAGGCATGATAACTGCTGTTAGATATAGTGCTTTTTTTGGGGGGGGGGGGGATTCAGTTTTGAATATATCAAAGACAGGGAAGGCCAATGTAGGGTTGCCAGGTCTGGGCTGGGAAATCCATGGAGGTTTTAGGGGCAGAGCCTTGGGAGGGTGGGGATTGGTGAGGGGAGGGACCTCAGCTGGGTATAATTCCCCAGAGTCCACTCTCCAAAGCAGCCGTTTTCTCCAGAAGAACCAATCTGTGTAGTCTGGAGGTCAGTTGTAATTTCAGGAGATCACTGGGCTCTACCTGGAGGTTGGCAACCCTGTAAGCCATGGAGAGATGTGGCAACTCCTGCTCTGAATCCATCCTCTGAAATGGCTTTGCTACCCCCTACAGAACATGTAATGGCAGCAGTGGGTCAGATGAGAACATCTCTGAGATAACCAACCTCACAGGCTACAACTTGAGGCCCACATGATAAAATGCAATGCAATGCAAGGGGAACAAAATCCCTACACACAGAAAACTAAGCTCTTCTCCCTGACATGGTGGAGTTCTATGTGCAGAGAATGCTTCTGAATGGAGATGCATTGTGAAGTGGTACAGTTGAGGCACAAGTTTAGCCCCTCATTAAGAATTTACGCATGAGGGACATGCAGTTTTTTTTACAGAATGCCTATTGATTAGCATGGAGGTGGATGCAATTCAGTTATTTTCAACTTGCTATTTTTCAAACTTCCTCTGTTTAGGAAGTTCTTTCCACATCAACTTGCTTGCTGAAGAACATTTGGATATCTGCCAGGAACTTTCTATGCACATCAGAGGATTCTGGGGAATGCAGGCAGTGGACCAGGCAATATGTATTCCCTTGAAGATAGTTTTAGAGGGTAGCCATGTTGGTCGGCAGTAGAACAGCTAGATTTGAGTCCAGGAGTGCCTTAGAGACCAAGAGGACATAACCCGCAGGACATAACCTTTTGAGAATCAAAGCTCCTTCTGTCAGATACGTTGACTCTCTGGATTTGAATTTGTGTATCTCCTTATGTGTGAGAGGGAATGGGACAACCCCTCCCTCATCCCTGAGATTTCTGCCCCACCTTTGGAGATAATCAGTTCTTCTGGGGGGGGGGGGATAAATATTCCAGTAGGGCAATTGGCATACACATGTACCACCACTCATGGCTCAGAAGACCGTTTCATGCAGTTGATCTTCCAGATGAAATCTGAAATAGCCCAATCTGAGCCAGTGCACCAGTACGGGGTTTTCCTTTGTGGTGGGACCAAAGATAGAGCAGGTTTGCTGGACGGTTGGGGAAGGGAGGGTCCCAGTCACCTTCACAGGTAGGAAAGCAGTCAGAATCTGCCTTCTCTGATGGGGGCTGATGACATTTGATATTAGGGATGCTAAGCCGGGTCGGCCTGGATAGTACCTGGATGGGCAACCACCAAGAAGTCCAGGATTGCTATGCAGAGACAGGCAGGGGCAAACCACCTCTGTTTGTGTCTTGCTTTGAAAACTCTATGATGTTTTCATAAGTAGGCTATGACTTGATGGCACTTTCCACCACCGTCAAGGGAGAACATTTAAAGCCATAAAACAGGCTTCCTGTCTACCTAGATCCAGCAGCCACTTCATCTTTGCTTAGTGCAAAGCCCTCCATGGCTTTTCCCATCAGAATCCATCATAACTTGTTCCTTCACTCCAACAGCCTGAGGTTTCAGAAAGTCTCTCTCTGCCTTTGTTCCTTCATCCTTGCCTTTGTTCCTTCATTCCAACAGCCTGAGGTTTTGGAAAGTCTCCTATTCCCTTATGAGCCCCACTTTTCTCCTCTTGCTGCTCCCAATGCCTGAAACTCCCCCACAGAACACAGATGTGGCCCCACCTCTGTCTTCTTGCAAGTCTCCAAAACCTGTCATGTCCTGAAATGCAAGTGTTCCTATTTTGACCTAGTCTCAAAAGTTCTCTCCACCTTCATCAGAAGTGTTACAAGCACAGTTCTGTTGACCAGACAAAGGCAAGGAAGGTCTGGCTGTTAGCATTTGTCATATGCTGGAAGAATCTGTGCTTGCCAGTCACAGGGGCTAATGGTCTACAAGTCTGTCCCTTGCTGCTGGAGAAGGTTGTGAGTGTCCTAGTTCTAAATCTCAGATCCTCCTATTTTAATCAACTTCTAGTTCAGCAAATTAACATCACTCTGTAAACCCCTGACCTGGATGGCCCAGGCTAGCCCAGTCATCAGATCTTGGAAGCTAAACAGGGCCAGCCCTGGTTAATACTTGGATGGGAGACCTCCAAGGAAGTCCAGGGTTGCTGTGCAGAGGCAGGCAATGGCAAACCACCTCTGTTCAACCCTTGCCTTGGAAACCCTACAGGGGTCACCATAAGTTGGCTGTGATTTGACAGGACTTTAAACTACCACCAAAGCACTGATGGGGAATCATGGCAGGACTGCGTAGGGAGTTCTTGCTGTAAGACCCCCATTCAGACAGAGAGATGGGGATTCCACTCATGTCCTGTCCACTCTCCAGCTGACTTGTAGCTGCCACTGTATGAACAACCAGGCATGGGGATGTGTCTCATTTACCTGGCAATGGGGTCGGTGTTCCTCTCTTGGATCTGGCTCAGAGGCCACCCCTAGGTGTATAATGATGGTGTTGTATTTAAATAACAGTAACCATGTTAAATATGTGCAATTTGAAATGAAATAGGCAGCGCAATGTAGTGGTTAAAGGGCAGGACTTGAACTTGGTCCAAATCCCCACTGTGTCTTTGTGGGACATCCGGCTTGTCACTTCCCCTAAGCCCAGTTGTTGGGATAAGACGGGAGATGTGGCTGAATAGATATGGATCTACCTCAACATTTTTGAGCCTGTGGGTACCTTTGGAATTCTGACGCAGTGTGGTGAGCACACAGCGGCCACTGCAGGAGGTGGAGCTAGCCACACAATGGCTGTTTCAGCTTGCCTTCAGGGACACTGTGAAGATTGTTGTGCTGTGGTGACAGCTGCTGCCAAAGCAAGATTTTAAAAACTCCATAGCACCAATAAAGTGTCCAAGGGTCCTTTCTTTTCCTTCCAGGCACTGTGGATGCCGCCATGGGAGTCAACATTCGCCACAACAAGGACTGAAAGGTTTGGCACAAAGAGCCCAAGAGTCAAGATATTTACCTTAGTCTCCTGATCAAGCTCTACAGGTTTCTTGCTCGACGGACCGATGCAAAGTTCAACAAGGGGATACTCAAACATCTCTTCATGAGCCACACCATCCGGCCACCACTGGCCGTATCATGCTTGATCCATAAGATGAAGCTTCCAGGCTGGGACAACAAAACTGCTGTGGTGGTGGGTATGGTGACAGATGATGTTCGCATCCAGGATATCCCCAAACTAAAGATTTGTGCTCTCAGAGTAATCAAGGGAGCTCGGACACGTATCCTGAAAGCTGGTGGACAAATCATGACTTGACCAGTTAACCATGGCTGCTCTGAAGGGCCAAGGAACTGTGCTGCTGTCTGGACCTAGGAAAGCCCATCAAGTCTAGCGGCATTTTGGCAAGGCCCCTGGAACCCTGTACAGCCATACCAAGCTGTGAGAGTCCAAAGATTTCAAGCCAAAGCAAAGGATCTTAAACAAGAACTTCTCTTTATTTGGTGGATCAGTGGTGCACACTTGTTGCATCAGTAATAACCATATGCAGCAGGCTGTAGCACAGATATAGTGTACTCAAACTAGGCAGTATGTAATTCTCTACCAATCATGACCCAGTGAAAAAAGGTGCCCCAAACCCCTGACCCGTTTATTCTCATGGAAAAGAAGTGGGACAAGAAAGATTGCACCTGCAAGGAAATTTCCAATTAGCAACATAGTCTGCGAGAAGAGTTAGCCAAGGCCACAGATAAGACAGGGAAAGTGGTGGAGGTTCAAGCGAGGGAAAGGAACACATTCCATAGGGAGGGGTGAGATAACATGTCATGACACAGTTACATCCGAACTCCTGAGTGGGAAATGTCAGATCCTGACATCCTGCTCTCCCCAAAATCTACTCAACCCCCCCGTTTTATAGGATACATTTTATGGAAGGCACAAATTTTTGCAGGAGCATTTACATGCTCAGACCCAACCCATTCATTATGCTCAGGACCAAAATCCCTCCATTTAACCAGGTAGAACAAATGACCCCGTTTTGATTTGGAGTCAAGGATTTGGTCCACTTCGTAGTGAGGTTCACCCCCCTTCATCAGAGGAGGAGGAGGAGGTTGGGGTCTCCACCTGGTCAGCCCAGGATCTTTTTGCAGGAGGCTGAAATGGAAAACCGGATGGACATTTTTCAGAGATTTAGGCAATTCAAGTTCAAATGTTATAACACTGATCCTTTTTAGCACTTTATAAGGTCCTACATATTTCCAACCCAATTTCCTGCTGAGTGGTAACCCTTTGATATTCTTTGTAGACACATAGAGTCACCCGGCTGTAAGTCCCAACCCGGTTCTCGTCCTTTGTCCGCCTGTTTTTTGTAATCCTTTTTAACTTTCTCTAGAGTCTTTGCAATCAATGGCCAAGCTCCCCGCAAAGAGTTCCACCAGTCAGTCAGGTTGCCAGAGGTGGGGGGATTTGCATTTAGTGACAGTAGAGGAACCCCTTTGTAACCCCCTGTGGCCATGAACAGAGAGACCCCAGTAGATGAATGTACAGCATTATTATAACTATATTCAGCAAAAGGCAACAAGTCCACCCAATCATCCTGTTGATAATTGGTATAACAGCGCAATAATTGTTCAAGGATTTGATTCACTCTTTTGGTTTGTCTATCCGTTTCTGGGTGGTAAGCGCTGCTCAAAGCAGATTCAACTCCCAGAATGTCCAGCAGCAAACACCAAAAGGTGGCAATGAATTGAGTTCCACCTTGCGTGGGAGAGAATGGAGCTTTACAATGTTTGCCATGAAGGCTTTAGCCAAGGCTTTAGCCATAGGCAACTGCTTGAATGGGAAAAAGTGGGCTTGCTTAGAAAATGTGTCCACCACCACCCAAATGACAGTCTTTCCTTTACTTAGGGGAAGGTCGGTTATAAAATCCATAGAGATAACTTCCCAGGGACGAGTAGGGGTTTCGAATGGTTGTAATAGTCCCGGAGGTTTCCCACCCCTCCACTTACACATCAGACACACTTGACAAGAAGACACATATTCAGAGACATCTTTTCTCATATGTCTTTGCAGCAAATTCAATGTGTCTTCAGATAACCAAAGTGACCTGCTAACTTCAATTCATGGGTGGCATGCATGACATCTCCCCGTAATATTTGGGGCACCACTAACTTCTCGTTCCTGAACCAGCACCCATTGGGACCCTTTTTAAAACATTCCACATTCTACATGCCCTCTATTTAACTTGGGGTGTAAGCATTAGCACATTTGGATACCCAGTCCTCACCCGCCTGTTTCTCCAGTTTCTGTACTTGGCTATGAGTTACCACTGCTCCCCCCAACTGTCCCGGAGTAAAAATGGAGTCGACTACCAGATCTTTTTTACAGTCATGTTGGGGAAGGCGGGATAGGGCGTCTGCGAGCAAATTAGATTTCCCTGGGAAGTGTTGCAATGTAAAGTTGAATTTAGGGAAAAAATCTGCCCAATGCAGTTGCTTTGCATTCAAAGTGCATTGAGTTCTGAGGGCTTCCAAATTCTTATGATCAATCCATACTTCAAATGGGACTCTAGCCCCTTCCAGCCAATGTCTCCAAGTAGAAAGTGCTAAGTGGATAGCTGCTGCTTCTTTGTCCCACACCGCCCAGTTCTTTTCAGTTTCACCAAATTTCTTAGACACATACGCTAACGGGTGCAGCTTGCCATCGGAACCCTCTTGCAAGATCGCTCCCCCCATGGCCACATCAGAAGCATCTATTTGCACAATGAAACTTTAATTTTTGTCAGGATGGGCGAGGATAGGTTCGGAGATGAATAGAGTCTTTAAATCCTCAAAGGCTGTTTGGCATTCAGGTGTCCAGTTTAGCTGAGCTTCTGGCTTAGCTGCGTCCTCCCCCCTCCCTTTGGTTTTGAGTAAGTCTGTGAAGGGTAGGCTATATTTTGCAAAGTTGTTGATAAATGAGTGATAAAAGTTCGTGAATCCGAGAAAACTTTGTAACTGGCGACGGGTGTGAGGGACCCCCCATTCCTTTACTGCCATTACTTTTGCGGGATCCATTTCCAGCCCCCGGGGAGAGATCCGGTAACCTAGAAAATCTATCTCCCTCTTATGGAAGTCACATTTCGAGAGCTTAGCAAACAGCTTATGCTCTTTTAGCGTGCTCAGCACTTCTCGTACCGATTGCACGTGAGATTGTTCATCTGGAGAGTACAATAAGATGTCATCAAGAAAGCAGAGCACTCCCTTGAATAAGTGTTTGTGTAGAACCTCGTTAATTAGGTTCATAAAAATGCCGGGAGTGCCCTGAAGTCTGAACAGCATAATGAGATATTCGAACTGCCCCAAGGGGGTATTAAAGGCCGTCTTGTGCTCGTCCCCCTCCTGGATGCGCACTCAAAAGTAGGCATCCCTCAAGTCTAGTTTAGAGAAGATTTTGCCTTTGGACGCTTCTGTTAAAAGGTCTTTAATCAATGGCAGGGGGTAGGCATTTGAAACAGAAACTGCGTTTAATCCCCTATAATCCGTACACAGTCTCAAGCCCCTGTCTTTCTTTTTCCGAAACAAGATGGGGGTGGCAAATGAGGATTGGGCTGGCCATATAAAACCGCATTGTAAGTTTTTATCAATGCAATGGTGAAGCTCGAGTTTCTCAGAGGGGCCCATAGAGTACAGTTTACCTTTCGGCAATTTCACCCCGGGTAGTAATTAAATGGCACAATCCGTGTTATGGTGAGGGGGTAGCTCATCCGCTTCGATTTCACTAAAAACCTCTGCTAAATCCTGGTATGCAGTAGGTATTTGTACAACATCCTCTTTGGCTAGGCAAGACATCTCGAACGAGGGTTTGTTCCCCCCACTCAGTTTGCCATGTGTGCTTGGTACACTCTGGAGCCACCCATTGTATTCTTCCTTCACTCCAAATGATGTATGGGTCATGAGTGCTTAGCCAGGGGCTTCCTAACACCATTGGGAATTGAGTGTGAGGGGTTATGACGAACACCCTCTGCCCCCAATGTTCGCCCACCCCTAGACACAGCATAGGGAGGGGTGAGATAATACGTCATGACACAGTTACATCCCAACTCCCGAGCAGGAAATGTCAGATCCTGACACAAGCCATACATCCAGTCCAAGGGCTGCAGGTCTGAATGGGCTCGGGGCCGCCGTGCCAGTCAAGGCTACAAAAATTAGCCCTGTTTTCCCAAAGCCAGTTTAGTGTAGTAGTTAAGTTTGATTCCCCACTTCTCCACTTGCACCTTGGGCAAGCCATAGCTCTGTGTACCAGCTGTTCTCTCAAGGACAGTTGTCTCAGAGCTCTCTCAGCTCCACCCACCTCACAGGGTGTCTGTTGTGGGGAGGGGGAGGGAAAGGAGTTTGTAAGCCGCTCCGAGACTCCGAGTGAGTGAAGGGCGGGGTATAAATCTAATCTCTTCTTCTTCAAAGGAGTGTGAGGGTGCAGATTGTGTGACATTAAATCCTTAACGTTTTTAAAAAAGTGTCCACTGGTCAGTCAGAAGCCTTGCTGTGCAGAAGCCCCACCTGGCCCTGCCCATGTCTACAAACAGCTGGCCATCTCCAGGCAAGGTGTGGACAGGTGCCCTGGTGTCCTTTCTCAAATTCACTGTCAATGTGATAACATGTCCAATGTTGGCGCCAGTCCTTGTAACACTTACAAAAACAGCTAAGAAGAATTGGCCTGCTGCTGAAGGAAGACACCCAAACCATCAGTGTCCATCTTTCCGTGGCATTAAACTAGAAACAAAGGAAAATAACTTGGTAATTCATGTCAAAGACAAAGTGCTGGTTTTTACAAGGAAAAAAATAGCAAATTTCCTGTAATAGCTGCAGTGAAATTGTGCACAAGTTCAAGGAGCCAAAAAGGAAATTAGCCTATAAAATCAAATTATTTTTGACCAGGAACAAAAATCCCTGCACTTTTTTTTTAAAACATCCAAAGGGAAACTATTCAATATGAGGAGTACTTCTCATTAACTTTCAAGGGTCATTTCTCATTTAATGGCATTTAAGCCACTGGAAGCATCTATTTTCTTGCCTTGTGAACACAAATACTTGTGCCTGGATGAGAGAGACTCACCTGCAAATAAACCATGTACCACAGTATAAATGGAAATGCCAGGAAAGGAGAGCAGAAGAGCTGACAGAAATAAGAATAGAGCATTTTCTGTGAATCTTTATTCATTCCAGGGACATCTTGCCCTTCTGTCAAGGAGACTGTGGTAATGTTTGTGGGCGATCCAGTTTTACCCTGTGAAGTGGGTTAGGCAGAGAGATATGACTTGCCCGGGGGGGAGGGGGGGCAGTGGTGGTGGCGGCTAATGAGCTCCATGGCTGAACAAACCTGGAAGGCTCACTTCATTTGATCTATGTGGTTTGTGTTGGCTTGCAGGCATTTTTATGGGGAGGGGCTGTGGCTCAGTGGTAGAGCATCTGCCTGCCATGCAGAAGATCCCAGGTTCAATCCCCAGCATCTCCAGTTAAAGGATCTGTGAGTAGGTAATGTGAAAGACCTCCACCTGAGACCCTGGAGAGCTGCTGCCAGTCTGAGTAGACACTACTGACTTTGATGGACCAAGGGTCTGAGTCAGTAGAAGGCAGCTTCATATGTGAACGGAAGAACCTTAACCTTGTTCAGATTTCAGCCAAGACATTCTGCAGTTCTTGAAGGACTGTGCCAAAATTTACCTTTTACCTCTTTGTTTCTGTGGGAGGAGAGAGTTGAAGAAATTCTACATTCCAGGTGTCCATATTTTATTTCAGAGAATGCACAGAATTTTGGAAGGCCAGGTATCTCTAGAATCTATGCAAAGCTGAATTATTCAAGATGCTTTTTGTGTAGGAAATTGAGCTGCACTATAACAATGTAGTTCAGAGAGAGACTTGGGGACTACATCACTGTGCATCTGTCACTGTAAGCAGTTTCCTACTGTGTGATTTTTGCTCTCATTTGACAGACTTACTTAATACTTACATTGTAGGGCACCTCTGGTTGGTTTTCCAGATCTCTACAATTTTTGCATTGTCTTCTGGATATCCCACTCTGTTAATTATTCTGTTCTGGATAGCTCAGGCTAGCCTGATATCATCAGATCTTGGAAGCTAAGCAGAGTCAGCCCTGGTCATTACTTGGATGGGAGACCACCAGGGAATACACAGGCAATGGCAAGCCACCTGTCTGAACATCTCTTGCCTTGAAAGCCCCACAGGGTCGCCATAAGTCAGCTGGGACTTGACGGCCCTTCCCACCACCACCCTGTTAATTATACTGATCTAGGTAATCTGTCTTGAGTCCCATTGAGGGAGGCGGACAATAAATAATGTACATGAATGAATAAATTGTTCACACTAACAAAAAACTGAATTGCCACAAGGCCTGTGAATGGTATTCCTCGGGAAAATAGAAACAGAATAAGGATCTCCCCTATTCCCCTCCCCCGCTCCCCCTTATTTTGTAGTGCTCCGTAGTCCTTTAAACATAAGCAGAGTCACATCCCTCTAACCTCATTGACTTCAATACCCTTAAAAATGTGTTAACTTTGGTAGGGATTTCAGTGGAAATTGTTTGCTCTTTTAGACAGCATTTCTCAGTTAAAACACAACATTGAAATGAAAGAGTGGATACCAGGCCTTCGCAACTAGTGACCAACTGAGCAGAACACAACCAAACATATGTGTACGTTGGCCCACAAGGGTTACTGTTGGATTTTGCAAGTTCTCTCCCTGCAGTCATGGAAGAATTTACATGTTTGTTTATGCATGCTGGTATCCTAGCTGTTTAGAGAGAGACCCAGTAGTGGACTGTGCAGGTATTTGCCACCAGAGCAAGGTGTTAAAATGCATAATTTGTTAGGTTTGGGTTTCTCCAATTGGGTAATCAATAGATCAGAAGATATCCCAGGGGGTGGAGGCTTAGAACGTTTATTGCTGCTTGTTCTAACTCTTGCCTGGGCCGTGCACATGTGGTTTAGACTTTAGAGAGTCAAGATGTAGGTTGGAACAATCAGAGAGGATGTTAATCGTTTGTTTTGTTTGCAGTATTTCCCAGGAACCCATCCCTCATTAGTAAACTTTCTTGTTTAAAAGCTAACACAAGTGTTCTGCTGCATTTATTATCTCTGCTTTTTACCCCAAAGCCCTAACAGTTACCAACCTCCTAGTAAGGCCTGGAGATCGCCCAGAATCACTACTGGTCTCCAGGCAACAGAGATCAGTTCCCCCTGAGCAAAGGGTTGTTTTGGAGGGTGGAGTCTGTAGTGTCCTATCCCTGCTGAGGATCTTCCCCCTCCCCCTCCCACCCTCCACCCTCCCCAGGCTTCACCTCCCAAATCTCCAGGGATTTCCCAGCCCAGAGTTGGACACCCTCCGGCCCTCCGGAAACAAAACGAAGCTCCAGCTTTTGCTGTCAGACTAGAATGGCAGAAAGAGGAGAGAGCTGAAGAACCCCAAAAACCCAAAGATAGAACTGGTGGAGCCAAAGCTGATGTGGTCATTCACAAGAGGGTTGCCAGCCCCCTGGTGGTGGCAGGGGACACTTGCCCATGCCTCTTGTTTCCTTTTGCTCTTCAGAGCAGCAACAGGAGAAAAAAATTAAAACTTGGTCATCAGGATGATGGTGCGACATCACTTCTGGGTAAGGTTACAAGGTCCCTGCTGGGGATGGGGCTTTTCCGGCCCCCACTATGTGCTTCCCTCAACCGATCAGATGGCTTGGGGGGGATGGTGCCAAAATGGGGGGGGGGGGTGTCAGCAGCATCCAGACGCACTACTGACATTCCCTGTGTGCCCTGAAGTGGCATCAGCATGTTGCTGGGGGACACCTGGAATGTGCTGACATTTGGGCAAAGTTCTGTAGTTAAACCATGGAGTTTTGTCCAAATGGCGGAGCATCTCTGGGGTCTCTGGCAAGTACCCAGCAAGTGCCCCCTGCCAGTTGCTGGGTGGGGGGGAGACACCTGGCAACCCTGTGCCTGGGAAAAACTGGAGGTTACATCATGCCAGTAACACTGGGAAAAAACATGGTGAAACCATAGAGTTTCCTGTAGTTCCTAGAGGCATGATGTCACTTTTAGGTTTCCCCCCAAAGTGATGTCATGCCATTGCCAATGGTCACACCTCCATTCCCTCCCCTTGGTGCTCCCATTGGCTGCCAGGAATGAATAATTGCCCAAAGGAATTCTTCATTTATATATTTATTAATTTTACAGCATTTATAATCCATCATTCTCAAAGCACTCCAGGAGGATAGCTTCCCACTCATAACCACTGCTGTCTAGCAGCCCTTCTGAAGCATTTTGAATGAACTGACTTTTCTCTGCTCTCTTCAAAGAAAGGAGAGGGGAACCTGCCTACTATACAAAACAAAGAACCCAGATGTGGGCCAGATTACGAAAGGTTTGCCAGTAGAGATACGTGAGCACCACTTGGCATTGGGATGCCTGCAGAAAAGCTCTCATGCACAACCTTCTAATGTTCTGTTTCTCCATTCATTCCCCACCATTTTCATTTCCCCCCATGTTTCACAGGCATGTTGTAATCAGAATGTCAAGGGTGGGTGACAACTCTCATTAGGCATTGTTATCTGCACTCTGCTCCAGATCAGCAGATTTGTTGCCTGAGCTCATAAGGAACTTATATTCCGTTTCTAGGAGTCCTCCATATAGGCATGACAAAGTGTGAATTAAAGTGTAATGAAATACACCTCTCGTGTGCTTTGTAGCACAAGGCCACAGGTCAAATCACATTAACTCACAAAATGAGATGTTATATAGTTATAAAATGATACAGTGCAAATACTTAAAACGGAACAGTACTTCTACCAGGAATCCCTCCCCCCAGTAAGGGCTTCAGAGACAAGTGTGGGATTAACTAGTTTATTTAGCAGCTAGATTAGAGTCCATTTATTCATTTTTGTTGGGACTGAACTATTTGTCCAATGAAGAAAGTAGAACCGCATTGCTGACATTTGATGGCATATATAATGGTTGGAGATGAACCAGTGAGTGAGCCTGAGGCGGTATGGCAGGTGCTGTCAAGTCTGGCTATGGTGTTGCCAGAGTGGATATGGGGACAGACAGAGGCGTCGACTTTTAAAATCCCGGGGGGGGGCTCTTGTGTGCATGCGCAAAGTGCGCGCGTCACGCACTGGGACCATGTCCCCCCCGCCCCCCCGGACTGGCCTAGCCTGGCCACTCCTGCCTCCCCCCCAGGCAGCGGCCGCGGGGCTCAGTCCCGAGGGGTGGCAGCGGCAGTGCTGGTCCCTCCTCCGCCTCTCGGCCACTGCTCCGGCTGCTCCGGGGGCCGCTGGCTGGAGGGTCCCACCGGCCGCTCAGTCCATGGCGCGGCGGGCGCAGGTGGGCGGTTGGTCCGCTCTCGGGGCTGGCTGGCTGGCTGGCGGGAGGGGTGGGAGGGCGAAGGTGGGCAGGGCACCTGCAGAGGTGATTGGGATGAGCCCGACCCCCCCTTCCTGGGGCGCGAGGCGCTCTCAAACCCCGCCAACCCTGCCCCCAGCGGGGGTCCAGCAAAGCCGAAGCCAGGCTCCTGGTTCTTGTCGCCTGCCCCACCGCCTTCCCCCTGCCTGCTCCTGCCTCCGTTCCTCCATCCAGCACGCTGGGCATTTGCCCAGCTGGTTCCTGGACGGAGGGAGGGAGGAACGGAGCAGGGGGAGAGGTGGCGGCAGCAGCAGCCAGCCAGCCAGCCAGCTGGCCTGGGCGCTCCATTTTACCGGGGGTGGCTGAGCCCCCCCCCAGGAAATTTCAGGGGTGGCTCAAGCCCTCGAGCCCCCCCCCCGTAGTTTACGCCTATGGGGACAGAGCTGGCATCTTGGTTTGTTGCAAGTCTTGGTCCCAGAGTCCATGTCCATGTTTGGAAGGGTATTGCTTAGGGATGGGCATGAACTGGGAAAATGAAGTTCAGTTCGTGGCATGCCCAGTTCATGAGCCACAAACCTCACAAACTTTAGGTACCAAACGAACTGGTTTGGTTTGTGAGGTTTGAGATGTGATAGAATGCCCCCCAGGAAGCTAGAGCCACCAGACTCACAGGAGATCTCTGTCTGACTGTCTTCCACCTGTCCTCCAAGTTTGATGAGGATTGGATTTATAGGGTCTGAATTATGGCCCCCCAAAGAAGGTGCCTCAGGAAAGTGATTTTTGGGGAAATGACAGGTGCAGGAAAATTTGCAGGGGAACTCCCATTGATGCTCCTCTACATGCCCTCCAAGTTATGTGCAAATTGGATTTAGGTGGTCTGAATAATGGCTCCCCAGCAATTATAATAATGCCCTCAGGAAAGTGCTGTTGGAGGAAATGTCAGGCACAGGTTCAAATGCATAGGGAACCTCACTCTACTGTCTGCTCCTCTACAATCTCTCACCTATTGCTTTGAAGTTTGCTATGAAGTTTGTTAAAAATTTTGATTGAGTAAACATTGTCTGGGAATGCATCCATTCACAAACCACCACGAACCACCATGAACTGCTTTGAAAGTTCATGGAGAGTTTGTGCTGATTGACTCACCACAAACTTCACTTTAAGAACCATGAACAAACCAAGTTCATCATAAACTTCAGTTCGTGAACTGGTTTGTGCACATCCCTAGAATTGCTCTGGGTGAGAAGTTTAAAGTTAGGAGACTCTCTGAGGGCAAGAAAAGATTTACCTCCCAGTGCTTGTGAGAGGGGAGTATCATTGTCCAGCATAGGATGCAGATAATTAATAATGCATTGAACCTATTTTATATAATAATTTATTAAAATATGCTAACATATCTCAAGGGATGGGCTGCACTATGCATCCATTCTTTGTGAAAATCCACCTTGGCTCTGAATTTGGCCAGCAATTCCACTAGACTAATTTAACCTCACTGCACATGAAATGTGCCAAAAGGTGCTGAGCTTCATCCCCTTCCTGCAGCTGGGCTGGCCCCTCCTTCACAGCCTTTCTTCGGCCCTTGTCCTGCCGCCTCTGCCATCACCACGATGTCTAGGCCGCTGCTGGACCTTGCTGCACACCTCGGCTGCTTCTGCTCGGTCACCACCGCCTTCTGCCTGGTGACTGGTCGATCCTGGTGCGGCTTCGGGCAGGTGCATCCCAGACCCACACTGCTGCAATGGGGTTCTCCCGGCCCTGGTGGGCCTTGACTCCTCCACCTGTCATCATTGTTGCTGCAGCTGCCGTCAATCCTCCCAGTAAGGTGCTTGGGGGGGTGGGCTGCTGGGGCTTCCCTTACCCTCTTTGCCTGAGCTCTCCAAGCGGGGTGCAGCTTCTCCGGCACTTTGGAGGAGGGGGCGTTGTTCTGGGAGTCCTGAAGGACAGGGACATTCAGAGGTGGTTTGCTATTACCTGCCTCTCCATAGTGACCATGAACTTTCTTGGTGGTTTCTCTCACCCATGGCCAATCCTGCTTAGCTTCTAACATCTGACAAGATCTGACCTTTTTAAAAAGTAGTTTTTAATGGTAAGCACATGCCTTTTTTTTTTTACCTTCTATCAGTTAGAACAGGAACATGACCTCCATCCTGATGAGGACAGAACATAATCTAATACCAGAATAGTGGTTATCACTGGATGTGGACAGATGCTAGCAGAGGTCTGGACATGGAGCTAGGAGTCCAAGCATCAAGGCAGCATATGATCTCAAAATATCAACCAGCTTGTGTACTGTTTGGATGCTTCAAGTGACTGGAACTTTCAGAGGACTTCTTAGTAATGATCTTTAAACAGCTTGAGTTTGCTAATCCTTCAGCCATTTTTTAAATACTTCCATCAATTCATCTTTATTCCTCTTTTCACTTTACTTGGATTCTCAGTCTTCCTTCCAAGCTGCTGCCCTCACTGTACCACTTTGTCAAACATCCTTACAGGGTCAATGCTGATTCCTTATGGTGGGCATAGAAACCAAGACCACCGCTCTTTTAGATCAAGATGGGTCACCTTGTTAGTCACGTACTGAGCAGTGACTCCTGGAAGCTCAGACTATGCTTCAAATTTTGTTAGTCTTAAAGGTGTCACAGCTCTTTTAGTTTAGGAGTAAGAGGTGCTGAAAGGAAAGTTTTCTTCCCTACACTCCAAATACTCAGAAGGGGTCCCATTCACAATGTCCTACATCTATGGTATACTTTTTCTGACCACCCATAACACACTGTATTCAGCAACAGACTATGGAGATCCTGGAGAACACTCTTGAGCTGGGCTGAGGTATAGCTACCTGTTAGCTCCAGCCTGGCCCTGTCATTGACTTCCTCTCTTAACACAATCCTCTTCCTCTGCCACCACCTTCCATTTTCTGGTGGTGGTAGAAAGTGCCATCAAGTCACAGCTGACTTATGGCAATTCCTCATGGAGTTTTCAAGGCAAGAGATGTTCAGAGGTGGTTTGTCACTGCCTACTTCAGCATAGCAATCCTGGGCTGGTTCTGCATCTGGCATTCACTCTACATTTTCTCAGCTCTGAGGAAAAGGTACAGCTCAAAACCACATTCAAATACCCCATGCCAACACCATACTGACGGCAAAGTCACCACTGAACAGTCATAAAACAGCCATAAATCTATGCAGAAGGTACCAGAAAACCCAATGATCAAAGAAAGTGAAAGCAGCATGCAATGCAGAGGGGAATTTCTGTTCCAGCGTGGGTTTGCTAAAATAATGGAAGGAAAAGCCAATGCAGAATCACCCCTGGACTTCCTGGATGGTCTCCCCTTAAAATACTACCCCAGGGCCAACCCTGCTTAGCATCTAACAAGAGCCAGTTTGGTGTAGAAATACCACACTTTTAGAAGATAACTATGTTGAATTAAATAAGGAGATTAAAAGAGACTTAGAAAAATGGAATGATCTGAAATTATCTTTAATGGGGAAAATAGCAGTAATAAAGATGAACATTTTACCCAGATTTTTGTTCCTAGCACAAAACTTACCAATATTAAGAAATATGAAACAAGTTGAAGAGCTTGAAAAAATCTGTAGTAAATTCATTTGGAATAATAGAAGGTCAAGAATCAGATTAAAAGTAATGCAAGATAAAAAAGAAAGAGGTGGTTTTTAATATTCCAAATTGGGGCTTGTACTATAGAGCAGCAGCATTGGCATGGATACGGGAGTGGGTACTTCTTGAGAATACAAGATTATTAAATTTAGAAGGCCATAATCTCCCAATGGGATGGCACATGTACACATGGTACGAGAAAGGAAAAATCCATTCCATGTTCCACCAACATACAACAAGAGGGGCATTGAAGAAAATTTGGAAACAAATAAGGAGGAAATACTATGATAAGACTCCTAAATGGGTATAACCACTGGAGACATTTATAAAACCCTCATTAATTACAGAAATGAAGAAATTTATGATACATTACTGGACAAAAATAATGAACTAAAAGCTGAAGAAAATATTTTTTGGGAAAAACTAAAATGGACATGGTGGGAAAAGATACAAATAAAGAGCAGGTATATTAAAGATAACAAGAAGGGTTTTTATAAAGGAAAAAATGAACTTGATAAAATATGGTTGTCCTCGAGTGATAAACTTATTCAAAAATTATATACTTTACTTTTGGATGAATTTATGTCAGATGAACTGGTAAAAAATACAATGGTTAGTTGGATGCAGGATTTTGGATATACTATAGATATAGATCAATGGTCTAAAACATCAAAAGCCGCAAAATTTATGAGAGCAACACCATATATGGAAAACATCTATAAAATGTTTCACAGATGGCATTGGACCCCGGATAGATTGGCGAAATGTTATCCCAATACATCTAATAACTGTTGGAAATGTAAAAGAAATGTGGGGACATATTATCATATATGGTGGAAATGTGACAAAATGGAAAAATACTGGTATAAAGTACACAACATTATATATGAAATCATGAATGTCAACATACCATTTATACCAGAAGTATTTTTATTAAGTATGCTCCCTGGGGAATATAAGAAGGATGATGTATATTTGATAACATATATATTAACATCTGCAAGAATATTAATAGCAAAAGGCTGGAAATTAGATTCATTACCTTCAAGAGAAGATTTAATACAGAAAGTTTTAGAAGCAGCCAAAATGGACAGATTAAATATTTTATTACAAGGAAAAGATCTAGAAAAATATGCAAAAAATGGACTAGATTGTATACATGGTTAGATCGGGAAAAAAGGAAAGTAGACTTAAAACTATATGTATTCAATGTTATATAAATGTTATGTTATATATTAGGGGACCAACTGCTGTGCCAGCCATAGATGGTAAAAGGCCGACTTGGCAGTGGCTGCTACCTGGGCCTCCATTGACAAGGAGGGATCCAGGAGCACTCCCAAACTCCTAACCACCGGTGCAGGCACCAACGATGCCCAGTCGAAGGTCAGAAGTGAGAGCCCCAACCCCGGGCCATGTCCTTTCAGGCACAGGACCTCCGTCTTCGCCGGGCTCAGCTTCAGCCTACTCATCCTAAGCCATCCAGCCACAGCGTGCAATGCCCGGTCCAAATCATCCGATCCGGCATCCGACTGGTCACCCAACATCAAATAGAGCTGGGTGTCATCAGTGTACTGGTGACATCCCAGCCCAGCCCTCTGGACAATCTGGGCAAGGGGGAGCATAAATATGTTGAAAAGCATTGGGGATAAAACAGCCCCCTGAGGCACTCCGCATTCAAGCAGGTGCCTCTGGGACTGCTGCTCCCCTAGTACCCTTTGTCCCCAACCTTGAAGAAAGGAAACAAGCCACTGCAAGGCAAGCCCCTGTATCCCTACATTGGTGAGACGGCGGGTCAGCAGCTGATGATCGACCATGTCGGATGCAGCCGACAGGTCCAACAACAGCAACACTGCCCCGATCCAGGTGTCTCCGGAGGTCATCAGTAAGGGCAACCAGAGTGGTCTCCGTTCCATACCCCAGGTGAAAGCCTGACTTGAAGGGATCTAATACGAAAGTGTCATCCAGGAAGCCCTGCAACTGTATCACCACCGCCCTCTCTATCAATTTGCCCAAATAGGGCAAATTAGAGACCGGCCAATAGTTGGCCAATTCAGCTGGGTCTAAAGATGTTTTTTTCAGGAGTGGGCGGACCATCGCCTTCTTGAGTGCACCACGGAACCATCCCTCCAGAAGGGATTGGTTGATAATCTCCCTCAGCGCACCACGAAACCCCTCGTGGCCATTTTTAATCAGCCAGGAAGGGCACGGATCAAGGATGCATGTGGTTGGGCATACAGTCATGAGCAGCCTGTAAACTTCCTCCAGGGTGAGCGGGCCAAAGGAATCCAAACCCAGACCCGAAGATGCGCAAGGGACCTCAAGTTCGCTCATTGTCTCAACTGTGGTGGGGAGATCACGGCAGAGCGCCAAGACTTTATCTGCAAAATAGCTCGCAAATGCCTCACAGCCAATAGCCAATTCCCTACTGTTTGGCCTGCCTTGTGGCAGAGCTGTTATAGTTCGAATTGTTCTAAATAATTGCGCCGGGCGTGAGCTAGCAGCCGCAATTTCAGCCGCATAATAAGCTTTCTTGGCGGCCTTGACTGCCATCTCATAGGCTTTCATAAACGTCCTATAAGATATTCTTGTTGCTTCGTCGTGGGCCCATCACCATCATCTCTCTAACCATCTGAGCTCCTGCTTCATTAGCCGCAGCTCCTGGGAGTGAGCCTAATGTAGGAGTGCAGAAGGTGCCCTAGGAGCGATCTCGTCAATGGCTGCGGAGAGACAGTTATTCCAGTCCTCCACTAGCTCATCCAACCTCTCTGGGTCCATCAGTCTCCGCGGGCAAGCTAAAATCCGCTCACCACCTAAACAGGGTTGCTGTGGAATGTCCAGACGGGCCTTTAGAGCAGAATGGTCCAACCATGGTACTGCCAAGTCAGTAATCCGGTCCACTCCTACTCCCCCCACAAAGATCAAATCAAGCGTGTGCCCAGCCTGGTGAGTGGGGGTCATAACAAACTGGGAGAGTCCCAGCGCCGCCATGGATGATGTCAGGTCCGCCGCCTGAGTGGAAGCCGCGTCATCAGAATGGACGTTGAAATCACCCAGGATGATCAGTCTTGAGTGTTCCAGCACCCAGCCTGCTACAACCTCCATCAGGGCCAGTAGGCTATTGGCTGGTGCGTTAGGTGGTCGGTACACCAGCCAGATAGCCACACTCTCCCTGGCCTCCAACACCAAGCCGACACATTCTATGCCCATGATCTCCACTGGTGGGAGTGCTCTGAAGGTGTAAGCCTCCCGAATGAGCATCGCCATGCCTCCCCCCACCCTCTGATCCGGGATTGGTGCAGTACCGAGAATCCAAGTGGGGCAAGCTGGGAAAGAGCTACAGTTTTCCCCTCCCGCACTCAGGTCTTGGTCACGCAAGCCAGATCTACCTGTTGTTCTGCCATGAAGTCCCAAAGGACCATGGCCTTATTATTTATAGATCTGGCATTGCACAGCACCAGTGTCGGAGGAGGGTTCTCAATCCTAACCCCACTGTCGATCACCTTCGGGATGGGTCTCAGGTGCCGAGCGCATTTATTTCTCTGCCTCCTTCCTTTAACTTCACACCAGGAGACCCACTGCAATACCTTCCCCTCCCCAGGAGCAATAGGATCTGCTGGCCAGGCATCACTTTCCCCTAGGATCTCTGCACAAGCCTCAGATGGCTGGGGTATATTGCAATTGCGGTTCTCCCCAGCAGCAGACGTCCTAACTCCCTACTTATCCTAACAATAATTCCATACAATTTGGTCCAACTAATATACCCTCCTCGGCCAGTAAAAACATAAAGGCCGAGAACTAAAGCCCCCCCCCAATTTAGAAGTACCTACCGTGGTAGGATAATTAGTCCCCTTGGTGATCACTTATAGCAACTAATCCCTCCCTAACCAATCTATTGACCACCCTACTGCTACCATACAAATACAGCAGTACTAATACTGTACCAACCCCTGTAGTTGTAGGACTCTCCTCCAGCCACCCATCCAGTTGATCTTCTCCTGTGGCTCTTTGTGTGGCTCTTCGTGTAGTTGCCCCTCATACACAACACTCTTTGCCACTTCCATGGCTCCCAATCTCAGGGAAAGGTGCCATCTCTGTTGCCTCGTCAAAGGGCCATCTTCGCTGCCTCTGCTACCAGTCTCAGGGGGGCCAGGCCAGGGGTCCGTAATGCTCTCGCTTGTGTCCTTCTCCCTCCAGGAAGGGGTGGGAAGCCACCGTTCAAATCTGTCCACGGCCTGTAGCCCACTGTGTCTACCCCAACTGTGTCCACCCCCTCCAGCTCTACCACTGTTGCTGGGCTTAGAGGGGCCACCGCTCTTGAACTCAAGGGAGGGGCAGGTAAAGGCAAAGGGATCAGGACATCCCCAGCCACAACTTCCAAAATTCACACAGCCCGGCACTGGGACCCAGTGCTGCCACCCCACCAGGCAGGCGCTGCGTCTCGGGCCCAGGACCCGGTCAAGGAGGGAGCCTCGGGCAAGAGCGACAGGAGACCCACGACTGCCGCCCACTATTCCCCTGCAGCTACCACGACTCTTCCCGCGGGAATTCGGGACGCCGGCCAACTGGCCACACCGTACCAAGTCGCCTCCAGCACAAACTGGGGCAGAGCCAAGTCGGCTGAGTTTCCAAGGCCTCTCCTGAGGCCGACGGGCAGAGCAGTGCTGAATCAAGCCAGCTGGAGTCGAGTCCACCCGGACAGAGCTGGGAGCAGATACAAGGCAGCCAGGAATGAAGTGTCAATGAGCCGTGCTGGCCGGGGACAAGCCAAACCAGCTGGAATTGTGACGCTGCAAAAGACGAGACAGCCAGATTCCCAAGGCCGCTGCACAGCACTCCAATGCCACCACTCCCTCCACGCCAGCCCAGGGCACCATCCAGTCGAGCAATCCATGCCAGGCCATCCTCTGCCGCCGCCGGGTCTCTCCTCGTGCCACACTCACAGGGGGAGCACAATGATGGTAAGTCCACAGTTTTTCATCCCTCTAGAGATGGGGGGGTTTCCCCCGGAGAGTCCGCCGCTGCTGGGGTTCACAATAGCAATTTTTTGATATACCTGGCGGAGCCCTGAGCACTGGGCTCCACCTCATACCACCATCTTGGTATTTTTATATAAGAAATAAAATAAATATATATATATATATGTAATATATTGTTGTATGTGGAAAATTTGATAAATAAACACTTAAAAAAAAGAGAATCAGTTTGGTGTAGTGGTTAAGTGCACAAACTCTAATCTGGAAGAACTGGGTTTGATTCCCCACTCCTCCACCTGCACCTGCTGGATGACCTTGGGCAAGCCGTAGCTCTGACACAGCTGTTCTTGAAAAAGAGCAGTTTCTGTCAGAGCTCTCCCAGCCCCACCCACCTCACAGGGTCAGTGAACAGCCAGAGACTGGAGTGACTGAGTCAATATTCCAATGTTACATCTGGCTAAGCCATTCTATTCACCTTGCCTTGTTTTGGTCTGAATGTTTTATTCCATGCTTATAGGTCCCGACTGGGAGATAGCATCGGGGACTGAACCCCCCTCCCCCCCCCGGAATGCACACCTCGCTCGCTTTGCTTTGCGCATGCTCATTACTCATTTGCTTTTATCTCTAGCCTCCTCAGCTAATGACCTTGAAGGGAAGTGCCTCCTGTTATGTGTTACAAGAACCACAGGTGTTATGTATTCTATTTTCTTAAATTCTCTGGGAACTGTTCTCCCAAAATGTTCAACAGTATTTCTCCTTGAGAACTCATTTTGCCGCGCTTTCCTTGGGCCAGTATATTTGGGCACCAAGAATTCTCTGTATTGATTGGTAGAGGGTAGTTGGGCCATATTTCATATCCAGTATAATTATGATTGTAATTCAATGCTTAAGCATTACTAACAGAAGAAGTTTCTGACCAACATGATCTTTTCTACAAATAAAGGACTATCTGTTTAAGGAGACCTGTTGTGGACTATATCTACTGGGACAGTCTCACAGTCTGTTTTGGGGGGGAAGGGAAAGGATTTTGTAAGCCGCTCTGAGACTCTCTTGGGTAGTGAAGGGCGGGGTATAAATCCAATCTCTTCTTCTTCTACCAACAGCAGTTCCATTTCCTAGTGTTCCCATTTTTGTAGCCTACTTACTTCTTTCAGGTAAATATCTCCATTGCCGTGGTTTTAATAGGGGGAAAAGAGTCAATCTGGAGGATAATTAATAATCCTAGAATGAATCAAAATGTCTGAGGGACAAGAAATCCAAGGGCAAAGGATGTCTTCTTTATCCCTTGATTATGCCTGGTATGCTCATGAAGTTCCCAGGATCTTCACATTCCAAAACTACAGTGTCAAATTTGCTGCCTATTGTTCTCTGCTATTTGAAATCTTCCCTGCCCCCCAGACATTCAAACAAACATTTACAGAACATCTTCTAGTCATTGGCATTCTGTAGTTGGCACAATCACAATTAAGGGTCAAAGAGCAATTTGTCTCTGTGTCTGAAATAGAGAAATCTCCATTTTGATCTTTTCATCTGCACCCTGGGACAGAGGCAATCAAAGTCTATTTAAGATGCCTCCCGAATTGTAATAGCCAAGATTTCATTTTTATAAAGCTGTCGCATGCCTTTGAAATGCTTAAGTTCTTTTAAATACCAGTCTCATGCCTAGGCTGGCATTTAAACTTGAATACAAAGAGCCTGGGAGATCAAACTGCAGCTGTTTACCAAATGTTCTGAACATGGGCAACATAAAGAATTTTGGCTGCATTCAAGCTGAATTGCTCTTTTCCAGGGACCAGGCTATGACACGGCCAAAGGCCAAAATGCACCTCTTTTTGGAAAGACTTTAAAATAGGGGCCCAAACTGGACAGTGTAATTAAGCATGCAGATATCACTGAAATCAGTTGTAATTCCTTGAGATCTCCAGGTCCTACCTGGAGGCTAGCAACCCTACAATGATATGCAGCAAGGAAATGCAAGACATCTGGTTGGGCCCTGAGCTGTGTAAAATCTGAACAATTGCAAAAATGTAGTCTTGTATAGGAACAAACACTAAATATATATAATAGAATGCACGGAACTGCATCCCACTTTCTGACACATTTAGTGTAACTTCTGAAGAAGATAGCAAGGTTCCTTGTGTACACAATTGATAACTAAACTAATCGGAGCATAGTATCAAGTCAACTCAAGTCAAGTTTATTAGTAGGGTCAAGTGACCAAAAGCACGTAGCCCACCAATCAGCTGGAGGGCCCTTTAAATCTTGCAGAAGTGAGGAAGGAAGGAGGTGGCTGCGTGCGCCTGCACTCCAAGCCGCAAATTCATGGCTGGGAGTGGAGGTGCATGCTGTCTCCATCCCACTTTTCCCCAACAGCATTTAAAGGGACCCTTTAAATAATGTTGGGAAGAAGTGGGGGCTGCATGCCTGCACTCCAAACCACAAATTCGCGGCTTGGAGGGCAGGTGAACATGCCCCCCCATCTCTTGCCAAAAGCACTTAAAGGGACCCTTTAAATGCTTTTGGCAAGAAGTGGGGGGGATGCCAGTCCCCAACGTGATGATGTCACTTCTGCATGATGTCATCAAGTTGGGGACATCCCTGCCTCCTCCAGTAATGTCCCCCAAAGTCCCTCACCAAGGACTTGGAAGGACCTGGCAACCCTATTGCGCCTAAGCAGCTAATAAGTGAGAGTGGTAGTCCCAGACATGGAAAAGTACCCTTGGAGGATGGTTCTGTCCCCAATTGTAGGACAAGCAGCAGAGTCCCCAGATGAGAAATCCTTTTCTTTTACCACTACAGACAGGGAAGGCAGTAAACATTGAGAATGAGGTGTGTGTCCTGTATCAAGGCAGGGCAGGGTGGTCCAGGTTCCTGGGAATATTTCCAGATGAGATTCTGGCAGGGCATTCCGAATCAGGGCACAGAGGTTGGGTTTAGTGGGCAACTCTTTACACAGTTTGGACAATTTTAGACCAAGGGTCTTGGATGTGGTGCCAGTGGATGCCATGGCATTTGCTGACACCTTTCCTGGCAGCCACCAATGGTTTTTAGGAAGATGGAGGGGCCAGGCAAGGCTTTTGGCCAGCAAGGCTTCTGATTGGCTATTGGAGATTTGCTTGGCTGTGCGTATTTTTGAAAACCTCGCTTTGGCAGCAGCTGCCACCACAGCACAAGGACCTTCACTAGGTGACTAAAGATCCACTGCAGTGGCCATTTTGTATCTGGCTCTACCTCCTAGGGCAGCCATTTTGTGGCCCAGCCCACCATGCTATGTCAGAAATCCAAAGGTGCCCAGAGGCTCAAAAAGGATGGGGACCCCTGTTTTAGACAGGGCATGAAGTGAAGGGGTCCCAGGCATGAAGTGAAGGGGTCATGGATCCAACATTGATGATGGCAACAGCTAATAGTTACCCAAAAGCAATAATCACAGTAACAGATAACAGGAATACAAAAGCACTGTTATGATGCGGAGAAACAAATTGTATCAATACAAGAAAATGTCTATTATAGTATTACAACAGGATACATAGCTCACAGTATAAGTATGTCTTTAACATTCAAGGCATAAAGCTCACAATGTCTTCAAGAACATGTCTTCAAGAATAAAAAATTTTCAGAGCACAGTATCCAGTGAAGGAAGACGAAGATGCCAGCCTTTTCTCTTCATTTCACTACTGGTTCCTCAGTAAACTGAATACAAAATAGACACATCCAATGTAACACATGTTAATGAACATAACAAGAAACATTCAACAAAAGGTGTACTTCCATTAATTATACATTCTTGTAGTACCTCAATTTTCAATGCATAAAGCACAAAAGTGCTAAACTCAACTTCCAACTGGATCAAATTCCCCAAAGAGTTCAGCGTCCAGAATTTACTACCTAAACAAAAAGCACAGCTCTACTTAGCATATCAAGTAATAGATAAATAATTTCGCCATGTGCACTGAAGCCCCAGCAATCTAAACTCACCATAACCTTTTGGTTCAAGACAAACGGGCTACCGCTCATTCCCCACTTCAAAAGTCGGTGCTGCCTTGCAATGACGCATAGCGTTCCTGCTTATCTTGGAAATTACAGATAATGTTCCCAGCGCAAATCTTAAAGTGACACAAACCTCTCACCACAGTTATAAAAACGAGTTACATTCTACAAACTGATATCAACCCATCAGGATACATGGTTTATAATTTGAACATGGCAAAAGGCTTCCCTCTGTCTGAACAAACTTTGCAAGACCAATACAGAACTTAAAGAGACAAGCTTCTCACCTCAGATTATAAAAATGAATTAAATTCTAAAGACTGGTTTAACCCATGTGGGTGCTCAGTCTGTAACCTAAATATCCAGAAAGCTTCCCTCTGTCTGAGTATCCTTTGCAAGTCAAGTTTATTATATTTATGTGCCTTCATTGTCTCCAAGACCACAAACTTAAAATCATTAGGGGAGTGGCCTTTGCTGGAAAAATGATAAACCAGTGGAGCTTCCATCCGTAATGTCCGAATGCATGATCTGTGTTCAATCATCCTCGTTCTAAGAGTTCTACTACATGCCCCCACATAAAGGAGGGAACAAGGACATTTCAAAAGGTAAATTGACCATCGGGAGGCACAATTGGTATATGTTCTAAGAGTGTAACAAAAAGATAACACAGGTAAATTAATACTCATGGTCTGCCATGCTTGCGGGCACACACTACAGTGCCCACATGCAAAATGCCCTTTCCTTGAAATAGAAGCTACTTCTGTTGGTTCATGCACCAGATCCGTGTGTACTAAAGTGTCTTTGAGGCTTTTAGTCCTCCTAAGACCCACATAAGGTTTGACCTCACAACCTGGAGTATTTTCTACAATGTGCCAGTGCCTAAAAATAATATCCTTAATTGAAGAAGCCAAAGGCGTAAAATCCATGGCACAAAAAATGAGAGATCGGGTCTTGTCCCTAGATGTTGTATTCTGTAACATCTCCCTGCGTGACACTCCATCAGACCGTCTACGTGCGCCCTGTATGATCCTCTGGGGATACCCTCTTATCTCCAATTCCCCTTCTAATTTCCTTGATGCTCCTTCATAGTGGTCTTGGAAAGAAGAATTCCTCTTCAACCTGAGGAACTGTCCATACGGCAAGTTCCTCCTAAGGTGTAAGGCATGATGAGAACGGAAATGCAAATAGGAATTCCTATCTGTTTCTTTAAAAAAAGGCTTCACCGCAAGGGTCTCAGTTTCAGTCACAAATACTGTGGTGTCCAGAAATGCTATGCTGCTACTGTCAGATTTACATGTAAACTTGATGGTCGGATGAAGGGAGTTGAGCCAAGTCACAAATTCCTCAACCTGCAGCCTCTGACCCAAAAAGAATAAATCATCAATAAAGTGTTTGTAAAACACTATACTGTGATAAAAAGGATTCACTTCCGGATTAGATATCCATTTCTCTTCAAAATCTGTCATGAAAAGATTGGCTACTGATGGAGCAAAAGCTGACCCCATTGCAACGCCTTGGGTTTGCAGATAAAACTGCTGTTGAAACCTAAAAAAACTATTCTCAAATATCACATCTATGAGATCCATCAAAAAGTGAGTGGGGGGGGGCTCCTATGTTCTCTCCTAGACAAGGTATCAGCCAAAATCAAACGCGCTTCCTCATGAGGTATGTTGGAATACAAAGCCACAACATCCATGGTGACTAGCACATGACCCTGAGGCACTCCCAGCCCTTCAATTTTAGAAATAAAATCTTTTGTGTCCCTGATGTAAGAAGGAGCACGCGAAACGAAGGGCTGTAAATAATAATCCACAAACTGTGAAAGTGGTTCGAAAATAGAGTCCGTACCTGAAACAATAGGCCGACCTGGGGGAGGGTGTCCCTGTTTATGAACTTTGGGCAAGGCGTAAAAAATGGGAATCCGAAAAAACTCCTTCATTAAAAATTCTGCCGTACCACGTTCTATGTAGTCCAAAGCTAAAGCCTCCTGGACCACTGTCCTGATGATCCTCCTGACTGAACTAGTAGGGTCAGTCTGAATGGGTCTATATAGTCCTGGCTCATTTAGAAGTTTATTAACCATGATAAGGTAATCTGTGGTGTCCATAATCACGATACCCCCACCCTTGTCTGCGTTCTTAATAACAATAGTATCATCATTTGCTAAGGAGCGTAAAACTCCCTCCTCCTCACGTGTAAGATTGAAATGGTACCTAGGTTTAGAGCCCTCTAATTTTTCAATATCTCTCAATACCAGTCTTTCAAAAACTTGAATGTCAGGTGAAGTGATAGAAGGAACAAAATGTGATTTATTCTTAAATCTGCATAACCCAGGTGCTTTATTTTGCTCATCACTTATGCCTATGGGAGTGCCAAACATTAATTTCAGTTTAATGAGTCTCACCAATTTAAAGATATCCACCCGGGTCTTAAAGGCATCATACCTAGGCGTTGGAACAAACCCTAACCCCAGGTTAAGAATGTGTAACTCCTGTGGAGATAAATCCCAAGAAGAAAGGTTAATGACTATATTGGACACTACCTCCTTTGGCGGCGACGTGGAGGCAGCTGTTCTAAAAAATTCCTCCGTGCCTGAGCTTTAGTTTTACGATACAGGCTTGGTCTAAATGACGGACCAAAAAATTCCTCCGTGCCTGAGCTTTAGTTTTACGATACAGGCTTGGTCTAAATGACGGACCCTCATCCCCTGTAAGATCTTGGAGGACTGGCTACATTAGGGGTGTGTGGCCTAATATGCAAAGATGCTCCTGCTATGAAATGAGCCCTGCCCGTTTGGTTGATGATGGGGCTAATGTCTTCATCATCAGCCTTGCAGTTGTGTAACTCCCAAGTAGTCATTACTTTTGTCTCCTTGATAAAAGCAGTAGTCGTTTCAAGTCTCCAACATTTTCTGCCAGTAATGTGATATTATCTGCATATCTCCAATTGTTAATGTTTCTTCCACCAATTTTCACTCCACCTTCCTCTAAATCCAATCCATTTTGCCTTATGATGTATTCTGTACAGACTGAAGAGCCAGGGAGATAAAATGTATCTTTGTCTGACACTTTTACCTATCTGAAATAATTTCACTTCTCCATATCCTGTCCTAACAGTGGCTTCTTGTTTAGAGTATAGATTATACATCAACAATCAGATGCTGTGGCACACCCATTTCTTTTAAAACTGACCATAGTTTTTTGGGACCCACACAGTCAAAGGCTTTGGTGTAATCTATGAAACACAAGCTGATTTCCCCCCAAAATTCTCTTGTATGTTTCAGTAACCAATGTAAATTTGCAATATGATCTCTAGTGCCTCTTCCCTTTCTGAATCCAGCACGAACATCTGGCATTTCTTGTTCCAATTATGGTAACAGTCTTTATTGTAAGATTTTGAGTATCACTTTATTTGCATGAGAAATTAATGCAATGGTCCTATAGTTGCTGCAATCTTCAACGTCTCCTTTTTTTGGAATTGGAATGTAAATTGAGTGTTTCCACTATGTGGGCCATTGTTTTGTTTTTCATGTCTGGTGGCACAGTCTTGTTAAGATTTTGTGAACACTGTTTCTGTGGCTTGAAATAGCTCTATTGATATCCCATCTACTTCTGATGATTTGTTTTTCCCAATTGCTCTCAATGCAGCTTTCACTTCACTTTCTAAAACTGTAGGTTCTTTTTTAAAAAACTCTTCTTAGAAGGAATCTGTTGTCTTTTTATGTCTTTTGTATAGTTCTTCAGTGTATTGTTTCCATCTTTTCTTTATTTTACCCTGTTCAGTTACTGTATTTCCATGTTTGGTGTAGTGGTTAAGTGAACAGACTCTAATCTGGGAGAACTGAGTTTGATTCCCCACGCCTCCACTTGCAGCTGCTGGATGACCTTGGGCAAGCCATAGTTCTGTCAGAGCTGTTCTTGAAAGAGCAGTTCTCTCAGAGCTCTCTCAGCCCCACCTATGTCACAGGGTGTCTGTTGTGGGGAAGGGAAAGGAAGGGCATTTGTAAGCCACTCTGAGACTCCAAGTGAAGGGCAGGATATAAATCTAATCTCTTCTTCTTCATGTTGATCTTTCAGCATGTCTAACCATACTGTCAATTTCCCTGAAAATACCTGGAGATTTTGGGGGTGGAGACTGAGGAGGGTGGGGTTTGGGGAGGGGAGAACATAAAAACATAAGAACATAAGAGAAGCCAATGTTGGATCAGGCCAGTGGCCCATCCAGTCCAACACTCTGTCACACAGTGGCCAAAAACACCAGGTGCCCTCAGGAGGTCCACCAGTGGGGGCAGGAAGCCCTCCCACTGTTGCCCCCCCCCCAACACCAAGAATACAGAGTATCATTTGCCCCAGACTGAGAGTTCCTATCTATACTTTGTGGCTAATAGCCACTGATGGACTTCTGCTCCATATGTTTATTTAATTCCCTCTTGAAGCCGTCCATGCTTGTAGCCACCACCACCTCCTGTGGCAGTGAATTCCACATGTTAATCACTCTTTGGGTGAAGAAGGACTTCCTTTTATCTGTTCTAACCTGACTGCTCAGCAAGAACAGACCTCATCAGGGTACAATGCTATACAGGCCACTTTCCAAAGCAGCCATTTCCTCCAGGGGAACTGATCTCTGTAGTAAGGAGATTAGTTGTAGTACTGGGGGGTCTCCAGGCCCCACCTTTAGATTGGTAACCCTAGAGAAGGACCTCTGCTGGGTTGCCACCCACCTGATCTTAGAAAATAGGGGCACCTGAAGCAGCACCTCCAAAAATGACTGTAATGACAAAAATGACAGCCAGTTTCATTAAAAAAAAAACCTTGGGAAGATGAAATTGGTAGTAAAGACAGCACCACAATTCTGTATTCAGGATGGGAATGCTTGCCAGCCCCATGGAAATGTTACTTTTTTCCCTACCATAGAGAACAATGGAGGGAATGGGGGCAACCTGTTTGGGGGCCCATAGAATTGGATCCCCTGGTTCAATCTTCTTGAAACTTGGTGAGTATTTTGAGGAGAGGCCCCAGCAGCTACCTTGCAAGTTTGGAGCTTCTCCCTCAAACCCCCTCCCCTCCAGTCACTTTTAAATTTGCTGCTGAATTTTGGCGGCAATTCGGCAGCGGGCCAAATCAGATCAGAGAATCTGATCCGGCCCATGGCTGCCCTAGTGGCCACTCCTGAGCTGGCGGAGCTTTGCTTCGCCTCGCTCCGGCCCCAGAGGACCCCTGCCGGTAGGAGTGATTTCAAGCATAGCTCTTTTTATTAGTGGTTCGGCTCAAGCATGCCTATGGGGCTTCAGGCCCCTGCTTTTATACTGGCCACAGCCACACTTCCGGCCGCACCCAATTGACCCAATAGGGTTTTACATTTACCTGAATTGTCATAGGTTTCCTGGGGAGAACCTTGGCTCCCTATTGGTGGCCACTTAGGATCCAGGTGTCTATTGTTCACCTAGACTGAAGCTCAGGTCGCTGCCTAGCTCTGGCCAAATGGAGGTCACCATTACAGGAGCACATGGCAGTGATATTGTACAATAAAACCCAGGACATTACACTGACTTAGTCAGTCTTCAAGGTAATCTTCCGTGGGCGGGGGGGGGGGGGAAGAATCCTGCAACTCCAGTTCCTTACAAACAGCTCTTGAGAACAATGCAGAGAGAGAGAGACTGAAGAAGATATGCATATTAATCATAAGCCTTGGGGGGGGAGGGATGGGGGAAGAGAGAGCAATATTCTGGCGCTTTGAATGCCCTGGATCCCATCTCCACCCCTCTCTTTACACCAAAGTAGACATATATTGAAGCCAATGGGGCTACTTTCTTGTAAGGGGATTGTGCCCTCTTCATGTGTTCCAAGGTAGGCTTGTGTGCCGCTGACAGTTTCATCCCATGGCACCATGTAACTCTGAAGTAAGGCCCAGGGAAAGGAACTGGAGCAAGGATGGGTCTTTCATGGAGCCCCTCCCCCAATAAAGGGCACAGGCACTGGAGACCGGGACAGGCTTGTCCTGGGAGCGCCCCTCTCCATGCACACTTGCTTGAGTGTAAGCCCTTCTGAGTTTATCGGAAGTAAGCCCACTTGAGCCCTGACCTGGACCCTTTTGTCATACAGAAGAGGAGGGTGTTAAAGAATGGCCCGCACTGGGTGTCAAATAAACTAGGTATGCCACTGGAGCTGTGTACCTGATGCAAGTCAGAGAAAGGAATTCAAAAAAAAAAATTGGGGGGGGGGGGGAGCCAATCAGAGAGACCACTCAAATGCAGGAAGAGAGTCAACCAATAAGGGATGAGACCTCCACCCTCGGCTCCCTCCCGGGGCTGGGAGGAGAGGTGTACGGTGGCTGGGCTGGCCATGAAGGGGCAGCGGATGGGTGCACCTGGCCAAGGCCAGATGATGCACCCACTTGCCTCCTTGCCTTGCCTGGCTGGGCTTACCTGCTGCTGGTGGCCAGGCAGCAAGTATCTCTCAGCCCAGCATTGCTGCCTCTGCTGCTTTTTGTGCTGCTCTCATCCTCCCGCCAACAGGCAATCAGGGGGGAGAGGGAGCCAAGGCTCAGGGAGGGAGGCTCATAAAAATCACTAGGGGGGCTGGGCCCCATGAGCCCCGTGGTAGCTACGGACCTGCTGCATTTTATCCACACAACAGCCTTGTGAAGTAGGTTAGGCTAGAGTTGTCACTCCATATTGGTTTGAGGTATAATGCCATCATACAGCCTACCCTCTAAGACAGCCATTTTCTCCTGGAGAACTGGTATCTGGTCCTATCATCTCCATAGCCCCATTCTGGGTTCTGTTTCTTGATCATACTGATGTTTCGGGAGCTGGTGTTCTGTTTTCAATTGGCTAAGCAAAATGAAGAATTTACCTGTTCAGCACGCTCCATTTTTGATTCCATCTTTCTCATGAAGACTGATAAACTGGAACAATGTTTGAATAGCCACTCCAACTCCATGCTGGTTTTCAAAGAGAGGGGGGAAAGTCAATTATCTAGTAATAGCTATATTTTAAGAGAAGATACTAGAATGAAAACTGGTATGTACATTCAGGAGACAGTTCTCGCTTTCAAGTTCTAATGGCAGCTTAACCTCTGAACTAGTTTCCCACAAAGCCAGGAAAGAGACAAAAGACACTGTGTGGTGTGACATCTCCTTTGAGACACCAACTTAGTTTGCAACATCTGTGTTCTGGGCAGCATATCTGGGGCTCTTATTCTTATTTCTGACTCTGCTGGCTTCAACAGATAAGCTGAAGGATTCAAAGAGGAGGATTTGTTATGACTGCCGTTATTCAGAAAGAGATTAAACAGGAGCATTCTCCACTTCCAACGCTAGCAAGCCACCTTTCAAGGCCAAAACTTTGATACCTTTTCTTGTAGAAAAATCTCATGGGGCTAAACAAAGCCATAGTCAGTGTTATAGACTACAAGCTTCAGCTACACATACTTTCCCAGTGCTATAAATGACTGTGGAAAAAACAAAACAAAACGATTGCCCTGCTACAATGGTCTCTTAAGGAGAGCTGGCATCTACATTTTCTGAGCAAATAAAATCTCATAAGTGAAAGATGAATGTCCAAACTAGTGTTGCAGTAGACTAAAGGTCCATCTGTCTTTTAGTCAACTCTTCTAACTCATCTATCTTTTAGTCAACTCTTTTAGTTAACTCTTCTGGTGGGAGTTATTGTGAGTATTGGGGGTGGAACAAGCGCTCAGCAGTGCTTATCACCCAGAGACTGATGGTCAACCAAGTTGTCGAACAATTTTTACGCTGTTTTTCAAACTATCAACAAGATAATTGGGTTGATTTATTGCCATTTGCGGAGTATCTTTCCTATTATATAAAGCCATTTTAAGATTCCAAGGGGCAAGATTCCATGGGGTACCAAAATCAGTAGGCTGGATAGACTGCCACTCAAAAGGGGGACCCTGGCCATTGGTTGCATTCTCTCCCTGCTTTGCCTCAGTCCTGCCCACAGAGCCACCGGCCAGCGTCCCGGCCTCAGTCTGGAGGGAGCCAGTGAAGGGGAAGAATCCACTCTTCTCCTCTGCCCACTGCCAGGTGGGTCTAACTGTCCCCTCAGTGGCCTGCTTCTGTCAGTGAAAAGACAATGGACTATCAGCATAACCCCCTCCACTGCACACTGCCAGCATGCCCAGAATAAACTGTCAGAAACAGGGGGCATTTCATACAGCACCCCATAGTGCTTCAGGACCGGTACAAAGAACAGAAGAACGCTTGGGAGGAGATTTCAAGGTAAACTGGCTCAGGAACGCTTCCCCAATGCGAGAGGCACATTTCTGTGTGAAAGGGCCGGAATGTTCCATTAGGGAACCGGCACTAATACAGTCCCCTGAGTGCCCATTGCTAGGCAACCAAGCTTGCTTCTCTGAAAGCCCCTTTCCACACCTATGTTGGGCTCTGGGAGAAAACTCATTGGGGCCAGCTGAACAGAATGCCATAGAGGCCACCCTCCAAAGTAGCCATTATCTCGGGGGGGGGGGGGGAATCTGTTGTCTGGAGTTCAATTGTGATACCTGGTGATCTTCAGGCTCCACCTGGAGGTTGGGTACCCTAGGCGTAGCAGTAAGCGCTTCAGGGCAGGATCTGCTGGACCCAGGTTCCTGCTGAGTGGGTAATTTGGGGCCAGTCACAGACTTTAAGCCTAACCTACCTCACAGGGTTGTTGTGCAAGTCAAAAGGGGGAGAGGAGAATGATGTCAGCTGCTTCGGTCCCCATTGCAGAGAGAGACTACTTTTCCACCAGGGGAAGTATGGTTGTCAATCTCCAGGTGAGGGCTGGAGATCACTCAGAATTACAAGTGCATGCCAGATGGCAGAGATCAGTTTCCCTGGAGAAAATGGTGGACTCTGTGTTCTTATACCCTGCTGAGATGGACCCCTTATGACAGCCAATGTGACATAGCAGTCAGGGCTTCAGAGCACAGTGGAGGCTGCGGGCTGGGGGGGAGAGAGATGGAAAGTTGAAGAGTGAGGTTGATGTTGGCTGTGAAGGAGATAGGGTTGCCAACTCCAGGTGGAAAATTCCTGGAGATTTGAAGGATGGAGCCTGGAGATGGTGAGGTTTGAGGAGGGGTGGGACCTCAGACAGGTACAATGTCATAGACTCCACCCTCCAAGCTAGTGAGTCCCTCATGGGGAACCATTGTTGCCAATCTCCAGGTGGGGACTGTAGATCACTCAGAATTACAACTGTTCTCTAGGGGGAGGGGGAGGAGATAAAAAGCTAAAGCCAGGGGGCAGATACCAATATGTTGACAGTTGGCTGGGAGGTAGGGTTGCCATCTCCAAGTTGGAAAATTCCCGGAGATTTGAAAGGTGGAGCCTGGAGAGGGTGAGGTTTCAGCAGGGGTGGGACCTCAGACAGGTTCAGTGCCATAGACTCCACCCTTCAAACCACCCATTCCCTCATGGGGAACCATTGTTGCCAATCTCCAGGGGAGAGATGGGGATCATGCTGAATTACAACTGCTCTTCAGATGGTAGAGATCTTCCCCTGGAGAAAATGGTGGACTCTGTGTCATTATACCCTGCTGAGGTCACCACAGCAAATTGACACTGAGTGCCCAAGGCTGGGGCACTCTCCCAGATCCTCTTTCTAGAGCTTGTTGTATTTATTTCCACAATGGGCCTTATTCCTAGTAGTTATAATAATGCAGTTCATTCTTCTATGGGTGTCTCTCCCTTTATGGCTTCCTGTGGATATGAAGGGACACCCCCTTCCGCAACTCGCCCCTGTTGGACAAGGGTCGGGAGACTCTCATGACTGGTGGAAAGCACTATAGGACTCTTGGCCCTTGATAGTGAAGACATTGGATAAAGCCAAGATGGACTATAAAAAGCAAGCAGATAAGGGGAAGGTGCCTGGGTGGGATTTGCAGCCCAGGGATTTGGTGTATTTGTCAACCAAGAACATCAGGGACCGTTTAAAGTACTCTGAAAGATCAATGAGGTGACTGTTGAACTTGAACTGCCTAAGTCACTGAAATCTTTGCATCCCATTTTCCATTTCAGCCTACTGAAACAGGACCGTGGACTGAACATCTGGCGGCCCCAGGAACCAATTCCTCCTCCTCCTCCTCTGATTCTGAATAGTGAACCTCATTATGAGATTGCACAAATTCTGGACTCTAAGCTTAAACCTGGTCACTTATTTTATTTAGTGCGCTGGAAAGACTTTGGGCCAGAAGAAAATGAATGGGTTGCTGCTGAACATGTTAACGCTCCGGAATTGCTACATGCCATCCATAAATTGTTCCTGCTGAAACCTGGGGGGACAGGGGGAGCTTTGGGGAGGCAGAATGTCAGCTAATGCTGCCATCTCCTGCCTAGGTGGTGGCATGAGTGAACCCTTGATGTCAGGTCTGTTATATTTCTAATGGCATGCTTACTGCTCTTCAAGCTGCTCTGACCTTGGGAGACTGCTGGTGCCTGCCTATGTATCTCTTCTCCTGTCTGACTCTAATTCTTCCTGCTTTTCCCCTGGGAACTGTAAACCAATATATTAAGTGCCTTTTCTTTGGCTTGGTGATTAGTTGCAATTCCTTACCACACCCCCTTTTGAATTCTGTATAATTGTCCTGCTTGGGGCTATGTCAGCCATTATTAACACAAGAAGTGCAGATGACCACAACAGACCTTTCTCAATAAAGACTTCCTTCTCTAGGACACTTGTTGTTGACTGACTCTGTAGGACTCTCACATTCAGGCAGCAGCTGACTACATGCCTTGGGGAGATTCACACACAGGGCATGAAAGTGACACCCCCCATGGGAGGTATGCTGCCTCTAATTTAGACACCATAGCTCATACCCATTGGTAAAGCTACCCTTCAGGAAAAACTGATGTATGTAAGAAGGCTATATTAGCAGTTTTATATGTATATCAATGTATGTGGAACTGAGTGAGTTAGGAAAGTAAATGGGAGAATGACTCTTAGTTAACAACTACCACACTTGAAACAGTACACAGGTTTCAAAGGATTCTGGGAATTATACCCAGTGGGGTTCTCAAGTACCCACTGCAGGTGGAGGAACTCCTGCCCTCATCCTTGATGCCCACCCTCACTCCAATGAACTGTGGGAGAAAAATGGGGAGGGGGACAACATTGCTGATGCTTTGATCACCTAGAAACAATGTCACAGAACTGCCACCCTTAATACTCTAGGAACTGGTCCAATGTCTGATTCAAGAGGAGGCAGCAGCAGTGCATTTGCTTCCTGACCTGGGGAAATGATGGCCTTGGTGGAGCCTGTTATGGAAAAATAATCAAAATGCTTAAATAATAAGAGTTGCAATGGATCTTTGCTTCACTGGAGAGGAGACATTTGTTTACAGTCTAAATATACTTTATTACTAAAGGTTAGGGTTCACGGGAAGAGCTCCAAAACAACATAACTAGAGAGATACATCTTGCTACTTCTCTTTACAAGACATGGTGAAATCAGAACGGAGAATCTTCTCCTTCTCCTTGACCCCTAGAAGGAAGTCACCTGAACACAGTAACCAATCAATACATACATACTCCTTGAGATTCTCAGGCTTTTCCCACATTGGCTGTCTGCCAGGTTTCCCTTCCAGGTCAGTCTAAACAATAGCACTGGAGGTAAGCAAATTAACCCTATAATGACTGGAATATTTAGAACTTGCTAACACATACATTTCCAACAGAGCCCAGCCAAACTGCACTGTATTGGACAGACCTCCCTTGCTCAGTCCAGCTAGTCTTCCACCAAGGGAGGGAAGAGAGTCCTACAGAGTCAATCAGCAACCAGAGTTCTTAAACAAGAAATCTTTTATTGACAATAGAGCTGAATGGTCATCCACACTCCTTGTGTTAGTAATGGCATATAGTCATCAGGTTAGGACAGATATAGGCAATTCAAAAAGGTTGCTACAAAACAATACCTCCAATTGTAGAGCAGATAAAAAGGTGCAAAAATTACTGGCTAAGTGTTCCCAGAGAATTAAGTGGGAACAAAGTAGTTTTTCACCTGAAAGGAAACAGCAGCTGGAATACAGACAGCCAAGGTCAGCAAAGCAGGCAAGGCAATAAGCACTCCTGGGAAGGAGGCAGAGACACATTCCATAGACATGTGGCCTACCCAGGCCGGAACCACCTCCCGCCCAGGGGATGGCAGCATTAGCTGACAGCTGGATTGGCTGGCTGCTGTGAGAATGTCCCAATGAATATAGTTCACAACAGGTCTTTGAGTAAAAAGTCCTTTACTTGTAGAAAGATCACTGGAGTCATACACTTGTTCTGTTCGTAATGAAATACTATAGGTTACATTCATTGATATACTAAACTGAGGCATGATTATAGATATAGGACCAATCAGTGTCCTGCATTACCAGTTCCCACGAAATGCGCAGGACAGTTAATTCCCAGGAACCTCCAAAAGCGTTCTCATGGACTACAGATGTTATCCATTTATTGCTGAGTCTAAAAACTAGTTTCTCAAAACCTGCAAACATAACAAATTCACAGTTCACAGAAGATCCTTTCCTCCCCTGGCCAAGGACACATAATAGCAGAACATATCAGAAGGCAAACTGTTCAGTGCACAAGCGTGTTAGCAAAGCAAAGCCGAGCGAAAGCGAGGGGGGGGGGAAGCGAGAGGGAGAGACACTCTGCATTCCTTCGGGGCGGGTTGATTAATGGTTGCTAACTCCCAGTTGGGGACCTGAGAATAGAAAAGGATTAGGAATGGATAAACACTTATACAAATGAATAGTGACTCATTCAGCATATGTATAGTACCTCACACTGCTTACAGAAAGGAAAAGCAACTCATTAGGCATTTGTGTATTTAGGCATTATGCAATATAGTGACTCACACTACTTACAGAAAGGAAGAGTAACTCATTAGATACTTGTGTATTAAAGCATTGACCACACAGGCTTCACAACAAACGAATTCATGTCAGGCACTGACAGCTGCCCCGTGGATGCCCCAAGAGGCTTCTGTAGAGCTGGATCTTGTGCCCCTCCCCAGGCAGCCAGGTTCCCCAGCTGGAGCCCACCTCCCACTGGCTATTTCATGGGCACTCTGACTAGGGATGCCAAGTCCAGTGGGGACTTCCTGGAGATGGGAGGGGACGGAGTCTTGCAAGGCAGTCTTCTCTCCAAAGTAGCCATTTTCCCCAGGGTGATGCTCTGTATTCTTGGGCCTTGGAGGGCAACAGTGAGAGGGCTTTTTGAGTTCTGGCCCTGCTGTTGGACCTCCTGAGGGCAACTGGGCTTTGGTCACTGTGTGACACAGAGCATTGGACCAGGTGGGCTTCTCTTAGCTTCTCATATGTTCTAACCCAGTGTGCTGCAGCTGTGAAAAAAAAGGCAAACTCTTAAGTTAGGGTTGATTAAGGAAAGCGACTGAGAAACAGCTGATATTGTAATGCCCTTGTATAGATCTATGGGGTGGCCTCATTTGAAATATTGTGTAGACTCAGTGGAACTCATTGGCCACTGTGTGAGACAGGATGCTGGACTAGATGGACCACTGGTCTGATCCAGCAAGGCTCTGCTTATGCTCTTAAATTTAAAGTATGTTTGTATTTTAACTAAAAAAAAAGAAGTATAGTTAATTGGGTTTGCCTGTGTCCTTTATAAAGTTTATATATACATGGCCTGGTCTGGCCTGGCCTGGCAAAGTGACATTTTTGTCAGATCCAGCCCTCATAAGAAATTAGTTTGACACCTCTGCCTTAAAAGGACTCACTCCTGTGGGTTTCTCGGTCCCTCATCAGTCCCAGACAAAAGGACGGGGTGGTGGTGATGGTACTCATTAGAGGTTCTTTTTCCTTCAGGCTACTCTCTGCCCCAAAGATCTCTGGCACTGATTGCATAGGCCTAATGTGGGATACTGAGGAGAGGGTGGCTATCTGGCTGGTTTACTGACTGCCTAATGCACCAGCAGATGCCTTGCCAAACCTGTTGGAGGCTATAGTGGGCTGGGCCTTGGAGTTCCCCAGACTAATAGTTCTGGGGGACTTCAGTGTCCATGCCGATGTCAGCTAGGCTGCCATAAAGCAAACGTGGGGGTAAAGAGGCTGGCTGCCATAAACAAGGGAGGGGGAAGGTAGTTAACACTGGGAAACTAACTTTCAGTTCTCTCCTCTAGCATTTGTCTTTGTTTTGACAAGATCTCTGGTTTCTCTTGTGAGTTTCCCACTGGGAAATAAGAGCCATTATTTTCCGTGTGAGGGTAACCTGGCATTCATTGGCTTGTAGCCATCTGATGACCCATGTCTGAACCCTGTATAAAATCCCATTCCTGTTTTCCCTCTTTAGTCTTAACACAGATAGTCTTTAGAGCAATGTAGTGACCTGACTAAAATAAACTGATCCTGCTTAAGGAATGTTGTTGAGTGCTGGTTACTAGAGACTCTGACACCGATGATGCTGCCCCTTTACAGGCTACGGACCTAGTGTATTCCATGGCTACACTGGGCCTCTCCCAGATTGTATCAGGTCCCACACATCAAGTGGGTCACACACTGGGTTTGATCTTTGGGATGGGCATAGATCTCGTTCTTGATGCCATTGATGCAGTGCCATGGTCAGACCACTTTGTCCGGAAGGCTTGTCTTAGTGTCCCAGCCCCTCCCAGCTCAGGCAACAAGCTGATTTATGTTCACCCACAGAGACTGATGGAGCCAATTCGTTTCCAGAATGTTCTGCGGGATCTGGATGTGCTGGTAGAGGACTGGCATAGCCGTCTCTCTAAAGCCATTGATGAAATTGCTCCCTGATGCCCCTGTTCCAAATTCGTTGCTTGGTACACCATAGAACTATGGCAGATGAAACAGGAGCTGAAACAGCTAGAGCGAATGTGGAAGTGCATGTGATGAGGCTACAAGAACATCTTATAGGATGTTTATGAAATCCTATGAGGTGGCACTGAAAGCTGCAAAGAAGGGATTTTATGTGGCTTCCATTGCATCCACTAGCTCTTGCCCAGCTCAGTTATTTAGGGTAATCAGAACATTAACCTCCCTCTCTGACGGATTCCAAAAAGTTAGCAATTTGGCAATTATCTGTGAGGCTATTTTGTGGATAAAGTCTTGTTGCTCCGCCAGGACTTGTCTGCCAGTATTGATATAGTATGTGAACTGGAGGCCCATTGGCCAACTTCAGGTCCAGTAATGGACCATTTCAGCTGACTCTGCCTTGACGAGGTTTACAGGATCCTTGATGCTGTGAAACCCACCACTTGTGTCCTGGACCTATGTACATCATGGCTGGTGAAAGTCAGTGGTGATGGAATATGCCCCCCCCCCGGCAGATATTATAAACTTGTCCCTGAACTCACAGACTTTCCTGGTGACTTTAAAGGAAGCAGTGGTGAGGCTGCTCTTAAAGAAACCATCCTTGGATTTGATTAGCCAACTACCGTCCAGTTTCGAATCTCTCATTCCTGGGTAAGGTAGTTAAGAGAGTGGCAATTGAGCAGCTCCAGACTTTTCTGGATGATGCTTTTGTCCTGGATCCATTCCAGTCCAGCTTTCACCCTGGCTATGGGAGGACAGAGATAGCTTTGGTCGCCCTCACAGACAATCTCTGCAGACACCTGGCTTGAGGTGGGTCAGTGCTGCTGTTATTACTTGATTTGACAGCAGTGTTTGACACAGTTGATTATGATCTGATGTCTCACTCACTGCCTTGTTGATGTGGGGATTTGTGGGACAGCCTTGAAGTGGTTCATCTCATTTCTCCATGGTTGGGGACAGAGGGTGGCACTTGGGGAGAGGGTTTCACCATGATACACTCTAGTATGTGGTGTCCCTCAAGGGGCAATCCTCTCCCCAATGTTATTCAATATCTACATGCGCCCCCTGGCCCAGTTGGTCTGGGAGGTTGCCATAGGGCTGCCAAGTCCCCCGGTAGGGCGGGGGAAACACCGATTTTTAGTCCTTCCCCCAAGCGTTTTCAAAGTTGGCCACCGGGGGGACAAAATGGCTGCCTTAAAAGGGAAATGTCTGCAGAGAACCTGCCCTGCAGTAAAAAGCCTCACCAGACATTTCCCCTTTAAGAAGTCAGCAAGAGAGCTTCCACAGCAAGAGAGGTCCGCCCAGAGATTAAGGAGGGACTGAAGGAGCTGCTTTTGCATGTGGCTGGCAAGGTAAATTTCTCTTCCAGCTCTTTTCATTCTCTCTCCCTCTTTCTTTTTTCTGTCTGTCTGTCTGTCTGTCTGTCTCTCTCTCTGTCCCCATCCAGCAGAGGTCTATCAGTGGCTATTATAGCCACAAGGTCTAAATGGAAGTAAGTGCCTTTGCCAGTTTTTTTTCCTTCTCTCTCTCCCTCTTTCTTTTTTCTGTCTGTCTGTCTGTCTCTCTCTCTGTCCCCATCCAGCAGAGGTCTATCAGTGGCTATTATTAGCCACAAGGTCTAAATGGAACACTTTGTCTGGGGCAGTGATGCTCTGCATTCTTGGTGCTTGGGGGGCAACAGTGGGAGGGCTTCTGGAGTTCTGGCCCCGCTGCTGGACCTCCTGAGGGCACCTGGTGTTTTTGGCCACTGTTGTGACACAGAGTGTTGTACTGGATGGGCTGTACTGGATGGGCTGATCCATTGTGGCTTCTCTCCTGTTCTTATGATATGAAAATCATATTTAGCACTTGTGTAGCACTTAGTGATTCATATTCTGCCGAGATGAGGAAGGATTCAGTAGGGCTGTTGCTCAGTGATAGAGCATCTGCTTGACATGCAGGAGGTATCAGCTTCTTCAGCTAAAAAAGGATCAGGTAATAGGTGACATTAAAGATCTCAGCCTGAGACCCTGGAGAGCCACTACCAGTCTGAGTAGTCAATACTGACCTTGATGGACCAATGGCCTGATTCAGTATTAGGAAACTTCATGAGTTCATGTGTCAGCATGTGGAGGCAACATCACAGGATGTGACATCACAAAATGATGTCACTTCCTTTCTCCTGGCTCCACCCCCAAAGTCCCCAGATATTTCCCAAGTTGGACTTGGCAGCCCTAGGTTGCCATATGCAGACTGATGACACCTAGCTATATCTGCTGATGGATGGCCTGCTGAATGCCTCCCCAGATATTTTGGCTAAGGATTTGGAAGCTGTGGTTGACTGGTTGAAGCAGAGCCAGCTGAAATTAAATCCATCAAAGATGGAGGTCCTGTGTATCAGTCAGGAGGATGTTGGGTTAGGGATCCAACTCCCAACTCTTGATAACTCCAAAGCTGGCGGTTAAGAGTTTGGGTGTGATTCTGGATGACTCCATTTCAATGGAGGCCTGATCACAAATGTTGCTAGACTTGCTTTTCCCCCATCTACATCAGGTCAAGCAACTGCTCCCCTTCCTTTCTCCTTCTGACTTAGCCACAATGATCCATGCAACAGTCACCTCCAGGCTAGACTACTGTAATTCGCACTATGCAGGGCTACCCTTGAAGGTGATCTAGAACTTAGAATCATAAAGAGAGTTGGAAGGGACCTTGCATACCCAAAGGATGGTCGTCCAGCTTCTGCTTGAAAAGGTCCAGCAAAGGAGCATCCTCCACCACCAACAGCAGTCTGTTTCACTGCTCAACCACTCTTACAGTTAGGAAGTTCCTCCTGATAGTTAGCCGGTATCAACTTCCTTGTAATTTCCACTCATTAGATCTAATCTTGCAATCCAAAGCAAGAGAGAATAGATCTACTCCATCTTCTATATGAAAGCCCTTCAAATATTTGAAGACTGCAATCATGTCTCCTCTAAGCCTTCTCTTTCCCAGGCTAAACATACCTAATTCTTTCAGCCTTTCCAATAAGACTTGGATTCCAACCCTCTCACCAACCTGGATGCCCTCTTCTGGACATGCTCGAGCGTGTCAACATCCTTCCTAAAATGTGGTACCCAAAACTGGACACAGTACTCCAGGTGAGGCCTGACCATAGCTACCACCTCCTGTGATCTGGACACAATCTGGACTTCAACTGGTCCAGAATGTGGCAGCGCATGTTCTCACGGGAACACCTTCAAGAGCACACATTCAACCAGTATTCCACCAGCTGCACTTGCTCCAAGTGGAATACCAGATCAAGTTCAAGGTGCTATTTTTGACCTTTAAAGCCCTATGCAGTCTGGAACCGACATATCTTCAGGACCATCACTCCTTGTATGTCCCTCAAAGAGCATTACGCTCAAGGAATCAAAATCTGCTGGCGATCCCTGGCCCAAAAAACATTGACTTAGCCTCAACCAGAGCCAGAGCCTTTTTCAGCTCTGGCACTGGTCTGGTGGAACGCTCTCCTGAGTGAGATCCGGGCTCTGTGGGACCTAATGCAATTCCGCAGGGCCTGTAAAATGGAGATGTTCCACCAGGCTCATGGTTGAGGTGGTGGAAAAATTCCATCAATATCAGCTGCCCTGTGCTTTGTGTATATGTCCACCCACTATATTATCATTCCAACACCCATGAACACATATGATGCATAATCTCCACTGAGATGTATTGCTTGCCATCTGACTGTTCAGTTTTGATTGTGTTATTACTTGGGGTTTTATTGTTTAATGATTATATTTATTGTTTTAATGTTGTTCCACTACTGATGTTACCCACCCTGAGCCCTGCTATGCAGGGAAGGGCAGGCTACAAACTGAATATATTAAATAAATAAATGGCAGAAAGTGCTGTCAAGTCACAGCTGACTTATGGTGACCCCCCATGGGGTTTTCAAGGCAAGAGACTTTTAGAGGTAGGCTGCCTTTGCCTGCCTCTGGGTAGCAATTTTGGACTTCCTTGGTGGTCTCGCATCCAAGTACTAACTATCTTAGCTCCTGAGATCTGATGAGATTGGGCTAGCCTGGGCCATCCAGGTCAGGACATTCCAAGGTAATGGACACAAAATAAGAGACCTGCGCCAGTCACTAATACGAAAAGAGGCAGACAAATGCCAACAGTGCGGGGGGGGGGGGGAATGGAAACTGACTGATGGAATACTAAAAAGCCCCCATACATTTCGCTGTAGCTTCAACAAGGGAATTGGCACACTTGTTCATTTAATCCAGCTTTCTTCTAATGTGTTTTAAATATCTTGTGATTGTTGTTCATACGACTTTATTTACGTTCCTTTTATATCATGCTTCTGATCCCCTGGTGAATCACATATTGCAGATCACACATAGGGATTTTTTAGTATTCCGTGAATAAATTCTCACTTTCCCACTGTGATATCAGCATTTGTCTTTTTTTGCATTTCTCAACATTCCTCATATTTGTTCCCCTGAAGGAGGAACGCCAGATTTGCTTCACATATTGCAGATCACAGTAGCAATTGCAATGCAGATTAAGCTCTTTTTTAAAAAAAAGAAAAAAAAGAAGTCTGTTAGCTTTGTTGCTTCTATCAGAACTCAGAAAGGTCCTTTTCCTAAGTTATTTGTTTGTTGAACTTAGGAAATTCAGCCTTTTCCTAAGGTATTTGTTTTCTCTTTCCCAGCCTATTTTATTTGGAAGACTCTCAGGGTTTGCTATTTCTGGCCGGTACTGCAGAAGAAAACGAACTGGAGGCCTTGCTTGAAAGCTAAGAGCACACCACCAACAATTCGGGCTGCAGTTCAGCATCATTCAGTTCACAGGGATCACCTTCCTACATAATCTCTGTTAAACCCTCTCCTAGAATCTTATTGCCACTCCTGGTTCAACTGCTGTACTGTACTGTACAAGGAGCCACTTTTTCAACTGACTGTTTATCTCTTTGTTGACCCATTTGTGGCTCTTTAGCAGGATGATTCCACTAATTCTTCCTAAGAGTGCCACGTGGCAATATTAGCTTCCCAAGCATGTGCTTTTGCTCTGCTCCCCTCATTCTTGCTATGCTGTTTTTCTGCTCAGCAGGTTATCATTTAAATAGACAGTTGAACTGGTCACAAATCATATGCATCAGTCATACATAGTGGTAGGAAGTGCATTCAAGTTGCCAGCTTGAGGTTGGGAAATACCTGGAGATTTTGGGGTAGAGCCTGGGTAGGTCAGGATTTGGGGAGGAAGAGGGACCTCAGCAGGGTATAATTGTTGGCCAGCAAGGCACTGCTAAGTGCTCTTATGGATTTTAATATTCATAAGTTTGAACTTGGATTGCTATGCTGCAAGGACTACAGGCATTCTCCATTGCTGGGAGAAGCTCCAGTCCACTCCAGGAGGCTGGCAACCTCTATGGTTCACTAAGACAGAAGCAAGGACCCCTTTGCAATAAGGGTTCTTTCTGTTACATCATGCTGGTCAACCCCTGCCCCCTTTAACATACCTGCATGGATTATGCTAAGTAAGGTTACCTGGCAACTAATCTTCAGCCCATCAAGTGGCCAGCTAAGGCCATTAAAGAGACAATAGAATGGCCCCGGTGATTCATCGGACCATTGCCTAGGTGTCAGCTCTTGTTTAGACTCTAGTGATGCAATATTGACCACCCCTCTGCATCCCCTCCTCTTTTTACCTCGACCAATGGTAGGTTTTGTAGGGACGGACCACCTGAAAGGTGTGTCAAGGGGATGTGGTTAGCGCAGCCCGCCCCCCAAGGCCACCTAATAAAAGATCTTGCACAGCAGGCAATCGGTCTCTTGAGCTTCCACGAGCCCTATCTGCTTTTATATACCTCTCAGGTCCCGCTTGCTATCTCATTACCCTCCCTCCATCTTTAATCTCTGAGTCTGCAGCCAGAGAGAGAAGCGTGTTTCTGCAGGTTCAGAGCACGCTCCCCATTTTTCCTTTTCAACCCCCCCCCCATCTCCTGTTGGAACGAGGATCCATCTCCAGGATAGGTAACATATCACCCCTCAATGAAATTCCTGCTCATGCAACCGTGCTATACTCTATCTAAATTTCCTTAGACCTGGGGTTTCCGGTCGGAGGAATGGAGGTCTGACACGCTTTGCAAATGCGCAGGGCGGACAGCAGCTCTTCTTGACAGCTTGGGTGGATAAATCCACCTGACACAACCTCACACAGGTAGTGTGAGGACCAGCAAGCAATATAATCCAGGTTTGAGCAAGCTCGGTGAAGGAAAAGCCTCGGAGGAGACTTTTACAACACCTTGAACACTGCAGCCGAAGAAGATTTTTGCAAGTATCTCTAAGGAGCCGAGCTGGGCTGATTAATCAGCATAAAATCTCCAATTCCCCTGATTCCTTAACAAAGAAGACAAAGTTTAAACGTTGGGACCACATCTGAAGAGAAGTAACAACATAAGGTAACAGAAAAAAACTTTTTGCCTTACCATTACCGTGTTTTGAAAGATGAAAAGCAGATCTGGTGAAGCAATAGACTGTTGCAGATTGGATGAGTGCAGTTTTGAAACGTTAAAAAGCTGAATTTGAACTTAAAAAGCCAAAAAAACAAGTTGTTTAACATTCCTGCGGTTAAGAAGAGTCGGGAGGGGGAGCCAAGCATCACGAGACAAAGAGGGGAGGAGGGAACCAAGCATCGCGAGACCAAGCTGTGAGGACTGAGACAGGAAGTGACGGCTTGAGGAGCAGACAAGAAGGGAAGCGGAGAAGAACCGGAATAGAGCAAAGGGGACTGTAAAAACTGCCGGACCAAAAGGACTACAACAGGAAGTGATGTGCGGAGAGCAGACAAGTAAGCAAGAGGAAGGGACAAAAGGAAACTACGGCAAGCCAGAAGCAAGGTAAAAAGACTATAACTTTTGACACAAACCATAGAGAAGTTGCGCCCACCATTTTGGATTTATAAAATTTTTAAACAGTAATATCTCATAAACTATATAACTTAGAAGGCTGAAACCAACGAAATTTGACTTGGCAAGACTAGCTTGTGTGATTACACTAAACGGTGTTTGATTTGGAAAATAAAATAAAATCGATCTTTTTTAAAGAGACAAGATGGATCGCGGGCTAAGATCGAGAGCAGCTACATGGTCCTCTCCTACAATGGCAGCAAAAAAAGAAAAAGAATTACTAGCTGTTATGGAAGCAATGGGAAAAAAATGTTAGACGCTATAGGAGAGGTAAATGTTAAAATGAATGGTATAGCTGCACAAGCAGACAAAATTTTTATAGATTTAAAAGCTGAATTACAAAAGTTAACCACTAGAACACAAGACATAGAAATTAAAGTAAAAGAACTGGAAGAAAATACTCAAAAAACAATGAAGGAAAATGACAGAATGGAAAAGATGATGCACTATAGAGACATGCAAAACCATCTGAGATTTAGAGGTATAGAGGAAAAATTAGGTGAAGACATTTTTACAAGAATGCAAGAAGCATTAGCAGATTTTCTACAAGAGGAAGAGGAAGTTGTTAAAGAACATATGGATCTTGTTTACAGAGTCAATTCTACATATGCGAGAGACAAAAATATACCAAGGGACGTGGTGGTTCAATTTACAATGAAGAGAACAAAAGAACAAATCTACAAGAAATGTTTTACAGACTCTTTTGAAATAGGTGGAAAAAAAGTTATCGTAATGAAAGAATTGCCCAGAGCAATTTTGCAAGACAGGAAAAAATTCAAGCGTCTGACAGACAAACTGAAAGAGAAAAAAATAAGATTTCGTTGGGAAATACCACAAGGACTGAGTTTTTATTATGGTAACAACAGAATGGTGATTAAAAATTCAGCAGAAATGTACGCCTTTGTTGGTGAGAACAAGGAAGAATTTGGTGATATTTAAGACTACAACAAGATGGATTACAAAGTACTCTCATGGAATGTAAATGGACTTAATTCACCCCAAAAACGTAGAATGGTAGGACACTGGCTGGAGAAACAAAAAATGTAGTATAGTTTGTATACAAGAGGCCCATCTTAAGAAACAAGACTACAAATATTTAATAAGAAAAAAGTTGGGAGAAGAATTTTTTTCATTGGCAAGTAATAAAAAGAATGGAGTGGTAACATATGCCAAAAAAGACTTGGAACCTAAACTAATATTTAAAGATAAAGAAGGAAGATACTTAGCTATTGAAAATCTGTTACACGGACAGAAGACTTTGATTGTAAATATTTACGCCCCCAACGGAGCTAAAGAAATCTTTTTTAAAGAACTACAAATGGAACTGGACAGTGTAAACTATGAACAAATCATAATGTTGGGAGACTTTAATGGGACTGTGAATAATAAAATAGATAGGCGCTCAAAGAGAAAAGACGACACACTAGGGAAACTTCCAAAAAAAAATTTTGAATTGATAAAACAGGAAAAGCTGGAGGATATTTGGAGGAAGGTTAACCCACAAGGGAAAGACTATACTTTTTACTCTAACAGACATGATTCACATTCAAGAATTGATATGATCTGGATGTCTATTAATCTAACATTTAAGACAAAAAAAGTTGAAATTCTACCTAGAATAATCTCAGACCACAATCCTTGTCTATGGACTTCTGGGCAAATAAAAAGGCAAGGGAGATGGAGAATAAATGAAGACTTATTAGACAACCAAGAAATAGTTAAAAAATTACATGAAGAGACAGATTTATATTTTCAAGCGAACATACAAAAAGAAGTAAAAATTCAAACTGTGTGGGATGCGTACAAAGCAGTTATGAGAGGATTATTGATATCATTGAACGCTAAAGACAATAAAAAGAAAAGAGAACAATATGAAAACATTGTACAAGCCATTAAAATAAAAGAAAAGGAACTGAAGAACAGACCAGGAAAAAAGAAACTGCAAAAGGAAATTTGGATGTTACAAGACCAAGCAAAAGCTATTTTGAATCAAGAGACTTACTGGAACCTGAAAAAATTGCAACAAAAAGCATTTGAAGGTGCAAATAAACCTGGAAAGTACTTAGCATGGCAATTAAAGAAAAAACGTGAAAATAAATTTATTACTAAAGTGATACGGGACAATATTGAGATAATAGACAATAAGGGAATAAAAAGAGAATATTTTAAATATTATACAAAGCTTTTTAAGAAGGAAAATAAAGACAGAAGAAGGATTAAAGAATACCTACAGTCATTAAAATTACCAAAACCAACGGAGAAAATCAAAGAACTACTTAACTGCCCAATGTCACTACAAGAGATTAAAAATGCAATAAATGATTCAAAATTAGGGAAAGCACCTGGATCAGATGGATTTACAGCTAAGTTTTATAAATCACTACAGGATTCGATCTCACCAGTGTTATTGCTATTAATGAATGACATAGGAGTGACAGGTGAGGTCCCGGAGACTTGGAAAGAAGCAACCATTTCACTCATTCCGAAAGAAGGTCAAGATTTAACCAATGTTAAAAATTATAGACCAATTTCTTTGTTAAACAATGACTATAAGTTTTTTGCCAAGATTATAGCTGATAGGCTTAAGGAACATCTTAAAGAGACTATACAGACAGAACAAGCAGGATTTTTACCTAATCGCCAAATAAGAGACAATATAAGAGTAGTAGTGGATGCTATAGAGTACTATGATAAACATCTGGAGAAGGAAGTGGGCTTTCTTTTTTTAGATGCGGAAAAAGCGTTTGACAATTTAAATTGGGATTTTATGTTTGAAGTGTTGGAACATCTTGAAATTGGAGACTATATGCTTAATCTTATTAAGTCAATATATAGAGAACAGAAATCCTCTTTAATAATTAATACTGAAAAAACGGATTACTTTAAAGTGGAAAAAGGAACACGACAAGGATGCCCACTCTCGCCGTTGCTATTTATTTGGATTTTGGAAGTCTTGTTACTAAATCTGAAAGAAGATAAAGAAATTAAAGGCTTAACAATAAAAGGTTTCTCTTTTAAATATAGAGCCTTTGCAGACGACGTGATGTTTATAGCTGAAGACCCTATGACTACACTACCATATTTGTTGCAGAAAGTAAGAGAGTTTGGTGATTTGGCTGGGTTTTATGTAAATAAGAACAAATCGAAAGTGATGTGTAAAAATATGCCAAATAATAAGCAAATTGAATTACAAAATCTTATAGAATGTGAAGTGGTGAAAAAGACAAAATATCTAGGTGTAAACCTAACAATGAAAAACATTGATTTGTATAAGAATAATTATGAGAAATTATGGCAGCAAGTTATGCAAGATATTAAAAGGTGGAATGTATTAAATTTGTCACTGCTGGGTAGAATTGCAGTGGTTAAAATGAATGTGTTACCAAGAATAATGTTTCTGTTTCAAACTATTCCAATTGTGAAAGATGTAAAAACATTCAAATGCTGGCAGAAGGAATTGACTAAGTTTGTGTGGGGAGGGAAAAAACCAAGAATTAAGATGAAAATAATGTGTGATGCTAAAGAGAGAGGTGGGTTTCAGTTACCAAACTTAAGGCTATATCATGATGCAGTATGTTTGACTTGGATAGGGACATGGACTATGTTACAAGACAGAAAGTTATTGTCCCTGGAAGGTCATGACTGTAGGTTTGGGTGGCACGCATATCTGTATTATGGTAAAACAAAAATGGACAATATGTTTAAGCATCACTATTTGAGAAGAACATTAATCGATACGTGGACAAGATATAAAAACTTTTTTCCAGAAGAAATACCTATGTGGATTGTACCTGCAGAAGTTTTAAATCCATCATCTCACTACAAAGGACAAGACTGGTTGAAATATAGAGACCTGTTAACAAGACATGGTAAAAACTTTAAATTGAAGGAGCAGCAGCAGATGGACTTTGATTATGGCTGGTTAAGGTACAGACAAATATATGATATGTACAGAAGTGATAAAAAATCTGGTTTTAGAGAAAAAAGCAATGAAATAGAACAAATTTGGGAGGAAGATGGGAAAAAATGATTTCTAAAATGTATAAAGTATTGTTAAAATGGTTTAATGCTGATGAAATGGTAAAGGAACAAATGATAAAATGGGCGATAAACCTAAACAAAGACATTGAAATGGAATCTTGGGAATTTTTATGGAAAAATGCAATGAGTATTTCTACATGTTATAATCTAAAAGAGAACTGTTTTAAAATGATGTACAGATGGTATATGACACCAAAAAAAATTGCAAATATTAATCAAAATATGTCTAACAAATGTTGGAAATGTAAAAAGAAAGAAGGTTCTTTCTATCATATGTGGTGGACTTGTGATAAAGCGAAGACTTATTGGTCTATAATACATGCAGAAATGGAAAAAAAAATTGAAATGTACATTTAAGAAGTTGCCTGAAATGTTACTGCTTGGACTTAAACTAGAAGAGATAAATGTAAAGAAAAGGACAATAATATGGTATATGATTACAACAGCAAGAATGGTGTATGCACAAAATTGGAAAAATGAAAAAATACCAGAAGTGTGGGAATGGTTGAAAAAATTGTTATATATGGCTGAAATGGATAAATGGACTAGAAAGTTGAATAATCTGTACTCAGAGACTTTTTTAGAAGATTGGGAGGATTTGAAAGAATATGTTGAAAAATATTGGAACATGAAAAACTACATTTATACATGGTCATAATAGCATAAAGGAATAGAAATTGAGTATATGAATGTACTAAGGATAATTAGATAATGAACTTGTTTTTTAGAATTATATAAGAATATAGAAAATAAGAATTGATATATAAGTATTTTAAAGATATATAACCGTTACCAGAAATGTAAACATAGAGATAAATATTACTATTTTGGATAAAGTGGAAAATGTGTTATGCTTCAGATGTGGTGGGAAACCACCAATACAAGATAAAAGCAAGACTATACAAATAGAACAAAATGTTATATAATATGGAAAAAAGGATTTGTATAAAACAAATGTATTAATTTTAATGTTTTGAAAAATAAAAACTTTCTTACAAAAAAAATAAATTTCCTTAGACCTGTGTGTTTGTGTGTGAGATTCTGTTTTGTGTATGCTTGAACAACATTTTATAGTAAACATCATTTAAAAGGATTCCTGCCTCAGTGCCTCTTTCCTGGAGAACTCCCGGGAGGGGTGGGACCTTGGTATAGTTGGCTGTGAACCGGTAATTTGCCAATTGCTCATCTTAAATTAAAGCAATTCGGCTAACATAATGCCATACAGTCCACCTTCCAAAGCAGCCACTTTCTTCAGGGGAACTGATCTGGGTCCTCTGGAGATGAACTGTAAGAGCAGGAGATCTTCAGGTGCCACCTGGAGGTTGTACACAGCAGCAACACCACAGCAGTTGCCAATAAAAGAATGCAACACTCTCATAAATCAATTAAATATATTATACATCTATTCTTTATATGCCAAAAAAATCACATAAGTTATCATACAATTTACAAAATAGCCTTTTCTAAAATCATTATACAAAAGCAAACGTCAAAAACTTGTAACACAGTGATGGGGGGAAATTTTAAGTGTCCAGTTCTCCAAGTCAGGAGACGGGTCCATATCCATGCTTCACTTTCCACTCCACCATGTCTAAAGTGCTGGCATCCTGGAGGTTGGCAACCCTGGCTGTCAAGGTGCAGCCAATTCATGTTACCCTGCAGGGCAGAAGTTCCTAACATGGAGCCTGTGGGCACCCTGGCACCTACCGACACCTTTCCTGGCACTAGCCAAGTCTTTTCAGAAAGTGGGCTGGATCCAGAGGGTGTTTTGCCCAGCAAAGCTTCTGATTGCCCACTAGAGATCTGACTGGCCATGCAAATTTGTGGAAACGTTGCCTTGGCAGCAGCTGCCACCACAGTACAAAGCTCTTCACTGTGTGACTGAAGGTAGGATGTGGCAGTTGTTTTATGGCTGGCTCTGCCTCCTGCAGCAGCCATTTATAACCGTATATGATGTGGCTGCACCCACTGCATTGTGTCAGAATTCCAAAGGTGCCCACCCGCTCAAAAAGGTTGGGGGACCTCTGCTGTAGGGTTTTCAAGGCAAGAGACATGCAGAGGAGGTTTGCCATTGCCTGCCTCTGTATACCAGCTTGGCACTTCCTTGGCAGTCTCCCGTCCAAATACTAACTAGGGCTGACCCTGCTTAGCTTTTGAGATCTGGCAAGATCAAGGCAGCCTGGGCCACCCAGATACGGGCATCAGTCTATATATCTAATAGCCAAGTGCCCCCATGAGTGTGGCTATCTAAATCTGCATATTGGGGGCACTTGGGGGGCAAAGAGATTTTCCTGCACACTTGGGGGACTCCCCAGATGTACAGAAAAATCCTAAAAGTTTAAAAAACTATATGGGGGATATTTAAATCCCCAAAAGTTAAAGAGTGTTCCCTGCACATGTGCAGGGAACACAGTTAGAATGATGCCTCGCCTCCGCTGCGGGGGACGGGAGAGGGTTCGGTGAGCCCAGTGGCCGGGAGCTGTGCGGGCCTCACTGTTGCTGGTGTGGGGGGAAGAGCTTGGCGGGCCCAGCGGAAGGGAGCCGCATGAGCCTCACTGTCACTGGCAGAGGGTGGAAGAGCTGGGCAGGGGAGAAGGCTCACCTGCAGCAGCTTCCTCCTCTGCGTGGAGCTCCCACCCCCTGCAAGTATTGCAGGTCTGCCCTTCTTGTCTATATACTAATAGCCAAGTGCCCCTGTTCGTGTGGATATCTAAATCCACACATCGGGGGCACTTGGGGGGCAGAGAGATTTTGCTGCACACTTGGGAGACTCCCCAGTTGTGCAAAAAATCCAAAAACTTAAAAAAAAAAAACTATACGGGAGATATTTAAATCTCCCCAAAAGTAAAAAAGCATTCCCTGCGCATGCACAGAGAATGCTCCGGGAACTCTGCGGTGGGCCAGGTGATTGAGAGACATCCAGGCCTCACTGTCAGAGCCCGAGGGGAGATTGGCAGTGGGCCCTGGAGCTGGGAGGCATCCAGGCCTCGCCATCAGAGCCTGGGGAGGGGGGAAGATTACCTGTGGCCGCTTCCTCCTCAGTCATATATAAACACTAAGTCCTACCATTTGGTATTTGTTTAAGGCTGCTTTCACTGGTTAAGTCTGCTTTTTGTGTATGTGCAGTTTTGGAGAAAAAACAAACAAAACACCAGCAGTGGCCATGAGGACCTTATAATGTGTGAACTGGTGCTGTGCTAAGCTGCAGGCACTGGTGTGATGGTTTGGTTCAAATCCTACCCCCTTCCCTTTCCTTTACCATAGCTCAGTGGTAGCACATGGGTTTTGCACTAAGAAGGACAAAGTTTTATTCGGGGGGGGGGGGGGGACCTCCAGATAAGGGACAGCCATTGTCACAGGTTTAGAGGGCTTTACGATCTGCAGCAGGTGGAATTGCCAACTTCCAGCTGGGTCCTGAAGATCTCCCAGAGTTACAGCTGATTTCCATATGACAGAGATCAGTTCCCCTGGAAAAAAATGGCTGCTTTGAAGAAAAGAATCTCCTCGGCTCCCCAGGCTTGGAATCCAGATCTCCAGGAATGTCTTAACCCAGAGTTGGTCATCTGAGTAGCAGATCTCAGTGAACCACTTCTATACCCATTCTCCTTTCCTGTCTGCCATAGGGCAAAGCAAGAATATGTGGGCTGAGGCTTACATTAAATCCCTTCTCAGTATGCACATATACTATTAAATGTCAACAGTTATTAATTAAGAGCATGGTGCAAGCAGCCATAGATTCCCTAACCTCATCCATTCTCCCATTTAATTTATTTCTGTGGGTTCTGCAACTAATTGTTTTAATATCATGTTTAAAAGGGAACAAATGATGCAGGCAAAGGCACAAGCTCCTATGTTAGGCTTTCATGCCCTTGTTGGGGGAGAGAAAAGAAAAGAAAAGAAATGAAGGCCAGTGCTATCATGCTAAGAATTCAATTTGTCTGAAATTGCAAAGGGGTAGCTTTTAGTAAAGTTCCCAGCACCACTTTAGAGGAAATTGAATATAGTTGTTGGCAATACTGGATTTAGTTTTAGAGTTTCTTAAGCTCATTTTGAGGCAACTGCCTCGCAGTTTAATTAATAATTGCAGGATATTATTGCTTCATATTATTCCTCATTTTCAGATAATGCTTTTGCTAACTTTCCCCCCCCAAGGACTTGTCTAGCAAATGATCAGAGTTAACTTGGCTTTTTTCTTTATTGAAGGGATGCTTCTCCTCAGTTTCTTTTTAAAGCATTCAAGAAAAGGCCCACATAACGCCATCCTAGCTTCCTCCCTGGTTGGAGTCCCTTGAGGTTTTTAATGGAAATGTACACAGAGTCCCCCGGGCTCAAATCCCACTCAGGGCTCCTCCTTTTATCCGCATAGCATTTGTAATCCTCCTTAGCTTTGTCCAAAGTCTTTTGGAGTGCAGGCCACCTCTGAGCCACTTTAGCCCACCAAGTCCCGGAATCCCCTGAGCCCGTGCTGGCATGATCCAAAAGAGGCAGTGGGCCCCCTTTATATCTGTGTACTGTCATGAAGGACGAGACGCCAGTGGAGCTATGGACAGAATTATTATAACTGTACTCCACAAAGGGGAGCAGTTCCACCCAGTTATCTTGCTGGTGATTTATGAAGCACCTCAAAAATTGTTCAAGCACTTGATTTGTCCTTTCGGTTTGGCCATCAGTCTCTGGGTGGTAAGCACTGCTTAGCCCTTGCTCCACCCCCAGGAGTCTCATTAATTCAATCCAGAATCTCACAACAAATTGAGAACCCCCATTTGATTTTTTTTTGCATGGCAAGCATGGAGTCTAATGATACATTGCATGAACATCTGCGCTAACCGTTTGGCTGTGGGCACTTGCTTGCATGGAATAAAATGTGCCTGCTTTGAAAATAAGTCCACTATTACCCATATTGCTGTCTTCCCCGGCTTGGGGGTAAATCCACTATAAAATCCTTAGATATAACTGACCAGGGTTGTTCGGGGGTTTCCAAAGGTTGCAGTAGTCCTGGGTCCCCACTCTCCTTTTGCTCATTAAACATGTCTAGCATGAGGCTATATATTTGGAAATGTCCTCCCGCATTCCTCTCCACTAAAATTATCTCTGTATCAAATTTAAAGTTTTTAAATATCCAGAATGTCCAGCCATTTTGTTATTATGCCCCATCAACAAAATCTCCCCTCTCAGTGCCTCTGGAACAAATAGTTTGTTTTGCCAATACCAGCACCCATCCCCCATCTGTGTTAAAGACCCTTCCTTCTCGATTTCTGCCTTATCCTTGTCTATAAAAGCAGACTTAAATTTCTCTGTCCAGGACGTCACCTCCATCTGCTGCACTTTCACTTTACTGTGCATCACCACTGCCCCACCCCCAGCTGGGTGGGTGTATACATTGTGTCAATCACCTCCTCCCTCTGGCTTGCGTGTTGAGGGAGGTGAGACAAAGCACCAGCTAGGAAATTTGCTTTCCCCAGGAGGTGCTTGAGTGTGAAGCGAAACTTAGAGAAAAACTTTGCCTATCTCAGCTGTTTGCTGTTTAGGCATCTTGGGGCTCGAAGGGCTTCCAAATTTTTATCCAAACCTCAAACAGAACCCGAGCCCCCTCTCGCCAATGCCTCCATGTGGTCAAAGCTAATTTAATGGTGGCAGCTTCTTTGTCCCACCCCGCCCATTTTCTTTCTGCAGTGGAGAACTTCTTTGACACACAAGTTAAGGGGTGCAACTTCCCATTGTCTCCTTTCTGTAAGAGCACCCCCCCCGCCACATCAGACATATCCACCTGTACCACAAATTGCTTCATTTCATTGGGATGATTTACTACAAGCTCTGAGGTGAATAACGTTTTTAACTTCTCAAAAGCTTGCCATCATTCGTGGGACCAATCCAGCTGACTGCTTGCTTTCTTATGCCAATAAAGGTCTGTGTATGTGTATGTATGACTGCTTGCTTTCTTGCACTCCAGCCCCTTCCCCTTGGTTATTAACAAGCCCGTAAGGGGTAATGTTACCTGGGTGAAATTTGGGATGAACAGACGGTAGAAATTGGCAAACTTGAGGAATGATTGTAACTGTCATCTAGTTCGTGGGGGCTTCCACCCCACTACCCTTTGGATCTTCTTAGGATCCATGCCCAAGCCCTTTCTGAAATGCAATATCCCAGAAAATTTAGCTCTTCCTTGTGAAATTCACACTTGGACAGTTTGGCAAACAAGTGGTTCTCATACAGGGCTTTCAGCATGTCTTGTACCAATTTAACATGTGACTCCTTAGCCTTTGAATATATTAATATATTATCAAGAAAAACCAGAACCTTTTTGTACAGATGCTTGTGCAACACTTCATTGATTAAATACATAAACACTCCTGGCGCCTTGGCCAATCCATATGACATGACTAGGTATTCAAACTGTCCCAGCAGGGTGTTAAAAGCAGTCTTATACTCACCCCCCTCCCTGATATGTACTCTAAAATACGGATCTCGCAGGTCCAGCTTAGAAAAAAATTCAATCTTATGAGACTTCAGCCAGCAGGTCCTTAATGAGGGGGAGGAGGTAAGAGTTCAACGTGGACACTGCATTCAGACCTCGGTAATCCATGCACAATCTCAGCCCCCCATCTTTCTTTTCCCTAAATAACATCAGGGCAGCACAAGGGGAGGTGGCTGGTCAGATGAAGCCCCAAACCAGATTCTTGTCAATGAATCGCCGCAGTTCCTCCTTCTCAACTGGACTCTTGAATACAGTTTCCCTTTAGGTAATTTGTGGCCCAGCAGTAATTCAATAGCACAGTCAGTCTTGTGGTGGTGGGGGGTAACTCATCCACTTCTTGCTCCTCAAACACCCAAGCTAAGTCTCTATATTCTGGTAGGATGAGGTTCAACTCATCTCATGCAAAACAGACTCACTTGGCCACTGGCTGTGGCTCCCTCCCCCATTCAGGATGCCATAGGTGTTCTTGGCACCAAGAGTCAAGGAAAGTAAGAGTCCTGGTACTCCATTGTACACAGGAGTCATGAATTTTAAGCTATGGGCTGCCAAGGACCATGGGGAACTTTGCAGACGGGTTTACTATAAAAGACCTCATTTCCCAATGGACAGAAATCCCCTTGGGTAGATGAACATTATGATGCTGATAGGCCTGCATTGGGGTTCCATCCATCTGGGTAAATACTATGGGTTCCCTCAATTTATGTACCTTGGCCTCCATCCCAGTGACTATGACTGGGCTAATTAAGTCCCATGTACACCCAGAGTCTATCAAGGCCCACACCTTAATGTGCATTTCCCCTTTGGGGTTGATTATAGTTACAGTTAAATAGAAAATGGGAGAGGAGGGTCTCACTGACTCTTGCGCCATGTTCTTTTGGACTTGCCGGTTGGCACCCTTCACAGCAGGCCCTAGTCTTTTCCTGCTGGTTGAGGTGACTCACTTCCAGTAGATGAAGTCCACTCCGAGGTCAAACATTTAACAGTACTGAGTGTCTCGTAAAAGGAATTGTATGTCCAGTAATATAAGTTATTTGTTGTGCAATATCTTTCCAAAACTTAAGAGCCACTGGGCAAAACCACCAACAATGAATGTATGTTCCTTCCTCTCCACATTCTTGCCAGCAATGATAACTATGTCTCGAATTTATATGCAATATTTTAGTTGGTATGGAATACCACTGGGTGATCAATTTAAACCTAAGATTTTAAACTCTTCAGAGAATCAAAACCTCTTTGCTGAGAATTGGTAGAAGGTTCTTCCTGATCTTTTACTGTTGTTGATGTTAGACTAGGTGATGTCACAATCTGTTCCTGAGAGAGTCTCTTTCCAGGTACACTGTATTGCTTATGAGATGGAGAAGGAGTAGGGGAAAATATAAATCCATCAAGTTTGTCAAATATTATGATTTTTTACCAATGCTTCCTTCTAACCTGTGGAGTCTTGTGAGCAAAAATTCTACTTTGTGAGCTACTGGCATTAAAGTTGTGAGTGAGCAATTTGTCTGCTACATAAATTAGTTTGCTCTGGAGCCATCCTTCCTGAGGTAAGACAAAAATGTGTGAGCTGGAGGCTAAAAAACTGTGAACTAGCTCACACTAAGTCAGTTTACAGGGAACACTGGTTGTTATGTACAACAAGTAAAATCAGATGTATTACCAAATGTATTACATATTTCAAATATAGAAGCAGACAATAAAACATCAATGGGATAGATTCTCTCTTTAAAGACTAAACAAGAACTTTCCAAAAGTTAGCAATAATCTATTAATGATAAAATATCATTAAATTTTGAAGATGTAAACAGTTGAACAAACTTCTAAAATTAAATCATTGTACAAACCTAAATATTGTCTTAAATGTTTGTCTAAATCTAAATTTTATTTTTACTAATTATTTAAATACTAGTGGAATACAGAATAAAATATTGAAACTATAATCAATATCTTCATTACCAGATAATTCTAGAACTTAAAAAAGTTAATTATTCCCATAATATGAGTAATAAGCTTGCCATTTCTGTTGAAATTCTTTCAATGGTCTTTTGTTTATATTATTAGTTCGTTTTGTAGCTGCACTTCTTGAGGAAGGTTTGAGAAGGAACTTAGAAAATCTTCTTCAATAGAATTATCAAGGGAAGGAAAATTTCCTACAATCTCAACAACAGTGGAGGAGTTGTACCTCTGAGTCTGTATCTGGTGAACCCCAATAGTCTCATTTGATTTCTTCTTTTGAGGGTATTTATCAGCTTTAATGGGACAGCCAGTATTTCTTCTTATAACCAGGGATTTAACCACTAGGTTATCAAATGTACGCACTGGAGAATAATCCTTTTGCTTTCAACAAACCTTTCCGGTGTAACAAAATTCTGGGAATCTTTGGATTTTTTAAGGTAAGAATTACTCATTGTATTTGCTTTGACTTGTTCAGGGATGGTATGGAAATTAGATCAATGGGAGAAAAGCTCTCTTTAGTAAGAGCCTTTAGATGTGAAATAATCAGATGTTTTGAGTTCCAAGGAAAGACCCTCTGTGTCTTGAGCCCTTTTAGAGGACCCCATTCCTGTAAGCCAAACACTCTCATGAAAGGAGCTTCTACTCACGATTAGCAGCAGTAAGTGAGACTGGTGACATTGACAACACCTTCATTCAAACAGGTATATGTACTCTTTGCTTTTCCCTCTGTAATATTGTTATTTCACTTTTCTTCCAATGGTTAAGCAACTTAGATAAACAATCACAGCCAATTCCGCTGCATACGGCCTCTCCCACTCTACAGAGTACTTGAAAAGACACCAGGGAGGGTTGTTTAAAGTATTAGATTCTGAGTCAAACAAGTATTAGATGCTGATAACAAACTAAAAAAAACCCCTAAAAACTGGTAGGCTAACTGTGCCTGACTAGCAATAAAAAAGGTTTTTAAAAGCCAAGTTTTTTTTTTAAATGCACCTTAAAACAAAGGTAAAACAACATTAGAGTTGGAGCTCAGCTTCACATGTTTTGGCAGGACACCATCTTCCCACAGATCTGTATCAATCTTTTCTCTTCAGTACACTTTTTTGAGTATTCTCTGACTCTTTTGGTTTTCAAAAGGCTGGTACACTCTTCCCAGTACCCAACCCCCTTCTCTTGAAACACTAGTACTCATCTTGAGTTTTTAACTGACTTTTAAGGTCTCTAAAGGCAGTCTCTAACCACACCAGACCAGGGATTCCTGAATGCTTCATAGCTAACTCCTTGTTTGACACAGTAGGGAAATTTTCCTCACACTAGAAGATCTATCCCTTTTCTTTGGCTCAAATGGGAGGCTCCATCTAACTACCCACTCATCCTTGCCAAGTTTCCCCAGTTCTCCTGCCCATGTTAAACTGCTCTCAGTCAGGGCTGAATTTCAAAGAAATTCTCCTCCTCAGTATCCAGTTCAGAAGTCTTTCTCTGTTCAGCTGATGCTAACCAATCAGATCGCTGGGAGCAGCCTGTCACTCAAGGCTCTCTGTTTCTATGAAGAATTAACCCTTCTCGGTCCTTCAGCTGTTGTACAGCACTTTTAAGCTTTTAAAAACTGCAGTCTATCACAACTAGCAATCCTGTATTTGGTGCTTTTTCCGCTAGACTTTTTCCATTGTCCTGCTCATTAATTTGATATTTTCACTGAGCCATCTGCTACAAAGCCAAGCTTTCTTCCCTGCTTAGTTGCTGTCCAGCCAGTTCATACCCAATCTATTTATCTATCTATGTTTTATGTATTATTTAGATGATTATTATAATTCTAGGAGATCTTCAGGCCCCACCTGGAGCTTGGCAACCCCACCACCTGCCAAGTTGCCCTCCACATGATCTCAGAAGTTGGGGGCACCCAAAGCAGGGCCTCCAAAGATGACCATAGTGGTCAGGCAGAGAATTTGAGTGAGGTAGTTATCAGGGTAGGAACTACCTGAAGGGCAACCTTGGTTAAGATAGGCTGGTGCTCCTCTCTGTCTCCTGTATATTCTCTTCAGTCAGCCATGATGATCACAGCTTCCTCTCTTCCCACTGCAGCCTGCCATCCTCTTCTCTTTTGTCTGACTTTATCCGACTTTTGCCTGAGTATTTATTTAAAACATTTATTTGCTGCCTTTCTCCCTTGTGGAACTCAAGGCAGCTTACAATATAAATAAAACACTATAAAAAGCACAAATAAACCTATAGAAAGTCACAGTTTTAAAATTCCAATCGGGACTGCCAATAATAAAAGCTAAATCAAACAAATGAAGCCCCAAATAAAACTGTCTTCAACTCCCTCCTGAAGACTGACAGCGAGCAGGGCCAGCTGTACCTCCCTGGGGAGGTTGTTCCCTAATTGTGGGGCTGCCGCGGAAAAGGCCCTCTCTCGTGTATCCATCAAATTAGTGTCTTTAATTGGTGGGCTAGTCAGGAGTCCTGGCAGTCTTAATTCCTGAGCAGGAACATGTGGGAGAAGACAGGCCTTCAGGTACCCCCGTTACAAGCCATGGAGGGCTTTAAAGTAGGGGTGCCAGGTGAGGCCGACAAGCCAGCAGGGGACTTACCAGGAGTCTCCAGGAGAGGAGAGGGAAGAAGCGCAATCAAACTCTGAAGTGAGTCCTGGGTGAGCTGGCCACCACATTTAAAGGAATCACGTTCCTTTTAAATGCCTTTCCTTCATTGGAAAAAATGGAGGATTGGGGCATCTGCTTTTGGGGCTCATAGAATTGGACCCCCCGTCCCAATCTTTTTAAAACTGAGGGGGGGGGGGGTTAAGGAGAGGCACCAGCAGCTATGCTAAAAATTTGGTGTCTCTACCTCAAAAAATAGCTCCCCCTCGAGCCCCAGATACCCATGAATCAATTCTCTATTAATTCTCCATAAGATACAATGAAGCGCCCAGCGGCCATTTGCCCCTGCCTTCTGATAGCCCTGAAGCAGGGGAGGGACTCCAAACTAGGGGATCCCCCACCCCAGCTGGGGATCGGCATCCTTCAACTGCACTTGCAAGAGGACTGGTAGACAGTGTAATTGCTGTTGTATTGGGGACATATGCTCCCAATAGCTGCCCCCAACCAGCAGTCTAGCTGCAGAGTTTACAGAATTGATCAGAATCCCACAAGATCAGTCTTCCCACATTCTTTCCACCACCCTTCATTCCTGCCACAAGCAACATGAAACAGCAGTTCTTAGGCCAAAGATCTGTGTCCTGACAGCAGAAAACTCCTGAGGTCTGCCCCTGGGACTTGGGTTATTTCCTATCTCAGAAATGCTCTTTGTAAAATTGTGGATGATACATAAATGCAATGTAATGAATAATACTAATAACTAAACTAATAACGATTATTGTATGGCATTGTGTGTAGTATAGCCAGGAGATCTGAAGACTGTCTGACAGCCTTAAGTTCTAGCTCTTTGTGAGAGAGTTCTTGAGAGAGCTGTGACTGACCCAAGGTCACCCTGCTGGCTTCATGTGGAGGAGTGGGGAACTGAACCCAGTTCTCCAGATTAGAGTCTTCCACTCTTAACTACTACACCAAACTGGTCCTCTATAAATAATACCATTTTAGGGATTCCAGTCTCTGAGTGGGGTGGGGGATCCCCCCACTTTCATGGGCGCCTGCCCACTGGTGGCCAGCTGGTGTGATTCCGCGTCAGGCCGCTTCAGTGTCCATGTGCCCATTTGCCCCCCGTGCCCATCCTGAGGGCCTGCTGAATCTCAGAAACAAAATCTCCGAGGGCTCAGTAAACGCCTATGGAGAGGGAAGTGGGAATGTTTCACTCCGCAAGGTCCACTCTGCAAGCAGATCTCATGCGGTACAAGTAGAGCTGCCGTTCTCCAGATGGGGCCTGCAGATCTCCTAGGGTTAAAACTGAACACCAGACCACAGTTCCTCTGGAGAAAATGGCTGCTTTGGAGGATGGTCCCTCCCCTCCCCAAGCCCCGCCCTCCCCAGGTTCCACCCCTAAACCTCCAGGAATTTCCCAACCTGGAGCTGGCACCCCTAGAATACAGGAGGTCACTGTGCTTCCTTTCCAAGATGAAAACGGATGATCTGTCCAGCACGATCTGTTCATTCTCTGGAGGAAATGAAGGAAGAGCAGCCCCTTGAGGAAGGAAGAGCAGCTTGTGAAATGCTTCCTGTAAGATTATTGCCCTCAGAAATTTCACATCAATCACCGGCTTGTGGAGAGCCTTAACAGAGCCGCTGTCTGGAGGAGGAGGAGGCCCTGTGGTAACTTGTTAAGAGCTCTGAAATGGAATTAACGCCAGATGACAAAGGGAGTTCTGTGAGCAGCCTGAGCCCATTGTCCTCTCACCATTGTCAGCACAGTCCCTGCCACAGAGATAAGCAAATGGCTTCTGTTCAACAAGACAGGCCAAAGCCTTGAAGAAGCACCGTTCCAAAGCAAGACATGGGGGAATTTAAGCTGTGCAAATCTTAATGGAAGGAAGTGCATGTAAATTGCAGAGTCTTTCCCCTCATAGAATAGAAGCATAGAATCACAGAGCTGGAAGGGCCATACTGTTCAACCTCCTGCTCAATGCAGGATCGGCCTAGAGCATCCTCTTCCCCCATTGTCCCCAAATGCTTGTTATCTTAGAACAGATGGGGGAGGGGAATCCCTAATTGCTTTCCAATGTGAGTTTTCCTCAAAACTGAAAACTAAGACCCAGAAAGGAGTCCCCCCCTCTTTCTCAAAACAAAGCTACACAGGAATGCAAGTCCCTCTCTAGCCATGCGGCTTGGCTTTAAAAACCCAACATGGAAAATGGGTTTCCAAAATTATATTCAGTACAGAAGGGGCTTTTAAACAAGACATTTAATGCCAATAAATGCTGTATTTCCCCAGGTCTGTGTGTTCCAGATTTAAACATCTGACACCCACACGCATGATGGGGGAAGGATTATATCCACCTTGTAGCAATGATGAGACCTACAGATTAATGGAAATAGCTCAGTTTGGTTTACTGGCTGTAATGTATGCAATGGTGGTTGCCAATTTCTACCATGCCTTCCTCCTCCACAAGGTGGCGGTAGCTGAGCCCCTTCACAGGCTCTTGGATAAGGGCGTGAAATGGGCTTGGGGGCTGCGCCATTCGGCTGCATTCCAAGCCGTCAAGGACCTACTCATGTCCAATGTGGTCCTGGCTTACTTTGACGAGTCCTTGCTGGTCATCATGGCTTGCGATGCCTCTCCATACAGGGTAGGGGCAGTTCTGGGCCATTGGCTCCCCGATGGGCAGGAGGTGCTGATGGTATACTACTTGTGGACCCTGTCATCTGCAGAGCACAATTATGCGCAAATCGACAAGGAAGCCCAGGCCATAGTCACGGGAGTCAAAAAATTCCATGACTACCTATACAGCAGGACTTTCATGATCACCACTGACCATAAACCACTCCTGGGCCTCCTGGCCCCGGATTGCCAGACTCCCCAGATGCTTTCCCCATGGGTGTTGTGGTGGTCAATTCTTCTGGCATGGTATCAATACATGCTGGTCCATCGCCCTGGCAAATCCATGGGCCATGCTGATGCTCTGAGCCGCCTGACTCTCCCATCCTGTGACCCAGATCCTGTGGCCCCTGTGTATTACATCGCCCTCCTCGAGGACCTGCAAGACCGCCCTGTTCAGGTAGCGAACATTGTCTGGTGCACTGCCTGGGATCATGCCCTCTCCCGGGTCTCGGAGGGGGCGGGGAGGGGGTGGCCCAGTCACCCTGGGTCGGAGTTTGCGGCATACTCAGCCCGGCACAATGAACTTTTGACCCACAAGGGGTGTGTCCTTTGGGGAATGCGAGTGGTGATTCCAGAACCACTCCGCGACTGGGTTCTAGCTGTTCTTCACGAAGCTTATCCAGGGATCATCTGGATGAAGGCACTAGCTCGCAGCTATGTGTGGTAGCCAGGCCTGGATAAAGACATCGAGGACCAGGTCCGCCAATGTGTAAAGTGCCAGGAGTCATGGGCCGATCCCCCTCATGTTCCCGTAGGCCCCTGGGAATTGGCACACAAGCCTAGGTCACGGCTCCACCTCAACTTCATGGGGCTGGTCCAAGGGCAGCTGTTTTTTATTCTTGTGGACAACTACAGCAAGTGGCTTGAGGTGGTGCCAGTATGAGCCACTTCTTCTGACGCAGCTATCAGAGCCATGTGGCGCATATTCTGCACACATGGCCTCTCGGACACTTTAGTGACCGACAACGGCACAGCGTTTACATCCACAGAGTTCCAGCACTTCGTGGACTCCTTTGACCTCTGACACGTTTGATCCATGCTGTTTCACCCAGCGATCAATGGGCAAGCCGAATGCATGGTCAGGACAACCAAGGAGGCCCTGCAGCGCATGGACCATGGCGACTGGGAGTTCAAGCTGGCTGCTTTTCTATTTGGCCAGCAAGCAACACTGCATTCAGTCACAGGACGCAGCCAGTGTTCCCTCTAAGCTGAGATAGAGTGAGCTAGCTCACAGTTTTTTAGCTTCCAGCTTACACATTTTTCTCTTAGCTTAGAAAGGATGGCTCCAGAGCAAACTAATTTACACAGCAGCCAAATCCCTCGTTCACAACTTTAATGCCAGTAGCTCACAAAGTAGAATTTTTACTCACAAGACTCCACAGCTTAGAGGGAGCATTGGATGCAGCCCAGCGGAGATACTGATGGGCCGGGGTTTCGGCACCCTGCTCAATCGCCTCCACCCGGACCGCACCCCCGGACACATCACGGAGCCCAATGTTCCCAAAGCTCTGCGGGGGTTCTTCCCCGAAGATCCCGTTTATGTGCACAACTATGCAAGAGGTCCTGCATGGCTCCCGGGATGCATCATCTGCACCACAGGCCTGCTGTCATATGAGGTCTCCGGAGACGAGAGTCAAGTGTGGCAGTGCCACATTGATCAGCGGCACCAGTGCCTCATGACGTACGCTCCCACCGCCACTGGGGATTGTGAAGGTGATGTTCCGGACCCGGTGCTGCTTTGGGAAGCCGACCCAGACATGGACCTAGCTGAGCACCACAGGTCTTCCCCGGTGGCTGACACACATCCAACAGCACCCCCTCCGTCTCCCATGGATGACCTCCACAAACCAGTACTGGAGCCAGCAGCCCAAGAGCAGGAGCAGGCCCCATGGGCAACTACCCCTCGATGCTCAGGGCGAGAGCAATGCCGTCCCACCTACCTAAAGGACTATGTTACCTGGGGGGGGGGGTCCGGACCATGGGGGGATGGGTGTAATGTATGCAACGGCGGTTGCCATGTGTTCCCTGTAAAGCTGACCGCCACATGGCCAAACACACATGGCCAGGCCAGCTACTTGAGATTGGGTGAGGAAGAACAATAGCTGGCCAGATCGTAACTCGCCACCAATCCAGTGCCTAGGTTCCTCTAGGGAACCTATGATCTGTAACCACAATCTTAAGGTCCTATCAGAACATTTGGGCGAGGTCAGAGGCGTGGCTCCGGCTGGAATAAAAGAGGGCCCTGCGCTGTCATGCTTCATCTGGACCAGCTAATAAACATGCTTGCTGATTTCACTTCACCACGTCTCCAACTCCAGTACTTTGCACTGGCCATTCCACAGTTGCAAGAAGCCCTAAAACCCATTCAGCTGCCTAGCCATCTGGTGAGGAACAACCTTCCATTTTTTCCCCAATTAAAGGGCAAAAAGTGAAGTTCAATGGGCTGAAAGGAGATGCTTGGGGAAGAAATTACTCAGGCCTTCTTAACACAGAGCCCAAACACGCATGTTTTATTATCAGAACTGCTGCTTTATTCCGTCTCAAACAACATTCGGTGTAAGGTCGACATTGACGGGGGTCCCCGACGTGGTGCCCTTGGGTGGCGTGGTGTCGGCCAACATCTTTCCTGGTGCAGCAGCCCCCAAGACTTTTTAGGCAGTGGGTGGCACCAGGTGGGGGTTTGCCCAGCAGGGCTTTGGATTGTTCAGATTTTTGAACAGTTGCTTTGGCAGCTGCTGCCGTAGGCCCTTCAGGGTGTGAGTGAAGGTATATGCAAGAAATTATCTTTTAAAAACATGTTCATTAAAAACCGTAGGCCCTTCAGGGTGTGAGTGAAGGTATATGCAAGAAATTACCTTTTAAAAACATGTTCATTAAAAAAGCCGCCCTGTTATGTAGAGCTTCCGCCTGAAATGGTGAAGAGTTACTAATAGAGTTATGCATGACTTCACTCCCTGACAATTTGTGGCTGGCTCCACCTCTCAGGGCCAGTTTGGTGAAGTGGTTAAGTGAGCGGACTCTAATCTGGGAGGAACCGGGTTTGATTCCCCACTCCTCCACTTGCACCTGCTGGGTGACCTTGGGCAAGCCATAGCTCTGTACCAGCTGTTCTTGAAAAAGAGCCATTTCTGTCAGAGCTCTCTCAGCCCCATCTACCTCCCAGGGTGTCTGTTATGGGGAGGGGAAGGGAAAGGAGTTTGTAAGCCGCTCTGAGACTCACTTGGGGAGTGAAGGGCAGGGTATAAATCCAATCTCTTCTTCTCTTCTTCTTCTTATGGCAGCCATTTTGTGGTTGTGGCTAACATCTTGTGTCAGAATTCCAAAGGTGCCTGCAGGCTGAAAAAGGTTGGGGACCCCGACAAGCTTCAATGTTAAATTAAATTACATGCATTTATTGTTGTTTAATTCCTTTTCAGGTTGAAAAAAGACAGATGAGGATGTAACAGGAGCTTCCAGGGATGAGCAGTGGAGAAGTTTGGTAAGGGAAGGACTTTCTCCAATCTTTTTTTTTTTTTGCCATGAAGTCACAGCTGATTTATGGTGACCCCACAGAGTTTTCCAGCAAGAGACAGTTGGTTTGCCATTCCTTGCCTCTGCATAGCAATTCTGGACTGCCTTGGTGGTCTCCCATCCAAAAACTAACCAGAGCCAACCCTGCTTAGCTTCTGAGATTTGATAAGATAGGGCTAGCCTGGGCTGTCTTTTACACACACTTTAATTTATTGACAGGGTATTATCATTTAAAGAAAACATTTAAGGAAAACACAAAATTGCCTTCTTCCATGTAGACCTGCTAGGAACTTCAACACAAACATTTTTGCCAGGCAAAGTTACCTTGACTGAACAGCCTGAATTACACACAAGGCAAACTCCAGATTAGATTCATGGCCGGACAGACTCTGGACTAGAGGTACATAGAGACGTTTCAGCACCAAGCTTCAACACAAAAATCTCCAGTATTTTTTCTGCCCTCTTAACTGCTATTTTTTTTTAGCAATTGAGAGACTGTGGGAGAAAGTCTCAGTGTTTGAGGAAGCAGACCAATCATTCAAATAGAAATGGCCAGGTTCATTTAGACACACCCTGAACATCTCAACTAACCACTGGATCCCTGATAGTGACCAGTGCAGTGAGTAGGACATGCAGCAATATACTGGGTGTTTGAGCATAACTTCTTCTGTGTATTTACCTATTTATTTACAGAATTTATAGTCTGCTTTTCTCACTGAGACTCAAGCTGGATCACATAGTGTAAGTGTCAGAATCTGCTGATTCAGACAAAGGATTTCTATTTCTTACAGCTATGTATTCTGTGTTATGCTATGTTATACCCTGTTGCCATGTATGTATTGTAGATGCTGACATAACCCCTGCCATGTACTTGCCCCGCCCTTAGGTGAACCCTCACTTTGGCCAGTATGTATGTAGAATATGTGACCCCAGGTTTATGACCCTGACCGGGCCTGGTTTGTGTAACTGTCAGAGCAGGAGGATGACACCTGCAATGTATGGGAACAATGGGCCTCTCACACTCCTGCCTCCGCATCGGCTGGGACTTCAAGGGAGGATGAGTCTCCTCTCTTATCACCATGCGAAAGCCTTGAGGCCATTGATTGTTATGTGAAGTGGTAACATCTGAGGGGTCTGGTTTGGGAAAGGGAATTTACAGCTTGACACCTCACTTTCTTTCCTGTGGGAAACAAACGGCCAGAGCCTCTTTTGCCCACCGTTTTTCCCTTGTAGTGATTGGCTACCTATGGGTAATTCAAACTGCTTGGAAAGGTATAATAGACCTGCATCTGTCATATGTATTATCTCTGACAATAATCCGAGAAGCTGTACCAATGTAGAGACTGGAAATAAAGAACTGTGTTGTATCAACCAAGATCTGATCCTTGACTACTTTGAGCAGAAATCTCACATACAACCAACACAATGGGACAACCAATAAACAGGGCAATAGGGTTTGAATTGCAAATATCTGAAGACAAGCAGAAATCTGAAAAACAGCTGGGGAAAATGTACAAGTAAAATTGCCTTTTCTGTGTCAATTGGCTGCAGACGGGGTTGGCAAGTCCACCAGACCAGCTGGCAGGGGTGGGGGGGAGCAGGGAGGGAAGAAGCCAGAAATAAATGTGATGTGCCTGCGTCACCCAGAAGTGATGTAGGCATGTTGCGAAAGTTGGGAGCGATGCTCTGGTTTATAGGCAAAACCTATATGGTAGAAGCTAATTCTACCATAGAGGTTTGCCACAAAACCAGAGCGTCCCCCCCCCCCCCCGAATCAATGATGTGTGCACGTCACTTCTGGGTGATGTAGGTGCATTGTGTTTATTTCTGGCTTCTTGCATGTTTTGGGGGTAATGGGGGGCAGAAAGGAGTGCATGAAACTGGGGGAACCCCACCCCCATCAGGGTGTCTGGCATCCCTAGCTGCAAAAAGGGAAAGGAGAAGTGGGAAAGACAAAGAATACCAGGGTTACGGATTTTTTCCCCCTTCTGCCCCTTCTGGAAGAGAAGGACAGAGGATTCAGCCATTAGCTATTACAACCTTGGTTAAGTTCTACTCAAAGGCAACCTGTTCCTGGAATTATGCACAGGTGGAAAGGCAGGAGTGATATAGGAAAAGCACTCTGTCCATGCTCAGAACTTCTCTTCCTAGACTCAGGCCTAGCCTTGAAAAGAGACTGATCTGTTATGGTAGAGACTGCAGACGTTTCAACTACAGCTGGAAAAGCATGACAGGCTAGGAAGCCTCTCTGCTCTAGCATCTTCTGACGTTGCCCTCAGCCATCCTCCAGACCAAGAGGTTTTCAAGTCAGGGAGGAATTCACCAACGCTGATCATGTTTCCACCTTGACTTTGATGGTCCAGGCTAGTTTGATCTTGTCAGATCTCAGATGGGAGACCACCAAGGAAGTCCAGAGGCTCTATGCAGAGCCAGGCAATGGCAAACCTCCTTTGAATGTCTCCTGCTGTGAAAGCCCCACGGGGTTGTCATAAGTCAGCTGCAACTTGATGGCATTTTCCGCCACTAATCGTGTTTCTGCTTTCTACTCTACATTGGTTTCATGTATTCTGACATCCAAGAGGATATCTCTGTTTTCATAACAGAATTGTCTTGTCCCATCAAATAAAGAGAGTGTTGTGCTCTTAGAGAGCTAACAACACTTTAATTATTGTCATTTGATATGCACATGCAGAGCATATCCAAAGGATCTCCCTTAATATGATTTACAAGAACATTTGAAGTACCCAAAGGGGAAAAAAATAGTAGGAACAAGTGGAGGAAGTCTTCAAAAGGCTAGAAATAAATTGCTTCTAAGGAACTACGCTGGAGACAAAATAAGCTGTCTCCTTGAATGCAACTACTTTCATTGTTGAAGGCAAAGGTGGAAATCTTTCAGCCTCGAGCAAACATGAGTGTCTTTCAGCAACAGGAATGAATAGCCCTGCTCCAGCGATGAGCAGGATGCCTGTGCGTCGCTGACAGCTTATTAAATGCTTTTTAAATTAACTTTGCTACATTAATTTAGCTGCAAATCAGCCAGCATGCCTTCCAAAATACTAATTTTGTTTTAACTTGGTGCTAGTAGCTGGACTGTTCCAACCATAAGCAGAGTAAGAGTGTCTGTTTCACAAGAAGCAATCTTTGCAGTCAACTGTAGCTGCTCAGTGTAACAATGATGGGATAATTCAGAAAGTTCTTAGCTTTACTTGCAATTTTATTTGTTCAGAATGTCAACATCTAGAATCTGAAGTTGCCTTTTGGCTGACCTGCATTTCTTGGCCTTGCTCTAGCTTTCAGGTGGTATAAATATATAATGGTGACACAGAGAAAGCAGGTTTGATACAAAATCACAGCACTAAAGCTGTTACACTGTGTAAATTTTTTTTACTAGACATATGAAGTCCTAAAGATAATTTAATTTAAATTTTATAATCACTTAATATATCCATACATATTCAATATGGTCCATATAGGATTCTTTTAGCAGCTTAACATCAGAAAACAGGCAAACTCTCTTCCTGTACACTCCAAGGTCTTTTTAAGGCTTAACGTATTCAAACTGGTCCAACAGGACTCCTAAATACAATCATTATTTTGAACAGCCGAGTCCTTTTCCTGTACAGCTAAAGTCTTCTCTAAAGCAGTCAGTGGTCTGTACAGCCCAGGGTTTTATTTAGTGGCTTAGTATATACATATTCAAATTGGTCCATACAGGACTCCTAAACACAGTTCGTTATTTAAGACAGCAAAACCCTCTTCTATACAGCCAAAGTCTTCTCTAAAGTGATTATACATTTTGAATTAAATTATCTTTAGGACTTTATATGTCCAGTAAAAATTTTTTTTAAACTATGTTCAGGTGGTGGCTGGGGATCCCCTGGGACTACAACTGATCCCCAGGCGATAGAGATCAGTTCCTCTGGAGAAAAAGGCCACTTTGGAAGGTGGACTCTGTGGCATCATACCCCACTGAAGTCCCTTCCCCCCTCAAACCCCACCCTCCTTAGGCTCCACCCCCAAATTTCCAGATTCCCCCCCCCCCCCCCAGCGCTGGCAACCATATTATTGTACCATTGGTTATTGTGCCAATGGTTATTATACCAACAGGTCATTGTACCATGCTATACTGATGTTTCTCTCTTAGAATCATATAGTTGGAAGGGACCTCCAGGGTCATCTAGTCCAACCCCCTGCACATTGCAGGAAATTCACAAATACCTCCCCTCCACACCCCCAGTGACCCATGCCCAGAAGATGACAAAAAACCTCCAGGATCCCTGGCCAAATTGGTCTGGAGAAAATTTGCTTCCTGACCCCAAAGTGGCAATCAGCATTTCCCTGGGCATGTAAGAAAGGGCCACAAGAACTAAGGGCCGAGTTCTTTAAGCCATCATTTGAATGCCCCATAGATTTTCCTTCCATGGGCACAATCATAACCAGCAGGGTCGCAGGCATGCATTTCTCAGCAAGCCTCTCACATTTTATCACTAACTGATGTTTTCTTGAATACATAATTAATTTTCCCAGATTTTTTTTTTTAAAAAGCTCTCTGCTTGACCATAAAATTAAGGCTGCAATACAGTATCATAAGGATACATTAAGACAGTCAAAATGTATTTGTTATCTACGTTTTCATGAAAGCAACAATGTTCAATTCAACTGTTGACGTAATTGAAAGTATTTGCTTTTTAAAGTCCTCCCTCCCTCCCTCCCTCCTGATGTGTTTGGAGAGGTGCAGTTTTTAAGAGAGTTCAGTATTCTCAAATTAGAACTAAATAAAAATTCTGTAAAAATTCCAAATTTAGGTTATTTTTCAAAATAATGCATGTATTTTCCAAAATAATACACATACTTGATCATGATGTATAAAAAGCTCTGCATAATAACAAAACCAAGAAGTATTTCTATTGTGCTTTAGACCATCAAAAGGCTTCCAGATATTGCTTCAATCTACTATTCTCTCTGGGACTCAAAGCGGGTTACAAGTATGATTTGAAAAACCTTCCAGTTAATCAATAAGTAGATTCCAAAACATTTGTTTATTTACAAAATTTATACACTCCATTTCTGCCCTCCTCAGGGCCACGAAGTTGGCTAACAGAGTAAAAAACCCAGCAAATATACATCTTAAAAACCATTAAAATATTTTTTTAAAAACAAAAAACAATTAAATCATAGAACAAAGTTTGAGTCCAGTGGCACCTTTAAAACCAACATAAGAACAATAATTAAACATAGGACCGGAAGGGGGCATTGCTGAGGGAAGGCCGGCTGAAACAGAAGAGTCTCACCCGCTGGCGGGGGGGGGGGGAGAGAAAGAGACAGGTGAGTCTTCCTGGGTATGTGGGGGAGTTCCGGAGCTGCTTTGGTGCCATGACGTGCATACTTCTAGGTGGGCCTTCTTCGTCTCCGCCAGGCCTGGCAACTGGCCTCTTTCTTGCCACGCCCTGGCCTAGCTGTGGTCATCTGCACAATGGTCACCTCCAGACTAGATTATTGAAACTCGTTCTACACTGGCCTGCCCTTGAGGCTGACCTGGACGCTTCAGCTGATCCAGAATGCGGCAGCATGGGTCCTGACGGGAACATCATGGATGGTATGCATACAACCTGTGCTGTGCCAGCTGTACTGGCTTCCAGTAGAATTCCGAGTCAAGTTCAAGGTTCTGGGGTTGACCTTTAAGGCTGTGAGGGGTCAGGGACCAATGTGTCTATGGGACTGTCTCCTCTGGTATGTTCCCGGGAGTGCGATATGCTCTCTGGACAGCAGTCTACTGGTGGTCCCCAGCACCAAAGATGTCTATCTGTCCTCGACCAGGGCCAGAGCTTTCTCAGTCCTGGCCCCAACCTGGTGGAATTATCTGCTGAACACCACCAGGGCCCTGAGGGATCTTATGCAATTCTGCAGGGCCTGTAAAGCAGAGATGTTCCACCAGGTTTTTGATTGAGGGCAGCAACTGTTTCCACTCTAGCTGGCACCCTTTTATGCTTTCCATTGCCCGCCCTTCTCCTCTGCCCACGAGGTGGCTGGGCAGTCCAGAATGGGGGTGGGGTGGGGGTGGAATTTAGTTCACTATCTGGAGTTTTAATTTATCTACTGGCGTTAATGTACTTTATTTTTATAGTGACGTTTTAATTCATTGGTGTACAACGGCCAGAGCCCTGTAGGAGCAGGGACAGTTGATTTAGAAATCTAATAAATAATAATCTAAAAGATGATAATAAAATAACCAAGAAGACCCTCTCCCAGATTGCTAGCCACCTCATCTCAGAAGGTGGGGTACCCGAAACAGGGCCTCAGAAAAAATGATCTTAGAGGAATGGTAGGTATGTAAGAGAGTAGGCAGTCCTTCCGATACGCTGGTCCCAACCCATATAGGGCTTTAAAAGTCAGCACCATGGATTGTGCCTGGAAACAGATTGGGAGCCCGTGTAGATGGGCCAAGATTAGGGTTGCTAGCCAGAGGCTGCCATCCACTGGAAGAATGGGGGGCAGTACATGGGGAGGGACATTCCTGGAGATTTTGGGGGCACAGCAGGTGGAGTACTGGGTTTGGGGAGGGGAAAGAGCTCAGCAGAGTATAACGCCATAGGCTTCACCCTCCAAAGCAGCCATTTTCTCCAGGGAAACTGATCTCTGTCACCTGGAGGTCAGTTGTAATTCTGTGAGATCTCTAGGCCCCACCTGGACACTGGCAACCATACTCTGCAAATCAGTTGATAGCTAAGGCAGGAGGAAGTGAGGGAGAGCTCTTGCCTTCATGCATGCTCGCGTACTTCCTAGCAGCATCCAATTGGCCATTGTGGGAAACCGGATGGTAGGATATGTAGGCACTCTGTCGACAGCACATGTCAGCAACCTTACAGCACATGCCACCCATCAGGGCCAGCCCCACCCACTTTCTTAGCCCCTGAGAGTAGGACCAGCCCTACTCAGCAGGCAGGTTGGGCAGCCATGAATAGATTTGCCAAGACCAAGCTGCAAAATGGCATGCCTGCCTCTGTGCTCATTCCCACACTATCTAAGCCCTGCCCCCAAATTCAAGGCTGTTTTTCATTGGTGGTAGCCAAATCAGCAGGAATAAAACCTTTGGCAACTTCTCTTAGGAGCTACCTGTCCAATTTTTCTTGCTATAGTTGGCTCCAAGCCACGAGGCAGAAGAAAGCTCCTGGGACACCTGATACCCCATGGCTGGACTTCCTTCAGGGCCCCTGGCTGGATCTGGCATGGTTGCTCTTAGGTGATTCTTTCTGATGAAAGTCCTGTGAACAATGTTCAGGCATTTGGGTTGCCAGCCTCCAAGTGGTGGCTGGAGATCTCCCAGAATTCCAACAGATCTCCAAACTATAGAGATCAATTCCCCTGGAGAAAAATGGCTGCTTTGGAAGGTGGTGGACTGTATGGCATTATAGTCTGCTGAGGTCCCTCCTCTTCCCAAACTCCACTCTCCCCCAATCTCCAGGAATTTCCCAATCCAAAGATGCCAACCATAGTCATTAAGCAAAACAAAAACCAGCTATGACCTCTATGCCACGTCCAGTTGCTGGAGAAAAGGAAAAGAACATTCTATAGTACACTGTTTCTTTTTACTCAGAATTCCCTGCTTTGGTGCTTTTCCACAACTGTTATGACTACTTTAGTGAACTCTTTCAGACTCTCTCTGTTTTAGGAGCCGTAGATAACAGCCAAAACGATTAGTTCTGTAGGGCCCTAAGGGAGTATAAAGAAGCCATGTCCTGACTTCAGTTTTTGTTTTAAAGTGTTTAACAAGTGCTGCCCTAGTATAAACTATCTTTCTCCAAATCTGTGGTGTCCACAAAGAATCCTATTGAGTATAAAACAAAACCCAGCACTCCATTGTGTTGAAACAGAATTTCATGAGCCGAGCTCTCTTCAGTGTAAGTAACGCCAGGAAGTTTCTGCTTTCTTATTTCTTTTACTTTCTCTTAAGCCTAGTTCACTTAAAAAGGGAGATAAAATTGTAGTGGAGTCACATAGTAGACTACTTTCTCAAAGGAGGGGGAATTTTACACGTAAGCCAGTGTAGTTAAAGGGGGGGGGGGATGAACTTGTCTTCTTAAAATTTAGCTTGTACAGAGGATCATGTGATTCCTTTTAGGGTTGCCAACCTCCAGGTGGGGTCTGGTGATCTCCTGAGTTCATATTCTAAGGTTCAGTGGAAAAGATCTTCTGAATAAGACTATAGTTCTCACTTCAAACAAAAGTTATTTATTTATTATTATTATTTATTACATTACATTTATTGATCGCCTAATCCCCATAACTGTGGGACTCTAGGCGATGTACAACATTCTAAAACCATAAAAACATATAAAACATATATATAGTTGTTAAACAACATCAGGGAGAGGATCGTTATAGGATGCCATGGCTCCATATTTATACAATAAAATATAAAGAATAATTTAATAAGTAAATATTTATAAAAACATCTCGGCACAATTATCTCAGCAGGAGCCTTTGATTGGTTTGGCCAGGGCTCAGATGCAGCAATTTTTCTGTCATTTGAGACTCAGCATCTTTAGAAATTGATGTTCTATGTCTGGGCACTGCAGTTCTCTGTTTGCTGTTTTACTGAAATCACGGTCTTTAAGTAAAATAGTTGAGTTTGAAGAGCTGGAATCAAATAACTGGGATCCTTCTGTTGGAGGGTGAGTTACAGCCTGCTGGTTTTTAGATCTGATGCGGGATAAGGCGAGCAAGGGACTGTCCAGAGTTGACTTTTCCATACCTGTCCTACTGCTGGATTCTGAAAGGCTCAGGAGATTAGACAATTCTTGTTTCACACTAGTTGTTGGGGGGGGGCACAAAATGTTGGTCTCACTGTTTAACTGTATATTAGTTGAGACAAATAAGTTTGATGGTTCCTTCAAATTAGATATAAATTAGTTGTGGATTGCTCTGCCCCTTTCAATGCTGGGCTTTTCTGGATTGTCCCACAGGTACGCATTGGAGAAGATCCTTCAGGTCTCTTTTGATCTGATTTGGAAGGCCCTACAAAATATGCTTTATTTACCGCCCCTGTCCGTAATGGTTTCTTCCATTCCTCTGCAAAGACTCTGACAGGGCTTATATATAAAAGAGAGCAAGAAATCCCCTCATTCTCGGCAGCATAAGAGGGATCGTAGATTGCTTGAATGTTAATAACACTCTCCAATCAGGGGGAGTGGCGGGGAGTTTCATTGTTTGCTCGAGGTCCACAAAATATGGCTCCGTATTAGGGTTACCAGGTCCTTACCGTGTTCTGGCAGGGACTCCAGTCTTCTTCCTGGTGTCTTCTGGCATGTGTGTGAGGCAACAGAAGTGACATCATCATGCAGGGCCCTGCTCCCAAGCAGCCCCATCCACACCCGACATGCCTGGCACAATGACATCACCTGGAGATGATGTCATTGCTCAAGGCATGCCACATGGGGGAAGCTCTAGCATTTGTGGGAAACTCTATGGTTACCATACAGTTTTCCCACAGATGCTAGAGCAGGGGTGGCCAACCTTGCTTAACGTAAGAGCCACATAGAATAAACGTCAGATGTCTGAGAGCCGCAAGACAGGAACAAATATCACACACACGTTTTTATTTTTAAAAATATGCAAATTTGCTTTTTATTAACGTTAAATGGGACTGCCAAAAATAAAAACAAACGAGGAAAACCGGTTATTGATAATGATATTACTTGTTTGCTAATGATATTGAGAGAGATGGAAAGAAAGAGAGAGAGAGAAACTAGGAAAGCAAATAGATGGGAGGGAGGAGGGAAGGAAGGAAGGAAGGAAGGAAGGGAGGGAGAAAGGGAGAAAAAGCATGCCTCCCCTTTGCTTCCCCAGCCGCCCTGCCGGGAGCCGCACAATATGTGTGAAAGAGCCGCATGCGGCTCCCGAGCCACAGGTTGGCCACCCCTGTGCTAGAGCATCCCCTGCACAATGTGCCCTGTGTGATGATGTCACCTCTGGGTGACGCCACTGCACTGGGCACACTGGGCATGGATGAGGCTGCTCAGGGGCAGGGCTCCCCCACCAGCCAGCTGTGGATTGGGGGCTTCAAAAGGGGAGGGAGACCTCTGCCCCTATCAGGGAGAATGGCAACCCTACTCTATACAGAGCAGCTGGCTCAGTGAACAGGTGATTTCTCTTCTGTACACCCAATGACCATGATTTAGAGAGTTCCGAGCAATTAGCAATACTATTTGCAGGGTTAAACTGTCTGTTGCCCTTGTAGTTAGCTGCCCTTGTTTGTTAACTTGAGATATGAGAGTAGCTGAAGGCAATCCTCCCCTTCTCTGCATTTTTGTTGAGGAGGTGATGGTTGTGTTCAGTAGTCTCTCACTGATTGCACCTGGCTTTCCAAATTCATTTAACACATCTCATAGGGCATCCAGTTTGGTTGAGATTTTGTTAAGTTGTTGGAAACTAGCTCCCACAGTGTCTACAGTGAGTAAACACTGGTCCCCTGCAAACTTTAGCATCTTTGAGTGTTTCTCCCACATTTTCTCCCAGAGCTACCATATCTAAGTTAATGGTCCTTAAATTAGCTGCCAGGTGGCAAACAGCTTCTTCCCTTCAGCCCCTGCTGTGTCATCCTCATAGGGGTGTGGCACTTCAGTACTTGGTTCTCTTGGTGCATCCCTATCTTTAGCTCTTGTATTAGGAGAGGGAAAAGATATTCCACTCGCCAATTCTTCCCAGAATGAGTCATCTGAACACAACTGTTTTGCTGACTTGGGGGCGGGGGGGAGGCATTAGAGGCTGGTGGTGAATCAGAGTTCCTCCTGAATCTTTTCTTATATTTCTTCATCCCCCCCCCCCCCCGCTTTCTTTCCTTCTTTTACTCCTCCTATCCTGTGAGTTAGAGTTATTCCACAGCTTCTAATCAGTTTGTCTTGCTGCTGACTTTGGCTGGTTTATACTTAACAAATAGACTTAATTAATGCTGGTTTTTCTTTTGGTTTTTCCTCCAGCTATCTTCAGAGTACTCCAGGGTGATATAATTGTCCTTATGTTATCTTGCTGGCACTGGACTGCAGTATGTTCAAAGAGAATATTTTGTATTATAAATTAAAAGAGAAAGCCTCTCCTGCTCTGTCACCATCTTGATCATTCATTTTTCTGGCAAAAATGATAATGGATGGTCTTGACAGGCTGGAAAACTGGGCTAAAACAAATAACATGAATTTTAACTGGGATAAATGCAGAGGTCTGTTGGGGCCGGGGTGTGCCAGGGCACCGCTCCGGAAGAGAGGAGCATGGGGGGCGGGCACATAACCAAGCCCCGCCCCCTGCTACCAGCAGCCCTCAATGAGCCACGAGGAGGCAGAAGGTAAGTTTCTGCCGCCTCTCTCGGACCCAGCGCCAGGCCTCAGAGAGGTCTGCCGAGGCTGGGAACACCCCCCGCCCCGCTCACTTTCCCCGGCCTGTGCTTAGGCATGGAGCTAGAGGAAAGCATCCCCCCCCCCCACCGCTCACTTTTCCCGCCCTGCGCTCCCTCTAACCTGTGGAGTCTTGTGAGCAAAAATTCACTTTGTGAGCTACTGGCATTAAAGTTGTGAACCAGCAATTTGGCTGCTGCATAAATTAGTTTGCTCTGGAGGCATCCTTCCAGCTGAGACAAAAACGTGTGAGCCAAAGGGTAAAAAACTGTGAGCTAGCTCACACTAACTCAGCTTAGAGGGAACACTGGCATGAACACCTCAGTGGTGGCTGAGACTCCAGGAGACTTGGTTCCATCTTGCCTCCCCTTGCTTGATGCAGCCCTGCTTGAATCTGGGGTGCAGCTGGCCTGAGATTGTTACCTATTTTTTTTTTGTAGCAGTACCAGGTTTTAATTTCATCATATCATGATGAAACTTGTTAGTCTTGAGCCCCGTAATGTGTTAGAGACCAACAAGTTTTTTTGGGCTATAAGCTTTTAAGAGTCTTTTTAAGAGAAAACTCAGCCGCATAATTATAGGATGGCGGAGACTTGTCTTGGCAGTAGTATGTGTGAAAAGGATTTAGTGGACTTAGTAGACCAGACACTGAACATGAGTCAGCAGTGTGATGCCAGAGCTAAAAAGGCAAAAGTGATTTGGGGCTGTATCAATAGGAGTATTCTATCCAGATCATATGAAGTGATTGTATCTCTCTGTTCTGCTCTGGTTAGACCTCACCTAGAGTACTGTGTTCAGTTTGGGGCACCACAATTCAAGAAGGATATAGACAAGCTGGAATGTGTCCAGAGGAGGGCAATGAAGATGATGAGGGGTCTGGAGACCAAGTCCTATGAGGAAAGGTTGAAAGAGCTGGGTATGTTTTGCCTGGAGAGGAGACGAATAGGAGGTGATATGATAACCATCTTCAAGTACTTAAAGGGCTGTCATATAGAGGATGATGCAGAGTTATTTTCTGTTGCCCCAGAAGGTTGGACCAATATCAACAGGTTGGAATTAAATCAAAAGAGTTTTCAGCTAGGAGGAACTTTCTGACAGAGCGGTTCCTCAGTGGAACAGGCTTCCTCCTTGGGAGGTGGTGGGCTCGCCTTCTTTAGAGGTTTTCAAGCAAAGGATAGCTGGCAATCTGACAGCAATGCTGATTCTGTAAACTTAGACAGAATATGAAAGGGAGGGCAGGACGGGTTGCATCAGCGCTTATTTCTTGTGGCCCTTTCTTACATGCCCAGGGAAATGCTGATTGCCATGTTGGAGTCAGGAAACAATTGTTCTCCAGACCAGTTTGGCTGGAGATCCTGAAGGTTTTTTGTTTGTTTGTTTGTTTGTTTTTTGCTCTCTTCTGGGCATGGGGCAATGGTCACTGGGTGTGGGTAGGCAGAAGGTATTTGTGAATTGTGCAGGGGGTTGGACTGGATGACCCTGGAGGTCCCTTCCAACTCTATGATTCTATGAACTCCACCCCCATGGGGGGTCTAGCAACCATCCAATCATAACCCACTTCACTTACCCTTCCAGCCCCTGCCCCCTCTCATAGTCCACAGGCCTTTATTTTAGATCACAGCAACATACATTTAAAATTCCACATTAAAACATAGAAGTAAAACACACACACATACAGTATTTACATGTCAAAACACCAGAATTACTATCCAAAGCACCGGGGCAATCTCAGCTAAATCAGACAGGCTGTCTTAACTCGAGCAGTGTCTCCAGGGACCATGCAGAAGTTCAAAGCAGGCATTCCGGACACAAATGCAATCAGTGCCTTTGATCACTTCCTAGAAGAATTAATCAGGCAGCTGCGGTTTTTGTTGCAATCCTGAAAAAAAACTCTGTTTGAATTTCTTTTTCCTGCAATTTTTGTAGCTTGATTCTAGGCATGGTTAATCATAAGTAAGGCGGCTTGGTGTGATATGTAAGGCGGCTTGGCGCGATATGGTTTCATCTCTAATTGAACCAGTTTAAAGTGTTGCAGGGCATATCAGCCACACAGCACACCCTGCTGTGGGTAACCAATGGAGACATCCCGTGGTAAAGCATCCACATTATTGTAGCACCTCAGCCACGGAGCGCACTGCCAAAAAATCCCAACATTCATGTGCATGCATAAGTGTCATGCATATGTGCACTTGTGCTCATTCACATGCACACACATACACATATAAGCAATTAAAAAAAAAACCCTCCCTAGTGGCAGAATGGATCTGCATGTTCAGACTGCCAAATCTGTTCTGTGCGCGCTCCCCTGCATTCAGACATCCGGCCAAGTGCAATGATTGCACGGGGAACCAAAAACACCAGTTGTGATGTGGTGCCTTTTTAACCCAGCTCCAAGTTACCCTATGAGGGATAAGCATGGCTGGGGAATGCCTGACAAATGTGGCTGTCTGACTGCGCCCATTTGATCTGGAGGGGAGAAGTGGCTGTGTCGGGCTGAACTGCTCATGTGGTCACAGCCTAAGACCCACTTGGAACTGTGAACAGCTGCCCCTGCTCCTGTAGCAGCCTGTCTTGGAGAAACAAAGCTTTTCTGGGCATAGAGCTGAAACGTTGGTCCAAGTGCTGTTGGCTTGATTTCCTTGAGTAGAACTGCAGGGGAAGGGTCATGAGAATTTTCAAGGATTTTGTGGTTTGCTTGTTAATGTATTTGTTGGGACTGCAATGTTAGGCTGCAGTCACACATCACGGGTTTTGTTTCTTCCGGGGTGGGGGAGGCACCCTTCCTGTGTTAGGGCTTTTTGCCCAGTATTAGAGAAATTCAGGGCTTTTTCCCACTCACATTGTGCCGGCGTTCTGCCTCCGTTTGTCCCGGCGCTGGGTGTCAATTTCACACCCTTTGCTGCGGGGCGTGTGTTAATACGGGGCTTCGCGTCATTTTCTCCGCGCATTCGGTAAACCTTTTTTTTTAGGTTTACCGAAGGCGCGGAGAAAATGGTGCGAAGCCCCGTATTAACACACGCGCCGCAGCAAAGGGTGTGAAATTGACACCCAGCGCCGGGACAAACGGAGGCAGTATGCCGGCACAATGTGAGTGGGAAAAAGCCCTCAGAGTTATGGATCTTGCTTCTGGAAAGAAGAGATTGCTTCCTCTAATTTAAAAGTATTTATTTTCTAAAGGGAAGGGAATATGGGATTAGCTACAAATAAACAAACATGCTTTCTAAAGAGCAGCATTGCTCTGGTCTACACTCTAAGACATTCTACAACAGAGTGAGACAGAATGGCGATTCTGTCCTCCTTCCTGACCTCCAGGACAGGTCACCTGTGGAACAACCAATTAGAAATACAGTCGTCTAGTAGCTTCAGGGGCTTTACATCAGTTGGTCAGCTCCCAGGTTTCTTCTCCGGGTCAAGCTGCAAAACACTGAGATACACAAGTTAACCCTATAATTGCTGGAAGTTAAGTTTTGGTCTAGGCACATATTTCTAACATCCTGCTCACAGGAGAGTGCTCTAAACCCCCCTCTGCCACCACCGCTGCCGCCACCCGCCACCACCAGCTGCTGGTGGACTGTTAACATTTTAAAAATATTTTTTAACATTTTTTAAGTTTACATTTTTTCTCACCATAGAGAACAATGGAGGGGATGGGACAAGCTCGTAGAATTGGGGGCCCGTAGAATTGGACCCCCGGTCCAATCTTCTTGAAACGTGGTGGGTATTTCGAGGAGAGGCCCCAGCAGCTACCCTGCAAGTTTGGAGCCTCTCCCTCAAACCCCCTTTCCTCCAGCCCCTCATATACCCTATGAGTTTTTGCCATTGATTTCAATGGCCCATAGGGTATAATGGGGCTGAAACTGACATTCCCTTTCTGACACACTTCCGGTGATGTCAAGGGACGTGGCATATGCTAATGAGGTATGCTAATGAGCTCCTGCACCTCTTTTTCTACGAAAGGACCCCTGGGAGCAGGAATGCTGTGAACAGGAGATTAAAGAGCGAGAGGAAACAGCTCTAAATCGCGCTGTAATGCCAAATGTGACCGTGGCCTTAGAGGCAGGAGAGGAAGGGCAGAAACTATTTAACGCTTCCCTACAGGGCTGGCCCAAATAATGCTGCTATAGGTCAGGAGTCCCCAAAACGATAGGTCAGGAGTCCGCCACACTGTACCTGGATTCCAAAGGTGCCTGCAGGCTCAAAAAGACTGGGGACCCCTGCCCTAGGCAAATGATTTTGCGGCCCTCTTGCACTGTGGGGAAGCTGGTACCTGCCCTTCTCCCCCCCCCCCCCCCACATACCATGGGGAAGCTGCCACTACACATCCTTCCCCCGCACTGTGATGAAACTGCCCTCACTTACACTGTATTCACTGGGGCTAGGCTGTGGCTTGCTTTGGGGCCATGCCTCCCAACAGAAGCAGACTGGAAGGTAAACATGGCTCTGGAAAGCCGCTGCCCCCACCTACAGTGGAGAAAAGGAGGGAGGGAAGGAACAGGCTCAGTGTGGCCACCCAGTGGGGGAAGAAGGAGGAGGAGGAGGAGGAGATTGGATTTATACCCCACCCTTCACTACCTGAAGGAGTCCCAGAGCAGATGACAATCTCCTTTCCCTCCCCTCACCACAACAGACATCCTGTGAGGTAGGTGGGGCTGTGAGAGCTCTTTCAAGAATTGCCCTTGAGGGAACAGCTCTGAGAGAACTTGTGACTGACCCAAGGTCACACCAGCAGCTGCATGTGGAGAAGTTCTCCCAGATTAGAGTCCACGCTCCTAACCATCATGGGCAGGGCGTGACAGGCCTGGCTTTGGCGCCCATTGATCACCGGCACCTTCTGCAATTGCCTAGGTGCACCAAATGGATGGACCAGCCCCCCCCCCCCCCCCCCAGTGGCTTAGCTCTGAACCCTGCTGGGGGGGAAAGGCAGGCAGTTTTTCTCTAGCAGGAGTAAAAGCAGCTTAGATGTGCATATTTTTAGGTGAAGTGTTAAAAAGCCTGTCCAGCCTCCCTTCTCCTCCAGGAAATCAGTCTTAGCATTTGCAATCTGCATTTTAATGATTGTGGAGTCCCATGTCAGCAAGCAGGGCAGCACTTGCTAGAGTCCTGGTAGCTGAGGTAGCTACGGTTGCCAGGTCCCACCCCCCATCCACCAGCAGGGGTGTGGGGGGAAGGGTTGCCAGCTCCAGGCTGGGAAATTCCTGGAGGTTTGGGGGGTGGAGCCTGGGGAGAACAGGGACCTCAGTGGGGCACAATGCCATAGAGAGCCCACCCTCCAGAGCATCCCTTTTCTCCAGGGGAAACTGATCTTTGTAGTCTGGAGATGAGCTGTAATTCCGGGGGATCCCCAGGTCCCACCTGGAGTCTGGCGTCCTTATGGGTTACACACAGGGATACACACTGTTATACCCTAAAAGGATTTCTTTTCAAAATAATAAGAATTGTGTGCCCTTAGGGAAACCCACTTCTGAATGAGCCGCAGTCCCATACCTTATTAAAAGGAGAGCTGCCCAGATAACAAATTCGTTCAGAGTTGCAACAGCCACCACCCTTTGGGAGGACATCTAATTCTGTGGCTTTTCTGTAGAAAGAGTAATGGTAATTGAACCATCCAGTCACATGTCATGCAGGGGCAGCTGAATTATTCTTCCTTGAAGAAGGCTGGCTAGGCCAGACTGGGTATTTAACAGTCAGCCTCCTCACAGGGGCTTTTAATTATTGAATTTATTATCTTGTGGAATGCTGATCTCTCTCACAGCACACCATTTGGTAATTATGGAACTGGCTGTATATAATTTAGTACTGGCTCCTGTGCCTTTCACAAAACCCTGGCATGCGGGATGCAACAGCACATTACATAAAGTTGCCAACCTGCTACTGGTGACTGCTGGGAGATTCTCAGGGGTGGAGCCCTGCTAAACTGCATTACCAATGCCATGATGTCATTTCCTAATAAACTCCCAGAAATGACATCACAGGTCCCCTGTGAGGCAAAGGACCCTAATTTGTCCTCATGGGTTAACATGAATATTAGAAGGCCTAGTCTGGCTCTCGGGTGTTCATGAGCTTTGGGTCCCTGCAGTTACCATCCTTATCTCTTTCAAGGCCGGACTCAAGAATGTGGTATAGGGTTGCCAAGTCCGGGCTGGAAAATACCTGGGGATTTTGGGGGTGGAGCCAGGAGAAAGTGGAGTTTGGGGAGGGGAGGGGCCTCACAATGGTACAATGTCATAGAGTCCACCCTTCAAAGCAGCCATTATCTCCAGGGGAGCTGATCTCTGTCAGCTGAAGATCAGTTGTAAAAGCGGGAGAGCCCCAGGCCCCACCTGGAGGCTGGCAACCCTAATGTGGTAACTGATTAATTGTGAGAACCTGTGCTCAGTTGTATAACCAGATGGGAGGGGGGAATTAGGAGCAGTTGCTAACATCCACTGGAAAGTTCCTCAGCAGAATCCCTGATTGGACCAAAGGGACCACCAATGCCATAGAGTAGAAAGCTATAATAAGAGTATAGACCAATAAGATGAGAACCAACAAGTCAGGCCTTTATTGTCTTAATGGTCTTTCAGGAACACTTGCTTTGTTAGGGATACCAGGGGACTGGGGTTGGGACTTATTATACATTATTCAAACAGAATAGAAATGGCAGGCACCAATCAGTGTAAAATCATGAAGCGCGAAAATTCCCAAACCGTTGCATTCCCATGGAAAAAAGGCGCGCAAGCCAATTATAATCCCCCCCATGCTCCTGTGTACAATTCTACTTGCATTCCCACACAAAGACACCTGGAAGAGCAGAGAGTGAGACAGCTCAAGGTTAACTGGCAACAACAGCGATAAGCAGGGCCTGCAAAGGAAAATGGCAAAACGGGGTGGGAGGGGGAAGGAACTCGGCTGCCAGTCTCCTGACTGGAGGACCTGTGAATGCAAGCAGTAGCAAAACCAAAACATGACAGGCAGGGGTCCTTTCGTAAAAAAAGAGGTGCAGGAGCTCATTAGCATAACTTATTTGCATATGCCACACCCCCTGACGTCACCGGAAGTGTCAAAAGGCCACACATCCCTGACGTCATGGGCAGTGTGTCAGAAGGCAAGAAGGAAGGGAGTGAGGGAGGGGGAAGGAAGGAAGGAAAGAAAGGAACAGGAAGGAAGGTAGGTAGGTAGGTGGGGGAGAGAGAGAGAGAAAAAAAAGAAAGAAAGAAAGAAAGAAAGAAAGGAAGGAAGGAAGGAAGGAAGGAAGAAAGAAAGAAAGAAAGAAAGAAAGAAAGAAAGAAAGAAAGAAAGAAAGAAAGAAAGAAAGAAAGAAAGAAAGGAAGGGAGGGAGGGAGGGAGGGAGGAAGGGAGGGAGGGAGGGAGGGGGAAGGAAGAAAGGAAGGAAGGAGGGAGGAAGAAAGGGGGGAAGGAAGGAAGAAAGAAAAGAACAGTAAGGTAGGTAGGTAGTTGGGGGAGAGAGAGAGAAGAAAGGAAGGAAGGGGGGATAAAGGGGGGAAGGAATGAACAGGAAGGTAGGTAGGTAGGTGGGGGGAGAGAGAGAGAAGAAAGGAAGGAAGGGGGGAGAAAGGGAGGAAGGGGGAAGGAAGGAACAGGAAGGTAGGTAGGTAGGTGGGGGGAGAGAGAGAGAAGGAAGGAAGGAAGGAAGGAGGGAGGAAGGGAGAGGGGAAGGAATGGGGAAAGGAAGGAACAGGAAGGTAGGTAGGTAGGTGGGGGAGAGAGAGAAGGAAGGAAGGAAGGGGGGCGCTTCTCCCCCCACTGCAGCTGGGGTTTCCCTCCCCCCCTTGCTTGGGCCTGAGTGGCATTAAGCCACTCAGGCCTGGCTTCTCCCTCCCTTGCGCCCTGGGAAAGCTCAGTGGGGGAGGGAGGGGGGTTGCTCCCAGGGCCGGCGGCGCTTGCCGCAGCCCGGGAAGGTGAATGGGGGGGCGGGAAGGATGGGCGGTGGCCCGGGAAGGGTGAACGGGGGAGGCTTTCTTCCAGGGGGCGGGGCTTTGTTATGTGCCCTCCCCCCGGCCCCTTCTCTCCTGGAGTGGCGCTCCGGCGCGCCCTGGCCCCAACGGAGCCCTGATGACAGGGAACCTGACAGAGAGTCATGTTAATGCCAATGCTAGTATGCTTCATCATGATGGATTGCCTCATATAGAAGGCTTTAATGCTACTGCTTGGAAGAAGACTTGCTATTAGGTATGCAGCACATGAGATAGAAAAGTTAGCTTCTTTGTTTTCTTGTTGAGATTGTACTGTGTAGTGAATTCTTTCGATCATTTAATAAATCTTTATATGTGCTTTTAAGGCCTGGTTTTCTTGTGTGCTTCCAACCTTGAGGACCCATAAGTCTGGGAAATTGTCCAGGGGTTCCACACAAGGGACCAGGAGGAATAACCCAGGGGGACCTGGGCTCAAGTCTCTGGAATCCCTCCTCCTGTATGGCTCTAAGAATTTCAGTGATCATAGAGGTCACTGGAATTCCTAGAATGTTAGAGGGGACTGTGATGTCACTTCAATGTTTTTTGATCGGGATTGACATCTTGGTTCTCTTTCATTCTGTTCTGCTACAGAATGGATTGGCAGTGGGACCTTGGGTACAGCAGAAGAAGATTGCCCACCACAACCTGGCACCTGGCAACCCTAAATTCATTGTGTGCAAATTAAAAAATGGGAAATTGTGTCTGAAGCTGAGGGAGGAGAATGAGCTATGAATCAGGCAACAGGGTTTAATCTCCTCTCTCCCAGAAACTCTCTAGGTAATCATTAGGTGGCAAATGGCACTCTTTAGGAGCTCAAGATCACAATCTCCTTCCCGAGGGGATTTAACCCTTCAAACTTCCTGTGATGGATTGCACAGAAAAGCAGGTTTTAAAATGCTGCTATTTCAGAGAGACTGGGAGATCCAGGAGTTAATCTGCCCTGGAGTTAATCTGCCCTGGAGTGGAGAGCTTGTGTGACTGGCCGCTCTTCACACTCTTTGACTGGCCGGCATCAGCTGAGTGCAAGTTTAACGTCACCTGTTCTGGAGGGGAAAGGGTTTTCCATCTTTGGTCTTCTGACAGAGGAAGGGATAACTGGAGTCAGTGTTCCGACAGAGTTAGTACAGAGAAGAGACAATCCTCCTTTGCCCAGCAGTATTAGAACTACTCTGAGGGAGAATTGTGATTCTGAGTCAGGAAGGAAGGAAGACAGACTTACACAGACAACAGATGTTTGGTAAGGGTGACTGGGTTGTTAGGCTGTAACTCCCAATCAAGCCAAACAGAAAAGGGTTATTGCTTCTTAAGGAAAAGAAGAATAATTCCTGCCAATAAAAAGGGGTTGTGCTCTGAGGAGACCCCGGGTCTGTGGTAAAGGGAATAAGCTTTAGATACCTCAGGAGTTAGTGGAAAGCTACAATTTTCTGAAGGGAGGAATGAGATTTTCTAAGGGGAGAAATCTAGAAACTCTAAGAAAGATTCTGTATAATTGCTGTTGTATAATAAGGAAAGTACTTAGGGCTGCCAAGTCAGCCTGGGGGGCGGGGGATCCCCCGCTATAGGGGTTCCCGATCCGCCGGCCAGCATTCCGCTGGGGGGAACCCCACCCCAGAAGTCATCCAGTGAGGACGACTTCCCCCGTGTAATGACGTCACCCGGAGGTGACGTCATCACGTTGGGGGTGTTGCCAGGGCAAATCCCCCAACGTGATGACGTCACCTCCGGGTGATATCATTATGTTGCTGTGGCGCGCGCGCAAAGCGCATGCGCCAGAAGAGCTCCCGAGGGGAGAACAACTCCCCCCTGCTGGTAAGTCGCCGGTACTTGGCAGCCCTAAAAGTACCTCTCACAGAAAAGAACTAGAAATCTCTGAAAAGAAGCTACAATACTCTCTTGTAGGTTTAAAGTTTTCAGTTCTGTACATATTATGCAGTTCTACCTCAGAATTTCCAAGCCTTGACTTCTCAAGACAGCTCCTGTATTTCCCTCAAGTTCCTGTGCTGGGTCAGAAGCCTAATCAAATATCTACAATAGGGTGGGAGAGTTTAGTCTTTTAAGACAAAGAAGAAATACATGCTACTTGGGGACAACTCAGTCACTGAGGGGAAGAAAAATTTTGGTGAGAAAATCTGCCTGAGACTTGGGAAGTGGCAGGGGTCTGTCATACCTCCATTCTGCGGGTGGCACTTCCCATTTAAAAAGGGGGAAAGAACCCTGTAATTTTTAAAAGGATTCGTCTTTTCTCCTTTATGAATCTAATAAATTCTGTTTCAGATAGTGAATTTGAGTGGCAGTTGAAGGATTAAAACCCCTCTTGCTTCCCTGCACTGCCCTGGGGCAAACTGAGGTTTCAAGAGCCTGCATATTTTCACTGTAAAGATAGAACCAAAAAATCTGCTCTGTTTGAGCCTTAAGTAGTAACTTCTGTTCTGTAATACTGGCATAGTGGTTCTGGCTTGTTTTACAGGATTAGTAGAAGGATTAAAAAAAAATGAGAAGTGCTTTGATAGAATGGCATTTTTAAAAAATACACACCAGTAACACAGTCCACAAGTGTCATCTTGCTGCTCTTTCATTATGAGCTGTGGAATGTATGTTCCTTTTTGCTCCCCGTTGGTTTGTCACATTTATTAATTTGTAAACAAGGAGAATTCACTGCTTGCAGCTGGTCCAGATTGTATTTAATGGAGCATCACCACTGTCCCAGCATGGAAATACAGGTGTGCAACATCTGGCCATCTCCCACCTCATCAAAGGAAGTGTTCTGCTCATTTCATCCTCCCCCTGCATACGTTATTTTTCCTGTTCAATTTACTGTGTGAGAGAAAGACATGTTTATGCTGAATATGGTTCACTTTTCCTAATGGTTTTGGCAACCTGGAACATCTGTTATGGTGGTATCAAGTGGTGCTGTCAAGTCTGAAATATGTCAAGATTGATCTAGCCTAGGTCATCCAGGTCAGGGGAATGAAGGCAGATTTCCATTGAGGGTGCAAAGTCAAGTCACAATTGACTTATGGTTCTGTAGGGTTTTCTTTCTTTTTTTTGTAAGAAATGTTTATTATTTTCAAACATTCTAATACATTTTTCTTATACAAACCCTTTTTCAATTATTATGTCCATTTGCTTGTTCTATTGTATAATCTTGTTATCATCTTATATTGGTGGTTTCCCACCACATCTGAAGCATGAAACCTTTTCAATTTTAACCATTCTTTAAATGTATATATATGTTTTTACACTCCTGGTAACGACATAAACAGCTTAAAAAAAATATGCATCTTATAAATTCTTATTTTCTTATATAGTTCTAAAATTATCCTCGTTAGCTAACTACCATTTATACATTCAAATATCTCTTTTTAAAATTATGTCCAAGTATAAATGTAATTTTTCATATCCCAATATTGTTCAACATATTCTTTCAAATCTTTCCAGTCTTCCAAAAAAGTCTCTGAGTACAGATTATTCAATTTTCTCGTCCATTTATCCATTCCAGCCATATACAACAGTTTTTTCAGCCACTCCCACACCTCCGGTATTTTTTCACTTTTCCAATTTTGCGCGTATGTCATTCTTGCTGTTGTAATCATATACCATATTAATGTCCTTTTTTTTACATTTATCTCCTCTAGTTTAAGTCCAAGCAGTAACAATTCCGGCAATTTCTTAAATGTACATTTCAAAAAAATTTCCATTTCTGTATGTATCATAGACCGATAAGTCTTTGCTTTATCACATGTCCACCACATATGGTAAAAAGAACCTTCTTTTTTTTTACATTTCCAACATTTGTTTGACATACTTTGGCCGAGGACAGACTGGCAATCTAAAGCGGGGCAGGCACGCTTCGCAAACGGAAGAAAGGAGCACGTTCAGACATGCGCATCTGTCTGTCGGCTCCGTTTCGTATTTACCCGTCTCCCAGTCGCTTTCCTTCCGCTTTAACAGGACACCGGTTTTACCCGGTGTTCAGGGGCCTTCCTCTGCATGCCTCCTGCTTCCAAACAGTGTGAACTGGAAGAAGCGGGAGGCATCCGGAGGAAGTGTGAACGCACCGGCAAAAAGTTATGCGCACATGCGAAACACATCAAAGGAAAACAAAAAAAAGCATGGCTTTTGCACACATGCGAAACACATCAAAGGAAAACAAAAAAAAGCACGGCGGCACGCGCAAGCCGTGCGCGCTGGCTACGCAGCAGTCTGAACGCTCCGTGGCAGTCTGAACGCTCCGTATTGCCGCTGATCCGCATTGCTCTGGCCAGTGTGAACGGCCAGCTCCGTGGGGTTTTCCCCCCGCTCCAGTTCCCTCCGCTTTGCCTCCGCTTTAGATTGCCAGTCTGTCCTCGGCCTTTGATTAATATTTGCAATTTTTTTTGACGTCTTATACCATCTATACATCATTTTAAAACAGTTTTCTTTTAGATTATAACATGTAGAAATACTCATGGCATTTTTCCATAGAAATTCTCAAGATGACATTTCAATATCTTTGTTAAAATTTATCGCCCATTTTACCATTTGTTCTTTAACCATTTCATCTGCATTGAACCATTTTAGCAAGATTTTATACATTTTAGAAATCATTTTTTTCCCTCCTTCCTCCCAAATTTGTTCAATTTCATTGTTTTTTTCTCTAAAACCAGATTTTTTATCACTCTTATAAATATCATACAATTGTCTGTACCTCAACCAACCATAGTCAAAGTCTATCAAATGTTGCTCCTTCAATACGAAGTCCTTGCCTTGTCTTATTAATAAGTCTCTATATTTCAGCCAGTCCTGACCTTTATAGTACGATGATGGATTTAACACTTCTGCTGGTACTATCCACATAGGTATTTCCTCTGGGAAAAAGTTCTTGTATCTTGTCCATGTATCCATTAATGTCCATCTCAAGTAATGGTGTTTAAACATATTGTCCATTTTTGTTTTGCCATAATACAAATAAGCGTGCCAACCAAACCTACAATCATGGCCTTCTAGGGCTAGTAGTTTTCTATCTTGCAACGTAGCCCAGGTCCCTATCCAGGTCAAACATACCGCATCATGATATAACCTTAAATTTGGTAACTGAAAACCACTTCTTTCTTTGGCGTCACACATTATTTTCATCTTAATCCTTGGTTTTTTCCCTCCCCATACAAACTTAGACAGTTCTTTCTGCCAGTATTTAAATGCTTTTACATCTTTCACAATCGGAATAGTCTGAAACAAAAACATTAGTCATGGTAATACATTCATTTTGACCGTAGCAATCCTCCCCAACAATGACAAATTTAATACATTCCACTTTTTAATGTCTTGCATAATTTGCTGCCATAACTTTTCATAATTATTTTTATAGAGATCAATATTTTTCATTGTTAATTCAACACCTAAATATTTTGTCTTTTTCACCACCTCACATTTTATGAGTTCCTGTAGTTTAACCTGTTTTTAATTTGACATGTTTTTTCACATCACTTTGGATTTATTCTTATTTATATAAAAGCCAGCCAAATCACCAAACTCTTTTACTTTTTGCAACAGATATGGTAGTGTAGTCATAGGCTCTTCTACTATAAACATCACATCATCGGCAAAGGCTCTATATTTAAAAGAAAAACCTTTTAGTGTTAAGCCTTTAATTTCTTTTGTCTTCTTTCAAATTTAACAATAAAACTTCTAATATCCAAATGAATAACAATGGTGAGAGCAGGCATCCTTGTCTTGTTCCTTTTTCAATCTTGAAATAATCCGTCTTTTCGGTGTTAATTATAAGAGAAGATTTCTGTTCTTTATAAATTGATTTAATGAGGTTTAACATATAATCTCCAATCTCAAGTTGTTCAAAGACCTCAAACATAAAATCCCAATTTAAATTGTCAAACGCTTTTTCCGCATCCAAGAAAAAAAAGCCCACTTCCCTTTCTGGGTGCTTGTCATAGTACTCTATCGTATCTATCACTGCTCTTAGGTTATCCCTTATTAGACGATTGGGTAAAAACCCTGCTTGTTCTGTTTGTATAGTCTCTTTAAGATGTTCTTTTAACCTTTCTGCTATAATCTTAGCAAAAATTTTATAGTCATTATTTAGCAGAGAAATTGGTCTGTAGTTCTTTACATTGGTTAGATCCTGACCTTCTTTTGGGATAAGTGAAATAGTTGCTTCTTTCCAAGTTTCTGGGACCTCACCTGTAGCTCCTATATCATTCATTAATAATAGTAACACTGGTGAGATCGACTCTTGCAGTGATTTGTAAAACTTCACCGTAAATCCATCCGGACCCGGAGCTTTACCTAATTTTGCTTCGTTTATTACATTTTTAATTTCTTGTAGTGATATAGGATTATTAAACAGTTCTTTAATTTTTCCTGTTGGTTTTGGAAGTTTCAATGTTTATAAATATTCTTTAATCCCTCTTCTATCTTTTTTTCCCTCTGAAAAAGTTTTGCATAGTATTTAAAAAACTCTCTCATTATTCCTTTGTTGTCTATTATCTCTGTATTGTCCCGTATCACTTTTGTAATAAATTTATTTTCACGTTTTTTCTTTAACTGCCATGCCAAATATTTTCCAGGTTTATTTGCGCCTTCAAATGACTTTTGTTGAAGTTTTTTTAAGTTCCAGTAAGTCTCTTGGTTCAAAATAGCTTTTATTTGGTCTTGTAACATCCAGATCTCCTTTTGCAGTTTCTTTTTCCCTGGTCTTTTCTTCAGTTCATTTTCTTTTGTTTTAATGGCTTGCATAATATTATCATATTGTTCTCTTTTCTTTTTGTTTTCCTTGGTATTTAATGATATCAATAATCCTCTCATCACTGCTTTGTATGCATCCCATACAAATTTGAAGTTTAGTCCCTTTTTGCATATTTGCTTGAAAATATAGATCAGTCTCTTCTTGTAGTTTTTTAAATTTCTCTTGGTTATCTAGTAGGTCCTCATTTAGTCTCCATCTCCCTTGTCTTCTTCCATGGCCAGAAATCCATATATTAGGGTTGTGGTCCGAAATTATTTTAGGTAAAATTTCTATTTTTTTTGTCATCAACGCTAAATTAGTTGTCATCCAAATCATATCAATTCTTGAATGCGAATCATGTCTGTTAGAATAAAAAGTAAAGTCTTTTCCTTGTGGATTTACTTTCCTCCAGACATCTTCTAACTTTTCTTGTTTTATCAATTTAAAAAAAGTTTTTGGTAATTTCCCCAATACTTCGTCTTTACTCTTGGATCGCCTATCTATCTTATTGTTGACAGTTCCATTAAAGTTCCCTAACATAATAGTTTGATCGTAGTTTACATTATCAAATTCAGCTTGTAATTCTTTAAAAAAAAATTCTTTAGCTCCATTGGGAGCATAAATGTTTACAATTAAGGTTTTCTTTCCTTGTACAGAAATTTCAATAGCCAAATATCTTCCTTCTTTATCTTTAAATATTTCTTTAGGTTCCAATTCTTTTTTGACATATGTTACAACACCATTTTTTTTATTACCTGCCAGTGAGAAAAATTCTTCCCCCAGTTTTTTCCTAATTACATATTTATAGTCTTGTTTCTTAAGATGTGCCTCTTGTATACAAATCACGTTACATTTTTGTTTTTCCAGGAAATGTCCTACCATTCTACGTTTCTGGGGTGAATTAAGTCCATTTACATTCCAGGAAAGTACTTTGTAATCCATCATGTTATAGCGTTAAATATCTCCAAACTCTTCCTTATTTTCTGCAATAAATGCATACATCTCTCCTGAATTTTTAATCACCTCTGGTGCTGTCATGGTAAAAACTTAGTCCTTGTGGTATTTCCCAACGGAATCTAATTTTTTTCTCTTTCAGTTTATCAATCAAGCGCTTAAATTTTTTCCTGTCTTGTAGTACTGCTCTAGGTAGCTCTTTCATTACAATTATTTTTTTTCCAGCCATTTCAAAAGTATCTGTAAAACATTTCTTGTAGATTTGTTCTTTTGTCCTCTTCATTGTGAATTGGACTACTACATCTCTTGGTATATTTTTATCTCTTGCATATGCTGAATTGACTCTGTAAACAAGGTCCATATGTTCTTTAATGATTTCCTCTTCTTCTTGTAAAAATTCCGCTAATGCCTCCTGCATTTTTGTAAAAATATCTTCACCTAAACTTTCATCAATCCCTCTAAATCTCAGATAGTTTTGCATATCTCTGTAGTGCATCATCTTTTCCACTCTGTCATTGTCTTTTGTTACTTTTTGAGTATTTTCTTCCAGCTCTTTTACTTTGATCTCCATTTCTTGTGTTCTAGTAGTTAAACTTTGCAGTTCAGTTTTTATGTCTGTGAAGTTTTTATCCACTTGTGCAGCCATACCATTTATTTTATTATTCACTTCTCCAATTGCATTTAACATTTTGGCGTTCACCTCTCCAATTGCATCTAACATTTTTTTCCCATTGTTTCCATAACAGCCAATAATTCTTTCTCTTTTTTTGCAGCCATTGTAGGAGAGGACCATGTAGCCGCTCTCGATCTCAATCTGCGATCCGTCTTGTCACTTTAAGAAAGATCGATTTTTTCTTGTTCTTTAAATTGAACAACAATTATTGCATTCACAAGAGCTAGTCTTGCCAAGTCCAACAACGTTAGTTTCGGCCTTCTATGTTGTATAGTTTTTGAAATATTAATGTTTAAAATTTTTATAAATCCAAAATGGCGGGCGCGACTTCTCTATGGTTTATGTCAAAGGTTGCAGTTTTTTAACTTTGCTTCTGGCTTGCCATAGTCCTCTTCTGTCCCTTCTTCTTTTTCCTGCTTGTCTGCTCTCCAAACGTCACGTCCTGTTGTAGTCCATTGTAGTCCGTTGTAGTCCTTCCAGTCTAGTCTCACTGCTATGGTTCCCAGCCTCCTCCATCCCTTCTTCTTTTCTCCCCTTGTCTGCTCTCGGGATCGTCACTTCCTGATATAATCCTCACAGCCTTGTCTCGCGATGCTTGGGCTCCCTTCTCCCAACTTTTCTTAACCGCAGGAATGTTAAACAACGTGTTTTTTAAGCATTTTAAGTCAAAATTCGGCTTTTTAGCGTTCCAAAACTGCACTCAGCCAACTCTCCAGTACTTTACAGCTTCACCCGTTTGACTTCTCACTTTTAAAAACGCAGCGATGGTAAGCCAAAAGTTTTTTTCATTACCTTTTGTTGCTACTTCGCTTCAGATGTGGTCTCACAGTTTAAACTTTGTCTTCTTTGCTAAGAAATCGGGGGGATGGCGATTTTATGCTGAATAAATCAGCCCGGCTCAGCTCCTTAGAGATGCTTGCAGGAATCTTCTTCGGGAGAGGTGCTCAAGGTGTTGAAAAAGTCTCCTCCGAGGCTCCTCCTTCACCGAACTCACTCTCACCTGGATTGTAGTGCTTGCCAGTCCTCACACTGCCTGTGTGGGGTTGCGTCAGGTGTTTTTACCACCCAAGCTGTCAGTAAGAGCCACCGTTCGCTTTGCCGCTTCGCAAAGCGTGTCAGACCGCCATTCCTCCAACCGGAAACCCCCGGTTCTGTAGGGTTTTCAAAGCAGAGACCAACAGAGGTGGTTTGCCATTGCCTGCCTCTGTGTAGCGACTCTGAACTTCCTTGGTGGTCTCCCATCCAAGTACTAACTAGAGCCAACTGTGCTTCACTTCCAAGATCTGACAAGATTGGGCTAGTTTGGGCCATCCAGGTCAGGGCAAAGAAAACAGACTTCTGTTGGGGCTGCAAACTGCAATCAAGTTACAGCCAACTCATGGCAACCCCATAGGGTTTTCAAGGCAAGAGACATTCAAAGGTGGTTTGCCATTGTCTACTACGGCAGGACCCCTGCTGCTTCTTTTTCTGTGGGAAGATTTTTCTGCCAAAACGCTGTTCCCTACTCTGACTGAGCAGCCTCTCAGTAGCGGGTTTTAATAATGAAATTATAACTTTCTGCATGTCCCACCCTGTGATAGAGAAGTTATATGGCTTTTGCCCAGGCCGGAGATTTATTGTAGACAAGCAGGAGCCCTCTTATAAATCCCATTGGAAATGGCACTTGTGACACAAAATAAAGTTCGAACAAGAATGTTGATTTTATTGAAGAGGCATAGTTGGGCTAAGAGTAGGACAGGGAGCAAGAAGCTGAGGTAACTGTTGTTATTTATGCAAATTATAATATTTTGAACAGGCAACAGCTTATATTCTTATAGACTCAGTTCTTGACGGTGAGAGGTTTGTTTGTCTTGGAGATTTCTTTCAGCAACAATGTGTCTTAATAAAGTTTCATATAACTTATCTGAGCTTCCTGGAAGTTAGTACTTTCCCCCTGTATTTAAATAAGAAATATCCTTCTCTTTCTAGGAGCTATAATCCTTTTCTGTTTCACTAGACTGACAGTTTCAATCTCCTGTCCAGTCTCTTCCGTCAAACTTAAACCCCAGTTCTGAAGAATGTGAATAAACGAAGTGCAGCTAGGGCTGACACTTAGACTGTAAGTTCTGATTTCTGATTTTTTCCTCAAATGTGATGGTACACAGTAAGGGCAAGGAGTCGCATCCTTTCACTTCCCAAGTGAACTTGTCTGTTTCTCTCAGACTGACATACACACTCATCCTGCCTGGCAACTGCCAAGCCAAAGTCCGAACAATGACTGACAAGACTCCTCAGCTGGTGCTGACTAATCATAGAGAAGGAGGTGCATGCAGGCGGCAGCCTGTCAATCAAACTGTGCTCTCTGAATTTGATGCACTAAGAATCCTAGTTGTGGAGGTCAGTTCATCACACCTGCCTCCAATGCTCCCTCTATGCTGTGGAGTCTTGTGAGCAAAAATTCTACTTTGTGAGCTACTGGCATTAAAGTTGTGAGCAGTGCAATTCGGCTACTGCATAAATTAGTTTGCTCTGGAGCCATCCTTCCCGAGCGAAGACAAAAATGTGTGAGCTGGAGGCTAAAAAACTGTGGGCTAGCTCACACTAACTCAGCTTAGAGGGAACACTGCCTGCCTGTGCATAGCAACCCTGAACTTGCTTGGTGGTTTCCCATCCAATGCTGCTTAGCTTCTGAGGGCTGACAAGATCAAGTTAGCCTGGACGATACAGGTCAGGGCAACATCTGTTATACCCTCTCTCATTTCTGTCTAGGCCAGGAGTTCTTAGCTGTATGGTTCCTTAGCTTGCCAGTGGCTATTAGGTGCCCCCAACCTACCCCTGGTATAACAGTATTGTTAGTTCTTTACTTATTATATCACTGTCCTGCTTTTCAAGAAAAATTTGGCTTCACAATATTAAAATTCAATAGAAATGAGCGTTTAAGTTCAATACAAACTACTCTTTGGGGAAGAGGTTCTCAGGGCCAAAATGGATATGACTCAAACAAAAACGATACAGTCAGTAATAATAATCAATCACATAACACTGAATAATGCAAACAGTCTTTGCCACAACAATATATAATTGATGCACTCCAAGCGATCTCCAACAAATCTCAGCAAATACATTGCCACAGCTCAAAATCAGGGTCATGTCAAGTAGGGTCTTGCCAGCCTCCAACTGACCTCCAAACTACAGAGATCTGTTCCATTGCAGAAAATGTCTATGCTGGAGAGCGGACTCTGGCGTCATTTCCATGTTGGGATCCCTCCACTTCCCAAACACTGCCCTCCCCATGCTCCACCCCCAGATTTCCAGGAATTTCCCAACACAAAGCTGGCAACCATACCATGAAGGAATGGAAGAGGGTTAAACTATGAATCAAGTCTGGGTCTCCTGAAACTCTTACAAGCTGTTGTGAAGGGGAAAAAGACGTCTCTGTTTATCTTTAACAGACTTATCGACGTATGTGATCTCCTTCATGCTTATTCTGTCCCTCAGCCAAACTGGATCCAGGCACAAATCATGGAGGCCTGCACAGGGCCACAGTAGAGATGCCAGCCTCCAAGTGGGGCCTGGGGATCCTCCAGAATTACAACTCATCTCCAGACTACAGAGATCAGTTCACCTGGAAAAAATGGCAGCTTCAGAGGGTAGACTCTCTGGCACTGTAGCCCACTGAGGCCACTGTCCTCCCCAGGCTCCACCCACAAATCTCCAGGAGCTTCCCTGCCTGGAGCTTACAAACTTATGCCCCCACCCACCACAGGGGGCCAGGGAACCTGGCAATCCTTGGTCACAAAGACAGCCCCAGTGCAAGCTGAGCCACGTGGTCCTGGGGCTGCTGCTTAGTGGTCGTTGCTTAGGTCAGGAATCCTCAGTCTTTTTGAGCCTGTAGGCATCTTTAGAATTCTGAGACAAGTTGGTGGATGCAACCACAAAATGGCCACCATGGGAGGTGAGAAGGAGCTAACCACAAAATGGAGGCAGAGCCTCCCCACACACACTAGGGTTGCAAGCCCACTGGTCCAGACAGAGGTTCACCCGCTTTTGCAGATTCCTCCTCCCTGCCCTTTATACCCGATCCAGCTCTGTGCCAGTCACTTCAGGCTGGGTTAGCAACATCTGTCTCACCAATCACTGATGCCCTAATCTCCCACCTAAACCTGCTGTCCAGTGAGATACTTGTCTCCAGGTGGCACACTGACAACCCATCACCTTCCCCTCACTCACACTGGGGATGGAAGGGTTAGCAACATCTGTCTCACCAATCTCTGATGCCCTGATCTCCCACCTGAAGCCTGCTGTCCAATGAGGAACTTGTTTCTAGGTGGCAGATGTAGCAATCTCATGAATCTCAGTGGAGCCCAGGCATTCCAATGGGGTCGCTGTGGCGCTGTTTTGTAGTCCTGTGTCATAGCGCTCTAATTCAAACCTTTTTTTAAAAAATGATGGAGATCGCCCACATGGGCGAAAAGAGGCGTGAAACACTCATCATCGGAGGAAGCACTTCAGGGGGCATTTCACACAGCACCCCCGTAGTGCTTCAGGACAATAACTGAAGAATGCTTGGGAGGAGGTTTCAAGGTAAAGCGACTCAGGAACGCTTCCCCAATGGGAGAGGCACGTTTCTGTGTGAAAGGGCCAATATGTTGCGTTAGGGAACCGGTACTAATACGGTTCTGTGTGAAATGTCAGACAGAAACCGTCATTGAAGAGTTCCTGAAACGGAACATAATGGCTGTGTGAAATTCCCCATACACACACACAGGGTGCGTTCACACTTGCAGATTTGAGCTGGCTGCAGCTGGCTCCAATCTGCACATTTACACTATAACAGCTGGCTCTTGTCCCCAGCCGTCACTCAGGTGTGACAAAGTGTCTGAAATCCGAGACCAGCTCCCCTGCTGGTCTCAGCTGTCCTCTTCTTCCTGCAGCCGCATTTGTGTGCTGTGTAAATGCTGAGCCATCTCTGAGGCACTTCCGAGTAACCCCCCTTCCCTCCCGGCGGAAGCCTCTGGCTTCTGCTTTTCGTCCGCCATTTTTTTTTGCATTTAGCGAGATTCACATGAGCACCCATACGAACCTACATTTAAAGGACAGATGTGCAAATGGAGGCTACTTCTACCGTGTACATGAGTTTGCGGTCACGATGAGGCTATTTTCGGGTTGAAATATCACAGCGTTTTCAAGTGTCTAAAGGAAACAGTGATTCGGTCCGATGGTGCTACGCATGCGCGAAAAATTTTTTCCCATCCACCTGCATGAACGCTTATGCGCATGCGCAAGTGGCAAAAAAATAAAAAACCCTGAAACCCCCCCCCCCCGTCATTAGTGTGAACGTGGGGGAGCCGCTTCAAGGCGACATGAGGAGAGGTTAGTGTGATCGTGATTTTACGGAACCAGCCATTTGCAGCCAGCTCCAGCACTCCAGTGTGAACACAGCCACAGACTCACTCAGAGGGAGGAAGTCCCAGTGCAGGGTACAAGAGGAGTGATTTTTAAAACTTCATTGGGAAAGAAAAAAGCAATAGAGAGAGTAGAGCCAACACTGTGCTGGCAGTTAACCACTGAAATAGTGGGATTTCAACTTCTACAGCCACCCTACAGCCACAGATCTACAGTGGCCACCCACTTTCTAAAGACACCAGATGAATGCCGTGGCACCCACAGGCACCATACTGGGGACATCCTATGGTGGAAGAGCCCGGATCTGCTGGCCCCTTTAATAACTGCCCAAGCCAAACCCCCAAAAGAACTGAAGCAGACGAATGGAGCTGATGTTGAAAGTGAAGAACTTCTGCCAGCACTTTATTATTGTGTTTGGTTTTAATACTGTATTTATATGTATGTTTTTATATGTATTATTGGATTTTTAACCTTGTTCTGTAAGCTGCCCTGAGCCAGCCTTGGCCGGGAGGGTGGGATAAAAATTAAATAAAACCAATCCAATCCAATCAATCCTTCTCCTCTCCTCCATTTTATCCTCACAACAATCCTGTGAGGTATGTCAGGCTGGTAAGTGTGTGACTGTCTCAAAGTCACCCAGTGAGGGTCCATGGCAGAATCAAGATTCGAATCCATGTCTTCCAGATCCTAGTTTGGCACTCTAACCACTGCACCACACTTACGGCTGCTAAACTGCTTGCTGCTGCCCATGTTAAACAACCACCTCTGAATTGCCAGTGTGCTCTTTAGGAGACTTTCCTCACCAGACAAAGGAGCGCCCGAGGAAGATGCAGTCCAATTCTGTCCTATTTGTCAAGGAAGAATTCTGAACTGCCTCACTTTAAGTCAGTTTGTTCATGCATACTTTTCATTGTTTTTGTATAAGAAGGAAGACCAGTGTCTATTTCCTTCTTTTTTGAACCATAGGCCTCATGTCTATGTGTGTCTTAAAGTCTTTGGAAGCTAGTATTAACTGGCTGGAAGGATTCCTTAAAATGACATTGTAATGTGGTTATAATAGCACTAACAGTGGGGAGTGTCAGAACAGAAGAGATCATCAGGATTAACAAAGCTTTCCTTGAGAGAATAATAATTAATTACGCCGTATCTCGACAAAAAGACGAGCTTTGCTAATCTCGGTGGTCTCTTGAATCTGGACTTCCTGCTGTCGCTGTTACTGTTAATGGGATAGTAATAATAGTAATATTATTCAAGATACTTTTGTTGTCATATTCTTTACCAAAAAAGCTTTAGCTATCATGCTGGCTTCATTTAATATTTGTCATGAATCCTTTAATCCCACCCCACTTCATCAAACAGAACAGTTCTTGAAAGAAACTTTCCATCTTACCAAAATATTTCACAACAGTCAAACATGAATGTACTGGAGGAAGGGAAGGCAGCGTGTATAGCCCAATCTTGTCTGTTCTTGGAAGCTAAGCAGGGTCAGCACTTGGAAGGGAGACCACCAAGGAAGGCTCTGCAGAGGAAGGCCATGGCCAATCCCCCTCTGCTTCTCACTGGCCTCGAAAGCCCCTTAGTGTGGTCACCGTGAGTCAGTTGAAACTCGATGGCACTTAACGTACGTAATGTACTGGGTGTATCAGAAACAAATGAACAGTCAGTGTGGTACAGTTCATCATTTACATTCAATAGAAAGTTGCCCCCAAAGTCCCAAACAATCGTTTTCTATTTCTAAGGTGGTTGAGAGAGCGGCCTCTGAGCAGCTTCAGCGTTTCCTGGAGGACACATCGGCAATAGACCCCTTCCAGTATGGCTTCTGCCCTGGCCATGGGATGGGGACTGTGCTGGCTGCCCTTGCAGACAACCTGCACAGGCGGCTGGATTAAGGCGGGTCAGCACTACTGTGATTGCTTAGCTTGACAGCAGTGTTCGACACAGTGGATCACGATCTGCTGGTTCACTGTCTTGCCGATGCTGGAGTACACGGGACAGCCCTGAAGTGGATTGTCTCATTTCTGCATGGTCTGGGATAGAGGCTGGCGTTGGGTGAGAGGGTTTCCTCTCAATACCCCTGAGGGACATGCGGGGTCCCTCAGGGGGCTATCCTCTCCCTGATGTTTTAACATTTATATGCACCCCCTCACCCAGCTGGCTTGGAGTTTCAGGCTGAGCTGCCATCAGTGCCCTGATGACACCCAGCTGTATCAGCTGATGGATGGATGGACGAATGCCGCCCAGGAAAATCTGGCCAAGGGCAGGGCTGTAGCTAACATGGAGCCCACAGGCCACCCTAGCATTTCTCCTGGGCCCCTCCCTCCCAGGCTAGCACCAAAGTGCCTCAACTTGCTGCCTGTGCCGTGCTGCCTCCGACCTGGCTGCCAGACCCCTGAGCGCCTTGGCTGCTTCCCCACCGGCCTCGCTCTGCTCCCAGCCAGCGACATCCAGAACAGCCATGGCAGCGGAGGTGGCGGCAGTTCCAGCAGCAGGAGGGGCCTGGCTTGCTCGGTGGTGTGGTGGGTGGGCAGGTGGGCTTGCTGGGCTAGCCCGAGTGAGGAGTGGGCTGGGGAGAGTGTCCTGCTGCCTCTTCCCACTCCCACCATCAGATCTCTTTCTCCCCCCTTCCCTGCCAATCCCCCTCCTGGATGCTGCTGCTGCCCACTGCCTGCTTCTCCCTGCCTAGCTTCACAACTTGAGCAGGTCTGCAGTGCCCCGGGGGAGAGAAGAAGCTGCGGCTGCTGGACATTACCCCCTCTCACTTGCCCTGGAGTCTGGCGGGGGTGGAGGGCTGCCTTAGAAGAAGGCTGGCTTCTAAGGAGTTTCACTAATCAACTTTGATTTAATTAGCTGGTGCCCCCTCAGGCCCCCTCCCCAAAATATCCCTAGCTACGGGGCTGGCCAAGGGTTTGGAGGTGGTGCGGTGGCTCAAGCAAAGCTGGCTGAGACTGAATCCATCAAAGACAGAGGTTCTCTGGGTGGGTGGGTGGGATTCAGGTTTGGAGAGCCAACTCCCGACTGTTGATCAAGGGCCTTTAGCACTGGCACCAGCGGTCAAGAGCCTGGGCAGGATCCTGGATGCCTCCTTATCAGTGGAGGCCTCCTAGGTCACAAACGTTGCCAGCTGGCATCTTTCTGTGTCAGGTCCGGCAACTGGCCCCCTACTTGTCTGGCCCCAACCTTGCCACTGTAATCCACGCAACGTCTTGACTACTGCTACTCACTCTACGTGGGCCTGCCCTTGAGGCCAATCCAGAAGTTACAACTTGTCCAGAATGCAGGGGCTTGGGTCCTCACAGGGACCTCACACATACAACCTGTGCTACACCAGCTGCACTGGCTCCAGGTTGAGTACCAGGTCAGGTTCAAGGTTCTCATTGTGAACTTTAAGGCCCTAAATAGTCAGGGACCAATGTACCTATGGGACCACCTCTCCTGGTATACCCCCCCCCCCAAGAGAGCTTTATGCTCAAGTGTCCATCATTTACAGGAAGTCCCTGGCCCAAAGAGTGTCTGGCTGTCCTCAACCAGAGCCAGGGCCTTCTCAGTCCTGGCTCCGATTTGGTGGAATTCTCTACCTACTTACATCAGGGCCCTGTGGGACCTACTACAATTCCGCAGGGCCTGCAAGGCAGAGATGTTCTGCCAAGCATACAGTAGAGGACAGCAACAGTTTTTAATAGCTATGGCAGTTTAAGATCTTTCCCCCCTGTTTGCTGCTTTTCACCTTCTCTCCACCCTCATATTAATTCTGTAAATTGGGGGTCTAGGAACTGTATTATGGCACCATCTAATTTGTTTAATTAAAAATGTTTGGATTTTAGATTGTGGGTAATTTTTCTGTTTATTTGCATTTGTTGGGAAGGGCAGTATACTAACCTAATAAAGTAAGTAAAGGGGGGATTTTGTTAAAATGAAGGGGCTGTTCAGGAGGAAGGTAAAAGGAAGTAAGAGAGACAGATCCCTCCAGGATGCCTGAAAAGCATTCATAATTGCCTTGGAGCTGCAGCCAAATTATTGCCACCCCGTCAAGGGGCTGTCAAGGCATGTGATTCAGCAGAGGTTGTTTTGTCATGGCCTTCCTCTGCCGAGCCTTCCTTGGTCATCTCCCATCCATGCACTGACCCTGCTTAGCTTATATCATGCTGCCTTCCCTCCTGGGATTTATTTTAAACTACACAAAATTAAGGCCCAGATAGAATGCATTTCTTCAAATATATCAAGAGCAGGAAACCGGCTAGTGACAGTTGGGGCCTTGGATAGCTAAGGAATGAAAGGTTGACTTAAGGAAGATGGGGAGATGGCAGAGAAACCAAATGAGTTTTTTGTGCCCATTTTCACTGCAGAAAATGTACCCATTCCAGAGTCTCTGGTTCAAATTGTGGTGATGAAAGATGAAGTTCTAGGACTGAAAATTAATGTTTCGAGGTCTGGATGGCATGCACCCAAAGGTTTTTAAATAACTCAAATGTGAAATTGTTAATCTGCCAGCAAATATATGAAACTTGTTGCTGAAATCAGCCTTTGTGGCAGAAGTCTGGAAAGTGGGAAACATCACATTCGTTTTTAAAAAGGGGGTCCAGGGAATTACAGGCCAACTAGCTTAACATCTGTTCCAGGTAAATAAGTAGGAACTGTTACTAGAGGAAGAATTATTAATCGTGTAGAGGAACAAAGCCTGCTGAAGGGAAATCTGTGCCTTTTGCAAAGAGAAGTCTCGGCTCGCCAACCTTTTGGAATTCTTTGAGCAGGTTAACAAGCATGTAAATAAGGACAATCTGATAGTCACTATAGAACTGGACGTCCAGTCTGTGTTTGAGATGGTGCATCAGTCACCAAGGTCTCCTGAGTAAGCTTAGCAGACATGGGATAAGAGGGCAGATCCTCTTATGGATCAACAATTGCTTACATGACAGGAAGCAGAGAAGAGGAATAAATGGACAGCTCTCTTGATGGAGAGAAGTCGGTCCCACAAGATCAATATTGGGACTGGCAGTTGCTGGGCTGGCAACCCGAAGTCCAGATGAATAGTGTGAAATGGCCAAAGGTGGCAGCAGCAGGAGGAGGAATGGTATGCAAAGATTTATGGGTAGCAGGTTGATGCAAGGGACCCTCATGGTCTGTCACTGAGCCCAACCAGCGATTGGCTCCGCGCTGCTCCGGGCAGCCCTAGTCACTGGGAGGACTCCGCCTGATTGCCAGTTTGGTGTCGTGGTTAAGTGCGCGGACTCTAATCTGGGAGAACCGGGTTTGATTCCCCACTCCTCCACTTGCACCTGGCTGGATGACCTTGGGCAAGCCATAGCTCTGTGTACCAGCTGTTTTCTCAAGGACAGCTTGGGAAAGAGCTCTCTCAGCCCCACCTACCTCACAGGGTGCCTGTTGTGGGGAGGGGAAGGGAAAGGAGTTTGTAAGCCGCTCTGAGACTCCAAGTGAGTGAAGGGCGGGATATTAATCCAATCTCTTCTTCTTCTTCTTCTGAGGGATGGTGGCAGCAATGAGCTTGCTGCCTCCAGAACTTGCCTTGGTCTAAGCCAGGTGTTCCAACTTGGTGCCCGCCAACACCTTTCTTGGTGGCCACCAAGTGTTTTTAGAAAGTGGGCGGGGCCAGATGGGGCTTTTGCTCAGTTGGGCTTCTGAATACCTGAGCAGATCTTTAAAGACATTGCTTTGGCAGCAGGTGACGAGGATCTTTGTTGTCTGACTGAAGGTAGACTGTGTGTATTGCAAAACAGATCTTCTACCTGAAATGTTGAAGAGTTACTATTAGACTTATGCATAATCAAACTTCCTGACATTTGTGGTTGGCTCCGCCTCCTGTGGCATCCATTTTGTGTTTGCACCCCACCACCCTACGTCTAAACGCCAAAGGTGCCTGCAGGCTCAAAAAGGTTGCAGACCTGTGTCTAAGCACCCTGAGCAACAATGCAGTGCTCCTCCACAGAACAGCACCAGTTTATCCTATGGGGCCGCTTTCACTCATTGCGGTGGGGGCACAAGGAGCGATGGCTGAGGATGTCACTACTCCCAGCAGTCACAAGAAGACCTGTGCTTCCGTCTGTGCCAGACTACCCACACCCAGGGGGAAGCAAACAACCCGGCCTTCATTTGAGGACATGCTGGGGTTGCCTATTCTTGCTACAGGTTTGGGTTTTTTAGATTTTTTAAATACCACTTTTCTCCTGCAAAGCAAGACTCAAACTGGCTTCCAAAAACAACACAAAAATTAACCACAATCTGAGCATCACAGTAAAACAGAACACAGAAGCAGGAGCCAGGAGTGGGGCTGAGCAGCTGGAGGAACTGAGCCCCTGATGGACTCATCTCCGGGCGAGCAGCAGCTCGGTTTGGAACATGCTGGGTACCGGACTGTATTAAAGACATTGACAAGCAAGTATTTAACCGGCCCTACTTGGGGTTTGTTTCTGTTGCACAAAGACTCAGCCCCCCCCCCCCCCCAGTGGTATCTTCCACTCTTGCTTCAAATCACTGATCAAAAGGAGACGAGTCCTGTCTGGTCCCTGAAGGCTGCCTCCCTGTGCCACTAAATGAAGCCTTCTCTCTCTCTTTCTTGTTGGCATGTAAAGAGATGTAGAAAGAAAATTAAAATACGTGTTCTTCTCACCAAGGAAGAGGACCTGAGGGTGCGTTCAGACAGGCAGCTAATCCTGCCATTGGCCCGGCTCTAATTTGATCCTGATCTTTTTTATCCAGTGTTGCACAACCAGACAGCTCCCCTGTGAATCCCTTACCGTGTGCAGACTCTGCAGTGGAATATCTGGACAAGGGGTGTCAAACATGCGGCCTGGGGGCCAGATCAGGCCCCCGGAGGGCTTCTATCTGTCAGGTTCTGACAATGATGCCCGTATGCTTGCTGCATTTTACAATGATGTCTCTGTGCTTTTTGCATTCTGCTTTCGATTCCTTTGTTCTGCCAGACCCTGCCAGCCGCCCCTTATCTGTATCATTCACTCTCCCCCCTGCTAGCTATAAAGGTTGCTTTGAAGTATGAGGGCTGCTCTGGTTAATGTTGCAATGCCTGGGCGGGAGATGGCGACCCAAATTCCTAAGTGTCATCTCTAAACAAATGGTGACTACTCCCTTGTATTCCCTTCTCCCTTTTTCCCAGGCATATGGGTGTTATCTTGTTATTGAAACCTTGAAGAGTTCTTTATGGCCGGATGCCTAGAGAATGTTGTGCCTAGGCTCACACATGTGGGTCACTCAGATCAAGAGGGGAATTTATAACTTTCTCACCTTGCTGTAAGAACCTCAACGGTCCTTTCTACTTTTCCCGTGTTCACCCTCTTGCCCTGATTGGCTTAGGTCCGGGGTTCAGTTGAAAGCCTGAGAGTATAATAGTACTGTCTGTATTCCATTAAGCATCTCTAACAAACATTCGAGAACCTGTTTGCAGTATTGGAATAATAAAGAGCTTTGCTTCAACAACAAAGGTCTGATCTTTTGCTGTCTATACAGAAGCCTCACACTATCAGGCCCACAGTGGAACTGGCCATCTCCTGCTTCCAGTTCTGTTGCTGCTGCTGCATCATAGCTTGCTTCGCTAGACTGTCTCACTCGCTCAGCCATTTCATGTTTTCCCCTGGGTCCTAGACGCAGAACTCTGAGCATGAGATTTCTGTGGTGAATGTCAATAAATCAAAAGTAGGTTTGCAGCTTACAGAGACACACTTGAACAGCGTACTCAAGATTGCAGCAGCACAGACATTTTGATGCAGTAATTCAGAGCAAGCGGTGTCAGTTATCAGATACTGTTAAATAAACAAAATATTGTAAGAGTGCTAATGTTTTAAGCATGTTCTTATTTTAAGTAAAAAAAATCTTTGTGTTTGTGTCCTTTATAAAGTTTATATCTCCACTACCTGGCATTACGTTTTATGACACCCATGGCCTGGCCCAATTAGGTCTCATTTATGTCAGGTCCAGCTCTCATAACAAATGAGTTCGACATCCCTGGTCTAGACGGCATCCACCTGAAGGAGCTGCGTGGCCATTTTTTAAAAAATCTCTTTGCCCATGCGCATATGTGCTTCACCGTCTACTTGTTTTTCTGCGCATGCACGGACTTGAATGTTAAAAGCACTGCCAGTGGTACCTTCCTCCAGGTACCATTTCAATTAACAGAGTTCATAAGTTTCACGAGCAATTCAGAAACATGAAACTGTCCCGAATGAGCAGTGCTCTGTGGCTGTCGCACATTTATGTGTTTATGTACATACTGCTAAGAATTTGTTTTAAATGGCAGCCGTTCAGGATGGTCTAGAGTCAGACCATCCCGATGGGCTGATTGCGTGCTGTAACGACCAGGCGGGGGAAAGTATGCCATTGGCCGGTCAGCAAGCTTTAGACCGGACTTTCAGCAGTATCTTTAAAGTATGGCTCCCTGGTGGGGATCGATGGGCAAATCATGGAAGCGGCACATTTCCCAGATGTTGCTGTCTGGATGTGCCCTTTAAATCTGGCAGGCACTCGTGCCTGGGTCGGATCTAAAGAGCCATCTGATCGCGACCTGAGAGAGCCAATTGTTTGACCCAGAAGGGCCCGATCATCCTTCCTCCAGAGCAGAAACAGTTCAAGGTGTCAGCTGCGCTGCCATGACTGGTGGGGGATGGGAGTTGGAGGCTGGGTGAAGCCAGTGCCTATTACTGATGTCTTAAGGTATGCTAACTTTCATTTACTGCTGCGTGTTATCTCTCCCACTGTCTGTGCCTGACCTCGATGTCCTGGTAGCTCTCCTTCCCTTGGGAACCACAGAGCATTTTTTCTGGTATGCTGGTTTGCTTACTCCAATTGGTCTTTCTCACCCCAGGGTGCTCTTTGAATCATGTATGACTTCCCAACTCCTGCCTGGAAAGGCATTACTGACACAAGCATGTTTTAGATGCTCACCTTTACTGTCTTCAATAAACAGCTTACTAGTTAAGACAGAGTGTTGAAACTGATTGTTGTGGGACTCTGACAGAGTCTGCCTTCGGCCTCGTACCCCAGCCATGGGCAACGATGGAGGTGTACTGGTGACTACGGTGGAGGAGATCCCAGTGTCAACAAGGTCAACTCCAGTGCCCTCCACAAGGGGAGTGAGGGTGACCTACGAGAGGCCCCGGAGGGATGTTTTCTTGTGGGTTGAGTTTTCAATGGTGCCTCAGGAGATGTGGTCGATTATCCTGATGCTGGGGAGATCGAGTTGTTACAACTTCCTGGATTACCAAAGCAGAGCACCGGTGACGGCTGGGACTAGTGGGGTGGTTGACAATGCGCTGACAAGAATGCAGATCCAGATGGAGCAGTACGAGAAGTGAATGCGTGATGAGATGAATGAGATGCTCCTGGACATCCCCAGACTGCGGCGCAGTGTGAACTCCAGCTCCAGCAACCTGTTCCCCAAGTGGGGCAGCCACCAGTTCTACCTCCTGCACTTCCCGCAGGACCTCCCACTCAGGTCCTTGTGCCTGCTCCAGTTCCCATGCTGGCAGAGCCAGTGCAGTCGGGAGTGCCCAGGGTCCCTCAAGGACTGGCGCACCCTAAAGAGCTTCTGGATGCAATGTTCAATGGGAACCCAGATAAACTGGCATTTTTTTGTGTGCTGCAAGTACAGAAGTTCCTGCAGAATTGGGGCCACCTTTTCCCGTCTGATGGTCACCGCATTGATTACAGTGGCTCGAAGACAAGAGGGCTGCTGACTGGTACGTGTGAGTCTGCACAATCTGAATGTGCTCCAAGATGTGGAGGTATTCATGTGGGCTCTGCGGCAGCAGTATGAGGATCCCATGGAAGTAGAGAAGGCATGCAACAAACTGTGGGTGCTAACCCAGGGAAGTGAGATGGTGCGAGAATACTCAGAGGAGTTCAAGATGTATGCAGCTAAGAACCAAGGGTGGCCAGAAGCTGTGTTGGTGGAGCAGTACCAGCTAGGGCTGAACCATAACATCGTGGAGTCAGTGCTGAGAACCGTGAACCCAATCTCGTTGGTGGCCTGGGAGCAAGAGGCTGGGGATGCTGAAGGCAGACTTCAACTAACACGTATACACCCTCCAGCAGTTCCCAAGATCCCAGCAACAGTGGGGAAGACGACTTCACGTCTCCGGCTGAAAGAGCCAATGCGGGACCTCTGCATGAAGCAGAGGCTGTGTCTCCGATGTGAGGAGGCCAGGCACTATGCCTCATCCTGGTCAGTGGGAGCACCCCATCTGGGAATGAAAGGGCCAGAGCCACCGGCGACAACCCCCAAGGGGCCAGGGCACCCAAAGGTGGGAGGGGGCCAGGCTCTCATGCACCATTTTGCATGCTAGCAATGTGAGCTCCTCTTGAGACACTACAACTGTTTGCTGCTCTGGGAGACTTTCCTGAGATCCTCATATCAGCAGGTTATGCCTTAAAGGCAGGCCTGGGAAACAAAACTGATCTATTGTTGCCTGCCTCCTACATAGTTGTGAAATAAAAGCATGTCATAAAATCCTACAAACTAGAAAAATATCAGTTGTGAAATTTCCTTCCTTCCTTCCTTCCTTCCTTCCTTCCTTCCTTCCTTCCTTCCTTCCTTCCTTCCTTCCTTCCTTCCTTCCTTCCTTCCTTCCTTCCTTTCCTTCCTTCCCTTCCTTCCCTTCCTTCCTTCCTTCCTTCCTTCCTTCCTTCCTTCCTTCCTTCCTTCCTTCCTTCCTTTCCTGAGTTAGAGATGCCAGCTTCCAGATGGGACCTGGGGATCCCCTAGAATTATAGCTCATCTCCAGACTTCAAAGATCAGTTCCCCTGGAGAAAATGGATGCTTTGGAGGGTGGACTGAGGTCCCTGTCCTCCCAGCTCCATCTCCAAATCTCCAGGAGTTCCCCAACCTGGAGCTGGCCACCCAACACTTGTATCCCCCACTGGTGGCCAGGGGGGACCTGGCAACCCTAACTGCTTGGCATGTGTGAATCTCTCTATAAAATGTTCACACAGCTGGGGAAATAAACCAGTCCCACTCATGCTGAGTGCCATTTTGTAAGGCTTACTTTAACAATAAAAAGCATTAAATAACTGCAGGCCTTCCAGTAGCAGATTGGCCCCCAAGACATATTTAGTTTATAGGTAGAGAAGAAACCTAAGAGGCAGGACAAAAAACCAGAAGCATTCAATAAATTCTGAGCAGCAGAGAGAATGTGTAACAGTTCCCCCGAGAGCAGGGGTCTCCACCTTTTCTGAGCCTGTGGGCACCTTTAGAATTCTGACTCAGTGAATAATTTCCTTCAGTTACAAAGTGAAGATCCTTGTGCTGTGCCAAAACAATGTTTAAAAAAAATCTGAACAGCCAATTAAATCTCCAGTGGCCAATCAGAAGCTTGGCTGGGTAAAAGTCCCACCTGGCCCCACCCACTTTCTAAAAACACTTTGCAGCCTACGGAAAATGGGATTGCGAACAGGGCACCCATGAGCACAATGGCACCCACTGACACTTTTCTTGGAGCCCACCAACGGTATTTAGAAAATAGGTGGAGCCAGGTGGGACTCTTACCCAGCAGGGCTTCTAATTGGCCACTGAAAATCTGATCATCTATGCAGACTAAGATAACATTGTTTCAGTGGCAGTTGTCACCAGACCTCATTTTGTAGCAGGAGCTCCTCTGCATATTAGGCCACACACCCCTGATGTAGCCAATCCTCCAAGAGCTTACATTAGACCCTGTAAGAAGAGCTCTGTAAACTCTTGGAGGATTGGCTACATTAGGGGTGTGTGGCCTAATATGCAGAGGAGCTCCTGCTATGAAATGAGTCCTGGTTGTCACCACTGTTTTTTTCTCTCCCTCCCCTCTTTCCTAGTGTATTTGTTACCCCTCCTCTCTCCCTGCAGTTGGGCTTTCTCTTTGCATGTGGCTCCTCCTTCAGTGACAGCCATTTTGTGGTTGGCTCAGCCACCTATGGTGGCCATTTTGTGGCTGTGCCCACCACTCTGTGTCAGAATTCCAAAGGTGCCCACAAGCTCAAATTGATTGGGATGGGAAACTCCTGCTATGGAGCTTTATGTTGGCAAAGTGTAGATATGCAGTAAAGTGGAGCACAAGCTGTTTACATAATAAAGTAGGTTTATTAAGAAGGGAACAGATTTTGTAAGAAAGAGGAGAGAAAGAAAAGTCCAACTGTCTAACTAGCTAGGAGGGAGTCAGAAGGAGGGAACTGTGAGAGTCCTGCTCAAAGTAGTCAAGGATCAGATCTTGGTTGGTTAACCAAAGTTCTTTATTTCCAATCTCTACATTAGTACAGCTTCTCGGATTATTGTCAGAGATGAAACAGATAATACAGGCAGGTCTATTATACCATTCCAAGGAGTTTGAATTACCCATAGGTAGCCAATCACTATAGGAGAAAATTGGCGGGCAAAACGGGATTCTAACCGTTTGGTTCTCACAGGAAAGAAAGTGAGGTGTCAAGCTGTAAATTCCCTTCCCAAACCAGGCCCCTCAGATGTTACCAGTTCACATAACAATCAATGGCCTCAAGGCTTTTGCATGTGATAAGAGATGAGAGGTATCCTCCCTTGAAGTCCCAGCCGGGGCGGATGGAATGCGGAGGCAGCGATGTGAGAGGCCTTCTTGTTCTCATACATTGCAGATGTCACCCTCCCGCCTTAATTGTTACAAACTCCAGGCCTGGTTAAGCAGTACAACATGGCAGTTACAAACACAGAATAATACATAGAGTAACACAGAGGGTATAGTCAGGATTACTATGTCTGAATCAGCAGATTCTGACACACTGGCCTCCCAATAATTACCTTCACCTGGGCTTATCAGGAAACTCTTTATGAAAAGCTCTAACTAGTTTGGGAGCATGCACATTTTCAGAGCGAATCCACTCATTGTGTTCGGGACCAAAATCCAGCCATCTAACTAAATAATATAAGCGGCCCCTACGCATCTTAGAATCAAGAATCTCAGTTATCTCGAAATGGGGTGCCCCCCCCTTCATCAGTGGAGGAGGAACTGGAGGAACTGGAGGCCATGCATTCGGCCCAGGATCTTTCTTCAGTAAGCTGAAATGAAAAACAGGGTGCACAGAGCTCAGTGACTTAGGCAGCTCTAATTCAAAAGACACATCCGAAATTTTTCGCAACACCTTGTAGGGCCCCACATATTTCCATCCCAGTTTTCGACTGGGTTGCAAACCATGTATATTTTTAGTAGAAAGATAAACAGAGTCCCCAGGCTGGAGATCCCAGCCCACCGCTCGGCCCCGATCCGCATATTTTTTGTAGTCTTCTTTCGCTTGGTCTAACGCTTTGGCTATTAGTGGCCATGATTCTTGTAATGTCGCCCACCAACTCTTGAAGTCCGTTGGGGAAGCATCGGACACATTTTCGATGGTAGGCAAAGGCTTTCCCTCAAAACCTCCCATGGCCATGAAGGGGGAGACGCCGGTGGAAGAATGCACTGCATTGTTATAGCTATATTCTGCAAACGGCAATAAGTCCACCCAATTGTCTTGGTGGTAGTTGGTGTAACACCTTAAGAACTGTTCCAAAATTTGATTAGTTCGCTCGGACTGTCCATCGGTTTCTGGGTGGTAACCCGAGCTTAGCGCCAGTTCTATGTCCATTAGTTTTAAAAGCTCCCGCCAGAAGTTGGCAACAAATTGGCTGCCTCTGTCGGATACCACCCGCTTAGGAAAAGCGTGTAATTTTATCACCTGGTTGAAAAAAGCTTTAGCCATCCCCTTAGCCGTGGGTAGTTGTTTGAAGGGGGTGAAATGGGCTTGCTTTGAAAACGTGTCTACCACCACCCAAATTACAGTTTTCCCCTTTGAGGGCGGCAGATTAGTAATGAAGTCCATAGCTATCGCCTCCCAAGGGCGGGAGGGGGTCGGCAGAGGATGCAAGAGTCCCGGAACCTTTCCTCCCCTCTTTTTGCACATTAAGCAATTTTGGCAAGCCGAGACGAAGTCTGAAACATCCCGGCGCATGCGCGGCCACCAAAACTGACGTTGAATTAGGTTGAGCGTCTTTAGAAACCCAAAGTGTCCAGCCAGTTTGGAAGAGTGGCATGCTAATAAAACGTCTTTACGCTTGCTTTGAGGCACCACTAATTTATCTCCATGGTACCAACACCGATTTTCTCTCCGCGAACATTCCGTCAGTGTCTCTAGTTCCTCGGCTTCCTCGGGTGAATACTCCCCCCCCCAATCGCATGCCTCGGCTTCTATTGGGGTTCGTTTGTGCTGACTTCTAGTAGTGACCGCCCCTCCCAGTTGCTGGGGGGAGAACATGGAGTCGAACACCTCTTCTTTCAAGCTCTCATGTTGGGGCAACCGGGAGAGTGCATCAGCTAAGGAGTTGGCCTTCCCGGGGAAGTGTTTTAACACAAAATTAAATTTTGAAAAGAAGTCAGCCCACCGAAGCTGCTTTGCATTTAGTGATCTCTGAGTGCGCAGTGCTTCCAGGTTTTTATGATCAGTCCAAATTTCAAACGGGGTTTGCGCCCCCTCTAGCCAATGCCGCCACGTAGTGAGGGCTAGCCGGATAGCCGCGGCTTCCTTGTCCCAAACGGACCAGTTTCTTTCCGTGTCATTAAACTTTTTGGAAATGTATGCCAGGGGGTGTAGCTTCCCATCTGGCCCCTGTTGTAGAACGCCCCCCCCCATTGCCACATCGGATGCGTCTACATGGACTATGAACTCCTTGGTTTCGTCTGGGTGGGCTAAAATGGGCTCAGAAGTAAAAAGGGTTTTCAGTGTCTCGAACGCCCGCTGGCACTCCCCATTCCAGGCGATCCTCTCCCCAGGTTTCCCGGCTTCCGAACCCCTTCCCTTGGTTTTCAGCAAATCCGTCAGGGGGAGGGTAACTGTTGCAAAGTCTTTTATGAAAGTTCGATAGAAGTTACAAAATCCCAATAGACTCTGCAATTGCTTTCTCGTTCGGGGGGCTTCCCACTGGACCACCGCCTCCACTTTTGCTGGGTCCATCTCTAAACCCCTCTGTGAAATGCGATACCCTAGGAAGTCTATGGACTCACGGTGGAACTCGCACTTTGACAATTTAACATACAGTTGTTTTTTCAGCAAGGTGGAAAGGACTTCCCGGACTAATTTCACGTGCTCTTTCTTATCAGCAGAGTAGATCAAGATATCATCTATGTAACATAACACCCCCTTGAATAAATGCTTGTGTAACACTTCATTTATCAAACTCATAAAGACCCCAGGAGCGCCACTCAAACCGAACGGCATCACCAGGTATTCAAACTGTCCCAATGGAGTATTGAAAGCAGTCTTGAACTCGTCCCCCTCCCTTATGCGCACCCGGAAATAAGCATCCCGGAGATCTAGCTTAGTGAACACTTTTCCCTTGGCCGCTTCAGTCAATAAGTCTTTTATTAAGGGGAGAGGGTAGGCGTTAGAAGTGGAGACCGCATTTAGTCCCCTGTAGTCCGTGCACAAGCGTAGTCCCCCGTCTTTCTTTTTCCAGAACAAAACAGGGGCGGCGAAGGGGGATTTCGCAGGGCGGATGAAACCTCGCTCCAAATTCTTGTCTAGAAACTTTCGTAGCTCCTCCCGCTCTAGGGGGCTCATAGAGTAAAGTTTTCCTTTGGGGAGTTTCTCGCCAGGGAGCAGTTCTATAGCACAGTCTGACCGTCGGTGGGGGGTAGCTCGTCCGCCTCGGTCTCACTGAAAACCTCCATCAGGTCTCTATACTCCCGGGGGACCGTGGAGGGAGCGAGGGTGAGGGCAGCCGGTCGGGGAGGGGGGGTTGGTGGTCCCGGTCCCCACTCAAAGTCCCACTTGTGCGTCAGGCACCTGTCGTCCACCCAGGAAATTTTCCCTTCACTCCATTTGATGTAGGGGTCGTGAGAGCTCAGCCAGGGGCTCCCCAGCACCATGGGGAATTGGGCATTTGGGGTGATGACAAAAGCTCGCTTCTCCCATTGCTCCCCGGTACCCAAAATCAGGCCCTCGGTTTCCGCTATACACTCTTTTTTCATTTCTGACCCATCCATTTGCGTGAATTTTAGGGGCTCGGCTAGCGGGGTGACTTTCGGCCCCAACCCTTCCACCACTAAAGGGCTAATTAAGTCCCGAGCACACCCAGAGTCAATTAGGGCGTGGACCCTCATGTGAGTGCCCGTTCCCGGGGTCATTACAGTCACTACCATATATAACAGGGGGCCAGGGATGCTCACCGGAGATGGCGCTTCTTGGCGGGGGACCTGCAGCTCTGCGCCGCTCACTGCAGGCCGTTGGAGTTTCCCGACATCTGCGTTTCCATCAGCTCCAGTTCCCCTTGTTCGCTCGTGGCTCCTTCCAGCTGCAGTGCCCGGGGCTTGAGTGGGGTTTTCCCTCTACTAGGAGTGCTTCCGGCCACCGGGGTGGAGGTCTTCGGTCCCTTTCCTCCTCCCCTGGGGCATGCTGAGGCGAAGTGGCCACTCTCCCCGCATTTCATGCACAACCCTTGTCGGAAGCGGGCATCTCGGATGTCTTGCACACTGGGCTTTGGCTTCGCTCTCGGCACGACTTTGCTGGCAGCTGTAGCCGACGTTCCCATCTTGATGAGGGTGAATCTTTCCTCCACGTCTGCGGCTGCCCGCATCCAGGTGGCCAACGTCCCCGGTCGACCCCCCAGCAGGACGGTTTCGTATATTTCGGGGTTGAGGCCCTCTCGGTACTTCTCTATGAAAAGTTCCTCGGGCCAGCCGTGAATCTTGGCAGCGATGCGCCGGAACTTGTCGGTGTAGTCCCTCACCGTGGACCTCCCCTGGAACAGCTTCCGCAGTTGGTTCCGGGCCTTTTCTTCCCCCAGGGGGTCTTCGTATTGGTGTCGGAGAGCCCACATGAAGTTGTTCAGCGAACGTAACTCAGGGCCGGGGGCATCGTGCAGGCTCACATACCAATCGCTGGCGGTGTCCTTCAGCTTGGACCCTATGTAGCCAATCCGCTCCCTCTCGGTGGGATAGAGGTGGCCCCAGCTGTCTAGGAACCGCTCGATCTCCAACAGGAAGAAACGCAGCTTCTCGGGGTCCCCATCGAAAGTAGCCGTCAGAGGGTCGGCGGGGGCCGGGCGAACGATCGGCCCTGCCGGCACCGGGGCCGGCGCTGGGGCGGGACCGGGCACCTGTGGAGGGGCGACTGGTGGAGCCGGCGGTGGCGGCGGCCTCGGCGGCACGGGCACCTGTGGCTGAGCTGGAGCTCCCCCAGGAGCCGCCGGCGGCTGCTGGACTCCTGTCGCGGGGGCTGGAAGAGCCTCTTGCATGACCCTCATGGCGTCTCGGAATTGGTACTGGAGATCGAGGGCCAATTCTCGTAGTTCGGCGGTGAGTTGGAGCCGCAAATCTCCCATCATCCGGTCTAGGGATTGCATCTGGTCTCCCCGGTACGGATCGGGTCCATACGGGCCGGTTCTCTCTCCTTCCATGGACGGGCGACGCGGATCTCCTCCGTAGATCTGCTCGCGGTCTTCTCCCAGGTAGCTCGGCCTCCCTCGGTCGAGTTGATCGCCTGGGAACGAAACCCGTGCCCCTTTCCGATCGTGCACCCAAGAGTCCACGGTCCCACGACCGAACTGGCTCCAGGCGTACTTCGGGGTCACGCTCTGAGGAGGAGGTAGGCGCGGGATGTAGTGAGCCCCCTGAATCGTAGTCACCGGTACTTCGGGCTCCCCTCCGCCGCCTCCACCACCGTTCCCCTGGTCCACCGGGGTGGTGGGTATATCTTCTGGGGTAGTAGGGATGGGGACTGTGTCGTCGTCTGACATGGTCAGGAACGGCTAAGTCCCAGTCACAGATCTCTGACAATCTGTGAGAGTCCTGCTCAAAGTAGTCAAGGATCAGATCTTGGTTGGTTAACCAAAGTTCTTTATTTCCAATCTCTACATTAGTACAGCTTCTCGGATTATTGTCAGAGATGAAACAGATAATACAGGCAGGTCTATTATACCATTCCAAGGAGTTTGAATTACCCATAGGTAGCCAATCACTATAGGAGAAAATTGGCGGGCAAAACGGGATTCTAACCATTTGGTTCTCACAGGAAAGAAAGTGAGGTGTCAAGCTGTAAATTCCCTTCCCAAACCAGGCCCCTCAGATGTTACCAGTTCACATAACAATCAATGGCCTCAAGGCTTTTGCATGTGATAAGAGATGAGAGGTATCCTCCCTTGAAGTCCCAGCCGGGGCGGATGGAATGCGGAGGCAGCGATGTGAGAGGCCTTCTTGTTCTCATACATTGCAGATGTCACCCTCCCACCTTAATTGTTACAAACTCCAGGCCTGGTTAAGCAGTACAACATGGCAGTTACAAACACAGAATAATACATAGAGTAACACAGAGGGTATAGTCAGGATTACTATGTCTGAATCAGCAGATTCTGACAGGAACTCAGCAGGAGTGGGAAAAATCCTAACTAAGCTAATCAGGAGACAGAAAGGAGACTATTTGAAAATAGTAGGAAGTCCTTAATCTCACTATGCTAACGAGTTGTCCCCTCTTCTGCCCTCTGCAGGATGTTCTTGTCATTTTCTTTATTTATGTATGATAGATCTTGCATATTCCAACACTTCAAAGGCAAAACCAGCTGCTGGAGTTGTGCTCAGAAACATAAAACCCATTTCTAATTAATAACAGTCTTTTTGGGGCCAACGTTGTAGAGTCCATGCGGCCTATATAGCCAGTTTCTGACTGCTGAATTCTGGACTATTTATACTTTCTGAGCAATATTTAGGCATGGATTATTTAGGTCGCGTCTTTGTCATCCTGCTTTCCTTCAGATTTCTCAGCTGTTTGTCTGAGCAGAAGCCTCCAGCTTTGCCTCAAGATTTTGCTTTGGGTGAAATTTCAGGGCAAGTGATTATCCGCCAACAGAAGCCAAACCGGCCCTTATCCTGAATGCTCTCCATCATTTCAAGCAGCTTTATCTCCATCTGAAATTTCTTCCCGAATGAGTTCAATGGGATTTGTAAGGCTCATTAGAGAAAAAAATATTCTTCAGAAGACAGAATCCTTAATGTACAAACATTCCAGAATCTCAAGGCTGAATAGAAACATTTAGCACCGAAAAAAAGTTGCTCAACAATTACACAAAGGACAGTAATTTTTGCTCTTGTCAAAGAATAGGCTTTCCTTTTTTGCCTGATTAAATGCAAACCATGTGTAGGAAATATTAATGCCATAAATTAGAAGGCTAATAGGAGTTGCTGAGGAATTCTCTTTATGTTCAGTTGATTGTGAGATAGGAGAGATACCTAATTTGATGCCCTGGGATTTCTTTGACCAAGAGCATCTTCACCCATAAATCACTTGGTTACATTAAGGATTTATAACAGGTGCTTGTGCGATGAATTTAGAATCTTTTCCCCCAAGAACAGTACGAGGGCCAAGAGCGACTGCAGCATCTGAAATTGTTAGCTTCTAGCTTGGATCTATGCCAAGCCAATTTGTCATGTTTCCATTTTGCAGCACTGATCTGCTTCCACACTGAGTAACTCTCTCCAGGTTACACCAGAGCTAAAAATCAGCTCCACAGTCACTGAAAAGAATCAGAAGTATCCGTTGCTTAGAGGTCGCATTTCATAGTTACTTTCCCCTTGATTCTTACACTGGGTACTTTGGCATGTCTGACCAGTCTTCGGCCCTGTGTTTGGGGAAACAGACAGTTTCTCTGTCCCTCAAAGAATCTGGACTGCGAACCTGTTGAAATGTTTGTGGTGTGAACATTCTGTGATATCACTTCAAGGACTGCCATTCGGTTTATTAATATATCCAATGGTGAAAGGCTGGTCCCGGCCCAGCTAGCTTGTTTAGTATTTATTTATTTACTTTACCACCCGTGTTTCTCACTGAGACTCAAGGAGGATTACCATACCCTCCTTGATATCAGGCAGTATAAACATCCAGTGAACAAGATGATTGGACTAGGATCAGAGAATTAGAAAGCCATGCAAATTGCAAACTAAGGCAGGGGTCCCCCACATGGTGTCCACGGGCATCGTGGTACATGCAGATACCTTTCCTGGTGCCTGCCAAATGCTGTAGAGAGCAGGTGGGGTGACGTGGGGCTTTTGCCCAGCAGGTCCAAAAAAAGGTTTGGGATCCCCTGGACTGAGTGGAACTTGAGAGGCAGAAGACAACACACTAAAATGCAAGATGATCCTACAGTAAACACTGCCGTAAGTATGACCCTATTCCTTCAAGAAAACGCTCTCTCAGACAGTTCTACTACAGTGCTGATCCTGTTTAAAAAATGCCTCTCTGACCATCTCAGTTTCCCTTATTCTGTGGAATGATGAGAGCACGGGAGCCTTACCGACCTCCTCAGGCAGGCTGTTCGACAAGGGGGGGGGGCACCACACCAAATCCATGTGTGCGGACAGATGCTAGGTAGCATCTTGAGAAGGTTTCATTCAGATGAGTGAAGCTGTCATGGTGGAACACAGCTGATGAGGATGCATGGATTCATCAGGTGTGCAGAAAAATCTGACTTTATTAAAAGACTAATTTGGGCTAGGGAAACCCCCCCCCCCAAAAAAAAAATCCCCCCCCCAAACCATTTTACTTGTGATGTCCACAATGTGTAGACACCACCAAAAGCAAATCACTGTCGTTCAGGCAGCATTTTAGGTTACCGCATTAAACCAAGCCCTGACTATCCCAATCTCACTAGAAGCTAAGCAGGGTTGGCCCTAGTTAACACTTGGATGGGAGACCACCAAGGAAGTCCAGGGTTGCTATGCAGAGGCAGGCAAGGGAAGAGCACCTCTGATAGTCTCTTTGCCTTGATAACCTTATGGAGCCACCATGAGTCAGCTGTGACTTGATGGCACTTTCCATCACCACCACAGCAATCCAAAATGTGGGATGAGCTGGGGCTTAGGAGAAAGGGGGAAGCCAGAACTGGCAGCAAAATGGGATCACTCCTCTTCTTTGAGTCTTTGGATATGAATAATTGCATTTGTATCCCAGCTTCCATCCGAGAGCTCACGGTGGTGTACACGAGCTTCCCAGGACCCCAGGAGTCTTCTCCTTTAAGCTTTGACTTGGCACAGAGCTGTTAAGCATCAGCAAAACTGCCCTATCCTAAGCCTTTCAATCACCCCCTGATGGTAAAGGTCCCCATTACACAATCCACTAATGCATTACAGAACAGACTGTGTTTAAAGGTGGACTTCAGTTGAGAGGTTTGGACCAGAGTTACAATGCAGGATTCAGAAATCTCTGAAGCGGAACAGGATTTACACATCAACATTCAAGAAGCAAGCCCCAACAAAAATGAGAGCACAAATCAAAATGTCTTAAAGCTGAGAAATACAACACAGCCCACTGTGGTATCTTGTCCCTGTCAGTCTCTGGTTTGGTTACTACTGGCATGGCTTTGCAAAAACTGCTGGATGTCGTCTCAGTTTTGCCAGCTTGATTTGAGTCCAGTAGCACCACAGAGACCAACAAGATTTTTTTTTGGGGGGGGGGGATGAGTTTTTGAGAGTCAAGGGGGGGGGATGAGCTTTTGAGAGTCAAGGCTCCCTCTTTGGTCAGACAGAAGCTGGAATGGAGATCCCCGAGTCCTTGTGTCCCCTGTCTGAAGGTGGGAGGGTGTTGCAAAGAAGGGAGTCAGGATGCAGAGGTGCCATGCAAAATGGAACCCGCTGAATTCAAGCTGGGGAGGTGGAAAGTGCCGTTAAGTTGCAGCCAACTCCTGGTGACTCTGTAGGGTTTTCAAGGCAAGAGGCCTTCAGAGGTGGTTTGCCATGGCCTGCCTCTGCACTTAGTGGTCTCTCATCCAAATACAGACCAGGGCCTGCACAGCTTAGCTTGATACTGTCTTGATCAAGTTGATTTGTTGTTGTTGTTCAGTTGCACAGTTGAGTCTGACTCTTCGCGCCCCTATGGACCACATCACGCTAGGCCCTCTTGTCATGCTCCAGAGTTTGCTTAATTTCATGTTCATTGCATTGATAACACTGTCGAACCATCACATCCTTTGCCGTCCCCTTCTTCTTTGACCTTCAATCCTTCCCAGCATCAGGGTCTTCTCCAGTGAGGGCTCCCTTCTCATTTGGTGGACAAAGTATTTGAGCTTCAGCTTCAGTATCTGGCCTTCCAGGGAACAGTCAGGGTTGATTTCTTTTAGGATTGACTGATTTGATCTCCTTGCAGTCCAAGGGACTCTCAAGAGTTCTCCAGCACCATAATTCAAAAGCATCTGTTCTTCAGCCCTCAGCCTTCAAGCTAGCCTGGACCATTCAGGTCATGGTGGAGAAATGCTTAGGGACAGAAAATTAGCATCTACAGTGACATAAGAATCCTATGTCTCTATTCAGCCCTGGGAGCTCCATTGTTTTATCAGCTTGTTTTACCAGCATGTTGTCCGGATGCTCACATAGGCTGCGGTCACACACACTAAATAATCCACTTTCAATCCACTTTCGGTGCACTTTCCAACTGGATTCTATTGTATGAACTGGCAAAATCCAGTTGGAAAGTGTATTGAAAGTGGATTGAAAGTGGATTAGTTTGTGTGATTGCAGCCATAGTGGACCAATTTATTTAGGGGTTTTTTGTCCTGTACTTTGGTGAATCTGTCCCGCTTCTCCTGAACTTCATTGCTGACATGGGTGAGAAAAGTACCAAAGCTGAGCGGGGAAGTCATTGCTCTCCCTTTCTTCCCTCTCGCTGGACAACCTGCAGCCTTTCACCTGAGAGAGGGCCTGCCTTATCCCTCGATCCCAAGGAACTTCCTAGGCAAAGAGCACGAGTTATCCTGCTTTTGCAAAGCTATTGGTGTCTTTCTGACATCACCAGCCATCAGAAATCCCCACTTTCATTCCATATCAATCTGCATGCTTAGCAGTCAACAGCCTTGCACTCAGGAAACAGACCAGGGGCACCACATTTAACACATCTACATGCAAATAATCAATAAGGACGTAATATGTAGCCCTACAGAACTTTTCCTGCGATACACCGTTTGAGCGAGGACTAGATGACCTGGGGCTCGTCTGTGTTCTCATTTTTGTCACGTGTGTGTCCCTGTTGCTTTTTTCGTCTCTGCATGTATTTTGCTCCCTCTAGAGGTCAATTTGATATTACATCACTATATATCTGTCATATCTCCTTGCAGATTTTATGCCAGACATACAAGAATGTATTTCTGCCTCACAGGTCTTAGGTGATGATGGAGGCCAGCCAAGTATGCCACATGGAGATCCTGAGAAGGAGCAGCAATAAACTATGTAATAAAGATGTAATAAATAAACAAACAATGTAAGAAATAAACAAGCAGGGGCTCATTCCACATGTGCACTTTACCTTGGGTATACAATTGTGTTACAATGTTTTTAATTTTTTTGTTCTGCAAGTTGTTTTCTCTACATTAGGTCAATGTTAGGGTTCTGTCTTCTTCTTTTTTTTAGTAGTCCCCCCCCCCCGCATTTATAAGGCAATCTTATTTTCAAGCCGTTTGCAAGTCAGCTTAATTACATGTGCAAAACTCTTGAATTGTTATTTTTCGCATCAGTGGTATATGCTCCTTTTGAACATCTGCCTCTGTATCCACAACCCCTTCTACCTTTTCCATCCCCCTTCACCTTCACCCCCCTCCCTAATCTCTGGAGCAAAATATATACATTTTTTTAATATAACAGAGATGGTGATGATGAGTTAATGTATGACTAAGTGTTATTTTTAGATGATCATTCATGCAATAGTGTGTTAATGTGTTATTTTAAAGGCAGCTGTTTACCTTTCAAGAATTTTTATTATTCTTATTCTGATTTTGGATTATTTTGATTATTTTCCTTTAAACTCTGAGCCTGCCCCTCCCCAGTTAATCCTTCGCTTGCATTATACCAATGGCATCAATGGTTGCTAATGTTCCTTACTGTAATATGTTCCAAAAGTTTCTACTTTCCCATCAGTTTGCTAATTTCTAAAGCGGCACACAAAATTTCCTCCCCCCTGTTTTTTCCCACCTTTGGCTTTAGTAATCCCATTCACCTCGGGCTCCCTTTACTGTCCCCTTTGCCCTTTGCCTGGGGTGATATGTAATTTTTAGTAGCCAGCGGTGTGTGTGTGGGTGATGGATCCCAATTTAATGCTAGTGCATAGTACTACACAAATTAAAGTGCACCTGCACAAATTAAAAAAGCAGGAAGGTAATCTGATGGCAGCAATGAGGGCATTACTGATGTCTGCCGCCTTAGAATTTTAATATGAATATTGTGATCCAGTGCTGGCTAGGCGGGATAAGAAAGAAAGAAAGAAAAAAAGAAAGAAAGAAAGAAAGAAAGAAAGAAAGAAAGAAAGAAAGAAAGAAAGAAAGAAAGAAAGAAAGAAAGAAAGAAAGAAAGAGAAAGAAAGAAAGAGAGAGTATGGAAAACAGGGCGAGTTGTGGAGTGCTCCATTCCAAAACCTGGACACAGAAGATCAGGAGTAAGGTCAGAACAGGCCAGGGTTAGAGCTTTACACACAGATTTTGACTAGCCTATAGTAGCAAAATGTTCTTGCAAGAAAACAAGATTGGACAGCCGAGATAATCCATTGACACTACAAAACAAATGCAAGATTCTCCCTGACCACTGTTTTTAGGCATGGAGAGATGTCAGATGCTCCATCAGAAGCTCCTTGCAGGTGGAGGCTGGAGTTCTCCTAGAATTACCACTGATCAACACACTACAGAGATGAGTTCCCCAGAGGAAATGACCTCTATGGACTGATGTCCCTGCTGGACTCTCCCTTTCCCCCAAACTCTGCCCTCCCTCGGCACCGCTTCCTCAATCTCCAGGAATTTGACTAGCCAGAGTTGGTAACCCTCTGTCTCTCTCACACACATGTCCAGACTTTCTTCCAGTGCCTGCAAGGAATGCATTTGGCCAATCCTCCAATTGGGCGAAGGCTGGCTGAGCTCCAGGAAGAACCAGCCCTGGTTACACAGAATGTAACAGCAACAGAGTGACAGCAACAGGATTGGGGAAAAGGCATCATAGAAAAGTATGCAGTGTGAACGTGGGCTAAGTAGTCTGGTTGGATGGCATGCCTGTCAGTCACAAATCTGCTGAGTCTGCCTTTCCGCCCCTTCCGATTTTCCTCACTGCCCTGGGAAACGGAAGCCCCCAGGGCAGTATAGGGGAGGGGAAACTGGAAGCAGAGTGCAGCCACAAATACTGGAGCGTTGCCAGAAAAATGGCTCGGACTGGCCTTCTCGTTCCAGATCTGGAAGGTGGAGGAAATTTCTTTTGGATTATTTAGATAAAATGGGCTGGGAATGAGTGGGCTTAATACTGAGTAGCCACATTTTGTACGCATCTCCGTGCAGGGGTGTCTGCTCTTAAATTCTGCTTGGCTGCCCACGGGTCAAGCCAGCTCCCAGCCCTCAGCTCCAAGGCCCTGGCCTCAGGTTTCCTTCCCACTGCCGCTTTGGATTTGAAACAACTCCATCTCTCTGTCCCTGCATGGATTTCAGTTGGCATGTTATCCCACCTTCCCACCCACAAGGCAGTAATGAAAAGGAGTCCTGACCTGGATGGCCCAGGATAGCCTGATTTCATTAGATCTTGGAAGCTAAGCGGGGTCAGCCCTTGGTTAGTCCTTGGATGGGAGACCACCGAGGAGGTCCAGGGTCACTATGCAGAGGCAGGCAATGACATGCCACCTCTGAACATCTCTTGCCTCGAAAACCCCATGAGGGGGGGCCACCATAAGTTAGCTGTGACTTGACAGCACTTCACACACACAAAGCGAACTGGAGTGCACAGTGTTTTGCTTTTGTGGCATTTTGGTCATCGTACATATCATTCTTATTTGGTTTTGTTTCCAGTCAGCTTCAACTGGAAAGACACCTCAGTGGAAAAAGAAATGCAATCATGGTGCCGTCTATAGCCAGAGTTCTACCCTTCCTAAGTCTGTGGAAGTGATTCCTTGATCCGGACCTAGCTCGTCACGTTCTCTGCAATCCTGATTTCAGCTGCTGAGGAAAACATTTGGATTCGGGGAGGGAGGTTGCTCCCTGAATTTAAAGAAAATACGTTATGAAACGGCTGCATGTATTCTTAGGGTAGACAAGCAGCGCCTGGCAACCAGTGGGAAGGTTGTGGAAGGGGGCAGCAATCCAGGGAGAAAAATTTTAAAAAGGAAAAAATAAAGCCTCATCTACGTATAGGAAGTTCTTATGATAAGAGTTTCAGGGGATTCCTAGAACCACCCATTTCACTTCTGGGTAGCTCTAGGAATAATCAGGAACGCTGGTAATAATTTCCTGGAAGTAGCTGAGGCATTCTTTTCTCTCCTTTGTTTCATTTAGTTTTCTTTCCCAAGGGCGTAGACTTTCCAATTTCCGGAGGGGGGTGGGCTGGGGCTGGGCCAGAGACATTACAGGCCATTGTCTCCGGGGGAGGCTCAGCATGTCCTGGAAAAGTTCGGGGGGGGGGGGCTCCAGCTCCCCAGCACCCCTGAAGTTGACGCCTATGTTCTTTCCCCCCATTTAGGGGTGGGGGATCCCCTACCCTCACTGGGAGCTTAGCCGCCCTGGTTTGAGTAGCATTCAGACTTAGGCCCAATTTACACCTCCCCTCTGAAGTAGTTTGACTGCTGTCTTTTCCCAAGCTCATTTCACGCTGGTTTCAAATTTCACTCCAGGGGGTCTGAAGAGTATTAAGCAACAGCATTTGCTTAAAGCAGTATAATGCTAGCTTGACCACAGGAGGGCAATTAACGAATATAAACAATAATTTATAAACTAGAACAAGTATGGTTTGAAACCAGAAACAGGTATAATCAGGTTTTTTAAAAAACTAGAATGATTCTAGCGGGAAAGTCAGATGTAAATTTGACCTTACTGTGTACATTGGTATGAGGTCCATTTTACTAAATATTGCAGCAGCCACTTTGCAGGAATCAGATGTGCTTAACTCTGGCTTGATAGCGCCCATTGTTTATAGAAATACCCCCACCCCCCACTTCCATCACTATTCACCTAACATCTCAGAGCTAGAAGGAGTGTTTGATTTACAGAAATCCACACATTGATTTTACACTAATTCTGACAGGTTCCTATTATGCTTTCGACAATCGCAGGTACTTGATCGAAAGCCAAATCCCATTTCCCTTTCTTGTCCTTAATTCTCTTGTAGATCATTTTGAACTAAACACGGAGACTTCCTTTCTCGCCTTAATCCTCTTTTGCTTAATTTCTGCTTTTAAATCAAAAGCTGTAAAAAAATTAATTATGCAAAGGTAAGTGAGAGAGCGAGAGAGGGAGAGAGAGAGAGAGAGAGAGAGAGAGTCTGGGTTAAAGAAAGAAGAGGAACTATTTTTCCCTCTGCCCTTGGGAGGCAAAAACCCAAATCCGAGAAATAAAATTAAATGCCATTTGATACTTTGGATGAAAGGTTTGGGGTGGCTTCTGTCCAAAGGTCATGGCAAGTCCCATTCGCCATGTCAACGACCTTCCCGGGTCAAGGTTGTTGCATACTAATGGGGTTATGTACAGTGGAAAGCCATCTGTCAGGCTTCTTCTCCACTTGAGAATGAATAAATCTGTTGTCTGATGTAAATATTTCATTTTTAATAAGTAATAAATCCAGAGTGTGGAGAGAGAGGAAGACATTAAATGGAGGGCAAAACAAAGGCATTCTTCAGTAATGGGCTCTAAAACACAAGGATATTTCCAGAGAAAGGGCTCAATGCCTATTGCTCAGTGCCAGCGGAGAGCTTGTTTGCTTCCTGTGTAATTCGTGACCTGGATGGCCCAGTGACAGGGGAAGTGGCCAAATTAACCCTAAAATGGGTTTTTGGTGAAGGGGTCCAATTGAACAGACCAATGGTTGAAACTGACTCCTTTATTCAGTGCTACATGCTTGGACAGCACCTCTGTCTAGCAGAACATGAGGTTAACTGCAATGAACTTCAAAAAACAAGGTGTTTCATAGTAGTCAGTTACATATGTGATAAGCCAATTTAATACTGCAGCATTTCTGAACCAATCACTCACTACCAACTTTGCAAACCTGTTAAGCTCCTTACTTATACTACTTTCAAGAATACTACTAATTTTTACTTATTTTATGCTAATAGCTTACTTACACACTTCCCTCTACCCTAAAGGGCCATACAGGAACTCCACTCAACTGTCAGTACTTCACCATTTTCCTTCACCAGGCTAGTGCAGTGTTGTCAAATATTGAAAGCTAAGCAGGGTTGGCCCTGGTTAGAGCTTGGGTGGGAGACCACTAGGGAAGTCCAGGGTTGCTACACAGAGGCAGACAACAGCAAACCTCCTCTGTTTGTCTCTTGCCTTGAAAACCTGCCTGAGGTCACCCTAAGTCAACTGAGACTTGACGGCCCTTTCCCTCATCATCATCATAATCAGTGGGCTAGAAGTGCCAGATGCTGTGGGCCCAGTGAAACTAAGGAATGGTGGCCCTGATCCATGTGTGGATGACAGACCCCTGGGGGGGCCTCATACTAGCCCCTCTAGTCTTTCACAAGGGAACAGGGGATATAAATGGCAAACCTTTAAGAAATGCTTGGTTTAGGATCACTGCCATTCCCAAGGAGGAGAAAAAGGGATCTCAGGTGAGCCACCATATGATGTTGCCCATCAAGAGGGGAAGAAGAGGACTTGCTGGTTCCCTTTTTGAAGGGGGGAAGAAGAGAGAAGGCCTGGTGGGGGGGAGGGACAGCCAAGAGCATTCTGAGGAGAGAGTTGCGGCAGGGCCGCCTTTCAGCTGGTGCCAAAAAACATTTGTCTTGAGAAGAAGAGTTGTATGAATGGTTGAGAAGCTGGTCTGTGAAAGAGTTGCTCCCTTCAGGTACCGGCCCCTTCTGCCCCCCAGCCTTACCTGAAAGTAGAGCTGCCAATCACCTGCTGATGGCAGGAACCCCCCCCCCACGCCCTTCACAGCACTCAACATCCAGCCACTGATCAGTTTGAGAGAAAGAAAGTTGTGAGGGGAATGGCATCACTGATACTGTTATGTTATTTCTGGGAGAAAACCCAAAACAGACATTTCAGCCTACTGAAACACTCTAGGAATTCTGTAAATCTCTGTGATTCTTAACCATAGAGATTTTCCCAGAGCATCACAGCAGGCCATGACATGGCTTTTGGGTTTTCTCACAGAAATGATCTAATGTGTTGGTGACACTATTTTCCCGGGTCTCGACTCAGAATACACTCCTGGGGGGTTGGCAGCGATGACCCGGCCACCTGAACTGGAAGTGCCATGGCTAAGAAGAGAGGCTGCTCCGCAGAACCCCCAAAGGGAAGAGACCTGCACGGGCACTCTGCATCAAGAATAACTCTGCTGGGAGATTTTCCACTCTGTCTTATGAGGGTTCAGCATCCAGGTCATTCCTGGAGTTGTGTCTAGAGATTAAAGAGACCTATTTCCCATCCGTACTTTGATTCTGGTACTACTGGGATGACCTCTGACTAAGTCAGAATTTTATTGTCAGCAACCTAGCTCTTTTAAAACTTCCAGTTAAGATCCCTTTCCCCACTTTTAAATAAAAAGCTCTTTTTAATGTTTCAATATAGATTTGATAGTGATGACTATTATTAATTCTAATTATTTTATTTATGTTATTTATAGTTCTCCTTTCTCACTGAGATGCAAGGTAGATTGTATAGTGTAGGTCACAATGACCAATAGGATCAAGAGACAACTAACACATTCTCCTAGTAACATTTAAGATCCAGCACTTTTTGTTGACGGGGGGGGGGGGGGGTGTGATCACATGAGCAATTTGGCCTGACATAGCCACCTCTCCCCTCCAGATCAAATGGGGGCGATCAAACATGCACATCTGACTCCCATGCCCCAGCTGTCCCTACCTCACACTAAAATGATTCCCACACGAATTAAATAGCCACCAGCAAATTCGGTTGGCTACTCGGCGAGGTGCTTCCATGGCGGCTTTCCAGGTGTCTGATCATCCAGGTGCGCCATGGAAATGCATGAGCAGTGTGATTGTTCCTCTCTGTTTCTGACTCATCCCTTTGTTTTTTCCCAACCCCACTCCGAGGTGCACTTCAGCATCCCATTGGTTGCCTGCGGCGCACCTGTGTGGCACATGCGCATGGAAAGCCTGGTGTTTGGGTGAGGAAGCAGGGACAGGGCAACCTAGAGATGCTGCAGGCAAATTCTGATGCCAAGTGGGAGAGCCACAGAATTCTTATCGCCCGATTCCCTGATCACAGACTGCTCTGCTAAATGTGGAGGGGACTGCAATTGGCCACCCCAGATAGTGGGGGTGATATCGGGGGGGCTTGCAGACGTGTCAGGGCAAAATTCTCAGAACTATACGGGGGCTGACTGAACCTCCTGACAGGAGAGTATTTGCCCTTGTCTGCTTCTGCACAGGTGAAGCAGTATTTAGGGGGGGAAATCCATTCAGCCATGGGTCCGTGGTTGCAGCACATTGCCAATGTAAACGACCAACCATGGGCCCGAGGCGCTATGATGCTGGCTTAGCAGCCACTGTGTGATCAACACAAAGCATCCCAAACTCAAATGGCTTATTTAGAGCCAATATACCGTTGTGGCAAGCTGCCCGTCTGACCGCACCCAAGGACTGAGAAGAAGGGTTATTTAAGCCAAATAACAAAATCCAGCATTATAAACTAAGCCAATATGGTGCCGTTACTAAAAGAGATCACACCATACTTGTCTCTCTGCGCTTCCTTTCAGTTCACAGTGGGCCCTCCTAAATCTGTGCTCCATTTTGGCTGGCCGTAGGGGAGCTTGCCTTAAGTATGAATCCATGTTTCTGCACATCTCCAATAGCATCGCTGCACCTCATGTACCAGGTTAGCCTGATCTCGTCACATCTCAGAAGCTCAGCAGGGTTGGGTCTAGTTAGGAAGCCCGGTTTGCTGCACGGAGGTAGGCAACAACAAACCACCTCTGTTTGTCTCTTGCCTTGTAAACTGTGTGGGGCTGCCAAAAGTGGCTGCCATATTATTATTATTGTTATTGTTATTATTATTAAAATTAATGAATTGCCCTACCCTGCAGTCAGGCTCTGGGAGATTTACAACCTTAACAGCAGATAAAATGTAATCAGCATAAAATTATCACAATGCACTAATAAATCAACCAGTCCAGACAGCGATATCAACCCTTGTGCCAGCTACAGTGCTCTCTGCGCAGCAGGGCAGGGCAGGGGATGTGAGAGCCATGGGAAGAAAAAAGGAGGGTGCCGGTCTGAAAAGGCCCTGGCCTTAGTCAAGGGCAGCCAGACCTCCCTAGGGCTGGGGATCACCAGCAAGTTGTTATCAGCTGATTTCAGCATTCTTCTGGGGACATACTGGAGGACATACTGGGGAAATACAGCATTCTTCTGGGGACATTTTGTACCCCCAACAGAAGTCTGTCATCTTTGCCCTGACCTGGATGGCCCAGGCTAGCCCTGTCTCATCAGATCTCGGTGGCAGGCAATGGCAAACCACCCCTGTTTATCTTTTGCCTTGAAAACCAAATGAGGGGGTCTTGTGACTTGATTGGCATTTTGACCACCGCCAGTGGCACCACCAAGAGTGAAGAAAGGCTAGACACTCTCTTCTCCCTGTCTCCTCCCTACCCGTCCACTGTCCTGCCTGCTCCCCTTCCCCAAAAAAAGTTAACACCATAGCAACTATAAGAGCCTCTTCATTAGCTGGCATTAGGTCTTGGTGTCAAGATACATGGGGCAGCCCACTTACTAAAGAAGGCCACCTTGCTGATGAATGAAGTCCTCTGTGTCACTATCATGGCTGCCAGCTAAGTTTTGGCAGAAAATGGGGGAGGCAGCTGCAGTGGTGTGGAGGACTGCCAACCTCCAGGTGGGACCTGGAGACCTCCTGGAATTAACAGCTTATCTCCAGGCAACAGAGATCAGTTCCTGTGGAGAAATGGGTTACTTTGGAGGGTGGGTTACTTTGGAGGGAGAAATGGGTTACTTTGGAATTATACCGTGCTGAAGCCCCTCCCACTACCCTCCCCTGGCTTCACCCTAAAATCCAGAGGGGTTTCCCAACCCAGAGCTGGAAAGGCAAAGTCAAGCTGAAGAGAACTGAAAAGCTTCTATTTGTGAATTTAAAATGAAACAAATGCTGTTATAATAGTCAAAAATATTGGGCTCTGTCTGTGGACAAATACCTTTTACTTCAGGATTACAGCTTTAAACATTTGGTTTTAAAGGTTTTTCACTCTCAAGGAAAGATGGGGGGCATGGGGGGGGGGGGGGTCAATGGCTCCCAAGCATTGCCTGAGAATTGACCATCAAGCTTTGCAAATGCAACCCTCCCCCTCCCAACCATAGAATGAGAAGTTCACACCTGAGCTGGAATCTGACACCTAGGAGTTAACCAGAGACCATGGAGGTGTGAGAGGCTACACTGTCTGCTCCTGGAAACCTCAGGAAAGGATTGGCTGAAGGGTGGCTGAAGAGAGAGAATAAAAATCCTTTGGCATGGAGTGAGAGGGCTCAGTTTTTGGCTGTTTGGCAACAGGAAACCCTTTCGTAAGAACAGGCGAACCCTTTTAAATGAACTTACTCAGTGAGGAAACAGAAGCTTACTTTAGCAGCAAGTTGCCTGAACCTCGGTGAGACAAATCACAGAGCCATTTCTTCCTAGAATAAAGAATAATGGTTATTGTTATGGCGTTTTTAGGTTTTGCGTCTGTTATAACTCTGCTATAGCTAATAACTCGCACAGGTGAATTGCGAGGCAACGGGATAACAGCTCAAGTTTGAGAAGGGTAAGGAATCTCTAGCTACCTTCTTTGTACTTTTCATATGTGCATGTGCAGGTGTGCGCATGTGAGTGTGCGTGCACCTGGAAGGCATGGCAACCTCTGGTGACTGATCCCTACTGGGGGCCTGGGGGATATTCAGAGACGTGGCTGAATAAGACTGCCTCATCCTCCTGACTGCCGGTATTCCTTGGAGGTCTCCCATCCAAGTATTTGCCAGGGTCGGCCCTGCTTAGCTTCTGAGATCTGATGAGATTGCGCTTGGGGGCTACCCGGGTGAGAGTTCTAGCTACCTTAAAGGTTCAAGTCTTTGGGGCCAGATGAATATTAATCTAGGGTACTAAAAGAATATGCTGATGTATTCTCAGAACTTAGGTCTATGATCTTTTTGATACTGAAGATGGTCAAGGGTCTGGAAAACCAGCCTTATAATTATTTTAATTTATTTATTTTATTATTTATTTGGATTTATACCCCGCCTAGCCAGCAAGCCTGGCTCTAGGCGGCTAACAATCAATAAAATCAACAATCACAAAACAGTTAAAATTTGTTAAACTTCGTCTACATAAAACACAAATCATAAAAACATACAGATACAAGAATCCAGCAGATAGCAGCGATGCAGAGCCTGCACAACAGGAGCAGTCCCTGTATCCTTAGGCAGGTGGCATTTCCATTATTGATTTCCCGGCCAAGATCGTCCGACCAGTGGCACCAGTGGCAGCTCCTACATGTAAGCCTGGCAGAAGAGCTCTGCTTTGTAGGACCTGCGGAACTGTAAAAGGTCCCGCAGGGCCCTGATGTTCTCCGGGAGCTCATTCCACCAGGATGGAGCCACCACTGAAAAGGCCCAGGTCCTGGTAGATGCCAACCTGGCCTCCCTAGGGCCAGGGAGGGTCAGGTGATGTTGGGTGCCCATGTAGACACACATCACTGTCACACAGAAAAACAAAGAGGTTGTGCCTGGAACTGAAGCCAGTGTTCCTGATAAATAAAACTGCAAAGCAAAGGGTTGAATAACCATAACTTGAATGTGAAGACGCAGTAAACAGTGGATTTACATGTGTTAAGCACTGTGGTACTGAATGTAACGTTGCTGACATGTTTACTAAATGTTTAGCTGCTGACAAATTTGTAAAACTTAAACCCGGAATGTGCATGTCCGACGTCGAGTCTAGGAGGAGTGTTGGTATTTGAGACTCTTAGTCCTCATGCACAGAAGCTGGCAGATCTGCAGGATCTAACTGACAGCCAGCAGGAGTCATGTGACAGGGGCAGATGCAATAGTACTGAGCTGAAACCTGTACAGACTAGTTCAGACTTGTTCTTCTGTGTGACAGTGATGTATGTTCACTCCGTGACTCAGCACTAACCTGATTGGTTGCTACGATGTATATATGTAATCAATGTACAGAACTATTTCCTCTTCTCTTTGTATGGTTGCCTGGTGAAGCAGTTTGTTGCTTGGATTAATAATTGCACTGTAAAATAAACTGTAAATACACTATCGCTGGTGTGGTGCAGTTTAATGTGCCAAGGGGTCTGGTGGACTTGGGCCTTTTAACATTGGCGCAGTGTGGTATAGCATATAACAGACATCACAACACTCTCTGGGGTATATATGGGAAAAGGTGGCCCCTTAGGTAGGCTGGCCCCTGACCATATAGGGCTTTAAAGGTTAATACTAGTACCTTGAACTGGATCTGGTATGCTATAGGCAGACAGTGCAGCGTCCTCAGCACTGGCTAGATGTGGTCTCAGACTGAGAGGCCCATCAACAGCTGAGCCATGGCATTCTGCACTAGCTGCAGCCTCCGGAGCTGAGACAAGGGCAGCCCCATGTAGAGAGTGTTACAGTAGTCCAACCTTGAGGTGACCATAGCATGGATCACTGTCGCCAGGTCATTGTGGTCGAGGAAGGGAACCAACTGCCTAATCAGCTGTAGATGGTAAAAGGCTGCCTTGGCAGTGGCGGCTACCTGGGCCTCCATCGTTAAGGAGGCATCCAGGAGCACTCCCAAACTCTGAACCCTTGGGGCTGGCACCAACGGCGCCCCCCAAAGGCTGGCAATGGGATCCCTAGCCCGGTCCACTCTGACTCAGGCACAGGACCTCCGTCTTTGTTGGATTCAGTTTCAGTCGACTCAGCCCGAGCCAGTCCGCTACACTCTAAAGCGCCTGACCTAAGTCATCTGGGGTGGCCCCAGACTGGCTGCCCAACAACAGATACAGCTGGGTGTCATCAGGGTACTGGTGACAACCTAACCTGTGTCTCTGGGCAATCTGGGCAAGAGGGTGCATATAGATGTTAAACAGCATCGAGGATAACACCACCCCTTGTGGCACTCCGCACACCAGCAGGTGCCTCCGGGATGTCTGTTCCCCCAGCACCACCCTCTGTCCCCAACCTTGGAGAAAAGAGGCAAGCCATTGTAAGGCGAGCCCCTGAATCCCTGTGTTGGCGAGGCAGTGGGTCAGTAGCTGGTGGTCAACCATGTCGAACGCAGCTGACAGATCTAACAACACCAGCACTGCTGTACCGTCCCAATCCAGATGCCGTCAGAGATCATCCGTGAGGGTGACCAGTGCTGTCTCCATCCCGTGACCTGGTTGGAAGTCAGACTGAAATGGGTCCAGTGCAGAAGTTCCATCCAGAGAGCTCTGCAACTGAAGTGCCACCGCCCTCTCCAAAATCTTGCCCAAAAAGGGCAAGCTGGAAACCAGCCGATAGTTGGCCAATTCAGCCAGATCCAGAGATGGCTTTTTCAGGAGAGGGCGGCCCTTTCTGGACCGTGCTGACCTGGCCACAGTGATCCACGCGATGGTCACCTCGAGGCTAGACTATTGTAATGCTCTCTACGTGGGGCTGCCCTTGTTGCTAATCCGGAGGCTTCAGCTGGTACAGAATGCCACGGCAAGGCTACTGATGTGCCTCCCTAGGTGGGAGCACATCAGGCCGGTTCTAGAGGCACTGCACTGGCTTCCTATGGTGTACTGGATTCGCTTCAAGGTGCTGGTGCTTACCTTTAAAGCCCTAAGTGGCCTGGGTCCGACCTACCTGAGGGACCGCCTTTCCCCGTATGTACCCCAGAGAGCACTATGGTCTGGGGCCCAACATCGGCTGGTTATACCAGGCCCCAGGGAAGCCAGGCTTGCTGTCACTAGGGGAAGGGCCTTTTCGGTAGCGGCCCCTAACTGGTGGAATGAGCTCCCAGAGGAGATCAGGGCCCTGCGGGACCTTGTTCAGTTCCGCAGAGGAGATCAGGGCCTGTAAGACGAAGCTCTTCCACCAGGCTTCCAAATAGGGGCCGTCCCCCTTTCTTGCCTTCCCTCTATCCCGGTTGACATCATGATCTCTGCCTTGGACCTGTATGTCGCAAGTACAATCAGCACTGTAAGCAGGGAATGCTGGGTATTATGCACCTTCTTTTTGAGCACTTTACTCTGTAACTGTGAATTTCTGTGATTTTTATCTGTTTTAAATGTTTTAATGTATTTATGTGTGAGCCGGTCTGAGCCTGTTTGTGGGGAGAGTGGCATAGAAGCCCAATAAATAAATAAAATAAATAAATCGCTTCCTTGAGTGCCCCTGGGAACAGTCCTTCCTCGAAGGACTTGTTGACAATATCCCTGAGGGCACCTCACAACCCCTCACAGCCAGCCTTTACAAGCCATGAGGTGCACAGATCAAGGCAACAAGTGGCTGGACATACAGTAGAGAGCAGTCTGTCAACCTCCTCCAGGCTGAGCGGACCGAAAGAATCCAGAATGGAACTAGAAGACATGCATGGAGCCTCGAGTTCACTTACTGTCTCAATTGTGGCCAGAAGATCATGGCGGAGCAGCAGGATTTTATCGGCAAAATAGCTCGCAAAAGCCTCACAGCTGATATCCAATTCCCTACTGTTTGGTCTGCCCTGCGGCAGTTCAGTTATAGACTCAATTGTTCTAAATAATTGTGCCAGGCGTGAGCTAGCAGACACAATCTCGGCCACATAGAATTGCCTCTTTGAGGCCTTGACTGCCATCTTGTAGGCTCTCATAAACATCCTATAAGATGCTCTTGATGCTTCGTTACGAGTCCTCTGCCACCGTCTCTCTAGTTGTCTGAGTCCTCGCTTCATCTGGCGGAGCTCCCCCATGTACCAGGGGGCCTGCCTCGAACGAGGGTGCAGAGGGCGTTGGGGGGCATCTCATCGATGGCCGCTGAGAGCCGGGTATGCCAGTCCTCGACAAGCTCATCTAGAGAACCGCCAGGGGGCATGAGATCCCGCAGAACCATCAGAAACCGCTGAGGGTCCATTAAGCTCCACGGGCGAGCTAAAATACTCTTGCTGCCCTCACGGGGTCTGATTGGCATGATCCAACGAGCCTTCAGGACATGGTGGTCAGACCATGATACTGCTGAAGCAGTAATCTGATCCACCGTTACCCTCACCACAAAAATCAAGTCGAGTGTGTGCCCAGGCTGTTGTGTGGGCACCATTACATATAAGGAGAGGTGGGAAGGGTTTGGGCATATTTAGTTTGGGAAAGAGAAGACTGAGGGAAACAAGAAATACCTGAGGGGCAGTCCCATGGTGGAAGAGGGCAGGGACTTGTTTTCTGCTGTCCCAGAGGGCTTGGAGCTAATAGGCTTAATCTACAGGACAGCAGGTTTTGTTTGAACACCAGGAGAAACTTCCTAATGGAGCGGATAGTTTGACAATGGAATCAATAGCTAAGAAGGAGGGCAGGCTCTCCTGTGGTGGGGTTTATAAGCCGAAACTTTTCAGACGCTTGTTGTCATTTAGGGAATTTTCCAGGTTGTTGGGGATTTGGTCCTGAAAACCAGAATCATTCTTCCAAGTCTTCCCATCCTTTCCCCGTTCCTGCACCTACCTGAAACTGAAACACTCCTAAAATTCCTGGGGGTAAAAATTTGCTGCTCCCAGAATTTCAGGAGTGGCTTGGGTCATGTTGGGCATCCCCAAGCCCCCCTGAAACTGCTAATTTCAGGTTTAATTTGGGCTCAGGTATATCTGAATGTGTGTGCGTGAACCAGTTCATGAGAACCGAAAGGGGCCTTATTGTCTGTGTGGCCCAACCTGATGCTCTAACTTGAGATTTCCTGCGCAGAACAGAAGGTTGGGCCACAAAGACAATAAGGCCCCTTTCAGTTCTCATGATTCTAAAGCAATCTCTCACAGTGAAACCTGGATGGCCCAGGCTTGCCCCGTCTTGTCAGACTGTGGAAGCTAAGCAGGGTTGCCCCTGGGTAGTACTTGGATGGGAAACTACCAAGGAAGTCCAGGGTCACTGTACAGAAGCAGACAATTGCAAACTGCCTCTGGAGTCTATTGCCCTGACTTGGATGTCCCAGGCTAGCCTGATCTCATCAGATCTCAGGAGCAAATCAGGGCCAGTCCTGGTTAGTATTTGATGGGAGATGATAATGTGAGGTAGGTGGGGCTGAGAGAGCTCCGAGAGAACTGTGACTGACCCAAGGTCACCCAGCTGGCTTCATGTGCAGGAGTGGAGAGAAGTCTAATCTAAAGGGTATTTTCCCTATCACAAATGGCCAACTTGTCTGGCAACATGGGTGTGGGAGTCTGAGGGCATTGTATCTACCCAGGACAGACCTGAAGAGACATGTGTCTCCGTGGAAGGCCATGTGAAGTGAATGAAAGGACAAAGGGAGAGAGAGGAGGGGTCAGAGGGCAGGTCCCAGGTCAAGACAAGAGAGGCATCCCATTCAAGGAGATAACACCTGTACCATTTAGAGTGCTGTAGTGCCCCTCAGTGCCCAGGCATGCGGAGTCTTTCACTCCAACAAAAACAACCAGCTCACAAGCAAGCTCAGAAACAATGTGAAAACAGTCAAGCCAATCAAAACCCATCTAAAAAGCAGGTACAAGTCCAATACTCCATTTAAGTAGCATCAACAGGCTCAACAACAACGAAGCTGTCGAGCTTCACCTCCAGGGACAGTAGACCCAGAGGATCCAAACAGGGACCAATGGGGAAACCTGCATCCATAGACAGACCTATAGGATGCAGGGGCACGGCAAATAGCGATTCACAGGTGCTGGGTGTGTGCGTGTGTGTGTGTGTGGTCAAGAATGGGGATTTAACGAGCCTGTGAGTCCAGCTAAGCTGTCTAGTTCTGACCTCTTAATAAACTTATGAGCTGATTTCACTTCAACGCATCTCTGGACCCGGTATTTTATAGACAACAAGAAAGGTCTTCTGGAATGAGAATGCATTCACTTGACACTACAAATGTATTAAGGAGCAGGGAAGGACATTCATTTCTAAACTAATGGGGGGGGGAGACAGAAAAAGTGTGATTTGTTAAGTTCATTAGGATAATGAAAACAAATGGGAATCCCAATACATGAGCAGGGTTTTTTTCCCCCATTCATTTCTCTGTTTGCTTTTCTCTTTGGTTTGCCTTCTATTGCCATGAATTTTGCTTCCAATTGTCTAGGCAACTGGGACCCATCTGTTTGATCAATGGGCTGGAATAATCCACTGGGGATGAGTGGCAGAAACCCTGAGAATCTCATCCAAATTAGATGGAAAACAAAGATGTTACTAACAGAAGAGTGGAACCAACAGAAACAGTAACAAAATGTAATAATGAAAACAAATCTGCAATAATGAATATAATGAAAATGAATGAATTTTGAAATGGAAATGAAAGTGGGGGGGGGGGGGGGGCGAGTGCACCGGTCAGTGGATTTCACTTAGGCGTGAATTCTTCCAAGTGGGTGCTGTAACAGCGAAGGCCTTTCTCCTCATTCTTATACATCTTCCTTTCCCTCTGGCAAAGGATGGAGCCCCCTGACCTGGATGGCCCTGGCTAGCCTGATCTCCTTAGAGCTTGGAAGTTAAGCAAGGAATACCAGGGTTGCTGTGCAGAGGCAGGCAATGGCAAATCACCGCTCAACGTCTCTTGCCTTGGAAACCCTGCGGGATATCCAGCCAAAGCAGTGCAGTTACCTCTTGGGCTCTCAGCATTTCACCTTTGACCTGGAGGCCAGCCACAGAAGGCTACAATTGCTTGCTGTCTCCAGGCGACCTCTCACTGTAGCCCCGCCTAAAGTGCAGTGCAGTGTGTTGGTAGTGAACGAGGCAGGGATGATAGTGACCAAGCCTGTTTTGGAGATATTCCTTCCTGCATTGCAGGGGTCCCCAACATGGTGCCCGTGGGTGCCCCGGTGCCCATCAACACCCTTCCGGGCACCCGCCAAGTGTTTTTAGAAAGTGGGTGGGGCCAGGTGGAGCTTTTGCCCAGCAAGGCTTCTGATTGGCCAATGGAGATTTGACTGGCTGTGCAGATTTCTTTTTAAAGTTGCTTTGACAGCAGCTGTGGCCACCCCACAAGGACCTTCACTGTGGGACTGATGGGAGGCTCCGGCAGCTGTCTTATGGCTAGCTCTGCTTCGTGCAGCAGCTATCTTGTGGCAGCACCCTCCACAACATGTCAGAATTCCAAACTGGCCACAGGCTCAAAAGTGTTGGGGACCCTTGCTCTATTGATTACTTATTTCTGTCCTATATCACACATCGGCACCACACTGATTTGTCAAAGCCTTGTAGAGCACAACTATTGTCTCTTTTTCTGTGTTATATTGGCTTGCATCCAAGGGAGTGTTTCCAGAAGGATTTCTGTTTGTAAAGTGTGACTTTCTTGCCTCTCCCAGCTTGCTGCAGCCCCCCCCCCCCCAATGCTGGTTGGGGGGCATCTTATACTGAAGTAGGAAGGGGCAAGTGAGAAAGTCATACTAGAGAGAGGGAAACTCTTCTGTTTGCAGGAACACTCCGGGGGCAGCAGGGATTCACGACCTATCAGGTCCCACCTGGACTGGTCAGCCTTCTCCCCACCCTCCTTGTTACCATCGGAACAACGAAAGCAAAACACCTCATGCCCCCAAGCCATGCCCTCTCCCCCTAATGAACGGTGTGAGTTATGAATGCCTCTCAATGACAATTCAGTAAATAACTGTGTTGCCCCTGGAGCTTTACTGCACTGTTAAGTCAGCCCTTCGTGAAAGCGAGGCTTTCTATTCCAGCTGGGAAATACGAAGCTTGTTCGGGGAAATCGCAGGTAACTGGGGGGGAAGGGGGGCGACACTAGGCTTTTGCCATTTTCTGGATACCCTAATGAACCACTACACAAGGGAGGCGATTCTCCTTATTGAAAAGGCAAATATACCATTATAATCACCACAATACAGAGTGAGACGGCGATCAGAGGGCTTTTATTATGGATAACATTTAACATTCCCTGCAATGAATGGTAGTTAATATGCTCGTGAGCACTCCTGTACATTATAGCTTCTATTACTTCTCCTTGTTCTTGACTTCTGGCTATATAATTAATTTGGTAATGTAAGACTTGACAGGTGGTTTTAATTTTCTAGACCACTGAGGGAGAGACATGAGCTTACAATTAGGGAATGCAAAATATTGCAGAGGTATTTGTTTAAAAACAGTCCTTTTGTTGTTTGACTTTCTTCGTACATGAGGAATTTTGATTTGGGTTGGGGAAGGGAGCAAAGGGTAGAAGAAGAAGAGGAGGAGGAAGAAGAGGAAGAGGAAGAGGAGGAGATTGGATTTATACTCCACCCTTCACTCAGAGGCTCAGAGCAGTTTACAATCTCCTTTCCCTTCCTTTCCCCACAACAGACACCCTGGGAGGTGGGTGGGGCTGAGAGAACACTTTGGAGAACTGCTGCTCATGAGAGAACAGCGTTGAGAGAACTTGTGACTGACCCAAGGTCACACCAGCAGCTGCATGTGGAGAAGTGGGGAATCACACCTGCTTCTCCCAGATGCACTGGTTAAGAGCACAGACTCTAAGGTTTGATTCCTCACTCCTGCAGCTGCTGGTGTGACCTTGGGTCAGTCACAAGTTCTCTCAGAGCTGTTCTCTCAGGAGCTGTTCTCTCAGGAGCAGTTCTCGAAAGAGCTCTCTCAGCGCCACCTACCTCACAGCATGTCTGCTGTGGGGAGGGGAAGGAAAGGAAAAGGAGATTGTAAGCCACTCTGAGACTCCTTTGGATAGTGATGGGTGAGGTACAGGGCTTTTTTCCTGGGAGAATGCACAGGAACAGAGAGCTGGAATCTCTTCGACAGAATTCTTTAAAAAATGTTTAAAAGTTTCTGAGTTTTTAGTATACAGATTGAAAACTTTCTTTTTTTAAAAAAAATTTTTTTTTATTAATTTTATCTATATCTAATTCTACAACGCTACTTTTCTAAGCTATGTTTACCTTATACAGAGTGTGCTTTATCATTTGCTTAATATTGCTATGCCATTAATACATATGAAGCGTTTTAAACCTTGGCTAATATTCAGATAAAATTGTTACTGATGATACATGAAAAATAAAAAAAAGCTGTTTGACAGACATGCTCTTTTGAAGGAATGCTTAATTATACAAATTATCTATTATATATAAGTGCAGTTTCAAAAAACATTTCAGCCTTTATTTCTTCTTTCGTCCTCTTCTTGTCTTAACAGTCTCTTCTTGTACTTTTGGAGCTGCTGCTCCCTTTTCCGAGTCAGACGTTTCTTCTTCGCTCTTTGAGCTATCAAATCCATACATACTTTCTTGCGATGCCAGTGAACCATCTGAGTCTCTCTCTTTTTTCTTTTCTTTGCTTTTTTCCAAAAAACTTTTCGCCTGTTGGACAGAGTCAATCTTGTATTTCTTGTTTTTGATGCTGAAGCTCAGTCCTTCCGGAACATTCCACCTATAGATAATAGATTCAGACTGTAGCCAAGATGTCAGTTTTCCATAGGCTTTCCTTCTTTTCCTTATTTCAAATGGGATATCTTTCATCACTTTAACTTCTTTTCCTTTGATCTTCAGAACTGCTTTATTTGTGGTCCTAAGCACCACATCTCTTGTTGACTTTTTGGAGAACCTTATCTGAATCTCACCAGGCAGGCTTTTCTTTTTAGTATAATCTGGATAGGTTCTGTAAACCATATCCATATCGCTTTTTATTTCCGCTGCTTTTAAGCCCGTCACTGGTTCAAGCGCTTCGCTTAACAGATTTTTAAGGTCTTCTCCTTTATCCTCTGGTACATTCTGAAGTCTTAGGAAAAAATTCGATCTTTCCATCTGTAGTTTCAAGAGCTGATCAGAATGGAAGGCCTTTTCTTTCTCCGCTTTTTGTAGTCTTGAATCATGATTTTTAACTGAAGTCTTAACTTCCAGAAGTTCTCGCTGCAGCTTCTCTGTAGTTTTATTCGACTCCTTCAGGTCCAATTGCATCTTGTCCATCTTAACGTTGAGAGCTGTCATTTGGTCCACTAGAGGTCGCAATAACGAGGAGAACACCGTGCTCATCTCCGTGGTATCAACCTTTGAACTCGGAGCTGTACTTCCTAGTTTGGGGGAAGGTTTCGGTTTCCCCGCCATTGTTGAGACTGTGCTTCTTTGTTGATAGTTAGATAAGATGGACGAAAGGAGCAAATTCCACAACTGCGCTTATATCTTTTTAAAGTTCATATCCTCTAAAGCGCGATGCTGCCATCAAGCAAGCCGAACATACGTTTTTTCATGCAGTAACGCCACGTAAAGAGTCCCGTAAGTACGCCAGTCTCGAGGGGGGGGGGTTTACTCCACCCGCCTTTCCCGCTGTATTCTGTTTCTTTTTACTTCAGACTCACTGTTTCTCCAAGCGTAACTGTCAGTTCCAGCCTCATTGCTTCACACTCTCTGCTGCTTCTCGGTTTTGCGCTTTTAGCCATACGGCTCCCACGGACGGGGGAACCTATGGGGGTGATGAAAGGGGACCTCAATCCCTCGATCGCCACCGTAGGGAGAGATCCCCTTCGTGCCACCCCAGGCAGAGCCCCTTCACTAGGGTCTCTGGGGGCTCGGCACCAGTCCGAAGCCCCTTCTTCCCGCCGGGTACGGATCGCGCTCCCCGCTAGTGCGGAGGAGCGCGTCCGCCATGGTCGCAAGTCTTGCCGGAAGTCCAGATTGAAAACTTTCTTGAGAGATCCAGCACCTCTTTTTCCAGAAAAAAAGCCCTGGCCGGGTATAAATCCAGTCTCTTCTCTCTCCTTCTGTCAATTAGCACTGCCAGAAGTTCTGTAGACTGCTATGATCATTCAGAATGCTACATTTGTTTCAATTATCAATGCTTAAGGTTGTTCTTGTTTGTTTAATAAGCAATTAATCTTATTTTAGTTTCCCAGTGCTCTTTCACTTCATCTGAGTCCCGGATGGGAGATAGCATCAGTGGATCAACCCCCACCTTCGGAATGCGTGTTTCACTCGCTTTGTGCATGCTTATTGCTCATTAGCTTTTCTCCACTCTTATCTTTGGTTCGCCTTTCCCTAGCCTTGAGCTGAAACACTCCTGTTATGTGTTATATTATTCACAGGTGTTATGAGTTCCTTTGCTTGATTTTCCTTGGGAACAACTACCCCACAATCTGAACAGTAACTTTTCCTGAGAACCTATTTTGCCGCGCTTTCCTTGGGAACCGTGGGCCAGTATATTTGGGTGCCAATAATCCTCCCAATTGTTTGGTGGATGTTAAATGGGCCATATTTTATATCAAGTATAATTGTAATTGTATTCCCATGCTTTAGCATTACTAACAGAAGAAGTGTATTTGACCAACAAGATCTTTTCTGCAAATAAAGGACTTTCTGTTTAAGGAGACCTGTTGTGGACTACATCTATTGGGAAAATCTCACACTTCTTGTTGAAGTGAAATCACACCGGACATCTCATCATGGTTTTGGAACAATGTAATGACTTTCCTTTTAGGATGATCCTCATGCTTCATTGGACCCTCAGAGAAATACAGTTCTGTGCTCACTTATTGGGATTTAGAGGGTAGAGCCAGAGTGGTGCAGTTGTACTCATGTAACGCTCTTAAATCGAGTCTGTTGGGCCTGGCCTTCACCGGAGGCAGTGACTCTCAAGGAAGTCTGCAGCTAAACCCCTTCTGTTCTACTTCTGAAAGCAGGAAACTTGTTAAGCCTTCTAGCAACCTGCCTCAGGACTGGGGACGCTTTTTAAAGATTGAACGTTTGGGATGGCAAGAGAAATGACTCCAGCTGAAAGATGTTTCCAGTGAACAATTATCAGTCATGATCAAAATGGGCAGCGCTGTAAAGGGTAGCGAACTTGTTGTGGCCTTCTCAATTCCCTCCTCAAAGTTATTTGTACCTTGAGTTTACCAAGCAGAACCTGGCGATGAATTCCACCTTCTCTTGATGTCTGTCCGTTTGCTTTCTCTTTCTGTTATGGTTCAAGAGCCTTGTCAGATCAAGAATAAGGTCCCCATGACTTACTGATGGCCATGTTCATATCTGACAATGTCCAGCTCATGCAGAAGTGCTCTGGAAGCATTCCTGGAATTCAGTTCCACTGGATATGAAGAGTACTGGGGAGATGCATCAGTTAGTATAGCAAAGTTGCACAGTCACAGAAGCATGGTATCACATGCAGTTAATAGACTCCAAGCAAGCATATTGCAAAAAAGGCAAAACTTGCATTTGTTATTTTTTGTGAGTATTTTGTGTGTGTGTGTGCACCTGGAAGTCATGGTTGACTTCTGGCAACCCCTAGTGGAGCCTGAACATTTCCAAGAGGTGACTTGCTACTGCCTGCCCCTGCGTCCCAGCCCTGGTATTCCTCGGAGGTCTCCCAAGTCCTTGCCAGTGTTGGCCCTGCTTAGCTTCCGAGATCTGATGAGGTTGGGCTTGCCTGGGCTATCCAGGTCCGGGCAGAACTTACATTTGTTGAGGTAGAATCAATTCACCTCCAGGTTCCAGTGGAAAGGAGAGCTAAGTTTTCTTTTTCACTTTTATTATCTGCTACCTGTTCTTTCAGACTCACTGCTTTATTTGCTTCAAGGCAGCTGTTGTGGCAGGCTCCAGCTTCTTTTCAGGATGCTTTCTCTGAGTCCATAGGTGAGAACAGTGCCATGGCTGTCCTCTGCTGCCCGGAGTGTTTTATCTCATTTTATTTTTAGTCTTATTATCTCTGTCAGGTGTTTTGCTGGCTGGTAGCCACATTATTAAGAAGGGAGTTAGTTCCTGGCACTTGCTGTTTTAGCACCCTAAATTATTTTGTAAGTAGACCTGAGCAAAGCTGATACTGATGCAACTGTCGAGGTCTCTTGCTCTGAGAGCAGGTGATAAAGCCTCCCGGGGGGGTGTGGGGGGGGGGGTAATGCCGCCTTGTACAAGAGATACCTTTTCTTTGCATTCCTCCCCTCTAGGTTAAGAGTTTAACTTTTAATTTATTTCTTCTTTTCAAACTCTTAAACCATAGTTTTAAAGTTATAATTTGTGTTTTTAAAGCTGAGTTACCACCCCTGCAGCTAGTTGAGAAGCTGATTGAAGATGCTGGGAAACACTTGGAAGCTGTGTGGATCAGCGGCCTTAGTGCAGAACTGACGCCTCACCCTCAGGCTCCTGGGGGGAGAGCCATTTTATAAAAACTTTATAACAATTTTTACAATAATTTTAACATACAAGACCAACTTAGTCAAATTTGGGTCCCAAAGTTTTTTGTCCTTTCCCAGGACCACTATTATTGTTTTATTATTTTATTGCTTATATTTAACTGTTATATTTAACTCCAATCCAATCCAGTTTATATCTGTATCTATCTCCTTGAATAAACCTTTTGTTGGTCCTAAAGGTGCCACTGGACTGAAAATTTGTTCTGCTACTTCAGACCAACACGGCTGCCCACCTGGATCTAAGTCCAGCTAAATATTACACTCTCTTTTTAAGGCTAGGATGGGGATCAAATGTAGCTACCCCCTTGAAAGAAGAAGAAGAAGAAGAAGAAGAAGAAGAAGAGATTGGATTTATATCCCGCCCTCCACTCCCCAAGGGAGTCTCAGAGCGGCTTACAAACTCCTTTCCCCTCCCCTCCCCACAACAGACACCCTGTGAGGTAGGTGGGGCCGAGAGAGCTCTTTCCCAAGCTGTCCTTGAGGGAACAGCTGGTACAGAGCTATGGCTTGCCCAAGGTCATCCAGCCAGGTGCAAGTGGAGGAGTGGGGAATCAAACCCGGTTCTCCCAGATTAGAGTCCGCGCACTTAACCACTACACCAAACTGGAATACAACATGTGACAAAGGAGAGCAGGCTAGAGATAGTGAAAGGAGTTACAGCAGTTGAAAGGAGGGGGGAAACCTAATCTAAAGAATACTGTTCCATATCACAAATGGCCAGCTAATCTGGTAGCATGTGTGTGCACCGCATGGTTTCTAAAGGAGAGACTTGCAGGTCCACCAGGAAAGAGAAAGAGAACCCAAAATGGAAAGGAAGGGAAAGGGGGTTCAGAAAGAAACTCCTGGGTTAGAAAAAGAGAGGCATCCCATTCAGTAAGAACATAACATGTACAAATAGTTAGAGCCATGTAGGCCCCCCTCCCCCCTCCCCCAATGTTCAGGCATGCTGAGACATCTTGCGCCAAGAAAAAGAAACTTCTGCTACAAGGCTGCAGGAGGTTCACAATGGGACTTGGGCATCTGATGCTGCACCATGGAGACAGCTTCCTGAGAGGAATGGGGCAGGCAGGCCTATAGCCACAGTGGGGCATCTCGGGGCCACCCCCTGGCTTACTGCCCACGCCTCCTGACTTTTGCTGAGCCATGTGGGGAGAGTACCAGCACTGCTGCTGAGGAGCTCACAGCCTCCCCGCTATCAACAGCAGGAAAGGTGAGTGGGCACAGCCAAAAGGGGAATGTGCGTGCCAGCTCTGGCTCTCCCTGCCCACCACTCAGCTGTGGCAAGCCCCGAGGCTGGCCGGTGCTGGTCGCGGCAGGTGAGGGAATGAGGCTGGGTGCACTGGGCTGGGTCAGCTTGCTTCCATTGCTGCTGCACAGGCAGCCTCAGTTGAGGCCGGGCGGGTGGCTGGGGACCCCGGTGGGCCAACCCTGCACTAGGCTGGCACAGGGATGAGGATGCAGCCCAGTCGGGCTCCTGGCAGGGTAGTTGGAGGGGGGGCATGCTGTTCTTCCTTCCCTTTGTGGCAATTGGAGCTCCATTTCAGGCTGTGTAGTGAGGGGGGCTCAACCCTTTGCAATGCCTCTCTCTTGGTGGCTTGCATGAGAGACCGGGGGCTACTATGGGGCACTCCCAAGCTTGTGATGACCTAGCCACAGTGATTCATGTGACGGTCACCTCAAGGCTAGACTACTGTAATGCTCTCTACATGGGGCTGCCTTTGGCGCAAATTCGGAGGCTGCAGCTGGTGCAGAATGCCGCGGCCAGGCTGCTGATGGGTCTTGCGAGGCATGACCACATCGGGCCTGTGCTAGCGGCACTGCACTGGCTGCCTATAGCATACCGAGTTCGCTTCAAAGTGCTGGTTCTTACCTATAAAGCCCTATATGGCCAGGGTCCCACATACTTTAGGGACCGCCTTTCTCCGTATGTACCCCAGAGAGCACTACGGTCAGGGTCTGAACATCGACTGTGTGTCCCTGGCCCCAGGGACGCCAAGCTGGCCAGAACAAGGACCAGGGCGTTTTCAGTGGCGGCTCCTATCTGGTGGAACGAGCTCCCGGAGGAGATCAGGGCCCTGCGGGACCTGATGCAGTTCCGCAGGGCCTACAAGATGGAGCTCTTCCGCCAGGCTTTCGAATAGGAGCCGCCACCAAAGATACCACCCATCATTTTACCATCTGTGATGACCCTGGCCCTGTATGGTCCTGGCATGGGGGGGGGGGGCTATGCCTCCCTCTAAGTTGTCATCAAAAGTGATATTATGGAAGCTTTTATATATTTTAACTGTATTTATTGTGAATGTTTTACTGATTTTATAGGTTTTAATGTTTCGACTGGCCGCTGGCCCATGTAAGCCGCCCTGAGCCCGCTTGCGGGGAGGGCGGGATATAAATCTCTAAATAAATAAATAAATAAATAAAATTGTGTATGTGCGTGTGTGCATGTGTGCATGCAGGGGTGCCCCCTGACTTATTTAAAGCCCCCCCAAATAAAAAATCCTGGCTACGGGCCTGGGGGTGGGTGAGGAAAGGTCTGGTGAGCTGACGTTGTACTGGCATGCCTACATCACTTCCACTTTAAACCAGCAGTGGCATGGATGCTCTAGCATTCTGCAAGAACTTTATGGTAAAAAATTGAGTTTTTGCCCAAATGCTAGAGTGTCCCCTCTGAGATCACTTCTGGGCACATAGGGAGTGACAATGGCATGGTGCCAGCGACATCAGCATGTTGCTGGCAAGCCCCCCCCCCCCCGGTAAGTCTCCCACTGATTCTCAGCCTGTGCCCGGCTACCCTACAAAGAGGCTTTGTCCATTTGTGTTTGGAGGACAGATTTAGTACCAGAGGGCTTCCCTTCCTCTGTAAAGAATCACGTTGGACATTGGCAGAATAGAGGAACTTGCAGAGGAAGACAGATGGGGCAGAAATGGAAGTTCCTCCACAGTCCTCTGACTGGGGACCAGTGAGGTGGGATCTTCTGGCCACCTTCCCAGCTACAGGCCTCTAGCTGGGCAGTAAATGGAAGGAGAGACTCAGACTGCCTCTCCCAGCCCTCTCCCTTTCCACTAACAAACTTTCAGACGTACAAAAAATAAAAGAACTTTCACAGTGACATTCGAATGCTAACCCCCCCCCCCAAAACCAGCAGAGTTAAAATTCTGTTCACCTTCATATCCTCTTTCATGTGGATGTTAATAGATACATTATCTTAATGGCTCTCCTAATCAGCATAACCCGGAGTTCCAATTTTGTCTGATGACACTGAATTTATGTCTTCTGTAAAACAATTATGTAGAAGATGTCAGGGCAACAGTATCTTGTATATGAATTGCAAATAGGCACCTTTAAAACATAACAGTGCAACGGACGTTGGAAAGCGGGCTGACTTTTGCAGATAATCTCTACTATGGGGGGGGGAGTGTGTGTGTGTGTGTGTTTATATGTGTGTGTAATCTGGGACTTCTAAGTGAGCATTTGCAGCCAGATCTGCAGCATAAACTCTAGGAGCCTTTCCCAATTGAATTCAGTGAGCTATTGGCATTTATGCATCCATGAGCCTGCAGCCTTAAAACTGTGGGCGCCATCTTGTGAGACTTCTGCTCAAAGTAGTCAAGGATCAGATCTTTGTTGATGAAACACAGTTCTTTATTTCCAATCTCTACATTGGTACAGCTTCTCGGATTATTGTCAGAGATAACACATATGACAGAAGCAGGTCTATTATACCTTTCTAGGCAGTTTGAATTACCCATAGGTAGCCAATCACTACAAGGGAAAAACGGCGGGCAAAAAGGGGCTCTGGCCGTTTGCTTCCCACAGGAAAGAAAGTGAGGTGTCAAGTTGTAAATTTCCCTTCCCAAACCAGACCCCTCAGATGTTACCATTTCACATAACAATCAATGGCCTCGAGGCTTTCGCACGTTGATAAGAAATGGTCTCCGTCCCCCCTTGTCTTCCCAGCCGGGACGAATGGAATGCGGAGGCAGGAGTATGAGAGGCCCATTGTTCCCATACTTTGAAGTTGTCATCCTCCCGCTCTGACAGTTACACAAACCAGACCTGGTCAGGGTCATAAACCTGGGGTCACATATTCTACATACATACTGGCCAAAGTTAGGGTTTACCTAAGGGGCAATTACATGGCAGGTGTTATGGAAGCAGCTATCATACATACATGGCAATATGGCATACAGATATGACAGTGAGAAGCATAGCAATAAAACAGAAGACATAGCTGTAAGCAATAGAAATACTCTGTCTGAATCAGCAGATTCTGACACATCTCTGGTAGGACCCTTGGTAGGACCCTTGGTAGGACCCTTCCCTTGCACAGCTGCAAACACCCCCGTTTGACAACACAGGCTGTGGATCAAAAACATAACCATCACCAAAGAATAAATTGATTCGCGTTCGGGAGCACCTTAGAGACCAGCAAGATTTCCAAGGCATAGACTGAACCCCCGAGAGCCCGCTCTCCAAAGCTCATGCCCCCCTCCCCCAAAAAATCTGGTTTGTCTCTAAGGAGCTCCCGGACTCTTGTCTGGTTGTTCTGCTGCAGACCAGCCGGGCTTCCCTCTGAAACTACATTGCAAAAGAAGTTTCTTGTTGCAAACTCTGGTCTTGTAAGAGGGTTTGAACAGGCTGTTCTGATTACCAGCTTCTCACCTGAATTCATGTATTATAATTTCCACATCAGTTTGGTGCAGTGGTTAAGAGCGCGGACTCTAATCTGGGAGAACCAGGTTTGACTCCCCACTCCTCCACATGCAGCTGCTGGTGTGACCTTGGTTCAGGCATGAGTTCTTTCAGAGCTGTTCTCTCAAGGGCAGTTCTCAAGAGAGCTCTCTCAGCCCCACCTACCTCATAGGGTGTCTGTTGTGGGGAGGGGAAGGAGATTGTAATCAACTCTGAGGCTCCTTCAGGTAGTGAAGGGCAGGGTAAAAATCCTCCTCCTCTTCTCCTCCTCCTCCTCTTCTTTTTCTTCTTCTTGTTATTATTGTTATTATTATTTCATTACTCATTTGGAATTTTGGTGTGTGGCCTGATTTGCATTTCTGTTGACATTTATTGTGGTCTTGAGGTTAAATCCTCCTTATTACCAAAAACAAGCAAAAAAAATTTCTTCCTGTCTGAGTTGCCTGTTCAAGATGATGAACAAGCCACATGTGTTCAAAAAAGGGCCCACAAATTTCACTGAATTATACCATCCTGCAGTTGAAAAAAGTATGAATTGAGTCAGGCAGGTGGGTTTGCTTCAAAAACAACTTGTTAAAAAATGCAGGCATGCATTAGTTAGGATAGAGCCCTCAAGCTCGGAGACCTTTCTGGAAGATGTATGAGCTCGGTCGGACAGTGGGCGTCTCAAGGTTGCGTTGTTGTAGGGTTTACAAAGAACATCATTATTATTCTGAGATCTGTCTAGGCCATTAATCATGAATCTTCACCAGTTCCTTATGTGACAGACACCATACCTCTTCCCATCCTCACTTGCTACAGCTTGCATGGGGAAAGCTTGAAAGGTTAATTAATGCCACAGATGTGTGTGTGTGTGTGTGTGTGTGTGTGTGTGTGTGTGCTAGACAGCGTGTTGCAGAATTTGACACTGCAGCTTTGCAAATACTTTGGCTTAATCAGCAGGAAAGACAACCCTTACTCCATGTTCATGGCTAGCCAAACAATGAATTCTTGATCTTGCATTCCTTCTGACGTAACTTGTTTATCAAACTTTTATCCCACCCACCCCTGCACTGCAGGTCTCAGGGCGGATTGCAACAAGAAATGAAACAATCCACAATTAGACAATTAACATTGTTTGATAAAACAATAAAAACTATAATAATAAATACAATACCAGATGGTGATCCGGTATAGCTGGGGATTGCTCCCAGAAATCACTGCATATAAGCGCACCCGTGATGCACCAGGTCCAAAAGCCAACATTGTACCAGATAGGAAAGGATCCCCCCCCCATAGCATCATCAGAAGCGTCTACTTGCACAATAAATTTCTTGTTCTCATCGGGGTGTGCCAAGATGGGTTCAGAGGTGAATAAAGTCTTTAAAGCATCGGACGCTACCTGGCATTCTGGGATCCAATTTAATCGGGCCCCAAGTTTCGTTGATTGGGTCTCTTCCCCTTTGTTTTCAGAAGGTCAGTCAGAGGTAGGCTGTAGGTCACAAAATTGTTGATGAATGCCCTGTAAAAGTTTGCAAATCTGAGAAAACTTTGTAACTGTTTGTGGGTATGGGGCACTTCCCACCCCACTACTGCAGCCACTTTTGAAGGGTCCATTTCCAAGCCCCGGGGTGAAATGTGGTACCCCAAGAAGTCTATCTCAGCCTTATGGAATTCACATTTCGACAGCTTATCAAACAGTCTGTTCTTTTTCAAGGTAGTTAGTATTTCCCACATCAGTTTAACATGGGACGCTTCATCCTGGGAGTACAATGATATGTCATCTAGATAACAAAGGAACCCTTTGAACAAATGTTTATGTAGGACCTCATTAATTAAGTTCATAAAGATGCCTGGAGTGCCCTGAAGTCTGAACGGCATAACCAGGTATTTGAACTGCCCCAAGGGGATATTAAATGCCATTTTATATTCATCCCCCTTTCTAATGTGCACCCGAAAGTATGTGTCGCGGAGCTCGAGTTTGGAGAAGCTTTCCCCCTTGGAGGTCTCAGTTAGGAGGTCTTTGATTAGTGGTAATGGGTAAGCATTAGATGTTGAAACTGCATTCAGATCCTGGTAGTCAGTGCAAAGTCTCAGACCTCCATCTTTCTTTTCCCGGAACAAAACAGGCCGCAAAGGGGGCCTGATAAAGCCTCTACGTAGGTTCTCGTCAATAAAATTATGGAGTTCCACCTATTCACTTGGGCTCATAGAGTATAATTTCCCTATAGGGAGTTTACATCCCAGTAACAGATCAATGGCACAGTCAGTATTACGGTGGGGGGGGGGGCAACTCATCCACTTCAGCCTTGCCAAACACCTCTGCTAAATCCCGGTATGCAGTAGGTATGGATAAAAATTCCTCTCTCACAAGGCACGCAGGGTTTGAGGAAGGTAGAGGCCCCCACGCATCCTGCCACTTATGCCCTGCGCATTCTGCCACTTATGCCCCAATGAATTTTCCCTTCGCTCCATTTGATATAAGGATTATGGGTACTTAATGATGGGCTTCCTAGTACCATGGGAAATTGGGCATGGGGGGTAATAACAAAAGCCCTCTGTTCCCAGTGGTACCCCATACCCACCACCAAAGGTTGAGTCTCAAACAAGCATGGTTCCTTCATTTCTGACCCATCCATTTGGGTAAACATCAAGGGTTCCTCTAATGAGTTAACTCCCACCCCTAGCCCATCCACAACTCTCTTGCACACCCCATGTCTATTAAGGCTCAAACTCTCATCTGCTGGGGTTAATTAAAGTCATGATCACATAGAGGAGTGGGGCAGGAGAGCTCACCACTTTTGGCACTGCTGGGATGAGAGCCTGCTGCAGTGCACCTTTTAGAGCAGGTTTCTGGTGTTTCCTGCCGGTTGGGAGGGTTCCACTGTCACCACCTTCTCGTCAGTGGCAGGGGTGTCCAGTCACAAGGCCTGTAGTTTCACCGAGTGGGGCCCCTTGGCCACCTTCGGGGTGGCCATGGAGGTAGAGGGGCCTCCCTGTGGAGAGATGGTGGGGGCATATTGAAGCATAATGCCCGGCCTCCCCACAGCACATGCCTAACCCCTTTTTTCATTCTAAAGTTCCGAACATCTTTCAGAAGGGGTTTTATTTTCGGCTTAATTGGAGTAGAAGCTGGGCCAGGAGCTGGTCGGGTCCCCGATGAGGTGCACAACTTGATAAGGGTGAACTGAGCCTCTGCCTCTTTGCCCGCTCATATCCATGCTGCCAGAGTAGTGGGGTTAACGTTCCGTAAAATAGTCTCGTACAAGTCCACGTTTAACCCCTGGTGGTATTGCTCAATGAAGACTTCTTCAGGCCAGCCCTGAATTCAAGCAGCGTGACTCTTGAAAGCTGCTGTGTAGTCTCTCATGGAGTCTTTTCCCGGGTCAGTCTCTCTTACTGTTGTGTTCTGATGGCGACTGTGCATGTAGTCGTGAATTGCACTTGTGGTCGGACAAACTACCGGACCTTTGCATCGGTAGACAATAGCCCATGCGGATCATAATTTGGAGCAGTTGGCTACTCAGGATCCCAAAGGGGACCTATGGTCAAAGATGCCTTGTAAATAACCCTGCCACAGGGATCGGGTGTGCGGTTTGTATCGGCATATAAGCAGATCCCTGAGTCCTACTCGTCGGTTTGTGTTTGCATGCTTTAAATAAACTATGAGCTGAATTCACTACAATGTGTCTGGAGCCAGCATTTTATACTTACCCAGGAACTTTTGTCTGGCTCCCCAGTGATCTATTTCCTTTTACCACGTTCCAGTATTTGTGAAGGTAATAATGGGAGCAATTCTAAGCAGGTCGATTTGAAAGCCAGTGTGGTATAGTGGTTAAGAGTATTGGATTAGGATCTGGGATGCCCAGGTTTGAATATCCACTCATGTCATGGAAGCTCACTGGGTGACCTTGGGCCAGTCAAACAATCTCAGCCTCACCTACCTCACAGGGTTGTTGTGAAGATAAAATGGAACAGAGAATGATGTAAGCCACTTTGGGTTCCCACTGGGGAGAAAGGTGAGGTATAGATGAAGTAAATAAAATAAGGTCTAATTTTATCCTGTGAGGATTCTTAGGGTAGCAGCCGACATCTCCAGGTTCTTCGGAGTAAGGAATTAAGGTAAATTCTAACATATTTTATTTTTCCCGTTTAGTATTTATACCTGTTTAGGAACAGGCTTATGTTTTGTGCTATTTCACACACTGAGCAGAGGAAAGCTAAAATTTGCTGCCCCAGAGCCTCCTCTTCCAGCTCATCCTCCTCTTCCCCCCCCCCCCCGGCCTCCTGACCAACCCCTGAAAAACATTGACCACATTTTGGTTCTGAGCCACAGTTTAACAACCACAGAATCCCAGAAACTGTGATGCCCACCTTATGCCCCTAACCAGCTAGGCATGAAGGCAACTGACTTTATTATACATACATACATACATACATACATCTTTACTGGCATAAATCAGGTTACAGAAAGAGACATAAACGGAAGGAGAGGTAATAAGGGGGAAATGAGTTAATCATATGTAGCTATGCATTGCGCAATTAATACTTAATTACCAAACTTAGAAATAAAGCAACCTTTTCAGTTAATTCAGGTGACAGGTCATTCAGGAGACGGGGCACCTTCAAAGCATCTGAGCAACCTATCATATTAAATAGAATTGGGTCTAAAAGAGTAAAACGTGTATCGTCATAACAGGGACAATATAAGATAATACGGAAAACTGAATCAACCTGATTTAGACTACACACAGAGTCTTCCTGAGTATGGAATCCCTTTGTATCTACCATGAGTGACAGCAGAGGGAATGGCATTACATCTAGCAAGTGCAAATGCTCAGCACAAGTGAGGGGCATCGAGGGTCGATAAGTAGGAAGGCAGATGGCCAGTAGGTGGAAGAATTCCAAAGTTCAAGGGGGAACAGGATTTATTTGCATCACTAGCTAGTTTCTGCATTTCATTGACCAGGATACTGCATCTAATTAACTGATATGCATTTGTAAAAGGTAGCATATATAGCGAATCCATGGATATTCCCATTGTCATTATTTTCTTCTCTATGCAGGCAATCCATTTGGACATGGTAGATTCAGATTCATTTGATGTATATAGCTCCCACAGTCAGCAATATAGTGCAATCGTAGCCAGTCTTTGATAGTAACAAGGCCCTTATTTCTATCATGTTAAGGCCTGCCTCTAAACAAAGAGCTGCATATGGAACGCAGCATGGCAGACCAATGATTTTTCTTACAAATTTGGATTGCACTCTTTCAATTCTGGTCTCAAAGGCGCTTATCCATGTTGGAATACTGTATAGTATCTGTGGGATCACTTTAGCCTTAAAAACTTTTAAGGCAGCTGGCACAAACTGATTGCCCCTATTAAAGAAGAAACGTGAGGTGGCTGATGCATTAATGCTAGCTAGGTTAATCATATATTTGCGATGGTATAACCAGGACATATTATAACTGAAATTGAGACCTAAATATTTGAAATGCTTGACCTGCTCTATTTCTTTCCCATCAAATATCCACTTTTGGATTTTGCAGGACTTAGCAAATACTAATATTTTGGATTTCTTATAATTAAGGAGTAACATTCTCAAGGAAATAACTAAGACATCTATTCAGCAGATGCCTGAGCCCCACCCTTGTGCACGAGAGTAGTACAGTATCATCAGCATATAGCAGGATGGGTATTTGAAGGGAGCCCAGTTTAGGAGTGTGGAAATCTTCTTCTGCTAAGATGGGAGCCAAATCACTGAGAAATAAGTTAAATAGGAAAAAGGCAAGTATGCATCCCTGTTTAACTCCTTTATTAAAGGGAATTTTTGGTGTTAATTCCCCTTCAGTTGAACATTTGATTTGGCAGGTGGTGGAAGTATATAACATTATAATTAATTTTAGGAGTCTCTTATCAATGTCAGATTGATACAATTTAGGCTGCGAGCACACGGCCCCTTTAAATCTGGGATCCCTCCCGGATTAAAGGGGCCACGTTTTTTTTCCGCGGGTTGGGATGTTTACACATCCCAACCCCTGGAGACGGCGGCCATGTCCGGTGGCTGCGGCAAGTGTCCACAGCCGTGAAGAAGGTGGCGTGTGGCGGCCGCCAAGGGAGGCTTGCTGCCCCTCCGCCGGCGACCATGGCAGCAGGATGGCGGCGTAGGCAGCTGGATGGTGGCGGAGGCAGCAGAGAGGGCGGAGGCTGCTGGCTTCCACAGCTCGCTCCAGTGACCTCTGCGGAAGCAGCTGGTGGCGGCGGTGGCGGCAGCTGCCTGGTAAGTTTAATTTTTTTTTTTCTCCTTTTACACTTGGGTGCTTGATTGCCCAAGTGCCCAAGTGTAAACCGGAGAAAAAAAATGGTGGCCGGAGCAATCTGGACAGCCCAGCTCTCGCAATGATTGTGAGAGAGGGCTGTCCAGAAGGCTCGAATGCGGGTTCCTCCCGCTACTCTCGGGAAAACACTAGTTTTTCCCGGGGTTGGAAAATGCGGGAGCAACCCGCATTGGAGCCCGCTTCGCGCGGGACTCGCTGCGGGCCATTGTGGACAGCCCCTTTAAATGCGGGAGGAAGCAGCCCTTCCTCCCGCATTAAAGGGCCGTGTGCTCGCAGCCTTAGTCCATAGTAACTCTCTGTCAATAGAGTCAAAAGCTCCTTTAAGGTCCAAGAAAGTTGTGAAGAGTTTGAAATTTCTAGATGTGGTATACTTATCAACTAGGTGCGCTAAGGTAATACAATGATCTATTGTAGATTTGCCCTTGCAGAACCCAAGTTGTTTGGGGCCTAAAATACTTTGCTGAGACATCCATAAAGTTAGTTTAGTTAACAGATGCTTGGCGTACAATTTGCCTATGGTGGAGAGAAGGCTAATTGGCCTATAATTAGAAGAGTTTGTGTGGTCACCTTTCTTGTAGATTGGGACTACAATTGCATTCCGCCAAGCATCGGGGATAAGTCCCGTTTGATTAATCATAGTAAAGAGGGAAGCAAGAGGGGTAGCTCACCATTCTGGGTCAGTCTTTAAGAGCTCTGGGGGAATCAAATGAGGCCTGGGGACTTTCCCAGACTTCAGTTGGTTGATGAATTCTATCATTTCCTCAGGGGTTACGGGTGGCCAATCTGGTAGATCCTCACCATAAAGATCATACAAGTTATTCATACAGTCATGGTTCTGCTGAAACAGCGCAGAAAAATATTGTAACCATGCATGAGATGAAATTGCAGATCTGGGCGAAGGTCCCATACATAAAGAACCTGAGACCATGGCCCAAAACTTCTTAGATTGATTTAGAACAGTTGCTTGATATAGTTGTTCCCATTTGTTGTTAAAAAACTCTAACTTCTTCTCTTTCAAGCTCTCCTGTAACTGTTTTTTTAAACCTGAGAATACTTTGGAAGGAGGGAACTGACTTTATCACCTAAGGGTGCCAAGTAGGGTTGCCAACTCCTGGTTGGGAAATTCCTGGAGTAAAGGTGGTTCCTAGGGAGGGAGGGACCTCACTGGGGTATAATGCCCTAGAGTCCACCCTCCAAAGCAGCCATTTTCTCCAGGGCAGAGCTGATGTCTATCACCTGGAGATCTGTTACAATTTTGGGAGATTTAAGGCCCCACTGGAGGTTGGCAACCCTACTGTCAGGTTGGCATGGCCTCACACTTTGGGTTTTTGCTGCCAGTTTATGGAGCATTGGGAGAAAAAATTGGGAGGGGGGAGGCACTGACATCGTGCGATGCCACTTCCGGTTATGCACCTGGCAGTGGTGTCATGGTGGTGCCAACACTGTAGGATTTTTACCACAGAGATTTGGGGGATTCCTAGAGCATTGCTGACACTGAGATGTTACTTCAGTGTATGCAGTGGGAAATGATGTCATGGTGCTATACAAAACCATCCCCCCCCCCAGTTTTTGTGTCCCAATGTTTCTGGGGGTTGCCAGCAGAGACAAGCAACCCTACTGTCACCTAGGAATACCAGCCTCCGGGTGGGACCTGGGGATCCCCTGGAATTACAATGCATCTCCAGACTACAGACATCCATTCCCCTGGAGAAAATGGCTTGTTTGGAGGTGGACTCTTTGGCATTGTATCCCACTGAGGTCCCTGACCTCCCCAGGCTCCATCTCCAAATCTCCAGGAGTTTCCCAACCTGGATCTGGCAACCCTACCATCACCTCACTCAGGTTACACTACTGTGAGATGGGCTGGGCCAATAACATTGCTTCTCCCAAAGGGGAGAAGCAATGTTATTGGCCCAGCCTATCTCACAGTAGTAAAGACATCACTGCTTATGCCATTTTTTCTTGTGTAAAACCTTCATGGAGCTGTTGCAGGAATAATGCATCAGAGAAGTCACCCCACTCTAGTTGTATAAGATGTGACCTAAAGTTTAGCAGTTCTTCACCACAGAAACCATTTTGGCTTTGGGTGAGAGATTTGGAATGACCTCTCAGTGAAACCCTGCAGTTACCATCAGGAATTATCTCAGTGAAAAGTTCAGCAACTCCATTGCAAGAGAAGAAGCAATATTCATTCTCCTTTGACTTTTGAGTCTGTTCACATGTTAACTTTTAATCCCTTGAAAATTCATTAGCTGTTAATTAATTCTAACCTCTGTTGATGATAATAACCCACAGCATATGATCTGCTAAAATGAAAATGCTGTTAATCCCTAAAATATTCTATAAATTGAATCTTTTTACATATTAAACATAGTAACCACATTAGACTCAGGAGAGCTAATTAGTAAATGTAGTTTTATAGCCTATGCTTACTGAAACTGCCCCAGTATTTACTCAACACAAAACTTGGACAGAAGCCATGGCCTTCTCTTCTTCCTCACACACCTCTACCTCACACCACTATTGAAAATGGTCTCAGTCTGACCTTCATTGCCATGGTGATATGATACAAACAGCTGAGAATTAAGAGAAAGTGTTTGCTCTGAAAACATTTCTGAACTTCCAGGATTTTTGCTTATTTGTTTCTATTTCTCTGCTTTATAGACTTCATTGCATAATGAGAACTAGAAATAATCCTGATAGAAAAGGTTCAACTGTCCAGCCTGTTGCACCAGATATGATTCAGTAACTGTTTGAACAAATGGGAAATAAAACAGAAAATCCTGAAAACAAGATAGAGGGTTTTGAGAAAAGGATGGAGAGAAAAGGATGTTAAATAGCTAGAAGGATCTATAGGGCATATGTCTGAAGAAGTGAAGCAAATTAATGACAAGGTTGTTATTGAAGTAAATAGAACAGAAGTGATGGACAAAGTGTTGGAGAAACATTTAGACAGCTTAACCCTAATGGAATTGAAAGAGAAGGAATATTGTCTGAGGCTGAGAGATATTACAGAGAAAATGGGTGAAGACACCAGAGAGAGGATTGTTTCACTTTTGGCAACTTTTTAACAGAGGGAACAAGAGGATATGGAAATAGAAATTGATAAAGTCTAAAGGATTAATTCTAGATTTGCCAAAACAAGAAATGTCCCAAGGGACATACTAGTTCAGTTTGTGAGAAAGATGACAAGAGACCAAGTACTTTAACCATATTTCATTGATAAGTTAAAAAAATGACAATACAAATGTAGCTGCTTTGAAAGAAATTTCACTTAGAATGTTACATAAGAGAAAAGACGATGCCTTTTTGACTGGAAAACTAAGGCAGAAAAGATTGTCTTTTGATTGGATACTTTGGAGGGCATGATTTTTACCTATAAGCAATGAAGATTCAAACTGAATTGAGTTGAAAAAGTGAGAGACTTTTTACAAAGATTCAAATCAGATTTTGAGGAGATGCGGATGGATACTCCAACTGAAGAACGGGATCAAGATGTGGACAAGGAGGATTCCCTGTTGGGTGCTACAGGCATCAATTAATTAAAAAATATTTTTAAGGTTTCTGATTACAGTATGGATTACAAATGTTTATCATGCAATGTAAATGGATTAAATGCTCCTCAAAAGAGGGGGGGATCCTTATTTGAAAAAATTAAAGCACAATGTTATTTGCTTACAAGAAAGACTCACATAAGAAAAGAGATGTAAAATATTTGACTTATAAAACCCTGGGTGAAGCATTCGTATCAGCAGATACTAAAAAAAAAAATGTAGTTGTGTTGTTTGTTAAATCTAATCTAAAACCAGGGCTGAGGGACCCCCTTGATGTGCAGGCACACCTCCCTCCGCTGGGACGTTAAGTCTTGCTTAAGCTGGTTCTGCAAACGCACCGTTGGAGAAGGCAAGCCAGGGGGGCTGCCTGTCAGGCGTTGTTTCTCCACCGCTGTTGCTGGGACAGGTGGTAGGAATACGCTGGCGAGCTCTGAGGTTTCATCAGGGTCAGGTGTGGGCTCTGCTGGAACCGGGAGTATAGGCTCAGCTGGAACCGGGGCCGCATCCTCAGCAGGACTCATGACTTCTCTGTTATATGTTGAAAAATCAATAAAAAATATGTTCATAAGAGCATAAGAGAAGTCATGTTGGATCAGGCCAATGGCCCATCCAGTCCAACACTCTGTGTCACACAGTGGCCAAAACCCAGGTGCTCTCAGGAAATCCACCAGTGGGGTCAGAACTCCAGAATCCCTTCCACTGTGCCCCCCCCCCCAGTACCAAGACTACAGAGCACCACTGCCCCACAAATTATGTTCTATCGATACCTTGTTGCTAATAGCCACTCAAGGACTTCTGCTCCATATGTTGATCCAATCCCCTCTTGAAGCTGTCTATGCTTATAGCTGCCACCACTTTCTACAACAGTGAATTCCACGTGCTGATTACTCTTTGGGTGAAGAAGTACTTCCTTTTATTTCTAGTGCTCGTTAATTTCATTGAGTGCCCACAAATTCTTGTATTGTGAGAAAGGGAGAAAAGTACTTTGTTCTCTACCTTCTCTAGTCCATGCATAATTTTGCAAACCTCTATCATATCACCCCTAGCTGATTTGATTTCAGTCCCCTTCCTAACAATCCCCAACATAGTGTTTGCCTTTCTGATTGCAGCCACACACTGAGTTGACATCTTCACTGAGTTGACATCTACCATGACTCCAAGGTCTGTCTCCTAGTCAGTCTCTGCCAGTTTGGACCCCATCAACGTATATTTATAGTTTGGATTTTTGGCTCCAATGTGCATTACTTTGCACTTGCCCATGTTGAACATCATTTGCCACATTGACACCGACTCAACCAGCTTCAACAGATCCCTTTGGAGCTCCTCACAGTCCTCCCTGGTTCTCATGGCCCTGAACAACTTAGTGTCATCCACAGACTTAGCCACTTCACTGCTTACTCCCAACTCCAAATAAGTAATGAACAAGTTAAAAAGCACCAGAACTAGTACTGAGCCCTGTGGTACCTCACTGCTTACCATCTTTCACTGCGAAAACTGCCCATTTATACTCACTCTCTGTTTCCTGTTAATTAACCAGTTTTTAATCCACAAGAGAACTTGTCTGCTGAGTTTACTTGGGAGCCTTTGATGAGGAACTTTATCAAAAGATTTCTGGAAGTCTAGGTTAACCATCTACTGGGTCCCCCTTGTCCACATGTTTGTTCACCCCCTCAAAGAATTCTAAAAGGTTATTGAGACAAGATCTTCCCTTACAAAATCCATGCTGATTCTTTCTTAATGTGAGACTTCTGATTAGATCCAATAAGTCAGGCCTTGTAGTTCAAAACAAAGTCTTTATTTCTTAATAGTCTTTCAGGAACACTTGCATTGTTAATGATACCAGATACAGAAGAGGAGGAATTGATATAGTAAATTCAAACTAGAGTAAAAATGCGAGTACCAATGAAAAAAGAACAAACAAGCGCCAAAATGTACTACCGTTACTTTCTCAGGGAAAAGGCGCGTAAGCAGAACTACTTTCCCATCCCCGATCCTGTGGTTTTTTCTACATGCATTCCCACGCAAAAGACACCTGGAAAAGCAGAGGCCCAGTTGCCCAAGGTTACAAGTGCAGCAACAGAGATAACATGAGTCTAGCAAAATATCTGAGCTCATTCTAGTGAAGGAGGGGTGAGGGGGGGAAGGAACCATCAGAGCGGAAGCTGATGCCAATCTCCCGCCGGGACCTGCAACCGGGATAGACATAGAGAAGCAAAACATGACAGGGAACCTGACACTTAATAGTGTTTGTTCATCAAAGTGCCTACTAATTCTACCTTTAAGAATGGATTCCACCAACTTACCCAGTGTTAATATTAGACTGACTAGTCTGTAATTTCCCGGATCTCATCTGGAACCTTTTTTGAAAAATGGGGGTTACATTAGCTATCTTCCAGTCCTTAGGAATGGAGGCAGATTTTAGTGATAATTAGCTTTTTTTTCCGGGAAGGAGGAGGAGGAGAGTTGGATTTATACCCCACCCTTCACTTTGTGTCTCAGAGAGGCTTACATCCTCCTTCCCTTCCTCTCCCCACAACAGACAACATTTGAGGTTGGAGGGGCTGAGAGAGCTCTGAGAGAACTGCTCTTGAGAGAACAGCTCTGAGAGAACTGTGACTGACCCAAGGTCACCTAGCTGGCTGCATGTGGAGGACAGGAGAATCAAAATTGTTTCTCCAGATTAGAGTCCACTGCTCTTAACCACTACAGCAAACTGGCACTCGAGATCCACAAGTTCACATTTGTGTTCTTTCAGAAGTCTAGGATGTATGCCATCAGGGCCTGGTGACTTGTCAGTTTTTAATTTTGCCATCAGTCATAGAACCTCCACTCTCACCACCTCAATCTGGCTCAGGTCTTTCAACACCCTTCTTGAAAGCAGCAGTTCTGGAGTGGGCAAGCACCTCACATCTTCCACAGTGAAGAAAAAGGCAAAAAATGCATTTCAGCTTCTTTGCCATTTTTCTATCATCCTCTAGTAATTCTTTTACCCACTGGTCATCCAAAGACTCCAGTGTCTCCCCAGCTGGTTTTCTGCTTCTAATATATTCAAGGAAATTTTTACTGTTGGTTTTTATGTTTGTTTGTTTTTTGCAATATGTTCCTCATAGTCCCTTTTTGCCTGTCCAATCACTGGCTTGCATTTTATTAGCCAAAGTTTGTGTTCCCTTTTATTTACCTCACTTGGACTAGCCTTCCATCACTTAAAGAAATCCTTCTTACCCTTTATTGCTTCCATTACTTTGTTCATTAACCATGCAGGTCTTTTTAAATACCTATTTGTACCTTTTCTAACCTGTGGTATACATTGTATCTGAGTTTCCAGTATTGTAGTTTTAAATAGACTCAAAGATTCCCAAAGGGATCTGGACCCTCCTTACCTTTCTATTCAGTTTCTTCTTCACAAGCCTCCTCATTTGAGAGAAGTTACCCCTTCTAAATTTAAATGTAATTGTGCTGGTCTTTTGGGGCAACTTCCTATTTACATAAATGCTAAACTTAATAGCATTCCGGTATCTGTTTCCAACTGATGCTATCACATTTACATCTCTCACCAGGTCCTGAGCATTACTTAGGACCAAGTCCAGGATTGCCTCCTCCTGGTAGGTTCAGTGACAGTGTTCCCTCTAAACTGAGTTAGTATGAGCTAGCTCACAGTTTTTTTACCCTCCGGCTCACACATTTTTGTCTTAGCTCAGGAAAGATGGCTCCAGAGCAAACTGATTTATGCAGTAGCCAAATCACCTGCTCACAACTTTAATGCGGGTAGCTCAGAAAGTAGATTTTTTGCTCACAGGACTCCACAGCCTAGAGGGAGCATTGGTGACCATCTGTTCCATGACAGTCATTGAGAGTATCAGAAACAAAAACTCTTACTCCTGACTTGAATGCATATTGACCCAATCTATGTGTGGGTAGTTAAAATCGCTTATTATGACACAGTTATTTTGTCTAGCTGCTTTCCTTAATTCTTTTGCTGTTTTTTCTTTGATCTGGTGGGTGATAATGATCTCCCAGAGTTAAGCTTCCTTTTAGCCTGTTATTCCCACTCATAGCATTTCTGTAAGCAAATCTATTTCTCTTAGATTCTCAGTTTTACCAGACTATACCCCCTCTGACATACAGAGCCACTCCACCTCTGACCCTCCTTTCTTTATCCTTCTGATATAATTTATATCCAGGATCTATGTATTCCATCAAGTTTCTGAGATGCCCACAATGTCTATGTTCTCCTCTGACACTAAGCATTTCAGCTCCCCCATTTTGCCAACTTAATTACAATCCAAGCAAGTGGGGAGGCATTTTTGCAAACGCAGCAGAACCAATGCAATGTACAGAGTATCCAGCAGTATCAGTGCAATCACAGAATGCCTAGCAGAACCTAATGCCATTGTGGCAATGCCAACTCAACAGGACTGATGTCAAGGACAGAATTACAGTCTAAGCAAGAGGGGGTTGGAAGCCCAGCAGATTCAGTGTATTATACAGTGCCCAGCAAACCCAGTACCAGTGTGGTAATGCCAGCTCAACAGTTCTGATGTGAAGCACAGAATCACAATCCAAGATGGGGGGGGAGGGATTGCAAGCCCAGCAAAACTAGTGCAACATACTAGTACACTTTTCAAGGCTGGAGAATTCCACCCCTCTGTTGCTTTGAAGTTTGGTAAACAGTTTGTTTGGGCAGAAATAGTCTGTCTGGAGATTTATCCATTCATAAACCCCCACAAACAGCTTGAATTTGTGGAAAGTTTGTGTCAGTTGACCTGCCATGAACTTCACTTCATGAACTACAAACTGGACAAAATTCATCATGAACTTTCGTTCGTGAGCTGGTTCATGCCCATCTCTAGTTAAGAGTGGCAGACTATAATCTGGAGAACTGGGTTTGATTCCCCACTCCTCCACATGAAGCCTGATGGGTGACCTTGGGCTTCTCTCAGAACTCTTTCAACCCCACCTCCCTCACAAGGTGTCAGTTATGGGGAGAGGAAGGGAAGGTGATTGTAAGCCACTTTGAGAATCCTTAGGGTAGAGAAAAGTGAGGTATAAAAGCCAATTCTTTGTCTTCTTCTCACAAAGTAGATATTACTTTAATGGATTAGTGGCATGGCACAGTGTAAGGTAGGTTAACCTGGTTTCTGTAGTACCATTCTTTTGAAGTTGGCAAATGGTGATTATGATATAAAAAGCTGCAGGCTCATAAGGAATTGAGGGGATGACAATTTGGAAATCCACCCAGTCCAAATTCTCCCTTCCAGCATTCTATGAACTCCCAGAGAACCCTTCCATTTTTCTTTGAACTGGCTCTCAGTGGTTCTCAGCAATCTGTGCTTCCCAAAGAATGCTCAGTCTTCTTCAGGTTATTTTTTGCATAGGGTTGCCAACTCTGGGTTGGGAAATTCCTGGGGATTTGGGGGTGGAGCATTGGAAAGGAGGAGATTGGGGAGGGGAGGGACTTCAGTGAGGTTTAATGCCATACAGTCCTCTCTTCAAAGCAGCCATTATCTCAAGGGGAACTGATATCTGATGTTTGGAGATCAGTTGTAATTCCAGGAGACCTCCAGGTCCCACCTGGAGATTGGCAACCCTGTTTTGCATATTTTTTATTATTTATTTAGAAGTTCTATTCTTCTGCATACCTGGGCAGTGTTCCAAGCAGGTAGAAAAATCTATCTTGCTTATAGGTGGCCTTGTTAGGCCTTGTTAGGCTTTGCTTGTTAGGGTTGCCAACTCTGGATTGGGAAATACCTGGAGATTTCGAAGGTGGAGCCTGGGAGTGGAGCTTGGGGATGGGAGGGATCACAGCAGGATATTGTGCCGTATAGTCCACCTTCACAAACAGCCATTTTCTCCAGGGGAACTAATCTCTGTTGTCCGAGACCAGTTGTAATTCTGGGAGATCTCCAGGCCTCAGAAGGAGGTTGGCAACCTGACTAGCATGAGCTGCCCATCTTATTATCAGATGTACTAACAATAAACATGCATGGGGGGGGAGTGGGATTCGGAAGGGGGAGAGATTGCATTGCCAAGCTGTGCCCTGCACTTTTGTGCATCCCTTTGACTCCAATCGTCATCTGAAAAGGGCTAAAGTTGGAGGTGTTATTTATACTTCATTGTTCTATGAGTTGCATTATACTTCTGTGATGGCAAATGCCAAACAGTGGTAACTAAGTTCTTTTCTTGTATTCTTGTGCCAAAAGAGTCTGCCACCCAATTCATGAGAGCCAGCTAATAATAGCACAGGCAGGGAGAGAAATCTGAGAAAAGTAATTGTGTCTCAAACAGTGAACCTGCTGTGGAGATGGAAGAATTGTTGATAGAATTAGTCCAGTGACTATACATAACTGTCTTCGTACAGCAGCTGTGATTAATCCCCACGTCGTCTACAAATAAATCTAAAGCTTCAACTGGCTAATTGGCAAATGCAGGAGACACACCAACCGATGCTCCATCTTTCAAAAGGCAAAGACAAGAGAAAAGAACCCTTTCAAACCTTACAAATCATCATTGAAAAAGACCTCAAAGGGCAAACTTTGGGGCAAGTTTGCCCCAAGACAGTCCAAAATACAAGAGGAACAATTCACTGCATCATTGTAGTTAAGAGAAATTCTCTTAATTCATCTTTTCCCCAGTTTCTACCTGAATTCCAAAAATCTGTCTCTTTTTCTCTTTTAAGGAGTTTGGAGTCTGTTTCACATCAGTTCTGTTTTGATCAACTTCAAAGAGAGGAGGGGCAGGAAGAGAGGGTCTACAGAGTTTCACTCCGTACATGCTCAGATGCAGGTAATGTCTTCCCAAACCTTCCTACCCTCCTGCTAGAACACCCTGTGGTATGTAACATAAACACCCCCACCCCCCCAACAGCAAGAGTTGAAGTTACAAAAGGGTGCGTAGAGGTGCGACATGCTGAGCCGCAGGAGCTACCAAATCTGGCTTGGAAAATTCCCAGAGAAGTGGGGGAAGAGCCTCGGGAGAGAGGAGATTGGGGAGGGGAGGGAGGGATGTGATTCCATAGAGCCCACCTTCCAAAGCTGCCTTTTCTGCTAGAGCAACTGATCTCTGTAGTCTGGAGATAAATTGTAATTACAGGAGAAATCCAGGCCAATCTGGAATTTGGCAGCTCTACTGTTCCTTGAAATAGGTTTGCTGCCGCTCTACTGAGGAGGTAGCAGCGCCACACTGAAAAGTCAGGCTGCCTCACATCACCTTGATCATCCTGCCCAAGACAGGCTTCTGCTGCTTCATGTGACCATTATGGTCTCCGTGGCACAAGCTGGCCACCCCTGCCCTATCACATCACTTCAGCTTCCCGTCCTTCGGCATCACATCCTCCATTGTCCCATAAAAACATCCATATTGGCCAGGGACAGACTGGCAAATTGAAGTGCAAGGGAAGCAGGGCAAAAAGACCCGGGCCGAGTTGTCGTGGGGCTGTCCGTTCGCACTGCGTAGACTGATGCAGGACGATACCGAGGAGGAGGTGGAACAGAGCATTCACACTGCGGGGCAGCCCCTGGCAGCAGTGCCGTGGCAGTACATGACTTTGGTCTGTTTTGCTGAGCCGTGCACAGACGCATGAGCGCATAGGCACATAGGCGCATGGGCGCAGCAGCCAGATCAGCGGGTTCACATTACTGGCACCACTTGATGCACGGCTTATTTGCATCCACACTGCCAGGAAGCAGGATGAACGCGCATCCAGACGGCTTGACACCGGTTTCACCCAGTACCTGTTTAACGCAGTATGAAAGCACTTCAGGACCAGGTGAGTGCAGCACGGCAACGCCGAGCAGCTGTGGTTGTCTGAACAGGCTGTCTTATTCTGCTTGAAAAGCGGACCTATATCATGCCAAAATGCCAGTCTGCCCTCGGCCATAGTCTTTCCCACAGACACTGTCAATGAGCATCTCAGAACAATGGTAGAGTTTACAGTGCAGGCAATAACCACAGTAATAAACTACAAGAGTACAAAAATACTGTGATGATGCAGAGAAAATGAATGTCAACACCATTTATATCAGTAACACCCAATTAAAGAGAAACAGTACATAAGAACTTGATAACAAACATCCTTTCTTTCCTTCTCAGGCAGCAGGTCCACAGACAAATTAAAGGACAAGTAAATATCAATACCTCACATACAAGGAAAAATATCTATTACAATAAATGTTTCTTCTTTACTTAAGGCCCAAGGCTCACAGAATCCTCAAGAATAAAGTATCCAGGAAAGAGAAATACAATAAATGTTTCTTCTTCTTCACTTGAGGCACAAGCCTCACAAAATCTTCAAGAACAAAGTATCCAGTAAAGGGAGATGAAGATGCCAGCTTGTTCTCTTCGTTTCGCTAACGCTTCCTCAGTGAACTGAATACAAAATAGATACATCCAATGTGATACATGTCATTGAAAATAAAATAAAAATGAATCTTCAACAAAAGGTGTCCTCTTATTAATTATAAAAAAATTACCTCAATTCTCAATATGTAAAGCACATGAATGCTAGTATTAACTTGCAAAACTGGATCAAGTTCCCAAAGTGTTCAGGGTCCAGAGTCCATTTCCTATGCAAAAGCACAACTCTACTTAATCTACCACAAAATAAATAATATGTCACCATAAGTACCAAAGCCCCAGCAACCTAAACTCACCATAACCTTTCAGTTCCCAAGACAAACGGGCTACCGCTCATTCTTCACTTCAAAAGTCGGTGCTGCCTTACAATGATGCATAGCGTTTTTGTTTATCTAGGAAGATACAGATAACGTTCCTAGTGCAAAACTTAAAGAGGCAAGAGCCTCTCACCACAGTTATAAAAATGAATTACATTCTAAAGATTGGTTTAACCCATGAAGGTGCAAAGTTTGTAATCTGAATATCCAGAAAGCTTCCCTCTATCTGAATGTCCTTTGCAAGTCAAGTTTATTGTTAACACAAGTGGGTGTTGGAAGTTAAGGAACGCTTTGAGTTTGGGCAGGCCAGTTGGGACCTGGCAAGCACAAAGAGTGTCTGTTCTTCAACAGCCAGGAAAGGATGGCCTCTCCCTGGAGGAAATACCTCAGAGATAGTGTTTTCAGGCAGTGCCTGGCCACTGGTGGGGAGGGTTATGAGATGGGCAGCATACTGGGATAATTTTTTTTTTAAAAAATGCCTTGTGTACTTCTGGGAAGTTTTTTTATTTTTTTATTTTATTTTCTACAACACTGCAAAAAAAAATACTAAACTAAAACCACTAAACTACCCCTAAGGTATACAGGTTGTTATCATATATAAAATAATATTGCTTCAGTTAAATTCAAGAAAATAATTACTATATCAAGGTCTCTTTAGCTTACTATTAGCTTCTTACACTAGACATTTAAACTAAGTAAATAACTGTATTTAAGACAAGTGAATACATAGCCAAAAATCAAAATTTCAAAATAACAATGCTTGTTCTTTCTTCTTTCTTTCCTCTGTTTTGACTTTCTGGGGTTTTGGAGCTGCTGCTCCTTTTTCTGCATCAGAGTCTTCTCCCTCAAACTTATTATTCACTGAAGAGTCGGTATTTTCCAGTCCATGTATGCTTTCTTGCTGTTCCACTTCTTCCTCTGTGGATGTTTTCTCTCTTCTTTCCAGAGGTTGTTCCAAAAATTTCTTTGCCTTTGCAACAGAGTCAATCTTTTGGTTCTTATCCATGTAGTTAAAAGTCAGGCCTTCAGGTGTAATCCATCTGTACATAGTTGATCTTGCTTGCAGAAATGTGGTTAATTTTTATAGGGTTTCCTCTTCTTCCTGATTTCAAATGGAATGTCTTTTAAAACTTTGATTTCTTCATCTTTGATCTTCAAGGGTGTCCTTTTGGTGGCCTTGAGCACCACATCCCTAGTAGATTTCTTAGAGAATCTCACCATAATCTCTCCTGGCAGGTCCTTTTTCTTCAGAAATTCAGGATATGTCCTATAAACCATATTCATATCGCTTTGTAGTTAATCAGCTTGTAAACCTGTCATTGGAGCCAATGCTTCACTCAACAGTTGCTTGAGATTCTCACCTTTCTGTTCAGGGACACCTTGAAATCTTTTATTTATTTATTTATTTTATTTATTGGGATTTATATCCTGCTCTAGGCGGCTCACAACATTAATCATATACATAAAATCGCAGCTAAAATATAAAACCATGAGAATCACAAGATTCACCAAATTTGGTGGCCATCATTACATTCCAAAGTGAAGCACAGCAAATTCCTGGCCTGCGACCGCAGGAACTTGCGCCAATAGATTTATTCCAGCACTATCCAGGGACCCCCCTTTCCCCCCAGCGGCGGCTCATAATTAAAAGTCTGGCGGAAGAGCTCTGCTTTACAGGCCCTGCAGACCTGCATAAGGTCCCGCAGGGCCCTGATGTCATCTGGGAGCTCATTCCACCAGTGAGGAACCGCCACTGAGAAGGCCCTGGTCCTAGCGGTCGTCAGCCTTGCCTCTCTAAGGCTGGGGAGAGTCAGGTGGTGTTGAGTGCCTGATTGCAGTGCTCTCTGGGGTATATATGGGGAAAGGCGGTCCCTTTGATAGACAGGCCCCTGACCATATAGGGCTTTAAAGGTTAAAAAAATCTTTAAAAAATGTTGACCTTTCCATTTGCAGCCTCAAAAGATGGTCTTTATCTGAGGTCCTCTCTTTTTCCACCATGTCCACTCTTAAATTAATAGATTCTGTCTTGGCTTTGACTTTTTCCATCTCTTTAGCTGTCTGTTCAGATCTGGTGTTGGCATCAGCAATCTGCTTTTGTAGAGTATCCAGTTTAGAGTTAACAGTGGCCAGCTGTTCCATCAGAGGGTGCAATGCCGTAGCTAGTGCAGAAGTCAAGTCAGCACTTGCTTCAGGTTTGGATGCCGGAAGTGCTGATGCAGACTTGGGAGAAGGCTTTGGTCTCGTCGCCATTTTCTCCCCCCATCCAATCATTATTATTTGTTTACAATTTCCAAAAAGTTATAAAAAGATTCAAGAAAGTTCTTTTAAGTAAAGTTTCTGGGCAATTTGCAGTCACTTGCTCAAAGTCCTGTCATTTAAAGAGACAGAATCCCAAATCCAATCAGAGAAGTGCCCAGTTTAAAGGGGGGGGGATTTAAACCCCCTGTTCTTTCGCTTCACATTAAGACCAGAGAATCAAGTCAGGCACTTATAGGATTTGCCATGCATGTCCAGGTAGGTGTTTTTTCTTGATTGCTTTAGCTTCGGTCCCTGCAGCTGTCCGGTATGTGCCTCTAACTGTTGTCAGACGCCACAGCGGCAGGACCTATGGAGGCAAAGGAGAGCCTCAATCTCTCGGTCACCACCTTGGGAGAGGCTCTCCTTGCGCCTCAGGCTGGGAGCCTCCTACAAGGGCTCCAAGGGCCCAAAATCCATTTGGGACCCCTCCCAGTTGCTGGGCTCAGGTTGTGTCTCCCAGAGCTCACAGGGGACGCATCCACTATTGAAGTCACCAGAACTGGAAGTCCTACTTCTAAGAAGTTCTGACCATAGAGTTCCTGGCAATTCCTAGAGCTCTGCAAAAGTGACATGGGTAGCTCTTTCAATCATCAGAAACTCTGCGGTAATATTTATAGAGTTTCTGGTGATTGCTAGAGCTACCCTTGTCACTTACAGGTAGCTCTAGAATTGTAAGGAACTCTATGGTCAGAACCTCCTGAAAGTAGACAAAGCCTTATTTTTACTTTTTGTCACCAGAATGATTGTGCCCACCCCCCACCTGACCTCAGGCCCTGCCTGCTGATCAGTTTAGCATTGGTGGACAAGGGCTGGAATTGTTTGGAGGTCTCTCACCATAAGTGGGCAAAAAGGACCCCTGTTCAGAGAAAAGCCTTAGAGCCAGATGTGTGAAGAAAAATCTCCATTCTTGACATTGAGGCAGAGGAAGCACAACCAATGTGCATTAAGAAAAGACTTGGCCAGTGATGATGAGGGGCAAGGCTCTAGCACTCAGCCAAAGCAATACTATTCCATCTGGATCACACTGGAAGTTGCGTTATCACACAGGGATGACAATCACTGCCCCTGAGTAAGTTCCCAACTTCCCCCAATCTCCCGCCAATTGCCGGCAGCCCTAAAATGTAACCAAAACCCTTTACAAGGGGATGGAGCTTGGGCATCTGGCTGATCTTTGACCAAGTACTGGAGCTCTGTTTCCTCAGGCCTACAAGAGTGGTGGGAAGTCTGATCCTGCTAATGTCTGGCTAGATGCCTTGTTGTGTTGAACGGCTTTCAGATGCCCAGGCTTTTCCTCACATTTCAAACTAGATCTACCTCTCATCAGTTTAAACAATTAAGTTCCTTTTCAGGATATGCAAAACCATCCAAATCATTACCATGGATGTCTCCCCAATGCAAAACATGTCCAATGCAAAACTTTGCTTCATCCCCCACCCCCCACCCCCACTGGAAGCAAGAGACAGGCTCCATGTTTGGGTTTAACTATGGGCCAGTTTACTGAATATTTACAACTTTTGTGCCAAGGGCCACAGCCCTCAAGTGTGGGAATAGGCCAAGGCCAGGGGAAGCACCAGGCCACCTGCTTGCCATGTGCTGGGTGAGCCACCATTGCCCTGGATGCGAGCCATCTCTCTGGATTGCCACCAGCTGGCATAGCAAATGGGACACCACCATGTAGCTCCCCCCTCAAGCCGCACAGTTTGGAGGGGTGCCCATTCAGGGTGGTCCCAAGGCAACCCTCATTCCCCGGCCTGGGCAGCACAACCCGGAGGTGGCCCCTGATGGACCCCCTACCCACAAATAAGGGAGGTGCTAGATGGGGCCCACTGGATTTGTTCCACTTTTTTTTTTGCAGTAACCTGCAAAGCGCCTGACCCTAACAATGGCACCATCAGATCCAATTTCCCACAACCCTTCAAGAACAGTACAAGGTAGGCGACCCCCTGCCAATCCAAGAAGAAGAAGAAGAAGAGAAGAGACTGGATTTATGCCCCGCCCTTCACTCACTTGGAGTCTCAGAGCAGCTTACAAACTCCTTTCCCTTCCCCTCCCCACAACAGACACCCTGTGAGGTAGGCGGGGCTGAGAGAGCTCTTCGGCTGGTCGCTTTGGGGGGCCAGGAAGGAATTTGCCACCCCAGTTTGGTGTAGTGGTTAAGTGCGCGAACTCTAATCTGGGAGAACCGGGTTTAATTCCCCACTTCTCCACTTGCAGCTGCTGGATGACCTTGGGCAAGCCATGGTTCTGTCAGAGCTGTTCTTGAAAGAGCAGTTCTCAAAAGAGCTCTCAGCCCCACCTACCTCACAGGGTGTCTGTTGTGGGGAGGGGAAGGGAAAGGAGATTGTAAACTGCTCTGAGACTCCGATATAAATCCAATCTCCTCCTCCTCTTCTTCTTCCTTGAGAGAACAGCTCTGACAGAACTATGGCTTGCCCAAGGTCATCCAGCAGCTGCAAGTGGGGAATCAAACCCGGTTCTTCCAGATTAGAGTCCACATTCTTAACCACTACAAACTGGGGTGGAAAATTCCTTCCTGGCCCCAAATGGCAACCAGCTGAAGCCCACACAGCCTAAGGGGAGTGAGGATGGGCTGAGCCCATGGTGGAAGAAGCCGAGTGGCAGTGGAGAACGGCTTAAGTCCTAGGTTGCTCTGCCCCCCCCCCCCCCCGGAGTGATGTTAGACTTTCTGTGTCATGGCTACCTGCCTCTCCCTCCTTCCGAGGGAGGCAAAGTGGCCCCTGCCCACAAGTGCTGGCCAGCTCGGTGAGTGGAAGGAGCCAATCCCCCCCCCCACGAGTTGGAAGCAAGAGGCAGGCTCCATGTTTGGGTTTAACTATGGTCCACTTTATTGAATATTTACAACTTTTGTGCCAAGGGCCACAGCCCTCAAGTGTGGGAATAGGCCAAGGCCAGGGGAAGCACCAGGCCACCTGCTTGCCATGTGCTGCTATCCTTCTGGCTCACTACCAGCCTGCTGTGTAGCTCCTCCCCTCAAGCAGAGGGGAGGCTCAGCCAGGGTGGTCCCAAGGCAGCCCTTATTCCCCGCCCTGGGCCACACAACCTGAAGGCAGAGCCTGATGGACCCCCTGCCCCCAAATAAGAGAGGTGCCAGATGGTGCCCACCAGATCAATTTTCCTTTTTGCTGCACTAACCTGCCACCACCAAGGCCAAGCCTCTGCTTAGAATCTTGCACCCACTGGATGGCCAAAGGCCTCCCACAACCCTTGCTGCAAATCACCCCAAAAGATATTGTTGCCCTTCTGAGACAGATGTCCTCCATCACACCTGTACAGGACACTCAATTCCGCCTGTATCCCGGGGTGAGGCAAAAACTGCCCATGCCCACCAGTCGTGGCAGCCCCCAGCTCTCTGTTTGCCTTCCGGCATGCCCTGTCAAGGCATCTGAGGTCCCCCTCATCACACCAAATTCATGTACCTGGTCCATTAACCTTCAAGTGATCAACCTTGCAGTATCATTTGGGTGAAGGAAACTAATGGGGTATACGTTCAAGAGCATTAGATCAAGCTGACAGCTCCTGTCACTGAAGTCACTTGATATTTCAATAGAATTCTCATTTCCTTTGTTGCAATCGAAGGCTAAACTGGGGTCCCTGACCTATTTAAGCCTGTGGGCACCTTTGGCATTCTGACCCAGGGTGGTGGGCACAATCACAAAATGGCTGCCATAGGAGGCAAAGCCTCCCACAGAATGTCAGCTACGACTGACATTTTTAACATTCGAGGCAGAAGTTCTGCTTAGCAGGACACCTTTTAAAATGAACGTACTGTTTTAAAATATTTTTTCCTTGTATATACACACAGTTTACCTTCAGTCAGTCAGCAAAGATCCTTGTGTTGTGGCGGCTGCTGCTCCCAAAGCAACATTTTTTTTAAAATCGGCTCATCCAATGAGAAGCCCTCCTGGGCAAAAGCCACATTGGGCCCGCCCACTTTCTAAAAACACCCAGAGGGCACCAGGAAAGGCGCTGATGGGTGCTGTGGCTAACATGGGCTGACATAAGGTTGTCATGGGTATGTTGAAAACACAAAAAGTAATCCTTGACTATGTTAATAGGCTTCAGTTTCTCATTTAATTTTTTCCCCTTTTGATATTCCTTTTTGTCTTCTGAGAAACCGCTTCTAGCTGTGATGACTGCAGGGGCATGCGTCAGCACGTTTCCAAGACTCTGCAGCCTCTGTGGATAAGAGGCACAATGTGGTGAACGGAGGACCTTGCGCAAACATCTGGTCCCACGTTGTGTGTGACTGCTGTTTACTTGTATTTGTTCGAATGAGTATAGCCACAGCTAATAATTCTAGAAACAAGCAGTATTAGTAGTACACCGGTCGTTACGGATGTACACATGTAAAATAAATGACTGCCTTAGGAATAATTAAGGATTGCTTGTGCCACTTCGTTCCTGTATCGTCTGTGTTCAGAAAAAGCATGCAAACTGTCACATGTAACAGATGACTTTTCTGCACAAGTGGAGATGATGTTGGGTGAGTGGGTGACAATGTGGCAAATAAGGTTCAGTGTTGGTATGTGTAAGGTGTTGAACATTGGGACAAAAAAAAAAATGATGGAACCTAAACTTGCTTGAGACTGAGAGGGAAAAAAATCCTGGGGTCACAGTGGATGGCTCGATGAAACTGCCGACCCAGTGTGCTGCAGTGGTGAAAAGGGCAAAGTTTTTGTTAGGGATAATTAGGAAAGGGATTGGGAATAAGACGTCCAATATTGTCGTGCCTCTGTATAGATCTATGGCGCAGCCTCATTTGGAATACTGTGTACAGTTCTGATCAGGGCTCCATTGGGGCCGGGGCGCGCCAGAGCGCCGCTCTGGGAGAGAAGGGCCTGGGGGGCGGGCACAAAGCAAAGCCCCGCCCCCAGCTCACTTTCCTGGCGCTCCAGAAGAAAACCTCCCTCCCCCTCCTCACTCTTCCTGGGCCACGGCAAGCGCCGCCGGCCCGGGGAGAAGCCCCCTCCCTCCCCCACTCACCTGTTCCCGGGGCCATGGCTGGCCGCTGGCCCCAGGAAGAAGCCCCAGCCCCCTCCCTCCCTCCGCTCAACAGTTCCCGGGGCTGCGGCTGGCCGCCGGCCCCAGGAAGAAGCCCCAGCTCCCTGCCTCCCCCAGCCCCCTCCCCCCTCCCCTCAACAGTTCCCGGGGCCGCGGCTGGCCGCCAGCCCCGGAAAGAAGCCCCAGCTCCCTGCCTCCCCCAGCCCCTGCCTCCCCCCGCTCAACAGCTCCTGGGGCCGCGGCTGGCCGCCGGCCCCGGGAAGAAGCCCCAGCTTCCTCCCTCCCTCACTGTTCCTGGGGCGTGGGAGGGGGGCGCAAGGGAGGGAGAAGCCGGGCCTGAGTGGCTTAATGCCACTCAGGCCCAAGCAGGGGGGGGGAGGGAGGGAAACGCCTTCCTTCCTTCCTTCTCTCTCTCCCCCCACCTACCTACCTTCCTGTTCCTTCCTTCCCCTTTTCCTTCCCCTCTCCCTTCATCCCTCCCCCCTTCCTTCCTTCCTTTCTTCTCTCTCTCTCCCCCCACCTACCTACCTTACTTCCTGTTCCTTCCTTCCTCCCTCTCTGCCCCTTCCTTCCTTCCTTCCTTCTCTCTCTCCCCCCCCAACTACCTACTGTCCTTTTCTTTCTTCCTTCCCCCTTTCTTCCTCCTTCCTTCCTTCCTTTCTTCCTTCCCCCTCCCTCCCTCTTTCTTTCTTTCTTTCTTTCTTTCTTTCTTTCTTTCTTTCTTTCTTTCTTTCTCTTTCTTTCTTCCTTCCTTCCTTCCTTCCTTTCTTTCTTCTCTCTCTCTCCCCCACCTACCTACCTACCTTCCTTCCTGTTCCTTTCCTTCCTTCCTTCCTTCCCCCTCCCTCACTCCCTCCCTTCTTGCCTTCTGACACACTGCCCATGTTGTCAGGGATGTGTGGCCTTTTGACACTTCCGGTGACGTCAGGGGGTGTGGCATATGTAAATAAGTTATGCTAATGAGCTCCTGCACCTCTTTTTTTACGAAAGGACCCCTGGTTCTGATCACCATATCTCAAAAAAGACATGGCAAAGTACAGAGGAGGGTGACCGAGACCATTAGGGGGTTGGAGCACCTTCCCTAGGAGGGAAGGCTGAAGAGTCTGGATCTTTTCAGTTTAGAAAAGAGAAGACTGGGGCGGGGGGATGATAGAGGTTTATAAAATTATGCATGAGGTGGAGAGAGTTGACAAAGAGAAAGTTTTCTCCCTCTCACAGAATACTGGAACTTGAGGGCATCCAATGAAACTAACGGGCAGTAGTACTTCTTTACACAATGAGTGATTATATTGTGGAATTCGCTACCAGAGGATGTAGTGATGGTCACAGGAACAAACAGCTGTGACAGAGTGAGCTCCCGTCTCTGGCCCCTGCTCCTGCCAACTTAGCAGTTCGAAAGCAAGAAACTGCAAGTAAATGGGTACCACTTCAGTGGGAAGGTAACAGCGTTCCATGCACATCGGTGTTTAGTCCTGCTGGCCACATGATCATGGAAAAAGTCTTCAGACAGCGCTGGCTCTTCAGCTTGGAAACAGAGATGAGCACCGCCCCCTAGAGCTGCCCCCTAGAGTCGCAAGGGAAACCTTTACTTTTACCTATGCCATATACACGAGGGGGGGTTGGCAGCAGTTTGGAGCTGGTTTTTAGCCCTGTGCAAGAGAGGCCGCTCAAGGCGCCTGGCTGGGAGTGGTCCGGGCCTCCCATTCACCCGGCTGGGGCGGGGATTTACCTGCTCCCAGCCTTAGTTTCCCACCCCTGAGGAGTTGAAGAGCAGGAGGAAAAAAATGGCCGCCACATAGTGCCATTCTAGGAATTTCTCCAAGTCTCTACGGTGGAATATAAAGGAGGTGGCATAGTGTGTCACATCCTTCCCAAACTCTGGCCTTGCCAGGCAGTGCCTAAAAATTCCCTGCCATTTTGTGAGGCAGCGTTGGAAACCCTCAGATCATCTCACCAGGAACGGCAGCAGTGCCACTAGAAATGACAGTGGTGGCGGCAGCATTTGTATCACAATTCCATCCCTTCCTGAAAACAGTTACATTTCAGCATGAGCTTATTTCGGCTCTTCTTTCTCAAGGGGCCCAACTTATGAATGCCAACCTATTTCCTGGGTCCTTCTCTGCAAGTCCACATTTTTCATGAATAAAAAACCTCTAACTAGTCTCAAAGATTTCTATACCACAAAAGCTGATTTCCTCCTCCTTTCATCTCAGCAAATGATGAGTCTTTTCCAGCAAAATTCAGCCGGGCAGGCGGGCTGGTGTCAGAATCTGCTGATTCTGACAAGGTTTTCTGGGGCTTTCTGCTATGATTTCTATTGCTATGTACTGTCTATGGTAACCTGTATCTGCACCCATTATGTATCCATGCTTATTGCTTCTAGTTGCCCTTATGCCCACCATGTAACCCTATCTTTGGCCAGTATGAATGTAAGCTATGTGACCCCAGGTTTATGGCTCTGACCAGGCCTGGTCTGTGTAACTGTTTGCCCGGGAGAGTGACAACTTCAAAGCATGGGAACAATGGGCCTCTCACACTCCTGCCTCCGCATTCCATTCATCCCGGCTGGGAAGACAAGGGGAGGACAGGGACCATTTCTTATCAACGTGCGAAAGCCTTGAGGCCAGCATTTGTTATGTGAATATGGTTACATCTAAGGGGTCTGGTTTGGGAAAGGAAATTTACAACTTAACACCTAGCTTTCTTTCCTGTGGGAAGCAAATGGCCAGAGACCCCTTTTGCCCGCCGTTTTTCCCCTTTGGTGATTGGTTACCTATGGGCAATTCAAATTGTTCTGAAAGGTATAATAGACCTGCTTCTATCATATGCATTATCTCTGACAATGATCCGAGAACCTGTACCAATGTAGAGATTGGAAATAAAGAACTGTGTTTCATCAACAAAGATCTGATCCTTGACTACTTTGAGCAGAAGTCTCACAGCTGGCTGGGAACCAGCATCTCCATAATTTACAGTTGTCAAAGCTTCAGGCACAGCTAATTTTAAGACTTTGCAGAGCACAGAAGTTCCACTCACAACAAAATGTGACCTTGCTCAAATTATAGAATAGTTGTTACAAAATTGCTTGTGGAAGGTGTGCTACAAAAAGATTCCATATCTGTCCAGGAAGCGATCTTGCTTAGAAACTGCCTTTGGCTGTAGAATAAATATAAACACTACCCGTACAGTATGGTTCTCGGGTATGGTTGCCAACCGCCAGGTGGGGCCTGGAGATCTCCCACTATTATGACTAATCTCCTGATAACAGAGATTACTCCTCCGGGAGAAAATGGCTGCTTTGGGGGGTTGACTCCATGGCATTGTACCCTGCTGAGGTCCCTCCTCACCCCAAACATCACCCTCTCCACACTCCACCCACAAAATCTCCAGGTATTTCCCAAACCAGATCTGGCAATCCTAAGGGTGTGGTTGTCAGATCCAGGTTGGGAAACTAGTGGATTGAGGATGGAGCCTGGGACCTCAGTGGGGTGCAATGCTGCTGAGTCCACCCTCCAAAGCATCCGTTTTCTCCAGGGGAACTGATTGGTGTAGTCTGGAGATAGTTGTGATTCCGGGGTATCTCCAGGCCCCACCTGGAGTCTGGCATCCCTACCAACCCTATTCCCAGGGGTCATATATCTCTGGCTTGGTGTGTGAGTGACATGACTACTTGGCCACAGAGGGGTATCACCAGAGGAGGATGGGGGCCCTGATGCCAACAGGAGGCCCTGCTGGGGGTGGGGGGAAGCTCACAGTTTATTCTCAATAAAGCAAAGGCTTGTTGACCGTCCTGGGGCTAGGCCTAATGCAGTCACTCAGTAAAATACACTCAGTAGATGCACCCAACTCAGACTCAAAAGTCAGCATCATAAAAGGATGGAACTAGTACATTTTAAAAGTCTACCAGGCAATAAGCCCGCTACCAGAATTAGATCGGTCTTCTGAACCCACTCAGTTAGAATAGCTTCAGGACTTTATTTATTTATTTATTTATTTATTTATTTATTTGTTCAATTTATACCCCGCCTAGCCAGCGAACCGGCTCTAGGCGGCTAACAAAAACCATTACCACGAAGGTTTACATATAAAACCGTTAAAACATTTCAATAAATTACAGTAAAATCTCAATAAACTTTCAATAAACTAAACTTTCAAGAAACTAAACTTTCAAGATGGCGACCTCCGAGTTATCTGTTAAGCGGAGGCCGTAGGGGTACCTTCCCCAGGACCAAGGTGATGTTAACGGCCAGGGGTGCCCTCCCCAGGACCAGGACTTTGAAGTTTTAGTGCTCATGAGATGAGTTTGGTGGAAGGACTGGGCGAGGCTTCCTGAAGAGTGTCTAGCAGCACTCACGCTCCATCAGCTAATGGGAGCCAACACACAGCCTGGGTAGCCTTCTTCTGCCTCTACTCCTCTCATGCTGCATCTTCTGGCAATGGCAAAAGGAAATACTTCTTTACACAGAGAGTGACACAGAGAGGTCATCAAACCCGGTTCTCCCAGATTAGAGTCCGCACACTTAACCACTGCACCAAATTGGCTCTCCAGTCTGATGAGATTGGACTAGCCTGGACCAGCCGGGTCAAGGTGTGTAGTGGCTCTTTAATTAAGATTGCTGAGAGCAAAACCTGTTCTCTTAAAGGTGTGACCCTGAGAATGCTGAATAGGATTCCACTCTTCTGACACACTGTTATAATTTATTTATTTGCTTTAAAAATTAACATTGGTCCTTTGGATTCTATCGTCTTCATGTATGCCACTCTGAGCCCTTTGGAGGAAAGGAGAAAAGATAAAAACACAGTAGACAGATATTCTTGCCTTGATCTGGATGGCCCAGGCTAACCCAATCTCATCAGAGCTTGGAAGCTAAGCAGGGTCAGTCCTGGTTAATATTTGGATGGGAAACCACCGAGGAAGTCCAGGATTGCTACACAGAGGCAGGTACTGGCAAACCAACTCTGAACATCTCTTGCCTCGAAAACCCTGAGGAGTCACCGTAAGCCAGCTGGGACTTGACAGCACGTTCCACCATCACCAAGGATAATATGATGGCCTGCTCGTCCCATTTTTGTCAGATCTCAGAAGCTAAGCAGGGTCAGCCCGGCTTACTACTTGGATGGGAGACCACCAAGGAAATCCAGTGTTGCTGTGTAGAGGGCAGGCAATGCCAAACCACCTCTGAATGTCTCTTGCCTTGAAAACCCTGTGGGTTTGCCATAAATCAGTTGTGATGACAGAGGCATAGAGTTTCCAATTTCTGGGGGAGGGTTGGGGCTGGGTCAGAGGCATTGCTATGCTAGGTCCTTAAAAGAAGTGGGCCCCAGTGATGTCGTAGGGCCTCCCTTGTCACTATCTATCGAGGTGGGGGCATGTGGTTTTTGGGAGGGGCTCCCCAGAAATATAGGAGGATGTCATTCCAGTCCCAAAACGCTTCTAATACTCCCAGGGGCTGTCATTCCACTCTGGGGGCTGTCTAGGGCTGCCAAGTCAGCCCGGGGGCGGGGGATCCCGTGCTATAGGGGTTCCCGATCCGCCGGCCGGCATTCGGCCGGTGGGGGGAACCCCACCCCCGAAGTCGTCCAGGCTGGACGGCTTCCCCAGCGTAATGATGTCACTTCCGGGTGACGTCACCGGGCGCGCGCGCTTTGCACGCGCACCAGGGAGGCTCCTGGGCAGCTCCCAGGTGGCGAAGGACTCTCCCCGCCAGTCCGTGAGTATGACTTGGCAGCCCTAGGGCTGTCTCCAGAATAGTCTATGTGGGCCCAGAGACCTTAATGGAAAACCCATTCCACATTTTCTTCGTGTTGTGTACTAAGACTTCGCAACTTTTTTTGTGCTGCAATGTATTTCAGTGGAGCCCATGCAAGTCAACTGGCATTCCTGGCTCACATTATCTCTAATGGACCTTCAAGCCTCTCTCGGTGTTTCCAAAGGGAAATCCTGTCATTCCTCATAGTACATCCCTCAAAAGAACCCTCAAATTCTATAGCAATACATTTGCTGTAGCTTTGAAAGTGCTATTCAAGTGTTGTCCCCCCCCCCCCCCCCAGTTTCTTCTATGAGTTGGTTGCCCCTTTGAAACTGTACCACACCATTTTAGGTAACAGCAAAATGAAGAGCATGAACATGTATGGAGTGTGCATTCCTTGGCAATGTTTGCACGCAGAGCAAAAGGAAATTTTAAAAGGCCCCTGATCTGCAAGCCCCCCCCATCTCACTTCCCCCCCCCCAAATGTAAATTTGAGCCAAGCAACCCAACAGAGCCCTCACAGTCTGACCATTGCTACATTGAAAGTGGGTGGGGTGAGCCAGGGTTAAGGAGTACACTTTATTTTCTGACAGACACCAAACATATTCAAGGATTGATATGTGCTGGATATCAAAGCCTTAGTTATTAATCTACAGAGTGCAAAGATACAACTGAAAACCTTTGCAGGTCACAATTACCTTTTACAGTATCAAGTTTGCTTCAGTCCGCTAGGCCAGCCAGATGGACAAACTGGCCATCTTCCCTAGACCTCAGGTCAGAGATAGGGCTGCCAAGTCAGCCCGGGGGGCGGGGGATCCCCCGCTAAAGGGGTTCCCGATCTGCTGGCCAGCATTTGGCCAGCGGGGGGGAACCCCACCCCCGAAGTCGTCCAGCAAGGACGACGTAATGACGTCACTGGAAGTGACGTCAGTACGTTGGGGGCGTTGCCAGGGCGACGCTCTGGCAACGCCCCCAATGTGTTGACGTCACTTCCGGCAATGTTACTGGGCGCGCACGCAAAGTGCACACGCCAGGAGAAACTCCCGGCCGGAGGAGGACTCCCCCCCGCCGGTGAGTCCCTAAGACTTGGCAACCCTAGTCAGAGGTCTGTCTCCCCTGATGAACCCAGCTGCAAGAGACCTTCTCTTCCTATTGCAAAGAATGTTATCAAATCTCTTTCCCCGCCTAGGTCAAAGCAGTTTTTCCTGTCTCCAGAGATCTGTCTTCCTAAAGACTCTCTAGCATTTGATACCTCCACACATATGCCTCCCTGCTTAGAGAAGGGAGGAGGGGGAAGGGGGATGCTTAACCATCCCATTGTTTATCCTGCTAGCTCAGTTAGCATTTGTAAGAAGGTGAGCCTGGAAGGTCAATACACACTGACTTCCTTCTTTCCAACCCAAAGAAAAGTTTTCCTGCTTGCCAAAGTCCCAGGAGAAAAATGCATTTCTTCACAGGATCCATTACCCCATTCATGTCTCCAAAGATCATTATCTCTCCTTCTTGAAAACCTAAAATGGATTGGAAAACATTTTCGTAAACTCAACATTTTCATAAACAGCGCGGGCCACTGCTGAAATTTCCCAGGGGGAACTGAGGCCCCCCCCAGCAAAACGGAGTGCCCACCGCTGCACCTCCCAGGCCCCCTTCCTAGGCCCGCCCACTGCTGCCGCAAGAGCCTCTCTCTCCCCTCTAGCCCCTCCCCAGCTCCCCTGAAACCACTCCTCCCTCCCTCCCTTCCGGGGCCATCCAGGCGAACACCCAGTGTGATGACATCACCCGGAAGTGACGTCATCACACTGGGCACATTGCTGGGGTGACGCTCTAGCAATTGCCCTGAAACTCTATGGCACCAGAAGGGAGGGCCCCGGAAGGGAGGGAAGGAGGGAGGGAGGAGTGGGTGCAGGGGAGCCGGACCAGGGGAGGCTCTGGCAGCAGTGGTGGCAGCGGGGACATTGCACACGTGTGCTTTGCGCTCATGCACGCAAGAGCCCCCCCCCCCCGGAAATTCAAAAGTCTACACCCCTGACTCAAAGGAGTTTGTCACTATTGCCTGGAACTAGTTGCCTGGGGGAGGCTCAGACCCCGTGGCAAAATCAGGGGGAGGCCCAAGTCCCTGAGCCCTGACACTGGTTGCCCAGGGGAGGCTCAGACACCCCCCACAGCAAAATCTGTGGGAGGCTGGAGCTCCTCTAGTTTATGCCTAAGCTTGATGGCACTTTCCATTGTCACCAGATACTCTTGCCTCTGGGTAAAACAATTCCTTCAGCAGCCTTTTAGTCTTTGGTTCCAGGATGTGGCGTCCTGGCCTCTGGGAGTCCTGGTTCAATACCCATGGGTTCACTGCTTACAGCTGATAAACTCATTTCACGTAGTACCAGCAGAGAGCAGGACCTGCCTACAGGATCTTAAGAGAGAAGCCGTCTCGGAGGCATGTAGACCCCAGGCTGTGCTAGGCTAATAGTTCCACCAAGCTTAAGGTAGCTTCATCCAGGCATACAAATCAGCCAAAGGAAAAAAAAATGTGGTGCTTTTTAGATGCCAAGAAGCTCCGAAGTGTCAGGTTGCTGCCACACCACTGAAGTGGCAGATCCTTCTGCCGAGCTGAAGTGATTTTGTAATTTGCACTTGAATGACACCAATCCTCAAGTCATGTTTATCTCTTGAGTAATTGATGCAAGACACCAGGCAGTCTTTGAGCTCATTATCAATACTTTCATGTCAGTTTTACCTTTGGAGAGAAATGCTTGTCATATTCTCCCCCCCACACACACACACACTTCAACACATTTCTCTCCTTTTCAGAATGAAGCTGTGCAATGCCAAGGCAGGTAAATTGTCCAACATGCCTGATTGGATCTACAGAGATAGAGCAAGATGGATAGCTGTAGGAAAGAGCAAGACTCCAGGAGCACCTGAAAGAATGAAGAAGTGAGCAACGGCTCACAAAAGCTCCTTCCCTGCCACAAATTTAGTTAGTCTTTAAGGTTCTACTGGACTCTTGCTCTTTTCTATTATCTACAGTGAATTCATCTTGGTTTTGCAAGTCATGATGACAGGTCACAGCCCATGTAGGTTTGCCAACCGTCAGGTGGGGCCTGGGGTTCTCCTTGAGTGACAGTTGATCTCCAGCCCTCAGGTATCACCTCCCTGGAGGAGATGGCAGCTTCAAAGGATGGACTCTTTGATACATAAAGTTTAGGAGAAACAGGAAGCCTACAGTGACACCACATTCCCACTGAGCTCCCCCCTGTCCCCAAACTCGGCCCTCCTCCGACACTGCCCCCCAAATCTTCAGGAATTTCCCAAGCCATAGTTGGTAACTCTAGGCTCATGGCTCAATGGGCCAGCAGTTGGATAACAGGCCCGTGGTTTTGAGAGATATCAGGTCAGTGGTTGTAGCCAGGGGTGGATTAGAAGGGCAGCATTTGGTAGGGTTAGAGGCGAAAGAAGGCAAGGCAAAATGCTGATGGTGCAGTGGGAAACTGAAAGTTGATTGTATATTTTAAAAAGCCCCTACATGTTTCACACACAGCTTCATCAGTAACTATAAAGAAGTATACTTATCTCCAGCACTTAGTCCACTGCAGCTCAAACTGCTGAGGGGGTGCTGGAAATAAGTGTATTTGGAACCCCCCCCCCAAAGACACCTTCCTTTCTTCAGTGGCATGGCTTCATTGGCCTAAGTACACTAACTTTTTTTAAAAAAGGAAAAAATCCTCCATTTTCCCTCCTAAGTGCACTTTAATTATAAACATTTTTTAATTTTTTATTTTGCGCTGAATTAAAAAAAGATAAGAAGCCAAGGACTTAGTAAGATTTGAGTCATGATCCCGCAGAAGAATTTTAACCTTCCATGTGCCCTATATATCTGGGATATATTTCCATCTAGGGTTGCCAGCCCCAGGCTGGGAAATATCTGGAGATTTGAGGGTGGAGCCTGAGGAGGCGGGATTTAGGGGAGGGGAGGGACTTTGGTGGGTATAGTGCCTTGCTTCCTCAAAAGTGGACCACCAAAACTGCCCAGCTACAATATTGTTGAAAAATACACAGCATCTTTTACATTCTTAATGTCCAGCAGACCAACTACTGTGATATATCTCGAGGTGAAAAGTTCTAGAGCCAAAATCTCTGACTTCTACCCAAAAATGACAAAAGGGGTAGCTAATTCATCCTAATATTGTTTTCAAAGGTAAATAGGGTGGTGGTGTGAGCACTTTACTAAGCAAAACTTGATTCAGTCCATTCTCCGTTCAGAAATATAGCAAATGTTCCTGTTGTGAATATAATTATGTCTGATTCTCAGCAAATGTTGTAAGCTTTCTGATTTTAGGGTTATATTGGGGATTTGTTACCTGCTTAGTTTTTGTGAGATGCAGGAGGCCAAATGGGCTGGGGAAGGAAGAGGAGAGAGTGAGTCACAGGGATGCCAGCAGCCTCCAGGTGGAACCTGGGGATCCCCTGGAATTACAGCTCCTTTTCAGACAACAGAGTTCAGATCCCCTGGAGAAAATGGATGCTTTGGAAGGGTGGACTCTAAGCATTGTACGCCACTGAGGTCCCTGTCCTCCCCAGGCTCCATTCCCAAATCTCCAGGGGTTTCCCAACCTGAATCTTGCAACCTTACCCCCCATCCCCCAACAGTGCCTGGGCAGGCCTGGAAACCCGAGGGACTCAGCATGAACAACTGTGGGCAGGACAGGGGTGCCATCAGTCCAGAAGAGCTAGCGCTGAACAGGACCAATCAAACTGGGTTCTGGCACTCAGCATTTCCAGCTTCTTCCATTCATATCTGAGTGGTTACAGAAGGCATTGTCTGGGGCTGTGGTAAGGTTGCCATCTCCAGGTTGGGAAATTCCTAGAAATTTTGGGGGTGAAGACAGGAAAGGAATGAGTTTGAGGAGGGTTTGTGGAGTTATGCTATACAGTCCCCCCTCCAAAGCAGCTATTTTCTCCAAGGGGACTGATCTCTGTTAGCTGGAGATCAGTTATAATTCCAGGAGAGCTCCAGGCCCCAAGTGGATGTTGGTAACTGCATGCTACATACAGCTCTTGCTTGGAACTGCATTTTTGCATGAAGCCATATGTGAGGCTGGTTCATGAACCCACCTGGTTCATATCACTTTGTGAGCCATTCAAAGTTTAAACCCCTGCTTTCTGTTCCCTGTGGCTTTTTGCAGTGAGCAGAAAGCAGGGTTTAAATGGCTCCAAGCCATTTAAACCAAACCAAAATGAAGCTTTTGTGTGTGTGTGTGAAGAGCAGAAAGCAGGGGAGGAGTGTGCATGCCATGTGAGTTGGGGAAACAAAAGGCAGGTGGAAAATCCAGCAGGATGGAGAGGGGCCAAGAGGAAAGGAGCCTTTGAGGAGGAGAAAGAGTCTGAGGGGACTTCCAGTGACAGCAGCAGCTGCCACTTCTGTCTGCAGCCTGGTTGGGCTTTGCTGGCACCCAGCTCTCCAAAGTGGAGTGCCATGGAAAACCACAGCTCTTCTAAACTTGGATGTAAGGCAGGGAAGGCACAGCAGTGGATGTAAGCCTCCCACGCTCTTCCCGTTTCTTTCCCAGATGGGCTTCTCCAGCCTGCAAAATGGAGGCTGCAGCTGTAGAAGTCAGAGTGCCAAAGCCCCCCAGTGCCCGCTTGCTTGCTCCCTCCCTCATCCAGCCGGGGGAGAGGAGAGGGGCAGGGAGGGGACAGGGCAGGGCAAATGTGGGAGGGAGTGTTGCCCCAAGGTGCCCCCCCCCCATGGCAACAGACCAGATTACAGCTAGTATTTGTATTTTCTAATGCTGTAAATAAACAGTTCACTACCTTTAACAGTTTGGTACAAATAAATATGGGATTTGGTTTCAACATCTAAGCTAAGATATTATGGAAGATGAAGATTTAATTCATGCTGTAATAAATTCACTGAAAAATGGGCATTATGTGTAATGCATTGGAATGACAAATTTCAGGATGATGCTTAGCCCTGTAGTCCTCATTGTTGTAAACAGAGTAATTAAAAGAAAGTAAGGACAGTGTCAAGCTATCAGGGAGTACTAGGGGAGGGAGATCTATTCCCACTTCCTACTCTAAGACACTTTTGTTCTTGAGGAACGTTTTTTCTTCATTTGTATTATTAGAATTACTATTTAGGTAAAAATGTGGACATGGATGCATAATGGTTGGAAGTGTATTGTCAGTAGCACTTGAACACATGCTATATATCTGTTTATTAGTGATTTAAAATAAAACAATAAAACAATTCTCAACAATCTTTAATTTTCCCATATGGAATGTATGTAATGACTATATCGGGGTCCCCAGTCTTTTTGAGCCTGTGGGCCCCTTTGGAATTCTGACAGAGGGTGGTGACTCAACCATAAAATGGCTGCTGCAGGAGGTGGAGCCAGATATAAAATGGCTGCCGCAGAAGACAAAGCTGACCACACAATGTCAGAGAGTGAGGTTATGCATAAATGTAATTATAACTGTTCAACTAAATTTTCAATAGCCGATCAAAAGCCCTGCTGGGCAAAAGCCCCACCTGTCCCCACCCACTTTCTAAAATCATGTGATGGGTGTTAGGAAAGGTATTGGTGGGCACCATGTTGGGGGCTCCGGACGATATTAATGGACAGTCTTTTCAGTACACATTTTGATTAATATCTGGATATAGTTCCAGGTGGTCAGCCATGTTGGTCTGAAGAAGTAGACTCTACATTTGTTCTAGTATCCGAATGCAACTCTCTGAGGTGGTTACCGTGGGAGCTGCTGGTAGGACCGCCCTCTCCCCCGCCCCCTTTGCAGTTGCCAGACAGTGTCACGGGCTGGGTGCCGGTAGGTCGGGAGCCAAGCGGAAGTCCGGGGCAGTCCGAGGTCAAGCCGAAGCAGGAACGAGTTGCCAAGTCCAAAACACTAAGCCAAAAGCAGAGTCAGTCCAAGCCAGGGTCAGAGAGGGAAACTCACGAGCAAACCAGTCCAAGGAGTCAACAAAAGCCGAAGTCAAACAGAGCCGGAGTCACAAGCCAGAGGGTCCAGAATCAGGTTTAGCTGATGCGAGCCGAGCAGGTGCAGAGCTTAGCCAAGAAGACTTGTTGCTAGCACAAGTTGGTGGTCTCTGTGCTGTGCCTAAATACCCAGCCACTTCCTGTGCTCGTTAGCAGCTGGCAGTGAGGTCCCGGCTCTCTCTAAAACTCAGGTCTGAGTGATCTGCGACCACGCATGCGTGCCTTTTTTCTCCTAGCAGCTAAGTCTTGCCTAGCTAAGCAGCTAAGTCAAAGTATTGGGACCGTAGACGTTCCACCCGAGGAAGTGAATCAGGTGGGCCTGAGCTTAGCTGTGGCTCAGCTGCTGGTGGTGCTGGGACAAAACCCTGGGAGGTGCTTGCTTGAGCCTCCTCTGGTTCAGGTGGAGGCTCCTCTGGAGCTGGGAGCTGATCCTCCACCTCACTTAGGTCCGCAGGAGGCAGGTCCTCAGAGGTACTCATGACAGGCAGAGCCTGACAGAGCCTAGCAAGCAATGGGAGACCATGGGGGGGGGGGGGAGAAGGGCATGAGGGGGAGCTATTGGTGATGGCCTGATGTCACTTCTGGAAAAATCCTGAAATCAGGTCACACCCCTCTGTGGTTTACTGTAGAGTTTCCACTGATTCCTAGAGAGGACTGATGTTACGTCTGGGTTTGGTTTTCTCCAGAAGTGGTGTCACACCATTGGCTGAATGGCCATTTTATTTTTTCCCCTCCCACCACTGCTCAGAGCAGCAGTGGGAAATGAGTTGGGGGTGGGGCATCACTAGGGGGCTGGAAACCCTAGCCCTGTTGCTGTTATTGCTACCTTGTGACACTCATGGTACCATGGGGGAAATATTTCCCTCTTCTAGAAGTGGGCAGCAGGCTTCTGTTTGTAGCCAGACATGTTCAGCATCGTGGGTGGTTGCTTATCCTCACATGGGCTGATACTCATAGGCTGTGGCTCCTAGCTCTACAGCAAAGAACTGAGGAAACAACAGCCAAGCATGGATCAAACTCTGATGGATCAGCCACCGGCACAATCCAAAACATGATTTTGCTGATGGAAAGATGGCAAAGAAAACCCTGTTTTATAATCTGGCCTGAAGGTGCAAATCCATCAATTGCTTGGGTTGCCAAACTTCAGGTAGAGGCTGGAGATGTCTTGGGATTACAATCGATCTCCAGGAGACAAAGATCAGATCATGCAGAGAAAGCATCACTTTAGATCAATGGTATAGCATTATGCTCACTGAAGTCCCTACTTTCCACAAACTCCACCCTCCTCAGGCTCCACTCTCAAAATCTTCATCTATTTCCTGATACAGAGCTGGCGACCCTATCCATTGCTCCCATCAGCCATGCACCCAAGTCTGGGCAGAAATTCTGTCATCTCTTGGTGTGCAGAACATTTCAGAATCTGTTAAGATCTACCAGTCTCCTTGTGTGCGCCATCCTGGTAGACATTATGGTCTTTCTAAAAGCATCATTTCTGGCTTAAAGGACTTGTGTAGGGCTGCTCTCAGTGATGATGTGCATTATTTTGGCTCTTTTATTTAACCAAGCACATTTTTTAGCTTTAGAATTTGCTGTGTTGTTTATTCAGGATATTCCAGCAGACAGGAGCTATATAAATAAAACACATTATTTGTTGAATATGCTACAGCAGGACATCAATTAGAATGGCCCATATGCTCATATTTTCTTTTAGATGCACTGGATGGTTAGCTTTTCGGAGGAAGGTGAAGTAGAAAAGAACTTGAGCATGAACAGAGCTATGCTGGATTAAACAAAGGATCCACCCACTCTTTGTGAAGGAGATAGAAAAGATTCTGAAGTGTAAAGATGGGTTGCTGGAGACCAAAATCAAGATAATTCAAGCCACAGTATTCCTCATTACTTTGTATGGGTGTGAAAGTTGGACAATGAAGAAAGCTGACAGGAAGAAGGTAGATTCTTTTGAAAGATGGTGTTGGAGGAGAGTTTTATGGATACCGTGGACTGCCAGAAAAGACAGATCAGTGGGTTCTAGATAAAAGCAAGCCCGAACTCTCCCTAGAAACTAAAACGACTAAACTGAGGCTGTGGTTCTTTGGCCACATTAAGAGAAGACAGGAGTAGGTATGTGCACTTGGTTTGGCTGAATACTGCTGATTCGGTCCTATTTGGCCCGGCTGCCTGCCAAATCAGATTCTCTTATCTGATTTGGCATGCTGAATAGAAACCTCCAAATACTTGCTGAAGTATTCAGCAAGTATTCAGAGGCCTGAAAAACGGCTGGGGAAAGGCAGGACGGGGGAAAGTGAAAGTTCATTTACTCTTTTTCTGCCTTCCCTGCAGAAACGGGTCTTTTCTCTCCTTTTCCTCCTTTTCCCCCTTCCTCCTTTTGCATTAGGGAACAGTGGTGAAACCCGATCAAAATGATCATGTGACCACAACCTGAGTCTGTGCTGGGAAGTTTGGGGAGAAATGCTCTTCCCAAAGTTAAAAGTAGAGAGGGAGACCAGAGAGAGACATGTCCCCCAAATCATTCTGACTGGCAAATAGATGTCCCACCAACTAACTGGCATCCTCTCACTCAGGCCACCCTCCCAGAACATCTCCATAGAAACCCAGTAGCTGTGCAGCACTGGGTGATGTAGGTTCACTCGGGGTACCATCCATCCATCCCCAAACAAAAACTGAATGCTGGCTTAAACAGCAGCCAAAACAGTTTTCACTCTAGCTGGGAAAATGGCCAATCCCAGACAAAACCCAGAAAAACCTACAGGAGTGCCACAGAGATTGACATTTTTCTTCACAGGGGTGGGCGGGTGGTGGTGGGCAATGCTCCCTCTAAGCTGTGGAGTCCTGTGAGCAAAAATTCTACTCTGTGAGCTACAGGCATTAAAGTTGTGAGCAGGTGATTTGGCGACTGCGTAAATTAATTTGCTCTGGAACCAGCCTTCCTGAGCTAAGACAAAAATGTGTGAGCTGTAGGCTAAAAAACTGTGAACTAGCTCACACTAACTCAGCTTTGAGGGAAGACCGGTGGCGGGTGAGGGAGGGCCCATGATGAGGGGCAGCCAGCCGCACCTAGGCTAAGATTCCTTAAATGGGACAGTGACAGCAGGTGCACTGCTGCCAAGAGAGGAGGATCAGGGTGGACAAACAACACCCCCCCTCACTTTCTGAGAACTTCCCTGGGTTGACTCAATGGGTAAGGGTATGCTTGTGGACTGACTGGGTAGCAGTCCCACAAAATACCACTACTTAGAATTTGAGTCTCTCTTTTGGGGTGCTATTCTAGCTCACCTCCCCATGGTGCACCCTGGGTAATGCTAAAGAGCTAGAACAGGGGTGGCCAACCTTGCTTAACGTAAGAGCCACATAGAATAAACGTCAGATGTCTGAGAGCCGCAAGACAGGAACAAATATCACACACACGTTTTTATTTTTTAAAATATGCAGATTTGCTTTTTATTAACGTTAAATGGGACTGCCAAAAATAAAAACAAACAAGGAAAACCGGTTATTGATAATGATATTACTTGTTTGCTAATGATATTGAGAGAGAGAGAGAAAAAGAGAGAGATGGAAAGAAAGAATTAAAGAAGTGGAAAGAAAGAGAGAGAGAGAAACTAGGAAAGCAAATAGATGGGAGGGAGGAGGGAAGGAAGGGAGAAAGAGAGAAAAAGCATGCCTCCCCTTTGCTTCCCCAGCCGCCCTGCCAGGAGCCGCACAATATGTGTGAAAGAGCCGCGTGTGGCTCCCGAGCCACAGGTTGGCCACCCCTGAGCTAGAACATCTCTCAGGCAGGCAATCCTAGGGTCCCTCATCCACACTGCCCAGTGGACCATCAGCCAGACAAGCAGTCCTTCTCAGGACTACTTGACAGGGGGTATACTCAGTCCTATAGAGCTGGTATGTCCCACAGTGGGTTCAGCTGCTTGGATTGGAAGGGAAGTATTTTATTTTATTTATTTATTATTTCTATTTATCTCCCGCCTTGCCGGACATGCTGGTTCAAGGCGGCTAACAGGATTACAACATCATAAAACAATACAAGGTTAAAACAATCAAACAATACAATACAGAGTTAAAACAGATAAAACAGATAAATTTACAGATAAAAATAAGCAGATGATGGCAGCATTCAGAATCACACCTGATGTTAGAAGTAGCATCCATCTGGGTCTCAGGCCAGAAGATGTTCTAGGATATGTTCGTCAGTGGCGGCTCCTAATCAAAGTCCTGGAGGAAGAGCTCCATTTTACAGGCCCTGTGGAACTTAGAAGGTCCTGCAGGGCCCTGATATCCTCCAGGAGCTTGTTCCACCAGTGGGGGGCCACCACTGAGAAAGCCCTGGCTCTGGTAATAGACAGCTTGGCTTCTTTTGGACCAGGGAGAGTCAGGCGGTGCTGCGTCCCTAACCTCAGTGCTCTCTGGGGCACATATGGGGAAAGACGGTCCCTCAAGTAGGCAGGCCCCTGACCATGTAGGGCTTTAAAGGTTAGAACCAGCACCTTGAACCGAATCCGGTATGCTATAGGCAGCCAGTGCAGTGTCCTCAGCACAGGCTGGATGCGGTCCCCTATAGAGAGACCCATCAACAGCCTGGCCACAGCATTCTGCATTAGCTGCAGCCTCAGGATCTGAGACAAGGGCAGCCCCATGTAGAGAGCGTTGCAGTAGTCTAACCTTGAGGTGATCATTGCATGGATCACTGTTGCTAGATCATTGCATTCGAGGAAGGGAACCAACAGCCTAATCAGCCGTAGATGATAAAAGGTCACCTTGGCAGTGGCTGCTACCTGGGCTTCCATTGTTAAGGAGGCATCCAGGAGCACTCCCAGACTCCTAACCCTTGGTGCTGGCACCAATGGCGCCCCACCGAAGGTCGGTAGTGGGATCCCTACCCCCGGCCCACTCTGACTCAGGCACAGGATCTTCGTCTTCATTGGATTCAATTTCAATCGGCTCGGTCTAAGCTAGCCTGCCACATCCTGAAGTGCCCATTCCAGGTCATCTGTGGTGGAATCAGACTGACTGCCCAACAGCAGATATAGCTGGGTGTCATCAGCGTACTGTTGACAGCCCAGCCTGTGTCTCCGAGCAATCTGGTCAAGGGGGCCATGTAGATGTTAAACAACATTGGGGATAACACCACCCCTTGAGGCACCCCGCATACCATCAGGTGCCTCTGGGACGTCTGCTCCCCTAACACCACCCTCTGTCCCCAACCTTGGAAAAAGAAGACAAGCCATTGCAAGGCAAGCCCTTGAATTCCAGTGTTGGCAAGGCAGTGGATCAGTAACTGGTGGTCGACCATGTCAAACACCGCCGACAGGTCCAACAACACCAGTACCACCATGCCGCCTCGATCCAGGTGCCTTTGGAGGTCGTCTGTGAGGGCAGCCAGTGCCGTCTCTGTCCCATGGCGTTGCCGGAAGCCAGAATGGAATGGGTCCAGCATGGAAGGACATCCATAAAGCTCTGCAACTGAATCACCGCCGCTCTCTCCAGTACTTTGCCCAAATAGGACAAATTGGAAACCGACTAATAGTGGGCCAATTTTACCAAATCCAGTGATGGCTTTTTCAGGGGAGGGTGGACCATCACTTCCTTGAGTGCCCCTGGGAACAGCCCTTCTTTGAAGGACTTGTTGATAATATCCCTGAGGGCACCTCACAACCCCTTGTGGTCAGTCGGGGAGGACACTTCCACTGTCACTTGTTCTGCAGTGATTGTCAGGCTCCTGGCAAACAAGCAACCTGTCAACATCACTTTCCTCGAAATTCTCTGGGAAAGTCTGACCGCTGAGTGCCTGCTTGCCGGCCTTGCTGGCTGGGTTAGGTTTTTTATTCCCTCCTTTGGAAACAATGGAGGGAATGGGGGGGCAGCCTGTTTGGGTGTCCACAGAATTGGACCCACTAGTCCAATTTCTTTGGGACTTGGGAGTTCATGTGGGAGGAAGCTCCAGCAGCTACCCTGCAAATTTGGAGCCCCTCCCTCAAACCCCTTCCTCTCCCAGACCACTAACAGCACCATGGAAAAAAATTAGATTTTTCCCCCCACCATAGAGAACAATGGAGGGGATAGGGGCAACCTGTTTGGTTCCTTTGGGTAGAGGCTCCAGCAGCTACCCTGCGAATTTGGAGCCTCTCCCTCAAAATCCCCTGTCCCCCAGGTTTCATTATACACTATGAGATTTTGCCATTTTCAATGGCCCATAGGGTATAATGGATCCAAATATTCAGCCCTCCCGAATACTGTTGGGATTGGCTTGCATTGCCAAATATGGTATTTGGGGGGTATTTGGAGGCCTGAATATGATGCCCCCAAATACCCCCGAATCCGAATTTGTCTGAATTTTTTTTCTGTGCGCATCTCTAGACAAGAGTTGCTGTAAAAGAGAAGTTGGAGGCAGCAGAAGAGGAAGATCCAACATGAGATGGATAGACTCAAGACTGGAAGCCCTGGCCCTCAGTTTGCAAGGACGCATAAGCTCTGTTGGAAATGTATGTATTCACTAGCCGCAGGGCCCAAGGATGGTGGTAGTGGAGGGGGAATCAGTGAGCATTGCGCCTGGGCCTTCCTGCAATCAAGAGCTGTGCTCTGCTGCTGTTGAGATTGCCAACCTCCTAGCAGAGCCTGGAGATCTCTTGGAATTACAACTGATCTCCAGTTGACAGGGATCCATTCTCCTGGAGAAAATGGCTGCTTTGGAAGGTGGACTTGATGGTCTTTCCCCTCCCTGAACCCACCTTCCCAGGTTCCAGCTCCAATTCTCCATTAATTTCTCAACCCTGAGTTGCCAACCTGAGCTACTTCCTTTGCTAGTCCTGATGGTCTTGTCCTTTCCCTCTCTGGAGATATCCTAGCTCCTTTGGTTCATTTCCAGATCATCATTCTGAGGGGACTGGTGGGGTAGGGGAAGGTATATCTGGGGTTAATTGTAATAAAAGATGAAAAGCAATAAAGACTTGAAAGGAGAGAAGGCTTAGCATCACTGAGCCGCCATGCCAATCTTTCACAACAGAATGAAAGGAAATTAAATCTAGCTTACTGCATTCTGTTCCTGATGGATATTTCAGCAAGCATCAGATCCATAGGCAGCTATGGGGGGAATGGCTTCCAACTATGATTCATGGGTCGTCTCTGAGTAATGTGGTCTCAGCAGAGCCACCCTGCAGCTTTGGAATAAGTAATTATTGCTAAGAGAACAGCATTCAGGATAGCTTCCTTGATCCACAGGGGAAACTGGGCTTTGGGGCCGCCATAGCCTGGAAAAAAGCACACACACAGATTCTTTTCAAGAGTGTCTTTTGCAGCACCACTCCTGGGGCGTGTCAGGGCAGACTTTCAACTCCCTCAAGTTTAAAACTGGATTAGGGATGGGGTTGGCAGGAGGGCATCTTTGGACTTAAGTCATCTAACATTCAAGCAGCAGAGGCAAGGTTCCTTTGATCAGTTCTCATACACAGCGCATAAGGTTGCCAATTCTGGGTTGGGAAATCCCTGGAGATTTAGAGGGTGGAGACTAGGGAGGGTGGGATTGGGAGAGGGAAGGGGCCTCAGCAAAGTATAATGCCCTGGAGTCTACCCTCCAATGCAGCTATTTCCTCCAGAGGAACTGATCTCCACAGTTTGGAGATCAGTTGTAATTCTTGAACATCTCCAGACTCCACCAGGGGGTGGACAGCCCTACCCAGGGTGTTGAACAGGCAGCTTGAGGAGTCCAACATCACTACTTAGAGACATTAAGAAGGCACCCACCCTCCCCACATTCATGTTTCAGTCAATTTCTGCCTACTACTATTTCTGAGAGCCAGTTTGGTGTAGTGGTTAAGAGCAGTGGATTCTAATCTGGGAGAACTGGGTTTGATTCCCCACTCCTCCACATGCAGCCAGCTGTGTGACCTCAGGTCAGTCACAGTTCTCTCAGAGCTGTTCTCTCAAGAGCAGTCCTCAAAAGAGCTCTCTCAGCCCCCCCTACCTCACAGGGTGTCTTTTGTGGGGAAGGGAAGGGAAAGGCAGGAGTTCAGGCTGGCTTCCGAGTTGGCCATGCCCCCCCCAGGGAAGAAGGCCCTTTGATGAGTTTAGTTGGAATTGGAGAAGGGGAGGGGAAGGAGCCGGCCTCAGCAGCCTGCTGAAAGCAAGCAGGTGGCTTCTGCCTTGTTGCAAGCTTGCTTGATGATCCCTAGAACTGGCGAGGCTACTTGGAGTTGTGGTGGGGGCTGGGGGGAGGAGCTGGCTCCAGAAGCCTGCTGAAAGCAAGCAGGTGGCTTCTGCCTTGTTGTAAGCTTGCTTGATGATCCCTAGAACTGGAGAGGCTACCTGGAGTTGTGGGTGGGGGGGGGCTTGGGAGGAGGAGCCAGCTCCAGCAGCCTCCTGAAAGCAAGCAGGTAGCTTCTGCCTTGTTGCAAGCTTGCTTGATGATCCCTAGAACTGGTGAGGATTTAAGGTAGAAGCTTGGAGGATGGAGTTCCTGGAGGAAGTGGGATCTTAGTAGCAATTTAAGGACATCAGATAGGCCACTTTCCCATCCAGTCCAGTAGTCTGTTTCATATTTGGTGGCCAAAACCCAGGGGCCCTCAGATTTCCACCAGTGGGTCCAGAACTACAGAAACTTTGCCCCTGGTTTAAAGACTCTTGTAAGCTTATACCCTGGAAGTTGTATCCAGGTGTTACTGGACTCTAATCTACTGCAGAGGAACATGGCTACTGTCTGAGAATATTTTTTAAAGTCAATCAGGCAATCCACACTGTGGAACAAAAATAATGCTGGCCTTACTCACAGGTGTGAGAATGTCCCAATGAATATAGTCCACAACAGGTCTTTGGGTAAAAAGTCCTTTTACTTGTAGAAAGATCACTGGAGTCATACACTTGTTCTGTTATAATGAAGTGCTATAGGTTACATGCATAGATATACTAAACCTGCTACATGGTTACAGGTATGCTACCAATCAGTGTGCTACATTTTGGTGCACTTCTAACACTAACACTCATTCCCATGAAAGATGCGGGAAAGCTAATTCCCAGGGGAAGGGAAAAGGGAGTACTTGTTCTCATGGCAAAAAGTTGTTGCTGAGTCTAGAATTCAGTTTCTCAAAACCTGTTAACATAACAAGTATGCAGTTCACAGAGTATTTCGTCCTCCCCCTGTTCAAGGACACAAGAGGAGATAATTTGACATTCAGTGCGCACGCTCGTAACAGTCTAAGCAGAATGGAGCAAATGCAAGCAAAAAGCAAGCAGGCGGGGCCAAGCAGGGGCTAAGCGCTCAGGGAGAGAGACTCCGCATTCTTGCGGGACGGGTTGATTAGCTGTTGCAAACTCCCGGCTGGGGTCCTGGGAATGAAAAGGTATTAAGAACGGATAAACACTTACATAACACAAGAGTAGCTTATTATGCATGTGTATAGGAACTCATCAGGCATTTGTATAATAATGCATACAGCTTACAGAAAGGAAGAGTAACTCATTAGGCACGTGTGTATTAAGGCATAACAGGTAGATCAAACATAGGTCACAACAGGCACCCCATGGCAGGTACTGACAACAGGGCTGCTGTAGGGGTCATTGTGTAAATGTAAGTGAAGGACTTAAATGAGCTGTATAAAAGTTAAGTTTTAACCCACAGTGTCAGTATTAACAAAATAACAAAGTTTGACTCCATTAGTACCTTTAAGAATAACAAAAATGACTTTACTAATATTTTTTAGAGGGTGTGTGTATGTTGTGTGCAGAGGAACAGCTAGATTCAAGTCCAGTAGCATCTCAGAGACCCACAGAATTGTGGTCTAAGAATTCAATGCTTAAAAAAAACCCTTTCTCATCCTCAGCTACCCAGATTTTAAGGCAGGCAGTGGATTTGTGGTTTGACTTATGCTTGTGATGGGAGAGGGTGTGTGTAGCCTAGATGGTTTTTAATGTGCTCTCCCCCTGCAAGTGGTGCTCTCCCCCTGCAAGACTAAAGTCTACTGTTTTTACTTATAATGTTTAAATCATTCTTAAAATATAGTTTAAAAGTTCATTATGAGATTCTTACAAGGTTATGGTTATATTTTATGTTTTGAATGTTTGTAAGCTGAAATTAAGGGAATCAATCAGGTCAAAAGAGAGCCAAGAGTTAATGTTGAACTAGGATATGGGAGACTCTCCGGTTAAACCCCCCACTCTGTCGTGAAGCTTGCTTAGTGACCTTGGGCCAGTCACTCTCTTTCAGTCTAACCTCCCTCACAGTTGTTGTTGTTGTGTGAAGATAAACTGGAGGCGAAACAGCGTACAACACACCCTGAACTCTCTGGAGGAAGAGTGAGAGGGGGAAAAAAGGGTGCTGAACAAATACAAGAGTAAGGGGTTAACTTGGTGGGTGTGACCCCTCCAAACCCCTCATGAGTTAGCTATGTAATTCTCTCTTCCTCCAGTTTATCATCACAAAAACAGTCCTGTGAGGTAGGATAGACTGAAAGAATGTGAGTGGTCCAAGGTCACCCAGAGAGCTTCCATTGCAGAATAGTGATTTGAATGTAGGTTTCCCAGATCTGCCAGGGGTGTGGTCTAATATGCTAATGCATTTCTGCTGTTGGGTGTGGTTTATTATGCTAATGAGTTCCTGCTGGGCTTTTTCTACAAAAAAAAGCCCTGGGGAAAGGAGATTGTAAGCTGTTGTGAGACGTTCCAAACTGCTACACAAAGACTGAATATGGTTCATATTCCATTAAGCGGCAAGTGATTAATAAATTAACAACTATTTGCTTTGGCAATAGCATTAGTATTTATTTATTTTTATTTAAGGGAAGGACATTGTAAACCACTCTGAGACTTCTGAATGAAGGGCAGGGTATAAATCCAATTTCTTCTTCTTCCTCCTCCTCCTCTTCTTCGCAGTAGATTCAGGATAAAGGAAATACTTCTGTACGCAAGTAGTTGTTAAAATGGAGAACTTGCTGCCACAGAACATAGCGATGGCCACAGTCAGGGCTCTGTTGGGGTCGGAGCGCGCCGGAGCGCCGCTCTGGGAAAGAAGGGCCCGGGGGGTGGGCCTCCCCCGTTCACCCGCTCCCTCCCCCAATCACCGTTCCCGGGGGCCGCAGCTGGCCGCCGGCCCTGGCGAAGAGCCCCCTCCCACCGCCAGTCACCAGCCCTGGGGCCGCGGCTGGCCGCCGGCCCGGGCGAAGAGCCCCCTCCCACCGCCAGTCACCGTCCCCGGGGCCGCGGCTGGCCACCGCCCCCACTGGAGAGCCCCCTCCCTCACCCGGTCCCTCGCCCAGTTGCCTTCCCTCGCCCCGTCCCTCGCCCCGTCGCCTTCCCTCGCTCCGTCCCTCGCCCAGTCGCCTTCCCTCGCCCCCTCCCTCGCCCCTTCGCCTTCTCTCACCCCGTCCCTCGCCCCGTCCCTCGCCCAGTCGCCTTCCCTCGCCCCGTCCCTCACCCCGTCCCTCACCCAGTCGCCTTCCCTCGCCCCCTCCCTCGCCCCGTCGCCTTCTCTCGCCCCATCCCTCGCTCCGTCCCTCGCCCAGTCGCCTTCCCTCGCCCCGTCGCCTTCCCTCGCCCCGTCCCTCGCCCCATCGCCTTCCCTCGCCCCATCCCTCGCCCAGTCGCCTTCCCTCACCCCCTCCCTCACCCCGTCGCCTTCCCTCGCCCCCTCCCTCGCCCAGTCGCCTTCTCTCGCCCTGTCCCTCACCCCGTCGCCTTCCCTCGCCCCCTCCCTTGCCCCGTCGCCTTCTCTCACCCCGTCCCTCGCCCCGTCCCTCGCCCAGTCACCTTCCCTCACCCAGTCACCTTCCCTCGCCCCCTCCCTCGCCCCGTCGCCTTCTCTCGCCCTGTCCCTCGCCCAGTCGCCTTCCCTCGCCCCGTCCCTCACCCCGTCGCCTTCCCTCGCCCAGTCGCCTTCCCTCGCCCCCTCCCTCGCCCCGTCACCTTCTCTCGCCCCATCCCTTGCCCCGTCCCTCGCCCAGTCGCCTTCCCTCGCCCGTCCCTCGCCCCGTCGCCTTCCCGCGTCCCTTGCCCCGTCGCCTTCCCTCGCCCCGTCCCTCGCCCCCTCCCTCACCTAGTCGCCTTCCCTCGCCCCCTCCCTCACCCCGTCGCCTTCCCACGTCCCTTGCCCCGTCGCCTTCACTCGCCCTGTCCCTCGCCCCCTCCCTCGCCCAGTTGCCTTCCCTCACCCCGTCCCTTGCCCTGTCGCCTTCCTGCGTCCCTCGCCCCGTCGCCTTCCCTCGCCCCGTTGCCTTCCCGCGTCCCTCGCCCCGTTGCCTTCCCTCGCCCCGTCCCTCGCCCCGTCGCCTTCCCGCGTCCCTCGCCACGTCGCCTTCCCTCGCCCCGTCCCTCGCCCCCCTCCCTCGCCCCGTCGCCTTCTCTCGCCCCGTCCCTCGTCCAGTCGCCTTCCCTCGCCCCCTCCCTCGCCCCCTCCCTCGCCCCGTCGCCTTCCCTTGCCCCGTCCCTTGCCCAGTTGCCTTCCCTCGCCCCGTCCCTCACCCCGTCCCTCACCCAGTCGCCTTCCCTCGCCCCATCCCTTGCCCAGTCGCCTTACCAGGGCCGCAGCTGGTCGCCGGCCCCGCTGGAGAGCCCCCTCCCTCACCCAGTCGCCTACCCTCGCCCCCTCGCCCAGTCGCCTTCTCTCGCCCTGTCCCTCACCCCCTCCCTCGCCCGGTTGCCTTCCCTCGCCCCCTCCCTCGCCCAGTCGCCTTCCCGGGCCACGGCTGGCCACTGGCCCCGCTGGAGAGCCCCCTCCCTCACCCAGTCACCTTACCCGGGGCCACGGCTGGCTGCCGGCCCCGGGAAGAACCCCCCCACTCAACAGTTTCCTGGGCCCAAGGGAGGGAGAAGCCGGGCCTGAGTGGCTTAACGCCACTCAGGCCCAAGCAAGGGGAGGGGGGGAAACGCCAGCCCTAGTGGGGGGAGAAGCGCCCCTCCCTCCCTCCCTTCCTTCCCTCTCTCCCCCCACCTACCTACCTACCTACCTGTTCCTTCCTTTCCCCCTTCCTTCCCCTCTCCCTTCCTCCCTCCCTCTCCCCTTCCTTCCTTCCTTTCTTCTCTCTTTCTCCCCCAACTACCTACCTACCTTACTGTTCCTTTCTTTCTTCCCCCCTCCTTCCCTCCCTCCCTCCCTCCCTTTCCTTCCTTCCTTCCTTCCTTCCTTCCTTCCTTCTTTCTTTCTTTTTTTCTTCTCTCTCCCCCACCTACCTACCTACCTTCCTGTTCCTTCCTTTTCCCCTTCCTTTCCCTCTCCCTTCCTCCCTCCTTCCTTCCTTCCTTTCTTCTCTCTCTCTGCCCCCACCTACCTACCTACCTTCCTGTTCCTTCCTTCCTCCCCCCTTCCTTCCTTCTCTTCTCTCCCCCAACTACCTACCTACCTTACTGTTCCTTTCTTCCTTCCTTCATTCCCCCTTTCTTCCTCCCTCCCTCCTTCCTTCCTTTCTTCCTTCCCCCCTCCCTTCCTTCCTTCCTTCCTTCCTTCCTTCCTTCCTTCCTTCTTTCTTTCTTTCTTTCTTTCTTTCTTTCTTTCTTTCTTTCTTTCTTTCTTTCTTCTCTCTCTCTCCCCCACCTACCTACCTACCTTCCTGTTCCTTTCCTTCCTTCCTTCCTTCCCCCTCCCTCCCTCCCTTCTTGCCTTCTGACACACTGCCCATGACGTCAGGGATGTGTGGCCTTTTGACACTTCCGGTGACGTCAGGGGGTGTGGCATATGCAAATGAGTTATGCTAATGAGCTCCTGCACCTCTTTTTTTACGAAAGGACCCCTGGCCACAGTAATAGATGAGTGCTGCTAACTGTTGAAGAGGAACTTCTTCCCAGCCCCTCCTGCTCGCCCATCAATTTGCAATACTCAGCATGGACTGTACCAGGGGCATTTATTAAAACCATGAGACTCAGCACTGCAAGAAGTTCTCCTTAGCCTGGAGTGGAGCTGGGAAGGCAGCAGCAATGCAGGTTCTCTCCACCTGCGCCACAGAGGACTCCGTCTGTCTTTAGCCATGGTTTCAGAGGGGATCCTTTTCTTCCCTCCTGACAGTTAACTTTCATGCAACTTTTCTGTTACCCAAACTGGTCCTCGTGCCAAGGCTGTCACATCAGAGGGTCCCCTTGAGATTTTTGCAAGGTTATGGAAGTAATCTTCTAAAAAATGAATTTATGCGATACTCAAATGTAGACTCACTCACAGCTTTAGCTTTTTTCACTCACAAGGTAGAATTTCTGCTCATAACACTGTGGAGCTTAGAGAAAACATGGCAATACCTCTCACTTGAAAAACAGAGGAATAAAGAGAGATTGCTAACATCTGCTTTTGTAGTGTCTGAACAAGACTGCACATGGAAGCATTGCTAGGCTACATGCTATTTACCAGCTCGTGATGAGGGATTCCAGCTGTTCTTTGTACTTTGTATGCACACACACACACACACACACACACAGACACACACACATTCAGCTGTTGTGTTCTGTGCCAGTAGAAGGCAGTTGCCATAGTTACCTTTCATCCAGCTTCTTTTTTTTCCTCCTCAGGAATATCATGGCAATCTGCAGTGGAATAGACTATCTATTTTGCAGAGTCAACTAGTTGACTCCTGTCTTGCCTTCTTGAAATGCCCGATATTTTTGGAGAAGTTATTGCTGTGTACACCTGGCTAAGGGAAGTGTCAGGCAATCTGATCTTAAGGACTGCCATGTTGTGTAGCTAGTCCCTGCACCCCCCACCTGCTCATGCATCCTTCTCCCACTTGCAAGCCCTCCCATCACCCATGCTCAGTTGACTGCACTACTTGCACACCCTTTCCCTGACAGCACTGGCCAGTGCATGCAGCTGGGTGTGCCACTGCCATGGCCACAAGGAGTGTCATCTCTGTGCCCCCCCCACAACATGCCAATAATGCCATCAGGGCTCACTATGAGATCACACAGACATTCATGCAGTGATGATTTCTCTGTCCCTTTAAAAGGAGATTAGACAGAACTGTGGAGGAGGGGTCTATCAGTGACTACTAGCTGTGGTGACAAAAAGAAACCTCCTCATTTAGAGGCAGTCACAGCCAGAATCCCAGAGCCAGGAGGCAACCTCAAGGGAAGGCCTCAGCCTTTGTGCTCTGTATTGTCCCTCCAGAGGAACTGGTTGGCCACTGTATGAGACAGGATGCTGGACTAGAGGGACCACTGGTCTGATTAGGGCTGCCATCCCCCAGGTGGGGCCTGGGGATCTCCTGCTTTTACAACTGATCTCCAGCTGACAGAGATCAGCTCCCCTGGAGAAAATGACTGCTTTGAAGGGTGAAATCTATGGCATTCTACCATGCTGAGGCCCCTCCCCTCCCCAAACCCCACCCTCTCCTGGCTCCACCCCCAAAGTCTCCAGGTATTTTCCAAATCAGACTTGGCAACCCTAGGTCTGATCCAGCAGGGCTCTTCTGATGTTCTTATCAGGGGAAGGCCTCAGGCCCTGTTGTTGGACCTCCAGAGGAACTGGTTGGCCACTGTGGGAGACAGGATGCTGGACTAGATGGACCCTCACTGGTCTGATCCAGTAGGGTTCTTCTCAGGGGAAGGCCTTGGCCTCTCTACCCTGATGTTGGCTCTCCAGAGGAACTGGTTGGGCACTGTGTGAGACAGGATGCTGGACTGGATGGGACCACTAGTTGCTGGACTAGAGGGACCACTGGTCTGATCCAGTAGGGCTCTTCTGATGTTCTTATGTGCCAGAGCTTCTAGAAAGGCAGAAGTGGCAATGGAGAATCCACAGGGTAGCTTCCCCTGTTCTTTCTTTGTTTCATTGTTCTGTGACCACCAGGGCTCGATTTCAGCAGGAACGTGCAGGAACGCCATTCCGGCTGGCCTCCGAGCCTGCCCCACCCCCTCCCTGCCCGACCTGAGCTTTTTATACTTGAAGGGAAAGTTCCTGCAGAGAGCCAGCAGGAATAGGCTCCACCGGGTGCTTTCCCTTTAAGAGCAAAAAAAGCCAGCAGGAGAAAGCCCCGCCCAAAGATTAAGCACAGGGGCTAGGCTTTCTGCATTTGGCTTGCCGACGACGTCGCGTGGCTTTCCCTGCACCAGTAAGTTCTCTGTTCTCTTTTCCCTCTCTCTCTCCCTCTCTCTGCCCCCCCCACTTTCTTTCTGTCTTTCTCTCTCTGGCCCCCCACTTTTCTTTCTTTCTGTCTTTCTTTCTGTCTTTCTCTCTCTGCCCCCCCCTTTAAAAAAAATTGAAAAGGGGGGTGGATGTAAAAAAGCAGAGAGCCCAGGAAATGCTGGTTTTGACAATATCTTTAATTTTTGAGAATCTCTTTAGTTTTCTCATGGCATCTTCTGCTTAAGAAAAGTAACTTTGAAGCCTGAGTTCAGTAGTGTCTTGTTGGGAATGGCTTGCAAATATATGTGTGTTTAAAGTTGGTATTAAAGTGGTTTGGTGCTTACTGCCATGTAAGAGAAAACATCTGAAAAAGTAGCTTCATTGTTGTGTGTGTTGAATAGAAACTACACACTTAACCACTACACCAAACTGGCTCCTAGCGTTGTTCTGCCAGTGAACTAGGGTTGCTAACTCCAGGTTGAGGAAATCCTTGGAGATTTGGGAGTGGAGGGTGCAGTTTAAGGGAAGGAGGGACCTAAGCAAGGCATAATGCCATGGACTCTACTTTCCAAAAGCAGCCATTGACCTGTAGTTTGGAGCTCAGTTGTAATTCCAGGAGATCTCCAGACCCCACCTGTAGGTTGGCAACCCTAAAAAATCATATTCAGCGTACTAGTTCTGCAGGAAGGCAACCTGATTTCCATGGGAACCTAACCCTTAGGAATTGATTCCAATCCAGTGTGGGAATAATTGTTGGACATAAGATATTGGTTCAGGCAAGGTTTTGTATAGATGGGACAGAAAATAATGTTTTTATTGGTTTTGTCAAAACTATTTTGACAACAAGGTAAACAGAATAAGAAGCAAAAGGTGGATGTGGCTGGATGACCACACTTCTGGGAACACTGGGTGTGTCCTAATATGTTAATGAGCTGTGCTGTCAGGGGTATGGCCTAATATGCTAATGAGTTCCTGCTGGGCTTTTTCTACAAGAAGAGCCCTGGTGACCACCATTCCCTGTGTCCCCACAAACACGCCACCAGAAGTTTTTCCCCCCAAACTTTTTTTTAAAATGGTGATTGATGCATTGCCAGACCCAAAAAGATCTTACCTAGACCATGTTTGCGACATAGTGTAGCAACACAGAGGGAAACACAGAAGCGGGATAACATCATGTGGATGCTCCCTGAAACAGAGCTATTGTAAGGAAACTAAGGTGGAGGAAAATGCCTGTGTGGGAATGATGACAAATCCAGGAAAACGATTATGCTGAAACCATACCTTTGCATATTGGAAATCTGTTACATAGATGGTGATGGTGGTGGTGGAAAGGGCCGTCAAGTCACAGCTGTCTTAGGGTGATACCATATAGGGTTTTCAAGGCAAGAGATGATCAGAGGTGGTCTGCCATTGCCTGCCTCTGCGTAGCGACCCTGGAATTCCTTGGTGGTCTCCCCCCCCCCCAAGTACTGGCTGTGGCTGACTCTGCTTAATTCCCAAGCCCTGGACAGCTCCGGCCAAACTGAGTTATTCAGGTGGCTAGTTTGGTCCTTGGTCGTGGTGGTGGAATCACAGCTGATTAAGGGCAACCCCATAAGGTTTTCAAGGCACGAGATGTTCAGAGGTGGTTTGCCATTGCCTGCTTCTGTGGTATGACCCTGGGCTTCCTTGGTGGTCTCCCATCCAAGTCCTTACCAGGGCTGACCCTGCTTAGCTTTTGAGACCGGATGAAAGAGGGCTAGCCTGGGCCATCTGGGTCAGGGCAGAAATTAGATACAAACCCCATCCAAACCCACATACAGCAATATGGAATAATTTAGCCCAGGGGCGTAGAATTTTATAAATTCAGGGGGGGTGCTCTTTAGTGCACGCACTTTGCGTGGGGGCTCGCTGGGACAATGTTCTCCCCCCCACCCCGGGAAACTGTTGCGCCTCCCTGGGTCCTTCCGAGGCCCGCCAGCCATTGCTGCCAGTGCCTCTCTCTCCCCCCCCCCCCCGCCCTGGCCCCTCCTCCGTCCTTCCCTCTCCCTCCCTCTTTTCCTGGCGAAATGCCCAGCATGGTGACGTCACCTGGAAGTGCCAGGGCAATGCCATAGAGTTTCAGGGAGATTGCTAGAGCATAGCCTAGCAATGTGCCCAGCGTGATGGTGTCACTTCCGGGTGACGCCACCACACCAGGCATTTTGCCCAGAAAAGAGAGAGGGAGAGGGAAGGATGGAGGAGGGGCCAGGCCGGGGGGGGGAGAGGCACCAGCAGCAGCAGCTGGCGGGCCTCGGAAGGGCCCGGAGAGGCGTGGTGGCGAGGTGCGGTGGCAGGCACTCTGTTTTGCCAGGGGTGGCTGAGCCCCCCCCCCAAAAAAATTCGGGGGTGGCTCGAGCCCTCGAGCCCCCCCGTAGTCTACGCCTATGATTTAGCCCATTGAAACAACCATAGGCAGTAGAGCAGATGCATGTGAAAAACAGAGCAAAACATCTGGCTTTTCTAGGACCCCACTTTCTGTGAAATATGGGTCTCTTCACATATTGGTGCTCATCATGCGATGCCAGCAGCTTCTGTGAGCTGACTCTCACAGATCAGACAGCTTTCTCACATCCCCACAAATCTTTGCCTTTTGCAAGTTCACAGTGGCTAGTTGTGGACCACTGAGATCTCAAGGGATCTTTGTGTTGGGGTGAATTCATCCCTCTAGGTCCCTTTAGCTTTCCTAGATACACACATGGCATCATCTCCTGTTGACATAGGCACATCAATGTCCCATCCAAAGAACTGGAAACCAAACAGAACACAGTCTTATTCACAGCCAATATTTCCCCCCTCTTCTGCTATTTGAGCTTTTTAAAAATATGCTTTCCGTGATAATGAGGACATCTGGTCTCTCTGTAGACCAGCTTGGTATCTGACATAACTGTACAGACATCTGGGATGTCCAATTTCTATTTGAAAAGTAAGGAGGGAATAGAAATGCTATCTCTGACATTAATCAATAGCCCAGAAGTACTTACTGAAGACTCAGGAACTTGCCAGGCTCTGGGGATCCCCTGGAATTACATCTCGTCTCCAGACTGCAGAGACAAGTTCCCCTGGAGAAAATGGATGCTTTGGAGTCTATGGCAGTATGGCCTTGTACCCCACAGAGGTCCCTTCCCCTTCCAGGCTCCATCCTCAATTCTCTACAAGGTTTCCGATCTGGAGCTGGCACCCCTACTCCCCCCCCCCCATCCCCACTGGTAGCAAGAGGTGAATCTGGCAACCCTGGGAACTTGACTTTCTTTTATGAACATAAAAGTGGTTGGACTTCATAGTAGTTGATATATATATTTATCATGCTTGCTGTAGTAACTCTACAACACCTGGCACCAAAGCAAAACAGAGGCAAGACTTGGTCAGGGCTAGGGTTGCCAGCTCTGGGTTTTGGGGATGGATCTGGGAGAGGGTGGGGTTTGGGGAGGGGAGGGGCCTCCGCATGGTACAATGCCACAGAGTCCTCCCTTCAAGGCAGCCATTTTCTCTGTCAGTTGTAAACATGGGAGATCTCCAGGCCCCACCTGGAGGCTGGCAACCCTAGTCAGGGCCCTGCTAGGCCATAACTGGCCTCAGTCAGCAACCAATATAACAAATGAAAAGTGAAACTAAAGCCAAGGCTTTCTCCTTAAGGGATTGTGTTAGAAAAAGAAACTGTACAAAACAATAAGGCAGGGGTCCTCAGCCTTTTTGAACCTGCAGGCACCTATGGAATTCTGACACAGGTGGGTGAATGCAAAAACAAAATGGCTGCTGCAGGAGGTGGAGTCAACCGCAAAATGTTAGGGAGAAATGCTATGCATAACTCTAACAGTAACCTTCAACATTTCAGGCAGAAGCTCTGTTTAACGGGTTGCCTTCTAGTCAGCCAGAAGCACTGTCAGGGGAAAGTAGGGCTGCCAAGTACCGGTGACTTACCGGTGGGGGGGAGTTGTTCTCCCCCCGGGAGCTCTTCTGGCGCGTGCGCTTTGCGCGCACGCCACAGCGACGTAACGACGTCACCTCTGGGTGACGTCATTACATGGGGGAAGTCATCCTCACCGGACGACTTCTGGGGCCCCTGCAATAAAGGAACATCACCAAATTCAAAGCCCCCCATGATATAACACTTGCAATCCAACCTTCTTTTAAAGAGATTTCTCCTAAAAAGTACTTTGGGTTTTAACCCTCATTTTATATCTAGCTAGTTCCACATGGCTAGTTTGGGAGATATAAACAAAGCTATCAGTATTTTTGGTTTTTCCACTAATACTGCAGAAATGAAATTCAGGTGGGTAGTTGTGTCAGTCCAAAGCAACAAAACAAAGTTTGAGTCCAGTGGTACCCAAGACCAACAAAGTTTTATTCAAGGTGTGAGTTTTGAGTGTATCTGAGAAAGGGTGCATGTGTCAAGCTCGGTCACTGTAACTTTTGATTCTGGTTATCTGTTCTTCATTCCCTTTCCCTCGCTTGTCATGTCTGCATTCCTAAAAGGAGGAGGAGGAGGAGATTGGATTTATACCCCGCCCTTCACTCACTTGGAGTCTCAGAGTGGCTTACAAACTCCTTTCCCTTCCCCTCCCCACAACAGAGACCTTGGGAGGTAGGTGGGGGCTGAGAGAGCTCTGAGACAACTGTCCTTGAGAGAACAGCTGGTACAGAGCTATGGCTTTCCCAAGGTCATCCAGCAGATGCAAGTGGAGGAGTGGGGAATCAAACCCAGTTCTCCCAGATTAGAGTCCGCACACTTAACCACTACACCCAACTGGTTCCAAACTGGGGGGGAGGGAGTATGTTTTGAGAGCACATGTGAGTAGCCAGCTTTGTAACCAAGTAGGTGCTAGTCTAGGGCCAATAGGGCAGCACATATCTTTCATGTTGCCACAGAAACACTTAGAGGTAGAGGTGACTTGTGTGCAAGTAAATTCCATGGGTTGATCTATATACTGTGTTTCCCGCTTTGTTCCCCAGTCATAACAAAAAGATTTGGTATCCACAGCATCATTACTTCTTCAATAAAGCACAACTTTTTTATTTTGAAAGTGTGTGGAGAGTAACTTGACTGGGGATCCTGACAGATTGTTAGGACTTGTCCTACTCTCCTACCTGTACCCCGAGCTTGTGCAACATGGGGAACGGTGATGGAGATTCCGGGGCAGGCACGGGTACCGGGTCTGAACCTGAGCCCCCCATACACGACCCCGATGGGAAAAGGAACGGAAAAGCTATGGGCACCCGACCCAAGAAGCACATCCTTTCCCACAAGCCCAAGCAGTGGGACAGCCCCGACTGTTGGGATGACCCGGCATGGCTAGCTAGCACCCTGGATTTCAGAGGCAATTGTGGCAGAGCTGCCTGAGAATGTCGCTGGGAGTCCCACACCTTCCAGGATGACCCAGAGCTGGGTAAAGTTCGAGATGAGTGGGAAGAGGAGCCAGCAGCAGAGAGGGCCCAAACCAGCATTAAGGCTGACCTCAAAGAGCTGTGCGAAGAGTTCCAGTACCTCATCAAGGACATTCCTAAGTTGGTGAAGGAGTTGATGGAGATAGAGCTGTCTGAGGCATCGGACAAGAAAGAGCAGGGAGAAGAAGAGCTGGAACAAGCTCCCCCGCTCCGCAAGCTTGGCATGGAGCAAGAGAGGCTGTGTGATGCACTGGAAGCTACCTTCCCCGCAAAGCTTGCCTTCTTTGCCATCCAAGTGCAGAAAATGCTCCATGAGTTGGGACACATCTTTGCTTCCGATGAGCAGAGGGTGGATCTCGTGGGTTCCCTACTGCATGAGAGAGCAGCCGACTAGTTTGTAGGGCTCTACAACATTGTGGCCCCAAAGCTGGGAGATGTGGATGCTTTTATGCAGGCTCTAAGCCACCAATTTGAAGACCCCTTGGAATTGGAGAAAGTCCACACCCACTTGCGAGGTATCCGCCAGGGGTCCCAAGAGTACGCAGATGAGTTTAAGGCAATGGCTGCCAGGCTATTGGGCTGGTTTGAGGAGGTCCTGATTGAGTTCAACCGGGCTGGCCTGCATACCCTCATCCTGGAGAAGGCGTTAGCCCAAGACAACCCACTCACTCCGGCGGGTTGGATCCAGGTGGCGTGCGTGGTGGAGAATTGCCACAACTTGGTGAAGCTGTACCAGTTCAAATCACTCGGGCATGGGACCGGAGGCGCAAGGATGACTCAGGGCAGACGACCACTGCCCAGAGGGGACTGGGAGCAATGCTTCAAGAAGAAGCTGTGTCTACATTGTGGGAAAGCTGGCCACTTTGCAGCCGAGTGTAGAGTGGCCAGTTCTGGAGACTGGTGAGCATCGGGGAGAGCAAGATCACCATAAGGAGTATCATGACAATTCCTTTGTTATCTATTATCTCAATATTATCTCTTATCACTTTGGTGATAAATTTATTTTCACGTTTTTTCTTTAATTGCCATGCTAAGTATTTTCCGGGTTTATTTGCACCTTCAAATGCTTTTTGTTGAAGTTTTTTTAAGTTCCAGTACATCTCCTGGTTCAAAATGGCTTTTGCTTGGTCTTGTAGCATCCAAATTTCCTTTTGCAGTTTCTTTTTCCCTGGTTTCTTCTTCAGTTCTTCTTCCTTTGTTTTAATGGCTTGTAAAATATTTTCATATTGCTCTTTTTTCTTTTTATTATCTTTAGCATTTAACGATATCAATAGTCCCCTCATCACTGCTTTATATGCATCCCATACGGTTTGAATTTTAACTTCTTTCTGCATGTTTACTTGGAAGTATAGGTCTGTTTCTTCAAGTAATTTTTTAATTATTTCTTGATTATCTAATAAGTCCTCGTTTATTCTCCATCTCTTTTGTTTTTTAATCTGCCCAGCTGTCCATAAACACGGATTGTGATCTGAGATTATTCTGGGTAAAATTTCCACTTTTCTTGTCTTAAAGGTTAGGTTAGTAGTCATCCAAATCATGTCAATTCTTGAATGTGAGTCATGTCTGTTAGAGTAAAAGGTAAAGTCTTTTCCTTGTGGGTTAGCTTTCCTCCAAATATCTTCCAACTTTTCTTGTTTTATCAGTTCAAAAAAGTTTTTTGGAAGCTTCCCTAACGTCTCATCCTTTCTTTTAGAGCGCCTGTCTAGTTTATTATCTACAGTTCCATTGAAATCTCCTAACATCATAATTTGATCATAGTTTACATTGTCCAATTCCATTTGAAGTTCTTTAAAAAAAATTTCTTTAGCTCCATTCGGAGCATAAATGTTCACAATCAAAGTTTTCACTCCTTGCAGTAAAATTTCAATAGCTAAATATCTTCCATCTTTGTCTTTGAATATTACTTTGGGTTCCAAATCTTTTTTGACATATGTTACAACACCATTTTTTTTATTGCTTGCTAAAGAATAAAATTCTTCTCCCAATTTTTTCCTTATTAAATATTTATGGTCTTGGTTTTTAAGATGAGCTTCTTGCAAGCAAATTATATTACATTTTTGTTTTTCCAACCAGTGACCTACCATTCTACGTTTTTGGGGTGAATTTAGTCCATTTACATTCCATGTAAGTATTTTGTAATCCATTTTGATATATTCTTAAATATCTCCAAAATCGTCTTTATTCTCTCCCAGGAATGCATACATTTCTTCTGTGCTTTTAATCACCACTCTGGAGCTGCCATAATAAAAACTTAGTCCTTGAGGTATTTCCCAACGAAATCTGATTTTTTTCTCCTTCAGTTTATCCGTCAGACGCTTGAATTTTTTCCTTTCTTGCAGTATTGCTCTAGGCAATTCTTTCATTACTATGATTTTCTTTCCATCTATTACAAAGGGGTCAGTAAAGCACTTCCTGTAGATTTGTTCTTTTGTTCTTTTCATTGTAAATTGGACAACCACGTCTCTTGGTATGTTTTTGTCTCTTGCATATGTAGAATTAACTCTATAAACAAGATCCATGTGTTCTTTAACAACTTCTTCCTGTTCCTGTAAAAAATCTGCTATTGCTTCTTGCATTCTTGTAAAAATATCCTCATTCAATTTTTCCTCAATCCCTCGAAATCTCAAGTGGTTTTGCATATCTTTATAATGCATCATCTTTTCCATCCTCTCGTTCTCTCTCATTGTCTTATGGGTGTTTTCTTCCCGTTCTTTTACTTTAGTTTCTATATCTTGTGTTCTTGTGGATAATTTTTGAAATTCTGCTTTTAATTCCATGCAATTTTTATCTGCTTGAGCCGCTATATTATTCATTTTAACATTTACCTCTCCTATAGCGTCTAACATTTTCTTTTCCATTGCTTCCATAACAGCTAGTAGCTCTTTTTCTTTTTTTGCTGCCATTGTAGGAGAGGACCATGTGGCTGCTCTCGATCTTAGTCCTCGGTCCGTTTTGCCTCTTTAAAAGGATCGATTTTATCTTGTCTTCCAAATCAAACACCAATTAGTGCATTCAAACAAGCTAATCTTGCCAAGTCAAATTATGTTGGTTTCAGCCTTCTACGTTATATAATCTTTGAGATATTGCAGTTTAAAAATTTTATAAATCCAAAATGGCGGCCGCGACTTCTCTATGGTTAATGTCAAAGGTTATAGTCTTTTTACCTTGCTTCTGGCTTGCCGTAGTTTCCTTTTGTCCCTTCCTTTTCTTTACTTGTCTGCTCTCTGCACGTCACTTCCTGTTATGGTCTTTCTGGTCCGGCAGTATTTAGAGTCCCCTTTCTGGTCCGGCAGTATTTAGAGTCCCCTTTCTGGTCCGGCAGTATTTAGAGTCCCCTTTACCTTCTTCCGGTTCTTCTCCTTTTTCCTTCTTGTCTGCTCTTCTAGCCGTCACTTCCTGATTCAGTCCTCACGTCTTAATCTCGCGATGCTTGGTTCTCTTCTCCCTCTTTGTCTCGCGATGCTTGGCTTCCCCTCCCGACTCCTTTTAACCGCAGGAATGTTAAACAACTTGTTTTTTTGGCTTTTTAAGTTCAAATTCGGTTTTTTAGCACTTCAAAACTGCTCTCATCCAATCAACATCAGTCTATTGCTTCACCCGATCTGTTTTTCATCTTTCAAAACGCGGCAATGGTAAGGCAAAAAACTTTTTTCCGTTACCTTTTGTTGTTACTTCGCTTCAGATGTGGTCCCAACGTTTAAACTTTGTCTTCTTTGTTAAGGAATCAGGGGAATTGGAGGTTTTATGCTGAATTTTTCAGCTCAGCTCGGCTCCTTAGAGATACTCGCAAGAATCCTCTTCGGCTGCAGTGCTCAAGGTGTCGAAAAAGTCTCCTCCAAGACTTTCCCTTCACCGAGGTTGCTCAAACCTGGATTATATTGCTTGCTGGTCCTCACACTACCTGTGTGAGGTTGCGTCGGGTGGATTAACCCACCCAAGCTGTCAGGAAGAGCCGCTGTCCGCCTTGCGCATTTGCAAAGCGTGTCAGACCTCCATTCTCCCAACTGGAAACCTCAGCCACTGCTCTGTGTTCTTGAGACTTGTTGAGCCCCTTGCTGGTTATTGGCCTGGGAGCAGGGGTGCAGAAACTTAAAAGACCCTGTAGTGTTTACCCAGATGAATGGCACTACCATGCAATTGTGCCAGTACCATACTATAAAGCTACCTGTAGGGGTTTCAGGACATTGGGAGCAGCAGTCATTTATAGTGCTGCCCACATCGCAGTTCCCTATGGTCCTGGGGAGCCCATGGCTAGTGGCTCATGACCTGTATGTGCAATGCAGCCGGGGGACATTGACTTTTCTTGACCCAAGGTGCAAAGAGCATCAGTGGAACCCGGAGTGGGGACAGGAGCCTTGCCCCATACCTGAGAGGGTCTGTGGCTTGAGAGGAATTAAACACCATCCCCCTGAGTACCGAGATTTGGGGGGGGTGTTTGAGGAGAGGGAGGTGGATGAATTACCCCCTCATAGGAAAACAAACTGAGCTATTGAGATCTTGCTGGGACATAAATTGCCTAAGGGGAAACTGTACGCAATGAATCCCTCCAAAAGAGAGGAATTGTGATGGTTTGTTGACAAAAACTTGGAACGAGGTTTCATCCGACTGGCCACCTCCCACTTTGCAGCACTGGTGCTGTTTAGGAAGAAGGATGGAGGGCTTAGGCTACACATGGATTACAGAGGTCTGAATGCTGTCTCCATGTCCAATGCCTCTCCCCTGCCCTTGATCAAATACTTGTTTGTGGAGGCCTCCAAAGGGAAAATTTTCACCAAGCTGGATTTGTGGGATACATACTTCTGAGTGAGAATAAGGGAGGAGGATGAGTACAAGACTGCCTTTAACACACACACACCCCGGGTCAGTTTAAATACCTTGTTATGCCCTTTGGACTGGCTGGGGCCCCAGGGGTGTTTATGAACCTGATCAATGAAGTTTTGCACAAGCACCTTTTCAAGGGGGTTGTGGTTTATCTTGATGATGAGTTGGTGTACATGCAAGACATGGATTCACACGTGAAATTAGTGCGAGAAGTGTTAATTGCCCTATATGACAACCACCTCTATGCCAAACTGTCCAAGTGTCACAAGTCAGAAATAGACTTTTTAGGCTACCGCACCACCCAACAGGGTTTGGGAATGGACCCTAAAAAGGTGCAAGTGTCAGTATCTGCCATATATTCTGTGCCCGCCATACATTAAGTTTATCTATGCCCTACTAGTATGTTGACCTTGCTTTCAGCCTACTTACATTTAACCTTGCTTCTAGCCTCCTCATAGGTCCTGCCCGGGAGTTCACAACGGGACTCCTACCCAGCCCCTAGAAATGGAGAGTCAGCCGGCGCTCCTCCCGCAACCCCTGCCTCCTTTCTTGTTTTGCTTCAGCTTTGCTTCAGCTTCGCTTGGCTTGTTCCTAGCATCTGTGCAGACACCTAGCTACCTTCCCTTCTGGCTGGTTATCTTATGTCTTGTCCTTGAACATGAAAGGCTCTTGTGTAGAGAGAAACTATTCTGATGTTATGATTTCAGGTCTCTGTGAACTGGTTTTTAGAATGTTCAACATCATTATTCCCTGAGAAAAGGGTTTCCCGCAAAATTCTGTGGGAACTGCTTCTGTCTCTGGTTGTGCGCCTAAAGTATTGTATTCTGATTGGTAGGGCATCTGTAGCCGTTTTATGAGTTTAGTATAACAATGCATGTCACCCAAAGCAATTCATTACTAACAGAAGTGTATGACTCCAATAATCTTTTCTGCAAGTAAAGGACTTTTATGTACAAGACCTGTTGTGGACTATATTCATTGGGACATTCTCACAGCAAGATGTGTTGGGGTGGGAGCCCCCATGCACACAAAAACAATTACAATCCTTTTTAAGATTTGCTAATTTCTACAGAACTTTCATCCGTAAATTTGCCCAGGTGTTACTGCCCAAGGGGAAAGGCCCTGAGAGCAAGAAGGGGGAGTAAGTTGCAATGGACCTCAGAGTGTCAGCAAGCGTTTGATAATCTAAAGACATTCTTCACTTCTGAGCCCATCCTACATCATCCCGATAAAACAAAGAGTTTTGTGGTGCAGGTCGATGCTTCAGATGTAGCCATGGGGGGAGTGATCCTGCAAAGGGGCCCTGATGGGAAGCCCCACCCACTTACTTATGTGTCTAAAAAGTTTTCTGGTGCAGAAAGAAACTGGGCTGTTTGGAACAAGGAAGCAGCTGGTATTAAGTTAGCATTATCAATTTGGTGGCACTGGTTGGAGGGAGCAAAGGTACCATTCAAAGTGTGGACTGATCATAAAAACCTCGAAGCGCTAACCCCCCCAACCACCTTAATGCCAAGCAGCTCCGTGGGCAGAGTTTTTCTCTAAGTTTTGGTTCACTCTAAAACATCTTCCAGAGAAACCTAACTTTCTAGCTGATGCATTCCCCAGCACTCCAGCCAGCCGCCTTCCCCAGCACGCCAGCCAGTGCAATGAAGTCATAGAAACTCTGTTCTCTCCCACCCAGTTGGGAGGGGCAGTCCTGATAAGGCACCAGGAAAAAGTGAGGAGGGAGGCGGAGAAAAGTGGCTGGACTGAGAAACTCAAGGCTGCAATTACCCCCCATGAGTTAGAGACTGTGCAAAGGGAGGGCCTATGTCAAAGGAAAATGGCTGTTGGTACAAAGGGGAAAAGGTATTTGTTCCTAGCTCCTTAAGTGGCAAAGTGTTATCTCAGAGCCACAATAGTAAATTATTGGGGCACTGTGGTTACTTAAAGACTTTGCATTTGGTCCAACGACAATACTGGTGGCCAAGAATGCGGAGAGATATTTCCAAGTATGTGTCTACCTGCCAAACCTGCCTGATGACTAAATGAAGTGGGGGGAGGTGCCCGGACAGCTCCAACCCCTGGAAACCCCTGAGAGGCCCTGGGCAGTGATCTCCATGGACCTTATAACAGATTTACCCCCTAGCCAGGGGAAGGCTGTAATCTGGGTTGTAGTTGATCTCAAGCCCATTTTCTGCCATGCAAGCAGATCCCTATAGTGAAACAGTTGGCCAGTACTTTTATGCAGCATATGGTCAGGCTCCTTAGTTTGCCCCACAAGGTAATATCTGACTATGGAACGCAGTTCATGGCAAAGTTTTGGAAAGAGCTGATGGCCCTCCTGGGAGTGGAGCAGGGAATCAGCAGTAGCCCTCGCCCAGAGACTGATGGCCAAATGGAATGCACTGATCAGGTGCTTGAACAGTTCCTGAGATGCTATACAAATCACCAGCAAGATAATTGGGTGCCTCTATTGCCTTTTGCGGAATACAGTTACAATAACTCCCTTCACAAGCTCCATTGGGATCTCTCCCTTTAAGGCCATGCATGGGTGTGAGGGAGCCCCTCTCCCTACTGTTTCCATGGGGGAGCCTCTTCAGGGGGACGCCCAAATGTGGTGGTCCTCTTTAGCAAAGAACTGGGACATTTTGCAAAAGACTCTGGCTAAGGCCAAAGAGGACTGTAAGAGACATGCTGACAAAAAGAGGAGCCCTGAGTGGGACTTGGCTCCTGGTGACTTTGTGTATATCTCTACCAAGCATATGAAAGGGCTGCAGCCCAGGTGGAAATTGGGCTGGAAATATGTTGAGCCATTTAAGGTAGTGCGTGTAATTAATAAAGTGGCTGTTGAGCTTGAATTGCCTAAGTCCTTACGTCCTATGCATCCTGTCTTTCATTTCAGGATGCTAAAAAGGGACCCTGTTGTTCATTTCCTTTCCAGTTTGGTGTAGTGAGCCAGTTTGGTGTAGTGGTTAAGTGCGCGGACTCTAATCTGGGTGAACCAGGTTTGATTCCCCACTCCTCCACTTGCACCTGGCTGGATGACCTTGGGCAAGCCATAGCTCTGTACCAGCTGTTCCCTCAAGGACAGCTTGGGAGAGTTCTCTCAGCCCCACCTACCTCACAGGGTGTCTGTTGTGGGGAGGGGAAGGGAAAAGGAGTTTGTAAGCCGCTCTGAGACTCCAAGTGAGTGAAGGGCGGGATATAAATCTAATCTCTTCTTCTTCTTTTTCCCTCGCTTGTCATGTCTGCATTCCTAAGGGGGGGGGGAGAGTGTGAGGCTTCTGAGCAGACCAAATAAGCCAGGCCTTGATGAAAGCAAAAAGTCCTTTTATTTCTTAATGATCGTTCAGGAACACGTTGTTTGTCAGTGATACCAGACTACAGGCAGCAAGGATTCATATACAGTATTCAAAAGGTAAAGGCAGGTGAATCACCAGAGTAAAATAAAATAAGTGCGAAACCCCTAGCCGTTTGGTTCTCACAGTAAAAAGGCGTGGAAGCACTACACACACACCCCCACAGCCCCTTTGTGAACTCTGCTTGCATTTCACACGCCAGACACCTGGCCTAAATCAGTTTCAGAAGTCTTCAAGGTTACCAAGTGAGATTAGCCGTCCCGAGAAGCTGGGATGAAAGGGAGTGAAGGAGGAGGCATCGGGGGAGGGAAACAGAGGGTTGCATGATGTAGGAACATGTAGCAAGCCAACCTCCCGACTAAGGAAAGAAACTAACATAAACTTATGACAGAGAATCTGACAGGGAGTATGTTTTGAGAGTGCATGGGAGTAGCCAGCTTTGTAACTCTTCTTCAAGCGTACCCCAAGGAGTTCCCGTGAGATTTGTCCTTGGAGAAATAGGTGCTAGTCTAGGGCTGATAGGGCAGCACGTATCTTTCATGTTGCCATAGAAACACTTAGGAGCAGAGGGGATGTGTGTGCATGTGAATTCCATGGGTTTAAGTAACTTGACTGGGGATCCTGACAGCATGCACAAAAAAGCTCACACCTTGAATAAAACTTGGTTGGTCTTAAAGGTGCCCCCACTGGACTCAGACGTTCTACTGTAGAAATGAGTTCACCTACAAAACGAAGAAAAGTGTGTGTGCATGCTAATATAAATGTGTTTAGCTTTTATTGCATCTGAGGCTGGAATGAGCAATAAGGTTTGTTCATGTGCTTGTTTTTCTTTAAAAAAAAAAAAAAGAAATTCTGTGGTAATCTCCACCCCTCCCCCCAGTATGTGATTTGACACTGAAAGAGGATTTTAATTATCAGGGACAGAAACGATGAGAGAGTATTAGAAAGAGGGTTAAAGTGTTAGCAGCATGATGGTAGATGGAGATGACATTTCAGATGCTGAACAACAAACATATGCTCTTTGTGAATTGCAATTATAATTGTACTTTACATCCAGCAATTTCTGACAGCCTGATGCACTCGGGTATCATTTGCATGGGCAAGGCCTGGCATCTGTCAACATTTGACCATGGTCAGAAAGCTGTGCATGGAAGCAGGTGCTGAACTTCTTGATCTTAGGCTAGTGGGAACCACACAACCTTTACTCAAGAGTACCATTTTGAGTATGAACAGGACAGTAGAGAGCAACAATGGTCTTGGGGGTAGATTCACAAAAAGGAGGTCCATCAGCAGCTACTTTCTAAAATATATATAATAAACAGCATACAGGATAACTCAGTGAATATCGGGAAATGGTACAGAAATCAACAGTTATATACATCTCAAACACAACTGTAAAGATGCCACCATTATGGTGGAGGTTGCAAACTCTTAATATAACATTATAATATTTAGAATTACATGAAAAAAATATATTTTCAGCTACAGGGAACAGGCTATGATCTTAGTGACTTTTTATAGCTAAATTCTTGACCAACCGGTACGTTAGCTTAAAGCTAGAAGCTTAAGTTTTGTCTGTGTTATGGATTTCCATTCAAGCTTGTCTACATCTAGTTTTTCTAGAATCGGGTACCATTTATCCATTGGAATCAGTGGCTACTAGCCATGGACACTAAAGGGAGCCTCCACATTCAGAGGCAGTAAACTTCTGAATACCAGAGCCAGGAGGCAACATCAGGGAAGGCCTTGGCCTCTATGCCCTGTTGCTGGACCTCCAGAGGGACTGGTTGGCTTCTATGTGAGACAAGATGCTGGACTAGATGGATCCTCACTGGTCTGACCCAGCAGGGCTCTTCTGATGTTCTTATCAAGGGAAGGCCTCAGCCTCTCTGCCCTGTTGCTGGACCTCCAAAGGACCTGGTTGGCCATTGTGTGAGACGGGATGCTGGACTAGATGGACCCTCACTGGTCTGACCAGCAGGGCTTTTCTGATGTTCTGATGTTCTCTTCCTGCTTCTTCCCAAATGCTGTCAATAGATAGTGTGATGGACAGAAGGCTGTCCAAATTCTGAAGGGGCAAACAGCCACTCAGCCGAGCCCATGGGAGTGGTGTTCCAGCATCCAGTCACCTTTGAGAAGGTGGGTGGAAAGTTGGAGGGAAACACAACAGGAGTGGAGTTCAGTTCTGCCTCAGGGAGGAAGCAATGAGAACTCAGGTCTGGCTCAGGAAAAGACCAGATGGAGAGAAGGGTAGCTCTGCCTGGTAGTGTGGCAGGGTGGTTTTGCTCTCATTCTGAGAGTGAACAGAGCATCCGATTGTTAGGCCGGTCTCTGGCAACGAGCAGACCTTGGGCCATTTAGTCTGTTTCTTGGGAGTGGGGAGGCTGGTGTGGGTGGGATCCTGTGTGTGCGTGTGTGAGTATCCAACCTAGGGGCTAATCAGTAAAAGCCTGTTTATGCTGGAAAGCATTAAAGAAAACTGAAACTACTCTCTCAATTAATGTGTCTCAGCCAAGTTTCTCTTTCGTCTACCTGAAGACCTGTGCAGCTGATCTGTTCCTTGAAACCTACTTGCAAATAAATAAATCTTCTTTGTGGTTAATATGCAATTCCTGCCTCAGTGACCTCCATATTCTACTGGGCAACCACAAAACTTACCTCACAGCAGCAAACCCAAAGCCTAGACGCTCACTACCTTTAGATCACCTGGTAACTATGGGGAAGGGTTACAGGATAAAATAAACCTGGTTCCTCCAAAATCATAGGAAGCTGTGTGGGTTCCCGCAGTTGATAGAAATGGCCTGTCACAATAGTATAGCGTATCTGTATCATAACTGTGTTACATAGTTTAGTATATAGGACTTAATGCTGACTAAATGCTACATACCGTATTTTTTGCTCCATAAGACGCACTTTTTCTCCCCAAAAAAGTGGGGGGGGAAGTGTGTGCGTCTTATGGAGTGAACCCCCCTCCCCTGCTTACCTTTCCCGGGCCGCGGCATGGCCGCCAGCCCGGGGAGAAACCCTCTCCCTCCCCCCTCACCTTTCCCAGACTGCGGCATGGCCACCGTCCCAGGAAGAACCCCCCCTCCCTCCCCCGCTCACCCCGAGTAAGGCGGGGGTGAAAAGAGGTCGCACCGCCCTTTGGCAACGGGGCCCAGCTGCAGAACGCTTCTCCTCCCGCGACTGCAGGCATGCGACCGGGGGGGGGGGGAGGGAATGAAGAACCCAGCACGCGCAGAAGCCGCCGCTGCATACTTCTCCGTTTGTCTCGCAGCAGAAGCAGCTCCCTCTCTGGCCGAGTGAGTGAGCGAGCGAGGAAGGGAGGGACTGCTGCCAGGTGCCCTCCAGGCTCCTTCCCCATTCCATGTGGAAGCAAGGTGGCAGGGGAATGGAGAGGCCGGTGGTGGAGGAGGGAGAAGAGCAGGCGAACTCAGCGAGTGAGCCTGGGACAGAGCGAGGGACGGGTGCACGCTGGGGAGGGCAGAGAGGGCGCGAGAGAGATTTGTAGGTGGGCGGCGCCAAAAACAATAACAGCTGCAAGCCGATCTCCGACTTGTTTCTGGGTCGCTCTGGGCTGCTGGCCGCAAAAGCCGCGGAATAGCCTCCAGTGCAGGGCCAACAGGCTCTCCTCTGTTTCCAGGCATGTAGGTAAGAAGGCAACAAATTTCCTCCCCTCCCCTCCTGCAAAGAGGAGTTTTCAACCTGTTGCGTTGAGGCTTGGCTTGCAGAGGGGGTGTGTGTGTGTGTGCCAGTGTTGTGGCTGCTCCTTCAACTGTGCATCCTGCAGGTTGAGATGGTGATGAAACTGACAAGCCGCAGCCTTCACTGGCAGCTCTGGGTAGCCTTGCTTTGCTTTGTTTATCGCTGAGAGCAGTTTTGAGGCTGAGCAGAGACCCCTAACTCTCCCTGCCCTCTCCTGATAAACAAGCTCCATTGGCTTTCAGGTCCTCAAGTACATATGTAGTCTCTAATAGGTACAGGAATCCTAAGCCTAAGAGCTTCAAGTCACCAGCCCAGGCTGTGATTCCGCCCCCCCCCCCCCAATATACAAGCAAAAAGAAAGAGTTCTGAGAGAATCCTTAGCTGAAGTTGCAGACTGCCTGCCCCCCCCCCCCCCATTTCAAAACTCGAGGCCCCTGACACCATCCCAAGGCAGAAAGAGTTCTGAAAGAATTCTCAGCTGAAGTTGCAGACTGCAACTGGAGGGGGAAAGCCCTTCAGGTTTACTGGCAAGTAAGTAATGGGGGCGGGGGGGGGGGGGGAGATAAGCCTTCAGTCCCTCCCTGCTGGAGAGAGAAATGCCGGCTGTTGTGTGCTTTTTTTTTTTTAATGGGAAGTTTGTATTACATAGTTTTGAATTGCAATAGCAAATGTCTGTTCCATGTAGATTCGACAAAGCTGCCTGCCAGTAACTGCATGGGGTGATGCTGCCAGGGGAACTGCAGCATTGTAAGGGTTAAATGGTGCGAGAGGTGGGAGGGGAGGAGGGAGGAAAAGTCCTTTCCGGGGCTGGGGGGAGGGGGCTTTGCTATTTGAATGGTCAAAGAGACTAGGGAGGGTTTCAGTTCTGCAACAGGAGAAAAAAAGCTTTTCAGCTGGATTCTGAGCAGGGCTACTCTCAAGTAAATCATGGGGGGAAATAAGTCAGTTATGCTGGAAGAAGAAGAGATTGGATTTATACTCCACCCTTCACTTGGAATCTCAGAGCAGTTTACAAACTCCTGAGCTGTGACTGAGTCAGGAAAGCTCCTCCCCTGCCACGAATTTTGTGAGTCTTTCAGGTACTGCTGGACTCTTGCTCTTTTCTCCCCTTAGGCTCTGCCATGACAACTTTGCTCATCTGAGCAGCAGGAACTCCTGCAGCCCCCCCCCCCACCAATGGGCAGAATCAGCAACTCCCCATCCAGGGGGTGCCTTCTTGGCGGCCCCCACCTTGTGCAAAAGCATGGCTGAGGTCAGGAAGGCTCCCAGCTTTCCGCAATAGGGTAGGCACTGTACAGAAAGATTCACAAAGTCCCTTGGAGAAATTATCTGGGTCTGGGGTCTATATTAATGTGTATTTGCTGTTGCTGTCAAGTCACAGCTAGGGTTTTCAATGCAAGAGACGTTCAGAGGTGGTTTTGCTTTTGCCTGCCTCTGCATCATGATCCCGGTATTCCTTGGAGGTCGCCCATCCAAATATTAGCCAGGGCTGACCATGCATACCTTCCAAGATCTGACGAGATCAGGCTAGCCTGGGCTATCCAGGTTAGGGTGTTACCTGGGAGAGTTGGAAGGGGTCGACCTCAGTGAACATACCTCATACAGGTTGCACACTGGAATGACAGCCCCTGGGGTTGCAGAAAAATTCTGGAAGGGGAATGACAGCCCCTGGAAGTAGCAGAAGTATTTTGGGACTGGAATGACAGCCCCTGGGAGTAGCAGGAGTATTCTGGGACTGGAATGACAGCTCTCAGAGTGAAATGACAGTCCCTGGGAGTAGCAGGAGTGTTCTCAGACTGGAATGACAGGTCACAGAGTGGAATGATGGCCCCTGGGAGCAGAAGTAGTATTCTGGGACTGGAATGACAGCTCTCAGAGTGAAATGACAGACCCTGGGAGTGGCAGGAGTGTTCTCAGACTGGAATGACAGGTTGCAGAGTGGAATGATGGCCCCTGGGAGTAGAAGAAGGACTGGGTGGCCCCACAAAGCGCTTTCTGCCTCCTCTGTGGAGCCCCGAAAGAGAGAGCAAGAGGCTTTGCGAGCAAGCCTTCTGTTTTGTCTTTGCAGTTCGGGCTAGCTGGGCGGAGACAAATAATCCCAACGTTCTCCTCTCCCAGGAATCTGATTCCAGGCCCTGCAGTGCAAACGTGTAACCCACAGCTCTCTCTTTCTTTAATGATCGGTTGCAAGCAGTTGTTGACCAGCAAGCCCCTTCCTTCCCTTACTTGACCCGAGGGGGTCCTCTGTGTGCCAAACGGAATGCGTGACTCTCGGCCGACCCAGCGTGCCAAATGCGTGACTCTCGGCTGAACCCCCTCCCTCTCCTGCTTATCTTTCCTGGGCCAGCAGGCCACCAGCTCAGGGAGAAGCCCCATCCCTCCCCCTCACCATTCCTGGGCTGTGGGGGGGAGGTAGGGAGTGAAGAGCTGGGCCTGAGTGGCGTTAAGCCACTCAGGCCCAAGCAAGGGGGGGGGGAAACACTCTTCCTTCCTCCCTTCCTTCCTTCCTTCTCTCTCTCTCCTCCCTCCCTCCCTGTTCCTTCCTTCCTTTCTTTCTTTCTCTTCCTTCCTTCCTTCTCTCTCTCTCCTCCCTACCTTCCTGTTTCTTCCTTCCTTCCTTTCTTCCTTCCTTCCTTTCTGTCTGTCTTCCTTCCTTCCTTCTCTCTCTCTCGTTCCTTCCTCCCCCTACCTACCTTCCTTCCTGTTCCTTCCTTCCTTCCTTTCTGTCTGTCTTTCTTTCTTTCTCTGTCTTTCTTTCTTTCTTCCTTCCTTCTCTCTCTCTCCTCCCTCCCTTCCTTTCTCTTCCTCCCTTCCTTCCTTCTCTCTCTCTCCTCCCTCCCTACCTTCCTGTTCCTTCCTTCCTTCCTTTCTGTCTGTCTTTCTTTCTGTCTTCCTTCCTTCCTTCCTTCTCTCTCTCCCCCCTACCTACCTTCCTTCCTTCCTTCCTTCCTTCCTTCCTTCCTTCCTTCCTTCCTTCCTTCCTTCCTTCTCTCTCTCTCCCCCCCCCCCACCTACCTACTATTTGGTTCAGAATATTTTTTTTCCTATTTTCCTCATCTAAAAACTAGGTGCGTCTTATGGTCAGGTGCGTCTTATGGAGCGAAAAATACGGTACTATAAATTCTGGGACAAGAGTGCCTCTTTGACTCTGCAAACCATGCCTCAGATGTCAGATAAGTGCAACTAATCTTAGACAATAATGAATGAATGTATTGGGAGCTGTAAGCCTTGTGAGGAGGCCCAGGGGTGTCAGAACTCCTGCTATGTCAGGAGACCTCCTGCTAGCAATCCGCTGTTTCTGCTGCTGCTCCAAGTGGCAACAGAAGGCAAACAAACAAATAGCGGCCATTGAGTCAATGGTTTGATGTCACTTCTGGCAATTCCTAGGTAGGAATGACATCACTTCTGGAAGTGAGATCATGCTGTTGCTGATCGCACTGCCTGGCACCCCCAGGACCCAGGGCAGCGTGCCCAGGGCAGCGTTCGAGCCCTGGGGAGGGTTGCCAACATCTAGGTTGGCCTGGAGTTCGCCTGGAATTACAACTGCTCTTCAGACCACAGAGATTTATTGATTGATTAGATTAGATTAGATTTACTAGGCTGCCCTTCCCTACAAGTAGGACTCAGGGGGGCTTACAACAAAATAGTATACAAGTCTCAGTTGAAAACTCAGTTAAGACAAACCAATAAATACCAATAGATAAAAACAGCATGCATACAATATATAAAGTGGTGGAAGGAATTCCAATTCCCCAGCCTCCCTGGGGGGAAAGGTTATGGGGGATGGGGAATTATATATGAGAGAGTCAAAGAATGCCCCGTCAGAGTCCTCAACCGAAGGCCCGGCAGAACATCTCTGCCTTGCATGCCCTGCGGAAAGTTAGCAGCTCCCTCAGGGCATGGATGTCTTCTGGTAGAGCGTTCCACCAGTCAGGGGCCATAGTTGAGAAAGCCCTGGCCCTGGGCGAGGACAGCCGGACTTCTCTTGGGCTGGGGACCACCAGGAAGTTCTTATTCCCTGAGCATAGCATTCCTACAGGGGCATACTGGGAGAGGCAGTCCCAAAGGTATGTACGTCCCAGACCACTAAGGGCCTTGAAAATCAAAACCAGAACCTTGTACCTGATCTGGTGCTTCACTGGGAGCCAATGCAGCTCACACAGCACTGGTTGAAGGTGTGCTGTCCAAGGGGTCCCCATAAGGACCCGCACAGCTGCATTCTGGACCAGTTGGAGCTTCCGGGTCAGAAGCAAGGGCAGGCCCATGCAGAGCGAACTATAGTAGTCCAGTCTGGAGGTGAGCATTGCATGGATTACTGTGGCTACATTGGGGTGAGACAGGTAGGGAGCCAGCTGTCTGACCAGACGAAGTTGGAGATCAGTCCCTCTGAAGGAAATGGCAACTCCAGAGGGAGGACTGTATAGGACTGCATTCCTGCTGAGATTACTCTCTTCCCCAAATTCTGTCCTTCCCAGGCTCTGCCCCCTAATCTCCCAGAATTCTCCAAACCAGAGCTGGCAACCCTAGCCCTGGGGCGTGAATCAAAAAGCCTCCAGTTCTTATTTTGTCTCCACTATGAGCATGCTAGTCTGGGGACTTTAGACCTCTCTTGGAAGCTGCCCTCCCCTTGCAAAACAGAGCTTTAAAGCACTGATGATTTGTAAGGATTTCAACATATATGTCAGGCACTGAACGCTCCCTAAAAAGCTCCTATAAAAATGTGAATTGTTATGACAACCATTTTAGCCTCACATCTGGTGTTCAGTGCCATCTCCGCAACCAGAGTTGCCAAACTCCAGGTAGCACTGGGAGATCTCCCACTATTACAACCAATCTTCAGACAACCAAGATCAGTTCCTCTGGAGAAAGTGGCTGCTTTGGAGGGTGGACTCTATTATTGCACCCCCACTCCCTTCCCCAAACCCCACCCTCCCTGGGTCTCACGCCAAAGATCTCCAGGTATTTCCCAACCCAGAGCTGGCAACCCTCCCTACAACACATGATATGATAACACCCAAGATTCATTCACTCATTCATTTCTTTTTATTTAAAACATTTCAATGCTTCCTCTCCATCCTGTCAGGTTGCCCAAGGCACCATACATAAAAACATTCAAACATTTGAACAATTTAAAACATTTAAAATTTTAAGATAATCCAATTCAAAAAAACACACAAACAAACACTACCAAAACCAAAGGGCCAGTATTGGCTCTTGGAGGCATGCCAAACAGAACAAAAAGTCTTTACCTGCAGATGGAAGACACCAACAGGGCGAGAGACAAATCTCCCTGAGCAGGAAGTTCCAGACATTTGGTGCCATGACTGAGAAGGCCCTTTCATGGTCACCTCCTGTCCAGATTCAGATGGTGGGGGTCGACTGAAGCAGGGCCTCAGAAGAAGAAGCCAGGAGTAAGTAGATCAGTTCATATGGGAGAAGGTGGTCCTTGAAGTCTGTTAACATGTTTTATTTGGTAGATTAACCAACCATGTTAGTTGATTCAATTGGAGGGGCATGACTCTGGTTAGAGAAGGCAGTCAGTCAGTCAGTCAGTCAAAACCTTTATTGGCATAGATTAAAAAAGAAAAAAAAATCATATACAAAGACAGTCATCCCACCAGAGCTTTAACCTTATATTCTCTAACCCTCATGGCAACAGAGAGGAACCTCACCACTGCAAAGGTGATAATGAGGGTGGAGATCTGGTAGGAGGAAGGATACAAGTATCTCTTCTAGGGTTGCCAGGTCTGGGTTGGAAAATACCTGGGGACTTTGGGGGGTGGAGCCAGGAGAGGCTGGGGTTTGGGGAGGGGAGGGGCCTCAGCATGGTACAATGCCATACAGTCCACCCTTCAAAGCAGCCATTTTCTCCAGGGGAGCTGGTCTCCGTCAGCTGGGGAGCAGTTGTAAAAGTGGGAGATCTCCAGGCCCCACCTGGAGGCTGGCAACCCTGTTCTCTTCTGGGCAACTGTGCCTATGGATCAAAAGGGGGCTGATTAGGACATCCCGTATTTTGTTGTAGAAATCACAAATAAGCAAGATGGGGGTAATCGATTTTGTTTTCCTTCTACTACATAGACAGGTCCTTTCAGGGTATGGGACATTTGCAAATCTGCCATAAAGGACCACAGATGATAAAGTGTTGAAGCGTGCAAGTTTAAAAGCTTGCCTTAATGGTGGGGCTGTAAGCTGTAAAAAAAATAGGTGGCTATAAGCCCATTTCTCGATGTTATATTGAACTTCAGAGGGGAGCCAAGAGAGAGAGAGAGAGAGAAAGAGAGAACTTTTCATTGGCATCTCTGAGGGTTAAGGATACCTTAATTTGTTAATTTGGGGCCTTGGGTGTAACTCTAATGGGATATTGGCAAAGAGGGCTGAGCAGTGACATTTCTTGTGAAGTTATACCACAATTCCTGCAGACTAAGGCCCAATCTACATCTAGCATTCGCTCCGCTGTTTTACCAAACCCACACTGGAACAGACATTCCCCTCTGCATTGCAGGCCACTTTCACTTTGATTGATTGTCGGATTTTATGACAGTGTCCAGACTGCATGCCACTTTCACTTTGTTTGATCTCTTGGTTTTATTGGTACCATCTGCATAGATGTACCACCATTTTAGGGCCATTCAGGGGTGACTCTGCAGTCAGTACAATGTTGGCCTGAGGTATCTGAATGTGGTTTTGAGCCACATCTTTTTCTGTTCCAGTGTGGGTTCGGTAAAACAATGGAGCAAATGCTCGATGCAGATTGGGCCTTAGAATGGGAGCTCACCAGATAATCTCTGGTTCTAAGTGTGGCCTCAACCATACAGCTGTCTTGCAACTCTGACTTGCAGTCTGGGGCCATTAATAATGATCTTCCTTGCAGAGCCAGTGTGGTGTAATAGTTAAGAGTGGCAGACTCTTACTGGGTTTGATTCCCCACTCCTCCACATGCAGCCAGCTGGGTGACCTCAGATCAGTCACAGTTCTCTCAGAGCTGTTCTCTCAAGAACAGTTATCTCAGAGCTCTCTCAGCCCCACTGACCTCACAGGGTGTTTGTTCTGGGGAGAGGAGGGGAAGGAGATTGTCAGCCGCCCTGAGATTCCTTCAGATAGTGAAGGATGGAGTATAAATCCAATCTCCTCCTCCTCCTCCTCCTCCTCTTCTTCTTCTTCTTCTCCATAATGATAACTGAAAGGATGTCTCTGAAAGGATCTGAATGTTCCAAAGTGCTACACAAAGACTAAATATTATTCATATTCCATTAAGTGGCAAGTGATTAATAAATTAACAACTATTTGCTTTGGCAACACTGTTAGAATGTATTTATTTATTTACATTATTTATAGTCCCCCTTTCTCACTGAGACTCAAGGAGGATTACATAGAGTAAGTCAGTAATTCAATAAACCATGCAATAGGATTAGGATCATAGAACCAAACCAGAAATCTAAAAACTAGAATGGAAGGGAAGCATAAGTATTAATATGACTCACTGAATGATGCAAAAATAACCCAGTAGAATCCTACTTGCAGCAAGCTATAGGCAATAGTATAGACCACAATCCCCAATCATTTATTCAAGTAGAAGTAGTAGCAGCAGCAGCAGTAGTAACAGTAGCAATACAAATGATGACAGGATGTCTGTCTTGCTTTTGGGGGGGTATTTTTGCAAGTGTGTGTGGGCGCGCGCATATGTGTGTGTGCTTCCAGACCTGGAAGTCATGGCGACCTCTGGCGACTCCTACTGGGGCACAGAGGACATTCAGAGAAATGGCTTGATAGCCTGCCTCTAGCCTACTGGCTCTGGTATTCTTTATTTTATTTTATTTTATTTTATTTATTTTATTGGATTTATATCCCGCCCTCCCTGCCGAAAGGCTCAGCCTCTGGAGGTCTCCCATCCAAGTACTTTCCAGGGTTGGTCCCACTTAGCTTCCAAGATCTGACGAGATCGGCCTTGCCTGGCTATCCAGGTCAGGGTGATAAGAAGATGTCTTGATCGTGTACAGAGTGTCTTTCTCTCATCACTGATTAGAAACCACCACACCCCCACACACCACTGGGTAGGGTTGCCAAGCCCCCCTCCGCCCCCTAGCCACTACTGGGGAGCAGGGTGGTATGGCTGCCAGATTTGAGTTGGGAAGGCCAGGGACATCAGTAGGGTACAGTGCCATAGGGTCCACCCTCCAGAGCCATTTTATCTGTAGGGGAACTGATCTCTGTGTTCTGGTGATGAGCTGTGATTCCAGGAGATCTCCAGGCTCTACATCCCTGGCATCCCTACCGCTGGGCAGTTTGCAATTAGCTACTTGTCTGGTTTTCTGCAAAAAATAAAAATTTCCTGCAAATGATTGGCACATCTTTGTCATTAGAGCCAGGGAGGTGGCCTGAGGTTCAGATGTCATGCTCATTTAATGACCAAAAGGCCATGGCAGTAAATATATGAGCCAGCGACCCATCGAGTCTCCCCACAAACAAAAAAAACAACTGCAGCAGCAGCAGTGCGTTTAACTGGGATATTTTCCAACCAGCTTTCTCCTTCAAAGAGGGAGCCATTGCCCACCACAAAGGAAAATGTGCAAACCATTCAAGGGTTCTTTCCATGCCTGAAATATCCCATGTACGTGACTGACTCCATGGGACTCCCCTCTCCTGCTTGGAGATCCATATGGTGCCACTACCTAGGCTTCTCTCGCATGCATTTCTTGCATTGCCGCCCCCCCCCCCCTTCAGTCAGTTCCACAAGGGTGGCAGCTGACATTTAGACGCCCTGACGCTGCAGATCTTCAGACCGCCTTTGGTACGCTCTGGCCTCCCCCTCCCGTGCTCAGCACTCTCCTTCCGCCTCCTCTCCTCAGCCTCCAAAGCAGCCGTGTTCTCTAGAGATGATGTGGCAATCACTCCTCGTCTATTTAAAGCATCTAAATGATACTGTAATTGAAAAGCACTTACTGTTCCATATTGCTTCTGCTAGCTATAATTTTGCTCTCAGAGTTGTCTAATAAAGGCTTCAAAATCATATGTTAAATACGTATTAAAGAAAAGATGCCGGGATGAACAAAATAAACATTAACCTGCAGCAGCTGCTGCTCCTGAAAATGCAGAACAGAGAAAAATATTGGCCACAATCCGGGCAAAGGGAAGCACATTTAAGGCCCATTCATTTCAATAGGAGAGTTAAATATACATTTCAGTCTCTCCCACTGAAATCTGTGGAACCTCAAAGTGCTTAAATTCAACTGAATTTGCCCTCTCTTGCCCTGTACTTTCTAGCCTCTGCCCCCTCTTCTCTGGAGTAGAAAAACTTCTGTAGAAAATGGGCATAGGAAGTATCTTGTTGTTTAGCATGAGAGGAAGCTAGTGTGGTGTAGGGGTTAGAGCAACGCTCCTCACTCAGTGGCTCCTGGACACAGGCCGAGTGTTGGCTGGCATCCTCTCATGGGCCCTCAGGCTGGATTTTCCTGCTCAACCCGGAGGAAAAAAGGACTGAATAGGCCCTTGAGAGGGGTTGTTTTTTAAAGGTTGAGGGGGAGTATAATTTCAGAGTAGCCAGTTATGCCGGCACAGATATTTAGGATCAACAGGCTAGTATGAGAGAAAGAAGCTGTCAACTGATGTAAGTGGGAAGCAAAAGGTGGAAATGACTTTACAGAAAGGGGAAGAGTGAGAGGAACCAACCTTTGACCTAGGCATGCCATCACAAGAAATGACACACAGAACATGATATCATACCCCGCTGACCTCTCCCTCCATCACCAAACCCTGCCTTCCCTAGGGGCCACTCCCAAATCTCCAGGAATTTCCCACTGCATAGTTGGCAACTGCAACAGAAGGAGGGAAGGAGCAGGTTTCCTTGGATGAGCACCAGCGGCACCATTACAAGCCAAAAAAGGTCAGGAACATGATGTTTTGTTCAGTGCAGGCGACCTCTGTCCCTTTGCACATCGCTGAATGTCTTCCTCTAATGGTAGGAATGACAGCAGCTGTCTACTAGAGAGGCGACTTTATGAGGGTTAGCATCAGGACAGATTAATCGGCTCAGGTGGAACAAAGGAGAAGCTGAGGCTCCTCTTTAGGTCCTTCAACTGAATTCTGTGATAACTCACAAGCCAGGGGGGGTGGGCCCATCGGGGAACTGGTGGGCCCATCGGGGAACTGCTTCTCCCCTGTGCTGAGGGAAAGGGATTACTTGAATTGTCACATGAAGGAGAGCAAATGCAGGCAGACCCTTGTTCCGTGCATCTCTGGATGTTATCAGTGCCTGAAGCAGGGATGGCAGACGGAGGTCCAATCTGCATTGGTCTTTCCTGCTTCTGTGCTGGCGGTCCCAAATCTCTGCCTGCATTGTTTGCCGCTCGCCATTCCTGTATTGTAGCAACTCAGCACTGGCTGTCTGCATCGTTTGATTGCCCTGTAGTGGCGACTCCCAGGTCACTACGGTGTCTCCATGGCTTATGTGGATCTAGTTTTCAGCCAGAGCAATTGCTCCTCCCTGCCCCGAGCCGCTGTGAGCCATAAGCAGACACCTGGAGCCAAAACCTCCCCCCACCTTTTTCTTTGATCATGTTTCTTTGCTGGGGGGTTAGAAGCACACCCACCCCTACACCGCCCTGCATGGCAACCACTGGGTTTTTTGTGTTTTTTATCCAACTCGTTCACTTTCCAGCCCCCCTCCCCCTCTTCCAGGTCACCCTCCTTTCCTTTCTGTGAGGAATCATGTGAGGTCATGGGTGCCGTTTCCTTTCTGTGAGGAATCATGTGAGGTCATGGGTGCCGTTTCCTCCCCACAGCGCAGCGCCCTGCCCTGCCGGTACCCCAGGAGGCCACTCCCCCCCACACATACGCTCTCCCTCCCGTGCACCCCCTCAATCACCATGGTGAGGTCTGATGCAGACAGCAAGCTTTTATCCCAAGCCAAGATGGGAGGGAAAGGGGAACAATGTACTATGGCACAGACTGAGACTGCTTTACACAGCAGATCCAGATTCGGCCGGAGACAGACTGGGGCCAGTCCCTCTGTCAGCTCTCCATCATCGCTGAAGTAGAAAAGAAGAGACTGGATTTATACCCCACCCTTCACTACCCAAAGGAGTCTCAGAGCAGCTTATAGTCCCTCTCCCTTCATCTCCCCAAAACAGACACGCTGGAAGAGCCGTTCTAGCAGCTGTGCCTCAGTTATCTGGGCCCTGAAGCAACCTCTGTGGAATAGGTGCAAGAATTAGGGAGTGGATATGAGTGTGTGAGAGAGAGTGAGTGTGTGTGTGTGTGTGAGAGAGAGAGAGAGAGCCATCATCAGTTTCAGGAATTTCTCTTTCAAGGGGCCTAACCTGATACTAAAATTCCAATATGGTGCTGGTGGAAAGTGCCATCAAGTCACAGCTGACAAGGTTTCCAAGGCCAGAGATGCTGAGAGGTAGTTTTATCCATTGCCTGCCTCTGCATAGCAACCCCAGACTTCCTTGGGGGTCTCCCATCCAACTACCATCCAGGGCTGACCTTGCTTAGCCTCTGAGATCTGGTGAGTTCAGGCTAGCTGGGGCCATCCAGGTTAGGAAAAAATCCCTATCTACTCATCTGAAAAGAAAGTCCCAAACTGAATACAAAATTGCAGAAAGTCATGAATATCGATCACGTTACAAAACCCCAGCAGAAGAGCTTGGAGACTGGGAATGAACTGAGTCCATCAGACATATCAAGGATGGCAAACGGTGGTCTTCCCTTGGTTCCATCTTCTGTTGCCAATGCTCCTTTTGCTGGCATCAGCGATGGCATTGCTTTGCACGGCCTCTCCAGCATGTAGGCCACCACTAAGTTGTAGTCCTTTTATCTACATCTTGTATTTTAAGCTATGTACAGTTAAACAAAGCATTATCTGCTGAAAAATTGTTGCTGCTCTAAAAAAGAACTGATGGGGACTGATCCTGGCTGGATTTTCAGAGCGCCTATTGTGTACTGGGTTCATTGTGTGAAGAGTTCAGACTATGACGTAGCGATAAACATTCTTTATTAGGTACACAGCTCAGCATGCAATGCCGGCCGAGATGGCCAACTATATACAGTCCCCAGGACACACCCAAGAGTCCCATTGGCGGGTTTGAATTTCCCGCCAGAGTTCTCATTGGAGGGCTAGTGGTGGTCTAGGATCCTTGACTCCTATTGTTCCCAGGAGTCAAGCTCATGCAGTATGCCGCTGGTGCCCTGTGGCGGTCTGCGGACATAACAGTGCCCCTTGAGCATTATTGTGCTACCAGTGAGTAAGCCTTCAGATCAGCGTATGTAGATATAGCTGGAACCTCTACATAGATCCTCCAGAAAAGCCAGGCATCCTTTGTATTTATATTTTAATTGGAATATTAAGTGTTTCTTGGCTATAACACACATATGGCTGAACCAGGGTTTTGAGGTATGGCCAAACGAAGCAGCTTTCGTTTTTGTCTCTTGCTACCCATGTGTTAGAAGAAGAGGAGGAGGAGGAGGAGGAGGAGATTGGATTTATACCCTGCCCTTCACTACCTGAAGGAGTCTCAGAGTAGCTTACAATCTCCTTTCCCTTCCCCTCCCCTCCCCACAACAGACACCCTGTGAGGTAGGTGGGGCCGAGAGAGCTCTTTCGAGAACTGCCTGTGGGAGAACAGCTCTGAGAGAACTGTGGTTTTCCCAAGGTCACCCAGCTGGTTGCATGTGGAGGAGGAGTGGGGAATCAAACCCAGTTCTCCCAGATTAACATCTGCCACTCTTAACCACTACAACAAACTGAAAATAATGTTGCATGACAGACTTGGGTGATTCCAACATAACCATCTTGCTGTGCATCAGGGAGACTTTGTTAGACTAAAGAAGCTCATATTCTGTTTGTTTATTTTCCTAGACCATTTGATCCTTTTAAAGCCAGAGTCTGAGGCCAATTCTTGGACAAACTTCTTAGTTTGGTTCTTGATCTCTAGAATCAAGAGAATTGGCAAGTGGTCAGTGCCTATATGTGTCCCTACCTTTAAAAGGGCCATGAGGTCAAGTAGATTATGTGAAACCAGGACCAGGCCGATAGTGCTGGCTCCACAGACTGGCCAATATGGAAGCTCCCCAAGCCTGTCCCCCATGGATGCACCATTCAAAATGAATAGAGCTGGTCTTTTAGTTAATTGGGCAAGGCAAAATCCTACTGTCTCAAGTACTGGAGGAACAGCACTGAAATTTAAATATAGCACATCATCAGAAAGGCCAATTCTGGCATTAAAATCATTTGTTACAATGGCAGGAGTATTAGGAAACATCAGTAACAGACTGGTTCTGTATCCTTCAAACTTTGCCCGATGCTCTTGCCTGCCCATACAAGGGCATATAAGGGTTATGAAAGCCTTCAGAGATCACTCTGGGAGCTCAGTTGAGTTGGGTGGCTCGACTCAGCTGAGCTCCAAAGGCATTCAAATGCCTTCAGAGCTCACTTGGGTCCTGGGTGGTGGGCTCTGTCAGCATCTAAATGCCTTTGGAGCTCAATTCTGGGTGGGGCTTCAGCCCCACAAACTTCCCAAACTATGAACGAGTTCACGGAAAACCCTGAACCACAAACCTCCATGAACCTCCATTTTTCCTGATTCATGCCCATCCCTTGTTGTTTAGTCGCACAGCTGAGTCTGACTCTTTGCGACCCTGTGGACCACATCACGCCAGGCCCTTCTGTCTTCTGTCATGCTCTGGAGTTTGCTTAATTTCATGCCCGTTGCATCGATAACACTGTCTAACCATTTCATCCTTTGCCGTCCCCTTCTTCTTTGAACTTCAATAATTCCCAGCATCAGGGTCTTCTCCAGGGAGTGCTCCCTTCTCATTTGGTGGCCAAAGTATCAGAGCTTCAGCTTCAGTATCTGGCCTTCCAGGGAACACTCAGGGTTGATTTCTTTTAGGATTCACTGATTTGATCTCCTTGCAGTCCAAGGGACTCTCAAGCGTCTTCTCCAGCACCATAATTCAAAAGAATCTATTTTTCGGCACTCGGCCTTCCTTATAGTCCAACTCTCACAGCCATACATTACTGCTAGGAATACCATGGCTTTGACCATACGGACTTTTGTTGGCAGGGTGATGTCTCTACTTTTTATTATGCTGTCTAGGTTTGCCATCACTTTCCTCCCAAGAAGCAGGTGTCTTTTGATTTCATGGCTGCAGTCACCGTCTGCAGTGATCTTGGATCCCAGGAAGGTGAAGTCTGTCACTGCTTCCACAACTTCCCCTTCTATTTGCCAAGGAGTGATGGGAGCCGGATGCCATGATCTTAGTTTTTTTTGGTGTTGAGTTTCAAGCCAACTTTTGCACTCTCTTCTTTCAGCCTAAGCAAGAGGCTCTTCAGGTCCTCTTCACTTTCTGCCATTACAGTGGTATCGTCTGCACATCTGAGGTTATTGATGTTTTTCCCAGCAATCTTAATTCCGGTTTGTGATTCATCCAGGCCAGCATTTCGCATGATGTACTCTGCGAATAAATTAAATAAGCAAGGTGACAATATACATCCTTGTCGTACTCCTTTTCCAATGCTAAACCAACCAGTTGTTCCATGTCCGGTTCTAACTGTTGCTTCTTGACCCTTACACAGGTTTCTCAAGAGACATGTGAGGTGGTCTGGTACTCCCATCTCTAGTGTAGGCTATTTGGGTAACAATGGAAAATGATTCATATCTCTCAAAGCACTGATTTGGGTTGGCATGTTGATTTCTGTATGTGTTTCTGCATAGAGGATAATGGAGCAGTATATAGTTGAATCCAACTGTGAACTGGAGCATTGGGGAATAATGGATCGTGGCCTTACTTTGTAGAACTTTTATGATACAGGAATTCCCACACTTATACTTTCAGTTCCCAGCCTGTCAAACATCATTTTAATAATTCTGTTTCTGAAGTCAACATGGCTTACTTCTAGATTTTTAGTATTATGCTGGGCTCCAGTGTTCATAATCTCAAATTGATTTTATAACATTTCATTCATTTTACTGTTTTGAAGTTTAAATCAATAAAAAGCTAGGACCCAACCAACACTAGAAAGGCTAACCATTTTTATTAAGATAAGAGAAGAACATAAGTGCATTATCTGTCATGGCTAAATGATTAAAAAAAAAGTTTACAATCTCCATCAGAAGAAAAGGAACCCAGGAAGCTGCAGTAATTAGGAACTACAAGAGGCAGGACCCGTGAGACCCATGGGGGGGGGGGGAGAAGGAGCTCCAGGTGGAGCAGCAGCCACAGGTAAGGCTTCCTCCTCTGAGAGTCTAAGAGATTTCAAACTGCAACCAGAAGTTCTTAACCAGAAAGTCTTTTATTGCCAGCGGATCTGATAGTCGTCTACACGTCTCGAGTCAGTAATACTGGGAAGGGGCGAGAGGGAAACAGATATAGTGTATTCAAACAGTGTAATTCAAAGTGGAATCTCCAATCACTGTGTAGAGGAAAAGGGATTCAGATATGCTGGACGGTTCATTCCCAGGCTTAAAGCGGGAAAAGAGTTACAGTTAGCACCTGCAAAAGAAAAGTGGCTAGGACGCTGTGAAAGGCAACATTTTCAAGGTTAGGGAGGTGCAGCAAGATAAGCCACTGCTGGTGAGAGACGAGCTGCATTCCACTTTACTCTAGGTGGACTAGAGTAAAGTGCCACCTCCAGCCGGGAATGACAGCCATAGCTGACACCTCCCCTCCCCGAAGCAACAACGGTGAGCCCTGGGCCCACTGATCTCTCCCCCCTGCCCCCAGTTGCCATGGCGAGACCTGCAGCTCAAAGCTGCGGGGCCTGCCAATCTCTCCCCCCGCCCCCAGTTGCCACAGAGAGGCCCATGGCTCAGAGCCACAGGGCCCGCCGATCTCTCCCCCTTGCCCCCAGTTGCCATGGCAAGGCCCATGGCTCAGAGCTGCCGGGCCCGCTGCAGTTCCTAGAGCATTAAACACTCTTTAACTTTTTTGGGGGGGGATTTAAATATCCCCCCAAAGTTTTTTTTTACTTTAAAGATTTTTCTGCACACGTGGGGAGTCCCCCATGTGTGCAGGAAAATCTCCCTGCCCCCCAAGTGCCCCCTCCGTGTGGATTTAGATATCTACACAGAGGGGGCAACTTGGCTATTAGTATATAGACGGGGGGGCTGTGATACTCACGGGGGGAGAAGGAGCTGAGGCCGGCGATCTCTCCCTCCCCCCCAGGCCCATTCCCCCGGCTCCCGTCTGCCCCCCCCGCTCCTTCCCTTCCCCCAGTCTCCGGTGGGCCTCAGTGGCGCCTGCCGGGCCCACCGGGGGCTGCCATGTCTCCCCTCCCCCCATGGTGCTTGGTGGACCTTGGCAGCACTTGCTGGGCCCGCGGTTCTCCCCCTCCCCTCCACGGGCTGCAGCAGGCCTCAGCGGCACTCGCCGGACCTGCTGCGGGCCGCCACTTCCCTCCCCCGGTGCTCAGCGGTTTCCTCCCCCCCCCAGCCCCAGTGACAGTGGCTCGGTGAGGCCTGAGGCCCGCCAAGCTGGCTCCCCAAGGCCTGAGGCCCGCCAAGCTCCCACCCCCCAACCTCCCCAGACTCCACCCCCAAATCTCCAAGAATGTTCCAACCCGAAATTACTGAGTGTCACAGATGGAAACCTCAATTCTGAAACTTCTGCTATTTGCTTTTACCTAGTTCTGAAGCAACATTTTACCCTGGTAAGTTTTATTGTTGGCCAAGGTTATTATTTTGAGAATATTTTTATACAGAAAAGCACTTCAGAGCTACTATTACCGCACTGCATGGTACACAGCTTGCCAGTTCACACACTGCAACTGGTGAGGTTACCATTCGGCTGGCTAAGAAGACATTAAGGGCAACAGTTTTCCTCCCTAGAATGTGCAAAATGAAAACAAGAAACATCTTTGCTTTGAAATCAGTGCAGGAAAAACTCTTGTAAAGGCGACGCATACAGCGTGAAGGAGGCTAGGAACTTTCAGCAATGCATTATGGTGTGTTTGTGGGGGGGAGTGAGTGTGTGTGTGTGTGTGTGTGTGACTGCAGGCAATGAGGAGATAAAGGGGGTGTTAACAGCATACCACGGTCTCCCTTTGGTCAGGGATGACATGTTGGCAGGCGTACACTGTCTGTAATGCCATCAGTCATGAGATTTCAGCGTTCCGTGGTGTTATGTTGGGATTTTTGTCTCTGCCCAGAAAATGCCAAGGACTTTGAGTAGCTCATTATATCAAAATGTTCAAAGATTATACTGCAGTTTAGAAATGCCAGGTGGTTATATGCCAATGAGGTAAGCAATTAAGTCTGGAGCTTTATTTTTTTGTTTGTGGCCTTCTTCCCTGCACTAATCACCAGCCAGCTCGTCCATCTATGGATCTGCTATTCTGATAATAAGCACCAAAACATATCATGTCTTAGTTTTGTAGAAAGAGACTAGATTATCTTCCCTTCAGCATTTTAGCTCAAATATGTCTACCTCCAGGTGTGAAAATCTCCAGATGTTTGCACTAAAGAGGGAAGGGGGTATGTCACCATGCAATCTTACGTAGATATCTTCCAGAATGAGCCCACTGATTTTATTTGGCTTAAGCCATCCTAACTCTGCATAGGATCTGTGGCGTTCCCTTTTGCTTGCAAATCATGAACAGGGTACTAACTCGGGTTCCTGCTCTTAGGCTCATACAGCAGAGACAGGTGTGTTTGAAACAACATCCATTTATTAGCCAGGAGATACAGGTATGGGAACAACTGGGGTCAGCAAAGGGGAGCTCGGGCTCTCTACAGTTCTAAATAACAAACAGAACATACTGAGCAGGGACTCTACCCCATGAGACTAAACTAGGGCTGCCAAGTTAGCCCGGGGGGCGGGGATCTCCTGCTATAGGGGTTCCCGATCCGCCGGCCGCCATTCGGCCGGCAGGGAGAACCCCGCCCCAGAAGTCGTCCGGTGAGGACGACTTCCCCCGTGTAATGACCTCCAGGTGACGTCATTACGTCGCTATGGCGAGCGCGCAAAGCGCACGCGCCAGAAGAGCTCCCGGGGGGAGAACAACTCCCTCCCACCGGTAAGTCGCCGGTACTTGGCAGCCCTAGACTAAACCAAGACACACAAATAGTGTGTGTGTGTGGGGGGGGAGATTCTGTTGTAATGTGTACTATAAATACACAACAGGGTTGTCCTACAATTCTCTTATGGAGTGTTCCAGGGGACAAGATTTGACAAACTTCTCTGTGAAAGATTAAAGACACACTGTCTCTCACTAGTAGAGCACATTTAGGGACCATCTATGCCAGTGGTGGCAAACCTATGGCACGTGTGCCAGAGGCGGCACTCAGAGCCCTCTCTGTGGGCACGCACGCAGTTTGGGCACTCAGTCTCTAAAAGGAAAAAGACGACACAGACTCGAGGCTGGGCTGCTCTCAAACTTACAAAGTTTGAGCCAAGGTTAGACAAATTATCAGCATGCATACAACAGCAAAAATCACATTAATTGTTCAAAAGCATGTCAAATGCAAACTTTTACCTTTCAATAAAAAGTTGTTTGTATCGTTGAAAGCTCTGTTATTGTGTTTTTCTTTTAAGACAAAAGATGTTAATGTATGAGGTTTTTTTCTAAACTAAAACCTCAGTATTCAGGTTAAATTGTCGTGCTGGCACTTTGCGATAAATAAGTGGGTTTTGGGTTGCAGTTTGGGCACTCGGTCTCTAAAAGGTTCGCCATCACTGACTATGCTATAGATTTGATCTAATGTCATAGTTATTTGTTGTTCCGAGGCAAGTCTGGAAAGTGTGGCTGGGGGAGTGGAGACAGATCCTGATCCCTGTCCTAGAGCTCCCTGATATACAGCCCCATAAAGAGATGCCTATTTGCATAAACAGGGCCTCCATCTGAGCATATTTCAGTAATGAGCCCCGAACTCAAGTGCCTGTGTAGGGACCCTCACAAGTTGGGTTGCCAACCCCTAGGTGGGGCCTGGCAATCCCCTGAAAGAGATCAGTTTTCCTGGAGAAAAATGGCTACTTTGCTGGGTGGGATCTATGGCACTATACTCTCCCCTCCCCAAACCCCACCATCCCCAGGCTCTGCCCCCAGATCTCCAAGAATTCCCCAAGCCAGTGTTGGCAACTCTGCTCATGAGGGTGAACTCCAAAGCCTCACAAAAAACCGGGGACTGGCATCTCTTGATGCTCCTCAGGTCTGAGCTATTCCCTTCCAGAATTACAACTGATCTCCAGACCACAGAAAGCAGTTCCCCAGTAGAAAAAGTCTTCTTTAGAGGGTGGACTGTGTGGCATTATACCCGCTTTGAGCTCCTTCCCTTCTAGGGTTGCCAGCCTTCAGGTGGGGCCTGGGGATCTCCCGCTTTTACAACTGATCTCCAGCTGATAGAGATCAGCTCCCCTGGAGGAAATGGCTGCTTTGAAGGGTGGACTCTATGGCATTGTACCATGCTGAGGCCCCTCCCCTCCCCAAACCCCACCTTCTCCTGGCTCCAGCCCCAAAGTCTCCAGGGATTTCCTACCTAAATGTAGGCCTTCCAGGAGCATAGAGACTTTCAGGATAGATCTAGATTATAGGCAGAGAAGGAACACAAAAAGAGGCCTTGGAAAACCAAAGGAAAGATTTCATGCTCTCTAAGCAGTAGACAGAATGCTCTGCAGCTCTCCCTAGAGTTCAAATGGACTAATCATGCCCTCTCTGTCAGTGCTTACCTTCATAAAACTGCCTTCTGTTTCTTCTCTAGCTGGTTGTGGGCGGAGGAAAGAAAGCCTGAAAGAGAAATATGCAGAAGAGGCGAAGTAAGGAGCAGCCAGAGCTGTGAGGCAGAACTGGAGAAGGAAAGGCAGGGAGCGGAGAAATTGACGTGGCTCAAAGTCATCTGGCAAAGGGAGGCCGAGGGGCAGATCTTGATTTCAAATCAATAACCTTCTTAAATCTCTGTGTGTTATGAATTAATTTCAATCCACACTGACTGCCAAAGCACAGTGTAAGTTGTTAGATATATGTGCCTATGTAAGGCAAGGGCAGGAAGAAGGGAATGTTTGAGGTTTATAGCACTTGCTTTGCAGCAAGGGTCCCTTAACCCTTTTAAAGTGAGAGCTACTAAAACAGGGGGTTGCCCGCCACTGGCTCACAACTGGCAAGAGTCAGGTGGGCAGGGGGCATCGTCAGGCAACAGTGTTATGTGACTTCCTGGGAAAACTCTGGAAATGATGTCATGCTACCTCTAGGAATTGCAGCATTTCCGGCATTTCCTAGAGCAGTATGACATCACTTATGGGGTTTCCCCAGCAGTGGCATAACTGTGTTGCCTGATGGTGATTCACACCCCCCCCCCCAGCTTCCAGGGTAGTAGCAGCCAATGGGAGTCAGAGGAAGGAGATCTCCCACCTCCCTCAGGCAAAGAGCAAGCCTAACCAAGGATAACATTCTACACGTATGAAATTTGCTTATAGCAGTTTTTCAGCGAAAGCCCAGATTAACATATTGCAGCACTTTTGCTAAGAGAAATACCTCCCGCCATGGTAATCAAAACCAGTGTGACACTTCAAAGAAATACCATTGTAAAAATAGTTTTAAAGAAAAGAAACACATTCCCAATAGCAGTGAAAGTGTCAGACAGGTAAAAACAACACTGCAAGCCACGCATCTCTCTCACTCCCCACGATTTTGCATATTCAAGCAATGGAGCCCCTTGACCCCTGGCGAGGACTGGCAGAACACCTTCCTCATGCCCACTTGAGGCATCACTCCCAGTTCCTCCCTGCATTCTCTCTCGCCTCATTCTCTCTCTCCCCACTCTCAGCCTGGAAATGCGGGAGAGCTAATGGCAACACTGGTTCCAATTCCTTTAAATAAAATAGAACAGTATAAATATTAAATAGAATTTTAAGAAAACCCTCAAATTAGCTTTAAAAGAGCCTTTAAAAACCATAGGCTAAAACTGAAAACAGAAGGGAAGTTAAAACCATTGCGAGGGATTCTAAAAGGTGTGTGCGCATGAAATGGTCTTTGCCTGGCACATAAATGAATCAAGATTCAGCACCAGGCAGGCTACTGAGGGAAGAGACTTCCAAGCAGGGATGGGCACAAACCACATTTCTGTGGTCTGTTCATGGTCCAGCCGGTTCTTATTGGTTTGTGAACGATTTAAACCCCTCTCATTGTTCAGTTGTTTTTCATGAAGAGCAGAAAGTTCAGAGCCATTCAAACCCCTGTTTTTTGCTCTTCACAAACCACCATGAACTACATCAAAATTCATGGAGGTCTCTGGGGGCTATTCAGCTCATGAACGTTGTTTCACAAACCATAAACCAGCCAAAATTCATGATGAACTTTAGTTTGTGAGCTGGTTCATGCCCATCCCTATTTCCAAGGCATAGATGCCACCACTGAGAAGGCTCCATCCTTGATGTACACCCACCCAGCCTTAGACCAAGGGGGAACACAGAGCAGGGACTTCAGATGATGTGTTCAGATGGAAGCCAGATAGATACAGGACAAGTTGATCTTCCAGATACCCTGGTTCCAGGCATTTCAAATAGCCCTTGGAAGCAAACCAGTAGCAGGTGTAAAGCTTTCCAAAGTGGTGAGATCTGTGCCTTGTAAGTAACACCTGCCAGCAGCTTAACTGCAGTATTTGGGACCAGATGAAGCTTAATCTAAACCTCTCCATAGGAATTTTCATCTCCCACGTGGAACGCATTGCAGTACACCTAGCCTTTGAGGTATGCCTCTCCCAGAGGGCTACCAGCAGTGAGAGTAGACTTGGAAAACACGCAGCATCCTGAAATCAACCCAGACAAACAATGGCAAATCCTCTCACTTCAGTCCAGCGTATCTAAATAATAAAACAGGGCACTGAATATACAGCTGTAAACATATTAAACAATAAAAATAATAACTGTCCCAAATAACGGTTCAGCTCAGTATGTTTTAATAAAGACCTTTGACAAATAGTTCTATAAATCCAACAAGCCAAACTGAGTTTTGAAAATCCACGATTCCATTGAGAAATGCCCTCCCTGCATATCAAATCTTCCCATATGTACCACTGAACAACTTGAGTCCATTAAAAAAGACAGACACATTTCAACCTCAGCCTTCTTTCCTGACTATTTGTTGACGTGTCCTGCTTCAGTTCCTCATTTGTAGTTTCTGCTCTTAGGAAATCAGAAATGCCTCTTTTCCCCAACAGGGAAAAAAAAGGTTCCTCATGAAATGTCAGTTACCAAAGTTTGTACTTAATGCGCACAAGGGTATATATTTTAGTTAGCAGTAGGAAAGATAGCGAACTGCCAGAAGTACAAGCTGGGTTTTGAAGAGGTAGAGGAACTAGAGATCAAATTGCCAACATTCGCTGGATTACGGAGAAAGCAAGAGAGTATCAGAAAAATATCTACTTCTGTTTCATTGACTATGGTAAAGCCTTTGATTGTGTGGATCACAACAAATTATGGCAAGTCCTTAAAAAGACAGGAGTACCAGACCACCTCACATATCTCTTGAGAAACCTGTATAAGGGTCAAGAAGCAACAGTTAGAACCGGATATGAAACAACTGATTGGTTTAGCATAGGAAAAGGAGTACGACAAGGATGTATGTTGTCACCCTACTTATTTAATTTATATGCAGAGTACATCATGTGAAATGCTGGCCTGGATGAATCACAAGCCAGAATTAAGATTGCTGGGAAAAACATCAACAACCTCAGATATGCAGACAATACCACTGTAATGGCAAGAAGTGAAGAGGACCTCAAGAGCCTCTCGCTAAAAGATAAAAGAGGAGAGCACAAAAGTTGGCTTGAAACTCAACATTAAAAAAAACTAAGAAAATGGCATCCAGCCCCATCACTCCTAGGCAAATAGAAGGGGAAGTCATGGAAGCAGTGACAGACTTCACCTTCCTGGGATCCAAGATCACTGCAGACCGTGACTGCAGCCATGAAATTAAAAGAGCCCGCTTGTGGAGAGGGTGGGGTAAAAATGTAAAATAATAAATAAATAATAAAAAGACACCTACTCATTGGGAGGAAAGCAATGGCAAACCTAGACAGTACAACAAAAAGTAGAGACATCACCCTGCCAATAAAAGTCCATATGGTCAAAGCCATGGTATTCCCAGTAGGGATGCATGGCTGTGAGAGTTGGACTATAAGGAAGGCCGAGCGCTGAAGAATAGATGCTTTTGAATTATTGTGCTGGAGAAGACTCTTGAGAGTCCCTTGGACTGCAAGGAGATCAAATCAGTCAATCCTAAAAGAAATCAACCCTGACTGTTCCCTGGAAGGCCAGATCCTGAAGCTGGAGCTCAAATGCTTTGGCCACAAATGAGAAGGGAGCACTCACTGAGAAGACCCTGATGCTGGGAAAGACTGAAGGTCAAAGAAGAAGGGGACGGCAAAGGATGAGATGGTTAGACAGTGTTATCAATGTAGCAAGCATGAAATTAAGCAGACTCTAGAACATGACAGAAGACAGGAGGACCTGGCGTGATGTGGTCCATGGAGTTGTGAAGAGTCAGACTCGACTGTGTGACTGAACAATAAAAAAGGAAAGAAATGAAGAGATGGTAAATACTGTGTACATTTGGTAACACTTTAAAAAAAATCAAAGGCTTTCATAGTGGCAAATTATTATTATTGTTTTTCTAGTAAAGAAATAAATTATTACTAATTTCTAGCAATGTGAAACTGGACATTAGCTTGTTCTTCTCACTGGAGTTGGGACAAGATCAACATTTTGCTTGCACTTGCTGGCCTACAGGCAGCACAGCAGACTAGGAGGGACACAGGTGAATGCTATATTTGCCCTCCAACAATGGCATTCTTGCGACATCAGAACAAAGTTTTTCTTGCCCCCATTTGACCGCAGGTCGACTAGAGATTCTGAAGCAGCCACTGGTTTGGCTCACTTCCTGCTTGCTGGATAGGAGCAGGGCGCTCATTGTTTGGGAAGTTGTTTGGATGTGTCAGATCAGATCTGGATGCCTTTGTGTCACATGCTTACACTGCTTTCAGTCATGTCTTGAAAAGCATAGTACTGGTCATCAACCTGCATCCAAATAGCTTGTTGCCATTTTCTAAATGTAATTTTAGCTTTAAGATCACAGGGAGAGGCTCTGCAGGCTACCCCATCATTCAAATAAGCTTGTCTGGTGGGTACACGAGAAAGGGCCTTTTTGGTGGCGGCCCCTGGGACAACCTCCCTAGAGAGGTCCGCCTGCCCCTTCACTTTCGATCTTCAGTAGACAGCTGAAGATGGTTTTATTTGGGACTGCATTTGGTTAAGTTTATTAGCAGTCCTGAATTGTGATTTTAAACCTTGGTTTTTACGCTTTTAATGTTTTTATTTTATGTGTTTTATCTATACTGTAAGCTGCCTTGAGCTCTCTAAGGAAGAAAGATGGCTGAGAAATGTTTTAAATAAATAAATAAATACTACACCATTGCAACATTTCTACCATTAGCCAATAGGGTTGCCAAGTCGTACTTACGTATTGGCGGGGGGAGTCCTCCTTCGCCCTGGAGCTTCACCGGTGTGCGCACTTTGCGCGCACACCCGGTGACACCACCCAGAACTGACATCACCACGTTGGGGGCATTGCCAGGGCAACGCTCTGGCAATCGCCCCAAAACTCTATGGTACCATAGAGTTTTAGGGCGATTGCCAGAGCGTCGCCCTGGCAATGCCCCCAACGTGGTGACGTCACTTCCGGGTGATGTCATTACGCTGGGGGAAGTCGTCCTGGCTGGACGACTTCGGGGGTCGGGTTCCCCCCACCAGCTGAATGCTGGCCGGCAGATCGGGAACCCCTGTAGTGGGGGATCCTTCGCCCCCCGGGCTGACTTGGCAGCCCTATTAGCCAATATTCCTGCTGGTAAGTCTAATAGTGCTAAGTGGCTTAATCCCCCCCCCTCAAAAAAAGAAAGGGTACTCTCACAATATAAGTAAACACAGGAGAAAGCACTATTAGGTCACTGACTACAGTGATTTTCAGCAGTAGTTCTTTCTCTCCATCTGCCAAAAGGCATATTCATCAAGGAAAAAATATTCCATTTGAATTGAGACTTGCTGTTTATGTGTCTTTGGGTTCATTCTGGTCCTGCTGTCCATCTGTTTACTGATGTTCACAAAACTGCACCTCTTTAATTATTGAACAGTTTGAACAGGTATGCACGATGACCCCAGGACCCCAGGAATATTGTGTAATGATAGAATATTGTTTAATGTAGCAACCCTACTATTCCAGACTAGCCAAATCCTGTCAGATCCTGGAAGCTAAGCAGGGTGGGTACTTGGATGGTTAACTGCCAGGGAAGACTAGGCTTAATATGCAGAGGAAGGCAATGACAAACTACCTCTGCTCATCTCTTGCTTTGAAAACCATGAGTCTGTTGTGACTTGACAGCATACTTTACCTGACTTACTAGCAGGGCCGGGGCCAGGGTTTTTGCACACTAGGCGAGGGTACCTAGTGCGCCCCCCCCAATTGGCCCACCAATTTTTAAACATAAATTAGGGCTGCCAAGTCAGCCCGGGGGGGGGGGGATCCCCCGCTTTAGGGGTTCCTGATCCGCCGGCCGGCATTCAGCCGGCGGGGGGAACCCCACCCCACAAGTTGTCCGGTGAGGACGACTTCCCCCATGTAATGACGTCACCTCCGGGTGACGTCATTACGTCACCGGCGCGTGCGCAAAAGCGCACGCGCCAAAAGAGCTCCCGGGGGGAGAACAACTCCCCCCCGCCGATAAGTCGCCGGCACTTGGCAGCCCTGACATAAATGCATTTAAGGAAGAATGAAAAACACAAAATTTGAAATTGCTAATTTCTTTTTTAAAAAATTGTGAGAACAAGTGATACAATCTATGATTTTCTCTCTCAGAGAGAGTTCAAAGGTCAGGTGCAATTTCAGGAATACTGTGGGGCCAGTTCTTTAAAGGACATTTCCTGGCATGATCATGAATGTTATACTTAACAGAGACACTTGGCTGCTGAGGGCATGTGTATAAATATGCCAGCTGCACTGGATCCTGGTATCTAAAGTTTTTGCTTTGAAATTATCCTAACATGTTGGAATATTTGATGCACACAAAATAAATTATGACAAGTATTTTAGTAGTGGAGAGTGATTTTTTTTTGAAGTTATCTTTCACATAATTCCACTCATTCTGGAGTAGTACATCAGAGCTGAGTTTTTACATGTTGTTAGCTTTGTATTTTTAAAGTTTGAGGTTTGGATATATTCAGAATGTTTTACCTTACTGTCGCTGCTTTTGGGAATTTATAGCTGATACATACTGCACCATTATAAAAATGAATGAGTGTATCTGTTCTATAATCGTTTAGAGACTCATACACAATTCTTAAGCAAGACCTCCTGACCTCCAGTATATTTGATGTGAGTCAATCACATTTCTCTAGTAGCTTTTAATGACTCAATGTCTTTTTCCTTGAGGGTATATGAATTGCGAGAGTAAATAAATGGATCTACTAATTCAACAGCATTTCCATCAAAACTCCTGGTGCATTTTTAGTTTTAATTTCTATGTAAACTTCAGCATCTTCAGCTTAGAGTGAAGTTACTATTTCTATATGCAGTATAGATGAAATGCACTTCAATAAAATAAAGAAAATTATAAAGATACACTAGAATTATCCAGCATTAAACTTGTGAGTGAGCAATTTGGCTCCTGCATAAGTTACTTTGCTCTGGAGCCATCCTTCCAGAGCAAAGACAAAAAATGTGTAAGCCTGAGGCTAAAAAACTGTGAGCTAGCTAGCTCACACTGACTCAGCTTAGAGGGAACACTGGACCGGGCCTCTTGAATTGGGAGCAAGGGCTACTTTGGGAGCCTTCTGTACTGAGGCTGAGCACCAGATGGCCACTCAACAGTGGCAGCAGCCACAGCAGAGATCCTGCCAAGCTCCTCCCCCTCCAGGTGCCCTCTCAGACCCCAGACGTGCCCGGTGCAGACAGCGAGGGGGGGGGGAGGCAGCAACACAAAGCAGGGAGGGAGCACAGAGGTGTCAGATTGAGCCCAATCCATGGCGGGGGTGTGCATACTTGCATGACATTGCCTTTTGCTGAATCAGCCCCCTCCCTCCAACGCTCTGGGGGGGAACCCTCCCGGCAGCAACTGGTGTTTCTTGCACTGCTCCAAAGGGGTCCTCCCTTCCCAGCTGGGGGTTCCTGAGGGTTGCGCTCCCCCCACCACTTGTGCCTCAGAAGTTGTGTGGGAAGGGGGGGTGGAGGGGTAAAGAGAGCTCTTCAACCAACCCCCCCAGCATGCGATGCATAAGCACCCACACATCTACTCTCTTCATTGAATGCTCTCAGTAAGAAGACCCAGGTGGTCAGCTGTGTAGATCTGAAGCCTCTGGGGCATCCCTCCCTCTCTGCTACCACAGGGACCTCAAGGGAGGAGGAAGACAAGCAGCCCAATTGTTTCCAGGTGCAACCTCCTGGGGTTCTGCCTGGCTGCCCTCTACAGCGCACCCCCCCAGCCCCCAGGACTCTTCGTCTTACCTCAGAGGCCAGGGGATGCTGCCAAAGTCGCCAGGAGGTGTGCCACATGCTGAAAGCCCGATGCCACCCGCCCACGGAGGCCGACGGGAAAGTGCACGGCCCAGGCATGCCCTTCCTGCCTTGACTCCTTGCAGAAGGGGGCGAAAAAGCCTGCACTCCTCAATGGAAGAGGGGCGGTAGTGGCACATTACTTTCTCCAAGAGCCTCTCTCCCCAGCAGAGCAGGGCGCGAGGCAAGGGAGGGGTGGCAGGCAGGCCAGTGGGGCGCTCTCATCAAGACGATGCCCCAGGCAACTGCCTAAGTTCTGTCCATGACGGTCCGGCCCTACTTACCAGTGGTGGTGTCACGCTTTTTTTAAAAAAATGCCAACTGGAGCAAGCAGTTCACAGGTTGACAAGTGGCACCTTAAGAACTGAAGATACAGTCACCTAGCCCAGTCAAATAAAGAGCTACTGTGAAGGCTCAAAACCACTCCCCATGAACTTCAACCACCACAATAACCACTGATAGGGAGGGGCTGTAGCTCATTGGTAGAGACCCTGTCTTGCATGCAGAAGGTCCCAGGTTCAGTCCCCGGCATCTGCAGTTAAAAAACGACCAGTTGGTAGATGATGTGAAGGACCTCTGCCTGAGACCCTGGAGAGTCACTGCCAGTCTGAGTAGACAAGGCTGACTTTGATGGACCAGTTGTCTGATTCAGAAAAAGGCAGCTTATGTGCATTAATGTAATCCAATCAAACACTAACCTCTTACTGTTCCTGGTAACTGAAAGGAAAGTTTGCCTGGTGATCATACTGATGTCGCTATACCCAGGATGCAATTCTGACATATGCCTACACAGCCATGCACATGAGCCCACACAACCATGCTTAGAGAGAGAGTGTGTGTGTGGTGTGAGCACATCAGTTTTTAAACTGGTAAAGGGATATCTGCCTTAGCCCAGGGTATCATTTAGGGAAGCGGAGATATCATCTGACTTGCACGTCAGAATGGGGTGGGGTGTGTGTGGAAAGTGCCATCAAGTCACAGCTGATTTATGGTGATCCCATTCAAGGGATCATCAAAGAGGAAGCACTTTACTTGTAATGGTTCTATTGCTGTGTTGTTTTTAAAATGTTTTAAACTGTTATTGGGTCTGGCACTGAGTGCCCTCTGTGGGCTGCCCTGAGCCCACGTGCGGGGAAGGCGGGATAAAAATATGAAGAAATAAATCAAGAGACGAACAAAGGTGGTTGGCCATTGCCTGCCTCTACACAAAGAACCTGGAATTCCCTGCTGGCCTCCCATCTGAATATGGACCAGGGCTGACCCTGCTTATCTTCTGAGATCTGACAAGATCAGACTAGCCTGGGTCATCCTAGTCAGGGCACATGTTAGACTGCATGTTGCGATTCCTGTGGAGCACCTGGTCAACTCACTTGTTCAACATACTGAATGACCATAAATGTAGTCACGTGGCATAAAAATGTAGTCACGTGGTATAAAAAAAACTGCACACAAGAGCGGGTCTTTGGACTTTGCTGAAAGTATTGATTCATTTAAAATATTTGTCTTGGGCCTCTCAGCAGTTCATTGCACATGGTTTCCAGGCAAAAGTATCCAGATAAATTGACCCACAAGTAAAATCAGGAATCCAGCTCTTAAAATCTTCACAGGTATTTAGGTTTTTCTTCTTTTTAAATCATCACCAGCTGATACAAAAATTCACAAAAGAACCAATAAGGACCATATATGAACTGGGAAAGCAACAAAATCAACTAAAATTTGATCATTCAAAATCAAACCTAGAGAAGAAACCAACAGTAACACAAGGTCTAGGATAGGAAAAAATGTTTTCTCCTTGCACTCTAAATTTACCACACTTGTTTTTAGGTGCAATGATGAGGAGAGATTTCTCCACTGTTGAGGTGCCACCACCGAGAAGGCCGCATCTCACTTCTGCAGCTGGATGCCCACCCAGCAAAGCTCCACTTGTGTATCTTGGTCAATGAGCATCTCTGTGTGGGATTAGCCCATTCCTGTAATTTGGCCCTTGGATGATTAGGGCAATGGAGGTAAGAACCAACACTTTGAACTGTGGCCTGAAGTGAAGCTCCAGTGATGTATGTGCAAGGCTGGTTGCTAGCACATGAGCAAGTGCAGGCTTTTGCCCCCCCCCCTCGATTGAAATCATGGGGAGTGGCAGAGCCTATCAGGGCCCAGCGCAGGAGCGCTGGCCTATCAGAGGCGACTGGCTGGCTGGATTAGAGGGCAGCGGCCATGCAGTGACCATTCCAGCCAAGGAAGAGCTCCCCGCCTGCCCACCTCTGTGTCAGACCATGTGGGATTAGCCAATTGCTGATTTTGGGGCTGAGCAGGAATTTTTGGGGCTCACTTGAATTGGCCGGATGGGAGCCTTTTTTCGCCTGCTTCACATGGTCAGGGGGGCAGGCTGTAAATAGGCCTGATAGCCTGGTTAGGCCCATTCTGGGTAGGCAGGAAAGCAAGAGCTGAGGGAGCTTTAGTTGTGCTGGCAAGCACCCCTAGATATCAGCGATAGGAGGGGTCCTCAACTGGGTACCTAGAGGCTTAGCAGTCCAGGATGCCCGGACAGGAGCCTCTTCGGGGTTGGGGGAGCATATGTTGAGCCTTAAGGCTTAGCAGTCGTGGGCTGGGGTGTGCTGCCACATCTCCTCTACTCATCTGACACACGGGCCGTGACGAGTGGGGTGTGGAAGGATTCTGAGCCTGGCTCTGAGCTGGGGTGGCATAAGGTAACCCACACTTAATTTGAAATAATTGAGGCAGATCAGCTTATGCATAAATAAATACCCAGTTTAACTCACCACTTGTGTGTGTGTTTCATTCCAGGGGTGAGTGGGCAATTGGCAATCCTGTTCTTCATGCATGATGTCAAAGGGGCTGGTCAAAAACGCCGTGCTCTCACTGCATCCCACTGCTGTCAGGATGGGTCCCCGGAGGGCAGAGTAGCCCTGCTGATCCCTGCTAGACCCCCTCTCCTGTCCGGCACCTGTCCGGTGTCCAATGACTTTGTTGCAGCAACCTGAGGATGTTTTCACCATTCTTCTCCGCATTAGGGTTGCCAGCCTTCAGGTAGAGTAAAACGTAGAAAAACACCATGTAACAAAACAAACCACACAATTCTGATATGCTACTATAACTTCATTCATTAATTAAATCATTTATATATCTAATAGCCAAGCTGCCCCCTCCGTGCGGATATCTAAATCCATGCAGGGGTGCACTTGGGGGGCAGGGAGATTATTCTGCACACATGGGGGAGTCCCCACATGTGCAGAAAAATTTTAAAAGTTTCAAAAAATATTCAGGGGGTATTTAAATCCCTTGAAAAGTTAAAGAGCGTTCCCTGTGAATGCTCTGGGAACTGCCGGGGGGAGCAGGGGCAGGGGGGGAGAGAGATTGGCAAGGCCTGCGGTTCTGCACCACGCGGGCCTTGCCAGGGCAAGCAGGGACAGGGGGGAGAAAGGTTGGCGAGGCCCACGCAGTGCAGAGCCACGGGCCTCGCTGGGGCAAGCCGGGGTGGGGGGGGAGAAAGGTTGGTGAGGCCTGCATGGTGCAGAGCCACAGGCTTCACCGGGGCAGGGGGGGGAGAAAAGTTGGTGAAGTCTGTGCAGCACGCAGGCCGCAGGCCTCACTGGGGCAAGCTGGGGTGGGGGGGAAGGTTGGCGAGGCCCATGTGGTGCAGAGCCATGAGCCTTGCTGGGGCAAGCCGGGGCAGGGGGCAGAGAAAGGTTGGCGAGGCCCGCGGCTCTGTGCCATGCAGGGCTCGCTGGGGCAACCGGAAGTGGGGGGAGGGGAAACCTTACCTTGGGCTGCTGCTCCACTGGTACTCCTTCTCTCCTCCCCCCCCCCCCACACGGGTCCCGCCTCTTGTGTACTTATAATATGCAGTAATGACCCTAGTGCAGTAATGGTGAACCTTTTAGAGACCGAGTGCCCAAACTGCAACCCAAAACTCACTTATTTATTGCAAAGTGCCAACACGGCAATTTAACCTGAATACTGAGGTTTTCGTTTTAGAAAAAACAACTCATATATTAACATCTTTTGTCTTAAAAGAAAAACACAATAACAGAGATTTAAATGATACAAACAACTTTTTATTGAAAGGTAAAAGTTTGCATTTGGCATGCTTTTGAACAATTAATGTGATTTTTGCTGTCCAATCTTGCGAACTCTGTGCTGGGGCGATGCCGTGTGTGCCCACAGAGAGGGCTCTGAGTGCCACCTCTGGCACGCGTGCCATAGGTTTGCCACCACTGTCCTAGTGTAACCTGATTATTATAGTGCACTAGCAACAATGGTATAAAGTACACAGATAAATGTAACAATGTTCAATCTTAAAGAAATGCCCAAAGTTGCAAAAAGGAATATGCAGACGAGGTTCAGTGTTGTGGCTATTTTGCCTTCAGAGATGAGATGCAGCAAACATCATGCAACATGCCACCCAGGCAAAAGTTGCGTGTTTCAAGGAATTCTTCTTCAGGCAAAGTAGTTCTCCTGGAACTAAATTACAAATACAATATAACAAAATATAGACATAGAAACTAATAAAAAAATTAAAAAATAGGGGGGGAGGGGAGCTAGCTTGCTGCACTTACCCAAAGTTCACAATACCACAATGCACAAGTCAAGAAATTCTATACGTGGAACTAACCAGAATAACTACTCTAATAAAAAACAGCTGCATAAATGATGCCAAGAGAATTAAAGGGACAGAACTTTAATCTACATATTCGTCTTCGCAACTCTGGACATTCCTTTAAGATTGAATAGTGTTACATTTATCTGTATGCTTTATACCACTGTTGCTAGTGCACTACAATAAGCAGGTTACACTAGGGTCTTTATTGCATGTTATAAGTACATGATTTAATTAATGAATGAAGTTATAGTAGCATATCAGAATTGTGTGCTTTGTTTGTTTTGTTAAATGGTGTTTTTCTACGTTTTACTCAACCTTCAGGTAGAGCCTGGAGGGGTCTCAGAATTACAGCTGATCCCAGATGACAAAAATCAAAGTTCCCCTGGAGAAAATGGCTGCTTTGGAGGGTGGACTCTATTACTATGTACTCTGCTGAAGTCCTTCCCCTCCTGAAACCCCACCCTCTCCAGGCTCTACCTCCAAATCTCCAGGAATTTCCCAATTATGCGTTGCAGTGGCAACCCTACTCTGCATCCATTTTGGCCTACAAAGCACCAGCTATGCCAGGAGCCATAAGGGCTCCAGCGGCAAATGCAATCAGGGGACAGTAACCACAGGCCCATAGCTATGGTAGGGCTTTGGGAAGAGCTCCACCCCTTTCTTAAATGTACAGTTTATCCTGTACACAAGAATTCATCCTGTAAATGCTTTTTTCAGTCATTTAAAAATATTTTTTTAAGGTGTGCACTCCTTTAAGCAGAGTGGGGTGCTATAGTTGACTAATTCCTGCACTGAGCAAGGGGGTTGGAGTTGGTAACCTCTAGGATCTCTTTTAACTCTGTGTCAAGAAACTGGTCTCCTTTAAGAGAGTTTTTCTGCCTACATGCTAGCTTTCTTGGCCCTAGAAGTCATCATCCCCACCTACCGGCTTGTCCTCAGAATTGTTGCTTAGGCTGGCAGAAGTGATTAACTTGCAGCCACTGAGAACTGCCATCTAAAGCAGTCAACAGCTTGCAATTCAGAGATCTATCCTGGTAACAGCTTTCTATTGGTTTTTCTTTCTACACTGAGAACTTCAGCCCCACCAGAAAAAAGAATTGCCCCACAAGCCACAAAATCCTGGCTACGGGCCTCCCACATGCACTGTTTGTGAGCAGTACGTTGCAGGAGGCAATCCAGTCTCTGCAGTCCTCCCCTGAAAGACTAGTGGAGTCCTGCTCCCTGGGGAGGAACAGTGTGACCCCCACCCAAACCACTTTTGAAAGCTGCTGCAACAGAGAGACAGCAATACCTCCGTAGGCTGGGCCAGGAAAGCAGCTTCGTCCATCCAGCGTTTTCTTGGACTGTCTCTAAAGGGGAAAGCCCCCAGAAACGACCATCACACAAGCACGCGTATTAATTATGGAGAAACATTTCATTCGGGGAACTTAAAACCACCGACACCCCCCTGCCCCCTTGCCCCATTCTACAAATTCATTAAAGGCCTCCTTTGGTGATCCTGATTGCGGCTGGAATTTAAATAATTCAGCTGTTCATTACTAAAACATGTCGAAGTAATTTGAAAATGTTTACATTTGATAAAACGCACCTTTTAAATTATGTATCGCTTCATATCATTTCAATAAACATTTGTTTTTTTTCTCTCCCCCCCCCCCCCTTGTGCTGCCACACAGCAGGAGTCTCATACAATGGAGTTTAATAATCAGGAAAGTTCACTCCTTTTCCATGCAAGGAGCTGATGGAAAGTGCCGGAACAGCTCCTTGTCCTTTTGGCTTTCCTTCTTTTGCACATTGCCTGTTTGTAATGCACAGCATGACCTTGGGCTGCATTTACCACCGAGGATGATTAGTGATGTGGAAACAGAGAATCAAATTTATAATCCTTCTGGCAGGAGGGATTTATAGAGGCTATTTAATCTTGTTTCTAGTTTAAGAACTCAGTCTGTTCCTAGCGGAGTGTTTGGAGAATCAGTTCATAGGTGAAACCCAGTTTAATGAGGCATTACTCATGAACAAGAAGAAAGCCTGTTTCGGAGAAGTGGGGACCAGGCCAAAGGAACAGCCGGAAATTGCAGGGAAGAAGAATGAGGCTTCTATTCAAATGTCTTTGATAGAATCTGCGGGGGGAAATTCCATTTGTATCAAAGCAAATACACAGTTACTCTATGCAGGGTTGCAGCCGTAGCAAAGCTGCACTTTGAAACTTACATACAAGTATTGGTCATCTCACACAACTGAAAACATGTCCAGCCCATAATCTAGATATTAGAAGGTGGCAATCATACCACCTTGCAAGCATCTCTTCTCCAAAGTAGAGATTTCCAGCTCCTTCAACCACTCCTCATATAACCTTTTAATATTTTTGACCCATTAACTTGTTAAGAAAATAAATTACTGGAAGCAGGCATACTTATTCAAGCCAAAATCAGCAATGGACCTGTGATATATGTAGGGTTGCCAAGTCTTTCCTGGCAACTGGTGGGGGATTGGGGGGGGGGCTCATCAGGATCAGGAGGGAGACCCAGGTGATGTCACTGGCAATGTGGCTACATAACTTCTTGCATGAACTGGAAGTGACATCATACTGTGACATTGTGGTGATGCTCTGGTATTTGGGCAAAAGCTCTATGGTAAAAATGGTTTGGCCAAATACCAAAACATCACCAACATGATGACATCACTTCCTGTGCACACCAGAAATGACATTGCCACATCACCAGCCATGTGTCTTCTCCTATTTGTTCCTGCCCAACAACTGAGATCACATGGAGACGCTCACTTGGTGGGTACATGAGAGGGGGCCTTTTCAGTGGCAGCCCCATGATTATGGAACAACCTCCCCAGGGAGGACCGCCTGGCCCCCTCACTGCCAGTCTTCAGGAAGCAGTTGAAGACAGTTTTATTTAGGACCACATTTGATTATTTTGGTGGCAGTCTTAAATTGCAGTTTTAAATTCTGGTTTTTATTTTATTTATATTGTAGGCCACCTTGAGTTCCGTAAGGTGGAAAGGCAACAAATGTGTTTTTAAATAAAAAAAATAAACTTTCTGGGATTTGAGGGCATAAGTGTGTGTATTGTACATAATGGAGATTATCTTTGTTCGTCTTTGGGGAGCTTGTTTGAGGCACAATTAAGCATCCTCTAACAGCAGTGCTCTGTTATTATCTTTAGCTGAAGGCCACAGGACTTGTTTCCACCCCTGGAAGTAATCTATATTCTTTAACTGTTGGAGGAATGATAGATTGGTAATTGTTGTTGATTGATTTCTAGGCAAAGCAAACAGCAATGCATTAGTTACATTATTAGATGAGACACTGATCTATGACTTTGACATTCTGGTAGGAGTTCAATACTTTCTTTAATTACATAATTACAGGCTTGATGACTTTGCTAACAGGAGTATTAGCCTGGTAAGCAATGTGTTACCTCGTGATTTTTCGAAAACTAGGTGTGTTGGAGGATTCAGGCATGCTGGTGCTCCAGTTTGCTTCACACAGCAAAAGAAGAATCTATGCTAGCAAAACAAAAGAAGGAAACCCCACATTCTGAAATATAGTGAGCAGTTATCAAACATTACACCTCAATATATGAGATGTACGGAAAAATTAATACCATGTCATAATTTGTGATGTTGACAAACTTTGAGTGGGGAGGGGCCTTGGCATGTAACCTTTCCTTGCTTGAAAAGTTTGCAGCACTTGCAAGTAGGAAACAGATGTCTTCAGCCTGGATCTAACTTTTTCTTTTCTTTCATTTCTGCATCGCTTTTCTGAAATAGGTCGAAGTTCACATGAATGTCATGGATGGTTAAAAAGTGAGGGGCAATCCTATGCACACAACTCTAAAGTCTTTGTGGCCAGTACTGCACATTGTTCAGGCATGTCTGGAAGAGGACTTAGGAGGGCCTGTGTCTTAGTGGAAGAGCCTCTGCTTTGTGTGCAGGATGTCCGAGGTTCAATCCCTGGCATCTCCAGGCAGTAGGCAATGTGAAATATTTCTGTGTTGTCGAAGGCTTTCACAGCCAGAGTTCATTAGTTGTTGTATATTTTCTGGGCCATGGTCTGGGCATTGTAGTACCTGATGTTTTGCCAGCAGCTGTGACTGGCATCCTCAGAGGTCTAAAACAGAGAGATGGAGTACTCTCTATGTCAATGTGAGAAGAAAAAATGGTAGGCGGGTAATTTATATCTACCCAGGAAGGTGTGGTAGGGCTGAGTCATTATTAGGTCTGCCAAGTCTGCCCGGGGTGCAGGGGATCCCCCGCTACAGGGGTCCCCAGTCTGCCGGCCCAGATTCGGCCAGCAGGGGGAACCCTGCCCCCGAAGTCATCCGGTCAGGATGACTGCCCCAGCATGATGATGTCACTGGAAGCGACATCATCACGTTGGGCACATTGCTGGGGCGACGCTCTAGAAATCGCCCAAAAATTCTATGGTACCATAAAGTTTTTGGGTGATTGCCAGAGTGTCACCCTGGCAATGTGCCCAACATGATGATATCACTTCCGGTGACATCATCGTGGTGTGTGCGCTTTGCACGCACACTGGGAAACTCCAGGAAAGAAGACGACTCCCCCCCCCGCCAGCGAACTGTGAGTACTTGCCAACCCTAGTCATTATCTTGTAGGAGTTTCCCAGGCTGTGACATGCTAATGGAGGAGCTTTTCAGGAGAGGTTCTTTTACATATGGATTGGCTGTTGAAATTCTAATCTTATCTGTAGTGCTGTTGTAAGATGTAGAGCCCATCTGATCAGTGATTTCTTTGATATATGGCAAAAACACTTTTCCTGTTTTTCCTCAGATGCTTGTTTTACCTTTGGTTTAATCGGTCTTCTTATTTCATTCTTGGAGTAGCCATTTGCTTGAAGTGCGTGGTTTAGATGATATAGTTCATTGTTGAGAAAGTGTGGTTCACATATCTGTCTTGCACGGTCTACTAGTGTTTTGGTTATGCCTCTTTTTTGCTGAGAGTGGTGATTGGAGTTTTTGTGTAAATAATGATCCATGTGAGTTGGTTTTCTGTAGACCTTGTGACCTAACTGAAGGTTAGCTTTGCGGATGACCATGATGTCTAGAAATGGGAATTTTCCCTCAATTTCTTTTTCCATGGTGAATTATATGTTCGGGTGGATGTTGTTGAGGTGCTCTAAAAACTCCATCCATTCTACCTCTCCATGGCTCCAAATGATAAAGGTATCATCTACATACCAGAACCAGACTGTAGGTTTGTGGGGTGCAGATTCTAAGCTGTTTTTTCAAAATGTTCCATGTAGAAGTTTGCTATAACTGGGCTGAGAGGGCTTCCCATGGCAACCCCATCCATCTCTTCATAGAATTCATTATCCCATTGGAAGTAACTGGTTGTCAAATAATGGTGGAATAAGGCTGTCCTCTGGAAAAACCTTTTACCGGAACCTTGATAAAAAGAGATGCCACATCAAAACTGTGTTAGACCTCTGAGGATGCCAATCACAGCTGCTGGCAAAACATCAGGGACTACAATGCCCAGACCATGTCCATACCACCCGGAAATTCTACAACAACTAATGAACTATATGGTCAGGGGCCTGCCTACTTGAGGGACCGCCTTTCCCCATATGTGCCCCAGAGGGCACTGAGGTCAAGCACCCAGCATCGCTTGACTATTCCCGGTCCGAGGGATGCGCGGCTGGCCTGTACCAGGGCTAGGGCTTTCTTGGTGGCGGCCCCATACTGGTGGAATGAGCTCCCGGACGACATCAGGGCCCTGCGGGATTTGTTACAGTTCCACAGGGCCTGCAAGATGGAGCTCTTCCGCCAGGCTTTCGAATAGGAGCCGCCACCGGGGAGATGGCAGGACAACATCGCCCTAGTTCCACAGGCCAAACCTTCTGTTGCTGCTACTCTCCAGGAGCATGTAGATGCCGCCAGTACGGCTATGTTAGTCGTTTTTTAATGTTGTGTATTTATGATTTTAAATTGTAAACCACTTCGGTGTTTATGTTTATGTTGTGAGCTGCCTTGAGCCAGTTCGCTGGAAAGGCGGGATAGAAATGCAATAAATAAATAAATAAATAAATAAATAAGAAAGATCCCTGCCTAAGATCCTGGAGAACAGCCTCCAGTCTGAGTAGACTGAGTAGACAACACAGACCTTGATGGATCAATAGACTCACCCTATGGCAAATTCATGTGTGATTTACTTTTTTCTCTGGTTTGTTGGAAAAATCAGCAACCAGTTTTGTTCCCAAGAAGTTTCCTTAAAAGAGAAGCTCTCTTGATCCAATGGTTAAGACAAGCTAGAACCAAAAAGGCTGCAAAGAAGCCACAAATGAGCCAAGAGAGTTGACTGCTGCCCAGATGGGCAGATTATTCCGAGATTTGTTTTTGAATCAAGGGCAAGAGTTGTGCGGATTGTCCTCACTGCATTTAGTATGGCAGTGGAGTGTTAGGGGTTTTTTTTAGTACTCCCAACTGTGTACTCAAAAGGATTTTTTTAACATATATTGTTTGCAATAATTAAATTTGATATCTGCAATAACATGATTATGTGTGGAATTACGAACCTTGTTAAAGCTAATGCTGATTATCTTCTCTAGTTGCAAAACTGGCTGCTGGCAAATAGATTCCAGCCTCATGTTGGCCACAGCTAATGCCTCACTATCTGTCACTGAGGACTGTGGACTGATGGGAAAACTATGCTAATGTCAGATTCAAGTCCAGTAGCACCTAAGAGACTAAAATTTTTCAGGGTATAAGCTTTTTAAAGTCAATGTTCCCTTTTTTCCCCTCTCCCTCAGATTCCAGAATTCAAGGGCATACAATGAATCTGATGGGTAGTAGATTCAGGATGGACAAAAGAAATCAAGATCTCCTGGGATTTCAACTGATCTCCACGCAACAGAGATCAGTTCCCCTGGAGAAAACGGCTGCTTTGAAAGGCAGACTATATGGCATTAAGACCTCCCCTCCCCAACCACCCCTCCCAAGACATTCCCCTCCAAAAAGTTTCAGGAATATCCCAATCAAGAGCTTGCAACCCTATCTATCAGTGGCTACTAGCCATGATGACTAAGGGGGACCTTCAAATTCAGAGGCAGTCAACCTCTGAATACCAGTGCCAGAAGACAATATCAGGTGAAGGTCTCAGCCTCTATTCCCTGCAGTTGGACCTCCAGAGGAACTGGTTGGCCACTATGTGAGACAGGATGCTGGACTAGATAGATCACTGGTCTGATCCAGCAGGGTTCTTCTGATGGTCTTATCAGGGGAAGGCTTTGGCCTCTATGCCCTGTTGTTGGCCCTCCAGAGGAACTGGTTGGCCACTGAGACATGATGCTGAACTAGATGTACCACTGGCCTGATCATGCAGGACTCTTTTTATATTTTTATCTTTGTCAGATGTACTGATCTTGTTGGTTCTTTGACCCCATGAGGCACTCATTTCATCCTGACCAATGGCAGGGGTTATAAAAAATGAGACCACTGAACTAAAGATGAAGAACATGTTTGACAGGTAAACGTACTGTCAGTTGAACTTCAGATTTGTTTGCCTAACTGCTGACCATCTTGGAGCAACTGATTAACCTCTGGACAGTAGCTGGGGTGTCTCACCAAGCTGGTTCCAAGTTTAGGAGATACCTGGACACAGACTGCCTATGGGTCCCCTCTCCTGACCATCACCAGGACCACTGCTCATGTTTTCCTTCTATCCCAAACAAACCACTGTGACATAAATATTTATATAATTTTTATCAATGTTTATATTTATATTATTTTTATTAATATTATTTTATATCAGACTTACAAGATTACAAGAATATACTCTCAATAAAAGTTTACTACAAGGAAAGTCCATACTCAGTGAGCACCCGGATATAAGCTCATTTCATCCACATCTTCCTCAGGAGTAGTCCTATTGTGTGGAAAGGTATCAGCCTCTTAATGCAGTTCAATGTTTGTTAAAAAGCAAACCAATGCTTTAACTTCTTCTTTACTTTCTGCATTTTAACCTGGAAGAAATCCATGGCATTTACAATAAAAGGCAACACTAAGCTGAATGGAATGTTCTTATTTTTGCAATCAACTAAGAATTTAAAAATTACCTACTGCCAAAGAGAGATTTTCTTGAAGACAAAAGGAGACAATCCCCTGCTATGTTAATCTTTCTCATGGGTCTATAAAAACCTGTAAAGAACTTTTTGAACTGTAAAGAACTTTTTGAAATAATAACTTTAGCAAACAGTGTTATTAAGAAATCAGGAAAGCTAAATTGAAGAGGGTTAATTACTTCCCCCACTTTTAACTCTTAATTTGTAATTTTATTTTTTGGTAAAAGCATGCATGTGTGAGAGTCATTTTGGTTGAGAAGATAATCTATTGTGAGAATGTTCCTGTATTTTCTTTAGAGGTTTATTTGCTATTGGATAAGATGCTGAGATATTCTGGAACTATTTGACCTTGGCTGCCATAATGATTTGAAAACATTCTGGAGCACCTTTTTTTTTTTGGCATGGGGAAAAGACACTAAACAGCTAAAAGTGAAAGTATCTGATTTGAAATTGCTTTCTCTCTCTTGCATCTTGGGTTCTTCTTCATAATGAATACCGGAAAGAATCCTGAAAAGAAGTGTTTATTAAGACCAGCCTGTCACATCAGGTATGATCCAGAAACTACTCGAACAAATGGGATGCAGGAGAATAAAACAGAAAATCTGGGAAACAAGACAGATGCCTTGGAGAGAATGGATAAGAGTTTTGGAAAACTCAAACAAGACACCAAAGTTGAGGTGAAAAACCTTGAAATAATAAAGGGCATCTCACAGAAGACATTGAGAAAACTAATGATAAAGTAGCGGTTGCAGAAAATATAATGGAAAAGACTGACAAAGAACTTGAAAGGCATTTGGATTTGTTAGCTCTTGTGGACTTGAGAGAAATGCAATATTATCTGGCACTGAATGATACCCAAGAAGAAATAGATGAAGATATCAGAAAGAGGATTACACTACTTTTGGCAATTTTTTTTTTTACAAAGGGAAGTGGTAGATATGGAATTTGTAGAAGATTCTAAAGACTAAATTTCTGCTGAAAACAGAGTCTGCTAGGTTTAATGGACAGTCATCTGAATTACAGCAATGGAATTTGATTATAGCAATGGAAAGTACCTAAGTAATGGAATGGAAGAGTTCCATAATACCTACAGTAGAAGAATAGCTGGAGAAGATGTTGGACTTTGTAGCTATGGTTAAATTTATAGCATTGGTTAGGGAAAAGATAACTACTTTGTTTTTCAGAGATTAGATAGACCTTTTGTATGAAATAGGATTTTGGCTTTTTAATAAGAAATTTGTTTAAGGGGAAATAAAAAGAGAGCTCTTGTTTTTTATATATAAGCAAGGGAAACATAGTAATCAAAATTATATTTAACACAGAGAAAATTGGAAGAAAATTTCCTTCCTTCCTTCCTTCTTCCTTCCTTCCTTCCTTTATGTTCTCTTTCCCTTTGCAGGTCCCTGTTCATCTTTCTTTGTGTATGTTTCTTAGTTTTAATTCTTTAATACAAATTAAAATTGCAAAAAAAAACCAAAACCAAAACAATGCTGGACACACCGAGGCTCAGCACTGCCTCCTCCCAAGGCAAACAGCGCAAAGTTTCAGTGTTTCCACTGGGAGAAGCACCCAGCCTGAGAGTGAAGCAGCTGCTTTTTTGTGCTTGGGCTGCCTTGATGCCATGTCCTCCAAGTCCAAACTGCGTGCATCACTGTTTGGGCTTGATAACATTGCCAGATGACCCTAAAAGTCCAGTATTTTAATTTAAATGTCTGGTATTTTTCAGTATTTTCCCCAGACAGCTGCTAAAAATACTGGACTGTTTGGGTCACTACCGGACACCTGGCAACTTTAATGTCTCAGTTTCATTTCTTTCTACCTTGAAAGCTGCTTTTGCATTTCTAACATCTGTTTACGCTACAGTTTTTTCATCCTGCAGTATTTCCAAACTGATTTTAAGCTGCTTCATGTTTTATTCTGTGTTGTGTCTTTATTTCCTAAAAATCTAGTACTAAAAACCACAGCCAGATGTGGCTATGACTCCTGTAAGGGCTATGACTCCTGAAAGGCATATGAAATGTACATGCTGAAAATAACCTTGGATATAAGGTGGACTGCAGTTAACAAGAACAACAAAAACGATTAAAAAAAGATTTTAAAAAGGTTTGTTTATGACCTGTGGCTGGTTGATTAATTTGCTTATTTGCTGTGAGACTCCTTCTTGGTGAGCAGTGAGGACGGGTCTGTGGTAGAGGTACAGGGATGCCCTTTGGGCCATGTGAAAATGTGCATACATAAAATACTGCAGATTGTGCTGTGCAGAACTGAACTCTTTGAACATGCAAAAAGTGGCATGATGAACACACCTGAGCTGCTCAGCAAAAACTTATGACCGGCAAGCACCTTTACACTTAACTGGAATATTTAAACCCCCAAGAGATGTTTGAGAATGCTAACTTCTAATTTGGAGAAACACAGACCTCTAATACATTAGATTTAGCAATTATACCTCACCACTCCATCTAGAAAATCCAAAGTGATTTACAACAGAATTAATTGTTTTTAAAAATATGAAATTTGAATATCAAATGAATATGTCATTAAGGAATGTAAACTTTAATTGGTTTATCTGTTAAAGTTATAGCTGGTTAATTCTAGGAGTCCAGTTCCAACTGGGGTGTCAAATTTTAATTGCTGGGTCTTCAAGGGTACATACATCTGTCTTTGAGGCTATTTTGGCTAGTGGAGTAAACTTGGGATAATTGCTCTGCTTTGAAGCTTTTCTGTGTCCCACAGAGGTTGTCTCTGCCTATTTAGGGATACCTGAGTGGCTTTAAATTCAGGTGTCATGATGCATGAGGCAAGCCTATTCCTCTCTCCCACCAATATTCTGTCATCTTTTTTTCTGTTTCCTGCCTTCTCCTCAAAGTCCATAAAACCTTCTAATAACTTAAGAAGGGCGCTGCTGTATCAGACCAGTGGTCCATCCAGCCCAGCATCCTGTCCCACACAGCGGCCAACCAGTTTCTTTGGAGACCCAGCAACGGGGCATAGAGACTGAGGCCTTTCCCTGATGATGGCTCCTGGCACTGGGATTCAGAGGCTGATTGCCTCTGAATGTGGAGGTTCCCCTCAGTCACCATGGCTAGTAGCCACTGATAGACCAACTCTCCATGAATCTGCCTAATCAACATTTTAGAGCCTGTGGCCATCACTACATCTTCTGGCAGCGAATCTCACATTGCTGTGTAAAGAAGTATTCCGGTCCCAATAGACTGCCAACCCATCCTTGGCTGTTCAACAGCCTTAAAAGTCAGCTACAAAATGGAACTAGATATTATCTGGAGACAGCATTTAAATGTCATAAGAAAATAAACCTAACAGTAAAAAAAAAATCATAACTAGTAGAAGAACGCAAGACCCCTTCAGCAAATGGTTCTCTGTGCTGTCTAGCAAAAGGGGTTCTCATTGATGGCATCCCCTAAAATGTACATCATTCCCAAAGTCCTTTCCAAGCCATTTCCAAGGATTTGGGGTTGTGGAAGGCTCAAAAGGCTAGGACAAAGAACCAAAAAGTTGCAGGAAGCTTGTGCCATGGTCCCCAAGATGCAACTGGAAATCTCTCTTGAACCTTCTGGTCTTCCTTTCTAGCAGACAGAAGTTTCCTGATGATGTGGAGAGGTGGCCACCTTTTGGAATTGGACCAACTCATGTTATAAGAACTGGGGCGGGGGAGATTCACTGCTTCGTTTGCACCCACTGCTTATCTTTTATGGTGATGTGGAGTGTTGGTCAGAGAACTGGACTAACGGGGGGCTTTTCTGCATGTTCCTTCCCCCTGCGTTGGTTCTGACTCCAAAACACTTCGGTTTATCCCCTGAATTCTGCATGCATTTTTCTGCCTTTAGTTTTTGCTTCTATTTTCCCCCCATTCCCCCCCCCCCCCAGTTCTTTTGAGACCACTTTTTCCCTGATCTTTTCCCCTTGAAGCTGGTTTTGAGTTGACTTTTTTCTTGTATGCAAGGTTTTTATTAGTTTTCTTTGTCCTGCCCACTCCCACCCACCTCCAGCCCTCTTTTTGATGATTGGACATCATCAAACCATTCCCTGTCCTCTTTCCTTTTTTAATATATATATATATATATATATACACACACACACACACACACAGACATAGTTTTTATATATATTATCTCCTTCTCTCTCAATATATATATATATATTTTGGGGGTGCTGTGAGACTACCAATGATGACAGCACCCTGCTTTGAAAATAAAACAATTCCACAACTGTGAAAATGCAGAGAGAGGGCAGACCTGGGGAAGAACTGTGCCCATACTGCTTCCAGTGCTTGTGGGTTGACTGCCAAGAAAAGGAGGAGTAAGTTGGGCATGTGGAGAAGCCCTAGCCTAAGAAGACCCAGGTTCAAATCTGCACTCAGCCATAAAACGTAGGTGAGTTCTGGGAAGTCATTCTGCCTCCGCCTGGGCCTCCTCCTACAGTGGCTGATAAATGGAAAGGGTGAGCCTTGCATGCCACCCTGAGCTGTCTGAAGGGAGGCCAGGATAAGATTCTGGTTGAATGTGCCATTCTGTCTGGCTGCCGTGCTCTAAGATTCAGACCTGCCAGAACATCTAGTTTTGTCCTGAAATTTCCTCATCCTGTATTGTGGCTTCTCTCTTGATACCAGTTTGAGGAAAACAATCTCCCCCTGTCCCTTTTTGAGGTACAGAATGCTGCTGACAAGCACCAGAATAGAGCATGCTAGAAAAATTGCATTACAACACAATGCAGCATGACGCTCATCCAACATGGCGTGGTCTCATTACTGGAGAAGAATTTAGAAACTGCTGTGTCAGTTCCAGAGAGGGTTCAAATCATTCAGCACAGAAGTCAACCTGCCACTTGGATATTTTTTGCTGCTGGCCTGTTCTTTCCTTTGAGAACTGTTGGTGTTCTCAGGGTTTACTGACAGCAGACCAAAAGCCATCGACACGTTGCCAGGGATTCTGCTGTTCACCGTGGCATTTGTGAATGGGGCTTTTTACTCTGCGTGCACTTCATTCGTCTCTAGAAACTGTGAGGACAGATTGAAGAGCCATGAAAACAGAAGATCACCTTCTTTTGCAGCATTAGGTCCATTTGAAGTCACTGGGAGATCTTAGGGCAGTCCTCTCACAGCCGAATCTGCCTCACAGGCAGGGCTCCGTTGGGGCCGGAGCGAGGCGGAGCGCCGCTCTGCCAGTGAAGACGCTGGGGGGCGGGCACATTACAAAGCCCCGCCCCCAGCAGGGCCGCCGCTGGGTCGGACCCCCTCCCACCCACCCCCGCTCAACGTACCCGAGCCGGCGGCAGGCCGCCGGCCGGGGGAAAAAACCCTCTCCCACTCCACACCCCCCGCGCAAAGAAACTCTCTCCCTCCCACCCACCCACCCCGCTCAGTGTCCCCGAGCCGGCGGCAGGCCGCCGGCCGGAGAAAGAAAAAACCTCCAACCCACCCCCGCTCAATGTCCCCGAGCTGGCGGCAGGCCGCCGGCTGGGGAAAAAATCCTTTCCCACCCCCCGCGTAAAGAAACTCCCTCCCTCCCACCCAGCCACCCCACTCAATGTCCCTGCGCCAGTGGCAAGCCGCCGGCCGGGGAAAAAATCCTTTCCCACCCCCCGCGTAAAGAAACTCCCTCCCACCCACCCAGCCACCCCACTCAATGTCCCCACGCCAGCGGCAAGCCGCCGGCCGGGGAAAGGATCCTTTCCCACCCCCACCCCCTGCAAAGAAACTCCCTCCCACCCACCCCACTCCATGTCCCCGTGCCGGCGGCAGGCCGCCGGCCGGGGAAAAAGTCCTTTCCCACCCCCGGCGTAAAGAAACTCCCTCCCACCCACCCAGCCACCCCACTCAATGTCCCCGCGCCAGTGGCAAGCCGCCGGCCGGGGAAAAAATCCTTTCCCACCCCCCGCGTAAAGAAACTCCCTCCCACCCACCCAGCCACCCCACTCAATGTCTCCACGCCAGCGGCAAGCCGCCGGCCGGGGAAAGGATCCTTTCCCGCCCCCCACCCCCGCGCAAAGAAACTCCCTCCCACCCACCCCACTCCATGTCCCTGCGCCGGCGGTAGGCCACCGGCTGGGGAAAAAATCCTTTCCCACCCCCCGCGTAAAGAAACTCCCTCCCTCCCACCCAGCCACCCCACTCAATGTCCCTGCGCCGCCGGCAAGCCGCCGGCCGGGGAAAGGATCCTTTCCCACCTCCCCCCGCAAAGAAACTCCCTCCCACCCACCCCACTCCATGCCCCCATGCCGGCGGCAGGCCGCCGGCCAGGGAAAAAGTCCTTTCCCACCCCCCGCGTAAAGAAACTCCCTCCCACCCACCCAGCCACCCCACTCAATGTCCCCGCGCCAGTGGCAAGCCGCTGGCCGGGGAAAAAATCCTTTCCCACCCCCCGCGTAAAGAAACTCCCTCCCACCCAGCCAGCCACCCCACTCAATGTCCCCGCGCCAGCGGCAAGCCGCCGGCCGGGGAAAGGATCCTTTCCCGCCCCCCACCCCCACGCAAAGAAACTCCCTCCCACCCACCCCACTCCATGTCCCCGCGCCGGCGGTAGGCCGCCGGCCGGGGAAAAAATCCTTTCCCCCCCCCACGCAAAGAAACTCCCACCCACCCACCCCACTCACCCCACTCAATGTCCCCGTGCCGGCGGCAAGCCGCTGGCCGGGGAAAAAACCCTCCCCCCCCGTGCAAAAAAACCTCCTCCCTCCCACCCACCCACCCACCTCGCTCGCTCAGTCCCTGAGCTGCCGGCCGGGGAAAAAATCCTTTCCCACCCCCCCACGCAAAGAAACTCCCTCCCTCCCATCCACCCCACCCCACCCCAACCCACTCAAATCCTTTCCCACCCCCCACACAAAGAAACTCCCTCCTTCCCACTCACCCCACTCAATGTCTCTCTCTCTCTCTCCCCCACCTACCTACCTACCTACCTTCCTGTTCCTTCCCTCCTTCATTCCTTCCTTTTCTTCTCTCTCTCTGTCCCCCACCTACTCACCTACCTTCCTCTTCCTTCCTTCCTTCCTTCCTTCCTTCCTTCCTTCCTTCCTTCCTTCCTTCCTTCCTTCCTTCCTTCCTTTCTTCCTTCCTTCCTTCCTTCCTTCCTTCCTTCCTTTCTTTCTTTCTTCTCTCTCTCCCCCACCTACCTACCTTCCTTCCTGTTCCTTTCGTTCCTTCCCCCCTTCCTTCCTCCCTCCCTTCCTCCCTCCCTTCCTTTCTTCCTTCTAACACACTTCCAGTGATGTCAGGGGTGTGTGGCCTTCTGACACTTCTGGTGACATCAGGGGGTGTGGCATATGCAAATGAGTTATGCTAATGAGCTCCTGCACCTCTTTTTTTATGAAAGGACCCCTGCTCACAGGGTTGTTGTGAAAATAAAATGGGAACCAACCACTCTGCTTCTTCTCTCCATATGCCATAGCAGAGTTCAGCAAAGTAGATAGAATCATAAAATCATGGAATTTGGAAAGGGCCATACAGGCCACCCAGTCCAACCCCCTGCTCAATGCAGGATCAGCCTAGAGCATCCCTGACAAGGGTTTATCAAGCTGCTGCCCAAAGACTGCCAGGGAGGGGGAGCTCACCACATCCCCAGGCAGCCGATTCCACTGTGGCACAACTCCTACTGTAAAAAAGTTTCCCCTAAGATCCAGCCGGTACCTTCCCGCCCTTAATTTAAACCCATTCTTGCGAGTCCTCTCCTCTGCTGCCAACAGGAACAGCTCCCTGCCCTCCTCTAAGTGACAGCCCTTCAAATACTTCAAGAGAGCAATCCTGTCCCCTCCTCAACCTCCTATTCTCCAGACTGAACATTCCCAAGTCTTTCAGCTTTTCTTCACAGAGCTTGGTCTCCAGGCCCCTGATCATCCTTGTTGCTCTCTTCTGCACGCACTCCATTCTATCCACAACCTTTTTGAAGTGAGGTCTCCAGAACTGCATACAATATTCCAGGTGCAGCCTGACCAATGCAGTGTACAGCGGGATTATGATATCTTGAATGAATGAATGAAATGATTTTCCATAATAGATTTACTCTCAAAGGTACATACTAGGGATGGGCATGAACCAGTAAAATACGGTTTGGTTTGTGGTTTGTTGTATGCACAGTTCATGAACCACTGATGGTTTATAAGATTATGCATGGGATAGAGCAGGTAGAGAAAGAGGTATTTTTCTCCCTTTCTCACAAGACAAGAACTCGTGGGCACTCCACGAAATTGCTGAGCAGTCGGGTTAGAACAGATAAAAGGAAGTCCTTCTTCACCCAAAGAGTGATTAACACGTGGAATTCACTGCCAAAAGAGGTAGTGGTGGCTATAAGCATGGATGGCTTCAAGAGGGAATTAGATAAACACAAGTGGAGAACCACAAGAAACTTGCGGGATGGTTATCCCATTCCTTACACCTTTGCTTCCTCCCTTCTCCCCCTACCTCTCTCACGCTTTCTCCCTTCTGCCCCCCCCTTTATACTCTCTCTCTCTCTTCCTCTCTCTTTCTGCCTCCCACTTCAAATCCCAGACTCCCCAGGCTCCACCTCTCAAATGTCCAGGAATTCCCAACCTGGAGTTGGCAGCCCTATTTCCTTCCCACCCAACAGCCAACCTACCTTTATCTGTCTTCAGCTTTTCATCTCCACCCCCCTCCCCCGCAGCCTCTACCTAGGAAAATTACAGTCTTTCTCCACAGTGGGGACTAAAGCAGCTTACATTATCCTCTCCTCCTTATTGTCTGCACAACAACACTGTGAGGTTGGCTAGGCTGAAAGTATGTGACTGGTCCAAAATCTCCCAGTCAGCTTCCACTGCAAGATGGGGATCTGAACCTGGGTCTCGCAGATCCCAATCTGAAGCTCTGTTACATCACAATGGCTTTCATAGGGTGGCTGCTGATGAATAGTAGCAATGCAGCTGAGCCTAATTAAGTCATGCAAATCAGGTGGTATCAAGTCACACAGAGGGTGCTGCCTAGGGATGCCAGCCTCCAGGTGGGACCTGGGGATCCCCTGGAATTACTGCTCATCTCCAGACTACAGAGATAACTTTCCATGGAGAAAATGGATGCTTTGGAGGGTGGAGTTTATGGCATTGTACCTCACTGAAATCCCTGTCCTCCCCAGGCAGCACCCCCAAATCTCCAGGAGTTTCCCAGCCTGGATCTAGACCTGCTGTTGGTGGCCGGGGGGAGGAGGTATTTGGAAACCCTAGACTGCTGCCAGTAAAAACCCTGCCTTTTGCTGACAGAAACAGTTAGAACCCTCCCCCCCCTCTCCTCACAGTTGACGCCTGGAGCTGATGCCATTTCAAAAGGTATTGGGGGAATTCAACGGGCCCTGAAGATTTTTTTTAACTTTTCAGATTTTTCTGAAGGAAGGGGCCTGACTATTTAGGAAAAGCTGTTTGGGGAGAGTGAGCTCTCTTTTGGCAGATATAAGCATCCACACAGGAAAAAAACCTCTCAGAATTAGAATATAGACAAGAAGGGGGGAACCACGATACTCGTGGGGGGGAGAAGCTGTCAGCCACTTGGGCCCAGCACTTCTCCCTCCCGCGACCCCTGGCTCTTCCTCGGGCCTGAGTGGCTATCAGCCACTCAGGCCCAGTGCTTCTCCTCCCGCCCCCCCCCCCATGCCCCACTGAGCTGCCTCCCACCCACCCCCATTCTGGAGACGGTGGCATGGTGAGGCCCGAGGCCTGCCAAGCTGCCTCCCACCCCCTCTCCCGTTACAGAGATGCTGGCACAGGGAGGCCCGAGGCCTGCCGAGCCTCCTCCCACCCCCTCCGCAACAGTGGCCAAAGCGTTCTACACACATGCTCAGAGAACGCTTTAACTTTTCGGGAGATTTTTCTGCACATGGGGGGAGTGCCCCCCGTGTGCAGGGAAATTTCTCTGCCCCCCAGGTGTCCCCCCACGTGAATTTAGGTATCCACACATGGGGGGGCGCCTTTGAAATTAGTATATAGACAAGTGAAGACCTGCAAGAAACTTGCAGGATGGTTATCCCATTCATCACACCTTTGCTTCCTCCTTTCTCCCCCACACAATGTGCCCAGCACAATGACTTCACCTCCGAGTGATGTCATTGCATTAGACATATCTGGCACACACTCTTTGGGGACAGGGCTTGGGGGGGGACACCAAAATCAGGGGAATCCCCTGGGGGCCCAAAATCAGGGGAAACCCTGCACCCATTAGGGGAATGGAAACCCTACATAATACTTAAACAACCATGTGGGCCACACAGCTAGGGATGCCAGCCTCCAGGTGGGACCTGGGGATCCCCTGGAGTTACTGCTCATCTCCAGACTACAGAGATAACTTTCCATGGAGAAAATGGATGCTTTGGAGGGTGGAGTTTATGGCATTGTACCTCACTGAGGTCCCTGTCCTCCCCAGGCTCCACCCCCAAATCTCCAGGAGTTTCCCAGCCTGGATCTGGATCCACTGGTGGTGGCCGGGGGGGGGCGGGGTACTTGGCAACCCTAGACTGCTGCCAGTAAAAACCTTTCCTTTTACTGACAGAAACCGTTAGAACTCCCCCCCCCTCCCCTGAACGTTCTAATCTCCTCACAGTTGATGCCTGGAGCTGATGCCATTTCAAAAGGTATTGGGGGAATTCAACGATCCCTGAAGTTTTTTTTTTAACTTTTTGGATTTTTCTGCAGACCGAGAAAGGGGCCTGACTATGTAGGAAAAGCTTTTGGGGGAGAGTGAGCTCTCTTTTGGCAGAAATAAGCATCCACACAGAAAAAAAACCTCTTGGAATTAGAATATAGACAAGAAGGGGGGGACCCGCAATACTCGTGGGGGGGAGAAGCTGTCAGCCACTTGGGCTGACACAGCTCACAGCTCCTCACCCCCCTCTTCTGCCCAGCCTGAGTGGCTGTCAGCCACTTGGGCCAGTGCTCCTCTCCCCCCCCCCACTCTTCTGCCCAGCCCAAGTAGCTGTCAGCTACTTGGGTCGATGCTCCTCCCCCTCCCACTCCCTCCCCCATTGCAGAGATGGCAGCATGGCGAGGCCTGCTGTGCCACCTCCCACCCCCTCTGATCCCCTCCCCCATTCACTGGATGGCAGAGTGGCGAGAGAACGCTGTTTATTTTTTATTTTTTTATTTTTTAAAACTTTTTTGATTTTTCTGCACACGAGGGGAGTGCCCCCCGTGTGCATGGAAATCTTCCTGCCCCCCAAGTGCCCCCCGCACAGATTTAGGTATCCGCACGTGGGGGGTGCCTTCAGAATTAGTATATAGATATGAAGCAGAGGTCCATCAGTGCCTATTAGCCACAAGGTATAGATAGGAACTATGAGACAAGTGATGCTCTGTATTCTTGGTGTGGGGGAGCAACAGTGGAAGAGCTTCTAGTGTCCTGGCCCCACTGGTGGACCTCCTGAGGGCACCTGCTATTTTTGGCCGCTGTGTGACAGAGTGTTGGACTGGATGGGCCATTGGCCTGATCCAACTTTGGCTTCTCTTATGTTCTTATATTATGAATTTTTTGATGCTAGATGAACTGGCTCAGTTTGTAAGGTGCGTGATACAGTAGAATGCCCTCCCCATGTGCTATAAATATCAAACCTGCAGAGGATCTCTGGCTTACTCTTCTTCACCTGCCCTCCAAGATTGGTGAGGACTGGATTTCTGGGGTCCAAGTTACGCCCCTCCAAAGGTAACCTCAGGAAAGTGCTTTCTGGGGAAATGACAGGTGTAGGTTCAGGAGTGTATAGAATGGATCCTGTGCAAGCTAGAGACACCACACTCTCAGGGCATTTCTGGCTGACTGTCCTCTACATGTCCTCCAAGTTTGGTGAGGATTGAATTTATGGGGTCTGAGTTACAGCCCCTTAAAGAAAGTGCCCCATTCTCCATTGTTTCCAAAGGAGGGGGAAAATAGCAAAAAAAAGCAAGGGCAACGGAAGCCCAGCAGAACAGAATCAAAATCCCAGAGAATCTCTGCAGTAGAAAATGAAGGTGGGGGGGTGGCATTTTTGCCAGCCCAGCAGTACCAGTGCCATTGTGGCACTGCAAACCCAACAGGATTAAGGCCAAGCCAGGAAAGTGCTTTTGGGGGAAATGTCAGGCGCAGGTTCAAAAGTACATAGAGTGGACCCCCTGCAAGCCACACACACCAGACACATAGGGAACCTCATCCTGCCGCCTGCTCCTCTGCAGTCTCTCCAAGTTGGGGGTGGATTACATTTCTGGGGCCCCAGTTACAGAACCCCCCCCCCAAAAAAAAATGGTCTCCCACCCCAATGCTCTCTCTGGAAAAGACAGCTGAAGTTACAGGAGTCTATGGGATGGCTCAGGAACAAGCCAGTGACACCAAACCCACAGGGGAACTTCACCTGGGCAGGACCCCCCTGTCAAACACTGGAAGCCAGGTAAGCATCTCCCCTATGCTCAAAGCCCCCCCCCCAAGTCTCCAAAGGCAGCTTCTGAAGGACAGAAAGGCAGGCATCCTCCTGAGTCCCAGCAGGGGCTCCCCAGAGCAACCCCACGGCAGCTTGGCAGGCCCCCTGGCCACCCCACAGGAGCAAGGGAAGCTGAGGAGTGGCTCTGGAAGCCAGCTCTCAGGATTGCTCCCACCAGGACTACAAAACATGGTTAATGTATTACAAAGCGTTCAAAGCCACTCCTCTGCAATCTCTCCCCATTGGGGATGGATTTCATTCATCCCCTCCCACCCCTCCTGAATGGGAACACCTCTGTGAGCCATGAGGGTGAAATGGGTGCAAAGGCTGCTCATTGTGTGTGGGCTGGAAGAAGCTGGCATGCCACAGGCCTCCATCCCTATGCACCAAACCCATCCTGCTAGCCCACAGGAGCCCGGCCCTAGCAGGGCATCACTGGGGCCTCAGAGCCTCCTGCTCTGCTCCAGGGGTTTCCCACCGAGGCAACAGAGTTGTCAGCACTGCCCAGAGACTCCAGCAGTGTCCTTCTCAGTCCTGGCTCTAGAGCTTGGAACTCCCGCCCCAGGGAGATTCTGTGCCCTTCTATCACTAGTAGAAGAGAAGAAGAAGAAGAGAAGAGTTTGGATTGATATCCCGTCAATCACTCACTTGGAGTCTCAGAGCGGCTTACAAACTCCTTCCCCTTCCCCTCCCCACAAGAGACACCCTCTGAGGTAGGTGGGGCTGAGAGAGCTCTTTCCCAAGCTGTCCTTGAGGGAACAGTTGGTACAGAGCTATGGCTTGCCCAAGGTCATCCAGCCAGGTGCAAGTGGAGGAGTGGGGAATCAAACCCGGTTCTCCCAGATTAGAGTCCGCGCACTTCTTTGTTTTGTTTGATGTACCCCACTAACTAAAGACTTCTTTGTTTTGTTTGATGTACCCCACTAACAGTTAACAGTCCTCTTCCCTAGTTATCTTACGTGTCTTTGTGAGTCTATGTAAAGATACTTTGTGGAAGACCATTGTTAATACGACGAGATAGTGCTTACCACAAGTCTCTCACTCTCTTTCTGTCTCTCTCTGTGTATCTAGATGACAGAACCAGGTTGGAAGGAGTTAATGGTGTTGGGTTTCCCCTTCTTAGACACCACCTAGCCCGGCCCGGAGGTCAGGGCTAAGCAGCTTTTGGACCAGATCAGTGTTGAGAAGCCTTCAGACGATGCACCTGAATCAACCCGCTGCTAATATTTTCAGGGCTGAAAGGGATGTAGGTATCCTTTTGTTATCATCTGTTTTATGTTTGTAACTTGTATAAAATAAAACTGCTTCTCCTTCTACCAGTAGTTTGGTCATTGCTTCTTGAAATCCTTAAAAGAACCATTTACCAAATTAAATATATAAAATAACATGGAGCTCATGGACAGCTGCTAAAATAGCTCTTGCAGCCAACCGGAAGAAAAAAAAATCACACCCGCCCACACCCATCTGTCCCTGAATTCTTGAACCCAGTTGGGGGATTAGCTTTGTCGACAAAAGGAACTTATCACTATATAAATCAGAGACGTGACCGTGGACTTAAAATATATTTGTGGAAAGATGAACATTATTGGATTTTGGAACACTAATGTGAATGACGGGATGAACTTTTCAAGTTTTGGAAACAGGCCTTTGGGCTTTTCGGCATTCTGATTTTTGTCACTCATTTGTCCCTATTGCCTCAGGGTCATCACCCCACCCCACCCCAAGTGTTTTGCTCTCTCTAGTAGTCCCAGAGGGAGCAAAACACATGTGGAAAAGGAGGGGGGACCCAAAGCAATAGGGACAAATGAGTGGCAAAAATGAGAATGCGGAAGAGCCCTTTGTTGATTTTAGGTCCAATCTGCATTTGCTATGTAAAGCTCTTCCATACTGCTGTGACACCCGGCTTCTCATTTGGCTCAGTATAAAGCTCTCTTCTGTCTGCATCAGGATGCATTTAGGGAGAGCACATGAGAGAGAGGGGGGAGGAGTGGCCTCCCAGCGGTGGCAGCAGGGTGCTGTGCTGCAGGGAGGAAATGGCACTTGTGACCGCCCCCCCCCCACAGAAAGTAAAAGGGGGTGACCTGGCAGAGCGGGAGGCAGAGAAGAGGCAGGAAAGATGGAATGAGCTGGGTAAAAAACACAAAACACCCAGCAGCTGCCAGGTAGGGCGTTCTGGAGACTGCCCCAGGAAATAACAAATGGTTCAGGGGTGGGCATGCTTCCAGGCCCCCCCCCCCCCATGATTGCAAAAAAATGTTCCCTGGCTGCTGTTAAATGCAGATGACTGGATTTTCAGCTAACTTGTTTCTTTTGTGACAATTTGTGTATCTTCTTAGAAAAGAGTGGGGGATTCAGCTCCAGTTGTCTTCTTTTCGCTCAGAGCGGCTCGACGGTGGGGAGGAGCAGTTGTACTACCTTAAAACTACATTCAGATAAGGTGGTGAGACGCTGTAGTGACATTGGAGTCACCACTAGATGGCCACAAAATGATGCAGACAGCCGATGCTGAGATGAAACGATAGGAGAGTGGATGTGGCATCAAATGTAGACAGAAATTTGTGAGACGATGTGAGATCATTTGCACAACAGTGGGAAATACCAATGCAGATTGGACCTTAGAGAGCTAGCTGATGTGGGATATGGATTTTGTGAGGCTGGTGAAGAACAGCCATGCATCATGGCCTGATAGGTGCTTGTCTTGTGTTTTGCAGTCCCAAGAAGTGGGAGGGACCGGTTTATTAACTGAACACATATGGCCCAGTGGTTTCTAATTACCATGCCGGTCCCTGTTTTCAAATAAATTACTGTCCCTATTCTGCCTTCTTGGTAATTGTTGGAGATATTTTGAAGATGCTTCTTTTTTAAAAAAAGTGTTAGGATACAAGCACTGGAATCCTGTAGCTTCCTTTCTATTCACCTATAACCGTTTATCTAGATACCACATTGATAAATAACATTTGATACCATGTTTTGCAGTCTGGGGAAAGGAAGGCAGGCATGCTATTGCTGAGAGACTCGGGGAAGTGCAGGGGGGCATGGTTAAATGCCTTTCTCTCCCTCCCCCAGATCGGGGAGGGAAAGAAAGGCAGTTTCAATGTGCCTCGGTTCCCTGTCTGCCCTTTTCCAGCTGCAACATGTCAGCTAGAGAAGGGAAGGCAGAGAGAGGCTTTTCCCTGTCAATTTCACTCTCAGTTGACTGTGGAGGAGTGAAATCGACAAGGTGTCTTGTCACTGGGCTCCCCAGAGGGAAAGAGGCATTTTAACATGCCACTTTTCCCTCTTATGTGTAAGGTGGGGAGGGCAGTGTGCTCTGTAGCCATGCATGCCAGAGGTTTTGGGTTGTAAGTGTGGCCAACTCAGGAACCAGCTGGAACTTCTTCTGTGTGTTCCTGCCCAAAAATAGCTCTGACCACATCTATTGTACAATGCAGCATTCTACTCAACCTTCTGAAGTTAAAAAAAACCCTCTTAGAACAACTAGTTTCAGAAAATAAGGTAAGATAAATTCCAGAGAACAGCATAGAGAAGGCATGAAAAAAGGCCCTCAGCAACAGTCAGTGAGTAAACAGTAGGGTTGCCAACCTCCAGGTGGGGTCTGGAGATCTCCTGAAATTATAACTCATCTCCAGACTGCAGAGATCAGCTGCCTGGGAAAAAAATTAATACTTTGGAAGGTGGAGTCTATGGCAATATAAACTGCTGAGGTCTGCTCTTAAAACAGCATATGTTAAATTTACTTTTGAGTAAAGAAGTAGGGGGGAAAATACAGTATAATAAATTATACTTTTTTGAGAATGCTAACAAACCCACAAGATGGTTGGCGTATAGATTAAAAAAAGAGGAAGCCAAAAAAATTCATAATATCATTAAAAGATGAAAACAGGGAAAATAAATTTCTCCAATCTGAGTTAAAAAAGATAGCAGAGGAGTATTTTAGTAAGCTATATAAGCAAAGTAATGAAAATAAAGAACAGATTAATTCTTATTTGACAGAAAAATTAAATACAGGTAAATTCTCAGAGGAACATAGGAGAAGACTAAGTGAACCTATTACTATATGCGAGATTGTTGAAGCTATTAAAGGACAAAAAAATAAAATCGCCAGGTCCAGATGGGATCCCAGGTGAATTCTATCAGGTTTTTGAGGGACAAATCTCGGAAACCTATAAAGACCTTTTAAAGCATATAGGGAACACGAAGATAACTCCAGAGTTTTGGACGACCGCGCTAATTACTTTAATCCCAAAAGATAAGGAGAAATTAGATTTAATTGATGACTATAGACTGATTTCATTATTAAATGCGGATTATAAGATTTTCACCAATATTCTGGCTGAAAGATTTAAAAAAAGTATTAAATCAAATAATTAATAAAGACCAAGTCGGTTTTCTCCCTAAAAGACAACAGAGGGAAAATATAAGAACTTTAATCAATGTTTTGGAGTCTTACAAGGCCCATCCAGAAAAAGCAGTTGCATTGATGTTTATGGATGCAGAAAAGGCCTTCGATAATCTATTTTGGGAATTTTTATTAGCAAAATTAAGGACATTTGAGCCAGGAGAAAACTTTGAGGCAATGATAGAAGCTATATATAATAAACAGTCAGCAAGAATAAGGATAAATATATCCCAAAAATTTCCTATAGAAAAAGGCACAAGACAAGGATGTCCTTTGTCGCCTCTACTTTTTATATTTGCCTTAGAATCCTTATGTGATCAGGTTAGAAAAGATGGTTTAATCAAAGGGCTCAAGTGCAAGGGTCAAGAATATAAGGTATGTGCGTATGCTGACGATTTAATGTATATTATGGAAGACCCAACAGAATCGTTAACCAGACTCTTGGAAGTAATTAAAGATTATGGAAAAGTTACAGGCTTAAAGATTAATTTATTAAAAACCAAACTTCTGGTGAAAAATTGTTTAGATCAAATGAAAAATAAAATTCAAAACATTTCAGGGATAGAAATAGTTAAAAAGATTAAATATCTAGGGGTATTTTTCACAAATAAATCTAGCTCCTTAATTGAAGATAACTATAATGTTCTTTTAAAACAAATTAAAGAAGACTTAAATAAATGGAAAGACTTGAATCTGTCTTGGTTGGGTAAAGTGGTGGCAATTAAAATGAATGTATTGCCTAAATTTTTATTTTTAGCACAAACGATTCCATTATTAAAAGAGAAGGCTCCCTTTTATAAAGAAATTAATGATTTAACCAGAAAAATTATATGGTTTCCGAAGAAACCCCGAGTTAAGTGGAAATTACTTCAAGATCAAAAAGAGCGAGGAGGAATAGGTTTACCAAATTGGGAACTATATGGTAAAGCGGCCATCATGGTTTGGATAAGGGAATGGGTGATGTTAAATAACTCTAGAGTACTGGCATTGGAAGGCCATTACCTGTATATGGGCTGGCACGCCTATATCTGGTACGAGAAACATAAAATTCACTCGAACTTTAGTTTGCACAAACTGAGATTGATGAAAACATGGTTAGAAATTAAAAGCAAATCCTATATAAAAATTCCAGGGTGGGTATCACCACTAGAGGCATTTACTAAACCCTCACTTGTTAATATAAAGAATTTGGTGAGTTATGATAAATTATTAGATAATAAAGGAAATATTAAAAAAATGAATTACAATTAAGGGAAGAATGGGGGTTGCAACTGTCTTGGTGGTAAAATATACAGTTACGGACTAGATACCAAAAGGATATGAAAATAGGCTTCAATAAGAAACCTAATGGACTTGATGCAATTTGGTTGATTAACAATAACAAATTAATTAATAAATTATATAAATTTTTGTTAATCCAAGAGATGCAAGAAGAAATAATTAAACCAACTATGGTTCAGTGGATGAGGGACTTAGGAGGTAACGTAGAGTTAGATAGATGGGCCAAAATATGGAAATCAGTTAAATTTTTGAAGGTTATAAACTATAAAGAGAACATATATAAAATGTTTTATCGCTGGCACTGGTCTCCAGACAGATTGCATAAATGTTACAAAAGTCTTTCAGATAAATGCTGGGTATGTAAGAATAATATAGGTACCTTTTTCCACATGTGGTGGAGATGTAAAAATGTTCAAGGATATTGGTCAATGGTTAAAATAATGATTTTGGAAATTATGGAACTAGATTTACCTTCGGATCCTGCAATATTTTTACTAAATATGCTTCCGGATGGACTACAAAGAAAAGATCAAAAGCTTTTATCTTGTATATTAACTGCGGCGCGCATAATACGGGCAAAATTATGGAGTAGTTTATTATTTATAATACTAGGCCACCAACAAAAAACCTCAGGGACTAACGTCAAATTTTTTAATTCCTCGGTAAGTTGGCATTATTTACAGCCTCTCTCAATGTATTTTTGCTTGTTTAATCTACCATAAATTTTGTGGTTCAGAGAGAATAACAAATCTTGTTTGTCTTAGTAAACTTTGTATTGTAAAATAGATTTTTAAAAATAGGCCTGTTTTAAGTGTGATATCATGCCCTTTGACCATATATAAATACTACTGAGGGACTTACTACCACACTCTACTGTGAAATTGTATAAAACTTCCAGTTTTCAAGGCTGCTATGTTTTCACTATGGACCTCATTCTAACATGTTTGAAAAAGCATTCACCTTTTAAAAATATACACGTAATTTAACATTCTCAGATATTTTAAATATCTGTATTTTAACTCATTTACAATATTCAAAATTATGGAAATCGTCGGTGTTACCAGAAAAGAAAGATTTAATCAGCATCTTGTTGAACTGGGCTGAAATGGACTAATTGAGTTATCTTTTGAACCCGGATGCTAACTTGGACTCGCTGGAGGTTTGGTCCAAACTTTATGCTTGGTTGGACTGAGTTAAAGGCTCTTTGTATATATATACTTTGTATTTATTGTTATTGTGGTTGTAATTGATAAAAATTCAATTAAAATATTAACAAAAATAAGCTGTGGAGTCTTGTGAGCAAAAATTCTACTTTGTGAGCTACTGGCATTAAGGTTGCAAGTGAGCGATTTGGCTGCTGCATAATTAGTTTGCTCTGGAGCCCTCCTTCCTGAGCTAAGACAAAAAAGTGAGAGCCAGAGGCTAAAAAACTGTGAGCTAGCTCACACTAACTCAGCTTAGAGGGAACACTGGACCAAACCACCAAACGGCCACCACAGGAGGTGGAGCCACACATGGAGGAAACCATGGCCCCAGCCCCACTTTCTAAAAATACTTGGTGGGCCCCAGAAGAGGTGCCACTGGGTGCTATGCTGCTCACAAACAACCACATTAGGGACCCCTTCTCAATTAGTCCTCTACTGGCCTACCTATCTACTGTTGGAAGTATTACCCACTCTGAATTGATGGAACGAGTGGCTGTTGTTTCTAACTGACCTCTCTTTGAAATATCTTCCAACTCCCACCTTTCTGTTGCTTGAGACTTTGACTATAAATATATTGCCTGCAAAGGTACACTCCAGTGCATTTGATGAAGTGAGCTCTGACTCATGAAATCTCATGTTGGAACAAATGTTGTTAGTCTTTAAGGTGCTGATGGGCTTCTGCTTCATTTTGCTGCAGCAGAGGAACACGGCCACGCTCCTGGAGCGCAAAGCGATATAAATGTGCTTCACTTTGGCTGGAACATCTTCTTAGAGAACAGTTAACTTCCAACAAACTTGGCCAGATATATTAATTAATGAACAAATCCTTTGGAGGAACTGGACCATGTGAAAATGTTTCTTTCCCATGAAATATGTTCAGTGATTCAGTGAAATACTAGTTTGCAAGTGATAGTACAAAGAAATAAGTAAAGAAAAACAGTATTATTTTATTTTATTTTTCCATATCATAAATTGCATTGATATAACGAGAGTACAACACTGTTAACCATCATAATGAAAGCTGTATGACAACATGGCAATCAGGATATGCAAGTAAAGAGAGTTCCAGGTGGCCGGCTGTGTGGGTCTGAAGCAGCAGAACAAATCTAGAGTCCAGTGGGGGCACCTTGAAGATCGACTAAGGTTTATTCAAGGTAGGAGTTTTCGTGTGGGTGCACACTTTGTCAAATACTTTGGAATGGGAGGCTGAAAATCCCCAGTTTTAACCCATGGCTGGGGTGGTGTTTCATTGGAGGGGTGGGCGGGCAAATGTAAAGGTATCAGTCTTTGGCATCTTAGGCTGTGTTTCTGCTGGCATGCAAATCTGGGTCAACAGCTCTGTGCAGCCTGGGGAGAGGCTACAGTTGCCCTGACCTATATGGCCAGGCTAGCCCAATCTCATTGGTGCTTGGAAGCCAAGCAAGGTCAGCTCTGGTTAGAAGTTGGATGGGAGCCTGTCAACAAAGTCCTGGGCTGCTATGCAGAGGCAAGCAATGGCAAACCACCTCCGCTCCTCTGCCTTGACCTGGATGGCTCAGGCTAGTCTGATCTTGTCAGATCAAGGAAGCTGAGCAAGGCTGGCCCTGGTTGTCATTGTTGTTCTTGGTGGTGGTGGAGGAGGAGGGCTGCCAGACCCCCCAAACCTAACAACCTTATGGAGGAGGAGGAGGAGATTGGATTCATATCCCTCCCTTCACTTGGAGTCTCGGAGCGGCTTACAATCTCCTTCACTTCCTCTCTTCACCACAGACACCCTGTGCGGTAGGTGGGGCTGAGAGAGCTCTGAGAGAACTGCTCTTAAGAGAACAGCTCTGAGAGAACTATGACTGGATTAAGGCCACCCAGCTGGCTGCATGTGGAGGAGAAGTGGGGAATCAAACCCGGTTCTCCCAGATTAGAATCCACCACTCCTAACCACTCTTAACCACTACACCAAACTGGCTGGGAGACCACCAGGGAAGTCCAGGGTCACTACACAAAGACAGGCAATGACATGTCATCTATGACTTGATGGTTGTTCGCGCGTGCGCATGCGCGCAAACACACAGACACACACACACTACCATATTAGCTCTGGCCACGTAAATGTAATTGTTTTACATCCCAAACTATTTAGGGAGAATAATTTTCCATCTTGGAATGCTGCAAATACTGAACTATTTCTTCCAAAGTGGCTGCCATACCAAGTTTTTTAAGGTAATAATTGGAGAGATCAATAGTGTCCTTTATTTTCATGAATGCTGGCAACTTTTCCATCGATTATAGTGACGCTTTCCACCCAGCACCTGCTGCCTTTGCAGTTTCTGATTAATTCTCCAGCTATATCTCGGCTCATTCATATATTTCAATCTAACATGGTGACATGAGCTTTTGAGATGGTGCCAGCTGTTCCTGTTTTGCTTGGATGCTGTAATCTAAAGTGGCAACATGTATCCTGTTTTATACACCTTTTAGAGTTGTTGGGGATTCTTCTGGAACTGACAGCTGGATGAATAAGGAATTATTCTATCATGCCTGCAGCTGCAAAGTACTGAGATAAAAAATTAAAAATCTCAGAGTAACCCAATGAGGTTTTAGTAGCACATTTAGGCACCAACAAAGAAATCCCTAAGCACTTGAGTGACAATATTCAGAGCTGCAATAATACACGATCTTCCTTTGAGGATTAGAAATATTAGAAACTGACTATTAATTCATTTTTAATATTGCAAAGACTTGGGGGAGTCATTGTTGCACTGAGGTTCACCTCGTGGTGTTAAGTAAGGGAATACTACCCCTCACTGAGAGTCAGGCACCAACGAAAGAAAGATGAATCTGATAGGGTGGCCAAGCAGTGCCTGGCAACTGGTGGGGAGGTTGTGGGCAAGGACATGAGGGTGCTACAACACTGGCTGTGGCACTACATTGTGAGATTGTGCCAAGAGATGTAGTCCACAACGGGTCTCCTTAAACAGAAAGTCCTTTATTTGTAGAAAAGATCATGTTGGTCAAACACTTTTCCTGTTAGTAATGCCCAAGTATAGAAATAAAACTACAGTTATACTTGATATGAAATATGGCCCCTCTATCATCTACCAATCAATAGTGAGAATTATTGGCGCCCAAATATACTGGCCCACGGTTCCCAAGGAAAGCGCGGCAAACTAGGTTCTCAGGGAAGAACACTGTTGAGGGTTTTTGGAGAAAAGGTTCCCAAGGAAAACTGAGCAAAAGAATACATAACACCTGTGAATCTTGTAACACAAAACAGGAGGCTTTTCTGCTCAAGGCCGTTAGCCAGGGAAGAGCCAGCTAGAGATAAGAGAGAAGGAGAAGCAAAAGATTAATAAGCATGCACAAAAGCGAAGCAGGCAAGCAAGGCTCGCATTCCAAAGGTGGGAGTCCATTTACCGATGCTATCTCCCGGGCGGGACCTAGAAGAGTCGAAATAAGACTATAACGGAAAGCAATGTTAATAGGCCATCAAACTGGATGGTAACCGTAGGCATTGATACATATAATACTTTCAGCAACCTTATTGATGAGGCCGGTTAACCATAATAAGACAGTCAGCCACACATATGACAGTGTTAACTGACATACATCACCTCTTGGGAAATCCAGAAGTAAAGTAGAGTAGCTCTAGGAATCACTGAAAACTCTATGGTAAAAACCATAAAGTTTCCAGTAATTCCTTGTAGGGATAGGCACTAACTGGCTCACCAACTAAAGTTTTTGATGAATAATGGATGGTTCATGGTTTGTGAAGTGAAGTCTGTGGCAGGTCAACCAGCACAAACTTTCCACAAACTTGCAAGCTGTTTGTGGCAGTTTATGAATGGATACATTTCCAAACAGACTGTCACTGCTCAATCTAAATTTTTACTAAATTTCAAAGCAACAAGGGGGGGCAGAACTTGAAAGGTATGTAAATGAGCATCCGGGGGAGGTCCCCTGCAACTTTGGGGGAAGGGGAACCTCGTGATCTGCAGGGGCTTCCCATCCTGGCACATCCAAGCTGAAGACCTGAAAGTGGCCTCTTGCTCAGTGCTCAGAGGCAGGCAGGCCCCTTTAGCCTCTTGGGGAAGCTCCTGCTGGGCTGGTGTCCTGGGGGGGTGTGTCACAGCTGGCCAGGAGCTAGCTGAGCCAAGCGGCTGCCAGGCAAGCCCACACTCACTGTCATTGCCACCACGGTCTGGGTCCAACTCGAGCAGCTCTTGTGACACTGCTAGACAACAGGGGCCACCCAGCTCAACTCGCCCCAGGGCTGCTTCCATGTCCCACTCCACCCCGTTTTGGTCCCCTGATGAATCCCTTTACAGTCTTTACCTGTACAGCCAGAGATGGAAGACCTATTGTTTGTATGTATTTATTTAAAACATTTATTAATCACCTTTCTTCCTTATGGAACTCAAGGTGGCTTACAGCACGTGACGGTATCATGCTGTTCTAAATTCTAACTAAGTGATGGTAGATTTTCCCCCCACCCAGCCTGCACTGGAAACGATTGATGGGGACGGGATTATTTGAGCAAACATCCTCCCGGAGCATCATCCAAGCCCTGAGACGAGTCGGGGGCAGAATGCCTTCTATTTCCAGTATAAGATCAAACCAGCAATATCTGTCAGTGTGAAAGCAGCACCACCACCCCCCCCCCCGCCCCATGGTTCCCAGTTCTGATTTTCCACTCTTAACGACATCGGGACTGGGGACTGTGTCCATGAGGCAGGAATGGATGGGGCGGAGGGAGTGATCCCCAGCTGGTCTGCGGCACATCAGTTGTTTAGTCTCTAGAAGGACAATTATTTCCTATGGGAGGTAGACCTAGTCTCCAAATCTGGAGCTTCTACCGTCCATCGACACAGTAGCTCTTTAAAGTGTTGATGCAGCATGGAGCAGCTGGGGCTGGCTGCCTCCCTCCCTCCCTCTCTCTCTCTCTCTCCCTCCCTCCCAGAAGCCCCTGGATTAGGGTTGCCAACTCAGAATTGGGGGTGGAGCCTGGTGAAGGCAGGGGAGGGGCAGGGGAGCGTCCTCAGTGGGCCATAATGCCATAGAATCCTACCTCTGGAGCAGCCATTTTCTGCAGGGGAACTAATCCCTGTAATATGGGGCTCACTGTTAATTCCAGGAAATTCCCAGACCCCACCTGGAAGTTGGCAGCCCTACCATGGGTGGGGCTTCTATTTTTAGAACATTTGGATTAGCTTTGTTCTGCACGGGGACAGATCATCTGTGCCTCTAGCCCGTCACCTGACATACCTTTAGGAAGTCTGACATGCACAAATGCTACTTTGTATCTGTGACAGAAACACAACAGAAGAGTCTGATTGTGGGCAGATGTGTGTCCTTGCCCTACATGCAGTTTGCCTTCCCAAGTAGCTTAACGTCGGCCTTGGCTGAGACAAAAGCAAATGCCACACGGCTGGGAGTCAGGTGGCCCTGTTAGCTCAGCTTATGGACCAGCTGACTTTTTGCAGTGCTGTGGATCTGCTGGATTCGTGATATTCCCCTCCCCTCGAGTGACAAAGCTGCTGGCATTGTTCTGAGTCATGCCCCGAGGTAAACAGGACAAATACAGTCTCTCACGGCCTGAAAGGTTTTAAGATAACACTCCAGGCTGGCTATATCAGGCACTTTCCCCTCTGTCTCTTACTGATGCAATGAGATTACGATTACGATGATTTCCGCTGTTCAATGTGTTTAACTCTAGGATTTGTTGAGCTACTTTAAATGGTCATTTTAATTTTTTTTAAATGAAGTAATTCATTTGGAGCCACCATTAAAGACTGGGTAACATCTTAATGCATTTCTTCTTCTTTTTTTCTTCACATATATATATTAAATAAAAGCAGTCAGTCAAACAAACCATTACTGGGGAACTGGCAAAGATGTAGTTTTTCCTTCTTTTTCTGATTTTCATATAACATTTCCCCATGTACTCATTCTTATTGCTGGTGTTGCTATTTTGTTGTATACCTATTCTATGCTATTTTTATACAGTTTCACCCTTTATACACACTAGACCACAACAATAATGAGGAGGTCAGGATACAAGAAGAAGAGATTGGATTCATACCCCACCCTTCACTACCTGAAGGAGTCTCAGAGCAGCTTACAAACTCCTTTCCCTTCCCCTCCCCACAACAGACACCCTGTGAGGTAGGTGGGGCTGAGAGAGCTCTGACAGAAACTGCTCTTTTTCAAGAACAGCTGTGCCAGAACTATGGCTTGCCCAAGATCATCCAGCAGGTGCAAGTGGAGGAGTGGGGAACCAAACCCGGTTCTCCCAGATTAGAGTCCACGCATTTAACCACTGCACCAAACTTGGTATCAAACCCTATAGAGTAGGGTTGCCAGTTCTGTGTTGGGAAATACCTGGAGATTTTGGGGGTGGAGCCTCAGGAGGGCAGGGTTCAGGGCATAATACCAGAGTCCAACTTCCAAAGTGACCATTTTCTCCAGCGAACATCAGTCACCTGTAGATCAGTTGTAATAGTGGGAACCAGCCATGACTGCCCAGAACCAGGGAGCGAGGCCATAACAGTTGCTGAGGGCATAGAGTAGGGTTGCCAGTTCTGTGTGGAGCCTCAGGAGGGCAGGGTTCAGAGAGCCAGTTTGGTGTAGTGGTTAAATGCACGGACTCTAATCTGGGAGAACCGGGTTCGATTCCCCACTCCTCCACTTGCACCTAGCTGGATGACCTTGGGCAAGCCATAGCTCTGTACCAGCTGTTCCCTCAAGGACAACTTGGGAAAGAGCTCTCTCAGCCCCACCTACTTCACAGGGTGTCTGTTGTGGGGAGGGGAAGGGAAAAGGAGTTTGTAAGCCGCTCTGAGACTCCAAGTGAGTGAAGGGCGTGGTATAAATCCAATCTCTTCTTCTTCTTCTTCTAATACCAGAGTCCAGCTTCCAAAGTGACCATTTTCTCTAGTGAACATCAGTCACCTGTAGATCAGTTGTAATAGTGGGAGCTCTCCAGCCACTACCTGGAGGTTGGCAACCCTAAGATAGATTTATGAATCACGCAAGCTGTCTCCCAGTCACAATGTAAAGTCACGCAGGGTGGGGTGAAAAATTTGAACTTTACAAATCCAGGGATGGAATCTGAACCAGCCATGACTGCCCAGAACCAGGGAGCGAGGCCATAACAGTTGCTGAGGGCATTCCAAACAAAAGAGAAAAGCTCTTTACCCACTGATGGAAGGCACAGAAAAAGACAGACAGACAGACAGACAGAGGAATCTCCCTGGGTAAGGAGTTCCAAAGTTTTGGTTCCATGGCTGAGAGACCCTTTCCTCAGGTTGCCACCTGTCTAGCTTCATATGGTGGGGGCAACTGAAGCAGGGCCTCCAAAGATGGCTGGAGTAAGCAGGTAGGTTCACATGGAACATGGCAGTCCTTGCGGTGTGTTGATCCCAGGCTGCACAGGGCTTTAAAATTAAATACCACCACCTTGAATGGAGCCCAGAAGCAAGCTGGAAGCCAGTATAGATGGAACAAGACTGGAGTGATATGGTCCGTACGATCCACTCCAGTCAACACTCTGGCTGCAGCATTCTGTACCAACTGCACCTCCTGGACCGTCTTCAAGGGCACAACAACATAGAGTGTGTTACTCATGAAATTACGCGTGGGGTAAAGAAAGTGGATGGAGAGAACCTTTTCTTCCTGTTTCCATAGTATTGAAACCTATGGGTACCCAAATGATGGTGAAGGACAGTCAATTCAGAAAAGACACAAGAGGAACTAGTTCTTCATTCAAAAAGTAATTCACTGCCAGTAGTTCAATGGTCATTAAAAGGGGATTAGATTATAGGAGGATAGGTCCATCAGTGGTTGTTAGTCACAGTTTACTAAATGGAATCTCTGTGTCCAGAGGCAGCAGCCCTCTGAAGATCAGTGCTGGGCGAGGCCTTGACCTTCCACATCCATCTCACTGACCGCTGTGTGAACACAGCATGGTGGACTAGAGGGACCATTGCTCAGATCCAACATGGCTGTGCTTTCTCTTCTTATTGCTCACATTTTATTATAGTTATCATGAAGCCTTTGAAAAGTACAGAGGCAGCCTGAGGTGCTCCTTGCCGAGCTGAGGGCCGACTGTGAGGAGGACAGAGAGGCTCGAGCTGCAATGCGTGGGCTCATGGAGACATCCACCAACGCCATTGTAGGCCTGACACAAGCAGTCACCCTCCTAGTTGACACCTTCCATGCCTGGGTCCTGGGGCCAGTGCAGCCAAGCCCCAGCACTGCAGGCACCCGGGGAGGTCACGGCCGTGGCCAGGCATCCCAGAAATGGAAGAAGACACAGGCCTACAGCCCTCCACAGTAGGGAGACGGCCTCCCCTGGGGCCGAACCACGTGGCCACCAGCCCTCTCCATCCCTCCTGTCCCCTGCCACAGTCCTGTGTTCCCTGACACCTTCTGTAGATGCTGCCATATATGCGACAGCAGTGTCCAACAGTAGGGGAGAAGAAGACGTGCACCATGCCTACAGGTGGTGTTGGTTGGGTCTCAGACACCACGTGGTTGGTGTAGTTCCTGGGGAGGCTGGGCGTCACAGCAGCTGCCCTGGGTGACTGGTCTCTGGAAGTGGACAGGGTAACGGGACACATCCCCAGACTGTCCATTCCATCCAGTCCTGCTGCCAGGACACGCCAGCCGGAACGCCAGCCGGTGGGCCAATGCGGCAAACTCTCAGGTGAAATAAAGATGCCTTTCTGGCCACCACCACCCATGACTCCAGTGACTGCAGGGATGGGGGGGGGGGGCTGGTCCACAGACGACACTGCCAGTGGTGTAACGGAACAAAACTTGAATGTGAGAACATGGCACTAACTGTACAAACGCCCCCCCCCCAACCAAACACCCAACTCGTCGGAGCTGTCATCCCCCCCACACACCCTTGTCCTCACACTCCCCCAGCCTCCCCACCAGTACCTGCTCTGACCGCTCCACCTCCTCCTCTTCCTCCTCCTCGGTCACCATCTTGCCCACCTTGGCCCCCTCCTCCTCCTCTGTTCCCTCCCCCTCCTCCCCCTCCTCCCATGCACCCTCAGCTGGCGGCACCTGTGCCCATCGCGGATGACCCCATGGCTGGCCTCTGGCCTCCCGCTACTGGGACACCAACGCATCATCCAGGCACATCTGGAGGAGGAGATGCCACAGCCGGCCCATCCCCTGCTGAATGAAGGACAGCTGGTATCCATGACCTGCTTCTGTGGGATGGACCAGATGGGGGCAGCAGGTTAGTCATGAGAACACCGGGAAGGCCACCCACGAAGTCAGACATGCCCAGCCTGGGCATCGATCCCAGGCTTCCAGACACTGACGCAGTGTATGGCATGGGATCTGGCAAGGGTCATTTCGTAGAAAAAGAGGTGCAGGAGCTCATTAGCATAACTCATTTGCATAACTCATTTGCATATGCCACACACCCCTAACACACCGGAAGTGTGTCAGAAGGCAACACCCACCCCTCAGGCTCCACTCCAAAAGTGAGTGAAACTGACCTGCTCTTCCTCCATTCCCTTCCCCATCCAATACTTGGTGCAATAAAAATAAGCGTCAAGAACACACCCTCATCCTCTTCCTGCTCCCTTGAAACCACTAGGTTTCAAGTAGACTTGAGATACCCAGGACATGTGCACCACCCATCCCTTTCCCTTTCCCTTCCCCTCCCCACAACAAGACACCCTGTGAGGTAGGTGAGGCTGAGAGAGGTCTTTTGAGAACTGCTCGTGAGAGAACAGCTCTGAGAGAACTTGTGACTGGCCCAAGGTCACACCAGCAGCTGCCTGTGGAGGAGTGGGGAATCAAACCCGGTTCTCCCAGAGTAGAGTCCAACTCCTGACCACTACACCAAACTGATGGGGTGGAAGCTGCTGAAGGATTGGTGAAATTTCTCCAGTACTTATGTGCCATGTGCACAGATAAAAAGTGGTATACTTAGAAAATGTATATGCCACCTTGAGCAAGTCTCTGGAAAAGCACCACACAGTCATAAAAGGAACAATGATAAAATGATCAATATTAAAACAAAACATTAAAAACAATAAAGACCCTAGCAGGGCTTTCCCCGGGGCGCTGCGCCTCTGCACTGCTCGGGGAAGCCGAGGAGGGGGCGGGGCTTGGTCATGTGCCCGCCCCCTGGGCTCCTCACTCCCGGAGCTGCGCTGGCTGATCCCGGACCCCTGGCTGATCTGGCAATGCCAGTCCCCAGGGCAGGCTGGACACCTCCAGAGTGTTGCCAGACACATGGAAACTCCCCTGCCAAGGAATACCCACGTGTCTCCTGCATAGCGGCCATGGCTCCCTCCAGGGCCTCCAGCTGCTGAGACACCATCCGGGAAGATGGGCCCACAGCTGCCAATGAGGGTACCCTCTCCCCTGCAGGGACAAGGCAGCAGGTGAGCATCCTGCACCTTCAGTCTTGGAAGGTGGGGGCGGGGAGCGGGGAAGCCTACCTGCACTGTCTCTGGAGCAGAACGGATGACCACCGGGGCACCCTCAATAGCCACAGTGCCCCCCACTCCTACTGGTCCTCCTGCAGGGGACAAGGAGGGCACCAATGGGCATACCAGGCAATGACAGGGCATCGTGCCAGCTTAGGGCTCTGATAGGAACCGCTGCGGCAGACCTCGGTGTGTCTGGCCTCACACACGGGTCCCAATCCCCTGGGAGCCCATCCACATGTGGGTGCTCTGGGCCTCAAGGGCGTTGCTGCCAGCAGCCAGGCACCCATGGCAACCATGCCACCCAGGGCCACACTGCACATGTGACAGACTCGGGGCGACACCAGCACGGGCCCATAAATGCCCAGGTGGACAAGACCACCAGGTGCTGGCAAGGGTGTCACCAGAGCCACTCAGGCCCCCATCACCTCAGTACACTAGTGTATGGTCCAGCAGCACACAGAAGGCCACCTAACATCAGCCACACACCTGACTCTTCCGCTCCCAGAGACCCTGGTGATGTTTGTGGGGAGCTCACCACCACTGGTCCTACAGGGGGAGAGCAGCATCACCACAGACACCCCATGAACATGCCCCACTCAAGCCACCACCCACCTGGTACAGGTTTCCAGTCGGCACTTGGCCTGCGAAACTGGCCGCCGGCAGCAGTGGCCCGACAGCTGGCCCATTGGCCACTGCAGTTCAGATGGTGGGCCTCTGCAGATCGCCAGGGTCACCTGCGGAACCCAACCAAAGGAACAGCTCCATGCCGCTGTGGTCAACACACCTTGCTCCTGTGGGTCCTCGCCATGTCCAGCGGCAGGTCCAGGGCTCTCCTCACTGGAGGAGGAGTCCACCCTCAAGTGCTCCACATGGGGTTGCCCTATGGATGGGAATACATGAGGTTACACATTGCAGGACAGGAGCACAGCACGCTATTGGGACGGGGGATACTCACTGTGAAGGGTTCCGGTATCTCCACCCAGGCCAGCCACCCTGCTCCCAAAGGGCCCTCAGGACCCAGAACCAGGGAGGGCGATGTCGCCGTGGGGGGATGCCCTTCCAGTCCTCGAGGACATTGAAGAAGACAGCCTTCTCTTGCTTGAACTTTACCCTGCCCTGTTGTGCCAAGTGCTGGAACCCCTGGCCTGCGAGGTGCTCTGAGACCTCCTGGAACAGGGTGTGGGTTTTTAGGTTGGTGGAGGTCATCACCCTGGCCCCCACCTCCAGCTCATGGAGTGTCCTCAGGAAGCACTTCACCTCCACCTTCAGCCAGAGTACTCTCTTCCTCGAGAAGGCTATAGACAGACGAGCCAGAAGGTGTTCCTTGTCCTACCGGTCTGGCACCATTTTGATTGGACTAAACGCCTGGCTCCATAACTTGAGACGATGGCAGTCCTCCATCTCCTGCAGGCATCTGTCACCCTCTCCTGTTGCTATACTTCCCACCTCTGGCAGATGAGTGCCTCCACTGCCACACATGCAGATAGGACGACCATGACCAGGAGCTCTAACTCCCTTTCCATGGTCAGCTTTTCGGTGGGCGGGAGGGGGGGGGGGGAGATGAGCCTGTCACCAGTCAACAGAGCCCTGTGTGCAGCTGATGTGTTGCAGGCGAGATTGGGGGTGCGCGGACCATTTGTGTGCATGCTCACTGGTCTGAGAATTCGCTTCCTTGGTCATGCGCATGCAGGAACTCTGGGATGGAAAAAAAAAACCCAGCCCATCTGATTGGGAAGCAGTGGCTGGCAATCGCCACCTGTGTGATCGCACTATGCCATTTCTCCCGCCCCCCCTTTGCTATGCTGCACCAACACTGTGTGATCAGGAACTGACAGGCTGTGCACGGAGCATCGGGGGAATGTGAGACTGCGGAAACTTGCTTCCATTTGCCCCGGTGCAAAAAGCCTCGCTTCCTCCCTGGATTTTCTCGCTCATGTGACCAGGACCCAGCAAGAGCAAAGCCAGCCTCCTAAACAAGTGGGAAGGGAGAGATTTGGAATCCCCCCCCCCCCCACGGAAACGTAGCGGTTTTAAAGCAAAAATATAAAGGAGGAAGGCTAACTGACCATAAGAGGCTCTTAATGAGGATGAAAGCCGCAAAACAATCCAAAGTGCATGTTAATCGGAGACTCTTCATCTTTATCTAAAAAGCTTTATTCTTGTGTAAACAATGACTGGCAGAGGAAGGAGAATGGCCACCACAGGAAGTATGCAGCCAACAACTCTTACTTGAATGCCGGAAGTAGCTACAGACTTCCCCACCATGCTGGCAATGGCATTGTGCCCTCTACTGGACCAGGTGTCCGACATTAATAACAACTCGATGGTGTTCAAAAACAGCTCTTGGGATTTGAAAAAAGAGCAGACATTGCAGAGAAAGCCCCCCAAAAAGTTGAAACAAAACCAGCAGCTAAACAGAGGCTTGATGCAGTGGAAAAAGACCGGATATCTGATAAACAACAATGATTGCAACTTCAGATGGAGAGATCAATGTGTGTTCTACACTTCCAGGGCATCTCAGAACAAAAGGGAGAAAACCTAAAAGAACGTTTAAGTGAGGCTTTAGCACCAGTGACGGAGATTAAAAAAGATTTACTACAAAATGATATGGACTTGATTTATCGAACTTATTTAGATTATATTAAGAAAAAACAAGTTGCCTGGTGAAATATTTGTTAAATTCTCGAAGAGATCTACTAGGGATGCAGTATTGAAAGCAACTGCTGGGGAAACCCTGAATGTCAAAGGAGAAGAAGTGGGAATTTTAAAGGATATCCATTTTGCGGTCCATAAAAGAAGACGACAATGGGAAAACTTCTCCACTTTTCTACAGGGGATTTCCTGGCCCTGGAATGGAGGGTCGGCTTAGCCAGGCTTTTATTTGGCTTTTTAGTCAGGGTTTGGGGGTCTGCTGAAGGAAGAAAGCTTATTTTGGGGTGACAAACGAGCATCCCATTAAGGGCCCCTCATTCCTCACTGGTGGGTGCAGATTCTGTAAAAAGGGGCTCTGGCTGGGAAAAGAGCGGCCTGCAACCTGCTGAGGTAACCACCTGTCCAGAGGAAGGGGAGTCAGGTCTCCCCGCAGGGGTTCTTCACTCTCTCTGAGATATCTAAGTTATTCACACATCATAGTTACCATTGTGGCTGAACACAAGTCCTTCTGGGAGCACAGAGCTTACATGCTGCCAATCTTTATTTTGAAGCTTGTGTCCCTGTCCCCCCCCCCCATTTGATTGTGGGTGGTTGTGGTATAAAGAATCTATAGGAGAGGCTGGGGGGGGGGGATTGAATATTCTTCAGACCAGAAGGCAGTTGCCACAAAGCCTTACCTCCCCCATAAGGTCCACAAGCCTTAAAAGTAGGGTCGCCAACCTTCAGTTGGGGCCTGGAGGGCTCCTGGGATTACAACTGATCTCTAGACTACAGAGGTGTCAGCTATAGAGTAATCTTCATTATTTGGAGACTTGTAACCCATACCCTACCATGGATGATGGTGGAGAGCCTCTGAGAACCACTGAATTGGAAATACCAGCTTCTACGGCTGAGGACCGATTCTGATCCCAACCTTGGGATGCGTTAACCTGCGACCTCGTGGAGGATTGTATTCATGGTCCCAATTTGGGATGCAGACTATGGAAACCTGGTCACCTCAAAGGGATTCAAGCATGGGCCAGGGAGCTGGGGCTAGCACTGAAGCCCAAGCTGCTGTACAACCATGAGAGCCCACACACTATGGAGAGATGTGGGCCCACGTGGACCATCGGTTTGGGGCGATGCAACAACTGCTGCAACAAGAGGTGACAGTGATTCTTATGGATCTATCTGCTGTCATCATGCATGTTCTTCAAAGGGTGCAGAGAAAAGATTCAGCAGGCGCCGGAGCAGGCGCAGGTGCCGATGATGGAGCAGGAGCTGGGGGGGGGGGTCCCTCAACTTCAGCAGCTGCCTGGTAGGGCACCTCCAGTCCCCAGAGCTGGACCCCTCATACTGGCCACTCTGGGTCCGGCACAAGACCGATGTCCCATACCCCAGGAACTGACGGAAGCTACATTCGATGGCAACCCAGCTAAGCTACAGTTCTTCACCATCGAAGCCAGCTGTTGCCTACAGAATTGGGGCCACCTGTTCACCACTGACCGTGATCACATCAGCTATATCAGGTCGAGATTGCGGGAGGAAGCTGCAGACTGGTACGTGAGCCTCCATAACCCACTCGGCCCAGAACTCGATAGCATTGAGGATTTTATGTGGGCCCTACACCGCCAGTATGAGGACCTGATGAGTGAGGAGAAGGTGCGCAACAAGATCCAGACCTTGACGCAGGGCAAGACGTCATATGGGAGTATACAGCAACCTTCAAACATTTTGCAGCCAGAATCCGAGGGTGGCCCGAGGTGGTGTTCATCGAACAATACCGACAGGGGCTAAATCTGGATTTATACGAGACTATTTTGAGAAACATCAACCCCACAACCCTGGCGGGTTGGATCAGAGTGGCAAAGGAAGCTGAAGGGCGCTTCACTCTTATCCATATGCACACACCACCTACGACTCAGAAAGCGGCTACTCTCCCCGGCACCCTGTACAAGCCTAAGTTGAAACCACCACTGAAAGATATCCAGGACCTGCGAATGAAACAGAGCCTTTGCATGAGGTGAGGGGAATCAGGGCACTATGCTTCTTCGTGCCCCTCATCCACCCCAAAACTGATGCCATCTACTTCGACTCACACTCCGTGAGCTGTGAAGGGTCTGCACACTCTCAAGCCACGAGCCCTTCAACTGGAGGCGCTTCCCAAACCGGAGCTGGAGAGAGTAGCTGTGGTGGAACTGACTAAGCCGTCGGGAAACGACCAGGACCTGTTCTAAGTGGTGCAACACAGCAGGTCCCTTCTCCACCAGTGCCAAAAGTGGTGAGCTCACCCGCCCCCCTTCTTTACATGATAATGACTATTGTGAATCTGGAGTTGGGAGTATGGGTCCTTATTGCCTCGGGGTGTGCGAGAGACTTAATCAGCCCCATAGTGGTGGATGGGTTGGGGGTGGGAGTTAACTCCTTGGAGGAGCCCTTATGATTTACACAGATGGACGGCTCTGAAATAAAGGAACCCTGTGCCTTCGAGACTAAACCTCTAATTATTGGCACAGGGGATCATTGGGAGAAAAGGGCTTTCATTATCACCCCTCATGCCCAATTTCCCATGGTATTGGAGAGCCCATGGCTTGGAACCCATGATCTTTACATAAAGTGGAGTGATGGGAGGATTAAATGGGTCTCCCCTCAATGCAGGGATCATCAATGGCAAACTCCTTGGGGCCCTGCACCAGGGCAGGAACATGTTTGCCTCACGCATGAGGAACTTTTACCAATACCTGCTGTATACTTGGATTTAGCGGAGGTGTTCAGAGAGACAGAGGCGGATGAACAAACCCCCCATCGGAATACTGACTGTGCTACTGAGTTGTTACTGGGGCATAAACTTCCGAAAGGGAAATTGTACTCTATGAGCCCAGCTGAGCGAGTGGAACTGTGAAGGTTCATTGACAAGAACTTGGCGTGAGGTTTCATTAGACTGGCCACTTCTCCTTTTGCCACCCCCATGCTTTTTCGAAAAAAGAAGGACGGGGGTCTAAGACTATGCATGGATTATAGAGGATTGAATGCTGTGTCCGCCTCCAATGTATACCCACTGCCCCTCATTAAAGACCTCTTAACTGAGGCGTCTAAAGGGAAGATCTTTTCTAAGCTAGACCTCCACAATGCTTATTTTGCATACGCATCCAGGAAGGAGACAAACATAAAACGGCATTTAATCCCCCCCCCCCCCGGGGCCTTTTGAATACCTAGTTATGCCATTCGGCCTTCAAGGGGCTCCCAGAGTCTTTATGAACTTAATAAATGAGGTGCTGCACAAACATCTTTTTAAGGGGGCCCTATGCTATCTGGATGATATCCTTTTGTACTCCCCCGACGAGGCTTCACATGTAAAATTGGTCCGTGAAGTCCTAGCAACCTTTTTGCATAAACTTTTTGCCAGGCTTTCCAAATGTGAGTTTCACAAGACAGAAATTGACTTTTTCAGATATCACATCTTGCCTCATGGGTTGGAGATGGACTCATCCAAAATCTCGGCGGTAGTCAACTGGGAAACCCCCCGCACCAGGTGACAACTTCAACCCCAGGTCCTGGAGGCTTTGCAGACTGGTGGAACTCTTTATGTGACTCTTGGCCACTCATTGCTAAGACTTTGGAAACAGCTACAGCAGATTACAAAAAGCATGCAGACAAGGGGAGGGCCCCGGGGTGGGATCTCTCCCCAGGGGACTCTATGTTTCCACAAAGAACATCAAGGGTCTCCAACCTAGTCACAAACTAGGATGGAAATATGTGGGACCCTTTACTGTGATTAAAAAAAAATCAATGAGGTGACTTTTTTTTTTTTGTAAAGAAATTTTTATTTTTCAAAAAAAAAACATCGAAAATAATACATTTAACCTTATACAAATCCCTTTTTCCATATTAAATAACATTTTGTTCTATTTGTACATTCTATTTTTATCTTGTTTTGGTGGTTTCCCACCACATCTGAAGCATAACACATTTTCCATTTTATTCAAAATAGTAATACTTATATCTATGTTTCGTTTCTGGTAACGGTTATATAGCTTTAAAATACTTATACTTATACACCAATTCTTATTTTCTATACTCTTATGTATTTCTAAATAAAAACAGTTTCATTGTCTAATTTTAACTAAAACATTCATATAATATATTTCTATTCCTTTATGCTATTATAACCATGTATAGATATAGTTTTTCATATCCCAATACTTTTCAACATATTCTTTCAAATCTTTCCAGTCTTCCAGAAAGGTCTCTGAGTAAAGGTTATTCAATTTTCTAGTCCACTTATCCATTTCAGCCATATATAACAGTTTTTTCAACCATTCCCACACCTCTGGTATTTTTTCATTTTTCCAGTTTTGTGCATACACCATTCTTGCTGTTGTAATCATATACCATATTATTGTCCTTTTCTTTACATTTATCTCTTCTAGTTTAAGTCCTAGCAATAACATTTCAGGCAACTTCTTAAATGTACATTTCAAGATTTTTTCCATTTCTGCATGTATTTTTGACCAATAAGTCTTTGCTTTATCACAAGTCCACCACATATGATAAAAAGACCCTTCTTTCTTTTTACACTTCCAACATTTGTTAGACATATTTTGACCAATATTTGCAATTTTTTTTGGTGTCATATACCATCTATACATCATTTTAAAACAATTTTCTTTTAAGTTATAACACGTAGATATACTCATAGCATTTTTCCATAAAAATTCCCAAGATTCCATTTCAATGTCTTTGTTAAAGTTTATCGCCCATTTTACCATTTGTTCTTTTACCATTTCATCAGCATTAAACCATTTTAGCAAGACTTTATACATTTTAGAAATCATTTTTTTCCCACCTTCCTCCCAAACTTGTTCTATTTCATTATTTTTTTCCCTGAAACCGTGTTTTTTATCACTTCTATACAAGTCATATATTTGTCTATATCTTAACCAACCATAATCAAAGTCAATCTGATGCTGCTCCTTCAGTTTGAAATCCTTGCCATGTCTTATTAATAAGTCTCTATACTTCAGCCAATCTTGTCCTTTATATCTTGATGTTGGATGTAAGACTTCTGCGGGTACAATCCACATGGGTATCTCTTCTGAAAATAAGTTTTTATATCTTGTCCACGTATCCATTAGTGTTCTTCTCAAATAATGATGTTTAAACATATTGTCCATTTTTGTTTTGCCATAATACAAATATGCATGCCACCCAAATCTACAATCATGACCTTCCAGGGACAATAACGTTCTATCTTGTAACATAGTCCATGCCCCTACCCAGGTCAAACATATTGCATCATGGTATAACCTTAGATTTGGTAGTTGAAACCCTCCTCTTTCTTTGGCATCACACATTATTTTCATCTTAATTCTTGGTTTTTTCCCTCCCCACACAAATTTAGACAGCTCCTTCTGCCAACATTTGAATGTTTTTACATCTTTCACAATTGGAATAGTTTGAAACAAAAACATTAATCGTGGTAACACATTCATCTTGACCACCGCAATTCTACCCAGCAATGACAAATTCAATACATTCCACTTTTTAATATCCTGCATAATTTGCAACCATAATTTTTCATAATTATTTTTATAAAGATCAATATTTTTCATAGTTAGGTTTACACCCAGATATTTTGTCTTTTTCACCACCTCACATTCTGTAAGTTTTTGTAACTCGTTTTGTTTCTTATTTGACATATTTTTGCACATTACTTTCGATTTGTTTTTATTTACATAAAATCCTGCTAAGTCACCAAACTCTTTTACTCTCTGTAACAAATGTGGTAATGTGGATAAGGGGTCTTCCACTATAAACATCACATCATCTGCAAAGGCCCTATATTTGAAAGAAAAACCTTTAGTTGTTAAGCCTTTAATATCTTTGTCTTCCTTCACATTTAACAGTAGAACTTCTAAAATCCAAATAAATAGCAGCGGCGAACGCGGGCATCCTTGTCTTGTTCCTTTTTCAACTTTAAAATCGTCTGTCTTTTCAGTATTAATTATTATTGAGGATTTCTGTTCTTTATATATTGCTTTAATGAAGTTAAGCATATATTCACCGATCTCAAGATGTTCTAAAACTTCAAACATAAAATCCCAGTTTAAATTATCAAACGCTTTCTCCGCATCTAAAAAGAAAAAGCCCACTTCCTTTTCAGGATGTTTGTCGTAGTATTCTATAGCGTCCACTACTACTCTTAGATTGTCCCTTATTTGTCGATTAGGTAAGAACCCTGCTTGTTCTGTTTGTATAGTCTCTTTAAGGTGCTCTTTTAGTCTATCCGCTATAATCTTAGCAAAAATCTTATAATCATTATTCAGTAAAGAGATCGGTCTATAATTCTTAACATTGGTCAAATCCTGATTTTCTTTCGGGATCAGTGAGATGGATGCATCTTTCCAGGTTTCTGGTACCTCTCCAGTAACTCTTATATCGTTCATCAATAGCAGTAACACCGGTGAAACTGACTCCTGTAACGTTTTGTAGAACTTCGCTGTAAATCCATCCGGTCCAGGTGCTTTACCTAATTTTGAGTCATTTATTGCATTTTTGATCTCTTGTAATGATACTGGATTATTAAATAGTTCTTTAATTTTCTCTGTTGGTTTTGGTAACTTTAATGTTTGCAGGTATTCTTTAATCTTTCTTCTGTCTTTGTTTTCCTTCTTTAAAAGTTTTGCGTAGTATTTAAAAAATTCTCTTTTTATTCCTTTGTTATCTATTATCTCAATATTATCTCTTATCACTTTAGTGATAAATTTATTTTCACGTTTTTTCTTTAATTGCCATGCTAAGTATTTTCCGGGTTTATTTGCACCTTCAAATGCTTTTTGTTGAAGTTTTTTTAAGTTCCAGTACATCTCCTGGTTCAAAATGGCTTTTGCTTGGTCTTGTAGCATCCAAATTTCCTTTTGCAGTTTCTTTTTCCCTGGTTTCTTCTTCAGTTCTTCTTCCTTTGTTTTAATGGCTTGTAAAATATTTTCATATTGCTCTTTTTTCTTTTTATTATCTTTAGCATTTAACGATATCAATAGTCCTCTCATCACTGCTTTATATGCATCCCATACGGTTTGAATTTTAACTTCTTTCTGCATGTTTACTTGGAAGTATAGGTCTGTTTCTTCAAGTAATTTTTTAATTATTTCTTGATTATCTAATAAGTCCTCGTTTATTCTCCATCTCTTTTGTTTTTTAATCTGCCCAGCTGTCCATAAACACAGATTGTGATCTGAGATTATTCTGGGTAAAATTTCCACTTTTCTTGTCTTGAAGGTTAGGTTAGTAGTCATCCAAATCATGTCAATTCTTGAATGTGAGTCATGTCTGTTAGAGTAAAAGGTAAAGTCTTTTCCTTGTGGGTTAGCTTTCCTCCAAATATCTTCCAACTTTTCTTGTTTTATCAGTTCAAAAAAGTTTTTTGGAAGCTTCCCTAACGTCTCATCCTTTCTTTTAGAGCGCCTGTCTAGTTTATTATCTACAGTTCCGTTGAAGTCTCCTAACATCATAATTTGATCATAGTTTACATTGTCCAATTCCATTTGAAGTTCTTTAAAAAAAATTTCTTTAGCTCCATTCGGAGCATAAATGTTCACAATCAAAGTTTTCACTCCTTGCAGTAAAATTTCAATAGCTAAATATCTTCCATCTTTGTCTTTGAATATTACTTTGGGTTCCAAATCTTTTTTGACATATGTTACAACACCATTTTTTTTGTTGCTTGCTAAAGAATAAAATTCTTCTCCCAATTTTTTCCTTATTAAATATTTATGGTCTTGGTTTTTAAGATGAGCTTCTTGCAAGCAAATTATATTACATTTTTGTTTTTCCAACCAATGACCTACCATTCTACGTTTTTGGGGTGAATTTAGTCCATTTACATTCCATGTAAGTATTTTGTAATCCATTTTGATATATTCTTAAATATCTCCAAAATCATCTTTATTCTCTCCCAGGAATGCATACATTTCTTCTGTGCTTTTAATCACTACTCTGGAGTTGCCATAATAAAAACTTAGTCCTTGAGGTATTTCCCAACGAAATCTGATTTTTTTCTCCTTCAGTTTATCCGTCAGACGCTTGAATTTTTTCCTTTCTTGCAGTATTGCTCTAGGCAATTCTTTCATTACTATGATTTTCTTTCCATCTATTACAAAGGGGTCAGTAAAGCACTTCCTGTAGATTTGTTCTTTTGTTCTTTTCATTGTAAATTGGACAACCACGTCTCTTGGTATGTTTTTGTCTCTTGCATATGTAGAGTTAACTCTATAAACAAGATCCATGTGTTCTTTAACAACTTCTTCCTGTTCTTGTAAAAAATCTGCTATTGCTTCTTGCATTCTTATAAAAATATCCTCATTCAATTTTTCCTCAATCCCTCGAAATCTCAAGTGGTTTTGCATATCTTTATAATGCATCATCTTTTCCATCCTCTCGTTCTCTCTCATTGTCTTATGGGTGTTTTCTTCCAGTTCTTTTACTTTAGTTTCTATATCTTGTGTTCTTGTGGATAATTTTTGAAATTCTGCTTTTAATTCCATGCAATTTTTATCTGCTTGAGCCGCTATATTATTCATTTTAACATTTACCTCTCCTATAGCGTCTAACATTTTCTTTTCCATTGCTTCCATAATGGCTAGTAGCTCTTTTTCTTTTTTTGCTGCCATTGTAGGAGAGGACCATGTGGCTGCTCTCGATCTTAGTCCGCGGTCCGTTTTGCCTCTTTAAAAAGATCGATTTTATCTTGTCTTCCAAATCAAACACCAATTAGTGCATTCAAACAAGCTAATCTTGCCAAGTCAAATTATGTTGGTTTCAGCCTTCTACGTTATATAATCTTTGAGATATTGCAGTTTAAAAATTTTATAAATCCAAAATGGCGGGCGCGACTTCTCTATGGTTAATGTCAAAGGTTATAGTCTTTTTACCTTGCTTCTGGCTTGCCGTAGTTTCCTTTTGTCCCTTCCTTTTCTTTACTTGTCTGCTCTCTGCACGTCACTTCCTGTTATGGTCTTTCTGGTCCGGCAGTATTTAGAGTCCCCTTTCTGGTCCGGCAGTATTTAGAGTCCCCTTTCTGGTCCGGCAGTATTTAGAGTCCCCTTTACCTTCTTCCGGTTCTTCTCCTTTTTCCTTCTTGTCTGCTCTTCTAGCCGTCACTTCCTGATTCAGTCCTCACGTCTTAATCTCGCGATGCTTGGTTCCCTTCTCCCTCTTTGTCTCGCGATGCTTGGCTTCCCCTCCCGACTCCTCTTAACCGCAGGAATGTTAAACAACTTGTTTTTTTGGCTTTTTAAGTTCAAATTCGGTTTTTTTAGCACTTCAAAACTGCTCTCATCCAATCAACATCAGTCTATTGCTTCACCCGATCTGTTTTTCATCTTTCAAAATGCGGCAATGGTAAGGCAAAAAACTTTTTTCCGTTACCTTTTGTTGTTACTTCGCTTCAGATGTGGTCCCAACGTTTAAACTTTGTCTTCTTTGTTAAGGAATCAGGGGAATTGGAGGTTTTATGCTGAATTTTTCAGCTCAGCTCGGCTCCTTAGAGATACTCGCAAGAATCCTCTTCGGCTGCAGTGCTCAAGGTGTCGGAAAAGTCTCCTCCGAGACTTTCCCTTCACCGAGGTTGCTCAAACCTGGATTATATTGCTTGCTGGTCCTCACACTACCTGTGTGAGGTTGTGTCGGGTGGATTAACCCACCCAAGCTGTCAGGAAGAGCCGCTGTCCGCCTTGCGCATTTGCAAAGCGTGTCAGACCTCCATTCTCCCAACCGGAAACTCCCCAATGAGGTGACTTTTTAACTGAGACTGCCTAAATCACTAAAGCTTGTTCACCCCGTTTTCCATTACAGCCTCTTGAAAAAGGACCCTGGACTGAATGCGTGGAGACCCCAAACTTCTACTCCTCTGATGATGATGAATGGTGAACCTCACTATGAGGTGGGCCAAATTTTGGATTCTAAATGTAAATGAGGCTGTATTTTCTATCTGATTAAATGGAATGATTTTGGCCCTGAAGAACAAGAATGGGTAGAGTCCAAACATGTTAACACTCCTGCAAAGCTTTGTGCCTTCCATAAATTATACCATTTGAAGCCGGGGGTGGTGTGTGTGGGTCTTTGGGAGGGCAGAATGTCAGCTAATGCTGCCATCCCCCAGCCAGGAGGTGGTTTCCCCTGGTTAAGCCCCCTCTCTTGGAATGTGTTCACTGTTCTCAGGCTAGCTGCTTATCGCCTCCCTTGCTTCTCCAGCCTTGAGTCCCTAGCTCCCAGCCGCTTCTTCCTTTCAGGTGCTAACTGTAACATTTCCCGCTTTTAGTATGGGAACAAATGGCTAGTATATTTCAGGTGCTATTTTATCTCTTTATGATTGGAGCAGCCATTATGAACTAACCTTTGAATACTGTATATCAGTCCTGCCTGTATGAATGCCCAGCATTACTAACACAAGAAGTGTAAGTGACCAACAAGACCTGCTTAGCAATAAAGGACTTTCTGTTTAAGAACACCGGTTGCTGACTGCATCTTTGGGACACCCTGACAAGAGGTCAGTTCCCCTGTGGAAGATGGCTGCTCTGGAGGGTGGACCCTATGGCAGTATACCCCACTGAGGCCCCTGCTCTCCCCAGGCTCCACCTCCAAGCCTCCAGGAATTTCCCAACCTGGAGGTAGCAGCCCTGCTTCTAACCCAGCAGCTGGATGCTCGGGGGTGGTGGTGGTGGTGGTGGTGGTCAATGGAGTCGGAGGGGAATCCATAAGCCAAGATGCAGGAAGGGTGCTATTAACCACTGGTATGTATGATGACAGTCAAAATAAATGGCTCTGACAGAACTGACTTGAAAGTTTGGTGTGTGCTTTGGGGGGGGGGGGACCTATGGAATCCAGGCCTTTAGCTCCTTTACGATGGCCCCAGTGTTACAGGTTACCAGGAGATGCCAAGTCTTGCCGTGCAGAATTAAAAAGTAAAAACTAAAAAGTGCACAATCCAATTAAATCCCTCCCGCAGAGAAGATCCTTTCTGTGTCATGCCATCACCAAACACACCTGCCCTCTAGCAGCTATGCATGAATTTAATGCCAAAGAGTATAGAGTTTCAAAAAAAAAAAAATCTAAAGATCACAGCTTTCTTGTATCAGGTTGTATAAGCAAGTATATCCCTGACAGAAGTTCAGATTCAGGAAATGGTTTGCTTTTGAGGGGTATCCACAGCAACATTTGCATGCATTTAGAGAATGTGTAATCAGAATGGAAATGCAAACAGCCAGGGGCAAGGGAGGGATGAATCACTGCATAATTGTTGTGCTTCTTATAACACTGTGGAAGAGCGAACACCAAGATCGTATCTCTGAGCCTACCCAAAATGGTTCAGTTCAGTTCATCCCCAACAAAAAACAACATCTATGTACATGTAATTACATTTGCTCATTCCCATCCTTCATTTCCCCTGGCTATTCTGTTTTTCTCTTATTTTCTTGTATCTCTTTCCTTTGCTGTCTCCCTTTAGGTTGTAAACTCTAGTAATGAAGTTATTTGCTTTTGATGAACCTTCTCATTTGCCAGGGCTCCTCTGTAAAGCAACTAGCGCATTGATGAAACTCCATACCATATTGAGCAAAATGGCCACCCAAAGGTGGGTCCCTCCTGCAGAGCAGGGGTTTTTGTTGGCCACTGCATCAGGGTTGCCAGCCTCCAGGTGGGGCCTGGAGATCTCCCAGAAATACTACAGATATCCAGGCTACAGAGATCAGTTCCCTGGGGGAGGGGATGGCTATTTTGGAAGGTGGATTCTATGGCAGTACAGTCCCCTCCCCAAAATCCATCCCCCTCAGGATCCACCCCCAAATCTCCAGGAATTTCCCAAGCAGGAGTTGGCAGTCCTATTGTGCATGCCCTTGATAAGTCCCAGGTCTCTTAAGCAGGGCCGCCTTTCCTTCTTCCTTTAGTGTGAGGTGTGGTTTCAAACTGCTGGCCAATTGTGGGGTCAGTTTGTACAACTCTCCTCCCTCCTGTCACTGAAGGTAGCCTTCAGAGGTCCATCGTGACTCCCAGAATGAGGCCCCAGGTCATGAGACTTGTGGTTTAAGATCCAGAACTCCAGACAATTTACAGTTTTAAAAAAACTTAGTAGAATGTCCACGAGAATGGTCTGCATACTTTCAGACTGCAGCCTGAAGATTCATTTGCCGGCTGCCCACTTATGTGCTCAGTCAACGTTCTACACGAACTTCCATTTGAGTGCTGATCAACAGGAAAGCCATTCATTTTAAAGAGAAGTTAGCCACAAGTTAAGAGAGCTGCAGATAATTTGTCATCTGTCTAAACTTGACTTAGGAGCTGTTTGTTTCTTCCTGCCAACAATAATCATGCATGATCCATGGTCTATTCTATGAATGAAGGCAAAGACAATCCAGTGTTTTAACATCTGGTACCAACCTGTGCTGACTTTCCATTACTAATCTGTACCCATTGTTTTAATTGTTCTAATAAAGCTTCTTCAATTGAAAAGGCTTTGGAGGATTGCAGAAAGATGGGGAAAGATGGGTTGTTGTATAAGACACCCTTTATGCTCAGATCAAGAGAAAGGTGTTGCAGCTTTCCTTTTGCTTCTCTCTCAATCCAACTTCTGGGCATCCAGAGGAATTCTGTGGGAATCCTTCTTGGCCCAGCTTCCTGAGACTTTTGTCTCCCAGTTGATGCTTACTTCCTACTTCCAGATCCTGAGTGGATGCCATGTTTTACAAGACTAGGGACATACTTCCTGTCACCAGGCCACAGGGCCTACGGTACTGTTTTTTGATGGGGAGGGGGTCATTCCTTGCATAGACCAAGGTGTCAGGTGATCAGTTCCTGCTGTCATTGATAACTGCAATGAAAAAAAGGAGTGGGTGATGGGACATTCAAGACAGTCAAAAGGAAGTACTATATCAAACCAATTAGCTGACTCACTTCCATGAGTTGCGATGATGGCCTCTGGCTTAGACCAATTGAAAAGAGGGCTGTAGAAATTTATGGAGGAAAGGTGTATTCCTGGCTATTTGCCTTGCAAGCTGATTGGGACCATGGAGTTCAGGAGCAGTCGGAAGGGGAGAGCTCTTGCCAGCTACTTGTGGGCTTCACTGGAGCATCTGATGGGCCACAGCTGGAAACAGGATATTGGACTAGATGAACCATTGGCCAGATGCAGAATGTGTACTCCTGTGCTCTTAGGTTACATCCTTATCACCAGTTATTAGTCAACGTTACTAAGCTATAGACTAGTAGAAGCTCAAAGTGCTTAGCACACCAGCTACACGAGACAGAACAAAATAAAAGACAGATGTTGGAAATGTCAACTAGAAAAGAGGAGTTTTATGCACATATGGTGTCATTGCAGATTGGCTGGAATATGGGGTTCAGATGAATAACAAATGTGGCAGCAATGTTTGATTATAAAACCCTCTTGGACCTAACATCTTTTGCTAACATCTAAAAAACAAAGCAATTAAAAAGGGCACAGGGCATTGATCTGCCCTGTGAGTGTGGTGGTATGGATATTGTATGTTTAATTTGGGGACCAGGCTTGTACCCCAAGAGAAGAAGACTGTCCAAACAAATTCTAGGAAACTGCTTGGAAATCAACACATATAAGCTATAAAAAATTAAAGAAGAAACAAATAATGCACATTTGTGGCAGCATGGGGCAGCGGCAGAGGCCAGAGAAGGCCTCCCCTACTGGGCAGAAGGCAGTAGCTGCTCCAGGACAGAACAGGGCAGGGCACCTTGTGAGAAGGCAGTAGCAGCTTGATGGGCCCAGCAGGAGTGGAGGCACCCCCACTGTGGGACAGTCTCTCTCTTCCCCCCAGCATCAGCTGAGCATAGCAGCAGAGGTAGGAAGTCTACCAGCCCAGGGCATTAGCTCTGGGTATGGGGGGGGGCAGTAAGGACCTCTGGCTAGCCCTATGTAAACCCAGCTGGGGTGAGGCAAGGCAAGGCAAGGCAAGGGTTAAGAGAAGAACAAGGCTCAGAGAAAGGATGGGTGGTGCTGCGTTTGGCTAACATGGGTGGAGCCCCAGGGGAGAAATCAGAATTGACAGAACAGACATAAAAGCTGAGGAAGGTAAAGGAAAGGAAGGGAGTGAGGGAGTGAAGGAGAAAGGGAGAGATCTAAAGGAGGAGCTTAGGCCTTGGGGAAAATAAGGCTCTTCTTCCAGATACCTACATTTGGGCTCCTTCTTCTTTGTTAACAAGGTGTCTCCTAAGCAGAATTTACTGATTTGCATTTTGGAGACTCTTCTTTCCTCCTTTCAGGAAGCTGATGCAACTGGTAAGATGTGGGCTGTGCAGTAATGGTGTGCTGTGTGACATCTTTACTGTGACATAGCATTAGTACCATCCAGGTGGGTCAGCACAACAGGAGGACTACATAAGGCTAGCATTTGCAGGCTCTGGCCAGCAAACTGCCACACAGTTGCACAGTGCTTATCCAGCCTTTGATGCTGCCTCTCAGTCCTCATAGAACACATCCCCACCCCAGCCACTGCTGTGTGCAGAACACAACAGATAATCTCCCAATCAAGCCCAGAACCAGTTCAAGAGATTTTGTTGCCCAGCCAAGGCACATCCTTTCCCTCCTGGGCCCATAACCCCACTGGCAGGGACAAAGCCAAATCCCTGCTGCGCTTAGCTTGGACCCAGCTGGCAGGAACATGGATATACATATTCACATTGTCATGGGCTGGGTGCCAGTAGGTCAGAAGCCAAGCCAAAGTCTGAGTCAGTCCAAGGTCAAGCCAAATCAGGAATGAATTACGAAGTCCAAAACACAAGCCAAACGCAGAGTCGATCCAAGCCAAGGTCAGAGAGGGAAACTCATGAGCAAACCAGTCCAAGGAGTCAACCAAAAGCTGAAGTCAGACAGAGCCGAAGTCACAAGCCAGAGGGTCCAGAATCAAGCCGAAGTCATACAGAGCTGGAGTCACGAGTCAGAGGGTCAAGGATCAGGTTTAGCTGATGCAAGCGAGCTGGTGCAGAGCTTAGCCAGAATGACTTGTTGGTAGTCTCTATGCTGTGCCTAAATACCCAGCCACTTCCTGTGCTCGTTAGCAGCTGGCAGCAAGGTCCCAGCTCCTCCTAAAACTCAGGGCTGAGGGATCTGTGACCACGCATGCGTGCCTCTTTTCTTCTAGCAGCTAAGTCTTGCCTGGATCGTGACCTTAGCCATTCCACCCAAGGAGGTGAATCAGGTGGGCTTGAGCTTGGCTGTGGCTCAGCTGGTGCTGGGGTAATGCCCTGAGAGGTGCTTGCTTGAGCCTCATCAGCTTCAGGTGGAGGCTCCTCTGGAGCTGGGGATTGATCCTCCACCGCACTTAGGTCCACAGAAGGCAGGTCCACAGAGGCACTCCTGACACACATGAAGCTGCCTTACACTGAATCAGACCATTAGTCTATCAAAGTGGGCATTGTCTACTCAGACTAGCAGTGGCTCTCCAGGGTCTCACTTTGAAGTCTTTCACTTTACCTGTTGAGCAAGCCACAAAGGGCCAACCTGCTCATAGCAGGACAAGGCCCTGGCATTGCCAGGATACTTGCAACAGGTGTAAGAGAGTGGTGAAGGATTGTGCTGCTTGAGGAGTCGAGTTGAGGTGTAGATGAATCTGGACTCACTGTGATATGCCTGCCACATCAAGGCATACAGACATAGGCGTCAACTACAGGGGGGCTCGGGGGTGTGGGTCACTGCTGAAATTTCCCAGGGGGGACTAAGCTCCCTGGCGCCTGCCACCGCGCCTCCCAGGCCCCCTTCCTAGACCTGCCTGCCACCACCGCAAGAACCTCCCCCCCCGGCTCCCCTGCACCCACTCTTCCCTCCCAGGGCCTACCAGGCAAATGCCCAGCATGATGACGTCACCCAAAAGTGACATCATCACGCTGGGCATGTTGCTGGGGTAACGCTCTAGCAATGACCCCCGAAACTCTATGGCACCATAGAGTTTCAGGGCGATTGCCAGAGCGTCTCCCTGGCAATGTGCCCAGCATGATGACGTCACTTCTGGGTGACGTCATCATGCTGGGCATTTGCCTGGATGGCCCTGGGAGGGAGGGAGGGATGAGTGGGTGCAGGAGAGCCGGGGGGGGGAGAGGCTCTTGCAGTGGTTGTGGCAGCAGGGACATCATCACCAGGAAATTCAAAAGTCTACACCCCTGCATACAGATGCCCTTGTGCCCCTTGCTCTCTCCCCCAGAAAGGGCACAGATGAAGCCTTACATTGTATTGTATTGGTCCTCTTGTTGCAGGACACTTTCCTTATTCATGACTGATTTGCAAAACATGTGCCATTTTACCCAATGTCCTCCAGATGTTCCAGCCAGAGAAGGTGGTGGGGAAAGTGCTGCCAGTTTGCAGTTGATTCATGGTGACCCTTCATGGGGTTTTCAAGGCAAGAGATGTTCAAAGGTGGTTTGCCATTGCCTGCCTCTGCATAACAACCCTGGACTTCCCCGGTGGTCTCTCATCCAAGTACTAACTGGGGTAGGCCTGCTTAGCTTCTCAGATCTGATGAGATCGGGCTCACCTGGGCCATCCTGAAGAGGTGCTGTAAGTATTTGTTAGGCATAAGTTACACAGAACCCAACTTACATCTTAAACCAGTTTGGCAGAGTCCCTTCTGGTTCAGATGGGTGGCGAATTCCTTTCTGCTCATTTGGCATCTGTTCTGCTTATTCGTCATGAGCCTCAGCCTCCATCTTTGGTACAGCAACGTTCAGAATGTTCACACGGCTGCTCCAGCTATCGAGAGACTGCCATAATTGGCAATGTCTGCTTCGTTGTCTAGCCACCAGCTGGCAGAAGAGTGCTCGGTGCCATCACTCTCCGCTTGCAAAGGGAAAACCCGGCTGCCTGGATTGCTATTTAAAAACATCCAGACGAAACAAATTCTTCAGATTGATATAGATTTGATGAAAAAAAATATGCATCTCTGATGTTATCCAGATTCAAACAAGTTGACCTTTCAAAAAACATCTCCAGAGGGAGCGTGGTTGCAAAGTGACACCCTGCGCTGCAAGAGGACAGATGGACATCACTCATCTATCCAAGCAGCAGAATCTCCCAATGAACTGGGCATAGCAAGTAACATTTGGCTGGCTCCCCTTCAGGCTTATTTCGCTCCAAGGCAAACCACATATTGCTAGGCATCTGTGCACAGTAGGACTAAAACGACACCATGCTGGACAACAGAAGATCCACCGAAACACCTGGTGGAACTGGAGCTTCACCCAACAGGAAGAGTTACATGCTGTTGGCATTCCTGAAGCCAAATCATGAAAAATGATCTCCACAGAACTCACAAGGTATGTTGCAGGGTGATACAAATGCCACAGATTGTCTCTGCAATGGAGTTTATGTTTACTTTTCCATTTTGCTGTGTCGGATCTGTGCAAATGTGACTTACATTTGGAGACAGAAATTATGCAAGGCTACAGTGATCGCTATGCAATAGTCACCAGTGAAAGGTCATTGGCCCTGAAGTGGATAGACCAGGATGATGGCCCGATCTCATCAGATCTCAGAAGCTAAGCCAGGTCAGCCCTGGTTAGTATTTGGATGGGAAGTCCAGAGTTGCTATGCAGAGGCAAGCAATGGCAAACCACCTCTGTTTGTCTCTTGACCTGAAAGCTCCACGAGGTCACCATAAGTGGGCTGCAACTTGTTGGCACTTTCGACGGCCAGAAGGCCATTGAGCCAAGAGTCATCTCCCTCTATTATATGTCTCTGTGTACAAGAAGTACAATATACAATTCAAAGGTTAAAGCATTGAACATGATGCACACAAGATGTTAAAACATAATGAGATTCCACTTGACATGCTCAGTTTGAGTCTTCTTGAGATTTCTCTTTATAGTTCTGTGGCAAAACAGGAGTTGCAGTGGGAAGCAGTTAACACCTTGTTCAAATCCACAGTCAGAATGAACATGCGAAAGAGGGAAGGGAATCCCGTAATAAAGTCTCTAGAGTTGCATCTTCACGCCGGTGGTATTGTAGCTAGCAGCATCTCAAATGCTACTACCAGGAACACAAAGCATATTTTGCCATTATCTGTTTTTCAGCATATGAAATGAATCATACTCGTGGGTTTCTTCAGGAGAGGGATGGGAAACCGAAGTCTTGATAAATGTTAACATAGCCTGGCATTGTCCTCTCATGAAGAAACTGGGCATATCTTCATAAAAAAAAAAAGGTGGTCCCAAACCCACTTGAAAGGAAGTCCCAGTGAAACCACAGGTACTTATAAAGTGTGTGTATAAAGGGCCATCAAGCCACAGCCATAGGGCTGCCAAGTACCGGCGACTTACCGGCGGGGGGGGGGGGGGAGTTGTTCTCCCCCCGGGAGCTCTTCTGGTGCGTGCGCTTTGCGCGCGCGCCACGGCGACATAATGACGTCACCCGCCCTGGCAACGCCCCCAACGTGATGACGTCACCTCCGGGTGACGTCATTACATGGGGGAAGTCGTCCTCACCGGACGACTTCTGGGGCAGGGTTCCCCCTGCCGGCCGAATGTCGGCCGGCGGATCGGGAACCCCTATAGCGGGGGATCCCCCGCCCCCCGGGCTGACTTGGCAGCCCTACACGCCAAGGCCCCCAGCAAGAGGCCTTTCAAGGCGAGTAAGATGCAGAGGTGGCTGGCCATTGCCTTCCTCTGCAGAGCCTTCCTTGGAGATCTCCCTTGCAAGTGCCGCCCCTGCTGAGCTTCCGAGAGCTGACAGGATCAGGCTATACCACGTGTTTAAGGACCACCACCCCTTAAACACTTGTACATTTGTTTAATATCTGGTTTAACATCAACTCATTGGTTATCAGACAAAACCAAACCTGTGCTTATGAAATTCAGGAAGGAAGTAAAGAGGGTAGAAAAATAACAAAAGAAATGTTGGTAATTTCTTTGCACAGTGACTTCACTAATACTCAGTTTGACTGGAGAAGGCCACTGTGTGACCTGAGAGGCCACTGTGTGACCTGAGAGGTTCTGCAACTTGTTTAAACAATTGGCAGAGGAGGTTTCTTTGGTTACTCTGCAAACGGGAATATGCCAGCAGCATTTAGATAAAAGCAACTGTTGTTTTCTCTTCCTATAATTAACCATTTTTAGGGATGCACACAATTTTTTTCCATCTTCATTTTGGGTTCTTTTTAGTATGATTCTTTTTTTCAAAAAAAAACCCCTATCTATTATCCTGGTGACATGTGCTCATTTTGTTTATGTACCTCTTACTCACGTCCACTGATTTTAAAGGGAAACTGGCTGTAACATTTTGTTTCTCAAGCTATTTAGGTGAATTATCAAGCCTTGTACCCAGAGGTGGAAAGGGGGTGGGAAATGGTCCTGCAAAAGGCCTTGCCCTCAGCTAAAGGAGGGAGGGAGGGAGTGCCTGGCCAGCCCAGATCAGGTGGTGCTTCGCCAAACCATGCAGCTGGGTGGGGTAAGGCAGGCAGGATTCCTTCCTCACCACATCTGGCCAGGTGTGGTGAAGCAGAGTATGGCAAAGTGAAAGATGAGTTGGATATGTCCATTGCTAGGCCAGGCAGGGCAAAAACACATTCAGGGCAGACAAAGGGAAGTACCTCTTTATTCAGTGAGCAATTTACAGCCGTAAGCGCAAACGGCTTTAATAGGAGATTCAACAGGATTATGGCGGAGAGGTCTATCAGTAGGTACTAGCAATGATACTGAAATGAACCTCTATATCAAGAGGCAGAAAATCTCTGAATCCCAGAGCAAAAAGGCAACAGTAGGATGAGGCCTTGTCTCCGTGCCCTGTTTGCTGGCCCTCCAGGGTTACAAAGGCAACCAGTGGGAGACCAGGAGGCAGGGGCATGGTGTTCTGGTCATCTGTGGTGGTGTGTCACTTCCAGGAAAATTTAGAAGTGATAGCATGCCTCTCTAGGTATCACCATAAATTCTATGGTAAAACCATGGGGTTTCAAGCAATTCCTAGAGAAGTGTGACATCACTTCCAGGTTTTTCCAGAAATGACATCATGCTGTCACTGATGGTGGTTCTCTAAAAATTATTCTTTGTTATCCTGGCCACATGGCAACCCTACCAGGGCAGCTGTTTGGCTCCTGGACTAGATGGGTCACTGATCTGATGTGAAGGGGATCTCATTTTCTGTGGCAGAGGCCTTCATCATAGGGCTGCCAAGTCCCCCGGTAGGGCGGGGGAAACACCGGTTTTTACTGCTTACCCCCGCTTTTTCAAAATTGGCCCCCGGGGGACAAAATGGCTGCCAGCAGGAAGTCAGAGTCTGCCCTGCCCTGCCTTAAAAGGGAAATGTCTGCAGAGAGCCTGCCCTGCAGTAAAAAGCCTCACCAGACATTTCCCCTTTAAGAAGTCAGCAAGAGAGCTTCCACAGCAAGAGAGGTCCGCCCAGTGATTAAGGGGCTGCTTTTGCATGTGCTACTTTTGCATGTGGCTTGCAAGGTAAGTTTCTCTTCCAGCTCTTTTCCTTCTCTCTCTCTCCCTCGTTCTTTCTTTTTTCTGTCTGTCTGTCTGTCTCTCTCTCTCTGTCCCCATCCAGCAGAGGTCTATCAGTGGCTATTATTAGCCACAAGGTCTAAATGGAACCCTTTGTCTGGGGCAGTGATGCTCTGCATTCTTGGTGCTTGGAGGGCAACAGTGGGAGGGCTTCTGGAGTTCTGGCCCCGCTGCTGGACCTCCTGAGGGCACCTGGTATTTTTGGCCACTGTTGTGACACAGAGTGTTGTACTGGATGGGCTGTACTGGATGGGCCGATCCACTGTGGCTTCTCTCCTGTTCTTATGATATGAAAATCATATTTAGCACTTGTGTAGCACTTAGTGCTTCATATTCTGCCGAGAGGAGGAAGGATTCAGTAGGGCCGTTGCTCAGCGATAGAGCATCTGCTTGACATGCAGGAGGTATCAGCCTCTTCAGCTAAAAAAGGATCAGGTCATAGGTGACATTAAAGATCTCAGCCTGAGACCCTGGAGAGCCACTACCAGTCTGAGTAGTCAATACTGACCTTGATGGACCAATGGCCTGATTCAGGATTAGGAAACTTCATGAGTTCATGTGTCAGCATGTGGAAGCAACATCACAGGATGTGACTTCACAAAATGATGTCACTTCCTTTCTCCTGGCTCCACCCCCAAAGTCTCCTGGCTCCACCCCCAAAGTCTCCTGGCTCCACCCCCAAAGTCCCCAGATATTTCCCAAGTTGGACGTGGCAGCCCTACTTCATCATGTTACAAAACAGAAATACTCCCCCCCCTTTTAACATTTAATATGACAAGAATTTGGCTCCAAAAAAGTGTAAAAATTTTTTGTTCCCTTCCTGTATTTAATATCACAGGCATTTGGCTCCAAAAAGTACAGAAATTTATTGAACTATTACATTAATTTCAAGCCCCTATTAGCAAATCCCACGGCAAGAAGAAAGAGGTAAGTAAAGGCCCATAAAATCCTTAATGGCCTTTATATCAGAAACATCTGTTAGAGCCAGGAGCCATTTCTCAGCCTGCAGAGCAGATGAGAACTTAAAACCTCCATATCCCTGAAGCTACATCATTGTGATTTCCCTGTGTTGGTGGTGGAGGAATGGGGAGCGTAACCCATTAAGATGATTCCACTGTTAGCACGAGAACATGTGGCAAGAGAGGACACCGGCAGGTGAACACTACTGTATAGTCTCACGGACTCCTATATTGCATTGTCAAGTCATCAGGGCTACTTTGTACAAAATGTGTTGTAAATATTTGACTTAGAATCAAAGCAGGAAGATGAGGGTGCGCTCAGTGTCAATGGGACTAAAGCTCAATACTCCTTGCATTTGTCCCCAAAAACAGCTACCCAGAGCAGGGGAGATGCACATTATTTATTTACTTGGGGGTGAACAGTGCTGTCAACTTGCAGCTGAATTATGACACACTCACCCCCTGGGGTTTTAAGACAAGAGGCATTCAGAGGTGGTTTGCCGGGGCAGAGTGGGACATGGGTCAGAGCCACCCCACAGAGCAATGATGAAACAGAATGGGCAACATCCCTGGATAAGTCCCCAGTTTCCACAGTCGCCCAGTTTGGTGGTGTCCAAAATACATAATCCAGCAGCCTTCAGAATAGCAGTGAATAGGATCCTAGCCTGGACTAGCCTGATCTCATCCTAGTTGAGAAGCAAAGCAGAATCAGTGCTCGGATGGGTGACCATTGAAGAACAACAGGGTTGCTGTGCTGCTGAAGGCAATGGCAGACCACCCCTGTTGGGGACTTGCTCTGAAAACCCCATGAGGTCAATTTAGGATTGCTCTGTCAGATCCTTGTCCACAAAGTTCCTAAGGGCTAATTTGGGCCAGGGGTCCTCAGTGTGGTCCCCATGGGAACCATGACACCCACAGACACCTTTCCTGGTGCCCACCAAGGGTTTTCAGAAAGTGGGTGGGGCCAGGTGGGGTTTTTGTTCAGCAAGGCTTTTGATTGGCCATTGGGAATTTGATTGGCTGTACATTTTTTTTTAAAAAAACATTTCTTTGGCATCAGCTGCCACCACAGCACAAGGGTCTTCACTATGTGACTGAAGGTAAGCTGTGGCAGTTTTTTTGTGGCTGGCTATGCCTCCTGTGGCAGCCATTTTGTGGTGTCCCCACCACATTGTGTCACAATTAAGGTTGCCAGCTCCAGGCTGGAAAACTCCTGGAAATGTTGGGGGTGGAATATGAGGCAGGGAGGGACCTTATTGGGGTATAATGCCATAGACTCCACTATCCAAAGTGGGTATTTTCTCCAGGGGAACTGATCTTCGTCACCAGTTGTAATCTCAGGAGATTTCCAGCCACCACCTGGAATTTGGCCATTCTAGTCAAAATGCCAAAGGTGCCCACAAGCTCAAAGTCTTGGGGACCCCAGTATGGACAACACTTGAGCAGAACCTGTTTCTACAGTGGTGGCCTCAGATGTGACAGGTGGGGTTTATCCTGTTCCCAGTCCTATTTGATAGTGACACAGGCAAATCTATCACAGTATTTTGCTGAACTTGCTATTTTAATCATTTCATATTGTGCATGCCACTTTCACCATGGCCTTATTAACAGTGTGATCTATCTATGTTTAGCTTAACTAATTATAATTAGCATACATTCTCTGTATGTTGCTTAATACGTCCATGAGCAACATCGATAATATTTACTGAAAAATCCTTCTCACAGAGATGCTTGGTTAACAGGGGCTGAGTAATTAAAACCTGCTCTGGTAAGCATCACATCATGTTGTTTTTGAAGGTGTGAGAACAATACCTGGAGGTATAATTGCCCTTACCTTTTTATGGATTCTTTTAAGATCAAAGCTATCAATTACAAGACATGAAGACATTCAACAATAAGCCAGATCATCTTGCTCAGTAAGACAAAGGGAGATCTGAGAGTACTTCAGTTTGGAAGGAACAGAAACTTGTCCAAAAAGTGTTTAGATTTCCTTTCCTTTCCAAAACTTTTTTTTATTGAAGAACTATATTACAACTAACAAAAAAGGTACATAAATTGTATATAACATCATCTAATGTTTAAGCTAAATTATATCAATTCAACTTATATCTCCTTACCTTACATTATATTTATATCTCTTTACATAAGCTGTGTTCTTTCCCCCGTTCCTTCAAAATGATGATTAATTATGCATTGCGACATACACAATAATTATTAGCTTCCTAAATTCTAGCATCTTCAGTCTTCTTGTTTTAATTTGATAATTCAGTTGATTAACTGATGATGTATACATTGCAGCCCAGAAAACCATTTAGGTCTATAGAAGCCTACAATGTAGGCTAGGAAAGACCCAGCTGGAACGAGCCGAAACGTCGTTCTGGCAGTAACCAGCCCTCAAGCCCTGCCCCCAGCAGCCCTCAGTCAGGCCAGGAGGAGCAGGAAGCAGCACGAGCTGCCTCTGCTTGCTGCCACCACCACCAGCAGCCAGAAGGCCGGGTCAGTGGGTGGGGGTGTAGGGGACAGGGGCTTGTTTCAGGTGGGGTGGGTGGGAGCAGAGGGTGCCCAGGCTACAGGCAGCTTGGGCACTCCAGTGAGTGTGGGTGGTGGTGGTGGCTGCTTTTTGGGCAGGGGAGGGGGTGAGGCCTGCAGGCTGGCAGGGAATGCTTTCGAGGCAGGGTGGTAGTGGAGAGGCTGGCAGTCTGGTGGGGACTGCTTTCGAGGTGGGGAAGGGGCTTTGGAGAGCAGCCTGGAGCTCTGGTGAGTCCAGTGGGCTGGCAGGCTTCCATGCCTGCTCTTCGTTTCCCCAGCCAGCCTGGCATGGTGGGCTGGCTGGGAAAGAGAAGGGAAAGGCAGGCAGACATGCCCCCTTTCTTACCTGAGCCTCTTCACTTTTGCGGGGAAATGCAGGGAAGTAAGGGGGATTTAAATGCCTTTCTTTCCCTTTCCCATCTGGGGAAGGGAAATAAAGGCATTTTAAACATGCCTGGGTTCCCTGCCTGGGGCACCTGGAGAAGATCAGGCAGGAAACCCAGGCATGTTTAAAATGCCTTTCTTTCCCTTCCCCAGAAAGGAAAGGGAAAGGAAGGCATTTAAATCCCCCCACCTCCCCCCCACTGCAAAAATGGAGAGGCTCAGGGAAGAAAGGTGGCGTGTCTGCCTGCCCTTCACTTACCAAGCCAACCCGCCATGGTGGGCTTGCTGGGGGAGCAAAGGCCAGGCATGCAAGCATGCCTGGGTTTCCTGCCCCATCTTCTCCGGGTGGGGAAGTGGGGGGATTTAAATGCCTTTCTTTCCCTTTCCCATCTGTACTTCACCTAGAAGTCTGGTCCAATTCAACAGGGATTGATTCTAGTTGAAGGGGAAGAGTTGGTTTTTATATCCCACTTTTCTCTACCCTAAGGAGTCTCAAAGTGGCTTACAATCACCGTCCCTTCCTCTCCCCCACAACAGTCACCTTGTGAGATAGGAGGGGCTGAAAGAGTTCTGAGAGAACTGTGACTGCCCCAAGCAGGTTTCATGTGGAGGAGTGGAGAATCAATCTTGGTTGTCCAGATTAGAGTCTGCTGCTCTTAACCACTATACCATGTTGGCTCTTGTAATGCATTCAGACTTGTCCAAGATTTCTATTCATTTATGGAAGTTCCCCACCCAAGTAAGATTACCATTTAAATGTGTGGCATTTACAGCAAACTGCTTTACCTTATATGTACATTTTTTGATGGTAAATCTCTTAGCTCAAGATTTATTAGTAATTTTTAACATATTTTCTTAATGCCATCGACATTATGTATGATTAAATGGGTTTCCTGCATATAGAATGAATTGTCTTCTCCACTCTTTTACAAACAGTGTTTAGAATTCCACATACCTTTGATAAACATAAATAATAATCAGTAATCAGCTCTATATATGCATAAACAGGGGTTTTGGCATATGCAAATGAGTTATGCTAATGAGCTCCTGCACCTCTTTTTCTGTGAAATGACCCCTGCCTTCACCCCATGACCTACAACATGAGAGCACATACCTGTCTGCTTCCCAGGCCTCCAAGCCCTCTGAACTATATATACACTGAGCTAATAAATATGTAGCTTGCTATTGTGATAGAACATTATAAAATTACATTACATCAAGCTCTATTTCACCATCCTCTGTTTCTTCAGAAACATGGAGCTTGCTGCTTTTAACTGGAGTCAATGGTGAATGAGGCTTCCTTTTTACAGCTTGAATTTCAGCTTGCTCTGTCTGAGGCAACCCTAATGCAGATAACAAAGCTGATCCAGAAACAGAGTCATATGCAATACTGATGGGGGGGGGGGTCTGTTGGAGCCGGTGTGCCATGGAGCGGTGCTCCAGGAGTGAAGATGCTGGGGGGTGGGCACACGGTGAAGCCCCGCCCCCTGCTCTCCCTTCCCCGTCCCTCCCCCCCCGCTCTCCCTTCCCAGGCCGTGGCAAGCGCCGCCCAGGGAGAAGCCCCTGTCCCTCCCCCCCGCTCTCCCTTCCTGGGCCATGGGGAAGGAGGGAGGGAAAAGCTGGGCCTGAGTGGTGTTAAGCCATTCGGGCACAAGCAAGAGCGAGGGGGGGAGGGAAATGCTGGCTGAGTGGCTGACAGCCACTAGGCTTGAAGGAGGGGGGGAGAAGCACCTAGTCTGTCTCTCTGTCTTTCTTTCTTCCTTCCTTCCTTTCTTTCTTGTCTCTCCCCCCACCCACCTACCTACCTTCCTGTTCCTTCTTTCTTCTCTCTTTCTCCCTCACCTACCTACCTACCTTCCTGTTCCTTCCTTCCTTCCTTCTCTCTCTCTCTCCCCCACCTACCTACCTACCTTCCTTTTCCTTCCTTCCTTTCTTGTCTCTCTCTCCCCCACCTACCTACCTACCTTCCTGTTTCTTCCTTTCTTTCTTGTCTCTCTCCCTCACCTACCTACCTTTCTGTTCCTTCCTTTCTTTCTTGTCTCTCTCCCTCCACCTACCTACCTACCTTCCTGTTCCTTCCTTTCTTTCTTGACTCTACCCCACCTACCTACCCACCTTCCTGTTCCTTTCTTCCTTCCCCCTTCCTTCCCCCCTTCCTTCCCCCCTTCCTTCTTCCCTCTTCCTTCCTTCCTCCCTCCTTCCCTCCCTCCCTTTTTCTTTCTTTCTTTCTTTCTTTCTTTCTTTCTTTCTTTCTTTCTTTCTTTCTTTCTTTCTTTCTTTCTTTCTTTCTTTTTTCTTTCTTTCTTTCTCCCCCCACCTACCTACCTACCTACCTACCTTCCTGTTACTTTCCTTCCTTCCTTCTTTTGCCATCAGATAGGCTTGCCAGCTCTGAGTTGGGAAATACCTTGGAGATTTTTGGAGTGGAGCCTGAGCGGTGGGTATTGCCTTCTGACACTTCTGGTGACATCAGGGGGTGTGGCATATGCAAATAAGCTATGCTAATGAGCTCCTGCACCTATTTTTTTACGAAAGGACCCCTGAATACTGATATTACACAAACATTTTACCTGGCTGCAACCAAGGTATTTTATACCTGCTACCTGGAGTTTAGAAATAATAGGTTTTAAGTCTCTTTGAATCTTAAGCATTTCTGGGGGAAGGTATGGAAATACAAGTGGTGTCACTCCCTCCTCTAATTTTAAAGCAGCAGCCAGCCAGGATGCCATGAAAATGGAAAGGTAAGTTGTTGCTTCAGCATTTGATAAAAAACATCAAAATTTCAAGTTTTTATCTCTTATGTGAGACTCCAACATCATAATTTTTTTTTCTCTAGACCAACTGTCTTGAGAAGTGGTTCCAAGCATTTTTTCTAGGGAGTCAACTTTCTTTAATGCTTCCTCTGCTTTTTGAGCTGTTTGCTTATATTGAGACTCTAATTCCTCTATTCGTTGAGCTAAAAGAGAAATCATATCCATCATATCTTGCCTTAGCTCTTGATGTCGTCTCCCCAACACTTATAATAAAAATAAAAATCTCAGGCTGAGGTCTTTCACATCACTTCCTACCTGTCCTTATAACTGGAGATGCTGGGGAGTGGACCTGAGACCTTCAGCATGCAAAGCAGAGCCGCTACCACTGAGCCACAGCCCATCCCTGTCAAGAGAGGAATGATTTTTGTGTGTGAATGAGCCAAGGCGAACACTTATACGCAGGGGTCATTTTGAGCAGGAGCTCAGGGGAGCGCAGCTCCGGGAGTTGGTGCCAGCCCCCCTCCCGATGGGGGGAATGCCTGCTTGTGTCATGGCTGCAGCAAAATGAGCCCATCCCCTGGAAAGATCCTTGTTCCGCCGACCAGCCTTCTGAAGGCTTCAGCCACCACTGAAGCTATCCTTAGTTAGTAGTTGTCCCCTCTCTGCCAACTCTTCCTGCCTGCCTGCATTTTGACTTCATAAGAACATAAGAGAAGCCAGTGTTGGGTCAGGCCAATGGTCTATCCAGTCCAACACTCTGTGTCACACAGTGGCCAAAAACACCAGGTGTCATCAGAAGGTCCACCAGCAGGGCCAGGGCACTAGAAGCCCTCCCACTGTTGCCCCCCAAGCACCAAGAATACAGAGCATCACTTGCCCCAGACCAAGAGTTCCTATCTATACCTTGGGGCCAATAGCTCCTGATGGACCTCTGCTCCAGATGTTTATCCAATTATCCAATACACTTCCATTTGAGATGTGTTTAGCTGCAAATGAATGAGGAGAATTTATACATTGGGTATCTTGAGAAAGTACAGGGACACGTGACAGCATCAAGGCCCAGGTGGCCGAGCATCTTCCACTGTCATAAATTAACATTGCAAATGTGATAAATCTCCTGTAGATCTAATGAACATCAGCTGCAAATGGGACTGTAGCAGGAAGCTGTTTAATACAAGCTTTCAGTGCATGTGAAACATCTGCTCTCCATGGTTTAAATTCTGTTTTTAGCTCAGTTCTGAAGGTTCCTTTTCAGCTAGGAGCTGTCTTTTTTTAAATAGCTGTTTACTTAGCACTTTGGTTTTAAAGCATCACCATCAGCTACCTGTGAGAACAGCTATCTCCCCCTCAAATGCCTCTAACGAGAGCCGAAGGTGTGCACATTCTGTTCTCCTGTTGTTTTTCACCACCTCCTCCCTCTGGCCATTTCTCATACTGTGGCAAAAATCCTTGCTGATGGGACTCAAGGCACTGGAAGTTTCTGCATTTAGAGAAAACAAGAGCATAAAATACCCTGTGACACTTTCTTCCCTCATCACATCCCCTCTCACCAGAGCACAGCTGGAAGATTTTTACCATATTCTTCTTCATGTTAGAGTTTTCTCTTTGCAGACATGGGAGAAGAGGACAAAGATGATGGACAAAATAGTAGTTGGTGCATGTGCAGAGTAGAGTTTATGTTCTAAACAAGATGCAGTGGCAATGTCTTTTTAAGGATCCTGAGAAGACAAATTTCAGAGGGAAGCCATCTTGATCTGTAGTAGAACAACTAGGGGGCATGAGCTATCTGACAAAGGGAGCTTTGAGCTTTTTTTGCATAATTATTATTTTATTTTTTGAAAATTAAAAAGCATTTTACAATACAAGAATTATTTCTTCATATCTTGAAAGCTCAGGGCTCTTTTTCAGCAGGAATTCACCGGAACACCGTTCTGGCTGGAGTCTGAGCCTGCCCCGCCCCCTCCCTGCCAGGCCTGAGCTGTTTACACTTAAAGGGAAAGTTCCTGCAGAGAGCCGGCAGGAAAACCCCCCCACCAGGTGCAGACAGCCAGCAGGAGAAAGCCCCGCCCAGAGATTAAGTAAGGGGCTAGGCTCTTTGCAGGAAAGGTGTGGCTCTGCATTTGGCTTGCTGACCTCACCTCGCTCTCCCTGCTCCGGTAAGTGTCTCCCCCATCTGTTTTCCTTCTCTCCCCCCCCCCCACCTTTCTTTCTTTCTTTCTTTCTTTCTTTCTTTCTGTCTGTCTGTCTGTCTGTCTGTCTGTCTGTCTTTCACTCTCTCTCTCTCTGTCCCCACCTTTCTTTATTTCCTTCTCTTTCTCTCTCCCCCTCCCCCTTCCTTTCTCTCTCTCTCTCTCCTCCAACTTCCTTCCTTCCTTCCGTCCATCCGTCTGTCTCCCTTTCTTTCTCCCTCTCCCCCCACCCCTTCCTTCCTTTCCTTCCTTTCCTTCCTTCCTTCCTTCCTTTTTGTTTCATTTGGTTCTTTGTGTTTTTATTTTAAAAATTATTGAAAAGGGGGGGGATGTAAAAAAAGCAGAAAGCCTGGGAAATGCTGCTTGTGACAATATCTTTAATTTTTGAGAATCTCTTTAGTTTTCTCATGGCATCTTCTGCTTAAAAGTAAGTTTGAAGCCTGAGTTCATTGTTGTGTCTTGTTGGGAATGGCTTGCAAATATATGTGTGTCTAAAGTCTGTATTAAAGTGGTTTGGTGCTTACTGCCATGCAAGAGAAAACATCTGAAAAAGTAGCTTCATTGTTGTGTGTGTTGGCAGAACACTTGACTGTTGCATGGAGCACTTTGGGGGACATCTGCAGAGAAACAGAGTTGTAACTAAAAATAAGCATGGTCTGCAGCACTTTGGAGATTGCTGTTTTGTGAAATTTAAAAAGTGGGCAGAGTTTCTGATGAAGATGATTGTCCCTCTTCTCCTGCCACTGGGCTGACATCTGCCTTTAATGGGCCAGCAAAGTTGATGTTCTTAAACCTTCTAATAAGAGAGATTTCTGCTTCTGAGGAGTTGACTTCCAACTATTGGTGATCTTGTGATGGTAGTGATACTTTGATGTGGTAAAGACCACCTGTTCACAGGATAATTTTACCTGTGGGACAGACTCTGCATGGTAACCACTCCACTGGTACATAATTGCTTGTAAAAAGTATTATAGTGTAATAATTCAGATGGGTAGCTGTGTTGGTCTGAAGCAGCAGAACAAAGTTGGAGTCCAAAGTTTCATCCAAGGTATAAGCTTTTGTGTGCATGCACACTTCTTCCATCTGAAGAAGTGTGGGTGGCACATGAAATCTTATACCTTGAATAAAATTTTGTACCTTGAATAAAAATAGTCCACAACCTACTCCCATCCAGTGCATCCACAAACCTAGAAGAAGAGATTGGATTTATACCTTGCCCTTCACTACCCAAGGGAGTCTCAGAGCGTCTTACAAACTCCTTTCCCTTCTCCTCCCCACAACAGACACCCTGTGAGGTAGGTGGGGCTGAGAGAGCTCTGAGACAACAGCTGGTACAGAGCTATGGCTTGCCCAAGGTCATCCAGCAGGTGCAAGGGGGGGGGAGTGGGGAATCAAACCCGGTTCTCCCAGATTAGAGTCCATGCACTTAACCACTACACCAAACTGGCTCCTAGGGTTGTTCTGCGTGAGCTAGGTTTGCCAACTCCAGGTTGAGGAAATCCCTGGAGATTTGGGAGTGGAGGGTAGGGTTTAGGGGAAGGAGGGACCTAAGCAAGGCATAATGCCTTGGACGCCACTTCCCAAAGCAGCCATTGGCCTAATCTCTGTAGTTTGGAGCTCAGTTGTAATTCCAGGAGATCTCCAGACCCCACCTGTAGATTGGCAACCCTAAAAATTCATATTCAGCATACTAGTTCTGCAGGAAGGCAAGCTGATTTCCATGGGAACCTAACCTTTAGGAGTTGATTCCAATCCAGTGTGGGAATAATTGTTGGACATAAGATATTGGTTCAGGCAAGATTTTGTATAGATGGCAATGCTCCCTCTAAGCTGTGGAGTCCTGTGAGCAAAAATTCTGCTTTGTGAGCTATCGGCATTAAAGCTGTGAGCGGGCGATTTGGCTGCTGCATAAATTAGTTTACTCTGGAGCCCTCCTTCCTGAGCGAAGACAAAGATGTGTGAGCCAGAGGCTAAAAGACTGTGAGCTAGCTCACACTAACTCAGCTTAGAGGGAACACTGGATGGGACAGAAAATAATGTTTTAATTGGTTTTGTCAAAACTGTTTTAAACAAGGTAAACAGAATAAGAAGCAAAAGGTGGATGTGGCTGGATGACCCCACTTCTGATAACATTGGGTATGGCCTAATATGTTAATGAGCTGTGCTGTCAGGGGTGTGGCCTAATATGCTAATGAGTTCCTGCTGGGCTTTTTCTACAAAAAGAGCCCTGTGAAAGCTTATACACTGAAAATCTTGTTGGTCTCTCTGATGCTACCATTCGCCTCCCTTTTATGGTCTTGTCTTCTTCCCACATAGCCACTGCTGGCAATCTAATGGGCAATATTTTCTATGCCCCATGGCATCAGAACAGCAGCAAAGAGAGGGCCCACTGGCCAAACGTTCAGTAACAAATAAGTAATGTGGGCAGGTTTCAAGGGGCGGTTTTCAGCAGGGGAGGCCAAAATAATTGGGTGGCCGCCACCTAAACCAAAGGCCTGGTGGAATAGCTCCATTATACAGGTCTCACAGGGCCCTGATATCCAGTGGGATCATATTCCACCAGGACCAGGGCAGAAAAAGCTCTGGCCCTGGTTGAGGCTAAGTGGATGTCCCTTGGGCCAGGGACAACCAGCAAATGTTGGTCCATAGAGTGCAAGGCTCTGTGGGGCAGATATGGGGAGAGAGAGTCCCTTAGATATGTTGGTCCCAGGCTGCATATGGATTTAAAGGTCAGTACCAACACCTTGAAATGGATCCAGTACTCAGGAGCCAGTGCTGTTGGCAGAACACCAGCTGAACGTGCGCCTGCACAGGCATTGCCATCAGCAGGCACGCCACCACATTTTGCACCAGCTGGAGTTTCTGGGTCAGGTTCAAGGGAAGGCCCACATAAAGTGAGTTACAGTTATCTAACCTGGAAGTGACCGTTGCATGAGTCACTATAGCTAAGTCCTGGGAGGAGAGATAGGGAACCAGTTGCCTGATTTATTTCATTTAAAGGAACCAATTTTAACTAGCTGAGACATTTGAAACCAAATAGCAAAAAAGCAGATAAAAACTAAGTTAACAATGCTAGCATAGAAGAATCAGTCAAATCAGATTTTTTTTTATAAAAGGGAAGGATGATAAATCCAAATATTTACAGGTTTGGGCATCAATAATGACATTGTTGGGCTAGGGCTTTGATTTTTATTATTATTATTTTTAAAAGCCTTATTACTGGAAAAACACAGCAATAAAACAGAGAAGAAGAAAAAAATCTCAATTTCACCTAAGGTCTGGTGTTTTTCACAAAACAGAAATGAAATGAGACATTCAAGGCAGTTCTTAATTCCTTACTGGGAATCTGTTGGTTGGATGCCTGGGGGAACACTTGAACACATTCTGCAAAGGATGTGAATTTTTTTCTGAAAGTTATAGCTGTCAGCAGGCTTGAATTAAAGCCTCATATAGAAAAATGCAGAAACTGAAGATATTTATCCTGATTGCCTGAGCAATGGGAAATCATTCATTAGCAGTTTCTAAGCATACTGGAACGAAATATATTCTCTGATCTTTCACTGAGATAAAATCTCTCCCAGGAGCACCTGATGAGGTATCTAAAGCACTGGCCCTCACACCTGCTTTGGAGCTAGTTTTGCTGTAGCCCTCCCTGTGTCAGCATGATCACTATCATATGGCAAACCTGTGTATGTAGCTCCAGCTGCTAAGCTTGCATGTAACCCACATAGTGGATCTCATGTTTTCATGGAGGTAACCTGTTTGTTAAATGCAAGAAAACATTAGTAATGTACATGGTCTATTCATGTGCACATTCAAATACAATATTGTGTTAACAGTGCTGTCAATACTGTATAACAGCACCCTTGATTTACCAAGTCTACAGATGGACCACATTTCTCTTTAAAAGAATGGAAGTCTCCACAACGGTACTGCTTGGCAGACATTTGGGTTTTTCTGCATTTTCATTTTCTTTCTTTGTGTATTCCTACTGTGTCATGTTTCCCCCCCCCTTCTTCCACATGTGGTTTGCTCCCTCTAGTGGTCAATCTGATATTACATGGATTTATGTCTGGCATATCTCCTTGCAGATTGAAACTGAAGGTTTTTATGATGGAAATAAAGTGAAGTAATATCAAATCAACCACTAGAGGGAGCAAAGCACATGTAGAACAGAAAGCCCGTCCCCCTTAAGCCACAGACAAGTGAGAAAAATAAAAATCTGGAAAAGCCCATCAAATGTTAAAACACAGAATAATTTGTATTCACCCACTGCATTATTAAAAAATTTTAAAGGTTAAATCAGTGGGTTTGTAGATTCAGGTATCATGAACCTTTCATCCTCTAGATCACAAGTAAACATGACACTATTCTAAAGATACATTCACAGAGCCTCTTATTCTCTGCAAAGATATGACAGTGTACAGTCATAGTGTTCCATGGCATATGTCATACCTATTACCACTTAATCTTTTGCAAAGCTGAGTAACTAAAAGGGTGAGGCCCATGTCTTCATATCCTAGTACAGGGGTGGCCAACCTTGCTTAACGTAAGAGCCACATAGAATAAACATCAGATGTCTGAGAGCCGCAAGACAGGAACAAATATCACACACACGTTTTTATTTTTAAAAATATGCAAATTTGCTTTTTATTAACATTAAATGGGACTGCCAAAAATAAAAACAAATGAGGAAAACCGGTTATTGATAATGATATTACTTGTTTGCTAATGATATTGAGAGAGAGAGAGAAAAAGAGAGAGATGGAAAGAAAGAATTAAAGAAGTGGAAAGAAAGAGAGAGAGAGAAACTAGGAAAGCAAATAGATGGGAGGGAGGAGGGAAGGAAGGAAGGAAGGAAGGAAGGAAGGAAGGGAGAAAGAGAGAAAAAGCATGCCTCCCCTTTGCTTCCCCAGCCGCCCTGCCAGGAGCCGCACAATATGTGTGAAAGAGCCGCATGTGGCTCCCGAGCCACAGGTTGGCCACCCCTGTCCTAGTAGCTGGGATATATTATCTGTCCAAATAATTGTCCAAACCTCATATCCTCTACCCAAAAAGCTGCACATTCTTTACATTTAGAGACATTGCCTTAGGCCCTATTCTCTTTCCTTTATTCCAAACAGAAAAAGAGAAAAGAGAAAAATTGTTTCCAGAGCTTTCTGTCTGAACACTTCATTTCCAGTCCACTGGAACTGAATAAATATAGGCCTCTATGGGATCCAAGTTACCAGGTCTATCTGGAAATGAAGAGTTCAGCACCCTCTGGCTGAAACTTGTAAAAGTTGCCAAGTAAAAACCCCAGAATGAAAACTTTCTGCCTGAGGTATATTTGTAAGCCAATGCAGAACTCAGAACTCTCTGAGATTTCTAAAAATAATCATACAGAACAGGAACTCAGAACTGAAGTGGAGGCTGTAAAAACCAGTAAGAATCAGTAGAACTCAGGACCCTCCATCAGAGGTTTATTAAACTTGCAGACCAAAAACTCTGAACCATTTGAGAAGCCTTGTTCACATGTTATAGTGAATACATGGACATCCTACTTCTATGTACAACATATGTACAGCTAAACAGGTGATTTAAACCCCACATTTAACCAGGTTAAGTTTGATTTGTAAAGTGAATGCACATTGGTTTTTTCACTTACACACAGATCTACACATGTATTACTTGAGTTCACTGTAATATGTGAACACAGATGTACAAGTGGCAGACTCACAATGGCTTCCAGGGGGCTTTCATTTCCCCATCTCCCACTATTTCCTCTGTCCGTTCCCTGAAAGCCTCTCCCCTTTCCTGCTTCCTTGTGACCTTCCCATCCCCCAGCCAACCAATTATTTATTTATTTTTTTAAATAGCTGCATTTCTGCCTCCCAGAACTCAAGGCAGCTTGAAATATATGCACAACAAAAACAGGCAAAGATATAAGAGACATAAAACCCCTGTTTTTAGCTGCTCAGTGTCTTGGGCTTTTCCCCCTTCCCTTCCCCCTAGTAGCCTCTCCCTGGGAAAACTCTGTGTGGTCCTGGGTTGTGTAGTGCCAGCTATCTCGCTGTGCCCATTTCCAAAATGGAGAAGCCACAATATCTTTCAAAGGCACCTTGCTTTCCCCTGTATGCTCCACACAGTATTTTCTCTTTTCCTCTACCTAGCAGTGCCCATACCCATAGGCATCAACTTCAAGGGGGCTGGGAGCTGGAGCCCCCCCCCCCTGAACTTTTCCAGAAGGTGCTGAGCCTTCACCGGAGACAATGGACTCTGATGTCTCTGGCCCAGCCCCAGCCCCCCCCCCAGAAATTGGAAAGTCTATGCCCTTGCCCATACCCTCACCTTTCCCTGCTTCTATTGATCCGTCTCACCCACCAACCTTTTATCTGTCCCCCCATCTTCAGCTGTATGTGTTATTTACTTGCTTAATTTATATCCTGCATTTCTCCCCAGAGAGCACCTAAAGCAGATTATATCATTCTCCTTTCTTCTGTCTTATCCTAACAGCAGCCCTGTGAGGTAGGTTACCCTGAGTGGGTATGACTGGCCCAAGGTGACCCACTGAGCTCCCATGGTAGAGTAGGGATTGAACCTGGGTCTTCTGATTCTAGTCTGAAACTCTAACCATCACACCATACTGTCAGTTAGCACTGCCATAAGTTTCTGTTGACTGTTATTATCAATAATTCTGCTGAGTTCGTTTCATGTATCAATGCCTAAGGTTGTTATCGTCTATCTGATGGTCAATTAACCTTAGTTTTGAGTTCTCTTTCACCTCCTCTAGGTCCCAGATGGGAGATAGCATCAGTGGTTTAACCCCCCACCTCCGGAATGCACATCTCGCTTGCTTTGCACATGCTTATTGCTCATTAGCTTTTTCTCCACTATTATCTCTCATTTGCCTTTCCCTAGCTCATGGCCTTGAGCTGAAAGCCTCCTGTTATGTGTTATATTATTCACAGGTGTTATGAGTTCCTTTGCTTGGTTTTCCTTGGGAACATCTGCCCCAAAATCTGAACAGTGACTTCCTGAGAACCTAGTTTGCAGCGCTTTCCTTGGGAACAGTGGGCCAGTATATTTGGGTGCCAATAATCCTCCCAACTGATTGGTGGATGTTAATGGGGGCATATTTCATATCAAGTATAATTATAGTTGTATTCCTATGCTTGGGCATTACTAACAGAAGAAGTGTATTTGACCAACAAGATCTTTTTTGCAAATAAAGGACTTTCTGTTTAAGGAGACCTGTTGTGGACTACATCTATTGGCACAATCTCACAGACTGTTAGTAATCCCCAATTGTGACCAGTCCATTGTGCCCATCATGGATGATGATGGCACTGAAATCCCTACTACCAAACCGGAGATACTGGCTACCACTGAAGAGGTGTCGGTATGACCCGTGATTACTAGCGGGGTGATGGTCCGTTCCAGATGGAGTGAAGGAGCCCAATCCTGGGCTCAATTCGGACCACAAACCACTGAGACGTCGTCTCCTAGGTGGGAAGCCGGCGCATGGCAGTACGGGGTCCAAGGTGGGAGCGGAGAGCCATGGATGACTTCCAGATGGCCGAGGTGTGGGTACAGATGGATTGTAGATTCGACACAATCCAGAGACGCCTTCAACAGGAGATGACTGCCATGCTGACTGATCTCCCAAACATCGTGGCACAGGCAGTGCAGGAGCAATTAGTGGGGGCTGGATCTGGAGCCGGAGCACCACCGGCAGTGGTCCCGCCACCAGCTCAACCGCTGGCCCAGCCTCCCGCACCACAGGGGCCACCCGCTCAGCCAGTTCCAGGTGCGGCGCAGCCAGCAGATCGCCGGCCAGTGCCTCATGAACTGATGGGGGCCACATTTAATGGGAACCCCATGAAGCTACAGTTCTTCATCATCGAGGCTGGCCATTGCATGCAGAATTGGGGCCACATGTTCTAGGATGATGGTGACTGCATGGGATACATCGATTCCTGACTGCGTGATGAAGCTGCTGACTGCTATGTGAGCCTCCACAATACCCTGGGTCCTGAGTTGGATAGTGTGGAGGAATTCATGTGGGCCCTACGCCGCCAATATGAAGACCCAATGAGCGAGGAAAAGGACAGGAACCAGGTGCGCAACCTCTCGCAAGGGAAAATGTCCATTCATGAGTATACAGCTGCGTTTAAATGCTTAGAAGCTAAAATCAGGGGTTGGCCAGAAGAAGTATTTGTAGAACAGTACCGCAGGGGCTTAAATGGGGAGCTATATGAGACTATACTCAGAAATGTCAATCCGACAACTCTTAATGGTTGGATTAGAGCTGCTGAAGAAGCAGAGGTGTGCTTCACCTTAATTTGTATGCAACACCTGGCTAGCACCCCTAAAAGCATTGCCCCGTCGGCCACCCCTTTCAAGCCAAAGACCAAGCCACCCGTGAGAGACCTCAGAGAATTCCGCATGAAAAAGGGATTATGTACTAGATGTGGGGAGTCGGGCCATTTCGCATCCACGTGTCCAGCTGCCTCTCCCAAGGGAGGAGCACCATCTTCCCCACCAGCACATCCCAAGCCGAAGAAATCATCTACCCCGAAGCTGCAGGCACTCCAAATTGTGGAGTCCTGCTTCCCGGAGAAGCCAGAGGAAGAGATCACTGCCCAGCCACAGGGAAAGGACCAGGACCTGCTCTGAACGGCACAGTGCAGCAGGTCCCTCAATCCACAGCACCTCAAATGGTGAGCTCCCCTGGGCCCCTTCTTTATATTTGAATGATTGTAATGAATCCACATCTGGGCACACAGATGCGTGTACAAGCCCTTATTGACTCAAGAGAGTGCCAGAGACTTGATTAGCCCCATTGTTGGGTTGGGGTTGGGGGTGAATACTCTCGAGGAGCCTTTACATTTTACCCAAATGGATGGCTCCAAGATGAAGGAACCCTGTGCTTTTGAGACTGAACCAGTTATAATCGGCACGGGAGAACATTGGGAGCAACAAGCTTTTGTTATCACCCCTCATGCGTAATTCCCCATGGTTTTGGGGAGTCCATGGCAAGGGATGCATGACCCCTATATCCTTTGGAGTGAGGGATGGATTACCTGGGTTTCTCCCTCTTGCAAAGAGCATCTTTGGAAAGCCGAGTGGGGCACTCAGCCTGGCTTCGAGACCATGTGTTTGGCGCGTGAGGAACGGTTATCCATACCTACCACATACAGGGATTTAGTGGAGGTTTTTGAGGAAACGGAGGCTGATGAGCTCCCTCCTCATCGAAACACTGACTGTGCAATTGAACTGTTACTCAGACATAAACTACCCAAAGGGAAATTATACTCTGTCTCCCCAGGAAAAAGTTGAACTTCGTAATTTCATAGACAAAAACCTCGAGCAAGGTTTTATTCGGCTGGCCACTTCCCCCTTTGCTGCACCAGTCGTTTTCCGGAAGAAAAAAATGGGGGGCTGCGCTTGTGCACAGACTATTGAGGCTTAAATGCAGTATCTACTTCAAATGCCTACCCCCTCCCATTGATAAAAGACTTGTTCAATGAGGCCAGTAAAGGGGGGAAAAATTCAAAACTGGACCTCTGGGATGCTTACTTCCGAGTGTGCATCCGGGATGGGGATAAATATAAGACGGCCTTTAATACCCCACTGGGGCAATTCGAGTACCTGGTAATGCCCTTCGGCCTTCAGGGGGCTCCAGGCATTTTTATGAACTTAATAAATGAAGTTTTACACAAGCACCTATTCAAGGGGGTCCTGTGCTATCTTGATGATATCTTGCTCTATTCCCCTGACATGGCATTACATTTTAAATTGGTGAGAGAAGAATTAGCCACCCTCAGAGACAATAAACTGTTTGCTAAACTCTCTAAATGCGATTTTCACAAAACTGAAATAGACTTTCTGGGATACCGAATTTTGCCTCGGGGTTTAGAGATGGATCCGGCAAAAGTCTTGGCCGTGGTGGGGTGGGAGACCCCCCGCACCCGATGCCAGCTACAGAGTTTTTTAGGATTCACCAATTTCTATAGAAATTTCATCAATAACTTCACCCAATACAGTCCGCTAAAAATATTAAAGGACTCCAACCCAGTCGAAAATTGGGTTGGAAATATGTGGGGCCTTTCCCAGTGGTCAGGTGCATTAACAAGGTGACATTTGAACTTAAACTCCCCAAATCATTGAAATTTGTGCATCCTGTTTTCCATTACAGCCTTCTGAAGAAAGATCCTGGGCTGAATGAATGGAGACCCTCCTCCTCCTCTCCTCCTCCTCTGATGAAGAATGATGAGCCACATTATGAAATTGATCAAATTTTGGACTCTAAAGTAAAAAGGGCACGTTTGTTCTATCTGATCAAATGATTGCATTTTGGTCCTGAGGAAAATGAATGGGTTGAAGCCTCTGATGTCCATGCCCCTGCTAAAATCTGTGTGTTCCATAAATTATACCCTTTGAAACCTGAGAAGGCAGGGGATATCATATCGGAAGGGCAGAATGTCAGTTAGCACTGCCATAAGTTTCTGTTGAGTGTCATTATCAGTAATTCTGCTGAGTTCGTTTCATGTATCAATGCCTAAGGTTGTTATCGTCTATCTGATGGTCAATTGACCTTGCCTTTTTGAGTTCTCTTTCTCCTCCTCTTGGTCCCGGATGGGAGATAGCATCAGTGGCTTAACCCCCACCTCTGGAATGCACATCTCGCTTGCTTTGCGCATGCTTATTGCTCATTAGCTTTTTCTCCACTCTTATCTCTTGTTCGCCTTTCTCTAGCTCATGGCCTTGAACTGAAAGCCTCCTGTTATGTGTTATATTATTCACAGGTGTTATGAGTTCCTTTGCTTGGTTTTCCTTGGGAACATCTGCCCCAAAATCTGAACAGTGACTTCCTGAGAACCTAGTTTGCAGCGCTTTCCTTGGGAACAGTGGACCAGTATATTTGGGTGCCAATAATCCTCCCAACTGATTGGTGGATGTTAATGGGGGCATATTTCATATCAAGTATAATTATAGTTGTATTCCTATGCTTGGGCATTACTAACAGAAGAAGTGTATTTGACCAACAAGATCTTTTCTGCAAATAAAGGACTTCCTGTTTAAGGAGACCTGTTGTGGACTACATCTACTGGCACAATCTCACACATACTAGCTTTCATTGGGTGGCTGCTGTTGATCAGTAGCCAGCAATTGGCCTGGATGAGGCATGCAAATTGTGTGGTAGCAAGTCCCCTGGTGGCTGGTGGTGGTTCAGGCCCCAATGGATTTTTCCTCAAAAGCCAAAAGAGCCCTGGGAAGGGCCCAACCCATGCCTCCTGCCTTATACTGAAAGAAACCAAGGTTTGAAGGCTGGCAATACTGTCATAGCAATGGCCACTGAGGGCACCCATTTCTTAATGGTACAGGCACTCCATTTATCATTTTTGAGGAGTCTTAACCCCCCCATTTTTTAAGATTGCAGATTTTTCTGCAATCTTGAGACTCTTCAGATTTGTAGGAAGATGTGTCATAGCCTCAATTTCTGGATTTAAGTATCCACTTGTTGAACATTAGATATATTGATATGTGTTCACTGTAACGTGAACAGGGCTAGATTTATTTATAATCCAGTCAGCCCCATAGCCAGGAATTTTTTCAGGGGGCACCGGGGCACCAATTAAATTAAATTGAAGGAAAATTAAATTACTTTTGTGCCAGTCCCAGTGCCATCAGAAGGAGGATTCCTGCAGGCAGCTTCTCCAAAGCGGTGCAAAGCCTGAGCTGCACTTTCCTGTTCTGCTGCCCTGCTTGCACCACCCACCTTCTTGCACAGACCTGATTCCCACACCCGGGCCCTTTTTTGGCAATGGAGTGTGGGAGACTTACAAGTAAAATACAGAGAGGCTTGGGTGGATCTGATTTCTGCAGAGTAGCCTCTTCACTTAGGGAGGAAGAATAAAGGGGTAGTATTAGTAGTATACTCAGACCCACCATCTGTCCAGTGGGCAACTTCTGGTGGGGAGCAAGGCAGCGGGAGCAAGACAAGCCCCTCCGCCAGAGGAGGAGCAAGGCAATAGTGGTGGCAAAGGGGTCAAAACACCAGCAGGAGGGGAGGAAGGGCATGTTGCTGCTTGCACCTTGGTGCCCCAGGATGGCTGGCATGATGTGTATGCCAACCCTCCTGCCAGCTTGCTCTGTGGGCGTCCCCTCACTGAAATTCATAATTAAAGGGGGAGAGCAGGTAGGGCACAACAAATTCAATAGGGGTAGCTGCCCCATGTGCCCCACCGCTGGCTATGGCCCTGAATCCAGTGTAGAATTCAGATTCTCCAGATCTCTCTATCTGGAACTAAATTTGTCCTTGTATTTGTTGAATTTGTAGGAAAAGAACACGTTTTTAGAGCATTATGCTCAGGGAATAAGAACCTCCTGATGGTCCCTGGCCCAAGAGAGATCTAGCTGTCCTCAGCTAGCGCCAGGGCCTTTCCAGCCCTGGCCCCCGCCTGGCGGGACTCTCTGCCAGAGAACATCCACACCTGTGGGAGTTATTACCTTTCCACAGAGCACGCTGGGCAGAGACAGGCATTTGGTGGAGGACAGCGATGGGACGGGATGAAGCCTAGCCCTCTCACACCCCTTCCGCCCTCCATAACCTCGCCCCCCAGGAGGCCTGCAGAAGCTGGAATGTTTTCTTCTGCCATCCTGGAATGTGGATTGTTTTACTCATTGATATGCTTTAGGTACTTTCAATGCTGGTTTTAAATTAAACTGTTTATTGTCTTTGTTTCTGCTTGCAGGGAAGGGTGGCCTAATAAATCTAATAAATAAATAGATAAATTTGATTTGTCTCATGGTTGCCTGTTGCCCAGAGGTGCAGTTGTGAGAGCTTAGTCACAGCAGATGCTAGTTGCCTGAATGAACTACTTAGACTGATCCAGGTGAAAGGGGGGACACCCTTGGTTGAGTTTATGCCCTGGCATAATTAATTGGGCTCCAGAACACATATATTATATTGGAATGGCAGCATAATTTACAAGAATATTTCAATTCCTTCCAGTTTCCCCTAGGTGCCTATCTTTCTAGCCCTTTTAAGTCAAAGTTCACACTCATCTCTTAGTTACAGGTTTCACCTTGATTTCCCGCACATCAGAGTCTACAAAAAGTCAAAATAATGGGCTGGTGTTCTGCACACTACAAAGACTGCAAGCAATTTCAACTTCAAGAGTTTACAATATTTTTCAAAAGACTGAAAAATCAGATACCCTGGCCGAGTTCAGAATGGCAGTTTGGCCCAATATAGGCCTGCTTTGCAAGCAAATTAAGAGAGCCCGTTCACATAGCCACAGGTGCCTGGCGTTGCTGTGCCGCACTCACCCCGTCCTGAAGCACTTTCATCCAGCTTAAAAAAGGTACCTGGTGAAACCGGTGTCAAGCTGTCTGGGTGTGCGTTCATCCCGCTTCCTGGCAGTGTGGATGCAAATAAGCCACAATCAAGCGGTGCCGATAATGTGAACGCGCTGATCCAGTGGAGGTGCGCATAACCGCCCATGTACACTGTGCACTTGAGTGCACAACCGCTTACAGAGTTGCTTCCAGCTTGTGGGGTTAAAAGCTCCCAGCCCACTGCCTCCTGAGAGACAGCCTGAAAAATGGCAGCTGTGTGAGGAGCGTCCTGGAAAAGGGCGAAGACCTTGGACTTACTGGCCGTGTGGGGTGAGCCGGGAGTGCAGGCAGATGCACAAGAACATGGAGACACTCAAGCAGGTCGCTCGAGAAGTGGCTGCCTTGGGCCACAGGCAGACTGCTGAGGAATGCTGCTCCAAGACCAAAGCCATGCGGCTAGTGTACAAAAAGACACTGGCTCACAACAACACCTTTGGGAAGGATAGGGCATGGTGTCCTTACTACGAGGGGCTGCAAAGAATACTCAGGGGGAATGCCAGTGTCAAGCCCAGAAGGGTCTGCCAACAGCTTCCCCCTGGAGACCGTGCCATCCACCAGCAGCTCATAGGGGTCTGCAGAACCCCAAGCAGCAACCTCACAGGACTGGTTCCGGCTGACCCTGGAGCCAGAGGAGGAGGAGTCTGAGCTAGAGGTGCCCATCCAAGATCAGTGAGGAATGCTCATCACAGGCAGTGATCCACCCAGGAGCCGCCACGACCCCTCTCCTGGAGGCACTCCCAATGTGTGGGTGACACCACCAAGCCAGAGGGCCCCAGGAGCCTGCCCCCCACAAGTGTCCCACCCCAGGGCTCCCACTCCCACGGCGCCACGAATAGAGGCAGAGTGCATGCCACCCTCTGGGGACCCGGTCCCAGGTAGCCAGCCCAGCCACAGGGGCCCCACGAGCGCGGGAGTGCCTGAGCATGCTTAAACCATAGTATGGCCACTACACCCCAGGCATAGCCCCCATGGCAGAGGCTCCCCTGCAACAGTCATGTGGTGTGTGGATGGGCGCAGGCCTCTCTGCTGGGCAAGAGGGCATGGGGAGGGCAGCAGTCCGCTTGGGTGGTGCCTGAGCCTGCTGTTCTGGGGCCCTGCCACCCAGCAGGCTGCCTCAGTGGTGTCCCACATAGGCGCCTGTGGCCACAGCACTTTCACTTCTGTGGCCCACCCAGGCAGGCTCTTGCAACACTTTCCCCTGTCTCCCCAATGTAGACACTGTGAAGCTCTTGCTGGACGATGTCGAGGATGACGTTGAGGATGCTGATGAGACCCAGCTGCCAGAAGAGCCCCAGGCAGGTAAGGACAGTGACCATGGGGACATCTGCACTCAGTGGCGGGTGCACCTTGGCAGAATGCTGGCCCCTCCCTGCACCACCTATGTGGAGGCAGCCCTGTGGGAGAACCCTTACTGAGCCAAGAAGCCAGGCCTTTGGGAACAAAGGTCCTTTTTATTTCTTCATGGTTCATAGTGGCCAGCACTTCTTGTGTTAGGGATACAGAGCATAGAGCTGTGGGGAAGTTAGACAGAATTCAAAAGCAAAGAGGGAGGTGGGGCACCAATCAGGTTAATTAAAAATGGTGCGACGTACATATCCGTTAAGCTTCCCAGGGAAAGCGCGCCAGATGTGTGTCTGCTCATCAGGCATTCCTTCCCATACCCCATCGAAACCTCCCCAGCAATTCCCAGGCCGCTACCAGAGAAGCACCTGGCAGCCGAGTAGCCGTTGGAATCAGAAGTCAAGGGCAAATGCATCATCAAAACAGATAACAGTCCCAGCAGCCATAATAAGTCTGCAGAGAAAGGAGTGATGTAGAGTGGGTGAGGGAAACCACCTCCCGCCCGGGAAATGTCAGATTCTGACATCCTGTGACTCTGTCCGAGGATGAGTGCAGCGTGTCCCCAGTCGTGTCTGGCACCCACCCTGCCCCAAACCATCTCCACCCCTGCAGTCCAGAGGATCTTTTGGCAGCTGGCAAGGGCCCCCCTCCACTGGGGACCTACTCATTGTTCCCCCCTCTGCCATCCTCATATGGCCCTCCACCATGGCCTGTCTGGAGGCTGAACCCCCCGTCATGGGACTGGGGATGCTGCAGGTGGGTGGCCGTGCTGGTCTCCTGTGCATCGGGAGGCATCCAACAGAGGGTGGCTGGGTCTCGACATCTCCCGCCGAGCAGGGGATGGCGCCAGGCTGGCCCCCGAGCTGTGCCTCCCCGAGGTGGGTTGGCCGTGTCAGAGCCTGGTGAGCCACGAGGATGAAACCCAGGGGAGCCCGCTGGCTCCTCCCCACAGTCAGATGGGCTGACAATCTCTGGTTCTCTCCCCACAGACCTGCCTCTCAGGACCATCCTGGCAGACCTGTCCCCAAACGCCCAGATGGCCATCATAGCAGCCAGGCAGCAGCGGGTCTCCTGGAGCAGTTGGCATGGAACCATGAGCCATGCTTGAGAATGCCTACAGGGAGCACAAGGACTACCTTGAGGAGATGCGCCACTCACAGGAGGAGGAGCGGGAGTCCACCAGAGCCATGCATGACATCATGCGCTTGACGCTCAACACACTGACCCAGATCGCTGCATCCTTGGCAGCTCCACATGCTGGGGCCCTGGACCAGGATGCCTCCACACTGAGGAGGCTCAAGGGCAGCAGTCTGGGGAAGGCCGTGGCCGTGATGTCACTGCCAGGGGAACAGCGTCATGGAGGCGTGGAAGAGCGTACCCCTAGGACAGGCCCCCCGGTGCACCCTCATTGGAAGGCCATGCCCCCCCCCCACTGCTCAGCCTCAACGGTCCAGTGCCATGGACAGGTGGAAGTGGGATGGACATCTGCCCACATCCCCCTCTCCCCTTCCCCCCACACAGGCGGGGGGCCCCCTTTGCCAAGGGGTACACTGGCCACCACACACCCCTGAAGGAAGGGCACCAACCATTTCTGTTTCTTTTCTCACAACATCTTTATTGCAACACAGTGGTGTGAGGAAAACTGGGTGACTAAACTTGTCTGTAACTCAGTGGCCAAGTCTGCTGTTGCCTTCTTGGGGGCTCCAGAACCTGTGATGTGGCATCTTGCCACCTGGCCATGTGCGCGGAAGATCCTCACCCCTCTTGGCCGTCATCACTGGCCAGGGCCTCCGTGTCTGTCCCCTCCGTTGCTGTGGGTTCCCCCGAGCCGCATGGAGGCTGTCGACCTCCCTCTTCAGCCACCACACCACATTCTGGTGGATGATCAGGAGGTGGATAATGCACTGGACTGTGGGGTCATGGCAAAGACAGAGCCAGTGAGCAGCCGTTGTCCACAATGCCCCCCCCCCCCCCCCCCCGTGCAATGGTCATGGTGGCAGAGACAATCTTCTATGCATTGCCCAAAATACATAAGGCTGGCCATCCTCCACCGGATTGCCCCATCTTTTGAGATGTTCCTGCAACTATTTGTATGTTGGGAACACCACCAGAACGATACACACCTGCATGATTGAACATAAATCCTGTATTGGGAATGTATGCCTTGATTCGCCTCTGACTCAATATTTTGTACAATGTGGGCATTCTCCAGACGACTTTAAATTTGTCATTCTGGAGGTTCTCAAAAGTCACCCTCACAATATTATTGACATCTGGAGGGCACTCTTACAGCAGGAAGCTCACTGGATGTTCCATTTAAAAACACTCCAACCCCCTGGGTTAAACCACTCCCTTTATCTAGGTAGCTTGTAGTAAATTGAGTTGTAAGTTTCATTTGTTTTGTGTGTTCACATATCTGTTTTTAAGTACGTGTGACTAGTAATTGTGCCCTTTGCTGTCCCTTTAAGCCTGTGTGACTAGTAGTAGGCTTCACATATATTAACCACTCCTTCTGTGACTCACTTTAAGGCAGCCGGCTAGCCTGAGATTAGTTCCTTTTCGAGTTGTGGCAGCCCAACTTTTAGATGCATGTACCATTTGGTGAGTCAGCTTTTAGCTTTGCCTGTTAAACGTTTGTATTGCAAGTGATGGGCTGTTCTAATAAGTTCTTTAGGACAATATTATTCTTGTACAATTAGTTACTGAACCCTGTAAGTGACCTGTGAGAGACCATAATCCTGGAATCTTTGTTGGACTAGGACTATTGCTGTGTTGTGTTAGCAACGGATGTTGCCCGTGCTGTGTTAGCAACAATCTATATTATTGCTTTGTTAAGCAGCAATTCATTGTGTGTGATTGCAGTGTGCATGAAACTTCTTGAGAGCATAGTATAGATATTATATTGTATGAATATTTAGCACACCTTTTTGTTGGGTTTTGTGTGCAGTACTTTTTTTCTGAGAATTCCAAAGATGCCCACAGGCTCAAAACAACTGGGGCTCCCTGCTTCAGTGTTTCTGTCTCTAGGTTCAGTCCCATATTCTGAATCCAAACAGTGCTCTGAATCTCAAAGTTGCTTCTCATTGGCTATCACCAAGTCAGTAGGTATGGACTCTTCCTAAGGAAGTGCATGCCTTATTTTTGAGCAGCAATGCATCAAAAAAAACTTTCAAGTGGACCATCTCCTTGGTCACCCTGCACTCATGTTGATATCCAATGTATTCTGAAGGAACAAGGCCAGGTGCCATGCACACATGCATAGAATACTTACATCAGCATGGTGGTGGTGGAAAATAACATCAACTAGGGTTGTCAGTCCTGGGTTGGAAGATACCTGGAGACTTTGGGGGTGGATCCAGGAGAGGGACCTCAGCATGGTACAATGCCATAGAGTCCACCCTTCAAAGCAGCCATTTTCTTCAGGGGAGCTGATCTCTGTCAGCTGAAGATCAGTTGTAAAAGCAGGAGATCTCCAGACCCCATCTGGAGGCTGGCAACCCTATCAAGTCACAGCTGACTTATGGCAGGCCCATTGGGTTTTCAAGGCAAGAGACATTCAGAGGTGATTTGCCATTGCCTGCCTCTGCATGGCAACCCCAGACTTGGGTTTGCATGGGACATCCAGGTCAGAATTTATATCAGCATAAGGGGTCTTATATTTTGCCTGTTTCAAGACAGCAGAGGGAGCAATTATTAATAATCTTGCACAGTCTCTCTCTGAATGAGTCTGGTTTTTTTTTTAAAAAAGCAGGCTATAAAGTATTATTTTAATTGCTAGAAATGACTATGAAGTATTAAAACTTATGATGAATTATTTGCAATGATAACCCTCCCTAGTAAGTAATTAACATCACTTGCAAAAAAGTAATTTCACTGATGAGAGAAAAATTAAATAGGCAAAGAGAAAATAAGACATTATCTCATATATATATATGAAGATTCTGGCTAGCACTTTTAATTTAATTACGGCACGCCACTCACAATTTGAACTGCTTGCGGCATTTAATTCCTTCCCTGTTTCTAAAGATGTCTAGTGGATGGAAGTGGTAATTCATCCTTATTTAGGCATCTATCAACTTTGCATCAAGAGAATTATAGAAAATAAACACTTGGCAATGTTCTATAATTGATTATTGATTATAATTTTATTTCTTGAAATACATTATTTTGCATGCAGACACATTTATTTATCAGCATTTTTGCACATAACTCTAGATTACTTCGGTGGATTTTTAAAAAAATCTAAAATGTGAATTCACAAGACAAATCTCACATTTTCTCCCCTATACATAGTTCAGAGTTAAATAATATCCTGGGGTGTGTGTGTAAAAAATTCAAATCCAGTAAAATACAGAGGAATAAATCTGACTGAACAAAATGATACATTATTCAAAGATAATCACATAACAGCATGGGTGAAGATACAAAAGGACCTGGAGAAATGGTCCAGATTTAAAATATCATGGTTGGGAAGGATCTCTGCAATAAAAATGAATGTATTGCCAAAACTATTTCTTTTATTTCAGATGTTACCAATTTATGTACAAGAGAAGACTTTTAAGGAATGGCAGAAACAAGCAAACAAGTTTATATGGAATGGCAAAAGAACAAGAATTAGATTTAAAGTTCTTTGAGATGAGGGGGGAAAAAGGAGGCCTAGCAGTACCTAATATCCAAATATATTACCAAGCAGCCGGCTTGGTTTGGATTGCAGATTGGATTAAAAACCCAGATGAAAGAATAATAAAATTAGAAATAGCAGACTTGAATGCAGGATTGCATAGCTACCTGTGGAATAAAAAAATCAACCCCCCCTCCAAATATAATGCAAAACAAAAGGTATGTAATCAGAGACTCTTTATTTAGAATTTGGGAGACTATACAAAGAAAGATTACTCCTCCAATATCCCCTTTAATCTCACCCATAGATGCATATCATGATAAACATGTGAGAAAACATAATGACTTTCCCACAAGGAGAAGTTAAGACTTGGCAAAAAATAAAAGAGGAAGGGGAAAAGGTACAATGGCTATTTGTGAGAGTCCAATAGATTTCAAACCAAAAACAAAGGGTCTGGAACAAGAACTTCTTTTATTTGTTGGTGGATCCACTGGTACACACTTGTTGAGTCAGAAATGAAGGGGTGTGGTGGGTACTGGTACAGTTATAGTCAGGGCTCCGTTGGGGCCGGGGTGCGCTGGAGTGCCGGGAAAGAGAAGCGCTCCGCCGGCCCCAGGAAAGAGAAGCCCTTCCCTCCCCCCTCCCACTGCTCCCGGGGCTGTGGCAGAGTGCCGCCGGCCCTGGGAAGCCGCTTCCCTCCTCCCCCCCGTCAATACTCCCAAGGGAAGGAGAAGTTCTTCCCTCCCCCCTCCCACTGCTCCCGGGGCCGCGGCAGAGCACCGCCAGCCCCGGGAAGCCCCTTCCCTCCTCCCCCCTGTCAATACTCCCAAGGCTGGTGGCGCTCTGCCGGCCCTGGGAAGGAGAAGCCTTTCCCTCCCCCCTCCCACTGCTCCCGGGGCCGCGGCAGAGCGCCGCCGGCCCCAGGAAGCCGCTTCCCTCCTCCGGTGCTCCTCCAGCGCTCCGCTGGCCCCGGGAAGGAGAAGTCCTTCCCTCCACCCTCCCACTGCTCCTGGGGCCGTGACAGAGTGCCGCCGGCCCCGGGAAGCCGCTTCCCTCCTCCGGCGCTCTGACAGCCCCGGGAAGGAGAAGTCCTTTCCTCCCCCTCCCACTGCTCCCGGGCCGCGGCAGAGCGCCGCCGACGCCGGGAAGAAGAAGCCCCCTCCCTCCCCCCCAGTGAAGAAGCCCAAGCAAGGGGGGGAGGAAACGCCGGCCCCAGTGGGGGGAGTAGCGTCCTTTCCTTCCTTCCTTCCTTCCTTCCTTCCTTCCTGCCTTCCCCCTCTCTCTCCCCCTACCTACCTACCTACCTTCCTGTTCCTTCCTTTTCCCCTTCCTTCCTTCCTTCCTTCCTTCCTTCCCTCTCTCCCCACCTACCTACCTACCTTCCTGTTCCTTCCCCTCTCCCTTCCTTCCTTCTCTCTCTCTCCCCCACCTACCGACCTTCCTGTTCCTTCCTTTCCCCGTCCTTCCCCTCTCCCTTCCTTCCTTCCTTCCTTCCTCTCTCTCCCCCCTTCCTTCCCTCCTTCCTTCCTTCTCTCTCTCCCCCCACCTACCTACCTACCTTCCTGTTCCTTCCCCTCTCCCTTCCTTCCCCTCTCCCTTCCTTCCTCCCTCCCTCCCTTCCTTCCTTCTCTCTCTCTCTCCCCACCTACCTACCTACCTTCCTGTTCCTTCCCCTCTCCCTTCCTTCCTTCCTTTCTTCTCTCTCTCCCCCACCTACCTACCTACCTACCTTCCTGTACCTTCCTTTCCCCGTCCTTCCCCTCTCCCTTCCTTCCTTCCTTCCTCCCTTCCTTCCTTCCCTCCCTCCCTCTCTCCCCCCCACATACCTACCTGCCTTACTGTTCCTTTCTTTCTTTCTTTCTTCCTTCCCCCCTTCCTCCCTTCTTTTTTCTTCCCTCCTTCCTTCCTTTCTTCCTTCCTTTTTCTTTCTTCTCTCTCTCTCCCCCACCTACCTACCTTCCTTCCTGTTTCTTTCCTTCCTGTTCCTTTCCTTCCTTCCCCCTCCCTCCCTTCTTGCCTACTGACACACCTGATGTCAGGGATGTGTGGCCTCATGACACTTCCGGTGACATCAGGGGGTGTGGCATATGCAAATAAGTTATGCTAATGAGCTCCTGCACCTCTTTTTTTTTTTACAAAAGGACCCCTGGTTATAGTGTATTCAAACTGCAATGTAGCAAAGATATCTACCAATCATTACACAGTGAAAAAAGGTGCCCCAAACCCCAGTCCGTTTATTCCCAGAGAGAGAAAGACGGGAAGAAAAGTGGTTTGCACCTGCAGGAATATTCCAATTAGCAACATAGGCCATGAGAAGACATAGCCAAGGCCATAGATAAGAAGGATACAGAGACGGAGGTGAAGGCAAGGGAAAGGAGCACATTCTAGAGGAGGGGGGAGTAAGCACGTAGTCAGATGGTCGCAGCCCACCTCCTGGGCGGGAAATGTCAAATACTTACACTATTATATTTTCAGTTAATCTCAAGACTTTAAAAATATGTCTACGCAGAAAGAGGTGCAATAAGGGAATTGACTGAATCTGAAATGGTGATCACACAACAAAACTATCATTTATTACAACAAATCTATAAGCTATTACTTCAATATGATACCGAGGCAGAACAAGTAAAGATAATACGTATGATAAGATGGATGCAAAACTTTGAGGACAAGGTATCTTTTCTTTTCTTTGTAAATTTTTTTTTTATTTTTCCAAACATTAAAAATAATACATTTACCTTATACAAATTCATTTTTCCATATTATATAACATTTTGTTCTGTTTGTATAATCTTGTTTTTATCTTATATTAGCAGTTTTCCACCACATCTGAAGCATAACACATTTTCCACTCTATCCAAAATAATAATACTTATATCTATGTTTTACATTTCTGGTAACGGTCATATTTCTTAAAAATACTTATACATTAATTCTTACTTTCTATATTCTTATATAATTCTAAAATATAAAAAACAACTTCTTTGTCTAATTATCCTTAATACATTCATATACTCTAATTCTATTACTTATATTATTATAACCATGTATAAATGCAATTTTTCACATCCCAATATTTTTCAACATATTCTTTCAAATCTTTCCAATCTTCTAAAAAGGTCTCTGAGTACAGATCATTCAATTTTCTAGTCCATTTATCCATTTCAGCCATATGTAACAATTTTTTCAACCATTCCCACACCTCTGGTATTTTTTCATTTTTCCAATTTTGTGCATACACCATTCTTGCTGTTGTTATCATATACCATATTATTGTCCTTTTCTTTACATTTATCTCTTCTAGTTTAAGTCCCAGCAATAACATTTCGGGCAACTTCTTAAATGTACATTTCAAGATTTTTTCCATTTCTGCATGTATTTTTGACCAATAAATCTTTGCTTTATCACAAGTCCACCACATATGATAAAAAGAACCTTCTTTCTTTTTACACTTCCAACATTTGTTAGACATATTCTGACCAATATTTGCAATTTTTTTTGGTGTCATATACCATCTATACATCATTTTAAAACAATTTTCTTTTAAGTTATAACACGTAGATATACTCATAGCATTTTTCCATAAAAATTCCCAAGATTCCATTTCAATATCTTTGTTAAAGTTTATCGCCCATTTTACCATTTGTTCTTTTACCATTTCATCAGCATTAAACCATTTTAACAAGACTTTGTACATTTTAGAAATCATTTTTTACCCACCTTCCTCCCAAACTTGTTCTATTTCATTGTTTTTTCCCCTAAAACCGTGTTTTTTATCACTTCTATACATATCATATATTTGTCTATATCTTAGCCAACCATAATCAAAGTCCATCTGATGCTGCTCCTTCAATTTGAAGTCTTTACCATGTCTTGTTAATAAGTCTCTATACTTCAACCAATCTTGTCCTTTGTACCGTGATGTTGGATGCAAAACTTCTGCGGGTACAATCCACATAGGTATCTCTTCTGAAAAAAAGTTTTTATATCTTGTCCACGTATCCATTAGTGTTCTTCTCAAATAATGATGTTTAAACATATTGTCCATTTTTGTTTTACCATAATATAAATATGCATGCCACCCAAATCTACAATCATGACCTTCCAGGGACAATAACTTTCTATCTTGTAACATAGTCCATGTCCCTACCCAGGTCAAACATATTGCATCATGATATAACCTTAAGTTTGGTAATTGAAACCCTCCTCTTTCTTTAGCATCACACATTATTTTCAGCTTAATTCTTAGTTTTTTCCCTCCCCACACAAACTTAGACAATTCCTTCTGCCAACATTTAAATGTTTTTACATCTTTCACAATTGGAATAGTTTGAAACAAAAACATTAATCGTGGTAACACATTCATCTTAACCACCGCAATTCTACCCAGCAATGACAAATTCAATACATTCCACTTTTTAATATCCTGCATAATTTGCAACCATAATTTTTCATAATTATTTTTATAAAGATCAATATTTTTCATTGTTAGGTTTACACCTAGATATTTTGTCTTTTTCACCACCTCACATTCTATAAGTTTTTGTAACTCATTTTGTTTCTTGTTTGACATATTTTTACACATTACTTTCGATTTGTTCTTATTTACATAAAATCCTGCTAAGTCACCAAACTCTTTTACTCTCTGTAACAAATATGGTAGTGTGGACAAAGGGTCTTCGACTATGAACATCACATCATCTGCAAAGGCCCTATATTTAAAAGAAAAACCTTTAGTTGTTAAGGCTTTAATCTCTTTGTCTTCCTTCACATTTAACAGTAGAACTTCCAAAATCCAAATAAATAGCAGCGGCGAAAGTGGGCATCCTTGTCTTGTTCCTTTTTCAACTTTAAAATCGTCTGTCTTTTCAGTATTAATTATTAAAGAGGATTTCTGCTCTTTATATATTGCTTTGATGAGGTTAAGCATATATTCACCAATCTCAAGATGCTCTAAAACTTCAAACATAAAATCCCAATTTAAATTATCAAACGCTTTCTCTGCATCTAAAAAGAAGAAGCCCACTTCCTTTTCAGGATGTTTGTCGTAGTATTCTATGGCATCCACTACTACTCTTAAATTGTCCCTTATCTGTCGATTAGGTAAGAATCCTGCTTGTTCTGTTTGTATAGTCTCTTTAAGGTGCTCTTTTAGTCTATCCGCTATAATTTTAGCAAAAATCTTATAATCATTATTCAGTAAAGAGATCGGTCTATAATTCTTAACATTAGTCAGATCTTGATTTTCTTTCGGGATCAATGAGATGGATGCATCTTTCCAGGTTTCTGGTACCTCGCCAGTGACTCCTATATCGTTCATCAGTAGCAGTAGGACCGGTGAAACTGACTCCTGTAACGTTTTATAAAACTTCGCTGTAAATCCATCCGGTCCAGGCGCTTTTCCTAATTTTGAGTCTTTTATTGCATTTTTAATCTCTTGTAATGATACTGGGTTGTTAAATAGTTCTTTAATTTTCTCTGTTGGTTTTGGTAACTTTAATGTTTGCAGGTATTCTTTAATCTTTCTTCTGTCTTTGTTTTCCTTCTTAAAAAGTTTTGCATAGTATTTAAAAAATTCTCTTTTTATTCCTTTGTTATCTATTATCTCAATGTTATCTCTTATCACTTTAGTAATAAATTTATTTTCACGTTTTTTCTTTAATTGCCATGCTAAGTATTTTCCGGGTTTATTTGCACCTTCAAATGCTTTTTGTTGAAGTTTTTTTTAAGTTCCAGTACATCTCTTGGTTCAGGATAGCTTTTGCTTGGTCTTGTAGCATCCAGATTTCCTTTTGCAGTTTCTTTTTCCCTGGTTTATTCTTCAGTTCTTCTTCCTTTGTTTTAATGGCTTGTAGAATATTTTCATATTGCTCTCTTTTCTTTTTATTGTCTTTAGCATTTAGCGATATCAATAGTCCTCTCATCACTGCTTTATATGCATCCCATACGGTTTGAATTTTTACTTCTTTCTGCATGTTTACTTGGAAGTATAGGTCTGTTTCTTCAAGTAATTTTTTAATTATTTCTTGATTGTCTAGTAAGTCCTCGTTTATTCTCCATCTCTTTTGTTTTTTTACCTGCCCAGCTGTCCATAAACACGGATTATGATCTGAAATTATTCTGGGTAGAATTTCCACTTTTCTTGTCTTGAAGGTTAAATTAGTAGTCATCCAAATCATGTCAATTCTTGAGTGTGAGTCATGTCTATTAGAATAAAATGTAAAATCTTTTCCTTGTGGGTTAGTTTTCCTCCAAATATCTTCCAGCTTCTCTTGTTTTATCAGATCAAAAAAACTTTTTGGAAGCTTCCCTGATGTCTCATCCTTTCTTTTAGAGCGCCTGTCTAATTTATTGTCTACAGCTCCGTTGAAATCCCCTAACATCATAATTTGATCATAGTTTACATTGTCCAATTCCATTTGAAGTTCTTTAAAAAAATTTTCTTTGGCTCCGTTCGGAGCATAAATATTCACAAAGTTTTCAGTCCTTGCAGTAAAATTTCAATAGCTAAATATCTTCCATCTTTGTCTTTAAATATTACTTTAGGTTCCAAATCTTTTTTGACATATGTTACAACACCATTCTTTTTATTACTTGCTAAAGAATAAAATTCTTCTCCCAATTTTTTCCTTATTAAATATTTGTGGTCTTGTTTTTTAAGATGAGCTTCTTGTATGCAAATTATATTACATTTTTGTTTTTCCAGCCAATGACCTACCATTCTACGTTTTTGGGGTGAATTTAGTCCATTTACATTCCATGTAAGTATTTTGTAATCCATCTTGGTATATTCTTAAATATCGCCAAAGTCATCTTTATTCTCTCCCAGGAACGCGTACATTTCTTCTGTACTTTTGATCACAACTCTGGAGTTGCCATAATAGAAGCTTGAGGTATTTCCCAACGAAATCTGATTTTTTTCTCCTTTAATTTATCCGTCAGACGCTTGAATTTTTTCCTTTCTTGCAGCATTGCTCTAGGCAATTCTTTCATTACTATAATTTTCTTTCCATCCATTACAAAAGGATCAGTGAAGCACTTCTTGTAGATTTGTTCTTTTGTTCTTTTCATTGTAAATTGGACAACCACATCTCTTGGTATGTTTTTGTCTCTTGCGTATGTAGAATTAACTCTATAAACTCTATAAACAAGATCCATGTGCTCTTTAACAACTTCTTCCTGTTCTTGTAAAAAATCTGCTATTGCTTCTTGCATTCTTGTAAAAATGTCTTCACTCAATTTTTCCTCAATCCCTCGAAATCTCAAATGGTTTTGCATATCTTTGTAATGCATCATCTTTTCCATCCTCTCATTATCTCTCATTGTCTTATGGGTGCTTTCTTCCAGTTCTTTTACTTTAGTTTCTATATCTTGTGTTCTTGTGGATAATTTTTGAAATTCTGCTTTTAATTCCATAAAAATTTTATCTGCTTGAGCCGCTATATTATTCATTTTAACATTTACCTCTCCTATGGTGTCTAACATTTTCTTTTCCATTGCTTCCATAATGGCTAGTAGTTCTTTTTCTTTTTTTGCTGCCATTGTAGGAGAGGACCATGTAGCTGCTCTCGATCTTAGTCCGTGGTCCTTCTTGTCTCTTTTAAAAAGATCGATTTTATCTTGTTTTCCAAGTCAAACACTGATTAGTGCATTCAAACAAGCTATTCTTGCCAAGTCAAATTATGTTGGTTTCAGCCTTCTAAGTTATATAGTCTTTGAGATATTGCAGTTTAAAAATTTTATAAATCCAAAATGGCGGGCGCGACTTCTCTATGGTTAATGTCAAAGGTTATAGTCTTTTTACCTTACTTCTTGCTTGCCGTAGTTTCCTTTTGTCCCTTCCTTTTATTTACTTGTCTGCTCTCTGCACGTCACTTCCTGTTGTGGTCTTTCTGGTCCGGCAGTATTTTACCCTTTACCTTCTTCCGGTTCTTCTCCTTTTCCCTTCTTGTCTGCTCTTCTAGCCGTCACTTCCTAACTCAGTCCTCACGTCTTAATCTCGCGATACTTGGTTCCCTTCTTCCTCTTTGTCTCGCGATGCTTGGCTCCCCCTCCCGACTCTTCTTAACCGCAGGAATGTTAAACAACTTGTTTTTTTGGCTTTTTAAGTTCAAATTCGGCTTTTTGGCATTTCAAAACTGCTCTCATCCAGTCTACAACAGTCTATTGCTTCACCCGATCTGCTTTTCGTCTTTCAAAACGCGATAATGGTAAGGCAAAAACTTTTTTTCCGTTACCTTTTGTTGTTACTTCGCTTCAGATGTGGTCCCAACGTTTAAACTTTGTCTTCTTTGCCAAGGAATTAGGGGAATTGGAGGTTTTATGCTGAATTTATCAGCTCAGCTCGGCTCCTTAGAGATACTCGCAAAAATCCTCTTCGGCTGCAGTGCTCAAGGTGTCGGAAAAGTCTCCTCCGAGGCTTTCACTTCACCGAGGTTGCTCAAACCTGGATTATATTGCTTGCTGGTCCTCACACTACCTGTGTGAGGTTGCGTCAGGTGGATTAATCCACCCAAGCTGTCAGGAAGAGCCGCTGTCCGCCTTGCACATTTGCAAAGCGTGTCAGACCTCCATTCCTCCAACCGGAAACGACCGAGGACAAGGTATCTTTTCAACATGGGGAAACTCTATGGACAAAAGATATAAAATTCACAGCTAGTTAAAAACTAAGATAAAACTGGTACAAGGTGTTTTATCAATGGTACATCAGCTCAAAGGATATTGAGAAGATGGACAAGAAATATAAATGCTTCTCTTGGAAGTGCAAAGAGGTGGATGGGACTTTTTAGCATATGTGGTAGGCATGAAAAAGACCCCCCCCCCCAAAAAAGGAAAGAAATCCCAAAAATTCTAAAAGTCAAATTTACTATGAATGCTCAGAATGTGCTATTGAGTATTTTACCTGATAATGTCAAAAAAAATGGAAGAATTATTTAGATACATGATAACAGTGGCCAGAGTTACATTTGTAACAAAACAGAAAGCAGATGAGTTTTGATTTCAGCAATGTCTTATCTCCTTTACTGCCTACGTTTGACCTTGGTGCATTGGCGCTTCTTTTCCCCTGGGAACCACTATGTGTTTTTTCTGGTGCACTTGTGCACTTGCTGTGATTGGCTTCATCCCACCCCAGGGTGCACTTTGAATTATGTATAACTTCCCAACTCCTGCCTGGAGAGGCATTACTGACACAAATTTTGTTCTGGATGCCTGCCTTTACTGCTTCCAATAAACAGCTTACTGGTTAAGACTGCGTGTTGAGACGGATTGCTGTGGTACCCTGACACTTACTCTTTTAACCAGCTTCTATGGGTTCATGTCTCTCTCTCTCCCCACCCGCCCAGTGCTATGTCAGAATCGGAGGGAAACTGTTCTGTCTCCTCAGCCTCCTCAAATGAGTCTGCTCTTGGTATTCACTCCACTGAAGGAGACCTCCCAGATGGCTGGAGATTGCAGGCAGGTGGCCTGTTGAAACACAGATTCCTGGGAGTGGGAGGATCCTATGAACCGGAGGGAAGAACAAAACACATATATGTGTATTAGGAAACTATGTTGTGTAGGTCCAGGGCACCAGAGAACAGATGACCTATTTTCCTATCTGACTTCAGTGGGCAGTAGCTCAAGTTGGCAGATCTCTTTCCCCCTCCTAATTCTTTCCAAATTTCCCCATTAGATTGTTGGATGAGTAAATTTCCTCCAGTCTGGTCCTTCATTCTTCAGGCATATTACTTGGAATTGCATTTCATTCTTCATTTCCAGTATCACGAAGAGAGTTCCTGGAACTGGAGCATGAACTGATTGCCACAGCTTTCAGTTCCATATAGTCATTTGCGTCTTCATAATCAATGTGCATTGGATTGTTTCTGAGATTGCATCAAGAGTGTTTTTCCTCTTAATCCTTCTAGATGTCTACTAGGTTGGGGGGGATGCGGTTGAGAACAAATTACAACAATATGATTTCCGCCCTCAGCAGTTTGCCACCTTGAGCCCTCAGGAGCCAAAGAAATAATAAAACAACCAATTTGGGATACATCTCTCCAAAATGATAGCGCTTGGGCTTGCTTCTGTCCAGGGGTGGGGAATTACACTCAAAACTTCGTGCCAGCAAACTACCGTATTTTTTGCTCCATAAGACGCACCTGACCATAAGACGCACCTAGTTTTTAGAGGAGGAAAATATTCTGAACCAAATAGTAGGTAGGTGGGGGGGAGAGAGAGAGGGAAGGTAGATAGGTAGGTAGGTAGGGGGGAGAGAGAGAAGGAAGGAAGGAAGACAAAAAGAAAGACAGACAGGAAGGAAGGAAGGAAGGAACAGGAAGGTAGGGAGGGAGGGAGGAGAGAGACAGAAGGAAGGAAGGAAGAGAAAGGAAGGAAGGAAGGAACAGGGAGGGAGGGAGGAGAGAGAGAGAAGGAAGGAAGGAAGGAAGAAAGAAAGAAAGAACGAAAGATAGAAAGACAGGAAGGAAGGAAGGAAGGAAGGAAGGTAGGGGGGAGAGAGAGAGAAGGAAGGAAGGAAGGAACAGGGAGGGGGGGAGGAGAGAGAGAAAAGGAAGGAAGGTCCCTGAGCCGGCAGCCTGCGGGTCCAGGAAAGATAAGCAGGAGAGGGAGGGGGGTTCAGCCGAGAGTCACGCATTTGGCACGCTGGGTCGGCCGAGAATCACGCATTCTGTTTGGCATGCAGAGGACCCCCTCGGGTCAAGTAAGGGCAGGAAGGGGCTTGCCGATCATCAACTGCTTGCGACCGATCATTAAAGAGAGAGAGAGCGGCGGGTTACACATTTGCACCGCAGGGCCTGGAATCAGATTCCTGGGAGAGGAGAACGTCGGGATTATTTGTCTCCACCCAGCTAGCCTGAACTGCGAAGACAAAACAGAAGGCTTGCTCGCAAAGCCTCTTGCTCTCTCTTTTGGGGCTCCCCAGAGGAGGCAGAAAGCTCTTTGTGGGGCCACCCAGTCCTTCTTCTACTCCCAGGGGCCATCATTCCACTCTGAGAGCTGTCATTCCAGTCCCAGAATACTCCTGCTACTCCCAGGGGCTGTCATTCCAGTTTCAGGACACTCCTGCTACTCCCAGGGACTGTCATTTCACTCTGAGAGCTGTCATTCCAGTCCCAGAATACTCCTGCTACTCCCAGGGACTGTCATTTCACTCTGAGAGCTGTCATTCCAGTCCCAGAATACACCTGCTACTCCCAGGGGCTGTCATTCCAGTTCCAGGACACTCCTGCTACTCCCAGGGACTGTCATTCCACTCTGAGAGCTGTCATTCCAGTCCCAGAATACTCCTGCTACTCCCAGGGGCTGTCATTCCAGTTCCAGGACACTCCTGCTACTCCCAGGGACTGTCATTCCACTCTGAGAGCTGTCATTCCAGTTCCAGGACACTCCTGCTACTCCCAGGGGCTGTCATTCCAGTTCCAGGACACTCCTGCTACTCCCAGGGACTGTCATTCCACTCTGAGAGCTGTCATTCCAGTTCCAGGACACTCCTGCTACTCCCAGGGGCTGTCATTCCAGTTCCAGGACACTCCTGCTACTCCCAGGGACTGTCATTTCACTCTGAGAGCTGTCATTCCAGTCCCAGAATACTCCTGCTACTCCCAGGGACTGTCATTTCACTCTGAGAGCTGTCATTCCAGTCCCAGAATACACCTGCTACTCCCAGGGGCTGTCATTCCAGTTCCAGGACACTCCTGCTACTCCCAGGGACTGTCATTCCACTCTGAGAGCTGTCATTCCAGTCCCAGAATACTCCTGCTACTCCCAGGGGCTGTCATTCCAGTTCCAGGACACTCCTGCTACTCCCAGGGACTGTCATTCCACTCTGAGAGCTGTCATTCCAGTTCCAGGACACTCCTGCTACTCCCAGGGGCTGTCATTCCAGTTCCAGGACACTCCTGCTACTCCCAGGGACTGTCATTCCACTCTGAGAGCTGTCATTCCAGTTCCAGGACACTCCTGCTACTCCCAGGGGCTGTCATTCCAGTTCCAGGACACTCCTGCTACTCCCAGGGACTGTCATTCCACTCTGAGAGCTGTCATTCCAGTTCCAGGACACTCCTGCTACTCCGAGGGGCTGTCATTCCAGTTCCAGGACACTCCTGCTACTCCCAGGGGCTGTCATTCCAGTTCCAGGACACTCCTGCTACTCCCAGGGACTGTCATTCCACTCTGAGAGCTGTCATTCCAGTCCCAGAATACTCCTGCTACTCCCAGGGGCTGTCATTCCAGTTCCAGGACACTCCTGCTACTCCCAGGGACTGTCATTCCACTCTGAGAGCTGTCATTCCAGTTCCAGGACACTCCTGCTACTCCCAGGGGCTGTCATTCCAGTTCCAGGACACTCCTGCTACTCCCAGGGACTGTCATTCCACTCTGAGAGCTGTCATTCCAGTTCCAGGACACTCCTGCTACTCCCAGGGGCTGTCATTCCAGTTCCAGGACACTCCTGCTACTCCCAGGGACTGTCATTCCACTCTGAGAGCTGTCATTCCAGTTCCAGGACACTCCTGCTACTCCGAGGGGCTGTCATTCCAGTTCCAGGACACTCCTGCTACTCCCAGGGACTGTCATTCCACTCTGAGAGCTGTCATTCCAGTTCCAGGACACTCCTGCTACTCCCAGGGGCTGTCATTCCAGTTCCAGGACACTCCTGCTACTCCCAGGGGCTGTCATTCCAGTTCCAGGACACTCCTGCTACTCCAAGGGACTGTCATTTCACTCTGAGAGCTGTCATTCCAGTCCCAGAATACTCCTGCTACTCCCAGGGGCTGTCATTCCAGTTCCAGGACACTCCTGCTACTCCAAGGGACTGTCATTTCACTCTGAGAGCTGTCATTCCAGTCCCAGAATACTCCTGCTACTCCCAGGGACTGTCATTCCACTCAGAGAGATGTCATTCCAGTTCCAGGACACTCCTGCTACTCCCAGGGGCTGTCATTCCAGTTCCAGGACACTCCTGCTACTCCAAGGGACTGTCATTTCACTCTGAGAGCTGTCATTCCAGTCCCAGAATACTCCTGCTACTCCCAGGGGCTGTCATTCCAGTTCCAGGACACTCCTGCTACTCCCAGGGGCTGTCATTCCAGTTCCAGGACACTCCAGCTACTCCCAGGGACTGTCATTCCACTCTGAGAGCTGTCATTCCAGTTCCAGGACACTCCTGCTACTCCCAGGGGCTGTCATTCCAGTTCCAGGACACTCCTGCTACTCCCAGGGACTGTCATTCCACTCAGAGAGATGTCATTCCAGTTCCAGGACACTCCTGCTACTCCCAGGGGCTGTCATTCCAGTTCCAGGACACTCCTGCTACTCCAAGGGACTGTCATTCCACTCTGAGAGCTGTCATTCCAGTTCCAGGACACTCCTGCTACTCCCAGGGGCTGTCATTCCAGTTCCAGGACACTCCTGCTACTCCAAGGGACTGTCATTTCACTCTGAGAGCTGTCATTCCAGTCCCAGAATACTCCTGCTACTCCCAGGGACTGTCATTCCACTCAGAGAGATGTCATTCCAGTTCCAGGACACTCCTGCTACTCCCAGGGGCTGTCATTCCAGTTCCAGGACACTCCTGCTACTCCCAGGGACTGTCATTTCACTCTGAGAGCTGTCATTCCAGTCCCAGAATACTCCTGCTACTCCCAGGGGCTGTCATTCCAGTTCCAGGACACTCCTGCTACTCCAAGGGACTGTCATTTCACTCTGAGAGCTGTCATTCCAGTCCCAGAATACTCCTGCTACTCCCAGGGACTGTCATTCCACTCTGAGAGCTGTCATTCCAGTTCCAGGACACTCCTGCTACTCCCAGGGACTGTCATTCCACTCTGAGAGCTGTCATTCCAGTTCCAGGACACTCCTGCTACTCCGAGGGGCTGTCATTCCAGTTCCAGGACACTCCTGCTACTCCAAGGGACTATCATTTCACTCTGAGAGCTGTCATTCCAGTCCCAGAATACTCCTGCTACTCCCAGGGGCTGTCATTCCAGTTCCAGGACACTCCTGCTACTCCAAGGGACTATCATTTCACTCTGAGAGCTGTCATTCCAGTCCCAGAATACTCCTGCTACTCCCAGGGGCTGTCATTCCAGTTCCAGGACACTCCTGCTACTCCAAGGGACTGTCATTTCACTCTGAGAGCTGTCATTCCAGTCCCAGAATACTCCTGCTACTCCCAGGGGCTGTCATTCCAGTTCCAGGACACTCCTGCTACTCCAAGGGACTGTCATTTCACTCTGAGAGCTGTCATTCCAGTCCCAGAATACACCTGCTACTCCCAGGGGCTGTCATTCCAGTTCCAGGACACTCCTGCTACTCCCAGGGGCTGTCATTCCAGTTCCAGGACACTCCTGCTACTCCCAGGGGCTGTCATTCCAGTTCCAGGACACTCCTGCTACTCCCAGGGGCTGTCATTCCAGTCCCAGAATACTCCTGCTACTCCCAGGGACTGTCATTTCACTCTGAGAGCTGTCATTCCAGTCCCAGAATACTACTTCTGCTCCCAGGGGCCATCATTCCACTCTGCGACCTGTCATTCCAGTCTGAGAACACTCCTGCTACTCCCAGGGACTGTCATTTCACTCTGAGAGCTGTCATTCCAGTCCCAGAATACTCCTGCTACTCCCAGGGACTGTCATTCCAGTTCCAGGACACTCCTGCTACTCCCAGGGACTGTCATTCCACTCTGTGAGCTGTCATTCCAGTGACAGAATACTACTTCTGCTCCCAGGGGCCATCATTCTACTCTGTGACCTGTCATTCCAGTCCCAAAATACTTCTGCTACTTCCAGGGGCTGTCATTCCCCTTCCAGAATTTTTCTGCAACCCCCAGGGGCTGTCATTCCAGTGTGCAACCTGTTCTTCAAGTCCCAGAACACTTCTACTCCTCCCAGGGGCTGTCATTCCATTCTGGGGGCACTACCTTCTTTTGATCTTCCAAGATTCTCAGACCCTTGAAAATGAGTAACAAACCATGTTTGCAGGACAGTAGCCATCCTCTCAGAATGTCCCATACAATACAGGCTTTGCTGGAAACCTAATTGGATGCATGGGAAGAAACAGCTACCCATCTTTTGACCCACTGTGGACAGGCATTAGTCATGCTGCCTACTGGAGTAACTCCAGTAATTCACTGACTAACAGTGCCTCACCTTTGTCTGGATTGAGACTCCATTTACTGCCTGTCATTCATCCTATTTACCTTCTGTAAGCATATGGTTCAAGACTTCCATAATCCCACTCAGAAATGGAGCTGGGGGTTATCTGCCCATTGTCGGCTCTGCACTCCAAATCCCATGATGATCTCTCCCAGCAGTTTCATATGTTAAACAGGATGAAGCACAAGATGGATCCTGATGGGGGCCAATGCAAATAGGCACTCCCCCCCCCTTGACCTACTCAACCCACTTAACCCCACACTATCAACTGCAAGAGTCTTAAAGGTGACCCAGACTCTTTCGCCCGCCCAAGTCTACCTGACAGGGCTGCTGGGCAGCAGAACAGCTCCCCCCTCCACGAGGCAGCGCCAAGAGGGCAGGGCACACACTCTCTCGAACAGCACACAGGCAGGCTACGCCAGAGGCAGCATCCACGACGCCTCTCCCTTGACCCATCTCCAAGGACAAGTGAACAAACGGCTGCTGCCAGGACTCCCTGGGTGGGCTTCCTCCCCTCTGATGCAGCGTGCGCCCGCACACTGCCCCCGCTCACCACACGAAGTGCCGCCCCGACGAGTCTGTCCGCTCCCAGAGCTGCCCCGCCGCGATTTCAGGAGCTGTGATTGGGAGATACCTGCACTGCCGCTCTGATTGATTGAGACCAAATCGGCAGCCAAGCCCACCTCCACCCCCCACTCAAAGCTGAATTCCTCCCCGAAGGGGCTGGGAGAGGGGTGTCAGAGCGCCCGGAAGTAACCGGTGAGGGGTGCTAAAGGGGCTCTTGAGCTTCCTCCGCGGGGAGTGGAGAAGTAAATTGGCCCATATTACTTCATTCCAGAAACGTACGCGCCAAGGCACGAGCTCTTTGACGCCCTGCCATTTGGATAGAGTGAGCGCACGTGCAGCGGGTAGTTTAGGTGATACGCTGTGGAAAACTGCTGGATTTTTGCTGGAGAGACGCTGGCTGTGCCGTGATTTGGCCACGGTAAATGCTGTGACGCCCCAGGAGGGGGAGTGGGTTGTAGCGTTTATGTGCGCATTTCCAAAGTGAAAAGTGACAGGCGGTAGAAGGAGAGGGAGATGCGGCTGGCTGAACGGGGACAGAGGTCGCCTAAGAAAAGAGGGGAGAGAGGGTTCGCCTTCTCTAGTAAGCCCCCCCCCCTCGCCCGGGAGTAGTTTCCTTCGGCCTGTTTAAAACCCCTCACATTCAGGCGTAGGGAGCCGAAGCTTCTGTGCGCGCTGGGTTCTTCATTCTCTCCCCCCCCCCATCGCGCACCTGCAGTTGCGGGAGGAGAAGCGTTGCCAGAGGGCGGTGCGGCCTCTTTTCACCCCCGCCTTACTCGGGGTGAGTGGGGGAGGGAGGGAGGAGGGTTCTTCCCGGGCCGGCGGCCATGCCGCGGCCTGGGAAAGGTGAGCGGGGGAGGGAGGGTTCACTCCATAAGACGCACACACTTTCCCCCCCACTTTTTGGGGGAGAAAAAGTGCGTCGTATGGAGCGAAAAATACGGTACCTCTACACCATAGAATTCCCCATAGACCACAGAGCCTTCACTCTGACTCGACATAATCTTTTGTTCTCAGCACTTCTAGAATGGAGGTACTCACACATTCCATACCCCCATTGTCTTTGTCTCTGCCAATCCAGCACAGTCAAAAGGGTCAAGTATGTGTTATATTACACTGTAAATTCTACAAGGACATACACGTCATCCCTATTCTATCCAAGATAGATTGGGTACATTGTACACATCCCTTCTCCTTGCAGATCATTCTAATGAGATCTCCATTAAAGTGGCCAAGTTCTGTGCTAAGGTTTTACCCATATAACCCCAACTTTAAACACCTAGTAAGTATAAGGTTTTTAACTTTTTTAAAATTCTAATTTTTCTTAATGTTTATGTAGTGTGTACTAGATGCAGACTCTGTTGTTATAATAATGCTGTTTGATCTCTAGATTGTAAATAAAGAATGAATGAAAGGTTGTTTCGGGGTGGAGTTTCACTGCTGTGCATCTGCACTCTTACTCGCCGCTTAAAAATATCATTAAAAAGACCCTCAATACAAATCACTACATGGAGTCACTGTATGATTGTTCTTTTGCACAGTTTTGCCAATGTGCTTATGTGCCTCAGTGACATAGAAGGAAAAGAAAAATGCCAATGAATTTCAGCAATGAAAGCAACAGCAGACTGTACAGGTACACTGATTTGTACAAAACTGAAAACAAAAAACAAAGGAGGACTCCTAATGTGTTGATCCCACTAGAAAAAAGATTATGTAATCTGGTACTCTAAAATCCAGAAAGATTTGGAGAAGGAGAAGTTCAGAAGCAAAGTAAAGGAGGTGAGCGACAGTTTGGCTGAAAGTTGAAGGACAACATAAAGTACCACTGGAGCTGCTAGAAAACATTTTACATTTTCACAACCAAATATAAGCAACTGAAACCAGTACCTGGATAAATGTGGTGCTTAAATCAGCTGTGCAAGCATTGAATGTAGCATGAGAATTACTCAAGTCAATGCACATATAAAGAAAAATCAAATGTACATTGTACACAGATCTCCCAGCCTGTGTTTGCTGAACTTGTCAGACAAGTCTTGTCTAGAGTCTTATATGAACACCCTCCCCTGTACCGCTATTTCTGCCACAAGGCTGAAACCAGCCCAAGGGAAAAGGCCACATCTGGACTGTTTTCAGCAAAGCAAAGGGAATCCGTCGGGCTGTTCTTCTCATCCAAGCACCCTGCCACGCTCCATAAGGACTCAGGAGATGGGGTTGCAGGATCATTTCTTAAATATGTCTTCCTTTATTTTGAAAATAGGGTGAGAAATAAGGATGTGATGCTAAAGCATTTACTTGGTAGTAAGTTTCATTATACTCAGTGAGACAGTAGAGGTGAAGGAGGGTAAAACCCTGACTTTTGAAATGGTCCATGAACCGCTCAGATCTTAGGAATGTTGGTGTCAGAATCTGCAGATTCTAACAAGGATTTCTGGGTTCTCATGCTATATATTGTAACCTGACTTTGCTATGCTGTGCAAACCTGTTCCTGTACCAACTATGTAATCATGCCTATTGCTATTAGCTTGACAATTGTGAATGTATCTTCTGTGACCCCAGGATTATGGCTCTGACCAGGCCTGGTCTATGTATCTGGTTGCCCGGGAAAATGACAACTTCAAAGCATGAGAACAATGGGCCTCTCACACTCCTGCCTCCGCATTCCATTCATCCCGGCTGGGAAGACAGGGGAGGACAGGGACCATTTCTTATCAACGTGCGAAAGCCTTGGGGAAGGCATTTGTTATGTGAAGATGGTTACATCTGAGGGGTCTGGTTTGGGAAGGGAAATTTACTGCTTCACACCTCACTTTCTTTCCTGTGGGAAGCAAACGGCCAGAGAACCTTTTGCCCGTGGTTTTTCCCCCCTTGTTGATTGGTTACCTATGGGCAATTCAAATTGTGCTGGAGGGTATATTAGACTGGCTTCTATTGTATGCGTTATCTCTGACAATAATCCGAGGACCTGTACCAATGTAGAAATTGGAAATAAAGAACTGTGTTTCATCAACAAAGATCTGATCCTTGACTACTGAGAGCAAGTTTGGTGTAGTGGTTAAGTGCGCGGACTCTAATCTGGGAGAACCGAGTTTGATTCCCCACTCCTCCACTTGCACCTGGCTGGATGACCTTGGGCAAGCCATAGCTCTGTACCAGCTGTTCTCTCAAGGACAGCTTGGGAAAGTGCTCTCTCAGCCCCACCCACCTCACAGGGTGTCTGTTGTGGGGAGGGGAAGGGAAAGGAGTTTGTAAGCCGCTCTGAGACTCTTAAGTGAGTGAAGGGCGGGGTATAAATCCAATCTCTTCTTCTCTTCTTCTTCTTTGAGCAGAAGCCTCACAGATTGTCAGAGATCTGTGACTGGGACTTGGCCATTCCTGACCATGTCGGACGACGGCACTCTTCCCATCCCTACAACCGAAGATCAACCGGTGACCCCGGCGGACCAGGGTGCCGGTGGTGGAGGAGGCGGCGGGGAGCCCGAAGTGCCAGTGACTACGGCTCAGGGGGCTTACTACATCCCACGACCACCTCCTCATCAGAGCGTGACCCCGAGGTACTCATGGAGCAATTTCGGTCGTGGGACTGTCGACTCGTGGGTGCACGATCGGAAGGGGGCACGGGTGTCGATCCAGGGAGACCGCACCGAGCTTTCTGGGAGACGAGCGAGAGACGATCTACGGAGGAGACTGGCATCCCCCGCCTTTGGAAGAGGAGAGAGGCGCACCTTATGGGCCTGATCTCTACGGGGAAGACCAGACCCAAGCCCTGGATCATATGATGGGAGATTTGCGGCTGCAACTCACCGCAGAATTGCGCGAGCTAGCCCTCAATCTGCAGTACCAGTTCCGAGATGCCCTGACGGCTATGCAAGCAGCTCGCCCAGCCCCGGGAGGGGTCGGACCCCCAGGAGGGGGAGTCCCGCAGCCACCGGTTCCCCCCAGAGGAGTTCCCGCGGGAGTTGTCCCGCCGCAAGTGCTGCAGCAGGTCCCGCAGCCCGTTCCCCGCCCGGTTCCCGCACCCGTACCGGCGCCGGCCCAAGGGCCGGCAGGGCCGATGGTCTGCCAGGCCCCCGCCGATCCATTGATGGCTACTTTCGATGGGGATCCCGAGAAGCTGCAGTTCTTCCTCATAGAGATTGAGCGGTTTCTAGACACCTGGGAACATCTCTACCCCACCGAGAGGGACCAGATTGGCTACATCGGGTCCAAGCTGAGGGACACCGCCAGCGACTGGTATGTGAGCCTGCACAACGCCCCCAGGCCTGAGTTATGCTCCGTGCATAACTTCATGTGGGCCCTCAGGCACCATTACGAGGACCCCTTGGGAGAAGAGAAGGCTCGGAACCAGTTACGGAAGCTGACCCAGGGGCGGTCCTCAGTGAGGGAGTACACCGACAAGTTCCGACACATAGCGGCCAAGATTCACGGATGGACCCAAGATCTTTTCATCGAAAAGTACAGGGAAGGTCTTAACCCCGAAGTGTACGAGACGGTGCTGCGCGGGGGAAGACCAGGCTCGCTAGCCACATGGATGAGAGCGGCCGCGGACGTGGAAGAACGCTTCACCCTCATCAAGATGGGAACTTCAGCGACTGCCCAAGCAAAAGCTGCCCAGAAGGTGAAGCCCAAACCGAACATCCAAGAGATCCGGGACGCCCGGTTCAAGCAGGGGCTCTGCAGGAGGTGCGGGGAGAGCGGTCATTTCGCCTCGGCGTGCCCCCGCGGGGGGGGAAGTCCCCAAGACCTCCACCCCGGTAGCCGGGAGCACCCCCAGTAGAGGGAAGACCTCGTTCAAGCCCCAGACACTACAGCTGGAAGGTGCCACGAGCAAGGAGAGCTGGAGCTGACGGAAGCACAGATGTCGGGAAACTCCAACGGCCTGCAGTGAGCGGCGCAGAACTGCAGGTCCCCATCCACGACGCGCCATCCCCGATGAGCATCCCTGGCCCCTTACTGTATATGGTAGTGACTGTAATAGCACCCGGGACAGGGACCCACGTCTGGGTCCGGGCCCTAATTGACTCAGGGTGTGCCCGGGACTTGATTAGCCCTTTAGTAGTGGACGGGTTAGGGCCCAAAGTCACCCCATTGGGGGAGCCACTTACGTTTACTCAAATGGACGGATCGGAAATGAAAGAGGCATGTGTGGCAGAGACTGAGAGCCTGATAGTGGGGACGGGGGAACACTGGGAAAGGAGATCTTTTGTCATCACCCCCAACACCCAGTTCCCCATGGTGTTGGGGAGTCCCTGGTTAAGCTCCCACGACCCCTACATCAAATGGAGCGAAGGGAAAATCTCCTGGGTGGACGAGAAGTGTCAAAACCATAAGTGGGACTCGGGATGGGGAGCAGGGCCCCCGGCACCTCTCCGACCCGCAGCGCTCACTCTGGTACCTTCCGCCGTTCCCAGGGAATATCAAGACTTAATGGGGGTGTTCAGTGAAACTGAGGCAGATGAACTACCCCCCCCCCCAGACTGTCGGACTGTGCCATAGAGCTGATCCCGGGAGAAAAGTTACCAAAGGGAAAACTCTATTCCATGAGCCCTTCGGAGCGGGAGGAGCTAAGGAAATTCCTAGACAAGAACTTGGAGCGAGGTTTCATCCGCCCCGCTAAGTCCCCATTCGCTGCCCCTGTTCTGTTCAGGAAAAAGAAGGATGGGGGGCTGCGGCTGTGCACGGACTACAGGGGATTAAATGCAGTGTCAGCCTCCAATGCCTACCCCCTTCCCCTTATTAAGGACCTGCTAACAGAAGCAGCCAAAGGAAAGGTGTTCACTAAGTTGGATCTTCGAGATGCATACTTCCGGGTGCACATCAGGGAGGGGGACGAATTTAAGACTGCGTTTAACACACCATTGGGACAATTCAAATACCTGGTGATGCCGTTCGGATTAAGTGGCGCGCCAGGGGTCTTTATGAGTTTAATAAATGAAGTGTTACACTGGGCCGATTTTTTCTCAAAATTCAACTTCGTGCTTAAGCACTTTCCTGGGAGAGCCAATTCATTAGCAGACGCGCTGTCCAGATTTCCCCAGCACGAGAGTCAAAAGGAAGAAGTGTTCGACTCCATGTTCTCCCCCCAACAGTTGGGAGGAGCTGTCACTACCTGAAGCCAGAGCAAGCAGGCAGCAGTAGAGTTGTGGGGGGATAAATGGGGGGGGACTACTCCCCGGAAGAGGCTGAAGAATTGGGAAACATAGAGGACTGTTCCCTCCGGGAAAACAAGTGCTGGTATCATGGGGACAAGCTCGTGGTACCTCGAGCCAGACGAAAGGACATACTGCTAACTTGTCATTCATCAAAACTGGCAGGGCACTTTGGGTTCTTAAAAATGCTTAATTTAGTTCAACGGCAATTCTGGTGGCCGCGCATGCGCAAGGATGTCTCGGACTTTGTTACTGCCTGCCAAACCTGTTTGATGTGCAAAAAGAGGGGAGGGAAAGTCCCAGGACTGTTGCATCCGTTACCCACCCCCTCTCGCCCATGGGAAGCGATAGCTATGGACTTCATCACCAACCTGCCACCCTCAAAGGGAAAAACCGTTATTTGGGTGGTGGTAGACATGTTCTCGAAACAAGCCCATTTTACCCCGTTCAAACAGCTACCCACCGCTAAGGGACTGGCTAAAGCTTTCTTCAATCACGTGATAAAGTTACATGCTTTTCCTAGATGGGTGGTATCCGATCGGGGCAGTCAGTTCGTTGCCAACTTCTGGCGGGAGCTTTTGAATCTGATGGACATTGAACCAGCCTTAAGCTCGGGTTACCACCCAGAGACCGATGGCCAATCCGAATGAACTAATCAAATCCTGGAACAATTCCTGAGGTGCTACACTAACTACCATCAGGACAATTGGGTGGAACTACTGCCGTTTGTGGAGTATAGTTATAACAATGCTATTCATTCGTCTACGGGTGTATCCCCGTTCATGGCGGTGGGAGGCTTCGAAGGGAAACCCCTACCCACCATAGAGGAAACGCCAAACACCCCCCCCCCCCACGGACTTCAAACGTTGGTGGGCAACCTTACAGGACTCATGGCCACTGATTGCTAAGACACTGGACAAAGCTAAAGAGGATTACAAGAAGTATGCAGACCGTAGCAGAGCAGAGGGCTGGGACTTACAGCCAGGGGATTCAGTCTACTTGTCCACCAAAAATATACATGGATTGCAACCCAGCAGGAAACTGGGGTGGAAATATGTCGGCCCCTACAAAGTGTTGCGCAAGATTTCTGATGTGTCTTTTGAACTAGAATTGCCCAAGTCACTGAGTTCTGTGCATCCTGTTTTTCATTTCAGCTTGCTGAAGAAGAATCCTGGGCCGAATGCATGGCATCCAGTTCCTCCGACTCCTCCTCCACTGATGAAGGGGGGGGGGGCATCCCATTTTGAAATTTCTGAAATCCTTGATTCAAAAATGCGTAGGGGCCGCTTGTTCTATCTAGTCAAGTGGGTAGATTTCGGCCCGGAACTGAATGAATGGGTCCGTTCTGAAAATGTGCATGCTCCTAAATTAGTTAAAGCTTTTCATAATAAATTTCCAGATAAGCTGGGGTAGATTGATTTTTCGGGTGGCAGTGTGTCAGAATCTGCAGATTCTAACAAGGATTTCTGGGTTCTCATGCTATATATTGTAACCTGACTTTGCTATGCTGTGCAAACCTGTTCCTGTACCAACTATGTAATCATGCCTATTGCTATTAGCTTGACAATTGTGAATGTATCTTCTGTGACCCCAGGATTATGGCTCTGACCAGGCCTGGTCTATGTATCTGTTTGCCCGGGAAAATGACAACTTCAAAGCATGAGAACAATGGGCCTCTCACACTCCTGCCTCCGCATTCCATTCATCCCGGCTGGGAAGACAGGGACCATTTCTTATCAACGTGCGAAAGCCTTGGGGAAAGCATTTGTTATGTAAAGATGGTAACATCTGAGGGGTTTGGTTTGGGAAGGGAAATTTACTGCTTCACATCTCACTTTCTTTCCTGTGGGAAGCAAACGGCCAGAGAACCTTTTGCCCACGGTTTTCCCCCCCTTGTTGATTGGTTACCTATGGGCAATTCAAATTGTGCTGGAGGGTATATTAGACCGGCTTCTATTGTATGCGTTATCTCTGACAATAATCCGAGGACCTGTACCAATGTAGAAATTGGAAATAAAGAACTGTGTTTCATCAACAAAGATCTGATCCTTGACTACTTTGAGCAGAAGCCTCACAGTTGGCCGGCTAACAGATATTCAAGATGGGCTCTTAATTCAGAAATGCAGCAGTCAGAACTGCAGTGAACATCCAGCAGGTGTAAAACGTTAAGGCACGAACACTCCAATTAAAAGCTCTTCCACTGAAGTAGTAAACACACTTGAAAACATTGTGATGCTAACAATTGTCAAAGATGAGAGGTGTTGGATGTTGAATGACTGATTCTGTGTGATTCATAAGGGAAAAAAGAGGCTCTGTGTTATGCAAATGTTAACAGTATCTCCACATCTGTTTAAAATAGCCATCTCCTTGTGTTAACTTTTCCCTTAGCATCTGTTATTGTAGGACAATGGATGCTTTAATATATGGAAGAAAAGATAGGAATGATTGCACCTCCGACTTTGTTTTCCTCTTGACGCCTGTGCTCTATCTCTCAGGATACTGTTTTCAAAGTTCTGGGCGAAAGATTTTAATCAGTCTCAGGAGGGACTGATTCTTCTGACTCTTTTATGAAATTTCCTCCTCTTCCCCTGCCTAGTGAAGAGAATTTAGAAACAAAGGGATGAAAACACCTAGGCCAGAAACCTTGCCAGATTTATTTTGCTTTCACCTCAAATTCCTCAGATGTTTCAGCCAATGAGGGACTACCCCAAAATCACTCTAAATGTTGCATTAGATGAAATGAAGTTAATGGAATGGAAACTAAGGCCAAATCTACACTTCCTCTCTGAAGTAGTTTGACTGCTATTCTTTTCCTACACTCATTTCACACTAGTTTCAAATTTCACTTTGGTTTTTTCCCCCTGGGTCTGAAGAGCAGTAAGATCAAATCTACATCTGACTTTCCCACTGGAATCATTCCAGTTTCAAAAAAACCCATCTATACCTGTTTCGAGTTTCAAACCATACTTGTTCTAGTTTAAAAATCACCATCTACGTCAGTTAATTGCCATTTTGTGGTCAAACTAGCATTACACTGCTTTAAACAGATCCTGTTGCTTACTGCTCTTCAGACCCAGGGAGTGAAATTTGAAACCAGTGTGAAAAGAGTGTAGGAAAAGACAGCAGTCAAACTACTTCAGAGGGGAGGTGTAAATTTGGCCTAACAGGATCTGTTTAAAGCAGTGTAATCCCAGCTTGACCACAAGAGGTCTACAAATGTAGATGGTGATTTTTTAAACTAGAACAAATATGGTTTGAAACTAGAAACAGGTATAGGCGGGTTTTTTTTGAAACTAGAATGATTCCAGCAGGAAAGTCAGATGTAGATTTGACCTAAATGGGACGTACTGGGGGGGGGGCATTTTGCAAGTCTTACCTACTGTTTTTCCTGAAATTTCCTGGAAATTATATATGCAAAATAGCTTTTGTTTCCACTTTGAATTTTGCTGTAGGTGCAACTGTGGTGACAACCTTAGTGAGAGCCTTCTCGCACACCCCTCTTGCACACACTTGTCCATCTTTGCTGCGCAGTGTGGACCAGAATTAATTTGAGGTACTTCTAATGATGCTTCCACACAAGGCCATTTTTTGAGTTGTACATTTGATCGTTCTTCTCTTTTAATACCTGCTATCAACCAACAGACAAGTTTGTCCCATGATCACCACTTCATCTCTGAGTTAACACAATAAGCATTATGTGGATGCAGCAGGTCCTGTTTGCATCAGGCAACTGCAACCAATACCCTGGGATAACAGCTAACCAAAATGTCTGAACTGGTACATTCCTCTGCATTCTTTAAAATGAAGGATCACTTTAAGTATGTTAGGGCTGCCAGTCTCCAGGTGGGGCCTGGAGATCTCTATGACTTACAGTTTCTTCCATAATACCAAGATCACTTCCCCCAGAGAAAATGGCTGCTTTGGAGGGTGGAGTCTGGCATTATGCCCTGCTGAGGCCCCTCCACTCCTCAAGCCCCACCCTTCCCAGGCTCCACCCCCAGAATCTCCAGGAATTTCTGGACCTGGTGTTGGCAACCCTATGTTGTGTTCTGACTTTATTCTGTTTGTCTCTGGCCTTGATAACCCTACAGAGCTGCCGTAAGCTGACTGTGACTTGAGAGCACTTTCTGCCGCAGACAAGGAATTCTTGGCAAGTGCAAACCCAAACAGACCGCCAAACTCTGACCAAAGCGTCCTTGTATTTCCATGCAAGCCACTCATTCTAAAACCACAGCAAAGCCAGTTCATGGGACTTAACGCTTCTATCAAGCAGCTGAAGCAAAGGGTGGCACTGACCTTTGGAGGCTGGTGTGTTGTTTACGTCTCCCTGCCAAGTAAATATTGCTCATGAACCTGTGAATGTCAGGCATTCCCAGGAGACCAGACAAACAGCATTTCAGTCACAGCCCTAGGGAGCATGGTTATGAGAAGCCAGAAGGAACTGGCAAGCATGATTGGTCCTCCTTCTCTGGTGAAAATAATATGTTTTTATTTTCCCTGGAAGGATGAGATGACTGAAGTATAGTGTGGGGATTATTGAGGGAGGGGCACCTATGGTACTTAGGAAGTGACAAGAGGAGAAAGTCAATGAGTATCAGTGAATGAGTATCTTTAGCTGTCTTTATGGTCTTTTTCTCACTTCAGAGCTGTTTTACAGGTGCCATTTTAGGCTGCTTACAGTGCAGTCCTAAAGACACTTTCCCCAGGTGTAAGCCCCACTGAATGAATCTAAATAGGTTGCTGAGTAGAGCTGGTTAGAATTGTTGTCTCACTGCTGTTTTTATGCCTCTAGTGGGTTCTATGCCCCTAGTGGATTACTATTGTCACTTGTTTTAATGTAGATAATGTTTTGGTTCTTGTTTTTATGACTGCTTTTTGTTTTTGTGTTCACTTTGTGAGCTGCCTCATGCAGTTCTATGGGGAGGTAACGTAAAAATATCCTAAACAAATATATAATACTTTCCTTCCCATCATCCTTCTCATTTTAAAAGGTAAAACATGCCTGTGCAGCCCAGGACCAACATATCTTAAGAACTGCCTTCTCCAACATGAACCTACCTGTATGCCCCAGGCATCCTTGGGGGCTCTGCTTCGGTTGCCCCTGCCATAGGAGGCCAGATGGGTGGTAACCCAAGGACTTTCTGGGTCATGGCCCAAAACATTGGAACTCCCTCCCCAGGGAATTGTGTCTGTCTCCCTCTATCAGTGTCTTCCACCAGTAAGTGAAGACTTTTTTGTTTCACTTGTCATACTCCCCAATTATTGGCCCAGTAGCATAACAGTAGTGCTCTGACCTGCAGGCCCTGACCTACCCTGCCCTCCAAGGTTTTTCCAACATTTGGATGGGATTTTCTCTATCTCTGGTCAACTGCCACCACCATCTGACCTTTGTAGGAATTGCCCACTGGGAGGGTCAAGTTCTGAGGTCTCACCTCTGAGTCTCCCACCAGCCAGCACCTGGTTACCATGGGGAGAGATTATTGCCTGGTGTGCCACTGGGGGAGTAGCGAATTGCCAACTGCCTGCTCTCCCCTTCCTCCCGGCACTCCTTTTAAGATAGCATGTCTAAGATGGTGGAGGTCTATGTGGCACAGAGAACCACTACCAGGATCAAAAGTTATAAAACATTTATTAAAAAGAAAATGTACACAAGCATACTTTTCGCACAGCACCAAATTGAGAAAAGGATCAAAAGAAAAAGGTGAAATTCAATTTTTCTGTCCCTCCCTCTATACATGTCCTATCAGAAATTAAATATAAGGCAGGCTCCTTTGCTGAGAAAATTATCAGATATTCTACATAGTCACCATTACCTTGAAGCTTCTTTCAGGTTTGTAGGCCAGCACATGGCAATGGCCGACTCCCACAGACCTCAGTGAAGAAGAGGAGGAGGAGGAGGAGATGGGATTTATACCCCGCCCTTCACTTGGAGTCTCAGAGCGGCTTACAAACTCCTTTCCCTTCTCCTCTCCACAACAGACACCCTGTGAGGTAGGTGGGGCTGAGAGAGCTCTTTTCAGAACTGCTCTTTTTCAAGAGCACCTGTGCCAGAACTAAGGCTTGCCCAAGGTCATCCAGCAGGTGCAAGTGGAGGAGTAGGGAATCAAACCTGGTTCTCCCAGATTAGAGTCTGCGCACTAAATCACTACCCCAAGAGTTTTGCCTTCCTCCATGGAATCAGCACAAGAAAGACCCTCCTCCTTGCTCCCACAAGTTTTTTCATTCCTCTTTCTCTTTCCACTAACCAGGTCAGGCCAGGTCAAAGAAACTTTCCCTGAAGTCACCAGGTGTCAGCTAATGCTGCCATCTCCTGCCTGGGAGGTGGGATGAGTGAATCCTTGATGTCGGGTCTGTGGAATGTTATGTTATATTTCTCATGGCATGCTTATCAGTCTTCAAGCTGCTCTGACATCGGGAGACTGCTGGTGCCTGCCCATGTATCTCTTCTCCTGTCTAATTCTAATTCTTCCCACTTTTTCCCTGGGAACTGTAAACCAGTATTTTAAGTGCCTTTTCTCTGACATGGTGATTGGTTGCAATGCATTACCAGACCCCTTTTTGAATTCTGTATAATTGTCCTGCTTGGGGTTATGTCAGCCATTACTAACACAAGAAGTGCAGATGACCATAGCAGATTTTTCTCAATAAAGCATTCCTGTTTAAGGAAACTTGTTGGTGACTGATTCTGTAAGACTCTCACACAGGAGTCTCTTCATGAAGTCTTTTTAGAGTTAATTCCTCCAAATCTCTGTTCCTCTGTTTGGGAGGAGGGAAGCCTGGCCATCACACTATCTCTTTCTAGACCTATTCACATTTCCACAAAGGTGGGTGAGGTGAGGCTGGAAAGCAATTGACTTGACTTCCCGACTCCTGCCTGAAAGAAAAACATTCAAACCACAAACTGAAGGTTTTGCTCATTTCAAAACTTTATAAAATATGCATTTCTTAACAGGCCCTCCTCCCTGGTTCTGGTATTGTTTGTTTCTAAGTTTTTATTGAATTATTTTACATTTTAGGTGTTGTTTTAAATTGTTTTAATGTTTTAATGTGTATCACCTTGGGGACTGTAATTCGGTGGAAAGGCGGCATAAAAATGTTTTAAACAAATAAACCGGAAGTTGCTCTAGTACTAATATATGGTTCTCATTTTGGAGCATCCCACGGGGAATATTTTTGTTAACTTAAAGGTGCATTTAAAGTACGGACAGCCACATGACAAGGCCCACCGTAGGCAGCCTATTTAGTGGCATCAGTTAATAGTGAACATCTGCCAGAACCCAGGAAAGAAAGAAAGAACAGCTAATAATACACAGTTCAGCATTAGTCATTGCAGCTCATTTAATCAAGAGATTCTTATCTCCTCCAGAGGAACTGGTTGGCCACTGTGTGAGACAAGAGGCCAGACTAGGTGAACTGGGCTGATCCAGCAGGGCTCTTCTTATGTTCTTATCACCACCACAAACCTTTGTGGCAGTAATCAAAACCACTGACGTGTTGCTGTTCACAAGACCTTGGCTGCTTCAGTAATTAATTACAGTTCTACAAGAAGGGTTAAAACTCAAGAACTATGAGAATAGTTGTTTCCACACATTGTGAGAGGATGCCACACATCCCACAGTGTAGGTCTTTGGCAGGTGAGCAGACTGTTTTAGTCTGTTGCAAACAGACCAGATGGCCTGTATGGCTTCTTCCAACTCAGTGATTCGCTAAACAGAGTTGGTCCAATCCCTGAATCTCTTTGGTTCAGCTCCCAGGCCTTGAGGAGTTACCAAACAGAAGTTTGTCTCCTAAGCTTCTCAGTGACCCTCAGACTGGTAGGGTCATGACTGGGCCTGGCCAGAGGTTGTGGGAACCAGGTGTGAGCAACAAGGAGGAGGAGGAGCTGTGCCGCTAACTGGGCTAGCCAGAACCAGGAGAACTGGGTGGTGGGCAGCAGGCAGAGAGTTATGGTAAAAACACCTGGAGAAGTTTCAGACCTTGGGCCATGCTGCTGACAGTGGTGGCGGAGTTTGTTATGATGAGAGAGGCTTTCTCCGGTGTGTTATTTGCTGTGCACCCAGGGGCAGCCTTAGTGGTTTTGGAGCCCTGGACAAGAGTCCACGTTGGGACCCTAGAATCACTACACACCTACCTCCCCCCCCACTTGCCCCCCCAGGCTGAAGCAAGGGGTGGCTAATGTGCCAACTGTTGAGGGACTGGGCATGCAGTGCTATCACTGGAGGAGGGCAAGAACCAAAGGCAGCAGGCTTGTATGACAATGGGATCCTACTCTCCCTGTTCTTTGGCCATCTATCAGGGGTGGGGCTATGGGCAACTGCCCTGGATGCCTGACAACTGAGACTGTCCTAGGTGATCTTCTGGTTTTTGAGCAAAAACTCTATGCTAGAAGTGAATTCTTCCATAGAGTTTTTGCCCAAAAGACCAGAGCATCACCCTGATATCCCTGATGTGCCTATGGTACTTCCAGGTCACATTAGAAGCAGTGTTCCCTCTAAGCCGAGTTAGAGTGAGCTAGCTCACAGTTTTTTAGCCTCCAGCTCACACATTTTTGTCTTAGCTCAGGAAGGATGGCTCTGGAGCAAACTAATTTATGCAGTAGCCAAATTGCTTGCTCACATCTTTAATACCAGTAGCTCACAAAGTAAAATCTTTGCTCACAAAAGTCAACAGCTTAAAGGGAGCATTGGTTGGAAGCCATGTGGGCATATCACTGAAACACTGGATGAAGTTCCCTGCTCTTGGTATGCCTATCCCCCATCCTCCACTGGCTGCCCAGAGGGACCCAGGCTGGTGTGTGTGGAATTCTGTGTGTCTGAAAGGATCCATCCAGGTGGCTAGTCAATGAACACCTATTTGTACCTGAAGGCATTCAAGAGAATTCAAACCACACTCTGAAGCCGTAACTGGCTTAAATGTCGGTGCTGCAGCCAGACTTCTCCTTTATAACTACCTGGAGGCCTGTGCTGCCGATCTGTTCTTCAAAGCCAACCCATAAATAAATCAATCTTCTTTGCTGTTTACATACAACTCCTGCCTCAGCGATCTCCGTGTTCCTCTCGCTCGCCACAAAACTTACCCCACGGCAGTGAGCCCAAAGCCTTTCCCCTTGAAAGTGTGGGGAAGGTTTACAGTTTAAAACATACCCAGTTCCCCAAAATCACAAGAGGCTGTGTGGGTCTCCCAAGTTGTTAGAAAAGGCCTGTCATGTGGCCCTTTAATTTTTTTTAACAGAAAAAAGGAAAGGAAGACATGACTTACCAGCCCTTCTGGGCCATATCGCAGCCACCGGAGTCCTTCTCTGAGCTGCTGTGAGAGTTCTGCGCAAAGTAGTCAAGGATCAGATCTTGGTTGGTAAACCAGAGTTCTTTATTTCCAATCTCTACATTAGTACAGCTTCTCGGATTATTGTCAGAGATGAGGCAGATAATACAGGAAGGTCTATTATACCTTTCTAGAGAGTTTGAATTACCCATAGGTAGCCAATCACTATAGGGGAAAAACGGCGGGCAAACAGGGCTCTAACCGTTTGGTTCCCACAGGAAAGAGAGTGAGGTGTTAAGCAGTAAATTTCCTTCCCAACCAGACCCTTCAGATGTTACCAGTTCACATAACAATCCATGGCCTCAAGGCTTTTGCATGTGATAAGAGATGAGACGCATCCTCCCTTGATGTTCCGGCTGGGGCTGATGGAATGTGGAGGCAAATGGTGTGAGAGGCCCCATTGTTCCCACACAGTGCAGGTGTCACCCTCCCGCCTTGGCAGTTACAATACCCCAGGCCTGGTCAGGCACTACAATATGGCAATTACAAGCATACATACAAGTAACAGAAAGCATACAGAGGAAGGAGAAATAATAACCATAGGAAATACTAAATACTATGTCTGAATTGGCAGATTCTGACACACTGGCCCCTCGATAAACACCTCTACCCGGGCTTGTCAGGAGATTTTTTATGAAAAGCCCTAATTAATTTAGGGGCGTGAACATGTTCAGAACGAACCCACTCATTGTGTTCCGGGCCAAAGTCAAGCCATCTAACTAGATAATATAAGTGGCCCCTACGCATTTTAGAATCAAGAATATCAGATATTTCAAAATGGGGTGCCCCCCCCTTCATCAGTGGAGGAGGAACCGGAGGAACTGGATGCCACGCATTCGGCCCAGGATCCTTCTTCAGCAGGCTGAAATGAAAAACAGGGTGCACAGAACTCAGTGATTTTGGCAGTTCTAATTCAAAAGATACATCTGAAATTTTACGCAACACTTTATATGGGCCTACGTATTTCCATCCCAATTTCCTGCTAGGTTGCAAGCCGTGTATGTTTTTTGTGGAAAGATAGACAGAGTCCCCAGGCTGGAGATCCCAACCTACAGCCCGACCACGATCCGCATATTTCTTGTAGTCCGCTTTGGCTTGGTCTAAAGTCTTAGCTATAAGCGGCCATGAGTCTTGTAGGGTCGCCCACCATCATTTAAAATCCGTGGGAGAAGCATCAGCGTCGTCGTCAATTGTAGGCAGAGGTTTCCCCTCGAAGCCACCTACAGCCATGAAAGGGGAGACGCCAGTCGAGGAGTGCACTGCATTATTGTAGCTATATTCTGCAAACGGTAGTAAGTCCACCCAATTGTCTTGGTGGTAATTGGTGTAGCACCTCAAGAATTGTTCCAGGATCTGATTAGTTCGTTCGGACTGTCCATCAGTTTCTGGGTGGTAACCCGAACTTAAAGTGGGCTCTATGTCCATAAGCTTCAAAAGCTCCCGCCAGAAGTTGGCAACGAACTGGCTACCCCTATCGGATACCACCCGCTTGGGAAAAGCATGTAATTTAATCACCTGGTTGAAGAAAGCCTTAGCCATCCCTTTTGCCATTGGCAGTTGCTTGAAAGGGGTGAAGTGAGCCTGTTTAGAGAATGTGTCTACCACCACCCAAATTACTGTTTTCCCCTTTGAAGGCGGTAGGTTAGTAATAAAGTCCATGGCTATCGCTTCCCAAGGCCGGGAAGGGGTAGGTAGGGGGTGCAGGAGCCCCGGGACTTCCCCCCCTCTTTTTACACATCAAACAGGTCTGACAAGCAGAGACGAAATCTGAGACATCCCGGCGCATGCGCGGCCACCAAAACTGACGTTGAATTAAGTTGAGCGTTTTCAGGAACCCAAAGTGTCCAGCTAGTTTGGAAGAGTGGCAGGCCAATAAAATGTCCTTTCGCCTAGTTCTAGACACCACCAGTTTGTCTCCATGGTACCAACACTGATTCTCACCCAGAGAGCACTCAGTTACAGTTTCCAATTCCTCGATCTCCTCAGGCGAATATTCCCCTTCCCAAGCACACGACTCCACTTCCACTTTCGCTTGGTTGCTTTGGCTCCTGGTGGTTACCGCCCCTCCCAACTGCTGAGGGGAAAACATGGAGTCGAACACCTCTTCTTTTATGCTCTCGTGTTGGGGCAAGCGGGAGAGTGCATCTGCTAAAGAATTGGCCTTTCCAGGGAAATGTTTCAACACAAAGTTAAATTTTGAGAAGAAATCCGCCCATCGGAGCTGTTTCGCATTCAGAGATCTCTGAGTGCGCAATGCTTCAAGATTTTTATGATCAGTCCAAATTTCAAACGGGGTTTGCGCCCCCTCTAGCCAATGCCGCCAGGTGGTGAGGGCGAGTCGGATGGCTGCGGCTTCTTTATCCCAAACTGACCAATTTCTCTCCGTCTCATTAAATTTCTTGGAAATATACGCGAGGGGGTGCAGTTCTCCATCTGGTCCCCTCTGCAAAATGGCCCCCCCCATAGCCACATCGGACGCATCTACATGAACTATAAATTCCTTAGTCTCGTCCGGGTGAGCCAAAATGGGCTCAGAGGTAAAAAGGGTTTTGAGGGTTTCGAACGCCTTCTGGCAGTCCCCATTCCAGGCAATTCTCTCCCCAGGCTTCCCCGCCTCCGAACCCCTCCCCTTAGTTTTTAGCAAGTCGGTCAGGGGAAGTGTGACTGTGGCAAAGTCTTTGATGAAAGTCCGATAGAAGTTACAAAATCCTAATAGACTTTGGAGCTGCTTCCTCGTTTGGGGGGCTTCCCACTGGACCACCACCTCCACTTTTGCAGGATCCATTTCTAAACCCCTCTGCGATATGCGATATCCCATGAAGTCCACAGACTCGCGATTGAACTCGCATTTAGACAGCTTGGCATATAACTGATTTTTCAACAGGGTAGATAGGACTTCCCGGACCAGTTTTACGTGCTCTTTCTTATCAGTAGAGTAGATCAAGATATCATCTAAGTAACATAACACCCCCTTGAATAAATGCTTATGCAACACTTCATTTATCAAACTCATAAAGACCCCCGGAGCGCCACTCAAACCGAACGGCATCACCAGGTATTCAAACTGTCCCAACGGTGTGTTGAACGCGGTCTTGAATTCATCCCCCTCCCTTATGTGCACCCGGAAGTAAGCGTCCCGGAGATCCAGCTTAGTGAACACTTCCCCCTTGGCCGCCTCCGTTAGCAAGTCTTTTATTAAGGGGAGGGGGTAGGCGTTGGAAGCGGAGACCGCGTTCAATCCTCTGTAGTCTGTGCATAAGCGCAAGCCCCCGTCTTTCTTTTTCCGGAACAAAACGGGGGCAGCAAAGGGGGATTTAGCAGGGCGGATGAACCCACGCCCCAAGTTCTTGTCTAGGAACTTCCTCAGCTCCTCCCGCTCTAGAGGGCTCATGGAGTAAAGCTTTCCTTTGGGAAGTTTCTCGCCCGGGATCAGTTCTATGGCACAGTCCGACAGTCTGTGGGGGGGCAGCTCGTCTGCCTCGGTCTCGCTGAAGACCTCCATCAGGTCCCTATATTCCCTAGGGACGTCGGAGGGGGCGAGGGTGAGGGCGGCCGTCTGGAGGGGAAGTGGGGGTGCCGGTCCCCACTCTAGGTCCCACTTGTGAGTCTGGCACTTGTCGTCCACCCAGGAGATTTTCCCCTCACTCCACTTGATGTAGGGGTCGTGCACGCTCAGCCAGGGACTCCCCAATACCATGGGGAATTGGGTATTAGGGGTGATGACGAAGGCTCGCTTTTCCCAATGCTCCCCCGTCCCCACAATCAACCCCTCAGTCTCAGCCACACATGCTTCCTTCATTTCCGAGCCATCCATTTGCGTGAACTTGAGCAGCTCGCTCAACGGGGTGACTTTCGGTCCCAACCCTTCCACCACTAAAGGGCTAATTAAGTCCCGAGCACACCCAGAGTCAATTAGGGCACGGACCCGGACATGGGTTCCCATCCCCGGGGTCATTACAGTCACTACCATATATAACAAGGGGCCAGGGATGCTCACCAGAGATGGCGCGTCTTGGCGGGGGACCTGCAGTTCTGCGCCGCTCACTGCAGGCCGTTGGAGTTTCCCGACATCTGCGCTTCCGTCAGTTCCAGCTCTCCTTGCTCGCTCGCTGCTCCTTCCAGCTGCAACGCTCGGGGTTTGAACGGTGGTTTCCCTCGGCTAGGAGTGCTCCCGGCCACCGGGGTGGAGGTCTTCGGGCCTTTTCCTCCTCCTTTGGGGCACGCCGAGGCGAAGTGGCCGCTCTCCCCGCATCTCATGCAAAGCCCCTGCCTAAAGCGGGCGTCTCGGATGTCTTGCACGTTGGGCTTCGGTTTCGCCCTCGGCATTGCCCCAAAGAGATGAGACGCATCCTCCCTTGATGTTCCGGCTGGGGCTGATGGAATGTGGAGGCAAATGGTGTGAGAGGCCCCATTGTTCCCACACAGTGCAGGTGTCACCCTCCCGCCTTGGCAGTTACAATACCCCAGGCCTGGTCAGGCACTACAATATGGCAATTACAAGCATACATACAAGTAACAGAAAGCATACAGAGGAAGGAGAAATAATAACCATAGGAAATACTAAATACTATGTCTGAATTGGCAGATTCTGACAGCTGCTAGAGTCCAGTCTGTGCCTGCTCAGCAGCACCCTGGTGGCCATTCCCCAGCTTTTGAGGCCTGGGCAGATGGCAGCCCAGAGAAGGAAGGGCCAGTGGAAAGAGGGTAAGTCCTGCCATCCTGCCCTTTTTTCTTTACAAAAATTAAACAAGTTTTGGAGAAGACCTCCTTTTTAGTTCCAGGATGGGGATGGGGTTTTATTACAGGGCATCCTTTCCTCGTGCCACAGTCCCAGAACCTGAAAACTGTGCCCAAAAAGCAGGCCCTGTGAAAAATCTGAAACTGATATTAAACTGGGTTGTTGTTGTTTTGCAGTGTGCACGTCTAGTTAAAACATGACTTAAGCTCTTTTCATATGTTACTTCTCCCCATCCACATAGGGACAACACATTATTATTCATGGAGACAGATTTGGGGCTACTGGCCCTGGTGACTAAAGGGAACCTCAGCGTTCAGAGGGAGTGAACTTCTGAATAACAGTTCTAGCAAGCAACATCAAAAAAGGCCTCACCCTCTATGCCCTGTTTAGTGTTGCCAACCTCCAGGTGGCACCTGGTGATTTCCTGCTATTACAATTGATCTCTGGATGACCAAGATCAGATCCCCTGGAGAAAATGGCTCCTTCAGAGGGTACACTCTGTGGCATTATACCCTGCAGAGGTCTCATCCCTTCCCAAACCCCACCCTCCTCAGGCTTCACCCCCTCAAATATGCAGGTATTTCCCAACCCAGAGTTGGGAACCCTACTGTTAGTGGACTTCCAGAGGAACAGGTTGGCCTCTATTCAAGACAGGGTGCTGGATGAGATAGACCACTAGTGTGATCCAGCAGGGCTCCTCTTGTGTTCTTATGTTCTTACATTATTCATTCCAATGCTTGTGATCCCCATTTTGTCTTGAAAGAGGCAATGTGTGTATTTTCTGGTTCTGTACACCCAGACCAGAACCCTTCAAAATTAGGATTCTGGTATACATGTATGAAAGCTTGTAATACATTCCAGGGCAATGGGGACACAATGGCATCCACACCTATGAGGAATCTCACGTGTACAGTATTCTCTCAATACCCATGGTAAAATGCAATGGCTAGAATGGCCTATTACGTTGATCAAGTGCAAGGCATTATGGGACCTGGGTTTATAGCTAGTTTTTAGATGTAGAGACTCTGCCATGGAAAGTTTTCCTGCCCAGTTCTCTGGTGGGAAGAACGCAGACAGTCTCCTTTTCATAGCAATGTGGATGTGCAGTGAGGAAATCAGAAGACCAGCATGATAAAATATTCACAATACAAGGCTTTATGTGTAACTAGGAATGCAATTTCTGCCAGCAGGTGGGTGCTAATTTCCCTCCCTTGGCATTTTTCTCTGTGGTACTTGGCTGTGCACTTTGCCTCGGGGCGCCTTGAAATGCAAATCAGGGTCAGTTGAGACTAGCTGATTAACAAAGTTGGGGAAGTTTTCAAGGGTCCCTTTCCAATTGTAGAAGGTGAAGCAGTTTTCATACCATGTTTTCAGCCACGGAGTCATGTCACCGCAACAGTATTCAGCTGGGGGGGGGGGGGGGAGAGAGAGAGAAAGTTCCCCTTGTCTGTATTTATTAGAACACATCTGGAAGTTTCTCTCAATTTATATGCAGTGAATTTCAGTAAGAAACGCTAAATGCAGATGCCGCACACTTAACCACCAAGCTATTATGGATTTTAGATCATTTACTTGTAGCTATGCTGCAAATTTCAAAAAATTTCTTGAAACTTAGAGTGATTGCTTGAAAGCACATGATATTTTCATAAAAAGGGGGTGTCCCCCCCCCAACAACTTTTCTTCAATTGCTTTGCATGAGACTGGCTCTTCACATAACAGCAGCACAAGGTAGATAACCAGCTGGGAAGGCAGTGGGGCACAGGTTGCCAACCTGCAGGTGGGACCTAGAGATCTCCTGGCACAGGGGTGGCCAACCTGTGGCTCGGGAGCCACATGCGGCTCTTTCACACATATTGTGCGGCTCCTGGCAGGGCGGCTGGGGAAGCAAAGGGGAGGCATGCTTTTTCTCTCTTCCTTCCTTCCTTCCTTCCTTCCTTCCTTCCTTCCTTCCTTCCTTCCTTCCTTCCTTCCTTCCTTCCTTCCCTCCTCCCTCTCATCTATTTGCTTTCCTAGTTTCTCTCTCTCTCTTTCTTATAACTGGTTTTCCTCGTTTGTTTTTATTTTTGGCAGTCCCATTTAACGTTAATAAAAAGCAAATTTGCATATTTTTAAAAATAAAAACATGTGTGTGATATTTGTTCCTGTCTTGCGGCTCTCAGACATCTCTATGTGGCTCTTACGTTTATTCTATGTGGCTCTTACGTTAAGCAAGGTTGGCCACCCCTGTCCTGGCATGACAGTTGATCTGCAGACTACAGAGATCTGTTACCCTGGAGAAAACTGGCTTTGAACGGTGGACTTCCTGCTAAGGGCCCTCCCCTCTCCAGCCCCCACCCTCCCCAGGTTCCGCCCCCAAAATCTCCATGTACTTCCCAATCCAGAGCTGGCGGCCATAACTGGGGCCCTTGGGTGAGAAAGGGGCGAATGGATCATTCAAAGAAAAATGAAGTTGAACAAGTTGCACGGCAGAAAACCTGTGGCAGTTATGCACACCGTGTGGGAACTGTAGCGCCAACAGTCCTAGGATACATCTCAAACGACAAAAGCTCAATAACACTGTCCATTAAACTGGCATTTTATGGGTTATTTCAAGCTGAAGTATAATTAACTCAATTTAACTTTACATTTGATTTTACTGGATCAGGCATCTTACTCAGCATCCCTCTGTCCAGCAGCATTTGAGCCTGGAGTGGTGCCATCACCACAGGGAAGAAGGGCATCGCAAACAAAGGATGCAGAGATACAATGTGAAATGGAATCATGGAATCATAGAGCTGCAAGGGACCTCCAGGGTCATCTAGTCCAACCCCCTGCACAATGCAGGGAAGTCACAAATACCTCCCCCTCCACACACACCCACCCTCAGTGACAGCTTGATCAAAGCAGGGGAGAAATGCTTAGGTGCCGGACGTTAGCACAGGTCATGAGATAAGAATCCAGTGTCCCTATCCACACCTTCAGACTGGGACATAAGGACTCCTAGATCTCCATTCCTACTTGTATATGACCAAGGGAGTGTTGACTGTTGGAAGCTCCTATCCCGGGAATCTTGTTGGTCCCTAAGGCGCTCCTGGATTCGAATCTAGCTGTTCTACTGCAGACTGACACGACTACCCTCTGAAACTACAATCCATAAGAGGATCTGTTCTCTCATCCCATCACTGCTAAATTTACCCCTGGTGGGGGCCTCTGTCACAATCCTCCCAAAAGAACAAGTGCATAATATCTGCTGGGCCTCCCTTAACCCCACGCTTGAATACACTCCCAAGAACACCTGAAAGGCAGTGAGGCAAAACTGCCCTTTACAGAAGTCATGCTGAGCTTCCCTCAGCAGGCCTTGTCCCACCATACACTTTAGGGTTGCCAGACTGTGAGACTTCTGAGCTAACAGCAATAGATCAGACATTTGGGTTAAAGCAAAGCTCTTTATTTCTAATACTGGAACAGGTACTCGATGTTTGTTAGAGATGCAGGAAAAGAAATAACATGGGTTAATATACCTTCAGGCATAGGTGCTTGAACATAATTGACCAATCAGAATGAATACAGAGAAGCGGGGAAAAATGGCAACCGTTGGTTCTCACCAAAAGGTGGGAAAGTTATAAAAATTCCCTTCTTGCCCTGAGTGACCCAGATGTGCGAACTCTAGGCTAAACATTTGGTCAGCAACAATTAAACAGTCTCCAAGGTTGAAACAACTTTGATAAAATACTTCAAGCCTGAAAGGGGAGGAGGAGTGAACAGGATGAGATATCTTCAGTTGTTTATGTGACGACCAAGAATGTGGCAGGCCATCCTCCCGGGAAGAAAGTAACATTAAGCAGGACAGCTATTTCTACTTCAAGGCAAGCAATAAAACATTTGGTGACAGAGTGGCACAAAGAAACAGAAAGTAACAGCAGAACAACCAGACTCTTGTCAGATTCTGACACAGACTAGGGTTGCCAAGTACTCACTGGGTGCTGGCGCGGGGGGGGGGGGGAGTCCTCCTTGTTTGGGATCTTCCTGGTGTGCGCGTGAAGCTCGCACACCGCGATGATGTCACCAGAAGGGACATCATCACATTGGGGACGTTGCCAGGGTGATGCTCTGGCAATTGCCCAAAAACTCTATGTTAACATAGAGTTTTTTGGGCAATTGCTAGAGCATCGCCCCGGCAACGTCCCCAATGTGATGATGTCGTTTCCGGTGACATCATCATACTGGGGCAGTCATCCTGACTGGACAACTTCGGGGGGTGGGGTTCCCCCTGCCGGCTGAATCCGGGCGGGCTGATTGGGGACCCCTGTAGCGGGGGATCCCCCACCTCCCGAGCAGACTTGGCAGCCCTATGCTAGACCCACGGACCCAGTGGTGGTTTCCCTGATTTGGGGGGCTCCTTCCTGCTGCCAGCCAGCAAGAGCGACCACCCAACCACCCCTACTGCAAGATTTAAAGGGCCATCCAAAAATACATGGCAAACGAGAGCCGAGTTTGACACTGAGATTGTATCAAGATTTTTTTTTGTATTTTTGCATGATTGTGTGTGTCTGCATGTGTGCGCACATGTGTGCCTATGCCTGGAAGTCATGGCGACCCTTGGCAACTCCTACTGGGGCACAGAAGACATTCAGAGAAGTGGCTTGATGGCCTGCCTCTGGCTTCTCAGCCCCGATACTCTGTGGAGATCTCCCATCCAAATACTTGCCAGGGTCAGCCCGGCTGAGCTTCCGAGATCTGACTGGATTGGGCTTGCTGGTGTTATCCAGGTCAGGGCGCATCAAGATTATTTTTGCGTGGTGTTTCACTGTGGTGCACATATGCACGCTTACCTGCTCATTAAAAATACAAATAGCAAAAGAACCTTGATGCAAATTACTACATGCAGTAGCCGTACGATTGCTCTTTTACACAGTTTTATCTCAGTGTGTTCATGTGCCTCAGTAACACTGAAGGAAAAGACAAAAAGCTAATGAACTTTAGCAAATGAAAGCTATAGCAGACTGCACAGGTGCAGTGATTTGTACAGAACTGAAAACAAACAAACAATATGAAAACTGAATTTCTGGCCAGTTTTCCTCATAGGGATGCCGGCCTCCAGGTGAGACCTTGGGACCCCCCCCCCCCCCCCATAATTACAACTCATCTCCAGACTACAGAGATCAGTTCCAATGTTCCCTCTAAGCTGTGGAGTCTTGTGAGCAAAAACTCTACTTTGTGAGCTACTAGCATTAAAGTTGTGAGTGAGCAATTTGACTACTGCATGAATTAGTTTGCTCTGGAGCCATCCTTCCTGAGCTGAGACAAAAATGTGTGAGCTGGAGGCTAAGAAACGGTGAGCTAGCTCACACAAACTCAGCTTAGAGGGAACACTGATCAGTTCCCCTGGAGACAATGACTGGTTTGGAGGGTGGGGGTCTGTGGAATTGTAACCCACTGAGGTCCCTGTCCTCCAAATCTCCCAAAGTTTCCCAACCTAGAGCTGGCAACCCTACCCCCCCATCCCCCACTGGTGGCCAAGGAGGATCTGGCGACCCTGTTTCCTCGCATAATGATAAGGCCACAAGAACATCAGAAGAGCCCTGCTGGATCAGGCCAGTGAGGGTCCATCTGGTCCAGCATCTTGTCTCACAGTGGCCAGCCAGTTCCTCTGGAGGGCCAACAACAGTGTGTAAAGGCCGAGGCTTTCCCCTGATTTTGTCTTCTGACCCTGGGATTCAGAGGTTTGCTGCTTCTGGATATGGAAGCTCCCTTCAGTCACCATGGCTAGTAGCCACTGATGGATCTCTTCTCCATGAATCTGTCTAACCCCCTTTTAAAAAACTACCAGTGCTTGGGGCCATCAGTACACACCTTGACGCTGAATTCCACTGTTAAGGTAATAAACATACTGATAGGATATCTATATACTAATTCTGAAGGCACCCCCTGTGTGCGGATACCTAAATCCGCACGGGGGGCACCTGGGGGGCAGGGAGATTACCCTACACATGGGGGGCACTCCCCCTGTGTGCAGAAAAATCCAAAAAGTTCTAAAATTTTTTTAGAGGATCTTTAAATCCCCTGAAAAGTTAAAGCGTTCTCTGCGCATGCACAGAGAATGCTTTGGCCGCTGTTGGGGAGGGGGTGGGAGGCAGCGCAGCAAGGCCTCACCACCACCGATTTTTGGGGAGGGCGGGGGAAGAGGCTCAGTGCGCAGCGGGTCTTGCTGCCTCTGCCTCTGATTTTGGGGAGGGAGGGGGGAGAGGCTTGGTGCGTGGCGGGGGAGGGCAGGGGAGGGAGGGGAGAGAGGGTCACCTGCCACCCCCCCCCCCCCCTGTGAGTATCACGGGTCCACCTGCTTGTCATATATATTCTCAACAATGCACTTTTAAATCACAAACCTAAATCTGGTTTCTTCCGATTAGTAAGAGGGCTGTTGCGTGCTTTGAAGACAGATCAAGGCAATTTGGGAGAAAAATCTTTCCTTTTATCACTCTAATGCAACGACTGGACTTAGTCTTGGGATGACTTTGGCATTCGGAATTACACAGAGCCTTAAAACGTAAGATCTAGTCTCAGAGGCGATGGTTGCTCTTGGCTCAATATCGGACGCTGTGTATGTGGGACTGCAACGTGAAAGGCTTCGAAATGTTCTCAAGGGGACTTGCGGTGTTTATTGACCTGATTTATTATTCCAGCCAAGATGGGTCATTAACGGTTTTGCTTTTGAAGGAGAGCCACCGTATGCGCCTAGATGCTTATTACCATTTGATTCTTTGCCTCTCTAATGGCCAGTGGCTGTTACAAGAGGAGCACATCATAAATAGCTCTGGCAGATCATCAGACTGAAGAGAGGGGCCCAAGAGAACTTTGCACAGCACTGTGGCCACATGCAGATGATCCCCCACCACACACCCACACATACATGTGTTGACTTTCTGTATTGTGGGAACAAGCACATGAAAACATGAAGCTGCCCTTATACCGAATCAGGCCCTTGTTCCATCAGAGTCAGTAGTGCCAGCTCAGACTGGCAGTTGCTCTCTGGAGTCTCAGGCAGAGGCCTTTCCCATCCCCTCCTTGCCAGGTCCTTTTTAACTGGAGATGCTGGGGATCGAACCCGGGACCTTCTGCGTGCCAAGCAGATACTCTGTCACTGACCCACATCCCTTCCACGAGCATGATACAGCCACCTCTGCCTCTGTGCAACTGTCTGGTTCTCTGCGGAGCGCATGGAGGAAGTGGCTATGAGCACACCCTCTGCCTGCCATTGTCAGATCCCCCGTTAAGACACTCTCCACCGTTTCTTGGGTTAAAAGATTTATTCAGAGATATGCTCACTCAGGACTGTGTGGTTTTTTTTTTTTTTGGTCAGGAATGCCAAAAGTGCGCCAAACCCCCAATATTATAGAAAAGGTATGAATCACCCCACACCCGATCCCCATATGTCACAGTTGGCCACTGGGTTGCTATGCCAACCGTGAAAGATATATAGTTGCTCTCTACTCTGCCAGGTAGAGAGTCTCCAAGGTCATCCTCATGAGAAGCCAAGGGGCACATCTTGAATGGAAAAAATATGGCTACAAGTTACCAGCAAGCATCTCCCGTACTCCCCCCATAGGAGTGTCCCTCCCCCCTAAAGCATGGCAACATGAACAGTGCAGCTAGAGAGAAGAAACAAGGAAAAGAGACAGTGGTCAAACTGGAACCCTGACCGCCATCAGCAATGTTCCAAAGGTGGCCTTGCTGACTACAGGGAGGGGGCTACTTCCTCCACACAGAGTTGCACGCTGCAGAGAAGCAGGTAGTCATGCTGAGGAAGGATCAGGGCCAGAGTGCTTCCACCCTGTGTTCCACCACCTGTGGTGAGTCAATGCACACACACAAATGTGTGTGTTTGTACCAGGCTGTGGGAAACCCAGCATCGAAAAAAAATTGGGGGACACACAGGTGCAGCATAAAGTCTAACTTACAAAATGATGTGTTATTCTTAACATGAACAGCACACACACACACACACACACACCGCATTTACTATGCATTTCAGTGTAGGGGAGATGTAACTACATTACTGTGTGAGACGCCTGGAGAAATTCTACAAACCTTATCAACAGTTTGGTGCAGGGGTTAGGAGCACGGACTCTAATCTGAGAGGACTGGGTTTGATTCCCCACTACTCCACATGCAGCTGCTGATGTGACCTTGAGTCAGTTATAAGTTCTTTCAGAGCTGTTCTCTCAAGGGCAGTTTTTGAGAGAGCTCTCTCAGCCCCACCTACCTCACAGGCAGGGTTCCCTCTAAGCTGAGTTAGTGTGAGCTAGCTCACAGTTCTTTAGCCTCCGGGTCACACATTTTTGTCTCAGCTCAGGAAGGAAGGCTCCAGAGCAAACTCATTTATGCAGTAGCCAAATCGCTCACTCACAACTTTAATGCCAGTCGCTCACAAAGTAGAGTTTTTGCTCACAAGACTCCACAGCGTAGAGGGAGCATTGCTCACAGGGTGTCTGTTGTGGGGAGGGGAAGGAAAGGGAAAGGGATTGTAAGCCTTGGTAGGGAGGGTGAGGTATAAATAAATAAATAAATAAGCCACTCTGAGACTCTTTCAGGTTGTGAAGAGCGGGGTATAAATCCAATCCACCCTCCTCCTCCTCCTCCTCCTTTCTTCTTCTTCTTCTTTTTCTTCCTTCCCTCTATAGAATTGATGCCAACACCCTGAGGGCACTAAGGTTCTTTGACTTGCGTGGCTAGCCGATAAACCACACAGTTAAAATGATTATCCAGGCAGTAAAGGATAACAAAAGTATTTATTCGAATAAAGGAACACCTTACAGATATGAAATCAGCGTGGATGTTCAGTGTGTTACAGCAGGGATCTTGCTTATATGCTCTTCTTGCTCCTTCTCACTTTACATCATCACTGGCACCATTTAGACATGCTCAGTTCAGATTTCTTTGTCTGGTCTATAAGCACCTTTTAATATTGCAAAGTGATCTATGACATAATGCTTTTGTAGATACACTGAATCTATCAGTTTTTATTTTGGACCCCCTAGAACATTTTTGTTAATTTTATTGTGTTTTTTTTTAATTAAAGCTTCTAATTTATAAAATATACTATTTAGCCAGCAGGGGGTCCCCTTGTATGATACAAATTTTGTGCTTCTTAATTGGCTTCTAATGAATGACAATAGTCATGATTAATGACTTTAGCTCTGGCTGAATTTCCACACACCTGGTCAGCTCTTGATTATTTTCTAACGTTTTGCTTATTAGTAGTTATGGATCTTTGCCATGTTAATTTTAAGTGTATAATGGTTTCTCTTTAAGCAAGCATCAATATACAGTCTAAAAAACACACAAATTAGAAGAGGGTTTCTCTGGTACAGTGGTCACAATCACACTCACAATTCGCCCTGACATAGGTGAAAATGCCAGGTGGATTAAAGCAGTGCAATCAGATGCCAACATCTGGGAAGTGCCCCACAACTGTTGGCAACCCATTTTGCTCTGCCGCACAAGCGGATTTAAAAAACACCTGGAAAAGTCCTGTAGCAAACAGGTTGCAACGGGCCGCAGATGGACTTTCTTGCATCTGATCACCCCAGCATGCTCCCATGGCATCAGAATAGTCTGAGCAGGCTATCATGACTCCATGGTGGTTTTTTAGCCCCCTTTGCAGTATGCACGTCAGCACACACTGCCACACATTCCATAGGGAGACCTCGGGGTGGAGGTGTGCTTCATTGATTCCTCACGAAAGCGCATCAGGAACAAATGGTTAAAAAAAAACCCGACTCACCCACAGTTGCATCTGATCATGCAGTGGCGGGCTGCGCCCGCATCTACAAAAATCCATGGGATTGTGCAACTGTGAGTCAACTTACACCAGAGGAAATAGCCTTGCTTCCCCCCTGCTTTATATCGCATGTGTGACCACCACCTGTATATAGCTGTCCTCTCTTTTACCCCAATCTAGGCTTTGCTAACAACATTTCTAAGTCCTTTGAAGTAAAATGCTTCCACCATTGGCAGTGGGCTCTCTGCCATTAAAACATTCTTCACTGCGATTCGTTAAAAAATTCTCAAACAAAGTCTTTTCTATTTAAAAAAATAAGCTGCAAAAAGGCAAATTTATATAGATATTGATTATAGATTCCAGTAGTTCAATATTGATATGTTAAAACACTCTAGGCTTGTTTAAACTTACTAAAAATCAGATGCTGAAATGAACTTCTGAACTCATTCTTTGAAGTAGAGAGGGTCTCATTAATCTTAACATATGACAGCTTGAAGCAGTGGTGGAAAATACTGTCCTAATTGACATCAGAACACCTCCTTGTTAGAAGATTCTTCTGCTGTCAATTAAAGTGTTTTAAAACACCTGTTTTTACAATCCTGCTTAACAGTTTAATTCTCCAGGATAGTCCCAAATAATCTCTCCCAAAGGTTTCTGGAAATCAACAATAATCAATAGAAAATCACTTGAACCTTTGAATTGTCCTCTACAGAATGTTAGAGTAGAACCCTCCACATTCACCTTGAATATTACTTCAAGTGCAATTTGTCTGCAACTGTATTTTTAAAATCCTTGTGCAATTTTTTAAATTAACTTATTTACTACATGTACTTGTATTCCACCTTTCTCCCCAGTGGGGAGCCAAAGCAGCTGATATCATTCTCCTCTCCTCCATTTAATCCTCACAACAACCCAGGGAGGTAGGTTAGGCTGAGAGTGAGGTCACCCAGTGAGCTTCTATGGCAGAGTGGGGATTCAAACCTGGGACTTCCAGATCCTAGTCCAACACTCTTAAACACTACACCACACTGGCTCTGAGTGTAATTCCAATACTAAACTCCCCCAAGTATGATTTCAGGGCTTATATACAGAAGAACAGCTAGAATTGAATCCAGTAGCACCTTAGAGACCAAGATTTTTTGAGAGGCATAGCTCAAACCCCGCCAGATCTTGTTGGTCTCTCAGGTGCCGCTGGCCTCGATCCTAGCGGTTCTACGGCAGACCGATGTGGCTACCCTCAGGAACTATACACTGAAGTGTGCTGTTTTTCTTTTTGTTTCTTTTGAAGCATTCTAATTTGTGACACGGACTTAGAGTGCTATCTAATGTATTTTTAAAAAGCAAACTGGAACTTTACAAGGAGACTCTTGACTGTGAGGCAAAAGTCATAATTAATATCCTCTGCTGAATTATTAGAGAAGCTCTTGAATCATGGGCAGTTAAACGGGTGCTTCATGTCATCTTAATATGATAGAGAGGTATTAATTGTTGCCCCCAATTACACCCCCAGCAGTCACTTCATGGAATCGCTCTCACTCTGACGTTGCCCTTTCAACCCCCAAGTGTCTTCTCCTTCTTCAGACCTGCCACCCCAACTGCCTCAGCGATCGAATTCCTCCTGCACTCCCTCTCTCTGGTGTCATTACTACTCACCTTTCCTATGTGCACGGCCAGTTTAATTAACTGCCTCTCTCAGGAGCACTAGAATTGGGGGGGGGGGGGTGTTTGAAGAAGAAAAAGACTTATTTTGTTCTGTCAGAAATTCAGAATTCTTTATGCCCTTGGCATTTCTCAAAAGGCTCCCAGTTTACTTCTAATCCTATATATCTCAGGAATGTTAATAAAGAAACACAAATCCAGCCTATATTTACTTGGAAATAATCCCTGCTGATGCTAGTAGAACTTTCATCCAAGTAAGTAAGCTTAAGTCTTGAATTGCCAAAGAATTTCATAGAAAGCAAGATGCTGAGATGACTTTGAAGGGATCCTGCCTGGGTAAAGTATCTGAGGAATGCAGAGGGAAGCAAAGAGAATTTCAGTACAACTCCTGGGGTCTAGGGATGGGGTGGAATCATAACTGGTGCATGTGGCAGAATGGGGCCATACTCTGTCTGTTCTTTGGCAAGGGGGTGTGGATTGTCCCCTGCTGGCCAAGGTCCTAAGCCACTAGAACCCCTCTGAGGAGTCAAACAGTCATATTTCACCATGCCCTAACACACAGGTCTCCAACATAGTGCCCACCAAGTATTTTCAGAAAGTGGACAATGCCAGATGGGGCTTTTGACCAGCAAGGCTTCTGATTGGTCATTGGAGATTTGATTAGCTGTGCATATTTTTTAAAAAATTTTGCTTTTGCATAAGCTGTCACCACAGCACAAGGGTCTTTTCTGTGTGACTGAAGATCAGCTCCAGTAGCTATTTTGTAGATGGTTCCACAACTTATGGCAGCCATTTTGTAGCTGTGCCCACCATACTGTGTCAGAATTCCCAGTGGACTCACAGCTTCAGTGCTGCTGCTCTTGGGTTGACTGTGATGGCAGCAGCAGCTCTGGCCCCAGCTTGCTGGAGTTAGAAGAAAGTGGTCAGCTGCATGCATCCTTACCTGTGGGACAGCCATAGACCAACAAATAAGAAGAAAATAGATGTAAGGGCTGCCCAGCTAGAAAGAATGAAGAAACAAAGGGAAAACCCTGTGTGAGAAGGAGGGAAGAGGGTGAGATTGCCATAACAGGCCAAGTTATTCTGTTTATTCAATAGAATAGTCCATAACACACAACAGGTGGTCCTTTTGGTAGATGGAGGCAAACCATTATCAGGTTAATTTCATGAATGCAAAAATTTAACTTGATTTCTGTTGTCCTTATTTACCAAAAAAAAAAAAAAAGTAACTGGGCAATAATAATCTTGCTACTGAACAGTGACAAAATAAAATGAAGAATAAACACAATCCTCTGTACTGGAAAGTTACTTTCTATTATGCTAAGTTAAAAGGGAGGCACAATAGTCTTAAAATTATCAGAATTCAATTTTAAATTGATTCGCTCAATGCCTTCTCTTAAGGCCAAATCTTAGTCTCTCTCTGGCCCACCATTTCTGGAATTCACCAGTTAAGGCCTCTCCTTCTTTTTAAAAGTTTTCCCATTCCAAAATCACCTTCCTTGTCTCCCATAAAAGATGAAGTTGAATTATAAAGTACTAGGAATAAGGCCCATTGTGGAAATAAATACAATGGGCTCTAGGAAGGCTCTGGGAGAGTGCCAAGGCCTTGGGCACTCAACGTCAATTTGCTGTGGCAACCTCAGCAGGGTATAAGGACACAGAGCCCACCATTTTCTCCATGGGAACTGATCAATGCCATCTGGAGAGCAATTGTAATTCTGAGTGATCTCCAGCCTTCACCTGGAGATTGGCAACAGTGGTTCCCCAACAGGGAATAGCTGGTTTGGAGGGCAGAGTCTATGGCATTCTACCTGTCTGAGGCCCCACCCCTCCTCAAACCTCCTCCTCAAACTTCCTCAAACCTCACCCTCTTCAAGCTCCATCCCTCAAATCTCCAGGAATTCCCCACTTGGAGTTGGCAACCCTATCTCCTTCCCAGCCAAGCATCAACCTACCTTTATTTCCCCCTCACTGTTCAGCTTTTCAGCCACTCAGCTTCTACAGCAAGAACCTGGATCTAGCAGATCCTGCTTTGAAGCACTGATTGCCATGCCTAGGGGAACCAACCTCCAGATAGACCCTGAAGATTGCCAGGTATCACAACTGAACTCCAGACAACAGGTCTCTCCTGTCCAGTGAAAATAACTGCTTTGGACAGTGGACTTGATGGCATTCTGTTCAGCTGAGGCCTTTCCCCTCCCCAAACCCTGGCTTCCATAGACTCTACCAGAAAATCTCCAGGACTCTCCCTACCTGGAGCTGGCATCCCTAGTCAGAACTGGTCCCAATGAGTTCTTTACAAAGGCCTGCAAAAGGTTTCCTTTCTTTGTCTGAACCAAGCTTGGTTGCCTACTGTTGCAAAACGGGCTCCAGTTTGCAACTCAGCTGTTCGCCTCCCTCCCTCGTCCTGTGGGTATATCTCACTCCTTAAGTTCCCTGCCATCAGTCACTGAACTGTCACTGCCTTTTTAGAGGGTTCCTGTGGTGAAATCTCCCTATTTGGAGATGGAATCCTCAATCTTTGGGGGATCCCTGGAAAGTTGGCAACTGAAGGGTCTGGCCTTTCCTTGCTTCCCTGGGCTACCCCCTCCCTTTGGTATTGGGCAGAGCAGGGGAGACTGTGCACAACACAGATTATTCACCCAAGTAAAAGAATCTATTTTACTATTTACACAATTATGGAGCACATACACACACACACTAAATGAATAAGGTACAAGTAAGCACATGCTGTGAACCAACAGGGCATAAATCAACAGGGGTTAAACCCAATCCTCCCTGGATGGACTGGAGTCTATATTGATGGTGCCCCACCCCTTGGGACAGTCCCTCTTTTCCCACACTTTTTGGCCCTGGGGCTGCTGGGAACTGTAGTCCAGCAGATGAGGATGCCCCATTCAACCCAGTGAGTGATACCCCTGCAGGCCCCTCTCTGAAACTACAGCTCATTTGAACCTTATGAGGGAAGATTGTAAACAAACCACAGACAGCAGCCATCTTACAAACACAGGTAACTGCCATTTCTTTACACCTACCACCTGGAGTTTGGCAACCCTAGGGGGAAAGTCAGCCACATGGTAGGGGGTTGAAGGGAATGGTTTGATGGTCGCTGGCTCACCTCATTAGCCAGCCAGCCAGCCATGGTGGAGCTAAGCAGGAGAGAGAGCTGTTTTCTGACAGTTTATTCTGATAGGAAAGTCAGTGGGTGGGGTGAGGGTGTTATGCTGATAGTCCATTGCCTTTTCACTGACAGAAGCAGGCCACTGAGGGGACAGTTAGACCCACCTGGCAGTGGTCGGAGGAAAAGAGTGGACCCAGCAGCACCCATTCAGTCCTTCCCCTTCGCTGGCTCCCTCCAGACTGAGGCCAGGATGCTGGCCGGTGGCTCTGTGGGCGGGACTGAGGCAAAGCAGGGAGAGAATGCAGCCAATGGCCAGGGACCCCGTTTTGAGAGGCAGTCCATCCAGCCTACTGATTTTGGTGCCCCATAGAATCTTGCCACTTGGAATGTTAAAACGGCTCTATATAATAGGAAAGACTAGGAGTAAGGCCCTTTGTGGGAAGAAATATAACAGGCTCTAGAAGAAAGCTCCAGGTGAGTGTCCCAGCTGTGGCTGGTGGGGCAGCAGAGGGAGGGGGGAAATAGAGGGAGGCAAGCCAAGTTTGTTTCCTTCTGCTTAGCTATAAGGCAGGGCTGTCTCAAGTCCTTTTGCTGCCCCAAGTGGGCAGTATGGGAGGAGAGCCACATGGCAACAGTTATGGTTCCCTCCACCCTTGAATTATGTTGGTTTGGGGCTATGCAGTGGCAGCTAAGGTAGAAAACCACCTCCTCCTATGCCATGTCTTCTGTGTTCCAAGGGTCTGGAAAGCAGTTCCATAGCCAGTTACAGGGTTGCAACTCTGGGTTGGGAAATACCTTTAGATTTGAGGGGTAGAGCCTGGGGAGGGGAGGGTTGAGGTGGGGACGGACCTCAGCAGGGTATAATTCCATAGAGTCCATTGCCCAATGCAGCCATTTTCTCCCGGAGAACTGATCTTGGAGATCTCCAGGTGCTGTCTGGAGGCTGGCAATACTAAGGGCTGGGCCTGACCTGTAGATTTGAGGGGCAGAGCCTGGGGAGGGCAGGGTTTGGGGTGCCCATAGCAGCCATTGCAATAGCTGGAAAATTTTCTGTAGGAGAAATTATGTGCTGTGGCTGGGGAACACAGTGATTTCTGGGAGATCTCCAGGCTCCACAGGGAGATTGGCAACTCCAGTGACCATTTAAGGAAAGATTGGGAGATGTATTTTACCTCAGGACACATTCAGTGATTCAACAGCAACAGCAAACTGTTTAGAATATTAGAGGTAAAGGCCAATCAGGCTAAATATGCAAATGACCTCTGTGTTCCAATTGGCTATTGGGGGAAGAGGAACAGCGAACTGTTTAGAATATTGGAGGTGAGACTCAGGCAATGCAGCCAGTGGATAGGGATAGCTTGAGTGACACATCAGGGAGCCAACTGATTTTGGCAAGCATAGAATGTTGCCACTCGAAAGTCCTTTTATATATAAGGACAGGATTGTCAGACTCCTCCAATCCAACAGATGGAAAATTGCTGGTCTTTGACTTAGGAGATTTCTATGTTTGCTGCTCTTAAGTCTCTAAGCTATGGAAAGCAACTCTTTTGGCTGTTGATCCGGCGTCAAAAGTTTGGATGCCATGTCCGCCTCCTATTGCAAACAGTGGCAACATTAGCCAAATCCAGCCAAATCCAGCCAGATATCTAAAATTTCAAAACCTAAAAAACTTACCCAAACAAGATTCTTGAAACTGCATAAATGCTTCTGACGTTTTAGGACAATGGTAGTCATGCACTTCGTTGTGTCTGCTGAGAGCCACTAGCGGCTTTAGTCCTGAGCTTGGTCCCTGAACACAGTAGGGGCCAAGGATCCTAGTAAACACCAATAGGACACAGTGGGGACTAGAAGAGTAAAGCAGCTGCCCAATAGGATGATACTCAGGCAAGGGACAACCAATGGGGTCACTGGAGGGGAATTCAAACCCTCCAGTAGGACAGTGTGTGTGTGTTATTGTTGTGGTTCTGTTGGCCGTTTTTGCCATATGTGTGTCTTGCAGTCATGTGTAATAAACTTGAGCTGTTCACTATGCTGGATCACTGACTCTACATGCAAATAACCCAGCATTTAACACTGGCGAGGAGGATGGGATCCCACTGAGCAAGCCAGGCTGCCGGGACCCCAAGGGAAGAAGGACAACCTCCACTACTCCCACAGATTAGCACTGCCGGACCACAGACCCCTTCCCCGCCTCAACTGAGCAGCACAATGGCCATTGCTCCGGGATTGGGGCTTATTCCCCCATTTGATCCAGCCTGTCAGCAGCAGTGGGGAGTGTGGGTCATGGGACTCAAGTCCATCCTAATTTTCTACCAGGTGACTGAAGGGGATGGGAGGAAGGGTCTCTTCATCGGCTCATGCGGCCCCACCACTGTTGATCTGATGCAGAATCTCCTTTCACCCACTATGCTGAACGAGGCCAATTTCAAGCAGATCATAAAAGTTTTACAAGATCACTTCATTCCCAGGCCATTGGCGATGTCGCATCACATGGCCTTCCACTCCAGGAACAAGCAACCACACAAGTCAGCCTCAGCATGTTTGGCAGGACTTCACCACCTCACCTCTGACTACACGTTTGGGACCCATCTGAAGGGACAGGTTCATATGCGGCCTATGGGAGGAGAAGCTCTGGAGAAGAATTACTGAAGCTGAGATGTGCACCCTTGCTTCAGCCCTCTCCATTGCCACTGTTTGGAGCGAATGCACACATCCTCCACCAAGGCTGCGTTCAGTCATTGGGCCGCGGCCGCGCATCAGGCCGCTGTGACCCAGGCGACTCTGATGCAGAGGAGGCCCACAAGACCCAACAGCCTGCATGAAGGATAGATCTAGTTGCCCTTCCATGCTCCAACTGAGCCCAGGACTCAGCCTACACTCCCGAGTGCGCCAGCTGTGGGGACCAACATGAACAGAGGTCATGCAGGTACCAGGATGCCATGTGCCGGAGTTGTGGACACTCTGGTCACATTGCACACACCTGCTGCTCTCGAGAATCCAGAGACCCAAATGTCAAGCCATCCCAATGCCACTGTGCCCCCATGCACTACGAGGACAACGTGACCCCCCAATGAGCTCCACCTCCTCTCATCAGAATCACCGCAGCAGGTATTGTGACTCCCTAGCCTGAGCACAGCCCCTAAAATCCAGGTTCGGGTTAAACTAGAGGGGTCACCCTGCACCATGGAGCTAGACTCCAGCTCCGCAGCCTCTATCATTTTGGTAGAGATCCTCAAAATACTTTGTCCCAATGGGGGGCCTGCCTTAGACCCTCCAACATCAACTTGGTGGACTTTCAGCAGAACTGTGTCCCGATAAGGGGAGTGGGCCATTTTCTGCCTTAGACCCTCCAACATCAACTTGGTGGACTTTCAGCGGAACTGTGTCCCGATAAGGGGAGTGGGCCATTTCCGGGTCCAGTACCAGGAATTTGATGACTATTTAGACCTGCTTGTAGTCAAAGGGAACCTGGTCAGTCTGTTGGGCCACCCATGGTTTGCACCCCTAGGAATAACCATTGAGGGGGATCAAACAATGTGACCTACCAAACTTTAGCGACGTTTGCAGGGAATTCCCATCTGTCTTCGATGGGTCCCTGGGGTGTTACATGCCCCCCCATCTCGTTGCAACTCTATCCCAAGGTGGCGCCTATCCGCATGCGGGCCCGTCATGTCCCTTTCACCCTAAAGCCAAAAATGGACACAGAGTTGGACCACCTAATAGCTCAAGGGGTCCTTGGTGCTGGCCCACTTTGATGAATCGCTGCCAGTAATTCTGGTGTGCAACGCCTCTCCTTATAGTGTGGGCACTGTGCTGGGCCACCAACTCCCTTGCTGTTGGTCGACCCGGACCCAGCTCCTGCCTTCACATCTGAGGAGTTCCAGACATTCCTCCAGGGAAATTTGATCTGGCACATAAGGTCAGTACCCTTCCACCCTGTGACCAGTGGACTGGCAGAACGAATGCTGAGGACTGCTAAAGAAGCCCTCAGCATTATCATGGAAGGAGACTGGGAGTACTGACTGGCTCGATTCCTCCTGTCCCAAAGGACTACTCCAAACCCGGTCAGCGGCCGCTGCCCAGCTGAGCTACTGATGGGCTGGTGGCCCACCATCCTACTAGACAGGCTGCACCCAGATTGGGCCCCCAAGTTGTGGTGGCTAGCTGAGCAAGCCGAGGTTCCCAGGGGGTTCATCCCAGAAGACCCCATCTTCATATGAAACTTTGGGAACAGGCCACCTTCGCTGGCAGGCCAAGTCATTTGGCCTACAGGGCCAGTTTCATATGAAGTCTCCACGGAGGACGGCCAGGTCCTGTGGAAACATGTGGACCAGCTGCAAAGGCACCTGCTCCCTACATCCCTGGAGAGACAGCTGTCAGCAGGCCTTGAAGTGCAACTTCCAGGGGAGCCAGACACTGGAGTAGACCTCCCTGAAGTGAGAGTCGAAGAGCCTTCATTGCCTCCAACTCCAGAATATAGCGACGCGGCAGAGTCCACGCCACCTCAGTGCAACCCAGGCGGTCCACCAGAGGAAGCTCCTGAAGCCCCAGTCCAGGTAGCCCAGCGTTCCCAGCGGGAACACTGCCTCCCAGCCTACTTAAAGGACTATGTGTTTTAGGCACACTCTGAACTATGGGGGGAAGAGGTGTTGTGTCCACTGAGAGCCACTAGGGGGCTAGCGGCTTTAGTCCTGGGCTTGGTCCCTGAACACAGTAGGGGCCAAGGATCCTAGTAAACGCCAATAGGACACAGTGGAGACTAGAGGAGTAAAGCAGCTGCCCCATAGGGTGATACTCAGGCAAGGGACAACCAATGGGGTCATTGGAAGGGAATTCAAACCCTCCAGTAGGACAGTGTGTGTGTTTTAGGTATTGTTGTAGTTTTGTATATATGTTGGCCGTTTTGCCATGTGTGTGTCTTGCAGTTGTGTGTAATAAACTTGAGCTGTTCACTATGCTGGATCATTGACTCTCCATGCAAAGAACCCAGTATTTAACACCCTTTTTGAAGTACCAAATCAAAATGTGGATATTTTTGAATGGTACATTCTTAGCTGGAGCTGCACAGCTGCAAAGTTAAGCAAATAAGTCCTGCAAATAAATCCCCCGGGGCTGTTTTGCCTCTGGAAAATGGAAGGAAGGGAAGAAACCCGAGCTGAACCAGGCTCCTGCAGACTTTTGAAACAATGGCCGGTTACGCACTCACAACTTAATAGCAATTTTCCCTGAAGTTAATTCGATACGGTTTTGCTTTGGATGCTGTGCTTGCACTCCACGCCTATTTTTTCCTCCGCTTTTTCTCTTGGGAACTGTGGAACATATATTCTGCATACCAATGAGAAAAACAAGATAATGTTGTAGTGCCGAAATTCCCCCTTTTTTTGTACAGTGTGGTTGGTCTCTCCTTACTGGTCAGTTTAGCACCATGTGTGTTTTTTTTAAATAGATTCTTCAAGCATTGTACAAGCTGCACTTATTGCTCACCATTTAATTTTTTTATACAACCAGGTAAGCATAGCAAAATGAGTTTTTCATTAGTCTTGGATTGGGGGGGATTACTGACAGGGGCCTCTTCACAACCTCTGAAAGGGGGGAAGGGAGAGGGAGGAATTGGGTCAAGACCAGCATCATGACTTGAGAGTTGCTTCTCTTTATTCTCCATGCCTCCATGGTGCTCATTTGCATGTGTTTCCAGAGCCATCAGGTCCTGCTTGCAGAAAAAGGACAGCCCAGTCCTCTAGTGACGAAATAACAAAGGAAGGGATATAGACACCTCATATTCCCAAGGAAAAGGCACGCTATCCAGGGAGAATAAAGAGAAGCAACTCCCAAGACATGATGCCGGTTTTGACGCAATCCCTCCTTCTCCCCTCCCCCCTTTCATAGCTTACGAAGAGGCTACTGTCAGTACTTCCCTCCCAGCAATCCAAGACTAACAACAAACTCATTTTGCTAGACTCATCTTGCTTGTATTTAAAAAAATCCTTTAAATGGATAAGCAATAGTGGAGATTGTACACCGATTAAGGGAGGAGATCCAATAATGTTCTGCTAAGATGGCTACCTGAGAGTAAATGCAGCTTGAAGAATCTCTTATTTCAAAAAACACATCCAGCAGGAAATTGACCAATAAGGAGTGGGAAGAACAACCTCAATGTGGGTGAAGGAATGATCTCAACAGGGTTGGAAATGGGCAGAGGGGAAAAATCCACGGGAATATGTCTACTTTTGAATTGCCTTTGGCTTGGAAGTGAAGCAAGGGGAAAATCTGTGGCAAAACCACTCTCAGAGACCCCAGGCTAAGAGCAAACAGAAAGCAAACTGAGCGCTGAAGGGGGAAAAACAATGAGAATGGGAACAAAAGCCTGATGGAGATGCATGGTGAAAGCGAGGCAGAACACCAGTCCATAATAGGCCAACATTCCTTGCTCCTTTAATAATTTAATAGACTTCCTAACCAGGACTGGAAATAAAATTTAAAAGGTATTATGGAGATCATGTTCTGATTGTTTTGATTTTAATGGGCCCCACATGGCTGCTAACGACTTCTTTGTTCTGAAATGCAAAGTCTTCTGCTGGCAGCAGAAAGTCTGAAGGAAAGGTGCTGACAGGGGGAGGGAGTTTTAGAGATGGGGGACAGTTACAAAGTCATTTTGGGTTTTTGCCATGGAACTCCTTTAGACATTGTCAGCAACTGGGCAGGTATGTTCAAGTGGAGGGGGTCATTCCGGTCCTTTGGGGCCAAACCCTTGGGTCAAAAACAGCACTGCAGGATTCCAGAAACAAATGGTGTGAGATCTCTAGCCACCTCCTGGAGACTGGCAACCCTAATTTCAGGGGAGGAGCAAAATTCTGGCTGGTGTTTTTCTTCTTCTTTTTTTAACAATAGGTGTCAGCAGAGTGGCCCTCACTATACGATTTAGGACCCACTGTTCCTTCACAATGCTGGGTACACAATCTGGCAACCAAGCCTTTAACTTGGCTTTCCCCCTCCCATTTTAGTTTTTTTCCATTTCATGGGTTTATATTTCACACCACAGCTGCTATAAGACCTTGAATAAATTCCTTCCATCTGGGCCGGTGGGACAAGCCTCTCTGAGTTAACCGAAGCATTAAGCTGCTTTGGTATGTCACTTAAATAATCCTTTGGATACCTGAGGGCAGAGAGAGGTATTTATTGATCCCAGAATCTCCCCAGATAATATATAATATAGTAAACATTAAATATTTAAAGAGCCACGTAAATATTTTAGGTGAAGACAGAAATAAGGCTCATTATATTTCACTTGCTGTGTTTCGAAATTACCAGAGATAAATCTGAACTCCACGAAGAACTAAAAAAGGTAAATTATTACCCCACAGTTCCATTCTTGACAATCATAGTCTTATGAGAAGGGAAAGCTTTATAGCAGATTTACCAACACAGCTACGGTAGATCAAGTGGGTGATGGAAGGGCAGTTTCTTTTAATTAACTTGCACACAACTGTGGCACTTCCTTCAAGTTTCCACCGCACACATTGCGATAAGAACAAATCCTGACTCCATGTCCGTCACGGCCTCCAGGGAGTCCTCGGGCTAGGCCTACAGTTGCAGGGTCTGCAAGAGGCTCCCAGGAAGGGCTAAAATATGGTGGCGAGGGACCAGAACCAAGGACGCTGAGCTTGGAGGTCTTGTTGTTAGCTCAACCACATATTCATCAGGATCCTTTCCGAGCTTCACCTGACCCACCAGGGACCATCCTTTGTTCCAGCTAGGCTCTACCCCCTTCTCCTTAGGCTGAACCCTCACCCCAACTGGCCAAAAACAACCCCTTCACCCCCAGGTTCCCCCAGGATCCCTGGGCATGGGCATCACAAGAACAAGAAAGCCATATTGACCCCATTTCATACCATGTGCTCTCTTGTGCTATGAAGAGGGACCTGAACAGCTGAGATACACCTAGGGTTGCCAGCTCCAGCTTGGGGAATTCCTGGAAATTTGGGGGCACAGCTTGGGAAGAGTGAAGTCTGGGCAGAGGAGGGACCTCAGCGGGGTATCATGCTGTACACTCCACCCTCCCAAGCAGCCATTCTCTCCAGGGGAGCTGATCTCTGTAGTCTTGAGATTAATTGTAATACCAGGAGATCTCCAGGCCCTACCAGAAAGTTGATATTGAGGTTAACTGGTGTGGTTAGTCCAGTTGCCATTACTTAGCAGAGTCCTTCAATAAAGCGACTAACGCAGGAGCATCACTTTACCAGGGTACTCAGCTTACAAAGCTACACAGAGCCACGTTGCAAGTTTAGAAGAGAAATACTCCTCTCTTTATTTGAGAAGTACCCTTTGGATAGGAAAGAGCAGAGTGTCACAGGATAGAGTAATAACTTAGTAGCTAAAGGACGGAAGCAGATGGCGAGAGGCCCATCTGCCTCATGGTGACAAGAGAGGGCACCGTGCAGAGCGAGAGCTCATCTTCAAGTGAGTGAGAGAATGGAAGGAAGGGGAAATCGTCCCTGAGAACAGAAGAGTAAAGACCGGAAGAAAAGTCAGTGTGACTGTCTAGCTATCTAGTCTCTCTTGCCATGCAGTCTGGAGGTCTGAGATAGGGGTCATCACATCTGGAGGCTAAGGGGATCCCTGAGCCGGCTCTGGTTGGGAAGGCAAGGTAGAAATTTGATAAATAAATAAAATAAGTCTGGAACTTCTGACAGCTGGCTGCCCTATTCTAAATACATACCAGAGCCTATCAAGAGCCCAGAACCACCCAAAGGAGTTTTTGGCATATAAAATTCCATTTGTTTCATGGGGAGCTAATTTAGTTCTTAATAGTCAGTTGGTTTCCTGCCATGGTGGGCAACAACCTCCCACTTGGTCTGGTCTTCTGCCACCACTGGACGGGCCAAAGAAGCAAAAATGGGGGGGGGGGGAGACCATCTGCATGAGGGTTCTAGGAAAAAAAACCACAGTAAAAAAGCCCACCGAAAACCCCCACTGTGACATAAATGCTCACAGGAAAAAAGCCCACATAAAAATGCCCACATGGAAATAAACCCACATGAAAAAAGCCCATAGACATAAAAGCCCATATGGAAAAAAGCCCACAAGGAAAGAAGCCCATATGGAAAAATACCGTGTAAAGCATCATAGATATTTATAATTGTGGATAACCATTCATCTCCATTATGAGAATGAACAGGTATTAACTATATTCACATGCAACAATTTGTGTTGTGATTTTATCAAGTATAATTAATGATTTTGCTATGCTATTAGGCAACCTGCCTGTGCATTAGCCAGTGTTAGTTTGTGGCAAGCAAGGTCCCTCTTCAGTCCATCATATAGAGACCACACATCAGTGTTCCCTCTAAGCTGAGGTAGATAGCTCACAGTTTTTTAGCCTCCAGCTCACAGATGTTTGTTTTAGCTCAGGAAGGATGGCTCCTGAGCAAACTGATTTATGCAGTACCCCAATTGTTCACTCACAACTTTAATGCCAGTGGCTCACAATATAGAATTTTTGCTCACAAGACTCCACAGCTTATTGCCACACACTGGGATGACAGCTGTGGAATAGGAAATTCCACTACAGGACATGGTTGCCACATCTGTTGTTATTTGTTATTTAATGTTGTCTTATGGTTTTGTTATCTTCATAGATCTAAAGCTAAGCTTCATAGATCTATGAGGCCTTAACTACTTCTACTGTTTAGGAAAGAGAAAGAGGAGGAGGCAGTGGCAACAGCTGAGGAGGCTGGGTAACGTAATTAACATAAGAAAAACCCTGATGGATCACACCAGTCCCTGCAGTGGGGAAGGACTGATCTTTTAGGTCAAATCTACATCTGACTTTCCCGCTGGAATCATTCTAGTTTAAAACTCCCCTGTCTATACCTGTTTCTAGTTTCAAGTTTTAACTTGTTTAACTTGTAAACCACTTTGATGGTATTTTATGGTTGTTAGCCACCTTGAGCCAGTTTACTGGCAAGGCGGGATAAAAATGAATTAAATAAATAAATAAACCATACTTGTTCTAGTTTAAAAATCATCGTCTACATTTGTTAATTGCCCTCTAGTAGTCAAGCTAGCATTACACTGCTTTAAACAGATCCTATTGCTTACTGCTCTTCAGACCCAGGGAGTGAAATTTGAAACCAGTGTTAAATGAGTGTAGGAAAAGACAGCAGTCAAACTACTTCAGAGGAGAGGTGTAGATTTGGCCATAGTTTCACAAAGGGACCAGAGATATAAAAGGACTAGCTTGGTGTGGCCCAGGCCTTTTATTTTCCCTTCCAAGCCTTTGCACTCAAGAACATTAAATCCCTCTTCATAAGGCCACTTTTGTATAGTAATGAAGTAGTTTACTAATAACCTAGCAAAATTATTATGTAACTAGGAATAAGGCCCGTTGTGGAAATAAATACAATGGGCTCTAGAAAGAGGCTCTGGGTGGGTGCCCTGGCCTTGGGCACTCAGCATCAATTTGCTGTGGCAACCTCAGCAGGGTATAATGACACAGAGCTTACTGTAGAGCAATTATAATTCTGAGTGATCTCCAGCACTCACCTGGAGATTGGCAACAATGGTGTCCTAGGAGGCAATGGCTGGTTTGGCGGGTGGAGTCTCTGGCATTGTACCTCTGAGGTCCCACCCCTCTACAAACTGCACCCTCTCCAGGCTCCATCCCTCAAATCTCCAGGAATTTCCCAATGGAGTTAGCAACCCTATCTCATTCCCAACCAACCATCAGCCTGCCTTTATCTGCCCTGATCTCTGCCATCTGGAGAGCAGTTTAATTCTGAGTGATCTCCAGCTCTCATTTGGAGATTGGCAGCAATGATTCCCCAGGAGGAAAAGTACAGTCTTTCTCCACATTGGAGACCAAAACAGATTGCATCATTCTCATCTCCCCCTTTTGATCTGCACAACAACCCTGTTAGGCTGAAAGTCTGTGACTGGTCTTCTACAGCAAGAACCTGGGGCTAGCAGACCCTGCTCTGAAGTGCTAACTGCCATGGCTAGGGTAGCCAACCTACAGGTGGAGCCTGAAGATCACCAGGTATCACAACTGAACTCCAGACAACAGATCTCTCCCCCCCCTGGAGAAAATAACCGCTTTGGAGGGTGGGCTCTATAACATTGTTTTTCAGCTGAGGCCTCTCCCCTCCCCAAACTGGCTTCTGTAGACTCCATCACAAAATATCCAGGAATTTCCCAACCTGGAGCTTGCAACCATAATCAGGACTGGACCCAATAAGTTCCTCACAAAGGCCTGGAAAGTGTTTCCTTCCTTTGTCTTTTTACTGACTGAACCAAGCTTGGTTGCCTAGCAACAGCCACTGAGGGATAAGTTAGTCCCACAGGAGCAGATCCAGAACCCAGCCAATGGCACGCAAGTACTCTTGAGTGACGGTTGAATGGCCAATGGCTCATGGAGTGCATAGCACAGCCAGTGGGAGAGCTGGAAATGGCCAACATGTAAGACATGTAAGACAATTATATATATATGATTATAGGTAATACCTGTTCATTCTCATAAATGGAGATACAATTATAAGTATCTATGGCACTTTACATGGTATTTTTCCATGTGGGCTTCTTTCCGTGAGGGCTTCTCCCCATGTGGGCTTATTTCTGTGTGGGCATTTCTCCATGTGGGCATTTTTCCATGTGGGCTTTTTTCCTATGAGCATTTATGTCAGTGGGGTTTTTCTGTGGGCTTTTTTCCAGTGGGCTTTTTTCCGGTCACTGCATGAGAAGTGGGGTTGCCAACTCTTACGTTGGGAAATTCCTGGGGAGGAATTACTGAGAGTGGAGCCTGGAAAGGGTGGGATTTGGGGACTGAAGGGACCTCAGTGGGGTATAATGTCATAGAGTGCTCCCTCAAAACCAGCCAGTTTCTCCAGTATCTCTGGAGAGCAGCGATAAGTCAGGGAGATCTCCAGGCCCCACCGGGAGGCTGGTAACCCCATGAAACGTTGCACAATATCATTTCTCCTCCTGGATGGAATGGATGGAGCTTCAAAACAGGAGAACAGAAATGGACAAATACTAAATATTCATTGGAGGAAACTGCTTTCAAATAAATAACGATTCAGTGAGAAACCTCATGAAACTTTCAGGATTCAGGGATATTCCCACAAAGGCCCACAAAGTCATTTGAATACTCATAATCTTTCTTTTTCTTTTCCCTCAAGAGTTGCAGAGAGAAACTGGCAGGTTTATTCACAAATCTATTTTTCATTACTTGAATTGTTCCGAAAGAGAAAAAAAAAGAAAGTGCATGAAGACCTGTCACTGCTGTGTCGGAATGTATGACGGAGGGAAAGCTGAATAACAGAGAAGGAGAGCTTATAGAAATGGAAAGAAACCAGCATCCTAGGACTACAATTAAGTGTTCCTCGAAAAAGTGACACATCATCATCATCATCCAACATTTATGCAGCACCAATAATGTGCAGATTGTTTTACAGAGTAACAACGAAAAGGCAAGTTCCTTCTCTCAGTTAAGGGTCCTTCGAAATGATGGGGAGACTCCCCTTGTCCGGGTTTTGATGCAATTCTGTACTTCCAAGCATTTTAAATGAGCACCAGGAGAAAAGATATTCAGTTAACTTTAGCTATTTATTTATTTAACTTTCTCTTGTGACTCAAGGCTCCTTATGATTCCAAATCAAAGCCCTGCATAACCTTCAGCCACATCATACCTTCAGTGTTGCCCTGTGCATGCATCTTAATGTGGAACCCATGGAATTATGGTTCCAATCACCAGCTGAGGTTGAAAAGCCACTTGGAAATCTCCCTTCCTCCTCAATGGCAGAAATCTGACCAAGCCCAAGAAAGGCTTTTACATTTGGATAAATACAGAAACCTCGGTTTGTTCAGGAGCACTCCCCTCTTAGCCTCCAGCACAAAGAGATTGGGTGCCCAGAGCAACAGAAAAATGGAGCTCCTCCAGCTGTCTACAACTTTCCCAGGGCACCCCTCTCCCTCCCTCTGCCTTCTTACCATGCCCTCACAGTCTGCTAGGGATGACCCCCCTGAAGGTCATGCTAGACATCATGGTTTTCCTCAGGTTGGCTCTGGGTTCTCCGACCTGACCCTTACACCATCAGACCCACATCACGCTGCTGGGAATTCATTTCTCAAGTCAGCAGGGCCTCAATTTGATCAGGAATGTGCTATGGGGAAAGTAGGGGCTTCAGCCTTCCCCCTGCTACCTTTCCCGACCTGAAGTTGGGGAGCTACACAAGCAGCCCCCCCTTACACACACACTCCTTTCTTCACAAAGCGGGAACAATCAAAACCAAGAGACGAAGTCTAATGTTACCGAATGTCATCACCTGAGGCCCCTCCCAGATCCAAAGGAATCCTACCCACCACTTCAGAAGAGGCTCCAGACAAAGACAGGGGGCCCCCCGTTTTGGTCTGCTTTTGCTGGGAGCTCATTCTGCCACCACTGCCACCACCACCTTAAGCCAGTTGTAGCCATTCAAAAGGGTGACAGCACATTTGCTGTCCACTGCTCTTCAGGGTCAATTAATTCTAGTGCATTTTTAAGTGAGACACAAAGCCAGCAAAAGTGGTTGGTTAACGAGGTGTCAAAGGCTGGGGGAGGGGGGAGGCAAAAGGGACTCTGACCACAGCTTGGAAGAGCCACGGTTTTGTTCTGCACTGCACATGGTCCTCTGCCTTGGGCTGTGCAAGTGGTTTCTGGACACTGCTGCAAGGACAAATGGTCCCCTTCTTGTTTGGGCATTGAGATCATGATGGGTAAAATCTATCCTTCCTGGTTACACCATGATTATCTATGAGAAGCCAAATGGAGTCATTTTGGTGCAGCAGTGTGAATGTCAGACTAGGATTTGGGACCGCCAGGTTCAGATCCCTCACTCTGCAATGGAAGCTTGCTGGGTGACTGTGGAACAGTCACATATTCTTAGCCTAAACCGACCACAAAGGGTTCTTGTGTGGATAAAATGGAGGAGAGGGGAACACTGGAAGTTGCTTTGGATCCCCGTTGGGCAGAAAGGCAATGCATAAGTGAGATAAATAAGTAGATAATGTGCCCTTTCCATTTTATGTCCACTGCTTTATGTTAAGTGCTCTAAGTGGTTCCAGCACACAAACACACATGACGCTGCTTCATACTGAATCTGACCCTTGGTCCATCAAAGTCAGTGATGTAGAAAAAGCCCAGCAGGAACTAATTAGCATAATAGGCCACACCCCTGACAGTGCAGCTCATTAGCCTATTAGGCAGGGGGGCTGGGAAAGCACAAGGCAGGCATGGAAGCTTGCCTCCCCCCCCCCCAGCTTCTCCTCCCCACTTCAGCATTGCCTTTCTAGTCAAACCCCAACCCCCCGAACCAGGTGGCCAGGGAAAGGCACTGCTGGAGAGCCTGGGATCTGAAAGATCCCAGGCCCTTCAGCATCATTTTTCTGGTCTCCTCCCCCCAACCAGATGACCAGGGAAAGTCTCCTCCCCCTCCCCCAAACCAGACAACCGAGGAAAGGCACTGCTGAGGAGCCTGGGTTCTGAAAGATCCCAGGAACTTTAGCATCCCCTTTCTAGACTCCTATCCTGCCTCTCCAAAAGATTGGGAAGGGAAGCAGGCATGTTTGCCTGGCTGCCCTCGGTCTCCCCAGCCAGCCCACTAATGCGCGCCCCATTCCTTCCCTGAGCCTCTTCACTTTTGTGGAGAGACTGGGGAAGTGCGGGGGTGGGCATGGTTAAATGCCTTTCTCTCCCTCCCCCAGATCAGGGAGGGAAGAAAGGCATTTTTCAACATGCCTGGGTTCCCTGCCCACCCTTTCCCCATTGCAACATGTCAGCTAGAGAAGGGAAGGCAGGCAGAGGCTTTTCCTTGTCAATTTCACTCTTGGCTGACTAGGTGGAGTGAAATTGACAAGGAAATCCCTGGGGCTCTCTAGAGGGAAAGACAGCATTGAAACAGGCCACCTTTCCCTCTTGTGTGTAACGTGGGGAGGGCAGCGTGCTCTGTAGCCACACTTGCCAGAAGTTTTGATTGTAGGCGTGGCCAACTCAGGGGCCAGCTGGAACTCCGTTCCTGTGCGTTCCTGCCAAAAATAGCCCTGCTCTTTGGACCGGCAATGGCTCTCCAGGGTCTCAGGCGGAGGTCTTTCATCTCACCTACCCTCTGGTCCTTTTTCCTGGAGATGTTGGGATTAAACCTGCAGGTGTTCTGCCATTGAATCACAGCCCCTCCCCATATTTGCTCTTGGTTTAGCCCCCACCCCAAAGTTTATGAGACCAAGAAACCATATTGCATGTTATTAGTTTCAGTATTTGGTCTTCTCCAAAGAACATCTGGTAAAATTGACTATCTGGAGAGAAAAATGAAAAAGGATGCAAATGCTTTGAGGCACAGTTCAACCAGGCCTCTTTTAAATTTGCCTACTTTTGTCCTAAAAGTCATGCCAACTAACCTGAGCTGAAAATGGTATAGCAATTAGAATGTCAGGCTCAGAGGCCTGAGTTCAAATTCCAACTCATTTATGAAGCTAACTGGATGGCTTTGGCTGGGGACCTCTCCAGCAATTTCCCTTTTCTTTTTTCTTTTTGCCAGGGATGCAACAACTTTATTTCCAGCATGACTAGGGAGTGACGTAATTGAGTAAGGGTTTAATCACAGAGTTGTGGATGAATGCTAGGGTGTCATACCTACATGGTGATGTCACTTCCTGGTCATACTGGAAGTGACATCACCAGTCCCAGTGCCAAAGTAGTGCTTGTATGCAAATAAATATTTAGACGTGAATGAATTATACTTTTGGACTAGGGTTGCCAGCCTCCAACTGAGGCCTGGGGATCTCCTGCTTTTACAACTGATTTCCAGCTGACAAACATAAGCTCCCCTGGAGAAAATAGCTGCTGCGGCATTGGACCATGCTGAGGCCCCTCCCCTCCCCTCTGCAAACCCCACCCACTCCTGGATTCACCCCCAAAGTCTCCAGGTATTTTCCAACCCAGACCTGGCAACCCTATTTTGGATGCATCTTCAAAGCAGCAGTTAAATAATGAACTATGGATAGGGTAACAATCTTATCTTTGTCAGATAGCAAATATAATAAACAAGTGGAGACCCGCAAGAAACTTGCATGATGGTTATCCCATTCCTCACACCTTTGCTTCCTCCCCTCTCCCTCTCTCTTTCTCCCTTTTGCCCCCCCCCCCGGTTTCTTACTCTCTCTCTCTCTCCTCCATGCATGTTACTTCCTCTCTCTTTCTGACCTGTCACCATTCTCTTTGTCTTTCTGAGTTAGATCCCTGCAGAGGCCATTTCAAATGGTATTGGGGGAATTCAACCATCCCTGAAGATTTTTTTTTTTTTTACTTTTCAGATTTTTCTGCAGACCCAAAAACTCTCCTGACTATGTAGGAATAAGCTGCTGGGGGAGAGTGAGCCCTCTGTTGGCAGAAATAAATATCTGCACACAAAACCCTCTGAGAATTAGAATATAGAAAAGACAAGCGGAGACCTGCAAGAAACTTGCGGGGTGGTTTTCCTATTCCTCACATCTTTGCTTCCTCCCCTCTCCCCCTACTTCTCTCACACTATTTCTCCCCTCTACCCCCCTTTTCTTTCTATCTCTCCTCCATGTATGTTACTTCCTCTCTCTATCTGACCCATCACCACTATCTTTGTTTTCCTGCCTCCCCACCTCATCACTCTTTCTCTCTTTCTGCCCCCCACCCCATCACTCTCTTTCTGCCCCCATCACTCTCCCAGCCTCCTGCCTGATTCCTCCCCCACCCCACTCCTCACAGCAGCAGCAGTGGCGGTACTCCCACCCACCCACCTGCTTCCTCTCCCCCCACAGCAGCAGTGGCAGCACACTGGGAATCACAACAGATCTCCCAGCTACAGAGATCCATTCACCTTAGGGCTGCCTGCTCCTGGTTGGGAAATTCCTGGAGATTTGGGGGTGGAGCCTTAGGACAGTGAGGCTTGGGGAGGCAAGCAGCCTCAGCAGGGTATAATGCCATAGACTCAACCCTTCAAATCAGACATTTTATCCATGGGAAGTGATCTCTGTCACCTGGACAGCAGTTGTAATTCTGGGTAATCTCCAGCCCTCACCTGGAGGCTGACAATGGTAGTTCTCGTGGAGGAAATGGCTGGTTTGAAGGGTGGAGTCTATGGTATTATACTGGTCTGAAGTTCCTCCCCTCCTCAAATCCTACCCTCTCCAAGCTCTGCCCCTCAAGTGCCCAGGAATTTCCCCACCTGGAGTTGGCAGCACTATTTCTTTCCCACCCAACAGCCAACCTATCTTTATCTGCCTCTCTGTCTTCAGCTCTCCATCTCTATCCCCCTCCCCCACAGCCTCTACCTAGGAAAAATTACAGTCTTTCTCCATAGTGGGGACCAAAGCAGTTTACATTATAATCTCCTCCTTTTTATCTGCACAACAACCCTGTTGGTTAGGTTGAGGTTGGTTAGGCTCAAAGTACGTGACTGGTCCAAAATCACCCAGCCAGCTTCCACTGCAAGATGGGGATCTGAGTCTCACAGACCCTACTTTGAAGCTCTAACTGCTACATCTCACAGGCTTTCATAGGGTGGCTGCGGCTGAACAGTAGCAAGCAGCCAGGCCTAGTTGAGTCATGCAAATCAGGGGGGACCTGGCAACCCTAGACTGCTGCCAGGCCTAGGGTTGCCAACCTCCAAGCAGGACCTGGAGGGGACCTGGAGACCCCCCAGAATTACAACTGGACTCTAGACAGCAGAGGTCTGTCTCCCTGGAGAAAATGGCTGCTTTGGAGGGTGGACTCTGTGGCATTATACCCAGCTGAGGCCTCTCCCTTCCCCAAATCCTGCCGTCTTGAAAGTCTACCACAAAACCTCTACAAATTCACCAGCTTGGCACTGGCAATGCTTGTCAGGCCTGGCCCAAGGCTCCCTCCCTCCCTCAAAGGCTGAAAGAGGCCTGGAAAGGGCCCTCCCCCCCACTGTTTCACTGACAGAGCCAGTTAGAAGCCCCCCCCACACACACACACACAATGTTCTAATCTCTCACCATTGATGCCTGGAGTTAGATCCCTGCAGAGGCCATTTCAAAAGGTTTTTTGGGGGAATTCAACCTTCCCTGGGGGGGGGGGGGTTCATTTTTTGGATTTTTCTGCAGCCCCAGGAAGGCCCTTGAGACTGTAGAAAGAGCTGTTGGGTGAGAGTGAGCCCTCTGTTGGCAGAAATAAGTATCCGCACCAAAAAAAACCCTCTGGGAAATAGTATAAAGATGGTAATCATGTGAACATACTCAAAAGTGTGAAATCAATGGAGAACTAAAAGAAGACTTTATGGGAGAATATAACTCAGAACTAAATAAAAATGGGTAATTGCTTCTGTCTTCACATTTCCACACGGGCAGGCTTTCTCTAATCAGTCTATCTGAGAATCTGCCAAATAATTCATTAAGAGGTAAGGCATTATGTCTTGCCAAGAAGAAAAGCCTTCAAAAGGTTGGAATAGTTAAGAATTTCAAATTATCTGGAAACACTGGAAAAGATAGGGTGCTCAGTCACCAGGAAGGGGGTGCACATTTCCTTTTGGCATCACTACATAACTCAAGATGGTCCCTTTGTTTTAAGTTAGTAGGTATCTTATTCATAACTAGAAGGAGATCTGAGGGAAAACTTGGATAGGGAACCCACAAGCTTAAGCGTCTGTCATCTACTGCCCTTGTCTTTCATCTACTGCCCTTGTCCAAGAAGACACAAAAGGATGAAGCTCAGTGCATTTTAAAAGTTCAGGAAGAAAATCCTGGTCTAATGGGGGGGGGGGGGGAGGGATCTGAATTTCACCATGGCTTTCCATGCTCACAAGGAAATGAACCAAGACCAGCTTCTAAATAGAAGTTGGAATTTGAAATACAATAGGCGCTTGAAAAATGGCATGGAGAAATTTTGATTGTAGGAATTCAATTTTAGAGGAAAGAACAGAAAACCAAATTGGAGCTCCATAAAGCAGAAAAGATCTACTTTATGCTTTATAGACTTCCAAAGCAAAAGGGACAAATTTCAGCTAAGTGTACTTCAGTAGACTCAAGAAAACAAAAATAATGACATTTCTACTTGTTGGAAGAGGCAAAATAAAGGCCTAAATGGTTGAAATTCGACACTTGCTCAATCATAGGCCCATCTAGTTTCTGTTTGGGATATGTTGAACATTCATCAGCAAGAAAGTAGAGTGCATATACACAGGGGTCCTTTCATAGAAAAAGAGGTGCAGGAGCTCATTAGCATAACTCATTAGCATATGCCACATCCCCTGACATCACCGGAAGTGTGTCAGAAAGGGAATGTCAGTTTCAGCCCCATTATACCGTATGGGCCATTGAAATCAATGGCAAAAACTCATAGGGTATATGAGGGGCTGGAGGAAAGGGGGTTTGAGGGAGAGGCTCCAAACTTGCAGGGTAGCTGCTGGGGCCTCTCCTCAAAATCCCCACCAAGTTTCAAGAAGATTGGACCACAGGGTCCAATTCTACGGGCCCCAAAACAGGTTGCCCCTATGGAAAAATGTTACTTTTTTCCTACCATAGAGAACAATGGAGGGAATGGGGGCAACCTGTTTGGGGGCCCGTAGAATTGGACCCCCTGGTCCAATCTTCTTGAAACTTGGTGGATATCTTGGGGAGAGGCTCCAGCAGCTATCTTGCAAGTTTGGAGCCTCTCCCTCAAACCCCCTCCCCTCCAGCTGTTTTTAAAGCTGCCACTGAATTTCGGTGGCAATTCAGCGGCAGGCTGAATCAGATCAGAGAATCTGATTCGGCCCATGGATGCCCTAGTGGCCACTCCTGGGCTGGCGGAGCACCACTCCACCTCGCTCCGGCCCCAAATGACCCCTGCATATACATGATATAATGTAGATGAACTTTTTAAAAAGCCAGTATGTTCTGGACCTCATATTGACAAATTGTAACTCTAGCTATGAAGTTTTAGTTGTAGATGAGTTGCATACAACTTCCTGGTATAGATAACAGGCTGACTGGTCTATAGTTGGCTGGAGAATGACGTGAACCCTTCTTATATATGAGAGCAGCAAACACTTCTCTCCATTTTCCAGGAAGTTTGCCAGTTGACTCCATCATGGTAAATAAGCATTGTAAAATTAGACACCACCAATCACAGTATGTGGGGGGGGGGGGGTTAGTTCTGGGGGCAATCCAATCTAGGCCAGGAATCTTATCAGAGTTTATTAGGGAAAAGATTTAGTCTAATTCAACTGGTGATCATTTGGGAAAATTATCCAGAAATACAGTAAAGGATTAAAGTGAAGTGGGTTCTGTCTCTCTCTCTCTCTCTCTCTCTCATTATTGGAATGTGAGGAGTTTTTTCTCTATTGGAAAAGGTTTTGTTACTTGTGTTTACCACTTGTCAAAAGGTTTTACTATTATGATAATGTGGAAAATGCAGCAGTTTCGTCCAATTTAGAATGGAATCCCCCCCCCCCTTTTTATGGACATATTGGTGGTATTGTTTTTTTATGGGCTAAATATTGCAGTAGAAATTCCGAAGCATTTAATCTTTGGAACTTAGATAAATACAATGCTTTACCATGCTTTAAGTCAGGGGTGGGCAATTGTTTTGGCTTGGGGGCCACTTTGTGGGAGCGGAGGTTAGCGGAGGGCCGCACCTTTTAAAATGATTGCATTCATTAGTTAACTTTGCATTTCAGAAAAGGTATAAATTGTAAAAATCATAAAAATCAATAAATTAAATAAAATCGTGGTAGTTTTATTCAATTTATTTATTGTGCTAATTTCATATCATCTATAGCTGCAAGCACATTTAATTTTAGAATCAGTTTAATGAGACAAATGTATGCTATCACAGTTTTCTACAATTTTTTTTGAAATCAGGAGTGAGATTGCTTGTTGAGATTCTCATCACAGCCTGCAAGTTAATGTCTGTCAAATGTCTGTTAATGTCTATATTTACTCTTGTTGATCTTCATGCAAGAAAAACTTTGCTCACAAATATATGTAGACCCAAATATAGAGAACATTTTCCCAGCAAATTTCTTCATACATGGAAACTTTTCAGCAGACAAAGATTTGCAAAAGTCAACTAATGTCACCACATTAAACATTTCTTTCACAGTGTGATCTGACTGCATGTAAATAAGTTCAAGCTGCAGCTCCTCAGGTGCTGACAGTGGCCAACTGTCTTGGCGGGCCGCAAAAAACTCTGTGGCGGGCCACATGTGGCCCCCGGGCCGCCATTTGCCCACCCCTGCTTTAAGTTATGGCAAACAGCATTAAACCAAGGAGGGCCAAGTTTAGATTTTTTTCCCTCTTTGGCTTTGAAATCGTACAAAAAGGAATCAAAAGAGATATAAGTTGTTCATAAGACTGAACCATCTTCTCAGGAGAGTCCTTTATAATAGTTTCTCTTAAGTCTCCAAGAATTGGGGACTTGAAAGTGAAGTAAATTTTCTGGGCCATATCTAAGGACCATTTCCTGGCTTAGAGCTCAAATTAATATTTCTCATGCTCACAAGACAAGAACATTACCTCCTTGTAATTTTTGTTTACAAATCTCATACCTTAATAAAACATTAATTATATATAATCCACTTTGTATCACTGATATAATTCTCTTGCAAATACGTAAAAATAAATTTTTATACCCTTTAAATGAATTAAATGTCTGCAAATGGAGGCTGTAACAGGCTGGGCACTGGAACACCCAAGGCTGATAGTCCTGGGTGATTTCAACGTCCATGCTGATGACGCGCCTTCCATGCAGGCGGCGGACCTGACGTCGTCCATGGCGGTGCTGAGACTCTCCCAGTTTGTGATGACCTCCACCCACCAGGCTGGACACACGCTCAATTTGATTTTCACGGCGGGGGTGACAGTGGACCGGATTACTGCTTCAGCAGTACCATGGTCAGACCACTATGCCCTGAGGGCTCATCTGAGCGTTCTATTCCAACCCTGTTTAGGCGACGAGTGTATTTTAGCTCGCTCCAGGAGTGTGTTGGGCCCAGTGCGGCTCCTATCAGCTCTGAGGGACCCGAGGCCCCCTGGTGGCTCATTGGATGAGCTGGTAGAGGACTAGTATTCCCGACTCTCCACAGCCATTGATGAGATCACTCCCAGACGACCTCTGCGCCCCCGGACTAGGCTGGCCCCCTGGGATACACAGGGGCTACGGCTCATGAAATGGGAGCTCAGATGGTTAGAGAGATGGTGGTGCCGTGCTCACGATGAAGCATCAAGAGCATCTTATAGGATGTTTATGAAGGCCTATGAGATGGCAGTGAAGGCCACTAAGAAGGATTATTATGCGGCCGAGATTGCATTCACTAGCTCATGCCCGGCACAGTTATTTAGGACAATTTGGTCTATAACAGCATTGCCTCAGGGCAAACCAAATAGTAGAGAATTGGAGATTGGCTGCGAGGCTTTTGCGAGCTATTTTGCGGATAGAGTCTTGGCGCTCCGCCACGATCTTTCCGCCTCAATTGATACAATGACCAAACTCAAGGCCCCTTGCACGTCTAAGAATCCGGGTTTGGATTCCTTTAGTCAGCTCAGCCTCGATGAAGTTGACAGGTTACTCGCAACCGTACATCCAACCACATATGACCTTGATCTGTGCCCCTCCTGGTTTATTAAACCTGGCCACAAGGGGTTTCGAGGTGCACTGCGGGAGATTATCAACCACTCCCTCTTAGAGGGGCAGTTCCCAAGTGCACTCAAGGATGCAATGGTCCACCCTCTCTTTAAAAAAACATCCTTGTATTCAGCCGAATTGGCTAATTATCGACCGGTTTCCAATTTGCCCTATTTGGGCAAATTAATAGAGAGGGCGGTGGCGATATGGCTCCAGAGCTTCCTGGATGACGCTTCGGTACTAGATCCCTTCCAGCCAGGCTTTCGCCTGGGGTTTGGGACAGAGACGGCTCTGGTTGCCCTCACGGATGATCTCCGGAGACATCTGGATCGGGGCGGCGTGGTGGTGTTGCTGTTGCTTGACCTGTCGGTGGCGTTCGACACGGTCGATCATCAGCTGCTGACCCGTCACCTCGCTGATGTGGGGATACAGGGGCTTGCCTTGCAATAGCTCGTCTCCTTTCTCCAGGGTCAGGGACAAAGGGTGGCGCTAGGAGAGCAGCAGTCCTAGAGGTTCCCACTTGAATGTGGAGTACCTCAGGGGGCTGTCTTATCCCCGATGCTCTTTAACATCTATATGTGCCCCCTTGCCCAGATTGTCCAGGGGGCGGGGCTGGGTTGCCATCAGTATGCTGATGACACCCAGCTATATCTGATGTTGGGTGGCCAGTCTGGCTCTGGACCAGACGATCTTGACCGTCCGGACATTGCATGCTGTGGCTGGTTGGCTGAGGTTGAGCAGGCTAAAGCTGAACCTGGCGAAGACGGAGGTCCTGTGCTTGGGTCAGGGCGGACCATGGTTGGGGTTCCCGCTCCCGGCCTTTGACGGGGCACCATTGGTGCCTGTGCCGGTGGTTAGGAGTTTGGGAGTGCTCCTGGATCCTTCGTTGACTATGGAGGCCCAGGTAGCAGCCACTGCCAAGTCGGCCTTTTACCATCTGAGGCTGGCGCAGCAGTTGGTTCCCTTCCTGAGCCATTCAGACCTGGCTACAGTGATCCATGCAACGGTCACCTCAAGGCTAGACTATTGTAACGCTCTCTACATGGGGCTGCCCTTGTTGCAAATCCGGAGGCTGCCGCTGGTGCAGAATGCCATGGCGAGGTTGCTGATGGATCTCCTGAGACGGGAGCCCATCTGACCAGTGCTTGCGGCACTGCACTGGCTGCCTATAGTGTACTGAATATGCTTCAAGGTGCTGGTACCTGCCTTTAAAACCTTAAATGGTTTAGGTCCAACCTACCTGCGGGACCGCCTTTCCCCATATATACCCCAGAAAGTGCTGCGGTCTGGGGCCCAACACCACCTTGTTTTACCAGGCCCCAGAGAAGCCAGGCTTGCTGCCACTAGGGGGAGAGCCTTCTCAGTGGTGGCCCCTTCCTGGTGGAATGAGCTCCTGGAGGAGATCAGGGCCCTGCGGGACTTGATGCAGTTCCACAGGGCCTGCAAGACAGAGCTCTTCTGCCATGCCTTGGAATAGGGGCTGCCGCCCCCTATCTCCCCCCCCTTTGTTTTACCATCAAGAAGGGGCCCAGTGAATAGTGAACATCATCTGGCTCTGTGACATTGTATCGGGGCTAGGTAGGGTATGGGTAGACGGTTCGCCATCTAATTTTAATTGAATAGCACTGAACATTCCTATGTCCATAAATGTTTTAATCTGTTTTAACTTTCATTGTATTAATTGTTTTATGACTCTTGGCATGTCCAAGTCCTGTAAGCTGCTCTGGGCCTGCAACAGCGGGAAGAGCGGCCTAGAAATCCAATAAATAAAATAAATCTTATTTATTATATTCTTTAATCTATTTATAGAATCTTGACCAAGTACTTTCAAAAATTGTCTCTGGTTGTCTTTTCAGAGTTAAAGTTAGTTTATCCATTTCAGCCATTTCCAGGATTTTGTTTAAAAGTTCTTCTCTTGTAGGAACTTCCTTTCTTTTTTTTTTGTAAAGAAATTTTTATTTTTCAAAAAAAAAACATCGAAAATAATACATTTAACCTTATACAAATCCCTTTTTCCATATTAAATAACATTTTGTTCTATTTGTACATTCTATTTTTATCTTGTTTTGGTGGTTTCCCACCACATCTGAAGCATAACACATTTTCCATTTTATTCAAAATAGTAATACTTATATCTATGTTTCGTTTCTGGTAACGGTTATATAGCTTTAAAATACTTATACTTATACACCAATTCTTATTTTCTATACTCTTATGTATTTCTAAATAAAAACAGTTTCATTGTCTAATTTTAACTAAAACATTCATATAATATATTTCTATTCCTTTATGCTATTATAACCATGTATAGATATAGTTTTTCATATCCCAATACTTTTCAACATATTCTTTCAAATCTTTCCAGTCTTCCAGAAAGGTCTCTGAGTAAAGATTATTCAATTTTCTAGTCCACTTATCCATTTCAGCCATATATAACAGTTTTTTCAACCATTCCCTCACCTCTGGTATTTTTTCATTTTTCCAGTTTTGTGCATACACCATTCTTGCTGTTGTAATCATATACCATATTATTGTCCTTTTCTTTACATTTATCTCTTCTAGTTTAAGTCCTAGCAATAACATTTCAGGCAACTTCTTAAATGTACATTTCAAGATTTTTTCCATTTCTGCATGTATTTTTGACCAATAAGTCTTTGCTTTATCACAAGTCCACCACATATGATAAAAAGACCCTTCTTTCTTTTTACACTTCCAACATTTGTTAGACATATTTTGACCAATATTTGCAATTTTTTTTGGTGTCATATACCATCTATACATCATTTTAAAACAATTTTCTTTTAAGTTATAACACGTAGATATACTCATAGCATTTTCCCATAAAAATTCCCAAGATTCCATTTCAATGTCTTTGTTAAAGTTTATCGCCCATTTTACCATTTGTTCTTTTACCATTTCATCAGCATTAAACCATTTTAGCAAGACTTTATACATTTTAGAAATCATTTTTTTCCCACCTTCCTCCCAAACTTGTTCTATTTCATTATTTTTTTCCCTGAAACCGTGTTTTTTATCACTTCTATACAAGTCATATATTTGTCTATATCTTAACCAACCATAATCAAAATCAATCTGATGCTGCTCCTTCAGTTTGAAATCCTTGCCATGTCTTATTAATAAGTCTCTATACTTCAGCCAATCTTGTCCTTTATATCTTGATGTTGGATGTAAGACTTCTGCGGGTACAATCCACATGGGTATCTCTTCTGAAAAAAAGTTTTTATATCTTGTCCACGTATCCATTAGTGTTCTTCTCAAATAATGATGTTTAAACATATTGTCCATTTTTGTTTTGCCATAATACAAATATGCATGCCACCCAAATCTACAATCATGACCTTCCAGGGACAATAACATTCTATCTTGTAACATAGTCCATGCCCCTACCCAGGTCAAACATATTGCATCATGGTATAACCTTAGATTTGGCAGTTGAAACCCTCCTCTTTCTTTGGCATCACACATTATTTTCATCTTAATTCTTGGTTTTTTTCCCTCCCCACACAAATTTAGACAGCTCCTTCTGCCAACATTTGAATGTTTTTACATCTTTCACAATTGGAATAGTTTGAAACAGAAACATTATTCTTGGTAACACATTCATCTTGACCACCGCAATTCTACCCAGCAATGACAAATTCAATACATTCCACTTTTTAATATCCTGCATAATTTGCTGCCATAATTTCTCATAATTATTTTTATAAAGATCAATATTTTTCATAGTTAGGTTTACACCCAGATATTTTGTCTTTTTCACCACCTCACATTCTGTAAGTTTTTGTAATTCAATTTGCTTATTATTTGACATATTTTTGCACATTACTTTCGATTTGTTTTTATTTACATAAAATCCTGCTAAGTCACCAAACTCTCTTACTTTCTGCAACAAATATGGTAGTGTAGTCATAGGGTCTTCAGCTATAAACATCACGTCGTCTGCAAAGGCTCTATATTTAAAAGAGAAACCTTTTATTGTTAAGCCTTTAATTTCTTTATCTTCTTTCAAATTTAGTAACAAGACTTCCAAAATCCAAATAAATAGCAGCGGCGAGAGTGGGCATCCTTGTCGTGTTCCTTTTTCCACTTTAAAGTAATCCGTTTTTTCAGTATTAATTATTAAAGAGGATTTCTGTTCTCTATATATTGACTTAATAAGATTAAGCATATAGTCTCCAATTTCAAGATGTTCCAACACTTCAAACATAAAATCCCAATTTAAATTGTCAAACGCTTTTTCCGCGTCTAAAAAAAGAAAGCCCACTTCCTTCTCCGGATGTTTATCATAGTACTCTATAGCATCCACTACTACTCTTATATTGTCTCTTATTTGGCGATTAGGTAAAAATCCTGCTTGTTCTGTCTGTATAGTCTCTTTAAGATGTTCCTTAAGCCTATCAGCTATAATCTTGGCAAAAATCTTATAGTCATTGTTTAACAAAGAAATTGGTCTATAATTTTTAACATTGGTTAAATCTTGACCTTCTTTCAGAATGAGTGAAATGGTTGCTTCTTTCCAAGTCTCCGGGACCTCACCTGTCACTCCTATGTCATTCATTAATAGCAATAACACTGGTGAGATCGAATCCTGTAGTGATTTATAAAACTTAAGCTGTAAATCCATCTGATCCAGGTGCTTTCCCTAATTTTGAATCATTTATTGCATTTTGAATCTCTTGTAGTGACATTGGGCAGTTAAGTAGTTCTTTGATTTTCTCCGTTGGTTTTGGTAATTTTAATGACTGTAGGTATTCTTTAATCCTTCTTCTGTCTTTATTTTCCTTCTTAAAAAGCTTTGTATAATATTTAAAAAATTCTCTTTTTATTCCCTTATTGTCTATTATCTCAATATTGTCCCGTATCACTTTAGTAATAAATTTATTTTCACGTTTTTTCTTTAATTGCCATGCTAAGTACTTTCCAGGTTTATTTGCACCTTCAAATGCTTTTTGTTGCAATTTTTTCAGGTTCCAGTAAGTCTCTTGATTCAAAATAGCTTTTGCTTGGTCTTGTAACATCCAAATTTCCTTTTGCAGTTTCTTTTTTCCTGGTCTGTTCTTCAGTTCCTTTTCTTTTATTTTAATGGCTTGTACAATGTTTTCATATTGTTCTCTTTTCTTTTTATTGTCTTTAGCGTTCAATGATACCAATAATCCTCTCATAACTGCTTTGTACGCATCCCACACAGTTTGAATTTTTACTTCTTTTTGTATGTTCGCTTGAAAATATAAATCTTTCTCTTCATGTAATTTTTTAACTATTTCTTGGTTGTCTAATAAGTCCTCATTTATTCTCCATCTCCCTTGCCTTTTTATTTGCCCAGAAGTCCATAGACAAGGATTGTGGTCTGAGATTATTCTAGGTAGAATTTCAACTTTTTTTGTCTTAAATGTTAGATTAATAGACATCCAGATCATATCAATTCTTGAATGTGAATCATGTCTGTTAGAGTAAAAAGTATAGTCTTTCCCTTGTGGGTTAACCTTCCTCCAAATATCCTCCAGCTTTTCCTGTTTTATCAGTTCAAAAAAATTTTTTGGAAGTTTCCCTAGTGTGTCGTCTTTTCTCTTTGAGTGCCTATCTATTTTATTATTCACAGTCCCATTAAAGTCTCCCAACATTATGATTTGTTCATAGTTTACACTGTCCAGTTCCATTTGTAGTTCTTTAAAAAAGATTTCTTTAGCTCCGTTGGGGGCGTAAATATTTACAATCAAAGTCTTCTGTCCGTGTAACAGAATTTCAATAGCTAAGTATCTTCCTTCTTTATCTTTAAATATTAGTTTAGGTTCCAAGTCTTTTTTGGCATATGTTACCACTCCATTCTTTTTATTACTTGCCAATGAAAAAAATTCTTCTCCCAACTTTTTTCTTATTAAATATTTGTAGTCTTGTTTCTTAAGATGGGCCTCTTGTATACAAACTATACTACATTTTTGTTTCACCAGCCAGTGTCCTACCATTCTACGTTTTTGGGGTGAATTAAGTCCATTTACATTCCATGAGAGTACTTTGTAATCCATCTTGTTGTAGTCTTAAATATCACCAAATTCTTCCTTGTTCTCACCAACAAAGGCGTACATTTCTGCTGAATTTTTAATCACCATTCTGTTGTTACCATAATAAAAACTCAGTCCTTGTGGTATTTCCCAACGAAATCTTATTTTTTTCTCTTTCAGTTTGTCTGTCAGACGCTTGAATTTTTTCCTGTCTTGCAAAATTGCTCTGGGCAATTCTTTCATTACGATAACTTTTTTTCCACCTATTTCAAAAGCTTCTGTAAAACATTTCTTGTAGATTTGTTCTTTTGTTCTCTTCATTGTAAATTGAACTACCACGTCCCTTGGTATATTTTTGTCTCTCGCGTATGTAGAATTGACTCTGTAAACAAGATCCATATGTTCTTTAACAACTTCCTCTTGTAAAAAATCTGCTAATGCTTCTTGCATTCTTGTAAAAATGTCTTCACCTAATTTTTCCTCTATACCTCTAAATCTCAGATGGTTTATCTTTGGCATATCTTGACTCTATTTGTACTCTTTCCCACCATGTTAAACTTTCAGCTGTTTTTAGTTCAGTTTTACTGTCTAACAAATCTTCATATCTTAACAATGTATCTATATGAAATAAATTAGGGTTTGTAAAAGCTTCCAATGGTGCAACCCATTTTGGTGTCTTAGTATAAAAGTGACTTTTGATTTCTTCCTATACCTTCAATGAGGAAGATCTGCTTAAAATATCTGTGCATACTTGCTCTTCCATTCCATACAAATGCATGCCAACCTTTTAAAAGATTGTGTCCTTCTAGCCTTGTGTTTTCTAATGTAATCCATTCCTTTAGCCACGTCAAAGATGCTATTCTATAGTATAAGAGCCAGTCTGATCATGTAAATCCAGCTCTCTCCTTTACATCTTGCAATGCTTTAAGTTTTATTCTTGGTTTCTTGCCTTGCCATATAAATTGTGTTGTCAATTTATCCAATTCTTTAAAATATTTTTGGTTTTGAAGAATGGGACTTGTTTGAAATAGGAAGATCAATCTTGGTAGTATGCTCATTTTGATGGTAGCTATTCTTCCCATCAAAGATATTTGTAAGTTTTGCCATATTTCCAAGTCTTTCTTAATTTCTTTTATAAGTTCCAAGTAGTTATCTTTCACGAAGGAGCCACATCTATTTGTTATATTTATTTCCTAAATATTTCACTTTTTTTTAAATTTTCAGACCTGATAATTCTTGTAGCTTTTGTCATATTTTTAACTAGCATTTTTGTTTTGTTACAATTAATTTTCAGTCCAGCCACCAAACCATAGTCCTGTAAGGAGCTTAGTAATTGCTTAATGGAGCCCAATGGATTCTCTAAAATAAAAACCAAATCATTGGCAAAAGCTTGAAGTTTGTATTCTTCTCTTATTTTAAGGCCTTGAATTCGTATATCAGCTCTGATCATATTGTTCAATACCTCGAGATCAAATATAAATAATAATGGTGAGAGTGGACATCCTTGTCTTGTTCCTTGTTGTTTGGTGTAAATTGCTCTAACCATTGTGTAAATTTCATTGCCAGACTGAGATTTTGGTAATAATTCCAACATAAAGTTCCAACTAATGGCTGAGGACAGACTGGCAATCTAAAGCGGGGCAGGCACGCTTCGCAAATGGAGGAAAGGAGCATGTTCAGACATGCGCATCTGTCCGTCGGCTCCGTTGCGTACTTACCCGTCTCCCAGTCGCTTTCCTTCCGCTTTACCCGGACACCGGTTTTTCCCGGTGTTCAGGGGCCTTCCTCTGCATGCCTCCCGCTTCCAAACAGTGTGAACTGGAAGAAGCGGGAGGCATCCGGAGGAAGTGTGAATGCACCGGCAAAAAGTTTTGCGCATATGCGAAAAACATCAAAGGAAAACAAAAAAAAAGTGTGCGAGCCGCGCGCGCTGGCTATGCGGCAGTCTGAACTCTCCGTGGCAGTCTGAATGCTCCGTATCGCTGCTGATCCGCATTGCTCTGGCCAGTGTGAACGGCCAGCTCCGTGGGTTTTTTCCCCCGCTCCAGTTCCCTCTGCTTTGCCTCCGCTTCAGATTGCCAGTCTGTCCTCAGCCAATGTTATCAAAAGCTTTTTCTGCATCTAAAAAAATTACGGTCATTTGTTTTCCTGGATGAGCTTCATAATATTCTATTACATCCAATATCATTCTTACATTACTCCTTAGTTGTCTTTTAGGGAAGAAGCCCGCTTGATCTTGGTGGATTGTTTGGATCAAAACTCTTTCCATTCTTGCAGCCAAAATAGAAGCATAGATTTTATAGTCCACATTTAAAAGTGAAATTGGCCTATAATTTTTAATTTCTTTTTCATCAGAGTTTTGTTTATATATCAATGTTATCAAGGCTTCATCCCAAGTCTCTGGTATCTTTCCTTCAGTCACTATGTTTTGAATTACAGATTTTAGTGGTAATATCAACTGATCTTCAAATACATGGTAGAATTCCACAGGGAATCCATCAGGCCTGGAGATTCTGTGACTTCAGCAAAAGATATTGGGTCTAAGATTTTTCTTTGTGCTTCTGAATTTTTTTTTACTATTAAGCTTTCCCCAAAAAAATTTAATTTGTTCTTGTGTAGCTTCTCTTTTCTAATATAGCTCCTCATAATTTGCATTTTCAAAATAATTTTTTGCATACTTTTTTTGCTATTTCTTGGAATAATAAATAATTTATTTGATGTTGTAGAAGCTTTAGCTTCACTTTTATCTGTTCCACTGAAGGATCTTGTTTCATCTTTTCTTCCTGTTTTTTAATCTGTTCTTTGATTTGAATTTTTTCTCTGGTCTTTTGTTTTCTAGTGTATGCAGTTTCTCTAATCATCCAACCTCTGGCATAAGCCTTAAATGCATCCCAAATAGTTCTAATAGAAATCTCTGGTTAGATATTTTGTTCAAAAACAATTGAAATTCTTTTTTTTATTCTGTTACAAATTTTTCATTTTTTCAATATGAGAGTATTCAGGGACCATCTGTTTTTCTTTAGGGTGTCTTGTAGTATGAGCATTACTGGATTGTGGTCTGCAAAAGTTGCTGGTAGGATCTCCACTTCTATTATTTCATTTAGCATTGTTGTTGATGTCCAACACATGTCTATTCTTGTGTCTTGCTGAATAAAAAGTATAATCTTTTTTTGTGTGTGTGGATTTCTAACTTTCCAAGAATCAACTAGGTTATGTTCTTCTGCCAGTTGCAAAAATGTATAGGGAAGTTCTGTGAGAGTTCTGCTCAAAGTAGTCAAGGATCAGATCTTGGTTGGTTAACCACAGTTCTTTATTCCCTATTTCTACATTAGTACAGCATCTCGGATTATTGTCAGAGATGAGACAAATTATACAAGCGGGTCTATTATACCATTCCAAGGAGTTTGAATTACCCATAGGTAGCCAATCCCCTTAAGGGAAAATTGGCGGGTTAAAAGGTGTCCGGACCGTTTGGTTCTCACAGGAAAAAAGTGAGGTGTTAAGCAGTAAATTTCCTCTCCCAAACCAGACCCCTCAGATGTTTCGAGTTCACATAACAATCAATGGCTCCAAGGTTCTTTGCATGTGATAAGAGATGAGAGGCATCCTCCCCTTGAAGTTACTGCCGGAGCAGCTGGAATGTGGAGGCAGGGATGTGAGGCCTCTTTGTTCTCACAAATCATTGTTGTCACCCTCCCGACCTGGACAAGCATAATACATCATGGCTACCTAGACCCCAATACATGATAGATACATAGGATAGTGAAAGACATGCATGCAAAGGAGCTAAATCTAAGTCTGACTAATACATAATACATTGTCTGAATTGTCAGATTCTGACACCCTGCCCTCCTCATAATTCACTTCACCTAGCTTTATCAGGAAACATTTTATGAAACAATTTGGTCAGTTTGGGAGCATGAACCTGTTCCGAGCGAATCCACTCGTTGTGTTCCGGTCCGAAATCCAGCCATCTAACTAAGTAATATAATCGGCCTCTTCGCATCTTGGAATCAAGGATTTCAGTTATATCGAAGTGAGGGGCCCCCTCCTTCATCAGTGGAGGAGGAACTGGAGGAGCTGGATGCCAAGCATTCGGCCCAGGATCTTTCTTCAGCAGGCTGAAATGAAACACAGGGTGTACAGAACTCAGTGATTTAGGCAGTTCTAGTTCAAAAGACACATCCGATATTTTACGTAACACTTTATAGGGTCCAACATATTTCCATCCCAGTTTTCTGCTGGGCTGCAATCCATGGATATTCTTGGTGGAGAGGTAGACAGAATCCCCGGGTTGGAGATCCCAGCCTGCTGCTCGTCCTCGGTCGGCATATTTTTTATAATCCTCTTTTGCCTGGTCCAGTGCTTTGCCTATTAATGGCCAGGAGTCTTGGAGGCTGGACCACCAACTTTTAAAATCCGATGGGGAAGTATTGGGGGCATTCTCAATGGTAGGCAATGGTTTTCCTTCAAACCCTCCCACCGCCATGAAGGGAGAGACTCCCGTGGAAGAGTGCACTGCGTTGTTGTAGCTATATTCTGCAAATGGCAACAACTCCACCCAATTGTCTTGGTGATAATTGGTGTAACATCTTAAAAACTGCTCCAATATTTGATTAGTTCGTTCGGATTGGCCATCGGTCTCTGGGTGGTAACCCGAACTCAGGGCTGGTTCTATGTCCATCATTTTCAGAAGCTCCCGCCAGAAGCTGGCAACGAACTGGCTGCCCCTGTCGGATACCACTCTCTTCGGAAAAGCGTGTAATTTTATCAAGTGATTAAAGAAAGCTTTGGCCATCCCTTTAGCAGTGGGCAATTGCTTGAAGGGGGTGAAATGTGCTTGCTTTGAAAACGTGTCTACCACCACCCAAATAACCATTTTTCCCTTGGAGGGGGGTAAATTGGTGATAAAGTCCATGGCTGTAGCCTCCCAGGGCCGAGAGGGAGTGGGTAGTGGGTGCAACAGTCCAGGAACTTTTCCCCCCCGCTTTTTGCACATTAAACAAGTCTGGCAAGCCGAGACGAAGTCGGAAACGTCTCGGCGCATGCGCGGCCACCAGAATTGACGCTGGATTAAATTAAGCGTTTTTAGGAAGCCAAAGTGCCCTGCTAGTTTAGACGAGTGGCAGGTTAACAATATCTCCTTACGTTTGACCCTTGGCACCACTAGTTTGTCTCCATGAAGCCAACACTGATCTCCTCTCTTGGAGCATCCCTCCAAAGCCTCTAATTCCTCCACCTCCTCAGGAGCATAATCCTTCCCCCAATCACATTTCCCAACGTCCAATTGCGCCTTCTTAGCTTGGCCCCGAGTGACTACTGCCCCCCCCCCCAATTGCTGGTGGGAGAACATGGAATCAAACACCTCCTCTTTAACACTCTCATGTTGGGGCAATCTGGACAGTGCGTCTGCCAAGGAGTTAGCCTTCCCAGGAAAATGCTTAAGCACAAAATTAAACTTGGAGAAAAAATCAGCCCATCGCAGTTGTTTGGCGTTGAGGGATCTCTGAGTGCGCAGCGCCTCCAGATTTTTATGATCAGTCCATATTTCGAACGGAGTTTGCGCGCCCTCCAACCAATGCCGCCACGTAGTGAGCGCCAACCTAATAGCCGCGGCCTCTTTGTCCCAAACCGACCAATTCCTCTCCGTGTCGTTAAATTTTTTCGAAATGTAAGCCAGCGGGTGTAATTTCCCTTCCGGGCCACTTTGCAGTATAGCCCCCCCATGGCCACATCAGATGCGTCTACATGGACTATGAATTCTTTGGTTTCATCAGGGTGTGCTAGGATGGGCTCGGAAGTGAAAAGAGTCTTTAAGGTCTCAAACGCCCTCTGACACTCCCCGTTCCAAGCAATCTTTTCTCCTGGCTTCCCTGCCTCGGGCCCCCTCCCCTTAGTTTTTAGTAAGTCTGTTAAGGGGAGAGTGACCCTAGCAAAGTCTTTTATGAAGGTTCGGTAGAAGTTGCAAAATCCTAATAGGCTCTGCAATTGTTTTCTCGTTCGCGGAGCCTCCCATTGCACCACCGCCTCTATCTTAGCTGGGTCCATCTCCAGGCCTTTCTGAGAAATGCGATAGCCCAGGAAGTCCACTGATTCACGGTGGAATTCACACTTGGATAACTTAACATAGAGCTGGTTTCGCAGCAAGGTGGCGAGAACTTCCCTGACTAATTTCACATGCTCTTTCTTATCAGTAGAATAGATCAAGATATCATCTATGTAACATAACACTCCCTTAAATAGGTGCTTGTGCAACACTTCGTTGGTCAAACTCATAAAGACCCCCGGCGCGCCACTTAAGCCGAACGGCATCACTAAGTATTCGAATTGTCCCAGGGGGGTATTAAAGGCAGTCTTGGGTTCATCCCCCTCCCTGATGCGCACCCTGAAATAGGCATCTCGTAAATCCAGCTTGGTAAAAACCTTCCTCTTAGCGGCTTCCGCCAGCAGGTCCTTTATTAAAGGGAGGGGGTAAGCGTTGGTAGTGGAGACCGCATTCAGCCCCCTGTAGTCGGTGCATAATCGCAAACCCCCGTCCTTTTTCTTCCTGAACAGCACCGGCGCGGCAAAAGGGGACTTGGCTGGGCGAATGAAACCGCGCGCTAGGTTTTTGTCCAGGAACTTTCGCAGCTCTTCCCGCTCCAAAGGGCTCATGGAGTACAGTTTTCCCTTCGGGAGTTTCTCTCCCGGGAGCAGCTCGATAGCACAGTCCGACAGTCGTGGGGGGGCAACTCATCCGCCTCGGTCTCGCTGAATACTTCCAACAAGTCTCTATACTCTTTGGGCACCATGGTGGGGGTGAGGGCGAGCGTGGGGGCCGGGGGAGGGGTGATCGGCGGTCCGGGTCCCCACGCCAGGTCCCATTTATGCGTGAGGCAGCGTTCGTCTACCCACGAGATCTTCCCCTCGCTCCATTTTATATAGGGGTCATGTGTACTGAGCCAGGGACTTCCCAACACCATAGGGAACTGGGTATTTGGGGTGATGACAAAAGCCCGCTTCTCCCAATGTTCCCCCGTCCCCAAAATCAGGCTCTCAGTCTCTGCTATGCACTCCTCCTTCATCTCGGACCCGTCCATTTGCGTGAACTTTAGAGGTTCCACCAGTGGGGTAACCTTGGGTCCTAACCCCTCCACTACCAATGGGCTAATCAAGTCCCGCGCACACCCAGAGTCAATTAATGCGCGGACCCTCATGTGGGTACCTGATCCCGGGGTCACCACAGTCACTACCATATATAATAGGGGGCCAGGGATGCTCACCGGAGATGGCGCTTCTTGGCGGGGGACCTGCAGTTCTGCGCCGCTCACTGCAGGTCGTTGGAGTTTCCCGACATCTACGTCTCCATCAGCTCCAGCTCCCCCTGATCACTAGTAGCTCCCTCCAGCTGCAACGCCCGGGGTTTCATCGGTGTTTTCCCCCGACTAGGGGTGCTTCCCCCCACCGGCGTCGAGGTTTTCGGGCCTCTCCCTCCCCCTCTCGGGCAGGCTGAGGCGAAGTGGCCACTTTCCCCACATTTCATGCACAGCCCTTGCCGGAACCTGGCATCTCGGACGTCTTGCACACTGGACCGGGGCTTCGCTCTGGGGGCTGCTTTGCTGGCCGCCGTAGCCGAGGCTCCCATTTTGATCAAGGCGAACCTCTCTTCCATGTCGGTGGCGGCTCTCATCCAGGTGGCCAATGTGCCCGGGCGTCCCCCCAGCAGCACGGTCTCGTAGATTTCCGGGTTAAGGCCCTCCCAGTACTTCTCCATGAATAGCTCCTCCGGCCAGCCGTGGATCTTGGCCGCGATGCGCCTGAACTTATCAGTGTAATCCCTCACCGTCGATCTCCCCTGGAACAGCTTCCTCAGTTGATTTCGGGCCTTTTCCTCGCCCAGGGGGTCTTCGAACTGATGACGGAGGGCCCACATAAAGTTGTTCAATGAACGCAGTTCAGGTCCTGGGGAGTCGTGCAGGCTCACGTACCAATCGCTGGTGGTGTCTTTCAGCTTGGAACCGATGTAACCAATCCGTTCTCTCTCGGTGGGATAGAGGTGGCCCCAGCTGTCCAGGAACCTCTCTATCTCCAGCATGAAAAAACGTAGCTTCTCTGGGTCCCCATCGAAAGTAGTCGTCAGAGGGTCGGAGGGGGCTGGGCGGACGGCTGGCGCGACCGGGACCGGGGCGGGTGCTGGAACGGGCCCCGGCACCGGGGCCGGGACGACCGGCTGGACTGGTTGTGCCGGCAAAGCGGGCACCTGAGGCTGAGCCGGGACCCCTCCGGGCGCCGCTGGCTGTTGCTGGACTCCTATCCCCTGACCGGGGAGAGCTCCTTGCACTGCCCTCATAGCGTCTCGAAACTGGTGCTGGAGATCGAGGGCCAATTCGCGTAGTTCTGCGGTGAGTTGGAGTCACAACTCTCCCATCATCTGATCCAAGGGGGCCATCTGCTCCTCTCGGTACGGATCGGGCCCATACAGACCCGTCCCCTCTCCTTCGAACGGCGGGCGACGCGGCTCTCCACGGTAGATCGGCTCGCGGTCGTCTCCGAGGTAGCTCGGTCTCCCTCGATCGAGCTGGTCTCCGGTGAGCGAAACCCGTGCCCCTTTCCGATCGTGTACCCACGAATCCACGGTCCGACGACCGAAATGGCTCCAGGCGTACTTGGGGGTCACGCTCTGATGAGGATGTAGGCGCGGGATGTAGTGAGCCCCCTGGCTCGTAGTCACCGGCACTTCGGTGCCTCCTCCGCCGCCACCACCACCGTTCCCCGGGTCCTTCGGGGTAACGGGAACATCTTCGGGGGTAGGGTTGAGGGGGACCGTGTCGTCGTCTGACATGGTCAGGAACGGCTGAGTCCCAGTCAGAGATCTCTGACAATCTCTGACAGAGATCTCTGACAAAGTTCATTGCCTTGTTTTTTGTTTTCCAGTTATTGTTCTTCTATCTGAGAGTCTGTCAAAAACAGCATTGTAATCTCCAATCACACAAATTTCATCGACGTTTTGTTTTGAAATAAGTTCTTGCAACAGTTTATAAAATTTTTCTTGTTGGTTGGGTGCATATATATTTGTGATCAAGGTTACTTTGCCTTGTCTTTGTATTTGAACCATCAAAATTCTGCCACCTTCTGAGTTATATATAAGTTCAGGTTGTAGAGGTTTTTTAACAAAAGTTGCTACCCCTCTCTTCTTCTTTTCTTTGTCTGAAGAAATAAAGGCTTCTCCTCATTTCTTGATTTTCAGATATTTCTCATCTGCCTTTTTTATATGAGTCTCTTGAAGACAAGAAACACTTAAATGCATTTTTTTTCAATTGTTGAAATATCTGCCTTTGTTTTTGGGGTGCATTCATTCCATTTACGTTTACTGAAATTATCTTTTTTCCCCCTTCTATCCATCTTGTGATTGTGTCTGTGGTTCCATGTCATCTTGGTTCCTTTTTTGATGTAACTATTTGAGATGTTGTAATCTTTATTGTTTTTCTACTTGATGCTGTTTTACTGGTTGTTCCTGAAATTGTTCCTGAGGCACCTTGTGGATCCTTATCTTTCTCTTCTGTGGCCTCTAATATGTCATCCTCAGTTCTGAGATCTCCATGGGTTTTGAGAAAGTCCTCTGCCTTGAAAGCTGAGTTGTATCTTTTACCTTTGTAGGCGAAAAGTATACCTTCTGGAAGTAGCCATCTATAAGGAATTTCATTTCTTCTCAAGATAGCTGTGAGCTCCATATATTCTTTCTTTTTTTCTCTCACTCTCCATGGGACTTATTTCAAAACCTTTATTTCTGTATTTTCGATATGTAAAGATGTTTCATTTGTTGCTATTAGTATTTTATCTGTTGTAGTTCTCTTATGGAATCTCATGTGTACTTCTCTGGGAAGTTGATTTCTTCTTACATATGCAGAGTTCATTCTAAATGCAATGTCAGTCTCTTCCAGGACTTCCTCTATTTCCACTGTGCTCATGTACTGTGGGCCATCATCTTCTTTGTATCTTCATCTTTCTCCTCTGAGATATTTTGAAATCTTAAAATATAACCTGCCTTGTCGAGTTCAAGTTTAATAAGATCTGCCTCCATGGAAGTCTGTTTTGTCTCCATTGTTCGGAATTTTAGATCTGTTTCCTCTACTTTATCTTCCAGTTTAGATGTTGTTTTGTTCAGAACAAGAATCTCTTGTTTGGTATCTTTCAATTGTATCTGTAGCTCCTCCATCTTGTTTGTGGGCTGCTGTGACATCTTCTTCATTATATCTTGAATGGGATCAACAGCCTCTTTGACAGCTACTTTTGCAGCAGATGTGACTGTTTCTTGGATCAATGATTGTAGGTCTTTTAATGTAACCTGTGGTAGATTGGAAGCAGCTACAGATTTTGTTAAACCTGGTGCACCAACCTGGTACTTTGGGAGGCCTGTTAGTACCTGAAATCTTAAAACAATCTATTAAATAGAGAGAATCACTGGAATAATTTTCAGTAAGCCTTTACAATCATGTTGTCAGCTACACTCCCTTAACTGGTGGGGGGTGGGTACTGGGGGCTGGGTGAAGCCAGTGCTTATTACTGATGTCTTAAGGTATGCTAGGTTTTGTTTCTCAGCTGTGTGTTATCTGTACCACTGTCTGTACCTGACCTTGACATCCTGGTAGTTTTTCTTCCCTTGGGAATGGCTAAGCATTTTTTTCTGGTTCATGGGCTTGCTTGCTCCAATTGGTCTCCCCCCCCCCCCCGGTGCCTTTTGAATTATGTATAACTTCCCAACTCCCACCTGGAGAGGCATTACTGATACAAGCATGTTTTAGATGCTCACCTCTACTGTATTCAATAAACAGCTTACTAGTTAAGACTGAGGTGGAGGACAGACTGGCAGAATAAAGCACAAGAGAAGCGGGGCAAAAAGGCCTGGGGCAAGTTGTTGCGGGGCTTTCCATTCACACTGCTTGGAGTGATGCGGGACCACCCTGGGGAGGAGGCGGAATGGAGTGTTTGCACTGTGGGGCAGCCCCTGGTGGTGGTGGCTCAGTTGTGCATGGCTTTGGTCTGTTTCACCAACCTGCACATAGGTGCATGGGCGCATAGGTGCAGCAGCAATTGGGGCAGGATCCCATGGCTGGGATCTTTAACTCCATGAGCTGGAAGCATCCCTGCGGGTGGTTGTGCGCTCAAGCATACAGCATGCATGGGAGATTATGCCAGATCAACGGGTTCACATTACCGGCACTGCTTAATTACAACTTATTTGCATCCACGTTTCCAGGAAGCGGAATCAATGCGCACCCAGACAGCTTGACACCACTTTCACCTGCTACCTTTTAAAATCGGGATGGAAAGGTTTCAGGACAGGGTGAGTATGGCACAGGAATGCCAGACAGCTGTGGCTGTGTGAACCGGCTTTCTTAATCCGCTTGCGAAACATGCCTATATCGGGCCAAACTGACAGTCTGAACTTGGCCTCTGTGTTCGAACTGATTGCTGTGGGACTCTGACAGAATGTTAATAATACCATTTCTGCCTCTGGCCTCCGGTGATTTGGGTCATAGTAGACTTGTTTTCAAAGCAAGTTCATTTTATCCCATTCAAACAACTGCCATCTGCTAAGGCATTGGCCAAAGCATTTTTGTGCAACATCATAAAACTACATTCCATTCCATGTACGATAATCTCCAATCGCAGCTTGCAATTCATTGCCAACTTCTGGTGGGAGCTTTTACAAATTATGGGGGTTGAACCTGCCCTCTGTAGCGCTTATCACCCAGAGACTGATGGCCAAACTGAAATGGTTAATCAAATCTTGGAGCAATTCTTGTGTTGCTACACCAACTATCTACAAGATGATTGGGTGGAATTGCTCCCCTTTGCAGAATACAGCTATAACAATGCAGTCCATTCATCAACAGGCATTTCCCCTTTCATGGCCACAGGGTGGTTCAAAGGTGTCTTTTTCCCCAACTTGGGCCCCTCGGGGTCAGGAACTGGAGCCTTTGCTGACTGGTGGAACTCCCTCCATGAACCTTGGCCCTCAGTTGCAAGACACTTGACAAAGCCAAACAGGACTACAAAAAATATGCAGACAAAGGGAGAACCCCGAGGTGGGACTTATCACCTGGGGATTCTGTTTATGTGTCTACTAAAAACATTTGGGAGTTCCAATCAAGTTGGAAACTTGAGTGGAAATATGTAGGCCCATTCAAAGTTGTTAAAAAGATAAATGAAGTGACATTTAAACTTGACTTGCCTAAGTCACTTAAATCTGTGCACCCTGTTTTCCATTTCAGCCTTTTGAAATGGGACTCTGGGCTGAATGTTTGGAGGCCTCATCATCCGACTCCTTTTCCTTTGATGTTGAATGGTGAATCCCACTTTGAGATTGAACAGATTTTGGACTCTAAACTGAAACGTGGGAGCCTGTTCTATCGAGTGTGCTGGAAAGACTTTGGGCCAGGAGAGGATGAATGGGTCGACGTTGTTCATGTTAATGCTCCTGCATTGCTTCATGCCTTTCACAAGTTGTACCCTTTGAAATCTGGAGGGGTGGGGGAGAAATCTTCGGGAGGGCAGAATGTCAGCTAATGCCGCCATCCCCCACCCAGGAGGTGGCTTCACCAGGGTTGGGCCTCATCTCAGTGGAATGTTTTACTCACTTGTTCTCACAGTGTGCTTATCGCTCCTCCAGCTTCTCCAACCTTGGAGAGGCCATCGTGCCAGCTGTTGTATCTTCTACTGCAGGGGTCCTCAAACTTTTTAAACAGGGGGCCAGTTCACTGTCCCTCAGACCATTGGAGGGCCAGACTATAGTTTTTTTAAAAAAACAACTATGAACAAATTCCTATGCACACTGCACATATCTTATTTTGAAGTAAAAAAAACAAAATGGGAACAAATACAATATTTAAAATGAAGAACAAGTAAAGTTAAATCAACAAACTTACCAGTATTTCAATGGGAACTATGGGCCTGCTTTTGGCTAATGAGATGGTCAATGTCCGGTTCCATATTTGTCACTGCTAGTCGTAACAAGTGATGCAAGTGTGCATCAGTTAGTCTAGATCTGGTTGGAGATTTCAGATGTTATTTTGCGGGTAGGGAAGGTGCACGGGGGGAGGGGGTGGGTGCGCGCGCAAGCAAGGCACCCTTGACGGGGCTGTTTTCTTTCCCTCTTCGAAGAAACAAAGAACTCGGCATCCTCACAAACTTTTTAAGGCAGCAAGCCCCCAGCTGCTTCTCCCTGAAACACCACTACTGCAGGCATCATGATGGGAAAGAGAAACCTCTCTCTCTCTCTCTCTCTCCCCCTCCGATTCCCAGCAGCACAGAAAGCCTCGAAAAAGACCCCCGCCCGGCTCTTGGGACTGGCGCAGGTCTCCTAGCCGGCTGAGAGGCCTCTCAGCCAACCAGGAGACTTGGGGCCAGCCGGAGCGCCTGCCACCCCACACTTACCCTCTTCCAGTCTTCCTTTTGCCTCCTCCTGGTTGACTGGAAGCAGGGGGGCAGGGCTTTGTCATGTGGCCTGGGATGAGTCGGCTGCAATTTTTCCGCTGCTTTGTGTGCTGCTGGGAATTGGAGGACAGGCAGCAGCACACCCGGAGGGCCAGAAAAATGCCCTCGGCGGGCCGCATGTGGCCCCCGGGCCGTAGTTTGAGGACCCCTGTTCTACTGTCTGGTTCTATAGCTTCCTGCCTATACTCTGGGAACAGAAAGCCAGTATTCTAACCACCTTTTTTTGTAATTTGGGTGCATATGTTTTAGTCTTTTTGGAGAGAGGTACCACCTTGTGTATAATTTGAAAAATTGTAAACGGATCGAGAAAGTTCTAGATTTACATGCATATGAGTTCCATATATTTGTCCATTGACCAGAAGTTAGTTCTTGTTTTTTTTTTTTTTTTTAATTCTTTTTATTGGTTTTTTGGTAATACAGATACATAGAACTGATTAAATAACAAGTTGCACAAAGTTATTAACATTGCGGTGTTAGGGAAATGTCACAAAAAATATGAGCTATACTTATCAATAACTAATAGTTAACAATGCTGATAGTACTGATGTAAGTCAGAGCTAGAAGGTAGTAATTATTGTTTTTTAGAGTGAGCTTGTGATTTCCAGAGGGTTTTGGTTTTGTTTAGGTATAAATATTTTTGTTTGTTTGTTTGGGTGTTTGTGTATTCAGGTGATTACATGAATGTTCATTGAAGTAGAATGTGATATATGGGTTTATATGGTTGAATATCTGATGCATATAAATATTCCAGGAATGGAGACCATTTCCCTACAAAATTAGAGGGTTTTGGATAAATGTCTGTTTGTTTGATGTAGTCCGTAATTTTTTTCTAAAATCAGATGGTCCCAGACTTTGTTGAGCCAGTCAGTAGTGGTAGGAGCCTTGTCTGCTTTCCACTTAGATGCTATTGACGTTTTGGCAGCAACCAGTAAGCTGGTTATAAGTTCTCTTTGAAGAGGTTGTATGTTTTTAATGTTCCATATGTCTAAAAATATTAGTGTGGGGTCAAGAGGGATATTAATACCAGTGATGAGTTTTATTTGGGACAGTACTTCTAACCAAAATTTCTTGATGTAATTACACTTCCACCAGCAGTGGGCATATGATCCTATTTCTCCACAGTTCTTCCAACATGTTGGTGAGTGTGCAGAAGTTGCTTTCGATATTCGTTCCGGTGTGAGATACCATCTGGAGATGATCTTGTGTGTTTGTAGTTTTGTGGTTATTACAGGAGACGATATTAGTTTGGATGTCCATATTTTTGACCATTGCTGGTTAGTGATTTTAGTTTCACAGTCTCGTTCCCATTGTTGTTGGTACCGCAGCGGTTTTTTCCCCAGGTGACTGATCAGAGAGTCATAGGTGGTCGTAATTAACCCCTTTGATTTATAGTTTTTAGGGTCAATGAGTTTTTCAAAGGGGGTGAGTTGTTCATTAAGAGTTTTTGTTGCATCAATACTGTGGATCATGTGATTTAGTTGCAAGTAGAAAAACCAAGGGATGGGTCTGTGTACTTTTTGTTCCAGTGCTATTTTAGGTAGTAAGCCTTTTTTCATTAAGATATCGTTTAAGCTTGTTATTTTGCCTAGTCTCCACATTTCAGTCGCTTTTTGGTCTTGTCCTGGAGGGAACCAATTTTGATTTAGAAATGTTGAAAATCTAGAGTATTTGGGAAGCAAAAGTGATCTACATGAACCCCAGTTTTTTAATATGGCTGTCAGGAATCTGTTATCCTTGTTTAGCTGCAGATGAGAGCTCGTAGTATTCCAGATAATTTCTTGTACAGTTTGCGGTGAAGATAGTGGAATTAGGGGTTTGACCCATTCTAGTTGTTCTCCCTGTCGCAAGATCTTTATTATTGGGACCATTAAAGCAGATTTGTAATACAGCGCTAAGTCAGGGTAGTTAAAGCCTCCTTGCGAAGTGCGTCTCCTTATCACTGTGAAGCTAGTCCTTGAACATTTGCTTTGCCATAAGAAGGTGTTTGTTATTGTTTGCCATTGATGGAGAATGTCTTTTGACAACGTAATTGGTATTGTGCGAAACAGAAAAAGTATTTTTGGAAGTATGAAAGCTCTAATAAGATGTAGTCTGTCAAGATATGTAAGACGTTGTTTCTCCCATTTTCGGAGATCGGCCTTGATTTCTAAGATTTTAGTTTTATAGTTCTTGGCAAACAACTCTTCTGTTTTATTGGGCAGCTGGATACCAAGATATGAAAGTTCTGTGGGAGCCCATTGGAATTCATAATTAGATTTTAAATCTCTTTCAAGATCTTTGGAAACAATAATAGGCATTAAGTAAGATTTTGAGTGGTTGACTTTGAGTCCAGAGACCTTTCCAAAGTTTTTCAATGCTGTTTGGAGATGATCTAGGGAGTTCTTAGGGTTTGATATATAGACCAGCATATCATCTGCAAATAGGCTGAGTTTAAAGGTGTGTTCCCCTATCTTGATCCCCTTTATGTTTTGGTCTTGTCTGATCTCTGCTGCCAGGGGCTCAAGTGCTATAGCAAAGAGGATCGGAGACAGTGGGCAGCCTTGCCTGGTTCCTCTGCTGAGCGTTACCTTTTGGGAAGTCATGCCATTAGTCTTGATGCAAGCAGTTGGGTTTGCATAGATTGATTTAATGGCTTGAAGGAACCTAGGACCAAACCCCATGTGGTGGAGAAGTGCTGTCAAGTATGATGTTTCCAATGAGTCAAATGCTTTTTCTATATCTAGTGATAACAAGATTGAGTCAGACTTCATTTGTTCACAAGCAGATATTATGTTTATCGTTTTAAAGATGTTGTCTGTTATTTCTCTACCCGGGATAAATCCCGCTTGGTCTTGATGGATATAGCTAGAAATGAAAGAGTTCAATCGTCTGGATAGTATTGTTGTGAAAATTTTATAGTCTTGATTCAAAAGAGAAATTGGTCGGTATGAAGCTGGGTTTGTATTGTCTTTTCCTGTTTTTGGTATCGTTATTATTGAAGCTGTACCCCACGACGGTGGAAGTTGACCTGTAGATAGTATGTTATTGCAGGTTGCTGCCAGTGGTCCTGCTAGTACTGTTGCATATTTTTTATAGAATTCTGGTGGGAATCCATCTGGTCCTGCTGACTTGTTATTTTTCAGGTGTTTTATTACTTCTAGTACTTCCTCGGTTTCAATGGGATTTTCTAGTGTTTTGCAGTGTTCGTCTGAGAGCTTCTGGATATACTTGTTTCTTGACAAATACTTATGGATGTCTTCATGAGAGGGATTAGTAGATGTGTAAAGTGATTGATAAAATTGTGCAAAAATTTTGTTGATGATTGCTGAGTCTGTATGTAGTTTCCCATCCCGATCTTTTGCAGTTATTATATGTCTAGACATCCGTCTATCTTTCACTTTCCATGCCAGGAGACGAAGTGTTTTGGGTGAGTTCACCCAATATTTTTGTTTAGCGTAGATGAGATTTTTCTAAGTTAGTTCTTGTTGTAAGTCTTTGTGCCATGCCGTTTTATTGTGTAGATTCTGTTCTTTTTCAGTTGACGCTAACAATTTATATACCGCTGATAGTAATCCCTTTTGTTGGTTAGATGTTTTAGTTAAAATGATTTCGAATTGAGTTTTTTGTCTCGAGAACACCCCCTGTTTTGCCGCCCATTCAGTTATGTTTTTTAGCTGGTAATATTTTAGCCAGGATATTTGTTCTTGCATTCTATCTTCAAATTCATTTTTACTATGTATAACTTCCCCTTTAACTAAGTCTGTTAGTTTGCTGAACCCTGCTGCTGTGAATTCATATGCACCCAAATTACAAAATAAACTGTTGGAAAGGCTGTGGAGAACCAAGCGACTTCATACACTGCTGGTGGTCATGCGCAAGAATACAAGAATTTTGGAAAAAAGTCATAGATGAAATAAAACAAATCACAAAGCAGAACCTCCCACTATACCCAGAAGTCCTACTCTTAAATTTGGAGGAAGGAATAGAGCCGGAGATAGAAATATCCAAATTGACATCAACACTTCTAGCAACAGCAAGAATTACAATAGCGACAGCATGGAAATCAGATAACCCTCCTAGCATTCAAGCGTGGAGAAATAAAAGTTGGGAACATTACATAATGGACAAAATAGCAGACAAAATAGAAGGGAGGGCAACAAACTCCTTAAAATCACACATATCTTTCAGAAACAAATGGGCTACCTTCATAGAATACATGGCAGAACACAACAACCTACCTTCTAACACAAACTACTTAAAATGGCTTCAGTGCTAAAAGATAAAAAATCACTTACAGTATTACATGTGCACACTTAGTTTCATAATTAGGAACGAAAAATGAAAAGATCACACAGCAGCAAACTCACCACTAGATTAAAACTACTAAAAGGTAACATGATACTAAAAGGTAACATGATAAAATTGACTAGTATAAATGTATGATTTTACACCCTGTAACAAATGTACAAAGACTTGTTATGGATGAAATATCAAATGTAAAAAAATATAAAAAAATAAAAAAATTTATTGGGAAAAAAAAACAAACCACCTTTTTTTAAAGCATGTTGATTGGTTACATTTTACTTACTGTTTACTTCTGAATTCTGTATAACTGTATACAGTTTGGGGCCTGGAATTACTAACACAAGAAGTGCAAATGACCATCTCAGACCTTTCTCAATAAAGCTTTCCTGATTAAGGACACTTGTTGGGGGGCGGGGCGTCGGCTTGGTTGATGGCAGACGTCTGTTAGAGGAGCTCCTACCCTTCCCTTTCCTTCTTGCCAAATTTAACCACCCACAGCCTTAAAAACAATCGCTATACTATGGGCAAAGCTGGTGGTAACTGGACAAAGACAAATGAACTCAAAAAAAACACAATTCGCACCTATTTTGACGCAGAATTGGGCGGAGGGCCTGTTTCCAAAGAACGACAAAGTGAACTCAAAATGGCGACTGCGAGCGGGAACCTCCTGACTCACCCAGCAATGCAGCTACAACACCACAACAGTGAGTTAAAAGACTTCTTTAAGCAATTCAAAACAGAGATGCTTGATAATATAGCCCAAATTATTCATCCAATGGAAGAGAAACTAAGCTTGTTAAATATCTCAGTACAAAAAATAGCACAATCGGCTGAAATGGCCCTGGAAGGTTCCATCACTAACCAGGGGGACATCAGAAAGTTACAAAACATGAGACATGGGCCCGGGAGAGGATTTTGGCTCTAGAGCATAAAATTCAAGAACGTCACCTTAAATTTAGGGGCATAGCAGAGCATTCTGAAGGAACCACAGAGCTTACTAGCTTTATTTCTAACTGGCTGGCCTCCGTTTTACATTTGGAAGATGGTATCACCCCATTAGTGATTAAAGCATACCGACTCGGCTCCCTGGCTGCAGCACAGGGGCGGGGACCACGTGCCATCTTAGCAGAATTCCAAGACCTCCGAACAAAAAACACAATACTTCAGGAAGCCAGGACAGCCGGCTTTCTCAAGTTTAATAATACTGACATTCAAGTATTCCCCGATGTGTCTCCTGATGCCTTACTTCTTAGAAAAACACTCAAGCCAATTATTCAGCAGCTTAATGCTGCAGGAATAAGATATCACTGGTTGCAGACCGGCTATTGCAAGTAAAATATCAAAGCTCAACTTACCAAGCCGAAGACCTTGACTCTGGGGCAGACTTGCTGAAAGCACTAGGGCTTGAAATCCCAATGGACGCCGATTCAGCAGCTCAGAAGAAATGCAAGCGTGACTCCCCTGGCACTCCACAACGCTGGAGTAAAATCCCGGTTAGACAGGACTTGAACTCCTGAACAAGTTATATGTTTTTAAAATGGCTTTATTACAATATAGAATTGTGTTTAGCAGGGCTGTGAATACAAACTCTAGACAGGCAAAGGTTTTGAAGGAAGGGGGAGGGGGAAGACTCCTTTAGCGTACTCCTGGACTGAATGTTTTCACTTGTTCTATTGATTTACTATTTGTTTGCTATTTTAAGCATCCCGACTGGAGAGCCCTTAAGGCTCTGGGGTTTTTTTCCTCATTCCACCCATTGATCAGTTTATTTTCAGATGGGAATGGAGGGAGGGGGGAGGGAAACGGGGAGGGGGTGGGAAAGGGGGGGAACTACAACATTTATAGCTATGTGGTGTTCTTCTTTTGATATTTTAACTATGGGAGTGATGTTAAAAAAGGAGTTGTTTAAGCTAGCCTTTTTTTGTAGCAGTTTAAAGTTAAATTTTCTAATTACAGCTATACTCTGTTATACATGTTATGAGTGCTTATATTTCACTAGTTCACTGTTCAGAGTCACATACAAAGATATTCTCCACAGTTTTATTGAGGTTGCTAAGTTAATCCTTACTTGTTCAATAAGTCATGACTAACCAAGATATTAAACTAATAACTCTGAACTGTCGGGGTATGAATAGTTTGATCAAAAACAAACGTATTGCCTCTGATTTAAAAAATAATAATATTGATATTGCGTTCCTCCAAAAGACTCACGTTAAAAAGAGAAATAAGGTAGTTTTTTCCCATTAGTTTCCTCAACAATATTTTGCCCATGGTTCATCAAAAGCACGTGGGGTTGCCATTATTTTCTCCAAAAGGATCACCTTTACTTTGGAAGCAACTGAAACAGATACTGAAGGACGCTATTTATTTTTATATGGCTCTCTTAATGGCACTAAGATAACTCTGGCAGTACTCTATGCTCCTAACAGAAACCAAATTGAATTCCTCTCAAACACATTAGATAAACTACATCATTTTGCCCAAGGCCCAGTAGTGCTCGGAGGTGACTTTAACCTTATAATGGATCAAGTATTAGACAGATCCTCATCACTGGCACAGAAACGCAAGTCAGTACTCAAATTACCGGCTAAAACCATGGAATTCATGAGACTTATGGGTCAACTTGTGGATTTGTGGAGATTACACCACCCCAAAGAACACGACTATACTTACTTCTCTGCAGTTCATACTCATTACACAAGACTCGACTACTTCTTTGTTTCCAAACAGTTAACTAGCAAAATGACAACTGCTGCAATTAACCCGCAACGATGGTCTGATCATTCCTCCGTTGAATGCTCTTTGGCATTCCAGCAAATCACCAAACGCAAACCAATGTGGTCATTTAACAAACTTTTATTATCAGACATATCTTCCAATAGTTTGCTGAAAAAGGAGCTACAAGACTATTTTGCTTTAAACTCTTCATGCGGTGCATCTACTTATGCTGTCTGGGAAGCCTCCAAAGCTGTCATAAGAGGCAAGTGTATAATGGTCCTTGCAGCCTGTAATACAGAAAGAAACGCAAAACGTAATGAACTGCTCCAAAATATTCAAGTCCTGGAACTGCAACATAAAAAGACCTGCAATGCAAAACTATTCAAGAGATTACTCCAACTAAGAAAACAGCTGGAAGTTATGGACGCTCACAGTATATGCAAGGAAGACTACCTTAAAAGACATGACAAAACATCTAAAGGCCCAAAGAGACTAAAATTACTTGCAGCCAAGCTCAAAAAGCAGTGCTCACAACGTCTCATTACCAGCCTTCAGGATGCCCAAGGGACTACCCAGACCTCCACCTCAGGTATTCTCAAAACTCTGGAATCCTTCTACACTAAGCTATACTCTTCCACCGAGCCTTCTGTGAAGGACATTTCCTCCTTTTTACAAGACCACAACTCACTAACTAAAATCTCTGAACAACATAGGAAAATGCTTGAAGAACCTATCCAACCAGAAGAAATAAAGCAGGCTTTTAAATCTTTAAAAACAAATAAAGCCCCGGGCCCCGACGGTTATACGACGGAATATAATAAAGCCTTCTCTGACCTCCTACAAGAGCCTTTAAGGAAAGTCTGCAATGAAATCTTGCGTACAGGAATGCTGCCACAATCTTGGAGCCATGCCAACGTAATTCTTGTTCCAAAAAAAGACAATAACTTAACTGACCCAAGATCCTACAGACCAATTTCCCTACTCAACAATGACTATAAAATTTTCATATCCATCCTGGCGACCAGACTCAAGTCAATCATCTCTGACTACGTACACTCTGACCAAACTGGATTCATCCCCTCCCGAGACATCACAGATAATGTACATAAAACATTGAACATTATTCAGCACTGTAGATCTTTTAGGCACAGTGATTCTCTTTTATTATCCATTGACATAGCCAAGGCCTTTGACACAGTTGAATTCCCCTTTTTGAAATATCTTATTGACTCCATGGGCTTTGGTACAGCTTTTCAAAATGCCATCTCTGCTATTTATTCCAATCCCTCTGCAAAAATACTGGCCAACGGAGATTCTTGTAACAGCATTGAGCTGAAAAGGGGAACGTGGCAAGGCTGTCCACTGTCACCAATACTGTTCGCTCTTGCAATTGAACCACTTGCAAGGGCAATTCGCAGTGATAGCACTATTACCGGCATCAAGATAAACAACAAGGAATACAAAGTGAGTCTCTTTGCTGATGACCTGGTGGTCGACATATCTAATCCTTCCTCATCACTTCCAGCACTATTATGTCTACTTAAGGACTTCAGATTAATCTCTGGCCTTAAAACAAACAACTCCAAAACCCTCTTATACCCAATACTGCTCCAGGATGAGACTAAAACCTTTATCCAAAAACATTACTCATTTTTTGGGTACGCACCTATTGGCACTACTTGGGAGTTAATATCCCATTCAATCTTGCTGATCTTCTGAAATATAATCATCTGTTTATAGCAAAAGAAGTCTCTGATATGCTTAAATCGTGGAACAATCACAATATGTCATGGCTCGACAGAATTCAGACTATCAAATCCTTTGCCTTTTCCAAGTTTTTATACTGCTTTCGAACAATACCTCTCAACATATCTGGTGTACTCATTAAACAATGGCAACATACGTTCAACTCACTTGTATGGCAAGGCAAACTACATCGAGTCAACTTTCAAACGATGCGTAGACCTACTAAAAAAGGTGGTCTGTCGATTCCAGACGTTAAGCTCTACTATCAAGCATCGATCTTTGCATCTCTAATATGTCAACACTATTCAATAGATATTCCTGACTGGAGCCATATAGAAGCGTCACTACCTAACCTAACCTTTAACGAAGCCCTTTGGACTGACTCACCCGCTCAACTCTGCAAAAAATTGGACAACCCTTTCCTGAAAACCACCTTGAAAATATGGTTCCAAAATAAAACCAAATTAACCCAAACAAGATCCTTAGCCAGCAGATTCACTTCACAAAATTGGTTCCAGCCAGCAAAGGAGACTTGTATGTTCCTAGCCTGGAGAGAAGCAGGCATTACTCGAATCTATGACCTTTTACTGGGCAAGAGAAGCACCACTAAACAGGAATTGGAAACAAAATTCAAAACTCACTTACCCTGGTATGAATATTTGCAGATCCTCCACCTGCTGGACTCCCCTGCAATAAAACAAACATTAAAAAACCTTTAAGTCAGTTTGAACAAATGATGATATTTGCAGCAGCTAAGAAAGGACTCATAGCCCAAATCTATCATATCCTGTTGAATGCCTATCCTACTCAGTCTCTCTACTATCAAACAGCTTGGCACACTGATCTACAGCTACACCTCACAAACAACCAATGGGATTCGCCAGCCATTAATATGTCAACTAAATCTTTGTCCATACTGGAGATTCAATACAAAGTTCTTTTTAGATGGTACACAACTCCTCTCACCCTATCCCACATAACTCAGAATACTTCACCTTTATGTTGGAAAGGATGTGGTAACATAGCAAATTACTTTCACACATGGTGGACCTGTAAATTTATTACCCCCTTCTGGAAAAATGTTATGTCAGAGATTGAAGCTATAGTTGGCTACCATATACTGCTCGACCCCTGTATAATTTTACTTAATGTTTGGACTGAAGAAAGACCTCCTAAAAATATGAGAGACCTCTTTACAGTGCTGATCGCAGCTGCCAAAGCAACAATTGCCAAACACTGGAGATTGGTCACTCCCCCGCGAATTAAACATTGGTGGAACAAAGTCTGGGACTTTTTCCTTGAGGAGAAATGCATAACTTGCTATGACAAAACCCTATCTGAGAAAGAGCTTTTTAATCCTCTTGATAAATGGCATCCTTTTCTAGAAAAACTAAACATCAATAAGGTTGAAGATGAAATAGCTTCACATTGTAAATTCAAAGTATATACTTACGGGTAAAAGAGTGCCGTTAGATTCAATTTTCTTCTTTTATATGTAAAATGCATTCTGCTTGATGATACGCTGTCTGACTGCTGGATTGTAATATTGGCCTTTTTTTCTCCTTGTACAAACTTTCCTCTCCCATTCTATCCACGTGTATTTGAGCTTTACTCTCTGTCTTTGTAACTCTTTTCTTAATAAAAGCGAATGGTTTAAAAAAACCAAACATTTGTTGCTGATTGACTCTGTGGATTCTCACAGTCTTCCCCTCACAGACTTGTTCAAAACCAAGGGGAAGGGGGCTGACATCATTACACCTGGGGCTAGACTGGAATGGACTGTTAAATGCCAGGCAGCTGCGCTAGGCAGATTTTTTTTTCCAAATTCAGCTTCACTTTGCACCATTTCCTTGGCAAAGCAAACTCGTTAGCTGATGCCTTGTCCTGCCTCCCTCAACATGATAGCAGGAGCTGTTACCTGTAAGAGCTAATAATTTTAAATTTTTATAATTGCTATTATATATATAATGGTATAGGTGAGGCGGGAAGTCCCAAAGTTTTTGAATTATAAGCGGAATACATAGCTATATAGAAAAACGGATAGTGATGCTAATATTTCAAAAGTAACTGTGTAAAGTTTTGTAACTGGAAAAATAATAAAAATTTGTTTTCAGAAAAAAAAACATGATAGCAGGAGGGAGGAAGTTGTGGACTCAATGTTCATGCCTTCCCAGTTGGAGGGGGCAGTGATTATTCAGACAAACAAAGCTATTATAGACCAATCAAGGACACAAGAATTTCACTACAAATGACCAATGGGGTTATCAGACCTGCCTACAAAGGCAGGACAAGATGTACCTTTGTAATTTCAACAAACAAAGTCCGTTTATGTTATGGGAAAAACTCTTCTGAGAAAAAAAATCAGTATTTTCAACAAACCAGCGAATCAGCCCCCCACTAGGCCTACCCTTGGAACTTGGGGTTTTTTTTTGGCACCTATTAAATAAGAAGAATATCCTTTTAATGAACTACTAATAAAAAAGTTTAATCCCATCTTAATTAGCACTAATTTATCTGCTAGCTGCTGATTTGTTGCTTTAAATGGTCTTGGGAGACGCTAAGCCTCCTCGTGATCCGAGGGGAGTGGTCGGGAACAATTTCCCTCCTTCTCACTCTCTTTTCTCCCCCTTAGCAATATATTGATGCTTGTTTAGGTATTGTGGATGTGGCAAATTTTTGTTTACTATTTTTTTAACTTCTTATTATTAATGGCCTATGGGCTATTAAACCTAAATAAACTTTGAACTTTGCTTGTTCAGTTAGTAGTATATTGAGGATATAAGTGTGGTGACTTTTCTTTGGGAGCAAATTTTCTACAGCAAGAGCAAGAGTGTGGGAGTATAAGAGTCAGAGAAACTGAGTAATCTTAGGAGTAGTGAAGTCATAGATTTGTATATCTATTTTATTATTATGTTTTCTTTTATTTTTAGTATTTGTATTCATATTCACAGTACATTAGATTACAGTGTGTGTGTATGTGTATGTATATATATATATTCTATTTCATCATTTATATTTTCTTTTTAATTATATTATAATTAATAACGGGGGGAAAGAGAACATTAGCTGATAACTCACTAGGATTAGAACAACCTAAACAAAGGAGGATTGATGAAACATTTCATCACAACTCCTTTGGCTTCTTCAATCCAGATGCACTGGCCTCTGATAATCCTCTCTCAATGGTTTGATCAAGTCAATTTAGCTACTGAACTTCTTAGTTCAGAAAATACAGACTTCTTTGCACAAACCCTTGTTAATTAAATTCTCATATCCCTGTAAATGATAAATTTTTCAAAAACACCTACTTTGTTTATCACTTCATCAGTTCTAATGAGAATTCCTTGATTTTAAATCCCTTCCAGGTAGTTCTGTTTATCACTTCCTGTAGGGGTGGCTTACCCAAATGGACTGATAGATGGTCTGTTCTCAGCCATCTTTATAAACTTCTTGGTTGGTCATTGATTAGAATCGATCTGAAGACTTTTAGAATCTTTCCTGGTTCTTATACCCATATTAAGGTTCTGCTAACTTTTTATTCTAAGAAAATTCCATCTATGATTTGGCAAAAAGGAGGAATTTTAAGTTTCATATTTTTTATACAGAGGATGTTTAAGGATCTGACTGCTAACCCACTAGTGAGCAGGAAGATCTCAACATCTTAACCCTCACCAAGCAAGTAAACCATAAACCAGAAAACCATAAATCCAAACTTTTGATTAACTCAATTCTCCAGTTTCTTTGGGAAATTATTCTCTTGATGCAGAGATTCTTAAGTCAGTCAGGAACCTCTCGAAAGCTGAGAATGATTTTATGTTAGCCCAACCAGATCCTTCAAAATATCAGTTAACAATTCCTAGTAACAATCCTCTTCATACACCTAGCAATAAGCCCACTCAAAAGGTAAAACCAACTGATTGATTTAGGGAATTGGAATTCGTTAGGCTCATCCAGTGGAGTCTATTAAAATGACTGTGCCCCTTGTTTCAGCAAATTATTCTCACATTGACCTTTCTCACATCTCAGCACCTAGTCAAGTTTCTAATTTTTTAGTTGCTCAGGACTGAGACACAGGGTCCGGTCACATGATCCCTTTAATCGGGTTTCACCACTGTTCCCTTGTGCATTTAAATTTGCTGATCAGACAGGCTGATCAGCCTCCCGTGCTGAAGCAGGCTCACTCCCACAATGCTCCCGGGTCCCTAGTACATTTTCAGACTCCGGGAAAATCAAGTACTTTCCCGGAGTTTACGCTTTAAATCTGCAATTTTGCCGCTCTGAACAGATGACTCTCGCTTGGATTGTGATTAGAGTAGTCTGATCAGTCTTCGCTATTTTTTAAAAAATTGGTTGCTTCCTTTGAGCACATGAGTAATTGTGTGCTCAAACATAAATATAGCTGCGATGTTAGGAGGGAGGGAGGGAGCCCCTGTTGTGCTTCATGAAGCTGCCGCCGCCATCCCTGGTTTCCAGGGACCCTCCATTTCAGCTGCTGCATAAGAGGTCTGGAGCCCTTGGGTGAAGAAGAATGTGAGCCAGAGGCTGGAAAACTGGGGGAGCGAGCTCACGCTGAGGGAGCCCGGGTTGCAGGCAGAGGCGCTGGGTTCCAGTGGGGTGAGGGGAGCCGGGGTGCATGGCTGCTGCCTCACATGAGCCGGACTTTTGTTGGTTGTTGCAGAGGCAAAAAGTTCACCCCGGAGCCCAGCCAGTGCACCTAGCGGGTGCCCCCCCCACACTTTAAACTTCAAAGTGAAAACCTCCTGCTCTGCGTTGTCAAGCTCATCCCAAAGTGTGTGTGTGAGTGTGGCCATGTTGCTCTGAAGCAACAGAATAAAATTAAAGAGCCTGGGAGATAAGGAACCACCAGAGTCCAGTGGCACAAAGAGTCCAGAACAAAATTAAAGAGTTCAGAGTCCAGAGGTAAATTAAAAAGTCCCCAAATGGTGGTCGGCTGTCTATATGCTGCTGGAGCTGTGTCCCGCCATCAGGAAGGGATGTTTGATCATCCCCAACTGTGAAAAAAACCTCCCAATTGTTTTTAAAGCGGGAGCAATATTGCGGTTACTTTGCCGTGTGACCACAGCCACCATCGATGTCTCCTTTCCTGGAATATGGCTGAAAGGGCTGGAAGACAATCTGATCCTCTTGTGCATTCTTTCTTGAACCATGGCATCACCAAGTCATCAGCAATAGCCATTCTGCCCCATCTACTCCCACCAACCCAACAAGTGGTGGGGGAAGAGGACTGCCAGTGGAAGGTCTCCTATTTTCCAGGAGGCGTTGCAGCCCTACCTTCAGCCAATCACTCCCTCAGCATTATAACTACCTCACAGGATAGTGAGGATCAGGTGGAGGAGAGAACCATGTATACAGCTCTTGGAGGGTGGGTGGGATGAAATATGATAGAAATATGTTATACAAAAGCTGGTCTACATACAAGTTTGCCAACCTCCAGTTGGGGCCAGGAGATCTCTCAGAATCACAGACCACAGAGAAAGTGGAAAGAGAAAGACCACAGAAAAAGTTTCCCTTGGAGAAATGGCTGCTCTGGAGGCATAATATCCCACTGAAGTGTCCCCCCCCTTCGCAAACCTTGTCCTCCCCAGACTCCACCCCCCAAATCTCCAGGTATTTCCCCACCCAGATTTGTCAACCCTGTCTACAGAGAAGATTTTGCATTCTGTTTCTGTGTGCTAGAAGGGACAGGCTTCAAAATATGTATATTAAGTAGAATCTGAAGATTTTTGGGTATTAGAATTATGTTTTTAAAGTTTTAGAAATCTAATTACTTACATCTTTATAAGTATTATTTTGATCTTTCCCACCAATTAGAGCCTGGCAGAGGGTAACTCTCATGAAAAGTGACGCCAAAGCCATCAAGGAAAACGATTCCCTTGAAGTGCATTTGTGTGTTAAGTGCCATTTTGCCAGAGATGCTGCCTTTACTCTCAGGTAGCCCCAATACCAAGGGGCACCCCCACTTCTAGCCTGAACCAGAGACCCACAAAGTTCAGGCCAAGGGAGACGCTCCTGGTTCTGAAACACAGAGCAAGACATAGCTCTGGAAACCAGGATTTCATATTCAGGTGACAATAAGGCAACTCTCAGAGCAAAGCTCCAGTCTTCCCCCTCCACCCAGCAGGGATATGCATATGGAATAACAATGGGTTCCACTAGGTGAAGTATCTACATTTCTAAAGGCTATTCAGAGGCCACCTGGCGAATAGCCCTGTCTCCAGAACCTCACCCAGCCCTTTTTGTGTCATCTCATGTCTATGTTCATTGTCTCTCCTTGCCTCATCCCTCAGGATACCAAGATAAACCAACCAAACATTCAAATTATTAACAATCCTTCCTAACGCTAATCAGAAGACCCCTCTCCCTATTTTGTCTGTATCTGGGAACCCATTCAACTGCCTTGGCAGAACCATCAGTGGTCATAAAATCCATTCAGCTAGCCCCATCTCACTCATCCAACACCTGGCTTCTATTGTTAACCCAGACTCTGCCCCCTCTGGAAGCTCATTGGCCACATCTAGGCCTTGCCCATCCTGATGCCACACACCCCTGGGACTCATCATTGGTCCAGGTAATCTATTATTCTCACCTGAGACCAGCCCCCAAGAACTTCCATTGGTCTGCATTGTTTCTCCATGTCTATATCCGTGAGCATGTGGCCTTAGACTGTGGGCCTCTGCCCTGATGCCAACTGGCAGTCCACCCCTAAACCTCTGGGTTTAGGCCATAATCCCTTCTTCATGGACCTCTGCACATCTGGACATGTAGTATCACCCCATAACTTACCCCCTCTATTCCCTCTCAATCACTTCTGCTTCCTTTGTTCTGTATTGTGTGTATGAATGCTTGATTTTGTTTGTATGTTTAATAATCCTTCAGTAAAGAAATCATTATTTTAGCCACCCAGTCTCTGTGTCTGTTCCTGGGTTCTTGGGAATTCTAACTCTGGTATACACAGGTCTGATCCTATAGTTATGCCAATTGCTCATTCATCATTCCTCATCTTTATTAAAGAACAGAGCAATTTGGCTAGCAGCCATGAAAGTCATTTCCGGCTTTGGGATGACCCTATGAATTAATGACCTCCAAAAGAGCCCGTCACTCACAGCCTTGCCTGGATCTTGATTGAGTCGATCCATCTCATGTGTTTTAACAAACTCCTATTTTTGTTGGTTTATTTAATGAGCATAGCATTCAATAGTTGTTGACTTTATTGTTAATTAACTTAACTATAACCTCCTTCTATGAGTAGGTCTTTTGTCTGGGGTCCAATAATAATAAAGCATTCCCACCACATCTGAAGCATAACACATTTTCCACTCTATCCAAAATAGTAATACTTATATCTATGTTTACATTTCTGGTAACGGTCATATATCTTAAAAATACTTATACACTAATTCTTATTTTCTATATTCTTATATAATTCTAAAATAAAAAACAACTTCATTGTCTAATTATCCTTAATACATTCATCTACTCTAATTCTATTGCTTTATGTTATTATAACCATGTATAAATGCAATTTTTCATGTCCCAGTATTTTTCAACATACTCTTTCAAATCCTTCCAATCTTCTAAAAAAGTCTCTGAGTACAGATCCTTCAACTTTCTAGTCCATTTATCCATTTCAGCCATATATAACAGTTTTTTCAACCATTCCCACACCTCTGGTATTTTTTCATTTTTCCAATTTTGTGCATACACCATTCTTGCTGTTGTTATCATATACCATATTATTGTCCTTTTCTTTACATTTATATCTTCTAGTTTAAGTCCAAGCAATAACATTTCAGGCAACTTCTTAAATGTACATTTCAAGATTTTTTCCATTTCTGCATGTATTTTTGACCAATAAATCTTTGCTTTGTCACAAGTCCACCACATATGATAAAAAGAACCTTCTTTCTTTTTACATTTCCAACATTTGTTAGACATATTCTGATTAATATTTGCAATTTTTTTGGTGTCATATACCATCTGTACGTCATTTTAAAACAATTTTCTTTTAAGTTATAACACGTAGATATACTCATAGCATTTTTCCATAAAAATTCCCAAGATTCCATTTCAATGTCTTTGTTAAAGTTTATCGCCCATTTTACCATTTGTTCTTTTACCATTTCATCAGCATTAAACCATTTTAACAAAACTTTATACATTTTAGAGATCATTTTTTTCCCACCTTCCTCCCAAACTTGTTCTATTTCATTATTTTTTCCCCTAAAGCCGTGTTTTTTATCACTTCTATACATGTCATATATTTGTCTATATCTTAGCCAACCATAATCAAAGTCCATCTGATGCTGCTCCTTCAATTTAAACTCTTTACCATGTCTTGTTAATAAGTCTCTATACTTCAGCCAATCTTGTCCTTTGTAACGTGATGCTGGATTTAAAACTTCTGCGGGTACAATCCACATAGGTATCTCTTCTGGAAAAAAGTTTTTATATCTTGTCCACGTATCCATTAGCGTTCTTCTCAAATAATGATGTTTAAACATATTGTCCATTTTTGTTTTACCATAATACAAATACGCATGCCACCCAAATCTACAGTCGTGACCTTCCAGGGACAATAACTTTCTATCTTGTAACATAGTCCATGTCCCTACCCAGGTCAAACATATTGCATCATGGTATAGCCTTAAGTTTGGTAATTGAAACCCTCCTCTATCTTTAGCATCACACATTATTTTCATCTTGATTCTTGGTTTTTTCCCTCCCCACACAAACTTAGACAATTCCTTCTGCCAGCATTTGAATGTTTTTACATCTTTCACAATTGGAATAGTTTGAAACAAAAACATTAATCGTGGTAACACGTTCATCTTAACCACCGCAATTCTACCCAACAATGACAAATTTAATACATTCCACTTTTTAATATCCTGCATAATTTGCAACCATAATTTTTCATAGTTATTTTTATAAAGATAAATGTTTTTCATTGTTAGGTTTACACCTAGATATTTTGTCTTTTTCACCACCTCACATTCTATAAGGTTTTGTAACTCATTTTGTTTGTTATTTGACATATTTTTGCACATCACTTTCGATTTGTTCTTATTTACATAAAATCCTGCTAAGTCACCAAACTCTTTTACTCTCTTTAACAAATATGGTAGTGTAGACAAAGGGTCTTCCACTATGAACGTCACATCATCTGCAAAGGCCCTATATTTAAAAGAAAAACCTTTTATTGTTAAGCCTTTAATATCTTTATCTTCCTTCACATTTAACAGTAGAACTTCTAAAATCCAAATAAATAGCAGCGGCGAAAGTGGGCATCCTTGTCGTGTTCCTTTTTCAACTTTAAAATGGTCCGTCTTTTCAGTATTAATTATTAAAGAGGATTTCTGCTCTTTATATATTGATTTGATGAGGTTAAGCATATATGCACCAATCTCAAGATGTTCTAAAACCTCAAACATAAAATCCCAATTTAAATTATCGAACGCTTTTTCCGCATCCAAAAAGAAAAAACCCACTTCCTTTTCAGGGTGTTTGTCATAGTATTCTATAACATCCACTACTACTCTTAGATTGTCCCTTATTTGTCGATTAGGTAAGAACCCTGCTTGTTCTGTTTGTATAGTTTCTTTGAGGTGCTCTTTTAATCTGTCCGCTATAATCTTAGCAAAAATCTTATAATCATTATTTAGTAAAGAAATTGGTCTATAATTCTTAACATTAGTCAAATCTTGATTTTCTTTCGGGATCAGTGAGATGGTTGCATCTTTCCAGGTTTCTGGGACCTCACCAGTGACTCCTATATCGTTCATCAATAGCAGTAACACCAGTGAAATCGACTCCTGTAACGTTTTATAAAACTTCGCTGTAAATCCATCTGGTCCAGGTGCTTTTCCTAATTTTGTCATTTATTGCATTTTTAATCTCTTGTAATGATACTGGATTGTTGAATAGTTCTTTAATTTTCTCTGTTGGTTTTGGTAACTTTAACGTTTGCAGGTATTCTTTAATCTTTCTTCTGTCTTTGTTTTCCTTCTTAAAAAGTTTTGCATAGTATTTAAAAAATTCTCTTTTTATTCCTTTGTTGTCTATTATCTCAATATTATCTCTTATCACTTTAGTGATAAATTTATTTTCACGTTTTTTCTTTAATTGCCATGCTAAGTATTTTCCGGGTTTGTTTGCACCTTCAAATGCTTTTTGTTGGAGTTTTTTTAAGTTCCAGTACATCTCTTGGTTCAGAATAGCTTTTGCTTGGTCTTGTAGCATCCAGATTTCCTTTTGCAGTTTCTTTTTCCCTGGTTTACTCTTCAGTTCTTCTTCCTTTGTTTTAATGGCTTGTACAATATTTTCATATTGCTCTCTTTTCTTTTTATTGTCTTTAGCATTTAGTGATATCAATAGTCCTCTCATCACTGCTTTATATGCATCCCATACGGTTTGGATTTTTACTTCTTTCTGCATGTTTACTTGGAAGTATAGGTCTGTTTCTTCAAGTAATTTTTTAACTATTTCTTGGTTGTCTAGTAAGTCCTCGTTTATTCTCCATCTCTTTTGTTTTTTTACCTGCCCAGCCATCCATAAACACGGATTATGATCTGAAATTATTCTGGGTAGAATTTCCACTTTTCTTGTCTTGAAGGTTAAGTTAGTAGTCATCCAAATCATGTCAATTCTTGAATGCGAGTCATGTCTATTAGAGTAAAAGGTAAAATCTTTTCCTTGTGGGTTAGCTTTCCTCCAAATATCTTCCAGCTTCTCTTGTTTTATCAGTTCAAAAAAGTTTTTTGGAAGCTTCCCTAATGTCTCATCCTTTCTTTTAGAGCGCCTGTCTAATTTGTTATCTACAGTTCCATTGAAGTCCCCTAACATCATGATTTGATCGTAATTTACATTGTCCAATTCCACTTGTAGTTCTTTAAAAAAAATTTCTTTGGCTCCATTCGGAGCATAAATGTTCACAATCAAAGTTTTCAGTCCTTGTAGTAAAATTTCAATAGCTAAATATCTTCCTTCTTTATCTTTAAATATTACTTTAGGTTCCAAATCTTTTTTGACATATGTTACAACACCATTCTTTTTATTACTTGCTAAAGAATAAAATTCTTCTCCCAATTTTTTCCTTATTAAATATTTGTGGTCTTGTTTTTTAAGATGAGCTTCTTGTATACAAATTATACTACATTTTTGTTTCTCCAACCAATGACCTACCATTCTACGTTTTTGGGGTGAATTTAGTCCATTTACATTCCATGTAAGTATTTTGTAATCCATCTTGATGTATTCTTAAATATCTCCAAGGGCATCTTTATTCTCTCCCAGGAATGCGTACATTTCTGCTGTACTTTTAATCACTACTCTGGTGTTGCCATAGTAAAAGCTTAGTCCTTGAGGTATTTCCCAATGGAATCTAATTTTTTTCTCCTTCAGTTTATCCGTCAGACGCTTGAATTTTTTCCTTTCTTGCAGTATTGCTCTGGGCAATTCTTTCATTACTATAATTTTCTTTCCATCTATTTCAAAAGGATCAGTAAAGCACTTCTTGTAGATTTGTTCTTTTGTCCTTTTCATTGTAAATTGGACAACCACATCTCTTGGTATGTTTTTGTCTCTTGCGTATGTGGAATTGACTCTATAAACAAGATCCATGTGTTCTTTAACGACCTCTTCCTGTTCTTGTAAAAAATCTGCTATTGCTTCTTGCATTCTTGTAAAAATGTCTTCACTCAATTTTTCCTCAATCCCTCTAAATCTCAAATGGTTTTGAATGTCTTTATAATACATCATCTTTTCCATCCTGTCATTCTCTCTCATTGTCTTTTCGGTGCTTTCTTCCAGTTCTTTTACTTTAGTTTCTATGTCTTGTGTTCTTGTGGTTAATCTTTTAAATTCTGCTTTTAAGTCCATAAATTTTTTGTCTGCTTGAGCCACTATATTATTCATTTTAACATTTACCTCTCCTATAGCGTCTAACATTTTTTTTTCCATTGCTTCCATAACAGCTAGTAATTCTTTTTCTTTTTTTGCTGCCATTGTAGGAGAGGACCATGTAGCTGCTCTCGATCTTAGTCCGCGGTCCGTCTTGTCTCTTTAAAAAAGATCGATTTTATTTTGTTTTCCAAATCAAACACCAATTAGTGCATTCAAACAAGCTAATCTTGCCAAGTCAAATTATGTTGGTTTCAGCCTTCTAAGTTATATAGTTTTTGAGATATTGCAGTTTAAAAATTTTATAAATTCAAAATGGCGGGCGCGACTTCTCTATGGTTTGTGTCAAAGGTTATAGTCTTTTTACCTTACTTCTGGCTTGCCGTAGTTTCCTTTTGTCCCTTCCTTTTGCTTCCTTGTCTGCTCTCTGCACGTCACTTCCTGTTGTGATCTTTTTGGTCCGGCAATTTTTAAAGTCCCCTTTACCTTCTTCCGGTTCTTCTCCTTTTCCCTTCTTGTCTGCTCCTCTAGCCGTCACTTCCTGTCTCAGTCCTCACATCTTAGTCTCACGATGCTTGGTTCCCTTCTCCCTCTTTGTCTCGCGATGCTTGGCTCCCCCTCCCGACTCTTCTTAACCGCAGGAATGTTAAACAACTTGTGTTTTTTTTGGCTTTTTAAGTTCAAATTCAGCTTTTTAACGTTTCAAAACTGCACTCATCCAATCTGCAACCGTCTATTGCTTCACCCGATCTGCTTTTCGTCTTTCAAAACGCGGTAATGGTAAGGCAAAAACTTTTTTTCCGTTACCTTTTGTTGTTACTTCGCTTCAGATGTGGTCCCAACGTTTAAACTTTGTCTTCTTTGTTAAGGAATCAGGGGAATTGGAGGTTTTATGCTGAATTGATCAGCTCAGCTCGGCTCCTTAGAGATACTTGCAAGAATCTTCTTCGGCTGCAGTGCTCAAGGTGTCGGAAAAGTCTCCTCCGAGACTTTCCCTTCACCGAGCTTGCTCAAACCTGGATTATATTGCTTGCTAGTCCTCACACTACCTGTGTGAGGTTGCGTCAGGTGGATTAATCCACCCAAGCTGTCAAGAAGAGCCGCTGTCCGCCTTGCGCATTTGCAAAGCATGTCAGACCTCCATTCCTCCGACCGGAAACACCGCTTCTCCTAAAATCTTTCTTTTAAAAAGAAAAAGGAGTATGAGGGGAATTAACCCTATGGTTGTGGCCTCCCTTCATACGAGGCTTCTTCTGATGGGCTTTTCTTCAGTTGGGTTTATGGTTGCTAACTCTAGCCTGGGAAATTCCAGGAGATTGGGGGGGGTGCTATAGAGGGCAGAAGTTAGGGAGGGATTTCATCTGTTTTCTATGGTTTACCATAGGCAGGGACGGTGGCATGGTATAGCCCAGTCTCATCAGATCTCGGAAGCTAAGCCAGGACAGTTTGTGGAAGGGAGACAATCAAGGAAGACTATGCAGAGGAAGACCATGGCAAACCGTCTCTGCTTCTCACTTGCCTTGAAAGACCCCCTTCTGGGGTCTCCAGAAGTCAGCTGCAACTTGACAGCACTTTATATACACACATATACCATTTGTCCTCTGAGTTTACCATGTTCTTCAAGGGAACTGATTTCTGTAGTCTGGAGATCATTTGTAATTCCAGGAGAACTCCAGACCCCAGGTCACATCCCTACAGAGCCCCCTGCTTCCAAAGCTCCAAGAATTTCCCAACCTGGAGTTGGCCACCCTATCTGTCTGTAAGGCACACTTCTGGTATTGGAGCATCAAGAGACTCTTGTGCAGCTCAGTTTTTTAAAGTGGCTCTTCACCTGATAACACCTAAGTCCGAGCGTGCTGGTGATGAAAATTTGACCCTCACTGGTGATGTTTTTGCAAGGTTCTTTGCTGAGAAAATCTTCCTCATCTGTTCTGACTTGGAAGCCAAGTTGAGAACAGACCTAGTTCCTGAGGTGTCAGAAGCACCTGCTTGACCTTTTGTGGTGGATCGTTTCAGGCAGATCCTGCCTATGGATGCTGACAGGGTCCTTGGATGTGTGAGGAGCACCACTTGTGCTCTACCTGGACTTTTAAATCTTGCTGGGAGAGAGTTTTGGAGCCATTAGTGAAAACTGTATGTTTCTGCCTGATTGATGGGCTCTCCCTAGGCCTGTGAAGGAGGTTGTTTTGAGACCTCTGCTAAAAAAAAACACCCCTTGATTGGCTATAGATGAGGTGGCCAGTTACAGGCCAATCTCCAATTTACCTTTTCTAGGGAAGGTGATAAGAGTGTGGGGTGGCAGAACAGTTCCAGGATTTCCTGGATGAGCACATCTACTCTTGTCTTGACCCATTTCAGTCTGGTTTCAGGCTTGGGTTTGAAGAAGAAGAAGAAGAAGAGATTGAATTTATACCCCGCCCTCCACTCCCCAAGGGAGTCTCAGAGCGGCTTACACTCCTTTCCCTTCCCCTCCCCACAACAGACACCCTGTGAGGTAGGTGGGGCTGAGAGAGCTCTTTCCCAAGCTGTCCTTGAGGGAACAGCTGGTACAGAGCTATGGCTTGCCCAAGGTCATCCAGCCAGGTGCAAGTGGAGGAGTGGGGAATCAAACCCGGTTCTCCCAGATTAGAGTCCGTGCACTTAACCACTACACCAAACTGGTTTGGTACTGAGATGACTTCAGGTGCATTAGTGGACGACCTTTGTTTAATGGTGGAGAAGGGATGATCTTCCCTATTGATACTGTTGGGCCTTTCAGCCACCTTTGACCCAGCTGATCACTCCATTTTATCATGTGGCGTGTCACAGGGTTCTATTCTTTCACCGATGCTCTTTAATGAGGCTGCTGAACAAGACTGGCTGGACATTTGGGTTGGGTGTCAGCAATATGCAGATGACACCCTGCTCTATATTCCATTATCCAAGCCTCCAGAATGCGTCTCTCTTGGTTCTGAACTGGTGCTCTGAGACTGTAGTCAAGGGACTAAGACAGAACGAGCTGGATCTGAATCTGTACAAGACCGAGGTCATGCTAGTTGGGAAGACTGATATTCCAAAGGAACCAAATCCATTTGTCCTCAATGGAGTAATGTTGGCTTTTTCAGGGCAGGTTAAGAGCTTGAGGGCCCTGCCTTGCTGTCTGAAAATCAGGCTGGCCTGCGTGGTAAGAAATTTTTAAAATATAGAAGATTTGTGTTTGAAAATGAATTATATAGTTTATAAAATCCATGTGCCTGTCTCTGCCTTTGCTAGCAAAACAGCAAGCAGCCTGGCAGCTGAACCAAACACCCATGAGCCTTTGCAAATCCTTTGTTTCAAGCAGGTATCCCAGTGCAAGCAGGTAGGCCACACATTCCATTCCCAGGAAAATTAAATTACCACAGGTGTGAGGAACTCTAAAGCCATAAAATGTATGTGACAGGAAAGACCATTTGGGCAGCAATAGACTTCAGTCTGTAAAGCAAACTGACTCCTGAGATAACAGGGATTCATGCTTACGCTTCCATCTCAAAGATAACATCAAATAATGGTTCATCTTCAGTGTTGGGAGCACCAGAAAAAACAACAACAATGACTTAGGCATCCTCAAAGGACTGGTCTGGCCCTGTAAACAAAATGTAGCTTTTGGAATGTGAGAAGCAAGGACACAATCTCCTGTCACTGATCCCAACATCAAACGTCTACTGATATCAATTTACAAATGTAATTTAATTATTAGGACCCTTTGATCTATTTGTATAAATGCTGGTCAGTTTCAGCAGACCTTCGCTGACTGGTGTGGAATCAGAAGAGATCTGTCTCTTCAGAGACGATAAGGTCAGCCCGGAAAGCTCCCTGTTTGCACGCTTGGGGAAAACTCTGCATCGGCGCACTTTATATGCTTTCTTTACAGGAAATAGAGCTGTATTGTTTTGACAATCCACCCAGCGTCTTGCAGGCTGGTTGTCTAGTTTTAACATTTACTAATCCTTAATAAATGTAATTCTCATTTTTAGAGAGACCTTGTCAGGGGTCATTTCGTAGAAAAAGAGGTGCAGGAGCTCATTAGCATAACTCATTAGCATAACTCATTTGCATATGCCACCCCCCCTAACATACCGGAAGTGTGTCAGAAGGCAACACCCACCCCTCAGGCTCCCCTCCACAGGTGAGTGAAACTGACCTGCTCTTCCTCCGTTCCCTTCCCCATCCAATACTTTGTGCAATAAAAATAAGCGTAAAGAACACACCCTCATTCTCTTCCTGCTCCCTTGAAACCACCAGGTTTCAAGTAGACTTGAGATACCCAGGACATGTGCACCACCCATCCCTTCCCCTTCCCCTCCCCACAACAAGACACCCTGTGCGGTAGGTGGGGCTGAGAGAGGTCTTTTGAGAACTGCTCATGAGAGAACAGCTCTGAGAGAACTTGTGACTGGCCCAAGGTCACACCAGCAGCTGCATGTGGAGGAGTGGGGAATCAAACCCGGTTCTCCCAGATTAGAGTCCAACTCCTGACCACTACACCAAACTGATGGGGTGGAAGCTGCTGAAGGGTTGGTGAAATTTCTCCAGTACTTATGTGCCAAGTGCCCAGATAAAAAATGGTATACTTAGAAAATTTATATGCCACCTTGAGCAAGTCTCTGGAAAAACAGCACACAGTCATAAAAGGAACAATGATAAAATTATCAATATTAAAACAAAACATTAAAAACAATAGAGACCCTAGCAGGGCTTTCCCCGGGGCGCTGCGCCTCTGCACTGCTCGGGGAAGCCGAGGAGGGGGCGGGGCTTGGTCATGTGCCCGCTCCCTGGGCTCCTCACTCCCGGAGCTGCGCTCCTGTGCGCTCCCGCTCCAACAGACCCCTGGACCTTGTTGGTGTGTCTCTGCCAGCACTTAGTGGTTTCCAACCTTACACTTTCTGCCTGTGGTAAGAAGGCAACACCAACGGGTACACAAACGTGGGAGAGTGTGGGTAGCAAGGGTGACACGCATTCACAGACATGTGCAGCCACATATTTGAGCCTGTTCGCAGGGAGGGCGGGATATAAATTTGAAAAATAAATAAAATAAATAAATATTCTCTCCACAGCCTGGTGGCCAGCAGCCCCTTCTTATCAGCTGCACCTGATTCTCCAACTTTATTATTACTGTAGACTCAGCTGATTTGGCCACACTGATCCATGCTTCTGTAACCTCACTGCTGGATTACTGCAACACATTCTATGTGGGGTGGCCCTTGAAGACAACCTGGAAACTATAACTGCTCCAAAATGTGGCAGCTTGATTATTGTCAGGGGTTAGCTGCCAGCAACATATGTTGCTCACTTTGAAGCAGACACATTGGCTGCCAGTCTAGTTCCAAGTTCAGTTCAAGGTGCCGATTATGACCTTGAAAGCCCACTTGTTTGAAGGACCATCTCCTTCCATCTGTCCCTATGTGCCAAATACAGTGGTCAAGCAGCTACCTGTTAGCTATCTCAGCCCTTAGGGTGGCCCGTCTGGCATCGACCAGAGTCTGGGCCTTTTCCATTGAAGCTCCACTTCTGTGGAATGGGTTCCGTGGCATGCGGAGGGCCCCCTTTCTGGAAATCTTCAGGAGATGCCACCGGGCCTTCCTGTTTGCCAAGGCTTTTGGGGGTAGGCATCTTTTTAAAAGGGCGGCAGAGATTTGGGGTTTGTTATTTTATCTTTGGTTTTAGCTGGGGATGTTTTTAACTATTATTTTAAGCAGCCTTGAACCACAAAAAAGGGCAAGATATAGGAAAGCCAGGATATAAATGTTTTAATAAATAAATATAAATAAAAGTACTTCAAGGCTGTAAACTGGATTCCTTACTCACCCGTAACATTCTTTTGTTCCTTAAATTCAACCGCTAACCCCTCCACTTTCAGTGTGATTGATCAGTGTAAACACACAGCTGTCTAATTCGGTTCTTATAGCCAGAAAGATTTTAGTAATAATTGAAAAATAAATCTTTCCTTGATTTTCTTCTCAAATGAACTGCATCAGCATGCACTGGGCCAAATCTCTGTGTCGGTGTATGTTTGTGGAGAGGAATCCATACGGGAATTGTAAAGCAGCAAGCAATAATTTCGCTAAAGTTAACATTTTTATTGCAGCCATGCGGCCATAGCAAGTTAATTGCTGTTTAATCCAAGATTCTAATTATTTTTTTTCCCTGGAACAATCACTGTGGGACTTACAAAAAAATACAGGAGAAAAGCCAGCTTTGCAATTTTGGCTAGATTATAGTGAGGGGATCCTCAGCTATAATTTAGCTCTTCTCACTTCTCTACTGTGGATTCAACATTTTGTTTCAATTTCACTGTTGGAATCTCACTGAATTCTGTACAAAGATTGCTATACTCTCTAAATATTGTATTATTTCAAAAATGTATGAAATATTTGCAATAACATACGGTCACCGTTTAGAGGCCTTGAGGCCTCTGTCATTCCTCTCTGAGGCAGTAGCTAAGAGAAATTCGTCATTTTCATAGGCAGCCACTATCTCCAGAAATGCCTTCTCCGAGATACTACTAGAATCCCAAGGGCTGGTGTTTCTGCTTTCTTTGGAGAGTAACTTAAGGAGGAGGAAAGGTACATATTAAGCAGTAAACCTGACAGAAAAACCCTGTTGATGTCGACTGGTACCCCAGTTACAGTAAACACTATTACAGCTGAGGGGTGCAACATATTATTTCTTTTTTCACAGAAGTAGACATCCAGATACATTAATTTCCCCCCAGAAATATTGGCGAGCCACCAGTGCAATTTTATGTGTTATTCTCAAAAGAAGTGTGAAGTGCTGCTTTCATAGCCAGACAGAGGCTATAGATAAAACGAGGACTGCCAGCCTCCACGTGGGGCTTGGGCATCTCCAGGAATTGCAGCCGAACTCCACCATCTCTGGGCCCCTTCCCCAAATAAAAGAAGGTATTTTTCTACAGAATCACAACTGTGATTGTAAATATTTTCAGCACGGCTGTATTGTTTGGACTTCCAAGCACCAGGTGGGGCCTGGAGATCTCCCAGAGTTACAACTGACCTTCTTGCTTACAGACTATAGAGATCAGATCCCCTGGAGAAAATGGCTGCTTTGGAAGATACACTCTATGGCATTTGGGTAACAAAAATCAGGAACATGCATACTGGGGATACACATCTGGGTAGCAATGTGTATAAACAAGATTTTGGGATACAGGTAGACCATAAGTTAAATATGAGCAGCCAGTGTGATGCAGCGACAAAAAAAGGGCTAATGCAACCTTGGGTTGTATCAACAGAGGCACAACATCCAAATCATAAGATGTCCTAGTCTCACTGTGCACTGCATCGGTCAGGCCACACCTGGCGTATTGTGTGCAGAGGCCTCCCTTCAAAAAGGATGTGGACAGAATGGAGTGGGTGCAGAGGAGAGCAACGAAGATGATCGGGGGCCTGGAGACCAAGCCCTAGGAGGAAAGGCTGAGGGACTTGGGAATGTTCAGTCTAGAGAAGGGGAGGTTGAGGACGGACACGATTGCTCTCTTGTAGTATTTGAAGAGCTATCATTTGCAGGAGGGCAAGTAGCTGGTCCTGTTGGCAGCAGAGGAAAGGACTTGCAATAATGGGTTTAAATTCAGGGCAGGAAGGTTTTTTTTTCAGTCGCACAGTTGAGTCTGAGTCTTTGCGATCCCATGGACCACATCGCTCCAGGCCCTCCTGTCTTCTGCTGTGCTCCAGAGTTTGCTTAATTTCATGTTTGTTGCATCAATAACACATCTCATCCTTTGCCGTCCCCTTCTTCTTTGACCTCCAGTCTTCCCTGTTGGAGAAATGAGTATGTAACACAAGGCCTGAGAATTTTAGTCATTATAGGGTTAACCTATGCAACTTGTTTGTTTACCTTTGTTAGCCTGGAAGTGATACCTGGCAGCTGGCCAATTAACACTAAGTCCGGGAAACCTAAAGGTGTACTATTGTGCTAATTGGTTACTGATATCAGGTGTTTCCTTTCAGGGGTCAAGAAGAAGGAGAGATCCTCCATTGTAATCTCTCTCACTCGCTAGTAGGATGTCTTAGCGTGCAGACGCAGCAGAATGCTGCTTAGTAAGCATGTTTTGTTTATTTGTAGCTACTCCCGTTTCCCTTTTTCCTTTAGTAATAAAGTTCTTTTAAACTAAAAGAAGCAATCTCTTCTTTCCAGAAAAGCAAGATCCATTACCCTGAATATTCTAGATTATTGGGCAAAAGTCCTAACATTCCCCAGCATCAGGGTCTTCTCCAGTGAGTGCTCCCTTCTCATTTGATGGTCAAAGTATTTGAGCTTCAGCGTCAGGATCTGCCTTCCAGGGAACAGTCAGGGTTGATTTCTTTTAGGATTGACTGATTTGATCTCCTTGCAGTCCAAGGGACTCTCAGGAGTCTTCTCCGGCACCCTAATTCAAAAGAATCTATTCTTCAGTGCTCGGCCTTCCTTATAGTCCAACTCTCACAGCCATACATTACAACTGGGAATACCATTGCTTTGACCATATGGACTTTTGTTGTTGGTGATGTCTCTACTTTTTATTATGCTGTCTGGGTTTGCCATCCTTTCCTCCCAAGGAGCAGGCGTCTTTTAATTTCATGGCTGCAGTCACTGTGTGCAGTGATCTTGGATCCCAGGAACATGAAGTCTGTCACTGCTTCCACGACTTCCCCTTCTATTTGCCAAGGAGTGATGGGGCCGGATGCCATGATCTTAGTTTTTTTGATGTTGAGTTTCAAGCAAATTTTTGCGCTTTCCTCCTTCACCTTCCACAAGAGGCTCTGGAGGTCCTCTTCACTTTCTGCCATTACAGTGGTATCATCTGCATATCTGAGGTTGTTGATGTTTTTCCCAGCAGTCTTAATTCCGGCTTGTGATTCATTCAGGCCGGCATTTTGTATGATGTGCTTTGCATATAAATTAAATAAGTAGGGTGACAACATACATCCTAGTTGTACTCCTTTTACTATGCTAAACCAATCAGTTGTTCCATATCCGGTTCTAACTGTTGTTTCTTGACCCTTATACAGGTTTCTCAGGAGACACGTGAGGTGGTCTGGTACTCCCATCTCTTTAAGGACTTGCCATTGTTTGTTGTGATCCACACAATCAAAGGCTTTAGCATAGTCGGGTGGGAAGGTACCAGCTGGATATTAGGGAAAACTTTTTGGCAGTAAGAGTTGTGCAACAGTGGAGTCAGCTGCCTGGGGAGGTGGTGAGCTCCCCTTCTCTGGCAGTCTACAAGCAGCGGCTAGACAAATACTTGTCAGGGATGCTCTAGGCTGATCCTGCATTGAGCAGGGGGTTGGACTAGATGGCCTGTAGGGCTCCTTCCAGCTCTGTGATTTTGGATTCTAAGATTCTATTCTTATAATCTCATCCCTCCTGAGCTCCTTTCCTTCCCTAATCTCCTTAAGACTCCACCCCCCAAATCTCCAGGAATTTCCCAACCCACAGTTGGCGACACTATTAAGGAGCCCCTCTTTGAGTGGGAGCAGATAGCAATTATTTTGAAACATAACTTCCTTTTTGTAACAGCAAAGTTCAATGTAAACTTAGGTTTTCTTTAAAAAAAACCCTCCATGATCACAGCTGACCGCCACTGCTAAGCATGTGTTTAGCCAAGGGTCCCTCTACCTTCCTGTAGGCCACATTTTAGCATAATTTTTTTTCTGTCAAAACAAAAGTGTGACATCTTTTTTTTAATGCAGATCTTACAGCGATTATTGCTGCTGTCAGTACCGCAGAGATGGATTGCTGTAATGTGACAATGAACTACAGCTTCAAGTCACTCCAGAATGTGCAGATACTTCAAAACTAATCCGCCCACTTATCAGGTGATATGGGTAAAATTGTATACCTGTGCAAATGAGATAGACAGGTACGCTAAATCACATGGAAGATTATTTCTGAAGTTCATATTCATCTTGATTGAGCTCTTTTAACTGCCAAAAATACTTACCAAGATTGGGGAGAAAACATGTCATTGCTGATGGAATTTTCTAATAATCACATTTGAGTAGCTCTGAGAAAAATAATGGCCACCACTTATTTTGCTGCCCTGTTAAATGTCAAAATGTAGGATTGTTTTTTTCAGATGATAACTATATCCAGCCACTGCATCCACACAAAGTTGGAGTCTTCCAAGAGGGCATATTGGTCTCACACAGTTTTTGTGATGCACCCCCATGTACACGGTCACCAAAGTGTCACATTTCCATATATGAAAACTTCACGCACATGAAAAAATCAACACATTGCCTAATTCACACAAAATGACGATGTATATTGGGTGGATAGTGGGCCTTCTGTTTTCCCTAGAGCAATAATGTTAGCAACCCTGGACAGTAATAGTAAGAGGGGATAGAGCAAAATTGTCTGCCTTTTTTTTAAGGACTAGGTGGCTCAATGATATACTGATGGTTCAGAATAGACAAAATGACTTGGGACTGAAGGATCTGAAGGATCATCTTCTCCCATAAGTTCCTGCCTAGGAATTAAGGTCACAGGGAGGGCTCCCTCTAGCTGTCCCGTCAATCAAAGAAGCTCATCTGGTGAATGCACAAGAGAAGGCCTTTTCAGTGGTGGCCCCACAATTATGGAACAACCTATCCAGGGAGGTGTGCCTAGCCCCCGACTTTCAATCCTTAGGAGGGAGCCGGAGACAGTTTTATTTAGGACCACATTTGGTTAAGTTTACTTACAGTCCCAAGTTGTGATTTTAAAATTTGGTTTTATGATTTAAATATATTTTATTATATGTTTTATCTATGCTGTAACCCACCTTGAGCTCTATAAGGAAGAAAGGCAGCTAATAAATATTTTAAATATTTATTGGAGAGCCAGTTTGGTGTAGTGGTTAAGTGCGCGGACTCTAATCTGGGAGAACCGGGTTTGATTCCCCACTCCTCCACTTGCACCTGGCTGGATGACCTTGGGCAAGCCATAGCTCTGTACCAGCTCTTCCCTCAAGGACAGCTTGGGAAAGAGCTCTCTCAGCCCCACCTACCTCACAGGGTGTCTGTTGTGGGGAGGGGAGGGGAAAGGAGTTTGTAAGCCGCTCTGAGACTCTTAAGTGAGTGAAGGACGGGATATAAATCCAATCTCTTCTTCTTCTTCTTCTTCTTCTTCTTAAATGCATTAATAAATAGCAGGTCACTCAACACTGGGTCTCTGTTTGAGTTAAGATGGGGAATTTAGCTAAGAGGCCATTTCTTAATGGGTGCACAAGCTAGGGATTGTCCTCCAACTATACTAGAACACTCTCAGAGCAGCACAGATGACCAACAGGAAATATATTTTATTCAATTTATTAGGAAAACACCCCTAATACATTCAGTTTAATTTAATACAAATATCACACACACACACACACACACACACACATGAGCAAAGAAAGAAAAGGTTGAAGTGATCTCAAGAGATCAGAAACAAAGAAGCATGAAGCATTGATGGGGTTATAGCTACCTTTCCAGATGTGCAGATGTCCATGGAGAAGGGATTATGGCCCAAACAGAGTTGGGGGGGGGGTGCCCTGCAAGTTGGCATCCTGGGGCAGAAACACAGTTTGAGGCCATGTGCTTTTGAGGCTATAGATACTGGAAAAACAATCCAGACCATTGGGAGACCTTGAGGGGCTTGTCTCAGGTGAAGACAAAAGTTTACTTGGACCAATAAGAGGTCCCAGGGGGTGTGACACCAGGAGGAGTGAAACCTAGGTTTGACCAATGAAGTTTCAGAGGGCAGAGTCTGGATTCACAATAGTGTTGATAGGATTAGCCAGGTGCTGGATGGCTCTACTGGAGCTGGTTGAATGGGTTTGATGACCACTGATGGTCCTGCCAAGGTAGGTTGAACAGGTTCCCAGCTTTAGACAAAAGATGGGAAATGGGTCCCTGATAGATGCTAGGGAGGATCGCTAAACATTTGAATGTTTTATTGATTATTTCAATATCCTGAGGGATGGAGCAGGAAGGGCAGTTGTGGAGGCAAATGACTTCCTTGGAGACATAGGAATCATCACACAAAAAGGGCTAGGTGAAGCTTTGGAGACAGACAGGTTAGGTGGCCACTGAATAGCTTTTAGAAATGCAGATCCTGTACCTGGAGGAACTTGGCATTGTTTCATATGCATACCTTGCTGGTGGAAGGGGAGACTGGAGGTTGTCTTGGAGGGCTGCCTTGCGCAAAACCTAAAATTGAAACCCTTTTGTAGAGCTGTAGCTAGCTCTGTGTTTCAGAACCAAGAGTGTCTTCCTTGGCCTAAGTCTGTGGGTCTCTGGTTCAGGTTAGAAGTGGGGTGCCCCTGCTGCTGAGACTACCCTAGAGTAAGGCAGTGCCTCTGGGTAACACATATGTGCATACTGTTGGAAATGTATGAGTTGCAGGCTCTAAGATTCCAGTCATTATAGGGTTAACTTGTTTACCTTCTGTACCATTGTTTAGACTGACCGGGAAGGAAACCTGGCAGACAGCCAATGCAAGAATAGCCTGCGAAAGTAAATGGTCTTGATTGGTTAATGTATTCAGGTGATTTCCTTCTAGATGTGAGACTTCTGATTAGATCAGAAGCGGAGCTAACTTCCCATCCCCGGCCCTGTGTGTGTAATCTACATGCATTCCCACACAAAAGACACCTGGAAGAGCGGAGGCCCAAGGTTACAAGTGCAGCAACAGAGATAACATGAGTCTAGCAAAATATCTGAGCTCATTCTGAGGAAGGAGGGGTGAGGGGGGGGGGAACCGCCAGAAAGGAAGCTGATGCCGATCTCCCGCCGGGACCTGCAAAAGGGACTGCAAAAGGGAAGCAAAACATGACAGGGAACCTGACACTAGGGGTCAAGAAGGAGGAGGATTCTCCAGTGTTGAGTGACCATCATGTGTTTGTAGCAGTAGCATGCAAAGATGTAGCTCTAGATATCTCTTGTTACTTTGTAGGTTTCCTGTGTACCCTATCCCTTAGAAATAAAGATTTTAAACAGAAAGAAATGTCCAGTGAAGCAAAGATCCATTGCAAACTCTGAGCATTTAAGTATTTTTGACTATTTTCCCCAACACATACAGGCAGCAACTAAAAAAAAAAAAAAAAAACAGTGGTGGAAATGGATCTGCAAGTTCAGATGTCCCTTTTGGGTTCCTTTTGCTACAGGAGCGTCCAGATGTTGAAAAACCTGGAGGGAACCCCAAACATCCTGTTCATACCGGACTTTCCCTGGTATCTGTTTATTCCGCTTCCATTGTGGAACAGCGTGGACTGCCAGCAACTGTGCCATGGGAGGCAGATGTCCTTGTCTGGAGAAGGCCATTTATTCCACTCAGGTAACACCACTGTAGCACCACAAACTGCCCATGTGACCGCAGCCCAAGAATGGAAGGGTTAACATATTAAACTATATGCGTGGGACTAACCATGCCAAAGACAGCCTATGTGGGGCAGTGGTTGGTGTAGCGGTTGAAGTCTCAGACTCGGATCTGAGAGATCCAAGTCCATGTCTCCACTCTGCCGCGGAAGCTGGCTGGGTGATCTCAGGCCAGTCACACACCCTCAGCCTGATCTACCTCACAGGGTTGTTGAGAGATAAAACAGAGCAGAGGGGAACGATGATAAATTCGCATTGGGGAGAAAGATAGGGCATAAATGAAGTAAATAAATAAGATAAATAACCATGGAGATATTGGCAGCACACCATATCCTGAGGGGGGAAAAGAGTGAAAACAATAATGGTCCTCTATATACCTCAGTCTAAGAGCCACGGGCCACAGCTTATACAGGCACAATTCTAGGTTCTGGTATTCTCCTAAGTAATGCAATGACATCAGACAGCAACACTCTAACATTCGGGAGGGACTCTATAGTTACCATAGAGTTTTTGCCTTGAATGCTAGAGCATTGCCGTGTGACAGCCCTAGCATGATGATGCCACTACTGGCGAAAAATTCCAATGAGGAGCCGGGAACCCCCCGCCATAGGTAAGAAGAGACCTGGCAACCCTATGATGAAGATTTCTAAAGAAGTTGCTCCCCTCAACTCCTCAGGGACCCTTTCCACAGAGTGGCTTCTACCATAGAGTTTTTGCCCCCAAAACCAGAGCATTCCTGTGACACCGGCAATGTGATGATGTGACTTCTGGCTTGCACTGGAAGTGAAGTTGCTGTGATGCCCATGATGCTGCTGAGACCCCAGGGTAGCCCCTCCACTGCCGGTATGTCCCCCCCATGTCCCCCCAATTGCCAGGGGCTCCCTGGCAACCCTAGAAAAGACATGGACTCTGGTTGATGCCAGGTGCAGCTGCTGGTGTGACCTTGGGTCAGTCATAAGTTCTTTCAGAGCTTTTCTCTCAAGGGCAGTTCTCGAGAGAGCTCTCTCAACCCCACCTACCTCACAGGGTGTCTGTTGTGGGGAGGGGAAGGGAAAGGGATTGTAAGCTGCTCTGAGACTCCTTCAAGTAGTGAAGGGCAGGGTATAAATCCAATCTCTTCTTCTTCTTCCACTTAACACATGTATCAAGTGTATGCTGTAGCAGTTAGGATATCAGATCAGGATCAAGGAGACCCAGATTCAAATCCCTCTCTGCCATGGATGTTTGCTGGGTGACCTTGGACCAGTCACCTTCTCTCATCCTAACCAACCTCACAAGGTTGTTGTGAGAACAGAATGGAGAGGACAATGAAGTAAGCATTTTGGGTCCCCACTGGGGAGGAAGGCAAGACATAAATGTAGGAGGTTCCTCTGCTATTTGCAATAGAAAGTACACTTTACTTTCTAGAAACCAGGGAGGTGCAGGCAGCAGAGACAGTTGAAAACATGTCCTCCTTTACAAAACAATGGGGGCTTAGGGACAGCCCTCAGCTATCAGAGCCAGTGAGCTAAATGGCTACAGTAGCTCTGTTCACATGTTACAGTGAACATATATACAGCCTACATGCATATGTGTACACCTTTTTGTAAGAAAGAGCCAATGCATGCTGACAAACCAGTACCTGGATAAATGTAAGGTTTAAATCACATGTTCAACTGTACATGAATTGAATGTAACATGAGAATTACTTGAGAGCCAGTTTGGTGTAGTGGTTAGGAGCGTGGACTCTAATCTGGGAGAACTGGGTTTGATTTCCCACTCCTCCACATGCTGCTGCTGGTGTGACCTTGGGTCAGTCGTAAGTTCTTTCAGAGCTGTTTTCTCAAGGGCAGTTCTCCAGGGAGCTCTCTCAGCCCCACCTATCTCATAGGTTGTCTGTTGTGGGGAAGGGAAGGGAAAGGGATTGTAAGCTGCTCTGAGACTCCTTCAGGTAGTGAAGGGCAGGATATAAATCCAACCTCCTCTTCTTCTTCTTCCACTTAACACATGTATCAAGTGTACACTGTCCACTGATGGTAAGTGCATTGCCTTTAGCTTACGAACACCATAGTAGGATCTAGGAGACCGATGCTTGAGTCTCCGCTCTGCCATGGAAGCTGGCTGTGTGGCCTTGGGGAGGGCGATCTGGGGAGAAAGGTGGGGCACAATGTTTCCTAGCAGTTTAATGTTGGCTACAGTTGGGGGGGGGGGGCAATCGCAGCTGTTTCATCAGGTATCGCTGCCATTCCTTTGGCAGGATGCCGAACTGTTCATTTAGTATTCAAACGACTGTTAAATGTAGCAGACACAGAAAGCTATTGGATTAATGAGCAGAGAGGGCAGGGGTGGTCCCCTAGTGTTTGGCCATGGTCACACAGCACCCGACTCATGGATAAAAATCCTGCTGGGATTTTATCCGATTTGTTTTCTTCTGGGTTACCCTGGAGGCGGTGGGAGGGGGGGAGGCACCCTTCCTGCTCACAGGAGAGCGATCTACACCCCCCTCCACCACCAGCCGCCGCTTCCGCCACTGCTGCAGCCAGCCACCGCCGGACCCATCCTGGCTGCCTGGCTCGCCCCACACTCTGCTCCAGGCCCCGAGCCCTGCTGGTCGTTGCCTAGTAATTTTTTGGGTTAGAGAATGTGGGGTTGGGGGGCGAGGCGGTGGTGCCCGGTGGGGTTTGGGGCCAGGAACGGAGCGCGGGGCATTTTTCCCCCTGTTTTTGCACTTGGGCCCTTGAGTGCCCAAGCGCACAAGTGCAAGAACGGGGGAAAAAACCCAGGGAGGGACTATCTGAACAGCCTTCTCTTGCAATCATGGCGAGAGAGGGCTGTTCAGATTGGCTCAATCGCGGATTCCTTGCACTAGCACCTGGAAAAGACTTGTTTTTCCAGGGGTCCTTAAACGTGGGAGAAAAGTGGAAGGGTTGCGTGAGTGAGCAAGCTTCAGAGCGGGATCCGTATGAACAGAAGATTAAAAAGCGAGAGGAAACAGCACTAATTCCTGTGGTAAAGCCCCTTTGTGTAAGCAAGTGTAAGATTTCAGATGTTTCTGTAAACTGACTTTTCTCAGGTTTGTAGAAACATCCCCCCAGTTTGTCCTTGGCCCTGTTGTCTAGACTTCTTTGATCCCCACTGTATGGCCCAGTTCAGAAAAAGAATTAACAAAATGATATCATTTAACTGTGTATCATTTAACTATATATACTGTGAGTATTTCCCTTTCCCATAACTAATTTATTTTAGGCCTTTGGTGTATGCATGTGGTTATGTTGGTGGGTTGTCCTTCACATGTAAACCTCAGCTTCCCCCCTGCAGCTCTTCCCTAGGGTTGCCAGGGGTCCACACTGGGGACAGGGGACCCTACCCCACCCACAGGCCCCTCCTCTGCGACTGATCAGCTGGCTGGGGGGAGGGGACTTAGGGAAGCTGGGAAGGCCTAGCTGGCATCTTGGCAATGTTTGCCGGTGACAATATAGCCAGTGCACTCTGGAAGTTGCCAGTAACGTGAGATACACTGGTATTTGGGCAAAAAAATTATGGTAAAAATGGCCTCAACCGTAGAGGCTTTGCCCAAATAACAGAGTGTTCCTGCATTGCCAGCAACCACGTGGCATCACTTCCAGCACATGCTGAGATGCTGGGCGACAAGCCAGCAGCACCAAAGGTGAGCTACACAGTCGTGAGGTCAATAAACAAAAAGAACTGGGTACCAGCACTGTATATAAAATCCAAATATCCTTATTATTTTAAGCAAGTTAATGCACACTGTAAATAATACTGTATGCACATAAGGACTGTACTATACAGATTAAAAAAAGCAAAACAAAATATCTTCTTCAAAGAATGTACAGGAATTGTTCCTAGTTGTGTGACTTGGAACTACTGTACTCGCACTTCTGTATATCCTTTGAAGAAGGTATTTTATCTGTATGGTACAGTCCTTATGTGCAGTGTTATTTACAGTGTGCATTAACTTGCTTAAAATAATAAGACTATTTGGGTTTTATATGCAGTGTTTAGAGATGCAGGGCTAGGCCTCTCCGCTCCCAGTAAATTTCCTCCCACCCACTGCTGGTTGCCAGTGGGTACCTAGGTTGCCAGTGGGTGGCATCCCTGCTTTTCCCCAACATACCAATAGAATTTGTTCAAGACAAGTGACATAGAAACCTTCAGGACAAGTGGCACCTTTAAGACCAAGAAAGTTTTATTCTGGGTATAAGCTTTCATGTGCATGCCCACTTTGTACCCAGAATTAACCTTGGTTGGTCTTGAAGGTGCCCCACTGGACTCAAACTTTGTTCTGTTGCTTCAGACCAACACGGCTACCCTCCTGAAGAAACTTTCAGCATTTTAACTGCTTAAAATATTAGTCGTGGCCTATTCAATTTGTGTAACCTGCTAAGCAAAACACAGAGAGAATATAATGCCTGGTGCCAGGTGTTCATTCTCTGAAATTTGGCTTTTCCAGGTGGGAAAAAAACAGGAGATACATCATCTTCTAATGGGCCTCCACAGGTGAATACCAGCCTGTTTGTCTTCTTGGGTCACAAATAGTGTAGATCCGATTTTAGTGTATTATTGGTTTGTGTTGTTCCCTCGAAGAAGTAGTTAATTTGTTATCTGGCTCACTTCATCCTAACAGTATTCTGTTATGTTCTCAACAAATGTCAAAAACTGGGGGGGGGGGGGGGGGGATATAGCTATCTACTGCACCTGGCATTTAAAAAAATCTTTTCTCTCTTCCGTACTAATGAGATTTTTACACTCGACAACCTATGTCCAGAGTCCCTTGAAAGTAAATATCAAGGATAAGCTTGTTTGCTCGAATAGCTATTCTTGATGCAGCATTTCCCCACGCTAATGGCTGCCCAAGTTACTGTTGACTTTAAAATGTCCTTTCTCCATATGAAAAGCTCTGGGTAGAGGGCCAGAGATGAAACCCTAGGGAGAAAGGGGTTGGGATATGCAAATTACATCTGTTGCTTAGAAGGTTATCGCTGCATCATATGAAGTCTTTTTGCCCCCAGAAATTTCATGCCACAATCTGTTTGGTAGCTTTGTTATGGCACTGGGGGACTCTTTGCTGTTTTTGTTTTGATCAAATATCTTAGTGAAACTTCTAGAAGATGATAATCATGCCTTGACCATGAATTTGACCAATCCTTTCCAAAAGCCATTGGCCATCATTATTGAATTCCATACCTTAATTGTGCTCTATATGTGAAGAAGTACTTTGTTTTGTTTGCCCTGAGTCCAGTCCACATTAGCCACTGAGCTCTTTCCACCCTCCAAACATTCAAAGAGAGCTTATAAAATAGGGAGTAATTTTCTGAAGAGAGTCTAAATCCACAGGGCTATTCTTTCTGCCCCTTTGAAGCTGGTTGCTTAAGGGATAAAGAGAAATGTGTGTCACTCAAATGTCACTCAGGGAGGAGAGACCTGTGCAGCTTCTACGGTGTGTGAGGCGACCTTTCTCCTCCTCTCTGTCTAGTGCATTTTTATCCCACCACTCCCCCCCCCCCCCGGAGCCCAGGGAGAGGCATAAACAAATTTTCTTTCCTTGATTTTGCTTTGTAGGATAGTTTAGGATCAAACAATGTGATTGACCCAGCAAGCTTCCTTATCAGACGGGGACTTGAACCAAAGCTTTCCAGATCCATGTGGTATAATACAAAGTAGAGCACAGGGGTCTCCAACTCAGTGCCCATGGGCACCACAGCACCTGAAAACACCTTTTCTGGTGCCCACCAAGTGTTTTTAGAAGGTGAGTGGGGCCAGATGGGGCTTTTGCCCAGCAAGGCTTCAACTCAGGGTCTCAGAGCAGCTTGCAATCTCCTTTCCTTTTCCCTCCTCACAACAGACACCCTGTGAGGTAAGTGGGGCTGAGAGAGCTCTTTCAAAGACTGCTTTTGAGAGAACAGCTTGGAGAAAACTTGTGACTGACCCAAGGTCAGTCAGCAGCCGCATGTGGAGGAGTGGGGAATCAAACTTGGTTCTCCCTGACTAGAGTCCACACTCCTAACTACTGCACCAAACTGAAGATTTGATTGTGCAATTCTTAAAAACATTGTTTTGGCAGCAGCTGCCACCACAACACATGGATCTTCACCATGTGACTGAAAGTAAATTATGGTAGTCATTTTGTGGACCCCCCCCCCCCCAACAATGTTTCAGAATTCCAATGGTGCCCGAAGGCTCAAAAAGGTCAGAGGCTGCTGCTCTAGCCACTATACCGCATCTACCGGCTCTCCTGTATGTGGCCCTGAGTGGCTTTTACAAAAGCACCCTCTTCCTTTCCCTCCCCTCCCCTCCCCTCCCTTCACTGGTCCTCAACTCAGCTTGCTGCTTCTGGGGATGCTAGTGAATTTTGTGTGCCTCCTGTTTTGACTAGGAAAATCTCATTTCAATTTTGCTTCAGCCTTCTGGAAACGGGGTGGGGGGGGGATTCCTCATTAAATGCATGCAGTGTGGTGGGGAGTGGCAAATTTGTGGAAACTACTAATAAATGCCACTTGGCCATGGAAGCAGAGCTGCCACTCCCTGCGGTTCAGCTGGCTGACAGCAGAAAAAAACGATGAGAAACTGAGTAGAACAGTGGCAGTCTCTTGATGGGCTGAGAACACACCCTGTGTGCCCGGAAGTGATGTCAGCATGTCTTCAGGGGCCCCTCTGGCATTTGGGCAAAACTAAAGTTCTATCCAAATTCCCCAGTGTCACCTAGATGCTCAAGGTCACTTGCCCAAGATCTCCCAGCTAGCTTCCAAGTATATCCAGAAGGGATATCTGTCAGACTCCTGGACAAACACACGCCTAACAACACTCTCTTAAACAGTGATATGTTTATTGAGGCTTTAGTAAGTTCTAGATGAGACACTTTTTGTGTCAGAACTGAAGTCCATGGTGCAACCCCCCCCCCCCCAGATATGCTACATTAAAGCAAGCCCCTCTATAGGTCTCGACCAATCAGCCCAGGCATCCAGCCCATCTAAATCTAATGTTCTTACCTTCCCCCCACCCATAATTCATCCCTGCGGTTATCTACTACAGCTAGCCTGGCAGAGCCGGCTCCCTAGGTCACTCACTTCCCAGAGGTGGGAGGTGCTTCTCCTTGCAGACAGTTCCCAAGCAAGAAGAGAAGAAGAGGAGATTGGATTTATACCCCACCCTTCACTTGGAGTCTCAGAGCCGCTTACAAACTCCTTTCCCTCCCCACAACAGACAACCTGTGAGACAGGTGGGGCTGAGAGAGCTCTTTCGAGAACTACTCTTTCAAGGTCAGCTCTGACAGAACTATGGCTTGCCCAAGGTCATCCAGCAGCTGTGAGTGAAGGAGTGGGAAATTAAACCCGGTTCTCCCAGATTAGAGTCCGCGCACTTAACCACTACACCAAAGCAAAGCAAAGCAAAACATTCTTACACACATTCTTCCCCACCCCCCCACCCCCCGTATAAGTATGGCAAACAAGGCACTGAGTTTGACAGTATCCCACACTACAAAGGGAGGAAGCATGTAAAATAATTATTTAGGTCAGATTTAAGCCATAGTTTGGTTTCCCATGCTCTGTTGTGCAGTGAAGAGCAAAATAATGGGGGGGAATTGATAGTAACTTCCTCAGAGGTTGAGGCTCTATTCCTGTCAATACAAACATTTCTGGGCGATTGTAATTATGTCGTTTTAAAGAACCATTTCCATAGTGAGAAATAATACCAAAAATAAAATTAAGATGCAAGAGAGTGGATGAGTAAAGCCCAAGTGCTTTTATATATAAAATTATTATGCCTAAACTGCTTATCATGAACGTTTTCAGCCGCATCAAATGGGAGCTCTTATTCAGTGAGTGGTGTGAACATGTTTACTATTCAGGAAGCTTTGCCCTCTCTCAAGATTGACTTCACTTGCCCTGAGGGGTGTCAGCATTCAACCATTGTGATCTCACCCCTTTTTTGCTAAACACGGGTGTGGTGGTGTTGCTTCCGATGAGATGCACGTGCACGCCTGTTCTCAGACGCCTGAGCATACCATCCAAGCGTTTGTGTACAGCAAATAAATCATATAGAAAAAAGCTGGAGGTGGGCTCAGGTTAGCAGAAATGCAAGACCTGTCTTGAGAACTGAATCTGCTGGATAACCAGTAACATACTTGCTTACTGTGTTCCAGATCTGGATTGCATTTTTCCGTGGCAGACTGGATCTTTTTCTGCCTCCCAGTGCAGTACACAGATCTCCATGCAGTGCCTCTCCTGGTGGGAAAGGGGCCCCTGGGAATGAGGGGTGGGGGTAAGCAGGAGGAGGGAGGGGGAATCAACTTCCTATTTACTCTGCAGCCGGTCTTTTCATGTAATGTTCCTTGTTTGTTTGTTGTTTTTAAATAATAATGCTTGCACCTGTACTAGGGTGGCAAATTCCAGGTGGGGTCTGGAGACCTCCTGGAACAATAACTGACCTTCAGACTGCAGAAATCAGTTTGCCTGGGAGGAAATGGCTTTGTTGGGAGGATGGGCTCCTCCCCAAACTCCACCCTCCCCAGACTCTACCCTCAAATCTCCAGGAATTTCTGTCATGGAATTAGGGCTGGATTGAACCTCAGTTCTTTGCTAAAGCTCTGCAAAACTTCTGGCTCACCTATAATACTTTAATTTCTATAGCCATTAGCTTCTATAGTTGAAACTGTGGTTCGGGTCCTGGGAGTCTTCAGGCCACTGCTATGTGCTGTGTGTGGCCTTCACTGTACATGACTTTGCTCCACGTGACTTGGCTTTCTGGGAATGTTTATACTTTGCGTAAGTGAGAAGTTGCTATCAAATTCTAAATAGATAAGCGTGTCAGTGAAAAATACTGGAGTCGGGAGGCCAGTAACAGTGAAAACAGCATTGTAGTTTATTGTGGGTCAAGATGGAACATAAGAAACCCCGGGCTCAGAGCCCTCTTTTATGCCAGTCGGAGATAATCCTCCGACCTCGCCCAAATGTCCTGACAGGACTTTAAGACAGTGGTTACAGTTCATAGGTCCCCTGGGGGAAACCTAGGCTCATGATTGGCGGTCATTTAGGATCCGACCACCTATTGTTCTACCTGGCCGAAGCTCAGGTAGATTCAGGCCATGTGCGAATGTCCACGTGGTGGTCGCCATTACGTGAGCGCATGGTGACCGCGATCTTGATACACAACAGTCAGAAACTAGCTTCCTTGATTCTGTGAGTCACCCTGGCTTAACCCAGCTTTCCTGACCCCAGAGATAGAAAGAAAGGGGCTGACTTTGTTGTATACATCAAATGCTCATCACAGACTTGATTGACGGTTACAGCAGCTTCTATGGGTGAAAGAGAGTCTGATTTTAGTCTTGTTCTGATCAACTACCCTCAGTTATGAGTCCTGGCAGAACAACCAAGCATATCCTTTAGAGAATGACAAGTGCCCTGTTTATGTATTGGAGTTGTGTTGCAGTATTCTATGTTGAATATTGAAATGCTACAAAATGTTTTCTGACTTAAGTGTGTGTAGTGGAATAAACTGAGTTTTGGTTTAGAACATCTCTCTCTCTCTCACACACACACACACACACACACACACAGAGACATACACACACACATACACATATGATGAAATTGGGAAGCCAGCTTCTCTCCCTCCCTAAAATGAACCCTGTGGGAATGGGAGTATATGAAAAGGTTCCTGCACTCCTCATTTCCCCCACAATTTCCGAAGCTGGAGTTGGCAGCACTAATGTAGACATTCAAAATTAGGACTCAATTGAGAAATCATGGCTACATCAAATTCCCACTGGGGATAAAACCTGCAGCAAGCTGAGTGGAAGCAGAGCTCGATGGGTTGTGCCCATGTAAACAGTTGCATGCAGTCTTGCACAGGCCATCTTCAGTCTTCAAAAACAGAGGGTGGCAAAATAAAGCTTGATGTAATGTAATTTTGTACAGTTCTGTCACAATAGCAAGCTACATATTTATTAGCTCGATGTGTATATAGTTCAGGGGGCTGGGAGGCCCAGGGAGCCAACAGGTCTGTGCTCTCCTGTTGTCGGTTATGGGGTGGGGGAGAAGGCTATCCCCTCGCCTACATTGTCGGCTTCTATAGACCTAAATGGTGTTCTGGGCTCCAACGTATATTTTATCAGTTAATCAACTGTATTATCAGATTACAAGAAGATGATGGAGCTTAGGAAGCTAATAATTATCATGTATGTTTCAATGCATAATTAATGATCATTTTGAAAGGACGGGGGGGAAAGAACACCGCTTATGTAAAGAGATATAAATATAATGTAAGGAGATATAAGTTGAATTGATATAATTTAGCTTAAACATTAGAGGAAGTTATATACAGTTTATGTACCTTTTTGTTGGTTGTGAGTAATATAGTTCTTCAATTAAAAAAAAATGTAAAAGAAAAAAATTATCCAGTAATTTTAGCTGCTTTGTTTAGTATGAAGGATTTAGCAAAGTTTATGTACACACCCACCCACCCACATGTACATACATGCATCTGTATACAAACACACACACACACAAGTGGGGACTGCAAAACTTGGGGGATACCTCCCCCCTCCTTCCCCCACTGCTGATGCCTGCTGCGGCTCCTGGCCACCCTCCACCAATGCAGCTGCCCCTGCAGGGCCCACAGCCTAGGGTTGCCAAGTCTTATGGACTCACCGGTGGGGGGGAGTCCTCCTGTGCCCGGGAGTTTCTTCTTTGTGCGCGCACCTGGCAGCGTCACCGGAAGAGACGTCACCACATTGGGGGCGTTGCCAGGGCAACGCCCCCAATGTGGTGACGTCTCTTCCGGTGACGTCATTACATCGTCCTCGCCGGACGACTTCAGGGGTGGGGCTCCCCCCGCCGGCCGAATGCTGGCCGGCGGATCGGGAACCCCTTTAGCGGGGGATCCCCCGCCCCCCAGGCTGACTTGGCAGCCCTACCACAGCCGCTTCCCTCAGCCCCATTGTTGCTCCTGCCAGTGACCCTGATACAGCTTCCCCCTTGATGGTGCTGGTGCCCACCAGGCCCAGTGAGGCTTCCTTTCCCACCCACCAGGGCCACTGATCAAGGAGGAGGAGGAGGTAGGTGAGTTGTCTTTTGGGTTTTTGGGGGGGGGGGGAGATTAACCCCTCCAATATATTTTTAAACATTTTAAGTTTTTTTTTTGCAATGCTTGGGGGGGGGGATCCCAATTTCCCCCCCAAAAAAATATCTGTTCACAGCCAGTGTGGCCCGGATCCATGGATTTAGATATCTGAAAATTAGGTTAGACTTGATTATAAGAAAATTTGCCGCTGGAATCAAGAGTCATTAAGCAAAAATAAATGTACCAAAGAGGATTGTATGTGCAATCTTAATTGACAACAGTGTACAGAAAACAATGCCAATTATTTTATTACAAGCAAATATAACCTTTTAAAATGTCAGTTCGTGTTCTGTTGACCAGCATTTTAATTTAGACACATTCTTCTTGCTTATTAAAAGGGCGATTATCATTTTATTTCCTTCCAACGTTGTGACCGTTTGCCTTAGATACCATAAATAAATAAACAAAAATAATCGTTACTATCTTGCACTTTTGGCTGGTGATAATTGTCACCCTTTACCAGGAATTTATTTCTGGCTCTGCTTGACCCAGGGATGTGGCTGTGCCAGCCCCTCTAACTCCAGTGGAACAGGGGGCATCACTGGATCAGCTGGGGTGAGGCTCAAAAAGAAGTGGATAGGGCATGTGCTTCCTTTGGTATGCAGGTATTTGTAGGGCTGGGGAGGAACCACATTTTTGTGGTTTGTGGCTGAACCATGAACTGAACCATAAATCCATGTGAACCGGAAGGCTGGTTTGCAAACCAATGTGGTCCCTATTGGTTTGTGAGCTGCTCAAAGTTTAAACCCCTGCTTTCTGCCCCAGGGAGCTTTCTGCTCCACTGCTCAGTGGTTTGGTTTAAATGGCCACCTGCTTTCTGCTCCCTGCAGCTTTTTTCAGGGAGCAGAAAGCAATGTTAAATGGCTGCCAGCCATTTAAACCAAATTTAAATGGCCATTTAAACCAACTGTTTCTTATGAAGAGCCACGAACTGCATCAAAATTTGTGAAAGTTCACAAAGGTTCATGGTGGTTCTTCAGTTTGTGAACATTGCTTTGCAAACCACAAACCAGTCAAAATTCATGAGGAAATTTAGTTCATCAACCGGTTCATGCCCATCCCTAGCATTTGATGTGAGCTGCTGAATCACTTAACCATCCTGCCATCTCAAGCAACGTGAGATTGTCCAGTCCTGTTAGTCTGGGCGAGGACATGGGGGCATGGCAGCAATGCTGCGCTACATTTTGAGCCCAGGTGGGCTTCTCACTTTCCTGTACCCATTCAGACTGCACATAGACAGGGCAGCCCACACTAAATCCTGTGATGATCCACCATTAATAAAACCTACTAAAGCCTGCTTCAAAGTCTTAACAATTTCATTCCAGGGAGCAGGGTCAGAAGCAGTTCAGTGATTCTGCAGAAGCCCCATCTTGACACCAAAACAGCTTTTTTCTAGGGCTCTCCAAAAACATTGTGTCATCTGCATTCATTTCAGTTTATTTACAAGACTAAGTCATAAAGGAGACAGTTGACTGCTGGGCACAAGTTCTCAATCCCACTAATGCATTATCTGGCCCTTCGGTGGCATTTGGGGATAGGCAGCTTCTTCATTCACATTTTTTGTGGAGCAGTGAAGGTTGATGGCTCATCTTCTTCTGGAAAGTTATGACATGCAAGTGCATTTAAAACTATACTTGGAGGAGGGATACTCTCCACGAGAAGGAAAATTGATGTTAGATGGCTGTTATTTCCACACAAGCCACGCTCATTTACATAGAGGGCTGGAAGAGTCACAGCACTCAAAGAGGAAATAATCCCCCCCCCAAAAAAAAACAGTTGTCTTATCAATAACCAGGAGGACTGAGCTGCCCTCTTTATTTGTTTTTATCTCATGTACGCTTCACCTTTCTTCCACATGGGAAGGGGAAGGCTCATTGTTAGAGCCTCTGCTTGACACGCAGGTGGTCCCAGGTTCAATCTTCAGCAGCTCCGGTTAAAAGGATCGGGTAGTAGGTGATGTGAAAGAGATCCACTTGAGACTCTGGAGAGCCGCTGTTAGTCTGAGCAGACAGTACTGACCTTAATGGACCAAGGTTCTGATGCAGTATAAAGCTGTTTCATGTGTTCAAGGTAGCTTACATCCTCCTCCTCTCCTCCATTTTGTCCCCACAATAACCTTGTGAGGTAGGTTAGTCTGAAAGTGTGTGACTGGCCCAAATTCTCCCAGCAAGCTTCAATAGCACAAGTGGGGATTTGAACCTGGATCTCCCAGATAGTAGCTCAACACTCTTAACCACTACACCATACTGGATTTCAGTGGCAGAGTATCTGCTTGTCATGCAGGAGATCGGGGGAGTATATTTAAAATACTGAAAAATTATTCATTCATGTCAGTAGGTTGTGTAAATAGTATCAGAATACCGAAATAAGCCTTTTAAATTTACAGATTAACTCACAGTATTCACCCACAATATTTCCCAGCACTGGAGTCTGGGGAAGGGAAGGATCTCAGCAAAGTGGCCATTTCCTTCTGGGGAACTGATCTTGGGCATCTGGATATCCGTTGTCATTCAGAAAGGACGCCATGCCCCCCCCCCCCCCCCCAGCCCCATGGAAATTGGCAGCCTTAGCTGCAACGGCCATGATATCTACCATAGAGCAGCAACTCATATCTTGTGAGTCAGGTCGCCTTTTCTGTTAATAGAGAGTTGATTCTTCAGATTTTCGGAACTATTAATATTATTAACATTCCACCAAGTGAATTCATTATCAAAATGCTGACAAGAACACAGAAGTTTCCACATTTACAAACAACATTAGTTCTGCTGGGTGTACCAGGCAGGACTGCCGGGCCCCCACTGGGGGGATTCCCCGCCCCAACTGCCACCCCTGCCACCGAGCAGCTGGCTGGCAGGGGAACTTGCCAGCAGTGGAGGGAAGCCTAGTCTGGCATCGCAGTCACATCCCCTGTGATGCGGCAGTGTAAGTTTCCAGTCGCACGAGGAGTGATGTCATCCAGTGGGTGTCAATGCAAGGTGCTCTGATGTTTGGGCAAAAAACTCTACAGTAAAAAGGCATTTGCCCAAAGTTTACAGTTTTTGCCCAAATACCAGAGCCATCCTCCACTGGCAATCACTGGATGGCATCACTTACGGTGCAGACAGGAAGGGGTGTCACTGCAGTGCTGGCCTAGGCCCTCCCCTGCTGCTGGTAAGTCTGGCAATCCTAATATCAGGTAAAGCAAATAATGTATCTGCACAACTCTTCATCCACCAAGCCTAAAGAAGCCCACCAGTTATATAACTTGGAGCGCAATAAACCTTCTGTCTTTACTGCCTGTCTGGGACTGCAAAAATAGAGGAGTTGTCAGTCACTCACAGTATGACCACAAGATGTGACTGGGGGGTTAGCATGAATTGTGTAGACTGACCCCGCTCTCCCCAACAAACTCATGGCAAACTGTCCCCCCGCCTGAAACTATTTATTTATTTAGTTAGTTCAGTTTACACCCCACCCTCCCGAGTCCCCACCAAGGCAAGCGCAGGGTGGCTTACATAGAATTTCATATAAATACAATTAAAACCCATCATAGACAACATAAACATAAAACAGCACAGGCATGCCACTCTCCGGACTTGCTGTGGGCCATTGTCGGAGGGAGATGGACTCTACCCCCAGAGGGAGATGCCCCCAAAGCCCCCCCCCGGTAACCCAATAGTGACAAAGGTGGCAGATCTGAGCATCAGCAGCCAAGTTCAGAAGAGGGAGAAGGCATACCGGGCAGTCTAGGATGTCCAGTCCTCTGTACATTGCTACAGCTACAGCTCACAACAGAATTGCCAGCTCCAGCTTGGGACATTCCTGGAGGTTTGTGGGTAGAGCCTGGGGAGGGTGTATGGTTGCCAAGTGTTTACTTACCTTTAGTGGGGGGGGGGGGAGTCCTCGCTGCTCTGGGAGGGTCCTGGGGCGTGCACAAAGCGTGCAAACTACAATGACATCACCTGGAAGTGACGTCATTGTGCCAGGCACATCTCTTCAGCCCGGCAGTTTGGGGGTGGAGTTCCCCCCGGTGGCCCAATCCCAGCCAGTGGGCAACAGGCCACTGGAGCAGGGGTTTCCCTGCCCCCCGGGGGGACTTGGCAGTCCTAGGAGGGTGGGGTTTGGAGATGGACCTACAGGTTCATATCTAGGATTTTATGTTTCAAATTTTTAAGAGGGCTGGCGGTGAGCGCGGGGAGTGGCAGGTGGCCCATGATGATTCAGCGGGCATGAGAAGCAGGAGCACGCAGCTTTAAAAATGTTTTAGAAAGAGTTTCCAGGACAGATGCCTGTAGGGCTGTGCCTTTAAGAAAGGGGGAGGAGCCCCGAATAGCCCCATCATAGCTACAGGCTTGCACCTCAGTGGGGTACAATGCCATGGAGTCCACCTTCCAAAGCAGCACTTTTCTCTCAGAGGACTGATCTTGGTAGTCTAGAGAGCATCTGTAAGTCAGAGAGATCTCCTCACCTGGAGGTTGCCTAGCTCACAACTTAAACCACTTCATCAGTGACCTACAGCCTCCCCTGGACATTGCCTTTTCTCTTTCACAGCCTTTGGGAGTAGACCTTGTCTCACTGATAGGGAGGCCCCCACATTAAGACATCTTCTCATCACCAACAATGGACCTCCTAGCAGACAGAAACACGGATCTAGGAACCAAATGGTGTGAACTACTGAGATGCTATGTCCCCATATATATTTGGGCCCATTTTGAACATAAGAACATAAGAGAAGCCAACGTTGGGTCAGGCCAGTGGCCCATCCAGTCCAACACTCTGTGTCACACAGTGGCCAAAAACAGCAGGTGCCCCCAGGAGGTCCACTAGTGCGGCCAGGACACTAGAAGCCCTCCCACTGTTGCCCCCCCCATCAAGCACCAAGAATACAGAGCATCACTTGCCCCAGACTGAGAGCTCCTATCTATACCTTGTGGCTAATAGCCACTGATGGACCTCTGCTCCATATGTTTATCCAATTCCCTCTTGAAGCTGTCCATGCTTGTAGCCGCCACCACCTCCTGTGGCTGTGAATTCCACATGTCCTCATAACATCAGCCACACCGTCCCAGGTTCATTCACCTGCACATCATCCAATGTAATATATATCATCATGTGCCAACAATGTCCTTCTGCTGTCTCTGCCGGACAAACATGGTGGAGCATACATTAGAGAATTCACCGACACAAATCTGATATAAGAAACTAATATATATATATATATATATATATATATATATATATATATATATATATATATATATATATATATAAAATGTTGGTGGAGCATTTTAATCTTCCTGGACATACTGTCACAGATCCGGAAGTCACAGTTCTAGCTCCCCCCACCCACCCACCCACAAATCCACCTTGGAAAGGAATATACTACATGGAAATGCTAAATTGGAACTCGCCAACAAATTAAATAACACCTGTCATGATGTCAAGGAGAAATGTTTTGGGACATGTTTTGTCCAATTAAAATAAGTCTTAAAACTCTCCCTAGATTTCTATTCCCACCATCCAGTTCCTTCCCGTTCTCTTTTCCTAGAGGCTCTTTTGATTAAACACCAATGTAAACTTGATGCAGCATGAAGTGATCTCATTTGGGGCTGCAGATGAATCACTGCGTGTCCCTCTGCCCTGTTTCTTGGCTTAATGTTCTCCTTGATATTACATGAGTGAAAATTGCGACACAGAGGGGCATTAAAAATATTACCTCCCTCTCATCTGTGGTTTGAAGAGGAACCTACAGAAATCGACTAACTCAGCCTACTGCAGGGATCCTGAACATGGACTTTCCTGGAGCCCACCAAGGGCTTGAGAAAATGGGTGGGGGCAGGTGGGCCTCTTGTTCTGGAGGGCTTCTGACTGGCTACTGGAGATCCAATTGGCTGTGCAGATTAAAATAATGTCATTTCTGTGGCGGTTGCCACCACAGTGCTAGTTTTAGTTTCTCTCACTCCTTTCCCCCCAGGGTATTTTTGAAACAATCACTCATCTCCCTTGCATTTCACCTTCCTTGCTGCCTGTGGCTTCGCCTCCTATGGCAGCCACCCTGTATCAGAGTTCCAAAAGTGCTCAGTTTCAAAAAGGGTGGGGACCCCTGGCCTGATGTCTGATTGTGCACTGTGCTCAGAAAATCCCTAAAACAGCTGCACCAGAAAAGAGCTGCATAACCTTGCGACGTTCTGTGAAGTTTCTGAGCTACGTGGCAGAGGTGTGGCAGGAAAGAAAACTCTGCCAGAGGAATAATTTTTTGTTCCCTGTGACATAAATGATGCTCCATTTAATACAAGGGAGAGTTTTCCAAGAGAGTTTTAATTACTGTAATTTGAAACACAAAGTTAGGCATTCAGGTTATTCAATACTCAAATTTTAACAGTATTAAAACTGCACAACACAGGAGATGTTCCTGCATCTGCCTGAAAAAAATGAAACTTGCCCATTTCCGTGAAATTAATCATTTTCAGTGTGTGGAAGACTCCACAATATCCAATTTGTCACACAAACACTAGGATTTTAAAGTATGCTGGGAATCTACACCATGAAAGAGGCTTCCTTGGAAACAGAAATATGCTACTAATTTCCATGCGTTTTGTCTAATTATCCTCACCACCTCCATCTGAAAAGTAAAATGTGATAAATAGCATCCATAAAGATGAATGAGACATGGAAAACAAAGGTACCACAGAGCTCATTCAATTTGCTGTATGCAGAAGCCGCTCATAGCTGCTTTTATTTCTTGACACAGTCCAGGCTTTAGTTCACAAGAATGGTGTTATAGATAAGGTGTGATTTAAATAACAAAACTAAGGAGTTGGAAGGGGGCTAAAGACCATCCAGCCCAACCACCTGAACCAGGCAGGATGACAAATAATCATCCCATCTCTGCTCAAACACCTCCAAAGAGGGAGAACTCACCACATTCCTTGTGCAACTTATTCCACCACCAAACCACCCTTATTGTTAAATGTTTTTCCCAATGCCCCAGTGATATCTCCCTCCCCCTGTAATTTAAACCTATTATTACGAGTCCTCTCCTCCCCATCAGCTGAAATAGTGCCCTACACTCCTCTGAATGAGTGCCCTTCATATATTTAAACACAGTAATAATCTCTTTCCTCAGACCTACCATGAAGATAGATTCAGGCGGGTAGCCTTGTTGGTCTGAAGCCTTAGAACAAAGTTTGAGTCCAGTGGGACCTTTAAGACAAAGTTTAATTCTTTGAAGTGTGCATGCAACAAGAAAGCTTATACCCAGAATTAAACTTTGGCTGCAATCACACACTTGAAATAATCCACTATCAATCCACTTCTGAATTGGATTTTGCCAGTTCACACAGTAAAATCCAGTTGGAAAGTACACTGAAAGTAGATTATTTGGTGTGTGTGATCGCAGCCTCTGCTGGTTTTAAAGGTGCCCCTGGACTCGAACTTTGTTCTGTTCCTTAGACCTAGTTATTTTACACCATAATAGTCCACATCAGTGTTCAAAGGCATCATCATTCTAAGCTCATTTAGCCTCCTGTCAGCCTTGCGAGGTATCTTAGGCTGATTTTCCGGGGTGTTCGAGATGTCTGAGGCAACCTGGGAGAGAAGAAGCAGGTCGTCCTGCCTCTTCCCCTGCTTCTGCATCTCATCTGAAAGGAGATGTGTGGTCTTCCATGTGGCAGCAAGGTGCCTCTTCTCCACATGATGGGGTGGATTCAAGCTTAAAGAGGCTTTCTCTGACTGAAATGGCTCTTCCTCCCATGGAAAAGCCAATTGCATTGGAGGAAGGATCCTGAGATTTGAGTAAGAGTTCAATCTTGAGCTGAAAGAAAAGGTGGAGTATAAATATTTGATTAATAAATAAACTTTGCTTGGAGGCGTGATAAGATAGGAGTAGGATCTACCCAGAAGTATGTACCTCTTTCCTCTCTGAATTTTCTCTCATTTCATGCCCTGAACACCAACTGAGCATAAATAAAAATCTTCCACAACCTTACGAGATTCACTGTATATACTTGGATGTGCAGCAAAGGTTGGGTTGAGGTGATCTTTCTTTTGCAAGGATTTTGCACTTGTCCAAGTTGGAGAAGTCCTCAAATGCTGCTAGGTTTTCCAAAGAGTTCTCATGAGTGCAGTGCCAAGGAACTTCAGGAACAGACTAGAAAGGGAAATTGCTGAGTTTGTAAGTTATTACAACACTCAGAACAATGGAGTCCCAGGACTTAGCGTGGATATTGGTTACTTATCTCACTTCATATGCTAACCTCTTTCAGCCCTTACATCTGTATTCTCACCAATCATGCAGAAGGGCCATTTTATTTTATCTCTTATTTAGAATAATAGATTAGAATAGTATATTGTAATGTCATGTAATGAATAGTAGAATTTGGAAGATATTTCTCTGTTCTGAGGACATGAGAGATAAATCCGCACTGCCAGTCGCCCCACTTCAAAGAAGATGCTGCTGTAAAGTCGCCTCCATGCTTGAGAGCAGACGGATGGCAGGGCCTCAGTTAATTACTCTCAGCATTCCACAATTAAGGAAACATCCGTCTCCAATTTTGACATATTTATTTCCTTCATTGTTCCCCCCTAGAACTGAACCCAAAAAAATGATAACCATATAAACTAACCTTAGTATACCTATTAGATCCTTGAATCCTTTAAACATCTTTATTATGTTGTATAATAATTTACTGCTCTCCCTCTACCCATTATTATTGTTGTTGTTGTTATTGTTATCTATATTAGTTGTTGTTGTTCAGTCGCATAGTCAAGTCTGACTCGTGATCCCATGGACCCCATCACTCCAGGCCCTCCTGTCTTCCGCCGTCCTCTGGAGTTTCTTTAATTTCATGTTTGTTGCATCGATAACATTGTCCAACCATCTCATCCTTTGCCGTCCCCTTCTTCTTTGACCTCCAGTCTTCCCTAGCATCAGGGTCTTCTCCAGTGAGTGCTCCCTTCTCAGTTGGTGGCCAAAGTATTTGAGCTTCAGTTTCAGTATCTGGCCTTCCAGGGAACAGTCAGGGTTGATTTCTCTTAGGATTGACTGATTTGATCTCCTTGCAGTCCAAGGGACTCTCAGGAGTCTTCTCCAGCACCGTAATTCAAAAGAATCTATTCTTCAGCGCTCAGCCTTCCTTATAGTCCAACTCTCGCAGCCATGCATTACTACTGGGAATACCATTGCTTTGACCATATGGACTTTTGTTGGCAGGGTGATGTCTCTACTTTTTATTATGCTGTCTAGGTTTGCCATCACTTTCCTCCCAAGGAGCAGGCGTCTTTTAATTTCATGGCTGCAGTCACTGTGCGCAGTGATCTTGGATCCCAGGAACATGAAGTCTGTCACTGCGTCCACGACTTCCCCTTCTATTTGCCAAGGAGTGATGGGGCCGGATGCCATGATCTTAGTTTTTTTGATGTTGAGTTTCAAGCCAACTTTTGCGCTCTCCTCTTTCACCTTCCACAAGAGGCTCTGGAGGTCCTCTTCACTTTCTGCCATTACAGTGGTATCGTCTGCATATCTGAGGCTGTTGATGTTTTCCCCAGCAATCTTAATTCTGGCATTTCACATGCTGTACTCGGCATATAAATTAAATAAGCAGGGTGACAATATCCATCCTTATTGTACTTCTTTTCCTATGCTAAACCAATCAGTTGTTCCATATCTGGTTCCCTGGCCATAAAGGGCTTTAAAGGTAAGAACCAACACCTTGAAGCGGATCTGGTATGCTATAGGCAGCCAGTGCAATGTCTTTAGCACAGGGTGGATGTGCTCCCGAATAGGGACTCCCATCAGCAGCCTGGCTGCGGCATTTTGCACCAGCTGCAGCTTCCGGATTTGCAACAAGGGCAGCCCCATGTAGAGAGCATTACAGTAATCCAGTCCCGAGGTGACCATCGCGTGGTTCACTGTTGCCAAGTTGCTGCATTATTATGCATACATAATAAAATCACATTTTAAAACCACTAAAATCGCCCCCCTTCCTAAATACGCATCATTAAAAGTACTGAAGAACAAAGTTTTAAAAAAGAGCTAAAATATGTACAAAATATAAAGGCATTGGTTAGGAAGGAGGGATCACTGAGGAAATGGTAAACGAAACAAAGGTCTCCACCCACTGGTGGAAGACAGCAACAGAAGGGGACAAATGAATCTCCCTGGAGAGAGAGATCCAGAGCTTTGGTGCCACCACTGAGAAGGCCCTCTCCCAGGCTGTGTGTGTGTGCCTGTTAAGTGCTGTCAAGTCACTTCCGACGTATGGTAATACCATGAATTAATGACTTCCAAAATGTCCTCTCGTTGACAGCCTTGCTCAGGGTCTTGCAGGCTGAGGGCCCTCGTGGCTTCCTTGAGGGAGTCCATCCATCTCAGGTTGGGTCTTCCTCTTTTCCTGCTGCCTTCGACTTGTCCTCACATTATTCTCTCTCCTGGGTTGCTGCTGCCTGTTCTCAGAAGATGGGGGCACCTGTAGTGGTCGGCCAGGTTCATAAGGATTTAGGTGGTCCTTCAGGTGTTTGTTCCCAAACGGTACAGGGCCTTGAGTTGTGCCGCACCTTACAGGGTTTCTTACAAATAGGTTTTCCCAATGCATACTTCACCTATGCCTCTTTGATAGCTTTTATTAACAAGCCATTGTTCAATTGTGTTCCAGTAAACTCATTAGGATTAAAGGAAGAGAAAGGAATGGAATACACTAATTTGTTTGCATTTGCAGTGTGCCAACACAGAGTTAAAGTTTGCTCTCTGTTTGTGGATAAATTATTTTCCCTACATCATGACTTAAGCAAAATGCACTCCACACTCGCTGGTCCTTCAAATGGCCATTTGTTAGCAAATATTTGCTGCTTCCAGACATGCCAATTCTGTAATCAGCCACTAAGGAGTCGGTGACACAAAGCTCACTGCGTAGCCTTTTAGTGGACTGCAAAGTTTTAAAAGGGTCACACAGTGACATTAAGTTGATTGGCTTGCTAAGCAGGAGAGCAATCAAACAGAGCAAGGTCAAAGAATGTGCCACTATTTGCAAACTGGCTGGTGCACTTTGAGGATTAATTATTGGGAATTACCATGGCTATTGATTATGGAGTTGGGCAATCTAGAGAAAGTAGCACTTTAATTGAGCCTCTGCTTTTTGGAGTTGGATACTCCCCCCCACCCCCCACCCCGCCATGTATTGCCATATCAGATGACTAGGCTAGGTGCCGAAGAGAGCATATCATCCATTCATTTGTTCATAAATTCATTCACAGTATTTCTTGCTCACCTTGTCCTACAAAGCACAGGCCCGGTTTTATGTCTGGGTGTCGTATTTCAGACTAGAAGTGGGGAAGGGTTGCCAGGCCGGGTTGCCAGGCCCAAACGCACAGGGGTGCTCACGAGTGCCTGGCTGGCACCCCCACTAAACAACCCGGCACTGTCCCCAAACAGCTATGCCCCCCCCCAAGCATCTGCCTGGCTTGCTGGGGAGGGGAAGTGTGTCTCAGTACACTCAGGTGGCAGCTAAGGTGACCCTTCTGCACTGTTCCCCCTGGTGCCAGCTGGGAGTTGCTGCTAGTGCCCGAGTTGTCCTTTGTGTACTGTGGCCCACCCTTGGAGAGTGGACAATAAGCACGGAATGTCCCCTGCCCACCCAGTCAATGTGCATGAGCTGGGGATGTTCCCTTCTGGCCGCCAGCAAGTGCAGTCGGAATCATTGGCATTTGGTTTGGAGAAACAGGGAAGATGGTACAGGAACATGGAGGAAGCTTTTGCATTTCTCTGCAGCACCAAAAGGGTTAAAATGAGCAAGCTGCTTCGTAGAGCAAGGGGGGCAAAAAAGAGGAAAAGGTATTTTGGGGGGGGGAAGGCTGTGCTATTGAATCGCCAAAGAGAACAGGGAGGGCTTCAGATATGCAACAGGAGGAAAATAGCCTTGCAGCCAGTTTGGTGTAGTGGTTAAGTGCGCGGACTCTAACCTGGGAGAACCGGGTTTGATTCCCCACTCCTCCACTTGCACCTGGCTGGATGACCTTGGGCAAGCCATAGCTCTGTACCAGCTGTTCTCTCAAGGACAGCTTGGGAAAGCGCTCTCTCAGCCCCACCCACCTCACAGGGTGTCTATTGTGGGGAGGGGAAGGGAAAGGAGTTTGTAAGCCGCTCTGAGACTTCCTTGGGGAGTGAAGGGTGAGGTATAAATCTAATCTCTTCTTCTTCAGCCAGATCCCAGGAAGGTGTACTCAGAAGTAAGTCATGGGGGGGAATAAGCCTTGCAGTCCTAGAAGACAGAAATGCAGCTATTCCGTGTTTTTGATGGGGAGTTGGTATTACATTTAAAAATTGAATGAAATAAATGATTAAAATAGATAGTTTTCCTATGTAATGAATAGCTGACTTCCAGGTGAGGTCTGAAGATCTCCTGGTATGATAGCTGATCTCCAGACTGGAGATGATAGAATCACAGAATCACAGAGTCGGAAGGGGCCATCCAGGCCATCTAGTCCAACTCCCTGCTCAATGCAGGATCAGCCTAGACTCCCTGACAAGTGTTTGTCCAGCCACAAGTGTTTGTCCAGTGACAAACATTAAGTGGCATCACACCTGGAGGAAGTGGCTGCTTTGGAGGGAGGACTCCATCCAGCATTATACCCAGCTGAGGTCCCTCCCGTGCCCAGACCACGTCCTCCCCAGGGGGCACATTGGTGCACCCCCAACAAAAATTTTCTGGGTAAGGGGCTGCTGGTAACCAGTGAGAGACTGGGTGGGGTAGGAATATGGAGGCAGCCATCAGCGATGGTAATAGCGTGACATCGCTTCCTGAAAAACCCAGAAGTGACATCATGCCCTTCTAGGAATCACTGGAAATGCTATGGTAAAACTGTACAGTTTTTGGCAATTCCTGGAAAGGACTGAGTACTTTTGGATTTTCCACAGAAGTGAGATCAGTCCTCTCTAGGAATCACTGGAAATTCTGTATTTTTACTATAGAGCTTGCAGTGATTCATAGAGAAGTGTGACATCACTTCCAGAATTTTCCAACCAGAGTTGGCAACTGTTATATATTGAGCCTGTACTGTACTGGCAAAAGGTCTTAGCTTGAGGTTACATAACAAAAGCCTAGAATGAACCAGTAGGGAGAGAAGCATCCTAGAGTAACGCCAATTGGGAAACAATGCAGTGTAAATAGCCTATCGCTGGGAGTGGGGTGGGGTGTGTTTGGGTGTAACCTTTTTCAGGCATAAATACCCAGCTTTGGCCAGGGATTGCCAGTCTTCTTTCTCTTGCTGAATCACTAATAAACTATGAGCTGATCACTCGACCATGTCTGAACCCAGTATATTTCAGCAACCCTGACCATGCCCTTCTCCCTATAATGCCAGTTTTGTATACAGAGAAGTATTAAATTCAAAGAAGGCTCTACACTGCTAAGCTGTCTTTTTTGGTGCTTGGGAAATGTAGGGGTGGGAGGAAGGAGAAAGAGGAAAAAGAAAACCAGGAGCTTATTTGAAGGGAGTGGGGTGAAGGAAAGGGACTGCAGGCCTTGCTCGAATGCTCGACAAGCTTGTTTTCTCCGAATTTTCCCTTGTTAGGGAAAGCAGACTCCAAGGCTAAGCCTCCGTGAGGTCTTCCTTGGCACAAAAGCCACCAGGAGAGAGCAGAATATTCAAGGAGCTTGCTTAGAAGCACCGGGGGGGGGGGGGGGGACGGAGGTGGAATTAACTGTCAAAAAACAAAGGTTGAAGGAAAAGGAGGAGGGAAACAGTAGATATGTGTTCCAGGGGTAGAGTTTGCTGTGGAGATCAATGTCTAATATTGAAAGAGAGAGGTGCCGGGGTTTAATGTGTGTTGGACTTGCACTATTTCTCAAGAAACCCTACTTCAAAGAGGCCACTTCACACATTACAAAGTCCTGGTGATAGCAGCGGCAGATTTAACCATATTAACACCCCTTGTAAGGGTCCACATACAAAATGGCATGTCTGGTTAGGTCCTTCTAAGCTTATGGAGTATCTTTGATACACTGTTGAGTAACCACCACCACCACCACAAAAAAAACAAAAAACCTACTGTATGGAAAAGCAACAGTTCAAGATTCTGGAATGGACCTTCTAATTTAGGGTTGCCAGGTCCATCTTCATCCCCAGCGGGGGACTTTGGGGGGCATTCCCAGAGGGGGTGGGGCATCCTCAACGCAATGACATCACTTTGGGAAAATCCCCACTTAAAGTCCCACCCCCAAGAATGATCACCTGTGGCCACCCCTCTCCCTAACCTCCTGCAAGATTTAAAGGCCCCGCCAATCATGAGGAAGGCCCTTTAAATCTTGCAAGAGGGGAGGGAGAGGGGCAGCTGCTGGCCAGAAGCACTTAAAAGGACCTTTTAAATGATTCCAGCTGGCGGAGCCCTGTGCTCCCGACCGCCAAGTGGCAGTGCTGCTAGGAGTTCAGGCATGCTGGGCCAGTCCCCGCTGTCCAGAAACACTTAAAGGGATCCTTTAAGTGCTTCTAGCTGGCATGGCCCTGCACGCCTGATCTCTTGAATGCCGCTTGGAATTCAAGCATGTGGCCCACAGTCACCACTCTCCCTCCCCTCTGCAAAATTTAAAGGGCAGCTGTCAGCTAGAGAGCTTTTTAAATCTTTCAAGAGAGAAGGGAGAGGGGTGGCTGTGGTGTTGGGGCTTGGGATGGGGGTTCCCCTGCTGACCAGCTGGCTGGCAGCAGGTTGAAGCCCAAAAAAGCAGGTAAACCCCCGCCGGGCCAGGGGGTCTGGCAAACCTATTCTAATTTGATTTCAACCCTGAGTTCCTTTCCATTTTCTTTGAGACTTGCTATGTGGGCTGTTATATATCTGCTCTCTCATAAATAAGTATTTACCACAAGGCCTCGGTAACAGAACAATGACTTCTTAATTCAGCCATTTTGAACAAGACCCTATGCAGACAGAGTGAGTACTCTATGGTACCCTCTTTTCAACCAAAAAATTGCACTTCTCATATACTCGGTATATTTCATGGGCCCTGCTTTGGTGGGGGTCTGGGAGGGATCCCACTTCTCTGCCTCATCCTGCCCTGGTAGACATCATTGCATTGGGGAGGGGGGGGGGTGTTTCAGCTTCCCAGCATCCCCTGGGAAATGAATGCAAAAAAAGCCTGCATGGAGGTTCAGTGACAACCCCAGTTAAAGCCCTTGGCCTAGGGCTGCCAGCTCCAGGTTGGGAAATACCTGGAGATTTGGGGAGTGGAGCCTGGGCAGGGAGGAGTGTGAAGAGGGGAGGGACTTTACTGGGGTATAATGCCACAGAGCCCACCCTCCAAAGCAGCCATTTCCTCCAGGGGAACTAATCTTGGTTTGTGTTCAGATGGGCAATTTGATCCATTGCCCTTGCTGTTCCCTTATGGATTTAAAATGCACAATCAGACAGCAGCATCAGTCTGCCGTGCCCCAGTCGTCTGAGTTCCATTCCCCTCTCCCCTTGCCCTGTGTTTCTTTGATACCTGATTAAGTCCGGTCCTGTTGGTCGGAGCTGCTTCCAAAATGGATTTCCTGTCATCTAGTCACCCTGTTGCACACCCAAGGCGTCAGGCAGGTCTCACTGATCTTTTGTTTTCCAGCCACCATCTCCACCCCCCCCCAAGTTAGCAAGGATCACATGACTGTATATGCTCACACACACCCTCCCCGGGAGGGGCTGCTCAAAACCTTGTTTTCTTTTGAAAAACTCTCGAAAACACCCCTGTTTTAACATCACTTTGGAAAGGGGTAAATTGAAAAGATTACAGGGAGGATGGCAATGAACTCCATATCCCAGCATTCTCAGCAAGCACTTGTGTGCATGCTCACAGGGAAAACTTTTTAAAGTAATGGCTGACAGCCCCATGAACTACATATCCCAGCAGGCTAATTCCTGCTTCTGGGCCAACTGGCTGAACCCATGCTTGGTGCTGTCTGGTCACTCCACAGCCAGTTAAATCGCTTTGAAGAGTGCTAAAAGGGGTGAGTCTGGTCAGGATTCTCTGTAACAAAATAATCTGGCTCTATTAGCGGTGGGGCAACAGCGGACTGAACTGCCCATCTGATTGCAACCACAGTCATCTGGAGATCAACTGTAGTAGCAGGAGCTCTCCAGGTGCCAACTTGCCCTGTGCCTTGAACTGGATTGTGCTTCCTGCTGTTTTCACAACGTAAGAGCAGATATGCTGGATCAGACCAATGCTCCATGTATTTCAGCATCCCTGTTTCACACAACAGACAACCAGATGTCTCTTGCCATGAAAGTCTACCTCCAGGACACAGACACCTACACATCCTCCTGTTTTTGCCCCTGAGCTCTGGTCTTCACAGAGCCTTTGAACACAAAGGTTTCATTTAAGCAGCATGGCTAATAGCCAGTGATGGATCTATCCTCTGTGAATGTGTCTAATTCCCTTTGACAATCCTCTAAGTTATAAAATTCAACTCTGCTAGCACTTTAAGATCAGGGTGATTTTCCAGGGTATAAGCTTTAATGAGTCAGAGCTCACTCTGTCAGATGCCATCACAAAAGCTTATATATACCTTGAAAAAATTGGGCTTTAAAGGGCTACTGGACTCAAATGTTGTCCTATGACTGCATACTTCCATGGCTACCCTCCTGAAACCACCTAAGTTATAGCCATTTCTGGCCTGAATCTGTTGAATCTATTCATTGATCCCTGCAAGTTGTAAAATTATGAAAGAAGAAGAGGGAAGAGTTCTTTCCCCCAACTCCCATAGTTAGTTCCTTATTCATTTTTTTCCACACCATGTTTAATTTTATAAACTTCTATGTCCCCTCAGTCTTTTCTCTAAATCTAAAATGTCCAAACTGAAGTCCTTTGGCATTTCTCTACCCTCTTGGATCTTTTTTTATATATATATAATGTTTCTGCACCTTTCCATGCCATCCAATCTTCCCGTCTGAGAAACAGGAACCAAAATTGTCCATAATATTCCAAATACAGCTGCTCCACCAGTTAGAGTTGCCAGGTCCTCCCTGGCCACTGGCAGGGGATGGAGGGGGCAGGGTGGTCAGGTTGAAATACTCCTGGAGATTCAGGGGTTATGATGGCCCTGTTCACTTCCCCCCCCCAGAGGCAAGATTTGCCCTTCGTTTTTCTTTCCCTTTACTGACTGAGCTGCCCTAGTAATGTGTTTTCTTCTGTACTGAAGAAGTCTGGCTGTCCCACCCTGTCACAGTTCGATATTTTGGCTGTTGGCTCAGCCCAGGAACCTGAGAGAAGGATCAGGAGCCCGTTTTAACTTAAACAACTTAAATGGCACTCAAGGCATTTTGAAACTTGTTATGTCCTGGATGTAATTCCACAGACAACCAGGCTGCGATTCTCTATGGGTACACTTGTATGATTCTTTGATGTGACCAAACATGTAATGGCACTGGCCATGTACCTGGAAAAGGTACAAGCTTGAGGTAAAAGAACAATAGCACCCAGGCTCCTAAAGAGCCACCTATCAGGGGCTTAGCATATTCAAATGAACCAGTGTAATCTCTGGTGGGAAGATTAACCTATCCTGCCGTGTGGGTGTGGACAGGGGCGAGGCTTTTCTGTGCATATAAACTGACCCCCGGGGCCACCTCAGGTATGCTTGCTCCTGACCTACAATAAACTTGATCATGCTGAAACTCACTCCACCGGCTTCCAGTACTTTTCAAAACTCAATAATAACAAAATATTTTATTTAACATAGAGGGGGAAAGGTCAGGTGAAATTAAGAGTTGAAGTTTCTGAGGTAAAACCAATACAAGCTCAGACTTTAGTTCTTATGTTTCAGGCTAATGAGAGTTTCTTAACCTTTTCACAGTGACATAACTCTTTATGTTGAAAGCCTTTTTGTTCCAGTATTTCCCCCAAACACTCCAGTACAATTTCTTTGAGTATTCTCTGACTCTTTTGGTTTCCAGAAGGCTGGTGTACTCTTTCCAGTACCCAACCACCTTCTCTTGAAACACCAATACTTGTCTTGAGTTTTTAACTGACTCTCAAGGTCTCTGAAGGCACTCTCTAACCATACCAGACCAGGAATCTCTCCACTCTTCAGAGCTAACTCTGTGTTTGATGTGGGTAGGAAAATTCTCCTCTCACTAAATGATCTATCGGATCTCCTTTCTTCAGCTTGAATGGGGGTCTCTGTCTAACTTGTCCTTGTAGGGGTGAATTTCGAAACTGTCAGTACTTAACTCTTCTCAGCTAGGGCTGAAATCTGACTGAATTCTCCTCAGCATCCTGTTTAGGAGTCTTTCTCGGCTCAGTTGATGCTAACTAATCAGATCAGCCTGACACTCAAGGCTCTCTGTTTCTGTGAGGAATTAACCTTTCACAGTCCTTTAGCTGTTTGTACAGCACTTCTAAGCTTTTCGAAAGTGCAGTCTGTCACAGGGGTGGAGCCTGGGGAGGACAGAGACCTCAGTGGGGTACACCACTATAGAATCTACCCCCCAAAAGCATCCATTTTCTCCAGGAGAACTGATCTCTGTAGTCTGGAGATGGGCTGCAATTCTGGGAGATCCCCAGGTCCCCCCTGGAAGCTGGCATCCCTACCACCAATTGATACTGCGATCCTGCCTTTCTTGTTTTCTGTTTCCTTCCTAACAATTTCTAGCATAGAAGATTTCAAAGCCTGTCTCTGTTCTGACCTTACCTGAGCCTGTACATACTCCAAAACCGATTTGCCAGATCTCTGCCTTATTGCCCTGAGAATTTCCCCTTATCTGCTTATGTCATTTATGTCCTGGCTTGCTTTCTGATAATTGGAAGGAGCAGCTGTTCCCCTTCATCCATTTCTCTCTGCAATTATTAATGAAAGGCCACATTAACTGTAAGCCCAATCCTCTAGCCTTTGTCTATATAATCTTAGGAGCAGATGAACACACTGGCTGCTCCTGTAGGTTAAATTTGGAAAGTCAACATCCTTGTTGTGAAGAAACAGGGCTCCGTTGGGGCTGGGGCACGCCGGAGCGCCACTCCGGGAGAGAGGAGGGCGGGGGCGGGGACTTAACAAAGCCCCGCCCCCCGCTCACTCCTCCTGGCGGCGGCAGGCCGCCGCCGGCCCAGGAAATAGCCCCTCCCCTCCCCCCTTCACTCTTCCTGGGCCGCGGCAGGCCACCGCCGGCCCGGGGAGAACCCCCTTCCCTCCTCCCCCCCACTCACACTCCTGGGGCCGCGGCAAGCGCCGCCAGCCCCAGGACCAGCCACCTCCTTCCCTCCCCGTCCTCCCCCCGCCCTGAAACTCCCGAGGCCACGGCAAGTGCCGCCGGCCCCGGGACCAGGCCCCTCCCCGCCCTCCCCCCGCCCTGAAACTCCCGGGGCCCTCCTTCCCTCCCCTCCCTCCCCCCGGGACCAGGCCCCTCCTTCCCTCCCCGCCCTCCCCCCACCCTGAAACACCCGGGGCCGCGGCAAGTGCCACCGGCCCTGGGACCAGGCCCTTCCTTCCCTCCCCGCCCTCCCCCTGCCCTGAAACATCTGGGGCCGCGGCAAGCGCCACCGCCCCGGGATAAGCCTCCTCCTTCCCTCCCTCCCCCACTCACTGCTCCCGGGCCCCAGGGGGGCGCAAGGGAGGGAGAAGCTGGGCCCCAGAGGCGTGAAGCCCCTGGGGCCCAAGCAAGAGGGGGGAGGAAGGCAAACGCTGGCCCCAGTGGGGGGGAAAAGCGCCCCCCCTTCCTTCCTTCCTTCTCTCTCTCTCTCTCTCCCCACATACCTACCTACCTTCCTGTTCCTTCCTTTCCCCCTTCCTTCCTTCCTTCCTTCCTTCCTTCCTTCCTTCCTTCCTTCCTTCCTTCCTTCCTTCCTTCCTTCCTTCCTTCCTTCCTTCCTTCTCTCTCTCTCCCCCCACCTACCTACCTTTCTGTTCCTTCCTTTCCCCCTTCCTTCCTTCCTTCCTTCCTTCCTTCCTTCCTTCCTTCCTTCCTTCTCTCTCTCTCTCCCCCACCTACCTACCTACCTACCTACCTTCCTTCCTGTTCCTTTTCTTCCTTCCCCCTCCCTCCCTTCTTGCCTTCTGACACACTGCCGATGACGTCAGGGATGTGTGGCCTTTTGACACTTCCGGTGACGTCAGGGGGTGTGGCATATGCAAATAAGTTATGCTAATGAGCTCCTGCACCTCTTTTTTTACGAAAGGACCCCTGTGAAGAAACAAACCAACAAAGGTGAGCAGCGATGTCACTCTGCTGCAGCCAAGTAAAGCAGCAGTCTGGTAGCTCCTTAAGGACTGAGAACATTGATCATAGCATGAGCTTTCATGAGGATGAGTTTATATCGTCAGAGGGGCCATGGCTCAGTGGCAGAGCATCTGCTTGGAATGCAGAAGATCCCAAGTTCAATCTCTGGCATCTCCATCTAAAATGATCAGGTGTTAGGTGATGCCAAAGACCCCAGCCTGAGACCCTGGAGAACTGCTACCAGTCTGAGTGGACAATACTGACCTTGATGGACCAAGAGTCTAATTCAGTCTGCAGCTTCATTTGTGTTCAACATGACATCATGTATCTTACCTGCTCCTCCAATCTAAGAGGCCTTTTTCCAGCCTAAGTGGCTGTTTTGTTGAAGGAGCAACCACTTAATTTGGAAGTCTCTTTGGCAGGAGGAGAGCTTCCAGCTCTTCCCATTGTAGTGGTAGGATCCATTAACAATATTTACATGACAAAGAGAGCTCTGATGACATAAAAATTCATGGTGGAACAATATTTAAGGTGCCCTGGACTTCTGACTGATACTTCTTGTAGTTTCATCATTTATGACACAATCTGATTTGCTGCCAGTTGGATGGCAGTCACCTGAGCTAGTGCTGCAGATATGAAAGATACAGCTGAGATAGGCAGCCTCCCATCTACACAGGGAGCCATGAACCTTTCCCAGTATTAGATAAAGACGTGTTCCTTTTGTCCCATATTCCATTATAACCTCAGTTTTAATTTTCATCAGGTCTCGTTTTAGATGAGTTAAATGACTGTCCCTTTTGAATAAACCTGTTCCTTTGTTCGGTGGTCAGCCAGAGATAATTTATTTCCAGGGATGGGAATGTAGGTCATCCGGGAGCTTCTATCAGGTACCAAAGACAATCGTGATTTTTAGACTGTCAGAATGTATCAATGTGAAAATCTCAGATATATTTCTGCTACTCTTAACATGCAGGGACAAACGAAGATGTAAATCAAGTCAGAAAGACTGAATTTTCCAAGTCCTTTTCACTGTGCAATTGGTCAGCAGTATGATATTTACATAAATTGGCCTAATGCAGAGATCTGAAGAACTGAAACCTTTTTAGATGTTATACCTGAGAGTAGATTGACAGTCGATGCAAATGTGATATAGTCTTCCATCCCACCCCGCCCTCGGTGATGTTTTAGCTCTCCTGTCTCCCAGGCAAATGAATGAGTCCGCATTGCACAGAATTTCAGCCCTATTGAACTGTTGGTGTCATTTATTTATTTACATTATTATAGTCCTCCTCTCTCACAGACTCAAGGTGGATTATACTGTGTAAATCAGTGTAAATCAATAGAATAAGACATCTCATGAGTGTGTTAATTGGAGAGCTTTCTCTACCAAAATGTTAGGTGGGATTCAGCAAGTGAGTGTTTTTTGGAGCTGTCCTACCATGCAGGGGTGGCCTGCAGTGGATAATCCCACCAGTTAATACTGCAACCCAAGAGGAACTTGCTTGCAGCAGCCTCTATTGTGGTGAGGGGAGCAGTCCTCTCTTGCAGGAGAGAGCCGGATCATGCACTATTGAAGAAATTCCCCCTGACTCTTCCACCCCAGTAAACACTGAGGCAAATTCACATTTGAAGCGTAGTTTATTGAGCAAAAACAGGATAGTGAAGCAAACCTCCCATCTCCCCAAGCAGCAAGAATTCCTTTCCCTTCCTCCCTTTGAGGCAGGAAAGTGTTTGCTAAAGGCTGTGCTCACATGTGCAGTTTGATCCAGTGTGGCTCCACCTCTAGCTGATCCAGGATTTTTTGTAACAGAAAATTTTGATCAGACCCACCCCCCTTAGCACTCTTCAAAGCATTTTCATCCTGTCCTTGAGTGCTCAGATGCAGCAGCCAGGGAGTGGGTCTATCGGCCATTTTTTTTTGTTTGTCCTTTGAGCATATGTAGTTCATGAGGCTGTTGGCCACTTTTTAAAAATAGCCTGTGGGATTTATCATAATCCCTGTAGGATTTTTCACAATCCCACAGGGCCTGCAAGACAGAGCTCTTTCACCAAGCATTTGAGGAAGGTGCCATATTAAACTGCTAACATCAACCAGGTTAGCTAGGGCCTATAATCCATCCTGGCTGCCAGTTTTAATATCCACACCCATACTGAGGAACAATGTGCCTAGGAGCTAGACACCAGCCATACAACTATTGCTGATTTTATTGCGGCCGATTAGAACAGTCTTTGCCATTGCATATATGTAGCACCTTTGGAATGTGTTTTTATATTAACTGTTTTTATTCTTTTAATATTTTTATGTTGCCAATGGCCTTGTAAGCTGCCCTAAGCTTGCTTCAGAGGGGAGGGCGAGGTATAAATCAAATAAATAAATAGAAGTTTGTCCTTTTAGCATGTACTCAAGTGCTGATGAGCCTGCTGGGATATGTAGTTCACTGCCATCCTTCCCTAATCTTTTCAATTAACCCCTTCCCCAAAGCACAAAAAACCCCAAACTTAAGTACAAAGGCTTCTTTGAAAGTTTTTATTAAAAAAACAGAGTTTTGAGAAGCCCTTGTGGGAAAGGGAGAGAGATAGATGTGATTATACAGTTATGTGCACATCACTAACTAGTAAAACAATGGCAGCAGGAAAAAAAAGAGACAGGTCAGACCTGCCTGACAGCTTGGGTGAGCAATAGAGTGATCAGACAACAGGAAATCTGGTTTGAAACCAGCTCAGCCAAAAAGGACTGGAAATTCACAGGTATCAAGGAAACACACTGTAAAGGGGGGGACAGGACACAGACGATTGGGGCATGACAGACAGATGTTGCTGTTTGATCATGCACTTTAAATCCAGAACAGCCACAGATCAAACTGCATGTCTGATCACAGCCAAAGAGACACACATGTGCACGCATGCATGCACACGTGTGCGTGCATGCACGTGCACACACACACACACAAACAGAAGGCTAAGTATATCTGTCCTTATAGAGTGATCCTTGGTCCCCAAGTTTCCCAGATGCTGATAGTAGCTCCCCATCCTATAGGGGAAAGGGTCAATGAGATGATGATGACAACTCTGTGCTACTCTAAGGCTATGCCTTTTATGGGGTGTCCAAACCAACCTACCCACGTCTACATTACATCACCCTGAGCATGCTGAGCACATGCACATCTAAATGCTTGTTGCATGTTTACTGTGTGTTGCAGGTGTTTTTGGAGGACAGATGAGCACATGCACATCTAAATGCTCGCTGCATGTTTACTGTGTGTTGCAGGTGTTTTTGGAGGACCCCTTTTGGGGTCTTATCTTGACCTTTGGCACCTCTTGCTCTCCATGGTGGGGTTCCAGTGGGTCCTACTCCTGACCTGACAGTCTTCTAGTTATCTCTTGCTCATCGTAAAGAATACAATACAATACAATAACAAGACACCCTTCTTTCTGGAGAGCCAGGCTGACCTTGTGGTGTCTTTGTGCTGACTTTGTACTATAGGAAACCCAGAAAAGCCTGCATGGTTTTTAACATGGCTGTGCTTCAGACAATAGAGAGGCTCTGCTAAGGCCTAGAGCAGGGGTGTCAAACTCATTTGTTTATGAGAGCCAGATATGAAATAATGAGACCTTGTCAGGCTGGGCCATGTGTGTTATAAATGAGATACACACTTTATAAAGGACACAAACAAAAACATTTAAAGGGTTTTTTCCCCTTAAAATAAAGACATGCTTAAAACAGTAGCATTCTTGCAATATTTTATTTATTTAACAATCTCTGATAGTTGACATCTCTTGCTCTGGATTATTACATCAAAATGTCTGTGCTGTAGTGATCCTGAGTATGCTGTTCAGGTGTGTATCTGTAAGCTGCAAACCTACTTTTGATTTATTAATATTCATTACAGAAATCTGAGCCTAGGACATGAAATGGCTGGGCATTGTGAGCTTTTGTACATAAATTGCTTCATGTGCTGGTCAAGAACATGTGAAGGCATCATGACACAGAGTGAGGGCTGTGTTTGTCTACAAAAGTCTATGAGGCGGTGCAAGAATAGAGAGACAGCAATGTATATTGGTCAGTATCAGCCTGCTGACTGGGAAGTCTAGGTTCAAAATCGCCAGTCTACAAAGGAAATGTGCTGGGTGAACTTCGTCTGAACACATGCACTCTCAGCCTCATCCACCTCATTGGTTTGTTGTTATTCCTCAGCTAAATAGTTCACATTGCTTTCCTACTGAGAAAGACTGGATCATGAGAGCATGAATACAGTGATAAAGAGGAGGCAAACCCAGTTGCACCCAGGAGAGCCACAGCATAACGAGCCCAACAAAACACATACAGACACTGCATAAGAAGCCCAACAAAATAAACACACACGGTAGCAAGGCACACAAAAGCTCATACCTTGAATAAAACTTGGTTGGTCTTAAAGGTGCTTTGTATTTCTCCCATGCAATTGAGGCAGCTGAGCAAAGGGGAGGAAAGGGAGGAGACTCAGCCAATGAAAGGGAAGAAAGGCTTGCCTTTGTCTCCTGTGTGATTGAGGGAGTCTGGCCAGAAAGCAAGCTCTGGCTCATTCCTTCCCTCCCCTGGAAGGAGAAGGAGAAGGAACCTCAACTATCACTTGCCTTTCTATCTCTCCAGTGTGACTGAGCGTATCTGGCAAAGCAAGAAGCTATGCAGCAGTAGCAGAACTGGAAAAGGAAGCAGGAGAGAGCCAGTTGCTCAAGGGCTGGATAGGAGCACTGTGGGAGCCAATTCTGGCCTGTGGGCCACACGTTGACACACCTGGCCTAGAGAATGGTTCAGAAATGGCAAGGGAATGGCTTTTAACCTGAGAAAGATGGCCCTACACTGCAGGGTTGGTTTTCTCATCTGTCAATCGAAGTAATAGGACTAGGGTTGCAAAAATCGGAAACAAAAACTTCAACATGGCAAGTGAAACAAATGCAGAAGATGTTATTACAAAAGGAGAAATGCCGTGCAGTGAGAACAAGAGAATACATACAGCAACAGATATAATACATATAAATAACAATCCCACTATCTTTATTACTACATCTTTCTGAACCCATTCTAATTATAATTACACACCTGATTTATAGTGATCTCATAGGGTTTTCAAGGGAAGAGACATTCAGAGATGGTTTGCTCTAGCCTGCCTCTATGTAGCAAGCTTGGGCTTCCTTGGCAGTCTCCCATTCATTTTCTAACCAGGGCCAACCCTACTTAGCTTCTGCGATCTGATGAGATCTAGCTTGGGCTATCTGGGTGAGGGCAAGGTAATAGCTCTGTTATCTTTATAAAAATGACCTCCTGGACAATACTGTTTTGCCTCATTTGTGGAATGTCAGATTCATAGGAGCCTTCCGATCTCCTCAGGAAGGCCATTCCGCAAGGAGGAGTAGGGTTGCCAGGTCCTTTCTAGCAACCAGTGGGGGGTTAGGGGACTTACTGGGAACAGCAGGGAGACTCATCCAATGTGCAGCGACATGTCTACACCGCTGACCACATGATCTAGAAGTGACGTTACAATTTCCACGATGTTGGGGAAACACCCTGGTATTTGGACAAAAAATCTATGGTAAATTTGTCTTCTACCACAGAATTTTTGCCCAAATACCAGAGTGTTGCCCCAATGACCTGAACATAATGACTTCATTTCCAGGTCACGTGGGCAGTGATGTAGACATGCATTGGATGGATCCCTCTCTTTTTGGGGGGTAAGTTGCCCCCTGCTGGCCAGTTGATTGGTGTTGGGGCAGTAGGGACTGGCAGCAGGGGACCCCATCTCCACTGGGGGCTCTGGCAACCCTATGGAGGGGCACTTCAGAGAATGCATATGTATGGGTAATTGTTTAATTTGCCTGGTTGCAGGGTTGCACCTGCAGAAGGCCCTGCCCAGAGAAGTACATTTTCAAGGCCATGAGAGTTTTTGCATGTAATAGGCAATACTTTGAACTGAGCCCAGTAACTGATGCGCAAGCCAGTGGAGTGCCTGCAGAAGGGGTGTAATGTGCACACTCTACATATCTCCTCATAACTGCCATGCTGAGGCAATCTGGACCTGCTGGACCTTCAAGTTGACTTTGAGGGGAAGCCTATGCAGAGAGAATTACAGTACCAGAATACCGGAAGAATTTATTGTTTATAGCCAAAGGCCATCACAATACAGAGTTATGATAATAAAAAGAAAATAACTCTAATCATACATGGATAAAACAGCGATTAAAAATACAGTAAAATATGGACCAGCTATTAATGTTATAAACAGTAAAATTGTAAAATAACTACAACAACAACAACAACATCTGGTTAATCATTAAAAAGTTAATTTTCTGCAGTCTTGGCCCTGATTTTTTTGGCAGCCAAGGCGAAAAGAGACACTTTATAACTGACGAGCAGATCAGTGTCAGATAATAGAAAGACCAGTTCGTCAATGTCAGAGAAAAAAATGTCCTATTAGCTGATTATCAAGAAATTTAGATCTAGCTGCTGTATACAAAGGACAAAATAACATACAGGGAAGAACGTCCACTGAGACCGAGGCGCCGCATATACAAGAACATAAAGCCAGTGGTGTTTGAGAGCAAGGGCGTAGACTTTTTCAATCCCCGGGGGGGCGGGGGCTCTGCTCGGGACCATGTCCCCGCCGCTTTCCCCCCCCCGCCCCAGGGAGCCACCGCCGCCGCCGCTTCCCTCCCCCGGGCCGTGCCAGCCCGCCCGCCGCGCTCCCCGCCCCCCTCCCTCCCTCCCTCTCCCCGCTCACCTCCGGCAGCGTAGAATCACCTCACCTCCCTGCCTTGCGAGCCCCCGGCTCCCGCTCCGCCTCGCATTTCCCGGGGGGGGGGCTCAGCCACCCCCGGCAAAATGAACGCCCGCCGGTGGCCAGTCAGCCGGCCGTTGCCGCCTCTCTTCCCCCCGCCCCGCCCTGCCCCAGAGAGGCAGGAGGGCAGGCCGGGGGTGGGGGGGAAGGAGAGGCGGCGACGGCCGGCTGACTGGCCACCGGCGGGCGTTCATTTTGCCGGGGGTAGCTGAGCCCCCCCGGGAAATTTCGGGGGGGGGGCTCGAACCCTCGAGCCCCCCCGTAGTTGACGCCCATGTTTGAGAGTATCTCCCCGTGAGTAGAGCCATCGGCATTGTCTGAAAGCATAAGGAAGTTAGTGCCTTTTTGAAATTTTGAGATGTAATATTCACTAAATAGGGAGATCTATCATGATCTCTTTTGAATAACTTAAACCAAGGGAAGAATTTAGACCTAGAGATTGTAAAACTGTCCAGTGGAGTGTCACACCTATAGATCCAGTTTCATATGTTGGTGCCAATATTAAGAACCCCCAACAAATCGTCTGGGATAGAATAATAGGCAAGTATGTTGTTGTAATATGTAGACCCGGATGTATCTCTACTTGACATTACTTGAAAGCATTGTTTGCTAAATACGTTGCTAATGGCAGTGTAACCATTTATTCCAGGATATGAGTAGAGCAAGGTGGAGGCGGGCCCTAACTGAGGTCTGCCCTCATTAGGGCTGCAGGGGTTCCTTTGGGCAAGGCAAGGAGTTGTCTAATGAATAAGTTTTGAATTGATTCTTATAGATTGAATTGAAGCTGTAGATTATATAGTTCTTCCAGCCCCAGACCTCTATGCCATAAAGGAGATGAGGGATTGCCTTGTGAGTAAATAATTTTATCGCTGGATCTGCAAGGAATCCACCTTTGGTGTGTGTAATGTCCTTAATGGCGACCACCATGTGGTCAGGGCAACACATGTGGCTGGGCTAGCTTCGATCCGGGTGACAATAGCCCGGCCGGATTGTAAGTGTAACCAATAAGGCACCTAGGATCCACCAGGGAACCTATGGCCACAACCACGTGAAACTGACCCTATATGGCAAACTCAGGGGTGCGGCTTAAGTGTGTATAAAAGCAGGCCCCCAAGCCCCTGTCCAACATATTCATTTTGACCACCTTATAAATTATGAGCTGATTTCAACACTTCATGTCTCTGACTCCAATACTTTATACTGGTTATGAAGGTGGGATCCCGATGAGCGACTCTCCCACCAACTCCAGCATCACCTCGAGCACCAATCTGTCAGCAACCAGCAATGCTAGGCTCCATCACTGCACTGCACCGCCATCTGCTACAGAGGACACTGCTCACTGCTCCGCTGATTCACCACAAATCATGGCAGCCACTCCGGGACAAATCTCAGCATACGACCCGACCCGAGCTCTGCGAAGCATGGGCCAACCAGCTTAGGTACTTCTTTGAAGTACAGGAGGTCACCAACGCTGGTAAAAAGAAGGCTTGGCTCCTAAGCACGTGTGGGGTTGACACGTTGCACTTAGTTCGAAGCCTCGTCTCGCCCCGCACCCTTGCTGAAGCCTCATATGATGAAATCATCACAGTGCTGAACAACTACTTTGTGCCAAAACCATCCATGATGGCCATGCACATGGATTTCTGCGGCCACTCACAGACGCCAGGTGAGACCATGGCCGCTTCCATGGCTGACCTCTGCAGACTAGTGGTCGGTTGCGAGTTCATGTCAGTTGAGGACAACCTCTGGACAAACTTCATGTGGGGAGTTCACGAGCCGAAGCTGCACCAGAAGTTGGTCGCCCTCTCCGAACTGACCTTGAAGAAGGTTTTCCAAACGGCATGGGCTTTTGAGAAAGTGCAAAAGGACCAGCAAGGCTCCTCCACCTCCACACACCACACCACCACTTCCTCCGGCTCCAAGGCCTCAGATGAAGACGATGTCTTTATCAGCTAGGGCTGTCATTCCCGGGCAGGAGTTGGCACTTCTCACTCTCCTTCATCAGCCCCTCATACCCCCACCATTGGAATGTAGCTCAACTCTCACAAGTGCAGGCTTATCTGACTATGCTTCTGTAACCTTGAGAATGTTGCTATTCGCACAGTCTTAGCCGCTTCTTATTTGCAGGTGTTAACTGTACACTTTTCTTGTTCTTTTCCCGCTTGAAGCCTGGGAACAAACTGTCCAGCATATCTGGGCGCCTTTTTCTCTGTGTAGTGATTGGATGTTCAACTATGCATTACACTGTTTGAATACACTATATCGGAACCTCTTTTTCCCCTTCCCAGTAATCCTGACTAAAAGCGTGTAGATGACTACTTGATCCACTGCCAAATAAAGAATCTTCTAGTTAAGGACCTTGTTTGCAGTTTGAAATCATTTGGACTCTCACAGTCTTCCAGCTCCACCGCCACCCGCAGAAGGGTTCTACCAGAGCCACAGAAGGAAGCAACCCAGCTAGCTTCAGGTCCACTGCCATGTCTGCCACAGCACCACGGCACAGCTTGGCAACCATGTGCACCAGCTGCAGAGACCCACACGACTGCCAGAACTGTCTTGGTTCGGGCCCCTGGGACTGCTTCATGGCACAGACTTCTAGGCAGTCTGTGACAAATTTCCCGCTGTCTTCGACGGCATGCTGGGCACATACACAGGGGCCCCCGTGTCACTGGACTTTGACCCTGCAATCCAGCCAATTCGCATGATGGCCCAGCTGTCCGCTAGCAGTCCACCCCAAGATTGACAAGGAGCTGGACTGGCTGGTCACCCAGGGGGTCCTAGAACTGGTCCCCCACACCCGGTGGGAAACCCCCATCGTAACCCCCATGAAATAAAATGGGGATTTTAGAATATGTGCATACCACAAATGAACTCTTAACAAAGCATCCCAGGACCATGCATACCTGGTGCCAGTTATCAGCCATGTCCTTGCTTCACTGGCAGGAGCAAAAGTGTTCAGGAAGCTGGATCTGGCACAGGCCTACCAGCAACTCCCAGTAGACGATGCCACGGCTAAGGCCCAGACCATTGTGAGGCACAGGGGGGGCGTTCAAACTCCAGCGTTTGCAATTTGGGGTCAGCGTCACCCTGGGGATCTTCCAGGAGCTAATAGATCATTTGCTTAAAGGTGTCCCCAAAGTCCAGCCTTTCTTTGATGACATTCTGATCGCTGCACCAGATGTCAAGACTTTTGTGACAAGGCTCCGCTAACTCCTTCAGTGCTTTGACAATTCCGCCCTGAAGGTTAAAAGGGAGAAGTGCCTGCTGGGAGTTCCATCAGTCAAGTTCCTCAGGTTTGCCATGGATGCACAGGGCATCTACCTGACCCCAGAGAAAGTCCATGCTATCACGGAGGCCCCAGTACCACAGTTGAAGGCGGAGCTCCAGTAGTTTTGGGGGCTCCTCAACTTTTACCACACCTTCCTCCCCCACAAGGCAGCAGTGGCTGAGCCCCTCCATTGGCTTCTGGATAAACATGCCAAGTGGACATGGGGGCCTCGCCAGGCAATGGCTTTCTGGGCTGTCAAGGACCTGCTGACATCCAATGCAGTCCTGGCCCATTTTGATGAGTCCCTCCCGGTGGTGCTGGCTTGCAATGTGGCAAGCACCTGGTTGTGCAGTGGCCCAGGACTGACCATGCACGTCCCCCAGTGTACACACCTTTTGTGAGTTGACAGTTCATTGCAGCTGGCCGAATAGGCAGTGAATTTGGACCTTGGGCTGCTGGGCCACCTAATAAATTATGAGCTGATTTCACCGCTATGGGTCTCTGACTCCAGTACTTTATAGAATCTCAGAGTTGCGCCTATTATTTTTTTTGTAGAAGCTTTAACAATATCCAAATGTATTTTCCAATTTAAGGTCTCACTAAAGTTCACTCCCAAATGTTCTTGTGGCATGGATCCAGGTGGCCAAATTGGCCAAGTCAAGGTAGGTCAGCAAGGGTCAACTGGAACCCACAAAAGTTGAAAGCACCCTGTCCTTCAAGACATTTGCCTTCCCAACCAACATTACCTCAGTCTTGTCAGGATTCAGTTTCAGCTTGTTCACTGTGAATCGCTTAACCACAGCAGTCACCCTTCTGAGGAACGTCTTGGTCAATTGTCTCCAAAAGCCTAACCTTCACAGAATCTCATAGGCCAATCTGGGAATCTGTCCAAATACATTAGTATTTGGGGTTAAGTCATTCTGTTTGGCCATCCTCCCTTGCAGGGGTGGGGCAACAGAAGCAGCAGTGCCTCAGGCAGAAAATGCTCTGACCATGATAAAGGCTTGATCTCAAGCCTCTGTATGAGATCAACACAGTCATGCTCATTCAAAAAAATATAGACCCAGAACATGACCTTTTTATGCTTTTGCCCCATATTGTTGTTGATATTAGTGTATTTATTTATTTAAAACATTTTTGTGCTGTGTTTTTGTTCCACCTGTGGTGGAAGGGGCATGCTCAGGCCTTCAGGTCCTGTTCCACTCTTCCCTCCAAGATTTCCCCAACACCTGGAGAAGCTTTTCTTTCTCTCCCCAGTAACTCGCCACCACCACCTGACCTTTGTAAGGAATTGCCCCCTGGGAGGGTCTGGACTCCCAGCTTCCCTTCCCAGTTCTGAGGCCTTGCCTCTGTGTCTCTTGCTGCCCAGTGCCTGGTCACCATGGGGACTGTTTACTACATTGTGTGCCCCTGGAGCCATAGCCACTTGCAAACTGACTGCCTTCCCCTGGTGCTCCTTTTAAAATAGGATGTCCAAGACAGTGGAGGATTATGTGGTACAGAGAACCACTATCAGCATCGAAAGTAATAAAGTATTTATTAAATAGAAAATGTTCACAAGCATACTTTTAGCACAGCACCAGATTGAGCAAGGGATTCAAAAGGGTTAACTGCAATTCCTCTGTCCCTCTCTCTATACATGCCCTATCAGATGGCTTCTTAGCTTAGAATGTTATAGATTTCTACAGAGTTACCATTACCTTGCAGCATCCTCCAGCTCACCAGTCCAGCACATGGTTAATGGCCACCTCCTCCAGACCTCAGCTGAGTTCTGTCTGCTTTGATGGACTTAGCACCAAATAGAGCTTCCTTCTTGCTTCCAAAAGTTTGGCAATATTGTTGTGTTTGCCTAGCAATCTTCAAAATGGTGACTGAGAGCTCAGTGGACATTCTTTTCTTAAAGCTACAGGTGTTGTTTCTATTATTTTGGGGAGTTTTAATCCTCTGTTGTTGTTTTTTGTTTGTTTGTCCTTGTGTTTGTTTTTTTCAGCATCAGATTTTTCTGCAAACCTGGGACTTCTTCCCTATCTGTCCCTAGCTCCATTTTGTGGATCTATTAATATGCACTCTATGGACTGGTTAAAGAGTTAGCTATATAACTGTGTCACTAGCTTACAGTTTCCATTATGTCAGGGTTATTACTAAGGATGGGAAATCACTCCACTGCTCAAAGCATAATTTGATCGCAAATTGTTAAAACCATCCCCAAACAATCATTTCTTTTTCTTGAATTGTTCTAAATTAGATCTTGAAATACTTAGCTCATGTGTGTTTTTTCATTTTAGCTGTCACACTATGGTTTTGTGCACAGGGGAAAGGATCAGTCATATTGAAGCTACAGGGCATACCCTCATTTCTCTCCTCCATCCAACCCAGCCAGAGCCTAGGGAAAAAAATACTCATATAAGTGGTGTTTTAATCCTTTGTGATGATAGGTTGGAAAATAAGGTGTTGAACACATGTAGCTGCCCTGTACTGAACGGTCCCTCAAGCTCAGTATTGTTTACTCGAAGGTTTTTCACATCACATGACCCTTTTAACTGGAGATGCTGCGGACTGAACCTGGGACCTTCTGCATACAAAGTAGATGTTCTGCCAATGAGCCATGGTCCCTCTCCAGGGTCTCAGACAAAGGTCTTACACATTACTTCCTACCTGAGCCTTTTAACTGGAGATGCTGCGGACTGAACCTGGGACCTTCTGCATACAAAGTAGATGTTCTGCCAATGAGCCATGGTCCCTCTCCAGGGTCTCAGACAAAGGTCTTACACATTACTTCCTACCTGAGCCTTTTAACTGGAGATGCTGCGGACTGAACCTGGGACCTTCTGCATACAAAGTAGATGTTCTGCCAATGAGCCATGGTCCCTCTCCAGGGTCTCAGACAAAGGTCTTACACATTACTTCCTACCTGAGCCTTTTAACTGGAGATGCTGCGGACTGAACCTGGGACCTTCTGCATACAAAGTAGATGAGCCATGGTCCCTCTCCAGGGTCTCAGACAAAGGTCTTACACATTACTTCCTACCTGAGCCTTTTAACTGGAGATGCCAGAGATTGAACCTGGGACCTTCCACATGCCATGCAATGTTTTACCATTGAGTCAGGCCCCTCCCTGTTACATATTTTAATATGGTATATTCCACGAAGAGTGTTACACTCTGCAGAGAATAACCTGCTGGTGATCCCTGGTCCTAAAGATATCTGGATGTCCTCGACCAGAGCCAGGGCTTTCTCGGCCCTGGCTCTAACCTGGTGGAATTCTCTGCCAAATAATATCAGGGACCTGCGGGATCTAATGCAATTCCTCAGGGCTTGTAAGGCAGAGATGTTTCCCCAGGCTTTTGGTCAAGGACAGAGGTGGGCTCTATCATGGCTGGCACCCCCCTCCTTCATTCTATCTTTTTCCTTTGGCCTCCTCCTGGTCCTGCCTGTGAGGTGGCAACACAGTCCAGAACTGGCTTAAAACTCACTTCATGGGCGCCATCTGGAGGACTGTTGTTAAGACTGTACTGAATGCTTTATATTTCATTTAGTGTTGTACATTGCCCAGAGCCCTGTGAATCTAGGGACTGGGCAATTCACAATTTTAATTAAATAAATAGTCAGGTTCCCCAATGCTACAAGGTTTAAATATGAAATTAACATATTCTCTCTCTCATTTTAAAACAAGTCTAAATGAAGACAAAATGTAATTGCATTTATTTGATGCTGGTTTTCAATTTTCTGTGGAGATAATCTAGCTACCTTTCAAAATATTGAGGAAATAAAGCACTACCCTTGTTACCCTCATAGGATTTCTGAGGGGGAAAAAACACACATGATGCTCTAAGACGGGCCGGCATGGCTTTGTTAGAAAGTACCGCTTCAATGGTCCTGTTGGAAGTAATAAAGCAGCCGAGTCTTTTTTCTGCCATCCAAAGTGAAATTGAACTGACTGTGCTAAATGAACTTCAACCAATTAAATCTGACCCAGTACCGTTCGGCGATGTTTTGTTTGCCATTTATATCACTTCACCTTATGCTACATTCTCTGGAAAACAAAAACAAAGAGAGAAAGCCAAGGCCCAGCTCTCGTAATTTGGTCTCTTTCCAGCATATTGAAAATTAAGGCGCATCCATCATACTTGCTGCTGTCGAGTGATGTTTAGGGGTAATGACTCGGTATTTATCACCATCTCTGACTTAGTGCTGACAGATCAAGCTGAAGTTACAGCACTTGCAGCCTTTCAGTGCTCAGAATGAGTAGTCAGGTGGTTGACAGCGCAATCCTGAGTTGCGCCCGTATTGCAGTGTCCGGCGATGGTGGAAGTATGGCACCGCTAGTCTGTATCCGGGGGGGGGGGGGGAGTTTCATTGTGCTTCAGTGGGAAAGAAACTGGCTTTTACATATGCACAAGAGGTTGCTAGTTGGTGAGCACCCACAGCAAAGCAGGGTGTTGTGGTGTACCTTGGAGGCATGGCTGGGAGATGGGGCAGGGCCCAGGGGGCCAATGGCAGCATCCACTGTCAAGGCAGCTGGGGCAGCTGGGGAGGAGGGTGGCTCATGGAGTCACTGCTAGTCCCTTATATGGGGGCTGTGGGGATGTGGCTGGTGTAGTCTGAGCATGTGGTTGGAGGGGGAGGGAAACTCCCCATATCCTATGGGGGCTAGGAGTCGCTCAGGTACCACAGGCCCAAGGCAGCTTGAGGAGGTGGGGGGGGGGGGGCTGGACAGGTTCCGGGTGGGTGGATGGGTGCAGCTCATGGGTGGCTGTGCTCGCTGGGTGGTCATCCTCAGCACTGCCCTTGCACGGCACCCACCCCACAACTGGTCCCCCGTGGATCTGGCATGGGAAGTGGAGTGGCGGGTGCATGGGTGGCATGGAGAGACTTATCAGTGTTGGCCAGGAGTCCCTCAGTGTTGGCCAGGAGTCTCCTGAACCACCCTTGCCTCTCTGGTCCCTCGCTGACTGGAGCCACGAGCCTTGCCAGGTGTCTCCCTCCTGCTGACACTGTGTCGGAGAGGCTGTCCATCCACTGATGGCCCGTGGCCATTGCCTTGCACCACTCCCGGCAGCTTTCAAGTCATTCACACTCAATGGCCGCCCACATGGAGAACAGGGTGGTGGGATAGGCTGTGTGACAACCTCATGACTTTGTTTGCCATAATTTTGTATGCATCATGCCCATTGTCTTTCTTTTTATGTATGCAGGCACTGGGGAGGTACTTGGGTGTTTTCTTAAGACACCTCCCACCTCCTGAAGTGGGAAGAATGCCTATGACCTTGGACGCCTGTCTCTGTTAGCTTGGCTGCCATAGATAACATAATGGTAGATGTGCAGGTGGGCGGAGGAAGGCCTGCAAGGTGTGTTAGGTTTAAGTGGGCTGTGTGAAAGGTTCTATGGAAAAAGCCCACAGGAAAGACCCTTGGTCATAAATGCTCACAGGAAAAAAACCCACACAGAAAAATGCCCACATGGGAAAATGCTCACATGGAAAAAAGCACACAGAGAAAAAAACCCACATGGAAAGAAGCCCACACAGAAAAATACTACATAAAGCGCCATAGATATTTATAACTGTGGATAACCATTCATTTCCATTTATGAGAATGAAGAAGAAGAAGAGAAGAAGAGATTGGATTGATACCCCGCCCTTCACTTGTAGTCTCAGAGCAGCTTACAAACTCCTTTCCCTTCCCTTCCCCACAACAGACACCCAGTGAGGTAGGTGGGGCTGAGAGAGCTCGGAGACAACTGTCCTTGAGACAACAGCTGGTACAGAGCTATGGCTTGCCCAAGGTCATCCAGCAGGTGCAAGTGGAGGAGTGGGGAATCAAACCCGGTTCTCCCAGATTAGAGTCCGCACACTTAACCACTACACCAAACTGGCTCTGAACAGATATTATCTATATTACCTATCTATATATCTAATTCCCAAGTGCCCCCTGTGCGTGCGAATACTTATTTCTGCAAATCAGGGGCACATAGAGGGTAAGTATCCTGCACACGTGGACCACTCCCCAGGGGTGCAGAAAAATCTGAAAACTGTAAAAAAATATGCGGAGAAGTTACAAATGGCCAAAAAGCAAATCAGCGTTCCCTGCACATGTGCAGGAAATGGACTTACCAAGGAGCTTTCTCTCCCCCTCCCTCCTTCCCACAGTTCTGATTGCATTCAGTCCTCCCTCATGGCCACACCCCCTCCACCAAACTAACATTCAAGCCTCCAGCAGCATCTACCTTGCAATTTTCACTTTGCTCAGGCAGTTCCTTCCACTTGCAAGAAGAAAGCACACCCTCAAAAAGAGGGGGGGGGGGGGAAGCCAGAAGAAAATAAACCTCTGAGTCTGCCCTTCGAGCAGGCAAGAGAAGTTTCCAATGCCTCCACTCTTCCCTTTTCCCCAGCCTCCTCCCAGGGAATTGGTTTTATGGTTTACTGTTACAGGGGGGGACCAGGGGGGGTGGGGAGAAAAATCTTTTCTTCTTCAGAGACTGCAGGAGCATGAAGGCAGGTTGGCTGTTGGGTGGGAAGGAAATAGGGTTGCTAACTCCAGGCTGGGAAATTTCTGGGCATTTGAGGGGTGGAGGCTGGAATTTGAGGAGGGACTACAGACCAGTATAATGCCATAGACTCCACCCTCCAAACCAGCCATTTCCTTCACTTCAAGTACCATTGCCAGCCTCCGGACAAGGGCTGGAGAGCACCCAGAATTACAACTTTCCCAACCAGGAGCAGGCAGCCCTAAGGTGAATGGATCTCTGTAGCTGGGAGATCCGCTGTGATTCCCAGTGTGCTGCCACTGCTGCTGTGGGTGAGAGGAAGCAGGCAGGAGGCTGGGAGAGTGATGGGCAGAAAAAGAAAGAGTGATGGGGGGGGGGGGAGAAAAACAAAGAGAATGAAGATGGGTCAGAAGGAGAGAGGAAGTAACACATGGAGGAGAGAGAGAGAGTAAGAAAGGGGGGCAGAAGCAAGAAAGAGTGTGAGAGAGGTAGGGGGAGAAGGGAGGAAGCAAAGGTGTGAGGAATGGGATAACCATTGCGGGTCTCCACTTGTATTTTATATTGTTAATTTAGGATTAAAATATGTCATGTGCAACAATTTGTGTTGTAATTTTATCACGTATAATTAAATAATAATTTTTCTGTGTTATTAGTAAATTACTTTATTACTATACAAAAGTGGCCTGTATGAAGAGGGCTTTAATGCTCTTGAGTGCATTAAAAATTAAAACCATACTTCACGATTCTGGTGTGAAAAACCCAGACAGAATTCATGTTTTAGGTGATAGTGCTCTTATGCTCGAATTAAACAAAGACACCGTTTATGGAATTGTGAAGTATCAGTTGCCTATACTTCTCAGGAATGTCAAAATGTATGGTATTAGGGTTAGGTGGTCTTTTGTCATGGTCACTGGGTGTACCATACTGTATTTGTTAAAATACAAGTAAAGGGAAATGGAGCTAGGTAATTGATTTATTTTAATATTATCTTATGGTTTTGTTCTCTTATGGTTTTAATTTTTAGTAACAAAATAACTAAATAATACTAATTATTTGAAGAATGTTAAGCCATATAGTTGTTAAAAAGCTGTGCGTACTAGACAGTCTATATATAATTTAATTTAACAACTTTCTGTCTTTACTTTAGCAATTGCTTCATACCAACACTACAAAGGTTGACAAATGGTGAATTAATAAATTTAAAGTGTTTAATTTTATTTTAAAATATTTCTATATAAATTTTAATTTTGGTTGTCATTGGTAACAAAATGGTCACTTTTATTTCCTGCATTTTCTCTCCCAAACCTTTACCCTCAAGAGCATTACAGCATCCCGAGCTCCTCTGCGCCTCCTGAGCAAAGCCAATGTGCCCTGGGATCCCTTGATTTCGAGGTTCAGTGGTACCTCTGGGCGATGCCATGTTTTTAGCTGGTGTAACTTTCTGCATATGGCAGGAGACATTCCTGCAATGGAGGGGCTCAGGGAGCCGATGAACTATGGCCATGCCCCCAGAACCACCCATGCCCATGCTTGCACTGGTGTCATTGCCCAAGTTGCGCTGATAGATGGCCACCAGGGTTCACCACCGTCCCCTACATGTGGTGGTACTTGTGCTATCGTAAGTCGCATTTACATTGGCATACATGGCACTTATGCTGACGTAGGGCTAAGTCAGCTATCCCCCCGATTGCTCTGTTAGTATATTATGAGTTATTCAAATATTATGAATACACACATCTGGAGAACAGATTTACTGATCTGCAGTCTTTATCACATTTCAAATTCCTTCACTGTAGATCTTGGTGAGTTTTTTTTTAAAAAAAACACTCAGTAGCAATCATTTGGAAGTATTTGAGTACTAAGCCAATTTGAGTACTAAGCAAATTTGAGTACTAAACAACGTGCCCCTAAAATAAATGGAGTAATAACCTCCTTACCAGTTTGATTCATTTGTCATTTAATGGAAATATAAAACATCAACTCTAAGAATGCAGTCCTAAACAGGTCTACTCAATGGGACTTACAGAAAAAGCATTCTTAGGGTTGTGCTCCTGGACTGCATCCATGCTAGTATTGTTATGCAAGTGGAACGTTTTCTTCCAAAATGTAATTTTTAAAATATAGCCATTAATTACTCTCATGTTTTTTAAAAATGGATTTCTATTTCATTTCTATTTGAAGAGATATTAATGCACCCTTTTCTAACTTTAATGCTTGTTTGATATTACATACCACAGGTTAGTACTCTAAAAAGAGTACAGGAAGGTTTGGGATGGCATTCCCTTCCTCTATAGAGTAACATAATGAAACCTGTGTAACAAAGGATGCTAAGGAATCTCCAATAAAGTACAGTATATTCAAAAGAAGCTCAGAAGTAATGCAGAAATTATAATGATACAAAATCAAATCCAAATAAAGTCACTGTATGTGGTACAGTACTGTCACAACACAGTGTGTAAAGTACAAAGAAGTCACGGTGCAAAGTCACAGCACAACAAAGAATCAAAATATGTGCTTTGTTTTGTAGTCCTTCTTCAGAGGGGATTAAATCAGAAAAATATACAATAATAACATACTATCTATACTGAATGACACCACAAATAAACAATTCACAATACCACATACCTAATTATAACTGCTCCAAGTTGCATACTTCACAATAGTCCAAAGACTTTCAGGGGAACAATAATTCCTATGAGGAATCACATATACAAACCCTAAATCATTCTTGTCCAAACACAGTAAATATAAGAAGAATACAAAAATACGTTTGGCGCTTACCAACAATTCCTTATACAAAAGGGCCACCATTATATAATTTGAAGAAGAACTAACTCCACATCCATAGTAACCTAGGTTTGCCTCCATGTGGGCAACTGAGGAGGGAGACCAAACCAACTGTAGACCAAATAAGGGAATACCACCAAGGAAATTCTCATACATAACAAAAACAGAGGCTGTGACAGAACCTTCCAAATGGGAAGATATAGAGAAAAAGCCCAACAGCCAAGCAGAAAAATGGAAGAAGGCTGTAGAAGAGGAAACTGAATCTCTGATTAAGAATCCAAGCAGGTAGGCACTCCCATAGAGATAAACTATTTAAAACAACAAGTAAATGAAGAACTACTAACTGATATCAAACAGTATAGAGGAGCAATAGAAATACTACTACTATATATAAGCACACTTACACGACCTGACATCACAGCAGCTGTAGACATACTATGCCAGAAGATAGAATCATCAAGAAAAAGAGATTGGAATGCAATAAAAAGACTTGCCAGATATCTTCGCGGAACTACTCATTTAAAACACAAACTGCCAGCGAACAGTAATCCAAAACTGACAGGGTACATGGATGCAGACTGGGAGGAGATACCATGGACGGAAAATTGACCAGTGGACATGTGTTTTTATGTGGAGTTGGAGCAGTCAGGTAAACCAGCAGAAAGCAAGAGACGGTGGCTGTTTCCTCGACAGAAGCAGAGTTTGGCTGCAAAGGTGTGTAAGCAACTGAAATGGATATTACAGTTGATGCAGGACTGTGGAATCAAAGAACCTAAACCAGTGAAACTTTTTGAGGACAATCAGGGATGTATAAAGCTTGCACAGATAGAAAAGGTCAATTTGAGAACTAAATATAGAGATGTGAAACATTACTTAGTAAAGGACATGCAGAAGGAAGGGCTTGTTGAACTAGAATATCATCCCATTGGGGAAATGGTTGTAGATGCACTTGCAAAGCCATTTCCACTTGAAAAATCTGAAATCTTATGAAAGAAGGTGAATCTGATGGACTATGACACTAGAGCTTGAGAAGGGGTGTTAGAATATTCAAGATCTGCTGGGTGAATGAAGCAAGGAGGATAAGAAGAATATCCTACAGAGGGCATTGGGGAGTTAGGTAGCTAGCATGGTCAGATTAAGGACTTCCTGGTATTTTTCAAATGATCCCCTTCGGCCACCTGATTGCCTCTTTGGAGACTTCCTCCTCTTCTGAGCCCTCTTCCTCCCTGTTTGTTTGTTACACAAAGTTAGAAGCTTAGATAGTTAGAACCTTCTCTCCCCTCTCAACTTTGCACAGTTGTTTCTCTTCTAAATAAAACTGTTTATTATTTCAGTAGTTTGAACTCTGCTCCTTTTTGCATGTTTAAAACTCTGCCAACAGGTGTGACCAGAGAAAAAGAGATCCTGGGAACAGAGAAAAGATAGGTTGAGAAACCTGAGATACACAACTTACAGAGGTGAGCTGCTTTCCAAAAAAAGGAGGAAGAAGGACAATTGCAAGGGGAAAAGAAGGAAGACACACCTCCATGGATTGGATCAGGGGCCACAAGAAGATACACCAGAAAATGCCCTTTAATCAATCAATCAATCAATCAATCAATCAATCAACTTTATTTGTATTCTACCATTCTTCCCAATGGGTACCCAAATCAGCTTACATCATTCTCCTTTCCTCTGTCTAATCCGTGAAATGCTGTGAGGTCTGATGATTAGGCATATTTTATTTTTTAAGTTGTAATCTTCTGATAACCATATTGTTGTGTTTTAACCACTGTGAGCCGCCTTGAGCTGGCTAATGCTGGCTAGGTGGGTTATAAATCCCAATAAATAAATAAATAAATAAATAAATAAATCCTCATGACAACGCTCTCACGTAGGTTAGGTTGAGAGTGTTTGATTGGCCCATGATCAACCAGCAAATTTCCATGGGGATTGAAACCAGGGTTCCCCAGATCCTAATCCAACACTTTAACCATTATGCCACAGTGGCTCAGCAACTGAAGAACTGAAGAGCAGGGAGCTGTAGACCTCCAACAGGAAAGACCACACAGATGTCGTAGACTTAGGCCTGATTTTACCAGTAACCTTCCTCAGCCATCAGAACCCCATAGGTCCCAAAGATGAGTGAGGAAAAAGCAATACACATTTTCTACACTTGAAAAAGGATATCCCCCAAATCTACCACCCCCCAGGGAAAAGGGGCACTTTTTATGACCAAAAAGGACCAAAAACAGGGACTGCCCTCAAAATCAGGGGATCTAAGCTAGCCTGGCTAGTGTTGCCAACTTTGGCTTTTGAAATTCCTGGAGATTTGGGAATGGAGCCTTGAGAGGGCAAGGCTTGGGGAGGGGAGAGACCTAAGCAGGGTGTCCACCCCCCAAAGCAGCCATTTTCTCCAAGGGAGTTAATCTCTGTCATCTGGAGATCAATTATAGTTCCAGGAGATCTCTTGGTCCTACCCAGACACTGGCCATCCTAAGCCTAGCCCTGATAGTCTCAAACATCTGACATCATTAAGTGGTGCCTAGAGAAGCAGCTCATGGCATGCAAGATCATTTATTTTGCACACACAAAAATATATGTTCAGAATGAATTAATGTGATATAGTTACACAAAGTGAGGCAGAAGAAAAATGTCAAATACTTTAATAAATCTACAACAATAACATGGTTTTGTGTAATAGATCTCGTCTCCGGCTATACCCAAAAGTAGAAGAGGAATGTGAGATGTTTGTCAGGGACTGTCATGGTTTTTCTTTGATTCATAAGAGACTGTGGTACATGTATTTATTCCAATACCTACTGTCCCAGACTTCAGCTACATCTTCCAGTTGATCTGGAATATTTTTTATCTTCCATTATAAAATCAACTCAGTATTCAAAGCAGAAGAATTTTTAAAATCACACAAAGATGATCTAGGAACACAAGGAGAAGAACATGAGATAGAAGATGAGACCCAGGAGTAGGGAGCAACTGGGAGGCAAACAGGAGTACTCAAGAAAATACCTAAGACAACACCACTTCAAGTTGTTATGAGATTACAAGATAAGAAAAAAAGATGGATCCAAAGAAGAGGTAAAAAATGGATAGAAAGAAGTTAAAAATAATATCTATCAATGGTAATGGCCTGAATGCTCCACAAAAATACAGACCTTTCAACAACTTAAGAAAATGCAGTTAGATATCATTTGCCTACAGGAAACTCACATGAAACATTCTGACCAGAAACTATTAGAAGTTAAATTTTTTAAAAAAACCTTTGCTTCATCAGGTATACAAAAGAAAAAGAGAGGAGTAGTTACATATGTAAAAGACTATCTACATCCAGAACTGGTTTATAACTCAGAAGATGGAAGACTCCTGATAGTGAAACTACAGAGACAAAACAAAACAACTCTAATAGTCAACATATATGCCCCAAATCAAGAACAGGAGAAATTTGACAAAGTACTACAGGAGATCATTTCACACCAGACTTATGAAGAAATTTGTGTAATTGGAGACTACAATGCTATATTTGATAAGCTGTTAGACAGGAAGAGGCAAATGGGAAAACAAAGGTTGAGGAACGAACTGCCAAACTCATTTTTACAATTACCTGAAGAATTTACCTTGGTGGATGCATGGAGAACCAAAAACATAAACAAAGTGGACTTCACTTTTTTTCCAGCAAGACACAAGTCGTGGTCTAGATTAGATGTGGTTTGGTTTTCATCCACCATGATAAATGACATCATAGATGTGGAAATTCTCCCCATAACCTTTGCCGATCACAACCCTCTGGTATTGACCTTATAAGAAATTCCAAGAAAGACAAGCTGAATCTAAAGAAAAATTCCAAGAATTTTTAAACTGAACATCCAACCAGACATCTCTATGGATATAGTATGGGATGCATTTAAAGCCTGTGCAAGTGGATAGCTTATTAGACAAAATGTTTGGGCAAAGAGACAAAGAAAGCAAAAAATTACACAGATAGAAGGCCAGATACAAAAAGAAGAAGAAAAGATGAAGTCTGAAACTCCAATGGAATATACAAGGATCAGAATTAAGAATCTTCAACACCAGCTCAACTGCCTGAACTCAGGAAATAGAAATTTTCAAAGAAAATTATGTATGTGAAACAGAATTACTTTGAAAATGCAAACAAACCCACAAGATGGTTGGCATATAAATTGAGAAAAGAAACATATTAAGGTACTGAGGTCAGAAACAGGCAAAGAAAAGAATGTACTAAAATAATTAAAGAAAATGATTGAAGATTTTTATAAAAACCTATACTACCAAGGAAATAGTAATCAAGAATATATTAGAAACTTTTAAAAGAAATATAACAAAAAAAGATTTACAGAGAACCAAAGAAAGATCTTAAATGAACCCATTTCTTTTGTTGAGGCAGTAGAAGTAACTAAAAACCAGAAGACGATGACTCTGGGACCAGGTGGACTTCCAGCAGAATTTTACCAGATATTTGAAGATCAAATTGCCTTGCCACTAAAATACACGATCCAGAATATTATTGAACATGCCCAAGTCCTGGAATCAAGCACTGATTACCTTAATTCATAAAACAGAAATAGAGGAGAAAGAAATTGAAAATTATAGACCAATTTCACTTCTTAACGTTGATTATAAAATTTAGACATCTATTTTGGCCAATCGATAGAAAAATGTTCTAACTCAAACAATACATCAAGATCAATCAGGATTTTTACCTAAAAGACAGATGAGAAATAATGTTAGAATTATTTTGGAACTATTAGAATACTTTGAAGCACATCCTGAAAAGCAGAGAAGGCCTTTGATAACCTTAATTGGTCCTTCATGTTAGAACAGTTATTAGATTGGCAATGTGGCAAAATGTTTTTTTACAATGGTAAAAGCCATCTATACAAAACAATATGCTAAGGTCATAGTGAATGGGGACCTATCACAGAACATTGAAATTCAAAAGGGAACTAGACAAGGATGCCCATTATCTCCTTTTATTAATTATTTTTGTTCTTGAAACATTGAATGACATGATAAGAGAAAATACTCAGATTAAAGGACTTAAAATAAAAGGAGACAAATAAATTGCAAGCCTTTGCAGATGATTTTGTATTTATCTTTGAAGATCCACAAGCGTCCATCATTCAACTCTTGGATACTTTAAAAGAATACAGACAATTAGCAGGGTTGAAAATTAACTTTAAAAAGACAAAAATACTGACAAAGAACTGCATGAAGGAACAGATACACCAGATGCAAGAAAACTCGGGTATTGAAGTACAGAAGAAAATAAAATACCTAGGGATAACCTTAATAAATAGATGCAGTTCATTGTTAAAGGACAATTATACAAAACTTTTGGAAACTATTAAAAAAAGATTTGGAAAAATGGAAAAACTTACAATTATCTTTTATGGGAAGAATAAGTACTATAAAGATTAATGTATTACCGAGAATTCTCTTTTTACTTCAAACAATTCCAATTTTAACTAATCAACAATATTTTAAAGATTTACAAAAACTGACATCTCAATTTATTTGGCAAGGTAAAATACCCAGAATTAGTATAAAGGTACTGCAAGACACAAAGGAAAGAGGAGGCTTTGCAGTATCCAACTGGTATTTGTATTATAAAGCAGCAGCTTTGACTTGGTTGAAAGACTGGATTACTTTGGAAAACCCAAGACTGACAAAACTAGAAGGACATGATTTGAAATTAGGCTGGCATGCATTTGTATGGTATGAGAAAACTAAGATCCACAAATACTTTAAAAAGCATAAACTGAGAGCATCCCTACTGAAGATATGGGAAGAAGTTAAAAGTACCACCTATACGAAGATACCAAAATGGGTCTCACCCTTGGAGGTGTTTATAAATCCCAATTTATTCATTAAAGAACAACTATGGAGATATGGAGATTTATTAGATAAGAAAAATTCTTTAAAGTCACTAGATATCCTTCAAATTCAAGGTCTTGATTTGAACTGGTGGGAAAGGTTACAATTAGAATCCAGATATGTAAAGGACAAACAAACTGGTTTTTATGATGATCATACTGAAATAGACAAAATGTTTATGGATGAAGAGGAAAAATTTATAAAACTGTTTTATACTTTGTTACTAGACATGGAATTGCTGAAATAGTTAAAAATGTAATGATTAGATGGGCACGAAATATGAGGCATAATATACGGTTAGGTATGGAAAACAAATATAAAGTTTACAAAAGCGACTTCCTTCAAAGAAAATATATACAAAATGTTTTATAGATGGCATATGACACCTGAAATTTTAGTGAAATGGTATCCAAATATGTCAAATGTATGTTGGAAATGTAAACAAAATACTGGTTATTTTTTTCATATATGTTGGACCTGTAAGGTAACTAAGAAATATTGGATATGGATCCATGAAATGTTGCAAAAAATGATGCATACCATTATACCATTCATACCAGAATTGTTTTTATTGAATATTATTCCAGAATCATTTAATAAGCCAGATACATATATGATAGTACATGTAGTAACTATGGCAAGGATTTTGTATGCAAAGTACTGGAAGAAGGAAGAAGTCCCATCAAAAGAAGAAATAATTTACAAATGATTAAAAACACTGAAATTGACAAACTAACCCTACAATTACAAGATAAAAAAGAAGAAACCTTTGAAAAAAAACCTGGTCAAGATTATATAAACGGTTGGAGGTATATCCTAAGAACTAAAACTTGAAATTTGAACTCATGGTTTCGGTACTTTAAATTGATATATGTGCATACAAGATAGATAGATTCTGTTTAGACAAACTTAGTAATCTGAAGTACAGACTCTGGCTGAGGACAGACTGGCAATCTGGAGTGGGAAGAATCCGGAAGCAAAAGCTGTGGGGGAAAAATCCCTTGGGGCTGGCTGTCCACATTGGCCAGGGTATTGCGCAAGGATGCCGTTACAGAGCGTTCAGACTGCTGCGGAGTGGGCCCAGGTGGGCCGGCCTCCACAGCTCGTGATAGGGCTGTTTCGGCAATTTGCGCATGTGTGCATGCGCTCATGTACGCATGAGTGCTCATGTGCAAACTGGCAAAAGGCCGTGTTCGCACTGCCGCCTCCGCTTGCCTCTCGCCTTCTTCCCGTTTACACTGCCTGGAAGCGGGAGGCAAGCGCAAGACGGCCTCCAGACACTGGTTTCTCCCAGTGTCCTTCTAAAGCGCAAGAAAACCGGCTTCAAAGCAGGTAAGTGCGGAAGGGAGCCGAGGGACAACTGCACATGTCTGAACAGGCTCCCTTCCCCCGCTTCCCATACGGACCTATCCCGGGGCAGATTGCCAGTCTGTCCTCAGCCTCTGTGTGTTTTGTATGTTCTATGTTTTTTTCTGTGTATGTGTTGCTTATTCTTTTTTTTCTTGACAACTAATAAAAATTCTCATTAAAAAAAAGATCGGTTTGCCTCAGTATTCTGTTGGAAAATACTGTTTCAAGCACAGACCATGCTGACCAGCTTTGGGCCTGTGCAGTAACCACTTGGCCATTACAGCTTGTTGCTGGTTTTGTTCATTTCAAGAACTACATTCTGTCATGGGACCTGCATCCAGGAGATTCTGTGTATGTGTCCACTAAAAATTTGAAGGGCTTACAGCCTGGTAGAAAGCTGGGATGCAAATATGTGGGACCTTTTAAAGTTGTGCATGTCATTAACAAAGTGGCTGTTGAGTTGGACTTGCCCAAGAACTTACGTCACATCCATCCTATTTTCTACTTTTAGTCTGCTGAAGAAAGATTCTGGACCATCAGTGTGGAGACCCCGACTTCCAGCTCCACCTCCTCTGATGGTTAATGGGGTGGAAGAAACCTTGGACTCTAAAATCATGCGGGGCCGACTGTACTATTTAATCAAATGGCAAGATTTTGACCCCAGTCACAATGAATGGCTCAAGCCTTCCACAAGAAGTATCCCCACAAACTGGGAGGCCTTGGGGGGGGGGGGCAGAATGTCAAGCTCGAGCCTCACTTGTCATTGACTCTGTGATGTCAAGAGTTAATTGCTTTCTCAGAAGAACTCAGTCCTCTGTTTTTCTTCTACAGGCTGTTTATTTTTCTGCTGAAAGGGTGTGTGTGAATGTGAGTGTGTGAGTGTCAGCTTACGCTACATAGTACACACTTAGAGTAGTCTATGAGGCCCTGGGAAATGTATGATCTCAGCACCTTGGGTGCAGGGAATGTCTAGATACTGCAACAGCTAGTAGCAGATGCGGGGTGTGTTGTGTCCTAATGGTGACCGCCACACAGTCAGGGCCACGCATGTGGCTGGGCAAGCTCCAGAGCTTTGCTCCAGAAAACAGTAGTCTGGCCGGATCCTAAAATAAACCAATCAGCCAGCCAGGATTCAAAAAGGGACCAATGGTTTAGGGTGGCTCTTGAGTAACCCTATCACTATGTTTGGCTGAGGCTGGGGGTGCAGTTAAATGGTGCATATAAGCAGACCCCCAAGCCCCATTTGGACATATGTTCCTGAACCATCAATAAAACCTATGAGCTGATTTCACTACAACGCATATCTGGACTTTTAGGGTGGCCGGCTTTGGGGCAAGTTTGGATCTTTGGCGGGCTGAGTGAGAACATTGATTGGACAGTATGACTGAGGGGGAGTGTCTTGCAGGTAGTAGCGGGTCAGTCTTGGCCCTGGGTGTCAGTTCTGACACACAATCTGTCTATGCTTGGAACCTTTCTACTTCTCAATAAACAAGTCTTGCTGATACAAGACTGTGGTGAGAGTGAATGTGTCCAAGACCTGACAGGAGGCATTAGCTCCCAGAACTATAGTCATTCTGCCCATTAGAACCATAGTCGTTCTGCCCATTAGATTGACCAGTTTGTAGAAAGCACAGAATTCCTTAGAGTTCATATCTTTTGCATCTATACAGTTAGGTGAATCCTTTAAAAGGCTGGTATTTGGACTGAGTACACTGATTGTGTACTCATGAAGTCAGCGGTACCCATTGTGTACCTATGAAGTCAGCGGTATCTGTTTGCTAAGTGATTGTAAGGAATGACAGCAAGATTTCCTTTCCTTTCCCCCCCTGCTAGATGACCAGCAAGGGCCAATGGTGAGAAAGTCTAGTTGCGCATAAGAACATATTGAATTAAAATGTTATATCCCACCTTCCACCTTGTGGCTGCCAGTGGCTTACAATTCAAAGATTAAAAACATATGAAATACTGTAAAACCCCATCAATCCTCCTCCACAAGGAAATGTTTGCAGCTTAAACTTTATTTAAAGACCTTACAAATACAACTGTCTCCCAGATGTGTTTTTTAAAGACAGCACTGCCCTCACCTTCTTATGGAGCCTGTTTTGCAAGGTGGAAGCTACTGAAGAGAAGGGATGGGCTGTAGTACTTGCCAAGCAGACAGCTGTAAGCAGGGGGGAGGGGGATAACTGGAAGATGACAACCAAAAGACTATATGTTGCACAAAGAACATACAGGGAAAAACAATCAGGATTGTGAGAACAGATTCATTGGGACAGACACAAACAACTCATTGCACAATTGGCTCCTTGCTTGAGACAAGGTGTTCAGTCATAACTATCTCCTACTTTACATGCATAGGCCATGCTGGATAGGGATGCCAGACTTAGGTGGTGGTCACACGTGTGAGAAAAAGCAGGGGGGGGGGAGAGAACCGAGGCTATTTTCTCCACAGTTGCATGATCTCACAGACTTTTGTAGATGTGGGAGTAGTCCGCCACTGCGTGATCAGATGCAACCACGGGTGAGTCGGTTTTTTAAAAAAACTGTTTGTTCCCAATGCGCTTACACGAGGAATCGATGAATTGCACCTCCACACTGAGGTCTCCCTATTAAATGTGTAGGGGTGTGCCCTGATGCGCATACTGCAACGGGGGAGGGGGGAACAATGGCGCAGAGGTGGGATAGCCAGATCAGACTATCCCAACGCCATGGGTGCATACTGGGGTGATCAGGCTCAGGAAAGTCCATCTGTGGCCCAAAGCAAAATGTTTGCTACAGGACTTTCTGAGGTGTTTTTTTACTCCACTTATGCAGTGGAGCAAAACAGGTTGCCGACGGCTGTGAGGCACTTCCCAGATGTTGGTGTCTGATTGCATTTCTTTAATCCACTCATCATTTGCACCAATGTCGGGGTGAACTGTGTGTGTGATCGCAACCTTATGCTGGCAATCCCCAAGGAGCAATGGGGGAGGAACATTTTTGGAAGCCACTTCCTGTTTTGAAAGAGGAAGTTACATCATTACACTCTAGAGATTTTTGAAATTCCTAGGGTATCATGTCACTTCCTGTTCTGACACAGAATGTGATTTCCTGTTGCTGATTCTTCTCCATTCCCCTCCCGCCACTCCATTGAGTGAGCACAGCAGAAAGCCTGAGAGCCGGCGTGGTCTTGACGTTACAGTGTCAGACTGGGATCTGGGACATTTAGGTTCAAATCCCCAATCTGCCCTCTGAACTTGTGGGATGACTTTGGACCAGTCACTCTCTCTCAGCCTAATCTACCACCCAGGTTTGTTGTGAGGATAAAACAGAAGAATGATATAAGCTGCTTTGGGTTGTGATAAGTACTAGGGTCGGGAGGCCGGTGGAGTGAGTTTCAGCATGATCAAGTTTATTGTAGGTCAGGAACAAGCATGACAAACCCTGGGCTCAGAGCCCTCTTTTATGCTGGTCGGAGATAATCCTCCGACCTCGCCCAAATGTCCTGACAGGACCTTAAGACAGTGGTTACAGTTCATAGGTCCCCGGGGGGAACCTAGGCTCATGATTGGTGGTCATTTAGGATCCGACCAGCTATTGTTCTACCTGGCTGCAGCTCAGGTAGAGTCAGGCCATGCGCGAATGTCCACGTGGCGGTTGCCATTATGCGAGCACATGGCGACTGCGATCTTGATACAGAACAGGTTGTCATTGGGGAGAAAGAGGCAGAATAAATGAAATAAATAATTAACGTTGAAGACTAGAGGCAGATAAAAGAAAAGTTGATTGGTGAATGAGAAGGAGATAAGGAAGCAGGGAAAGGGGAGAAGATGTTGGGGCTGCGGAGAATACAGAGAGAGCACGTTGTGTGGAGAAGGGGATATCGGGGGGGGGGGGGGGACACACACACACACTCACACACGAAGTAAACCCTTCAAGTCTTTGCATGTTCCATGCCTGTATCTTAACAAAACTAGACTAGTTATTCTGGCTTGATGATTTATATATAATTTCACACTGTACTTTACCTCAGTGAAAATTATTCTCTAGATGTCTTTAAAAAACAATTTTATATCTAATGCTTTTGTAATATAGCTAGATATAAACCATTAAAGTGGGTGACTATATCCAAAAACTCTGTTGCATTATTTAGCTATGCTGCTCTTCTAGCAAGCAAAGGGTTATAATGTAGCTTTCTACAGCCCATTCAAACCGTGGAGATATATTAAAGATGACTTGGACATTTACTTCATGCTTTTCCTGAGCTACAGGATAAATATTTCAGAAGGAAAGCACAGTTCTCTGGTGTTCGAAGTTCAGCTTCAGCAATCTTTAGAAAGTAAACACAAGGAAGGCTGTATATTCAAGATTGCTTAAAGTGAATTAGTTACCCCTTCACATCCTTTGCTCAGTCCCTTGTATTCTCTGTTGCCAATGGCTGTGGATTTGCCCCTGCCTTTTGGTATATGCTGAATGGTGGCAGGATCCGTCAATTGTTCCCATTCACACAAATTACTACTAGCATGGAAGCTCCTTCATGGTAAGATCGCACACTAGGGTGGAGGACAGACTGGCAGAATGAAGTGCAAGGGAAGCGAGGCAAAAAGACGCAGGCCAAGTTGTTGTGGGGCTTTCCGGTCGTTCTGTGTGGACTGATGTGGGACCATACTGGGGAGGAGGCGGAATGGAGCGTTCGCACTGTGGGGTGGCCCTGGTGGCACCACCCCAGTTGTGCGCAGCTTTGGTCTGTTTTGCCAACCTGCGCATAGGTGCATGGGTGCATAGGTGCAGCAGCAATTAGGGCAGGATCCCATGGCTAGGAGCCTTAACTCCCCGAGCCAGAAGTGTCTGCACAGGCGGTTGTGTGCTCAAGCGCACAGCACGCATGGGCGGTTATGCTGGATCAATGGGTTCACATTACTGGCGCCGCTTGATTGTGGCTTATTTGTGTCCTCACTTCCAGGAAGCGGGATCAACACGCACCCAAACGGCTTGCCACAGGTTTCACCTGGTAATTTTTAAAAGCGGGATCAAAGCGCTTCAGGACGGGGTGAGTACGGCACGGGAATGCCAGACAGCTGTGGCTGTGTGAACCGGCCCACTGAATCTGCTTGAGAAACGTGCCTATATCGGGCCAAACTGCCAGTCTGAACTCAGCCTAGGCCTTTGGATATGAGAACTGTGTGAAGAGGTTCAATTGATATGGGCGAAAACAGTGATTTATGAATGAGTGCGCCCTGACCTGGATGGCCCAGGCTAGCCCGATCTCATCAGATCTTAGAACCTAAGCAGGGTCAGCCCTGGTTACTTGGATGGGACACCAGCAGGGAAGTCCAGGGTTGCTACACAGAGGCAGGCAATAGCAAGCCACCTCTGAACACCTTTTGCCTTGAAAACTCTACAGGGGGGCCATAAGTCAGCTGTGACTTGATGGCACTTTCCACCACCACAGGCAATTTGTATTGCAAATGTGTGTGCAGAATATCTTCTTCTTAGAATACCACTTGGGAAGTACGACAGTCAGACAGATTACTGTAAAGAAATATGGCGTTTCACTGCAAGTTGAGAGCCCATTTGTTCTCCTGGTTGGATCCCATGGACCTGTTTCATTAATGATGGTGCTTCCTCAAAACAAAACAAAAATGCCCTTTCCGTTATGGGAAGGCTCCATGGCCCAGTGAAAATCACAATTGTTAGCAGGGTAGATCTGTGGGATCCAACCCACCATCCTTCATAGTACCCATAGTTCTAAAATAATTTACTCATTTGTTGTATAGTTTTGGTGCAAATACTGGTAAGGTATTTTTCAGGTATTATTTAAATTGAATGCAGATTCAGAGAATCTAATCAGCTACTGGTATAAGCAGAGCCCGAATAAAAGCCTTCCTTCCTTCCTTCCTTCCTTCCTTCCTTCCTTCCTTCCTTCCTTCCTTCCTTCCTTCCTTCCTTCCACTTTCTTTCTTTCTTTCTTTCTTTTTCTTTCTTTTTCTTTCTTTCTTTCTTTCTTTCTTTCTTTCTTTCTTTCTTTCTTTCTTTCTTTCTTTCTTTCTTTCACTTTTATTTGAGTATATTCAACTATACTGAGGATCAGCTGGGATGGCAGGAACTGACAGCCAGTTTAAGCCCCAGGATTGGCTGGAGTGGCAGGGGCTGAGAGCTCCGCTCGGACTGGTCGGGGTGGCGGGACCCGAGAGCTTCCTGCTGCACACAGATCCTGGGGCCAGCTTCTCCTGTGAGGAGACCAAAAAATTATTATTATTATTTGTACAATCCTAGAGGTGTCTCCTGCCATGAAACTCACTTACCAGACAATCCTATGCCATGTTGCTTTAGGCTAAGCCCATTGCAAGGTGTTTGTTTTGACCTTTAAAGCCCTGCATGGCTTGGGACCAGCGTATCTGAAGGACCATCTTCTCCCAAATGTTCCTGTCAATCAAAGAAGCTCATTTGGTGGGTACACAAGAGAGGATCTTTTCAGTGGCAGCCCCTACGATTATGGAACAACCTTCCCAGGGAGGTGCACTTGGCTTCCTCACTTTAAATCTTTAGAAGGGAGTTGAATATGGTTTTATTTAGGACTGCATTTGGTTAAGTTTACTAGGGGTCCAGAATTGTAATTTTAAATTTTGTTTTCTATGCTTTTAATATATTTTATGTATTTCATCTATGTTGTCAGCTGCCTTGGCCTCCATAAGGAAGAAACAACGGGCCATCGCTAGCACAAGTCTTAGAGCCCACCCAACCCTTTTCAGGAGTAGCCAGCAGCTCCTTGCTTCCTGTTTCCCATGGTCAGCAGAGGAGCTCCGGTATGATCCTCTCCGCCCTCAGTGTGCCTTACCCAGCCAATTCCTCCCGCCCCCCCGCACACACAGACACTGCCTCAACTAGGCATACAATGGACAATTAGAAAGAAGCACACGGAGCTCTGCAACATGGAGCCCAGCGAAGAGCATCAAAGGGGCGGGAGAGCAGCTCCTTACCTTTGCCCATTCAATAGGTGATCCTTTCTAGATGCAAAGTGACAATATGCAGGGAGAAGCCAAGTTTTTTTCCCCACTGGCCAAAGGCTCTTAAAGGTAAACAAGCCTCTACAGCAGCCATGCCCCCATCTCTTCCACAGGCACTGTGAGGGTGTCTTAAAAATGGGGAATGAGGGAGCCACAAAGACTGGAGGATTTGCATGAAAATGACAAAGAGGCAATCCCAAGGCAACCGACCATCATACTCTGCCCCACACGATGATAGTTTGCAGGGGACAAGAGAAGTTGAAGTACTTCAGAGCAATAGGTTTGCGGATGAGTGAGAATGGGGGGGGGGGGAGAGAGAGGCTGTTGAACGGGACAGAATGAGCTGTGAAAAATACCCTCATGTCTGTTTCACCTTCAACAGCAGTGTGTAGAAATCCAAAGGCACCAGCACCCCCCCCCCCCCATCAGCGACTTTCCCAGCTTCCTCTTTCTAGTCAATTTCACTCCCAAGGGAAACACTTGTCTCCCCTCAGGATGGGGCACTTCCATTCTTTTTTCTCCCCTGCCCCTCCTCCATCGAGTGCCCACTCATCGAAAATAATCTGAAGAAATGTGGCTAATGAATACGTCTGTCTGTCTGTCTGTCTATCTATCTATCTATTTCTGTGTCAGCCTAATCTACCTCACAGGTTTGTTGTGTGGCTAAAAGCGATAGGGAAGATCTGTCAATGCCACTTTGTGCTCTGTGGAGGAATGTGGGCTAAAGAAGGGATAGATTTTGGACAAGGAAGTTTGTCATTCTCAAAATAAATTTGATGAATAGGGATTGGAATGAACCGGATCAGAGCCTGGGAAATGATGTTTGGGGACTGCACCTTCCCTGAACATTTATCTGACTTTTGGCTGGTTTGGTTTGGCTGTTCGGGGCCAGCCATTTAAACCTAATGGCAGAGGGATGCAGGGTCTGCCACTTGCTGGACTAGTTCAGTTCAGTTCAGGCCCGTTTGGGTAGGTTTGGAGTTCGGTTCATAGGCTGCCCTGAACCCCCAACCAAACCACCCTTTTTAGGTCTGTGCCCATCCCCAGTACTGAACATTAGCTAATCAATTGCCACAGTCATTTTCCTAAATAGATTTGTCTTCAATAAAATAATTGTACTTTCTGGAGTTAATTAATTAATGCATTGGATAAGTAGGGAGACATTTTCCTGCACGTAATGAAGTAAAGAACCCAACACAAAGCATTACCATGCCATTAGGCTTTTAAAAGTACATTTACCTTAATTTCCATTAATGGTCAGAGAAATTGTTTTTTAATTTATTACTATATAAATAAGAAGAGTGAACCCATCAATAAATTCAATTAAGGCATTATTCTCAGGTTATGTAAAGAATAAGAATTAGGCTAGCACTTTCTGCGGAAAAGCAGAAATGAAGGGGTTCAGCTTTGTCTCGCTGCATGGTATTTGCTGGAGAATTATGTTAGCTTTTTGTTTTTTTACAAAATTATCATTTATTTCCAACTAGAGTTGCCAGCAAATTTTGCCTTAAGTGAAACGTGGAGGTTCCTGCTGAGTTGAAACATCTGAAGTATATTGAGGGAATAAAATAGTTTTGATAAGACAACTAAAATGGCTTGCAGGTGGGGGGAGTCCAGCCAGTCTCTCTGCTTTATCACTTCATTAAGACAAATTACAGAAACTCACATTGTGTCTTTGAATTCTCTGTTTTGTTCTGAGGAAAGCTTTGCAGATCCAAACTGGAGCATTTTGAAAGTGAAGTTCCTCCGAGCTGCAGCCTGTGTATCTGTGGCATGGCCGAAGATGATATTGTACGTAGATACAGCGTTGTTCTTTCTTTCTTTAATTTATTATTATTATTGTTATTATTGTGTGTGCATGTGTGTGTGTTTGTGTGTGTAAAGGGCTGTCAAGTCACAGCCAACTTACAGCAACCCCATAAGCTTCTCAAGGCAAAAGAAAAACAGAGATGGTTTGCCATTTTCCTGCCTTTGTGTAGCAACCTTGGATTCCGTGACAGTCAGTCTCCCATCCAAGTACTAACCAGGGCTGACCCTATTTAACTTCTGAGATCTGATGAGGTCAGGTCAGCCCAGGCCACCCAGGTTAGAGTATTTCTTTGGTATCTTGTTGACAAAATTTATATTCTGCCTTACTGCCTTCACCAGGCCCACCAAAACTGCTGAGAGATTAAAAGCATGAGTAACAACAACAGGTCTTAAGAACTATTTAAACCAAACAAAAACACATCATTTTTTACACATACAAACCATAAACGCAATAATTAAAGCGGAAGAGGAAGAAGGGATGACTGAGGGAATACCAGATGAAAGAAATAAATTAACGAACAAACAAAAAGTCTTTACCTACTGGTAGAAGATGGCAACAGAAGGGGACAGGTGAGCGTTTCTGGTGAGAAAGTTCCAGAATTTTGGTGCCACAACTGAGAAGGCCCTCTCCCAGGTTGCCCTCTAGCTACTCTCAGAAGGTGGGGTCACCCAAAGCAGGGCCTCCGAAGATGGCTGTAAGGGTTGGGTGGGTTCATAAGGCAGAATGCGGTCCTGCAGATATGCTGATCCCAAGCCATATAGGGCTTTGAAAGCTCAACAGCAGCCTCTTGAATCGTGCATGGGAACAAACTGGGGACTAGTGTAGATGGGCCAAGACTGAAGGAGCACAGTCCGGACTCCAGTCAACATCCTGGCTGAGGCATTTCACAGCAACTGAAGTTTCCAAACACTTCTCAAGCCCCCCCCCCCCCCCCCCATCTTAAAATGCATTTTTCTATATTCCTCTCCAAGGAAAAGATTTCTGAAGCAAACTCTTGATGACATTTCATTCTCAGTGGATGAGATTTGGGACCAAACATGTAGCGTACACATATCCTACGTTTGCTGTAGCAGCCCAAAATATGTTTGCTGTCCCAAATATATGATTGTAATATTTTATTCCTGTCTATGTTGTACCTGATCGCCTTAATTAGTATAACATGGCTTGCTTATTTGTTTGTTTGTTTATTAGCGAACTTTCTTCCTTTATTTATTAATTAGCTGTCTTTCTAACCTACAGCTGAAGGCAGCTTACAACATAAGTAACATACATAAAATAGAGTACATAAAGTACAGAAAACCGAAATGTAAAATCTCAGTTTAGGATTGCTTTACTGAAACACGGCCCTAAATAAAACCCTCTCTCAATTCTTCTGTGTTTGCAATGGCCATTAAAAAAAAAATTAGTTGTAGATTTTCCGGGCTGTATGGCCATGGTCTCGGCAATATTTTTTAGCCAGTTAATCAGCTTGTGCAAGTTAAATGGCACTGGGGAAATCATTCAGCATTTCTTGATAACCAACATTTCTTGATAACCTGACAGGCCAACAACAGTGAGACAAATGGACAGTTGCTAAGTTCTCACACAATTTTGACAAAAAGAGAAACTGCCAAGGAATTTTGAAGGCAGGGCAGTTTCACTCAGTCTTGTGACATTTCTCAAGGAGGGTTTATGTCCACCTTTAATTCATAGTGTTTATCAAAAAAAAAATTAGTTTGGACATGTTCCGCAATAATGAATAGCCAAGTAAAACAACCTGCAGCTGCTTATGCCATTACAACTGTTATTTATTTCCATTCTTGACATTTGATATGTGACAGTATTTTTATTATTTCATAACTATCATAAGGACTACTTGTGGTGTGTGATATTTACAGCCTGATAAAACTAGAAACCAGGTAATTGAGATTCTGCCTAGAAGCCCATATACTCAGATTTTGGATTATGAGGTCAAATTTTGAAGTCCAAATGCAGAGTTCAGATTGTATTTATCATTTATTTTTGTTGATTTAAAATAACTACATCCTGCTCTTTTTGTATGAAACCCCTGGGGCATTACTTTCCAAATTCACAATATTCCATTTTATTTTTTTAAAAAATAATACATTATTTTAACAGTAATATTTTATTTTTTATAGGTTTCAATCAGCTGTCGATTTAGTGGATCCTCCCATCTGTCTTCCAGTGTGGTGATTCGATTCATAACAGTGGCCTTGGTCAGTCCTGCTGCGACATCAAAATGCTATCTCAGATAGGAAGATAGTTAAAGGAGCTGATATACTCGAATATAAGGATATAAAAATACATTTATTGGTCTGATTCAAACTTCGATAGTGTGAGTGAGTTCTTCAAAACTGAAAGACAAACTTGCAGTTGCCATTTAAAATAGTAGAACCCATTACAGCCAGTGAACAGGCTCAATGAAGAGACAGGCTTAAATCAGGAGTTCAGGATTAAGTAGCTTGTTTTCCCTAACCTGCACTTTTGCTGGCTGATCATTATGCTGATGACTTAGAGCAGGGGTCCCCAGCATGATGCCCATAGGCACCATGGCTTTTGCTGACACCTTTTTGGCTCCTGCCAAGTGTTTTTAGAAAGTGGGTTAGGCCAGATGAAATTTTTAGTCATCAGGATTTCTGATTGGCCACTGGAGGTGTGCTTGGCTGTGCAGATTTTTTAAAAAACATTGCTTTGGAAGCAACTGCTACCACAGCACAAGGATCTTCATTGTGTGACTGAATGTAAGCTGTGGTTTTCCCTAATGTTGTGGCTGACTCTGCCTCCTGAAGGCATTTTGTGGCAGCCATTTTGTTGCTGTGCCAATGATACTTTGTCAAAATTCCAACTATGGTACTTACAAGCTCAAAAAGGTTGTGGACTCTGACTTAGAGTGATCATCTGATATCTTCTGGGTTGCAAATCAGTATATAAGAAGAACTGGTCCTTTAGAAAGGAAGGGATTCCTTCCACCAGTTTGAAACACTGGGTTTGAAGTCAGACTGGGATTTTCTATCATCTAAATAGTTTTTTGTCTCTGAACTAACAGGAAGCACGAACATAAAAAGTAGTATTTTCTCCTAGCCTGTACTTTTACTGGCTCATCATTGTTTTGTTATGTTAATAACTCAGATCAGCCAATGTTTGCTCAGTCATTGTAAATCTGGAGATAGGAGTTCCCGGATAAAGGGAGAGAAAATAATTTATTCCACAGACTGAAAATGTTGGGTTTAAACAAAACTAGTTTGCATTCAGCCTTGAATTTTTATACCCCCACCCCCAAATCATTAATGAAACCAGAGCTGACGCATCAGTGGTACTGTACTCAATTGGGAAATTTTGTTATTGCTAAAAATTAGCAAGCATTAAAAAAGGTGTAGAGCAATTGAATACTATTTAGTGGAACAGACAAACTCTTATTTTGGAGGAAAGGACATAAAAAAGGGGAAAACTCTGACTTGGTGATGAGGTGGGCGGTAAGAATGAAATAGAAAACTTGCATGCGTAGGCCTCCAATCATAACCCTGGAATCCTATAAGTTATTTAACTTAAATGGCCTATAATATCTGTTCATAATTAATGACCCCAAATTAACCTTGCCATCTGTTACTTGTAAGAACATAAGAGAAGCCAATGTTGGATCAGGCCAGTGGCCCATCCAGTCCAACACTCTGTCACACAGGGGCCAAAAATAGCATGCTTAATCTTGTAAACCTTTATCATGTCACCTTTCCGTCATTGTTTCTCCAAGCTAAAGAGCCCCAAGCACTTTAACCTTTCTTCATAGGGTAAATGTTCCAACTTTTTAAAATCATTCTATTTGCCCTTTTCTGCACTTGTTTCAATGCTATAATATTCTTTTTGAGATGTGGTGACCAGAATTGTACACAGCACTCCAAATGAGGTCGCACCATCAATTTATACAGGGGCATTATGATACTGGCTGATTGATGTTTAATTCTCTTCCTAATAATCCCAGCATAATGTTGGCTTTTTTATTGCAGTCACACACTGTCTCGACATTTTCAGTGAGTTATCTATTGTGACTCCAAGATCTCTCTCTTGGTCAGTCTCTGCCAGTTCGGACCCCATCAACATGTATTTATAGTTAGGATTTTTGGCCCCAATGTACATCACTTTGCACTTGGCCACACTGGACCCCATTTGCCATGTTGATGCCCACTCACCCATCCTCAACAGATCCCTTTAAAATGCCTCACAATCTTCCCTGGTTCTCATCACCCTGAACAATTTAGTGTCCTCCACAAATTTACCCACTTTACTGCTTACTCCCAACTCTAAATCATTAATGAACAAGTTAAAAACCGAGTACTGATCTCTGTGGTACCCCACTGCTTACCACTCTCCACTGTGAAAATTGCCCATTTATACTCATTTTCTGTTTCCTATTAATTAGCCAGTTTTTTATCCACAAGAGGACTTGTCCTTTTATCTCATGACTATTGAGTTTACTTAGAAGCCTTTGATGAGGAACTTTATCAAAAGCTTTCTGGAAGTCAAGGTAAACAACATCTATTGGGTCCCCCTTGTCCACATGTTTGTTTACTCCCTCAAAGAACACTAACAGGTTAGTGAGACAAGATCTACCCTAATAGAATCCATGCTGAGTCTGCCTCAATAGTTCTTGTTCATCAGTGTGCCTACAAATTCTCTCCTTAATAACGGCTTCCACCAACTTACCCGGTATTGACATCTCCTCTGGAACCCTTTTTAAAGATGGGGGTGACATTTGCCAATTTCCCATTCTCAGGAATGGAGGCAGATTTTAATGAAAGACTACATTTTTTTGTCAGGAGATCCACAAGTTCATATCAGTTCTATCAGAACTCTTGGATGCATACCATCCGGGCCTGGTGATTTATCCATTTTTAAGTTGTCTATTAGTTGTAGGACCTCCTCTCTCGTCACCTCAATCTGATTCAGGACTTTCAATGCTCCTTCCAAAATCAGTGGTTCTGGAGTGGGCAAGCACTTCTCATATTCCACAGTGAAGACAGAGGCAAAAAATTCATTCAGCTTCTCAACCGTTCCATATCATCCTTTTATCCCTTGGTCATCCAAGGGCCCCCCTGCCTCCCTTGCTGGTTTCCTGCTTCTAATGTATTTGAAGAAAATTTTATTGTTGGTCTTTATGTTTTTTGCTATATGCTCCTCATATTCCCTTTTTGCCTGCCTGATCACAGACTTGCATTTTATTTGCCACGGCCTGTGTTCCCTTTTATCAACCTCACTGAGACTAGCTTTCCACCACTAAAAGGAATCCTTCTAACCTTTTACAGCTTCCATTACTTCATTTGTTAACCATGCAGGCCTTTTTCTATCCCTATTTGTGTCTTTCCTAACCTGTGGTGTATATTTTATCTGAGCTTCTAGGATTGTAGTTTTAAATAGTCTCCAATAGTCTCCATTGTGAAATGACAGGTTAGATACCTTAGTAGAAAATGACTTCAGCTCCCTTCTTTCTGCCCCCATCTTTAAAAGAAATTCCAGTAAAAAAATGGAACGTTTGAGGAACACTGAAAAAGCTCCAATGCCGTATATTCTGTTTTGGAAGAGTGAAATGTTTTAAAGACAAGGTTTTCCTTAAAATACTAAATAAAATTCCAAAAAGATTGTAGATATGACTATCTACAGTATTAGAAGGGCTGCAGATAGTGGCTCAAGTGGTTAAGATGCTGAACTGCAGACTGGAAGGTCAGTAGTTCAGCAGTTCGAGACCCGAGTGCTGCATGACGGAGTGAGCTCCCATCTCTGGTCCCAACTCCTGCCATCCTAGCAGTTCAGAAGCAAGAAACTGCAAGTAGATAAATAGGTACCACTTCAGTGGGAAGGTAACAGTGCTTGGTGTGCCTCGGTGTCTAGTCACGCCAGCCACACGATGATGGAAATGTCTTTGGACAGTGCTGGCTCTTCAGCTTGGAAATGGAGATGAACACTGCATCCTTAGAGTTGTATTCGACTGGCTTTGAAGGAAGGGAAACCTTTACCTATCTACAGTATTAAAAATGGTAATTCCTGTGTGTACTGTAGACATACACATTTTCAATATATATGTTTTTGTTTGACTAAGTTTGTTCAAAAGTAGGATTGCCAGGTTCTACTGCCCACCGGTGGGGGGTGGGAGGGCAGGGTTCCCAGCTCTATGTTGGGAAACTTCTGGATCTTTGTGGGTGGAGCCTGGGGAGGACAGGGACCTCAGTAGCACCTTTTCGGGTCTTCCACATCATCTATTGCTTTATCCTTTACTAGGGACTAAACTTGGGACTGTCTGCATGTGACACATATGCTCTACCACTGAGCCATGGCCCATCGTCTCTTCCATGATCCGTGGGAAGAACCAATCTCATCTGCTACACAGATGCACAATCCCAAGAGCCACCATGGGCCCCCAGACAAAGATTCCACCTGCCCTCCCCATATGACCTTGACCAAGGATAATAACAAAACAAATCTCTTTGGCCTGTCTGTCCATCTGTTATTTATTTATTTACTCACTTTATTTATTTATATCCCACCTTTCTCCCCAGTGGGATGGGTACTCAAAGTGGCTTACATCATTGTCTTTGCCTCCATTTTATCCCCACAACAACCCTGTGAGGTAGGTTAGGCTGAGAGTCTGTGATTGGCCTGAGGTCACCCAGCAAGATTCTATGGCAGAGTGGGGACTTGAACCTGGGTTTTCCGGATCCTAGTCCAATATTTTAACCACCACATTACTCTGGAAGGCATAACTCATCAGAGAATAAAGCTAGGAGACTCAAAATTGGCCACCAGCTTCAGCATGACTGTGGAAGTTCCAGGGCCAAAATGGATGGGAAAATCCTGGCCCAGGTGAGACAAACCACCACCACCCCATGCTACTGGCAATGGAAATGAAGGGTCTCTGTTTGTGGCAGGCAGAACTCAGAAAATAATGCTGTGTGTTTGGAAACTGGCCACCAATCCCAGAATAATGATGGAAGTTTTACTGCCAAAAATGGTTTGATTGGTTGATTGATGATGACAGACAGCTTGTGTAAGCAGCCTGTCATGTGTCTCCAATACTCAGATTCCCAACCTGCCATGGAAGGCTGCTGGATGACACCCTCTCGGCCACATCTATTTCACAGGGTTGTCATGAGGAGAAAATGGAGGACAGGAGAAGACTGATATCTGCAAATAGTAAAATAATACTTTATAAATATTCCAGACCCTCATGGTCACATTGCAGACTTTATCTCACCTGGGAGGCCTCGCACTGTGACCAACCTATTCCTCTGGAGATCCAACAACAAGGCATAGAGGCTGAGGCCTTCCCCTGATGTTGCCTCCCAGCACTGGGATTCAAAAATTTCCTCCCTCTGAATTTGAAGGTTCCCTTTAGTCACTGTGGGTAGTAGCCAATGATAGACCTCTCCTACTGAACTTATAAAAACATCAGAAGAGCTCCACTGGATCAGACCAGCAGTCCATCTAGTCCAGCATCTTGCCTCACTCAGTGGCCAGTCAGTCCCTCTGGATGGCCAACAACAGTGCAGAGAGGCTGAGGCCTTCCCCTGGTGTTGCCTCCTGGCTCTGGGATTCAGAGGCTGTCTCTGAATGTGGAGGTTTCCTTTAGACACTATAGCTAGTAGCCACTGATAGACCTCTCCTCTGTGCATCTGTCTAATTCCCAGTTTTAAAGCCATCTCGTGCTGTCTATAAAAAAGGAAATCCAAGAACTCCAATGAACTAGAATATTCTTCTGTTTTGGAAAAATGCCTGTTTTTTTTAAAATAGTTTATTTCTAAATCCATTTTGGAAGCACACTTAGCTCCTGGCATGCATGTGCAATTTCATAAACAGGGGGTCCCCTTTTCAAGTGGGGCTCTAACCAGAATCCTTACAATGCACTCTCCCCTCTTGCATTTAGCTGAAAAGCAGACATCTGTATAAATATCTTCAAGGCAGTGCCGGGGGAGTAAAGTGGTCCAAAATAAAACATCTTTGTTGTGAAGCCACAACTGTGACCCACATAAAAATGAAGGATGATCACCTTCAGGTGGTGCTGTTCACCTCTGTTTCACCTTGACTGGCACACTTTGGCTGCAGTCACACGGGGCTTTAAATCCAGGAGCCCTCCCGGATTTAAATAGACTGTTTTTTTTTTTATTTCGGGTTGGGATGATTACACATTCCAACCTGGCGGTGGTGGCAGCTGGGGGAGGCAAGGCGTGTGCATTAGGGTGGTCCTTGCACAGCTGCCTCCCCTGAACGCAGACAGACAGAAGCTCCCCCCCTCCACCGCAAAGAGGCTCTTCCACTTACCTGCTGGCTGGCTGGCTGACCCTGCGCTCTGTTCCAGGCACCGAGCCCCACCGGCCACCGCCTGAGGAAGTTGGGAGAAGCATGCGGGGGAGGTTTGTCAGGTGGCAGTGGGCGATGGGGCTCGGGGCCTGGAGCAGAGCACAGGGCCAGCCAGCCAGCAGGTAAGAGCCTCTCTGGGCGGCAGGGGGGAGCTTCTGGCTGCGTTTTTTCCTTTCTTTCTTTGCACTTGGGCACTTGAGCGCCCAAGCGCCTAAGTGCAAAGGTGGGGGACCCCGGGAGGGACGATCAGACGGCCCTCTCTCGCAATCATTGTGAGAGAGGGCAGTCCAGATCAGCAGAATCGCGGGTTCAAAGCATGACTCCCGGGAAAATAGTTAATTTTCCCGGGGTCGGAAAAAGCGCTATGAACCCGCACTGGAGCCTGCTTCGGCGCGGGAGTGGCCGCAGCTGATATGAACGGTCCCTTTAAATGTGGGAGGTAACAGCAGTTCCTCCCGCTTTAAAGGGCTGTGTGACTGCGGCCTTTGACAGAATCCAGTGTTGTGTGTCAATGCCCCTCACAGTCGGACTCTAGGTCTTTGACTGCAGAGCACTTGAGCATCACACCAGGAGCATCTTCACCAGCACACTCCAAATCCAACACACACACAGGATTAGCTCTTTTGGCAGCCGTGAGAAAATTTGTGATGTGCAGAATGGAAGACTCAGAAAGCTCCCCTCTACTCTTTTTTTCTCAGCTTAATATTCCACATGTCAAATTGATAGAAATTGCAATGGTACCTGTGAGGTGACAAGATTAATTTCCCAGTGGAAATACATTTCTTGCTAGCCGACACTTTATTGACGTGCATGGACAATCTCTCTGCTGTTTGACTTTGTCTGTTGTCATCCTAACGCAGCCAGGTTTTCTGTTATTATGTCAGAGATAACGTGGCTGTGTTAGATTTTTATAACCTTTGAATGGGACATGATAAGCCAGAAATATATGCTTTAGTCTATTAACTGGCAAAAGCACAGGTGTGGCCAGATGTCTGAACAATCCATGTCTGTCAATGAGCGATATATCTAATCAAAGGGAAAGTGTCTAGTCATCTCTGTGCTGTTCATCAGTCCAAAAGAGAAGAAAGGTCACATGGTTAAGAGCTTTCAGCTACAGATGTGGAGTTTGTGAAACAGGAATTTGTATGGAGTCATAAAAATGAGCAACATAAGAATAGCATAAGAATAGAAGAGCCCTGCTGGATCAGACCAGTGAAGGTCCATCGAGTCCAGCATCCTGTCTCATACAGTGGACAACCAGTTCCTCTGGAGGGCCAAAGACAGGGCATAGAGGTCAAGGGATTCAGAGGCTGACTTTCTCTCAACATGGAGGTTCCCTTTAATCGCCGTGGCTAGTAGCCGCTGACCTATTCTCCATGAATCTCCCCAATATAAGAACATAAGGTTGTTGTGCCTCATTTTTACTTTACTTGTGCATATAATTACAGGTACATAAACATGAAGAAGCCAAAGCATAGAGCCATCAGGTGGTCCAGTTTTATATAAATAACACCATGCATTGATTACACAAATAATTATATGATAGGTACAAGAGCAGGTAAGTATTGGCTTTAGGATTCTGTAGGCAGGGACTGAACAATTCTCTGAGACTGCACTCTACCACACAAAGGGCCACTGGCGCAGGGACTGGAATTTCTTCCTCAGAATTCAGGTGTTTTTTGTTTTTTAAAAAGATATACCCATTACTTCCTCCAATTCTTTTTCAAAGGAATTTGTCTTTCTTTTTGATTTGTAGTTTTCTGCTCCATCACATGGTGGCGTTGTATGTGTCCTTTTGTAATTTAAGTCCTTGTAGGATTTTTTAAAGATCTTACATGCCACAGGGTGGTGCTTTAGCTGGAAGGGAGGAAGGGTTGGGAGGACACTGCCTGCCTCTGAACATCTATGAAGTGAAACTCTGAAACTTTGCAAAACCTCACTTTGTGCCTCTACTCTTTTCAAATTTCTCTTTCAGTCAAAAAGGAATTAATTTGAAACAGACTCCAAATTCCTAAAACAAGGGAAAGAAACAGATTGTTGGATTTTAGGGAAAAACTAGGTAAACAAGAATTCAGCAAATTTCTCTTTACAGTGCTGGTTAGCTTCCCATTTAGCTCCATGAATCAATTTGACCAAACTGAAAGTGGCAATGCAAAGAACAACATAACATAAGACAAAAAACTGTATAGCAAAAGTTTACAGTTTTATGACAACTGAACAATATTTTTGTATAGGTTTTCCATGAAATTGTATTTGCCTGATCATTTTGTTCCCAACCTTGTGTGCTATGACAAAAATCTATTATTACATCTTGTGATTACTTTCCTTATTTACTTAATAGCAGGTTTCAGCTGATGTGACCTTCCATTTGATCAGAAAGAAAATGGTGCATCAATAAGATTGCTGTCGTCCGTAGGACACAATTAACCAGGTGACGGTGTAACGAAAGAATAATGTCAGGGGATGGTTGTTGGAAACTGCTGTTTTGAGACCTTCAGACAATTTTATGTAACGAGCATATGCAGGAGATGGTGATTCTATGCGCGCGCTCGTTACCAGTTGACAGCAACCCCCATTTTCTTCCCCTTTTCTCATATTTTATGCTTCAGTGATCATCCAGAGTAAATGGTATCGAAGAGAGAACTGTTTCATTCCTTTGCTTTTGGAGGAACATAACATGTTTTCCCCACTCTTGCTGCCATCCATTACCAGAATAATCAGATCCAAAATTCCTTCCCGCTCCCCTGCCCCCACAAACACATTATGTTGGCCATGATTTCCTCTCTCCCTCCTCACTAATTTGGAGTGCTTCTGTTTGATTCCACTACTCTGATGGGGGGCAAATAGGCTGTGAATCGTCATGCCCATTTGTTCATAAAACACATAACACCATTTTTTTTTTTTACCACAGAAAACAGTCCAAAGCTACAAATATTGTCAGTAGCAGGAGTAGATGGGAAAGGCATCTTTAGACGGGACCTGCAAGGGAGGCATTTGGAAAAGGAGCTTCTGGAATGTGCTGCAGCAGCCATTTTGGGGCTCTGATCTACCATACATATCTGCAGGCTTCGGAGATGCCGTGCCCCCAGCTTGTCCTTTTAGTGTTAGAAGAGTTCCAATAAATCCACAGGTGAACACACGGAAAAATGTGCACCTAAAGAGAAATTGTTGGTGGCTGCCATTCAATCACTGTCAGGGTTGCCAAGTCTCTTCTGACAGACCACCCACCATGAGCCCCACTGCCCATGGACGCTACTCAGTTGGCTTCCAGGGAAGGAAAATTAGGGGGGGGGGGGGATCTCCAATATTCCCACATTAAATCCAGAAATGATGGCACACTGTCAATGTGGCAGTGCCCCCTCCGTATCCCCACCCCCTAGCCTCCCACCGGTGTCAACCGCTGGCAACTTTGCAAGGAGTTCAGGGTGTTTACCACACTCATGAACTATTGAATTTCAGCAAGAAAGGCAGACTATAAAGAAAGGAAATAAATAATCCTAGGACTGGTTCATCAGCATTGCTGCTATCAATTATGGTGAGTTCACATCCTTATGGAGATTAGGGCATCCCTCATGACAAGTTTGGCAGAGCCCGCCATAAAGCGCATTTGAAGGCCAAGGAGGTTATGTCGATAGGGACAAAGTGAGCTTTATCTGCACCAGCGTAGGCCAGCTGAATCATGTCCAGTGCAACCGTTAGGTTAATTCAGAATTTATAAGCTCTTAAGGATGAGTCCCGAAGCAATTGGCAATCCTCTAAAGGATATCAGCATACTCGAAAATGAGGTGTATGTTGGACAGTGAATGATGATTATGTGGACAAATTCAATAATATTGCAGAAGTTCTGATTCTAGTTGCTAAATGGATGTCTCTGCATTGCAAAATAATTTCTGGTTGGGTTTTTTAAAATGTTCCTTATATTCCTTCCAATGTTTTTTTTTAGGAATAACTGGTGAAAAATGCACCTATGAAATGGTTTTCTCCAACTCTGATTTCTCTGCATTGGATGTCTCTGCATTGCAAAATAATTTCTGGTTGGGTTTTTTAAAATGTTCCTTATATTCCTTCCAATGTTTTTTTTTAGGAATAACTGGTGAAAAATGCACCTATGAAATGGTTTTCTCCAACTCTGATTTCATTCCTCTGTAGAAGCCCCTGCCAAAATCATGCCTGCCTGCATTCACTTCTTCTCAGTGCTTTAAAATAGAAGATGCAACTAACAGATCTCCCTGAGAAATTGGAGCCAAGGGGACATCTGTGGAGAAGACCCTGAGAGGGCTGGTTCAAAGGCACATGCCGAGAAACACAGCCAATCAGACATAAAGCCGCAACATCACAATGCTTGTGACAACTGACCTATCTGAATGACTCAGTGCCAGGCCGGTGATAGATTGCAGGAGTAGAATTAAACATTTGTCTGTAGAAGACACAGTCCTGAAAGAAAAGTGACTGGAGAAGAGGAGGAACTGGAGGGAGAAAGAAGGAGACAGCTCGGTTCACACTTGAGGGGATAGCTAATCAAGCAAAGAACTGCATGGGAACCAGTCTGATGTAGTACCACCCAGTGGACACTAGGGATGCCAGCAGGATCAGTCAGTAATCCCAAAGACTCCTGTTATCTGATGTGCTAATCTCATGAAAAACTGCACTCCAGCCCAGGGCAGCTCGATCTCCTCAGCTCTCAGAAACTTAAGCAGGGTTGGCCCTGATTAGTACTTGGATGGGAGACCACGAAGGAAGTCCAGGGTTGCTATGCTGCAGAGGCAGGCCACGGCCAATCACCGCTGAATGTCTCTGGCCTTGGAAACCCCATGGGGTTGCCATAAATTGGCTGTGACTTGATAGCACTTTACACACACACACACGTGCAAAAGAGACAAGTGCTGTCAGGTCCTGAATACATTAGTTTGTTAAAAGTAATGAACCAAATCTGCATTTGGATAAGCATTTATGAACATAAGAACATAAGAGAAGCCAGTGGCCCATCCAGTCCAACACTCTGTCACACAGTGGCCAAAAACACCAGGTGCCACCAGGAGGTCCAGCAGTGGGGCCAGGGACACTAGAAGCCCTCCCACTTTTGCCCCCCCCCCCCAGCACCAAGAATACAGAGCATCACTTGCCTCTCAACAACACTGACAGTTCCTATCTATACCTTGTGGCCCTCTACTCCAAATGTTTATCCAATTCCCTCTTGAAGCTGTCCATGTTTGTAGCCGCCACCTCCTGTGGCAGTGAATTCCATGTGTTAATCACTCTTTGGGTGAAGAAGGACTTCCGTTTATCTGTTCTAACCCGACTGCGCAGCAATTTCATGGGGTGCCCACGAGTTCTTGTGTTGTGAGAAAGGGAGAAAAGGACTTCTTTCTCTACCTGCTCTATCCCATGCATAATCTTATAAACCTCGATCATGTCACCCCTCAGTTTCTCCAAAAGTGACTGCCTGGTGGATGAACAGGAGCAGAGCCAGGAGGCGCATGGCCGGCTGTGGGACTCGACTGGCACAGGTAGCTGGGAGGCACGGAGGGCATGGAGAGCTTCCATTTTTCCCGTTTCCTGATTGCTTTTTTTAAAAAATGTGTGAATTGAGGACACTTCACAAGCTCAAAGGCACACCGATCTTCTTTACAAGGGGGGTGGATCTCTTTACACATGCTCAGATGCTCCTAAGTCCTTTTTAAAAAGGAGAATGAGTGTTTCTGAGCATTTGATCCCGCCGCACACACACACTGTTTAAAGCAACAGAGGGCTGGAGTGCCTCTGAGCCTGTGCAGAATGGTACTGTCCCTTTAAAAAAATAGGGAGGTGGGTAGAGGAGGAAAGCTCAAAATTGGGAGTAAGAAAGGAAGCAAAAGGTAGCTGTTTTTAAAATTGGGGTTTTGTTTTATTCGCAGAAGGGCTAGGGAGCAGTGTTCCCTCTAAGCTGGGTTAGTGTGAGCTAACTCACAGTTTTTTAGCCTCCGGCTCACAGATCTTTTTGTCTCAGCTCAGGAAGGATGGCTTCAGAGCAGACTAATTTATGCAGGAGCCAAATCACTTGCTCACAACTTCAATGCCAGTAGCTCACAACGTAGCATTTTTGCTCACAAGACTCCACAGCTTAGAGGGAGCATTGCTAGGGAGGTACATGTAAGGTAAGTGTCATCACCGCATTGATGGCACCATGCTCTAAAGCCAGGAATAGTGGTTTCTACGGTAGAATTTGGAACAAGCATTGATGCACAATGGAAACAACGACATTGTTGCTGAAGATCTGTGTGGTGAAGTGCAATCAGTAGCTCGAAGACTTCCAAATTCTATGCCACCACAAAGAGTACTTCTCTACATACTTAAAAAAAACCCTCCAGGATAGTGTGCCTAATGTTTCTGTTGCCCTGAGAATCCTTCTCACACTTCCAGTGTCAATAGCAAGTGGTGAACACAGTTTCTCAAAACTCAAACTTATAAAAACACACATACGCTCGACAATGCTGCAAAAGAGACTACTTGGTTTGGAAACTATTTCAATTGAACATGCTGAAGCATCAGCACTTGACCTGAAGGAATTGCTGACAAATTTGCTAAAGAAAAGGCACGCAAAATTAGATTCTGATGTGCCTGAAATGGAAAAATTAAAGAGACTTAAATGGAACATCACAACTAACAGGATTTATCAAAAAGCTTTGTGATTTTTGTTTTCCTGCTTGAGAAAATCAGAGATTGTATTACTTGTTCTCAAAATTAAAAAAAAAAAATAGCAATTTCAAATTTAGTTTTTGCATTTATTTTTGAAAATTGGTGGGTGCACGGGGGGGGGGGGGGCAGAAGGTATCCTCGCCTAGAGTGGAAAAAAACCTGGGGCCGGCCCTGTCCATGGAGCTCAAGCAAGAGGCAGACTGACAAAGCAAGGACACTCAGTGGCACAAGGAGGGTAAGAAATCTGGGCAGGCAGCAGCAGGAAGACCATGAGGTACGCTTGCTTGGACTGAAATCAGGTTTGTTGCGCAGAAGGCAAGCAAACAAACTTTGGATTGGGAAATACCTGGAGGTTTTGGGGGTGGAGCCTGAGGAGGGTGGGGTTGGGGAAGGGAGGGGAGGGACCTCAGTAGGGTGTAGTGCTCTAGTGTCCACCATCCAAAGCAAACATTTGCTCCAAAGGAACTGATCTTTGTCATCTGGAGATCACTGTAAGAGCGAGAGATTGCCAGGTGCCACCTAGAGGTTGGCAAGCCTAGTGTCTTCCCATATCTTTCAGGATTGGCATACCTCACCCATTTATATAATCCTAGTGGCTACAGTTTGCAGTCAGCCAAGAAAGCCCAGAGCCTTCCCCTAGGGAATGCTGTGCTCTCTCTGTACCCTTAGTAGCAAAATGCTGGCTGCCGTCTAAAAGTCAGACCAATAGAGACAGAGACTAAATGAGTGACGAGGCCAGAACAAAATTAAAGGAAATCAGGGTTTTATTTATTTATGGTAATAAGCTGTTCAGACAGGGGATTTGTTTCGTTTTCATATTGGTCACGATAATTACAAAACTATCAATTGTCATAATTACTGCAAGTAATAATGAAAGAAATGAACAAGTCCCAACTGTAGTGTGAATGTAGTTGCCAACCTCCAGGTGGAACCTGGAGTTCTCCTGCTATTACAATTGATCTCCAGATGACCAAGGTCAGTTCCCCTTGAGAAAATGGCTGCTTTGGAGGGTGGACTCTGGGAGATTTTGCACTTGTCTTTCCTGCCACTGTATCTCCAAACCCCTGATGGAACACAAATCTCACTCTGTATTGCATACCACTCCCAGTCTCCTTGTGCATTGGTTCATTTTTGAGCTTCCACATCATTTTATTGCCATCTAGTGGTGACTCTCTCATGGATCACCACCTTGATGTGGCGAGGGGGCTTCTGTGGTTCGATGAGGCTGCAGGCTATGCTGTGGAGGGCCACCCAGGGTGGACAGGTCACAGCGGAGAACTCAGACAAAACACAATCCACTGGAGAAGGAAATGGCAACCCACTTCAGAATCTTTGCCAAGAAAACTCCATGGACAGTAACAAAAGCCTAAAAGATATGAGACCGGAAGATGAGCCCCTCAGGTTGGAAGGTTTCCAATATGCTCCTGGGGAAGAGCAGAGGGCAAGTACAAGTAACCCCAGAAAGAATGAAGCCGCTGGGCCAAAGCCGAAAGGACGCTCAGCTGTGGATGTGTCTGATGGTGAAAGGAAAGTCCAATGCTGCAAAAAACAATACTGCATAGGAACCTAGAATATAAGATCTATGGATCAAGGTAAACTGGATATGGTCAAAAATGAGATAGCAAGACTGAACATCGACATCTTGGGAATCAGTGAACTAAAATGGACAGGAATGAGCGAATTTAACTCAGAGGACCATTATATATATATTACTGTGTCCAAGAATCCCATAGAAAAAGTGGTGTGGCCTTTATCATCAACAAGGGAGTGGGAAAGGCAGTAATGAGATACAGTCTCAAAAACAACAGAATGCTCTCGGTCCGAATCCAAGGCAAACCATTCAACATCATAGTAATCCAAGTTTATGCCCCAACCACTGATGCAGAGGAGGCTGAAGTGGACCAGTTCTATGAAGACCTACAACACCTCCTAGAACTAACACCAAAAAGAGATGTCCTTATCATCATAGGGGACTGGAATGCTAAAGGAGGAAGTCAAAAGGTAACCAGAATAATGGACAAGTTTGGCCTTGGAGAACAAAATGATGCCAGGCAAAAGGTAACAGAATTTTGTCAAGAGAACACATTGGTCATAGCAAACACCCAACAACCTAAGAGGCAACTCTACACATAGACATCACTAGATGGGTAACACCGAAATCAGATTGATTATATCATTTGCAGTCAAAGATGGAGAAGCTCTATACAGTCAGTAAAAACAAGACCTGGAGCTGACTGTGGCCCAGATCATGAGCTACTCATTGCAAAATCCAGGCTTAAACTGAAGAAAGCTGGGGAAACGACTAGGCCATTCAGGTTTGACCTAGATCACATCCCTTATGAATATACAGTGGAGGTGAAGAATAGGTTTAAGGGACTAGATTTGATAGTTAGAGTGCCTGAAGGACTATGGATGGAGCTTCGTGACATTGTACAGGAGGCAGCAATCAGCACCATCCCAAAAAGGGGGGAAATGCAAGAAAGCGAAGTGGTTGTCTGATGAGGCTTTAGAAATGGATGAGGAAAGGAGGAAAGTGAAAGGCAAAGGTGAAAAGGAAAGATATACCCAACTGAATGCAGATTTCCAGAGAACAGCAAGGCAAGATAAGGAGGCCTTCCTGAATGAACAATGCAAAGTAATAGAGGAAAACAATAGAATGGGAAGAACTAGAGATCTCTTCAAAAAAAAAACTGGAGAAATCAAGGGAACAATTCATGTAAAGCTGGCCATGATAAAAGACAAAAACGTTAGGAATCTAACAGAAGCAGAAGAGAATAGGAAGAGGTGGCAAGAATACACAGAAGAATTATACAAAAATGCTCTCAATGGCCTTGACAACCATGATGGTGTGATCACTGACCTCGAGCCAGACATCCTGGAGTGCAAAGTCAAATAGGCCTTAGAAAGCATCACTAACAACAAAGCTAGCTGAGCTATCCAAAGTCCTGAAAGATGATGCTGTTAAGGTGCTGCACTCAGTATGTCATCAAATCTGGAAAACACAACAGTGGCCACAGAATTGGAAAAGGTAAGTTTACATTCCAATCCCAAAGAAGGGCAATGCCAAGGAATGTTCAAGCTATCACACAATTGCACTCATTTCACATGCAAGCAAGGTCAAGGTCAAGTTCCTACAAGCTAGGCTTCAGTAGTACTCGGATAGAGAACTGCCAGAAGTATAAGTTGGGTTTCAAAGAGGTAGAGGAACTAGAGATCAAATTGCCAACATTCATTGATTATGGAGAAAGCAAGGGAGTACCAGAGAAACATCTACTTCTGCTTCATTGACTATGCTAAAGCCTTTGACTGTGTGGATCACAACAAACTGTGGCAAGTCCTTAAAGAGATGGGAGTACCAGACCACCTCACATGTCTCTTGAGAAACCTGTAGAAGGATCAAGAAGCGACCGTTAGAACTGGATTTGGAACAGGTGGTTGTTTTAGAATAGGAAAAAGAGTATGACAAGGATGTTTATTGTCACCCTGCTTATTTAATTTATATGCAGAGTACATCATGCAAAATGCTGGCCTCAATGAATCAGAAGCTGAAATTAAGACTGCTGGGAAAAACATCAATAACCTCAGATATGCAGACAATATCACTCTGATGGCAGAAAGTGAAGAGGACCTAAAGGGCTTCTTGCTAAGGGTGAAAGAGGAGAGCACAAAAGTTGGCTTGAAACTCAACATCAAAAAAACTAAGCTCATGGCATCTGGCCCCATCACACCTTGGCAAATAGAAGGGGAAGTCATGGAAGCAGTGACAGAATTCACCTTCCTGGGATCCAAGATCACTGCAGACCGTGACTGCAGCCATGAAATTAAAAAAAAACACCTACTCCTTGGGAGGAAAGCTATGACAAACTTAGACAGCATAATAAAAGTAGAGACATCACCCTGCCAACAAAAGTCCGTATAATAAAAGTGTTGGTATTCCCAGTAGTGATGTATGGCTGTGAGAGTTGGACTATAAGGAAGGCTGAGCATTGAAGAATAGATGCTTTCAAATTATGGTGCTGGAGAAGATTCTTGAGAGTCCCTTGGACTGCAAGGAGAGCAAATCACTCAGTCCTAAAGGAAATCAACCCTGATTGTTCCCTGGAAGGCCAGATCCTGAAGCTGAAGCTCAAATACTTTGGCCACCAAATGAGAAGGGAGCCTTCACTGGAGAAGACCCTGATGCTGGGAAGGATTGAAGATAAAAGAAGAAGGGGACGGCAAAGGATGTGATGGTCAGAACATCAACAAACATGAGATTGAGCAAACTCTGGAGAACAGCAGAAGACCGGAGGGCCTGGCATGATGTGATCCATGGGGTCACAAAGAGTCGGGCTCAACTGTGTGACTGAAGAACAACACCTCCAAAGTGGTGACTCCATGCTCACTATGGCATCTCCCCAGGTTATTTGGATGTGGTTTTGCACTGGACCATTTGCTCCTTCCCACCATCGATTCACTGTGAATAATATGCAGTCTACTCGACGTGGATTCCTTTGATGTTCCCTCCTTCACTCCACCTCTGTTTTTTTCTCACTGCTCATGAATTTGTTTAGATACCTTCTGTCCTTTTGTTGTCTCACTAGATCTTTTTAAAACAACAACTGTGGATTAGATGCAGAATGCAATCATATCTCCTGAGCTGCTCCCACAGTAGAGAGATAATGGGTTATAAACCAGGTACAGAATCACCCTTTGTGGCATTGTAGCCTGCTGCGATTCCTTCCCTCCCCAAACCCCACCCGCTCCCATCTCTACCCTCCCCCAATCGCCAGCTATTTCCCAGCCCAGACCTGGCAACCCTAAGTGTGGAAAGTTAGAAAATTCAGAAGAAATGAAAGGACAGATCTTACATGTGCCTCACCATTAGGATGTCCTGGTCTTCCTCCAGGAGTATTCCTCCTACTAGCACACTCCAGCTGAGTGACTAGAATGGCAGGGGCTTGGGGACCCCAGGTTCTTTCCAGCAAAACTTTCACAGATTCCTCCTGCCAAACAAGGAAATGGGATAGATCTGCTGTCAAAAGTATCACTTTGGTTGATTTCAATTCACTTCCTCCATTTTGCCCTGCAAGGGCAGTGCCATTCTGGGCATAAGTCTGTGTCGGGGATCTCCTATAACCAACGGATATGTTCATGATGTCCTGACCCTTCTTTTAGCTTCTGCAGTGGAAAAAATAACTACACACAAACCAGTGCTTTAAATATCCACTGTGGTAGCTGTGGCCATTGACAAAAAAGGGGTTGCTGCCCGTTGGATTGTGCAGTGCTTATATCAGTGTTATGCTAGATACAGGGAAGGGAGGCAGCATGGCATAGCCCAGGGGTGGCCAGACTTCCTTAACGTAAGAGCCACATAGAATAAACATCAGATATCTGAGAGCTGCAAGACATGAACTGATATTACACACGTTTTTCAATTTAAAAACATGCAATTTTGCTTTTTATTGACATTAAATGAGACTGCCAAAATTAAAACAAAAGGGGTAAAAACAGACATTGATAATGATATTTATTCGTCCAATGATATTTATCTGTCAGAGAGAGAGAGAGAGAGATGGAAAGGAAGAATGAAAGCGGTGGAAAGAAAGAATGAACAAGAGAAACAAAGAAAGCAAATAGATGGGGAGGGAGGGGGAGAGAAAGGTGGAAAGAAAGGAGAGAGAAAGAGAAACAAAGAAAGCAAATAGATGGGGAGGGAGGGAGGAAAAGAGAGAGAGAAACAAAGAACACAAATAGATGAGGGAGGGGGAGGAAGAAAGGAAGTGGGAGAGAGAAGGAAGGAAGGAAAAAGCAAATAGATGGGGAAGGGAGGGAGGGGGAAGAGAGAGAAAGAGAAAGAGAGAGAGAAGTGGAAAGACAGCAAATAAATAGGGAGAGAAGGAGGGAGGGAAAGGTGGAAAGAAAGCAACTTTAACTTTAAATGTGTTCTCCAACCCCCCCCCCCCCCCACACACACACCATTTGGCTTTGCAAAGGGATTTAAAGAGACAAAAGCTTTCTCCAAGCCAAGCCAGCTGGCTGGCTGGTGAGGCAGGGCTTGGAAAACACATTTAACTTTAGATCAGGAGGGAGGGGAGAAAGAAACAGAGAAAGAAAGTGGAAAGAAAGAACATTGAAAGAAAGCAAATAGATGGGGAGAGGGAGTAAGGGAGAGGTGGAAAGAAAGCAACTTTAACTTTAAATGCATCCTCCAAGCCCTGCCCCCACACCCCCATGCCGGCTGGCTTGACTTGAAGAAGGGATTTAAAGAGGGGGGGGGACTTTGAGAATGCATTTAAAGTTTCTTTCTCTGCTCTCCCCCCCCCCCCCACCTCAAACCTACCCAAGGAAGTGAACATTGGCTAGGGAAGGGAAGACTGATTGGGGAGGCATGCCTCCCCTTCGCTTCCCCAGCCACTCTACCGGGAACCGCACAATATGTGTAAAAATCTGCATGCGACTCCCAAGCTGCAGTTTGGCCACCCATCGTAGAGCCCAGTCTTGGAAGCTAAGCAGGGTCAGTACTTGGGAGAGATATCACCAGGGAAGACTCTGCAGAGGAAGGCCATGGCCAACCCCCTCTGCTTCCCACTGGCCTCGAAAGCCCCCTGCTGCAGTCGCCATAAGTCAGATCCCGTCAGATCTCGGAAGGTAAGCAAGGTCTGCCCCGGTTCATGCTTGGATGGGAGACCACCAAGGAAGTCCAGGATTGCTTCGCAGAGGCAGGTGATGGCAAGCAACTTCTGAATGTTCCTCACCTTGGAAACCCCATGAGATCAATACAGTTTGGCAGTGACTTGATGGCAAAAAAGAAAGCTGGCACTTAGCTGGGTTAAATTTGGACCTACTGGGTAGTCCGCCCAATCATATCGTTTAATTGACTGTCAGACCTAAGTATAAAGAATAACAAGAGTCCCTTTATGATCGGAAACAATGTTATTTCGCTATTCATAAAATTTCTGGATCGTTCAGTCCCTGAGTACACAAGATGCTGGGTGATTTACTATAAAATTACAGATTAAAATCAGCAATCAACTATTCTTATTTCATAATCTCTGGATGACGTCCATAATCAAAACCTACTCTGGGCTGTTCTTCTATCTTGTGGACAGGCTAAGGAGAAGGCTGAAGCAGGCAGAATGGAAGAAAAGAGAATGCCAGCTATGATGGAAAACCATTGCTTTCCTCAGCCAAAAGCCTGGTGGAACGTCTCTGCCTTACAGGCCCTGTGGAATTGCATTAAGTCCCGCAGAACCCTGATAGAAGTTGGCTGAGAGTTCCACCAGGTCGGAGCCAGGCCAGAAAAGCCCCGGCTCTGGTCGAGGACAGCCAGATACTTTTAGGGCCAGGGACCACCAATGCGTATGAAAGATAATATAGGCAGGACGGCAGGACATCCTTGGCTCTGGAAGAGACTTGTTGAATAATTGTTTTCTGGGGGGATATGAAACTTGCCCTCTAAGGCTGTTTTTACATCTGACTTTCCCGCTGGAATCATTCTAGTTCCAAAAAAACCTGCCCATACTTCTGTGCGGTTTGAAACCGTGCTGCTACTGAAATGTCCACATCTACTAATTGCCCTCCTGTGGTCAAGCTAGTATTCAACCAGCTTCATTCTGCTTTAAACAATTGCTGTTGATTAGTGCACTTAGACCCCCTGGAGTGAAATTTCACACCACTGTGAAATCAGCACAGGAAAAGACAGCAGTCAAACTACTTTAGAGGGGAGGTGTAAAATGACCCTAACTCTTCTTCCTGCTACTCCATTGTGCAACAGACCCTTAAAACTTTCATTCATTGTAATACAGTGACACCAGTTCAGGAGTAATCCTTGCCTGTTATAGCACTTGAATCAGACCACTTCCTGAAAAGGCATCTGTAAGCACTCCGGTCATCTGGAATGCCAGATCACCATCCCAGAAGGCACAGCTCTTGAACAAAGTGTGCCCTTCAATGGTGTGCAAATTACTCAACATCTCCCAGTGTAATGACTTTTGGTTTGGCATGGACAGTGAGCCAAGTTTTTGCTGTAGCAGCTTTTTCTTCTCTCAATTTCTTCTGTTGCCCAGCAACAAAAGGTAGAGGGGACGGCTGAGTGCAAATTCACATTTACCAGACTTGGAAACCTTTTGATGGTTAAGCTGACCTTTCCAAACAAAGCCTTTCTTCACTTGAATTAGATCACTTCCTGAAAAGGTATATGTAAGTGCCTCCTTTCTCAGGCAGCAGCAGAAACTAGCCAAGCTTTTGTTTGCCTTAAATGAGGATCGGTTAGACGTGAACCCCCACAAAACCTGCTTTCTATGGGCTTCCATGAGAGTTAGAGCTGGTACAGTGCCAAGCTTTCATTATTTTTCATGGGAAACTTGACTTTCAGTGGGTGTATAGAAGATCCGTTAAAGCAGGGGTCCCCATCATTTTAGAGCCTGTGGATATGTTTGGAATTCTGACACAGCATGGTTGGTACAGCCACAAAATGGCTGTCACAAAATGGCTGCTACAGCTTCGCTTCAATCACACAGTGAAGATCTTTGTGCTGTGGTGGTAGCTGTTATTAAAAATCTGCACAGCCAATCTCCAATAGCTAGTACGCTTCACAGAGCTCCCTCCACTCTCCAGGCTCCACCCCCAAATCATCAGGAATTTCTTTCTGAAGTGAGGCCTCCAGAACAGCACATAAATACTCCAGGTGTGGCCTGACCAATGCAGTGTACAGCAGTACTCTCACATCTTGCGATTTGGATGTTATGCCTCTGTTGAGACACCCCAAGATCACGTTAGCCTTTTTTGTCACTGCATCACACTGGCTGCTCATATTTAACTTCAGGTCAGGAGGAGACTAATCCAACCAGATTTTCTGCCACTGAAAACAGTGTGTGTGTGTGTGTGTGTGTGTGTGTGTGTCTTCACAACCAAAAAATAAACAAACAAACCCTGTTCTGGGGAACATGGGATCTGCATGGACACAAGTCATATTAGGATGTGGCCTCTAGTAATGAGTTGCATTAGATGAGGCAGAGTGAAAAAGCTGGCCAGTTAAGAATATAAGAAGAGCCCTGCTGGGTCGGACCAGTGAGGGTCCATCTCCTCCAGCATCCTGTCCCACAAAGTGGCCAGCCAGTTTCTCTAGAGGTCCAACAACAGGACATAGAGGCTGACGCCTTCCCCTGATGTTGCCTCCTGGCACTGGGATTCAGTGGTCTGGACATACAATTCACCTGGGCTTTTTTTGTAGAAAAAGCCCAGCAGGAACTCATTAGCATAATAGGCCACACCACTGACAGCACAGCTTATTAGCATATTAGGCCACACCCCCATGTTACCGGAAGAGTGGTCATCCAGCCATACCCACCTTTTGCTTCTTATTCTGTTCACCTTGTTTGTTGTCAAAACCCAGAGCTTTTTTTGTAGCAGGAATTATTTTGCATGTTAGGCCACATACCCCTAATGTAGCCAATCTTAATAAGTTTCTGCTGTTGGGTGTGGCCTATTATGCTAATGAGTTCCTGCTGGGTGTGGCCAACTCAGGAGCCAGCCAGAACTCCATTCCTGTGCGTTCCTGCCCCAAAATAGCCCCGCATTTCACAAAGAATTAATGGTCTAATTAATGGTCACCACAGGACCATGGAGTTTTCAAAGCAAGAGATGAGCTTTCCTATTTTATCATCTATATATCTATGTCCCAAGTGTGGCCTTAGGGTTCCCAAGTTCCCCTGGGGGGTGGGGAACCCCCGCTTGATTGGCCCACGCCCTGCTGGCCCGGATTGGGCCACCGGGGGAACCCCACCCCCAAATTGCCAGGCTGCAAAGACATGCCCAGCGCGATGATGTCACCAGGAGGTGATGTCATCACATCGGGCACGTTTCACGGGGGATGCTCTATAATTTGAGGGAAAACTCTATGGTTTTCCATTGAATTAGAGAGGTCCCGCCCACCGGACTCAGGCTTGCTTCAGACCAACACGGCTACCCACCTGAATCTAATTTGCATGGTTCTTCTTCCATTTTATTCCTCACAACATCCAGGTGAGGTGAGTGAGGCTGTAAGAAAGTGACTGGCCCAAGGCCACCTGGTATGCTTATGGACTGACCAAGGATTTGAACCAAGGTCTCCCTTGTTCTAGTCTTACATTCTCTATAATTCGAGGGAAAACTCTATGGTTTTCCCTTGAATTAGAGAGGTCCCGCCCCAATGTGCCCGACACAATGATGTCACTTACGGGTGATGTCATCGTGGCATGCGCACTTCATGTGCACACCAGAAGAATCCCCGTCCGACAAGGACTCTCCCCCGCCAAACAGCAGGTAAGACTTGGCAACCCTATGTGGCCTCTATCTGTGGATACCTAAATCCATGGATCAGGGCTGCACTTGCACTAAACAGATGTTTCTGCAAACCTGTCTGACCCCCTAAGTTTGCAGAACATTCTGAAATCTACAAAAAAAATATATGGAGGGTTTTTAATCCCCCCCAAAGTAAAACAGCAGTTTCTGTGCACGTGCGAAGAACACCCGCCTTTGCTACCTACCTTCTGCAGGGTGAAGCATCCCCAAGGCCATGGCGGGCCCAGCGGAGGCAGCTGCAAAGCAGCTCAGGGGCTGTCCTGGGCCTGGAGGTGGCTGGAGGAGAGGCCAAAGGCCATGCTGGGCCCAGCATTGGCAAAGGAGCTGCCCCGGGGCTGCACAACCTGGGAGCCCCATTGGGCCACACAATCTGGGAGACACAGTGGGCCCCATGTCAGTGGTCACACAGCCTGGGAGCTCTGCTAGGCCTGGTGGTGGCTGCCTCGCAGCCCTGGAGTCATGCTTAGCCTGGCAGCCACGGCACAACCCAGAAGTCCTGCTGGGACCACCTCCAGCAGCAACGTGGCTCTTGAGTTCTGCTGGGCCCAGCAAGGAAGTGGGGGAAGGGAATTCTCCCCCTCCCCACAAGTATCACAAGCCCACACTTGTTTCTTCTAATTCTCAACCCGGCCAACTGTGAGGATTCTTAAATCTGGAAACTGGAGTTATAAATGGACTAAACAGATCTTTCTACAAACCTGAAAAATGTCCTGGGTTTTCGGAATCTTAAAAAAAAGAGAGGCCCGGTTTTTTTAAAAACAAACAAACAAACAAACAAACAAACTAGGGTTGCCTGGGCCCCAGTCGGTGCAGGGGTCCCCCCCAATTCAGTGGCTCCAATCCACCACTGGCCAGCTGGCTGGTGCGGGCAGCCCCAGCCACAAACAGCCCCCTCCCACATGGATATTGTTGGCACAATTATATCACCTGGAAGTGACATCATCACACTGGGCACATGGTGCATCGATGCTGTAACATTTTGGGCAAAACTCTATGATTATCAGAGAAGTTTTGGCCAGAGTATTAGAACGTCAGCACCTGACATGCCTGGCATGATGACAACAATTCCTGGTGATGTCATCATGCATCCACGCTTTGTGCACGGACAAGAAGATCCAGGGACCCAGGAATCCTCCACTGGATGCCCAGTAAGACTTGGCAACTCTATAAAAAACCCCAAAATGATAGCTCTAATAAATGAATGCCTGCTGCACTTCATTGAGGCAAGGAAATTCAAATATGATGATGACACACTATCAGGGGTCATTTCGAGCAGGAACACACAGGAACGCCATTCCGGGAGTGACAAACCCAGGAGCGGGCACATATGGTGATGCGCTGTGGAAAAAAGCAAAAGGCTGCTAACTCTATGGCCGTTTTCTCACTAGCTTTCCCCCGCGGTTTACACCGAAGCTAGCACCGGAGCTTCTGGTCAGTTTCCCACCATTTGCTCCGTGCTCCCAATTTCCTCCAGAGTATCACTGCACTGCTCCAGAGCTTCCCTGGAGCAAAAAATCCTGTTCCTAGCGGTGTTTCCTGTTTACTCCGGTGGAGAAGCCTAGATGAAAACACACCCACTCGCCCGCCCTCCATCTGGCCCGCCCCGTGGTGGGCATTTCTTGAAGTTTTTTTTTAAACGAATCCTCCTAACGTTATATCAAAATAAGGAGGCAGGGAGGCAAGATCCCACCACAGGGACTGCGTTGGCGAGGTGGATTTGCCATTTCTTGGTAGCAGGAGCCGGGCGCCATTGGCCCGAGAGCTCCCTGTGCTTGCTCCCAGGTAACTGCTACCCTTTGTTTGGGCTTCCCCGGCAACAGCCCGTGCAGAGCTGGCGGTGGATGCTTTCCTCTACAAACCCGCGGAGAAGCCACAGGAAGCAAGCGGGCGGGTGGGCTGGGGACGCAAGTCTTCCTTCCCACTCCCTGTGTGCGGTCCTACAATCCTGAAGCATAACTTCCCCACCTCTTTTTTTTTTAAAGGCCCTTATAACGTTACAACATCATAATGAAATGTTGATGCAGCAAGGGAAGACGGCACAATTGTTATCTTTTTATAATACACACATGTTCACATCTATTATGGGGGGGAATGGATTTGCTGTTTCTTGGTAGCATGAGCTGGGCGCCATTGACCCAAGAGCTCCCTGTGCTTGCAGATGAGCGCTGCCCTGTGTTTGGGCTGCTCCGGCAACAGCCCGTGCAGAGCTGGCGGTGAGTGCTTTCCTCCAGAAACCCGCAGAGAAGCCGCGGCAAGCAAGCGGGCGGGCGGGCCGGGGACGTTTGCCTTCCTTTCCACTCCCTGTGTGCGGTCCCACGATCCTGAAGCAACATTTCCCCCCCTCTTTTTTTTTTTTTAAAAAAAGGCCCTTATAACGTTATAACATCATAATGAAATTTTGATGCAGCAAGGGAAGACGGCACAACTGTTGTCTTTATATAATACACACACATTCACATCTATTATGGGGGGGGGGGTTAATTTGCCATTTATTGGTAGCGTTCCATTGGCCATTTGGGAGCCGGGTGCCATTGGGCCCCAGCAGCAGCCCCTGCGGAGCAGGCTGGGCACGCTTTTTTGCAGAAAAGTCACAGAAATGGGTTGAACTGTTTTCTAGGGGCTATAACTATTCTTGCGGAGCGGGGAGACTGGTCTGCATGTCATGCTGCTCCTCCTCAGCTGCCACCACCACCACCACCATTTATGTAAATTTTTTTTTTTTACTGACGCCTGACGGTGTGCGAAGGGGTGAGTGTAATACGCAGCAGCGTAAGGTAACAAAGAGAACAACAGCTTGGTTGGTGCAAAAATATATACAGTGTTTATTTTACAAATAAATAGTCCACAAAGTAATAGCTCAGACTGGCAAAGTGCTCCGCTTGGCAATTGGTTCAAAAGAGAATACCAACAACGCCATGTTGCCCATCCTCCATTTTGTTGCCTTGATCGGGTTAAGCACACGACATTTCAGTTCACATCGGAGAATCCACCCATGGGGGGGGCCCTCCAGTGACATTGGAAGTCCTTGTAGCCTGCCAATCATTTTGCATCAACCCAGAACGGCAGGAAAATTTGAATACTGAGCAGGGACTTGATGAATTCTGGGAAGAGGAAGGCGGGTGATGCACTGTTGTCATTCCACTATGTTATAACGTTACCACGCATGCGTTTTAAAAAAAAAAAAGGAAAAGCGGGGAATGAGGGAGGAGCAGGGGGGAGGGAAGGGGAGGGAAGGGGAGGGGAAATGGACAGGGCAGCAGCAGAAAGCCTCGCAGCAACCACTACTGTGAACAGAAAACTGCGGGGGGGAAAGAGGAGCTGATTGCTGGAGTGGAAAATTGGAGACATTTGCTCAGGAGGAGTCTCACAGGGGGAAATGAGGAGGAAATGAGAGGCTAATGGCATGTGCGAAAACGCCCTATCTGTATTTTCATGCTTGTTGTAGGGTAGTTTCCCTGCAAGAGCAAAGGAAACCTAAAGTGGCTTTCGTCAAAGTGTAAAGCTGGCTCGCCAGCTCTGAGTTGGGAAATACCTTGGAGATTTTTGGGGTGGAGCCTGAGCGGTGGGTGTTACCTTCTGACACACTTCCGGGGATGTCAGGGGGTGTGCCATATGCAAATAAGTTATGCTAATGAGTTATGCTAATGAGCTCCTGCACTGCTTTTTCTATGAAATGACCCTTGCACACTGTGAACTGCATATTCCTCAACATTACAGCCTAGAGGTATGAGATTGCTTTAATAGACCCTAATATGAGCTGCAACTTTTAGTTTCAGCATCAAGCCCATTCCAGAGAGATATATACTCTGATACCATGCTAGTATTCAAATATGGCACTCACTGATTTCCCGGCCTTATCAAGGACTGCATTTTCTGTACTGCCTGTAGAATAATTCACCTCCATGGTAGGAATATTCATTTCAACCCTTTCTTATCTCTGCAGCCTTTGGTGATCTCAGGCCCTCAAGGTGGATCCACAACCAGTCTTATTTAAAGGAAAGTACCTGAGCTGATCCTTCTTGGAACTTCTTACAAACTGCCTTGTCCTATTTGTGACTTGGGGCCCTCTGCGCTTTTAAAGTAATTTCTTTGCCTCTTGGCAAAATGTTATTCATTTCAGCTTGCCCAGATTGTGATACCTGCCAGGAGATAACTGTAATTCATTGTTATGTTAGCTCATTAAAATTTATGGACTAAAACCTGAACTGCTGACTTCAGATTAAGAAGAAAGTAAACACTTGGTAATGACTTTAATGCTTTGAAATAAAAGAAGGAATACAGAGGCAGTGTAAAGATATGGATTTTTATATAGATTAGCATTATTAAAGCAATAAAATGCCAAGAATGTCATTTGTAAAGATTGGAGTTTTTTTTTAAATCCCGAAGAAGAATAAAGTAGGTCCTTGATGCAGCTGTGTCTGTGGAAAGAGAATCTCAGACGGAACCTTTCCTGGCAGTTCTGCTATCCCTGGTTTGGCTCGCCCAGAGTTCCATCTGTCTTGAGTCATTCTCTTTCCAAGTTACCCTTATCTGTAATAATCATAATAATCATATGGCAGTTTGTAGTATAGCCAGGAGATCCTAAGATTGTCTGGCACCCAGAAGTTTAGCATAATGCACCACTAGGTGGCGAGCTAGACCTGTTTTTAAGGCAAGAGATGTTTTAAAGGCGGTTTGCCATTGCCTGTCTCTGCATCATGTCCCTGGTATTTCCCGGAGGTCACCCTTCCAAATACTAGCCAGGGCTGACTCTGCTTAGCTTCTGAGATCTGACGAAATCAGGCTAGCCTGGGCTATTCAGGTCAGGGCTGTCCTTACCTGTGTTTGAACCAGATACCCTTATCCATCAGTCAGCCAAATCGCTCAGCCATTTAGTGAAATGGCTTATCAATCTGCAGTGTGCCAGTCATCAAGACAGAAACTTCTTATGAAAGCAAAGAACAAGTGGCAAGCAAAGGGAAATATTGTTGTCATGTTTTAGAATAAGAAAAGACAGTCAAAACACAGTTGCATTGCTTTGACTCTCAAAAGCTTGTACCCCTCGCCCCTCCTGTTGGTTCCTAAGGTGTTACTGGACTTGAATCTAGCTCTTCCAGCACAGCTACCCCTGAAACTATCTTCACAGTTGGTTGGGAAGTCAGGATATACATATTTGAATAAGTTAGGCCCAGGTTATGCTCCTAGGGAAGAAAAAAATGCTATAAAAGAACAATACAACAGAAAAAGAAAGAATATTCAAAGAAGCTACGGGAGACTCTCATTCAGGCAGTGAGACAAAAGAACTCTACCCTCTTCTGGAGGCTGGTTTGTGACAGAGAACCTTAATTATCTTAACCCTTAGATTTGCACATTTCCCCAGGCAGGTGGTCCTCTTTCTTTCAGATGCTGTACAAGGACCATACCCAAGATAACATTTCTGAACCCTTGGAAACTTTTCCCCCATGGCCTCCGGTTACCCCACAGGAAATAAGAACTCACAGGGGTCATTTCGAGCAGGAGCTCGGGGGAGCTCAGCTCCGGGAGTTGGTGCCAGCCCCCCCCCCCCCCCCCCGCGGGGGAATGCCTGCTTGTGTCATGGCTGCAGCAAAATGACCCCGTCCCCTGGAAAGGTCCTTGTTCCTCCGACCAGCCTTCTGAAGGCTTCAGCCACCACTGAAGCCGTCCTCCCAGAAGAGGGGTATTTCTGAGGCTTGGATTAGTAGCTGTCCCCTCTCTGCCGGCTCTTTCTTTCTTTCTTTCTTTCTTTCTTTCTTTCTTTCTTTCTTTCTTTCTTTCTTTCTTTCTTTCTCCCTCTCTCTCTCTCTCTCTCTCTCTCTCTCTCTCTCTCTCTCTTTCTTTCTTTCTTTCTTTCTTTCTTTCTTTCTTGCCTTCTGACATACTTCTGGTGATGTCAGGTGGTGTAGCATATGCAAATAAGTTATGCTAATGAGTTATGCTAATGAGCTCCTGCACCTCTTTTTGTATGAAATGACCCCTGAAAACACATATTGTGAGACTCAAAAATGGGAAGGCTCCAGGCATGGGTGTCAACTTCAGGGGGGCTGGGAGCTGGAGCCCCCCCCAAACTTTTCCAGGAGGTGCTGAGCCTCCATCGGAGACAATGGACTGTGATGTCCCTGGCCCAGCCCCCCCCCCCCCGAAATTGGAAAGTATACACCCTTTAGGCATTCCACCTGAAGCCTTGAAAGAAAACTTGGAGTGGTGTGCACAGTTTTTGGCAGTACTGTTTACGTACATTGATGATTCTGGTCACATCCCTAAACAATGGATAACTGCAACTGTAGTCCCTATTTATAAAAAGAGTATAAAAACCAATCCTGCCAACTATAGGCCTATCAGTCTCTTAAACATCATCAGTAAATTATACATAAGGCATCTATTAGATAAACTGGAAACATGGCTGGAGCAAGACATCATACCAAAAGAACAAGCTGACTTTAGAGCAGAAAGATCAACCACAGAACACTGCCTGATTTTTTAACACCTAACAGAAAAATATTCTGCCAGAGGGCCTACCTCTCTATGTGCTGTCTTTGACTTAAAGGTGGCTTTCAATTCCATACTGAGGCAAAGATTGTGGGGAAAATTAGGGAGTACTAATATAGACAAAAAGGGGCCATGGTGGCTCAGAGGTTAAGACACTGAGCTGCAGACTGGAATGTGGGTAACTCGGCAGTTCGAGACCTGAGTGCCACATGACGGAGTGAGATCCCATTTCTGGCCCCAGCTCCTGCCAAAATAGCAGTTCGAAAGCAAGAAATTGCAAGTAGATAAATAGGTACTGCTTTGGTGGGAAGGTAACAGTGTTCTGTGCGCCTTGGTGTTTAGTCATGCAGGCCACATGACCATGGAAAAAGTTTTCAGACAGCACTGGCTCTTCAGCTTGGAAAGGGAGATGAGCACTGCCCCCTAGAAGAAGAAGAAGAAGAAGAAGAAGAAGAGATTAGATTTATACCCCGCCCTCCATTCACTTGGAATCTCAGAGCGGCTTACAAACTCCTTTCCCTTCCCCTCCCCACAACAGGCACCCTGTGAGGTAGGTGGGGCTGAGAGAGCTCTTTCCCAAGCTGTCCTTGAAAGAACAGCTGTGCCAGAACTATGGCTTGCCCAAGGTCATCCAGCCAGGTGCAAGTGGAGGAGTGGGGAATCAAACCCAGTTCTTCCAGATTAGAGTCTGCACACTTAACCACCACACCAAACTGGCTCCCAGAGTCGGATTCGACTGGCTTTCAAGCAAGGGAAACCTTTTCTTTTACCTTAACATAGATAAAAGGCTGCTTTTCCTTATTTGCGCTCTACATGGTGATTCCAGCCTATGGGTGAGATACAGTCCACTGGGACTCTTCACAGAACCTATTAAAACTTCCAAGGGAGTAAGTCAGGGCTGCCTCTTAGCCCCTATTTTATTCAAAATCTTTATCTGATGACAAATTCTGTTTTTCATCCTCCAGAACTTGGCTTGTCCCACATATCGAGTCTTTTATATGCAGATGATGCGCTTCTTCTGTCAAGGACACCGCTGGGACGCCGTAGGGCTCTTGATAGCTTTGCCAAATATTGTGACAAAGAACACCTTACCATCAATTATGATAAGGCCAAAGTTATGGTATTTGGCAGGCGCCCCCTCCCAAAAAAAGAGTATGGTCAATAAAGAGAAATAAAATTGAGCAGGTCAATAAATTCAATCACCTCGGGGTAGTATTCCAGGAGTCCGGACCAACGGCCGCACATTGTAACCTCAGAGCAGAGTGTGCTGAGAGAACTAAGTATGAGATACTAAGATTTTTTTTTCACTCTAAGGGGGGGTCTATACACACCAGCTGCACTGAAGCTCTTCCAGGCTAAAATAATAGCCCAGCCCCTATATGGCACTTTTATTGGTATATCAGCAGCAAACTTGAACTTACTCAAAAAGGTACAATCTAAATTCCTTTGTGCCATTTTACAGGTCCCTCCAGCTGTCTCTAACTCTCTTCTCCGTCTCGAAACAGACCAAATGAAGATTGAGGCAAGGATTTTATTGGCATCTGCTTTGCCATTGCTTAAGACATGCATGAACCCAAAAGGACTTCTTCCCCTTGTAACGCAAAATTCTTATCAAGCGAATTGGATTCTTAGGGTTGAGGGAAGCCTTGAAAGAATGGGTCTTTCACCGGGTGCTCTTTTGTTGCAGACCATTGATCACGCAAAATCTACAATTAGGCAAAGGATCTGTGACATGGAATGCCTGCAAGATTTAATGACGTCTCCTGCGTTCAGGGCCCCTGAGAAGACGAAATACATCATGTCAGTGGCCCAATATTTCAAAACCCTAGAGTCCCCCGCCCCCCTTACAGGAAGACTTTCACACTGGCCAGATGTCATGCCACGCCCTTCAAGATTTTGGAGGGGCGATATAAGAAGACTGCATATTTAGAGAGGATTTGCCCCCTAGCTGAGGGGGAAACCAGGGGACATGTTTTTTCTCCATTGCCCCCTCTATAAACAAATTCAAGACAAGACCATCCCGCCCCCCTTGTAGACTGTTCTGTGGTAGGGGAAGACAAGACTTGTTCATATAAGTTATTAACAGATGAAATTTCAGTTATCACTAAGCTAACTGCTAGATTTTGCACTCAGGTGATTAAAGTGTGTAGTAATTTCAGTCCTGCCCCCTTGAGCCTTGACTTAGTTTCCTTTAGGAGGTTTATTATATAGCTCTTATTCGTCTTAAATCCCTTGGTTTAAATTTTGAAAATGGTCACTTATGATGGTATGTTATGTATTTTATAATCTATTTTTCTCTTTTTACTATAATATACATTTATTTCATTTTTTGTAAAATCTTCTATTTCTATATTTTAACTGGAGTTTTTAACTTGTGCATTTGAATACCTGAATAATGGTTGTCTTTGTTAACTGGATCTGGTCATGGACTGTAATCTAATAAAATCGAATCAAATTGAATAGGTTAAATACAGCTACAGTGTATTTCTGGCCTGCTATAAATGTGGACTAGAATTGCCAGCTCTGGGTTGGGAAAAGCAGATCTGAGGAGTGGAGCTTGGGGAGGGTGGGGTTTGGGAGGGGAGGGGCTTCAGCAAGGTATAATGCCATAAAGTCCCCCCTCCAAAGCAGCCATTTCCTCCAGTTGAACGGATCTGGATTTTTTGGAGCTCAATTGCAATAGCAGGAGATCTCCAGGTGCCAGCTGGAGTTTGGCAACTCTAATGGTAGGAGGTGTCTGCCATTTTAATTTTGTTGCTTCCATTCTTGCACCCCAATGAGTGGGAACATTTGTATGGGAGGCAGCCTTGCACCCCTGGCAGGTTGACACAACAAGCCTTCACAGAGAACACCAACATTTTTTTTCCTACAGTTTGAAACAAAATAGCCAGCACAATTACTTTGGCCTTTGCAAGTCTCTATAAAGAGCTTTGCAGTGTTCAGCAAGCACTCTTTGACCTTCTTCCTGCAATCTTGAGCTCCTCACTACAAACCAAAGGCTGGGAATATCAGTCAGGGCTTTTATAAAAAGGGATTAGAAACAGAACGAAACAGCCATAGCCGCCTGCCATGTGGTACCCCATGGGATTTGGACAGGAATTGATGTCGTCCATCAAAGTCTCACTTCAGCCTCTTCTTCCAGAGTTCAAACAAAATGCTTAAGGCCAAAATAGGAAATGAGAACACTGGGCTCAACGGCCGAACTATAAAGCAACTGGCAATGGATGCTGTTTCAGAATAATGTACAATATCATACTTCCCAGCAGAAGAAAAGTGGGGTATTTTCTTTCCTTATGTATAATTCAGTAGTGGGGTGGCACTTTCTGAACATTCCACACACCCCTAAATCAGTTGGCTCCATCCATGATGTGTCACTCAGAAGCCGTCCCTATCCACTGGCTGCGTTGCCTGAGTCCCACCCACAGTGAGCTCCATCAGCTATTGGCCTGTCAGCTGCCACTCAAGAGTACTCACGTGCCATTGGCCAGGTGCTGGGTCTGCTCCTCTTCCCTGCCCACTCCCATTTCAGTCACTGCTCCTTGTCAGAATAACTGGCAAATGGCTCTCTCTCCTGATGAAGACACTTTGCCTGCTTGGCTCCTCTGTGGGACTAACTTTTCCCTCAGTGGTTGTTGGTAGGCAACCAAGCTTGGTTCTGTCCATAAAAAGACAAAGGCACAAAACTCTTTCCATGCCTTTGTGAGGAACGCATTGGGGCTAGTCCTGACTAGGGTTGCCAGCTCCAGGTTGGGAAATTCTTATTGAGTCCTTCCACCTCCCCCATGCTGCCCTCCACAGGATCCACCCCCCAAATCTCCAGGTATTCCCCTACTCAGAGCTGGGAACCCTACTTTCCCCTCAGTGCCGGTTGCTTGGTTCTGTCAGTAAAAGGCCCTTTCCACACCTATTTTGGCCTTTGGGAGAAAACTCATTGAGGCCAGTCCTGACTAGGGTTGCCAGCTCTGGGTAGGGAGATTCCTGGAGATTTTCTGGTAAAGTCTATGGAAGCCAGGGTTTGGGGAGGGGAGGGGCCTCAGCTGAACAGAATGCCATAGAGCCCACCTTCCAAAGCAGTTATTTTCTCCAGGAGGAGAGAGATCTGTTGTCTGAAGTTCAATTGTGATACCTGGTGATCTTCAGGCTCTGCCTGGAGGTTGGCTACCCTAGGCGTAGCAGTTGGTGCTTCAGAGCAGGGCCTGCTAGACCCAGGTTCTTGCTGTGGAAGCTGATGGAGTGATTTTGGACCAGTCACAGACTTTCAGCCTAACCTACCTCAAAGGGTTGCTGTGCAAGTCAAAAGGAGGAGAATGATGTAAGCTGCTTTGGTCCCCATCACAGAGAAAGACTACTTTCTCTCCAAACCAGCCATTTCCTCCTGGGGAACCACTGTTGCCAGTCTCCAGGTGAGCACTGGAGATCATTCAGAATTACAACTGCTCTCCAGAGAGCAGAGATCAATTCCCCTGGAGAAAATGCTGGACTCTGTGTCCTTATACCCTGCTGAGATGCCCCCCCCCATGTCAGACAATGTGATGTGGCAGTCTGGGCTTCAGAGCATGGTAGAGGCTCCAGGTGTTGGGGAGATGGAAAGTTGAAGAGTGAGGGGGAAATGAAGGTAGGTTGATGCTTGGCTGGGAAGGAGATAGGGTTGCCAGCTCCAGGTGTGAAATTCCTGGATATTTGAGGGATGGAACCTGGAGAGGGTGAGGTTCAAGGAGGGGTGGGGCGTGACAGGTACAATGCCATAGACTTCACCCTCCAAACCAGCCATTTCCTCCTAGGGAACCACTGTCACCAATCTCCAGTTGGGGACAAGAGATCATGCTGAATTACAACTGCTCTTCAGGTAGCAGAGATCAGTTCCCCTGGAGAAAATGGTGGACTTTGTGTCATTATACCCTATTGAGGTCACCACAGCAAATTGATGCTGAGTGCCCAAGGCCTTGGCACTCCCAGAGCCTCTTTCTAGAGCCCGTTATTTATTTCCAAAACAGGCCTTATTCCTAGTAAATAAATAAATCACTATGATTTGGGGTCCCCTAAAAGCTACAATCAACAACAATCCAATCTCTGTTGTAAAAATATGCCAAAAACTAGGTTGTGAGACCAGTGAAATCTGTAAAGCCAAATTTATATGTAAATGTAAAGGCTTCATGCAGACCTGGATGGCCCAAGCTAGCTCTATCTCATCAGATCTCAGAAGTGGGGTCATCCTTGGTTAATAATTGGATGGGAAACCACCAAGGATGTCCAGGGTTGCTACATCAAGGCAGGCAATGGTAAATCACCTCTGTTTGTCTCTTGCTTTCACTTGGATGGCCCAGGCTTGCTTGATTTTGTCAGATCTCAGAAGCTAAGGAGGGTTGGCCCTGGTTGTTAACAACAACAACAACAATCCACCAAGGAAGTCCAGGGTTGCTATGCCGAGGCAGGCCTTCACCTGGATGGCCCAAACTAGCCTGATGTCATCAGATCTCAGAAGCTAAGGAGGGGTGGCCCTGTTTAGTACTTGCAGGGGTTGTTTGGTCCGGAAGTGTGCTGGAACACTGCTCTGGGAGCTCAGGAGTAGGCACAAATGGCGATGGCGACCAGCCCCGCCCCCAAGCTCCTTCTCTCTAGAGTCATGCTGCAGCAGCGGCGCAATCTCTATGGTTCTCGACTCTATGGCTTGCGACACTTGCCAGCCCTCCCGCTTCCCCCTCCCCACGTTGAAAGTGGAACTGGTTTTTAAAAACTTTTCTAAAAACTATTTTTTACCGATTTTCTGGGCGAACAGGCTTCCAGAGCCTGCACTCTAGCCTAAGCCCCACTGCCAGCAGCCCTCAGGAGGAGCGGGAGGCAGCACCTGCCGCCTCTGCTTGCTGCTGCTGCCACTGCCACCACCAACCTGAAGGGTTAAGTCGGTGGGGTTGTGGGCTTGTTTCGGGTGGGGTGGGGGACTTGTGCACTCTGGCATGGGGGGACTTGTTTTGGGGGGGATGCTGTGGGCTGCTTGTGCACTCCGGCGTGGGGGTGGGGGGGCTTGTGGGGATGTGGAGGCTTGTTTCAGGGGTGCCACGGGCCGCTTACATGCTCTGGCGGCAGGGTTGTGGAGGCTTGTTTGGTGGGGTGGGCACGGGGATGACAGGGGCGCCATGTGCCACTTGTACACTCCAGTGTAGGGTAGTGGGGGCTTGTTTGGTGGGGTGGGTGCTGCTGGTGGCTTGTGCGCTTGGGTGTGGGGATGGTAGAGGTGCCATGTGCCACTTGTGCACCTCAGCATGGGGTTGCAGAGGCTTGTTTGGGGGAGTGGGTGCTGGAGGTGGCTTGTGTGCTCCAGCGTGGGGTGGCTGGGGCTTGTTTTGGGGGTGGGGGGGTGGGAGCTGAGGGCAAGGACTGCTTTTGCGACAGAGAAGGGGTTTCACTTTCTCACAAGGAGCTGCATCGCCATTGCTCCTCCCTTTCCCCTGGTTCCATTGGTGAATTTCCCACTGCTTGCCGCGTGGCCGCATTTTGATCCACGGCTTTGTGCAATTTTCCCCGTAGTTTCTTGATCCTCAAAAAACAGGATCAAGAAGCTGCTGGGAAAATTGTGTAAAGCCGCAGATTAAAATGTGGCCCCACGGTGATTAGTAGAAAATTGACCAAAGGAACTGAGGGAAAGGGAGGAGTGACGGTGCCAGGGGTCATTTCGAGCAGGAGCTCAGGGGAGCTCAGCTCCAGGAGTTGGTGCTAGCCCACCCACAGCGAGGGAATGCCTGCTTGTGTCATGGCTGCAGCAAAATGACCCCGTCCCCTGGAAAGGTCCTTGTTCCTCCGACCAGCCTTCTGAAGGCTTCAGCCGCCACTGAAGCTGTCCTCCCAGAACAGTGGTATCTCTGATTCATAGCTGTCCCCTCTCTGCCAGCTCTTTCTTTCTCTCTCGCCTTCTGACATACTTCCAGTGATGTCAGCTAGTGTAGCATATGCAAATAAGTTATGCTAATAAGTTATGCTAATAAGCTCCTTCACCTCTTTTTCTACGAAATTACCCCTGGACAGCGCCACAGCTTGTGAGAAATCGGTCAGGGAGTATCCAGACTTTTGAAGCGGGGGTGGTGGAGAGGCTGGCAGGCTTGTGGGTATTGCTTTTGAGGTGGCGGGGGGGGGGGGCTTTGGAGAGCACCCAGGCTGGCAGCTGCTTTCTGTGCTATCTCTCTGTCCCTGTTTCTCTCTGTGTGTGTCTCTTTGTGTCCCTCTGTGTGTTTGTGTGTGTGTGTGTGTGTGTCTTTCTGTGTCCCTCTCTGTGTGTGTCTTTGGCCGCGGTCACATGGCCCTTTAATGCAGGAGGAAGGGCTGTTTCCTCCCACATTTAAAGGGACTGTTCACAACGGCCACGGCTAGTCCTGCGCTGAAGCGGGCTCAAATGCGGGTTCCTCCCACATTTTCCGACCCCGGGAAAATCAAGTGTTTTCCTGGAAGTCGTGCGAGGAACCCCCATTTGAGCCATCTGGGCAGCCCTCTCTCGCAATCATTGCAAGAGAGGGCTGTCCAGATGGTCCCATCCTCCATTCCCCCCCCTTTACATTGAGTGCCCAAGCGCCCAAGTGTAAAAGGGGGGGGAAACCCCAAACTTTCTAGGCAGCCAGCGTAAGCTCCGTTCATGAGGGGGAGGGGGGGAAGACGATCAACCCTCCCTCTCCCAGCCACTTCAATCCACATTCTTTGCTTGAGACTCACGATTTCCCCAATGCGTATCAGGAAGATCCATTGTTTTTCCGATTAGCATTCTCTGCTGCTTCACGGTTGCGCTTGTAAGCCCGGAGTCTTCTGCGACGGGGGGAACCTACGGGGGTGAGAAAGGGAGCCTCAATCTCGCGGTCGCCACCGCAAAGAGAGGCTCCCTTCAGGCCACCCCAGGCAGAGCCCCTTCACTAGGGTCTCTGGGAGTTCGGAACCAGTCCGAAACCCCTTCTACCCCACCGAGAGCAGATCGCACCTCTCGCAGAGTCGGAGAAGTGTGTCCACCATTATGCGCGTCTCAAGAAGAGGAGGCTTTTGAAGATACCCCCCCCTTTGCTTCCCCTTCTGATATCACTTCCAGTGATGTCAGGGGGCGTGACATATGCTAATGAGCTATTATGTCAATAGCTTATTAGGTATGCTAATGAGCTCCTGCCACTCTTTTTCTACAAAATGACCCCTGAGCATTTGGATGGGAGACCACCAAGGAAGTCCAGGTCTCATAGACAGAGCAAGGGGAAACCGCCTCTGAACAGCACTTGCCTTGAAAACCCCAAGGGGTTGCCATAAGTCTGCTGCAACTTTTTCACCAACACCATCCAAGTGTCAGAAAAGCACCTGCCTTTTGGGGGACACGTGGCAGGTTCTTGGTCTCACGGTGAAAGGCAAACCAGATGTGTAGAAATTTCCATGCATCCCTAGTTGAAAAGCATTCATAATTTTGATGGATTTCTCATCTTTTGGGAGCTCTGTCCCTAATAAGCTTGCAACAGACAGACTTTGTCCTTATGTTTATTGTCATGAATTATTTCTCATAAGAAATAAAAACCTAATGAATAACAGTAAATTTTGTTCACTGAGGACAAATCGCACATGGTGTGTTCTTTGCTTTGACAGACAGAATTGCTATATCCTTCGTCGATACAATCTAATCAACATGGCCATCGACCTCAGTGTCCCATGAAAGCAGAGCTGCCAGAAATGGCAAACCAGGTGGCTAGAGCCCAAGGGTGACCTTGTCATCACAACAGACCCATAAGTCAGGTTTCTGAGTAAGCTAGGTGTAACTAAGTCACTTGATAACAATGGAATTCCACCACTGCATCTCAAAAGGGCTTAGTTGCAACTAGTTTTCATGTTTAAATGCTTATGCTTTGTTTCATTTCTGTTCAGATTTTTGCTTGGATTCAGATCTCTACAATCCAAACCCTATGGCATTTGTCCCCCAAATTCCTGAATGCCTCCCCCCTAAATTGTAGATTGCTCCCATTAGTAATCACTGGGCTCAACTGATCCTGGTTCCTCATGTTAAAATATAGCAAACATGGCTATGATAAATATCAGGCACATACTTCTTTATTTTATTTAAATCCTGAGGGTGCATTCATTCTGACTGTAGTGCCGCTTACTTCTGAATTTTCATTCATAAATTTTTGCTGTAAATAGATTATTTCCCCACAATCCTGTGCCCCCTTCCATCGGCTTTTTCAAAAGCAGAATTATCATTTGTATACATACTGTGATCTCTCTCTCTCTCTCTCTTACACACACACACACACACACACACACACTGAATTGGTTGCCAACTTCCAGGTGGGGCCTAGAGATCTCCCAGAATTATAAGTGATTTTCAGACTATAGCGATTAGTTTCCCAGAGAAAATGGCCACTGGAGGGTGGTCTGTATGGCTGAGGTCCCTCCTCTCCCCAAACCCCATCGTCCCCATTCTTATTTATTTATTTGTTTGTTTGTTTAAATTTATACCCCACCTAGTCAGTGTGAGGCTTCTGCTCGAAGTAGTCAAGGATCAGACCTTTGTTGATGAAACACAGTTCTTTATTTCCTATTACTACATTACTACAGGTCCTCGGATTATTGTCAGAGATAAAGCATACAATAGAAGCAGGACTAATATACCCTCTAGCACAATTTGAATTACCCATAGGTAACCAATCACAAGGAGGGAAAAACAGTGGGCTAAAAGGTCCTTTGACCGTTTGCTTCCCACAGGAAAAAGGTTAGGTGTGAAGCTGTAAATTTCCCTTCTTAAACCAGACCCCTTAGATGTATCCATCTTCGCATAACAAATAGCCAAGCCAAGGTCTTCACACGTTGATAAGAAACTGGTTCTCGTCTTCCCCAGCAGGGAGGAAAGGAATGCGGAGGCGTGGGGGGTGAGAGGCCGATTGTTCTCATGCCTTGGAGTCGCCACCCTCCCGACCAAATGGTTACATTGACCAGACTCAGGCAGAGCCATAAACCCGGGGTCACAAAGACAAGCAAAAGGAACATTACATAGGGGGGTGAGAGCAGGCTACATAGGTTACATAGGCAATCAGCAAACAGGGGTTGCATAGCAAATACAGATATAGTGTTACATGGCACAGAAACCCTTGTTAGAATCTGCAGATTCTGACAGTCAGCAAAGCTGGCTTAAGGCAGCTAACAACATTAAAACCATTCATACATACAAAAAGATAAAATTCTGCACCCCCTAAATCTCCAGGATTTCCCAGCCCAGAGTTGACAACCCTATGAAGAAGAAGAAGAAGAAGAAGAGATTGGATTTATATCCCACCCTTCACTCACTTAAGAGTCTCAGAGCGGCTTACAAACTCCTTTTCCCTTCCCCTCCCCACAACAGGCACCCTGTGAGGTAGGTGGGGCTGAGAGAGCTCTTTCCCAAGCTGTCCTTGAGGGAACAGCTGGTACAGAGCTATGGCTTGCCCAAGGTCATCCAGCCAGGTGCAAGTGGAGGAGTGGGGAATCAAACCCGGTTCTCCCAGATTAGAGTCCGCGCACTTAACCACTACACCAAACTGGCTCTCTATGAGCGATGAAATGAATGAAGATGAGAGAGTTGTTAGCCAAACTGCCTTAATTTATGAGTATTAAATAGCAATAGGCATTAAATATCAGATCAGAACTTGTTTATACGGGAGTCTGCTTTCCCAGTCCCCAGGAATAGTTGCTGAGGCTAGATTACTAAAACAGTGATTTCTTTACTGAATGATTTTCACACATACAGACATAAAATCAAGCACATGCACACAGGGCTATTTTGGGGCAGGAACGCACAGGAACGGAGTTCCGGCTGGCTTCCAAGTTGGCCACACCTACAACTCCCCCCCACCTCAGGTTCCCCAGGGGCCTTGTAAGCCATGGTTGCCTGGGGAAGCCAAGCTGATCAAGGGAGGGAAGGCAGTTTAAACTGCCCCCCCTCCTCGGGTTCCCCGTGCACCCCGCAAGCCACGGGGCACCTGGGGAAGCTGATCCTGGGAGGGAGCTGTGCTGTCAGGGGTGTGGCCTAATATGCTAATGAGTTCCTGTTGGGCCTTTTCTACAAAAAAAGCCCTGCACACACAAACACAATACAGGACTAAGAATTCAGAGAGAAAAGCACAGATTCGTTTGCATTAGCAGGAAGTATTGTTGGTGGCGTGATAACTTTACCTGTCCAGCAAGGCGAGTTGACTCTGCAGTGAAAAAGGGATGAAACGTGCATGGGCTTAACAACTTAATCAAACGAAAGAGGGCGCTATCCAACCTAGCCAAAACGCAATCTGATGTTTTTTTACTTCAAGAAACACACTTACACTCCAAGTCCCAACCTGAACTAAAAGCCAAATGGTTACAGCACCAATTCCATGCCAAAGGAACATCAAAATCAAGAGGAGTGGCGATTTTGATTTCCAATAAAATTCGCTACCAGCACAAAGCTTCATTGGTAGACTCAAACGGGAGATATATTTTCATAAAAGGCACGCTTAATGACCATCAGATAACTTTAGCTTCAATCTATGCCCCCAACATCAATCAACTTACATTCTTAACGGAAACACTATACTTACTAGAAACTTTTCAAGAAGGTGAAACAATAGTAGGAGGAGACCTTAATCTAACAGCTGACTGGTCCTTAGATCACAAGAAGGTTCATGGAGTAGAATTACAGAAACCGCCATCTAACACAGGTTTAGCAGACCTTCTGCACCAATTTAAACTAACAGACATCTGGAGGTATTTGCACCCAACGGAAAAAAACTTCACATTTTACTCAGCGAGACACAATGTCTACACCCGTATAGACTTAATCCTCATCTCAAGCAACTTTGTTCAAAACGTTCTGGACTCAGACATTGGGAACATCACATGGTCTGATCATGCTGAAGTGACCTGCGTCATGTCATCTGTATCGGACATCTTATCAACGAGATCTTGGTCACTCAACAAAGCTCTTCTTTTTAACAATCATTATACGGAATTGATAAATCTCCACATTCAACAGTACTTACAAGAAAATGTAAAAGAAGAAACATCACCATCTATAATTTGGGATGCACTAAAAGTAGTACTCAGAGGACATCTCATATCGCTGTCTTCGCGTTTAAAAAAAGAGAAAAAAGCACTATCGGAAAAAATCTTAAACAAGATAAAGCATCTGGAAATGGAACACAAAAAAACCGGAAGTAAAAAAATCTATAAACAACTTCTTACTGAACGGAAAGCCCTTGAACTTTCAGAAAGCTCATCAATACAGAAGAATCTTATTTACACAAAACAAAAATACTGGATAAACTCTACAAAATCCTTACGTCTTTTGACTTGGCGAGTAAAAAACAAAAGATCATCTCGACACATCATGGCAGCTAGAGATAGGACAGGGAAACTACACACAGCCTCATCAGATATCAACAAGATTTTTACTGACTTCTACCAAAAACTCTATACTTCCTCCAACCCAACCAGGACAAACATCCTCGAATATCTTAACTCAAACTCAAATATACCAAAACTTTCAGATGAGCATCGTGAGATCTTGGAAAAGCCAATTGAAACCAAAGAAATCCTTGATGTAATAACAAATTTGAAAAACAACAAATCAGCAGGCCCAGACGGGTACCCACCAGAGTTCTATAAAAAATATTCCAATCTGCTTGCGGGACCACTAGCTATAACCTGTAACAATATTTTAAATACAGGCCAGTTACCACCATCTTGGAGCTCTGCCTCAATCATAACAATTCCTAAAACTGATAAAGATGTAACCAATCCAGCGTCGTACCGTCCGATCTCACTGCTAAACCAAGACTACAAAATTTTTACAGGAATCTTAACTAGGAGACTAAACACGTTTATATCTCAATATATACATCAAGACCAATCAGGATTCATCCCAGGCAGAGAATTAACAGATAATATTTTCAAAACATTGAACATCATTTCTTCATGTGAAAATACCCAAACCGACTCAATTCTACTATCGCTTGATATTGAAAAAGCGTTTGACTCACTGGAAACCTCATACTTGAATTTACTCTTAAGACACATGGGATTTGGCCCAATCTTTCTTAGAGTCATCAACTCGATCTATGCAAATCCTACCGCCTGTATAAAAACGAATAACATCACATCTAAAAAGATAACGCTTACCAGAGGCACGAGACAGGGCTGCCCCTTGTCTCCAATTCTTTTCGCCATAGCTCTTGAACCACTAGCAGCTGAGATCAGACATAACAACAATATCTTCGGGATATCTTTCGGCCCTCACACCTTCAAATTAAGCCTCTTTGCGGATGATATGCTAATGTACATCTCAAAACCAAAAGAAACTTTAGAGCAACTTCAAAAAGTCTTAAATAATTTTAGCACAGTCTCTGGTCTTAAAACAAACCATTCAAAATCTTATATAATGCCTCTCAAAATAACAAATGAAACTGAATTAACTCTTAAAAAAGACTTCAAATATCAATGGGCCACTTCGGATCTACCGTATTTGGGTATTCGATTACCCAATAAACTAGATAACTTGATTACTATCAACCATATACCTAAAGTCAATGAAATCAAAGCAGATCTCCGTAAATGGGAAAAACTTAATCTCACATTTCTAGACAGACTAAATATAATCAGATCTTTTGTTCTCCCTAAATTATTGTACCTATTTCGAATGATCCCAATCAATCTGACACGAGACATACTCAGCCAATGGCAAACAATGTTAAACACCTTCTTATGGCAAAACAAACGCTCACGGACAAGCTTTTCTGTATTGAGACGTAGAAGATCACAGGGTGGCTTAAATTACCCAGATCTGTCACTATATTACAAATCAGCACTAATGGTCCCAATCATCAAAATACTCAAGAATGGGAATCGCCTGGATTGGGCCAAAATATTAACATTATCACCAATACCGCTTCAAGACATCGTTTGGAACACTTCTTCCTCTCGTCCGAAAATAATAAAAAACAATATCTTCTTGACTGCCATGTTAAAAAACTGGGATTCTTGCAGATTACAGCTACTTCCAAAATTTTCTAGATTCACTACCTTCTTAAATCAATCATGGTTTCCTCCTGGAAATGATCAAAAGATGGCGGCTAACTGGAGACTTGCTAACATGACCTGTTTGAAGGATATCTTAGCAAAAGATGGTCTACTCCCTAAATCTGCATTGGAACAAAAACTGGGAAAAAATGTCCCCTGGTTTTTCTATCTACAATTAAAGCATATGCTTAATTACCTCGACATACAATATATCCTTAAAGATCAGCTCACTCCTTTTGAAAAACTAATCAACCCAAAAAACTGCAACTCAAAAGGATTAATCTCGACTACCTATGGTATTCTGATAGGTCTACAAGGAGACAAACCATTAAGGTATCAACTCCAATGGCAAAGAGACTGTGAAACTGAAATAACAACACAATTGTGGTCAAAAATTTGGACATCAAAACTAATGACCTCTCAAGTAATATCAACTAGATTACAAACACATCGAATCATCTCAAAATGGTATCTGACACCTGAGTGTCTATCAAAGATAACCTCATCTCATTCACCACTATGTTGGAAGAAGTGCAGAGAAGTTGGAACATTTGCTCACTGCTGGTGGAAATGCACACATATAAAGGAATACTGGCAAGAAGTACTCTCACAAATAAAACTTATAACGGGATATAATATCCCCTTTAACCCTATCCTAATATTTCTAGATGTCTGGGAGACGAAAGACATACCCACAACTCATCGAGAACTCATCACAAGTTTACTAGTAGCAGCAAAAACATCTATTGCATCTAGATGGAAAGCAAATAAAGCCCCTACTCTCACATGCTGGATCAACAAAGTATGGGATCACTTAATAATGGAAAAGATAACAGACCGAATCAAACAATCAGATCTTTATCCTAAAACTACTAACTTTAATGAAAAATGGCTACCATTCATGGAATTTATATCAGCATCAGACATTCAACCACAGAATGACATTTATCAAGTACTATTACAATGCTAACACTCATCATTAAGCCCATGTCACACACAACACACATACATTCCACTCCCAAAAGGGCCATGAACAATAAGTATCTTTTAAATATTGCTTAAATGTTCATTATAATATATTTACAAGTTACTGTTTATGTTGTACTGCACTAGTGGTGTTTCACTTTTGTTTTATCTTAAAAATATGGTTGTATTATAACAAAGTACAAAATTCAACTCTGTAAGATGTTTAAAAAATATCTGTTTACTTGTTAAAAAATTAATAAAAACATTTGATCAAAAAAAGGGATGAAATGAGGGAAAGGGTCATGAGTTGGCCAGCAACACACGTGGCGAGGTCCCAAACTGTGCAAGGAATGGAACCAGCAAGATAGGGTGGAGTTAAGAAAGGTACAAGCAAGAGAGAGAGCAATGGCTAGATGCTCTCTTTTTATACCTGAATTGTGACCTAAGGCAGTTGCCCGTTGTCACATGGTCCCCAGGAAATATTAACTAAAAACTATGAATAGGGCAGAAAAAGGGATTAATGGTTGGGCAATTGCAGGTAATGGCTTAGCTAAGAGTGACACCGCTTCAGGAAGGAAGGTGGACAAAGGAAAGAAGGAATGGAACTAATCAGGTTGCAGGACCGGTACTTTGGATTAATGACCAGATGTTTGACAGCTGCGTTATCTTGATGGGTGGCTGGGAGACTTGATGGCTCACTGCTGTCGTCATCGGGCATATACTTTTGTTTTAGTCTGGAGAGGATTGCATGCTTCTTTTGGTGATGTTAATATGTGGAGTTGGGGGGGAACGCCTGCATGATGGAGAAAGCAGCTATTTGTGGCGTCTGTTCAGGAACTTCTTGTCTTCTTTGCAGAGCATGGCTTCCCTCTGTGATCTGCTGCTGTTTCTGCACATACATGGAGGTCAGGGCTGCTGGTCTGCATTCTGCTGCTAGAGATGCAGGAGCAAGAGGCTTCTTGTAGTCCAGGAGTCTATGTCTGGTTTGGGATGCTGCTTAGGCACAAGGCTTCCCTTGACTGCAGTATAAAGGCACGGTCTTTGGGCTACCGCATGGTCCATTGCCCTGACACACTTTCTTTACAGTTCAGCAAGACAGTCGTATTTAAGCGTCTTAATTGATGCCATTTGAAGTGGCAGCTTGGCATCAGTGTTTTCTCTGGCGTTGTTGTTGTTAGTAGTATCATTATCACCGCTGTTGCAGGGCTCTGGGTGATACACAATCATGATAAAACATCAAACATAAAATAAGATACATCTAAATAACATTAAAATAAAGCAAGTTGTGGTCCTACGACCAGCACAGAAACTGTGCAAACCTGAAGTAATGTGCTCCACTCAGTCTTGAGGAGAAAGCAGGGGTCCATTGGAGCGGGAGCGCACAGGAGCGCAGCTCCGGGAGTGAGGAGCCCAGGGGGCGGGCACATGACCAAGCCCCGCCCCCTCCTCAGCTTCCCCGAGCAGTGCAGAGGTGCAGCGCCCCGGGGAAAGCCCTGCTAGGGTCTTTATTGTTTTTAATGTTTTGTTTTAATATTGATAATTTTATCATTGTTCCTTTTATGACTGTGTGCTGCTTTTCCAGAGACTTGCTCAAGGTGGGCACATGGCACATAAATACTGGAGAAATTTCACCAACCCTTCAGCAGCTTCCACCCCATCAGTGTGGTGTAGTGGTCAGGAGTTGGACTCTAATCTGGGAGAACCGGGTTTGATTCCCCACTCCTCCACATGCAGCTGCTGGAGTGACCTTGGGCCAGTCACAAGTTCTCTCAGAGCTGTTCTCTCACGAGCAGTTCTCAAAAGACCTCTCTCAGCCCCACCTACCTCACAGGGTGTCTTGTTGTGGGGAGGGGAAGGGAAAGGGATGGGTGGTGCACATGTCCTGGGTATCTCAAGTCTACTTGAAACCTAGTGGTTTCAAGGGAGCAGGAAGAGAATGAGGGTGTGTTCTTGACGCTTATTTTTATTGCACAAAGTATTGGATGGGGAAGGGAATGGAGGAAGAGCAGGTCAGTTTCACTCACCTGTGGAGTGGAGCCTGAGGGGTGGGTGTTGCCTTCTGACACACTTCCGGTATGTTAGGGGGGTGTGGCATATGCAAATGAGTTATGCAAATGAGTTATGCTAATGAGCTCTTGCACCTCTTTTTCTACGAAATGACCCCTGGGAGAAAGTATTACCAATGAAGCAAATGCAGCTTGGTGAAATGAAGGGATGAGAGGAAGAGGCTCTGACTGTGAGAGTCCAAGAAAACAGAGAGACCCACCACAGGCCCATGGTTGAGCATCATGGACTTCACTTTGCCAGCCTGTGGGAGGCAGAGTGCCACAGGGAGGACGAGTCTAACCAGGGAACACTCCCCTTCCTGGTCTCCCCGCAATTCACAAGGAAGAGAGTACAAGAAGAAACGGGGTAATACCAACTAGGGTCACCAGCTCCTCAGAACACAAAGGACCAGGAAATGCTGGAAACAGGGGCAAACAGGAAGTAGGAAGGGCAAACACATGCCTGCCCTCTTTTTTCATCTTGATATATATCAATATTTATTTCATTTAGTTCATTTATGCCCAAACTTTCTCCCAGTGGGGACCCAAGTGGCTCACATTGTTTTCCTCTTTTCCATTTTATCCTCACAACAACCCTGCAAGGTAGGTTAGGCTGAGAGTGTGTGACTGGCCAGGGTCACCCAGCAAGCCTCCATGGCAGGTAGCAATGCCAACCTCCAGGTGGGATCTGGGGATCCCCCAGAATTACAGCTCCTCTCCAGACGACAGAGATCAGTTCCCCTGGAGGAAATGGATGCTTCAGAGGGTGGGCTCTATGGCACTGTAGCCCATCAAGGTCCCTGTCCTCCCCAGGTCCCACCCCCAAATCTCCAGGAGTTCCCCACCCTAGTTCTGGCAATCCTACCCCCCCATCACCTGCCTGTGGCTGGGGAGGGGCAGTCTGGCAGTCCTATTTTCTAGATAAGAGGCAGTAGCCCCCAGATCCATGATCATTCTGACCGTTAGACTGACCAGTTTGTATAAAGCAGAGGATTGCTTAGAGTTCATCTCTTTCAATACCCTTCCCTCACCTAGGGCTGTAAACATCCAGGTGGGGCCTGTAGATCTCTTGGAATGGCAACTGATCTCCTGGTCGCAGAGATCAGTTCTCCTGGAGGAAATGGCTGCTTTGGAAGGTGCACTCTTTAGTATTAGGGTCCCTTTCCTCCTCAAGACCTGCCTTCCCCAGCCCCACTTCCAAATCTCCAGGAATCTCCAAGACAGGAGAGGACGACCCGACCCTACCCTCACCCCCAAACTATTGTGAGTGTGTTTAAAGTGTTGTCAAGTTGGAGCTGACTTTTGGTGATCCCAGCAAGGGGTTTTCAAGGCAAGTGAGAAGTAGAGGTGGTTGGCTATTGTCTCTCCCTGCAGAGTCTTCCTTGGTGGTCTCTGATACAAGACTTTTGGTGACCCCAGCGAGGGGCTTTCAAGGCAAGTGAGAAGCAGAGGTGGTTGGCCATGGCCTTCCTCTGCAGAGTCTTCCTCAGCGGTCTCCCTCCCAACTACTGACTCTGCTTAGCTTCTGAGGTCTGATGAGATCAGGCTACACTGCACCGCCTTCCCTCTGCTCCAAACTTGTAATGTCTTTAATGGTGACTGTCACGTGGTCGCCAAAATGCACATAGTCAGGCTAGCTGCCTGAGCTTCAATCCGGCAGACAATAGCCCAGCTGGATCGTAATTTAGACCAATCGTGCACTTAGGAGCCAATGAGGGGCCTATAGCGCACAACCGCGGAAAACTGACCCTATCCGCTTCATCGGGCGAGGCTGGGGGTGCAGCTAAAGTGCAAATATAAGCAGGCCCCCGGACCTCCGTCCAGCATGCTCAAGCCGACTACCAAATAAACTTAAGAGCTGACTTCACTTGAAGCATCTCCAACTCCAGTACTTTATTCTGGTGACGAAGATGGGATCCAAATGAGCAACTCTCCAGCTGACTCCAGCACCACTCCAGACGCCAATCCAGACGCCCCTGGCAATGTCAGGCTCCAGTGCCTCACCGCTTCGCCATCGGCTGCACCGATCCCCAGCAGCACACCAAGCACCGATCCTCCCATCCCCGGCAACGCATTGAGCAATGATCCACTGACTCCAGGCAACACATTGCGCTCTGATCTGCCGGCTCCCAGCAATGCATCAAGCACCGCACCACCAGCTCCCGGCAATGCAAGGCTCCAGCGCCGCACTGCACCGCCATCAGCTGCACCAGACACTGTTCACCACACTGCTGAACAACTGCCAGCTCCTGCAAGGCTCTAGCACTGCACACACTACCATCTGCTGCCACCAGATGACTGCTCATCCTCATCACCACGAGTCATGGCTGCCACCGCACCAGGACACATTGCTGCATTCAACCCGACCTGACCCGAGCTCTGGGAAGCATGGGCCGACCAGCTCGGGTATTTCTATGAAGTACAGGAGGTCACGGATGCCAGTAAGAAGAAGGCTTGGCTCTTGAGTACATGTGGGGTCAACACCCTGCGCTTGGTAGCCTCGTCTCACCCCGCCCCTTAACCGAGACCACATATGATGAAATCATCGTGGCGCTGAATAATTACTTTGCACCGAGACTGGCCATGATGGCCATGTGCATGGACTTCTGCAGCTGCTCACAGGAGCCAGGTGAGACAGTGGCTGCTTTCATGGCCAACCTCTGCAGACTTGTGGTTGGCTGTGAATTCATGTCAGTCAAGGACAACCTCCTGGCAAGTTTCGTGTGGGGAATCAGCGAGCCAAAGCTACGCCGGAAGTTGGTCACCCTCACCAACATGACCTTGGAGAAGGCCTTTCAGACAGCTTGTGCTTTTGAGACAGCCCAAAAGGACCGAAATGGCTCCTTCTCAGCTGCCCACCGCACCTCTGCATCCTCCAGCTCTGAGGCCTCAGACGAGGATGACTGCCACCCGCAAAGGAGTTCCGTCAGAGCTGCAGCCGAGAGAAGCACCACAGCCGGTTCCAGGCCAATGACATCATCCACCTTGGCACCTCAACACAGCACTACAGTCCTGTGTGCCAGCTGCAGAGACCCGCCCGACTGCTGGACATGCCGTTTCCGGGACGCAGAGTGCCAGTCGTGTGGCAAAAGGGGGCCCATTGCCCAGGCTTGTCACTCCTGGCCCTCCCGATGCACACAAGCTGCTCACTCCTAATCCCCAGACCTGCCCTCCACGACGTTGTCCTGCCACCAGGTAATGAGCTTGCCCAGGGATACCACAAATAAGACTTTTGTACCAGTCTCCATAGAGGGGTCCCCCTGACACATGGAACTTGACACGGGGTCTGCCTACTCCTTTATCTCAGTGGACACCCTTCACAAACTCTGCCTACCGGGGGGGGGGGGGGGGGCGGCAGCTGCGGAAGCCCACAGGGCTGCGATTGAGGGATTTTCAGAAAAACCCCATCGCCATCAAGGGGCTGGGCAAGTTCAGGGTCCAATTCAAGGACTTTGATGGACTCTTGGACCTCCTGGAGGGAAAGCTTTCCAGCTTGTTGGGGCTATCTTGGTTCGGGCCCCTAGGACTGGGAGTCATGGGGGTGAACCATCCACATGGCACAGGCTTCCAGGCAGTCTGTGATGACTTCCCAGCCATTTTTTGACGGCACACTGGGCACCTACATGGGCCCTCCCATCTCATTAGACCTGGACCTGGCTATCAGACCCATTCGCCTGGCAGCCTGATGGCCCCCGCTGGTGGTCTGCCCCAAGATAGACAAGGAGCTGGACTGGCTGGTCATTCAGGGGGTCTCAGAACCAGTTTCCCATGCCAGGTGGGAAACCCCCATCGTAACCCCCATGAAGCAAAATGGGGACATCAGAATATGTGCCGACTACAAGTGCACACTAAATAAGGTGCTCCAGGACCATGCGTACCTGGTTCCGGTTATAAGTCATGTCCTTGCTTCATTTGGAAAGCTGGATCTGGCACAGGCCTATCAGTAGCTCCCGGTGGATGATGCCATGGCAGAGGCCCAGACAATAGTGACGCATCAGAGGGCCTTCAAAGTCAGGTGTTTGCAATTTGGGGTCAGTGTGGCCTGGGGGATCTTTTAGGAACTAATAGATCATTTGCTTAAAGGTATCCCCAGGGTCCAGCCCTTCTTTGATGACATTCTGATCACCACACCAGACATCAGGACCTTTGAGACCCGGCTCTGCTCAGTCCCACAGCGCTTCACCAATGCCGGCCTGAAGGTCAAGAGGGAAAAGTGCCTCCTAGGAGTCCCATTGGACTAGTTCCTGAGATTTACTGTGGATGCACAGGGCATCCACCCAACCCTGGAGGACGTCCGCGCCATCACGGAAGCTCTGGCACCTACATCGAAGACAGACCTCCAGTCGTTTTTGGGGCTCCTCAATTTTTACCATGCCTTCCTCCCCCATAAGGCGGTGGTAGCAGAGCCACTCCATCAACTCCTGGATAAACACACCAAATGGACATGGGGCCCCTTCCATGCCTTGGCATTCTGGGCTGTCAAGGATCTGCTGGCATCCAACGCAGTCCTGGCCCACTTCGATGAGTCTATCCTGGTGGTGCTGGTGTGTGACACATCTCCCTGTGGTGTGGGGGCCATCCTGGGACACCACCTGGTGGATGGGCGGGAGGTCCCCATAGCCTATTACTCCCGCACCTTGTCACCGGCTGAGCACAACTATGCACAAATTGACAAGGAGCCACTGGCCATGGTGGCAGGAGTAAAGAAATTCCATGAGTACCTGTATGGCCAGCACTTCATGATCACCACAGATCACAAACCACTCCTGGGTCTCCTGGCTCCTGACCGTCAGATGCCTCAGATGCTCTCACTCCAGGTCCTGTGCTGGTCAATCTTTTTTGGCTGGCTACCAGTACGAGCTGGTCCACCATCTAGGGAAGTCCCATGCAGATGCCCTCAGCTGTCTGCCACTCCCATCCTGTGACCCCGACCCGGCCCCGGCACACCACACTGCTATGCTTAAGGACCTGCTGGACAGACCCATCCAGGTCAAGGACGTCGCAAGGCACACTGCCCAAGATCGCACCCTCTCCTGAGTCTTGGACTGGGTGGGAAGGGGGTGGCCCGGCATTCCAGGATTTGAATTCACCGCCTACTTGGCCAGGCAAAATGAACTGTCCACCCACAAAGGGTGCATTCTCTGGGGCATGCGGGTGGCCGTACCCGGGCCACTGCACAAGAAGGTCCTCACCGTGCTCCATGGAACACATCCCGGCATCGTCCGAATGAAAGCTCTGGCTCAGAGCTATATATGGTGGCCAGGGCTGGATGCAGAAATAGAGGAGCAGGTCAGACAATGCCAAAAATGCCGGGAATCTCAGCCCAACCCTCCTCAGGCACCCATGCGCCCCTGGGAATCTTCACACAAGCCATGGGCTAGGCTCCACTTGGACTTTGCGAGACCCTGCCAGGGACAGCTGTTCTTCATCCTCATGGACAACTACACCAAATGATTAGAGGTGGTCCCCGTGTCTGCAACATCATCTCAAGCGGCCATCCAGGCCATGTGGCACATCTTCAGCATGCATGGCATCACCAACACGATGGTGACTGACAACAGCACAGCTTTAACCTACGGAGAATCCCATGCCTTCATAGGATACTACAGAATCTGGCATGTGCAATCCACACCCTTCCACACTGGAAGGCCAGGCAACTAAAAGCCAGGCCGAATACATGGTTGACACGACAAAGGATGCCATGCGCTGCATGTACAACGGTGACTGGCACCATAAGTTAGCAGCATTCCTGTTCAGCCAGCGAACAGCTCCTCATATGGTGACAGGACACAGCCCAGCAGAACGCCTCATGGGACAGCGGCTCACGACCAGACTGGATTGCCCGCACCCCAACCAGGCTCCAGAACATAGGGCGACCACGGAATGACAGAAGGCCCCATGGGGGTTCTTCCCCGAAGACCCTGTATATGTTAGGAACTATGCGAAAGGTCCAGCATGGGTTCCAGGCCGGATTGTACAGGCAACTGGACCCCTCTCGTATGAAGTCATGGGAGAAGGAGGTCAAGTGTGGAGATGACACGTTGACCAACTCCACCGCAGACTCCGGTCCCCCAGCTCTGACACACCAGACAAGGCTGAGGAAGAGACTCCTGTTCCCACCCCAGAAGGTAGCCGGAACTCAGAACCAACAGCAGAAGCGCCGCAGCTTCTGCCCCCGGCCGACACATCCCAAGACATCCCTTGGGTACTGGAGCCATCAGAGCAAGCCCTGGTACCACCTGCAGCTGCCCCAGACCCGTCTTCTTTCACAACTGTACCACGCCGATCTAATTGAAAATGAAGGCGGCCATCCTACTTTAAAGACTATGTATGTTAGGGGGGTCCGAACTATGGGGGAAGGGGTGTAATGTCTTTAATGGTGACTGCCACATGGTCGCCGAAACACACATGGTCAGGCTAGCTGCTGGAGCTTTGATCCGGCAGACAGTAGCCCGACCAGAACGTAATTTAGACCAATCGTGCGCTTAGGATCCGACAAGGGACCTATAGTGCACAACCGCAGGAAACCGACCCTATCCGCTTCATCGGGTGAGGCCGGGGATGCGGCTAAAGTGGGAACATAAGCAGGCCCCCAGACCTCCATCCAGCATGTTCAAGCTGACTACCAAATAAACTTAAGAGCTGAGTTCACTTGAAGTGTCTCCAACTCCAGTACTTTATAAAACTGTTGCCAGGACAGAAACATGCCACCTTCCCTAGCGAGTGTCTCTGCTTTTTCATAATGGTCCTCCTCATCCAAATGGCAGGAACCACTCACACGGTTGCGCTCATAGAAGGAAAGCCAAGATTCAGATAGAACAATTAAGATCTGAGAGCGGCTGTGCTGGCTGCAATCCCACTCTTGTACAGCTGCTCAGTGTACGGCAGCTTCCCCCTCTAGTGCGCCTAATCACACCCCCTGCTGGCTCTCTCCTTTCCCCTCTCCTTTCCCGCTTTTGGTATAAAGGCAAGGCAAGGAAGAGGGCGGTGGTGTGGGGACTTCCCCTGCTGGGCTGGGGAACAGATGAGAAGGGGGCTGGCCAGGGGAAAGAATGCTGCTCACCCTGCCGCCCCTCGCTGGCAAAAACAGGAAAGTCAAGAAAATAATAATATGGTCACAGGGGAGGTTTTCTTTTGAATATCTGGGAGCTTGCTGTTTGTGTTTTGTGTTCTTTCCCCTCCCTCATTCCTTTATGAAGGCTCTATCAGATCGAAAGCATGCAAGGAAAGAATATTTGCTGCTGATACTGTTTGCTTAAAGCCTGAATTGTTACTGCTACCTTGGCCTAAGTCCAGGGCAGGCCGTCTTCAGCCCTAGCACCCCCCCACACACACACACATCAAATATGCAATGTCTACTTTTGAAGATGTTGATGAATAAGGGGGGGGGGTAAGGTCAGGGTTGGGAAATTCATGGAGATTTTTGCGGTGGAGCCCGGGGACGGCAGGATTTGGGGAGGGGAGGGGCCGCTGTGGGGTCCACCATCCGAAAATAGCCATTTTCTCCAGGGATCTCTATTGTCTGAAGATCAATTGTCATTCTGGGAGATCTCCTGGTTCCCCCTGGAGGTTGGCAACACTAAGGGAGGGTAGTACTTGGCCAGACACAATGGGGCGCTTCCAACCCAGCAGTGGTCTTTATGGTTATGAGGCCTCCGCACCCCCGGCCCAGGCCATGACTGCTGCAGCCTGCCCCAAGGGCTTCCCACTGACCCCCTCACCGTCCTTGCACACAGCAGGAGGCCAGTAGCAGCAGGGCAGGGGGCTATCAAAGGAGGCAGTTCAGCAGTCAGCCCCCCTGCACAGTGCCTGGCAACCTGTGGGAGAGATGTGAAGGGAGCAGTGCCCCAGGAGAAAAACTAAAAAGAAGGTGGCCTCGGATACTTACTTACAGGAAGCTGTGACCATAGGGCTCCTGGCAAGGGTAGCTCTAGCAATTGCCAAGCAAAATGGCCTGGTGGGCAGGGGCGTAGACTTTTGAAAATCCCGGGGGGGCAGGGGCTCCTTAGCGCATGCGCAAAGCGCACACGCTCGCTGGAGCAATGTTCTTCCCCCCCCACTGGAAACCGCCCTGCCTCCCCAGGCCCTTCCGAGGCCCGCCAGCCACTGCTGCTGGTGCCTCTCTCTCTCTCCCCCGCCCGCCACCCCTTCCCTCTCCCTCTCCAGCAGCGGCGGCTGGGCCTCGGAAGGACCTAGGGAGGTGGGGCAGCAGGCGCTTCATTTTCCTGGGGGTGGCTGAGCCCCCCCCCCTGGGAAATTTCAGGGGTGGCTCAAGCCCTCGAGCCCCCCCCCCCCCCCCGTACTCTACGCCTATGCTGGTGGGTGCCTGTTTGGAAGGGATGTTGGGTTTCTCTCTGCAAAGAAAGGAGCCCTCTGACTGCCAGGCCTTGCCCTGGGCTGGTTAGCTAAAAATGCAGGTTTGAAGTGGGAGGCAGACCCTGGTGTTGCGAAGAGGCCGTCAGTCTATGCATGAAACAGAGACTGACCATGAGAAGGTGTGGGGACGTGACCAAACGTGTCTCAGAGATGGTATGAAACGTGGTCAGACTTGAGAGAAAGACAGCTGTGGGCATGAAAGGGAGTCATGTTTGCTAGATACTATCCCATAATTTAACACTGTGATGTCGTCGACGGCTAAGCAGGCTCAGAGCCCGGAGAGTGTTGCTGGGCACATGTTTTGCATTCTCTGCTCCGACAGTCTTTCATATTGCCTCAGCGTTTCCCCATCTGTAAAATGGACACATGTTTTCTAGTATATTTTCTAAAGTCTAAAGCTCTCATAGGTAGGTTGGGCCCAAATGCTTAAATTCTTTCAGGTCTTCCATTGTGCTTATGACCTGTGGACATGTGGAATACCTGGGCCCCCTCTGATGAACAGAGCCTGGCCTGGTAAGTGTCTGGCCTTTGACGACTGCACTCCACTCTGGGTGTGCAGGCCCCTCAGCCTTCCTTCACTCTGCCGGGCTCTATTGGGACCTTGGATTCTGCCCAATGTAGTCTTTCAGGAGAAGACAACCCAGGAGCAGACTGGGAGGTCAAACCAGCCCTGAAAAGAGGCTTCACACCCAGCCCAGCTCTCCTGTAGGCTGGAAGGCAAAAGCATGGATATGTGGTAGCTTGGCTTTTGTCCATCCCCCGTGAGACAGAGGACACCAGTCCTTGGTGGCTCACAGAGACAGCTTCTCCCTGCACCCACCAGCTTCGCTAGCCCTGCGCATGATAGGGGCTCATACCCACCACAAGAAGGGGTGGCACAAGAAGGGGAGGCACAGTAGGGTGGGCCTCCCAGTGGGGGTGACCCTGATGGGCAGCTGCTGCTGAAACCTAAGGGCTTTTCCCAGTGGCCTTAATGGCTAATCCTCCTCTGGGGCAACCTGAAGATACCCCACAATATTCTTCAGCATTATAGCAGAAACACCACAGTTCCTCAGCAGACTCTTCTGTGTAGAAAAGGCTCTCTGTGTCTGCTCAGAGGATTCAACCAGCCATCCCAGGCCTGGCAGGTGCCTCCCACCATCCCTCCCCTTCATTTGGGGGGGGGGGGCACAGAGGGGACCCCCACCCAGATGAGCCCTTCCCACTGCTGTGCACTTACATATTTTTATTGGACTGTTGTATATTTATTATTTTCTTTATTAAAACAAACAAGCAATGAAAGGAAATATAAAATGCAAGGATGCAGAAAAGACATAGCCGTCCCTTTCCCCTTTACAGCCATGGACACAGGCGCCCTTCACCAGTGCCGGGCCAGGGTGGTACCAGTTCAGTCTGTTTGGTGGCCACTTCTGTCCTCTGCGTACCCCTGACCACAGTGGGTCTAATCTGAGTGTGTCTCTGCTTTTCTGGTGTGCTGTTAATTTCCCAACGTTGAAATGTCATAATGGTTCGATGTTCACCACCTTAGAGACCCTCTTTGGGTGGAAAGGCAGCACAGAACTGTTTTAAATAAAATAAATAAACGTGAACACACACATATATATATATTAACGTTGTTGTTGTGGAATGTGCTAGGTTTATGTAATGATGGTTAAGCAGAGAGTGAAATCTGATTGCTGCTGTATGCGGATCGTTATTATTATTTTTTTTAAAAAGACGCTTCTTAGCCTTCCTGTGAGAGGCACACCTTGGCCGCAGGAGCCAATTAGGGATCTTCGGAAGGCCCATCTAAGGAGGAATTCGCCCAGCAAGTCTCTGGGTTTGATCCATTCCACCTGCTTTCCTCTCCTCCATATAGTAAACAAAGTGACACTTCCCCATAATGTATGTTGCCACCAGCTCCAGTTACTGCCAGAAAACATTCAACTCAAGGATATTATGTGTTTTTCTTTCATAAAAATGTTGCCCTGGTGTGTTCAGAAAAATATGAGGTTTTAAACAAAATGAATAGGGATGATTACAGAACAAATGGCGCCTGCTTAATTCAGCCTCACTGCTACCCATTCTTTTTCTCCTCCCCCCCCCCCCCACCAAGCAAACGTTCTTCAGTCAAATATGCAAAAAAGAAGAGATCACTTTATGCAGTTTTCCTTGACAGTAATTTTTCTTTATCTTTGACATTTATTGCTGCTTTTAAAAGTGGGGAGTATAAAAGAGTTGGAGGAGAACAAAGATATGGAAACGGTAAACTAGAACAGCTCCTTCTGTGCCAGAGCAGGGCTTGCATAACTCAAGGCTATGCACAGTGTGGATCAACCTTTTTCCCCCCCTGGTGGGCTGCCAGGCCATTGGCAGACGCTGCACTTCTTTTTGCAATACCAGGTGGGCGTTCATCTGTAGCTATAGGTGGCTGGTTCACTGGGTTTGACTATCATTATCATTGCTGTTGGGTTTTTTTACTTCTTTTGTTCCTCGCCTTTCTCCCCAACAGGGACCCAAAGCAGTTCTCCTCTCCTCCATCTTACCATCACAACAATCCTGTGAGGTAGGGAAGGCTGAGAGTTTGTGACTGGCCCAAGATTCCCCCAGCAAGCTTCCTTGGCAGGGCATGTGCCTTTGGGTCTCCCAGATCCCAGCGCGACACTTGATCCACGACAATGCACTGGCTCTCTTCGTAACCTGGATTAAATACAATGCCGGAGTACCTAAACTATGATTGTGCACTGGCTGCAATTGGTTGAAGGCGTTACTATAATATACTGGGTCCAGACACGTTGAGTGAAATCAGCTCATAGAGTTTATTGACAGGAAAACATGGACAGCTCAGCAGGACTCGGGGGTCTGCTTATATGCAGGTATGAACCACACCCCCGGTCACACCTAATCCCCATGATAGGGCTATTTACAAGGCACCTCTGACCATAGATCCCCTTTAGGTTGCTGTGGAGCCAATTGGCCCAAATTAGGATCCACATGGGCTATTGTCTACTGATGCAAAGCTCCGGTAGTTTGCCCGACCACGTGTGCGATCTCCAACCGCATGTGTGGTTACCACTAATACACAACAGTTACACAATGCTAATGAAGATGTCGAGGTGAAAATATGGCTTACTTCCCCAAACCAGGATGCAGCCAGTTTCATTGCCTTCAGTCTCACCAGGCACCTCTGTAGCAATGGAGATGAAAAGGGAAGCACCACAGAACAATCCAGGTTCAAACCAGGATCTCTTTGCTTGCCCATCTCATGAAACCACATTTGACACAGTTACTAAACCAATTTCCAACCATGACTTTCAAAACCTGGGCTGTGTACTCAGCTAACCATAGGTTAATGTAGTGGACCACACAGAGACAAACCACACTAACTATAGTGACCTGGATAGTCCAGGATAGTCTGACCTTGGAAGCTAAGCCAGGTAGGCCCTGGTTCGTACTTGGTTGGGGGACCCCCAAGAAGACCATAGCCACTATGGGGAGGCAGGCGATGGCACCTCGGAATGTCTCTTTCCTTGGATATGCCACGGGGCTACCTTCAGTCGGCTGTGACTTGATGGCAAAAAATGAAATAAAATGCCTGTTTAGTTAAACCACAGTTTCATATTATGTCTGACTTGAGCCTATAGCTACAGTTCACAAGCCATGCTGGCCATTCCATGCATTCAAAGAAGCTGGATTTCATAGGCTGCGGTCACACACAATAAACAATGCCGTTTCAATCCACTTTCAATGCACTTTCCAATTGGATTTTGCCAGTTCGCACAGTAAAAATCCAATCTGAAAGTGGATTGGAAGTGGATTATTTCGTGTGTGTGACTGCAGCCTATGTCTGAGGTGGATCTCTGGTTGACTCTTTCTCTGCTTGAGGTGGCAGAGGTCCAACTCTATCAGCCTCCCCTCCCTGGGGCTGGGCCACTGATCGGGGGCTATTCTTGCTGCTTCTCTGCTGTTTGCCTAGTCTCTGGTTTTCATCAGTGGGCCGCACATATGCTAAAACTTTGTGGGAGCACCTATCAACTCGTATCTGATTGCCATCTTGCGAGTCGTTTAGTCGATATTGTATATATTTTAATGTTGCGTGGAGTCTGTTTTAATTGTTTTAAATTTGTTGTATATTTGTTGTGACTCGTCGTGAGCCCTCCAGTGCAGAGAAGGGTGGGCTAGAAATTGAATGAATGAATGAATGAGAGTGGAGGGTTACCAGTTGCACTGTTTCAGGGGACATGTCCTCTTTTATCTTTTCTTTTTTTCCTTTTTGGTGTCTGTCCTCTTCTGGGCTCTTCTTTAAAAAATGATGAAAATGTCCCCCTTTTAGGTTGGTGGGTTAGGAATATTCCTAGTTGGAAGCAATTATCACAGCTCATACTTTTGGCAGATTCTAACCCTCAAGTTACACTCACTTGCTCCATATTTTTGGCTGCAGCCTCGAGAATCCGCAAAGATTACATAAAGGAGCGATATGAATGTCTCCTGGGCTTTGCATCCCCCCCCCCGGAAGAATATTATAAGTTCCCTTTTCTTTTAAATATTTTTTCTTAAGTCTTTGTACATTTTACTATAATATTCCCATACAAATGGCTGTGCAATTTCTGTATTTTATGTAAACTAGTTTGCTTCGATCTGTGCTGGCCATGGGCCATAATAATAACATACTATGGAAACTATGGAAGTGAGATTTGTCATCGTGATCACTTGTTTGAAGAAGTCAGTTGGGAAACATGTCCTCTTTTTTGTTTTTCAAAATATGGTCACCCTATCCTAGGGGCTATAGCTGTAACAGACAGCTCATGGCCTGCACCAGGAGTGGTCTTTCCTGAGAAAGGGACACCCCAAAACAACCTCTGAACCTCCACAAGCAGTGCTCTCATGAAGCCAGGCTTGGCTCAAACAGTAGCTTTTGCTGGGAGACTAAGGAAATCTCATTTTGGACTTGAATGCAGGCCAAGTGAGAAAACAGGGCTGACAGTGCTGAAAACACCCCCATGCAAGCAAACCCCCCCCCCCCTTCTATCAGTCCATAAGGACTAGAATGGACAAATCTCTGCTCTTGTCTTCTGCTGACCAAATGGCCAGTCCTTTGTCTGTCAGGCAGGCAGGGGCAAAGAGCCTCTGGTCTGTGTCATTGTCATGAACGGAATACGTTGCATGCTTCCTGCCCCCAAATCCTGCCACACCTGTCTGTCAGGAAATACTTTTGGATAATCCTCTCATTCCTGTCTCCATATCTCTGTCTAAAAGATCTGCATGCTGTATACCTGTGCCAGACCCATCAAGGTAAACATTACGTGTTCATCACTGTCGAATGGTCATCCATTCAGGTTCATCCTGCCACACATTAAGAAACCTCAGCTCCATTGTCTGGCACCTGGCAAATGCCCAATCGTGCTATTGTTCTCTACTGGGAATCCCATCAACTCATCGTGAAACTAGCCACCACACTGCAACATACCCCCAGGTCACATTTTGGGTACCCAGACCCACAATGGCCTGGTGTGATTGAGCTGGGCGTGCACAAAGCCATCACCCCTGATGATAACTAAGGTCCCCCCTGTGGTCTCGCTGGTTGGGTCCATGCACCCCTTCCCCTCCACCTCTGGACCTCATCCCCTCTTCAGGATAGGCACAGCACTACCCTGCTTCCCCTGTCCCCTCCATCAGCCAGCTAACGGCTTTTGCTTCTCCTTGTGTGCGTGCAGTCTTTGATTTGAATGTAAATATCTAGATGATTATTTTTTCTTAATAAAACCCATTTAGTTCACAATTTGGACTGGTTACTGACTCAGCCAGGGGTCTAAAAGGGACCGTCTCCATAAACACTGTTAGCAGATTCCCATTTTTACCCCAGCCTCTTCCCCCAGGCTTTCACCTAGGAGCTGCCCTATTATTATTACCAACAATCCCCCTCCCCCTTAACCTCAACAGCGGCTTTATCCCATTAGGACTCCGGAAGACCACTGAGCTGGTAACTTTTTGTCTGCCGTGGTTACAGATGATCATCTTAAGGAACTTAACCCCATCTCAAGAGACATCAACAGCATTAACACCTTATGATTTTATGATTTTAATGTACTGAATTGTATCAATTTTATTTATTTATTTATTTATTACATTTCTAGGCCGCTCTTCCCGCTATTGCAGGCTCAGAGCGGTTTACAGGACTTGAATGTATCAAGATTCAATATTATAAATACAATAAAAATTTTGACACATTAAAACACTAAGCATTATAAATATCACCACAAATACAGTAAAACTCAATCACATTAAATGGTGACCATCTATCCCAGCCTTTCAGCAATAATAATATCCGGGCCAAATGATATTCACTGAGGCCCCATATAGCTAGCAAAACATGGGGGGGGGGGGGGAGGAAGGGCGGCAGCCTCTGTTGGAAAGCCTGGCAGAAGAGCTCCGTCTTGCAGGCCCTGCGGAACTGCATCAGGTCCCGCAGGGCCCTGATCTCTTCTGGGAGCTCATTCCACCAGGAAGGGGCCGCCACCGAAAATGCTCTCCCCCTAGTGGCAGCGAGCCTGGCTTCTCTGGAGCCAGGTATAACCAGGCGGTGTTGGGCCCCGGACCGTAGTGCTCTCTGGGGTATATACGGGGAAAGGCGGTCCCACAGGTAGGTTGGACCCAGGCCATTTAGGGCTTTAAAGGCAAGTACCAGCACCTTGAAGCGAATTCGGTACGCTATAGGCATCCAGTGCAGTTCTGATAGCACAGGTCAGATGTGCTCCCGTCAAGGGAGATCCATCAGCAACCGCGCCGCCGCATTCCGCACCAGCTGCAGCCTCCGGATTTGCACCAAGGGCAGCCCCATGTATGCGTTTTATGTGTTTTAATAGTATTTATACCAATTATGTAAGCTGCCCTGAGCGTGTTTGCAGGGAGGGCAGGGTATAAATTGAGTAAATTAAAAAAAATAATTCCCCCAATTAAACCAAAGGCAAGATTTTATTTCTAAAGCTGGTTGGGGGAACACAGCTCGCAGTCAATCGAGACAGCCCAGAGCCCCTCTCTCTGTGAGACTTCTGCTCAAAGTAGTCAAGGATCAGATCTTTGTTGATGAAACACAGGTCTTTATTTCCAATCTCTACATTGGTACAGCTTCTCGGATTATTGTCAGAGATGACACAGATGGCAAAAGCAGGTCTATTATACTTTTCTAAGCAGTTTGAATTACCCATAGGTAGCCAATCACTACAAGGGAAAAACGGCGGGCAAAAAGGGGCTCTGGCCGTTTGCTTCCCACAGGAAAGAAAGTGAGGTGTCAAGTTGTAAATTTCCCCTTCCCAACCAGACCCTTCAGATGTTACCAGTTCACATAACAATCCATGGCCTCGAGGCTTTCGCACATTGATAAGAGATGAGACTTGTCCTCCCTTGGAGTCTCAGCCGAGATGAATGGAATGCGGAGGTAGGAGTGTGAGAGGCCCATTGTTCCCATGCTTTGAAGCTGACATCCTCCCGCTTTGACAGTTACACAAACCAGGCCGGTCAGGGTCATAAACCTGGGGTTACACATTCTACATACATGCTAATACATACTGGCCAGAATGAGGGGTACATGACAGGTGTTCATGAGGGCATACATACAGGTACATGATAGGAGTTCATGAGGGCATACATACAGTACTATAAAAAGCAAAGCAGCAAAGTGAAACATGGCTGTAAGCAGCAAGATACATTAGATACATTGTCTGAATCAGCAGATTCTGACACTCTCCCCTTCCCCTGACGGATCCCTGAAAACGCTGGCCGCCTTGCAAAAGTGGAACAAGTAGAGACACAAAGACTGCAACTACGGAAAGAAAACAAACCCATACCAAAGAAAATCAGGGTTATCTCCCCCCCATAATAGCCTGTTTAGTTGGGGGATTTGTTTCATTTGTATATTAAGTACAATAATAATGAAATGCCCCATTTTTGGAATTATTGTAATTAATAATGAAAAAATGCACAAGTCTAAAGAGTACTCCAGTACCTAGGGCACATATGGTATTAAGCATTAAACTAGAAAACTAATGCAAAGAAACAGAATGATGTATGCTTGATTCTAGGTTTTAAGCATGAAGGAGACTTTGGTCTGTTGTGATTTAACTTTAAGGTTATGTTGTCAAAGTCATTCCTGCACACGGTTTTAAAATCCAAATCAGAATTCTCCCGACAGTACTAGTTTACTGTGTTTTCGAAGAGAAATATGAATCTTGACTTGCAAGGCAGCAAAAGTTTAGTTTGCACAGCATATTGCACTTCTTAATTTTCAGATTGAAATCACCAATTTGAGTACCATAGAGTCATAGAATCACAGAGTTGGAAGGGACCTCCAGGGTCATCTAGTCCAACCCCCTGCACAATGCAGGAAATTCACAAATACCTCCCCACAGCACCCCCCCCCCCCCCAGTGACTGCTGTAGTGTGTTAATTTCTTATGCAAAAGGCTTACTGTAAATATTCACTTTTCCCATCCTATTCAATGCTGTTGTTTTCCCTTATGTGAGAGTCTAATAGATTGCAATCCACAACAAATAGTTCTTAACCAGAAAGTCCTTTATTGTGAATGGATCTGATAGTCATCTACACATCCTGAGTTAGTAATGCAGAGCAGAGGAAACTCAGGACAATTATACTATATTCAAAAGAGCAGTGTGTTGTAATACCACTAATCAAGACAAAAGGAAAATTGCACCCAAATAAACTGGTCAGTTGTTCTCATGCAAAAAGCGGGAAAAAGTTACAGTTTGCACCTGGAAGGCAAAAGCGGCTGAGAGCGGAGCGCTCATGGTTAGGGAGGCACTGGAAGCGATAAGCCAGAGCAGGCATGGGAACAGAGGAGACATTCCAGAGAAGGGCCCAGAAGGGGAAGGCATACCACATCCTGCCCTGGGGATGACAGCATTAGCTGACACCTCACTGCTGCCACTTCTGCATTTCTTTTTTCTTCCTTCCTTTAACATAAGAACATAAGAGAAGCCAATGTTGGATCAGGCCAGTGGCCCATCCAGTCCAACACTCTGTCACACAGTGGCCAAAAACACCAGGTGCCCTCAGGAGGTCCAGCAGTGGGGGGCAGGACACGAGAAGCCCTCCCACTGTTGCACCCCCCCCCCCCCCCAAGCACCAAGAATACAGAGCATCACTTGCCCCAGACTGAGAGTTCCTATCTATACCTTGTGGCTAAGAGCCACTGATGGACCTCTATTCCATCTATATATCTAATAGTCAAGTGCCCCCCCCGCGTGCGGATACCTAATTTCGCGCGAGGGGGGCACTTGGAGGGCAGAGGGGGGGGGGGGTTCTGCAGGTGGGGGGTGACCCCCCCGCCTGCAGAAAAATCCAAAAAGTTTGAAAAACTTCTCGGGGGATATTTAAATCCCCCGAAAAGTTAAAGCGTTCTCCGTGCACGTGTGGAGAAAGCTCTAGCCACTGTAGGGGAGGGGGTGGGAAGCGGCACGGCGAGGCCTTGCTGCCGCCCTTTTTGGAGAGGGGGGAGAGCCTCGGCGAACGGCGGTCTCCTTGCCGCTGCTGTTTTGAAGGAAGGAGGGGAGGGGGGAGCCTCAGCGGACAGCAATCTCCCTGCCGCCTCCGTTTTGAAGGATGGAGGGGAGGGGGGAGCCTCGGCGGATGGCGATCTCCCTGCCGCCGCCTTTTTGAAGGAAGGAGGGGAGGGGGGGAGCCTCGGCGGACAGCGGTCTCCCGTTTTGAAGGAAGGAGGGGAGGGGGGGAGCCTCGGCGGACAGCAGTCTTCCGCTTTGAAGGAAGGAGGGGAGGGAAGCTGCCAAAGGGGGAGGGGGTAGAGGCTCGGTGCACCGGGGGAGAGGAGGAAGAGACTCACTATCCCCCCCCCCCGCAAGTATCATGGGTCCACCGGCTTGTGTTTATCTAATTCCCTCTTGAAGCCGTCCATGCTTGTAGCCACCAGAAATGTCTCCCCTGGACCCAGTGCCAGGCCAAGGACATTGTGGCTTCCACACTCACCTTTCCAAAATGTCAGCATTAGAACTTGCATATTTGGAGCGTTCTGTTTTACTTGACAAAAATAGTCCCAATGGGACCAGGACACTGTGAGCCCTATGAGAGAGAGAGAGAGAGAGAGAGAGAGAGAGAGCATCCTCCGATTCCGGGCTCCATTAAAAGACAGCTTCTTCTTTTTTTTTAGCATTTCATAGTGAACAAAGAAACTGTTCCTTTTCACACTGTCAGCTGACAGTTTATCTAGAAAGACTGATCACAATGGCTGCAGATATGAATAGAGTTGAAACAGACATGAAACAGGAGATCCATGAACATGTCTGTCAGCAGAGGGGGTAGGATATGACCTTGGCTTAATCTTTTTGTTGTTGTTATTTTCTGTAAGCCTCCTTGTGGATCCTTCCTAGGGTTGCCAGCCTCCAGGTGGGGTCTGGAGATATCCGAGAATTACAACCGATCTCCAGACTACAGGGATTAGGGCCCCTGGAGAAACTGGCCACTTTGGAGGGTGGGCTCTGGGGCATTACACCCTGCTGAGGTCCCTCTCCTGCCCAAATCCCTCCCTCCCCAGGCTTTGCCCCCAACTGTCCAGGAATTCCCCAACCTGGAGTTGATAACCGTAATCCTTCCAGATCAAACAGATCCATAGAAATGAAAAGAAAGAAATTCTGTCTGAATGAGACATGCCATAGGACTGAAGCTTCTTCTGCTGACCTTTAAAAGTTTTGAGCTGAAGTTCAGCATTAGGAGGAGGGCAGTTTAACTTGTGCCTCCTGTAGCAGAGCCCTGGCCTGCATCCCCCCCCCCCCCCCCCGGGTGCTGGGAGAGGAGGCTAATGCTTTAACCCATGCCATTTCAAAAGTCTCTAAAACTGCTTTTGAAGGGACCAAAAAAAGAGCCTATTTTGGCCCTTACAAAAGACCTATTAATTTATGTAATGCACAGGTCCCCAGACCTTTTTGAGCCTGTAAGCATCTTTGGAATTCTGTCATGATGTGACTGGCTCATCCACAAAAATGGCTGCCAAAGGAGGCAGAGTCAGCCACAACATGGTAGCCACAGCTTACCTTCAGTCATGCAGTAAAGATCCTTGCGTTATTGTGGCAGCTACAGCCAAAACAATGTTTTTAGAAACATTGGCATAGTGGCCATTCAGAAGTCTTGCTGGGCAAAAGCCCTTCCTGGCCCTGATAATTTCTAAGAATACTTGGTGGGCACCAGGAATGGTGTCAGAAGGCACCATGGCACTCACAGACACCCCAATGGGGACCCCGATGCCATGTTTCTCTATGTGGCTTCCAATCCAACCTTGAGGTGACTCAACATAAGAACATAAGAGAAGCCAATGTTGGATCAGGCCAATGGCCCATCCAGTCCAACACTCTGTCACACAGTGGCCAAAAACACCAGGTGCAACTGAGAGGTCCAGCAGTGGGGCCAGGACACTAGAAGCCCTCCCACTGTTGCCCCCCCAAGCACCAAGAATACCGAGCATCACTTGCCCCAGACCGAGAGCTCCTATCTGTACCTTGTGGCGAACAGCCACTGATGGACTTCTGCTCGAGATGTTTATCCAATTCCCTTTTGAAGTCATTCATGCTTGTAGCCGCCACCACCGCCCCAGGTAGTGAATTCCATGTGGTGGAATTGGGTGACTTGGGTGAGGGAGCACTGCAGACATGGTGACAGGAAGTGATGTTGCTGCTCCCGTGGTGTCATCTCCCCATTTCCCCCTCTGCAAGAGCGGGAAAGAGCCCTTGGGGTGGGAGTTTTCCTGCTGTGGTGGGCCACCTGGGACTCAGGCACAGCCCTAAGTGCTGGAGGAGAGCCTCCAGCATGTGGACCCCCATGCAGAGCCACTGGTAGCTTTCCTGGCTCTCAGTTCTTCCAGGGTCTCCACAGCAGATGCCAAATCTGGCCACTGATCTGATTGTTTCTGCCTTTATGTTGCGACTCCCTACCCAGATACAGTTTGTTGTGTGCGTAGTTGTTTGTTACACTCTCACACGGAAAATTCAATAAATATTTAATTAAAAATAATGAATGCAGTGCCATAAAACTTGTCTGGAAACAGAAGTGCAGTCTCAGGGATGCTTGTATTTTTCTAAATGGGTATTGAAATGATTTATAATTAAGTCAAGAAAAGCGTAATAAAGTTGGGAGGTATGAAATACGACGTTATCTGAAAATGAAGTACTTTTATTAATTTGCCAACTGGTAATGGTGAGCCAGAACAGTAAGTGATATCGTCAAATACCATGAAAAGATTAAAAAAACGAAACTTACCTAAGGAAGAAAAAATAGAATTATTATATAGAAAGAGCAATAGCATAAATTATCCCATTCCCCTATCAAGCCCCCTAAAAGCTATCTGAATTTTTATGATGGAAGAGCTGAGAAAGAAAGAGGATAATTTGAATTGAAGGAGTGAAATAATTTGCCAAGTGATTAAACTATTGCAATTTATTAGAGTTTTAATGCAATATTTTCCTGAGATATGAAAAAGTTTTACAACATGTAATATAGCAATTTTATAACTGGTGATCAATACTGACCTAATTGTAATAACCTGTCTTGAGATTTATAATCATACTTTACATTACGTTTAGACTAAGGCTTGCAAAGAAAAATAACTTGAATCTTCATGTTTTAGGGAATCTCATTAAGAAATTAATGCTGTTCTTTTTTTAAAAAATATATAGCCTCCTTAAGATCTGAGCCTGTGTGTTTTGGGAGTGAAATCCATACCGATGCCCCATCAAACTCTTTGGGGGGCCAACTATGAGGCCACCATCATTTGAGGCAAGGAAGGATTCTATCTTATAGAAGCAGTGCCTTTTTGGTGGTGGCCCTTATCTTGCATCAGTCTTTTTTAAAAAAATAAAATTTTATTCAATGAAAAGAAGTTGAACACAAAGCTTTACAAATTTATCGTCAATTCTATAAACAAATCAAATGGATGTTATTAAGTTTAGTTCACCATCATAGTCAGAATACCACTCCATTTATCAGACCTATCTAACTTCTTAACATGCAACATACAGGTTAGTTTACTCAGCTGTACAGATTTCTTTAGTTTCTTTACCCACTCCTCTTTATTTGGAATTATGTTCCTTTTCCAGCATCTAGCAAGGACTAATCTTGCAGAAATTATGGCATTTAAAACACATTCTTGAGTATCTTTGGGATGAAAATCTACGTAAGTCAGCAAAAAATAGGGGAAAAAGAAAACTCTTTACCTATTCCTTGTGAAATAGCCCTAGAAATAATTTCCCAATATTCTTTGACTCTGTTGTATCTCTCCATCACATATTTATAAGATTTTTGTCAGTAACTGCAGAAATCCAACAATTACCTTTAACACTGAAAAGTACTGGAGTCGGGAGTGGTAGTGATTTCAGCCTAGCAAGTTTATTTCAGGTCCAGATGAAGCATAAGAAAACGGAGGTCAGGGGGCCTGCTTATATACACAGGTAAGCCACAACCCTGACATCTCCCAAACTAGGCAGTTGGGTAAGGTAATTGGATAAGTCTCAAGGTAATTGAATAAGTTTCAAGGTAATTGGATAATCACAGATCTAATCAGAGAACATAACAAACACCTTGATTATTTTTAGCTAATTTATGTGAGGTTAGATGGCACTGATAAGCCATTCTGATCATATTCTCTTTAGCAGTGAGGTTTACTGAAAAATTAAGTCAGTTTTCAATGCTAATACCAAGAACTTGGGTTCCGTTACAAGTTCCAAATCCCTAGTCCATGGCTTTATAATTTTTCCCCTCCTGATTTCTGTTTTAATCTAACAGTATAATTTAGAAAATATATTTCTTCTCCAGCTATTGTTAATTTTTCAAAATCTGACATTTCCCCTCCTTATTCTCAACTTCGATTATTAAAAAAATTAAACCCACAACTTTTCACCTGCAAATACTGGAAGAATGGAATCTGCTTATTACTTAAGGTTGAAATCTCTTTGGAAGTAATAACCTTTTAGCCCATTAGGAACTAAAGATTTATAATCAGAAATCCCCCAGTCATCCCATACTTTAAAATTACTTTCTTTCACCACTTGACTAAAATCGCTGTATCTTATTACTGATGATAAAGAGGAGATTCCTGGCACTAATTTTGATCTAACCTTGGTCTAGACATTATCTAAGGTATTAATAGCATCGTTATTTTTGGCATAGTGGAGATTTTTGTCATTCTTACTGCCCCAAATCCATACTTTAAGGCAGTGGTCCCTAACCCTTTTAAGCCTGCAGGCACCTTTGGAATTCTGACACAAAATGGCTTCCACAAAATGTCTGCTGCAGCTTATCTTCAATCACACAGTGAAGATCCTTGTGCTGCCAATGCAACCTTTGTAAAAATCTGCAGAGCCAATCAAAACTCCAATAGCCAATCAGAAGGCTTGCTGGGCAAAAGCTGTCCCTGCCCCCTCCCACTTTCTAAAAACACATGGGAGGCACCAGGAAAGGTGCATCACTCTGTCAAGAAAGGGTTGTATGAATCCATGTTAGTAGCCCTTAGAAGATTAGTTTCATTTTTTTGAGCTGAGATTTTTTTTTTTGCTGCTAGTTTTATGTTCTCCCTTACTACTTGACTGTGGATTGCATGGCAGTGGAACTGAACATTTAAATTAATGTTGCTTTAATTGTTGTTAGCAGGGGTCCGTTGGAGCAGGAGCGCACAGGAGCACAGCTCTGGAAGTGAGGAGCCCAGGGGGTGGGCACATGACCAAGCCCCACCCCCTCCTCAGCTTCCCCGGGCAGTGCAGAGGCTCAGCGCCCCGGGGAAAGCCCTGCTAGGGTCTCTATTGTTTTTAATGTTTTGTTTTAATATTGATAATTTTATCATTGTTCCTTTTATGACTGTGTGCTGCTTTTCCAGAGACTTGCTCAAGGTGGGCACATGGCACATAAGTACTGGAGAAAATTCACCAACCCTTCGGCAGCTTCCACCCCATCAGTGTGGTGTAGTGGTCAGGAGTTGGACTCTAATCTGGGAGAACCGGGTTTGATTCCCCACTCCTCCACATGCAGCTGCTGGAGTGACCTTGGGCCAGTCACAAGTTCTCTCAGAGCTGTTCTCTCACGAGCAGTTCTCAAAAGACCTCTCTCAGCCCCACCTACCTCACAGGGTGTCTTGTTGTGGGGAGGGGAAGGGGAAGGGATGGGTGGTGCACATGTCCTGGGTATCTCAAGTCTACTTGAAACCTAGTGGTTTCAAGAGAGCAGGAAGAGAATGAGGGTGTGTTCTTGACGCTTATTTTTATTGCACAAAGTATTGGATGGGGAAGGGAATGGAGGAAGAGCAGGTCAGTTTCACTCACCTGTGGCGTGGAGCCTGAGGGGTGGGTGTTGCCTTCTGACACACTTCCGGTATGTTAGGGGGTGTGACATATGCAAATGAGTTATGCAAATGAGTTATGGTAATGAGCTCCTGCACCTCTTTTTCTACGAAATGACCCCTGGTTGTTAAACACTGTGAGAGGCTCTTGATTGAAAAAAGATCTACAAAGGGAATGAGAGGACGGAGATAAATATAAATTCATTATTTGGCCTAGCTAAATTACTGCTAGCATTTCTTTTTTTGGAGACAGAGAAAACAAGCCATATTTCGGGCCACTTTAGCTGGGGGAGAGGGCAGGAGATCATCACTGTGCACGGATGGTTCAGTCAGGCAGCGGTGGGCGGAGCTCCTTCTGTTTCGGCAGCCTGGGGAAGTGGTGTTCTTATAGCTGGCCCCATTCATTCAGAGTCTTATGACAAGCTGTCAGTGTGTGATTCAAGAGAGTCTTACAAAGTCATCCTTATCTCTTGCCTGTTCTGTCACCAAATGACAAGTCCCAGGAGTGAAACAGTAACAGGGAAAAAATAGTAACCGGCTGTAACAGTGTACAAGTCTCTTGGACAGTTAAAGAAATCTGTTGTAGAATTTCATCCACCTCACTTCCTGAGGTTTTGGGAAATCCTGCGGCAGAAGTACACAAGTCAGTTTCCTGGTAAGGTGGAAGTACTGGGGTCTTATGGGGCGTGGCACTGCTAGGGTTACCAGCCTCCAGGTGGTGGCTGGAGATCTCCTAACATGACAACGGATCTCCAGGTGACAAAGATCCGCTCTGGAATGTAGACTCCATGGCATAATATCCCACTGAAGACCTTCCCCTCCCCTCCCCAAACCCCACCCTTCCCACACTCCACCCCCCCCCCCCCCCCAAATCTCCAGGTGTTTCCCAAGCCGGCGCTGGCACCTGTAAGTACGGTGCAATTTGGAATTCAAAAAATAAAGACATATTCAGACTAATTCCAAATATTTGTAATCCCACAGAAAGGCAGCTGGGCTGCCTGAGAAATTGAAAGGGAAAGGTTCCCTAAGCAGCCAGAGTCTGGGGTCAGAGAGGTGAGTATCCGCTAATTGGTATTGCTGTGGGGGGTTTTAAGAGAGGGAGGACCAGGCAAGACTGGCCGTGCTGGTGACTGACATCTTTCTCCACTTATGCAGTTGCAAAGCAGACACGGACACCGGAAAGTACTTTCTTATTGGTCTTTTCCTGATGCACACAGCTGCTTCGAAACTCCCCTGCTGCCTTCTGACTATTTGCTGTTGATTGGCTGCTGCTAATGCAATGTTTTTAAAAATCTGCACAGCCAATCTGCACAGGAAGTGACATCAACCAAGTAATATCTGGGCAATGTTCTCGTATAGAGGCAAAAACGCTGTGGTAAAACTGCTTCTATCAAAGTTTTGCCTAAATACCAGAGCATCACCTGGAAGTCATTGGCATGATGATGTCACTTCCTGTGCAATGCTGATGACAAGGCCTAGGCCTTCTCATTTCTTTTGGTAAGCCCCCCCTCCAGCCAGCTGATGGATGGCTGTGGGCAAGTCCTGCTGGTGGAGGACCCCCACCTCCCCTAGCGGCTCAGGCAACCCTAGAGGCTAGCAGGATTTGAGGGTTCAAGTGGAATTAATGCAGGCATGCCCTTGTTAGTGCGACATCCAGATGAGCACCACTGCGGGTAGTGAAGGGTCAGGTGCAGTAGACACTGCAGCTGGGCTGGGCACTATTCAGCTAATAACTAGGCTTGCTGGGTGGTTTTTCAGAAAACGCTGGACACACTTTATCAAACAGCACATGCATATGTTGTGTCCTTCAGGCAAGGCATCAAAATCAGGAGGCAGCATAGTTTCAGACAAGAGTGCATTTTAATAAGTTGGGTTCTTCCTCTGTGTGAAGCTGCAGTGACCACAACTTCCTCCCTGTCCCTGCCTACACCAAGTCTGGTAGTTGACTCGGGCAGTCTAAAACACTTGCCCGGTTTAGAGGGAAAGTGTTGTCATATAGGGTGGTCAGCTCCGGGTTAGGAAAACCTTGGAGATTTGGGGGATGGAAGAGTGGGGTTTGGGGGAGGAAAGGGAACTTAGCAGGGTATAATGCCATAGAGGGAGCTCAGCAGGAATATGATGCCATAGAGCCCACCCGCCAATGGAGCCATTTTCTCCAAGGGAACTGATCCCTGTTGTCCATCAGTTGTAATTCCAGGAGCTCTCCAGGCACCATCTGGAGAATGGGAACCTTAGTTGTCACATGGAGCTTGGCTGCTGTGGTTGCAAGGTTACATAAACAGAAGAAAATAGACATTCATGCGTCCAATATTTTCTCAGTTTACTAGACAGAAGAGGGAAATACGAGGCAACCCTACAATAACATTTCAAGTCCAAAGTCCATATAGAGGGCAATATTAGCAACAGCTGAGGCAGCCACCAGTAAAACTTGCTTGCAGGCCTTGGATCAATTTTCTTGGTTCCACACATTCTGATGGCTGGAATATTTCAGTAGCAATTCTTAGAGAATTCTTCATAACCAACTGTTGGGTTTCTTAATTCCATTTTCTTAAAAAACAAAAAAGCCCATTTTTCGTCATTGGAGGTCCAAGTGTGGGGACACCAACCTCCAGGTGAGGCCTGGAGATGTCCTGGAATTACAATTGACCTCCAGTCAACAGAGATCTGTTCCCCTGGAGAAAATGGCTGCTTTGGAGAGTTCACTCTTCACATTCGCCTGCCTCTCCGGATTTTCTCAGTGTTCGAGTCAAGACAATTTAAGTCCAGGGCAAAACAGCATCCGAATAACCCGGGGCAACAGCAGGCTGAAACTGGGCTGACCACTAAAGGGAGGGAATGTAATGCAGAATGGGGGAATAAACCAGACTAAAAAGAAGGCTGAACTTGATTCAGCCCAGAATTGCTTGGAGGACACTGTGGTGAATATAGATTAAAGGGAGAGGGCAGAAAGGGCCTCTATGGCATTATACCCCACTGATTTCCCTCCCCTCCCTAAACCCTGAGTTCCCCAGGCTCTACCCCAAATCTCCAGGAATTTCCCCTGACCAGAGTTGGCATCCCTGTAGCAGGTGGCATCGATTGGGTTTTCAGGTAGTCTCCCATCTAACCACTGACCCCATCTGTAGCGTGGATGAGAATACATAACAATTTTTAAAATTCATATTATTCTTATATTTTTCTGGGTTTTTATGGATTTTTATATTCAGACTTTATTAGGATTTAGTAAAGACCTACTGAATAGTAAGGCCTCTCCTTTGTAGGTTAGAGTGTCTTTCTAGCTGATGCTATCAGGCAAGAAACAACATTCTTTTTCTTTCCTTTCAAGTTTTTTCCTGGATGAAACAGCCATCTGGCTGTTTTTCAATGGATGTAGTTGCTTGAAGTATAGAGTTCATGGCTTTAGTTGTTTGGGTAAACAATAACTTTTGTTTGGGTATGAAGAATCCATCATCATCATCATCATCGTCATCATCGTTGTTGTTGCCATCGTCATCATCATTATTATTAGGTTAAATAAAATTTAAGATATTATGTAGTCACACCTTTTTCTGTAATTGACCAATGGATGAATGATTGCTCAGATGATGCTCAGTACCTTTGTAACTAATTATGGTCTCTGCACATTCTCTCTCTAGGTATGTCATCCTGGGCATAAAACTTCATGTACTTCCTGATAGTGTCCAGAAAGCAGTCAATTTCTGAAAGGCTAATTTGGTCTAATTGTTTTCCAGCTATTTCTTGCAATAAATACCAAACAAACTTTCCTCCTCATTGTGACTTCAATTTTTTGGCTTGGGAATCTATTTGTGGAACACATCCATGACCCCTTTGAGCTTGATAGAGCTACTGTATCATGAGATAGATAGATAGATAGATAGATAGATAGATAGATAGATAGATAGATAGATAGATAGATAAGTTTATTGTATATGGCCATTGGCCATTACGATGTAAAATACACACAGTATAAATTTAAAATTCAAGAATACTATTCTAAAACAAAACCTTCAAAATAAGTCTGTATAATAATTCAACAGATAAAACTATCAAAGCTTTAAAATCATAGAGGCTATGCTACCAGTTTTGTAACTCTATGTTAGACAACACTAGAAACAGCCTTGGATCTAACTTTTCTGGCTGCAAGCACAAAAAGTGCTGCCTTACGTGTAATCAGGGGATACTAATCCAACAAGAGAAAAACCAACTTTTTGTTATCAGATAAATTGCAGAATTGGCTTCAAATTCCAGATAGGAATCTGCTTCTTAGGTCTGAATATAAAGGACAAACCATACTGTGATACTACATATGCATACACATTGTTCTTGTGGTTTGTTGGTATACCTTCCAAGTAGCACTTCAGTTGGTGTGGACTAGAAGCAAAGGGCAGTAAATGCTGCTCTTAAACTGTGGACTGCAATGTCAGACAAATAGGAGGTTCTTGAGTGATCTTTTTAAATCCTATGATACCAAGATGCAGATTTTGAATGAAATATTAACCTTTCGTCTAAAAGAGCACTCTCATTAAATACCCATTGGCGCAAGTCCTAGGTATTTACAAAAGATCTAGATAAGTCGTCAGGCACAGAGTATTGTGAAATGATGCTGTTATAAAACTCAGTGCAGGTTTTATCATTGCTTAGTAATTTTGCTAAATGTTTCATTTGGAAGCTGTTGAAATTTGGGCATCAATTTCAGGATCACTAAGTGTGCTCAGGCTGACTGTATCATGTGCCTTCGGACCATACTTTGAGTTTTGTCTTACAGCAGTACCCAGGGCATTAGTGACTGGCCATTCTTTCAGTTTGGTTTACTCTAAAATGAGTGGAAATGCAATGACAACTCCTTAAGGCAGGAGGAATATTGTGATCTTATCTCATGTATGTGGTGGAAGGGAAATTTGTGATGCTTCCTCCCCGCATGAAAGAATTTGTGCATTCCAGTCACTACCTGCCTTGCCCTGGGTAGCCCAGGCTAGCCTGATCTCAGAAGCTAAGCAGGGTCAGCCCTGGTTAGTATTTGGATGGCAGACCACCAAGGAAGTCCAGGGTTGCTCCAGAGGCCGGCAATGGCAAACCACCTCTGTTTGTCTCCTGCCTTGACCTGGATGGGTCATGCTAGCCCGATCTCATCAGATCTTGGAAGCTAAGCAGGGTAAGCCCAGGTTAGTACTTGGGTGGGAGACCACCAAGGAAGTCCAGGGTGGCTGTATAGAAGCAGGCAACAGCAAACCACTTCCGAGCATCTCTTGCCTTGAAAACCCTCTGGGGTCACCATAGGTTGGCTGTGTCTTGACGGCAACAAAGAAACGGACAAAAAATGCCACCTGTTACCAATCCCTCCCTTCCAGTTCTCAAGCAGTACTTTTCCAGTCCTCCAGCACAACGTTGGTAAAGGGGAGAGGACAGGCTGTCAGATTTAGGGGATGTTAGTTTAAAAGATTATGATATCTAATCCAGCCACGTGCACCCATATAGATATACTGAAAATATGTTGCATGTGTAATGTTTTCATTTGCCTCTGGGATGTGATAATACACCTCCATCTCCCCCCCCTCCCCCGGCATGCACTAATTCCTTTTCCCTTGATTCTGCAAGTAAACTATGCAGCGGTAAAAAATAAAATAAAAAATCCTTCCCCATATAATAATTTTATGATTCCTTTTCCCAACCAGGCCATAAATCAGGATTTCCAATAAATGACAACGAAGAGAAAATCAGCGATATAAATTATGATTTTAAAACAATAACCTTGTTCTTCTAACTGGGACACTTTATTGGAATTTCAATAACTTTCCTCTTCTATAATTAGAATAGTGAAGGAGTCCTGATAAAATGGGGGGGGGGATTAGAACACAGCTCCCACAGAGGCAATTCAGAGTATTGTGACAGGTGCTTTGACAGTCAGTGCCTAGAGTTTGGTGCAGACCTACTTTTGTCTTTGTGCATCTCTAAATCGTTGCAGCAAAATGTGGACAACAATCCGATCAGCAAGAATTCCTTGGCAGGATTTCAACATTAGCTGCCTTTTCTGTGTGTGGTGCTGAAAAGTCTTGTAACACAGCTGAACAGCGCACAGTGGCCTGGAAAGATGCAAAATGGGAGAGGGGGGACACGATATCAGATTAAGATTACAATAACATCCCCCTTAATGGTGAGTAATGATCCGACTGCCCTGACCTGGATAGCCCAGGATAGCCCGATCTCATCAGATCTTGGAAGCCAAGCAGGTCAGACCTGGTTAGTATTTGGATGGGAGACCACCCAGGAAGCCTAGGGTTGTGATGCAGAGGCAGGCAGTGGCAAGCCACCTCTAAACGTCTCCTGCCTTGAAAACCCTACGGGGTCACCATAAGTCAGCTGTGACTTGACGGCACTTTCAGCTACCACAAAGATCTCTGTTACTGAATTTTGATTCTTGCACGTAGCATGCTGTATCTAGGTATCTAATGATCTTTGTACCAAAGAGAACACTGATTTTTCAGACATTTTTTTAGTTTGGTGTGAAGGGTTTCTAGCAGTACAATCCAAAGCAATGTCACACCCTTCTAAGTCCACTGAGTCAATGGGTTTAGAAGGATGGAACTCTGACTGCCGTGTAGCTCACCAAGGCAGGGAAACAGATGAGAGAAAAGTTCTGGCAAGGAGAATGACAGGAGGAGACAGGGATGGAGACCTAGTTGAACAGAGGCCAGCACGCAACCAGAATCCAAGCCTTCCTTGATTTCCCAGCATTCCTTTCTAAGATGTGCCAGCAATCAATCAAGCACCGCCTAGCTGGTAAACAAGGGGCAGGTTGGGGCTGAGGAATAAATAAGGAAATCCAGTCCAGGGACTCCAACCGAACAAAGGGCAGCTCCTTTACTATTACAGTCCTATCTGGGAAACAGGCTTGCCAAGCTCCAGGCAAGACCTGGAATTCTCCAGAAATTACAGCTGATCTCCAAATGGCAGAGATCAGTTCTCCTGGAGAAAATGGCTGCTTTGGAGGATAGACCCTATAGCACTATGTCCTGCTGAGGTCCCTCCTCTCCACTGAAGGACTTGCACACGAGACAAGTGAGTTTGAAGGAGAAAAACTCAAGTCTGCCCCTGGCAGTGAGCAGTTTATTTTTAAACATACACAGACTTACACGCCATGCCCTTAGGTTGCTGCGTCAGCGTTCAGTAGACAGGGTCAACATGGAATCAACATGAGAGGATAAGGAGGAGATGAGACAACTATCTCAGGAGCCTGCTGTTTGCAGTAGGGCTTATTGGCCAGCCAGCTTCAGGAGGACAATGCTCACTGTGTAGCAGGGAGGGGGGAGAAGCATGGACTTTGGCCTGGCTAGCATCCCAGTCTCAGATCTTCCCTACACTCCACAAGCCCCACCCTTTCTAAGGCTCCACATACATACACACACACACACACACCCCAATCTTCAGGAGTTTACCCACCAAAAGGTGGCAGCCCTGTTGTGAAAGGTTTTGACTTTGTGATATTTTAGTGGAGACTTTTCTTCCCTGAATCAGCTACATGGCACCTTCAGATGTTTGCAGCTGTTGTTCAAATTGATCTGAAGTTTCAAGTCTTCCTTTTCATCCCAATTATTCCAACTCCTAGGCCTTAAAAAAAATCTAAATACAACTGCCAGGATCCCTGCTGAGATAAAGTGCCCGCCTCCATACTGGAGAGCTATTAAATCATATTTATTTTCACCAAGTTTATACTAATGAAACCATACAGACAGCTTTTCACTCTCCTTACCCCTGAGATATTTCCAGAACCTCTGGAGAAAGTGATCTGATTTGTATGATAATATTATCTTGCAGGTTTTAGGGTTGTTATTTTTTTTCTTCCTGAGAGACATGACTTTGGGGCATTTCACACCTTGCCTTCTTGCTCTAAATTCAAACAAAAACATGCATATAAGGAGGGAGGACAATGTCTGAACAGAATCAGTGGCTGTGATAAAGACATGGCAAGTGTCAGTGTGGGACAGCAGCTACGACCAGGGCCGGCAGCATACCTTGAGGTGAGGCAGCTGTCACTGACTTCTTGCCCATGCCCCTGCACTGCCACCTGCCCGCACACCCTTCTCCCACCACTGCAGGACAATCCACCACCCAGGCTCCCTGCTAGGGATGGGCACGGACTGGCTGACAAACTAAACTTTGTTATGCATTTTGGCTGGTTGTGAAAAAAAAGAAGAAATTGGATTTATACCCTGCCCTTCACTGGGAGTCTCAGAGGGGCTTACAATCTTGTTTTCCTTCCCCTCCCCACAACAGACACGCTGTGAGGTAGGTGGGGCTGAGAGAGCTCTGTGAGAACTGCTCTTGAGAAAACAGCTCTGAGAGAACTTGTAACTGACCCAAGGTCACACCAGCAGCTGTATGTTGAGGAGTGGGGAACCAAACCCAGTTCTCCCAGATTAGAGTCCATGTTCCTAACCACTACACCAAACTGGCTCTCAGCCTCCATGAACTCAAGAACCTCCACAAACTTGCCTGCCAAAGAAAACCCATTTAGATGGCTTTGCCACCAGAGGTTCAGGTGCTTTTGATCTACACAGCTAAGCCACAAGGACAGCCTGCTCCCATGGCTCAGCTCTTTAGATTGGACTTTTTCACTATTCGAATGATAGAAGGGGAAAGTTATTGAAATTCCAATAAAGTGTCCCAGTTAGTGCAGGCTGCCCCTGCGACTCAGCTGTTTGGGCCTGAACCTGGCTCGGTTTGTATGCGAACTGACTGGGGCTCGTGGTTAGCCCACAAACTGAACCGAACTCCATTCTTGTGGTTCATGCCCCTCAGTACTCCCTGCCACATGCACCTCCCAGCACCATCAAAGAAGGATAGGTGGGTGCTGCAGAGTGGTGGCGTTTGTGGCTTCGACATAGGTGGCACTGCCCCATCACAGGCTGGCTGGTGCCTTTACAGAAAAGTCATGTAGGAGGGCGCACAGGCAGAAGGAACGCGGGCAGCTGGGTGGGAATGGAAAGGCCAGTAGGAACCAGGTGGTGGACAGAGAAGGGGGGCCCTGGACACTCACTATAAAACTGGGAACCAGCCCTCGCTACAGTGTCAGAATTAGGTTGGGAAGACTGGAGTTCAAGTCTCCATCAAAGATGACTTTATATGTCATGTGATGGCAAAGTTAGGTCTCCAACCAGAGACTCAGTAGAGAACTGTCACAAGTCCTTGTTTTGTTTTGTTTGAAGGGTGCACCAGGAGCATCATTCATATAATTTATTTATTTACCTTATTTATACCCCACGTTTCTCCTCAGTGGGGACCCAAAGAGGCTTATATCATTCTCTCCTCCATTTTATCCTCACAATGACCCTGCAAGGTAGGTGAGGCTGAGAGCATGTGACTGGCCCAAGGTCACCCAGCCAGCCTCCATGGTAGAGTGGGGATTCAAACCTGGGTCTCCTAGACCCTACACCGTGCTGGTTCTCGCATGTTACTTTCTTAGGTGAATATCTCAGGCGCGCGCACACACATACACATGCACACACACACACACACACACACACACCAACAGCAACAAAAACCCAGCATGAGAAGCAGCCCTGAGGCTGAAAGAAACTAACTGAAACTTTCAGGTTTTGTGGTTAATTTAAATATTTTTAAAAACCTACAGTGCAGCTTTATAGAGATGAATTTGCATTTTCTACTGTTCAGGTATACTAGAATTTTTCTTTAGCAATTATTCTGTAGTTTGGAATGTAAAATAAGATTCAATATGAATGGATTACTGTGTAGAAATATTACGAGAAATTGCCTTAATACTTCTTTACAAAATTTCTCCCTGAAATCCATTTCTGCTTTTCTTTTTTAAGAATTTGAAGTCGGTTTCCAATCAATTCCATTTTGATCAAAGAGAAGTGGGAAGAGAGGAGGGGCACGAAGGGAGGCTCAGCAAAGTTTCAGCATTCCAGTCCGTGGCGGCTCCTAACCTTCCTCTCCTCCTGGCGGTAGACAACAAGACAACTGCAAGGGCCAAAGTTACAAGAGGGCACATGGATTTCTCCTCAAAGAGAAATGGAAGAGAAATCCCTTTCTTAAAGAAGAAGAGAAATAGAGAGTAAAAGAAATCAATGGATATATTTAAAAAAAATAATTTTAGAAAAAAGAAATTCTCCTCCACATAAGAACTTTATTACCATGGAACTTTTAATGGAAATGACATAGAAAAGTAAGAAAAAACACCTCAGGGTGATTTTTAAAGGAATTGTAGGCATTTTCAGGGAAACTCTGGAGCATTAAGGGAATGCTGTGTGGTTCCAGCGTTCATTTGACCAAGCTTCAGAGAACTTCCTATTTTTGCTAAGGCTTTTTATTATATTCTCCAGTTTTCCCTCTTACGGTTTGAAGGCAAAAAAGACCACCCCCACCCCCACAAGCCTCAGTTAAATGCAAATTAATTAACTGAAATCCATGTTCCAGAGGCCATGTCTCTTTGAAAGCCAGTTGTCTGGGGGGCAGATCTTAGGGACGCTGTTATAAGGCTTAGTTCCATCCTAAATCATTTGGAAATAGGGCTTGGGACCCCTCTGGGCATTTCTTTGCTTTGTTTTTGTGTTGTTCTTGAGATACTGCGGGTATTCTTCTGAAAACAATGGCTTTCATTATAAGAACATAAGAGAAGCCAATGCTGGATCAGGCCAGTGGCCCATCCAGTCCAACACTCTGCGTCACACAGTGGCCAAAAACACCAGGTGCCCTCAGGAGGTCCACCAGTGGGGCCAGGACACTAGAAGCCCTCCCACTGTTGCCCCCCATAAGCACCAAGAATACAGTGCATCACTTGCCCCAGACTGAGAGTTCCTATCTATACTTGTGGCTAATAGCCACTGATGGACCTCTGCTCCATATGTTTATCTAATTCCCTCTTGAAGCTGTCCATGCTTGTAGCCGCCACCACCTCCTGCGGCAGTGAATTCCATGTGTTAATCACTCTTTGGGTGAAGGACTTCCTTTTATCCTACCTGTTCCTACCTGACTGCTCAGCAATTTCATGGAGTGCCCATGAGTTCTTGTATTGTGAGAAAGGGAGAAAAGGACTTCTTTCTCTACCTGCTCTGTCCCACACATAATCTTATAAACCTCGATCATGTTATAAACCTCAGCCGTCATTTCTCCAACTTATGCATGAGATCCAGTCCTTGCTGTGTGAGTTGGACATGTGAAGAAGAAGAGGGGAATTCCTGGTACATTTAAAAGAGCAGCTGGGTAATACATAAGTTACAGTGTGGAGAAGAATAGCGACAGCTTGACACAATTGGCATGATATCATTCAGAATGATCTTCCATTATGTCCTGCCCTCGGATACATTTATTAGTTTCAATTGACCCCAGAGGTCATAAAGGACTGATTTTGAAGCACAAATTGAAAGGAGATAACAGAATTCTGGGTTTTTAATATTGGAAACCCTCACACAGTTCAATTACTTGGCTCCATTAGCAACGCAAAGCCCATTCAAATCTGTTGCTTTAACTTAATAAAAATCTGTCTCTATGGTTGGCTTTGAGCTGCCCAAATCCATTCCTTCTCCTTCTGTTATTGTGGCATTTAATTCCTATCTCTTCTTGAGCCATATCTACTGGTCACTTGGATGATCCAGTGGCACTCAGTACCAAGGGCAGAGACTTTCCAATTTCCCCGGGGGGGGGGGGGGGGCTGGGGCTGGGCCAGAGACATCACAGTCCATTGTCTCTGGTGGAGGCTCAGCATCTCCTGGAAAAGTTCAGGGGGGGGGGGGCTCCAGCTCCCCAGCCCCCTGAAGTTGACACCTATGCTCAGTACCATCCACCATGGTATCTTCCTGTGTCACACAGCTTGGGTGGATGGATGAAGTACCATTTTGCAGTGGCTCTGGCTGAGGACAGACTGGCAAAATGAAGCACAAGGGAAGCGGGGCAAAAAGACCCAGGCCAAGTTGTCGTGGGGCTTTCTGTTCGCACTGCATAGACTGATGTGGGACCATACCGGGGAGGAGGTGGAATGGAGTGTTTGCACTGTGGGGCAGTCCCTGGTGCCACCATGGTGGTGCGTGGCTTTGGTCCATTTTGCCAACCTGCGCATGGGTGCATAGGGGCATAGGCACATGGGCGCAGCAGCTGGATCAGCGGGTTCACATTACCAGCGCCACTTGATGTGTGGCTTATTTGTGTCCACACTGCCAGGAAGCAGGATGAATGCGCACCCAGACAGCTTGACACTGGTTTCACCAGGTACCTTTTTAAAGCGGGATGAAAGCACTTCAGGACGGGGTGAGTGTGGCAATGCCAGGCAGCTGTGGCTGTGTGAACGGGTTCTCTTCGGCTGTTTTTACATCTGACTTTCCTGCTGGAATCATTCTAGTTCCAAAAAAACCTGCCCACACCTCTGTGCGGTGTGAAACCGTGCTGCTACTGAAATGTCCACATCTACTAATTGCCCTCCTGTGGTCAAGCTAGTATTCAACCGGCTTGATTCTGCTTTAAACAATTGCTGTTGATTAGTGCACTTAGACCCCCTGGAGTGAAATTTCACACCACTGTGAAATCAGCACAGGAAAAGACAGCAGTCAAACTACTTTAGAGGGGAGGTGTAAAATGACCCTTAATCAGCTTGCAAAGCGGGCCTATATCGAGCCAAACTGCCAGTCTGAACTCAGCCTATGATCCTTCCTGGAGGGCAAGTCCCAGAAGCTGGTGCTGAAAGACTGCTCTTGTACCCCAGAGCCATTGTTTTATGGAGTTCTGCAGGTTTCTGTCTTCTCCAGCATGGTGTTCAACAGCTATAGAAAATGACTGGCAAAGAGTAAGGGAGATTATAGTCCTAGAATGTCACCAGTGTTTTGTCTATGAAATGTGAAGCAACTCTAGTAGTTCTTCCAGAGGAAGAGCATTTGAAGAATGTCAAAGGAAGCCAGGAGACTTTTGGTGATTAGCAACAATTTTTAGAAGGGTTTTTTTTGCACATACTTAATGCGTGACATTTATCATTTTGTATTCATAAAGGCAGAAAAAAATGCAGGTCAGACTTCATGCGGGACAGTATGTTCATGCCTTTCAACATGAAGATTAAAAAATTATCCTTTGTACAAAATCTGATTGTGTCCCTGCTTATAATTTCTGAACATCTCTTTCATAGAAAAAGTTATTAATTTTTAACAGCCTTGCGCACACACATTCCCCCCCACTGGTATAGTACTTGGAGTCTACTTCACAGAAACATCACAATGTTATCGTGTTCTCCCTGCCCCATTACCTAGCAGTCTCAGACTGATAAATCCCCATAGCAGATGGAAAAGTACGGAGGCCGACAGATCATACTGATGATAGTCACGTCTCACAGTTAGAGTGAAATCTACAAAAGCAGATCTTAGTATTTAACCGGCATATGTTCATTCCGATGGCAACAGATAGTTTTAGAACACTGAGGCCATGCTGAGGTACAAGGCACTCCACTGCCATCACAAGCTCCCAATTTTTGCAGGATTTATCAAGTCTGATTACAGACATTATTCTGCTGATCTGCGACTGCTGTGGAAACACCTAATTTTAATAGGGCTCCTTTTAGGGATTATGTAATGAACATGATGAGACCATGGAGCTATGGGACCAATCAGATTTGGTTATGTGGGGTCATCAATGAGGAGACACAAAGCCACATGACTCTCACTCTGAAATCCCAGTCCAACTCATCTCATGGCGAATTCTACTCTGAAATGCATATTTGGATTAGGAATGCCACAAGCTTTGGAGCAAACCAGTCCGGCCAGCAAACTGACTATCTTGGACAGTCACAAGCTCTGTTGAGCCTGATGTCTGTTCAGTTCACTGCCATCCAACTCAAACAGCTGCCAAACAGTTTGGGAGCAGTGCAGAAAGCTACAGTGGTGGAATTTTGTTTCCATGCTTTTCAAGCTCTTTTGCTTGTGTAGTAAGTAACACTATGAGAAGACAAGACTCCCTGGAAAAGACAATAATGCTCAGAAAAGCTGAAGGTGGCAGGAAAGGAGGAAGACCCAACACAAGATGGAGAGACTCAATCAAGGAAGCCACAGCCCTTAGTTTGCAAGACCTGAGCAAGGCCATTAATGATGGGACATTTTGGAGGTCATTAATTCAGAGGGTCACCATGAGTTGAAACCAACTTGACAGCATGTAACACTCTCACAGTTGCCTTGCCTCCCATAAATATCCCAAAATGTACAGACACAAAATAGTGATAGATAACCCAGCTTTAAGTGAAGGCTTTCTGGAAAGAACAGAGTGTTTTTAACTATTGGTTTACAGATTTATACAGGTGGCCTCTGATCGGCATGCAGTGATGGCAGGTCTGTGGGGGAGGAGGGAAACTAGAAGTCTCATTGTACTGTGTGGCACATGAAACCCAACCAATTTCACTGTGCTGTGTTGTGCTCTTTGAATATGTGAAAAGTAACCCAACAAACAGGCTCAAATTGCTTGTGAACAGCTAGATCATTGGTGAAAAACTGGCAGCCACCTCACAACTGGTGAACAGATTGTGAATGAACCAGTAGGTGTTCAAACATCCCTTGCTTGGACAAACATAAGAATTAGCTTTCATATCCTCCAAGAGCAATACAGAATGGACAGACCACATCAGTACTTCACTGTACATTTGAATGTATATACAAATATGAATCCAGGCTGACTCTCCCTGTGTTGCCATATCATGGGTCATGCTGTGTTGGTTTGGCCTCTGGACTGCTGCACAGCAAAGCAGGAGGCTTTGGCATAGCTGCAACATGGGATACATTCCCCCTCTCTCACACACACATACCCTGGTGTGCTCATTCCAACAGCAGGAGGTGCAAACATGCTTATGGCATTTGCCCAGCAAGTTGTCTGAGGTCTAATTTAGAACAGGAGTCAAGGCAGTGTTGATAGTTTCAGAGGGTAGCTGTCATGCTCTGAAGTAGAACAGCAAGAGTCGAGTCCAGCAGCAGAGATGAACAAGAAATTCTGAGGGAGAAGCTTTCAAGAGCCAAAGCTCCTTTCATCAGATACAAGTCAGAATGAAGATCTCAAGAGTCCTTTTTTCCCAGCCAGGAGGGGGGGGGGGGCTGTTGCAAAGAAGGAACTCAGGATGCAGAGGTACAGTGGGCACTGCAGTCAGCTTGAGGAGGAAGAGGGGGATCCAACTCAGGTTCAGCCTTGTTGTTAGGCAGAATGAAGAATCCACCTTAGGCAGCAGATCCTGCCTGTCACTAAATTTGCAGGTATCTAATTAAACATTATATCGTTCCTGCTTCATGTGTACCATGTCCCCATGTTTATTGCACATATTAATTTACATAATGCCTTAATACATAATAAAAGAGAAACAGAAGGGCACTTATAACAGTTCATAAAAAGTAAGAGAGTATGTTTTCTCTCTGATTTTTTCCCCCTTAGATAGTGGACACCATTTTATTTATTTCTCAACTGCCTTTCCTCATAAAGCACTCTAGGTAGTTTACAGTAAAATTTAAAGTAGTAGGAGTTTATTTCAGCTCATATGACCAATGGTCTCAAGTACAACCACAACATACAACATACATATAAACAGTTGTAGTGGAAATGTGGAAGATTCTTTCAAGGAGTCTGGTGGTGCATCATGGGGTTGCCAGCTGTGAACTGGGAAATACCTGGAGATATCGGAAGTGGAGCCTGGGGTGGGCGGGTGTTAGGGAGGGGAGGGGCCTTACCAGGATATAATGCCATAGAGTCCACCTTCCAAAGCATCCATTTTCTCCAGGGGAACTGATCTTGGACATCTGGAGGTTAGTTGTAATAGCAGGAGATCTCCAGGTGCCACCTGGAGGTTGGCAAGCCTAGTGGGTCATATGTCTCCTCTAAGCCTTTCCCTGCTCAAATGCCATGAGTGATATGCCTTTAATAGGCACAGGAGACAGAGGCTGATTGGCCAATATTTGGATAGCCTGGGGTATATTATCCCTCCTGAAGTTAAAGATGGCTGATTAAGAATGCAGGTGCAAAACCTCCTGTGGTGTAGAAGCCTAAGAGAGAAGCCATGGGGCGGGGGGCGGGGGGCGGGGGGCGGGGGGGGGAGAGATGTTGACTTGCTTCAGGGAGGGGCTATCACCCATGAGGCTATCATAAGCGTTGGCCTTCTGTTACTTCTCTGCTGCTGTGCCTTCCATGAAGATAGATTCAGGTGGGTAGCCATGTTGGTCTGAAGCAACAGAACAAAATTTGAGTCCCGTGGCACCTTTAAGACCAACAAAGTTTTATTCAAGGTGTGAGCTTCCTGTGTGTGCACACAAAAGCTTATACCTATTCCTCAAATAAAACTTGGTTAATCTTATTCAGTTGTATGTTATTTCCCCCTTATGTTCATCTGCTGCCCCCTTGTTTTCCTTCAGGTTGATCCAATAAACAACAGGGTTAAGCAAACAAGACTCAAAATTATGTGCAAATGAAAAACAAAAACAAAGATTAATTTTAACCATCCCATTAATTACATTAAAATAATGATCAATAGACCACGTAATTGCTCTAATGTACAGAAGGCCCTTTACCAATATGGCAAATAAACCATTAAAGTAACCCAAATGGAACAATCACCATGTGACACATATTCAGTTGGACAAAGAATAAAATAGAACACTGAATGCATTTGGACTACTGCCTTCCTCAGTGGTGTGATAAATATTATCCAGCTAAAAGCTTCAGATGAATAAACATCAGATAATATCCATATACAAATGAATCCACAAATACCTCATATATCAGAAAATCTCCTGATATTGTAGACTTCTCATTGAGTTGGAAGTAAGGAGAACCCTTAAAGTCTACATTGATAATAAGGCTGCTTTGAAGTCCTTCCAGTGGATATGAGATGTGAGGCACGTAACCAGGTCAAACTGGATAGAATATCTGTATACGCATCAAACAATACTCAAAAAAGCTAGCGTTCTCTATTTCTGAGCAGAATTTCTCCAGTCTTGAATACTGGTTGATGCCTATACTGACATTATCCAGTCTGACCTGATTATCTGCTCTGTCTACTGAACATGAGGGAATTTTCCTATAAATATGAGTTACTTGTGAGTACCTTTGTATACTTTCTTGGTATTGCTTTTCTTCCATAAAGACAGCTTGCATCCAGACATTCAGGATTTATCTTTCTTTAGTTTTCTTTATTACCACATAGCACATGCCGCAGTGGTTCAGAAGTGGCAAATCATATTGTTTCTGTGAAAGGGAAAAAGATTCAGTCCTGCCGATTCCTTTACATTTCACACCATTCAACTCAAAGCAGATTCGAGTTCCTGAGATCATAAGACTTCAGAAAAAACTAGAACATGGTCCAGGACACAAAATCAGGATCTCCCACATCCAAAGAAGGTCCCTGGGCATCAAAGGAGAGATCTTTCTCCTGTGCCATCCCAGGAAAGAGCTATGGAGGCAAACTCTCTTGTCGAGACTTCTTCTGATCACCCTCAAAATACAACTAAGCTTGCTCTATCATGTACTTTTGAGACCTGAGATATTTAAGGAACTGGAATCAGCTGTAGGCATTCTATAGTTGTCACCACACCACACTTTCAGAGACAGCAGTGAACTCCCCCCATGCTGCCATGGCTGCTGCTTCTCCTTGCCTTCCCCCCTTTCTCCCCCACAGCACACCAATCAAGTTAATTAAATTACATTTAATTGAATTAGCCAGTGCCCCCCAAGGAATTTAAATGCCCCCCGACTTAGAAATTCCTGGCTACAGTCCTGAGGAAAGCTCCTGATGAAGGAAATTATGTTACTTCACCTTGAGGAAAGGGTATGTTCCTTTTGCTGGTTAATAATCCGTGTTCTGCTCTGAGGAATTCCATATTGGCTACTCTGAGCCATTTTGCCTCTGGATTGGATTTTTGTCAACTGTGAAGAGATACAGCTAGATGAGAGACCAACAAGAGTTTTGGGGTATATGGTTTCAACAGCCAAAGTTCCCTCTGGAAAGGAGATCTCTGAGTCATGGTGTGGATGGATTGCCATTCCGTGTGGCTGGATGTGGTGCCGCCTATGAAGATGGCATCAGAAGATAGCCATGTTGGTTTGAAGTAGGACAGCTGGGATCAAGTCCAGGAGCATCTCAGAGACCAACAAGATTTTGGGGCTTATGAGCTTTCAAGAGTCAGTATGCAACATGTATGAGCTGTTTACACACACACACACACACCCCTACCTCACATAGGTGATGCCTAGGTTTACTGACCCATATATTCCAAAGCAGAATATAAACCAGGGCAAAAAATGGGCAATTATTCATTTTCTTCCTTCCCAATTAATCACATTAATTAATAGCAGAATCACTGGCAGAGGCAGTGTCCCCTTTCATAAGGGCCTGAATTCTGGGGGCTCTGAATATGACAGTCTGAGGGCTCACAACACGCCATCTTGTTGGCAATGGGTTCCACACAATGTTAGGCTGTCACTGAATTTTGCTGAAAGAGAAATTTGAAGCAAATTGTGAAGTTAGGAGAAAAACTTGTGATCTTTTGGGGGAAACCAGAACAATTTCGATAAGACTGATGAATAATCTCAGGAGCCTTCACCTGCGTTACCATCTAAACTGACAGAAATAGCAACAACTCACTGAAAGAAAAGGATTTCACAGACATTAAATGTTAATCCACCCGGTCAAAATTACTTACATTGCATATGTGATATGTCTCTACCCCAAGCCAACTTCCAATGTATTTTGTGAGCAAAACATTTTGTGACTGAAAAACGGTGGTGATGGCAGATATCATTGTGTTTCATGGTATTAAAACATCCAGAGCTTGAAAACGGACTTTGACATGAGACAGGATGTTTTCTTTTGCATAGATTCAGTCCTCCCCCTTTTGCATACAGTTTTTTCACAAAGCTTTTAAAAAAAAACAACAACAAAACTTGTGACAACCAAAACTATGTTTGGAAGCAAAAATATTAGACAACTAAAATATTTGACAACAAAGCGTTCATGAATTTTAAAAGAAAGCATGTAAAATCATCTAAAATTAACTGTTTCTTTTTTTATTGTATATTGGAGTATTTTTTCATCCCCTTTACTCCAATAAGGGATAAAAAACTATCCCCACATAAAAATCCATAGCTCTATGGGGTTCTTTTGCAAACCAGATTCTTATTTGTTTAAAGAATCCGGCCCCACCCACTTCTGGCCCTTGTGGCTGCTGCAGGCGGGAGCCACCTTCGCCCCCTCAGAAGGAAGGAGCGTCAGCAAGTGTGGCAAAAGCTGTATCTGAGTAATGTGGCAAGGGGCAGAGCCAGAGGCTTTTTAAGGCTGCTTCGCCCCCCAGCCTCCTCAGTCTTCACCTCATGATCGGTTGAGCTGGAGCTGGTCATCTCCGCTCACTGTTCTAGCCCGGAGCCTGCAGAGTGACTACACGGTGGCACAGCAGCGGCGGCGGCAGCAGCCATGAGGCAGGATCGTAAGCAGGAGGAGCAGTGATCAGCATCGGCCTTTGGATCACAGTGGTTTGACTGTGGCCAGGGGTGGCTGGGGATGGTGGATATCATGGCCTGCTTTCTCACGGTGGTGAGGGTCTTCCTCCTCTTGCTCTGCTCCTTCCCACCCTCCCCTCCCCTTAGCAAATTGATTGGGCGGTGGGGTTGGTTTTGGGCCACTTGGGGACTTGCGGATCAGGGTTGCAAGTTTTCTAGGGGCTCAGAAGATCATGCTATGGGAATCGCAGCAGTTGGTTGGACCCCTCAACTTTGCTTGCAAGGTTGTTGCCCCAGGCCGTGCCTTCCTGCCTAGGCTTGGTGATGCTGTGGGAGGCCTGAGTCTCCTGAATCGCAGGGTCGGGATCTCCAGCAGCATGTGGGTCGGTCTGGAAGTGTGGCAGGAGGTTTTGCACTCCTTTAATGGAGTTTCTTTCTGGAGGGATGATTTGAAGCTGGGGTTTGGAGTGTACTTTCATGGACACTGGTATGTAGAAGAAGGGCCAGGCGAGCGGGTGGCAGCAAGGCTGAGCAGGGGCCTTACCTTCCTGGAGCTCTTTACCATTCTGGTTGCTGTTTGGGTGTGGGGGACTGATTTGGCTAACCCCACTGTCCCGTTTTGGTGTGATAAGCTGGTGGTTCTTCACGTCATCAATTCTCTCTCATCAAAATCCCCATAGGGCCTAGGTGATGGCACTGGTGCACGGCTTTACTCTGTGTTGCCTAAATCTCAGCATTATGCTTTTTTGCCAACCACGTGCCTGGGGTCAGCAGTGGGGTGACTGATTGTCTCTCCCACAAACAGATGGAGAGGTTTCATCAGTTGGCCCCAGAGGATGACATGCTGCTGGTGCGAATGTGCCCAGAGCTATGGCAGATTGGAGGGCTAAGGCGTTCAAAGCAATAGGACTTGCCATAGCCCCCAGCATGAAGAGGTCATACGAGTGGGCTGTGCATCAGTTTGAAGATTTTAGGCATAAGGGAGGGTACCGCAGGTCCTGGCCAGTCCCAGTGGAGCACTTGTTGCACTACTGTGTCGACTTGAGACTGGCAGCGGTCTGGCCGTGGGGTCCTTATGGGGCCAGCTTTCTGCTCTGGCTTTTGCCTGTCTGGCGGCGGGTCTTTGGGAGGACACCAGCAACTTCTGATTGCAGAAGGTGCTGGAGGGCTGGTTGCATGAATCCCACGTCAGGAAGGACAATAGGCAGCCCATTTCTCTTTCAGTTCTGTGGGGCCTCCGGATCACATGGGGGGAGGTATGTTTCTCCAGTTTTGAGGCCTGCCTCTTCCACACGACTGGTGGCATTTTGGGGTGTCTTTTGGATCAGCGAGCTGGTGGCTCGGTCCCAGAATGACACATCAGGTTGGGCCCTGTTGGCTCAGGGCGTGTGTTTGGCCAAGGCTAAGGCAGACATTACGGTTAGGCATTCCAGAATGCACCAGGGCCGCAAGGGGATGGTGATCGCACTTGGCCCCTGCTTGGAGTGGGAACTCTGCTTGGTGTCTGCACTCTGCCACTATGTGGAGTGGCAGGGAGGGGATGATGATCTGTTATTCCACCATCGTGATTCCAGCCCCTTGACTAAGCACCATTTTGGGGTGGTTACTGCCTGTGCCCTGAATAAGATTGGACTGTTGGGGGTCAAGTTCGGCACCCACTCTTTCAGGATGGTGGAGGCCATGGGCTCTCCTGTACATGACACCCAGTGGCTGGACAGGGGGCAGTCACCCACATTTAGGACCTACGGGCACCCCCTTATTGCTGCTTGAGTTGTGTTCTGTGGTTCACTGTCATTTCTTTTCAGGTTATATTGTCTGCTGAGAGGGGAGGAGAGTTCTCATCTGTCGGCACAGCTTTGTTTTTTGGGTGGCTCATTGGGCCTGAAGAGCGGCCATCAGCTAGCAGCTGGGACCCAGCGAGTGGGCTACGGTTGAGTGGCAGGGGTGCCAGAGCCTGCAGTGGCCAGGCCTCCTGCCTTTATTGTTCAAGGGGAACAGTGGGCCTCCGCCTCACATTTTGGTCATCCATGTGAGCGGTAATGACCTGGACCTGATTAAAGGAAGGCCCTTGTATTCCAGGCCCAGGCCGGGAGTTTGCCACAAGTTTGTTTGGCCCATGCTGCTTGAAATGTGTTAATAGTTAAATAAAGTGTCCCTTTAGTTAATCCAACCTCTCTGTCCGACTTTTTCTTATGATGGGGGGTGGGGGGAAGCAGGCTTAAAGCGGGAAAAGAGTTACAGTTAGCACCTGCAAAAGAGAAGCGGCTAGGACACTGTGAAAGGCAACATTTTCAAGGTTAGGGAGGCGCAGCAAGATAAGCCACTGCTGGTGAGAGTCGAGCTACATTCCATAGGTGGGGGTATGAGGGAATGACGTGGACGAAAGGGAAGTGCCACCTCCCGGCCGGGAATGACAGCCATAGCTGACATACAGCAGTGAGACATTTCTGCAGCATGCAGATGTAATAACAGCCTCCTGGATCAGACCAGCGGTTCATCTAGACTGGGATCTTGTTTTACAAAGTTGCCAACCAAATGCCATTGGAAGAGCTTCCAACAGGGAGCAGAGGTCAAAGCCCCACACAGTAGATGATACTCTTATTCAGTAGAACAAAGTTTGAGTCCAGTGGCACCTTTAAGACCAACAAAGTTTAATTCTGGGTATTCTGGGTACATGAAAGCTGATACTCAGAATTAAACTTTGTTGGTCTTCGAGGTGCCACTGGACTCAAACTTTGTTCTATTGCTTCAGACCGACATGACTACCCATCTGATTCTTATTCAGTGGTAGAAGAAGATTTGAGTCCAGTTGCATCTTATAGACGAACAAGATTTTTGCAGTGATTGCTTTTAAGAGTAAAAGCTCCCTTCATCAGGGTATCCTCTAAAACTTATGCAGTGGTATGTATCATATCAGAACAAACCACTTTGACTGTATATAAGCATCCCTGGCATTTATTTATTTATTTAAACCATTCCTGACCTGTTTTCCTGCTGTACTCAAAGTGGACTTAGGAACATCTTTAAATGCAAAACATCAAGACAGTGAGCGAAGCTCATTCACCACCACAAACAGCCAAGCGGGGATGTCAGCCAACCAGCTGCACATGCCCCATGACAGAGTCTTGTCACATGCTTGCAAAGGCTCTTTTGTACAACCCCCCTTTACTAACCTGCCTGTAATTGCTTCCTTTCCTGCTAAATGACTTTCTTGAATTCCACTGCTGGTTCTGAAAAGGTCTGCTATCCACCGAAGAGAAGCAGCTAGGATCACAGTATAAGCTTGAGAGCATTATTTCCTGGAGACATCATACAAAAGCCAGCTCTGTCAGGAATACAAAATCCTCATTTGTCCCTCTAAAATAAATCATGTATTTATATAATGCTAGTAAGTGTCATTCCTTTCCCTTGTGCCTTTTATCTGCAGATGTACAATGTCGATGCAATTCATTCCTCATATGCTATGGAAGTATCTGCTGCAGCAGCCATAAGACAACTTCATAAGGCAGAGTTTTGCACATGTGTGTTGTGTGATCAGGTTTGCCAGGTACCCCCAGAAAACTGGCAGGGGGTGGGGAGCAGGGGGGACTTCCTGGCAGCAAACTGAGGCCTGCGCCGCTCTTACCATAGAGTTTTTGCCCAAATGCCAGAGTGTCCATGCCTCCAGTGATATGACATATGCACTGGAAGTGCTGTGGCCGCATGGTGAGCGACAGGGGCCGGGGGCTCGGTTTGCTGTGGGTAAATCCTCCCCCCAGCCAGCCAACTGAATGGCATGGGGGGCAAATTAGAGGAATCCCCTGCCCCCTGCAGGCATCTGGGGACTCTAGGTATGATGAAGCTACAGAACAGACTTGATGGGGTTCAAGAGCAGGGCTTTTTTTCTAGGGGAATGCACCAGAATGGAGTTCCAGAACCTCTTCGACAAAATTCTTTAAAAAATATTTAAAAGTTTATGAGTTTTTAGTATACGGTATTCAGAAACTGCATTTCTTTCTTGAAAGTTCCGGCACCTCTTTTTCAAAAAGAGAGACAGAGGCAGAGAGATACAGAGAGAGAAAAGCCCTGTTTAAGAGCCCTGTAAAATAAGCATTAGGGCTGCCATACCTGCATCCTTTTAGCAGTTTAAGAATTGTTATTATTAATTATTCTACCCCACTGCTCTGTCTTCATAGGGCCACCAATGCAAATCAAAACAATTAAAATCTCATCTTAAAAGCCATTAAAACCAAGACTCAAAGGCATCATGAAAACCAGAGCTTAAAATAAGAATAAGAGAGAAAAAAGAACAGTTAAAATGTTGGTAAGGAAGGAGGGATCATTGCAGGAATGCCAAGTGAAATAAGTCTTTACCCACTAGTGAAAGATGGTAACAGAAGGGGGCAGGCAAACCTCCCTGGGGAGAAAGTGTGAGAGTTTTTGGTGCCACAACTGAGAAGGCCCTCTTCTGGGTTGCCAACCGCCTAATCTCCAAAGGCAGGGGCACCCAAAGGAGGAGCAGGCTGTCTTCAAACCCTGCCTGACACAGTCTCTGCCCCCAAATCTTCAACCCAGGGCTGGCACCTGTACTTGTGTATGTGCTGTTGTCATTTCAGATTACAAGCCAGGAGTTCACGTGCCAGAATTACTCATCCTTCCAAAACATAACATTAAATTTAATTTTTAATTTTTTTTAAATTTATTTTTGCATTTCTATCCCGCCTTTCCAGTGAACTGGCTCAAGGCGGCTCACAACATAAACATAAGCACCGAAGTGGTTTACAATTTAAAATCATAAATAAAAACATTATAAAATGACTAACATAGCCGTACTTTTTACTTTTTAAATCCCTGCATGTAGAAAATCCCTGCATGTAGAAAATGAATCCCTGCATGTAGAAAATCCCTGCATGTAGAAAATGAAAAGTCAGGGCCAAAGGCTCTAGCTTTCTATTCTTCCTGACATACTAGTGTCCCACATGCAGGGCATTTAAATGGAAGGAAATTCAGTAATGAGAGTCCCCATATTAGGGTTGCCAACTTGCAGATGGGGCCTAGAGATCTCCCACTACAACAATTGATCTCCAGACAACAGCGATCAGTTTCCCTGGAGAAAATGGCTGCTTTGGAGAGTGGACTCTATGGCATCATACCCTGCAGAGGTACCCCCTCCCCAAACCCCACACTCTCCAGGCTCCACCCCCCACCCCAAAAATCCAGACATTTCCTCATCCAGAGCTGGCAGCCCTACCACACATGCAGGCTGAAGTAGCACAGCCAAGTTGAATTCCTCAGGGCAAACTATTCCTTAGCATTCCAGCTTTGCCACTCCTCTGTGGCATGGGCACACCGGCGGGGGGGGGGGGGCACATCCTGACATCTCATAAGCCAATAAACCCCAACACGGAGCCTAGTAAAAATTTAATTGTCCAATGCCAGGTCAAGGGTCTGAAATGTTTCAGGGAGCTTGTGTGTGTGTGTGTGTGTGTGTGTGTGTGTGTGTGTGTGTGTGTGCACGTGCAATCCTCGCAGTGCCTCCTAGAGGGCCAGTTTGGTGTAGTGGTGTAGGGATTGCCTATTTGCCAGGGGTTTGGGGTGGTTTGAATCACAGGCAACTTTTAAGGGGTGTGGGATTTGGGGCTTGCTATTTTTTCTTTGGTTTTAGCTGGAGATGTTATAAATTATTACTGTAAACTACCTTGAACCAAGAGGAAAGGTGGGATATAAACATTTTGGTAAACAAACATAAATAAATCTTCTAACTGATCTTCAGCATAGGATTAGTGTCTCTTTGCCAAATCCTTGCATATTTTCAGGCTGCATTCATGATGCTTATATTGGTGTCCCCTTCCCCCATTCACTTTCTTCCACAGAAGGAAAGACAGAGATACTGAGAATTAAATATATATATATATATATATTCTAGAAAACAGCTGTCAAATACATCACTGTACAAAATAGCTTCCTCTTTAGATTCCAGGTTCCTCACTCTGACATTTAAGTCATTCCCCTCAAGACCCTGAGATGGAGAATAAAACCAGCAATTGGGGTCAAAAGTCTGAGAGCTGGCAGCCTGCCCCAAATTCCTATGAGTCTCTCTAACAGTAGTAACACCATTGTTTTCCTTCCTCCCCTTTCTTTTTTTAAAAGAAGAAAGTCAGAAAGAGAAAGAGAAAGAGAGAGACAAGTTGTGATGAAAGCCCAGGAGGTTCCTGTTCCTTTCACTGTTGTGGAAGCGAAAATGTCAGTGTTCTTTCTCACCCATAAGAACATCAGAAGAGCCAAGCTGGATCAGACCAGTGAGGGTCCATCCAGTTCAGCATCCCGTCTCACACAGCGGCCAACCAGTTCTTCCGGAGGTCCAACGGCAGAGAGGCACTTCTTAAGAACATCAGAAGAGCCCTGCTGGATCAGACCAGTGGCCCATCTAGTCCAGCATCCTGTCTCTCTCAGTGGCCAGCCAGTTCCTCTGGATAGCCAACAATAGGACATAAGAGGCTGAAGCCTTCATAAGAAGAGCCCTGCTGGATCAGACCAGTTGTCCATCTAGTCCAGCATCCCGTCTCACACACTGGCCAGTCAGTTCCTCTGCAGAGCCAACAACAGGGCAGAGAAGCTGAGGCCTTCAGAAGAACATCAGAAGAGCTCTGCTGAATCAGACCAATCCTCCATGAATCTATCTCATCCCCCTTTCAAGCTGTCTATTCCTGTGGCTATCACTACATCCTCTGGCAGTGAATTCCACATTTTAATCACTCTCTGCTGGTACTGTAAAGAAGTTATTTCCTTCTGTCCATCCTGAACCTACTACCCACTGGCTTGATTGGATCCCCTCGAGTTCTAGTATTTTGGGAGAGGGAGAAACATTTCTCTTTGTCAGCTCTCTCCACCCTGTCCATAATTTTATAAACCTCTAGTGTGCCCCCTTCCAGTCGTCTCTTGTCTAAATGGAAAAGTCCCAGAGACTCTCCAGCATTTCCTCTTAGGGAAGGTGCTCCAACCCCTTCAGTCAACTTGCTTGCCTCCCTCTGTACTTTTTCCAGCTCTGCAATGTCCTTTTCGTGATATGGTAAACAGAACTGTATGCACTATTCCAAATACTCATATCCCTCTCCCCTCTTTCACTTTATCCTCACAACAGCAACCCTGTGAGGTAGGATAGGCTGAGAGATTGCAACAAGGCCAAGGTTTACTGGCAGGTTTCCATGGACAGAGCCAGAATCCAGACTCAGTTGTCCCAGGTCCTAGGCCAGCACTCGAACCACTGCACCATGCAGACTTTCTCCATATGATCCATATTACCTACTTAAAGCTCCTCCTTGCAAAAATGGCACCATAGGTATTTCAAAAATCCTTTGCCATGAATCATAAACTATCTGCATACAGAGGATACATTCAGGTGGGCAGCCATGTTGGTCTGAAACAACGGAACAAAGTTGGAGTCCAGTGGCACCCTTAAGACCAATAAAGTTTTATTTGGGGTATAAGTTTTCCTGTGCATGCCCATGAAAGCCTATATCCAGAATAAAACTTTGTTGGTCTTAAAGGTGCAACTGGATTCAAACTTTGTTCAACACACAAAGGAGTTCTTGTACTGTTGGAGCTGTTTGCTCCTTTGCCAATTTAGTCATACCAGAATATTAATGAAGATTAGCATCTTTTGACAGTGGCTCGTTCGAAAATAATTGACATCGCAATTACTTCTGCCTCCCTTCCCTCATTTCCTTGTCTCTTTTCAGTGAAAGGAATTAACATCTGCTAGAGAAATATTCTATAGAGGAACATTTGACTCGAAATTTCTAGAGTTTCCATCACAAATAGAGATTTTTAATACTGGAGATTTTCTTACTTTTGCCCTTCTGTACGCTTGGAAAATGCAAAACAGATGTCCACTGTTAAGTAGGAAAAATCAAATGCATAATTATAGGATGGGGGAGACTTGTCTTGGCAGTAGCATGTGCAAAAAGGATCTAGGGGTCTTAGTAGACCAGACACTGAACATGAGTCAGAAGTGTGATGCCATAGTTAAAAAGACAAATGAAATTTTGGGCTGTATCAACAGAAATATAGTGTCTAGGTTACGCAAAGTGGTGGTATCACTTTACTCTGCTCTGGTTAGACCTCCCCTAGAATATTGTTTTCAGCTTTGAGCACCACAATTTAAGAAGGATATAGACAAGCTGGAACGTGTCCAGAGAAGGGCAATGAAGATGATGAGGGGTCTGGAGACCATCCTATGAGCATAGGCGTCAACTTCAGGGGGGCTGGGGAGCTGGAGCCCCCCCAAAAAACTTTTCCAGGAGGTGCTGAGCCTCCACTGGAGACAATGGACTATGATGTCTCTGGCCCAGCCCCAGCCCCCCCCCCCCCCAGGAAATTGGAAAGTCGACACCCTTGCCTATGAGGAAAGACTGAAGGAGCTCAATATGTTTAGCCTGGAGAGGAGATGACTGAGAGGTGATAGGATAACCATCTTCAAGTACTTGAAGGGCTGTCATATATATGGAGGATGGTGCAGAGTTGTTTTCTGTTGCTGCAGAATGTTGGACCAGGACCAACAGGTTGAAATTAAATCAGAAGAGTTTTCAGCTAAACATCAGGAAGAACTTCCTGACAGTTACAGCAGTTCCTCAGCGGAACAGGCTTCCTCAGGAGGTGGTGGGCTCTCCTTCTCTGGAAGTTTTCAAACTAAGGCTAGATGGCCATCTGACACCAATGCTGATTGTGTGGACTCAGGCAGATCAGGAGAGGGAGGGCAGGAAGGGTCGCCTCAGTGCTTAATTCTTGTAGCCCTTTCTTATATGACCAGGGAAATGCCGATTGCCAACTTGGGGTCAGGAAGCAATTTTTCTTCCAGCCAGTCTGGCCAGGGATCCTGGGGGGTTTTGTTTGTTTTGTTTGCCATCTTCTGGGCATGGAACAGGGGTCACTGGGGGTATGGGGGGAAGGTATTTGTGAATTTCCTGCATTGTGCAGGTGTCCAACTTGATTACCCTGGCAGTCCCTTCCAACTCTATGATTCTATGATTCTTTGAAGTATTTAGAGTCCTATCATCAGGCGAACTTTTAATTCCAGCATCCCACATTTATTTAACTTTTGTATTTTTACATGAATACTTTTAGAAAAATATCATAGTAGCTGAACAGTAACAGTTGCATCCAACTGGCCTCAATCCAAGAGAGTGTACAAGGTTCAGCTTGGGCCGTGTACACGTAACAAAAGAAAACGTAAGACCAGTGGCACCTTAAAGAATAACCGCATCGACTCCAGATACATTTGAGTCCAGTAGCACCTTAGAGACCAACTAGAGTCCGGGGATATAAACAGGGAGGGAGCGTTGCTTAACCAGGTGGGAAAATCCTGGAGCTCTGGAGGTAGACCACTGAGGAGGAGAGGGAGCTCAGTGGAGTATAAAATCATCGAATCCACCCTCTGAAGGAGCCATTTCCACCTGGGAAACTGAGATCTGTAGTCCGAAGACCTGATTAGGATCCCAAGTTAGAGCTGCCACATCCGGTTTGGGAAACACCTTGGCATATTTTTTTTTGGGGGGGGGAAGGGTAGAGCCTGAGGGGGACAGGGTTTGGGGAGGGGAAGGACCTCAAGAGAGGTATTGTCAGGACCCCAGTAAAGTTACTCTCAACAACTCTCTCCTTGGCAGTGATAAGTTTATTGAGGAGTATGCACGATCCAGAACATCACTTGTGTTAGAACTGAAGCACCTTGGCGGATACAGGCTTAATATAGGTAATTCGAACAAAAGCCCCTTCCTTCCCCAGGCACACGTCACTCACACACCACACCTAGCGTTGCCATCTCAACCAGGGAGGGAAAAATTATGGCTTGGTTATCTACTGCTCAAACTGGTATCAGAAGCTTCAAGGACACCTTTCTGTGGGAACAAGAAAGGAGGTGTGTTTGTGAAGAAAGTTATGGCTGCTAAAAGTGAAAGGTCTCACTCTCTCACTCATTCACTCATCCTCCTCCCCATAACCATGGCAACGCAAAGCAAGCAAAAGTGAGCAAGGTTTGACAGGTATAATGCCATAGAGTCTACCTTCTGACTGGCCATTTTCTCCAGGTGAACTGATCTCTGTCACCTGGAGATCAGTTGTAACCCCAGGAGATCTCCAGCCACCACCTGGAGGTTGGCAACCTTATCCTAAGTTGACCCACTGATGCCTGTTCTCTTGGAAAGGTCTTGGCTGAAGTGAGATTTGAGGCAGCAACTTCCTGTCTCTCAGGCTGAGCCGTCATTCTACTTTCTACGAGCTGCAATGCCAGGGGATGCCTCAAGCTCTTTGTACAGCCGAATCTGTAAAGTGCTTCCACCCACAGGATTTCTGCTCAGACCAGCGGGGGATTTGCCAGCCCAGACTTCTAAGTTCCAGGGCCCTAAAAACCTTCTAAAGGGTCTCCAGCACAAGCGGACAGTAGTCCTGCCAGACCGCGCAGGTTGAGGACGGAGTGATTAGCCTTTCATCTTATGCTCAAAAGAAAGAGGGCAAACCAGCTTCTGACAGATGCATGAAACACCTTCTTTAAAAAAAGGAATTACAACATACCCAATTTCCTTTTCTTTTGTACCTCTTAAAACAAAAACATTTACAAGATGTGAGATCCCTGGAAGGACTGCAGTGTGGAAATTCTCTCGCCCCACAGGTGCTTGCTTCTTCGAAAGGTTTAGGTGGTGGCCCCTTGATTGGTATTGCTCCCTCCCCGCTTTCAAAATGCATGCACACCCTGGGGGGGGGGGGGGGGTACATCCAGGTTATTTAACCAAACAGGTTTTGTTCCTTGCAAGTCTAATTAGAAATTAAGTGGGGGAGGGGACAAGCAGTCCAGACTTTGCAACAGTAATAATTAGAATGTGAAAATGTTTCCTGTGCCAAGAGAAACAGCAGAGATCTGCTTCCATTATGAGATGTATCCTAGGATTCAGGAGGGATGCCAGCCTCCAGGTGGGACCTGGGGATCCCCTGAAATCACAGCTCATCTCCAGACTGCAGAGATCAGTTCCCCTGGAGAAAATGGGGGCTTTGGACTTTATGGCATTGTACCCTGCTAAGGTCCCTCCCCTCCCTAAACCCTGCCCTCTTCAGGATCCACCCCATACATCTCCAGGGATGTCCCAACGGAGACCTATCAACCTTATCCATCTTGCCTGGCCTGCTCAGCAGCAGCCATCACTGTCCTCACCCTGCCCTGCCAGTCCTCTTGCTGCTGCAGAAGTCAGGCAGGGAGTTATCCAAGGGAAAGTGCTGCATGGATAGGGTAGCCAACCTCCAGGTGGCACCTGGAGATCTGCTGTTACAACCGAACTTCAGGCAACCAAGATCAGTTCCCCTGGAGAAAATGGCTGCTTTGGAAGGTGGGCTCTGAGGCATTACACCCCACTGAAGTCCCTGCCCCCTCCCCAAACCCTGCCCTGCTCAGGCTCCCCCCACCAAAAAAATCCCTCCAAGTATTTCCCAACCCAGAGCTGGCAACACTGGGCACTGAGCACCTGCCTGCTCTGCCAGGAGGCCTCACCCTGCCAGTCCTCTCGCTTGCCAGGGTCAGTTGGGGAAAGAGGGCTGTGGGGGGATCTCAAGAGGCTGGGGTCTTGTGGGCCCAGATGCAGAATCCTCCTGAGGGCCACAGGGTATGATGGGACTGAGCTAAAAATTGTCAGTTTGGGCTCTATCCTCATTGAGCCTGAGTTAATTCATTGATGCTGAGGCCAGTCCATATCATACTGGAGAGCAGGGTTAGGATGGCAGGGTTGCCAACTCCAGTATGGGAAGTCCCTGGAGATATGAAGGGGTGCCTGTGGAGGGAGGCATGTGTGGAGGGATTTCAGTGGACTCTGCCCTCTGGGCCTGCTCTTTCCAGCAGGCTACCTCTGTAGCCTGGAGATCAGTTGTAATTCCCAGGGAACTCCAGGCCCCACCTGGAGGCTGGCAACACTGGAGGAGCTCAGGAATTGTCTACTTTGCAATGTGTGATTGGACTTCCCAAGTGGTGCTGATGGCCTCTAGATAGAAATGCTTTTAAGGTCAATGTACCGAATGGATGCCATTTGCTGGGGATCAACACTGGAGGTAGAGCAACACCCTTCATGTCTTGCTCAACACATCCCCACAGGGTTGCCAGCTCTGGGCTGGGAAATACCTGGAGATTTTTTTGGGGGGTGGAGCCTCAGAAGGATGGGATTGGTAGAGGGGAGGGACCTCGGTGGGGTATAATGCCACAGAGTCCACCTTCCAAAGTGGCCATTTCCTCCAGGGGAACTGAGCTCTGTCACCCAGAGATCAGTTGTAATCCTAAGAGATCTCCATCCACCACCTGGATGTTGGCAACCTAGTTCCCTAGGAGCATCTTCATGACTACGGTTGGAAACAGGATGTGGGACCCAGGGAATCTTGGTCTCGTCTTGCAAGGAAATCGGAGGGTGGCAGAGCTGGTCTAGGGAAGCACTTGCAAGAAGCTGCTCGGCCTGATCAGCTGAAGAAATCTAGGAAGTTGTGTCATATTGTGCTCTGCTGTCACCTGACTTCCTCAACCAGCTCCCCCTGTTTGGTCCAGTGTCTTTGGCACAACTGTACTGCTAGATTCCTCCTTCCCTGTTTTCAGTGTGTCAAAGAGATCAGGGTCTTGGGCTTCCTGCTCTCTGGGAATCAAGCCTCCCCTGAAGACTCTTGTCTGTTGCCTTCTGAAGGCATGCTAGGCCATTGTAAGAGGAATCGGTGCCCCAGCACTTATCCTAAAATGGCCAGAAGTCATTTGCATTCCTTTCCAAACTCATCTGTAATTTGCAAGACAATGCTTTTTGACCCTTTCTCTCACCGAATGAGTTGTGGTCTCTCCACTGTGGCTCATCTCCCCTCCCCCTCCCCCAGCAATGAAATTCAGCAAAAAAGCCAGAGTTGTGTCTGCTCTGGGTCTGCTCTGATTCTGAAGCAGAACAAAACACAGAATTGGGTGCAGAATTGTAACTCATGTGGATATCAAAACCCACACACCCACACAACGGCCACTAAGATCTCCTTTCTCAAAGGCACCTTTTTATTATTTGGGAGGGTTAACCCTCCCCCCCTTTTAATTGTTTTAAATGTCTAGGTTTCAGATTTTTCTGCAAAACTGGGGTTTTTCTTGGGTTTGTAGAAAGACCTGCCTTGTCTGTTCATGGCTCCAGTCTCTGAATTTAAGTATCTACAGTTGAGAATGTTGAAAATTAGATATATAGTGATCTCTAGAGCCTAGAGCTGAGCACGTACTGATAGGGAAATCCACACAATCAGACCTCAGCAATGATACAGGGTTCTACAAGCTCTGGGGGGACTTAAAATGGGTTATGTCATTCTCCTCAACTCCATTTTACCCTCACAACAATAACCCTGTAAGGTAGGTTAGGCTAGTATCTGTGACAGAGTGGGGACTTGAACCTAGGTCTCTCAGAGCATAGTCTGACACTTTAACCATCACACCACACCAAGGCTGCGGTCACATGGGCAGTTTGTGGCGCTACAGTGGTGTTACCTGAGCGGAATAAATGGCCCCCTCCAGACAAGGGCATCTGTGGCATAGTTGTTGACAGTCCATGCTGTTCCGCAATGGAAGCGGAATAAACAGATACCGGGGAAAGTTCGGTATTAACGGGTTGTTCAGGGTTCCCTCTAGGTTTTCCAACGTCTGAACTCTCCTGCAGCAAAAAACCTCTGGAAGGGACGTCTGAACCTGCAGATCCATTTCTGCCACTGGGGTGTGTTTTTTAAGTTCTTGTCTATATGTGCATGATCGCACATGTGCACATGCACAGGAGTGCACACGCAAAAGCACATATGTGCGCACCTGCATTTTAGAAAATGACTGGGCAGCATGATCCGTGACTGAGTGTCAGCTAGGCTGCCATAAAGAAGGTGGGGGTAAGGAGGCTGGTGGCCATAAAGAAGGAGGGGGTGAGGAGGTTGACACTGGTATGCAACTTTCGATTCTCTTCTAGCGTTTATCTTTGTTCTGACAAAGCCCAACCTTGGAGATGCTCTTGGGTTTCTCTTGTAAGTTTCCCACTGGGAATTAGGCGGCTGTTATTTTCCACGCGAAGGCCATCTGATGACCCAAGTTTGAATCCTGTATAAAATCCCATTCCTGCTTTCCCTCTGTATTCTTAACACAAATAGTGTTTAGAGTGATGCAGTAGTTTGACCAATAAACTGATCCTGCTTAAGGAACGTTGTTGAGTGCTGATTACTGGGGACTCTGAGACTGAGCACTGCAGTAATGTGGATACTTGACCATGAGATGGCTGTGTGGGTAACCTGCAGCAGGGTTTGCAGTCTGGATGATATGCCCTGCAACACTTTAAACCGGTACAATCAGAGATGCCACCATACAATGCCAAGCTGCCAGTGTGACCACAACCTAAGTTATACAGCACTTTTTATGTGATCATTGCTTATTATCCCCATAGGGCAGATTGGGGGTTAGGTGTTACCTAGGCCAAGATGAGACTGACTGTAAAGTTCAAGGCCTATCTTTTTTGTCTGAAATGCCCTCCACTGCCACTCTCAGTTGCCTGATGATGACCCCATCCTCAGCAGCTTCTGGTTTGCGGCTCTCTATCAGCTGCACCTCGGGGAATGCTGTCTCTCTCTCCTCTCCCCCAGAGCATCTGCTCATATTAATTCAGGTCAAGGTATGGCTGCTCCAGCTCTGCCCTTCGAAGAAGCACACTTAAAAATGAGCATTCTAGACTCCAAAGTATTAAGATAAATAGCCTCAGCATTGCTGTTCCCTTTAATAGCAAAAGTTAATGTAACTGGCTTCTCACACACTTTCTGCATCTAAATTTCAAAGGGCAAATTACCCGTTCTTTTAAATCACCTATTTCCTTAAAAGTAAATATGGAATTATGTAGTTGACAGTGACCATTTGTCATGGTACAGATACTATTAGATAAGAAATCTATTGCGTAGGCATAGCGTTTCAGTAGCAATTCATCGAAGAGCAAATGCTTAATAGAACCTTTAATACACTTCAGTGTTTTCTTCTATTTCCTTCTTGTTTTTCTTCATGTTTTCTTCTTGACGTGGGTAATGTGACATCTCGACAAGGCAGCGGTGCATTATACAAGCTGTGATTGGAAAGATGGCGGGTTTTTTGTTTGTTGGGGCCTGCTCAGCCATTTATTCTTGACAAGGTCAGAAAACTCCTTTAATTCAACTCTGTGCTTGACTGGTGATAAAAGCTGACAAAATGAAAGCTTTGACCAAGAAAAAAAAAAACTCCACAACTTTGGTATGAAGTTTGACTACACCTACATCCAAGCTGTGGTGGTCTCATAACACTTCCTTAGGTCATTTGTACATTTTCAGCCAGCCCCCAAGCTGAATGCAATCCTCCAATGGGGCCTGAAGATCTCAGGCTTGCTGAACTCGAAGCATTCCATCCAGGGTTGTACTCACAGGGTGTTTATCCCATTCCGCACACCTTTGCTTCCTCCTCTCTCAGACTCTCCCTCCTGCCCCGCTATTCTTTCTATCTATCCTCCATGCATGTTACTTCTTCTCTCTTTCTGCCCCCTCGTTGTTCTCTTTTTCTGTCTCCCCACCTCATCACTCTTTCTCTCTCTTTCTGCCCCCTACCTCATCACTCTTTCCTTCTGCCCCCATCACTCCCCCACCCCACACAGCAGCAGTGATGGCAGTGCTCCCACCCACCCACCTGCTTCCTCTCCTCCACAGCGGCAGCTCTCTGGGAATCATAACAGATCTCCCAGCTACAGAGATCCATTCACCTCAGGGCTGCCGGCTCCAAGTTGGGAAATTCCTGGAGATTTAGGGGTGGAGCTTTGGGACAGTGAGGATTGGGGAGGCAAGCAGCCTCAGCAGGGTATAATGCTATAGACTCAACCCTTCAAAGCAGACATTTTATCTAGAGGAACTGATCTCTGTCACCTGATCATTCTGGGTGACCTCCATTGCTCACCTGGAAGCTGACAATGGTAGTTCAAGTGAAGGAAATGGCTGGTTTGGAGGGTGGAGTCTATGGCATTATAATGGTCTGAAGTTCCTCCTCTCCTCAAACCCCACCCTCTCCAGGCTCCACCTCTCAAATGTTCGGGAATTTCCCAACCTGGAGTAGGCAACCCTATTTCTTTCCCACTCAACAGCCAACCTACCTTTATCTGCCTCTCTGTCTTCAGCTTTCCGTCTCCACCCCCCTCCCCCACAGCCTCTACCTAGGAAAATCACAGCCTTTCTGCTTTCTCCACAGTAGGGACCAAAGCAGCTTACATTATTCTCTCCTCCTTTTTATTTGCACAACAACCCTGTGAGGTTGGTTAAGCTGAAAGTATGTGAGTGGTCCAATATCACCCAGTCAGCTTCCACTGCAAGATGGGGATATGAACCCGAGTCTTGCAGACCCTACTTTGAAGCTCTAACTGCTGCACCAAACTGGTTTTCATAGGGTGGCTGCTGTTGAACAGCAGCAAGCAGCCAGGCCTAGTTAAGTCATGCAAGTCAGGTGGTATCAAGTCACTCAAAGGGTGCTTCCAGGCCTAGGGTTGCCAACCTCCAGGTGGAACCTGGAGATACCCCAGAATTACAATTGAACTCTAGACAGCAGAGATCTGTCTCCCTGGAGAAAATGGCTGCTTTGGAGGCTAGACTCTGTGGCATTATATCCAAATGAGGCCTCTTCCTTCCTCAAACCCAGCCCTCCTTAGACTCCACCACAGACTCTCTAGGAATTTCTTAGTCTGGCACTGGCAACCCTTGTCAGACCTGGCCCTAAGGATCCATCTCTGAAAGGTCAAAATAGGCCTGGAAAGGGTCCAGCCCCCTTCCCCCGCCTTTTACTGACAGAACCAGTTAGAAGCCCCCCGCCCCGAGAATTAAAACTTTCAGTGGAGCCCACAGCAAAAGAGGTAGGGGTGAGAAGCTCAGACTATATAGCCATTCATACTGCAGGAGGAATCCTGCCCAGTTCTAGCTCCAATTCTGCTTTTGCTTCCGCCCCTCTCTGTCTGTCTCTGTCTCTGGCTATCAGGGCCTAGAGGAGATCCTGCAGTGGCCATTTCAAAAGGTATGGGGGGGGGGATTCAACCCTCCCCAAGTTTTTTTTTTAAAACTTTTTGGATTTTTCTACAGACCCATAGAGTTCCCTGAGTCTGTAGAAAAACCTGTTGGGGGAGAGTGTGCCCTCTGTTGGCAGAAATAAGTCTCTGCATGCAGAGGGGACTGTTGAGAATTAGATATATTGATAATTATAACAACAATAACAACAACAACAATAATAGTCGAGCACATCTGCAGTAACATTGCTCAAACTGACTATAAGGAACATCATGATAGAGTTGCAGCTATGTTGCACTGGAATCTTTGCAAAAAGTATGGCTTACCATCAGCCAGAAATTCATGGGAATACAAACCAGACAAGATCATGGAGAATGATGACTTCCGGCAAGACTTGCGAGCATGGCGGACGAGCTCCTCCGCATCTGCGGGGAGCGTGATCCGTACCCGGCGGGAAGAAGGGGCTCCGGACTGGTGCCGAGCCTCCAGAGACCCCAGTGAGGGGGCTCTGCCTGGGGTGGCCCGAAGGGGATCTCTCCCTACGGTGGCGACCGAGGGATAGAGATCCCTTTTCATCACCCCCATAGGTTCCCCCGCCGTGGGAGCCGTATGGCTGAAAGCGCAAATCCGAGAAGCAGCAGAGAGTGCGAAGCAATGAGGCTGGAACTGACAGTTACGCATGGAGAAAACATGAGTCTGAAGTAAGAAAAGCAGAACACAGCAGGAAGACGGCGGGAGGAGTGAAACCCACCCCCCCCTTTCCGGGACTAGCGTACTTACGAGACTCTTTACGTGGCGTTACTGCAGGAATAAAAGCCCATCCGCGTTGCTAGATAGCAGCATCGCTCACTTGGAGATATAAACTTTAGAAGGACATAAGTGCTGTTTGAAAATTTGCTCCTTTCGTACATCTTATCTATCTATAAACAAAGAGCGTAGTCTCAACAATGACGGGGAAACCGAAACCTTCCCCCAAACTAGGAAGTACAGCTCCGAGTTCAAAGGTTGATACCACGGAGATGAGTGCGGTGTTCTCCTCGTTATTGCGACCTCTAGTGGACCAAATGACAGCTCTCAACGTTAAAATGGACAAAATGCAGCTAGAACTAAAAGAGTCGAATAAATCCACAGAGAAGCTGCAGCGAGAACTTCTGGAGGTAAAAACTTCAGTAAAAAACCAAGACGTAAGACTACAAAAGGCAGAGAAGGAAAAGGCCTTCCACCACGATCAGCTTTTGAAATTACAAATGGATAGATCGAATTTTTTCCTAAGACTTCAGAATGTGCCAGAAAATACAGGAGAAGACCTTAAAAATTTGCTAAGTGAAGCACTTGAACCAGTGACAGGCATGAAAGCAGCGGATATAAAAAGCGATATGGATATGGTTTACAGAACCTATCCAGATTATACTAAAAAGAAAAGCCTGCCTGGTGAAATTATGATAAGGTTCTCCAAAAAATCTACAAGAGACGTGGTGCTTAGGACCACAAACAAAGCAGCTCTGAAGATCCTGGGAGAAGAAGTAAAAGTGATGAAGGATATCCCATTTGAAATAAGGAAAAGAAGGAAAGCCTATGGAAAATTGACATCTTGGCTCCAGTCTGAGTCTATCATCTATCGTTGGAATACTCCAGAAGGACTATGCTTCAGCATCAAAGATAAGAAGTATAAGATTGACTCTGTTCAACAAGCGAAAAAATTTCTGGAAAAAAGCAAAGAGCAGAAAACTGGGAGAGACTCAGATGGTTCACTGGCCTCGCAAGAAAGCATGTATGGATTTGATAGCTCAAAGAGTGAAGAAGAAGTGTCAGACTCGGAAAAAGGAGCTGCAGCTCCAAAAATAGTTGAGACTGTTAAGACAAGAAGAGGACGAAAGAAGAAATAGTGATTAAACTGTTTTATTAAGCATTGCACTTATGTATTATAAATGGTTTAATTAACTGTATTTCTCTAGGTGGGCATGCCTGCCAAATAGTTTTGATATTTTTTATAGTAGCAGTAACAACTAATTGAAATTTATCCAAGGTTCTAAATGCTTCATAATTATATTATGTAATAAGGTAGTATTAAGCAAATGATAAAGTACTCTCTGTATAAGGTATATGTAGTTTAGATTGTAGCGTTATAGTTGTAGTTATAGAGAAAAATCAATAAAAAATTTATTAAAAAAAAAAAAAAGATCATGGAGAATGATGAACCAAAGATTCTTTGGGACTTCTAAGTACATAACTTAGCATAACACCCCTGATATCACAATTGTAGACTGTAGGGGGAAAAATGAGAAATAGAGTTTGGATCACTGACACTGCAATCTCAGGAGACAACAGCACAGAAAAGAAAGAAAAGGAGTAGATCACAAAATACCAGGACCTACAAATAGAGTGCCTCTGGTAGAAGAAGGGGACCATTGTGTAAAAGCCGCATCTAAAATGTAAAGGACAACATGGTGTAGTGGTTAAGAGTGGCGGACCCTAATCTGGAGAATCAGGTTTAATTGCCCACTCCTCCACATGAAGCCAGCTGGGGGACCTTGGGTCAGTCACAGTTCTCTCAGAGCTCTCTCAGCCCTACCTACCTCACCGATTGTCTGTTGTGGGGAGAGGAAGGGAAGGCAATTGTAAGCCAGTCTGAAACTCCTTCAGGTAGTGAAAAGTGGAGTATAAAACCCAACTCCTCCTCCTTTAACAACAACAACACTTACATGGGCAATATTTGAAAAGTATGCCTAGAAGTCTCAAGAAACAACTGGACATTCTGGGCACTGAGCAAATAACACTAGGTCAGCTGTCGTCGTTTGGTACAGAAAGAATCCTGCAAAAATATATCTGCAGTTCCCAAGAACTTGGCTGAATCTCGAACTGCAGAACACCACAGACCAGTCAAATACCTGACTGTGATGATTCATAATAACAAGCCTCCCTCCAGTAAGGCAAATTGGTGTTGGCGGGACTGAGGTGAATTTGTAGCACTGATTTTTAATTTTAAGTATTTCATACCCATTGCTTCTCAGGAATAGACCAGGGAACAATTTCAAAATACAGGGAAAATCCAGCAATCGATAACGATCTAAAAAATAAAAGTAGACTTTAAAATAAAAAGCAGAAATATTGACACTTCCACTAGTCTCTGTCACAGAGAAACACCTGATGGCGGGCGATAACTACCGAGTGTCCTTGATAGAAATTAAGAAGTGCTTTGACAAATTGACTCTCCAGCCACAATGCCCCTGGATACATTGTTTTATGTGACACAAAGCAGCGAGTCAGAGAATTAAAAGCCCCATTGTCCATTATTGCCCCCCCTCCCCACACACAAACCAGGTTAGTTTCTACACCAGCACATCGTACAGGCTGGGAACAGGTGTGGCGCAGGTGGAGCTTGAAAAGCCAGCAGTTTCCTCATGTGAAAATGGGGGGTGGGTGGGGGTGGGTGGGGGTGGGGGGTTATTTTGCCAATCTGGCTGCTCCATGCACACAGATACGCCATGTGGAGTGGCAAAACTGGCAAAGCCATTCACCCCCAATGTGGCTTTCATATGTGAAAACTGCTGCCGGGGGGGGGGGGCAGGGCTGCCCAGTAGGAACGACTTACTGGCGGGGGGGGAGTTGTTCTCCCCCTGGGAACTCTTCTGGCGCGTGCGCTTTGCGTGCGTGCCACGGTGATGTGGTGACGTCACCCGGAGGTGACGTCATCACGTTGGGGGCGTTGCCAGGACAACGCTCTGGCAATCGCCCCAAAAAGGGGTGATTGCCAGAGCGTTGCCCTGGCAACGCCCCCAATGTGATGACGTCACCTCCGGGTGACGTCATTACACGGGGGAAGTCGTCCTCACCGGACGACTTCTGGGGCGGGGTTCCCCCTGCCGGCCGAATGCCGGCCGGCGGACCGGGAACCCCTATAGCGGGGGATCCCCCGCCCCCCGGGCTGACTTGGCAGCCCTAGGGGGGAGGCAGGAGCCCTTCCTCTGTTGGTGGCTGGAGATCTCCTGAGCTTACAACTGATGTCCAGGTGATGGAGATTAGTTCCCCTGGAGAAAATGGCTGCTTTGGAAGGTGGGCTCTATGGCACTATGCCCCACTGAAGTCCCTCCTCTCCCCAAACTCTGCCCTCCTCTGGCTCCACCCCCCAAATCTCTAGGAGTCTTGCAACCCAGATCTGGCAGCCCTACTTCCTCTCCTCACAGTGCTATCCTGATCCCATTTGGACTTCCCTGTTTTGTTTTGTTTTTAGAAGCAGTTCCCCACAAATGCTATGCAGGTGCAGGGAGCATGGGCAAACGAGTACAAACAAGCGATGATGCATATCACGTAGTTTGCCTCCCAGGTTCAGACTTCACCGGTTGCCTGAGGGTTACAGGGTTTTATATGGTCCTGGGTTCCTTTTAGGAAACCAAGACATAAAATCCCTCATCACATCTCACGCATCACATGGCTCAGAAGGATGACCTGGACCAATCTACCCTGGATCCGGCTTTTGGATTTAATTTTGTTTTCTACTTTTCCCTCTATATTTGCAGAGGCTGCAATGGCTGTGGCATTATTTCTGTTACTGCTCTGATGATAAATTTTGCAACGGGCAGCCGTAGAAACCGTGACAAGTGTTTATATGGAATTGCATTTACGCTAGCAGTATTTATTTCCCCCAAGGTCAAACAGCTCCTTAGATTGTGGACTGAGCTCGCCTAGTGATGAAAAGCTGGTGTAGACTTTGATGGGAAAAGTCCCCCCCACACACACACACACATCAGAAGATGAACAGTTCCCTGTTACTTCTAGCAGTGATGCATAATATATGGCGAGGACAATACCCCCAGAAAAAAAGGAGGACTCTGCACTCTACTATTTCAAGGAGACTGAAATGTAGTGTGTCCTTAGAGGTATTGCTGTATGGTTTATTTTAGAGATGTGCTAGACGGGGGCGGCGGGGGGGAATCCACTGGGTAACCCGCTTCGTAGAGGTGTTCAATCAACTCTGTGTTCCCAGGAATGCAGGATACAGTCCCTGCCCTGTGAATTTACTTCTCACTGCTGGGCTTTTCTTTCAGCAGAGTGTATATCACAACAACCCATCCCAGCAGCATCCTTTCATATTAAATTATATTTTACACTCTCAGAGCTGCTGTTAATTGGCTGTTTTCCAGCTCTTTAAAGTCCGAGACATAACAAATGCATTTTCATTTCATACAAAGGAGGCGTCACTAGAAACATCCTCTGATGCCTTAGGTTAATGGCGGTGAATTGGAATTAAAAGGATAGTGGCATTCTATTCAAAGGCACATTTTGCTATTCAAATCTTTCTATATTATATTTCAAATCTGGGGTGACCACCGTGCCACGTAAAATGCACTCCCTCAGGCGTAGTCTGCATGAACCACCACTCAGTGCAGGGACCCTGGCCATTAGCTGAAGCGGCACTGGGGTGAATGTGCCCCACAGTCCCACCCACCTGCCCAGAAACCAGCCGCCCTCGGTTGGGACTAGGGCTCCCAAGTCTGCCCGGGGGGCAGGAGATCCCCCGCTACAGGGGTCCCCAATCCACCATCCCAGATTCGGCCGGTGGGGGGAACCCCACTTCCAAAGTCATCCAGTCAGGACGACTGCCCCAGCATGATGATGTCACCGGAAGTGACACCATCACGCTGGGCACGTTGACGGGGGGACGCTCTAGCAATCGCCCCAAAAACTCTATGGTACCATAGAGTTTTTTGGCGATTGCCAGAGCGTCACCCCGGCAATGTGCCCAATGTGATGATGTCACTTCTGGTGACATCACCGCGGCACATTTATTTTGTGTGCACACCTGGGAACTCCCAGAACGAAGAGGACTCCTCCCCGCCGGTAGAAGGTGAGTACTTGGCAACCCTAGTTGGGATACTGAGCCTGAGGGAAGAGCTAGCCGAAAGAGGTGGCTGGAAGACTGGAAGATGAGGACGGAGCTCAGGCTGGCGAGTGGGGAGGGGACGAGGACCAGTGCAACATCCAAGGGGGGGACAGGACAAGGCTGGGCGGCCTGGGCTGCCACAGCCTCAAACAGAGCTGGATGGAGGGGGAGGCCGGGCGGCCTGGGCTGCCGCGACTGCGCGTGGAGTGGGGGGGGAGGGGGGAGGCCAAGTGGCCGGGGTGGAGGTGGAAGAGGCCAGGTGGCCGCGGCGGCCATGCCCTCAAAGAGGGGCCAGGTACAGTGGGCACGAGACCTCCGGTGGCTGTGGGGTGGGACGACAGTCGGGATGGGGAAAGAGATGAGGGGAGCTGCACCTTGCAGGCCTGGCTAGAGCCCGCAGTATTTATTGTCACAATGGGCCTTGCTCCTAGTGTGTGTGTATATATAGTTCTTGATCAGTTGGAGGATATTTTCAGACTTTCTCACTTGGATTTAAAAAATCCTGCATATCGGATTGGTTGGAAACAAAGATCATTCTAATGGTGTTGATATAGCATAAGAGGAAAGGTAGTCACGAGATGCAAGATTGTTATGACCTGCACACATTTTGCGCTTTTCTCAACTGCATTTTAAATGATGCCTGTTTAGACTGACACAAACATTACTTTGTTTCACAAGCGCCAAATGGGCATAGTGACTGACAAGGGCCATGCTAAACAGGGCGAGTCTCTCCTAAACCCCTTGACCCCAACTTTGAGTAGGACGGCACTGCAAGAGCCTGAGATGAAAAGGCACAAGTTTGTGGCCCCATTTCCATATTTTCCCCATTCCTGCCACCATGGAGATGATAATCCTGCCCCGCCTTCAGAACAAAATCATTGACCTGTAGATCAGACCATGGAAGGCAGTCTGGAGCTGTGATCATTTGGATAAAGTTGAACAGAAGGAAGATCAACCAAGGCGATATGAAGGTGTTGTCAAGTCCAGCTACTTTGGGGGGGGGGGGGTTGCACTCTCTCAAATCATCAGATCAGCAGCTGAGAGATAGTTTTAGATTCTTGCGGTAGGCAGGGTCTCATCCAGGTCTCATCTGTGACACATTGTGCATTTAACCACTGTCAGTCCTGTGTTCCAGATACATTAGAAAAGCAAGATATGGCTATTCTAGGCTATGATCAGATCCAGACTTGGGGTGATTCTGCATCTAGCATTCGCTCCACATTTTTTCAACTGGGAAGAAAAACTGCAGCTCAAAACCACATTCAAATACCCCAGGCCAACTCCGTACTGACTTCACAGGCACCCCTGAACAGCCATAAAATGGCCATTAATCTATGCAGAAGGTACCATAAAATCCGATGATCAAAGGAAGTGACAGCAGCATGCAATGCAGAGGGGAATTTCTGTTCCAATCTGGGTTTGCTAAAACAACGGAGGGAAAAGCCAATGCAGAATCAGCCTTGCTTTACCTGGGCCTGTTTTAAGAGACTGCTTGGAAACCTTAATGAATGCAGCAGTGAGAACACCTGAATAGTTAAGTGGCCACTACACTGGCTTCCAATTTGTTTCTGAGCAAAACTACTTATCTTTAAAGTGGTAAACCAGGGTATTTTTACTATGACCCTTGATTGATTGATTAAAAATCTACACATTTAGTTATGGAGACATCTATAGTAGGCAGGGGTCCGTTGGAGCAGGAGCGCAGCTCCGGGAGTGAAGAGCCCAGGGGGCGGGCACATGACCAAGCCCCGCCCCCTCCTCGGCTTCCCCGAGCAGTGCAGAGGCGCAGCGCCCCGGGGAAAGCCCTGCTAGGGTCTTTATTGATTTTAATGTTTTGTTTTAATATTGATCATTTTATCATTGTTCCTTTTATGACTGTGTGCTGCTTTTCCAGAGACTTGCTCAAGGTGGCATATAAATGTTCTAAGTATACCATTTTTTATCTGGGCACATGGCACATAAGTACTGGAGAAATTTCACCAACCCTTCGGCAGCTTCCACCCCATCAGTTTGGTGTAGTGGTCAGGAGTTGGACTCTAATCTGGGAGAACCGGGTTTGATTCCCCACTCCTCCACATGCAGCTGCTGGTGTGATCTTGGGCCAGTCACAAGTTCTCTCAGAGCTGTTCTCTCATGAGCAGTTCTCAAAGGACCTCTCTCAGCCCCACCTACCTCAGAGGGTGTCTTGTTGTGGGGAGGGGAAGGGGAAGAGATGGGTGGTGCACATGTCCTGGGTATCTCAAGTCTACTTGAAACCTGGTGGTTTCAAGGGAGCAGGAAGAGAATGAGGGTGTGTTCTTTACGCTTATTTTTATTGCACAAGGTATTGGATGGGGAAGGGAATGGAGGAAGAGCAGGTCAGTTTCACTCACCTGTGGAGTGGAGCCTGAGGAGTGGGTGTTGCCTTCTGACACACTTTTGGTATGTTAGGGGGTGTGGTATATGCAAATGAGTTATGCTAATGAGCTCCTGCACCTCTTTTTCTACGAAATGACCCCTGATAGTAGGAGCACTACCTCCTCAGGGTCCCTACTGGGCAATGGTAGGAAAAAGCTCATGCTACCAGTTCAATAGGTCCCTGCTGTCACCCTCTTCCAGTATGACATGGCGAGTGACTTGTGGGCTCCAGAAGACTATAACCTGGTCTGAAGCAGAGGGGCCAACTGCTCCCATCTGGTGAAAACTCTGGGTTAAAACTATGTTGGCCCACCCTGCTGGAGAAGGAAGGTAAAGAGATGATCCAGTGGATTGGGTTTAATCCACTTGTTTTCTGCAGGGGGCTTCCTGGGAAATTAACTGGGGATCAATATAGATGTGAGCCATTCTCAAATGTTGAATGCTCTTCATTCTATGTTTGTACGAAAATAAAATGAATGAAGGCCTCCTTCTCATCAGTAGGGTTGCCAGCTCCAGGCTAGGAAATTCTTGGAGATCGGGGGGGGGGGGGCGGGCATGGTTTGGGAGGGAAAGGGCCTCAGCAGGGGTAGTGCCACAGCGTCCACCCTCCAAAGCAGCCATTTTCTCCAAGGGGACTCATCTTTGGTTCTGGGAGGTCTCCAGGACCAACCTGGAAGTTGGTAATCTTACTCATCGGGCACTTTCCATCTGCCCATGCCCTTTTTCATCCATCCCAGCTAAAGCATAAAATGAAAGAGGTGCTTGGGGGCAAGTCTTCCTGAAGCCCACATCCTCAACCCTAGAAGCCTTAATTTCTGATTCATGGATGTGGATAGGGTTGCCAGCTCCATACTGGGAAATACCTGGACATTTGGGGGGTGGAACCTGAGGAGGGTGGGGTTTAGGGAGTGGCTTCAGTGGGGTATTATGACATAGAGCTCACCTTCCAAACCGGCCATTTCCCCCAGGTGAACTGATATCTGTCACCTGGAGATCAGTTGCAATAGCAGGAAATCTCCAGCCACCACCTGGAGGTTGGCAACCCTAAAGCTTTGGTCATTCACAGCATTTGTCTGGGACTGTTCACTTTCACATGCAACTGTTTCCATTCACAACGTGTCTGGCTTTTACAGATGTCATTTGAGAATGAAAGCACCGACTTAGCTTTCTAGATGTGACTGTGTGTAAATTGGCCCTTCACTAATATCAAGAGCTCTGCAATCCTTACCTCTTTCATTACTCACCTGAGTTGGCAGACAAATCAATACCATTTTGTTCAGTTTTGTTCTGTTCTAAGCTTCATGGAGAGAAAACAGCTGAAACTTGCTTGAAATTAGCCATAATCTAAATAAAGGCCATGGGACAAAGCATCTGTAATGAATTTCTGAATGGTGTTGAAATCAGGAATCTCTTGGAGTTGACATAGTGTTCTCTTTCACTGATAACTTCCCTTACGATCTATATACTAATAGCCAAGTGCCCCCTGTGCATGTGGATATCTAAATCTGCACATCGGGGGCACTTGGGGGGCAGATTTTTCTGCACACTTGGGGGACTCCTCAGGTGTGCAGAAAAATCTTAAAAGTTTAAAAAACTATACAGGGGATATTTAAATCCCCCCAAAAGTAAAAGAGTATTCCCTGCACTCTGGGACCAGTACCTGGCAGCCGTTGTCGGGGAGGGGAGAAGGCTTGGTGGACTGGTGGATGGGAGCTGCTTGGGCCTCGCTGCCGGTGCCAGGGGAGAGAGGATTGGTGGGCCCGGCGGCTAGGAGCCACTTGGGCCTTGGTGCCGAGGGTGGGAGGATTGGCGGGCCAGGTAGCCAGGAGCCGCTCGGGCCTCGGTGCTGGTGCTGGTGCTGGGAGGGACTTACCTGTGGCCACTTCCTCCTCAGCATGAGGTCCTCCTGCTTCTGCAGGGCAAGAGCCATGGGGAATACTCCCCCCCCCCCCACGAGTATTGCGGGTCCCTCTTCTTATCATCTTTAATTGCCAATGCTATTCTTTAAAAGAAATGCATTATGTCATCAATATACAGGAACATATCCAGTGAAGCAAGACATTCAAAGACTTCCCTCAACCACTTTAACATTCATAATCTGACCCTTTATCATTGTAACTAGATTTTACTAGATATTTTAACTAAGGATGTGCAAACATCCTTCAGTTCAGCTCACAGCCTGCTTTTCAGTCATTCATCTTCCATGGTGCATGGGGCTTTCTTTCATTTGCTTCATTTCTTGGATAATATTTCCTTACCTGTTTGGGGAGCATAGATGAGTATGCTTTAATCAAACGGGTTTTTGAGAGAGCCCTTTGACAGGTAAGTATTTCTCCGAGGGAGTGAACTGTTTATGCACTACTTAACATGAAACATTTTCTCTGCAGTTTGGCCCGATATAGGCCTGCTTTGCAAGTGGATTAAGAGAGCCCATTCACACAGCCACAGCTGCCTGGCGTTGCCGTGCCACACTCACCCCGTCCTGAAGCGCTTTCATCCCACTTTTAAAAGGTACCTGGTGAAATCGGTGTCAAGCCATCTAAGTGCGCATTCATCCTGCTTCCTGGCAGTGTGGATGCAAATAACCTGCACATCAAGCGCCGCCGGTAATGTGAACCCGCTAATCCGGTTGCTACGCCCATGCGCCTATGCGCCTACATGCAGATTGGCAAAACAGACCAAAGCTGTGTGCCACTGCAGCAGTGCCACCAGGGGCCACCCCACAGTGCGAACGCTCCATTCCGCCTCCCCCCCGGTATGGTCCCACTTCAGTCTATGCAGTGCGAGCGGAAAGCCCCGCAACAACTCGGCCCAGGTCTTTTTGCCCCACTTCCCTTGCGCTTCATTCTGCCAGTCTGTCCTCAGCCTCTGACTGACCCATTAGCCTTAAAATCTGAATAGACTCATGATGCACAGAGGCAGAAAATCAGATTCAGAGGGCTTTTGGATTTATTTATAAGCTTTCTGGAGATCTTTTAGCTGCCTTCTGTGGAACACAAGATATTGGGATACATGGATCCTTGCCCAAGCCGGCTCTTTGCATATTTGTGAGATGTTATTTTACAGCAAAGTTTGGCCTTTCTTGTATAATATTTCCTTACCAGTTTGGGGAGCATAGATGGGTATGCTTTAATCAAACGGGCTTTTGAGATAGCCCTTTGACAGGTAAGTATTTCTCAGAGGGAGTTGGCTGCTTATGCACTACTTAAAATGAAACATTTTCCCTGAAAGGATGAAAAAAAAATGTTGTTTTGGATTATGAATCAGCCCTTGAAGTATAATAAGGTTGCTAAGGGCTCTTAGGGGAGTTCTTCTGAGAATTTATATTTTCCAGTCATTCCCAAATCAACATGCATTAGGAGTGGATTAAGCACATGTTCTTTTGCAGATAAAACACTAAGCGTCCGATTCTCCACTTGCCCTTCTGGAGAAAAGCAATCGTTTTTTCCTCATACAGACACTATCTGCATGAGCCAGGGACTTTCCCCTCAGAGCATATTCTGGGATGCTGGGGAGTTCACTGCAAGCTCGGTCATGAAATTATTCCTAACGCTTCACATTGCAAGAGTTGGGGGGGGGGGGTGAGAGTGAGAGAGAGAGGCAGTAGATAAATAGTAAATAATTAAAGCTATAAAAGAGAGAACTTTTTTTAGAAGAAGATATTTATGGGGCAAGCTAAAAAGCAATTACTGAAGTCTTTTCCTGATAAGAAAGAAAACCTGCATCTCTGCCACCAAGAACATAACGTCTTCCCATGTTCAAGGTAAAGAGAAGAACTCTGACATCCATAGTTCAGTGGTGAAGCACGAGCTTGGAAAGCCCCATGTTTCCATTCCCAGCACCTCCAGTTTTTTTAAAAAGGGATCTTCAGTAGACTTGCCAGTCTCCAGGTGGTGGCTGGAGATCTCCTGGGATTACAACTGATCAGTGACAGAGATGGGTTCCCCTGGAGGAAATGGCCGCTTTGGAAAGTGGACTCTATGGCATTGTACCCCACTGAAGTCCCTCCCCTCCCCCAAACCCTGCCTTTTTCAGGCTCCACACCCCAAATCTCAACCCAGAGCTGGCAGCCCTGATCATGGACAAATTATTGGATAAAACAGCTTCAGGTGCTTCCATGAAACTTGTGTCTTTTCCTCCCACAAAGGCATTCTACGCTGGGGCAAGTCCATCAGACACTCACAGCAACTATGTTAGCTAAAATGCCTTTGTGGGGGAATTATGGGGAATTAGGATATTAAGAAGCAGTTGGCATAACTATAGGATCAGAACTTTATATACAGGAGTCCCACTTAGTCCAGTAGCCCAGAAATAAACACAGATACCAATTCTTAAAGAAATGGTTTCTTTACTGAATAGTTTACACACAAACAATACTTCAAACACACACACACTTACACAAACCTAAGAAATACAGATTTGAAAAGGTACAGCAACATTCGCATGAGCAGGATTTCATTGGTGGGTGATACATACCTGTCCTGATGTGGCAAAGGGATCCTGCTGCAGAAAAAGGGGTAAGGGAGACTATAAGGGAAGGGATCGTGTTCTGGCCTGCAGAGCACATGGAGAGACTCTGGACCGTACTAGATCGAGAGTCTGTGAGGTAGGGCAGGGTCAGATAGGAGATGCAAGAGAGAGAGAGAGAGAGCACATGGCATGCGCCCTCCCTTTATACCCTAAAAAGTGGCTGGGTGGGCTTGGCCTGGTCAGTCACATGGTCCCCAGGAAGTCTAGCAAAAAACCAGTTCTGGACGGTTGGGAGATGACCGGGAGAAGGGATTAACAGTTGGGCAATTGGCTTAATGTTTCTAGACAGTGAGACTTTTTAGAGAGGAGGGACAAAGACATAGCAGGAGGAAAGGGAGTCATTTCAGGTGCTTGGCCAGCCATTAACATTAATGGTCTGATGCTTGGCAGCTGGGCTGTCTTGATTGGCTCAGGAGGGTGGGTCAGCCAGTTAATCCAGTCACGACCAAGTTCCTTTGTTTCAACTGAAACTGCATACATGCTGTTTCGGGGTAGTGTTGCTAGAAAGAGGTGGGGGGAAATGCCTGCATGATGAAGATGCTGCTCATAATGGTGTTTAAACAGGAAAGTTCTTGTTGTCTTTACAGAGCATGGCTTCTCTATTACTCTGGCTGCTGGTTTCACATGGCTGCGGGTTGCAGGGAGGCTGGCATGCTGTCTACCTGAATTCGCAGTCATCTTAGGGAGGCAGGGATGGATGGCATCGGGTCTTCCATGGGTCCACATCTGGTTCAACATGTGTCAGTCTAAGGTTTCTCTCATCTGGGCTCATATCTCCTTGTCCAGTACATTGGCTCTGTTCCACTGTCACCAATTAGTCCATTTTCCCTGGCACACTCTCTGCACATTCCAGATATAGTGTTATATTACAAGTCCATACTTTATAAGAGGCTTGCAATGCAACAACTAGACCTCAGTCCCACAGCATTATTTCATTTCTCTCCATTTTGTTGGTGTGTCAGGGTGTACTCCAGTATATGTTTTTGTTTTTTAGATTACAGGTGCCCCTGATAAGAAGTAATCAGTTCCTCCTTCATATTTCTCCTTAAACATTGCTTTAAATCAAAGGTGTTTTTGAAAGACTTGGGCTGATAGTATGTGATTTATTTATTTGTTTACTTTTGGTATTTCACAAAAGTAAGGTTTCAGTACAACAGAAAAATGTGTGTCCAGTTCTCCCGCCCCCATACAATAATCACTCTTATGACCAAGGGTGCAGTGCCACAGACGGCTTTTCCGCATTCTCATTTTCCTTCTTGTAAATTCCTGTTTCTTTGGGATTTTTCTTCCTGTTCTGCATGTATCTTTCACATTACACCGGTTTATGTCTAGCATAAAAGCCTGCTGTTTAAATCTTCAGGGAGACATGCCGGATATACAGTGATGTAATATTGGATTGACCACTAGAGGGAGAACAACACGCAGAACAGACATACACATCCCCCCATCCCCCCAAAAAACCAGGAACCTACAAGTGAGGGAAATGAGAATGTGGAAAAGCCTAGACAGGAGAGCATGCTTAATTTGCACTAGACTCTGTATTGTGTATAGAATAAGTTCCTGTATTAGAGGTGTGTAGCAAAAGTTATTCATATTCTTTTGGGGGTCTCCTTTGTTCTTTAATTATGGTGTTTATTTTCTCTATTATACCTATAACCACCTGTTGTTGTCTTCATTCTACTCTTTATCTTTTAGCATTCATTCCAACGAGAAATACATTTCTGGCTCTAACTGTTTATTTTCTATCCAATTAGAATGAAGTTTTCAGTAATTGTATCCCTCACCCAGGAGACCCTGCCAGCTCAAATTCAAGCAAAGAGAAAAAACATCCCTGTTGTATGGGCAATTAAATACACAAAGCTTTTGTAATTCTCACTGGCCCCGCCCCCGGTCCTTTTAGCCCTCACATTAAAAAAATGAGAAATAAGTATTTCTTGCTGCTCAAGATTTGTGAATCAATGAGATTCTAAGGGTACAAAAGGAAATGAAAGTTCTCACTCCTCCACCACCCTGTTTTCCACCATCCAACTGAGATGGAATCTGTAGGGGCTGAATGCTTCATCTGAAAGACCTTCCCTGCAAAATTTCTGACTGATGTGACAAAAGGACCCAATTTTCTTAGACAATGACATTTCTCAGTTGCTGAGATCACAGGCAGAGGTTAGGCAAAGACTCAGGAAAAGGAACCAGCAGCCAGGGGCATGGTTGGTCCAAGGAACAAAAGCCAGAAGAACAAAAGCCAAGACTATCCACGTCATAAACAAAGAGCCAAGGTTGCAAGGAAGTCCACAGGTCAGATACCAGAAGATAAGATCAACATAAATGGATAACATTTACACCATTATACTACTGTGAACTGGGATCGGTTTGTTTCCTGTTCTATTCCTAGTGTCAAATTCCCAAATTCTTCCCAAATATTCCCAAATGACTAGTGCCAATTATTTTATCAAAGGAAACTGATGAATAGATTATAGGATATGAATAGGGCTGCCAAGTCCAACTTGGGAAATATCTGGGGACTTTGGGGGTGGAGCCAGGAGACTTTGGGGGTGGAGCCAGGAGACTTTGGGGGTGGAGCCAGGAGAAAGGAAGTGACATCATTTTGTGATGTCACATCCTGTGATGTTGCTTCCACATGCTGACACATGAACTCATGAAGTTTCCTAATACTGAATCAGGCCATTGGTCCATCAAGGTCAGTATTGACTACTCAGACTGGTAGTGGCTCTCCAGGGTCTCAAGCTGAGATCTTTAATGTCACCTATTACCTGATCCTTTTTTAGCTGAAGAGGCTGATACCTCCTGCATGTCAAGCAGATGCTCTATCACTGAGCAACGGCCCTACTGAATCCTTCCTCATCTCGGCAGAATATGAAGCCCTAAGTGCTACACAAGTGCTAAATATGATTTTCATATCATAAGAACAGGAGAGAAGCCACAGTGGATCGGCCCATCCAGTACAACACTCTGTGTCACAACAGTGGCCAAAAATACCAGGTGCCCTCAGGAGTTCCAGCAGCGGGGCCAGAACTCCAGAAGCCCTCCCACTGTTGCCCCCCAAGCACCAAGAATGCAGAGCATCACTGCCCCAGACAAAGGGCTCCATTTAGACCTTGTGGCTATAATAGCCACTGATAGACCTCTGCTGGATGGGGACAGAGAGAGAGACAGACAGACAGACAGACAGACAGCTTTTTCACTTACTCTTGCCCAATTCCCAGGCTTTATTTCTGGCCCTTGTTTCACCCAGCTGTTGTCCATGTAAGTCCCATAACTTCTCCCCCCCCCCCCCCCCCAGCATAGGCTTTTTGGTGGCTAAAGAGGACCTTTGTCCTCCCCTTTTTGCCAGCAGAAAAGCTAGTTGGATCCATCCCTAACTTAAAATACCGGTTACTTGATGTACAAATGCTTTTAAAAATGCAGATTTTTACTGCCGGAGGGGGGGGGGGGGGGGACATGGTTGAAAGAAACAGAAAATTGGCATAAAAATGAGGAATCCCAACTTTTATTTGCAGAAGGGAAATGAGGATTGGGGGGACCCAAACAGCCACAACAAGACATTTTAAACAATCCCACTCCCAGACCTTCTACAGGCAACCTCTCCTTGTGATGTTTACCTCTTTGGAAGTGACAGTTTATTCCTTTGACAAAACCACAGTGGACAGACAGACAGCAAAAAGAAAGAGGGGGAGGGGGAGAGACAGAGAAGGAAAAGAGCTCGCAGACCCCAGCACCTTAAGCAGCTTACTCCAGCAGCAACCTTGCACGGAAGCAACTTACTCCAGCAGCAACCTTGCACAGTCCCTCCTTAATCTCTGGGCGGGGCTGTCTTGCTCGATCAGCTCTTAAAGGGGAAATTTCCCTTTTAAGAAGTTCAAGAGGCCAGCAGGGCAGGCTCCGAGGTTCCCCTGCTGGCAGCCATTTTGTCCCCCCGGTGGCCAATTTTGGAAAAGCGGGGGAAAGCTTTAAAAATCGGTGTTTCCCCCGCTCTACAGGGGGACTTGGCAGCCCTAGATATGAAGAAGAAGGGGGGGGGGGTACGTCAAGGCAAAACAAAGACAAAGAGACTAAAGGGGCAGGACAGTGTAAGCTGCACTGGGTCCCCACTGGGGAGAGGGTGGAATATAAAGAATGTAAATAAACATAGTAAATAATTTCTTTTCAATTTTGATTTTAATGATTTATTTTTTAGCGATTACTTTGTTCATTTGCATATTGTACCATGCCACTTTTATTCTGTTTCTTTGTGCTCTCAGCTTTTTTTGGTTTACCCTATGTTTTGTAGTTGGAGATGTCCCCCTATTTTTTTTTTTGTGGTGTTCCCACTCCATATGCCTCCAAGACGAAAACATCATAATCGGAGCTCACCTTTAGTGCTGCCAGGGCAGCCGGGCCACCGCTGGCCACTCGCACTGTGCTGCTTCAGGCCACCCCCAGCTCTGCCTCCACCACACAAGGTGGAGGTTCATGAACCAAGCCATGAAGCCAAATTCATCACGGGTTTTACCCTGCTTGTGATTTGCAAACTGAAGTTCACGACGGGTCTACCTTCACAAACTTCCATGAACTTATAAAGCAGGTCATGGTAGTTTGTGGTGGTTTGTGCATAGAGTTGTTCCTAGCAAAAGCCAACCCCCCCCCAAAAAAACAGATGAGCCATGGAGAGCAGCCTGCTTTCTGCAGTCCCTTTGAGGTGTATGAGGACTGCACAAGACAGCTCTAAACAGCTGAGCAGCAGGGAGCGGGCACTCCCGCTGCTCAGCTGCTTTTCAGGCTTTCTGTAAACCCCATTTAAAGGGACTGTGGTACCTTTCATTGGGGTTTGCAAGGCCTCAAACTAGGGCTGCCAAGTCAGCTAAACCCGCTAAAGGGGTTCCCGATCTGCCGGCCAGCATTTGGCCGGCGGGGGGAACCCCACCCCAGAAGTCATCCGGCGAGGACGACGTAATGACATCACTGGAAGTGACGTCGGCACGTTGGGGGCGTTGCCAGGGCAACACTCTGGCAATCGCCCCAAAACTCAACATGCCGACGTCACTTCTGGTGATGCCGCCGGGCGTGCGCGCTTTGTGCGCGCACCAGAAGAAACTCCCGGGCACAGGAGGACTCCCCCCCGCCGGTGAGTCCATAAGACTTGGCAACCCTACCTCAAACCACAAACCAGTTCGGTTCGCAAATGATCCTCCTGGTTGCATTCAATTCATGGTTCAGCCACAAACTACAAAACAGCATGAATTATATTTCTCTGGTTTGTGCCCATCCCTGTTCCTGTCACTATGAGCTTCTCAGCCCTCCCCTTCCGTGGTTGCTCAGTGGCACCTGCCTTTTACCACATGTCAGTCCACCTCCCTGGCTGCCAGTGGTTTTTTCTGTATCATATTTCTTTTGCGCCCCATTGTGCTTATTTTGTTTCCTTTTGCTCCTAGTAGGACCATATTTTCCCATATAACTGGATGCAGTGGTAAGTTTGATTGATGTCTTATAGCCTTCTGTGATGGTTTTCTTGGGATATGGGGACAATCCAGGCTCCTAGCAAACAGCATACAGTGGTTTATCTGCTTGATATACATTAACAACAACAAAAATCTATACCTCTCATAATTTTACGAACTTCTATCACATCTCCCTTTAGCTGTTTTCCCAAAACTAAAAATCCCAGAAAGTGTTATTCTTTCCTCCTAAACTAGTCATATTCAGGCTGAGGACAGACTGCCAATGTGGGCCACTATGCCTCTGCTTTAAAAGCGGAGGAAGAGGGGCTGTGCACATTGCTGCAGCTGTCCCCCATCGGCAGTGCGGACTCACCCGTCCGCGAGGTGCCATTGTGCTGCTTCAGCCAGAGACCCCTTGAAACAGGTCTCCGGCCGTCTGGGAGTGCATCACTGCCACTTCCTGCTGGTGTGGACGGGTCTACAGCGCGCAGGAAGCAGTGGCGGAGGTGTGGACATGCTGTTCCGGCGGCTGCGGCTATGCAAACAGCTGCACCTCACCGGACCAGCCAGAAGCTGCGCGCCGCAGCAGAGGAGCCTCCAGAGGATGGCCAGTGGTGTGGACGCGCCGCTCCTCCTCCTCTCTGGTAGGGTCCTGCAACACTGCAACCAGTGCGAACGGGACGCCCCGCACCCGTTTCCCCGTGCGGCTTCCGCCCCCGCAGCTGTCCCAGGGTGAATTCCCAGTCTGTCCTCAGCCTCATAGTTCCCATCTGAATTGCTCTTCAGGTCTCAGTATTCTAGACTACCTGGTTTTGTCTGAGGACACAGATGGTTCTTTGGCCAAGCCACCCAAGCGACTTCTTGGAGTGCCAGTGAAGACTGGGCCAATGCACCAAGGGATGCCAGGTTTTCCACATAGCAGGAGATTCCCTTGGCGATTGTCTATTGCCCACCAGCACCTCAAAGGCCAGCAGGAAATGCAGGGGGGAAATGGGGTGGGCAGACCAGCAGTGTTCCTTCGTGTAACTTCATTTCCAGTGAAAATGGGACATGATGTCATGACATCAGGGGCATTCTGCTAGGATTTGCTCCAAACTCTGTTGTTTGACCATTGTGTTTTGGCCAGTCTTACAGGGTTGTCCCTCGGCGTCATGATGTCACTTCCAGTATTTGCAGAAGTGATGTCAAGCACTGGCATGGCACTGGAACATCTGTCTGTGCTCCCAAATCTTCCCAAGGGGCTGCCAAGCCAAAGACTAGATGTACCACAGGAATTCATTTCTTCACTCCCAGCTATTATTGCTACAGAAGGTGACAGGGACTTAGTTTTCGATAATATCCAAGTTAAACAAGAAAGAAGACAGAGCAGAGTGCAGGCCACAGTGGTCCATCAGACAACAGCGAGATGCAATCTGCAGCCCTAAAGGAGCTTATCATTGTGATTTATCACAGTACATGATACAATGAGAATGTGTGTATGGTGCAGACCCTCCTGGAAGATTTGCAAAGCATCTCTGTGTACTTTCCCTCCTTCTTCACCATGCCCAAGGTTGCAGTCCATTGTGCCCCCGAGAACTCAGTGGTGAGTCATTCAGGGGTCATTTGGGGCCAGAGCGAGGCGGAGCAGTGCTCCACCAGCCCAGGAGAGGGCACTAGGGCAGCCACGGGCTGAATCGCCTTTGAAATTATGCAGCATCTTAAAAAGTGGCTGGAGGGGAGGGGTTTGAGGGAGAGGCTCCAAACTTACAGGGTAGCTGCTGGAGCCTCTCCCTCAAATACCCTCCAAGTTTCAAGAAGATTGGACTGGGGGTCCAATTCTACAGGCTCCAAAACAGGTTGCCCCCATTCCCTCCATTGTTCTCTATGGTAGGAAAAAAGTAACATTTTTGGATAAAAGGACTCAAGGATCTCCATTCCGACAAGTATCTGATGAAGGGAGCTTTGACTCTCGGAAGCCCCCCCCCATCTTGTTGGCTCTCAGGTGTCACTGGCCTTGAAATCCAGCTGCTCTCCTACCGTCCAATGTGGCTACCCTCTGAAACAAAGAATTGGCTGTTTATGCAGATTGATACGGTCCAAAGGAACCATCTTGAGAGTATCAACAACAACCAGCAGGAAGTGTGCATTCCTATTTATTTCTAGACCACTGTTAGACAACTGCTTCTGATTTCAATCCAGTCATAGGGCAATAATTCATGCCCATGCCGAAGCAATGCCATCCGGATGTGGTGACAGAAAAGATATACTGGAATGTAATTCGGTGAAAATAGGTTGAAAAGAACAAAAGAAAAGGAAGCAAATAACAACATCAACAACCTGAAATGAAGGGGGGGGGGGAATCCACTCCAAAAATATTTCCTTCTCCAGGTTCTGCAGTTGCCTCAATGCAAAATGAATGATTTTGTGTTTTATTTACAGATGCAGATAAATCTCCAATATTAATTAGGTTTGTGTGAGTCTGTGTTATTTGTGTTACTCTATACTTTATCCTTTGACAGTTACAGTATATTTATGCAGATCGTTCCCATTTTGGGATACATTTAATCAAGGAGAAATGGCAAGTCTGTTCCTAGCATATTCTGTGGACAATTTATCTGCTTATCCGCTGCTGTGGATGGTGAACACAGGGTTGGCTCCTTGGGCTGGTATCCAAAGGTCTCGCTCGAGACAGGTCATCTGCAAGAGACTCACAGGAGGACCTGGCAGGGAGCAGAATACTTTTGGCCGAGGGTCCCCCTCAGACCCCAGATGGAGGTCAAACAGCAGCAGCAGCAGCAGCACTTGGATTTTTTTCTTCTCTGCTTCAGCTCAACTTAAAGTTTCCAGCACCAGCCTGGGGAATTCCTAGAGATTTGGCAGCAGAGCCTGTGGAGGGGGAAATTCGTGGAGGGTTTTCACCAAGAGTCTCTGGCATGTCATGGAACAGAGGTCCCCAGTTATTCCCAGCCTGTGGGCACCTTTGGAATGCTGCTGGAGGCTGGTGGGCGCAACTCCAAAATGGCTGCCTCAGGAGGTGGAGCCAGCCCCAAATGTCAAGTCTCTGTATCGTTCCAATTTTAGTATATGTGCTGCCGAAGCGAGCACGCCCCAAATGTCAAGTATGCATCTCTCTAATAGCAACCACTTTAGGCAGCAGCTCTGCTTGGCAGGATGTCTTTTTAAAATGAACATATGGTTTAAAAAAATATGTTTCATGCTTACGCAAAGCTTTCCTTCAGTCAGGGGTCATTTCGAGCAGGAACGCACAGGAACGCCATTCTGGGAGTAAGAAGCCCAGGAGCGGGCACATGTGGTGATGCGCTGTGGAAAAAAGCAAAAGCCTGCTAACTTGGTCTGGATTTTCACACTTGTGGTGGGGGAGCTTCCCTGCAAGAGCAAAGGAAGCCTAAAGTGTCTTTAGTCCAAGTGTATAGCTGGCTCGCCAGCTCTGAGCTGGGAAATACCTGGAGATTTTTGGGGTGGAGCCTGAGCGGTGGGTGTTGCCTTCTGACACTCTTCTGGTGATGTCAGGATTGTGGCATATGTAAATAAGTTAGCTAATGAGTTATGCTAATGAACTCCTGCACCTCTTTTTTTAGGAAATGATCCCGGCCTTCAGTCATGTCGTGCTGTGGTAGCAGCTGTTGCCCGAGCAATGTTTTTAAAACCTGCATAGCCAACGAGATCTTCATGGGCCAGTCAGAAGCTCTGCTGGGCAGGAGCCCCAAATGGGCCCACCCACTTTCTAAGAACACTTGTGGGGGGGGGGGCAGGAAATGTGTCAGCGGGCACCGCGGCACCCATAGGCACCATGTTGGGGACCCCTGTCCTAGCAGAAGCAAAGCAGAACAAAAGCCTTGTAGCACCTGAAAGGGTTTGTGTGTGTGTGTGTGTGTGTGTGTGTATGGCTCAATCCGCATTTGCTCCACTGTCTTACCAAACCCCTACTGGAACAGAAATTCCCCTCTGTATTGCATGTCACTTTCACTTCGTTTGATCTCTTGGTTTTATGGTGGCTGTCTGCATAGATTTACGGCCATTTTATGGCCATTCAGGGGTGACCTTGCAGTCAGTACAGCACTGGCCTGGGGTATCTGAATGTGGTTTTTCTGTTCCAGTGTGGGTTTGGTAAAATAACAGAGCAAATGCTAGATGCAGATTGGGCCAATGTGGCATAAGCTTTCATGGATTGGAACTGATTCCGCCAGACCCATAAAGGGTTGTGCTTATTTCGCAGATATATTAGTTCACATGGACCCTTTTGTGTAAAATGTATACATCTGAATTTTGCACTGCATGTCTTAATCTGACCTCCAATAGCACTCATATTCCATGGCCTTTTGGCCACCTTTTCTCTTTCTCAGTCAGGTATCAGCTCCCTTATTGGGTTGCCAGGTCCCTCCAGGAAACAGGGAGGGGATGGGGGGACTTACCAGGAGCAGGAGGGAATCTCTTCTGACATGCCGCAATGTGCCTATGTCACTGGCCACAGAGCCCAGTTGTTGGGGCGATGTTGGCAAAAACTCTATGGTAAATTTGGCTTCTACCATAGAGTTTTTGCTTAAATACCAGAGTGCTGCCCCGATGTCCTGGAACTGATGACATTACTTCCAGGTCACATGGGCAATGATGTAGGCAACTTGCTGCACTTCGGCAGAACCTCCCTCTTTTTTAAGGTAAGTTCCCCCTGCCGGCCAGCTGATTGGTGGCTGGGAGGTTGAGTCTGTCCGTGGGGGAGCCCTCTGCCCCACCGGAAGGGGGGGGGGGTCTGGCAGCCTTAGCTACACATCCCTGCCCCTTGAAAATAGCACTCTATCTTGAAAAGCAGCCTCTAGATCACAAAGGCCCTGACCTGAATAGCCCAGGCTAGCCCACTCTCGGCATATCTTGGGAGCTGAACAGGGTCGACCTTGGCTAATACACCCAGGTTGTGATGCTGAGGCAGGCAATGGCAAACCGCCTCTGAATGTCTCTTGCCTCGAAAACCCCAAGGGGTAGGGCTGCCAAGTACCGGCGACTTACCGGCGGGGGGAGTTGTTCTCCCCCCGGAAGCTCTTCTGGCGTGTGCGCTTTGCGTGTGCGCCACAGTGACGTAATGATGTCACCTGGAGGTGACATCATCACGTTGGGGGCGTTGCCCTGGCAACGCCCCCAATGTGATGACGTCACCTCCGGGTGACGTCATTACACAGGGGAAGTCGTCCTCACCGGACGACTTCTGGGGCGGGGTTCCCCCGCCGGCCGAATGCCGGCCGGCGGATCGAGAACCCCTATAGCGGGGGATCCCCCGCCCCCCGGGCTGACATGGCAGCCCTACCATGGGGGTTGACATAAGTCAGTTGTGGCTTGACGGCACTTTCCACCACCACCTGTCCACAAAAAAGTTACACCACAATAAAAGCGCTGGGCTCTGTCTCCTTATTGGTTTTATGTCTTTTCTGTTACAAGGATCACTGATAAGAGCAAATGTGCCTTCCTTGATGCAAAATTCAGTCATCCTCTGAGGAAAATGAGATGTACAGATTCTTCTTAATTACCGCTTTTTCTGAGATGACAGAGAACCATGATGAATCTTTATCCTGGCAATGCCTTTGTGATGACTAACAGTCCCCGTTTCATGGAGCTAAGTGAATGTTTCATTAGTAATCAGCGATCACAGCAGGCCTGCATAGCTGCCAGGAAGAGGTATTTAGTACACATGCCAAAATGGTCAGGAGTTGTGCTTCTACTTGGCGTCTTGTTACTACAACACTGAGCGTCACATCAAATCAGGCCCATCCTGAAACTGTTATTTTTTTTAAAAAAAAAATATTGTACAAGAAGTGGTGGTGTGGAAAGGGCTGTCAAGTCGCAGCTGACTTATGGCGACCCCTGGTGGGGTTTTCAAGGCAAGAGGTGAACAGAGGTGGGTTTGCCATAGGGTTGCCAGCTCCAGATGGAGAAATACCTGGGGATTTTGGGGTGGAACCTGAGGAAGTAGGTGTTTGGGGAGAGGAGAGACCTCAGCGGAGTATAATGCCACACAGACCAGCTTCCGAAGTGGCCATTTTCTCCAGGTGAACTGATCTCTATCGCCTGGAGATCAGGTGTAATCCCAGGAAATCTCCAGCCACCACCTGGGGGTTGGCAAGTCTAGTTTGCCACTGTCTGACTCTGCGTAGCAACCCTGGACTTCCTTGGCCATCTCTCATCCAAATACTAACCAGAGCTGACTTAACTTAGATGCAGAGGTCTGAGGAGGCTGGGCTAGCTAGCCTGGGCCTTCCAGGGCAGGACTCTACCCAAACAAAGCACTATGGGATGAAATTATTCCTGGACAATTCCATTTCAGACTGCAGATGGGGATATCATGATTGAATGCTCTCTCATGCAAAAAAAAAATCTTGTACATAGAAATCTAGTATGTGAGGGGAGAGGCTGGACTAGTTTTCTACATGCAGAGAGCTCTTTTACATGGGATTCATAAAAACATAAGAGCTATGCTGAATCAGACCTAAGGCCCATCAAGTCCAAAGGCCCATTTAGGCATGGAGCACAGGATCCAGAGACCTGGAGAGGGTTGCACTTACATGCATTTCTGTAGGAGGTTTTACCACATAGCATAGATCAGGGCTGCATCAGAGTTCCACAGACAAAAAAAAGGGGGTGTGCGTGAAAGGGAGCTCACTGGGAACCAGGGAGTTCATTGGCAACTGGCAGGTGGGCTGGGGGGGGGGCAAAGTCCCAGGAAGAAAAATTAAAAAGAAAACACAAGCCTTTAGCTGCTTACCAGAAGTTCTGACCATAGAGCTCCTGGTGATTCCTAGAGCCACCCAGAAGTCATCTTCCCATAGAGGTTCTGGCAATTGCTAGAGCTAACTTTGTCTCTTCCACGTAGCTCTAGGAATCATCAAGAATTCTATGGTCAGAACTTCCTGTGAAGAGGCTAGGCTTTATTTTTCTGTTTAACCCCCCCCCCCCCCCGACAATATTGTGCCCCCCCTCTTTTGGCCTCAGTTTCCACCTGCCAATCAGCTGATCATTGGTGGGCAAGGTCTCCAATTGACTGGAGGTCGCCCACCATAAGTGGGCAAATGGGAACCCAACTTGGAGCCTGTTGGTAATGCCTTCCTGCCCTGATCTGTTCTGGCACTTGTTTCATTTTTTAAAATAGCAGCTTCTTCTTGAGAATCACCTTGTATCCAAAAAAGAGTTCTAAGATCCACTAAAGAGCACAGCTTTATGGACATGCCCATTTTGTAGATGTGGAACACTGGCAGTTGTTAATGTTTCTCACTACATGCAATATGTACCCTGTCCAAAATAAGTAGTAGTAAGGACATCTCTCCATGAGCAGTTTAAAATAGTCTATATCTTTTCCAGCCACATAAAATCCATCACCTATAGGATAGTTCTATTTAGAGTGGTTGTAGAGAAACATGCCCTGTCTCCCTAGGCAGAGTTGCACCTTTCTAATCCTACTGAGGCCATTGGGTTTGCTCTGTTTAAGATAGCACTACTGTGATGGACTGCATTTTTTAAGAGGCTTAGAAGTGCTGTACCAACAACTAAAAGGACTGTGAAGGGTTAATTTTTCGCAGACCCGGAGAGCCTTGAGTGACAGGCTGCTCTAAGCTATCTGACTGGTTAGCATCAGCTGAGCAAAGAAAGTCTTGAGGGAGCTGGTTGCTGAGGAAATACAGTCAGATTCCTGCCTTAACTGAGACCATCTTCAGAATAGCCCTGAAAAAGGGTTTAGTGCTGACAGAGTCAGATTTCAGCCTTGACTGAAAGCAGTCTAAATTCAGCAGTACCTGAGAGCAATTTGAACACACAGAACTGGGGGAGAGTTTGGCAAGGAAGTTGGGTAGCAGAAAGACTCCCATTCAGGCCAAAGGAAAAGGGGATAAATGTTTTAGGGAGAGAAGACAATTCCCTACCCACTCAAACAGGAGAGTTATCTCTGATAGTCTGGAATGGTTAGAGACTGCCTATAGAGACCTTTAAAGTCAGTGAATAACTCAAGAAGAGTACTGGGGTTCCAAGAGAAGGAAGTTGGGTACTGGGCAGAGTGTACCAGCTGTCTGGCCACCAAAAGAGTCAGATAATACTCAAAGTGTACTGGAGTGTTTGTGAAAACCCAGGAACAAAAGCCTCTCAATCTAAAGATCTAAGTAATTGTGAATAAATTAAGAACCTCTTACTAGCTTGATACATAAGATCAAAAGTCTGTGCCTGTACAGTTTTATCTCAATACTTTCAACCCATGATTTCACTGACCTTTCCCTTTGATGTTAAATAAAAAGCATTGCTATTTTTGAATTTTAAAAGTGTCTCAAGTGCAATTTTCAAGGGTTTAATTTAAATGGGGATCCTATCTCTTCCCTCAAAGTTCCTGGGCTAAGCAAATAGCTGAAATGTATCTTTCTGACCGGGTGTCAGCTATACTGCCATGGGGGGGGGGGGGGAGTGAGTGTCAAGCCTCTGTTATTTTAACTTTCGTTTCTCCTGAATGCCTTATCTCCCAAACAGGCAAGGCTTGACCTTGAAGACGATGCTCACTGCTTTTCCCACTGGAAACTGAAAGCTATTAGTTTAGGTGTGCATGTAACCTGTCGCTTATTGGCTTGTATCCATCAGACGACCCTTATCTGAACCTTGTATATCTAACCCTTCCTCCCTTGTACTGGCAGTCTTAACACAAGGAGTGTTTGGAGTAATACCTAATATTCTGCAATCAATAAACCTGAATGGGACAGCCAAGGCTTCTTCAGGGGAGAAGAAAACAAGTTACTAGGGCTGCTCAGTCAGTGAAGGACCAGAGAAAAAGAGGAGAAATCTAGCCTCTGAAGAAGGGAAGTGGAAGGGCTCTGTCATAACTACTTTGAGGACTCCATCATTTGTGGTGCAATTGCTGTCCACTGTACATGTAGTTTTAATAGTGGCTCCAGGGGCAACCTCCATAACAATTTGCAATTTTCCTGGTCTTTCCCAATCACACTCCGGATTTTTCCAGGCGATGATCTGTTATGATTTTTTTTCTTTTGTTGTCCTATTATATAAAAAAAGAAAAAAGCCATCCTAAATCAACTCCTGCTTGGTGTGGTGGTTAGGAGCACAGACTCTAACCTGGGAGAACCAAGTTTGATTCCCCACTCCTCCACATGCAGCCAGCTGTGTGACCTTGGGTCAGTCGCAGTTCTTTCAGAGCTGTTCTCTCAAGGGCAGTTCTTGAGGGAACTCTCTCAGCCCCACCTATCCCACAGGGTATCTGTTGGGAGAGGAAGAGAAGGAAATTGGACTCTGAGTGAAGGGTGGGGTATAAATCAAATCTCTTCTTCTTTCTGGAAAAATCAAACGAGTAATGGAAAAGAACAGGAAAACTTCATGTATAAAACACAGAAACAGTAGTTAGAACATAGGGCAGGATGGAGAGGCCACTGAGGAAACAAAACAAACAAAAAACAGTGATAGAAGGGGACAAACAATTCTGCCTATGGAGGAAGTTCCACAGTTTTGGTGCTATGACTGAGAAGGCCCTGTCTCAGGCTGCTATCCATCTGACCTATGAAGGCAGGGACACCTGAAGCAGGGCCTCGGAAGATGACTGTAGTGGTGAGGTAGGCTCACATGGGAGTAGGTGTGCTGGTCCCAAGCCATACAGATCTTCAAAGGTCAGCACCAGGACCTTGAATTTGGCTCAGAAACAAACTGGAAACCAGTGTAGATGGACCAAAACTGGAGTGATGTGGTCTCTCTCACCCACTACAGCCAGTTTCTCCTGAGCTTGAAAAAGAGTCAGCACTCATAGGTTCAGCAATGCTCATTGCTTTTTTATTATCCAAATGGCATTGCTTTCAATTAGTGTTCTGAACGACAAGCCTTTCACTCCCATGTGCCATTTGCGGGCAGGAATAATTTCCGTAAGGGAAAGCTGAGGTGGAGACATTAAACCACAACTTGTGTCTGCTCCGCGGCCTTTGGAATACCAAGGGCTTTTTATAGGTTTGTTCAGATTAGAGAGCCTTAACTCCTGTTCAGTCAGAAGTGTCTCGGATCATAAGAGGTGTTCTAATTATAGATTTATCCTCAGACAGGGGATGAAAAGCTACCCAGGGAGGAGAGGTAAAGGAACTCCACATCTGTCCTTAGAAATGAAAGTGAAAGGATGGAGGATGAGGAGAATCCATGGGACGAGGGTTGCCAGCCAATGGCCGACGGGAGGGGGTAGGTGGGGCAAAAGGGAATGACCTTGCGCCAGAGGTGCAACACCACTCCCGAAGTGGCATCTCATCGCTGGCATGATGTCAGTTTGACGCTCTGGGATTTGGAGAAAACTTTTTATTGAAACCATAGAGCTTTGTTCAAATCCTAGAGTGTTGCACCAATATCACACTGTTGGCACAATGGCCTTTTTAAAAAGCACCCCCCCCCCCCCGCCAGCCCTCAGCAGGCGAGGGGCCAGCAGAGAGGGAGAGTGCTGAAGCAGGACACCTGGTCTCCCAAGATGGAAACCAGTTTTAAGGTAGAACAAGGCCAGAGTCCAGAAGCATTTTAAAGACCAAGAAACTTTCCCATGGTATAAGCTTTTGGGAGTCACAGTAATAACACATGGAGACTTTCCCATTAGCTTTTCCCATTATTTTCTTGTAGTTGGTGACATGTGTGTTGTGTCTCTCTTCTGTCATAGAACTTAATGCCACACGTGCAGAGTACCCAGGCAGTCGTTTGTGATCTCACCTGGACTTCTAGGGCTGCATCCGGTGTCGGTCATTTAAATGATACATCAAACCATATGGGCACAAAGAGGAGATGAACTTTGAACAACTCAGTGCTTGACAATAAGCAGGCTACTTTAATGGTCTGATCACAACCCCAGAGTCTATGTGCTTCTTTTCTGGAAACTGAGAAGGTTTGGTCAAATGTGGCACAGCTAACCTGGACCTGTAATGGAAACGGCTGATTGTCACAGTGTGATGCTTTAGAACAGGAGCCCCAAACTTTTTTGAGCCTGTGCTGTTCCCAACTGCCTGAGCTGGTTCTGAGGACAACTAAATATTTAACACACAGTCTTCACTCATTTGGAATCAACTTTATTCAACTCTTTATGCATCCAAAGGTCAGTTTACTCACATTCCCTTTCCTGGGGCTGATAGGAGACTTAAAGTCCTTTGAGTGATTCCTGCAGTAAAAAGAGCTGAATCTCTCCTGTCTACTTAGCTAAGAAGATTACAAAACTGAGGAAAACAGTTTTCCCAGGGCAAATGTATCAAAGGAAGGGGAGGCTGTATAAACCAATCAGAAAGGCTACCCTTAACCAGCGGACCTTAAGGTTACTAGACTACATTACCCACAATTCTTATACATTTAGAGATGCAGTAAACAATTCACTATACTTTGCTATTCTGATCTCTGCCAGGGCAGCACAGAGCCTGCAAGCACCTTTTGAATTCTGACACAGCACAGTGAATGCAACTACAAAATGGCTGCTTTAGGAGGCGGAGCCAGTCACAAAAGGGCTGCTTACATTCTGCCACAAAGTGAGGAGTGGTGTGCTGTATTGGCAGCTTTAATCTAGTCAGCTGGTCCTGGGTGTGAAGATGATGCTATCTCTGTTAGCCCTGCTGATCCTCGTTCTGGATTCTTGCCTTCTGGCCAAACCCCAGTTATGGTTCTGCCATGTTCTATGGATGTTATCTGACCACTTTGGGTTCCTACAATACCTTTTTTTAAAAAAGGGAGCAGACAGAGAGTTCTTAGACAATCACAAGCAAGCCTGTTATCTCTTAGCAACTGTATTCATTCCAACGTGGCCACTTAACCTGGAGGTCCCATTTTGCTCTTATGTCTAGCAGCTATTGATAAATCTATCCTATAGGAAGTTGTCTAATCCCCTCGTTAAGCCTCTAAGCTAGCGGCCATTTTGTAGCTTGATGTGGGTGGGGAGATAACGCAATGCCAGATTCTAAACACAAGGTTTTAGTCTTCTGTACTTCTCACACATACCCCCACTCAACTTTCTTTCCCATCTTTCTCTCTCTCCTCCCCCTCCGCTTTCTTCCTTTTTTCTCTATTGGGATCCAGTCTGCCTAGCAACAGACTATGGTCTCCCTAATGGGCCAAGCTTCTAAACATCAACAACCTGCCAGGAAAAATGGGGTGGGTGGACTGGTTAACTGGCACTGCATCAATGTGGTGTCACTTCTGAAACAAAAGCAGACGTGATGTCATCACACAGGGGCAATGCTTTTGCCTAAGGAGCCCCACTTCCTGTTCTCACACGTCGGCACATAAAGGCGTCAGTTAGCACTGCCATAAGTTCCTGTCGACTGTTCTCACTGCCATAAGTTCCTGTTGACTGTTCTTACCAATAAGTCTGCTGAATTCATCTTATGTATCAATGCCTAAGGTTTTATCATCTATCCTGATAGCCAATTAACCTTGCCTTTCTTTTTGGTCCTATTTCGACTTTTCTAGGTCCCGGGTGGGAGATAGCATTGGTGGCTTGACCCCCACCTCCGGAATGCGCATCTTGCTCGCTTTGCGCATGCTTACTGCTCATTAGTTTTTCCTCCTCTCTTATCTCTAGCTTACCTTTCCCTAGCTCACGGCCTTCAGCTGAAAGCCTCCTGTTATGTGTTATAAGATTCACAGGTGTTATGTATTCCTTTGCCTGGTTTTTTCTTGGGAACATTTGCCCCAAAAATCTCAACAGTGTTTTTTCCTGAGAACCTAGTTTACCGCGCTTTCCTTGGGAACAGTGGGCCAGTATATTTGGGCGCCAATAATTCTCTCAACTGATTGGTGGAAGTCAAGGGGGGCCTTATTTCATATCAAGTATAATTGTAGTTGTATTCCTACGCTTGGGCATCACTAACAGAAGAAGTGTATTTGACCAACAAGATCTTTTCTGCAAATAAAGGACTTTCTGTTTAAGGAGACCTGTTGTGGATCACATCTATTGGCACAATCTCACAAAAGGTGTTTTCTGTATTTAAAGATAACAGCAATTTGCTTTCCAGGATGAAATTAATGCAAATTGGAAGTGTTGTTTAGAGAAATTCTCTTAAATCCTCTTTAACTAATCGTTCTCTGAAATCCAACAATCCTTTTATTTTCCTCTTTCCAGAAATTTTGGATCAGTTTCAAATCAGTTATGTTTTGATCAAGGAGGAATTTGAAGACAGGAAGGAAAGGAAGGGAGGTTCTGCAAAATTTCCAGAATTTCACTCTTTAGATTTGCAGACACAGGCAATGTCCTCCCAGACTTAGAGCACCACCCAGTGGTCTGTAACACAAAACAACTGCAAGGGCTGAAGTTACAAAAGAGTGCTTCCTCTTCAAAGAGAAATGAAAGAGAAATTCCTCTTTTAAAAGAGAAAAAAGAGAATAAGAGGAACCATCTAAAGAAGCAGAGATCTGTTCAGCTGGGCAGATTAAAGAAAAATTGCTTGGGCAGCTGCCACCACAGCAGAAGGATCTTTTCTGTATGACTGAAGGTCAGCTCTGTGACCGATTTCCCACAAGCGCTGCCCCGGTGTCATTCCTCCGTTTGCCCCGATTGCCTTCTTGAATTTCCCACTATTTGCCATGGGGTGCATTTTGACCCGAGGCTTCGCACGATTTCCCCCGCGGCTTCAGTGATCCTGTTTTTTGAGGATCACTGACGCCATGGAGGAAATCAGAGGAAATTGTGTGACGCCCCAGGTCAAAATGCACCCCGTGGCAAATAGTGGGAAATTCAAACAGGCAATCGGGGCAAATAGAGGAACTATGCCAGGGCAGCGCTTGTGGGAAATCGGTCCCAGTGTGAAAGAAAATATTCCAAAACAATGTGTTCAGGGCTCACTTCGTAGCAGGAGCTCCTCTGCATATTAGGCCACACACCCCTGATGTAGCCAATCCTCCAAGAGCTTACAGTAGCCTCTGTAAGAAGAGCTCTGTAAGCTCTTGGAGGATTGGCTACATTAGGGGTGTGTGGCCTAATATGCAAAGGAGCTCCTACTACAAAATGAGTCCTGAATGTGTTCATTTTAAAAGGCATCCTGTTAAGTAAAGGTTCTGCCTAAAATGTTGAAGAGTTACTATTAGAGTCACGAGTGACCTTCCTCCCTGATACTTTATGGTTGGCTTCACTCTCCTTTCCTATTCAACATGTATGCCAAAACAATCAGGAGGAAGTTAGAGCTGGAAGAGTAAAAAATCGGGGTAAAGACTGGAGGAAGGACTATCAACAGTCTTTGATTTGCTGATGACACAACCCTCCCCTCAGAAACTAAAGAAGGCCTGGTATACCTGATTAAGAAAATCAAAGAGGAAAGTGAGAAGTTTGGCCTCTTCCTAAACATCAAAAAAACCAAGTTCATGACCACTAAGAAGAACAGAAATGTCAAGATAACAGTTGAGGATTTAGAGAGCTAATGTGTGGAAGAATTCACTTTCTTAGGATCACAGATCAACCAAAATGGTGAATGCAGTCCAGAAATAAAACGTCGAATCATGCTGGGTCATACAGCAATGTTGAGCATGAAATGTATATGGAAGAGCAAGGACATCAGCCTAGCAACCAAATGCAGATTAGTCTGTGCCATTGTGTTCCCCATAGCAACCTATGGCTGGGAAGGTTGGACCATGAAGAAGGAAGACAGGAGGGAAATCAACTCATTTGCGCTGTGGTGCGGGAGAAGGCCCCTGCACATTCCTTGGACAGCAAAGGTGACCGACAAGCAAGTACTGGAGCGCATAAAACCAGACATGTCATTGGAAGGAAAAATCACAAAACTGCAACTGACTTATTTTGGCCATGTCACATGGAAGAACTGACTAGAAAAAGCAATTGTGCTTGGATTGGTTAGCAGCAAAAGGAAACCTGGCTGCCAAAGAACACAGTGGCTGGACACCACAAAAGTTGACACCAGCCTGAACATGGAACATCTCAAAGAAAAAGTACAAGATCAGAAAACCTGGAGAGAACTGGCCCAGAGAATTTCCAGGAGTCAAACATGACTGAACAACCACCACCATCACTCTCATTTGGCAGCCATTTTGCAACTGTCTCCTCCTCCTCCTCCTCCTCCTCCTAATCTTCTTCTTCTTCTGTGGCAGGCATTTTGTGCTTGCACCCACCACCCTAAATCAGAATTTGGAAGGTATCCAGAGGCTCAAAAAGGTCTGGAACCCCTAATTTAAATTTTATTTGATTTATTGTATAGCCCTAAATGGGTTGTCAGCTTAAGGTCTATGTCCCACAGCATCCTTCTTTTTTCCAGAAGTCCTATTCACCAGATTCCCTGTGGTTTTATCCCACAAGATCCAGACCCAGACGCACATGCACAGAAAAGAAGAGAAACCTAGCAGGAAGAACTCAGAAACCTTCTTTATATTGATCAAGGCCTGTTTCCTGGTAACCTGACTTCAGAGCACCATCTCAAGAGGAGATCATTGGCATGAAAATGTCAGCCTCTCAAAGACACTTTCCGTAACAAATGAGCCCATAAAGATGTGACAGGAGTCAGGGAGCCCTTTTGAACTTATTCAGTGATATTACATCGGAACTACTCTAGCTGAGTTAGACATGCATTGGGGAAGAAGAAGAGAGAAGAGATTGGATTTATACCCTGCCCTTCACTACCCAAAGGAGTCTCAGAGCGGCTAACAAACTCCTTTCCCTCCCCCTCCCCACAGCAGACACCCTGTGACACAGGTGGGGCTGAGAGAGCTCTTTTGAGAACTGCTCTTGAGAGAACAGCTCTGAAATAACTTGTGACTGACCCAATGTCACACCAGCAGCCGCATGAGGAGGAATGGGGAATCAAACCCGGTTCTCCAAGATTAGAGTCCATGCTCCTAACCACTACACCAAACTGGCTCTTTATCTTATTCATAAAGTCCTACCCCACCCCCCAACTTTGGAAGAATAATATCTCTGCTCACTTTGTAATACATTCAGTTATGCCAAATGAGGATTGGGCAGACAGGGGGGAGAATGCATCCCAGATGGTTAGGGTTGCCAACCTTCAGGTGGGACCTGGAGATCTCTGGACAACAGAGTTTAGTTCCCCTGGAGAAAATAGCTGCATTGGGGAATTGGGTGTATGGCATTACATTCCACTGAAGTCTCTCTTCAGGCTCCACCCCCAAATATCCAGGAATTTCCCAGCCCTGAGTTGGCAATCATGCCTGCCTGCAAGGCTTGCTTGTTTGTCAAGGCTTTCTGTGGCCCATGAGGGAATGCTATCTGGGGTGTTATTTGGTGTTCATCTGTCAGTGTTTTGATTATGATTTGTAAGCCTCCTTGAACCAACACAGGGTACAAATATTTTAATAAATAAACTGTCCTAGAGCCCAACCTCAGTCCATGAGATTCCTGAACCCAAGGGGCTTAGAAGGGTGTAACTCTGGTCAGGAGTTTCTTCTGGGCAAGGACTTCAACTGGATTTTGAAATATAAGGCCCATTGGTCCTTTCCTTCAAGAGAAATTGATCTACTCCTTCCCCCCTCCCCCCAAGACCAATAAGGCACCTTTCCCTGGTTGCCACCTGCCTGATCCCTGAAGGTGGGGGCACCCGAATTGGGGCCTTTGAAGACAGGGTTGCCAGACTCCCCATTGGATGCAGAGGTCCACCACCACCAGGCCCCACTGCCCTGCTGCCAATCAGCTGGCTGGTGGTGGGTGCTTATCCAGAATAACAGGAGGCCCAGTCAACATCACAGCAACATGTCTATGTCACCTCCAATGTGACCTGGAAGTGATGTCATCATGATGTGACCTAGAAGTGATGTCATCACGTTGGTGACATTAGGGCGACACTCTAGAATTTTGGCAAAAAGGCTATGGTAGAAGCCAAATTTACCATAGTTTTTTTTGCCAAATACCAGAGTGTTGCCCCAACAGTGCTGCATGATGACCTCACTTCCGGGCCACATCAGAAGTAATGTAGACATATTGTTGCAATGTCAACTGGGCCTCCCTTCCATTCTCAGTAAGCCTGCCCATCCCCCACCAGTTGCCGGGAGGGACCTGGCAACCCTATCTGAAGATGGTCACGGCTGCTGAGTGGGTTCATAAGGGAGCAGGTGGTCCTTCAGGTGTGTTTCCTCCAAACCAATTAGGCTGGGAAATCTAGGGGCAGAACCTGGGGAGAGTTTTCAGCAAGGATGGGATGCTTTTCTCCAGGGAGACTGATCACTGATATCTAGAAATAAGTTGTCATTCCTGGAGGTCTCCAGGACCCACCTGGAAGCTGGCAATTCTAGATGAGGCCAGATTTACCTCAGTACCAGTTACGTCCCCACCAATGCTCCCTCTCAGCTATGGAGTCCCATGAGCAGAAATCCTACTTTGTGAGCTACTGACATTAAAGTTGTGAGCAGGTGATTTGGCCACTGCATAAATTAGTTTGCCCTGGAGCCATCCTTCCTGAGTTGAGACAAAAATGTGTGAGCCAGAGGCTAAAAAACTGTGACCAATTTCCCACTAGTGCTGCCCCGGTGTTCTTCCTCCGTTTGCCCGGATGCTGTGCTTGAATTTCACACTATTTGCCGCGGGGCGCATTTTGACCCGCGGCTCCACCTGATCTTCCCCACGGCTCCAGTGATCCCCAAAAAACAGGATCACAGAAACCGCGGGGAAGATAGGGCTGAGCCGCGGGTCAAAATGTGCCCTGTTGTTACTAGTTGCAAAATGCTGGCCAATGTGGGAATGCCAGACCAGAAGGCCTTGTTGGGTTGAAGCCATGAAGGGCTCTCTTTGTGTCTCTGTCCCCGGGCACTGACATGTGTCTGCTATTTGGGCTGTTTAGTCGGGGGATTCTCGCTTCCATTTTATCTACTTCACTCTGGGATATTCTGATAGATGAAGTTTGGCTTGCTTGTTTAACAAAATGTGTTGGCTTTGGCTCTGGACCAAGGGCTGTTTACTTCAGTGTGTTACATCTCATTTTTAATGACAACTATGTAATATCTGCAGATATTAAAGCATGTTTCCAGCATAAAAGCTGTTTGCTCAGGCTTATTAATACCTGCAAAAGAACAGCCATCTCCCTCGTATGCCTGTGACGCATATCCAAGTGAATGTTTCTCAGTTATCTGGAAAGACCCAAAGCTTGCCTCTTCCACGCACCTTTGTTGCTGGGGGGCGGAGCAGGGGAGGTGTCTCTCCAGGCATGCTTTGACATCCCAGTCGGTTTTTAAACAGTTCTACTTATGAAGGACCCAGTGTCATTCTACTTGCAGAGTTTAAACCCATTCCTTTATTCTTTGAAATCCATTCCTGGTTTTATGGGCAACTGTGACCCCTGTGCTGAGGTCCTTTGGAAAACAGCTACGTTGCAAGCAGTGAAACCATGCCAAGGCCAAGCTAGACAACAAACAGCTGAGTCTACCTTAAAACTGGTTCATTTTGGAAGACAGATATGGTTGCAGAGGAAGTAATTAGGATGCAAGAGACAACATGCATGCCTGAAAGCTGAGTGTGTGTAAGTCCTGTAGGGTTGCCAGCTCTAGGTTGGGGAATATCTCAAGATTTTGGGGGTGGAGAATGAGAATTGTGGGGCAGTGTAGCAGCTGCTGCCACCATCACCAACCAGTGAATTCCCCAATAAGCCAAAGCAATCAGTTGATAGATCAGAGACATATTTGCACCTGGTGATTATGATGCAATCTGAACCCACAGGAGTTCAATCATCCTTGCTAGGCTTACCATCCTCCAGGTGGAGCCTGGAGATCTCCCAGAATTACAGCTGATCTCCAGACAACAGAGAAAATGGCAGCTTGGGAGTGTGGACTCTGAGCTTCTTCCCTTCCCCAAATGCCACCCTCTCCAGGCTCTACACCCAAAATCTTCAGGAATTTCTCAACTCACAGTTGGAGCCCTAGTCCCTACCCATGTGCAGTTTATGCCCCAAAGTGGAACCTTTGGCTAATCTCTGGTGTCGCAAGCACAAGTGTCAGTAGGGACACTTCTGCTAACACAACCGTCTGTGCATGGAGGACAGTTCATTTGGTTAGCCAAGGAAATATAATTTTGATAATTATTACAATAAAATATCTTGGCAAAGATTTTTTTTAAGGACTCCGGCCTCTAGGTGACACTGTGTACTAAAAGCTGCATGCACTCACTGGGCCATGAAGATGATCCCGTCTCTCTCCACCACCCCCAATTGTAATTAAAAAGAATTCATTTTCTGTTCACTGGCATTCAAGTAGAATAAAACTCTTAACAGTCATGGTTGAAGTCTCTGGAAGTCCTTTCGCATTGATGAAAAACAATTAAAAGGCCCTAAAAGGAAAGTAGAAATTAGTGACTGTGGCCGGCGATGGCACATGAGTGATCCTTGTGAGCTCCGTATTTATTTATAGTAGCAGTGAGAAGTCTGTGAAGAGCTGTAGAGCGCTTTGGGGCACTTACTCTTGCCTTGACACTGTGCTCCCTGCCAGCAGCAACAGGGGCTCCTACACCCATAGCCACTGAGCGGCACCTCCCTCCGTTGGAGGAACACAGGAAGCTGACTCAGACCACTGGTCCATCACAGCCAGCATGGCCTTCTGCAGGGCCCCCCAACATCGTGATCATGGTGCTATGGTGCCCCCAATGTCTGTTCTGGCACCACCCAAATGTTCTTAAAAAGTGGGTGGGGCAAGGTGAGGCTTTTAGAAGAAGAGAAGAGATTGGATTCATACCCCGCCCTTCACTCCCCAAGGGAGTCTCAGAGAGGCTTACAAACTCCTTTTCCCTTCCCCTCCCCACAACAGACACCCTGTGAGGTAGGCGGGGCTGAGAGAGCTCTGAGACAACTGTCCTTGAGAGAACAGCTGGTACAGAAGAGAAGAAGAAAAGAGATTGGATTTCTACCCCGCCCTTCACTCACTTGGAGTCTCAGAGCAGCATACAAACTCCTTTCCCTTCCCCTCCCCACAATAGACACCCTGTGAGGTAGGTGGGGCTGAGAGAGCTCTGAAACAACTGTCCTTGAGAGAACAGCTGGTACGGAGCTATGGCTTGCCCAAGGTCATCCAGCCAGGTGCAAGTGGAGGAGTGGGGAATCAAACCCAGGTCTCCCAGATTAGAGTCCACGCACTTAACCACTACACCAAACTGGCTCTCTTTCACCTAGCAAGACTTCTGATTGACTATTAGAGATTTGATTGGCTGTGCTGTTTAAAAAAAAATTGGTAGCATCTGCCACCACTGCACAGAATTTTCCACTGTGTGATTAAAGTTAAAGCTGTGGCAATCATTTTGTGGCTAGCTCCACCTCCTGCAGCAGCCATTCTGTAGCAGCCATTTTGTTGCTGCACCCACAATGCCCTGTCAGAATTCCAAATATGTCCACAGGATACTTGGTTCACTCAGACTGACAGTGGCTCTCCAGGGTCTCAGGCAGATGACTCTCTATCATCTACTGCTGGATTAGGGTTGCCAGATCCCTGGTCTGGGTGAGAGTTCCCCCAATTTTCAGGGCTTTAGCCCACCGCCAGCCAGCTGGCTGGCAGGGGAAGCCCCGCCCCCAAGCCTGGCCACCCGCAGCCATCCCTCTCCCTTCTCTCCTGAGAGATTTAAAGAGCCCTCCAGCTGATGAGGGAAGCACATGGCCTGCCAGTCAGGTGGAGGGCCCTTTAAATCTTGCAAAGGGGAAGGAGAGGGGTGGACGCAGGCTGCACAACCAGCAATTTGCTGCTTGGAAATCAAGCACGTGGGGCCCTGCTGGCTGGAAGCACTTCAAGGGTCCCTTTAAAAGCTTCTGGCCAGTGGGGACCAGGCATCATGTGCCTAAATTCCAAGCAGCATTGCCCCTTGGAGTCCAGGGGTGCAGTCGGTGGCTGCCTCTCTCCCTCCCCTCCTGCAAGATTTAAAGGGCCCTCCACCTGATTGGCGGGCCCTTTAAATCTCACAGGAGGGGAGGGAGAGTCGTGGCCATGGGTGATCATTCTTGGGGGTGGGGACATCCCCAACATGACCTCATTGCATTGGTGTTATCCCACTCCTTCTGGGAACACCCCCAAAGTCCCCTTCTGGGGACTAAACCAGACCTGGCAACCCTGTGCTCGATCCATCTACCTGGAGATGCCTGGGGTTGAACCTAGGAATGTCTGCATGGCAAGCAGAGGGTCTACAACTGAGCCATGGTCCTTCCTCAAGATATTCATGACTGGGAACCCTCCACAAGCCAGAACCTTTGAAACCTCTCTCAGAGCCCTCTCTGGTGACCTCTCCTGTGTTGGAAAAATGAGCATGTAACACAAGGCCTGAGAAATTCTGTCATTATAGGGTTAACCTATGCAACTTGTTTGTTTACCTAGGTTTAGCCTGGAAGTGATACCTGGCAGCTGGCCAATTATCTGTAAGCCCGGGAAAGCTAAAGGTGTACTGTTTTGCTAATTGGTCAATGATATCAGGTGTTTCCTTTCAGGGGTCAAGAAGAAGGAGAGATCCTCCATTGCAATCTCTCACTCTCTATCAGTATGTCTTAGTGTGAAGACAGAGCACAATGCAGCTCCTTAGAAAGCATGTTTTGTTTATTTGTAGCTAATCCCATTTACCTTTTCCCTTTAGTAATAAACTTCTTTTAAACTAAAAGAAGCAATCTCTTCTTTCCAGAAAAGCAAGATTCATTACTCTGATTTTTTTCTGATTATTGGACAAAAGTCCTAACAAATGGTGGCAAGAGAGGATGGTTCTTCTCTTAAAAGCTTTCTGGATTGATTGAGAAAGAGAAATAGGGAATAAGAGCTAGAGGCTTGGATTTTTTAAACCGACCACTTTTTTTTCCTTCCTGCTCTCAGAGCAATCTTGCAGCCAGAAAGGCCCAACCCTGTTTCCTTGCTGATCAGGGGAAAACCTATGCTGGATTGCAGTTTGCCAGGAGCAAAGGATATTTTTTGACTGGATTAATTTTTGCCTGCTGTAAGTGGAGCTGAGCTGAGCAATGGAGCACCAGAGACACTGCTGCCAGGAGAACAAAGGAAGGCAAAGGAGCTTTTGAACTTCGCGCTGCTGCTGCAGAGAAAGGAAAGATTAACCCTGCGAGCTTCTGGAGAAGTAGATGAGTGAGCCAGATTCCAGCGAAGCTGCTCAACCTGTGCTTCTACCTCAAATCCAAAGGGATGTGAGTAACAAAATGGCTTTTAATGCCCCATCCCACGAAATGCCAAATCTCAAACTTACAAAGGCTAACTATCAGTGGTGGGAGGAGTATTTGAAGAGTCGCCTGCAGACTCACAATGCCCTGCAAGTATTAACACTTGAAAATCCTCCAGAAACTGACCCTGATAAGACACAATTCCTTATGATGGATGGTTTTGCTAAAGCCCTGATTTTAGCGAGTATCCCCTACACAGAGGTATCAGGATTAAGAGGGCTAGCCACGTCCAGATTGATGCTTCAATACCTAAAAGGAAAATTTGATAAACATAGCAAGAGTAAAATCTATTCCCTCAAGGGAAAGATTTTTGATTTCAGGATGAAGGAGGGAGACTGCCTTCCCAAAGAGATGGACAAATTAATGGGCATTTACACACAGCTTAAAGACCTGAATGAAGCACCCTCTGATACAGATATGATTTCTTCAATTCTTAAGGGGCTGCCTGGCTCCTATAAATCTGTAACCAGTATGATTAGACTGAAAGATGATCTGACTTTAGAAGGTCTTTTGTCTGCACTAACTGAGGAATATGATTCTAGAAATTTGAAAGAAAGTTTGTCTGATGAGATGTCTGTTTTGAGCCTAAAGCATGGACAGAGATTTAAAAGGAAAACAGTGTTTTATATGTGGGAAAAATCATCTTGCAAAGTACTGCTCTTCTAAGTATGCACCTAATGATGAGCCCCAAGAACAAAGAGCCACAGGAGCACATGGTTCCAGTAACAAAGAACCAGCCAGTGGAAGGGGAAGCCATTATGGGAGGAGCAGAGGTCACGTTTCACACGCACAGCACAGAGGAAAGAAGTTTGCAGCACAGACACAGAGCAAAGGCAATGCTTTTAGGATCACTGATGATTTTAACACAGATGATAAGAAAATATTTTTAATCGATTCTGGTGCTTGCACACATGTGTGTAGAGAAAAAGCCTGGTTTAGTAACATAGATGTTGAGAACAAACCAAGAATTTACCAAGCTAACAGGCAATTATTGAATGTACAAGGCGCTGGGACTGTAAAATTACAATTGTGTACTACAGATAATCAATTAATTGATGTTGAATTGCGAAATACAGCTTATGTGCCTGAAGCTGTTGAGAACTTAATTTCAACAAAAAGTCTCATGAACACAGGACATCATGTCCTGCTCAAACCAGAGCAAGGAAGCAAGGTCTCTACCAAGGATGGAGAGCTTGAATTTAAAGTGGAAGAGAAAAATGGCTTTCATTACTTTGTAGCTTGTGATGATAAGGAGACAGAAACTTTTGATGTTGATCCTGATGAGGAAATAGAGACTGTTGATGATAAGGAACAGATTTGCCAGACTAAGGATGCTTGTGATGATGCTTGTAAACATGAAAAATGTTTATTTTCGTGGCATATTAAAATGGGACATAGAAATTTGAAATCTGTTGAGCAGTTGTTAAAGCAATGTGGAATACCTGCTGTGCATTGTGAAAAGAGTGAAACTAGATGTGAGACATGCCTCAGAGCAAAGGGAGATGCCCCAAGTTATTCTGGGAAAACTCCAGCGCAAAATCAAGAATTTTCGGAAACTGTATACAGTGATCTTGTTGGGCCTTTACCTGCATCCCTAGGTGGGAGCAAATATTTTGTGACTTTCACAGAGAATAAAACAAAATACACTTATGTGTATATGCTGAGAAGTAAGGATGAAACACTGCATAGATTTAAAAATTATGTGGCTATTGTTAAAAATAAATTTGGCAAAGCACCTCAAAGCTTACTCACAGATGGAGGTGGTGAATATTGTAATGCTGAATTCAAACAATTTCTACAAGAGCAAGGAATTCAACATAAAGTATCCATTGCCTATTCACCCCAGCAAAATGGAGCTTCTGAGAGATTAAATAGAACACTACAAGGGATGTGCAGAGCTATGCTAATGCATTCTGGACTGCCAAACGGTTTATGGGCAGAAGCCCTGAACACAGCAGTGTACTTACACAACAGATTACCCTCAAAGATTATTGGAACCTCCCCTTTTCAGGCTTGGTTTGGAAGACAGCCTGGTCTAAAGCATATCAAAGCTTTTGGTGCAAAAGGATATGCACACATACCAAAGGAAAAGAGGGGAAAGCTTGATTCCAGAACTGAAACTGGACTTATTGTAGGCTATCCTGTTGGTGGGAAAGGGTACAGGATATACAATCCCCAAACCCACACAGTTGAAGAACACAATGTTGTTTTTATTGATGAGACTGTATTGCCTAGTGTTTCCACTGCAGCTGATCCAAAGATGCCTGGGACTGCACCTGATGAGTTTGTTGCTTGGCTACCTGTAGTGACTGCTGGTGAACTGGCTGGGGAACTGGCAAGTGAAGCAGCAGGTCCACCTTCTGAGGAAACTACTGAAACAGAAGGGGAAGCAGGGGCCACACCGGAGGAAGCGGCTGAACCCACAGCAGAACCCACAGCAGAACCCACACCCGGTGTGAGGCGATCAGAAAGGAGCACTAAGGGACAACCTCCAATGAAGTATGGATTTTGTGAACTTGTGCAACCTGCAAAGGAACCCAAGAACTGGAAGGAAGTTTGCAACTTACCTGCGAGTGAAAGAGGCCGATGGCTTGAAGCAATGGAACAGGAGCTGCTATCCATTAGTGAAAAAGAGGCCTGGACCCTCACTCAACTACCTCAAGGCAGAAAGCCTGTTGGATGTAAATGGGTCTTCAAAATAAAGCACAAGGAAGATGGAACTGTGGAGCTATACAAAGCACGCCTAGTAGCTAAAGGCTACTCACAGCAATATGGGACTGACTATTTTGAAACTTTTGCTCCACTTACGGACCAAGTCCATTCAGAACACTTCTAAGTGTTGCAGCACCTAGGAACATGATAGTAGAGTATCTTGATGTAAAGACTGCTTTTCTCAATGGAGAACTATCTGAGGAGATCTACATGGAACAACCTGAAGGTTTCAAGGTCAAAGGTCAGGAAAACTACGTCTACAAACTCAATAAAGGACTCTATGGCCTAAAGCAAGGAGCAAAGGCCTGGTATGACAAACTTACTGAACTTTTAAAGAAGCAAGGCTTCAAGCAAGGGAAAGCTGAACCTTGTCTATACCCTAGAATCAGAAATGGACAATACCAGTATGTTCTTGTTTACGTTGACGACTTGATTGTGGCTTGTCAAAACAGAGGAGACATCAAAGCAATAGCTGATGGACTGAATAAGGAAGTGGAAGTCAAACAGCTAGGAGATGTTCAACAATATCTCGGAATGCAAATTGAGAGACTCAAGGATGGAACTTTTCTTTTATGCCAGAAAAGAAAGATTATGGACTTTATAGAATCGGTTGGCATGAAGAACTGCAAAGCTTCAACAATCCCACTTGAACCTGGATATCTGAAGGAGAAGGACGGCACACCACTAAAGGACATAGGAGGATACAGAGAGGCTGTCGGAAAGCTCTTGTACCTGAGCAAATCAACGCGTCCAGATATTACAGCGGCAGTTGGATTTCTAAGCAGAAAAGTAAGTTCGCCAAATCATCATGATTGGAGCGCAGTAAAGAAGATGGCACGTTACCTAAGAGGAACAATGGACTTAAAACTGAAAATTGCACCAACTGAAAAACCAAGACTAGTCGGCTACATGGATGCCAGTTGGGGAGAAGAGATGAACAACTACAAGTCTACCAGTGGATACCTATTCTTTTATGGAGATGGACTGATAGACTGGACTAGTAGAAAGCAGACTGTTGTAGCGCAATCCACAGCAGAAGCTGAGTGCATTTCAGCAGCAAGTACCTGCAGCAGACTTGAATGGATCTTTGAGATGTTGAAAGATTTTGGAATAATTGAACCTGTACCTATACTTATGTTAGAGGATAATCAAGCTTGTATAACTATGTGTAAGGAAGAGAGCACGACTGCTAGAAGTAGATCTATTGGTCTTAAATGCGCATTAGTTAAAGATTTGTACCAGAAAAGGTTGATAGAGATTAAGCATTGTCGTACAGAAGAGATGGTGGCTGATGTCCTGACTAAGCCACTGACCAAAGACAAATTTGAAAGACTTCGTGAAATGTTGAATATGCTTGATGCTAATGTTGGATAATGTTTTGTGTATGCATGTATAATGACTTGCATTTCAGGTCTTGAGAAGGGGTGTTGGAGAAACGAGCATGTAACACAAGGCCTGAGAAATTCAGTCATTATAGGGTTAACCTATGCAACTTGTTTGTTTACCTAGGTTTAGCCTGGAAGTGGTACCTGGCAGCTGGCCAATTATCTGTAAGCCCCGGAAAGCTAAAGGTGTACTGTTTTGCTAATTGGTCAATGATATCAGGTGTTTCCTTTCAGGGGTCAAGAAGGAGAGATCCTCCATTGCAATCTCTCTCACTCTCTATCAGTATGTCTTAGTGTGAAGACGGAGCACAATGCAGCTCCTTAGGAAGCATGTTTTGTTTATTTGTAGCTAATCCCGTTTACCTTTTCCCTTTAGTAATAAACTTCTTTTAAACTAAAAGAAGCAATCTCTTCTTTCCAGAAAAGCAAGATTCATTACTCTGAATTTTTCTTGATTATTGGACAAAAGTCCTAACATCCTGTTCCAAAAAGAGGCTCACCTGCCAGGACCTGTTTTACCCCAATAGCTCACTAAAGGTGCAGGAAGGCTTCAAACTTTGTTGAACAGAGTGGCTAGGTCCCATGGATTTAACGCAGGGGCCCCCAACCTTTTCGAGCCTCTGGGCACTTTTGGAATTCTGACACAGGGTGGTGGGAGCAACCACAACATGCCTGCTGTAGGAGGTGGAGCCACATATGCCGAGGAAGCCCAAGCGCAGGGGATCAGAGGGGTAATTACGAATGCCCCGGGAAAGAGGGGAGAGAAAGAGTAACACAAACACCGTGGTGCCAGCTGCCACTGCCACAATGCTATTTTAATTTGCATAGCTTATCAGGTCTTAAGTGGCCAGTCAGAAGCCCGGATGTCTTCTGGCCCCACCCACTTTCTAAAAACTCTTGGTGGGGGCCACAGTACCACGCTGGGCCTTGAAAACCACCCTGTGGGGTCACCCTAAGTCAGCTGTGACTTGATGGCACTTTTCGCCAACACCAGGATTGCTGTTTTGGGAAGGGGTCGTCCCATTTACCCTCAAAAGCTAGCACACTGCCTTGTAAATGGTGATCAGCATATACCCCTATGCTCAACAGGTCAATGCTTGCACTGTCCAAGGTTCCCCATTAAAAATTTGTAAGGTTTGATGAAGAAGAAGAAGAGGAAGAAGAAGAGAAAGAGGAGGAGGAGAAGATTGGATTTATACACCGCCCTTCACTACTTGAAGGAGTCTCAGAGTGGCTTACAATCCCTTTTCGTTCCTCTCCCCACAACAGACACCCTTGTGAGGTAGGTGGGGCTGAGAGAGCTCTCTTGAAAACTGCCCTTGAGAGAACAGCTCTGAAAAAACTTCTGACTAACCCAAGGTCACACCAGCAGCTGCATGTGGAGGAGTGGGGAATCAACTCTGTTTCTCCCAGATTAGAGTTTCTCCCAGGTTAACCTCTACACCAAACTGGCTCTTCGCAAGTGTGCCACAGGATACCTGAAAAATGCTGTCACATGTCCACACATGCATAGAATGACGGCTGTCTTCATGCCCACCCTCCTTCACACCAGTTGCCCCAAGTCTCCAAGGTACAATCCTTATTTTGCTGAAGGGAGGCAAAATCAACCCTGGAAGGCATTCAGTTCAGCCGCTGAGCACCTGCCCCAGAATTCTAAAGGAACAAGCCACATGGAGGCTCCCATTGGGGGAGTTCTGTACTGGGCTTAGGGTTGCCAACTCTGGGTTAGGAAATGACTGGCAATTTGGGGGTGGAGCTTGAGAAGACAAGGTTTGGGGAAGGGGGTGACTTCAGCACCATACAGTCCAGCCATCAAAGCAGCCACTTTCTCTAGGGGAACTGATCTGTCACCTAGGGTTGCCAAACACCAGAGATGGCTGGAGATCTCCCGGGATTACAACTGACCTCCAAGTGACAGAGACCAGTTTGCCTAGAGAAAATGGTCACTTTGGAAGGTGGGCTCTATGGCCTTACGCCCCATTGAAGTCCCTCCGCTCTCTAAACCCCACCTTCCTCAGGCTCCACCCCCCCAAATCTCCAGATGTTTCCCAAGCTGGAGCTGGCAGTGGCAACCCCACAGTCACTTGGTGATAACCTGCCATTCTGGGAGATCTCCAGACCCCACCTGGAGGTTAGCAACCCTGTCTGGGCTTTTATTCCGAAAGGGTATAGAAGTCGAACAAGACATTAAGTCTGACCTCAAAAAGAAGAAGAAACACTGGAAAGCTCATGGGTCCTTTCAAGCTATCTTGCAGTACTTATTGTTAAAAGCAGGTAAGGGCGAATGCATAGGAAAATAGAGACATCTACAGATCAGCAACTCTGGAGACCCATGACCAGAAGATTGAGTCAATAAATATGCTACCTCGCTGTCAAGCTTTCCTGAAAGATTACAAGAGACATCTGTCGTAATTCAAAATAAGGGAAGGAGACACTGGTTTTCAAATAATGTGAGGAAAAGTGTTGCAGGCAGTGACTAACAGCAGTTCCACCATCAGGAACTAAGCAAACAAGGATGGTTCGGCGAACGATGTCTTCTTTCACAAACAGAGAAAGTTGCAGAGTTATGCAGTGAATCTGAACTAGAATATGCTACTGTGCAGTCCACAGATCTGTTAGCTTTAGTAATCAGAAACATTTGTCAATGTTCGGTGGGATAGCACATGAGAACATACTGATGCAACTTGCCAGTAGTTCATGTCCCTATAGCCTGGTGCTTAGAACAGGGCCCTGACGGAAGTAGAACAAAACGTTAGGGAGTGTGCGTTTGTGCGTATAAAACACCGATCTGCGTCCCTCAGGGACAGATAAGATCCCTCAACTTAGACATTAAAAATCTTGCTGCTGTCGTTTCTTCTTTTTTTATGCTTAATACGTTTTTAGATTGTTTAATATCTGTGCATTGCAAACACCACTGAATGCTCCATTATGGCAGAAGGTGGAATACAAACCTTTGAAATCAAGCAGTCTCATAGAACAGGAGAGACGCTCTTGCCCGTTTTCATGGCTTTAGCTGAAGAACAGGTGGAGTCCTGCTAGCCTCAGATCAAGAGGGAGTTGCGGTAGCTATGGGGTGAGAGAGAGATGGGGCAAAGGCGCTGAGGTCCCCCTGCCTCTCCTCTAGATCCTCTATACCCCAGCTGCCCACAATCCAATGAAAAAGAGGACACAAGCTTTAAAATAAAGATTGGTAGAGTGTAAGCTATGTGCTCCCTAAAGGTCTTATTTGCAGTGAAAAAGGGCAAGAATCCAATAGTGCCAAAAACTAAAGATTTGTGGCAGGGTATAATGTTTGGATAACTTTGCTATATTAAGAAAACCAAGTTTGAGTCCGGTGGCACCTTTAAGACCAACAAAGTCTAATTCTGGGCATCAGCTTTCGTGTGCAGGCACACTTCTTCAGAAAGCTGGCTCTCCAATCCAGTGAAGAACCCCTGCGGGGAGACCTTACTCCCTTCCTCTGGACAGGCGGTTACCTCAGCAGGTTCCCACCCAGAGCCCCTTTCCCCACTCTTTTCCTACCCAGGGCCCCTTTCCACAGAACCTGCACCCACCAGCGAGGAAGAAGGAGAAGAAGAGATTGGATTTATATCCCGCCCTTCACTCACTTAAGAGTCTCAGAGCGGCTTACAATCTCCTCTCCCTTCCCCTCCCCACAACAGACACCCTGTGAGGTAGGTGGGGCTGAGAGAGCTCTTTCCCAAGCTGTCCTTGAGAGAACAGCTGGTACAGAGCTATGGCTTGCCCAAGGTCATCCAGCCAGGTGCAAGTGGAGGAGTGGGGAATCAAACCCGGTTCTCCCAGATTAGAGTCCGCGCACTTAACCACTACACCAAACTGGCTGTCTGCGCACTTAACCACTACACCAAACTGGCTGTCCGCGCACTTAACCACTACACCAAACTGGCTGTCTGCGCACTTAACCACTACACCAAACTGGAATGAGGGGCCCTTAACGGGATGCTCGTTTGTCACCCCAAAAGAAGCTTTCTTCCTTCAGCAGACCTCCAAACCCTGACTAGAAAGCCAAAAAAAAAAAAAAAAAAGCCCAGCTAACCTGACGCGCCTTTCCAGAGCCGCAAAATCCTTATCCAAAAAAGCGGGGGTCGGGTTTGCCCCTTTTAAGGCTGAGGCTGGCTCAGCCCCTCCCATCCAGTGGCATTCCATGGGCTCTGATTGGCTGACAATTCCATGGATTTGCAAGAGGCCTAAATGTTAAGGACTGGTTCAGGGCCCTGGAGGAGAGGTGGGACTTCTAAGGATGATTGCCGCAGAGTATGAGCTCTATCCCACATGATTTTACTATTTGACTTTCACATTCCTATCCCAACAGAGCAGTGTGGGATTAAGCCATAGGGAAGTGGCCTGTCTATCATCAGGCCATTGTTAGAGAGAAGGAAACTGAAAACAAACGAACAACTGAGTAAGCAAGATAAATGATACAAGTGGGGAACCCAAAAGGACTTGCAGAAGGCATCTGATTTCCCCTCCCCCACTATTTCCTCGTATCTTTCCCTGAAACCACCTATGGCCTCTCCCCAGTTTCTGCTTCCTTTTCTCATTCTCACCCGCTCCACCTGCAGCATTTCCCTGGCAGCTTCTACCCAAGTGAAGGATGGTGCAGTTGTGCTGTGCCAGCCACTAAGCTGGGCATATTGGCATGGTGGGGAACCTACACTTTCCCCGGTGTCTCCTCCTCGCACAATTTCATTTTTCTTCCTCCTGGTAACTCCCACCTTTCCTTGCTTCCTTCTCTGTTTCCCATCTACCCACCAACCTGCCTTTTATTTGCTCCTCACCTTCAGCTATATTTAGCTCTTCATCCTTCCACTACATCATGCTCCCCCCCCCCCACCTTATGACCCTACGACCAGCAATGATCGGCCGCATATGACATCATCCGGAGTCAGTGATCTGACAACCGGAGCTGCGAAACTACTCCCTCTCTGCCTAACTGCCTGCTCCAAAGTGAAAGCCGCTGAGTGTGAGCTGGGAAGTATATATTTGTTCTGCTCCCATAGAGCAGAATGGGAGGTCTCTTGTTGGCAGCCAGAGCTGCCTGTCATGCTTTGGAGGGCAACTATTGGTGTTTCCAGGGCTGCAGAAGGGCTGCAGAAGTCCATCCCCCATTGCCTGGACAATTGATTCATCGGCGCTAGCACATCCAGCCCACAAACCACTCCCACAAACCTCCATGAAAAATAGTTCGGTTCATGGGCGACGCAATCGCATGAACCAAGGCTCACAAACCATGAACAGGGCCCAGTTTGTGATGAATTTTGGTTAGTAATTTGGTTCATGCCCATCCCTAAAGTCCTCCCTCAAAGGCCCAAACAGCCCTGGAAACTGCCCTCCCCCATCCCTCCACCTTTTTCTGATTTAAACCAAGACTAGAAGACTGGCAATACTGTTGTGGTTGCCTAGCAACAGCAACTGAGGTCATTTGTTTCTTAAAGCTATAGGCACATCTTTTAACCTCCCCCCTATGTGTGTATATTTTTCTACTAACTCTGGGCTTTTTTCAGGTTTATAGAAAGATCTCTTTTGTTTGTCCATGACTGTGATCTCTGGATTTAAGTATCCATAATCCCATCTGAGCATTATATACACCAATACTCAGTTTAGATGTTCAGCAAACTTTTTGTTATGTTGCATTATAATACTTAACCTGTTCTTGTATCAGCTATATTCATCTCTCTGAACTAAGTATCAAATTACTGATAGAGCAGCAATCCCAGTGAAAAATAAAATAATGGTAATGAAGAGCCTGTAATTCTTTTCTCATAAGGAGGAACTATTTTAAGTTTTGGTTTCAGTTCACTGATCTGAAAGAGAGAAAAGCACTTCCATGGAATGGACAAACATAGAGTTAGGGTTGCCAAGTCCAACTTGGAAAATATCTGAGGACTTTGGGGGTGGAGCCAGGAGAAAGGAAGTGACATCATTTTGTGATGTCACATCCTGTGATGTTGCTTCCACATGCTGACACATGAACTCATGAAGTTTCCTAATACTGAATCAGGCCATTGGTCCATCAAGGTCAGTATTGACTACTCAGACTGGTAGTGGCTCTCCAGGGTCTCAGGCTGAGATCTTTAATGTCACCTATGACCTGATCCTTTTTTAGCTGAAGAGGCTGATACCTCCTGCATGTCAAGCAGATGCTCTATCACTGAGCAACGGCCCTACTGAATCCTTCCTCATCTCGGCAGAATATGAAGCACTAAGTGCTACACAAGTGCTAAATATGATTTTCATATCATAAGAACAGGAGAGAAGCCACAGTGGATCGGGCCAACAGCCCATCCAGTACAGCACTCTGTGTCACACAGTGGCCAAAAATACCAGGTGCCCTCAGGAGGTCCAGCAGCGGGGCCAGAACTCCAGAAGCCCTCCCACTGTTGCCCCCCAAGCACCAAGAATGCAGAGCATCACTGCCCCAGACAAAGGGTTCCATTTAGACCTTGTGGCTAATAATAGCCACTGATAGACCTTTACTGGATGGGGAAAGAGAGAGAGACAGACAGACAGACAGACAGACCGAAAAAAGAAAGAAAGAAAGAAAGGGGGAGGGGGAGAGAGAGAGAGAAGGAAAAGAGCTGGCACTTACCCCAGCAGCAACTTTGCAAGCCACATGCAAAAGCATGCCCTTCAGTAGAAAGAGCCTAGTCCCTCCTTAATCTCTGGGCGGGGCTCTCTTGCTCGCTCGGCTCTTAAAGGGGAAATGTCTGTTGAGGCTTTTTACTGCAGGGCAGGCTCTCTGCAGACATTTCCCTTTTAAGAAGTTCAGGCCTGGCAGGGAGAGGCCAGGGCAGGCTCCGACGTTCCCCTGCTGGCAGCCATTGCCTACCCCGGTGGCCAATTTTGAAAAAGCGGGGGTAAGCTTTAAAAAGCAGTGTTTTCCCCTCCCTACCGGGGGACTTGGCAGCCCTACATAGAGTGGACATGCTCTGTTGATAACATGAACATAATACAAAGGGACAGAAAGGCAGATTAAGAACACGGGGAGGAAAAAGAGGAAGAGTCACTGTTGACAAATGGAGGCTGAGGCTGAGGGTGGGCCGGGCCCTGCATGCGGAAGGGATGCCACTGAAGGGAGGAACCATAAGAGACGCCATACAGAAATAACACCATATTAAAGCTGTTTGGAGATTTTGTAACGGTGACCAGAACCTTGTGTTGCCTGATCATAGGGCCCACTTGGACAATTGGTTTATAGCAAAATAAATCATAGAATCATAGGATCACAGGATTAGAAGGGTCCATACAGGCCATCTATTCCAACACCCTGCTCAGTGCAGGATCAGCTTGCCCTAGACCACCCCTGACAGGTGTTTGCCAAACCGCTGCTGAAAGACTGCCAGTGAGGGGGAGCTCACCATCTCTCTAGGCAGCTGATTCCACTGTTGAACAACTCTTACTGTAAAAAAGTTTTCTCTAATATACAGCCAGTACCTTCCCACCCTTAATTTAAACCCATTATTGTGAGTCCTCTCCTCTGCTACCAACAGTAACAGCTCCCTGCCCTCCTCCAAGTGACAGCCCTTCAAATACTACAAGAGAGCCATCATGTCCCCTCTCAATCTTGTCTTCTCCAGACTGACCATTCCCAAGTCCCTCAGCCTTTCCTCATAGGGCTTCTTGGTCTCCAGGCCCCCGATCATCCTTGTTGCTCTCCTCTGCACCCACTGAGGCTGGGGGAAATTAGCCCCATGCACCACAGTGTCAGCTAGGGTCAGCTAGGCTGCCATAAAGAAGGTGGGGGTAAGGGGGCTGGCGGCCATAAAGAAGGTGGGGGTGAGGAGGTTGACTAGGGTTGCCAAGTCTTCAAAACTCACCAGCGGGGGGGAGTCCTCCTCTGGCGCGCGCGCCCAGCGACATCGCTGGAAGTGACGTCAGCACGTCATCCTCGCTGGACGACATCGGGGGTGGGGTTCCCCCCGCCGGCCAAATGCTGGCCGGCAGATCGGGAACCCCTTTAGCGGGGGATCCCCCGCCCCCCGGGCTGACTTGGCAGCCCTAAGGTTGACACTGGTATGCAACTTTCGATTCTCTTCTAGCATTTATCTTTGTTTTGACAAGGCCCGTCCTTGGAGATGCTCTTGGGTTTCTCTTGTAAGTTTCCCTCTGGGAACTAGGGGGCCTTTATTTTCCACGTGAATGTAACCTGGCATTCATTGGCTTGTAGCCATCTAATGACCCAAGTTTGAACCCTGTATAAAATCCCATTCCCGCTTTCCATCTGTAGCCTTAACGCAGATAGCGTTTAGAGCAATGCGTTTAGACCAAAATAAACTGATCCTGCTTAAAGAACATTGTTGAATGCTGATTACTGGGGACTCTGACACACAGCCTCCACCCCACTCGCAAAAAGATCATTTAAAGGGTCTTTTTGTGAGCTGAGCATTCGGCCTGCAACCGCCCCTCTCCCTCCCTCCAGCTAGATTTAGGGCCCTCCAGCTGGTCAATGGGCCATGTGGTCCCTAGTCCCCACCAATCAGCTGAAGCCCTTTAAATTAGGCAGGAGGGGATGGAGGAGGTGGCCCCGCAGGTGGTCACTCTTGGGGCGGGGCTTGGGTGTGGGGCTTGGGGCATCCCCACCCGCACACCTCAGATCCCCCCACCAGAGTGACGAGGGGACCTGGGAACCGTAATGCTACAAAATGGCTGCCACAGGAGGTGGAAGTGGCCATAAGATGGCTGCCATAGATTACTCTCAGTCATACAGTGTGATAGCAGCTGCTGCCGAAGTGGCATTTTTAAGAATCTGCCCAGCCAATCAAATCTCCAAGAAGCCCTGCTGGGCAAATGCCCCACCTGACTCTGCCCACTTTGTATAAACACTTGGTAGGCTCCAGAAAAAAGTGTCAGCAGGCACCACGTTGGGGAACCCTGTCTCAGCACAGGGAGGGGCAAACAGATCTAGATCCTGTCCCCCTTCCCTACCTTACCTGGCTGCAGTTGACTGCTTGTTTTTGACATTTTTCTCCCAGCTGAGATCGGATACCAGAAGTCAGTGAGGCCAGGAGAAAACTGCAGAAATCCACTGAATACAGTGAAGTCAGTCCAGAACTGGGACAACCGACAGCTGCCCGGGGGCTAGGAGCATTTTCCAAAAGGATCTGTGGCACACAGAGTGAGACTCCCCTCTTTTTGTTTGGAATGAACTCTCCTCCAATGAGCTAATTTTAGCTCATTCAGATCAGACCCCAAAGATATCATTTAGCACTGGACCAATTCCAAGTTTCTGGCCAAAGATCCAGAGAAATTGTAGTTGGGCCAGGGCTTCTGGGCACCAGGCATGTGAGCACTTCAAGCGACCATTCCCAAGGCACTCGCTCAGGGGGTGTGGCTCTCCTCTGGACACATCTGCAGTCCAGTCTCTGTTGGAAGGTAAAATTTGCCCCGGGGGGGGGGGATGAGAAATGGAAGCTCAGAATGCTAATCTGAGAGCAGAGCCAAACCTCAGAACCTCCATTTCTAAAATTCTCTTAGACAGAATGTTGCATTTTATTTTTTCATTTTATATTCCACTCATTCTGCAAGCAGGCTCAGGCTGTGTAACTTCATATGATACAATAAATACAATTACACTTTAAAAACACAATATAAACATTGATGGGTACAGCTTAAGACAAAAATCAGCTGGCTATGAGAGATTCTGGCCCATGGATACAGATGAAGTAATGGCCAGTTATCAATGGGTGGGTGTCCCATACATGGACACCCACTGCCTTGGTCAAAGACCTGGAGGAACAGCCTTGTCTTGCAGGCCCTGCGGAATTGAAGGAGATCCCACAGGGCCCTGATCTCAATGGGGAGCCTGTTCCACCAGGCAGGGGCCAGGGCAGAGAAAGCCCCGGCCCTGGTTGAGGCTAGGCGGACATCCCTTGGGCCAGGGATCACCAGGAGGTGTTGATCTTTAGAGCATAATATTTTTCGAGGTGTATAGAGGAAGAGGGGGTCCCTTAGATATGTTGGCCCCAGGCCACATAAGGCTTTGGAGGTCATTATTACCAAAACCTTGAAGCGAATCTGGTGCTCAACGGGCAACCAGTGCAGTTGGCGGAGCACATGCCAAATGTGAGCCCGCACAGGCGTCAGTGTCACCAGTTGCAATTTCTGGATCAGCCTCCAGGGTAAGCCTGCATACAGCAAGTTGCAGTAATCACGTCTGGAAGGGACCATTGCATGGGTCACCATAGCTAAACCTTGGGGGGAGAGATCGGGCTTCAGTAGCCCAGTCTGCCTAAGATGGAAAAATGCAGATCTGGCGACTGCAGCAACCTGGGCCTCCATGGAGAGAGAGGCATCCAGTGTCACTCCCAGACTCCTCACTGTCTGGGCCAGCACCAAAGGTGCCCCTTCCAGTGCGGGGAGTCTGGTGCCCACATCCACCACCACCCCCAACCCAGGTGCAGGCACCTCTGTCTTCAATGGATTTTACTTCAACCGACTCTGCCACAGCATCCAAAGCCTCAGCCAGATTTTCAAGAATGGAAGACAGGTGGCCATCCATTAACAGATAGAGCATACTGATGACAACCCAGCCCATAACTCTGGACTAACTGGGCGAGGGGGCACATATGGATGTTAAATAACACTGGCGAGAGTATCGCCCCCTGCGACACTCCACATTCCAGTGGGTATCGTGGGGAGACCCTCTCTCCAAGTGCAACCCTCTGTCCCCGACCACGGAGAAAGGAGGAAAATTATTTCAAGGCAGTCCCCTGAACTCCTATGTCAGTGAGGCGGTGGGTCAACAGATCGTAGTCAACCATATCGAAAACTGCCATTAGGTCTAATAGCAACAGCAGCACCAATCACTTCTGACTGATGGCAACCTTATGAATGAATGACCTCCAAAATGTCCTGTCATCAACAGTCTTCTTCTGAAAGCCATGGCTTCCTTTATTCAGCCAGGGTCTTTCTCTTTTCCTGCATCATTCAACTTTTCCTATTGTTATTGTCTTTTCCAGTGACCCTTGTCTTCTCATGATGCAACCAAAGTACGATAGCCTCAGTTTGGTCATTTTAGCTTCTAAGGAGGATTCAGGCTTGATTCGATCTAGAACCCACTTTTTTGTCTTTCCGGTGGTCTGTCGTATCCATAAAACTCTTCTCCAACATCACATTTCAAACAAATTAGAAGACAACCACAAAAAAACTCTGAATGCCCTACTTTTTCACAATTTAACCTCAAATAAAGTGAAGCCATGATGTTAAATCTTGTTGAAATCTGCAGAGGGCACTCCTAAATTTTAGAAGAATTGATCAGTGACTCTTTGAAGAGAAAAGCAAGCTGGTTTTAAGGTACAAGCCGGGGGGGGGGGGGGGGGGATGACGATGCTTGAACTACTCAGGCAATGAAATTCCAGGTTGGATTGAACTGATTCTGAAGGCTGCTTTTAAATATGTCATTAAAGTCAGGAGGGAAACAATCAGGGGGAGAAACTTGTCAATGTCACTTAAGCTTCCAAGTTTAGAAGTAAAAAGCAATTTAAGAGGGTCATCTATAATTAACAAGATACAGTGCAAATTGCAATCAAGCATCTTGTTCAATCAAGAAGTAATTATGATATTCTGGGCTGATTGAAGGCAGCAATTTTTTTTTGTACCCATTTAACGTGATAAGCACATTTCAAATGCCAATAAAATGGAAGCCATCAGAAACAAGGTTTCACTTCCTGAAAATACACTGTCTAAATAAAGCTACTTTGATGGCAAGTCTAATTGATTCTGCAGCTCAAGTGCTGTATGTTCCATATACAACAGTGGTTCCCAGCCCAATGCTCGTGCGCACCATGCTGTTCATCAGCTGTCAGGTCTTGAGCAAAACTCACCCCAAGAACACTCTCTTGGCAGTGATATGTTTATTGGGAGATAAAGAGGTTTCAAGCATAGACATTTCTGTGTCAGAACTGACCCCTTTGGCGCCAGTTCCCCAGTTATACGGGATTCAAAGATTTCCCCCCCCCGGTCTAATCCAGTCACACCCATACATTCAGCCCGCCAAAATCTATGGTTCCTCCGACACCTCTGCCTCCAGCACCTGCAAGCTCACTAACATACTATCTTGCCATTTCTAGCACTCAAGGTCGAGTGCGCATACTTCCCACAATGGAGAGGCCCCACTTAGATGCAGTCACAAGACAGCACGGTTCTCAGCAAAGCAGCTTCATACACACACTCACACACTCCCCCCTATTTCTCAACACAGAATATAATACAGCGTTGAGTTACAGACATTACAGGAAGCAGGACAAGACTGCATTGCAAACAAGGGCCGAGTTTGACACCAATACTTTTCCTGGCACCCACTAAGTGTTTTTAGAAAGTGGGCATGACGATGTGGGGTGTTTGCCCAGCAGGGCTCCTGAGTGGCCGTTGGAGATTTCATTGGCTGTGAAGATGTTTTTAAAAACATTGCTTTGGAAGCAGCTGCCACCACAACGCAAGGATCTTCACTGCGTGCTTGAAGGTAAGCCATATTGTGGCTGCACCCACCATACTATGTCAGAATTCCAAAGGTGAGCTGAAATACATAGTGTGGTTGGGTTCTTTCAGAAAACTCATTCCTTTTTTGGTCCTAACCCCCAGAAACCTGCTCAGTACAAGAGGGGAAAGAACATCCCTGATTCATGGTAGTTGTTCTGTCTATGACCCAAAAGACTTCCTTGATCCTCCAAAATGTTGCCTTGAAGACTATTTGCTCTAGTAGGTCCTACCTTGGCCTTCACAGGAAATAGCTCTGTCCCCACAGGAGACTTTTGCCTACATCCCCCAGATGTCTCCAGGGTGTTTGTTTTTGTGTCAGTGATTGGTCCGATTAGAGATCAGGACCAGGCATGGGATCTATCCTGCTGGCATTCTTTTCAACTGTGTTGTTCATTGCATATTTTAGTATGTTTATGTTAGACTTTGAGTGAGATCACCCACAATTTTAAGGATGGCTACTGATGACATTAAGTTTGGTAATGCAGTGACTGAGCTGCTCAAAGCAGCCATCTCTGTGCTGAAAAAAAAAAGAGGCCTGCATGCTGACCTCAAGTGGCTCAGGGCAAACAAGCTAAAACTGAACCTAAACATGACAGAGGTGATGCTGGTTGGCAAGGTGGGGTTCCTGGAGGGGACTGATTTGCCCATGGCCCACATTTTACTGGGTCATAGTTGAAAAAGGAGTTTAAGAATGAAAGAGTTTGCTTGGTTCCTAAACAACTGTGACAAGATCACAGTGGTAGCCAACAATACACTTTCCCAGTAGACCTTGGGAGTAGAAACAGTTTGCTTCTTGGATTCTGCTGATCTGACCATGTTGATTTTGGGATATTTAGTTAATACAGTAGATTTTGCCCAGTTATAGAAGCATGATATTGCAGGAAACATTCAAAGGTTTAAGTGATTTTCTATTGATTATTGCTAATTTACAGGGATCTTTGGGGAAAAAGTCTTTGGGGCTCTCCTGGAAAGTTGTCGAGCTGTTTGAATCACTGGACAGCATTATAACAGGTGTTTTAAACCACTTTTAATTGACAACAAAAGAGTTCTTCCAATTAGGAGTGTTTCGGTTTTAATTGGGCCAGGTGCTTTTAAGATGAGCTATCCCAGCCAAAATCTGTCATAGGGGGAGATTTATAGAACCTCTCTACTTCAAAAGAAGTTCAAAAGTTTAATTCAACTTTTGATTTTTACTAATTTTAAATAAGAGAAAATCATATTGTTTCTCTTTCTTTCATGTTTTAACATATCAATATTGAACTCTTAATCTATAAGTAATATCTATATGTACACCTTTGCCTTTTTGCAGCTTTTCCTTTTATATAGAAAATATTTTGCTGGTTTGAGAAAACTTTAATTATTGAATTGAATTGATGCCAGTATGACTTATGGTGGCATCTTTTACTTCAAAGAAATGAGAAATGTTGTTAGCAAAGCCTAAAACTGGGGTAAAACAGAGGACATTATAACAGAGAATTATTTATTGTGTGTGTTTTTAAAACTTTATATTTTTTTCACAGCTGAAAATGTACTAAGATTATGGTATAAGATATTTATGAAAGCAACTATCATGAGTAACTTTAAGCTTTGCTAAATAAGCATCAAGCTTATTTTTAAAACACAAAGATGTTTACATCTTTGTAAATATTATTTTTCATAATCCAATGCATCCTATATATATTTTCAATAGAAATAACCTGTATTTAGAATGCTGTCATGCTTTTATATGCCTGTATATAACCAATTTTGTAACAGAACTGATAGATTTTATACTGGGAATGAACTTAGTCCCTTTGTGTGTATAAAGTTCATTCAAAGGGGAAGTCTGAGACAGTAGCTCATGAGAATGAGGATGAGGATACATCCATCATTTTCAATAAGCAGAACACCTGCACTGTAAAAATTGTAATTTTTATTTATTTATTTATTTGTTTGTTTCAATTTATATCCCGCCTAGCCAGCGGACCGGCTCTAGGCGGCTGGGGACTGATGCAGCCAAGTAACATCCTGTTTGTCACATATGTGATTGTTGACTGACCAGGCAAAGAAATCTAAACTGAGCATGTCTGAATGATGCCAGTGATGATGTAAAGTGAGGAGGAGCAAGAAGAGCATATAAGCAAGATCCCTGCTGTAACACACTGAACATCCACGCTGATTTCATATCTGTGAGGTGTTCCTTATTTGAATAAATACTTTTATTATCCTTTACTGACTGGATAATCATTTTAACTGTGTGGTTTATCAGCAAAAAATAAATCTCTCAAGAAGTGTGTTGCAAATGTAAAATTTACATTTCTTCAAGTAGATTCAGGCCGTAGTTGAAAGGAGAGAGAGAAGTCGAATCTAAAGAATACTAATCTCTGTCACAAGTGGCCAGATAATCTGGCATCAATTTTATGGAAGTATGAGGGCATTGTTTCTACAGGACAGACCTTAGAGATGTGTGACTCCATGAAGAGCTGTGTGTAGAATGGAGCAGAAGAAAGGACACAGAGAGAGAGAGAGAGAGAGAGAGAAGATGGGTCAGAGGGCAGCTCCCAGGTTAAGACAAAGAGAGAGACACCCCATTCAAGGAGATAAAACCTATACACACTTAGAGTGATGTAGCACCCCCCAATGCCCAGGCATGCTGAGTCACTCATTCCAACAGTTGATCTATGGTTAGGAGGACTGGGTTGCTGTATTGCATCATACCCACTGTGGAAAACAACCTCCCAAAGAGAAGCATATTACTGATATCCTGAAATTGGTCCATTGGTTACCTATCTGCTTCCAAGTCTCACATAAGATGCTGGTACTGACTTTTAAAGCCTTGTATGACCTGAGACCTGACTAGAAATACCACCTCTTCCAAAGTGAACCTCTGTGACACCTAAGACCTTCTATAAGTTTGAGAAGGAAACAGTTGTCACTCATTTGTGAGATTTAAAATGAATCCTATTGTCTTTTTAAAGCAAGACTTCACTGATTGCTTCTTTTATGACCCAGGTCTTCTAATAGGTGAGTGTGAGTGTGTGTACGGTGTATGTGTGTGTGTAGAAATGGTAGATGTTGTTTGCCCTCCCTCAAAACTAGGAGTCAGAGCAAGTTTTTTTCTTGTGATGTGTAATAGTGTTTCTAAACTATGGCCCTTTTTGCATGACCATTTCCCTCGCTTTCACTGTGCATCTGTCATGCCTGCCCCTGACTTAGCCCCAGACCCAGTGCCTGACAGCCGAGGACAGGAGGACTTGGCTCAGTTAACTAAGAAAGACATAAGTCCTGCAGAGGATCCACAGCCAAGTTCTCAGCAAGGCCCACCTGAGGCTGGTCAGGCAGTTGCTGGACCAAGCAATTCACCACCAGACTCGCCTCCACCTGTCAGCAGGCTCCATGAAAGGAGCAGGCAAGAGCTGTATAGGCGACGCAAGGAAGCACGCAGGCAGGGGCGAAGATCATTAAGTCCTGAGTACTGACAGAAACCAGGACTTCGCACAGCAGTGCTAAGTGGTTAATGAGCCAGAACACTACTTAACAAGGCTGCTGGCAGGTAGCAATCTGTGCTGGCAACATCGTTGTCAGAGCCCTCCATCCCATGAGTACCTTACCTCTGATCCTGACTGATTCTCTGGCTTCCGACCCAGCTTGCTTCTTGGACTTCTGATCTCTGCTTCCTGATCCTGGACCCCAGCTTTTGAACCTCGGCATTCCTTGACTCTGGCTTCAGCTCTGCTCCTGACTGACCTCGGCTTGATTTATGGACTCTGACCTCCGGTACGTTTTGACTACGCCTCTGCTTTGAGATTGGGACTTGCTACAACACTCTGCTGAGTTTCTCCATCCAAGTCACACCCAGGGCGTGCTTGCCGGCCTGTCTGCCCAGCCAGGCTACCGGGCTCTGGCGTGATAGCATCACTGTTGGGTATTTTTCATGCTTCTGCATTCCCTTGCACATTCCAATCACATTTTGTTCTTCTTTCTGCATCAATTCCCCCTTCCCCCCCCCCAGCTCTGCGCCTGCTTTCAGTCTGCTGTTTCTCCAGGTTTTCTAAAACTCCTTTTCCCCTTAGTTCACTGCCAAGCCAAAGGTAATTTAAAAGCATACACATTTCCTTGGACTTTTCCTCCTTCCTCCCCTCGAAGGCCAGTTGGTCTCTCCTTATTAGTCAGTTTTGCATTGGGTGCGTCTTTTGAAATAGGAGATCAGGAAAGTAACTGCCTTTGCCTGAGTTGTTTCTGGAATGGCCGGTTAGTTCAGTTGGTTAGGATGCAGAGCTACTAACTGCAAGGTTGTTAGTTCCCCATTTGGGGAAGTTTACTTTTGAAAAAAAAATGGTTTTCTTTTAAAATTGGCTATGACCACAAGCATTGCAAATGTGAGGATGATGTTGTAGAACCTGCACTGGGGCAGCAGCAGCAGCCTGATTTGTGTTGGTTGGTTGGTTTTTTTAAAAAGCCTGGTCCATCTCAACATCTGGCTTCCCCCTTTGCCTGTCATCTCATTTCCAAATAATGCTGGGGGGGGGGGAAAGCTTAGGCTGCAAAGCATTGCTGTCTCCTCCACCCCTCTTGTGAACCTCCTTCACCCCCTTGTGAAGCTACCACACAGAAGCCTACCCGCTGCCTCTCTGGCCAAGTGGTCGGCGTCTCCTCTCGCTAAACTTTTAAGTATTCCCTGCCAATGATTCCCTCCCCCCAACCATTCTGGATTAGCATTAAACTCCTTGACTACCGATAAAGGGGGGGGACCACTGAGGGTGACCCCACAGTAAATTCAGCTCAAAGAATCTCCTATTTCAAAAGACACACCCAGTGCAAAACTGACCAGTCAGGAGAGACCAACCTCACAACACTATCCAGGTTTTCTCATTGGTATGCAGACTATAGAAAACTGGAGAGAATAAAAAGTTGTGGAGCACAGGGAGAGCATTCAAAGTGTACCTCAACTGACTCGACTTCAGTAAAAGGCAGAAGGCAGCTGTGCATGCAGAAAGGGCCTACAACTAATTTTATTCCACCCAGTTTGGAGTTTTGCAGTTTACCAAGCATTCTTGTTCTTTGATTTAGTTGTGTCCAAATAACTGCGGTGTGCAAGTGTTCATTGTTAACACATTGCAAAAAAAAAAAAATTCCCTGTGATCGTAGATGTGGTGGTGTTTTACCACTGTGGATTGCACTTGTGTGCACTAACAACACAACTGTACCTGTCTGAATAGATTAAGCTCTTTTCTGAGACCTCTTATATGTAACACCTGTAAAGGCACCTCTCTATAATGTTCTGAGGTGATGTGTGTTCTGCTGCCTCCTGGCCTTGCTTAGCATTCCCAACTATTTTTTGCTGCCACTAAAGACTCTTCCCTTAGAATCCACAGCTGGGTCCAAAGAACAGGATGGCTTAGTGGAATGACAAAATGGTAAGGGTGGCTCTGAGGTAAAATGGGATCACTGACTTTAAATAAAACAGCTGCTTTCACTTAAATTTGAATAGAGTTTATTTAGAAGTGAAATAGTGTAATGTTTTCAGTATGGTTCATAAGTGTAATGGTTTCAGATAGGTTTATTAAGCCTGTTTTAAGCGGTGTTACCAATAAAATAGCAAACAATCCTCACACAAACAAAGGTAACATTAAGGGAAAAGAACTAAAAATGAAGGCAAGCTGCACGCACCAATTCCAGAATTATTTTTATTCTCTTGGAATTTTAGATACTTGAAACAGAGCAAAAAGTACCCATGGAACAATGGATGTATATGACCAAGGGTATCTAGAGTATTGCAGCTCAACAACAACTGTGGGTTGCTGGAAGAAGAATGTGGCAGGTTTTCTAAGCATATTTTAAAGGGAAGGCACTGACTCTTTAACAACAGTTGCAAAATGTTGTCTTGGTCTTTAGAAGCTTTGAAAGGGAATTCCAATTCTCCAACTAGATTCTGTTGATCGTGTCTGGTGTTTTTTTCGGTTGAATCATACACATCCCAGTGTGATAACAACTGTCTCATCAAGTAACTTCTGTGCATTTCCCCCTTTCTTCTTTGATTAGTTGCTGAGTTTTCTTGTTGGTGCTCAGCTGCCTGTTTGTTTATTAATGGAATTCACATTGTTAGAGACATTTGTAAATGCCCCTTGAGACTCCCCTGTTTCCCTACTGTGGCGCTTTCCATTTCCCTTGTCATTGTAACTTCCCACTGTATTTTGTTTAGTTTAAATGGATACATTGCTATATTGAGTTTAAATCAATGGGAACCTCAGCCACAAGAGACAGTCTTTTCTGCTACTCCGGTGCCTACTGCTAGGCATACTGACTGGCAGAGAAATATTCAGAGTAATATTACAGGGGCCTGTTGGAGCGGGAGCGCACAGGAGCGCAGCTCCGGGAGTGAGGAGCCCAGGGGGTGGGCACATGACCAGGCCCCGCCCCCTCCTCTGCTTCCCCGAGCAGTGCAGAGGCGCAGCGCCCCAGGGAAAGCCCTGCTAGGATCTTTATTGTTTTTAATGTTTTGTTTTAATATTGATAATTTTATCATTGTTCCTTTTATGACTGTGTGCTGCTTTTCCAGAGACTTGCTCAAGGTGGCATATAAATTTTCTAAGTATACCATTTTTTATCTGGGCACATGGCACATCAGTACTGGAGAAATTTTACCAACCCTTCAGCAGCTTCCACCCCATCAGTTTGGTGTAGTGGTCAGGAGTTGGACTCTAATCTGGGAGAACCGGGTTTGATTCCCCACTCCTCCACATGCAGCTGCTGGTGTGACCTTGGGCCAGTCACAAGTTCTCTCAGAGCTGTTCTCTCATGAGCAGTTCTCAAAAGACCTCTCTCAGCCCCACCTACCTCACAGGGTGTCTTGTTGTGGGGAGGGGAAGGGAAAGGGATGGGTGGTGCACATGTCCTGGGTACCTCAAGTCTACTTGAAACCTGGTGGTTTCAAGGGAGCAGGAAGAGAATGAGGGTGTGTTCTTTACGCTTATTTTTATTGCCCAAAGTATTGGATGGGGAAGGGAATGGAGGAAGAGCAGGTCAGTTTCACTCACCTGTGGAGTGGAGCCTGAGGGGTGGGTGTTGCCTTCTGACACACTTCCGGTATGTTAGGGGGGGTGGCATATGCAAATGAGTTATGCAAATGAGCTCCTGCACCTCTTTTTCTACGAAATGACCCCTGGTAATATATATGATAGCACATTATCTAGGAGTACAAAATGATTTTCTAGACATTTCCACTACTGTATGTGTGTGTAAAGTGCTATCAAGTCACAGCTGACTTACGGCAACCCCAGCAAGGGGCTTTCAAAGCAAGTGATTAAGCAGAGGTGGTTTTGCCATCGCCTTCCTCTGCAGAGTCTTCCTTGATGGTCTCCCATCCAGGTACCCACTCTGCTTCGCTTCTGGTGAGATCAGGCTACACCATTCCTGACATCCCTCCTTCTACTACTATATCTCATATTTATTGTACCCAGAAGTTGCTGAAATAAGAAACTGATCTGTGATGGATGGTGCCATATGAATGAATAAAGAAATCAGTACATGAATGTGCAACTTTTCCCTAGGGATGCACAAAATCATTCCATTTATCCGCCTCCCCCCCCCCCCAGGACCTTTGTGCCTTTTTGAAAACTGGTGTTGCATGCTCATGGTAATTATTTAAAAATAGAGGTATGCATTCCTTTTTCATTGCTGTGATGTTTCCAAGTTTGAATGGTTACTGTGCGCCATTGTTGAACATCACATGTGCAGTTGGCTTAGCAGCACAGTTTTCTCAATTAAAAAAACACAACACAGCCAGAGTCCTTGTATCATTCCCTGTCTAAAAGCAGAACTGGTGTCACTTAATTGTACATCGTTCCCCAGTTGAAAGCACTGACCTAAGTCCTTTCCAGTCTAAATTACTGTTGTGAAATTGGTTAAATCACCACTTTTTTCTGAAACAATGTGCTTTTTTTTTTTTTAACTTCAGGATTGAAAAATCACAAATATTCCCGGTATCCCTATCTTCTGCATTTGGTTCAGTAGTAATGCACGGTGTTGGAACAAATAGAATACAAGCGGAACACACAGGAAATATGGAGTTATAACAATGAAGAAAACTGTGTTCAAAACAACAAAATTCAACAAACGTTTTATAATAGTGTTAGAAACAAGTCCATATGAAGCTGAAACAACTAGAAAGTCACAAACTAAGAACAAAGAATTCAGATATATTGCTTCGTTTTGAGGTCCTTCTTCAGAGTAACATACAAACTGCTTCCAATGGCACTATGGGCTTCCATAGTGGAGATGAGTTCCCACTGGCAACTCATGAGAAAATGCATAGTATGGCCGAATTCAGATCAAGACTGGTGTCAGCTAGGCTGTCATATATAAAAGGAGGGGGTAAAGAGAGTGGTCGCTATAAAGAGAAGGGGTGGGGAGGTTGTTGACACTGGAATGTTACTTTCGATTCTCCTCTAGCATTTGTCTCTGTTTACATAAGATCTCAGGTTTCTCTTGTGAGTTTCCCGCTTGGAAGTAAAAGCTGTTGTTTTCCGCACGAGGGTAACGTGGCATTCATTGGCTTGTAGCCATCTGACACCACAGTTTGAACCCCATATAAAATCCCTTTCCCGCTTTCCCTCTTTAGTCTTAACACAGGCCGAGGACAGACTTGTAGTCTGCCACGCCTCCGCGGCGCGGCAGACTGAGGCGGGGGGGAATTGCCCACATCGCCGGAAGGAAGCCGCCCGCAGCGTTCAGACGGCAGGCGGCTTCCTACAGCGGCCTGTGAGCGCTGTGCGCTGCAGCAGCTGGGGCACCACTTTTAAGTGGTGCCCGGCTGCTGTGGGAGGAGCGCGGCGCCAGAAGCGATGCGTCCGGACCGCCTCCTCGGGGCAGATGCTGCCGTCTGAACGGCCGCTCTGCCTCTGCTTTTGAAGCGGAGGCAGAGCGGCTGAGACTGCCAGTCTGTCCTCAGCCACAGACAGTGTTTAGAGAATGTATAGTAAACTGACTACAATAAACTGGACCTGCTTAAGGAACATTGTTGAGTGCTGATTACTAGAGACTCTGACAACTGGAGAAGGAAGGATTCCTGACTTCTCCCCTGTGCTGTTTTTGGTGGCTGAAACAGTGGCTGGCTCTGTTGGAAGCCAGCTGATTCTCCTTCTCACTGTGGACTCTGGGATGCTTCAGTTGCCAAAAACAGCACCGGGGAGAAGGCAAGAGTTCCTCCTTCCTCTGCATAGTGGTCCGGACTCGTATCAGGATTTACTGTGTGTTTACTCACAAGCTGCCATCAGGAATTAGCAGCTACAGTATAGCTGCAACTCCCCATGGCAAACACAAAGTTTGTAACATCTACCTGGACTCAAAGAGGTTTTCATTTTCAAAATAAAACAGTAGCCCCATGGCAATACTGCCATAATTTATTCCAGTATGAGCTTCCATAAGTCAGCATTCACTTCCTCAGATTTGAGGTCAGATGTGTCTCATTAAGTGAGCTCGGCCTCATGAAACCTTATGCTGGAATAAATTTTGTTAATCTCTAAAGTGTGACTGGATTTTGCTGCTACAGGCTCAGACAGCTACCCAGCTGACATCAATTTTCAAAGTGGCAGAGTACGTAGGTTTCTCTTTTGAAATAAGAAATAAGATTTTTATTCCCATAACCTGCCCTCAACAAATTTGGTCATATTTTAGGGTCTTAGAAGGGAATAGTTCTGATAGGAACATGCACACCCCTCCCCGTGGCTCTAAATATGGTATGAAAATATATCAGTCAAATACAAATATGGCCAACACTGGAAGCATTTTGATATGATAAACTATTGGAGCTGCAATCCTGCATATATTCAGGCTGTTTAAATTCTGTTGAGGTGATTAGGATTTAAGCAGCCTAAATATTCCAGGTTTTGACCTGTTCCCCACCCCCATTTTTTAAAAAAATCAAATGAAACATGCTGTGATGACAAGAAGTAGAGCATAAGAACATCGGAACATCAGAAGAGCCCTGCTGGATCATACCAGTGGTTCATCTAGTCTAGCATCTGCCTCCTATAGTGGCCGACCAGTTCCTCTGGAGGTCCAACGACAGAGTGTCGAAGCCAAGGCCTTCCCCTGATGTTGCCTCCTGGCTTTGGGATTTAGAGGTTGATTGTGTCTGAATGTGGAGGTTCCCCTCAGTCACCATGACTATTAGTCACTGATAGACCAATCTTCCATGAATCTGTCTGATCCCCCTTTAAAAGCCGTGGCCATCACTACATCCTCTGGCAGCGAATTCCACATTTTAATCATTTTGTGTAAAGAAGTATTTCCTTTTGTCCATCCTCAGTCTACTGCCCATCAGTTTCACTGGCTGCCCTTGAGTTCTAGTATTTTGGGAGAAGGAGAAAATTTTCTCTCTCTCCACTCTCTCCACCCGGTCCATAATTTTATAAACCTCTATCATACCACCCCCCCCCCCCAGTTGTCTCTTTTCTAACCTGAAAAGTCCCCGACTCTGCAGCCTTTTCTCATAAGGAAGCAGGAATGTAATTGGCTTCTTTGTCATAAATGATAATTTGATGGATTAATACATGTTCATCATAAATTACTAAAAAGCATGAAAAGCTAATCTTAGTAAAAGTAAATAACATGTGTGTTTTTGTGACAAGAGGATAGCTGGTTAAGTTGTGTAAGCAGACTGCAGGGGGAAATTCTTGTCATCCAAATTTCCTCTTGGATTTTGGCGCTTTGACTTATCAAGCCTCATTTCCAAAGCAGATCTGATACATTAGCTACCTTCAGCTGTTTCATTCTTTGTTTCTACATTTTGTACAGAATACTATTCTTTTATGTCTCTCCCCCGCACTCTATAATTTAACTATATTTAACTAAAATATGTTAATAAAATGCTTCACAAGACAATTTAGAAGGAGACATATGTATGACTGCAGCAAGATTTTTGAGAGTGACACCTGGGGTTGCCAACTTCCATGTGGTGGCTGGAGATCTCCTGAGATTACCACTTATCTCCAGGAACTCTTCTCTGGGAGATCAGTTCACCCAGAGAAAATGGCCACTTTGAAAGGTGGACTCTATGGCATCATAGGCGTCAACTACAGGGGGGCTCGAGGGCTCAAGCCCCCCCCGAAATTTCCCGGGGGGGGGCTCCATCTACCAGGCAGGCCCACCGGCCGGCTGCATAGGCATCATATATGGGGGCTGGGGAGCTTGAGCTCCCCCCCCCCCCGAACATTTTCAGACGATGCTGAGCCTCCCCCGGGGGCTGAGGGCAAGCTCCAGCTCATTTTGAAAGCGAGGGTTTTTCCCCTCCGCTTTCAGATACTCCGTTCTGCTAGGTGACTGAAGGGAGGGAGGGAGGGAAGGAAGTCACAGGAAGCTTGGAAGCTAAGCTCCACCCCCTCTCAGTTCAGCCTACAGAAGCCTGGAGGGCTGCACATGGAGACTGACTTCCTTGCTTTTCCACGTGCACCAAACAAAGTAAGGAAGCCAGTGCTGTCTTTCTTTCTCCTGCAGCCCCAGGAACTCTTGTGCTGCACAGAGCAAGTTGGAATCCTGGGCTCACTTTCTTCTGGGGGGGACGGGGGGTGGCTGTGCTCTCTGTCCCTCTCTCTCTTTCTGTTTCTCCATCCCTTTCTGTTGAGGGGTGTGAGAGCTGGAAGCAAGGAGAGATACAAGGAGAGACGCAAGGAGAGACTTTCCCTTTCACTTTAGGCTGCTTTCTTTGCAGCCTGACTTTTCTTTCTTTCTGTGGGATACGACATAGAGGCTACCCTGTTTTGGAAATGATCTGCTTAAAGACTCTGATGTGGTGGAGATGGTGTTCTATGTTTCTTATAGGTAAAGGTAAAAGTTTCCCTTGCTCGAAACCCAGTCAGATATGACTCTAGGGATGCGGTGCTCATCTCAGTTTCCAAGCCGAAGAGCCAGCACTGTCCAAAGACATTTCCATGGTCATATGGTTGGCATGACTAGATGCCGAGGCACACGGAATGCTGTTACCTTCCCACCGAACTGGTACCTATTTATCTACTTGCAATTTCTTGCTTTTGAACTGCTAGGTTGGCAGGAGCTGGGGCCAGAGATGGGAGCTCACTCCATCATGCAGCACTCAGGTCTCGAACTGCTGAACTACCAGTCTGCAGTTCAGCATCTTAACCACTTGAGCCACTTGCTTCTAAAAGAGAGAGGTTTTGAGTTACAGTTTGGTGTAGTGGTTAGGAGCATGGACTAATCTGGGAGAACTGGGTTTGATTCCCCACTCCTTCACTTGCAACTGCTGATGTGACCTTGGGTCAGTCCCAAGTTCTTTCAGAGCTGTTCTCTCAAGAGCAGTCCTCAAAAGAGCTCTCTCAGCCCCACCTGCCTAGTCACAGGGTGTCTGTTTTTAAATGGTAAGCCCATCTGCATGAACAAGATGGGGGGGGACATGCAGATCAATGTCCTTTTAAAATTTCCTTTTGCTGTGTGCAGCCTGGAGAGAACACTGGCAAGAATTGTGCACTCTGTACATGAAGCTCAATAGTCATGGGACAGAAGAAGAAGAAGAAGAAGAGATTGGATTTATACCCCGCCCTTCATTTGGAGTCTCAGAGCGGCTTACAACCTCCTTCCCCTTCCCCTCCCCACAACAGACACCCTGTGAGGTAGGTGGGGCTGAGAGTGCTCTGAGACAACTGTCCTTGAGAGAACAGCTGGTACAGAGCTATGGCTTGCCCAAGGTCATCCGGCAGGTGCAAGTGGAGGAGTGGGGAATCAAACCTGGTTCTCCCAGATTAGAGTCCGCACACTTAACCACTACACCAAACTGGCTCTCTTTTGTGACAAATCCTTTTGTTGATCAAAAACTGACTAATTAAAAGGAAACAGAGTGAGTATAAATGGGCAATTTTCTCAGTGGAGGGAGGTATGCAGTGGGGTACCGCAGGGATCAGTACTTGGTCCAATGCTTTTTAACTTGTTTATTAATGATTTGGAGTTGGGAGTAAGTAGTGAAGTGGCTAAATTTGCAGATGACACGAAGTTGTTCAGGGTGCTGAGAACCAGGGAGGATTGTGAGGCACTCCAAAGGGATCTGTCAAGGATGGGTGAGAGGGCATCAAAATGGCAAATGGGGTTTAATGTGGCCAAGTGCAAAGTGATGCACATTGGAGCCAAAAACCCTAACTATAATTACACGTTGATGGGGTCCAAACTGGCAGAGACTGATCAAGAGAGAGATCTTAGAGTCGAAGTAGATAACTCAATGAAAATGTCGAGACAGTGTGCGACTGCAATGAAAAAGGCCAACACTATGGGGGTTATTAAAAAGGGAACGGAAAACAAATCAGCCAGTATCATAATGCCCCTGTATAAATTGATGGTGCGACCTCATTTGGAGTACTGTGTACAGTTCTGGTCGCCACACCTCAAAAAAGATATTATAGCATTGGAAAACGTGCAGAAAAAGGCAACTAAAATGATAAAAGGTTTGGAACACTTTCCCTATGAAGAAAGGTTGAAGCGCATGGGGCTTTTTAGCTTGGAGAAACGACGGCTGAGGGGTGACATGATCGAGGTTTATAAGATTATACATGGGATAGAGCAGGTAGAGAAAGAAGTCCTGTTCTCCCTTTCTCACAATACAAGAACTTGTGGGCACTCGATGAAACTGCTGAGCAGTTGGGTTAGAATAGATAAAAGGAAGTACTTCTTCACCCAAAGGGTGATTAACACGTGGAATTCACTGCCACAGGAGGTGGTGGTGGCTACAAGCATGGATGGCTTCAAGAGGGAATGGAGCAGAGGCCCATCAGTGGCTATTAGCCACAAAGTATAGATAGGAACTCTCAGTCTGGGGCAAGTGATGCTCTGTGTTCTTGGTGTTTGATGGGAGGGGCAACAGTGGGAGGGCTTCCTGCCCCCACTGCTGGACCTCCTGAGGGCACCTGGTGTTTTTGGCCACTGTGTGACAGAGTGTTGGACTGGATGGGCCACTGGCCTGATCCAACATTGGCTTCTCTTATGTTTTTATGTTCTTATGTTCATGCTCTTCATTTTGCTGTTACTTAAAATGGTGTGGTATAGTTTCAAAGGGACAATTAACTGGGATGTGTAAAAGGATTGACAGGATTGCCCATTGGAAACAATTGGAGAGGCTTGAAGGCCCATTGGAGATAAGGGGAGCCAGGAATGCCAATTGACTTGCATACTGAAATACATTGGAAAATCTCTGAGGTGTCTTTTGAACTTGAATTGCCCAAATCATTGAGTTCTGTGCATCCTGTTTTTCATTACAGCCTGCTGAAGAAGAATCCTGGGCAGAATGCATGGCACCCGGATCCTCCGGATCCTCCTCCTCTGATGAAGGAGGGAGAGCAGCATTTTGAAATCTCTGAAATATTGGACTCTAAATTGCGCAGGGGTTGATTGCTCTATCTTGTAAAATGGGTGGATTTTGGCCCTGAGCTTAATGAATGGGTCCTTGCTGAAAACATGCATGCTCCTAAGTTAGTTCGCTCTTTTCACAAACGTTTTCCAGATAAACCTGGGGGGAGCTAATCTTGGAGGGAGCAGGGTGTCAGAATCTGGTGTCAGAATCTGACAATAGTATGGTTGTCTGGCTGTTACTTTCTGTTTCTTTGTGCCACACTGTAACCAATTGTTTTATTGCTTGCCTTGAAGTAGAAATAGCTGCCCTGCTTAATGTTACTTTCTTCCTGGGGGAATGGGCGGCCACGCTCTTGGTCGCCACATAAAACAACCGAAGCTATCTCATTCTGTCCACCCCCTCTCCCCTTTCAAGCTTGAAGTATTTTATCAAAGTTGTTTCAACCTTGCAGACTGTTTAATTGTTGCTGACCAAATGTTTAGCCCAGAGTTCGCACATCTGGGTCACTCAGGGCAAGAAGGGAATTTTTATAACTTTCTCACCTTTTGGTGAGAACCAACTTTTCTGTATTCATCCTGATTCGTTCCTTATGTTTATGCACCTCTGCCTGAAGGTATATTAACCCATGTTATTTCTTTTCCTGTATCTCTAACAAACAACGAGTACCTGTTCCAGTATTAGATATAAAGAGCTTTGCTTTAAACCCAAAGGTCTGATCTATTGCTATTAGCTCAGAAGCCTCACATAAAGTAGTGAGCGAGCGATTTGGCTACAGCATAAATTAGTTTGCGCTGGAACCATCCTTCCTGAGCTAGAACAAAAATGTGTGAGCCGGAGGCTAAAAAACTGTGAGCTAGCTCACACTAACTCAGCTTAGAGGGAACACTGCTCACAAGGACAATCCCCACAACTGTTGGTGTTTTGATTTTGGTTGCTCCCTCTCACACAGTCTCCCATGCTAATGCCCCCAAACTAATTGGAGACTGCCTGTTTGGGTAACAAAAGAAGTTTACAATCACCTTCCCTTCCCCTCCCCACAGCAGGTACCTCGTGAGGTAGGTGAGGCTGAGAGAGTTTGGATAGAACTGCAACTGGCCCAACATCATGTGGAGGGGGAGTAGAGAATCAAACCCAATTCTCCAGCTTGGAGTCTGCTGATCTTAACCACTACACCACACTGGTTCTCACCACTGGAAAAGACAGTAATGCTGGGAAAAGTCGAAGGCAGCAGGAAAAGAGGAAGACCCAACATGAGATGGACGGACTCAGTCAAGGAGCCACGAGGGCCCTCCGTTTGCAAGACCTGAGCAGGGCTCTCAACGAGAGGATGTTTTGGAGGTCATTCATTCACTGGGTTGCCGACTCCCCATAAGTCTGTATTCCTAATTTTCTCTTGTGATGGCCTTTGGCTACATGCAATAAATATGTCTGTCTGTCTGACTTGACAGCACTTCACACACACACACACGCACACACACACAACTGAAAAGTCAAGCAAACTGCACAAGCTCCAATTCCAGAATCAGTTTTGGAAATCTTTTCAATTAACCCAGAATGAAAGGAGGCAAGAATGCAGTGCAGAATGAGCTCCTGGGACAATAAAGGAACCAAGGAAGATTGAAATTAGGGTTGAGCAAATCTTGTCTTTGTGGTGCCATGGATATTTCTGCCTGCCTGAATGAGATATCAAGATCTGAATCAGTGCTGCGCTTTGCGTGTGTTGCTATCACCCACAATTGCTTTAATTGCGCTACATGTTCCCCATTCAAAGCACCAACGTTTCTCTGTGAAAAGAGAATCACGGTAGCCTCTCATATGCGTATCATTATCAGCAACTGGCTTAATTGCACATCATGTTCCCCATTTAAAATCACAGATGTTCCTTGAAGCACTATACTGAAAATCTGAACCAACTGCTTGCACATTGAGTCACTTCTTTGTGTGTGTGTGTGTGTGTGAGAATTGGATAATAATCTTTTAAAACTTGCTACCTGCTTAAGACCCACAACAAGGATTGTGCCAGTTTTGAACTGGGAGTGAAAAATTCATGTGCATTTATGTCATCAGGGGAAAATAAGGTTGCCAGTTCCAAGCCAGGACATTCCTGGAGAGTTGTGGGGTGGAGCCTGAGGAAGGCAGGATTTGGGGAGGGAAGGGACCTTAGTAGGTATAATGCTATTGAGCACACCCTCCAATGCAGCCATTTTCTCCAGGGAAATTGATGTCTGTTGTAGGGCTGCCAAGTGCCGGCGACTTACCGGCGGGGGGGAGTTGTTCTCCCCCCGGGAGCTCTTCTGGCGCGTGTGCTTTTGTGCACGTGCCGGTGATGTAATGACGTCCCCTCCGGGTGATGTCATTACAGGGAGGAAGTCGTCCTCACCGGACGACTTCTGGGGTGGGGTTCCCCCTGCCGGCCGAATGCCGGCCAGTGGATCGAGAACCCCTATAGCGGGGGATCCCCCGCCCCCCGGGGATCCCTAGTCTGTTGTCTGGAGATGTTGGCAGCCCTAGTCTGTTGTCTGGAGATGTTGTAATACTGGGAGATTTCCAGACCCCACCTGGAGGTTGGTGACCCAAAGATAAAAGCTACAGGCATGCCCTGGAAGTTATAAAGTATCTCACACATATGGGAAGAGATGCCAGCTTCCATCTGGGACCTGGGGACCCCCTGACTACAGTGATCAGTTCCCCTGGAGAAAATGGATGGTTTGGATTATGGCACTTTATGGCCCTGCTGAGGTCCTTGTCCTCCCCAGGCTTCACCCCCAAATCTCCAGGAGTTTCCCAATCTGGAGCTAGCAACTCAACCCCCAACCCCCCACCCCTGCCAGTCGTCAGGGGGGAGACGAAGATATATTAGCTGTTTTGATCACCTCATAGCCAGTGAGCCCCAAATGGAGGGGAAACAGTCCCCTGTGGGAAGTTAAGCAGGTTCAATCCCCGGCATCTCCAGTTAAGAGCAGGCAGTGGGTGTTGTGAGAGACCTCTGCCTGAGATGCTGGAGAGCCGCTGCCAGTCTGCGTAGAGAATACTGACCTTGATAGACGCAGGGTCTGATTCAGTTTAAGGCAGCCTCGTGTGTGTTTAAAACCTGTATTTAGAATTGTGGAGTGAGGAGGCAGCTGCTGACAGGGCTTGCCCAAGGCCATGACCCCATTTAAGGAAATCAGATTGCGAAGCTCCGCCCACTCCCTACTACAGTCCCCGCCCTCTGCCATGTCTGCTGCTGTCCACTAACTCCTCCCTCGCCTGCTTCTAGGGCCTCTTTTATGGTGGGCAGGAAGCCACACCTCCATGGTGGTTGTTCCTAGCCTCTTGGAAGACCACATAGTCTCATGGGGGGGGGGGGAGTCAGAGAAGAATCTGGCCTCTTTCTGCATGCCTTCCCAGTGGAGCTGCCAACTCTGAGTTGGAAAATTTCTGGAGATTTTGGGGGTGGAGCCTGGGGAGGGAGGGAACTCAGCAGGGTATAATGCCACAGATTACACCCTCCAAAGCAGTCGTTTTGTCCAGGGGGAACTGATCTCTGTTGCCCCAAGATCAGTTGTCATTCTGGGGGATCTCCAGGCCTCACCTGGAGGCTGGCAACCCTACATACCAGCCCCACCCTACTAGTCTTCCGCTACATTAGCAGCCTTCCAGCTACCCCCTCCTAGGCTGCCTGGAAACTGGCAGGCAGCGAAGTCCCACAGCACATCCCTAACTTTCTTCAGGCTCACCCAACTAAGGACAGGATTGCAGACTCTGGGTTGGAAAATTCCTGGAGATTTTGGGGGTGGAGCTTGAAGAGGGTGGGGTTTAGGGAGGAGAGGGACTTCAGTGGGGTACAATGGCATAGTGTCCACCTTCCAAAGTGGCCATTTTCTCCTGGTGATCAGTTGTAATCCCAGGAGATCTCCAGCCCCCACCTGGAGGTTGGCAACCATAACCAAGGACCTGCCTGTTCTGGCCATCCTCAGCTGAGCTGCCCAGGCCCTAGTTTCCAGCTAGGTGGCGGTCATTCTCCTGGGCTCCGATGGCAATTGGGTAAATCCGGGTTGGGCGCCACCTCCAGACAGGTATCCAAAATATTTGATTCACCACAACATTGGTCCATAAACCTTTTCTGCTGTTCTCCTCCTCAGTTTCCACATCCTTTGGAAATGAGGGCCCCTGGAAGTCTGTTTAATCAACGGTTTGATTCCCCCCCCTATAAAGCAAGGCGATTTGAAAATTATGGGTAAAGCCTTTCCAGAGAAGCAAGCATGGGCACTTTCATTTGTAGCTTGCTAATTTTCTCTCTCTCCCTACGCTACAGACATCATTTAGGTTAAAAGCTCTCCATCGATTTTCCTTGTTCAACTTACTTTTAAAATGAACTGTCAGTCTCTGGGATGGCTGCCTTGATTCAGGGCTTTTTTCATTATGAACTAAACAGCAGTGCACCAGAATACGGTAAATAACAACAGAGACGCTTGAACACATTTGGTAGCTGCAAATGAGATTCAAGGAAATGTAGGCAGGGTGGATTTATAGTATTTATTCATTTATTTAAAACATTTATATGCCACCTTTCCACCCAAATCGGATTTCCAGGGCAGCGAACATCAAGCATTAAAACATTTCATCATTAAAAACATTTAAAATAAAGTACACACACAATAATTTAATAGAACCAAATAAACAGGCATACAAATATCTAGGGTGGAGGTGGGTAACCAAACAGAAAGACACCAACAGAGGGAGAAGGACAAATCTCCCTGGGGAGGGAGTTCCAAAGTTTTTGTGACACGACCAAGAAGGCCATTTCTCAGGTTGCCACCTGTCCAGCCGCAGGTGGTGGGAGGACCTGAAGCAGGGCCTCCAGAGGTGAATGGTGCAGATGGGTAGGCTCATATGAGAGAAAACTGCCCTCAGTTACCACAAAAATGACACTAGGACCACGAGGCACTCATTCTCCTTCTGATGACAGAAGTATCCCATAGTGGCTGGTATAGAAACTGGTATAGTATACATGACAAGTCATGTAAGCTGCTCTGAACCTGCAAACGTGGGGAGAGTGGCCTATAAATAGAATAATAATAAATCGAATAATAGATAAATAGTTCTGAAATTCACTTTTTTTCGATATAGCCATTGATTTCACTTATTCCCTTTCTCTTTTAAAAGAGAAATTTCTCTTTCATTTATCTTTGAAGAGAAATGTGTCGTAGTGGTGAAGAGTGTCAGACTAATATTTCAGAAACCAGGATTTGAATCTCCACTCATGCCATGGAAGCTCCCTGGGCCAGTCACACACTCTCAGCCTAACCTACCTCACAAGGTTGTTATGACGATAAAATGGAGGAAAAGAGAATGATGTAAGTCACTGTGGGTCTTCATGGGGGAGAAAGGTGGGGTACAAATGAATTAAATAAAAATTAATTTGAAAATTCTCTTTGGTCAGAATGGAACTGATTAGAAACAGACTCCAGATTCCTGAAAAGAGAAATGGGTGGTTGAATTTCAGGGAGAAATTGGGTGCAGAGGAACAGTGGTAACCTGCGTGGAGGAGTGGGCCATCACAAGTCAAATGCATCTTTGAGGACGTCAAGGTCACCTCAAATCACACAATACTTTTCCACAGAGACAGTGCACACATTTGCCTGCTATTTTATTTTATTTTATTTTATTATTTTATTTTATTTGGATTTATATCCCACCCTTCTCTTAATGGGCTCGGGGCGGGTTCCAACCATATAAAATACAATACAATTAAAACCACATTAAGACACAATATAAAATAATATAACTCATATGTGCCATACAACTCTAGTTAAAAAAACTAAACTCCAGTGGTTGATGATACTAGAAATTAAACTTTTTAGAGATCTATAAGATTTAGGTTACAAGGTTACAATAATCAAGCACAGGAGAGAAGCCCGGAACTTCCATTTTTGAGATAGCACCAGGTACATCATAAGCACACGAAAGCTCATACCCAGAATGAAACTTTATTGGTCTTAAAGGTGCCACAGGTCTCAGACTTTGTTCTATTGCTCCAGACCTACGTGGTGACCCACCTGAACATAACTGACTTTTGTCTAAAATCGAGGGGATTGTCACATGACTACTCCAATAATAGAACCATTGAATTAAGAAGCTGGAAGGGGCCTAAAGACCATCCAGCCCAACCCCCTTCCCCATGCAGGATGACTTAAAGTATTTCTGACAAATAAGTGTCCAATCTCTGCTCAAACCCCTCCAAGGAAGGAAACCCACAACATCCCTTGCACAACTGAGTCCACCTCTGAACTACCCTTATTGGTAATGTTTTCCCCAATACTCCACTGATATCTCCCCACCTGTAATAAACCTATTATTACGAGCCCTCTCCTCCCCCTGCCAGCTGTAATAGTGCCCTCCCCTAAACGACAGCCCTTCAAATACTTCCAAAGAGTAATCATACCCCCCACTTCCTCTTTGCCAGACTGAACATTCCCAATTCTTGAGGCCTTTCTTCAAAAGGCTTAGTCTCCAATGTGGTGAAATGTGTAATAATGGTGAAATGTGGTGCAACATATGATAATGGACACATACTGACTGATGGCTTTGTAGTGCAGTGGTTATGATGCCTGCAAACATTCTACCAAGGCAAGATTAACAAGGCACAAGCCAGTCAGTTCCCTGTCCTCTGGTTCTTTACCAACTGAGAAGCTCATACTCGTCCTTCCTCTCCTTCCAAAAATCTGAGTTTGGATGATCAGAAGAATTTTAACTCACTGTTTTACATCTGTCATTTTTAGCACTGAGTTCTTCCAAGGGACTGTAACACGTCCTGATGTGTGGATTGCATAATCAGTGATCAAATCTTTTGAACGAAATTGAACGTGGACATCCCAAAATGACTGCAAAGAGCTTTCCTTGAAGCTCAAGACTTCTCAACTTGTGGGAGGCATCGCTTCTCTCCCTGCTCCTCCAAGCTCTTCTTGTGTCTTGATGTACAACTCAAGATGTATTATCTGGTCAGTTCTGAGTAATCAGCATTGTCCAGAATGATCAGCTTGATGGTGGTGGTGGTGGAGGAAAGTGCCATCAAGTTACAGCTGACTTAAGGCTACCCTATAGGTTTTCAAGGAAAGAGAAGTTCAGAGGTAGCTTGCCATCGCTTGCCTCTGCATATAACCGTGGACTTCTTTGGTGGTCTCCCATCCAAGTACTAACCAGAGCCAACTGTGCTTCACCTCCAAGGTCTGATAAGATCTGGCTAGCCTGGGCCATCCAGGACAGGTCTGGGCTACCTTTGCGGTGGAAAGTGCCATCAAGTCATTGCCAGTTTATGGTGACTCCATAGAGTTTTCAAGGCGAGAGAAGTTCAGAGGTGGTTGGCCATTGCCTGCCTCTGCATAGCAACCCTCAACTTCCTTGGTGGTCTCCCATCCAAACACTGACCCTGCTTAGCTTCTGAGAGCTCACAATATTGGGCTAGCCTAGGCCATCCAAGTGAGGGTGATGGTCAGCCTACACATCAGTGGTTTCTCAATATTTGTCATTATTTTCTTGCTGTCCAAGCATAGAATCCCAGTCCCAGGCTCCATAGCCAGGATTTTTTGGCTTGTGGGGAATATTGTTTTCCTGCTGACACCGGGCAGCCATTATGTGTCTGTCTCTCTAAAACTCCTCCACTTATTTTGGAAATGATAGGGGAAAGGAGAAACTTCAATGGGGCATAATGCCATAGAGCCCACCTTCCAAAACAGTCATTCCCCCCACCGGGGGGGGGGAACTGATTATAGTTGTAATCCCAGGGAATCGCCAACTGGCAACACTACTTGCAAATGGATCCACCCTTGGTCAAAGTGGCAATTCTTCTGCATATGGACCAAGAACAAACTCCTACTGAGCACTGGGGGGTGGGGTGTTTACATTTGCATTTATCATTGCCTGAGACTGGGTCCAAGTCAGTTGTCATTATGAACCATTGATTCAAAGCCCCGCCTTTGCACAGAACTCAGTGGGATTTTCAAAGTGCTTCTCTCCGGCCGACGCTATTCTGTCCAATGTCACCACCCCCCTACACATCTACACTTTTGCTAGGAACGCTTCCTTTTTTCGATTCCTGCAAGTTTAAGAGGCTCTTTCCCACCCCTGATGAGTCTGATAACCCCCCCACCCACCCCCACCAATGAATCCGTGCCTACCGGGGATCAGCCACACTTTTAACGGAAGACGATGAAGGATTGCGGCAGACTACCTTGGGAAATACACACAGGGAGGGCAGAGAGAGCTGGCAAGGTCACATGTAGGGTTACCAGCAAATCAGGAAAAGGCAGCAAATCAGGAGGTGGGCAGGGCACAGTGTGTGGCACAGTGCAACTTTACAGAAAGGATGTCTAAAAATTAAAAATGAATTTAAAAAATATTTATTGCAACGAGGCCTTGTGGGGCCTGGCTGATGCCTGATGGGGCCAGGCCCCAAAAGGCCCCACCATAACAACAGGCCTGCCCGTTACACTGCTTCAGCCCTGACATTCTGGCCACTATTTTGCCCTTAGCAAAATATTTCGCTAAATAAATAAATAAATAAATAAATAAATAAATAAATAAATATTAACAAAAACTATTTTGACCAGCCTGTAAATTTGCTAGCAACGTTGTGACAGGTATCTACTAAAGTATTTTTCTTAAGAAAGCCAACGACCCCAAAATTTATTTGAATACATGTTCTATGGATGAGGCCTGATGTGGCAATAAGGGGACTGGGGAAAGTGTTCTTTCAAAGCGAAAACATTTGCTTGCAATGTTTGTGAGATCTAATCCTATTTGGAAATTATCTTCATTGCACATAGGGTTGACTCTTGCAGAAGGTATTAGAGTGAAATCATTCCTCTTTAAAAGGAATGGTCTGGATTTTTGGAGCACAAATCACTGTCAGTAGTATAATTGTGGACATTTATAATCCTGGACTGTATCTCCAACCCTAATTAGATCTGGATATTTGGCCTTGATCCACACTTGAATGTCTTTTGTCTCTGTGCTGGCAAGAAAATGGGTTAATCATCTTGGCTACCAAGATAGTATTTCTTCCTTTTTCACCATTTGCCCCTTCTTTCTGGGGAAGACAGCTCCCAGCTAGAAGTGAAGAAGTGGAAGCCAGGACAAAAATTGACACAATGGGATAAGCCAAAGATGGTGTTTTCAGGGCAACGACTAGAGGCACTAAGGTCACCTCCAGTCCAGATGCCTCCAAAACATCACCCAAAGTGAAATTTGAAATAGAGCACCTCGGGGATTTCAAGGAGGTTTCCAGAAGCTGCAGGGGGTGCAGTATACTGCTGCCACTCGATGTGAGGCTGCCCTTGAAAAGTGTTCAGGAACTTCAGTGGGTGCAAAACGCTGCCGATAAGAACAGTGACTGGAGTAGGTCATGGGGAACTTATGACTCTGGTCCTGTTCCATCTACACAGCCTTCCAATTTGCTTCTGGGCTTAATCCAAGGTGCTGGTATTGAACTTTGTCCTGTACAGACTAGGACCAACATACCGTAAGGACCACCTTCTCTCATTCAAACCTACCTGTTTACTCCAGTCATCTTTGGAGGCCCTGCTTCGGTTGCCCCCACCATGTGAAGCTAGATGGGTGGCAGGGCCATAGCCAGCAAGGGGTTTGGGGGGTGATGCCCCACCATGGAGGATGATGCCCCACAGCAGACCTCCCCCCACCCCAGGTCCCAGCATGGCAGCAGGCAGCCTCAGGCCGGGTCTTCCTGCTCTTGCAGCCTGCCTGAGCCAGCTGCAGAAGCAGGAATACCCACATGACCCGCCCAGGCACTTCATTGGTGCAGGTGCCGTGAGGTGCATTAGCAAGCCATTTGGGTCTTCCTGATTTCGCGGCCGGCTGTGAGAGCATGAATGCCTGGACCGTGGAGGCCGCATGGAGGCCACCTCTTGCCCACCACTCCTGCTCAGCCGAGCAGGTGGGGAGGATGAGAGGTGGCCTTCACGCAGCCATGGCAGGTCTTCCTGCTTTTGCATCCACCTCTCGCCCTCCCCTCCCATTCAGCTGAGCAGGAAGGGAGGGCTAGATGCTCTCCTGTGCGCAACCCCCAACTGCCCCCTCCAGAATTTTTTGGCCACCGGGCTGATGGGTGGCAATTCAAGAAAGGGCCTTCTCGATTGTGGCACCAGAACTCTGGAACTCCCTCCCCAGGGAGATTCATCCATCTCCCTCTGTTGGTGTCTCCCCAGCAAGTGACGACTTTTTTGTTTCATCTGGCATGCCTTTAATAACAGTTACTGGCCCACTTTCTAGTGTTGTTTATGTCTTTTTAACTGAATTATTTTATAATTGTAACACCCTGATCAGGTGGAAGTGTGGCATAAAAATGTTTTAAGTAATAATGACAATAGAAGACTAAGAACATTTATCAGGGGATTCTGCACAACCCTGGGTAGAAAATATATGAAACATCTTAATAAGTTTGGGGGCAGTGAAAAGAATTGGGTATAACTACTGAAATAACTTGGGATGGGAGGTTATGTATTCCTGTGATATTAGCCAAAAAATGAAGCTCAAAGTGGATTGTTGGATCCAGAGCAAAAATCCCACTGGAGTCAGAGTTCTTCTGCGAGCAGAAACACAAGATGGTGGCAGAAGCATGCCCTAAGTCAGGCTGATCGTGTCCCCACATGTTCCTGTTTGCACAGGGTGTTGTGCAGTCAATTTCTGGGCACTCTAATGAATCCAGAGGAAATGTATTTATTTATTATTTATTTATTTATTCATATTTGTATCCTGCCTAACTGTGAGGCTTCTGTATTGACAGCAAGAAACCAGACCTTTGTTGTTGAAGCAGAGTTCTTTATTGTTCCAGTACTGCAAACAGGTTCTCGGATGTTTGTTAGAGATGCTTAATGGAATACAGACAGTACTATTATACTCTCAGGTTTTCAATTGAACCCCGTGCCTAAGCCAATCAGGGCAAGAGGGTGAACGTGGGAAAAGTAGAAAGGACCGTTGAGGTTCCCACAGCAAGGTGAGAAAGTTATAAATTCCCTTCTTGATCTGAGTGACCCACATGTGTGAATCTAGGCACAACATTCTCTAAGCACTGGCCATAAACAACGCTTCAAGGTTTCAATAACAAGATAACATACACAGACCCGGGAAAAGGGAGGAGGGAATGCAAGGGAGTACTCGCCATTTGTTTAGAGATGACACCTAGGAATTTGGGTCGCCACCTCCCGCCCAGTCATTGCAACATTAACCAGAGTGTACCCCCTACTTCAAAGCAACATTTATAGCTACAGGAGGGAGGATGAAGGAGACAGATAAGGGGTGCTGGCAAGAGTCTGCTAGAACAAAGGAATCGAAAGCTAAATGCAAAAAGCACAGAGACATCATTATAAAATGCAAAAACACAGGGACATAATTGTCAGATCCTGACACTAACCAGCAAAGCCGGCTCAAGGTGGCTAACAACAGCTAAAATCGTAAAACAGTGTTAAAACAGAATACCTTGTACATAAAATTACAGAATAAAACCGCAAAAGATGGTGGCAATACCGGTCACATCCAACAAAAAAGGCAGCAACCGGTGTATCCTGGGCCAGGAAGGTTCCACCAGCCGATTTCCCAGGCCAGGAGAGCTCCACTGACCGATTTCCCAAGGGCCCGTTTCCCCCAGTGGTGGCTCCTAACTGAAGGCCTGGCGGAAGAGCTCCGCTTTGCAGGCCCTGCGGAACTGCAAAGTGTCAGGTGTTGCACAAGATCTCACACAAGTGAAAAGTCAGTTTGTGTTTCTGATTGCACATGGCTGGATCAAAGGCATTGTTAAGGGTTGAAAGGCTGAATTGATTCGATCCCTACATTAGTCAACTAGTCTTTTGTCTTGGGGCTCCCCAACACAACACCCAGGGGCACCAACATTTCTCTTGGAGCCTTCCCTCAGTGGAGCATGTGCTGTAGCTGCAATTGCGGTTCCAAGATCTGTTCCAATAGTTTTCTCAGGACAGAAGGGGTTTGGGGCATGCTTTATGAGAAGCAACCTTCTCATCTTTACAAGTTTTTCTCCAACTCAATGGCTAGAATTCTGCTGTTTTTCAAGAATATTTCAAGAATATTTTCGTATAGTCATGATGAAACTTGGAGCAAGAAAGTAAGGTGTTTTATTATAACCCTTTTTGTAGAAGATTTTGCATTTATGGCACGATGAAAGGATATCACTTTTCTGTTTTTCCGTACGTGATAATTTAGGCCAAGTTCAGACTGGCAGTTTGGCCTGATACAGGCGCCTTTCTCAAGCGGATTAAGTGGGCCAGCTCACACAGCCACAGCTGTCTGGTGTTCCCCTGCCGTACTTACCCCATCCTTTAACGATTCGATACCTCTTTTTAAAAGTACCCAGGTGAAAGCCGGGGCAAGCTGTGGAGGGCACATTGATCCCACTTCCCGGAAGTGTGGACATAAAACAGCTGCCATCAGGCAGCGCTAATAATGTGAACCCGCTGATTCGGCAGGAATGCGCATAACCACCCATGCGCACTCAGCCACCCAATGCTGCTGTGCCCATGCACTCATGCACCTACGCGCAGGTTGGCAGAGCAGACCAAAGCTGCGTGCAACCACGGCACTGCCAGGGGCAGCCCCGCCGAGCAACCACTCCATTCCGCCTCCTCGCTGGCATGCTGCCACATCAGTCGGTGCAGCGCGACCGGGAATCCCCACCACAACTTGGCCCGGGTCTTTTTGCTCCGCCTCCCTTGCACTTTACACTGCCCGTTTGTCCTCAGAGCTTAGTTGCTCCAAGCCAAGGATTGGATTGCCAGATAATGTAAGTACACGTCTATTTTTAAAGTATCTCTTAGGCTGATGATGAATCGTTGATTAGGATTTCCTCTCTAATTTTTTTTTTGTTGAGAGTGGCACTTGGAAAGGGTGACCTGACGCAGTGACCGCGAGGACGGGCCTCATCCATTTTTATGCTCATGATGTTCTACCCATATAATGCATTCTTCTCTAAGATACTAGGGGCTTTAAGACCCCGAGATTTATGATAGTCGAATTTGTTCTCTGCATTTTCTGCCACTACTGTAAACTCATTCATCACTACAGCAAAATGATGTTCAACGCTGGCTGAGCCACTGAACCCCGTGTCGTGCTCCACGCGAGAAACACTATATTTATGCAACAGGTATTGTCTGACTGCCAAGTCGTAGCTGCCAAAAGAATCTGATCAGTGAGACTTTTTCTGGCTGTTTTTCAGTGAAACCAGATGACAGACACCAGTAAAAAAGTATAGCAAACTTTTCTGGTTTATTAGTCTGATTAGTTTCTAAACACAAAGATGCCATTCAGATGACAATACCATAGAGCAAAGGTCCCCAACCTTTTTGAGCCTGCAGGCACCTTTGGGATGCTGACACAGTGTGGTGAGCACAGCCACAAAATGGCTGCTACAAAATAGCTCCTGCAGAAGGTGGAGCCGTCCACAAAATGGCTGCCACAGCTTACGTTCAGTCACACAGTGAAGATCCCTGTGATGGGGTGGCGGTTGGAGAAGCACCTTTAGCTTGTGTAAGTTTGTATTCTTGACTCATTCTGTCAACACTCCAGAGAACTTTTATATTGGCATTAAGCAGGGTTGCCAGGTTCCCTCCTGGCAACTGGTGGGGGAAGGAGGGACTTACCGGGAGCAGCAGGGAGGCCCATCTGACATGCAGTGACGTGTCTATGCCACTGGCCATGTTACTTGGAAGTGACATCATCATTTCCGAGATGTCGAGATGATGCTCTGGTATTTAGGCAAAAGCTCTATGGTAAATTTGGCTTCTACCATAGAGTTTTTGCCCAAATATCAGAGTGTCACCCTGATGACCTGGACATGTGGATGTCACTTCTAGGTCACATGGGCAATGATGTAGACACATTGCTGCATGTCAGGTGGGTCTTCCTCTTTTTCAGGGTAAGTTTCCTCCCAGCAGCCAGCTGTATGGTGGTGGGGCAGTGGGGCCTGACAGTAGGGAACCCCCCCACCTCCACCAGGAGGTCTGGCAACCCTAATATTAAGTTTAAAAGGAACCTAGAAATCCACCTGTTTTCAGGACCTGAAAGGGGGGGGGGGGGCAAGCCAGGCAGGACTGGGCAGGACTGTGGTGTTGGCCACTGCTTACCCCATTGTCAGACTCTTGAACAAACTTACTCCCAACAACACTCTCTTGGCAGTGATTTGTTTATTGAGAGATAAATATGTTTCAAGCTAAGATGATCTGTGTCAGAACTGACCCCTTTGGTGCCAGTTCTGGTATTATACACAATTCAAACAGCCCCCCCCCCCAACCAGTCCAATCGCACCAACCCATCCAGCTCTCCAAAATCTGCTGTGCACCACTGACCCTCCCCCCAGCACCTGGAAGCATAGCGTTACTTTAACTGGCAGTGTCTGGCACCTAAGGTCAAAGCAAGCATTCTTCCCTAGTGAAAGGAGGCCCCGCATAAACCCAGTTATGAGCAAGCAAGCACTATCCCCAGCCAAGCAGTTCACACACACACACACACACTCTCACATGCTCATCCCCCTCCCAGCCAGAATGAACAGGATGATAGGCATACAACCACAGAGTGCACAGGAAACATGGCAAACGAGATCCGACACCCATCTCCACTCCTCTCCCTTTATGCAGGTGCACAAATGTGACACAATTTCAGTGCCTCCCCACCCTGATAGTGCAGCCTTAAACCTCATTTTCCCTTTCTTAGCTGGAAAGCTTTAAAAGCCCTTTAAAGGGCTATGGGGGTGGGGCTTGGGATTGTGCCCCATGCCATTTTGAACATGAAGCTTTCCTCTGCCCTCCCCCTAATGGCTGCAAATGGAGCGTCCACATGGTTAAACCCTGTCTGCATGGCCTCAAGGCAGCTTGAGGCTGTAGGAGCTTGCAGTTTGCATATTATGGACAGACAAAGGAATATGGTTATCTCATCTGAGTCCCCAGATTGCAAGTTTAACAGCACTTGAAGCCAACCTGTACAGTTGGAATTTAGTCAAAAAGAGGAAATTTTCAGAATGAGAACTGTGAATGCTTTCATGATTTTCATAAGCCCTTTTCAAACTTTCTGCTTCCACATGGACCTAATTGCTGACGAGCCACCACAGAGCCCCTCCCCCTACATGTCAAAGGATGGTGGGGGCCCGGGAGCCAAGCTCAAGTTGTTTGTTATTGAGGAGCCTTTCGTGTCCCCCTCCTGCCTACGTGTCCAAGACCAATGAGTGCTTAGTCTGCTGTGGCTTCATAAAACTAGAAAGGATGGGGACAGATGTTTCACAGATGTTTATTTTATTATTGATTTATTTAAAACCTTTATTAACCACCTTTCTCTCTTGAGGAACTCAAGGCAGCTTAAAATGTAAATAAAATGATTATAAAAACAGAAAAACATTATAAATAAAACAAAAATGATAAAAAATGTAAAAAGACATTGATTTCCCATTACTGATCTTATCACTGAGTTATCCCTGATATGCTTGCAAAGAACCCCAGAATCCTCCCAAACACAGATTTCTGTGGCTGGTATTCCCAATTTGTTCGTTTACCTTCTAACAGTCTTATTGCCACTGCTTCTCCATTTCTCCATTTCATGTTATTTTTACACAACTGTTGTAAACACAGGCCTCAGTTCTAATGGAAGTGAGTCTATCAAATCCCATCAGTCTGTTTGGGTTAAAAAAAAACCCTGCATGCTCTCAGCAAGAACAATCTATGGTGAGAGATGGAACTTTTGAATCAACCATACAGCATGCTCGTGAAATTTGTTGTGTGAGTTAAATGCCATCAAGGCGCTTCTGACTTATGGTGACCCTTATAGAGTTGCCAGCCTCCAGGTGGGTGGAGACCTCCTGGGATTACAATTGATCTCCAAGCAACAGAGATCAGTTCACCTGGAGAAAATGGCCACTTTGGAAAGTGAACTTTACGGCATTATACCACAGTGAAGTCCCTCCCCTCCCCAAACCCTGCCTTCCTCAGCCCCCTCCCCCAAAAAATCTCCAGGTATTTCCCAATCAAGAGCTGGCAACCCTTCAACCCTATGAATCCATGTCCTCCAAAAATGTCCTATTTTTAACAGCCTTCCTGAGGTCTTGCAAACAGAGGGCCTTTGTGGCTTCCTTGATTGAGTCCATCCATCTCATGTTGGGTCTTTCTCTTTTCCTGCTGCCTTCAACTTTTCTCTAGCATGATTGTCTTTTCCAGTGACTCTTGGCTTCTCATAATGTTACCAAAGTTCGATAACCTCAGTTTAGTCATTTGAGCTTCTAGGAAGAGGTTGGGCTTGATCTGATCTGCAACCTACTTATTTGTGTTTTTTGGCAGTCCATAGTATCCGTAAAACTCTCCTCCAAAACCAATATTAATATTAAGTACATGGCCTACCCATTAACATAAGTCCTGGTTCACAGTAAAGGTTTCCATGTATGGGGGGAGGCCTGCTTAGGCCTGAGGCCTGCTTCCACTCTCTGTTTCACACACAACCTACTTGCCAGCTTTGTTAGAGACCATTCAGCTCTGATTAAAAAATAGGGAAAGCTGAACGATTACACAAGGCGCTTCAATGATGAATGGTCAAAGATTTTTCCTCCTACTTGGTTGGTTGCTTAGTGCGAATGAGTTATGCAAGCCAATATTGGACCCTGTAGACAGAAGGGTGCTGTGGAGCTAGAAGGGCCTCATTATCTCTGATAGAATTGCTGGGACATTGATTTTGTTTTCTCTTTGGTATTTCAAGGAGACCAGACACAAATGTGACCATCCAGTTCTGTGCTTTATGAATTGAGATCAATATGAAAGTGTTAATTTAGATAAAAGTATAAACACCATTGTTAGGGTTGCCAGCCTCAGGTTGGGAAATTCCTCAGGATTTGGGGTTGGAGCCTGGAAGGTGGGGTTTGGGGAGGGAGGGAGGGGAGGGGCCTCCGCAGGGTATAATGCCGTACAGTCCACCCTCCAAAGTGTTAGGACTTTTGTCCAATAATCAAGAAAAATTCAGAGTAATGAATCTTGCTTTTCTGGAAAGAAGAGATTGCTTCTTTTAGTTTAAAAGAAGTTTATTACTAAAGGGAAAAGGTAAACGGGATTAGCTACAAATAAACAAAACATGCTTTCTAAGGAGCTGCATTGTGCTCCGTCTTCACACTAAGACATACTGATAGAGAGTGAGAGATTGTAATGGAGGATCTCTCCTTCTTCTTGACCCCTGAAAGGAAACACCTGATATCATTGACCAATTAGCAAGACAGTACACCTTTAGCTTTCCTGGGTTTACAGATAATTGGCCAGCTGCCAGGTATCACTTCCAGGCTAACATAGGTAAGCAAACAAGTTGCATAGTTAACCCTATCATGACTGAATTTCTCAGGCCTTGCATTACATGCTCATTTCTCCAACACCCCTTCTCAAGACCTGAAATGCAAGTCATTATACATGCATACACAAAACATTATTGAACATTAGCATCAAGCATATTCAACATTTCACGAAGTCTTTCAAACTTGTCTTTGGTCAGTGGCTTAGTCAGAATATCAGCCACCATCTCTTCTGTACGACAATGCTTAATCTCTATCAACCTTTTCTGGTACAAATCTTTAACTAATGCACATTTAATACCAATAGATCTACTTCTAGCAGTCGTGCTCTCTTCCTTACATATAGTTATACAAGCTTGATTATCCTCTAACGTAAGTATAGGTACAGGTTCAATTATTCCAAAATCTTTCAACATCTCAAAGATCCATTCAAGTCTGCTGCAGGCACTTGCTGCTGAAATGCACTCAGCTTCTGCTGTGGATTGCGCTACAACAGTCTGCTTTCTACTAGTCCAGTCTATCAGTCCATCTCCATAAAAGAATAGGTATCCACTGGTAGACTTGTAGTTGTTCATCTCTTCTCCCCAACTGGCATCCATGTAGCCGACTAGTCTTGGTTGTTCAGTTGGTGCAATTTTTAGTTTTAAGTCCATTGTTCCTCTTAGGTAACGTGCCATCTTCTTTATTGCGCTCCAATCATGATGATTTGGCGAACTTACTTTTCTGCTTAGAAATCCAACTGCCGCTGTAATATCTGGACGCGTTGATTTGCTCAGGTACAAGAGCTTTCCGACAGCCTCTCTGTATCCTCCTATGTCCTTTAGTGGTGTGCCGTCCTTCTCCTTCAGATATCCAGGTTCAAGTGGGATTGATGAAGCTTTGCAGTTCTTCATGCCAACAGATTCTATAAAGTCCATAATTTTTCTTTTCTGGCATAAAAGAAAAGTTCCATCCTTGAGTCTCTCAATTTGCATTCCGAGATATTGTTGAACATCTCCTAGCTGTTTGACTTCCACTTCCTTATTCAGTCCATCAGCTATTGCTTTGATGTCTCCTCTGTTTTGACAAGCCATGATCAAGTCGTCAACGTAAACAAGAACATACTGGTATTGTCCATTTCTGATTCTAGTGTACAGACAAGGTTCAGCTTTCCCTTGCTTGAAGCCTTGCTTCTTTAAAAGTTCAGTAAGTTTGTCATACCAGGCCTTTGCGCCTTGCTTTAGGCCATAGAGTCCTTTATTAAGTTTGTAGACTAAGTTTTCTTGACCTTTGACCTTGAAACCTTCAGGTTGTTCCATGTAGATTTCCTCAGATAGTTCTCCATTGAGAAAAGCAGTCTTTACATCAAGATGCTCTACTATCATGTTCCTAGATGCTGCAACACTTAGAAGTGTTCTGAATGTTGCTTGGTCAGTAACTGGAGCAAAAGTTTCAAAATAGTCAGTCCCATATTGCTGTGAGTAGCCTTTAGCTACTAGGCGTGCTTTGTATAGCTCCACAGTTCCATCTTCCTTGTGCTTTATTTTGAAGACCATTTACATCCAACAGGGTTTCTGCCTTGAGGTAGTTGAGTGAGAGTCCAGGCCTCTTTTTCGCTAATGGATAGTAGCTCTTGTTCCATTGCTTCAAGCCATCTGCCTCTTTCACTTGCAGGTAAGTTGCAAACTTCCTTCCAGTTCTTGGGTTCCTTTGCAGGTTGCACAAGTTCACAAAATCCATACTTCATTGGAGGTTTTCCCTTAGTGCTCCTTTCTGATCGCCTCACACCGGGTGTGGGTTCTGCTGTGGGTTCTGCCGTGGGTTGAGCCGCTTCCTCTGGTGTGGCCCCTGCTTCCCCTTCTGTTTCAATAGTTTCCTCAGAAGGTGGACCTGCTGCTTCACTTGCCAGTTCCCCAGCCAGTTCACCAGCAGTCACTACAGGTAGCCAAGCAACGAACTCATCAGGTGCAGTCCCAGGCATCTTTGGATCAGCTGCAGTGGAAACACTAGGCAATACAGTCTCATCAATAAAAACAACATTGCGTTCTTCTACTGTGTGGGTTTGGGGATTGTATATCCTGTACCCTTTCCCACCAACAGGATAGCCTACAATAAGTCCAGTTTCAGTTCTGGAATCAAGCTTTCCCCTCTTTTTCTTTGGTATGTGTGCATACCCTTTTGCGCCAAAAGCTTTGATATGTCTTAGACCAGGCTGTCTTCCAAACCAAGCCTGAAAAGGGGAGGTTCCAATAATCGTTGAGGGTAATCTGTTGTGTAAGTACACTGCTGTGTTCAGGGCTTCTGCCCATAAACCATTTGGCAGTCCAGAATGCATTAGCATAGCTCTGCACATCCCCTGCAGTGTTCTATTTAATCTCTCAGAAGCTCCATTTTGCTGGGGTGAATAAGCAATGGATACTTTATGTTGAATTCCTTGCTCTTGTAGAAATTGTTTGAATTCAGCATTACAATATTCACCACCTCCATCTGTGAGTAAGCTCTGAGGTGCTTTGCCAAATTTATTTTTAACAATAGCCACATAATTTTTAAATCTACGCAGTGTTTCATCCTTACTTCTCAGCATATACACATAAGTGTATTTTGTTTTATTCTCTGTGAAAGTCACAAAATATTTGTTCCCACCTAGGGATGCAGGTAAAGGCCCAACAAGATCACTGTATACAGTTTCTAAAAATTCTTGATTTTGCGCTGGAGTTTTCCCAGAATAACTTGGGGCATCTCCCTTTGCTCTGAGGCATGTCTCACATCTAGTTTCACTCTTTTCACAATGCACAACAGGTATTCCACATTGCTTTAACAATTGCTCAACAGATTTCAAATTTCTATGTCCCATTTTAATATGCCACGAAAATAAACATTTTTCATGTTTACAAGCATCATCACAAGCATCCTTAGTCTGGCAAATCTGTTCCTTATCATCAACAGTCTCTATTTCCTCATCAGGATCAACATCAAAAGTTTCTGTCTCCTCATCATCACAAGCTACAAGGTAATGAAAGCCATTTTTCTCTTCCACTTTAAATTCAAGCTCTCCATCCTTGGTAGAGACCTTGCTTCCTTGCTCTGGTTTGAGCAGGACATGATGTCCTGTGTTCATGAGACTTTTTGTTGAAATTAAGTTCTCAACAGCTTCAGGCACATAAGCTGTATTTTGCAATTCAACTTCAATTAATTGATTATGTGTCGTGGACAATCGCAATTTTACAGTCCCAACGCCTTGTACATTCAATAATTGCCTGTTAGCTTGGTAAATTCTTGGTTTGTTCTCAACATCTATGTTACTAAACCAGGCTTTTTCTCTACACACATGTGTACAAGCGCCAGAATCGATTAAAAATATTTTCTTATCATCTGTGTTAAAATCATCAGTGATCCTAAAAGCATTGCCTTTGCTCTGTGTCTGTGCTGCAAACTTCTTTCCTCTGTGCTGTGTGTGTGAAACGTGACCTCTGCTCCTCCCATAATGGCTTCCCCTTCCACTGGCTGGTTCTTTGTTACTGGAACCATGTGCTCCTGTGGCTCTTTGTTCTTGGGGCTCATTATTAGGTGCATACTTAGAAGAGCAGTACTTTGCAAGATGATTTTTCCCACATATAAAACACTCTATTTTCCTTTTAAATCTCTGTCCATGCTTTAGACTCAAAACAGACATCTCATCAGACAAACTTTCTTTCAAATTTCTAGAATCATATTCCTCAGTTAGTGCAGACAAAAGACCTTCTAAAGTCAGATCATCTTTCAGTCTAATCATACTGGTTACAGACTTATAGGAACCAGGCAGACCCTTGAGAATTGAAGAAATCATATCTGTATCAGAGGGTGCTTCATTCAGGTCTTTAAGCTGTGTGTAAATGCCCATTAATTTGTCCATCTCTTTGGGAAGGCAGTCTCCCTCCTTCATCCTGAAATCAAAAATCTTTCCCTTGAGGGAATAGATTTTACTCTTGCTGTGTTTATCAAATTTGTCTTTTAGCTTTTGAAGCATCAATCTGGACGTGGCTAGCCCTCTTAATTCTGGTACCTCTGCGTAGGGAATACTCCCTAAAATCAGGGCTTTAGCAAAACCATCCATCATAAGGAATTGTGTCTTATCAGGGTCAGTTTCTGGAGGATTTTCAGTTGTTAATACTTGAAGGGCATTGTGAGTCTGCAGGCGACTCTTCAAATACTCCTCCCACCACTGATAGTTAGCCTTTGTAAGTCTGAGGTTTGGCATTTCTTGGGATGGGGCATTAAAAGCCATTTTCTTTTTTTTACTCATGTCCCTTTGGATTTGAGGTAGAAGCACAGGTTCTGGCTCAGTCATCTACTTCTCCAGGAGCTGGCAGGGTTAATCTTTCCCCTCTCTGCAGCAGCAGCGCGAAGTTCAAAAGCTCCTTTGCCTCGCCTTCCTTTGTTCTCCAGGCAGCAGCGTCTCTTCAGTGCTCCAAGGCTCAGCTCCACTTACAGCAGGCAAAAATTAATCCAGTAAAAAAGATCCTTTGCTCCTGGCAAACTACAATCCAGCATAGGTTTTCCCCTGATCAGCAAGGAAACACGGTTGGGCCTTTCTGGCTGCAAGATTGCTCTGAGAGCAGGAAGGAAAAAAAGTGGTCGTTTTAAAAATCCAAGCCTCTAGCTCTTATTCCCTATTTCTCTTTCTCAATCAATCCAGAAAGCTTTTTAGAAGAGAAACCATGTTTTAAGAACCATCCTCTGCTACCATTTGTTAGGACTTTTGTCCAATAATCAAGAAAAATTCAGAGTAATGAATCTTGCTTTTCTGGAAAGAAGAGATTGCTTCTTTTAGTTTAAAAGAAGTTTATTACTAAAGGAAAAAGGTAAACGGGATTAGCTACAAATAAACAAAACATGCTTTCTAAGGAGCTGCATTGTGCTCCGTCTTCACACTAAGACATACTGATAGAGAGTGAGAGATTGTAATGGAGGATCTCTCCTTCTTCTTGACCCCTGAAAGGAAACACCTGATATCATTGACCAATTAGCAAGACAGTACACCTTTAGCTTTCCCGGGTTTACAGATAATTGGCCAGCTGCCAGGTATCACTTCCAGGCTAACATAGGTAAGCAAACAAGTTGCATAGTTAACCCTATCATGACTGAATTTCTCAGGCCTTGCATTACATGCTCATTTCTCCAACACAAAGCAGCCATTTTCTCCAGGGGAACTGAGCTCTGCTGCCAAGAGATTAGTGGTGATGCCAGAAGATCTCAGGGCCTCACCTGTAGGTTGGCAGTCTGAAGTATAGTGCACACTGCAATAAATGCCATAAATGTCACCAGCATTGTTCGTTTAAAAAACAACAACAACAAACAACCCAATGTACACAACCCAGTCAAATAGGAGAGGTCTCCCTAGGGTAGCTTAATTTTTTTTAAAACAAAATTTATATCCCCCCTTTCTGCTCTCAGAAAGTTCACCAACGTGGCTAAAAAAAATTAAACATTCACGATAAAACCATGTTTTAAAACCATTAAAACCAGAGCCAAACTACAATGCATAAGAACATCACATAAGGAACATCAGAGGGAAACAATACCAGGTACAGATATGGCTGAAGATGTGAGGAACGATCAGATGGCAGCGCTCCTAAATGGGCCGGGGGCCTCTGACTAAGCTTGCCAACCTCCTGGTAGGGCCCGAAGATCTCTGGGAATTACAACTGAGATCCAGACCTCACAGGTCAGTTCCTCTGGAAAAAATGGCAACTTCAGGGGGGGAACTCTATTGCATTATAGGTCACTCCCCTCCCCAAACCCCACTCTCCTGGCATCTCATACCCAAATCTCCAGACGTTTTACAGCAAAGAGTTGGCAGCCCTACCATTAACAGATCTGAGAATATGACTGAAAAGGGTTGTTGTTGTTGTTTTTTGTCCTTATCTCATAGTACTGGAGTCTGGAAGCCAGTGGAGTGAGTTTCAGCATGATCAAGTTTATTGTAGGTCAGGAGCAAGCATGCCTGAGGTGGCCCGGGGGTCAGCTTATATGCACAGAAAAGCCTCGCCCCTGTCCACACCCACACTGCAGGATAGCTTAATCTTCCCACCAGAGAATTGCATTGGTTCATTCAAATATTCTAAGCCCCTGAACGGTGGATCTTTAGGATCCTGGGTGCTATTGTTCTTTTACCTCAAGCTTGTACCTTTTCCAGGCCATGCGGTCAGATCGCATGGCTGGTGCCATTACATGTTTGGTCACATCAAAGAATCATACAAGTGTACACATAGAGAATCGCAGCCTGATTGTCTGTGGAATTACATCCAGGACATAACAGTTAGTCTAAAGATAAAGTGGAATGAGAGGCAACATTTATTGTTCTTTGGAAGAAAGGCAGGACAGAAATGTAATTAACACTATTCAATAAGTATTTTAGAGTTAGGTTACCGTAGGGATGCCAGCCTCCAGGTGGGACCTGGGGATCCCCTGGAATTACTGCTCATCTCCAGACTACAGAGATAACTTTCCACGGAGAAAATGGATGCTTTGGAGGGTGGAGTTTATGGCATTGTACTTCACTGAGGTCCCTGTCCTTCCCAGGCTCTGTCCCCAAATCTCCAGGAGTTTCCCAATCTGGCAGACCTATGCCTCACCCCCCGCCAGACCTCTGGCAGACCTATGCCTCATCCCAGGGGGACCTGGCAACCCTAGAACAGTGTCAATAAAAAAAAAAAAATCTGGGAAATACAACAAAGGAAGCAAAAACAATTTAAAAACCCTCTTTAAATGTGCTTCCCAGGGGTGTAACTATGGTGGGGCATTTCGGGGCCACACCCCCTTAGTCTTGAGCCGTGCTCTACCTCTCACACCCCTGCCCCCGCCATGCACAAGGCTAATTTTGCCCCCCCTTAAGAATCTTTTAAGGATCTTGTGAGAGCAGCCACCCCACCTCCCTAACATTGGTTGTGCACCATCTGTATGTAGCTTAAAGTCACTTTAACAAGCCCGTTCCTTCCAGCGCACAAGCCTCCATGGTTTTGAAGGCATTCTGCCTTTGTTTGTTTTCCTGATTGGAGGATCCTGTAGCAGAGGGCTTTTCTAAGTTTTCTTACCTTGGTCGATGAATGGGGCTGTCCACCAAAGTGCCTGATTTGACTGTAAATCCCCACTCCCACCAAAATTTGTGGTGAGAACTGGCCAAACACTTGAACGTGAGTCTGCAGTGTGATGCAGGAGCTAAAAAGGCAAAAACAACAGAAGTATAGTATCTAGATCACGCAAAGTGATGGTGTTGCTTTACTCTGCTCTTACCTAGAGTATGGTGTTCAGTTTGGGGCACCACAAACTGAAGGCTCACAGATTTTTACTGTTTCGGTTCTTGGGTGAAGGATTCTATACAATGTACATCTTAGTGCATATCCTACAAAAACACCTTGTTCAGTTCTCCCATCCATCTTGGTCCATTTCTTTTTGGGAATGTAGGTGAAAGCTCTTGACCCAAATATTTTCAAGTTGCTCATGCTGGGCGTGTGCCCATACCACAGTTTATATGGTGTACTTCTGGCACCTTTTGTAGGCAGTCTCTTATGTAGATAGGTAGCAGTGTTGATTGCTTCTCCCCAGAATTTCTTAGGTAGCTCTGCTTCAAGCAGAATGCACCTGCACATCTCAGCTGGGGAGCGATTCTTCCTTTCTGCTACACCATTCTGTTCTGGAGTGTATGGGACTGTAAAATGATGTTCTATTCCTTGTTCAGCTAGATAGTTCTTCATGTCATGCATGCTCCACATATTCTCCTCCACTGTCAGTGTAAATTGCCAATGGCTTTCTCTGGGATCTGTTGCTGACCATTGCAACATATGTCTTGAATTTCTCCAATACTTGACATCTCTCTCTGATCTGTATACTTTGAAAAATCATCAATAAAAGTTAGTTAGTTCCCACTAGGGGTCTCAGTCTTCAATGGACCACAGTCATCACTATGCATCAGCTCCAGAGTGCCCTGAGTCTTGCTTGTCTTATGGCTCTTACTGAAACTGGGTCTGGTTCCTTTAGCTTGAATGCAATGCATACAGGGGTTTTTTTTTCTTTTCAATAGTGCACGTTTATCTGTATGCCCTTAGTCAAATTCTGCCTTTCAAGTTGTGTGTCCCAGGGTTTTTGCTTTGCTGAATCATTGTCTCCTAGTTGGGACATTTGAACAGAGTGCCATAGTCCTGTCTCAAGCAGGTGGCTCTTCATTCTCTCCTTCTACATCAAATAGTTGTCTTCTATAAGTCTCTCTGGTGGGTAACTGTGCTGAATGCTGTAGAAAGTTGGCATCTTTGTTCTTTCTTCTTTTGCCTAATACCTATCTTTTTTTCTTTCAGAGCTGAAGTGCTCACACTGGGCCCATAGCCCTGTTGGCAGAGTTTAGATATGCAGCAAAGCAGAGTGCAAGCTGTTTAAAGAATAACATCAGTTTATTAAGAAGAGAACAAACTTTGTAAGAAATAGGAGTGAGAAAGAGCGGTCTAACTGTCTAACTAGCTAGGAGAGAGTCAACAGCAGAGAAGAACTCAACAGGAGTGGGGAAAGCCCTAATTGAGCCAATCAGGAAGGAGACTACCTGAAAATAAAAGGAAGTCCCTAATCTTGCTATGCTAACTAGTTGTCTCCTCTGCTGCCCCATGCAGGATGTTCTTGTCATTTTTTTTATCTATGCACAGTAGACCTTGCACATTCCAACACAAATAATATACAATCTAAACAACATTCAATATTTCCATTTTTATATATGGTTTAATTTTATTCCAGTATGTAATGAAGAGGGACCAGTTTTGTGAATGCTTACCCCCCCCCCCCTTCCCCAAACTTTCAATATGCAGAGATTTTCCCCAGAAGCACTTCATATTTCTTCCATGATATTCAGATTTCTAGTGTCAAAGGTGTTTGGTATGTAATGAACACTTTCCATAAGTCTTTTTTTGAAAAATATTGTGCATCCCAATAACTGTTTTTTCCTCCTCCTGTGATAAATAATTCTCTCTTCTCAGGCCTGCAATGCAATCACTTGCAAGACTTTTATCATTCCCACATGTCAGGCTGTTACTTTCGGGCCATGATATGATGGTACGCAATGGCAGCTCCATCTGCAAACTTTGAGTTATGCCACAGGCGCCCTGCAGCCCAGAAGGGCTTTCGTTCATACAACAGCTTTTCCACAGATGAGGTGAAAAGGTAAACAGTGTAGTTTCATATAATTTACCCATTTGAGGAGTGAATGAATTACTTCCCTCACTGTCTTCGCTATCTCCTCGCTGGAAAAAAAATGTAACTGCATTGTCAATTGGATTGCCAGCCTCCTGGTGGGGGCTGGAGACCTCCTGAGATGACAACTAATCCCCAGACTACATAAATCACTCACTCACTCACTCACTCACTCATTCACTCATTCATTCATTCCACTTCTCCTGAAGAAAAAAAGCTGTTTTGGAAAGTGGACTGCATGGCATTATACCCAACCAAGGTCTCTCCCCTCCATAAACCCCACTCACCCTCAAAGCTCCAGGTATTTCCAAACACCATGTTAGTAACCCTAATTTTGAATAATGGGATTAGGTTTGCCTGGCCTCAGAGTACTTCACAGTCTTATTCTATAGCTTTGAAAAACAAGCATCATATATCCATTTAGCTCTAACTGGTTTCTAGAGTTGTTAGAATAAATTATCTTGATTCCTCTTTACCCAGTTCCTTCCTGAAATCCAACAATGTTTCTTTCCCTCTTTTTAGGAATCTAGAGTCAGCTTCTAATCAGTTCCATTTTCACCTATGAGAAATTCAAAGGGAGGGGGGCCAGGAAGGGAGGGTCTGCACAATTTCAGAATTTCACTTGGTAGATGCTCAGAGGCAAGCAGTGTCTGGCTAAGCCTTCTTATCCTCTTGCTAGAGCCCCATCCTGTGATGGGTAACATAAAACAACTTCCAATGGGTGAAGTTACAAAAGCGTGCACTGATTTCAAAGAGGAATTAAAGAGAAATGAAAGCAAAATGGCTCTTTTAAAAGAGAAAGAAGAGATTAAGAGGAATCAATGGGCTTTTCTACATTTTTGTTTTCTTCACGTGTAAGTTCCTGTTTCATTGGGGTTTCACTCCCTCTAGTGGTTGATTCAATATTATACTGGTTTGTTTCCAGCATATCTCCCTGCAGATATATCCCTGCAGCATATCTCCCTGCAGACGTAAACTTCAGGCTTTTATGCTAGATATAAACCAGTGTAATATTGAATTGACCACTGGAGGGAGAAAAACCCATGCAGAACAGAATAAAACCCTAAAGAAACAAGAATTTACAAGCGAGGAAAATGAGAATGTGGAAAGGCTCAATGGCTGTATCTAAAAAAGCAAATTTTGGAAGAATACATTCCTTTTCTTTTATTAGGACAGTGCAGAAAGACACACTACAGCTGCATGAAGAAGAGGAGGAGGAGGAGGAGACTGAGGAGATTGGATTCATACCCCACCCTTCACCCGAAATCTCAGAGCAGCTTATAATTTCCTTCCCTTCCTCTCCCCCCAGCAGACACCCTGTGAGATAGGTGGGGCTCAGAGAGCTCTTTGAGAGCTGCTCTTGAGAGAACAGCTTTGAGAGAACTCTGGCTTGCCCAAGGTCACCCAGCAGCTGCATATGGAGGAGTGGGGAATCAAACCTGGTTCTCCCAGATCAGAGTCCACGCTCCTAACCACTACACCAAACTAGCCCCCTCTCCCTGTATCCTCCTCTATCTTTCCCCCTTTTTGAGTTTGCTGGACCTTCATATTGTCCTGGCTTATGCATTCTTCAGTGCTGGCGCATATTTTGTGTGTGGGGCAGAGCAGTAGCACAAACTCTCAAGTGAGAACTGGGCACTCAGTGCCAAGGCCATGTGCTGTCATATGGAGGTCTGGCTTGATTGACCTTTTCCCTCTTTTTTGCAGTGAGAAGCCGAGCAAACTGGATGGGGCTTAGTGCTCAGTGGCCTTGTGGACCAAGGCTCAGAGGTTTTGTTAGGGGGGGAAATGGCCACTCTTTCTTCCCAGCCCCCAACATTCCCTTTCCGTATGTCCCTGTGCACCAGCTAGGTTAATCAGACAGCCACCTGTTGGCTCTCCCACCACTTAGGGTGGTCTAGGCGGCATCAACCAAGGCCCAGCCTTTTCCCATCCTGGCTCTGGCTCTGTGGAATGGGCTCCCTGAAGAGGCGATTGGCGGGCATCCTTTTTTGCGGGAGGGGGGGTGGGGAGAGTGGGACTTTGCTAGTTTATTTTTAGTTTTCACTATTTTAACTATTATTGTAAACCACCTCAAACCACAAGGAAAAGGAAGATGAATATTTTAACAAATCTATAGGTATATAAATTATTTATTTATTAATTTATTGTTTATTAAATTTATACCCCACCCTCCCCTCTTTATTTTCTATATCCTTTCACCTGTTATTTGCTTCAGCGGACCCAGATTTTTTTTCAAAATCACCCCCCCCCCCCACCCCAAACACACACACAATATTTTATTTTCAGAAATTAAACATAAGAGAGGATGTATTTTCCTGGCAAGGTCCCAAAAAAGCTGCCTGCCAGCTAAACAATTGACAGGAAAACCTTCCCCATCCCCTTTTCTTGCAGTAACGAGTTTCAACTGCTGAGCCTCTGCAAAGAGCACAATGGTTAAAGGCACAAGCATTCTGCACCCTCGACAACCGTACAGTCCCCACTCTACCCACTCCCCAAGATTTTGCAATATGTACGGAATGCCGTGAAGCAGGGCAAAGGCCATGCTGGCAAGAAGAAGAAGAAGAGAAGCTCTGGTATGTCATGTTGGGCCAGTCAAATGACTAGATGACATGGGGTTGCCAGATCCAGGTTGGGAAATTCCTGGAGATTTGGGGGTGGAGCCTGAGGAGGGTGGGATTTGAGAAGGGGAGGGAACTCAGTGGGGTATAACACCATAGAGTCCACTTTCCAAAGCAGCCATTTTCTCCAGGGGGGACTGATCTCTATAGTATGGTGATCAGTTCTAATCCCAGGAGATCTCCAAGTCCACCTGGAGGTCAGCAACCCTAGGGTGATAACAGGGCTCTAGTGCTTACATGTCAGGCTTGACAGTCAGGATTTTGTCAGGTTTACTCAGGATATTTATTTACTTATCATTTCCTTCATTTATGCCCCACCTTTCCCCCCAACAGGAGTTTATTTATTTATTTATTTATTTATTTTTCGTATTTATATCCCGCCCTCCCCGCAAGCGGGCTCAGGGCGCCTTACATGGGCCAGAGGCTGGTTCGGTACATTGACCTGTAAAATCGATTAAAAACAGTACAATAAATAACAATAAATAACATTCAACAAATAAATACTCCTAAAAGCTTCCATAAAACAGCGTTTGATGGCGACCAAGTGGCTGATCAACCCCCCCCCCCCCTCGGCCACCGCTGAGACCGTGTTGGACCAGGGCACATCAAGATGGTTGTGATGTCAGCTGGTATCCTAATATCGTCGGTGGCGGCTCCTATTCAAAAGCCTGGCGGAAGAGCTCCGTCTTGCAGGCCCTGCGGAACTGCATCAGGTCCCGCAGGGCCCTGATCTCCTCCGGGAGCTCGTTCCACCAGATAGGAGCCGCCACCGAAAAAGCCCTGGTCCTCGTTCTGGCCAGCCTGGCGTCTCTGGGGCCAGGAACACGTAGCCTGTGTTCAGACCCCGACCATAGTGCTCTCTGGGGTTGGTATGGAGAAAGGCGGTCCCTAAGGTATGTTGGACCCTGGCCATATAGGGCTTTATAGGTAAGAACCAGCACTTTGAAGCGAACTCGGTATGCTATAGGCAGCCAGTGCAGCGCCGCCAGCACAGGCCCAACGTGGTCCCGCCTTGCGAGACCCATCAGTAGCCTGGCCGCGGCATTCTGCACCAGCTGCAGCTTCCGGGTTTGCACCAAAGGCAGCCCCATGTAGAGAGCGTTACAGTAGTCTAGCCTCGAGGTGACCGTCGCATGGATCACTGTGGCAAGGCCATCGCAGTCCAGGTAGGGAACCAGCTGCCTCGCCAGCCGTAGGTGATAAAAGGCTGACTTGGCAGTGGCTGCTACCTGGGCCTCCATTGACAAAGAAGGCTCCAGGAGCACTCCCAGACTCCTCGCCCTCGGCGCTGGCACCAACGGCGCCCCGTCAAAGGTCGGGAGCGGGACCCCCCACTCCAGACCGCAGCGGCCCAGGCACAGGACCTCTATCTTCGCCGGGTTCAATTTCAACCTGCTAGATCTGAGCCAGTCAGCCACGGCGTGCAATGCCCGGTCAAGATCGTCCAGGCCGGAGTCCGACCGGCCACCCAACATCAGATAGAGCTGGGTGTCATCCGCATACTGATGACATCCCAGCCCAAACCTCCGGACAATCTGGGCAAGGGGGCGCATATAGATATTAAAGAGCATCGGGGAGAGCACTGCCCCTTGCGGCACACCGCATTCGAGCGGGTGCCTCGAGGACTGCTGCTCCCCTAGCACCACCCTTTGTCCCCGACCCTGGAGAAATGAGACGAGCCATTGTAGGGCCCGCCCCCTGATTCCCACGTTGGCAAGGCGGCGGGACAGCAGCCGATGATCTACTGTGTCGAACGCTGCCGACAAGTCGAGCAGCAGCAATACCGCCCCACCGCCCTGATCCAGATGTCGTCGGAGGTCGTCCGTTAGAGCGGCCAGAGCGGTCTCCGTCCCATAGCCCGGGCGAAAGCCGGACTGAAAGGGGTCAAGAACCGAAGCGTCATCCAGATACCTCTGTAACTGTAACGCCACCGCCCTCTCTATTAATTTGCCCAAATAGGGCAAATTGGACACCGGCCTATAATTAGCCAATTCTGCCAGGTCCAGATGTGACTTTTTTAGGAGTGGGTGGACCATCGCTTCCTTGAGAGCCCCCGGGAATTTCCCTTCAACAAGGGAGGTGTTAATTATTTGCATCATTCTCCTCTCCTCCATTTTATCCTCACAACAACCCTGTGAGGTAGGTCAGGCTGAGAGTGCGTGACTGGCCCAAGGTCACCCAGCCGGCTTCCATGGCACGAGTAGGGGATTTGAACCTGTGTCTCCCAGATCCTAGTCTGATAATCCAGTCACTAGAACAGTCTGACTCCTCAGGATCTTCTCGAAAGCACAACTTACATTTATCATGCGTGCATGTTGGCTGAAGACAGTTCTGCAAACAGGTTAATGGCTACCTTGGTCTGTATTGGACCCGAATGCTGATCTCAAGTATGGCCTCTTAACAGAGTTGCCAGCTCCGGGTTGGGAACTTCTTGGAGATTTGGGGGGTGGGGCATAGGGAGATCAGGGCGTGGGAGGAGAGGGACTTCAATGGGGATAGAATGGCATAGATTCCACCTTCTAAAGCTGCTGTTTTATCTAGGGGAACTGATCTCTGTCACCTGGAGATCAGTTCTAATCCCAGGAGATCCCCAGCCACCATTCAATCCCAGGAGATCCCCAGCCACCAATCCTATCTTTTAATAAGGCAGTGTGAAGACAGAAGGCCCCCTATCCCCCCTGTGAATTCTTCAGAATAGGTTGACCAAAGATAGTTAAATCCAGGGCTCATTTCGTAGCAGGATCTCCTTTGCATATTAGGCCACACCCCCTAATGTAGCCAATCTTCCAAGAGCTTATAGAGCTCTTCTTACAGGTCTACTGTAAACTCTTGGAGGATTGGCTACATCAGGGGTGTGTAGCCTAATATGCAAAGGAGCTCCTGCTACGAAATGAGCCCTGGTTACATCCCTTTAGTCACATCAGTCCAAGATGTTTCCATGTATCACAAGATTAAGTATTTCAACGGGTCACTGCAGCAAGAACTGGCCGACATTCAATGCACTCTTTGGATCACTGATATTACAGAGCCTTGCATAACTGTTACAATGACACAGGCTCCAGGCTTTCAGGGTTTGTGCCAGATATTTTATCTGAGTCAACAGAGGATAAAAAGGGAAGCCCTTTTTCTCTATATAATTATTTATCGAAGAGGAGTTATGTGTGGCTTTAATGTGTGCAGTTATTTTGTGAGCTATTAAAATTTCCTGTATCCCATCATGCAGCCCTGACCTGGATAGCCCAGACTAGTGTAGTTGGCCCTGGCTAGTTCTTGGATGGGGAGACTGCCAAAGAAGACCAGGGTTGTGATGCAGAGGCAGGCAATGGCAGACCACTTCTGTTTGCCTCTTGCCTTGAAAACTCTACAGGGTCACCATAAATAGGGTATGACTTGATGGCAAAAAAAATAAATATGCAGATAATTTCTAGTTGACATAAATTTGTTTTTTAGCAATTAGTACTTCAGCAGCTAAAAGCAGAGTGGTTCTTAATTCCTGGCTAATCTTCAGAATTCTGTATATTTTCCTCTTCAAGAAAATCAAGTCTAGCTTGAAGCTAAAGGAAACTGAGCTGTCATGGCTGAGCCTGCCCTCCTCCCCCCCGCCCCCACACACCTGTCATCCACCCCTCGCTTAGCAGGTCTCCGGATATGGCGTGTAGAAGAAACAGGCAGGAGATGTAAAGTTCCCTGCCTACAGTAACAATAATCATGTGATCAAGTTACAACTAGGGTTGCCACGTTTCCCCTGGCCACCGGTAGGGAATGGGGGGTAGGGTTGCCAGCTCCAGGTTGGGAAACTCCTGGAGGTTTGGGGGTGGAGCCTGGGGAGGACAGGGACCTCAGCGGGGTAGAACACCATAGAGTCCACCCTCCAAAGCATCCATTTTCTCTAGGGGAACTGATCTCTGGTGTCTGGAGATGAGCTATAATTCTGGGGGATCCCCAGGTCCCACCTGGAGGATGGCATCCCCAGTCACAACCAATTTATGGTGAACCCTCATGGGGTTTTCAAGGCAAGACATAAGCAGAGGTGGTTTGCCGTTTGCCTTCTTTTGCACAGCAACCCTGGTCTTCCTTCAAATCCAGTAGCACCTTAGAGATCAAAAAGATTTTTGGGATATAAGCTTTCCAGAGTCCTTTCACCAGATACAAGTCAGAATGGAGATTCCCCAAGTTCTGACTGGGTTACGAGAACTCAGGGACTGCCATTATGATGTCTCTGACAAAGGGAGCATTGGTCCTTGAAAGCTCATGCCCCCAAATCTTGTTGTCTCTAAGGCCTTGAATCCAACTCTTCCACTGCAGACCAACACGGCCATCTTTCCTGGTCTTCCATGATGATTTCTCATCGAAGTACTGACCAAAACTGACCCTGCTTACCTTCCACACTGTGACAAGCTTGGGCTAGTCTGGGCTATTTAGGCTGCTGAAGGAGGCATACTTCCCATCGGCTGCTGTTCTGACCGCTGGTGGAAAGGAGCTCTCTTGCATACCCATTTCAACTGCTGCCCGGCAGGACTCAGCAGTGCTTAACATGGGCTGGATTGATCCACTTGTTGTACAAGACAGAAATGCTTCTGTGCCCACAATATACAAAACCACAAAGCTTTCCCTGCTATTTCTTCTTTCTCCTTCCGATATTCCAAGCTTGTAGACAAATCTGCTTTCAAGGCTTCAGGGAAGTTGCGGCTTTAAATTCTGTGTCAGTTTCCATAGCAACTTGCCGGTCTCTCAGTTACCCACCCAATCACACATTGTACCATGACACAAGCATATTTGAGGTTTCATTTTAAGGATATAGAATCATAGAATCACAGAGCTGGAAGGGGCCATATAGGCCACCTAGTCCAACCCCCTGCTCAGAGCAGGATCAGCCTAGGGCATCCCTGACAAGGGTTTGTCCAGCTGCTGCTTAGAGACTGCCAGTGGGAGGGAACTCACCACCACCTCCCCAGGCAGCTGATTCTGCTGTTCCTCAACTCTGACTGTCAAAAAGTTTTTCCTAAGACCCAGCCAGTACCTTCCCGCCCTTCATTTAAACCCCTTCTTGTGAGTCCTCTCCTCTGCTGCCAACCGGAACAGCTCCCTGCCCTCCTCTAAGTGGCAGCCCTTCAAATACTTAAAGAGAACCATCATGACCACCCCCCAGAGTCCCTTTAAACCCCTGCTTCTTGCTCCATCCATGAACCACCATGAACCACATGAACTGCTCTAAAAGTTTGTGGAAGTTTGTGAGGGTAGACCCATCATGAACTTCTGTTCCTGAACCATGAACAGGGCACAATTCATGAGGAACTTTGCTTTGAGATTCGGTTCATGCCCATCCTGCTGGACCTCCTGAGGGCCCCTGGTGTTTTTGGCCACTGTGTGACACAGAGTGTTGGACTGGATAGGTCATTGGCCTGATCCAACATTGGCTTCTCTTATGTTCTTATCCCTAGCCCTAGGGAAGGATTTTAATGAGTAATGGCTGGACAATTTCTTCATAATAAACCATTTCCTAGCACCTGTTGAGATCCTTTTCTTCCTTGCTTACTCCTCTGCTTTAAGGACCCACTGGTGTCTCTGTGACATTGGCAGCCATTACACCTTTCTGAACTGTCATCTCAGACCCATTTGCATGGCAAGCAATCAACACTTTTTGCACTAAAGAAAGAAATATGGTCCTGAAAGTGAATAATATATAATGAACACATGCCAAACAAGATGAGCAACAGCAGGCATCCTTCAGCCCTTTGGTCAGATATCTGTATTCTTTTAAACGTTATTTATTTATTTATTTCTTCCCATTTATAGCCTGCCCTTTCCAGAAGCGGGCTCAAGGCGGGTAACAACAAATAGTTTATACGAAAAAATTGTTAATAAAATAACATTAAAGTTTAAAACATCATCATAAATATTAAAATGGTGGTCACAGCTAATAACAAAAAAAATTCTGGTTGTGGGAAGTTCCTGGCCATAGCCAGTAATTGTTAACAGAGCAACAACCACCTCAGGGAGGCCATGTATGGATGCCTGCTGCCTCAGCCAAAGGCCTGATGAAACAGCTCCGTCTTGCAGGCCCTGTGGAATTGAAGGAGATCCTGCAGGCCCTGATCTCAATGGGGAGCATGTTCCACCAGGCAGGGGCCAGGACAGAGAAAGCCCTGGTCCTGGTCAGGGCAAGACAAACATCTTTTGGACCAGGAGGTGTTGATCCGTAGAGTGTAGTGCTCTTTGTGTGAGGCTTCTGCACGATCAGCAAGAGATCAGACCTTTGTAGTTAAACAGAGTTCTTTATTTCAAATGCTGGAACAGGGTCTCGATGTTTGTTAGAGATACAGAATAACGATGGCTTGGGTTAATATACCTACAGGCATAGGTGCTTAAACATAATCCTCCAATCAGAACACGTACAAAATGCGGGAAAAGACATGGCGACCGTTTGTTCCCACCAAAGGTGAGAAAGTTATAAAAATTCTCCTCTTGCCCTGCGTGACCCAGATGTGAGAACTCCTAAGCAAAACATTTGGCCAGTGACAATAAAATAACTTCCAAGGTTGTACCCACTCTGATAACACACTTAGAGCTTCAAACGGGAAAGGGGGAGGGAGCCATGACAAGATAGCTACAATTGTTTAGGTGATGCATTGGAATGCGAGAGGCCATCCTCCCGGGCAAAGAGTAACACTAAGCAGGACAGCAATTTCTACTTCAAGGCAAGCCATAAAACATTAGGGTGATAACAAGGCACAAAGAAACAGAAAGCAACATTTTAGAAAAGCCTGGAACAAGCAAGCTATTGTCAGATCCTGACACTTTGGGGCTTATACAGGAAGAGGCGGTACTTCAGATATGTTGGTCCCAGGCCATGTAAGGCTTTAAAGGTTATCACCAACACCTTGAAATGGATCTGAAACTCTACTGGTAACCAATGCAATTGGTGGAGTACCTGCCAAATATGAGCCCATATAGGTGTCACTGTTAGCTGGCATGCTGCTGCATTTTGCACCAGCTTTAATTTCCAAGTCAGCCTCAAGGGTAAGCCTGCATACAGGGAATTACAGTAGTCAGGCCTGGAAGTGACCATTGCATGGGTCACTGTAGCCAAGTCTTAGGGGGAGAGATAGGTTTCAGCAGCCTAATCTGCCGAAGATGGGAAAAGGCAGATCGGGTGGCTACAGTAACCTGGGCCTCCATAGAAAGAGAGGCATCCAGTGTCACTCCCAGACTCCTCACCTTCTGGGCCATCAGACCCCTCCCTTCTGACTCAAGTACAGGACCTCTGTCTTCGATGGATTTAGCTTCAACCAACTCTACCGCAACCATCCAGCCACAGCCTCCAAAGCCTCGACCAAATTATCAGGGGTGGAGGATGGATGGCCTTCCAATAACAGATAGAGCTGGGTGTCGTCTGCATATTGATGGCAAACCAGCCCATACCTCCAGACCAACTGAACAAGGGGGTGCATATAGATGTTAAATAGCATTGGTGAGAGGATCACCCCCTGTGGCACTCCACATTCCAGTGGGTATCGCAGGGAGGTCCTCTCACCCAATACCATCCTCTGTCCCCAACCATGGAGAAAGGAGGAAAACCATTGCAAGGCAGTCAGCAAGATAATGGGTCAGTAGATCATAATCGACCGTGTCGAATGCTGCTGTCAGATCAAGTAGTAACAGCAGCACCGACCTGCCCCAGTCCAGATGTCTATGGAGAGCCGTCTCCATCTTATGGCCAGGGCGAAAGCCAGACTGGAAAGGATCGAGGATGGAAGTGTCATCCAGGAAAGCTTGGAGTTGTTTGGCCACCACTCTCTCAACCACCTTACCAAAGAACGGTATATTCAACACTGGGCGGTAGTTTGCCAGGACCATAGGGTCCAGTGTTGTTGTTTTGTAAGAGAGGGCAAACTACCACCTCCTTTAACCCTGGAAAAGTCCCAGTAGACAGGGACAAGTTGATAATTTCTCCAAGAGGGACCCGAATGCTCTCCCTGTGAGCCTTCACTAGCCAGGAAGAGGAAGGGTCAAGGAGGCAGGTAGTGGGTCTCACAGCTGCCAAGATCCTGTCAACTTCCTCCTGGGAGAAGTGGTCCAGTATAGGACCTGAAGATGGACAAGGGGCTTCCAGTTCCCTTATTGTCTTGAATGTGGTCGGCAGGTAATGACAGAGTGTCATGATTTTGTCTGCGAAATAGCTCACAAATGCCTCACAGCCAATAGCCAATTCCCTACTATTTGGTCTGCCCTGAGGAAGAGTTGTAATAGACCAAATAATTCTAAACAATTGGGCTGGGCGCAAGCTTGCAGACACAATGGTGGCTGCATAGTAATTTTTCTTTGTGGTCTTCACCACCATCTCATAGGCTTTCATAAGTGTCCTATAAGATATTTGTGACACTTTGTCGCAAGCATGCCGCCACCTTCACTTTAGCTGTCTTAGCTCCTGCTTCATCCTCCACAGTTCTGAGGTATACCAAGGTGCTGCTTTGGTATGAGGGCATAGAGGGCGCCGGGTGTAATCTCATTAATGGCTTCAGAAAGCCGGTGTTCCCAGTCGTCTACCAGCTCATCTAGTGAGCTACCAGGTGGCATTGGATCCTGCAGAGCCTCCTGAAGCCGACCAGGGTCCATTTGGCTGTGCAGGCAAGCATAAATGCACTCACCACCTAAACAGAGAGGGTATGGTATGCTCAGCCAGACCTTCAGGGCAAAGTGGTCAGACCATGGGACTACATCTGTAGCCATCTGATCCACATTTATCCCTATCCCAAAAATCAGATCCAGCATGTGGCCTGGTTGGTGCATGGGAGTTGATATAAACTGGGAGAGGCCCAGGGCCTCCATGGACGAGACTGGGTCCCTGGCCTGAGAAGACACTGCATCATTGGCATGGACATCAAAATCCCCCAGGACCAAAAGCCTGGGGTGCTCCAGTGCCCAAGTCGATACTTCCTCTAACAGGTTGGGCAGGGTATCTGCCAATGTGTTAGGCAGTCAGTACGCCAACCAGCTAGCCAAACTCTCCTCGACATTGCACGCTAGACCAACACATTCGGTGCCAGAGATTGTTGGGGGGGTGGGGGTGGGGAGTGACCTGAATGAATAAGATTCACAGATAAGCAATGCCACTCCCTGCCCCCGCCGCTGCTGCCCATTCGTTCAAGACTGGTGAAAGACTGGATATCTATAGTGCTGCTACTTGAGTTGGTTCAGGGTGAGTTGGTTCAGGGTGACAGTTTCACCCTCCGTCACCCAGGTCTCAGTCACACAAGCCAGGTCTACCTGAGACTCGGTGAGGTAATCACGGAGTGTACTGGCCTTATTATTGATAGACCTGGCATTGAATAACGCCTGTGTCAGAGATGGGTAGTTTTTCCTAGCCCCACAACCAACGTCTCTCAGGATGGGACGTAGGTGGGAAGAAGTCCAAGCATTCCCGTATCTCTTGACTTCTTCCATTACAATTAGAGGAGCAGCACCTATGCCCACTGCTATATCTCCCCCGCCCCATCATCACTGGTATCCCTGATCCTTGCATGGCCTTCCTTCCTCAGTGTTGTCAGCCCAAAAGTTGCACTCTCCAACAACCAATAGAAAGGCTTTGACCATCCAGTTCACTCAATCTATTATTCCTGGCATTTCACTAGTCACATTCTAACTGTAACAGTCAACACTGCCTAACCTTCATTTTTTTTGTAGAGAGGTACACTGAGTCCCCAGACTGCAACTCATTCAGGAGCTCTCCCTTTATCAGCTTGCTTTTTGCAGTCCTCTTTTGCCTTTCTCAGAGTCTCTTGGATTGTGGACCAACAGTCCTTTAGGTCCCCCACCCATGATTGCAAATCTCCTGGTTTGGGATCCACAATAGTCACCGTAGGGAGGGGAGCCCCTACGTACCCATGCATAGTCTTAAACAGGGAGATGCCAGTAGCACTGTGCACTAAGTTATTATAACTGTATTCTGCGTAAGGGAGGAGGTCAACCCAGTTGTCCTGCTGGTAATTGGTGAAGCACCGGAGGAATTGCTCCATCACTTGATTCACCCTCTCAGTCTGCCCATCCATCTCTGGGTGATGGGAGCTGCTGAGACCTTGTTCCGCCCCCAACACCTGCAGCAGCTCCTTCCAGAACGTAGCAACAAACTGTGACCCCGGGTCCGAAATGATCTTGCGGGGGAGGGAATGCAGTCTCACAGTGTGGTGCATGAAAAGCTTGGCTAGTGACTTGGCTGAGGGTAGTTGTTTGCAAGGAATAAAATGTGCCTGCTTAGAGAATATGTCGACCACCACCCAAATCACTGTTTTACCTTTACTAGGTGGTAAGTCAGTAATAAAGTCCATCAAAATCACTGCCCATGATCTCTCTGGCGTTTCAAGGGGTTGTAAGGTCCTGCGGGCTTTCCTGGTCTCCGTTTCCCCACAGGTCTGGCAGGAACCCACAAACTGGGAAATATCTGCCTTCATACGTGGTCACCAGAATTGCCTTTGAAGGAGGTGCAGGGTTTTCAGGCATCCAAAATGCCCTGCCAGTTTATATTTGTGTCCCAAAATCAGAATTCCCACTCAGTGCTTCAGACACGAACTGCCTCCCGCCTCTGTACCAACAGCCACCCCCCCTCTGCTCCACTGAATTGTCACTTTGAATGTCCTCCCCTCCCCCTCTGTGAAAGCTGTTTTAAATGTGTAAATCCAGGGTTCAACATCAATGGGAGTCTCTGCTCTTGCCCGGCTGTGAGTTACCAATGCCCCCCCCCCCAACTAGGTTGGTGTGACTTCTTCCCTCTGGCTGTCATGTTGCGGGAGGTGGGACTGTGCGTCAGCCAGAGAGTTTGACTTCCCTCGGAGGGTTAATTGGAATTTAGAGAAAACTACCCATCTCTGGCACTGGCGTTATTCAATGACAGGTCTATCAATAATAAGGCCCGATCCAGAATTGTGTGGTTCAGCCCGGCCCGGTAGAACTCAGTGAGGACCTCTTCGGGCCACCCCTGGAGCTCCGCGGCATGGGTTTTGAACTTGTCATAGTATCCTGCACTCCCTCCCTGGCACAGGCCCCTCAGGTGGATGCACCTCTCTCTCGAGCTCCAGGGGGTCCTTGTATTGGTGTTGGAGGGCCCACATGAAGGCATTCACACCTCAGAGTTCCAGGCCCCTGGCATTGTGGAGACCCACAAACCAGTCGGCCACCTGGTGCCAGAGGTGTGTGACCCGATACAATCCACCCAGTATTTGTCTGCGGTGAAAGTGGGGCCCCAATCCCATAAGGACTTGTGCACCTGCAGCAGAAAAAATGCCAGCTTCTCTGGGGTGCCGTCAAACGTTGTTTCCAGGGCATTGCGGGGCTCCTCCAGAGTCCCCAGGGTTGCGGGTAGCCCAGTCGGCCCAGCTGGGCCAGCAGGAACGACCAGGGTTGCCAGGGGAGGAGGCAGGGGCACTTGCGGAAGGGCTGGTGGCGCCCCTCCAGCTCCATCATGGGCCCATTCACGATTCTGGAATATCCATGATGATGCCCAGTATATCCAGCATTATGTTTTGCATCTCTCGCCTGATCTCTTTAGCCTCGCCTCGGAACTCCCTGCAGAGACGCTCAATTTCAGTGTCCTCCACGAAGCAGATGCGCTCAGTGCCATCCGCCGTAGTTGTAGGGACTTCCCCGCCCTCTCCGCTCATCACGGCTGGGGTGCAGGGGGTTGAGGAAGAAAAGAGCAGTTCTAACACTATGTCAGATCCTGGTTAAATCAGTTCCCAACACCTTTCATTTCGAAGAAAGATAAGTTTATTGAGACATTGTTAGATACTTGGCTGAACACTCTCTGTGTTAGAACTGAAGGTGAAAGTACCCAAGATGGCAGATATATTGTGTTCAAGCAAAGGCACTAACGATAAAGACCCAATCACCCCACGGCATTTGCCCGCCAGAATTAACAGTCAACTACCCCCCCCCCCCCACTAAGCACCTACCCCTCTACAGAAGCAAAGCAGACCAACCGGTCCTTGCGACATCAAAGCATTTAGGAAAGTGAAAGCATTTCGGTTTTCACACCCCTCTCCCCCTCCTCCTTCCTCCATGGCAGGCGAACCATGAAATGCGTAAGGAGCCTGGCACTCCTTGCCAGGGGGGAGGGCAATCTGGCAACAAAGGGAAGCTGGAACTGGCACAGTTTGCGGGTAGGAGGGGGAAGTGAGTCACAGCTGGTATTGTATGGAGAGGTAAGAAGCACAAGCCAGATATGAGGTAGGCTGAACTAGGGTTGCCAACTGTGGCCTGGAGCAGGTGGAATTTGCCAGGGGAGGGAGCCCCGTGGGGACATGATTCCACAGAGCTGACACTCCAAAGCTGCCATTTCCTTCAGGGGAATTGATCTCTGGAGCCATTTGTAATTCCAGTAGATCTCCAGGCCACACCTGGAGGTTGGCATTCCTGGACTCAACAAGGGGTGGAGAGGAGAAAAATGGAATTTCCCCTCTCCCACGAGTCCTTGCTGGCCCTCTGTTGCTAAATTCTGATTCTCCAGCATCAAGTTTTGAATAACACTGGATCCGCAGCACCAAAGCTCTGCAGTGCAGCCAGAAACCATAGTGGGAAGGAAAGTGACATCTGCGCATTTCTCTTCCCGGTATGGGAAATGAGCAGAAAATGACTTGATGCTATTATGGGCTGCTTCACACAGACATGCACGTCCATCACCTCACCGCAGCAGAAAGAAGCTGCAAATGGCATACGTGAACAAACTGTCACCAGTTTCCCCCCTTGGTCAGAGCATTACTCCGTTAATACATCTCAGCTGCCGGTCAAGCATAAGCAAGCCATAAGGAATCCAGTCATGCGCACACCGTGCGGTCCGTGGGCCTCAGAGCAGCCTGGGCTCACCGAGGACGTGGCAAAACCTCCAGGGCTCCGAATGAGAAGGCGCTTCCTCTCAGCTTCCTCTTTTGGGGGAGGCAGGCATGAGTAGGACTGGAGGCTTCAGGGCCAAATTGCCGTTGCCTAGCAATGCTATCAGCAGCCTCCTCATTAACGCCAGGGTGGATGAGCCTTAAAAGACTTCCGAACCATGGAGAGAAATTTTGAATCTGCCTTGAAAATGTGCCCCAAACTCCCCTCTAAATTAACACAATCCAGGAAGACATGGAAGGGAGAGGAATCCCGGTGAATTCAGGGAGAGTCTGATTGCCAGCTCCAGCTTGGGGAATTCCTGGAGACTTGGGGGTGAAACCTGGGGAGGGCATGGGGTTTGGGAGGGGGGGGTCAGTAGGGTACAATGCCAAACAGTAAGGGTTGCCAGCCTCCAGGTAGGGCCTGGAGCTCTCCTGGAATTACAAATTATCTTCAGATTTCGGCAATCAGTTCTCCTGGAGAAAATGGCCACTCTAGAGGATGGACTTGATGGCCCTGTACCCTACTGAGGTCCCTCCGCTTCCCAAGCCCCACCTTCCCCAGACTCCACCCTTCCAATCTCCAGGAATTTCCCAAACCAGGGTTAGCAACCACTCTCTAAAGCAGCCATTTTCTCCAGGGGGGATTGATTTCTGTAATTGTAACTCTGGGAGATCTTTAGGCACCACCTGGGGGTTGACAATGCCAGTCGGGGAGCTGCTGGGTTTACCAAGAGTTCGATGATGTAACCCCTTGACTGAATGCACAGCACCCGGCATCAGGGGCCAGCCAGGAGACACTGCGGGGTGGGGGGGGGTGTCCTCCCCCCACATGGCCCCTGAAGGAGGACACAATGCTCCCAAGGGGCTTGGGTATTAACGCTGTGGCAGGCATCTGGCCTCCTCTCCTTGGCCTGCACCACTACTGGCCAGATCCAAGTGTGGCATAGCCCCAGGAGGGGGCTCTATTAGCAGTTCTGAGTGAGTCCCATTCAGATCTCTCTCCTCCTCGATTTTGTCTAATTCCCTCCAAAGGCCATTTGAGTCAGCAGCCACCGCCGCACCATGCAGCAGAAAAATTACGTAAGTTAACTGTAAAATTTCTTTCGTCTGGGAGACAGAACTGACAGTGGAGGGCAGGAAGCTGCTTCCCCAACTGTGGCATCCACCCTCTTACCCAAACATCATTGCTGCACTTGCTTCTAGTGGAACACACATTCATATGTGCCTCCCCATTCTTAAGTCCTAGTTAGGCTGCTGGAACCACTGCCAGTTTTTTGTTTTTTTCCTGAAAGAAAATAAATTGGATGAGTGCAGTAACAAACATTAATAAGCCACTACTAAGATTTTGAGACAATATTTTGGGATTTCCTCAGTGTTTGTCTGGAATAGCTCTGAGAGCCAAAGCTGGAGACAGGTCCTTTGAAGCAGAGGCCTGGGAAGGTGCATTTAATCTGAAATGTAGGATATTAAAATCAAATCCAGAATCAAGCTTCCTGGACTAGATAAGCTGGACCAACACGTAAGTGACTGGGATAGTCTTCTGCAGGGGTGGGCAAATTGCGGCCCGGGGGCCACATGCGGCCCGCCACAGAGTTTTTTGCGGCCCACCAAGACAGTTGGCCACTGTCAGCACCTGAGGAGCTGCAGCTTGAACTTATTTACATGCAGCCAGATCACACTGTGAAAGAAATGTTTAATGCTGTGACATTAGTTGACTTTTACAAATCTTTATCTGCTGAAAAATTTCCATGTGTGAAGAAATTTGCTGGGAAAATGTTCTCTATATTTGGGCCTACATATATTTGTGAGCAAAGTTTTTCTTGCATGAAGATCAACAAGAGTAAATATAGAGTAAACATTTGTCTCATTAAACTGATTCTAAAATTAAATGTGCTTGCAGCTATAGACGATATGAAATTAGCACAATAAATAAATTGAATAAAACTACCACTATTTTATTTAATTTATATTTATTGATTTTTAAGATATAATTTATACCTTTTCTGAAATGCAAAGTTAACTAATGAATGCAATCATTTTAAAAGGTGCGGCCCTCCGCTAACCTCAACTCCCACAAAGCAGCCCCCGAGCCAAAACAATTGCTCACCCCTGGTCTACTGGATCATAAATTGTCATGCCTGGGTATTACCCAGGATGAGATGGAAACAATGGGTTTGGCATTGGCTTTTCCCTCCGGTTGTTTTACAAAACCCACGTTTGAACACAAATTCCACTCTGCATTGCATGCTGCTGTCACTTTCTTTGATCATCAGAGATTGTATGGTTCCCTCCACACTGCATGCTGCTTTCGCTTGCTTTGATTATCAGGTTTCATGGTACCTTCTGCATAGATTTATGGCTATTATTTATGTACTGTGCAGTCAGTACGGCATTGCCCCAAGGTATTTGAATGTGGTTTTGAGCTGTACTTTCCCCTCCCAGTTGAGAAAATGTGGAGTGAATGCTAGATGCAGCATCGCCCAATGAGTAGTCAAGAACTGACCCAGCTTACTAGAAGATGTATTCAGGACTTTGATTCGGAGACTACGCTGATCAGAGCCTGCAGAATGTGTTCATCCTTCTCATTTGGCATTCTCCCACCAGCAAAAATGCCAAATTATTTATCTGAGTTAACTATTCCAATATCATCAGCAAACATCATCATCCGTCAAGATGATATTCCCTGCTACAGGTAAGCATCACTTCTCTTGGTAGGTCTGGATTCTGTCTTAAAATTTAAAGTAACCCCCCCCCCCATAATGTATGGATTTTACTTAGTAAGGCTGAGGACAGACTGGCAATCTGGAGTGGGATGAATGCGGAGGCAACTGCTGCGGGGGGGGGGGAACTCCCCGGAGCTGGCCGTTCACACTGGCCAGTGTATTGCGCAAGGATGCCGTTACAGAGCGTTCAGACTGCTGCGGAGTGGTCCCAGGTGGGCCGGCCTCCACAGCTCGTGATAGGGCTGTTTCGGCAATTTGCGCATGTGCACATGCGCTTATGTGCGCATGAGCGCTCATGCGCAAAATGGCAAAACGCCGCGTTCGCACTGCCACCTCTGCTTGCCTCCCGCCTTCTTCCGGTTCACACTGCCTGGAAGCGGGAGGCAAGCACAAGACGGCCTCCGGACACCGGTTTCTCCCGGTGTCCTTCTAAAGCGCAAGAAACCCGGCTTCAAAGCGAGTAAGTGTGGAAGGGAGCCGAGGGACAGCTGCGCATGTCTGAACAGGCTCCCTTCCCCCACTTCCCAAGCGGAACTGTCCCGGGGCAGATTGCCAGTCTGTCCTCAGCCTTAGATTATACAATTCTAAAAAACAAACCAACCAATCGGTGCCACATCATTTCCCCTTGGATGGTTTAGGTCAGGGGTGCCCATGGGTGCTGTGGTGCCTGCCAACTCCTTTCCTGGTGCCTGCCAAGTGTTTTTAGAAAGTGGGTGGGGCCGAGTGTGACCTGCCCAGCAAGGCTTCTGATTGGCTCTTGGTGATTGGAACGCCTGAGCGGAGCTTTTGAAAGCTGCCACCACAGCACAAGCAGCTCCGCGGTGTGAAGGAAGCTGAGCTGTGTGCATGCAAGAAACTTTTTAAAAACAAGATGTTCCTTTTAAACGGTGTCCTGTTAAACAGACCTCCTGCCTGAAAGGTTGAACAGTGAAAGAGTTGTGTACAACTTGACTCTCTGAGATTTGTGTTTGGCTCTGCCTCTCGCGGCAGCTATCTTGCAGTTGGGACCACCACCCTGTGCTGGAACGCCAAATGGGCCTGCAGGGTCAAAAGAGTTGGGGACCCCGGGTTTAGGTAATAACACTCACCCACCTTTCTTCAGCGTATTAAGATTTTTATCCCATTCTTCCTCCAAGGAGAGCATGACGGTACACCCAGTTCTCCCCACAAAGCAACCCTACAAGGTCAGTTAGGCCACAAGAAAATAAATCTTCAGAAAAGACAGGGTAATAACAACAACAACAACAACAATAATAAATGGCTGACCCACGAGCAAGTGAGGATTCAAACCCGGGTCTTCTCAGACTTCGCCTGACCCTCTCGTGCCTGCACCACAGGGCCTCTTGTTATTTAGAGCTCCGCTAATAGTTGGCCATGGTGCTAGTCTCTGACAGTGAAGCCAACATGGATCTCAAATGTCCAGTGGAACCATTTTGGGCATGACGGCATGATGCATTGTAACCTTCTGGTTTTCATTTACTCCTGAGTACCCTCCTGGGACCTCCTGGGACCACCCACAACATTCATTGTGCTGAGCTGGAAAAAGGATCTCTGCCGGAGATGCTTCATTTATCATAAGCTTTACAAGGAAAGGAGGAGGGAGGGAGAAGGCCCTCCTCTTCTGTTGTCTCTGAAAGTACAAGGTGTCTGACATTTCGTTTTTAATTTTTTGTGCAGTGCACTAAATGCTGCTTTGAAAGTGTCAGAGGCATACGGTGGAGCGTATGGCCTGCATCTCTTTGGCATTAATAATTCATCACAAATGGTATCCATTTGCACCAAAAACGGATTTTGCCGCCAGATTGTACGTTACTGCAAAGGATGGAGCTTGATGAAGACTGAGCCAGCGCTCTCCAATTGTGACCCACAAATCTCTTTCATTGCACTTGGGTGGGGAGAGAGGCAAATTGGGGAAGGGAAGATACTGGAGTTGCCAGCTCTGGATTGGATGTTTTGGGGTTGAAGCCTGGGGAAGGCGGGGGTTTAGGGAGGGGAGGGACCTCAGAAGGGTATAATGCCACAGAGTACCCTCCAAAAGCAGCCATCTTCTACAGGGGAACTGATCTTAGTCATCTGGAGATCAGTTGCAATAGCAGGAGATTTCCAGGTGCCACCTGGAGAGTGGCAACTCTAGGAAATACTGGTTTCCAGGTACTTCAGAAATGGGCATTTGACCTCAACAGGCTGCACCAACCCCCAAGTAGATCTGGTCCCCTGAATGAATTCTTGCTTGTGTCAAAGCTACAGAACTTGAGAACATCAGAAGAGTGTTTCTGAATCAGCCCAGTAGTCCATCTAGTCCAGCATCTTGTCTCACACTGTGGCCAACGAAAGAAAGAAAGAAAGAAAGAAAGAAAGAAAGAAAGAAAGAAAGAAAGAAAGAAAGAAAGAAAGAGAAATTTGGATTTGCTGAAGGTGGGGCTACTTTAGGATTGCTAGATCCCCAGTGAATGTGGGGGACCCCTGGTCCCAGGGCCCACCTGCCCACCGTCAATCAACTGGCTGGCAGGGGGGAACTCACTCAGAAAAAGAGGGAGATAAAGTATCATTACCCATGTGACCTGGAAATGACATCATCACTTCCAGGACACTGGGGGCAAGAGTCTGGTATTTGGGCCAAAATTGTACGCTAGAAGTCAAATTTACCGTAGAGTTTTTCCCCAAATACCAGAGCGTCACCCTAATGTCCCAGAAATGATTATGTCACTTCTGGGTCATGTGAGCAGTGATGTAGACATGTTGCCACTTGTTGGCTGGGCCTCCCTGCTGCTCCCAGTAAGTCCCCTCACCTTCCCACCAGTTGCCAGGAGGGACCTGGCAACCCTAGGCTACCGACCAAGTGTTGGAAAAACTGGGAAGCATTGGAAAGGGTCAATCTTGGAAAGGAATTAGAAGACTTAAAAACATAAGAGGAGTCAGGTTGTTATCAACAAGCCAAGGGCCATAAACCCTTTATGGCTGCCAACATCCAGGTGGGGCCTGGGAATTTTCCGGGGCTCATTTTGTAGCAGGAGCTCCTTTGCATATTAGGCCACACACCCCTAATGTAGCCAATCCTCCAAGAGCTTACAGAGCTCTTCTTACAGGGGCTACTGTAAGCTCTTGGAGGATTGGCTACATCGGGTGTGTGGCCTAATATGCACAGGAGCTCCTGCTACGAAATGAGCCCTGGAATTTTCTAGAATTACAACTGATTGTCAAACTTGAATCTCATTTGCCATGTTTCCTGTACTGTTTGTTCTGGTTGGGAGGGGGGTGAGTGTGTGAATACATAAGAACATAAGAGAAGCTAATGTTGAATCAGGCCAATGGCCCATCCAATTCAAGACTCTGTCACACAGTGGCCAAAAATACCAGGTGCTATCAGGAGGTCCACCAATGGGGCTAGGACACTAGAAGCCCTCCCACTGTTGCCTCCCCTTCAAGCACCAGGAACACAGTGCATCACTTGCCCCAGACTTAGAGTTCTTATCTATACCTTGTGGCTAAAAGCCACTGATGGACCTCTGCTCCATAGCTATATACTAATTCCCAGAAGGTTTTTTTTTTTCTGTGTGGATACTTATATCTGTCAAAAGAGAGCTCACTGTCCCCAACAGCTTTTCCTACATAGTCAGGGGCCTTCCTCGGTATGCAGAAAAATCCAAAAAGTAAAAAAACAAAACAAAGCAAAAAACTTCAGGGACCATTGAATTCCTCCAATACCTGTTGAAATGGCCTTCACAGGGATCTAGTTCCAGGCGTCAACTGTGAGAGACTGGAATGTTTGGGGGAGGGGGGAGGGTTCTAGCTGTTTCTGTCAGTAAAAGGCAGAGTTTTTACTGGCAGCAGTCTAGGGTTGCCAACTACCCCTCCTGGCCACTGGCAGTGGATCCAGATCCAGGCTGGGAAACTCCTGGAGATTTGGGGGTGGAGCCTGGGGATGACAGGGACCTCAGTGAGGTATAATGCCATAAACTCCACTCTCCAAAGCAACCATTTTCTCCATGGAAAGTTATCTCGGTAGTCTGGAGATGAGCAGTAATTCCAGGGGATCCTTAGGTCCCACCTGGAGCTGGCATCCCTAGGCAGCACCCTCTATGTGACTTGATACCACCTGATTTACATGACTTAGGTAGGCCCAGCTGCTTGCTACTGTTCGAAAGCCAGTGTGATGTAACAGAGCTTCAGATTGGGATCTGTGAGATCCAGGTTCAGATCCCGATCTTGCAGTGGAAGCTGACTGGGAGATTTTGGACCAGTCACATACTTTCAGCCTGGCCAACCTCACAGGGTTGTTGTGCAGATAATAAGCTGGAAATAATAATGTAAGTTGCTTTAGTCCCCACTGTGGAGAAAGACTGTAATTTTCCTAGGTAGAGGCTGTGCGGGAGGGGGGTGGAGATGGAAAGCTGAAGACAGAGAAAGGTAGGTTGGCTGTTGGATAAAAAGGAAATAGGGTTGCCAACTCCAGGCTGGGAAATTCCTGGACATTTGAGGGGTGGAGCCTGGGGAGGGTGGAATTTGAAGAGGGACTACAGACCAGTATAAAGCCGTAGACTCCACCCTCCAAACCAGCCATTTCCTTCACTTGAACTACCATTGCCAGCCTCCAGACAAGGGCTGGAGAGCACCCAGAATTAAAACGGTTGTCAAGGTGACAGAGATCAGTTCCCCTGGATAAAATGTCTGCTTTGGAGGGTTGAGTCTAGAGCATTATACCCTGCTGAGGCTGCTTGCCTCCCCAAGCCTCACTGTCCCAAGGCTCCATCCCCAAATCTCCAGGAATTTCCCAACCTGGAGCTGGCAGTCCTGAGGTGAATTGATCTCTGAAGCTGGGAGATCCATTGTGATTCCCAGAGCACTGCCACTGCTGCTGTGGGGGGAGAAGAAGCATGCAGGAGGCTGGGAGAGTGATGGGGGCAGAAAAAAGAGAGTGATGGAGTGGGGGGCAGAAAGAGTGATGGAGTGGGGGGCAGAAAGAGAGAAAGAGTGATGAGGTGGGGAGGCAGAAAAACAAAGACAGTGATGACGGGTCAGAAAGAGAGAGGAAGTAACATACATGGGGGAGAGAGCAAGAGTAAGGAAGGGGGGGCAGAAGGGAGAAAGGGTGTGAGAGAGGTAGGGGGAGAAGGGAGGAAGCAAAGGTGTGAGGAATGGGATAACCATCCTGCAACTTGTAATCTTATAAACCTCGATCATGTCACCCCTCAGCTGTTGTTTCTCCAAGCTAAAGAGCCCCAAGCGCTTCAACCTTTCTTCATAGGGAAAGTGTTCCAACCTTTTTATCATTCTAGTTGCCCTTTTCTGCACTTTTTCCAATGCTATAGTATCTTTTTTGTGGTGTGGTGACCAGAACTGTACACAGTACTCCAAATGAGGTTGCACCATCAATTTATACAGGGGCATTATGATACTGGCTGATTTGTTTTCAATTTCCTTCCTAATAACCCCCAGCATAGCGTTGGCCTTTTTCATTGCAGTTGCACACTGTCTCGACATTTTCATTGAGTTATCTACTACAACTCCAAGATCTCTCTCTTGGTTAGTCTCTGCCAGTTCGGACCCCGTCAATGTGTATTTATAGTTAGGATTTTTGGCTCCAATGCACATCCCTTTGCACTTGGCCACATTGAACCCCCTTTGCCACTCGCCCATCCTCGACAGATCCCTTTAGAATGCCTCACGATCCTCCCTGGTTCTCACCACCCTGAACAACTTCGTGTCATCTGCAAATTTAGCCACTTCATTGCTTACTCTTAACTTCAAATCATTAATAAACAAGTTAAAAAGCAAAGGACAGAGTACTGATCCCTGAGGTACCCCACTGCTTACTTCCCTCCACTGAGAAAACTGCCCATTTATACTCACTCTCTGTTTCTTTTTAATTAGCCAGTTTTTGATCCACAAGAGGACACCCTTTTATCCCATGACTATTGAGCTTACTTAGGAGCCTATGATGAGGAACTTTATCAAAAGCTTTCTGGAAGTCAAGGTAAACAACATCTATTGGGTCCCCTTTGTCCACACGTTTGTTTACTCCCTCAAAGAATGCTAACAAGTTAGTGAGACAAGATCTTCCCTTATAGAATCCATGCTGAGTCTTTTTCAATAGATTTTGTTTATCAGTGTGCCTTCTAATTGTTTCCTTAATAACAGTTTCCACTAACTTACCCAGTATCGACGTCAGACTGACTGGCCTGTAATTTCCTGAATCTCCTCTGGAACCCTCTGGAAATAGTCTCCAAGCTTCCCCAATGGTTTTGACCCTTTTTCCTTTTCCTTTTAGTTTCCTCCTCACATGTCCCCTCATATCAGAGAAGTTACCCTTTTTAAAGCTAAAAGTGGTTGTGTCAGTCTTTTGGGGCAACTCCCTATTTATTCAAATGTTGAACTCAATAACATTATGGTCACTGTTCCCAAGCGGTGCAATCACTTTAACATCTCTCACCAGGTCGTGGGTGTTACTTAGGACCAAATCCAGGATCGCCTCTCCCCGGTCGGTTCTGTGACCATCTGCTCCATAGCACAGACATTGAGAATGTCTAGAAACCCAATCTCTTTTTCCTGACTTGAACACATATTGACCCACTTAATGTGTGGGTAGTTAAAAGTCACCTATTATGACACAATTATTTCATCTAGCCACTATCTTTAATTCATTCATCATTTTATAATCCTTCCCTATCTTTTGATCTGGTGGGTGATAACAAAATGCCCATGTTAAGCTTCCTTTTGGGCCCACTAATTTAACCCATAGTGTTTCCAGAAGCAAATCCAATTGTCTTACCCTCTCAGTCTTATTGGACTGTATAACCTCTCTGACATACAGAGCCACCCCACCTCCAACCCTTCCCCCTCTTCCTTCCAATATAATTTATAACCAGGAGTGTGGGGGTGTGAGGACTGCTTGGCTGGGAATAGTGCTTGCTTGCTTGCTTGTAACTGCATCTATGGGAGGCCTCCCCTCTCTAGGGAAGAATGCTTATTTTGACCTTGGGTGCCAGGCACTGCTAGATATTGTAACACTACACTTCCAGGTGGGGTGGGGGGGTCAACGGTGCAAAGTTGATTCTGGCAGGCTGGATGGGTTTGTGTGATTGGACTGGTCACAAGGGGTTTGAATTGTGTATAACATCTGAACCGGTGCCAAAAAGGTCAGTTCTGACACAGATCATCTTAGCCTGAAACATGTTTATCTCCCAATAAACAAATCACTGCCAAGAGAGTGTTGTTGGGAGCAAGTTTGTTCAAGAGTCTGACACTGATCTCCAGATGACAGAGATCAGTTCCCCTGGGAAAAGGCTACTTTGGAGAATGGATTCTATGGCATTATACCGCTTTGAGGTCTCTCTCCTCCCCAAAGTCAGCCTTTCCCAGGCTCCACCCCCAAAATCTCTAGGTATTTCCCAACCCAGAGCTGGCAACCCTACTATCTCAGCTTCCTGCTTCTGACAGGGACCACTTAGAGGCTTCTGTGATTGAGCCCACAAGGAGTGCTTGAAAGCAAGAGACCTCCTACCCTTTCTCTAACACTGCCAACCTCCGGATGGTTCCTGGAGTTCTCCAATTAAACTCCAGACTAGATAAATTGGTTCAGTTGGAGGCAATGGCAGCTTTGTAGGGCAGACTAGAATCCACACATGTGGCTTCACATAACCTCCTCAGGGCAGGGACTTGTCTTTTTGTTAGACACCTTTGCTAAGGTTCTGGTCCTGGATGGCCCAGGATGGCCCGATCTCATCGGATCTCAGGAAGCTAAGCAGGGTCAAACCTGGTTTGTACTTGGATGAGAAACCATCAAAAGAGCCCAGGGGTTACTACTCAGAGGTGGGAACAATGATTTCACCCTCCCTCACAGGATTCCCCTTTATCTTGTTGTTAACTGAGTAGCTCCTTTTTCCTTTTCTTTTTTGTTGTTCTCTGGTTGTCCCACCCAGTCGCTTGAATGTATTTAGTTATATGCCGACCCAGCCTAGGGAACAGAGGGGAGAGACTAAAATCCTTCTTTTGTCCTTGTTTGAAAATGGCACACAAGAGGTTGATGAAAGTTCAAAAATAACATACTATTTTATTTCACTGGAGGGGAAATGGTAAGGTTGGAGTCAGGTGTAGAACTTGTGAGGTGAACAGGCAACATAAACGAGGCAAGTTTGGATACATATAAATGCCAGATAATTTGTTATTCAGCCAGGTCTTCAAAATTTGAGAGATTTCCTTGGCAGTTTTTTTCTTGTATAAAGTAGCATAAGCTTCTTGGTCTAACAGAAACTAGAGTTGCTGAAGGCAAGAACATTTATGTTTAGTCTGGATAGAAGACCAATTGAGAGGTGATAGGATAACCATCTTCAAGTACGTGAAGGGCTGTCATATAGAGGATGGTATGGAGTTGTTTTCTGTTGTCCCAGAAGGTTGGACCAGAACCAATGGGTTGAAATTAAATCAGAAGATTTTTCGGTTTAGCATTAGGAAGAACTACCTGACAGAGCAGTTCCTCAGTGGAATGTGAGGCTTCTGCTCAAAGTAGTCAAGGATCAGATCTTTGTTGATGAAACACAGTTCTTTATTTCCAATCTCTACATTGGTACAGGTCCTCAGATTATTGTCAGAGATAATGCATATGATAGAAGCATGTCTATTATACCCTTCAGTACAATTTGAATTGCCCATAGGTAACCAATCACCAAAGGGGAAAAACGGCGGGCAAAAGGGGTCTCTGGCCATTTGCTTCCCACAGGAAAGAAAGCTAGGTGTTAAGCTGTAAATTTCCCTTCCCAAACCAGACCCCTTAGATGTAACCATATTCACATAACAAATGCTTCCCTCAAGGCTTTCGCACGTTGATAAGAAATGGTCTCTGTCCTCCCCTTGTCTTCCCAGCCGGGATGAATGGAATGCGGAGGCAGGAGTGTGAGAGGCCCATTGTTCACATGCTTTGAAGTTGTCACTCTCCCGAGCAAACAGTTACACAGACCAGGCCTGGTCAGAGCCATAAACCTGGGGTCACATAGCATACATTCATACTGGCAAAAGATATGGTTACATGGTGAGCATAGGGGCAACTAAAAGCAATAGGCATGAATACATAATGGGTGCAGACACAGGTTACAATACACAGCACATAGCAATAGAAAGCATAGCAGAAAGTCCCAGAAATACTTGTCTGAATCAGCAGATTCTGACACACTGCCACCCCGAAAATAAATCTACCCGGGTTTGTCTGGGAACCTTTTATGGAAGGCTTTCACTAACTTAGGGGCATGCACATTTTCAGAACGAACCCATTCATTTTGTTCCGGGCCAAAGTCTACCCATCTAACTAAGTATAATAAGTGGCCCCTATGCATTTTAGAATCAAGGATTTCAGAAATTTCAAAATGGGGTGCCTCCCCCTTCATCAGTGGAGGAGGAGTCGGAGGAACTGGATGCCAAGCATTCGGCCCAGGATTCTTCTTCAGCAAGCTGAAATGAAAAACAGGGTGCACAGAACTCAGTGATTTGGGCAACTCCAATTCAAAAGACACATCAGAGATTTTACGCAACACTTTGTAAGGGCCAACATATTTCCACCCTAATTTCCTACTGGGTTGTAATCCATGTATATTTTTTGTGGACAAGTAGACTGAGTCCCCTGGCTGTAGATCCCAGCCCTCTGCTCTGCCATGGTCCGCATATTTCTTGTAGTCCTCTTTAGCCTTGTCCAGTGTTTTAGCTATCAGTGGCCATGAGTCTTGCAACGCTGCCCACCACCGCTTAAAGTCCGTGGGGGGAGTGTTTGGCGCATCCTCTACAGTAGGCAGCGGTTTTCCCTCAAAGCCACCCATTGCCATGAAGGGGGATACGCCCATAGACGAATGAATAGCATTGTTATAACTGTACTCTGCAAATGGCAGCAATTCCACCCAATTATCCTGATGGTAGTTAGTGTAGCCCCTTAGGAACTGTTCCAGGATTTGATTCGTTCGTTCGGACTGTCCATCGGTCTCTGGATGGTACCCTGAGCTTAAGGCTGGTTCAATGTCCATTAGTGTCAAAAGCTCCCGCCAGAAGTTGGCAACGAACTGACTGCCCCGATCGGATACCACGCGTTTGGGAAAAGCATGCAGCTTTATCACGTGGTTGAAAAAAGCCTTAGCCATCCCCTTTGCAGTAGGTAGCTGTTTGAAGGGGGTAAAGTGGGCTTGCTTTGAGAACATGTCTACCCCCACCCAAATTACAGTTTTTCCTTTTGAGGGTGGCAGGTTGGTGATGAAGTCCATGGCTATCGCTTTCCATGGGCGAGAGGGGGTGGGCAGTAGGTGCAATAGTCCCGGAAACTTCCCTCCCCTCCTTTTGCACATCAAGCAGGTCTGGCAGGCAGTTACAAAGTCCGAGACATCCTTGCGCATGCGCGGCCACCAGAACTGCCTCTGAACCAAGTTAAGCGTCTTTAAGAACCCAAAATGCCCCGCCAATTTTGATGAATGACAAGTCAGCAATATGTCCTTTCTTCTGTTTCGAGGTACCATGAGCTTGTCCCCATGGTACCAGCATTTGTTTTCCCGGAGGGAACAGTCCTCTAAGTTTCTCAACTCTTCCACTTCTTCCGGGGAGTAATCCCCCCCCCAATCGCTCCCCCACGGCTCTACTGCAGCTTGCTTACTCTGATTCCTGGTGGTCACTGCTCCTCCCAGCTGCTGGGGGGAGAACAAGGAGTTGAACACCTCTTCCTTTAGGCTCTCGTGCTGGGGCAATCGGGATAGTGCGTCGGCTAACGAATTGGCCTTCCCGGGGAAGTGTTTAAGCACAAAGTTGAACTTTGAGAAAAAATCGGCCCATCGGAGCTGTTTTGCATTTAGGGATCTCTGGGTGCGCAACGCCTCCAGATTTTTGTGATCCGTCCAAATTTCAAAAGGGGTCTGTGCTCCTTCTAGCCAATGCCGCCAAGTGGTGAGGGCCAGTCGGATGGCTGCTGCTTCCTTGTCCCACACTGACCAATTTCTCTCTGTCTCATTAAACTTTTTTGAGATGTAGGCAAGAGGGTGCAGTTTCCCATCCGGCCCCTTCTGTAGGATGGCCCCCCATGGCCACATCCGACGCGTCTACATGTACTACAAATTCCTTGGTCTCATCAGGGTGAGCCAGGATGGGCTCCGAGGTGAAAAGGGTCTTAAGAGTCTCGAACGCCCTTTGGCATTTTTCGGTCCAGGCTATTCTCTCCCCAGGCTTCCCCGCTTCCAGGCCCCTCCCCTTGGTTTTTAGGAGTTCAGTTAGCAGGAGGGTGACTGTAGCAAAGTCTTTTATGAAGGTGCAGTAGAAGTTACAAAATCCCAAGAGACTCTGAAGCTGTTTTCTCGTTCGGGGGGCTTCCCACTGCACTACGGCCTCTACCTTGGCAGGGTCCATTTCTAGCCCTTTCTGAGAAATGCGGTACCCTAGGAAGTCCACTGAATCCCAATGGAATTCGCATTTCGACAGCTTTGCATACAACTGATTTTTTAACAGGGTTGAAAGCACTTCCCGGACCAACCGCACGTTCTTTCTTATCAGCAGAGTAGATCAAGATATCATCTAAGTAACATGACACCCCCTTGAATAAATGCTTGTGCAACACTTCATTTATTAAGCTCATAAAGACCCCGGGCGTGCCACTTAAGTCGAACGGCATCACCAGGTACTCGAACTGTCCCAATGGTGTGTTAAATGCAGTCTTAAATTCGTCCCCCTCCCTGATGCGCACCCGGAAATATGCATCTCGGAGATCCAACTTAGTAAACACTTTCCCCTTGGCCGCCTCCGTTAACAAGTCTTTAATAAGGGGAAGGGGGTAGGCATTGGAAGCGGACACTGCATTTAATCCTCTGTAGTCCGTACATAACCGTAGCCCCCCGTCTTTCTTTTTCCGGAACAGGACCGGGGACGCGAAGGGGGACTTAGCAGGGCGGATGAACCCGCGCTCCAAATTCTTGTCTAGGAATTTCCTTAGCTCCTCCCGCTCCGGAGGGCTCATGGAATAAAGCTTTCCCTTTGGTAGCTTCTCTCCCGGGATCAACTCTATGGCACAATCCGACAGTCTGTGGGGGGGTAGTTCATCAGCTTCGGTTTCACTGAACACTCCCATTAAGTCTCGATATTCCCGGGGAACCGCAGAGGGCACCAAAGTGAGCGCCGCTGCTCGGAGAGGTGCCGGGGGGCTCGCTCCCCACCCCGCGTCCCACTTATAGTCGTGACACTTTTCATCCACCCAGGAGATCTTCCCTTCGCTCCATTTGATATAGGGGTCATGGGAGCTTAACCAGGGACTCCCCAACACCATGGGGAACTGGGTGTTTGGGGTGATGACGAAAGCTCTCCTCTCCCAGTGCTCCCCCGTCCCTACTATCAGTCTCTCGGTCTCTGCCACACACGCCTCTTTCATTTCCGATCCGTCCATTTGTGTGAAAGTGAGTGGCTCCCCCAACGGGGTGACCTTAGGTCCTAGTCCCTCCACTACCAGAGGGCTAATCAAGTCCCGGGCACACCCTGAGTCAATTAAAGCTCGGACACGGACATGGGTCCCGGTCCCAGGGGCTATCACAGTCACTACCATATACAGTAAGGGGCCAGGACTGCTCACCGGAGATGGCGCGTCGTGGATGGGGACCTGCAGTTCTGCGCCGCTCACTGCAGGCCGTTGGAGTTTCCCGACATCTGTGCTTCCATCAGCTCCAGCTCTCCTTGCTCACTCGTGGCCCCTTCTCGCTGTAATGCCCGGGGCTTGAACGAGGTCTTCCCCTTACTAGGGGTGCTCCCGGCTACTGGGGTGGAGGTTTTGGGGACTTTCCCCCCCCCGGGGGCACGCCGAGGCGAAGTGGCCATTCTCCCCACACCTCATGCAGAGCCCCTGCTTGAAACGGGCATCCCGGATCTCTTGCAGGTTCGGCTTGGGTTTCACCTTCTGAGCCGCTTTGGCTTGGGCCATTGCTGAAGTTCCCATCTTGATGAGGATGAAGCGTTCTTCTATGTCCGCAGCCGCTCTCATCCAGGCGGCTAGCGATCCCAGTCTTCCCCCCCGTAGCACCGTCTCGTACACCTCGTGACTCAAGCCCTCCCAGTACTTTTCTATGAACAGGTCCTGGGTCCAGCCGCGAATCTTGGCTGCGATGCGCCGGAACTTGTCGGTGTAGTCCCTCACCGAGGACCGCCCTTGGGTCAGCCTCCGCAGCTGGTTCCGGGCCTTTTCTTCTCCCAGGGGGTCCTCGTAGTGGTGTCGGAGGGCCCACATGAAGTTGTGCACTGAGCGTAACTCAGGCCCTGGGGCGTTGTGCAGGCTCACGTACCACACTGGCGGTGTCCCTCAGCTTGGACCAGATGTAGCCAAACCGGTCCCTCTCGGTGGGGTAGAGATGCCCCCAGGTGTCTAGGAACCGCTCGATCTCTAGGAGGAAGAACCGCAGCTTCTCGGGGTCCCCATCGAAAGTAGCCGTCAACGGATCGGCGGGGGCTGGGCAAACCATCGGCCCTGCCGGCACTGGGGCCGGCGCAGGTACGGGTGCGGGCACCTGACGGGGAACGGGCTGCGGGACCTGCGGCGGCACTTGCAGCGGGACGACTCTCGCGGGGACTCCTCCAGGGGGAACCGCCGGCTGCGGGACTCCCCCTCCTGGGGGTCCTACCCCTGCCTGGGCTGGGCGAGCTGCTTGCATAGCCGTTAGGGCGTCTCGAAACTGGTACTGCAGGTCGAGGGCTACCTCACGCAATTCGGTGGTCAGTTGGAACCGTAAATCTCCCATCATACGGTCCAGGGCTTGGGTTTGGTCTTCCCCGTAGGGATCGGGCCCGTACGGTCCGACTCTCTCTTCTTCCAGGGGTGGGGGACGCCATTCTCCTCCGTAGGTCGTCTCTCGCTCGTCTCCCATGAAACTCGGCTTCCCGCGGTCGGTGTGATCTGCCTGGATCAACACCCGTGCCCCCTTCCGATCGTGCACCCAGGAGTCTACGGTCCCATGACCAAAATTGCTCCATGAGTACCTCGGGGTCACGCTCTGATGAGGAGGTGGGCACAGGATGTAGTGAGCCCCTTGAATCGTAGTCACTGGCACTTCGGGCTCCCCGCCGCCTCCTCCACCACCGGCACCCTGGTCCCCCGGGGTCACCGGTTGGTCTTCGGTAGTAGGGATGGGAAGAGTACCATCGTCCGACATGGTCAGGAACAGCCAAGTCCCAGTCACAGATCTCTGACAATCTGTGAGGCTTCTGCTCAAAGTAGTCAAGGATCAGATCTTTGTTGATGAAACACAGTTCTTTATTTCCAATCTCTACATTGGTACAGGTCCTCGGATTATTGTCAGAGATAATGCATATGATAGAAGCAGGTCTATTATACCCTTCAGTACAATTTGAATTGCCCATAGGTAACCAATCACCAAAGGGGAAAAACGGCGAGCAAAAGGGGTCTCTGGCCGTTTGCTTCCCACAGGAAAGAAAGCTAGGTGTTAAGCTGTAAATTTCCCTTCCCAAACCAGACCCCTTAGATGTAACCATATTCACATAACAAATGCTTCCCTCAAGGCTTTCACACGTTGATAAGAAATGGTCTCTGTCCTCCCCTTGTCTTCCCAGCCGGGATGAATGGAATGCAGAGGCAGGAGTGTGAGAGGCCCATTGTTCCCATGCTTTGAAGTTGTCACTCTCCCGGGCAAACAGTTACACAGACCAGGCCTGGTCAGAGCCATAAACCTGGGGTCACATAGCATACATTCATACTGGCAAAAGATATGGTTACATGGTGGGCATAGGGACAACTAAAAGCAATAGGCATGAATACATAATGGGTGCAGACACAGGTTACAATACACAGCACATAGCAATAGAAAGCATAGCAGAAAGTCCCAGAAATACTTGTCTGAATCAGCAGATTCTGACATGGAACAGCCTTCCACCTTGGGAGGTGGTGGGCTCTCCTTCTTTGGAGGTTTTCAGACAGAGGCTAGAGGGCCATCTGACAGCAATGCCGATTCTGTGAACTTAGGCAAATCATGGAGGGAGGGCAGGAAGGGTTTCATCAGTGCTTAGTTCTTGTGGCCCTTTCTTACACACCCAGAGAAATGCCGATTGCCACTTTGGGGTCAGGAAGCTATTTGCTTCAGGCCAGTTTGCCAGGGATCCTAGAGTGGTTTTTTTTGGGGGGGGGGGGTTGGCATCTTCTGGGCATGGAGCAGGGGTTACTGAAGGTGTGGGGGGAGGTAGTTGTGAATTTCCTGCATTGTGCAGGAAGTTGGACTAGATGACCCTGGTGGTCCCTTCCGACTCTATGATTCTGTGATTCTATTCACACACTGAACTGGGGGGGGGGGTTACTTTTGCATTTATCATTGCTCGAAACAGACTCCAAATCAGTTGTCATTATGAACCATTGATTCAAAGCCCGGCCTTTGCACTGAACTCAATGGGATTTTCAAAGTGCTTCTTTCCGGCCAACGCTATCCTGTCCAATTTAAACCCCCACCACACACACTTTTGTTAGGAACGCTTCCTTTTTTCAATTCCTGCAAGTTAAAGAGGCTCTTCCCACCCCTGATGAGTCTGACAACACCCCCCGCCCAATGAGTCTGTGCCTACCAGGGATCAGCTGCACTTTTAACCGAAGAAGATGAAGAATCACAGCAGACTACCATGGGAGGGCAGAGAGGGAGGGAGAGCTGACGAGGTCACATGTCGGGCTGCCAGCAAATCAGGAAGTAGGCAGGGCACAGCACGCAATAGAGTGACTTTACAAAAAGAATTTTCAAAAAATAAAATTTATTTTAAAATATTTCTTGTAGCAAGGGGCCCTACTGTCACTATGGTCCTGCAGTCAGTTCTCAACTGAAGAACTCCATTTGAAACCCCTGCCATTCAAGGCTCTCTCAGACCAGGTTACAGCATTGACCATTGACTATATGTCACAGCAGGCAGTGGCAAGCCACTTCTGAGTATCTCTTGCCTTGAAAACCCTATGGGGTTCGCATAAGTTGGCTGCAACTTGATGGCACTTCCCACCTCCCGAGCTACTGTGCTTTGGAGGCAGAGAAGAGAAGCACCTGGGGGCACTGGGGGTCTCCAATACCCCCTCAGCCACAACGCTCACCGGGCGTCCTTGCGCCAGCCACATTCTCTAACCCTAATGGCTGTTGTGAGGAAAAATTGGAGGAGGGAAGAATGATGTGTGGCACCCTGAAGCCATTGGCAGAAGGGAAGGATAAAAACGGAATTAATGAATAATATTAGTGGTAGACGATATCTTCAATGGCTTGAAGGCCTTCACTGAGGAGAACAGAGGCTGCTCTGCAAACATAAAAATACCTCTATAACACAGAATAGGTACATCTGTTATCAATACATTTGGATACCTTGTCTTCTTAATGTTTTATTAACCTTCTGTTGCCTCAAGAGATGGCACTGCTCCACCCCCCATGAGAGAAATGCCTGAGAGACAGGGTGTTGCAAAGATGAGAGGGTTGGGAGACCAGGGCTCAAAGTCTACTCCGTCCGAATCCCCTGGGGGCTCCATGAGGCAATCATTCCTTTTCAGCCTTGCCTCCCACACAGGGAGGAAGAGGGTTGCATGTGTCTCCCTGCAACCCTTGGAGGAAGACTGGAAGAGAAGGGAGGGGATTTGCCATGAAGTGAGCACCCAGGGAACCTCTGCCCTGAATTTTGTGAACCTTGATAATTCAAGGAGCTTGCTAAATGAATACGGATGCTCCTTGGACTTGAAACTACACCTTTCTGTTGAGGAGACAAATCTTCACAGTGGCAAAGACAGGCAATAAATACTTGGTCCAAAGTGATAACTGTCTAAACCAGGAGCCTCTAACATGGTGCCCGTGGGCACCACAGTGCTTCCAGACACCTTCTCTGACCCCCACCAAGTGTTTTTAGAAAGTGTGCAGGGCTAAATGGGGCTACTTTGCAGTGACCATTCTGATTGGCCATTGGAGAAGTGTTTGGTGTGCAGATTTTTTTTAGAAGTGTTCCTTTGGCAGCAGCTGCCACCACAACACAAGAATCTTTAATCTTTAAGGCCATTTTGAGGCAGCGATTTTGTAGCTGTGGCCACCACACTGTGTCAGAATTCAAAAAGTGTTTGCAGGTTCAGAAAGTTTGGGGACCCCTAGTCTGAACCTCAAACTCTCCCCCAGACTCTGAATTCTGGGGGGAGGGAGGGGAACCATTTCACAAAGAATATCTACACCTCCCTAATAGACCTCAATAAGCTTGTCATCCACTGTCCTCCACCTATGAGTGGATGCTGCTGGCATACACTCTTGGTCTGGACTCTAGATACCTGTGATGAATACAAGTTGCTTCTGGGCAACTGGCTGCAGAATCTTTCCCACGGTCTAATTGTTTTTTTTTCCTCCCCATGTTGCTATACAAATGAGTCATTCAAGTGTCAAAGTAGAGAAGCAAGATGCCACACAGTTAAGCCAAAGGCACATGATGGGAAAGCAGCAGACTACATGGATATAGAACTGTTCCCTGGCCTAGGATCAGAGGGAAGCACAGAAGCTAGTTCAGTGCTCCCCAACCTTTTTAAGCTTGTGGGCACCTTTGGAATTCTGACACAGTGTGGTGTACACAGCCATAGAATGGCTGCCACAAAATGGCTGCTGGAGGAGGTGGAGCCAGCCACAGAATGGCCACCACAGCTTACCTTCAATCACACAGTGGACATCTTTGTGCTGCGGTGGCCGAAGGGACATTTTAAAAAAAATCTGCACAGCTGATCAAATCCCCAGTGGCCACTCAGAAGCCCTGCTGGGCAAATGCCCCACTGTGAGGCTTCTGTACTATCAGCAAGAGATCAGACCTTTGTAGTTAAACAGAGTTCTTTATTTCAAATACTGGAACAGGGTCTCAATGTTTGTTAGAGATGCAGAACAAAAGATGCCTTGGGTTAATATACCTACAGACATAGATGCATAAACAACTCCCTCCAATCAGCATACACACAAAATGCGGGAAAAGAAATGGCAACCGTTTGTTCCCACCAAAGGTGAGAAAGTTATAAAAATTCCCTTCTTGCCCTGAGTGACCCAGATGTGCTAACTCCTAGGCAAAACATTTGGCCAGTGACAATAAAATAACTTTCAAGGCTATACCCACTCTGATAGCACCCTGAGAGTCTCCGGCAGGAGGGGGAGGAAGCCATAGCAAGATAGCCATTGTTTATGTGACGCATTGGAATGCAAGAGACCATCCTCCCGGGGAAAACGTAACACTAAGCAGAACAGCAATTTCTACTTCAAAGCAAGCAATAAAACATTTAGGTGATAGCAAGGTACAAAGAAACAGAAAGTAACTTTTTAGCATAGCATGGATCATAGCATGGATAACATGGAACAAGCAAGCTTTTGTCAGATCCTGACACCCACCTGGCCCTGCCCACTTTCTAAAAACACTTGGTGGGTTCCAGGAAAGGTACCAGAGTGTATCATGGCACCCATGGGCAGCACAGTGGGGACCCGGCAATAGGTGATGTGAAAGACCCCATCTGAGACCCTGGAGAGCTGCTGCCAGTCTAAGTAAGCAACACTGACCTCGAGGGACCAAAGGTCTGATTCAGTCGAAGGCAGCTTTGTGTGATCCTGTGTCCAAGTTTTTTGGGAGAGGGGCCATTACTGAGTGGCAGAGCCTCTGCTTGGCATGCAGACGGTCCTAGGTTCAGTCCCCAGCATCTCCAGTTAAAAAGGACCAGTTAGCAGGTGATGTGAAAGATCTCATTGAGACCCGGGGGAGCTGCTGCCAGTCTGAGTAGACAATACTGACCTTGATGGTATAGTATTCAGTATAAGGCAGCTTCACATTTGTATGTATTCTGGATTGCTGAGAGACATTGTTGAAAATAATAGTCACCACCACAACATTTCTAGGTGCCATGGTGACCGGGCATCTAAGATTCACCAAGCCCTGTATTAGTCAAATGAATATGATAATTCAGAAATGCTACTCCCCCCCCCCCATCATATCTGATTTTTGTGAATAAGTGTACCAAGCACTTTCAGACATGCAGACTATACATCCTTAGCTGGAAATCCTTTATAACCACAGCGTGGACGAGTCTTTTCATTGTAAAGTGTAAGTCCAGCTGATTAAAATCTATCCTTTTAATGACTAAGGGACTGTGTTCAGCCAGCCGGGAAACAAATCGCTGCAGACCTGATACAAATGAACTGACCCAAAGGCAGAGCTAATAACCAAAAGACACTTGCTGAAATCGATTCACTCTGCACCGTCAGGAGCCCAGCCTGTCCCACAGTGAACACTGCTTCAATCCATCACTGGAAACTCTTAATCAGGATTTTGTATGTCCGGCTTGGAAATGCCTTGCTGTCTTTCCAGTCCCTTGACGCCCTGTCCTTTGATACTCCCTTTGCCATCAGAACGGCTCATTCCTTACGGATGGTGCAGAAAGCGCTTTGTGGTGCTGAGTAAGGTGTGAAGTGCCCTTTGGGTTGCTGACTTCCTGTATCTAGATGATTCCTTTGCTCTGGGTTGGAGTCTTCTTTGTGTCCGCTGCAGCTTGCGAAAAGAGAAACACCGAGGCCATTGCCCAGAGGCCCACAGACTTTCCTCTCGCTTTATGTCAGTTCTCGAGAATGATACAATGCCAATTCAGGAGACAAAGGAGGAAGCACTTCACAGGGTGCATAGTCAGTAGAAGAAGAAGAAGAAGAAGAAGAGATTGGATTTATACCCCGCCCTCCACTCACTTGGAGTCTCAGAGCGGCTTACAAACTCCTTTCCCTTCCCCTCCCCACAACAGGCACCCTGTGAGGTAGGTGGGGCTGAGAGAGCTCTGAGACAACTGTTCTTGAGAGAACAGCTGGTACAGAGCTATGGCTTGCCCAAGGTCATCCAGCCAGGCGCAAGTGGAGGAGTGGGGAATCAACCCCGGTTCTCCCCGATTAGAGTCCGCGCACTGAACCACGACACCAAATTGGCTCTCAAACTACCCCAGTAGAACCCTGGGCTGAGGTGGTCTGCATCAGAGGTCCCCAGCGTGGTGCCTGTAAGTGCCAGAACTGCCGGCTCTGGGTGGGGAAATACCTGGAGATTTTTTTTTGGGGGGGGGGGGATGGAGCCTGGGGAGGGTGGGGCTTGGGGAGGGGAGGCTCCTCAGTGGGTTATAATGCCAGAGTGCCTGCTTTCCAAAGCGACCATTTTCTCCAGGGGAATGGATCTCTGTCACCTGGATGCTCCCTGTAATTCCAGGAGATCACCAGCCAACACCTGGAGACTGGCAACCCTAGTGGACACCACGGCCCCAGTGACACCTTACTTGGCACCCACCAAGTGTTTTCAGACTGTGGGCAGGGCCAGGTGAGACTTTTGCCCAGCCAGGCGTTTGACTGGCTACTGGAGACTTGATTGGCAGCTTGATTGATTGCTTGGGCAGCAGCTGTCTCCACAGCACAAGGATTTGCACTGCTTGTCTGAAGGTGAGCTCTGTGTATCTCCCAAAATACTTTAAAACAATATGTTCATTTAAAAAAAAATCCTTTTGCCCGAGATGTTGAAGAGTTAGAGTTATGTATAATGCCCCTGCATGGCATTTTGGGTTCGGCCCCACCTGGCTGGGTCAGAATTCCAAAGGCGCTCACAGGTTCAGGAAGGTTGGGGAGCCCTGCTCTTGCGACCGTGACACCATCACAATGCTGCTAGATGATGGTGGGGATGGGGATGGCGATTATTAATTAGATTTCTGAAGCATCCAACCCCGCAAGCAGGCTGCGGGTGATTTACAGCATTAAAATAGATAAAATACAATAAACATGATAAAATTATTATAATGCACTAATAAAACAACCAATTCAGATGACAATCAAACCCTTTTTTGCCAGCTGCTGTGCTCTCTGCGCAGCAGGGCAAGCGACGGGCCAAAGATAGAAAAGGAGGGTGCCAGTTCTAGCCGTTGCTGCCCTCAGCCAAAAGCCTGGAAGAATATCTCTGCCTTACAGGCCCTACGGAATTGCATCAGATTCCACAGGGCCCTGATGTTATTTGGCAGAGAGTTCCACCAGGTCAGGGCCAAGACCAAAAAGGCAGGGCCGTGGACAGCCAGACCTCCCTAGAGCTGGAAATCACCAGTAAGTTGTTATCAGCTGATTTCAGCGCTCTTCTGGGGACATATTGGAGGAGGTGGTCCTGAAGGTACGTGGGTCCCTGACCGCTCAAGGCCTTAAAAGTCAACACTAATACCTTGAACCTGACTCGGTACTCCACTGGTAACCAGTGTAGCTGGCACTGTATATATGCTGTCCATGGTGTTCCCACCAGGACTCACACTGCTGGTGCATTCTGGACCAGTTGGCGCTTCTGGGTCAATCTCAAGGGCAGGCCAGCATAGAGCAAGTTACAGTAGTCCAGTCTGGTGGTCACCGTTGCATGGATTACCGTGGCCAGGTCAGGGGGCAACAGGAAAGGGGCCAGCAGCTGTGCCTGGCCTAGGTGGTAAAACATAGACAGGGAAGCATCCAAGGTCACACGTAGACAGGGAAACATCCAAGGCGTTAATGGCACCCTGTCAAGGGCTGGAAGCTGAAACCCCAGTCCCAGAGCCCCCGCCCCCCCCCCACCGCCATAGAAAGTCCATCTTCCCGGGATTCAGTCTCAACCTGCTCTTCCTTAACCATCCTGCCATGGCCTCCAAAACCTCAGCCAGATGTTGTGGAGCAGCAGCCAGGTGGCCGTCCAAGCGCAGATATAGCTGGGTGTCATCTGCATATTGCTGACAACCAAAACTCCAGGCCAGCTGGGCGAGGGGGCACAGGTAGTTGTTAAACAGCCCTGGGGAGAGGACAGCCCCCTGAGGAACTCCATAGAATAGTGGGAACCTAGAGGACATCTCTCTCCCCCAGGAAGTAAACACACATGACATCATAATGATAGGAAACTGAAAATTTAAAAAAAAAGAGAGATTTAATGGGAAGGGAAATTTAAAAGGGAAAGGGAAAAAAGAAAGAAAAACCAGGAGTAAGATATTAAAAATAACAAGTGTGGGAACCCCAAAGGACTTGAGGGAGGTCCCTCCATTTCCCCGTGCATCCCATTCCTCACACGATTTCCTCTTTCTGTCCTCCTGACAACTCCCATATCCTTTCCCTTTTCCCTGCTTCCCTTTCTCCTTCCCACTCACCAACCAATCTTTTTTTTATCTTTCTCACAGTCCTCAGCATTGATTATTACGTATTTACTTCATATATACCCAAAGCAGCTTACAGCATTCTTCTGTCCTCCATTTGATCATCACACAGCTTGTGAGGTAGCTGAGAGAGAGAGAGTGTGTGACTGGCCCAAGCCACTCACCCAGCAAGCTTCCGTGGCAGAGCAGGGATCTGAACCGGTGTCCTGCAGATTATCCGCTTGCAGGGAGGGCGGGGTATAAATAAATAAAATAAATAAATCCTGATCTGACCAGCCAATTGGATCTCCAGCAGCCAAACACAAGCGCTGCGAGGCAGTGCCTGACCTGGCCTGACCCACTTTCCAAAAACACTCGCTGGGCTCAGGGAAAAGTGTTGGTGTGCACCATGGGATGCCTGCTTTAGGATAAAACATGGGGGTTACTGTTACTGCCATCCACGCTCTGTCTGGTGTGTTCTTTGTCCAATCCTAGGGCCAACCAATATCCTTTGGAGCCTCCGCCGCAACAGATTGGACAGGCATAATCTGCAAGCGAATGCCACTTGCCCCACTTAAAAAAGCTTTAGGATACTCCTTCAGGATACTGTGACACAGATCCATGTTTCTATCAGTGGCTGTGCTCAGAGCCTCCGAAACATATGGGCATGCAGTTTAACTCACCGGAGGTGTGTGTAGGAAGGCTCCCTTGTGGCTGCTTCTGTGGCCAAGCTGCTAAAGTGGCTGTTTGCCAGGGGCACATTCAGGAGGGTGCTGAAGCAGCACGTGCACTCATCTTGCTCCGAACCTTCAGTGGGGCTGGTACGCTGCCACCCGCCAGGTCCAAACTGAGCTCCTTGGCTCCACCAGCAACCAAACAAACCCAGGAGCAGACAGGTTCCTCTTCCTCAGGCCATGGTCAGGTAAGCACTTTGATCCGTTGTTGTTGCTTCTCACCAATGGATTTAAAGGGCTCGTTCAGACAGCAACATCTGTATCCCGTCCCACAGCTGTCAGCCCTCCAGGCTCCACCTTAACTTTCCTGACACTGCAGAAAGTCCATTGTTTACGGATCCTACCGTTTCCACAGTGCTTCTGTGAATGTCTCATCACTCTCTTGCAGGGTGAAGCCTTTTGGGAAGTCATATCACTCACTTCCTGTTTCACCGCCATTCCCCCCCCCCCTCAAGTTACTGATGTGTGCATAAGTGGATATGCACCGCAAACTTCTTAGGCACCACTTGTCTGTTTCATCACCCCCTCCCCTGCCCGCTCCATCCACCTCTCTCAGCATGCACCTGTCCCCAGCTGAACCGGAGAGAGCCCCCCCTCCCTTCGGAGCTGCCACCTTGTCCATCCCTTCCCCAAACCAAGGTGGCTGTTTGCTGTATAAAGTGGCAGCAGTGGCGGAGGGAGGCAGCAGCAGCAGCAGCAGCAATGCCTCAGCCCCTTTCCCACCGTGGCTGTCCTGAAGAGCCACCACTGACTTTCCCCAGGCATGTGTGAGGCTTGGGGAATAGGAGGCACTGCTACTGCCATGGATTGCAACGCACCCCACTGCTGGTTGTCCTGCCACAGCAGCCGCAGCCCTGAAGGAGCCCTGCTGGGCCGGGAGAAGCAGGAGCAAGGTGAGAGAGAGCCACTCTGATTGAACTACCCTGGAACAAAAAAATCCAGGTCAAATTAGAAACGTGGCCACAGTGAGATAAGCAGGCTGTCCAACCGCACCCCCAGTGTAACAAAATGCCTTGGATTCAACCAAAGCATTTCCAAGAACGCACCGTTGCAAATTGGTCAACGTTTGGCTGCTCGGCTCAGTAAATGCATGGAAAGACACACTCTAAAAAGCCAGTGCCACACACTAAAAAGCCAGTGCCATGATTCTGCCACACTCCGCCCCCAACTAGCTGATTCTACCCCTGGCCAGTGTTCCCTCTAAGCTGAGTTAGTGTGAGGTAGCTCACAGTTTTTAGCCTCCAGCTCACATATTTTTGTCTTAGCTCAGAAAGGATGGCTCCAGAGCAAACTAATTGATGCAGTAGTCAAATCACTCACTCTCAACTCTAATGCCAGTAGCTCACAAAGTAGAATGTTTGCTCACAAGACTCCACAGCTTAGAGGGAACATTGTCCCTGGCTCTACTTTGTACCCATGGAATCTGCCTTGATTCCCTCCCTACCCCCACCTAGGGAGGCAGTAGTTTGGAAACCCAAAGATGCCCACTTTCTCGGCTGCTGAGATGACTTCCTCAGCACCAAGGATGAGGCCACACCAGTACATTTTCATTTTATGTTTTTGAGTTTGCCTGCCAACACAGGGTGTGTGTGCAAGTTTGTGTGTGTGTGTCGGGGTATCCTTCCAGGTCAAACTTATTTATCAGCCAAAGCTTAGCATTTGGGGAAGAGGCTTGTGAGATTCAAATAAGTTCATTAAAGATTCTGACCGAGAGTTCTAAAAAAAGTTTCCTGTTTTCACGACAGGGAAAAAAAACCTTTAACTTTCTTGGATGCCGGATTTTATGATGCAATTAAACACCAGCGGTGACGTTTATAGGCGCCAGTGCTCCGTTTCTGTCACTTGAAAACAGGTTTGTAATTAATGCTGGCAGTAAAGACCTGTAAGGCAGAGGAACCAAAATCTGACTTCGCACCTATAAACCGAAAGGCATTTACTGCTTGTACAACATAAGTGAGCACCTCCTCCCACTTGATGCCACTAATTCCCAGGCTGCGTGCCACCCGAGAATTCTTGGCATGCTGTAAGAAATCAAACAATCCAATCATTAAAGGTTCCGGTGAACCCACATTGCCTTCCCTCAAAAAAGAAGGTGAACGACGACTGTGTCTCTGCATGATCCAATGCTCTATTGTTGCCTCCTTCCACTAAGCCTACTGGGTGGGAGAGATGGGTCACTCTGTCACTTCCCAGCAGCCAGCATGATTCGACGCCGTGGTGTAACAAACGTATCTAGTGTCAGAGGTGACTGCGCATGGTGCCTCTGCATAAGGAATTGATGTGGGCTTACCTCCTTCTTTCTATGAGAAGGAACTTGAAGAACATGGTTGCCATAACCAGGCAAACCCCCACAACTGTTCCTGAATGGAGCACCAGGGGAAAGCAGGGGGAGGGGGGTGACAGCGTAGGGTGAGACCACAACATAACACAATATAATTTCTAGGAACCTGGAAGTGACATTGCCAAGTTGCCCAATGCTGTCAGAATGTTTCCAATCTCTATGGTTGCTACCATGAATATTGGGGGGAAATCCTAGAGTGTTAAACAACACAGGGATGTCACTTCCAGGTTCATAACTAAAAGTGCCATTGCAACATCACACAACAATATTTGGCACTCTCTGTCCCCAAATGCTTGAGCCACCATTAGGGCCAGGGCTGGCAACCATACAGAAGAATGACTAAGCCAAGGGATGCCATCTGCAGAGAGCATGTGTGTTGCTGCTGCCGCTTTTTGCACTTACACACTCCAAAAGTAACCTTTCGCTGTGTAAATGCAAAGCACATCTCTTGTTTTATTTTGGAAATGGTGTAGGGCTGCCAAGTACCAGCAACTTACCAGCGGGGGGGAGTTGTTCTCCCCCCGGGAGCTTTTCTGGCGCGTGCACTTTGCACGCGCGGCACGGCGACGTAAGGACGTCACCTGGACATCATGACGTCACCTCCGGGTGACGTCATTACACGGGGGGAAGTCGTCCTCACTGGACGACTTCTGGGGCGGGGTTTCCCCCGCCGGCCGAATGCTGGCCGGCAGATCGGGAACCCCTATAGCGGGGGATCCCCCGCCCCCGGGCTGACTTGGCAGCCCTAAAACGGTGTGGTTCAGTCATCCAAAGTTTGAGGTGGCAGCCAGGCTCCACTGGTGCTCCGCTGTCCTTTCCTAGACTGACACATGAATAACGGGCATGCCACACGTCTGAAACACAAAGGGGACTCAGTTCAGGGAGACAAGCGACAGGAGTTCCCTAGCAAACTTCCCTGTCTGCTCTCTAACATCTCTAACTCTAGAAGCAAATTCATCTCCTGAGAGACCCCAGTCTAAAACCACTGACTTCAGTGGATTTAGAAGGAAGTAACTCCAAGTCGAATTGCCCTGGTAATATTTACTTGGAAATTATTTCCTGCAGATGAATTCACCCAAAACATTTTACTTTCCATAAAGTTAATCCCATCATCCTAACCATCCATACCAGGTTATACTATTGTATTAAAAAGCTTTCTTTTTTTTTGCACAGAAAATTGTTTAGTAAAATGTTTCGCTTTGTTGTGGCTCCTCCTTGCAACTGAGACTAATATTCTTTTTTATGCTGTGGAGAAAAGGAAACCTCTAATTTACATGTTAATGACTGTATTCTCTAGTCAAATAAGCGATAAACCGCTTCCAGTTCAGTTAACATATTCTTCTCTTGATTAGAGATGTGTCAGATGTTTTGAAAGTCTTTCAAGTACAGCGATGCAGCTTGCCCTCCCACCCAAGAGTCGGAAAAGTCATTTATTATTAAAATGTTCCACTTTCTTTAAAGAGATGGCTGGGTTGGGGCACTAGATTAGCTGCCATTTTGTGTCTGACCAAGATGAAATATAATTGCTTGCCAGCTAGATTCTGGCTGAAAACTTTCAGGTACCCACTGTCAAGGACACAGTGCTTCTCTCTAGACGGAAAGTAAACTCAGGGCTGGGGTTACCAGCTCAGGTCTGGGAAATAACTGGAGATTTGGGGGGGGGGGTTGGAGCCTGGGGAGGGCAGGATTAGGGCAGGGGAGGAAATGCAGTGGGGTTTAATGATGTCATAGAGTCTACCTTCCAAAGGGACCATTTTCTCCAGGGGGGACTGATCTCTGTTGCCTAGAGATGAGTTAGAACAGCAGGAGATCGCCGGCCTCCACCTGGCGATTGACCTTCCTACTTGGGAGCCCCATGTACATTAGTAAATTCCCCAGGATGTGACTGTAAGGGATACCCTGCCACCCGATGTGGTAATAGAAAAGATGAGGAAAATTCTTCAAGAATAAATACATTTTGAGCAGTTAACCACAGCAGCTAAATGGAACCTCCATGTCCAGAGGCAGTATACCATTGGATATCAGATAAGGCTATGCAGTCATCACCGCCCCCCCCCCCAATGACTCTGGTTAGCTGATGGTGGAAAAGGACTAGACCAGGGATCCCCAACTTTTTTGATCTTGTGGGTATCTCTGGAATTTTGAGAAAGGAGTCTTGCAGGCCACCCCAAAATGGCTGCCACAGAAGCTGAAGCCAAACCCCAAAATGGCTGCCACAGAAGCTGAAGCCAAACCCCAAATGACTGCCACATAAGGTGGAGCTGGACGGAATATCTGCCTCTTTGCGCCTCCTGGGAAGGAAAGCCTGAGGGGGAACCACAGACTGACCCAGGGAAGCCCAGCAGTCCTCCAGATCTTCCAGTGTGTGTGTGTGTGGGGGGGGGATGACCCCATTCGTTTGAATGAGGGCAGCTGATACCGAGTTCTGCCTTGCAAGGGCCCCACCCACTTTCTGAAAAGCTCAGTGGCTGCCAGGGAAAGTACCGGTGGGTGCCATGGGGCCCATGGGCAGCACTTGGGGGGACCTTACCGGCAAGTCTTATCCTCTGAAAAACGTGATCTGACTGACAGACCCGGGGTGGCAGTCATTCAGCCACTCCTTGGGTCAGGAATGAAACCACTGACACCCGGCCCCAATGGTGAGGTGTTTAATGGTGACTCTGGATGCCTCCCCTTTTATGGAGGCCCAGGTCACCAATATCGCCAGGTCATCCTTTTACCATCTTTGGCTGGTAAGGCAACTGGTTCCCGGTCTCTTCCCCCATGACTCGGCGACAATGATACATGCACTGGTCACTTCCAGGTTAGATTACTGCGACGCGCTGTACATGGGGCTTACCCTTGAGTCTGACCTGGAAGCTTTAGCTGGTAGAAAATGCAGTGGTGTGGCTGCTAACTGGGATGTCTGTACAAAACTTTAAGGCCCTATGCAGCCCAAGACCAACATACCTATGAGACCATGTCTCTCCCTGTCAGAGAGTCTTGCGCTCCTCTGAGCAGCACTGCCTGGTAGTCCCTGGCCCGAACAACCAGGGCCAGGGCCTTCTTAGCCCTGGCCCCTGCCTGTTGGAATGGGCTTCTGGTTGAGATCAGGGCCCTGCAGGACTTAGTACAATTCCACAGGGCCTGCAAAATGGAGCTGTTCTGCCAGGCTTTCAGATGAGGCGGCGGATGTCCACAAGACATTGGCCTTCCCTGCTTCATCTACCCAATCCACCTCAGTCGTACTGCCTACATCAACTTGGCATTAGCACCAACAGCTATTGGTTCGTTGAGAGCAAAATGCCCCTCTGACATTGTTGCAGCATTCCCTGTAGTCAGACACGATTAGCGGCCATCAGGTATTAATTTAAGTACTGAAATATTTATTGGATTAAATGGGTGGATGTGTTTATGGATTTTTATTGTTTCATCATGTGCTGTGAGCCACCCTGAGCCCACTTGTGGGACAGGGTGGGACAGAAATCGAATCAAATCAAATAAAGAATAAATAACTCAATATCAAGGCAAATGCCCATTAAATTGGGATATAACAGAATTTTTATAAAATTTATTTAAAATGACTGTAGACCACTTTTCTCCAGAAACAAGGCAAAGCGACCTTCAGCAATAAGAAACCCCTTCAGCAATAAGAAAGTAGGTCCGGCCTACTTTCTAAAAATGCTTGGTGGGCTCCATGGAGCTGAATACCCCTGCTGGCAGATTTTGGAACAATCCCTGCAGCCATGGGAAAGGCTCCAGTGGGTGAAGACTGTCCCAAAGGGAGGCGGGTGAGACTCCCGGGTCATGAAGAGCTTCTCATTCTAACCCCATGATTTACCCCAGGGGTCCCCAACCCTTTTGACCCTGTGGGCACGTTTGGAATTCTGACACAGTGTGGTGGATGCAACCCCAAAATGGCTCCCATAAAATGGCTGCTGCAGGAGGCGGAGCCAGCCACAAAATGGTGCAGACTGTCACACAGTCACACGGTGAAGATCCTTGTGCTATGGTGGCAGCTGCTGTCAAAGCAACATTTTAACAAAATCTGCACAGCCAATCAAATCTCCAATGGCCAATCAAAAGAGCGGTTGAGCACAAGTCCCACCACCTGGACCCACCCCCTTGGTGGGTGCCCAGAAAGGTGCCAGTGGGTATCGAGGTGCCCATTGGCACCATGCTGGGAACCCTTGATTTACCCCACGGAATGAGTCCAAACTAACATGGTTATATTCTTGCTGCACACCATCTCCCCCCTCCCCCCCCCAAAGGACTCATCTTGAAGCGTTCCATTCTGCAGCATACCTTCATTCTCACATTCGGTACCAATAGATCATAGAAAGGCCTCACTGTGCTAATGCATGCAGCATGGCAAACTCATTCTGGGCTCACCATTTGCAAAAACAATGTTTTCCGAGTGCTCCTTTGTTCGGGCTGTTCCCCAACTGAATGGAAGCGCAGCTTTACAAATGGGAACGGCAGGCTGCAGGGCGGTCTTGAGAAAGGTGATCATGTGAGATAAATTTTACAAAAGGGCGAAACTGAAAGAGGTTTGAGAAAAGAACAGGCTACAATATGTAATTCTCTTAAGCAGTAACAAATTGCCCATCTAGAATTAATGATCTTCCAACATTTCTTTTAAAAGACTTGAAAAGAACTAATTAATGGAGCACATTTCAAGCTAAGCAAATTGCAATGATAAATGGGATTACTGGAAGCTATGAATGCAATTCGTAACTGAAGGAAAAGAGCAAACCATTACTCAGAACATTAAGGAATGCAATTAAGCAAAACATTTGGAGGCACTTAATTACATCTGTGGAGGACAGTTAAGTTAGTTCTGGTGCCTCCTTACCGAAGCAAACCCAAACCTCCCGGAAATTACCGTAGTATGACGGCACCAGACTTTCAGGTGACAAGATGACAGCTGCTTCGACAGGTAAGCAAAATATTCCTATTATGACAAATTGTGCTAGAATCTGAAAAGGCGAAGAGTTTGTTGATGCAATTATGGGATTCAAAACACAGCACAAAAAGGATGATAATCGAACATATAGAGCAAGCTCGCTTCCACTGTAGAACACCTGACTGCTAGGGGCATCCCTATGAGATTGTTCCATTGGATAGATCACACAAGGACTGTTGGCATCAGAACCTGCCCAGCTCCTCCCAGGCTGTGGAAAGACACCTGCCTCTGTCGGTTTCCAGTGTGGGCAAAGCAAAGGTGGAATTAAGATATAAGAATATTGTTTCAGCCACTGATGGTTGTACCACTTTTCCTTCTCCTGTTCTGTATAACATTGCATTGGAAATACATTGGGAATTAAAGGGCAGTTCTTTCAAACCTTGAAGTATTTTGGTACCAAGATGGTTTGTCTCGCATCCCAGTGGTAAGTGGCTAAGCAAACACTTATCACTGTCACCCAGGGCACCCCCCAACATAGTGACTGTGGGCACCATAATGCCCACTGATGCCCCCCAAGTGTTTTTAGAAAGTGAGAGGGGCTGAGTGGGGCTTTTGCCCAGCAAGGCTTCTGACTGGCCACTGGAGTGGGCTTGTTGGTGGATAAAAACCCAACCCTGTCCACAAGTTAAGTGACTGCTCATACAATCCACATACAGAGTACACTTGATTTTTCTTTATATGTGCATTTAGTAATTCTCATGTTACTGTCAACGCACATACAGCTGAACATGTGATTGAAGCCACGCAGTTATTCAGGTTCCGTTCCTTGGTTTCATTTATCATGTGGGCAGGCATTGGCTCCTCTTTACAAAAAGATGTATGCAGGGCTATTTCTGGGCAGGAACACACAGGAACGGAGTTCTGGCTGGCTCCTGAGTTGGCCACGCCTACCGCCAAAACCTCTGTGCATGCGTGGCTGCAGAGCGTGCTGCCCTCCCCACGTTACACGCAAGGGGGAAAGGCGGCTTGTTAAAATGCCCTCTTTCCCTCCGGGGAGCCCCTTGGGATGTCCCTGTCAATTTCACTCCCCTCCAGTCAGCTGAGAGTGAAATTGACAAGGAAAAGCCTCTCTCTGCCTTCCCTTCTCTAGCTGACATGTCCCAGCTGGAAAAGGGCAGGTAGGGAACCCAGGCACCTTGAAAATACCTTCCTTTCCTGACCTGCACTTCCCTGAGTCTCTCTGCAAAAGTGGAGAGGCTCAGGGAAGAAAGGGACATGTGTGCCTGCCTGCCTTCCTTTCCCCAGCCTGTCTGCCACGCGGGCAGGCTGGGGAAAGAGGGCATGCATGCAGACATACCTGGGTTCCCCTCCTGATCTTCTCCACGTGCAAGAAGATCAGGAGGGGAACCGAGGCACATTGAAAACGCTTTTCTTTCCCTCCCCAATCTGGGGGAGGGAGAGAAAGGCATTTACCCATGCCCCCCCCTGCGTTTCCCTGAGTCTCTCCGCAAAAGCAAAGAGGGTCAGGAAAGGAACAGGGCATGTTTGCCTGGCTGCCCTTGGTCTCCTCAGCCTGTGTGCCTTGGTGGGCTGGCTGCGGAGACCAAGGGCAGCCAGGCAAGCATGCCTGCTTCCCTTCCTGATCTTTTGGAGGTAGGGGGGGTAGGAGCCTAGAGAGGCAATGCAGAGGAAGAAAGTGCCAGGGATTTGAAAGATCCCAGGCACTTCAGCTGCGCCTTTCCCCAGTTGTCTGGTTGGGAGGGGGGGTAGACTTGAAAGGCGATGCTGAAGTGGGGTGGAGAAGCTCAGGGGGGGGGGGGAGAGGCAAGCTTCCATGCCTGCCCTGTGCTTTCCCAGCTCCCTGCCTAATATGTTAATGAGTTTCTGCTGTTGGGTGTGGCTTATTATGCTAATGAGTTCCTGCTGGGCTTTTTCTACAAAAAGAGCCCTGGATATATGCATGTACATGTGAGATGTCGGTGCGTTCTCTGTAACATGTGAACAGAGCTCCTGCTGCAGTGTTTTGGGGGGACTGTGATGGAGAACAGAACAGGTCGTTGTTTCTTTATTTTTCCCATCATGAGACAACAGGAGGAAGAATGAGTGGTGAATTAGCATCTTTGCACTGTGCCCTAAAAGATCTTTTCCCCGCTCTCAATTTATAGCTTTAGTTATGTTTTCAGGCAAGCATCCAAGTGGTTGACATGCTTTGGTCCCCTGTAGCATAATAATGATCACACTTAGCATTTGTATGGAGTGTTTCAAGTGTTCAGCGCACTCCACATACATTATCTCCGAGCTTAAGCAGAGATCTTGGGGCCTCTCCTTCAGTCCAGCTGCACGACGCCGGCCGACTGCAAGCCCATGGGGCTCACACTGCTTTCCGGGCTAGGTGCTTTTGCTATTCAAAACAGCCCTGCTTTGTTACTGCCACTTAAGAGTCGGGAAGACAACCTTTAAAAACAAAGAACAACAGAGGAAGAAGCAACCTGCTCCGGCTCCCTTGACTTCCAGACTGGCTGCCCCAGTCTGCATTGCCCAGAGCATTTCCATAGGAGTTCTGTGCTAATTTCTGTTTGTGACGCTTCCACCTTCACAAATAATGTATTTGACAACTGAACTCGCCCTGCTGCGATGCCCATTTTCTTTCAAGTTGAGCAATACATACTGACTCATGGACAGGGCTGCCGGGGGGTGGGGGGAGACCTCCTGCCAGAAACCAGCTCTGAGCAGCAGTGAGAGAAAAATCCCAGGACCCGATTCAAGTGCTGAGGATATGTGGGGACCAAGATAGATCTCTTCTCTGTGCAAATGTTTATTTCCCTCCTAAAATTCCTATTTTGCAAAGTCCGAATAGTGTCTGGAATAAGCTCTCCATTACTCTGGAAGCTCTGCACATTCAGTATCCTAATTCCCATGTTCTTTTGTGTGGTGATTTTAATACCAGAATAGGTGCTGGCTTGCATGGAGCCCTGGACTGTCCCAGAAATTAGGGACAGCAAGTTCCTTAGACAGACCGTCTAAGGATACAACCATTAATCATGCTGGAGTCAAACTGTCAGAATTGTTCCCAACCAACCCATCAGCTCCATTGCCTACAGGGCACCAGGTCTGACCCCTCCCAAGACCCCTATTTATCTTCTCGGGGTGCTAGCTCAATAGACCACATTTTAATTCCATCCTCCCTCCTGCCCTACACTCTCTGCTTTGCAGTAGTAGACAGATCAAAGAGTGATCACAGTCCAATCAGTCTAACTTTAAATTCCTTAATAATTCCCCCCTCTGGCCAATCATTGAACATCATGGTGTACTCGTTGGAGAGAGGGGAATAAGGTGGTCTGCCCAGCTATACCTCGATGCAGCCAAAATAACAAAGAGAGGAGATATTTGGTGTCTGGGGCCACAAATAATGATGGAGGACTCCAACAATATTTTGACGATATAACAAATCTTCTCAGGCCCTAGTTGGTCCAGAGTAAACCTCAAGCCCCCTCGAATATAACCTCAAGAAGATGGTTTGATCAGGAATGTAGACAATTCAGGAAACAACATCAACAAAACACCATCAAGCAGATGGCATGACATCACTTCCGAGGAAAACTGGCTTTACCGTAGAGTTTCTGGCCATTCCTAGAGAGGCATGATGTCACTTCTGAGTTTTGCTGGAAGTGACATTCCAGTGTTCCCTCTTAGTGTGAGCTAGCTCATGGTTTTTTAGCCTCCAGCTTACACAGTTTTGTCTTAGCTCAGGAAGGATGGCTCTAGAGCAAACTAATTTATGCAGTAGCCAAATCGCTCTCTCACAACTGCCAGTAGCTCATAAAGTAGAATTTTTGTTCACAAGACTCCACAGCCTAGAGGGAGTATTGGTGACATCACAATGAGACAAATGTGCTGCCCCTAGACTTTCGCCAGCTGCCCGGATTTGCCTGGCAACTGGCAGAAGTCTAGGGGCAGTGCATCTTATCAGTGTGATTTCACATCCAGCAAAACCCAAAAGTGACATCATGCCTTTCTGTGGAATGTACCTGGCAACCCTGTGGATGATGCATTAACAATTCTCCGTGAGTAGCATTTCAAGTGCCTTGTGTGATGCATAGGAGGCTGTCCTGCCCCTGATGGGAAAAACAGCCACTCAGCTGAGCCAATGGGAGTGCTGCTCCAGCATCCAATCACCTTTTTTTTTGGGGGGGGGGGGGGTTGAAAAGTTGGAGGGAAGCGCAGCAGGAGTCTTGGTTCAGATCTGCCTCAGGAAGAGGGCAGAGAGTGGGAAGGGTAGCTCTGTCTGGTAGCCTGACAGGGTGGTTTAGCTCTCCCTCTGGGAGTGGACAGAGTCCCCGGTAGTTAAGCCTGTCTCTAGTGATGGCCAGACCTCCTACCCTTTAGGCTGCCTCGTGGGAAAGGGCAGGCTGGGGTGGGCGGAATCCTGTGTACCTGTGAGAGGATCCAACCCAGCGGCTAGTCAATGAGACCCTGTTTGCTCCTACAAGCATTCACGAGAAGTCAAGCCACACTTTGAAGCCATGACTAGCTTTAAGTTCATAGGCCTCAGCCAGGTTTCTCCTCTGACTGGAGACCTGGGCTGCCAATCTGTTCTTTAAAACCAGCCTGTAAATAACTAACACTTCTTATTTGCATACAACTCCTGTCTCAGTGATCTCCACATTCTTCTCACTCACCACAAAACGTACCTCATGGCAGTGAAACCAAAGCCTTTCCACTTGCTACCCGAAGGCTGCGGTCACACATGCCAGTTGGAGCAGAGGGAAAGTGAGGCTATTTCCTTTGGAGGAATTTGACACACAGTTGTGAGATCACACATCCCTTTGTGCTGCGGGCTCAGCCCATCACTGTGTGATCAGACACCACAGTGGGTGAGTCTCTCTCTCTCTTTTGTCGTTTGTTTTCCATGTGCATAAACAAGGAATCACACCTCCACACTGAGAGCTCTCCATGGAGTATGCAGTTATGTGCATACTGCGAAAAGGGGGGGATGGCACCGAGTTGGGGTGGAATGAGCAGACCATCCCTACAGCATGAGAGTGTACTCGAGCAGTCAGACAGGGGAAAGTCCGCCCATAGCCCATCGGCAAACATTAGGACCGGACTTTCCCTGGTGTCTTTAACTCTGCTTCTGTGGCAGAGCAGCACGGGTTGCTGACAACTGCGGGACGTTTCCCAGATGTTGCTGTCTGATAGTGCCATTTAGATCCATCAGGCATTTGCAGCTATGTCGGATCTAAAGGCGCAAATGATTGCAGCCTAAGAAACTCTTGTAACAGGGGAAGGGATAGAGTTCAAAGCAAACCTGGTCCCTGTTCAGAACAAATCCCAAGAGACTGTGTAGGTCCCCCCAGTTCCACGAAAAGGCCTGTCACACACCTTGTGCCTGTGCATTTGGTGGCATTCAGCACAGCAGGAAGTCAGGAAAGTGCTGAATCACTGTGATGGTGCGTGTGGCTGTCAGGCCTCCTTTTGAGCCAGTTGCATTTTGAGTGCCGAGTGGAGCTTTTCCTCTGGCATTCATGCTGTTCCTCATGTTGGTGCCTCCTCACAGCATACTGGATCAAATGACAGTTGCCAGGTGGAAGTGACAGCCCTTGCAAAGGATTTACAGTCCCGTTTGGAACACTGGATTATGAATGTGGGGAGTCAGTCAGAGGCTGGAAGAGGCTGTCCCCACCCACCTCATGGGATAAAGGCAGCCAAGGAAAGTGCGGATTTGCAAGTTACATTCTCCTGTCAGGTTCAGGTGGGGAGCCATGTTGGTCTGAAGCAACAAGCTTCTGTGTGCATGGTACTTGAAGAAGTTTGCATACACATGAAAGCTTATACCCAGGATGAACGTTTGCTGGTCTTAAAGCTGCCCCTGGACTCAAATTTTGTTGTTGTTGTTTTTCCTGTCAGTTGGGCCACTTGGATGGCAGATCAGGAAGGGGAGGGCTACAGAAAAGGACTGGGAGAATGTGCATACAGAAAACATTGGGAAAACAGTTCAAAACTGTGATGGGATGGGGGGATGATTCATAGGAAGAGTGTCTGCTTTTCATGCAGAAGGTTTCAAGTCCCATCCCCGGCATTTTCAGTTAAAGGGCCAGGTGATAAGAGAGGTGAAAGACCCCCTGCCCGAGACCCTGGAGAGCTGTTGCCAGTCTGAGTTGACGATACTGACCTTGATAGGCCGACGGATCAGGATTCTCTTATTCTGGAGAGCCAGTTTGGTGTAAAAAAATGAATAGCTTTTTTTTTTGTAGAATTGCGTAGAAGTGAACTCCTTCACTTGCACCTGCTGGATGACCTTGGGCAAGCCATAGTTCTGCCACAGCTGTTCTTGAAAAAGAGCAGTTTCTGTCAGAGCTCTCTCAGCCCCTCCTCCCTCACAGGGTGTCTGTTGTGGGGAGGGGAAGGGAAAAGAGATTGTAAACCACTCTGAGACTCCAAGTGAGTGAAGGGCGGGGTATAAATCCAATCTCTTCTTCTCTTTTCTTGGGATGAAGATCTTAGCTGGTTCAAAAATTTGCCCTAACTTTTTTTTTTTTATCAAGCCATTTGCAGAGCTCTGCATTTTCACTCTAGTTTATCCAATTAGTGTTATAATTCACAACTAATCAGCAAATTAGTGCTCCAAACTGTGATTTAAAGTCATGAGAAGTGCACATAACCATTATGGATTTAATTTTTTGTATCTGTTTCAGCAATTACATTTCTATTGCTTAACCAACAAGTATTTTTCCTCCAGAAAAAAAGGGTGATGTACATGAATGACAAAACCAAATATCTTTAAATTAGATTCAATTTATGAGTAAAACAATTAAAATGATTTGAACATTTCTTCTCTTTCCCATCATAATGCTGGTCCATGCTGCAGCTTTTAATTGGTGCCCTATTTTCTTTTCTAGATCTAATTCAGGGACCCCCAGCGTGGGACCTGTGGGCACCATGGCATCTGCCAACACCTTTCCTCATGCCCACCACATATTCTTAGAAAGTGGGGGGAGCCAGGAGGAATTTTTGCCCAGCAGGGCATCTGATTGGCCACTAGAGGTCAGATTGACTGTGCAGATTTTTAAAAATGTTGTATCAGCAACAATTACTACCACAATATTTATTTGCATTATATATTGTCCACCCTTCTCACTTGTACTCATAGCATATTATACAGAGTAGACTGCAGGCTCAGTAAAAAAAATCCAGTATTAAAATGGAGAAGAGGAGACTGGAGTGAGTCACCTTGGGTCCCCATTTGGGAGAAAAGTGGTGTGCAAACGAAGTCAATAAACCTTTGGAACTGGAGGGCCTCCTGTGAGGTAACTGCTGCTGTTTCTACCCTTTCAAGTCAAGTCAAGTCAGCCTTTATTGGCATAAATTAGAAAAACAATTTCTGCATGTTAAAACCTGTTATGAACACATATATAAAAATTCTAAAAGAACCTTTGGCGCAACTTTAAGACCAGACAAAGAAACTTGGCCACCTTCTCCGTGGTGTCCGGACTGGAATCTCTTAGAAGTCTATGCACCTTGAGTGCATCAGAACAAGCACCCATACTAGTTAACAGAGAATGTAAATGTGTGCTCCTTAGATCTACATACAAGTCACAGTGCAAAAGCACATGAGTAATTGATTCCACACAGCTCTTTCTGCATGGGAAATAACTGGCCAAATGCGAAACCTTGTTGAATCTGCCATATAAGATGGCTGATGGCATAGCATTGCATCTGGCCAGGGTAAACGCTCTGCGTTGCTGGGGTACCTGCAGAGATGTTCGGTATGAAGCTATCGGCCCTATTGGAAGGGGAATCTCAAAATTCAGAGGGGAGCAAGTTCTATTAGCTATGCTGTATAAATTTTGTCGCTCCGAATCTAACAGCCTGGTTTTAATTTGATGAAATGCGGCAGCAAAAGGCATCATGGACAGGGATTCCAAAGAAAGACCCAGTTCATTGATTTTCCCTTCAATGTACGCTGACCAATTAGAGAGGTTAAGCTCAGGGAGCATATGGTGTATAAGGCTGCCCTGTTCAAAGTTATAATGGAGGCGGAGCCAATATGTGAATGTTAGAAGCCACGCCAAAGTCTCCATCCGAGATGAACCAGTTTCCAAGTATATAACAGCGTTCGGTACACAATTTGGTAGGGCCATAATTTTCCGCAAAAAATTGGATTGAACACGTTCAATGGCGAGGTCGAAGGTTTCTACCCTTTCTGGGTTTGATTTGATCAAAGTTGGTTTTGATCTTTTGCGTGTTTTCTTACATTTTAATAGCTGTCCAACGCCTTGCCTGAAGGAAATTTCAGAAACGTTTGGAGACATGAAAGACCACGATACATTTCTAGGAAGCCAGTCGGTTCACTGCCCACAGAATGACTTTCTCCTTTGGCCAAGATAAAGGATTAGTCATGATGTCATTGATACTGTGGGTGCCAACCAAAGTAATATCATGTATTCTATGGGTGCCAAGAGGAATCGTGACTGGCTTGAAAGCAGGACTATGGGGAGTCACTGGTTTCAAATGTGCTTTAATACTAGAAGACCCTTCTTTAGCTAATGGTTCTCAGGTAACTGGGCTATACAAGACCTTCGACTGAGATCTCACCAAAGTGATGCCAGCCACAGCAGGGGGTCCTGGGCCGTACAAGACTAATGGTTTGGCACAAAATAAAGCACCTGGTTAGGCCCAGTAGTAAATGTGCTAGGAGAACATGTGATCTACAACCTGCTGTAGATGAGTACCATAACTTGGTATGGAGCGAGTTCTATTCTCACTTTGTTTGATTTATTTACTTACCTTATTTATATCCTGCCTTTTCCTCCAATGGGGACCCAAAGCACCTTACATTATTTCCCTCTCCTCCGTTTTATCCTCACAACAGCCCTGTGAGGTAGGTTAGGCTGAGAGCTTGTGACTGGCCCATGGTGACCCAGTAAGCTTCCATGGCACAAGTGTGGAATTGAACCTAGGCTGGCCAGATCCTTGTCCAATGCTTTAGTCCCTGCACCCCACTGGCTGTCCTATAGCATGCTGGCTCACACTTTCTAGGGCAGAGGCATCAAACTCATTTGTTATGAGGGCCAGATCTAACATAAATGTCACTTTGTTGGTTTGGGCCATGCATACCATAAAACGTAACACGAGGTACTGGAGATACAGTGCGGGTTATCACCACAAAAATTGCACAACATATGCCCCTCAACGAGCTCAATGTGCTGGAACAGCTGTGGATCAACAGCATCCTTTATCCACCGCTGGTGGTCTTGTCCACATGTAACCCAGTTTTGGAATCTGATAATTAAACATATTCATGACATAACAGGTTACCTTATCCCAAACAAACCAGAAATATTGCTATTATCTCTATGCGAAAATGATGAAAGATGGAGCTCAAAAATAATGTTAATTGACTTCCTGCTGGCAGCAGCCAGAGCCATGATTGCCATCAAGTGGGGGAAAAAATCAGCCTCCTACATTTAGAAGAAGAAGAAGAAAAGGAAGAAGAGATTGGATTCATATCCTGCCCTTCACTCACTTGGAGTCTCAGAGTGGGCTTACAAACTCCTTCTCCCTTCCCCTCCCCACAACAGACACCCTGTGAGGTAGGTGGGGCTGAGAGAGCTCTTTCCCAAGCTGTCCTTGAGGGAACAGCTGGGATAGAGCTATGGCTTGCCCAAGGTCATCCAGCCAGGTGCAAGTGGAGGAGTGGGGAATCAAACCTGGCTCTCCCAGATTAGAGTCTGCGCACTAAACCACTAGACCAAACTGGTTCTTTATTACTTACTCTATTACTCCATGGTATGATAAAATCTGGCAATTCTATGTTATGGAAAAGATAGCATATAAGAATGTCCAAAATGACAATGTAAAACAAAAAGATCGCTTCCTGGCAATTTGGTATCCACTACTGGAGTATATGGTTGCAACAGACAAAGTGCCTAAAGATGTATATCTGTACATCTGTAAGGTTGATACATTCAGGCTGGCATTCTCTTCTTTGTTCTGCTGTATTAGAAAACTTACATTTCTTCTAGAGGGGGTTGCAACTATGGTACTCATTTTGCTCAGACAGTAAGGCAAGATGAAGGGTGAAAGGGGCTCTTCAGGCGAAACCTGCTGCCAATCGGCCACCTTAGATCCTAGACTTAAGGAAGCCAACAAAATAAATGGTCGAGTAGACTTTAAATGGCCCTGACCTGGACGGCTCAGGCCAATCGTGTCAGATCTCAGAAGCGCAGGAGGATCAGCACTGGTTAGGACTACTTGGGTGGGAGACCACCAAGGAAGCCCAGGGTTGCTACGCAGAGGCAGGCAGTGACAAGCCACTTCGGAATGTCTCTTGCCTTGAAAACTCTATGGAGTCACTATAAGTGGGCTGATACTTGATGGCACTTTCCACCACCATACTCTAAATGAGAAGGGCAGAATCAACATTCAACAAGCTCAACTTGTCCTGTCCCAGTGTCTCCACAAATCAACACATTTGGAACACCTTGGTCCTGTGCATATACGCTCACAAGCAAATCCCTTTGGGATCAACAAATATTGGCTAACTGGGCCTGGGAGCTAGACTTCTGCCACCAAATGCAGCTTTCTGATAGTGCCATTGAAGGCTGTGGGCAACTGTAATGGCTGTTGGAACTGGTGGCCACAGCAAGCTCTGTGTGGCTTCTGGATCTGTGGTCTCTCATTATGGCTGTGGTCACACGGCCCTTTAAAGTGGGAGGAGCTGCTGTTTCCTCCCACATTTAAAGGGACCATTCAGACCAGCCGGGACAACTCCCGTGCTGAAGCGGGCTCAATCGCGGGTTCCTCCACGTTTTCTAACCCCCGGGAAAATCAAGTATTTTCCCGGAGGTTGTGCAAGGAACTCGCGATTGAGCTGATCTGCAATTTGCCCAAGTGCAAAGGGGGGGGGGGGAACCTGCCCTGCCCCATGTTCTGCTCCGGGCCCAGAGCCCCACTGGCTGCCGCCTGCCCCCACCCCGCATGCTGGTAAAAGGGGGTGGTAAAAAACTTACCAGGTGGCGACCGGCGGGGCTTGGGGCCCAGAGCAGGGTGCAGGGCAAGGCAACCAGCCAGGATGGGTCTGGCAGCGGTGGCAGCGGCAGAGGGGGGGGCGTAGAGTGCTCTCTTGTGAGCAGGAAGGGTGCCTCCCCCCGCCTGTCAGAATCTGCTGATTCAGACAAAGTCTTTCTATTGCTTACAGCTATGCCTTCTGTATTATTACTATGCTTTCTGTTGTCATACATGTATGCCATGCTATACTCCTATTGCCATGTATGTGTTATAGCTGCTTTCATAACACCTGCCATGTAGTCGCCCCCTCCCTTTGGTAAACCCTCACTTTGGCCAGTATGTATGTAGCCTATGTGACCCCAGGTTTATGACCCTGACCAGGCCTGGTTTGTGTAACTGTCAGAGCGGGAGGATGACAACTTCAAAGTATGGGAACAATGGGCCTCTCACCCTCCTGCCTCCGCATTCCATTCGTCCTGGCTGGGACTCCAAGGGAGGACAGGTCCCATCTCTTATCAACGTGCGAAAGCCTCGAGGCCATCGATTGTTATGTGAAATGGTAACATCTAAGGGGTCTGGTTTAGGAGTGGAAATTTACAACTTGACACCTAGCTTTCTTTCCTGTGGGAAGCAAACGGCCAGAGACCCTTTTTGCCCGCCGTTTTTCCCCTTTAGTGATTGGCTACCTATGGGTAATTCAAACTGTCTAGAAAGGTATAATTAGGGCTGCCAAGTCCAACTTGGGAAATATCTGGGGACTTTGGGGGTGGAGCCAGGAGACTTTGGGGGTGGAGCCAGGAGAAAGGAAGTGACATCATTTTTGTGATGTCACATCCTGTGATGTTGCTTCCACATGCTGACACATGAACTCATGAAGTCTCCTAATACTGAATCAGGCCATTGGTCCATCAAGGTCAGTATTGACTACTCAGACTGGTAGTGGCTCTCCAGGGTCTCAGGCTGAGATCTTTAATGTCACCTATTACCGGATCCTTTTTTAGCTGAAGAGGCTGATACCTCCTGCATGTCAAGCAGATGCTCTATCACTGAGCAACGACCCTACTGAATCCTTCCTCATCTCGGCAGAATATGATTTTCATATCATAAGAACAGGAGAGAAGCCACAGTGGATCGGCCCATCCAGTACAGCCCATCCAGTACAACACTCTGTGTCACAACAGTGGCCAAAAATACCAGGTGCCCTCAGGAGGTCCAGCAGTGGGGCCAGAACTCCAGAAGCCCTCCCACTGTTGCCCCCCAAGCACCAAGAATGCAGAGCATCACTGCCCCAGACAAAGGGTTCCATTTAGACCTTGTGGCTATAATAGCCACTGATAGACCTCTGCTGGATGGGGACAGAGAGAGAGAGAGAGAGAGAGACAGACAGACAGAAAAAAGAAAGAGGGAGAGAGAAGGAAAAGAGCTGGAAGAGAAACTCACCTTGCCAGCCACATGCAAAAGCAGCTCCTTCAGTCCCTCCTTAATCTCTGGGCGGACCTCTCTTGCTGTGGAAGAAGCTCTCTTGCTGACTTCTTAAAGGGGAAATGTCTGTTGAGGCTTTTTACTGCAGGGCAGGCTCTCTGCAGACATTTCCCTTTTAAGGCAGCCATTTTGTCCCCCCGGTGGCCAACTTTGAAAAAGCGGGGGTGAGTATTTAAAATCGGTGTTTCCCCCGCCCTACCGGGGGACTTGGCAGCCCTAGGTATAATAGACCTGCTTCTGTCATATGCGTTATCTCTGACAATAATTCGAGAAGCTGTACCAATGTAGAAATTGGAAATAAAGAACTGTGTTTCATCAACAAAGATCTGATCCTTGACTACTTTGAGCAGAATGAACATCCCAACCCGAAGGAAAAAAACCTGGATAAAGTCCCAGCAGGACTTGATTCAGGTGCCGTGTGACCATGGCCTCTGTGTGAACTGATCCTGGACATTTTCACTATAAGTTAACGTGGTGTAATGTAGTATGCTCTGTATAGCAACCAGCCTGCCATGTGCTCCCAGGTAATGGCGCCCGCCGCATGGCCAGAGCACATGGTCAGGCAGAGAGGGGAGCTTGAATCTGGAGGAACAATAGACATCCGGATTGAAAGCCTCCACCAATGTGGGACCTAGGTTCTCCCTGGGGAGCCAATGCGGTCAAAGGCTCCTCCAGGGAACCTATGACGAATGTGCGCGTATGTTAAGCCCCTATCAGGTCTTTTGGGTGTGGCCGGAGGTGTGGCTCTGGCCAGCATATAATGAGGGTCCTGGAGCCCTGGAAGCATGCTTGTTCTGACCATCTACTGGGCATGCTGAATCACTCAATAAAGGCTTCATGATTTCACCGTTCCTGATCTCCTGAGTCCAGTACTTCACCTTATATGCAAGAGAAAGGTATAGACACTAGTATAACCTGTGTTAAATTCCCTGTCGTCCCCCCAACCCACAGTCATAGACCTAATGGCAAATGTTTCAAGCTTTGTCTGTCCAACAGTTCTGTCTTTGCAACTACTGGTAGTTGGAATATGCCTAGTTGTACTTCTTAAATGATACATGGCAGTCAGACAATAAGATGAACTCCAGTGCCAACCGCACCTAAAAGAGTGCCTGTAAGAAATATAATTAAAAACCTCCTGCCAAAAGGGGAAGCAAAACGCTGTTCATCACAAACACAAAAGTTTGCTAGAAAAAAAGCCCAGCCTGTCCCTTGAATGCATTCTCCTGAGAACACTTGACAATTTACAGTCTTGCATCTCCTTTTGAGCACATTTGCCCTCAACATTCTAAACATGGAACTGTAATCATTTGTTTCCCTACATCTGGATTGCAAAAATGCTGGTTCAGGTTCTCTCTAAACACTGCTTTAAAGATGTGCAGAACTTTAAGCCAGCAGGTATTCAAAGCTGCCAATTATAATTATCCATTGTTTTACGGTGTTATGAAAACTCCTAGACCTTAAGAGCACCAGACTAACAACTGAAGAACAAACAACAACAAAACTCAACGGAAGTTACTTATCAGTAACATCTTGCAGAATGCTCCTCAGGGGTCGGAATGATTTTCTTTTCCCCTTATCCTGTCCTTATATATAATTGTATTTTCGGGTGGCAACGTTCTATGCCTGCCAAAATCAATTGGCTGCCTGATATGTCACTCAAGCTGTCCCTATCCACTGGCTGCATTGCCTGAGTTTCACCTCCAATATTCTAAACAGTTTGCTGTTCCTCTCCCCCCAATAGCCAGTCGGAACACAGAGGTCATTTGCATATGTGGCCTGATTGTCCTTTGTTTGCTGTTGCTGTTGGGTCACTGAATGTGCCCTGAGGTAAAATACATCTCCCAATCTTCCCTTAAACAGTCACTGGAGTTGCCAATCTCCCTGTGGGGCCTGGAGATCTCCCAGAAATCACCATGTTCCCCAGCCACAGCACATCCCTGCTGAGGTCCCTCCGCCCCACACACCCTTTCCTCCCCAGGCTCTGCCCCTCAGATCTATAGGTCTAGCCCTCCCCTTAGCATTGCCAGCCTCCAGGCAGCACCTGGAGATCTCCAGATCAGTTCTCCTGGAGAGAATGAGCAGTGGACTCTGTGGCATTATACCCTGCTGAGGTCCCTCCCCACCAATGCTCCCTCTAAGCTATGGAGTCTTGTGAACAAAAATTCTACTTTGTGAGTTACTGGCATTAAAGTTGTGAGCAAGCAATTTGTATACTGCATAAATTAGTTTGCTCTTGAGCCATCCTTCCTGAGCTAAGACAAAAAAAAAGTGTGAGTCGGAGGTTAACAAACTGTTAGCTAGTTCACACTAACTCAGCTTAGAGGGAACACTGCTCCCCACCCCTGTCCTCCCCAGGCTCTATTCCCCAAATCTACAGGTATTTCCCAACCCAGAGTTGGCAACCCTGTAACTGGCTATGGAGCCGCTTTCCAGACCCTTGGAATCCAGAAGACGTGGCATGGGAGGAGGTGCTTTTCTACCTTAGCTGCCACTGCATAGCCCCAAATCAACATAATTCAGGGGCGGAGGGAACCATACCTGTTACCATGTGGCTCTCCTCCCATACTGCCCGCTTGGGGCAGCAAAAGGACTTGAGACAGCCCAGCTTTATAGCTAAAAAGAAGGAAATAAACATGGCTCGCCTCCCTCTATTTTCCCCCTTCCCTCCACCACCCCACCAGCCACAGCTGGGACACTCACCTGGAGCTTCCTTCTAGAGCCTGTTGTATTTCTTCCCACAATGGGCCTTAGTTCTAGTATATAATATAAAGACAAGCATTAGGAACTGGTAATACTGCTGCACCCACACACAGCTTACTGAGAGGGGTTTTTAATTTTTAAAAAGGAGGCTTTTTTCTCTGCAGTTGTTCATCCATCAGTGTGTTCATAAAATAACCATGAATTTCAGCACTTCTCCAGAGATGGCTGAGCAGAATTCTGTGCTTTCTGTTTCCATCTGCATTTTGGCCTCTTCCACACATTTAGGCAGCAAATGTGGATTTAGCCAGGTGTGCATGCACGACAAGGAGCTGCAGTCATTCTCAGGTGCATAAGGATAATATATGACAGGGTACCCAACAGCTGCCTGCTGACACCTTTTCTGGGGCTTGTTGAGTGTTTTCAGGAGGTGAGTGGAACCAGGTGTGGCTTTCACCCAGCACAGCTTCTGACTGGCCACTGGAGTTCTGATAGACGGTGAAGATTTTTTTAAAGGTTGCTTCAGCAGCAGATGCTGCCACAGCGCAAGGATCCCCACAGAGTGAACAAAGGTAAGGTGCAGGGCTATTTTTGGGCAGGAACGCACAGGATTGGAGTTCCAGCTGGCTTCTGAGTTGGCCCTGCCTACCGCCTCCCCCTCTTCAGGTTCCCCAAGCACCTCACAAGCTGCGGGGCGCCTGGGGAAGCCAAGCTGATCCAGGGAGGGAAGGCAGTTTAAACTGCCTCCCCTCCTCGGGTTCCCTAGGCGCCCCGCAAGCCACAGGGCACCTGGGGAAGCTGATCCTGGGAGGGAGCTGTGCTGTCAGGGGTGTGGCCTAGTATGCTAATATATTTCTGCTGTTGGGTGTGGCCTGTTATGCTAATGAGTTCCTGCTGGGTTTTTTCTACCAAAAAAAGCCCTGGTAAGGTGTATGTGTGCAACAAAATATTTTTAAACAGTATGTTCCTTTTAAAAAGTGTCTTGTGTGAGAGTTCTGCTCAAAGTAGTCAAGGATCAGATCTTGGTTGGTTAACCACAGTTCTTTATTACCTATTCCTACATTAGTACAGCATCTCGGATTATTGTCAGAGATGAGACAAATAATACAAGCGGGTCTATTATACCATTCCAAGGAGTTTGAATTACCCATAGATAGCCAATCCCCTTAAGGGAAAATTGGCGGGCTAAAAGGTGTCTTGACCGTTTGGTTCTCACAGGAAAAAAGTGAGGTGTTAAGCAGTAAATTTCCTTTCCCAAACCAGACCCCTCAGATGTTGCGAGTTCACATAACAATCAATGGCTCCAAGGTTCTTTTGCATTTGATAAGAGATGAGAAGCATCCTCCCCTTGAAGTTACTGCCGGAGCAGCTGGAATGCGGAGGCAGAGATGTGAGGCCTCCTTGTTCTCGCCAATCATGGTTGTCACCCTCCCGACCAAGACAGGAATAATGCATTACGGTTACATAGGTTCAAATATACTTTAGATACATAGGATAGTTAAAGACATGCATGCAAGAATACATTGGCTGAATTGGCAGATTCTGACACCCTGCCCTCCTCATAATTCTCTTCACCTAGCTTTATCAGGGAACATTTTATGAAACAGTTTGGTTAGTTTAGGAGCATGAACATGTTCTGAGTGAATCCACTCGTTGTGTTCCAGGCCGAAATCTAGCCATCTAACTAAGTAATATAATCGGCCTCTTCGCATCTTGGAATCGAGGATTTCAGTTATCTCGAAGTGAGGGGCCCCCTCCTTCATCAGTGGAGGAGGAACTGGAGGAGCTGGATGCCAAGCATTCGGCCCAGGATCTTTCTTCAATAGGCTGAAATGAAACACAGGGTGCACAGAACTCAGTGATTTAGGCAGTTCTAGTTCAAAAGACACATCAGATATTTTGCGTAGCACTTTGTAGGGTCCAACATATTTCCATCCTAGCTTTCTGCTGGGCTGCAACCCATGGATATTTTTAGTAGAGAGATAGACAGAGTCCCCGGGTTGAAGTTCCCATCCTGGTGCTCGCCCTCGATCAGCATATTTTTTGTAATCCTCTTTGGCATGGTCCAATGCTTTGCCTATTAGTGGCCATGAGTCCTGGAGACTGGACCACCACCTTTTAAAATCCGATGGGGAAGCTTGGGGGACATCCTCAATAGTAGGCAATGGTTTCCCCTCGAAACCCCCCACTGCCATGAAAGGGGAGACTCCCGTGGAAGAGTGCACTGCATTGTTGTAACTATATTCTGCAAACGGCAGCAATTCCACCCAGTTGTCTTGGTGATAATTAGTGTAACATCTCAGAAATTGCTCCAAAATTTGATTAGTTCGTTCGGATTGGCCATCGGTCTCTGGGTGGTAACCCGAGCTCAGGGCGGGTTCTATGTCCATCATTTTCAGGAGCTCCCGCCAGAAGTTGGCAACGAACTGACTACCGCGGTCGGATACCACTCTCTTCGGAAAAGCGTGTAATTTAATCACGTGATTGAAAAAAGCTTTGGCCATCCCTTTAGCGGTGGGCAATTGCTTGAAAGGGGTGAAATGCGCTTGCTTCGAGAATGTGTCTACCACCACCCAAATAACTGTTTTTCCCTTAGAGGGGGGCAAATTGGTGATAAAGTCCATGGCTATAGCTTCCCAGGGTCTTGACGGGGTGGGTAGGGGGTGCAACAATCCCGGAACTTTCCCCCCCCCCGCTTTTTGCACATTAAACAGGTCTGGCAAGCCGAGACGAAGTCGGAGACGTCTCGGCGCATGCGCGGCCACCAGAATTGACGCTGGATCAAATTAAGAGTTTTTAGAAAACCAAAATGCCCGGCTAGCTTGGAAGAGTGGCAGATTAACAATATTTCTTTGCGTTTGGCCTTCGGCACCACTAGTTTGTCTCCATGCAGCCAACATTGATCCTCTCTCTTAGAACATTCCTCCAAAGCTTCCAATTCCTCTATCTCCTCAGGAGCATAATCCCCCCCCCCAATCACATTTCGATTGTGACATCACATTACGAGATGCCTATTTCAGGGTGCGCATCAGGGAAGGGGATGAATCCAAGACTGCCTTTAATACCCCCTTGGGGCAGTTTGAATATCTAGTGATGCCGTTCGGCTTAAGTGGCGCGCCCGGGGTCTTTATGAGTTTAATCAACGAAGTGTTGCACAAGCACCTATTTAAGGGCGTGTTATGTTACATAGATGATATCTTGATCTATTCTACTGATAAGAAGGCACATGTGAATTTAGTCAGGGAAGTCCTCGCTACCTTACTAAAAAACCAGCTATATGTGAAACTGTCTAAGTGTGAGTTCCACCGTGAGTCCGTGGACTTCCTGGGCTACCGCATCTCTCAGAAGGGTTTGGAAATGGACCCGGGGAAGGTGGAGGCTGTGGTGCAATGGGAGGCTCCGCGAACGAGAAAGCAATTGCAGAGCCTCTTAGGATTTTGTAATTTTTACCGAACCTTCATCAAGGACTTTGCTAAAGTCACTCTCCCCTTAACGGACTTGTTAAAAACGAAGGGGAGAGGGCCCGAGGCCGGGAAGCCAGGAGAAAAGTTAGCTTGGAACGAGGAGTGTCAGAGGGCGTTTGAGACTTTAAAGACTCTTTTTACTTCAGAGCCCATTCTAGCGCACCCTGACGAAACCAAGGAATTTATAATCCATGTAGACGCGTCTGATGTAGCCATGGGGGGGGCCATATTACAAAGTGGCCCGGAAGGGAAATTGCACCCGCTGGCTTATATTTCGAAAAAGTTTAATGAAACGGAAAGGAATTGGTCGGTTTGGGACAAGGAAGCCGCAGCCATTAGGTTAGCGCTCACTACGTGGCGGCATTGGTTGGAAGGTGCGCAGACTCCGTTCGAAATATGGACTGATCATAAGAATCTGGAGGCGCTGCGCACTCAGCGGTCCCTCAACGCCAAGCAGCTGCGATGGGCCGATTTCTTTTCTAAGTTTAACTTTGTGCTTAAACATTTTCCTGGGAAAGCTAACTCCTTGGCAGACGCGTTGTCCAGGTTGCCCCAACATGAAAGTGTCAAGGAAGAGGTGTTTGACTCCATGTTCTCCCCCCAACAGTTAGGAGGGGCAGTGGTCACCCGGAGCCAAGCCAAAAAGGCCCAGTTGGACATTGGGAAATGTGATTGGGGGGGGGATTATGCTCCTGAGGAGATAGAGGAATTGGAAGCTTTGGAGGAATGTTCTAAGAGAGAGGATCAATGTTGGCTGCATGGAGACAAACTAGTGGTGCCGAAGGCCGGTGACCACGAGCCAGGGGGCTCACTACATCCTGCGCCTGATTCCTCACCAGAGCGTGACCCCCAAGTACGCCTGGAGCAAATTCGGTCGTCGGACCGTGGATTCGTGGGTACACGATCGGAAAGGGGTGCGGGTTTCGCTGACCGGAGACCAGCTCGATCGAGGGAGACCGAGCTACCTCGGGGACGACCGCGAGCCGATCTACCGTGGAGGGCCCCGTCGCCCGCCTTTCGAAGGAGAGGGGACTGGTCCGTATGGGCCCGATCCGTATGGAGAAGAGCAGATAGCCCCCTTGGAGCAGATGATGGGAGAGTTGCGGCTTCAACTCACCGCCGAGCTCCGCGAGTTGGCCCTCGATCTCCAGCACCAATTTCGAGACGCTATGAGGGCAGTGCAAGGAGCTCTCCCCGGTCAAGGGGTAGGAGCCCCACAACAACCAGCGGCGCCCGGAGGGGTTCCGGTTCAGCCACAGGCGCCCGCTCTGCCGGCACAACCAGTCCAGCCGGTCGTTCCGGTTCCGGCGCCAGGGCCCGTTCCAGTACCTGCCCCGGCCCCGGCCGCTCCGGTCGCCCGCCCAGCCCCCTCCGACCCTTTGACGACCACTTTCGATGGGGACCCGGAGAAGCTACGTTTCTTCATGCTGGAGATAGAGAGATTCCTGGACAGCTGGGGCCACCTCTATCCCACCGAGAGAGAACGGATTGGCTACATCGGGTCCAAGCTGAAAGACACTGCCAGCGACTGGTATGTGAGCCTGCACGACACCCCAGGACCTGAGTTGCGTTCCCTGAACAACTTCATGTGGGCCCTCCGTCATCAGTTCGAGGACCCTCTGGGCGAGGAAAAGGCCCGTAATCAGCTAAGAAAGCTGTTCCAGGGGAGATCGTCGGTGAGGGACTACACTGACAAGTTCAGGCGCATCGCGGCTAAGATCCACGGATGGCCGGAGGAGCTATTCATGGAGAAGTATTGGGAGGGCCTGAATCCGGAGATCTACGAAACCGTGCTGTTGGGGGGCCGCCCGGGCACTTTGGCCACCTGGATGAGAGCTGCCATCGACATGGAGGAGCGGGTCGCCCTGATCAAGATGTAAGCGTTGACAATCTGTGAGAGTTCTGCTCAAAGTAGTCAAGGATCAGATCTTGGTTGGTTAACCACAGTTCTTTATTACCTATTCCTACATTAGTACAGCATCTCGGATTATTGTCAGAGATGAGACAAATAATACAAGCGGGTCTATTATACCATTCCAAGGAGTTTGAATTACCCATAGATAGCCAATCCCCTTAAGGGAAAATTGGCGGGCTAAAAGGTGTCTTGACCGTTTGGTTCTCACAGGAAAAAAGTGAGGTGTTAAGCAGTAAATTTCCTTTCCCAAACCAGACCCCTCAGATGTTGCGAGTTCACATAACAATCAATGGCTCCAAGGTTCTTTTGCATTTGATAAGAGATGAGAAGCATCCTCCCCTTGAAGTTACTGCCGGAGCAGCTGGAATGCGGAGGCAGAGATGTGAGGCCTCCTTGTTCTCGCCAATCATGGTTGTCACCCTCCCGACCAAGACAGGAATAATGCATTACGGTTACATAGGTTCAAATATACTTTAGATACATAGGATAGTTAAAGACATGCATGCAAGAATACATTGGCTGAATTGGCAGATTCTGACACTTGTTAAACAGAACTTCTGCCTGAAATGCTGGAAAGCTGCTATGAGAATATTACTCCCTGACTTTTTGTGGTGGGCTCCACCTCCTGCAGCAGTCATATTGTAGCTGCACCCACCACCCTGGGTCAGAATTGTAAAGGATTCCACAGGCTCAAAAAAGATTGAGGGCCCCTGATATATTTTATCTATGTTTGTAACATTTCAGGGATCCAGCCTGCTTCCAAAGGAAGTAGCACCTCAGCATGAGGCACCAACACCAAGGAAACTCCCCAGGTCAACCTTCAGGCCCATCACATTTTACCTCTGAGTCCCCAGGCACAGCCAGATTCTGCCCACTGATCCATCCGATGCCATTCCCTTCTATATGCCCTGCTAGGCTCTATTTCTTGCTCTGCCAGACAGTATCCATTAGGGATGAGCATGAACTGGCTCACAAATACAAGTTCATGATGAACTTTGGCTGATTTGTGGTTCGCAAACCGAAGTTCATGAACTGAAGTGCTGCCGTGAACCTCCACAAATTTTAAGGCAGGTTGTGGCAGTTCATGAAGAGCAGAAAGCAGGAGTTTAAGTGGCTTGGAGCCATTTAAACCTCTGCTTTCTTCTCCCCATGAAAATCAGTGGGGAGCAGACAGCAGGGGTCACAAACCTCTATGAACCAGTTTGGTTTGTGACCCAAACTCCTGGTTCGTATCAGTTCATGGTTCGGTTTGTGGTTCAGCTGTGGACCACAAACTGAAACAAACTGCAAAAAATGTGGTTTGTGTCCATCCCTCATATCCCTTACTTCCAGATTCTTCCCCCTCTGGATCAGAACCTCAGAAGAACCGGCAACTCTATTTGGGATGCTTGACAATGGTAGCCGACAAAGGAAAAAACCCGTCTTATTCTTGAAAAGACACAATTTTGGCAAGGAGATTCAAAAATGAAAGATTCGTGCTATCTGATGCAATACTGAGGATATATATTAAAATAGAATGCACTATTTTTAGAACTCATTCAGGGCTTTTCAATTTCTTCCCTTCATCTCACCACTTGCAGACAGGAGCACATGTAAAAGGAGAGAGCTTGTCTATTTTTAGTTTCTCTGGGTTCGAACAGCAAGCAAAAGACACCCTGTCACCATGGTTCCTTGTCAGTGTCTTAAGACTAAAAATGGTTTGGGGCAGTCGTCTTTGAACATGCCCCGTGCAAAGAGAACACAACTCAAACTGTGGCACAGATGTCCTTCACATTCTTAGGTTTGGTATAAAACCATAGCTATGAAAGTCTTACTGAAAATGATCAGAAGTCTGCATACAGTCAATAGCAATGAATTGATCATCTAAGCGCTCACAGCTTTTCTCTTATGAGCATGGTCTGAATAGACATAGCATAACTTCTACACCCATTTCATACTGTTGTGAGCAGATGGAGGTGCACCCCAGCCCCCAAAGTAAGGGGGGGCTGTGGCTTTCTGTAAGAGCCTCTGCTTGGAATGCAGCAGGTCCCAGGGTTCAATCCCCGGCATTTCCAGTTATAGTCCAGGCAGGAAGTGATGTGAAAGACCTCTACCTGAGACCTCGGAGAGCTGCTGCCAGTCTGAATAGACAACATTGGCCTTGATGGACCAAAGGTCTGATTCAGCGGAAGGCAGCTTCATGTGTGACCAGTCCTAGGATGTACCTGACGAAGGGAACTTTGGCTCTTGAAAGCTCATAACCCTGAAAATCTTGTAGGCCTCTAAAATGCTAGCTACTGGACTCAAATCTTGATGTTCTACTGCAGACCAACATGACTGCCCTCTGAAATAGTCCCAGGGTGGCTACTCTCTGGAGTATTTTCTAATCGCCCCAGTGTGGGCTGAGGATTTATGATACCTTTATATTGTCCCCGCCTCTTTTTTTTTTTAATAATAACTGTGCAAACAGGATATGTTGGTAGCAAGCAGAACCTTTAAATCATGCAGCACAACAACTAATCCTGCTTCAAGCTGTTAGGCTGATTTTACATCTGACTTTCCCGCTGGAATCATTCTAGCTCCAAAAAAACCTGCCCATACCTCTGTGCGGTGTGAAACCGTGCTGCCACTGAAATGTCCATATCTACTAATTGCCCTCCTGTGGTCAAGCTAGTATTCAACCGGCTTGATTCTGCTTTAAACAATTGCTGTTGATTAGTGCACTTAGACCCCCTGGAGTGAAATTTCACACCACTGTGAAATCAGCACAGGAAAAGACAGCAGTCAAACTACTTTAGAGGGGAGGTGTAAAATCAGCCTTAGAGAAACAACACAGATGCCTCCCCCTCCTACCCCATGCTGCTTCCAGTGTTAGAAAGCTGAAAAACCTTGACTCTCTCTGGCCAGGCAGACACATGCCAACGATCCCCTTTCCTCTGATGCCAGCAGCTTTCGGAATGGCTTGGCTTGGAAGGCTTGTCAGTTTGCAGCCTGCTCAGTCCTCATGGAGATCATTTTGTCCTCCTTGAAGTGTGCGTTGAACTTATTTGTTGAGCAACACCTCGTGCACAATTACACTCTGTTGAAAGCAAATGCATAAAAGAGACAAAATTGCAGTCCAATTAACCTACCAGAACTATAATAATCCATGTGACTCACTGATGTAAATTCTTGTTCAGTGCATTGAAAACCTCTTGACATTAATTGCTCGTTCTGCAGGAATACAGGCTTTCATTACTGATTATGGTTTTTTTTTAAAAAAAAAAAAAAAAAAGAGGGGGGGAGGAGAAAATAACCTTGGAACAGATTCTGAGATTCATTAAAAGTTGAGAACAATTTAGATAAAAAGAAAATGATGAAATAAGCCTAAACTTATTTTCAAACTTTGTTTTATTTTGCTTTATTAAGTTACGTGTCTTCTGTTGCTCCCAGTAAAGCACCACATTCAAGAAGTTTGACTTGAGTGGCTTTCCTTCTCACTTTGAAAACAGTTGTGTAGGTGAAGATATTATGTTCAAACAGCAGATGCGTTATGATGCTGTAATGCCAGTCATCAGGTTTCATTAGAGTCTCTCCATGCTCAAAGAAACAGGGCTCGTTGTGGGCCCCTTTGAAACCGGACATGATGGGTAAGCTGGAATTCCAACCTGAAGTGTGGACTGCAGTCATAGAAGCACTCGATGATGGGAAGTGCTGTCAAACTGCAGCCAACTTATGGTGAGCTTGCTGGGTTTTCAAGGCAAGAGTCAAACAGAGGGGGTTTTCCATTGCTCGCTTCTGCATAGCAACCCTGGACCTCCTGGGTGGTCTCCCATCCAAGAACTACCAGAGCTGACCCACCTTAGCTTCTGAGATCTGATCAGATTGGACCAGCCTGGGCCATTCAAGTCAGGGCCTAGAAGAACTGACTAAGGAGTAAAACAAACTGGCTTCAGTGGGATTTACTTATGAGTATACACAGGGGTCATTTCGTAGAAAAAGAGGTGAAAGAGCTCATTAGCATAACTCATTAGCATAACTCATTCGCATATGCCACACCCCCTAACATACCAGAAGTGTGTCAGAAGGCGACACCCACCCCTCAGGCTCCACTCCACAGGTTAGTGAAACTGACCTGCTCTTCCTCCATTCCCTTCCCCATCCAATACTTTGTGCAATAAAAATAAGCATAAAGAACACACCCTCATTCTCTTCCTGCTCCCTTGAAACCACCAGGTTTCAAGCAGACTTGAGATACCCAGGACACGTGCACCACCCATCCCTTTCCCTTCCCCTCCCCACAACAAGACACCCTGTGAGGTAGGTGGGGCTGAGAGAGGTCTTTTGAGAACTGCTCATGAGAGAACAGCTCTGAGACACCTTGTGACTGGCCCAAGGTCACACCAGCAGCTGCATGTGGAGGAGTGGAGAATCAAACCCTGTTCTCCCAGATTAGAGTCCAACTCCTGACCACTACACCAAACTGATGGGGTGGAAGCTGCTGAAGGGTTGGTGAAATTTCTCCAGTACTTATGTGCCATGTGCCCAGATAAAAAATGGTATATTTAGAAAATTTATATGCCACCTTGAGCAAGTCTCTGGAAAAGCAGCACACAGTCATAAAAGGAACAATGATAAAATTATCAATATTAAAACAAAACATTAAAAACAATAAAGACCCTAGCAGGGCTTTCCCCGGGGCGCTGCGCCTCTGCACTGCTCGGGGAAGCCGAGGAGGGGGTGGGGTTTGGTCATGTGCCCGCCCCCTGGGCTCCTCACTCCCGGAGCTGCGCTCCTGTGCGCTCCCGCTCCAACGGACCCCTGAGTACACATGTTTAGGATTGAAATGGTAGAATTGTATCCTGAATGTACCTACCGACTGTCTTCATTACTTATATTGTATGGCAGTGGCTGGAATCCAAAGAATTGAGTGACAGAGCGAATGATCAATTCAATTTTCTGTAGACCTTCTTTCCATTGTTCAAGAAAGCGTAGACAATCAACAGGTATCAAATATTCAAAGTAAACTGTTACTGCATTAAAATAACAAAGGAAAAAAGGAAAAGAAAACAGAAGCAAACCACAGTTTCAAGTTCTCACCTATGGCATTCTTGCCCTCTTCCCTCCCTCACACGCAGGACTTTCCCCTTCTGTCTTCTTTCTTGCTGAGAAGTCCCTATTGTGAGACTGTTCCAATAGATATAGCCCACAACAGGTCTCCTTAAACAGATAGTCCTTTAGTTGAAGAAAAGATCATGTTGGTCAGACACTTCTTCTGTTAGTAATGCTTAAGCTTTGAATTGCAATCATAATTGCAATCATTGCAATCATAATTATACTGGATATGAAATATGGCCCAACTACCCTCTACCAATCAATACAGAGAATTCTTGGCACCCAAATATACCCAGTGTTCCCAAGGAAAGTGCGGCAATGAGTTCTCAAGGAAAAATACTGTTGAACATTTTGGGAGAACAGTTCCCAGAGAATTTAAGAAAATAAAATACATAACACCTGTGGTTCTTGTAACACATAACAGAAGGCCCTTTCTTTCAAGGTCGTTAGCTGAGTAGACCTGAGATAAAAGTGAATGAGTAATGAGCATGCGTGGAGTAAAGCAAAGCAAGCGAGGCGTGCATTCCAAAGGGGGCCAGTTCCTGATGCTATCTCCTGGTTGGGACCTATGGGCATGAAATAAAACATTCAGACCAAAACAAGCGAGGTAAACAGAACGGCTTAGTCAGATGTAACAGTGGAATATTGACGCAGTCACTCCAGTCTATGGCAGTTCACTGACACCTATATCTATTTTTTTCTTAACCTATGGCTGTCCCACCCAGTCGCTTGGATGAATGGATGGATGGATGGGCGGACAGACAGACAGCCCAGGGAACTGAGGGAAGAGACACAATTACCTTCTTATATTCAACTTCTTAAATGGTACATGAGAGGCTTTTGAAAGTTCAAAATAAACAAAATGTTTTATTTGACTTAGGCTGCGATCACCAGGGCTATTTTGGGGCAGGAAGGCACAGGAACGGAGTTCCGGCTGGCTCCTGAGTTGGCCACACCCAGCAGGAACTCATTAGCATAATAGGCCACACCCAACAGCAGAAACTCATTAGAACTGGCTACATTAGGGGTATGTGGCCAAACATGCAAATTAATTCCTGCTACAAAAAAAGTCCTGGGTTTTGACAACAAACAAGGTGAACAGAATAAGAAGCAAAAGGTGAGTGTGGCTGGATGACCATTATTCTGGTAACATGGGGTGTGGCCTAATATGCTAATAAGCTGTGCTGTCAGTGGTGTGGCCTAATATGCTAATGAGTTTCTGCTGTTGGTGTGGCCTATTATGCTAATGAGTTCCTGCTGGGCTTTTCCTACAAAAACAGCCCTGGCGATCACACACACAATTCGACCTGACATAGGTGTGAATGCCAGGCAGATTAAAGGAGCATGGTCAGATACCAACCCGCAGCCGTTGGCAACCCATTTTGCTCCGCCACACCCACGGAGTAAAAAAACACCTCAGAAAGTCCAGTAGCAAATGGGTTGCTACGGGCCACAGACGGACTTTCCTGCATCTGATTGTGCCAGCATGCTCCCATGGCGTTGGGATAGTCCGATCGGCCTGTCCTGACTCTGTGCCACTGTCCCCCCCATCGCACTATGAGCATCAGCGCACACAGCCACCTTCCATAGGGAGAGGTGCGAATCACTGAGTCCTCATCGAGTCCTCAGGTAACAAATGGCTAAAATGGTTAAAAAACTCCTGACTCACTGGCAGTTGTGTCTGCTCACGCAGTGGCAGGCTGCACCCTGCATCTACAAAAATTTGTGTGATCGCACAACAGCAAGTCATCTTCTGATGGAGGAAATACCCGCACTCCCCCCACCCGCTTTATCTGGGGCGTGTGACCGCAACCATAGAGGAGAAAAGGTCAGGTCAGGTGGAATTAGGGGTAAGATGTGTGGGTGTGTAAAGTGCCATCAAGTCGCAGCCAACTTTTGGCAACCCCAGAGGGTTTTCAAGGCAAGAGACCTTCAGAGGTGGTCGGCCATTGCCTGCCTCCTCACAGATGCCCTAGATTTCCTTGGTGGTCTCCCATCCAAGTACTAACCTGGACAGATCCTGCTTAGCAGCCAAGATTTGATAAAATCAGGCTAGCCCGGGCTGTCCAGATCAGGACAGTAAGTTATCGTTGGTGGAGGTATGAAGTGCTGTCAAGTCACAACAGACTTAATGGTGAGCCCACCAGATTTTCAAAGAAAGAAATGTTCAGAGATGCTTCACCATGACCTGCCTCCACATAGGGACCCTGGTCTTCTTGGTTGTCTCCCATCCAAATACTAACCATGGCTGACCCTGCTTAGGTTCTGAGCTCTGACACAATTGGGCTATCCTGGACCATCCACAGTTTCTTTGTGCAGCTGCCACAGCTTGCCTTCAGCTTCATAGTAAAGATCCTTGTGCTGTAGTTACAGCTGCTGCCAAAGCAACGTTTTTAAAAATTTTGCACACCCAGTCTCACCATTGACAATATTACCCAACATTCTCCTGCCCTTACCCAAGTGTGTGTGTGGGGGTGTCCTTGCCCAGTTAGCTGTGTGTGTGTGTGTGTGTGTGTGTGTGTGTGTGTGTGTGTGTGTGTGTGTGTAATGTGCCAACTTATGGCAAACCCAGCTTTCCAGGCAAGTGAGAAGCAGAGGTGGTTGGCCATTGCCTTCATCTGCAGAGCCTTCCTTGGTGGTCTCCCTTCCAAGTACTGACCCTGCTTCACTTCCAAGACCTCATGAGATCGAGCTATACTAAGCCACCTTCCCTCCTCCAGGTAGGTACAAATCATCATTGCTTACTGAAGGAGGAAATGCTGCTCACCATCTAGAATTGTAGCGCTAGCTCTAGAAAAGACAGCTAGCTATCAGAGAGCCAGTTTGGGGTAGTGTTTAGGAGCACGGACTCTAATCTGGGACAACTGTGTTTGATCCCCCACACCTCCACTTGCAGCTGTTGATGTGACCTTGGGTCAATTACAAGTTCTCTCAAAGCTGTTCTCTCACTTCTCAAGAGAGCTCTCTCAGACCCACCTACCTCACAGGGTGTCTGTTGTAGGGAGGGGAAGGGGAAGGAGACTGTATGCCGCTCTGAGACTCCTTCGGGTAGTGAAGGGTGGGGTATAAATCCTATCTGTTCTGTTCTTCTTCTCATTAGCAAGCAATCAAATAAAATCAAACAAAAATTGGCCCTCCATTTCCATGCCACAAGACGCTGACATTTCTTCTGCAGTGCATTCTGACAGGAAAGGCATAGATGAACTCCACCAGTAGAAATCTTTTATATCTTTAAAACCTCCTCCCCCCACTTTGCATTCCATTATAAAAGGAAACTCATATTAAAATCTATTTCAGCTCTCCAATCTCATTTATGTAAAATTCACCAGCAATAAAAGTTCTTCCTACGAGGCGATCTCAATGTTTCTCTTTTACTGTCCTGCATCAATTGTGCAAACCTCATTCTATAAGGCACAGCTAGAGACTTCATTTTCTCTCTCTGATGTTCCCCATTTTTCATACATTTCTTTATATCCCATATTTACAGATTTCTTTCTGACTTAACAAATAAAATGTGAAAAAGGAATATCTCTATACATCTCCCAAACTAACAATGATTGCTTTTAGTTATATCCTGTAAAATTTGTGCATTAGCAGTAAACAAACAAAAGCCTTCTGCTGTTCCGTAGTAAGATGTATTGTTGGGGGGGGGGGGGTTGCAAGGAGATCCAGAAAGCAATGTTTTCCCAGCAAAATGGGAATTTTGGTCTTGTTCTCTAGACCTTTTCTGGTGACCAAACGTCAGAGACCCCACTACTCACTGGCACTTAAAGTTGCTAGGTCCCCACTGGCCATCAGCGGTGGGGCTGGGAAGGCAGGGTTGCCAGATCCACACTGGGAAACTCCTGGAGACATGGGGGTGGAGCCTGGGGAGGAGAGGGACCTCAGTGGGGTACAGTGCCATAGAGTCCAAAGCATCCATAGTCTGGGGATGAGACACATTTCTACTGACAACACCATTCCCAGTGCCTGCCAAGTGTTTTTAGAAAGTGGGCGGTGTCAGGTTCCCTGTCATGTATTGTATGCGTTCCTCCCGCCTGGAGTATGGCAACCCGGGAGTCTCCACGTCAGAGCGTTCCTTCCTCCCCTGCCTCCCCTTTCCCTTGCGCTTGTGGTTCATGTAATCTGACCCTTTGAAGCCTAGCCTTGAATTGTTATTGTAACGAAGAAGCTCCAGGTGGTTCACTGTGTGGGAATAGCTTTGCCTGTCTCGTGGGAGGGGGTGCTTGCTTGCCAAGTGTAATCTCTGCTTCTCCAGCGCACTTTTGGTGGGAAGACAAACGGTTAGAGTTGTGCGCCTTCTGGGGGGACTTTTCTGATTGGTGTCTAGTACACACTTTGCTGTTTGAAATCTGTATAATTGAACCTTGCCCATTATCCAAGCCAACACTAACACTGAACATGTTTTATTGACAAGACCTTTAAGAATAAATGGACTTTTGATTTCATCACAAGGCCTGGCTTATTGGATCTATTCAATACCTCACAGGCGGGGCCAGATGGGGTCTTGCCCAGCAGAGTTTTTGATTGACCACCTGGAGGTGTGCTTGGCTGTGCAGATTTTTTAAAACATCTAAATGTTTACCAAACTTCAAAGCAATAGGGGGGCAGAGCTTGGAGAGCATACAGAGGATCATCTAGGGGAGGTCCCCTGCAACTTTGTTGTCTCTAGCTTGCACAGGACCTGTTTTATACACTCCTGAACCTCTGCCTGTCAAAATGACTGCCTGTCAATGATAGATTCAGAAGGTTCAGGAGTGTATAGAATGGATTCTGTGCAAGCTAAAGGCACCAAACTCGCAGGGGATCTCCACCTGACTCCTCTCTACCTTCCCACCATGTTTGGTGAGGATTGGATTTACGAGGTCTGAGTTACAGCCCTCCAAAGAAGGTGCTCCCCCAAAAGTGCTTTCTTGGGAAATGACCGCTGGGGGCAGGTAGAGTAGAGTTAGCCGGAGATCCCCTGCGAGTCCAGTGTCTCTAGCATGCCAGGGAGGCGTTCTGGTGGTCTAGGAACCTCACAAACCAAACTGGTTCATTTGCCCCTTAAAAGTTCTCGACGGTTCATGGTTTGTAAACTAGGCATGCCACGAGCCATTAACTGAACTGCGTTTGTGCTCATCCCTACTTTGAAGGCTAGAGTCTTTGGTGACGGCAATGAAAATAAGGCAAGGAGGCAGCATAACACAGAGGGCACTACTGGGAGGTTCCTTCACAGAGGTTACACACAAAGGGGGTCACGCATGGAAAAAGAGAAAAAAAACATTATGCTTAGACCCCGCCTCCATTCCTGAAGGCTACGCATCACCTTGAACTTAAATACTCACCTGATACCTGCAGTGCCCTAATCAAAGTTCGCCTGATGTTCTGTTGGTCTATCTACCACAGTGCCCTGGCCTGGAACGCCCAGGCAACCCTGATCTTGGAAGCTCTTGGAAGTGGAGCAGGGTCAGCCCTGGTTAGGACTTGGATGGAAAAAGACTAACAATGCCCAGGGTTGCTATGCAGAGGCAGGCAATGGCAAACCACCTCGGAATGTCTCTTGCCTTGAAAACCCCACGAGGGGTTGCCTTAAGTTGTCTGCAACTTGACAGCACTTTCTACTCCCACCATCTGTCTTGGTGGAGGTTCGGCAAATGCCTTTCTCTTCGAAGCCCCCCAAACCCAGAGGCAGTATCCTTTTAAGAAGCCCAAGACGGATATGTTCATTAACAAGAAATTTGACTGAAGGTATGCCATGACTATATTAAATGCTGCTGCCTGAAGTTTTTAGTTACAACTTCAGAGGAAAAATAGCAGTATCAAAATAAACAGTACCAACAAATATCTCTCCAAGCTACTACGTTGCCTGAAGACTAAAGGAAATCTATAATTCCAAGTTAAATATCAGTACAAATGCCCAGGCTGGTCACCAAACTGTAATTAAAGTGATCACACTATATATTTATCTTACAACTCTTTTGCGTTCCTCTCATGCATACTCAGTATGTACAATTCAGTGTGCAGTTTACAGCTCTACATTGGCAGAAACTTTTTAAATATTTAATCAACAATTTCACTTAGTCGCTGATATTTATCTGTCCATTGTAAGGAAGGCTGGCCACTGGTTCAACTGCCCATGGTGCATCATGACTCATCAATAGGCCTGAGCAGGGCTCTTCTTGTAGAAAAAGCCCAGCAGGAACTCGTTAGCATATTAGGCCACACCCCTGACAGCACAGCTCATTAACATATTAGGCCACACCCAATGCTCCCAAAACTGTGGTCATCCAGCCACATCCACCTTTTGCTTCTTATTCTGTTTATCTTGTTGTCAAAACAGTTTTGACAAAACCAATAAAAACATTATTTTCTGTCCCATCTATACAAAACCTTGCCTGAACCATTATCTTATGTCCAACAATTATTCCCACACTGGATTGGAATCAAATCCTAAGGGTTAGGTTCCCATGGAAATCAGGTTGCCTTCCTGCAGAACTAGTATGCTGAATATGATTTTTTAGGGTTGCCAACCTACAGGTGGGGTCTGGAGATCTGTAATTACAACTGAGCTCCAAACTACAGCGATCAGGTCAATGGCTGCTTTGGAAAGTAGAGTCCATGGCATTATGCCTTGCTTAGGTCCCTCCTTCTCCTAAACCGCACCCTCCACTCCCAAATCTCCAGGGATTTCCTCAACCTGGAGTTGGCAACCCTAGTTCACTGGCAGAACAATGCTAGGAGCCAGTTTGGTGTAGTGGTTAAGTGCGTGGACTCTAATCTGGGAGAACCGGGTTTGATTCCCCACTCCCCCCTTGCACCTGCTGGATGACCTTGGGCAAGCCATAGCTCTGTACCAGCTGTTGTCTCAGAGCTCTCTCAGCCCCACCTACCTCACAGGGTGTCTGTTGTGGGGAGGGGAAGGGAAAGGAGTTTGAAAGATGCTCTGAGACTCCCTTGGGTAGTGAAGGGCGGGGTATAAATCCAATCTCTTCTTCTTCTAGGTTTGTGGATGCACTGGATGGGAGTAGTTTGTGGACTATTTTATTCAAGGTACAAAATTTTATTCAAGGTATAAGATTTCTTGTGCCACCCACACTTCTTCAGATGGAAGACATGTGCATGCACACAAAAGCTTATACTTTGGATGAAACTTTGGACTCCAGCTTTGTTCTGCTGCTTCAGACCAACACGGCTACCCACCTGAATTATTACACTATAATAGTTTTTACAAGCAATTATGTACCAGGGAGTGGTTACCATGCAGAGTCTGTCCCACAGGTAAAATTATCCTGTGAACAGGTGTTCTTTACCACATAAAAGTATCACTACCATCACAAGATCACCAATCGTTGGAACTCCTCAGAAGCGGAAATCTCTCTTATTAGGACATTTAAGAACATCAACTTTACTGGCCCATTAAAGGCAGATGTCAATCCAGTGGCAGGAGAAGAGGGACAATCATCTTCTTCAGAAACTCTGCCCACTTTTTTACATTTCACAAAACAGGCAATCACCAAAGTGCAGCTGACCATGCTCATTTTTAGTTACAACTCTGTTTCTCTGCAGATGTCCCCCAAAGTGCCCCATGCAACAGTCAAGTGTTCTGCCAACACACACAACAATGAAGCTAATGTTTCAGATTTTTCTCTTACATGGCAGTAAGCACCAAACCACTTTAATACAGACTTTAGACACACATATATTTGCAAGCCATTCCCAACAAGACACAACAATGAACTCAAGCTTCAAACTTACTTTTCTTAAGCAGAAGATGCCATGAGAAAACTAAAGAGATTCTCAAAAATTAAAGATATTGTCAAAACCAGCATTTCCTGGGCTCTCTGCTTTTTTACATCCCCCCCTTTCAATAATTTTTTAAATAAAAACAGAAAGAACAGAAGGAAGGAAGGAAGGAAGGGGTAGGTGGGGGGGAGAGAGAGAGAAAGGAAGGAAGGAAGGAAGAAGGAAGGAAGGTAGACAGAGGAAGGAAGGAAGGAAGGAAGGAAGGAAGAGGTAGGTGGGGGGAGAGAGAGAGAGAGGAAGGAAGGAAAAGGAAGAAGGAAGGAAGGTAGACAGAGGAAGGAAGGAAGGGAGGGAGGGAGGGAGAAAGGAAGAAAGGAAGAAAGAGGTAGGTGGGGGGAGAGAGACAAAGGAAGGAAGGAAGGAAAAGGAAGGAAGGAAGAAGAAAGGAAGGTAGACAGACAGAGAAAGGAAGGAAGGTAGGTAGGTGGGGGGAGAGAGAAAGGAAGGAAAACGAAGGAAGAAGAAAGGAAGGTAGACAGACAGGGAAAGGAAGGTAGGTAGGTAGGTAGGTGGAGGAGAGAGAGAGAGAAAGGAAGGGGGAGGGAGAGGGAGAGAGAGAAAGAGAAAGGAATAAAAGAAAGGTGGGGCCAGAGAGAGAAAGACAGAAAGAAAGACAGAAAGAAAGGTGGGGGGGGCAGAGAGAGAGAGGGAAAAGAGAATGGAAAGGCACTTACTGGAGCAGGGAAAGCCACGCGACATCCGCAGGCCAAATGCAGAAAGCCTAGCCCCTGTGCTTAATCTCTGGTTGGGGCTTACTCCTGCTGGCTTTTTCTCTTAAAGGGAAAGCACCCGGTGGAGATTTTTCCTGCCGGCTCTCTGCAGGAACTTTCCCTTTAAGTGTAAAAAGCTCAGGCCAGGCAGGGAGGGGGCAGGGAAGGCTCGGATGCCAGCCAGAACGGCGTTCCTGTGCGTTCCTGTTGAAATCGAGCCCTGGGCCTGATCACGTGATCACTCATGTGAAACACGAGTCGAGTTGGCCTTTAATGTGTGACTAGCACTCATATTCAAAATAGTGTGTGTGGGAGGAGGGAAGTGCATGTGCAGTGGCAGGAAAAGCTTCAATATTCCTTCCATTTCATCCAGCTCAGGCTACTTTTATGTTTAATTTAATGTAAAAGGCTCGGGGTGGAGTCACTGGCAAGTTGGGGGGGGTGTTGTGTTTCCTACTGAATATGAAGATCCACAGTGAGGAATTGCCCAGAATATTAAAAGGTGCAGGCAAAAATACATTTGCCCATATGTGGCTGACCTAGCTGAGCTCTGAGAAACAGCAGGAAACAAAGCTGCTAGAGGGGTGAGTGTTTTTTTTTTTTTGCTTTCAGCTGAGGAGATTTAACTGAGAATGCTCTGTGGGAGGACTGTGTCTGGGAGTGTGTGGGTAGTTTTAAGTTGTTGCAGAGTCCTGGCTGCTTGAGAAAGGGTGATTGTTTGACTGTAATTTGATTGCCTGGGTGTAATTTAAATAGTTGCTGTTCCCACCCTCTGCTGGGTGAAGCTTCCATTTAAGGCTGCACCTCACCAGAGGCATGAGCTGAAGGGCTCTTGGCCGGTGGCTCTTAGCTTAGGGACTCTTAGACTAGGGACTCTGTAAAAAGCCCAGGATTTTGTCCCCCTTTAATTTAATTTCTACACTAATTAAGAACATAAGTGAAGCCATGTTGGATCAGGCCAATGACACATCCAGTCTAACACTCTTTGTCATACAGTGGCCTCAACCAAGATGTCATCAGGAGGTCCACCAGTGGGGCCAGAATTCCAGAAGCCCTCCCACTGTAGCCCCCCAAGCACCAAGAATACAGAGCATCACTGCCCCAGATGTACTGTTCCATCTTTACTTTGAGGCTAATAGCTCCATATGTTTATCCAATCCCCTCTTGAAGCTGTCTAAGCTTGTAGCTGTCACCACCTCCTGTGGCATTGAATTCCACCTGTTAATCCCTCTTTGGGTGAAGAAGTACTTCCTTTTATTTGTTCAATGATCCAAGCACTGACCAAATCAGAATTCTATCTGCCAAAGCTGGCAAACAGACCCATACCTGTTTTTTTATACATAGATGATACAGCCATCTCGTCCCACTCTGTGGTAAGAGTTAGAAGGGCACTCTGGGCTCTTTTTAAAAGGCCAAAATCCTAGTTTTTACTAGAAGACATATTAAACACTCTTTGGGTGAAGAAGTACTTCCTTTTATTTGTTCAATGATCCAAGCACTGACCAAACCAGAATTCTATCCACCAAAGCTGGCAAACAGACCCATACCTGCTTTTCTATATGTATCAGGGGTCATCTTGTAAAAAAAGAGGTGCGGGAGCTCATTTGCACAATTCATTTGCATATGCCACACCCCCTTGCAAAGGGCGGGCAGGCATGCAAGCATGCCTGGGTTCCCTGCCTGATCTTCTCCAGGTGGCCTGCAGCAGTGGCACACCTAGAGAAAATCGCGCAGGGAACCCAGGCATGTTTAGAATGCCTTCTCTCCCTTCCCAGTTTGGTGTAGTGGTTAAATGCACGGACTCTAATCTGGGAGAACCGGGTTTGATTCTCCACTCCTCCACTTACACCTGGCTGGATGACCTTAGGCAAGCCATAGCTCTATACCAGCTGTTCTCTCAAGGACAGTTGTCTCAGAGCTCTCTCAGCCCCACCTACCTCACAGGGTGTCTGTTGTAGGGAGGGGAAGGGAAAGGAGTTTGTAAGTCTCTCTGAGACTCCCTTGGGGAGTGAAGGGCAGGGTATACATCCAATCTCTTCTTCTTCTTCTTCTTCCCCATCTGGGGAAGAGAAAGAAAGGCATTTAAATCCCCACCACTCCTCCTCTGAGCAGAGAGGCTCAGGGGAAAGGGGGGGAATGTCTGGTGGGGGGGGCTTTAAACTTTAACCCCCTTCTCGCTTCGCTCCCCTCTCCCGCCTTGGCAGGCCAGCTAGGAAAGGGAAGGGGAGGCTTTTGAAGGTGGGCTGGGGAGGAAGTGAAGCGAGAGTTTAAACCCCTTCTTGCTTCGCTCCCCCCCCACCCCGCCCACCCTGCCCACCCTGGCAGGCCAGCTGAGAAAGGAAAGGGGAGGCCAACTGGGCTGATGGAGCACCACTCTGCCTCACTCTGGCCCCAAATGACCCCTGTGGATAATGCAGCCATCTTGTCCCACTCTGAGGCAGGAGTTAGAAGGGCACTCCAGGCTCTCACGGTATACTGCAAGGTGGGACAATTTTTCAAGAGACTAAAACCCTAGTTTTTTACTAGAAGACATATTAAACACAGATGGCAGATCAATGGACATGAGATAGAACAGGTAGAAGGTTTTTAAATATCTCAATGTAGTGTTCCAATCCACAAGCTCATGGAAAGCCCAGCTGGCTCAGGCCACTGAGAATACCTAAAGAGGGGCATCAGCTACCCTGAGATTTTTCTTTATGAAGGGGGACTCACATATTCTGTATGCCATTTTTTCCAAGCCAAAGTATTATCTAAACTTCTGTCTGGTTCACCAATTTGTTTATATAAAGACACCCATCCCCTAGAAGCCATACAGTCCACATTACTAAGGGGTACATTAGGTGTCTTTCATTGAGCACCAAATGCAATTTGTAGAATAAAGTAAGGGCAAGTATCAATATAGATGTGCATTTGGTACCTGAAAATAGGCCTTTGGTTTAAACTAGACTTTATTCCATCTGGATTAGGGCCCTTAATCCTAAATATCTACTACTCAGGTTGGGTGAATGCCATTGAGAACAAATTACAACAGTATGGCTTTCCTCCCTCAGCAATTTGCCTCCTTGGGCCCTCGGGAGCCAAAGAAATAATAAAACAACCAATTTGGTCTCCAACAATAGAGTTTGAGCTTGCTTCCATCTGGCAGTGGGGAGTGACACTAAAAACTTTATGCTAGTGAACTACCTCTACACCATAGAATTTCTCAAATAATGCAGAGTCTTCCATCTGGCTCAGCTTATCTTATTTATTTATTTGTTGAGATTTATTTCTTTTGCCCTCAGTGCATTTAGAAGTGAGATACCTTTCCATTCCATACTTCCAGCGCCTTTCTGTGAGGCTTCTGAGTACACTATCAGACCAGACCTTTGATAGAATGCAGAGTTCTTTTATTCCAATAATGGATCAGGTTCTCGATGTTTGTTAGAGATACATGACAGCAGGTTACAAGGATTAATATACCCTCAGTCCCAGTTGAACACAAGCCTTGGACCAATCAGAAGAGATACCAAAAAGCGGGAAAGAATGGCAACCGTTTGTTTCTCACAGAAAAGGTGGGAAAGCTGTAAAAATTCCCTTCCTGCCCTGGGTGACCCAAATGTGTAACCGACAGGCAAAACATTTTGCTAGCAACAATTCAAGAGCTTCAAGGTTATAACAGCAAGATAACATTCTGTGAACCTCAAAGGCCAGTGGGAGTAGACGGGTGTGAAAGTCCCCGTTGTTTATGTGATGTTCAGGAATGTGGCTCGCCATCCTCCCGGGACAAGACAGTTACATTGAACAGAGCAGGCAATCTACTTCAAGGCAAGCAGTAAACTAACAATTGCTACAACAGAGATCACAGAAACAGAAACTAACAAATGGTTACAATATAGATCACAGAACACAGGCATGGCATTGTCAGAATCTGACACTTTCTCCCTACCAATCCAGCACAATCAAAAGGGTTGAGCATGTGTTACTACACTGCAAATTTTACAAGCACTCCATACACCACAAACCACACCCCTATTCTATCTAAGTTACCAGATAAATTGGATTCATTTTTACACATCTCTCCTCCTTGCAGATCATTTAAATGAGACCTCCATTAAAGTGGCCAAGTTCTGTGCTAAGATTTTATCCACAAGGAAGCTGTTAACCCAAACTCTAAACACCGAGCAAGCATAATAACTTTTAAAAAAAATAATGTTCATTAATATTTATATCTATATGTAGTGTGTACTAGGCTGTATGCCAATAAAGGTTGTGTATTGTATTGTATTGTGTACTAGGCACAAACTCTGTTGTTATAATGTTGTTTGATCTCTGGATTGTAAATAAAGAATGAACAAATGAATGAGCATTGAAAGGTGACTCAGGAACCCTTTCTGAGTTAAGAACAGGTAATATAAATCTCTTAATGCCATCATTTTTAAAAAAATGCATATCCAATAGAATACAATTAAGCCTTTCTTCTAAAGTCACCTTGTATGGCCTGCAATCAACCAGAATGCTGAGTTCTTCAGCAGCTCTTCAGGTGAATCCTCTGAAAGCAATGGTGGGCTTTTCTGCATTCAAATTTTCCTCACTCATAAGTTCCTGTTTCTCCAGGTTTTTGTTGTTGTTGTTGTTCAACATGTGTTTCCTCTCTCTAGTGGTCAATTTGATATTACATTGGGTAATGTCCACCACATCTCCCTGCAGATTTAAATGGCAGGCTTTTATGCAAGACATAAACCAAAGTAATATTGAATTGACCACTAGAGGGAGCAAAACGTGTGCAGAACAAACACACACAAAGCCAAAGACACAGGAATTTACAAGCAAGGAAAATGAGAATGCAGAAAAGCCCTTTCAAAGTTTATCACTTTCATGACCAGTCAATACATCTAGAACTCTCTTGACAGATGTTGCTTTTGTTCTTTCCTTCACTCAGAATGTCACAACTTGTTTCACTCAATCAGGAATCCTTGAGTTGTCCATGACATTTCCTTTTAAGTGATCATTAATGCCAGTTTAGGGATATGTGAGATACACACACACACATAAAATGTCATAATCTCATCAGAGTCCTTTTTGCCTCAATCAAGATGGCTAAGATCTTGCATCCAAGCGGGAGACTTTGATATTCTCAGTGACAAAAGAGTGTTGCATTCTCAATAATCAACACCAAATATTGCCTAAAGTGAAGCAGAACGAAAACAACAAAGTATTTGGTGTAGTTAAGCAGCACTCTATAGTGGTTAAGAATGCTGGACTAGTATCTGGAAGACCCAGGCTGGAATCCCCACTCATGCCATGGAGGCTGTCTGGGTGACCTTTGGCCAGTCACGCTCTTTCAGGCTAACCTACCTCACAGGGTGGTTTTGAGGATAAAAATGGAAGAGAGGATCATGTAAGCGAATTCGTGTCTCCACCGGAGAGAAAAGGCAGGGTATAAATGAATTAAATAAAAAGACAGGTTTGCCACAGACATTCAGGTAGCATTTGTGAAGATCACAGCTCTGTTCTTGCAGATAAGTATCCTGCACATGCAAGCCCAGTGTGCTGGAAGTGGGATATCTGTGGGGAAAACAGAATTACTGCACATGTCCATAGGAACAGCTGTGAGGGAGTAGTCTCTCTCTCTCTCTCCCCACCCCACCCTTAATTTTGTTGCTGCTGTTTCATTTGCCCTGTCAAACTATCTGCAGAAAACTTTGTTTGTGAAGGGCAACAAGAAACATACATAAAGGAGCTGAGGGGTTTCTTTTCTTCTTTATGAAACACAAAAGAACCATAATCCCATTAACGCCAGAGTTTAACTCTCTCTGTTGGCCGCAGCGCATCAACTGGCAATTTAGCCAGACTCAATTTGTTCTTTTACAGACATATGAAAGGTATTTATTTGCTCGAAGTCCAGAGGACAGATGCTTTGAGACAGGAACAGAATGTTGGGTTTCATTAGAGACTCGTACAGGAATGAGATTGTTGTAGGGAAGCAAGTCTTTGCCAAATTGTCTTCGACTCGCTTCTTTTGGCAATAGGGCATTCCGGGGGGGGGGGGGGGGGGTGTTACTCATCAGATGGTTCAATGCAATTTTTTAAATAAAAAAGAATACCAGTAGTCATATATAAGGTTGCACTGCTTTCCTCCAGTTCCCCCCTCAGGACCTGATGCTGATACACACAGTACCCATGAGTATTGTAACGCACAAAAAAACCCCTGTACGGATGCTCCTAAAGAATCATCAGAAGGACACCTTCATTTGTGTCATAAGAACGAGACTCTTTTTTTTCTGATTCATTTCAGATTCAGACCCTTTCTTCCCTGTGAAGTAACATGCTTCAAATCACTGCAGACAACTTGGAGCCAAAGGCCCAGTCTGCATCTTTTCATTTGCTCCGCTGCTTTACCAAGCCAACACTGGAACAGAAGAAGATGCAGCTCAGAACCACATTCAAATACCCCGGGGCCAACGCCATACTGACTGCAGAGTCACCCCTGAATGGCCATAAAATGGCCATAAATCTGTGCAGACAATCATCATAAAACCGAGAGATCAAAGGAAGTAAAAACGGCATGCAGTCTGGACACTGCCACAAAATCCGACAATCAATAGAAGTGAAAGTGGCATTTAGTGTAGAGGGGAATTTCTGTTCCAGTGTGGGAGTGGAACACATACTAGATGCAGAATGGGTCAAAGATCCTGATGAGGGGCGGCTGAGTGATTGCAGAGAGAGGACACCACACGGATGGATCAGGGGCATAGACTTTTGGAAATCCGGGGGGGGGGGGTGAGGGCTCCTTCACGTGTGTGCTTCACGAGCGCACTCGCTGAAGCGCTTTTCTTCCCCCACCCGAAACCGCCCTGCCTCCCCGGGCCCTTCTGAGGCCCACCAGCCGCTGCTGCCGGTGCCTCTCTCTTCCCCCCTGCCACCCCTTCCCCCTCCCTCTCCAGCAGCGGCGGCCGGGCCTCGGAAGGACCCGGGGAGGCATGGTGGCAGGTGCTCCGTTTTCCCGGGGGTGGCTGAGCCCCCCCCCCCGGGAAATTTCGGGGGTGGCTCAAGCCCTTGAGCCCCCCCGTACGCTACGCCTATGGGATGGATTCAACTCAGTGGCTGTCAAATAGTTTTCTGCATCCCAGTGTTAGAAATGTAGCCAGTATCCCATCTAGATTCTAGCACTTGGTTCCTAGCTTCTTGTTAGCCTTCCTAGATAAAACTGGGGAACTACTGATTTCCTGAAACAGCATGTGAGGCGGGGCTGCCAGCATCCAGGAGGGGACTGGGGCTCTCTCGGAGTTGCAGCTCCTCTCCGGACTGCAGAGATTGGTTCCCCTGGAGAAAATGGCAGCACCGGCGGGAAGACTGCACAGTACACCAACAGATTCTAGGTGAATTCCAGCCCCTAACTCCCCTCTCCACAGGCACCGCCCTCAAAGCCCCAGGAATGTCAGAATCTGCTGGTTCAGACAAGGATTTCTGGGACTTTCTGCTATGCTTCCTATTGCTATGTGCTGTGTGTAACCTGTGCCTGCACCCATTATGTATTCATGCCTATTATGTATTCATGCTTATTGCTTTTAGTTGCCCCTATGCCCACCATGTAACCATATCTTTTGCCAGGATGACTGTATGCTATGTGACCCCAGGTTTATGGCTCTGACCAGGCCTGGTCTGTGTAACTGTTTGCCCGGGAGAGTGACAACTTCAACGCATGGGAACAATGGGCCTCTCACACTCCTGCCTCCGCATTCCATTCATCCCTGCTGGGAGGACAAGGGGAGGACAGAGACCATTTCTTATCAACGTGCGAAGGCCTTGAGGAAAGCATTTGTTATGTGAATAGGGTTACATCTAAGGGGTCTGGTTTGGGAAGGGAAATTTACAGCTTAACACCTAGCTTTCTTTCCTGTGGGAAGCAAACGGCCAAAGACCCCTTTTGCCCGCCGTTTTTCCCCTTTGGTGATTGGTTACCTATGGGCAATTCAAATTGTACTGAAGGTTATAATAGACCTGCTTCTATCGTATGCATTATCTCTGACAATAATCCGAGAACCTGTACCAATGTGGAGATTGGAAATAAAGAACTGTGTTTCATCAACAAAGATCTGATCCTTGACTACTTTGAGCAGAAGTCTCACAAGGAATTGCTCAGAACTGAGCTGGGCAACCCTAGACAGGATGTTGAGAACATCCATTGACCTACCTGTTCAGTAGATGCTTTTTTTGTGTGTGGCAGCAGTGTCAGAAAACACAATGAATGGTAGAGTCCAAAATTCCAAACCACTCTGGTTGCCTGTAGTATACTTGATATGAGGTCCTCCAGACCTTTAGGAGATTAATCCTGGCAGTCCTACTTCTCTCAGCCATGCCCTCCCAGTACAGTTGCCAGACTGTGGTAACCAGCAGGAGACTGAAGGGTGGGGGCATTGGTGGCCATGCTGCATCATGCACACCCTGACATCATGCCTGGGAAAACCCAGAAGTGACATCAGGCGGCTCTAGGAATTGCTGCAAACGCTATGATAAAACTATAGAGTTCCCATTGATTATCAGAATCACCTGACATCCCTTCTGGGTTCCCCCTGGAAGTGACTTCATGGCACACATGTTGTCAAATAGCTTTTCACAATTTTTCTCCCACCAGCGGCCTGTGGTGGATAACACAGATTGCCAGTGGAAGGTTTCCCACCATAGAGGGACTCCTGGCAACCCTACAACCAAGCTGATGGAACCCAGAACTTAGGGCAGGTGCTTGGGGGCTCTCTCTGTTGCAGAACTAAACAAGCAGTTCAGGGAGCCCCTGGTGAGCAGAAGTATCTGCCAGGTGGCTGGATTTAGCTTGCTGGGTCAGAGGCCTAGCCTAGGGTTGCCAACTCCAAAGATGTGGCATAAATGTCCACCGTGTACAGAAATAAATTGAAAGGTGGCAGGGTCAGAACAGCTAATGAGTCAAAGACATCGTCTGTAATCTCCTTGGTGGACAACTACTTTAGGCTCACAGGAAAATTTAGACTCAGGTGGGCAGCCGTGTTGGTCTGAAGCAACAGAACAAAGTTTGAGTCCAGGGGCACCTTTAAGACCAACAGAGTGTAATTCTGGGTATAAGTTTTCATGTGCATGCACACTTTGCATTAGCACGAAAGCTTATGCCCAGAATTATACTTTGGCTGAAAAGTGCACTGAAAGTGGATTGAAAGTGGATTATGTGCTGATTCAGTTTTTGAACTGCCTGCTTGTAAATGGATTTTGAAGCACTAATTGATTGTTAAAAGCCAAACAATTACTTCAAAAGCTTTGAAAAGGCATTTAAAATACATTTTGGAAGAAATTAAGAAAAGTGTTTTAACAAGTGTTCTAGAATGAGCATTTAGGGACAGTTTTGATGCTGAAAAAATATGCAAATGAGCTCTCTGAGATGCTGGGCAAAGCAAGCTTTCGCAGAAATGATTATGGAAAATCTTCTGTGAAAAGTGTATGTCTTTAAAGTCTCTTCCTTTACAAATGGGATGAGGTGTCCCTCTGCTTTTCCAGCTACTGAAAGGGAATTCCAAGTAATTGGTTTAATTTTACAAAGGTAAGCTGTTCAGAGAGGATTTAGAGTAGAGCTGGATGGAATTATCAGACATGGATTCAAATTTGGGACAAAAAATAGGTGATCTCATGGATGCAAAAATGGGCACTTCCCCACAACGTGCTTGGCCTTCTCTGGGTGTTACCAGACTTACTCGGTTTTAGGGGAGTGTAACCTCCCCTGAAAAATTTCCCTAGCAGCTTCCATTACAATCCCAAAGGATGTTTTTTTCCTGAATTTGCCTCAAGTTGCACATGTCCACATTAGGCAAAGTGTATTGGATACTCACCTGGGCCTTAAGGTACTTGACTGTGCCTCTATCACACCCACTGTATTTAGTCTGAAAGGAATCCCAAGATGGCTAATAAATCAGAATCAAGAGGGAAGAAAGACGGCATGGCACATGAGGCAGGCACTGGGCCAGGCCCAATTAAACAGTGGAGAACCTGCGAAGACTTGCACGGGGCACCGTACATCCCCCTGCGTCCCCCTCCCACTATTTCCTCTTTCCTTCCACCGCGCAACCCCCGTAGCTTCACCTTTCCCTACCTCCTTCTCCGCTTCCCGCCCATCAACCAGCCTACTTTTTTTCCTGCCTTCTGTGTTCAGCTATATTTATTATTTCTTTGTTTCATTTATACCTCACCTTTCTCTGCTCTATTTTTTTTGAGGGGGAGTATCTGTCTGTCTGTCTGTCTGTCAGTCTTCTTCTTCTGTCTTCTATCTATCCGAATCTCCTTCCACCTTCCTTCCACTTTCCTTCTTCTATCCTATCTATCCTCATTTGTTCCCTGCAAACCCAGGGCATTTTTCAGGTTGGTAGAAAAATCTGTCTTATCTGTTCATGGCTCCAATTTCTAGATTTAAGTATTCACAGATGCGGCCATTTTGAGAATTATGATGATGATAACTAGGTACAGACCAACATGGCTGCCCTCCTGAATTTCCCTGTCTGGATACCCACGATTCTTACAGAACTGGAAAACCTCTCTGGAATAAATGGATCCAGAAGCTCGAAATCATGTTCCAAGGTATGGAGATAGATTGTGACACCAGAAAGAGTGCTCTGCTTCTGCGCTATGTGGGAGAGAGGACTGCTTAGCTGGAGAGCAAATGTAAGATGATGCCCTTGCTCAGGTCTTTCACATCTCCAGCTGCCAGGTTCTTTTACTAGAAGAGGAGGAGGAGGAGGAGATTGGATTTATATCCCACCCTTCTCTCACTCGGAGTCTCAGAGCGGCTTACAATCTCCTTTTCCTCCCCCTCCCCACAACAGACGCCCTGTGAGGTAGGTGGGGCTGAGAGAGCTCTGACAGAAACTGCTCTTTTTTTACAATAAATTTTATTGAGTTTTCAAGAAAGCTTTAACATTAAAGTACAATCAATAGCAACAAACCTTTGGAAGTGAAGCAAAACAGTGTACATAACATTAAAATACATATATTGTATGATTAACATAGTTTGTGAAAGAGATTTGCATCATATTTGAGTAATAATAAGTACAATGTGTAATCAAGTATTATGAGTATTGTAAGCATATTACAATTTAACAGAAGGTATATAATTACCATAACCATAAGTAATTAATTACTTTGGGTGTATCAGATTGTTTGGATAGATACTCTAGTATGAGAAACCAGGTGGCAACAAAATTGGTGTGAGTAGAGCCTTTGTCAAGTCGCGTAAGATTATCCGAGAGTTTCGCCATCATGTATAAATCCCACACCTTTTTATGCCATTGTGAGAGGGTGGGTGTCATTGTCGTTTTCCATTGAGTGGCAATGACTGTTTTGGCCGCAAATAATAATAAGGAGGCCATTTCTTTAGTGGAGAGGCTGTCAGAATCCATAGCCCAACTGTTCAAAAAGAGGTGCTCTGGAGAGGGCTCCATGTCTAAGCCAGTAATTATTGAAATTTGGGTCAGGACTCCTTTCCAGAACGGGACTAGTTTGGGACAGGTAGCCCAACAATGTATGTAATCTCCCACATTTCCACAATTTTCCCAACATTTCAGACTATATGTAGGATTGATATGAGCCAGTTTGCTAGGAGTTATATACCAGTGTGATAATATTTTGAATGCTTGAAGTTTCATAGACGTAATTTTGGATCTGAAGCTGCTCTTCTTTCAAGAACAGCTCTGACAGAACTATGGCTTGCCCAAGGCCATCCAGCAGCTGCAAGTGGAGGAGTGGGGAATCAAACCCGGTTCTCCCAGATTAGAGTCTGCCCACCTAACCACTACACCAATCTGGCTCTAGAGAGATGCTGGGGATTGAGCCTGGGGCCGCCTGTATGCCAAGCAGATGCTCTGCCACTGAGCCATGGCCCCTCCCAGGCCACCGTAGCCTCCAGACTCAGCTGCTCTAATGCACTCTATACAGGCTGCTCCTGAAACTAATTTGGAAACTTCATTTTGCCCTGAACATAGCAGCCTGGTTGGTAATGGGCATTGGGCCCAACTAACCTCAATCTTACAACATCTGCACTGACTGCAGATTTGCTTCCAGGCTTAATCTGAGGCGCTGGATGTGGCTTTTAATGACCTGGGGCTCTCATGCTTGGAGGACCATCTCTCCGTATACAGAACCACTCATCAACTTCATGCAGCCCACCAACTGTTGCTGGAGTTTCCCTCCTTCTGGGAGGTTCATCTGGCCTCAGCTATGGCTTTGGGGTGGGGTGAGGTGGTGGCCTTCATCATATGGAACGGCATCAAGCACCTTCTCAGAGTGGCCAGTTTTCACAGAATGTGGAAAACAGTTTTGTCTGCCTTGGATTTTGCCAGCAGGTGTTAACTGTGCTGCTTTCTGCAGAAGTTGTCCTGTAAGTCCTCCTGGTTTTGGTTTGCCACACTTGGGGAAAAACAACTTTGCAAAGTTTTGGATTGGGCTGAAATTGTTTCTTTGCTGTTTCTGTGCGTTTGATTGTTCTTTTTTAATCACTTATTGAAAGTCCCCTCAAATGCACTTAGAAGCGAGGTAAAAATAATTTAAATCATTTAAAAAAATCATGCAGAAGAATTGATTCCATGCCCCGGGTATGAGTCAGCTGGGAATGATGTCTACTCTGGCACGAATCCTGACAATATAAGAAGCTTTCTTTTACCTTTGCTAATAGATGCTTCTTCCTGCAGTGACCCTGGTTCTTAGAAAACTATAAATCTCAAATTACAGCTCTACAGTGCAAAAAAAGAAGAAAAAAAGATTTTCTTCAAATAAATATGCAAAACAAAAAATCAAACTATTTCTTCAGTTCTCTCCCCCTCCCCCCCTCTGCCTTTTTCAGTCCTTCAGCTCAGTGGGAGCAGACGCTTTTACGGCTCCTGAAGGCTAAGTGGGAATAGTCTCCGGAGAGCTCATTTTGTTGAAATAGTAAATTCTAATCAAAGGAGTGACTATCATTCCAGTATATAATTATACTTCTACAGAATAGAAATAATCAAAGCAGCAAAGCCTCTTGCCGGTGCAATCAGTATCACAGAAGTGTAACTGCAGAGTATTTAAGACACGTTAATATTGGACACAATTACCATTGATGGGAATATAGAAGTTGTATTCCTATCAACACCCTGACCTGGCTGGCCCAGGCTAGCCTCATTTTCAGATCTCAGAAGCGAAGCATGGTTGGTCCTGGTTAGGATTTGGATGGGAGACCACCAAGGAAGCCCAGGCAGTGTCAAACCACCTCTGAATGTCTCTAGCCCTATGGGGTTGCCATATGTCAGCTGTCACTTGATGGCACTTTCCACCACTTTCCTTTCAATCAGACCTATCCAACCATAACTTAAAACATGATCCTGAACACTGGAATCAAAAGTGCCCAGGGAGCAGAGTGGTACACTAGCCAATCTTGGAGTTCTGCCAGCATGTCACAGCTGGCTGCTGGTGAGACTCTGCCCTGGATGGCTGCTGGAGACATGCTGGAACTGAAAAGGGTCTACTGCACTGGAACTGAAAAGGGGCAGGCCCAGGGGCACAGCAGAAGTTAGTTCCCTCAGCTTCTTCAGGCTGCAAACACCCCCAGGACCAGAACAAAGTTCTGCCAGCAGAAACTGTGGTGCAGCTGATCAGTACCCAACCAAAGGGAAAGCCCCAGCAATTCTCCAACAGCTGTGGTCCCACCACAAACCCTGGCGTAGTTTAGGTTGCTGACTATAGCCACACAGCCAATCACATGTCTCCCTGGCAGCCAGGCATGCCTCTGCAACCAATCACAGCCCACCAAAGCATAGCATAAACCCCAGCTAGGATGCCCTGTCATGCACACCTGGAGCACACAGAATCACATTTGGCGCCGGGAAGTACACAGAGTACTTTGAAGAGGTTAGGACTAGATTTTTTTGGTAGCAATAATCAGAAAATCTGGTCATCAGTTTGGTCATAAAAATAAAAATCTCTGCAGGATGAAAAATGAGTCTGACTCCTAAGTTTGGGGGCTGGATCATACAGCTGAAGCAAATGTCTCAAGGTGCGCCCTAGACCATTCTAGCCATCAGGCATTTCTTTTAGTGTGCTTTTCTTTCCAACCTGCCATGCAAGCCTGGTGGAAATCAACCAAGCAGCACTCTGACGTTCAGAGAAGCCTCGTAAATCCTCTCAGAGAAAGCGTGCGTGCCTCTTGATCACAACAAAAGAACACAAAGGACTGAAAATATGAATACACTTGAGTGGGAATCTCTTTTTCTTGTTGATGACTTCGGTTTTCTCAGGTTACTTAATCTGCAACAACCTTAAAGAATCAATACCCTCATATTTTACCTTTAGTGAGACTGTGATTCTGCCTATAGATCTTCCTGTCAGCCAGAGAGATGCAGCAGGTGACAAGAGCGCCTGATCTCAGATTAGTATGTTGCACAAAGTAGGTATGTGCAAAGGCATAGCACAGAGGGATGATCCTCCGGCTGAGGGGCAGGCTCCGTTGAATTCTAAATTTGGAAAACGCATTCAAACAGACCAGAGTGGTGGGTGAGTGCTGGCAGGCGGCACATTTGGTCCTGGAATAGAGGAAGAAGCCACAGCTTGTACCAAAAAAAAAGAAAGCATGCACAAAGAATATCAGTTACTAAACTGCATCGTGGCTAGAATGGCTTGTGCTTCCATGAATGTGTGTGTACAAAGCAAATGTTCAAAATTTTGTGTTTATGCTCACATGTGAACGCAAAGCAATCTATCTGTGGCTGTCTTTGTAGACGCTCTGGAAATGTCGAATGATGGGAAACATGGCAATTGTATTATCCACTGATATGAGTTATAGAAAGCACATCCTGCCAGTTCTATAAGAACCACACAAAGTGCTGGCTCTTATTTTGGAAAGTATTGGCGTCGGGAGGCGAGTGGTAGTGATTTCATAGTAAAGCTCTTTATTGAGGGTCAGATGGAACATGGGGAACCCCGGGCTCAGAGCCCTCTTTTATGCCGGCCGGAGACAATGCCCCGACCTCGCCCCCAGGTCCTGATAGGACCTTAAGTCCATGGTTGTAGTTCATAGGTCCCCCAGCGGGAGACCTAGGCTCGTAATTGGTGGTTACTCAGGATCCAACTGGCTATTGTTCTACCTGGCTGAAGCTCAGGTAGATTCTGACCATGTGCGCTGACCACGTGGCGGTCGCCATTACGGGAGACCATGTGATCGTGGTCCTAGTACACAACATACTTTTAAAGCCCTCAGTTGCCTTGGACCAGAGGCCTTGAAGAGGGCCTGCTTCCACATGAGCCTGCCTCGCACTGAAGAAGCACTGCTCCTGGCCCTCTACTCTGCAGAGGGAAGATGGCTGCTAGCTAGGGCTGGCAGCCTCCAGGTGGGGCCTGGAGATCTCCTGGGATCACAACCAATCTCCAGACACCAGAGATCAGTCCCCCTGCTTTGAAGGGTGGAGTCTGGGGCATTGTACCCTGCTGTGTTCATATCATTGTACCCTGCTGGGGTCCCTCCTCTCCCCCACCCCACCTACCCCAGGCTCTACCTCCAAATCACCAGTAATTTTCCAACCTGGAGTTGACAAACCTTGTGCCAGCTAGAGACAGTGGGCTGTATCCTACCAGCTGGCAGGAGGAAGGGGACCTTCTGCCTGCCAAAAAAGCCATGTTAGGAATTGCTGGAGCTGTGTGGACAAAAGCCCCAGCATTGTACTCTGCCAAGACAGAGGAAAACATTTTAAAAACTCAAGGTGCAGGTTTTGCTCAGTTCAGACCTCCAAAAAGAAGTCCATTTCTCCATGCAGCGCTTCCTCTGAGGAGGCCCTGCAGTTGTGTCATCATAGGGGGCACCTAGCTTGTGCTATCTCTCAGGGGCTGGATGGAAACTTTTCCTGTTCACTCAGGCATTTATCTTTCTTTTTCCTTCTTTCTGTAAAAAAGCCACGGGGGCTGAAACAGAGCAACCAAACTTCTGTTATCAAAAACAAAGTTGCAAGAAACCTCGCCACCCAAAAAGTAACATCAGAATCAAAATCTGAAAGAAGCCAAATCGTCTTAGATTGGGCAGTCACACAAGAAAAAGGGATTTCCCCCCTAGCTTCTTCTCTCAGAGGGCAAAGACAGCATGAGTGTGGGACACTGGCAGGCTCCATCTGAAGAATGCACCCGCAAGGAGTCCATGCATGCCAACGCAAAGGCTGAGGACAGACTGGGGATCTGCAGCGCAGTGCAAGTGGGCGAAAAAGCCCTGGGGACAACTTGTCTGGGGCTCCCCATTCACACTGGCTGCAACGCTGTGGGAGACTACCGGGGAGGAGGCAGAACGCAGCGTCCACACTCCGTGGCGGCTCCTGGCAGCGGCACCACAGTGCATGGCTGCGCTTTTCTGGCACGCGTTCACACTGGCCAGAAGCGGGAGGAACACACGCCCAGAGGGCTGGGCACCAGTTTCTCCCGGTGCATGGCTACCGCGGAAGGAAAGCACCGCGGGACTCAGTGAGTATGGCATGCCTCCGCCAGGCAGCTGTGGCTGTGTGAACGGGCCCGCCTCATCCGCTTGCACAGCGGACCTGAAGCGGGCCAGAACACCCGTCTGTCCCCAGCCAAAGGCTCTCCGCACCCTTGGAATCTTCCACTTCTAGAAATATGGTGGTATTTTCCAATGCAAGGACAGTCCGAGTACAATGGGAGAACAGACTTGTCAAGCACATAAGTATGTACTACTGTAGTCCAATTCTGTAATAAGATCCTTTATTAATTTATACACCCCCTTGGTAGGTGTTTAGTTATCTTAGATATTGTTTTACAATCTGGGGCTCTTCCTACTGTGACTGCTATAACATTATACTGCTGCTCTGAAATGACTTTTAGATAAGAGTTGCTGTTATTATTGTCCCTTCCTTGTGGTTTTTATGTTGTGTATGTGTATGTTTTAACATCAAGGTTTGTTAATGGACAAGCAGCTATTAAAGTTTTATATAAATACGCAAAACCGTGCAGGAATACCTATTTAATATATATGCACACATGCATACGGGTATTCCTGAGATTCCTCTATGAAACAAACAAATAAGTCTTGCTTGTTAATTAATTAGTGTAAAGCATTTATTAGCCACCTTTCTACCTCATGAAACTCAAGGTGGTTTACAATGTAAATAAGACAACGATAAAAACTAAAAGACCACAATCAAACTTCAGTAGCTGCTTCTCCAGTAACAAATCTTGAATTGGTCCCTCAGCATTTTTTTCAGACATATGCTCATGAATTCAGCTTAGACTGAGGCGACTCTTGACATTTACCAGCGTATCTCAAAATTTGACAATATTTCATCTGTCAATTGATATTCACCACATTTCAAACTTTCTCTAGCCAAGAGGCTTAAGAGCAGGGATGTGTGGAATGGATCTCTCATGACAAATGCCCCAAGTCTTCTCAGAAACCTCTTTGCTTCTTTCTGATTTCTTGGCTGTTTAGTCTAAATGGAAAACTCCCAAGTCAGTTGAACATTTACTTGGGATAAAACCTGTAGTAAAGCAGAGCTCTGCTAGAAGAGCCCCAGGGTCCATGTAGGCTGGTGTCCAGGAGATTTTAGACAGTAAACCCTCAAGAATCTCTTGAGCAGCATGAAGACCAGGGCTCATTTCGTAGCAGGAGCTCCTTTGCATATTAGGCCACACACCCCTAATGTAGCCAATCCTCCAAGAGCTTACAGAGCTCTTTTTACAGGGGCTACTGTAAGCTCTTGGAGGATTGGCTACATCAAGGGTGTGAGGCCTAATATGCAAAGGAGCTCCTGCTACGAAATGAGCCCTGATGAAGACAATTGCCTTCCCTCAATTTGCTCCCCACTGACAAATCTTTAGTTCTCACACCCATCAATAGACCTATCTGCCTTGAATTTGTCCAAACCCTCTTTAAAGCCAATAGCCATCAGCACATATGTTTTAACATCCCCACATTGGCATCGGTGGTGACAAATCCTTTCTGCAGGGGCTGTGATTACTTCCTGCTTGGATGAACATGCAGCCAAACCACTTGGCAACCTTGAGCTGTACAGCATAAAAACAGGATTGCTCTTTTTCTCCTACTCAGCCATAAAAGGATAAGAAGAACCTCTTGTTGCTGCTCAGGAAAAACTTGGGAGAAAGTCCACCAACATCAGATACATCCCACAAAGCCTGTACTGCACTGTGAAAGCCATTCCATTTGCGTCGAGACCTGCTTTCCCAGCAAATTGCTTTGTTCGTGCTGCTGGGAGAGATTGTTTTGCCCATCTAATTTTAGCTCCAGATACACACATTTCACAGATGCTGCACTTCTGTCATCCTGTGAAATGCATGTTTTAGATTGGGGGGGGGGGGGAGGGAGGAAGAGAGAGAGCTTTTCCCAAGCCAGTAAATACTGCTACTTCTGTAGAGATTGCCAGATGGGATTGTTGCTAGTGGGGAAAAAAATTCCCCCAGCCTTTTTCATATCTGATCATGTCTTGTAGTTTTATGTTTGGGGTTTGGATGTATAGTCTCTCTCACGTACAACTGGCTGGAGAACACCACTGAAAGTGACATTTTCACCCATCAAATTTTCTCACCAGATTTTGGAATCCTGATCTTTCTTGAGTGGTACGGAGGCATTCGGTCTCTGCCGTCCTCTCGCTTTTGGTTTCCAGAATTTGTTCCACCTGCTGCATGGGCAAGCTTTGCCGCTGCCAGCAGCTGTCATCTTTTCTTACAGGCTGCTGATATGAAGAGCTCCATATAGGGACACTTATTAAAGCAAAGCCCAGAGGGCAATTTCTATGGGATTAGATTATTGCAGCAGCATGCACTTCTGAGTTTTGATTCAATCAATGCACACATGCACACAACACAGTTCTCTTTTGTGCCATTTAGTCAATATATGTATGACCTGGTACACATTGGTAAACTGTATGAAATAAAAGTGTATGAAATAAAAATCGTGGCCGACTGTCTAATCCCCCATTCTGAAATTTTGCAGTGCTCAAATAAGAGCTGCAGCATGTTTGGGTGCTTTACATAAAGGGCTCTAGGCATCCCTGGTGGTGGAAAGTGCTGTCAAGTCACAGCTGGCTTATGGCAACCCTGTAGGGTTGTCAAGGCAAGAGACATTCAGAGGTGGCTTGCCATTGCCTGCCTCTGTGTAGCAACCCTGGACTTCCTTGGTGGTCTCCCATCCAAATACTAATGCCGGCCAACCCTGATTAGCTTTTGAGATCTGAGAAGATCAGGCTAGCCTGGGCCATCCAGGTCAGGTCAGTTATCTCTAGCCCTGTGGAAAATGTGGTTTCCTCTTCTTCCCCCATTCTTCAGCACAATGTGCAAAAACAGAGATTTGGAGATTCATACATTTTAGTGGTTTGGTTCATGGTTGAACCACAAACCAAACCACAAACCAATATGCCGATTTGCAAACCGGACCAGATTTATTGGTTTGTGAGCCATTTAAAGTTTAAACCCCTGCTTTCTGCTCCCCACTGCTTTTGGTGGGGAGCAGAAAGCAGAGGTTTAAATGACTAGAAGCCATTAACTCCTGGTTTTCTGCTTGCTGCCAAACCCCCCTGCTTTCTGCTCACTGCTGGTTTTGGCGGTGAGCAGAAAGCAGGGGGTTAAATGGCTCCAAGCCATTTAAACCAAACAGCTGATGTTTCTGAACTGCCATGAACTGCATCAAAATTTATGGAAGTTCATGGTGGCTCTTCAGTTCGCAAGCACCACTTCGTAAACTACGAACTTGCCAAAATTCAGTTTGAACTTTAGTTCATGAGGCAGTTCATGCCCATCTCTATTCATACTACTTCCTGTAACTTATCAGCCATGTTCAGTTTTGGGGAAGTGGTGGGAGCCGGGGGATAGCTCAGCACTGTTCTTCTGTGTAAGCACAGAAGAGGCAACAATATTGTATATCATGAAGAATGCACCACGGAGAATGTCTAACTCTTACTAAGCAGCCCCAGTTTGTTCCAAGGCAAAATGTGTAACAAAATGCAGTCCAACTGGGGCTGGATTAAAATGAAACAATGTTTTAGTTGTATCTCATTAGTCATACAAACTTAAAAAAAAAAAGCTGCTTTTCTCAATTGATTGGCAAAGAATCGTTTGCAGACTGGATTTCAGCTCCACTGAACACCAGAATGGAAAGAAGAGCAGATGGACGGCCATGCTCCATCAGTGATGCTCTTGGCATTGCCACATTCTGAAAATCAGCCAAGGTGCATCTTCTAGAAACAAATACATATGGACTTACAGTCTTTCCCGGGGGGGGGGGGGGATGCCCTTTCCCTTAAAAAAAAATTGCTGTTGAGAAATCCACAGTGACTTGTTGGATTTACTGATAAAGCCTTTAGATGGTGGTGGAAAGTGCCTTCAAGCTGACTTGTGGCAAATCCATGAGCAAGAGACATTCGGAGCTGGTTGGCTATTGTCTCCCTCTGCATCATCACAATCCTGGTATTCCTCACGGGTCTCCCATCCAAATACAGACCAGGGCCGACCCTGCTTAGCTTCTAAGATCTGATGAGATCAGGGTAGCCGGGGCCCTCCAGGTCAGGGTGAAAGCCATTCAGACAGGTCTATATACTTTTCAAACTGTTTTTTGTTTCAGATTCCTCAGTTTCCAGGAAGTGACCAAGCGAACAGGTTTCTGGTGTGGATGGAGAAGCGGTGTGTAGTTGGGTGTTGGCTTTGTCCTTGGGAGGCCTGGGTTCATATCTCCAGTCACATCAGGCAGCTTGCTGGGTGATCTTGGACCAGCCAGACCCTCTCAGCACAAGGCTGTTGCCAGCATAAAATGGGGGGTGATTAGGTATGCCACCCTTGGCTCCTTGGAGGAAGACTGGAATAAAAATGTTATGGGAAGGGAGAGATCGAGAAGAGCGCAAGAGAGAGCCAGAAGAGCTATATTCTTCACCTCCCTCTGTCTTCTTTGTCCTTCTCCATTTTGCTTGTTCTTCCTCTTTTCTTTCTCTCCCCTCTCAGAAAGTCGCCTTCTCCTTCTCTTCTAATCTTTCCTCCTTCTGTCCCCATCTGTCTCTTTCCCCCACCTCTTTCCCCACCTTCTCCAGGATGCTGAACTAGACAGGCCTTCTTGGACTGATCCAGCAGGGTTCTGGTAGACAGACTAGTCAGCAGCTTACTAAGGCTGATTTTACATCTGACTTTCCCGCTGGAATCATTCTAGTTCCAAAAAAACCTGCCCATACCTCTGTGCGGTGTGAAACCGTGCTGCCACTGAAATGTCCATATCTACTAATTGCCCTCCTGTGGTCAAGCTAGTTATAATACCGCTTCATTCTGCTTTAAACAATTGTAGTTTCTAAGTGCACTTAGACCCCCTGGAGTGAAATTTCACACCACTGTGAAATCAGCACAGGAAAAGACAGCAGTCAAACTACTTTAGAGGGGAGGTGTAAAATCAGCCTAAGCCAGTGTGGTTAGTGTGGTTAGAGCAGGGGTGTCAAACATACGGACTGGGGGCTGGATCAGGCCCTTGGAGGGCTTCTATCAGGCCTGCACTGGAATTGGCCCATCTCCTGCTTCCAGCTCTGTTGCTGCTGCTACATCATAGCTTGCTTCGCCAGACACTCTCAGCTGTTCAGCCATTTCACATTTTCCCCTGGATCCTAGACTGAGAACTCTGAGCATGAGATTTCTGTGGTGAATGTCAATAAATCAAAAGTAGGTTTGCAGCTTACAGACACACACCTGAACAGCATACTCAAGATTGCAACAGCACAGACATTTTGATGCTATAATTCAGAGGAAGAGGTGTCAGTTATCAGAGACTGTTAAATAAACAAAATATTGCAAGAGTGCTAATGTTTTAAGCATGTTTTTTATTTTAAGTAAAAAAAACCCTTTGTGTTTGCATCCTTTATAAAGTTTACATCTCTGCCACCTGCCATTACAATTTATGGTACACATGGTCCGGCCCAACAAGGTCTCGTTTATGTCAGATCTGGCCCTCATAACAAATGAGATTGACCCCCCTGGGTTAGAGTGTTGGACTAGGAACTGGGCACACCCAGTTCAACTCCCCACTCTGCTGTGAAAATTTACTGGGAGACTTTGGGCCAGTCACACACTACCCTACCGTTGAAGTAGTGGAGATGAGCTGTAATTCCAGGGGATCCCCAGGTCCCACCTGGAGGCTGGCAACCCTATCTGAATCCCAGTGCCAGGATGCAACATTGTGGAAGGCCTTGGCCTCTATGCCTGTTGTTGGACCTCCAGAGGAACTCTTAACTGTAGGGCTATTGGAATAAGGAAAAACCATAACTATGCTGTTTCTAGAGCTCTAAGCCAGGGTTCTGCACCTCCTTAGTGGGCCCTGCGTTCCTGCAGGCCGTTAGCGGGGAGACTGCGAAGAGAAGTTCTGAAAGTCCATGCTATTCTCCTGCTTGCTCTGAGGCCTACTGGGATCCCCTCTTACAGAGGCCAGACACGACAAAGATAAAAACCCCTGCTTCCCAACAGCATCCAAGCCAGGGAAAACAGCCCGCGTGCAAGTGACAAATGGATACTGTGAAGCAAGGGGCAAAGCCATTTCCTAAAGGCAAGCAGGATGTTCATGAGAGAGAGACTAAGGAAGGCTTCAGATGTTTTCTGAGCGAGTGCCTTAACGACAAGGAGTCAGACACGACCACTCTGAAGCATGGCAGACAGAGAACAACCATCCCTATTGCACTGGATGGACACAATGAATGGGCCCAGGGCCAGGCCCTGGGGTTTCTGGCAGGGTGCACTGAGGCTGACCCCCGTAAGATGTCATTTCCCTACCCACTCCCTTTGAAGCTGCACGCTCTGCCCAGGGCCCCCAGAGAGAGGCAGGGCTGCGGGCAGTGCTGGGGCCTGTGAGCGTGGGCCGCGGGAAGGCTTGTCACCAGGGCAAAGAGGGCGGCACAGGCAGGCACTGAGACACCAGGAAGGGGTGGGGAAGGGGCCACCGGGAACTCTCCACTGGGCGCCCCCCATCATCTGGAACCAGCCCTGATCCAAATCACATAAGAACAGCCCTGCTTTCCTCCGAATCCTTCAGATGTTTTCTCTCAGTTGGAGACCTTGACATTCATCTTGAAATTTCCCTTCAGACAACATTCAGGGGCGACTCTACTTTCTGCTACAAAAATTAAGATCATCATAATTGAAATTCTGAACATTGGCAGTCAGCGTTGAAAAAAGGCTTGCAATTTGGGGTTGGGAAGGAAAAGAACTTCTAAAGGAAGGCAGTTTCCACTGGGTAGCTATGTTAGTCTGCTGTAGAAGATTCAAGTCTGGCCGCCCCTTTAAGACCAATAATATTTTTTAAGATATAAGCTTTAGAGAGTCAAAGTTCCCTTTGTCAGATGGAGGAAGGCAGTGAACAGATGAATAAGATGCTTGGTCCATCAAAGTGAGCATAGACCAATAGCATCGCTCCAGGATCTCAGGCAGGGGTCCTTCACATCACCTACTGCCAAATTCTTTAACTGGAGATGCTGGTGATTAAACCTGGGACCTTCTGCATGCTGAGTGGATGCCCCACCTCCCCAAGAAATAAGGAATATGTCGCCAGAACAAAGAGAAGTTGGTATGATATTGATCAATTTCTGTTTAGTTCAGGATTTCACATTTAGTGATTATCAGTGACATTTCAAGTCCTACTAGGGATGGGCGTTTGGTTTAGCCGAACCAAAGAAAAACCCGAATAATGCCTATTATTCAAGAGTCTTCGATTTGATTTGGCTGGCCGAATAGGGATTCCCTGAATGAATGCTGAATCTATTCATCACTCATTCAGGGAATCCCTTTGCTGCCGAGGTATTTAACTTTAAATACCTCCCCTTTTTGGGGGGGGGGCTTGTGCCACCCCTACAGTGTGACCCCCCCAGCCAAGGGAAGGTAGTTTAGATACCTTCCCTTGGCTGGGGGGCCATGTCACAGAGGCAGCATAAGCCCCGGAGGCAAGGGAAAGTGTTTAAAGTTTAAACACCTTCCCTTTGCGAAAGAGGCAGGCTGCAGCAGCACACCTCCCTAGAGAAGGGAAGGTATTTAAACTTTAAACACATCCCTTTCCTTCTGGGGATAGCTGGGGAGGCCAGCTAGGGAGGGGAAGCGAAGGGGAGGCTTTTAAAGATGCCTGCCCAATCTGCTTTCACTTCCCCAGTCAGCCTGTGGTGGCGGACCAGCTGGGGAAGCTCAGGAGAAGGACAGCAAATCAGTTTCACTCCCCCTCTTCTTGGAAGTGGAAGGGAAGTGAAACTGACATGCATTAATGGCAAGCAGAATATTTTCAGCAATGCCAAATATTTTCTGAATCCCAGGCTGAGGACAGACTGGCAGTATGGACCGCTCTGCATCCACTTTAAAAGCGGAGGCAGAGCGGGCGTCCAGACTGCCACATCTGCCCTGCGGAGGAGCCCCGGACTCACCTCATCCAGCGGCGTGCTCCTTCCGCAGCAGCCGGGCACCACTTCCAAGTGGTGTCCCGGCGGCTGCGTGTGTGTTCCACGCACTTCCGGCGGGTGTGAACGCGCACGGGTGGGCGGAGCTGCGTGGCGTTCTGCCGCTGCTGCCGGAAGCCGCCTGCAGTGTGGACGCTGCGAGTGGCTTCCTTGCGGCGGCGTCTGAACGCCGCGCTGCGGGGCAGTTCACCCCGGTTTATTCTGACATGCTCTTGTAGTGTGGCAGAACTCTAATCTGTCCTCGGCCCCAGTATCATACCAATGCTGGGATTTGGGAATATCAGCATTTACTGATACTTTTCGGGTTTGGTTTAGCCAAACCCCCCAAATACCAAATTCTCTCCCCCCCCCCCAAGCAAACCCCTAGTCTTTAATCCAAGGGACATACGTGTCAAAGATAGACAGTGGAGGGGAAGGAGGGAGTGTGGGAATAAACAGGATGGCTGCAAAGAGGGTGTTCATTGGACTGACCTTTGGTCTTATCCAGTGATGTTCTTTGTGTTTTCCCCCCATAGAGGCTCTTCCCACCCAATTGGTAAACTCCTACATAGACCACATTCAACAGCTCAGTATTAAAACAATGCAGGACAATTAAAGATTCCAGGTGTTTTTTTAAAAAATTGCACATTTTGAAAAAAAAAATTAACAGTTATCCCTGCCACAAGTCTTTTTAAGGGGACAGAAAACAGATAGAATAACTATTAATAACTATTAACAGCTCATTTAACTGATTAATTCCTCCTTGGCGTGAACATTTTATTTCCAGCAAATGTCAGGGACAATTCTAGTCCCCCTAAACCACGGAGAAGCTGGTTTAGAAGATGAGAACAGAGAATTGAGAGACAGTGTAACAACAACAACAACGGAGGATAGGATAAGCTAGGTGAAGGAATAACCATGAAATAAATACAGCAAAATGCAAATATTTATTAATTAAATCTGCATGCATTTGCATAATAGTTAATGCATTGTTTTAAATGCTGCATATAATGTATCACATCAGTACATATCTCCTGTACAAAAAAACAGAAGGGAAATATTTCTTGTGGTAGATCATATATAGCGGCAATACTTACAAGCTTAAAAATAATTAACGGTTGGAAATCTAACTGAATGATTGGTGAAATATTGCCACCTTAGCAAGTGACTCCTCAAGGTGGAATTGGAGGCAAATTGTTTCTCTGTCTTATCTTATAAATTATGAAGAAACCCCTGAAAGAAAGTGTGATGAAAGGGGTGATTTAAATGTCACAATCCAAGCTTTAAAACATTTTAACTCCAATCAGATAAAAAGGAAATTACTGAAAATACACAGCATTATGAACTTTATTTATGTCCTCCAAAATGTGTATTTGTCACAGACAACCAGCCATAGACTGTGTCCCACTGGAGCTGTCCTATTTCTGCTGGTCCATAAATTACAGGAAAATGGGAATTTTATTTCAAATGACAACGTAATGGAGATTTTCAGATCACAGATGCTGCATATCAAACAGCTTCTATTATATTTTGATACCACAATAGGGAGGGGGGAAGTGTTTATATGCCACTTAAAAATATATATGTACCAGATTTCCATCATCACTATGCAATAAGGTTCAAAAGCAGGGAGATGGATGTGCACACACATACAGTCTTAGGTGGCAGAGGACAATCCCAGAATATGTGAAATCAAACAAGAGTGCAATGGCACCTTCAAGGTGGAGTTGGTGGATGTTTGGGAATAAGTAGGGAGACTTGGAGCACAGCTGGAGGGGGATGAGGAATCCTGATCAAAAAGGCAGTGCACAGAAGTAGCCCTGTGTTAGGACATGGGCATCTGAAGAAGCGGGCATGGACACAAAACCTTGTACCCAGAATTAAACTTTGTTGGTCTTAAAGGTGCCCCTGGACTCAAACTTTGTTCTATGACATGGGGCAGTGATGGGTGAGCTCTCTAGAGCTGTCAACCACCAGGTGGGGCTTGGAGATATACAGCTGATCTCCAGGTTGCAGAGATTAGTTCCCCTGGAGGAAATAGCTGCTTTGGAGAGTGGACTCTTTGGCATTACACCTAGGGTTCTAGCTCTAGGTTGGGAAATACCTGGGGATTTGGTAGTGGTGGTGGTGAGGGCAGAGTTTTTTTGGGGCGGGGGACCTCAACAGGGTACAGTGCCATATAGTTGACCCTCCAAAGTAGCCATTTTCTTCAGGGGACCTGGTCTCTATTGTCTGGAGATAATCTGTAATAGCAGGAGATCTCAGGGCCCCACCTAGAGGTTGGCAACCTTAATTATACCCTACTGAAGTCTCTCCATTCCTCAGACCCTGCTCTGTCCAGGCTTCACCCCCAAATCTCTTGGAATTTCCCAACACAGAGCAGAGTTTGACTGTTTACAAGAGTCTTGAGCCGCTTTGGCCTATCCAAACACTGTCATCAGTAGTATTTTATGCATGTGTGTTCTCATGCAGTCTGCTGGCAGTCCTTCACCCCTACAGACAAAGATGGCTCCCCACTCCTCAGCAGCCAATCAAATAACTAACATTTATTGGCTACCTCCTTCATTTGTGCAGGTCCAGTTCTGACTCCCGAGGGACGGAGCCCAGAGATGTCGTACCCTCCAGGGGCCTTCCTTGGCAGGCCACCAACAAAGCCTTTCTGTCTCATCCTGGCTCGGCTCCTTCCCTGTCCTCCATGGGAGAGGTCTGGCCCATCCTCCCTGGCGACCCACTTCCTGCCGGCGGGCGGCTTCTTTTAAAGCCTTGTGAAAAAAAGGGTAGTCTTGCTGGGTGTGACTAACGGAGATGGCTGGACATTCCCAGCCCAGACCTTCCCTTCCTGCAACTCTCCTTCCTCTGCTGCCTCACGGCTCTTAGCATCCCACCTACAATGGCTCCAGGCAGGCCCACTGAGGCTTCTCCCCAGGCCCCCACTCTCAGCAGCTCACCCGCAGTTGCTCTGGGCAGGCCAGCCAAGGTTCCCTCCACCCCTCACTTCTCTTAGCAGCTTACCTGAAGGTGCTCTGAGTGGGCCCACTGAGTTCTTCCCTGCTACTTTCCCACCTTGCTCTTGGATGGTGGGTGGTGGCTGCCGGCTGAATGGGAGGGTGAGGTTGCCCTGAGACCAACAGTGATGAGGCAGGGCAAATTCAGGAGGGGCTGTTGCCCTTGTGAGCACCCCCCATGGCTATGGGCCTGTACTTGCTTGTTGGGGATATTGTATTTGCACATCCCATGTTGGCAAGGGTTTGGACTAGATCAGGGGTGCCCAACTTTTTTGAGGCTGTGGGCATCTTTGGAAGTCTGACACAGCATGATGGATACAGCCACAATATGGCTGCCACTGGAGGCAGTCAGCCATACAATGGCTATTGCAGCTTACCTTCAGCCACACAGTGAAGACTCTTATGTTGGCAGCTCCGGCTGAAGCAACATTTTTAAAAATCTGCACAGCCAATCAGATTTAAAATAGCCAATCATAAGCTTTGCTGGGCAAAAGCCCCATCTGACCCTTTGTTGTTGTTGTTGTTCAACTGCACAGTTGAATCTGACTCTTTGCGACCCCATGGACCACATTATGCCCTCCTGTCCTCCGCTGTCCTCCAGAGTGTGCTCAATTTCATGTTCGTTGCATCGATAACACTGTCTAACCATCTCATCCTTTGCCATCCCCTTCTTCTTTTTCCTTCAATCTTTCCCAGCATCAGGGTCTTCTACAGTGAGTGCTCTCTTCTCATTTGGTGGCCAAAGTATTTGAGCTTCAGCTTCAGGATCTGGCCTTCCAGGGAGCAGCCCGGGTTGATTTCCTTTAGGATTGACTGATTTGATCTCCTTGCAGTCCAAGGGACTCTCAAGAGTCTTCTCCAGCACCATAATTCAAAAGCATCTATTCTTCGGTGCTCGGCCTTCCTTATGGTTCAACTCTCACACCCATACATCACTACTGGGAATACCATTGCTTTGACCATATGAACTTTTCTTGGCAGGGTGATGTCTCTGCTTTTTGTTATGCTGTCTAGGTTTGCCATCGCTTTCCTCCCAAGGAGCAGGCGTCTTTTAATTTCCTGGCTGCAGTCACTGTCTGCAGTGATCTTGCATCCCAAGAACGTGAATTCTGTCACTGCTTCCATGACTTCCCCTTCTATTTGCCAAGGACTGATGGGGCCAGATGCCATGATCTTAGTTTTTCTGATGTTGAGTTTCAAGCCAACTTTTGTGCTCTCCTCTTTCACCCTTAGCAAGAAGCCCTTTAGGTCCTCTTCACTTTCTGCCATTAAAGTGGTATCATCTGCATATCTGAGGATATTGACGTTTTTCCCAGCAATCTTAATTCCGGTTTGTGATTCATCCAGGCTGGCATTTCACATGATGCACTCTGCATATAAATTAAATAAGCAGGGTGACAATATGCATCCTTGTTGTACTCCTTTTCCTATGCTAAACCAATCAGTTGTTCCATATCTGGTTCTAACTGTCACTTCTTGACCCTTATAGAGGTTTCTCAGGAGACATGTGAGGTGGTCTGGTCCTCCGATCTCTTTGAGGACTTGCCACAGTTTGTTGTGATCCACACAATCAAAGGCTTTAGTGTAGTCAGTGAAGCAGGAGTAGATATTTTTTCTGGTACTCCCTTCCTTTCTCCATAATCCAGCAAATGTTGACAATTTGATCTCTAGTTCCTCTACCTCTTCGAAACCCAGCTTGTACTTCTGGCAGTTCTCTATCCACGTACTGCTGAAGTCTAGCTTGTAGGATCTTGAGCATGACCTTGCTTGCGTGTGAAATGAGTGCAAATGTGTGATAGTTTGAACATCCCTTGGCATTGCCCTTCTTTGGGATTGGAATGTAAACTGACCTTTTCCAATCCTGCGGCCACCATTGCATTTTCCAAATTTGCCGGCATATTGAGTGCAGCACTTCAACTGCATCATCTTTTAGGACTTTGAATAGCTCAGCTGGGATACCATCACCTCCGCTAACTTTGTTGTTAGTAATGCTTTCTAAGGCCAATTGACTTTGCACTCCAGGATGTCTGGCTCAAGGTCAGTGATCACACTGTCGTGGTTGTTAAGGACAGTAGAACCAACCAAAAATCAGAAGCAAAGCATAAATCATAACATGGCACATTAAATGATGCAAAATTACAGAGTAGGATCCTACTTACAGTGTGTTGTATGCGGGAGTACAGACCATAGTCCCTAATCATTTATCCAAGTAACTTTGTGAACCATTTTGTACAGTGCGATTGTCAGTGCCTGCCATATATTCTGTGCCTGCCATACATTCTTTTATGTCTATGCCATACCAGTATGTTAATATGCCATACCAGTATGTTAATCTTGCTTTCAGCCTACCTACATTTAACCTTGCTTCTAGCCTTCCCATAGGTCCTGCCTGGGAGTTCACAACGGGACTCCTACCCAGCCCCTAGGAATGTGGAGTCAGCCGGCGCTCCTCCTGCAACCCCCACCTCCTTTCTTGTTTTGCTTCAGCTTCGCTTATGCTTGGCTTGGCTTGTACCCAGTGCCTGCGCAGACAGCTAGCTACCTTCCCTTCTGGCTGGTTATCTTATGTCTTGTCCTTGAACATGAAAGGCTCTGGTGTGGAAACTATTCTGATGTTATGATCTCAGGTCTCTGTGAACTGGTTTTTAGAATGTTCAACATCATTATTCCCTGAGAAAAGGGTTTCCCACGTATTCTGTGGGAACTGCTACTCTTTCTGGTTGCGTGCCTAAAGTACTGTAGTCTGATTGGTAGAACACCTGTAGCCATTTTATGAGTTTAGTATAGCAATGCATGTAACCCAAAGCAATTCATTACTAACAGAAGAAGTGTATGACTCCAATAATCTTTTCTGCAAGGAAAGGACTTTTATTTATAAGACCTGTTGTGGACTATATTCATTGGGACATTCTCACAGAATATAATAATCACAGAACATAATAATGGTGGTGGTTGTATTTAGGGTCAGTCTGTCCCCTCATCACTCCAGAGGGGGATTCGGGGAGCATTCTGGGGGTGGACAGGGATGATACCCAAGACCCACTGCCAAGAGTAACCACCCACCCAGCCACCCTTCTCCCTCCCTCCTTTCCTGCTTGATTTGGGTCAAATCTACATATGCCTTCCATGCTGGTTTCATAACGTCCCCCAAAAGAACTGTCTATATTTCCTTCTCGTCTGAAACTAGTATTGCGCCACTATAAATTTCATTGTCTACATTTGTTTACTGCCCTCTTGTGGTGAAACCATTGTCATGCCCACACTACACTTGTTTAACGGGATGCTGTTTTTACCACTCTCAAATCTGCCGTTCTTGTTTCATTCCAGTTTAGATCACATGCAGACATTTTCTACCCTTGATCCACTAATTCTGCATTAAGTACACCACGTGGTGCTTGTTTACATTGGCTATCCCATCAGGCGTGCACCAATAATGAAACAGTGTTAATTTTAAAAAAATTTAAAACAATTTTTAGAAGAGTTTTGAAAGCCATCATGCCAACTGCAAACACAGCTGTGTTCAGTTCATTTGACCTAAAATCACTTGTTCTCTTCTTTCCTCTTTGCAATAACATTTTTATTGAGGCATTTTCAAAATTCCATTGGTCTTTGCTTGGCCCCCCAGAAAATTTTTAGTCACAAACTGATTGTGTTTTTTATTTTTTTATTTTATTTTTAATTTGTATTTTGGAAAGCGAAGCTGTTTCCCCAACCTCTATCCCGGTGGATGTTCTTGGCAACAGGACAAAGCAGACACCACCCAATAAAGTAATTTGAAACCTGAAGCAGAGCAGTTTTAAACCACTCAGCGTAAAAGAGACATCACACTGGTTGTAAATTGATATGCAGATTCAGCCTTAAACGGCTTCAGCTGATCGGCGAGCACCACATGGTCCGCACGCTGGGTTTGCAGAAAGGAAATCTGCCCCTGGGGAAAATCAGCCCCATGTGCTGCGGCTTCCACCCTGCTTGCAAAAAGACCCTTGGGGGGGGGGGGAGGAATAGTGCTTACAGTTACTTCTACTAACTCTGTTGCGTTTCATTAACAATTCTACTTATACAGTCAGATAATTTTTTATGTTAACTCTGTTCGCTTAAGTCCATACATTTCTTAGTACCTGCAGCAAAGATTATTGCCTTTACATATTAATGCTTTTACATCACCAAAATGTTTAATGATTTATTACCTTGGTACTTTTTTATAGTGATACTTCAATTATATTAGTTTCATATTTAAGGATTCTCAAAATCATATTTTTTGTGATCTCTTCATCTTTTGCTATAAACTAATCTTTACTCCTTTAATTATGGGTCCTTAATATCCTACTCTATATGAATAACCATTTTATAGCCAAAACTTTCTAAAGATTATATATTAGCCTTTGGAGAAAAAGAATGCAAGCGTCCCTGATAGTCTATTCCGCCTCATCTTCCCCGTAGATGTTTCCATACACATACTGATACAATCTTATCTCTTCATACTTTTTAACATGTTCTAATTAAATTAATTTCATTTCAATGGATTCTCTTATTCATATTCAACCCCAATCCTTACTCATATAATTATAGCTTTTTAATGTCCTACTACTAATCCATAGCCACTCTAAAGCCTAAATTGTGTATTAACCTTAGAGAATAACAATTCTAATACTAAAATTCGACTTCACATTTCTTATAAAGATTGTCATACAAGTGCTGATAACATTTTTGATGCTGCCCTGCTAAATTCCATACACTTGTTACTGATATTTGTTTTTAAATTACCTTTTTAGGTTTTAAGCTTTTCTAAAATTTTACAAAGAATATAACACTTATTTCTTTTTACCTTTAAATTTGTTTGCAATTTCTCTTAAATTTTATATCCTTAAATTTCATTAATTCTTTAACACCCATTTGAAATATCCCTTGTCCAGCTATAACCATTCCTCCTTAATTAGTTCTCTCTCTCTCCCCTTTCCCCTCCTTCTTTCCATCATTTTATTTTCTGTTACTGAGGAGTGTTCCTGAATAATTTCAGTATGGGAGTAAAATTCTACCTTTTACTAAATACAGCATCACATTTCTGGTAAGAATTCCCATATGAGTACTGATAGTATTTATCTTTAGGATACATGCAAATCTCTTATGACACATATTTCTTCAACCTTTAAATTTAATCATACCAGGTCATTTTGCAAGGTTTTGTGCTTCTGTACAACTAAAGATACAGCTATCTTGTGAAATTTCTTTCTTTCTCTTATGTTTCATCTCCTTAATACCATTTTAAGTGCCATTTAATCTGGTGTTGCAATTCCACCTTAAAATATTCTACCTCCCCTGCTTTTGCCTTGCTGCTGCAATACTGAATAGTATCGGGCTTATTTAAAGGACCCTCTAGCTGGTTGTTGGGCCATGTGGTCCCTGCCAGTCAGATGAGGCCCTTTACAATGGGCAGGTGGAAGGGAGAGGGGTAACCGAGCGCAGTGTTCCCTCTAAGCTGAGTTAGTTTTAAGTATTGAGGTGGAGGCGATGAATCCAGCAAACAGGCTTTTATTCATAACATCATTCAGCTCTAAAGACAACTCTAAGAGAGCAGCACTTGTGGCAACGGCTTGTGGTCGGTGATGATTTCAAATTCCCGCCCATATATGAAATCATGAAATTTCTTCACAGCAGCGACAATTGCCAATGCCTCTTGGTCTATCTGGGTGTAATTCCACTCAGCAGCGGATAAGGTCCTTGAATAGAAGGCAATAGGGGCCACACGGCCGGATGGCAACCGATGGCTAAGTACGGCCCCGATTCCATAAGGCGACGTGTCACAGGCTAAGACAAGGGGCTTCTTTTCATCGTAGTACACGAGGACAGCATCGGAGGTAAGGAGATCTTTGAGAGCTTGGAAAGAGGTGTGTTCTTGGCGGCCCATGTCCAAGAAGCCGATTTGTCAAGCAGACAATGGAGTGGTTCAGCAAGAGCTGCCTTGTTGGGCAAAAATGCATGATAAAAATTCAGGAGCCCTAAAAAGGACTGCAGCTCTTTTCTAGATTTGGGTGGGGATGCCTTACGGATTGCAGCAACTTTGTCTGGAGAAGGGTGGATGCTGTCTGCATCGAGGAGGTAGCCTAGAAATTGAATGGAAGGGACAAAGAATTCACATTTCTCCTTCTTGAGCCAAAGGCCCACCTCCTGTAGCCGGCGAAGGACCTCTCGCACCCAAGTAGCCAGTTCAAGATCAGAAGTTCCGGCGATTAAGATGTCGTCAAAATAGGGCACGACACTGGGCAGGCCTCAAAGAAGGCACTCCATAAGTTCTTGAAATATGCCGGGGGCAACACTTACCCCGAACTGCAGTCAGTTCACCTTAAAAGCACCATGGTGTGTCACGATGGTCTGCGCCTTGGCCGTGGCTGCATCCACTGGTAACTGTTGATATGCCTGGGCCAGGTCGATCTTGGCAAACACCTGGCCCCTGGAGATCAAGGCTAGAAGGTGACTCACCACAGGAACCGGGTATGCGTGCAGTTGCAGGGCCCTGTTGATGGTGCATTTATAATCGGCACACAGGCGGACAGAGCCATCGGGCTTGAGAGGGGTGACGATGGGTGTCTCCCACTTGGCATTGGGAACTGGCTTGAGAATACCTTGGACCAACAGCTTATCAATTTGCTCGTCAATCTTGGTCTTGAAAACGATGGGGCAGTGTCTGGGCTTGAGGCGGAATGGCTAAACAGCAGGATCCAGGTTGAAGGAAACTGGGAGACCCTTGTAGCAGCCTAGGTCTGCTTTGAACACCTCAGGGAACTCTACCTCAAAGTCCGTAAAGGGCTGCTGATTGATGTGATTCACGCCAATCACATCAATGCCCAAGGCGGCGAACCAGTCCAAACCTATAAGGCTTGTGCGGCGACCTTCCACCACGAGCAGGTTCAGGTGGCCGGAGAACTTCTTATATTTGACCTGGACTGTGGCGATACTGACGACTGAAACTCGGTGCCTTTGGAAGTCGAACAGCTGTAGCGTGCATCTCTGAAGGTGGCGAGCAGAGAACCACGGGCAGACCTGTTGGAAGGTGCTCCACGAGACGATGGACAACGCAGACCCAGTCGACTTCCATCTGACATGCCCGACCTTCGATGAAGACAGTGGCTTTGATTTTCAGACACGGATGCAGCCCCTGGTGGATATAGAGGCAGTTGGTGTAGTCTTCGGATACATTCGCTTCGTTGCTGTGCCTTGGTCTTTGGTCGAACGACTGTAAGGGCTTGGAGTGAAACGATCAGCTGGGGGCATTCCCAGACCCTCGTGAATGCTGGAACTCATCTGGAGCATCTCGACCTTGTGACGCACGGCATACTTTGGCAAGGTGGCCCACTTTACCACACGCATGACAGATGGCATCGTGAAACTGACAGTCTCTATGTGCATGCACACCACCGCAACTGGCACAGCATTTTCTTTGCGGGCTTGTTTGAGAGCGGCGCAGGCTTTTGCGATAGCGATGTGGCTTCTGATTGGCCCTCGCATTGTAGACTCCGTCATTGGACACATTGGATTGGTCGTCCCGGGCATCATTGGAATCAGCAGTACTGCTGTGATGTACAGCGTCAGAGCAGCATGACGTGTTGGTTTGGGGACCCAATCGCAGCTCACGGAGGGATAGGTTGGCGGCCTCTACTCTCAGGGCCTCTTTGAGGGCCGATTCATAAGAGAGTCTTTAGTAGGAGTAGGGCCCACTTAATGCTTTCATCTCGTAGACCACAGAGCAGCCTATCGAGAAGGATAGATTTCAGATCGGTGAAGTGACAGTCTCGAGCAGCCCGCCTCAGTGCGGTGAGGTACTCTGTGACAGACTCGCCCTCCTTCTGGTTCCGCTGATGGAACATGCATCGATGGGCAGCAGCCGACGTCTTCTGGGTGAAGTACTCAGTCAGCCAGGTCTTGATGATGCCAAGAGGGGTCTCGAGTAACTTGGAGGGGGCAACTAGATCTCGCGCGATGTCAACTACAGCCTGGCCGCATGTACTCAGAAAAGTGGCACGGCAGACATCGTCTCCATTAATACTATTTGCTACGCAGTAGCATTCAAAACGATCGAGGTATGAGTCCCAGTTCCCAACCTTTGGGTCGAACGGTTCGATATGACCCTTGGATGCCATGCCCGTAGTGATTTAGCTCTGGGCGCCCTTAGTGATTTCAGCTGGGCAGGCAGAGTGATTTCAGCCCTTCAGTTAGGAATGGAATCCCATCCTCCTCGCCAGTTTTAAGTATTGAGGTGGAGGCGATGAATCCAGCAAGCAGGCTTTTATTCATAACATCGTTCAGCTCTAAAGACAACTCTAAGAGAGCAGCACTCTAATTTATACTGCTCCAACAAATAACTTTCAACAATGTAACTATATACAAGCGACGTTATTGGACCCAAGCAGGGCTCAGTGATTGGGTACTTAGATTGGCTTAATGACCAATGGGAGTCTTTATTAGTCAGCCAATGAGAACTGAAGCATTAGGATACCAGAGCCCTTTCATAGGTAAACCATCATTGTAATGCAGCATAATCAAGAACACAAACACAACAGTTAGTGTGAGCCTGCTCACAGTTTTTTAGCCTCCGGCTCACATGTATTTGTCTCAGCTCAGGAAGGATGGCTCCAGAGCACACTAATCTATGTAGTAGCCAAACCGCTCACTCACAACTTTAATACCAGTAGCTCAGAAAGTAGAATTTTTGCTCTCAGGGACTCCACAGCTTAGAGGGAGCATTGGCCAAGTGGGTGGTCACTCTTGGGGGTGGGGCTTCCCCCAGAAGCCATCTGGCTGGGGGCAGATTGACGCCTCCAGAAGTGAGGGAACCCCATCCAAACGTGGGAGCTGGCAACCTTAGTCCCTTAGAGTGACCAAAATGACTGCCTAGGTCACCAGAGGTGAAGGGGCACCAACCAGCCTTATTGCCACTCTGCCCATTTGTGGCACTGAGATCTGCCGCCAAAAACAGCAGGTCAGAAAGGTGCCCTGGTGGTCTCTCTTCCACCTTCCCTCCCCCACTGTGCAGGGGGGAGGGGCGCTTTCTTCCCTTCCTGTGATGGGGGGAAGATGTGGAGAGCAGGGGATGGGCAGTGGCTTCCTGCCTACCCACCTGGGGGGCAGTTTCCTCATGCTTGCTCAGAGCACCCAAAATCCTTGGGCCAGCACTGGTAGTATTAATAGGAGGGCTAGGGGGGTGTCAGAATAACCTGTTGTATCTAGGAGTGCGCAGTGCAAAAATTATTGTTTTAATTCCAGACTGGGAAGCTGGAAAGGCATGATTATCGTTTTCATTCAATATTGTTCAGGAGAGTCAAGTCAGGGAAGACCCTTTCGCAAAACTGCATATAGTTCAGACAGGATGCTGGACTAGATGGACCAATACATTGAAGGGATGCATTAGGAATGCAGAGTGCCTCTGGGAAAAGCAGGGCTCTTCTTATGTTCCTAATCTAATTGTGGAAACATCGAACTATTGGAGACTGCAGAAATGGACAATTTAACACTGAACTTAGCAGATAAAGGAGAGGAAATGTTTGAAAATAATTGGTTAAGGTTTTATAAATGGTTGGAAGGACATTTCAAAAAATGAACTAACTTTAATTGTATGCTCTTGTAAAGCTGAGATAAGCTAGTTTGGTGAATTAGATATTGATTCCAGTAGAAATGGTAATATAGATATGTACAGTACGACTCTGTATCCGTTAGTATGTTTTTATCTTTGTGTATTTTCTTGTTTCTTTTTTTTTTCTTTTCTGGAAACTTAATAAAAAGATTTTTTTTAAAGAAAAGAAGAAGCATCAAACATTTTATTGGGTTGGTGATATCTGATTGCGCAGCCCTAATTCATCCCCTTTTTGTTTTTGAACTCCATTCCGTTTAGAGGGAATTATGTCCTGGTGGTTTCACCTACGTTACCCAAACAAAGGCATAGTTAATTGTTCCCTTGCAAGCAGCTTTGTGATTTGTAAATATCATTTTGACCTGGTGGCAGGAAGCTGCTCTAATTGACACCGATGCACCTGGCAGCGCTTTCCCCGCTCGTTTTATGAGCTTATTTAGCACAGTGTTGTTGGATTTATTTGTTCTGTCAGGTAAGGGTTGGCTGGGCATTGGTCTTTTAGGGGAATTGGCGACCAGGCAGATCAGCTTTGGGTAGAGGAAGGATCTCCCACTGCAGGCTCCTCCGGGGCCAGTGCTGGAGCAGATGGGCCAGGGGCCTCGAGAAGTCCCCTGCTCCCCTCCAGGCCATGTCTGGGGCTCCTCAGGCTCCTCAGAGGCTTCTGAGTCAGATCCCAGAGCCCACTCAGTGAGCATCACGACACGTGGTATGTGCCTATTGCCTCATCCAGCCAAAGCAGGGCCACCGCCCCCCCCCCCCCCACACACACACACCTTTTTGAGCCTGCAGGCACCTTCGGGATCCTGAGTAAGGGTGATGGGCACAGTAGCAAAATGGCTGCTGCAGGATGCAGAGCCAGTCACAAAAGATCAGGGATCAAGGTTATATACAACTCTAATGGTTCTCTGTTCAACGGGATGCCTTTTAACCCACACAGCCTACCAAAAGTCCTGCTGGAGGAAGCCTCACCAAGCTCCACCAGGAAAGGTTTTCAGAGGTTGCCATGGCACCGACGGGCACCAAGTTGGGGACCCCTGAGCCAGAGAGAAAAGCACCCTGAAACCTAGTTCTGCCACGCAGTTAGATCAGAGCACATGTTGTCTTTTTTTCATTTAGCCCTGCTCAAAGGCATGTTGTTGGACTCACAGCTTGTTTGAAGCAGACAGTTCCGCTGGCCACATTTGGAGACACCACACCTCTGCCATCGGCAGAGATATAAGTACAGGATGTCGAACCAAACCCTGCCCTGACACTGAATGACAGAGTGAAGGTTAAGGAGACATTTTGCCCACGTGCACATTTTAGTTACACACCATGGGAGCATTCAGTGCAAATTTGCCCTTTCAGAAGCTCTTTCACATAGGTCACATCTTGCATAGATTTGTCAAACTGCCGGAAATAATGTACTTATGCTGAAATCCAGCCAAAATGCTTGAACTTGAGATCTAATTATTCACTTTTGTGTGCCTAACCCCCCTTTTTTCTTTTTTTGGAAATGAGGTGTAGGAAAACCTGGACAGAAGAGGAAAAGAAATTAAAACTAGACAGTATCCGCCTGTACAGGGTAAGATTATTTTTAGGGCTTGTTACAGTACTAAGAATAATGTAGCAAGAGACATCACATTGGTTGCTCCTTCTGTGATATACAGAGGGATTATCATGGACAGCTGAAGAATGTGTGTTTAATTTAAAAGTCACAAACGCATATTGGCCAGGAGTGACTGAATTAGGAGAGTGGATCATCACTCAAACATTGGCCCCAGTCTAAACACTTGTTAAGCATTGATTTGAAGGAATGCATTAGGAATACAGAGTGCCTCTGGGAAAAGCAGGCAGAGGTAGCTGTCACGAGGTGCTGCTCTTTGTGGGCAGTAATGTGTGGCCCCTAGAAACATGTCCATGAGAATATGTGAGGGATGCCAGCCTCCAGGTGGGACCTGCGGGTTCCATAAGAACATAAGAGGAGGAGAAGAAGAACAGATTGGATTTATATCCCGCCCTTCACTCCCCAAGGGAGTCTCCGAGCGGCTTACAAACTCCTTTTCCCTTCCCCTCCCCACAACAGACACCCTGTGAGGTGGGTGGGGCTGAGAGAGCTCTTTCCCAAGCTGTCCTTGAGGGAACAGCTGGTACAGAGCTATGGCTTGCCCAAGGTCATCCAGCAGGTGCAAGTGGAGGAGTGGGGAATCAAACCCGGTTCTCCCAGATTAGAGTCCGCGCACTTAACCACTACACCAAACTGGCTCTCTCACCAATGTTGGATCAGGCCAGTGATCCATCCAGTCCAACATTCTGTCACACAGTGGCCAAAAACACCAGGTGCCCTCAGGAGGTCCAGCAGTGGGGCTAGGACACTAGAAGCCCTCCCACTGTTGCCCCCCCCCAAACACCAAGATTACAGAGCATCACTTGCCCCAGACCGAGAGCTCCTATCTATACTTTGTAGCTAATAGCCACTGATGGACTTCTGCTCCATATGTTTATCTAATTCCCTCTTGAAGCTGTCCATGTTTGTAGCCGCCACCTCCTGTGGCAGTGAATTCCACGTGTTAATCACTCTTTGGGTAAAGAAGGACTTCCTTTTATCTGCTCTAACCTGACTGCTCAGCAATTTCATGGAGTGCCCACAAGTTCTTGTATTGTGAGAAAGGGAGAAAAGGACTTCTTTCTCTACCTGCTCTATCTCATGCATAATCTTATAAACCTCGATCATGTCACCCCTCAGCCGTCATTTCTCCAAGCTAAAGAGCCCCAAGCACTTCATAGAGAAAGTGTTCCAACCCTTTTATTATTCTAGTTGCCCTTTTCGGCACTTTCCCCAATGTTATAATATCTTTTTTAAGGTGCAGAATTTTTTGAGGTGACCAGAATTACAGTTTATCTCTAGACTATGGAGATCAGTTCCCCTGGAGGAAATGGATGCTTTGGAGGGCGGACTCTATGGCCTTGTACCCCCCCACACACACACACATGCTGGGGTCCCTGTCCTTCCCAGGCTCCAGCCCCAAATCTGCAGGAATTTCCCAACCTGGAGCTGGCAGGGTGGGAGGGCTGGCAACCCTAGAGTATGTTTGTGTTTTCTCTTGTGCAATCAGTTTCTGGGCATTATGGTATGGCAGGAGGTGTTGAAGAAAGGCTTACGCTTGCAGAATCGCCCTCAGTCTATGTTTTTCCTTTTGCACCCCTGGACCCCAGCCAATTCTACAAAAGACCACTGAGAATTAGTAAAAATTGATAGCTGATATCACTGTAATTTAGTCTTCGGCAGTATTCAAAACTGATGTGTGTGTTAACTGCTGTCAGGTCAATTCTGACTTATGGCGACCCTCTTTGTCCTCCAAAGTGCTCTGTCTCCAGCAGCCTTCCTCAGGTCTTGCAAACTGAGGGCCATGTCTTCTTCGACTGAGCCAGTCCATCTCATGTTGGGTCTTTCTCTTTTCCTGCTACCTTTAACTTTTCCTAGCTGAAGAGTACTGGACTCGGAAGACCAGGAATGGTGAAATCATGAGGCCTTTATTGAGTGATTCAGCATGTCCAGTTGATGGTCAGAACAAGCATGCTTCCAGGGCTCCAGGGCCCTCATTATATGCTGGCCGGAGCCACACCTCCGGCTGCACCCAAAAGACCTGATAGGGGCTTAACATATGCGCATGTTTGTCATAGGTTCCCTGGAGGAGCCTTTGACCGCATTGGCTCCCCAGGGAGAACCTAGGTCCCACATTGGTGGAGGCTTTCAATCCGGACGTCTATTGTTCCTCCAGATTCAAGCTCCCCTCTCTGCCTGACCATGTGCTCTGGCCATGCGGCGGGCGCCATTACCTGGGAGCACATGGCAGGCCGGTTGCTACACAGAGCATACTACATTACACTAGCATTACTGTCTTTTCCAGGAAGTCTTGTCTTCTCAGAATGTGACCGAAGTACGCCTCAGTTGAGTCATTTTAGCTTCTAAAAAGAGTTCAGACTCCCTTTGACCCACTTCTTCTTTTTTTTTTTTGGTGTTCCATGATATCTGTACAATTCTCCTCCAGCACCACATTTCAAATGATCATAGCTGATATGGAATGATATGGAATGGCATCTCATTGCATTTTTCAGCTTGTCTACCTTAAGCAAAGACCTTCCTAGTTGTCATCTGCCAAAGGACCAGTGGCGCAACATTCCCTGCTCATTGCCAAGGATTCGGAAGCCTGTTCCACAGCCTCAAGCCGGGTCACACAGGGTCCCATGGGTCAATGTGGATTTCTTTCATTTAGAATATGTCTCTGCTGCTTCTCCAGAGCCAGTGCCAAGCCCTGTGCTTTAGAAAGGACAACTAGATCTGAGTCCGGTGGCACCTTCGAGACCATGAACTTTTTTTGGGGGGGGGGGGGTATGAGCTTTCAAAAGTCAACACTCCCTTCATCAGATACTTGAAAGTTCAGACTCCAAAAAATCTTGTTGGTCTCAAAGGTACTGCTTTGAGTCTCGAATCTCGTGGTTCCACAGCAGACCAGCAGGGCTACCCTTTGAATTCATTGCCCTGCAAAGGAGGCGCTCGACTTTGCTCTGTGGCTGTGAATTGCAGATGAAGGTCAGTTGCCACTTTCCAACTGCTTCTTCTCAGGAGGAATCTTTGATTAGGTTTCTGAACAACCCATGGTCCCCTGACAAAGAGTTGGAAAACCACTGGTGTCAGATTTTTTTATATCATGCAGTTAGAAAAAGTATAAACACTAAAGTCCCTGTGGTTCATTGATGCAATTTAAGCTTACGAAGCAGGTGTGCACACTCATGATCTCTGAGTCTTAACTCATCTGTTTTAAGCACTATGAGCTCAAGAGCATGAGGAGTTCCTGACCAGTTCAAACCAAGATCTTTGGGGTCACCTGGTTGTGCTAAGCATTCCCCAGAGACACTCATTAGGTAGCAGTTTTGCAGTGTTATAGGTGCCTCTCTATTTTCTTGATCGTTTGAACATAAGAAAAGCCTCACTGGATCAGACCAGTGGTCCATGTAGCCCAGCATCCTGTCCCACCCAGAAGTCAACCAGTTCCCCTGGATAGCCAAAAACAGGACAGAGAGGCTGAGGCCTTCCCCTGATGTTGCCTCCTGGCTCTGGGATTCAGAATCTGGAGGTTCCCCTCAGTCACCAGGGCTAGGATCCACTGATAGACTTACCCACCATGAATCTATCTAATCCACCTTTAAAGCTGTTTATTCCTGTGGCTATCACTATATCGTCTGGCAGGGAATCCCACATTTTAATCACTGTCAGTGTCAAGTAGTCTTTCTTTTTGTCCATCCTGAACTTACAGCCCATCAGTTGCATTGGAGAAAAGTGTAGATGACTTTGGCTTCTGCACACTCTGCTCTCTTAAAGTGCTCGTACTAGTTTATCTTTATTTCATTGTGATCTTTGTAGTTTTATTTTCTGGGAACCACATCAAAGGAGGAGGAGGAGGAGGAGGAGGAGGAGGAGATTGGATTTAGTCTCAGAGCGGCTGACAGTCTCCTTTCCCTTCCCCTCCCCACAACAGACTCATTGTGAGGTAGGTGGGGCTGAGAGAACTCTGACAGAAACTGCTCTTTTCAAGAACAGCTCTGACAGAACTATGGCTTGCCAAAGGTCATCCAGCAGCTGCAAATGTAAGGAGTAGGGAATCAAACCCAGTTCTCCCAGATTAGAGTCCGTGCACTTAACCACTACACCAAACTGGCTCTCACACCAAACACATTTAAAGTAGAAAGGCAGGGAATAGCATTGTTTAATTAAATAAATGGTCTGCCTGAACTTGGTGGCTCACCATGTACTGTGAACTATCTTCTTGTCACTGCTGACATAACAAACAAACAAAAAGTGTGTTGCTTAATGTTAAACCAACATCAGAAATCACTATGAGTTACAAATGGGTAAAATACCCCTGAGACATTTTTAATAGCCTTATTTGAACTCCTTTGGCTTCCCTTGAGACCCCTGAGGATAAACTTCTGCATTTGCTACAACTTTTGCTTCCATCAAAATCTGGTAACAGTGTGGGGGTGCCCAGACCTCCCTGAGAAACATCACTCCTCTCACCAAAACACTTTGGGCTTTCCTTACAATTTCTGAGAGATTTCACCCAAGAGCGAACCTGTGTCTGAGGAAGGGAGCTTTGATGCTCAAAAGCTCATACCCTGAAACTCTGGATAGTCTCTAAGGTTCCACAGGACTTTCCAATACTGGACTAAGGTTCTACTGCAGAACTTCTTCCTAAAGTTGTTTCCCTTCTTACTGTTAATTTTTAACTGCTCGAGAAATGCTTCCGCTTGTTCCTGTTGGTCTAGCCTTCAGTTGTCAGCTCAGCACCTTTGACAGCTAACATTTACCAGTAATGGCATTGTTCAAAAAATCAGTGTGAACTTGGTGAGATGTAAGTGTTGTAGCATGCATCTTTAAGTGGGAGCTAGGGGGACACCCCACATCACTTTCCACGCAGATTTGGCTGTGATTCCTCAACTGCTGTCCTCAGTTGGATGCCTGCCATGAACCCTCTCCTGCCCTATCAAACCCTGTCTGTTGTGCAGATTTAGCAGAACTGGCTGACTGATAAGCCAAGTTTGTTGCCAAGACTTGAAACACCAAAAAGGCAGCTGAATAGTCTGGACTAGAAAGAACTGAATGTCCCATATGTCATAGGCAACTGCTTTGCCATGACGGTTGTGTCCCCCCCCCCCCTCCCCATCAGAAAAAAGAGACAGACACCAGTTTGGGTTTAACTACGGGCCACTTTTTTTGAGTATTTACAACTTGTTGTGGCGAGGGCAAACCCCGAGTGCAGAAATAGGCCAAGGCCAGGGGTGGCTCCAGACCACCTCCTTGCCATATGCTGGGCAAGCCACCTTTGCCCTGGGCGTGAGCAATCCCTATGGCTCACCAATGGCCAACATAGCAAATAGGTGCTGCCCTGAAGCTCCCCCCCAAGCCATAAAACTTAGAGGGGAGGGGCCTAGCTATGGTGATCTCAAAGGCAGTCTTCATTACCCACCCTGGGCAACAAAACCCGAAGGCTGAGCCTGACGGATCCCTTGACCCCAAAAAGGGAAGGTGCCCTATGGTGCTCACCAAATCAGTTTCCCCTTTTCCTGCACTAACCTGTCAAGTGAACGATCCTATTTAAGGAACCACCACATCCAGTTTCCCATAGTCACCTGATAACAATGCAAGGCAAGCAAAAACCTTCCTTGCCAATCAAAGAAGGAGCGAAAAATTCCTAATCAGCCCTCAAAGGGCCACCAACTGAAGCCTGCACTGCCTGCAGGGAGGGAGGGTGGGCCAGTGTCAGCTAATGCTGCCATCTCCTGCCCAGGAGGTGGGATGGGTGAACCCTTGATATCAAGTCTGTGGAATGTTATGTTATATTTCTCATGGCATGCTTATTGCTCTTCGAGCTGCTCTGACCTTGGGAGACTGATGGTGCCTGCCCATGTATCTCTTCTCCTGTGTGATTCTAATTCTTCCCACTTTTTTCCCTGGGAACTGTAAACCAGTATTTTAAGTGCCTTTTCTTTGGCTTGGTGATTGGTTGCAATTCCTTACCAGACCCTTTTTTGAATTCTGTATAATTGTCCTGCTTGGGGCTGTGTCAGCCATTACTAACACAAGAAGTGTAGATGACCATAGCAGACCTTTCTCAATAAAGCATTCCTGTTTAAAGACACTTGTTGGTGACTGACTCTCACAGCCAAGCACATGGCAAAAGAGGAAGGGTGGGGGTGGAGCTGTGCTTAAATTCCTGCTGGCTCTACCCCTCCACAGTGACACTGTGATGCTGGCAGTCACATTCCCCTCCCTCTGAGGGAGGCAAACCAGCCCCCACCCATAATTGCTACCAGCCTCCACAGCTGAAAGGAGCCAAATTGCCCCCCCATTGGAAGAAAGAGGCAGACACCAGATTGGGTTTAACCACGGATGACTCACCCCTTTTAGCACTCTTCAAAGTGATTTAACTGGCTGTGGAGTGATCAGACAACACCAAGCATGGAGTCAGCCCATCAGCCATTTTTTAAAGAAATTTGTCCCAGGAGCATGCCCAGAAGCAGGAATTAGCCTGCTGGGATATGAAGTTCATGAGGCTGTCAGCCATTACTTTTAAAAGTTTTCCCTCTGAGCATGTGCACAAGCACTTGCTGAGAATGCTGGGATATGGAGTTCACTGTGGTCCTCCCTGTAATCTTTTCAATTTACCCCTTCCCCAGAGGACAGAAAAAAAGCTGAAGAACAGAGGCTTTTTTCTTTGAGAGTTTTTAAAAAGCAAGTAAGTTATTAGCAGCTCCTGTATGTGGGGGGGGGGGGGGGACAGAAGTGTAAATGTGCAGTTATGCGATCATCGCTAACTAGTTTTTTAAAAAAATGGCAGCCAGAAAACAAGAGACAAGCCAGACCTGCCTGATGGCTTGGGTGTATAAGAGTGTGACCAGACAGCAAGAAATCCATTTTGGAACCAGGTCAGACCAACAGGGCCGGACTTTCTCGGGTATTAAAGAAACTTGCTGCAAGGGGGGTGGTGGTGGAAGGGTACTCAGACAACTGGGGCACGACAGACAGATGTTGCTGTCTGATCATGCACTTTAAATCCATAAGGGAACAGCAAGGGCAACGGATCAAATTGCCCATGTGAATTCTACCCAAGAGTTTTTTCTCTTTGGTTTCTCTTTGGTTTGGTTTTGTGAACCATTTGGCAAAACAGGAGTGTTACAAATCTTCCAAGGAAATAACCAAATGGTTGATTCCACCCAGTTGCAGATCATACAGCCAATGGAGTGGTGCCCTGACATTATTTCACCAGTCATATGTCAATGCTTGTTGATGTCACTGTGGGCAGTGCAAATTTGTGCATTTTCTCATGGAGCACCAGCCAACCACCATTGTCAACAAGGTGAGGTGGTTAATCTTTGCCCCTGATCCCACATTAAGAAATGTTATTCAGTGAAGAAAATGAACCCTGCACATGCTTAGCGGGTTCTCAGCCTGTGGTTCTTGCTGTTGAAGCACTATAAACCAAGAATAGAGATTTCCCAATGATCCTGAGGTCCGAACATCAGGTAGAGAAGAAAGCCTTTATTTTTATGACGTCAGTCTCGGCAATGGTAATCCATTAAAGCTACCGAGCCCAGATTTTACTGAGGCTTGGTGTTTTATACCGGGGGGTGGGGACGCACAGAAAGGAAGGGGACAGTGTCACACAGCATCATATTTGTTAACAAATCATACGATATAACTCCGCCTAACTAGCTGCTCAAGTGTTAGGAATGTTTCTATCTAAATGTTGCTAATTGCTTGCCGTTCCCATGGTTCTTTAGCCCAGCCTAAGAGCAATAATGTTGCCCACTAAACAATGTAAGACTGTTAGCTAGATGTTGTTAGTGTTCCATGTAACAGCAAAGAATCTTGTTTCATTGACCTTGCATTTCAAAGCTTCTAACTTACTAAGCAATATGCAGAGTTCTATTCAGCATAATTATGGATTAATTTTTCTTATTGCTTCACTGTGCAACTGTTTCCTTGTGGATCTTTTAATCTCTTTATGTCCCAAACCACAGTTCTTGTAAAACTGCCAGTACTAGCTTAGAGCTCGTGACAGAGGGCATGTTTATGTGAACTGAAAGCAACCCACCAAGAGGAGAGATCCCAAACTACCAAGCCAAAAGGTTGGTCTTCAAGGTGCCCCTGGACTCAAACTTTGCTCTGTTGCTTCAGACTAACACGGCTCCCCACCTGAATCTATGTCACATGAGAGTCCTGCCAGGCAAAACAGCAGTGTAAGATCTCACTGCTGAATGGAAACCTCACCTGTCCAGTACTGTGCATTAAAAAAAAATGTCTAGATCAGTGAAATGAATCTAAACCTGTTTTCAATGAAACGGGGAATGGCAGGGGGAGGGGGAGTCTGACAGGAGCCAAAATAGCATCACCATAATATTTTCTTGCTGTTCAATATCTGATGAAGTAAGCCTTGATTCACAAAAGCCTGTACCCTGGAAAATTGTGTTGGTCTTTAAGGTGCTACAGGACCTGAATTTTCTCTAATGCCTGTATTCTGGGCAGGAATTCAACAGGCTGAACTTTGATGTTTCTTGTTGTATATGAAACAGTCCCAGTGGCACTGTTCCAAACCACTGGAAAGAAATGGGCAGTGCCCCCCTTCTCCTTCCTTCCACTCAAGGGATAAGGACATGGGAGATTTCCAGGCAGAATTTTACTAGCTGCCTCCAAACTGTTTTGAGCAACACTCCCCTTTTGAAGATTGCCCAACGTCTCACTATTCCTGCAAGAACACCTTTCTCATCACTTCCCTAAAACAAGGAGGGATCCATTAGTACCTGTCTTGCTACTCGAGAATCAATGGCTAATTACTTAAGATTGCACAACCATATTGTTAATTACTGTATTGATTTTTTTTTCTGAAAGGTTCTTAATAAGAAATATAAATGTTTGGGCTACCTAAATAATACAGTTTGCACTCACAAGAAGACCTGGGACTCCCCAGTGCCAACTTCTGATAATTGCAGGCCTTAATCACGCTTGTCTATAGCCTTGCCTCTGCATTCAGGTTTATTTTAGCCATCTCAGGGAAGGATGCGGTAGCATGTTTTTTTAAAAAAAAACTTTTGAGTTTTGTTCTGATTGGGCAAAGTATATGTGTGGTTTTTTAAATTATTTATTTATTACTTAATTTATACCCTGCCTTTCTCCCCCATGGAGGACCCAAATGACTTACACTGTTCTCCTCTCCTCCACTGTATCCTTACAACCCCTGCAGGGTTCTCAAGGCAGGAGACATTCAGAGTTGGGTTGCCATTGCCTGCCTCTGCTTAGCAACCCTGGACTTCCTTGGTGGTCTCCCATCCAAGTACCAGCCAGGGCAGACCTGGCTTAGCTTCTGAGATCTGACAGTATCGGGCAGTTCTGAGCCATCCAAGTCAGGGTGAACTGTGTTTGGCCCTCAGAAATTCTCCTCAGCAATTTCTGATGTCTGATACTTTCCAAACGCTGAAACTTGAATACGACATTTATGACAATGGTATGGCACTGATTTCCATATTTGCAATCTGGAGGCCAAAAGTGCTTTGTGTTTTAAGTCTGACAGTATTTGATTGTTGCTACTTAATGACATTTAGCCTTTGACCCATTTAATTGTTGACAGGTAACATTATTTAGAACCCAACAGCTTTTGATATATGAAATGCAGAGGAGTTCGGCGCTTGGCGACTGGTAGTTTATAAGGTTTCATATTTGATGCCTGCCAAATCATTTAATATCTTGGCACCCTGTAAAATGTGCCCTCAGTACAATGCATCATTCACAGAGAAACCAGGTTTTCTCTGTTTTTACCATTTCACATTAGGAACTGATAAGATTTGGTCGGCTAATGGAATCTTTACCTTTCTGTTCGTTTATCTGTGACATACAGGCTGAAAGCCTTATCTTTATCGGTGTCATAATTCTTCTAGCAAAATACCCTTCCCTAAATGAAGGTGAATGGAGAGTTCTTGGACAAAATCAAGACAACTTCTTTTGTTTGTCCATTTTGATTACACTCCTTATTGTTATATCCTGTAACGGTCTATTGAAAGGATTCATCAGAGAATTCTCTGCAATACGTTTCAAAAGGGCCTTATTTTCCCCAAGCTTACCCACCAATGCTGTCATTCTGTACAATGGGAGCTCCTTCCACATGTAGCAATCAGAGCTGAGTGGGTGCTTTTTGCAAAGTCTCCTTCAGTATCCCTTTATGCACCACAGAATCAATATCTACAGGGAGCTAAATCAGTAGACTCCACTCCCTCATACCTCAAAACTTAGAGGTTGTAAACTCTGACAGACTTGCATGGCCCAGAGGCTAAAAGCGGCACGACATGCTACAATTTATAGTATACATTTTAACTGTCATTTTCAAAACACACACAAGGAAATATGTTCTGCCTGAACTGGGACCCCGAACTGTGTAGAAAAGTGCCACAGAAACATTTAAAATAAAATAATAAATAAATTGTACAATTAAAAACATTAAATGACTCATAAATTAATTGTGAAAGGCCAAAAGAACAGCCATGCTGGATAGACCAAAGGCCTACTTAGTTCTGCATCCTGTGTAGGGTTACCAACTCCAGGTTGGAAATCCCTCAAGATTTTGGAGGCAGAGTCTGGGGGATCGGGGTTTGGGGAGGGGAGGGGGCTCAGCAGCATATAATATCTTGGTGTGCATCCAGTCCAGTCTCCAAAGCAGCCATTTTCTCCAGAGGAAAGAAGGTGTGTTGTCCGGAGATCCCCGCTCCACCTGAAGGCTGGCAATCCCAATCTTAACGTCCAGCCAAACAACCAACAAAGGAGGTGTGGGTTAGGGTTGCCAAGTCTTCGGAACTCACCGACGGGGGGGGGGGAGAGTCCTCCTCCAGCCGGTAATCCCTCCTGGCGCACGCGTGAAGCGCGTTCGCCCAGCGACGTCACCAGAAGTGACGTCAGCACATTGGGGGCGTTGCCAGGGCGACGCTCTGGCAATCGCCCCAAAACTCATAGAGTTTTGGGGCGATTGCCAGAGCGTCGCCCTGGCAACGCCCCCAACGTGCTGACGTCACTTCCGGTGACGTCATTACGTTGTCCTCGCTGGACGACTTCGGGGGTGGGGTTTCCCCCGCCGGCCAAATGCTGGCCGGCGGATCGGGAACCCCTTTAGTGGGGGATCCCCCACCCCCCGGGCTGACTTGGCAGCCCGTGTGTGTGTGAGTGTGTGTGTGTGCGCGCACCAAAAACCAGAGATAAAGACAACAATTAACCCCAAAAAGCTTTGTGCAGGGGAAGAATAATATGGAGGGAGGGTTTTTTTTTCTGAAACACATTGGCTTTTTTGATTTAAAAACAAGGATTCCACATTTTTTATAAAAAAACACTGCCCCTCGCTTTTAACTTTTTTTTCCTTTGTCTCCATCTTCAGCCACACATGAAGAAATATTAATGGAGGGAAAATCCATCACAAGTTAAAACTATTTGAAAGCACAAGAAAATAGAAAGGCTCAGCCCTGACCTGGGTAGCCCAGGCAAGCCCGATCTCATCAGACCTCAGAAGCTGAGCAGGGCCAACCCTGGCAAGGACTTGGATGGGAGACCTCCAGAGAGTATTGGGGCCGGAAGGCCAGAGGCAGGCTATCCAGCCACTTCTCGGAATGTCCTCCGTGCCCCAGTAGGAATTGCCATGACTTTCAGGCATGGGCGCACACACACACACATGCAAAGATACCAAATAAATAAATCAAAAGGTTCTCGTAATATGTGACTTGGCAGATCTCCTTTGGAACCTGATCCCTGCATGTGGAGGACCACATCGCTCTTGCCCAAATGGATAACCAGTGTTTCCAGATAAACACCTTTTCAAAAGACCTACTGTACAGTAGGTAACAGCTGATTAGGAACATAAGAACATCAGTAGAGCCTCCTGGATCAGACCAGTAGTCCATCTAGTCTAGTGTACTGTTTCACACGGTGGCCAACCAGGTGCCATTTTGGGGAATTATACTCAGAAGATTGGTATGTCAAAGAGCCACGTGTCATTTCTGAGCAGCTGAGTGAGAAGCCCTGGTCTAAATAATGTGTGATGTTCTCAGTGCCCACCCACTAGCAGAAAGCCCATTCTGACTTGGGGCTGAAATGCTCAGAGGCAGACCTCGATGTGGACAAGTAAAAGAGAAAGTAAAAGCTCCCTTCAAACTAGAAACCCAACAGGACAGATTCTTTGGGATGCTCTGGCAGCCACCGAAACACAAGCAAAGCTCCCTTTTCCCATGCCAATCAACACATGACCAACATTCTTCTCTCTCGCATACACACTGCCTGTTGCCACTTCTCAGTCTCACGAATTTAGGGCTGCCAGCCTCCAGGTGGGCCTGGAGATCTCCTGAAATTATAACTGATCTCCAGCCTACCAAGATCAGTTCCTCTGGAGAAAATGTCTGCTTTGGACAGTGGCCTCAATGACATTGCACCTTGCTGAGGTCCCTCCCCTTCCCAAACCCTGCCCTCTGTAAGATTGCACTCCAAATCTCCAGGAATTTTGCAACTTGCAGTTGGTAACCCTAGGAATCCCCCCCCCCCCAATGGCTCTTGGTGCCAGCCCACCAGGAGACATGAAACTGCAGCCGGCAACCGCTCTGCTCTCCTCGGCAGCTTGGAAAAACAGAGCCCCCTTCTAAGGAATGCTGGCAAGCCTTGCCATCAGCTGGAAATGCTCCATCTCTGCCAAGGGGCATCCTGTGCCTCAGCAAAAGGGAGGAGCTGGCTCCACAACACCCACAACTCTGACAACCAGGAACGGCATTCATACTAGCAAGAATTAGGGCTGCCAAGTCAGCCCGGGGGGGCAGGGGATCCCCTGCTATAGGGGTTCCCGATCTGCCGGCCGGCGTTCAGCCGGCGGGGGGAACCCCGCCCCAGAAGTCGTCCAGTGAGGACGACTTCCCCCGTGTAATGACGTCACCCGGAGGTGACGTCATCACGTTGCCGTGGCGCGCGCACAAAGCACACGCACCAGAAGAGCTCCCGGGGGGAGAACAACTCCCCCCTGCCGGGAAGTCGCCGGTACTTGGCAACCCTAGCAAGAAGTGTTCCCTGTCTCTCCGTGAAATAAGTTCCATTCTTCCCCACTTTCCAGGAGAATTCATGCAAAAAAAGAAAAAAGAAAGAAAGAGTCTTTCGGTGCTTTCCGCATTTTACCTTACATTTTATTATTGGGTGTAAAATCATAATTATTCCATGTAACTACCATTCCTTCTTGGCCTTTTCTGGGATTTTTCATGTGTTTTGATGAAGTGCTTTTGAATTCATTTTAGGGCACAGCCGAACGAGAATGAATCACTTTGATATCATTACGCTTATTTGGACATTCTGTTGGATAGGTATTTAAACTTAATATTACTCGATTAATCTGCGAAGGCAAATTTCCAGCGAGGGCAATATCTTAGGTGTCATGGGTAGCAAGTGTCTTTGCCGTTGGTTTTACAATCTGGGCAAACTAGAGCGGAATGAAATGCATAGAACCAAGTTAATTTGCCCTACTAGGAACCTACTTGGTTCTAAAAAGAATTAACCTTTTTAACAATTAATGTTACTATAACGTTGCTAACAAATCATTTGACAGTTTCAGTTAATTTTTCTGCCTTTCCCCCTCTCCTTTTGTAACCTCCCCCACTATCAACATTTAGATTCATTAGAGCACATAGTTGAGTTTTTTGCTTATTCTGCAAAGCACCTCTTTGTGGAAGGGGAGAAGCTGAACTTGAGGAGGGTTGGCAGTGGGGTGGGGGTAGTGGGAAGGTTACTGTATGGGAGGCCTAGCCCTTTAAGAACCTGGCACCACTCCAGGAGCTGATGGACAGTGGCTTCCATCAGCCACAAATATGACTTCCCAGCAGGGATGGGAGAGTCACCTTTGCCTAGGCTGTATTGAAAAGGGCTCACTCCCACGCACAGAAGCAGAAAAGGGGGAAGGTCTGGGGCTGAGGCCCTACCTGGTCAGGCTTGAATTCATGAAAACCACAGCCTGGGCTACTGCAAAGGCCATTTTAGGAGGGACTTCAGGAGAGAAGCCAGGGCTGAGTACACTAAGGGACACACCCCAGACTGCTGATCAGCTGGTTGATCTTCTTTTCCTGGGGTCATGGTCTGGCACTAACTGGATGCGATGTGTAATGAGCACATGCCCAATGCACAATGGTTCTTCATGGCCTTCATTATGGCCTTGGTCCTTTGTGCATTTGAGGAATTTTGGGTAAGAGGCAGTCCTTCCAGCAGCATGGTCCGGCATTTCCTGGATGCAGTGTGGAACAAGTGTGTGCCCAGTGTGCCATGTTTCTTATGGGCCTTCACCATTGCCTTGGTGCATTGAGTCTTTGTGGAATTTGGGGTAAGAGGCAGTCCTCCCAGGGGTCCAAGCATGGTTTTGGGTCCCCCAGTCAGAGGGTGCAAATCCCAAGGCCAAAGGACACCTGCTGCATCCCAGCTGGGAGCAGAATAAAAAAGATCTTAAAAACACGGTTGGCGTGAAGACCCCCTTTTCAGCATTAAGGCCAGCTTAAGGCTAATTCTCAAAGAGTTGGTGAACCCATATCTGGACTGAACCACTTCAGATGGCCAGGGGAGACTCACCATGTCCAAAGCTGAAGATCCGCCATCTGAATGTTGTGTATGTTGTTTTACTTCTTTTAATGCTTTTAAGATATTGTATATTTGGCCGCTTGGCCTGTTGTGAGCTGCCCTGAGCCTGCCTTTGGTGGGGAGGGCGGGATATAAATCCCAAGAAATCCCCTTTTCCAGTCTCTGCCAATCTCCCTTTGTGCCCTGTTGGCCTGGAGAGAAAGCCAGCATCGACCAGTTGGGGCCCTGGGAACACTGAGGAGGAGGAGCCAAAGGGAAGAGAGCCACTGGAATGGCTGTTCGGGCCAGGGAGGCTTTGGGAGGGGTCTGGCTTCGCCTCCGGGTCCTTGAGGGGAAAGGGGACCCCCTTGGGGAGGGACAGGGTGGCACCCACTGAGATTGGGACCTTCTAGGTAGTCTTTCTGGGGCACTGAAAAGCTATTTGGACAGGGTGAGGTCTACATTTTAAAAAGAGGTACTCCAAATGGTGAAGAAACCTGAGGGGAACCTGGGTATCCCTGGCTTACTCTCCACATTTCATTCTTTTTAAAACTATACACGCACAGAGAGAGAGAGAGAGAGAGAGAGAGAGAGAGACATTTTAGTGGTATAAAGGTGATCCTGAATTTCCCCAGTTTACTCTCCACCCACACACCCTGGGAATAAACTATTTCCTTCTTGTATTCAGTCTCTGTTCTCCTTGGGATTAAGGGTGGGAAAGTTCATAATGGGGTTTTCCTGATTCAGGAGAGTGGGTCCTTGCAGGCCATCATCAGCATATATCATGGGGGGTGGGGGGAGCAGTTGACTGTTCCCAGCCCTGGCAATCCAGTGAAGAGACATTTCTTTGGACTCCTTCACAGGAATACTGGCTGGGTCACAACTCTGCATTCCTTCATCCATCTAGGGGCATCCGCCAGGGCTGTCCTTTGTCCCCATTAATCTTCGCCCTAGCAATCAAACCCCTGGCAGAACAGCTACGTCAAGCACAAGGATTTACAGGCATTAAAACCAATGACGTCGAACATAAGTCTCTTTATGCAGACAACCTAACACTATATGTCTCTGAACCACAGGATTCACTACCAACAATTTGTAACACCTTGACTGACTTTGAGCAGATCTCAGGACTACAGGTCAATAACCAAAAATCAGAAATTTACCCAATCTGCATCTCGACACAAACCCAAGCTTATTTGCAGTGTAATTACTCCTTTCCATGGATTCAAACGACATGGCGACACCTTGGCATACAAATACCACTTGATCTCAAAGATCTGGCAAAGCACAACTTTCACAGACTTTGGGAGGACATCCAGTGGCACATCCAGGACTGGGATAAACTTAAGCTAACCTTGCCGGACAGACTACATCTCGTCCAAAGCTTTGTACTCCCCTGCTTTTTATTTCTCTTCAGAGCCTTACCAATCACTCTCAGAGACAAAGACATACAAACTTGGCAGATCTGTATCATTATTGAATTTAACTTTTCTTTGAAAAATTCTTAAAAAACCATCACATATAATGGTTTCATGAAGTTCATTGGCCCATTCAAAAAACTGATTCACCTTACTTTGGTCCTGGAAAACAATGAATAAACCATCAATAAAACACTGGTAACACAACCTGTCGTTTTTAAAAAGCTTTTGATTTGGATTAAAGAAAAACTTTTTTATCAAATGAATAAACAAATTGGCAATGCTTAGCACCATAGGACTACATATGACCACCCCACTCATTTGTAAATAAAAATTATTGCTGTCTCCAGAACCAAATTCACAATTTCCATAAGCTCAAATGTGGAGGGCTGTTTCTCAGATCTAAGTTCTAAAATTTCTTCTCTGACAATATGAGCCTCCTTGTGTTGTATACTGGTATACAACACCCGCACATTCATATGACCAAGGCTGAGTTGGGTGGCACCTGAAAACCTTCAGTTATGCTGATAAAGTGAGTAGTGTCCCTGGTATAAGATTCTTTAAATGGGGTGGGATGGCAGGCCATGCATGTGTGGGTGTGTGAACTAGTGGGTGGGGGCGGCCACAGGAACCCTCCTCCCACTCAGCAAGGTGGCCTGGTGCCTCTTGTGGGCCTGCCAAAGTCAGTACTGTTGGGGGAAGTGATGTATGTGTGCGAGCCAGTGACGGGGTGGGGGGCAGGCTGTGCATTTATGGGTGCAAGCTGGGGAATGGGGGGCAGGCCACAAGCAACCCTTCTTCTCCCCCTCAGCAACATAGCCTGGCACCCCTTGTGGGCTTGCAATGGCCAGCTGCAGGAGAAAGTGAGCTTTGGTGCCATGCAGAGCATGTTGCTTCAGTGGCACAGAAGATCCTGGACTCGCTTTCGCCTGCAGTCCAGCTGGGGAGGAGAATCGAAGGAAAGGGAGGCATATAAAGATTCCTCCCCAATTGGTCTTCACTTTCCCAGCCAGCCTGCTATGAAGCAGAGAGAGAAGGGGAAGCATATTTAAATGCTCCCCCTCAGTTCCCATTCTTAGCTGGCCTGCCAAGGCTGGCTGGCTGGGGAAGCGAAGCAAGAAAGGGGTTTAAGAAGTAGCTATAGGGTACAATGGAGAGAGAAGGGGTTTAAAAGTTTAAATACCTTCCCTTCAGTGGAGAGGCACACTGCTGTGATGCGCCTCCCCAGCAAAGGGATTCCCTAAATGAATGCTGAATAGATTCAGCATTCATTTGGGGAATCCCTATTTGGTCTGCCAATTCAGATTAGAGAATCTGACAAGAAGGGGGACCCGTGATAATCATGGGGGGGGGGGAGTATTCCCCACAGCTCCAGGTCTGCAGAAGGAGCTCCAGAGGAGGAGGAAGCAGCAGCAGGTGAGCCTTCTCCCTCCTCCCCCTCCGGCACCGGCGAGGCTGAGTGGCTCACAGCTGCTGGCCTGCTGAGCCTTCTCCCACCCCCTCCCCAGCAGCAGCGGCAGCAAGGACCAAGGCCAGCCGAGCCATCTCCTACTCCCCCTCCCCAGTGGTGGTGGCAAGGCCTGAGGCCTACTGAACTGTCTCCCACCCCCCCTCCTCAGCGGCAGTGGTGAGGCCCAAGGCCTGCCAAGCCATCTCCCACCCCCCTCCCTAGCAGCAGTGGCAGAGAGGCCGGAGGCCCGTTGAGCCATCTCCCCCCCAGCAGCAGTGGCGATGAGGCCCAAGGCCTGCCAAGCCATCTCCCACCCCCTTCCCCAGCAGCGGCAGCAAGGCCTGAGGCCTGCTGAGTCATCTCCCACCCCTCCTCCCACCAGTGGCAGCAAGGCCTGAGCGGTTCACAGCTGCCAGGCCCACTAAGCCTCCGCCCCAATGGCCAAAGCGCTCTCTGCACATGCACAGGGAATGCTTTTACTTTGGGTGGGGATTTAAATATCCCCCAAAGTTTTTTTTTTTTTTTTTACTTTTAGGATTTTTCTGCACACCTAGGAGCCCCCAAGTGTGCAGAAAAATCTCCCAGCCCTGGGAAGTACCCCCTCCGTGTGGATTGAGATGTCCACATGGAGGGGGCAACTTGGCTATTAGTATATAGACAAGAGGCAGGGACCCGCAATACTCGTGGGGGTGGGGGAGCTCCAGGTGGAGGAGGAGAAAGCCCCCACAGGTAAGCCTTCTCCCCCCCCCCCCATGGGCACCAGCGAGGCCTCAGCAGTTCTTGCCAGGCTTGCCGCTTCTCCTCCCCCGGGCACCAGTGAGGCTTCAGTGCTTCAACCCAAACCTGCTGCTTCTCTCCCCCCCCCCAAGGCCCGGCGAGGCCTCAGCAGTTCTCTCCCCCCCCCCCCCGGCTTCAGAGGAGGGTTGAAAATCAGCAACCCAAGACTGGGGCAGACTCACCAAGGGCAGCTGATGACGCTGAGCCAAGAGACAGGTTCTCCAGGAGTTAGGAACTCAAGGATCCATGGGTCTAAAGTTAAGTTTTTAGGGTTGCCAACCTACAGGTGGGGTCTGGAGATCTCCTGGAATTACAACTGAGCTCCAAACTACAGAGATCAGGTCAATGGCTGCTTTGGAAAGTGGAGTCCATGGCATTATGCCTTGCTTAAGTCCCTCCTTCCCCTAAACCCCACCCTCCACTCCCGAATCTCCAGGGATTTCCTCAACCTGGAGTTGGCAACCCTAGTTCACTGGCAGAACAATGCTAGGAGCCAGTTTGGTGTAGTGGTTAAGTGCGCGGACTCTAATCTGGGAGAACCGGGTTTGATTCCCCACTCTCCCTCTTGCACCTGCTAGATGACCTTGGGCAAGCCATAGCTCTGTACCAGCTGTTGTCTCAAAGCTCTTTCAGCCCTACCTACCTCACAGGGTGTCTGTTGTGGGGAGGGGAAGGGAAAGGAGTTTGTAAGCTCTGAGACTCCCTTGGGTAGTGAAGGGCGGGGTATAAATCCAATCTCTTATTCTAGGTTTGTGGATGCACTGGACAGGAGTAGTTTGTGGACTATTTTATTCAAGGTACAAAATTTTATTCATGGTATAAGATTTTATGTGCCACCCACACTTCTTCAGATGGAAGAAGTGTGCATGCACACAAAAGCTTATACCTTGGATGAAACTTTGGACTCCAACTTTGTTCTGCTTCTTCAGACCAACACGGCTACCCACATGAATTATATTACACTATAATACTTTTTACAAGCAATTATGTACCAGTGGAGTGGTTACCAGGCAGAGTCTGTCCCACAGGTAAAATTATCCTGTGAACAGGTGGTATTTACCGCATCAAAGTATCACTACCATCACAAGATCACCAATCATTGGAAGTCAACTCCTCAGAAGCAGAAATCTCTCTTATTAGGAGGTTTAAGAACATCAACTTTGCTGGCCCATTAAAGGCAGATGTCAGCCCAGTGGCAGGAGAAGAAGGACAATCATCTTCATCAGAAACTCTGCCACTTTTTAAATTTCACAAAACAGGCAATCTCCAAATGGTGGCTGACCATGCTCATTTTTAGTTACAACTCTGTTTCTCTTCAGGTGTCCCCCAAAGTCCCCCATGCAACAGTCAAGTGTTCTGCCAACACACACAACAATGAAGCTACTTTTTCAGATGTTTTTTCTTACATGGCAGTAAGCACCAAACCACTTTAATACAGTCTTTACACACACATATTTGCAAGCCATTCCCAACGAGTTAAACAATGAACTCAGGCTTCAAACTTACTTTTCTTAAACAGAAGATGCCATGAGAAAACTAAAGAGATTCTCAAAACTTAAAGATATTGTCAAAACCAGCATTTCTTGGGCTCTCTGCTTTTTTACATTCCCCCCCCCCTTTTTAATTTTTTTTTAAAAAAACACAAAGAAAAGAAAAGAAAGAGGTAGGTGGGTGGGAGAGAGAGAGAGAGAGAGGAAGAAAGGAAGGAAGGAAGGAAGGAAGACAGAGAAAGGAAGGAAGGAGGGAAGGTAGGTAGGTGGAGGAGAGAGAGAGAGAGAAAGAAAGGGGGAGGGAGGAAGAGAGAAAGGAAGAAAGAAAGGTGGGGAGAGAGAGAGAGAGAGAGAAAGACAGAAAGAAAGAAAGACAGAAAGAAAGGTGGGGGAAAAGAGAGAAAGAAAAGAGATGGGGGAGGCACTTATGGGAGCAGGGAGAGCGAGGTGACATGGGCAAGCCAAATGCAGAGTGCAAAGAGCCTAGCCCCTGTGCTTAATCTCTGGGTGGGGCTTCCTCCTGCTGGCTCTCTGTACTTAAAGGGAAAGTGCCCAGTAGGGTTTTTTCCTGCCGGCTCTCTGCAGGAACTTTCCCTTTAAGTGTAAACAGCTCAGGCCTGGCAGGGAGAGGGTGGGGCAGGCTCTGACGCCAGCCGGAATGGTGTTCCGGTGCATTCCTCCTGAAAAAGAGCCCTGGCTATTAGTATGTAGATTTGGCTTTCGGCATGCCCAAATAATGCTGAAGAGGCATTATTTGAGGTTGGATTTTTTTTTCAGTTCATCAAAACTGAATACACATCCCTACTGGTAACCCTATCTTGGTCTGGTGGCTTTAAATGCATGCTTGAAAGTATGTAGTCCTGCTGCTGTCCGAGATGGGGGTTTTCCTGGCGCTTTCTTCTAGTCCCTGCATGTTCTTCTCTTCTTCTGTGGAAGAGATGGGATTACAGATAACTGTCTTCATTATATGAGAATTAGGGCACTGACCTACCCTCGTCAGTCAGAGGAAGAGCCCCCTGCTTGGGCTGCCAGCCTCCAGGAGATGTCCAGAATTACATCTGATCTCCAGACTACAAAGATACATTCCCATGGAGAAAACGGCCACTTTAGTGGGTGGACTCTATGGTATTAGGTTCCTCCTCTCCCCAAACTCCACCCTCCCAAGGCTCCAACCCAAATCTCCAGGAATTTCCCAAGTTGGAGTTGGCAGCTCTATCCCTGCTCTTTCTTCCCCTCTCACAGTCACCCCCACTGATCTCCCTGGCTGTCCCCCACCCCACCCCACCCCACCCCTGTCTCTGCTTGGGGATCTCTGGCAATCCGGGCTAGAGGAAATTCTAGGAGTTGCAAATGGATCTTAGATCTGCACGCTTCACCATAACCAGAATAAATTAAGCAGAAGATGGCCCATTAATTAAAGTTCATATTTCATGTTTCATCTCAGCTGCAGAAGGCAGAGCTTGTGATATATGCAGAATGTGGATCATCCTGGCAGACAATTTTACCTGCAGATTCTACAACAAACTTTCTTGAAAACTCTTGGTGTGGGGCCTTCATCTCACCTACACAAATAATGGTGACAGAATTCCTTTTGGACAGCAAAATGCACACAAAAGAGAGGTGAATATGTGTCACTTTCATTTCCCTCCTTTTAAAATCATCCTTGGCTACTTTAATTAATCCCCCCTCCCCAAGAGATAAGTAAAAAATCATGGTAGGAAGCAAACAATTCCGGTCTGACTGCAGTTGCTAGAGAGGCCAGGGTCCTGGTCGAGGGATCCAAGCCATCAATTCACAAGCCACTGAAATGCATTAAAATTGCCACCAGCTGTCATGCTGGAAACCAATTCTGACAGGAGCAAAATTTCTAGATGTGCAGAAAAAGATGGAGCACACGGGGGGGGGGGAGACAGAGGCGGGTGAATCATTTGGAGGCAGGTCTGGTCTTTTTTCCAGATGGTCCAAGGCCTGAAGGGGTAAGCCTTCAGAGTCCAGGAGGATCTCACTGGGGGATGGCTGAAATAAATCACTGTCTACTCAGAGAAAAAGGGGTCACGTGAACCTATCCTCCAGCTACTGGTAAAGATGAAGGCAAAGAAGAATGGAATGCGACCAGGTGAATTCTGTCCAGAAAATCATTTATGTGGAAGAGCTGGAAGGCAGGCTGTGCCTTTTCTACAGTGTTCAAGCTGCATACTTGTGTGTGTGTTGTGGTGGAAGAACTTGTCAGTACTATGGCTGCCAACCTCCAGGTGAGGCCTGGTGATCACCCAGAATTACAGAGATACGTTCCCTTGAGAAAAAAACAACAGCTGCTTTGTAGGGTGGACTCTATAGCATTACACCCTGTTAAAATCTCAAACACTGCCCTCCCCAAGCGCCATCTTTAAATCACCAGGAATTTCTCAACCTGGAGTTGGAAACCCTACTGGTTTGGCCCCAGACACAGTGGGTGAGTGCAAAAGAGTTCACAAACATGTGTTGAGCTGAAAAGAAGAAAGCTGTCACACAGTGGAAGGTTCCAGAGTCATAGCTAAATCACTGGCAATGCTGCTTTCACCTTCTGAGCGTGCCTCACAGGCTGGTGGAGCTTCGTTCTTGTTTGTATCTGACAAAGTGAGTGACTCACAAAGCTTATACCTGGCTAGGGTTGCCAAGTCCAGGTTGGAAAATACCTGGGTACTTTGGGGGTGGAGCCAGGAGAAGGTGGGGTTTGGGGAGGGGCCTCAGTATGGTACAATGCCATAGAGTCTACCCTTCAAAGCAGCCATTTTCTCCAGGGGAGCTGATCTCTGTCAACTGGAGATCAGTTGTAAAAGCGGGAGATCCCCAGGCCCCACCTGGAGGATGGGAACCCTATACCTGGCCTGGCCCATGTTGTTGGTCTTTAAGGAGCTATTGGACTCCATTTTTGCTCTGCAAAGTCACTGTAGCCCAAATTCTAATCTCGCAAGATTTGTTTTTAGCAGAAAATCTTTCTCCCATTACCTGTAGTTGCAGCCCATTTTCAAACGTTCATCTGCCTCACTTTAACCCCACCCTCCCCACCAAGGAGCTCCAAATGAGATAGGCTGTACTCTTCTCCTCCATTATATTGTCATGCCAACCTGTGAGGTAGGCTAGGCTGAGAGACAGTGACCTGCCCCAGGTCACCTAGTGAGCTTCATGATTAAGAGAGATTCGAACTCAGATTCCCCTGGTGCCCGACACTAGCAGTTTGAAATCAAGAAATTGTAAGTAGATAAAGAGGTATAGCTTCAGTGGGAAGGTAACAGTGTTCCATGCACCTTGGGATTTAGTCATGCCAGCCACATGACCACGGAGACATCTTTGGACAGTGCTGACTCTTCGGCTTGGAAACAGAGATGAGCTCTGCCCCCTAGAGTCAGATTTACCTTTTATGATATTTCACTTGTCTTCAAAGAACAAACACTGTTAGAATTTATCCTTGCTTTCCCTCTCCTTACTAAATATGTGGCCAGGATTGAGTACATTGCAGAACACAGCTGAATATGTTTATAGTAATACAAAGAGAAAAGTGCCCCCCCCCCCCCCCCCGCCCCTGTTCTCTCAAAGCGGCACCATAATTACAAGAAAAGGGGGGGGGGATCTTGATTTCAGCTGCAACCTGTTTTATCCAAGGACAGAGAGCTATGAAAGCCGGGCTTGGCACAAAAGATTCCCCCCTATGCAGAAACAGAGGTCTTTTTAATTATAGAGGAAGCCTTTGCATCTCTGAATATGTCATTCAAGACACTGAATAGCGCAGCACTGCATTCTTACAAATACTGGGAAGGAAACCAAAAGCTCACTTTTCGGTGGTAGAATTTCCACAGCACTCGATTAAGAAGATGCCATTGAAACTGGCGGTTGTTTTTCCCAGTGCGCTGATTTGGGGTGGTTCAACCAGCCATTCAGGCAGGTCAAATGGTCTCTTTCTTACTCTGGTGATAGAACCAAAAAGTACTTTGTCAGATTCCACTTCCAGTTCTGTTAAACTATTTGTGCGGTGGTGGCGTGGTGGTGCATTCTGCCTAATGGAGCAGGTGGTGTCACTGAAGGGCGGCCAGGGGGTGTTACCGGGTGGATGGAAAAGCCAGAGCTTGCCACGCCTGTGAGTAGTGAGCACAAGCGGTATGGACGAATGCTGCAGTGCAAAAGATGTGAGCATGATGGGGTTGCCAAGTTCCCCTGGGGGGTGGGGGGTGTATGGTTGCCAGTTCCAGGTTGGGGAACTCCTGGAGATTTGGGGGTGGAGCCTGGGGAGGACAAGGACCTCAGGGTGGTACAATGCCATAGAGCCCACCCTCCAGAGCAGCCATTTTTCTCCAGGGGAACTAATTTCGGTCATCTAGAGCTGAGCTGCAATTCTGGGAGAGCCAGTTTGGCGTAGTGGTCAGGAGTTGGACTCTAATCTGGGAGAAGCAGGTTTGATCCCCCACTCCTCCACATGCAGCTGCTGGTGTGACATTCAGTTAGTCACAGTTCTCTCAGAGCTGTTCTCGAGAGAGCAATTCTCAAGAGAGCTCTCTCAGCCCCACCTATCTCACAGGGTGTCTGCTGTGGGGAGGGGAAGGGAAAAGAGATTGTAAACCACTCTGAGACTCCTTCGGGTAGTGAAGGGCTGGGTATAAACCTAATCTCTTCTTCTTCTACTGAGTTTGAGCAAGATGCTGTGTTGGGTTGTCCATGCAAACTGGGCCACAAGCAGCTCGAAAAGACATCATTAGCTCTGTTATCTGGTGGAAGAGGAATCCAGGCACACATCTGGAGATTTGGTACCAACCACTGCTTGGGAAATACCTGGAGATTTGGGGGTTGGAGCCTGTGGAGGGCAGGGTTTGGGAAGTGAAGGAACCTCAGTGGGGTAGAATGCCACAAATTCCACCCTCTACAGCAGCCAATTTCTCCAGGGGAACTGATCTCTCAGTTGTAATTCCAGGAGATCTAGGGTTGCCAACCTCCATCTGGTGGCTGGAGATCTCCTGGGATCAGTTCCCCGGGAGAAAATGGCTACTTTGGAAGGAGGACTCTATGGCCTTCTACCCCACTGAGGTCCCTCCCATCCCCAAACCCCATCCTCCTCAAGCTCCTCCCCCCAAACCTCCAGGTATTTCCCAACCTGGAGCTTGCAACTCTAGCCTGCCCTGCAGGACATCAGACTCAAGCCCATAATGGATTCTTAAGAGGAATTAGTTTCTAGAAGAAGAAATCCCAGGACTTCTGCCTGTCTATGGGGAAAAACCCCCTCTGACCTGGAAGCCCTTCCCAATAATCCTTCATGTGTGGGGAGACAGAGAGGGCAATATCCTCTGCACCTTCTCATGCATTGTCTTCTCTTCCTACTTCAGATGCTACAGCATGAAACTTTTAAATCAAAAATATAATCAAGTACTGGTCTCTAGTTGGGTTGCCAGTCTCCAGGTGGAGCCTGGAGATCTCCTGGAATGACAGGTGTCAGAGACCAGTTCCCCTGGAGAAAATAGCTACTTCGGAGGTTGGAATCTATGGCATTATACCCTGGTGAGGTCCCTCCCTCCCTCAAACCCCACCCTCCCTAGGCTCAATTCCCAAATCTTCAGGAATTTTCTAACCCAGAGTTAGCAATCCTAGTCTCTGATCAAACTTGTTTTCTTGCAGGAGGTGAGGTGGTGCTACAGATTTCTCCTGTGCAAGGAAGCCCAGACCACACCCAAGACTTCCTTCTTCCACGCATGTGTGGCCGGAATGGCTGGCGACTTGTAATAGGGAATATGCTGAATGAGAACGGACCATTCTGATGCTTCTTTTGCCAGACTCTGGGCTGCCTTGCATCTACCTCATTGAGGTACTCATTCGATATTATTCATGCTTCCTGTGTGCAACTCTGCCATACGATAAGTAAATAAAAATCCTCATTGAAGTAAACCTTCCACTGCTTAAAGGAAGGCTTTTAACTTTTTTGGCTTCTTTGACTTGTATTTTTACCCACACAGGTTTCCTTTTATACTTGGTGGTATTTATCTGTCTTAAGGTATGCCTTCCATCTGGGTCTCCATTAGTGTGGTCTGAGATAGCTTCGAAAAGCTAAGGATTTGATTCCTTTGAATTGCCCTTTTAACTCCTTTCTTCATTTTAAATACATTTTAAAGAAGGAAAAACAGAGGAAGAGAAAGAGAACATGAGGATAAGTTTGAAGATTCACATTAAAAGCCTACCATTCAATGAGATCAGAAGAGTAGAAATGGCAATATAGAGTTTAATTTAAAATAAATTTAAATTCTATCCTCATAAGACTTAAGAGAAGCCAATGCTGGATCAGGCCAATGGCCCATCCAGTCCAACACTCTGTCACACAGTGGCCAAAAATACCAGGTGCCCTCAGGAGGTCCAGCAGTGGGACCAGAACACCAGCAGCCCTCCCACTGTTGCTCCCCCCCATCAAGCACCAAGAAGAAAGTGAATCACTTGCCCGAGACTGAGAGCTCCTATCTGTACCTTATGGCTAATAGCCGCTGATAGACCTCTGTTCCATGTTTATCTAATTCCTTCTTTAAGCCGTCCATGCTTGTAGCCGCCACCACCTCCTGTGGCAGTGAATTCCATGTGTTAATGTGTTTGGGTAAAGAAGTACTTCCTTTTATCCAGGGGTCCTTTCGTAAAAAAGGAGGTGCAGAAGCTCATTAGCATAACTTATTTGCATATGCCACACCCCGTGATGTCACTGGAAGTGTCAGAAGGCCACACACCCCTGACATCACTGGAAGTGTGTTAGAAGAAAGAAAGGAAGGAAGGAAGGGAGGGAGGGAGGGAGGGGGGAAGGAACGAAAGGAACAGGAAGGTAGGTAGGTAGGTGGGGGAGAGAGAGAAGAAAGAAAGAAAAAGGAAGGAAGGGGAAGGTAGGTAAGTAGGTGGGGGACAGAGAGAAGAAAAGGAAGGAAGGAAGGAAGGAAGGAAGGAAGGAAGGAAGGAAGGAAGGAAGGAAGGAAGGAAGGAAGGAACAGGAAGGTAGGTAGGTAGGTGGGGGAGAGAGCTCATCTCTTCAGCCAGTGTGCCTTCTCCACCCCGCTGCGCACACCGCGCCCCTTTCCAGCCACTCAGGGCCTGGAGACTGGAGGCACCTGGGCTTCCTGGCTAGCCTCAGAGCCTCTAGGGGGGATGGGTCAGGGCACAGGGACGGGGGGGGCTGTCGACGTCTGCGGAACTCTGTCCAGGGAGCGGCTGTTTACCTGTGCACCCGTCACTTCGGCTCCCGCAGGCTCCACAGTGGGCGGGCGGACGTTCTGGCCGAGGCCCTCCAGCGCCTGTCGCGTGTGCAGGAGAACACTGCCACCCCCAGGTCCTGGAGGCCGAATCGCCGCCAGGGGGCGCTGTGCTGCGCTGCCTTGCCCTCCCCTCCGAGGCACCCCCCCCCCACGCATAGCAGCAGCGACAGCCACGGGATGCCACCGAGCCGGGAGCCTCGAATCCCTCCTGGGGGGATGGGGAGGGCAGGCGCCTCCGTTTGGAGGAGACAGCCATGTGGCCGAGGGGGTGGGAGAGGGTTTTCTGGGTGAGTTGGGTGGGTTTTCTACTGAGCTGGGTGGGTGGGTGAGAGGGAGGGAGGAGGTTTCTTTGCGCGGGGTGGGGGGTGGGAGAGGTTTTTTTCCCCGGCCGGCGGCCTGCCGCCGGCTCGGGGACATTGAGCGGGGTGGGTGAGTGGGAGGGAGAGCTTCTCTGCGCGTGGGGGTGGGGGGGTGGGAAAGGATTTTGAGCGGGGGTCAGTGGGAGGGTTTGTCTTTCCCCAGCCGGCGGCCTGCCGCCGGCTCGGGGACATTGAGCAAGGTGAGTTGGTGGGAGGGAGAGTTTCTTTGCGCGTGCGAGGGGGTGGTGGTGGTGGGAAACGATTTTGAGCGGGGGTCAGTGGGAGGGTTTTTCTTTTCCCGGCCGGCGGCCTGCCGCCGGCTCGGGGACATTGAGCGGGGTGGGTGAGTGGGAGGGAGAGTTTCTTTGCGCGCGGGGGGTGGAGGTGGGAAAGGATTTTGAGCAGGGGTCAGTGGGAGGGTTTGTCTTTCCCCGGCCGGTGGCCTGCCGCCGGCTCGGGAACATTGAGCAGGGGTGGGTGGGAGAGGGTCCGACACAGCAGCGGCCCTGCTGGGGGCGGGGCTTTGTAATGTGCCTGCCCCCCAGTGTCGTCACTGGCAGAGCGGCACTCCGCCTCGCTCCGGCCCCAACGGAGCCCTGCTTTTATCTGTTCTAACCCAACTGCTCAGCAATTTCATTGACTGCCCATGAGTTCTTGTATTGTGAGAAACGGAGAAAAATACTTCTTTCTCTACCTGCTATATCCCATGCACAATCTTATAAACCTCGATCATGTCACCCCTCAGCCATCATTTCTGCAAGCTAAAGAGCCCCAAGAGCTTCAACCTTTCCTCATAGGCAAAGTGTTCCAACCCTTTCATCATTCTAGTTGCCCTTTTCTGCACTTTTCCTAATGCTATAATATCCTTTCTGAGGTGTGATGATCAGAACTGTAGACAGTATTTCAAATGCAGTTGCACCATACAGGGACATGATGATACTGGCTGATTTGTTTTCAATTTTCTTCCTAATATCCCCAGCATAGCATAGGCCGTTTTTTTACTGCAGTCGCACAGTGTCTCAACATTTCCATTGAGTTCTTCACTACGACTCCAAGATCTCTCTCTTGGTCAGTCTCCGCCAGTTCGGATCCCATCAACGTATATTTATAGTTAGGATTTTTGGCCTCAATGTGCATCACTTTGCACTTGGCCACATTGAACCCCATTTGCCACGATGACGCCCACTTGCCCATCCTTGACAGATCCCTTTGGAGTGCCTCACAATTCTCCCTGGTTTTCACCAGCCTAAACAATTTCATGTCATCCACAAATTTAGCCACTTCATTGCTTACTCCCAACTCCAAATCATTAATAAACAAGTTAAAAAGCATCAGACCGAGTGCTGTTCCTTGCGGTACCCCACTGCATACCACCCTCCACTGAGAAAATTGCCCATTTATACTCACTCTCTGTTTCCCTTTAATTAGCCAGTCTTTGATCCACAAAAAGACTTGTCCTTTTACCCCATGACTACTGAGCTTACTTCGGAGCCTTTGATGAGGAACTGTCAGCTAATGCTGCCATCTTCCACCCGGGAGGTGGGATGTGTGCCCCTGTGATGTCTGGTGTGTGGAATGTTATCTTATACTTCTCATGGCAGGCTTATTGCTCCCTGCACCGTTCTGACCTTGGAAGACTGCTGGTGCCTGTCTATGTATCTTTTCTTTTGTCTGACTCTGTCTCTTCCTGCTTTTTCCTTGGGAACCTCAGGCCAGTATTTGGGTACCTTTTATATGCTCTTATGATTGGTTATAAGCCATTACCAGACCCTTTTTTGAATTCTGTATAATTATCCTGCTTGAGAGCCATGCCAGCCATTACTAATACAGAACTTGTAGATGATCACAACAGACCTTTCTCAATAAAGACTTCCTTTCTTTAAGGACGCTTGTTGCTGATTGACTCTGTAGTACTCTCACAGGAACTTTATCAAAAGCTTTCTGGAAGTCAAGGTAAACAACATCTATTGAGTCCCCCCTGTCGACATGGTTGCTCACTCCCTCAAAGAACACTAACAGGTTAGTGAGACAAGGTCTTCCCTAACAGAACCCATGCTGAGTCTTCCTCAGTAGTTTTTGTTCATCAGTATGCCTACTAATTCTCTCCTTAATAACGGTTTCCACCAACTTACCCGGCATTGACGTCAGACTGGCTGCATTCAGACTGGCAGTTTGGCCCGATATAGGCACCTTTCACAAATGGGTTAACTGGGCCCGTTCCCACAGCTGTCAGGCGTTCCCTGGGTGTACTCACCCCATCAGAGAATGACTTGGAGCTGGGTTAAAAAGCCACCATCCTCGAAGTGGAGTTTTTGTTTCCTTGCACATTCATCATGGCTTTTTTTAAAAATTGCCCATATGCACGTGCATGAATTTTAGCCATTTTTGCAGTGCGCTCGTGGCTGAAGTGCTACAATAGTGTGGATGCTTTACCACGGGATGTCTCCATGGGTAACCTGCAGTAGGGTGTGCTGTGTGGCTGATATGTCCCACAACATTTTAAACTGGGTCAATTAGAGGCAGCACTATATCGCAGCAAGCTGCCAGTCTGTTCACAGCCACTGACTGGCCTGTAATTTCCCAAATCTCATCTGGAATCCTTTTAAAAGATAGGAGTGACATTCGCTACCTTCCAGTCCTCAGGAATGGAGGCAGATTTTAATTAGAGATTACATATTTTTGTCAGGAGATACACAAGTTCACATTTGAGTTCTTTTAGAACTCTTGGATATATGCCATTCAGGCCTGGTGATTTATCTATTTTTAAGTTGTCTATCAGTTGTAGGACCTCCTCTCTCATCACCTCAATCTGACTCCTCCTCTTTCAACACTCTTCCCGAAATCAGTGGTTCTGGAGTGGGCAGGCAGAAGGCAGAGGGAAAAATGCTTTAGCTTCTCAGCCATTTCCCTATCATCCTTCATCTTATGACTTAGCCTATCTCTTCCCACAATTATAGAATTATGAATCATGGTGTTACCATATGTCCAAAATTATTAATAGTCCATGTTAAACGTGAAACTGTTCGAAATATATATATATAAGCTTACCAATTACGTTATACTAACTATATATGTTATGCCTGTTACTACTAACCCTATTCCTCTTATCCAATGAAGCTTTCTGTTGCTTCTACCTGAACAAGAGCAAATGTCATCCTTGGCCAGACACATACTTGCTGCTGAACCTACCCCAGAGGGTTGTTGTGAGGATAAAAGGGAGGAGAGGAGAACTATGTAAGCTGTTTTGCATCTCCATCAGGGAGAAAGGTGGCATAGATGAAGTAAAATAAAATGAAAACAAAATCATGCTCATTTCTGTGTCCTGCCCTTTTCTGCTGGGAAAAGTGTGCTGGGTGGAAGGGAGGGAGTGTTGAAGCTTTTGCTGCCACCACATGTGCACACACACACACCATTTTGAATATGAGTGCTAGTCACACATTAAAGGCCAACCCGTCTTGAGTTTTGCAGATCGTCTGATCAAGCCAATTGATGAGTCACGATGTTCTATGGGCAGTCGAACTGGTGGCCAGCTGTTCATTGCCTTCCTCACAACGGACAGATAAATATCGACTACTAAGTGGACCTGCTGATTAAATATTTAAAAAGTGTCTGCCAATGTACAGCTGTTAAGTGCACACTGACTTGTAAATACTGAGTATGCATGAGAGGAATGCAAAAGAGTTGTAAAATAAATACATAATGTGACTGCTTTAATTACAGTTTGGTGACCAGCCTGAGCATTTGTACTAATATTTAACCTGGAATGATAGATTTTCTTTAGTCTGCAGGCAATGTAGTAGCTTGGAGATACGTATTTTTTCATACAATATATTTTGGTAGTGTTTATTTCCTCCCCTAAAATTATAACTAAAAAAACCCCCTCAGGGCAGCAGTATTTAATACACAGTTAAATAATCGTGGCATACCTTTAGACTAATTTCTTGTTTCTTAGGGCTTCTTAGAAGGATACTACTCTGGGCTTGCTGGCTGCCAAGGAAAAGCAGGTAGTGGGGGTGGAAACTGCTCTCAAGTCATAGTCAATTTATGGTGACCCCGGAGGGTTTTCAAGGCAAGAGATATTCAGAGGTGGTTTGCCATTGCCTGCCTCTGTGCTGTGGCCTTGGATGTCCTTGGTGGCCTCCCACTAAAGTACTAACCAGGGCTGACCCTACTTAGCTTTTGAGATCAGGATAGCCTGGGCCATCTAGGATAGGGCACTGTGGTCAACAGCCCAACAAAGAGCAAGGGCTCTTAAAGACTAACAAGATTTGTGGCAGGCAGCATTCATGAGTTACGTCTCACTTCTTCAGATACAGCTAGAATGGCAGTCCATCTGTCCTTATATCTTGGAGAGTGGAGTGATTTCAGATGCCGGATGACAGTGGCATAGGGTTGCCAGGTCCCCTCGTTGCTCCAGCAGGGTGATTTGGGGAGTGTACTGGGGTGGGTGGAGATGGCCCAAACCCTGCCCTCAAGAGTGACCACCCATCCAGTCACCCCCTCCTTCCCTTCCTGCCCGACTTAAAGGGCTTCAGCTGATCAGTGGGGACTATGTAGTCCCCACTGATCAGATGAAGACCTTTAAGGTCAAATCTACATCTGACTTTCCCACTGGAATTGTTCCAGTTTTTTTTTTTAAAGTCTATATCTGTTTCTAGTTTCAAACCATGCTTGTTCTAGTTTAAAAATCACCATCTACATTCGTTAATTGCCCTCTTGTGGTCAAGCTAGCATTACACTGCTTTAAAACAGATCCTGTTGCTTCCTGATCTTCAGACCCAGGGGAAAAAAAAAAAGTGAAATTTGAAACCAGTGTGAAATGAGTGTAGGAAAAGACAGCAGTCTAACTACTTCAGAGGTGAGGTGTAGATTTGGCCTAAATCAGGCAGGAGGGGAAGGAGAGGGGCAGCCAGATGGGGGTGGGGCTTCCCCTGCCAGCCAGCTGCCTGGGGGCAGATTGAAGCCCCCAGAAGTGGGGGAAAACCCTGTCCATATCTGGGGGCTGGCAACCCTACAGTAGCAGACAAATGACAATACCAAGTAAATGACAATAGCAAATATAAACTTTGAATCAAATGTAAACTGATGTCATGTATTGAATTGTGAAAACAAAGTTTGACTCCAGTGGCACCTTTAAAACCAACAAAGTTTTACTCAAAGTATATGCTTTTGTGCATATGCACACTTCTTCAGATACAGTGTGTGTTTGTGCACACAAAAGCTTATACCATGAACAAAACTTTGTTGATCTTGAAAGCAATGCTCCGAGGGTGCTTAGGTTTTTTTACTTGTGTGGCTAGTCAATAAACCACACAGTAAGACAGACAATTCCAGGAAATAAAGGGTAAAAAATGTTTTAGTTGAATAAAGAAACACCTCACAGCTAAGAATTCAGCATGGATGTTTAGTGAGCAGTAGCAGGGATCTTGCTTATATGCTCTTCTTGCTCCTCCTCACTTTACATCATTATTGGCATCATTTGCACATGCTCAGTTTAGATTTCTTTGTCTGGTCAGTCATCAATCACATATTTGACAAATAAGATGTTACTTGGCTGTGTCTCAAATCTATAATGCAGGTGTGTGAGGCTTCTACTCGAAGTAGTCAAGGATCAGACCTTTGTTGATGAAACACAGTTCTTTATTTCCTATTACTACATTACTACAGGTCCTCGGATCATTGTTAGAGATAAAGCATACAATAGAATCAGGATTAATATACCCTCTAGTACAATTTGAATTACCCATAGGTAACCAATCACAAGGAGGGAAAAACCGCGGGCTAAAGGTCCTTTGACCGTTTGCTTCCCACAGGAAAAAGGTTAGGTGTGAAGCTGTAAATTTCCCCTCTTAAACCAGACCCCTTAGATGTATCCATCTTATGCATAACAAATAACTTTTGCCAAGGTCTTCACACGCCGATAAGAAACTGGTCCGCGTCTTCCCCGGCAGGGAGGAAAGGAATGTGGAGGCGCGGAGGTGAGAGGCCGATTGTTCTCATGCGCTGAAGTCGCCACCCTCCCGGACCAAATGGTTACACTGACCAGACCCAGCTTGAGCCATAAATCCAGGGTCATAAAGAAAGCCATAAAGAAAGGTTACATAGCGACTACAGGGACCGGTTACATTATACAAAGCATGTCAGCATTAAACATAGCGACTACAGGGACAGGTTACATTATACAAAGCATGTCAGCATAGAAACGCTTGTTAGAACCTTTAGATTCTGACACTCTGCCACCTCAAAAATCTAATCTACCCCGGCTTATCTGGGAAACGTTTATGAAAAGCTTTAACTAATTTAGGAGCATGAACATTGTCAGAAAGAATGCATTCGTTTAGTTCAGGACCAAAATCTACCCACTTGACTAGATATAGCAAGCGGCCCCTACGCATTTTTGAATCCAGGATTTTGGAAATCTCAAAATGGGGCGCCCCCTCCTTCATCAGTGGAGGAGGAGTCGGAGGAGTTGGATGCCATGCATTCGGCCCAGGATTCTTCTTCAGTAAGCTGAAATGAAAAACAGGGTGCACAGAACTCAGTGATTTAGGCAACTCCAATTCAAAGGACACATCAGAAATTTTGCGCAACACCTTATAAGGGCCAACGTATTTCCACCCCAACTTCCGGCTTGGTTGTAGACCATGTATGTTCTTGGTGGAAAGATAAGACAGAGTCCCCTGGTTGAAGGTCCCAACCTTCAGCCCTTCCACGGTCCGCATACTTTTTGTAATCCTCTTTGGCTTTATCTAGAGTCTTTGCAATCAACGACCACGAGTCTTGCAGGTTAGCCCACCATTGTTTAAAGTCAGAAGGGGAACCATCCGGTGTCTCCTCTATAGTGGGTAGGGGTTTTCCTTCGAAGCCTCCCACTGCCATAAAAGGGGACACGCCCGTGGATGAATGAACAGCATTGTTATAACTATATTCCGCAAACGGCAGCAACTCCACCCAGTTGTCCTGATAGTAGTTAGTGTAACACCTTAAAAACTGTTCCAATATTTGATTAGTTCACTCAGACTGGCCATCAGTCTCTGGATGGTAACCCGAGCTCAGGGCTGGCTCAATGTCCATCATCTGTAAAAGCTCCCGCCAGAAGTTAGCAACGAATTGACTACCTCGGTCGGATACCACACGCCTGGGGAAGGCGTGTAATTTAATCATGTGATTAAAGAATGCTTTAGCTAATCCCTTGGCAGTCGGCAACTGTTTGAACGGGGTAAAATGGGCTTGCTTCGAGAACATGTCAACCACCACCCAAATCACAGTCTTTCCTTTCGAGGGTGGCAGATTGGTGATAAAGTCCATAGCTATTGCTTCCCATGGACGAGAGGGGGTGGGCAACGGGTGTAGCAGTCCTGGGACTTTCCCCCCCTCCGCTTGCACATCAAACAGGTTTGACAGCCAGTGACAAAGTCAGATACATCCTTGTGCATGCGTGGCCACCAGAATTGCCGCTGGACCAAATTAAGTGTTTTGAGGAAACCGAAATGACCAGCTAGCTTTGATGAGTGGCAGATCAGCAAAATGTCTTTTCTCTGAGCTCGAGGCACCATGAGCTTGTCTCCATGGTACCAGCATTTGTTAGAACGGAGAGAGCACTCCCCTAGGCTCTCTAACTCCTCCGCTTCTTCCTGTGAGTAGTCTCCCCCCCACTTGTCTTCCCATGACTCTATCGCTGCCTGCTTACTTTGGCTTCTGGTAGTAACGGCACCTCCCAGTTACTGGGGAGAGAACATGGAATCAAACACCTCCTCTTTTTGACTCTCATGTTGGGGTAACCTGGACAAAGCGTCTGCTAATGAATTGGCCTTTCCAGGAAAATGTTTGAGCACAAAGTTGAACTTCAAGAAGAAATCGGCCCACCGGAGTTGCTTGGCATTCAGGGACCTCTGGGTACGCAGTGCCTCTAAGTTTTTGTGATCGGTCCAAATTTCAAAAGGGGTCTGTGCTCCCTCCAGCCAGTGTCTCCAGGTGGTCAGGGCTAAACGTATGGCTGCAGCTTCCGTATCCCAAACCGACCAGTTCCTCTCTGTTTCATTAAACTTTCTTGAAATGTAAGCCAGAGGGTGTAACTTATCATCCGTCCCCTTCTGAAGGATGGCCCCCCCATGGCTACATCCGACGCATCTACATGGATCACAAATTCCTTAGTCTCATCAGGATGAGCCAGGATGGGTTCAGACGTGAATAGCTTTTTTAGGGTCTCAAACGCTCTTTGGCAATTTTCAGACCAGGCTATCCTCTCCCCTGGCTTCCCTGCATCGGGGCCCCTCCCCTTGGTTTTCAGGAGTTCCGTTAGCGGGAGGGTGACCATGGCAAAATCTTTTAGGAAGGTGCGATAGAAGTTGCAAAACCCCAATAGACTTTGTAGCTGCTTTCGAGTGCGGGGCGCCTCCCACTGCACCACTGCCTCCACTTTGGCAGGGTCCATCTCTAACCCCTTCTGTGAAATGCGATACCCCAAAAAGTCCACCAAATCTCGATTGAACTCACATTTGGATAGCTTGGCATACAATTGGTTTTTCAACAGTGTAGAAAGCACCTCCCTGACCAATTTCACATGAGTCTCCTTATCAGTAGAATATATCAAGATATCATCTAAATAACATAACACCCTCTTGAATAAATGCTTGTGCAACACTTCATTTATCAGGCTCATAAAAACTCCCAGCGCACCACTTAAGCCGAATGGCATCACCAGATACTCGAACTGGCCCAATGGTGAGTTAAAGGCAGTCTTAAACTCGTCCCCCTCCCGGATGCGCACTCGAAAATAAGCATCTCGTAGATCCAGCTTAGTAAACACCTTCCCCTTAGCTGCCTCCGTTAACAAGTCTTTTATGAGGGGGAGGGGATAAGCGTTGGAAGTAGACACCGTGTTCAGGCCCCTATAGTCCGTGCACAATCGCAGCCCTCTGTCTTTCTTTTTCTGAAACAAAACGGGCGCTGCAAAGGGGGACTTGGCAGGGCAGATGAAACCTCGCTCCAAGTTCTTGTCTAGAAACTTTCTCAGCTCCTCCCTCTCTGCGGGGCTCATAGAGTAGAGTTTTCCCTTCGGTAGTCTCTTCCCTGGGAGCAACTCTATGGCACAGTCTGACAGTCGATGGGGGGGTAGCTCGTCCGCCTCGGTCTCACTGAACACTCCCATTAAGTCCCGATATTCCTTAGGCATGGCAGAAGGCACCAACGTGAGAGCCGCCACTAGCAGGGGGGCCAGGGGGCCCGATCCCCACCCCGGGTCCCACTTGTGATGGTTACACTTCTCATCCGCCCACGAGATCTTCCCTTCACTCCACTTGATATATGGGTCGTGGGAACTTAACCAAGGGCTCCCCAATACCATGCCCCAATACCATGCCCAAATTGTACTAGAGGGTATATTAATCCTGATTCTATTGTATGCTTCATCTCTAACAATCTGTGAGACTTCTGCTCGAAGTAGTCAAGGATCAGACCTTTGTTGATGAAACACAGTTCTTTATTTCCTATTACTACATTACTACAGGTCCTCGGATCATTGTTAGAGATAAAGCATACAATAGAATCAGGATTAATATACCCTCTAGTACAATTTGAATTACCCATAGGTAACCAATCACAAGGAGGGAAAAACCGCGGGCTAAAGGTCCTTTGACCGTTTGCTTCCCACAGGAAAAAGGTTAGGTGTGAAGCTGTAAATTTCCCCTCTTAAACCAGACCCCTTAGATGTATCCATCTTATGCATAACAAATAACTTTTGCCAAGGTCTTCACACGCCGATAAGAAACTGGTCCGCATCTTCCCCGGCAGGGAGGAAAGGAATGCGGAGGCGCGGAGGTGAGAGGCCGATTGTTCTCATGTGCTGAAGTCGCCACCCTCCCGGACCAAATGGTTACACTGACCAGACAAGGTGGTTGTCTCGTTAAAATTGACTGATACAGTTGTTCATTTTCTTGGCTGCCTACCTAGATTCATTTCACCTTGAATGAACTCTCAGGCTGAGTTCATTCTTAGTACAAAACTTAGCTATTTTCATTACAAAAATGGTTGTTTTACATAGATACATGCATATACAAGTATAACAATATTCTTAATATAGGTTATTTCTATTGAAAATATATAAAGGATACATTGGATTATGAAAAATAGCACTATTTTAAATATTAAACTTTCTATAAGCACCTTTTAATATTGCAAAGTGATCTATGACATAAAGCTTTTATAGATACACTGAATCTATCAGTCTTTATTTTGGACCCTCCCAAAACATTTTTGTCAATTTAAAGTGTTTTAATTTACCTTAAAACTTCTAAACTAGTAAAATTGGCCAGTAGGGATTCCCCTTTATATAATACAAATTTTGTACTTTTTTATTGGCTTCTAATGAATGACAGGTGTGTATGACTGATTATTTTGTTTTTATAAACTTTTGGGAACATCTCCCAACTTTCTGCTTGTTAGCAGCTTGTTAGTTTCAAACACAGTTCCTTATAGCTCAACTAGTTTTTTCTTAACATTTAAAAACATTTTATTTATAAGCTTTCATTCTCTGTTATAAATATTCAGAGATGTTAACAGAGATGTTAACAATTATTAGTCAAATTAAAGGACTTAAGATAAAAAGAGAGGAGTACAAATTACAAGCATTTACTGATGATCTAGTATTTATTCAGGGAGAACCATTAGACTCCATTATCCAACTTTTAAATACACTACAAGAGTATGGACAGGCAGCTGGGCTAAAAATTAACTTCAAGAAAACTAAAATTTTAATGAAAAACTGTACTAAGGATCAGATCCATCCGTTACAAAAAATTTCAAACAATGAAGTTCAGAAGGAAGTGAAATATTTAGATATTAATCTAATGAACAGAGGTAGTTCTTTGTTACAAGACAATTATAAGAAACTGCTATCTAAAATCAAGAAAGATCTGGAAAAATTGAAAGACCTACAAATATATTTAATGGGAAGAATAGCTACTATAAAAATAATTTTGCCAAGGCTTATCTTCTTATTTCAAACCATCCCAATTCTAAAAAATCAACAGTATTTTAATGACTTAGACAAACTTATAAAGCAATTTATTTGGCAAGGGAAGAAACCTAGAATAAAGATGAAAGTGCTCCAAGATATGAGAGAGAGAGTGGGATTTGCTCTGCCTGATTGGTCTCTTTACTATAAAGCTGCCTTTTTGATGTGGGTGAAAGAGTGGGTTACACTAGACAATTTAAGACTTTTGAAGTTAGAGGGATATTACTTATCATTTGGTTGGCATGCCTTTGTATGGTATGGCAGAGACAATGGGCATAAATACTTTAAACAACATATCCTCAGATGGTCTTTACTGAGAATTTGGGAAGAAACTAAAAAACTCTGCTATGCAAAAATACCAAAATGGGTTTCTCCACTTGAAGCTTTTACAAACCCCAGCTTATTTTTAAAATATACCATGTGGATGAAATATACCATGCCAATTGGATAATAAAAATGTTCTGAAACCAAAATATATTCTCCAACAACAAGATACAGATTTGAGCTGGTGGGAACTAGTACAATTAGAATCTAGATTTGTTAAGGATAAACAAATTGGTTTTTGTGAAAAGCATACTGAGTTGGATAAAATATTGTTATACACTGATGAAAAAATTATTTTAAAACTATATATAATGTTACTAGAAACTAAAACACAAGATGAAGTGGTCAAGGACATAATGATTAAATGGGCACAAAATTTAGATCAATGGGACAGAGTATGGAAAACAAATATAAAATTTACTAAAGCTATTACATACAAAGAAAATATGTAAAATATGTTTTATAGATGGTATATTATGCCAAATAGACTAGCAAAATGTTATCCTAATATGTCAAATGAATGCTGGAAATGTAAACTAAATGTTGGTTCTTTTTTTCATATGTAGTGGACCAGTGATAAAAGTAAAAAATATTGGGCTTGGATACATGAGATATTATGGAAAATACTAGAAACTACTATACCGTTTGTACCAGAATTGTTTTTATTGAATATAATACAGAAAAGTGCAAAAAAACCCAGATGTTCATATGATTATAAGTGGAGACCCGCAAGAAACTTATGGGATGGTTATCCCATTCCTCACACCTTTGCTTCCTCCCTTCTCCCTCGACTTTCATACTCTTTCTCCCTTATGCCCCCCCTTTCTTACTCTCTCCCTCTCCTCCATGTATGTTGCTTTCTCTTTCTGACCCGTCATCATTCTTTTTGTTTTTCTGCCTCCCCACCTCATCACTCTTTCTCTCTCTTTTTGCCCCCCCACTCCATCCCTCTCACATTCTGCCCCAATCATTCTCTCCCAGCCTCCTGCCTGCTTCCTCTCCCCCCACAGCAGCAGTGGCAGCACACTGGGAATCACAACAGCTCTCCCAGCTACAGAGATCAATTCACCCTAGGGCTGCCTGTTCCTGGTTGGGAAATTCCTGGAGATTTGGGGGTGGAGCCTTGGGACAGTGAGGCTTGGGGAAGCAAGCAGCCTCAGCAACCCTCCAAAGTACACATTTTATTCAGGGGATCGGATCTCTGTCACCTGGACAACAGTTGTAATTTTGGGTGCTCTCCAGCCCTTGTTTGGAGCCTGGCAATGGTAGTTGAAGTGAAGGAAATGGCTGGTTTGGAGGGTGGAGTCTATGGCATTATACTGGTCTGTAGACCCTCCTCAAAACCCACCCTCCCCAGGCTCCACCCCTCAAATGTCCAGGAATTTCCCAGCCTGGAATTGGCAACCCTATTTCCTTCTCACCCAACAGCCAACCTACCTTCATGTCCCTGCAGTCTCTGAAGAAGAAAATATTTTTCTCCCCACCCACCCTGTTTTTTCTTTCCCCTGTAACAGTAAACCATAAAACCAATTCCCTGGAAGGAGGATGAGAAAGAGGGAAGAGCAGAGGCACTTGGAATGTCTCTTGCCTGCTTGAAGGGCAGACTCAAACATGTTTATTTTCTGTGGGCTTCCCCCCACACCCCCTTTTTTGAGTAAGTGTGTGCTTTCTTCTTGCAAGTGGAAGGAACTGCCTGAGCAGAGTGAAAATCGCAAGGTAGATGCTGCTGGAGGCTTGAACATTCATTTGGTGAAGGGGGCGTGGCCAAGAGGGAAGACTCAATGCAATCAGAACTATGGGAAGGAGGGAGGGGGAGAGAATCTGCCTCAATAAGTCCTGAGCACGCGCAGTGGACGCTTATTTACTTTTTGGCCATTTATAACTTCCGTGTATATATTTTTTACAGTTTTTAGATTTTTCTGCACCCCTGGGGAGCGGCCCACATGTGCAGGATAATCACTTTACCCTCCATGTGCCCCTGATTTGTGGAAATAAGTATCCACATGCACAGGGGGCACTTGACTTTAAGATATATAGATACATGTTGTCACTACTGCTAGAATTGTATATGCTAAATATTGGCAAGAAGAAGAAATACCATTCAAAGAAGAAATCTACAAACAGCTGAGATGGATAAATTAACTTTGTTGCTGAGTGACAAAAGAGTAGAAATCTTTGAAAAATAATGGTCAAGACTTTATAAATGGTTGAATAAATATTTGAAATGATTTTTTTAATGACCAATTTCAAATATGAATGAAAAAGAAATTTTATCAAAACTCTTGTGCAAAAGTGCTGACTAGCATATAAGATACTGAAAAGCACTCCCTACTTAGAAAAAACTACTTTAGACGTACTTACGGAAACGTACTCCCTGATTATGTTTGTTTTCTTAATGTTTGTTTGTCTTGAAAAATTAAAAAAATGCACCAAAAAACCACAATTATTCTTTGCTATTTTTTCACTTTTCTGTAAAAGCACATAATAATTTAGATCTATTCTGCAGAGAAACTACAACTGAACGCCTGTTCAACCCTATCATCCTGTGGATCCTTGCCAGGTTAGTTTTGAGTGTATAACTGTTTATTCTTAAGCAAGCACCTTTTTGCCTTAAAAATAAGCTTGGTAATTAAAGCTGCTGCTTTTACAAATATCTCATACCATAATCTTAGTAAATATTCAGCTTTAAACAAAATATAAAGTCTGAAAACGCACAAGTCTGAAGAGAGGAAGAGAGGTTCTTCTGTTACAGTGTACAGCTATCCTCTCGTTTGCCCAATTAGGGTTTTCTAAAAAACATCTTGACCAATTGTTTCCAGTTGTTTTTGAAGCAAGGGATGTCATTATAAATCTCTAACATTGGCAGTGGTGTTTCCTGCCATCCTAATTTTAAAAGCTGAGATAACAACACCTGGCTTAATTAGAAAATTCTTTATTGTCAATTAAATTTGATTTAAAACACCTGTTTCTTCAATTCTGCTTTAGTGGCTAAGAGTTCACCAACTCTCCTAGATAATCCCTAAGAATCCCTCCCAAAGATTTCTGGAGCATCAGCAATAATCAGTAGACAATAATCTGAGCCCTTGAATTGTCCTCTACAATCTTAAAGGTGCCACTGGACTTAAACTTTGTTCTGCTGCTTCAGACCAACAAAGGCTACCCACCTGAATCTATACTGAAGTGTGGTTAGTTTTCTTCCTGAATATTGTTTCTGGCTGTTATGCTCTGGGAATCTTTCTGAAGCAATTTACAGATATTTACCCCTCCCCCCATTTTTCATGTAGGGCTAACAACAACTTATAGATAGGGCCTGGGGTAGGGATGCCAGCCTCCAGGTGGGACCTGGGGATCCCCTGGAATTACAGATCTCCAGACTGTAGAGATCACAGATGCTTTGGAGGGTGGACTCTGTGGCATTCTACCCCACTGAGGTCCCTGCCCTCTCTAGGTTCCATCCCCAAATCTCCAAGAGCTTCCCAACCTGGATCTGACAATCCTACCTCCCATCCCCCGACTGGAGTTCTTCTGGAATTACAGTTGAACAAGCCAATATTTATGTAACCCAGCTAAAAAGGTGGAGAAAACAACTTCTTTTGGAATTGCAGCTCATCTCCAGACTACAGAGATCAGCTCCCCCAGAGAAAAGGGCTGTTTTGGGGTTGGACTTGATGGTGTCACATCCCTGCTGAGCTCCTTTCCACTCAAAAAACTCTGCCCTCACCCAGTTCTGCCCCCAAATCTCCTGGAATCTGAGTAAAGCAACCGAACCCTTGTACCATATTGGTACCTGTTTGGCACTGGGCTGAAACGAAAGGAGAAGGGAGACCACAACCTAAGAACATAGGAGCGTAAGAGAAACCAATGTTGGATCAGGCCAATGGCCCATCAAGTCCACCATGGCCAAAAACACCAGGTGCCATCAGGAGGTCCAGCTACGGGGCCACATAGTGTGTGTTTTTTAATGCATGAATGTTAGATGTGATGATAATAACTAGCTGAGAAGCTTTTGTAAAAATATTTGATACATTGACATTCTAATTAGATGGCAGGGTTGACAGGTCCCCCCGGCTACTGGCAGGGGATGGGGGGGGGGTAGATTTGCCAGCTCCAGGTTGGGGAACTCCTGGATATTTGGGGATGGAGCCTGGGAAGGATAAGGACCTCAGTGGAGTATAATGCCATAGTAGAGTCTACCCTCCAAAGCACTCATTTTTCCCAGGGGAGCAGATCTTTGTAATCTGGAGGTGGTGCCATCAGGAGATTCAGCGGTGGAACCAGGACACTAGAAGCCCTCCCACTGTTGCCCCCCAACCTCCAAGAATACAGAGCATCACTTGCCCCAGACTGAGAGTTCCTATCTATATCTTGTGGCTAATAGCCACTGATGGACCTCTGCTCCATATGTTTATGGAGCCAGTTTGGTGTAGTGGTTAAGTGCATGGACTCTAATCTGGGAGAACCGGGTTTGATTCCCCACTCCTCCATTTGCACCTGGCTGGATGACCTTGGGCAAGCCACAGTTCTGTCCCAGCTGTTCTCTCAAGGACAGCTCTGGAAAGAGCTCTCTCAGCCCCACCTACCTCACAGGGTGTCTGTTGTGGGGAGGGGAAGGGAAAGGAGTTTGTAAGCTGCTCTGAGACTCCGAGTGAAGGACAGGATATAAATCCAATCTCTTCTTCTTCTTATCTAATTCCCTCTTGAAGCCATCCATGCTTGTAGTTGCCACCACCTCCTGTGGCAGTGAATTCCATGTGTTAATTACTCTTTGGGTGAAGGAGTACTTCTTTTTATCTGTTCTAACCCAACTTCTCAGCAATTTCACTGAGTGCCCACAAGTTCTTGTATTGTGAGAAAGGTAGAAAAGTATTTCTTTCTCAACCTGATCTATCCCATGCATAATCTTATGAATCTCAATCATGTCACCCCTCAGCCATAGTTTCTCCAAGCTAAAGAGCCCCAAGTGCTTCAACCTGTTTTTCATAGGGAAAGTGTTCCAACCTTTTTATCATTCTAGTTTCCTTTCTCTGCACTTTTTCCAATGCTATAATATCTGTTTTGTGGTGTGGTGATCAGAACTGTACATAGTACTCTAAATGAGATTGCACCATCGATTTATACAGGGCATTATGATACTGGCTGATTTGTTTTCAGTTCCCTTCCTAATAATCCCCAGCATAGTGCTGGCCTTTTTCACTGCAGTCGCACACTGTTTCGACATTTTTTTTTAAATTATTTCTTCATTTTAAACGTATATAATGACACCAAAAAATAGTTTTCCAAAGAAAAGGGAGACAACTATAAATCAATGTAACCTTAAACAGTATTTTCTATTACGCTTTAGAAATATTATCCAACCATTTATAAAACTTGACCCAACTAGATTCAAACGTCTCTCTGTTTTTGTTCTTTAATAGTTTCGTCAAATTGTCCATTTCGGCAACTTCTAACATTTTAGATACATATTCACCTTTTTCAGGAATCTTATCTGTCTTCCAATATTTAACATAAAGCAACCTTGCTGCTGTGATACTATGCAAAATCAAGCTTCTATCAAACTGATTGTAAATATTAGGAATTACATTGAGAAGAAATAGATCAGGTTTCAGAGGTATCTTTAACTCTATTATTTCCTGCAACATTTTCTGAATTGTCATCCAATATTCGGCTGCTTTCCGACAGTCCCACCACATGTGAAAATAGGTTCCTGTGTTCTGTTTACATTTTCAACATGTTCTGGAGATCATTTTTGAGTACTTAGATAATTTATCGGGGGAAGATGCCACATGTAAGACATCTTATATATATTTTCCTTGTAGGAACTTGCTCTGGTTATTTTAATATTTCTTTTCCACACTTTAGCCCACTTATCGAGTTCAATATTATAACCTAGATTATGAGCCCATGTGACCATAGTTGGCTTTACCCACTCATCTTGCATTTTAAATTCCAAAAACCAATTATAATTTTTTTATCAATTTTTCCTCTGTACTCAGCCATAATTTATCTAAATCTGTTGTGTCTCTATAGAAACCCTTCTTCTTATCTATTTTATGTCTAGATTGTAGTTGTATAGATTCCCACCATGTTAATCTGATACCCTGATCTTCTAAATTCTCAAGATTCTTCAATTCAAGCTTAGTGTCCAATAATTCTTCGTAACTAAGTTTTTTCTTGTGTGTAAAAAGCGTAGGTTTGATGAACGCCTCAAGTGGCGACACCCATTTTGGGGTTTTGAGATTAAAATTTTGTTTGACCTCCTTCCAAATTTTTAGAAGTGGACCTCTGAGAGCATGTTGGTTAAAATGCTTAGTTTGCTGACTGTACCAAAACACTGTGTACCACCCTTTTGAAGGTCATGTCCTTCTAGTTTTAATAATCTCGTATTATTTAAATTGGCCCAATCTTTTAACCAAGTCATCCCCGCAGCTTTATAGTAAAGATACCAATCTGGCAAACCCATGCTGCCCCGATCTATTTTGTCTTGGAGGTATTTAAGCCTAATTCTAGGTTTTTTATTTAACCAAATAAAATCCACAATCATTTTCTTCAATTCCCTAAAGAAATTCTGTTTTTTTATAATGGGTAAAGTTTGAAAAAAAAGATTAGTCACGGTAGAATATTCATTTTACATAGCACAATAAATCCTAGAAAGGCGAGTTGTAGCCCTTTCCAATTTTCCAGATCTCTTTTGATTTCTATCAATAATTCTCTACAGTTGTCATTAAACAAAGTGCTACATTTACTTGAAGGTTTGACCCCTAAATATTTTACTTTTTTAGATACTTCAAAGTTCATCTCTTCTCTTTTTTTTTTAATACAATTTTATTATTTTTATACACAAACCATATAAATTTCTAATGGAATACAGGTAGAAAGAAACTAAGTCCAACTATTATATAGATGAACAATGATTACAAACATTAATATTAAACATACACTTAAAAATACAGTAAAGATAAACATACCACAGATTAACAACTTCACCATAAATGTAGTAGTTTATAAATTTCTGGGGTTTCATTTTGTTGTACCAAATATTGCAATATAGAAAACCATATAGCAAGAAATTCAGATTCAACTATGGATGTTGTAGTAGTATTAATATTGTCAGAAATTTTAGCCATAATGTAAAGATTCCAAATCTTAGCATGCCAATTCTGTCTATTCGGGCTCAATTTTGATTTCCATTTCGCAGCTACTACACTTTTTGCTGCTGAAAGTAAAATAGCAACAGCTTTGAGAGTGCTCCCTGATGGAACCTCTAGAATCCAAGAGTTCAAAATAATATGTTCCAAAGTGAACTGTAATTCTATTCCAGTAATTTTTTTAATTTGATATAATACATCTTTCCAAAAAGTTTCCAATATAGGGCATTCTAGCCAACAGTGAAGATATGTTCCCCTTGTCCACAGTCTCTCCAACAATCAGGTTTCATTGATTTAACAATGTGAGAAAGCTTATGAGGGGATACATACCAAAAAGATAACATTTTAAAAGTTTGAAGTTTTATATCAATAATATTATTTTTAAAGGGAGAGGACCTCCAAATCTTATTCCAGTTATCACAATCTAACTGAAGAACTGTCATAGATTGCCATTTAACTTGATAGGGTAAAAGTTTGTTATTTTCAATGGAGTTCAAAGCCAAATACATTTTTGAAATAAGATGAAGTGGAGAAGCCAATGCTGATTTATATATAGTTTCAAACAACGTTAAGGGTTGTTTTAAAAAAGATGATAGATTTATGCGAGAACATATCGATTGGATTTGCGAGTACTGTAACCATGAAATATTTAATTCTAATTTTTTTTCCAGCTCTGGCTTCTCTAATAGAGATTTGCGATCAGTAATATCTAATAGTGTAGTTACCTTAGCTTTTCTCCATAAATTTAAATAAGGAAAATTTAAAGAAAAAAGATTAGATTGATGGAACAAAGCTTGATAACGAGATATTGGTGGTAATAAAAACCGTCTCTTAAGATCCCAAGAGTCTAAAAAGGTTTTAAATAAAAAACTATTGTTAATAGATTTAGCTCGTTCTACTGGAAATTGCCAAATGGATTCAGAAATAGTATAGGGAAAAGAATAAGACTGTTGAATATAAATCCAATCTAGTGCTTGAGTATCTTGTAACATCTTAACGATATTAGTTAAATGGATAGCCTGATAGTATTTTACTAGGTCAGGAAATCCTAAACCACCCATATCGGGGGGTTTGCATATGGTAACCCGATTGACTCTATGTCTTTTATATGCCCCCAAAAAATTTAAAAGCATTTGCTGCCATTTATTCAGTTGTTGAAGAGAAAACTTGATAGGCAATGCTCGAAATAAAAATAAAAATTTAGGCAGAACATAGGATTTTATAATGCATAGTCTAAGTCTTTTAAGATTTGTAATTTTTGTCAAAGATAAATTTACTGGAAACAAATATGACTTATTGGTATTGATTTTCAATCCTGAAACTGAACTAAATTGAGCCAAAATAGATTGCAGATTTGGGATAGAAGTAAAGGGTTGAGAAATAGATAATAAAATATCGTCTGCAAACATTGATAATTTAAAATTCTTCTCAAGAACCTGTATGCCAAATATACCTGGGTGAGAACGGATTGCAGAAGCTAACGGCTCCATCACTAGCGCAAATAAGATAGGGGAAAGAGAGCACCCCTGGCATGTACCACATTTCAAAATAAATGGATTTGAATAATAACCATTTATTCTAAGTTGCGCAGTAGGTTGGTCATAGAGTGTATTTATTGTGCGTAGAAAATTTTCACCAAATCCTAAAAAAGATAATGTCTGCTTCAAAAAATTAAGATTAACTGAATCAAAAGCTTTTTCAATATCCAAACCAATAAAAACCGCTTCCTGATGGTGAAATTCACAAAACTGTAACAAACTAAGAATTTTATAGATTGCATCAGTTAAATCTCTTGATGGCATAAAGCCAGTTTGCTCTTGGGGAATATATGAAGTTATAAATGAGTTTAACCTAGATGCTAAAACAGAAGTAAAAATTTTAAAATCAATATTTAATAATGAAATAGGCCTATATGAGGCAACACATAAAGGATCCTTTCCAGCTTTAGGCAACACTATGATTGAAGCCTGCTTCCAAGATGGAGGGAGAATACCATGTGTAATAACATAGTTACAGGTCTCTGTCAATGGTGTAATTAAAAAGGATGCATATTTCTTATAAAATTCGGATATAAATCCGTCTGGCCCAGGAGCCGTATTAATTTTAAGTTTTTTAATTACTTTTATAATTTCTTGTTCCGAAATTAAAGACTCCATCAATGTAGCATGATCTGGCGAGAGTTTAATATGATTAAAATGAAGATGTAAAAAGTCTTTGATACTAACAGGGGAAATATTTTTGTCGCTATATAGTTGTGTATAGTAGTCCAGGAAGGCCTGAGAAATACCTTCAGTGGTATAGGATAGTGAACCTATTTTATCTTTAATTGATGTTATCAAACTTGAAGCCTGTTTTTTTTTTACTCTCCTAGTGAGATGTTTTAAAGCTTGTGGTGTGTGTTGCCATGATTTCTGTTTCAAATAAAGTAAGTTTCGTTGAATTTGAGTAATATCTAATGTGTCAAGTTCTCTACGTAATGCCAAAAGTTTTTTATAGACTTTGGCACTTCCTGTGGCTTTATGTTTAGTTTCAAGATTTTGAATTTCTATCAGTAAGTCATTTCTTTTTTGTTCTTTCTGTTTTTTTAAATATGAAGCTTGAGATATAAAATGGCCCCGAAGGACAGGCTTATAAGCATCCCAAGTCATCACTTGAGAGACCTCAGGAGTAGTATTTTCAATAAAATAATTTTGTAAAGCTGTTTCTGTGTGAGTTTGTACTATTTGGTTGGTTAACAAATGTTTTTGCAAAGCCCATGTGCGTTGTTTATTTTTTACCTTAAGATCTATTACACACTCAATCCAATGATGATCCGACCATTGCTTAGAGCCAATTTGAGAGGAAAGAATCGATCCCACTAATGTTGGAGAAACAAAAATAAAATCAATACGGGTATAAGTACCATGAACAGAAAAATAATAAGTGTAATCTCTCTCTCCTTTATGCAGATGCCTCCAGATATCTATGAGAGAAAATTGATCTATTATTTTAGACAAAGCAGTAGATGTAGATTTGGTATTAGTAACATGTTTGGAGGGTTTACCAGATCTATCTAATTTAGAATCCATAATACAGTTAAAATCCCCCCCAAGGATCACTTCACCTTCAGCAAACGACAATAAATCCTGTAAAATAGAACTTATAAAGGCAGGCTGATCAGAATTAGGTGCATACAAAGTTGCAAAAGTAAAAACTTGTTCATTCAGTTTCCCAGTAACAAATAAATATCTACCTAAAGGATCTTTTAGAGTTTTTAAAATAGAAATAGGAGTATTATTAGAAAATAAAATAGCTACACCCCGAGCTTTTGATGATCCATAAGCATGGTATTGTAGTTTAAATTTAGATGGAAGTAATAGTGTTTTAGCTCTCAAAGAAATATGGGTTTCTTGCAAAAAAACCACATTTGGATGCTCTCTTTCAATTTGCAGACCAATTCTTTTCCGGCGGACTGGAGAGTTCAGCCCTCTTACGTTATAAGACAAGCATTTCAGTGTACTTTGCATTAAAAAAGTAAAAATTTGGCTTTATACACACTTATCAAGTTTTACTGAACCAGAGTTTACAATTTAAATTAAACAATAAAGAGTTATGTTCTGAAAACCCAGAAGGAGTAGAATTCCTAACTTACTTATCTCTATTTACCTAAAAAAGAAAAGATTAATTAACTTTACTACCTGAAACCTTCAAAAAACCCTAAACACCAAATCCCTCTAACTTAACTAAAATTAACTACCCTCCCCCCCAATTAAATATGAACTACACTACTTCTCTTAATGTATCCTAATTTAATATAACCAGCTTATTAAATTTTTATACCTAATATAATAATACCCAAACAAAATAATAAAAATCAAACCTTAAACTCCTACCCCAATACAGCTTGGGGTAAGAGAGTAAGTACCTACTTACTCTAAACCACAAGGTTACAATGCAAAAAAATACCATGTAAAACAATATTGAATAAAGGGAGCTGGTAAGGAAGATTCCAATCACTCCCATCCCCTCTCCTGCTAGTAAACATTATAAAAACATTATACTATCAATTATATATAGTGCTTGAAAGCTAAACTATAAAAAAACAAAAAAAAAGACTTTCAAAATGCGAACAGTCACAAGTGTAAGGAATAGTTCAGCCTCAGAAATTAAAGTTGTTTTTTTTCAGGGACGTGTTGGGAGTTTCAGATCCTTATGAGGAGTAAGGGCAACATTAAGCTTCCTTTTCGCTGACTTTTTGTCCACCTCCATTTCGTGCGAAGTGATGCCCAAAGCTTCCAGTAGAATCAAGCCAGTATTAAGATCAGTTGCAGATAGAAAAGAGCCATTGTGCCAAACTTGAAGTCGTGCAGCTGCAGCCCAACGATATCTGATATTAGCTTGCTCTAGTTGTGAAGTGATTGGCTTCAGAGCTCTGCGAAGGTTGATAGCATCGGGAGGTAAATCGGGAAAAACCTCTATTTTAATATCCTCATATAAAAGGTGTTTCTTCAGTCTGGCTTCAGTTAAAATCTTAAGTTTTGTTCTACTATCATGAAAAGCAACTAGAATGTCTCTTGGGCCCCGTTTAACATCTCTAGATCTCTGTCCCAGACGATGGGCTTTTAAAATTATAGGTGCAACATTCTCTTCTAATGCTAGCACCACTGTAAGCCATTGGGCCATAAAGATTTGGATCTCTTTATTTTCTTCAATGACCTCCGGGAATCCACGAAACTTGAGGTTAAATTGCCGGGTTTCCATTTCCAGGGCCAAGACTCTTTGCTTAACAAACTTAAAATCAGTTTGTAGATCTTTTACATCATCTGAGGTTTTTGCATTATTTAATAAAGCTTGCTCTGCTTTAAAGTCAATGTCTTGCAGAGCTGCTGTAATATTATTTAGTTGACTCTGTATAGGCTCAAAGTATTGTCTCATCATTTCAGTTAGACGAGCCTCCATGCTTTTCATTTCTAGTAAAATATTTGGAGTTCCTACCTCAGGCTTCTGTCCAGCATTGTTGTAGTTTTTGTCGGCCATTTTGGAAGGTTCTTGCTCTGAGCTGGAAGAGATTGCTTTTGTCTCTGAATGCTGGAAATAGGCAGTAAGAGGCTTAATGCTGGTTTTGTTTCGCCGCTGAGTCATAAGAACAAATTGTTCTCAGGTTTAAAAAGAGTAATATGCTATATAGAGCGATCAATTGAGTATTTTAGCAGGAGAGGGGACAGAGCAAGCAGATTAAGCAGCCATCTTGTCTTGCCTCCAGGCCACGCCCCCAAAGTTCATCTCTTCTTGTATTTGTTTTTCAACATCCTTTGTACAATTTTTAGAAACTATTTTAGTTTTTTTAATTAATTTTGAAACCTGTCACATACCCATAGTTTTGTAACTCATTGAGGAGATTATCTATCAAGTTAAGCGGATCTTCCAGAATAAAAACAAGATCATCGGCAAATGCTAAGTGCTTAAATGATTCACCTTTTATCTTTAACCCCCTGATTGAATTATTCTCCCTAATGACATCACATAAGGTTTCTAACGCAAAAATAAATAAAAGCAGAGAAAGTGGACAGCCCTGTCTCATGCCTTTTTGTATTGGAAATCTCTGGGTGGAGTCTCCGTTAAATAATACTTTTGCCTCTTGCTCATCATATACCATTTTAACCATAGGAAAAAAATGGTCTCCACAATCCCAACATTTTATTTGTGCAAGTATAAATTCCCAACTTATCATACCAAATGCTTTCTCTGTGTCAACAAAACAAAGGGCAATTTGTTTGTCTGAATGAACTTCGTAATACTTAAGTACATTCAAAATAGTATGTACATTATATCTTAATTGTCTGCGAGGTAAAAACCCTCCTTGGTCCATGTGAATCGTTTGTGACAAAACTTTTTTAAACCTGTTGGCTAAAATAGTAGTATAGATTTTGTAGTCCGTGTTTAAGAGAGAAATGGGCCTATAATTTTTAATATCAGATAAAATGGTATCCTGCTTGGGGGTAAAGGTAATTAATGCCTCCTTCCAAGAATCAGGTAGTTTTTTCCTTTCATACACATTCTGCATAGTCATTTTCAGGGGCATAACAATTTGATCCTCAAATGTCCAATAGAACTCAGATGGAATACCATCTGGACCTGGAGATTTTCTCTTTTTAATAGTTTCAGTTATTTCCAGCATTGTAATTGATCCAGTTAATAGTTTTTTCTGCTCGTCTGTAAACTTTTTCTTTATGACTTTTTCAAAGCATGATTTAACTTCATATTTATCATTTCCCTCCTGTTTGTATAATCTCCTATAAAAAGACTCAATAATTTCTCTTAGACTGTTAATTGTCGTACAATCGTCTCCTTTCTCATTTCTTAAAGATTTTATATATCTATCTGTTCTGTCCTTTTTTAATTTGTACACCAACCATCTAGATGGTTTATTTGCATTTTCAAACATATATTGTTTAGCGTACATAATTTTCCTCACAAGTTCTTCTGATAGCAAACAATTTAAAAGATGCTGAAGTTTCCTTAAGTTATACTTATTTCTTTCCCAAAGAGGGTAATTTTTCAGTTGTATCTCCTCTTTTTTAATCTGGTCTACTATACTTTGATATTTTATTTTTTCCTGCTTCCTAAGCCAAATCTCCTGGCTGATCATTTTGCCCCTTACAAAAGCTTTAAATGTGTCCCAAACAATATCAATAGACATCTCAGGGAGTATGTTTCGTTTAAAGAAGTCCACAAATTCTTTTTTACACACTTTAACAAAAGATTCATTATTCAACATCCAAACCTTCATTGACCATCTAAACCTTTTAGGCGAGTCTTGAAGAGTTAACATTATTGGACTGTGGTCAGCAAAGGTTGCTGGTAATATTTCAGCCTCTAGAACATTTACTAACATTGTTAAAGAGGACCAGGCCATATCTAGCCTGGACCAGGATTTGTGCCTGGAATAAAAAAAAAAGTATAATCACATTTATCTCTGTTCTTGATCCTCCATAGATCTACTAATCTAATTTCCTTTACCAATTGTTAAAAAAGCTAAGGGTAACTCATTACCTCTATTTGATCTGAAAGAAGAGGTCTTCCTGTCAATCTTTCTATCAGAGACTGCATTAAAATCCCTGATTATACATAGATCATCATATATCTGATTGGTTAGCAACTCTCGGAGGCATTCAAAAAAGGATTCTTGTTTCTGATTAGGAGCATAAATGTTAGCCAGTAACATTATCATGGGGCCCGTCCACACAAGTGCGATGAAGCGGACGGGAAGCGTACCCGCGTTGCGTCGCTGCATAAAGAGGCGCGTTAATGCGATCCCACGGAACGGCACAGAATCGCACAGCCAACGTCGTTGCGCGATCACACAGCGTCGCTCAAGCGTCCCACTGAGAGAGCGGACGAAGAGACGCCGTGGTGCGACCAGACATAAGCGCGCTGTATGCGGCAAATGTTCTTCCGGCGTGCCGTTTGCGCGTCAGAAGCGTTGCGTTCGCTTACACTTCCGCGCATGCGTACATTCGGTCCCTTCGCTCGCTCGCTCGCTCGGCCGATCGCAGCCGCAGGAGTACCGTGGACAGCAGTCTTGAGGTCACAGGGAGACTACAGGACACAGTTGCCACAGCGAACCATGGAAATGGAGGAAGAGCTTGTCGGGACATCCGTCCTGGCTGTGTGTGGGACTGTGCAGATCCTGAGGCAGCGTCAGCAACAACTGTGGTATCCAGGGGAGACAATGAGACATGGCCTCCGGAGACAACGGGCTGCCAGCTATGTGAGATGTGGCATCCACCGTATAGGTCGCTCACGCCGGCACAGGGAGAGTACAGCACGGCACGTCGTGCAGCTTACCTACCTTGCACAGCAGCTGCCACACCGCCGGTGGTGGGTGTACCCCCGGTCTACAGAGTGGTGGACGACATTTGTCACCCACGTCTGGGGAGAAGAAGAGTGGGTGAAACACTTCAGAATGTCCAGGTGAAGCGCAGAGAGGGGCGGGGGAGGAGGGTATTGTGGTCCGTAGACACACAGGGGTGGCAGACCGGAACACCTGTCCATGGCAGACCCGTACGCCACGTGACACAGGCCTGCATAAGGGTGGAGTAGTTTGGCACCGTGCCTCAGGGCTACCTGAACCCCACAGCTCGGGCCAGTGGAGTCAGGGGGAGAGGAGGAGGAGGGGTCGTGGGTGTCATGACATGTTGTGTTGGAGGGCGACCCCCGAGTTGATGTGTTATGTCCACAGGGCCACATTCACCTGGCTGGTGGACGGGCTGCGGGACAGACTCCAAAGGGAGACGACGGTGATGCGGGTTCCCGTGCCAGTGGAGGAGCGTGTGGCAGTGGCTGTGTGGTGGATGGCCAACACCATGTCCTACAGAACCGTCGGCATGCAGTTTGGCCTTGCCCGATCCACCGTGGCGGCCATTGTCGTGGAGGTCACGCGTGCCATTGTGGAGGAGCTGTTTCGTCGAGTGGTGTACCTACGGAACCCAGACAGGGTGAGTGCGCAAGTACATGAGGAGCACCGTGTAGTAGCAAGGGGAGGGGGCCACGGGCAGACCCCGGAAGGCATGCTGGCGAGCAGGCACGGACACGTGTTTACAAGTTGCCCGTTACCTTGCCCACAGGTCATGCGTGCATTTTCCGCCCGGGGCTTTCCGCAGTGTGTCGCCGCCATCGATGGATGCCACATCCGGACCACGATCCCCGTGGACCAGGCGGAGGACTATATGAATCGAAAGCACTACTGCTCATTGCTGCTGCAGGGCACCATCGACCATGCCACTCGTTTTGTGGATGCCGTGGTGGGCCATAGTGGGCGGAGCCACGATGCACACGTGTTGCGCAGCTCCAACATCGTGGATGCCATGGATGCGGGCCAGTTCGTGCCGGGAAATCCCACCCGCACCATCGAGGGAGTGGAGGTGCCTCCATTAATCCTGGGTGATGCGGCCTATCCCCTGCGGCAGTGGCTGATGGTGCCCTACAAGGGCCACATGACCCCCAGGCAGCGGCACTTCAATAAGGTGCATGCGCGCGTGCGCAATGTCGTGGAGCGTGCCTTCGGCCGTTTGAAGGCACGATGGTGGTGCCTGCTTCTACAGGTGCCGCTGCAGCTGGATAACGTGAAGTATGCCGTGGCTGCCTGCATGGTCCTGCACAACCTCTGCGAGGACCGTGGCCACGAAGCTCCTGAGGCGCTGGAGGAGGGAGAGGAGAGGGACTTCGAGGAGGACTGGGACGAGGCCGAGCAGAGGCACCCACAGATGGATGCGGACGAGAGGCAGGCAGCTGCGGGTCGGGTGGTGCGGGAGGCCCTCACCACATGGTTCTGTCGCCGCGCAGGGATCCCCTAGGTCCCTCTCCCTGCCGTCGCCGTGGTGTGCGCCGCTCCCTGTCCCTGGGGTGCTGAGGCAACAAGATTGTGGTGGAGTTCTGCCCTCCCTCAAATAAAGCAGCTTACAACCAGATGCTAGTCCGTCTCCTATTGTGGGAGCTATGGAGGGTGGGAGTCAGAACTCATGGGGCTGTCACGCAGAGGGGTGCGGGTCTGGCATGGCATCTCCCGTACGGCATGTCTCCCCTGTTCCAGACCCCTGAGCTGCCAGGAGGGGGGGGCAGCTGGGGACCACAGACAGCACATTGGGAATGCATGGACAGCTAGGCTATGGGGTCAGCTGGAAAGGAGCCCCCCTGCCGTTGTCTGCAAACCATGGTGATGGCCCTGGTGCCTCTCCCCTTCCCTGCCACACACATAGCGTAAGGTTGGGCGTTCGCTGACAAGTGCGTCCTGGGAACAGAGGGCTTGCCCGTGTGTTCTGACATTGGGACGAACATGCGCAGTGGCGCTCGGGCAAAGGCTCGTTCGTTCGCGGGTGCGACGCGCCGGCCACCGAACGATCCGCATCGCCGAGCCAGTGGATGCGGACCGGCAGCCACATGTCACCTGTTCGCTTTGTAGAATAACATGTTCACCGTACAGATTCATCTCCCCGTTTCCCTTCCTTCCCCCCCCCCACGGAGGTGCGAAGCCTGAGCCCTTTGCGTTTTCGTATTTTCGCCCAAACAGCGGGCAAAAGGGGGCGCGTGTCAGCGCATGTGCAGAACGCAGAGGCCTCCTCATTCAGGCAGCATGACTTTCCCCACCAAGGGTGTGCTATGGCTGCCTGAGGAGGTGGAGAGTCTGCTGGAGGCTCTTTATGAGCTGCAGGCCGGGTCCAGGGTCATGCCCTCGACCCATGAGGAGACCCTCTCCCTCTTTGAGCAGGCTGCCAGCCGCCTGGCAGCCCAGGGGTTCCGGCGCTCGGCACAGCAGTGCCGGGCGAAGTTCAAACGGGAGAAGGCGGCATTCTTCGAGGCGCTGGAGGACTGGGATGGTCTCCCGCCTCGAGGACACCGCCCTCCCCGTTTTGGACTGCTCCGGAACCTCTGGGAGCAGGCTGGGCAGCCTGGATGGAGGTACCGGACGCCATACCGTAAGTACTGCCCTACCCCCTTCCCCTTGGATCTTAGTGGCCCCCCACCTCATGGCTGTCATTTCACAGGGCGTCCACGGGCGAAGAGGCAGAGGGGGGCCACCTCAGAGGCCGAGGGCCAGGGATCCCTGCAGGAGGGCCAGCGGCGCCCTGCAGCACAAGGTGAGCATCATGACAGCATGCCCACACAGGCTCCCAGCATGGGGCTGCCAGGTGCCATGACATGTAGAGTGCCTGTGGTGGTGGTTCCCCGGGGTCAGGGGGAGCAGACAGCGCTGGAGGAGGCCAGCATGGCTGACTTGGGCCTAGGGTGGCTGGTCACTCGGTGGTCTGCACAGCTGGGGCAGGAGCCCAGCTCCTGACGGCTGCCATGTGCCTCTGCCTGCAGGGCCCGTGGTGGTGAGCTATCCGGAGCCACATTTGGGGAGGGGCCGATCAGGGGATGCGGGTGAGTACCCACGCATATGGGGTGGCTCCCGCAGCACATACACATGGGGCCGGTGCCTCCACCTCGCAGCAAGGTGGAGCCTGGGTGGCCTGCCAGGATGTGGTTGGGTCACCCTCCACGCACACCTGGCAGCCATCAGTCGACTGCAGGGCTAGCTACGTGGGCACCGGCCCTCCACAAAATCCTGTCTTTGGTCGCCCACGTAGTTTCCCCTTGGGTTCTCACCCCCACCCTTGTTTCACATGCAGGGGAGCCAATGCAGATGGCTGCCACTCCCAAGGAAGCTGGACCTGTGGTCATCAGCTCCGCCCCTGAGACAGACTCAGGTAGGTGTGCATATGGATGGGGCCCAGGGACCACGGTCGCCCCCTGCCAATATGGTTCTGACCCCCTTCCTCTTCCCACAGCAGAGCGGGCCCCATCTGCACCCGAGGCGGGACCGTCTTCCGGCACCACCTTGGGAAGGCTAGCCATCCTAGAGGGAAAGATGGAGAACGTCATAGACACCCGTGAGTATCCCGCTTGGCATGTTCGAAGAACTTTGCCGTGGGTGGACTGTAGACGGTGGTGACCAACTGGCACGTGTGCTCCCATCCATGGCATGGCAGCTCAGCCGCCAGCCAAATGTCCTTGTGGGCCGGTGGCCGGCCATGTGGCCACTGACGGGACACCCGCCCTTGTTTCCCCACAGTCGGTCGATATGGATACCGACTCTCCTTCCTGCAGCGGGGTATGCGCAGAATCGAGCAGCTGCTGACTGAGATGCGCCTGGATGATGCCATGGCAGCCCAGGTGGCGGAGGCTGCGTCTCCCGGGCCGTCCCCCCTCCGGACACACCGCACCTTGCGCCGGCGACCCCACATCCTCGAGGACTCTGACGAGGAGCCACCGGGCCAGGAAGGGGAGGAGCCGTCTGAAGAGGGGGTGACGGGGCCGGCCCCAGACGAGGGGGCAGCAGCTGGACAGGGGGGGCAGAGGTGGCAGGCCAGGCCGCGATTCTCGTGGCCTCCTCTGGTGAGGAGGGGGCAGAGGGGCCACAGAGTGCTCGGCAGCATACCCTGGAGGGTGCGGGGGAGTCAGGGTGGGACACCGGGTCGGGTTAGGGGGGGGCGGGTTGGTTGATTCATGTTTCTTGTAGTTGTTTACATAGTTCTGTTTATTAAAGTTTGTTATATTTTTCCAAAACCATAGTAGTGTTGTCCTTCCCCCCCCATACCCCCCTCCCCGGGGGACCTCTGCTGGTTGCCCTGGGCCAGTGTCCCTATGATGCTCCCGGCTTCTTCCGTGCCCGCCCACGGCCTCTACCCCGGCCCCGCCCTACCTGCGTAGCCACCCCACTAGGGCCGGGCCGCTGAGGCTCTGTTGCCACAGCCCGGGCACGCATGGTGTCCACTAGGGCAGAGACCACATCTGTTAGACGAGCCATCTGAGTGTTGGAGGCCTCTATGCTGGCCTGCATGGTGGCCTGTGCTGCAGCTTGGGCAGCGTGTGCTGCCTGATCTTGCTCACGGGCGGCCCGCATTTCAGCAATCAGCTCGTCATGCATCCGCCGGTCCTCTGCCATGGCTTCTATGTTGTCTTCCCGGGCCTGGGTGGCCAGGTGCTCCCCAACACTTTGTAGGGCAGAGAGCCGCTTCTTCTTTGTCTTGCAGAGGGCTGCTCTCTCTGCAGGGGTCAGGTCTCCCATGGTGACGTCTGGTGGAAGGCCTGTTGGGGTATGGGCAGTGAACACCAGGCCCATCCCCCTCACACCGGCCACCTCTACCCTACCCAGACAGGAACATAGGCCATGCCCCAGCCTATCCCCTAGTGTGACTCACGGTCCGGGTGGCGGCCGGAGCCCTCCATGGGTTCTTCCTCCTCCTCCTCCTCCTCTGCCTCCTCCTCCGCTTCCATGTCCGCATCCGAGACCAGCTCTTGTGTCCCTAGGAAGGAAGGTTCCATTTACTGTGATCCACAGTGGCTGGCAACGCCAGTAGTGGAGCAGTGTGCAGTCGGAGGCCCACTGATGCCCTTCACCAACCTTGGCCGGGCGGCATGAGACTGTCCTCGTCAGTGTCATCATCCTCGTCGCTGCTGTCCTGCTGGGTATTGCTCACTGACTCTGTACCTGTACGTGGCACAGACAGGGAATCACCAGCCGTAGTTTGTGCGACACAGCCCCCATATACCCCCTCTCCCACTGGATGCCCCAGCAGCTCTTCTTCCACGGGGTGCTCCCTTGTGGAGGGCATTGTGCCTTCCCACACAGCTCCCAGGATCCCCCTGGCACTGTGGCCTGTGCGTTTCTCTGTCCCTGGGGACACTCACCGGTGTGGCTGCTGGTCGAGGGCAGGGACTCGGCTGACTCCAACTCGTCCTCTGCCCTGGGGCGGCGGGCACTCTCTTCTGATGAGGTGCTCGGCCCCTGGGTTGCCTGGCGTCTCCGCCGGCGCCGGCCAAGGGTCTGGAGCACCATGCCGGGGTCCACATCTCTGCTCTTATGCAGGATCTGGTGCAACTCCTCATAATAGGGGCACATGATCCTGGGCTGGCCTGATTTGGAATTGTTAGCCACTACTTTCCGGTACTTGAGGCGCATGGCCTTAGTTCTGCGCCGACAAGCGAGAGCATCCCGGTCGTGTCCCCTAGCCACCATGCCCCTAGCCACCTCGGCAAACACCTCAATGTTCCGGCGGGACTGTCCCAGGGTCCGCTGGACCCTGGCGTCTCCCCATAATGCTAGGAGGTCCCTCACTTCTGGGCGTGTCCAGGAACGGCCACGTGGCTTAGCCATTGCACTGGTGGCTGTCCTGGATACAAGGGGGATCGGGAGCAGAGGGAGGTGTGGGGAACGTGTCTCTGGCCCTTTACTGTTTTTTCCGGCTGCGCGGCAACAGTCCGTGCAGCCCGTACGCCCGTACAGCCCCCCTTCTGCTTTTCGGCGACTTTTCGCTACTGCGCATGCGCAGACCTCCGGTCTTACGCTTTTCACGCAGCTCGGAAGAAAAACATCCGTTATTTACGCAGAAGCGCGACGGTGGCCGGATGCGACGGCATAGGTGCGCTGCTGCGATCCCACGCACGCCTGCTTCCGGCTCTTCCGGAAAGGACTTCTGTTTTAGCGGTCCCTTTTTGAAGCGCATCAACGGGCGCTCGCGACGTTGTTATGCCGGTAGCACGACGCTTTGCAGATGTGCTCGTCTGATCCCGTCGGTTTGCGCCGTCGCTTCATCGCACCGCTTGCGTCGTGAATGGGTACGTATGATCGCGCCCTTAAATTTCCTATGTATTTTAACCAATAAAATTCTACCATCCTCCGATTTATAAACCAACTCAGGAGATAAATATTGTTTGATATATGTAACTACCCCACATTTTTTTAAATTCTTATCGGCAACAATGAACTTTATCCCAAGTTTTTTATATTGCTTAATATGGATTTCCTGAAAACAGACGATGTCTGCCTTCAGTTTCTGGATTTGGTGAAAGAACTTTTTCCTTTTCTGGGGAATATTCAACCCATTGATGTTAATAGATAGTATCTTATTTGTCTTCCTGTCCATGATTTTTGTCCTTTTGTTCTTCCTTTCTCATTTGTAGCTAGTAACTACATTGGAAGAGGTGTATCTCTTAGACCTTTTATTTTTACTAACTCTTAGTTTCTCTTTCCCCTGCTCCTGACTTCCTTGTGTCTCTTCTTCTAGCCCACTATCCTCTTCCACTTGAACTCCCAAATCCTTGCCATGTTTTCTCAAAAATTCTTCTAATTTAAATATAGATGTTAAATTATACCTTGTGCCTTTGTAATAAAATGATATCCCTTCTAGGAGTAACTGTCTATAAACTATTTCATTCGTACGAAGTGCTGAAGCTAAACTTTGGTAGTCTTGTCTTTTTTCCCTTACTCTCCAGGGTATGTCTCTCAATATTTGAATCTCATTTCCCTGGATTACAAGCGGGGTGGACTTTGCAGTGTCCAACAACTTATCTCTTATGGATCTTTTTTGGAATCGCATATGCACTTCTCTTGGTATTTTATTTCGCTTTGCAAAAGCTGAGTTTCTCCTATAGACGGCTTCCACCTCATTGGTTATATCATTAGGTGGTTCTAGTCCTAGCCATTCATTTAAAGTTGAAATTATAGTCTCTTTAATGTTTTCCTCCCTACTTTCAGGTATATTTTGAAACCTGAGAAGAGATGCAGATTTCTCCATCTCCAATAATATAAGAGAGCTTTCCATTGACTCGCATTTGGCACTGAGTTCTTGTAACTGTTGGTCCACTACTTCTATTTTAGCATCAGTCACACTACTTGCTTTGTTCAACTTATTTATTTCTTGTCTATTTTCTAAGATTTGATTTTTAAAATCTTTCATTTGAGTTGTTAGTTGCTATGGGTTCTATTGCTTTGGCTATTAAACTGGGCAAAGTATTCTGTACAACTTGATTCATAGCCTCTGCTATGTTCTCATATATCTGAATGTTTAGCTCTTTAGAGCTTATTTGCAGAGAGCCTGGGGGTCCAGACAGTGACATTTTCCTTCCCCCACTTGCCATCCTAATTCTAGAAAACAATATTTTCACTACTACTAAATACTAATTCTATTCTTAATTCACTAATTCTAACTAACACTATCTAACACTTATTAAACTATCTATCACAAAGTACTAGCTGGTTCCACTATATCTTATTTCTACAACCATCTCTTTTAACCCCCCTACTTTCACTACTGCTACTGGTAAATGCTAATTCTAACTTAACTCACTCTTTTAACATCCCTGTGTATCCCTAAGTATATTTCAACAAATTCTCTATTTTAACTTAACACTTCTCTTCTCTGACTTTCTCTCTAGCTTCACTCTGCAACTAATCCTTATTCCTACTCTTACTCCTATTTCTATTCCTATCCTACAACAACTAGATTTTTTGAACTACCACAGTGCTGAATGTTCTTGTTTTGTGGGTTTAACACAAGGCAGCCACCTCTTTCTCACCCCTTCTCCTGCCTCAGAGCTCTTTACCCAAACTTATCAGCTCTTGTTCCCTACTTGCTTACATAGCAATACTAGAACCCCTAATAACATACAATTCTATCATGTTATATTGTTACTTAGTAGTAAATTTTCTAATCTTTAATGTCCATGGGTCACTCTACCCAGAACATGCTGAAGAAAACAGAAAAGTGTGGGGGGGGAATGCTTCAATTTCAACTCCTTCCATTTTGCTTTAGCTCTTAAAGTCGGTTCTTGCAGGATGAATTTTTCCCTTCTTTTAAGTTTCCCCCTTTAGATTTCTTCCTCTTGTTCCTCTCCCCTTTCAGCCACACCATCAAATTAATCACAAAGAACTCAGCAAGCAATGGGATGCTGAGAGTTGAACAGTTCCCCTCCCAGCAGACCTCATCAATCAATCACCACACGTTGATCTTCCAGTCTCCAGGGCAGCAGTGAAATTAACGAAGAGCCCAGACAGAAAACTAAGAAAACAAACTGCTTGGACTTACCACCGCTTCAGCAATAGCCACTACACAAGGTCACTGCATTCCAATCTAAACAAAAACAAACACACAAGTAGCGAAGATTCCTTTCATATCCAAATGCTGTTGTTCCCTTTCAGCCTCAAGCCAAGTTCTTCCCAAGCAACATCGATCACTCAGCGCTCAGCTTGATTTGCCTTATTGGCACACAGATGCCCGGCTTTTCTTGCTGCCGAAAGTGAGGTCTTCACAACATTAATTAGTAAGTTTATAAAGTTTATATAGTTAGTATAGATAAGGTTACCCTCCAGGGTTCCTTTCGCCGGTCAGGGTGTCTCCCTTTAGGTTCTCAGGTCACAGCTATGATTCAGTGCTTATCACGAATCTCCTTGTATCTTCTTCCTGCTCTGGCCGAGAATGGGTAGCATTGTGGACCGCCGTCCATCTCTCAGGCCTCCAGATGATAGTCTTGCCACTGGCTCTCTCCAGGAGCCTTGTGGGAACCCAAAGAATTCCTCGGTTCCCCTTGGAGGAAGAGAATTCAGCCTTGGGTCACGGAGCAACATCCCGCACCTCCTGCTGCCATGCGTGGTGTCCGGAACTGGATCCTGTCTCGACATATTTATTGAATTGTCTACTACAACTCCAAGATCTCTCTCTTGTTCAATTGTTGCCTTGTAAGATGCTTATTGCGCTCTTATAGACATAATGTGTCTATGAGTGATAAATTGGATGAAGCTTGTACATGTGCACAAAGGGAATGTACTGTATGGGGACCAGAGAGGGATGTGAGCTGTAGACACACACCAGCAAAGATATGATGCTTTTTCCTGAGATGATGTGCCAGTGGGTCCTGAGATTGCCTTGTTTCTAGATGTATCCCTAGATGCACAAAGTACTCTGAGCCACTACCTACCACTGCTGTTCAAGCAATGGTTTCCCAACACCATTAGGGAAGCCCTTCTACGGCTCCCACTACCGAACTTCGACGGGGCACCATTGGTGCCTGCGTCGCGGGTAAGGAGTTTGGGAGTGCTCCTGGATCCCTCCTTGTCAATGGAGGCCCAGGTAGCAGCCACTGCCAAGTCAGCCTTTTACCATCTTTGGCTGGCTCGGCAGCTGGTCCCCTACCTTGACCGCGATGACCTAGTGACAGTGATCCATGCGACGGTTACCTCTAGACTAGACTACTGTAACGCCCTCTACATGGGGCTGCCCTTGGTGCAAACCCGGAAGCTGCAGCTAGTGCAGAATGCCGTGGCCAGGCTAATGATGGGTCTCTCAAGGCGGGACCACATCCGGCCTGTGCTCGCGGCGCTGCACTGGCTGCCCATAGCATACCGAGTTCGCTTCAAGGTGCTGGTTCTTACCTTTAAAGCCCTATATGGCCAGGGTCCAACATACCTGAAGGACCGCCTTTCCCCGCATATACCCCAGCGAGTACTTCGGTCGGAGTCACGTCATCTACTCCATGTCCCAGGTCCTAGGGAGGCCAAGCTTGTTGGGACCAGGGCCAGGGCCTTTTTGGTGGCGGCTCCAACCTGGTGGAATGAGCTCCCGGAGGAGATCAGGGCCCTGCGGGACTTGATGCAGTTCCGCAGGGCCTGCAAGATGGAGCTCTTCCGCCAGGCTTTTAATTAGGAGTTGCCACCAACAATAATGATAACAACATCTATAGTAACAATAATAACATCTGTAGGGTGAACTGGCCCTGGACGCAGTCTGGACCTGGTGGGTAGGTTTTGGGGGGGGGACCCTTATCCTGATAAGATGTCATCAGATCAATAAGATTGGAAGCATTTTAGTGGAAGTATGAGATATTTTATTGTTGATTATTATAGTATTGTAATTGAAATTTTATTGTTATTTATTATTGTTGGAATTTTAAATTGTTATGATGTTTTAACTGGCGTTACGCCCCTGTAAGCCGCCCTGAGCCCGCTTGCGGGGAGGGCGGGGTATAAAAATAAATATAAATAAATAAATAAATAAATAAATCATGCAGGCAACCCCTCCTCCAACCTTCGCCACAATGAAAGCACAAAAGACTCTTTCCCACCTTTTGTTGACAAAGGACTTGGCCCCTCAATCCACTTGAGGAACCGGTTCTGCTCGCCTTGAGACAAAGGATGTGTTTGCAACACAATGGTACTAGCCGATGAGTCATCGCATCCTGCCTGGTGTCTCTGCCACAAGGTTAAGTTAGAACTTAAACACTGACCTACTCCTTAAGCCCCATCACCATTGCAGACATGACTTTGGGAACGGACCACAAGGAGGGTGTACCTAGGGAGGTGGCTAGCAAGGCCCTCCCCCAAAGCCCCCTAATAAAAGAGCACACCCAGCAATATGTTCTCTCTCTTGCTTTAAACCTGATCTATAGCCTTATCCTACCCTTACGACTCTTGGTCTGCACAGCCAGAGTGTCACATGTTTCTGCCGGTTTAGAACATGATCCTTATCCCCTCTTAGCCTCCCTTATTCTTCCAGCTGGGATTGCATCATCTCTCTGGACAGGTAAATATTGCCCTCGACAGATACCAACGATATTCCTGCTAATGTAACTGTGCTATCCCCTTCTATCTAATTTTCTTAGATCTGTGTAATTGTGTGTGAGCCTGTATATTGTTTGTTTGTGACAATTTCCTAAGTAAAAGAAACCATTTCAACCTGAATCTGGTCTCTGCATCCATTTCTGGTATTTCTGGAAGAAGCGGGACCCCTGTATATATAGGTGATTGCTCCCATCTTGCCTATTGCTATATTTGTAATATCAATATTCCCCAACAGCAATCAATATTAATCAATATTAATCATAACTAAAGGCAATCAGACTAACAAAGTGGTGAAGTTAATGTGGGCAACACCCTGAATGTCTGAATACACAGTAGTTGACACACGTGATTTTCAGGCGGACAGATGTGGGGGGAAAACTTCTTCTGATTTATCAGTAAGGACACGTATGAAAGGTTTCTATCTGCATGAGTGGCTCTAGTGAACAATCTATTGTGGGAGGCTTTTCACCCTTTCTCTCCTTCAGTCGGTACTGGCTAGCCGCCCCAGGCTGTCTGCTAGGACCACAAGCCGTTATAACCATTCAGAAGAGACTATTTATTGATGGGTAGGGAGGAAAGTGACCTTGATTTCATTACTTAGAGAAATCATCTAAATAACCTAACTCTTGTACAATAGGTGTTGCTATTAAAATTTCAGCAAGTTTGCTCACTAAACCACCCAAGAACTTTTGAGTGTTTTTTAACTGCCCCCCCCCCCAAATACACACTTTCACTGGCACACCAGTGCAGTAAGTCTTACAGTACTGCAAGGCAATGACTTTGTAAGGTTAAATGCTGGCTTTGAATTTGTCTGAGTGATAGGCTTGTTCTTCCTCTACTTGTAGTTCCCATAAAGATTCCTTTTAGGCATTAAAAACCTCCGGAAACCTTAGTAGTAGTCAAGCATAACATGGAGTAAGCTCTGTGTATTGAAACTTACCTCTTGTTAAATAGGCATTAAGGGACATATTTCTCTAGAAGTACCTGTGCATAACTTATAACCGCCCTGTGCCATATCTTGTGTACCACCATAGGAAAACATGCCTCGGGCTTGGCAGAGTGTAGGGAGCATTTGCTGAGCTTCTTTCTGCAATAGGCAGAGAGTCCTTTCTGCCGCACAGTGACAGGAGGCTGGGCTTGCAGTGCCTGTAGGAATGTTTCTGTTCTGCTGAATCTTTGAAATTCCATTATTGGGGAATAGGAGTATTTTTTTTTGCTATTGTCTGGCTAGTTGGTGAAAACCTTACCATAAGTGGGTGAGGAACTCCAACATGGGGCAGCTTCAGATTTAGAGCTGCTTCGGTCAGATCAAGAACAATCTTGACTGAGCATCTGTGCTTCAGACTCGGTCTTTAGTGGTAGATGGTATAATCTTTCCCATGTATCATTGATCTGACTTTCCTCAGTATCTGTGTCTGTCCGCATGCAGATTTCCTGGACACCCAAAAGCTGCCATAGTAATGTGTAGTGGCAATTCAGAATGTAAGTCATTTTTAACCCCTTTCATACTAGTGTATTTTATGTTAATATTTGGTGGCTCCCCCCCCCCCCATCAGTCCTCAGATTTTGACTTATTCTGGTATCTGCCCCATTTAATTATAAAATTTGACTGTAGGGACTATAGACCTGAATTGACTGGCTGCCAAGTAGCCCAGATGCAGTTTAGGGGACATCTCCAAAATACATCTGAAGGGTTGGATTGAATCCAGTAAACCCCCACCTACCTGTTCGTTGGCTGATTCCATTTTATTAGCTATCTGTGAGAATAGCTGTAGTATTCAGGTGTTGTCTTGTTTGGGTAAGTCTGTCTCTTAATATGTACAGCTTGTTTGGGAAGACTGCCTGTCCCATCTTTCCCTTAGTCAGGCAGAACAAGGAAATGAGGCCTTTGGGTGCTGTGCGTAACAGCAGTGCTGTGCACTAGATTCATATTCCATATGAAAAACATAGATGGTAAGAAATAGGGCAGACTTTACATGTAATCATCTTGGGATAGGGAGCTAAGTAAGTTAAAATGATATTTTTAAGGTACTTTCAGATTTTTACTTGATGACTAGGTGGCGGTGCTTGAAAAACAGTTTGTATCATGCAATGATTATTGCAGCACTTTCAGAGAGCAGTGGGAAATGTGACATGGCTACACGAGAGCTAAATTTGTGAAAATAAGGATCACCTAGTAGATCTGAGCCTGGAAAAAAGAGGGTAGCAAACCCGGGAGAAGTCTTATGTGTGTGTGTGGGGGGAGTCAGTGCTTTGGATAGCTGTCTTTTATGGGCAGTTCTCCCACAACAAAACACACTGCATTATGTACATTGTAACTTTTATGTTTATTGATCCGTTGTAAAATCACAATTGTTTTAGAAGGGAGGTATGTTAAACACATGGTATTTGCCTTCAATTACGGGCCGTGAGAGAAGGTATAGCTGTGCTACTGTATTGGATCCCTTTTTTGTGTGTGTATCTTAACTTTGATTTCATTAGAAACTTGTGATTTTCAGTATCATTGTCTTTCAGAAAATCATTGTTACATACACAGCTGTGAACTGAAACTGCCACTTTTTATAGGCTTGAATTTATCAGTAGATTTTAAGAGGTTCCAGGAAATACTATGGACAGAAAGAAAACCACTTTGGTACATTGATTCAGAATTAAATTTTTGACTGAAACTCACTCTATTTGTATCTATTTTATTTGGCATTTTGTATTTAAAAGGCTATATTTATTTGTCATGACAGTTTATATATAAATGTGCCATAATTGTACAGGTAGCATGTTTTATGGATATGGTTTCTAAATGGAAAATAACAATGTTTATATTCAATAAAACTATAGATGCATTAAAAAAAATAACCAGTCAGCAGCCGAATGCATTCAGGCCCTTCCCGATGAGGTCCTAAGGTTAACCTTTGACCCCCTCCAGAGCTATCTGGGCTGGGATCCAAATTGTGCAGTGTAGGGCATTAGGATTTCCTCCCCCACACCACACTACCCATGCCACCTTTCACATAAAGTTTGCTCCTCAGATCCAAGAATCTGAAGTTTGTTAGGGAGACCTCAGGAATCTGGGTCTTTTCCCTTTTGTGGCCATTGGTAACTCACACACACCAAGCTTGAACAGAGCACCAGCACTTATGCTTTAAGCAGTACTCAAAAGGTCTGGTAAGATAGCCCCGCACTCCTGTTTTCTTTTCTTGCTATCACTGGTTCAAGGTGATCCAGTTAGGGCGGAGAAGCCCAAAACTTCACTGGTTGGGTGATAATCCAGTTAGGGTGCGACACCCAAAATCCCACTGGTTAGGAGGTTGCCCAGTTAGGACAGAAGGTCCAAAACCCCATGGGTTTTAGAGGTTATCCCGTTAGAGTGAGAGGCTCAAAACACATAACATGGGTTAGTAGGTTATCCCATTAGGGAATTGGGAAGCTGATCGCTTCCATTCCCCAAACCACTCATTAAATGGGCTGGAGGCCTGAATAAAATAAAATAAAAATAAAATTTAAAAAATTAGTTCAAGGGAGTTTGAAAAGTTCCCTTTTGGTTGTAACTGAACCTTAAGCAAGCTATAATGTACCGTGCCAAGAAAGCAGAGGTGCCGAAGCTAGATAAGTGGTTAGTTAAGAAAGGAGCTTCTCCGTGGCTGGAAGGCTTGTTCAAGGGAGCAGGTCCATTACAAAATGTTCAGACTGCGTTCCAGGAGTATTGCCAGAAGAAGAAACCTTGCGCAGCAAGCAAGGATAGGTATGATTCTTGGGCAGTGTACACAGCACTTCAAGATGGAGCACAGGTCTGTACTGAGCTAGAAACAGCTAAGGAAGAGAATAGTAGACTCCAAAAGGAACTGGAGGAGTTACGGGCCCAACATACCCAACAAATTGAGGACCAAAGTAAGAATTGGGAGGAAGAATTAGTCTAATGTTAAAAGAGACTTTGGGGACAAAATTGAGAGGCTAAAAACTGAGAGGTTCAATTTGGTCTTCGAAAAGCAAGGACGCACATTCACAATGAAGGAAGCCAAAATTCAGGCAGAGGTAGCAACTCGGAGAGCTGAGATGGCAGAAGCCAAGTTTGAACAGGCGATGGAGCACCTCTCCTCCATTAGCAAGGCTGCAAAGTATCTTGCAGACCAAAACAAAATTAAAAGGGAACAGGCTAATCACGACACCTGTTACAAGACAATCACTTCCCTCAGAGAACACCTAGGGCTCCAGAGGGCAATGATTTCTACAATCCACCCAGGTGCGATAGTAGATTCCTCCAAAGAGGAAGTAGAAAACCCAAACCAGGAATTGCCCTGTAATCCCAATTGGGTAGCTCTCAATCCGGTAAATCCTGTAAGTGCAAAAGAAGTGGAGACCAGGGCCGGCAACAAAATAACCAATCAGACTGTAATTGAAACTTGGATGTGGAAGCCCAAGGAACTAAAAGCTGTGGCCTCCCAAGTTGGCTCCTTTACCAAGGATTCGGCTGTCCAATGGCTCACTACCATGACCATTGCCCATGGATCAGTTAATGGGGAAGACCTTACTCTCCTAGTAAGGGAATGTGTCTTTGGCCACGATTTGGCAGCCATTAATTCCATGGCCGCCAGTCGGAACCTCACTGCACTCACCAAGTATGAGTAGATGAGGAAAATCCTCAAATACCTCTGACCCAGCAGGGGATTCTTAGCCCTGTATGTCTAGGAAAGGCAAGGTCCCACTGAGGATTCCAAGACATATATGGCAAGGAAACAGCTAATGGCCATACTGGCAGAAGAAGTGAGGGTTAGAGGAACTGGTGTCCCGGACATCATGGCTAGTATCCGCTAATAGGCGTATCCTGGATGAATCTAATACCCCTTTAAAGCTATCTGTTCCTGTAGCCATCACTACATCCTCTGGCAGCAAATTCCACATTTTAATCACTCTATGCATAAAGTAGTATATATATGTTTGTCTGTCCTGAATCTACTGCCCATCAGCTTCCTTGGATGCTCTCAAGTTTTAGTATTTGGGGAGAGGGAGAAAAAAAATCTCTTTGTCCACTCTCTCCACCCCGTGCATAATTTTATAAACCTTTGTCATGTTGCCCCCCCCCCCCTTAGGCCATGGTCACACAGCCTTTTTGATCAGGTTTCACCACCCTTCCCTCTCATATTTAAAATTGCTGATCAGACTCCCGCATCCATCTCCAGCACTGAAGTGGGTTTACTCACACAATCCTCCCGGTTCCCTAGTGAGTTTTCCGACACCTGGAAAATCAAGTACTTTCCGGATATTTGCACTTTGAATCCACGATTTTGCTGATCTGGACAACCATCTCTCGCAATGATTGTGATTAGGCTGTCTGAACATCCTTCTCGCAATGTCCCCCCCCCCCCCCAAGATTCTGTTGTTGTACACATGAGCAATCCTGTGCTGAATAAATTCAATGTTTAAACATTCAAGCACACATATAGACTCCAGCACTTGGTTGTACGTCGCCAGTTCATTTTGTTTGCTGGGGGTTTTTTTTGGGGGGGGGAGGACCCTGCAAAAACAAGGGAGTATGGTGAGTCCTAGTACGAATGGTAATTCAACCATGTGCATATGTGCATGTGCAAAGACAATTTTTTTTAAAAAAAGAAAAGCCACACCGCTGCTTGGGTGGCGCAGCAATCTGGATGGTGCCTGGAGCCTCATTGTGTGATGCAAGCAGTTCGGGGAGGGATGTGTGATTATCCCAACCCCCCAAAAAGATAACCAATAAAATCTATAGCATGAACAAATTGGGATAAGCTTGCCGTATGACCACGGCCTTAGTCACCCTACCTACCATCACTTGCCACTGGAGTTGCCAGCTCTGGATTGGGAAATACCTGAATATTTTGGGGGTGGAGCCTGAGGGGGTGGGGTTTGGGGAAAGACCTTAGTGTGGAACAATGTGATAGAGTCCACCTTCCAAAGCAGCCATTTTCTCCAGGTGAATTGATGTCTGTTGCTTTGAGATCAGTTGTAAGCCCAGGAAATCTCCAGCCACCACCTGGAGGTTGTCAACCCTACCTGCATCCTCTGTGCTCACATTTCAGGTGTGCATGGTTCCCTGCTGTTCTTCAGAATGGCATTCCTTCCCACCCTCATTCATGAAGCATTTTCCTTCCTGCTTCCATTTCAGGCTGGGTACCCAAATATATTATGCAACTCATAATTAGAAACAGGGTCGCATCTAATTTACTGTGCTATTGTTGGCTTCTCTCCTTTGTAATGGATATATTATGCCTACTGCTGCCACTGCCATTTTACTGACTGCCTAGAAAGGGATATCAATTTACAACCCTTTAAAAAATCTCCTGTTCTTCGTTTTACTGCCCACATTGAGGATCATTTCCATCTATCGAAACAAAGATGAAACTTCAGTTTCAGAATTTTGACTTTCCTAGCGAAAAGCTTGAAAGTCAGAAGATCCAAGGAAGCAAATACTTTGGAGTTTTTGCACTGAGGTCCTATGAAAATCCCTACCCCATAATAAATTTCACCAGCGTCTTTTAAATGGCTCATAAAAACAGAAGGTGAAGCCTGACTTTAGATTTTGGGGGAGAAGATGTGGATTGCACCAAGGTACATATAAATCACTTCCTCATACAGCTTTTTTGAGTAGCTCCTTGAGAATGGATGCAATTTTGATGACTTGTCAAGAAAAGGGCATGTAAATCCCTCCAGAATTATTATTTGCTGATGACACAAGCTGTAAATGGAATATCGGTCATGCTACAGAAGTCAAACGGATTTTCCCCACCTTTTCTGCAAGCCCAAGATATTGGCAGGGGTGCACTTCCAGCAAGAGGATTTATGCAGAGATGCAAATAGACTGTTGAAAACAAGCTGGAGGAAAACCTTAGTGGGGGGGGGGGGGGATGTATTTAGGAAATTAGTGACTTCTCCCCCTTTCACTCTGCAGTTGTAAAGAGGCTGCCTCAAATACTGTTGATGCTTACACAGACCCCAATAAGGTAGCTCCACAAAGTTCCATGCACCGTGAAATTCAATTACATGTAAGAAAATCAGGGTAGAATTTAATTACTTCTCAGCCCTGTCTTCAAGCAAAGCTTCTACATCAGAGCATAGTGTGTGGTTTTTTAATGCATGAATGTAAGATGTCGTGATAGTAACTAGCTGAGCGGCTTTTGTAAAAAGATTTGATAAATTCACATTCTAATTCGATGGCAGGGTTGCCAAGTCCCCCCGGATACTGGCTGGGGATGGGGAGGTAGATTTGCCAGTTCCAGGTTGGGGAACTCCTGGAGATTTGGGGATGGAGCCTGAGGAGGATGGAGACCTCAGTGGGGTAAAATGCCATAGTAGAGTCTACCCTCCAAAGCACTCATTTTCCCATGTGGAGCTGATCTCTGTAGTCTGGAGATGGTGCCATCAGGAGGTCCACAAGTGAAACCAGGTCACTAGAAGCCCTCCCACTGTTGCCCCTCCCCCAAACACTAAGAATACAGTGCATCACTTGCCCCAGACTGAGAATTCCTATTGATACCTTGTGCCTAATAGCCACTGATGGACCACTGCTCCATATGTTTATCTAATTCCCTCTTGAAGCCATCCATGTTTGTAGTTGCCACCACCTCCTGTGGCAGTGAATTCCATGTGTTAATCACTCTTTGGGTGAAGAAGTACTTCCTTTTATCCATTTTAGCCCAACTGCTCAGCAATTTCATGGAGTGCCCATGAGTTCTTGTATTGTGAGAAAGGGAGAAAAGTACTTCTTTCTCAACCTGCTCTATCTCATGCATAATCTTGTAAACCTCAATCATGTCACCCCTCAGTCATCGTTTCTCCAAGCTAAAGAGCCCCAAGTGCTTCAGCCTTTCTTCATGGGCAAAGTGTTCCAACCCTTTTATCATTCTAGTTGCCCTTTTCTGCACTTTCCCCAATGCTATAATATCCTTTCTGAGGTGTGGCGACCAGAACTGTACACAGTACTCCAAATGAGGTTGCACCATTGATTTATACAGGGGCATTATGACACTGGCTGATTTGTTTTCAATTCCTTTCCTAATAATGTCGAGCATAGTGTTGGCCTTTTTCTTTGCAGTTGCACACTGTCTCGACATTTTCATTGTCTAATACGACTCCAAGATCTCTCTCTTGGTCAGTCTCCGCCAGTTCGGACCCCATCAACGTGTATTTATATTTAGAATTTTTGGCTCCAGTGTGCATCACTTTGCACTTGGCCACATTGAACCCCATTTGCCACGTTGATGCCCACTCGCCTATCCTCGACAGATCCCTTTGGAGTGCCTCACAATCTATCCTGGTTCTCACCACCCTGAACATCTTCGTGTCATCTGCAAATTTAGCTCCTCATATTTCCTTTTTGCCTGCTTGATCACAGACTTGCATTTTATTTGCCACAGTCTGTGTTCTCTTTTATCAACCTCACTGAGACTAGTTTTCCACCGCTTACAGAAATCCTTCTTACCTTTTACAGCATCCATTATTTTATTTGTTATGCAGCCTTTTTCCTATACCTATTTGTGCCTTTCCTAACCCTTGGTATATATTTTTTCTGAGCTTCTAGGATTGTAATTTTAAATAATCGCCAAACTTCCTTAATGGTTTTGACCTTGTCTACTTTTCTCTTCAGTTTCTTCCTCACATGTCCCCTCATATCAGGGAAGTTACCCCTTTTAAAGTTAAAAGTGGTTGTGTCAGTCTTTTTGGGCAACTCCCTATTTATACAAATGTTGAACTCAGTAACATTATGGTCACTGTTCCCAACTGGTGCAATCACTTTAACATTTTCACCAAGTCTTGGGCATTACTTAGGACCAAATCCAGGATCGCCTCTCCCCTGGAAGGTTCTGTGACCATCTGTTCCATAGCACAGTCATTGAGAGTGTCTAGAAACTTAATCTCTTTTTCCTAACCCAATCAATGTGTAGGTAGTTAAAATCACCTATTACAAAACAGTTATTTCGTCTAGCTACTATCTCTAATTCATTCATCATTTTACAATCCTCCTCTATCTTTTGATCTGGTGGGTGATAACCAGGGGTCCTTTCGTAAAAAAAGAGGTGCAGGAGCTCATTAGCATAACTTATTTGCATATGCCACACCCCCTGACATCATGGGAAGTGTCAAAAGGCCACACATCCCTGATGTCATCGGCAGTATGTCAGAAGGCAAGAAGGGAGGGAGGGAGGGAGGGAGGGGGAAGGAAGGTAGGTAGGTAGGTGGGGGAGAGAGAGAGAAGAAAGAAAGGAAGGAAGGAAGGAAGGAAGGAACAGGTAGGTAGGTAGGTAGGTAGGTGGGGGAGAGAGAGAGAAGAAAGGAAGGAAGGAAGGAAGGAAGGAAGGAAGGAAGGAAGGAAGGAAGGAAGGAACAGGTAGGTAGGTAGGTGGGGGGAGAGAGAGAGAAGGAAGGAAGGAAGGAAGGAAGGAAGGAAGGAAGGAAGGAAGGGGGAAAGGAAGGAACAGGAAGGTAGGTAAGTAGGTGGGGGAGAGAGAGAGAAGGAAGGAAGGAAGGGGGAAAGGAAGGAACAGGAAGGTAGGTAGGTGGGGGAGAGAGAGAGAGAAGAAAGGAAGGGAGAGAGGAAGGAAGGAGGAAAGGAAGCAACAGGAAGGTAGGTAGGTAGGTGGGGAGAGAGAGAGAGAGAGAGAGAGAGAAGGAAGGAAGGAAGGGGCACTTCTCCCCCCCACTGGGGCCAGCGTTTCCCTCCCTCCCCCCTCTTGCTTGGGCCCCAGGGGCTTCACGCCTCTGGGGCCCGGCTTCTCCCTCCCTTGCACCCCCCTCGGGCCCGGGAGCAGTGAGTGGGGGAGGGAGGGAAGGAGGGGGCTTCTCCTGGGGTCTACGGTGCTTGCTGCGGCTCCAGGAGTGTGAGTGGGGGGGAGGGAAGGAGGGGGCTTCTTGCCGTGGATGTCCCCTTCCAGCCCTGGCATAGCAAGGCAGGGTGCAGCGGGCGGCGCATTTCCTTTGTTTCCGAGTAGTCGCCGCGCAGGAGGGGGCTCGGCTGGCAAAATTTGCCCAGGGCTGTCTTCTCTTTCCAGAGGGCAGGAGGTTGGAGACGCGTTCAGTTCAAGCGCCCGGGGATCGGGGCACCGTGGGGTGGAGGGCAGAATGCTGCTGCCTCCCAGCGTCCCTTTCCTCCTGGCTCCTCCGTAGGCCGCTGGGGCGACTGTTTTGCTTTCATTTTTTTGGCCCTCCCATGTGATTGTGGTGCGCCCGCCCCCCTCGCCTGGAGAGATGCGTGTCGACGGTGTGTTGTTTAGATGCTCCGCTCTCGCCCCCTCCCCTCTTCCCTCCCCCCATGCGGTTGACGGCAGGGGAAAGTCTGAGCCGCTGGATTGCAGGAAACTGGGCCTGCGGGGCAATTATCTGGATGAGCCCTCGTTTCCCCCTTTAATGCATCATTCCGAGTCCGACATAATCCCCGGGAGGCGCGGAGAGACTGCCTGTGCCAGGATTTTTTTGGGGGGGGGAGAGAGAAAAGGGTCGCGATTCCCGGGAGTGTGAGTGGGGGGGAGGAAGGAAGGGGGTTCTCCCCGGGCTGGCGGAGGCCTGCCGTGGCCCGGGAAGAGTGAAGGGGGAGGGGAGGGGCTTTTTCCCAGGCCGCCGCCGGGAAGAGTGAGCGGCCGCCGGTGGGAAGAGTGAGCGAGGGGTGGGACTTTGTTAAGTCCCCGCCCCCCTCCTCTCTCCCGGAGCGGCACCCCGGCACGCCCCGGCCCCAACGGAGCCCTGGTGATAACAAACTCCCAGTGTTAAGCTTCCTTTTGGGCCCACTAATTCAACCCATAACGTTTTCAGAAGTGAATCCAATTCTCTTATCCTCTCAATCTTACTTGACTGTATACCCTCTCTGACATACAGAGCCACTCTACTTCCAACCCTTCCCTCCTACCCTTCCCCCAATATAATTTATAACCAGGAATCACTGTATCCCACTGATTTTTCTTCATCCCACCAACTTTCTGAAATACCCACAATGTCTAAGTTCTCCCCCAACACCAAACATTCCAATTCCCTGATTTTACCTTGGACACTTCTAAGATTTGTATATAAACATCTATAGTTTCCCATACATGTTAAGTCCACAGCCTTCCTCCTGCTGCCTCGAGACCTTGCCAGGCAGTCCCTATCATTCGCCACAGTCTCAGTGGACAATTTTAATCCCTTTCCTTGTAGGAAAGTAACAGCTACCCCTTCATCTCTTCAAGATGAACCATCCTGAACCAGAGACTTTTCATCTCCTGCTGGCTTTCCCCCAATATTCAGTTTAAAAACTGCTCTGCCACCTTTTTTGATTTTAAGCACCAGCAGCCTGGTTCCTTCTCAGGACAAGTGAAAAATATCTTTTGTTCAGCTCCCTGTTGTTCCAAAAAGCATCCCAGTGCCTGAATATACCCTAGCAGTATTGCCATTGACTATAATGGCCTCATAAGGTATAATGGAGCTGAAAATTTTGGGATTTCCAAATTAATTCAGCATTCTCTTACTGGTAAACTGAATCAGATCAGAGAATCTGATTCAGCTGAACTAATGCATGAATCATGCTGAAAAGGCATGATTCAGGTATTAATTCAGCTTGGAAACACTGAATATACATCCCTAAATTTTACTTAAATGGATATTTAACTAGGCCACTGATTAAAGTATTTAGTGGATTAAGAAACATCTATCTTGTATCTTATTAATTGGCTGGTCTATCAAACTGAAATATATTTACATAGCAATAACACTTCATTAAGGGTATCTTTTTAAAGATGTCCAGGGAAGTATGGAGTAGCTTACAAGTTAATAAACACGCAGGTGAAAAGGCATTTTTTAACATTTTCTTTATCACTTGAAGTTCCTGTTCTTAAAAACAAATAACTGCCTTAACTGTAGAGTTATCTGGTTGCTGATGTTTCCAGAAGTGATGTCATAGCATAAGGGCGACTGTCTAGCATATTCTCCAAACTCTGTGGTTTAACCATAACGACATCACTTCCAGGTCATGCCTAAAGTTATGTCATGACATCCCAGTCATTATCAATTCCCTTATCCCCATTTCTTCCACAGTTTCTCCCCTGCTGCCCAGCTGAGCGACAGTGGAGAGAGCTGGGAAGTGGCCCATCAGTGAGACATTGTCTCATTATTGGCAGTGGTCTGGTGCCTGGGAAAGCCAAGGGAAAGTGGGGAGGCATCTTTAAATGCTTCCCTTTGGCTTCCCTGGATGCCCTGCTGCAGCGGGGCACCTGGGAAAGCCAAGGGGTAGAAGGGAGGTGTCTTCAAATGCCTCTGGCTTCCCCAGGCTCTCCGTAGTGGGAAAGTCAAGGGACAGAGGGGAAGCATCTTTAACAGCTTCCCTTCGGCTCCCAGGATGCCTTGCAATGGTGGTGCACTTGGGAAAGCCAAGGGAAAGAGGGGAGGAATCTTTAAATGCCCCCTTGGCTTCCCCAGGCTCTCTGTAGTGGCAGGATTCCTGGGAAAGCCAAGGAACAGAGGGGAGGTGTCTTTAAAAGACTCCCCTTAGCTTCCCCAGGTGCCCTGCCATGGCGAGGCACCCAGGAAAGCCAAGGGATAGAGGGGAGATGTCTTTAAATGCTCCCTGGCTTCCCAGGCTCTGTGCAATGGCAGGGCACCTGGGAAAGCCAAAGGAAAGAGGCATCCTTAAATGCCTCCCCTTGGCTTTCCCAGGTGCCCAGCTCTGCTGTTAGTCTGGATGCCTATCCAGACATCAGAATGGTCAACTTCAGACCCCTCCACCCCAAGCACCTACCAGGGCACCCAAGGGATAGAGGAGAGGCTCCTTTAAATGCCCCCTGGTTTCACTGGGCTCTCCGCAGTGGCGGGGTGCCTGGGAAAGCCAAAGGAAAGAGGAGAGGCATCTTTAAACACCTCCCCTTGGCTTCCCAAGCTGCCCAGCTTTGCTGCTAGGCTGGGTGCCTTTCCAGGCATCAAAATGGTAAATTTCAATCCCCTCCACATTCAAGAGGAGGGGACTGAAACTCACCATTTCCATGGCTGGAAAGGCATCCAGCCTAACAGCGAAGCTGTGGGCCAGCCTACAGCCATTGAGATGGATAGTTTCACTCCCCTTGGCTGGTCAGCTGTTAAGATTTAAATGCCTTCCCCTTCCAACCAATGGCTGTGGAAGTGAAGGGGAGGCATTTAAAGATGCCTCCTCCTTCTTCCTTCGCTTCCTCAACCACCCCACCATGGCAGCAGCAGGACTTAGGGAGGGAGGGGGAGGCATTTAAATGCCTTGCCTTTGCTTCCCCAGCCCCAGCAGGGAGGGGGAAGGAATGTAAATCTAACAGCTGACCCCCTCCACTAGTCAGCTGTTAGATTTAAATGCCTTCCCTTCCCAGATGGCAGCTGGGTAGCTGATAAGTTTCCTGAATTTGCATTTGGTTTAGGAATACCAAATAAATATTGATAAGGCATTGATTCAGTATTTTTTTGCAACTCGGGGAAGCCGAATGCACACCCCTATTCATTACAATGCAAATTTAGGGTTACAAATTCCAGATTGGGAGATTTGGGAGTAGATCCTGGGGAAGGCAGAATTTGGGGAGGGGAGAAACCTTAGTGGAGAATAATGCCATTTTCTCCAAAGGAACAGATCTCTGTGATCTGGAGATCAGTTAAAATTCCAGGAAATCTCCAGACCTCACATGGAGATTGGCAACCCTATGCAGATTGGAGTCACATGAGAGCTCCAATTTAACTGCAGTTGTGAATTCCCTGGTGGGAAACTTAAAATCCAGGCGGTAGCTGGAGATCTCTTGGGATTTCAACCATCTCTAGGTGACAGATCATTCCCCCTAGAGAAAATGGCTGCCTTGGAAAGTGGACTATAGAGTAATAGAATTGGAATTGGAAGAGCCATACAGACCATCTAGTCCAACGCCTGTCCAATGCAGGACCAGCCTAAAGCATCTCTGACAAATATTCGTCCAGCCTCTTCTTGAAAGCTGCCAGTGAAGGGAAGCTAACCACCTCCCTAGGCAGCTGATTCCACCTTTGAACCACTCTGACCGTGAAAAAGGTTTTCCTAATATTCAGCCGATACCTTTCTGCACGTAATTTAAACCCGTTGCTTCGGGTCCCTATCCTCTGCTGCAAACTGGAACAGCTCCTTGCCCTCCTCCAAATGGCAGCCTTTCAGATATTTAAAGAGAGCAATCATGTCCCCCCTCAGTCTCCTCTTCTCCAAATGAAACATACCCAAGGCCCTTAGCCTTTCCTCGTAGGGCTCAGTTTCCAGAACCCTGATCATCCTCATTGCTCTCCTCTGCACCCTCTCGATTTTGTCCACATCCTTTCTGAAGGGAGGCCTCCAGAACTGCACACAGTACTCAAGGTATGGCCTGACCAAGGCAGTATACAGAGGGGCTCTATGACCTCCTGCGATTTCGATCCTATGGCCCTTTTAATACAACCCAAGACTGAATTTGCCTTTTTTGCCACTGCATCACACTGACTGCTCATATTCAGTTTACAGTCCACTCTTACCCCAAGATGTCTTTCGCATATACTTCTCCCCAGAAATGTATCCCTCATCCAGTATTTGTGCCTGAGATTTTTGTGGCCCAGATGTAGTACTGTGCATTTATCTTTGTTGAATTGCATCCTGTTTGCAACTGCCCACTTCTCCAGAGTATTCAGGTCTTGTTGAATTTTAACTCTATCTTCTTGGGTGTTTGCTACTCCTCCCAATTTGGTATCATCAGCAAATTTAATGAGTAGCCCTTCTACCCCTTCATCCAGATCACTGATAAAAAATATTGAAAAGTACCGGGCCCAAAGCTGAGCCCTGCAGCACCCCACTGGACACCTCTTTCCAATCTGATGAAACGCCACTAACCACCACTCTTTGGGTGTGGTCCTCTAACCAGTCCCCTATCCACCAAACTGTCCTACAGTCCAGTCCACAGTCTTCCAGTTTGCCCATCAGAATGTCATGGGGAACCTTATCAAAAGCTTTACTGAAATCCAGGTAAATCACATTAACAGAGTTCCCACGATCCAGTAAGCTCATCACACAATCAAAGAAGGAAATCATGTTGGTCTGACAAGATCTGTTGGGGACAAAACCATTCTGACTGCCCCGGATCACTAAGTGGTCCTTCAGATGCTTACAGATCAATCCCTTTAAAATCTGCTCTAATATCTTCCCAACAACAGAAGTCAGACTGACCGGCCTGTAGTTTCCTGGGTCATCCTTCTTCCCTTGCTTAAAGACTGGGGTAACAGTCTCTCTTCTCCAGTCTTGCGGCACATCCCCAGTCCTCCAGGAGGCCTTGAAGATGATGGACAGAGGCTCTGCAAGTTCATTAGAAAGTTCTTTGAGCACTCTTGGGCGCACACCATCTGGCCCAGGGGATCTGTATTCGTCCAGTGCAGCCAGGTGCCTCTTCACAACCTCCCTGTCAATGTCAACTGGACACTCAGGTGTCCGGTTATGTCCTCGACCATCTCTAGATGGGCTTGAGTTCTTCAGGGAGAAAACAGAGGCAAAAAAGTCATTAAGCCTGTCTGCTTTTTCTCTGTCCTCCACCAGAGTTTCTCCTTCTACTCCCAAAAGTGCTCCAATTGCCTCTTTTACCTTCTGTTTGCTTCTCACATATCTGTAGATGTTTTTTTCTTATTGTAGCGAGCCCCCCTGGCCAGACCCAACTCATACTGAGCTTTGGTTTCTCTGATAGCTGATCTATAGTACCTAGTAACTCTCATATACTCCTCTTTAGAGGTCTGACCTTCCCTCCATTTCCTTTTTCTCCCTTAGCTTATTCTGAAGCTTTCAGTTCATCCACATCAGTTTCTTGGAGCCCTTACCATGTTTCCGTCTTGCTGAAACCCCACTCTCCCCAGACTCCACCCCCCAAATCTCCAGGAATTCCCAATGCGGAGCTGGCAACCCTACTCTACCCCTTCTATTGGCCTACTGAGCTCCTGCTCCCCATGGGAGTGAGTCCTGCAGAACTCAGTGGGATAGTTTTGAAGAAAGGCATACAGGATTAAGCTGATGAATTGCTGCTATCTTTACACACAAAGGCTGCATTAAGACTGGCAGTTTGGCCTAATCTAGGTAGCTTTCACAAACAGATTAAATGGGCCTGTTCACACAGCCACAGCTGTCAGGCATTCCCCGGGCATACTCACCCCATCAGAGGACGACTTGGAGCCGGGTTAAAAAGCCACCACCTCTAAAGAGGAGTTTTTGTTTCCTCACACATTCATCACACATGGCTGTCTGTCTGAACATGGGGGAGCGCGTGCAGAACGGCTTTTTTAAAAAAAATTGCCCATATGCGCACATGAATTTTGGCCATTTTTGCAGTGCACACGTGGCTGAAGTGCTACAATAGTGTGGATGCTTTCCCATGGGGTGTCTCCGTGGGTAACCTGCAGTAGGGTGTGCTGTGTGGCTGATATGTCCTGCAACATTTTAAACTGGACCAATTAGAGGCAGCACTATATCGCGGCAAGCTGCTAGTGTGTCTGCAGCCAAAGACAAAAAAGAGGAAGCAAACAAAAGAACCAGGGCTCTGGGAAGTCAGAGAAGCACCCAGTTTAAAGTTGTGTGTCAAATGGATGAAAGTTACAATTAGAGATTCTTTTCTTGCTTGAGACTGAATGCCATGCTGCCTCCAGTGACTCCAGTTCACTGAGCTGGGGGAAAAAAAACCCCTCTGTCTGATTAACTAAGCTTAGGGGATCCCAGTACTTGTTAAGTTCATTGTAACAAGGAGGGGATAAAAAAACAGAAAACCTGTTAACTGACAGATTTATCCTTCAGGGCTCCAAATCTAATGAGCAGAGATTCTTGATTTTTCTTTTATTTTCCTTCCCTTTCTTTCTAAAACACAGTATACTTAGCCAGCCAATTATTTGAACATTGCCATTGGCATTCTGCTAGGGAAATGTTCAAAGAATTAGAAAGAAGTGCATAGTCTACAGATTTGAATTTACTAGTTACATAAGGCAATGCTATTGAACTTACAGGCACACTCAAGTTTGGTTTAAAAGAGCTAGAGTCCAGTAGCACCTTAAAGACTAACACAATTTGTGGCCGATTATGAGCTTTTATGAGTCACTGCTCACTTCTTCAGATACAGCTAGAACGTGAGTTCATCTGTCCTTATATTTTGGAGAGTGGAGTGATTTCAGATGCTGAATGACAATAGCAGGCAAATGATAATAGCAGGTAAACAACAATAGCAGGAGCGATTGGATTAGGTGTGATATGCAGGGGGTGGCAGGCTTGGAGACATCACCATTGGTAATGAGACAGGAAATCTAGGTCTTGATTCAGTCCAGGAGGATGCATTGTCTTGAGCTTCATTATCAGTGGCAATTCAGCAGCCTGTCTTTCTAATCTCCCTTTGAAATTCCCTTGCAAGAAAACTGCTACTCCTAGGCTGCGATCACACACACCTTTAGATCCAACATAGCTGCGAATGCCTGATGGATCTAAAGGAGACGATCAGACACCAGCATCTGGGAAAGGTCCCGCATTCGTCAGCAACCTGTACTGCTCCACCACAGAAGTTGAATTAAAAGATACCGGGGAAAGTCCGGCTCTAACTCGCTATGACAAGCCACAGATGGGTTTTCCCTTGTCTGATTGCTGAAGCACACTCTCATGCCATCGGGGTGCTCTGATCATTCCATCCCAACTCTGTGCCATTGTCCCCCCCCCCCTTTCACAATGTGCGCATCATTACAAACTCCATCGGGAACCCTCAGTGCAGAGGTGCAATTCCTCGATTCCTCGTGGGAAACAAATGAGGAAACAAATGGGGGGGAATGACTCACCCATGGTTGTGTCTGATCACACAGTGATGGGTGGAGCCCACAGCTTCAAAGGGATGTGTGATCTTGCAACTGTGTGTCAAATTCCCCCAGAGGAAATAGCCTCGCTTCCACTCCACTCCAACTGGTGCATGTGACCGCAGGTTTAGGTCAGCAACTGAATGTCCTGAAAGGTTAATATGTTTCTCCACTGGTTTTTGAATGTTGGGGTTGCTAAAGTCAGACTTATGTCCATTAATTCTATGTTGAAAGGACTGGCCTGTTTGTCCAGTGTAGAGGGTGGAAGGGTATTGCTGACAACTGATGGCATGAACCACATTAGAAGATGAGCAGGAGTATGAACCTGAGATGGTATTGCTGGGTCCAGTGATGGTGTTGCTAGGATCTATATGGGAGCAAATTTGTTGTTGTTTTTTTAAAAAAAACAAAAACAAATAGAAGGATTTTTAAAAAATAAATTAAATTTTTAAATTTAAATTTTAAAAAAATCAAATGTAAAAGCTTCTGATAGTTTCCGAGTGTCACAAATAATTTTGGCCAGATTAGAATACTTTCCTATGTGTCCAAGTGGTGCAAAGAATCGACATTAGTAAATTCCTGACTGAATATCCTTGTAACAGTGTGCCACTAGTGGAATGGTGCCCAGCCTTGGATGTCGGGCTGCCAAGTACCGGCGACTTACCGGCGGGGGGGAGTTGTTCTCCCCCCGGGAGCTCTTCTGGCGCGTGCGCTTTGTGCGTGCCACGGCAGCGTAATGACGTCACCTCCATTACACGGGGGAAGTCGTCCTCAGACTTCTGGGGCGGGGTCCCCCCTGCCGGCCGAAGGCCGGATCGGGAACCCCTATAGCGGGGGATCCCCCGCCCCCCGGGCTGACTTGGCAGCCCTACTTGGATGGCCCAGGCTAGCCCGATCTTGTCAGCTCTCAGAAGCTAAGCAGGGTTGGCCCTGGTGTTGGTACTTCGAGATGGAAGGCCACCAAGGAATATCTGGGCTGCTATGCAGTGACAGGCGCCTGCAAACCACCTCTGGATGTCCCCTTGCCTTGAGAACCCTGCAAGGTGGCCATGTGTCGGCTGCAACTTGACAACTCGTTCCACCACCACAGTGGAGGGGCAATGTAACCACAACACATATAAGTAAAAACAAAACATGGGCTTGGATCCGGCACCAAATTTCCACTTGCGCTTAGAGCTCTTTCACAAGTAGAAACACAAGAAGAAGACTGCTGTAGAACCTTAGTGAAGGGTTCAAATGCAAGCCAAATGTATTGTACCCCTGCTCGTGTTTCCACTTGTGCAAGAGCCTGTGCAACCAGTTCCTGACCATTATAATATGTAGGGAGAAAAGCGCTGGGTGTGGCACAAGGTCTTGCGCAAGCAGACACTGCTCGGTGCACTTAGGCATCAGCCTGCACCTCACTAAACCCAACCCATCAATCTGTTGGTGCCGTTCATAATGATCTGTTCCAGATGTTAAGGCAATGTGTGTCTCTGATACGGTGCTTGGTTTCCTTCGCTCTTGACAGTGATGAGGTCTTTATGGTTTAATGTTATTGAACCTGTCATGTTGAGGATTAATGTCAATGTGAGAGTCACAGCTGTTGGCACATCCTCCGCTCCCTCCACGCTTGTGGCAGAACATGGTCTTCAAAGACAGTGATCATTTGCCAGAAGACACTTGCCAACACAGGATCAGGACGTGTGCCCGTGATGAGAAGGATGCCAGTGAAGGGCTGGGCCAGTGACCTTGACAAGGGCGTTATTTTCATGAGTGAACACAGACTACACGGGCTCTGAGCTGCATGTGCCATCATGGGGTGCTTGCAATACAGTTTTTGTAAAAGAACTGACAGAACTTTATCACATGTTCCATCTACACTGGCTTCCAGTTTGCCTCCATTCAAGGACTGGGACCAACATACCTTAAGGACTGCCCTCTCTCTTATAAACTGACTCACACATTCCAGCTGTCGTCAGAGGACTTGCTTCAGTCCACCCCTCCCCTGCCCCACCTGAAGCTTGACGGGTGGCGATCTGAGGAAGGGCCTTCTCCGTTGTGGCACGAAAACCTGGCTACTCCCTGTGCAAGGAGATTCGCCCCTCGCTCTCTGCCTCTCTCTCTCTCTCTCTCTCTGGGTGCCTTCTGCCAGCAGAGGAAGGCTTTTTGTTTTTTTGTTTTTAAATAAACTATTTTATAATGTTGTAAATGTTGTTTTTAATTGTTCAAATGTTTTAATGATTTTATGCACTCCATCTTGGGGACTCTGACTGAGTATAAAGGGAGCATACAAATGTTTTCAATCAATAAATGTCTACCACTTTTGCTTTTCAGATTAACTTGGTGATGTTGATAAGGGAGACTTTTTTGTCCCAAAAGGTTTGGAGGGGATTCCTCCTTTGATCGGTCCTGCCATCCTGGTTGTTTTTCTTTACCCCCACCCCACCCCACCCCACGCCACCCACTACTTTTTCTTGCTGAGTCATGGATCGGGGGGGGGGGGATCATGATAGGGCATGAGGACATCACCAAATGCCCCTAATTAAAACCACTGGCAGCCACCAGGTCTGGCTAGATGAGCGTGCCCTTGAGAGCAAGTGGGAACGAGTGCCTGTGACAGCAGCTGAAAGGAACAACCCGGTTTTTTGTGTGCAAAGAGTGCTGGGAAATCTCTGAAATGGGAAGGCTGACATCAGAAAATATTCACAAACAAGAACACACAGCAGTAGCTCTCTGCCCTGAACTGGTGCTTGGGTTGCCAGCCTCCAGGAGAGACCTGGGGATCCCCTGGGATTACAGGTCATCTCCAGACTACAGAGATCAGTTCCCCTGGAGAGAATAGATGCTTTGGAGGGTGGACTCTATGGTATAGTACTCTACTGAGGTCCCTGTCCTCCCCAGGCTCCATCCCCAAATCTCCAGGAGTTTCTCAGCCTGGATCTGGCAACGCTACCTCCCATCCCCTGCTAGAGACAAGGGGTCCTGGCATGCCTAGGCTTGGCAACCAACAGAAAGGTTGAGGGTGGGAACATGGGGGAGGTCACTATGCCAGCTGCAATACTACATGACTTCTGGTAAGAACCCAGAAATGACATAGGGTAGTTCTAGGAATTGTGGGAAGTTTCCAGTGATTCCTACAGCTTCCCGATGTCACTTCCTGATTTTCAGTAGATGTGATGGGGCACAATGCTGCCAATTTAATCCCCCCCCCCCCCCAATGCTGTTTGGAAAACTCTGTGTAGATCTGCTCCTGAGAGCTGGGCAGGGTCTGCATATTCTCCCAACCTGGCAGCCACTCTGTTGGTTGTCAGTTACTGTGTTCAGTTCAAGATACTGGTTATATCACCTTCCTGGAACTGGACCCCCACTGTCTCCCTATTCTCCGCTATTTCAGCTGAGCAAATCCTTCTGAAGGCACCCCAAGCAAATGGGCTATCTTGACACCTTCCCATACAGGTGCATTCTGTCTTGTGGCTCCCACCTTGTGGGATGGCCTGCCTGAGGAGGCTGAGGGAAAGGCTGTTATTTTGCCGATGGTGTAAAATGTTTCGAGAGGGAATAGGCCTGTCTTTTTCATTGTTTTTCTAACTGTATAATCGATTTCAGCCTCAGAAGTTGGTAAGGTGGGGCACAAGCTGAGCCCCCCCCCCCCCCCCGAAATAATTGTGGTTTTATTTCCTCACCATGCAAACTTCACATCACGGTAAAGTGGAGAATGGCAACTTTATTACTCTATGTTGATGGATGGTAAGCTCTCACCAAGGTGCCAAGAGACAAGTTGCCCATTCTAAAGACCCATCCTCTCACTCTTTTTGTTAAGAGCAAATCATTGGATATCAAGAAGAGGTTTATGGAATTCGTGCATGTCAGAGATACAACAGGGAAAGGTCCTGCAAGTATTGTGCCTGACAGTGTGACAGAAAAGTATGGTTTGTTGGTGTCTAATATTTGTGTAAATAGTGCCAAAGGCGTGCAAGCCATTGTTCTAGGGAAAAAAAGAAATCCTTCCTCAGACTTCTTTTTACCTTGTTCTCTTTCGTTGGCACATGCTGCAGACAGTTCTAGCTGACGGGAGGTGAAAAGTCTCTGGTTCAGGATGGCTCATCTCAAAGAGATGATGGGGTAGCTGTTACTTTTCTACAAGGAAATGGATTAGAATTGTCCATTGAGACTGTGGCCAACAATATGGACTGCCTGGCAAGGTCTTGAGACATCAGAAGGAAGATTGTGGGCCTATCATGCCTGGGAAGTTATAGATATTTATATATAAATGCTAGAAGCGTCAGAGGTAAAATTGGGGAGTTGGAATGCTTGGTGTTGGGGGGGAAATAGACATTGTGGATACTTCAGAAACTTGGTGGGATAAGGAAAAATCAGTGGGATATGCTGATTCCTGGTTATAAATTATTTCAAAAGGAGGGGGGGGTTGGAGGGGGGGTGGCTTTGTATGTCAGAGAGGGTATACAGTTCAGTAAGACTGAGAAGGTAAGAGAATTGGATTCACATCTGGAAATGCTATGGGTCAAAATAGTGGGCTCAAAAGGAAGCTTAACACTGGGAGTTTGGTATTGCCCACCAGATCAAAAGATAGAGGAGGATTATAAAATGATGAATGAATTAAAGATAGCGGCTAGGTGAAATAACTGTGTCATAATAGGTTATTTTAACTACTCACACATTGATTGGGTCAATATGTGTTCAAGTCTGGAAAAAGAGATTGAGTTTCTAAACACTCTCAATGACTGTGCTATGGAGCAGATGGTCACATAATCTACCAGGGGAGAGGCGATCCTGGATTTGGTTCTAAGTAACACCCAGGACCTGGTGAGAGATGTAAAAGTGATTGCACCGCTTGGGAACAGTAACCATAATGTTATGGAGTTCAACGTTTGTATAAATAGGAGGCTGCCCAAAAAGACCGACACAAATCACTTTTAACTTTAAAAGGGGTAACTTCTCTGATATGAGGGGACATCTGAGGAGGAAACTGAAAGAGAAGTGGAAAGGGTGAAAACCATTGGGGAAACTTGGAAGCTAGTTAAAACTACAATCCTGGAAGCGCAGAAAAAATATATACCAAGGGTTAGGAAAGGCACAAATAGGTATAGTAAAAAGGCCTGCATGGTTAACAAACAAAGTAATGGAAGCTGTAAAAGGTAAGAAGGATTCCTTTAACCCAGGGATGTCGAACTCATTTGTTATGAGGACTGGATCTGACATAAATGAGACCTTGTTGGGCCGGACCATGTGTATCATAAAATGTAATGGCAGGTAGTGTCTTTATAAAAGACACAAACACAAAGGTTTTTTTTTTTACTTAAAATAAAAACATGCTTAAAATTTTAGCACACTTGCAATTTTTTTATTTAACAGAATCTGATTACTGACACCTCTTGCCCTGAATTATGCATCAAAATGTCTGTGCTGTTGCAATCTTGAGTATGTTGTTTAGGTGTCTATCTGTAAGCTGCAAACCTACTTTTGAATTATTGACATCCACCACAGAAATCTCATGCTCAGAGTTCTGAGTCTAAGACCCAGGGGAAAACATGAATTGGCTGAGCAACTGAGAGAGTCTGGTGAAGCAGCCTGTGGTGCAGCAGCAGCAGCAGAACTGGAAGTAGGAGATAGCTAGTTCCAGTGCTGGCCTGATAGAAGCCCACCGGGGGCCTGATCCGACCCCTGGGCCGCATGTTTGACACCCCTGCTTTAAGCAGTGGAAAGCTAGTCTCGGTGAGGTTGATAAAAGGGAGCACAGACTGTGGCAAATAAAATGCAAGTCTTTGATCAGGCAGGCAAAAAGGGAATATGAGGAGCATATAGCAAAAAACATAAAGACCAACAATAAAACTTTCTTCAAGTACATTAAAAACAGGGAACCAGCCAGGGAGGCAGTAGGGCCCTTGGATGAATAAGGGGTAAAAGGAGTCCAGAAGGATGATAGGGAAGTAGCTGAGAAGCTAAATGCATTTTTTTTGCCTCTATCTTCACTGTGGAAGATGAGAAGTGCTTGCCCACTCCAGAACTGCTGATTTTGAGAGGGGTGTTGAAAATCCTGAGTCAAATTGAGGGGACAAGAGAGGAGGTCCTACGACTGATAGACAACTTAAAAACAAATACATCACTGGGCTTGGATAGCATACATCCAAGAGTTCTGTGTGGATCTCCCAACAAAAATATGTAATCTTTCATTAAAATCCACCTCCATTCCTGAGGACTGGAAGGTAGCTAATGTCACTCCCATCTTTAAAAAGGGTTCTAGAGGAGATCCGGGAAATTACAGGCCCGTCAGTCTGATTTCAGCACCAGGTAAGTTGGTGGAAACTGTTATTAAGGAAACAATTAGAAGGCACACTGATGAATAAAATCTCTTGAGGCAGACTCAGCATGGGTTCTGTAAGAGAAGATCTTGTCTCAGTAACCTATTAGTGTTCTTTGAGGAAGTGAACAAACATGTGGACAAGGGGGACCCAATAGATGTTGTTTACCTTGACTTCCAGAAACCTTTTGATAAAGTTCCTCATCATAGGCTCCTAAGTAAGCTCAATAGTCATGGGATAAAAGGACAAGTCCTTTTGTGGATCAAAAACTGGCTAATTAAAAGGAAACAGAGAGTGAGTACAAATGGGCAATTATCTCAGTGGAGGGCGGTAAGCAGTGGGGTACCACAGGGATCAGTACTGGGTCCGATGCTTTTTAACTTGTTTATTAATGATTGGGAGTTGGGAGTAAGCAGTGAAGTGGCTAAATTTGCGGATAACACAAAATTGTTCAGGGTGGTAAGAACCAGGGAAGATTGTGAGGCACTCCAATGGGATCTGTCAAGGATGGGCAAGTGGGCATCAATGTGGCAAATGGGGTTCAGTGTGGCCAAGTGCAAAGTGAAGCACATTGGGGCCAAAAATCCTAACTATAACTACACATTGATGGGGTCCAAACTGGCAGAGACTCACCAAGGGAGAGATCTTGGAGTTGTAGTAGATAACTTGCTGAAAATGTTGAGACAGTATGCGACTGCAATAAAAAAAGGCTAATGCTATGCTAGGGATTATTAGGAAGGGAACTGAAAACAAATCATTCAGTATCATAATGCCCCTGTGTAAATCGATGGTGCAACCTCATTTGGAGTACTGTGTACAGTTCTGGTCGCCACATCTCAGAAAGGATATTATAGTTCTGGAAAAAAGTGCAGAAAAAGGCAACTAGAATGATAAAAGGGTTGGAACATTTCCCCTATGAAGAAAGGTTAAAGTGCTTGGGGCTCTTTAGCTTGGAGAAATTATGGCTGAGGGGTGACATGACTGAGGGTACCGACTTCGGTGGTAAGGACATGATTGAGGTTTACAAGATTATGCATGGGATAGAGCAGGTAGAGAAGGAAGTACTTTTTTCCCTTTCTCACAATACAAGAACTCATGGGTACTCAACAAAATTGCTGAGCAGTCGGCTCCTAAGAATGGATAAAAGGAAGTACTTCTTCACCCAAAGAGTAATTAACACATGGAATTCACTGCCACAGAAGGAGGTGGTAGCTACAAGCATGGACAGCTTCAAGAGGTAATTGGATAAACATATGAAGCAGAGGTCCATCAGTGGCTAGGATCTCTCAGTCTGGAGAAAGTGATGCATTGTATCCTTGGTCCTTGCAGGAGGGAGTGAGAGAGTTTCTAGTGTCCTGGCCCCACTGGTGGACCTCCTGATGGCAATTGGTATTTTTGGCCACTGTGTGACAGAGTGTTGGACTGGATGGACCACTGGCCTGATCCAACATTGGCTTCTTGTATGTTCTTATGTTCTTAAGGCAAAGGAATTTTTTTGTAATATTCCATCACATTTTTTCCTGGAGTGACAAAATGCTGGGAAGTGGCTTCCCAGCATTTGCCACAACTGACCCTAAAAGCTCTGTCTCAGACATCTTGGAATGCTGCATTTTGGAGCAGGTGCTGTCAAACTGGTTTTTTGCTTCAGTTACCACAACTAGTTGATGCATTAGAGGTGCTGTCTCATAGTCCACATCTAAGTATTATAATTACACACAGGCAAAACAAAAACAAAAACTTAGCAATCTTTGTACTAGATTAAAGCCCTCAAAGCACCAAACAGATAAAAAAAGAGAATAAACAATTTTAAAAAACAGTACTTATGCATAAAACCAACAATTAAATATTTGGATTTTGATGTTTGTTGGGGGGGGGGTTAAATTAGCAGAATCAAAGATGTTACTCTCAGTTTAAAAAAACTGAGCAATGCATTTCTTAATATTAAAAATAAGGGGGGGTTATTAGCTTTGGATCCTGCGATCCTGTGTCGAGTGATTAAATTAAGTTCCTGTCTCTCTATTGGATGGTTTCAGTATAATGGGATTGTCCAGCTGCTTAAGCATTTGTGAGGGATGTGGATTGGTCTCCTTACTTTCGATAATCAGAGCAGAGAAACTTTTCCACGTACTTTTAGAACGAGGCTCCTCAAAAACAAATTTTGTGTGATCCCTTTATCAGAGTAAGCAAATTGAAATGGAAAAAGGAGTGGTTGAAAAAGCAAAGGTAGAACCAAAGGGAAGGGCCAAATGTAAGGGGTGTGGTCAGAGGCAAAAGGGGTGTACCAAAGGGAAAGGGGGGCCTTTTATACTCTGCTACTCAGAGCCCACATAAATCTGGATGCGGCTCTGTTTATAATCTTAGTCAAATTGCGTTGTTATTGGATGTTTTATGTAATCTCATTACCTTGTTGTATGTACTGTGATCTCCCTTGAGTCTCAATGAGAAAGGTGGGATACAAATAACGTGAATGAATGAGCAATCAAATGATTGACTGAATAAAGAGGATTTTTAGAGGTTTTTTTTTAAAAAAAAAAAAAAGTCTGAATGCTGCATACTGGAAAGTTGGTAGCTTGGCAGTTTGAGATGTGAGTGTTGTGTGATGGAGTGAGCTCCCGTCTCTGGCCCCAGCTCCTGCCAACCTAGCAGTTCGAAAGCAAGAAATTGCAAGTAGATAAATAGGTACCGCTTCAGTGGGAAGGTAACAGCGTTCCGTGTGCCTCGGCGTTTAGTCATGCTGGCCACATGACCACAGAAAAAGTCCTTGGACAGTGCTGGCTCTTTGGGTTGGAAACAAAGATGAGCACCACCCCCTAGAGTCAGATTCAATTGGCTTTCAAGCAAGGGGAAACCTTTACCTTTACCTTACCACATAACAGGATAACAGCCAGTTAAACTAGCAGAAATATTGAGGATTTAAGGGTTGGTATGATATACAGAACACATTCTTACAGAAGTCTACAGTGATGTAATGCCAGGGGAAAAGGTAGGAGATGATGAGGTGGGGAATTGAAATTTGAATTTTGGTGAGATGATGTGACCTCACAGGAAGGGGAAGATAGATCCTGATGGTCAGCCGTGTTGGTCTGAAGTGGTAGAACAAATTTAGAGTCCATTGGCACCTTTAAGACCAACAAAGGTTTATTCAAGGTATGAGCTTTCATGTGCAAGTTAGATCAGGTCCTTGACTTTGCTGATTCTGTGAACTTAGGCAGATCATGAGAGGGAGGGCAGGAAGGGTTGCATTTGTGCTTAGTTATCTTGGCCCTTTCTTACACGCCCAGGGAAATGCTGATTACCACGCCGGGATCAGGAAGCAATTTTTCTATAGGCCAGTTTGGCTGGAGATCCTGGAGGTTTCTTGTCATCTTCTGAGTATGGAACAGCAGTCACTGTGGGTGTGTGGAGGTATTTGTGAATTTCCTGCATTGTCCAGAGGGTTGGATGAGATGACCCTGGGGTTCCCTTCCAGCTCTATGATTCTATGATTCTATGAGTCTAGACCAGGGGTCCTCAAACTACGGCCCGCGGGCTACATGCGGCCCGCCGAGGACATTTATCCGGCCCGCCGGGCGCCACCAAACAGAAGTCATACCCGCAGCCGCAAACCCACTCTGCGCCCGCTGGCTTCGCAACACACTTTTCGCCCGAGCCAGGTGGGGAGGGACGTGGGGCGAGAGCCAGGATTGGCCGAGGGGGGAATTTCCCTCCAATCAGGAATAAGAGCCTAGGAAACGTCACAAGTCACTGGGCAGACCCGTCGCCAGCAGCCTGAGCGCAGCTTGGAAAGGGAAAGAGAAAGTCGGCTCCGGACTTGGCTTGGGATTCCCCATTTTGTGACTCTGCAAGGGGGGGGGAGATATAGATGTAATATGGTGGAGGAGGGGAAGGCTGGAGCTTGCCCGAGGAGTCGCCGCCGCGGTGCAAAGGTTGTTGCAGACGGGGAGGAAAGAGAAGCCTTTGCACGAACTCCGTCCTGGCCCTGGTGATGTGGTGGGCAGTGGGCGGGAAGGGAGGGGAGACAAGACCCTGCCCAATTGGGGCAGAAGTGGAAATGCGAATCCCCCCCTCCCGGGCCAGCGGGGTAGGGAAGCGGCCGGTGGGGGGTGCCCTGGGTGGACTGCCTTGCTGGAGAGGCCAGCGCTCGCTGGGTTCCTGCGTCAGGGGAAAGGTTGCCCCAAGACCTCCCGCTACAGGTCTTTTCTCTCTTGGCTTTTTATGCAGTTATTTCCTAGGATCCCCCCCCCCCCCGAAATTTAGAGTCATTTCTGGGGTTCCTTCTAGTCCGACCTCCTTCTCTGAGGTTACCGCCAGCCCCGCAGTGTAGGGCACGTGCTGAAAACCAGGATTTGGGGCTGAGGCCAGTGTGGTGTAGTGGTTAAGTGCGCGGACTCTAATCTGGGAGAACTGGGTTTGATTCCCCACTCCTCCACTTGCACCTGCTGGGTGACCTTGGGCAAGCAATAGTTCTAGCAAAGCTGTTCTTGAAAAAGCGCAGTTTCTGTCAGAGCTCTCTCAGCCCCACCTACCTCACAGGGTGCCTGTTGTGCGGAGGGGAAGGGAAAGGAGATTGTAAGCCGCTCTGAGACTTCTTTGGGTAGTGAAGGGCAGGGTATAAATCCAATCTCTTCTCTTCTTCTTTTCTTCTTGGTCCGCACTTAAAATTTCAGATTGCAGTGAGCGTGTGTGGAGGATAAAACGCAGGAGCAGAGTTCACTCTGCAGGGCTGCCTGCTGGGTGGGGGAGGGGGAGCTGACCCAATCTGGTGCTTCTGCTGCCCCAGCCTGAAAAGCCAGGAGGGTTTTTTGCATGTTCCGAAGGTGCAAAGGCAGCTCTCGGCAATCACTGCAGATCCCAGGCATTAGCCCCAAATCCTTGGAGCGTGGAACTGCTTTGTGAGGCATCTCTGGCCCCCAGCTTGCCCAGACATCTAATAAGGGGGGGAGTAGTCCATGGAGCCAAGTGGAAGGAGGCCAGAGAATGGCCCCCAGACAGACTCAGGAGCTCAAGATCTCAGCAGCTGCCCCCCCTGCCCCCCCTCCAAATCCCTCCTGCAAAGATCAGAGGTGCTTCGCTGGCAGGATCCTTGGCCCTGATCCCGCTGGACGCTTGCAACCTAAGCCAAGCCTGAGACGCCTGAAGCTGCATTTTCGGAGAAAGCAGGTGAGGGAGAAGCCAGGGCCACATCCTATGAACCAAGTGTTTTGGGGTGGCCTTTTTGGCCAAGGGCACCTGAACACCAAAAGCTGCAAGCCAAGGAGCGAGTTTCTCTGCCAGCCCTTCCTCCAAGTAGCTGAGGGTGGGTGTGTATGGCTCCCCTCCCCAAAATTTATCCTCAGAACACCCTTTTGAGGGTGAGAATGACTGACACACAGTCACCTAGTGGGTGTCATGGTAAGGGAGAATTTGAACTCAGATCTCCCAAAGAACTCGGGAGACTGACAACAGACCCACTTCACCATCACAGTGGCACCTTTCCCAAACCTGCTAAAATACAGGAAACCAAAACCAGGTGTGTGTTGCTGGTTCATAATTCTGGTTTCCTCTCAGCATTGATTTTTATCCTTCTTCAGGTTTCCTCAAGTTTAAATTGCTTTGCTTATATTTTAAATTTACTTCCCCCCCCCCTTCCAGAGCACTTCATCTATTCTCCTCTTTTAAAACCTCTACAGACTCTGGGGATGTAGAAGATGCCTCAGAGCTTGCCACAGTTCCTACTTGACCAGTTCCCAATGTCTGGTGCTGCATTAGAGACTCCCTCAGCGTCTCTACAGGTTTTCCCTCATGAGGGATTCCCAACGCTGTACACTTCTCAGCCAGAGAGTCTTCCTTCATTCCCAGAAACTCTGCCATTTCTCTCTTATTTCTATGTTCTTCTCAATTATCTGTAAATTATTCCTCCCCCTACCCCCCAGATGTATATTCCTGACTTTTTGAATTCTCTCATTTCTCTCTCCACACCACAAGAACCCCTCAAGTCAATATTCCCTCGAGTTGATATCCCACTGCTAAAGTCAACACCTGTCACATTTTTGTCCCTTTCTGAGACCCCTTGTATATAACATCCATAAAGGCACCACTCTAAAATGGCGTCTGTTCTGCTGCCTCCTTGCCTTCCTCCACATTTCCTACTTATTTTTGCTGCCACTGAAGGCTCTTGCCTAGGGTTTCTTAGTTTAACCTAACGAACAGGATAGCTGAGTTGTATTTTTGGTAGGAAGACCGAAGGGTCAGTAAATTGGGGGGGGGGGGGGCTCTGTGTCTGAGGTAAAAGGGGATCCTGTACTCTCAAGAACAGAGGTGTTTTCACTTAAATAGAAATAGAGTTAATTTAGAAGTGCAATAGCCTAATCATTACAGATGAGCTGTAATTCTGGGGGATCCACAGGTCCCATCTGGAGGTTGGCACCCTCAAAGCCAGATCCAGCAGCTGGGGTTAGCAGAGCAGAGTGGGGGGTGGGGGTGGTGGGAGAGCCGTACCGAGAGAGAGAGAGGGAAATAAGAAAAAGTGGAGGGTGTATCTTACTTTTCCTGGTGTCCTGTGTACTCTCCATGCTGATGGGGAAAGGGCCAAGAAACAGAAGCAAACAGGGACTCTCAGTCTGGGGCAAGTGATGCTCTGTATTCTTGGTGCTGGGGGGGGGGGAAGCAACAGTGGGAGGGCTTCCTGCCCCCACTGCTGGACCTCCTGAGGGCACCTGGTGTTTTTGGCCACTGTGTGACAGAGGGTTGGACTGGATGGGCCACTGGCCTGATCCAACATTGGCCTCTCTTATGTTCTTATGGGTGCTTTTCCTTGGCAACCCTTTTTTGGACCTTTCATAAAGGAGTGAAGGACCTCTGAGCATGTGTAGCTCCCTCCCCCAACAGGCAGGAAAACAGGAGGGATGTCTGTGGGTTTGTGTGATGCTGCCCCAGTGAAAGATAATCGCCAGGCTTCTCTCCCCCCCCCCCCCCCAATTGCCCTTTGACAACAAGCAGCTTTCTTAAGTCAACACATCTTAAGCCCATGGGTGGCTATTAGAAGAAGAGATTGGATTTATATCCTGCCCTTCACTCACTTGGAGTCTCAGAGCGGCTTACAAACTCCTTTCCTTTCCCCTCCCCACAACAGACACCCTGTGAGGTAGGTGGGGCTGAGAGAGCTCTGAGACAACTGTCCTTGAGAGAACAGCTGGTACAGAGCTGGTACAGATTTTTCCAGGTATTACACAGGATTACCCAAGATCATCCAGCAGATGCAAGTGGAGGTGTGGGGAATCAAACCCTGTTCTCCCAGATTAGAGTCTCTGCACACTTAGCCACTTGTTCCCGTTTTGTTTTTTTACTTCAAAATAAGATACGTGCAGTGTGCATAGGAATTTGTTCATAGGTTTTTTTAAAACTATAGTTCGGCCCGCCAGCGGTCTGAGGGACAGTGAACTGGCCCCCTGTTTAAAAAGTTTGAGGACCCCTGGTCTAGACGCAACATCTCAGTATGTGACATCACAAGGCATTATATCACATTCCTACTGAGCTCCCCCCCCATCCCCAAATTGAACCTTCCCAGGCACAGCTCCCAATGCTCCAGGAATTTCCCTAGATCTCCATCTGGTCACAACTCTCAAAAACAAACTGTCCACAGCTCCACAGTTCAATTTTTTGGTACAGCTTGATGGATTCTTTATCCATATTTGAATGCAAGTAGAAATGAAGTGGTAGTTCTGAATGACATTGAATTCCCTGCACTGTTTGTTTGCATGTTTGTGTTGGGATATTTACAAGTTGCTTACACTTTCAGTCATTAGAGAGTTAACTGTTGTTGTTAGCAGGGGTCCTTTCATAAAAAAAGAGGTGCAGGAGCTCATTAGCATAACTTATTTGCATATGCCACACCCCCTGATGTCACCGGAAGTGTCAGAAGGCCACACACCCCTGACATCACTGGAAGTGTGTTAGAAGAAAGGAAGGAAGGAAGGAAGGAAGGAAGGGAGGGAGGGGGGGAAGGAATGAAAGGAACAGGAAGGAAGGTAGGTAGGTGGGGGAGAGAGAAGAAAGAAAGAAAGAAAAAGAAAGGAAGGAAGGAAGGTAAGTAGGTGGGGGACAGAGAGAGAGAAGAAAAGGAAGGAAGGAAGGAACAGGAAGGTAGGTAGGTGGGGGAGAGAGAGAGAAGAAAATGAAGGAAGGAAGGAAGGAACAGGAAGGTAGGTAGGTAGGTGGGGGGAGGATAGATAGATAGATAGATAGGCTCCAGTCTTGTTTTAAAAGTTTCTTGATAATCAGCACTCTTTCCTTCTCTACCAAGGAGGCCAGAGACCTCAGAGGAGCCAGTTGTGAAATTCTGAAATCTAGTTTTATTCCACCAAGACCCAGCAGCGCTTATGAGCCACCAATCGAGTAAGCACTGGAAGGTTCTGAGCATAAAACTATGTGTAGCCCTGGCATAGGTTGGCTGCCCAGAAACAGCACGACTGAAGTGAGCCTGGAACCCGGGTATGATGCCATAGAGTCCAGCATCCAAAGCAGCCATTTTCTACAGGGGAGTTGATCTATATAACCTGGAGACCAGTTGCAATGTCAGAATATCTCCAGCTGCCACCTGGAGACTGGCACCAGCCCCATTTCTGTCCATCTGTAACTTGAATTGACTGATTTTTACATTGGAGTCGCCCTACATTTTCTTTCCATTCCTTAGTAAGCCCTGTTCACACTACAAACTGAGATGTAAAAGTTTCCTGGAGTGCCACATTGCCCTTGAATCCATTCACCTGTGAAAACGGCCACCACCATATTTTTAATGCTGTTTTGCCGTGTTAATTATCAGATAACGACGTCCCAGAGCGAGCAATGAAGGGACATGCTTCGTACATGCCCAGAGGCCCCCTGTTCTTTCCTATTCCCCACCTCCTGAGCAATGCTCCCTCTAAGCTGGGGAGTCTTGTGAGCAAACTTTCTACTTTGTGAGCTCCTGGCGTTAAAGTGGTGAGCCGGCGATTTGGCTCCTGCAGAAAGCAGTTTGCTCTGGAGCCTTCCTTCCTGAGCGAAGACAAAAGTGTGTGAGCCAGAGGCTAAAAAACTGAGCTGGGTGGGTGGGGGGGTGGGAAATGATTTTTTCCCCGGCCGGCGGCCTGCCGCCGGCTCGGGGACATTGAGCGGGGGTGGGTTGGAGGGTTTTTCTTTCCCCAGCCGGCGGCCTGCCACCGGCTCGGGGACATTGAGCAGGATGGGTGGGTGGGAGGGAGAGAGTTTTTTGCACGGGGGTGGGGGGTGGGATAGGGTTTTTTCCCCGGCCGGTGGCCTGCCGCCAGCTCGAGGACATTGAGTGGGGGTGGGTTGGAGAGTTTTTCTTTCCCCGGCCGGTGGCCTGCCGCCAGCTCAGGGACATTGAGTGGGGTGGGAGGTAGAGAGTTTCTTTGCGTGGGGGTGGGGGGTGGGAGAAGGTTTTTTCCCCAGCCAGCGGCCTGCCGCTGGCTCGGGGACATTGAGCGGGGGGGGGGGTCCGACCCAGCCGCGGCCCTGCTGGGGGGCGGGGTTTTGTAATGTGCCCGCCCCCCAGCATCTTCACTGGCGGAGTGGTGCTCCGCCTTGCTCCGGCCCCAATGGAGCCCTGGTTGTTAGTAAACAGGAAATTACCTAACTAATCTATAACCAATTAAAAGTGGAGTTTAGTTAGCCTGGGAAAAATGTAGGGGATGTTAGTAAAATAAAGTGATCTATAGACTTGTAATTGATTGATCAAAGTAGTAGATGTTTGCATTTTATTACCAGTTTCTGCTCTTTGTTTGTGAGGAAGAAAGAGAAGCCATTATAATTTTAGCCATGCAATAGTCAAGATGTAGCTCTAGAAAATATCTGTATTTCTATTATTTTTTCTCTCCCAAGTTTCCCTTCTCTAACTAGATAAAATTACTTGTACTTCATAAAAAATTACCTGTACTTTATAAACAAACACACAGTGTCTGGCTATTGTTTACATTCTCTGCATTTTAAGAACTGCTCAACAGGTCATGGGCCCCAGGATGCCTTTCCACTATGAGCCAAAAAAGCACAAGCCAAAAACAATGAGCCCCTTGTGAGTTTATTTTTTGTTTGAACTGAACAGAATAAGAAAGAATCGGGCAGAGAGAAGGTGATCTTTTTTCTCTCGTGTTGCATTTCTTTTGGAAGCAGCGCTTAAACTCCTGAGGAGTTGTGAGCTGAGGACCTTTCTCCTGAGTCTCTCTGCAGAATGGAGGAAGAGAACTCCTGGTGAGTTCTCACCTGAAGAAGGTGGGATGCTGCAAGCCAGAGAATCAACACTGAGAGAGCTGTTCATCAGGAAATTAGCTGCAAGAAAGGAAAGGCTTCTCCTCTTTGAATCTGCACTCCAGCCAAAAGGATGTCTGACAGTGAAGACAGAGCAAGTTCCAGTGGCAACAGCACAGTGGCACAGCCTATTACAGGAGCAGTGAGTAATGTCATTCATCAAAATGAAAGCATAACCAGTTCCCCCAGCTTCCAAACCCCAACTTTAAGTGCACAAAATTACAGTTGGTGGTCTGCACTTTTAAAGAGTGCATTGCAGATGCATTCAGCCATGGATGCACTTGAAAAGGATTTTCCCTCTGAATGGCAAAGAAACTAGAATTTATGAGAAAGGATGCCACAGCAAAAACACTCATTTTTAATTCTGTCTCAGAGCAAGAGTGTCCTTTGCTTATTGACTGTGCAACTGCAAAGGAAATGTGGCAAATGCTCAAGGAACAATATTGTAATAAAACAGACAGCCGAGCCCAGTTTCTGAGACAACGGCTTTATGGTTTTAAAATGAAGGAAGGAGAATCTATTCCAATACCTTCGAATTAAATCATGGCAACTGTTTCTGAACTGAAATCTTCAGGGGAGGCACCATCAGATAAGGAGGTCATTGCCACTATATTTAACAGTTTTCCCCGTTCTTATCTAAGTCAAATGGCTGTATTAAAGGTACAACAAAATCTAACTGTTAAATTTGTTATATCCTACTTAAAAGAGGAAAAGAGCAGAAGGGAAGTCTCAGAAGCAACCAATAAAATTAAGAGTGAAGCCTGAAAATAGAGAATTTACCTGCTTTAATTGTGGGGAAAGGGGGCATATAAAGCACGATTGCAGATTTAAAGGGAAAGAAAAGGAAAGCAAGGTGGAATGCTCTTCCACTGAAGCAGCAACATCTAGTGGCCCTAGAGAATACTACACCAAGCATGAAAATAAATATACTGGAAGTGCGACCCCTAGTGCTCTTGGGAGAAGAAATGCTAAACATAACAAGAAATCTGGAGAAAGACGCAGGTTTCCTATTAGTGACTCAAATTCAAATCTTAAGAATTATTGGCTGATAGACTCAGGAAGTTTCAGCCATCTATCAGATGAAATATGCTTTACGGAATTAGACAAACAGAAAAGGCCAAGCTTACTACAAGTTAATGGGCAAGCTCAGTTTTGAAGGTCGTAGCTCTGTAGTGTTAAAAGTTTTAAATGCAAATCAAGAAGTTGTGGAAATTGTGCTGAGAGACTGAACTTTTGTCCCAAAAGCAAGCAACAATATAATATTTACTAAAAGAATTGTGAAAAATGGATCTGGCATCATAGTTAGATAGGATAATTATAGTATTGTTCATGTTGAATCTGGAGCTGAAATCATGGCTGAAGAAATTGATGGTTTTCATTACTTAAGGAATATTGAGGATGTTGAGAATCTTGATGGGCCAGTGTGTCATACCAGGCAACCTAAATGTGAACATAATAACTGTATTTTTAAATAGCATGTCAAGTTAAGCACATAGAAATGTGGAATCAGTGAAACAATTGTTGAAAGAATGCAGTATCAACATCACTGAATGCAATCAGATGCAAACAGGATGTGATGTGTGTTTAAGAGCTAAAAGCACAGCACCTAGCTACAAAGGCAACCCTACTGTGCAGAATGGAAAAAATAGAGGTAGTTTTCTTAAACCTAGTGGGACCTATATGTCCCTTTGCTGGTCATAAGAAATATTTTCTGACTTTCATGGAAGCAAAGACAAAATATGTTTGTGTGTACCTAATAAAGAGCAAAGATCAAGTATTTGGGAAAAAAATAGAGGCCTTATTGCAGCTATTTTTGAAAAATGGCAAAGCTCCAGAGGTTCAGTTTACAAATAGTGGAACTGAATATAGTAGCAATAAGTTCCAAAGATTTATGGAACAAGAAGGCACTGAACATAAAACTACAGTTCCTTATTCACCTGAACAAAATGGAGCTGCAGAGAGACTTAATAGAACTATTCAGGAAATGGCATGCTCCATGCTCATGCAGTCTGGACTCTCTGATTCCTGTTGGGCTGAAGCAGTAAACACTGCTGTATATTTGCATAATAGAGTTCCCTCTAAGGTGACAGGGAATACTCCTTTTGAGTTGTGGTTTGACAAAAAACCTGGTTTAAAACATTTAAGAGCTTTTGGTTCCAGAGCATATGCATATGTACCCAAGGAGAAAAGGGGAAAGTTGGACCCCAGAGCTGAACTTGGTATCCTTGTGGGGTATGCTGTTGGAGGAAGAGGATATAGAATCATGGATTCTAAACTTATATGGTCAAAAAATGTAACATGGTGCATGTAGATGAGAGCAATGTGTTGCAAGCTCCTAAAAAAGCTGAGTCCACTGTGCAAACTTATCAGAACACTACAGAAGTCTCTTTTAGTGACTTAATCATGTGGCTGCCTGCAAGGACCACCTGTAAGCAGTCAGGTCCAGAAGACATCCCACATTCAGAAGGGGAAACAACAGGAGAGCCTAAGCCCAGGGAGACAAAGACTGTGACCACTGTGAGACAATCAAAAAGGAGCAACAGGAAAAGACAGTGATGGGGCTTGGCATTGGAATGGAAAATGTAAGACGCCTAATCCAGCCGCTCCTTTCCCATTCTTTCCTCCTCCCTTTCAAAGCAAGCTTAAATAAACTAAACAGTACCTCAGAGTATGAGAAGACCTGGGGGAAATAAAATTCACAGCAAAAGGTCAAGGCACAACTTCTGAAAAGATGTTTTTCCACCCAGACAAGGTGATGGGACTCTCACGGTCAATGGAGCAGCGCCCAAACAAGATGGCAGCTGAAAATGCAGCGACAAAAAAGAAACACCAGGCAGATGAGCCAGTAATTAATAAAATGTTACAAAATGCTTTAAAAAGCTCCCTGCAAAAGGTGGAACAATCAATTTTGGAAAATATAACTTCAAAAATTAATGAACTACTCCAATCTATTCTGGATCAAATCAATGAAATGATGAAAGCCCTAGAGGTTACTGCAAACAGAGCTGAGATAGCTTGGACTTTGGGACAGACATTACAGATGGAAAATCAGAATTTGCAGTTGGAAATCCAAACTATGAAAGACAGGATTTTAATTCTGGAAGCGTCAGCAAGAATACAAAACCCTAAGTTCAGAGGCTTTCTGGAAAACAATGAAGAAACCTCAGAATTGCTTAAGACAATGAGCATTTGGCTGGCAATGATATTGAAGATGGAGGAGTTCTTGTATTGTAAGAAAGGGGAAAAAGTACTTTCTTCTCTACCTGCTCTATCCCATGCATAATCTTGTAAACCTCAATCATGTCCTTACCACTGAAGTCAGAACCCTCAATCATATCACCTCTCAGCCATCATTTCTCCAAGCTAAAGAGCCCCAAGCGCTTCAACGTTTCTTTCTTTTTTTTAAAAAAAATAAATTTTATAATTTTTCAACATATAAACTAAAACAATACAAACAACATAGTTTCCAGTAAATAATCATTTTGAGCCTTTGTACATCTTTAACCATACATAAAATTTGGACCATACATGTTCAGGATCTTTACTTTTCTCCAGGTTTAACATATAACTCAATTTTTCCAGTTCGGCTAGTGCTAATAGTTTATCAATTACTTCCTCTTTATCGGGTAATATAACTGCCTTCCAATATTTGGCTCTAATTATTCTTGCTGCTGTCAATATTATTATTAGAAGTTTCTCGTCTTCTGGTAACATTCCATCCGGTGTAATATTTAATAAGAAAGTCTCTGGATTCATAGTTATCTCAATCCCCAATATCTCCTCAGCTAAACTTTTAATTCCCATCCAAAACTGTCTCATCTGTCTACATTGCCACCACATATGGTAAAAGGATCCGGTTTTCACCTTGCATAACCAACATACGTTTGAAACATTAGGATAACACTTATGTAGTTTGTCTGGTGACCAATAAAACCTGTAGAAAATTTTATATGTATTTTCTTTGAAGTTTATTGCTTTCAAGTTCTTAACTCCTTTCCAATTTTTTGACCAACTATCCGTTTCTATTTGGTGCCCTAAATCCTTAATCCAGTAAATCATAACATTTTTAATTGTTTCATCCTGCATTTCTCTATCTATAAGCAAATTGTATATCTTTTTATGAGCTTTTTATCATTGTTTAACCAAATTTTATCTAGTTCATTTTGTTCTTTATAGAACCCTATTTTCTTATCTTTATCATATATAGATTGAAGTTGGATTTTTTCCCACCATGACAGTTTAATACCTAATTTTCCTAATTTATCTTCCCCTTTTATATTGCCTACTTTATCAAGAATGGATTCATAGCTGGCCATATTTTCCCCAGTTAACAATGTAGGTTTGATATATGCTTCTAATGGTGATACCCATCTTGGCGTTTTCGTGTAGAACTCATTCTTAATCCTAATCCAGACCTTCATTAACGCTGCCCTTAATGCATGTGAGTGAAAATTTGAGTGTATGGCCTGTTTCCCATACCAAATATATGAGTGCCAACCCATATATAAGTCATGGCCTTCTAGATTAAGTAGTCTGGTGTTCTCCAACTTCACCCATTCTTTAATCCAAACCAACGCCGCTGATCTTCCATAGAGTTTCCAGTTGGGGAACGCCAGTCCTCCTCTCTCTTTTTTATCCTGGAGTAGTTTTAGTTTCACTCTGGGTTTTTTAGGGAACCATATATAATCCCTAGTTATCTTGTTAAGTTCCTGATAGAACGGTGCATTTTCTTTTAATAATGGTATATTTTGCGCTAAAAATATAAATTTTGGGAGGATATTCATCTTTATGGATGCTATTCTGCCTAACAGCGACAAATTAAATCTTTTCCATTTTTCCAAATCTTCTTTAATTTCTTTTAATAATTTTTTATAGTTATCTCCAATCATGGAGCTAGTTCTATTAGTGCAAATAATCCCTAGATATTTTATCTTTTTAACAATTTCTATATTAAAGGTTTTATAGATTTTTTCTTCTCTCGCTTTCGTGCAGTTTTTAGCTATAAGTTTAGTCTTTTTTAAGTTTATTTTTAATCCTGCGACCTCTCCATATTGATCTATTTCTTTTAGTAGATGCTTAAGAGAGCTCTCTGGTTCCTCTAATATAAACATCAAATCATCCGCGAATGCACATAATTTATATTCCTGGCCTTTACATTTGAGTCCCTTTATTTGATTGTTCATTCTGATCTGGTCGTTAAGTGTTTCTAACGCAAAAACAAACAATAATGGAGATAATGGACAGCCTTGCCTGGTACCCTTCTCTATATTAACCTCGTTTGTCATATCCCCATTAATCCTCACCTTAGCTTTTTGTTTGGTGTAAATAGCGTTTATCATAGTCTGAAATTGCTCTCCTGCATTATATTCGTGCAACTTTCTTTTTAGGAAGGACCATGACAGATTATCAAAGGCTTTTTCGACGTCCATGAACATTAACAATAATGCTTTATCTGGTTTATTTTCATAATATTCTAATACATTTATTAATGTTCTTAAGTTATCTTTCATTTGTCTCTGCGGTAAGAACCCCGCCTGGTCTTTATTAATTGTATGTATTAGGACCTTTTTCAGCCTCTCAGCCAGAATATTAGCAAAGATTTTATAATCCACGTTTAAGAGTGATATGGGTCTATAGTTACTAATCATATCTTCTTTACTTTGATCTTTAGGTATTAGTGTAATGAGTGCCTGCTTCCATAAGTCAGGTATCTTACCTTTTTCCCCTATCATTTTAATCACTTCTTTAAAGGTAGGGATAAGAAAATCTTCAAAAGCTAGATAGAATTCCATTGGGAGTCCATCTGGGCCAGGAGCTTTATTTTTTTTTCTGCCTTTTAAAGGCTTCTACGATTTCACACATTGAAATCGGGTCATTTAGAATTTTCCTTTGTGCATCTGTAAACTTATTCAGCGGTTTATTTGTAGTAAAGTAATTATCTAGTAGAACTTCATTTTCCTCATCTTTTTGGTACAACCCCTTATAGTAGGCTTCAATTATTTCCTTTAATTCCTGCATTCAGTTTTTAATCTCACCTTTATCATTTTTTAGTGCATATATTACTTTTTTTGTCTTTTCCTTCCTCAATTTATATGCTAGCCATCTTGAGGGCTTGTTGGCATTCTCGAAAAAGAATAGTTTGTTATATTCAACCTTACTTGCAATTTCTTTATTTAGTAATAAATTAATTTTATGTTGAATAATTTTTATTCTATTCTTACAAGCTTTGTTCCTATTGTCCGGCCTTTTCAAATTCTCTTCCTCTAATTTGAGCTGTGATAATAATTCTCCATATTCTTTCCTTTCCTGTTTTCTTTTCCAGGCAGTATAGCTTATCATCCTTCCTCTAATGTAAGCTTTAAAGGCATCCCAGACAATGTCTATTGAAACCTCTGGTTGGGTATTTATTTGAAAAAATTCTTTAATTTCTAAGCTTGTTTTCTTGATAAATTCCTGGTCTTTAAGTATATACCTATTCATTATCCATCTTTTTTCTTTTGGGTTTTCTTTCAATATTAACACTAGTGGGTTATGGTCTGCAAAGGACATCGGCAATATATTAACCTCTGACACCTCTGGTAAAATAGAAGCTGTAGCCCAGATCATATCAATCCTTGACCATGATTGATGCCTATTAGAATAAAAAGTAAAGCCTTTTTTTTGATTGTTTTTATTTCTCCATATATCCACCAAGTCATATTCCTCTACCGTTTGCCAGAAAGTTTTAGGTAGCGTCAATCCTTTTACCCTGTTTCCTCTGGTACTCTCCCTATCAATTTTCTTATCAATTACTGCGTTGAAGTTGCCAATAAGGTAAATGTTATTCCCTTCTTTTTTCCTTAATACCTCCACCAGTTCTTCAAAAAACCCTTTTTGATTACAATTAGGTGCGTAAATATTTATTATCTGATATTCTATTCCTTGTTTTATTATTGTTATGGCAACTATTCTACCATCTTTTGACGCATAACTGAGTTGTGGTTGTAAGTATTCTTTAACATGGATTGCTACCCCTCTCTTTTTTTTCCCCTCATCTGCTGCAACAAAGACCGTTCCTAGTTTTTTATTTTGTAGATATTTAATATGTTCTTTCTTAATGTGGGTTTCTTGGAAACAGGTAATGTCGGCCCTATGTTTAGATGCTTGGTGTATAATTCTCCTTCTTTTATGAGGGCCATTAAGGCCATTAACATTTATAGACAGAATCTTAAACTCCTTATTGTGTTGCTCCATCTTCAGCTCTTGGCAGCCCAGTCTTATTTTTTGATTGGTTTCTTGTTAAGATTTGAGAGGGTGTTCTCGCCTCTCTCTTCTTGCGGTCCTTTCTCTTTTGTTGTCTTCATTCCTCTTCTGATTCACCTCCACTCCTTCCTTCTTGCTGGTCTTCCTCCTCTTCCTCAGGTTGTTCTCTTCCAATCCCCAGTTCCTCTCCGTGTATCTCCAGGAAATTTTCCATTTTAAAGATCGAATCTAATTTGTGTCTTCTCCCGTGGTATTCGAACAGCAGACCTTCTGGCAAATTCCATCTGTATGTAATACCATTCTTTCTCAGTGCTATTGCCAATCGTTGGTATTCACGCCTCTTTTCTCTCACTCTCCAAGGTATTTCTTATGTCTTCTCCTTGAATTTTTAGTGGTTTGTCATATGATGCCTTTAAGATCTTTTCTTTAATTTCTCGTTTACCAAACCTGACATGAACTTCCCTTGGAGCGTTGTGTTTCCTTGCAAAGCTTGTGTTCCTATGGTAAACAGTCTCTATTCCGTCCATCAACTGTTCTTTGGTGCCAATTTCCAGCTGCTCAGCTATGTTGGAAGCTATTTCTTCTTTCAAATTAGTACCAATTTTCTCTGGTATATTCTGGCACCTCAGAATTGTTGCTGCTTTGTCCAGTTCCAAGTTTATAAGCAATTCTTCAAGCTTCTCGTTTTTAGCTTTCAATTCTTGCAGGTCAAGGTCAATTTCCCTTATTTTATTCTTCGTTTTGTTTTCCTCTTTCTGTTATTTTCTGGATTTCTTGGGCATTGTTGTTTACTTCTAGTTTAATTTCTTCAACTTCATTTTTTATCTGGGTTGTGAGGTCATCCATTTTTACATAAATTGGTGCTAATTCTTCCTTTATACATGGCGCCACTTCCTTTTTTATAAGAGCTGGGAGCCTCTCTTCTACTTTCTCCAGCATTACTGGAAGGGTGTTTTCCAGGACTGCCTTTACTGCAGCTGCCACCGATTCTTCTATAGTTGATTTAATTTCCTTTGACATCTGCAATGGACTGGCTGTCGGTGGTTTTTGTTGACTCATGCTCCTGAGTTGGCCTGGTGATGGGAGAGAGCTCTTCCTAATTGCTCCAGGGTTTCCTGTAGCCATAGGTGGTTTGACTTAAATATTTAAACAATTAGGACCTTAATTATAAAGTTTACTATTAATTATATAACCTTATCTTAATTATTACCTATTTTATGGCTTAGCAACTGAATTAATTAACTTAACCTAATTTTTAAGCAATTTAAATAACTTCCTAAATAAGATCGTGTATTATTGTTTGTTTTTCTTTTTACTTAGCTCTAAATATTAGTTAATCTGTAGTTAACTAATCAAATATAATCAATGCAGTACACCAAATATAAACAGTACAATTTTTACAAACTTCTATAAATGTAGTATGGAAATATATATTCAAGAGCTTTGTCTAAACTCCAATTATGTCCTACCTCTCACCCCTTTATTTATTTTATCCTTTGGTTTTGTCACTCCTTACTATATATTAAGCTATAATGCTGCTCACCCCTCGCTCCCTTCTAAATCCTCCCCTACCTCTCTTCTATGGCGTTAATCCTACAAGAATTGCTTTAGTTATGCTATTTCTCCTCTATATTTCTTAAGTCCAAAGCCCCACACTGCTAGTAAAGAGTCCCTTCCAGAAAACTTCTTCAGCTCCGGACTTGCCGCTTTCCCTTGTTGGGCCCTCTACGCTGTCTACGTCACAAACGGCACAGACGTCCCCAGAGCTCCGCAATTCAAGCGCTCTGCAGTCCTCGTAGCTCCGCAGGTACCGTAGATCTCACCGCTCACAAATCCGCAAACTCCGTAGTCATCACCGCTCCGTTGCCCTGGTGGCTCCGCAAACTCCGTAGATTTCACCGCTCCGCCGTCTCCTTATTCCGGGATCCTCAGACCGCGTCCCGTCTATGCCACTGCCTCTCTGCTACGCCGCTGGTCTCCCGCTCTACTCTTACTCTTCTTGCGTAGCACTGCTCTTCATGAATCGCCACTCCTCCGTCAGCTCCACGCCCAGCTCTCCCTCCGAACACCGGGGAAACCCCAAGGGAGAAAAAAGAAAAAAGAAAAAGGACAGAAAAGTAAGTGCAGCAGAACTTCTCTGGTTATTTTCTATTTCTCACCCCTTCTCAAGGTTATTAACTAATTTAGTAAGCCGTATGTCTTTACAGGGTTAGAAGCCTTCAATCCATCGCTAATTAGTAATTAAAGCTTTCTTAGCCTTCCGTTTCTGTTACCCCCCCCCCCGCTGATTTTAATTAGCAATTCATAGTTTATACTCAGCTTTGAATTCCGCTTTTCTTGTTCTTCCCCCTTTGGTCCCAAATACGCCAGGCTGCTTGTAACCAGTCCTCTTTAATCCCGACGATTCTTCTCGGTGGTTCTCCTTCCAAGTTTACGATTTAGAGCTGCTAAACACGCAGAGACAAATTGCCTTTTCCCCTCTTTGTGTAGTCCATAAGCTCACTTCACTTCCCCTTCTCCGAAGTGAGAAGCAGGCAGATTTTTTAGCCTGTAAATTTGGTGGTTTGTCTCAGACTTTCAGGAGCAGCCGGCTCCTGCATCTGATCCCTGAGCGACTGGAAACGGAACTGAGCGCTTCAACCTTTCTTCATAGGGGAAGTGTACCAACCCTTTTATCATTCTAGTTGCCCTTTTCTGCACTTTTTCCAGTGCTATAATATCCTTTCTGAGGTGTGGTGACCAGAACTGTACACAGTACTCTAAATGAGGTTGCACCATCAATTTATACAGGAACCAGATTATGATACTGGCTGATTTGTTTTCAGTTCCCTTCCTAATAATCCCTAGCATAACATTAGCCTTTTTTAAATTGCAGTCACATACTGTCTCGACATTTTCAGTGAATTATCTACTACAACTCCAAGATCTCTCTCTTGGTTAGTCTCTGCCAGTTTGGACCCTATCAATGTGTATTTATAGTTAGGATTTTTGGCTCCAATGTGCATCACTTTGCACTTGGCCACACTGAACCCCATCTGCCATGTTGATGCCCACTCGCCCCATCCTTGACAGATCCCATTGGAGTGCCTCACAATCTATCCTGGTTCTCACCACCCTGAACATCTTCATGTCATCTGCAAATTTACTACACTGTTTATTCCCGACTCCCAATCATTAATAAACAAGTTAAAAAGCATTGGACTGAGTACTGATCCCTGCAGTACCCCACTGCTTACCTCCCTCCACTGAGAAAATTGCCCATTTCCTTATAATTAGCCAGTTTTTGATCCACAAAAGGACTTGTCCTTTTATCCCATGACTATTGAGCTTACTTAGGAGCCTTTGATGAGGAACTTTATCAAAAGCTTTCTGGAAGTCAAGGTAAACAACATCTATTGGGTCCCCCTTGTCTACATGTTTGTTTACTCCCTCAAAGAACACTAATAGGTTAGTGAGACAAGATCTTCCCTTACAGAACCCATGCTGAGTCTGCCTCAAGAGATTTTGTTCATCAATGTGCCTTCTAATTGTTTCTTTAATAACAGTTTCCACCAATTTACCCGGTATCGACTTCAGACTGACTGGCCTGTAATTTCCCGGATCTCCTCTAGAACCCTTTTTAAAGATGAGAGTGACATTCGCTACCTTCCAGTCCTCAGGAATGGAGGCAAATTTTAAGGAAAGATTACATATTTTTGTCCACAAGTTCACATTTGAGTTCTTTCAGAACTCTTGGATGTATGCTATCCAGGCCCTGTGATTTATTTGTTTTTAAGTTGTCTATCAGTTGTAGGACCTCCTCTCTTGTCCCCTCAATCTGACTCAGGTTTTTCAACACCCCTCCCAAAATCAGTAGTTCTGGAGTGGGCAAGTACTTCTCATCTTCCCCAGTGAAGATAGAGGCAAAAAAAAATGCATTCAGCTTGTCAGCCATTTCCCTATCATCCTTCAGTACACCTTTTACCCCTTGGTCATCCAAGGGCCCCACTGCTTCCCTGGCTGGTTTCTGACTTCTAATGTTTTTGAAGAAAGTTTTATTGTTGGTCTTTTATGTTTTTTGCAGTATGCTCCTCATATTCATTTTTTGCCTGCCTGATCACAGACTTGCATTTTATTTGCCACAGTCTGTGTTACCTTTTATCAGCCTCACTGAGACTAGCTTTCCACTGCTTGAAGGAATCCTTTTTACCTTTTACAGCTTCCATTACTTTGTTTGTTAACCATGCAGGCTTTTCCCTATACCTATCTGTGCCTTTCTTAACCCATGGCATATATTTTCTCTGAGCCTTTAGGATTGTAATTTTAAATAGTCTCCAGGCTTCCCCAATGGTTTTGACCCTTTCTACTTTTCCTTTCAGTTTCCTCCTCAGATGTCCCCTCATATCAGAGAAGTTACCCCTTTTAAAGTTAAAAGTGGTTGTGTCAGTCTTTTGGGGCAACTCCCTATTTATACAAATGTTGAACTCAATATCATGATGGTCACTGTTCCCAATCACCTTGACATCTCTCACCAGGTCTTGGGTGTTACTTAGGACCAAATCCAGGATCGCCTCTCCCCTGGTAGGTTCTGTGACCATCTGCTCCATAGCAAAGTCATTGAGAGTGTCTAGAAACTCAATCTCTTTTTCCCAACTTGAGCACATATTGACCCAATCAATGTGTGGGTAGGTAAAGTCACCTATTACAACAGTTATTTTGTCTAGCCGCTATTTTTAATTCATTCATCATTTTATAATCCACCTCTATCTTTTGATCTGGTGGGTGATAACAAACTCCCAATGTTAAGCTTTCTTTTGGGCCCACTAATTCAACCCACATCATTTCCAGAAGCGAATCCAATTCACCTACCCTCTCAATTTTACTGGACTGTATACCCTCGCTGACATACAGAGCCACCCCATCTCCAACTTCCCCTCCCCATCCTTCTGATATAATTTATAACCAGGAATCATTGTATTCCACTGATTTTCCTCATCCCACCAAGTTTCTGAAATACCCACAATGTCTATGTTCTCCCCCAACACCAAGCATCCCAACTCCCTGGTTCTACCTCAGACACTTTTAGCATTGGTATATAAACATCTATAGTTTCCCATACACGTTAAGCCCACAACCTTCCTCTTGCTGCCTCAAGACCTTGCCAGGCAGTCTCTATCTTTAGCCACAGTCTCAGTGGACAATTCTAATCCATTTCCTTGTAGGAAAGTAACAGCTACCCCTTCCTCTCTTTGAGATGAACCATCCCAAACCAGAGATTTTTCATCTCTTGTCAGCTTTCCCCCAATATTCAGTTTAAAAACTGCTCTGCCACCTTTTTGATTTTAAGTGCCAGCAGTTTGGTTCCTTCTCTGGACAAGTGGAGACCGTCTCTCTTGTAAAGGTCCCTCTTGTTCCAAAAAGCATCCCAGTGCCTAACACTTCCCCCCTTCCCCCCTACACCATCGTCTCATTGAGATGCATTGAGACTCCTGATCAGTGCCTGTCTCTCTGGCCCTGTGCGTGGAGCAGGTAGCACTTCTGAGAAGGCTACCTTGGAGGTCCTGGCCTTGAGTCTCCTCCCTAGCAGCCTAAATTTTTCCTCCAGGACCTCATGACTGCATTTCCCTACATCACTGGTACCACGACCACTGGCTCCTCCCCAGCACTATCTACCAGCCTATCTAAAACACGCATAATGTCTGCTACCTTTGCACCAAGCAGGCAAGTCACCATACAGTCAATACGTGGTTTTGCCACCCAGCTGTCTACCTGCCTAAGGATTGAATCACCAACTACCAAGAGCCCCCCTCCCTCCCTGCCCAGGGATGACTCCTTGGTATGAAAGGATACCCATTCACCAGCTGTAGAAGAGGTCTCTTCTGAGGGCATATTCCCCTTATCCACAGCATGGTGCCCTGTTCTCTCTCAACCCTCATGCTCCCTGACAGCAGCGGGACTGCCAGATTCATAGTGGGTCATATCCAACAAGTCCCCAAGAGTCTTCTCCATGCATTTAACTGACTGTCTGTGCTTCTCCAGGTCAGCTACTTTGGCTTCAAGGGAGCAAACTCATTCCCTGAAAACCAGGAGCTCATTTACTGGATGCACACCCAAGACTTCTGCCCAGTGGGCAGATAATCATACATGTGACACACCGTGCAAAACACTGGATAGCCCCCAACCTCCTGCTGGCATTCTGGCTTCATAATTGCTTTAAAAATAATTTGATATAATCCCCCTTTTAAACCCTTTGTATTCTCCTTGTAGAAATCTACTTACCTTACTGGAAACCCAAGGAGCCTGGGGCCCTAGTGTTCTGGCTCTTCCTTGGCTTCTCACAAGCCCCTAGGCCAAGAGCCACAGTCCAAGAGCCCAGCTCTTTGGTTCTTGCCCTTCGGCTCATGCCTCTGGCCAGGTGCTGCCTTAAATAGAAGCCTCTCCCAACAGAGGGTGTGGCTAGCAGCTATTCAAATGCACCCAGGCACTCAATTGCAGTCAAACAATGGCCCTTTCTCACCCTATCTCAAGCAGCCAGCACTCTGCAACAACTCAAAACTCACTCACACACTTCCAAACACAGTCCCCACACACAGTCCCCTCAGCTAAATCACCTCAGCTGAAAGCAAATAAAAAACACTTACCCCTCTTGCAGCTCTATCTCCTGCTGCCTTCCAGAGCTCAGCAGGTTAAGTTAGATAATAGGGTTGTAGAAACTAGGGGGGGGGTTAAGTTTTAGTTTTAGATAAGATATAGGTTATAAAGTAGATAAGTGTTAGTAAGAAATAATACAGGGACTAAACATATTAAAGTGGTACAGAGGTTTATATCGAAAATGAGGTATATATAAGTATATAACATTGAAAATTATTTATTGTAAACTCAAAGCCATCTACAACTTCCTAAGGAGAATGTATAAGTGTTGAAATATAGTAAATTTATCTTAAAATGTATAATTTTGTATCTTGGAATGTGAGGGGTTTAAACAACAAAATCAAAATAACAACACAGATTCTGAAATTCAAGACAGATGTAGTTTTCTTGCAGGAAACACATCTTAGAAAAGATACCAACAGTTGTTGGTTTTTTTACTATTTTTTATTTCTGACAGACAAACAAGACATACATACACCACAGTTACATAAAACATGTGAAGGACAAAGTATTGGGGGGGGGGGGAGGAAAGAAAGAAAAGATACCAACAGTTTACCTCTCCCAGGTCTTCAAAAGCCAGAGATACAGCTATTTTAATGGCTAAGAATGTCAATTCTGTTCCAGCTGATTCTCTAAAAGAACAGCAGGGCAGGTACACCTTTATAAAAGGTAAACTAGATGGGAAAACAGTTACACTAGGATCAATCTATGCTCCCAATACAAATCAGAACCAGTTTATAAAAGACACGTTGGAGTACATTTCAAGAGGGCAAGATAGTGCTAGGATATTTTAATCATATTTTAGACTCATATTTAGATAAGTCAATATATAAAAAAGAAAATGCCACATAATGATAGAGAAATACAGAAGACATGAGAAAATATGGCTTTTTTGATATTTGGAGGATCATGCACCCATCTGATAGGGATTTCACCTACTACTCATCTAGGTTTAATTCCTATATAAGAATTGATTACATTTTAATATCTCAAACATTAATTACAAAAAGGAAAAAAATCTGATATAGAAATAAAAATCTGGTCAGACCATGCCCTAGTTTCATGTAAATTAGACATTTTACAACAAAAGACTAGTCACAAATGGACACTGAATAAATCAATTTTATTAAAGCCAGAGATACAACAGCAAATGAAACCACATCTTTAAAACTTCTTAGATTTAAATAAAGCTGAAGATTCATCACATCAGAATAACTGGGATGCTTTAAAATCAGTGATGAGAGGACACCTTATTTCGATGGCAGCACACCTAATAAAAGAAAAGGATAGTATCATTAATAATTTACAAAACAAGATTAAAGAATTAAAAAACAACAATATAAAATTATGGGTAATAGGGCAACACTTAACCAATTAATGGCCAAGATAAATTTTTTTAGAAACTTTAGTCACTAAATTTTTTTAAAAAGATCTTTTATATGCTAAACAATGTCATTGGAAAAAATCTCCAAAAACATTAAAAATACTATCATGGAGAGTAAAAGAAAAACAAGGTTCTAGATATATTCATGCCTTAAAAGATATAAATGGGAAAATTCAGACAGATCTAAAAAAGATAATCCAGATTTTAGAATCCTTTTATACAAATTTATATAAATCAAAGCAAATAAATAAGGGAACAATAATTGAATTCTTAGATCGAAACCACCAAAGAAAGACTATTTCAGATTAACACAAAAAGCTGCTTGACAGCCTCATTACTAAATGAGAAGTAATGGATGCTATTACACAAACAAAATAAGAATTCAATAGTGGGTCCTGATGGATTTTCTTTTGAATTTTACAAATTATTTACACTGGAATTAGTAAACACCTTGGTAGAAGTAATTTCAATCTTATTAACAATAGCAACGTCAATGATTGCAGCAAAATGGATAGAAAAACAAGTTCCCTCCATTCAACAATGGCTGATAAAAATATGGGACTATTTTATTCTAGGTAAAATGTCTTATACAATGAATAATTGTTTAGAGACCCAATATCAGAACCAGGTGGCATTGGTTTGATTTTCTATCATAAGTTACTTAATGAGAAAAAATACTCTTCAAAAAAATCCTCTGTACAATGATTTGATTTATTTTTAGTTGCTTTTGAAAACACATGTATAACTGTATAACATTATATTGGTTGTCCTGTTTTGTTTTGTTCGTAAAAATGTTTAAAAAGTGTTAATAAACAAAAACAAAGAGCAACAGAGGTGTACCACCACCAAGAATTGGCATTTGTGCAAATGTGCAATCTATAAAAGAACCCTCAAACTGGAAGGAGAGGGGTTAACTGCCTGCACCAGGGGGAAACTAGTGGATAGAGGCAATGAAAGAAGAATTCCAATCCTTTCAAGAGAAAAAAGTTTGAACACTTACTAAATTAGCTCCTGAAAGGAGAGCTATTGGCTGCAAATGGGTACTCAGGGTGAAGTACAATGCTGATGGGAGTGTGGACAAATACGAAGTATGCTTAGTGGTAAAAGGCTTTTCACAAAAACTTGGGACTGACTACTCTGAAACCTTTGCACCTATTGTAAGGTATACCTCCCTCGTGGCACTTCTGAATATAGCAGCCACAAGAGGCATGAACCTTGAACATTTGGCTGTTAAAACAACATTTCTCAATGGAGAGTTGTTTGAAGAAATCTACATGGAACAACCAGAAAGTTTTCAAAAGGAAGGAAAAGAGAATCTTGTTGGCAAACTTAAGATGAATATTTATGGATTTAAACAATCTGCCAAAGCATGAATGACAAACTGACTACCTTGCTACAAAAACAAGGTTTTCAACAAGGAAAAGCAGAAACTTGTCTGTATGTGATATCCATATACTGTAGCATGGGTGAGGCCCACCATGGCTGATGGCAAATTATGACTCCAGTATAGATCAGGAACCCAGGGTGCCAATTAGGCCAAGACCTATCCGCCCTCTGCTTTTTAATGCACTCCTTCTCCCACTCACTGAGATTCTCTTTATCCTCCTTTTCCAAATCACGGAATAAGAGGCTAAAGACGTTGGTGTGTTCCCCTCTCAAAATCCGATCCCTGATGGCCACGGACAAATGGTCCCCCAGAGGCATGACCAAGTCCCCACTGGGCAAGGCCTTCACAGGTACTTGCTCGTGTGTGTACCCACCTGGCGCAGGGCCCGACTACCCCAGCCATCCGGAAGGGGGGTAAGGGTAAGGAGCAGGCGGCTCACAGTACCTTGGATTGTGTGGACCCTGACCCCTTGAACCAGTCAGGAATGAGCCTGCTGCAGAATGCTTCCCAGATGTGCCAGGTTGGCCATGTCCCCACGGCCAAGCCCTTGGCTCCTCATGCACCTGGCCAATCTTACCTTCCTGAGACGGTGGTCCCCTGTACGGCTCCAGCTGCTGCTCGGCGCTGCCTTCACCCTGTTCTTCACTTGCTTGCTGCAACGTGGAACCCCTGGGACCTTGACCGTCCTCCAATATAGCCAGGCATGCCAATACCTTTGCCTGAAAAGATGAGACTGGTTTAGGTTTGTCTCCTTTAGCCATGTCAGGAACCACAATCATCTCAGGGGGCTTGTGCCGCTGCTCTTCCAACACAGACAAACGTGCCAGAATGGCCACATTAAGTGGGTCCCCCTCCTCATCCAATGATTCAGGCTCCACCGGCTTAGCAGGGGGCCGCTTGGGGGCAGGCCACTTGCCCTTAGATGGTCTTTGACCCTTCTTCGGTGCCATAGTTACTCAGAGCACCTGCTACAATGGGCAGAAAACCAGGAGGGCAAGCCAGGCTCGCTTGAAATCTGGCCCCGTAAAGAAAAGTCAAAGGAGAGCACCCGTACCCACAAAAGGAGACACCACACCCTACCGGCCAAACCCCGGGTGAAGCCCCACTGGTGGTGGGGGGGGGGGCTACTGGCCAAACAGGCCTAAGTCACTCACAGGGCCACCTGGCCTATAAAAAAGAGGGGGGAGGCCTTCCAACCTCATGCTCCACCCCCACCCAGCTGGCCCAGCCCAGCAAAGCAATACCCCGGGAGCGCTAGCCGCTCATGCCAAAAAAAAAAAAACCCAACACCCAGGGCAGACTTAGCCACCCTCCTGCTCCGGCTGGAGAACAAAGGAGGCCTTGCTGTCCCAGAGGGACACTGCCGGCAAGGCCACTGCCGCCAACTGCTGCATGGAAGCCCCCCACCACTGCTGCTTGATGCTGCCCCCCCAAGGCCGAGAAGGCCACTGCCACCCACCACTGCTGCCCAGAAGACTGCCGCAGATCACCACTGAGAAGGCTGCTGCCGCTGAGAAGGCTGCTGCTGCTTGTCACCACCATCGAGAAGGCCGCCACTGTCTGATGCCACCACCAAGAAGGCTGCCGCCACCAGGAAAGCCACCGCAGACTGCCACCGCTGCCTAGAAGGCTGCCACCGCCAAGAAGGCTGCTGCCTAGAAGGCCGCCACCACCAAGAAAGATTGCCGCCGCTGCTTGGAAGGCCGCTGCCACCAAGAAGGCTGCTTCCTGGAAGGCCGCTGCCACCCGGAAGGCCGCTGCTGCCGTCAACCACCGCCTGGAGGCTCTCTGCCCAATGCCAAGTCCCAAGGCCAAGGTAGGCTCCACCAGTTTGGCTAAAGCGTGCTTGGAGCCACTCCCTCAGAGCATGAGGCGCAAACTGGTGCAGGTGGTAGTGGAGCTGAGCCTATAAGGCTGCCCTCGCTGTTGTGACACAAGATGTCACAACCAGCCATTTGTCCCACCTTCCTCCTGGGCGGCAAAGCATCTCCTGCACCCCATTGGCGTTGCTGGGGGCGCAGGATCCCAGTAAAGGAGGTCTTTGAAGCTGTTTTTCACATATTAAGGATAATGTGCAACCATTTTTTCATATGAGAAAATCACATCAAGGAAAGCATTGGAAAGAAGTGTAACCTGAAGAAACATTCTAATAGGAGCCAGCAGTACGAGGCAGTAGAATATCTGCTGGAATTATCATCCAGAAGAAATGTTTCATCTGCAATTTAAAGACAGCAAGATGGAGCTCAGCCCTGGATATTGGTGAAGGGTGGCAAAGGCAGTAAGTGCATGCTTCACACACTGGAGTGCAACAGAGTTGCAGTGTAACTGCCAGCAAAGTATATTCTGGAAAGTTCACTCCTGGAATATTTGTGTGCTGGCAATTGCATTGTAGCACTCTGTGTAAATTGCCACGCTTCCCTGCCGTGTATTTCCCAGCTCATGTTTACTCTGGATGGGTTTACTAGCACTGACCATACACAGCTGTTCCTCAATCCTGAAGGGCATTTTGAGATTGATTAACCATCTGCTCATTTCTACTCTAACCACTGACTGACAACAACAGAAGGGAATTTGTCTTAAATAATCTGGAGAAAGATCGTGGGCAATGCAAACGTTCCGTTCCCATCAGCTGTCGTGATTGGTGTTCCTGATGCCACTTTGTGTAATAGGATTTGATCTGAATTTGGGGAGGTTTTTTGTACAACATAGAGGCCGGTTTTTTTTAAAAAACTGTGATGAATGATTAATAGTAAACAACCTGTTTCATAAACTAGTTACGCTTATGTTCTTTGGATGAAAGCCAGCTAAATCACAATGTTAGATTACCCCAGTGGAGATGAATGAACTCCTGCTGAATTCAGCTACAAGTTACTAAACCTGAACAGTTGCCTCAGAGAGCACAAGAGCAGTTCCCTTGCAATTTCATTACCAGAACAGAACATCTCAAGAGTGGCTGATGCGATGGGATCAACCGGAAGCCAACCACTATTAACCTCTAAGGAAAGGCAGGGCCCCTAACCGTTTTGAGCCTGCATGCACCACTGGCATTCAGACACAGGGTGGTAGGCGCATGCAAAAAATGGCTGCCACAGGAGGTGAAGCCAACAACAAAATGTCAGGGAGTTAGGCTATGCATAACTCTAATAGTAACTCCTCAACATTTCAAGCAGAAGATCTGTTTAACATGATGGCTTTTTAAATGAATACATGGTATTTCCTTTAATGCACACAGCTTACCTTCAATCAGGCAATGAAGATCCCTGTGCTGTGATGGCAGCTGCTGCCAAAGCAGGGCTCTTCTTCAGCAGGAATGCACAGGAACGTTCCGGCTGGCGTCTGAGCCTGCCCCGCCCCCTCCCTGCCGGGCCTGAGCTGTTTACCCTTAAAAGGAAAGTACCTGCAGAAAGCCGGCAGGAAAAAGCTCCACCGGGTGCTTTCCCTTTAAGAGCAAACAGCCAGCAGGAGAAAGCCCTGCCCAGAGATTAAGCACAGGGGCTAGGCTCTCTGTATTTGGCTTGCCGATGTTGCCTGGCTTTCCCTGCTCTGGTAAGTGTCTCCCCAATCTCTTTTCCTTCTCTATCTCTCTCCCCCCACCTTTCTTTCTGTCTTTCTTGCTGTCTTTCTCTCTCTCTCTGTCCCCACCTTTCTTTCTTACTTTCTCTTTCTCTCTCTCCCTCCCCCTTCCTTTCTTTCTCTCTCTCCTCCACCTACCTTCTTTCCTTCCTTTCTCTGTCTGTCTACCTTCCTTCCTTCTTCCTTCCTTCCTTTCTCTCTCTCTCTCCCCCCACCTACCTCTTCCTTCCTCCCTCCCTCCCTCCTTCCTTCCTTCCTTTTCTTTGTTTTTATAAAAAAAATATTGAAAAGGGGGGGGATGTAAAAAAGCAGAGAGCCCAGGAAAGGCTGCTTTTGACAATATCTTTAATTTTTGAGCATCTCTTTTGTTTTCTCATGGCATCTTCTGCTTAAGAAAAGTAAGTTTGAAGCCTGAGTTCATTGTTGTGTCTTGTTGGGAATGGCTTGCAAATATATGTGTCCAGGGGTCTGTTGGGGCCAGAGCAAGGTGGAGCGAAGCTCCGCCAGCTCAGGAGTGGCCACTAGGGCAGCCACAGGCCGAATCAGATTCTCTAATCTGATTCAGCCTGCTGCCGAATTGCTGCCAAAATTCGATGGCAACTTTAAAAGCCACTGGAGGGGAGGGGGTTTGAGGGAGAAACTCCAAACTTGCAGGGTAGTTGCTGGCGCCTCTTCTCGAAATACCCACTAAGTTTCAAGAAGATTGGACCAGGGGGTCTAATTCTACGGGCCCCCAAACAGGTTGCCCCCATTCCCTCCATTGTTCTCTATGGTAGGAAAAAAGTTAACATTTTTCCCACCATAGAGAACAATGGAGGGGATGGGACAACCTGTTTGGGGGCCCATAGAATTGGACCCCGAGGTCCAATCTTCTTGAAACTTAGTGGGTATTTCAAGGAGAGGCCCCAGCAGCTACCCTACAAGTTTGGAGCCTCTCCCTCAAACCCCCTTTCATCCAGCCCCTCATATACCCTATGAGTTTTTGCCATTGATTTCAATGGCCCATAGGGCAGGGGTGGGCAATTGTTTTGGCTCGGGGGCCACTTTGTGGGAGCGGAGGTTAGCGGAGGGCCGCACCTTTTAAAATGATTGCATTCATTACTTAACTTTGCATTTCAGAAAAGGTATAAATTGTATCATAAAAATCAATAAATATAAATTAAATAAAATAGTGGTAGTTTTATTCAATTTATTTATTGTGCTAATTTCATATCATCTATAGCTGCAAGCACATTTAATTTTAGAATCAGTTTGATGAGACAAATGTACCCTATCACACTTTTCTACAATTTTTTTGAAATCAGGAGTGAGATTGCTTGTTGAGATTCTCATCACAGCCTGCAAGTTAATGTCTGTCAAAGAGCATCTATATTTACTCTTGTTAATTTTTGTGTCTTGTCGGGCCACAAAAAACTCTGTGGCGGGCCGCATGTGGCCCGCGGGCCGCCATTTGCCCACCCCTGCCATAGGGTATAATGGGGCTGAAACTGACATTCCCTTTCTGACACACTTCTGGTGATGTCAGGGGACGTGGCATATGCTAATGAGGTATGCTAATGAGTTATGCTAATTAGTTCCTGCACCTCTTTTTCTACGAAAGGACCCCTATGTGTGTCTAAAGTCTGTATTAAAGTGGTTTGGTGCTTACTGCCATGTAAGAGAAATCATCTGAAAAAGTAGCTTCATTGTTGTGTGTGTTGGGAGAACACTTGACTATTGCATGGGACACTTTGGGGGACATCTGCAGAGAAACAGAGTTGTAACTAAAAATGAGCATGGGCAGCTGCACTTTGGAGATTGCCTGTTTTGTGAAATTTAAAAAGTGGGCAGAGTTTCTGAAGAAGATGATTGTCCTTCTTCTCCTGCCACTGGACTGACATCTGCCTTTAATGGGCCAGCAAAGTTGATATTCTTAAACCTTCTAATAAGAGAGATTTCCGCTTCTGAGGAGTTCCAACAATTGGCGATCTTGTGATGGTAGTGATACTTTGATGTGGTAAAGACCACCTGTTCACAGGATAATTTTACCTGTGGGACAGACTCTGCATGGTGACCACTCCACTGGTACATAATTGCTTGTAAAAAGTATTATAATGTAATAATTCAGGTGGGTAGCTGTGTTGGTCTGAAGCAGCAGAACAAAGTTGGAGTCCAAAGTTTCATCCAAGGTATAAGCTTTTGTGTGCATGCACACGTCTTCCATCTGAAGAAGTGTGGGTGGCACATGAAATCTTATACCTTGAATAAAATTTTGTACCTTGAATAAAATAGTCCACAAACTACTCCCATCTAGTGCATCCACAAACCTAGAAGAGATTGGATTTATACCCCGCCCTTCACTACCCAAGGGAGTCTCAGAGCGTCTTACAAACTCCTTTCCCTTTCCCTCCCCACAACAGACACCCTGTGAGGTAGGTGGGGCTGAGAGAGCTCTGAGACAAAGCTGGTACAGAGCTATGGCTTGCCCAAGGTCATCTAGCAGGTGCAAGGGGGGAGCGGGGAATCAAACCCGATTCTCCCAGATTAGAGTCTGCACACTTAACCACTACACCAGACTGGTTCCTAGTGTTGTTCTGCCAGTGAACTAGGGTTGCCAACTCCAGGCTGAGGAAATCCCTGGAGATTTGGGAGTGGAGGGTGGGGTTTAGGGGAAGGAGGGACCTAAGCAAGGCATAATGCCATGGACTCTACTTTCCAAAGCAGCCATTGACCTGATCTCTGTAGTTTGGAGCTCAGTTGTAATTCCAGGAGATCTCCAGACCCCACCTGTAGGTTGGCAACCCTATAAAATCATATTCAGCATACTAGTTCTGCAGGAAGGCAAGCTGATTTCCATGGGAACCTAACTCTTAGGAATTGATTCCAATCCAGTGTGGGAATAATTGTTGGACATAAGATATTGGCTCAGGTAAGATTTTGTATAGATGGGACAGAAAATAATGTTTTTATTGGTTTTGTCAAAACTGTTTTAACAACAAGGTAAACAGAATAAGAATAAAAGGTGGATGTGGCTGGATGACCACACTTCTGGTAACATTGGGTGTGGCCTAATATGTTAATGAGCTGTGCTGTCAGAGGTGTGGCCTAATACGCTAATGAGTTCCTGCTGGGCTTTTTCTACAAAAAGAGCCCTGTGCCAAAGCAATGTTTTTTTTAAAGATCTACACCGTCAGCCAGAAGCCCCATCTGGCCTCACTCACTTTCTAAAAACACTTGATGGGCACCAGGAAAGGTGTCAGCAGGAGCCAAGGGCACCACGTTGGGGATTCCTGATATAACATTTGGAGCCCAGTGGGAACACCAGGTCAAGCCACAAGGCAGGAGCTGGGATGCACAGATCATATATATTTTTTTAAACGGTATTGCACTTCCAAAGTGGAAATAGGTGCTCACTGGAAGTTGGGCTCTAAACCACACACCCTTCTCTTCAACAAGTTTATGCAGAACTGTCCCAGCAATTTATGTGGAGTGAACATCTGGGAAGAGATGCCAAAGCTTCCCATTTCATTCAGTTCTTTTATGACGTTCTTATGTCATTTTATGCCATTCATGTTCTGCACCATTTTAAAGCCATCGTTACACATAAACAGCCATTGGTCATACTACTGAATTTTGGACAGGGGGAAGGGGACCACTGTTTCATCCCAAGCATAGAAGAAACTTCCGCTTTCAAGTTGAAACGCAGTAGTCATATACTTGGGCTGCATATCTGGTAGAGATAGGAAGCCGTTTGATCAGTCCTCTGGAACTGCCTGGTCAGAGGACGTTAGCCAATTTGATACCAAGTTTCCCATGCCTCCATCCCCACTTTCTTCTGATGGCTGCTAGACAGGATGTCCCTGATGGAGAGGGGACACAAGGCTGGTCGTATCGACCACCACTAATGCAACCCTGACCTGGATGGTCCAGGCTTACCCAATCTTGTCAGATCTCATAAAGCGAACCAAGGTTGGCTGTGGTCAGTATTTGGATGGGAGGCCAGTAAGGAGGCCCAGGGTTGCTCTGGCAAACCACCTCTGAATGTCTCTTGCCTTGAAAACCTTATGGGGTTGCCATGAGCTGGCTGTGACTTGATGACACTTTCCACCACTGCAGTGCAATTCAGTGGCTGCACTGGATACCTCTGTCACCCTTCCCTCTCCCAGCCAGTCAACTGATCACTGCTGACCTCCATGTGCTCTCCCATATATGACAAGGAGTTGCCACTCTGAGGTCAACAGCATTTAGTGACCCACTCCTTCTCAGGCCCCTGAAGGTTGCACATGCCATCAGTACATCTTGCGGCAGGGAACACTGTGTGTTCATTGGGTGCTGTGTGAAGAAGTACTTTTTTTTTTGCCCATCCTGAATCTACAGCTGATTCAGTATTAAGGGAGAGTAGTCCTTGAGAATATCAAAGTGGACCAAACCAGTTACCTAATCTAGACACTGGTGGTGGTGGTGGTAGAGGAAAGTGTCATCAAGTTGCAGCCGATTTATGGTGACCTCATAGGGTTTTTAAGGCATGAGACATTCAGAAGTGGCTTGCCATTGCCTACCTCTGCATAGCAACCCTGGACTTTCCTGGTGGTCTCCCATTCCTTGTGGTCTCCCACTGGCCAAGGCCGACCCTGCGTAGCTTCCAAGATCTGATTAGATACAGCTAGTCTAGGCCATATAGGTCAGGGGGGAAGACATTGTCATTGCCTGCCTCTGCATAGCAACCTGGACTTCCTTGGTGGTCTCCCATCCAAGTACTGACCAGGGTTGACCCTGCTTAGCTTCCAAGATTGGATGACATCAGGCTAGCTTGGGCCATCCAGCTAAGGGCATTCTAAGCACTGGCTGCAGCTATTTAAACCCTTCTTGTTCTTTTGTGTGAACTTTGTCCTTGGCCTACTAAAAGCTTACTGTTTTTAATAAAGGAGTAAAAACTAAATCAACTTAAGTTCCAAAAAAATTTCTGAACTAGGTTTGGATATGACCATTAATCCAACTGATTCTAATAGAAGTAAATCAGCTTAAACCGGAGCAGCCTAACCTGTGGACTGAACTGCAATCTGTTCAGTCACCTTCAGAGCTCAGAGAGGCGTATCCTTCCCTTGGTGCCTTCATCGCAGCCCCATATGCAGGCCGGTGCAAGGGCCTCTGCAGCTTCCTCCCAGGGTCCCTCTCCATTTTTAGGCCTGTGCCCCATCAGGGTTGAGCTCAAAGCCTTTATTGACATCCCACATGGTAGCACTGAGCTTCTGCATTTTGACAAAGACGCTAGCTTGGCTGGCTGCAGACCTTTCAAAGCGTCACAAATTATGGCTGTTCCTTTTATGTTGAGAGTTCTGCTGATGTCATACATTATGACATCACTTCCATGCAGGGTTGCCATGTCTGGGTTGGGGAATTCCTGGAGATTTAGGGGTGGACCCTGTGGAGGGTCCTCAGCAGGGCAGAATGCCAGTGAGCTCACCTTCCAAACAGGCCATCTTCTCCAGGGGAATGGATCTCTTCAGTCTGGAGATCAGTTGTCATTCCAGGAGCTCTCCAGCCGCCACCTGCAGGTTGGCAATCCTATTGAGCTGAATTTCCAGGCATTGGTTTGTTTGTTTGTTTATTGCCGTTTGTCTCCTGCCCTACCCCTCAAGTGGGCTCAGGGCGGCCCACATCGTATCATAAAACAACGAACAATCTTAAAAATATTAAATAATCAACAAAGGACAAATACCATTAAGATTTAAATAACTAATCTGAGTTTCCTAGCTGACAATTTGGTGGTTGGTGTTGTTCAGTGTACACTAGCCCTATGCTAGTGACAGCTTTATGGCCATTAGTAAATGCTGCTTTGGAATGTATATCTGTGCACCTCATTGTCTAGGACAGAAGTTACTGTAGAAGGAGAAACCATATTTGTATTTGGTGGTGGAAAGTGTTGCCAAGTCAGAGCCGGCTTATGGCAACCCCCTAGGGTCTTCAAGGCAAGAAGAGACATTCAGCAGTGGTTTCATACTTTTCTGGTACCTCCTGGACTTCCTTGGTGGTCCCCCAACTGCTTGGAGAAATGACGACTGAGGGGTGATAGGATAGAGGTTTACAAAATTATGCATGGGATAGAGCAGACAGAGAAAGAAGTACTTTTCTCCCTTTCTCACACTACAAGAACTCGTGGGCACTCAATGAAATTGCTAAGCAGTCGGGTTACAATGGATAAAAGGAAGTACTTCTTCACCCAAAGAGTGATTAACACATGGAATTCACAGCCACAGGAGGTGGTGGCGGCTACAAGCATGGATGGCTTCAAGAGGGAACTGGGTAAACATATGGAGCAGAGGTCCATCAGTGGCTCTTAGCCACAAAGTATAGATAGGAACTCTCGGTCTGGGGCAAGTGATGCACTGTATTCTTGGTGTTTTTTTGGGGGGGGGCAACAGTGGGAGGGCTTCCTGCCCTCACTGCTGTACCTTCTGAGGGCACCTGGTGTTTTTGGCCACTGTGTGACAGAGTGTTGGACTGGATGGGCCTCTGGCCTGATCCAACATTGGCTTCTCTTATGGTCTTATGTTCTTAACCAGAGCTGACCCTGCTTAGTAGCCGGGATCTGATGAGATGGAGCTAGCCTGGGCCATTCAGGTCAGGCCTGTATTTATACTAAGGGTGGCAAAATTGAAAGGGTTTAACAAACACAAATTCAACTGAAATTGTTCTTTTGTATGTTTTCCAGTTGTTTTCCAGGGAACTCTCATTTCCCTCAGAACCTCATGAGCAGTTTCCCAGAAGATTCACAGGGGCTGGCAAACCTCCCTGCAAGAGGGCTTGTCTACTACTGCTGGTACCTTTTGCCGTAAGCTGCTAGAGGACTTTTATTTCAGATGGAGTCAGGATGAGGCATGGCTACTGGACCTTAAATTCTGAGAACCAAATGGTATAAGATGCCCATAAGAAGTTTGAAGAATACACTACTGAGTGCAAATGTCACAAATTGTCAGAGTCCCCAGTAATCAGCACTCAACAACATTCCTTTAAGCAGGATCAGTTTATTGGTCAGACTACTGCATTGCTCTAAACACTATTTGTGTTAAGACTACAGAGGGAAAGCGGGAATGGGATTTTATATAGGATTCAAACTGGGGTCGTTAGATGGCTACAAGCCAATGAATGCCAGGTTACCCTTGCACGGAAAAAACCCTCTTAGTTCCGAGCGGGAAACTCACAAGAGAAACCAGAGAGTATCTCGAAATCGAAAATTGCATACCAGTGTCAACCTCGTCACCCCCACCTTCTTTATGGCAGCCTAGCTGACACAAATACTAGTTTGAAAACATGACATTGTACATAAAAAACACATTGTTGGTCTTAAAGGTGCCACTGGACTCAAACTTTGTTTTACAAAAAAACTTGTCATGGAGCCATGCAATATTCAATATGGCCCGTGGACCCTTCCTCTATGTCTTGGACTGCAATGGACTTTGAAAACCAGTCTGAGTAGTTTGGCATGGATATAGAATACTAGATCAAACTAAATTTATTTCCTTCCTTTGCATCCCACCTTTCTTCCTCCATGGGTCTCAAGGCAAGGTTTCTGGGAGGCCTCTCACCTGTGCAGGGAGAAGAACAAGATTTCTGGAGCTTCAGCAAGGATGCTGGGTCATGGGCCTCCAGTAGGGATGCCAACATCTAGGTAGTGGCTGGACATCTCCTGGGATTAAAACTGATCTCCAGGCAACAGAGATCAGTTCATCTGGAGAAAATGGCCGTATTGGAAGGTGGACCCTCCCCTCTCCAAACCCTGCCCTCTTCAGAATCCACCCACCTGTCAGCTAATGCTGCCATCCCACGCCCGGGAGGTGGTTTCACCGGGGTTGGGCTTCATCTCAGTGAAATGTTTTATTTGTTTGTTCTCATGGCGTGCTTATCGCTCAGCCCACTTCTCCGACCTTGGGGAGCCTGCTGTGCCAGTTGTTTGTATCTTTTGCTGTCAGATCTGAGAAGCTAAGATCTGATCTGAGAAGCTAAGCATGGTTGGCCCTGGTTAGTACGTAGATGGGAGACCACCAAAGATGTCCAGGGTTGCTACAGAGAAGCAGGCAATGACAAACCATCTCTGAACCTCTCTTGCTCTGAAAGCCCCCTGAAGGGTTGGCTATGACTTGACAGCGCTTTGCACGACCACTAACATGGGCCAAAAAATAATGCTCATGAGAGCATAGGTTTAGTGTTCTCATTGCAGTACAAGTAAGCAGGAGTAGGAGACTGTTAGTCTTGGTAGAATTCATAGTGTGAACTGAAGAGGACACAGGATTCCAGCCAAGGCCTTTCCTGATTGTTGACTTAAACCTAGCCATGAAAAGATCTTGGAAACTTGTCACTGATAAAACCATAGGCATGGATACCTTCAGATACATTCTTGACTTCTGTGTCCATTCACAGCTGCCATGCCGTGTTCCTCCATTTCTTTGAATATATGTATTTTAATTTGAATAATTGGCCTCATTAATAAGCATTTGTGGTTTACATTTATCCACAAATGTCAGGGTTTTTTTTTCTTAAATCCTTATTTTATTTGTACTGCATGTTATTGGAGAGGGGAGCCAGCTCATTAGACTCATAGTATCATAGACCTGGAAGGGATCTCCAGGGTCATCTAGTCCAACCCCCTGCACAATGCAGGGAATTCACAAATAGCCCCCCCCCCAATCCAGTGACCCCTGCTCCAGGCCCAGAAGATGGTAAAAAAACCCCTCCAGGATCCCTGGGCCAAACTGGCCTGGAGAAAAATTGCTGCCTGACCCCAAAGTGGGGATCAGCATTTCCCTGGGTGTGTCATTCTTCATCATTGATCATTGCTTTGGACTGAAAAAGAAAGAGAAAAATAAGGCAAGGTGTTTCTCCTTCCCAATAAACGGTATGTTTATTTAGTTGAGAAGCCACTCATAAGTAACCTTCCCGTCAAGGTTTGTGAGTAAGCTTGATGAGGAAGTTTTTCTTTTGGTATTTGTAGATGTTTTCTGGATTCCAGACCACGTCCAGGAAAGCCATCAGCATCTTGGGATCCAAGAGCATGAAGATGAATTTGAGATGCTTCTGACCTGCTCTTGCCATTTTGTCCCAGGAATTCTTCTCTCGCTGGACAGACTCTTGCTCCTCCAACGCCAGTCTCACTTTCTCTAGCTGCTCCTGAATGGCCTTTAGCTGTTGCTTTTGTTCATACTTTTGATGATCCTCCACAATTTTCTGCAGTCTGAGCTGCACCATTTGAAGCAAAGCGTTTGTTTCTTCATCACAACCCCACTGGCAAGCTGTGGTGAAGTCCTCAGCAGCTTTCTTCCACTGCCCCAGTAGGATGTAGGCCTTCCCTCGCCATTTATAAGGCAGCAAAGATTTGGAGTTGATCTCAGAGGCTTTGTTACAGTCTCTGATGGCAGCGGTTGGTTTCTTCAGTTTCACAAAGACACTTGCTCTGTTGACATACATCACACTGGACTGGGGGTTCAGCTTGATGGCCTCTGTGAACAGCTCAAGGGCTCTTTGGAGACTGCCTTTTTCAAGGGCATCGAAAGCCTCTTCTCTCTTCTCATCCACCTGATCCATCATTTCGCTGGTGAGCCTCATGCTTTCATCACCCATCTCTTGGAGGACATCATAGTCTGGTTCAAGGATCTCACCATCTTCATCAATGTCAGAATCACTTTCGTCGCTGGTGGTGACCTCTGACTTGTTTTCCTCCTTGACTGCTTTTCTGCCAAAGGCAGAAGTGTAAGTGTTCCATATATTCTCCACGTGGGCCCGCAGTATGGTGAGCTGCTTGGCTCCCACGAGGCCCGGATCTTGTTGATATGCAAGGGCCAGTGCCTGGAGATACTTCACTCTCCTCCTGAGATCCATGGAGAGTAACCAGACTACAGTCAAGAGCAAGCTCTTCAGGAAGCTAAAACTATTAACACATCATGGAGGTGTAATTTAGACCAGTCATCTGATCTGGTTTCAGTAACTCACACCACCAGGCTGAAGACCGATCCTCCCTGCATCTTGCTGTCACAATCCATGTGCATTCTGATGATGTCATCAGGACTGACACAGCAAAACTTAAGACAGCATTAAAACATCTTTACACCATGGACCACAGCGCAGTGATCTGCTACATATTTTGATCAACTTGGTCAACATCTAGAATGCCAGTGTGGGGTAAGGTATAAGAACATAAGAAAAGCCAATGTTGGATCAGGCCAGAGGCCCATCCAGTCCAACACTCTGTCACACAGTGGCCAAAAACACCAGGTGCCCTCAGGAGGTCCAGCAGTGGGGGCAGAAGCCCTCCCACTGTGCTTCCCCCAAACACCAAGAATACAGAGCATCACTTGCCCCAGACTGAGAGTTCCTATCTATACTTTGTGGCTAATAGCCACTGATGGACCTCTGCTCCATATGTTTATCTAATTCCCTCCTGAAGCCGCCCATGCTTGTGGCCACCGCCACCTCCTGTGGCAGTGAATTCCACGTGTAAATCACTCTTTGGGTGAAGAAGTACTTCATATAGAAAAGTGGTCCCCAACCTTCTTGAGCCTGTGGACACCTTGGGAACTCTGACACAGGGGGGTGGGCACAACCACAGAATGGCCACTGTGGGAGGTGGAGTCACACACACACACACACAAAACCACACAGGAGTCTAAATGCAGGGGACAAGAGGAATCATTTTTTAAAAAATACACCAGGAAAGAGGAAACAGAGATTAAAAGAAACACTGTCGTGGGAGCTCATGCTCAAACAATTATTATTTTCTTTTTAAAAAAATATTATTATTACAAAGGAAAAATACTACAAGAACAACAGCAACAAAGGAGGGGGAGAACCTTATGTCATAAAATGACATCCCCTTTGCATTACAGGTTTCCAAATCAACTCTGTTTGCTATGGATCCTTCCCAATTCCTTAAATCAATAAATTTTATCAGTTGATAAATCTCCAGACATTTTTGTGCCAGTTCTTGAATTGACAGGGTTGTTTCTCGCTTCCACTGTCTCGCAAACACAGTTCTAGCTGCTGTGATAAGATGTAGCACCATTCAGCGCAGGGGCTGAGGAACGTTTGGTACATAATTGAGCAACAAGGGTTAATGCCAAACTAGGGCTCTGGCCACACGAGCGAGATAAAGCAGGAGGGAAGCGAGGCTATTTGTGCTGGAGCAATTTGACCCGCAGTTGCACGATCACACCTTTCTGTGAAGCTGTGGGCGCAACTTGCCACTGCATGATCAGATGCAGCCACGGGCAAGTTGGGGTTTTGTTTTGTTTTTTGTTACTGATTCGCTTAAATGAGGGACTGATGAATCGCATCTCCACCCTGAGGGTTTCCAAATGGCAGTATGCGATGATGCACATACTGAGAAGGGGGGAAAAACAACGGCATGATGTTGGGATAGCCTGCTCAGACTATCCCCGATGCCACAAGTTCATGCTGGAGCGATCACATGGGGAAAGTCCGTCTGTGGCCTGCAGCAACCAGATTGCTACTGCATTTTCCCTACTGTTTTTTTACTCCACTTCTCCGGTGGAGCAAAATGGCTTGCCAACAGGACGCTTCACAGATGTGCTCTTGTGATTGCGCCCTTAAAATCTGGCTGGGAGTTGTGCCTATCACGCGGCTAATTTGGCATGCGATCGGGGCCTAGCTTTCTTTATATCTGAACAAGCTTATGAAGGGGCTAATGCTCAATGGAAGGGCCTCTGCTTTGCATGCAGAATTCAGATTCAATCCCGGGCATCTCCAGTTAAAAGAACCAGGCAGTAGGTGATGTGAAAGACCTCCGTCTGAGACCCTGGAGAGCCACTGCCAGTCAGAGCAGATAATACTGACCTTGGTGGACCAATGGTCTAGTTCAGTGTAATGCAGGCAGCTTCATGTGCGTTCATGGGTCATAGTTTGCCAAATCAGTTTGCTCACAAAAAGTCCACCACATATGTTGAAAGTCTGCTCTCAGGGATTGATAATACTAGCATGTATCCAGTAAATTAACATAAATTTTTGAAATGCCATAAAGTCCACCCTCCAAAGAAGCCATTTTCTCCAGTAAAACGAATCTCTGTTGTCTGGAGATGAGCTGTAATTCCAGGGGATCCCCAGGTCCCACCTGGAGGCTGGCATCCCTACAGAGTGCCACAGGAGGTGGAGTCACATACACACATACCCATAGAAAGGCCAAGTGCAGGGGAGAAGAGGGAAAAATTTAAAAATACAGTGGGAAAGAGAAGTGAGAGAGGGGATAAAACCAGCACTGTGATGGCTCCTGCCCCTGAAGCAATGGCGCTTCAATCTGCACAGCCAATCAGATCTCCAAGGGCCAATCAGAAGCTGTGCCAGGCAAGAGCCCCACCTGGCCCCACCCTCCCCAAATGCCCCCTTTCACAGGCATAACCCCCAAACCTCTAGGAGTCTCCCACATGGGAGTTGGCAACTCTACAGTTGGGTAATGAATGAATTTCCTTTGGATTTCTCAGATGTTTTTTTTTTTCCTCAGGAGGAACCAGCAAAGTTGCTTGAACTTTCATTTGATACGAAATGCATTGACCCCCCCCTCCCGCCCCGAGCTGTACAAACACCTCTGAGATTAATGGCTACCCTTACAGAATGTGTCTGCCTTCCCTTCTCAGATATTTATCTTTCCGAGAAGGCCCTAGATTTGCTTCTAATTTTTCTGTAAGCAATTTTGAATGGTAAGTTTAGGAATAGCTTCCCACCACACAAAGGAGAATGAAAGATAATCTGTTTCCATGTGGGAGAAAATGTTTCCACAGACTGTGACTATGTCAGCAGGAAGAGCTGCTTGCAAAAGAGCTGCCAACTTTGCCTGGGGAAATGTCAAGAGATTTTGAAGGTGGAGTCTGGGGAGGGGAGGGGGCCCAGTGAAGTGTAATGCCCAGGGGTCCTTTCGTAGAAAAAGAGCTGCAGGAGCTCATTAGCATAACTCATTAGCATATGCCACACCCCTGACATCACCGGAAGTGTGTCAGAAGGCCACACCCCCTGACATCACCGGAAGTGTCAGAAGGCCACACCCACCACTCAGGCTACACTGAAGCACTGCTTCACTCACATCCGTCTCCTGCCAGCCACTCCACATATGGCTGAAGGGGGGGGGGGGAGAGAATATCATGGAAGTAACCTCATCTAGTCCAACCCCTTTCACAGGAAATTCACAAATACCTCCTTCCCCCACACACACCCAATGACCCCTGTTCCATGCCCAGAAGATGACAAAAAACCTCCAGGATCTCCAGCCAAGCTGGTCTGGGAAAAAATTGCTTCCTGACTCCAAAGTGGAGATCAGCATTTCCCTAGGTGTGTAAGAAAGGGCCACGAGAACCAAGCACTGAGGCAACCCTTCTTGCCCTCCCTCTCGTGATCTGCCTAAGTTCACAGGATCAGCATTGCTGTCAAACGGCTATCCAGCCTGTTTGAAAACCTCCAAAGGAGGAGAGATATAAACAGGGAGATAGGGAGAGAGAGAGCGAGAGAGGAGCCTTTTCCTCCCAGATTCACAGGGTCATTTTTGTAACTCTGTTTTTTGGCAAAGAGGTGGGGGCAGCAGCAAGGGTAGGCGAGTGGAGTGGGGAGGAGAGTGGGCAGCCGGCTTTGGAACCGGGAGAACAAAAACAAAAAGAGTGTTCCCCCTGCCCCCGCCTGGCCAGAAACGGCAGCGGGGGGGGGAGAACAAAAAAGCCCCCGCTGCCCCCCCCCCGCCTGCCCAGAAACCGGCGGCCGGGAAGAGGGGAAAAAAGAGGCTCCCGCCCAGGGGCGTAGAGTTTTGAAATGCCTGGGGGGGGGGGCTGTCATGTGTGCGCGTGCAAGCTGGGGTTATGTCCAGGGAGACTGTCTCAGGGAGGGCTGGGAAATGTGCCAAAGGCCGTCGAACAGACCCTCTCCAATGAGCGAATAGCACACATCACACTACACCCCCCCCCCCCCCCCCGTAGCATACAACTTTATGACATTTATTGAGAAACACAGAAGGGAAACACAGAAGGGAAACACAGAAGGGACTGTCTTTCGACTCTGAGAGCTGTCATCCCAGTCCCAGAGCGGCCTATCTGGGCCCAAAGACCTTGATGGAAAAACCATTCCACATTTTCTTTGCAACTTTTTTTGTGCAGCAATGTATTTCAGTGGAGCCCATGCAAGTCAACTGGCATTCCTGGCTCCCACTATCTCCCATGGGCCTTCAAGCCTCTCCCATTGGTTCCAATGGGCAATCTTGTCATTCCTTTTATACATCCCAGTTAATTGTCCCTTTGAAACTGTACCACACCATTTTAAGTAACAGCAAAATGAAGAGCATGAACATGTACAGAGTGCACATTTCTTGCCAATGTTCTCTCTGGGCTGCACACAGGGCAAAAGGAAATTTTCAAAGGACTCTGATCTGAATCTCCCTCTCTCAATCTTGTTCATGCAGATTGGCTTATCATTTAAAAACAGGCACCCTGGGAGGTAGGTGGGGCTGAGAGAGCTCTTTCGAGGACTGCTCTTGAGAGAACAGCTCTGAAAGAACTTGTGACTGACCCAAGGTCACACCAGCTGCTGCATGTGGAGGAGTGGGGAATCAAACCCGGTTCTCCCAGATTTGAGTCCATAATCCTAACCACTACACCAGACTGTAACTCAAAACCTTTAAAAGCAAGTATAAGAAACATAGGACACCCTCTCCACCACATCAGAGCCTTTAAGCAGATCATTTCCAAAACAGTCCTTCAGAGCCTAATTACATGAACTAAGCAGCAACACTGGCAATGCTGTGCGGCGACCCTGTTATTTCTTCGTGGTCTCCCACGCAAATAATAACCAGAGGTGGCCCTGCTTAGCTACTGAGATCTGATGAGATTGGGCTAGCCTGGGCCATCCAGGCCAGGGAAGGTAGCTATTAGTCCACACCAGTCCTGCAGTCCCAGTAATCAAGTTTGGGGAGTTCAAAGGGACGAGGAGGAGGTAGGACTGGATTTATACCCCACCTGTCACTACCTGAAGGAGTCTCAGGGTGGCTTACAGTCTCCTTTCCCTTTACCACAACAGGCACCTGTGAAGCAGGTGGGGCTGAGAGAGCTCTTTTGAGAACTGCTCAGAGAGAACAGCTCTGAAATAACTTGTAACTGACCCACGGTCACACTAGCAGTTGGGTTAGAACAGATAAAAGGAAGTACTTCTTCACCCAAAGAGTAATTAACACATGGAATTCACTGCCACAGGAGGTGGTGGCGGCTTCAAGCATGGATGGTTTCAAGAGAGAATTGGATAAACATATGGAGCAGAGGTCCATCAGTGGCTATTAGCCACAAGGTGGTTCTAAAACCAGAAACAGGTAAGCAGCTGAAATATCTGAGAGTGACTAATGACTGTCAGATCTATTTTAAAAAGGAGAGGTGACCAGTACTGAAATATTCAGAAGTCTCTGAACCCATTCTTATGGGAGGAGTTGCACAAAGGAAAACAGCGCCTGGCAGCGGGTGCGAGTGGAGAGGAGAAGTGCTGCCCTTCCATGAAGTCGCCGGAAAGGGCTTGGAAAGTTGAGCTGTGAAGCAAAAGGCATCCAGGGCGGGGGAGAAGGAAGCCGACGGCGGAGACAGCCGGAGACAGGGCGGACTAGGAAGGGGGGAGGGAGTTTTTGCGGCAGTTAGGGGAAGCAGGAAAGAAAGGGGGGGGGGAAGCACGGAGGAGAAATGCAAAGAGTGAAAGAGAAGAGAAACTTTCTCCGACTTGATGCTTCTCGGAGTCGCCTTGGGAAAGCCCAGGCGGGGAATCAATTCAGCATCTTTGTATAAATGCGGGGCGGGGGCAGGGGCAGGGCAGGAGCTCAGCCAAGCTGTTTTGACAACCGGGCTCTGCAGCTCTTGGGAGGAAATCGCTGTTTGGATCACCCAGCCAGGGAAAGCAGCCAGCGCAGCTTGTTATGCACACACACTCCACCTTCCTCCCCCGACAGCGCCAGCTGCGGCAGACCCTAAAGAGCTGCCGTGCTGCGTTGTGGAGGGGAAAGAGGGCACCCAGAGCCTTCCCTTCTCTCACACCCGCACCTGGGGCCGTTTCCCGCCAGCTCTCTGCAGCAGGGACAGCCAGACGGCTCATAGCAAGCGTGGGTTGGGCAGAGACAGCTGGAATGGGCCAGAATGGGCTGAGACTGCTGCGCCCGGGCTGCCTTGGTCCCCTGCTCAATGGGAGGAGCTGCGCAGCGCGGCGATCCACGTGGTGGCATCACAAGAGGGAAGGAGGGAGGAGTGGCCAGGCCGGGGGAGGGGGGGAAAGAGACACTGGCAGAAGCGGCTGGCGGGCCTCGGAAGGGCCCGGGGAGGCACGGTGGCAGGCATTAGGTTTTCCCAGGGGGGGGGGGCTCAGTCTCAAGTCTACGCCTATGCAGCCAGGAAAAGGAAAGTAAAAGCCCTCCCCACCCCCGCCGCCCCGGCCACCCCAGAAACGGGCGGCCGGGAAGGGTAAAAAACACCAAAAGCCAGCCCTTTCTTACCTCCTCTTCGCCACACTGACTTTGGGCCGCTGGGTGAAGGGGGCGGGGCTTATGTACCCACACCCTGGCCTCTTCACTGGCGGAGCGTCGCTCCGCCGCGCTCCCCCTCCTACGGAGCCCTGGTAATGCCATAGAGACCACCCTCCGTTTTCTCCAGGTGAACTGATCTCTCTAAACTGGAGATAAATTGTAATTCTGGGAGATCTCCAGGCCAAACGTGGAAGTTGGCAACTTTAGTTGCATTGCAAGTTCACCCTCTGAGTAGTCTGCATTATACTGAACATTACTTGATATCAGGAGGAAAAAAGTGGAACATCATCCAAGTAAAGTTGCCACCCAAACTGAGCCTCTCTGGAAATTTGGAAGAAAACTGGAAAAGTGCTCAAGATAAAGGTAGCTTTAGCTCATACAGTTGCTGGCCCTGGAGTTCTTGATGTGTTCAGCAGCCTCCAATTAAGAGAGGAGGAGTGAGCTAATTACATACTGCAAAAGTTTGAAGTGTAATGTAGCTTTAGTTAAAAATGAGATATTTGCAAGGTGTATTTTCAGTCAAGGAGTTCAAAAAAGAACGTGGAACTATTGAATAATTTGTGACTGATTGTTTCAAAAGCTTCAAATCAGTCTTGCAATTGGGGGGAGCATTAAGAGACCCTTCGATAAGGGCAGGGTGGTGCACATGGGCTGTGTTCCCCTGTGAAGAATCGTCATATAACAGTTCACACTAGGGTTGCCAGCCTCCAGGTGGGGCCTGGGGATCTCCTGCTTTTACAACTGATCTCCAGCTGACAGAGATGAGCTCCCCTGGAGAAAAGGGCTGCTTTGAAGGGTGGAATCTATGGCATTGTTCCATGCTGAGGCCCCTCCCCTCCCCAAACCCTGGCCTCTCCCAGCCCCACTCCCAAAGTCTCCAGGTATTTTCCAACCCAGACTTGGCAACCCTAGTTCACACAGCAAACCTCCTGAAGCAAAAAGACTGTGTTGTCAAAGGAATAATTCTAATGGTGTCATTTAGGCAACAGAGCATTTACAAATGGAAATCTGGCTTTCTTCAATAATCAAACAACCAAACAAACAAAAACCCTCTGCCAGACATCAATAGGCTAACGTGATGGCACTCAGTCAGGCACATTTATTTTGAAAATGCTCTCTCTATCCTTCCATTTGAACTTGAACACAGGTAACCTATGCACATAGCTCTGAGAAGGAGACAGGCCACTGGGGGGGGGGGGGGATATACAGGACGCACACAGGATGTAGAGTTGCCAACCTCCAGGTAGTCCTTCAAAAATATATCCGTGGCTGTGATCATATGTGCAATTAGCCCCATCATAGGTGCGAATGCCGGACGGATTTAAAGTGTGTCATTAGACGCGAACATCTGGGAAGTGTCCCACAGCCGGCAGCAAGCTGTGTTGCTCTGCCGCAGAAGCGGAGTAAACAGGCACCGGGAAGAGTCTGGTAGCAAATGGGTCGCTACGGGCCACGGATGGACTTTCCCCTGCCTGATCGCTCCAGCGTGCTCTCATGGCATCGGGATAGTCTGATCAGGCCATCCCAAGGCCATGCCATTGTTTCCCCCGGCCCTTCACAGTATGCACATCAGCACACACTCCATAGGGAGCCCTCAGGGCCGAGGTGGGAATCATCGATCCCTCATTTAAGCGCATTGGAAACAAATGGCAAACCCCCCCCCAAAAAAAAACCTGGCTCACCTGCGATTGCATCTGATCACGCAGTGGCAGGCTGTGCCCACAGCTGCAAAAGACTGTGTGATCACACAACTGTGGGTCAAATTCCACTGGAGGGAATTGCCTCTCCCCTGCCGCTTTATCTCGCACATGTGTCTGCAACCAGCGTGAATATCTATATACTAATAGCGAAGGCACCCCCTGCATGCGGATATCTAAATCTGCATGGGGGGACCTGGGGGGCAGGGAGATTGTTTTGCGCACTTGGGGGGCTCCCCAGATGTGCAGAAAAACCTTAAAACTTCTAAAAACTTTCAGGGGGGTATTTGGAACTCTCGGGCGGCCCAGTGGCTGAGAGCCACTTGGGCTGAGCGGGGGGGGGGGAGGAATAGCCGGCCCCAGCGGCCCTCAGCTGCTTGAGCCTTGGAGTGAGTGGGGGAGAATCACCGGGAGGGGAATTGCCATGCTCAGAAGCCTGTCCGGCCCGAGCCCCAGACCTCTCCAGCCTGCCCAGCCCTCCCTGGGGGCGGGGGTGGCAGGCCTCCCACACACCCTTCTGGGGAGCCAGCCAAGCCACTGTCCCGGAACTCCTGACAGCCGTGCAGGAGGCGAGCTGCATCACCCATGCTTGGAAGATGACAGCCGGGGGGCAGGAGGCAGGAACCCCTCAGCCATTCCACCTTGCCCTTTGCCTGGGGGGAGAAGCAGTGGGCTGGAGCACCTCTTGCGGAAGCCGGGGGGGGGGGAGGGAAACCGGCAGCCCGAGCTCGGGCCCGCCGGAGAAGCCAATGGGGGGGGGGAGGGAAACTGGCGGCCTGAGCTCGGGCCTACCAGAGAAGCTGTGGGAAGGAGCCTGGGGGGGAGGAAGGCTTACCTGAGTCTGCTTCCTCCTCTTCCTCCTCCCCATGGAGCTCCTCCGGAGGCCAGGTCTACCCAGCTCTTTCCACTCTATTGGTAGACCTGGCCTCTGGAGAACAGGTCTACCCGCCCCATTCCACTATATTGGAGCCAGGTGGGATCGCCGGGTGGGGGGAGGGCTTAACTGGGGCTGCAGCCTTTAGGAATCCTCCCCCCCACGAGTATCGTGGGTCCCCACCTCTTGTATGTTTATGATAGAACAATTTTACACTTTATTTTTTTCTTTTTATATTTTTCAATACTGTTATCTAAATATTGGTATCAAATATAATCAAAAATAGATCAGTATTGAAAAATATAAAAAGAATTAAGAATAAAGCATAAAATTGTTCTATCATAAACATACATTTACTGTGCACAGTAATATATATTTTTGTATGTCTTCCTAACACTGAGACCCTCAGTTTTTGTACTGACCTCCAGGTGCTGGCTGGAGATCTCTCAGAATTACCACTGATCTCTAGACAACAGAGATCAGCTCCCCTGGGGAAAATGGCTGCTCTGGAACATGGGCTTTATGGCACTGTACCTCACTGAGGTCCCTCCCCTCCCCTCCCCAAACCCTGCCCTCCCCAGCCTCTACCCCCGGATCTTCAGGGGTTTCCCCATATGGTACTAACTGGGAGCGCGTAATGGCATTATATGACATAAAATAAAGAAAAGTTTCCGTATCAGCAAGACAATTAAATAAAGCAAAGACAATGTCAGCATCAAAAATAGAACAAAACTGGCCATATTGCCTCACCCCGAATATGGATTGCTCCTTAAGCAAGAGGATACCTTTATTTGTTTTATTTACACCCTGCCTTTATCCCTCATGGGGACCCAAAGCGGCTGACATTCTTCTTCTTCTCTTCTATTTCTCTCCCGACAACAGTACTGCTAGATAGGTTAGGTTGAAAGGATATGGCTGGCCCAGGATCACCCAGCAAGCTTTCTAGAGCAGAGCAGGGATTTGAACCTGGGTCTATCCAGATCCTAGTCCAACATTTTAACCCCTACGCCATGTTGGCTCTCATGAACCAGACAGCCAGATGTAATAGGACATCCTGGGCTTTCTTTTTTTAATAGAGAGGCTTCATAAAGGTTGTACCCTTGTGCTTCTGTATGCCAAATTAATGTCGCACCATGCATCTGAGGGAATCACTCTAGCACATGAACGGAGGAGACCTGATCCCATAAAACGGGAAACAAGAAGAACTGAAGTGGCTTTGAGGAGTAGACTCTATTTGGCAACTTCCTCCGTTCGAGTTCTTCTCAGTATGATTGTTATGACTTAATGGAGGCCCTTCCGCATTTTATGTGAGCAGAGGTGATATTTCTGAAGGGCTCCAGTAAAACGGTTCGATGATTGGTTCATTTCCCAGTGCCGTGCAACAGTGAGTGAGACGGACTCTTTAGAAAGACTCCTGGACAAAGTCCCAACGTCACTGAAGTGAATGGGACTCTTGCCAGTGATTTTATGGATGCTAGGATCAAAATAACCTTTCAGAGAGTTATGATGTTATTTAATTACTCCAACAGGCTGGAGTAATGCTTTCATAGGTAACTCCATTAAGGGGCATCTTCCCTTCATGAGCACACTTTCTTTACCTTACCTTTACAGTTGCAACTCACTAGCTTTAAAGCTTCAGATGAGACTGAAAGACGGATGCCATGGGGCTATGTTTCACTGTGCCTATGTTCAGGAAATTTATTACGGCAAATGTCAGGAACTATTTAGGTGTTTACACTAGGGTTGCCAACCTCCAGATAATGGCTGGAGATCTTCCACTGTTACAGCTGAGAGGAAATGGCTGGAGAAAATGTTACAGCTGAGGGAAAATGGCTGCTTTGGAAGGTAGACTCTATGGTATTATTATACCTAGGGTTGCCAGCTCCAGGGTGGGAAATACTTGGAGATTTTGGCACTGTAACCCACTGAGGTCCCTCCCCCCAACCCCTGCTCTTAACCTCTCCAGGAATTTCCCAATCCAGAATTGACAACCCTAACTGGATTGCTAGACGTTTCTAACCCTGTTTGTAATTCAGCAGTAGTTACAGTAAATTCTGTCATGGAAATCTTATTTATTTATTTATTTGTTTGTTTGTTTGTTTCGACTTATTTCCCACCTAGCCAGCAAGCCAGCTCTAGGCGGCTAACAAAATCTTGTTTTTAATCCATGTAAATAACGGCTTTAAAGAATGCCCTCTTACACGTTACACATTTTCCATTTACTAGCACGTAAAAGCCATAAATATTTTACATTTTGCCCTGGCCATTGTTCCTGCGGCAAGACTGGAGAGGAAGAGGGTGTGCTGGGAGTTCTCCTGATACATTTTGCTCCTCATCTCCTTCCCTCCCTGAGGGGCTCTTTCGTCCAAAGCAATTTTCATACAGTTTAGCCCCATTGACTTTAACATGCTAGTGGATGCACTATTTGTTGGAAATGCTTTTCAGGATCAGCGTCTGCTGATGTTCAAACTTAAGAATGTCTGGCTGGTTGGTCAGAGCCAGCCTGATGCAGTGGTAAAGAGCAGTGGACTCTAATCTGGAGATCCGGGTTTGATTCTCCACTCTTCCTCCACATGAAGCCTGCTGGGTGACCTTGGGCCAGTCTCATTTCTCTCAGAGCTCTCTCAGCCCCACCTGCCTCACAAGGTGCCTGTTGTGGGGAGAGGAAGGGAAAGGTGATTGTAAGTTGCTTTAAAACTCCTTAAGGTAGAGAAAAGCCAGATATAGAAACTAGCTCCTCTTCTTTCCCCATTGCTGTTCAATCATGTTATTCTTCACAACAATGAAAAGAGTGAGGAAAGTTCATAGGACTCAAGACTCCCTCATACCATCCCACCATCACGGTACACTGCACACTCCAAGGTTGCTGGACAGCCAGCTCTTGCACCTAAATATGGGAAGGGAAGGCTGCAAAGATACATGACACACAGTCCACCAGGCAGATTCAGGTGGGTCAGCGTCCTTGAAGATGTATGCCTCATTTCATAAGAAGATCAGTTTATGAGCATTATAAAATTACGGCTTTATTGCCTAGACACCTACAAAAAGAGAAATGTAGCCAACAGGGTAAGAGTTACTGACTGTAATTTGCTAGTCACATCCAAACAAAACCGATTAACAGAACAAGAGGGAAATCTGGGCAATAAAACCATAATTTTATAATCCTCATAAATGTAATGAAGTCTATCTTAATGTTAATAGTAGTCTCTGTTTTCCTGACAGCAAGCTCTTTTCCTTTTACTTCAAGAAATATACCATGCAATAAATAACTTGATGCTTAAGACACACACCAGTTAGTCTTATGGTCTCCTCTCAACAGTGACATTCATACAATGGCAACATTGTGTTTGAACAATTGAGACGTATTTGATTTTTTTTCGGGGGGAAGATGACTCTGCAGGTACAATTACATCCTGGCCGCTGTTTGCCGTACCATCTCCAACAACTGTTACAAGGCACATTGTTAAAACTACAGCCAATATTTCTAGGATAAGACTGACTATTTAGATGTCTCTTTATCACCCATGAGTGTCACTTGATACAGTAATGGCTGCTGGGCTGTCTGGATTTGGGTGGATTTGGGCATGCATGTTTTTTGTGCTGTCTAATGGGAATTGTGGTTTCAGCAGTGTCTGCAAAATCTTGTTTTTCGCATGTTTAGACCAACTGAAAGATATGTCTTGGGAACTGTTTTGATGACAGAAGGAAAGGCAGCCAATGGCCCCGATCACACACAGAATTAGCCGCATGATAGGCACAAATGCCATGCAGATTTTAAGGGCGCCATCACACCAGGACATCTGGCAAGCATCCCGCACCCATCGGCAACCTGTTTTTCTCCGCCGAAGAAGCAGAGTTAAAAGATACTAGGGGAAGTCCAGTATCAAACAGGTTTGCTATGGGCCACAACTGGCCTGTCCGCATGTGATTGCTCCAGTGCGCACTCATGGCATCAGGGATCATCTGATCAGGCTATCCTGCTGCCATGCCATTTCCCTCCCCTTCTCAGTATGCGCATCATCACATACTGCCATAGGAAGCCCTCAGGGTGGAGATGCGATTCATCAATCCCCTGTTTAAGTGCATCGGAAAAAAAAGGCAACCCCCCCAACTCACCCGTGATTGCGTCTGATCACGCGGTGGCAGACTATGCCCACAGCTTCACAGAACTGTGTGATTGTGCAACTGTGGGGCAAATTACTTCGGAGCAAATAGCCTCACTCCCCCCCACCCTGGGAGTATCTCACTCATGTGACCAGGACCAAAGTGTCCTGATCAGGATGCATTCTTCGTGCACATTTTCACACTGCCTCATAAGAGCTATTGTTATTTTCCTGTGGAGACCCCAGCAATTCTGAGGCAATGACACAATCTTTCCTGCCTTTCCTACCCACAATCGCTTGCATCACTCTCCTCTTCTCCATTTTATCCTCACAACAACCCTGTGTGGTAGGTTAGGCTGAGAGTGCGTGACTGGCCCAAGGTCACCCAGCCGGTTTTTATGGCACGATGGGGGGGATTTGAACCTGGGTCTCCCAGATCCTAGTCTGACACTCTAACCACTCTACCATGCTGGCTTTTAATGAAGGCAGTAATGAAGAACAGCCACCATAAGCCACCTTTACTGGCATGTGCTCTACTGGAGATGACTCCTGCCATTGCTTTTTGAATAATGGTGCCTGCAAGTAGTAGGGGCCTACTGGAAGCCAAAGTCTGCTGGTCCTGTGCTTTTCAAGTGCCTTCAATTCAGTCCTGGGGATCTCCACTGAAAATGATCTCTGGGATCAACGCTGCTTGAGATTCTGGAGAATCACTTCCAGGTGGAGTAGACTGGGGGTCCACAACGGGGTGCTGATGGCACCATGGCACCTGCCAACAGCCTCCTGATGCCTACCAAGTGTGGACATAAAGTAGGTGGGACCAGCTCAGGCATTTGTCCAAGAGGGCTTCTGGAGATCCGATTGGCCACTGGAGATCCGATTGGCTAGGCAGATTAATAATAATAATGTTGTTTCAGTAGCAGCTGCCACTGCAGTGCTGGTTGTATTGTTAAAATTATCCCCCTTTTCTCTTCATCTGGGCTTCCTTTGTGTGGTCAGGTCCAGCTCCTGCAACTGGCTCTGCCCCCAGTAGCAGCCATTCCGTGGTTGTGCCCACCATTTTGTGTCAGAGTTTTAAAGCTGCCCGCAGGGTCAAAAAAGTTAGGGACCCCTGGAGCATCTACAATTTAATGCATTCAAGTATGGAAATAAATTTGCTCAGTAGTTCAGAAACCATTACATCTTATTGAGGATATGACGGAACTGATGCCAGTTTCAGATGAATTAATTCTCTATGTGGATAAGCAGTTGTGGTTAACATGTAAAACATAATGCCCTTTTTAAAAACAACAAACAGGCAGTTAATGAACTATGCAGAGAAATGAAAGAAGGAAAAATAGACATTGATTCTATTGGGGATACATTAATATAGCATTGTTGCAGAGTCACAGATGTGTGGAATCATGTAAATAGATTCCAAACAAATTCCTTGTAAAAAGTTAAAACTGACATTTATTGAGGTGGATTCAGGTGGATAGCTGAGTTTGAGTCCTGTGGCACCTTTAGGACCAACGAAGTTTCATTCTGGGTAGAACTCTGTTCTTTTTATTGAGGTAGATTCAGTTCACTCCCATCTTGTAGTCGAAAGGAGAGAGAGAAACCCAGTCTAAAGAACACTATTCCCTGTTACAAGTGGCCAGCTAATCTGGCCTCAGGCAGGTAAGATGGAATGACTTCTGAAGAAGAGACCTGTAGATACCTCCTGTTCCTGCACTAGATTGTCAGGTTCCCTGTCATGTTTTGCTTTTCTATGTCTATCCCGGTTGCAGGTCCTGGCGGGAGATTGGCATCAGCTTCCGCTCTGACGGTTCCTTCCCCCCCCCTCCTCACCCCTCCTTCACTGGAATGAGCTCAGATTTTTTGCTAGACTCATGTTATCTCTGTTGCTGCACTTGTAACCTTGGGCAACTGGGCCTCCGCTTTTCCAGGTATCTTTTGCGTGGGATTGCATGTAGGGAAATCACAGGGCCGGGGATGGGAACGTAGCTCTGCTTACGCGCCTTTTTTCCTGAGAAAGTAATGGTAATACATTTTGGCGCTTGTTTATTCTTTTTCTATTGGTACCTGCGTTTTTACTCTAGTTTGAATTTACTATATCAATTCCTCCTCTTCTGTATCTGGTATCACTAACAACGCAAGTGTTTCCTGAAAGACCATTAAGAATAAAGACTTTGATTTGAAATACAAGGCCTGGCTTATTGGATCTCATCAGAAGTCTCACAGATTGTTAGTGATCCTTTCAATTGGGAAGGAGTGAAACCTAGACTTGGCCATGTCGGATGATGGGTCCCTCGTTCCCACCTCGACCCCCGAAACACCGGTCTCCACCGCACCTGTGGAGCCGGTGACCACAAGCTATGATCCCTTTGCTCCCCTCAGTCAGGGGGGGGGGGAGCCACAGGTGGCGCAGAACCCCGACCAAGGTATTCCTGGTCGACCTTTGGTGGGGGTACTTTGGAGTCCTGGGTCCATGACCGTAGAGGATTGCACGTGCAGTTCTCGGATGAGGAGAGGGACTCCTGGAGCTTGAGTTTGGTCCCAGACGAACATGAGACCCCTCGGCCATCGGAGAGAGGTACAGATGACCTCTGGAACCAGATGGACCGGAGATTTGATGAGATGCACGACCGGTTGGCAGTGGAGCTACGAGAGGCGCTACTCGAGATGCAACAAGCCATGCTGGGAGCAGAGAGCCTTTGTCAACACCCCCCACTCCCAATTTCCTATGGTATTGGGGAGTCCGTGGTTGGGAGCTCATGACCCCTATGTCAAGTGGAGTGAAGGGAAGATTACATGGGTCGATCCCAAATGCACACAGCACAAATGGAATCCCGGCTGGGGTTTGGGACCTCCCTCCACCCCATTCGCTTGCTTGGTCTCAGAGGACTTAAACAAAATCCCTCTGGAGTACCGAAACCTGGCTGAGGTGTTCAGTGAAACAGAGGCTGATGAACTTCCCCCCCCCCCCCTAGACTTACTGATTGGGGAGAAGTTGCCAAAGAGAAAATTATATTCTATGAGTCCCACGGAGAGAGATGAATTGCGGAAGTTTTTGGATAAAAACCTAGAGCAGGGTTTCATTCGGCCCGCGAAATCTCCTTTTGCTGCCCCTGTTCTGTTCCAGAAAAAGAAGGACGGTGGCTTATGGCTTTGCGCGGACTATAGGGGATCAAATGCCGTTTCCGCCTCCAATGCTTACCCTTTACCCCTGATCAAAGACTTGTTAGCAGAGGCGGCTAAGGGGAAGATCTTTTCTAAACTGGATTTACGAGAAGCCTATTTTCGAGTGCGCATCAAAGAGGGGGATGAATATAAGACTGCCTTTAATACCCCCCTGGGGCAATTCAAATACCGGGTTATGCCCTTTGGTTTGACTGGAGGTCTGGGAGTTTTTATGAGCCTAATTAATGAGGTGTTGCACAAGCATTTATTTAAGGGGGTGCTCTGTTATCGTGATGATATCAGTTTCACTCCTTCCCGATTGGAGGGATCACTAACAAGAGAACCCAAAGGGCACAGGAAGAAAAGGTGGCATCACAGAGAAGCTCCTGGGTTAGACAAAGAAAGGCATCCCATTCTAAGAAGCTACCACATGCACATATCTAGAGCAGTGGAGGACCCCGTCCCACATCCAGGCATGCTGAGTTGCCTCATGACAACAGATTCTTCTCATTTACTCAGAGGTGAACAAATATCAAGAGAACGCCAGCCTTTTCTTGACATGCAAATGCAGAGGGGGCAAAGCTTTCTGTGTGCACAAATCATCTTGAGAGACCAAATTTGAGTCCAGTGGTGCCTTTAAGACCAACACAGTTTAATTCCTTGAAGTGTGCATGCACACGAAATCTTATACCCAGATTTAAACTTTGTTGGTCTTAAAGCTGCCACTGGACTCAAACTTTGTTCTTCTGCTTCAGACCAATAAGGCTACCCACCTGCATCTTGGGAGAAGGCAGTCCCTAAGTCCAGATGTGTGTGTGTCACCCTATATTCAGCCCCCGGGGGCTGAATATTCTCCCAATTTGGCGGGTTTCTTCCCAATGCTGGCCAGCTGGCAGATGAAGAAAGCCCCACCCGCAAATGCATGTTTCCCAGATCCAACTTCTGGGTAAACTGGAAGTGCATCTCCAGTGTGGTGACATCACTTCCTGGTGATGTCATCATGTTAGGGATGCTGGGGGCGACACTCTGCTTTATGGGCAAAACCCTATCATTTTGAGGTCAAATTTATCTTAAGAGTTTTGCCCAAAAAGCAGTGTTGCCTTCGATGTCTCCAAAATGATGACATCACTTCCAGGTGACATCATAATGTCGGGGGTGGCAGTTCTGGTTTGTATGTCAGGGCTCCATGCAACTTCCAGTCTCCTGGAAGTGCCCTGGGAGTCCCCCTGCCAGCCAGGTGAGTTCACCTGGCAATTCTACCTTCAAGTCACTTCTGACCTAACGTGACCCTATGAATTAATGACCTCCAAAACATCCTGTGATTGACAACCTTGCTCACGGTCCATCTTGTATCTATGTTGCATAATTGTATGATTGTAAGCCAATATGCTCCTCTTTGTGTTTGACCTCTGAAGAAGGCCTATACAGGCTGAAATGCATCAGGTCAAGTCCATTAGCCCTTGTGTGCTAGATTCTGGTATTTTTACATGTGGAGTGATTGGGCCCTTATATGTTTTTTAATTCTTTGTTAATAAATACATGTATCTTTTTATACTATACACATTAAATTTTTATTGTTGGCCCTCCATTCTGTTTGACTTACCTTTTTAGGTTCTTAATCCCTTCATGATGTACTCCACATTATATCAGAACATTTCATCTTTCTGAACAGCAGATTTTTTTTTTTAAAATGTAACATACCACCTGGACATGAAGGAATTTGAATAATGGCTCATTCTTTCAAAGATCATAAAATATCTCTGGATGACAACTGTTCTTTAAGATTTATGAGCAGTTCAGTTAGATACTAAAAACCCCTATTATTTTTAGACCTTCATTCTTCTGTTAGGATCCATTAGAGACTGTGTTCACAGTCTAACTACATAGTTTAGCATCTGCAGCCATGGGATAATAGCCCCTAAGTGTCTTTTTTTTGGGGGGGGGGAGTTGTTTGGCATCACATGGTGTTGCATGATATCACAGCCTCAGTGTGGGTCGCATAACCAGAAGTGGTGCCACATACAATGCTCTAGGACACCCCCCCCCCCAATCTCTGTATAAAACCACAGACAGGGATTGCTAGAGCATTGTGTCAGCAACATGTGATGCCTCTTCCAGTTACATTACCGGAAGGGATGTTGCAGCTTTGCCGGAACCACTTCTCCCAGCGCTGCAATGCCCCATGTGGTACTGAACAGGTCAGATCAAATGCTATGCAAAATATATTGGTTGGTTGGTTTGCTCCTGTATTAAGTGAAGCACACACTGATGACCTCCCAAATGTCTGATTGTTAACAGCCTTGTTCAGGTCTTGCAAAGGGAGGGCCCTCGTGGCTTCCTTGACTGAGTCCATCCCTCTCACGTTGGGTCTTCCTCTTTTCCTGCTGCCTTCGACTTTCCCTAGAATGATGGTCTTTCCCAGTGACTCTTGTCTTCTCATGATGTGATCAAATTACAATCACCGCAGTTTAGTCATTTGAGCTTCTCGGGAGATTTGAAGCTTGATTTGGCCTAGAACCAACTTATTTGTCTTTTTGGTGTCCCATAGTATCTGTAAAACTCCCCTCCAACACCACATTTCAAATGTATTAAATACAAGCCATACTGGCCCTTCCCTGTATGGCTGAACAGACAACATGGTCCAAAGAACCTTTCTGCAAATTTAGTAATAACTGTATTCAATACATGGGGCTTTAACATGGGGGAGGGAGAAATAATATTTAATTGTACATTGACTTAGAACCAACAGCCACCAGTACTGATCATTTCATTTTTGGACTAAAGGATTTGTTTTGTTGCTTATGATCTGTATCAAAATCAATGTTTATAGCATACCTATGAGTCCAAAAAGAAAATAACTTCCCTTTAAAATTCAATTAAAAAGGCAATAGGATACCACAAGGAGATAACCATTGACTTTAATAATTGACTTTAGAATAAGCATTGTAGAAGAACAGTAAAGCGAGGATAATGCTATTTTTCGGTGATAGAATTTAGTCTTTAATTTGTTCTGTGAAATGGATGATGAACTCCTTTGAGGTTATCCTGACTTTTAAAGACATTTCTTACAAGGCAGCATTCAAACTTTTATTGATATTGTATACTGTAATATTACCATGACAATTTGAGCTATAACCATTCAGTTTGAATACAGGATTTTCTGTCAAGCTAGGTCATACTCAAAGAGGGAGGAGGAATATATTTTGAAGGCACAAAGTTTCAAGGAGAGATTTAATCCAAAGGTAATCCATCCCTTCCCAGATCTGGGTGCCACGGCTGATCCACTGGGTTGACTTCACCCTTATTGCAATTCCTCTTTGAATGCTGCTGCTGGATTGATGATTATCCCAGTTAATAGAACCACCAGGTAGTAACAGGCTGAATGTACATGACTGCATGCAAGAATTTCTGCACACCTATTCATCTGCGGAGTAGAAAATTCAGGGCACAACTAGACATAGGGCTTTTTCATATTCTCATTTTCCTTGCTAGTTTGTTCCTCTTGCTTTGGAGAGGGGGTTCTGTTTTTTCCTGTGTTTTGCTCCCTTTAATGGTTGGTTTGATATTACATTACTTTATATCCACTATAAAAACCTGCACTTTAAATCTGCAGGGAGGTGTGACAGACATAAACCTATCTAAGATTGAATTGACCACTAGAGGGAGCAAAAGACATGCAGAACAGAAAGGAAGAAGGAAGCAACAGTCACACTCAAGTGAGGAAAATGAGAATATGGAAAAAGACCCATGAAAGGTATCCCTGAGTTTTTCCTGGGTATGTGCTGCCACTTTGAAAAGTGTGTGCCCAGCTAGGAGCTCCTTCAAACTGTGCTATGGGGCCCAGTTCTTGTTGGGACCACCACAGCATGTGGGAAGGAGGCAATCCTAACTTCCCCTTTGTCAAACTCTGTCCTCGTTTGCCATGTATTTTCCTCTGTCTGCTCTGGCATCTGTAACAATGTCATAATTCCTTTCCTGCTGGGAATTGGGGGGGGGGGGAGAGAGAGTGTGAGTGCATGCATGGAACTGCTTTGCTGAGAGTTACTCTGGCTTGTAACTGCATCTATGTGGGGCCTCGCCATTGTGGGAAGTATGCGTGCTTGACCTTGTGGACCAGACACTGGTAGATAATATAACCAGATGCTTGCAGGTGTTGGAGGAGGGCTAAAGGGTGCATGGTAGATTTTGACGGGCTGGATGTCGGGGTGTGATTGGACTGGACATTGAGAGGGGGATTGTTTGAATCAGGTATAATATGTGAACTGGCACCATGAGAGCCAGTTCTGACACAGATTCGTCTGTGCTTGAAACCTCTTCATCTCTCAATAAACAAATCACTGCCAAGAGAGTGTTGTGAGTTCTGCTGAAGACCTGACACCCTTTTCTGTTCTGAAACCACTATTTATTTACATATTTATTTTATTCGATTTATATCCTGCCCTACTCCACAAGTGGGCTCAGGGTAGCTTACAATATTAGTAAGACAATAGATAATAATTTGACAGTAAATAATAATTCATAAAAGCCTCAACAATTCCAGTTAAAAAATTTCTGATGGCAGTATAACAATTACCAACTATTGTGTCTGCTGCAATGATGTCAGGGGAGGCCTGTTCTCTTAAGAGGCCAAAGTCAGCTGACGCTGAAGCCAGGTTGGTAGAGGCAGTGCCCCAAGGCTGGTAAGTGAATTGAGCAGATTGATCAAGCTGGGCAGGGAAGGCCGTTGTTGCTTGGACATCTGCAACCTCAGCCTAAGGCCGGGTGGAACAGCTCCATTTTGCAGGCCTGGTGGAACTATAATAAATCTCACAGGGCCGTATTCTCAACTGCAAGCATGTTCCACCAGGCAGAGGCCAGGGCTGAAAAGGCCCTGACCCTGGTCGAGGCAAGGCGGACATCCTTCGGGCCAGGGACTGCTAAACTGTGCTGCTCAGAAGAGTGTCAAGCTGTCCAGGGCACATATAGGGAGACATGTCCTGTAGGTATGCTGGTCCCTGGCCACATAGGGCTATGAAGGTTAATACTATGACCTTGAATCTGATCCGGTACTCAACTGGCAATTAATGCAATTGGTGCAGCACTGGCTGAATGTGCATCCACATAGACACACTGATCAGCAGGCACACCGCCTCATTTTGTACCAGCTGAAGCTTCTACTCATGGGTAGGCCCACGTAGAGCGAGTTGCAGTAATCTAACTTGGAAGTGACCATTTCATGGGTCATTGTTGTGAGGTCATGGGGGGACAGATAAGGAACCAGTTGCCTGACCAGCTGTAGATGGTAGAAGACTGATCTGGCAGCATTGGTGACCCGGGACTCCGTAGAAAGGGAAGCATTCAGAATCACCCCAAGGCTCCTCACCACTGGGATCAGTCTCAGTGGCATTCCCCCAAGGGCTGGGAGATGGATTCCTGGTCGTATATCCCCACAACTCAGGTACAGGACCTCCATCATTTCTGGATTCAGTTTCAGCCAACTCTGTTGCAACCAACCAGCCACAGCTTCCAGAGCTCCGGCCAGATTTTCTGGGGCAGAGTCAGACAGTCCATCCATTAGCAGATACAGCTGGGTGTCATCAGTGTACCGATTAGCTGGGCAAGGGCGTGCCTATAGATGTTGAACAGCTTTGAGGAGAAGATTACCCCTTGCAGGACACTGCATACCAACCAGTAATGCGGAGATACCCTTTCCGCAAGTGCCACCCACTGTCCTCAACAATGGAGAAAGGAGGACAGCCACAGCAAAGCAATCCCCTGTATCCCCACCTCATAGTCAACCATGTTGAACGTTGATGTTAGATCAAGTAGTAACAGCAATGCTGACCTGCCTTGATCCAGCTGCCTCCAGAGGTCGCCCGTGAGGGTAACCAGTGCAGTCTCCATCCCATGTCTGGGGCAAAACCCGGACTGGAATGGGGAGGCATGTGGGCAAATAATGGCATCTAGTACCATTTCAGGAAGGAAAAGCAGTGGGAAGAGACAGGATCCATGCTGCCCCCCCCCCCCCCCCCATGCCAGTGTGGTCCCAAGCTGGGAACTCACTTTTTAAAATGGCGGTGCATCCTTGGGGCAAACCTGAGGATGTCTCTCACATCTAGTTAGGCCTTCAGTTAGCAGACCCCAAAGGGAAACACAATTTTAGAAGAAAACAGTTATTGTTTGTATTGTGACTTAGAAAGGGGTGATTTTTGATGTATGTGGTAGCAATGTACAGGCTGTGCTACAGTGCAGGTTGGCTAGACTGTTCCCGGGAAGAGACTGCTGGGGGAGGGAAGGAGGCAAAGGGGTAGAAAGGCAAAAAGGAAGCAGGAGAATGATAGAGGCTATGGGGGCTTCCAGGGAAGGGAAAGAGGAAATAGGGAGGGAATATGGAGGACAATGAGATGCCCCCCCCCTCAAGTCCTTGCAGTTCCTACACTAGTTATATTGTAATAAGCAGCACCTCTAAAATTAAGGTGTGAAAAGCATTGAATATCTGCAGACCAGTAAATGTATACATTATGATCAGTGTTGGAACTTTTGATTATAGCTTTTGATAATTGGGGGATGTACTCTTTTTGTGCATGTTATGTAGTCCCAGTATTATGTATCTAGTAGTAGTTATTGATATGGGCATTGATAGCACTATTCTGTATATTTGAGGGGGGTATTTAGAGAGGGGAGAGACCTAGGTAGGGTAGAATGCCATACAGTCCACCTTCCAGAGCAGCCATTTTTTTCCAGGAAAAATGGAATAAATGTTTAAAATAAGTTAAAAAAAAGAAGAAGCTATTAATGTAGTCTGGAGCTCAGTTGTAATTCCAGGAGGTCCGTCCTCCCCCGGCATTAACAACCCCACCACCAAGTGTTTTTAGTAAGTGAGTGGGGAGATGTGGGTTTTTCCCCCAGCAAAGTTTCTGATGGGCCATGGGAGATTTGATTGGCTCTGCATACTTTTTTAAAATGTTGCTTTGGCAGCAGCTGCCACCATGGCTCAAGGATCATCACTGTGTGACTCTAAAGGTAAGCCATGGCAGCCATTTTGTGATTGGCTCCACCTTCTATGGCAGTCATTTTGTGTCTGACTCCACCCTCTGTGGCAGCCATTTTGTGCCTCCGCCCAATCATGCTTTATACAATTTGCAAGGGTGCTAACAGGCTCAAAAGGATTGGGGACACCTGCCCAGAGGCGAGAGCAAAATCCCTGGTGTGTGGCTAATGTGTGTGAGTTCAGAACCCTCAAATACAATGGACAACAGCCACACTGATCTGCATGAAAAAGACTCATAGGAAACTGTGTGCAATGTGCTTAATTACTCTTGTTATACAATAATAAGAACTAAATATAAGAAAGTACAAAAGAGTAAGTGAAAAATCCAGTTGTTACTAAGTTGAATAGTTAGTTAACTATGTTCTCCAGAATGACGTATCATTTCGATCAGACTTCTTCTGAACATGTGTCAGTTAACTGCCATGATTTCATTTCATTAACTGTATGACTGCTACAATGTGTATGTACATGATCCCTGAAAAGGTCACTGGCTTCCGTATGTTTTTCCCCACAGTTTGGTGACAGGTCCCACCCAGGAGATCGCAACGGGGCCATGACCCCCTCCTCTGGAATGTGTGCTCCACTCGCTTGCCTGCTTGCTTGCTTGCATCGTTTGCGCATGCCCCGACTCAATTACTTACTTCCATGGTGTTATCTCTGTGTCCTGTCCTTGAACAGGAGGGCCTCCTGTTCTGTGTGAGCCAAACTCACTGGTGTTATGTATTCTTTTCCTTCATGTCTTGGGAACTCAGCTTTTAGAAATGTTCAACATCATTATTGTCTGGGAACTCCTTTTCCCGTGTTTTCTATGGGAACTTCAGGCCAGTATATTTGGGCACCTAAAATCCTGTTTAGTGATTGGTAGACTATTCTTAAACCATATGTCATATCCAGTATATCAATACCTGTAATCCCTAAGTACAGCATTACTAACAGGAAAAGTGTTTGACTACAATGATCTTTTCTGCAAATAAAGGACTTACTGCTTAAGGAGACCTGTTGTGGACTATATCCATTGGGACATTCTCACAACATGAATCTTGCATCCTTATATAGTAAATAAAACATATGTATAAGAATACAAGGTCAAATGTACCAGTGATGGTTGGTATATATTGTTGGTACATTTGACCTTGTATTCTTATACATATGTTTTATTTACTATACAAGGATGCAAGATTCATGTTCAGAAGAAGTCCCATCGAAACGATACGTCATTCTGGAGAACATAGTTAACTAACTATTCAACTTTGCAACAACCGGATTTTTCGCTTACTCTTTTGTACTTTCTTATATTTAGTTCTTTTTATTGCATAACAAGAGTAATTAAGCACATTGTACACAGTTTCCTGTGAGTCTTTTTCATTGAGTTCAGAACCCCAACAGGTACCCCCTCTCTGGAGGCTCAACTAAGTGGGCCAACCAAGTCCTAACAGGGGGTGGGGGCGCCGGGGGCTCAATATGTCTGATTAGGGCAACTGCCATTTTCATTGATTAAAGCAACAATTTTAGAATTCAACCCGGAAAAAACTTTAAAAAAAACACAATTCTCATTGTGTGTGTGTGTGTATCTTAAAGATTTCTATACCTGATTAAGGGTTTGTAAATGACAGGGGGAGGAAGTGAGCTGTGCTGCCATCTGTTCTTCTAGAAGTCTCCACAGAGGAGAGTGTCAAAGATGGGATTTCATTTCCAGCTTCACTTTTAATTGCTTTGCTTTCAAGGGATTATTTATGTTAAGCTTCTCAAACACAGGCCCAACTCCCACCAGAATACATGGCAATAATGTGCATATTAAGGGAGAAAGAGAATAATGTTCAATTTATGCTCTTTAACATCGATATTCCACGGAAACTATTTAAAGTAAATAGGTTTCCCAGAAGGGTCTGGTCTGAAGTCAAGGGAAACAAACAGGACTTTTGTTCACAGTGAGTAAGTCGGAGTTTGGAATGACTGGGGGGAGGATTCCTGGATGGCTCTGGCCTTTGCAATCGCTAGATCTAGCTAAGTATGGTTCCCAACCTCCAGGTGGAGCCTGGAGATCTCCCAGAAGTACTGCTGTTGTCCAGACTACAGAGATCAGTTCCCTAGGAAGAAATGGCTGCTTTGGAGGGTGGACTCACTGCCATTATACTCATTCCATCTGAAACACCACCCTTCCCAGGCTCCACTCCCAAATCTCCAGGAATTTTCCAACCGAGAGTTGCTTCTCTTTCAATTGCCTACCAGCTGGAGCTCTGGCTCCCCACCACCCCAGCTCTGGCTTCCGTCTTCCCTTGCTGCTAGCACCACCTCTGCTCCCCCACCAGCTCAGATCAGCTCCATCTTCCCTCCTCCTTGCCTCCAGCCTTACCTCATTTCTAGGGCTGCCAACCTCCAGGCGGTGGCTGGAGATCTGGTATTACATCTGATCTCCAGGTGACAGATCAATTCAGCTGGAGAAAATGGCCACTTTGGAAGGTGGACTGTACGGCTTTATACCCCACTGAAGTCCCTCCCTTCCCCAAACCTCACACTCCTCAGGCTCCACCCCCCCAGTCCCCATGTATTTTCCAAGCCGCAGCTGGCAATCCCACTCATTTACCTAGTGGTGGCCGTCACTACAACAGGGACAAGTACCATTATGGGCTGCTTGTGGAATCTCAAATGCCATGATGTGGAGAGGTGAGAAAATCACACTTGCCCATCCTTGTCCCCCTGCTGGGCTGCAGTGACTATCCTCTTCCCCACTGGAGTGGCGTGAAGTATTAGCCAAATTGCTTTGTTTTATTAATAAGCTTGGGGGATTATAGGTATTAAATGGCAATAAGCATAAAAATAAAGGACCATAACCTGTGTATACCAGAGTCAGGATTCCCAGAGCCCGTGAATAGACAAGGAGACTAGGTTGCTAGAATAATTGATTTCTTTACTAAATCTTTTCAGGCATACAAATCATAATCAAGCATTTATACATATAATACAGAGAAAAATACAGGGTTGAATTCAGGGATAGTGGCGTTTGCATGAGCAGGATTATTGCTGGTGGGTAATACGTTACCTGTCCGACAAGATGAGTAGATCACGCAGCGAAAAATAGACAAATGGGTGTGGGGGGTGAACTGTGAGCTGACCAGCGACACACGTGGACTAATTCCACATTGGCCAAGAATGGGACCAATAAAGTAGGATGGGGCAAAGAGAAGAGAGCGAACCCAGGGAGAGCTTACCTTAAATAGCTAAATTGTGACCTGAGGCACTGGCCATGTGGTCCCTGGTTCCCAGGAAGTGTTTTTTTCCTAATAGGTAAAAACTATACTGTGGATGGGAGTCAAAAAGGGATTGGTAGTTGGGCAATTGAAAATTGATGGTTGGCAAAGAATGACGCCTCTGGGGGAAGGGGGTGAGACAAAGGAGAGGGTGAAGGGATCCAATCACATTGCACGACTGGTGCTTCATATTAACAATCCAATACTTGGCTGAGGAATTATCTGGATGGGTGGCAAGAAGGCTTAATCACTGCTGTTGTCTTTAGCTGGGCACCAGTCTTTGTTGGAGTGCTATATGGTGAAGAAGAGATCCCTTCATGGCTTCTGTGCAGGAACACTGGTCCTCTGTCAGTGCATGGATTCTCTTCAGGGCTGCTACTGTTTTCTCTGTGTGCATGGAGTCCAGGGCTGCTGGTCTGCACCATGGTCCTTGTGCTGATGCAGGGGTGTAGGGGCAGAAGGCTTCTGTAGTCCCAGGTCTGCATCTGGCTTGGCATGCTTCTTGAGCACCAGGCTTCCCTTGGCCACAGTGTACAGTCCATTGCCTAGCACTGGGTGCTTCTCTTGGGACCACAGCTCTGTCCATTGCCCTGGCACACACTCTTCACAGTTCAGCAAAGCAGTGATATTATAGAGTCTTAGGAAAGGCCACCCAAAGTGGCTTCATGGCAACAGAAGCCACCAGCTGCCTCCTTTCCACAGCATGTCAGCTGAGGTGAGGTGCAGCAGAGAGAAGTAAGACTGCAGGACCTGCCCCCCTCAGCAGAGAAAGGGACAGAGGGGACAGGCTCCCTACTAAGGTTCCCAGGACCCCCCTGGCCACTGGTGGGGGATGGGAGGGTAGCCTTGACAGCTCCAGGTTGGGGAACTCCTGGAGATTTGGGGCTGGAGCCTGGGCAGGATCGGGACCCCAGTAGGGGTTCAATGCCATAGACTCCACCCTCTAGAGCATCCATTTTCTCCAGGGGAACTGATCTCTGTGGCCTGGAGATGAGCTGCAATTCTTTTGTTTGTTTTTAATGTATTTTAAAGTATATTTATTGAAAAAAGTCAAAAACATTACAAACAGTATATCAAAAACATTCAACATCTTGAAATATAACATCAAGTTAAGAAACGCCAAAACAAATCTTAAAGACATATAATAATGTAGATCATTTTAATTCTAGTATAAATGTACTGAGTGTACCAATTGTGATAGTATGGTTGAAAATTTCAAAAGTGAAGCCATTTAACATAAAGTGGGTTGGAGGCAATAATACTGTTTTCTGCCGTGTATTGAATGAAGGGGAAGCAAGTTTGAACAAATTTCGAATGTGATTTTGATGTTCTGCCTAGTCGTTCTTCAGAAGTAGCAGCAATCCTGTCCATCACATAATGGTCCCAGCATTTATTTCTTCATGTTGTTATATTTGGAGGGCTAGATGACTTCCACTTATCCACGATCGTCAGCCTCGCCATTGCCAGCAGGGTAGAAGTAAGCTTCAAGATCTCTGTGGTTTGAACGTCCATATCCGCCAGCTCAAGGAAGAGTGTCCGTGGGTTCAGAGGAAGTTTTTGAGATGTAATTTTGTCGATTTCCCCAATAACTTGTTTCCAGAAGGACTGTATTTCTGGACATGCCCACCAAAAATAATAAAAGTCACTAACTTTACCACATCCTTTCCAGCAGAGAGGATTATAAGTCGAGTGCATATGTTGCAGAAGTGCAGGGGAGAGGTACCACCTCGTATGTAATTTAAAGAATTGCAGTTTTATAGCGAAGATTCTGGATTTGCCAGCGTGCGAATCCCATACAGCTGCCCACTGATCAGTTGTCAGGTCCTCTTGAAGATCTTTGTGCCAAGCAAGTTTATTAGCCATTGTCTTTTCTCTTTCGGTATCCATCAAGATTTTGTATAATATTGACATCAGGCCTTTCGGGAGACCTGAGAATGTATCCAAAATGAGCTCAAGGTTAGTTTTAGGTCTAGTCGAAGTCCTTTGTTTCGCAGTCCAGGCTATTAGATTTTCAAGTTGATAATACCTCAGCCACGAAATCTTGGAGTTCAGTTGTGTCTCAAAATGATGTTTCAGGTGAAGCGCTTCCTTTTCCGTCAGATCCTGTATCCTTCTGAAACCAGTGTTAGTCAGCATCATAAAAGCCCCGAGTTCCTGTCCCAGTGTGAACCAGCATTGGGGGTATATGTAGATAATGGAGGAATTTTGGAGCCAGTGTCTCCCTCCTTAGATCCCAGATCCTTAAAGTTGATTCCAGAGGTGCAATTCTGGTGGCAGCCCCTAGGAGACTGGCACCCCTACTCCCTACTGGCTGCCTCCTTGGGCCAGGAGTGCCTCTAAGGCTGCCAGCTCCAGGTTGGGAAACTCCTGGGGAGCTAGGGTGGAGCCTGGGGAAGAGGGAGGGGGAAGGAGGGACCTCAGCATGTCATAATCCTGTAGAGGCCACCCTCCATAGAGTTCTGCTGTTTTCTCCTGGGGAACTGATCACTGAAGCCTGGAGATCAGTTGTAATTTCAGGAAATCCACAGCCCCCCCCCCCCAGTGGCTGACAATGCTAGAGCCTCTAAGTTGGCGCTGACCCCGTCCCTGTGGTCTGGCAGGTGGTGTGGTGGTAGTGGGGGGGGGGAGCCACAAGAGTGCCAGAAAACAGCAGAACACTCCAATTGCTTGGCAAAGGTGAGTATTTTCTTCAGCAGTCTGTTCAAGGGAATCGAATGTGCTCCTTTTGAAGGGCCTGTCAAGATTAGAGAACATTTGCAAATGTTCAGCCCTGCAAATGACAGCTAACTATGAAGGGGGTGGGGATGTCTTTGTTTGGCTTGGTTGCCTTTGATCGATTCACAGGACAAGGAGTGTTCATGCATCCACCTAATAATCTTGACAGTCTTCTTGTATTCCTCTGGTCAGCTTAGAGCTGTAATCATAAGGGTAGGTCCCCCCCCCCTTTCCTCCTCATTTCCTTCGTTAGCTAGATCAGTGAGCGCATCTGTTGTTCTTGTGTAACTCAGTAGGTGGGAGATCAGTATTTTATGCTTAATTTCCTCTAGATGCCATAAGAAAACTGCCGTGTGCCAACTGGAAACAAATCTATAGCTCACTGTTTTGACTCCAGTCAATTTAATAACAGTGAAAAGCCTCGCACTGATAGTTACTTGGACATTATGTTCTACTTTCCCCCCCAAGATCGAGCATCCTGGAGCAGTTCGACACCCTATTCAGAAAGGCTGTGTGCAGTGCGGTGCGGTGCCCCTAATCACATGGAACTGCCACTGACCTTAGCAGGACTTGTGCTGGAGTAAATATGCATTGGAATGGGCTCTCAGACTACCAGCACTTGTATTTTAGTGATATTTTTAAAACAATGGTTAGCTGCCTTTCTCTCTTGCAGAACTCAAGGCAGCTTACAATATGAATAAAACTCTATCATCTTTCTATCTATCATCTATCATCCGTCTGTCTGTCTGTCTGTCTGTCTATCAACCAACAAACCAAATTTATACCCCACTATACCCTCAACAAACAAGGCTCAGAGTGGCTTACATTAAATACAATTCAAAAAGTAGACTTAAAAACAATTATATATCTATGTCTGTCTGCCTGTCTATGCAGGGCTCTTTTTGTAGAAAAAGCCCAGCAGGAACTCATTAGCATATTAGGCCACACCCCTGACATCACAGCTCATTAGCATATTAGGCCACACCCCATGTTACCAGAAGTTTGGTCATCCAGCTCCATAAGTACTAAAGAGTGAAAGGCACTGGGTGAGTACCAAAGGCAGGGGTATCAAAGGCGGGGGGGGGGGGGCAAGATGGTTTAATGCCCAGCACCTCAACAAGAGGCCTGGTGGAACAGCTCCATCTTACAGGCCCTGCGGAGCTGTAATAGGTCTCACAGGACTCTGATCTCAGGTGGGAGCATGTTCCACCAGGCTGGGGTCAAGGAAGCCCTGGCCCTGGTCAAGGCTAAGCGGACGTCTCTCGGGCCAGGGATCACCAGGAGGTGTTGCTCTGCAGTGTTTCATCTGTGAGACTTCTGCTCAAAGTAGTCAAGGATCAGATCTTTGTTGATGAAACACAGTTCTTTATTTCCAATCTCTACATTGGTACAGCTTCTCGGATCATTGTCAGAGATGACACAGATGGCCAAACCAGGTCTATTATACTTTTCTAAGCAGGTTGAATTACCCATAGGTAGCCAATCACTACAAGGGAAAAACGGCGGGCAAAAAGGGGCTCTGGCCGTTTGCTTCCCACAGGAAAGAAAGTGAGGTGTCAAGTTGTAAATTTCCCCTTCCCAACCAGACCCTTCAGATGTTACCAGTTCACATAACAATCCATGGTCTCGAGGCTTTCGCACGTTGATAAGAGATGAGACTTGTCCTCCCTTGGAGTCTCAGCCGAGATGAATGGAATGCGGAGGTAGGAGTGTGAGAGGCCCATTGTTCCCATGCTTTGAAGCTGACATCCTCCCGCTTTGACAGTTACACAAACCAGGCCGGTCAGGGTCATAAACCTGGGGTTACACATTCTACATACATGCTAATACATACTGGCCAGAATGAGGGGTACATGACAGGTGTTCATGAGGGCATACATACAGTACTATAGAAAAGCAAAGCAGCAAATACAAAATGAAACAGGGCTGTAAGTAGCAAGATACATTGTCTGAATCAGCAGATTCTGACACCCTGGCACCCCAAAAATACATCTATCCGGGTTTGTCCGGGAACCTTTTATGGAAAGCTTTAACTAGTCTAGGAGCATGCACATTTTCAGAACGAACCCACTCGTTTTGTTCTGTGCCAAAGTCAAGCCATCTAACTAAATAATATAAGTGGCCCCTACGCAGTTTAGAATCAAGAATCTCAGAAATTTCAAAATGGGGTGCCTCCCCCTTCATCAGTGGAGGAGGTGTCGGAGGAACTGGATGCCATGTATTCGGCCCAGGATTCTTCTTCAGTAAGCTGAAATGAAAAACAGGATGCACAGAGCTCAATGATTTGGGCAATTCTAATTCAAAAGACACATCAGAGATTTTGCGCAACACCTTGTAAGGGCCCACAAATTTCCACCCCAGTTTTCTGCTGGGTTGCAGTCCGTGTATGTTCTTGGTAGAAAGGTAGACAGAGTCTCCAGGCTGGAGGTCCCAGCCCTCAGCCCGACCACGATCTGCATACTTTTTGTAATCCTCTTTGGCTTGATCAAGCGTTTTAGCTATTAGAGGCCACGACTCTTGCAGAGTCGCCCACCATCGTTTAAAGTCGGTGGGGGGAGCATCCGAGACATTTTCCAATGTGGGCAAAGGTTTTCCCTCAAAGCCCCCCACCGCCATAAATGGGGAAACGCCTGTAGACGAATGCACTGCATTGTTGTAGCTATATTCTGCAAATGGCAGCAACTCCACCCAATTGTCCTGGTGGTAGTTAGTATAACACCTCAAAAATTGTTCCAGAATTTGATTAGTTCGTTCGGACTGCCCATCGGTCTCTGGATGGTAACCAGAGCTTAGAGCAGGCTCTATGTCCATGAACTTCAGGAGCTCCCGCCAGAAGTTGGCAACGAACTGACTGCCCCTGTCGGATACCACGCGTTTGGGAAAAGCGTGTAACTTGATCATGTGGTTGAAAAAAGCCTTGGCCATCCCTTTAGCCGTAGGTAGCTGCTTGAAAGGAGTGAAATGGGCTTGCTTAGAAAACATGTCCACCACCACCCAAATTACAGTCTTTCCCTTTGAGGGTGGCAGGTTTGTAATGAAGTCCATAGCTATCGCCTCCCAAGGGCGAGAAGGAGTGGGTAGAGGGTGCAGGAGTCCCGGAACTTCCCCCCCCCTCCTTTTGCACATCAAGCAGGTCTGGCAGGCAGAGACAAAGTCCGAAACATCCCTGCGCATGTGTGGCCACCAGAATTGCCTCTGAACTAAATTGAGTGTTTTTAGAAATCCAAAGTGACCTGCCAATTTGGAGGAGTGGCAGGCTAGTAATATGTCCTTTCTCCTGCTGCGGGGCACCACCAATTTGTCTCCATGATACCAGCACTTATTTTCCCTGGGGGAGCAGTCTGCCAGTGCCTCCAACTCCTCAATTTCTTCTGGTGAATAGTCCCCCCCCAATCGCACGTCTCCGACTCCACTGTTGTTTGCTTACTTTGACTCCAGGTGATCACTGCTCCTCCCAATTGCTGGGGGGAGAACATAGAATCAAATACCTCCTCCTTTAAACTCTCATGCTGGGGCAAACGGGAGAGCGCGTCGGCTAACGAATTGGCTTTCCCAGGGAGGTGTTTGAGCACAAAATTAAATTTTGAGAAAAAATCCGCCCAACGGAGTTGCTTTGCATTCAGGGACCTCTGGGTGCGCAGCGCTTCTAGATTTTTGTGGTCTGTCCATATTTCAAAAGGGGTTTGCGCCCCCTCCAACCAATGCCGCCACGTAGTGAGGGCTAGCCGGATAGCTGCGGCTTCTTTATCCCAGACTGACCAGTTCCTTTCCGTTTCATTAAATTTTTTCGAGATGTAAGCGAGGGGGTGCAACTTCCCGTCTGAACCTTGTTGCAAAATGCCCCCCCCCCCATAGCCACATCAGACACATCTACATGGATTACAAATTCCTTAGTTTCGTCCGGATGGGCTAGAATGGGCTCTGAGGTAAAGAGAGTTTTAAGAGTCTCAAACGCCTTCTGGCATTCCCCATTCCATGCAATTCTCTCCCCGGGCTTCCCCGCTTCCGGGCCCCTCCCCTTAGTTTTTAGCAACTCAGTCAACGGGAGGGTGACGGTGGCAAAGTCTTTTATGAAGGTGCGGTAGAAGTTGCAAAATCCCAATAGGCTCTGGAGCTGTTTCCTCGTTCTGGGGGCTTCCCATTGGACCACCGCCTCTACCTTGGCTGGGTCCATCTCTAGCCCCTTCTGCGAAATGCGGTACCCCAAAAAGTCCACGGAATCTCAATGGAACTTGCATTTAGACAGCTTCGCATACAACTGATTTTTTAACAAGGTGGAAAGGACTTCCCGGACCAATTTCACGTGTTCTTTCTTATCAGTGGAGTAGATCAAGATATCATCTAAGTAACATAACACCCCCTTAAATAAATGCTTGTGCAACACTTTGTTTATCAAGCTCATAAAGACCCCTGGCGCGCCACTCAAACCGAACGGCATCACCAGGTATTCGAACTGTCCCAACGGGGTGTTAAAGGCAGTCTTGAACTCATCCCCCTCCCTTATGCACACCCGGAAATAAGCGTCTCTGAGATCTAGTTTAGTGAACACTTTTCCTTTTGCTGCCTCCGTCAACAAGTCTTTAATAAGGGGGAGGGGGTAGGCGTTGGAAGCAGACACCGCATTTAATCCTCTGTAGTCCGTGCACAACCGCAACCCCCCATCTTTCTTTTTCTGGAACAGAACGGGGGCCGCGAAGGGGGATTTAGCAGGGCGAATGAACCCGCGCTCCAAGTTTTTGTCTAGGAACTTCCTTAGCTCCTCCCGCTCCGGGGGGCTCATCGAGTAGAGCTTTCCTTTGGGGAGTTTCTCGCCTGGGATCAGCTCTATAGCACAGTCCGACAGTCGGTGGGGGGGGTAATTCGTCCGCCTCGGTCTCACTGAACACTTCCAGTAGGTCACGATACTCCCGGGGGACAGTTGAGGGCACTAGGGTGAGGGCCGCCGGCCGGAGCGGCATCGGAGGTCCTGGTCCCCACCCGGCATCCCACTTATGGCCCTGGCACTTGTCGTCCACCCAGGAGATCTTCCCTTCACTCCATTTAATATAGGGATCATGCGAGCTTAGCCAGGGGCTCCCCAGCACCATAGGGAATTGGGTGTTTGGGGTGATGACAAAGGCTCTCTTCTCCCAATGCTCCCCCGTGCCCACAATAAGTCCCTCAGTTTCTGCCACACACGCCTCCTTCATCTCTGAACCGTCCATTTGCGTGAATTTGAGTGGCTCCCCCAATGGGGTGACTTTGGGTCCCAGCCCTTCCACCACTAGTTGGCTAATCAAGTCTCTAGCACACCCAGAGTCAATTAGGGCGCGGACTCGGACGTGGGTCCCAGTCCCGGGGGTCATTACAGTCACTACCATATACAACAAGGGCCCGGGGATGCTCACTGGAGATGGCGCGTCATGGTGAGGGACCTGCAGTTCTGCGCTGCTCACTGCAGGCCGTTGGAGTTTCTCGACATCTGCACTTCCGTCAGCTCCAGCTCTCCTTGCTCGCTCGCTGCCCCTTCCAGCTGCAGAGCCCGGGGTTTGAACGAGGTCTTTCCTCGGCTGGGAGTGCTCCTGGCTACCGGGGTGGAGGTCTTCGGGATCTTTCCCCCTCCCTTCGGGCACGCTGAGGCGAAGTGGCCACTCTCCCCGCATCTCATGCAGAGCCCCTGTTTGAACCGGGCATCTCGGATTTCTTGCATATTGGGCTTGGTCTTCGCCTTCTGCGTCGCCTTGCTGGGGGCCGTCGATGCAGCTCCCATCTTGATGAGGGTGAAGCGCTCTTCCACGTCGGTGGCTGCCCTCATCCAAGCGCCCAACGACCCTGGCCTTCCCGCTCACAGGATCGCCTCGTACACCTCGTAGCTCAGGCCCTCTCGATACTTCTCCATGAGCAGGTCCTGCGTCCAGCCACGAATCTTGGCTGAGAGGCGCCAGAACTTGTCAGTGTAGTCCCTCACCGAGGACCGCCCTTGGGTCAGCCTCCGTAGTTGGTTCCAGGCTTTCTCTTCTCCCAAGGGGTCCTCATAGTGGTGTCGGAGGGCCCACATAAAGTTGTTCAGCGAACGCAGCTCAGGCCTGGGGGCGTTGTGCAGGCTCACATACCAATCGCTGGCGGTGTCCTTCAGCTTGGACCCGATGTAGCCAATCCAGTCCCTCTCGGTGGGGTAGAGATGTCCCCAGGTGTCTAGGAACCGCTCGATCTCCAGCAGGAAGAAATGCAGCTTCTCGGGGTCCCCATCGAAAGTAGCCGTCAACGGGTCGGCGGGGGCCGGGCGAACCACTGGCCCTGCCGGCACGGGACCCGGCACAGGTAGAGGTGTGGGCACTGGGCGAGGAACGGCAGGGGGGACCTGTGGTGCCACTGGCTGCTGCGCGGGCGGTTGCACCGGGGCGGGGACTCCCCCGGGAGGCACCACCGGCTGCTGGACTCCGACCACGGCTGGCGCCGGCTGAACCGCTTGCATAGCCGTGAGGGCGTCCCGGAACTGATATTGGAGATCGAGGGCCAGCTCTTGCAATTCGGTGGTAAGCTGGAACCGCAAATCTCCCATCATCCGGTCGAGGGCTTGAGTCTGGTCTTCTCGGTAGGGATCGGGCCTGTAGGGTCCCATTCTCTCTCCATCCAGGGACTGGAGACGCGAATCTCCGGCGTAGGTAGTGTTGCGTTCGTCTCCCAGGAAACTCGGCTTCCCGCGGTCGAGGTGGTCTCCCTGGACCGAGACTCGGGCCCCTTTCCGATCGTGCACCCAGGAGTCCACAGTCCCGCGACCAAAATTGCTCCATGAGTACCTCGGGGTCCCGCTCTGAAGAGGAGGTGGGCGCGGGATGTAGTGAGCCCCTTGAATCATAGTCACTGGCACTTAGGGCTCCCCTCCGCCGCCTCCACCACCGGCTCCCTGGTCCCCAGGGGTGGTCGGTGTGTCTTCCGGAGTAGTAGGGATGGGAAGAGTACCGTCGTCCGACATGGTCAGGAACGGCCAAGTCCCAGTCACAGATCTCTGACAATCTGTGAGACTTCTGCTCAAAGTAGTCAAGGATCAGATCTTTGTTGATGAAACACAGTTCTTTATTTCCAATCTCTACATTGGTACAGCTTCTCGGATTATTGTCAGAGATGACACAGATGGCCAAACCAGGTCTATTATACTTTTCTAAGCAGGTTGAATTACCCATAGGTAGCCAATCACTACAAGGGAAAAACGGCGGGCAAAAAGGGGCTCTGGCCGTTTGCTTCCCACTGGAAAGAAAGTGAGGTGTCAAGTTGTAAATTTCCCCTTCCCAACCAGACCCTTCAGATGTTACCAGTTCACATAACAATCCATGGCCTCGAGGCTTTCACACATTGATAAGAGATGAGACTTGTCCTCCCTTAGAGTCTCAGCCGAGATGAATGGAATGCGGAGGTAGGAGTGTGAGAGGCCCATTGTTCCCATGCTTTGAAGCTGACATCCTCCCGCTTTGACAGTTACACAAACCAGGCCGGTCAGGGTCATAAACCTGGGGTTACACATTCTACATACATGCTAATACATACTGGCCAGAATGAGGGGTACATGACAGGTGTTCATGAGGGCATACATACAGTACTATAGAAAAGCAAAGCAGCAAATACAAAATGAAACAGGGCTGTAAGTAGCAAGATACATTGTCTGAATCAGCAGATTCTGACACTCTCTGGGGCATATATGGGGAGAGGCAGTCCCGTAGATATGCTGGTCCCAGAGGGCTTTGAAGGTCAGTACCATGACCTCGAAGCAGATTTGGTATTCAATTGGCAACCAGTGCAGTCGGTGAAGCAGTGGCTGGATGAGCACCCACACAGGCATCACTGTCAGCGGGTGCACCACTGCATTCTGCACTAGCTGTAGTTTCCAGATCCAGTTCAAGGGTAGCCCCACATAGAGCGAGTTACAGTAATCCAGCCTGGAAATGACCATTGCATGGGTCCCTGTAGCCAAATCCTGAGCGGTGAGAGAGGGAATCAGCTGCCTGATCAGCCAAAGATGATAGAAGACTGATCAGGCAACTGTGGTGAGCTGGGCCTCCATAAAAAGCGAGGGATCCTGGATCACCAAGGCTCCTCACCCTCAGCACTGGTGCCCCACCGAGCACTGAGAGCCAGATTCCCAATCCCACTCACCCACAGCTCAGGTACAGGACCTCCATCTTCATTGGATTTAATTTCAGCCAACTCTGCTGCAGCCATCCAGCCATACCCAATGTTCTGTCCAAAATATCTGGGGCAGAGACCGTCTATCCATTAATAGATAAATCTGGGTGTATCAGCATACTGGGCAAGGGGGCTCATATAGATGTTATCGGAGAGAAGATTGCTCCCTGCAGCACTCCACATTCAAGTGGATATCACAGGGACATCCTCTCCCCTAGTGCCACCCTCTGTCCCCAACCACGGAGGAAGGAGGACAGCCACTGTAAAGCAGTCTCCTGGATCCTTCCATTGGAGAGGTGGTGGGTCAACAGATCATAGTCGACCCTGTCGAATGCTGCTGTCAGATCTAAAAGCAACAGCAGCGCTGGCCCGACTCGCTCAAAGTGCCTCTGGAGGTCATCTGTGAGGGTGACCAGAGCGTTCTCCATCCCATGGCCAGGGCAGTTTCCGGACTGGAATGGAGGCAAACCGAGGCAGCACGATGTGATCTGTGTCTCATCTGCCTGACCTCCTGTTTGACACCCAGCCTCCCCAAAGGGCGAGTGCAGCTTCTTTGGCGATAGTGTGGTAGGTGCTACGAAGTGTCTCAAGGAACACAGCAGTACTCACATTAATCGCTTTCCACTAAAAACAAGCATGAATTTATATCCCGCCCAGGGCCAGTTCTTTAACTAGGCGGGGTTAGGCAATTGCCTGGGGGCATTGTCCTATGAGAATGCCCCAACGGCCCCCTCCCCTCCCCTGCTAAAAGCCCTGCTCCAACCGCCCCCTTGGTAGAAGAAGCAGTGGCATCCGAGGGAGCACGCTGCTGCTAAGGAATGTAGGAGGACGCTGCCTGCTACTGGCACAGTGAGGCCAGTGACCGGTGGTGGTAGGATCCTGCTGCCTGCGCCTCTGGGCCTCCCCCCCACACTGCCCCCTCCCCACCCAGCCATCTTCCAGTCCCACCCTTCCCAGGCCCAGCTAAATCACCTGGCACCCTCTTGAGTCCTGGGGCCACTCCCTTTCCCCTCTGCCAGGCTGCAGGAGGGCAGGGCCAGGCAGGCAGAGGCATGGCAGACCCGTGCGCGCCCCGGGGCCATCTTGGTCTTCCTCCCCTTACTCAGCCATGACCATGTCCAGCCCAGGCGCTGCTGTCAGGGCCCCACATGTGACTGGAGTAAAAAGTAGAAGTTGCACCCCGAAGAGAAAGCCTTGAGTGGCCCACCCCCAGCCAGGAAGGTTCTCTCTCTCTCCCAGCCACCCAGCTCAGAGCAGCCTCTTGGCTTGGCTTGGATCAGTGCTGTGGTCCCAAAACTCTGGGTCTGAATGTCCGGAAAATGGAAGAGTTGAGAGCAGGATGACATTTCCTAAATATCTTTGTGGCAAGGCAGTGGCAAAGAGGCGGCCAAAATAGAGATTAGGGCACTTGTGTAGCTCCATTCTGGCTACAATAAGAATACTTATTGAGAACATATGGGGTGCCTTTGCCTTTAAGAAAAAGAGCCTCTTTTCCAGAAGGAGAAGAGTGGGTGTGGCTGGTCAGGTGAGGAGTCCTCTCCGGACTCTGTGTTGCTCTGCAAATGCACTCTCAGTGCTTGAGGGTTTCTTTTCTTGGTCTTGTGAAGACTGCTATTTGGACCTCCCCTGCCATCCCGCTGGTGAAGTGGCACTTGGACTTCACCTGGTGGAAGAAATGGGTGTGCTCTTTGTTGCACACTCAAAACATCCATTGGCTATGAAAGAATTATTTCTCCAGGAACATAGGTGGATCTTTACATTAAATTAAACATCTTGATCCCTAATGGGTTATACACAGAATTTGATTTAAGCTGTTTTCTATAAAATGCTGTTGGTGGTATAAAAAGTACGTAATTCCAGAGCAGTTTTTCTTCCTTATTTTTGAAAGAAGTTTCTTTAGGTTCCAGCATGAGTTTTTCTTGCAGATCAGAGGCGTTGCCATGGGCTCTGCTTTTGCCCCTTTTGTAGCTAATCTGTTTATGGCAGATTTTGAAAAGAAGTGGATTATGAGTTCCAATAGTAACCCTTTCTTCGATAAGATTATTTTTTTCAAACGCTTTATTGATGATTTATTCTTTTTATGCCAGGACATTGTGGTTGAGGACTTTGTGACATGGATAAACACACTGCACCCCACCATTAAGTTCACACACAAAGCAGATCATTGCAGCACTGATTTTTTAGATACTTCTGTTTTCATTTCTGAGTCGGGCTCTTTGGCAGTTAGACCCTTTTCAAAGAGTTCTGACAGAAACTCATATCTGCATTACCATTCGCACCACATTAGGCATCTAAGGTGCAATTTGCCCTATGGCCCATTCTTACGTATCAAAAGGAACTCTACATTTCCAGCCCATTACGCAGCAGCAGCATCTAAACTATCTAAGGAGTTCAGGGAGAGAGGCTATCCATACGCGATCATTGAGCAGGCAAGGCTGAGAGCCGACATGGTAGATCGGTCAGAACTATTTAAAGAGACAGCACTCATTAAGCAAAAAAGGTCCTTTAGTTGTGCTTTTGATTTTACGCCTTTTGTCTTCTCAGATTCGAGACATCATATTGAGACATTGGCATGTGGTTAAGGAGATCTCAGGATGTGAAAACACACCATTCATAGGTTTTAGAAGAACCAGAAGCCTTAGAGACTCCTTAGTGCACTCAGATTTGGCAATCTGCCCTACAGACACAACTGAAGGTCCTAAAGGCCACCATCCCTGTGGGCATTGCTGAGTCTGCCCCCTGGTGTGGCAAACCATGAGAGTCAATATCCCTGAAGTGCGTTGTGATTATTTGTTACTGTCCCATTCCTGGGGGTCCAGGCCTTGACCCCCCCCCAGGGGTCCTCGCTGCACTCACTGCAAACACTAGCATAGAGGCCCCAGGGTGGCATGCCAACCAACGACACCAGGGGACCCTCGCCCGGGCTCGACAACCCCGCCGACACGCCCATCGACACACCCAGAAGACAGCGGCGGGCTCGGCCATCCCGTCGCATGCCACATCCGGACCACGGTGCCCTGTCCGACATCCCAGAGGTGCCTGGGGCTGCTCAGCCACCGGCCTGAACACACGACCCTGCCTGGAGCCCGGAGGAGCCCAGCATGGCAAAGCACACTGGAGGAATGGCGGAGGAAACATGGCGTGCTGCACTCAATGCTCCTAGGCCGGGCAGGTGGGGCTTCACCACAGGCTGAGACTTGGCATCCGGAAGGATAAAAAGGGGCAGGGCTGAAACAGGAAGGAGGGGGACTTGATGAGGGGGCGGTCCTGGAGAGGGAAAGGGGAATAAAGCTGGCCGAATGACTGGGGCCGGGGAGGAGAAGCCGGAGGCGTAGCGAGGCAGCAACGGAGAGAGAGAGAGAGAGAGAGAGAGAGAGATGGAGCTGTACCAAGGAGGGACCATGGTTCCCCCAGCGCTTGCCAATGGAGGCCTGGTGGCGGCAGAGGGTGCTGTAAACCCCCGCCCTGGCCACACTGAGGCCACATCAGCACCTTTAGGCCTCCTGAATCCTCCAGGACCGTTCTGCCCTAGGGCTGCAGGATGGCCACAGGGGGCACCAGTGGGGGCGAGAAGGTGGGACATGACAGTTACATTCCTTCTCCTCCTGTGCTACAAAACGGGCTGTGTATCTTTTGAAATGTTGTTGTGTGTCCCCCCCCTTTTTTATGTGGGGACTTCATCTAGGGCTGTTTGGACCCATATGATTGAGCATAGATCTTGCATCAGAAACTGCAGAGTAGAATCGCCTCTTGTGCAGCATTTTATGGCAAAAGAGCACACTTGTAATGATTTCAGATTTTTAGTTCTAGAAGTTATTCCTTCCCAGCAGTTTAATCAGGTCGATGTGCAGAGAAAGTTGAGACAAAGAGAGGCATTCTGGATCTTCCGTTTGCGCAGTCAGCATCCTTATGGTTTGAATCAGTTAATAGAATTTAATTCTTTTTTACGAAATAGGTGCAATTAATGCATCTCCTGCCCCTTTAAATATTATGATGTGTTTGTGTATATAGGGGTATTGGTGTAGTTGATAGTTAAGGCGTGCCGACTAGGTGAGGCTGTGGCCCTGTTGATCGGATTAGAGAGAAAATTTTTATTTTTACAAATATATCGGACACCATACAAAACCAGCAACTTAACATCTGCAACAACTACTACATCTCTTAATAGAGAAATCAAACATCATCAGTTTTTTTAGTTATCTCATTAATATCTCAATTAGAAATCTTTACCTTTAATAAATTCATATTCATATTTTGAATCATTCATTTATTTTTACACCAATCGTAAAATTTCAACCATCTATCCTGCAAAAATTCTTTATTTTTTCCATACACAGCCTGGCTTAAGTTTTCTACTTCTGCCAAATCCATTAGTTTATGTAATACCTCACCTATTAATGGGTTGTTTGCTGCTTTCCAGTTTTTAGCCCATATGATTCTCGCAGCCGTAATGATATAAACTATAAATATTGTATCTGATTTACTTAACTGGTTTGGGAGCATGTTTAATAAATATATTTTAGGTACTAATGGCAGATCTATATTGAGAATTTCTTGAATCATTTTTTGAATTTTCTTCCAATAGGTTTGAGCTTTCCTACATCTCCACCACATATGAAAATAAGTTCCTATTTTTTTTCGCATTTCCAACAGAGATTTGGTACATTCACATAGCATTTAGCTATCCTGTCCAGCGACCAATGCCATCTATAAAACAATTTATATAGATTTTCCTTATAAGAAACAGCCCTCATATATTTAAGTGTTTTCCACATCCTTAACCACTCTTCCAAATCAATGGTATGGTCAAAATCTTTCATCCAGGATATCATTGTGCTTTTTATGGTTTCATCATGCATCTCATCTACCAATAGTATACGGTATATATTTTTTTATATTTTCTACATTAGAGATTAACCAAGCTTTATCCAGATTGCTTTTTATATCGGCGAAACCTATTCTCTTATCTTGGTCGTACCTGGATTGTAGCTTTTCTAAGTATAAGTTTCATTCTTAGGATTCTAAATAGTGTGAATTTATGTAAATAATTTATAGTGGCATCTTTCTTACAGAATAATCATCTGAATATAATTGAATATAATAGCAATTGGATTTCTTGTACAGAGGAGGTTGTAAGTATATGCATATGCATTGTTGGTAAAAGGAAATAATCAATAATTTTATTTGTATTTGGAGTAGTTTGCATTTGGAGTAGTGACATGTATGTTTTATATTCAGCAAGCTGAAGAAGCTCCTGATGAAACGAAGGATCAAAGCTGGCATCTTCGTTCTTCATCTGAAGATCATGTGTATTTGTTTGACGATATTGTGCATAAAAGAGACATGTGTTTTGCCTGTAGACCTGTGGGTTGTTTATTACACATATAGACCCTGTTGGGCAATTATATTGGTTGTATTTATTCTGCGTTAAACAGTGACAAATAGTGGATATGACATATAAATATGTTTTCAGCCTAACAGCTAAAGAGTGCCAGCTATCTGAAGAAGCTGAAAGCGAACACGGCATTGAAGCCAGCTGTGCATAGCTGATTACTCCTAGAGACATAGAATCTTTGTTTTCCCAAAGCTGTTTACACAAAGGATTTGTGGACTTGGTTCAGATTTTTTTTTCTTTCTATTAAATACTTTTTTGATCGTAGCTCTTTAAGAATATATAAGAATTTGGTGAACTGTAACAAAGATTTAAAACTGTAACTGTTTGAATTGTTTGGCACAGTATACTTTTTCTGCTTATGTTCGTAATTCATTCACGGAGTGTTTTCATATTGATACAACCACCTGGAGGTTGGCAACCCAAGTATCACCTTAAAGACCAACAATATTTTGCTTGGGGACAAACTTTTGTGAGTCATATGGCATCTAATCAAGTGAGCTTTGACTCATGAGAGCATATACCTTGGAAGGTTTTGTTTATGGTATCACTGGACTTGAATTTCTTTCTGTTATGACATACTAACACCACGGCTACCCACGTGAAATTGTTTTATCTAGGAGAGATTCAGGGGAACTCACAAGAGGAGAGCATGTGGCGGGCTTCAGGCCCCTGTCCCTGCTAGGAAGTGCAATGCATAGAGATAAGGCTGAAAATGGACCTGTTCTCACATGTGAAACTGTTTAATGAACCACACAATGCCTGGGGAACTAGAAGCAGAAATACCATTGTCAGCTAACAGAAAAAGCCTGCCAGGACAAGATTTTCCACAGGCCGCATTATTTATTTGGGATGCATCTTGCTGCTAAAAGGGGGAATGGCGGCCAGAGAGGAGAAAACAAACATAATTTTCTATACAAAAAAAATTAGGCATTAAGTATCCTGGGAGATCTGCCATTGACAGAGCCAAGGGAAGTGCGTTGGGGGGGGGACCTCTCCACAAGCAAAATGTCTGAGAAATTGGGAGGGGGCTGTCAAAAGAGTGTTGACAAAACTAGCTGAAATTCTCATCAAGGTTTTGGCAGCAGTAGCACCCTGCTGTGTGCTACTAAATAATCTTGGATTACTAAATAATTCTGGAATAGCAAAAATAACCAATGCAGAAAAGAAAACCAGCTACGGAACTTGTGACCCTCTGGCTTCTGAGAGAGCTACACATCCATCAAGCCCTGGATCAGGGCCAGGGCCAGGTTTTTTTGCACACTAGGCGAGGCTACCTTCTGGTTCTCCCCGCCCCCCGTACACTCACCAATTTTCAAACAGAAATACATTTTAGGAAGAATAAAAAACACAAAATTCGAAATTGCTATTTTTTTTTAAATTGTGAGAACAAGTAATACAATCTCTGATTTTCTTTCTCAAACAGAAAAATACAAACACACAAATATAAATCACAAAGCATTTTGAAAAATCCTGTTAATACAAGAACTCGTGGGCACTCAATGAAACTGCTGAGCAGTCAGGTTAAAACAGATAAAAGGAAGTCTTCATTCACCCAAAGAGTGATGAACACATGGAATTCACTGCCACAGGAGGTGGTGGCAGCTACAAGCATGGATGGTTTCAAGAGGGAATTAGATAAATATATGGAGCAGGGGTCCATCAGTGACTATTAGCCACAAGGTACAAATAGGAACTCTCAGTCTGGGGCAAGTGACGCTCTGTATTCTTGGTGCTTGGGGGGGGCAGTGGGAGGGCTTCTAATGTCCTGGCCCCACTGCTGGACCTCCTGAGGGCACTTGGTATTTTTGGCCACTGTGTGACAGACTTTTGGACTGGATGGGCCATTGGCCTCATCCAACTTTGGCTTTTCTTATGTTCTTATGTTCTCTTAATTGTGATGTTGAAATTTAAGTCTCTTTAATGTTTTCATTTCAGGCACATCAGAATCTCATTTTGCATGCCTTTTCTTTAGCAAATTTTGTCACCAGTTCCTTCAGGTCAAGCACTGATGCTTCAGCATGTTTAACTGAAATAGTTGCCAAACCAAGTTGTCTCTTTCGCAGCATTGTCGAGCATATGTGTGTTTTTATAAGTCTGAGTTTTGAGAAGCTGCATTCACCACTTGCCGCTGACACTCGGGTTTATTATTGTGGCTTTGTGAGCAGGCCTCAGGATGCAGAGGGTTATATTAATGTGACTTAATGGTAGCATGTAGTGGCCAATGCAGCTTCCACGTGGTCATTTTTTAAATCAAATCTATGTGTTTCCCTCAGTCCACATGTGTTTGTGAAAGAGCCACCATTCTGCATTATATCCAGCAATCCAATCTCCATCCCAAGCAAATAAAAGCATAATTTCCCTTTGCACTCTCATTCTCAATGAATGGCTTTCAGCAGTGATGATTAAATAGAACCTCCATAGCCAAAAGCAGACTACTTCTCAGGGCCAGATGCAAATAAGGGAAGCTACCAGCTTCTCAAAGGCAGAATGTTGGCTAATGAGCCCCTATGCATTTCAGACTAAGTACACTGAGCCTTCATCCCACCGGGTACTACTACAACAAGTGTAGTGTGGTGCACTTCCTAAACATTTAAAACATCCTACTAACATTGTGCTTGTTTTGGGGTACAGAGAGCATGGAGTTGCCCCAGAACTGGCAGACTGACAGGGCTTTTGAAACATCCAAGAAAGGTGTCTAATGCTCACAAGGGTGTAGTAAGATGCAATGGAAAAAAAAGGAGTAGGCAAGATATTTAATTTGCTGAAAAAACTCACAGTTACCATTAACTATAGAGAAGAAGTGTACCTCCAAGTTAAACCATACTAACAAGAATTGCAAAAGCCAGAGTTCCCTTGTCAGAATCTGGGGATTCTAACAAAGATTGCCAATATGCTTTTGTTAATATGCCTATGCTTGTATGCCTTGTATACTCCCTTCCTATGTAGCCTGTCTTAGCAACCTCTCTGTACCTCAATCACCATGTATCAGGCTCTCTTTTATTGCCCTGGATTTATGACTCTGACTGGGTCTGGTCAATGTAACCATTTGGTCTGGGAGAGTGGCGACTTCGGCACATGAGAACAATCGGCCTCTCACCCCTGCGCCTCCGCATTCCTTTCCTCCCTGCCGGGGGAGACACCGGCCAATTCTTATCGGCGTGTGAAGGCCTTGGTAAAGTTGTTTGTTATGCAAGATGGATACATCTGAGGAGTCTGGTTTAAGAAGGGAAATGTACAGCTTCACACTTCACCTTTTTCCTGTGGGAAGCAAACGGTCAAAGGACCTTTAGCCCGCGGTTTTTCTCTCCTTGTGATTGGTTACCTATGGGCAATTCAAATTGTACTGGAGGGTATATTAATCCTGCTTCTATTGTATACTTTATCTCTAACAATGAACCTGTAGTAATGTAATAATAGGAAATAAAGAACTGTTTCATCAACAAAGGTCTGATCCTTGACTACTTGGCTCAGAAGCCTCACATCCCTGTGCTGTGTATAGACAGGAGGGAAGAGCAGAGCAAAGCACCATAAGAGCGTGGGAGCAAGTGCTGCTGCTGTTGCTTCTGATAGGCTTTGCATGCCCAAAATATATGCAAGTGTCTAATTCACTCAAGTCTCTCTCACTCTCCTCCATGCTGCCATGTCCAGTGATGGCTATGAATTCACTGACCCCAAAACCACAAAATAGCTAGCAAACTTGTAGAACTCACAGGCTGGGTGTTATTATTAAAGAAGCAAAGGTGGGCATCCCCCCCCCCCCCCGGAAATGTAGCTTACCTAACAATAATTTTGGAATTAAAACAATCTCACTTCATCATTCATGAGATTGGATGTGTGTCAGTGTATATGTGCGGAGGCATGTTATAATTTATTTATTAGTTCGATTTATCCCCTCCCCTCCCCACCCAAGGCAGGCTCAGGGCGGTTTACATAAAAATGCATATATAAGTTTGTAGTGGGCATGAAAAAAATAACACTTGAGCCTTGCCTTCAGAGGAACTGATCAGTCTGAAGATCAGTGGTCATTCCAGAACTCCAATACCCTAACTCTTGGCCACTCCCTCACTCAGCCCAACATACCTCATAAAGTTGTTGACTCAAACATATTGTTGAGACTCCAAGGGGTGCACAATGCTTCCAGGCTCTTATGATCGGTCCAAATCTCGAAAGCCACCCTCGCCCCCTCTAGCCAATGACACCACGTTGACAAGGCTAACTTAATAGCTGCTGCCTCTTTGTCCCACACCACCCAGTTTCACTGGGTGGTGTTGAATTTCTTAGAGATATATGCAAGGGGGCGGAGCTGCCCATCCAGCCCCTCTTGCAGGATAGCCCCTCCCATGGCAACACCTGAAGCGTCCACTTGGACAATGAATTTTTTATTCTCATCGGGGTCGGCCAACACTGGCTCCGAGGTAAACAGTTTTTTGAGTGCCTCAAACGCCTCCTGACACTCCGCAGACTTTTGCACTGCCCCACTTTTGTACTGTCCACGCCCTTCCCCTTCGTTTCCAGCAAGTCAGTGAGGGGGAGGGCGACTTGGGCAGTTAGAAATGAAATTTCTGTAAAAATTGGCAAATCCTAAGAATGATTGGAGCTGGTGCCTGGTTCTTGGCACTTCCCACCCCACCACGTCCGCCACCTTTTTAGAGTCCATCGCTAAACCCCTACAAGAGATACGGTAGCCCAGGAAATTCACTTCCTCTTTATGAAACTCACGCTTGGACAGCTTGGCAAATAGTCTATGCTGCAGCAGGGTTTGGAGGACTTCTCACACCAGTTTGACATGGGATTTCTTGTCGGGGGAGTACAGAAGAATGTCATCTAAATAAACAAGCCCCCCCCCCCCCAAAAAAAACAAGTGCTTGTGCAATACTTCATTGATCAGGTTCATAAAAACTCCTGGTGGCCCCTGGAGGTCAAAGGGCATAACAAGGTACTCAAGTTGCCCCAGGGGTGTGTTGAAAGCTGTTTTAGGCTTATCCCCCTCCCGAATGCACACCCGGAAGTATGCATCCCGCAGATCCAACTTGGTGAAGATTTTGCCCTTGGAAGCCTCAGCTAACAAGTCTTTAATTAACAGGAGGGGGTACGCATTGGTAGTCAACACTGCATTGAGTCCCCAGTAGTCCATACATAAACTGAGCCCGCCGTCCTTCTCTTTATGGAACAGTACAGGGGCCGCATAAGGGGAGGAGGCAGGGCGGATAAAACCCTGTGCTGAATTCTTGTCAATGAACTTTCACAGCTCACTCTTCTTTGCGGGGCTCATGGAGTACAACTTCCCCTTTGGTAGTTTGTGCCCTGGCAACAGCACAATAGCATGGTGGGGGGTACTTCATCTGCTTCCACTTCTCCAAACACCCCCAAGAAGTCCGGGCTTGGATTTGGGTGCTCAAGTCTCTATTTAAAATAGTCACAGTCACAAACAAGATGGGGCCAGAACTGCTTACCAAGGGGGGTGCTGGAAGCTCTCGGACTTGTTGTTTCATGCCACTTCATGCCTTTTCCCGCCTGCTCATAGGTTTCCTCACCGCTCGATGAGGTGCCTTCCATTCATGCTCCCAGCTGCAAAGCCCTCAGGAACTTTCCCTTCCCACTGCTTGGGCGCGCTGGCATTCCCATGCTCTTCTTCTCTCTGGCTTTTGAGGGAGTTGGGGCTGAGGTGGTCGGGCAAGCCATGGCAAAATGGCCAGCCTTGCCACACCAGAGACAGAGCCCTTGACACATCCGCTGCTCCTTGTTGGGGTCTTTTCCTCTGGGCTGGGCCCTCTTCTGGGGGGGGTGGGGTTTAGGATACATTTGCAGGGCCAACATCTTGATTATCTGAAGGTGGTTCTCCGTGTCAGCTGCTTCTCGCATCTAGGCGAACAGGGTGAGGGGATGCACATTGCACAGGACAATGTCAAGGATTTGGTGGCTGAGCTCCATCTGGAACTGCTCCACCAGCATGGGCTCTGGCCACCCCTGAATCTTTGCTGCAATCATTTTGAACTCTTCAGAGTACTCACGCACTGTTTGGTTGCCTTGTTTCAAAGTGTGGAGGTGCGCCCTCATCTTTCCTCCTGTCAACAGGTCCTCATACTGCCTCCACAGGGCCACATGAAAGCTTGTACGTCCCTCAACTCGGGACCCTGCATCTCGTGTAGACCCACGTACTAGTCTGCTGCTCGATCCCTCAGCTTACCGCTGATGTAATCAACACAGTGCTCATCATCAGGGAACAAATAGCCCCAATCCCTCAGAAATCTCCACACTTGCACCAGGAAGAATGCCAACTTTTTGGGGGTCCCATCAAATGTGGCTTCAAGCAACTCCTTGGGCTGTTGTAGTCCTGGGATCCCTGGAGCTGGGGGTTGAGCTGGTTGTCCCAGGCCCACTGGAATCACAGGTTGCTCAGCTGGCACTGCAGGTTGCCTGCCTGGTACTGCAGGTTGCCCGGCTGGAGCCGCAGGTTGCCCTGCAGGTGCCCCCAGTTGCCCGGCTGGTGGCCCCAATGGAGCTGCGGGTCCTCCTGGCTGGGGAGGTGCCTGCTGCCTCAGTTCATCCCACACTGTGACAGTGATCATCTGGGGTAATCCGATCGTCAGTTCAAAGACTTCTTGTTGCACTTGCTCCCACAAGTGTGCTCCCATGCACTTGACTAGTGCTTCAACCTCGCCACTTCCACCCTGCTCCAGTGACTCTGGAAGGCGAGGGATCGCCTGATCATAGCAGTTTGTCGCAGTCATTCAAGGAGTTAATATCCACAATTCTCTCGGGGTGGAAGAAAGATGCACCCATGAATACTGATCTCTTTCTCGGGGTCAGGCACCCCCGACTGGTTCCTGATCTGGAACAGGAGTCTGTGTCCCCAATGCAGGGGACTCTACTGTTATTGCAGCGGGCTTCTTCACCTCTGTAACTGGCTGGATCCCACCGTTCCCCGCGCTCATGTTGAGGTTTGGGGGTTGGAGCTCAGTCCAGGGATCAAGAGTCTTAACACTCTGTCAGAGTCCCCAGTTATCAGAAACCAACAACTTTCCTTAAACAGGATCAGTTTATTGATTCAGTATACTGTATTGCTCTAAACGCTATTTGTGTTAAGACTACTGGTACAAGAGCAGGAAGGGATAGATATACTAGGTTCAAACAAGGGTCTTCTGATGGATACAAGCCAATAAGGAGCAGGTTACATTCACACTTAAACTAACAGCTTTTGATTCCCAGCAGGAAAACAGAGAATGTCTCCCAAGTCTCCAAGGTCAGCCCTTGTCAGAGCAGGAGATAAAGGATGCAGGAGAATTGAAACTTAGAATACCAGAGGCAAACTCCCCACCACCACCACATTCACTATGGCAGCATAGCTGACACTAATCAGGGTTGGCTCTGTTTAACTTCCAAAGTCTGATGAGATTGTTTTTAGATGTTCATATTTTTGCTCTCTGGAATCCAATATATTTTTGCACAGAAATATGGAAAGAGCCACAGGGTTAACAAAAAGCCCATAACTTGACTGAGCATCACAACAAGAATCTGTAGTGGCAGAAAAGTGTTACTTGCTACAGATATCTATACTTCAGAGATGTGGAGGAATTAGCTTCCTCCTAAAGGAATCCCTGCATCTTGGCAGATAGAGTTTCTGGCAATTCCTTATTTATTTATTTATTTATTTATTATTGCATTATAACATACAGATTTCATAACCACAAATAATTCATCAGTTTAACATAACTATAAAAACAATGAAGTAGAGCAGAGACCAAAGGTTTATCACGTCAATCAATTGTGAACTTCTTTATAATGTATTACTAAACTGTTTGTAACATAAACTTGAAAAGAGATTTTATTGCCTGAGAGCCTCTTTCACTGGTATGAACAGTTAGGTCAATTAATATGTTGTGTTGCCACAGTATTAGTAATGTTAATTACTCAAAAATGGAGCCAAGAAGCAAAATTTGGATTTTGTGGCAAGAGATCATTTTCCGTCATATATTGTAGGTAGGGAAACCATGTACGCAGAAATTTGGAGTATGTTGTGTCTGAGCTGGTGTGAAATGTGTTCATGGTATCACTGATTTTATCCATGATGAATTGATTTGGTCTGTTTTAAAACATCAGATTCCGACAATTGTTCTATTAGACTTTGCAGTTGATAATATTGGAGCCAGGAGATCACTTTGTTGATTGTATCCTCAAATTGTGTTTTTTGTAAGATTTTCTCTTTATGGGCAAGATCTTGGAGACTTGTAAAGCCCGCCTTTGTCCAATCCTGAAATGCACCCAATTCTTGACCTGGAGGGAACCATTCTTGAGTAAAAGTTGAGAGGGGTGAGATAGGAGGTGCCAGATATTGTCTCTGTTCATCCCAGACCTGCAATGTATGTGCCAAGTAAGAGTTATCTGTTGCCTGCTTGGGTCTCTGTATTTTGGAGCTCCAGAAGTCTTCTTGTAATGTAATCAGGGCAATATAATTTTGTTCTATAGACATCCAATTGGTTAGAGGTGTATCTTGCATCATTTGTATAGCATTAGAGATGGCTGATGCTTTGTAATAGCAACTCAAGTTTGGTAGGTTAAGACCACGCTTTTGTGCAGGTCGGAACAGGATGCAACAGTTGAGCCTCGATTTCTTGAATGCCCATATGAATGTGGTTAGAGAGTCTTGCCATAATTTAAGATCAGTATCTGGGATCTTGATGGGTAAAGCCATGAAGAGAAACAGATAGCCAGGAAAAATAAAACTTTGGATCAGATGTATTCTGTCCGGTAGCGTTAGTGTGAGGGCATTCCATTCTTGTAATCATTTTTGTGTGTCCTTATGTAGCTTGTGGAAATTGCAAGATATTAGCTTTTTGAGCAATTGGTATCTGTACTCCCAGATTCCTCCATGAGGACTGAACCCATGAGAAGTGAAACTCTCTTGACAAAATGGCTTTTACATCCAGAGCAATAGATATGGGATAGATTTCTGATTTGAGTATGTCAAGACCTGAGACTTTTCCAAAATTCTCTAAGATTTGGCAGATGATTGGTATGGATTTTGAGGATTAGATACATATAGTGTGAGGTCATCTGCGTACACTGTCATTTTGTGTTCTATGCCATTGATGGTTAGCCCTGAGAAATCTTTTGCTTTGCAAAGTTCTTCTGTCAGTGGTTCAAGTGCCAGTGCAAAGATCAGAGGAGACAGTGGGCAACCTTGTCTTGTTCTTTGTGTAGTGTAAAAGAACTGAGAATTGTGTCTATTTAATTCTAGCCTTTGAATGGGTCCAAAGGAGGTGCAGCACTGTCATGAATTTGGGTCCAAAACCCAGCCTTTAAAATTATTCTGTCATAAATGCCGGTTCTATAGAATCAAAGGCCTTCTCAAAGCTCAATGCAAAAATTAGTGAGTTGAAGGAACATTTCTTTCCAGATGTTATGATGTTAAGTGTACACCTGATGTTATTAGTCAGCTGTCTTGCAGGAATAAATCCCATGTGATCCAGATGTGTATATCTCGTTATTATTGTCTTCAGTTGATTTGCCAGTACCGTGGTGAAAAACTTCGTGTCATTTTTGATTAATGCAATTGGATGGTATGATGCTGGGTTTAGTGGATCCTTTTTGTCTTTGGGAAGCACAATGTTGAAGATTCCAGCCATGAAGCTGGTATTTGACCATTGCTGAGTACATTATTGCAGACTTGAAGGAGTTTTGGTGTTAGGTTACTGTAAATAATTTGTAAAATTCAGCTGGAAGACCATCCATTCCCGGCAATTCATTGGTTTTCACATTTTTAATGGTGTTTTGCAGTTCTTGGGCCATGACTGGACTGTCTAAGAGATCAGTGTATGTAGGGGATAAATACGTTGAAAGACCAGCAGAATCAAGTTAAGTCAAGATGTCCTTTGTGGTGGGGTATTTGGTTTGATATAGTTTTTCATAGAATGTGGCGAAGGCCTGGACAATGTCTTTATGCAAGGTGAGTACCTTACGGGATTCATGTTTTAAAGAGTCCACTACCAGAGATTTCTTTCTCTCTTTTACCCTCTAGGCCAGAAGTTGTATATTTTTTGGAGATTTTTGCCAATAGCGCTGCTTTGTGTACATCAGGTTTCATTGGATTTGTGCAGTTTCCATGGTTTCTCATATCTTGTGTTCTGCTAATAATTTAGCATAAGCCTTTTTTACTTCCCGTGCACTTGTGCTCTGTTTCTAGTGTGGTAATTTGTTGTCATGTATCCAGTTTAACCTTTTCTCATTCTTTCTTCATATGTGCTGCTAACAAAATTATGGAGCCCCGGATTACAGCTTTCAGCACGTCCCAGGTGTTAGCCGGAGTCATGTCTGAGACAGGGTTTTCCTCAAAGAATTTTTTTATGTCCTCTCCTATTTTATTGCATATTGTTTCCTTCAATAAAAGATTGGTATCTAATGACCATTGCCTGTCTGTGTGAATTTCTGGGGTTTTTTTCGTAGAACACAGTCTATTTTATGCATCGTCTGTGAGATGATGTGAGCCAATATTCACTATTCACTGAATTCAGCATTGGAAGCAGCGAACTTGAGATGAGGATGTAATCAATTCTCGAGAAATTATTGTGTTTTGCTGAGAAGAATGAAAAGTCCTCCATGCCAGTACCCTCCATGCCACTTGAGCTGAACCAGGGTGCCTTGAAGATGACTTGGACCTGTCCAGCGTGTTGTCTGCTGCAAGATTTAAATCTCCCCCAATGATTAAATCCCCCTCACTAAATAACTTTAAAGAGTTAAACATTTCTTGCAGAAAAGTGATTTGATTTTGATTTGGTGTGTACACCGACACTAAAGTAATCATTTGACCTTCAATTGTTCCCTTTGCAAACAAAAATCTGCCTGTAGGGTACACCTTCGTGTCCTTCAGAACAAAGTTAAGATATTTTGAAATCAGAATGGCCACCCCTCAGGATTTAGATGTTCTTGGAGCTTGAAGCTATGTTGGAAACAGTGGGGATTTTGGTATTGGAACTGTGTCAGATCTTACGTGTGTCTCTTGGAGGAATAAAATAGATGGGTGAAGTGTTTTCACATATTGTATAACTCTTTTCTTCTTTATGAAATTACCAAGACCTCGGATATTGATAAAGCTTATTTTAAGATTGTTTATGACCAGTGTGAGTCCAACCAGACAACTCTCCACAAAATGCCCTGACTAGCTACCTAAGAGATAGTGTTCTCTAATTCCAAATATCCCCCAGCTGTTCTTTTAATTTCTACTCCTACTAAACTAAAATAATTCAGGTATGACCAAGATGTGGTACAATTGATTATTGATTTAAAAGGCAAATTACAAACAAACAGCATAAAGACTTTTGTAAGCAACAACCACAAGAAATATATGTATACATGCAATACAAATGGTTTAACCCACTTCCACTTCAATTTAGAGCTGGTTCTGCTTCAGAAATGCAGTAAATGAGTATTTAAGAATTAGTTCCCCCCCCCCTGTGGTTCTCCCCTATTTAAATCAACTATCAACAAAATGATTTTAAACCTTTTCAACAATTTGAAATATACAATCCTCATTAAAGGCGGTCAGAGAACAGTTAACAGACGTTCAGGCAGCGCTGACTAAAACTAACGCTACAGCGGAAACAGCCCTTAATTTGTCTATGATATTAAAAAACGATGTCCTGGAGTTACAGACAAAGGAAATTAATTATAGAGAGCATTTAATCACAGTTGAAGCCCAACTAAGACAATTAAACCTAAAATTTAGAGGGATCCCAGAGGAAGAGGAAGGAAATGCAACTCTAATCTGTTTGGTTCCATTATACCCTAAGGGTCTATTATACTCAATGGCAAATCTCCTAGGGTATATTCAGTGGGCTTGGGGGGAAGGGGTTTGAGGCTGAAGTACCAGATTTGCAGTGTAGCTGCTGGACCCTCTCCCCAGCAGAACCATTGCCACTCTGGCAGTGCCAAAACCCAACAGGACTAAGGTCAAATCTGAGACCTGTTTTCAGTGGTGGGGGATAAAAGCAAGGCAGGCATACAACAAGCCCAGCAGTTTGTCCCAGAGAAGTCTCTGCTGTAGAAAGTGAGGTGTGGGGAGGGGGCATGTTTGCAAGGCCAGCAGCAGAACCAGTGTAATGTGCCCAGGAGAACCAGTGTCACTCTGGCAGTGCCAAAACCCAACAGGACTAAGGTCAAATATGATGGATCTTGGCACTGCCACAGTGACACTGGTTTTGCTGGGCACATTGCATTGGTTTTGCTGCTGGTTTGGCAAACATGCTCCCACCCCACACATAATTTTCTACTGCAGAGATTCTCTGGGAGAATCTGCTGGACTTGTTTATGCCTGCCTTGTTTTTTCCCCACTATTGGAAACAATGGAGGATGGTGGCACTCTCTTTGGGTGCCCATAGAATTAGACCCTCTGGTCCAATTTTTTGAAACTTGGGGTTCTTTTGAGGAGAGACTGGAAATTTGGTGCCTCTACCTCAAACCCCCTCCAGCCCACTGAATATACCCTAGGAGATTTGTCATGGACTATAATGGCCCCATAGGGTGTAATAGAGGTGAAAAATTCAGGATTCCCAAATTTTACATGAATTCCAGTACAATATCGATATTGGAATCCAAGTTCTCAAGGGAATACCAAATTTTTTAGGGTCCAGAAACCCCAAATCTGAAAAATGCCAATTTTTGTTTTCTTGCTCATCCCTAATGGACACTATACTTCTGTTGATACAGCCCAAAATCGCATTTGCCTTTTTAGCTGCCACATCACACTGCTGACTCATATCCACTAAGACCCCTAGATCCTTTTGATACATACCACTGCCAAGACAGAACTTTACATTTATTCCCATTGAAATTCATTTTATTTGTTTTAGCCCAATTTTCCAGCTTGTCAAGATCAGCATGACTCTGTCTTCTGCCATATTTACTACCCCTCCCAATTTAGTATCATCTGCAAATTTAATAAGCATTCCTTCATCCAAATAATTTATAAAGATGTTGAACAAAACAGGTCCCAGGACAGATCCCTGAGGCACTTCACTTGTCACTCTTCTCCAAGAGGATGAGGAACCATTAACAAGCACTCTTTGGGTGAGATCTGCCAACTAATTACAGATCCACCTAAGAGTCAAAGGATCCAAACCACATTTTACCAACTTGTCAGCCAGAATATTATGTGGAACCTTATCAAAATCCTTACTGAAATCAAGTTAAACTATGTCTACAGCGTGCCCCTGATCCAGCAAGGTAGTAAGTTGCTCAAAAAGAGAGAGATAAGGTTAGTCTGACATGACTTGTTCCTGAGAAACCTGTCCTGGCTCTTAGTAATCACAACCATCCTTTTTAAATGCTCAAGAACTGACTGTCTGATGATTTGTTCTAAAACTTTTCCACATATAGATGCCAAGCTGATGGGTTAGTTTCCTGGATCCTGTTTTTTCCCCTTCTCTGAAGATGGGGACAACATTTGCCGGCCTCCAGTCTTCTGGCACCTCACCTGTTCTCCAAGAATTATCAAAAATAATGGACAGGGGCTCAGAAATTACATCCATGAGTTCTTTTAGTACTCTTGGATGCAGTTCATTTGGCCCTGAGGAATTTGTTTCATTTAAAGAAAGTAAATATTTATGTGCTACCCCTATGCCAATCATAGGCTGCAACTTTTTAAATAAATCTTTTAAACAAATGTATAAGCAACTTATGTAGTTTGGAGATCAACTGTGGTTCTGGGAGATCTCCAGCCCTCACCTGGAGGTTGGCAACCCTAGTATATGAATATGTATGCATTCTTGCATATACACTTTCTTCCTCTTTAAATTCTTATGCAGTGTTGAGAAGACCATGGTCACCCCACTTGTTTTCTTGGATGAATTTCCCCCAGTTGTTTGCTTTCTACATGCCATTCTTTTTTAATCACAGTTTTCACTTTGCTCCTACACAGTTGACGCTAAAGCTGGTGTCAAATTTAAGAGCAACACTCCTACGAAATTTTGTTAATATTGCAGGAGGAAAAAAAGATGTTTGGGATTTTGTCCTGGGTGTGAAGAAACCATGAAAAAAAGCCCTGAACTTTAGAACTGAACCAGAGTTGGAGTGAAGTTCAATAACTTCCCTTAGTTTCTCTTTAGGCAGCTTTCTGGTGGAAGCGCTAATGAGGACACATTTCAAGAATTCCTTCCACCTCCTGTGGTCTGGTGCACTAGAATCCAGATGTATCATGTATGGCCACTCTCTGTTTGAGCACCAAAACAAAGATAACTTTCCCCCCAAAGCATATTACATATCCATTCAGAAATGATAAAGTATTTTTTATTTATTTCTATTCTGTTTCCTTTGTAGTTCATCTCTATAAAGTCATATTAAGATACTCTTCAGTATGTGGCTTCCTAATGCACAATTAGCATTGCGAGAGCCTTGATCTAAAGTTACTATCCTTTTTAACTTGGAAATGCATAATGTACCTTGATTATAATGGCTGAATAGAGGCATGTTATGCAGAGAGAAGAGTCTCCGGGAAGTCACCTTTATTAGGAATGACAGAACAAAAATTGCCACTGAGCCTCATTTTCACAAATTAGCAGTGTCCTTCAGAGGCCTTTTGGGATATAGCAGCCTTCTGTTTAGCAACTTAATTTCTTTTTCACATAGTACCAATCAGGGCAGGTTTCATCTCTGATAGAAAATTGAAAGGATGGAAATTTCCCAGGCTATATTTTGAGGGAAGGTGCTGGGCCTCTTTAGGCTTGGCAGGTCTCCAGGGAAAAGCGGCGGCGGGGGGGGGGGGGGGGCGGTCTGCAACATGCAGCAAGACCAGATATTGAACCAGGGTTACCAATCTCCACCTGGGACCTGGTGGTCTCTTACTGTTACAATTGATCTCCACGCAACAGAGATCAGCTCCCCCAGAGAAAATGGCTGCTTTAGAAGGTGGACTCTTTGGCATTATACACTGTTGAGGTCTTTCCCCTCCCCAAACCTTGCCCGCCTCAAGCTCCACCTCCCAAATATCCAGGTATTTCCCAACCCAGAGCTGGCAACCATGTATTGAATACAAGAATCCTGCTGAATCAGAACAGATGTCTCTCTTGTGCCAAGTCCTGTTCCTTGGATAGTGGCCAGTCTGATGCCCCTGGAAAGCCCAGAAAAAAGCCAGCTCTACCAGGTGGCATTTGGGGGCCTGTTCCCCCTAAACACAGAGCTGTCATTCAGCCACACCACTGGCAGAACTCTCCTCCATGAATTTGTCTAAACCTGAAAACCAGTTAAAGATATTTCTGTATATGATGCCTAATTTTAATTTGGTGTCACTAAATGTGATGGACAGCCTCTAGTCTGGCCCTCCAGCCAATCACTGCCTACAGGGGAATGGCATCAGCCAATGAGAGGCTATGGAACCTTTGGGAGAGGGGAGAGAGGAGTTAAGTCAAAGGAAAGTCTGGAATGGCCTCAGAGAGTGATCTGGGAAGGGGCAAAGTAACAGGGAAAAACTATCAGGATAATAGAACAAAGTTTGAGTCCAGTGGCAACTTTAAGACCAACCAAGTTTTATTCTGGGTAGAAGCTTTCCTGTATGTGCACACAGTGTATACACACAAAAGTCTGTACCCAGAATAAAACTTTGTTTATTTTAAAGGTCCCACTGGACTCAAACTTTTCTTCTATGGCTTCAGACCAACACGGCTACCTCACTGACTCTACCAGGAAAATTGGCAGTTCAGCTTTTTCTATATTTTAATAATCATACTTAAAACGAATAAATTAAGAAGCAGTATAATGTAGAAATGGAGAATTTAGAGTTAGGTTCATCTGGTGAAGAAAAGAACTCACATCCATAGGATAGGTGCATAATACTCTGGGGCCAATGAAGAGGCAGGAATAGAGCAGGTATCCTGTGTCACCTGAGGGAAATGGTGGCTTGTAAGGGGACTGAGGGAGATCTCCCAGGAGACATGATGACCCCATTTCAATACGCTGAGATTTTGGGGTTTAAGGAGATTTAAGGGGTTTAAGGAGTGGCCAAGCAGCCACTTTATAAGAAAAGCTCTTAAAATATAACTGCAAAGTTGAACTGTGAAACAAGTAGTGTCAGGGCAATGGACAGAACTGTAACCATGGAAGAATGCCCTTATACTGGACTGAAGACATGTGCTCTAGCCAGGGGAAACCTTGTGCTTGGGCAGCGTGTCAAACCGGATGTGGACCCATGGACTACAAGATGCCTCTCATTCCTGTATCTCTATGCCAGCACCAGCAGGCAGACCAGCAGCCTTGACTCCTAAACACACACAAAGACAGGAGCAGATCACAACAGGAAGCCATGTTCTGTGAAGAAGCCAGGAGATTCAGGCACAGATGCCCTGGAGAACTCTCTCCTACACTAGCAAGGCATTAATATCAACAGGTGAAGCACGTACTCCTCCTCGTCTAAAACAAAAGGATATACTCCATGATGGGATTGACAAGCCATCACATCCTCCAGCTGCCCATCAAGATAATGCAGCTGTTAAACATATGGTCATTAAGACCAACTACTGGCCAAGCAGCAGGAATGTCACTCTCCTTTCTCTCCTTTGTCTTAACCTTTCCCCCTGAGAGGTGTCACTATTTCATCAAACCATTTTTTCAATTGCCCAACAATTAATCCCTTTTTCTGACCCATTAACAGTTTAATCTTTTTAGTATTTCCTGGGGACTACGTGTCCAACAAGGCATCAGCCTCAGGTTACATTTAGGGTATAAAGGGAGCACATCATCCCATTGCTCTCTCTCTCACTTCTAACCTTCTTAACCCCACCCTATCTTACTGGTTCCATTCTTAGCGCTGTTTGGAACCTTCCATGTGTGTTGCTGGCCAACTTACGATCCCCTTCCCATATTTTTACCCCTTTTTCACTGCAGAGTCAACTCATCTCGTCAGACAGGTAATGCATTGCCCCATCAGTGATACCTCTTGCTAATGCAACCGTCTCTGTACCTTTCTCTCTGAATTCCTAGATCTGTATTGCTTGTGTGTATGCTTGATTTTTATATTGTATGTGTGAGAATCCTTCAGTCAAGAAATCACTGCTATTACTGCCTAGCTTCAGAGTCTATTTCTGGGCTCTGGAAAAATCAGACTCCTGTATACACAGGTTATTGGTACTTAATGTCTGTTGCCATTTATTAAGAAATTAAGGCAATTTGGCTAACAGGAGTTCCAAATAAAATATTTTTTTTTCTCTCTCTTGGACAGGAATACCCTGTCAGTTCAGTAAAGCTGTGGGTGTGTGAAACTGTAATTGCTTGAAAGCAGAGTTCTGCCATCCCTTCTATTTTTGTGTTATTAAAAGAAGGTGTTGGTGTGACTTAGTCCAGGCAAAGGGGAGGAGGGAAGTATTATCTTGGATTCCTATTCACCCTCCCCAGGCTTCCTCTCTAATAGCAGCATGTAACCTAGCCCAGTTATATATTAAAACTGCCTTTCTGACCACTTGCAAACTCACACCATAATTAAAATCATCTTGGCCACGTCTAATGGACGGTGTGACAGGGTGGGTGTTGAACTGAGAAAGCACCTGGCCATCGCACTAAAAGGATACTTGCCGTTCACCTTAGTGGCTGTCATGGGCTGTGCTGCGCACTGGCTCAGATCTCCTTGTGAAAGTGCTTTGCTCCAGCAGAAGCCACCTTTCTGGGGTGCAAGGAATTTTGCATCCAGCAGAGCACTCCTTCCATCAGACTAGTAGAACGAATCTGCGGGATCCCGTCCATGATGCATAGGATAGATACATAATGTACAAGTGTTTAGGACAAGAAGTTGGAAGGAAAAGAGTGACTGTTCTCTTGCTTTTACAGATGTGCATGCATATATTTCTCATAATTAGGATTTTCAGGCCCTTATAGCGGGAGACAACATGACAATCTCATCTGTTGGAAATAGGGTGGGGGGGATGACCATTCTAGCCAGAGTGTTATTCCTTTTCCAAACAATTCCAATATCAAAAAACCAACTCTTCTTTAAAGAATTAGAAAAAATTACAATTTATTTGGCAACATAAAAGACCCAGAATTAAACTGAAATATCTGCAAAAAAGAACAGAAAGAGGAGGCTTTTCATTACCGGATTGGAATTTATATTATCAAGCTGCAAGCCTCACATGGATTATAGAATGGATCATTTTGGAAAACTGTAGACTGCTAAAATTAGAGGGATTCGATTTATTACTAGGGTGGCATGCCTTTGTAGGTTACGACAAGCAAAATGTACATAAATACTTTAATCACCACTTAATTAGGGCCTCCCTTTTGAAAGTATGGAAGGAGGCAAAAGCAAAATTTTACAGAAAGATACCAAAATGGATAGCCCCTATGGAGGCAATTACTAATCCAAAATTAATTACAGGAAACTTAATGGGTAAATATCACGATTTGTTGGATGGGAATAATAACTTAAAGCTGCAGGAACAACTGCTAAAAATGGAGACAGGGGATAGTGCTTGCCAGGGGGCAAGGGAGCAGCCAGGGGTGGAAACAGGGGCATCTCCATCGTCCGGCTAGCACTGCCCCTCACCTCCACTGCTTCTAGGGCTGCGGTCTCCGTCCTGGCACTGGCACTGCATCCAAGCCTCCTCGGCCTGGGGAAGACCACCTGGGTTTCTGCCCATCCGAGCTGCTATCTGGTTGGCTTTCAGGACGAGTGTTTTCGAAAGGATATAACCCCACCCTTAAAATGGTGGCATGCACAGGGATGCCATCTCATCTGGTTAAGCCCTTAGGTTACTTTAACATTAAGTTCTCAAACACATTAATGAGTTTATCTAAAGAGCAAACTGGAAAAAATGCATCCTGGTATGTCAGCAGGCCCCCCAAAAACCATGTCTAACGTTGCTGTTGCTTATGCATTAAGCGAAATACAGTCAGAGAATCACAGCCTTAAAGCAAGGAGAATTACATAAACAAAAAGCCGTGTTGTGCGCTAAGTATAATTCATAAACAAAGTGATACAAACTTCATCATTACAACAAAGCACTTCACAAAATCACAAAGGTCCCAAAGACTGTAGATAGTAGTTGGTGGTTCTGGTTGTTGGTGAAATTTTCCGGAATAAAAGGGTTTCCACTTTGGTGGTTTAGCCTTCACCAGATTAAGACGTCTAGCAGATTATATGAGATTCCAGAAGACACTTTGTGCTCTTGAAGGATGTACATTGTGACAAGTTGTGTATCCCTAGAGATTCTATGAATTGAGTCATCAAGAATTCATATGGTCCGGTTCAGAGGAAGTTTATCGAAATGGAATTTTATTCCAGAAAATTTCGTCAACAACCAGAACCACCAACTACTATCTACAATCTTGGGGACCTTTGTGATTTTGTGAAGTGCTTTGTTGTAACTATGAAGTTTGTATCACTTTGTTTATGAATTATACTTAGCACACAACACGGCTTATGCATTAAGGACAGAGGGGAACTATTATGCTTTGAGCTCAGTAAAGCTCATTCCCCCCCCCCCCCATTATCTTTGGACTAAAATGGAGTCTATATAATAGCACACAACTGAGAAATGGAAATGGCGGTTTTCCGTCGAGAGGCTACAACCCAAATACGATCTGACGCTAATAATATGATCTGAATCACTGAGTGCCATTCTGTGATTGTTGATAGGTTGGGTTTCGTTTTGTTTTTTTCATTTTAAAGTGTCTTTTTGATGTTGATACAAAATAAAGGAAAATTTACATATCTCACATAGACATATGAATATATGTCTTTTATTTATTTATTTCCTTATTTCCTTACTTAACTTACAACTTAACTTATAGTCTGCCTCTCTAACTGGGACTCCAAGCAGATTATGCAGAGTTAATACAGTCAATAGGATGGGACATCCTATAGAACAATGCAATAGGATTTGTACGATAGAAATCTGGAACCAACTAGAAATTTGAAAACAGAACTGAAGTGAAGCATAAGTATTAACATGACTCATTAAAGGATGCAAAAGTTACATAGTCAGATCCTACTTACAGCAACAGACAGTACAAACTGCACATAGTAGTCTAGGCCACAGTCCCTAACCCTTTATCCCAAGACCTAGAGAGACCGGGCTGTCCTCCACCGGGCTGTCCTCCCCCACCGGATGGAACTCTCTGCCGGGGAACATCCGTGCCCTGCAGGATGTGTTGCATTTTCACAGGGCATGGAAGGCAGAGATGTTCTGCCAGGCATTTGGTTGAGGACAGCGACAGGACAGCATTTAGTTGGGCACTCTCATACCCTCCATTCTCTGCAGCCCCGTGCCAGGAGGCCTATGAAATTTGGGGTTTTTTCCACCATCTTGGATCAACCAAATTTTGCTGGCGTATGTTTTATATATCTATTCTTGGTTTTAACTTTTAATTATTTATTGTATGTTCTCTCCTGTTGTAAGCCTTGCTTGCAGGGAAGAGCAGCCTAAAAACATAAATAAATAAATAAATAGCTTAGTGACCTGTTTTGTTACAGTGCAGCCCAAATACCTGTGTGCAAAAGCCCTTCTGAATAATTTAGTTTTGCATTGTTTGTGAATAGCCAGGAGTGCCGATGTTAACATGGAGCAGATGTTCACATTGTCTTTTAGTTCTGCACTATTGCTTTGTTCATTGGATGTCTTATGCTGTATGAGTACATTACTTTTATTAAGTAAATAAAATAAAATGCAGTATGATTGGCTTATATACAAATCACTTAAATACACATTTACCCTGCTCAAACAAGCATAGCAGAGAAAATGTTTAAGACAGGAATTAGTCTGATTTAGAGAAATGGTTCACAATTACATAAATCGATGGTTAATTGCATCTTTCTGAACTAGTAATTAGAAAAGAATTTTCATCTTATTGAAAAATATCGTTTCTTAAAATGTCCATCTCTCAGCTGTGTTAACTCAGTTAACTTTGATTTTAGCTATACTTGTACTATATATGTTTGCATGCCTATTTCCCCCCCCCCCCAGTTTTCCCACCATGTCCAGGACCAGTCACTGCCCTCCCTTACCATGGTGAGGGCCCCACAGTGGTCTACCCAGGGGTCCAGTAAGCCAACCTAGAGCTGCAAGGACATGGTCCAACAACAGGCAGAGAGGGTGGCGACTTTTCCATGGCTCAGCAGGGTGGGGGAGGTTTAGTTGAAAGCCCCGTCTGTGTCAATCATGCCTCTGCAGCCCTCCTGGCCAGCATGAATGCTCTGGTGAGGAACAATGAGGACCCAACCTAGACCAAGGGTTGGAGACCTAGCCAGGGAGTGGAGTCACCAGGAGGAAAGGGTGGAAAGGGTGGGTTACCAGCTGGAGGGAGATAGAGAAAGCCAAGCAATAGGGGGTGAAACATGTAAAGGCTGTGGAGGCCTGTTTAAACCTTCTCAGTCTTGTCCCTGTTTGGGAATGGGGCTTCCTCCACTGGCCAGCTGGCCAGTAGCAGATTGCAGCCCTGAAAATCAGGGGAACCCTCACCCAGCCCAGTGGTCTGGCAACTCTAGGTTTAATGCTGTAGATTCCATCAACCAAAGCCGCCATGGTCTCCAGGGGAACTGATCTCTGTTACCTGGAGACCAGTGGTAACTCTGGTTGATCTCCAGGCCCCACCTGGGGACTGGCAACCCTAATCCACCTCCCACTGAGTACCAGGAGGAGGCTCTGGCTGCTGGACTCAGTTCCTCCCATCTCTGCTTGGCCACCACAAGCCACATTTCTACAGTCCCCCCTTCCCCTGAGGCAGTCGAGCATGGCCCAAGCCTCTCACAACGTATAGCCAACGCCATCTGAATTGCTGTCAAAAATCAGTTATCATATTCTGGAACAGCATATTCTGTTATGCCTGATAAAAAACATTTTACATGATCTATTATTTTATATCCTGTTAACTTTATGCATTTAATTGCTTTTTATAATTTTATTCCAATAATCTTTTATTACTGGGAATAGCCCCCTGCATATTTTTAAAATTGGCTCCGTGGAATCTGTATTTCCAATAAATGTAAATTTTAAGTCTAGCTGGTGAAAAATAATACTGGGAAACACTTTTCTAAAAGCTTTCTCTCATATTAAAACATTGCTGATGCTGCTCCGGACTTTAAAATATTTTGCCAGTGTGAAATACAACACTGTTATACCTTTTGTCATTTATTTTGTATGTTTGCTTTATTTTCAGCCATATTTTGTAATAAGTAAATATACTGATACTAAGTCTTTTGACTCTTTAAAAACAAAAGTTGTTCAAAATTTGTTAATGTAGTTCTTAGCTGGTGCAATTATTATTTTTTGAATCAGTGCAATTACGGAACTGAAAACATGGAAACCCTTCAAAAAAGCAAAGATAGTTGCTATTCTGAAACCTGGAAAACCAAAACATCTGGCAGAAAGTTACAGGCCTATTTCCCTTCTGAGCACCTGTTATAAACTCTTCAAGAGGCTAATCCTGAACAGAATCAGGGATAGAATTAATGGACACATCCCTATAGAGCAAGCAGGATTTAGACCCCATTGTACTTCTGAAGACCAGGTTCTCAGCTTAACAACTTTCATTGCAGCAGAGTATCAGAACTGTTTTAAGACATCAGCACTTTTTGTCAGTCTGGAGGGATGGTCTGCTGTTTACAAGTTGTCCCCCTGCAGAACATTATTTCGACTCCTAAACAACATGCTGAGCGATAGAACTTTCCAAGTAGTTATGGGCAGGGGTCATTTCGTAGAAAAAGAGGTGCAGGAGCTCATTAGCATAACTCATTAGCATAACTTATTTGCATATGCTACACCACCTGACATCACCGGAAGTATGTCAGAAGGCAAGAAAGAAAGAAAGATAGGCGAGAGAGAGAGAGAGGACAAAAGGAAGGAAGGAAGGAAGGAAGGAAGGAAGGAAGGAAGGAAGGAAGGAAGGAAGGAAGGAAGAAAGAAAGAAAGAAAGAAAGAAAGAAAGAAAGAAAGAAAGAAAGAAAGAAAGAAAGAAAGAAAGAAAGAAAGAAAGAAAGAGCCGGCAGAGAGGGGACAGCTACTAATCCAAGCCTCAGAAATACCCCTCTTCTGGGAGGACAGCTTCAGTGGTGGCTGAAGCCTTCAGAAGTCTGGTCGGAGGAACAAGGACCTTTCCAGGGGGCGGGGTCGTTTTGCTGCAGCCCTGACACAAGCAGGCATTCCCCTGCTGGGGGGGGGGGGCGCTGGCACCAACTCCTGGAGCTGAGCTCCCCCAAGCTCCTGCTCGAAATGACCCCTGTCCAAATCCCCTCAGAAGGCAGTTCCAGAGGATGGGTGCCATGTTGTGGCTTCTGAGTAGAAGGGAGAACCATGAGCAGAAGTCTTAGTTGAAGAATCAAGGAGGTGAGCCAGTACATAAGGGAGAAGGGCGCATGGATGTGCTTCATTTGAGAGCTCATACCCTGCCACAAATTTTGTTAGTCTGTAAGGTGCTACTCGGCTCTTGCTCTTTCTGTTAAATGTAAAATACATATTAAACACAATATTGCAGTATGTCATTCAGAATCAAATAGCTCCAGGTACTCAGTTCAAGAACACCTAACAACATTTTAATGGATGTTTTTAATAATACCTCGGAATCTGGGTCCACTCTTCTCCGCTCACTTTCAGGTGGGTCCAACTGTCCCCTCAGTGGCCTACTTCTTTCAGTGAAAAGACAATGGACTTTCAGCATAACCCCCCCCCCCCACCCCACCCACTGACTCTTCTGTCAGAACAAACTGTCAGAAAACGGCTCTCTCTCCTCCTAAGCTCCACCATGGCTGGCTGGCTGGCTGGCTGGCTGATGAGGTGGGCCAGCAACCATCAAACCATTCCCTTCAACCCCCTGCCGTGCAGCTGACTTTCCCCCTAGGATTGCCAAACTCCAGGTGGTAGGTGTAAAGAAATGGCAGTTACCTGTGTTTGTAAGATGGCTGCTGTCTGCGGTTTGTTTAAAATGTTCCCCCATAAGGTTCAATTGAGCGATAGTTTCAGAGAGGGGCCTGCAGGGGTATCACTCACTGGGTTGAATGGGGCTTCCACATCTGCTGGACTACAGTTCCCAGCGGCCCCAGGGCCAAAAAGTACGGGAAAAGAGGGACTGTCCCAAGGGGTGGGGCACCATCAATATAGACTCCAGCCCATCCAGGGAGGATTGGGTTTAACCCCTGTTGATTTATGCCCTGTTGGTTCATAGCATGTGCGTACTCCTACAGTTGTGCCTTATTCATTTACTGTGTGTGTGTATGTGCTCCATAATTGGGTAAATAGTAAAATAAATTCTTCTATATGGGCTAATAATCTGTGTTGTGCATAGTCTCCCCTGCTCTGCACAATACCAAAGGGAGGGGGTAGCCCAGGGAAGCAAGGAAAGGCCAGACTTTTCGGTTGCCAACTTTCCTGGGATCCCTCAAAGACTGAGGATTCCATCTCCAAATAGGGAGATTTCGCCACAGGGGCCCTCTAAAAAGGCAGTGACAGTTCAGTGACTGATGGCAGGGAACTTAAGGCATGAGATATGCCCACAGGACGAGGGAGGGAGGCAAACAGCTGAGTTGCAAACTGGAGCCCGTTTTGCAACAGTAGGCAACCAAGCTTGGTTCAGACAAAGGAAGGAAACCCTTTGCAGGCCTTTGTAAAGAACTCATTGGGACCAGTTCTGACTAGGGTTGCCAGCTCCAGGTAGGGAGAGTCCTGGAGATTTTCTGGTAGAGTCTATGGAAGCCAGGGTTTGGGGAGGGGAGAGGCCTCAGCTGAACAGAATGCCATCAAGTCCACCGTCCAAAGCAGTTATTTTCACTGGACAGGAGAGACCTGTTGTCTGGAGTTCAGTTGTGATACCTGGCAATCTTCAGGGTCTACCTGGAGGTTGGGTACCCTAGGCGTGGCAATCAGTGCTTCAGAGCAGGATCTGCTAGATCCAGGTTCTTGCTGTAGAAGCTGAGTGGGTGATTTTGAACCAGTCACAGACTTTCAGCCTAACCTACCTCACAGGATTGTTGTGCAAGTCAAAAGGGGGAGAGGAGAATTATGTAAGCTGCTTTGGTCCCCATTGCAGAGAAAGACTACTTTTCCTCCTGGGAAATTTATTTATTTAAATTTCTATCTGCCCTCCCAGCCAAGGAAACCATTGTTGCCAATCTCCAGGTGAGGGCTGGATATCACTCAGAATTACAACTGCTCTCCAGATGGCATTGATCAGTTCCCATGGAGAAAACTGTGGACTCTGTGTCCTTATACCCTGCTGAGATGAACCCCATGACAGCCAATGTGACATGGCAGACAGGGCTTCAGAGCACGGTAGAGGCTGCAGGGAGGGGGGGGAGATGGAAAGCTGAACAGTGAGGGGGAAATAAAGGTAGGTTGATGCTTGGCTGGGAAGGAGATAGGGTTGCCAACTCCAAGTGGGGAATTCCTGGAGATTTGAGGGATGGAGACTGAAGAGGGTGAGGTTTGAGGAGGGGTGGGGCCTCAGACAGGTAGAATGCCATGGAGTCTGCCCTCCAAACCAGCTATTCCCTGTTGGGGAACCACTGCTGCCAATCTCCAGATGAGGGCTGGAGATCACTCAGAATTACAATTGCTCTCCAGATGGCATTGATCAGTTCCCATGGAGAAAATGGTGGACTCTGTGTCCTTATACCCTGCTGAGGTTGCCACAGCAAATGGATGTTGAGTGCCCAAGGCCTTGGCACTCTCGCAGAGCCTTTCTAGAGCCCGTTGTATTTATTTCCACAACGGGCCTTATTCCTAGTGTGTGTGTGTGTGTGTGTGTGTGTGTGTGTGTGTGTGTATTAGCTTACCCGCACTGAGTATAGGCTTGGTGAATCAGTGGTATTAATTCAACCCATTTCATGATCCAAAATTGACTCTTGACTTACAAGGTTCTGCCTCTTCTCCTCAGAGTAGTGATCGATCTGCAATCTGTCCTACCCAACAGTTAAACTTTTCACTTAGCCAAAGGACCTCTTTCCTAAAGGACCTTTGAAGGCTGCTATGCCAGCAGGCGTATCTGCTAACAGAAATGCAATGCTTGGGGGAAGGGGGGGGGGGGAGTTAGTTCATATTTAGTAGACAAATGTTCCCCCCCAAAGGCAGAAAACTCCCAGTGCCTCTACCCACCGGAACGTGGAAGACCTGTCAGGCCAGACCCCAGCTAAGAGGGGATGATTGCCAGCTACCAGCCAGCACCCAGTTGACCAAGGAATCAGTGCTGGCCACATCTCAGGTGGAGAAATTAATGCGGGGAAGGGGTAGTGAGAGGTTAGATCAGAGAAAGACCAGATCAAAAGTAGAATTGGGAGTCTGTTCTGGCCCAGGGCTAAGCTTGCTAGCCAACAGATAGTGCCTGGAGATCTCCCGGAAAGGCAACTGATCTCCAGACTACATAAATTGCTTATTATGTATTTATTTATTTGAAATGTTTACTCTCCTTCTTCTGGAGAAAACGGCTGGGTGGCCTTACACTCTACTGAGGTCCCCCCCCCCCACACCCGGGAGACATTCCGAAAATCTCCAGGCATTTTCCAAATTGGAGTTCGTGGCCTTGCCCAGTGCCCTGGACCTGGAGAGTTCCAGATGTTCCTGGAGAAGAATAGGGAGGTAAAAGGGGAGTGTCCCAAAAATAAAATCCAGGTGCCTTTCGAGTTCGAGTTCTGTGGGCAGGAAAGCAGGGGGGCCACTTATCAGTGCTTGTGGTTGCCATTTGGGGGGAATCACCCCAAGTGGAATCACTAGGGGAGAAAAGTATAACATCTGTGCTGCCCTAGACAAAATCAGACATTTCTTGAGGGAATCCTCCTGATCAGTTGGTAGCTGGGCGTCCTCAGCTGGCCAGCTTGGGGGGGTGTGTGTGTGTGTGTGTGTGTGCTTGAGCCTAATTGAGAGTAATTAATAAAAGCTGCAGCTTTAGTTGAAGCACCTTTGTGTCCCTTTTTTGTTCCTTCCTGTAAAAAACTCCAGCTTGAATTGTTATGTCCTGGATGCAGTTCCACAGACAACCAGGCTGCGATTCTCTATGTGTACCCTTGCGGTCTGACCACATGGCCTGGAAAAGGTACAAGCTTGAGGTAAAAGAACAATAGCACCCGGGCTCCTAAAGATCTACCTATCAGGGGCTTAGAATATTTGAATGAACCAATGCAAGTCTCTGGCGGGAAGGTTAACCTATCCCGCAGTGTGGGTGTGGACGGGGGCGAGGCTTTTCTGTGCATATAAGCTGACCCCCGGGGCCACCTCAGGTATGCTTGCTCCTGACCTACAATAAACTTGATCATGCTGAAACTCACTCCACCGGCCTCCTGACTCCAGTATTTATCATGAATGATGATAAATTGGCTGGGGTGGGGGAAGAACTTGATCAAGTCTCCTCATTTTAGAGTTACCAGCTCTGGGGATCTGCAGGGTGGAGCCTGGGGAGAGTGGGGTCTGGGGAGGGGAAGGGCCTCATCAGAGTGCAGGGCCATTCAGAGCCCACCCTCCAAAGCAGCCATTTTACCTCCAGGGGAACTGATTTTGGTTGTCTGGAGACCTGCCCTACCTCGTTTACAGACTACCATAGGGTTCTATTTCTAACAGTTGGGATGATTTCAGATTGGTCACCCCTGCCGTTTCAATTCATAAATTTCCGTTTTGTTTGCCTAAGCCAGTCACCTCTCGGCTGTACAGCCAGGGGGACACGAGGAGGGCACAATCAATCAATCAATAAAATGATGATGATGTTTGTAACCAGCCTATGTTAATGGCGTTCTTCAATGAACCTGCACATCAACTGTAATGGTCATTTAAAATTATGTTTTTATAACACTTTTCCTTTGTGCAAATTGAATCCAAGATCTTCTTTTTTTTTTTTAAAAAAAATATTTTTATTCAGTTTTTAACAATAAGCCTTACAAATTACCATACATATTTTCAGAAGCCATAGTTCTTTAACCAAACAAAAAATTTGGACCATACATTACTATTCTCCTTCTTTACATCAGCGTTCAAAAGAAAATTTAATTTACTCGACTCCGCCCATTCTAATAATTTATCCACTATTTCTTCTTTCCCCGGCATTAAAGATGTTTTCCAACATTTTGCTCCGGCTATCCTTGCTGCTGTCAAAATATAAGCCAGCAGTTTCTGGTCATATCCAGATAGACCGCCCGGAAGGATATTTAACAGAAAAGTCTCCGGTGCAAGTGGGATATCCACAACCATAATTTCCCTTATTAGATCTTTCACCATTAACCAAAATTTTTTTACCTCTTTGCAGATCCACCACATGTGATAATAAGTGCCAATATACGCGCCGCAGACCCAACATTTATTAGATAAGCTACTATAGCATTTCTGTAGCCTATCAGGTGACCAATGCCAACGGTAAAAGAGTTTATATATATTCTCTTTATAATTGATTGCTCCCAAGAATTTTACAGATTTCCATATTTTAGACCACTTTTCTATCTCAGTTGTATAACCAAAATCCTGCATCCATTTCACCATTGATGGCTTGACTTTTTCCTCTAGCATTTCATTCTGAAGGAGAATTTTATAAATTTTATTAAGTTTACCTTTATTCATCCAAATTAAATCCAAGATCTTCATGCTAGTTCCCGTGGCCTTATTTGGACCAATTATTATTTGGAACATTATATTCAGACCACACGCATCCCATCAAGTCAAAATCAAGTTATGGTGACCCCAGCAGGGGGCTTTCGAGGCAAATAAGAAGTAGAGCCTTCCTTGGTGGTCTCCCTTCCAATTAGTGACCCTGCTTAGCTTCCAACCTACGGTGACTGCAGCAAGGAGCTTCCAAAGCAAGTGAGGAGCAGAGGTGGTCTGCTCTTGCCTGGCTCTACAGAGTCTTCCTTGGTCTCCCATCCAAGTACCGACCCTGCTCAACTTCTGAGATCTGATAAGATCAGGTTATATGTTCCACCTTCCCTATATTCACATTAGATGTATAAATTATGTCACCATAAACATAAATACTGTATAGAAACTTGATAGCACGTGTTTACAATGCAAAAATCATCTCTAACACCCGTGGCAAGATACAGACAAACAAAACCATGTGCTCATTCCTACTGCACACCTACCTGGGGGCAGTGGTCTTCAAAAACTGAACATCAGTTACCCAAAACATGTTTGAGACTCACTCCTGCAGCCCACCATGTGCACAATTTACCTAACAGGAGTCTCCTGGGATGGGTCAAAGGAAAGAGAGGCATTCTCTGATTCCCTTGGGACAAGCCTGACGCTACCTTGAGAAGCAAACGGAACATAATAATAATTATTATCCTTCCATGCTAGAGTAGTTTCAGTAACCACTTACCTCGTTTCACAAGGTAGTCTCAGCCTCTACAATAAAAGGACAACTGCATTGACCTATCTTATAGGGTGGTTGTATGGATAAAAGGAACTTTAAACATCCATAAGCACTATATAAGTGCTAAATCCTATTATTAGGCACACATTTAAACCTCCCCCCCCCCCCCAACTGAGGCCAATGTCTGCATTTGCCTGAGGTTTCTGCGGCAAACCTAAAATCCTGCTATGGTGCCCTACAGCAGGGGTGGGCAATTGTTTTGGCTCGGGGGCCACTTTGTGGGAGCAGAGGTTAGCGGAGGGCCACACCTTTTCAAATGATTGCATTCATTAGTTAAGAAGAAGAAGAGAAGAAGAGATTGGATTTATACCCCGCCCTTCACTCACTTAAGAGTCTCAGAGCGGCTTACAAACTCCTTTCCCGTCCCCTCCCCACAACAGACACCCTGTGAGGTAGGTGAGGCTGAGAGAACACTTTCCCAAGCTGTCCTTGAGGGAACAGCTGGTACAGAGCTATGGCTTGCCCAAGGTCATCCAGCCAGGTGCAAGTGGAGGAGTGGGGAATCAAACCCGGTTCTCCCAGATTAGAGTCCGCACACTTAACCACTACACCAGACTGGTTAACTTTGCATTTCAGAAAAGGTATAAATTGTATCATAAAAATCAATAAATATAAATTAAATAAAATAGTGGTAGTTTTATTCAATTTATTTATTGTGCTAATTTCATATCGTCTATAGCTGCAAGCACATTTAATTTTAGAATCAGTTTAATGAGACAAAAGTACCCTATCACACTTTTCTACAACTTTTTTGAAATCAGGAGTGAGATTGCTTGTTGAGATTCTCATCACAGCCTGCAAGTTAATGTCTATCAAAGAGCATCGATATTTATTCTTGTTGATCTTCATGCAAAAAAACTTTGCTCACAAATATATGTAGACCCAAATATAGAGAACATTTCCCCAGCAAATTTCTTCATACATTAATTTTTTCAGCAGACAAAGATTTGTAAAAGTCAACATTTCTTTCACAGTGTGATCTGACTGCATGTCAGTAAGTTCAAGCTGCAGCTCCTCAGGTGCTGTATCAATATCAGCAGTGATGGGATAAGAGAGCAAATTGAATTTAGGCTCAATTTTCTTGAAGTCCTGAAATCTTCTTGGCAGGCCACAAAAAACTCTGTGGCGGGCTGCATGTAGCCCCCGGGCCGCAATTTGCCCACCCCTGCCCTACAGTGTTCCAGTTGCACCTAAACTCATTCACTGAATTAAAACGATAAGCAAAGTGGATTTCTATTTATTTTTTTAAAACCATATTACAAACTCATCAAGGAAAAGAAAAATGCTGTGAAGATGATCAAAGAAAAGCTTGGCTCCTAAAAGCAAATGGAAATAGCTGCTAATCAGAGGCAGGCTTCTGCCCCCGAATTAGCATGCTTTCAAAATGCAGGTAGCTTGGTCTTTCTAGATAAAGGAAATCTTCGGGAAATGTGAGGGATGACTGATAAGAAGAATCTGAGGAATATACTCATCCCCATCGCTTCTTTTAGTGGTACATACGGTATTTTAGACTAAATAAGTCTGGAGAACAGGATAGGCTTTCTTTTGATCCCTGGAAAATATTATCGTAACTCAGGCAAAACACAAGCCACAAGCACTCAGGTAATGTATGCTCGGAGAGGATGTGCTTTCATTCCAAGAGAGAGCACCCCGCTGGATCCATTTTACAGTCACTTCAAACACTTCCCTCCCCCAATAACTGTAGGCAGTCTTTAGGGGGAAAAAACACATTAAAGAACCCTTAAAAGGTTCAAACGAACTTTGCTTATGCATTGGGGGGGGGGGGGGGGGGCGCTGTGGAACCAACACTATTATCAATCTCAGATGCAGCAAAAGATACAAACAGTGGCATTTAAAGCTTTCTTTATGTTAAGGTAATAAATGAATAAATTGTCTTCATTTCATTCTTAACAATGACTTCTTAGAAATCTGTCTGGTATGAACAAACGTTACAAGCAAGAGAAATGAGCAGGTAGAGGTTTTCAGATGTTTTATTTGACAATGTTTTTCTTACTTCTCAGAAGTAAGTTAACACTGTGGGCCAATCCAGATTCAAAAAATTGGGAAGAAATCTTTTTTATGGAAGACTTGGACAGATGGGGGATCTTTTTCAGTCAATAGACTATGATGGCAAGCTTTTGTCATTTTCTCAGCTGAGGTCTAGCTATGATTTGTCAACCTCTTTTGAATGGCAGTATTCACAACTGCAACATCTGTTTGGTATCTAAATATGGCCCTAAAAGCTTCAGAATCTCCCTTACTCTTGGAAGTTCTAATTGAATCAATGCAGAAAATGAAACCAACAGTATTTATTTATAAATATTTGATGTTGATTAATAAATTGCATATGCAAAGTCTCAGAAATTATTGGAATAAGCCCTGACCTGGATAGCCCAGGCAAACCCAATTTTATCAGATCTCAGAAGCTAAGCAGAGCTGACCCAGGCAAGTGATTGGATGGGAGACCTCCAAAGAATACCAGGGCCGGAAGGCAGAGGCAGTCTATCAAACCACTTCTTGGAATGTCATTCATGTCACCTGGGGTTGCCATGACTTCCAGGCATGGGCACACACACATGCACCCGCACTTACACACACACACACACACACACACACACACACACAAATATGCAAAAATACCAGAAAGAAAGAAAGAAAGAAAGAAAGAAAGAAAGAAAGAGAAATGGAATGGAATGGAATGGAATGGAATAAGGAGCTAAATTGCCCTGTTTTTCCAAAGCAATGGGATTTGGCCCTAAATTTGATGCCTGTTGTTTCTGTGGATCTTAAGCTGCAAATTGTTGAGCAAAAAAATTATGTATAGGATATACTGCATGCCACAGTGCTTTTTAATAAAGGACTAAGTAAATTGTCTGATTGCTGGCATTGTACCTTACAAGGCATGTCTCTTAAACATTTGTTTATCTGGGCTGGGAAATATTGAGGTCCCTCCCTCTGTGCCCTGACTGGTGCTAAAACATATAACTACACTGGAAAGATAAAAGCCCACCCCCTAGTAACCCAATGAATTAAGGACTTTACATAGGGTTGCCTGTTCTGGGTTGGGAAATAACTGGAGATTTTGGAGGTGGAGCCTGAGGAGGGTGGGGTTTGGGGAAGGGAGGGGAGGGGGGAACCTCAGTAGGGTGTAATGCCACCTTTCAAAGCAGTCATTTACTCCAGGGGAACTGGTCTCTGCTGTCTGGAGTTCAGTGGTAATCCCAGGAGATTTCCAGACCGCCTTCAATGTTTTGAACTGGGGCAGAACTTCTAGGGGAAATGATGCGAGCAGACAAACCCATATAGAAACAAACAATACTCATATGAAACACAAAACAAACCAAATGCTGGGAAACTATGGAAGATCATTCAAGGCAAGCTTGTCCATGGCTTCAGCTGCATTACAGGGCATCGTCATCACTGTTATTGGAAAAGACCTTTCTATTCAGCAACAGGATTTTTAAAGATGAGAGCAAGAGTCCCGAAGCACCTTAAAGACTAACAAAATGTGTGTCAGGGTATGAGCTTTCGTGAGTCATGGCTCACTTCTTCACATACTTCAGATGAGAGTGTGGATGGAGCTGAATCGTCTCCTGCTGAGAGGCTATAGACTACTGTAGCTGTGTTCAAAGCCTCTGGCTATTTATTCAAGACCATTACAGTTAGATGGGTTGGAGGAGGAATATGTTGGAGCAGCCTCCTCAACTTTGATTTAATTCTCATGTCTGGCCTCTTCATAGGCTAATGCATCACGACGCAGGAATGTTTCCAAGAGCCCCTTTTCTTCAAATGAAAAGCAGCATGAGGCAATGATGTTGCAGTCATCAGACCCTCTTCCGCATCCTGACACAGACCCTCTTCCACCCCCTTTCTCATCGGCAAGAGCCCCACTCAAATCACCTTCACACTTCCGTTAGTGGCGGTGCTTTGGGAACTCAGCTGTGAAGTTTCAGTGTGAAATGAAGTGCTAGCACCTTGCAGAATTAACGTCTTAATGATGCTCAAGAGCTAGAGCTAAATACCAACATAACAAGCACAGGAAAAGGGTGAGATCACAGTCTCTTGCTTCCTCCTTTCAGGGCCCCCTTCGCTGGACTAAGTGGGTTTGCCCGTTTCTTTGGATAAACCTGCTATGCAAAGCCATTGTCGGGGTTCACCTTTTGTCCCAGTCCCCACCGTGGAATCCATTTCCGGATATTTGTTTGTTTGTTTGTTTGTTTATGTTATTTACAGTCTGCCTTTCTCACTGGGTGGATTACATAGAATAAAACAATATAATCAACATAACAGAGGTAAAACCTGGGATGCCAGCCTCCAGGTGAGACCTGGGGATCCCCCAGAATTACAGCTCATCTCCAGACTACAGAGATCAGTTCCCCTGGAGAAAAGGGATGCTTTGGAGGGTGAACTTTATGGCATTGCACCCCACTGAGGTCCCTGTCCTCCCCAGACTCCACTGGGAGTCTGCCAACCTGGATCTGGCAACTTTACCCTCCCATCCCCCACTGGTGGCCAGGAAGGACCTGGCTTCCCTAGGTGAAGTGCAGAATGAGAGTTAACATGGCATGTTAAACGGAAGCAGAAATTGCGCAGTAGGAACCTACTTACAGCAACAGACTGTGACAGCACAAACTATACACAGTCTATAGACCCTAACCCTTTGTCTGATCCCCAGTTAAGGCACTCTCCACAGCACTTTTATAATGATGGTTCATTGGAGATTTGCTTACTACAGGAACTGGTTCTTTGTCAGGAATAAAGAAAGTGTGCGAAATCTAGGGCTGCCAAGTCAGCCCGGGGGGCGGGGGATCCCCCGCTATAGGGGTTCCCGATCCGCCGGCCGGCATTCGGCCGGCGGGGGGAACCCTGCCCCACCAGACGACTTCCCCCGTGTAATGACGTCACCCGGAGGTGACATCATCACGTCGCCGGCGCGTGCACAAAAGCGCACGCAGCAGAAGAGCTCCCGGGAAGTCAGTCCCCCAACAGGAAGGGGACTGACTTCCAAGGGGCTGCCGAGACAAACAAGAATCCACCCTGACCTCGATAGCCCAGGCAAGCCCGATCTCGTCAGATCTCGTAAGTCTACCTTAAGGAGACTCAAAGCGGCTTCCAATCGCCTTCCAATCGCCTTCCCTTCCTCTCCCCACAATAACTTCATGGGGAGGAGTTTAACCAAGGTTTATCAAAGTTTAACAAAGATAGTTTAACAAAGGAGAGAGAAGAGGAAGAGATTGGATTTATATCCCGCCTTTCACTCGGAGTCTCAGAGCAGCTTAGAATCTCCTTCCCCTTCCCCTCCCCTCAACAGACACCCTGTGAGATAGGTGGGGCTGAGATAACTCTCTTGAGAACTGCCCTTGAGAGAACAGCTTTTCAAGGACAGCTGTGCCAGAACTATGGCTTGCCCAAGGTCATCCAGCAGGGGCAAGTGGAGGAGTGGGGAATCAAACCCGGTTCTCCCAGATTGGAGTCCGTGCACTGACCCGCACCTGGGTCCCCTCCTCGGGGTTCAAGATAGTGACAGTCACAAAAAAAGGGAAGGAAGAGGATCTCACTGATTCTCACACCAGGGTATTTTGGATCTGCTGGTTGTCACTCCTTACAGCAGGTCCTGGCCTTTTCTCTGCTCCTGTGGTTCTTCGGAACCGCTGGTAGAACGGCTTTCCGAGGTAACGTACTCCACAGCCTGCAACACTCTGAGGGACTATGGTTGCCTCCTGGGCGGCTTGGCCTTCTTCTCTTGGTGGTCCTCTCGCTGCTCTCTTTCCTCACTCTTGGGCTTCAGGCAGTCTGCTGCAAAGGGGCCGGCCTTCCCACAGTGCAGACAGAGACCTCTCCTCAGGCCCACAATCCTGCCACCAATCAGCTGACTGGTGGTGGGGAGAAACTTAACCTGAAAAAGAGGGAGATCTAGCCGATGTGCAGCAACATGTCTATATCACTGCCCACATGACCTGGAAGTGATGTCATCATATTCTGGGACACTGAGATAAAGCTGTGTATTTAGACAAAAACTTTATGTTAGAAACCAAATTTACTATAAAGTTTTTGCCCAGATACCACAGTATTGCTCCAATGTCCTGGACATGATGACATCACTTCTGGGTCATGTCAGCAGTGACATAGGCACATCACCCTATGTTGGCTGGGCCTCCCTGCTGCTCCTGGTAAGTCCCCCCCCCCCATCCCCTGCTGGTTGTTAAAAGGTACCTGGCAACCCTGGCTCCTGATAATAACCAAGCTGCGACATTCTGTACCATCTGAACTCCCCAGATTGACTCTGAGGGGAGACCTATTTTAATTTACCTTTCTTTTCTCCTCTCCCCCACTCTGGACACCTAAGATATATTAAAGCAAGAACTGCATGTTACAAAGTACATGTCACAGATGTGTCAAAACAGCCCACGTGGTGTGAGGGTTAGAGTGTGGGGCTAGGATGGGGAAGATCTGGGTTCAAAGCTCTGCTGTGCTATGGCAGCTTGCTGGGTAACTTTGGGCCACTCACACACTCTCAAGCTAACCTACTCTTAAGGAATTGACATGTCTTATAATTATGAGCCTATGGCTGTAATCATATGCACAATTAGACCCAGGTTAGGTGTGAATGGCAGGTGGATTTAAAGGGAGCAATCAAACAACAACATCTGGGAAGCATCCTGCAGCTGTCAGCAACCCGTTCTGTTCCACCGCAGAAGCGGAGTTAAAAGACACCAGAAAACTTCGGTAGGAAAGGGGTTGCGACAGGCCACGAATGGACTTTCCTGTGTCTGATCGCTCCAGTGCACTCACATGGTGTTGGGATGGTGTGATCAGGCCATCCCGACTCCGTGCCATTGTTTCCCCCTATTCACCATATGCGCATAATCACAAACTCCATTGGGAGCCCTCAGTGCGGAAGTGTGATCCATCAATTCCTCATTTAAGCCCATGGATAATAAATGCACACACACAAAAAAAAGACTCACCAGCAGTTGTGTCTGATCACACACTGACGGGCTGCACCCTCAGCTTCAAAGGGAGGTGTGATCTCGCAACTGTGGGTTAAATTCCTCTGCAAAAAATAGCCTCACTCCCCCGCCCCACGCTGTATCTGGCATGCGTGACTGCAACCCATGTTGGTTTGCCAAACTTTAAAAATGTTGTGTTCCTGCCTGATTCCGCCCCCCCCCCCAGATCTGTTCTCTTTTTTTTTTTACCTCTGTTCCCTTGACAACATTGTCTCAGTCAAGGGTTGGTGCCCCACTGTCTCTCAGGTAAGACTTTAGCGGTTTGTTTTTCTTTTTGGAATGGAGAATATACTCTGAGCAGAGGTTAGAGAGAGACAGTTATGATTGGAAACAGAATTGATGAACTCTCTTTGACCTTTTACCTACTTTATCTCACAAAGGAAGGGCTCAGAGTCTTGTTCGGTGTGCTTTCATGATCTGCTCTTGCAGGCATCAGGATGATAATCCTTAATAAAGACTGTATGCTCTGATAGGCAAAAGCCTGGAGCGTTTCTCCCCTAGATGTGTTTTCGGAAGGGGGGGGTGCCTATTCTTGGCTCTCCCATGAAGATAAAATGGAGAAGAGGAGAACAAAACTATAAACTACATTGGGTTTCCAATGGGGAAGAAGATGGGTTAAAAATAAATACGTTTTCCCTGCTCTCTCTCTCTCTCTTTTTTTTTTGATTTTATCTATTTCTACTACTACATCGCTACTTTTCTAAGCTACATTTACCTTATACAGAGTGTGCTTTAACATTTGCTTAATATCACCTTACCATTAATACATATGAAGCATTTTAAACCTTGGTTAATATTCAATTAAAATTGTTACTGATGATATATGAAAAATAAAAAAGCTGTTTGACAGACATGTTCTTTTAAAGGAATGCTTAATTATACAAATTATATATAATATATAAGTGCGATTTCAAAAAACATTTCAGCCCTTATTTCTTCTTTCGTCCTCTTCTTGTCTTAACAGTCTCTTCTTGTACCTTTGGAGCTGCTGCTCCTTTTTCCGAGTCAGAAATTTCCTCTTTGCTCTTTGAGCTATCAAATCCATACATACTTTCTTGCGATGCCAGCGAACCATCTGAGTCTCTCTCTTTTCTCTTTTCTTTGCTTTTTTCCAAAAAACTTTTTGCCTGTTGAACAGAGTCAATCTTATATTTTTTGTCTTTGATGCTGAAGCTCAGTCCTTCCGGAACATTCCATCTGTAGATAATAGATTCAGACTGAAGCCAAGATGTCAGTTTTCCATAGGCTTTCCTTCTTTTCCTTATTTCAAATGGGATATCTTTCATCACTTTAATTTATTTTCCTTTGATCTTCAGAACCGCTTTATTTGTGGTCCTAAGCACCACATCTCTTGTTGACTTTTTGGAGAACCTTATCTGAATCTCACCAGGCAGGCTTTTCTTTTTAGTATAGTCTGGATAGGTTCTGTAAACCATATCCATATCGCTTTTTATTTCCGCTGCTTTTAAGCCCATCACTGGTTCAAGCGCTTCACTTAACAGATTTTTAAGGTCTTCTCCTTTATCCTCTGGTACATTCTGAAGTCTTAGGAAAAAATTCGATCTTTCCATCTGTAGTTTCAAAAGCTGATCAGAGTGGAAGGCCTTTTCTTTCTCCGCTTTTTGTAGCCTTGAATCATGATTTTTTACTGAAGTCTTAACTTCCAGAAGTTCTCGCTGCAGCTTCTCTGTAGTTTTATTCGACTCCTTCAGGTCCAGCTGCATCTTGTCCATCTTGACGTTGAGAGCTGTCATTTGGTCCACTAGAGGTCGCAATAACGAGGAGAACACAGTGCTCATCTCTGTGGTATCAACCTTTGAACTCGGAGCTGTACTTCCTAGTTTGGGGGAAGGTTTCGGTTTCCCCGCCATTGTTGAGGCTGCGCTTCTTTGTTGATAGTTAGATAAGATGGACGAAAGAAGCAAATTCTACAACTGCGCTTATATCTTTTTAAAGTTCATATCCTCTAAAGAGCGATGCCGCCATCTAGCAAACCGAACGTACGTTTTTTCATGCAGTAACGCCACGTAAAGAGTCCCGTAAGTACGCCAGTCTCGAGGGGGGGGGGTTGCTCCACCCGCCTTTCCCGCTGTGTTCTGTTTATTTTTACTTCAGACTCATGTTTTCTCCGTGTGTAACTATAAGTTCCAGCTTCAAAGCTTCGCACTCTCTGCTGCTTCTCGGTTTTGCGCTTTTAGCCATACAGCTCCCACGGACGGGGGAACCTATGGGGGTGATGAAAGGGGACCTCGATCCCTCGATCGCCACCGTAGGGAGAGATCCCCTTCGTGCCACCCCAGGCAGAGCCCCTTCACTAGGGTCTCTGGGGGCTCGGCACCAGTCCGAAGCCCCTTCTTCCCACCAGGTACGGATCGCGCTCCCCGCAGATGCGGAGGAGCGCGTCCGCCATGGTCGCAAGTCTTGCCGGAAGTCGTTTTCCCTGCTCTCTTAGTACACCTTTGCTCATGTCCTCTTGTAAGGGTTACCAGCCTCCAGGCTGGACATCTCCCAACAATGACAGAGATCATTGCCCATTGAGAGAGTAGCTGCTTTGGAGGGTAGACTCTAGGGCATTATACTTGAGGCCCCTCCCCAAACCCTGTCTGCTCCAGGCTCTACCCCCACATCTCCAGGAATTCCCCAACCCAGAGTTGGCAACCCTACTTCTTTGCAATTATACTGTGTGTTTTCCCATCCACAACCAATATTGGTTGCTGCTAAAAATACCCCCTTGGCATTGATCTCTGAAACAAAGTAGAAGTTCTCAAGAGTGAGAGGCTCAATATTTCCAGAGACAACTGCCGATTCCTTTTAGTCTGTAGTTCTACCCTCTGCCTCTCTTCCTTTCTCATTTTAAAACAACTTCTGCAATCCAAATCCAACCATTACCCCTCGCGGTCAAGATCACACACCTGCTATTTAAATGCAGCGAATTCCTGGAGGCCAGGTGGGCTTAGGGAGGGAAGTCAACCATCTCAAACACTGTCTCTTCTTCCTTTGAGTTCACATATTGGGTTCCATGGTACAAAATGGTTTATGCAGTTACCTGGGGTCCTTTCGTAGAAAAAGAGGTGCAGGAGCTCATTAGCATAATTCATTAGCATAACTCATTAGCATATGCCACATCCCCTGACATCACCAGAAGTGTGTCAGAAAGGGAATGTCAGTTTCATCCCCATTATATCCTATGGGCCATTGAAATCAATGGCAAAAACTCATAGGGTATATGAGGGGCTGGAGGAGAAGGGATTTGAGGGAGAGGCTCCAAACTTGCAGGGTAGCTGCTGGGGCCTCTCCCCCAAATACCCACCATGTTTCAAGAAGATTGGACCATGGGGTCCAATTCTGTGGGCCCCCAAACAGGTTGTCCCATCCCCTCCATTGTTCTCTATGGTGGGAAAATTGTTTCTTTTTTCCTACCATAGACAACAATGGAGGGAATGGGGGCAACCTGTTTGGGGGCCTGTAGAATTGGACCCCGTGGTCCAAGCTTCTTGAAACTTGGTGGGTATTTTGAGGAGAGGCTCCAGCAGCTACCCTGCAAGTTTGGACTCTCTCCTTCAAACCTCCTCCCCTCCAGTCACCACCGAATTTCGGCGGCAATTCGGCAGTGGGCCAAATCAGAATCTGATTCTGCCCGTGGCTGCCTTAGTGGCCACCCCTGAGCTCCAGCCCCAAAGGACCCCTGGCAGTTACTTAGATAAGTGATATGGGCAGGTGTCCTCAAACAATTTGAGCCTGCCAGCAGATTTGGAATTCTAACAGTGTGGTGAGTGCACCCAGAAGACGGCTGTCTCAGGAGGCAGACCCACACACAGAGGAAGTCCAAGTACAAGAGGAGTAATTAAAAAGAAATATACTGGGAGAGAGGACTGAGTAAGAGAGAGAGAGAGTAAAACCAACACTGTGGGAACAGATGTTGCTGAAACAACATATTTCTCTGCACAGCCAGTCTGCTCTCCAATGGCCTGCTGGGCAGGAAGCTGGGCAGGAAGTTGTCAGTGAGCGCTAAGGGGCCCACAGGCACCCTATTGGAGAGTCCCATGACGGTGGTCTAGGGGTAGTGCCTCTGGTTAGGACAAACTGACCCCCCCCCCCCGAATAATGCCTATTTGGCATTATTCGGCTTGCCAAAAGCCGAATCAGATTCTCTAACCTGATTTGGCTGGCTGAGCAGAGATTTCCCAAATGGATGCCGTATATTCAGCATCCATTTGGGGAATCCCTTTGCTGGGTGAGGAGAAGGCAGGAGGAGGCATTTAAATGCCTCCTTGCACCCTCCCAGGCTCTTCCTGTTTCGCCGGCCTCAGCAGGCAGGCTAGGAAAGGCAAGGGGGCTCTGCTGGGCTTCTCTGGCTCACCCGCTTCAGCAGCCAGGCCAGAGAAGCCTCAGGGAGGGATTTAAAGGTGTCTCCACACCCTCCTGGGCCCTTCCTGGCTCACCTGCTGCAGCGGACAAGCCAGGAAGGGCGGGGGGGGGGGGGCTCTGCTGGGCTTCTCTGGCTCACCCACTTTGGTGGCCAGGCCGGGGAAGTCTTGGGGAGGCATCCCTAGTCCAGTGGCACATTTATGACCAACAAAGTTTAATTCTGGGTATAAGTGTGCGTGCACATGAAAGTGTATTCCCAGAATTAAACTTTGCTGCTCTTCAAGGTGCCAGTGGACTAAGGATGCCCAACCTGCTGGTGGGGTCTCCCCCTGCCAGCCCCCACGTTTTTGCTGTCAGCCAGCTGGGCAGTGGGGGCGGAGACTTGCCCCCCCCCCCAAAGGGAGGGATGTCAGGGATGTTGGGGGGCAACATTCTGGGTTTTTTTGGCAAAACTCACATAGGCATGCCATGTTAATTTCTGGTGTTCCACTCTACTCCCAGTCTACCTCCCTTCCCCTGCAGGCTGCTCCAAGGGACCTGGCAACCGTACACTGGACTCAAACTTTGTTCTGTTTCTGTAGACTAATGTGGCTACCCACCTAAATCTAGCCATCATCCTGTAGTTGAAGGTTCCTCTCCTTTTAGTCATTCCCTGAGTTTCGGAGGGCCTGGCAGGACGCCCTGAAGAGATGTCTCCCCCTAGGCCTCCCCTTCTGCCATGCCCCGAAGCATCCCAACCAAGACCTGCCACTTCATGCATCATTTAATTGGCCTGCTGGGTATGATCAATGGTCTATTGAAAATTGATTCATATGTTGACTGTGTTACGCAGCCTTTTGTCTAGCTGCTGACATCCATGGAAAAAGCAGATGATCTAATGTTTTCCCATGAGATAATGAATCACAAGAATTGGCTTTTAAAAAGGGGGGGAAAGGCACCCTAATGAACATAGAATAAGATGCAGCCGTGACATCTCTGGTTCATTGGTTTGTTAATTAGATTATTAAGCAGCAAACTGTTGCTACAATGAAAACTTAACCAATTTCTGTCCAGAATATTTACCACAGTTTACATGGCTGGGGGGGGGGGGGGGAGAGAGGTTTTGGGCATCTTAAGCAGAGTTGCCTGCACAAGTCATTTGAAAAATTTAATTTTGAGAAAAGCGCAACAGAGTTGCAATAAGTCTAGTGAAATTTCTCAGGAGATTACAACTGACCTTGGGATGACAGCGGTCAGTTCTTCTGGAGAAGATGGCTGCTTTGGAGGGTGGACTGTGTGGCATTGTAGCACACTGAGGCCCCTCCCTAGGCTTTATCCTCGAAATCAGCAGGAATTTCTGAACCAGGAGTTCACATTCCCACTGAATTCAGTCTCTTTCAGTATTCAGCATCTTATGGCTTAACTTGGTGCATTACTTTATTCAGGGGTCATTTCATAGAAAAAGAGGTGCAGGAGCTCATTAGCGTACCTGCTATTATTATAACTCATTAGCATATGCCACGCTCCCTGACATCACTGGAATTGTGTCAGAAAGGGACACAAAAAAAGGGGGAGGCATCTTCAAAAGCCTGCTGGGGAAGGGAAGGGGAGGCTTTTGAAGATTCCCCCCCCCCTTTGCTTCCCCAGCTGGCTTGCCAAGGCAGGCTGAGGGCAAGCTGAGAGAGAAGGGGTTTAAAGTTTAAACCCCTTCTCTCAAGAGTTGTGCCGCAGCAGGCAGGGAGAGGAAGCCAGGAGGAGGCATTTAAATGCCTCCCTGCACCCCCCCTTCCTAGCTCGAGCGCCTTGGCTAGCGGGCAAGCTAAGAACAGTGGGGGGGGGAGCTCTGCAGGGCTTCTTCCTTCTCTCTAGAGTCACACCACAGTGGTGGCATGACTGTAGAGAGAAGGAGCATGAGGGCGGGGCTTGCCACCACTGCCATTTGTGCTGGCTCCTGAGCTCCCGGAGCAGTGCTCCAGCATGCTCCGGCATCAAATGACCCCTGATTTTATTGGATTATTTATGTTTCTGAAGCCCCCCAAAAAAGCTGCACTGGCAGATACAGTGCCATTTTAAGCGGAGTTACACCCTTCTAGGCACCTTGGTTGGGCTTAGAAGGGTATAATTCTGCTCAGGACAGCACTGATAGTCAAGTCTGGGTTTTAGGTAGAAAAAACTTGGGTGGTGCAAGGGTAAAACTCCAGGAGAAAAGGTAAAGTATTAAAATGGTGTTTCCACGTTAAAATGTTTATCACTGCTTGTTATCTGTAACTGGATTCATTGTTTTAAAACTCGGGGGGGAGGGTTAAGTGTGCAAAATCTTCTAAAAACATATTGGTGCGTTCCTTCCGCCCCAGAACTGGCCTTCTTCCAAGTGGCAGTTATCACAGTAGGAAAGACGATAACTTGTAAGTTTAATAACATCTCTACAGGCATGATAAATGGAGCTGTGATTGGACCAATTGGGATTTCATGGTCTGAAACCCTATGAATTTGTCAGTTCTGTTCAGTTGTTTCCAGCAAAGTGATTCCATCATATTGTTCAATGTTGTTTGGAGAAACGCGGAGGGTGGGGGGAGAGAAAGACCCTGAAATTAGATTGTGTACTGATTCTGGGCAATTGGTCCTGGTCCAGAATCATTTTCCTATCTGTTGATAGATTCATGCAGCGAGAGTTGCAAACTCATTTGTGGCTAGACACAGCCCATTAACTGTCTGCTCCTCTATTAAGCAACCTTTTTATATAATGTAAGTATTTAATTTTAATAAACTTTATCAGCTAGGCATTTATCTTACACATAATAAGGAACTATTGCAAGTGTGGTCAATGGGCCACATAAAAACTATCATATTTTTGATTAAATGGCTTTGATGTAAGGCAACAAAGCTACCCAAACACGACTTCCTGAATTGCTTTAAGAAAAATCGCATTTCCTTAACTTTTTTTGTGTGTGAGCAAAAGAAAATGGTCCCGCAGTCTGAGATAATTAATGTTAAGATGATGCGTGGCTGGGGAGGGGGGGGAAATTCAAGGTTAGTTATCTGTTTTTGGCAGTACAGACTGATGCCTATTTTGCTGTGCCAGCACATTCACCCACACAATGCTCAAAGAGCCCCCAGATGCAAATCTGGAACATATGAAAACAAAGAGTGTGTTGGTTTCCAGTCTCTGCTGTTATAATGTGCATTCAGGACTGCCAGCTCTGGGTTGGGAAACACCTGGAGATTGGGGGGGCGGAGCCTGAGGAAGGCAGGGTTTGGGGAGGGGATGGACTTCATTGGGGTACAATGCCACCGAGTCTACCTTCGAAAGTGGCCATTTTCTCTGTCCCCTGGAGATCAGATGTAATCTCAGGAAATTACAGCCTGGAGGCTGGCAGCCCTATGTGTATTGGGAATCCACATGTGCACTTTGGTTGCCATCTCCAGACTGGGAAATTCCTGGAGATTTGGGGCTGTAGCCTGAGGAGGGAGGGACCCCAGGAGGGTCTAATCCCATATAATTCCCCATTCTGCCATGGAAATTGGCTGGATGACCTTGGGCATCCTAGCCTACCTCATAGGATGTTGTGAAGAACAATGGAGGAGAGGGGGAAAAATTCCAGGAGATCTCCAGGTCACACTTGGAGTTTAGCAGTCCTTCACTAAACACATGGCTGTAGGGTTGCCAGCACTGGGTCAGGAAATGCCTAGAGATTTTGTGGGTGGAGCTTGAGGAGGGGGGGTTGAGGAGGGGAGGGACTTCAGTGTGGTATGATGCCATACAGTATACCTTCCAACGCAGCCATTTTCTATGGCAGAACTGATCTCTGCTATTTGAAGATCAGTTGTAATCCCAGGAGATATCCAGCCAGAACTTGGAGGTTGGAAACCATTTGTGTTAGTGACGGCAGTTTCACAATTGCTTCCAGATTCACAAACTTCCACCACCTACCATTCCTGTCCTAAAGGAGCTGAAGGTAAAGGTTTTCAATACCCTGAATAAGGTAAATAACATAAACATATTTTTTAAAGGTCATTTAAACACAGGGATGACTCTCCTGGGGCAAATAGGAATGGAGCTCTGAGAATTGGAAAACTGAAAACAGATAGTTGCATAGAGCAGGACGTAAAACATACTCATGCAGTTAAAATAATATTAAGATAGGTAAACATCACTAAATACTAGCTTGTCTCCAATAAGACAGGTGGTTAGCGTGTCAGGGCAAGTTTGAATGCCCACTTTGCCACAGAAGCTTGCTGGATGACCTTGGGCCAGTCACAGACTCTCAGCCTAACCTACCTCACAGGGTTGTTGTTGTGAGGATAAAAAGGAGGGGGGATGTTGTAAGCTGCTTTTGGTTCCCACTGGGGAGAAAGTTGGGATATATGTCAGAAGGAGACTGAGAGTGGGGAGGGAGATCCTTAAGTGTAAAGACGTGTTGCTGGCAACCCAGATCAAGATAATTCTGAGTTTGTGGGGTGGCCTTGAAGTGGCTTCCCTCCTTCCTCCATGTTCGGGAACAGGGAGTGGTGCTAGGACAGAAGGTGTCACCCTGACACCCCCTACTGACAAGGGTCAATCCTCCCTCCAATGCTGATTAACATCTACATGCATCCCCTTGCCCAGCTGGTGCAGAGTTTTGGGCAGGGTTGTCATCAGTACACTGCCAACACCCCGTTGCATCTGCTGATGGAAGGCTGACCACATACCACCCCATCTATTTTGGCCAAAGGGCAGGAGGCCATAGCTGGTTGGTTGAAGCAGAGCCTGCTGAAACGGAATCCTTCAAAGATGGAGGTTCTGTGGCTGGGTGGAGGGGCTACAGGGCTGGGGTGCCAAGTCCCAGCTCTCGACAGTGTACCTCTAACCGCCAAGAGCCTGGGTTTGTCCCTGGATGCCCCCCCTACCTATGGAGGCCCAGGGCACAAATGTTGCTCGGCTGGCATTTCTCCAGCTGTGCTAGATTAGGCAACTGGCCCACCTTCCTGTCTCATGCTGACCTAGCCACAGTAATCCATGCAACAGTCACCTCCAGGTTAGATTACTGTAACTTGCTCTATGCAGGGCTACCCTAGAGACTGACCCAGAAATTACAACTGGTCCAGAATGCAGCAGTTGGGGTCCTTACTGGAACCTCACTGACAGCACACATCCAACCAGTGTTTTGCCAGCTGCACTGGCTCCAAACTGAGTACCAGATCAGGTTCAAGGTTTTGGTATTAACCTTTAAGGCCCAATGGTCTGGGATCAGCTTATCTACAGGGCCGCCTCTCCTGGTATTCCCCTCGAAGAACATTATGCACTGGGTAGAAGAACCTCCTGCTGATCCCTGGCCTGAAAGATATCTGGCTGTTCTCAACCAGAGCCGGGGTGTTTTTAGCCCTGGCGCTGGCCTGGTGGAACTCTCTGCCCAATTCCCTGTGGGACCTGGGCCGATTCCGCACAAGGGTTTTGCTTCCCTTTCCTCCCGGGTTTAATTGGTCCGAATCAGTCTGCACGTTTCCGCATTACATGAATCTGACCTGGGTTGATGCCGGTTCTTCATTTCTGCATCTGTCCTTGCCCCGAATCTTGAGCCCCTGCCCACCATTTTTTAAAAAAATGTATGCAGAGTTTTGTTATAACGTTGTGATGCAACAAGGTCATGATTGGCCAAGGGTTTTCATAATTCCTGGGAAAGTTCATCATGCACCTGCCCCTTCCCCCCCTTTTAATGTAGGTGGAGTTTCATTGTGATGAACCATCCCACAGAGCGGCAAGGATCCTCCACGCATGCGCATGAAACAACTCTGGTCACTTTCGCCATTAGGAAATGCCCGCGAAAAAAAAATTGCACCAGGGTTGGAGGGGAATTGGAGGGTGGGAAAGGGATGGGAAATGGAGGGGGATCATGCAACACTACACATGCTCCCCCTGCAAAAAATGTGTCCACACCCACTCCACCCGCAATACATTGGCCCCGAAAAAATAAACACACAACGATGGATCAATGCCATGTCGTGTTGTTGTAATGCAACGTGGGGGGGGACCAGCTCACGCTGTGCCTCAAAGCCATCAATACATATTTTTACAGTGGCGTAACTCAGGTGCAACTTTTGTGCAAACAATGCTACACAGAAATGTGGATACATCAACAATAAAACTACATTTAAAAAAAGACATTTAAATGCCAGTCAATGGTGGATCAATGTCATGTCGTGTTGTTGTAACGCAACAAAGCGGGGAATAAAAAAAACCCCGTTTGCGCCAAGGTGGGAAAGGGGAGGGAAAGGGGAGAGAAAGAAGCAGAGTATTAAATTGGTTTTCCCCGGATGATGCTCAGATGACTTAATCTGCTCCCCCCCCAACACTCCCATGCGCCATCCTCTCTCCCCACTCCCGATCAGCTGTTCCTGAGGCCCCCGCCATCCCTTTTGGCGTATGGGGGTGGCAGGGATATTTTTAAACTGGAGGAGGAGGAGGGCGGGGGGGAAAGTGTTGTGATTCGGCTTGGCAGTGCTCGGTCTGGGACTGGAGGGCAGAGCGGTGGACGGAGGCAGGTGGGCAAAGGACCCATGAGCACAAAGGGCTTGGAAGGATTGCAGCTGCAACAACAATGGATCAATGTCATGTCATGTTGTTGTAACACAACACAGCGGCAAACAAAACAAAAAAAACCCGCTCGCGCTAGGGCAGGAAAGGGGAGGGTAAGGGGAGAGAGGGTGGAGCAAGAAACGCCGATTTCGGAGTTCCCCACCTGAATGCCCCAACTTCACTCCTGTGGCAAAAAAAATAACCTCAAAATCCTGGAAACGGAAGATCCGGGGAAAATGCTTGTTACATTCGGGCCAAATGCAGACCCGAAGCAACAGGTGGAGAACTGTTGCTTAGCCCTGGATTTTATTGGGGAGTGAAGCTGGGGCAACATCTAGTGCGGAATTGCCCCTAGTGCAGTTCCGCAGGGCCTGTAAATCTAGGGTTGCCAGCCCCCAGGTCCAGGTGGGGTTTCCCTTACTTTGGGGGGCTCCAAACCCCACTCCCAAGCCCCACCTCCAAGAGTGACCACCCGCGGCCACCCTCTCCCTCCCCTCCTGCCAGATTTAAAGGGCTTCAGCTGATCAGCAGGGAGCATGTGGCTTGCCAATCAGCTGGAAGGCCCTTTAAATCTTTCAGAAGAAAGGGAGAGGGGTTGTTGCTGGCCACACGCTCCACTTGCAAAAAGATCCTTTAAAGTATCTTTTTGTGAACAGGGTGGGGGCTGTGGTGCATGGGGCTGATTTCCCAGTGGGGATTCGCCACTTGCGATTCAAGCATGCATGCCACCACCTCACTTGCTGTGAACAGGGCAGCACTGCTTGGGGCTAGTTGTGAGCATGACTCACAGAGAGCAGAACAGCAGCACACATGTCTGCATCCCAAGTGCCAAATCCCTGCTGGGAAATCAGCCCTGCATGCCGCGGCCCCCACCCCACTTGAAAAAAGACCCCTTAAAGGGTTGCTATGTGAGTGGAGACAGCAACCAGCAACAGCCCTTCTCCCTCCCTCCTGAAAGATTTAAAGGGCCCTCCAGCTGATCAGCGGGCCACGTGCTCCCCACCAATCAGCTGAAGCCCTTTAAATCTTTTAGCAGGGAGGGAGAGGGGTGGCCGCGAATAGTTGATCTTGGGGATGGGGCTTGGGAGTGGGGTTTGGGGGCATCCCCACTTACTGTCAGAGTGCTGACAATAGTTTGCTTGTACTATGCTGTGCTGAAATGTTACTTTCAATTTCTTTGTACCTTGCTATCGCCCGAATGTTTTATTGCTTGCCTTGAAGTAGAAATTGCAGTCCTGCTTAGTGTTACATTTCCCCTCCGGGAGGATGGATTCGGACATTCCAACACGTCACATAAACAATGGCTATCTTGCCATGGCTTCCTCCCCCTCCTGCTGAAACTTCTCAGGGTGCTATCAGAACAGGCATAGCCTTGAAAGTTATTTTATTGTCACTGCCCAAATGTTATGCCTAGGAGTTAACACATCTGGGTCACACAGGGCAGGAAGGGAATTTTTATAACTTTCTCACCTTTGGTGGGAACAAACAGTTCCATCTTTTTTCCCGCATTTTTTGTATACATGCTGATTGGTTGGTTTTGTTTATGCAACAATGTCTTTAGATATATTAACCCAAAGCTTCTTTATTTGTCACCTCTAACAAACATCGGGACCCTGTTCCAGCATTTGAAATAAAGAACTCTGTTTAACTACAAAGGTCTGATCTCTTGCTGATAGTACGGAAGCCTCACACTTACCCCCGGAACACCCCCCCCAATCCCTCTGCAGGAGTGACAAAGGCCCAATTTACACCTACCCTCTGAAGTAGTTTGACTGCTGTCTTTTCCCAAACTCATTTCATGCTGGTTTCAAATTTCACTCCAGGGGGTCTGAAGAGTACTAAGCAACAGCATTTGTGTAAAGCAGTATAATGCTAGCTTGACCACAGGAGGGCAATTAATGAATGTAAACAATAATTTATAGATTAGAACAAGTATGGTTTGAAACTAGAAACAGGTATAGACAGGGTTTTTTTTGAAACTAGAATGATTCTAGCAGGAAAGTCAGATGTAAATCTGACCAAAGAGACGTGGCAAACCTATGTAAGACAGAGATGTTCTACCAGGCCTATGGTTGAGGACAGCAATGGTTTGCCATCCAGAGCCCTCTGTGGTAGAGGGTGGTCTTCAAATCAAATCAATCAATCAGTGAAAATAAATAAATCCATGCCATTGTATTCCCCATTACTATGGATGGGCATGAAAGCCAGACAATGAAGAAAGCTGCCAGGAAGAAAGTAGATTCCTTTGAAATGTGGTGTGGAGGAGACTGCCCAAAAGACAAACCAAGCCTGAACTAAAATGGCTAAATTGACACTATTGTACTGTGGTCACACTATGAGTAGACAAATGTCACTGAAAAAGACAATAATCCTAGGAAAAGTTGAAGGCAGCAGGAAAAGAGGACGACCCGGTAGGAGACGGATTGACTCGATAAAGGAACTCACAGCTCTCCATTTGCAAGACCTGAGCAAGGCTGTTGATGAGAGGATGTTTTAGAGGACATTAATTCATAGGGTTGCTGTAAGTGTGAAGAACACACACACACACACACACACACACCATGGTGGGTGAGTGGGGGGAGGGTTCTTAACAGTGTGCCTACCTGTCTGGGCATGGAGGGGGGCTGAACGCTACCCTGCCCAAGAGACAGGGTTGCCAACCTCCTGATGGGGGCTGGGGACCTTTCAGAATTGTGACTGATCTCCAGACTACAGAGATCAGTTCCCCTAGAGAAAATGGATGCTTTGGATGGTGGACTCTAGGGCATTATACTCACCTGAGGTTCCTCCACCCTTCCAGGGCTCCCCCCCCCCAAATCTCCAGGAATTGGCCAGCCTGGAGCTGGCTTCCCATCCCAGAGTTGGCATCCACATGCAACAGATGATTCGCATCCTCAGAGATTACTGGGCCACTCCTAAGATTGCAGGTGTCAGTAGGAGACTCCCTGTGCAGAGGGTACCATGCAGATTTCTAAACTGGAGTCAACAAGTCACACAAAGACACCTCTGAAGGCTTGATTTCTGTGTCCCACTGCAGTCCATCTTGCCTTGGTGAATGTCGAGGGGGTACCTTGGCTGCAGTGAGACACAGAAATCGTACCTTCAGCCACTGCAGGTTGTCTTCCATTCTGACAGGTAATGGTGAGATGGATTACTGTTGTAGATGATGGAGGTATTATATCAGTTTAAACATGGGGGGGAGGCGGGGTTGTTGAAGGTTAGTAATAAGTATTTCTCAAGAGTTGCCATAGGAACCTCAGGCAAGAAGGGAATGTAAAAGAAAACATTTTTATGGCAATCTGAAAGGAGTGCCGATGAAGAAAGGGAGGTTACAAACCCTCTCCGTAAATCATTTCCAGTACATTTAAAATGGGGCAATAAAACTGACAGACTTTTTGCTTTTGATCTTGGGCCTTCTGTTGAACAAAATGTTCAAGGCAGATTTGACCTTGCATTAAGGAAGAGAGCCTCTTGGGAAAGTTTTACAAGATCCTTGCACCCCACAGCAAGTGTGAAAAGACATCCATATATTTAAATCACTGCATTTTTTTGACAGCGTTATTGGTCTTTTTAATCTCTCATTCATTAAAGGAAGAAGTGGCTAGTTTGGAGGGTAGAGTCTATGGCATTGTACCTGTCTGAAGCCCAACCCCTCCTCAAACCCCACCCTCTCCAGGCTCCACCCCTCAAATCCCCAGGAATTTTCCAACCTGGAGTTGACAACCCCATCTCCTTCCCACCTAACCATCAACCTATCGTTATTTGCCTCTCTGACTGCAGCTGACTTCTGCCATCCCTCCTGGAGATTAATTGTAATTTTGTGTGATCTCCAGCCCTCACCTGGAGATTGGCAACTATGGTTCCTCAGGAGGAAATGGCTGGTTTGGAGGATGGAGTTCATGGCATAGTACCTGTCTGAGGTCCTACCTCTCCTCAAACCTCACCCTTTCCAGGCTCCAGCCCTCAAATCTCCAGGAATTTCCCAACCTGGAGTTGGCAACCCTATCTCCTTCCCAGCCAAGCATCAACCTGCCATTATCTGCCCCTCTGAGTTCAGCTTTCCATCTCCTCCGCCCTCCATCCTGGAGATCAGTTGTAATTCTAAATGATCTCCACTCCTCACCTGGAGATTGGCAACAGTGGATCTCCAGGAGGGAATGGCTGGTAGGGAGGATGGAGTCTATGGCATTGTACCTGTCTGAGGTCCCATCCCTCCTCAAACTTCACCCTCTCCAGGTTCCAGCCTTTAAATCTCCAGGAATTTCCCACCTGGAGTTGGCAACCCTATCTTCTTCCCAGCCAATCATCAATCTATCTTTATTTTCCCCTCGCTGTTCAGCTTTCCATCTCCCCCACACACACTTGCAGCCTCTACTGTGCTCTGAAGCTTTGGCTGCCATGTCACATAGAGGGGTGCACCTCAGCAGGGTATAAGGACACAGTCCACCATTTTCTCCAGGGAAACTGATCTCTGCCTGCTGGAGAGCAGTTGTAATTCTGAGTGATCTTCAGCCCTCACCTGGAGATTGGCAACAATGGTGTCCTTGGCCGGGAGGGCGGGATAAAAATTAATTAAATAAATAAATTTATCAGGAGGAAAATCAGCTTACACCATTCTCCTCTCCCCCTTTTGACTTACACAACAACCCTGTGAGGTAGGTTAGGCTGAAAGTCTGTGACTGGTCCAAAATCAGCCACTCAGCTTCTACAGCAAGAACCTGGATCTAGCGGACCCTGCTCTGAAGCACTGACTACTATGCCTAGGGTAGCCAACATCCAGATGGAGCCTGTTACCACCCCTCTAATCACCCCTCTATCACCAGTTATCACCCCTCTAAACCTGAACTCCAGACAACAGCTCTCTCCTGCCTGGAGATAATAACTGCTTTGGAAGATTGACTTTATGGCATTCTTTTCATCTGAGGCCTCTCCCCTCCCCAAACCCTGGTTTCTATAGACTCTACCAGAAAATCTCCAGGAACCCCCCTACTTGGACCTGGCAACCCAAGTCAGGACTGGCCCCAATGAGTTCCTCACAAAGGCCTGTGAAGGGTTTCCTTCCTTTGTCAAACCAAGTTTGGTTGCCTACTGTGGCGAAAAAGTTTACAACTCAGCTGTTCGCCTCCCACCCTCATCCCGTGGGCGATTATAACCCCTTAAGTTCACTGCCACCACTCACTGAATTGTCACTGTTTTTTTAGAGGGACAGTGAGACCCCGTGGCCAAATCTCCCTATTTGGAGATGGAATCCCCAATCTTTGGGGGATCCCTCGAAAGTTGGCAACTCAAGGGTCTGGCCTTTCCTTGTTTCCCTGGGCTACCCCCTCCCTTTGGTATTGCACATAGCGGGGGAGACTCTGTGGTCAGAGCACAACACAGATTATTAGCCCAGATAAAAGAATTTATTTAACTGTTTACACAATTATGGAGCACACACACACTAAATGAATAAGGCACAAATCAATTATGGAGCACACACACACTAAATGAATAAGGCACAATTGTAGGAGTAAGCACACACTATGACCCAACAGGGCATAAATCAACAGGGGCTAAAAGCAATCCTCTTTCCCTACACACAATGCTCTCTCTACCTGTGGAGGTTGTGGGCTCAGGATAGGATCTCTCCTTGGACCGGCCTCTGGCTCTGCTTCAGCCTATCTCTCTTGCAGAAGAGAGCAGGGAAACTTCCATTCATTCCCCAAACCAGCCAACTGTGGAGAGGCTAAATCTCTGCTGCCTCCCAGGATCCCCCCCCCCTCATGTATCTGGCTTGTAGCCTGGGTCAGCACAGGCAGCAAGAGCCTTTCCTAACCTCCTGTAGGACGAATGGATGGGCTGGAGTCTATATTGATGGTGGTGCACCACCCCTTGGGACGGTCCTTCTTTTTCTGCACTTTTTGGCCTTGGGGCAGCTGGGGACTGTAGGCCAGCAGATGAGGAAGCCCCATTCAACTCAGTGAGTGATACTCCTGCAGACCCCTCTCCAGAACTACAGCTCAATTGAATCTTATGGGGGAACATTTCAAACAAACAACCACAGACAGCAGCCATCTTACAAACACAGGTAAATGTCATTTCGTTATACCTACCAACAGCCACTGGGGGAATAGTTAGTCCCACACAAGAGGCAAGCAGGAGAAGTGTCTTCATCAAGAGAGAAAGCTGTTTGCCAGAAATTCTGACAGGGCACAGTGGTTGAAGGAGAGGGCAGGGAAGAGGAGCAGACCCAGCCAATGGCATGCAAGTACTCACAGCCAGTGGATAGGGACAGCTTCTGGGTGACACATCAGGGAGACAACTGATTTGGGAGCGTGTGGAATGTTCAGGAGAGTCCATGACCAAAACTCTCTCTCTCTCTATATATAAATATTTTTAAAAAACAAGGTTGCAACAGTTCTCGTGGCCCTTTCTTACATACCCATGGTCAGGAAGCAATTTTCTCCTGCCTAGTTTGGCCAGGGATCCTGGAAGAGGGTTTTTTTGCTATCTTCTGGGCATGGCGCAAGGGTCACTGGGGGTGTGGGGAGGTATTTGTGGATTTCCTGCATTGTGCAGGGGGTTGGACTAGATGACCCTGGAGGTCCCTTCCAACTCTATCATTCTGTGATTCTAAGGCAGCTTTGTGTGTGATAGAGGAACCTGTTTTTACAACATTCATCTTATCATTTTAGAGGAAGTTGCTTTAGGGCACTGGTAGAATGAAAATTTGACACTTTGGGAAAATAACTATAGATTTTGTTCATCTTATTGTTGTGAGGATAAAATGGTGGTGGAGAGAACGATGCCACAAGTACCTTTGGGTCACCCATTTGGGAGGCATAAATACCTAAAGAAATGAATCGGCCCTGGTGTGCACTGGGGCCTGCCCTAGATTTGCCTCGTTTGAGCTGTCACGCCTTAATCCTTTGTACAAACAAGATTAATTTATTCTGCGCCTCCATGTGCTAATCAGTTCCTAATGTAGCAATGCGAGAGAGAGAACAAAACATGAATTTTTAACCTTCCCCCAGACGGAACACATTTCACTTTGACATGCGGGTGGGTGGGTGCGTGGGTGGGTGGGGGAGAGCATTATTCTGACTCCTATTAAGAGCTGCTGAAGAGTCCAAGAGATCTGGTTGCAGGTGGCTTCTCCAAAAACCCTCTCAAGAAACCTATAAGCACTGGGACGGGATTTTTCTATAGCTTGGTCCTCATACAGCCCCTCAGGGAGTCTGGGTTTGCCTGGGCTGCTGGCATTCTCTGGCATCTGCTATCAATCTGCAATCCTAAAACAAACAAACAAGAAACTATAAGCGGGCTGGATCATTTGAACATTGCTACATGATCTTTACCAGGAAATGATTCTCTGAATGGGTTATTTCCTCGGGATACCTCTCTGCACCATGCCCGACTCCTCTGCTTGGTGGTTATACACAGAAAAGGCTTGTTTGGAGGTAACTGAGTGTTGCCAACACACACAGGGAAATATCTGGAGATCTGGGGGTGGATCCTGGGGAGGGGTGGGGCTTGGGGAGGGACCTCAGTGGGGTGTAAGGCCAGGGGTCCATTGGAGCAGGAGCACACAGGAGCGCAGCTCCGAGAGTGAGGAGCCCAGGGGGCGGGCATATGACCAAACCCCGTCCCCTCCACAGCTTCCCCAAGCAGTGCAGAGAGGCAGTGCCCCGGGGAAAGCCCTGCTAGGGTCTTTATTGTTTTTAATGTTTTGTTTTAATATTGATAATTTTATCATTGTTCCTTTTATGACTGTGCGCTGCTTTTCCAGAGACTTGCTCAAGATGGCATATAAATTTTCTAAGTATACCATTTTTTATCTGGGCACATGGCACATAAGTACTGGAGAAATTTCACCAACCCTTCAGCAGCTTCCACCCCATCAGTTTGGTGTAGTGGTCAAGAATTGTACTCTAATCTGGGAGAACCGGGTTTGATTCCCCACGCCTCCACATGCAGCTGCTGGTGTGACCTTGGGCCAATCACAAGTTCTCTCAGAGCTGTTCTCTCATGAGCAGTTCTCAAAAGACCTCTCTCAGCCCCACCTACCTCCCAGGGTGTCTTGTTGTGGGGAGGGGAAGGGGAAGGGATGGGTGGTGCACATGTCCTGGGTATCTCAAGTCTACTTGAAACCTGGTGGTTTCAAGGGAGCAGGAAGAGAATGAGGGTGTGTTCTTAACGCTTATTTTTATTGCACAAAGTATTGGATGGGGAAGGGAATGGAGGAAGAGCAGGTCAGTTTCACTCACCTGTGGAGTGGAGCCTGAGAGGTGGGTGTTGCCTTCTGACACACTTCCGGTATGTTAGGGGGTGTGGCATATGCAAATGAGTTATGGTAATTAGCTCCTGCACCTCTTTTTCTTCGAAATGACCCCTGTGTAAGGCCATACAATCCACCCTCCAAAGCTGCCATTTTCAACAGGGGAACTGAACTCTATCATCTGGAGATCAATTGTGACATGGAGCTTATGCATGCTGGGCGTGGCAATGGAGTTGGCATGAGTGAGTAGACCAAGCAAATGAATGTAAGAGCAGTTCTGTTGTCTTGGTCCAACAGGCCATCTAGCCCAGCCTCCTGAAGGGCCACAAAACCACCCTCTGCTACCACAAAACCTCCCCATCAGCTGGCACTTAGAGGTACGGTGGTGGAAAGTGCCGTCAAATTTCAGCCAACTGACAGGGACCCTATGGGGTTTTCAAGGCAAGAGATGTTCAGAGGTGGTTTGCCATTGCCTGCCCCTCGGCGGCTGTGCGGTTTCTGCTTTACAGTCCAAAATTGCCTGAGAGGGAAGGTCGCTAACCACCAATTGCTTTGCTGTTCCTTGGTACTTCTCCCACCTTTATGCAGATCTTATTGAGACGTGTCTGGCCAGGTAAGTTGGGGCCAGTGAATAAACTTAAAAGAGCTTCAGAAAAGGTTAAACAATCCACAGTTTTTCTTTGAGACATTTTAAAGATACTCTAGCACCAGAAGTCCCCAACCTTTTTTGGAATTCTGACACAGCATGGTGGGTGCAGCCACAAGAGGGCTGCCACAAGAGGGCTGCCGCAGCAGGTAGAGGCAGCACAAAATGGTTGCCATAGCTTATCTTCAGCTACATGGTGAAGATCCCTGTGTTGTTGTGGCAGCTGCTGCCAAAGCAACATTTCGAAAAATCTGCACAGCCAATCAAATCTCCATTGGCCAATCAGAAGTGCTGCAGGGTTGGTTGGTTGGTTTGTTTTTAAAGAAAAATAGCATCCATCCATTCATGATGGCTTCCTTATCCAAATGTTACTACCTTCTTTGTGAGCTTTGAAGTAAAAGTTTTCCTCAAAATGTGGGTTGTTCCTCACAAAAACATCAATCTTGGTTGCCCTGGTGGCCTTAGAGTGGCTAAACTCCTGGAGGGGCCTAGGGATCCCCCAGAATTACAGCAGATCTCCAAAGATCAGTTCCCCTGGAGAAAACGGCAGCTTTGGAGACTGGCCTGTATGGCGTTATACCCTGCTGAGGCCCCTCCCCTCCCCAAGCCCCGCCCTCCCCAGTCTCCATCCCCAGATCTCCAGGAATTTCCCAACCCAGAGTTGCCAACCCTAGCAGCACTAGCAGCAGCCTAACCTGAAAAAGAGCCTTTCATAGCCTTGTAAAAGAGAAAGCAGCACCGTTTGGTACCACCAAATGCTCTATAAACATAAGGAACGGGGGACTCTCAGCACCAGTCACCAAATTAAATAAAAACAGTCACATTTGCTTTGGGGCTGATTGTTAGTCTAACATCGTTATTTTCATCGAGGAGAACACACTTTGGAGGGGCTGGCGCGTAATTGCATTTTAAGCAAGGCTTTCAAATAGAATCAGGAGCGGCTCCTTGGCCTGGAAGGGCCCAAGTTTTGCAATTCAGAGCAAGGCTGCCTGACATCCTTTTCCAGAAGTGCAGGCAGCTCCCTAGAGGCCTTGTGCTAATAGAAGCAGAGAGAACCTGGTTGCTGGCTTGCCTCTGCCAGCAAGTTTTCAGTGATAATAATTTAGAATGTCACCCCCTGAAAGGCTAACAGGGGCTTGTGCACTGTAAATATCAGGTTGTTACCTCTTCCGTGGCTTTTTAAAAAGCATTCCTCCCTCCCTGTTTTGCTTGCTAACTTTTTTCATCTGTGACCTTTTCACCTTTAACCACGAAAATCTTTCTCTTTATCCCCCCCCCCCCAAAAAAAACCCCCCAATTACTTAATTATGTTTCAGGCTGATATAAGGACAAGACAAAGATTTATAAAATATAGTGGAGTTTGGAATGGAGGCAAAGTTCCACATTAGCTGAGATCAAGGCCAGAATCACCAGGAAAGGAGATAATTCCAGGGTTGGGCTGCCAAGCCCCGGCGGTGGGCGGGGGGATGCACATCCCCTGGTCCCACCACTGGCTGGCAGGGGGGGCTGAACAGCAGTGGGGGAAGGGTTAGACCAGTGTGGCAGTGATGCCGTCAGCAATGTGGTGACTGCCTGGGGAGTCAGGTTGCCAAGTCCTTTACTTCTGCCAGCGTGGGTGGATGGGAGGGGGGGGGGCGACATTGCTGCATGCCAGATTCACATTGTGATGAGGTCACACGGAAGTGACATCATCATGGGGGAGACATTATGTGGCGATGGTCTGGTATTTTGGGTCAAACTTTATGGTCACCGTAGAGTTTGGCCCAAAATACTAGAGCATTGCCGTGTGATGTCCCTGGCATGATGACATCACTACCGTGTGATGCAATCATGCTGGGGACGTCATGCCTGGCCGTGGCTGTTGGGGTGGGGCTTTCTTCCACGAGCCAGCTGGCAGGTGGTGGGATGGAGCCTGTGAAATTGTTCCCACCTGGGGGCTGGCAACCCTACTGGAGAGGGTGGAGTTTGGGGATTAAATGACTTAACTTCCAGGTAGGGTTGCCAAGTCCCTTGAGCTTACCGGCGGGGGGGAATCCTCTGCCGTCCGAGAGCTTCATCGGTATCATAGAGTTTTGGGGCGATTGCCAGAGCGTCGCCCTGGCAACATCTCCAACGTGATGGCATCACTTCCGGGTGACGTCATTACGTGAGGGAAGACGTCCAGGCTGGACAACTTCAGGGGTGGGGTTTCCCCCGCTGGCCGAATGCTGGCCGGCTGATCGGGAACCCCTGTAGCGGGGGATCCCCCACCCCCCCGGGCTGACTTGGCAGCCCTACTTCCAGGTGATGGCGTAGGAAGTTCCTCTGATCTCTATGGTGAGGATCACAGAGACTAGTGGGGATTCCTAGAGCAGCATTTTTTCCTCCCAATCCTTGGTTTCTGGAGGGCAGGAGATATGGGCTAGGGGCAGGAAATTTTCCAGTGAAACTGGGCAGTGTGGAAGCTTAGACATGCTAGGTCTCAACCTTGCTTGCCTGGAGATTTCTGGCATGGTAAGACGGCTGCAATAGGCCTCTTCATGCAAAACCCAAGCCATGCCAGAATTTTTCAAGTAGTAGAATGCATTTCTTTTCACTCTCAGTCTCAGATCTGTTCAAGAATATTGGTCACAATCCATATAGTGCTTTGAAGATCAAGACCAGCACCTTAAATTGTGCTCCGAAACCAGTTGGGAGCCAGTGGCCCCACCACTCTCACAACTCACCCTAAGAGGTTCTGTGGCTTCCAAGCTAAATTTTTTGATAATAGTTACCAGGGGTCCTTTCGTAGAAAAAGAGGGGCAGGAGCTCATTAGCATAACTCATTAGCATACCTCATTAGCATATGCCATGTCCCCTGTTATCACTAGAAGTGTGTCAGAAAGGAAATGTCAGTTTCAGCCCCATTATACCCTATGGGCCATTGAAATCAATGGCAAAAACTCATAGGGTATATGAGGGGCTGGAGGAAAGGGGGTTTGAGGGAGAGGCTCCAAACTTGCAGGGTAGCTGCTGGGGCCTCTCCTCGAAATATCCACCAAGTTTCAAGAAGATTGGACCAGGGGGTCCAATTCCATGGGCCCCCAAACAGGTTGTCTCATCCCCTCCATTGTTCTCTATGGTGGGAAAAAATGCTAACTTTTTTCCTCCCATAGAGAACAATGGAGGGAATGGGGGCAACCTGTTTGGGGGCCCGTAGAATTGGACACCATGGTCCAATCTTCTTGAAACTTGGTGGGTATTTGGGGGAGAGGCCCCAGCAGCTACCCTGCAAGTTTGGAGCCTCTCCCTCAAACCCCCTCCCCTCCAGTCGCTTTTAAAGCCGCCACCGAATTTCGGCAGCAATTCGGCAGCAGGCTGAATCAGATTAGAGAATCTGATTCGGCCCGTGGCTGCCCTAGTGGCCACTCCTGAGCTGGGGGAGCTTCGCTCCGCCTCGCTCCGGCCCCAACGGACCCCTGGTAGTTACTCAAGGAGGATGTCATCCATCCAACGGGGCATGGCCACTGTGGCTCAGGCACGGGGAGCTCTTGCTTTCTCCATCCCTGTTCTAATCTAATAGCCAGGGAAGCAAGTTGCACAAAGACCTGTGGCTACCAATGGCATGTCCACAAGAATGTTCTATATTCAGCTCGCTGTCTATGGATTGTTCAAGTTAGTAATATCTGAGAATACAAGAAACTAGCAAAGCACAGAGATGATGCTAAGATAGGATATGGGAGCTGGAATGAGAACAAAGGACATTTATGCAAGAATGGGAATCACTGCCTCTGAGCATAATCCACTGGGCAGCTTTTCTGCACAGACTCCATTAAGAGTAGCAGACGTTGTGCAGCAGCACTGCTTGAGTCACCCCTGCTCACGCTAAAGGAGTTTGCACAATGGGCACAATGAACTGGCCATCGAGTCTCAGTTCAGTCCTTCCTTAATCTGAAGGAGTTCCACATATATTGTTGTTCAGGAAAAGAAAAGGGGATGAACAGGGTAGGAGGCAGTGACTCTAATGGAAAGTCAAAACTTGGACAGCGTACATGGCAGTTTTTGACCTACTGATGTTTACAGAAAGTGACAAATTTTATATAATATATATATATATATATATATATATATATATATATATATATATATATATATAATCATGAAACAGTAAATCATAAAGTCTGTTTTTTGTTTTTAACTGCAATCACTGATCTCTGTGGAAAATGAAAATTCCCAGAATGTTGTTTTAATTAAAAATCATTATGCAGGCAGGAACTAGTACATATTTTATAAGCCATCAGCATTCATTTACTAAGAGGAACATTTTAGTTACTGGAAGTGTCTAATCCTGGAGGGTGAGACTTGGCGTACCTGGATTTCTCGTTGCCTGATAGAAAGATTGCCAACTCCAGCTTGGTATCAGTGCCTGAGAAGGACAGTGCTTGGGGAGGGGGCAGAGCTCAGTAGGGGGGATGTGATATTATGTTCCATGGTGTTGCATCTTCTGAGGCCATGTTCAGGTCAAAGGTCAGCTCATTCCCTCTCTTTCCTTGCTGTGAGGCCAGAACGTGGGGTGCAGCCCCCATGCTTATCCAAGTTCTAGTCCCCTGTTTCAGTTGCAAAGTAAATGTGCATTGGTGCTTCCTTACAAATACATGTACATGCACACTTTCACAGTATATGTGCAGATATGTGCATTCACTGTAACATGCAAGCAGGGCTCTTGTTTCCTGCTCTGCCCCCTCATGGATAACACAAAGACATGGGATTGCTGGTCTCAGGGTGACTGGTAACACCCTAACCATCCAGCGAGACTACAGACTTTCCTGTAAATTGCTCTGTGCCTACCCAGCGGTGGAGAGCTGAGACTTTTGCATCTACTAAACAAACATTAATTTGTAGTGGGAAAATTGTAAAACAAATTCCCTTGCATTACAGAGAGACACTGAATCCCGTGAGATTGTAAAATTATTCACAAATATTAACTAAACTTCAAGGAAATGAAATGAAATATAGCACGGGGAAATTAGGCTATGCATAAGAACCATTTTTTTGAAGCTACAGCCTCAGGACGTGCCAATTTGTTTAACACACAGCCTCGTCTTCCTGTGTCTCCCTTCTAGCTTCTGTATCTCTCACTATGAAAAAAATCCATTTCAGAAGTTATGTTCAATAATTTATTAAAGTAGTTGACATGCTTATAAAAGCCCAACTTGTTAGACAAGATTTCTCACAGCGACACCTTTCACACCTCATTGACTTAGGCTTAAGTTTGAGGATACGGCTGTATTGCTTGACTAATGGTGACACGTTGGACTACAGCATAATCTGAAAAATGATGCACACTCTTTTGTGCACGTGTGTAAAGCGCTGTCAGGTAACAGCTGACTTGTGGCAATCCCATCAAGGGGCTTTCGAGGCAAAGGTGGTTTGCCATTGGCCTTCCTCTGCAGAGTCTTCCTTAGTGGTCTCCCTTCCAAGCACCGACCCTGCTTCATTTCTGATCTGACGAGATCGGGCTATACCATGATGCCGCCTTCCCTCCCTCACACCCTTTTGTAAAGGAGGGGAGAAAAGAAAACATGACAATCAAACGTTAGAGTATTTGTTCTATTAGACTTTAAGGAGTGGTAGGTGAACTTTTCCACAGAACAGGAATTCCATTCCCAGACAAGGTGCATTTCCAAGCAGGTTTAATGAATACGCAATTTCCCCTTTTCATTTATTACAATGATTTATTGCTGTTGCCACTTTTCTGTTGATCTCAGTAGTAAACATATAGAGATAGTACATAAATCCTTTTGTTCCCTGTTCAGTTGGGATACGTATTCAGGGCCTATACCCTGCATCAAGGGAGTTTGTAAAAATGTCAGGCTGGAATATGAAGGCGGGGGGGAGGCAGTTTTATCGGCTATTAAGAGCAAAACAAATCTGTGGCTGTGAAATCAGCAGTCCTCTACACACGGCCCCTTTATGTGCTGACTGGACATGGGGAGGAGGAGAGCTGGCTGAGCCTCCTCCACACAGTCCATGGGCCATCTGCATGGTGCAAATGCATGGCGGGAGGGTCCCTGTATAGGCTCCCACTTCCAAACGAGCCTCCGCAGGCCAGCTGCTGCCCCTGCCCTCCTTTGCTTGTGTTCACTCAGCAGAGCAGTGGGGTGACCAGGGGATGCAGTGACATCACTTCCCAGAAGTTGGCTTCCCAGAAGTGATGTCACTGCATTGTGTACTCCAAAGCTCCTGGGCTGCGGCCACACACACTAAATAATCAACTTGCAATCCACTTTCAGTGCACTTTCCAACTGGATTTTTACTGTGTGAACTTGCAAAATCCAGTTGGAAAGTACAATGAAAGGGGATTGAAAGAGGATTATTTAGTGTGTGTGGTCGGAGCCCTGGTGTGGAGGCCCTTTCCTTTTATTCCCATTGAAGCTCATTGATAAACTAGTTAACAGAGTGCTTTAAACAAGACTGCACTCGCAGGAGCATCTTTGTAACAGGTCAGCCAGCTTACAAAGCTTACAGAGCCACTTTTCTAGTTTAAGACTAATACTAGTCACTTTATCCTAGAACTACAATTTAGATAGGAGAGCTTAGAGATAGGATAGTATTCTAGACTAATTTACTAAGGATGGACACAGATGGTGAGAGGTCATCTGTGTCATGGTGCCAAGTTGAGGACAGTGTGCCCTCCTTCTTGATGCGTGCAGGGAGAAGAGACTTGTGGGAAGGGATGAACGGAAGGAAGTTTTCCCTGAGAACATAATCTACATATCAAAGGGACCGTGGCAGAAGACTAAACACAGGAAGGAAGCTTAGGGTTTGCCCTCTCTAGCTGTCTGACTCTGTTGCCACATAATCTGGAGGCTGAGGTATGGGACAGCATTCTTGTCCTTCCCTTCCAACAACACAAAGGCAGACAATGGCAAACCACCTCTGAGCATCTCTTGCCCAGAAAAGCCTACAGGGTTGCCATAAGTCAGCTGCATCTTAATAGCACTTTCCACCCCTATAATTTCTCTAGATATCCAAACTTTTATCTGGATATCCACACTATGATGCCACAATGATGACAAGACTCTCCCTTGACAATCCTGCTTATTTAAACAATGTGCAGAAGAAAATAAACTGATTCCGCAACTGTGAAAATGCAGAGGGACAGCAGACATGTGGAAGAATCCATCCCAAACCAATTGAAGTGATTGTGGATCTACTCCCAAGAAAATCAGGAATAACTTGAGAATGCAGACAACCGCTCTCTCTCTCTCTGCATAAAATGTAGCCTAAAATAGTTCTAAGGCAGCTGGATATCTAAAATTAGGCTCACAATTAGCCCAAGACACCCAAAGTATGACTTTGTGGCAGGGGTCCGTTGTTGTGGGAGCACACAGGAGCACAGCTCTGGGAGTGAGGAGCCCAGGGGGCAGGCACATGATCAAGCCCCACCCCCTCCTCGGCTTCCCCGAGCAGTGCAGAGGCTCAGTGCCCCGGGGAAAGCCCTGCTAGGGTCTTTATTGATTTCCTGTGTGTTCCTGCTGAAATTGAGCCCTGTCTGTATCTGTTCTTCTTGTTTATTAGCCTATTTTGTATTGTTGTTTCATTTATGTTTATTGTCCTGCTTGTTTCATATGTTTATTTATTTATTGGAAAACTTCAATAAATTATTATTATTATTATTTTAAAAAAAGAAACTTTAACTGCCAAGGGCAGTTTACTAATTTACTAAAGAGATTCTCAAAAATTAAAGATATTGTCAAAACCAGCATTTCTCTGCTTTTTTACATCCCCCCCCTTTTCATTCCGGCTGATGTCCGAGCCTGCCCTGCCCCCTCCCTGCCTGGCCTGAGCTGTTTACACTTAAGGGAAAGTTCCTGCAGAGAGCCGGCAGGAAAAAGCTCCACCGGGTGCTTTCCCTTTAAGAGCAAACAGCCAGCAGGAGAAAGCCCCGCCCAGAGATTAAGCACAGGGGCTAGGGTTTTTGCATTTGGCTTACCGATGTCGCGTGGCTTTCCCTGCTCCAGTAAGTGCCTCCCCATCTCTTTTCTTTCTCTCTCTCTCCCCCCACCTTTCTTTCTTCCTTTCTCTTTCTTTCTCTCCCTCCCCCCTTCCTTTCTCTCTCTCTCCTCCACCTTCCTTCCTTCCTTCCTTCCTTCCTTCCTTCCATCCTCTGTCTACCTTCCTTCCTTCTTCCTTCCTTCCTTTTCCTTCCTTCCTTCCTTCCTTCCTCTCTCCCCCACCTACCTCTTTCTTTCCTTCTTTCCTTCCTTCTTTCCTTCCTTCTTTTCTTCCTTCCTTCCTTCCTTCCTTCCTTCCTTCCTTCCTTCCTTCCTTCTGTCCTTTCTGTTTTTATAAAAAAAATATTGAAAGGGGGGGGGGGGATGTAAAAAAGCAGAGAGCCCAGGAAATGCTGGTTTTGACTATCTTTAATTTTTGAGAATCTCTTTAGTTTTCTCATGGCATCTTCTGTTTAAAAAAAGTAAGTTTGAAGCCTGAGTTCATTGTTGTGTCTTGTTGGGAATGGCTTGCAAATATATGTGTGTCTAAAGTCTGTATTAAAGTGGTTTGGTGTTTACTGTCATGTAAGAGAAAACATCTGAAAAAGTAGCTTCATTGTTTTGTGTGTTGGCAGAACACTTGACTGTTGCATGGGGCACTTTGGGGGACATCTGCAGAGAAACAGAGTTGTAACTAAAATGAGCATGGTCAGCTGCACTTTGGAGATTGCCTGTTTTGTGAAATTTAAAAAAAGTGGGCAGAGTTTCTGAAGAAGATGATTGTCCCTCTTCTCCTGCCAATGGATTGACATCTGCCTTTAATGGGCCAGCAAAGTTGATGTTCTTAAACCTCTTAATAAGAGAGATTTCTGCTTCTGAGGAGTTCCAACAATTGGTGATCTTGTGATGGTAGTGATACTTTGATGTGGTAAAGACCACCTGTTCACAGGATAATTTTACCTGTGAGACAGACTCTGCCTGGTAACCACTCCACTGGTACATAATTGCTTGTAAAAAGTATTATAGTGTAATAATTCATGTGGGTAGCCCTGGTGGTCTGAAGCAGCACAACAAAGTTGGAGTCCAAAGTTTCATCCAAGGTATAAGCTTTTGTGTGCATGCACACGTCTTCCATCTGAAGAAGTGTGGGTGGCACATGAAATCTTATACCTTGAATAAAATTTTGTACCTTGAATAAAATAGTCCACAAACTACTCCCATCAAGTGCATCCACAAACCTAGAAGAAGAGATTGGATGTATACCCTGCCCTTCACTACCCAAGGGAGTCTCAGAGCATCTTTCAAACTTCTTTCCCTTCCCTTCCCCACAACAGACACCCTGTGAGGTAGGTGGGGCTGAGAGAGCTCTGAGACAACAGCTGGTACAGAGCTATGGCTTGCCAAAGGTCATCCAGCAGGTGCAAGGGGGGGAGTGGGGAATCAAACCCAGTTCTCCCAGATTAGAGTCCGCACACTTAACCACTACACCAAACTGGCTCCTAGCGTTGTGCCAGTGAACTAGGGTTGCCAACTCCAGGTTGAGGAAATCTCTGGAGATTTGGGAGTGGAGGGTGCAGTTTAGGGGAAGGAGGGACCTAAGCAAGGCATAATGCCATGGACTCTACTTACCAAAGCAGTCATTGACCTGATCTCTGTAGTTTGGAGCTCAGTTGTAATTCCAGGAGCTCTCCAGACCCCACCTGTAGGTTGGCAACCCTAAAGAATCATACTCAGTGTACTAGTTCTGCAGGAAGGCAAGCTGATTTCCATGGGAACCTAACCTTTAGGAATTGATTCCAATCCAGTGTGGGAATAATTGTTGGACATAAGATATTGGTTAAGGCAAGGTTTTGTATAGATGGGACAGAAAATAATGTTTTTTATTGGTTTTGTCAAAACTGTTTTGACAACAAGGTAAACAGAATAAGAAGCAAAAGGTGGATGTGGCTGGATGACCACACTTCTGGGAACATTGGGTGTGGCCTAAAATGCTAATGAGTTCCTGCTGGGCTTTTTCTACAAGAAGAGCCCTGGATACAGATATTACATATAGGAGAAAAAGAGGAGTGTTACAAGCATAGTTTCTGAGATAACAGTTACTCCACAGAAAACACTATCAAAAACTGAATACTTTCAAAGTGTTCGAGCCATAAAAAGTGATATTATGATTTGTCATGCAATCTGCTATGGGATACCACTTTTCAACAAAATTAGAATCCCTGGGGTATGTTTCTGATTTAACAATTTGATGAGTTTTTCCCATTATAAATTGGTCCCAGATTTTTTTATACCATAATGATTTCCAAGATCCTGAATTTTCAAACCATTTAGACACAATAGCGGTTTTGGCTGCCACTAAAAGAGTCAAGATTAAGTCCTTTCTGATAGTGCGTATAGACTGGTCAGGCCAATAATTCAGAAATAATGTTTCTGGCCTAAAAGGTATATTGTACCTGGTAACCCTGTGGACTTGTTCCAATACTTTAAACCAGAAATCCTTTCTGACACTACAGTGCCCCCAGCAATGGTCATATGATCCAACTTTTCCACAATGTGTCCAATAGAATGGGTCTAGAGAGGAGTTCGTGATAATTTGACAGGAGTCAAGTACCAATGATTCAATATTTTGAAAGACTGGAGCTGCATAGATATTGAGAAGGATGTAAAAATGGAGGTCCCTAATTAAAGACCATTGCTCATCAGTCAAATTAAGGTTAAAATCACATTGCCAAGTTTCCTGATAAAGATTTTGGTTGTTGTTATTAGATGTAATAAGTAAGGCATAGATTTTAGAGATCAAACCACAGACATTCCCATTTAAAGATTTAAGAATCCTCTCAAAGTCTGTTAAAGGGACAGAGTGGAGTTTATCAAGTTTAAGGTACTCTGATAGATTTTTCAGTTGTAAATATTGAAACCAAGGTATCAGACAAGCAAGTAATTCTTCCATTTTAGATTTATCAAGTATACCATGTTTGTTGGTAATCTCTATTAACGATTCATGTTTGCCTGCTTCTATGCCATAAAAAGAGACTGATAATTTCCTGGCTGGAACCACCCTTGATTTAGGAAGGACAAAAGGAGATAATTGAGACACTAATTTAGACGTTCTTTTATCCCAAAGTTGTAGGGAAGAGTATAAGAACTGGTAATAACACTATCTCCGGCGATCAACACGGACTGGAACAGATAGAGCAGAGTCTCCTTAAACATCTATCTCTACAAGAAGTAATCTGGGCCAAAAAACAACATAGACCCGCAAGTGTAAAAAAAAGCCGAATTTTTACTCCCATCACTTAAAATATGGGACACAAAATGCTCTAAACTAGTCCCAAATATATCCTTGCTCTCCCCATTTACTGGCCAGAGATGGTTTCCTCCAGCAATAAACCCAGCCACTTATTCAAAATGGAAAGAGGTCAAATTAACAAGATTACTAGATATCACCCTTAAGGGAAAACTAATGAACAAATCTGATTTAGAACAAAAAGCAGGAACAAAACTACCTTGGTTCCAATGCATGCAACTCCAACATCTATTTGACACAACACAACTCAAAAATATTGGATCAAAGCCTCTCACCCCGTTTGAATTTATCATAAAAACAGAAACTGCAACCTTGAAAGGATTAATATCCATAATATATAACATTTTGGGACAGAAAAACATCAAAAGACTGTTTGCATATCAGAATAGCTGGGAGCAAGACTGCAATAGAACCATTTCAACACAATAATGGGAGTCCATCTGGAAGTCCTCAACCCTACAATCACTATCTATCAACATCAAAATGCAATCTCTTAAGATCTTAACAAGATGCTACACAAAAATTGCACTACATTAATCCGTCCACAAGCCCCCTATGCTGGAAAGGATGTGGATCAACAGCCAACTTCATCCACTGCTGGTGGTCATGCCCAAGCATAGCCCAGTTCTGGGACAAAGTAATCGAAGACATAAATAAAATAACAAATCACCTGATCCCAAACAAACCGGAACTACTACTACTATCACTATGGGAAAACTGTGACCTACTGAATATGAGAAAAATACTAACAGACTACCTACTGGCAGCAGCCAGAGTTTGCATAGCAATTAAATGGAAAAACAACTTTCCGCCAACAATCAAACTTTGGTATGACAGGATCTGGCAGTTCTATGTAATGGAAACGATAGCGCATAAAAACGTCCTAAATGATAATACTAAACAAAAAGCCCGATTTCCAGCAACTTGGTACGCAATATTACAGTACAAGACAGCAAACAACAAACTGCCAAAAAATGTCTTAGCTATAGATCTTTTACAACTGTAGTATTATATAAAGTTATTTTGCGTATTTATAACCTGTAACTTCTAAGTCAAACCAATTGTAGATCGAAAACTATATATATGGTAATGTTTGTATTTGTTCTCTTAATTATTTAATAAAAATTACAAATAATAAAAAAAGGAATCTCTTGTCTAGATTGCGGGTTGGCCTAAACTTAGATCGATTCCCAGTGATATCCTGAATTGACTCGGGGTTAGTATAGAATTGATCAGTTTTGATCCAGCCTTTCTGACTATCACATTGGAACATTTTGAAAATATTAACTAAATGTGATGCTTCATAATATAACTGTCAGGATAATTAAAACTGCGTTGTTTAGAAAATCTATATACTAACAGTGAAGGTCCCCCTGCGTGCGGATATCTAAATCTGCACAGGGGGGCATCGGGGGGGGGGCAGGGAGAGTTTTCTGCACATATGGGGGACTGCCCCAATGTGCAGAAAAATCTTAAAACTTTAAAAAAAAAATTGGGGGGATATTTAAATCCCCCAAAAAGTTAAAGAGCATTGGTGCACACACCGGAGCACTCAGTGGGTGGGCACGCGAGTTGTTATGTATTGACCATGCGGTCGCCATGTGCTCCCATAATTGTGACCGCATGGCCAGAGCACATGGCCAAGAAACTACCTGAGTTTCAGCCAGGTAGAACAAAGGCCAGGTGGATTCAAACCGGCCACCAATCATATACCTAGGTTCCTCCCAGGGAACCTATGAAATGTAAATAGACTTCTAATAGCCTATCAGGCCGGTTGGGTGAGGTCAGGGGATTGTCCCTGACCAGCATAAAAGGAGGGCTTCGAGTAGGCCTGCCAAGTCCCCCGCTTGGGCGGGGGAAACACCGATTTTTAGAGCTTACCTCCCGCTTTTCCAAAGATGGCCACCGGGGGGACTAAATGGCTGCCTTAAAAGGGAAATGTCTGCAGAGAGCCTGCCCTGCAGTAAAAAGCCTCGCCAGACATTTCCCCTTTAAGAAGTCAGCAAGAGAGCTTCTTCCACAGCAAGAGAGCCCCGCCCAGAGATTAAGGAGGGACTGAAGGAGCTGCTTTTGCATGTGGCTGGCAAGGTGAGTTTCTCTTCCAGCTCTTTTCATTCTCTCTCCCTTTCTTTTTTCTGTCTGTCTGTCTGTCTGTCTGTCTCTCTCTCTGTCCCCATCCAGCAGAGGTCTATCAGTGGCTATTATAGCCACAAGGTCTAAATGGAAGTAAGTGCCTCTGCCAGTTTTTTCCCCTTCTCTCTCTCTCCCTCTTTCTTTCTTTTTTCTGTCTGTCTGTCTGTCTCTCTCTCTCTGTCCCCATGCAGCAGAGGTCTGTCAGTGGCTATTATTAGCCACAAGGTCTAAATGGAACCCTTTGTCTGGGGCAGTGAGGCTCTGCATTCTTGGTGCTTGGGGGGCAACAGTGGGAGGGCTTCTGGAGTTCTGGCCCCGCTGCTGGACCTCCTGAGGGCACCTGGTATTTTTGGCCACTGTGTGACACAGAGTGTTGTACTGGATGGGCTGTACTGGATGGGCCGATCCACTGTGGCTTCTCTCCTGTTCTTATGATATGAAAATCATATTTAGCACTTGTGTAGCACTTAGGGCTTCATATTCTGCCGAGATGAGGAAGGATTCAGTAGGGCCGTTGCTCAGTGATAGAGCATCTGCTTGACATGCAGGAGGTATCAGCCTCTTCAGCTAAAAGAGGATCAGGTAATAGGTGACATTAAAGATCTCAGCCTGAGACCCTGGAGAGCCACTACCAGTCTGAGTAGTCAATACTGACCTTGATGGACCAATGGCCTGATTCAGTATTAGGAAACTTCATGAGTTCATGTGTCAGCATGTGGAAGCAACATCACAGGATGTGACATCACAAAATGATGTCACTTCCTTTCTCCTGGCTCCACCCCCAAAGTCTCCTGGCTCCACCCCCAAAGACCCCAGATATTTCCCAAGTTGGACTTGGCAGCCCTAGCTTCGAGCCCTGGGTTGTATGCTTCATCCGGACCAGCAATAAAGATCTAGCTGTTTCACTGTTCCACGGACTCCCGACTCCCATACTTATCACGAGTCCTTCAGCAGTGGCAACAAGCAGCAGCAGCAGCAGCAGCAGCAAAGAGGTGGCAGAGAAGAGGGCTGTGGGTGCTGCTCCTCCACTCACCGTCAGGGAGACGGAGGGAGGTAAGCCGCCAGTCCCCTTCCAGCTGGATTAAGGCAAGGAGCCTTGAAGGGGCTTGCGGGGATGCGGTGCGGTCCCTAGATGGGCGCTGAGGCACCTGCTGCCACTTCTGCCATTGCTCTCCTCCAGGGGAAGAAGGAAGCCTCAGCTCTTAGTCCTGCCTCCCTCCCCCCCCCCGGCCACCCAGCTCACCTGCCGACTCAGGAAAGAGGCAAAGATGTTGCCACCACCCCAGCCGTGGGGCCCAGGGGGCTTTGTGGAGCAGTGGCCCCGGGCTGACCAGGAGAAGCCACCTCCGCTTGCCCACGAGCACCATGGCTCCACAGCTCCACCCTGAGAGGGACCAGCTGGCTGCAGAAGCGGCGACAGTGGGAGCAGCTTGTCTATATATTAATAGCCAAGTTGCCCCCTCCGTGTGGATATCTAAATCCACATGGAGGGGGCAGTTGGGGGGCAAAGAGATTTTTCCGCACACTTGGGGGACTCTCCAGATGTGCAGAAAAATCTAAAAAGTTTAAAAAACTATACAGGGATATTTAAATCCCCTCAAAGTAAAAGCATTCCCTGAGCATGCGCAGGTAATGCTCTGGCCATTGGAGGGGAGGGGAGGGGAGGGGAGGCAGGCCTGGCGGCTGTGAGCCGCTCAGGCCTTGCTCTCGCCGGTGCGGGGGGGGGAGGAGGGAGAAGGCTTGGTGGGGCTCACTGCCGCCATTGCTGCTGGGGAGGGGGAGGTGATGGGAGAAGGCTTGGCGGGCTGGTGGCTGTGAGCTGCTCAGGCCTTGCTGGTGCTGGGGAGGGGGAGGCAGATGGCTTGGCAGGGCTTGCTGCCACTGTTGCCACTGGGGAGGTGATGGGAGAAAGCTTGGTGGGCCAGCAGCTGTGAGTCGCTCAGGCCTTGCCGGTGCTGGGGAGGGGGAGGGAGAAGGCTTAGCAGGGATCACTGCTGCTGCTAGGAGGGGGGGATAAGAGAAGGCTTGGTGGGGCTCGCTGCTGCCGCTGCCACTGGGGAGGGAGGTAAGAGAAGGCTTGGCGAGGCTCGCCATCACTGCTGGAGAGGGGGGGGTGAGAGAAGGTTTGGCGGGGTTCACTGCAACTGCCACTTTGGAGGGGGAGAGAAGGCTTGGCGGGGCTTGCCACTGCTAAGGAGGGGGGGGTGAGAGAAGGCTTGGCGGGGCTTGCCACCATCGTTGCCGCCACTTTGAAGGGGTGGTGAGAGAAGTCTTGGTGGGGCTTGCCACCACTGGGGCGGGGGAATGGGAGAAGGCTTGGTGGGGCTTGCTGCCACCACTGGGGAGAAGGGGTGGGAGAAAGATTGTGGTACTCCCCTCATGAGTATTGTGGGTCCTCCTGCTTGTTTTGCATAATGCTAAAGCTAAAGTGTGGTTTCTTATTAGTCCAAAGAAAATTATTTAAAATTTCTGCCTACGCTTCATATTAGTGACAGAAATTACCAGGGGTAAGGCACAAAAATAGTACAATAATCCGGGAAGGATGAAAGATTTGGTGAGATTATCTGCCTATCCAAGAAGGACTAAACTTCTCCCATTGCTTAACTTGTGATTTAAATTCTTAACACAGTTTATCAAGGTTATATTTTAATAGGTTGTCTAGATTTAAAGGAATTTGTAAACCTAGATAACACCATGCAAAAATAACCCATTTCATGTGATATTTACTATTAATGTGTGCAACAATGTCTGAGGGTAGGTTCACTGCATATAATAATGATTTGGCCAAAAACTGGCCAAAACTAATAATGTTATTCAAGAGTGCTGGAGTGGAGTTAACAGGATCTAATAAATAAATGGCTAGATCATCAGCAAATAAACTCAGCTTAAATTCATCAGTCTTAACTTTGGTACCTCTAATGTGTTTAGTGTTATGAATCAAAGAAGCCAGGGGCTCTGTTGCAGTAGCAAAAAGAAGAGGAGATAGAGGACAGTCTTGGCGTGTGCCTCTCATGAGCTTGAAGGTATTTGATTGCAACCCATTAATTTTCACGTGGGCACTAGGATCAGCATATAGAGCCTTGATACAATGGAGAAAATGTCCACCGAATCCCATTTTGGATGTCAAGAGACAAGAGAGAGGCATTTCGTTTACTATGTTTACAGAAGTTGATGGTGTTTTGAAAGTGATGTCAGTTATGTCTCTTCCTGGCATAAAGTCTGCTTGATCAGGGTTCACATAGTGGGTTATACATTTCTTCAGGCTGTTAGCCAAAATTGTGGTGAAGGTTTTCATATCTTGGTTTAATAATGATCAGACCTCCATTGGGCCGGGGCACGCCGGGGCGCTGCTCTGGGAGAGAGGAGGCCGGGGGGTGGGCATATAACCATCCCCACCCCCCAGTTCACTCTCCCTGGCCTGTGCTTTGGCGCAGAGCCAGAGGAAAGCCTCCCCCTGCTCACCCTTCCTGGGCCATGGCAGGCTGCCGGCCCAGGGAGAAGCCCCATCCCTCCCCGCTCACCATTCCCGGGCAGGAGGGGGGTGGGAGGGAGGGAGGGAAAAGCTGGGCCCCAGTGCCCAAGCAAGAGGGAGGGAAGGGAGGGAAACACCTGGTCAAGTGGCTGACAGCCACTCAGCCTGAGGGGGAAGGGAGAGAAGTGCCTTGTCTGTCTGTCTCTTTCTTTCTTTCTTTCTTTCTTTCTTTCTTTCTTTCTTTCTTTCTTTCTTTCTCTTTTTTCTCTCTCCCCCCCCACCTACCTCCCTACCTTCCTTCCTGTTCCTTTCTTTCCTTCCCCCCTCCCTCCCTCCCTCCCTTTCTTTCTTTTCTTCTTCTCTTTCTCTCCCCCACCTACCTACCTACCTTCCTGTTCCTTCCTTCCTGTTCCTTCCTTCCTTTTCTTCTCTTTCTCTCCCCCACCGACCTACCTTCCTGTTCCTTCCTTCCTTCCTTTCTTTTCTTCTTCTCTTTCTCTCCCCCACCTACCTACCTACCTTCCTTTTCCTTCCTTCCTGTTCCTTCCTTCCTTCCTTTTCTCTCCCCCACCTACCTACCTACCTACCTACCTACCTTCCTTCCTGTTCCTTTCCTCCCTCCCTCCCTCCCTCCCTCCCTCCTTTCCTTTCTTCCTTCCTTCCTTCCCTCAGATCTAATTGTATCAAGGATTTCTTGGACACTGATAGGTACCTGAAGATTTTTATGCTCATCCGAAATTGTTGGAATAAGTTTACTTGTGTTAAGAAACTGATTATTTTTTTTCTGTACTGGATTGGGAGAGGTATAAAGTGTTTGATAATAATCTGGGGAAAAAATCATTGATTGACATGGATTTTGAGTGCAGGACTCCTTGTTTATCTCTTACTGAGTGAACAAGTCTAGAGGCTTTTCCCCCCCACTTTCCATGAGAGAAGACTTCGGGCTTTCAGAGATGTTACCCAATAGTTTTGCTTCATGTATAGAAGATTTTTATGTACTTGAGCTGTCTCTATAGATTCCAATAACTAATGCTCTGCTAATAATTTTTTGTGAACCCCCCCCCCCCTTCTTTATGGAGTTTTTCTAAATGGGCAATTTTCTCTAAAAGGTTATATCTAGCTTGGTCTTTCTTTCTTTCTTTCTTTCTTTCTTTCTTTCTTTCTTTCTTTCTTTCTTTCTTTCTTTCTTTCTTTCTTTCTTCCTTCCTTCCTTCCTTCCTTCCTTTCTTTCTTTCTTTCTTCCTTTCTGCCTGTCTGTCTTTCTGCCTGTCTGCCTGTCTGTCTGTCTTTTAGGTAAGTAGATTTGAAAATGATGAAACCCCTGAGTACTACCTTTAGGGCATCCCAGATGTAACTAGGAGAAGTACCACAAGGGAATTGTTTTTCAAATATTCTTTGACTGAAGCCTCTATTTCCTTGTTCTGTAAATCATTAAATAAAATGGATTTATTAAGACTCCAGGTTGTTTTAGTGTTTCTTTGGGAGTCAATACATAGAATACAGTCAATCCATGAGTGGTCTGACCAAAGTTTAAAACCAATATGAGATGACAGTACTGAATTTAATGATGAGTAGGAAACCAAAACACAGTCTAATCTGGTGTCAACCCCAGTAGTCAGTACAGTCCTTTTCTTTTGAGTGTAATTGCCTCCATATATCACATAGTTGAAACTCCTGAAGTAAATCAACAAGTTTCATTTTATGTTGTGACTTCCATTTAGTGTTATTGGTATGATGTGACCTATCAAGATTAAAATCAATAATATAGTTAAAGTCTCCCCCCAAATTAATGACCCCTTCCTGGAAGTTAGAGTTTTCTCTAAAAATTAAATTTGACACATATTAGGCACATATAGTGAGGCTAACATAATTTTTTGATCTTGTAATGAACCTTTAGCAAGAATATAACAACCAAGGGGGGTCAGTATCAAGTGCTAAGAGATTAAAACATCAGTTTTGAGATAACAATATGGCTCCACCTCTGGCCTTCAAACTGCCAGGAGCTTGGAACTGTTGAAACCAATAGGATTTTATTGATGGTTGTGAATTTTCTTAGATGTGTGCTTCTTGTAAGAAAGCTATGTCAGGTTTTAATCTGACTAAGCTTGAAGTTACTGTTTTCAGTTTGATTTTATTATTTAGACCTCTTGTGTTCAAATACATTATTTTAACTTTATTCATCCTGCCAGGTTTCTAACACGTGACAGTATATTGAAACGTACTGTAATTATCTAGTATTTAGCAGTAGAAAAGAGCAAGAGTCCAGTAGCACCTTAAAGACTAACAAAATATGTGGCAGGATATGAGCTTTCATGAGTCACTGCTCAGTTCTTCAGATACATCTTCAGATACTCATGAAAGCTCCTCCCCGGCCACAAATTGTGTTAGTCATTAAGACGCTCCTGGACTCTTGCTCTTTTCTACTGCTACAGACAGACTAACACGGCCGCCCATCTTGATCTGTCTAGTATTCAGTTATAAACAGTCCCTTGAACACTGTCCTAAACAATAAAATATAAACTTTTGAAACACCAGTTTTATAAGATTCAGAACTGACTTCTTCAAAAATAAAACAGTAAAGAGAGTTTTGAACAGATGGAGTGATTTGAAAATATAAATATTGGTATGTTTAGCAGTATTCGCAGTTAAAGTTTCTGATGTTCCTCACTCACCTATCAAAAAGTCGCCCTGTTGCCAGAGGCGCTGTCTTTACTCTTGGGTAGCCCCAATTGCAAGGGGCACCCCACTTCTAATTTGAACAAGAGACCCACAGAATTCAGGTCAAGGAAGACACTCCTGGTCCTGGAGCACAGAGTAAGCCTGGAAACAGGGATTTCACATTCAGGTTTCAAAAGGCACCCTCAAAGCAAACATCCAGTCTTCCCCCTTTACCCAGAAGAGATTATGTTTACGGGATAACACTGGGTTCCACCAGGTAAAGTATCTACATTTCTAAAGGCTATCCAGAGGCCATCTGGCAAATAGTCCTTCTGTCTGCAGAACCTCACCCAGCCCTTTTCTTGTGTAATCTCATGTCTGTGTGGTACTTGTCCTTCTTTGCTCTTCATCCCTCAGGATACCAAGATAAACCAACCAAACATTCAAATTATTAACGATCCTTCCTGATGTTAATCAGGGGCCCATCTCCTTCTTTTGTCTGTATCTGGGAACCTATTCAACTGCCTTGGCAGAACCATCAGTGGTCTTAAAATCCATTCAGCTAGCCCCAGGACACCTGGCTCCAGTTGTTAATCCAGACTCTGCCCCCTCTGAAAGCTCAGTGGCCACATCTAGGCCTTGCCCATCCTGGTGTCACACACCTCCTGGGACACCTGATTGGCCCAGGTAATCTTTTGTTCTCACCTAAGACCAGCCCCAAGACCTTCCATTGGTCTGCATTGTTTTCCAGTGCCTTTAACTGTCTAGGCCCATGGCCTCAGACTGTGTGTGTTTTCTGCCCTGATGTCAACTGGCAGGCCACCCCTTTACTCTCTGGGTTTAGGCTATAATCCTTTCCTCATGGACCTCTGCACATCTGGACAGGTAGTATCACCCCATAACTCACCCCCTCTATTCCCTACCAATCACCTCTACTTCCTTAGTTCTGTATTGTGTGTCTGAATGTTTAATTATTGTTTATAAGGACTTAAGAATTCTTCAGTAAAGAGATCATTGCTTTAGTTATCTAGTCTCTGCGTCTATTTCTGTGACCTGGATAAAATGGGATTCTGGTATATAAAGGCCATGATCCTGTAGTTATACCAATTGCACATTAATATCATCATTCCCCAACCTTTTATTAAAGCAAACAGAGCAATTTGGCTAACAGCCCTCACTCACTGAGTAGAAGGGAAGATATCATCCATAACAGCCACAGTTAATTCCCACTCACTTATACCTCAGAGCACCTCTGTCACCCATGTGTCTGTGCTGTTCACAGAGGTAAAGCCAAAATCTATGCTAGCATGCCAATTGTCTTCCAGCTTTCATCAGTAGATTTTAATGGCCCATTCCAAGACTTTGTGCCAAATACATTATGCACAATTTTGCCGGTCTGGCTTCTATAGAATATGTCAGCTCTTCAACTTTTTGTTCCACATACATTCCATGACAAAGTTGGTCGATACCTCCATGCAGCCGACTCATTCTTTTCTTTCCAAAGCTCGACAGATTGACATCTGTCTGTCTGTCTGTCTTGTTTATTTATTTATTTATTTTTCGAATGTATATCCTGCCCATCCTGTAAATGGGCTCAGGGTGGGTTACATCATATTAATAAATACAATAAAATTTAAAACCAATTATAAACATATAAAATCAGTAGTTGCAGCTTGCCATTGGGGGATTCTGGCCCACTGATGTAGGTAGGTATGGCCGGTTATCAGAGGTTAGGTGACAGCAACCTCGGAGAGGCCACGTGTGGATGCCCACTGCCTCAGCCAAAGGCCTGGCAGAACAGCTCCGTCTTGCAGGCCCCGTGGCATTGGGGAAGATCCCGCAGGGCCCTGATCTCAATATCAGTCAATCCATCCATCTATCAGTGTTTCTGTACAAATCTGTCTGGCTTTTTTCCTTCTCTGTTGGACTCTCCCTTAGAGAGCCAACACGGTGTAGTGATTCAGGTGTCGGACTAGTTTCAGGGAAATCTTAGTCCAAATCCCCACGTGTGCCATGGAAGTTCACTGGATGACCTTGGGCCAGTCCCATACTTTCAGAAGAAGAGGAAGAGAAGAGGTTGGATTTATACCTTGCCCTTCACTACCTGAAGGTGTCTCAGAGTGGCTTACAATCTCCTTTCCCTACCCTTCCCTACAATAGACACCCTGTGAGGTAGGTGGGGCTGAGAGAGCTTTGAGAGAACTGTGGCTTGCCCAAGGTCACACCAACAGCTGCATGTAGAGGAATGGGGAATCAAACCTGGTTTAGAATCCGTGCTCCTAAGCACTACACCAAACTAGCCTAAATTACCTCTCAGGGTTGCTGTAACAATAAAAAGGAGGAGAGGAGAATGATTTAAGCCACTTTCAGTCCCCATTGGGGAGAAAGGCAGGACATAAAAAGGTGAATAAAATTAAAAGAAAAAAGAAATAAAGAAATCTGCTTTCTCAAAAATAGCCAAGTTCGGTGTAGTTGAGAGCCAGTTTGGTGTAGCTGTTAGGAGAGTGGACTCTAATCTAGGAGAACTGGGTTTGATTCCCAACTCCTCCACGTGCAGTTGCTGGTGTGACCTTGGGTCAGTCATAAATTCTCTCAGAGCTGTTCTCTCAAGGGCAGTCCTCAAGAGAGCTCTCTCAGCCCCACCTACCTCACAGGGTGTCTGTTGTGGGGAGGGGAAGGGAAAGGAGTTTGTAAGCTGCTCTGAGACTCCTTTGGGTAGTGAAGGGCAGGATATAAATCCAATCTCTTCAACTTCTTCTTCCAAGTACTGTGGTCAGAAAGTGTGGGTAGCATAGAAATACAGAGAAATACGATGTTCAGCCCTAATTTCAATTTATTTATGAATTTACTCCACAGAACCCTGAAAGGTCTGCCTTTGAACAGTTAGTCCTCTCTGAGAAAACATCGCCCCAGAGTTCTGAGTCATCAGCCTAACAAAAAAAATGGTCAGACAACACTGGCAGCAGTTCGTTCAGGGATCAGGAGGGGAGACGGTGTGTGAGAACATGCCTGTGAGACTTCTGCTCAAAGTAGTCAAGGATCAGATCTTTGTTGATGAAACACAGTTCTTTATTTCCAATCTCTACATTGGTACAGCTTCTCGGATTATTGTCAGAGATAACGCATATGACAGAAGCAGGTCTATTATACCTTTCCAGACAGTTTGAATTACCCATAGGTAGCCAATCACTAAAGGGAAAAAACGGCGGGCAAAAAGGGTCTCTGGCCGTTTGCTTCCCACAGGAAAGAAAGTGAGGTGTCAAGTTGTAAATTTCCCTTCCCAAACCATACCCCTTAGATGTTACCATTTCACATAACAATCACTGGCCTCGAGGCTTTCGCACGTTGATAAGAGATGGGACTTGTCCTCCCTTGGAGTCCCAGCCGGGATGAATGGAATGCGGAGGCAGGAGTGTGAGAGGCCCATTGTTCCCATACTTTGAAGTTGTCATCCTCCCGCTCTGGCAGTTACACAAACCAGGCCTGGTCAGGGTCATAAACCTGGGGTCACATAGACTACATACATACTGGCCAAAGTGAGGGTTTACCTAGGGGAGGGGGCAACTACATGGCAGGTGTGATAGAACCATCCATAAAGACATACATGGCAATAGGAGCATAGCATGGAATACATACATGGCATTAAGAAGCATAGGAATAAGACAGGAGTCATAGCTGTAAGCAGCAGCAATACATTGTCTGAATCAGCAGATTCTAACACACTGGCACCCCGAAAATAAATCTACCCGGGTTTGTCTGGGAACCTTCTATGAAAAGCTTTAACTAATTTAGGAGCATGCACATGTTCAGAACGAACCCACTCGTTTTGTTCTGGGCCAAAGTCAAGCCATCTAACTAAATAATATAAGTGGCCCCTTCGCAGTTTAGAATCAAGAATTTCTGATATTTCAAAATGGGGTGCCTCCCCCTTCATCAGTGGAGGAGGTGTCGGAGGAACTGGATGCCATGCATTCGGCCCAGGATTCTTCTTCAGCAAGCTGAAATGAAAAACAGGATGCACAGAACTCAGTGATTTGGGCAATTCCAGTTCAAAAGACACATCAGAGATCTTACACAACACCTTGTAAGGGCCCACGAATTTCCACCCTAATTTCCTACTGGGTTGCAAGCCGTGTATATTCTTTGTGGACAGGTAAACAGAGTCTCCAGGCTGAAGGTCCCAACCCTCAGCTCGGCCATGGTCTGCATACTTTTTGTAATCCTCTTTTGCCTGGTCCAGGGTTTTTGCTATTAGGGGCCACGATTCTTGCAGGGTGGCCCACCATCGTTTAAAGTCTGTGGGGGGAGCGTCTGAGGCGTTCTCAATTGTGGGCAGAGGTTTCCCTTCAAAACCTCCTACAGCCATGAACGGGGAAACGCCAGTAGAGGAGTGCACTGCATTGTTATAACTATATTCAGCGAATGGCAGCAACTCCACCCAGTTGTCTTGGTGATAGTTAGTATAACACCTCAGAAATTGCTCCAAAATTTGATTAGTTCGTTCGGACTGCCCATCGGTCTCTGGATGGTAACCCGAGCTCAGGGCGGGCTCAATGTCCATAAATCTCAGGAGCTCCCGCCAGAAGTTGGCAACGAATTGACTGCCCCTATCGGATACCACACGTTTGGGGAAAGCGTGCAGCTTGATCACGTGGTTGAAGAAAGCCTTGGCCATTCCCTTTGCCATAGGCAGCTGCTTGAAGGGAGTGAAGTGGGCTTGCTTGGAAAACATGTCTACCACCACCCAAATTACAGTCTTTCCCTTTGAGGGTGGCAAGTTCGTAATGAAGTCCATAGCTATCACCTCCCAAGGACGAGGGGGTAGGCAGGGGGTGTAATAGTCCCGGGACTTCCCCCCCCTTCTCTTGCACATCAAGCAGGTCTGGCAAGCAGAAACAACGTCCGAGACATCACGGCGCATGCGCGGCCACCAGAACTGCCTCTGAATTAAGTTAAGCGTTTTTAGAAATCCAAAGTGCCTGGCTAATTTAGAGGAGTGGCAGGTCAGCAATATGTCTTTCCGTTTGCTTCGGGGCACCACCAGTTTATCGCCATGATGCCAGCATTTATTCTCCCTGAGGGAGCAGTCTGCTAACGTTTCTAACTCCTCGATTTCTTCCGGGGAATAATCCCCCCCCCCCCAGTCGCTCTTCTCCAATTCTACTGTCGTCCGCTTACTTTGACTCCTGGTGGTCACTGCACCGCCCAGCTGCTGAGGGGAGAACATGGAGTCGAACACCTCCTCTTTTAAACTTTCGTGCTGGGGCAATCAGGAGAGCGCGTCTGCTAATGAATTGGCTTTCCCAGGGAAGTGTTTAAGCACAAAGTTGAATTTTGAGAAAAAATCTGCCCAGCGAAGCTGCTTCGCATTCAGAGACCTCTGGGTGCGCAGCGCTTCTAGATTTTTGTGGTCAGTCCAAATCTCAAAAGGGGTTTGCGCTCCCTCCAACCAGTGCCGCCAAGTAGTGAGGGCCAGTCGGATAGCTGCGGCTTCTTTATCCCAAACTGACCAGTTCCTTTCTGTTTCATTAAATTTTTTCGAAATGTAGGCGAGGGGGTGCAGCTTTCCATCTGGCCCTTGCTGTAGGATGCCCCCCCCCATGGCCACATCTGACGCATCTACATGGACTACAAATTCCTTGGTCTCATCGGGGTGAGCTAAAATGGGCTCTGAGGTGAAAAGAGTCTTAAGAGTCTCGAACGCCTTCTGGCATTCTCCAGTCCAGGCAATTTTCTCCCCTGGTTTCCCCACTTCCGGGCCCCTCCCTTTGGTCTTTAGCAACTCAGTCAATGGGAGGGTGACCGTGGCAAAGTCCTTTATGAAGGTGCGGTAAAAGTTACAAAATCCTAACAGACTTTGGAGTTGCTTTCTAGTGCAGGGGGCTTCCCACTGTACCACCGCCTCTACCTTGGCAGGGTCCATCTCCAGTCCCTTCTGTGAAATGCGGTACCCTAGGAAATCCACGGAATCTCGATGGAACTCACATTTGGACAATTTTGCATATAACTGATTTTTCAACAGGGTCGAGAGCACCTCTCACACCAATTGCACATGTTCTTTCTTATCAGCAGAGTAGATCAAGATATCATCTAAGTAACATAACATCCCCTTGAATAAATGCTTGTGCAACACTTCATTTATTAAGCTCATAAAGACCCCTGGCGTGCCACTCAAACTGAACGGCATCACCAGGTATTCGAACTGTCCCAAAGGTGTATTAAAGGCAGTCTTGAACTCATCCCCCTCCCTTATGCACACCCGGAAATATGCGTCTCGGAGATCCAGCTTAGTGAACACTTTCCCCTTGGCCGCCTCCGTTAGCAAGTCTTTAATCAGGGGTAGGGGGTAGGCGTTGGAAGCAGACACCACATTTAGTCCTCTGTAGTCCGTGCACAACCGCAACCCCCCGTCTTTCTTTTTTCGAAACAGAACGGGGGTGCGAAAGGGGATTTAGCCGGGCAGATGAAGCCACGCTCCAAGTTCTTGTCTAGGAATTTTCTCAGCTCCTCCCGCTCCGGAGGACTCATGGAGTAAAGCTTTCCCTTTGGAAGTTTCTCGCCCGGGATTAGCTCTATGGCACAATCCGACAGCCTGTGGGGGGGGGGGGGTAGTTCGTCCGCTTCGGTCTCACTGAACACTCCCATTAAGTCTCGATACTCCCGGGGGACCGCCGAGGGCACCAGGGTGAGGGCCGCCGCCCGGAGAGGCACTGGAGGTCCCGGTCCCCACCCCGTGTCCCATTTGTGGCCCTGGCACTTTTCGTCTACCCAGGAGATCTTCCCCTCACTCCATTTGATATAAGGATCATGGGAGCTTAGCCAGGGGCTCCCCAACACCATGGGGAATTGGGTGTTGGGGGTGATGACAAAGGCTCTCTTTTCCCAATGTTCCCCCGTTCCCACAATTAGTCCCTCGGTCTCTGCCACACACACTTCCTTCATTTCCGAACCATCCATTTGCATGAATTTGAGTGGCTCCCCCAACGGGGTGACCTTAGGCCCCAGCCCTTCCACTACTAACGGGCTAATCAAGTCCCGGGCGCACCCGGAGTCAATTAGGGCTCGGACGTGGGTCAATTAGGGCTCGGACTACAGTCACTACCATATACAATAAGGGGCCAGGGATGCTCACTGGAGATGGCGCGTCGTGGCTGGGGACCTGCAGTTCTGCACCGCTCACTGCAGGCCGTTGGAGTTTCCTGACATCTGTGCCTCTGTCAGCTCCAGCTCTCCCTGCTTGCTCGCTGCCCCTTCCAGCTGTAGAGCCCGGGGTTTGAACGAGGTCTTTCCTCGGCTGGGGGTGCTCCCGGCCACCGGGGTGGAGGTCTTCGGAACTTTTCCCCCTCCTCTAGGACACGCCGAAGCGAAGTGGCCGCTCTCCCTGCATCTCATGCAGAGCCCTTGCTTGAAATGGGCGTCCCGAATCTCTTGCATGTTGGGTTTGCGTTTCGCCTTCTGTGTAGCTTTGCTTGGAGCCGTCGATGAAGCTCCCATCCCCTCATCCAAGCGGCCAGCGACCCGGGTCTTCCCGCCCGCAGCACTGCCTCGTACACCTCGTAGCTTAAGCCCTCTCGATATTTCTCCATGAGCAGGTTTTGCGTCCAGCCGCGAATTTTGGCTGAGATGTGCCGGAACTTGTCGGTGTAGTCCCTCACTGAGGACCGCCCTTGGGTCAACCTCCACAGTTGGTTCCAGGCTTTTTCTTCTCCCAAGGGGTCCTCATAGTGGTGTCGGAGGGCCCACATGAAGTTGTTCAGCGACCGCAACTCAGGCCCGGGGGCGTTGTGCAGGCTCACGTACCAATCGCTGGCGGTGTCCTTCAGCTTGGACCCGATGTAGCCAATCCGGTCCCTCTCGGTGGGGTAGAGATGTCCCCAAGTGTCTAGGAATCGCTCGATCTCTAGTAGGAAGAACCGCAACTTCTCGGGGTCCCCATTGAAAGTAGCCGTCAACGGATCGGCGGGGGCAGGGCGAACCACCGGCCCTGCCGGCACTGGGGCCGGCACAGGTATGAGTGCGGGCACCTGGCGGGGAACAGGGGGAACTTGCGGCAGCACTTGCGGTGGCACTTGCAGTGGCACCTGGGCGGGGACTCCTCCGGGAGGCACCACCGGTTGCTGGACTCCGACCGCGGGAGGCCCTCCCATGGCCGGTGCTGGCTGAGCCGCTTGCATAGCCGTGAGGGCGTCCCGGAACTGATACTGGAGATCGAGGGCTAGCTCTCGCAGCTCGGTAGTAAGCTGGAACCGCAAATCTCCCATCATCCGGTCGAGGGCTTGAGTCTGGTCTTCTCTGTACGGATCGGGCCCGTACGGTCCCGTTCTCTCTCCTTCCAGGGACTGGAGACGCGAATCTCCTCCGTAGGTCGTCTCGCGTTCTTCTCCCAGGAAACTCGGCTTCCCGCGGTCGAGGTGATCCCCCTGGAACGAAACTCATGCCCCTTTCTGATCGTGCACCCAGGAGTCGACGGTCCCGCAACCGAAATTGCTCCATGAGTACCTCGGGGTCACGCTCTGAAGAGGAGGTGGGCGCGGGATGTAGTGAGCCCCTTGAATTGTAGTCACTGGTACTTCGGGCTCCCCTCCGCCGCCTCCACCACCGGCCCCCTGATCCCCAGGGGTGGTCGGTGTGTCTTCGGGAGTAGTAGGGATGGGAAGAGTACTGTCATCTGACATGGTCAGGAATGGCCAAGTCCCAGTCACAGATCTCTGACAATCTGTGAGACTTCTGCTCAGTCAAGGATCAGATCTTTGTTGATGAAACACAGTTCTTTATTTCCAATCTCTACATTGGTACAGCTTCTCGGATTATTGTCAGAGATAACGCATATGACAGAAGCAGGTCTATTATACCTTTCCAGACAGTTTGAATTACCCATAGGTAGCCAATCACTAAAGGGAAAAAACGGCGGGCAAAAAGGGTCTCTGGCCGTTTGCTTCCCACAGGAAAGAAAGTGAGGTGTCAAGTTGTAAATTTCCCTTCCCAAACCATACCCCTTAGATGTTACCATTTCACATAACAATCACTGGCCTCGAGGCTTTCGCACGTTGATAAGAGATGGGACTTGTCCTCCCTTGGAGTCCCAGCCGGGATGAATGGAATGCGGAGGCAGGAGTGTGAGAGGCCCATTGTTCCCATACTTTGAAGTTGTCATCCTCCCACTCTGGCAGTTACACAAACCAGGCCTGGTCAGGGTCATAAACCTGGGGTCACATAGACTACATACATACTGGCCAAAGTGAGGGTTTACCTAGGAGAGGGGGCAACTACATGGCAGGTGTGATAGAAGCATCCATAAAGACATACATGGCAATAGGAGCATAGCATGGAATACATACATGGCATTAAGAAGCATAGGAATAAGACAGGAGTCATAGCTGTAAGCAGCAGCAATACATTGTCTGAATCAGCAGATTCTGACAATGCCCAGCAAGGAACGAGAAAGACATTCCAAGGCAAAAAAGCAAAGGCAGTGAAGGGATTTTTTTTTTAAAGAGAAAAAGAGAGAGAACAAAAAAGATGACAGAAATACAACACAAATGTGCTTCTGCTTGAACTTTGACATGCAATTGAACACACTTGTTTGTACTTTGTCTGTAGTACAATACAAACCATTGCAAAACAAGTTAAGGTGATGAATGTGAGAATGCCTTTTGCATTCCTACTTGGCACTTGAGGTTTTCTTACTAAGTGCTGGGGGAGATTGTCTCCATGTCCAAGAGTTTTCTCCCAGTGAATGATGCCAGCACATGCACGTGCGCCCTTTATGACGCTGCCCTGTGGAAACGGTAGTTCCCAGAACAAACCATATCTGATAGATGCTTGGAAATTCAAGCACGCACACATGCATGATGCTAACACACACACACACAGGAATAAAAATGGGATTTCAATCTGACTGGGGTGGAGCAACCACAAATAATGCAACAGGACAGTTGACCCAAACAGCACCCCCCCAAACTGAAGCCTGCTTTTCTGGGTCACCCAGTTCACAAATACATTGTTGGTGGTGAAGGGCTAATAACGGTGATCTTTGATGTCTGGGCAACCTGGAGGTTAGCTAAAGGACAACTGTTGGTTAAGATGAATAATCTCCTCCTGAGCTGAGGTCTGGGCAGAGTCAGGGGAGTTCTGGGAGCTCTGGCAGCAGGTGAGCATGGCACAGCCAGGTAGGTGCCCTTCCTTCACCCAGCCACAGTCAGTTAAGATTGAAACTTCCCTGACTATTCGCAGTCGTGTTCAGAATCCCTTCCAGGGAATCCCTCTAATTCCATCTAACTTGTTTTCACCTTCTCAGAATTGTTGCTCCTCAGCAGGAATTGTCAACTTGACTTAAACCTCTGAATTTAGGCAAAATAATCCCAGATCTGCCCGCTTGCCCAGGTTTACTTCACCAGTTGACCAAAGTATTTCTACTGCTGCTGAAAGGCAGAAGGAGTGCCTTCCTCCCTCCCTCTCTCCCTCCCTCCCTCTCTTCCTGAAGGGACATATTGCCTGATTTTCGCACCTGCGCAGCCAGAGACATTCATGATATGATTACAAGAACTGATCACATCATTAACTAGACTTAGAGGCAGACATTAGAGGAACACAGAGACACCTAAGTAGACCAACTCAACTCAAAAACATCAGAGCTTTAAAATTTTTATTATTTTTTATTTTATTATGTGCTTTAAAAAAATGGAGGTGCGTGCTGCAGCAAATGGATGGCATAGTAATGGCAGCGGTAAGAAAGCAGTTTCATTTTGGAAACACTTGCATCTGAACTGCTCAACAAATGATTGCAGCCAACAAGCAGGTTGTGAGATGAACCAGCTGATGATCAAACACAACTATTCTAAGAAGTGACTTTGTAAGGTTCCAGTGGGAAAGCCTGAGGGAGCCCATGGACCTTGAGAGGAAGGGAAGTATTTGGTCCCCAAGTCTGCCTGGCCAACACAGGATAACTCTCCATGCCAAATTTCTAACCACTTATTGAACAAAGACCCTCTGTTTTCTGGATTTTTAGGCTGAAAACTTTCCGCCCCACAGCCTCAGTGTTAAACTAAATCAAATGTTTTTTCTTGCACCTCTAGACATTAAAAACTCTCCTGAGGCTGTCGTGAATATCTGCAACTTTGACAAAAAAATGCATTTGGGCTAAAAACAGGAATTGTACTGCATAGCGGCAACACTATATTTATATGTGAGGGTGCACCAAGAAGGTAAAAGAACACATGCTAGATTTGTAATATATCCAAGCATTATAAGCAGGGCAAATTCGTATTCCAAACCAGCCATGTACAAAATTCATGACTTCCCTATTTTTCTGAGGGAAGGCAAATGGGAAGGAAACTCTCTTGAGAAATGTTTCTCCCCAGATTTATACAAATACATTAACATCCACATTTGCCTACAAAGTTCAGTTTAAATAAAAATTGGTAGCAGCACACTAATGAAGCTACCATTTGCCCCCCCCCCCCCAATTCCCCGTCTGGCTATGGAAGATGCCTCATTAACAGGTAGGAAAAGAAGAGAAGTCATTTCGCGATCCCCGCCTTCATTTTTTTTGCTGCAATTCCTCCAGAATATTTCAGTCACCCATATATATCTCTGCTTTGTGTCTGGCAGGCAGTGGGACGGCATGTTCCAAATGAGGTTTTCTGCAATAAATGGGAGATTAATTTGATGATCTCGATGATACAATGTGAGCCAAAGGTGAAAAGTAGTACTCCATTAGCAAGCCTAGGGATTCCAGCGAGGGCTGAGAAATGGCTGATGATGAATTAATGAATGCAAATCACGGGATCTTACACCTTTTGCATAATGATCCATCCAAGGTGATGTCCTCCCCCATAAAACAATGTAATGCAAAAGGAAAGACTATTTGATGCTTATGTTAATGAAGCAAGAAATCAGTAGCAAAGGCAGGACCAAAAGAAGTGTGATGAAAATAAGCTCTGTTGGGGGATTTTTGTTTTGACTGTTGAAGTTGCAAAGAGTACTTTGAGATCAGGTGGTCCAATACCACACAATGGTCCGGAGTAGACCCTAAATCCCACCTGTTCATCTGCTAAACAAGAATTCTCCTCCATCCAGTCCCGGAGTTTCCACAGGAGATGTTTTGCATTGAGTTTGCTTGCTATTCTAAGCAAGCTAATAGGTCTGTAGTTTTTGGGATCATCTTTGTTACCTTTTTTTGTAAAGGGAAACAATCACCGCCATTCCCCAATCTTTAGGGATTTTCCCTGTTTGATCTATTTGTGTGAACAGTGAAGCTAAAACCGGGACCCACCAATCTGCATTCTGTTTTATCAACTCTGGAGGAATTAGGTCTAGGCCTGGGGCTTTTCCTAGTTTCAGGGTATCAGTGAGCTGTTTCACCTCAAGGGGATCCACTGGGGGCCAGTTTGGGAAATTGTTAATGTCCTCAGGTTCTGGATTTCTTACTACTATATCCTCATACAGACTCTTGTAATGGGCTTCCCAAGTGCTAGGGAAGATGTAGTTATTCCAGGAAGTATGTGGCCTATCTGTGAGAGCAGCAACCAATCTCCAGAAAAGAGCTGTGTTCTTTTTCCTTGCTGCCTTTCTAAGATCTTCCCAGGATTGCCTGATGGCTTCCTGTTTCTTGCACCTAATAAGAGCCTTGTACTGGGCTTTTTGATATTTTAGATCCTGCAGTGCAACTACATCTGGGTTGAGCTTATATTTGGCATAATTCACATGGAGTGATTTTTTCCCATACTTCTGCAATCTTTATCAAACCAGGATCTAGAAGGGTCATACTTGTAGTTCAAAGGACCAGAATTAACATGTCTTAGAACCTTTTGAAGTTCTCCAAATATTAGTATATAATCACCTAGATAGGACTTAATATTCTCTGCTGCCTTCAATCTATCAGCACTGAACACAGCAGGACTATGGAGGCACCAAATACAATGTCAAAACAAAAATGCCCCGTGGAAATAACAAACAGTTCAAGGTCTAATAAGACAAAGTTTTACTTAAAGGTATATGTCTCAATATATTGAAGCACTAATTGAAGCACTAATGCTTAAAACAAATGTACATGTCCAAAAACCTTCCCAAGCAAGACCTAAATAGGCAGTACACAGTCCTTGTATACACTGTAGTCTTCTTGGCTGTTTCTGAGTTGCCAACTTCCAGGTCTGCAGAGAGGCTGAACACCAGGCAGACGTCTCCTGTCGGCCGAGAGAGCTTCAGTTCACTTCTTCAGAGCCACTGTTCTATGGAACTGATATAAATAATAAAGCAAGCAAAAAATCTAGTATATAGATATTTACAATACTTCAAAAGCTTGTTGTTTAACAATTTGAAACCCGACTTACCCACACAGTTTACGTATTTTGTATGCCTTATCTTGCTCCCACATGGGCTCGTTACGCTCCTGACGGCAAAGTGGTTCTTACATAGACAAACTCATCTTGCATACTTAAAGCTAACCATGCCTGAATTATTTCAGATCACAAAATACATTTAAAGTATATTTACCACAACGTACAAAACTACAAATAAGAGGATAAGTCAAGTTCATTGTTCAAGCCATAGGGTGAAAAAGTTCTATATTCAAAGATATATCGTGCTTCTTTTTGCAATAAAAATTTCTGTATGTCATGACAATTGTATTTCTGTGGTGTATATTTGTAAATAACAAAAAAATTCAACTTCTTTGGGTCATGGTGAGTCATAACAAAATGCTCAATGAGGGGAGCTGATATAATAGAATTCCTAATGTGAGAAAGATGTTCCAAAATTCTAACTTTGATCATATGCATAGAGATGCCAATGTATTGCTTTTTGAACTCACATTCCAAAAGGTACACAGAATGGCGTGTTCTACAATTAGAGTAATGTGGAAGCTGAATCATATATCCCTTCTGTGGATTTGCATATGCCTTAATATCCAAAGAATATTTGCAGGCTGCACAATTTTGAAAACATTTATGATGCCCTAATGTCACAGGGGTCACCTTGTTCTCCATCTGAAAATCAGATCTAATGATAATTTCTCTCACATTTCTACCCCTTCTATATCCAATTTTTGGAGTCCCCAAACATCCATCAATTCCTGACACTAAATGCCAATGTTTATGAATTATATGACTAACCTGTTTCGCTACTGGTGAAAAATCAAGAACCAAAGACGCACTCATAGCCTTTTGAGTACATTTATCCTGAAGTAGAGTCTTCCTATCAGTATGCGCTGCTATTCTCTTGGCCTTAGTGTTACTACATCACCTGGGCATCCTCGCTCAAGAAAATGGGCTTCCATAATCTTAGCTTCATTGTTATAATCATGAAAGTTGGTGGAATTTCTTTTGATGCGCAGGAACTGCCCGTATGGTAAATTATTTCTAAGATGAATAGGATGATGCGATTTGAAATGTAGGTAAGTATTTCTATCAGTGGGCTTTTTATAAGGTTTAAATGCCAACTTATTCAGATGATCCTTATAAATGATGGTATCAAAAAAACTGATTTCAATTTCATTGGCTTTGCTAAGGTTATGTTTTGACTCTTGCAGATAAACAGTCCAGTATAGCTGTCGACTTAGACTGTCTGTTGCCATGGTCAAGTCTTGGCCCATCCTGTATTTGTGAGGAAACCTTGGTCTTCAGCAATTTCAGTCTTAACTCTTCCAGTCTATTTGTGATCCTCTGTTGGGCTTCTTGAGGAAGGTTTTCAAATGAGTTTAATAGTTCTGTCTCAATAGAGTTGTCAAACAAGGAAGTTTCCACTTTGCAAGATGAATGTTCCAGCACCTCATCCATACTTGGTGCTTCCTGGATGGACTCATCTCTCGATTTCACAGAGGCGTTTCTTGCCTGTTTCTGTTCTGCTAGTTGGCATTACCTAGGAAGTAGAGGGGTGATTTCTGTGTCGACAAACTCTCTTGTCAGGTAAATTCCTTTAAGGCACAGATCCTCTTTCTGGGCTAATATCAGGGAAGGGAGAATAGAACTCTCAAAGGAGAGCAAAATTCTTTGGTACTGCCTGGGGAGAAATAACTCTTCCACCTTAACAAGATCCAGGGGTTGGCTGATGCCTTTTAACACTTTCCTCAGATGTTTACAAACCAGCTGCTTAGAGTTCCATGGCAGTATACGGGTTTTGTACGGTTAGATTGTAAGGCACACCTTTTGAGATTGCAAGATTACATGCTGAGTGCTCCATCGCCCTGCGAGCCACCCTGTCTGGGGCGTGCAGTATTCTGTGTCTGAGGGTTGCTCCTCACATCTCGAGACTCTCTGTCTACCCTGAACTGGAGGAGAGAGTGTCCTGTAATTGCTTCTCTTTTCAGCAGCCAACCTTGAAACTGCACATCAGCTTATCCAAGGAGTTTTCCAGCTCTTTTAACAATTCAAAAAGTTAAAGTTAGAGCTGTAAGTTCAGGGTAATCACTCTCTGTGGTCTTTCCTGCCCAAAGTCAGCTGTTTCAAGGCATTGTCGAACTCTCTTGCTGGAGCTGCCCCGCCCTCCTTCTCAGCATCTTCAGCATCGATGTCTGCCAAAGGGGAGAAACGATCTGAAATAGGGATGTTAGTTAGCTCTCCCTTCTTGAGTAAAAAATACTCTCCAATCTTTGTTTGTTTTTGGGCTGGCTGAAGATTTAAGTCCTCCAATTCACATGAACCCTTGCCAGGCCCATTACTATGATTAAGGGAGTTTTGCTTGTTGTTAGCTAGCAAAGTGATAACACAGAATTGAATGGAAGAGAGGTGGCCAGAAACCAGATCCTTATAGTTTAGAATCTATCATGCTCGAAAAGGGTAAAACAAAGGTAGGGATCAAATAGATAAGTAAAATGAAATAAGATAAAACACGATAAAACTAACTTGCAGGCCTCCCTATTCACTGAGTCACGATTTAGTGTTGTTTGCTCCTCACTCAACAAAACAAGATAAAAAACAAGCTGCTTCAGTGGGAGACTAAAATCAGTTAAAAACCAGTTTAAAAACCAATTAAAATCATTAAAAACACTTATCTGTGAGAAAGCACAATCAGAAGGTGTCTAGTTGCATTGAGCCGGAAACCAAAGAAAGTTGGTCTGTCTCTCTATTGAAATGAGGCTAAAACTGAGGGTGGCTCATAAGAATTGTAGTATTAGGGATGAGTCTATTGAAAGCAACCCAGTCAACTGCATGCTTCTGGAATTCCTAAGCCCATTAATTTGCTATGTGCTGGGTAAATTAGGGATGCCAGCCTCCAGCTGGGGGAAGCTTATCTTCAGACTCCAGAGATCATTTCCCCAGGAGAAAATGGATGCTTTCCAGGGTGGACTCTCTGGCATTGTATCCTGTTGTGGAACTGTGCCCCACTGAGGTCCCTGTCCTCCCCAGGCTCCATCCTCAAATCTCAGGAGTGTCCCAACCTGGAGCTGGCAACCCGACCCCCTTGGCACCCCTACTGGAAACCCATCCATATTTATCTAGTCAGAAAAGCCTGACCTTGATTTTTCAGATTCTGAAGGTGTTAGGGGAATGCTGAGCTCACCTGAAGACATTTCTAATTTAATAAGTAGTACTCCTCCTTTGAAGAAGATTTCATATCTTAGAATGTTCCAGAGACAACCATCAGCACACAAACAAGGGTTTTCGCTGTACTCATCAGGGCTCATTTCGTAGCAGGAGCTCCTTTGCATATTAGGCCACACACCCCTAATGTAGCCAATCCTCCAAAAGCTTACAGAGCTCTTCTTACAGGGGCTACTGTAAGCTCTTGGAGGATTGGCTACATCAGGGGTGTGTGGCCTAATATGCAAAGGAGCTCCTGCTACGAAATGAGGCCTGGTACTCATTAATATACAGCAGGATCCTCCCCAAATGATTTCAGCCTGCAGGTGCCTTTGGAATTCTCACACTGGGTGCTGCTGAGCACAACCACAAAAATGACCCCCCACACACACACACACTACACCTTAAATCCTGGTTCAACCCTCTCCCCGAGCTTACATTTTACACTGCACATGAGTTCAACCCTGAGTCAGGTTCCCTGTCATGTTTTGCTTCCCTTTTTGCAGTCCCTGTTACAGGTCTCAGTGGGAGATCGGCATCAGCTTCCCTTCTGGCGATTCCCCCTCTCCCCCTCCTTCCTCAGAATGAGCTCAGTTATTTTGCTAGACTCATGTTATCTCTGTTGCTACACTTGTAACCTTGGGCAACTGGGCCTCTGCTCTTCCAGGTGTCTTTTGCGTAGGAATGCATGTAGATTACACACACTAGGCTGGGGATGGGAATGTAGCTCCGCTTAAGCGCCTTTTTTCCTGAGAAAGTAACGGTAGCACATTTTGGTGCTTGATATTTTTATTCTCATTGGCACCCATGCTTTTACCCTTGTTTGAATACAGTATATCAGTTCCTCCCGTTCGGTATCTGGTATCACTAACAACGCAAGTGTTTCCTGAAAGACCATTAAGAATAAAGACTTTGCTTTGAAATACAAGGCCTGGTTTATTGGATCTAATCAGAAGTCTCACAGATTGTTAGTGATACTTCCAATCGGGAAGGAGTGAAACCCAGACCTGGCCATGTCGGATGATGGGTCCCTCGTTCCTACCTCGACCCCCGAAAAAACAGTCTCCACCGCACCTGTGGAGCGGGTGACCACGAACTATGATTCCTATGCTCCCCTCAGTTGGGGGGGAGCCACAGGTGGTGCAGATCCCCTACCAAGGTATTCCTGGTCGACCTTTGGTGGGGGTACTTTGGAGTCCTGGATCCATGACAGGCGAGAATCGTGCATGCGGTTCTTGGACGAGGAGAGGGACTCCTGGAGGTTGAGTTTGGTCCCAGATGTACATGAGACCCCTCGGCCATCGGAGAGAGGTACGGATGACCTCTGGAAGCAGATGGACCGGAGATTCGATGAGATGCACGACCGACTGGCAGTGGAGCTATGCGAGGCGCTACTCGAGATGCAACAAGCCGTGCGGGGAGCAGCTGCAGGAGCAGTCCCTCCGGCAGGAGCCGGCTATGCAGCAGGATGGCAGAGCGGGACCTGCGCAACAACCACCCGTGGGTCCCCAGCAGCCGCCAGCAGCACCAGCACAGCCGGCCCCATGTCCTGTGGACCAGTTATACCGGCAGCCACCCAACGATCCCTTGACAGCTACGTTTGATGGGGATCCTGACAAACTCTGCTTTTTCATCATCGAGATTGAGCGGTTTTTGGGGATTTGGGGCCACCTTTACCCTACCGAACGTGAAAAGGTTGGCTATATTAGCTCTAAGCTGCGGGACACTGCAAGTGACTGGTATGTGAGTCTGCACAACTCCCCGGGTCTGGAATTGAGATCAGTAAATGACTTTATGTGGGCCCTCCGGCAGCACTACGAGGATCCCTTGGGGGAGGAGAAAGCCAGGAATCAGCTGCGGAAGCTGGTTCAGGGCCGATCCTCTGTAAGGGAGTAGACTGCCCAATTCCGTAGAATAGCTGCGAAGGTGCAGGGCTGGGGTCAAGATCTCTTCATCAAGAAATACCGGGAGGGGTTGAACCGTGAGATATATGAGACTGTGTTGAGAAATGATTGGCCCGGCTCGTTGGCGGCTTGGATGAGAGCGGCGGCTGACATGGAGGAGAGGTTCACACTGATTAAACTGAGTTCACCAGCCTCTCACTGCCTTGCGAAGACCACACCAAAGCCCAAGTTTAAAACCATCATTCAAGAGCTCCGCGATGCTTATTTTAAGCAAGGGTTATGCATGCGGTGCGGGGAGAGCGGCCACTTCGCATCTTCCTGTCCCCTGGGCCCCCCGAAAGCATCGAAGACTCCCCAGCCAACTCCTGGTGAACCCTACAACCCACTAAAGGAGTCTTCAAACCCCGGGCATTACAGCTGGAAGGGGCACCGGCAGAGGGTGAGAATCCCACGTTGGAAGCTGTGACCGCTCAGCCGTCAGGAAACTTCCCAGACCTGCAGTAGGAGGTGTGGAGCTGCAGGTCCCCCCTCCGGCCGCACCGCCAATGGTGAGCAGTCCCAGCCCTTTGCTCTATATGGTTGTGACTGTTATTGCCCCTGGAAGTGGCAGCCACGTCAGGGTGCGAGCCCTTATTGACTCGGGGTGTGCTAGAGGCTTGATTATCCTTTGGTGGTAGAGGGGTTGGGACCCAAAGTTAACACGCTGTCTGAGCCTCTGCGCCTCACTCAAATGGATGGGTCTGAAATGAAAGAGGCTTGCATAGCAGAGACTGAGCCTTTGATTATGGGAACTGGGGATCACTGGGAGCAGAGAGCAGAGAGCTCCCAGTGATCCCCAGTTCCCACGCCCAATTCCATATGGTGTTGGGAAGCCCATGGTTGGGAGCTCATGACTCCTATGTCAAGTGGAGTGAAGGGAAAATTACATGGGTCGATCCCAAATGCACGCAGCCCAAATGGAACCCAGCTGGAGTTCGGGACCTCCCTCCACCCCCTTTGCTTGCTTGGTCACAGAGGACTTAAATAAAATTCCTCCAGAGTACCAAGACCTGGCTGATGTGTTCAGTGAAACAGAGGCTGATGAACTCCCCCCCCCCCATAGACTTACTGATTGTGCTATAGAACTGTTACCTGGGGAGAAGTTACCAAAGGGAAAGTTATATTCTATGAGTCCCATGGAGAGAGATGAACTGCAGAAGTTTTTGGATAAAAACCTAGAGCGGGGTTTCATTCGGCCAGCAATATCTCCTTTTACCGCCCCTGTTCTTTTCTGGAAAAAGGACGGTGGCTTACGGCTTTGCACGGACTATAGGGGGTTGAATGCCATTTCCGCCTCTAATGCTTACCCCTTATCCCTGATCAAAGACTTGTTGGCAAAGGCGGCTAAGGGGGAGATCTTTTCCAAACTGGATTTATGAGAAGCCTATTTCTGAATGCACATCAAGGAGGGGGATGAATATAAGACTGCCTTTAAAACCCCCCTGGGGCAATTTGAATATCGGGTTATGCCCTTCGGATTGGCTGGAGCTCCAGGAGTTTTTATGAGCCTAATTAATGAAGTGTTGCACAAACACTTATTTAAGGGGGTTCTCTGTTATCTAGATGATATCATTGTTTATTCCCAAGATAAACCTTCCCACGTTGAAGTGATGAGAGAAGTGTTGTCCACCCTCATGAACCGCAAACCGCTAGAACCCTATAGTTACAATACAGTTTTTACCCAAATGCTAGCACATCCCCTGCGCATCCAAGTGACATCATTGCGCTGGGCACATTGGGCACCCCTGAAAGTGGAGGAACACCACCACCACCACCACCCACCACGCCCGGGGATCTGGAAACCCTGGCTCAAGCCTGCAGGCAGCAAGGACATGGAATAAGATGGACTCTAGGAAGGGATGGGCTAGTTCAGCCCGGCCCCTGGTCAGATAGAGGCCGCTGGGAGGTTGACTGGGCCTGACTGAGCAGCAACTGCTTCCACTTCTTAGGACTGCCAGACCCCTGTGGATCCCTCACTGCCAGGCCCCACCTCTCTGCCTCCAATCAGCTGGCCAGCTGGGGGGAACTTACTTCTTGCTGCTCTCTGGGTGGCAGCAGCATGGCAGTGGCAGCTGCTCTCTGGCGCGGCTGGGGCATCCATGGGTGACAGCAGCAGTGGCTGCTTGCTCACAAGTCCCTCCTTCGGGCATCTCCTAAAGGGGCAGGGAGGGGGGGACAGATTAGGGCGGGGGGGTCACTCTGGGGGCCCCTGGAGGGCTACAGGCTGGTGTGCAAGTATGATTCCTCTGAAGATTTCTGTGTCGTTATCACTGATGTTCTAGCAGTCCAGGAGCCAGTGGAAGCAGACACATTCTGGTACATGTGAAAGTGTGAAGATGAACTTGACCAAGGTCACTGTACTCATCATTAAATGTGAAAGAAAGGCTTCACTGCAAAAAGCTTCCACTGTTGCCTGGTAACTATCCGTACCTCAAATACGCCTGCCACAGAGGCCGAGGACAGTTGGCAGAACGGCGGGCTTGGATGGAGAGCAACACTGGGGCCACTGGGATCTGCAGGGGGCTCGGGCGGGAGAATTTGGGCGGGGGAAATGCCTGACTTTACCAGTAACCACCAACAGAAGTGGTGCTGCAAGAGATGGGTCATTCCAGACTGTGCACATTCACCGCTGCTGACTGGCCACAGCCACCCTCACAGGCAGCAGTCACCTGTGTCGGTGTCTGCGTCAGAACCAACTGGTTGCCAAGTTCAGTGGTGCTGCAGCACTCTCTACCTGCACGGCCACTTCCTGATGGAGGCAGAGGGTGACCTGGAGTTCTCCCCTGGCACCCGGAGTTCTGCTGCTCTAACAGTTGGTCTCCAGATGACCAAGATCGGTTCCCCTGAAGGAAATGGGCTGCGTTGGAGGGTGGACTCTATGGCATGATCCTGCTGAGGTCCTGCCTCTCTTCAAATCCTACCCTGCCCAGGCTCCATCCCAACCCCACCCCCCCACCCCAAAAAAAAAATCTCCAGGTTTTTCCCAACCCAGAGAATACAGGTAAAAGCAGACATGAACACATGAGGCTGCTTTCTCCTGACTCAGACCATCAGTCCATCAAGGTCAATATTGGCTATGCTAACTGGCAGCCGCTCTCCGGGGTCTCAGGCAGAGGCCTTTCACATCACTGGGGTTTAATGCTGGATCTACTGCTATCCGTTGTCAATTGTTTGGTTTTTATACTCTGTATTTTATACCGTCTTAACTATATTTACTACCTCTGTTTTTTATACTGCTGTGAACTGCTCTGAGTACCACTCTGTGGGCTCTTGTTGTTCTTCAGTCGCACAGTCGAGTCCGACTCTTTGCGACCCCATGGACCACATCACGCCAGGCCCTCCTGTCTTTTGTCGTGTTCTGGAGTTTGCTTAATTTCATGTTCGTTGCATCAATGAAACTGTCCAACCATCTCATCCTTTGTCGTCCCCTTCTTCTTGGACCTTCCGTCTTTCCCAGCATCAGGGTCTTCTCCAGGGAGTGCTCCCTTCTCATCTGGTGGCCAAAGTATCAGAGCTTCAGCTTCAGTATCTCACCTTCCAGGCAACAGTCAGGGTTGATTTCCTTTATGACTGACTGATTTGCTCTCCTTGCAGTCCAAGGGACTCTCAAGAATCTTCTCTGGCACCATAATTTGAAAGAATCTGTTCTTTGGCGCTCAGCCTTCCTTATAGTCCAGCTCTCACAGCCATACATCACTACTGGGAATACCATGGCTTTGACCATATGGACTTTTGTTGGCAGGGTGATGTTTCTACTTTTTGTTATACTATCTAGGTTTGCCATCACTTTTCTTCCAAGGTGCAGGCATCTTTTAATTTCACAGCTGCAGTCACTGTCTGCAGTGATCTCGGATCCCAGGAAGGTGAAGTCTGTCACTGCTTCCACGACTTCCCCTTCTTACTCTGTGGGTAAGGGGTGGTATAGAAATACATCACCTCCTGCCTGATCCATTTAGTTGGCGATGCTGGGGATCAAGCCAGGGAACTTCTGGGTGCCAAAAACAGGTGCTCTACCACTGAGCTGCATTCTTTTCTTCTGATTGCCCAGCAGCTGTATGCACTGGGTCTCAGTAGCAAAGGACTTTGCAGACTTCTGCTGGAGATAGATATGAAGCACATAAAACATGTATTACAAATCGCATCATGTACGCATCCACACAAATAAAATTCATGGAAATAAGAAGCCAATCAGTGAAAGGAAGCAGAATGGAACACCTGATAGAGCAGAATGAAATGGAATGAGTGAAATTTTTCCAGCCATACCTCAAAAAGCTTGGCCACACTGAACCCAATACCCCAAGCTACTGTCCGTGGGAAGGCAGATATCTACTTTTGGGCAGTTATCGATACTCTTCACTTCAGGGAGGTGTCTTTGAACTCATTACCCTCAACCCACTAAATAGTGGTGGTGGAAAGTGCCTTCAGGTTGCAGCTGACTTATGGCCACCCCCTAGGGTTTTCAAGGCAAGGGATGTTCAGAGGTCGTTTGCCATTGCCTGGCTCTATGCAGCAACCCTGGACTTCCTTGTACTAATCCAAGTACTAACCAGGGTTGATTCTGCTTCGCTTCTGAGATCTGATGAGATAAGGCGAGCCTGGGCCACCCAGGTCTGAGCACCCAAAAGCACCTAAAGTTTAAGCTGAGGCCAACAGATGCTTATGCACAGTCATCTGCATTTTCTCTGCTCAATAGGGAGGGAAGGCAGCACATATTTTTATCCAAGTAACAAGACAGAGAAAAGGGTATTGAGCCAGCCCCTTGTCCTTATTTTTCCTTTGGCCATGGGGTACCTTCCAAAACATTACTGCATAGTGTCTTGCTAGATTTAAGAGTAGAACTAGAACGTTTCTGAGACTAAGGCAAGAAATGGATCAATAAAGAAGCAAATTTATTACAGTATTAGTCGTGACACCAAGATGCTTTTAAATCATGGTGTAGGATATAGTTTATCCAGCAGATCTGAAATTTATGCCTGTAAACATCAATAATGTAATTGGGTTTCAATTAAATCAAATTGTACTACCTCAGATAATATATGGACCATATTCATTTTACAGGGATTTTGGACAAAACGGATTTGAGTGCAGAAAAATAAGACGCACTTACAGGTGCCCGTTTTGTATTGTTTGTACATCAGACTGACCACTATTGATTTCTATGGTTATGCAGAGGAAGAACAGGTCTGGACTGATGTACCAGCTGGACCTCCCAACTGATCCCAGAAACCTGAGAGACTGTAAATGTACATGAGGGTCAAGAATGAAGGTGCCAACAAGAACTGAGCTGAACCACGGGGATGCACAATGCATTCCTTTTTGTCTCCAGGAATGGGGCAGAAAACCCTGGTTTTCTAAGGGAGGGACAGGGAGGTTTATAGAACTCAGATGGATTTCCAGGGCTGTTCCTGAAAAGGCATCTGAAAGGCACCTTGAAACAAGTGAGCTTTGCCACCCTTATGGGTCTTCTGCCCTGTTAAGAGGCATCTCCCCCCACACACACACACACCGTTATGGAGACCAGAAGCCTAGTGATGCTAAGCCTTGGAGGGCGTGTCTGGATGGACTGGCCCACAAGACTTCATAACCTAGATTTGAATCCAACAGCACCTTAGAGACCAGTGTAGAAGTTTTCAAGAGTCAAAACTCCCTTTGTCAGATATCTGATGAAACTCAAGAATTCAGCCTATGTGGATCATTCATTCATTCATTTCACATTTGTACCCCGCCCTCCCCGCAAGTGGGATCTCGGGCAGACAATGACTGTCAAACATCTTACATTGAAATAACTTTCCAACAAGCCTCATGTGGCAAAGCCCCATGTGATGAATGGAGCTTTGATCCTCAAAAGACCATACCCTGAAAACCTTGTTGGTCACTGAGGCACTGCTAAGCTCACATCTAGCTCTCTCTCTCTCTCTCTTTTAAGGTATCAATACATTACCTAGGACTGGTCCTCTTCTCACTTTGGCAAATTAGGAATAACTCACTCAACAAATTGGATTGGGTCTTTGGGTGAGAAAGCAGAATTAGAGCCTTCCTGTCCTTATGGCAAACTTGTTTAATTATTGAGTGATATTTGCAGGACTGGACTGCAAAACTCTGTGCAAGTGATTTTCATTACAATTAATTGTCTTTACCCTGACAAGACCTTCATATACTTTAATATACCAGGCTTAGCTCCTGGAATGCTTTGGCATTCTTTTGTGAGGCACTGAAGAGAAAGAATGACATGCCCAGAGAAGAAGATACTTATTTATTTATTATTTACAACATTTGTATCCTGACTTACTGCCCTTACAAGGCTAACAACTTTAAAAAAAACATGATAAAATTATAGTATAAATCCCCTGAAATCAACCTCCCAAACACACATTAAAAAAATTAAAAGAGTTAAAGAACAGTTAACATTAATGCAGAACATCAAAAATCAACAAAAAAAGTCTTCACCCACTGGTGGAAGATGGCGGCAACAGATCAGTCTCCCCGGGGAGAGAGAGCGCCAGAGCTTTGGTGCCATGACCGAGAAGGCCCTGTCCCAGGTTGCAGCCTGCCTAAATTCAGAAGACAAAGGCACCCGAAGGACGGTCTCTGAAGATGACTGCAATGGTCGGGCAGGTTCCTTAGGGGCAGGACAGGGCCACACCTGGGGAAAGAATGCCCAGCTGTGTATAGGGAAAGCATGCTTGGACCTTCAGTTTAAGCAACGGCTGCATTGTGTTTGCACGTGAAGGTCAGCCGGTGGGGGGGGGGGGGAGAGAAAGAGCAGACCTCCAAGGGGGTTCTTTGCCAGTCCTTTCCTATGTGGGGAGCTGGGCTGTCATCAGCATAGATGAAGCTATTATTCACACTGTGAGAATGTTTTGAAACCATAAGTTGAGCAGGCTTCAATCAGGCATTTAGATGCAGGCAAAAGAAAATTCTGAATTATGTTCAGAACTCTTCTGCCCTCTGGGAAGCCTCTGAGTACACAGAACAGTCTGAAGATCTGGATAAATAGCAGTGTACCTTTGAAAGGAGACATTCAGGGAATTAGGGACAGACCTGGTTGTGTCAAGATTATATTGGGTAATGAATGTGGTGATTGAGAACTGTAACATCTATATACTAATAGCGAAGGTGCCTCCTGCGTGGGGATATCTAAATCCGCACGGGGGGGGGGCACCTGGGGGGCAGGGAGATTTTCCTGCATTGTGTGCAGAAAATTCCTAAAAGTTTAAAAAACTGTCAGGGGGTATTTAAATCCCCCCAAAAGTAAAAGCGTTCCCAGCGCATGCGCAGAGAACGCTTTGACCGTTGGGGGGGAAAGCTCGACAGGCCTTGCGGCTGCAAGCTACTCAGGGCCTCACCGCTGCCAGTGGGGGGAGGGGTGGCAGAAGGCTCGGCAGCCACAGGCTCATTTGTAAACGGGTTTCTATTTCGGCAAATCAAAAGGCCATTCGTTGGTTCCCAAAAGGGGGAGGGTCTTCAATGTGTTCCCTTCTGCAAACTCCCAAACTGCCTGCCCCCCTCCAGGTGGAGAGAAAGAAAGAAAGAGGAGCCGACCGGATCATGCTTTAGATGAGAGGATGAACACCACTTTGATTCTGGGGGGGGGCTGCTTCAGGAGTTCACTCGAGAGAGACACATCCAAATTGAATGGATTTGCTGAAGGGACTCTCCTCTGTCATTTCTTGCTTTTCTCTCCCCCCCCCCCGACAAAACTGGGCACAGCATTACAGCTTTGAGCCCGGGTGGGTTTGTGTTCATGCCCTTCTCGCTGCCCAGGGAGCTGCTTCTCCATGTCTCTTCCTCCCTCCCCCCCGCGGCAATACAAACAACCCAGCCTCTCTTCCGGAGCTGGTTCTCACATGTCCTCATCCCGGCAAAGGGGAGGCCTGGACGCCGGGATCACCTGCGGAGCGTCATCCCTGTGCTGCGGGGCCAGAGGAGGCTCTCCAAGGCAGAGACCCTGCAGCTGGCCAAGATCTACATTGCCATGCTGAGTCAGCTCTTGCAAGGCGTGGCCAGGGTGTGCTGGGTGGCCAGGCGCCTCCAGCAGGTGGCGGCAGGTGCTGAAGTCACGCCCCGGCTGCCGGTGTGGTCCTCAGTCCCCTGAACTGACCGGCCCCCTTCGTCAGGCTTGCTGCAGAGAGCAGGACTCCGCTTCGCCACCTTCGTGCAAGAAGGGGGCTGTCGGGGGGAAAGCGGGGTGCAGGTGATATAACCTGACAGTAACACTGGCGGGGTTTGAGGCTCATTGATGTAGAACAAGGAAAGAGATTCGATTTATACCCCACCCTTCACTCACTCGGAGTCTCAGAGCAGCCTACAAACTCCCTCCACTACTCCCAACAGACACCCTGTGAGATAGGTGAGGCCAGGGGTCCGTTGGAGTGGGAGCGCACAGGAGCGCAGCTCCGGGAGTGAGGAGCCCAGGGGGCGGGCACATGACCAAGCCCCACCCCCTCCTCGACTTCCCCAAGCAGTGCAGAGGCGCAGTGCCCCGGGGAAAGCCCTGCTAGGGTCTTTATTGTTTTTAATGCTTTGTTTTAACATCGATAATTTTCTCATTGTTCCTTTTATGACTGTGTGCTGCTTTTCCAGAGACTTGCTCAAGGTGGCATATAAATTTTCTAAGTATACCATTTTTTATCTGGGCACATGGCACATAAGTACTGGAGAAATTTCACCAACCCTTCAGCAGCTTCCACCCCATCAGTTTGGTGTAGTGGTCAGGAGTTGGACTCTAATCTGGGAGAACCGGGTTTGATTCCCCACTCCTCCACATGCAGCTGCTGGTGTGACCTTGGGCCAGTCACAAGTTCTCTCAGAGCTGTTCTCTCATGAGCAGTTCTCAAAAGACCTCTCTCAGCCCCACCTACCTCACAGGGTGTCTTGTTGTGTGGAGGGGGAGGGAAAGGGATGGGTGGTGCACATGTCCTGGGTATCTCAAGTCTACTTGAAAGCTGGTGGTTTCAAAAGAGCAGGAAGAGAATGAGGGTGTGTTCTTTATGCTTATTTTTATTGCACTAAATATTGGATGGGGAAGGGAATGGAGGAAGAGCAGGTCAGTTTCACTCACCTGTGGAGTGGAGCCTGAGGGGTGGGTGTTGCCTTCTGACACACTTCCGGTATGTTAAGGGGTGTGGCATATGCAAATGAGTTATGCAAATGAGTTATGGTAATGAGCTCCTGCACCTCTTTTTCTACGAAATGACCCCTGGGTGGGGCTGAAAGAGCTCTGACAGAAACTGCTCTTTCAAGGACAGCTCTGTCAAAATTATGACTTGCCCAAGGTCATCCAGCAGCTGCAAGTGGAGGAGTGTGGAATTAAACCCGGTTCTCACTTAACCACTACACCGAACTGGCTCCCTGTAAAAAGATTGGATCCTATGTGGGTTAAAAAATTGTGACATTCAAGGTGGGGGGGGGGCACGGGACACACATATTCTCCCCCCACGAGTATCACGGATCCCCTTCTTGTTTCATCTATTACACAGGCTCCCTTGTAGCATTCAGAGAAGGAAGCAGTATGTCCACGTTTCCCAGGACAGGAAGCCATCTGAGGGTGTGGTCACACTGCAAGCTTACCGTGATTTGTTCCCACTGTAGATCTGATTGGGAATATTTTTAGCGGGTTCAGAGGATCACACATCCCTTGCCCAACTGCTTGCATTGCATGATGAGGCTCCAGGCACTGTCCAGATAGCCATGCCGCCCAAGGGGTGCACGCCAAACAAAATGAACTACCGACATGTAACCAAGCATTGTTTTATGTGCGCTTGGAGCATTCATGCATTTAATATATTCAGCACAGGAATGGTCATGCACACAACGGTGAAAGCTGGGGGGGGGGGGGGGAAACTACTGCAAGAAGGACATACAGACGACCTAATCATGATCATTGCGAGAGATGGCTATCCAGATTGGTGAAATTGCAGATTCAAAGCGCAAATACCCAGAAAGTACTTGATTTTCCAGGTGTAGGAAAACTCGCTAGGGAACCGGGAGGATTGCACGAGTGAGCCTGCTTCGGTGCTGGAGGCGGGCATCTGATCAACAATTTTAAATGCAAGAGGGAACAGTGGTAAAATACGATCAAAATGACCGTGTGACCACAGCCACAGACACAGTGACCACAGTGATTCACAGACAGTTCTTGATCCTTCTGTGTTTGATTCAGAACAAGATCGTCAAAGTAGCTGGAGCATCTGTGCCCACACAATTGAGCATATAAAATGTTCGCTGCTTCTCATCTGTATCTCAGGGTACATGGCCTTAAATTACAGTCTTTTACTCTCAAAACACTTTCAGCAATAAAGTTCAGCACCCACCCAGCTTGCTCACAAACAAGCATTTCCTCCGGCAGAAAACAACGTTCCTTCTGTACTCACCCATGCTGCATTCTCAGCAAGGAGTGAACTAAACATGGGCAGGGCAACCGTGAAACTGCGCTTAGTCCTCACCCCCAGTCTTGTGATGGCATCTTAGTGAGCAGACACACCCTGCAGAACCACACCCGGCCTGACCTCTGCTCTCTCTCTCCTGTACCATGCTGCCAGAATGGAGACTGTGAACGCTCCAGGGCACAGCCCTGGATTTTCACTTAGAGACTGACTTTTAAAAACTACCCAGAAATTTCAGTGTGGTCCAAAATTCAGGAGCTGGGCTGTTACAAGGGACTAGTCCTTGGGATGGACTTACCACTAGCAGGTCAGGTAAATGGATCTGCTGCCCGATTTATTTCATTTCATTTATACCTTGCTTTTGTCCCCAATGGGGGCATGACATAGCTTACCAGGCCTGTAGCCATGGGGCACTTGAGGGCAATGCCCCCCAATTAGCCCTGCCCCCTCCTTCCTGGACCCTCCTTCCCCTCCCCATTCCTCCCGAGCCCACATAAGCTGCCGCATCTCCTTTCCTCAGCCCGGCTGGGCTTTGCCGGCTCTATCCCCAAAATGGAGCCGGGGGCGGGGGGGGGGGGGCTGGCTGCACAGGCGGGCCATTCTGACTGCTCAGACTCAGGTCAATTCACCAGGTAGCTGGGGGGGGGGGGCGCTGCAACTCCCGTTGCTGCTTTTTCCCTTCCCTGATTGGGCGAGAGAACAATATTCAAGCAGACGAGTCTCCTGGGGAATGCTAGTGCAGTTCAGAATGGAGAAGAGACGTGGGTAGCCTCACCCACCCTGCAGCTTCCTGCAAGGAAACCAACTGTCAGGCTCTCTGGTCAAGACACCCACAAGCACACTGTCTTTGTCAGCGAAGAGCTGTAGTGAGTGATACAAGGACCAGGCACACTCAATACAGTGTCAGTTCTGAAGCATTTTGGTGGGAACAGCATAGATATAAAAAGTGCCCTCTGTATCCCCTCCTGCAGCCAAGCTCCCCCGTCTCTACCCCCTTCCCATGGGAATGCAGGATCCCACCCTCTCCTGCACAGGCTGGCCCTAAACAGCTCCAAGGACATCTCCCTGTGAGCCGGGAGAGGCACCTCTTGAGGGAACGGTTTTGCTGGCTAAAGACAGAGCATGCCTGCACTCACATCTCATTCACTCCCACCACCCCAGGAATTTCCCTTCCTCCAGCATCTATCGCAAGCTATTGTGCAGCAAAGCGAAGCAAGGTTTGACACCAACAAACTTCTTGTGAGCATCAGCAGAAGTGAAGAAATCTTTCTTTCCAAAAGTGGTGCGCTGAAGCGAAAGGCAAAGGGTTGCCCAGAGAAAGCAAACAAATGAAAATTGAGTAACTGACTCGGAATAGGATGTGTGCAAATGTTGGGTTTTTGTTATTATTTTATTTAGTATTTTTCGTGTCTCAGAAGTGATGCTGTGCCCCCTCCCGGTGCCCCCAACTATTTTTGGGGGGGGCTACAGGCCTGTGGCTTCCATTGTTCTCCTCTCCTCTGTTTTATCCTCACAACAACCACTGTGTGAGGTAGGCGAGGCTGAGCGTGTGTGACTGGCCCAAGGTCACCCAGTGAGTTTCCATGGCATGTGTGGGGATTCATCCCTGGGCCTCCTGGATTCCAGTCTTGACATCCTGACCACTGCTCCCCACTGTGGCTGGTCTCTGAACAGCACAAGAGTTCTGGTGCTGACACCTCCACTCGTGCCGCCCCATGCACGCACCACGAGGCCTGAGGACCAGCCCTTTACGCAAGCGTGGGGCAGACTTTGGCTCACAAGCCATGCCATTTGAGGGGTACGAGGGAGGGGCAAGAAACCAGGCTGTGTTGTCTAAAACGGGTTGGATCAAGTTACTGTTCAAAATGTGCAAAGTCAAAGGGAGACACACAATATATTCGAGCGGTTTATTAATCTACTTGTTCAAGAACACTCACAAATGCTTTACCTGACTTGCTAAGGATAACTCCACCCATTCTAAACTAGTACGTCCATCCCCATAGACAGGGGTCATTTTGTAGAAAAAGAGGTGCAGGGGCTCATTACCATAACTCATTTGCATAACTCATTTGCATATACCACACCCCCTAACATGCCGGAAGTGTGTCAGAAGGCAACACCCACCCCTCAGGCTCCACTCCACAGGTGAGTGAAACTGACCTGCTCTTCCTCCATTCCCTTCCCCATCCAATACTTTGTGCAATAAAAATAAGCGTCAAGAACACACCCTCATTCTCTTCCTGCTCCCTTGAAACCACCAGGTTTCAAGTAGACTTGAGATACCCAGGACATGTGCACCACCCATCCCTTCCCCTTCCCTTCCCTTCCCCACAACAAAACACCCTGTGAGGTAGGTGGGGCTGAGAGAGGTCTTTTGAGAACTGCTCATGAGAGAACAGCTCTGAGAGAACTTGTGACTGGCCCAAGGTCACACCAGCAGCTGCATGTGGAGGAGTGGGGAATCAAACCCGGTTCTCCCAGATTAGAGTCCAACTCCTGACCACTGCACCAAACTGATAAGGTGGAAGCTGCTGAAGGTTGGTGAAATTTCTCCAGTACTAATGTGCCATGTGCCCAGATAAAAAATGGTATACTTAGAAAAATTATATGCCACCTTGAGCAAGTCTCTGGAAAAGCAGCACACAGTCATAAAAGGAACAATGACAAAATTATCGATGTTAAAACAAAACATTAAAAACAATAAAGACCCTAGCAGGGCTTTCCCCGGGGCGCTGTGCCTCTGCACTGCTCGGGGAAGTCGAGGAGGTGGCGGGGCTTGGTCATGTGCCCGCCCCCTGGGCTCCTCACTCCCGGAGCTGCGCTCCTGTGCGCTCCTGCTCCAACGGACCCCTGTTCATAGAACATCTGGTTACCCAACATTTTCTTAGTCTGGATCCACTCCCCCCCCCCCCATCTATGTGCGGTTGATTCAGAACAGACCGGGGGTGGGGGTAGGATCTGGATGTGTTCAGTATGAAAGTCAATCCACAGCTCCTCTAGAGAGCCTCAGTATGGACTCTCCAAGCTGACTAAAACCTAGATCACCCTCTTTGTATTGCAGGAACCCCGAAATGTATAGTCGGAATTGCTTTAAGATTAGAACTGGGCTAGGGCTCCATTGAACCAAAGCCTAGCGGCATGCATTTAAACCGAGGGTAAAAGTAGTTTTCTCCACAAAGAAAGATGGTCTGTTTTATGAGCTGAATGTCAGACCCCTGATATTAGAATGCCCTCATTATAACTTTTATCACGTGTTATGGATTACCCCAGTTCTAACTCAATTATCTTCCGCTGTATCAAAAGACAGCATAGTCCCCTATCTGCTGGTGGATAGAGACCTAAGGACTACGCTGGCTGTGGCCAAGTATCTCTCCACCATATTTCCCTTAAAGAAATAATGACTCCTTATCCGCTGCTCAAGATCATTGGATCAAAGGCACTTGAAAGGGGGAATAAAGGAAATGATTCAGCGAAAAGGCTTAGTAGATGGCTTGTTGATGGCACCTAATTCCAAAGCTTCATTTTGTTCCTTGACATGTGTAATGTATGTAATGGCAGTCGCCATGTGCTCCAGTAATGGCGACTGCCACGTGGCCAATGGCCAGGCCAGCTACCAGAGCTTGAGTCAGGTAAAACAATAGCTGGCCGGATTGTAACTTGCCACCAATCTAGTGCCTAGGTTCCTCGAAGGGACCTATGACATGTAACCGCAATCATAAGGTCCTATCAGGACATTTGGGTGAGTTCAGAGGTGTGGCTCCGACCAGAATAAAAGAGGGCCCCTGAGCCCAAGTGCCTCATCTGACCACCTAATAAAGAGTTTGCTATGAAATCACTTCTACTGGTCTCCCGAATCCGGTACTTTTCAACATGATAGATCGGATAGATAGATAGGTAGGTAGATAGATAGGTAGGTGGGTAGGTAGGTAGGTGGGTGGATGGATGGATTGATGGATATTTTGGGGCAGGAACGCACAGGAATGGAGTTCCAGTTGTCTCCTGAGTTGACCACGCCTACAACCAAAACTTCTGACATGCGTGGCTACAGAGCACGCTGCTGCTCACCCCACGTTACACACAAGAGGGAAAGGTGGCCTGTTAAAATGCCCTCTTTCCCTCTGGGGAGCCCCTGGGGATTTCCCTGTCAATTTCACTCCCCTCCAGTCAACTGAGAGTGAAATTGACAAGGAAAAAGCCTGGCTCTGCCTTCCCTTCTCTAGCTGACATGTCGCAGCTGGAAAAGGGCAGGCAGGGAACCCAGGCACCTTGAAAATGCCGTTCTTTCCCTCCCCGAACTATGGGAGGAAGAGAAAGGCATTTACTCATCATCAAAAATGGAGAGGCTCAGGGAAGGAATGGGGCATGTTTGCCAGGCTGCCCTCGGTCTCTCCAGCCTGCGTGCCTTAGTGGGCTGAGCTGGGGAGACCGAGGGCAGCCAGGCAACCATGCCTGCTTCCCTTCCTGATCTTTCAGAGGGGGGAGTAGGAAACTAGAAAGGTGATGCTGAAGTTCCTGGGATCTTTCAAATCCCAGGCACTTCAGCGCCAACTTTCCCCGGCTGTCTGGTTTGGAGGGGGTGTAGACTAGAAAGGCGATGCTGAAGTGGGGAGGAGAAGGTCGGGGGGGGGGGGGAGAGGCAAGCTTTCATGCCTGCCTTGCACTTTCCCAACCCCACCTAATATGCTAATGAGCTGTGCTGTCTGGGTGTGGCCTAATATGACTCGTCATGTCTCTGGCGTGACCAAAGGCGGTTTTTGCACTGAAGGTGGTGATATTTCAATTATTTTGTGGTGAAACACTGTGAAGGATATGATAAGGCCCACAAACTCAACATTTGACAGTCCAGATAGAGCTCATTTTTGCATCAAATGAATTCTCGGATATAATGGTGCAAAACTTATTTATTTTGCATTGTATGTAGAAACTATATAACCCGCAGCCTCATATCTGCTGTTTCAGTATTGCTATCCAGAGTGTGGTGGCAAGGATGTGACTCAGAGCAGGCTGCACAAACAGTCATGTAGGTCCAATTCAAAGTGCTGATTTTTATCTTGAGAGGCATAAAGAGCTTTGGGCCAGAGAACCTAAAGGGCTGACTTCTCCCCTGTGAGCCTAAGGCTCCTCCTTTGCTGCAGTCTGCAGTGGGTAGCTTTGTGAGACAGGGCCTCTTCGGTGGTGCAGGAAATGGCAACCAAACAATTAAGGGGATGGAGCATCAGCTTTACAAGGAAAGGCCCAAGGGCTTGAGGGTGTTCGCATGTTATGCATGGGGTGCAGAATGTGGCTAGAGAGAATCCCCTCTTCCAAAACAGAACATGGGGACACCCAGTGAATTTGGCAGGCACTAGATTCAGGATGGACAAAAGCAGGCTTTCGTGGCCTGCTTGTGGGCCTTTCAGGCAGGAACTATGACTGGAAGCACTTTACTGTACTTTGATTGTTGTTATATATTTAAATTTTGGGATTTTAAACAGCATTTTAAATGCTTATTTGTACTGGATATGGCACATTATGCCCTTGTTAGCCGCCCTGAGCCTGTTCGCGGGGAGGGTGGGGTATAAATTTGGAAAATAAATAAATAATATGCTAATGAGTTTCTGCTGTTGGGTGTGGCCTATTATGCTAATGAATAGATAGATAGATAGATAAAACATTTATCAATTGCTTTTCTTCCTTATGGAGCTCAAGGCAGCTTATAACATAGATAAACTACATAAAATAGAATACTTTAAAAACAGAAGTTTAAAAGCACAGTTCAGGACTGCTAGTGAATTAACCAAATGCGGTCCTATATAAAAGCATCTTTATGAGTTGCCCCCTAATGATTGAAAGTGAGGGGGCAGGCGAGCCTGGGGAGGTTGTTCCATAACTCTGGGGGCTGCCACTGATACCCACCAGATGAGCTTTTTTGATGGATGGGACAGGAAGCCAGGCTACTCCCTGTGATCTTGATTATGGAGGAAGTGGATTAAAGGGAGGAGAGGGACTCAAGATTCACTATGGGTCTAGACCTCTTTCCTTCACCATTTCTTCATAAAGCTTCCCACATAAAGAACTGGTGTCCCTGTTAGTGTACCAGGCCCTGTTTTCCGTGAGGGCTCCAAATGCTACTGCCGTTAGATGTGTCTGGATATTCTCTGCAGCTTCTGCTCTGGCTGAGTAGATCATGTCTACAGTCATAACTCATTTGTGGAATACCTGCCACAAGTTCCAGATTTCATCCTTGAGGTCTCCCATTAAAAAGATCTCTAGAAGGAGATCTGGTCAAGTGGGTCTCTGTCTGAAATTCTAGGGACCTACTGCCTAGGATTGCTGGAGATCTCCTGGGATTACACCTGGTCTCCAGGAGACAGAGATCAGATCACCTGGAGAAAATGGCTGCTTTGGAAGGTGGAATCTGTGGTATTATACCCCACTGAAATCTCTCCCCTCCCCAAACCCCACTCTCCTCAGGCCCTTCCCCCCAAGTATCTATGTATTTCCCAGCCTAGATCTGGCCACCCCATAACTGTCGGTTGGAGTGAACAATTTGGGGGTAGATGGGCCCCTGTTCAATGTACAGCAACTTTATAATGCCCTCAGATATCATCTGTCAGTGCTGATGTAGTATGATCCAGCAATGTAGCTTTCCTGATCTGTGAATGCACATCAACCATTCAATAGCACTGCGCTGCCAGAAATGGGATTCTATCAAATCTGAATGCTGGCATTCAAACTGATCATTCAAATGGAACTGTCGATATTTTGTGCAATTTCTTTTTAGCCTTATTTAACCTTCCTTTGGATAACGAGGATCACAGATCCCAGTGGGTGGACAGCAGCAGTGACATTCACAGGAAGCCCACCCAGAAGTGGCAAGGCAGGCAGCAAGAGACCCTGGGATACGGAGGAATACTGGCCCACGTGAGGGCTTTGAAAATACTTCTACCGTTCAGACCGACGGGGGGCCAAGGCAAAACAAACAGGCAAAAAAAATGACTGATCCAGCTGCATTGACAGGTCTGGCTTACTGGTCAATGTTTATTTTAGAAATGTGCATTCTGCCCTGCCCTGGATTATCCAGGTTAGACCGAGCTCATCAGACCTCAGAAGCTAAGCAGGGTTGGCCCTGGTTTGCGCTTGGATGGGAGACCATCAAAGAAGTCGAGGGCTGCTACGCAGAGGCCGGCGATGGGAAACACCCTCTGTGTGTCTCTTGCCTTGGAAACCCTCTGGGGGTCGCCAGAAGTCGGCTGCGACCTGACAGCACTCTCCACCCCCACCATTCCTGCCCTCTGGTTCCAGGGCACGTGCAGAGTGGCTCCCCGAAATAAAAGAACAGGATTACCAACACCCAATTTAAAAGAATAATGTCAAAGACAACATTTTAAGCTCATTTAAAAAGCCAACTGATTTAAAACAATGAAACAGGTTTAAAATAGTAACAGTGGCCATTAAAGCATTAAAAATACAAATCAGGAGATTTAAAACAACTCTCTCAGGGAAAAGAGGGGAGACTGAAATTATGGAACTGTTAAGGATTGGAATAGGAAAATTCCACATTCCTTGACAATAAATACATAATTTTAGAACATAACATAAGAGAACATAAGAGAAGCCAGTGTTGGATCAGGCCAGTGGCCCATCCAGTCCAACACTCTGTCACACAGTGGCCAAAAACACCAGGTGCCCTCAGGAGGTCCACCAGTGGGGCCAGGACACCAGAAGCCCTCCCACTGCTGCCCCCCCCCCCCCCCCGTCAAGCACCAAGAATACAGAGCATCACTTGCCACAGATTGAGAGTTCCTATCTATACCTTGTGGCTAATAGCCACTGATGGACCTCTGCTCCATATGTTTATCTCATCCACTCTTCTGCATTGGGCAGGGGTTGGACTAGATGGTCTGTATGGCCCCTTCCAACTCTCTGATTCTATGATTCTAAGGTATAGATAGGAACTATGGGGCAAGTGATGCTCTGTATTCTTGGTGCTCCACTTATGTTATGTTCTTATGAGTTATCCAGCATCAGAAGGCAAACCTGTTTCTTTAAAAAGTAAAAAGAGTCTGTTAAAAACTCTTGCTAAGCTCTGAAACAGCTTTAGGCCTGTGGTGACACATTCACATGCCTTCAGGGACACGGTCATGCAGGCAGTTATTGCTATCAAAATAAATCTGTATTAATTTATTTGAGTACTTTCCATAAGTCTTGAAGATTCTGCCCTGCAAATGTTTGGCGCTAAATCAGATCTCCAGAACATGAATACACCAGACGCTTCCTGCGTTGCACAACCTCAATCAAGGTGCTGTTGATCGATACGCTTCAGGATGGCCCTGATCTTAAATCCTTCAGTTATGTTTCATCTGCAGAACTGATGCTTTCTACTTAAGGCCTACTGTTTGAAAATCTAATTGAACCAGAACCAGAACAAAAATACAGCATGTGCAGCTTTATGCCAGCCGAGATTTGCATAGCTAAGCGTTGGGGAATCCCCGCATAATATTATCAAGGCCTCCACTGCTGCCTCTTGACTAAGAAGATGAAGAAGAAGAGTTGCTTTTATACCCCACCCTTCACTACCCAAAGGGATCTTGGAGCAGCTTACAGTTGCCTTCCCTTCCTCTACCCACAACAGACACCCTGTGAAGTAGGTGGGGCTGAGAGAGCTCTGAGACTGCTGTGACTGTCCCAAGGTCACCCAGCTGGCTGCATGTGGAGGAGGAGTGGGGAATCAAACCTGGTTCTCCAGGTTACAGTCCTGCCGCTCTTAACCACTACACCGAACTGTCTTTACACAGATCACCTTCCCTGTGGCTGCTTCTATTGCCATGGAATTCCATCACAGAACTGGGCAGTGTATGGGACTCTGATTTCCAGAACTCTTCTTCTTTATTTCACGTCCCAGTGTTGTACAAACCACTGCGCCTGTACAGCTTGCCACAGCTTCTCATCCCTTCTGTTGATTCAGAGCTCTTATTGTGGGCCACACCACTGATGTGCATGAGTTTGTGCGGGCACGGATGACACACAGCACAAAAGGGTACTCAGAAATGCATCGAGACACCGTTTTCCATAGTGTTTCTTCAGTGGGCACAAGCATTTATGTGCATCATTAAGTTGGATGGGAGGGAGGACGCAAATGAACAGGAGGAAATGAAAGGCATTATGACAAATGTCATGGGAGCCATTGTCAGTGTCAGAATTAATTTTTGAAATTCGCCTAGTGAAATTAAAGGAAGCCATTTTAGGAGCAAAAACAGGATGAAATTGGGGGGAATCACTCCTCTCTGATTTTAATCATGTGCTATCAAGGTGGGGCCCTGTAATCTGAGTTAATCAATGGGCCTTTGGTAAGGAAGAAGTACCTTCAGATGAGAGCCATTTCTTGATTGCAAACGTACCGGAACACAGCAGCTGAGGCTTACTGCACAGCGATAGAGCTGTCAAATCTAGCTTTGAATATAGGAATAATTTTAAAATGATTGCTACAGTTGGGGAACCAGCTGCACACTGTACAGCCTCCCAAATGAGAAGCATATTTTATTTAACCCCCAAAGAGACTACAAAAAGATCCGCAGCAATTGCTGGTGCAGATAATGGCAAGCGTGGGAAAGTGTCCCATCTCCCGCCCCAGGTCTTTTTCATACTAACACATCTAATCTGTTGTATAATCCTGGTATATTATGCTGGGTAGCAAGCACCATCTGGAAAAATATGGCAACACAAATGGAGATCTTTGAAAATACAAAATGGATTGTTTGTGTCGACCCCCATTCACTTCCACGATCACGCTCCCATTCGTACAACCTGCAGCTGTCACAATTCACACACCATTCTGCCACACAGGAAGGCTAATCAGCCTATTTGTTGAATGCCGATAGTCAGTGCTGTTAGGACTTTTGTCCAATAATCAAGAAAAATTCAGAGTAATGAATCTTGCTTTTCTGGAAAGAAGAGATTGCTTCTTTTGGTTTAAAAGAAGTTTATTACTAAAGGGAAAAGGTAAACGGGATTAGCTACAAATAAACAAAACATGCTTTCTAAGGAGCTGCATTGTGCTCCGTCTTCACACTAAGACATACTGATAGAGAGTGAGAGATTGTAATGGAGGATCTCTCCTTCTTCTTGACCCCTGAAAGGAAACACCTGATATCATTGACCAATTAGCAAGACAGTACACCTTTAGTTTTCCCGGGTCTACAGTCAATTGGCCAGCTGCCAGGTATTGCTTCCAGGCTAACATAGGTAAACAAACAAGTTGCATAGTTAACCCTATAATGACTGAATTTCTCAGGCCTTGCATTACATGCTCATTTCTCCAACAAGTGCCTCCTCGTTCTCTGCATCCTTTCCTCTTCACAGCACCTGCTTTCATTCAGTCCTGTAGAAATGGTAGAAATGTTTTCTAGAACTCCTGAGAAGATGGAATATTGGTGGACATTCCATATCACTTCAGCTGCTGAATCAATGCTAATTTCAGTTAGTTATTACTAGAATTTTTACAGCTAACGCCTTCAGAGAATGCCAGTAATGCTGCCTAGATTGATTCTTTTGTAGAGTTTATCTGATTTTGTGAGCAAATGCAGAAATCACTTTTTGGAGAACTTCATATTATGTAATTTGATTTGATTCCCTTCTTGAGTAGCTACAATGTGGTAATAGAATACCTCATGGTAAGAATGTCGATATACCATAGTTTGGGGAAGGCGTGTCCGTCGAAGGATGCCTATAACCTTGGTGATCACTGTGGCGGCCTGAGGACAGCTTGCAACTGATGTCTGATCATGTGAACAGCGAGAAGAATGAGCAAATTAAGATGTATCATTTTCTTTGCTGGCCACTTTACACAAATCTCTTTGTACTTAGAAGTCTCCCTTTTATTTGTTGTTTCTTGTTTAACTAGAAATTAATAGATACCACCACCACCACCCCCCCAGTATTACTGAAATGTCATCTTCCTTCCCAATTTCTTGGATGTTTCTCCCACCAAAGTCACCTTGAATTTTCTGTTCTGTTGAAATTCAGAAACCACAACTGGAGAGCCACAAGAAACTTGCGGGATGGTTATCCCATTCCTCACACCTTTGCTTCTTCCCTTCTCCCCCTACCTCTCTCACACTTTTTCTCCCTTCTGCCCCCCTCTTCCTTACTCTCTCTCTCTCCTCCAAGTATGTTACTTCCTCTCTCTTTCTGACCCGTCATCATTCTCTTTGTTTTTCTGCCTCCCCACCTCATCACTCTTTCTCTCTCTTCCTGCCCCCGTCACTCTCCCAGACTCCTGCCTGCTTCCCCCCCATACCCTGCACAGCAGCAGCAGTAATGGTGGTGCTACCAGCCACCCTCCTGCTTCCTCTACCCACACAGCAGCAGTGGCAGCTCTCCAGGAATCACAATGGATCTCCCAGCTACAGAGATCAATTCACCTTACGGCTGCCAGCTCCAGGTTGGGGCAGTGAGGCTTAGGGAGGCAAGCAGCCTCAGCAGGGTATAATGCCGTAGAGTCAACGCTCCAAAGGAGCCATTTTATCCAGAGGAACTGATCTCTGTCACCTGGACAACAGTTGTAACTCTGGGTGATCTCCAACTCTCACCTGGAGGCTGGCAATGGTAGTTCTCATGGAGGAAATGGCTGCCTTGGAGGGTGGAGTCTATGGCATTATAATGGTCTGAAGTTCCTCCCCTCCTCATACCCCACCCTCCCCAGGCTCCACCCCTCAAGTGTCCAGGAATTTCCCAAGCTAGAGCTGGCAACCCTATTTCCTTCCCATCCAACAGCCAACTTACCTTTATCTGCTTCTCTGTCTTCAGCTTTCTGTCTCCATCCCCCTCCCCCATAGCCTCGACCTAGGAAAATTACAGTCTTTCTCCACAGTGGGGACCAAAGCAGTTTACATTATTCTCTCCTCCTTTTTATCTGCACAACAACCCTGTAAGGTTGGTTAGGCTGAATGTATGTGACTGGTTCAAAATTACCCAATCAGCTTCCACCATAAGATGAGGATCTGAACCTGGGTCTTGACACTCTCTAACCCAGCAGTTCACAACCTTTTTGAGCCTGTAGGCCCCTCTCACACAGCATGGTGGGTACAGGCACAAGATGGCTGCCACAAAATGGCTGTCATGGGTGGTATAGACAGCCACAAAATGGCTGCCCCAGCTTCTCTTCAGTCACACAATGAAGGTCCTTGTATTGTGATGGCAGCTGCCATAGCAACGTTTTAAAAAATCTGCACAGCCAACCAAATCACCAGTAACCAAGCAGAACCCTTACTGGCAAAACTCCCATCTAGCCATTCCCACTTCCTGAAATCTCTTGGTGGTCACCAGAAAAGGTGTCAGCAGGCACCATGGGAGCCATGTGGGGGAGCCCCGCTTCAATGACTGCACAGCCTGATTAACCACTGGTCGTGATGCTTTCTGTGAGTAGGACGAGTTCATCTCCATGAGAAACATCACCAGAAACCATGATGTTTCCCATAAAATTCCTCAGATAAGTCTTTCAGACAGAAGCCCCCAAACTGGCTTCAAAATTTTGCTTTAGACAAAACTGAGTGAGAATTCTAAATTAGATTATGGCTTGCCCAACCACATAGGTTGCCCCAAGGAACAAAAATCCACTCTCCACTCCAGCAGCACAGAAGAAAAGGCTAATAGATTCCCTGTAATGTTCCCACCTGTGCCCAAGTCAGCTCAGTGGCTCACTCCACCTGAGCTAACTGGCTTTGGACCAGGATATCTGAAGGGCCATCTCCTCCCATCTGTTCCTACCCAGGAAGTGAGATTACAGGGAGAGGCGCCACACTCCTGGCTGTCCGACCATCAAAGGAGCTCCTTTGGTGGGTATGCAGAGAGAGGACCTTTTCAGTGGCAGACCCATGATCACAGAACAACCTCCCCAGGGCGGTGCACCTCCCCCCCCCCGAGCTATCTTCAGGGAGCAGTTGAAGAAGGTTTTACTTAGGACTGCATGTGGTTAAGTTTAGTAGCAATCCTGAGTAGTGATCTTAAATCTTGGTTTTATGCTTTTAATGTATTTGATTCTGTGTGAGAAGTCTATGTTTGTAAGCCTCCTTGAGCTCCACAAGGAACAAAGGTGGCTAATAAATGCTTTAAATAAATGAATAAAATAAAGAGCTGAGCCAACAACTCTCACTGCTAAGAAAGAAAAAAAAATAACCAGCCAAACAACCGCTTGTAAAAAATGTTTTTACTAGGGCTGCCAAGTACCAGCGACTTACCGGCGGGGGGGAGTTGTTCTTCCCCCGGGAGCTCTTCTGGTGTGTGTGCTTTGCGCGCGAGCCACGGCGACGTGATGACATCATCCGGAGGTGACGTCATCACGTTGGGGGCGTTGCCCTGGCAACGCCCTCAAAGTGATGATATCACCTCCGGGTGACGTCATTACACGGGGGAAGTCGTCCTCACCAGACGACTTTTGGGGCGGGGTTCTCCCCGCCGGCCGAATGACAGCTGGCGGATCGGGAACCCCTATAGCGGGGGATCCCCCGCCCCCCAGGCTGACTTGGCAGCCCTAGTTTTTACCTAAACAAAGATAATTAAACTACTCAAAATATTCTATGAAAATTAATTTTATATCATATACACAATTCATAAATACAAATCTCAAAGCTATTCACATAGCAACAATATCAAAATTCAGATCTTCAAATCCTGAGGCAAAAAACCAAAACATTCCCACAGTCCGTCCAAGGCTCACAAGTTACTCTGTTGAAGGTGCTCGGGTGTCTCCAGTTCTCAGAAGCAGAAGCCACGTTCCAAGGTGAAACTAGACAACCAAGCCACAACAGTGATATCCAAAGACAGCGGTCCCGGTGAAATCCTCCTATGGGCACGCTAGCAATGTTGTTCCACGTTTCACCTGGCAAGGCTTTTTAAAGTAGGAACCACTTTCTCAAAACAGGCTTTCTTCTGGTTTGTAAAAATAGGTATTTTGGAAGAATATGCCTGAGTTTTGGTTTCAGTGATATGGAACAACGTGGAACTATGGGCATCCTGTGCGTTTCAGCCATAGGAACTGGGGACTCCTCAGCATTCTCTGGGGTGACAACTGCAGCTGAGAAACATTGACATTTCCCCTGCGTACGGATTCATTGAAAGGCTGGAATGCAGTGGAGGATAAAACAGTGTCCATACATCCTAGTAGGAGAAACCAATGCTTCTCTGGGTATTGAGAAGCAGCCTGACTTCAAGGATGAAGCTGGAAATTTTCTTTCTTTGTCCACCGCTTCTGTATGCCACCAGTTCTTTCCCTTCAAAAACGGGCACCTTGCTGCCGAAAGGGAAGGATAGGTGAACACACAGGGAAGCTGCCTTGTACTGCATCAGACCCTTGATCCATCAAGGTTAGTCTTAACTACAGCTCTCTCTACAGGGTTTCAGGCCAAGAGGTCTCTCATGTTAGCTGATCCTTTCATTTGGAAGTGCTGGGGACTGAACCTGGGGCCTTGGGCATGCCAAGCAGAGATTCTACCACTGAGCCGCGACCCCTCTCAATGCAGAGGGCTGGCAGGTAACTCCCCCAGCTGTACTAAGACTCTGAGCTTTTTTCAGGATTGAGATTGTTTGCTGTCATTTTCTGGGGCAGCTCGGCAGCGGACACATGCTAATTATGGAGCAAGCCAGACGAATTTTCCCACCGCCCACGCCTTGGGCTTGAGCTCCCCTGGAAGAGTGCATGAAACCAGACCAGGTGTCAGAGCACATTAGTCAAAACCTATCTATCAGAAGATGTTTACTCACAACATGTTATGATAAATTGCTAATTAACCGAGCCTAACAGAGTATTTAATCAAAGAAAACAGCAACGGTTTGTTCAAAATGCCAGATAAATGGGAAGTGATACATTTGCTGAAGGTTCTCTGCCTAAGAACAAATAATTAGGACATCAGAAACTTCCATTTCAAGGTCTTTCTTGCACTGCAATTGGTTATTCTTCATTCCCCATCCGTATTACTGAGTTGTCACCCTGATGATGTATTGCACATAACCATGTCGTTATGTTGGCAGAGGGGGCAACAGGGACTCATTCGAACTTTTATAAACTTTACGTATCTAAAATAAATGACAGAATTAAGGACTTTGTTTGGCATAGCCACTCATTAGCCAGGATGGAGCTCACCGTTCGGTTTAGAAAATTAGGATTCTGAAGATCTATGTAGTATATTTAACAGAGACAGAGCAGAAAAAGTAATATATAACCCCCAATTGACTCATTGTTTTTAATGCCTTTTCTATTCCACCTCCTCCCCTTATGTTTGTTCATATGTTTAAAAGTTTCAATGAACGTTCTAGCGATTTGATGTACTTGATAGAACATCTAGTCCCACCTGATCATCTTAGCCCAAAGGGTTTCTCCCCTCCTGCCGAAGAGAAGGCTGTTTTAGTAATATGTTGTCATCAGAAACGACAGGCCCATAGTTTACTCATGAGCCAAGTGTTCTGATAAGAAGCATCACAATAGCTATTGAGCTACTGGGAGAGAAACATTATACAACCCAGCATGTCAGTAGTTGCTTCAAGTTACAAGCAACATAGGGATTATACAGACTGGCATATCAGAAGTTGTTTTAAGCTACAAAGAAAGTTGCCACAAGCAACATAGTGAGAAAAAACAGCATACTGTAGCACAACAAGAAAACTGACCAGCCTATGATTCCGGAAAAAGAACTTGTTTGAAATAAACAGAAAACTGGCCAGCCATAGAATTGTAGAAGAAATAATACAGACGAACTCTTGATGTTTTGTGATATGCTCTAATCAAGAAATAGTACATATGATATGACTGGATAGAAACGAGACTTATTGAACATAAAGATTCACAATGTGGGGGGGGGACATTTATTTGAATTGATTTGAGTTTTGTACTGGTGGGGTATGCATTTATCCAGTGATATATTAGGAGGCTTGATTTCGTAATAGATAATATATTTTGTAAGATTTATACAGTATTTATAAACACAAATTTTGTAGAGATTATTAGAAGCAGAGGATTTTGTCTTCTTTGTTTTTGTACATGGTGTGGTTTATTCTCTATTGTTGCACTTTGTGTAGTCCACCGTGAGCCTAAATACTGTTTATACCCTGTGAAACAGCAGAGAGGTCATCATGTGCTAGCCTCGTCTCACAAAAAGCCAGGTCTGGGCATTCTAGACACTGGCAGCAGCTGTTTCACCCTTCTTGGTCTTTTGTGCAAACTTTATCCTTGTCTGACTAAAAGCCTACTATTCTTTATTAAAAGGACAAAATACAAAATTGACTTAAGTCCCAACAATCCTTCTGCACTAGGTTTTGGATTTGACCGTTAATCCAACTGATTCTAATAGGAATAAATCAGCTTGAACCGGAGCAGCCTAGCCTGGGGACTGAACTGCAATCTGTTCAGTCACCTTCAGAGACCAGAGAGGCCCTTCCTTCCCTTGGGGTCTTCATCGCAGCCCCACATACGGGCCGGTGCAAGGGCCTCTGCAGCTTCCTCCCAGGGTTCCAGGAATGACATGGCTGGGGTTGCCAGGTCCTGCCAGGCAGCCGGCGGGAAGTGGGGAATGGGCTTACCGGGAGCAAGGAATCCCACCCAGGCTATGGTGGGGCCTCCGGGGGCAGGAAGACCAGCATAAGGAGGCTGCCTCTTGTCTCTCCTCCTGCTTGGCCAAGGGCAAGAGGTGGTGGGGTCTTCACGCTCTCACAGCTGGCAAAGACCCAGCCTGCTGGGTCCACCTCTCTCTCCCCTTCTGCTTGGCTGAGCAGGAGGGAGAGGGGAGGATGAGAAGCAGCAGGTCTTTGTGATCTGTCTCACGGCCAGCTTTGAAGCCGGCTGAGAAAGCAGGAAGGCCAGCCCAGGGAGGCCACCTCTTGCCCTCTCCTCCTGCCTGGCCCAGCAGGAGGGGATGGTGCAAGGCTGCAGCAGGTCTTTGGGCTCTTGCAGCTGGCTTCAAAGCTGGCTGAAAAACAGGAAGGTCCCACCCTCCACTTCCCCCCCTTCCCCCGCTTTCTAAACTGCACCCCTGGTCTCACCCAATGTTTTAGCAATGTACCCGCATGACTTTCAGTATGAGCCGGAAGTGATGCAGGCATGTCAGGGACATTAGGGCAATGCACTGGGTTTTGGACAAAAAACTCTATGGAAGAATTCGCTTCTACCACAGAGTTTTTGCCCCAAAACCAGAACATCTCTCTGACATCCCGGACTTGGCTATATAACTTCTGGGTCATGTTGAAGTCATGTAGATATGTCATTAAAATGTTGCATGCTCCTCCCTTTTTTGGTGTAATTCCACCCCACCAGCTAGCGGATTGAGGGCAGAGAGGTGGGGCCTGGGAGAGGGGACCCCTGCCCTCACTGGGGGGTCTGGCATCCCTAGCCTGGGCTTTCCCTCTCCATTTGTTGGCCTGTGCCCCATTGGGGTTCAGTTCTGAGGCTTCATTGCCATCCCAAATGGTAGCACTGAGCTTCTGCATTTTGACAAAGACGCTAGCTTGGCTGGCATATAAGAGGGGAGGACTGTAGATTCAAGTTGATAGCCTCCATATAAAAGTCAGTAGCCTTCTGCAACTCTCCCTTCCCTTGAGTGGTGTAGGCCTCTTCCTCCCCCCTCCCCCCTTAGATTTGCTTTTTCACCTCAATATTTTCATCTCCCATTTTCTGGGGCTTATGGCAACCCCCTAGGGTTTTCAAGGCAAGAAGAGACATTCAGTGGTGGTTTGCCATTGTGTACCTCCTGGACTTCCTTGATGGTCTCCCATCCGAGTACCGGGGCTGACCCTGTTTGGCAGCTGAGATCTGATGAGATGGAGCTAGCCTGGGCCATCCCACTTTGTTGGTCTTAAAGGTGCCACTGGACTCGAACTTTGTTTTACAGAAACGCTTGTCATAGAGCCATTCAGTGTTCAATATGGCCCAATGGACCCTTCCTCTGAAAAATATGTCTGGGACTGCAATTGACCTTGAAGACCAATCTGAGTGGTTTTGCACGGATATAGAATGTCAGGTTACAACCCCCGGTCTAGCCAAGAGAAGCAACCCCAAAATGCACCCCACTGTTTTCAGAGACCCCCTCCAGGGGCCTCCTTGGGTTTAGAGTCCTCTAGACATCCCCCCCAAAAAGTGGGCCAGTTCAGAACATCTCAGGAGCTCCCTGAGATGTTACTGACCTTGCTGCTGCATCAACCGGAAGTCCTGACCCTGGTGAGTATTTTGATAGGAGACCATCAAGGAAGTCCAGGGTTATTATGCAGAGGCAGACAATGACAAACCACTACTGTTTTTTGATGATAAAATTTCTTAGATTCATTTGGATTTGGATATGGTTACTGTGATGAACCTTGGGATCTGAGAAGGCTCTTGATCATGTCCAGCCTGGCTGCTGAGATAATTTTATTTATTTATTTATTATTTGCATTTATATCTTGCCCATTCCGTGAAGGGGCCCAGGGCGGGTAACATCATTATAATAAATACAATTACAATTACAAATTATGGTAGGATCGTATTAATGGGCACTCAATGTCCATCATAAATCAAGCACTAACTCAGTCAGGATGCCTTTCCTCAGCCACTCAAAGAGACAGTTGTCTGTCCATTACTTTAAAAACCATCACTACAGAAGAATGGTATGGCCAATTATTGCCCAGTCTCTAAGACAACCACTCCGGATCTTCCTGGATGACTCATGTGCTCTAAACCCCAGGCTGTGGAATGGTGCAGGGTGGCAGGTGGCATGGTATAGCCCCATCTTGTTAGATCTCAGAAGCTAAGCCAGCTCAGTGCTTGGAAGGGAGATCTCCAAGGGAGACTGCAGAGGAAGGCCACTGGCCAACCACCTCTGCTTCTCACTTGCCTTGAAAGCCCCTTGCTGGGGTCACCATGTATTAGCCGTGACTTGATGGCACTTTTACACACACACACACACACATGGAATGCAGACAGTGCTGGTAGCTTTACCTGATTATCTCCATCTGAATGTAGACAAAAGCGATGCCTCTCTGTTGCTCCCACTGGATACAGCAGCAGCCATTGAGGCAGGGGGCCATTCCATCTTGTCAAGATGTTCGCTAGCAGGAGCACCTTGAGGCATCCAACCGCAGGGTGAAAGAGACCTTCAGACCAGCAGCACAAGGCTATCTTGACCTGGGGCTACTGCGACATGGCTACAGAGAATGGACACGGCATGCCTCTCCCTCAATCATTTGTCCTGAATGGTGCATATAAATGCCCATGGATTCTGAGCCAACGTGGAGTATCCCAAATTGTGGAGTATCCCAAATTACTCCAATGTGGAGTATCCCCTTGTATCCCTGGAATGTCAGTTAGTAAAAATTAACTAGTTGTTCTGTATATAGCAGATCCTCCTTGCAGTCTTTGCATAATGCTGCTGCCCTTCTGTTTGCCAGAACAATTTTGGCTCCCTTCATTCTGCGTCTTTCTGTAATAAATAACCGAAAATCTGAGTGAACATGCAAATTAGTTCAATTTGCAAAATGTAAAGAGGTTGCAGAATTAAGCTTGTCTGGGCACTGTTGTGATTTCCTGGACGTGTATTTTTAATTTGATGTAAATTTAGTGCATAGAGCCCGGGCTTTGGCAAGCCACCACCCACATCCTCTCTGCCAGCTGTTATGAGAGAAGGCCAGCCTCTCCCTGCCTCCTGGGGGCTCACTTGGGCCTCTGACATCACTGGAGCCCTCCAGGAACTTCACAGCCTGAATTGGCAACAGGGTGCCCTCTGCCACTGCAGGGTGCCCTCTGCCACGGCTGGGGAGGGCAGGATGGCACCAAAGTGTGTGTGTGTGTGGGGGAGAGTCAGCAGCATTCCCAGCACTCTGATGTCACTCTCTCTGTGTCCAGAAGTGATGTCAGAGTGTTGCAGGGGGACACCGGAGATGCTCTGACACTGGGCAAAATGCTATGGTTAAAATATAATTTCCCCCAAATGCCTTCTGGTGCATACAGGAAATGATGTCAGTGCATCATCAGTGATGTCAGTGCATGGCCAGCAAGGGCTCCCACGTCCTGGTAAGTCCCCCCATGCCCCCCCAACAGTAATCGGGGGATCTGGCAAGCTCAATCCTTTCTGGAAACCCTAACTAGAGAAAATGGCTGTTTTGGTGGGTGGACTCTATGACAACAACAAATCCCCCTACCCAAACTCTGCCAGGTGTTGTAGGCTGGGAGTCTTCCGTTTGCAGAGAAGAGAAGCACAGCCACAGTGTGAGAGCCACGTGTCTTTTTAGTTCATTAAAAATTGGATGCTTAAATTTTTCATCCTATTTTTGTTCCGGGCTCAAAAGGGAAAGGAAATCAGAGACAGGCATGAGGACAGTCCAGACTTCCAATGCTCCAGGACATCTCTGAGGGAACATAATTGCAGCTTATTATTAGCTATGAATGCGGGCAGTCATTCCTCTTCGTGGGGTGCTTTTGCGTTATGATAATGATGCTTCCAAGTGGCCCATGGTCCCACGGCTCCCATCCCTCAGCTCCTCTAATGACCCTTCCGTAGCCGTGATGGATTCTGAAAGAATATGAATAACATCATGCCAGTGAGAAGCAGGGAGCGAGGAGGTGAAGAATGTCACAGCTGCGGATCATTACCCGGAGAAAGCCACACCCCCCACCCGAGGCCAGATGGTGGCAGCTGCCGGAAAAGGTCCCGGAACAAAGTCCTCGATGTGTCATCCCATTTATCTCTCTGCCTCTCTATAGGAGCGCATGCCCCACATCCTGTCATAGTCAAGCATGGCCAGGAATGAAAAATGAGCGGCTGTGGGCATTTCGTTATTTTATCCACAAAGACAGCAATCCTAAGCGGGTTTGCTCAGAACAGGGCTGTTGATTCTGGCTTGGAGAATCCCTGGAGAGTCGGGAGCAGGGCCTGGGGAGAGGGAGGGGAACCATTTGGGGTGTGATGTCGCTCTAGGAGTTCTGTTTCTCCTGCATTCTGTGGTATACTGTAGAGTCCGTCCTTCAAAGCTGCCATTTCCTCCAGTCAGAGTTGCCAGCTCTGGTTTGGGAAATAATTGGAAATTTGGGGGGTGGAGCCTAGGGAGGCTGGGGTTTGGGGAGACACCTCAGCAGGGTAGAGTTCCAGAGAGTCCCAAGAGGCCATTTTCTCTAGGGGACCTGGTCTCTGACATCAGGAGATCAGTTGTAATTCTAGAACTCCTGGCCTCACTGGAGGATGGTAACCCTTGCTCAGAGTCCTGCTTAGGTCCGTTCAGGGGGGGGGGGGGTGATGAGCAGGAAATTGTCCATCTTCTGATTGTGCTGTTACTGACCCATTTTACTTGCTCCATCCCCACCCCCTTTTTCGCATGCAAGAAAACTTATTTCCGTGTTTTCATAAGAGGCTGGGATGTGGCAATGATTAAGGGGTGAACCGGGGGAAACCGTGTCGAATACATATTTGCAATGCAAGCAATTTGCTTTCTCTGCACTCCCCCCCAAACACACACCAATGTACACAGAGGAAGGGGAAATGCAGGCCCCCAACCTGCCATGCTCTCCGTTTGCAAAGCTTTGTTAATTATGGCAAGATCATTAGGATGGATGAAGGAGGGCCATTGCCACTCCACCCTGATGTTTCACTGGCACTGATGGAGATGCATGAGTAGCAAGGAGAGCGCTTTCCAAATTGGCATTGCTTGCACATCTGTTCTTTCTAATGGGCCTTTATTTCCACCAGGTGACCGGATACTTATGACATATTTTGATAGTCCCATATTCTGTGTTGCTCCCCCAACCTGCAGGGGGTTGAGTGCAGGAGCCAGGAGACTGAGGCACAGATCCCAAGTCTGACGAAAGCGCAAAGCTTCATTGCCAGTCTTAGCAGGTCATTTCCCAGTTCTCTGGAACTTCTTCACTCCCACAATTCCATCACTGTCCACCTTAACAAAGGAACAGAGTTGAAGAGTGGGATATGTAGAGAATAACCGGTAGGGATGCCTGGATCTACAGCTCATCTCCAGCCAACAGAGATCAATTCCCCTGGAGAAAGTGGCTGCTTTGGAGGGGGGACTCAATGGCGTGATACCCCACTGGGGTCCCCGTCCTCCCCGGGCTTCGGCCCCAAATCTCCAAAAGTTTCTCATCCTAGCCAGTGGGGACCTGGCAACCCTTGTAACAGGCCCGAGTCTTAGTCACTGCAGTCAGCCTCAGCAGGGTCTGCCTTGGCAAGGCTGATGATGCAGACTGAGTACAGGATGCTGTGATGCTTGTCCCTCTTGTTGGGTGGGGGAGAAGGTCCAGATGCAGCACTTCCCTGGACTGGCAGGGCTGGCAGCAGCATCTCTTAAGGCTGGGCGGTTGCAGAGTGTGTGTGTGTGTGTGTGTGTGTGTGTGTGTGTGTGTGTGCGCGCGCCCGCATAGGGCTCGAACACATGAAGTTGCCTGATACGGAACTAGACCCTTGGCCTATCAAAGTCAGTTTTGTCTCCTCAGACTTGCAGTGGCTCTCCAGGGTCTCAGGTGGAGGTCTTTCCCATCACCTCCTGCCTGGTCCTTTTCGAGGGGAGATGCCGGGGACTGAACTGGGGACCTTCTGCTTGAAAAGTAGATGCCCTGCCACTGAGCTTCAGCCCCTCCCCTGTTTCCAAGGGATAGCTTAGGGTAGGCCTGAAGCAGCACGGTTCAGTCGTCACCCTGGATGGCCACCCTCTTTCCTGTTCCTCAGCATGCCTTTTACCCCCATCCGACTGAGCACTTCCCTCCCCTTCACAACTGACAAGGGCCCTCTCTGGAAAGGAAGGCAAAGCCATGGGCTATCAGCCACATCCAGAGCCATCTGCCACAGCATCCTGATTAAACCGTGGCACCCAACACAAAGGCTTTACCAGCCGCCTGGATGTGTTAGTTGTCGCCAGCAACCTCTGCAGCCTACTAGGGCATGCATGGTTCAGCCCCTTGGGGGTCTTGGTGGAGGGAATCCACAACTGCACATGGGACTTTAGCAAAATGTGTAGCGTGTTCCCGGCCATCTTGGACAGGAACCTGGACAGGTATACTGGGCCGCTGATGTCCCTACAATTAGACCCCAAGGTGGCGCTTATCCGCATGCGGTCCCGGAAGGACTCCTATTCCATGCATCACAAAATAGACGCTGAACTAGACTAACTGGTGGTGCAAGGAGTGCTAGAGCCCATCTCCCATGTTGCCTGGGAGACCCCAATTGTCACCCCCATAAAGCCCAATGGGGATGTTCGCATCTGTGTAGACTATACACTCTGAACAGGGCTCTCCAGGACCATGCTTACCCGGTCCTGGTAGTGAGCCATATCTTGGCTGCATTGGTGGGGGCAAAGATATTTGGAAAGTTAGCTCTTGTCCTAGCATACCAACAGCTCCCCGCGGATGAGGGCACAGCCCTTGCACAAACCATCGTCATGCACTGGGGAGCGTTCAAGGTTAAGATGCTACAGTTTGGGGTGAAGGTCGGCCCAAACTTAATGGATTCTCTTAAAAGGAATCCCTGGCATCACCCCGTTTTCTGATGACGTGACGATTGCCACGGCCACGCCGGAGGACTTTGCGTTCTGCCTGCATGCCATCCTCTGCCGCTTCGAGGATGCCGGCCTGAAAGTAAAGAGGGAGAAGTGCCTCCTCAGAGTTCCATCAGTCAACTTCTTGGGCTTCAAGGTCGACGCAGGCGGCCTCCACCTGGCGCGGGACAAAATCAAAGTCATAATTGAGGCTCCTCCACCCCAGTCCAAGGCAGAACTGCAGGCATTCCTGGGACTGTTGAATTTTTACCATGCCTTCCTCCCCAACAAGGCAGTGGTGGCTGAACCCCTGCATCACCTGCTAGATAAGCAGCCCCCCTGGGCATGGGGCCCAAGACAGGCTGCAGCTTTTAAAGGGGTCAAGGTGCTGCTTGTTTCCAACAGCATCTTGGCCCACTTTGATGAGCGGCTGCCAGTAGGGCTGCCAAGTCCCCCAGTAGAGCGGGGGAAACACCGATTTTTAAAGCTTTCCCCCGCTTTTCCAAAATTGGCCACCGGGGGGACAAAATGGCTGCCAGCAGGGGAACCTCAGAGCCTGCCCTGGCCAGCCTCTTGAACTTCTTAAAAGAGAAATTTCCCCTTTAAGAGCTGAGCCAGCAAGAGAGCCCCGCCCAGAGATTAAGGAGGGACTAAGCTCTTTCTACTGTGTGCAAGGTTGCTGCTGAGTAAACTGCTCGGGTAAGCTGGGGTCTGCGAGCTCTTTTCCTTCTCTGTCTCTCCCCCTCCCCCTCTTTCTTTTTTCTGTCTGTCTGTCCACTGTGGTTTTGTCAAAGGAATAAACTGTCACTTCCAAAGAGGTAAACATCGCAAGGAGAGGTTGCCTGTAGAAGGTCTGGGAGTGGGATTGTTTAAAATGTCTTGTCGTGGCTGCTTGGGTCCCACCAATCCTCATTTCCCTTCTGCAAATAAAAGTTGGGATTCCTCATTTTTATGCCAATTTTCTGTTTCTTTCAACCGTGTCCCCCCCTCTGGCAGTAAAAATCTGCATTTTTAAAAGCATTTATACATCAAGTAACCGGTATTTTAAATTAGGGATGGATCCAACTAGCTTTTCTGCTGGCGAAAAGGGGAGGACAAAGGTCCTCTTTAGCCACCAAAAAGCCTATGCTGGGGGGGGGGAGTTATGGGACTTACATGGACAACAGCTGGGTGAAACAAGGGCCAGAAATAAAGCCTGGGAACTGGGCAAGAGTAAGTGAAAAAGCTGGCTGTCTGTCTCTCTCTCTCTCTCTCTCTCTGTCCCCATCCAGCAGAGGTCTGTCAGTGGCTATTATGAGCCACAAGGTCTAAATGGAACCCTTTGTCTGGGGCAGTGATGCTCTGAATTCTTGGTGCTTGGGGGGCAACAGTGGGAGGGCTTCTGGAGTTCTGGCCCCGCTGCTGGACCTCCTGAGGGCACCTGGTATTTTTGGCCACTGTTGTGACACAGAGTGTTGTACTGGATGGGCTGTACTGGATGGGCTGATCCACTGTGGCTTCTCTCCTGTTCTTATGATATGAAAATCATATTTAGCACTTGTGTAGCACTTAGGGCTTCATATTCTGCCGAGATGAGGAAGGATTCAGTAGGGCCATTGCTCAGTGATAGAGCATCTGCTTGACATGCAGGAGGTATCAGCCTCTTCAGCTAAAAAAGGATCAGGTAATAGGTGACATTAAAGATCTCAGCCTGAGACCCTGGAGAGCCACTACCAGTCTGAGTAGTCAATACTGACCTTGATGGACCAATGGCCTGATTCAGTATTAGGAAACTTCATGAGTTCATGTGGAAGCATGTGGAAGCAACATCACAGGATGTGACTTCACAAAATGATGTCACTTCCTTTCTCCTGGCTCCACCCCCAAAGTCTCCTGGCTCCACCCCCAAAGTCCCCAGATATTTCCCAAGTTGGACTTGGCAGCCCTAGCTGCCAGTAATACTGGCCTGTGATGCCTCCCCCTACGGAGTGGGAGCCATACTCACACACCAGCTCCCGGATGGGTGGGAGGTCCCCGTGGCCTACTACTTGAGGTCTTTGTTGGCTGCAGAGCACAATTACATGCAAATTGACAGGGAGGGGCTAGCGATTGTAGCTGACTTGAAAAAAAAATCATGATTTCATCTACGGCCGAGCCTTCACGATCATCACAGATCATTGCCCCTTCCTCTGCCTTTTTGCAGCAGACAGGCAGATGCCGCAAGTGCTTTCCCCGCGGGTCCTTCGCTGGTCACTATTCCTCTTGGGATATGACTACTCACTGCAGCACCACCCAGGGAAAGCTATGGGCCATGCAGACGCTCTCAGCCACCTCCTGTTGCCCTCAGTGGAGGAGGATCCAGCCCCCGCATACCACATCCTAGCAGTGGCAGGCCTGCCTACATCTCCACTCCAGGTGGCCAATGTTGCCTGCCACTCGGCCCGGGACCTCGTCCTCTCCTGAGGCTGGGTGGTGAGGGGGTGGCCTGAGGTCACTGCGGGACCAGACTTTACAGCATATGCTGCCCACAGAAACGAACTATCTGCCCACAAGGGTTGTCTGCTATGGGGAGACAGTGTGGTGGTCCCCAAAGCCCTGTGGCAGGGCATCCTAGGAGTTTTGCATGAGGCTCACCCGGGGTAGTCCAAATGAAGGCCATGGCCAGGAGTTATGTGTGGTGGCCAGGAATAGATGGGGAGATCGAAGCCTGGGTAAAGCGTTGCACTGCCTGCCAGGAGACCCGGCTGAATCCGCCCAGCACACCCACACAGACATGGGAGTCCACCCACAGACCATGGTCGAGGTTGCACATCGACTTCACAGGCTCTTTTCATGGCCTGCTGTTCCTAGTCACAGTGGACGCATACTCTAAATGGCTAGAGATAAGCCCCATCTCAGCCACCTCCACAAAGGCCGCCATACAGGCACTTCGCCAGATCTTCGCCACCCACGGGTTGCCCAACATGATCGTTTCAGACAATGGAACGGTGTTCACATTTGAGGAATTTTGGGAGTTCCTCAGCAGAAACCTAATCAGGCATGTGAGGTTTGCCCCGTTCCACCCAGCGACCAACGGGCAAGCGGAGCGGATGGTAAGGACCACCAAGGAGGCCCTTACTAGACTGATGGAGGGAGACTGGGAGTGCCACATCAACCACTTCCTGCTAGCACAGCACACCACCCCAAACCCGATCAGTGGCCACTGCCCGGCCGAGCTTCTTATGGGCAGGCGGCCTGCCATCTTGTTGGATTGACTGCATCCCAACTGGGCCCCGGAATCGTGTGGTTATGATCGAGCAAAAAGAAACACCCCGTGGGTTCTTCCCCGAAGAACCTGTCTATGCCCATAACTTTGGCAGGGGTTCTCCATGGCTCATGGCCAGAATCATTTGACCCACTGCGCTGATATCGTATGAGATATCAACCAAAGACGGCCATGTGTGGAGGCGGCACCTGAACCAATTCCAAAGGCGCCTAGTTCTGGACAGAACCTCAGATCCAGCAACGGAATCCAGCAGTGGTGGCCCGGAACCTGATACTCTGGATGCGTTGGCTCCCGAGTCAATTCCTGTTCCCAAGGCCGAGACATCCGTAGGAAAGCCGGTCAGCAGTCCGGTGTTTGATGACGGGATTCAGCCCCCACCGCCAAGCACAGGGACCAGTTCACTGGACACAGCTCCGGAGGGCAGCAGCATGCCCACACCAACGTGCTCCCAGTGGGAATGTAGACCCCCAACCTACTTGCAGGATTATGTACCATAGGTGGGCTCGAACTATGGGGAAGGGGTGTTATGTCTGCTGACCACCACTAGAGTCCAGCGGCATGCAGCTGGAGCTTGACTCCTAGAATGATAGAAGTCAAGGATCCTAGGCCACCACTAGTCTACCAATAAGATCTCTGGTAGGAAATTCAAACCCACCAATAGGACTTTTGGGTGGGACCCAGGGTGTGTATAAAGTTGGCCATCTCAGCCCGTATCATCTATCTCAAGTTGTGTACTAATAAACAAGCTCTTTGCTACGTCGTCGTCCGCCTCTTATATGCTGAGAACCCAGTACACAATACATACTTTTAGCACAGCACCACATTTAAGTATGGAAAACAAAGAATCTGGTGAAAACGCAAATCCTCTGCCCCTGTTTCTCTATGCATGACACCCTATCTGATGGTAAAATAGAAGAGGCTTTTTTAAAACATTGAGGTATAACTCATAAAGGGTTACTTTCTAAAATTTATAAATTATTGAGTTCTCTGCTTAATAAGGATACCACAACAGCGGAGAAAGAGTGTCACAGGGGACTGCGAGGGTGGACTAAAAACAGAAGACTGGGAAACAGCTTGGAAAGGCCCTAGCCTTAATTCTAAGATTCTGACAATTAAATTTAATGCCTTTAAAATTTTAAATAGATGGCACCTTACGCCCGCACAGATTTCTCAATATCATAATAGTTTGGGGGAAAAAAACATGTTGGAAGGGTCATGGGTTATATGGAGATTATTTACATTGTTTCTGGAGTTGCCCTGTGGTTAAGAAATTCTGGAATCAGGAACTCCCACAAAGAGAAGAAATCTCAGATACAACAATCTCTCAACAACCTGAAGCAATTCTTCTGGAAAGAGGCCAACTGAGTCACTTAGATAAATCTAAACAAACCATGATAGCGACTCTATTTATTTATTTATTGTTGATGGCTAAGATAGAAATAGCAAGGAAATTGAGAAAAGCAATAGGCCCCTCTTTAATGGACTGGTACAATGCTATATGGACTAATATTTTTTTTTTAGGAAAGTTAGACCAGTCCTCAGGACTGCAGAACTTAGATGCCTATTATAAAAACTTCCAAGCGGTCTGGTTTCAGATCATACAGTTTCTTCAAGAAAAGAAAATTATGTCATCCAATCTTTTCTTTCGTGAGCGAATTTTTTTTTAAAGAAGGCTTTTAGAAAGCATAAGAGTAGTTGTGTAGTTTTTAAGGTAAGTTTAGTTGTAATTATAGTGCTGGAATGGGATTTGTATTATCACACTGATGTTATTTGTTGTATTGTTTTTATTTGATATTTTAATTAAAAAATTAAATTTTAATTAAAAAATTTTAAAATTAAATTAAAATTAAATTAAAATTAATTTTTTTAGCTTACCTGTTTTTTATTGAGTTCCCGTTACCTTGCAGCTTGCTCCAATTCTCCCAGGTGAGCCCATGGTCAATATGGCAGCCTCAGGAGCTAAGAGTCATGTGTCCTTTCAGCATCTCAGAGAAAGGCAGCAACTTCCTCCTGCAAGGAAGTTTTGTTAACTCTGTGTCTCCACCAATCGGACCCCGGTCCATGCAGGTCGAGGCATCTTTTCCTGTTGTCTCCAGGAAGCCCCTTCCTCGACCTGTAGAATTTGATATTCCCAACTCTCTGTTCCTCACTAAAAGAAGGGGGAAGTTTGACGATTCCACTGTCTCTAGCCAGTCCTGTTAGCATTTCTTAAGAGGTGTGCCTGGAAAGCCATTGACAGACTTCCTCCTTCCCAGCCTGTAGGGAAATTTTTTTTAAAAAACACCAAGTGAAGACTAGCTGCCTGCCGGCCAGACTCCAAGAGAAAATGCATTTCTTCACTGCCAGGCATTTGGCAGAATGTGTGGACTGCGTCTCCAGTTATCTTTTAGATTTTCTGTGGAGGAGGCAGGGAGAGAGAAAATATTTTATTTAAAAAAAAGTCTTCTTACTGTCAGGTGCCTCATGCACAAATTGCAGCTTTCTCCCACCTTTTCCCCAAATGATACATCCAGATGAGCTTGCCCTTTGCATTCCACTCCCCACCATGCTAAAAAGTTAGCACGCCAAGCACAGTCTGTTTTGCATCTTCTAGTGTTGAGAGCCAGTTTGGTGTAGTGGTTAAGTGCACAGATTCTAATCTGGGAGAACTGGGTTTGATTCCCCACTCCTCCACTTGCACCTGCTGGATGACCTTGGGCAAGCCATAGCTCTGGCACAGCTATTCTCTCAAGGACAGCTTGGGAAAGAGCACTCTCCGCCCCACCTACCTCACAGGGTGTCTGTTGTGGGGAGGGGAAGGGAAAAGGAGTTTTTAAGTCGCTCTGAGACTCTTAAATCAGTGAAGGGCGGGATATAAATCCAATCTCTTCTTCTCTTCTTCTTCTAGTGCCATATGGGTGCCCATCACTATTGTTGTATAGGATACCACAGGTGTCCCCAACAGGGTTCCCATGGGCACCATGGTACCCACCACCACTTCACCTGGCACCCAAGTATTTTCAGAAAGTGGGTGGAGCCAGGTGAGCCTGATAGGACATTGGGGATGTGATTGGCTGCGCAGATTAAAATATTTTTGCTTAGGGCGGTAGCTGACAACAGTTTGGTTTTATTCTCTCTCAATATTTCCCCCCTGTGTATTTCTTAACTTACCCCTCTTCTCCCTTGCACGTGGTTGTCCTCTGAGGGCAGGGTGACTCCGCCTCCTGCAGCAGCCATTTTGTGGTTGCACACAGATCTTGAATCCCAAGTGGCATCCTGTTTCAGAATTCAAGAAGGTGCCCACAGGCTCATAAAGGCTGGGGAATCCTGGGATACTGTTTTGTTCCACACAGTTTGTATTTTGCTCCTCCTTGGAGTCATTACGGCACGCACATGGAAACAGGAAAGCTAACCTGGGGGGGGGGAGGGGGTTCCAGGGGGAGATGGAGCCAGAAACTGGAGGGCTTTGTTTTGCTCTCCGTTTGGAGCATGTGAGGGGGAAGAGACTGCAAACCCCCAACCCTGTCCTAGGAGAGGGAGAGTCCCACAAGAGCCTGCTTTCTGGATGACCTGGCGCTTCCCCGCTGTCTTCAGGAGCAGTCCCAGAAACGGCCCTTTACCGCAATCAAGGCTGGAGAGGAAGAGCATGGATCACTGTTGCCAGAGCTCATTTCTTCAAGGAAAGCCTTGGCCGAGAAGTTAGTTTTTTATGTTTAATATCACTGGACTGAATTGTGCTTTTTACTGGTTTTAGTCTTATTCCCTTGACAGTTGAGTGTTTATTATTTTAGTTACTATTTTATGTTGATTTTTTTTACAGTTTTATGATGTAAACCACCTGGGGGGGGGTCTGTTTCAGGCACAAATGAGGTATTTAAGTTCAGTAAGTAATCAAAACAATAATCACAAATCTTTCTTAACATTCCTTTTTCCCCTGGCGAACAGACCATCATGGAACCATCGGATCCTTGCCATTCGTGGTGCTGTCCTAAGCAGACCCACACCGTGTGTGCAACTTAGAAGGGTGGGCCTGCAGAGGACTGCACTAGCCACTCTCTCTCTCTCTCTCTCTCTCTCTCTGTAGCCTGAACAGACCAGTTCTTAATCTTCAGATCTGGTTCCTTATGTTCCTGAAGCTAAGCAGGTTGGACCCTGGTTAGTATTTGGATGGGAGACCACCAAGGAAGGGTTGCTATGCAGAGGCAGGCAGTGACAAACCACCTCTAAATGTTAGATGCCCTGTCTCGTGACATGTCTTCCTTCTGCAATCCCTTTGCACTTCAAAGGAACGATGTGTCTGCTGACAAGTCCTCAGAGTCTTGATCATCTGGTGCCACTCTCTCCAGTAATCACTGCAGGTGGTTTGAATAAAGAATTGCTCCCTTCTGGCTCCAGTTCCGGGCCCACCTTCTTGCCCCACAAGCTCACAAGAGCCTTTCATAAAGAAAACCCGCCACGAAAGAAAACCAGCAGGAGTACTCTTGATCCTTTATGCAAAATGTGCCCGCCATGCCAAAGGGCTCCAGATCTTGGTGCGTTAGCTAATTGCCAGGAGGCAAAACACAAGTCCCAGCAAGGAGGGAAAGGTGGTTGAACTGCAGCCGTGATAAGAGGGAAAGAAACACCGGCGCAGCGCTTGATTGTAATCAGCCAGGCCTAGCGAGGGGGGGGGGAATCAATTCAGTGAAGTGAGTTAAATTTATAATATGCAAATCAGAGAGGGAATGAAACTGTCTCACCTGTTTGCCCCGAATGAGTTCGGCTACAGTCTTGCCACCCAGTCTTGCCCGGCCTGTGCGTTTCACAGAACAAACCGAGAACACATCGCCAAAGGCTTGATCTAGTAGAATGGCTAGGCTGGGAAAACATATTTAAGGCTCTTCTGTGTAAAAGAACTGCTGTATAAGTAAAAACAAAACCTTGTACAGCAGAAGGGCTAATTTCCCCCCCTGTAGTGTATTAGGGGTCCCCTCCCTGGCTTTGGCTAGAATGCCCCCCTGATGTGGCTACCCCCTTGATGCGTTTCAGTCATAAAACATCTGCTTGGCATGCTGAAGGTCCCAGGTTCAATCCTCAGCATCTTTGGTTAAAAGGAGCAGGTAGTAGGTGATGTGAAAGACTCCTGCCTGTCACCCTGGAGACCCTCATGGCCCGTATTGACTTTGATGGACCAAGGGTCTGGCTCAGAGTATAAGGCAGTTTCATTTGCCTTTTTCTGTGTGTCAAATGAGGATCTGGGAGACGCAGGTTTGATTCCTCACTCTTCTGTGGAAGCTGCCTGGACTTTGGGCCAGTCACACACTCTCAACTTGACCTACTGTGAGGATAAAACGGAGGAAAGGAGAATGTGGTAAGCCGCGTTGGGACCTCACTGGGGAGAAGGGTGGGGTATAAAAGAAATACCTAAATGTCTAAATTCTGCAGTGTCATGTGGCACAATCTATTTCAGGGCCTCTGGATTGTATCACCTGTTGGAGAAATGAGCATGTAATGCAAGGCCTGAGAAATTCAGTCATTATAGGGTTAACTATGCAACTTGTTTGTTTACCTATGTTAGCCTGGAAGTGATACCTGGCAGCTGGCCAATTATCTGTAAACCCGGGAAAACTAAAGGTGTACTGTCTTGCTAATTGGTCAATGATATCAGGTGTTTCCTTTCAGGGGTCAAGAAGAAGGAGAGATCCTCCATTACAATCTCTCACTCTCTATCAGTATGCCTTAGTGTGAAGACGGAGCACAATGCAGCTCCTTAGAAAGCATGTTTTGTTTATTTGTAGCTAATCCCGTTTACCTTTTCCCTTTAGTAATAAACTTCTTTTAAACTAAAAGAAGCAATCTCTTCTTTCCAGAAAAGCAAGATTCATTACTCTGATTTTTCTGATTATTGGACAAAAGTCCTAACAAATGGTAGCAAGAGAGCATGGTTCTTAAAAGATGGTTCTTCTTCTAAAAAGCTTTCTGGATTGATTGAGAAAGAGAAATAGGGAATAAGAGCTAGAGGCTTGGATTTTTAAAACGACCACTTTTTTTCCTTCCTGCTCTCAGAGCAATCTTGCAGCCAGAAAGGCCCAACCCTGTTTCCTTGCTGATCAGGGGAAAACCTATGCTGGATTGTAGTTTGCCAGGAGCAAAGGATCTTTTTTGACTGGATTAATTATTGCCTGCTGTAAGTGGAGCTGAGCCTTGGAGCACTGAAGATACCCTGCTGCCAAAGAACAAAGGAAGGCGAGAACAAAGGAACAAAGGCGAGGCAAAGGAGCTTTTGAACTTCGCACTGCTGCTGCAGAGAGGGGAAAGATTAACCCTGCCAGCTCCTGGAGAAGTAGATGACTGAGCCAGAACCTGTGCTTCTACCTCAAATCCAAAGGGACGTGAGTAAAAAAAAAGAAAATGGCTTTTAATGCCCCATTCCAAGAAATGCCAAACCTCAGACTTACAAAGGCTAACTATCAGTGGTGGGAGGAGTATTTGAAGAGTCGCCTGCAGACTCACAATGCCCTTCAAGTATTAACAACTGAAAATCCTCCAGAAACTGACCCTGATAAGACACAATTCCTTATGATGGATGGTTTTGCTAAAGCCCTGATTTTAGGGAGTATCCCCTACACAGAGGTACCAGGATTAAGAGGGCTAGCCACGTCCAGATTGATGCTTCAAAAGCTAAAAGACAAATTTGATAAACACAGCAAGAGTAAAATCTATTCCCTCAAGGGAAAGATTTTTGATTTCAGGATGAAGGAGGGAGACTGCCTTCCCAAAGAGATGGACAAATTAATGGGCATTTACACACAGCTTAAAGACCTGAATGAAGCACCCTCTGATACAGATATGATTTCTTCAATTCTTAAGGGTCTGCCTAGCTCCTATAAGTCTGTAACCAGTATGATTAGACTGAAAGATGATCTGACTTTAGAAGGTCTTTTGTCTGCACTAACTGAGGAATATGATTCTAGAAATTTGAAAGAAAGTTTGTCTGATGAGATGTCTTCTTTGAGTCTAAAGCATGGACAGAGATTTAAAAGGAAAATAGAGTGTTTTATATGTGGGAAAAATCATCTTGCAAAGTACTGCTCTTCTATGAATGCACCTAATGATGAGCCCCAAGAACAAAGAGCCACAGGAGCACATGGTTCCAGTAACAAAGAACCAGCCAGTGGAAGGGGAAGCCATTATGGGAGGAGCAGAGGTCACATTTCACACACACAGCACAGAGGAAAGAAGTTTGCAGCACAGACACAGAGCAAAGGCAATGCTTTTAGGATCACTGATGATTTTAACACAGATGATAAGAAAATATTTTTAATCGATTCTGGCGCTTGTACACACGTGTGTAGAGAAAAAGCCTGGTTTAGTAACATAGATGTTGAAAACAAACCAAGAATTTACCAAGCTAACAGGCAATTATTGAATGTACAAGGCGTTGGGACTGTAAAATTGCGATTGTCCACTACAGATAATCAATTAATTGAAGTTGAATTGCAAAATACAGCTTATGTGCCTGAAGCTGTTGAGAACTTAATTTCAACAAAAAGCCTTATGAATACTGGCCATATTGTAGTGCTCAAACCAGAGCAAGGAAGCAAGGTCTCTACCAAGGATGGAGAGCTTGAATTTAAAGTGGAAGAGAAAAATGGCTTTCATTACTTTGTAGCTTGTGATGATGAGGAGACAGAAACTTTTGATGTTGATCCTGATGAGGAAATAGAGACTGTTGATGATAAGGAACAGATTTGCCAGACTAAGGATGCTTGTGATGATGCTTGTAAACATGAAAAATGTTTATTTTCGTGGCATATTAAAATGGGACATAGAAATTTGAAATCTGTTGAGCAGTTGTTAAAGCAATGTGGAATACCTGTTGTGCATTGTGAAAAGAGTGAAACTAGATGTGAGACATGCCTCAGAGCAAAGGGAGATGCCCCAAGTTATTCTGGGAAAACTCCAGCGCAAAATCAAGAATTTTTGGAAACTGTATACAGTGATCTTGTTGGGCCTTTACCTGCATCCCTAGGTGGGAACAAATATTTTGTGACTTTCACAGAGAATAAAACAAAATACACTTATGTGTATATGCTGAGAAGTAAGGATGAAACACTGCGTAGATTTAAAAATTATGTGGCTATTGTTAAAAATAAATTTGGCAAAGCACCTCAAAGCTTACTCACAGATGGAGGTGGTGAATATTGTAATGCTGAATTCAAACAATTTCTACAAGAGCAAGGAATTCAACATAAAGTATCCATTGCTTATTCACCCCAGCAAAATGGAGCTTCTGAGAGATTAAATAGAACACTGCAGGGGATGTGCAGAGCTATGCTGATGCATTCTGGACTGCCAAACGGTTTATGGGCAGAAGCCCTGAACACAGCAGTGTACTTACACAACAGATTATCCTCAAAGATTATTGGAACCTCCCCTTTTCAGGCTTGGTTTGGAAGACAGCCTGGTCTAAGGCATATCAAAGCTTTTGGCGCAAAAGGGTATGCACACATACCAAAGGAAAAGAGGGGAAAGCTTGATTCCAGATCTGAAACTGGACTTATTGTAGGCTATCCTGTTGGTGGGAAAGGGTACAGGATATACAATCCCCAAACCCACACAGTTGAAGAACGCAATGTTGTTTTTATTGATGAGACTGTATTGCCTAGTGTTTCCACTGCAGCTGATCCAAAGATGCCTGGGACTGCACCTGATGAGTTTGTTGCTTGGCTACCTGTAGTGACTGCTGGTGAACTGGCAAGTGAAGCAGCAGGTCCACCTTCTGAGGAAACTATTGAAACAGAAGGGGAAGCAGGGGCCACACCAGAGGAAGCGGCTCAACCCACGGCAGAACCCACAGCAGAACCCACACCCGGTGTGAGGCGATCAGAAAGGAGCACTAAGGGACAACCTCCAATGAAGTATGGATTTTGTGAACTTGTGCAACCTGCAAAGGAACCCAAGAACTGGAAGGAAGTTTGCAACTTACCTGCGAGTGAAAGAGGCAGATGGCTTGAAGCAATGGAACAAGAGCTGCTATCCATTAGCGAAAAAGAGGCCTGGACTCTCACTCAACTACCTCAAGGCAGAAACCCTGTTGGATGTAAATGGGTCTTCAAAATAAAGCACAAGGAAGATGGAACTGTGGAGCTATACAAAGCACGCCTAGTAGCTAAAGGCTACTCACAGCAATATGGGACTGACTATTTTGAAACTTTTGCTCCAGTTACTGACCAAGCAACATTCAGAACACTTCTAAGTGTTGCAGCATCTAGGAACATGATAGTAGAGCATCTTGATGTAAAGACTGCTTTTCTCAATGGAGAACTATCTGAGGAGATCTACATGGAACAACCTGAAGGTTTCAACGTCAAAGGTCAAGAAAACTACGTCTACAAACTCAATAAAGGACTCTATGGCCTAAAGCAAGGAGCAAAGGCCTGGTATGACAAACTTACTGAACTTTTAAAGAAGCAAGGCTTCAAGCAAGGGAAAGCTGAACCTTGTCTGTACACTAGAATCAGAAATGGACAATACCAGTATGTTCTTGTTTACGTTGACGACTTGATCGTGGCTTGTCAAAACAGAGGAGACATCAAAGCAATAGCTGATGGAGTGAATAAGGAAGTGGAAGTCAAACAGCTAGGAGATGTTCAACAATACCTCGGAATGCAAATTGAGAGACTCGAGGATGGAACTTTTCTTTTATGCCAGAAAAGAAAGATTATGGACTTTATAGAATCTGTTGGCATGAAGAACTGCAAAGCTTCAACAATCCCACTTGAACCTGGATATCTGAAGGAGAAGGACGGCACACCACTAAAGGACATAGGAGGATACAGAGAGGCTGTTGGAAAGCTCTTGTACCTGAGCAAATCAACGCGTCCAGATATTACAGCGGCAGTTGGATTTCTAAGCAGAAAAGTAAGTTCGCCAAATCATCATGATTGGAGCGCAATAAAGAAGATGGCACATTACCTAAGAGGAACAATGGACTTAAAACTAAAAATTGCACCAACTGAACAACCAAGACTAGTTGGCTACATGGATGCCAGTTGGGGAGAAGAGATGAACAACTACAAGTCTACCAGTGGATACCTATTCTTTTATGGAGATGGACTGATAGACTGGACTAGTAGAAAACAGACTGTTGTAGCGCAATCCACAGCAGAAGCTGAGTGCATTTCAGCAGCAAGTGCCTGCAGCAGACTTGAATGGATCTTTGAGATGTTGAAAGATTTTGGAATAATTGAACCTGTACCTATACTTATGTTAGAGGATAATCAAGCTTGTATAACTATATGTAAGGAAGAGAGCACGACTGCTAGAAGTAGATCTATTGGTATTAAATGTGCATTAGTTAAAGATTTGTACCAGAAAAGGTTGATAGAGATTAAGCATTGTCGTACAGAAGAGATGGTGGCTGATATTCTGACTAAGCCACTGACCAAAGACAAGTTTGAAAGACTTCGTGAAATGTTGAATATGCTTGATGCTAATGTTCAATAATGTTTTGTGTATGCATGTATAATGACTTGCATTTCAGGTCTTGAGAAGGGGTGTTGGAGAAATGAGCATGTAATGCAAGGCCTGAGAAATTCAGTCATTATAGGGTTAACTATGCAACTTGTTTGTTTACCTATGTTAGCCTGGAAGTGATACCTGGCAGCTGGCCAATTGACTGTAGACCCGGGAAAACTAAAGGTGTACTGTCTTGCTAATTGGTCAATGATATCAGGTGTTTCCTTTCAGGGGTCAAGAAGAAGGAGAGATCCTCCATTGCAATCTCTCACTCTCTATCAGTATGTCTTAGTGTGAAGACGGAGCACAATGCAGCTCCTTAGAAAGCATGTTTTGTTTATTTGTAGCTAATCCCGTTTCCCTTTTCCCTTTAGTAATAAACTTCTTTTAAACCAAAAGAAGCAATCTCTTCTTTCCAGAAAAGGAAGATTCATTACTCTGATTTTTCTGATTATTGGACAAAAGTCCTAACATCACCTCCTTCTGCTTCACGGGCAGGCCAGGCCTGCCTGATGCTTATGTTGGGGGACTGGCAAGGAATATAAAAGGATGACCAAAAGGTGACATGGGGTAGCCGGCACTCCCCGCCCCCCGCCCAGTTGGTCACTCCACTTCTAGCATTCAAACACAGAGCAACTGTAAAAAATTATACTCCTCATTTTTTAGAAGAAGAAAAAGAAAAAAGGCAACAGGGCTTTGACTGGAACTCCAAGCTTATCTGTCCACAGACACTCAGGAAGGAGCATCACAGGGGGAACGAGGCAGTAATGGAAATTGCCGCCCTCTCTCCCAAAGACTTGCCAATAAGTCTTCATAATGGTGTGGTTGGGAGCTTATCAGCATATTCTACACCTCCCCCCCCCACCCCAAATTTTCTTATAGTTGCAGAAATCCAAAATATGTGTAAGAAATAGGCCCTTCATCCCTGGCAATGCCATCAACACAATCTGGTGGGGGTGGAAAGTGCCATCAAGCCTAGGGTGACCATCCCCCAGGTCCTGGTGGGGTTTCCCCCAGTTTTGGGGGCTCCAATCTGCCGGTGGCCAGCTGGCTGGCAGAGGGAAGCCTCACCCCCAAGCCCACCCCCAAGGGCAACTGCCAGTGGCCACCCCTCTCCCTCCCCTCCTGCAAGATTTCAAGGGCCCTTCAGCTGATCTTTGGGGAGCAGGCAGCCTACCGATCAGCTGGAGCACCCTTTAAATGTTGCAGGAGGGGAGGGAGAGGGGTCTGCGCCCCCCCTCCCTGGTGCTTCTTCTCAAAAGCATTTAAAGGGTCTCTTGGAGTGTAGGCACTGGTCCCCAAGGTGATGATGTCACTTCTGCACGACGTCATCATGTTGGGGCTGTCCCTGCTCCCCCTGGAATGCCCCCTCCAAAGTCCCCCGGCTGGGGACTCGGAAAGACCCGGCAACCCTCGTGAAGTCTCAGCCATCTTATGGAAATGCCATAGGGTTTTCAAGGCCTTCAGAGGTGGTCTGCCATTGCCTGCCTCTGTGCAGCAACCCTGGACTTCCTTCTGAGGCCTGACCGGGGCTGACCCTGCTTAGCTTCCAGGATCTGACAAGATCAGGATAGCCTGGGCCATTCAGGCACAATTTAATCTACATGGTGTCAAATACTATGGAAACTGCATTGCATGAAACATTCCCCTCGGTTCAGTTGATATTTAGTTTTGTGGGTTTTTTTTAACCAGATCCATTTCCACTCAGCATCTAAAATCTTAACTTGGGGAAGAGAATTTTCATATTAAAAATAAACTAGCTGGCCATAGGATATAATGCAATTAACCTGGGCCCTAAGGTTCCAAATAAAGCTATTGGGGTGGGAAGAATCTATAGATAGAAGAGAAAAGAAAAGAGAGAGAAATTGAAGGTTTAGCAGACTCAGCTGCGCAGGCGGCCCACCCGGGGGTGGGGGGTGGGGGAGGCAGCGCTCAGCACGGTCTCTGCAAACCAGGCATTTGCTATTTCAGCAACTCTACATTCTTCAGCTTGAAATAACAGCTAGTGCTGGGGAAATGATCCCGGCTGCTCAGGGAAGAGATTTTGTGTCGTTAAACTGAAATTAGTCAGAAGAGATTATGAAATCACCCCTCTGGTTCTTTTTTCACACCCCTGCCATGTTCCTGCCGCCGAATCCTCTTCTAGACACGAGCACAAGAAGCTGCCTTCTGCTGAATCAGACCCTTGGTCCAGCAAGGGCAGTGCTGTCCACTCAGACTGGCAGCCGCTCTCCAGGGTCTCAGGCACAGAGGCCTCTCACATCACCAGCTGCCTGGCCCTTCCGGCCGGAGAGGCATGCCAAGCAGATGTCCCCCCACTGAGCCACAGCCCTTCCCCAAGGGCTTCTTCTCCCTGGCCTACTGCTCAGAATCAGTCAGTGTGTTAGCCTGATGGCTTTATTCGATTATCAATATTGGGGGAATATTAGCCCTGAATAATCAGCAGTTGGCATTAACGGAGCAGCACCTTTATATACAGAGGCTGGGCCTCTCTCAGACCTCCCAGAAAGAGACACGGAGACTTGAATCAGTGTTAATAGTAAAGAGTTTTTCGTTTACTTAATAATAATAAAAGTGAATCATTTAGATGTTGCAAAATCGTGCATACAGTCATACAGGTCTAAGAAGTAAGATAGAATTAAATAGACGGTTGCATCAGCAGGAAGGTGATGGAATCCTGTAGAGGGAAATATTAACCTTTCAGAAGCCTGGTTTCCATCCTGCTAGAAGAATAGAGGGTATTTGGGGGAAGGGGGGGGGGGAAGGATCACATGTTCTGAACCAGCAGAAGCACATGGCGGGCCCTAGCGTGCACCCAAGGGTCCAGGAGGGAGGTTGGGAAGGAGATAGCAAGAGACCTGAGATCTGCCTGTCTGGAGCTTGGGAGACTGCTCTTAAGGGAGGGCGTCGCTGGGGGCTGGCTTGGCAGGCCACCTCCTCTAGGCTGATCCGCCTCTAAAGAGCTAACCAATAGGGTATAGGATGGGTGTAGGCAAAGTTTAAAGTATGACATAACCACACCTGGAGACACCTGGTCTGGAGGAAGGATGGAACAATGGGCTTCTGTTGGACTGTCGTCTCCTGGCATAGGATGGCGTGTGTCTGCAGTTGGCCTGTGTTTGCTGTACACTTCAGTATCATAAGCCCTCTCATGCACTCAGCTTTATTGTCCATGATCTTACACTTATGAATCCTTTATTCATAAGAGCGCCAAACAGCGTGTTGCAGCTTACAAGTGCACTGGTAAACCTGCGTCTGGAACCAAATAAGTGTGGGGAGAAAGGGGGAACAGGACAGACTGCCCTTTCCTATAGAAATCTTTCTCTTCTCAGTGGAAAGCTTCTTCTCATATAGGATGCACCTTCTCTTCACCGAGAGGGCTGATATGCAGGCTGCCACCCTTCACCTTTCCATAGAGGTTCCTCTTTCTTCTTGCATGCCAAACGTGCTCTCCCAGACAGCTCTCGGCCCTCCTTTTATCAGTAAAGAGAGCACTCATCCTCGTCTAATCTGACTGACAGCAAGAGAGATGCTGGGCCCTGGTCTGAGACCTCCCACACAGGGCCAGTTCCAGGGTCCCCCATCTGTCCACCACCAGCCCCCCTGCCCTCCTTTCCACCCCTGCACCTTCATGCCCCCCACCTGGACATGTGTCCTTCTGCTGCTTGCAGTGGTCAGTTGCCTGCACCTCCTGCACTCTTTCCCCTTGACAGCACATGCCAGGGTGTTTTGTGGGAAGTGCACCCCAGAGGGCCACCTCTGTGTCTCACCCACTGCAGGCCCTTCCTCAGGGACTCTGGGCAGCTGGGAGCATGGGTGCAGGCAGGCGGCAGGGGAGGGTGTGTGTGTGTGTAGGGGGTGTCCGCAGCAGTAGGTCCCACCAGAAGTCCTGGACCCTGGCCATTGCCCCACCCCAGGGTTTGCTGATGCTGGCCCTGCTTACACCTGTCAAGGCTATACTTTGCTCCTCAACTGTTGGCCTCCTCTCCTGAGACAGGGTCCTGCCTTCGTCTGAGTCGTACTGTTGCTCTCTGTCGCCTAGGACTGTTTCCTTGGACTGACAGCATCTCACAGCCTCAGCAAAATGTATGCCTGATGCAGAGCTTTTTTCCTGCCGGAACACACTGGAATGACTCTTCAACTCCTCCTGTGCTGGTGCATTGATATTTCCCCCCTCAGCTTTCTCCCCTCAGCGGTCCTTCCGCCAGCTTCCCTGTGCCAGAGCTGTGTGCCCGTGTGTATGTGCCTGAGGGCACGGCCCTCCCAGCCAGGGATGAAAGGGGGGGAGAGCAGAAGGCTGTGCCTGCCCATCCGCCTTCCCCCCCTCTCAACTTTCTCCCCTCAGCGGTCCTTCCATTGGCCTCCCTGTGCCAGAACTGCACCCACGTGTGGGTGTTTGTGCTTGCAGGCCGGGCCCTCTTCCCAGCTTGGAAGTGGGGATGCTGTTAGATAGGAATGCTACTAAAATTTGTGGCTCATGTGGAACAAGCATGCCAAAAGACCAGTGTTGCAATAGCTCAGGTTATTGGTACCCTTGAAGCAAGCAATTATTGAATTGTTGAACTCAAGAGGTTTAGAAGTGTCAGTGTATAATTCTGATCAGGATGTGCAATGTTAATTTAATTACCTCTCAGTCTCCTCATATCACTTAAGAATGTCATTAATAAACTTTTTTTGGTAACCCCTGGGAAGTTGAGGTTTGGGGTGGGAATCCTACCCTAGATGGTTTTTAAGTGCCCCTCCCACCCACAAGTGGTGTTTACTCTGTGCTAGTTTGTTTCTGTTTGAGGGAGCAAGAGGATACGGCTTGCCAAAATAGTGCCCTTTCAAGAAAAAATTCAGGAAATAGATGACGTGTTGTGCGAGCAGCTAAAGGGAGGCTGCTTTTATTTTTACCTGATGTTCTCTCTCTGTGTGTGTGTGTGTGTGTGTGTATCTGTGTAGTATATAATTGCACAGTGAGAAAGAAAAGATCGCTTTAAGCTCATCACAAATAATTTGTTCTTTGCTGGGCAGTGCACTCAGCTCTTGGGGCCATATATAATAAGCACAAAGCAGGTTTCGTAAAGTTTAATGGCAAGTAGACTGAGGCATTTTCATTAGAATAGAATAGCAATACTCAGCAAAATACAGCTAATAAACACACGCATAGTCTGAAGATAACCTTGCATTTGCATAATTTGAGAGACCTCTTGATGACAGCAAGTATATACTTAGATGGAATGAAAGCCTAACAAATGAAGCAGGGCTTTATGCCTTTTTGTTTCTGATTTTTTAATCAGTTGCAAAAGTTGAGGTAAGACTGTAGCGCATGAAAATAATATTGTTTCAAAGAATCCCACACGTTTCTCCTTCATTTACCTCTTGAGAGGTCCAGAATCTCTTTCTCCAGAAAAAAAGCCCTAGCCTGGTGGCACCAACTAGTTCCACGAAGGTCTCATTTAAAACATACAATTTTTTAAACAAACAAACAAACATTAAGTGGTAGAAACTGATGAATTTGATTGGCTGTTCTCCTTGGCAACTCATTCCAAAATTCTTCTCGTTGAAAAGAGGAGGACCGAAGGACCCAGTGTCATTCTTCCATTTTCTCCGATTGCCTGCTTCAGTTTCTCACTATTTGCTGCGGGGCACATTTTGACCCACGGCTTTGCACAGTTTCCCCCACAGCTTCAGTGACCCTGTTTTTTGAGGCTCACTGAAGCCGCAGGGAAAATCGGGTGGAGCCGCGGGTCAGAATGCTCCCCACAACAAATAGTGGGAAATTCAAGCATGCAGTTGGGGGAAAGGGAAGAACAACGCCGGGGCAGCGCCTTGTGGGAAATCGATCAAGAAGAGGTTGGATTGGCGGCAGCGGTGGGGAGTCGCAGGAGTTAGCTCCGTGTCAACCCGACTTGAATTCCCTCTTCTTAGGGGGTTCCCATGAGGGGAACCACCCACCAAGGTTCCAGGAAGGTCCGGGTGGCAAGGCAATCAGTTAGGAGGCTATTTCGGGTGGCAGCCTGTCTAACTTCTTGAAGAAGCCAGTGCTAAGAAGAGGGACAAGAAGGCTCATACATTGAGTCATAGCCGCATCCCTGAGTCGGGGAAACGAACCGGGAAAAGAAAGCCTGCAGATAAAAGGCAACTATATTATTTACCTTTTGCGCTTTTGTGTTGGTGTCCTCGTGTTTGTGTGTTTATACACGGAGATACGGAAAGTGCATAAACTTTGCTGGCCTCCGTGCAGGCGGAACGATTACAGCTGGAGGAGATTGTAGAGGGCGGAGGCGTGGCGAATCAACCCCAGAACTGAGCGGTGAGCGGAGCAGAGAGAATGCAGTAAGCGACGGGGCATTTGGCGGCTGTGGGGGATCCTGAACGGCACCGAGGTTTCATCTGGGTCAGGGTCTCGCTTGGAATTAGGAACTGGTAAAGCTCAAGGAACTGGGTTTATACACAGAGCCAGCAAGACTGAACTTTGGAACTTTGAAAAGGAAATCCAATAGGGAAGAGAGTGAAAAGACAGACTGTTTAAAAACTGGAAGAGTGCAGACCCGAGTAAGCTGGTGCTACAATCGATTAGTGTGGTCTGCAGGTTTTCTCCCTTGGCTCCTGTGTTTTTTTTTGTTTTTTTTTCCCCTCTTTGCAGGCTGATAGCACGGAAGGAGAGACGCTTCTGGAAAAGTAGCGGTGAAACAGACTATTGACTTTGGAACCTTTAGCCTCTGTTCAATTTTTTAATATTATTTCATTAATCATCCTAACGAATAGTTATAGAGGTGGGGTGTTTAAATGATGTAAGGTGCTCCAGGGAATGTTATACTTCGTAAGCTGGTGTAAGTGTAAGATAAGTAAATTAGTTAGTTAGTAACCAAATAGTATTATAAGAGTATATAGGAGAAAGCGGTGCTGGGTTAAGATAGATTAGGCTAAAATAAGGTAGGGTGAAATTTAAAAATTAAAAATAGATAGATAAGGATAAATAGTAGTTTAGTAAAGTATAGTTTAGTATAACATAGTATAGAATAGTTTAGCATTTTAGTAACTAAAATAGTAAGTTGTGTTAAAAGTGATGATGGCAACTGGAGGCAGGAAAGGTTCTATATCAGGAATGAGTCAACCCAACATAAAAGAATTTAACACCCAATTAATGGAAAGTGTCACGGAGGCAGTGAATCAAGCTGTACAAAATTTGCTACCTAATATGATTGCCAAAGCGATAGAACCACTACAAGTAAAAATAGACACACTACAGGCCAAAATGGATTCACTCACGCAACACATTACAACTCAAATGTTAGAATTTAAAACCCAGATAATAGAAAATAAACAAGAAATAACTAACCTAGCAAATAATTACAACACCATGGACAAAAGAGTGAATTTACTGGAAAAACATATAGAGGATCTTAATTCCAAAAATGACTCCATGGAGACATCACTCATGATGTTAGAAATAGAAAAGTCTGCCTCGGTACTGAGAGTACAAAATATACCCGAAATGAAAGATGAGAATATTAAGGAGTTTATGATATCTAAAATAAAGGAGTGGCTTGGCACAGACTCCCCCCCCTGATTTCAGTGGCGAGATAGAAATAGTTTATAGAAGGAACTCTGCCTTTGCTAGACGCTCAAAGGTGCCCAGGGAGGTCCATATAAGATTTCATAAGAGAGCTATAAGAGACATAATCTTAAACCACGCCAGATCGGACCTAATGATAATTGAAGGAAAAGTGATACAATTTCTAAGAGACACCCCATGGAGGGTGAGGAAAAAAAGACAAACATATGCTAATCTGGCAAGGGCATTAAGGGCTAATGAAATAGTATATAGGTGGGTAGTACCTGAAGGAATATCCTTTTACTACAAGGGCACCCGCCACTCAATAACATCTGTTTACAAGTTGGAGGATTTTTTAATGAGATATGGGAACGAGCTGGGTATCGAGGAGGAGTCATCGGCGGAATCAGAGGAGGATGGGCAAATAATGACAGGAAACAGGGAGGAAGCCATGAAAAAGAGTAAAGACAAGAAATCTAAAAAACAAATACCCCCTAGTGTAGTGACTAGACTACAAGCAAAAAAAGATGACGGAAAAATTAGAAACCAGGAACAAGAAGACAAGTAGGATATTGTCGATAAATGTAAATGGTCTAAATATTCCGCATAAGAGGAAATTTTTTTTTTTGCCAAATTCAAAAGACTAAAGCGGACATAATCTGCCTACAGGAGACGCATATTAGATATAAAGATAGGCATCTGTTAGACTCAAAGAAATTGGGGGTTTCATTTTTGTCTTCAGATAAACAACACAAAAAATGTGGAGTGGTAACTTATGTTAATGCGTCGTGGCAGCCTGAAGCAATTTATGCAAGTGATGATGGGAGGATCTTAATGGTAAAGGTCCATAGAGGTTTAAGATCATTTTTAGTTGTTAATGTGTACGCACCTAACCAACATCAAGATAAATTTTTCAACAAGTTACGTAATCTATTGTCTAATTATAAGTTTGATGACCTTTGTCTAGTGGGGGATTTTAATGCTGTGTATAACAATGATTTAGACAGGAAAACAGTTGCGGCTAGGAAATGTAAAGGTAATCAATTTCCTAAGAGTTTTTTATTATTGGTAGAGGAGTTTTGTCTAGTTGATATTTGGCACGTAAAAAACGGTCAACAAAAAGATTATACCTTTTTTTCATACAGGCATAAATCATGGTCGAGAATAGACCAGATTTGGTCTTCTATTTCATTAGTAGCAGATATTGCTGAGGCAGAAATCCTACCAGCCACATATGCTGATCACAATCCAATGTTATTAACAATTAACGAGGTAAACAAGAGAGGTAGATGGATAATGAAAAGCCAGATATTGAAAGACCTAAATTTTGTGGAAGAATGTAAGTTAGAAATCGATGATTTTTTAAGTAAAAATATAGGACCGGAAGTGAGTATACACATAGTGTGGGATGCATTCAAGGCCTTCATGAGAGGTAAAATGATATCCCAGGAGAGTTGGCAAAGGAAACAACAAAAGATTAAATATCAAAATATAATGCAACAAATAAAGGAAGAAGAACAAGAACTGAAAAAAGCCACACAAGAGATTAGAGGTAGAGAACAATTACAGAAGTTACAACACAAGTTAAATTGTCTATTAGCGGAAGAATTAGCGGAGAAATTGACATATGCTAAGCAATTTTGGTTTGATAATGCCAATAAACCTAATAGATGGTTAGCACAAAAGATCAAGAAAGATAAAGCAAATAAGATTATAAAAAAATTGAAAAATGGCAATGAAAAGGAATGTACAGTGACAGAAGAACTTAAAAAGATAATTGATATATTTTATAGAGAGTTATATTAGCAAGACCAGGTTAATAAGGAAGATCTCCAGTGTTATTTAGACAAGTATGTTGAGAAAAAATTTTCAGTAGAACAAAAAAACTTCCTGAATGGTGTAGTGACGACCATGGAAATAACTGAAGCAATTAAAAGATTAAAGATAAACAAAACGCCAGGTTCAGATGGTTTTAAAGCAGAATTTTTCAAGATCTTCGAAACCAATATCTCCCCTCAACTCAAAAAAGTAATTCAAAATATATATGAAGGCAGTTCAATGCCAGACACTTGGAAAGAAGCATTAATAACTTTAATACCGAAACAAGGATCAAATCTATCAGAAATAAAAAAATATCGTCCGATTGCTTTACTCAATATAGACTATAAAGTTTATGCTTCAATTTTAGCCAATAGATTTAAGAAAGTTTTATCACAAACGATTAATGCAGATCAAGCTGGATTCTTACCACATAGACAGCAAACACATAATATACGAACTATATTAGATATTATAGAGTACTATGAACAACACCCGGGAAAACGTATGGCGTTGTGTTTTGTTGATGCTGAAAAGGCGTTCGACAAGCGAAATTGGGATTTTATGCTATCACAACTTAAAAAATGGGAATGTGGGGAAAACTTTTTACTGATGATTCAGAAGATATACCAAACACAAGAAGCGAAGGTACTCTTTAATGGTGAACAGTCTTCAGCGATTCAAATACAAAAGGGAGTGAGACAGGGATGTCCTCTTTCCCCACTGTTGTTCATTTTTGTTTTAGAGACACTTTGTGATAGGGTAAGGGAAGACCAATTTATAAAAGGTTTAATGATAAAAGGAGAAACTTTTAAAATATTAGCTTTTGCTGACGATCTGGTTTTTATCATAGAAGACCCATTGGTCTCATTTACAAATCTTTTAAATACCCTCCAAAATTTTGGACAGGTAGCAGGTCTTAGCATAAACGTGAGTAAAACAAAGATTATAACAAAAAATTGTACTAAACAGGAAGACACCCTAATTCAAAAACAAACAAATTTTGAAGTGACCAAAAAGGTTAAATATTTAGGGATATTTTCTCCAATAAATGTAGTTCTTTGTATAATGATAATTATGGAAGATTACTGGCGGAGATAAAGAAAGACCTGGAAAAGTGGACAAAACTTCAAATTTCATTTTTAGGACGCATAGCGTTGATTAAGATGAATATTCTACCCCGCCTTTTGTTTCTGTTTCGTAACTTACCAATTTTGAGAAACCAATCATTTTTTCGTTCTTTGGAAAAACTTATTGGATGTTTTGTACGGCAAGCAAAAAAACCCAGGATAAGACTTAAATATTTACAGGACTCCCAGAAACGAGGCGGCCTGGGCCTTCCTGATTGGTATCTTTACTATTCAGCAGCAGCATTGATATGGCTAAAAGACTGGGCTGAACTTAAAAACTTAAGAATACTGAACCTAGAAGGGCATGATAATTCGGTTGGATGGCACGCAATTGTTTGGTATGACCAAAAAAATAACCAGTTTAGTAGACATGCAATCAGGGGGCCACTACTAAAAGTATGGAAAGAAACAAAACAAAAATTCTATTATAAAATTCCAATTTGGGTTTCACCCCTAGAAGCTTTTATTAAGCCCACTCTTATGTTAGAGGAAAAGACGTGTGGGTACAAAAACCTCTTAGAGGTAGATTTAAACTTGATGAACAACGAAAGATTAAAATTAAGAGGTATCAGTTTAACATGGTGGGAACAAATGCAATTAAAGTCAAGATTTAACATAGATAAAAAGACAGGATTTTACAGTGACTTAACTGAATTTGACAAAATTTGGCTAGCGACAAAAGAAAAAGAAATACAAAAAATATACAAAAGTTTACAGGAATTTAAAATGCAAGACGAGTTGGTAAAAACAAATATGATTAGATGGGCCCAATTTATAGGTCATAACATACAGATAGACGAGTGGGAAAAAATATGGAAAAGGAATATTAAGTTTACGAGGGCTACTGCATTTAAGGAAAATTTCTACAAAATGTTTTATTTTTGGCATTTAACTCCTGGAAAATTGGCAAGATTTTCCAAATCTAAATCGAACTCTTGCTGGAAATGTAAAAGGTGTAAAGGTTCATATATGCACATGTGGTGGACGTGTACACATGCGAGAAAGTTTTGGTTAGTTATCCAGAAAGTAGTACAGGAGATTACAAAATGTACGGTGCCATTGATCCCGGAAATATTTCTGCTCAGCATGATACCTGAGGAATACACATACATTGATAGAAGATTGATAATTCATGCTACAACAGCAGCAAGGATGCTCTTCGTGAAATACTGGAAGGACGATAAGACACCAAAAGAGGAAGAATTTATACTTAAAATTCTGGACATTGCGGAAATGGACAACTTAACTTTAAGGTTAAATAATAAGCAGGAATCATACAAACCAATGTGGGACAAATTTTATTATTGGTATGATGAGAGATATGGAAAAACAGTAGTACAATAAGAAAGCGACAATATGATTCGTATTTTGTGAACAACCGGTTTTGTTTTCCTTTATGTAATGTATATATTTTGGCATGATTGGTAAGACATACAAAAAAAATAAAAAATATATTTAAAAAAAAGAAGAGGTTGGATTGATACCCCGCCCTTCATTACCCAAAAGAGTCTCAGAGCAGCTTGCAATCCCTTCCCCTTCCGCTCCCCTCAACACACTCCCTCTGAGGTAGATGGGGCTGAGAGAGCTCTCTCGAGAACTGCCCTTGAGAGAACAGCTCTGAAAGAACTTGTGACTGATCCAAGGTCGCACCAGCAGCTGCATGTGGAACAATGGGGAATCAAACCCGGTTCTCCCAGATTAGAGCCTCATCAAAGGCTCCTAATTAAGCTAAGTAAGTCATGGGATAAAAGGACAAATCCTTTTGTGGATCAAAAACTGGCTAATTAAAAGGAAACAGAGAGAGAGTATAAATGGGCAATTTTCTCAGTGGAGGGAGGTAAGCAGTGGGGTACCGCAGGGATCAGTACTTGGTCCAATGCTTGTTTATTAATGATTTGGGGTTGGGAGTAAACAGTGAAGTGGCTAAATTTGCAGATGACTTGAAGTTGTTCAGGGTGGTGAGAACCAGGGAGGATTGTGAGGCACTCCAAAGGGATCTGTTGAGGATGGGCGAGTGGGCGTCAAAGTGGCAAATGGGGTTTAATGTGGCCAAGTGCAAAGTGATGCACATTGGAGCCAAAAATCCTAACTATAAATACATGTTGATGGGGTCTGAATTGGCAGAGACTGACCAAGGGAGAGATCGTGGAGTCGTAGTAGACAACTCAATGAAAATGTCGAGAAAGTGTGTGACTGCAATGAAAAAGGCCAACGCTATCCTGGGGGTTATTAGGAAGGGAATAGAAAACAAATCAGCCAGTATCATAATGCCCCTGTATAAATCGATGGTGCAACCTCATTTGGAGTACTGTGTACAGTTCTGGTCACCACACCTCAAAAAAAATATTATAGCTTTGGAAAAAGTGCAGAAAATGGCAACTAGAATGATAAAAGGGTTGGAACGCTTTCCCTATGAAGAAAGGTTGAAGCGCTTGGGGCTCTTTAGCTTGGAGAAACGACGGCTGAGGGGTGACATGATCGAGGTTTATAAGATTATGCATGGGATAGAGCAGGTTGAGAAAGAAGTACTTTTCTCCCTTTCTCACAATACAAGAACTCAATGAAATCACTGTGCAGTCAGGTTAGAACAGATAAAAGGAAGTACTGCTTCACCCAATGACTGATTAACACATGGAATTCACTGCCACAGGAGGTGGTGGTGGCTACAAGCATGGATGGCTTCAAGGGAGAATTAGATAAACATCTGGAGCAGAGATCCATCAGTGGCTATTAGCCACAAAGTATAGATAGAAACTCTCAGTCTGGGGCAAGTAATGCTCTTTATTCTTGATGTTGTGGGGGGGGGCAACAGTGGGAGGGGTTCTAGTGTCCTGGCCCCCCTGGTGGACCTCCTGAGGGCACCTGGTGTTTTTGGCCACTGCGTGACACATAGTGTTGGAGTGGATGGGCCACTGGCCTGATCCAACATTGGCTTCTCTTATGTTCTTATGTTCACTCCTAACCGCTACACCAAACTGGCTGCGGAGGGGGTAATAATATTGTGCAAAGTCATCCCTTAACACTTTCTTCATGAAAAAACCTGATAGAGGGCCAATAGTTAAAACCTCATATAAACTTATTATAAGTAGAAATACATGTATTGATGTTGAAAAAAAAAAGTTAAAACATACAAGGGCCCAATGACAGCCTCGTTAACAAATGTAAATGACAAGTACACAAGGAACAGTTATTGGAACCTAACATGTTTCAGCTCAATCAGGCCGCCTTCAGAGGTCAAACAATGTGGGGTACATATAGGTACATATTACAAAGAAATAACAAAGAATATGTCGATACTGGACAAAAAAAGGAATGCTGTTGAAAAAAGAGAGAGAGAGAAATGGGTTTTAGTTGTTATAAACTGTAATATGATGAATTTTGCTTATAATATGGTTGCAAATCCCTATATTACCTACTTCCAAAATGAAATTAATAGACACAGGATGGTAATGTTTATGAGGCCTCTTAAGATTAAATCCTCTGTCCAGTGCATACACACAGTTGGTAAATGGTGTTACTTTTGTGAATCTAAAAAAATATAAGAAAAAAATATCTAGTAAAATAATAGAGATCAAATGTAAATGCAAAAACTAAAACATCAGTTGTGTAAAAAGAAATTACCTTCCAATAGTAGTCCAGAAAGTAATGATGTAAGCAATTAGTATGAGCCAAAATGTCCTCAACAAAAAGCAGGGCTATTTGACAGATGTTGTTAGTTTATATAATCTGGTACTGAATGATGTAGTCCTAATACAATGCATGATAATGGCCACATGTTCACACACTATCAATGCTACAATGTATCGGTATTCAAGCTCTAGAACAATATAACAAGGGACCAACCAAATAAATGAAAAACAATCAAATATGTTTATGGTTTTGGTTGTTTTTATGATGGATTTTAATTGTATTTATATATGCATTTTATGGAAGCCGCCCTGAGCCTGCCTTGGCAAGGAGGGTGGGGCACAAATCGAATAAATAAATAAATAAAGAAATGTACCTCATATTGTTTGACCTCTGAAGAAGGCCTGATTGGGCCGGAATGTGTTCGGTCATAATAAGAGTTCCTTGTGTGCTTGTCATTTGTATTTGTTAACAAGGCTTTCACTGGGCCCTGATACGTTTTTTTAACTTTTCTCAAAATCAATACATGTATTTTTACGTATAATTAGTTTACATGAGGCTTTAACTACTGACCCTCCATCAGTTTTTTTTTCCTTACCTTTTTGGTCATTGATTCAATTTTATTTGGTGAAGTTCCTCTTCCCTTTGGTTCTGTTTGTTTCCTTCACTGTCTCTCTCCATAACCGGCACAAAACAGGCAGGAGTGGTGGTGGTGGTATTTATTCCAGAGGAACAACTGGTTTGGCTTCGCATTGTACTTTATGGGACCTTCTGCTGTTATACCCTCCAAACCTGATAGCAAAGCAGGCCCTTGACCCCTAAGTCCCCCTTCCTCTCCCTACATCAGACAAATTGGTTAGTCCCTACACAAAAGAATAAATGGACATAAATCTGACATCAACTATCACAGCACGTAAAAACCAGTGGTAGAACATTTTAATCTTCCACGACATTCCATGGCTGACCAAAGAGTGGCAGTCCTCAAATAAAGAAGCTTCAAAAGGGGGTTACAATGGGAAATTGCTGAAGTTCATTCAAAAGTTCAGAACAATGGACCACCGCCCCAGGGCTGAATAGGCACATAGGGTTCTTATCTCACTACATGAAGATAGTTTCAGAGGATAGCCATGCTGGTCTGCAGTAGAATGGCTAGATTGGAGTCCATCTGATGAAGGGAGCTTTGACTCTCAAAAGTGCATGCCCAGGAAATCCTGATAGTCTCTAAGGTGCGACTGGACTCAAATCTAGCTTATCTCACCACAGATGCAAATTTTCTGCCCTGAGCATTTCCCCTCTGCTGTATTATCCAGCTGATGCCATTTTGCATTGCTACCTCTGCATCCCCTGAGTTCCTTCTTTTGCAACATCCCCTCCCACCTTCAGACTGGGGATATAAGGACTTGGGGATCTCCACTCTGACTTGCAGGGGTCCTTTCGTAAAAAAAAGAGGTGCAGGAGCTCATTAGCATAACTTATTTGCATATGCCACACCCCCTGACGTCACCGGAAGTGTCATAAGGCCACACATCCCTGACATCAGGTGTGTCAGAAGGCAAGAAGGGAGGGAGGGGGAAGGAAGGAAAGGAACAGGAAGGGAGGTAGGTAGGTAGGCGGGGGAGAGAGAGAGAAGAAAGAAAAAGAAAGGAAGGAGGGAGGGAGGAAGAAAGAAGGGGGGAAGGAAGAAAGAAAGAAAGGAACAGTAAGGTAGGTAGGTAGGTGGGGGGAGAGAGAGAAGGAAGGAAGGAAGGGGGGAGAGAGGAAGGAAGGAAGGGAGAGGGGAAGGACGGGTAAAGGAAGGAACAGGAAGGTAGGTAGGTATGTGGGGGAGAGAAAGAGAAGAAAGGAAGGAAGGGAGAGGGGAAGGAACAGGAAGGTAGGTAGATGGGGAGAGAGAGAGAAGGAAGGAAGGAAAGAAGGAAGGAAGGAAAGAAGGAAGGAAGGAAGGGAGAGGGGAAAGGAAGAAACAGGAAGGTAAGAAGGTAGGTGGGGAGAGAGAGAAGGAAGAAAGGAAGGAAGGGGGGAGAGAGGGAGGAAGGAAGGAAGGGAGAGGGGAAGGAAGGGGAAGGAAGGAACAGGAAGGTAGGTAGGTAGGCGGGGGAGAGAGAGAAGGAAGGAAGGAACGAACGAACAGGAAGATAGGTAGGTAGGTGGGGAGAGAGAGAGAGAAGGAAGAAAGGAAGGAAGGAAGGGAGAGGGGAAGGAACAGGTAGGTAGGTAGGTGGGGAGAGAGAGAGAGAAGGAAGGAAGGAAGGAAAAGGGGAAGGAAGGGGGAAAGGAAGGAACAGGAAGGTAGGTAGGTAGGTGGGGGAGAGAGAGAGAAGGAAGGAAGGAAGGAAGGAAGGAAGGAAGGAAGGAAGGAAGGAAGGGGGGAGAGAGGGAGGAAGGAAGGAAGGGAGAGGGGAAGGACGGGGAAAGGAAGGAACAGGAAGGTAGGTAGGTGGGGGAGAGAGAGAGAAGAAAGGAAGGAAGGAAGGGAGAGGGGAAGGAAGGGAGAGGGGAAGGAACAGGTAGGTAGGTGGGGAGAGAGAGAGAGAAGGAAGGAAGGAAGGAAGGAAGGAAGGAAGGAAGGAAGGAAGGAAGGAAGGAAGGAAGGAAGGAAGGAAGGAAGGAAGGGGGAAAGGAAGGGGGAAAGGAAGGAAGAAGAAGGAAAGTGGGGGGGAGAAAGAGAGAAGGAAGGAAGGGAGGGAGGGAGGGAGTATTGAGGGGGGGAGGAAAGGAGCTTCCCGGGGCCCGCGGCGCTCTGCCGCGGCCCCGGGAGCAGTGGGAGGGGGGAGGGACAGGGCTTTCCTTCCCAGGGCTGGCGGAGCGCTGCCGGCCCCGGGAGTATTGAGGGGGTGGGGGGAGGAAGGGAGCTTCCCGGGGCCCGCGGCGCTCTGCTGTGGCCCCGGGAGCAGTGGGAGGGGGGAGGGAAGGGCTCCTCCTTCCTGGGGCCGGCGGAGCGCCGCCGGCCCCAGGAGCATTGGGGGGGCGGGGGCGGGGCTGTGTTAAGTGCCCGCCCCCCCCCCGCCTCCTCTCTCCCGGAGCGGTACTCTGGCGTGCCCCGGCCCCAACGGAGCCCTGCTGACTTGTATCTGAGAAAGGGAACTTTGACTCTCAAAAATTCACCCCCCTCATCTTGTCAGTCTCTAAGATGCTTCTGGACTCGAATTGAGCTGTTCTAAGCTCCCCTGGGCAGTGCAATTCGCAGAAGGCAAGGGTCTTCATAAAAAAAACTAGCAGGTAGCCTGGGAGAGTGGCTGCTGAGGCTGCTGGCTTTTGTGAAGCTGTGTCGTGTATTCTTTTCTGGGAGAAAAAAGCTACTAAATTGACATGCTGAAGCTGAATAATTCTCCCGGTGCAATTAACTTTCTCTTGCAATCTGATGTATGACTGGATTCCTGTCCATCATCAACACAGGCAAATGTTCTTCCAAAGAAAATCCTTCTGTTTGTCGATCAAATTAGAACATAAAATGGCAAAAATGGATAGCCTTTGAAATCCAACCAGTTGATCTTTTTCAGTTCTTCCATCCTGTTGGATTGACTTGTAGCGCCTCATTGACAATACCAGGACAAGACGGAGCCCTAAATTATAGATTAATCATCTGAAAGCTGCAATTCATTAATTAATAGAGAGTCCATTTTAATGAGTGAAAGGGATCCTTGTATGGTTTGGAGGCTCTTGGAGTTCCTGTGTGTTTTAGGAATGGGAAATGAAAAAGCAAATATTAAACATGGCCTTTCCTTCTTGCAGTGTGTTGATTTTTGTTTATTGGATTGGAAACTATTGCAGGATTGGAAACTATATACCTGTGACTCAGGGGGTGTGGAACCTGGGGGTGGTGGGCTTTGGGGAAGGGAGGGACCTCAGTGGGGTAGAATGCCCCTAAGCCCACCCTCCAAAGCAGCCATTTTCTCCAGGGGAACTGATCTTGGTAATCTGGAGCTCAATTCTAATAGCAGGAGACCTCCAGGTGCCACATGGAGGTTGGCAACCCTACCCTACCTACAAATGGTACCTCTGTGTTGTTAACTCAATCCAGCTTGTGTGCCCAGAGGTGGGCTTCCAGGAGCACTACCTCAGCTGGATCGAAGTTTGTCTGCCGAAATAGGAGCTGTGAATACAGGCCAGCTCTTGGGCCACAAGTGCAGACTTGCATTTCCTGCTGCTCTGCAGTTCCAGAGGAGAAACAGCGTGGACTCAGTCCCATCCCACTCTGCCTTCCCTGCAAAGAAGCCTTTTGAAACTTTTGCCTGTAATACTTTGGACTGACTTGTAGCACCCTCGTGGACGTAAGCCAAATTCTTTAGTAGGTCATGGTGGTGGAAAGTGCCATCAAGTTGCAGCCTATTTATGGTGACCCCTCATGGGGTTTTCAGGGCAAGAGACATTCAGAGGTGGTTTGCCTTTGCCTGCCTCTGCGTCACAGCGCTAGGCCTCCTGGGGTGGGGGGGTCTTCCCATCCAAAGACTGACCAGGGCCAACCCTGCTGCGCTTCCAAGGTCTAAGGAGGCTGGGCTAGCCTGCGCCACCCAAGTCAGGGTTATAGGTTATGATCTAGGGTTGCCAAGTCTGGTGAACTTACCGGCGGGGGGGGAGTCCTCTGTCGGCCGGGAGCTTTACTGGCACGCGCGTGAAAGCGCGCGCGCCGGCTGACATCACCAGAAGTGGCGTCAGCACGTTGGGGGCGTTGCCAGGGTGACGCTCTGGCAATTGCCAAAAAACTCTATGGTATCATAGAGTTTTGGGGCGATTGCCAGAGCGTCGCCCTGGCAACGCCCCCAACGTGCTGACGTCACTTCCGAGTGACGTCATTACGTGTGGGAAGTCGTCCAGGCTGGACGACTTCGGGGGCGGGGTTTCCCCCACCGGCTGAATGCTGGCCGGCGGATCGGGAACCCCTGTAGCAGGGGATCCCCCACCCCCCGGGCTGACTTGGCAGCCTTATTCTGATCCCAACTTAAGTAGGAATGCACTGATAGTTTCTGCTGACATTTTGTTATCTGCCTAATTTTGATATCAGCTTGTTTGGTTCATTTTGACTCTGACCGCTTCTTTTACATTTTACACTTCTTTCCATTGAATCTGGACCCTTCTCAGTCTTTCAAGAGTAACAGTGCAGTCCTAAACAGAATTACAGCCAGTTCTACGGCCACTGAAGGCAGTGAAATTAAGAAGGCATAACTCCGCTTAGGGATGCTTTGTTAAGTCACTGAAAAATTGACCATTCCAATTGACTCCTGCTGAAGGCGCTGGTATGATTCTGCTTCGCCGCCTTTGCTGCCTGCAGAGCTGGGCTCTTATGTTCTTACGTTTGGATGGAGGCGACTCAGCATGCATGGGCATCGGGGGTGGTGGTGGTGGTGGTGTTACATTGCTCTCTAAGTGTGTATCAGTGTTACTTCTGTAATGGGATGCCTCTCTTTGTCTTTACATGGGCGCTCCTCTCGCTGGCCCTGTGCTCTTTGTTCTATACCAGTCTTCTCATGGCTCTTCATGGAGTCAGATGCAACCACAGGTCTCTCCTCTCCTCCTCCTCCCCCATGCCTGCCACTGAATTCGCCAGCCGTTTGTGAGAGGGTGGCATCATATTCTTTAGGCTAGTCTTTTCTCTCGCCTTTCAACTGCAACCTGAATGTGAACTGAAGCTACCTGAATAAATGTGAGTTTTACCGTTTGCAAGATACTTCTTAGGAATTTATTTCCTGCAGACAATATCATTTTTCTATCACTGGGCAAGCTCTGCCATATTAACTAGCAAATATCCCCTCTGCACATAAGGTGGTGTTCCTTACGGGCAGCGACGGAGAGGCGTGTGGGAATGGAGCCAGAAAGGGATGGGTCATCTTCGCCGCAGATGGGCACTGACCCGTTCCCTGCTGAGAGGGTTTTGCCCCAACTCCCCCTCCAGTCTTCTGCTCTGTGTCCCTGTCCATCTGTGCTTCCTTGCCCTACTTTCCTTTTGTGACCTCGTAGTGCAGATCAGGGGTCCCCAGCATATCACCCCCGTGTCTCATGGTGCCTGCTGACAACTTTCCTAGCCACTAGGTGAGACTGGATGCTTAACTAGATGAATAACTGGGCCTGATCCAGCAGAGCACTTCTGACATTCTAAACGAAAGCAATGCCAGAAAAACCTGGAGAAGGGGCAGCCCCCAACGCCACTCCCACAGCACCCACCACCACCTGCCCTGGCCCCTGCCAAGGGTCCTTCGGAAGCGGGTGGGACCAGATGGGGCTCTTGCCCAGAAGGGCTTCTGAGTGGCCACGGGAGGTCAGATTGGTTGGGCAGATTTTGTAAAAAGTAACTTTGGCAGCAGCTGCCACAACAGCACAAAGATCCTCACGGCGTGACTGAAGGTCAGCTGAATGTGTGCAAGGAAATATTTTCATGTCTTCATTCCATAAAGCATCTGCGCTGCTGCCAGAAGTGTTAGAGTTACACACAGTTTCACTCCCTGACATACTGTGGATGGCTCTGCCTCCTGCGGAAGCCGTTTTGCGGTTGCACCCACCAACCCGTGTCTAGATTCCAAAACTCCCCACTGGCTCCAAAGGTGATGTCCCACCAATAGAATTAGCATAACAGCACTTCTGATTCCCCCTCCCATTGCAGACCCCCACTTTGGCCCCCACACGATTCCCGAGGCTCCCTTGACCCTGAGGAGCAGAATCTCAAGACTGAACTTCAGTGATAAGGGGAGGGGGGTGGAGTCCCCCTTGGCCAGCAGTCCTGTGGTCTTGGTGCCTGAGATCTAACCCTATATATTTAATGCTGTAGACTTTAAAAAGATGTGTTTTTTTTAAAAAAAAATTACTCAGAATTCATATTGAGCTCCTTTTAAATTGCTGAAATGAGTCACAAAGATGAACAGTTAAGAACATAAGAAGAGTCCTGCTGGATCAGACCAATGGCCCACCTAGTCCAGCTTCCTGTTTCACACAGAGGCCAACCTACTCCATTTGAGAGTTGTTGGATAACAACTGTCCCTGTCCAACAACTGTTGGATAACAACTGGGCAAAGAGGCTGAGACCTTCCCCTGATGTTGCCTCCTGGCACAGGTATTCAAACATTTACCAGTTGGGGTGTACTTTGTAGTTGTGCTTTTTCAGGTGTGTAGTGACTGAAGAATGCTGATACATGTTTGAGCATTTCAGAAGATGGGCTCTGATAGACAATTACCTTGAATGTGGGAAGACTGGATTCCATCCTCCAGAAAGCCACCTGTCTGCCTTTGTGGCATCTTGTCTTGTGCTGCATCCGTTTTTGTGGATTTGACTATTTCTGCAGTTATGTCGCTCACCTTTCTGCTTTTCATCCTCTAGAAACACGTGTGCATGGATCCTTACAGAGAACTCTGGAACAACCCCTTCTCCTGACCCACCTGTCAGCTAATGCTGCCATCTCCTGCCTGGGAGGTGGGATGAGTGAGCACTTGACATCATGTCTGTGGAATGTTATATTTCTCATGGCATGTTTATTGCTCTTGGAGCTGCTCTGACCTTTGGAGACTGCTGGTGCCTGCCTATGTATCTCTTCTCCTGTCTGACTCTAATTCTTCCCGCTTTTTCCCTGGGAACCATAAACCAGTATTTTGAGTGCCTTGTCTTTGGCTTGGTGATTGGTTGCAATTCCTCACCAGACCCCTTTTTGAATTCTGTATAATTGTCCTGCTTGGGGCTGTGTCAGCCATTACTAACACAAGAAGTGCAGATGACCACCTTTCTCAATAAAGACTTCCTTCTCTAGGACACTTGTTGTTGACTGACTCTGTAGGACTCTCACACCACCTGCTTTTCAGAAAAGCAATCCCACCAGTCATCATTTGGTGCCTGATGTGGATTCTGGTGACTTATTTCCTATCATAATAGCAACAGAAGCAGTGTTGGAGGATGTGTTAAAATGAATATTGGTACTTAACAGTGCTTTCTAAGGCTGCAGTCACACACACTAAATAATCCACTTTCAATCCGCTTTCAATGCACTTTCCAACTGGATTTTGCCAGTTCACACAGCAAAATCCAGTTGGAAAGTGCACTGAAAGTGGATTGAAAGTGGAGTATTTAGTATGTGTGACCACAGCCTAAGTGAACACTTTCCCTATGAAGAAAGGGTGAAGTGCTTGGGGCTCTTTAGCTTGGAGAAACGATGGCTGAGGAGTGACATGATCAAGGTTTATAAGATTATGCATGGGATAGAGCAGGTTGAGAAAGAAGTCCTTTTCTCCCTTTCTCACAATACAAGGACTCATAGGCACTCCATGAAATTGCTGAGCAGTCGAGTTAGAAGAGATAAAAGGAAGTCCTTCTTCACACAAAGAGTGATTAACACGTGGAATTCACTGCCGCAGGAGGTGGTGGTGGTTACAAGCGTGGATGGCTTCAAGAGAGAATTAGATAAACATATGGAGCAGAAGTCCATCAGTGGTTATTAGCTACAAAGTATAGATAGGAACTCTCAGTCTGGGGCAAGTGATGCTCTGTATTCTTGGTGTTTGGGGAGGGGCAACAGTGGGAGGGCTTCCTGCCCCCATTGTTGGACCTTCTGAGGGCACCTGGTGTTTTTGGCCACTGTGTGACAGAGTGTTGGACTGGATGGGCCTGGCCTGATCCAACATTGGCTTCTCTTAGGTTCTTATGTTAACTGCCCTCCTATTTCTATTCTTGTGCATTGACGACTCCTCCCATGGTGCTTATTTATGGGGAGCTGACTTATGCTTACTTATGTTTGTAGGCTGGCACCAAGCCAAAAGATCTGCCAAGCCAAGAGACCTGCCAATAGGGATGGGCATAAACCAGATGATGAACTAAAGTTTGTCATGAATTCTGGGTGGTTCATGGTTTGCAAAGCAATGTTTGTGAACTTACATGAATTTTGGTGCAGTTTGTGGTGGTTCATGGCTCTTCATGGAAAACAGTTGAGTGATGGGGGGCTCCCTGCCTCTCAGCTGTTTGGTTTAAATGGCTCATAGCCATTTAAACCAAAGAGCTAAGCAGTGGTCCCACCACTCAGCTCTTTGGAAACCCCTGTTTTCTACTCCCTGCAAAAAGCCATGGGGAGCAGAAAGAAGGGGTTTAAACTTTAAGACTGATTTCCCACAGCCGCTGTTCTGCCCCAGCTCTTCCCTTTGCCCCGATCGTAAGTGTCAATTTCCCACTATTTGCTGTGAGGATCAAGTAGACACGGCGGAAATCAGGTGAAGCTGTGGGGCAAAATGTGGCTGCGCAGCAAATAGTGGGAAATTGACACTTACAATTGGGGCAAAGGGAAGAGTGGGGGCAGAGCAGCAGCTGTGGGAAATCAGTCTAAATGTCACACAAACCGATATGAACCAGGTCAGTTCATGAACCAACCTCCTGGTTCATATGAATTCATCACTCAGTTTGTGATTCAGCCATGAACCATGAGCCAAACTGCAAAAATGCAGTTCGTGCCCATCTCTGCCTACCAAGGCAAAAGATTCTGGGCTTGATGTGGATTCTGGTGGCTTATTTCATATTATAGTAGCAGCAGAAGCAGCCCCTGTGGCTGTCGTGTATCTCAGCCCAGTGGCATGCAAAACAGGCCTCCCAGTTTCCCACTTCTCCAAGACAGTCCACCAGATCACAGTGTATAGCTTATGACGGAGTCTGACATGAGGGCTCATCTTGCCAGAGATCAGCATATTAATTGGCTTTCTGGATTAGACCAGGAGATCATTCTAGTTCCCTCCTGTTTATTCCAGAAGCAGCTCTCCCTAGAAGCTACAGTGACGAAACTGAGGGTATTGTACTTTGGTCACATCATGAGAAAACAGCTTCTGACCCATCAAGTCAAGCATGGCCTATTACCTGTCGGCCAGCCAGGTTTAGGGATCCTACTGTGCAATCCTAAGCAGAGTTAAGCCCTTCTGAACCCCTTGACTTTAACAGACTTTGAAGGGTGTAACTCTGTTTAGGATTGCATAGGCATGCTAGCTGTGGGTCCTTTGTCCAATTAATCTGAAAGATAAATCTGGATCCATTTAACCTGGGCAGTTCTGAGGTTGCCTCTGAACTTTGTGGAACATGGGAATAGTGGCACCATTTTGGTGATGGGAGTCTGCTGAGCTTGAGTCTCCAACCGTACCGTAACTGGCAAATTGAAGAGATTTTTGGAGCCCTACAAGCCGGCTGGTGGCACTACAACGGGTTGGAGCATCACCTGTTCTGCAGACAGGGCTACAAGTTCTCCAGCAAATGGCAAGCAACTATTTATTCAAGAAATGAAGAACCAAAATGGCCTTGTGGTAATGTTGAGATACAGGGAATAAAACAAAACTACTGTTGAAGCACTGTTTGACCAGATGGCTCAAGCCATCCGCAGTCCTTGACGTTCAACAATTTATTATGTGTTTAGCATTGTTTGGCTAAACTAATCGGTGTAGATTAACCTTTGAAATGTGTGCGTTGATCTTATTCCTCAATCATCATGTTTTTAGCTCTGTAAACAACAGCTGACATTTACAGATAATACGGCCAAATGCAAATATTCCTCTCAGCTGCATTTAGGAAACCCTTTCCGCTTCGGAGGGAAAACAGGAAGATAAATCCTTCTTTTAAAATATGCAAACCCAAATTCATATGATTGCCATACAGGTTTACCAACCTCCAGGTGGGGCCTGGAACTCTCACAGAACCACAAATCATCTCCAGCCCACAGACATTTTTCTCCCCTGGAGAAAATGGTGGCTCTGGAGGACAGTCTCGCTGGCATCCCATCCCTGTTGGGGTTCCTCCCCTCCCCTTGCCAAACCTCTCCCTCCTCAGGCTCTCTCCCCCAAATTTCCAGGAATTTCCCCACCAAGAGTTGGCAGCCCTGTTTCCAGATGGTTCAGGTCATCATTAAGAGAGAGAGGGAGAGTAGTTCCACCTGTGCTCATCCCACTGAAGAGGTGTGGGCACTGCGTGCGCCAAAGGCCACTGAGAAGGAAGGGCTTGGATGCACATCAAAGAGGATGAGGTTTTGTATTATTATTAAGGATCTGATTTGGGAAATTTGGGAAACCCAACTTGATTCTCTGGCTGCCAGCTGCCTAGACTGAATCAGTAGCATCCAGAAATACTAAGCAATAGAGATGTGTGGTAGAACCTGCCCTCGAATTCTACAGAATAATCCATCCCACTCAGAACTAGATACAGATTGCCATAAATGGGAATGTTGTGGATTAGAAAGAAATTTGCGGGGTGTGTGTGTGTGTGTGTTTAGTCTCTCCACTTGGTCTTACAGGGAAAGACTAGGAGATGCCACCCACATGCACATGCACACACAAGGATGAGGAAGCCATGCCATGCTCAAGGAAGCACCTTTGGGTCTCTGCTTTCCCTAGATGTAATGAAACCTGGTATTATCCAGCATGTGCCCATGACAAAGGAGCTGAATGCATTGGATAAATGCCTGTGAAAGGGCCAGGGGAAGTTTTCCTTTGGCTCCTGGCCGGTGTCCACGTTCTGTTTTGCATTGGGTTGCCTCCAGAAATGGCACAGCATGATGAATTTCCAGCTCCACCTCTAATGGTTAGACACAGGGGTCATTTCGAGCAGGAGCCTGGGGGAGCGCAGCTCCGGGAGTTGGTGCCAGCCCCCCCCCCCCCCCCCCCCGTGCGGGGGAATGCCTGCTTGTGTCAGGGCTGCAGCAAAATGACCCCGTCCCCTGGAAAGGTCCTTGTTCCTCCGACCAGCCTTCTGAAGGCTTCAGCCGCCACTGAAGCTAACCTCCCAGAATAGTGGTATTTCTGAGGCTTGGATTAGTAGCTGTCCCCTCTCTGCAGTGTGGTATAACAACATGTTTTGCTAGGAGTGCTTCTCAACTGGAAAAAGGGATTTCTGCTTATTATGCAGAAGTAGGAAAAGCTGTGCATGTTGGAATTCTCCACTTGACATCGCTCTTGAGAGCTGCCCTAACGCCCAGGAAACTGTGAGGACATACCTCCTGTACACCCCAGCCTCCAACACATTGCATAATCACTTTCTCCCCCAGGAGCCAATTCCAGAGCAGAACTAGGAGTTACCACAAGAGATTTCTCAGAGCCCTCTTACAAACAACAGGAGTCCACATTCTTTGCAGGGAATCCATAAAAACAAAACAAAACAAAAGGATACAATTGATATACCTAGAGATCCAGATGTTATCACCTTGCTTTAATGAAGCTGCTTACTTAGCCAGAGGCCTTGAGCAATGTCACACCGGATACAACAATACAGATGCTCTGACATAGCATAAACCTACCTTTTGGATTTCAAGAGAAGATTTAATTATGAATCATTTGTTAATCCCTCCAGTAGCTTGTTTTATGAGATTGTAAGTAAAATGATGAGGATCTGGAAGGGGGTTGTACAGCACCTAGCTGTACATACTGTTCTTGTAAACACTGTTGTGGTTATGGCTCATTTGTCCATGCACAATGAAGGTTTGAACAATTTCTAGAAGTATCTCTAGTGTGAACATCATTGTATGTCACTGTTTTTTCTCTGGGCTCACACACACCCCCCCTGGTACTATGAGTAATCATTGATAGACACTAACAAAACATTCTTTTGTGTCAGGAACGGAAGACTTGAACAATCTGTTATGGAAAAAATCCCACTGGAAGTCCCATGCAGGAAGGGTGAAATGATCCGTGTGCCCCTCCGTGGTTTCTGAGTGGAGGTTGTAGGGCAGGGTGGCGACGTCTCTCTCCCAGTCCTCCTTATCAAGAGAATGCCCACCGAGCAGCAGAGTCCCACTAGTTCCCCTCGGCCTCCTTTCTGCATGCCCCAGAAGCTCCGTTCTCCTGGCAATAGAACCACTTCATCACCAATCAGCATCCTAAATTAAAGGTATTCAGCAAATAATTTCAATGCGGCATGCCCGCAACTCAAATAATTCACTGCTCAGAGACCATAACAAATTTTAATGTGTATTTTTTACAGAGTAAACAGAGGGCTGGGTTGCCATCTGCAACGGCTCAGACCAGCGGAAAGTGAATGCATGAATTACAAAATCCCACACAGTACCGAATTACAAATTAAAATGAATGCTTCTGTCAAAAAGGGAACAGAGATGTCAGTTTGGTGGCACCACACTGAGATAATATTCAAAACTGGCTTGCAGGATGGACCACAGAATGTCTGTTCTGAAGTTATAGCACACGTACCATAAGCAATTTACAGAATTGAAGTTAGATTTGCATATACAGGAGTTGCAAAAAATAGAGAAAACACACTGAAATCGAGAACACACACAAAGAAAAGATGTATTTATAGAAACCTTCAAGTGTTCCACAGGGTTAAGCCAAGGCCAGCAACTGCCACTCTCAAACAGGAATAAAAGTCAGAAAACCAAACCAGGACAGAAAAATCAATGCAGAGAAGAATGTCCAAGAAAATTTCAACACATTCTTGTTTGTCCTCCAGAAATACAGTCCTTTTGTACGATTCGAAGTTTTGAATACTGGACAGATTTGCCATCTGTGTGGGGGGGGGGGGGCAACTCTCCAAAGACACACAAGTGCATTTTCATCCACTGCAAAGGAGGCGAGGCCATTGTAGTATGTCTTGAATGGCGGACAAGTTTACAGTTGGAGTTTTGAGAGGACTTTAGGCCCTCTTTGCCTTCTGCATAGAGCAGGGCTTTCCCGAGTACAAAAGCAAGCATCCCGTTGTGATAATGCCAGAGGCAGCAGCCAAACCCTGAACAGCCAAGGAGATCTGATGCTTCCCTTCATGGATCCAAAAAAGAAGAAGAAAAGAAAAGTGTTGTCCTGCCGAGCAGCGTTGGAATACACCACGCGAGTTCCCCTCCCGGGAAAAGACTACTGACAACGTTCCAAAGAAAGTCACAAATGAAGAAAACTGGTTTGCCTCTTCTCTCTTTTTGAAAAAAAATATGTGTAATGTTTTGTTTTTATTGTATGTTTTTGTGTGTGTCCTGACGAAGGTGCTCCTTTTGTGTAGAGAATTAGAGGACATTGGGTGCAGGGTGGTGGTTGGAAGTTAGGGTCAACTTTGCAGTCCGCTCCGTAGGTTTTACAGGCGATTTGCTCTTTGCTTTAAGAAGAGAAAGTGATATTGGAAAAAGTCAGCACTTTTTAGATTAAAGCAAAGCATCCTTCACAAAGCCACAAACAAGAAGCAGGACAGAAAGTCCATGGCTTGTAGCTATCCTCGCACCTGCGGAAGAAGTTATAAGATATTCGCTCATCTTGCAGATTTTCCAATGCTCCTTTATAAGGCTGTTTAAACATATACATTTTTTATATACTTAATTAGCTCGCCCGCTTGGCTCTTGCGCCCATGACTGTCTTGGCATGCACTGCAAATAACAATACATACAAAAGATTTCAGTCCCACAATGAAGTGCTTTTGTTTTCTTGCATCTCTCTCTCTTTCTTTCTCCCCCCCCCCCCCTTCAACAATGTAACCCAATTACCGCAGGGCAAGAGGAACCAAAGAGAACATCTCTGGCCCTCAATGCATTAGAAACAAACAAACAAAAAAGGATTGGTGAAGTCACTTTGCAAAGACAACGGTAGTGCCTGTCAGAGCAGTCACCAACTAACAAATCCTGCCAATACGTCTTTCAGAACATCAACATGCCTGCATGCCTTGCAATCCATCAAGCCAAAAACAGGGTGGCAGTCATTAGTGGTGGCCCCCAGCAATCCTCAAACGACCCCTCCTCCAGTTTTACAAAACCCCTGCTAAACAGGAGGGCTCGTCCTGCCCCTCATGAGCCTCCACATGTGGTGTGGTTTGGCTTGGTGGGATGCAAAGTATGTAGACCTAAGCAAAAGGGTTTGTAAGCTGCCTTCTACTGAATCAGACCCTTGGTCCATCAAGATCAGTATTGTCTGCTCAGACCAGCAATGGCTCTCCAGGATCTCAGGTGGCATTTCCCCCCACAATACCTACCACCTGCTTCTTTTTAACTGGAGATGCCGGGAATTGAACCTGGGGTCTTCTGCATTCCAAGCAGATGCTCTACCACTGAGCCATGGCCCCATCTCCCAAAAGTACACACCTGAAGCTGCCCTGTACTGACTCAGACCCTTGGTCCCTCAAGGTCAGTATTGTCTACTCAGATTGGCAGCAGCTCTCCAGGGTCTCAGGCAGAGGTCTTTCACACCACCTTCTACCAGGCTTCTTTGTGAGGAGGTGGGCTCTCCTTCTTTGGAGGTTTTTAAGCAGAGGCTAGATGGCCATCTAGCAGCAAAGCTGATTCTGTGAACTTAGGCAGATCCTGAGAGGGAGGGCAGGAAGGGTTGCCTCAGTGCTCAGTTCTTGTGTCCCTTTCTTACACGCCCAGGGGAATGTTGATCGCCACTTTGGGGTCAGGAAGCAATTGTTCTCCAGGCCAGTTTGGCCAGGGATCCTTGAGGGGGTTTTTTGGTCACGTTCTGGACATGAAACAGCAGTCACTGGGGTGCACGAGGGGGAGGTATTTGTGAATTTCCTGCCTTGTGCAGGGGGTTGGACCAGATGACCCTGGAGGTCCCTTCCAACTCTATGATCCCATGATTCTATGATCCTTTTTAACTGGAGATGCAAAGCAGAACCTCTTAGACTGAGGAACAGCCCCTAAGATGATGATGATGATAGCAATACATTCAATAACAAAGGCACAAACAAGTCTGTGGCATGTTGTTTCTGAAACCTATTCACTGTTCAGGGTAGGTGCATCTACCTTCCCCCTTTTTAGAAGAGGTCGGGAGCATAGGCGTAGACTACGGGCAGGGTTGCCAAGTCTAGGTTGGAAAATACCTGGGGACTTTGGGGGTGGAGCCAGGAGAGGGTGGGGTTTGAGAGGGGAGGGGTCTCAGCATGGTACCATGCCATGGAGTCCACCCTTCAAAGCAGCCATTTTCTCCAGGGGAGCTGATCTCTGTCAGCTGGGGATCAGTTGTAAAAGCGGGAGATCTCCAGGCCCCACCTGGAGGCTGGCAACCCTAACTACGGGGGGAGGCTCAAGCCTCCCCCGGGAAAACATAGCGCCTGCCGCCACGCCTCCCGGGGCCCTTCCGAGGTCAACAGCTGCTGCTGCCTCTCCCCCCCCCCCCGCCTGGCCACTCTTCCATCCTTCCCTCTCCCTCCCTCTTTTCCCAGTGAAGGGGGAAGGAGTGGGGGGGTGAGAGAGAGCAGCCCTGGCAGCAGTGGAGGCGTGGAGGTTTCCCGGTGGGTGGGGACATCGCCCCAGTGAGTGTGTGCACTTCGCGTGCACGCTAAAGAGCCCCCCCCCTTGAATTTACAAAAGTCTACGCCCCTGGTCGGGAGGGCCCATAGCACTCTAGCTGAAGGATCTCACTCATTTCTATTGAGACTGGAGGAAGTTCTGCCGCCGGGGTGAGATGGAACACTCCATAAACAAAGGGATGCCCCTGAGAAGCAATAGCCGGTGCCCATCTACAAGATTTCAGATGACGTCTGGAACAAGACCTAGTTGCAGTTAGGCCCAATGAACTCAGCGGGCTTCAATACATCTAACCTTGTGTCGGGTGGTGTTTGTGACCCTTCAGACTGTCATTTCTTTAAGCGATCCTTGTGGGTTATAAAATTATTCTTTGCTGACTCTAGGAATCATTTATACAGTGTTGTCTCATTGACAGATCAAGGTACAGGAACTTTACCATGTTTAACATGATATAATTAAAACTGTAAAGGAGGGCTATTGCTAGAAGTAATAAATAAGAACAGGTTTGAAATGTCAAGGGATCTAAAAGGTCATTTTGTCTTGGGCAATGGAGACATACAGTTGTGGAAACGGAAGGCTGTGAGTACGCCTGCGAGCACCAGGTTAGGAAATTTCTGGAGATCTGGGGGTGGAGCTTTGGGGAGGGGAGGGAACTCAGCTGAGCATAGTACCATAGAGTCCACTCTCCAGAGCAGCCATTTTCTCCATGGGAACTGATCTCTGTCATCTGGAGATCAGTTGTCATTCTAGGCGATCCCCCGGTCCCACCTGGATCTTGGCAACTTTTGCTTCTGGAAGCCCCCCCCCCCCCCGCGTGCGCGCAAGTGCTCACCATCTCCTGGGGCATTGTGATTTTTGTGGTGGCTCGGCTCGCAATGCACTAATGAGTGGCAACTGGACATCCTAATCTTGGAGCTTCTCTCCTAATGACCAAGCATGTTTTCCGAGTCAAAAATATCTGAAAACAAGATCAAGACTTGGCCTGCAACTGGGCTGACTCCAGCTGACCTGGTCCAAGAACATTCAGGTTCCAAATGCTCTCAGAAGTGTTGCCAGCTCAGGGTTGGGAAATGAATGCTGATTTTGGGGGTCGGGTGGTGCCTGAGGAGGGTGAGGTTGGGGAAGGGAGGGACACCATCAGGGCACAATGCCATAAAGTCCACCCCCCCCCCCCCCCAAGCAGCCATTTTCTCCAGGAGAACTGATCTCTGTTGCCAGGAAGTGAGTTGTAATATCAGGAGATCTCCAGCCATCACTGGGAAGTTAGCAACCTTAGCTCTCAGTCTGGTGTCAGAATATCTGTATCATCCAGGTGGTGGTGGGGGACTTCTTCTCAACTGCCTTGTAAATAATGTCAGACAAGGCATGGGTAATTTAAAGCAGACCTGAATGCATAAAGAAGTTGGAAAGGAAAACAACAGAACAATCCCACATCCCTCTAGCAGTTGTCATCCTTGACCAGAGAGGAGTGCTTGTTTTATATAGCTCTCCTGGTAGGTTCATAAAAACGTGTGCATCAGTTTTCTTGGTTTCATTATTATTGCTCTGGCTGTAGAAAGTCCCCCCAGGAGGAGGTCTGCCAGGTCCGCCCTGGCCACAGTCAAGGAATTGGGGAGGGGAGGAGGGTTGCCAGACCCAGGCAGGGAAACCCCTGGAGGTTTGGGGGTGGAGCCTGAGGAGGGTGGGGACCCCCTCAGTGGGGTATGATGCCCATAGCAGAGTCTCCAAAGCATCCATTCCCCCCCAATGGAAACTGATCCCTGGCGATGAACTGTAATTTGGGGGGGGGGAATCCCCAGGTCCCACCTGGATGCTGGCAACCCTACCGAACAACTACATCTTACCTTCTAATCCTGTCCTGCCTCTGAAGCACATATTGCCCCCCCCCCTATATTTATCCTCACAACAACTTTCCCCCAAAGTGCACCCACCGATCTGTGTGGCTGGGGGCAATTTGACTGTTGATCTGAGACCAAGCACAGGACCACACTGGGCCTCCGCCTGTGGCACCGGTCCAAGAGGGATGCATCCCTTGCCCTTTGCCTAGCTCTGGGATCGGTCCCCCACAGGTGCAGGGATCCTCCTGGTTCTCCTGCTGACGCAGAGCGACCAAAGCAGAAGGGCTACAGTTGCTAACCTCCAGGTTGGACCTGGAGATCTCTTGGAATTACAGTTGATCTCCACACAAGGGAATGGAGATAATGACTGCTTTGGAGGGTGGGCTCCAGGGTATGATCCCCAGCTGAGTTCCCTCCCCTCTAGGGCTGCCCAACTCCAGGCAGAGCCCTGAGATCTCCTGAAATTACAACTGATCTCCAAATTACAGAGATCAGCTCCACTGGAGAAAATGGCCACTTTGGAGGGTGGACTCTGTGGCATCAATCCCTGCTGAGGGCCCTTTCTCTTCCCAAATCCCACTTTCCCCAGGCTCCACCCCCAAATCTCCAGGAATTTCCCAACTGAGACTTGGCAAGCCTATGAAGGGCAGAGTTGAAGAGGGAACCCTGCAGAGTCAAGGAAGGCCAGAAGCTGCTGAGTCTAGGGTTGCCACCCTCCCGGTGGCACCTGGAGATTCCCAGTATTGCAGCTGAATTCCAGACAACCAAGACCAGATTCGCTGGAGCAAATGGCTACTCTGGAGGGTGGATTCTATGGCAGCGTACCCTGCTGAGGTCCCTCCCCTCCCTAAACCCTCCCCTCCTGAGGCTCCATCCCCCAAATCTCCTGCTGTTTCCTGACCCAGAGGGAGCAGCCCTAGCTGAGTCTCAACTGGCTGTTCCTATACCCATACAAGTTCCTATTGATGAAAAGAATCGTAACACACAAAACACACAAAAATCACTTTCCCCCTTAAATCTAGCCAACCTCACAAGGTTGTTGTGATAAGCCTGAGTTCCTGGTAAGAAGTGTAGGCTAAAAAGGAGACAGTCTCCAGCCCAGAACAACGGTCTTATCAATAAATCTGATCGTGTCATCATAGATTTCAAGAGTGGGGGGAGGAGCTAGCGACGGCAAGCTGAGCAGTCACTCCCAGTTCAGCCTCCGCATCAGCCTCCTCCAAAAGGATTAAAATAACAAAACGAGCTGCAATTTAAATACTACAACTTTGCCACAACAATGGAGAAGACTCGGGGAGCTAAAACTGGTAAGAATGCCTCCAAGATAATGCCTGTAGCAATGCAGGAAGGTCTAAATTCCTCCAACGAGGACTTCACTCCCCCATCAGAGTCTGTAAGCAAGTGGAAAAGGGAGGATTCCCTCACCGAAAACCACTTGAAAGAGATGCTGACAGATTTAAAACAGGACTTCAAGGAGGAGATAAGAAACAGCATTACTCCGGTCATAAATAAACTGGATGAAGTTAGCAAGAAATTACAAGAAGTCCAGGAGAAGGCGGAGTCAGCAGCTGTTGAAACCCAGAAGAACTCCAACGAAATAGCTGAACTGAAATCTTTTGAAGACTGGACTAAGAGCAAATTAAAGCTTCTGGATTGTAAATCTAGGGAAACTAAATTTTCGTGGAATCTCTGTAAACTTTGAGCTAAACAAGGACCTTACGGTTGCTTTAAACGAACGGCTTGAAGGAATTATACAGCTTCCGGGGCCAGCCCTAAGCAATGCTTTTCGTTTAAACTTTCCTTCTTGAATGGGCTCACCAGCATTTATACCAGACATTGTGGCCGAGTGTAAAGACATAAGGACCAAGCGGAACCTCTTGGAAATCGCCAGGAAGAACAGAGGATTGAAACTTGAGGACACCTTGGTTCAGCTGTTTCCAGACATTCCCTTCGAAATCTTAAACGCCAGGAAAAGCATGCGTCCAATTGCTCAAAAGCTCACAGAAAATAATTATAGGTATCGTTGGCTGGCTCTTGGACATTTATCAATTACACACCAAGGACGGACACTGACAGCTCATGATCTAGCATCCCGAGAAGAGCTTTTAAAGGCGTTGAACCTGGATCTGAACTAAAAATAAGGAACTGGCCACTAAAGAAGATGATTGTATGAGGAGATAGCAGCTATTGAGTCACCATTTGTTTTTGTTGTTTTTGTTTATTTTTCATATCCTCAAGTAAGCGCTGCAGCCTGGAAAATAAAAATGTAGGGGAGCACGCGGGTAGGGTTACTGGGACTTCCCCCCACATCTCCCCAATGGGTCAGACTCACACTGTAGGAGTCTGCTCCAGAAATTTTCTGGAGCCCTGGGGGGAGGGAACGCCGAGTAGAAGATCTCCAGTTAAGAGGAAGAAATAGAGTTGAGTTTAATAATTTCAAGACAGCAGAGAAAAGAAATAGAGTATCATTTTAATTTTTATCTTATTTGACCGTGAAGTAACGTAGTATATCAGTTCTGTAATGAAAATTAAATACATACAGAGCTTTTGATTACAAACATGTTAAGACTTAATGGGAACTTATGAGAAATGGAGGGTACAATTGCAGAGGAACTGGAGTGATTTTGTGAGGCAGAAAAATATGTTTTAGGTGTGCCAACATTTACCTGATTATATTAATTATAATCTCACAAAGGAAATATTAGCAGAATAGAGTTGGCAATGTATTGTGGTAGAAATTGTTTTAAGTATATTAATTCCTTTTTTTGTTGCAAAAATTGTAAGTAACGTGTAGGAGTTTGAAAACAATAAAAAATTTAATGGAAAAAAAAAGATTTCAAGAGTGTTGAAACCAGATTATGGTTTCATGTAGAACCACCAGAATATGCTCCAATAACTTCTAAGAGGTGGGACTCAGCAGAGGTCTACCGAAATCTGTGTGACTGTTTCAATTGACACCAGTTACGAATCTCTCCCTTGGCATTTTCTATTTCTCTCTTTCAATTTGTGAAAGGCCTCTGTTGTGAAGATGCTTGCTTCTCATCGTATCCATCCCTCATCTTGCACCCTCCCTTGGCACAACGTTTTAATTCTGTAGAAGATGCCGAGGTGGCATCAGCAGTTTGTACAGTCCTTCGTTTATTTATTTTTAATCTGTACATTTCTCTATTTTTGCTGGAGGCAAATTGTTTCAAATCAATGAGCCGGAAGGGTGGGAGTCCAGTCCTGAAAGCCTTGCAGCAGCCACACAGCCAAGTGCCAGGAACTGGAACGTCCCACGGAGCCACTGGAACTTGGTCAAGGAGAAAGCCTCCCAGGCAGCCAGAAGTGGAAATGAAAGAAAGACCAGCGGTGCCCGTTCGGAGCCCATGGGAGGGTGGGAACGCAGCAGGGCACTCAGCGATGTGACCCCTGCTTGTCCCTTGGCAGTCCATTTCCACATCCTTCTGGGCAATATTTCCAGAGGACGAGTCACATAAGTCTACCCAAGGAAATAGAGACTGGAGCCTTGAGGCACCCGGAGGATTCTCTCGTGCCAGCACAGACTCTTGAGGACTAGAGCCCCCAAGACCACTTTCACTGGGATAAAGGCTTGTTGAGTCTTCCTGCCCATTTTTCTCCATTTTAGTGGGGTGTGCAAATAGAGTGGGCCCTGGATGACCTGGTTTTGAATCCCCACTTCTACCAACTCATTTCCAAAACTAAGCTTCAATAATGAAATTCCTGGAAGACAATTTTCCTCCTTCTAAGAATATATATATATATATCTAAATATCTCTATATATCTATATATTATATAGATAGATATATAGTTGACAACAGATTCATGGAGGAGAGGTCTGTAGACAGCTTTCCACCATGAATGCACCAGAGCACTTTCTAAGGATCGCCGGCTTCCAGCAGGAGACATCCCAGAATGACAAGTGCTGAGATCAGCTCCTCAGGAGAAGGGGGGACTTTATGGTCTTTGCTCTGCTTCGAAGGGGGGACTTTATGGAATTATATGCTGCTGAGGTCCCCCCTTCCTTAAACCCCGCCCTCCCCAGGCTCCTCCTCCAAATCACCAGGAATTACCCAACCCTGAGCTAGCAATGGGGTTGCCAACTCTGGGTTCAGAACACCTGGAGTTTGGAGCCTGGGAGAGTGGGGGGGGGGGCTCAGTAGGGTGTAATGCCACCCAGTCCACCTTCCAAAGCAGTCTTTTTCTCCAGGTGAAGTAGAAAAAAATGTTTTAAATAAATAAGCAAGCAAGCAAGCAACCCATGTAGTCTGGAGACCATCTGTAATTCGGGGAGATCTCCAGCCCCCAGCCTGCTGGTTGGCAACCCTAGCACTTTCAAGTACAGAGGCAGGCTATCGGACTTCTGGGCACCGGGGAGGGCCTCCGGAGCAGGGCTCTGGCCTCCATGCCTCACTCCCAGCCTGCTCCTGCCCTCGGCTGCCCTTTCTGGACCAGCAGCTGCTCCTTGAGCCTGCTGCCTTCCCCTGCATCTCCCCCTGCAGGAACTCTGTTACAGCCCTTCTCTCTTTAAACAAACGGATGGCCAGTGCAGGCTGAAAGAGTGGTGATCCAGCAAGCCCATGCAGGTCCAGAGCCCAGGGGCAAGGGATCCCGCGCTCCCAGCTGCCAACCCCCACAGCTGATCAGCTGGCCGGCGGGGGACTCACTCACTGGCGGGGAGGGGAGGCCTAGCCCAGTGCTGCATGATGTCACCAGCAACGCAATGGCTTTGCTTCCAGCACACAGCAGAGGTGACGCCATCATGTCACCAGTGATGCAGGACATTGTGGTGTTTGGGCTAAAAGTCTACGGGGATAAAGGTTTTTGCCCAGAGATCAGAGTGTCCCATGCTGCTGGTGATGCAATTACCTGACTTCCAGTGCCTGCCAGAAGGGATGTCACCACGAGGGTTACCAGGTTACCAGCAGGGGATGGGGGGAAGGGTAGGGATTGGGGAGATTTGGAGGTGGAGCCTGGGGAGGACAGGGACTTCAGGGAGGTACAACGCCACAGAGTCCGCCCTCTGAAGCAGCCATTTTCTCCAGGGGAACCAATCTCTACAGTAGCCATGCTGCCAGCAACGTCACTGCGACACCAGCCTAGGCTGCCCCCTGCTGCTGGTATGGGCTGCCTGCCTGGCAAGACCTGGCAAGAAGGCTTGCTAACTCCAGATTGGGAAATTCCTGGAGATTTGGGGGTGGAGTCTGGTGAGGGTGGGGTTTGAGGAGGGGACATATCACAGCGAGGTATAGTGCAATACAGCCCACTCAGAAAAACAACCATTTTCTCCAGGGGAACTGAACTTTGTCTCCCGTAATTCCAGTTGATCTCTAGGCCCTACCTGGAGGTTGGCAACCTTCCCTCAGATGGAATATTTATGCTTATGGGGCACGGGCATACTGTGTGTGTATCGGGGGGGGCGCTATTTCTGCCAGGTCCACATCGTCCTGAAACTGGACTCACTGGGCAGGGCTGGATGATGTCATGGGACATCTGCAGATGTCATATCAAGTAGCAGTTGCAGTAATAAGACTTCCACACCTTTAGACACTGCAGCATCCCATGAGGATGATGGGCAGTCACAATCACGTGACTTGGAAGAGCCATGCCATTTGCTACGCTACTTTTTAAACATCCTATATTTATATTCGATACTAAATGTAACCTGTAGTCGAACTCTTAGTGCCAAGTCAACATGGAAACTCCCATTCGTGCTGGGTGCCGCTGCTCAGATATTCTCAGGAGCCAGGATTACTCCCATCCTGCAGTTCCTCCACTGGCTGCCCACCAGATACTGGGCTCAATTCAAGGTATTGACTGTCACATACAAAGGTCTACTTGGCCTTGTAGGCGTGTCAACCTCCAGGCGTGCCAACCTCCAGACATCTCCTGGAATTAAACCTGATCTCCATAACTACAGAGATTGGTTCCCCTGGAGAAAATGGCTGCTTTGTAGAGTGGACTCTACACTGAGTGGCATCACAGCCCCCCAGAGGTCCCTCGCCTCCTCAAACCCTACCCTCTCCACGCTCCACTCCCAAATCTCCAGGAATTTCCCAACTGAGAGTTGGCAGCCCTATGTCCTTGGACCCCCATATTTGCAGGACTGCCTCTCCTCCTCTGCCGCAGCTTCACTCATCTGAACAAGGCCTTCTACAGATGTCACCCAACACATGGGCAAGATGAACAACACGCCTAGACAGGTGATTTCTCTGTGGTGGCTCCCACCCTGAGGAATAGCCTGCCTGAAGAAATCAAGAAGGCTCCCATACATTTCGCTTTCCTCAAATCACTGAGGCAGAGAACTGTTCAAGGGGCATTAATAGAAAGGAAATAAGGCTGTGTTGTAACAGAATGAACCATGAAGATGTGGGAGGTGGGGCAGTGGACTGTGCTACTGATATGCATCATATGTCGCTGTGTGCTTTTTATCTTGCTCTAACAGCATTATATTTTTACTTATGTAACACCATTTCCTTACCAGCTTTAAGGCTGATGATGAAGAAATGGAAATTGTTCAAAGTTTTCTATTTCTTGGCTCCATCATCAATCAAAAGGGAGATGACAACCAAGAAATCAGAAGGAGATGGAGACTGGGAGCTAGAAAAGATCCTTAAGTGTGAGGATGTGTTGCTGGCGAACAAGATCAAGTTAATTCATACCATAGGCTCTCCCATTACAATGGATGGATGTGAAAGCTGAAAAAAGCTGACAGGAAGAAGAAAGTTGATTCATTTGAAATTGGTGTTGGAGGAGAGTTTTACAGATATTGTGGACCACCCAAAAGACAAGCGAGTTCTAGATCACATCAAGCCTAAACTCTCCCTAGAAGTCAAAATGGCTAACCTGAGGCTAGCACACTTTGGCCACCTTGTGGAAAAGATCATGACACTAGGAAACAGGGTTGCCAAGTCCCTCTTGGCAATTGGCAGGGGAGGGGAGGGGACTTACCAGGCCACATTGTCAGTGCTGTACAGGTAGTGGCATCCCTCTGTGATGGCGCTGTGACAGTCTGGTATTTGGGCAAAATCTCTACAGTAGAAATGGCTTCTATCATAGAGTTTTTGCCCAAACACCAGAGCATCACCTGGACATTGCTGGGGTGAGGACATCACTTCTGGGGCAACATAGCCTGGGCCTTCCTCTTTCTCCTGGTAATCCCCCCGCTGGACAGCGGATCGGCAACTGGGGGGCAGGGACTGGTGAGGCCTCCACTGGGGCTCTGGCAGCCCTACATAAGAAAATAAGAGAAGCCAATGTTGGATCAGGCCAATGGCCCATCCAGTCCAACACTCTGTCACACAGTGGCCAAAAACGCCAGGTGCCATCACCAGTGGGGCAATGACACTAAAAGCACTCACACTGTTGCCCCCCCCCCCAGCACCAAGAATACAGAACATCACTTGCCCCAGACCAAATGTTTCTATCTATACTTTTTTTGACTAATAGCCACTGATGGACCTGTGCTCCATATGTTCATCCAATTCCCTCTTGAAGCTGTCCATGCTTGTAGTTGCCACCACCTCCTGTGGCAGTGAATTCCATGCATTAATCACTCTCTGGGTGAAGAAGTACGTCCTTTTATCCATTCCCGACTGCTCAGCAATTTCATGGAGTGCCCACGAGTTCTTGTATTGTGAGAAAGGGAGAAAAGTACCTCTTTCTCTATCCCATGCATAATCTTGTAAACCTCCATCACGTCACCCTTCAGCCATCATTTCTCCAAGCTAAAGAGCCCTTTCTTCATAGGGAAAGTGTTCCAACCCTTTTATCATTCTAGTTGCCCTTTTCTGCACTTTTTCCAATGCTACAATATCCTTTCTGAGGTGTAGTGACCAGAATTGTATACAGTTGTCAGCTAGGCTGCCATAATAAACAGGTGGGGGTAGGGAGGCTGGCTGCCATAAAGAAGGGAGGGGGAAGGTAGTTAACACTGGGATGCTAACTTCGATTCTCCTCTAGCATTTGTCTCTTTTTTTGACAAGATCTCTGGTTTCTCTTGTGAGTTTCTCGCTGGGAACTAAAAGCCATTATTTTCCACGAGAGGGTAACCTGGCCTTCTTTGGCTTGTAGCCATATGACAACCCAAGTTTGAACACTGTATAAAATCCCATTCCTGCTTTCCCTCTTTAGTCTTAACACAGATAGTGTTTAGAGAAGCATAGTAACCTGACTACAATTAACTGATCCTGCTTAAGGAACCTTGTTGAGTGCTGATTACTAGAGACTCTGACAGAGTGTTAAGACTCTTGATCCCTGGACCGCGTTCCACATCCCAAATCTCAACATGAGTGCGGGAAATGGTGGAAACCAGCCAGTCACAGAGGTGGAAATTCCCATCACCACAGCGAGCGAGGACCCTGCGATGGGGGTGCAAACACCGGCTCCAGATCGGGGGCCAGTGGGGGGTGCTCGGCCCTGAGGGAGAGATCAGTACTTATGGGCACACCTCTCTACTGCTCTGAGGGAGTCGTGCATGCTGACTCCTTGGGTGGCTGTACCAAGCCACCATGACTAGGCGATCCCCAGCCGTCCAGAGTCACTGGACTGGGGTGGAGGCGGCAAGGTCAAAGCACTAGTCAAGCGCATGAGAACACGCTTGTGGGAGCAAGTGCAACAAGAGGTTTTTGAACAAACAATTAGATTACCCCAAATGATTTCAGATATAGTACAGGATGAACTGAGGCAACAGGCTCTCCCCCAGCCAGGCGCGGCCACGGCGCCAGCAGGGCAACCAGGAGCCCCTCCTGCACAACCTACAGCACCCGCCAGGCCACCTGGGGCTCCAGTGGGGCCAGGGCAACTCGCTCAAACCCTGACTCCTGGGGTCCCCGGATTGCAACAACCTAAGAAGCTACTTGAAGCTATGTTCGACAGGACCCCTGAAAAGTTGGCATTCTTTCTAGTGCAAGTGCACAGATTCCTAAGAGATTGGGGCCATTCCATCCTGGATGATGAGCACTGTGTTGAGTTTGTCAGCATGAAGCTGAGGGACCAGGCGGCAGACTGGTACATGGGTCTGCATGAGATCCAGGGTCCTGAGCTACGGGATGTGCAAGCCTTCATTTGGGCACTATGAAGGCAGTATGAAGATCCACTGGCAGGCGAGAAGGTGAGGGCGCACCTCCATACCTTGAAGCAAGGCAACTGCATGGTGCGTGAGTACTCGGAAGAGTTCAAAACGATTGTGGCAAAGATCCAGGGGTGGCCAGAGCCCATGCTGATGGAGCACTTCCAGACGGGGCTCAGTCACCAGATCCTTGACATGGGTCTGCAAAATGTGCAGCCCCTCACCTTAGCTGCCTGGCTGCGAGAAGCAGATGATGTGGCGAACCGCCGGCAGATGATCAAGATGTGGGCCCCACAGGTGTACCCTAAAACCCCGGGAGGGGGCCAGAAGATGACCCAGCCCAGAGGAAAAGATCCGATTAAATAACAGCGGATGCGGCAAGGACTTTGTCTCCAGTGTGGGGAGGCTGACCGTTTCACGGCAGCCTGCCCAATAAGTCCAACTCCAACCGCTCCAAAAGCTGGAGAGAAGAAAGCCACGGGAACCCCAAAGCAACCAAGCACTGAGAAAGGGAAGTTCCCGAAGGTGCTGCAGCTGGGAGCTCAGCTGGAAGGCACCACGTCAAGCAGCAAGGAAACGCAAGAGCCATCGGGATAAGGCACGGACGTATTGTAAGAGGTACAAAACAACAGGTCTGAGAGCTGCAGGCGCCGCCTATGGTAACCATTCTGTTCGTGATTGTGACCATTTTAAACAGAGACATGGGCACACAAATCCGAGTCCAGGCACTGATCAACTCGGGATGTGCAAAAGACATAATTAGTCCGTCCCTCGTTATGGGGCTGGGGACCCCAGTCCAAAGACTTCCAGAGCCATTAGTTTTTGTCCAGATGGACGGCTCCTCTATGCAGGAGCCATGTAAATATGAATAAACCAAAGCAGGGATCACAGTTACAGGAACTAACAGTAAGTTAAAGGCTAAGAATTATTAATTATTTTAAAAGTTACAATTTATTAATTATTTAAAAATTATAACAATATTCCATTCAGCTACATGTCCCTCTTTATTCTAAATAACCATGTTTGTTTTAGGATATTTTGATGTAAACTGATAAGAAGGCTACTTGAAATTGGATCCAGAGGATATAAAGATAATAGAAGCTAAGCTACATCTAGAGACTGACACCTTTTACTCCTACTCCTGAGGAAGACTGAAGAAATGAGTGTTTAACCGGGTGCTCATTGAGAGGATGTTGGACTTTTCTTAATTGATATTTATAAGAGTTTATAAGAGTTATTAAATGTTAGTGTCATTTTAGGAGGATGTTGGACTTTGCTTACAAAATTATTGGTATTCATAAGAGTGATTAAAAGTTATTGTCATTTTATCACAGGGCTTGTTTGGAGCCATGTAAATACCAGACGGTCCCCTTGCTGATGGGGGCGGGAGCACATTGGAAGCACTGCTCTTTTGTGATTAATCCCAATGCCCAGTTCCCATTGGTGTTGGGCAGCCCTTGGTTGTGCGGGCATGATCCTTATATTCAGTGGAGCAAAGGGGTGGTGCGTTTTGTTGATCCGGGGTGTAAATCCCACATGTGGTCATCTGAATGGGGTGAGTCTCCTCCAGCAGAACCAGTGACTGCTTGCCTAGTGGAGGAGAATGTGTGTGTGGGGGGGTCCCCCGTGAGTATGAGGACTTAACTGAGGTCTTTGGGAAGGTGGAAGCAGACGAACTACCCCTCCCCACCAGAATTGTGACTGTGCTATTGAACTATTGCCAGGGCACAAGGTACCGAAAGGGACGTTGTATTCCATGTGCCCTGCAGAGAAGGGGGAGCTGTGAAAGTTCATTGACAAAAACTTGGTGCGAGGTTTCATCCGCCCACCTCCTCCCCTTATGCGGCTCCTGTTCTCTTCTGGAAAAAGAAGGATGGCGGGCTCAGGTTGTGTACAGATTATCGGCGGCTCAACGCAGTGTCAATTACCAACGCTTACCCCCTCCCACTAATTAGAGGCTTCCAAGGGAAAGATCTTCACTAAGCTAGATCTGTGGGATGCTGACTTTAGAGTATGCATAAGAACATAAGAACATAAGAGTCCAGCACTCTATCACATAGTGGCCAAAAACACCAGGTGACCTCAGAAGGTCCAGCAGTGGGGGCAGGAAGCCCTCCCACTGTTGCCCCCCCCCCCCCATCAAGCACCAAGAATACAGAGCATTACTTGCCCCAGACCGAGAGCTCCTATCTATACTTTGGGGCTAATAGCCACTGATGGACCTCTGCTCCATATGTTTATCTAATTCCCTCTTGAAGCTGTCCATGCTTGTAGCCGCCACCACCTCCTGTGGCAGTGAATTCCACATGTTAATCACTCTTTGGGTGAAGAAGTACTTCCTTTTATCCGTTCTAACCCGACTGCTTAGCAATTTCATGGAGTGCCCACGAGTTCTTGTATTGTGAGAAAGGGAGAAAAGGACTTCTTTCTCTACCTGCTCTATCCCATGCATAATCTTATATAATCATATATAAGATATAATCATATATAAGATCATATATAATCATGCATAGTCTTATAATCTGATCAATGAAGTCTTACATAAGCACTTATTCCAGGGGGTGCTAGTGTACATGGATGACATTCTTTTGTACTCCCCCGATAAGGAATCACATGCCAAACTAGTGCAAGAGGTCCTCCAAACCCTCCTACAGCATAGACCATTTGCTAAGCTGTCTAAATGCAAGTTTCATAAGGAGGAAGTAGATTTCCTAGGCTACCGCATCTCCCATAGGGGCTTAGAGATTGATCCAAAGAAGGTGGCTGACGTGGTGGGGTGGGAGGTGCCCACTGCCCGGCACCAGCTCCAATCGTTCTTAGGCTTTTGCAATTTCTATAGAAACTTCATTTCAAATTTTGCCCAGGTAGCCCACCCCCTCACTGACTTGTTGAAAACAAAGGGGAAGGGGGTGGATAGTACAAAGCCCAGGGTCAAGTTAAACTGGACTGAGGAATGCCAACATGCATTCGATACGCTAAAAAAGCTATTCACTTCAGAGCCGGTGCTTGCCCACCCCGATGAGAATAAAAAATTCATTGTCCAAGTGGATGTGTTGGATGTTGCCATGGGACGTCTTACAGGAGGGAGCGGATGGGCAGCTCCACCCCCTTGCTTACATCTCAAGGAAATTCAACACTACTGAGTGCAATTGGTCAGTGTGGGACAAGGAGGCTGCGGCTATTAAATTGGCCTTGTCGATGTGGTGTCATTGGCTAGAGGGGGCGTGGGTGGCATTTGAGGTCTGATGGGTGGAGTTTTTCTCCAAATTCCGTTTCACCCTCCACCATCTCCCGGGGAAATCAAACTTTCTGGCCAATGCCCTGTCACGCCTGCCTCAGCATGCGAGTCAGAGGGAGGAGGTGGTTGACTCTATGTTCACACCCTCGCCTTCAGAGGGGTGGTCCTGACTTGCAGTCAGGTGAAAGCAAGGGGGGAGAAGGCAGTGAATCCATGGAATACCAAATTCAGAGACTGACAAAGACCAGGAGGAATTTGCCTCCATGCCAGGATTGGAAGAACATGAGGATGGCTGTTGGTATAAGGGGTCCAAAGTATACGTGCCTGTTTCTATGTGGGGGGACGTGATCTGTTGGGGACATGAATCTAAACTAGCTGGACATTTGGGGTTTCTGAAGTCTTTGCATTTGCTGCAACACCAGTTCTGGTGGTCACATATGAGGGCAGACATTTCCCAATATGTTACTTCATGCCCCACCTGTCTCATGTGCAAAAGGCAAGGGGGGGGGGGGGAACCTCCTGGATTGCTGAAACCTTTGGAAACCCCATCCAGACCTTGGGAAGTGATTTTGATGGATTTTATTACTGACTTGCCTCCCAGCAAGGGAAAGACTGTTGTTTGAGCGGTAGTGGATTCGTTCTTGAAGCAAGCACACTTTATTGCCTTCAAGCAGTTACCCACTGCTAAAGCTTTAGCAAAGATGTTTATGCACCACATTGTTAAACTCCACTGTTTTCCAAGGAAGGTTATCTTAGACAGAGGAACACAATTTGTTGCCAAATTTCAGAAAGAACTTTTGCCCCTGTTAGACATTGAACCAAGATTCAGTAGTGCTTATCACCCAAAAACTGAAGGCCAAACAGAGAGAATTAATCAAACACTGGATCAATTTCTCAGGTGTTATACCAATTATCAGCAGGATGATTGGGTGGAGTTGTTGCCTTATGCAGAATACAGCTACAACAACTCAGTGCATTCTTCCACAGGGGTGTCCCTGTTTATGGCTTTGTATGGTTATGAAGGGACCCCCCACCCCATGATGCCTGATGACATTCCTGCAAAAGGGGGAGACTCACATGATTGGTGGCATGGTCTGCAGGACCAGTGGCCAGTGATTCGTGAGGCACTTGATAAGGCCAAAGCAGATTACAAAGCTCAGGCTGACAAGCACTGGACTGAACCATGGGACATAAATCCAGGTGATTGTGTGTATTTGTCCACAAAAAACTTAAAGGGGCTCCTTTAAGTCTTAAGAGTTTAAGAGTTTCCTCTTTAGTCTTAACACGGATAGTGTTTAGAGTAATGTAGTAACCTGACTAAATAAACTGATCCTGCTTAAGGAATGTTGTTGAGTGCTGATTACCAGAAGTTCTCACAACAGTATTCCAAATGAGGTTGCAACATCGATTTATTCAGGGGCATTTTGATACTGATGAGGAACTTTTTATCAAAAGCTTTCTGGAAGTCAAGGTAAACAACATCTATTGGGTCCCCCTTGTCCACACGGTTGCTCACTCCCTCAAAGAACACTAACAGGTTAGTGAGACAAGATCTTCCCTTACAGAACCCATGCTGAGTCTGCCTCAGCAGTTTTTGTTCATCAATGTGCCTACTAATTCTCTCCTTAATAACGGTTTCCACCAAATTATCTGGTAGCGACATCAGACTGACTGGCCTGTAATTTCCTGGATCTTCTCTCGGACCCTTTTTAAAGATGGGGGTGACATTTGCTACCTTCCAGTCCTCAGGAATGGTGGCAGATTTTAATGAAAGATCTCCTGCTGAAGAGTTTGGTGTAGTGGTTAGGGGAAGTCCCAGTTTGGTGTAGTGGTTAGGAGCGTGGACTCTAATCTGGGAGAACCGGGTTTGATTCCCCACTTTTCCACATGCAGCTGCTGGTGTGACCTTGGGTCAGCTATGAGTTCTGTCAGAGCTGACCTTGAGTTTCTGTCAGAGCTCTCTCAGTCCCACCTACCTCACAGGGTGTCTGTTGTGGGGAGGGGAAGGGAAAGGAGATTGTAAGTTGCTCTGAGACTCCCTTGGGTAGTGAAGGGTGGGGTATAAATCCAATCCTTTTTTTTCTCTCCCCTCCCCAACCCCACCCTCCCCAAGTTCCACCTCCCAAATCTCCAGGTGTCTCCCCATTCAGAGCTGGCAGCCCTTCGTGAGAGGGACCTTGGAGTGGGTGGGAGTTCCTGACCAACTAAGGGGAAAGAGAAGAAGATGTGAGAAGAAGAAGAAGAGAAGACATTGGGTTTATACCCCCCCTTCATTACCCAAAGAAGTCTCAGAGAGGCTTACAAACTCCTTTCCCTTCCCCTCTCCACAACAGACACCCTGTGAGGTAGGTGGGGCGGAGAGAGCTCTCTGGAGGATGGCCATTGAGAGAACAGCCCTGACAGAACTAAGGCTTGCCCAGCAGGTGCAAGTGGAGGAGTGGGGAATCAAACCTGGTTCTCCCAGATTAGAGTCTGCGCACTTAACCACTACACCAAACTGGCTCTCTGGGAAACCAGTAAGTCCCCCTGCCCCTTCCATGCGAGTGTCGTCTGTCTGTAATGTTAATTCTGTTCTTGCCAAGTCTGTTAGTGGTGCTGCGATTGTTCGCAGAATGGCCTAGCTGAGAATGTGAAGAAGCCGCCCCCCCCCCTTTCCTGGCTTTCCGCAAACGATGCAAAACTGAATTATTCAAGAGGGCTTTTCTATCCAGGCAATAGCGGTGTACTATATGAAATGATTCACAAAGTTACTGGAAGAAAACATTCGAGTCTGTGGTCTGTACTCCTGTGTGTAGTTTGTTCCATTTTGCATCATTTAATGTGTCATGTTAACACTTGTGCTTTGCTTCAGTTTTGTTTTTTTAAACTTCTGATTGCTTCTACAATCCTAATCCCATTTCGCCAGTGTTGTGTACTAACGAAGACCACACATGCAGTTGAGCCAGTGAAGCTCCGCATCGGTAGACTATCGCCCAAGCTGAAACTGGCATAGACCAATCGGGTTAGCAGGATCTTAAAAGGGACCTATGATTATGGGGCACACTGTAAATAATCCTATCATGGGGGTTGGGTGTGATTGTGGGTGTGACTTGTACCAACATTTAAGTGGACCCCCGGGTCCTGCTCGCTTGTCAGAGTTTTCCTTGTAAATAAACTGTGAGCTGATTCACGGCATACATGTCTGGACCCAGTATATTTCACTGGCGACAAGGATGAGCGACTCTGAACTGAGCACTGCCACGAGCACCAGCACCAGCCTCCAGAGCCACCTGCCTCACATCACTCCAGCACCTCGAGTCATGGCTGCAGCTCCTGGGCAGATCTCCTCTTTGACCCTGTGCACCCTGAGCTGTGAGAGGCATGGGTCGAACAACTCACCTACTTCTTCCGGGTCCAGGGAGCAACCAAGGCAGACATGAAGAAATCGTGGCTCCTCAGCACGTGTGGGGTCTCTACCATATGACTGATACAAGGCCTCATCACACCCATGAAACTAGAAGCTGCGTCCTACGACAAGCTAGTCAAAGCCCTCATGGAGCACTTCGCACCAAAACCATCCAAGATGGCGATGCGCATGGACTTTTTTGCGCGCAACCAACGATCTGGAGAATCGGCCGCCGACTTCATGGCTGACATCCACAGGCTAGCCATAGACTGCAAGTTCCCAGCAATCGAGGATGCCCTGCTGAACCAATTTGTCTGGGGTGTCCGATAGCTGAAACTCTGCAGGAAGCTTGTCGGCATAGAAGACATCAAGTTGGAAAAGGCGCTCCAAGTGGCCACGGCTTTCGAAAAGTCCCAAAGAGACCGCCAAGGTCCAGCATCCTACTGCATGTCCGCTGCTGCCACCTCTGACACGTCTGATGAGGAGGGAGTACTACAGGTCCACTGCCCCGACCACCGAGGACCTCGACCACCCTCTGCATCCATTTGCAGCCAGCGCGATCAACTGCTGCAATGATGTGCGCCAGCTGTGGGGATCCACATGAGTGCTGCTCCTGTCACTTCCAGGATGCAGTCTGCCAGTCCTGTGGCAAGACGGGACACATGGCCAAAGCCTGCCATTCCCGTGGAACCAGACGACATCTGACAACACATCAGGAGTCATCAGACCTGCACACAACGACCATCCACCGCCAACACCAGGTACTGAATCTGCCCTGGGATGCCCCTAACAAAATACATGTAACGGTGTAGGTAGAGAGGTCTCCTTGTGAGATGGAGCTGGACAAAGGGTGCTCCTTCTCCATCATCTCGGCCAAGACCCTTAAGAAACTGTGTCCATGGGGGGGGGGGGCTCCTCAAACCTGTTGGCCTCACGCTGTGGGACTTCCAAAAGAACCTAGTTCCCATCAAGGGGTGGGGCAAATTCAGGGTTCAGTACAAGGACTTTAACTGATTGTTGGATTTGGTGGTGGTGGAAGGCAAGCTAACAAGCCTAATGGGACTATCTTGGTTTGGGCCCTTGGGGTTTGGGGTGACCGGGGTGCACCATGTATAGGGTGGCAGCTTTAACAAGGTGAGTGATGAGTTCCCGGTCATCTTTGATGGCATGCTTGGCCGCTACACCGGACCTCTGGTTGCACTTGAACTTGACCCCACAGTATGGCCAGTCCGCCTGAAGGCCATGCGTGCCCCGTTCGCATTACGGCCAAAGATAGACATTGAGCTAGACGGCCAGGTGGAACAAGGGGTCCTGGAACCTGTACCCCATGCCTGTTGGGAGACCCCCATAGTCACTCCGGTGAAGCCTAACAGGGACGTCCAGATATGTGTGGACTATAAATGCACAATTAACAAGGCCTTACATGATCATGCATATCCCATCCCAGTCGTTAGCCATGTTCTTGCTTCACTCGTGGGAGTGAAGGTCTTTGGTAAACTAGATCTAGCACAAGCCTACCAGCAACTGCCGGCAGACGAAGACACGGCGGAAGCTCAGACAATAGTGACCCACCAGGGGGGCATTCAAGGTGTGGTGCCTACAGTTTGGGGTCAGTGTGGCACCCGGATTTTCCAGAACCTGATGGACTGTTTGCTCAAAGGTATCTCCGGGGTCCAGCCCTTCTTTGATGATGTTTTAATCGTGTCTCCAGATGCCAAGACCTTCACCACACGCCTGTGGTTGGCTCTCCAATGCTTCAATGAGGCAGGGTTGAAGGTACAGCATGAAAAATGTCTCCAGGGGTATAATCTGTGGAGTTCCTAGGGTTTGCGGTTGACGCTCACAGCATCCCCCCGATGCTGGATAAGATTCGAGCCATCGTTCAAGTGCCCACCCCTCTCCCCATTGAATGTTCCATCCTGTGGATTGTCTTGATTTACTGTGTTGTAATCTGCCTTGAGTCCAATGAGAAAGGTGGACTATAAATAATGCAAATAGATATAACTGATTAATGTATGGCTGTGAGAGTTGGACCATAAGGAAGGCTCAGCACCGAAGAATAGATGCTTTTGAACTATGGTGCTGGAGAAGACTCTTGAGAGTCCCTTGGACTGCAAGGAGATCCAATCAGTCAATCCTCAAAAGAAATCAACCCTGAGTGTTCCCTGGAAGGCCAGATACTGAAGCTGAAGCTCAGATACTTTGGCCACCAAATGAGAAGGGAGCACTCACTGGAGAAGACCCTGATGTTGGGGACGATTGAAGGTCAAAGAAGAAGGGGATGGCCAAGAATAAGATGGTTAGACAGTGTTATCGACACAATGAACATGAAGTTGAGCAAACTCTGGAGGACGACGGAAGATAGGAAGGCCTGGCGTGATGTAGTCCATAGGGCTGCAATGAGTCGGGCTCGACTGTGTGACTGAACAACAAAAGAGTGCTAGAGTGACTCTGCCTCTCTGCAACGCACCTATTCACACACAGGCATTTCCTTGAAGAAACCCCCACCCAGTGCTTTTATTCCCATGTTGGTTTCCCACCAAATTATCACCGGTTATCTGAAGAAATGGGCGTGTGTGTCAGCTGAATGACTCCGCTTCCAGAGGGCTAAATGCCTCCCTCTGTCCCCATTGTAATGGTCCCTGCCTTCTGATTAGGGTTGCCAATTCCTGGATGAGAAATTCCTGGAGGTTTCGGGGGAAGGGAGGGTTTCGGGAGGGGAGGGGCCTGGCGAGGGGTAAATGGCATGGCAGAGAATATTTCTTAATCAACCTGTAATATTTATGAACAAGCATTGTCAGTTTTGTTTTCCTGTTCTTTAAATCTATTTCATTTATATTCTGCCATTCTCCCCAATGGAGAACCAAAGCAGTTTACATCATTCTTCTCTCCTCTGTTTTATCCTCACAACAATCCTATGAGGTAGGTCAGGGTGTGAGTGCCCCAAGGTCGCCCAGCCAGCTTCCATGGTAGAGCAGGTGTTCAGTCCTGGGTCTCCAAAATCCTAATTGGACACTTGAACCACTAGACCAGGCTGGCTCTCATTTCTGTACTGATTTAACAAGAGTTTCCAAGAATAAGGGAGAGTGTGAAGCTCTTAGTGCTGCAGGGCTGTACTTATGTACCAAAAGATGTTGCAGAGGTCAATACTGTCATTCGACTGAGGTTGGCCGGTCATATCTAGCCCTCCGCTAAGACCTAACAAAAACTCGTCATCATAGTCTGTTAATTGGTCCAAAGTAAAAGAAAAAAAAATCTCCTACCTGTCCAAGCCTTCCATTAAAAAGATCTCTTCCCAGTTTTTAAATCTGGTTTGGCTCATGCTGTTAATTTAGCATCGATGCCATTATGACATTACACGCCGTAATGATCTAATTGCATCAATTGCAGGAGGATCTAAATGCATTCTATGATCTCCCCACCAGGGGCAGGAAAACCCCTGTCCTGGGGGCCCGCCCCCCCAACAACCAGCTGGCCTGTGGGGGACTCACCAGGCGCAAACAGAGGCCTAGGCCAGCGTTGCCAGCCTGCTCGCTGATGTCACTTCCGGCGTGCACTGGAAGTGATGCCATCATGTCACCAGCAATGCAAGGAGGGCCCAGTATTTTGGCAAAAGTCTACGGTAAACATGATTTCTACCGAGCCCTCATTTTGCTCCCAGTAAGTCCCTCCCCTCAGCTTTCTTAGGGCTTAGGGCTGCCAGGTCCCTACCTTTTCCCGGTGGGAGGACAGAGCTTCCCTTCCTGGAGCTTCTGGTGCGCGCGCAAAGTGTGTGCGCCACAATGACATCCCCCGTAAGTGACATCATCGTGCTAGGCATGCTGCCAGGGGGGACGCTCTAGCATTTGGCCAGAAACTTTATGGTACCATGGAGTTTTTTGGCCAAGTGCTAGAGAGTCCCCCTCCCCTGTCGATGTGCCCGGCATGATGACACGACCTCCAGGCATGTTGGTGCAATTCCAGCACTTTGGGGGCAGGGTTCCCCAGCCGGCCGAATTCGGGCCAGCAGATCAGGGTCCCTAGAGCCGGCAACCCCCTGCCCCCCAAGCCTATTCCTGCGGTTTGCTGGGGGGTACCTGGCAACCCTATGACTCCCCGGCCCTTCTCCAGGCTGGTAACCTTAGGGCTGATCCAAACTCCTCGTGGCCACCATGGGGACTCTGGAATCAAGGGTGTGGGAGTTCCTGGCCTACTAAGCCTGTGGGGAGGCGGGGCTTTCTCCCTGTGCCATCTTGGCAAAATGAAACTGTTCTGTCCCTTCGCTCTGCTGAGAATAGGGCTGCCAACCTCCAGGTGGTGGCTGGGGATCTGACATTGCAACTGATCAGTTCCCTTAGTGAAAATGGTTGCTGTGTAAGGTGGGTTCTATGGTATTATACACTGCTGAGGTCCCTCCCTCCCTAAACCACACCCTCCCCAGGCTTTAGCTCCCAAAATCTTTTTAGGAATTTCCCAAGCCCGACCCAGCAACCATAGTTGGGAAACTTGCATGTAATGGCAGTCTGCAGAACCTGTGTGTGTGTGGGGGGGGGGGGGGAGGTTTAAGCCCCTTCTCCACACCTGCTGCTGTTGCAATTGCAGGGATGTCAGGCTTCAGGTGGAGTCTGGAATCTCCTGGAATCACAGTTCACCTTCAGATTACAGAGATCAGTTCCTACCGAGGGCTGGGTTTATGGCCCTGCACATTGTTGAGGTCTTCCCCAAACCCTACCCACCCCCAACTCTCCAGGAATTTCCCAGTCCACAATGGGAAACTCTAAGCAGTTGGCATACAGGGACCAGAGAGGCCCAGAATGCCTGCCAGCAGCTCACATGGCCAGGCGCAAACCTCTTTGACTCCCAAGTAATCCTGCCTGCCTTCCTTGGGGTGCCAGACTTTTCCCTGCCCTGCCCACTGGCTGGGGGTGGCAGAGGTCGGCTTTTGCATGATCTGCAAGGACTCCTCTGTAAAACTGGGGCCTTTTACCCTGCCTTCCTGAAGCCTGGCAAGAGCTAGGAGGCGTGGCAACGTCATTCACGCTGGACAGAGCACAATCAGCGGGTGCCAGAAATGTGTTTCCCCTTGAAACCAAATGGAATTGACCAGGGATGGATGCAGCAGTAAAATAAGCAGGAAACAAATATCTTTAAACACAAATGCAATAGAACGGACATTAAAAAGCACTTCCCTACTGAATGTATTTTGGTTTAACATCAAATGTTTTTTTTCTGATACCTGTTGACTTTAGAATCAAAACAGTATATTGATTATATACTAGATAATATATACTATACAAGTTGGAACCTGCAAGGACTTGCAGGGAGGGGATCTCATTTCCCCCTCCCCAATATTTCTTCCTGTTTCTTTCTCTTCTCTGAAAGCTCCAACAGTCTCTCCCCTTTTCCATCTTCTTTCTCTCTTTCCCACCCACCAGCCAACCTTCCGTTCTCTCCAGCAGCCTCTGCCTAGGAAAACTGTGGCCCAGCTGTGTTGGGCCAGGCCCACTTCCATGGCTTGCGGGGAGGCACCTCATTTCCCCCTGTATTCCCCTTCCCTGCACTGTTTCCCCTTTCCCTCCTCCTGGCACCCCCCATGTCCTCTCCCCTTTCCCTGCCTCATTCTCTCCTTCTCAGCCATTCCTCACCATACCTTTTCTCTGCCTCCCACTTTCAGCTATATTTATTATTTATTTTCTTCATTTATAGACCACCTTTCTCCACAGTGGAGGCCAAAGTACTTGACACCATTCTCCTTTTCTCTCTCTCTCTTTTTTAAAAATCCCTTTTGATCCTCACACAACAACTCTCTGAGGTAGGGAAGGCTGAACCATAGGCGTCAACTACGGGGGGGCTCGAGCCACCCCCGAAATTTCCCAGGGGGGACTGAGCCCCCCCCCAGGAAAACGGAACGCCCGCCACCGCGAGTCCCTGGGCCCTCCTAGGGCCGCAGCACCACCGCTGCCGTCTCTCTCTCTCTCTCTCTCTCTTCCCCCACCCCCCGCTGGCCTCGCTGCCTCTGTCCATCCATCCGTCCCTCCCTCAGTCTGTCCAGGGGCGAGCTAAGCAAAGGCCCAGCTGGCCCCTGGACGGATGGAGGGAGGGACGGAAGCAGAAATGGCCGAGGGGGAGGCAGCGGCAATGGGGACGCGGTTCCGGCGTGCGTGCGTGCAAAGCGCGCACGACTGAGTCCCCCCCCCCGGGAATTTAAAACTTGATGCCCCTGGGCTGAATGTGTATGACTAGCCCTGCATCACCTGGTGAGCTACCACGGTAGAGAGGTGACTTGAACCTGGGTGTCCTAGGGTGGCCAAGTCCTACCTTGTCACCAGCAGAGGGGCTTTGGGGGGGGGCATTCCTGGATGGGATGGGGATGTGCCCAACATGATGACATCACACAGAAGTGACGTTATCACATTGGAGATGCAGCATCTTGCAAGGCACCTGTGGCACCCTTTTGCAAAAACCACTTAAAGGGAATTAAATGGGTTTTGCAAGTGGGTGCCACACAGGCCTGATCTCCAAGCGGTGGATTTGCAGCTTGGAATTCAGATGTGGGCGGCCCCTACTTGCACACACACACAAACTATTTAAAAGGAACTTTCCCTTTAAGTGGTGTTTTGCAAGCTGCTTGAAGATCAGGCATGTGGCTGGTGCTACCCCCTCTGCAATATTTAAAGGGCCCTCCAGCTGATTGGTGGGCCACATGCTCCTGCTGATCACCTGGAGGGGCCTTTAAATCTTGCAGGAGGGGAGGGAGAGGGGTGGCCGCCAGTGTTCCCTCTAAGCTGAGTTAGTGTGAGCTAGCTCACAGTTTTTCAGTTTCCAGCTCACAGATTTTTGTCTTAGCTCAGGGAGGACGGCTCCAGAGCAAACTCATTTATGCAGCTGCCAAATTGCTCACTCACAACTTTAATGCCAGCAACTCACAAAGTAGAATTTTTGCTCACAAGACTCCACAGCTTAGAGGGAGCACTGGCCACCAGTGGTCATGGTTGGGGTGGCCAGCGGTGAGCAGGAAGCTGCTAAACTGGGGGATCCCCTGCCCCCACCTGGGGACTGCAAGCCTAAATCTCCCAGAGAGGAGGCTGAGTGAGGTGCTGTGGTAGGTAGGCAATGAAATGTACTGTATGTGGCCATTGGCCTTCGCAAGTTAAGGCATTTTTAGGTGCTGTGGGAAGTGAGAGAAACCTGTGTTGTTTATGGAAGTTATTAGCATAAGTAGCAAGTCAGGGAAATAAGACTTTGTGGAAGTTATTAGCCTGTGGCAAGTGGGGAAATTAAACTTTTGTGACTAGGTCTATTTAAGGAACTTTACAAGAAGAAGGAGAACTGTACTTATCTGAAACCATTACACTTATAAACCATACTGAAACCATTATGCTGCTATTAATAAACTCTATCCAAGCTTAAGATGAACGGTTTATTTTAGTGTAAAAGATCCCCTTTTACCTCCGAGTCACCACACAGAGGTCCATCAGTGGCTCTTAGCCACAAGGTTTAACATCTACATGCACCCCCTTGCCCACATTGCTCGGAGGCATGGGCTGGGTTGCCATCAATATGCCGACGACACCCAGCTCGATCTGCTGTTGGGCAGCCAGTCAGACTGTAGCCTGGCAGATCTGGACGTGGCACTAAAGGCCGTGGCTGGTTGGCTTAGGCAGAGTCGACTGAAATTGAATCCGACGAAGACAGAGGTCCTATGCCTGAGATTAGGGATTCCTCTCCCGAGATTAGGGATCCCTCTCCCGACCTTCAGTGGGGCCCTATTGGTGCCAGCACCAGAGAGGAGCTCCATCGTTAACAATGGAGGCCCAGGTAGCAGCCACTGCAAGGTCAGCCTTTTACCAACTATGGCTGATTAAGCAGTTGGTTCCCTTTCTTGAACACAATGACCTGGCTACAGTAATCCACACACTGGTCACCTCAAGACTGGATTACTGTAATGCTCTCTACATGGGGCTGTCCTTGTACCAGATCCGGAAGCTGCAGCTAGTGCAGAATGCAGTGGCTAGGCTGATGCTGGGACTCCCTTTGGGGGAACACATTCAGCCTGCCCTAAAGGCACTGCACTGGCTGCCCATAGCATACCAGATCCAGTTCAAGGTGCTGGTGCTTGCCTATAAAGCCCTATATGGCCAGGGACCTGGGTACCTGAGGGACCGCCTCTCCCCATATGTACCCCATCAAGCTCTTCGATTAGGTTCTCAAAACCGCCTGGTCCTACCAGGGCCGAGGGAGGCCCAACTGATGGCAACAAGGGCCAGGGCCTTTTTGGTGGTGGCCCCGTACTAGTGGAATGAGCTCCCGGAGAACATCAGGGCCCTGCGGGACTTATTACAGTTCCGCAGGGCCTGCAAGATGGAGCTCTTCTGCCAGGCTTACAAGTAGGGGCTGCCACCATGACCTTACAGCCCTGGCCCAAGTAACAAATATCGCTGTCCAGACCATCTGCACCCGCTGACGCTGTTGGGTGGGGTGCAGTAGCACCATCTAGTAGGAAGGATACTGTATAATGCCTAGTATATGATATGTTTTTAAACTGTATTTTATGGTTTTAATTGTCTATAGTACATGTTGTTAGCCACCCTGAGCCTGCTGAGAGGTGGGGAGGGCGTGATATAAGCCCCCAAAACAAACAAATAAATAAATATGAGCAGCCAGTGTGATGCAACAACAACAAAAGGCTAACTCAGAACTTCCTGATTCAGCTCTGAGCCAGAGACGTGAAAGCTTGGCAAAAACAAAACGGAAAGTTTCAGAGTGAAATTGGGGGTTGCTTTAATTTCCAGAACTCCCCCTTTAAAAAATTCCAAAAGAAAAACTGGGAATTTTAGAGAAGACTGAAAACACCCCTATGAAAGGGTGTTTCTTGGGGGATAAGTGAATTCCTTTCTGACACTGTTTTCATAGAATCACAGAGTTGGAAGGGACCTCCAGGGTCATCTAGTCCGACCCCCTGCACAATGCAGGAAATCCACAAATACCTCCCCCTCCACGCCCCAGTGACCGCTGTTCCACACCCAGAAGATCACACAAACACACACACACACACACACACACAAAACCCTCAAGGGTCTCCAGCCAAACTGACCGGGAGAAAAATTGCTTCCTGACCTCAAAGTGGCAATCAGCATTTCCCTGGGCATGTAAGAAAGAGCCGCAAGAACTAAGCCCTGAGGCAACCCTTCCTGCCCTCCGTCACATGATCTGCCCAAGTCCACAGGATCAGCTTTGCTGCCAGATGGCCACCAAACCTCTGTTTGGAAAACCTCCAAAGAAGGAGAGCCCGAATGTGCAGTATGAAGAGTTTTATATAGACCAATCTGGACTGCCTTGACTTGCACTGCGTAATCCACCTTGAGCCTCAGTGAGAAAGGCAGTCAACAAATAAGTTAAATAAATAAAATAGAAAGCACTCCATTCAAGAAGCATTTCTGCACCAAGAAAGAGCTGCCATCTTCATGAAAGGAGCACCGCACTTTTTGTGTCTTCTGAATTCTTTCTTCAACTAACTCTGGTCTAGCTCGGTGGTGATAAGAGAAGCAGGGTTGCCAACCCCAGGTTGGTGAATTCCTGGAGATTTGGTGGGTGGAGCTTGGGGAGGGTGGGGTTTGGGGAGGGGAGGATCCTCAGCAGCGTCCAAGGTCAAAGAATCCACCCTTCAAAGCAGCCATTTTCTCCAGGGGAACTGATCTATTTAGCATGAAGATGCTGCAATTCCAGGAGATCTCCAGGGCCCACCAGGAAGGTGGGAACCCTAAATAAATCCAGGCCCTGAATCTGCTGGGAAACAAGGAGCTTATTGCCATTCATTGCTGGAAGTGATAACATTTTAAAACAGATATTCGTTGTTTAATTTGGTCCAGAATTATCTCTATATACGCTGCTAGTAGCGTTGCTGCCAACTCTGGGTTGGGAGATTTGGGGGGTGGGGCCTGGGGAGGGTGGGGCTTTGGAAAGGGAGGGGCCTCAGCAGGGATGTGATGCCTCCAAAGGAGCCTCCAAAGCAGCCATTTTTTCCTGGGCAACTAACCTCAGTAACCTGGAAACTAATCTAAAAACCAACTGGAGATTTGTTGTAATTCCAAAAGATCTTCAGGCCCAACCTGGAAGTTGGCAAATCTATTTTTATTACACTAAATTTGGGGGTGTGGGGCATGGGTGTCTAGCATGTTTCTTTGCATGGTCAACAGTGCCGGGATCTGTGTGGAAAGTGCAGTCCTAACTATGCTTCCTAGAGCTTCAGTCCTGCTCTTGTGCCACCCCCCACCCCCCCATTTGACTCACATGCCCAGGTCGCTAGCAGTAAAAGCCTACAAGCATTGGAAATGGCTTCTCATACCTGATTGTGGGCTTTGTTTGGGGATTTTGGTGTCTGCGGGCGGGCCAGCCGTCGGGCGCATGCGCTGGCTGGCCGAGTTCTGTATGCTGCTGGGCACGGCTGCGGAGACATTCTTGCGTGGCTTATCCTGCAGCCACATTGGCGAGGCTTCGAAGGCCTGCATCCGCCGGGAGTGGCTGTTGGCGCTGACTTTGAGATAGGCCTGGGCTTTGTACTCCTGAAGGTCTCCGTAATTGGCGTCGGTCACCCTGCATTCGTACAACCCCTCGTCCTTTTTCCTGACTTTGGAGATCTGCAGCTTGTGGGAGATGTCATTCCCCTGGACTTTCACTGTCTGCAGAAGGGGGAGAAATGACAGGTCAAAACCAGTCCTTACCATTGTGACAATACAACCACACATAGCATGGATAGAATCCTGTTCACAGCCTTCAGAGGGCTTCACAAGCGCTGTTACGCTAACCCTCATACTTGCAGGAGGGTCCCTTCCTTCTGGCTCTGGGGGGAATGGTCTTTGCAAGCAGAAGTATTTTTTAAAAAAAACAAAAAAAACCCTCTGCTTATTCCTGACTCGTATGGGCCTCCTTTGGCAGGATCTGCTGGATGAACTGGCCCTCAGCCACTCTGAGGACCCACACACACACCTGAGCACCTGTCTCTTTCCCAGTGGCCCCTTGACACCCCAGTTACCTGCCCTTGGTAGGGCTGCCAGCTCCAGGTTGTGGATTTCCTGGGGGATTTAGGGGCACAGCCTGGAGAGAGTGAATTGTAGGGAAAGGAAGGAACTCAGTGTGAGACTTCTGATTAGATCCAATAAGCCAGGCCTTGTATTTCAAATCAAAGTCTTTATTCTTAATGGTCTTTCAGGAAACACTTGCATTGTTAGTGATACCAGATACAGAAGAGGAGGAACTGATATAGTAAATTCAAACTAGAGGGAAAGCGTGGGTACCAATGGAAAAAGAATAAACAAGCGCCAAAATGTACTACCATTACTTTCTCAGGAAAAAAGGCCCGTAAGCAGAGCTACGTTCCCATCCCCGGCCCTGTGATTTCCCTACATGCAATCCCCCGCAAAAGACACCTGGAAAAGCGGAGGCCCAGTTGCCCAAGGTTACAAGTGCAGCAACAGAGATAACATGAGTCTAGCAAAACATCTGAACTCATTCCAGTGAAAAAGGGGTGAGAAGGGGAGGGGGGGAAGGAACCGTCAGAGCGGAAGCTGATGCCGATCTCCCACCGGGACCTACAGCCGGGATAAACATAGAAAAGCAAAACATGACAGGGAACCTGACACTCAGCAGGGATGTGATGCTAGAGAGTCCACCCTCTGAAGCTGCCGTGTCCTCCAAGGAAATTGATTTCTGTTGTCTGGGTATCGGTTGCAATGCTGGGAGAACTTCCAACTGAAGTTCAGCAACCCAAACCACCTCTCCGGGTAGCAAGGAGGTCTTCTTGTTGGCCACTTCAGAAGCTCCCCACCCTCCTTCCTGATCTCCTGCCAGAACGCTGGTAGTTTCTCAGGTGTGGAGGAGATTGTACGAGCAGCAGCATAGTCACAAGGAAAGAAATCACATTTAGCAACTGTATCACTCCAGGAGGTGCTGGGCACCTGAGACCACACCTGGAAAGCTGCCTAGCTCAGTATGAGTCTCCCCACTGAAGACGAGGCTGAGGAGGGGGGTCCCTCTGATGAGGATGGCCGTGGGAGAGGAAGCTGGCCAGGCAGGAGTGACTTTTGCAGCCTCTCATTGGCCCTGGGCCTGCAGGCAGCCTGAACATCATCAATTGCATCCAGCCATTTTGGGATGCCAACTCCAGGTTGGGAAATTCCTGGAGATTTGGGGGTGGAGCCTCTGGAGGGGAAAACTTGGAGAGGAATTTCTCCTTCAGTCTATGGTACACCCTATGGTACACCCTATGGTATACCGTAGAAATCAATGCTGACTGTTCCCTGGAAGGCCAGAGACTGAAGCTGAAGCTCCAATACTTTGGCCACCAAATGAGAAGGGAGCACTCCCTGGAGAAGACCCTGATGCTGGGAAAGATTGAACGTCAAAGAAGAAGGGGATGGCAAAGGATGAGATGGTTAGACAGGGTTATCGATGCGACGAACATAAAGTTGGGGAAACTCCGGAGGACGACGGAAGACAAGAGGGCCTGGTGTGATGTGGTCACGAAGAGTCCGACTCAAGTGCGCGACTGAACAACAACAACAAATACCATAGAGTCTGCCTTCTGGAGCTGCTGTTTCCTCCAGGGGAACTAATCTCTATACTCCAGAGAGGAATGGTAATTCCAGGAGTTCTCCAGGCCACACCTGAAGGTTGGCAACCCCGTGCTTTTAATATACTGTTTCGTTGATAGCTTCTGTGGCCTTGAGCAAGAGTCGTCTCTGGGAGAACCTGGTAATTTGCCAGTAATGCATCTTGGCCACCCGTAGCTTGCCCCAGATTTGACCAAGTGTGCCCATAGCAGTCAATCCCCAGATTATTTTTATTTATTTATTTTCACCCTCCCAACCCTCCCATCCCATAAGCGGGCTCAGGGCGGGTAACGTCATGTCAAGCAATACAATAAATGCAGTTAAAAAATGTAAAGCCCAATAATAAACATTAAAATCGGTGGTTAAAGTTCAAAACAAAAACCAGCTGGCTGTGGGGGATTCCCTGGCCCCTTGGTGCCAGAGGCATAATGGCCAAGTATCTGTGGGTGGGTGACAGACACCTCAGGGACGCCATACAGGGACACCCACTACCTCAGCCCAAGGCCTGGCGGAGCAGCTCCGTCTTGCAGGCCCTGCAGAATTGAAGAACAAAAGAAGAAGAAGAAGAAGAAGAAGAAGAAGAAGAAGAGATTGGATTTATATCCCGCCCTTCACTCACTTAAGAGTCTCAGAGCGGCTTACAAACTCCTTTCCCTTCCCCTCCCCACAACAGACACCCTGTGAGGTAGTTGGGGCTGAGAGAGCTCTTTCCCAAGCTGAAGAAGAAGAAGAAGAAGAAGAGGAGGAGGAGGAGGAGGAGATTGGATTTATATCCCGCCCTTCACTCACTTAAGAGTCTCAGAGCGGCTTACAAACTCCTTTCCCTTCCCCTCCCCACAACAGGCACCCTGTGAGGTAGATGGGGCTGAGAGAGCTCTTTCCCAAGCTGAAGAAGAAGAAGAGGAGGAGGAGGAGGAGGAGGAGGAGATTGGATTTATATCCCACCCTTCACTCACTTAAGAGTCTCAGAGCGGCTTACAAACTCCTTTCCCTTCCCCTCCCCACAACAGGCACCCTGTGAGGTAGGTGGGGCTGAGAGAACTCTTTCCCAAGCTGAAGAAGAAGAAGAAGAAGAGGAGGAGGAGGAGGAGGAGATTGGATTTATATCCCGCCCTTCACTCACTTAAGAGTCTCAGAGCGGCTTACAAACTCCTTTCCCTTCCCCTCCCCACAACAGACACCCTGTGAGGTAGGTGGGGCTGAGAGAGCTCTTTCCCAAGCTGAAGAAGAAGAAGAAGAGGAGGAGGAGGAGGAGGAGGAGGAGATTGGATTTATATCCCGCCCTTCACTCACTTAAGAGTCTCAGAGCGGCTTACAAACTCCTTTCCCTTCCCCTCCCCACAACAGGCACCCTGTGAGGTAGGTGGGGCTGAGAGAGCTCTTTCCCAAGCTGAAGAAGAAGAAGAAGAAGAGGAGGAGGAGAAGGAGGAGATTGGATTTATATCCCACCCGTCACTCACTTAAGAGTCTCAGAGCGGCTTACAAACTCCTTTCCCTTCCCCTCCCCACAACAGGCACCCTGTGAGGTAGGTGGGGCTGAGAGAACTCTTTCCCAAGCTGAAGAAGAAGAAGAAGAAGAAGAGGAGGAGGAGGAGGAGGAGGAGATTGGATTTATATCCCGCCCTTCACTCACTTAAGAGTCTAAGAGCGGCTTACAAACTCCTTTCCCTTCCCCTCCCCACAACAGGCACCCTGTGAGGTAGGTGGGGCTGAGAGAGCTCTTTCCCAAGCTGAAGAAGAAGAAGAAGAAGAGGAGGAGGAGGAGGAGGAGATTGGATTTATATCCCGCCCTTCACTCACTTAAGAGTCTCAGAGCGGCTTACAAACTCCTTTCCCTTCCCCTCCCCACAACAGGCACCCTGTGAGGTAGGTGGGGCTGAGAGAGCTCTTTCCCAAGCTGAAGAAGAAGAAGAAGAGGAGGAGGAGGAGAAGGAGATTGGATTTATATCCTACCCTTCACTCACTTAAGAGTCTCAGAGCGGCTTACAAACTCCTTTCCCTTCCCCTCCCCACAACAGGCACCCTGTGAGGTAGGTGGGGCTGAGAGAACTCTTTCCCAAGCTGAAGAAGAAGAAGAAGAACAAGAGGAGGAGGAGGAGGAGATTGGATTTATATCCCGCCCTTCACTCACTTAAGAGTCTCAGAGCGGCTTACAAACTCCTTTCCCTTCCCCTCCCCACAACAGGCACCCTGTGAGGTAGGTGGGGCTGAGAGAGCTCTTTCCCAAGCTGAAGAAGAAGAAGAAGAAGAGGAGGAGGAGGAGGAGGAGATTGGATTTATATCCCACCCTTCACTCACTTAAGAGTCTCAGAGCAGCTTACAAACTCCTTTCCCTTCCCCTCCCCACAACAGGCACCCTGTGAGGTAGGTGGGGCTGAGAGAACTCTTTCCCAAGCTGTCCTTGAGGGAACAGCTGGGACAGAGCTATGGCTTGCCCAAGGTCATCCAGCCAGGTGCAAGTGGAGGAGTGGGGAATCAAACCCGGTTCTCCCAAATTAGAGTCCGCGCACTTAACCACTACACCAAACTGGCTCTCAGGGAGTCTCTTCCACCAGGCAGGGGCCGGGGCAAAGAAAGCCCTGGCCCTGATCGAGGCAAGGTGGACGTCCCTCAGTTAGGGCTGTCAAGTCAGCCCGGGGGGCGGGGGATTCCCCCGTTACAGGGGTTCCCGATCCACCGGCCAGCATTCGAACGGCGGGGGGAACCCCACCCCCGAAGTCGTCCAGTCAGGATGACTTCCCCAGCGTAATGATGTCACCCGGAAGTGACGTCATCACGTTGGGGACGTTGCCGGGACGACACTCTAGCAATCGCCCCAAAACTCTATGGTACTATAGAGTTTTTGGGCGATTGCCAGAGTGTCGCCCTGGCAACGCCCCTGATGCAATGATGTCACTTCCGGGTGACATCATCGTGGTGCACGTGCCGGGGAAGCTCCCAGCCCCAGGAGGACTCTCCCCCGCCGGTAAGTCAGAAGGACTTGGCAACCCTACCCTCAGTCCAGGGACCACCAGGAGTTGTTGATCCATAGAGCCCCATGTGTCAGCTAGGCTGTCATAACTAAACGGAGGGGAGAGAGGGAGATGAAAAGGAGAGAGGAAAGGGCTGAAATTGCTGTTGTAAACTCTGGAATGTCGCCTTTGATGCTCTCCTAACATTTGCCCCTGTTTACATAAGATCTCGGGTTTCTCTGGTGAGTCTCCCGCCTGAATGTTGAAGCCGTTATTCTCAGCGCGAGGGTACCAGGGCATTCATTGGCTTGTAGCCAGCTGACACCCCAGTTTGAACGGTGTACATAATCCCGTCCTCGCCTCCCCGCTTTAGTCTGAACACAGAAGTGCTTAGGGAATGTCTTAGAAATACTGACTCAAATAAACTGAACCTACTTAAGGACCGTTGTTGAGTGCTGATTTACTAGGGAACTTTGAGGCATCTATGAGAGGGGGCGGTCCCTCAGATATGTTGGTCCTGGGCTATGTTTTCTCTCATTTATATTCTAAATTTCTTCAATGTCTGCCAATCAGACTATGGTTAAATTGACACGGGGGCATGAAAAGGCACCCCCGCTACGGAAGCAGCAAGTAGAGTTGCTAAGCTCCAGGCAGGGGCTAGAGAGCGTCTGGAATTACAACTGATCCCGAACTGAGAGCCAGCATGGCGGTGTGGTTAAGACTCTAATATGGGGAGCCGGGTTTGATTCCCCACTCCTCCTCCACATGAAGACTGCTGGGTGACCTTGGGCCAGCCACAGTTCTCTCAGAACTCTCTCAGCCCCACCGGCCTCAACAAGGCGCCTGTTATGGGGAGATGAAGGGAAGGCGATTGTCAGCTGCTGTGAGACTCCTTGGGGTGGGGTGGATGACTTGCTCATTGATTGTTTATCTAAGACACTGATTCCACTTTGCCTGGAGAACATGGCTGCTTTGGCAGGTGGGCTAGAGGGCACTAGACACTACCGAGTTCCCTTCCGTCCCTAGAGCCCACCCTCCCACTCTCCATCCTCAAGTCTACCGGTATTTCTGAACTCAGAGCTGGCAACCCTTGCCGCAAAGGAGGCAGAAATGGTAAGGATGAAGAGGGTTGCCAACCTCCAGGTGGGGCCTGGAGATCTCTCAGGATTACAACTGGTCTCCAGAGAGCAGAGATCAGTTCCTCTGGAGAAAACGGCTGCTTTGGAGGGTGGACTCTATGACATGATGAGGTCCCACTCCTCCCCAAATCCCACCCTCCTCAGGCTCCATCCGCAAAGCTCCAAGAATTTCCCAAGCCAGAGCTGGCAACCCTAAGAACAGGGTCCACACACTCTGCTGTTGCCCCACACCCGCTCCTCTGCAATGTGATCATTCTGGGGTCCCTACATGGGTGTAGCCAGAAAAATTTGGGCAGTGGTGCGTTGGGGAACCCTGTGGGGAAGGGGAGCCAGGGGAAAGAGAGAGAGCGGCATGTGGCAAGTTGCAAGCCCACCCACAGCAGAGGAAGAGGACTCAGCTTGGCGGAGGTGGCCTCGCTGTGCCTGTGCCAGCCCAGCCATGTGACCCACCATCATATGAGGCTGGGCTGGCTGGGCTGGCACAGGTGCAGTGAGGCCACCGCGGCCAAGCTGAGTCCTCTTCCTCCGCTGCCAGTGGGGCCACTGCTCGCAGATGCAGTGGCATTCAAAAGGGGGAGCTGAGACCTCTTCCTCATTTTCTGGCTTCCTCCTCTACTTGAGGCAGGGAGGGGGGGAATCGCCAACTCTCTCTCTCTTGCATTTTGCAATTTTATCTCCTTCTTTTTTGCAATTTTATTTTATTTTGCATTTTAATTTGCATCTTCAGCACTACACCCTGCGGAGGTCCCTCCCCTCCCCAAACCACACTCTTCCACAAAATCTCCAGAAATTGTCCAGCCCAACTCTGGCCACTGTACATGACCCATCCCAATAATGGAGGGCTTTCCCTGGACACAGAACTGCACGGATTGAGTGCTTGGAAATGGCCAGGTACACGCACACTCTTGGCCAAAAGGCAACGCCCGGATTGGACAACATGTCCCTGTGTAGAAGAGACAAATCTAGGAAACGGGGCCCTCCCCAAAGACCTCCATCCACCAGAACCTAGACGAATAACTGGAGCGCTCCGTGTTTATTTTGATAGCATAATGCCTCCAACCACTGCATCACTATCCCTGTCTATAATCACAGTGAGTACCTTAAGAATCCAATTCCCCCCAGTGAATGGTTCTATATAAATAAATAAGCGGCTGCACTCCTTTAATTAAACCTAATTTTATTTAGCATGTCATATTGCACCTCAGAGCTTCTAAAACCCCAAGGCCCCCGTTCGGCTAAAGCGGGCGGGGGACTTAGCCTCACTGAAAGTGCTGGGCTGTGGAGTCAGCCACCCTTTAGTGCTCCTGCTGCTTTCAGAGGGATTCAGAGACTGGGCGTGTCCACGCCAATTGCGCTAGCGTTGCCAACTCCAGGTGAAGAAAGTCCGGGAGGTCTGGGGGTGGAGCCTGGGGAAAGCAGAGTCTGGGGACGGGGTGGGAGCCCAGCAGAGGAGGGGTGCCATAGAGAGCCCACCCTCCAAAAGGGGCCACTGTCTCCCGGGGATCTGATCTCTAGAGTCGGAGGATCAGCTGTAATTCTGGGAGATCTCTAACGCCCCCCCACACACACACACACACCCTGGGGGCTGGCAATCCCGCACTGTGTTCAGTGTGACTGACTGGACGTGTTTTGGATTGTAGCTAAAGAGCTGACTCCTATACATCTTTACCTGGAAGAAAATGGTATGGATTTCAATGGGTCTCCCAAAGGAAGTTCAGGATTGCAGCTCAAACGCCTGGGTTGTGTCCTGTGATTCCCCTCACCTGAGCAGACAGCCTTCCCCTGGTGAGAGAAGCCATCAGGCCCGGAGCTTTGAGCTGGTCAGGATGGGAGCAGCTGGCATGGAAGGTGGGGGTTCATGGGGGCTTGTTTCTAAAATGGACCTGGAGGCATTTTTGCAGCCTTCACTGGGATTGGGGGGCGGGGAGAAAGCAGAAGACAAATCTCACCAATGGAGAAGCCCCTGCAATGCAGCAGACATGAGAAACAGGGCCATAACTTCTACAGTTTATTGCAATTTTTCACTTTACAATAACATTTTTTTCCTTCAAAACATGTAAAAAGCTGGGCTTATTTTATATATTCACAGTGGCTTATGGATGTCTATTTCTTCTATAATCTGAGTTCCCGGACACATCCAGTAGCAGCTTAATATCTTCTCTTATTTATTTTATTTATTGGATTTATATCCCACTTAGCCAGCAATTAGCCCTCTTGACCAAAGGAACATATATTCCTAGTATAAAAATAATTTACACCTTTTGCTGTTCAACTGGAGAATTGTTTGGAAAACTGTTTGGAGGGATACTAGACATATAGAAACATAAAGCCGGAAGGGGCCTCAAGGACTATCTAGTCGAACCCCCTGCACAATGCAGGGAATTCACAGCTACCTCCCACCCCTCCACTCTCCCAGTGAGCCCTGCTTCACACCCAGAGGAAGGCAAAAAAATCTCTGGGATCTCCTGGCCAATCTGGTCCAAAGGAAAATCCCTTCCTGACCTCAAAGTGGAGATCGGCCTGGGCCTATGAGAAGGGCCTATGAGAAAGGGCCACGAGAACTAAGCATTGAGGCAGCCCTTCCTGCCCTCCCTCTCATGATCTGCCTAAGTTCACACAATCAGCTTTGCTGTCAGATGGCCCTCTAGCCTCTGTTTGAAAACCTCCAGAGAAGGAGAGCCCCCCACCTCCTAAGGAGGAAGCCTGTTCCACTGAGGAACCTCTCTGTCAGGAAGTTCTTCCTCATGCTCAGCTGAAAACTCTTTTAATTTCAACCCGTTGGTTCTGGACGGACCTTCTGGAGCAGCAGAAAACAACTCCGTACCATCCTCTACATGCGAGCCCCTCCCCATACGTAATGATTGTGGAAGTCTATTTCAATGTATCTGAAGAACTGAACTTTGTATCTGAATAATTATACCCAGAATTAAACTTTGTTGGTCTTAGAGCTGCCACTGGGCTCAACCTTTGCTATATCACCTCTGAGTCGTCTCCTCTCCAGGCTAAACAGACCCAGAGCTCCTTCAACCTTTCCTCATAGGACCTGGTCTCCAGACCCCTCACCATCTTTGCTGCCCTCCTCCGGACACGTTCCAGCTTGTCTATCTCCTTCTTAAACTGTGGTGCTCAAAACTGAACACAATACTCCAACTGAGGTCTATCCAGAACAAAGTAATACTATTAGAACAGAATCACAATGTTAAATGTATCTTTATTTTTTTCCTCTCTGTTTTCTCTTCAGATGCCAAGGACTTCTCTGCCTCCAGGGATCTGCCAGGCTCCCTTCCTCTCTCAGAACTGCAAGGGACTGGATCTCCAGACTGCAAAGCTCAGTTCCCCCCTCGGAGGAAACTGAGGGTGAACTCCATGGCACCCCATCCCTGCTGACATCCCGCCCCCCTGCCAGCCACTCTGCAGATTCCCCTCTGAGCCAGAGAAAGACTATTCCCAGCCCCCCAGCCTCCCCAAAGAGTTTAAAGGGGAAAGACCTGGGGTCAGCATGCCCGGCCCTCGTGGCCTTCAATGTCAGGGCTTTCTGCTGTCCATGCAGGGCAAAACCCATCTGTGGAAGCAGCCTTTGAAGGAAGGGGGGCGGACTTAGATCAGTTATACATTCCTATACACTTTTTAAGGTGCAGCTCCATGCCTCCCACTTTTGTTCATATTCTGGATGTGTTCAAGTAAATTGTATTGCATTTCCAAACCCACCCTGTAGGCGGAAAGGTAGCACAGAAATGCCAAGAAAAAGGTTAAAACACAAGAGCATCCTCCACCAAAAAAACCCTCTGTCCTTGGATTGCAGAAACAAAGAATGGGACACAAATTCAGGCAGATCAAAAAAGACAATCAAAAACAAGTCCAGGTCCTGCATTTTTCTCGTTTCTTGGCGGGTGGGGGTGGGGGATCACAAGGTGTTCCGTAACACTTAGTACACAGGATGGGCTCCCCCCCCCCCTTCCCATGCTGAGCAAAACTTCCATTACGGTTGATGGAAATTTCCTGGGTGACAAGGAGGAGGAGGAGGAGGATTTCTACCCAGCCCTTTACTCGGAGTCTCAGAACAGCTTACAATTGTCTTCCCTTCCTCTCCCCACAACAGACACCCTGTGAGGTAGGTAGGGCTGAGAGAGCTCTGAGAGAACCATGACTGACCCAAGGTCACCCAGCTGGCTGCATGTGGAAGAGGAGTGGGGAATCAGATCCGGTTCTCCAGATTAGAGTCCGCCACTATTAACCACTACACCAAAGGGGGGGGGGGGACTCCTTTTACAACAATCCCCTCTTTTCAAATTATAATGGAATTGCTGGTTATGAACACCATCCTTGAATCCTTAAAACACACACACACACACACAAACCTCCCTTTCTGTTGAGTTCTATGCAGGCCCATAGCTACAGTGGGGCCTCTCGGGGCTTGACCCCCCCCCCCCGGATTTCCTGTCCAGGCCTCCCGGCTTCCCCTTCAGCCAGTTTATTTTATTTTCTGTGTGCCCTGCTGCTGCCCTCACCTCTCTCTCTCTCATTGCTCTTTTAAAAAAATTTTTACTCCCTCGTCACTTCTGACACAGCCTGGGTGTGTGTGTGTGGGGGGTGCCCCCAACTTATTTAAATGCCCCCCCCCCAAAGTTAAAAAAAATCCTGGCTGTGGCCCTGGTTCTACACTGTAAAATGAGAGCCGGCAGACTGCCTAACTTAAGTTACTTTGGTGCCTTAACCATAAATTTGCCAGTTCCAGGTTGGAAAATCCCTGGAGATTCATAGGTGAAGCCTGGGGAGGGAGAAGTTTGGGGATGGGATGGCCCTTGGTGGGATGTGAGGCCAGAGAGTCCACTCTCCGAAGCAGCCATTTTCTCCAGGGGAAGCTGATATCCATAGTCTGGAGATCACTTGTAATTTCAGGAGATCTCGCTAGAGTTGCCAGCTCTGAGTCAGGAAACACTTGGAGATTGGGGGAGGGGGAGCCCAGGGAGGGTGGCTTTTGGGGAGGGGGAACCTCAGAAGGGTACAGTTTGATAGAGTCACCCTCCAAAGTAGCCATTTCTCCAGGGGGACCAATCTTGATCATTTGGAGATCAACTGTAATAGTAAGAGATCTCTGGGTGCCTCCTGGAGTTTGGCAACCCTAGGCTCTACCTGGAGGTTGGCAGTTCTATTTAACCATGTACATCTGCTGGCCACTCAAAGGTAGGCATGTTGACAGCTCTAAACAGGGAACTTCCTGGAGATTTGGGAGTGGAGCCTGAGGAGGGCAGGGTTTGGGGAGGGGAGGGTCCTTCGAGGGGTACCATGCCATGCAGTCGGCCTTCCAAAGCAGCCATTTTCTCTGGGAGAACTGATCTCTGTCATCTGGTGATCAGGTGTAAGTCCAGGAGATCTCCTGGCCTCACATGGAGGCCGCCAACTCTAGCACAGGGTGATGTTTAAGGGTTCCCTGAATGGTGAGCAAGCAAAGAACTTTTTGTGGACAAGCTCTCTGTCGCCATGTATGTGTGTGTGTGTGAGAGAGACTATGTGTATACAGGGCTCATTTCATAGCAGGAGCTCCTCTGCATATTAGGCCACACACCCCTGATGTAGCCAATCCTCCAAGAGCTTACAGAGCTCTTCTTACAGGGGCTACTGTAAGCTCTTGGAGGATTGGCTACATCAGGGGGGTGTGGCGTAATATGCAAAGGAGCTCTTGCTACGAAAGAAGCCCTGTGTGTATATATACACATACACACGCTCACCATGGCTCAAAAGACTGAGAAGTTTTAGGCTAAGGGCAAATAGCCAAATAGGGAATATGTCAGACCCCTTTGATTACACTGTTGCCCATTGAGAAGTGAAGCTTCTCAGAACATGGAAGTCCTCAGGGATAGGTTTTGTTCCTGAAGTTGTCCTGGATCTGCCCGTTGTTCCGCAGAGCCTTAAAAACCATGCATCACTCTCTAAGAACTTCATCAAGTGCCTGTGCTTACAGCACATTTTGTGCACCTAATTAGATCCCATTTGATCATCTGAGGGTGCATTCATACGGCTCTTTTGAGCCATGCCAGGCACGAGTGCCTGGTGGATTTAAAGTGCATGTCCAGACCTCAACATCTGGGAATCATGCCGCTTCCGTGAGTAGCCCGTTGATCCCCGTTGGGGATCCGTACTTAAAAGATAGTAATGAAAGTCCAGTCTAAAGCTGGCTGACGGGCCAGTGCCGGACTTTCCACCATCAGGTCATAACTCCAGCGTGCAATCAGCCCGTGGGGATGGTCTCCAGACCTTCCCAAATGGCCGCCATTTTAAAAAAACTCTTTGTGATGCGTGCATAACTACTTAAACATGTGGCATCCCCAGAGCTCCGCTCAAGTGATCCAAACATTGTTATGTTTCTGAAGGTCCCCTGAACTTTATTAACTTTATAAACTGAAAGGGTACCTAGAGGAAAGTAGCGTTGGCAGAGCTTTTACCATTTTAGCCTGCACATGTGTGGATAAACAAGTATATGGTGAGGCACATACGCACATGCACAGAAAGGTTTGTTTTTTTTAAAGGCAACCACATGGCTCCTTATGGTGGCTGCCATCTAGACAATCCACCGCAGGAGTCACGCGTGGCAAAGTGCTTCATGCGCAATCTGTCTGGTCGTGCAACACTGGATCAAAAAGATCTAGCTCAAATTAAAGCTGGGCCAATGGTGGGATTAGCTGCCCATCTGAACACACCCTGAGACAATTTAGACTGTGCAGGGAAATGCCATTCAGCCGTTAAGATACACGGTCACAAAGAGCTAGGCAAATTTATAGTTTATGGCTAGAAACTGAATTCCTTCATCATGTTTATTCATATATGACTTGCAAACATTTGGGGACAATATTGGGTGGACACAATTGTACATATGCTGCCATGAGCAGGCATCTTGGGGCTGATCTGAGTACATCCACTGCGCTGGGGAGGAGCTGGTTTGGCCCCACTGGTGTGTAACTCTTAAATGAGGCTGACATGATCCAGAAGGCCCCTAGGCAAAGATATGTTCCTGGTGACGTCACCAGGAGCAGCCAGTAGACCTTCTTCAGGGGTTGGAGTTTGCCACGCTCTTCTTAGCAGGATTCAAGCTTCCCTGCCACTTCTGTCTCTTTGGACAGGAGGGTTGCCATCCCCCTAATGGGGTGGGGTTTCCCCTGATTTGGGCCCCCCCAATCCACCACTGGCCAGCTGCGGGTGGGAGGAGCCCCACTCCCAAAGAGCCCTGCCACGCCTGATGTGCCCATCCCAATGACATCACCCGTCATTTCCCACCAGTGATGTCACTTATGGGTGATGTCATCACTGTGAGCCAGTTTGGTGTAGTGGTTAAGTGCGCAGACTCTAATCTGGGAGAACCGGGTTTGATTCCCCACTCCTCCACTTGCACTTGCTGGATGACCTTGGGCAAGCCATAGCTCTGTACCAGCTGTTGTCTCAAGGACAGCTTGGGAAAGAGCTCTCTCAGCCCCACCTACCTCACAGGGTGTCTGTTGTGGGGAGGGGAAGGGAAAGGAGTTTGTAAGCCACTCTGAGACTCCCTTGGGTAGTGAAGGGCGGGATATAAATCCAATGTCTTCTCTTCTTCTTCTTCTTCTTCTTCTTCTTCTGTGTGTGTGCAGATAGCATTGCCAGGAGACTCCTGTGCGTTGCCAGGAGACCCAAGAGAGCTGGCTGGAGCCCCCCGCTGGCAGAAGGTAATGACCTGCCAACCCTATTGGACAGCTCTGTAGAGGTCAAGTGAAAGGGAGGGAATGAGTGCTAGAGGAGGCAAGTAGGTTCAGAAGCCAAGAAGTCCTGACAACACTGGGAGTGTAACCAGTGCCTAGAAATGTTGCTGAAATGAGCTGTTAATGTTGTGTATTCAGTGGACTGGGCCCTGACCTGGACAGCCTAGGCTAGCCTGATCTCATTGGATCTCAGCAGCTCAGCAGGATCAGCTGTGGTCAGTATTTGGGTGGGAGACCACCAAGGAAGTCCAGGGTTGCTATGCAGAGGCAGGCAATGGCAATCCATCCATGCTCACCTTTTGCCTTGAAAACCCCACGAGGGGTCACCATGAGAAGGTTGCTATTTTGATGGCACTTTCTTCCACCACCACCAAGCAGGGATGAGAGGCAATAAGATCATAGACATTTCCAGGGCTTTTTTTTGTAGAAAAAGGCCCAACAGGAACGCATTAGCATAATAGGCCACACCCAACAGCAAAAACTCCTTAGCATAATAGGCCACACCCCTGACAGCACAGCTCCCTCCCAGGATCGGATTCCCCAAGTGCTCCCGTGGCTTGCGGGGCACATGGGGAACCCGAGGGAAGGAAGGCGGTTTCTGGATTGGCTTCCCCAGGCACTCTGCAGCTGCGGAGCGCCTGGGAAACCCGAGGGGGGGGGAGGCTCTAGGCGTGGCCAACTCGGAAGCCAGCCGGAACTCCGTTCCTGTGTGTTCCTGCCCAAAAATAGCCCTGGACATTTCCATAACTGTATGATAGCTGGGCTGTCTGAAATGGCTCTCACACAGCAGGTGTTAGAGGAGGCAGCCTGTCTCTTGATCACTCCTCGTTCAGTGGATCATATGAACTCAGTCCAAGAAGACTAGAGACAGATGGAATTCCTCTCATCTCATGGTTTTAGCTTTCCTCTGCCCTACTCTGGTGTTTTGCCCGAGGAAGACTTTCCATCATCAAGTTTGCTTTGACATTCTGCTTTAAGCCAACAGTGGCGATGACTTAGGGAAGCACATGGATGTGCATATGCATTGCCCATTCACAGAGACAGCACAAGATGTCTCAACGGTCTTTATGTAACTTTTTGTTTGTTTGGCTTCCCTCAGCATTCTCTATCCAAGACATGACTATTTGTCTGGCAAATTGGGTTGCCAGCCCTCGGTTGGGAAATTCTTGGAGATTTGGGGTCACAGCTAAGGAAGGTCAGAGTTTGAGGAGGGGGGCCCTCCGTGGAGTATCATGCCATGGACCACCTTTCAGAACAGCCATTTTCACTGGGGGGACTGGTCTGAGTAGTCCGGAGACCAGTTGTAATTCAGGGAGCCTCTTCAGGCCCCACCTGGAGGTTAGCAACCCTATGGAGTTCTGGTGAAACTGGAATTTTCTGAATAAATGTCATTCAGTTTAGCCTTCAGTTCCAAAAAAAAGATCTACAAAAGCGTCAGCAAAGAGTAACAAGGATACTAAATAATAATATTAATATTCAAACACTCAAAAGATGTCCTCTCCTTTATCTTACAGTAAAAGTTACAGCAATCCTGTATGGTATATGTCAGTATTATTATTCCCATATTGCAGACAGAGAGTTGAAAGACTGGCTTGCTAGGACCACCTGGCCAGGCGCAGGGGAGGGTCTTTGGTGCCTTTAATTATCAACGGAGCTTTGGTGAAATGGACAGAGTTACGAGCTCCAGGCTGAGAAAGTCGGAGAGATTTGAGGGGTGGAGCCTGGGGGGGGCAGAGTTTGGGGAGAGGAGGGCGCTCAGCAGGGTACAATGCCATGGAGTCCACCCTCCAAAGCAGCTGTTTTCTCCAGGGGAGCTGATCTCTGTCATCTGGCAATCAGTTGTAATCCCAGATCTCCAGGCCCCATCTGGGGGTTGGCAGTCCTAGTGGCAACGGGAATGAGGCACCCATGTGCAGTCCGTTTGCCCAAAACAAAATTCCCTGCTAGAGAAGCAGGTCCCAGCACTTCCTTTCGCACAGACTGTCATTCTCACAGAGAATCAAAGTGGAATACAAAATATGGAAAGCAAATCCCTCAGAAAGTCTAGGCCTCCAAAAAACAGTCCAGGAGGACCAGTTCAAAGAAAGCACCAAAGATGGAGGTGATGATGAGCCCATGGCCTTTGGGTTTGTGGGAAGCTGCGGATGAAGGAGAACAAGACACATGGATAGGAAAGGAGAACCTAACAGCGATGTCTATTTGAGCGTATACTTACACTTATTTTTGTTCCGTCATTGTCCAAATCTCTCTCTGGTAAGAGCTCTACCTGTTGGGGAACAGAGAACAGTTTTTACAAACACAAGGCAAGACAGATCCAGCACCGGAGCTCAGCCCCACTTCCTCTCTCCCTTTTCTGCTGCCAGGGTTGCTAACCTCCAGGTGGTGGTTGGAGATCTCCTGGAATTGTAGGTGATATCCAGGCTGCAGAGATCAGTTCCTCTAGAGAAAATAGCTGCTTTGGGGGGGGGGGGGGACACACTATGGCATTATAACCTGCTGAGGTCCCTCCTCTCCCCTAACCGTGCCCTTCCCAGGTTCCAACCCTCAAATCTCAAGGAATTACCCAATCCGTAGCTGGCAACCCTATTTGCTGTCTACTTGCAACTGCCTAGTGGCTTCCAATTATCTGCCCCACCCAGGTATTTGCCTCTACTCCAAGTTCATGGCAATGGTCTCTGTTGGACCAAAGTCATACCTTCCCAGGTCCTGGCTGCAGCATAGTTCAAGGGTGTATCTAGCGGGGAATAAGCGGAGGCCGAGTCGAGTTAAGGGTGTTGGGTTGCCAGCTCTGGCTTGGGAAATACCTGGAGATTTGGGGGTGGAGCCTAGAGAGGACAGGGACCACAGTAGGGTACAGTGCCATAGAATCCAGTGTCCAAAGCAGCCGTATTCTCCATGGGAACTGATCTTAGTTTTCAGAAATCAATTGGAATAGCAGGAGCTCTCCAGGCCCCACTTGGAGGTTGGCAACCCTGGGTGTGAAGGACTTGCTAGGAAGGAGGATCCTGGATTTGTACTGTGGTTTGCAAAAACAGAAAGTCACCAAACCAATTGTCTAAACTTCAAAATCAAAAAGAAAAACCTCTAACTGCAAGTCATCCATTAGCGATGCCCTGCGAATGAGCCCCGATTGCTGCCCAACTTGATCTCAAAGGACTCATAAGACCTCTAGGATTGGCAACAGGTGGCAAACGGTCACAGTATTGGAGTCAACTTGGCTAGGCCATGCCAGGCTCACTCCAGACTGTGCTAGATTGTTTCATTTTTTAAAATGTTCTCTCATGTTCACAAACAAGCTGGGTTGCGCGCAACTCACTGGGGGCAGGAGATCTCCCACCCCCATCTCCTCTTGAGTGCCACCACTCCAGCAGCCAAGTAATGAAAAATATACACTGCAAGAAACTCTTGTAAATTAACGTGTTCTATTTGTAACTTATCATTCTATAAAGTGCATTGTGTGCTGTTTATAACATCCTTGTCAGGTATATATATTCAGTACATTCAATACAACCACAACATTCAGTTCATTCAATTTAACAACTACCAGTCAATTTTGCATCAGTATTTTAAAGGTCAAGCCCCAACGGGAGTTTCCAGAATTACAAGCCCACTTCTACTTGCTCTTGCTGCAGCCTTGAGAATGGCAGGAGCGCTCTGTCCATGAATCTTAGCTGCACAATGTGTCTTTTGAAGGACTGGCAATAAGCATCAGCACAACTATAAATGAAAGCTTCCCCCCACTTTTGGAAGACTTTGTGCAAGTAGAAGCGGGCTTGTAATTCTGGAAACTCCCATTGGGGCTTGACTTTTATCCTGTCCCTCGAAGGCCGAGCCATGCAAAGCCAGCAATGCGGGACAGGAAGGGACAGTTTCCTCTGACTGAGGGGAGAGAGCTGATGCAGAAGCAGCCATTTTGCCTGGAGCCCTAAGCAGATGAGAAAAGCCTCCTGCCTCTGAGCCTTCCTGGAGGAGAGTATGCCCTCCACACCACACGGCACTTTCTGTGGTGTGTCGGGTTGCCAGCTCTGGGTTGGGAACTGGAGATTTGGCGGGTAAAGCCTGAGAAGGGCTGGGTTTGGGGGAGTGGAGGGACTTTGGTGGGGTGTAACGCTTTAGAGTCCACCCTCCAAAGCAGCTATTTTCTCCTGGTGAACTGATTTCTGTCACCTGGAGGTCACATGTAACAGCAGGAGATTTCCAGCCACCGTGTGGAGGTTGGCAACCTGAGCAGTGCACATCAGACCTTATGCCCTGCACTTTGCAGTGCCTTATGGGATCTGTCTTTGAGGGCTTATTCATTGCATTTCTTCCAGGGGCTGGGGGGGCATTCATGGATTCCCTTTCCTTTCCCCCCTCTCAACAACCCTAGCCCTGTTCACATGCTGAAGGGAACACAGGTACCTCCTGCCTGCACAGGTGCACCTCGGTTTGTAACAAACACTTCACAACTGAGACCAGGAATCATTCTGTTGTGCATCCATTGATTGTAACTTGGGAATTACTCCACACACAAGCAAAGAACAACCTGGTATACACTGTTCATGGACCGTACGTGCATTCACTGTAACTTGTGAACAGGGCTCCTGTGAGGTAGCTCAGATTGAGTGAGATCTTGATGCAGGAGTCCCCAGCGTGGTGTCTGTGGGTGCCATGACACCCACTGAGATCTTTCCTGGTGCCTGCCAAGGGTTTTTAGGAAGTGGGCAGGGCTTTTGCCCAACAAGGTTTCTGATTGGCTGCTCGAGATCTGATTGGCGGTGCAGATTTTTAAAAGCATTGCTTTGGCAGCAGTTCCCATTCGTAGCACAAGGATCTTCACTGAGTGACTAAACGTAAGCTGTGTGTATGCAGGGAAATAATTTTGAACAATATGTTTGTTTTTAAAGGCATCCTGCTAAACGGAGCTTCTACCTGAAATGTTGAAGAGTTACTATTCGAGTCATGCATCACCCAGCTCCCTGACATTTGTGTCTGGTTCTGGCTCCCATGGCAGCCATTTTGTGGTTGGGCCCACCACCCTGGGTCAGGACTCCAAAGATGCCTGGAGGCTCAACAAAGTTGGGGACCCCTGTCCTAATGGCTAATGTGGTCCCGAAAAGGAGGGATGATTTGGGAAACTGAGTCAAAGACTGTTGAAGGGGCTTCACGTCTCCTAAAGGCTTTCATATTCCAGGAGAGTTCCTGTGCTACTCATCAGGGTAAATAGAACAAACTGTGCAAACAAGGTGTCAGTACAATAATAGTGAAAAAGCAATGGGATACAACTTGGTTTCAATTCCAAGGCATACCTAGCTAAGAAATTGTGGAGGACAAGTTCCTTTTGTGAATGTTTTATGGTAGCCCAGTAGAAACTTTCTAGGAAACTTTGTTCCCTTGAAGCTACTGTATTGGTGTGAGCCGCTTCTTTGCAGCCCTTCTAGTTCCCGGGAAAAGGTGACATACGAAACGAAGGCTGTATCTAGACTCTTCGCTGGAACTGAACTTTTGCACTTCATGTTATTTTGAGAGCTTCGTGCCGGGACTATTGTAGTATATTACACTTGTTATAAAGTCATTGGAATTGAAACCAAGTTGTATCCCATTGCTTTGTCACTATTATTGTACGGACGCCTTGTTTGCACAGTTTGTTCTATTTATATTGCATTTTTCACTGTGTATTCCCACATTGTTTGTTGCTACTAATCAGGGTGGCATGAAGCCATCTGCCCTCCTTGCCACCAAACGTGGCAATGTCGCCCTGCTTAAGGGGACTAGAAGAAGTGGACATGTTCATGGAGCATTGACCTCCCAATGGCTATTCAGTGTTCAGAATCACTACTTCTCTCAGTATCAGACACTAAAAACACGCAGCAGAGGACTGCTGTACTAGCCCTCCTGGGCTTGCATGTGCTATTTCTGGAGGGGCCATGGTTCAGCAGCAGAGCATCTGCTTGGCATGCAGAAGGTCCCAGGTTCAGTCCCTGGAATCTCCAGTTAAAGGGATCAAGTGATGTGCTCGACCCCAGCCTGAGAACCTGGAGAGTAGCTGCCAGTCTGAGTAGACAATACTGACTTTGATGGATTGATGGTCTGATTCAGTATAAGGCAGCTTCTTGTGTTCGTGTGAAACAGGATGCTGGACTACCTGGACCCTCGCTCTGATCCAAGAGAGATACTTTGAGGGTTTATGGTTTGGTCTTGACTGGGAGAGCTGACATTAATTTGTCCCCAAACCTTGTACTCATTTATGAAGTTTTGATAGGGGAAAAAATATATTGGAACACAAAGAATATGTGATATTCCTCATTCCCATTTGACAGCCAAAACTTTTTTTTCCCCCAGGAGGAAGCAGCAATGGAGTCCAGGAAGCTGCCCTGAAAGAGCAGTCAGTGTTTACACCAGGAGCACTTTCACACATGCAAAATAATGCAGTATCAATCCACTTTAATGACTGTTTGCAAGTGGATTTTGCCATTTCACACAGTAAAATCCAGTTTCAAAGAGCACTGAAAGTGGATTGAAAGTGCGTTATTTAGTGTGTGTGAAAATGCCCCATGTGACTGAGAGGTCACAGAGAGTCATTGTTTGAAACTAATTTCATTTGACCAGTCCAGAAACACTTCTCTGAGTTGGCAAGAGAAATTTTAAAAGAACTCAGACTTCAAGGCAAACTTAAGAATGAGGCGATCACTCCACTCCAACAAACATTTCTGATAATACGGTGGTGGTGGTGGAGGAGGAAAGTGCCGTCAAGTCACAGATGACTTACGACCACCCAGCAGGGTTTTCGAGGCCAGAGATGAGCAAAGGGGGTTTGCCACTGCCTGCCTCTGCGTAGCAACCCTGGATTTCCTTGATGGTCTCCCATCCAAGCACTGACCTGGCTTAGCTTCTGAGATCTGAAGGGATCAGGCTAGCCTGATCCAGGGCTAAATTCAGCACAGGAGAATTTCGTAAATCAAAATCCAAATTGCAACAGGTGTCAAATTTCAGGGGGTTTAAATGACAGCGTAGTATAATTTCAACTCTGGGGGGAGGAGGAGGGGGACTTCCCCACGCACCCAGTCTTTCTCGGCATTCTGCCAGCTCCCCAGCCTCCACAGCAGGCTCTCCTAGCTGAGAACTGGATTTTGCGAGACGGGGGCAACCACATAATAAAAGGAAATGCTCGTACTTTAGACTGTTAAAAGCACCCCGGGGACCAAGAAGGACCCCCGCCCAGGCCCTGGCCTAGCAGGAGTGTCCTGTTTGAATTACCCCTCACTGTATGCAACCGAGCAGGCAGAGAAGAGTGTGTCTATGCCCATGTGGAAGAAGTAACAGGTGTGGGGGACCAGGATGGTAACCTGAACACCTCTGAACAGGTAATCATGTCCGGATGATTATTTAAGGCCATTTTGAGAAGGTTGGAGTCTCTCACGTATTAGTGGTTGTCACACTGACAGCCCGAATAACATGCTAGGAAAAAGAGAACAGTCTCAGGTTCCGTTAAACCCTGGTGGGTGGGAAGCATGAGAAGCAGAGGTAATTTTTGATACAAAGAAAATCGACGGCCAGTTTAAAATTGGGATTGTATCCAGATTTACCACAGACTCTGAGTGGAGAGCGACGATACGCTGGATTTTAGTGGGGTGGACCCTACCCCTATTCTACCCTTCCACTGAGCCAAGTTTGAAGTCTTTCCCCAACTTGGGTATTTGTTCCTCTAGAGGAAGAGCCATTTCAGGCGGAGGAAGTCTCCTTGGGGGATGGTTGGTTCCACGCTACTGTGTCCCAGATCCATTTCAGATTTGACCTCAAACCAGCTGGGGTCCAGCCAAATTCAACATTGGCCCACAGCGGCCCTCTCGTTGCATTCCTGGGGTGAGCAGGGCTCCCCTTTCTCCTTCCCCTTGCCTGGGGAGGAGCAGAGGGGCCAATGGAGAGGGCCCACTCCCCATAGGAAGACAGCAGGGACTGAGGATCAAACAAAACATTACAGTCTTAAGGAGCTTTTTCTGGGAGCAGCAAAATCGGGGAAATAACTTCCCCCAGCAGTTCTCATACAGGACAATGGGCTGGGGGGGGGGGAGGCAGAAGACCTTCCTCCTCTGTGGTGCTGTTCTAAGCCCATTAGGGCTCTCTCTCTCTTTTTAAGGAAGCCATTCACCACAGCTGCTGTGTGTCTGCAGGGGTACCTGTAACATTTAGTTCAGCTCCTTGTACCTTGATGTTTGGGGGTGGCGGAAACATAACCATCACCAACCAGTGCGGGGGGGGGGGGGGGAGGGGGAAGCATTCCTCTCTGGACCAAATCTGAAGTCCAAATCAATTTTCTAGACATCCTGGGAATCAATTTGGTTACTACACATAAAAAACAGAATTTCTTTCAGACGATTTGTTTAACTGCTTGGACATCTGCCAGATGTGAGCAGGATTCCACAGCCTTGGATGCCCCAGCTCTGGGAGAAGGCATCTCCAGAGCAGAACGGTGGGTTTTTGGAGGACTAATTGCAACGCAAGGAGGGCACTAAAAATCAAGGCATCCTTTCTTGGGGAAGACTTTGTCAGGCTTGTTGTGCCACCTATAGGCAGAAAAGCGCTCTTCCCTGCAACAGCCGGCAAGTGAACTGCAAGGCTTGGAGGGGAAGCTGATTGGCTGAAATGTGGTATTATTTAATGCCTGTCGGTACAGCCAGCCTTCCAAAACTGGGGCATCACACTGAACAAGAGAGCAGGTTCCCATGCCTTTTGCTACCAGAAAACTGGATTTCGCAGCAATCTGAATACCTCAAAGAAATTCTTAGCATAGAAACCTGTGTGTGCGTGTGTGTGTGTGTGTGTGTGTGAGAGAGAGAGAGAGAGAAGAATTTTAGAGATAATCGACGGATTGCTCAGCTGTGGCACCAGGAGTCAATGATATTCTTTTTTTTCTTAAGTGGGAAGATGGAATTGATACAGCTGAGGCGAGGGCGTCCTGTCTGGTTTTGGTCTTGTTTGGTTTGGGGAGCAAGACTAGTTAGTTTGTTGTCGGGTTGGAGGGGCAAGACTAATTAGTTTGTGTTGGCAAACCTGCAAGAATGCAGGAGGAAATGAGATCCCCTGAAGGAGAACAATTACAGCAAGCCGTTTTCCTCTCGGGAAGACAAAATGAGATCCTGTCCTGGGGGTGGGTGGGGGGGTCTGCATATTTAAAGTGATCAATGCAATAGAATCCATTGTGGGAAACGTATCTGCTTGTCTCTTGCCATGAGGAGGAAATGCTTCCTTACTAAGGCAGGCATGACCCAGACGTCCGCATTTCTCGGGTTGCGGCATTTCCCCAAACGACACAACAGAGGGGCGCTTGGAACCCAGCCCCTCATGGTAGGTGGCTTGCGGCTGCAGTCCTCATTAAGCGAGTTTGCCTGGCCCCTCACTTTCCAAGTGAACACATGAAGCGGCCTTATACTGAAGCAGACCCTTGGTCCAGCAAAGTCCATATGGTCTATTCAGACCGGCCATGGCTCTCCGGGGTCTCAGGCAGAGAAAGGTCTTTCACATCACCTGCTTCCTGGTTCTTTTAACTGGAGATGCCAGGGGTTGAACCTGGAACCTTCTGCATGCCAAGCAAAATGCTCTGCCACTGAGCCACGACCCCTCTCCTGCTTTGGGGGGGTTAGTTTTCATAGGCTTTTTAGGAGCAGCAAAGCCGTACCTGAGTGCCTGTCACCTCAGCTCCAGGCTCTTGGTCCTCGGCTGCCCGCAGAAACCACCACTGGATCTCCAGATACACGGAGGCAGAGCCGCTCTGGAAGGCACAAGACATCTCCACGTTCTGCCCCTCAGTTGCTGTGACATTTCGAGGGAACTCAGTAAATTTGGCTGCAAGAGAAAACCATCTCTTAATGGGACTCCTGTTCCCCAGTTTCCCCCCCCCTTTCTTTTCTGCTCACCTCCCTCCTCCTCCACCCTCGTTTTCTCTTTCTTTGATTGCAATCTCATGCACATTTACTTGGGAGTAGATTCCATTCTAGTCAGTAGGGTTTCCTCATAAATAAAGATCCATTGTATCAGTGAGGTGTTTCCTGAGTCCATGGTGATATGGACATTATATTAAAGTAAGTGCTTACCGGATTGCCACCTGTCAATTAATATCCGCCCCTCCTTTTCCTCATTCTCGTATCTTTTCACCCCCAAGCATTTTTGCTGTGCATTCTTTTCTTTTTTTCCCCCCACCACAATTTCTTCCTCCCCAGACTTTCTCACACGCATATATATGCTGCCTAGTAAGCCACTCAGGTCTGGCTAATGGACCCTCTGCCCCCATCTGCCCCCACCTCCTTTCGGTTTACCAAGTTACAGCCAATTAAACATAAATATTCACTAGAAGGCAACATTGCAGCATGCTGGCTTGAGGATTCAAGGGAAAGCCATTTGGAAATTCAGACTCAGAGATTTGTAGCATTTTATAGGTGAGGTTATAGCTTATGGGTTATTACATATGATACAGCTAACAGGAATGGGCTTTTGGGGATGATCACTCATCTACAGAGTGTGTTCTGGTTATTATGTGCCATGATGCACACTTCACACTGTGTCCCATCAGTTGCTTATTTTTATTTTTTCTTTACAGCCTGAAGCCAAAGATAAGTTGCTGCTTCAGTCCAAGAGATTCGCCAGCTAAGAACTGCTCCCTTCCTTAGTTAGATCCTCATGCTTCAGTATGGCCACCCCTTCTGAACATGCAGCACAGGATAGCATCTGACAGCACATTTCAGAACCCAGGGATCTGTCCTAATACAAGTCATAATTGCCACAGCTTTCTGTATGTACCTTCCCGCTGGCACAGGGAACTTAATAGAATAAGCGCCATCCAGCCTAACTGTGTGAAGTCCTCAGTGAAAAGACAAATATAAAAAATAGTATCTTCAGCCACAACAACTTGTCAGAGTGACTGGAAAAGACAGGGAGAGATACAACCAGTTTATCGACTTCTTTCGAATGTGTGTGGTTACAGGCTGACACAGGGCATATCCAGACAGCTGGATATGGATGTTTTATTCAAGGTACTAGATCAAAACCCGGAACCTGTAGCTGAGAACAAACCGGATCAGCCCTGCCTTTTTTAAGCAGTTAAATTACAAAACAGGCAAGAGAAAATGGGTTTCTGGTACAGTCTTTCTGCTGAAGGGACCTTTGATTCTAGAAAGCTCATACCTCCCCCAAATCGTGTTGGTCCAAGGCGCTCCTGGACTCCAACCGAGCTTTTTCAAGACTCTCCCCCTGTTTCTGTTTTGTAACGTCTCTCCCACCCCCCACATTCCCAGTTCAACTGGTGACATGTATTCACTCTGTCAAGGGGGGGCGGGGAGGGGAAAGAGGTCATATTTCTGCATTCTGGGTCTGTCTCTTCTCTGCACCAGCTGCCTACATGTAGACCAAACAAGCCAGCGACAGAGAGCCAATGACGTTTACACGGCGGTGTCCGGTCTCGATGCGGCTTTCGGCGGGTAGCCCCGACAGGATCTCTCCGTGGTGCTGAAATGATGACTGCAGCCCTCGAACTCTCCCACCGCTGGGTGCATTCTGCAGCGCGGGCGCTACTTGGAATGCAAGAGGCGCCCTCGACGGGGTGGCGGGGGCGGGCGTGGTGGGGGAACCTGTCTTGGAGAATAACAGAGCCGCCAGACGACAAGCAAGGCTCGAAAATATGGGGGGGGGGGGGGGGGGGAGGGAAGAGGTTGAAAGGCTGCGGCGGGGGGGGGGGGGGAGGCGACGAGGTTCTCCAAAAGACTTCAGTATTGAAGGGAGACAAGCAAAATTTGCCTCCCTGACTCTGTGGTTGAGGGAACCCTGAAAAGAAGGGTTGAGCGCGGCAGGCTATTTACAGTCCAAATCTACATAACCCTACCACCATCATATATATATATATAACTGTGCACAAATAACATCGCACCTTCCTAGCCAGCGATGCTGCCTTCCTGTTGACAAGCCGAGCGCAGTCATTGGCATTCACTTCAGGTGAACTTCTCCCTGGTTTTCGGGGTGGCGGGGGATCTTTCGGTCCCACACCTCTAGCTCCCCCATTGTGTCCCTTCCCCATAGCGCACACCCCCCCCCCCCGCCGCGCGCACTCCCCCTCCACTTTGGCCAAAAGGAAGGGGGGGGGGTCTTACCTTGAGAAGAAAGTCCTTGCTGAATATACAACACCGACAACACAAGGAATCCAGCATAAGCCCAAAAGACCCCCATCATTCCAGAGCGAGAGGGCGTGAAAAGTCACATCAGGGTAATGCGGGGTGGGGTGGGGGGAGCACAAAACCCGCGCGTTCCCGCGAAGCAAAGAAGGGCAGCGATGTTCAGCAGGCGCTTGGGCACCCGAGCCCCAGCTGCGCCAGTGCGAGCATTTCCCTGGCAAGGCTGGATGGGGCACGATCCGCTTCTGGTGGGGGGCAGAGGGAGAGCGAGCGAGAGAGAGACGGGGGAGGGGGCAAGCCCTCTCAATGGCTGGCAAGAGGAGTCTTCCCCGGGCGCCCTTCTCCGCGGCTACCTGGCAGTTCCGTCAGCTCCCGCGGCTCAGGACTGCGTGAGAAGCGCCCTCCCTAAACATCGCGCCAGCTTGGGCAAGTAGGGAGGGAGCGAGAGCGAAAGCGAGAGAGGAGCTCGGCCGGGCTCCCGGCACTTCGACGCGCCCCCCCCCCCTCCCCCGCTCTGCTCTCCCCCGGAATGGCTGCGCTGGACGCCCTCAACGCCGGCCCCGCCGCGGCGGCCCCCGCCCGCTAGCCATGGTGCTGAAGCGCCAAGTGGGGAGGATTGCGGACCGCCGCGGCATCCAGGGCGCTGCTGAGCGCGGCGGGGAAGGCGGGGGGTGGGGGGGTGGGGGAATCTCCTGCTTCTCTGCACAGCCTGAGAGGTCCAGGCGGCGGTGGCACGGACGGGTGGGTCTTTCCTTCGCTCTTCCTCCCCCTCCCTCGTCCACACGCGCACAGGCAAACCCGGGTCAAGCACGATGGCCCAAGCTGCTCCCCCCGTCGACTTCTCCAATGTGTAAGCCTCGGGATCGCCAAAGTTTGGTGCATATATTTGGGGCAGGCTTTCCCCCTAACTCCCCCCCCCCTTATCTCATCCGCCCTTTACCTCCAGACCAGAGGAGTCCGGAGTTACCACCGCAAGATTTTACATGTCTGTCTCCTTCTGAATGCGGGGGAGAATCCCCTCGCTCTGCAGAGCCTGATTTCAGCCCCAGAACCTGCTTTCAGCCCCAAGCCTTTACCCGGAAGATGTGAATTAAACATAGCGGACAGATCTGAGCATGTTCCAGCATCTTCCTCCACCATTCAACAACTCTAGACAGCTCGACGCATCTTAATGCTTTTCCAGGCAGATTTCAACGCTCGCACCCTTTTCAGAAATTCCCACCAGTGGAGACATTGCTGGGGGGAAGTCACTATACTTTAACTCTGCTTATTGTGAGGGGAAGAAGAGCGGTTATCGTGTATTCAGGGGTAACTAGGTTGCTTCCCATGGTTTTACAACATATATTAAAAATAATTAACATCGCACGTGAGATTACTTGATATTTGGGGGGCAGATGGAGTGATGAGACCACATTTTTAAAGAGCTCCTGCACTTTGAAAGTCCCAATTAACATTTTGGTTGGTTAGCAATCAGGTATTATGAAATAAGGAGTCCCACACCAGCTCTCCTTATTTCTGGCAGAGACAGGAAGCAAACTGCCTCAGTCTACAAGCAGAGAGTGGTTTTCTCATCCCATTCTCCATGAACACAGGACAGCACAAGCAATCGAGTTAGGATGGGCCTCCCCCCCCCCCAGCAAATTACACACACCAAATGCACAGGGACCCTCACCCTGCCTCCCATTCCTCTACAATCTCTCCAAGTTGGGGACAGATTACATTTCTGGGATCCCAGTTATGGACTCCCCAAAAAGGAGTCCATAACTGGAAAAGACAACTGCAGTTAAAGCCAGAAATCTGTGGAACGGCTCAGGAACAAGCCAGTGACACCAAACTTACAGGGAAACTTCACCTGGGCAGACCTCCCCTCCCCCCTTGCCTCGCCAGACGCTGGAAGCCTGGTAAAGCATCTTCCCTACACTTACAGCCCACCCACCCCAAGTCTCCAAAGGCAGGTTCTGAAGTACAGAAGGCAGACGCCCCCTGAGTTTCGATGGGCTCCCCAAAGTAACCCCATAACAGCTTGGTGGGCACTCCAGGCCCACCAGACCAGTAGAAATAGGAGTTTTCTACTTAAAGTTTCCATGAGGTAGGTGTTGTCTTGTGAGGTAGATATTGTTGTTTCGTGAGACAGAGTGAACCCGCCCCCACCTGGAAGAGGTGGGCATGCCTCCCCCTCGAGTGCCAAGGGCACAATCTTCAGGCTACATACTGGATCACCCAGAGAGGAGGAGGAATTGGGGGGGGGCACTTAGGAGGGCAACGGGAGGCCTGGATCTTACCGTGTGAGGGGTCCAGAGAGAGGTCCAGACCCACCTTCAGGAAGGCCAACTCGTCCACCCTGGCTGGGTCCTGGCACGAGCAGTGTGGGTTGAGAATGTCTCCCAGGTGGGAGAATACCTGCTCGCTCTGGACACTGCTGATAATTTGGTGTAGCAGTTTTAGCGCAGACTCTAACCTGGAGGAACCGGGTTTGATTCCCCACTCCTCCACATGCAGCTGCTGGATGACCTCGGGCAAGCCATCATTCTCTCAGAGCTGTTCTCTCTCAAGGGCAGTTCTCAAAAGAGCTCTCTCAGCCCCGCCTACTCACAGGGTGTCTGTTGTGGGGAGAGGAAGGGAAAGGAGATTGTGAGCCGGTCTGAGACCATCTTGGGTAACGAAGGGCTGGGTATAAATCCAGTCTCTTCTTCTTCAGGAGAGGAGAGACCAGATGGTAGCCTTGCATGACCAGTAATCCAGGGGGTCAGCGGAGGCAGACTCAGGGGACTTGGAGAGGTACTCCCTCACCATCACCTCTGCCGAATCCTCCATCATTGCAAACCTGGCATCCCTGTTGTTGCTGACCTCCCAGTTTATTACAGACAGCCAGTGGTGGGGCTTCTCCCTGGCTGGGCTCTTTGAGGCAGAGGGGCTGGGCCACGGCTCCTCCACTTTTCCTCCAGCCTCTTCCACCTCCTGTTCCCTCTGGCCACGTCTGCTGGCCTGCAGCCTCCACACTTCTTGACAGAAGTGTGCTTCCGTGGCATGAGCTCTGCATTCAGAAGAGCAGTCCTGCCTTTTATCCAGGGGTGTGTGTGTGTGTGTGTGTGTCACCCATACAGGCCAAACTGTACTCCCCTTCCTTGCAGAGAGGGGGCAGCCGGGTGGGGATGCCCCCCTGCAACCTCATTGCCAAGGCCCTGACATGTGGGAGAACAGCCGGCTCCAGTGTGGAGGCCAGCGCCTAGTCCAGCCCTCGAATCAGAGGGATGACTTGCCCCAGGCTGGCTGTATAGGTGCGCAGCGCATTGGTGGTGTCCTGGAAGGGCTTGAGAACACGCACCATTTGGGAGAGAGTCAACCGGTTGTTAGAGCTAATGCTGAGCTCCTCTTCCCTGTGCAGAGTGGCCATGGAGGAGATGGCATCCTGCACCGTGCTCTTCCGCTCCACCAAACACGCAATCATGGTGCAGGTGGAGTTCCAGGAGGTGAGCAAGTCCAGGGCGAGCTGGTGTTCAGGCTCATCCCCCCCCCTTGCCTCGTGCACAACAGGTGGGGAGACTTGATGCTTTGCGAGAAGTGGGCAGCCAAGAGCCAGTAGGTCTCCAGCAAGGCCCACATCTCAAGGGTGCCGGCAACCCAGGGGGCCCTGACAGTGGGCCCCAGCCCCAGAGCATCCTTCGCCACAAGGTGAAGCATGTGTGCCAGGCAGACGATGCTCTTGAGGCTCCCCACCTTCACTGCCGCCGGCATGTTGGTGCCAGTGTCCATGACCATGTAATGTATGGAGCAGAACCACTTTGTAGTCCGGTGGCAGGACTGGGCTGTGCCCCGACAGTCCAAACAAACAGGTCCTCTGTTTGCCCCCCCGTGGGTGGTGAGGGAGAGGTGCTCCAGGCACTTGCTGTTTTTTGCCTTGCACTCTTGACCATCGCCACTGTGCAGCAGTGCATGGCGGGCAAGACTCATCAGCTCACGGTCCTCTGCAAGGGGATGGAGTACCCAGGAGACAGGTGTTGCAGCAGCTGGTGAAAGACTATGTCCTCCATGAGGGAGAAGGGTTGGCCATCCACAGAATTCATCTTGTTGACAAGATGAGTGACTGCTTTCTGCCCTCCCCATACCCCTCCTGGATGGCACTGTCAGCATCCCCATGGGAATGACCTCTTGAAGTGTGGCCTGCCTTGGTGTCCCACCACTCATGCTACCATAAGTGTGGGGAGCTTTTCTTGGAGGGGCCTCCTGCTCCCTCTCTTCTTCTCCCTGCTGAGAGGAAGTGGGCCTCTTCTTCCTCCCACTGGCTGCCACTCTTTCTCCCCGGTGGCAACCGACTGGGGTTCACTCTTTGCAGGTGCCTGCAGAGGACAGAGGAGAACAAGTGTTGGGCAGTTTGCACCCCTCTGGGCATGGGCGTGATGCACCTGGCACTCTGCCACACAGGGGGTCCCTGGGGAGAGTACGGGAATGTTTCCAAAGCATGGGCTGGACACGGCACCCTAGGACTGAAGAAGGCGGGAGGAGGGACAGTTGCCTTCTGGCACTAGATTGGGAGGCACCACAAAGGGGTGTACCGGAGACGTGAGCAGCAACGGGGAGTGGTGTCGAAGGGGAGGATGCTCCCCCCCCCCCAGAATGTTAGCAACTGCTGGTCTTGGGGCAGGGCAGTGCTAAGAACTCTTTGTCTTCTGGGGAAAGCCTCAGGAACAGGTCAGGAGAAGGAAGTTCTGAGACATCTGGTGATGCCCTGGTAGGGGTGGGTTCCAGTGGGCTGGCAGGACGGTTTTGGTTACCAGGGATGGGGGGCCTGTGGTACACAGCAGGTGGAGGATGTCTTTCCCCCCTATGAGCCCCATTGCACCCACTTTCCCCCTCATGGCACAGTGGGGTTGGTTCATAATCAAGGGGGGTGGAAGCGTATAAAATGTGGGTTCTCAGCAGAGGAACTCACTAGCTAAGCCCCTCTGCTTGGTGTGTGCAGGGAGACAGGTGGCTCAGAGTCCCTGAGTCTGCTTAAAACCCAAACCCCAGCAGGGGAGAGGAGAGGAATCACAATCAAAGTGCAGGTCCTCAGCTGAGAAGGGCTCAGAGTCCCCGAGTCCACCTAACACCAAAGCCCAAGCTGGCTGACTTTTAAGAAGTTCCCCGCCTCTCTGTGTAACTGTGAACAGCCAAGAGAAAAGAGGCTGCAGAGCTGGGCTGAGTGCATTTTTGGCATTCTGAACCAATACAGCAGAATAGGAACTCTGTTATTGGTGGTCAGCAGGGGTCCGTTGGGGCCGGAGCGAGGCACAGCGAAGCTCCGCCAGCTCAGGAGTGGCCACTAGGGCAGCCATGGGCCGAATCAGATTCTCTGATCTAATTCAGCCTGCTGCCGAATTGCTGCCGAAATTTAAAAGCCACTGGAGGGAAGGGGGTTTGAGGGAGAGGCTCCAAACTTGCAGGGTAGCTGCTGGGACCTCTCCCCCAAATACCCACCAAGTTTCAAGAAGATTGGACCAGGGGGTCCAATTCTACGGGCCCCCAAACAGGTTGCCCCCATTCCCTCCATTGTTCTCTATGGTAGAAATAAAGGTAACATTTTTTCCCACCATAGAGAACAATGGAGGGGATGGGACAACCTGTTTGGGGGCCCATAGAATTAGACCCCGTGGTCCAATCTTCTTGAAACTTGGTGGGTATTTCAAGGAGAGGCCCCAGCAGCTACCCTACAAGTTTGGAGCCTCTCCCTCAAATCCCTTTTCCTCCAGCCCCTCATATACCCTATACGTTTTTGCCATTGATTTCAATGGCCCATAGGGTATAATGGGGCTGAAACTGACATTCCCTTTCTGACACACTTCCAGTGATGTCAAGGGATGTGGCATATGCTAATGAGTTAGGCGAATGAGTTCGGCTAATGAGCTCCTGCAGCTCTTTTTCTACGAAAGGACCCCTGGCGGTCAGCAGTGTCTGTTAAGCTTTGGGGGGCTACTACTGGTGTTTCCAAGGCTGGAGAATTCGACCCCCCCCCATTACCTTGGAGTTTTGTAAACAGTTTGATTGAGCAGAGACAGTCTGTCTGAACAATGTAGCCATTTACAAACCGCTATGAACAGCCCCAAAGTTCATGGAATGCCGATGCCAGGCAACCTTCTATGAATATCGCATTGCAAACCATGAACTGCCCCAAATTCACGACAAACTTGACTTCATGAGCCAGTTCGTTCCCACTCATACTGCTCCTGCTGAGTCATCCAATCCAGCACTGGCTCTCCACGAGGAGGTCACTGCCGGCTCTGCGGCTGGATATCCTTTGAGCTGGAGGTGGGTAAGGGCTGAGTCTCGTCTATTCTGTATGCAAAGCCTGTACCATAGCCCTTCCTTGACCATGAGGTTTTAACATTCTTCTTTGGATAGTGCCTTTTTGCCTCCTCAGTGACAGAGTTAGATGTCCATTACAACTTTGTATTCAGTTAACTGTCTCTAGATTGCAAAGAGAAGCCAGTGTTGTCAAAGCACGAGGCATTTTTTATTTCATGATGGAGTGAAACAGTCTGTGGTTCAGAGCAGCATCTTCTGTGCTTATGGCTCATTGTTGCTCATTTCTGATGGGGCAGCTGCTTGTACAGTCTTTTTTTTAAACAGTTAATTACGTTGCAAGTGAAGCAGTCGTGGTTGATTGACACTGCCTCATCAAAGGCAGAGCAAAGTACTCCTTCCTACAATTCATAATATTGAATTCACTTTCAGGAGATGGGGGAGAGAGATGCTAGCTGTTATGGAGCCTCTGCCAGGGAAGCTTGCTGGGCGACCTTGGGCCATTCACACATTCTCAGCCTGACCTACCTAGCAGGGTTGTTGTGACAATAAAATGGAGAAGAGGAAAATGAGGCAAGCCACTTTGGGTCCTCATTGGGGAGAAAGGCGAGGTTTTGTGAGAGGGGGCTTGAAGCTGGCATTTGAAGAGAAAAAAAACTTAGAAGACACCAGACGTGCAATTGGATGGTTGGCAGAAACCCAAATGTGAAATTTGTGCTGCATTTGATGAGCCTGGGTCAATCAACTGCAAGTGTTTCACTTGCAAAAGTAATTAACTGTAAGGGGGGGGGGGGCATTCTCACTGCTTCTTGGCCCTTGTTGCTCCTCTTCCTCAAATGTCTCAATTTCTCTCCGGGTTATTTGCATCAAAGTGAGGTTTCATTCCCAGCCAGACCAATACCTTTTCTCCCCTCAAAGAATAGAACATTACAACTACAAGAGATACGATGGCACAGAATATGAACATTTCAACTGCAATAGTTGAAATGTTCAACTTCATGAACATTCTCTGGAAACATATCTGCTCAACCAATCAGGTTTGGTCACCAGAAACACAATACACAGCATAGATATTACTTGCGAAGAACGTAAGAACATTAGAAGAGCCCTGCTAGAGCAAATCAATAGTCCATCTACTCCAGCCTCCTGTCTCACACAGTGGCCAACCAGTTCTTCTGGAGAGCCAACAACAGGGCAGCGAGGCCGAGGCCTTCCCCTGAGGTTGCCCTCTGGCTCTGGGATTCAGAGGCCATTGATGGACTTGTCCTCCATAAATATAATTCCTTTTTAAAGCTGTTTATTCCTGTGGCCATCATTACATCATCTGGCAGCAAATTCCATGTTTTAATCACCCTCTGTGTAAAGTAGTAATTTTTTTTGGATGCCTAGAGTTCTAGTATTTTGGGAGAGGGAGAAAAATGTATCTTTGTCAACTCTTTCCACCCCTTGCCTAATTTTATAAACCTCTCTCATGTCTCCCCTTAGTCATCTCTTTTCTAAACGGAAAAGTCCCAGACTCTTCAGCCTTTCTCCATAGGGAAGGTACTCCCTTCAATCATCTTGGTTGCCTTCCCCTGTACTTTTTCCCCAGCTTTGTGATGTCCTTTTTAAGATACGGTGACCAGAACTGTACACAGTATTTCAAATAAAACGGCACCATAGATCTATACAGGGGCGTTACAATATTGTGAGTTATCCCAACAAAATATCATACACCAAAAGGACAAGCTAAACAGGAATCAAATACAGTTTCTTCTCTTTCTGAGACTAGACATTGTGGCAACTGCTTGTTTAGGTTTGTCCTCTGAAACTCCTGGTAGGATGTACCCATACTTAGGCATCACAGCCTGCTCTCCCAGTGTAAGCACGTCACCCTGGCTTCAGTAATAGAGCACAGGCAGGAGAAAACAGGCCTTCAGGACTTGGTCACTTTGAAGTGTGCATTGCACATGACAAGAGGGATGTTGGAGATCTGGCTGCTGTTTTCAGTAGCAGCTGCGCATGTAACATCATGTCCATCATGGCCTTTGAAATGTACAATGATGGCTAACATTTTAAAAACGGAGTCTTTGTGTATAAAATGGCAAATAAGTGACAGCACTGTCAAACAGACACAGTGGAGGTGGCCCTCTTTACTCCCTCCGAATTGGCTTTGAATTTTGCTTGAGGTGAAGTTGGGTGTCCAGAGGTTTTAAATGCCAACTTTGCCACTGCAAACCAGCCTTTAACCTTAAGAAGACACATGAGAATTAGCCTTCAGTACAGCCGTAAAATGAGACTGCTGTCAGAGATCTGCCAACAATCTATAATAGAGAAATAACACTTGAAGCTGGCAAGAGGTCTTAATTGGCAAGAGGTGTCATGTGACATAAAAAAAGCCAACCAGGTGTGTGAAAAGGGCCATCAAGTTGCAGCTGGCTTATGGCAACTCCTTCAAGGGGTTTTCAAGGCAAGAGAGACTCAGAGGTGGTTTGCCATTGTATACCTCCTGGACTTCCTTGGTGGCCTCCCATCCAGGTACTAACTCGGGCTGACCCTGCTTAGCTTCCAAGATCTGATGAGGTCAGGCTAGCCAGGGCCATCCAGGTCAGGGCTTGGGCAGTCTTAGGGATCAGCATAACCCAGCCACCTCCAAGTGTGGGCACATAAAGGTGAATCGGGCCATTCATCCATCCGAGGCCTGTCCTGGCTTCTCCTACTTGCAGCAGCTCTTTCCAGGCCCTTCAGCTTGAAACCCTTAAACTGACTGTGATGTCCTCTGAGGCCACAAGAACATCATACCTGGGGCCCATGGGGTCTTGAAAGCAACAGCCCAGTCATGGCTTCTGTCTAGGGCTGCCAAGTCAGCCCGGGGGGCGGGGGATCCCCCGCTATAGGGGTTCCCGATCCGCCGGCTGGCATTCGGCCGGCGGGGGGAACCCAGCCCCAGAAGTTGTCCGATGAGGACGACTTCCCCCGTGTAATGACGTCACCCGGAGGTGATGTCATCACGTTGGGGGCATTGCTAGGGCAACGCCCCCAACGTGATGACGTCACCTCTGGGTGACATCATTACATCACTGTGGCGCGCACGCGCCAGAAGAGCTCCCGGGGGGAGAACAACTCCCCCCCGCCGGTAAGTCGCCGGCACTTGGCAGCCCAACTTCTGTCCTGACTCAGGTGGGGGGGTGTCACCTGACGCTGCCACCACTCTGGGTTTAGGATCCCTTGAGAAGGCCCAGAGCCCCCTCCCAAGACCTTCAGACCTCCCTTAACTGGCCAAATAATAGGCATGAGGACCAGGCAGAGTGAACCACAGAGAAAAGGCTTATTTGTACAGGAGGTCAGCCCAGTGTGGGAAAACAAACAACGTGCAAGAGCAAGAATGATAAGTGGTCTAGACTCAGGGTCCCTAGCACACTGTCTCCAGTGGGCCTCAGACTGCTCACCCTTCCTTTCAGGATGAGGGCCTCTTCCACGCAGCCGTCTTCCCTCTGGCCCCGTTCCCTCGGAAGAAGGACAAGTCGCCCTCCTTACCAGCTCTTGTGCTGGAAGTCCCCTTTCCCTGTGATTGGTTCATTTTGGTGCCGAAACCACCCAGGGGCTTCTGGGAGTTGTAGGCCCAGCTCCCCCCACCCCTAGCCAGGCTCCCTGGGCCCACTAGGCCTTCCTTACCCAGCCCAGGCCATTACAGCTTCCTTGCACAGATGGCTTTTGTTTCCAGTTGGCCATTCCAGGTCCCTGAAGGCGTGGCTGGCGTGACCCTCCTCAGGGCCACAGTGCTTTGCGAGGGAGAAGAGCCACAACGCTCTGCGGCCTGCCTCTTTGCCCAGGAATCTCCCTGAGGCAACTCCCTCTCTGGCTGCGATGGCTCTTTCTCCTCCTTTCCTTTCTCTTTCCCCCTCTCCTCCTCCTTTCCCTTCTCTGTCTCCATGTCCTTCTCCTCTTCCTTCTCCACTGCCTTTTACTTTTGGCTGGCTCCCTGCTCCTGGGCCTCCGCTCTCCGGCCTGCCTCCCTGCTTGTGGCCCCAGCCATTCTCCTGCGCCTTGTGCTGAGCTCCACCCTCCGCTTCTCTGCTCCCAGCCCTTGGCCCCCGTCGCCATGCTCCATCTTAACCCACCTGGTCCTGGGGAGACATTGTATCCGCCTCCTGGCTTGCGCAGTGTCCCCATGCCTCCTGAGCCTTCCTGCGGCAGGCTGCCAAAGATGCTCCATTGCTGAGGCTACCCTGCCTGCACCCTCTTTACCCTGCCTGCCCCCCCCCCCCCGGCTCCACTGTGGCAAGTCTTACTCTGCAGGGCCCAGAGGCATGTCCTGCCCTGCCAGGGGGGGCCGTGGCCTGATTCAGATAGAAGACTCGTTGGTTCGTTTGCCATGTACTGGGGGAAATTCCAGGGGAGGGGGGAGGGTGAATGTGTTAGGGTGGGAATACTTTTATTGTAGAGCAATGCATCTCAAGTAACTTCCTGAAGATACCTTCCTTTGCCAGCCAGATGGCCTGGGTCTGCCTCTCTGCCTCTCTGCTTGTTGCCTTCGCTGAGATAACAAAGGGAGGATTGACAGGTGTGCGTGGGGGGTTAGGGGCAGGTGAGCTTCGGCGGGAATGAACAGTCAGTGTGTCTGGAGGGGACTATGTCTGAGCCAGGTATAATTGGGGTTCTTCACCCCAGAATCTCGGTTCTTAGCTGGAACATCTTTATTCTTCAATAAATAAATCAGAGTCAGTGAGTGTTGCTGAGAGTAACTTTGTTCAAGAGGCTGACACACTGGGACTTCCTATTTGCCAAGCATTTGCTCTGACATTAAACTATGGTCATGCCCCAAAGGTGCAGGTTGCTGCTTCCTGGGACTGATAGAGTGTAGGGTTGGACTTGACTGCTGCTATGAATTCCCTCTGCCCACATGAGCATTTGCTGTTCCCAGAGACCTCAAGCAGAGCTCTGCTGCATGCGATCCTTTTATCTGGCCATACTCAGAGGACCGGGACGTTCAAAGTATCTGCTCTTCTATTGCCCCTTTCTGCATCGCACTCTGAAAATCAGCTCCAGTGAATGCATACACATGAGCACCATTGTGTCTGCCATTGCCTTATGTGGGCATCGGGTTACGCATCTACACGCATCTCTTTTTCACAATTTGACAGTATTCCCAACCTGCTGACTGGCTGGGACACTTGCCTGAAACAGAAAATATGCAGCTCCTGAAGTGTAAAAAAAAATCAAAGAGATGAAAAAATCGTTTGCAGCATGGTTAGAAATTCCCCTTGGGGGGAAAAACATACTGCACACTGTGTCATGGCAGTATAGAGAGTGTTCTGAAAATTCTGTTCTGCAGCAGATCAACCTTCATGTCTTGCTATGGCTTACATAGAAGAGGGCTGTTCCAAGAACCAAGAATGATTATCTCCTTAGACGGAGGGCATTACTGTGCATTTCTGCAAACTCAGGAGGGCAAAGACATTGTGCTTCCCTCACCTGAGCAAGCCCTGACCTGGAAGGCACAGGCTAGACTGACCTGGTCAGATATCAGAGCCTAAGCAGGGTCGGCTTTGGTTAGTACTTAAGAACACAAGTACATCAGAAGAGCCCTGCTGGATCAGGCCAGTGAGGGTCCATCTAGCCCAGCATCCTGTCTCACACAGTGGCCAACCAGTTCCTCAGGAGGGGCAACAACAGGGCAGAGAGGCCGAGGCCTTCCCCTGATGTTGCCTCCTGGCTCTGGGATTCAGAGGTTGACTGCCTCTGAATGTGGAGGCTCCCCTCAGCCACCATGGCTAGCAGCCATTTTGAGAGACTTGTCCTCCATGAATCTAATTCCCTTTAAAGCTGTTTATTCCTGAGGCCATCCCTACATCGTCTGGCAGCCAATTCCACATTTTAATCACGCTCTGTGTCAAGCAGTATTTCTTTTTGTCCGTCCTGAACAATGAATGCTCTCGAGTTCCAGTATTCTGGGGGGGGGGGGGGGGGGAATTCTACTTGTCCACTCACTCCATGCACAATTTCATAAACCTCTATCATGCCCCCCCTTAGTCATCTCTTTTCTAAACGGAAAAGTCCCAGGATCTCCAGCCTTTCTCCATAGGGAAGGTACTCCAACCCTGTAATCATCTCAGTTGCCCTCCTCTGTGCTTTCTAGCTCTGCAGTGTCCTGTTTGAGATACAGCGACCAGAACTGTAGACAGTATTCCAAATGAGGCAGCCCAGTAGACCTATACAGGGGCAGTACAATACTGGCTGTTTTATTCTCAACCCCTTTCTTAAAAATCCCTGACTAGGGACGGGCACAAACCGGCTCATGAATGAAAGTTTGTGATTAATTTTGGCTGGTTCATGGTTCACAAACAGAAGTTTGTGACTGGTCAACCAACTTGCCAGGAACTTTCAAGTGGTTTGTAGTGGTTTGTGGCACTGTGAATAGATGCATTTCCAGAGGAGACTGTCTCTGCTCAATCAAAATGTTTGCCATACTTAAAAAACAGGGTGAGGCTTCTTGTGTGTTTGGTGCACCTGACATTTCCCCCAAAAGCACTTCCCTGGGGACATAAGTTGGACCCCCTACGTCCAAGCTGCACATAACTTGGAGCACAGGTAGAGGCGTATCAGGGGGGCGGTCCTCTGCATGTTTGATGTCTCTAGCTTTTACAGGCTGTCTTCTACATGTTCCTGAACCTGCACCTGTCATTTCCCCAGAAAGCACTTTTCTGGGGGCATCTTCTGGGGGGGGGGATGACCCTGTAAATTCAATCCTCGCCAGACTTGGAGGGCTGGTAGAGGACAGTCAGCCAGAGATCCCCTGTGAGTCTGAGATCTCTAGCATGCGGGGGGGGGGCATTCTACCACATCACAAACCTCGCAAACCAAACCAGTTTGTTTGGTGCCTAAAAGTTCATTCCAGTTTGTGGCTCTCAAACAGGGCACGCCACGAGCCACAAACTGGAATGAGCCACATTTTCCCGTTTTGTGCCCACCCGTATCCCTGATATAGACTTTGACTTTTTCATCACTTCAGCACATTGGGTCGACACTTGCACTGAGCAGTGAGCAGGATTAAGGCACCTGTGGACTGAATTCAAACGCTCCCTTCAACACATTGCTTGGTGCTAGCGCTGCCCATCCCCCTGCCCTTCCTGCTGATCATGTCAGCACTGAAGGGCTGACCCAAAGACAACGGCCATTTTTATTCCCACTGCCTGAGAGCCAGACAGTTGGGCCAGACATTTATTCATTTCCTTGAAGCACAGTATGATGAACTCCTGTGTTTCCCCAACTGTCTGGCAGATTTTTTCTTGCCAAATCTTCAGTTCCCCTCTGTGACTGAGATGCCCTACAGTAGCATGTATATATTATTTGTCATAAAAGACCTGCCTGGCCTTCCCTGTGTTTAGATATTTAGTTCAGGCTTTTTCTCAGCTCAGGAACTCTACTGAAAATACAGGAGCTGTCCAGTTTATTTTCACCCTTGAAAAATGGAACTTGAGGCAAATTAACTTTCAAAAACAGAATAAAGTTTTTTTTATTAAACAGGCAGGGAATATATGTATAATAGGAATAGTCAAGGCTTTGAGATTGCAGAGGAAAAAAAACCCCTCTCTAATATATACAGAGTTGAATTCTTAGAACATTCAAGAGAGTGTATTTTTAGTTTTGTTTCAAGGCTTTCTATTTCTTTCTTTGAGAGGTACTTATTTAGTATAATTAAGCACGAACACAGTTCTTACTGATGTTTCTAGACTTCTTCCTTCAGAGTTCTAGGTTTTCCTTTAGATATTGCAGCTTTTCACTAACTCCTGAGGTGTCTAAGTTCTCCCCTTTATCACAGACCAGGCCTCTCCTCCCAACCCCTTTTCACTGGCAGGAAGTTATTCTCATTGTCCCTAAAAGAAACAATAACTCCTTTTTCTACTTGGCTTGTATGGGCAGGGGTCCGTTGGAGCAGAAGCACACAGGAGCGCAGCTCCGGGAGTGAGGAGCCCAGGGGGCGGACACATGTCCAAGCCCCGCCCCCCCCCCCTCGGCTTCCCCGAGCAGTGCAGAGGCGCAGCGCCCCGGGGAAAGCCCTGCTAGGGTCTTTATTGTTTTTAATGTTTTGTTTTGATATTGATAATTTTATCATTGTTCCTTTTATGACTGTGTGCTGCTTTTCCAGAGACTTGCTCAAGGTGGCATATAAATGTTCTAAGTATACCATTTTTTATCTGGGCACATGGCACATAAGTACTGGAGAAATTTCACCAACCCTTCAGCAGCTTCCACCCCATCAGTTTGGTGTAGTGGTCAGGAGTTGGACTCTAATCTGGGAGAACCGGGTTTGATTCCCCACTCCTCCACATGCAGCTGCTGGTGTGACCTTGGGCCAGTCACAAGTTCTCTCAGAGCTGTTCTCTCATGAGCAGTTCTCAAAAGACCTCTCTCAGCCCCACCTACCTCACAGGGTGTCTTGTTGTGGGGAGGGGAAGGGATGGGTGGTGCACATGTCCTGGGTATCTCAAGTCAACTTGAAACCTGGTGGTTTCAGGGGAGCAGGAAGAGAATGAGGGTGTGTTCTTTACGCTTATTTTTATTGCACAAAGTATTGGATGGGGAAGGGAATGGAGGAAGAGCAGGTCAGTTTCACTCACCTGTGGAGTGGAGCCTGAGAGGTGGGTGTTGCCTTCTGACACACTTTTGGTATGTTAGGGGGGGTGGCATATGCAAATGAGTTATGCAAATGAGTTATGCTAATGAGCTCCTGCACTTCTTTTTGTACGAAATGACCCCTGTGTATGGGAGTTCTCTCTGACTACCCAGACCTTCTGCCAAATCCTTCTCCAGTATCCTCTGTCTGTATAAGGCTGTTCTGTAGCTTTTCTGACTGAGAATCTAAAGTTCCCCCTCAGAGCAGTGTTAATATATCTAAGACAATGGGGTTTCTCTTCTTCTCTCTGTAGAAGTACCTTTCTGACTATTGCCTATCAGAAAACACTGACTCCCAAATGTCTCTTCCCTCAGAAGCCACACCTTCTGGCTACTGATCCAGATGCTAGAAAGACCAAATTGCAAAAGAACCAATTTGTGAAAAACCGCTTTTCCCTCCAAATCAGCTGGTTTTTTTCTCCTTCTCTCAGTTGATGCTGGCTAGTCAGAGAGCTAGTAAAGCAGCCAATCACATGAGCTCTTCTCTCCAGGGAAGATTAATTCTTGAACTCCTTGACTCTCTGATACAAGCAGCATCTGAAAAAGCCTGTTTTTCTGTGCAATCCATCACACACAGCAATCATTGACTCATATGAGAGAAACTCAAGGGTTGAGTACTATCTCTTTCCCACTCCCTTAGAGACCTATCTGGAGTACGGAGGAGGTTAGTATACCAAGCTGCCTCTTGTTTCATTTGTCCCACAGAACTCAGCAGGATCTGTGGAGAATGGATTAGAACTTTGCAAGCGCCACCGGGCCTTGAGATAATGTAATAACTGATTACTGGCAGAACGCGACCTGGTAGCATTTGAAACTTGAAACCCAACTACCAATAACACTGCCCATGAAGTAGGGTTGCCAAATCCAGATTGGGAAAAATCTGGAGATTTGCAGGTGAAGCCCAGAGAGGGAAGGGTTTGGGGAGGGGATGGGCCTCAACAAGACATAATACCATAGCACCTATTTTCTCCAGGGGAACTGATTTCTGTTGTCTGGAGATCAGTTGGAATTGTAGGAGCTATCCAGGCCCCACCTGAAGGCTGGCAATCCTAAGAACAGGAGGCAAATATTCATTGCAAGCCCTAAGGCAAGTGAAGTCTGAGAAGTAACTACGGATGTGCATCATAGATATGTGGTATTTAAACTGGTTTCCTGTGACAATAGCAGTAATGTCTTTGCCTTATTTGGGCTCATCCTGCCTGAAGCCAAGAAGATTTATGTTTAATGGGCCACCACAAGTCACAACAGGTTGTTCAAAACCACAGCTGATAAAGCAGTGGCTGGGGGCTAAGGACCCTGGCACCTGCAAACGCTACCAGCCCTCTGTCAGGGACTTTTGAAGATGTCATGACATTACTTTGAGGTTGTTATCTTCCCAGATTAGAAAGGAACCAGAGCAACTGGTAGGCCATCGGCTGAGACAAAACACTGGGCTAGATGGATGGCTGGTCTGATCTAGCAGGGCTCTTCTGATGTCCTTATGAAGGCCTTGGCCTCTATGTCCTGTTGATGGTCCTCCAGAAGAATTAGTTGGCCTCTTTGTGAAACAGGATGCTGGACTAGATGGATCCAGCAGGGTTCTTCTGATGTTCTTTTGAATGGCCTCCTGACGCTTCACTTAGGCTGCGGTCACACGGCCCTTAAATGCGGGAGGAAAGGCTATTTCCTCCCGCATTTAAAGGGGCCGTCAACAACAGCCGCAGAAAGTCCCACGCCAAAGCGGGCTCAAATGCGGGTTCCTCCCGCATTTTCCGACCCCGGGAAAATTGACAGGTTTCCCGGGAGTCGCGGGAGAAACCCGCATTTGAGGTATCTGGACAGCCCTCTCTCGCAATCATTGCGAGAGTGGGGCTGTCCAGATGCTCCCTTTGGCCATTCCCCCCCCCTTTTACAATTGGGCGCTTGGGCAAGCACCCAAATGTAAAAGGGGGGAACCCCCCCCCCAAACTTACCAGGTGGTGGTCAGGTCCTTTGCCGCCACTTCTGCGGCCGCCTCCTCTTCCGCCGCCACCGCCGTTTCTGCCACCACCGCGGCCGCCTCTTCTGCGGCCACCGCCACTTCCACTTCCGCTGCTTCTGCTGCCGCGGCTGCCACCTCTTCCGCAGCCGATGCTTCTGCCACGGCCGACGCTTCCGCAGCCGACGCTTCTGCCGCCACAGGGGTTGGGATGTGTAGACATGTGTAGATATCCCAACCCGCGGTAGAAAAATGTGGCCCCTTTAAATCCAGGAGGGCTCCTGGATTTAAAGGGCCCGTGTGACCGCAGCCAAAGTTTCTGTAGTTGATTTGGGATAGTCGATAGGGTTAGGGTTTCTATTGATCAGTCCCCATTCACACATACAAACTGTTATTGTTCATGGTATGAAGAATGTGTATGGCTGAACGGAAGTCCTGTGCCACAAGGAAAAGTGGGGTATAAATGTTTTAATAAAGTAATTAATGCATTAATATTCATTAAAACAGGTTTTTTAGCAGTGGCGGCAAATCGGATGAAGCCTTGCTGATGCACTTTACGAGTTCTGATGACTGCCCCCATTTGCAAGCTGACTGGACATCCACTAGAACTCCCCTGACAGATTTACAGCCTCAGAGCTCATCTAATAGCCATGTATTTTTGTAGACTCACTTCTGTCAGCAAAAATTCATGATAGATCTAGAATTAAATCAAATGCATGCCATGATACTTACAGCATAGCTCCCTTCAAAGCGTTCTTAGAAGTCAAAGGACAAAGCAAATGTACTTACTATATATTTTTGCAAATGTCAGTCCAAAAGGAAATCTAATGCAAATTAACTGATGATGCTAAGCTATGTATATGTATGTATGTGCCGTCAAATCACAACTGACTTGTGGTGACACTGGCAAGGTGCTTTCAAAGCAAGAGCAGAGGTGGCCTGCCTTCCTCTGCCTTCCTCTGCAGAGCCTTCTTTGGTGGTCTCCCTCTCATGTACTGACCATACTTAGTTTCCAAAATCTGACGAGCTAGGGCTATATACGGCACCTTCCCTCCTGATGCTAAGTGACTATTTATGTCCCTTATAGTCCGCCTTTCTCACTGAGACTCAAGGAGACTCACAAAGTGCGAGACAGTTTAAATCAACTGAAATGGGACATCCAATAAACAACGCAAGAGGGTTTGGATTGCAGAAATCTGAAAACAGACCTGAAACCAAGCCGGGGGGGGGGGGGGGGGAGTCTTGGCATTAACAGAACACATTAAACAACACATTCGATATTTATTGATTTGGGTTTCAAACCAGCCCTTGGGTATTTTATATGTCTAATTAATATCTTTATCAAGGAGCTATGCAGGATTCCTTCCCACTGGAAATCTTATTCAAAAACATGCAGATTGCAGTGAGCATCGCTTCATGCTGAGACATGGTTGAGCATCTCTTACTGAGGCACAAGGGCAAGAGACACACTTTTGCTTTGTTTTGATCTCAAATGAAAGTTTGGCTTCTCAGGGATTTGAATCCTATTCTACCATTGTTGTTGCTGTCAAGTCTCAGCTGACCTACGGTGACCCCCGTAGGGTTTTCAAGGCAAGAGAAATTCAAAGAGGTGGTTTGCCTTTGCCGGGCTCCGTGTCATGACCCTGGGATTCCTCAGAGGTCTCCCATCCAAATACTAGCCAGGGGCAACCCCGCTTAGCTTCTGAGATCTGACAAGGGCCTAGTACGCATGGGTGTTTTGCCTCACTTTCATCATGCATGTCCGTTGGGTTTTCTTTTTCTTTCTGCATTGTTTTTCCTCCCTTCACTGCTCAGTTCAGTTTCCATTTGCTGTTTCCCCAGGTTTTCCGAGAGTGCTTTTGTGCTGGTTTTTCCCTTGCTTCACTTTCAAGCTGAAAGTAATTCAAAAGCATACAGGGTCCCTCGGATTCCCCCCGCCCTTTCCCCACTCCTAGTAGGCCATTCCACTGCCCATATTTTATTTTTTTAACAAGTGGCATAAGTCTAACAATATGAGACTACCACTAGTCTCATGCCCCTTGTAAGAAGAAAAAAGACTCCCAGTTGGGCTGCCCTCTCCCACCTCCCAGTTTCAACTGAACAGTGGGAGAAGGCAGCACAGAGCTGCAGAATAAATACACCAAAGGGAAAAAAAGAATGGTGTGTGTGTGTGGCAGGCACAGCACCCAAAGTCAAGTTTAAAGGCTTGACTGCGCGGATTCTCTGCAGTGAGCTGTGTGTGCCTAATAGGCCAAGAGCAGGTTAGTCTAGGATGTCCAGGTCAGGGCTGCTTCCCCCATCTCCCTCTCTTTTGGAATGATGCTTGGCATAGGATCCTGATGTCAGATACGCTGCCATTCATTGTCTGTTGTCTGGGTCTCTATCAGTAATTTACTGCTGGCCTTGAGTTTATTGCCTGTCATGGATACTATGGCTCTTTCTTTCCCTCCGGGAGGGTGGCTTGCCCCGTACTCCCACGTCACATAAACATTCTGGCTAATCTCTCCGGGCCGCCTCCCTTTGCCAGTCTGGCGTCACGGACACCTAATCTTGCTTTTGTAACCTTGAAGACTCTCGGACTGATTTAGGCCAGGTGCCTGGCCTGTGAATAGCAAGTAGAGTTCACAAAGGGGCATGGGGGGGGGGGGTGTTTAGTGCTCTTGCGCCTTTTCAGTGGAAACATAACGGTTGGGGGTTTTCGCGCTCATTTTAGCTGGCTCTGATTGGCTCTTTACCTGTCCTTACCTTTTTGTATTTGGTATATGAATCCCTGCTGCTTGTAGCTGGTTATCACCGAACAAACATTGTGTACCTGAAGGATCTTTAAGAATAAAAGGACTTTTGCTTATACTAAAGGCCTGGCTTATTGGATCTTATCAGAAGCCTCACACCTAAATGCACTAGAGAATGACTTTTGCAAGAATGGGGGAGATCTGTGCTCCTTTTCAACAAATTAATCTCCCCCCCCCCCCCAATTTGCACTAAAAAAGAATGGCACTATTGGGCCTTGATTTCCCCTGTGTTTCTGCCCATCTCAATGTTGGCTGGGTGGTTTGGGAAGGGCTTCCTTTGTTTTTGACCAAGCCTCTTTCCCAAGTTCTCTCATTGCCTCAGCAAGATCTGCTTTCCTTGGAGACGGGCATCTTCACGTAATTTCTGGCGGTTTGCTGTGGCAATGGTGTGATTCCTCTCCCATTTCCTCTCTCTTGGTCATAAACTCTAATGAAGCTGAGAAAGAGACAATGAAACAAACAGTCACAGAAACAAACTTAAGGAACCGCTGCAGTTGCGACTGCAAGTTTGTCGCTCTTCCACGTGCCAGCAGGCCCTCAAAACAGCGGCTGCGTGTCTGTGGTGCTTTTTGGTTCTCGCGCTGTTTTCAATATTGCCAGGCGCGCACGTGCGCTCTTTCACGAGGGAACAGATCTCCTGCAAGCAGACAGGCCTGGCCAGTTCATGTAGTTTAATATATTGTCTGCCTACCGAAAGAATAAGAGACAGGGGGTTGTGCCTGCTGTTGTTGGGCGTGTCTGTTTTTTGGGGGGGGGTGTCTGGCTCCCAAAGCCAGTCCTGTCCTCTTGGCCCTGCGGCCTGGCTCACTGGGGTGGGGGGAGGTAAGCAAAATTGCTGCTGCGCCCCCTTGGTGACTTTGCCACCAAGATTCCAAGTGCCAGCTTCGACTCGCCCAGTCTGTTGCTCATCATGCCTTTTGGGAGGGACTCTGCCTGCCGGGAGGGGGGCAGACTTAGAGTCCCAGGATCACAGAGCAGGAAGGGGTCCTACAGGCCCTCTAGTCCCACCCCCTGCTCAATGCAGGATCAGCCTAGAGCATCCCTGACAAGTGTTTGTCCAGCCACTACTTAAAGACTACCAGGGAGGGGGAGCTCACCACCTCCCCAGGCAGCTGATTCTCCCTCTGAATACTATTTAACTCTGCTGGTTTCTCAGAGCAGCCAAACTGCCCTTTTGTGCCCACTCAGTAATGCTGCCAGCCGATGGGGTAGCAGTGTGTATGCAAGTTGGTGTTTCCCATTGTAACAAATGAACACAGAGACAGTGCCCCTAAGTCTCCAGGAATTTCCCAACCTGGAGTTGGCAACCCTGTTCTGAGGATTTGCACCTCCCCTTGTTTCTCCAGGCTGAGTGAGGCAGATGAAACCCTTGTCCATTAGGGTTCCCAACCTCCACGTAGGGCCTGGAGATCTCCTGGAATCAGAGCTGATCTGCAGAGGATGGAGATCAGCTCCCCTGGAGGAAAGGCTGCCTTGTGGGATGGCCTCCACGGTATTGGACTGTGTTGAGGTCCCTTTCCTCTCCAGCTCCACTTCAGATCCCCAGGAATTTCCAAGCTGGAGTTGGCTACCCTACTGTTCATAGAAGACCAGTGAGCTGGCCAGTTCAAAGAGGGTTTGATGGAGCTGTATGGCCTTCCCTGCAGGGTCGGGGAAAGACTAGAAGTGTATCAGTTTGGGGGGAGTCATTTTTAGGTACAAATGACCTTTTCAAGGGGTATGAAAGAACTGTTGAGGAAAATGCCCATAGTTCAACCATTTCACGATTCCTCCACCCCACCCCCCAGTCCATAGGCAGCCCTGGTATGATACCACTTGGGTGTCTTTCTTTCACTTCCTGGGGAATCGCACACATGGTTGTGTTCTAAGGCCTCTTAGAAGACCCTTTGTAAACAGCCAAGGAATGTGCACTAACACACCACCTCATGTACCCTTATGAAAAACCTAGCTGCTGAGCAGTAAAGGACAGTAAATATAGTAACTAACAACCCTGTGAATATTTCATGTCTTTAAAATGCTGCCCTTCCAAAAAAAGAAAGAAAGAAAGTTGGGGGCTATTCTGACAGGCACACAATTTTCATAACCCTTGGGCTAGCTGTGGTGGGGCTGCCATCCCCCTGGTGAGGCCTGGAGATCTCCCAGCATTATAACTAATCTCCAGAGTACACAGATCTGGAGGAAATGGCCACTGTGGAAAGTGGTCTCTATGGCATTACGCCCCACAAAGATCCCTCCCCTCCCTAAACCCCACCGATCTCCAGGCAGGGCTAAAGTGGGCAGCCCTATGAGAGTGGATGGGGTGGTTCCCAGAATCCAGCCATTTCGCCGAGGGACAGAGAGCGAGGTGTCTCCGTTAAGATCCAAACGTGCTGGCAGTGAACAAAGACAAAGGAAGATGGGGAAGAGACACACTGAACCCAGTCGGAATTGTTCCAGTAATGAGGTGGTTTGAAAGGGTAGTTGAAAAGGAGTCTCACACAGCTCTCCACGTTGTTAGTGCCTGAGGAAAATGCCCCATCAAACGCAGCGCCCGGGCCCTCTGGTGGCGTCAAGGACAGTGGGTGCAGCCTCCTTGCCTTTGAAGAGCCTGGGTGCAGCTGGATTAAACAGCCTGACGGAAATGGACTGGGTGGCTTCACCTCAGGCTTCAAACAGGGCCCAGACAAATGAGAGTTTCCACAGCACTCTGTCAGCCCTTCTCTCTCTGGGTCCCCCTCAATTGCTGCCGATGTTCAAGGTTGCAGCTTCTTTTCCCAGTCTCTCCTTGTTAGGCTTTTCCTTCCCCCAACTTTTGCGGTGGGAAAATTATAGGACCTGCCTCAGTGAATGAAAGAAGGGTGGTGGTGAGATTTTGAGCTGCGAGCTGGGAAATACCTGGCGATTTGGGGGGTGGATCCTGGGGAGAGCAATGTTTGGGGAAGGGAGGGACTTCAGTGGGGAAGAGTTCATCTTTCAAAGCAGCCATTTTCTCCAGGGGAGCTGATATCTGTCACATAGAGGTCTGTTGTAGATTGCGGGGGTGCTCCAGCCACCTCCTGGAGATGAGGAGGAGGATGGCAGCCCCCCCACTCCCACATTACCGTACTGCAGCCAGCCACAGCACATGACAAGAGCTCAAGAAGATCCCTTTGCTGGGTCCAGTCAGGGCTTCTGGAGACAAGCTGTTGGCATCCCACTCAGGGTTGCCCGGTCCCTCCCAGCAGCCAGTAGGGAGTCGGCAAGGGCAGTGTCACCATGACAGAACTGGCATCGTCACCCTGGAAGTGACCTCTTCATGTCACTGGCAATGCAGGAATGCTTGGGTATTTGGGGGGAAACTCTGTGGTCGATGTCTTGTTTCACCTTAGAGGTTCTGCCCAAATTCTAGAGCATCCTGTGTTTCTGGCAATGTGATGACATCGGCTATGGTGGACTCCAGAAGTGAAGCTGCTGCATCACTGGCAGTGTTGCTGTGGCACCAGCTGAAGCTTTCCCCTACTGCCAGTAAGTCCCTCCACTGAGCAGGGGGCGGTGGCTTGGAGCAGGGGGGCTCCAATCCCACTGCTGCCCACAGATGCTTCTGAAAGATCACAAGCGAGGCACCAAGGCAGCAGCCAACTGTGGCTCGGGAAGTTCCTGGAGACTGGGAGGGGATGCCTGGTGAGGGAGCTCCATGGAGATGTGATGCCGCAGAGCACAGCCTCCAAAGCTGCCATTTTCCCCCAGGGGAACCAATCTCTGTCCTCTGGGAATCAATAATTCCAAGAGGCCTCCCTCTTTATTGTCCCCGGTGTCTGCAATCCAGTTTCCAGAGCTGCCAACAAAATTTTGACTGATTGAACAACTGAATGAAAAGCTTTGGTCAAAACAACCATGGGAGAAACCACTGCGACATTTGGTGGGTATCCAAAAGAGAGCTGATAAAACATGCACACTTTTTAAGGGGAATTCTGTCCATCCCTAGCCTGCTCTTAGTAAGGTTGGCAGATTTCATAAATTTCTGTTTCCAGACACACACACACAAAAACACACACACACACATAGAGACACGTACAGGGCCGGTGCTACCATTAGACCAACTAGGCAATCACCTAGGGCACAGACCTCAGAGAAGCGCAGAGGGCAGTGAGTGGGGTGAGGACGACAGCGAGAGCGACACTGACCATGAGCAGGAATCCTTGTCTCTGGCTGCCTTGGGGGTCACCTAATGGGAAGAAAGAGAAGCAAGCAGCCCCGTTCCACCTGGTCAGTTCCATGTCGATGCTGTGGGTGTCCCTCACCGCCCCCTCCAGGCGCCCTCGAGCCTGGCATGCAGAGCAGGGCTGGCTGGCCATGGCCTGGGGGACCCCCCCCACACACACACACATCAAAGAAAGGAGGGAGGAGGAGCCTCTCTCTCGGCTGTCGACCCAGGGTGCACACCAGTTCCTCTCGGCGTCCTCTGCCCTTGTGCCTCATTCCGCTCCATCGAAGCTTCACCAGGGGGTGTTGAGGTAAAAGCCACCCCAGCTTTGTATTTCTCCCATGCGACTGAGGCAGCCAAGCAAAGCAAGCTCTCCTTCCTTCCCTCCCTCCCTTCAGGGAGGAGCCTCAGCCAATGGAAAGGAAGAAAGGCTTGCCTTTCTCTCCTGTGGGATTGAGGCAGTCTGGCCAGGAAGCAAGCTCTGGCTCCTTCCCTCCCCCTTCCAGGGAGGAGCCTCAGCCAGCGCAGGGAACAGAAGTTTGCCTATCTATCTCTCTTGAGTGATTGAGAGAGTCTGGCAAAGCAAGCTATAATGATGCAGCAGCAGTAGCAGTAGAACTGGAAGAAGACACAGGAGACAGCCAGTTCCACTGGTAGCCTGATAGAAGACCTTTGGGGGCCTGATCTAGCCCCTGGGCCACATGTCTGATACCCCTGGTTTACACAGTGTAAGTCAATGCAATAACTCACATGGGACATCTAATAAACAATGTGATAAGACTAGGATTACAGCAATTTGAAACAGAGCAAAAATAATTATGTTTGGTATGTCAAACAAAGCAGGAAACGATATTACAAAGGTGAAAGCAACCTAACTCTAACCCCCAAGACAAACCAAGCTCAACCCTGGGTATAGGTGAGAACACAGACTCAGCATGAAGAAAGGTTAAAGCGCTTTGGGGGTCTTTAGTTCGGAAAAATGATGACTGAGGGTACTTTTCTCCCTTTGTCACAATACAAGAACTTGGGGGCACTCAATGAAATTGCTGAGCAGTCGGGTTAGAATGGATAAAAGGAAGTACTTCTTCACCCAAAGAGTGATTAACGCATGGAATTCACTGCCACAGGAGGTGGTGGCGACTACAAGCATGGAAAGCTTCAAGAGGGAATTGGATAAACATATCATCCATCATTGGTATTAGCCACAAGGTATAGATAGGAACTCTCAGTCTGGGACAAGTGATGCTTTGTATCCTTGGTGCTTGGGGGGGGCAACAGTGGGAGGGCTTCTAGCATCCTGGCTGGACCTCCCGATGGCACCTGGTATTTTGGGCCACTGTGTTGGACTGGATGGGCCATTGGCCTGATCCAGCATGGATTTTTTTTTAATGTTCTTAGCATGTGCACACTTCTTCACATACATTGAAACATTTTCTCAAATATTACATGTGGGTAGGGGGAGTTGTCAGGAAGAGATGATTAGAGTCAAGATGAACAAGTAACTGAGCGATAAAATCAGCAAGACTGGAATAACAATACAGTAGGTGGTGTAAATTGCAGCTCTTTGCATAGGACAAACAGGTCACACTGTACACCAAAGGGTAAACGGACAGAAATCTGACATCAAGAATCGCAAACCTGAGAAAACTTTAGGAGAACTACTGCTGCAAAAGAGACTATTTGGTTTGGCAGTTATATCAGTTGAACATACTGAAGCATCAGCCCTTGACCTGAAGGAATTGGTGACAAAATTTGCAAAGCAAAAGGCACACAAAATGAGATTTTGATGTGCCTGAAATGGAAACATTCAAGAGCCTTAATTTTTGACACCACAGTTCACAGGATTATTCAAAATGATCGGTGAGTTGTGTGCTAAAACTGTTTTCTGTTTGAGAAAGAAAACCAAATTTTAGTTATTCTCACTTTTTTTTAAAAAAAAAATAGCAGTGTCAAGTTTTGTGCTTTTAATTTTCCCTAAAATCCATCTGTTTTTGAAAATTAGCTAGCGGTGTGTGGGGGGGGAGCAAGTAGTTAGCCTTGCCTAGGGCGCAAAAAAGCCTGGTCTCCCCTTCCCCCCAAAACACACAAGCCTGGAGGCTCAGGGGGACTGGGGAGGCATTCAGAGGCCAAACTCTGGCTGTTTTCCCAAATTATGTTATGGGGGGGGGGGGGTTCCATTTGCCAAGCCCAGCCCTGAACTGAGTTGCGGGAGTGATTACCAGCTGTCACCAGACTTCATCTAGAGCAAAATTTCAAGTGCCTTTGGAGGCTCCTGCTCATGTGAAGCATTTGAAGAGTTCTCAAGGAAAACGGAAGATTTAGCCCTTCCATGTCGTGAAAATGCCCTTCATTCACAAAGTATTTGTGTAAAAATTACAGCTTTGGATAGGAAATGTTCACCGGCTGACAGTCTATTCACACTCTGCTGTTAATCACCTTGGCAAAAGGTTGCAAGTCCCGTATCACTGGCTCGCCTCCGGTCCGGCTGGGTGTGTGTCGGCTTGCCAGTTTAGGGTTGGGAAATCCCTGGACCGTTGGAGGTGGAGCCTTGGGAGGGGAAAGGGCCACAGCCAGCTGTCAGGCCATCCCACCCACCCTCTGGGGACTGATCTCTTTAGTCTGCAGATCAACTGTAATTCCAGGAGATTTCCAGGCCCTGCCTGGAGGTTGGCTACCCTGAGAGTGGGAGATATTTTTTGTGTAGGCTAAGGTTGATTTTACACCTCCCCTCTAAAGTAGTTTGACTGCTGTCTTTTCCTGTGCTGATTTCACAGTGGTGTGAAATTTCACTCCAGGGGGTTTAAGTGCACTAAGAAACCACAATTGTTTAAAGCAGAATAAAGCGGTATTATACTAGCTTGACCACAGGAGGGCAATTAGTAGATGTGGACATTTCAGTGGCAGCATGGTTTCACACCGCACAGAGATATGGGCAGGTATTTTTGGAACTAGAATGATTCCAGCGGGAAAGTCAGATGTAAAATCAGCCTAAGAGCGATAGTCCAGAACCAAACAGTTGCTTCCAGTGGTTTCAGGCTTCTCAAGCATAAAAATCTACTGGCCAGTCAGTACTTTTCTATCCTGTAGGACAAAAATCAGCCCTGACCCGGCTGGCCCAGGCCAGCCCGACCTTGTAAAAGCTCAGCAGGGTCCGCTCCGGTTGGTACGTGGCTGGGAGGCCACCGAGATAGTCCAGGGTTGCTATCCAGAGGCAGGCGATGGTAAAGCCCCGCTGAATGTCTCTTGCCTTGAGAACCCCTTCAGGGGGCACCATAAGTCGGCTGCCACGTGACAGCTCTTTCCACCGCCATCAGGACAGAAGAGATCTGAAGGGGATCAAAGGACCAGTTCTGCCTGTTTGGCCCAACCTGCATCTAGCTTTTGCTCTGTTGTTTTACCAAACCCACACTGGAACAGAAAAAGATGCCGCTCAAAGCCACATTCAGATAACCCCGGCCAGTGCCGTTCTGACTGCAGAGCCACCCCATACAACGGCCATAAATCTATGCAGGTGGTACCATAAAACCAAGAGATCAAACGAAGTGAAACCCGGCATGCAGTGTGGACTCTGCCATAAAATCCGACCATCAATCAAAGTGAAAGTGGCAGGCAAAGCAGAGGGGAATTTCTGTTCCAGTGTGGGTTGGTAAGACAGCGGAGCGAATGCTAGATGCGGATTGGGCTTTTGTTTGTGTAGCTTTAAGGGGAAGCAGACAACTCTGGGATGTGGAATCCTTAGGGAGAAGGCTGTCTTGGATGAACCCTCCCTCCCAACCTCCCAGAATGTCTAAGTAAAAGAGTGTTTAAGTATGGCATGAAACAGAAGTCTGATGGTTTCAAAAGATTATTCTGCTACCTCAGCTCATCATCACAGAGGGGGGCGTTTTAGATCCGGGGTTGTATTTATTGCTCCTTTTATTTTCCCTTTGCTCCAACGTTAAGATCACTGGCAGCGAATAATAAGCGAAGTCACATTTTCCTTTGTCTGCGGTTGGCATTATGGGGGTCCAATGGCATCCACATAAAAACCTAACTTGTTCCAGCCTCACGGAAAGTGAAATGGGAGGACTCCGGCCTGGGTCTGAATTCTGCTAACAAGTGAGATTCCCAGGACTTCCCCTCCATCCAGAGTCACGGGGAGCCCTTGCCCAGGGGAAGCCTGGAGTTCTTAACTGGGAGAAGTGTCTTTTAAGAGACAGAAACAGAGAGTCTGAAGGACTAGACAGATGTGACTCCAGTTCATGTTCTGGTGGTGGCACCATTACAGGAGTCATATTTCAGGAGTCAGATGGAACACGTGAAGCTACCTTGTAGTGGACCAGACTCTTGCTGTAGTGGTTAAGTGCGTGGACTCTAATCTGGGAGAACTGGGTTTGATTCCCCATGCCTCCACTTGCAGCTGCTGGTGAGACCCTGGGCAAGCCATAGTTCTGGCACAGCAGTTCTTGAAAAGAGCAGTTTCTGTCAGAGCTCTCTCAGCCCCACCTGCCTCACAGGGTATCTGTTGTGGAGAGGGGAAGAGGAAGGAGTTTGTAAGCCGCTCTGGGACTCCCTTGGGTAGTGAAGAGTGGGGTATAAATCCAATCTTTTCTTCTTCTTGATTCATCAAGGTCAGCAGGGGTCATTTCGAGCAGGAGCTCGGGGGTGCGCAGCTCCGGGACTTGGTGCCAGTCCCCAGCCCCCCCCCCCCCCCGGTAGGAGAATGTCTGCTTGTGTCATGGCTGCAGCAAAATGACCCCGCCCTCTGGAAAGGTCCTTGTTTTCCAACCAGCCTTCTGAAGGCTTCAGCCACCACTGAAGCTGTCCTCCCAGAATAGTGGTATTTCTGAGGCTTGGATTAGTAGCTGTCCCCTCTCTGCCAGTTCTTTCTTTCTTTCTTTCTTTCTTTCTTTCTTTCTTTCTTTCTTTCTTTCTTTCTTTCTTTCTTTCTTTCTTTCTTTCTTTCTTTCTTTCTTTCTTTCTTTCTTTCTTTCTTGGTGTTGTGTACTAAGCCTGCAGTCGCCTGGCCTCTCGCAATGGCGACCGCCATGAGGTCAGCGCACAAGGTCAGAATCTACCTGAGCTTCGGCCAGGTAGAACAATAGCCAGTTGGATCCTGAGCGACCACCAATTACGTGCCTAGGTCTCCCGCTGGGGGACCTATGAACTGCAACCATGGACTTAAGGTCCTATCAGGACCTGGGGGCGAGGTCGGGGCTTTGTCTCCGGCTGGCATAAAAGAAGGCTCTGAGCATGGTTTTCCATGTTCCATCTGACCCTCAATAAAGAGCTTGCTATGAAATCACTACCACTTGCCCCCCGACTCCAATACTTTCCTCTTTCTTTCTTTCTTTCTTTCTTTCTTTCTTTCTTTCTTTCTTTCTTTCTTTCTTTCTTTCTTTCTTTCTTTCTTTCTTTCTTTCTTTCTTTCTTTCTTTTTTCCTCCCTCTTCTTTCTTTCTTGCCTTCTGACAAACTTCCGGTGATGTCAGGTGGTGTGGCATATGCAAATAAGTTATGCTAATGAGCTCCTGCCCCTCTTTTTCTACGAAAGGACCCCTGAAGGTCAGCCTTGTCTCCTCAGATCAGCTGCAGCTCTCCTGGGTCTCAGGCAGAGGTCTTTCCACATTGCCGTCTACCTGGTCCTTTCAACTGGAGATGCCACCAGGGTTTGAACCTTGGGGCCTTCTGCTTGCTGAGCAGAGGCTCTGCCACTGAGGCCTGGCCTCTCCCTTTGGAATAAAGCTTGAGAGGTGGACTCCACAATCAGATCTGGTGGCTTGGGACCCACATCAGTGGATTCCATGACATGTGCCTGCCAGGGAGGATTGCCAGCCTCTGGGTGGTGGCTGGAGATCTCCTGGGATTAAAACTGATCTCCAGGCGACAGAGATCTGTTCACCTGGAGAAAATGGCTGCTTTGGAAGGTGGACTCAGTGGCTTTATACCCCTCCGGACTCCCCACCCTTCAAAAAAAGCCACCCTCCTCTGGCCCCACCCTTAAAATCTTCACCCTACTTGCCAGCCCCCTTTTGTAGCAGTGAGAATGGAAAGGGTGACGTCTTTTTTTTTTTAAAGGGCTCTCATACTATAAGGGAAACTATGCTGGGGAGTGTCAGCATTTGAGAGTCAAAGCCCCCTTCATCAGACACACGTAGGAAGGGAGATCTCGGAGTCTTTATATCCCAGTTAGAAGATAGGAGGGGTGTTATAAAGCTTGAACAGAGCAGAGGGGAAAGGCTTGGGGGCAGAAAATTAACATCTGTAGTGAGATAAGAATCCTATGTCCCTATTCAGCCGGGGGGGGGGGGGGGGGGTTCTATTGTTCCGAACTTGTGAATGAACTCAAATCTCACCTTGTAATTTAGAATCATAGAATCACAGAGTTGGAAGGGACCATACAGGACTAGTCCAACCCCCTGCTCAGTGCAGGATCAGCCTAGGGCATCCCTGACAAGTGTTTGCCCAGCCGCTGCTTGAAGACTGCCAGGGAGGGGGAGCTCACCACCTCCCCAGGCAGCTGATTCCACTCTTGCACAACGCTTCCTATAAAAAAGTTCTTCCTAATATCCAGCCGGTACTTTCCCACTTTTAATTTAAACCCATGATTGTGAGTCCTCTCCTCTGCTGCCAAGAGGAACAGCTCCCGGCCCTCCTCCAGGTGACACAGCCCTTCAGATACTTGAAGCGAGCAACCCTGTCCCCCCACCCTCAACCTCCTCTTCTCCAGACTGGACATTCCCAAGTCCCTCAGCCTTTCCTCCTATGCATCATCCTCGTCACTCTCTTCTCCACCCGCTCCGTTCTGTCCACACCCTTTTCGAAGGGAGGCCTCCAGAACTGCACACAGTACTCCAGGTGTGTACAGTGGGACTATGACATCTTGCGATTTGGTTGTTATGCCTCTGTTGAACTCTGCTGAAGTTTTTTTGTCTAAGGACTGCCACCTTTTTTTTTTCCATTTTGAACTCCTGGTTGGAAGGGCATATTGGCAAAAACATTAGGACGCATTCAAAATTTTTAAAAAAGACAAAAGCAAAAAACAACCAGTTCTTCTATCTTGACCTGCCTGCATTAAGCCGTGTAACCTCCTAAAGACGTCATAAACAAGTTTTCTGTTGTTGAAGGCAATTCGAGAATGGCTGGCAGTTAACAGAATGAGCTTCTTATAATGTTTTCCTGCTCTTTGTTTTATTTCATTTGAGTCCTGGCTTGCACTTCAGGAGTGCTCTGGGGACGCATCCACACCATTTGCCAGGGGGAAAAAACACATGTGAATGGGGCTCAGAGAGAAATGCAGGGAAGCAAATCCAAGGCTGATTTTCACGGGCATGGGGCATACGTCACATAGCACAGGGGGAGGGAAACTTCTCAACCCCCCAGTGCCATGCCCACCTGTGAAGATATTGACATGCTGGCAAACCGAATGGGTCAGGGAAGGAGAAGAGAGCTGTCCTGGGCCAGCCTTCCTGATTGCAACTGATCTCCAGGTGACAAAGAAGAGTCCCCCTGGAGAAAATGGCTGCTTTGGAGGGGGGACTCTCTATGGCATTCGACCCCATGGAGTTCCCTCCCCTCCCGCACCTTACACGTTCCCTATGCTCGGCTTCCAAATCTCCAGGAATTTCCCAACTGGGACCTGGCAACCCTAGTTAGTAGCCCACACTATCCCTCCTAACCTAGGTCAAGTCAAACCTGTACCATGATGGAAAGAAGATAGACAAAGTCAACTTCCCGGCCAATTTGAAGGAAACCTCCCTAATTTCTGCTTGGCTCCAAATGATGATGGATTGCCCCAAAATTATAACATGGGAGGGGGAACATGCTGATCTGGGGGAGGAGCAGACTTAATTACCTGTTCTTAAACCCCCCTTGATGGGCTGGTCTCCAGGAGGCATCCAATACAGTCCTGTCAGAGTTGCCAGCTCTGTGGAATTCCTTGAGATTCTGGGGGTGGAGCCTGGGGAGGGCGGGGTTTGAGGAGGGAAGAGACCTCAGCAGGGTATAATGACATCGATTCCACCCTCCAAAGTGGCCCTGCTCTCCAGCGGAACTGATCTCTTTGGCCTGGAGTCTAGTTTTAATTCTGGGAGCTCCTCAGCCACCACCTGCCCTCCGAGTGCCTGAGCGCCTTTCTTAATAGGGACAGGAACAACGGCAGCAGGGCCTGGCTTTCTTCAGAGAAGGGCTGTTGTTTGTTGCTGCATATCCCCCTGTCAGCTAGGCTGTCATAAATCAAAGGTGGGGGTAAAGAGAGTGGCCACTGTGGAGAAAAGGGGGGGGGGGAGGTTATCCACGCTGGAGTGTTACTTTCGATTCTCCTCTGCCATTTGTCTCTGTTTAGATTCTCCTCTAGCATTTGCCTCTGTTTACATAAGATCTCGGGTTTCTCTTGAGAGTTTCCCGCTTGAAAGTAGAAGCCGTTATTTTCCGTGGGAGGGTAATGTGGCCTTCATTGGCTTGTAGCCAGCTGACACCCCAGTTTGAACCCCGTATCAAATCCCTTTTCCTGCTTCCCCCCTTTAGACTTAACACAGACAGTGTTTAGAGAATGTATAGTAAACTGACTATAAGAAACTGCTCCTGCTTAAGTAACGTTGTTGAGTGCTGATTACTAGAGACTCTGTCACTCCCCACCAGAAGTCCAAACAGCTTTCCAGAATTGTGATTCCATGATTTCCACCGGGCTGCCAGGTACAAGAGCGGGTGGTCTGGCGGGCTCAAGGACTCTCCAGGGCTAGCTGAAGCCCCCCCCCCCCTTGCAAAGAGGGTCTGTCTAACAAATGGATAAGGCCAAGGGAAGCCCTGGGCTGTCAGTCACTGATGCTGTTTTTACAACACAACATGGAGTAAAGAACCGTAGATTCAGAGCCTGAAAGTTATGACCAAACTTAATGAGGTGATAAAAAGGCAGAAGTTATTTGAAACAATGTGTGTGTTGTCATCAAATTTTATAAAGCACTTTTAAAAAAAAATCATGCTGAGTGATTTTGTTCCCGTTCCCCTATGATATGCCAATTTGCTGTGCCGTTCTCATTCAGAGAATTTAGCATCCATTGTGCGGAGAAAGAGCATCCCACACACATGTGTCAGCACACTGCTTTCAGCCACTGCTGTGACTATCTGCTCCCTCAACCTATAGCACAATAAGCAATAAGGGTATAATTTCAGGTAATTTTGCAGGTAAAGAACACTCGAAGGCCCTTTCACCTCTTCTGTGGCAAGAGCTGAACTTTCCTAGGGAGTAAACAAAGCCAGCGAGGTGAGCGCATCAGTTCACAGGCCTGCATTAAACAGCCAGGGGTTATTCTCAAGGGCGCACTTCCTGCCATTCCGGAGCACTTCCGTCTTCCCTCTGAGCAAGGGAGCAAAAGAGGCAACAGAGGTAGCAGAAAGGAACCCCGCTGAATTAGTTCTGTAGCTACCCTCCTCTCTCCCTGGCCAAGACAGACTTCATTGTTCCCACTGGCATTTCACAAGTCACAAAGGGGTCTTTCAGAAGCCCACGCGTGAGGGAAGAGAAGCTGTGTCACTCTGAGCTCACTCTCTCCACCTTGCTGGGGTACAAGAGGAATACCTGTGCCTTTCTCAGCTGCCTTTACAGGTACACATTTCTTTTTAAAACCATTAATTATCTAAGTATTACATTTATTAATAATTTATTTAACTATTTACTTTCCTTGTGGGTCAAGGCAGCTTACAATAATAGTTAAACGTATTTTCAGTTAACACTAAAAATAAAAAAGCAAACCCCAAATCTCTCTCTCTCCCTCTTCCCTCTCGAAAGATGCTTGCCAACTTGTAGGGTTGCCAGCTCAGGGTTGGGAAATTCCTGGAGATTTTGGGGGTAAAGCTTAAGGAGGAGGGCAAGGTCTGGGGAAGGGAGAGACCTCAGCAGTGAATATTGCCATTCAGAGTCCCCCCTCCAAAGCAGCCATTTTCTCCAGGTGAAGTGATCTCTGTTGCCTGGAGATCAGTTGTAATCCCAGGAGATCTCCAGCCAGCACCTGAAGGTTGGCAATCTTACTTCCCTCAAAAGCCCTGGCAAAGAGGCAGGCCTTGAAGGACCTCTGGAAGATCTCCAAGGAGGGGACCCCCCTCACCTCTTCAGGGAGCCCCTTCCACAGAGCCAGAGGCATGACGGAAAAGGCCCTGGGGTCTGGTCGATGCCAGATGGGCCATCCCAAGTGGTGGGAGAGCCAACAGATGGCTGCTGGATGGCCATAGTTGGTGGACAGGAGCACCTGGAAGGAGACGGTCCTTCCGAGCCGTGGGCCATGAAGGGCTTTATCATAACCAGCCCCTTGAATGAAACTCGGGAACTGACTGGCAGTTAATGCAGCTGTTTCCAGATGGGCAACGTAGGTTCCCAGAGGCTAGCCCAGGACCAGAGTTGGGCTGCCACATTCTGGACGAGCTGTAGTTTCAGGGTTGCCTTTGGGAGCAGCCCCACCTCTTCCCAACCAACATTACATGATATGTAACTGAGTCTTGAACTGATCTTCCACAAAGAGGAACCATTTAAAGTGAGTAACTGGCGGGAGAGGGATACTTGGTGGAGAGGGAAGGGCACTGATCCATCCTTTTCCCCACCTACTTTTTCTCCAGGCCAGCTGAGACCCAGTGTGGTGGAGTGGTTAAGGGGGCTGGACTAGTTGAATCCCCACTCGTGCCACTGAAGCTCAGTGGGAGACCTGGGGGGCCAGTCACACTCTCTCAGCCTCATCTTCCTCACAGGGCTGTTGTGAGGAGGAAAAGGAGGAGAGGATGATGATGTAGGCTGCTTTGGCTCCCCATTGGGGAGAAAAGTGGGGAACAAATGAATTAAATAAATGAGCACCCCCAACCTCATGACTTCTCCTTCTTTTGGTTCCAAGACCACGGCTGCACTAACAAGCACACGTTTGGAATCTCACCAGGAGAAAAGCCATAGGAGAGCAAGGTTTGGCAAAAAGAAAGGAAGGGGGCAAAGAGGGGTGAAAGGGGGTGAAATGCCCCCTTTCTTCTCCTCTGCTTCCCAGCTCTAGAGCCCCCCCCCCCCCCACGGTTGGGCTGGGCTTTCCTTTCTCAAACAAACCCTTTGGCACTCAGTCACACTTCTGATGGCAGGAGCTCAATGGAGAGCAAGCATCTCATCTGCTCTGGCAGGAGCGTCCTGCCTGCCCGGCTCCTTTCTGAGCTCCATCCACAGAGCAGGCGGCACAGGGCCCCACCCAACACAAATGAGGTCCTCTTCCATGTTCACCTGGGACACAAAGAGAAAACTGGCAGGATACTGAGCAGGACCTTTTCAGTAGCAGCAGGGGTCATTTCGGAGAAAAAGAGGTGCAGGAGCTCATTAGCATAACTCGTTTGCATAACTCATTTGCATATGCCACGCCCCCTAACATACCGGAAGTGTGTCAGAGGGCAACACCCACCCCTCAGGCTCCACGCCACAGGTGAGTGAAACTGACCTGCTCTTCCTCCATTCCCTTCCCCATCCAATACTTTGGGCAATAAAAAGAAGCGTAAAGAACACACCCTCATTCTCTTCCTGCTCCCTTGAAACCACCAGGTTTCAAGTAGACTTGAGATACCCAGGACATGTGCACCACCCATCCCTTCCCCTTCCCCTCCCCACAACAAGACACCGTGTGAGGAAGGTGGGGCTGAGAGAGGTCTTTTGAGAACTGCTCATGAGATCACACCAGCTGGCCCAAGGTCACACCAGCAGCTGCATGTGGAGGAGTGGGGAATCAAACCCGGTTCTCCCAGATTAGAGTCCAACTCCTGACCACTACACCAAACTGATGGGGTGGAAGCTGCTGAAGGGTTGGTGAAATTTCTCCAGTACTTATGTGCCATGTGCCCAGATAAAAAATGGTATACTTAGAAAATGTATATGCCACCTTGAGCAAGTCTCTGGAAAAGCAGCACACAGTCATAAAAGGAACAATGATAAAATTATCAATATTAAAACAAAACATTAAAAACGATAAAAACCCTAGCAGGGCTTTCCCCGGGGCGCTGTGCCTCTGCACTGCTCAGGGAAGCCGAGGAGGGGGCGGGGCCTGGTTATGTGCCCGCCCCCTGGGCTCCTCACTCCCGGAGCTGCGCTCCTGTGCGCTCCCATTCCATCAGACCCCTGAGTAGCAGTAGCATCCTGTGCATCTCTCTTCATCTCCATCAGCCCCTTCATTGGACAACAGCTGTTTATTGTTGAGGTCTGTTTTAAACTAAAAAAGTATCACCATTTTGACATTGTGTTATCAAAACACCCATCAAGAGATGACTAGCACAAATCCCTTCACTCTGACACACAGGGTCGCTCTCTCTGGGCTGGAAAATCCCTGCAGATTTGGCGGTTGAGCTTGGGGTGGGCAAGGTTTGGGGAGGGGAGGAACCCCAGCAGGTTACAGTGCCAAAGAGCCCACTCTCCAAAGCCACCATTTTCTCCAGGGGAGCCAATCTCTGTAATCTGCCGATCAACTGTAGTCCTGGAGAATCTCCAGGCCCCAGCAGGAGATTGGCAACCCTATTATCTTGCTTTTTTTTGCACAGGGAATGTATTGGGTGGAAACACCCCACCTCCCCCGGTGCACATACAGAGTGTGATGTGAACCAGTCCAGTCCCAGGTTTGCCACTTCCATAAGAAGCAGGTCTTTACCACAGCATGATTTGTATTACGAACCATCAAAAATGACATAAGAAGCTGCAACAATAAAACACTTGAAATCAGCCAGTCCTTGCAGCCAGAAATGCAAACAATAAATCAAGAATTAAAATCACAGCAGGACTGTTGAAATGAACAGATCTTGAGTAGGATGCTACCTAATGCTTCCACTGGCACAAAAGGAGACTCCGTTGGAACCCACCCCTGTATGGCTTATTGTTCACAAGGATCCCATGACAGGGTTGCCAGCTCTGGGATGAGAAATAACTAAAGATTTTGGGGGTGGAGCCTGGGGAGGGCGGGGCTTGGGAAGGGGAGGGACTTCAATGGGATGTAATGCCACAGAGTCCACCTTCCAAAGCGGCCATTTTCTTCAGGTGAAATGATTTCTGTCGCCTGGAGATCAGCTGTGATAGCAGGAGATCTCCAGCCAACACCTGGAAGCTGGCAACCCTATCCCAAAACCATTAATGTAATCTTTTAAGGGGGCCATAGGAGACCTCCTCTAGCATGAGTGCAAATGCTGACAGGACCCAGCCTCTCCAGGAAACACGTGCTCTTTCTAAAACAGCGCCCCCCCCCCCCCCCGCCTATTTGAGCCCCTTTGGAGTTCTGACCCGGCATGGTGAGCACAGCCACAGAATGAGAGCCCCGGCTCACCTTCAGTCACCCAGGGAAAATCTTTGCGGGGGGAAACGCCCCACCTGGCCCCACCCACTGGGGGGGGCACCAGGAGAAGTGCCAGCAGGTGCCATGGTGCCCAGAGTCACTGTGTTGGGGACCCCTCTCCTAAAAGGCTCTATTTTGGGCCCCAGAAGTGAAACAGGACATTTCTTCTTTTGGCAGACACCAGATACGAAATCTGCTTAATTTTTCATCTGTAAAGTACGATAAACATCATTAAGTGCCAACTGTGAGATCTCATCAAGTATCAGTTCACAAATATCAAATGCAGAGATCAAATAGCACAAGATGTTAAAAATGGATGTCAAATATGCAGCGACTGTTCAGCACATATTCAAGTTTTTAGGAAAGACCTGGAGAGTATTCAATGCATCCGAAGTAAAGGAATGTGTTCCACAGACAGCACAAATCTATAACTTTTCCAAATGGCTCACTGTGCCCAAAAGTTCGGCATCATTCCTGGTTTTTACAGAAATCAGTTTTCAGGATCTGTGCTGTTGCTCTTTGGGAAGTGCTTGGGCGCTATTCACTGCCTGTGGAAACATCCTGAGAGAAGTCTCTTTTGAGGGCATCCTGCATTCTGTTGGGCGTAATCAAAAACAGGGGCGCTTGAAATATCTCCCTGGTTTTAGAAGCAGGGGTGTTGAAGTCAGTGCTTGAAGGTCCTGATTCCCCGGAGGAAGGGCCCTCCCCTGGTTTCCAGGCCTGGGAAAAAAGAAAGAAAGAATCTGGTCTATATTAGCCCCTCCGGTCCTTTTGTTTATTAGCTCCTTTGACCTAACCTTAACCATAGGATCACAAAATTAACAACATAAACGAAATAAGAATTACACGGTAAGTAAAAAGACAGAGTTCAGCAATAAAATATACAAAGCACAGAGATAAAATAGGGGGTAATCAATTACAGATTCCTCCTCAGAGCTCTAAAATCCGAAATAAAATATAATCTAAAATCGTTTGCTGGATCATGTGGCTAAGACCATCACTTCTCTTCTAGTTAATGCAGACATATTGTGCTGACTTTTTAAAGAGATCACTGTTACCAGATATTCTGTGAGGGAGCGGATTATTTCTGGATCAAAATCGGCCAGTAATGGGGATATCACCCCAGGTTCCAGAGGAAGTTGATATTTAAACAAAACAGGGATAATCCAGAGGGACCTGGGGATGGACCACTGAAGGCAGCATCTCTCTCGCGCCAGATGCGCAATCACATCGGCGGTCCAAATATGGAATTTTGGCAAATCATCCCATTAATTCTGCAGTTGGGAAGGTATTTAACTTGGCAAGCATGAACGCATGCCTGTGGCTAGGGACTGGAAGGGATTTCACATACAAAGGGAGGGTCACAGGGGAAGTCATCCCTAGTGCAACAGTAGAGCAGCACCAGCATCCATCCTTGCACAGGTTAAAGTACTGGACCGATCAAGATTGGTCACCCTCAACCTAATTAGGTTCAACTCCTCCTGATAATTTATGTTATTAAACACTGTGAGGGAAAGACCGGAATTTCACACAGCCAATATGTTCTGTTTCAGGAACTCTTCAGTAACAGTTTCTGTCAGGCAATTTACACAGAACCGTATCAGTACCGGTTTTCTAATGGAGCATAGTGGCCCTTTCACTCTCCCGTTGGGGAAGCGTTCCTGAGCTGGTTTACCTGGAAACCTCCTCCCAAGTGTTCTTCAGTTCTTGTACCAGTCCTGAAGCGCTATGGGGTGCTGTGTGAAATGCCCCCGAGGGATGGTAGCCTGGTGTCTCTGTATCTTTCCCAAATGCTTCAGTGATTAACCTTCTTTAGCAGCCATATGAGACCCCCTTGGGCATTGGATGCCAAATAAAAGGCCTTCAGTCTCAATTTGAAGGCAGCAGTCCAAGCCCTAGACTCAAAGCAGTGTCACACAAATCCCACTCTACCTGCAGTTCCTGCAACACAGCTGGGGACTCCAACCATCCAGCATAGAAACTGGAGGAGCGCGCAATCCAGGGATTCAGAGATTTCACTTATCCAAATGACTGCCCCACATAGAATCTGGGGGATTATTTTAGAATTCAAGGCTGTAACAGCCATCAGTACGTACTGACCACCTTTTGAACAGAAAACCTCAAGAGAGCATTTGAGTTAGTTCTGGCAATTCCAGTTGCTGGGCAGACATGGGATTTCCAGGGGGAGATCATGCCCTGGCCACCCGCTCTGTTCTGTCTCCCTTAACAAGGCTTATTGGAAAAGACCGGAATTTTCAGTTTCTCATTTTCAGTTTCAGCCCCTCTTGAATGCAGTGACCAGTGAACCCATATATCACCTTACGAAGGTCCACTTCTGATCTGGAAAGCAACACTGTAACATCTGCATAAAGCAGGACAGGTATTTCATATCCATCCAGTGCAGATGGCTGAAATGCTGATTTCTGGGTATAAGGAATCATATAATTTATATAAAAGTTTAAAAGTGTGGAGGCAAAGAGACAACCTTGTTTAACACCGCTGAGGAGGCCAATAGTGCAGTAAGTTGTCCCTCCCTCTCACAGCAGATTTGTGCAGTAGGGCTATCACCAGGGATCCTTTCATAGAAAAAGAGGTGCAGGAGCTCATTAGCATAGCTCATTAGCATAACTCATTAGCATAATTCATTAGCATATGCCACATCCCCTGACATCACCAGAAGTGTGTCCGAAAGGGAATGTCAGTTTCAGCCCCATTATACCCTGTGGGCCATTGAAATCAATGGCAAAAACTCATAGGGTATATGAGGGGCTGGAGGAGAGGGGGTTTGAGGGAGAGGCTCCAAACTTGCAGGGTAGCTGCTGGGTCCTCTCCTCGAAATACCCACCAAGTTTCATGAAGATTGGACCAGGGGGTCCAATTCTATGGGCCCCAAACAGGTTGTCCCATCCCCTCTATTGTTCGTTATGGTGGGAAAAAATGTTAACTTTTTTCCTCCCATAGAGAACAATGGAGGAAATGGGGGCAACCTGTTTGGGGGCCCGTAGAATTGGACCCCCTGGTCCAATCTTCTTGAAACTTGGTGGGCATTTCGAGAAGAGGCCCCAGCAGCTACCCTGCACGTTTGGAGCCTCTCCTTCAAACCCCCTCTCCTCCACTGGCTTTTAAAGTTGCCGCTGAATTTCGGCGGCAATTTGGCAGCAGGCTGAATCAGATCAGAGAATCTGATTCGGCCCGTGGCTGCCCTAGTGGCCACTCTTGAGCTGGAAGCTCTGCCTCGCTCCAGCCCCAACGGACCCCTGGTTATCACAGAGTTTAAAAATTAACTGAAGTACCCTACCTCTGTTGTTGTTTTAGCCAATATAGCCTCAGCCTGTCTATGCTTCCAGCACATTCTGTTTGCCAACCTGCAAATGGGCAAAATCAACCACTGCCTGGACACCTGTGCTTTCTCTGTTGTGCCCCCCCCCTTGTGGAACAGCCTGCTCGAGGAGGTCAGGAAAGCTCCCCCTCTCTCCTGGCCTCCTGCACACTATGCAAAAATGAACGACCCCAGAGGGGTTTTCTGCGCAGGTACTAAGGCTGCACAGCACCAAATGGCTTTGCAGACTTACTTGGATAAGTGATCCGGACTTGTGGTCTTTTCTGCTGTATAGAGCGCATTGGAAGCAGGAACCTATTATGTCATTTCTGTAGCTCTTAATAAGTCATATTAACACTTATGCTATTGGATATCCATCTTGTTGACTGCACTGGCTATGGCTATGTGCTTTCAGTCCACTTGCAATGTACTTTAGCTATTGTTTGCAAGTGGATTCTGCCGTTTCACACAGTAAAATCCAGGGGCAAAGTGCCTTGAAAGTGGATCAAAAGTGCATTATTCAGCACGTGTGAAAGTTATGTGTAATCCACCTTGAGTCCCTGTGAGAAGGCCAAGCTATAAATAACGTAAATAAAAAAAATTTTTTTTAAAAAAAGTTGTGGAAATACAGATATATTTGCAGATGGCCTGATCTCTGTGCAGATTGTACATATTGCAAAAAAAAAACCCCAAAACAACCCCCCACCCTTCTTACAAGAAAAAAAATGCTACCAAATGTTTTAAATCCCAGCTGCAGACTGCCAGCCCAAGGGAAAGGGCTCTCCTGTTGAATCAGAGTCTCAGACTAGGATCTGGGAGACCCAGGTTGGAATCCCCACTCTGCCATGGAGGCTGGCTGGGTGAACTTGGGCCAGTCTCACACTCTCAACCTAACTTCCCTCACAGGGTTGTTGTGTGGCTGAAATGGAGGAGACTGCTGTAAGCATCTCTGGGCCCCATCCAGGAGAGAGGCTGGGGAGAAGAAGGAAACAAGCAAAGGAACAATGGCAATGTTGTTGCTTCTTATGCCCAGGCGAGTGGTGGCCGAGGGCTGAACTAGGCACGACAGGGTCCTTGTGGCTGCCACAAGATTTCAAAATGCCACAAGGGCCCACTTATGAATAGGCCGACAGCTAGGGTTGCTAACCTCCAGGTGGCACCTGGAAACCTTCTGCTATTACAATTGACCTCCAGATAAGCAAAATCAGTTGCCCTGTAGAAAAAGGCTGCTCTGAAGGGTGGGCTCTATGCCATTATACCTGGCTGAGGTCCCACCCCTTCCCGAACCCCGCCCTCCCCAGGGTCCACCCCCCCAAATCTCCAGGTATTCCTCAGTCCAGAGCTGGCAGCCCTACCTGCAGCACAGGGCTCTTGTGCTTCTCCCGCCCCCCGCCCCCGTGACTCTGCACACACACACACACACACACACACACACACTTTCTCAATGGTTGAATCAGCAGCCACGATTGAGATGGGGGGAGGGGTTGCCCTCAGAGCCATCGGGTTTTGTTGTGGAGCAAAAGGCCCAATGTAAAGTAAAATCACAACACCTAGGATTGCTGCAGGCTCTTTTCCCACCCAGGCCAAGGAGGAAACATGCTGCACCAATTCCTCACAAGCAGCAGCACATTCCTTCCATGTCAGTACTTCACAGACACTGTGGTCAGGGCAGCCCACATTAGGGCTGCCAAGTCCCCCGGTAGAGCGGGGGAAACACCGATTTTTAAAGCTTTCCCCCGCTTTTCCAAAATTGGCCACCGGGGGGACAAAATGGCTGCCAGCAGGGGAACCTCGGAGCCTGCCCTGCTGGCCTCTTGAACTTCTTAAAAGGGAAATTTCCCCTTTAAGAGCTGAGCCAGCAAGAGAGCCCCGCCCAGAGATTAAGGCGGGACTAAGCTCTTTCTACTGCGTGCAAGGTTGCTGCTGGAGTAAACTGCTCCGGTAAGCTGCTGGCGTCTGCGAGCTCTTTTCCTTCTCTGTCTCTCCCCCTCCCCCTCTTTCTTTTTTCTGTCTGTCTGTCCACTGTGGTTTTGTCAAAGGAATAAACTGTCACTTCCAAAGAGGTAAACATCACAAGGAGAGGTTGCCTGTAGAAGGTCTGGGAGTGGGATTGTTTAAAATGTCTTGTCGTGGCTGCTTGGGTCCCCCCAATCCTCATTTCCCTTCTGCAAATAAAAGTTGGGATTCCTCATTTTTATGCCAATTTTCTGTTTCTTTCAACCGTGTCCCCCCCCCCCCCCCCAGTAAAAATCTGCATTTTTAAAAGCATTTGTACATCAAGTAACCGGTATTTTAAGTTAGGGATGGATCCAACTAGCTTTTCTGCTGGCTAAAAGGGGAGGACAAAGGTCCTCTTTAGCCACCAAAAAGCCTATGCTGGGGGGGGGGGGAGAAGTTATGGGACTTACATGGACAACAGCTGGGTGAAACAAGGGCCAGAAATAAAGCCTGGGAATTGGGCAAGAGTAAGTGAAAAAGCTGTCTGTCTGTCTGTCTGTCTGTCTCTCTCTCTCTCTCTGTCCCCATCCAGCAGAGGTCTGTCAGTGGCTATTATTAGCCACAAGGTCTAAATGGAGCCCTTTGTCTGGGGCAGTGATGCTCTGAATTCTTGGTGCTTGGGGAGCAACAGTGGGAGGGCTTCTGGAGTTCTGGCCCCGCTGCTGGACCTCCTGAGGGCACCTGGTATTTTTGGCCACTGTATGACACAGAGTGTTGTACTGGATGGGCTGTTGGCCTGATCCACTGTGGCTTCTCTCCTGTTCTTATGATATGAAAATCATATTTAGCACTTGTGTAGCACTTAGGGCTTCATATTCTGCCGAGATGAGGAAGGATTCAGTAGGGCCATTGCTCAGTGATAGAGCATCTGCTTGACATGCAGGAGGTATCAGCCTCTTCAGCTAAAAAAGGATCAGGTAATAGGTGACATTAAAGATCTCAGCCTGAGACCCTGGAGAGCCACTACCAGTCTGAGTAGTCAATACTGACCTTGATGGACCAATGGCCTGATTCAGTATTAGGAAACTTCATGAGTTCATGTGGAAGCATGTGGAAGCAACATCACAGGATGTGACATCACAAAATGATGTCACTTCCTTTCTCCTGGCTCCACCCCCAAAGTCTCCTGGCTCCACCCCCAAAGTTCCCAGATATTTCCCAAGTTGGACTTGGCAGCCCTAAGCCCACTGGATGAAGAGCACCCAGTTATGGACCTGCACTTCTCCAACAGCAAGGTCATTTCTTTTGAAACTGGGTCCCCCCCCCCGTAATGCCAGTGGGGGTCAAGGGGGAAGTGTTGCCAGCTCCAGGTTGGGCATGCCTAGTTCATGTGATTCCAAAGCAGACACTTCATCAACTTCCCACAGTTCAAAGGAGAAAAGGTGAAATTAGAAGGCGAAATCTTCAGTGTCTGGGAGGAGGGAATTCTCAGCCCTCAAAGCCAGTGTTGTTTTTGACCTTTTGTGTCAATGGCTGAGCGTGTGTACAATAAGCAATGCTTCCTTTCTCCTGAAAGGAGACATTGTCAACGTCGACATTGTGAAAACAGACGAGCCCAGACCAAAGGCTCACATAGTCCAGGGTCCCGTTTCCCACAGTGACCGGGCAGATGCCTTTAAGGTCTTCAGGCTTTGGTTATAGGAACTTCAGGGTCTGGATCATTTTGGTGGCCATTTTCTGCACTTTTCCCAGCTCTGTGATATCATTTATGGCAGGGGTCCCCAACATGGTGCCCACCGACACCTGTCCAGATGCTAGGGTTGCCAAGTCTGGGTTGGGAAATCCCTGGAGACCTTGGGGGTGGAGCCAGGAGAGGGCAGAGTTTGGGGAGGGGAGGGGCCTCAGCATGGTACAATGCCACAGAGGCCACCCTCCAAAGCAGCCATTTTCTCCAGGGGAGCTGATCTCTGTCAGCTGGGGATCAGTTGTAAAAGCGGGAGATCCCCAGATCTCACCTGGAGGCTGGCAACCCTACCTGATGCCGACCAAGTGGTTTTTTTTTTAAAGAAAATCAGTGGGGCTCTTGCCCAGCAGGGCTTCTGATTGGCCATTGGAGATCTGATTGGCTGTGCAGATTGAAATTATGTTTTTTTTTCCCGCAGCTGCTGCCATCACAGTGTCTGTTTTGTTCATTCTCATGCCTTTTTCTCCTCTGCCCTTGGGATTCTTCTGCGTGGGCGTGGTCCGAATTCCTGTGTCAGACTATTCCATGTGTGCCCACAGACTCAAGAAGCATTGGGGAGCCCTGGTGGCCAGAATTGTTCTCAGAATTCTGAACTTACAGTTGCGCCAACTACGGGGGCATCATAAGAACTGGTCTTTTCGTTTTAAATCTGCACCCTAATCATCCTTAGCACAGAATTTACCACTGTGCTGTTGCCACTCTCTGAGCAGATGTTCACCCTGAGCTTTCCGCTGGGACCCCCAAATCCTGCCTGGGGCAGTTCAAAGCCTATCAGTGGGGATGCAAAGTCAGGTTTTTTTCACCAAAGATTTACCAACTTCCCCTCCTGTACTTTGTGGTTGTCCGTTCACCTCTTCAGAGATCCTCTTTTAATGCTTCACGATTAATTTTCACCATTCTGAGTGATTTAGTGTCCCAAAGTTACCTGCCCCCGATTTAGGATTGCCAGCCTCTAGGTGGAGCCTGGAGATCTCTAGAAATGACATCTGATCTCCAGACAGCAAGAGGTCAGTTCCTCTGGAGAAAAAGCCCGCTCTGGAGGATGGACTCCATGACATGATATCCTGCTGTGGTCCGTTTCCAGGCTATATCCCCAAACCTCCAGGAATTTCCTAACCCAGAGTTGGAAACCCTAGATAAGGTAAGCACTCTCTGGCTCAATCAGCTGGGTTCCTTCCATCTTTAGGGTTCCTTCTCTACATATAGTGCCTGGAACTTTGTCTTCTAATTCACTGGCCAGTTCAATAAATAGCTCCTGGACATGTGAGGAGAGTCCCACTGGAGATTCCAGGACTGAAACATTGGCTTAAGCTGCAACTCCCATCACTAGGGTTCCCTGCCCTGGCCTACTGGTGCTCAGCTGATGGGCAGGAGGAAACTGGGACCAAAGGGTGAGGTAGGGTCGCCAGCCTCCAGGTGGGGCCTGGGGATCTCCTGCTTTTGCAACTGATCTCCAGCTGACAGAGATCAGCTCCCCTGGAGAAAATGGCTGCTTTGGAGGGGGGACTCTATGGCATTCTACCATGTGGAGGCCCCCCCTCACCCCACCCTCTCCTGGCTCTGCCCCCAAATTCTCCAGGTATTTTCCCACCCAGACTTGGCAACCCTAGGGTGAGGGCCGTTCTTAAATTTTCTCCCTATGGCAGTCCCTCCACCTTAGCCCCAGTTTCCACCGAGCCAAGTGAGTATCTGGGCAGTCTCTCAGGAGAAGAAATTAAGAACAGTTTGTGGTGATTGCTAAAACTACCCTTGTCCCTTTCAAGTAGCTCTAGTAATTGCCAGGAACTCTATGGTCAGAACTTCCTGTCAGCCGCTGAGGCCTTACTTTTCTTTTTACATTTTCTCTGCAGCAGGACAAATGAGTTGACCTCAGACTTCCTTGACAGTTTCCCATTCAAGTTCTAACCAGAAGTGACCCTGCTTAGTTTCCATGATCTGTTGACATCAGGCTAGCCTGGCCCATCCAGGTCAGGGCCAATTGCTCTGAGCAGTGGATAAAATGATATCCTGGAAGGACTGACTGCGCAGGCAGGCAGGCACATAGATGGGGTGCAATGAAAGTGAAGCCGATTCCCAGCCCAGGAACAAGAGAAAGTCTGTCATTCCACTGGATATGAAAGGCTGTCCTAGGATGCAAATGAGGCAGTTCAGAAAATCTGACTTTTGGGAGAACAACAAAGGCTTTTCTCAGTGACACTTGATGAGGAGAAAATCATAAGGAAACTTTTGCAAATCTGTACTTTATTCCGTACGGGGGAAAGACTGGGGAGGGGGGAACTCTTAACATCACAAGCCCATAATGGATGGAAAAGATAAATAGCAATAAAATTAAAATATAGCAGAAACGCTATTACATAGAGTATTGGAAAAGGTCATGCCTTTCAGATGATTTAATTGGGGAACTTAAGACATAAGCATGTAAATTTGACTCAGTGTAACTACATTTTCTCCAGTGTCGTATTTTATTAGCGCCAAAATGTTCCTCGCTATGACATCTGAAGAAGACCACAAAGACCCTTCATGGGGATGATAATGAGAATGGGTTACATTTGTACTGATTTCCACATTCTCATTACAAGCTTTTTAATGAGAAGGGATTAATTTTCTGCCATCTTCCATTCTCATTACGACTCAGTCAAGAGAATGAGGTATCAGGAGTGTAATGCTTAATTTATATTCAATGAATCCGTGTAACAAGTTGCACTCCTTTGACCTTTTCAATATTTCATCATTTGATTGGGTGGTCATTCCACTCTTGCTTTGTTTTGAGCCTTATTAGAGTAACCTGTGGATCTTGCGGGAGAAGGCTTGCAATGCGACTGAAATGGAGAAAATTAGAAAGGGCAATGCAATTTACAAGGCCAAAAAAGCGCAAGGTTTTAAACTTTTGTTGCGGGTCTAAATAAATATTAAAGCATTCCATTTGTCACTCCAGCCTTGACCCTCAGGTTGGCAGAGGGACACCAATAATAGCAACTAACATTTAGATAAGTGAATTTCAACAGCATGGCCGTACTTAACCAGGCATTTATGCACAGGGGTATGCAGAAAAGGTTATCCCACAAGGCAGTGTGAAGACCTTCCGCCCTTATCCGCTTGCCGCTACAGAGTGCTGATAGGGGCAACTGACAAGTAAAAACAGTATATTTTTAACAGTAGTAGTAGTAGTAGTAGTAGTAGTAGTAGTAGTGTCAGGATCTGACAATGATGTCTCTGTACTTTGCTGTATTTTGGCTTTCGATTCCGATGTTTTCACAGACCCTTTGCCTGTGCCCCTTATCTGTCTTATCCCCCCTCACTCCTGACAGCTATAAATGTCGCTTTGAAGTTTATTAGTTTCTTTGGCTTATGTTACAATGTCTAGGCGGGAGATGGCGACCCGCATTCCTCGGCGTCATCTCTAAAAAAATGGTGGTTACTCCCTTGCATTCCTTCCTCCCTTTTTCCGGGCCAGCGTATGTTATCTTGTTGTGAAAACCTTGAGAGTTCTTTATGGCCGGGTGCCTGGAAATGTTGTGCCTAAGATTCACACATGTGGGTCACTCAGATCAAGAAGGGAATTTAGAACTTTCTCACCTTGCTGTGGGAACCTCAACAGTCCCTTGTACTTTTCCCGTGTTTACCTTCCTGTCCTGATTGGTTTAGGACCAGGGTTCAATTAAAAGCCTGAGAGTATATTAGCACTGTCTGTATTCCATTAAGCATCTCTAACAAACATTCGAGAACCTGTCTGCAGTATTTGAACAATAAAGAACTTTGCTTCAACAACAAAGGTCTGATCTCTTGCTGTCTATACAGAAGCCTCACAAGTAGTAGCAGCAGCAGCAGCAGCAGCAGCAGCAGCTGTGGCTGTGGTTACCAACCTGCCAACCTCCAGGTGGGGGCCTGGAGATTTCTGGAAGTTATAACTGATCTCCAGTCTACAGAGATCAGTTCCCCTGGAGAAAATGGCTGCTTTTGACAGTGGCTTTGATAGCATTATTCCCTGCCGAAAGTCCTCCCCAAACTCTAGGCTCCATCCATAAATCTCCAGGAATTTCACAACCTGGAGCTGGCAACCCTTTCAAATGGCCTGCCTGCAGTTGCCTAGTCACTTTAACAGAGTCCCAGACTGCTGGGCACACAGCAGTGTGTCCACCTATGAGGCCAGACTGGAGCTCTTATTCCCAGGGCTCTTGCCCATAAGACACTCTGAGTCCCGGCTGGGGATTTTGCTCTTCTTATTTACAAAGAGCCATTTGCTTCCACTGAAATTTGTTAATGTTTCATCTAAGCAACTGCCTCCTGGCTACAAGACAGAAGAAGCCAGCATGGGGCCATGCTTAAAGTGCTGGATCTGGGAGACCCAGGGTTGGATCCCCACACTGCCATGGAAGCTCACTGGGGGGACCTTGGGCCAACCACAGAGGCTCAGCTGAGCCTACCTCACAGGGTCGCTGCGAGGATAAAACAGAGGAGGGGAGGAGGATGCCAGCTGCTTTGGGCCCCCACTGGGGAGACAGGCTGGGAATAAGTGGAATTAACTAGGACCTGGGAGACCAGAGTTCAGTCCCCTGTTCTGGCATGAATTGGGCAGGGCCTAGCACATTCTGATGCCCCTCACAGGACTCCTGTGAGGGGGAAAACAGGGTGGGAAACTTGGTGTGCACATAGTGTTGATAACCTCCAGGTGGCACCTGGAGACCTTCTACTATTAAAACCGATCTCCAGATGACCAAGGTCAGTTTCCCTGGAGAAAATGGCTGCTTTGGAGGTTGGACTCTATGGCATTGTGCCCCACTGAAGTCCCTCCCCTCCCCAAACCCCGCCCTTCTCAGGCTCCACTCCGAAAATCTCCAGGGCCTTTGCAATCCAGAGCTGGAAACGCCATGTACAGCCCTGAGCTTCTTGGTGAATCGTGGGGTACAAATTCATCACTAGAGGGAAAGCTAAGATTTGGCTCAAAATTTGGATAAAATTCAGAAATAATCCCAGTTCCAGGTTCCCCAACTTTTCCTGTGTCTTTTCAAGAGCTCCCAGTTAGATCCATCCTTTCATTTCCAAGCTAATAACAAACCAGCCTGCATTCATTCCATTTCTTAAGTTAACAAAAGATGGATATGAATACCCCATGAATCCCTTTTCCTGGTGCCTGGCAGTCTAGCTTAGAGAGCTTAAGGAGGTCAGAGGAGAGGCTGGTCCCCAGGAAACTGCCTTGGTCTGAATCTGTCCATCCGGCTCAGTATATTCTGACTGGCAGAAGCTCCCTGTGGTCTCGGGTAGAGAAAAGCCATTCCTAGCGCTGTCCTGCAATCCTTTCACTGGCATTGGCTGTGATCAAGCCAGAGACCTTCTGCATGCAAATTGTTCTACCAGGTCACAGAGCCTCCTTTTTTAAATAACAATTTTATTATTTTCAACAACAATAACAAGAGTGTGTGATAATAATAATAAAAAAGAAAAAGAAAGATGCCTCCCTTCCTGGGACAGAGACCAGTGACCTTGGATGCTGTCTCTGCTTGCTCCGCAGTCATAGATGATGTAATGGTAGTCTTGCAAGTGGGGGCTGGAGGATGCAAAATCTAGGCAAGCTGAATGTTGGATGTGATTGGACTGGACCCTGGGGAAGCTGGGGGGGGCTTGTTTGCACTTTGTATAACTTTGGGCCTTGGCATCTGAATGTTAGTTCTGACACAGAAAAGTCTTAGCTTGAATCATCTGTACTATTGAATGTAAAAAAAAAAATACTGCCAAGAGAGTTTTGTTGAGTGTAACATTGTTCGAGAGTCTGACAGGAGGGTGGTATATAAATCAAATCAATCAAATCAATCAATCAATCAAATAAATAAATAAATAAATAAATAAATAAATAAATAAATGCTGTGGCCAGAGTGCCGACAGGAGTGGGCCATAGGGACAATATCACTCCTATTGGGTTCCATCTACACTGGCTCCCAATTTGCTCCCAGACTCAATTCAAGGTGCTGGCATTGACCTTCAAAGTCCTGTATGGTCTGGGACCAACATACCTGAAGGACTGCCTCCTCCCATATGAACCTACCCATACACTCCAGTCATCCTGGGGGGCCCTTCTTCAATTGCCCCCGCCATTTGTGGCTGAACAGCTGGTGTCCCAAGAAAGGGCCTTTTCGGCCATGGCACCAAAACTTTGGAACTCTCTCCCCAGGGAGATTAATCTCTTTCCCTCTCTCAGAGACTACCGGCATACTTTTCGTTTGTTTGTTTCATCAGGCGTACCCCAATAATGGTTAATGGCCCTCTTCCCTGGTTCTAGCGTTATTTGTTTATGTGTTTTATTAAATTAATTTATAATTTTAAATGTTGTTTTTAATTGTTTCAATGTTTTGACATTCTTATGTGCACCACCTTGCAGACTCTGACTGGGTGGAAAGGTAGCATAAAAATGTTTTGAATCAATAAATGAATATAGCTGAGGCATGGTGGACCTGGAAAGATATCAGTGGCAGAGGCAGATTATGGCAGACAGGAAATGGAGAGGGCCAGCCTTCTCAGCTTCCTAGTTCTTGGGCTGGATGGGACAGTGCTGGGCAGGTGATCCCACTCCCTGGGATCTTTGGATCTCCTCCCTTTTGCCCCCACAAATATAAAATTCCATTCAGCCAGACAACTGCAGTAGCCATTCCTGAGGTTGAGAAAATCAGAAGGCAAATGAAAAAGAATACTAAACACATTTGCTGGTTCTGTTACCTAAATAGGCAGTCTCTGCTTAAATTGGGGGAATTAGCTTGAGAGTAGGTACAGTGTATCTATGCCAGGATTATCTCTCTGAGAACTCTTGGAAGTAACCAGGCAGATGTTCAACCCGTAAGGTTTTTATTAACAAAAAATAAAAATAAAAAACAAGGGTACACACACAATAAACCTATACCAGAGCTAACAAATAAAAGCAGAGAGGAAAAGGGGAAACTATTTAGGGGAAAGGTGATAGTTACCGACCCTGGAGAGGTCCATGGAAGCAGCAAGTCAAGGAATGAAACAACCAGGACTTCCGGTGGTGGGCGCGGTAATGGCAGCCACATCTCCCCGCACTGTGGGAGAAGTGTGCTGCTCTTGGTAGGAGGGAAGGGGCTATGGACTGGTGCCCAGGGACCCTAGTGAAGGGAACCTGTCTGGGGCGCTTGGAGTTTGCCTCTCCCAGCGGTGGCGACCGCGGGATTGAGGCATCTCCCTACCCCTATAGATTTCCCCTGCCGGACAAGCCTTCGGGCTACAAAGCGCTGCCGTGAAGCTGCAAGAGGGACTGCTCGGAGAGACGATGACTAAATAGCTACGCAATGGGCTAAAGTGTGAGTCTCCGTTAATTTTGGAATTAAAGCATTAGGGGAGAGGGATGGAGGATTTATTCCCCACCCACCCCCCACTGGCGTTGATTACCTTAAGACAGAAGACTTTCCCACAGTCTTGCTGAGACAATAAAAGTGTCTAGGCGGTGTTGAATTGCTGGATCGCACAGAGAAAAAAGAGTACTTCCAGATGATGTACATTTGAAGCATAGACATTGTTTTTTCAAAGGCTTCCTTATCTAACTGTAAACAATAAGAAGAAACGAAAGAAAATGACGGGGAGGCGCCCCTGTCCCAGAGTCGGAGGAAATCTTCCGGGATCAAAAAGCAAAACCACTGAGTCGAACGTGGCATTTGCGGCGCTATTGCGACCCCTAGTGGATCAACTAACTGCAATCAACTCTAAACTGGATTCCATGCAGAGAGAAATAACCTTATCAAATAAAAATTCACAGGAGCTGAAACAAGAACTTTCGGACTTTAAAGCTGTCGTGCATATGCAAGATTCAAGATTGGCGAAATTGGAGAAAGAGAAGGCCATACAAAGTGACTGTGTTTTAAAACTTCAGATGGAGCGTTCTAATTTTTACTTGAGGTTTCAGAATGTACCAGAACAAAAAGGAGAGAACCTAACCAAGCTGCTAAGTGAAGCATTGGCCCCCATGGCAGGTTTGGAAGCAGAAAAAATACAAAACGATATGGATTTGGCCTATAGGTCATAGCTAGAATTTATTAAGAAGAAAAACCTGCCAGAGGAAGTAATGGTAAGATTCTCCAAAAGATCAACCAGGGATATGGTGTTAAAAGCCACCAATAGAACATCTTTGAAAGTTCAAGAAGAGGAAATTAAAGTCTTGAAAGACATTCAATTTGAAATTAGAAAGAGAAGAAAAGCATACAGAAATTTGACTTTGTGGTTACAATCTGAATTGATTTCTTATCGTTGGCAAGTTCCGGAAGGACTACAGTTCAGCTACAAAGATAAAAAATATAAAATTGACAATATGGAACAGGCAAAGAAATTTTTGGATGAAAATAAAAAGAAGGAAGTTGAAGCTGCACAAGAAGATTCACTGGCGTTGCAGGAGAGTATGTATGGCTTTGACGACTCAGGAAGTGGAGAAATATTGACTGAGGACTCTGACTCTGAAAAGGGGGCAGCTGCCCCAAAAGTTTTAAGTAAAAAGCAGAAGAAAAGAAGAGAGCCAAAGAAAAAATAATGTAACTATAAACCTATTTACACATCATGTACTAATGTAAACGTAGAGTAAAAATCTTTGTATCTGTTAGCGAGACAGGAATTTCAATATGTAATAATTGTATCAGCAAAAACCTTAGTTTAAGAGTGGATACCAAGGACTAAAATCGTTTTTTAGACTTTTTAACTTTAAATACTGTGTAACAAATTGTCCATCTTGTATACCTTAGGGTAGTTTAGTTGTTTTGTAGTTTTTAGTATAGGTGTAGGGGAAAAAATCAATAAAAATTATTTTTTTTAAAAAAAGGAATGAAACAACCAGCATTTTGGGGAGCGAGACAGAGGAGAGCCCACATGCAAATAGTGATGCGCAGAGGGATCCAGGGACAAACACACACTGCTAGGGCAGCAGGGTAACACATTTATAGGGCAAAATGTATCCTGAGCCAGGTTGACTCACTGCCAGAAGGACAATGATTTGATGGTTCTACCAGAGGTAGACAAAGAGATGGGAGAGGTGTTACGTGTCTACAAGCACTGAACAGGAAGGGTGACTGGGAAGGTGAACAGATTTAAGCATTGATTAAACACTGCTTAACTGGGCTAATGGGTGAAGGGAAAGTAAGGCCTGGGTGCTGAAGAGATTATTCCTTAGTGACTCAACAGGTCCAGGGTGACCCATTGTTCTAAAGTCCTGCATCTCTTCCGGGCTAGGAGGGAGTAGTAGCCAGCCAGCTGCTCTGACTCACACCTTGAAAACTACTTTCCCATAGTTTTTGCTAAAGACAGGGGCTATGCCAAATTGGGTCTTTCGGCCCAAGTACTTCACGTAATCATGGTGGAAATTGCAGAGCCATTCCTTTGATGTCTTCTATCCTTAGACATCCTTAGTGTATCTGTGGCAGGTCCAAGCAGTGCCCTTGCTCATAAGGTATTGGGGAGACATTAAGAGGGGTGTCTCTTGCGTCCCTAGATCTAAACTGCCCCTCAGCAGGAGGAGGGGTCTGACTGCTAACAGTTTCATAATGTTGACAGTTTTTAAAGGTTTCATCCACATATGCTTATAGAGCTCCAATAATTGCCCTTATTAAATCTACCTTCACTTTCATTAAAGTAATGAAAGTGTACCCAGTAAGAAAATAAATACAAATTGATCTGCAGATGCAAATATAATTGATGCACCGGAACTCTACGTGCACGACAGCTTGGACTCAATATCCATTTCTTAATTGTTAATCTAAAAAAAAAAAAAATGCCTGAAACAATCAATTGGAATTAATTTAGCATGCAAAATATTCTTATTAAAAGTAAATTAAATGCATTTTGAGAATCATAATTTGAAGTGTTACTCCGATAGCAATTTCGTCCCTCGTTTGGAACTTTTATTAACATCTGATTTTCGTCTCTGCTTAGATGTGGAGGGATGCTTTCAAAAAAAGGAGGCAGTGTTGAAGACATGGGCTTCTCTTTAAATGCAATTGAAATCTAATTTAAAATGTAAAAGGCATTGGCAGAGTGTAGAAATGCAGCAAAACCTAATTGAACCAATCAGGAGACAGGGAGGAGACTATCTGAAAATAGTAGGAAGTCCCTAATATCATCATGTTAACTAGTTGTCCCCTCTTCTGCTCCCTGCAGGATGTTCTTGTCATCTCTATCTATTGTCAGCTATGCTGTCCTTGTGGAGGGGGGAAGGATGATGGCGGCTGGGTGAATGCCTGTATCTCTTGGAATGTTAGGTTTCATTTCTCGCTTTGTGGCTTATCTCTCTGCCTAGCTCTGACCATAGTGTCTAGTTGCTCTTGTTCCTCTGGGAACCTATATTCGTTAGTTTAGACGTGCTCGCTTGCTTGCTTTTTATGATTGGCTCTCATCCATCAAGGGATTTTCTTTGAATGCTGTATAACTACCTTGCTCCCTGTATAACTACCCTGCACTGGGAGAGCCATTCCTGACACAAAATGTGTGCACAGATGACCTGCCTTTACTGATCTCAATAAACTAGATCCTGATTAAGGAATGTTGTTGGGACTGATTGCTGTGGGACTCTGACATCTATGCACGATAGACCTTGCATATTCCAGCAAAAGGCTGCAAATTGAATTTCACATCAGTATCTGAAAGGATGCTGAGAAAAATCCAGTTGGGAAAGATTTATCTAGAAGAAGTTTCCTTTTATGGAAGGAGAGTGGAAGGAGAAGGCTTTTTAAAGGGCTTAGGCAAATCCATCGAGGTGGATCAACAGCAACTAGCTATGAGAACTAAATGGAAGCTAAGTGGAGGCTACAAAGACGGTAGGAACACCAAATGCCAGGAGCATAGAAAAGGGGAAGGCTGTTCATATGCACAGAATCATAGGCTAAGTTCAGACTGGCAGTTTAGCCCAATATAGGCACGTTTCTTAAGTGGATTAAGAGGGCCGGTTCACACAGCCACAGCTGTCTGGCGTTTCCATGCCATATTCACCCCGTCCTGAAGCGTTTTGATCCCGCTTTTAAAAAATACCAGGTGAAAGCCATGGCAAGCCATATGGGTGTGCGTTGATCCTGCTTCCTGGAAGTGTGGACGCAAATAAGCCACAATCACGTGGCGCCGGTAATTGTGAACCCACTGATCTGGCATAACCACCCATGTGTGCTGTGCGCTTGAGCGCACAACTGCCCACAGGGATGCTTCCAGCTTGCGGAGTTAAAGCTCCCAGCCATGGGGTCCTGCCCCAATTGCTGCTGCACCTATGCACCCATGTGCCTACATGCAGGTTGGCAAAATGGACCAAAGCCGCATGCAGCCAGGGTGCTGCCACCAGGGGCTGCCCCACAGTGTGAACACTCCATTCTGCCTCCTCCCTGGTATGATCCTACATCAGTCCATGCAGTGCAACTGGAAAGCCTCGCAACAACTTGGCCCAGGTCTTTTTGCCCCACTTCCCTTGCACTTCATTCTGCCAGTCTGTCCTCCGCCATAGAATCACAAAGTTGGAAGGGGCCGCACAGGGCATCTAGTACAACCCCCTGCTCAATGCAGGATCAGCATGTAAGATTGCCAACCTCCAGGTGGCATCTGGAGATCTCTTGTTATTACAGTTGATCTCCAGCTGACCAAGATCAGTTCCTGTTGTGTTTGTGTTTGGAGTATTGAAGCAGCAATAGCTTGATAGGGCTCTGGTATCTGAAAGCTCCAATTCTTATTGGCTGATGACTAAAGACTCCCATTGGTCCTAAAGACAATCCAGATACCCAATCGCTGAGCCCTGCTTAGGTCCAATAGTATTGCTTGTATATAGTTCCTTTGTTGAAAGTTATGTGTTGGAACAGTATAAATTAAGGTGCCGCTCTCATAGAGCTGACTTTGGAGCTGAGCAATATCACTGAATAAAAGCCTGTGGTTTGAATTCATCGCCTCCCGCTCAATACTTAAAAGTTCCCCTGGAAAAAAATGGCTGTTTTAGAATGTGGACTCTATGGCATTGTACTTGGCTGAGGTCCTGCCCCTCTCCAAAGCCTGTCCTCCCCAGGCAGGCTCCACCCCCCAAAATCTTTATTTATTTCCCAACCCAGAGCTTGCAACCCTACTTATGCATTACTATTGACAGCTCAGTGCTACTAGCCATTGCTGTATGTTTGCCAACCTCTAGACAGGGCCTGGAGATCTCTCAGAATTATAACTGATCGCCAGACGATAGAGATCAGTCGCCCTGGAAAAAAAACAACATAGGTACTTTGGAAGAAGAAGAAGAAGAGAAGAAGAGATTGGATTTATATCCCGTCCTCCACTCACTTGGAGTCTCAGAGCGGCTTACAAACTCCTTTCCCTTCCCCTCCCCACAACAGACACCCTGTGAGGTAGGTGGGGCTGAGAGAGCTCTTTCCCAAGCTGTCCTTGAGACAACAGCTGGTACAGAGCTATGGCTTGCCCAAGGTCATCCAGCAGCTGCATGTGGAGGAGTGGGGAATCAAACCCGGTTCTCCCAGATTAGAGTCCGTGCACTTAACCACTATACCAGACTGGCTCTGGAAGGGTGGATGCTATGGCATTATGGCATGCAGAAGTCCTGCCCCCTCTCCAAACCCCACCCTCCTCTGGCTCCACCCCCAAATATTTAGGAATTTCCCAACCTGGAGCTGGCAACCCTACATGATCACTGGGAACTTAGTTCAGCCTACGTAGGCCTTGTTCCTCACACCACTGGGCCCTTGACGTTCTGTTTGAGGTCTTTTCCAAGCCAGAGTTGCCAGCCCTAGGTGGAGCACAGGTGGGGCCTATGTTAACTCCCCCTCATTCGTGTGCTTTCAGTTTATGTAAAAGAATACTCACCTGCCTCTCACTTGAGGGCCCTGGGAGACAAGAACAGACTCCCACACACCTTCTCACCATCTACTTGTGTAGTAAAGTAGCCACCCCTCACTCGGCAAGGTTTCCAGCCTCCAGGTAAGGTCTGGTGTTCTCCCAGAATTAGGCATGACCTCCAGACTACAGGAATCAGCTCCTCTGGAGAAAATGGTGGGTGGATGCTGTGGCATCATCACCCTCCCCTTTCCTCCCCAAACTCTGTCTTCCCCAGTCTCCACCCTCACCTCTCTAGGGATTCCCCTACCCAGACCTGGAAAACCTACTCACAGGTTTTTTCCAGAGTTGCCGCCACATTTTGGGACAGCTTCAGTTGATTGGAACTGGTGACTGGTAAGGGAGTTATCATTGATTTTGCTGGCTGCTCATATTTTTTACTCTTAGTTTTACTGGAGATCTTTTAAAAAAAAATCTTGTTACTATCTTGGGTCTCATTTGTGGGAGAAAAGCAGACATAAATATTTTAAATAAATACATACACTCTCCCACTGCCCTGCTAAGAATTTCATTATGTATTGAAGCGATTTCTCTCATCTGCTTGAAGTCTGGGAGCAAAGACCCCAGGACCGAGGGACTTGGAATTCCATCCCAGGGAGGGGGAGGACAAGGTGGTGGAGGATGGTGATCATTAATTTGCTCTCAGCATACTTTTCCTTCTTTGGTTTTGTCCCTTGGCTTTTTAACAGGACTGGGGAATTATACAACTTTAAGGATGACGATGAAGAAATCGAAATTGTTCAAGATTTTCTGTTCTGTGGCTCCATCATCAACCACAAGGGAGATGACACCCAAGTCAGAATGGCAGCCATGAAGGAGCTAGATAGAAGAGATTCTTAAATTTAAGAATATGGTGACCAACATCAAGGTAATTCATGCCACGGCATTCCTCATTACTATGACTGGTGTGAAAGTTGGACAATGAAGTAAGATGGGAGGAAGAAAGTTCATTCATTGGAAATGTGGTGATGGAGGAGAGTTTTATAGATATCATGGTGGACCACCAAAAAGACAAGTAAGCAGGTTCTAGATCAGAACATCCAGGAGCTGTCTCTAGAAGCGAAACTGAGGCTATCATACTTTGATCACTTTATGAGAAGACAAGAGTTACTGGAAAAAACAATAATGCTAGGAAAAGTTGATGGCAGCAGGAAAAGAGGAAGACCCAACAGGAGATGGACGGACTCCATTAAGGAAGCCACAAAGGCCCTCCGTCTGCAAGACCTGAGCAAAGGAAAGGATGATTTGGAGGTCATTAACTAATAGCGTTGCCAGAAGTCAGAAGCGACTTGACAGGACATAGCACACGCATTGCATTGATGCTCTTAGTTATGGTGTTTTATCTAAATGTTTTACTTTTTTGGGCAGGTTCCAGAATTCATCTCATTATCAGGGCCCTGTGAGATTTATTACAATTCCGCAGGGCCTACAAGACGGAGCTCTTCCACCAGGCTTTTGTTTGAGGCAGCGGATGTCCCTTTCCTCCCCCTGCCTCCGGTTGACTCTCTATTGGTGGCCTGGACCTAAATAGCCATATGAGATTACCTACTCCTGAGACATCTAGTTAAACTATACACAGCACTTTATGAATATGTTGTTGTATTGTTCTAATCTGTTTTAATTGTTTTTAACTGTATTGTGTATTGTATCCAGATGGTTTTATGTTGTTGCATGACGCCAAATGGCCTTGTAAGCCGCCCTGAGCCTGCTTCGGTGGAGAGGGCGTGGTGTAAATTAAATAAATAAATGTTTTTTAAAAAATATTTTTCTTTGGTGGCCACTTTGGCCCTGGAGTGTGGAGGTTTGGGTGGGAAATCCCCATAACAGTTGTGAGGACTTCACTGGCTGCTGCTGGAGTGCAGTGCTGCCCTCTGAAGATTCCATCTCAATTTAATGAAAAACAAACAGAGCGATTGGCAGAAACGTGATTCTCCTTGAAACCGATAGAAAAGAGAAAACAATTTGAAATGTCTGAATAGGTATAATAAGAAAGAAAGATGAATAAACATATCAAAGCACAAAAATGACTCCCAAATGACCCAAATAAAATTTCTCCAGGCATTCCTACTCTAAGGAGGATAAAAAGAAATAGGGGAATTTCACACTACACCTTTAAAAACGTTACTGAACCGGCTTGGAGTAAACCAGTACAGTGATGGCCGTTTCAGACAGCCCTTCCCCTACCGTTTTGGAGCTGTCTTCGAAGAAGTTTGCCATTTCAGACTGCCGCTTTCTTTTCAAGCCTCTTCACCACACACACAGCATTTTAAGACTTAGCCTGGACCTTGATCTCTCTCTCTCTCACCCCCCCCCCCCGCATTTTAAGACTCAGCCTGGATCTCTCTCTCTCTCTCTCTCTCTCTCTCACACACACACACACACAAACACACACACACACAAACACAACCCCCCCCCACAAACACAAACACACACGCACACACATACACACACGCACACACATGCACAAACACACAAAAAACACACACAAAAAAACACACAGAAACACACACACAGACACACAGACACACACACACGAACACACATGCACACTCACACACACACACAGAGCGTTTTAAGACTCTGACTCTTAAAAAAAATCACGGAGATCGTCCGTGAAAAGAGGCCTGAAAACACTCATCATCAAAGGAAGCACTTCAGGGGCATTTCACACAGCACCCTCTGTAGCACTTCAGAACCGGTACAAGAACTGAAGAATGCTTGGGAGGAGGTTTCAAGGTAAACCGGCTCAGGAACGCTTCCCTAATGCTTCCCTAACGCTTCTGTCTGAAATGGCCAATATGTTCCGTTACTGAAGTGGTACTAATATGGTTCGGTGTGAAATGCCTGACAGAAACTGTTACTGAAGAGTTCCTGAAACGAAACATATTGGCTGTGTGAAATGGCCCTAATACATTTTAAAAGCTGTTTTGTACCCCTTTGGGGCATTTAAAAGGGAATGGATAAGAAAGGCTCCAAGCCGTGACTCCGAATGCTCTTTTACTGGAAGAGGGATGGTAGCACCAGCAACGCTTCTTGGCTGGGTCTTAACTGCTAAATAATTTCACGTGGGGAGCATTCTGAATTTTATTTTATCTATTTATTTAAAGTAGAAGAAGAGAATAGATGGGATTTATACCCCAACCTTCACTACCCGAAGAAGTCTCAGAGTGGCTTACAATCTCCTTTCCCTTCCTCTCCCCATTACAGACACCTTGTAAGGCTGGTGAGGCTGAGAGAGCTCTTTCGAGGACTTTTAAGCTCTTTTAAGAACAGCTCTGAGAGAACTTGTGACTGACCCAAGGCCATGCCAGCAGCTGCATGTGGAGGGATGGGGGATCAAACCCGGTTCTCCCAGATTAGAGTCTGCACTCCTAACCACGACATCAAACCGGCTCTCTTTGTATGCCACTTTTTACTTCCTTTGTACCCCATCATTCTCCCCAGTGGGGACCCAGTGCAATTTACTTCATTCTCTTCTCCTCTGTTTTACCCTCACAACAACCCTGAGAGGTAGGCGAGACTGTGAGTTTTTGACTGGCCCAGTGTCACCCAGCCAGCTTCCATGGCACAAGAGGAGATTCTCCCAAATCTGAGCCCAGCACTCTTATAACTAAACCACGCTGGCTGTACTGAGCCCAGAAGTCAATGAAGCCCATGAAGCTAAGTAAGAACTGAACGGGGGAATTCCTCTTGCGCCGCCCTGAGCCACAACTGATCCAGTGCATTCTGCACAGAGAAGAAATTTCTGAGGAGTCTTCAAAGGATCAATGCCTGTCCCTCATTTTATTTCTTCACTTGTAACGATGTGTCGCCAGCAACCAGGATTGAATTAATTTATGCCATAGTAATTCATGCCATGACTGTGTATGGGTGTGAAAGCTGGACAACGAAGAAAGCGGGCCGGGACAAAGTAGATTCCTTTGAAAGGCACTTTTACAGATACTGTGGTCCACCAGAAAGACATCTGAAATCATTTTTATAAAGTTTATGTCTCCGGTACTTTGTGTTACATTTTATGGCACGCATGGCCTGGCTTGACAAAGTGGCCTTTATGTCAGATCTGGCCCCTCTGTGCCAGAGAGTCTTCAGGAGACAGGAAAAACTGAGCGGGGAAAGAGATTTGATAACATGCCTTGCAACAGGAAGAGAAGGTCTCTTGCGGCTAGATCCATCAGGTTTTTGGTTGTATCTTTGCATGCTTTAGGTTAATAACTAAAGTTTTTGATATCCAGAATATATCAGTCCTTAAATAGGTTTGGTGTCTGTCAGAAAAGAAAGTATGGCCCTGGCTGTCTCCACCCACTTTCAGTGTAGCAACAGTCAGACTGCAAAGCCTCTGTTGGGCCCAACATACTTTCTGGGCTCCAAGGGCTGGCGGGAGCTTGCCTGGGAGAAGACTCCGAGGGCCTGGCCGTGGAGGAGAGGCCACGGCTTCGGCGTACAGCGCGTCTCCGAGTTTGGTGCCGAAACCCGGGCGAGGTTTCCCCGTTCCCGCTTGCGTCTTGCGCTGCACCCCCGCCGTTCCCCTGGCTGGATGAAAGAAACGATCATGAATCAAGAAAAGTTAGCTAAGCTCCAAGCACAAGTGCGCATCGGAGGAAAGGGTACTGCTCGCAGAAAGAAGAAGGTTGTCCATAGAACAGCTACTGCAGATGATAAGAAACTTCAGTTTTCCTTAAAGAAGCTCGGAGTAAACCATATCTCTGGCATTGAAGAGGTAAATATGTTCACCAATCAAGGAACAGTCATCCATTTCAACAATCCGAAAGTTCAGGCATCTCTGGCTGCTAATACTTTCACAATCGCAGGCCATGCTGAGACAAAGCAGCTCACTGAAATGCTTCCTAGCATCTTAAACCAGCTTGGAGCTGACAGTCTGACTAGCTTGAGGAGACTAGCAGAGGCTCTACCTAAACAACCTGTTGATGGAAAAGCACCTCTTGCTACTGGCGAGGATGATGCTGATGAAGTCCCAGATCTTGTGGAGAACTTTGATGAGGCTTCGAAGAATGAAGCAAACTGAACTGCCACTTTTTTGGAACTAAAACTTGAAAGTTACATGGAGCTGCTATTTTATATTGTGACTTTTATTTGTAACATTTTTGTACTGATCATAAGTCAAAGGTCTATAATATTTGGAAACCCCTCAAAATTGCAGCTCTCCTTGATTATTGCTTAGCACACTAAGCATTTATTTGCGGCTGGATTGATGTGCACAAAATGGAAAAGTATTAAGTATTAAGTCAAAATGCTAATAAAAGTTAAATGTTTTAAAAAAAATACTTGCTGGGCTCCAATGTACATTTTGGGGGGAAATATGTCTCTATTCTATTTTATTTGGGGCCAGGGGTCATTTGGGGCCGGAGCACGCTGGAGCACTGCTCCAGGAGCTCAGGAAAAGGCACAAATGCCGATGGTGGACAGCCCCACCTCCAGCTGTCTGCCCCCAAGCTCCTTATCTCCAGAGTCGTGCCGCAACAGCTGTTGCGCCGCTGCTGTGATGTGACTCTAGAGAGAAGCCTGCCAAAGCCCCCCCCCCCGCCCTTCTTAGCTGGCCTGCCAAGGCAGATGAGCTAGGGAGGGTGCAGGGAGACATTTAAATGTCTCCCGAGGGTACTCTGGCTGGAGTGCTGAGGTCTACTAGCCAGAGACACCCACCAAAGCCCCCCCCCCCGTGCCCTTCCTAGCTGACCTGCCAAAGCAGGCGAGCTAGGGAGGGTGCAGGAAGGCACAAGGAGACATTTAAATGTCTCCCCGGCACTTATCTGGCTGGTATGCTGAGGCGCGCCAGCCAGAGATGCCTGCCAAAGCCCCCCCCCCCCCGGTGCCCTTCCTAGCCCACCCCTTTGAATGTTCGACCCATGGATCCTTGACATCCTTGCCTCTGGGGACCCTCCTCTTGGCTTAACAAGATCTGCTGTCCTTGCTGAGTCTGCCCCAGTCTAGATTTCCCGGCTTTTCACTCTCTCCAGTGCTAGACTTCCACCACCACCACCACCACCCATTTGCACTTTAGATCCATGGATCTTCGACATCCTTTCCTCTGGGGACCCCCTCTCCTGGTTTAACGTCATCAGCTTTCCTTGCTGAGTCTGCCCCTAGTCTTGGCTTCCTGGCTTTCCACTCTCTCCAGTGCTAGCCATCCACCCCCCTTGCACTTTAGACCCATGGATCCAAGGCAGGCGAGCTAGGGAGGGCGCAGGAAGGTGCGAGGAAAGATTTAAATGTCTCTCCAGGGCTTCTCAGGTGGGGTAGCTGACGGGGATGGTGGGAGGAGCCCCAGGAGAAGCCTCCCTCCCCTGCACGGTGCTACTGCCTGGCGCTTTGTGGGTGCACTCGTGGGGCTGGGGACAAGCGGAGGGAGGGAGGCTGGGCAGCCCGCTGGCCTCTCCTTCAGCACCACAGATGGGCTCCGGCTCCTGATGCCCCCCAGGTAACAGCCCACTCTGAGATTTCCCTTGTCCTTCCCCGGGGGGGCGGGGAGAAGGGGGGTGTCTTTTGTGTACCTGACCCGGGGGCAGGGGGTTGAGAGGCAGGCGAGGCACCACCGAAGCAGCCCAGTCTGACCAGCCCAGGTGTCTGTGGCAGGGGAAGTTCAAGGTCCAAAGAGCACCCTCGGCCCGCAACTGACCCAGGGGGAGGGCATGCCACTCTGTCTCTACCTCCCCGTATGGGGAGGACAGCTCTGCACCCCCACTTACCAGGTACTGTCTGAATGACTTAACTCTCTTCACCTTAACACACGTGATTAACACACAGAATTCACTGCCACAGGAGGTGGTGGCAGCTACAAGCACGGACAGCTCCAAGAGGGAATTAGATAAACACAAGAGGCAGGGACCTGTGATACTCACAGGGGCAGGGGAGCTCCAGGTGGAGGAGGAGAAAGCCAGGTAAGCCTTCTCCCTTTCTCTCCATCCCCCCACCCCACTGACACAGAGCCCACCAGGCCTCCTCTCCCACCTCACTGACAGTGAGGCCTGCTCAGGCCCACCAGCCCCCCTCTCCCCCCAACAGTGAGGCCCACATGGCTTGGCTCCACAGGGCCCGCCAGGCCTCCTCCCCCCCCCAGTGACAGCGAGACCTGCGTGGGCCTGCCAGGCCTCCTTTCCTCCCCGATGGTGAGGCCCACGTGGCTTGGCGCCGTGGAGTCTGCCAGGCCTCCTCTCCCCTGCCCCCCCCACTGACAGTGAGGCCCGCATGGGCCCACCAGGCCTCCTCTCCCCCGATGGTGAGGCCCGCACGGCTCGGCACTGTGGGGCCCACCAGGCCTCTTCTTCCCCCCCGTGACAACAAGACCCACGCGGGCCCACCAGGCCTTCTCTTGCCCCACCCCACCCCCTGGCAGAGACAGCGAGGCCCGCGTGGCTCCAACTGCCAGGGCTGCCAAGCCCTCTCCCTCTGCTGCAGTGGAGGCGAGGCATAGTTCTGCTTTCCCTGCGCATGCGCAGAGGACGCATTTTACTTTGGGGGGGATTTATGTATCCCCCCAATATTTTTTTTTACTTTTTAGATTTTTCTACACAAAAGGGAAATCCCTCAAGTGTGTAGGAAAATCTCCCTGCCCTCCAGGTGCCCCCCACATGGATTTAGATATCCACCTTCGCTATTAGTATATAGATACGGAGCCGAGGTCCATCAGTGGTTATCAGCCACAAGGTATAGATAGGAACTCTCAGTCTGGGGCAAGTGATGCTCTGTATTCTTGGTGCTTGGGGGGGGGCAGTGGGAGGGCTTCTAATGTCCTGGTCCCATTGCGGACCTCCAGATGGCACCTAGTATTTTTGGCCACTGTGTGACAGAGTGTTGGATTGGATGGGCCACTGGCCTGATCCAACATTGGCTTCTCTGATGATGATGATGATGATGGAGGAAGGGGAGGCTTTTGAAGATGCCCCACCTTTGGTTCCCCTTCTGATATCACTTCCGATGATGTCGGTGGGGTGGCATATGCTAATGAACTATTATGCTAATAGCTTTTTAGGTATGCTAATGAGCTCCTGCAGCTCTTTTTCTACAAAATGACCCCTGCTTGTGTCTATATATCCTTGATTGAGAACAGGGTTTTTTCCCCCTCCATGAGGGGGGCTGTTTCAACCACTCCTAAGCTCTTCTTTCAATTTCCATTTCATTTTTAAATGGTAAGCCCATCTGCATGAACAAGGTTGGGGGGGACATGCAAGTCAGAGGCCTTTTAAAATTTCCTTTTGCCCTGTGTGCAGCCCAGAAAGAATATTGGTAAGAAATGTGCACTCTGTACATGTTCATGCTCTTCATTTTGCTGTTACTTAAAATGGTGTGGGACAGTTTCAAAGGGACAACTAACTGGGATGTATAAAAGGAATGACAGGATTGTCCATTGGAAACAATGGGAGAGTCTTGAAGGCCCATTGGAGTTAATCGGAACCAGGAATGCCAATTGACTTGAGTAGGCTCCACTGAAATACACTGCAGTACAAAAAAAGTTGCAAAGAAAATGTGGAATGTTTTTTCCATGAAGGTCTTTGGGCCCAGATAGGCTACTCTGAGACTGGAATAACAGCCCCCAGAGTGGAATGATGATCCCTAGCAGCATAATCTGTGCTGTGGGACTGGAATGTCAGGTCACAGAGTGGAATGACAGGACAGCCCCTGGAAATAGGCTCAGTGCTCTGGGACTTGTACTTGTACTCATTTGTAGGATATGAGTTTGAAGTGAGAAGAAGATTGCTGCTGCTCTGATCTCTGTACTTTGCTCAGAAATTGAGTGCACAGCAACTCAATTTGGTATTTTGGCTCAGAGACTCCAGCCCTGCATTTACCAAATGAAGGCATCTGTCATACCATAATTTGGTAAATTTCAGGATGAAGTCATCCTTGTGAATAAGGCAGAAACAAGATATCAGCACTGGTAATGAGACAGGAAACCTAGGTTTCAGTTTGGTACAAGAGGATTTCAGTCCAGGAGGATGCAAAGAATAAATGGAAATAAGTCTGAAGAAGTGAGCAGTGACTCCTAAAAGCACATACCCTACCACAATGTTGTTAGTTTTTTTAAGGTGCTACTGGACTCATACTTTTTCTACTGCTATTACAAACCACAATATTCAAAAACCAGTGGGGGAACATTTTAACCTTTCAGGACATCCAGTTGCTGACCTAAGAGTAGCAGTTCTCTTACAAAGGAATTTCAAAGGGAGATTAGAAAGAGAGACTGCTGAATTGCAACTGATAATGAAGCCCAAGACAAACTCCTGGACTGAATTGAGACCTAGGTTGTTTCTCTCATTAACAACACCTGCTATTGTCATTCGACATCTGAAATCACTTCACTCTTCAAGATATAAGGACAGATGGATTCCCATTCTGGCTGCATCTGAAGAAGTGAGCCGTGACTCATGAAAGCTCCTACCCTGACAGAAACTTTGTTAGTCTTTAACGTGCTGCTGGTCTCTTTCACTAATAAGGAATGCAAGCTGTACTGTTAGGTTTCGTCCCCTCCCCCATCTGTTAGAAATGGAAAAGGCTCTCTGGCATGCTCTCTTCAGCATCCTGCCCCCCCCCACTAAAAAAGAAGTCTGCAGGCAAACAAAAATGTTGCTGGCACTGACTCTCACCCTCTCTCTCTCTGGCATGCTCTCTTTAGTCCCCCCCCCCTCCAAATAAGTCTGCAGTCAAACAAATGCTTATACCTGGAAGAAGTTGCTAGTCTTCCTAAAAGAGCTCCTGGACTCCATTCCCCCCCCCCCGGCTCTTTTCCTCCTGCTCCTGTCCCAGAGGAGGAGGGGGAGTTGACCTCAGCCAATCAAAGGAAAGCTTTCTTTTTCTCCTCTCCCAAGCAGGAAACAGGAGAGGCTGGGGAATGACCTGCAATGCTAGAAGGAGGAAGCAGCAGGAAAGTGTTGAACTCAGTATTGGCTGGAACTGGTTGCCCCGGGGGAAGGGGGGCTCAGTTCCCTCTGAGAATTTTGGGAGGGGCCCCAGGCCCCCTGTAGTCTATGCCTATGGAGGGGGGGTTGAGCCTTTGAACTGTAAGGCTCCTCCTTGCCAGAGGTGCAAGCTGAAGGGTGAGAGCTAAAGGGCTCTTGCCCTGGGGATCTTATTCTGGGGATTGGGCCTGGGGATCCCATCAATAGTTAAGAATTTTTTACACAGTTGTGCTTGTTACCCCTTTTGGCTCAGGCAGCCTTTCGGTCAGGGCATATCAGCACACCAAGGTATTTCTAGGTGAAAGAATCCACATGGAAAGTGATGATGATGGATATGGGATACACTTTTGGATAGCAGTATGTGTGAACAAGATCTTGGGGTATGGTTGGACCATAAGTTAAATATGAGCAGCCAGTGTGATGCAGCAACAAAAAAGGCGAATGTGATCTTGGGGTGTCTCAACAGAGGTATAACATCCAAATCACAAGATGTCAAAGTCCTGCTGCACACTGCTGTGAGGTTGCCCCAAAAGATGCAGTCAGCAACAGGTGTTCTAAAACAGGAAGTCCTTCTAGTGCCAGTTTGGTGTAGTGGTTAAGTGCGTGGACTCTAATTTGGGAGAACTGGGTTTGATTCCCCACTCCTCCACTTGCACCTGCTGGATGACCTTGGGCAAGCCATAGCTCTGTACCAGCTGTTCTCTCAAGGACAGTTGTCTCAGAGCTCTCTCAGCCCCACCTACCTCACAGGGTGTCTGTTGTGGGGAGGGGAAGGGGAAGGAGTTTGTAAGCTGCTCTGAGACTCCAAGTGAGTGAAGGGTGGGATATAAATCCAATCTCTTCTTCCTTTTCTTCTTCTCTTTATTGCTAAGCAGGTCTTGTTGGTCACTTACAGTTCTTGTGTTAGTAATGCTAGGCATTCATACAGGCAGGACTGATATACAGTATTCAAAGGTTAGTTCATAATGGCTGCTCCAATCATATAGAGATAATACGGCACCTGAAATATACTGGCCATTTGTTCCCATAGTAAAAGTGGGAAAAGTTACAGTTTGCACCTGAAGGGAAAAAGCAGCTGGGAGCTAGGCACTCAAGGCCGGGGATGCGAGGGAGGCGATAAGCCAGCTGCTAGCCTGAGAATAGTGAGCACATTCCGAGAGAGGGGGGCCCAGGACGAGGAAGCCACCTCCCGTCCCAGGTGATGGCAGCATTAGCTGACAACTGCATTGGTCAGGCCACACCTGGAGTATTTTTTTAACATATTTTATTGGGTTTTTTTTTTCAAAATCTTAAAACTGCCGTATTTTTCGCTCCATAAGACGCACCTGACCATAAGACACACCTAGCTCTGCTCGGTGCCTTGGCTTGGGAAAGGTGGGGGGGGGGGGTTTAAGACGCACACACTTCCCCCCCCACACTTTTTTGGGGAGAAAAAGTGAGTCTTATGGAGCAAAAAATACGGTAATCTACAACTACAAAAGAAAAAACTAAACTAAAGTATACAAGGATCAGATTTGCTAAATAAAGTTTCATAGTTAAAAGTTTTCTATAGTAATACAAAACAGATATTGTCTGATTATTGTCATAGCTTAATAATACGCTGATACATCAGTACTTCCATCAAATAATAAAAACAGTATATAAGTAAATTTTGCTAGGGCTTCACATTTTCTAGATCGTCTCATTTTTTTCCTTTTCTGCCTCTCTTGGGAATAGTCTCTTGGACTCTGGATTGTTTAGGGGTGGCTGCCCCTATCTCAGATAGATTCTTTTTTTTTTGTAAAGAAATTTTTATTTTTCAAAAAAAAAAAACATCGAAAATAATACATTTAACCTTATACAAATCCCTTTTTCCATATTAAATAACATTTTGTTCTATTTGTACATTCTATTTTTATCTTGTTTTGGTGGTTTCCCACCACATCTGAAGCATAACACATTTTCCATTTTATTCAAAATAGTAATACTTATATCTATGTTTCGTTTCTGGTGACGGTTATATAGCTTTAAAATACTTATACTTATACACCAATTCTTATTTTCTATACTCTTATGTATTTCTAAATAAAAACAGTTTCATTGTCTAATTTTAACTAAAACATTCATATAATATATTTCTATTCCTTTATGCTATTATAACCATGTATAGATATAGTTTTTCATATCCCAATACTTTTCAACATATTCTTTCAAATCTTTCCAGTCTTCCAGAAAAGTCTCTGAGTAAAAATTATTCAATTTTCTAGTCCACTTATCCATTTCAGCCATATATAACAGTTTTTTCAACCATTCCCACACCTCTGGTATTTTTTCATTTTTCCAGTTTTGTGCATACACCATTCTTGCTGTTGTAATCATATACCATATTATTGTCCTTTTCTTTACATTTATCTCTTCTAGTTTAAGTCCTAGCAATAACATTTCAGGCAACTTCTTAAATGTACATTTCAAGATTTTTTCCATTTCTGCATGTATTTTTGACCAATAAGTCTTTGCTTTATCACAAGTCCACCACATATGATAAAAAGACCCTTCTTTCTTTTTACACTTCCAACATTTGTTAGACATATTTTGACCAATATTTGCAATTTTTTTTGGTGTCATATACCATCTATACATCATTTTAAAACAATTTTCTTTTAAGTTATAACACGTAGATATACTCATAGCATTTTTCCATAAAAATTCCCAAGATTCCATTTCAATGTCTTTGTTAAAGTTTATCGCCCATTTTACCATTTGTTCTTTTACCATTTCATCAGCATTAAACCATTTTAGCAAGACTTTATACATTTTAGAAATCATTTTTTTCCCACCTTCCTCCCAAACTTGTTCTATTTCATTATTTTTTCCCCTGAAACCGTGTTTTTTATCACTTCTATACAAGTCATATATTTGTCTATATCTTAACCAACCATAATCAAAATCAATCTGATGCTGCTCCTTCAGTTTGAAATCCTTGCCATGTCTTATTAATAAGTCTCTATACTTCAGCCAATCTTGTCCTTTATATCTTGATGTTGGATGTAAGACTTCTGCGGGTACAATCCACATGGGTATCTCTTCTGAAAAAAAGTTTTTATATCTTGTCCATGTATCCATTAGTGTTCTTCTCAAATAATGATGTTTAAACATATTGTCCATTTTTGTTTTGCCATAATACAAATATGCATGCCACCCAAATCTACAATCATGACCTTCCAGGGACAATAACATTCTATCTTGTAACATAGTCCATGCCCCTACCCAGGTCAAACATATTGCATCATGGTATAACCTTAGATTTGGTAGTTGAAACCCTCCTCTTTCTTTGGCATCACACATTATTTTCATCTTAATTCTTGGTTTTTTCCCTCCCCACACAAATTTAGACAGCTCCTTCTGCCAACATTTGAATGTTTTTACATCTTTCACAATTGGAATAGTTTGAAACAAAAACATTAATCGTGGTAACACATTCATCTTGACCACCGCAATTCTACCCAGCAATGACAAATTCAATACATTCCACTTTTTAATATCCTGCATAATTTGCAACCATAATTTTTCATAATTATTTTTATAAAGATCAATATTTTTCATAGTTAGGTTTACACCCAGATATTTTATCTTTTTCACCACCTCACATTCTGTAAGTTTTTGTAACTCGTTTTGTTTCTTATTTGACATATTTTTGCACATTACTTTCGATTTGTTTTTATTTACATAAAATCCTGCTAAGTCACCAAACTCTTTTACTCTCTGTAACAAATGTGGTAATGTGGATAAGGGGTCTTCCACTATAAACATCACATCATCTGCAAAGGCCCTATATTTGAAAGAAAAACCTTTAGTTGTTAAGCCTTTAATATCTTTGTCTTCCTTCACATTTAACAGTAGAACTTCTAAAATCCAAATAAATAGCAGCGGCGAAAGCGGGCATCCTTGTCTTGTTCCTTTTTCAACTTTAAAATCGTCTGTCTTTTCAGTATTAATTATTATTGAGGATTTCTGTTCTTTATATATTGCTTTAATGAAGTTAAGCATATATTCACCGATCTCAAGATGTTCTAAAACTTCAAACATAAAATCCCAGTTTAAATTATCAAACACTTTCTCCGCATCTAAAAAGAAAAAGCCCACTTCCTTTTCAGGATGTTTGTCGTAGTATTCTATAGCGTCCACTACTACTCTTAGATTGTCCCTTATTTGTCGATTAGGTAAGAACCCTGCTTGTTCTGTTTGTATAGTCTCTTTAAGGTGCTCTTTTAGTCTATCCGCTATAATCTTAGCAAAAATCTTATAGTCATTATTCAGTAAAGAGATCGGTCTATAGTTCTTAACATTGGTCAAATCCTGATTTTCTTTCGGGATCAGTGAGATGGATGCATCTTTCCAGGTTTCTGGTACCTCTCCAGTAACTCTTATATCGTTCATCAATAGCAGTAACACCGGTGAAACTGACTCCTGTAACGTTTTGTAGAACTTCGCTGTAAATCCATCCGGTCCAGGTGCTTTACCTAATTTTGAGTCATTTATTGCATTTTTGATCTCTTGTAATGATACTGGATTATTAAATAGTTCTTTAATTTTCTCTGTTGGTTTTGGTAGCTTTAATTTTTGCAGGTATTCTTTAATCTTTCTTCTGTCTTTGTTTTCCTTCTTAAAAAGTTTTGCGTAGTATTTAAAAAATTCTCTTTTTATTCCTTTGTTATCTATTATCTCAATATTATCTCTTATCACTTTAGTGATAAATTTATTTTCACGTTTTTTCTTTAATTGCCATGCTAAGTATTTTCCGGGTTTATTTGCACCTTCAAATGCTTTTTGTTGAAGTTTTTTTAAGTTCCAGTACATCTCCTGGTTCAAAATGGCTTTTGCTTGGTCTTGTAGCATCCAAATTTCCTTTTGCAGTTTCTTTTTCCCTGGTTTCTTCTTCAGTTCTTCTTCCTTTGTTTTAATGGCTTGTAAAATATTTTCATATTGCTCTTTTTTCTTTTTATTATCTTTAGCATTTAACGATATCAATAGTCCTCTCATCACTGCTTTATATGCATCCCATACGGTTTGAATTTTAACTTCTTTCTGCATGTTTACTTGGAAGTATAGGTCTGTTTCTTCAAGTAATTTTTTAATTATTTCTTGATTATCTAATAAGTCCTCGTTTATTCTCCATCTCTTTTGTTTTTTAATCTGCCCAGCTGTCCATAAACACGGATTGTGATCTGAGATTATTCTGGGTAAAATTTCCACTTTTCTTGTCTTGAAGGTTAGGTTAGTAGTCATCCAAATCATGTCAATTCTTGAATGTGAGTCATGTCTGTTAGAGTAAAAGGTAAAGTCTTTTCCTTGTGGGTTAGCTTTCCTCCAAATATCTTCCAACTTTTCTTGTTTTATCAGTTCAAAAAAGTTTTTTGGAAGCTTCCCTAACGTCTCATCCTTTCTTTTAGAGCGCCTGTCTAGTTTATTATCTACAGTTCCGTTGAAATCTCCTAACATCATAATTTGATCATAGTTTACATTGTCCAATTCCATTTGAAGTTCTTTAAAAAAAATTTCTTTAGCTCCATTCGGAGCATAAATGTTCACAATCAAAGTTTTCACTCCTTGCAGTAAAATTTCAATAGCTAAATATCTTCCATCTTTGTCTTTGAATATTACTTTGGGTTCCAAATCTTTTTTGACATATGTTACAACACCATTTTTTTTGTTGCTTGCTAAAGAATAAAATTCTTCTCCCAATTTTTTCCTTATTAAATATTTATGGTCTTGGTTTTTAAGATGAGCTTCTTGCAAGCAAATTATATTACATTTTTGTTTTTCCAACCAATGACCTACCATTCTACGTTTTTGGGGTGAATTTAGTCCATTTACATTCCATGTAAGTATTTTGTAATCCATTTTGATATATTCTTAAATATCTCCAAAATCATCTTTATTCTCTCCCAGGAATGCATACATTTCTTCTGTGCTTTTAATCACTACTCTGGATTTGCCATAATAAAAACTTAGTCCTTGAGGTATTTCCCAACGAAATCTGATTTTTTTTCCCTTCAGTTTATCCGTCAGACGCTTGAATTTTTTCCTTTCTTGCAGTATTGCTCTAGGCAATTCTTTCATTACTATGATTTTCTTTCCATCTATTACAAAGGGGTCAGTAAAGCACTTCCTGTAGATTTGTTCTTTTGTTCTTTTCATTGTAAATTGGACAACCACGTCTCTTGGTATGTTTTTGTCTCTTGCATATGTAGAATTAACTCTATAAACAAGATCCATGTGTTCTTTAACAACTTCTTCCTGTTCTTGTAAAAAATCTGCTATTGCTTCTTGCATTCTTGTAAAAATATCCTCATTCAATTTTTCCTCAATCCCTCGAAATCTCAAGTGGTTTTGCATATCTTTATAATGCATCATCTTTTCCATCCTCTCGTTCTCTCTCATTGTCTTATGGGTGTTTTCTTCCAGTTCTTTTACTTTAGTTTCTATATCTTGTGTTCTTGTGGATAATTTTTGAAATTCTGCTTTTAATTCCATGCAATTTTTATCTGCTTGAGCCGCTATATTATTCATTTTAACATTTACCTCTCCTATAGCGTCTAACATTTTCTTTTCCATTGCTTCCATAACGGCTAGTAGCTCTTTTTCTTTTTTTGCTGCCATTGTAGGAGAGGACCATGTGGCTGCTCTCGATCTTAGTCCGCGGTCCGTTTTGCCTCTTTAAAAAGATCGATTTTATCTTGTCTTCCAAATCAAACACCAATTAGTGCATTCAAACAAGCTAATCTTGCCAAGTCAAATTATGTTGGTTTCAGCCTTCTACGTTATATAATCTTTGAGATATTGCAGTTTAAAAATTTTATAAATCCAAAATGGCGGCCACGACTTCTCTATGGTTAATGTCAAAGGTTATAGTCTTTTTACCTTGCTTCTGGCTTGCCGTAGTTTCCTTTTGTCCCTTCCTTTTCTTTACTTGTCTGCTCTCTGCACGTCACTTCCTGTTATGGTCTTTCTGGTCCGGCAGTATTTAGAGTCCCCTTTCTGGTCCGGCAGTATTTAGAGTCCCCTTTCTGGTCCGGCAGTATTTAGAGTCCCCTTTCTGGTCTGGCAGTATTTAGAGTCCCCTTTACCTTCTTCCGGTTCTTCTCCTTTTTCCTTCTTGTCTGCTCTTCTAGCCGTCACTTCCTGATTCAGTCCTCACGTCTTAATCTCGCGATGCTTGGTTCCCTTCTCCCTCTTTGTCTCGCGATGCTTGGCTTCCCCTCCCGACTCCTTTTAACCGCAGGAATGTTAAACAACTTGTTTTTTTGGCTTTTTAAGTTCAAATTCGGTTTTTTAGCACTTCAAAACTGCTCTCATCCAATCAACATCAGTCTATTGCTTCACCCGATCTGTTTTTCATCTTTCAAAACGCGGCAATGGTAAGGCAAAAAACTTTTTTCCGTTACCTTTTGTTGTTACTTCGCTTCAGATGTGGTCCCAACGTTTAAACTTTGTCTTCTTTGTTAAGGAATCAGGGGAATTGGAGGTTTTATGCTGAATTTTTCAGCTCAGCTCGGCTCCTTAGAGATACTCGCAAGAATCCTCTTCGGCTGCAGTGCTCAAGGTGTCGGAAAAGTCTCCTCCGAGACTTTCCCTTCACCGAGGTTGCTCAAACCTGGATTATATTGCTTGCTGGTCCTCACACTACCTGTGTGAGGTTGCGTCGGGTGGATTAACCCACCCAAGCTGTCAGGAAGAGCCGCTGTCCGCCTTGCACATTTGCAAAGCGTGTCAGACCTCCATTCTCCCAACCGGAAACTCTCTCAGATAGATTCTTCGCTTGTCTTGCTGGAACTTGTTGATTCCGGGGCTCTCGATGCCCGGCAAGGCCTGGTAGCACTCGGGGGGCATTTTGCCGCACCGCCAGGAGACGGGCAGCAACAGGTGTGGTGACACAAACTGGGAGCCAGTGGAGGGCGGGGCCAGCCACTTGAAAAGGTGGCTCCCCGCTCCCACCTTCGGCAGTTGCGCCACATGCTCGCATTGGGAGAGCACGCATCGGGGCAGCAGAGGAAGGCCTACCTTGGCCTATGCTCGTCCCGGAGAGCGGCTTGGTGACGGCGAGGGATAGGCACAGCAGTGATTTGCTTGCTGGCTTGGCAGCGGCAAGGGATAGGTGCGGTGGCAGTTCCTTTGCGCAGTGGTGGCTCGCTTGCCGTGCGGTGGCAGGTTGGCAAGCGGTTCAACGGTGCTGGCGGGGACAGCATCGGCGATGCCTTGTGCCATTGCAGTGGCAGCTGGCCGAGCAGTTCGGTGGCAGCAGCCCATACGTTGCGGGCCGACTCAGGTTTACAGTCCAGGAAAAACTTTTAAAACATCGAGGGAAGCCCGTGGACAGAAATGCTTTAGACAAGTATGCTTTTTATTTGATCGAGGTGAGAAAGCGTTCTGTGCCCAGTCCCAAAAGCTGTTTTTTTTAGTTTGCTTGTTTTCAGCCTATTGGGGGGGGGGGTTGAGTTCCCTCCCCCTCCCAGACTGTAAATAGGGCTTTGGGCAAAAGGTTCTTTTCAGCCAGCCATCATGAACTCACTGGGCGGGGAGCTGTTCCTGTTGGCAGCGGAGGATAGGACTCGAAATGATGGGTTTCAATTAAGGGCTGGAAGGTACTGGCTGGATATTAGGAAAAACTTTTTTACAGTAGGAGTTGTTCAGCAGTGGAATCAGCTACTGAGTGAGGTGGTGAGCTCCCCCTCACCCCTGGCAGTCTTTAAGCAGCGGCTGAACAAACACTTGTCAGGAATACTCTAGGCAGATCCAGCATTGAGCAGGGGGTGGGACTAGATGGCCCAGATGGTCCCCTTCCAACTCTGTGATTATATGATTCTATTCTATTCTATGCTGCTGTATTTTCTCCTGAAGTTTAGCTCCAGCACGGGGCCAAACAGCTTTGTTCCTGTGGAGGAGCTGCTTCTGCTATGGGGCCAGATCATGCCTTGGCAATATTACAAAGCTCTGTTGCCACGTGGTCCTTTTTGTGCTTATAGAGTTTGTGAACTAAATCTTCTCAGTTAGAAGCACTTATCACACAGAGTCATCATGTCGGGTCATTAAAATGACTTAGGTGTCTGGCACAGACTCACTTGCAGTTCATTTGCTTTTTGTATTTGTGCACTTCAGTCAATACATCAAATAACTCTCTTGAACCTGCACAGTCAGCATCATATACAGAGAAGTGATGGAAGGAACTGATTGCCAGTTTAGCTCAATCCATGGCTAGTCAGCAAAGGTGCACATAGCAATCAAAGTAGTAATTCTCAACTCAAGAAGCTCAAAAGTATTTTTAAGAAACATTTATGCCTTAACAGTTGGAGGTGGAGGGGGCAGAAGACGGGGGGGCAGCTGCAAGAAAACAGGGCAGTCATCCAAATATGTTTGAATGTTTGCAAACAGCTAGGTATACGATCATCTCCCTTATAACAACCATCAAGTAAGGCCCAAGTTTATTCACAGGTACAACAATGCTGCTACTAGCCCTCAGTAGCATCTTACTCAGCTCCCTGAGCTGTTAAATCAATCAGGACAACCAGAAGTTTGTGTTTTTAACTTCTCCCCTCCTGGCAGCTCTGCTTTTGTGGAATCAGACACACAAATGATATTTTAAATCAGGGGCCATTTTGTAGAAAAAGAGGTGCAGGAGCTCATTAACATAACTCATTTGCATATGCCACCCCCCCAACATACCAAAAGTGTGTCAGAAGGCGACACCCACCCCTCAGGCTCCACTCCACAGGTGAGTGAAACTGACCTGCTCTTCCTCCATTCCCTTCCCCATCCAATACTTTGGGCAATAAAAAGAAGCGTAAAGAACACACCCCCATTCTCTTCCTGCTCCCTTGAAACCACCAGGTTTCAAGTAGACTTGAGATACCCAGGACATGTGCACCACCCATCCCTTTCCCTTCCCCTCCCCACAACAAGACACCCTGTGAGGTATGTGGGGCTGAGAGAGGTCTTTTGAGAACTGCTCATGAGAGAACAGCTCTGAGAGAACTTGTGACTGGCCCAAAGTCAAACCAGCAGCTGCATGTGGAGGCGTGGGGAATCAAACCCAGTTCTCCCAGATTAGAGTCCAACTCCTGACCACTACACCAAACTGATGGGGTGGAAGCTGCTGAAGGGTTGGTGAAATTTCTCCAGTACTTATGTGCCATGTGCCCAGATAAAAAATGGTATACTTAGAAAATGTATATGCCACCTTGAGCAAGTCTCTGGAAAAGCAGCACACAGTCATAAAAGGAACAATGATAAAATTATCACTATTAAAACAAAACATTAAAAACAATAAAGACCCTAGCAGGGATTTCCCCGGGGCGCTGCGCCTCTGCACTGCTCGGGGAAGCCGAGGAGGGGGCGGGGCTTGGTCATGTGCCTGTCCCCTGGGCTCCTCACTCCCGGAGCTGCACTCCTGTGCGCTCCCGCTCCAACGGATCCCTGTTTTAAATAGGGTTAAAATTCTCCCCATCTCCCATGAATACAGTTAGACAAGAAAGACATAGAATGTATGCTCATTTGCTCCTCTTGCACCCATGTCGCAACAGGGGACAATCTTGGCCCAACTCAGTGAAGGAGAATATTAATGCACTCTTTTATCCACTTTTCTGTTTTTAAAAGTTATTCTACTTTCTGCAAATCCCACGTACATTCCGAATTTTCTTTTTATAATAAACATGTATTCAACTTTGATTATAAATCTGTGACTCAGACTTTACGTAATATTCCACACGACTGCATCAAACTTTGGGCATGCTATTAGGTAGTTTCTGACTTGGTGCAGATTGGCGGTGGAATCTAAAGCAGTTACGCTCTTGTAAGTCCTTTGACTTCAATGGATTTAGACAGGTGTAACTCTGGGTAGCATTGTACTGCTAATCAATCATTCTATTGAGTGATTAATGACATTTGCATACATTTACACTTGAATTAAAAAACAGCATGGAAGTAAAAAAAAAATAACTCTGTTTTAAGATGTTGCAATAGGCACAGAAAGGAATGCTCTTCTCAAATGATACCTGTCACCCAATGCATTTAAAAGTACTTATATTAAAACATTTGAAATATACTGGATTAAGTCATGAACCCATGAATACATAGTTTAAGACCTGAGTGATCAGGTCATAGTTTATTAGTGATTCAGCAAGAGAAAGAAGACTGAGAATCCCTGGCTGAAGCCGGGTATTTTATGCCTGAAAAAGGTTACACCCCAAACACACCCCACTCCCAACGATGGGCTATTTACACTGCATTGTTTCCCAGCTGGTTTTACTCTAGGATGCTTCTCTCCCTATTGGTCCATTCTAGGATCCTAGTAAGCATTTGTTATGTAACCTCGAGCTAAGACCTTTTGCAAGTACAGTCCAGGCTCAATACATAACACTCCTCCCCCCATAGTTTGGAAGCCTTAGCTTACGAAGTCCTTCAGTTATGTTGGTCTGTGCTGCTCACAGGTTGAGCGACGTAACTCTGGTGGTGGGGCTGTGAGTTCAGGAACAGCATCAGGGGCTGCACTCCCTAGCCGAATGGGGCGGCAGGGAGGCGCTGGCGCAATGTCAGTGTCTCTAGTGGTGGCCATTGCTGGTGTCTCCCCGCCAACTTCTGAGGGCTGTTCGTTGGCCCCCGGCTGGTTACTGTCTGTCGGCGGGGACCTCTCTCACTCTGATTCCTCAAGGATTGACTGCTCCTTATCACTGTCCTCCGGAGCAGGTTGCCCGGGTTCTGCATGAAGGAGATGGCCTCAGATCTGGTTGATGTGCCGACGATGCCTCTGGCCATCCTCTGTGGACAGCTCATAGGATAGCGGGCCAGTCACCCTGATCACCTTAGCTGGGACCCACTTTGGGCCACTGGAGAAGTTGCGGGCATAGATGGGGTCGCCAGGGAAAAACCCTTGTGGAGCCTCTAGGTTCTCTTGGGCCAAGCTGTGATCTGGAGCTCGGTCTGGATGCAGATGGTCCAGACAAGTTGTGAGCCATCTTCCCATTAAGTGCTCTGCAGGGCTGCGGCCCGTGGTGGCATTTGGGGTAATCCGGTGGTTGAAAAGGAAGGCTGCCAGCCTGTGGTCCCACTCTCCATGTGTAATTCTGCGGAGGGACTCCTTAGTCACCTTCACCATTCTCTCAGCCTGGCCATTGGTGGTGGGGTGGAATGGAGCAGAGTGGATGTGTTGGATGGTGTAGTAGATCATGACATCATGGAATTCTGACGATGTGAAAGCTGTCTCATTGTCCGTTATTACAGTGTCCGGGATGCCGTGCATGCTGAAAATCCTCCACAAGGTGTGAAAGGCTGCTTGGGATGATATAGATGGGACTTGCACCACCTCTAGCCACTTGGAGAATGAGTCCACCAAAATGAAGAAGATTTGTCCCTGGATGGGACCTGCGAAGTCGAGGTGTAGCAGAGCCCATGGCTTCTGGGAGGATTCCCATTGCCGCACCGGGGCCCGGGGTGGTTCTGGTCTGGATTCCTGGCATGTCTGACAGCACTTAACTCAGTCTTCAATGTCACTGTCCATTCCAGGCCACTACATGTAACTGTAAGCCAGTGCCTTCTTCCGCATGATCCCTGGGTGTATTTCATGGAGGGCAGTGAGGGCTCGCTGGTGCAATGGCACAGACACCACCACCTGGCTCACCCATAGCATACAGCCCTTGTGGGCTGACAGTTCATCTCAGTGGGAGGAGAATACAGTGAACACTGGGCCTACTTGGCTGGTGGGTCATCCCCTCCCCACCCAGTCCAGAACGTGAGAAAGGATGTGGTCCCGTGCCATGTGGCAGGACATGTCAGATACCTGGAGGGGATGATTGGGCAGGTTCTCAAGGAGCAGGATCTGTTGTGCCGGGTCTGGGTCACAAGAGGGCAGCAGGAGGCGACTGAGGGTGTCGGCATGGCCCATCACTTTACCAGGTCGGTTGAGCAGCTCGTACCTGTAGCCTACCAGGAAGATCGACCAGCGGAGCACTCAAGGAGACAGCATCTATGGTGTCTGGCGAACTGGAGCCAACAGGTCCAAGAGGGGTATGTGGTCAATGATGATGGTGAAGGGCCGGCCATAGAGGTAGTCATGGAATTTTTTTACTCCCGCCACGATTGCCAGTGACTCTTTGTCTATCTGAGCACAGTTGCACTCAGCCAAAGACAGGGTCCAGGAGTAACATCTGCACAGATAGCCCTTCTTGTGTGCAAGCGAACAAGCTGAGCTCTCCGCAGAGAAATCCCTCTATGCATACTTTGATAAGGCAAGACTAAATTGATAAGGTGTAGTAGGGCATGTATGCATGGGGGGGGGGGGCTCTCTGGGAACTGGGGCACCTCAGCTAGGCAGCCCTGGAACACCAGGCACCCTTGTCCTGGCAAAAGGAGCTTGCAAGGGAGAAAGAGGCTCCCCAGCAACTAGGCTGGACTCCACTACATGGTCACTCTACGATCTTGATGGGGGCAGCCATCTTATCCCCCCCTCCCTAACCTACCTGCCTTGTTTTCCCTGGAAGAGGGTCCAGGAGTAGTAAGCCATGGGGATCTCCTGGCCGTCAGGCAGATGATGCCCCAAGATGGCCCCAACCCCATACGGCGAAGCATCACTGGCAAAAACCACCGGAAGTGACTCGTTGAAGTGAGCCAGGACATCATTTGAGGTGAGCAGGTCCTTGACAGCCCAGAATGCAGCGGCTTGTTTTGGGCCCCAGACCCAAGGAGATTTTTTGTTGAAAAAGTGGTGCAGGGGCTCAGTGATGGCGGCTTTGTGGGGCAGGAAAGAATGATAGAAATTCAATAGCCCCCAAAAGGCCTGGAGTTCTGACTTGGACGGGGGTGGCAGCACATCGACAATGGCATGGACCTTGTCTGGCATAGGATGGATGCCCTGAGCATCGACAGCAAACCCCAGGAACTCGACCCTTGGCACCCCAAGAAGACACTTTTCCTGTTTTACCTTCAAGCTGGTGGTGCAGAAATGTTGCAGGATGGCCTGCAATCTTTCAGCGAAAACCTCGGGCATGGATGCGGTGATCAAAACGTCATCAAAGAATGGCTGAACCCCAGGGATCACTTAAAGGAGACAGTCCATTAGATTTTGAAAAGATCTGCTGAATTTCTGCTCATAAAGCAACTGTTAAAGGCACAGAAGTGCTTCCAAGACGGTGACCGGTACGGAGCTCTGGAAGTGAGCTCCACCGAGGATAAAGTATTATGCCTAATGTTAGAGTCACTGATACCTGGTTGACTCCAGTCTGCCTAACCCAGACAGCAGAGACTGAAAGAGAGTCAGCTGAAGAGAGCCAGCTGAAAAAGGGAGACCAGGGAAGCGACCTCAGCCCGGCTCAGCCTGATGTGCAGCGGTGGTGGTAGCGGCATAGACAACTCACCCCTGGGTCCCTGGACCCTACAATTCCAGCTGGTCTACCTACCTGGCCCGACCGGGTGGTGGTGGCCGCTGTGGCTGCTGTGGCGGTGGCTGTGGCAGCGGCGACAATGAAGGGTGACAGCGGCAGCAGTGGTGAGTGGCCCGCCCTCTGGCCTGGTTGGTCTTGGTGGCCCGGCAAGTTGTCCAGCAATGATGGCAGCTGCGGCGGCAGTCATGCCTGGTGGCTGGCGGCGCCCAGAGGTAGCGGTGGTGATCCTGGGGGCAGCGGCGTCCCAGAGGTGCCCTGTGCCCGGTGACAGTGGTGGTGGCTGCTCAATGACCCGGCCCCGGGCCTTGTTGGGTGTGGATTGCGGCCTGGCCTGTGTATGACATGGGGAGAAGAACAGAGGGAAGCGGAGACAGCATTGAGCTGCCGAGCCGCTGCCCCCCCACTGCAGATCCCCTTCTGTTGGGAGCAGGCCGGTGCAGCTGGTTGTAGGTCCTTGGTCGGCAGGCCCCTCCTCCTTTGGTGAGACCCGGGCGCCCGGTCACGCACAGGAGCGGCTGGGGGGGTTAGGCGTGATTCAGGCCTCTTGGACCTGGGCGCGGCTGGGACGCTCCAGACGCTGCAATGCCCATGCTCTGGGACCATTGTAGAGCTGAGCCGGGCTGCTCAGCTCACAGGGAGTAGAGCCTGATTTTGGACTTCCTGGGGTGCTGGACGGTGGGACTGTTGCAGCCATGGTTGGAGTTGTGGCTTCCAATTCGGGGAGCGGCACCCCGACCAGTTTGTCTTTTTAGCTGCCAGCTGGGACCTCCTGATTGCATCAAGCATGGCCAAGCCAGTGCCTTTTCCCGGCCCAGTGGTCGGTCTGCGTGACCAGAGTACCTGGCCCTTTGGGCACCTCTGGTTTGTAGGGGTCAGTGACACCAGATTGTACCAGGACTGGTGTTGCACGGATGACACACAGCTGGGCTGGGTCTGGCCCCTTGGAAAAACTGTGAAGAATTAGATCTGGCTTGCATCTAGGCTGGTAGCCTGGGTGCGCGCACAGAGTGTTCTCTGAAATAAAGACCCCCCCATAATAACACCAGCTGAGTTAAGTGATGGACATGGGGTTAACCAGGGTAATAGATTAGGTAGTAGTTAGGTAATAGTTAGTATTAGTTATTTATATTGTTCTGTAGTTGTTCCTCACCCTGTATAATTAGTTAGTTAGTTAGAGTAGTGTTAGTCTTGCGGGAGGGGTGGGGTCGCAAGTAGAAAGGTTGGGGGTGGGGAAGGTTACAGAATGGGAATGCTGATTTTAAATTAAGTAGTTTGGACTATTGCTTAACGGGATTGACAGGAGGGGTCTATACCTAGCCGCAAGAGGTCTGAGGCTGCTGATGCAAAAGACCACCAGCGATGTCTGGGTCACAGATACCGGTGCTCCTGGCGAGAGGAAGGAGCGGTGGGTCCAGGCAGAAGGAGAGAAGGGCGCCGAGAAACAGGAAAGCTTGACGCCCTTCCAGCCTGAGACTCATCCCAACGGTTGTTGGCAGTGGGGCTGAGATGAAAAAAACCCCTCCGACATTGGTGCTGTGCAACGCTAGGTCGATAAACAACAAGGCCAAGGTTTTCCAGGACTTCCTGGTCGATCAGAAGGTCAACCTGGCATGCGTGACCGAGACCTGGGTGTGGGAGGGAGAGACGGTAGCTGTCTCCCAAATGGCCCCCCACCCGTGATTCTCGGTCCTGCGCCAATCACGGACTAAGGGGCGAGGGGGAGGGGTGGTGATTTTCATTCGGGAGGCTTACTCCTTCAGGGCGCTCCCACCGGTGGAGATCGCGGGCGTGGAGTGTGTCGGCCTGGTGTAGGAGGCTGAAGAGAGTTTGGCTGTATGGCTGGTGTACCGACCGCCTAATGCACCAGCCAGCAGCCTGCCGTCCCTGATGGAGGCTGTAGCAGGCTGGGCGCTGGAGCACCCTATCCTAGTGGTTTTGGGTGACTTCAACGTCCATGCTGATGATGCAGCTTCCATTCGGGCGGCAGACCTGGTGTCGTCCATGGCAGCACTAGGACTCTCTCAGTACATCTCGGCCCCCACACACCGGGCCGGACACACGCTTGATCTGGTCTTTGCTGCGGGGATGACAGTGGACCAGTTTACAGCTTCAGCAGTGCCATGGTCGGACCACTATTCCCTGGGGGCCCGTTTGAATGTCCCACCCTGACCCCTAGGTGGCGAGCATATTTTAGCTCGCCTGTGGAGCCAGATGGACCCTATGTGGTTCCAGATGGCACTGCGGGATCCGATGCCCCCTGGCGGCTCGTTAGATGAGCTGGTCGAGGACTGACATAGCTGGCTCTCTACAGCCATCGACGAGATCACTCCCAGGTGCCCTCTACGCCCTTGCAATAGGTTGGCCCCCTGGTATACCCAGGGATTATGGCTGGTGAAGCGAGAGCTACGACGGTTAGAGAGGCAGTGGCAGCGTGCCTGTGACGAGGCTACAAGAGCATCCTATAGGACGTTTATGAAAGCCTATGAGATGGCAACCAAGGCAGCCAAGAAGGAATTCTATGCTGCCAAGATTGCGTCTGCTAGCTCACACCCAGCCCAATTGTTTAGAACAATTTAGCCCTTAACAGTTCTGCCACAGGGCAGACCAAATGCTAGGGAATTGGAAATTGGCTGTGAGGCATTTGCGAGCTATTTCACAGATAAAGTCTTGTTGCTCCGCCGTGATCTCCCCGCCACATTTGATATAGTAAGTGAACTCAAGGCCCCTTGCACGTCTTCGTTTCCGGGCTTAGATGGGTTTGGCCTGCTTGGCCTAGAGGAAGTGGACAGACTACTCATGACTGTGCGCCCAACCACGTGCATTCTTGACCCGTGCCCATCCTGGCTGATTAAAGCCGGCCACGAGGGGCTATGAGGTGGTGCTCAGGAAATTATCAACACCTCCCTCTCTGAAGGGAGGTTCCCAGGGGCACTCAAGGAGGCGATGGTCCTTCCTCTCTTGAAAAAATCACACCTGGATCCAGCCGAATTGGCGAACTATCGGCTGGTATACAATTTGCCCTATCTGGGCAAATTAATCGAGAGGGCAGTGGCGTTGCAGTTACAAAGTTATCTGGATGATGCTTCGGTCTTAGACCCCTTCCAGTCTGGCTTTCGCCCGGGATATGGGACAGAGATGGCTTTGGTTGCCCTTACTGACGACCTCCGGCAGCATCTGGATCGACGCGGTGGGGCGGTGTTGCTGTTGCTTGACCTGTCGGCAGCGTTCGACACGGTCGATCATCAGCTGCTGGCCCATTGTCTCGCCGATGTGGGGATACAGGGGCGGGCCTTGCAATGGCTCATTTCCTTTCTCCAAGGTCAGGGACAAAGGGTGGTGCTAGGGGAGCGGCAGTCCAAGAGGCACCCACTTGAGTGTGGTGTGCCTCAGGGGGCAGTGCTCTCCCCAATGCTGTTCAACATCTATATGCGCCCCCTTGCCCAGATTGCCAGGAGGTATGGGCTGGGATGTCACCAGTATACTGGTGACACCCAGTTCTATCTGATGTTGGGCGGCCAGTCGGACTCTGACCCAGAAGATCTTAACCGGGCATTGCACGCCGTAGCTGGTTGGCTCAGACTGAGTAGGCTGAAATTGAACCCGGTGAAGACGGAGGTCCTGTGTCTGGGTCAGGGCGGTCCAGGGCGGGGGCTCCCACTCCCAAGCTTCAATGAAGCACCGTTGGTGCCTGCATCGCAGGTAAGGAGTTTGGGAATGCTCCTGGATCCCTCTTTGTCAACAGAGGCCCAGGTAGCAGCCACTGCTAAGTCGGCCTTTTATCATCTTCAGCTGGCTCGGCAGTTGGTCCCCTATCTCGACTGCGATGACCTAGCTACAGTGATCCACATGATGGTCACCTTGAGGCTGGACTACTGTAACACCCTCTACATGGGGCTGCCCTTGGTGCAAACCCGGAAGCTGCAGCTGGTGCAGAATGCCGCGGCCAGGCTAATGATGGGTCTCACAAGGTGGGACCACATCCAGCCTGTGCTAGCGGCGCTGCACTGGCTGCCTATAGCATACCAAGTTCGCTTCAAGGTGCTGGTTCTTACCTTTAAAGCCCTATATGGCCAGGATCCAACATACCTGAGGGACCGCCTCTCCCCGCATATACTCCAGCAAGCACTTTGGTCGGGGTCGTGTCATCGACTTTGTGTCCCAGGCCCCAGGGAGGCCAGGCTTGCTGGGACCAGGGCCAGGGCCTTTTCGGTGGCGGCTCCAATCTGGTGTAACGAGCTCCCAGAGGAGATCAGGGCCCTGCAGGACTTAATGCAGTTCCACAGGGCCTGCAAGACGGAGCTCTTCCGCCAGGCTTTTGACTAGGAGCCGCCACCAATAATAACAGCAGCAACATCTACCGTAATAGCACCTATAATGTGAGCTGGCCCTGAATGCAGCCCAGGCCTGATGGTTATGGTTGGCAGGACCCTAACTCAATAGGAAGCCATCTGATTAGTAAGACCGGAAGCACTTTATTGGAAATTGGAAAGCACTTTATTGGAAATTTATTGTTATATATCTGTAACTTTGGAATGTTATTGTTATTGTTGATTTTAAATCTGTTTTATGATGTTTTGACTGGCAGTTGTTCCCTTGTAAGCCGCCCTGAGCTTGCTTGCAGGGAGGGCAGGGTATAAAAATAAAGATAAATAAATAAATCAATCCCCGGGGCCACGCTAAGCCCAAACTGTAGGTGCCTCACACAGAATGCGCCCCGGTGTGTGACGATCGTCTGGGCCTCTGCTATGGCATCATCCATGGGGAACTGTTGATATGCTTGGTCCAGGTCCAATTTCCTGAAGACCTTCGCACCCACCAGGTAGGCCAAAACATGGCTTACTACAGGGACCAGGTATGTGTGGTCCTGAAGTGCTTTGTTAATGATGCAGATGTGGACATCCCCATTTGGCTTGACCAAAGTAATGATGGTGGTCTCCCAGAGGGCATGTGGCATGGGCTCCAGAACCCCTTGGGCCACCAGACAGTCCAGCTCCTCATCAATCTTAGGCTTGAGGGGAAACAGGACGCTCCTGGCCCTTATGCAGATGGACCACACTGCCAGGCCAAGGTTGAGGGACACAGGCAGACCAGTGTAATGACCCAACGTTCCATTGAAGAATGCTGGGAACTCATTATACACGTCCCTGAACCCCTATGGCTGCTCTTGGTGCACCCCGGTAACTCCAAAACCCAGGGGTGCAAACCAAGACAGATCCAGTAAGCTTGTTAGCTGCCCTTCCACTATTAACAAGTCCAATGAACCCTTAAAATTCTTGTATTTCACCTGAAACTTGCCCCACCCCTTAACAGCAACCGGGGTTTTTTTGGAAGTCTCTTAGGGTAAACCCAGAAGAGGGTTTCTGCAGGTGCCCCCCCCCCCCAGTGGACAGAGCCTCTTTAATGTTTTGGCTGAGATAATGGAGAAGGAGGACCCCATGTCCAGCTCCATCTCACACGGGGACCCCTCAATAAACACAGTCACAGGAGTTCTTCTGAGGTGTCTTGGGGCAAGCTCAGTACCTGGTCATGGTGGGCGGTCATTGTGTTCAGTTCTGCTGTTTCCTCGTGTGTGGTGGCCTGCCTCAGAGGACCTCTGGAGCAGAATGCATGTGTGATATGGCCTAATTTTCCACAAGAATGGCAAGACGCGTCTCTGAAGCAGCAGGAACAGCATTCATGGTCATCTCTGCAGCTGGCATATGGCGCTTACTTAGTGGTCCATGTAGGGTGGGTGGTTGTGGTGGAGGAAGGCCGTGCATCCTAGTGGTGTCTAACCTGGAGCACTTTGTCATCGTCTGATGCTTCGGAGACTGAGGCTGTGGAAGCCTGATATGTGGAGTGGCTCCGGCAATCATGGTGTGACTTCTCATATGTGGTGGCCTCTCGCAGGGGCTTTTCTAGTGTCAGCTCCTCATGGCCGATGAGCTTCTGGTGGAGCTTCTGTTCCTGGATGCCCACGACAAATTGGTGGAGGAGAGCATCTTCTAGACTGGGGAACCCACATTTGGGGGCCAGTTGGTGGAGGCCAACCAGGAAGGTGGCGGCCACTTCTTCGGGCTTCTACTGACACACAAAGAAATCCATGCGCCCCACCATCTTGGTTGGTTGAGGTGCAAAATGGCCAGTGAGTGCCTTGACCAGCTCATCATAGGTAACTTCTTCTGAGGACTTTGGTGCAATGAGGTCCTGGAAAAGTTGTAAAGTCTCAATTCTGCAAGAGCTAAGCAGGAACACTTTTTAATCCTCGTCCGCAATGTCCTAGAACACGACGTAGTACTTCAGCCACTCTACCCACATTCCCCAAAGTTCTGGGTTAGTGGGGTCAAATTCTGGAAGAGGTCTCGGAGCAGCAGCCATGACCCTGGGGAGCAGTGTGAGGTGCGGAGTGCTGGAACTCATTTTCGTTATGTGGTGCAATGCTGGAGGCTGAGTCAGGCTCGCTCATTGGGATCCCACCTTCGTCGCCAGTGAAATATACTAGGTTCAGACACGTTGATTCATAGTTTATTAGTGATTCAGCAAGAGAAAGAAGACTGAGAGTCCCTGTCCGAAGCTGGGTATTTTATACCTGAAAAAGATTATACCCCAAGCACACCCCACTCCCAATAATGGGCTATTTACACTGCATTGTTTCCCAATTGGTTTTACTCTAGGATCCTTGTCTCTCTACTGGTCCATTCTAGGATCCTAGTAAGCTTTTGTTATGCAACCTCAAGCTAAGACCTTTTGCAAGTACAGTCTAGGCTCAATACATAACAACATTGTTAAGAGCTTCAATCATGGTTCATTGGTGGCACTTTTAGAAATATTTTTAAATGTTTTTTAATGATACTTTTAGAACTATTGCAAATCTTTCAACCTCAGAAACTAGGGATGAGTGTGAGCATTGTACAGTTCAAAGGTAGGTACTTGTAAATCCAAGAATTAAGCAAATGTCAAACTCTTCCTCCTGACATCAACAAGACTCATGAATGCTAAGCTCTGGCTATGGGTATGCATTCCAGAATTCCTGAGCTATATATCCTAAATCAAAATCAATATCTTGGGTTCTTACCATGGTTTTCCAAAATGGTAACAAAGTCCAGGATTCTTGGGCATTATGAAAAGCAGCCTCCCAAAAAGGTGTTGTTTGTGTGTGTGTGTTTGGAGGCTCACCATCAACAGCAGAAATCATCTTGTTTTTCTTTGATTCTCCTGATTTCTCATCCAGTGGCATTTTTCTCTTCCAATCAAATCCTTGCACAATATCAAGAGGTAAGTGCTCCCAGCTGATCATCTTTGGACACAACCTCCAGATAAGGAATTTCCATGGAGGAGTTCCAAATTTATGCAAATAACTTCCCACTGAGAGTTCTTCAGGATCAGTAAAAAGGCTGGTGAGAACAAGAGTGCTCTCATTTACCAATGCCATTGCCACCATTTGTTAGCCAAACCAGCTTCTGTGGCTTTTTAAAGAGACATTCTTAGAACTGATGTGTGACACTGTTCAAAGCTCAGAGGCAATGAGAAAAGAAACACATCACATAGCTTAGCTCTTGGGAACCCCCCAGCCCTCCATCATTGCCTCCTCCTCTTGGAACTCCTTCAATAGTTGTAGTCCTAATTACTAATTAAGGTACCTCCTACAGTGGATACCCTGTATGTAGACATACGTCTCACAGAAATTGGATGACTGATTCATCACATGCAATCACACACACACACACACACAGAGAGAGAGAGAGAGAGAGAGAGAGAGAGAGAGGGATGCTCTATTGTTTTGAAAAAAACTGAAAATATTTTCAAAGATTGCAGGGATGACCTGGGAATGTGAGATTCTCTGCAAAGCAAGCCTTCCTTACTTTGTGGAAGGATGGCAAATGCAGTTTTCAGCAAAAAAGGTTAAAAAAAATATTTTAGGCAATGTAAAATTATGTGAAACCCACCAACACAGACAGCGTTTTGTTTTTTTTAATTGCCAGGCCTCCACCATTTCCCCCCATAGGAATCTGTGGAGAGAAGTATGTTGAGGCATCCTGTAAACCTGAACTTATATGTCTGTTCTGCTTAAAACACAGGGGAACTTTAGATTAGATGGACGACTATGATCTGTGCACATCTGGTGCCATTACCTTTAAAAGCAGCTGCCCCGAACCCTTGAAATGGTACCCCACTGAAAATAATGGTCTCAAAATTCCACACACCCCCAGGGGGGGTGAACAGATCCGAATCCCAAACTAATAAAGTCCTACCTGAAAATCAGCAGTCATGGTAAAACTCCACCCCCCGCCCCGAATCCCAGAACCAGAATTAGAGTGATTTTTTTTTTCTTGGGTGCACACATCCCTAGCTCTGGTTCTATTGGACCCATTCTGTATGATAATGGGGAACCCAATGACCTAGGCATCTCATTTAATAATTCCTGAAAGACCAAGAGTTGCTGACCATATTCCTTGAGCAATTTATTCAGTATTCTGCCTCAATCAGTTCCTCCATATGCAATTCCCCAGAGAGTGGCAGGAGACCCTAAGCAAGTGTTTACAACACGACACTTTACAGTGCAGCAAATTTGATGAGTTGATTCCAGGGGACATTGCTTTTAAACCACGAGTAATGCAAATGGAGAATCTATACAGTTGTCAATAGCGCTGGCAAGCTCATTTGTCATTATGGAAAAGTTTGGAATGAGATTAGCAAAAGTTTTGCCATTATAAACTGACATTCTACACAGGAGGAAGTGTCATCATGCGGGGCTAGCATGTGGGAATCCAAGCTGACACCTGAAGTGCATATCAAAGACGAGGCCTCTAACAGCCCTGAACATCAAATTAGATTCACCAGTCCAATCTATTTATTTGTTACTGCTAACCAGTCTTCAAGTTCGATAGAGACTAATATGACTACATGCAAAATGTGTCGACATTTATTATTTTGAGTCAGGACAGGATTTCTTTCTGTTTAGTTGGCTCACTAAAAGAATATTTCATTTGCCCAAATTTACAGGTGTGCCCGTTCACATGACAATTGCTCATCCCATGTGCCAGCTTTGTAATGTCAAACTTGATTCAAAGAGGTATAAGACTAATCCAGCTCAGGATAGGAAGCACATTTTGCCCAGACAGGCATTTGAAATGTGGGCCTTAATGAACCACTGAATTCTAAAGCCCAAAATGCACCCCTGCTTGGAAGTACATTTGCCAGACCACATTATTAAACAGGAGGGACATGAGAATGATTGGCTGTCTAAAAAATGGGGTTAACTGTCAGTTATCTTTGAATGGTAAGGAATCTCTTATCCTGAGTGCAAAAGGAACAAAATTCCATTGGAGAAGGAGGAGGAGAAGGAGGAGATTGGATTTATACCCCACCCTTCACTACACTCAGAGCGGCTTGCAATCTCCTTTCCCTTTCTCTCCCCACAACAGACACCCTGTGAGGTAGGTGGGGCTGAGAGAGCTTGTTTGAGGACTGCCCTTGAGAGAACAGCTCTGAGAGAACTTGTGATTGATCCAAGGTCACACCAGCAGCTGCATGTGGGGGATCAAACCTGGTTCTCCCAGATTAGAGTCCATGCTCCTAACCACTACACCAAACACCTAACTGCTACAAACTAAACACAAACCAAATATTATTTAACAACTTTATTTCAGGAAACAACAATGACGATTTTAAGGTAGGAGGAGGTGAGGAAGGCTCCCACTCTTCTGGCTTTCCTCCAACTCTGCAAAACTGATTTATTCAAGAGGGCTTTTGAGCACAGACAATAGGGTTACACTGTACAAAGCACTTCACAACCATCTCTCTATATAAAAGAAAGTCCCCTCACCATAAAATCAATGCCCAGGCCAAACCACTGGACCTAGAAACACCAAGTTTGGGGAGAGCGCTCCTACCATGGCGTAGGTGCTCACTAAGAAGGCATTTTTAGAAATTCGACCCCTAAGTGGGTCAAAAAAGAGAAAATGTGCTCCCTCATTGATTTCTATGAGGCTGCCGGGCTGCTGCCTACTTGCACCCCCACTCTCTGATTGGTCGGCTGCAGAGCTCAGCGTTCTGACGTAAAAAAAAAAAAACAACAGTTACAGCAGACTGCAGAGAGCTCATGACAACTGAGGAAATCAAGAATGGCCAACAATCACCTGTGAGGTGCAGTAATGCTGCTGGCCCAGCTTCCCCATGGCTTAACACACACACACACACACACACACACACACACCTCCTACACCTAACAGGTGGTTGTCTATCAGGTGCAGCAGTGGCTGCAGGGTACTTGAAGCCAACAGAGAGGACCCCCCAGCAGTAATGCCTTAGTGATCCTGTCAGCTTTGCCTCCACAGTGGCTTTTAATACTCCTCCCCCTCCGACACTGGACAGGCAGCTGCCTGTCAGGTGTAGGAGAGGAGGAAGGAAGCATACAGCCACCGGGGAGGTTTGCTTATCAGCATTGATATTTAGCCCTGCTGCTGGCCCAGCCTCCTGGATGCCTTTAAACATAGTCCCCCCCACAACACGAGACAGGTGGGTGTCTGTCAGGTGTCGGAGCAGGAGCAGGGTACTTTAAACCATCAGGGACCCCGCCCCAGCAGGATCACCTTAGTTATGCTGCTGGCCCAGTCTCTCTGATGGCTTCCAACACACTGCCCCCACCTCCTACACTTGACAGACAGTTGTCTGTCAGGTGCAGCAGCGGTTGCAGGGTGCTTAAAGCCAACAGAGAACCCCCCAGCAGTAACGCCTTAGTGATCCTGCCAGCCCTGCCTCCACAGTGGCTTTTAATGCACCCCCCCCTCCGACACTGGACAGGCAGCTGCCTGTCAGGTGTAGGAGAGGAGGAGGGATGCATACAGCCACCGGGGAGGTTTGCTTATCAGTATTGCCTTAGCCCTGCTGCTGGTCCTGCCTCCTGGATGCCTTTAAACATAATCCCCCCCAACACCAGACAGGTGGGTGTCTGTCAGGTGTAGGAGCAGGAGCAGGGTACTTTAATCCATCAGGGACACTGCCCCAGCAGGATCATCTTAGCGATGCTGCTGGCCCAGTCTCTCTGATGGCTTCCAACACACTGCCCCCACCTCCTACACTTGACAGACAGTTGTCTGTCAGGTGCAGCAGTGGTTGCAGGGTGCTTAAAGCCAACAGAGACCCTGCCCCAGGAGTAACACCTTAGTGATCCCTCCAGCCCCACCTCCACAGTGGCTTCTAATACTCCTCCCCCTCCTACACTAGACAGGCAGCTGCCTGTCAGGTGTAGAAGAGGAGGTGGGATGCTTACAGCTGTCAGGGAGGTTTGCTCTGCAGGATTGCCTTAGCTCTGCTGCTGGCCCAGCCTTTCCGATGCCTTTAAATACAATCCCCGCCCAACACCAGACAGGCCGGTGTCTGGTGTAGGAGCGGGGTACTTTAATCCATCAGGCACACCGTCCCAGCAGGATCACCTTAGCTATGCTGCTGGCCCAGCCTCTCTGATGGCTTTCAACACACTCCCCCCACCTCCTACACCTAACAGGTGGCTGTCCGTCAGATGCAGCCATAGTTGCAGAGTGCTTAAAGCCATGAGGGAGCCAGCCCCAGCAGTAACGCCTTAGAGATCCTGACCACCCCACCTCCACAGTGGCTTCTAATACTCCTCCCCTCCCCCTCCTACACTGGACAGGCAGCTGCCTGTCAGGTGTAGGAGAGGAAATGGGATGCTTACAGCTGTCAGGGAGTTTTGCTCAGCAGGATTGCCTTAGCCCTGCTACTGGCCCAGCCTTCCAGATGCCTTTAAATACAATCTCCTCCAACACTAGACAGGCCAGTGTCTGTCAGGTGTAGGAGTAGGGCCAAGGTACTTTAATCCATCAGGCACTCTGTCCCAGCAGGATCACCTTAGTGATGCTGCTGGCCCAGTCTTTCTGATGGCTTCCAACACACTCCCCCCACCTTCTACACCTAACAGGCAGCTTTCTGTCAGGTGCAGCAGTGGCTGCAGGGTACTTAAAGCCATGAGGGAGCCCGCCCCAGCAGTAACACCTTAGTGATCCTGCCCGGCCCACCTCCACAGTGGCTTCTCATACTCCTCCGCCTCCCCCTCCTACACTGGGCAGGCAGCTGCCTGTCAGGTGTAGGAGATGAGGTGGGATGCTTACAGCAAAACAATCCAGGAATACAAGTAGAGAGGCCATCACTTTCGTGGAAGATGGCAGGAGTTGACTTAACAGACTACTGCTTCTTAAATGGACAGTTCTGTGTGGCTTGCTCCAAAGTGAGCTCACCAAGCAGCCTGGTGATCTTAGCACCTGAGGGCAGAACCACCAATGTGGTCTACACAGAGGTCCTTCAGTGGAGAAGAAAAAAAGTACGTATGTCTTACTTCATTTTTTTGCGCTACAATCTTCTCCATTAGAATTCCTACAACAAATCTTACATTTCAAACTTCACATAATCAGTATTATAACTGGATTTATGGAACTTAAATACTGTAGTGAAGCACAGGTTTCAAACTACTAGTGGATAAATTATTAGGGGGCTGCACTGCTTAATGTGTGACGTTAATACTGATGCAATGCTTCAGTTCTATCTTTCAGATTTCTAATTGGTTCCAGACTTCTACATTCCTAATGCACTGTATATTGAATGTCCCATTTTGTTGATTGTATTAACTCACTCTGTGTAATCCGCCTTGAGTCTTGGTGAGAATGGTGGATTGTAAATAATGTAAATAAACAAATTCCAACTTATTAGAGACTCCTCAACCCAAGAGGACAAATTCTCCCCACCACCAAACCCCAAATACGTTCCGAAAGATAAGTTCACCACCAGTTCCTTATCCAAAAAGGACTGGTCCCCAAAACTGAAATCGCAATAAATTCTAAGACATTTTACCCCAATGTCGATTCTCCTAACTCTTCACAATACTAGATAATAATAATTTCATGAGTTTCCAAGAGCAATATTATCTGGTGGCCAGTTTTGATACACCTAGGCTGTAGTCATACACACTAAATAATCCTTTCAATCCACTTTCAATGTGCTTTCCAACTGGATTTTCCCAGTAAAATCCAGTTGGAAAGTGCACTGAAAGTGGCTTGAAAGTGGATTATTTAGTGTGTGTGACTGCATCCCTAGCTTCATTTTCTGACAGTTTATATGTACCCTGGACAGATGGACAGATCCTTTTATTATTATGTTTATTTATTTATTTAAAGTATTTCTATGCTGCCTCTGTAAAGGTAGCTTACCATTAAAAACCATACAAGGAAAGCAAACCATTAAAAAAGGCTTTCCACCGCCAATGGGATTAGAACCAGACAACTGACATCTCCTTTTTGATTCAATTGTACATGAATGGCATGTAAAGATATATACACACACATACACATGCTGTAAAGGAGTGCATAGTGTACCAATGACATGTAATGTAAAAATGGATTAAAACAAAAATACGGTATTTGCTTTAAATAACTGTGGGATGAATAGGGCCTTTCTTGCCATGCAAAAAGCAACCCAAACAGTAGGGTTGCTAACTCTGTGCTGGGAAATTCCAGGAGATTGGGGGGACCAAGGTAGGGTGGGGTTTGGGAAGGGGAGGGGCATCAGTGGGTATAACACCATTGATTCTACTCTCCAAAGTTGCCATTTTCAGCAAGGGAACTGACCTATACAATCTGGAGATCAATTATAATCCTGGGAGATCTTCAGCCCCCACCTGGAGGTTGGCAACCCTATGAAATAGACATATCTGTACATATCTAATTGACCCAGACAGTGCTGGTGGCCACTTGACAGATGGTCATCACTCAGCACATTCTCAGAGACAAGGCTGTTCCCCTGGCTCCTTCCTTTCTGCCACAGTGCATGTGTGTGTGTGTGAATCCTAGTGTTGAGGCCAAGATGGAACCTGTGGAGGGCGGGGTTTGGAGAGGGGTGGGAGCTCAGCAGGGTATAATGGCATAGAATCCACCCTCCAAGGTAACCAGGGGGACAGATCTCTGTGGTCTGGAGATCAGTTGTAATTCTGGGAGATCTTCAGGCTCCACCTGGAGGTTGACAACTTTAGGTGGAGCAGTTATGGGGAACCACCACCCTGCAGAACTGTTGTTACCCCAAGTGCTGTATGTTGCCCCAAAGGAGCTGTTGCCTGGTTTTGTTGGGGGGAAATTAGCAAGGAGCTTGCAAGAGTGGGGTCATCTAGCAAGATTTCTCCACCAAAGTTTATGGGGATCTTTCCCTTAGAGAAGCAGACCAGACAGTGGCTTAACCAAAAGGGTTCTTTTTATTAAAAGAAAAAAAATCCTAATAAAATGCACTCATACAGAAGTAAAACACACATAAAACAAACACACAAGTAATGGAAGCACAGAGATGAGCGGGAATAGGAGGAGGCTGTTGGGGGTCACAATTACCCATCCAGAAATGCCGAAGTCCACGGAGAAGAGGCTGTGAAGATGGAAAGGAACCTGAATGAATGTGGGGGTGAACTGTCAGTGGGCACCCAGGACAGACACACTCCGCAGTGGGGCTGAGCACAGCCAGTCAGAGGCTAAAATGCCTCCTCGGGGCATGCTGATGAGACGGCCCTCCTGAAAGGATATTCTGATGGGATTAGCTGGATGGAAAGCAACCTGCTGGGACCAGGCTGAACAGCGTTCCCAGGAACGGACAATGATCTGGAGGAATTTCTGATATGCGGATGGTCTTAAGATGGGGAGAGGGTTGTTAGCAGACAAACCCATGACTTTACACCTTACAAAATCTCTGCCCAGACATGTCTCTGGCCTGTGTTTGCTGTGTTTCCATTTTATTTTTAACCAGAACCATTTTGGTTCTATTTTCAGACCAGGCAGAGTGCAGACCGTGTGATTTTGGGGTGCTTATTAGAGTGAAGGGTGCTTGGGGGCTTTCTCTTTCTGGGTGCCAAGCTACTCCTTCAGCAGGAGGAGGGGTCTGGGGCTCACAGTTTTTTTTTTCAGAAACCCCCTTTCACTTAGTCCACAGACCTGATGTGTATTGTAGTGAGGAGAAGCTCCCGTCTTAGAATTAGTTCAAGGTGGCCCATCAATGAGAATATTCTTGTGAAGTCTGTGGACTAAGTGGATGAGGTTCTGTATTAAACAGTAGCTGGATTAGTTTCCCTGAAAAAGAACATCGAAATGAAGTTCATATCTATTTCTTTCGCTGGAAACTTTGAAACTTCTGAAAACTGCTTGTGTGGCAGCAAGGAAAACTGGAGACTTGGAAACTTCTGAAAACTGCTTGTGTGGCAGCAAGAAACTTTAAAAAATTTTTTTTGTAACATTCTTTTGAGGTTATACGATTGTAACTGTGTGATTCCTTTAAGTTACACTATTGCCACATTGTTGCTTGTCCTTTATGTTATACGATTGTAACTGTGTGATTCCTTTAAGTTACACTATTGCCACATTGTTGCTTAATCACAACACTGAGTGTGGCAGCATTTTCCGGCTTTGTTCATGTTTTGGCGTCTTGCTGCATAGCTCTTTTTGTCTCTCTCCACTGCGTGCCACTTTCACTTTCTTTGATTGTCGGATTGTATGGTAGCCTCCACACTGCATGCCAGTTTCACTTCTTTTGATATCTCGGTTTTATGGTACCGTCTGCATCAATTTATGGCCATTTTATGGCTGTGCAGGGGTGACTCTGTGGTCAGTACGGCAATGTGGTTTTGAGCCGCATCTTTTTCTGTTGCAGTGTGGGTTTGGTAAAACAACAGGGCAAATGTTCAATGCAGATTGGGCCTCAGTCTCAGCATGCCTGAGTTGGCTAAAGTTGTTGATTTTTTCCCTTATACAAATGTAATATCTCCCCCCCCCCCCCCGATGCTCTCTCTCTACCACAAATGGCTGCCAGTTTTTGTCTGATATATGCAGCTCCTTGTAGTTAATAGGAGCAGAATAAAGCAGAATAAAGCAGGCAATGATATGTTCGCTCCTTTGACTGGCAATTTGCTTACACTGAGCTTTAAAGTTTGGCTTGTGCAAAACTGTTTCTGTCAAAAACGGACGTGACAGAGGCCCTGCCGGGAAGGATTCGCAAAGCAAATCTGCCTCTGTTGCAGTCACTTATTTTAAATGCTCAACCTTTGGCTATTTGCACAGAAAGTATTTGCAGCAGCTCCTTCAGCTGAAATGTTTCACCCAAGGACTAAAACAGGCAAACCAGGAACAGCGCTTGGCATCCAATATCCCTGTTCCCAAGACTGAATACCTTCCTCCATACTTGGAGTATCTTTAAGAGGAAGAGAATGCCAGTGACTGGCTGGGAATGGGAGGCAATTTGCATTTGCATTATACCTTGCTTTTCTCCCCATCGTTGTGTCTCCAAGCAGCATTAGACCATCATTCTCCCTTCCTCTGTTTTCTTGCAGGAACAACAAACCTGTGAGGTAGGTCAGGCTGAGAGTTTGAAACAAGCCCAAGGTCACCCAGCTAGGAGCTTCCATGGCCCAAGTGGGGATTTGAAACCGGATCACCCAGGGCCCTTGCCTGCCACTCTATCCAGTCCCTCCCTCCCAACCTGAGCCCCCATTCTGGGAGAGAAAGGGGGAGGAGTTGTGGGGTCTGTGGATGAGGAGGGAGCCTGGCAGTCCACTGGCAGCAGGGCAGTCACCTTCTTAAAAAAGCTGGCCCTTCTGTGCCTGTAATTCAGCAGCAAACAGGTCTGCGAGTAATCATGCCCTAAAAAGCTTTATCCACTGATTTCCGTAGATCAAGTGGCTGGGGTTGCCAATCCCCAGGTTGTGCCTGGAGAGTCTCAGAATTACAGCAGATCTCCTGACAACAGAGGTCAGTGTCCCTGGAGAAAACAGCCGCTTTGGAGGGCAGACTCTACGGCATCATGGTCATTGTTTGGTATTCCTTTGTGATCTCTCCTTCCTGCCCAGTGTTAAAAACGGTTGCATTATGGGGTTTTTTTGTATGCATATTTTGGCTCCAGTTTTATTAACATGTTTTTGTTGTTTTTAATGCATTTAAAGATCTGGTTCTATTATGTATGTTTTTAATTTCTTAGCTGCCTTGGTGGCCCTTATAATGGTAGAAAGGCAGGATATATATTTTGTAAATGAATCAATAAATCACATCCCCGCTGAGCCCCCCCATCCTCTCCAGCCCTAAATCTCCAGGGATTTCCCAACAATCCATTGGCAACCCTAAGTGGCTGTTAAAGACCCAGAAGCAGGCCAGACTGAATATTCCTGGGTGGTTGACTTGAATGTCTATTGCAGAGCCTTCGTTAGTAGAAACAGAAGAAACAATGCAAAATATTGTGCCGATTTTTGTCTTAATATATGCAGGCTGCAGCATTTGGGTTTGCTCTGTACTATTTTGATTTATACACAGCCCCTCCCCCCAGTAATGTTTTTATTTTATTTCCCGAAGAAATCCTACAGGTTCCCAAGAAGGAATTTTCCTCAAGCTCTGCTGCAATTTATTCCTTGTTGTGAAATAACCGTGATATGTAATCTAAGAGACTGGAAGGGGATAACACCGATCCCTTCTTTTTCTGCTTGACTGTGTCTTCCATTTACATTACTCAGATGTCTTTCGCTTAAGGATGGTATAACACAGTCTTGCTTGGGAAACTGCTAGGCTGGCACTTGAGGCGCAAAGTAATGAAAAGAGACGGTGATCAAACAGCCATTGTAATCCTTCTAATGCGGGGAAGAACACCATTTCTGGGGAACCTGTTTGGTTAGCACCAGTAGATGAAGAACACGGATGATGCTGACATTATTTCTGACTGGTATTCTAATATGGCTGGTTCCACCAAAACCAGTGTAAGACTGTCCTGGACAACTTGAACCAGAAAGCCAATCGGTTCCAACTGAATCTTTGAAGACATAAAATGGAGGAAACTCAATGGTTTCTCTACACAGCTCTGGGCAAAACACTGGCTTCCCCCACCCCACCCCACCCCACCCGCTTCCTATAGTCATAGCTTCAAAGCTCAGTGGTGGTTCTAGGATTGCCTACCTCCAGGTGGGGCCTGGATATCTCCCAAAATTACAACTGGATATCCAGACTACAGAGATCAAGGCTCCAGGAGGAAATGGCTGCTTTGGAGGTGGACTCTATGGCATTATAGCCTGCTGATAGGGTCACCAGCCTCCAGGTGGTGGCTGGAGATCACCTGAGATTACAACTGATCCCCTGGTAACATAAATCAGTTCCCCTGGAGAAAATGACTGCTTTGGAAGGTGAATTCTATGGCTTTATAGCCTATTGAAGTCCCTCTCCTCCTTAAACTCCACCATCCTCAAGCTCAATACCCAAAATCTCCAGGCATTTTCCAACCCAGAGCTGGACCTAGTTGCCTACCTCCAGGTGGGGGCTTAGGGTTCCCAAGTCCGGGTTGGAAAATACCTGGGGACTTTGGGAGTGGAGCCAGGAGAGGGTGGGGTTTGGGGAGGGGAGGGGCCTCAGCAGGGTACAACACCATAGGGTCCCCCCTTCAAAGCAGCCATTTTCTCCAGGGGAGCTGATCTCTGTCAGCTGGAGATCAGTTGTAAAAGCGGGAGATCCTCAGGCGCCACCTGGAGGTTGGCAACCCTATGGGGGCTGGATATCTCCTAGAATTACAACTGGATCTCCAAACTACAGAGATCAGGTCTCCTGAAGAAAATGGCTGCTCTGGAAGGTGAACTGTATGGCTTTATACCCCACTGGAGTCTCTCCCCTCCACCTTCTAGCATAAGTATCCCCTGTCAGCAGTGTTCCCTCTAAGCTGAGTTAGTGTGAGCTAGCTCACAGTTTTTTAGCCACTGGCTCACACATTTTTGTCTTCGCTCAGGAAGGATGGCTCCGGAGCAAACTAATTTATGCAGTAGCCAAAGCTCTTGCTCACAACTTTGATGCCAGTAGCTCTCCAGGTACAATTTTTGCTCACAAGACTCCACAGCTTAGAGGGAGCATTGCTGCTGGCAGGTGTGCTGAGTCAGGTTCTAGAGCTTGTACCTGATGTTTTCTCATTTGGAAGGCTGGAGCCTAGAAGGGATTGATCTTGCAGCCACTTGGATGGAACCAAGCTGTTGTTACACTCTGAGCTCCAACATCATTCCTGGTTTCTCCTGGAGGGCCCCACCCCACCAGGCCTTCCAGCATGTAGCACCTGCTAAAGGCAAATGGTCCCAACGTTTGGGGGATATGAAGCTGGGTTTGGGAATGCTGCTCTGGAGCTGAGCCTCCCTCCTCCCTTCCTTTTTTTTAAAATATCCTCACCTTTCTCCCCAGAAGGGACCCCAAACAGCTTGTATCCTGCACACAGTGAGGTTCCATGGCAGAGCTGGGATTCATCCCGGGATCTCCCGGAATCGAGTCTGAACTTTTACTTACCACACCTCACTGGGTGATGTTGACCTGGGTCCTCTTGGGCTGGCTACCACAGGATGGGGAAGGGGCAGGGCCTGGTAGTCAAAAAGTAGGAAAGAAGCTTAAGAAAGGAGGTGGCCCCAACTGAAGGGGCTTCATTTCCTGCTTCCACGTGATTGCAGTCTCCTGGGCATTTGCCCACCCACCCCTCGAATGAGACACAAAACACATCATGGGTTAAACGGGGAATTTATTTACACATAAGCTGATCTGCCTTTATTAAATCAATTAAGCACGGACCCACCCTGGCTCTCAGCCAGATCCAGAATTTTCCCGTACCCCACTCATCATGGCTCGTACTGCCAATCTGTACAGGATATGTGAGTGTACCCACCAGCCCATGACTGCTCAGCCTTAAGGCTCGTCCTATGCTCCCCCCACCCCAAAGAGGCCCCCTCCCTGAACTCCTGGACTGCTAAGCCTCTAGGTGCCCAGTTGAGGACCCCTTATACCGCTGGTATCTCAGGGTGCTTGCCAGCGCGAATAAACCCCTTCGGCCCGTGCTGTCCTGCCTTCCCAGAAAGGGACCTAAGCAGGTTACCAGGCCTATTTAAGCCACGTCCCCCGGACTGTGTGAAGCAGGTGAAAAATGCCCCCCTCCTGTCCAATTTGAATGAGGTCCAAAAAATTCCTGCCCAGCCCCAGAAAACAGCAACTGGCTAGTCCCTGGGAAATTCCTGGAGATTTGCCTGGGAAATAGGGATGCCAGCCTCCAGGTGGGACCTGGGGATCCCCTAGAATTACAGCTCCTCTCCAGACTACAGACATCAGTTCCCCTGGAGAAAACGGGTGCTTTAGAGGGCGGACTCTATGGCATGGTACCCTGCTGAAGTCCATATTTTCCCCAGGCTCCTTCCCTAAATCTCTAGAAGTTTCCCAACCTGGATCTGGCAACCCTACTCGCCCCCGTGAAATTTGAAACCAGCGTGAAATGAGCTTGGGAAAAGACAGCAGAGGGGAGGTGTAACACCCGGCAGTATCATTCGGACTAGGGCTGCCAAGGGCCGGCGACTTACCGGCGGGGGGGGGGAGTTGTTCTCCCCCCAGGAGCTCTTCTGGCGCGTGCGCGCCACGGCGACGTAATGACGTCACCTCCGGGTGACGTCATTACATGGGGGAAGTCGTCCTCACCGGACGACTTCTGGGGTGGGGTTCCCCCCCCTATAGCGGGGGATCCCCCACCCCCCAGGCTGACTTGGCAGCCCTAATCATTCCCCAGCAAGATTCCCCAGTGAAGACGGGTGTGCGGAAAAGCCACTTATGACGTCCCAAGATTGTGGGGTCTTTTTTCTGTTTAAAGTTCATGTCAGGCTGAGGTTTATTTAGTCTCAGGATTGCATCACCCGCTGCCTGCTGGCACCCCTGCCTTGTTAATGGACATCCTCTAGAATAATATATTGGCAAATGTCAATTGAGATGAACTTCAGAAGGAGAACTGCTGCCTGAAAGGGGGTGAAAAATAAAACCACTGAATCACTGGGATGCTGAAGGGAAATCTGAGTCAAGCGGCAGGAGCCAAGGCATCCCAGGAGAACGCTTCTGGCTGTTGGGGAAAGATAGATCGTCCCCCACAATTTCTAGTAACACAAAAGGGGGGAGGGGAATACATTGCTGGATCCTTCCTGGCACCCCCCTTTCCTAAAAATAGATACTTGTAAACAGGGGTCATTTCGCAGAAAAAGAGGTGCAGGAGCTCATTAGCATAACTCATTAGCATAACTTATTTGCATATGACACCCCCCCTGACATCACCGGAAGTATGTCAGAAGGCAAGGAAGAAAGAAGAGAGAGAGAGTGGAGGAAGAAAGAAAGAAAGAAAGAAAGAAAGAAAGAAAGAAAGAAAGAAAGAAAGAAAGAAAGAAAGAAAGAAAAAGAAAGAAAGAAAAATGGCAGAGAGGAGACAGCTACTAATCCAAGCCTCAGAAATACCATTATTCTGGGAGGATAGATTCAGTGGTGGCTGAAGCCTTCAGAAGGCTGGTCGGAGGAACAAGGACCTTTCCAGGGAACGGGGTCATTTTGCTGCAGCCATGACACAAGCAGGCATTCCCCCGCGGGAAGGGGAGGGGCTGGCACCAACTCCCGGAGCTGCGCTCCCCCCAAGCTCCTGCTCGAAAGGACCCCTGCTTGTAAATAGGTACTTGAGAAGCCTGGTCGCCTGTTAGGGTTGCCAACTCTGGGAAAGGCTGCTGATCAGTTATAATTCCAGGAGATCGCCAGACCCCACCTGGAGACTGGCAACCCGTCAGATTAACTTTAAAACTAGCACTAAAAGGACAGGAGAGGCAGTGGAAAGCTCACGGGCCAGCTAAACAGAAGCATACTCAAACAGGTAAGCAGGAACAGAAAATGCATCACACCCTGTGGCACAACAAAGTTTGAGTCCAGCGGCACCTTTAAGACCAACAAAGTTTTACACTAGGTGTGGTGAAACGGGGGCCCTCCCTCAGCCCTGGGGGACTGAGCAGCCGTTCGTTGGCTTGCAAGCCCCTGTTTTCGCCTGCCCACCCTGTCTGGTGGGACTGTTTCCTTTCCTCAGTCGCTGCCACCACTCGCTGGATTTACACCGCCTTCCTAGAGGACAGTGAGACCCCTCTGGCTGAGTCCCCAGCTTTAGGAAGTGGATACCTTAATCTTTGGGAGCCCCCTGGAGAGTTGGCAACTGCTACCATTTGGTCCTGTTTGGCTTCCCTGGTCTTCCTTTGCCTCGAGTAACATGCTGAGCAGGGAAGACTATGTGATCAAGGAACTACCGGGTTTTATCATTCAAAAAGAAGGTTTAATTAAACTATGTACAAGGTTTGGCACAGATATAACCCAGGCACTTCAGCGCAACCGGGCAAAAAGTAAACAGGATCAAACCACTGTTCTTCTGGCCCTACACCGCGCCCCCCCCCCGCCCGTAATCTCTGATCTAACTATCTCCATAGTGGGGGGGGGGGCTGCAGGACAGGCTTCGCTCTCCCCCTCCTTGTCCTTGGAGTGAGACTCCAGCCCCTGCCCCAAGACTGCCACCCTCCTGGCTCTCCACCCCGATCGGTAGTGGCTGGGAGGGCCCATGGAGGGTTGCGCAGCCCCTCGAAGGTGTGCTCCACGGCTGAGGCGAAGGCTGAGACTGGCCCCTCCCTGGATGGGTCCCTACTTTACCACACTTTTTCCTCACTTCCCTCAAAGCACTGGGAAATGTAGGCAGGGAGGTATGGCAGCCCCATTGTCCCCTATGGAACACCTCCCCCCTCCAGAAGGACTACCCGATTGGCAGCCATTTTAAGGTAAACTGCTGCCTCTGCCAGGCAGGCATTTTGTTACACGAAGAATAAGCTTGTGTGTGTGTGTGTGTGTGTGTCCAGAATGAAACTTTGTTGGTCTTAAAGGTGCCCCTGGACTCAAACTTTGTTCTGCTGCTTCAGAATAACACGGCGACCCCACCTGAATCCCTCTCACCCAGTTCAGCAGCACAGCACTTCTGCTAGTTGCAAAGCACCCAAAATGACCTCCAAGAAGGTCAAAGACATGCAGTCTTAGCAACAGGTGTGTGCGGGTGGTGTGGGTTCTGCTCAGAAAGAATCAGTCATTGCTGCTCCCGGGGCAGCAATAACTGGCAGAAACAGGGACAGAAAGCCCAAGAAGGGAAACCTCTTCTAATTTTCCCTGCCGATTTGAAAGGATCCATGGCAGTCTCCCTCTCTCTCAACTCTTCCCCCCTCCTTTTCTGCACTTGGATGCTTTTTGTACTCGGTAAATCAGATAGGCAAATCCCCAAGTAACTAATATTAAACAATATTGATGGATGTTGTTAGTTTCCCCCTTCATTTCTTTTACAGCAATTGCAGTAATGCATAGACATTTTTATTTTGGCGTTTGTTCTTTTTTTTTTTTTATGTGCATCCCAAGACTCTGACCTCCAGCAGCCTAGTCTTTGGTGTGGACAGGATCCTGCACTCCATTCACGTGAATATATCAAAAGGTATTCAATACACTTTAGTCTGGTCCTGGTGGCTGAAGAATGGCATCTCAGTGGATTAACCAGTGTGTGGTTTGGGCAAAACAGCTGTTAAAAGTGGCAAAAAGTAAAGGGTTCTGGAAAGACTCACTTTGTGTATGTGTGTGTGTGTCGTTGCCTGCATCCACATCACAACCTTGGCATTCCTTGGAGGTCTCCCATCCAAATACTAACCAGGGACAGCCCTGCTTCGCTTCCGAGATATGATAAATTGGGCTAGTTGGGTCAAGACACCCGCACACACCATTTCTTACAGCTCATGAAACTGAAACCCAAATCCACATGTCAGGGAGTAATCGTTTTTGTTTTTAAAAAGAAAACAAGAAAAAATGCTTTGAGGTTCACCCAGCCTGACCTCCAGAGCTGTCAGAAGAACTCGTATTTATCATGTTTCAGTATAAGTTGAATAAATCTTTGTTTGTTAAGCTCTCTCTCGAGGAGAGATGGTTTCCTTTGATCTCTGACTCGGAGCTTGTCCAGGGAGATATACATTGCCCCAAAGGGTCTGGTCTGGCATCTCTATGTACATGGAACATGACAAACAGGATACTGTCAGGTCAAAATCCTTGACAAGAACAAATACTTCCTCTTTCATTTGTATTTCCCCTCTTGCTTTCCGGCTAGACATTCTGTTCTTCGGGACTAAGCCATGCGGTTCAGATCTAGGGAAGGCAGAGCAGACAGACCAGAAGCAATCTCCCAGGCAGTTTTACCCTGGTTAGCCCAAGCTAGCCTGATCTTGTCAGATCTCAGAAGCTAGACAGCATTGACTAGGGCTACCAACCTCCAGGTGGTGGCTGGAGATGTCCTGCTATTACAGCTGATCTCCAGATGACAGAGGTCAGTTCGCCTGGAGACAAGGGCTGCTTTGGGAAGGTGGACTCTCTGGCATCATGCCCCAGACCCCGCCCTCCTCAGGCTCCAGCCCCAAAACCTTCAGGTATTTCCCAACCCAGAGCTGGCAACCCTAGTGTTCATCCTGGCTAGTATTTGGATGGGAGACCTCCAAGCAATACCAAGGTCACAACACAGAGGCAGGGAATGTCAAACCACCTCTGAAGATTTCTGGCTTTGACTCAGGGCGATTTCCCACTAGCGTTTGCCCTGGGTTTACCCTGATGCTTGCTCAGGAGCTTCGGGTCGATCTCCCACCAGTTGCTCCGGGCGCACGGTTTGATCAGGAGCATCACGGCACTGCTCCAGAGCTTCCCTGGAGCAAGAAAATCCTGTTTTTAGAGGATTTTCCTGTTTGGTCCGGTGGAGCCACTGATAGCTCCATCCTCTATGATTTTGTCCACTCCCCTTTTAAAGCCTTCCATTGGTGGCCATCACCACATCCTGTGCCAGTGAGTTCCACCATTTAACCATGTGCTGTGTGAAAGAGTCCTTCCTTGTATCTGTCCTAAATCTCCCACCCTTCAGCTTCAGCAGATGGTCCTGGGTTCTAGTCTTATGGGAGCAATGCTTCTCCCTATCCATTGTCTCCCTACCATGCATAATTTTATAGACCAGTGATGGTGAACCTTTTAGAGACCGAGTGCCCAAACTGCAACCCAAAACCTACTTATTTACCACAAAGTGCCAACGCAGCAATTTAACCTGAATACTGAGGTTTTCGTTTTAGAAAAAACAACTCATAACATTAACATCTTTTGTTTTAAAAGAAAAACACAATAACAGAGCTTTCAATGAAAGAAACAACTTTTTATTGAAAGGTAAAAGTTTGCATTTGGCATGCTTTTGAACAATTAATGTGATTTTTGCTGTCCAATCATGCAAACTCTGTACTGGGGCGATGCCGTGCGTGCCCACAGAGAGGGCTCTGAGTGCCACCTCTGGCACGCGTGCCATAGGTTTGCCACCACTGTTATAGACCCTTACTTGCCTTTTTAAAAGCCAAACAGCCCAAAGTGTTTTAACCTACCCTCTCAGAGTGGTTATCCCAGCCCACTCATCATTTCACCACTGGTATAATTCAGAGAATTCAAGGAAGGCAAGTTCGTCTGGTGACTCTGTCATCACGAAGTTCCCCACATGACTAAAGGGATGGAGCCACCAGAAGGTCAGCTCCCAGACTCAGAACTTCGACACCTCTTCCCTTTCCCCACCCTCACCACACAATCCGTGTCAGTTTAGTCAGCTCGTGCATTCTGCAGGTATTCCTCCAGAACAGAAGAATGTATATTTGAAACAGCCCTTAGAAGTATAGGAGAATTCTACACCTTCCATATTTTTGTTCCTTTTTAAAACTAGATAAGCCTACCAGGCGTGTTATTTCTTCAGCAAAGTCTGGTTCACTTAAATCCCTGTAATACTCTGTTAGGTTCCAGTTTAAAAGTTCCAGAAGGGAACAAATGAATCACAGATCTCTTGAAAAAGCTGCACTTTACTACTGGCTTTGAAATATTTCCAGCCTGAGTCACATTAAGCTGCCCTGCCCTGGATCGCCCAGGCTCGCTGGGTCTCGTCAGATCCTGGAAACTAAGCAGGGTCTGTCCTTGTCAGTCCCTGGAAGGGAGACCACCAAGGAACACCAGGGTCGTGACATGGAGTCAGGCAATCAGAAACCACTTCTGAATGCCTGAAAATCCCACAAGGTCGACTTGACGACAACAAACAAAAAAATTAACCTTAATCATTCACGAAAACTCCATAACTTGTTAACCAACAAAATAATGAAACAGTTAATATGGTCCCTTTCACTATGCATATATTTTAAAAACATGCACACACGTGAAAGAAAAATACCGGCTATTTGGCTGGGAGGAAATTGAGATGCAGCAAGGAGTTAAGAGTTCCATAAATGTGGCGGGCATCTTATATGTGTAACCGAATGAAGAAAAAGCTGACAAATGCCAGCATCAGTAGAGTATTGATCCCCAAATGGACTTCAGCCTCTCCCTCGCTAAGCAGTGATCCTTAAGCATGCAAACTGAGTGGCCTAGAATGGAGAATCAGATACTTTGGCATAGCAAAGACTTAAATTGGGCTGTTTTGGGCAGTCTGGTCATTATTCTCTCTTAGCCCCTTATGGGGTTTTTTTGGATAACTTCCTTTGAACTACCAGTCATCAAGTGCAGAGAAATCAGGGGACTTAAAGGCCTGATTTAGTGAGGCCTAAGAGCCACAAAGGGACATGTTATCACAGGGATGGAGGGTTGCCAGCTCGGAGTTGGGAAATTCCTAGAGATTTGTTGGGTGGAGCCTGGGGAGGGTGGAGTTTGGGGAGCAGAGGGACCTCTGAGGTGTCTAAAGCCCTAGAATCTACCCTCCAAAGCAACCATTTTATCCAGGGGAACTGATCTCTGTCGTCTGGAGATGAGCTGTGATTTCAGGGGATCCCCAGGTCCCACCTGGAAGCTGGCACCCCAACTCTGAATAGCTTTAGCCTTGAGATCTCTTTAGTGTGGAGATGCATTATAATTCCTGGAGATCTCCAGGCCCCACCTGGATGTTCCAGTCAATGTGAAACACACCATGAATGAATATAATCAACCAAACAGAATGTCTGAAATACTGTATATTATTAAACAATGTGTATTCACAAATGCTATTTAGTACAGAACCCGAATATACAGGTACAATTCCATTCACATATTTTCTTGACAATCCCAAACCATGTATATTATTAAACCTAGCATTGTTACAACAAATAATGAATGAATGAACTATCTTGAAACCAGCTCTCCTAGTCTTATTGAAACATAACATCCTGTGAAATTTCTCCAGCATTTTGCCCAAGCAGGGACCTTGAAATTTGTCTCAAAGTTTCATGGCAGGCAAAATCCAGCAGTCACTCCACTTGAGCTTCAAACACGCTCTGCAGACCTCCCTCTAAAACCCGCCCCCCTTCCTGCCTGGAATGGAAAACAGGCCGGAGCAATCAGTTCCTCCTCTGAGTGAGCAAAGTCAATTCATCATGTTCATTTCTATTCGCATGCATAGCAACCAGCGTCATTAGCAATCATCAAATTACCCAGTCGTCTTTAAATTCAGCAGGAGTATTCCGTGTGGCAAACTCCTGTGATGGCAAATTTCACAGGTTGATTCTACACCACGCAAAAGAGCATTTCTATGTATCAGTTCTGAACTCGCTGCTCTTTACTGACAGCAAAGTAAGCTGTACGGTCAAAGAAGAACGGTTTTATTGTCAAAAATTGGCTATGTTTGCCCCAGTGGAGACCAGTCAAGTGTTATGTTTAGGGTTGCCACCATCCAGATGGGGGCTGCAGATCTCCCAGAAGGACAGCTGGACTTCAGAGTACAGAGGTCAGTTCCTCTGGAGAAAATGGCTACTTTGGAGGGTGACCTCCGTGGCATTGTACCCCATTGAGGTCCCTCTCCTACTTCCTCAGGCTCCACCCACAATCTCCAGGAATTTCCTAACATGAAGTTGGCAACCCTACTTGTGGTACTGGTAAAAATGTGGGGACAGGGTGATTGTCTGCCCAACTTTGTCATAGTTCAACATTCGGGGAGCTAGGGAGAGGAATTTTTAACTTCACAGAGGTTTAGTAGATAATATAGAAATGTCAATCAGTGGAATGCTTGTGTGTATGTGGACAGATGGGGGAGAGAGAGAGAATCTCCTGTTTAGAATGGTCCCTAAGGACTGAACAACATAAATTCTCTGTGCTCAGAGACCCTGTGCACTAAGCGCTGGACTGAGAGATATTAGAGTTGCCAACCTCCAGGTGGGGCCTGATCTCCCAGAGTTAGAAGTGATCTCCAGTTGACAGTTTCCCAGGAGACAATGGCTGCTTTGGAGGGTGGACTCTATGACCACGATACCCTGCTGAGGTCCATCCCCTCCACAAACCCCTCCCCCCAGCTCCAGCCCCCCAATCGCCAGGTATTTCCCCACCCAGAGTTGGCAACCCTACTGGATATCCCCCTTTTCAATTCTTTTTACTTGGTAAAAGTAAAACTTACATTGGTACTGTGATTATTTTCGGTCAGCTCATTTTTCTTGCTGATACTGAGTATTCGTTTGCTTCTTTTAGGCACGTGTAAAAAACTTTAACTTTACATGTAATATAAAGCAGGCTGATGCACAGACATCATTGGAAAATGAATACCGTTTATAGGAAATTTGGTTGCAAGGAAATATAAAAATGACTGAAAATACAGGCCTGCAATTTGTTTCACTCAAGGGAAGACCAGAATTGAGGTGGGGATATTTGGGTTTTTAAAAAGAGGCAAAGTGGTGCTCCAGAACAAGTTTCTTGTTGATGACCAAGGCATTGCAGCCCCAAAGGATCTTTTCCCAGGGCAAGCCAAGATGTAAAATTTCCTGAAATGCTGAAGCCAGAGGAAAACCTTTTTTTTTCCCATTAAAAAAAGAAATATTTTGATAAATTGAAATATATGCAATAATTACTTTCCTATGAAACTTGAACTACTTTTACAGATTTAACAGCATAAAAGGGCTCCTGTTCATGATAACAGTCGAAAGATCAGTAATTGGAGAGGACTGAACAACATAAATTGCAGCATTTGTAACTTAACATATAAAATTGTACTTTGGGGCATATATAAGGAATTTAAACATCTAACACATGTCTTCATTTTCTGCAAGACCAACTGCAAGTCTCTCCAGGGCTTGAGAAAGAGTTGCCAAGAGCTGCACCTGGGACGACAACCATCAGCGCAAGGACCTTTTCATTTCTGCCAAGCGACCCGGGCTGGGGGGGGGGGGGGGGTAAAAAACTTGAAGGCACAAAACAAATTCTGTGGGAAACAAAAGAAAGTGCATTATCTGGACATGACTTCTTTCATAGAGTTGCTGTCAGTAGGACTACTAGCATATCTGGATATTAAGATAAACTTTGTAACACCCAAATCACTGAACGGTTTCATAATGAATTATCATTAAACACATTATCGCACATTTTTGCCAAAATTAGTTCCATTGAAATGGGGGTGGGGGGAACACCTTGAAAAAGTTGTCTATGTCTACACTATAAGATGTTCTTTCACTACTCCCTAAAGTTTTTTCCTCTTTTTTTCCCCATTGGAACAACTGAGAAATTCCTCAGATCTTTTTTTTTCTTCTTCATTCTGCACATTTGGAATGAGTAAAATGCTTTGGTGTTCTGTTTTTGTTTTTCTCACTCCAGAAGAGGGGAGAAATCATAGGAAGATTTTTCATTGCTCCACAAAAGCATTTCTAAAAGAGAAAATATGACAGGGGAGGGTTCGTTTTAGTGCTCCCTCCTATTTCTCAATCTTTCAGTTCTAAAAACTGGGTGGGGGGGGGGGGGGGGAGAAGCACCGCAAAGACGAACAAAATTGGTGGCAGGGGAGGAGCTTCCATGAGTCACTGTTCACTTCTTCAGATACCAAATCTGAAGAAGTGAGCTGTGCAGGGGATTTCGCAGAAAAAGAGGTGCAGGAGCTCATTAGCATAACTCATTAGCATAACTTATTTGCATATGCCACACACACCCTGACAACCCCAGAAGTATGTCAGAAGGCAAAAAGGCGGGGGGGGGGGGGGGAGAGAGAGAGAGAGAGAGAGAGAAAGAAAGAAAGAGCTGGCAGAGAGGAGACAGCTACTAATCCAAGCCTCAGAAATACCACTATTCTGGGAGGATCGCTTCAGTGGTGGCTGAAGCCTTCAGAAGGCTGGTCGAAGGAACAAGGACCTTTCCAGGGGATGGGGTCATTTTGCTGCAGCCATGGCACAAGCAGGCATTCCCCCGCCGGGGGGAGGGAGCTAGGGCTGCCAAGTCAGCCCGGGGGGCAGGGGATCCACCGCTATAAGGGTTCCCGATCCGCCGGCCGGCATTTGGCCGGCGGGGGGAACCCTGCCCCAGAAGTCGTCCGGTGAGGACGACTTCCCCCGTGTAATGACGTCACCCAGAGGTGATGTCATTACGTCACCATGGCGCACACGCGCCAGAAGAGCTCCCAGGGGGAGAACAACTCCCCCCCGCCGGTAAGTCGCCGGCACTTGGCAGCCCTAGGGGGAGCTGGCACCAACTCCCGGAGCTGTGCTCCCCCAAGCTCCTGCTTAAAATGACCCCTGGAGCTGTGACTCACAAAAGCTCCTCCCCTGCCACCAATTTTGTTGGTTTTTCAGGTGCTCCTGGACTCTTGCTCTTTTCTACTGCTACAGACAGACTAACATGGCCACCCATCTTGATCTCCCCCCCTGAACGTTTTTGTTTTGTTTCCCAGCCTTCCCATCTCAAGGGTCAAGAAACTTCCTGTAACGCCAGCTCATGCGCACAATACTGTGTTGCCCTGCGCATCAAGGAGACGATCTGGATTGGACTGCACAATTCACAGTGAATTTGGGAGGGACCTCTCATGATTTTGAAGGGCTGTACACTCTCATTGGATGTGGAATGGGATGATATAGCCCGATTCTGTCAGATCTCAGAATCTAAGCAGGACTGGTACTCGGAAGGGAGACTACCCAGGAAGCCATCACAGAGGAAGATAATGGCACACAGCCTCTGCTTGAGAGATAGGGATTGGGGAGGTGATGGACCTCAGCAGGTTTGTAATGCCATAGAGTCCAGCTTCCAAAACTGCCATTGTCTCCAGCTCTCTGTTGTCTGGATATCAGGTGTCATTCTGGGAGATCTCCAGGCCCCAGAAGGCAGTTGGCAACTCTAGCTCTCCTTCATCAGGCTTCCAGAGGGGAGGGGAATTTTGCAGGAGGAGCTCCCAGGGTCTCTCAGATGCCAGAGATTGCCCTGCATGTCTGTGGCAGCATTCGGAGACAGCCATCCCCGGCATCCCCCTCCCTTTGAAAGTGGCAGAAAGGTATCCCGAGCTGGGGTTCAAACCTGAGTTTCCCAGGATCCTAGTCTGACACTTTAACAGCTACACAATGCTGCCTGTCCACTAGTTCTCGCTGAATGCTCATCCATTCACAGGGTTGCCAACCTCCAGGTGGTGGCTGGATATCTCCTGGAATGACAATCCCATTCCATACCTTTGGAGTGTGGACTCTGTGGCATTGTAGCCTGCTGAAGCTCCTCCCCTCCCCAAACCCCGCCCTCCTCAGGCTCCACCCCGGAAATCTCCAGCTATTTCCCAACCCAGAGCTGGCAGCCCCCTCCATTCCCCAGCAACCCATCTTGATGACTATATTTCCAAAAAATACCCCTCCGTTGGACAAATAGGCTGATAGTCCTGGGTGACTTCAATGTCCATGCTGATGATCCAGCCTCTATACCGGCGACGGACCTGGTGTCATCCATGGCGGCACTAGGACTCACCCAACTTGTAACAACTCCTATGCACCAGGCCGGGCACACGCTCGATCTGATCTTTGCGGCGGGGGTTACAGTGGATCAGATCACTGCTACGGTGGTGCCATGGTCTCACCACTATGCCCTGAAGGCCCGTTTGATGGTGCCTCCCTGACTCTGTTTGGGCGGCGAGCATATTTTGGCTTGCCCGTGGAGCCTGATGGACCCCCAGCGGCTCCTGGCGGCTCTGCGGGATCCCTTGCCCCCTGGCGGCTCGTTGGATGAGCTGGTCGAGGACTGGCATGTCCGGCTCATGACGGCCATCGACGAGACGAGATCGCCCCCCGACGTCCTCTGCACCCTCGCTCTAAGCTAGCTCCTTGGTTTACCGAGGAGCTGAGGCTGATGAAGCGAGGACTTAGATGACTAGAGAGACGGTGGTGGCGAGCCCATGACGGAGCATCAAGAGCATCTTATAGGATGTTTATGAGATCCTATGAGGTGGCAGTCAAAGCCGCAAAGAGGCAATTCTACGCGGCCGAGGTTGCATCTACAAGCTCTCACCCGGCGCAATTATTTAGACCAATTCGGTCTTTAACTGTACTGCCACAGGGCAGACCAAATGCTAGGGAATTGGATATCGGCTGTGAGGCATTTGCGAGCTATTTTGCAGATAAAATCCTGCTACTCCGCCAGGACCTCCCGGCCACAGTTGAGACAGTAAGTGAACTCGAGGCCCCATGCACGTCTTCTGGTTCTATTCTGGATCATTTCAGTCCTCTCAGCCTGGAGGAAGTTGACAGATTGCTCTCAGCTGTGCGTCCAACCACATGCAACCTTGATCCGTGCCCCTCGTGGCTTATAAAAGCTGGCCGTGGGGGGCTATGAGGTGCTCTCTGGGAGATTATCAACAAGTCCTTCACTGAGGGGCTATTCCCGGGAGCACTCAAGGATGCGATGGTCCGCCCCCTCCTGAAAAAAACATCTCTGGACCCAGCCGTATTGGCCAACTATCGGCCGGTGTCCAACCTTCCCTATTTGGGTAAAGTATTGGAGAGGGTGGCGGCGTTACAGTTGCAGGGCTTTATGGATGACACTTCCATGCTGGATCCGTTCCAGTCTGGCTTCCGGCCAGGTCATGGGACGGAGACGGTACTGGTCGCCCTCACGGATGACCTCTGAAGACATCTGGATCAGGGCGGTACGGCGGCGCTGGTGTTGTTAGATCTGTCAGCCGCGTACGATATGGTCAACCACCAGCTGCTTATCCACCGCCTTGCCGACTCGGGGATACAGGGGCTTGCTTTACAGTGGCTTGCTTCTTTTCTCCAGGATCGGGGACAGAGGGTTGCGCTTGGGGAACAGACCTCCCAGAGGTACCCACTGGTATGTGGAGTGCCTCAAGGGGCGGTGCTGTCCCCAGTGTTATTTAACATCTATATGCGCTCCCTTGCCCAGATTGTCTGGAGGCATGGGCTTGGGTGCCATCAATATGCAGATGACACCCAGCTGTATCTGTTGCTGGGCGGTCGGTCCGGCTCTACCCCAGATAACTTGGGGCGGGCGCTTCAAGACGTAGCGGACTGGCTCAGACTGAGTCGGCTGAAACTGAATCCAGCGAAGACGGAGGTCCTGTGCTTGAGTCGGAGCGGGCCAGGGATAGGGACCCCACTCCTGTCCTTCGGGGGGGTGCCATTGGAGCCAGCGCTGAGGGTCAGGAGTCTGGGAGTGCTCCTGGATGCCTCCTTATCAATGGAGGCCCAGGTAGCAGCCACTGCCAAGGCAGCCTTTTACCATCTTCGGCTGATTAGGCAGTTGGTTCCCTTTCTCGAACGTGATGACCTAGCTACAGTGATCCATGCTATGGTCACCTCGAGATTAGACCACTGTAACGCTCTCTACTTGGGGCTACCCTTGTTTTGGATCCGGAGGCTGCAGCTAGTGCAGAATGCCACGGCTAGGTTAGTGATGGGCCTCCCTATGGGTGACCATATCCGGCCTGTGCTGCGGCTGCTGCACTGGCTGCCTATAGCATACCGGATCCGGTTCAAGGTGTTGGTGTTGACCTTTAAAGCCCTATATGGTCAGGGGCCTGCCTACTTGAGGGACCGCCTTTCCCCATATGTGCCCCAGAGGGCACTGAGGTCAAGCACCCAGCATCGCTTGACTATTCCCGGTCCGAGGGATGCGCGGCTGGCCTGTACCAGGGCTAGGGCTTTCTCGGTGGCGGCCCCATACTGGTGGAATGAGCTCCCGGACGACATCAGGGCCCTGCGGGATTTGTTACAGTTCCGCAGGGCCTGCAAGACGGAGCTCTTCTGCCAGGCTTTCGAATAGGAGCTGCCACCGGGGAGATGGCAGGACAACATCGCCCTGGTTCCACAGGCCAAACCTTCTGTTGCTGCTACTCTCCAGGAGCCCATAGATGCCGCCAGTACGGCTATGTGAGTCGTTTTTTAATGTTGTGTATTTATGATTTTAAATTGTAAACCACTTTGGTGCTTATGTTTATGTTGTGAGCCGCCTTGAGCCAGTTCGCTGGAAAGGTGGGATAGAAATGCAATAAATAAATAAATAAATAAATAAATAAATATATTTTTTGTTGTAAATCACCTTGTCCAGAAGCGATGCAAACTTATGGAAGGGCTGGCATTAAGTTTTCTTGCTGTGAAACTGCAAATGGCTGATCACAGTCCGAAGAACAGCAACAGGCATTTATGCAACTTCAGGAAAGTCAGCCCCCCCCCCCCCCCCCAATGTATAGGAAGCAGCTGCTCTCTGGTGTAATGAATGCACCATTATACATGAACATATTGTGAGGTTTCTGAAGAGAGGTAATAACATTGCATATGCAAACAGGTTCAGTCTTAAGGATTTTGAAATTATGGATCTCTAAGTTCCAAAAAAAGAATTTACCAACCCTCTCTTTTCCTATGCATGAAAAGGCTACAGAACAATACAACTAAAAGGGAAACTAAGTTGTTTTTTTTTTTATATTGTCCTTTACTCAGAAAACAATCACTGGTTGTCATTTTTATGGCTACACCTACAGGTTGAACATATGTATGTGTCGTTATTGGAGAAAATGAAATTATAACAACACTTTTTCTCTGGGTATACTCCATCCCTTTGTGCAATAAATCACCCAAATGGCAACTTTTTCATTTCCTCTCCTGGAACATCCTAATGGTGGGGCACCGGGGGGGGGGGAGTGGAAAAAGAGTAGCTTGAGTTCCCCCCCCCCCCCCGCACCCTTCTGTGATTCTGATGGAGGCACATTTGCAAAATATAAGGTAGAGATAACAAAATTACATATCCAGAGGAAATTGCTTTTTACTTTCCATTTCTCAGAGGTTGGTAGTGTAGGGTTGCCAACTCTGGGTTAGGAAATTCCTGGAGATTAGGGGGTGGAGCCCACAGAGGAGGAAAGGTTTGGGGAGTTTCGTATATAATGCCATGGAATCCTCCCCCCAAAGCAGCCATTTTCACCAGGGGAACTGATCTCTATTGTCTGGGAGTCAGTTGTAATCCCAGGAGATCTTCAGGCCCGAGGGGTCCCTATAAATCAGTTGCAGCTTGACAGCACTTTCCAACACCACATGCAGGGTCATTTCTGGTGATCTCCTGGAATGGCTGACTGTTCTGCTTTATGATTTGGTTTCAACCTTCCAGAAACTCTATGAAAGCTGAGCTGAGCTGAGACTTGGTTTCTCAACCCCACCCCCCTACCCCCCACCCCCCAAATTGCTGTGTATAGGGAAGGTTGATTCAGGTGGGCAGCCATGTTGGTCTGAAGCAACAGAACAAAGTTTGAGTCCAGTGGAACCTTTAAGACCAAAAAAGTTGTGTTCAAGATATAAGCTTTTGTGTGCACGCACACTTCTTCAGATACCTGTCCAGTGGCCCCTTTAAGACTAAAAGTTTAATTCTGGGTATAAGCTTTAGTATGCATGCACAGAATTACTCAGAATGAAACTCAGAATGAAACTTCGTTGGTCTTAAAGGGGCCACTGGACTCAGTCTCTGTTCTATAGGGAAGGCTGGAAGAAAGCAGAGTTAGAGATCTGAAGCCAGCATTCAGCAGCTGTTCCCCTGGGTGGAACAAATCTGTGTTTGACTCACAATATGATTGTGAGTCTTGAACACATTGTGTTTAGCTGATGAACAGGTTCAATGCAAAATTCACAGCAAAATTCTCTGCTTATTATAAAGGTTGAAACCAACACACTTCAGGAAGAAGAGTTTATTGAGAAGTGACTGGAAGGGGGAGACTCCACTCTCTGCCTCCCAACTAGCTCCTCTAGCATCCCATGGGTCCTGGCTGGCTGTTAGCTGCTCTGCAAACACACAAATACACACACAAAGAACAAACAGGCATACAGGTGTTTGGTGACTGGCAGAGAGGGGCAGGACCTTTGCTCATCCATCACAGGGGCCTCATGGATAGGTTGAATAGGCTGGTGAAGCTGCATCAACCCTAAACACACCCCCAACTGCTAGCCAATTTACTAACTACCTTACAGTCTACGCCTCCTTCACCTCGAACCTCTCAAAGTTTGTTTCAAATAAACATGTTTAATGTACACACATGTTCATTTGGCTTTGTTGAAGTCTGGTTGTGGTAATTAGCCTTCAGGGGAATCTTAGCTTTTTATAGAATCATAGAATCTCAGAGTTGGGAGGGGACCATCTGGGCCATCTAGTCCCTCCCCCTGCTCAATGCAGGACCAGCCTAGAGAGCATCCCCAGCAAGGGTTTCTCCAGCAGCTGCTTGAAGACCGCCGGGGTGAGGGGGAGCCCAGCACCCCCTAGGCAGCCCATTCCACTGCTGAACTACTCTTGCTGTAATTTTTTTTGTCCTGATATCTAGCTGGTACCTTTCCACCTGTAAGTTAAACCATTATTGTGAGTCCTATCCTCTGCTGCCAACAGGAACAACTCCCTGCCTTCCTCTGACAGTCTTTCCAATACTTCAAGAGAGCGGTCATGTCCCTCTTCAACCTCCTCTTCTGCAGACTGAACATTCCCAAGTCCCTCAGCCTTTCCTCATAGGGCTTCTTGGTCTCCAGGCCCCCAATATTCTTGTCTCTCTCTTCTACACCTGCTCCATTCGGTCCACATCCTGTTGCCCCCCCCCCTCTTATCATTCTGGTTGATAAAGCCTTGAAGAATTCAAGGTAAATATCTTACTATCCTACCAATTGGTGGCAATTTGTTATTAGTCCATAGATGATCAAATGAATGTACCTCAAGGGGGGGAAAACTACACATAGACCAAGGGTTTCCACCCACTCTTTTTGAAGCCTAATATGATTTTGTGAAGAAAGTGTAAATTAAACCAGGCACCATGCTAATTTAATTTACACTTTCCCCCCAAGTTCCTGGTATACAGCTTGCATCCACTCAAGATTTAGTAAAATACACAGAGAGAATCTAGCTGGGTTTTCTTCAACAGAAGAGTAGACCCACCTTTGTATGGAACCATGATGAGTCCCGAAAAACAGTTGCCCATAACTTTTCTCTCAGTCAGCATAAAAGTATGTTTTGTTCAGTGCAGTTATTATGCGGTTGTTACATTTCACTGTTGTACCGCAGAAGGGCATAAGCATTGTAAAAAGTGTGCTATTAATCACTGCATGATTTTAATGAAGAAAAAGCTACACAATAAATTGCTATATATTAGCAAGAAGGGCACACTCCAAAGTTAAGAACTCTGAAGCTCTATTGATTTGCAGAGGGATGCAGTCAGCAATTTACTAATTAAGATCCAGCCTGAATCATGCCTGATTCATAAATGTAACAAATGCTCTGAATTCAAATTAGTTGTGAACTTTAGGTATGGTCAGAAACCTTCTAATGTGACTTGTATTCTGGCATCTTTCCATCTATTTTCATTTCTCCATGAAGTAAGACAAAGGTTGAGTCAGTGAGGGGAAACCGCAAACGTGTACCTACAGAAGTGTGTGTTATCCATTCATATGGAATAAGTCTCAGATAGATTTTCTACCATGATTAACTTCAGCTGTAACATTAGAGAATCTGACACAAGTTCTTAACATAATTAACAATAATTAACAATAAGAACCAAATCCTCCCTTTTTATTTGTGCACTGATTGATTTCAGTGGAAAATTTAGCAGATGGTGAAACAGACATCAGAAGTGATTTCCAATCTTCTTGTAGCTGCAAAAACGTCTGTTGTATCTGCATGGAAGTCAAACCTGGCTCCCACACGATCCAGCTGGTTAAATTAAGTCTGGAATCACCTCATTATGGACAAGATTACAGGTCGTCTACAACAATCAGATCTCTTCCCAAAAATCTCCAACCTTGAGGAGAAATGGCTTCCGTTCATAGAATTTACAGCAAACCACAACCTCCAGCCTCATAATCCTGCTTATCTCAAACTGATTCTTCTCTCATCTACTTTCTATTCTGCATTGACTAGTCCCAAATATGCCTGTGATTTTTGAAGCTGAGATTATTCTGATAGCTGATTATACCTCACATATAACTCGTAAGGTAACGATGCTCGCAGTATTAGTATCCCTTCCTACTTGAAACATTTATAGAATGTTAAAACAAGATTTGTGCATGTTATGTTTTGTCTTTTGTTCAGAACTGGTCTAAATTTATGAAACACATGCTTCTCCAAGAATATTATGCTCTGTTGTGCTTTGGAAAAAAATAATAAAAAGTAAATTTAAGAACAAAAAAACACATTAGAGAGCTGATAAAAAGGGGGAAGTGTATTTTGATCAGTAACTCCTCCCCAGCCCTGGGTCTCCTGGGGTTGGTGGGGGTCAACCACATTCCTATCTCTCATTCCTTTACCTCCAAACCATGTTGCACTCTATTTTGTGTTTTGTGTGTGTGCGTTTGCTGCTTTGTCGCTCATCAGCTGTCTTTTGTTTTGCCTGCTGCATCATCATTCCATCCGCCTTCAGCTGCCAAAGGAGGTTTTCTTCCAGCCAAATGGCTGCATGAAAATGGTTCCACTGACTGCTCATTTGATTGTTTTTCTGGGCAGCAAACTGCAGGGACTCTGACTAATAGCTTTGCCTGGTAACGAATTTTCATTTGAAGATGGTTTATTTTTTTTTATGTCCATATGTAAGACTAATCATGGATCTTGATTTAGAACAGTTGTACCCGACACATGCCGACATATAATTACACTTCAACAATCTCTTTCCGGATTCCATGAGAGCATGGTAAAGAGGGTTTTAGCTTGGCTTTTAATGAAACAAGGGGCAGATTTTATTACCTGAAGAATGATTAATGAGCTCACTTCTAAATGACTGTGATGTCAACAAAATGTATTAAAAGTGCATTAAATGCTGCAACAGTGAAGTAAAGTATTACTATGTCAAAGCAAGAACTTTTCTTGAATTTGCGGTGCATTGAGGGCATAGATCACCAGAGATCAGCCCTATGAGCTTCCATGGAAAGTGTCAGACACCCAGATTACTTTCACTAACGAACATGTTAAGCAGCCTTTTGGTTGGGCCAAATTGCTGGTCCATCTAGCATGGTCTGGTCTACTTCAATAACTTCCAGACTGTGTTAGGTCAAATCTACACCTCCCCTCTGAAGTAGGGTCTGAAGAGCAGTAAGCAACAGGATCCGTTTAAAGCAGTATAATGCTAGCTTGACCACAGGAGGGCAATTAACAAATGTAGACAGTGATTTTTAAACTAGAACAAGTATGGTTTGAAACTAGAAAGTGGTATAGACTTTTTAAAAAAAAACTAGAATGATTCCAGCGGGAAAGTCAGAGGCAGATTTGACCTTAGTCTGTTTGTAGCAGTAGAAAAGAGCAAGAGACCAGTAGCACCTTAAAAACTAACAGAAGTTGTGGCAGGGCAGGAGGTTTTGTGAGTCACTGCTTACTTCTTCTGTGTGCAGGGATTCAATAGGGTGTGAAAAGAGAGTTTCATGGCTGCCTTGAGAAATCAATACATTGTGTTGGAGGCCTCTGTCAGATGTGTTCCCCAATCTGTGTCAATATGAACACTCATGAACATGCCTTATACTGAATCGGACCATCAAGGTCTGTATTGTCTTCTCAGTTGGGCAGCAGATCTCCAGGGTCTCAGGAAGAGGTCTTTCACGTCACTTCCTACCTGGTTCTTATAACCAGGGGTCCGTTGGGGGCAGAGCGAAGCTCTGCCAGCTCAGGACTGGCCAGTAGGGCAGCCACGGGCTGAATCAGATTCTCTAATCTGATTCAGCTCGCCACTGATTCAGCTCGCCGAATTTTGGTGGCAACTTTAAAAGCCACTGAAAGGGAGGGGGTTTGAGGGAGAGGCTCCAAACTTGCAGAGTAGCTGCTGGGACCTCTCCTCAAAATGCCCACCAAGTTTCAAGAAGATTGGACCAGGGGGTCCAATTCTACAGGCCCCCAAACAGGTTGCCCCCATTCCCACCATTGTTCTCTATGGTAGGACAAAAGTTAACATTTCCCCCTCCATAGAGAACAATGGAGGGGATGGGACAATCTGTTTTGGGGCCCAGAGAATTGGACCCCACAGTCCAAACTTCTTGAAACTTAGTGGGTATTTCGAGGAGAGGCCCCAGCAGCTACCCTGCAAGTTTGGAGCCTCTCCCTCAAACCCCCTTTCCTCCAGCCCCTCAGATACCCTATGAGTTTTTGCCATTGATTTCAATGGCCCATAGGATATAATGGTGCTGAAACTGACATTCCCTTTCTGACACACTTCTGATGTGACGTATGCTAATGAGTTATGCTAATGAGCTCCTGCACCTCTTTTTCTACGAAAGGACCCCTGCTTATAACTGGAAATGCTGGGGATTGTTCTGGGGACCTTCTGGATGCAAATCAGATGCTCACAAGGAATACTGAGAATCACTTGCTGCTCTTCTCAGTAGTCAAAGTAAACAAGAGTTCCTCCACAATTCAGACTCGCGGTTGTACCGGTTGTTGTGCTGTATTCTTAGACATGCTGAACCCAGAACAGAACAACCTGGAAGGGGGGCAATGAATGAAAGTGCTTCAGCAGAGAATGTGGCCTTGGGGTAGTCTAGAGACTGGTTCATAATGAAAGACTGAAATAGCTACTTAGTTGTATTTTAGGGCCAGTGGTGAAGTGTCTAAGAAGAGGACACCCACCCAAACACAGAGGCAGAAATACAGTTCAGAGAACCAATAACCACATGCATGAGAAAGTTGTAATCATTGTTTCTGATATTCATTGTTATGATTAAAAATGGTGAGAATATAATAATGGAATATAAATATAATTTTGGTAGAGAGATGAATATAAATAACAGAGTGTTTGAAGTTTATAGCTAATTAGCCAAGAATGTGTTGAGAGGGACAATTAGGCATTGTTAGGGAGGGCTCTGGAAATATAAATCTGAACGTTTTTGAACTGATAATTAGCTCCTCATGGTTGAAGTTCCTCGCCTTATGATTCTACTTACTTTTGGGTGGGACACTTATGGGGCTCGTGTAAAGCTCTCCTTATTTTATAGCCAGATATGTAGATTTAGTTGTTGGTGCTTTCATATTTCATTCAATTTAATATTCAAGTTGTTACTGTTCTGTTTTAATAACCTTGTGTATGGTACCCAAAATAAAGCAGACACACTGTCCATGGACCTCTGGCTAGGAGATGGATAATATGGGGAAACTAACTAGAAGGGTTCTCTGGTAGTGGGGGAAAGTGCCATCAAGTCACAGCCGAGCTACGGTGGCCCTGTAGAGTTTTCAAGACCACACAGGTTCAGAGGTGGTTTGCCATTGTGTGCCTCTCTGTGGTGACCCTGGACTTCCTTGGTTGCTTCCCATCCAAGTACTAACCAGAGCTGACCCTGCTTAGCTTCTGAGATCTGACAAGACAGGGCTTGCCGGGGCTATCCAGGTCAGGGTATAAGGCTTCTCTGGAGTAAGCCTTTATCTGGACCAGGCCAGACAGCAGCAGGGGATGAGGACACACTGGAAGTTCATGGCATTATCCAGGTTACAGTTGAGAAACACACATGAGGCTGCCTTATACTGAACCAGACCCTGGGCCCATCAAGGTCAGTATTGTCTGCTCAGACTGGCAGAGGATCTCTAGAAGGTATAAAACAGAGGACTTTCACATCATCTACCATCTGGAGATGCCTAGGATTGAACCGGGGACCTGCTGCATGTCAAACAGATGTTCAACCACTGACCCTTGGTCCGTCTCCAGATTTGGGGTGTTGCTCCTATAAGACACACCAAAAAAAAAAAAAAAGATGAGGGCAAGATAACTGGTGGCCGTATTAACAAGGCTATCCCAGAACTGCAAGGAAGATTGTTTTGGAAACTGATTGTTTTGGAAACTGATTAGAAAATGAAACATTTGCATTTTTTTTTAGACAGTTTATTAATTTTTACAAATTTATCCATAAAATAACACAACTTAAAGTTTTAACAGAAAGTATATCTTTTCGAGCCTCAGATTCATTGCTTTTCTATCCAGTCATAAAGTTTTAACCATTTGTCCATGTCCTTGTTCTTTGCTTCTATCATCAAGTTCCTTCAGTCCATTTTATCTAACTCCGCTACTTCTAATAACTTTTCCATCACTTCTTTTAAATTGGGCACTTCCACCGATTTCCAGTTCTTTGCCCATAGAATTCGCGCCGAAGTCAACAAATATACAATCAGTGATACATCAATTCTGCTTAGGTCAGACGGTAAAATATTTAGTAGAAAGATTTCTGGTTTAAGCACCAGCTCAATCTGGGTTATTTCCCTGATTAGTTTTCTAATCTTTCTCCAATATCTTACTGCTTTGTGGCATTGCCACCACATATGGAAAAAGGTACCTATTTTAATTTGACATTTCCAACATTTGTTTTGATCATTCTTATAACACTTAGCAATATTTTCAGGCATCCAATGCCACCTATAAAATAATTTATATACGTTTTCCTTATAGGATACCGCCTTTACCAATTTAACAGATTTCCAAATTTTACTCCATTCATCTATCTGTAGCGGATACCCAAAATCTTTCATCCAACTGACCATTTCTTTACTGATGGGATCGCCTTGTGTTTCAAACTCTATTAAGTAATTATAAACCTTTTTAATAGTTTTCTCATTTCCTAAGAATTACTTTTTATCTAGCTCATTCATTATTGTTGAGATTCCTTGTTTTTTATCTATCTCTATCCTTGTTTTTAGTTGAAAATTCTGCCACCATGTTAATTCTAATTTATATTCAGAGGCTAATCTAATTTCATTTTTAAGATCTCCTTGACTATCCAGAAGTTCCCGGTATGACAGTAAATATTCATTTTGTACCAGGGAGGGTTTAACAAACTCTTCCATAGGTGACACCCAGCAAGGTATTTTTATATAATGATGATTTTTAACACTGACCCATGTTTTCATTAGCGAGGCTCTTAGTAGGTGGTTGCGAAAGTTGGAATGGATTTTATCTTTCCCATACCACATATAGGCATGCCGGAACATTTGCATTTTAATGGCATTAAATGCTTAAGAAACCTTCTTTCAAAAGGCAGAGGAAGGAATGATCCTACTAAACAGGGTTGCAGTTGGTGAGGTGGATGAAGTAGGAATTCCATGGGAACCTCATGCTGGAAGTTTCCGTCTTCTGGAGAGCTTAAGGAGATCGTACTCAGACAAGTGCCTTGATCTTCAGGGAAGTTGACTTCAGTAAACTTAGGGAAAAAACATTATGAAGGATTCCAAGTTGGGGTGGGGGCTCCTAGGAAAGGAGTCTAGGTTACCGGAACCACTGCAAACAACACCCCTGAATAAGAAAAATGGGAGGCGTCTAAAGAAGCCAAGAGAGTTGCAGAAGCTGAGCTGGAAGTTAAAAAAAAAAAAGGCTCAGTCGGAAGGATGGAGACTTGAGACAGCAAAAGCTGGGACAGTGGCCAGAGGTGGGGCAGCTGCCAGGGCCCAGGACTTCTGGGGGAGGCACTGCCACTGACCCCCCCCCCCACGCTGTTGACCAGCAAGGCACTGCAAAGTGCTCTTATGGATTTTAATATTCATAAGTTTGAACTTGTGTTACTATGTTGCAAGGACTACAGGCATTCTCCATTGCTGGGAGAAGCTCCAGTCCACTCCAGGAGGCTGGCAACCTCTATGGTTCACTTAGACAGAAGCAAGGACCCCCTTGCAATAAGGGTTCTTTCTGTTACATCGCGCTGGTCAACCCCTGCCCCCTCCAACATACCTGCACGGATTATGCTAAGTGAGGTTACCTGGCAACTAATCTTCCACCCATCAAGTGGCCAGCTAGGGCCATTAAAGAGACAATAGAATGGCCCCGGTGATTCATCTGACTTTGCCCAGGTGTCAGTTCCTGTTTAGCTCATAGTTTTGCAATACTGACCACCCCTCTGTACCCCCTCCTCTTTTTACTTTAACCAATGGTAGGGTTTGAAGGGACAGACCACCTGAAAGGTGTGTCAAGGGGATGTGGTTAGCGCAGCCCGCCCCCAAGACCACCTAATAAAAGACCTTGCACAGCATGCAATCGGTCTCTTGAGCTTCCACGACCCCTGTCTACTTTGATACACCTCTCAGGTCCCGCTTGCTATCTCATTTCCCTCCCTCCATCTTTAATCTCTGAGTCTGCAGCCAGAGAGAGAAGCGTGTTTCTGCAGGTTCAGAGCACGCTCCCCATTTTTCCTTTCCAAACCCCCCAGTCTTCTGTTGGAACAAGGATCCATCTCCAGGATAGGTAACGTGTCACCCCTCAACAAAACTCCTGCTCATGCAACCATGCTACATTCTATCTAAATTTCCTTAGACCTGTGTGTTTGTGTGTGAGATTCTGTTTTGTGTATGCTTGAACAACATTTCATAGTAAACAGAATTCAAACTTGACCTCAGCCTCAGTGCCTCTTTCCTGGAGAACTCCTGGGAGGGGTGGGACCCTGGTATAGTTGGCTGTGAACCGGTAATTTGCCAATTGCTCATCTTAAATTAAAGCAATTCGGCTAACAACGCACCTCCTCTGCACTCCCAACTGCCCAGAGGCAATGAGGAAGGGGCTTATGGGGGTGCAGAGTGGTGGCCTTCCTGGTGGCAATGGCAGTCTCACCCCCAGCTGTACACCCTGGCCAGCACAGTTGGGGAGTGACTGTCCAGGTCACTGAGCATAGGTGGCCAGAGGGCTTGCAAGTGGGAGAAGGATGTGCATGCAGATGGGGGGCATGAAAGTGTGGGAGTAGAAAGGAGCACTTGGGGGGGGGCAGGTGATAGGCAGATGGTGGCCCCTGTCCCCCCCCAAACCTGGAGCCGGACCCGATTCAGGGTGTGCTGATCAGAGATGAGGGAGCTTAGCAGCAGCAGCAACAGAACTATCTGGTCTGAAGTATGATGGAGGCCCTCTAACCCCTCCCCCCAATGAGGCCAGTGCAGTCTCTGCAATCACATTTTGCAAGATGGGAAACTGAGTCAGCTTTCCTCATAATCTGGTATAGTTCTGCCTGGGTGCTCTAGAGATAGACAGATACATGTTTGTGTGTGTGCGCATTATATTTTTTTTTAAAAAATAAAAATAAAAATGGGCACAGTGCAAATTGATCTGTGTCACAGCTCTGAAAGCCTTGGTGGAACTTGCTTTGTCGTAACATCTGGGATGTTGCTTCAGATGCGGCTCTCAACCACCCATCAGTCATCAAGAACAATATATAATTTTGGATTGCTTAAAAAAGAAAATTCTTTTTCCCCACATCTCAAGGGAGTGTAAAACATCGAAACGTAATTGCTGGGATTGTGACATCTTAAAGAGATGTGCTGTCTGTACTCCAGAGCGTATGACTGTAAAAAATAAAAGATAATAATAAAAACAAAGCCTGCTGAAGAAGACGGAAGACGGCCTCCTGGCAAGGGCTGAGACAGAACAGAACACCGAATACCTAATTAGCCGGTGGCTTATTGAAAAGATAATTCTGGGATCTTTGAGGGTTTTAAGCAAACATTGGAGATGAACTGGGAGTGACTGAAGGATTTGATCATACCGGTGGAAGGAAACGGAAGGTCCTCAGTGCCCATGTTCGAGTTTGTTGCTGTGCAAACAAACAGGGTTCTTGTGGCACCTTCAAGACAGAATTATTTTATTCCAGCTGAAGCTTTCCTTGAAAACTTTAAAGAAAAGGCCCACCAAACAGGTGACATGATTGAAGCTACAAAATTATGCCCTCTGTGAAGAAAGTAGATAGAAATCTTTCTCCTCCCACAATACTGAAGCTTGCAGTCATCCTATGAAACAATTTGGCAGTAGATGCAAAATAGATAAAAGGAAGATCAAAGGACATCACAGAATCACCGAGTTGGAAGGGGCCATACAGGTCATCTAGTCCAACCCCCTGCTCAGTGCAGGATCCCTGACAAGGGTTCGTCCAGCCGCTGCTTGTAGACTGCCAGAGAGGGGGAGCTCACCACCTCCCTAGGCAGCTGATTCCACTGCTGCACAACTCTTCCTGTAAAAAAGTTCTTCCTAATATCCAACTGGTACTTTCCCACCTTTAATTTAAACCCATTCTTGCGAGTCCTGTCCTCTGCTGCCAACAGGAACAGTTCTCTGCCCTCTTCTAAGTGACAGCCCTTCAAAGACTTCAAGAGAGCAATCATGGCCCCCTCAACCTCCTGTTCTCCAGACTGAACATTCCCAAGTCCCTCATTGCCACAAGATATGATGAGGGCCACTGGCCTGGCTCAATTTACTATTCCCGGGCAAGAGGGTGGAGACAGCAGTAGCAGAACAACTCCAGGTTTTCTTGGATGATGCCACTGTCATGGACCCATTCCAGTCTGGCTTCTGCCCTGCCCATGGGATGGAAACCATGCTAGTCATCCTTGCGGATGACCTCTGGAGACATCTGGATCTGAGCAGATTGGCGCTGCTCTTGCTTTTTGATCTAACAGCAGCATTCGACACAGTCAACTATGATTTTCTGACCCACCACCTCACCAATGCTGGAATATGGGGGACTGCCTTATAATTGCTTTCCTTCTACCTTCATGATCAGGGACAGGGGGTGGCACTCAGAGAGGAACTGTCCCAGCAACACCCACTAACGTGTGGGGTGCCACAAGAGGCTATCTTCTCCCTGATGTTATTCAACATCTACATATGTCCCCTCGCCCAGTTAGTCTGGGGATATAGGCTGGGTTGTCACCAATATGCTGATGACACCCAGCTGATGACACCCAGCTGTATCTGCTGATGGATGGATGGACTCCGCCTTGGAGGTACTGGACAAGGCATTGCAGGCCATGACTGGATGGCTCAAACAGTGCCAATTTAAACTGAACCCAACGGAGGTTCTCTACCTGAGCCACGGGGAATTGGGATCGGGAATCCAGCTCCCAAACCTTGGCAGGACACTGTTGGTGCCAGCACTGAAGGGGAAGAGCTCCTGGATCCCTCTCTTTTGATGGAGTCCCAGGTTGCTGCCATTACTCAATTGGCTCTCTATCATCTATGGCTGGTCAGGCAACTGGTTCCCTATCTCGCCCATCAGGACTTAGCGACTGTGACCCATGCAATGGTCACTTGCAGATAGGGTTGCAAACCTCCAGGTAGTACCTGGAGATCTCCTGCTATTACAATTGATCTCCAGCCAATCAAGATCAGTTCCCCTGGAGAAAATGGCTACTTTGAAGGGTGGACTCTATGGCATTATATCATGCTGAGGCCCCTCCCCTCCCTAAACCCCACCATCCCTAAGCTCCACCCCCAGATCTCCAGGTATTTCCCAACCCAGAGCCGGCAGCCCTACTTCCAGACTAGATTATTGTAACTCGCTCTATGCGGGGCTGATTCCTATGTGGACTCACATTCAGCTAGTGCTGTGCCAGCTGTGCTGGCTGCCGTTAGAGTACCAGATCCAGTTCAAAGTTCTGGTGTAAACCTTCAAAGCTCTAGACAGCCAGGGACTTGCATATCTTCGGGATCGCCTCTCCCCATATCTGCTCTGCAGAGCATTGCACTCAACAGACCAACATCTACTGGTTGTCCCTGGCTCTAAGGATGTCCAGCTAGCCTCAACTGGCCTTCTCTGCCCTGGCCTCAGCTTGGTAGAAGCTCCCACTTGAGATGAGGGCCCTGCAGGATTTATTACATGGCCTGCATGGCCTGCAAAATGGAGCGGTTTCACCAGGCTTTCAGCTGTGTTGGCGGACATCCAAAATCCATCTTTGGCCTCCCCTACTGAAATTGCTGACTCTATGATAAGCCTAAACTGAGCATAACAACATAAACCTTGATTGTTGTTTCTACAACTGTTTTAAATTATAGTTTTAATTATTTAACTATTGTTGCTGAGACTGTGTCACTTTGTAACCCACCCTGAGCCCATTTGTGAGAAGGATGGGGAAAAAAATCAGAATAAATAAATAAATAAATTTAGTAAAGGGGAGCTGGGCATGTTTGTGGAGGATTGATACGCTGCTGGCTACTGAATGAGACCTCTGGGTCCAAAGACAGAACTGGAGGGGCTGTGATTTAGTGGTAAAACATTCACTTGGGATGCAGAAGGTCCAAGGTTTGCTCCCTGACATTTCCAGTTGAAAGGACCCAGGTAAGAGATTATGTGAAAGACCTTCACCTGAGACCTTGGAGAGCCACTGCCAGTCTGAATAGACAATACCGATAGTCTGACTCAGTAGATGGCAGCTTCATGTGTCCATGTGCATGTGTGGATTGTCAGATGATGAGGAGCAGTCAGCAGTGAAGGGCTGTTGCCTTTTGTACCAGCTTTCCTGAAGCATCTGACTGGCCCATGTTGAAAAGAGGGTGCTGGAGACTTCTGGTACTTGGCGGATTTAATGGCGGGTGCGTGTCCCCGAAACTCTGGGAGACGCGGCCCAGACCTGGCAGCGAGAATGGGTTCCGAACTGGTTTCAGGCCCCCAGGAGCCCTCACAGGGGGCTCCTGCCTGAGGCACGAGGGACAGCCTCTCCTGGGGTGGCATCCCAGGGATTGAGGCTTCCCTTTGCCTTGGTAGGTTCTGCCGCTGCAGAGCCCTTGGGCACATTGAAGCACCTCTGGATGGCTGCAGAAGTCAAGATGATCGAAGAGAAAAGAATCTTTCACCTGGTACGCACGGCGAGACCGTAAGTGGCCAATCTATATGAAGATTCTTTGGTGGTAGCTTAAAGCAAAGTTTAAATCCCCCCTCTACTTTCCTGGTTTAAAGAAACAGCAGACCAGAGAATCTGAGTGCTTGCTGCATGGCTGGAGAACAAATGGGACTAATTTAACTAGAAGAGGCTGGAAAAAGAGGAACCCTTAACCAACTTTTGGGAACTTTTCTAAACTGTAAACAAAAAATAATGACTGGATGGGGTGAAAAGATGGCGGGGAAACCCAGCCCTTCTCCTAGAGCCACATTAACACTTTCTGCCACAAAGTCTGAGTCTAGTACAGACCTGAATGCAGCACTGGCAACAGCTTTGCACCCCCTGATGGACCAGCTGACTGCAGTGAATCTTAAGCTGGACACTTGCAAAAGCAAGTGACAAATGCAAGCATGAAATCTGAGCAGACAGCTAAAGTGCTGGCAGTGGTTAAAACCAAAGCAGAGAAGACGGAATTAAGAATGGATGTAATGGGAAAAGAGAGGATTTCTGATAAAGATAATCTTTTGAGACTTCAGATGGAAAAGTCATTTTTCCTGAGATTCCAGGGTATTTCTGAACAAAAAGGAGAGAACCTCAAAAAGATTCTGAGTGATGCTTTGGCTCCAATGACAGATTTATAAGTGGAACAATTACAAAGCAATATGGATATGGTCTACAGGGCCTATCCTGAATTTGTAAAGAAGAAAAATCTGCCTGGAGAGGTTATGGTGAGGTTCTCAAAGAAATCAACTAGAGATGTGGTGCTCAAGGCCACAAACAGAAATGCCCTGAAGATTCAAGAAGTGGATATAGAAGTTTTAAAGGACATTCCATTTGATATTAGGAAGAAGAGGAAACCCTACAAGAATTTAACTACTTTCTTACAAGCACAAGGCATCTTATACCATTAGCTTACTCCAGAAGGCCTGGTTTTCAACTTCAAAGACAATAAATTTCTGGATGTTTGCAAAGAAGACAAAGATAAAGCTTCCACAGGGGACTCTTTGGAATATCAAGAGAGCATCTATGGTCTGGAAAGCTCAGATACATCTGGAACTAAAATCTCAGAAGAAGAAGGGTCAGATGAAGCCTTAGGAGCAGCTGCAGCAAAACCCTGAGAGGAAAGAAGAAAAAGAGAGGACATAAGCAGAAATAATTAATGATGTGTTAAAAGTCACATGTTTCTACTGTATCCCATTTAAGTTTCAGCTATGCATTTAATCTTTTTTCTCTTATAGGTCTGAGATATCTAGTATCTAGCATTATGAAGCCTGCATATTTAAATATTTTCTTGAAATTTGAAGCAAGAATGTAATATCAGTATAGCAATCTGACTTCTGTATACCTTAGGGTAGTGTAGGTTTTTAGTTAGTGTAGTAGTTTTAGCTGTTTGTGTAGTTGTAGCAAATCAATAAAAATATACTTTAAAAAAAGAAAAGAGGGTGCTGGACTAGATGGACTATTGGTCTGCCTAGCAGGGCTGGTGTTCTTACGTTTAAAAGTGTAATACCTTTGTTCAACAGGGTAAATACAGTTATGGAGTCCTGTACCCTAAAGAAAGCATATGTGAGAAAAGTTTGAGTAATCTGGGAAACTTCCCAGTAGAGCAAGGGTCCCCAACATGGTGCCTGTGGCTTCACACTGGCCACTGAAAATTTCACTGGCTGTGCATTTTTAAAATGTTGCTTTGGCAGCAGCTGCCACCACAGCAAAAGGATTTTCACTGTGGGACTGAGGGTAAACTGTGGCAGACATTTTGTCTCTGGTTCTGCCTCCTGTGGCAGCCATTTTGTATCTGCTTCCATAACACTGAGTCAGAATAAAGGTGCCTGTAGGCTCAGAAAGGTGGGGGACCCCTGTAGTAGAAGATCTCTTTCTGTGCCCTGTTGTTGGCCATCCAGAGGAACTGGTTGGCCTCTATGTGAGACAGGATGCTGGACTAGATGGACCACTGGTCTGATCCAGCAAGGCTCTTCCACTGTTCTTATATTTTAGTGGTCGTAATGTAAAGGGTTTCAGTGCACCTCTGCTGAACAAGAATGGGATGAATTAGGGTTGCCAACTTCCAAATGGGTCTGGAGAGCTCCCAGAATGATGGCTGATCTCTAGATTAAGGAAATCTGTTTCCCTGGAGAAAATGGCAGTTTTGGCAGGTGGACTCTGTGGCAATGTACCCTGCTGAATTCGTCTCACTCCCTCTGCCTGGAACAGATTCTCTGGATAAGAGGCATAGAAATTTTCCTAAATAAATAAACATCATCCAGATACTTACCATTGGTTCAGTCTGTAAACTTCCATCTTCAGTGAAATCCCCAGAAGACTTTCCTAGGCATAAGCCCCACTGAATAGACCTGCTTAGGATCACTCTTTCTTTTATCTCACAGTTTTGTGATTTAGCTTTTTAGATTTCTTAAAGCTCGTTAGCATTTGTGGAGGAGTGCAGGGAAATAAAGTCACAAAATGTGATCTCAGACCTTTTCTCCGCTGCTAAAATTGGAACTAGAAAACCCCCAGAACATTAGAACATGAACATGTATTAAATACTACATTCCATGGAAGTGCAGACCCCACAGATAGTGATCAGCTCTACTTTATTAAGTGATTTCAGCTAGTACAAGATGAAACTCCCGGGCAAAAGCCCTGTTTTTATAGCATGCACACACCACACCCAGCTTCCAATGATAGGCTATTTACATTATATTACTTCCTCATTGGTCACCTCTAGAGGCTATTGTTCTGGAGCTCCAAGCTCAGCCCATCTCTGATAGACAATCCTGGGTCTTTCCAGCCCCAATGCATAACACCCCTCCCAGCTCAGTTCCCAAGCACCTTAACCCACATAGTCCTCAAGGTACACTGGCCTGTGTTGCTCCATCTGAGAACACCGGGGCTCTTGTGGGGGTGGAGGTGACACTGGAGCCAGGCCTGGTGAGGCTGGAACTGCTCTGGAGTTTTTAGTTGCCCAACCTCTCCACTCAGTGACTTTATATCATTCTTAATTTCATTCCTTATCTCTGTTAGGACTTGCAATATCAAAGTCTGTTCGCTTTGGTTGGGGATACTCCCTCCTGCCATTTCCTCTAACAGAGAAGCCTCCAGGTCCGAGTCATCCAAGAGTTCTCTATCAATATTGCTCTTTTTAGGATGTCTGTAAGGAGGATTTTGGCACCTTTCCTTGTTTTAGTTCTTCTCATACATGACATTGATATTTATTCCAGTCAAGGCTCTGTTTTCTGTAAGCAGAGCTCTAATTTCGCATGGGGATAGCAGGAGCTGGAAGGGATTCAGCCAGCCAGAAGATCAGCTGCCATACACCCCAGCTCTACTTTATTAAGTGATTTCAGCTAGTACAAGATGAAACTCCAGGGCAAAAGCCCTGTTTTTATAGCATGCACATACCATACCCAACTCCCAATGATAAGCTATTTACATTACATTACTTCCTCATTGGTCACCTCTACAGTCCTGGTGGGCAATTGTTCTGGAGCTCCAAGCTCAGCCCATCTCTGATAGACAATCCAGGGTTGTTTCAGCCCCAATACATAACACAATGGATAAAGACATTGTGGCAGACAGTCAAATTTAACTGCATACTCCCAAAACAAAGTACCCTGACTGGGGTGGCCCAGGGTAGCGCAGTCTTGGAGGATCTTGGCTGCTAAGCAGGGTTGGCCCTGGTCAGTACTTGAGTGGGAGGCCACCAAAGAGGTCCAGGGATGCTACACAGAGGCAGGCAATGGCAAACTTCCTCTAAACATCTCAAACCATAAAAACCCTATCAGGGTTATGGTGGGCTGCAATTTGACGGCACTTTACGCACTTTATACACACACACTCTGCACAAACTAATAATGAGGATGGTTTGGTTTGTAATTTTTATTTTAAAAGCTGTACACTAAGACTTGTTTGCTTTTGTGATCTATATGTTTGTTTAGTCATTTTATATGGGATTTTTTTAAACCACTGAAAGTTTGGAGATTCTGCGAGCAGCTTCCACTGTCTCTGGGTGCCTGGCTGCATCCTATAGAACCAGCCATCTAGTTCTCATGGAGATGGAAAAGGTATACCTGGGATGGACAGTGGAGAATGCAGGTAGGCAGTGGAGAATGCAGGTGGTGCAATGCCCACCAAAGAGCCCAACTTGGTGCAGAGCCTCAGGAGCAGCAAACCAGGAAGTGGAAGTGGAGGGAAAGGCACAGGCAAGCAGGAAGGCATGGCAATGATGGGGGGGGGGGGGGAGAAGGGATGGTGAAAATGGGACCGTCCTTCTCCTCCCACCTGATTTCTGACCAGTCTCCCACTTGAGTATTTTGCTCTGAGCTTGAAAGGCAGAAGACTCCCCGATAAGAGTTTTCCACTAGTTCAAGAGCCTGTCTTCAAAAGAAGCAGAGTTTCAAAGTGAGGACTGGGTCAAAGAATTGTTACAGAATTATATTGCAGCACATGCCTTCTGGTATAGATACATTCATTTACTGATCATATGACCGCAGAATATTTTGTCATGGCTTTATATCAAAGAAAGTATTCTCATTTTCTTTGTTATAAGTCTGGGGAAGAAGATATATTATGGAAGGTTCCATGTGCATGGTCCTCCATTTTTGCTGGCTACAGATCCTACTTTCAGACTTTGGACAAACGTGCTCCCAACAACAGTCTCTTTTGAGTGATGTGTTTATTGAGGCATTAAGATGTTCCAAGCTGAGACCTTCTGTGTCAGAACTAACGTTTTGGGAGCCAGTCCTGAAATTATACATATTTCAAGCAGGAGATGATATCAAAGCAAGTTTATGGTGAAATTTGTATTATTGGTGATCACAATGCAGTTTTTGACAAAGTATTAGATAGGAAAAAGCAATTAGGGAAACAGAAACCAGGGAATGAGCTACCAGATACCTTTTTTACAATTAGCTGAAGAATTCTCTTTGATGGATTCATGGAGAACCAGAAATTTAAACAAAACAGACTTTACTTTTTTTTTTCCTGTGAGACATAAACCTTGGTCTAGATTGGATATGGCTTGGATTTGAACAATGATGATTAATGATATTATGGAGGTGGAGATTCTTCCTTTAACATTTGCAGACCATAACCCTTTACTTCTAGCCCTGCAAGATAGACCCAAGAAGAATAGATGGTCTATGAATTTGTGGCTTTTGAAAAACTCAAGATTTGTAGCAGATTCCAAAAATAAATAAATAATAATTTTAAGAGTTCTTTAAACATGCTACCGGATATCTCCATGGGTATAGTTAGGGATATGTTTAAGGCTTACACAAGAGGATGGCTGATAAGACAAGGAGCCTGGGTGAAAAGACAAAGAAGACAAAAATTTACACAAATTGAAGAACAAATTCAAAGAGAAGAAGAAATAATGAAAGAGGGATCGGCACTGGAACAAAGCAGGATGAAGATTAAAAACCTCCAGCATCAATTAAATTGTCTTCTAATGCAGGAAATAGCAAATAAAATTATGTACACAAAACAAAATAATTTTGAAAATGCAAATAAACCTACAAGATGGCTAGCCTATAAATTGAGAAAGGAAGCAGAAAAAACCCACATAAAGATATTAAGAAATGATATTGGAGAAGAAAAAATTGCCCCTAAGGAGTTAAAGGTGATCATTGAAAACTTTTGAAAAAACTTTATCTCAAACAGGAAACAACAATCAAGAACAGATTAAAGATTTTTTTTTAAATAACATAATAAAAAGCAATTTTCAGAAGATCAAAGATGAACTTTAAATGAACCAATTTCATTTGCTGAAATAATAGAAGCAATTAGAAGCCAAAAGAGAAAAAAAAAGACTCCAGGACTTGATGGCTTGCCAACAGAATTCTTTCAGATATTTAAGACCAAATTGCTCTACCATTCAAATATACTATCCAGAACAGAAGGAAATTCCAGAATCTTGGAACCAAGCGCTAATCACTTTAATACATAAAACAGATACAGATGAGAAGGAGATTAGACATTACAGACCAATCTTGCTTCTCTGGGTTTGATTCCCCACTCCTCCACTTGAACCTGGCTGGATGACCTTGGGCAAGCCATAGCTCTGTACCAGCTGTTCCCTCAAGGACAGCTTGGGAAAGAGCTATCTCAGCCCCACCTACCTCACAGGGTGTCTGTTGTGGGGAGGGGAAGGGAAAGGAGTTTGTAAGCCGCTCCGAGACTCCAAGTGAGTGAAGGGCAGGGTATAAATCCAATCTCTTCTTCTTCTTCTAAATGAGGATTATAAAATTTTTGCATCTAATGTGGCTAAAAGACTGAAAAAAATTCTACTCATCAAGATTAAACAGGCTTCTTATTTAACAGACAAATGAGAAGTAATGTCAGATTTTGGACGTTACAGAGTACTTTGAAGCACACCCAGAAAAATAACTGGCATTGTTATTTTTAGATGCAGAGAAAGCCTTTGACAACCTTACTTGGCCCTTTATGCTAGAACAGCTTTTATCCTGACACTGCGGAGAAAACTTTTATACAATGGTCAGAGCAATCTATACAAGACAACAGGCCAAGATTATGATAAATAGGGATCTTTCACAAAATATTGAAATTCAAAAAGGAACTAGACAAGGGCTGAGAACAGACTCAGGAAGTGGAGCAGGAGTGCTCCGCTTGTGAAGCAGAGGAAGGGAGCCTGTTCAAACAGCCGCAGCTGTTCCCTGGCTCCCTTCCATACTTACCTGCTTCCCTGCCACTTTCCTGCCACTTCAGAAGGACACCAGCAGAAACCAGTGTCCAGGGGCCATCTGCCGCTTGTCTCCCACTTCCTGGCAGTGTGGACCGAAAGAAGCAGGAGTCAAGTGGAGGCAGCAGTGTGAACCCGCCATCATGGAGATATGCATATGAGCGCTCATGCACCCATGCCCCAATACAGGAGGTGGGGAGATTTTAAATTTCTAGACTGCTGATGTGGCCATGCGTCTAGACCCCTGATGCGCACATGCACATATTGATGAAATGGCCGTGCCACAAGCTGCAGAGGCCGGCCCACCTGGGGCCACTCCATGGCAGTCTGAATGCTTCCTAATGGCATGCTCCCACAATATACTGGCCAGTGTGAATGGCCAGCCCCGGAGCACTTTTCCCCCGCAGCTTTTGGCCCCGGTTTCCTCCCACTCCAGATTGCCAGTCTGCCCATAGCCAAGGTTGTCCACTTTCCCCTTTATTATTTATTTTTGCTTTAGAAACATTGAATGACATGGTAAGAGAAAATACCAGATCCAAGGCTCCAAACTAAAGAAGAATATAAATTGCATGCTTTTGCAGATGATTTGGTATTTATTATGGAAGAACCATCCATTATTCAACTTTTGGATACATTAAAGGAATATGGACAGATGGCAGGTCTGAAAATTAACTTCAAAAAGACAAAAATATTGACAAAAAACTGCATGAAAAAACAGATCCACCAACTTCAAGAGATCTCTGGCATTGAAATGCATAAGAAAATTAAATACTTAAGAATAACTCTAACAAACAGATGCAGTTCACTAATAAAAGATAATTATATAAAACTTTTAACTGTTATAAAAAAAGACCTGGACAATTGGAAACATCTGCAAGTATGTTTCATGGGAAGAACAGCAATAGTTAAGATGAATTTGTTACCAAGACTCCTCTTTTATTCCAAACAATTCCAATATTAAAGAATCAGCAACATCTTAAAGAAATGGAAAAGCTTACATGGCAATTTATTTGGCAAGGTAAAAGGCCTAGAATCAGTATGAAAGTTCTGCAAGATGCAAAACAAAGAGGAGGATTTGCAGTACCAAATTGGCACTCCTATTATAAAGCAGCAGCCCTGACATGGATGAAAAAATGGGCTACATTGGAACATCCAAGACTGACAAAGCTGGAAGGCCATGACCTGAAACTGGGTTGGCATGCCTTTGTATGGTATGAGAAGAGTAACATCCATAATTACTTCAAACAACATGTCCCAAGAGCATCATTATTAAATGTGTCAGAAGAGACTAAGAAAGAGTTCTATACGAAAATACCCAAATGGATCTCACCCTTGGAGGCTTTTAGTTATTCCACATTATTTACTAAAGATCAGTTTTGGAGATATGAAGATCTTTTATGAAAGAATAATCTCTTGAAGACTCAAGATACTCTCCAAAGACAAGGTGTAAATTTAAATTGGTGGGAAAGAGCTCAACTTGATTTTAGATATGCTAAGGACAAACAAATCAGTTTTTGTGATAAGCCTATAGATTTGGATAAAATATTGTTGATGGATGATATAAAGCATATAAAAGCATTTTATACTATGTTACTAGAGGTGAAAATGCAGGATGAAATAGTAAAAAATGCAATGATAAAATGGGCCCAAAACATAGGCCACAATATTCAGTTAGACCAATGGTTGAAAGTATGGAAAACAAATATAAAATTTACTAAATGTATGGCATTTAAAGAAAATATTTATAAGATGTTTTATAGATGGTATATGACACCAGACAACTTAGCCAAATGGTACCCAAACATGTCAAATGTATGTTGGAAGTGTAAACAGAATATTGGTTCCTTTTTCTAGTAGCTTTTTACCATGATTCCCCACCAGATCAAAATGGTTTGCGACAGTTTGACAACAGCTGCAGGACACTTCCCAGATGTGCTGGTGTGATCACGCCACTTGGATCTGGTGGTGAATCATCCCTCTTCTGTGGCAAATGGGTGCATATGATCACACCCTTAGATTGGCTCAGGAAGCCATAGGGCTCACCAGGCTAACCAAGGCATGCATCCCCTAAAACAAGAGGGTGGCATCAAAGTAGAATCACACTTGGACTTAACTGAAAACAAAGGGTTGCCCACCTCCAGGTGGGGCCTGGATATCTTTTGGAATTATTACTGATCTCCAGGATTACAGCTGAAAAAAATGGCTGCCTTGTGGGGTGGATTCTATGGCATTCTACCCTCAGACAGGGGATGCATGCCTTCTGAGGTCTCTCCCCTCCTTCACCCTCCTCAGGCTCCACCCCCAAATCTCCTAGAATTTCCCAGCCCAGAGTTGGCAACCCTACTGTTTCTTCTTTCCTTCCTTCCTTCCTCTATAGTCAGTTGGCTGACTGTACCTTCTGCTTGTAATGCTGGCTTCTCTCCCAGGGATGGGCCCATTGAGACAGCAAACTTTTCCAAGACATCCTGGAGGCTAACAAGACACTAGATACACATTATTCCATCTCTGTACCCATCTAAATATTTTCTTAAGAAATTGAAGACACATAACCTGAACCATTATAAACCTCAAAGGAACAGAGAAACCCTTGTAAAAGGGAAACCAAAGACAAATTAGACACAGATATTGTGAGCACTCTTCTACAGTAATTTAAATGCCAGAAACAATCTTGGCCCTGTTTTACATGTGCTACTAGATCTTCTCCATAATTCAAGATCGATGTTCCTGCATAACATTTTATATTTATTCATGTTGTAGTACCTGACATTCAGTCCCTTGATTGTAATGAATCCTGCTTACAACTTTCTTTAAAGTTTTCAGGGCTAGATTGCTTGCTAACTACAAGGCTTGTTAAGAAACACATCAATTTGGAGAAGCCAAATCTATTGGTGGCAAAACTTGGGGTCGTTCTCTTTATTCCAGTGTCATAAATCTACCCCTCTTCTTGTTCAGTATTAAAGTTGAGAATCTTCAATAAACGGGCCATAGCAGGATTATAAAGAAAGGGATATCCCCAAATAAATTTTATCTCTCTTCAGTTTTCACCAAAAGTTTTGAACGTTGAGAATATGAGAATATAAGATTCTCTGGCCTTGCTAGATCAGGGGAATTCATTTTAGGGATGCCCAATATTTTCCCTAGTCATATCAAACCTCTTGTTGGCTTCTCTCAGAATTCCTTAGATGTCAGATTAGAAGATTATTCCTAAAAGGATGATAGCATACCTTACTTTTTATGTGGTAGTGCAAAGTGCCATCAAGCCACAGTTGCCTTACAGTGACCCTGGAGGGTTTTCAAGGCAAGAGATGTTTGGAAATGGTTTGCCGTTGCTTGCCTCTGCACAACAGCCCTGGGCTTCCTTGGGGGTCTCCCATCCATGTATTCACAAGGGCTGACCCTGCTTAATTTCCAAGATCGGACAAGACCGGGCTAGCCTGGGCCATCCAGGTCATGGTATTATAGTCACATTTTATAGATAGCTCATAACTGTATCAAGGAAAACGCATGCAAAACATAACAGAAGAATGGCTGTCCTGGTGTTGTGGTCTCTGGCCCACCAGAGTGTGGCTGCATGTTCAGCATTTGGAACTGATTTTACATCTGACTTTCCCGCTGGAATCATTCTAGTTCCAAAAAAACCTGCCCATACCTCTGTGCGGTGTGAAACCGTGCTGCCACTGAAATGTCCATATCTACTAATTGCCCTCCTGTGGTCAAGCTAGTATTAAACCGCTTTATTCTGCTTTAAACAATTGTGGTTTCTTAGTGCACTTAAATCCCCTGGAGTGAAATTTCACACCACTGTGAAATCAGCACAGGAAAAGACAGCAGTCAAACTACTTTAGAGGGGAGGTGTAAAATCAGCCTAAGGTTCCAAAGTAACCACCTGGAAAGGATCCTTGCCTGGTATACAGACCACACAGGTTGTTGAGGATGCCTGTTTTAAAATATGGTTCATTTTAGTTTTAAAAATCTTTAATAAGATCCTTTATGCACAGGAGTAATGACATCAGTTCAGTAATTACATTTGGTTTTTAATACAGCCAGTACTTTTTTACCATCTAACTGGGGGGAAATTCTCAGGGATTTTACACTGCACTGAAAGAATCCTCTGGCTTTCCAGATTTCATCCAGAAAAGAGAGCAATCCCTGTTTAGAGGCAGAATAGCCATTCTATTAAAGAAGGCGATTGGCTTTGGGTTTTCATTCAGGCTCAGAAATGACCCCTGGGAAACGGTTGGGGTTTTCAATTCAAAAAAAACTTTGCCATATACATGTTTGTCACTCAGACACATCCTTGGTTTTAAAGTGTATTAAAGTCAAGAAAAAAGATGAAGGTGTCTTCTTTCTTAGAAAAGAAGGAACTTGAAACTTAAATTCAAGCTAGACCATTGAGTTAAAACTATTTCTATCGTGAAAACTGAATCTACACTCAGTTCTCTCTCTTACTGGGGAAAGCAGGATTTCCAGGCTAGGTGTCTCTGGGAATTAAATGCCCTGTCATTAGAGAGGAAACAGACAGGTGTGAAAAACCCATTTTAATGCATTTCTGGGCTAATAAATAATATCTACAATAGCCATCCATAATGGCTCCAGAGATCAGACATGCAAGAAAGGGACAAAGGGGAAAGAATGAAGTGGCGTAATTCTCATTGCTCCTGTGAATTATGGTTTTTATTGCAGCTGTCAATTGGAGACATACTCTTTCTCTCATAAATACACCTTTAAAAAGGCAGCATAGCAAATGGTGTTATTTTATAGGCAAATATTAGCAGCAAGATTGACAGCTTTTTGTACTTTGGGTGAAAGCTTGTTCTTTTCATTTCCTGCTTCTTCTTACAGTAATCGAGTGACAGAGTAAAAGAGTGACAGCCACATGATTAAGATTATAGGCATTTGTGTAGTAGAACAGCCCCACTGACCCAGGATCACCACCCTGTTCAGCCCTCCCAGGCCCCCAGTGACGGCCCTGAGTCTGCGCCCGGCAACACCCCACTCCCCTGGATCCCCCAACCCTTCAGTACGCTGCCACCAACTGCCTGTTTTATGGACTACCCACCCACAGGGCCAGTACTCCCAACTTCCCTTCTTGCATTGTTGTCCTAAGGCCTTGTCTAGTCTAGTGCCTGCAGCTCCCACTACCCAGTGACTGGTTGGTTACTAAGGGGGTGGCTTACTGCGCCTGCGAACTCCCAGGGAAACAGTGATTTGGCAACTGGCCTCTTCTCTACCCTGGCACCTGTTTTAAGTAGTGTGTTCAACCAAGGGAGGTCTATGTGGGCTGGAGAACAACTACCAGCCTTTCTTTTAAAGAGAACAAGCAGCTATTCATGTTAAATGCATCAGGAAATGCCCCGTCGGCACCCTTCTCCTCTCCCCTTCCCCCCCAGCACTCTTTCTCCATACTACCTACTCAGCTGCCTCTCTTTCCAGCAGGGAAAGAAGAATTCTCCTGGGGGACAACAGTCGCTGAGTGCCAGCAGTGTCTGAGCTGGGATGGAGCCCTCATTCCCCTGGGTGCTAACCCAGCCAAAACACTCATTATCTGTGTTCCTCAGCAGGCTTCCTTCCCTCCTGGAGGCAGCAACTACTCTGTGTAGTTAATGTTTACCCCTGCCCACCACATCCCCCTCCCCTGTATCCCAACCCCTCCAGTTCCCCTCCATCAGCAGTGGCTCAAGCTGGTGGTTGCAGAGGTGCTGGGGTGGGGGGACGAAGAAGAAAGTGACTGCACTCGTGTCTTGTCCCATTCCTTTGCTGGGATGAGGATGGACCATTTCTGAGGTAGCAGGTGAAGTGAACAGGTATGAGAGCCATTAACTCACTTTCTCCCCCTCCCCCTGCACTGCTCTGCTGGCCTGTGCCCTGCTGCTGCTCCTGTGCCCATGCACCTTGATGGGGGCAGTGTTGGCAACTCCCAGTTTGGTGTAGCGGTTTTGTGCGCGGACTCTTATCTGGGAGAACCGGGTTTGATTCCCCACGTCTCCACTTGCACCTGCTGGATGACCTTGGGCAAGCCATAGCTCTGTACCAGCTGTTCCCTCAAGGACAGTTGTCTCAGAGCTCTCTCAGCCCCACCTACCTCACAGGGTGCCTGTTGTGGGGAGGGGAAGGGAAAGGAGTTTGTAAGCCACTCTGAGACTGCAAGTGAGTGGAGGGCGGGGTATAAATCCAATCTCTTCTCTTCTTCTCTTCTACCCCACCAGTCTCCAGCATTACAGAGCTTCAGTAATGGGAGCAGCAGCGGCAGCAGTTTCCAAGCTTCTGGCTCCTCCTTCCCCACCTCCTCCCTCTTACACCCCGGTGGCTCCTGCCCCTCCTCCCTTGCCCCCCTGCTTCTAGGACAGCCTTGTCTACCTATGGCAGTCTCCGTTGTGAGGGCTGTCAGTCTCCCCTCCCATGTTTGCAAGGTTTGGGATTTTTGAGCAAACCTGCGAGGCTTCCCAAATGCGTGGTGGTAGGGGAAATCCTTTCTCTCAACATGACCCCAATCTACAAATTTAAGTATCCACAGATTAGGCCATGTTGAGAATTAGATATATTGATTTATTAGAAGTAAAAAGTCCATGCACATATTGTCTGCACGGAAATGAATCAAGAAAGGACTACAAAAGAGAGGTGTGGACATGCTGTTCCCAGATGCCTGAGCTGATCTCATTCTATGGCAGGCTCTTTAACTGAGTACCTGGAGTGCTCTAAAAGCTTCTCAATACCTTGGAGTCTTTCTCCAGGCAGGCAGTCGGCCCTTGTCTGCTACACACAGCCATGGAGGCCATCACAATGTTGCTCAGGTGTGAAAGCTTCTTCCTCCAGATGTAGCTGAGCAAGCTGGAGATGCAAACATGGACACACACATACCGTGCCAAGGGATTTTGTCACTTCTGTTTTGGAACCCTCTTGTGGGTGAAACAATCTGCTCCTGAAATCTCCGAAGATACATTCTGGCCCCCTCACACGCTGAAGTCTCTGGCAGATTCCAGCCCAGTGTCAGATTTCAGCCAAGGAGTGACCTGGCCAGTTCATGGTCTCTGGCCAGGAGGGCCAGGGCATTTCCAAAGCTTTGATGGCTGGCACTTGGGTGATACTTGGAAGCAACTGGCCTGCCCATGCCTGCGAGGAGAGAGAGAGAGAGAAATTCAGACTGAATGTGGGCTTTTTGTCAAGCCCGAACCTCAGAAAAAAAGTATATCTCCACAATTTGTTTATAATATTATACGTTAGTTTGTATGTTTGTCATTTATGAAAATATTTAAAAAAATAATAATAAAAAAACCTCAGGGTGGTAGACATCATTCGCCCCACCTCAGTTTTGTCCTGTGAAGTAGGATCGGCTAGAAGGGCGTGACTGGCTCACGGCAGCTCAGTGGGTTTCGTGGCAGGCAGTATGGCGAGCCAGTGTGGTGGGGTGGAGAGAGTGCCAGGCTGGGAGACCTGGGTCCAAATCCTCGTTCTTCCAGGGAAGCTCAGCGGGTGACCTTGGGCCAGTCATACACTCTTAGCCAAACCTACCTTACAGGGCTGTTGTGAGGGTAAAATGGAGATAAGGAGAGTGATGTAAGCCACTCGGTGCCTCCACTGGTCAGAAAAGCAGGAATGAATAAAATAAACAAGCAGAGATCTGAACCCAGGTTCCCCCAACCTCTGGCACCCCAAATACTCTGCCCCTGAAGCCTACACGCAGGACTATGGGCACTGAAATCAAAGTGGGTAGAAGGGGAGCAAGATGGCCTCACACACAATCGGACAAGCGATGGCCAACTCACGAGCATGGACTGGTCAGCTCTCCATGCAAAAGCTCCCTCCCAAACCTGCCAGATTCCCAGTCACAAGGAGGAAGCAGAAGTGTGACAAAATTCTTTTTAAAATGTTTTAAAGTTCATGGGTTTTTAGCATACAGATTGAAAACTTCATTTCCCTCTAGAGAGTTCCGGCACACACCACACGCAAGAGTGTTCCCTGTTGGACAACGGTACACCAGACAGAGACTGGAAAGAGTGGGGACTGAGAGTGGACAGCTGAACAGAGATCATTTTTGCTGCAGACTAACAAGAGGTTCATTTCCAGGTGGTCGCCAGGGGTCTGGGCCTGCAGTCAAAGAGCAAGGTCTGAGGCCAGCAGCACCTCAGAGAACAACAGGATTTCCAAGACAGAATTACCATTTGAGAGTCAAAGCTCAAAATAAAATAAAATTATTTTTAGGAATACTGCCAATTTCACAGTAAGCTCACCAGTCAAACAAGCTACACTAGCACGTCCTGTTGACTTAACTTTGTGTGGGTGCAGTGAGATGGCGCTTGGCCACACTGACACTTCAGTCAGTTAAAGTTAAAAAGTTTTTAAAAAGCTGTGCTTTTGTGCTTTATTCAGAATACCACAATTGTGTCTCTCAGTCTTTTTAGATCAGCATTATTTATTGTGCCAGTTCTGTAGGCTCGTAGGATCATAGGAGTGATGCCATCTTGTAGTTGCAGTGTAGAAGACAGCCATCTTGCTAAAAACAGTGAGAGTTCAGTGTTCTTCTCCGCTTTTTCAGGTAATCCCCCAAATTTTAAGTGAAGATGACAGGATTCATATTCTAGGAAGAGAACACGATGATGGAGATCTGTCTCCTCCTTTTGTAAGGTTTGCATGTAAGGTTTTGTAAGGTTCTAGCACTTGGCTGAGAGACAGAGCACGATCCGCATTTAATGTTGTATCCTGTAGAGATTTCTGTATCCTGTACAGAGATTTCTGTATTCCAGTTGTAGTTGTAAAGGACCAAAGAAAGATTTCATGGTATTTAAAATTCTTGTCTCCAGAAGATCAGTTTTGTTCACTTCAGTGTCCATTTCACGGTCGGTTTGCTTGTCAGCCACCATTTTAAGAGCTGAAGCCCATGAGGCCATGGTGTTCAGTTTCTGAGTTTCCGTGGAGTAATAGTCTGCTATCAGCCTAGATGAGAAGATTTTTAGGTTGCCTGAGGTTAGTTTCTCTGTTCCCATAAGGTCTGAGATGATGTTTGCAGTTTATTGCCATAGAGTATTAAAAAAATGGGAGTGGTAGGAGCAGAGAGAAGGTTTAGGTAGCCATCTTTATCAGCGCCATGCCACCCCCCCCATTCATGATACATTTAACTTTGCCTGCAGAGCAAAGAGGTATGCCTATGAGACAATGCCATCAGCTGTGAAAGGCAGTGCCATGCACAAAGAACTAGTGTGCTTGCATATGAGCCACCCAGCAAATTTTGATGAGCAGTTCAGCGAGATCTTGATACGATACTTGATAAATCAGTCTCTGGTGCATGAGAGGCTATCAGGATATGAACCAAATGAAGAGTTTGAGCACCCCAAGTTATTTTGAAACCTTCAGCTGGGAAATCTGCAAATGTTCTCTTTGATTTGTTGTCGTATCGGCACTAAAGGTGGGTCCCTACGGCCTCCCAGCTTCCATCCTCCCTGATTACAGATTGAACTGAAGCCCCCCCCCCCCAAAAATCCTTTCTGCATCTGAATATTGATGGGGTTGCCAGCTTTGCGTTGGGAAATACCTGGAGATTTCAGGGGTGGAACTTAGGGAGGGGGAGGGACCCAGTAAGGATGTGATACAATAAAGCCCGCCCTCGAAAGGTGCCATTTCCTCCAGGGGAACTCTGATCTATGTCATCTGGAGACCAGGTGCAATTCTGGGAGATCTCCAGCTACCACCTGGAGGTTGGCAACCCTAAATGTCTCTGAAGAGAGGGCATATTTGTTTCCTAAATAAATAAAACAAAGTTTTCTTTCCCGGAGGAGTGAAAGGGCTAAGATATTGGTCTCTGTTGTTGAGGACATCTCATCCTCCCCCTGGCAATGACATTATTGCCCTGGATTTCTCATCCTCTGGACAGTGTCACTCTGAGTCTTCTTATCCAGATGGCCACTAAAACCTACCAGTTTCTTCCCCGCCACCATTATTTTTAGTAGTTTCTTAGCGGCAATATTAGCATCAGATGACCCTTGTTTCCCAGCTGCTACGATCCATCAGCTCTGGCCAGCTTCACTTTTAATCAGCAAAACCAAAGAGGCCTGAGGTTGCACCTTAGATGCCAGGATAAATTATTATTATGGACTGCAGCCCCCTTCGTCTGGTGCCATGCAGAGTTTGCTGCCACTTCTCATCCAGGCCGGTAGTTTGCAGCATTCCTTTTTCTCCCAGAAATCGGCATCATAGAAGCATGGCTCAACGAACAAAGCCGGGCTGTGTGGGTCTTGTGTTCGGAAGGAAGGATTCCTGCGCAGCTGGAGGTATCAACAGTAATTGTCAACAAAGTGTCATATGTAAGAGAAGCTGAATAATCTCCTTTCTAAAATTACATATTTAGCAGTCACAGTAAACAAATCTTTAGTATATCTAAAAATAACCATTGTAAACATTATGAAGCATTCGGCAACATAGTGTTGGATAAACTAGGTTAAAAATACTGTTACAGACCACAAGAAAAGACTGGATCTGTGGCTCTCAGGACATGCAAACCATATTTTCTTTTTGTAGCGGAAGTTAGGAAGACTCTGCAGTGAACCACCATAAACTAGCCACACTTGAAAAAAACCATAGTTAGATCCAAGTGATCTGGCCAACTACCGCCCAGTATAGAATTTAGTTCCTGGGAAAGGTAGTTGAGGACACAGTAATGGTGCAGCTTCAGGCTTTCTTGGATGAAACCTTGGCCTTGAATCCCTCCCAGTCTGGGCTCTGCCCCGGCCATGGGTCAGAGACAGCTCTGGTCGCTTTCACAGATGATCTCCGCAGGCAGCTGAATCAAGGCAGGTCAGCACTGCTGATATTGCTTAACTTATCAGCAGCATTTGACACAGTCAGCTAGGATCTTTTGACCCACTGCCTTGCCGATGTGGGGATCCAGGGGGACAGCCTTACAGTGGTTTGCCTCCTTTATCCAAGGTTGGGGACAGAGGGTGGCACTAGGTGAGAGGGTCTCACCACAATACCCATTGGTATGCATCGTGCCCCGGGAGGCTATCCTCTCCTCGCTGTCATCCAACATCTTTATGTGCCCCCTTGCCCAGCTGGTGCAGAATCATGGGCTGGGGTGCCACTGGTATTCTGATGACAACCAGCTGTATCTGTTGATGAGCAGCCAGCCAGAGGATGCCCCAGAACATCTGGCCATGGGTTTGGAGGTCAAGGCTGACTGGTTAAAACAGAGCAGGCTGAAACGAAATCCAGCAAATATGGAGGTCTTATTCTTGGTTGGGGGGCCTGGGGCAGCTCGCTAACTTCCCTCTCTTGGCGGGGTGCTGTTGACAGTCCAACAAGAGCTTGGGAGTGATCCTGGATGCCTCCCTTTCAATGGAGGCCCAGGCCACAAAGGTGGTTAAGCTGGCATTTTACCACCTTAGCCCTGTACCTGTCATCCTCTGACCTAGCCACAGTGATCCATGCAACAGCCACCTCCAAGCTGGATTACTGTAACTCACTCTACATAGGGCTTCCCTTGAGGTTGATCTGGAAAATGCATCCAGAATGCAGCTGCAAGGATGTTGACAGGAACACCCTTTAGAACACATATCCAACTGGAGCTTTATCAGCTGCACTGGTTCCCGATTTAGGACTTTATCAAGTTCAAGGTTCTGGTGCTAACCTTTAAAGCCCTTCATGGTCAGGGACCAGCATACCTTTGGGACCGCTTGTCATGCTGTAAGCCAGCAAGGCATTTTATATGCTCTTATGAACTTTAAAATCATAAGTTTGACCTTTGGGGTTGGTTTTTTGCCTAAGGCAAAGGCACTCTCTATTGCTATGAGAGGCTCCAGCCCACAGCGGGAGACTTCCGTCAGAGTTCACACTTGCATGGAGACCAGAATTCCATATCAAAGAGCTCTCACATCTACTTCACATGTTCTCAACAACAGGAAGACCAAGACTCCATTTCAAAGAGTCCTTCTCTCCTTTACGCTGGCCCCTTCGCACCTGCCCCCAACAGTTCCAGTAAGAGATTAGGTTGCCCAGCAACTAATCGCCAACCATCAAGTGACCTGGCCGAAACCATCACGAGACCAGAGATTGGCGCCAAGAAGACCGACCAGAAGGCCCAGGTGTTAGATCCTGCTTAGCACCTAGATTTGCAATATTGTCCACTCCTTCCTGCCCCCTCCTCACTATGACACTGACCAATAGAAAGAGTAGTAAGGACGGACAACCTAGTGGATGTGACAATGGGATGTGGTCAGCGCAGCCCACCCCAATGCCACCTGATAAAAGATCTTGCACAACAGAAACAGCTAGCTAGCCTGCCCTCTTCGACCCCTATCTTCTTACCAACCTTTCATGTCCAGCTTCCTGTACCCAACACCTTGCCTCCATCTTTAATCCCTGGTTTGCGCAGCCAGGACTGGAGTGTGTAGCTGCAGGTTCAGATCTCGTTCCCCCCATTTTTCTCATTCATCCCTCCCTCAGTCTTCTCATGGAAGTGATTCACCCATTATCAAGACAGGTAACGTAACTCCCCCTCAACAATACTCCTGCTCATGCAACAGTGCTATTTTCTATCTGATTTCCTTAGATCTTATGTGTATGTGGTTTTATTATTATTCCTTGTATGCATGAATAACATCTTACAGTAAACACCATTCAAAGAAACCCCGCAGACTCCGTGCCTATTTTCTGAGAACTCCTGGAAGGGGCGGGACCTTGGTATAGTTAGCAAGAACCCGTTATTTTGCCAATTGCTGAACGTAAATTAAAGCAATTTGGCTATCAATGCTGTGTCCCCCATAGAGTGTTATGCTTAAGTGATCAAAATCTGCTGGTGGTCCCTGGACCAAAGACCATCCAGCTGTCCTTGACCTGGGCCAGGGCCTTTACAGCCCTGGCCCCAGCCTGGTGGAGCATCCTTCCAGAAAAGATCAGGGCCCTGCAGGATCTGGTACCATTCCGCAGGGCCTGCAAAACAGAGTTGTTCCACTGGGCCTATGGTTGAGGGCAGTACCGGGCCCCTAGCCAGTAGGCTATAGCTAGATTCTGGCCTCCCGCTCCCCCCCTTCCTTCCTGCTCCTCCCCCTTCTTTCCTTCCCAGTCATTTTGTATACAACCTCCTGTATGAATGTTATGCCATCTTGATTTTTACAGAATTGTCTATCAATTTTACTGTTTTTATGGATTGAGTAATTATATATTTTATTTAGAAGGTTTTAAGATGTTGTCACCCGCTCTGAGCAGGTCTCGGGGAGAGCAGGCTATAAATGGAATTAAATAAACAAAGTGAATAAATAAAATAAACGGGGAGGCCAATGTAATTAATTAATGTATTTAGATGGGAAGGTCTTGAGACCAAGAAGTGAAAATAAGGAAGGAGGGGTGAAAAAAATAAGTAGAGACAGCAATGAATGAGAAATGTGTGGAAAAGAGGGACAGAAATTAAGAGAGGGAAAGGGTGTTCTATCTTGCTGCAACACCCTAATTACTGCTTTGCAAGATCTGGCTGAGCTGGGTGAAAGGAAAGGGATAGAGGCCCTGTCCACATGAGCAAGATAAGCCAGACGGGAAGTGACTCAAATTTGTGCCGGCGCAATTTGCGCCGCTTTTGCAGGATCTCACAGGTCCATGGACCTGTGAGGGCGAACCGCCGCTGCGTGATCACACGCAGCCGCGGACAAGTTGGTTTTTTTTTTCCGGCCGTTTTCAGTGCGCTTATCTGCTTCTACAAGGGATCGATGACTTGCCTGTCCACCCTTGGGGTCATCCGATGACGCGCATACCGGGGTGGGAGGGAAAACCCCCCCAAAAAGCCCGCTCCCCAACGCCACTTGTTTGCGCTGGCACGATCACACCAGGAAAGGTCAGTTCTGGGCCGTCTCAAACCATTTGAAACTGCCTTTTCACTGGTAGCTAAATAAGCCGATTCCCCACCGGCTCAAAGTGGTTTGTGACACTTTGACACCGGCTGCAGGACGCTTCCCAGATGTGCTTGTGTGATCGCACCACTTTGAGCCGGCGGGGAATCGTCCTTCTTGTGTCGCAAATGGGTACGTATGATCGCACCCAGAGAAAGGCTAGGCTATTGGAGAAAGTGACTTGCAGGCTGGCAGTTACTGGAGCAGCTATCCACAGGATCTATTAAATAAGTTTGCTTGAGTCTTGGGCCTATTCTGCATCTAGCATTCATTCCGTTGCTTTACCAAACCCACACTGGAACAGAAAAAGATGTGGCTCAAAACCACATTCAGATACCCCGGGCCAACACCATATTGACTGCAAGGTCACCCCTGAATAGCCGTAAAATGGCCATAAATCTATGCAGACAGCCACCATAAAACCGAGAGATCAAACAAAGTGAAAGCGGCATGCAGTCTGGACACTGCCATAAAATCCGACAATCAAACAAAGTGAAAGTGGCATGCAATGCAAAGAGGAATTTCTGTTCCAGTGCGGATTTGATGAAACAGCGGAGTGAATGCTAGAAGCTGAATGGGCTTTGGAGAAAAAGAAAGCTTAGCCAATCCTAGAGCTTTTTGCTATGCCTAGACTTCCCTGCACTCCTAGTGGCTGCATCCAGAACTACATTTTTAAAATAACAAGACTTTGGACGGAAGGCAGCAGAATGCCTCCTCCTGCTCCAAAGGCCTTCCTTAAGCTGTGCCTGCAGCAGACCCCCCCCCCGCCCCCTTGGTACACCACTGGATAGAGGGGGAACACTCTCTCTCACTCTCACTCTCCCCCCCCCCCCACCATAATACTAGAACTTGGGCCTGGGGGCACTCAGTGAAGTTGATGGGCCACAGTACAGGATGGACAAAAGGAAACACAGTTTTACAGTGGGATTCACTGACTGAAGATTCTTCTTGACCCCGAGGTATGGCCTCGGTTGCAAGACAGTCAACATGGCTCTTCCTTATAAATGGAACTCGATTCATATCTTCAGCATGCACTGAAAAAGACCCTTGTCCAGACAAAGCTGTAGTTCCTATCGTGCCGATGCTGGATTAGAAGCAGTAAAACAATTAGGATTTAGCAGGATACAGAGGAAGAGCTGAAGCTTCTAAGAAAAATCCAGTGGAAAGACTATAGTTTTTTTCCCAGTGTTGTGAGCATGGAGAAAAAAGAGCAGTTCAGCAAAAAAAACAAAAAAAACCCAACAACACAGAGAGGCTGAGGACAGACTGGCAATCTGCCCTTAGACAGTTTCGCTTGGGAAGTGGGGGAAGGGAGCCCGTTCAGACATGCGCAGCTGTCCCTTGGCTCCCTTCCGCACTTACTCGCTTTGAAGCCGGGTTTCTTGCGCTTTAGAAGGACACCGGGAGAAACCGGTGTCCGGAGGCCATCTTGCGCTTGCCTCCCACTTCCAGGCAGTGTGAACCGGAAGAAGGCGGGAGGCAAGCGGAGGTGGCAGTGCGAACGCAGCATTTTGCCAGTTTGCGCATGAGCGCTCATGCGCACATAAGCGCATGCGCACATGCGCAAATTGCCGAAACAGCCCTATCATGAGCTGCGGAGGCCGGCCCACCTGGGGCCACTCCGCAGCAGTCTGAACGCTCCGTAACGGCATCCTTGTGCAATACACTGGCCAGTGTGAACGGCCAGCCCCGGGGAGTTTTTCCCCCGCAGCAGTTGCCTCCGCATTCATCCCGCTCCAGATTGCCAGTCTGTCCTCAGCCAGAGAGAGGGAACTGCCCAGTGGTGAAGAGGAAGCAGTCACATGGTACACTTCTGCAACAGGCAACCAAACCAGCAAGCACCTATTTTTAAAGGCACACTAAGTCTCTACACAAAGTCTACTAACTATAGCCTGCAGGGCAGAAGAGAGTCAGTAATGGCCACAAGTATAGATGGCTTTCCAAGGGGGTTAGGCAGATTCATCAGTGATAGGTCCACCAATGGCTACTAGCCATGGTGAGTAAAGGCAGCAAACCTCTGCAAGCAGTTCCGGGGGGCAATGTCAGGGAAGGCCTCCATTGCCCGTTTGTGCCCCCTCCAGGGAAACCAGTCGACCACTGTGTGAGTTAGTATGCAGGACTAGACAGACCATTTGTCTGATCCAGCAGGGTTTTTTTTGGATGTTCTTAATATAAATAAGCCATCTGAAACTTTAGAATGCAGAAAAACAGACGTCCATCTGTGTTAACATCTGTCTTTCTCTTGACCTTTGAATGGGAGTTGTGTATGTTTAGGAGCCAAGGAGCTGCCCTTTAGTTCAGTGGGGGTGGAAAGTGCGGTCAAGTCACAGCCAACTTATGGTGACCCCTGTAGGGTTTCCAAGGCAAGAGACAAACAGAGGTGGTTTGCCATTGGTTGCCTCTGTATCATGACCCTGGACTTCCGTGGTGGTCTCCCATCCAAGTACTCACTGGAGACGACCCTGCTTGGCTTCCAAGATCTGAGCCTTCCAGGTCAGGGTGCCCTTTAGTTTAGAAGAACCCATTTGAAGCTCCGTCTGAATCCAGCCAGCAAATGTGGGGAATTCTTTTCCATTCCTGTTTCCAACTGTGAAACAGTATGTAAGAGAGAGGCTCCTGACAGTGGGGGGTGGGGTGGGGAATCAAAAACCCTCTCGAGCCTATTTAAACCTTTGGAGGTGCCTTGGCTGGCTCTCTGGATCACAGGCATTGCTTTCTGCTTTGCCAGAACCACCTCTGGTTTAGCATCTTTGGGTCAGACTCATCACCTTTAAAGATGAAAAAGGTAAGGAAGCAACTGTTTCCCTTTGAGCAGGAGAGCGACCCAGTGGTGCACGGTGGTTCCTCTTCATTGCCTGGTCTCTCGAGAGCGTAAATGAAAGGGCAGAGTCAATAGTCCGCCTGGGAATAGGGAGGTACGGAGCTACTGGGTTCGTTTTGTTTTCCTGTTTCAATAAAACTGTGCCCCCCCCCCCCAACAGCAGCAAAGGGGGAGAAAATGATACACTTGACACAGGAAAACCAAGTGAAGTGGCATTAGCTGCAGTCCTGTGTGTTTCCCTGTGTTTCCAAAATAATAGCTTGTGTACATTAGGTGTGAAGTACTTTGCTCATGGTTTCAAGTGCAGATTAAACCAGTTGAGAGGCAAAAGGATTTCCTTCCTCTGGGAGCTTTTCAGAAGAGCCGGCAGTTGATGTCTTCCATGATTTCATCTTCCAAGGTCTTTGTTTTGAAATCCAGGGATCAACGGACACAGGCAGTTGTGCATTTTAAGGCTGGAAAGGACTGTTCACGCTGACCTCTAGCCCACAACAGCAACATCTGAGAGGCAGTACAATGCAGTGGTGGAAGTGTCAGACCAGGATCTGGGAGGTTCAAATCCCCCTGTGGAGGCTTGCTGGATGACCTTGGGCCAGCCACACACCCTCCGTCTAAGTAGCCTAACCTACCTCAAAGGTAGTGATGATAAACTGGAGAGGTACCTAACAAATTTGTTAGGTACCTACAAATAGTTATCGTGGTGGTGGTGGAGGAAATTGCTGTCAAGTGGCAGCTGACACAGGGTGGCCCATTGGGTTTTCAAGGCAAGAACCGCTCAAAGGTGGTTTGTCATTCCCTGGATCTGCATACTGACCCTAGATTCCTTGGTGGTCTCCCATCCAAGCACAAACCAGGGCTGACCCAGGTCAGGGCTAGGTATAGGGTGGTGGTGGAGAATGCCGTCCAATCACAGCTGACTTACGGCAACTCCTCATGAGTTTTCAAGGCAAGAGACGAACAGAGGTGGCTTTGGCATTGCCTGGCTCTGTGTAGCAAACCTGGACTTCCTGGGTGATCTCCCACCCTAGCACTCGCCAGGGCTGACCCTCCTTAGGTCCTTTCCTCATTTGCCTGCCACTCCAGATTTTTTCAGTGTTTGAGTCGAGGCAATTTAAGTCTGCATCAAAACAGCATCCAACAAACCTGGAGCAACAGAGGGCTTAAAGGGACACTCTCCCTTTAAGTGCATGGAGCTAGAAGGTGCTGGACGCCTGGCCTCCGCGTGGGAGCCGGCAGGAAAGGGTCTCCTTGGGGTTCGTGGCACCTCTGTCTCTGCTCTGCTCTCCCTGGTAAGTGCTGTAGCGGGGAGGCAGTGGTGGGGGCTTGGGGGGTGGCAGCAGAGCCTTGATGGGAGGAGAGCCTCTATCTCCCCCATTTCTTTGCCCTCTTTCTTTCTTTCCCTCCTTCTTTCTTTCTCTTTCTATCTTTCCCTCCTTCAGTGGGGGCTTGATGGGGGGAGCTTGGGGTGTGGCGGCAGAGCCTTGATGGGGGGGAACCTCCATTTCCCAATCTCTCTCTCTCTCTCTTTCTTTCTTTCCCTCTTTCCTTCTCTTTCTCTTCCTCCTTTCCTTCTCTTTCTTTCCCTCTTTCCTCCTTCTTTCCTTCTCTCCCCCCTCTCTCTTTCTTTGCTTTTCTTTCTTTCCCTCTTTTCCTTCTCTCCTTCTTTCCCTCATTCCTTCCTTTTTTCCTTCTCTCTCTTTCTTTCTTGCCCTCCTTCATTCATTCTCTTTCTTTCCCTCTTTCCTTCCTTCTATTTCTTTCCCTTTCCCTCCTTTCCTTCTGTGTCTCCCGTGTTCCCTCTTTCCCGCCTTTCCTTCTCTCTCTTTCTTTCCCTCTTTCCCTCCTTCTTTCCTTTGCTCTCTCTCTTTCTGTGCTGTCAGGGGTGTGGCCTAATACGCTAATGAGTTCCTGCTGGTGGGTGTGGCCTGTTATGGTAATGAGTTCCTGCTGGGCTTTTTCTACAAAAAGAGCCCTGGGTGTAATGTAATGCAGAATATGGGGGGGGGGGGGAATAAAAAGAAAATTGAATTAGATTTTAGTGCAGAACAGGGGGGGGCAGGTAAAAAGAGGGTTGAATTTGATTTTAGTGCAGAATTGCTTGGAGGCCACCACACTGAACATGGATTAAAAGGGGGATGCAGAAAGGGCCTCAGCTTCCAAGATCTGACAAGCTAGGGCTAGGCTGAGCCATCCAGATCAGGGTGTACATAAAGCATTGCTGCTCTTGAACGATGCATGATCTACCCATGTCCAACCTGGAGTATCAAGCAATGCCAGGCCAAGAGGGGCTACCAGCTGTAATCCTGAATGCTACAAGGACACAGATGCAAAACTCCTAGAAACATTGTTCATTTTGAGACCCTGAGTGGTGTTGTGGCGAGAGTGCTGGACTAGGAATTTGGAGATCTGGGTTCAAATCCCCACTCTGTCAGGGAAGCCAGTTGGGCAACCATGGGCCACTTATACCCTGTCCGCCTAGTCTACCTCACAGGGGTTTTAGAAAGATAAAATGGTGGGGAAAAGAACACCGTCCGCTGCTTTGAGGAGAAAGGTGGGGTGTAAATGAAGTGAATAAATAAATGGTACATTTTGGACTATGAGTGAATGATCTCATGACATGCTTGGCTGATACAGCACATGGCTGTCTTTCATGCCTATGAGCAAGGGACAAGGTTCCATTGGGGACGTATCCTGTCCCCCTTCTCTGGGCCATAAGTGGCCTGTCCTATACTAGCAAGGTCACATTTGGAGGCAACATGTCCATTACATGCACCCCACTTACCATTAAAAGGGGTTGCCAACCTCCAGGTTGTTTCTTGGAGGCTTTCTGAAATTGCAACTAAATCTCCAGACTATGGAGTGCAGTTCCCCAGAAGACAATGGCTGCTATGAAAGTCAGATTCTATGGTGTCATCGCTTTCTGAGGTCCTTCCCCTTCCCCCCCCCCCCCCGATCTACTGCCCAAATCTCCAAGAATTCCCCAACTCAAGAGTTGGCAACCCTGATTCATTACTGTGATTGGAAAGCTACCTTCTGCTGGCAATTGCACCACTGCATTCCTGTCCTACTCCCCAGCCTCTTAGCAATTCTCGGAAGCAGTGGGATTAACACATGCCCATTCCATGGCCTACCAAGCCAGCATGGCCACTGTCTGTTCACCAGCCATGATTCTGTTGCTCATGCCCTGCCTTTGGCAGATTAATCAAAGACATGCAGTCCAGCAGTACTTTCTGAGGACTGTGGCTTCACCCCTGCCCAGCAGGAACAAGTAGAGTTCAGGCTGGAGATTGATTAGAGAAACCAGGAGATAGGATTGCCAAGTCCAGGTTGGAAAATACCTGGGGACTTTAGGGGTGGAGCCAGGAGAAGGCGGGGTTTGGGGAGGGGAGGGGCCTCAGCATGGTACAATGCCATAGAGTCCACCCTTCAAAACAGCCATTTTCTCCAGGGGAGCTGATCTCTGTCAGCTAGAGATTAGTTGTAAAAGCGGGCGATCCCCAGGCCCCACCTGGAGGCTGGCAACCCTACCAGGAGACCAAATAGGTATCCCTCACCTATGAGGGACTGAGCCAAAACCTTTCGGCAAATCTTGAGGAAATGACACAGCTGGTCAACACAGCATCTGCGGGTGTCTTGTGGGGGAGATACAGAAGTGACAGATAACTTTTTGTTCAGGGGGGACAGGCACAAGAGACGGGAGGCCGATACGGAGAAGAGGAAATGAAAAAAAGAAATCTGCTTGTCTTTTCCCGCCTAAGAGAGGGGATGCATAACGGTGATGGCGGCTGTGAATGCCTCTTCTCCTGCTTGCAGGACACGACCACGGTTCTGAGGAGCAGCGATCTCATGTGGCACTGGAGGAGGAGGAGAGATAGGGCTGCCAAGTCAGCCCGGGGGGGCGGGCGGGGGATCCCCCACTATAGGGGTTCCCGATCCGCCAGCCGGCATTCGGCCGGCGGGGGGAACCCCGCCCCAGAAGTCGTCTGGTGAGGACGACTTCCCCTGTGTAATGACATCACCCGGAGGTGACGTCATCATGTTGGGGGCGTTGCCAGAGCGTTGCCCTGGCAACGCCCCCAACATGATGACATCACCTCCGGGTGACATCATTATGTTGCCGTGGCGCGCGCGCAAAGCGCACGTGCCAGAAGAGCTCCCGGGGGGAGAACAACTCCCCCCGCCGGTAAGTCGCCGGTACTTGGCAACCCTAAGGAGAGAAAGTGCTGCCATCATGCTGCCATCATGTTCTTTCTGGAACAAACACCTGTCCCCTGTATAGCGGCTATTTTAATCAGCTGCCTGGGCTGCTTTCGCAGAACACGACAGCCCCAGAGTCCCCGTCTTCTGGAAACTCAGCAGAACCTGGCCCTGAACGAGGGCTGCTCACTTCAGGTTGGGGAATTCCTGGAGATCCTGGGGTGGAGCCTGGGTTTGGGGTGGGGAGGGGCCTCAGCAGGTAGAGTCCACCCTCCAAAGGAAAGATTTCCCCCAGGGTGACTGATCTCTGTAATAAGAAGGTCAGTTGCAATTCCAGGAGATCTCCAGGCCCCTCCTGGAAGCTGGCAACCCTGTGGCCTGAACATTTGCAAGAAATAGCAAAGATCTTGGGGGGGGGGATGCCAATGGATGCAGTTCAGCAAGCATGGCCTTATTTAAGTAAACTACAGTCAGAACAGAATCTTTCTAATGAGCACAAGTTGGAGGCCTGTGAGGAATCCCCCTGGGGGGAATATAAAACTGAGAATTTCCACCCCACCCTTCCCTCATTAGAGTCCAGAGCTCTGCGATTTCCACCTTGCCAACTCCAGAACTTCAGCAGTTGAGTGCCACTGTACTTGGCATGCCATGAGTCCACCTTTACCTGCCTCTGCATACCAGCCCTGGACTTCCTCAGTAGTCTCTCATCCAAATACTAACTTAGGCCAACCCTGCTTGGCTTCCACGATCTAATGAGGATGGCTAGGGCAGGGGCAGGCTAGTTAAAAGAAGAAGAGAAGAAGAAATTGGATTTATACCTCGCCCTTCACTCGGAGTCTCAGAACAGCTTACAAACAACTTTCCCTTCCCCTCCCCACAACAGATACCCTGTGGGGTAGGTGGGGCTGAGAGAGCTCTTCCCAGAACTGCTTTTGAGAGAACAGCTCTAACAGAACTATGGCTTGCCCAAGGTCATCCAGCAGCTGCAAGTGGAGGAGTGGGGAATCAAACCCGGTTCTCCCAGATTAGAGTCTGTGCACTTAACCACTGCACCAAACTGGCTGACAGAGGGTGGCATGGGAAGGGCAGGTCCTTCTTTTTCTCATACATTCCCTTCAGAGGCAGAAATCCATGTCTCAAATGCTACAGTTCCCAAGATGAGAAACTGCTTGACGGGGAAGGGGAATTCTGAATTCTGGGCCCATTGTGACAAGCTCTAGGGCCCTTGCTGGGCTGTTTTGCTTCCAGGAGAGGATGGGACTGAAAGACCAAAATCTGCAATAAACTTTAATAATAATAATAATTTGCTCTCTTGCAGTGGTGGAAGGTGTTGCAGTAAATGACTCAGCAAGCCTGGACACTGGGGGGTGCCACATCACTCTAAGTGTCTATAGGTATTGTCTCCTTGAATGGGGCGCCGCTCTTTGTCTCAATCTAAGAGCTGCCCTCTGACCCCTCCTCTCTCTCGCCCTTTGTCCTTTCTTTCACTTCACATGGCCTCCCACGGAGACAGATGTCTCTGCAGGTCTGTCCTGTGTCGATACAATGCCCTCAGACTCCCACACACCCGAGGGCCGGACAAGCTGGCCCTTTGTGAGAGGGAAAGTACTCTTTAGATAAGGCTTCTTTCTCTTCCTTTGACTGCAACCCGAATGTGGACTGGAAGTTTATCTTTTTTGCAATATACTTTTATTTATTTACTGCACTTAGTATGTATCACACTTCTGTGACTGGGCAAACTCTGCTACATTAATCAAATCTCCCAGCGGAATGAACAGCATCCTTTCTGCTCAGCTCTGCAGGCGAAATGAAGGGGGGGGGGAGGCTTGAGTCTGCAAAGCAAATCATGCACTTTGTTTGAAGCAAGTCTCCAAACGTCTCATGTCTTTATCTTTGGTATGGGATGAATGCCGCGCACAAGGGCTGGTGATTAGGTGGGCTTGTTTGCAGCAGCTGCTGGAGCCGTTGCCAAGTTTGATTTTATGTTAAGGAAGCTCAAATGCCAAAGGGTCTGATGTGCATTAGAATTCATTTTCATTCTATAGTGCACATAAAATGTTCCTGCCGCTATAGAAAATGTTATGAAATCCATAAAAGGCAGGCTGGCGTTCTTGGTCATCTGACCACCTGCTGTAGCGAGAGCTGAACAGGCAAATGCCATCTCCTTGGTGGCTCATTTGACCTTAATGTCAGCTTTCTTCCATGAACAATTTCCAGTTCCCTAATATTTTCTGCTAGAAATCTCACAAACACATTTGCTTGCAAAAGTGATTCAGACTTGCACATCATCAAAATAGCGGAGTTCCTGGAGAATGGGCTTCTGGTAGAACCCATCCCAGATTTAAAGCATCGCAGTCAACATTTCTCTGAATTTCACTTTCTTCAGTTTGTTTCTGCTTTTCTCCTTCACTCCTCCTCCACTTTCTCCTCCAGGGTCCCCGGCCTTTTTGAGCCTGTGGGCGCCTTTGGAAATCTGAGACAGGGCAGTAGGCATGATGCCCACAAAATGGCTGCTGCAGGAGGCAGAGCTAACCACAGAATGGCAGGGGTTGAGGTTAAGTATCACCCGAATTGTAACTCTTCCACATTTCAGGCAGAGGCCCTGCTGAACAGGATGCCTTTTCATCAGCACAGCCAATCGGAAGCCCTGCTGGGCAAAAGCCCCATGTAGTCCCACCCACTTTTGAAAAGCCCTTTACGAGCACCAGGAAAGTTTTCTCCATAGCACCCACACACACCACATGGGGGACCCCTGTCCTAGTGACTTCTCGCATACACCAATTTTTTTTTACATGTCAAGGAAGTTACCAAGGCTTGATTTGGCCAGGGATCCTGGAGGGTTTTTCTCCCTTCTTCTGGGCGTGGGGTGTGGGGGAGGAGGCATTTGTGAATTTCCTGCATTGTACAGGGAATTGGACTAGATGACCCTGGAGGTCCCTTCCAACTCTATGATTCTATCATTCTGAAATGATCAAATGCTCAGCTGGGAGAATGGATGGCACCACTTCAGATGGCAGATCGTGGAGGGTCACACGTTGGAAAGCTTCCCTACGTTTAAAGCTCTCTGCCAGCAGAAAACCAGTGCCACAAGCAAAGAGATGGGGTGCTAGCTTTCAGTTGGCATGGAGCTGCTTATGGGAACAACAGCAGCAACAAAAAGTTGGAATCCCCTCTCTCTTGCAGCTGGGAGTGGGGCATACTATCCTACTGACGCATCCTCTTGCCATTGTGAAAGTGAAAGAAAATCTTGGCACAAGCACGGTTTGAGAGCCAGTTTGGTGTAGTGGTTAAGTGTGCGGACTCTAATCTGGGAGAACCGGGTTTGATTCCCCACTTCCCCACAATCAGCTGTCGGTGTGACCTTGGGTCAGTCATAAGTTCTTTCAGAGCTGTTCTCTCAAGGACAGTTCTCGAGGGAGCTCTCTCAGCCCCACCTATCTCACAGGGTGTCTGTTGTGGGAAGGGGAAAGGAAAGGAGACTGTAAGCCACTCTGAGACTCCTTCAGGTAGCAAAGAGCGGGGTATAAATCCAATCTCCCCCTCCTCCTCCTCCTCCTCCTCCTCCTCCTCTTCTTCAGTAGCACCTTAAAGAGCAACAAGATTTTCTGGGTATAAGCTTTCAAGAATGAGAGAGGAAGATTTGACTCTCAAAAGCTTATATCCTGAACATCTTGTTGGTCTCCACGGTGCTGATGAAAAGTGCCATCAGGTCACTGCTGACTCGTGGTGACATCTGTTGGGTTTTCAAGGGAAGAGACTGTGGTGGAATGGGCTCCAGCTTACAGGCCCCGGGCGTTGGACAGCCCACTGTGATTCACAACTTGGCTGTTTGCCTTTCACCCTCTTCCCGTGGGTGTATCTCAGTCAAGTCCGTTGCCACCACTCACTGAATTGTCACTGCCTTTTTAGAGGGACAGTGAGGCCCCTCTGGCCAAATCTCCCAATTTGAAAATGGGACCCCCAATCGGGGGGGGGGGGGGGGCTAGATAGTTGGCAGCCCAAGGGTCTGGCCTTCCCTTGCTTCCCTGGGCTCCCCACTCCCCCTCCCTTTTGGTATTGTGCAGAGCAGGGGAGACTATGTGGTCAGAGCATGACATAGATTATTAGTCCAAATACACAATTGTGGAGCACACACACACACTAAATGAATCAGGTACATTGTCGGGGTAGGCACACACTATGAACCAACAGGGCATAAATCAACAGGGGTCAAACACAATCCTCTCTCCCTACACACCATGCTCCCTATACGTGTCAAGGTTTCAGTTTAGTTTCTCTTCCTTCTGCTTCACTGTTCACCTTGCCATGAATTAGGGGGGAGCGAATTCCGAAGGGGGGGAGTATGTGTGTGTGAGCAGGGGCGTAGAGTTTTGGAAATCCGGGGGGGGGGTTCCTTAGTGCCAATGTTCTTCCCCCCCCGGGAAACCGCCCCGCCTCCCCAGGCCCTTCCGAGGCCCGCCAGCCGCTGCTGCCAGTGCCTCTCCCCCCCCCCGCCACCCCTTCCCTCTCCCTCTCCAGCAGCGGCCGCCGGGCCTCGGAAGGACCCGGGGAGGCACGGCGGCAGGTGCTCCGTTTTCCCGGGGGTGGCTGAGCCCCCCGTACTCTACGCCTATGTGTGCGAGGGCTTGCTTGCTTGTAGTAGCCATAACTTTTCACCAAGTTGTACCCCTGGGCCTTTTCTCATGGGATTGGCCTTGGAGACTCTTTCACCTGGCTAGGCTAGATAAGACACTGTATATCTGTCAGGGTTGTCATAGTAACGCTAGGGGCCGAGGGCGGACGTATGCATGGGGTGTGGGGGTGCAGTTGAGCATACCTATAACCTTTGGATTCTGCACACTTTCTTTATTTCTCACAAAGAACCAGTTCCTGTAGTAAGCAAATCTCTAATAAAGCATCATTGTAAAAGTGCCGTGGAGAGTGTCTTAACTGGGGATCTGACAACACACTCTACCTCTGGAGGTTGTGGGCTCAGGGTATAGGGCCGCCCAGTCCCCCCGGGGAGCAGGGATTCCCCCGCTAAATAGGTCCCCAATCCGCTGGTCCAGATCCAGCTGGCAGGGGGAACACCACCCCTGAAGTGGACCAATCAGGCTGACATGCCCTGCGTGATGACATCACCCGGAAGTGATGTCATCATGCTGGGCACGTCACCGGGGCGACGCTCTGGCAATCGCCCTGAAAACTCTATGGTACCATTCAAGAGACCTTCTAAGGAACAACATGAATGCACACCAGTACTGGCAATGGTGACCTACAGGGCAAGTTGCTAACGTATCTGTGATGTAATTTCTTGGTGAGGGAACTGGATCCTAAATAGGAAGCCACACCAGACACCTTCCTCTAGAGAACCTCCAAGGGAAATCCCATAGGATTTTCTGCACATCCCTAGGCCCAATTAATTTTCAAGATCATCTTTCTCTATGTACTCCACTGCAGTCAAAGGGATCCTCCAAGGGCTTCAATGTACACAAATGTTAAACAAATACATTAACACACATGAAGCTGCCTTTGATTAGTTCATCAAAGTCAATTTTGTCTGCTGTGACTGGCAGCAACTCCCCCTGGTCTTCGGCAGAGGTTCTTTCCCATCGCCTTCTGCCTGGTCCATTGAACTGGAGATGCTGGGGATTGAACCTCAGGCCTTCTGCAGATCAAGGAGAGGCTCTTCCACTGAGCCATGGGGCCTCGCCAACTTCTTCTTCTTAACGATACCACCTGGCAGCATCTTAATGATACCTTCTATATTTCAAGTTAAATCAGCAAGTTCACAAAGCTATTTAGGCTGCGGTCAGATGAGAGGCTCGGCACACTCTAGCCCTGCCTCTAACTAATCCAGAGTTTTGTGTAACAGAGAGTTTTGATCAGACATCCTGCCCTGAATCTGCCTCACTGCACATTCACTCCATGGTTAACCGTTCAGAGTATTGCTGTGCGGTAACCATGGAGTGGGTAGTTGGGTGGCATCCTTTTAAAAAAAACAATTGTCACATGTGCAGAAGCATTCATTCAATGCACCCCTCCACTGAGACAGTTCTGCGATCCCTCCACCAAGTACTGAGGCCCCTCTCAGCCCCCTTTGTTTTACCTCTCTTCACTGGAATACATGGGGGTGAGTGCAAGTATCATGCAGATTTTCATGAGAGCAGTCCCATTGACTTCAGTACATTTACTCTTGTGTCAGTCATGGGATGGTCTCAAACAACAACTTTGAAGTAGAAACAGGAGAGAGGGGGTGGGTGGAGGGTTTGTTGCTCAAAAACAGCTCCCTGGGGGGCTCTTGGACCAGAATAGCTACTTGGCTGCTTCTACATACCAGTGGTGGTTGAGAATGGACTTGCCATTTGGAACGGCGGCGGAGGTTGCTGCTGGCAGCTGTGAGGGAGCCTGGCGGTGGAAGCAACAACAGTGGCGGGGGGGGGGGGGGGCACTGAGAAATGCCTGCAGAGCAGGTTCATGCTTCTGGGCTCCTGTTGATCCTTCCAGCCTGTAGGTGGCGGCGGCAGCCGGCGGGGCCTGTGGTACGCAGATTGGCTTCCTGCTTCCTCAGCTCAGGTGAGCCTCCTTGATGAGAAGGGGGAAAACATAGCTGGCCCTAGCCCTGCAGCTTGCTTGCTGGTACCAACAGAGAGGGCTGAGCCTGCAAGGTCCCTTCCTGTTGCTGGCCACAGTTTGGGGGGTGGTAAACCGGTGCTGGGGACTCCTTTTCCTACCCCTAAGGAAAAAGCATGCTGGGGGGGGGGGGCTGGCTCCTGCTCTTCCTCCCACAGTGGAATGCTCCGTGGCGCCTCTCCCAGCTCACACTGTCCACAGGGACATAAGAGCAAACTTCCAGGGTGTTTCAGGAGTTCTCGCGGAGCTCCCAGACACAGTATTGCATGCAGGGCTGTGTTGTGTCTTACACAGTGAGGCAGAGGAAACCCCCTTTGTCCCTTTCCTTTAGTGCTCGGGCACACTCGGTGCCTGACGGGACAGGTATTTCATTTCCTTTTCTTCCTCTCCTTCATGGCCGGTTAACGGTTGCCTCCAGGTTGCACGTGCCTGCCTTTACCTTCTGCCCAAAGCACTCAGTTGGAGTTGAGGTCTCCCTCCTTCCCTCCACCAGCCATGGAGCTGGAGGCACTGGACAAAATGGGCTGTGCTGGCGGCACTGAGGCAGGAGCCAGAGCTGTCACCCCAGAGGTGGGATGGAGGGGGGAGCCTCGACCCGGCTGCAGGTGATAGGGCAGCAGTGTGTGTGTGTGTGGGGGGGGCTCAGTTGAGAGAGGACCAGGACTTCCGTCAGCACCTTCAGTGCACTTAGGGGTGCTGTCAGATTACAGGTAGGTTTGGTTGGTAGGTGGGAAGGAAGGAAGGAAACAGGGAAAGGTTAGGATATGGGGAAATATGAAATAGTTTAGGAAAGGGGATACTGGGGCAAGTGAGGAGCCCCTGCAAGTTCTTGCAGGTTCCTCAGTCTAAAATTGGCCTCTGCCAGGGAGGTGAACAGGGAAAGCAGAAGACAGCAGAGCAGATAAAAATCAGTTGGCTGGTGGGTGGAAAGACGAGAAGAAACTGGGAAAAGGGAAGACGTATGTTCCCCATAACTCCTTGCAGGTACCCCACCATCTTCAGAATACTGGATAAAATGAATGAGTTGGCTTCTTCGTTAAAATCTTTGGTGATGTTAATTCACAGGGCTTTAGATTCGTTTTCAAGTTGCTGTTGCTTTGTAGGGATCAGTTCTGGCCTTTTAACCAGAGGAAAGTAGAATCCAGGGAGCCAAACTATTAAAGGTAAACCTAATACAAACTACTACACATTATGCAACTATTCGTTGCAGGTCCCCTCTTGTGTTTATCTAATTCCCTCTTGAAGCCGTCCATGCTTGTAGCTGCCACCACCTCCTGTGGCAGTGAATTCCACGTGTTAATCACTCTTTGGCTGAAGAAGTACTTCCAGAAACATATGGGAAGGTTCTCACTTCCCAACCAGCTTGAGTTCACCACAGGGGAGTTCAGAGACTCAGAAATGAAGGATGGAAGCACTGACATCCGTAAAGACTGGACTTTCCTCGGTGCCTAATAACTCCAGTTCCAAGGTGGGTCAGAACAGGATGCCAGAGACTGGGGTGTGGGAGGCAGATGTCACGGTCTGATTGTGCACTTTAAATCTGGAAAGGAACAGCAAAGACATCCGATCAAACTGCTAATCTGATTGCAACCTTAATCTTTATCTCAAAGGGCAGGGCCTTATTTTTTATTTTGGCCATGGTGTGAAACTGTGGTAAGGGGTGCAAACGAAAATAAACTTTAAATATATTTCTTTTCTTTTGGCAATGAATAATGGTATATCCTTTGCAAAATTTAAAAAGCCTATCCCACGCTTCCTTCAATAACCTCGAAAGAATACACACGAGGAAGGCACTCTGATATGTAAATCTATTCAAATTTAATCAGTTCAGAAATGGGAACTGGCATGAACTATGGCAAATAGTTCATAGTTCAAACAACAGTTCAAACGAATCCATTTTAAAAGAAAAGGGAAAAAACACAAGACTTTTGAGGTCACACGGACCCAGGGGCATACCAACTTTTAGAGCGTCTCTAAAAGAGCCAGTAAAATCATGGTAGACTCTGAAGAGAACATTAATTGTTACAGCAGCTGAGTGGTAGGTCCACTACCCTAAACCATTACTAGAATATATTAATCCTCATGCTGTAAGGTGTTTTTTTCCTCTCTGCAGGTAATTTTCTTTTAAGGGAACAGCAACTCCCTTAAACCACAGAACCATCTCCAGCAGATCCTGTGCTTCTGCTACCATTGTGGTACCCACGGGCACCTGGGTGACTTCCAACACATTTCCTGGTGCCTGCCAAGTGTTTTTAGAAAGTAGGCGGGTCCAGTTGGGGCTTTTGCCCATTAGCGCTTTGATTTGCTGTGCAGATTTTTTTTTTTTAAAAAAAAAACATTGCTTTGACAGCAACTGCCATCGCCACACAAAAGATTCTACTTGAGGGATAGGGTGGAGTATAAACTAAATAATGATAATGATCGTCACCGTCACCATCATCATCTTCACTGTGTGACTGAAAGTAAGCTGTGGCAGCCATATTATGGCTGGCTCCTCCTCCCGTGGCAGCCATTTTGTGGCTGAGCCCACCACACTGTGTCAGAATTCCAGAGGTGCCCACAGGCTCTAAAAAGTTAGGGACCCCTATGCTACACCAACAGCTGGTCTGCTAAAGGTAGGGATAGTGGGATGTGGTTGAGATCTTATGTATCTCCAGCAGTAGATCAGAAAGCTCAAGAATATTGAAGAGCTATAGAAACAGGAAACAGCCTAGCCTCACATCTCCGTGGTATCCCTGAGAAAAACGGCTGTCAGCTGTGCAAGGGCGGGGGGAGGTATTTCTTGGATTCGGGGTTTTTGGACCCTTAAAAATTTAGTATTGCCTTGAAAACCTCAGTTCCAATATCAGTATTGTATTGGAATTTGAATAAGATTTGGGAATTTCAGATTGTTGGCTGCATTATACCATATGGGGCTGTTATAATCAATGGCAAATCTCCTAGGGAACATTCAGTGGGTGGGTGGGGGGGAGTTGAGGTTGAGGCACAAAATCTGAAGTGTAGCTGCTGGAGACTCTTCCCAAAAGAACTTCCAGGTTTCAAAAAGATTGGACCAGGGGGTCCAGTTCTATGGGCACCCAAAGAGGGTGCCCTGTCCCACATTGTTTCCAATGATGGGGGGAAAGCAAGGCAGGCAAACAAGCCCAGCAGCTTCTCCCATAAAGTCTTTGCAGGAAAAAGTGAAGTGTCAGGAGAGGCCATGTTTGCAAGGCCAGCAGCAGAACCAGTGCAATGTGCCCAGCAGAACCAGTGCCACTGTGGCAGTGCCAGAACCCAACTGGACTAAGAACAGATCAGAGAATCTCTGAAGTAAAGGGGGGGGGGGCACTTCTGCAAGAACAGCAGAACCAATGCAGTGTACTAGTGCCCAGCAGCAGAACCTAATGCCAACCTACTGGTGCCCAGCAGCAGAACCCGGTGCCATTGTAATTATTATTTATTTATTATTTCAATGTATATCCCACCCTTCCCACTAACAGGCTCAGGGAGGTTCACAACAATAAATACCATCAATCTAAATTAATACAATACAATAATATAATAAAACCAATTTAAAATTTAAATAATTTAAAATATTTAAAATGGGCAGTGCAATGCAATTAATTCCAGTTGCTGCAGCCGGGAAAAATAAGTGGACCGATGCCAAGCCGTGATGGTCTCATGTAGCAGCAACAGGGGGTCCAGCTGGGAGATGCCTGCTGCCTCAACCAAAGGCCGGGTGGAACAGCTCCGTCTCGCAGGGCCCTGCTCTCAGTCAGGAGCATGTTCCACCAGGCTGGGGCCAGAACCAAAAAGGCCCTGGTTGAGGCTAGATGGGCATCTTTTGGGCTGGGAACAACCAGAAGATGGCTCTCTGCAGAGTGCAAGGCTCTCCGGGGAACATATGGGGAGAGGCGGTCCCATAGAGATGTCGGTCCCAGGTCACGTAGGGCTTTAAAGGTCAACAATAACACCCTGAAGCTGGCCTTGTATTGGGCTGGCCTTGGTTCAGGTGGGATAGCAAAAAGGCCTGGCCACCTGGCATTTCTGAGTATTCTGTTGGGCTTCTACTGCCCTTGTTTCTGCCCAATTTTTTTTTTTTAATCCTCCTGAGATTCTCTGGTGTGACTTTGGTTTGTTCTGTTGTTGCCACATTGGCACTGGGTTCTGCTGCCCGGCAGCAGTGAGTTAGTACTGGGTTCTGCTGCTGGGCAGCAGTAGGTTGGCATTAGGTTCTGTTGGTGGGTACTAGTATATTGCACTGGTTCTGCTATCCTTGCATAAATACGCCCCCCCCCCTTGCTTCAGAGATTCTCAGATCTGACCTTAGTCCTGTGGGCTTCTGGCACTGCCTCCGTGGCACTGGTTGTGCTGGGCACATTGCACTGGCTCTGCTGCTCGTCTCGCAAACATGTCCCCTCCCCACAGAGGGGATAGTGGTCAGAGGTGAAAACTAAGCTTATGTAGCGTTGCCAGTCCTGAGCTGGGGGAATTCCTGTAGATTTAGGAGTGGAGCCTGGAGTTGGCGGAGGGGAGGGAGCTCGGTGGGCTCTCAGTGCCATAGAATCCACCTTCCAAAGCAGCCATTGTCTCCACGGGAATTGTTCTCTGCAGTTTGGAGATCAGTTGAAATTCCAGGAGATTTCCAGGTCTGACCTGGGAGATGAGAACCCTAGCTGTATGCTTGGCCTTGAGATAGGGTTCCAGCTCCAGGTTGGGAAACATCTGGAGATTTTTGGGATGGAACTTGAGGGCAGGGTTTGGGGAAGGAAGGGACGTCAATGCCATAGAGTCCACCTTCCAAAACGGCCATTTTCTCCAGGTGAATTTATCTCTGTCACCTGGAGATGTAATAGCGAGAGCTCTCCAGATACCACCTGGAGGCTGGCAACCCTACCATGAGACCCAGGGAGCACTTAGGCAAAATAACAAAGTGATTATTTTATAAACCCATAGGGCTCTGTCTTTCCTTTCAAAAAAGCTCACTAGCTTAGTCTTTTAAAAAAAGGAAGGAAGGAACGCGCCCTGGGCCTGGTTTGTGGGGAGGGCGGGATATAAATTGAAATAAATAAATAAATAAATAATCAATCCTCTTTTGATGTGGTAGACTGGCAGCAAGGCAGTGCATGGTGGCGGTGAGCCCTCTCAAGGATTCTAAGAAAGGGCATTTGTTGACAACAAAGTGGGAATGGTGTCCACAGAAACGCCAAGGCATGATCCCGTTTGGTGAGAACATCTGTGAATTGTTCTGCTTGGATGACAACTCTGTTGGTCATGTATCGTGGAATCTCTTTATTGTGAAACCAGACGTCACGTTAAATAGTGGGCTCCATGGATCAGCAGACTCACCGCTGGGGATCAGCTCGACTTTATGTGTGATTTCAGCCAGAGCCAGTCTGAAGACCGGGGCCACATGCCCTGTTTGAATAGCATGCAATTGCCACACCCAAACACCCCCCACTCCCAACGATAGGGTATTTACGTAACACTACTGCTTGACTGGTTACTGCCAGGATCCTAGCGGGCTATTGTTCTTAGGCTCCAAGCTCAACTAGTCTCTGGTAGCACAGTCCTGCAATGTTTCAGCCCCAATACATAACACATCAGAAAAACAGTCTTCGGCATTCCAAATCATTACATCATTTCAGACATTATTGCCCTGACCTGGATGGCCCAAGATAGCTGAATCTTGTCAGAGCTCAGAGGCTGAGCAGGGTCAGCCCTGGTTAGTATTTGGATGGGAGACCACCAAGGAAGTCCAGGGCTTGGTATGCAGAGGCAGGCAAGGGCAAATCACCTCTGTTTGTCTCTTGCCTTGAAAACCCTATGAGGGGTTACCATAAGTTGGCTGCAACTTGACAGCACTTCACACACACACACACACACACACTTTATTGCTGTAGAATGATTTGTATATGTTATACTCAGCTGTCATTTTGTAGAAAAAGAGGTGCAGGAACTCATTAGCATAACTCATTTGCATATGCCACCCCCACCCCCCACCCCCAACATACCGGAAGTGTGTCAGAAGGCAACACCCACCCCTCAGGCTGCACTCCACAGGTGAGTGAAACTGACCTGCTCTTCCTCCATTCCCTTCCCCATCCAATACTTTGTGCAATAAAAAGAAGCATAAAGAACACACCCTCATTCTCTTCCTGCTTCCTTGAAACCACCAGGTTTCAAGTAGACTTGCGATACCCAGGACATGGGCACCACCCATCCCTTCCCCTTCCCCTTCCCCACAACAAGACACCCTGTGAGGTAGGTGGGGCTGAGAGAGGTCTTTTGAGAACTGCTCATGAGAGAACAGCTCTGAGAGAACTTGTGACTGGCCCAAGGTCACACCAGCAGCTGCATGTGGAGGAGTGGGAAATCAAACCCGGTTCTCCCAGATTAGAGTCCAACTCCTGACCACTACACCAAACTGATAAGGTGGAAGCTGCTGAAGGGTTGGTGAAATTTTTCCAGTACTTATGTGCCATGTGCCCAGATAAAAAATGGTATACTTAGAAAATTTATATGCCACCTTGAGCAAGCCTCTGGAAAAGCAGCACACAGTCTTAAAAGGAACAATGATAAAATTATCAATATTAAAACAAAACATTAAAATCAATGAAGACCCTAGCAGGGCTTTCCCCGGGGCGCTGCGCCTCTGCACTGCTCGGGGAAGCCGAGGAGGGGGCGGGGCTTGGTCATGTGCCCGCCCCCTGGGCTCCTCACTCTCGGAGCTGCGCTCCTGTGCGCTCCTGCTCCAACAGACCCCTGGTTATACTGAATATGGACATAATTGAGGTTGGATCTTGATTAGTGACTTTCCAGATTTCTATTTCTCATATATTGTGCTTCAGTATTTATTACTCCTTAGTCCCCATCACTCAACCCCGACTGGCCGGCTATTACTCACGAGGACTGGCCCAGTTACCTCTTTTCTTTGAGTTGGGCTATTTTCTTTTCAGAGGTCAAAGAACACTGTCTCAGAGCTGTTCGGAACATTTCTCTGCCACAGTGAATGTTTAATTTCCCTGAAAATCATGAACACCTACACCTTGCTTCCTTTCTTATTTTATTTCATTAAGCCATACGCAACTAATGGGAATGAAGCTCATGGAACGAAGCATGAATCAAATTGTTCCATCAGAAAACCTGACACGTTCAGAACATTTTCTCATCTCAAAACTTCTGGCCCTCCGTAAACATGTTGATTAGCCCAGACTTGGATGGCTCTGGCTAGCCCACTCTCATCAGATCTCAGAAGTCGGCCCTGGTCAGTACTTGGATGGGAGACCATGAAAGAAAATCCAGGGTTGCTACACAGAAGCAGGAAGCAGACCTCTGAACATCTCTTGCCTTGAAACCCCCATGAGGAGTCATCATAGGTCAGCTGTCATTTGATGGCACTTTAAACATTTCTGCTTGTGATGCTACCAAATTTGGCAAGGCCGTCCATTTTGCTGAGAAACACTTGTTCCAGACTCATCTTCCTTGTGAAATGTTTCTTATTTAATCACCATTTCCCGTTTCCACTCCTTAAGGAAGATCTAGGGTCTTAGGGTGGAGATTACTGTGCAGTCTGGATTTCAGCACAAATTCATAGGCTTGGTGTATCTCCCAAACCCAAGTAAGGAAGTGAATTAAAGACTGCCTATGAAGGTGCTGATGGGTTGAAGCAGTCAGTATTTATATCAGGAGAGTTCTTACTGTAATTTCACCTAAAGCAACATGCAGAGTCAGTGTGTAGGCATTCCAGCAGTGGCAAAGCATCTGAGCAATTCTAAGGGAGGGCCAAAGAGTTGTGATATGACTGCCGGAACGCCTTGGAGTGAAGGTTGTTCTACACACGCCGAGGTCTCACCAAGTGCAGCTACTGTGAAATTCAAAGTGAGTTTTCCCCCAAGGCAACACATCCAAGGAATTCTGAGGGGAGCCCATAACAGAAACGGGCAATATGGGGGAAATCTTCAACATTGTCTATAAAATTTATTCATCCATTGGCATGTTGCAAATACGGAACATAAGAAAAGCAATTAATACACCAATTCTTCCGGATAATTTTTGTTGCCATCAAGTCACAGCTGATTTATTGCGACCCTGGGGGGTTTTCAAGGCAAGAGGTATTCAGACAGGTGGTTTGCTATTGCCTGCCTCTGCATAGTGACCCTGGACTTCCTTGGTGGTCTCCCATCCAAATATTGACCTGGGTCAACCCTGCTTATGTACCGAAATCTGAAGAGACTGGGCTAACCTGGGCCAGCCAGCTCTGAGTAGATACTTCGTCCCTTATAACAAAAGGCAGAGATCAGAAAATTATTTTCCCCCCAAGACCAAGATTTTAATACGTGTGATTACAAATGCAGCTCACTCGGGGGAAATCTCAATTTGCTAAAGCGTGTGGCAGTTTTATCCTGACTCATAATAATTTGTTAATTTTGTAGCATCTGTGACACAAAAGAGTACACAGATTTACATTGAAATGACTTATGGTTGGCTAAAGGGAAAAGCTAGGTGTCAGTAAAAGGAGGACAGTGTGTGCCAGTCTAACATCTTGCAATTAAATGCACAAAAGCGGGGATTGCTTGGGCGAAACTCATTTGCTCATTAATCTCAACTGTAGTAACCTAGTCACAGCTGTTGAATTAAATGACATGAAAGACTGAAAGAAAGAAAAAACACCTGCATTTCATGAACCAATAACCATTCCACATTAAGAAGAAAGAAAATCTCTCTCTCTCTCTCTCTCTTTCCCCCCCCTCCCTCCCTCCCTTTTCCACCTGTCTTTCTGTCTCTCTACTGCCAAGGCTACCCTTAGGAATGTTGGGTCTGTCTTCTCTGTCTTCTGCTGTGAACCCCTCTAGAGTAACAAATCTTCAGAGCTAGGTTTCCCAGTGTGACTTCACTTGTCACACTCAGGTATCTTACCCAATCCAATCAAGAGTGTATTGCATATAGCCATTGGCCATCACAATATAAAATATAAAGGTATCTTACCCAACCAAGTGGGGCTCTAGAAACATCTTTGCCATGTTTGTGATTTCCCTGGACAATGGTAAGATAGGCAATGTTTGGACGGTTCTGGATAGATTTTGAAATTTACATGGTTAGTGACTAGATAAAAGCATCTTTCCATTTCTGCTATGCGCACAAAGTAAAGCAAACAAGTTGAATGTTCAACTTACAGATAATTTTTGTCCAGAAATACATGTTTCAAGAAGTTTTTTCTTACATGTGCAAGCCTCACCCCTACTCCGCTCACAAGGTTCTCAAACAGCATCAGTGACAAATATTCTAGAACAGGGGTCCCCAGTGTGGTGGCCATGCTCGCTGATACCTCTCCTGGGGCCCACCAAGTGGGTAGCGCCAGGTGGGACTTTTGCAAAACAAGGCTTCTGACTGGCCATTGGAAATTGGATTGGCTGTGTGGATTTTTAAAAACAGCTACCACCACAACACAAGGATTTTCACTGTGTGACTGATGGTAAGCTGCAGCAGCTATTTTGTGGCTCACTCTGCCTTCTGCCATTCAATGGCAGCCATTTTGTGACTGAAACCGCCATGCTGTGCCAGAATTCCAAAGGTGCCCACAGGCTCCAAAAGGCTGGGGATCCCTGTTCTAGAAGAAGACATTTTTTCCCCAAAAAATTATACACACATCTTGTTGAGATGTAAGAATTGAGTTGAGCCTTGTTTCAGCCCAAGCTTGAACAAATAAATAACATTAGTAAGATATCCATTTTCAGCCTCCACAGAACACAGGCTCCAGACCACAAATAAGTCAGAAGTCCAGATGAAAAGAAACTGCAATCCAGGAGCTTCCACCCCCGCAAACCAAAGCCCCAGGAATTGCTGGAAACTCTATAGTTTTAGCTTATAGTTTTCAGCTATTCCTACAGTGGCCTGGGGTTACTTCTGGGTTTCCCCCAGAAATGATGAAGCCCCCATCCATGTCCCTAACCCACCAGACTTTTGCCAATTGCTAGCCACTGGCTGACAACCCTACCAATGAACAGGCAAAAAACATGCCCAATCTGAGCCAGTCTGAAGCAAATCCCAAACATTCCTGCTCGAGATTCATAAGGCAGCCAGATAACCTCACAATCTTATTTAAAAAAGTAGCTGGGTGGGCCATATGTTTGCTGAATCAAGCTTGGAAAATTCCTGGAGGTTTGGGGGTCAAACCTATAGAGGGCAGAGTTTGGGGACAGGAGGGAACTCAACAAAGATTTGATTCCACAGAGTCCACCTTCCAAAGGGGCCATTTCCTCCACGGGGACTGATCTCTGTCATCTGAGAACTCCAGGCCCTCACCAGAGGCTGGCAACCCTAAAGGGCGAGCTAGGCAGCAAAGGCCTGCCCCTGGGATGTATACAAGGGCTAAATACCCACTCCAAAAGCTTCTCCAACAACCCCCGCCTCCTTTCTTGTTTTGCTTCAGCTTTGCTTATGCTTCGCTTGGTTCGTTCCCAGCACCTGCGCAGACAGCTAGCTACCTTCCCTTCTGGCTGATTATCTTACGTCTTGTCCTTGAACATGAAAGGCTCTGGTGTGAAGAGAAACTATTCTGATGTTATGATTTCAGGTCTCTGTGAACTGGTTTTTAGAATGTTCAACATCATTATTCCCTGAGAAAAGGGTTTCCTGCTGATTCTGTGGGAACTGCTTCTCTTCCTGGTTGTGCGCCTAAAGTATTGTATTCTGATTGGTAGGGCACCTGTAGCCATTTTATGAGTTTAGTATATCAATGCATGTAACCCAAGCAATTCATTACTAACAGAAGAAGTGTATGACTCCAATAATCTTTTCTGCAAGTAAAGGATTTTTATGTACAAGACCTGTTGTGGACTATATTCATTGGGACATTCTCACAATTATGTGTATCCCGCTAAGCAAGCAAAAAGATGGTGCTGAGTCAGGATGGAACGGGCAGGAGATTCCGACAGCTTGAGTGTGTGTGTGCTTGTGTGATCAGACAAGGGGAAGTCCATCCGTGGCCCATCAGAACCAATTAAGACCAGACTTTCCCCAGAGTCTTTTAACTCTGCTTCTGTCACAAGGCAGCGTGGGGTATCGAGGACTGCGGGGCCTTTCCCAGATGTTGCTGTCTGATCGTGCCCTTTAGATCCATCAGGCATTCTCAGCTGAGTCGGATCTAAAGGCACCTCTGACCGCAGCCACGGAGTGAGTCCATTGAACTAGTTTATTGTGAGCTATCACAAGAGTGTCTCATCCCACTGTGACGGGGGCAGGTGGGGGTGAAGTGTCTTGCCAAAAACAAAGAACACAGGGTATATAAAGGCAAGGATGATATGTAGTGGGGGGGAAATACAAAGTTGATATTGTGCATGTCCAAGTAGCTCAAAGGGAATGTTACAGCTCTAGATAACATATGCCAGTGGTGCATTGTTAGAAAAACAGGATTTTGAAAGACAAAGAATAACTCCTAACAAGAAACATCACTTGCCACTTCTTTGATAACCCTGTTGCTGAGTCTTGCAGTCAAGGAAGGCTTGGCCTTGGGGTTTCTCAGCTGAGCACATGGCACGCATGACCTGCCCCACTGTGCCCTAATGGAAACCGGATTCCATTTTGTTTGTTTATCCCCCCCACGGACACACACACACACACACAGAGTGGCAGCTCTACTTGTGCACCATTTGAAACCTTGGAGTGGATTCAATGACTCCAGCCTGCTTGCAAGTGGGAAGGAAGCCTCTGTGTACAAAACACATGTTCTGTCCCTGAGTCTACAGTTTCATGACCGCCTTTGTAGGTTGGCTTAAGGTTTGCAGTTATAAACAGCAACAGAACATTCTTCCTAAATGCTTTGGTGTCCACACACAAATTCTTGTGGCTCTACTTCCAAATTGCTGAGATTTCTGGGAGGAATGCTTTTACTTTTTGCTTCATTTGGGGGAGGGGGGAGCATGCTGAACTTTACAATTAATTCATTTTGGCTGATGTTTGCTCAGCTTTATTACAGCTGCACTTTCCTTTTCTAGGGCCAGGGCGAAAAGGAGCAGCATGTGCGATTTGTGGAGAAGCAGAAGCTCTTCCCAGGTCTGAGCTGCAGAGATACTGCCAGTGGTGATCTAACTGCATATAAATTGCATCAAATGCACGAAATATGTAAAGAAAGTACCATGTTGCGCATTGAGCAAAAAAGGGAAACAGACTTGCTGACAAAGGAGCAAGCAGTTCAAGGAACAGAATAACACCCATCAGGGCTTCAGCACCAGTTCTAGGTCCTAGGTGGACAGTTCCTGGGCCCCCCTCCTCTGCCACCACCAGGCCCTGCTGCAACCCATCCCCATGTCTTCCACCTGTCTGCTTGTGAGGCCTCCCACCGCCCATAAGCACAGCTGCCTGATCCACCCACAACCCTTCCCTTGGGCGCACCAAAAAGTATGCCCAGTTGGGAGCATGGGGGGCAGAGTGCTAGCAAGTGAGATGGAGGGGAGGTTGGTAGCAGTGGGCCCTCCTAGAATCCCTGAGCCCTGGCAGCTGCTCCACCTCTGGGTATGCCGACTCCAGCCGGACTCCCATCTCTGCCTGTAAGGCACGATGGGCATGAGTCTCCATGTGAATCTGCAGAAAGAACCGACCCAGATTTTTGCAGCATTCAGTTTTGCACCCCATTTTTCATTCAGACATAGTCATGGCCTTTTCAGGAAGCCTTTCTCCATCATTCACCTGGCTTTCAATCCTTTCCACTGATCAGGCAGTATAAGATCAGTAGCCATTTTGGGAGGCTTTACCTGCTTCAAGAAATTCGGGACTTGACTTTTTGGAGCAGAGTCACATGGGGTCTGCAGGGCTAACTGGACAAGAGGAAGGAAAGAGGGAACCGGTGCTGATAGCGAGTGGGGTGGAGAGGGGGAATAACCCAGTTTCCTCTTGTCAGGATTTTGTGGCTGGTGGGGCAATTTTTTTTCTGGTGGGGCTGAAGTTCTCAGTGCAGAAAGAAAAGCCAGAATTCTGAGGACTATGACTCAGCGACTGCTACTTTTAATTCTCTCTCTCTCTCTCTCTCTCTCTCTCGGTCTTCTCAAGCTGCCTATTCCACACAGGTGTCCTGATGCTAGCAATCACCCTTAGCCTATTAACTGTTTAGCCTGTTTGTTGGTCTTAAAGGACATCCAAAAGACACTGGTATTTTAAGAAATCTGGGACCACACCAGTGTTCCCTCTAAGCTGAATTAGAGTGAGCTAGCTCACACTTGTTTAGCCTCCGGCTCACACATTTGTGTCTCTGCTCGGGAAGGATGGCTCCAGAGCAAATTAATTTATCCAGTTGCCAAATCGCTTGCTCACAACTTTAATGCCAGCAGCTCACAAGGTAGACTCCACAGCTTAGAGGGAGCATTGGACCACATCCGATCTCTTACCAACTCATAATCCAGAACGCCAATAATATAGACCACCGTCTTCAAACTTTAAATAGTCCCATGAAGGGTTTCAGAATGCACTGGAGACTGGTGGACGAAATCATGTCGGTTTCTCCAGTATTCTTCTTAACGCATGAGCTCGCTTATAACAAGCCGTGGTTCGCCCAAATTAAAGGTCTTAAAGGTGCCACTGGACCCAAACTTTGCATTGCTATGTAGCTACATAATGCTGATAGAGATGTTCCTCTTGTTGTTTAGAAGAAATACTGAATCAATGGCAAAAACAGGCTTGCCAACTGTGGGTTGGAAAATCCCTGGAGATTTGGAGAAAGAGGGGTTTGGGCGGGGAGGGACCTCAGCAGGGCATCATGCCACAGAGTCCACCCTCCAAAGCCGTGTTTTCTCCAGGGGAACTGACCCCTGTCGTCTGGAGATCAGCTGTAATCCTGAGAGATCTCCATGCCCCACCTGGAGGCTGGCAACCAATGTTCCCTCAAAGCGGAGGAGTCTTGTGAGCAAAAAATGCTAATTTGTGAGCTACTGGCACTAAAGTTGTGAGCGAGTGATTTGGCTACTGCATACATTAGTTTGTTCTGGAGCCCTCCTTCCTGAGCGAAGACAAAAATCTGTGAGCCGGAGGCTAAAAAACTGGGAGCTAGCTCACACTAACTCAGCTTAGAGGGAACACTGCTGGCAACCCCAGCAAAACTGACGCAGGGCCATTTTGAGGAACAGCAGCAGCAACAACAAAAGTAAGTAGGATGAGAATATTTTAAAAGGAGGATTGTTGCTGTTTCATTTTGGTACATTGTCACTTTTCTATCACCATTCATGACAATGATCTGCCTGCCTCAACTCATATTTAAAACCTCTAAAAATGTAAATGCTGAATCTCTTCTCAGACATTTGAAGATTACTTCCACACTGGTGACGATTGACACTGTAATAAATCTGCAGTGTGAGCCTCTCTCCCCCGTGTGTTAGCATGAGTCCCTCTTGACTGGCAATCTTCTCTCTACTTTTCAGACAGACTGTTGTGAATATTGGACTGCCCTCAGAGGTGAATATTGGACTGCCCACAAGCAAGTGGCACAGCGACTATATCTTCAGAATTACAGAGTGTCAAGGAGGAAGGGGAGTTGTACTGTTTGAGAGCTTGTAAATATGGATCACATTGCTAAGTCTTATTCATCCTTCCTTGTAGACTTTCTGCAAGGATGTGGCTTTACTGGTAGACTGGAATGGATCTGTCCAGTCAACCCATTTCTCAACTAACAGGTAGGTAGATCAGGCTTGTTCTCAAACTTTACAAGTAGAATCATGGCATGAATGTGCCTACCATGGTAGAGGGTGTGCAGGTTTTCTGACTGGGAATCCTGCATTGCAAAGAAAGAATGGAACAGTCAAAGCCCTCCTCTCAGCTCAGCTTCACTGGGAATTTAGGAGGAAACTAGAGAAAATGGGAGCAGAAATTAAAACTGTATCTACAAGTTACAAAAGCAGAGGATTCATCAGGAGGCTCAGAGTGCCACCTTGGTGTAGTGGCTAGGAGCGCGGACTCTAATCTGGGAGAACCGGGTTTGATTCCCCACTCCTCCACTTGCACCTGGCTGGATGACCTTGGGCAAGCCATAGCTCTGGACCAGCTGTTCTCTCAAGGACTGCTTGGGAAAGAGCTCTCTCCGCCCCACCTACCTCACAGGGTGCCTGTTGTGGGGAGGGGGAGGGAAAAGGAGTTTGTGAGCTGCTCTGAGATTCCAAGTGAGTGAAGGGAGGGATATAAATCCAATCTCCTCTTCTTCTCTCTTCCACATACAGTTGCTGGTGTGGCCTTGGGTCAGTCACTAGTTCTTTCAGAGCTGTTATCCCACGAGCAGTTCTCAAGAGAGCTCTCTCAGCCCCACCTACTTCGCTGGATGTCTGTTGAGGGGGTGGGGGGAAAGGAGTTTGTAAGGCGCTCCGAGATTCCTTCAGGCAGTGCAGGGTGCTGTATGTTGCACTGGCTGGGCTGCCAACTCTGGGTCTGGAAATACCTGGAGATTTGAAGGTAGAGTCTCTGTGACTGGGGTTTGGGGTGGAGAGGGACCTCAGCAGGGTACAATGCCCTAGAAACTGCCCTCAAAAGCAGCCCTTTGCTCCAGGAGAAGTGGAATAAATGCTTCAAATAAATAAGCAATATCTGTAGTCTGGAGATCAGTTGTAATTCCAGGAGATCACCAGTCTGCGCCTGGAGGTTGGCAGCCATGTGCACTGCATGGGAGACAAGTCACTGGAAATATATAACTATCTGCCTGATATTGTTGCCATTCCCAAACACTCCCTGTGACCACATTATATCTTAACATCTCAAATTTTCACTGTGGAGATAATTTATTATAAGCCAGTCTTTCCAGACAGTACTTTTCATAGCATGTCTGCTGAAAAACTGCAGCTCAACTATCATACAACTTATTGGCATTGCAAAGGGCACTGGGGCCTGTTGAGAAGACACTGCAACTTCACCAGCAAGGCCTGCTGGCACGCGCCATCACACATTCTTAAAGCACATCACTTGCTGAGGCAAGTTCTGGTGGACACAGGTCCCCACCTGGTCCTGCTGCAGCAAATGGGCCTCCTCTCCCAACACTCCATCACCATCTAGCAAGACCAAGAAGCAAAATGAAACCGCTCCAAGGAGCCACCGCTTGCTCTGTCCAGAAGTCTACAAGTGATGATGGCTACACGGTGGAGCCCATCTGTAGGGGAGAGGGGGTGTAGTCCAGTGGGAGAGCATCTGTTCTATTTATCTATTAAATTTGTTTATTTATTCATTTAATTTCTCTCCCATCCTTCCAAACAGGCTCAGGGCAGGTATCAAGGCATATAACAATAAAAACCAGTTAAAACAATCAATCTAGAAAAAACTAAAACCAGAAAGAGTAAATTATTTATTTGTTTTTTTTAAATCCCCAGCACCTCCAATTAAAAAGGACCAGGTGTTCTGAAAGCCCTCAGCTTGACCATCTGGAGAAGCTGCTGCCAGTCTGAGTAGACAATACTGACCTTGATGGACCCAGGTTCTGACTCAGTAGAAGACAGCTTCACGAGTCCGATGTCTATATCCCCATCAGGTAGAAGAAACGCACAGTTCTAGTTGAGTGGCTGCCATGTTCTCCTACAAGGAAAGGTGAAGCACTTGAACACAGAAAGCTGCCTCATACTGATCCAGACCCATAGTCCGTTGAAGTCAGTATTACTAAGATTGGCAGTGGCTCTCCAGGGCCTGTGGCAGAGAATATTTCTGGAAGGTAGCCAGTTCGATTTATAGCAGAAAAGCTAGATTCAAGTCCAGTGGCACCTTAGACACCTGCCTCGTCAGCTTCTAAGAAGGTGCTATCAAACTCAAACATAGGCAGAGAAAGTTCTTTCACATCACCTACTGCCAGAACCTTTAATTGGAGATGCCGGGGATTGAACCTGGGGCGTTGGGCATGCCAAACAGAGGCTCTGCCGCTGAGCCACAGCCTCCATCCCTGTAGCTGCGTAGTATGCACCTTGTCAACAGAATTGTTCTTGCAGAGATGAAAGAAAATCTAAGGCAACTCTCTCCCCCAAGCAAAAGAGATCTCTTTGCAAACTGTGGGAATAATTTAAATGACGGGTTAGAGAGTGTCTAACAAATCACCATGCATTGGGATTTGGACCTGAAATTCGCTTTAAATTAACAGGAGTAGCATCTGTCATAAATTTTCAGGCCCTGTGCTGGGAATTTACTCATTGCTGTCAAAACGTATAAGCAGAAATATGCAACGGACAGATATTTCTGCCCCGATTTGATGGAACTGCTTATTTATTGCCATCAGCATTTATTGTAATATTTGGTGAGGACACCTTCAGCGCACAAAGAAAATTGTGCTGAATTATTTGCAGCTGATAAGTGGCTGTGTGTCACCAAAGGAATGAAACTCAGAAGGATGGATGACTCCTCGAGCAGCATTTAAGTAAAACAAAACTCCTGGAGAATCTGTCTAAATATTTTATTTGTTGGGAACTAGCAGATGCATCACCCCTTTGAAGGTGGCAGCTGGCAGTGGCAGGAACCGGATGTCTTCTGCCACTCCCTTTTCACTCTGACAGCAACTGTTACAAGAATGTCAAAACTGCTTATGTCCAGAAGCTACATTTGCATTGCGGTCACAGGTGCTAAATAATCCACTGTATGAACTGGCAAAATCCAGTCAGAAAGTGGATTAAAAGTGGATTATTTAGTGTGTGTGACTGCAGCCCTGGTGCAGAATGCTGTGGCCAGAGCATTGACTGGAGTGGGTCATAGGGAACACAGCACTCCAATCTGGTTCCACCTACACGGGTTTCCAGTTTGCTTCCAGGCTCAGTTCCAGGTGCTGGTATTGACTTTTAAAGCCTGGTACAGTTTGGGACCAATACACCTTACAGACTGCCCTCTCCCATATGAATTTGCCCTCTCATACCAGTCGGGCTCGGAGGCCCTACTTTGACTGCACCCACCATCTGAGGCTCGATGGGTGGCAACCTGAGAAAGGGTCTTCTTGGTTGTGGCACCAAAACTTTGGAACTCCCTTCCCAGGGAGATTCTTCTGTCTCCCTCTGTCAGTGTCTTTCACCAGAAGGTGAAGACCTTTTTTAATTTTATCTGGCATACCCCCAATAACGGCTACTGGCCCTCCTTATTTGTTTATGTGTATTTAGTTGAATTTTATATTTTAACTGCATTTTAATTGTTTAAAATGTTTTAATGTTTGCCACCTTGTGGACCCTGATTGGGTGGAAAGTGGTATAAAAATACTCTTAATAAAATAAAATAATTATGTGGGATCAGATGAAAAGTCCATATCATCTTGCGCACTGCTTTTGATCTACCAAAATGCGCTTGAAAATGTTGAAATGGGAGCAAGATGTGGATAGCTGTCCACTGTTGCTTGGTACCAGAAGCCATTTCAGTTATTCTGGGGACCTAGGCAAGAGTCCAAGTTGGGTCCCGGAATCACTGCCGCCACCACTCTGCCCCCTCCAACCAAGCGGTGGCCCTCGCCCCATGTGAGGCGGGCAGGAGCTCCTGCTGCCGCCACTGCAGAAACCAGCTAAGTGAGCCACAGATGACGCCAGTGGGAGTGGGAGTGTGAGGCTGCTCTTTTTCTACTGACCCCCTCCTCGGGGGGGGGGGGCTGGGGGGGCTGGCCCTAGGAAGTCCCAGTGCAACTGTCCCTTTTGCCCACTGGCGAAGACCACCCCAGCTTGGTGTTGGCATCTGATAATCAGAGGTACAACCACCTCTGAACAGGGAGGATCCATTTACTATAGCAGCTTCCTTTCCTAGCAGACCAGGGATCCCCTCCTCCTCCTCCTCCTCCTTCCAGAGGCAACTCTCCCTGTTTGACTTGGAAGGGATTCTTCTTCTTCTTTCTCTAGCAGATATATATCTTCTTTCTTTGGCCTGAAGGGGAGTCTCGTCTCACTACCCAACAACCCTGCCGAATCTCATTCCCAGTTCTCCTGTCTGTGTGCAATGGCCTTCAGCACAAGCTGAGACTCAGACTTTTTCAGTACTTCAGCTGAATTCATCCTCAGAGCAGATTTTCAACAGTGAAGGGGCAGAATCGCCTCTCTTCTCTCCAGTCAGAATAATATCCTCCCCTCCCTCAGCACCAAGCTAATAGAAATTTCTGCCCTTAGCTGGAGCTGGCCAATCAGAGAGCTCGGAGTAGCCTGTCACCCAAAGTTCTCCATTCTGGAGGAGATTTAATTCTTCACCTCTCAGTGCTCTGATAGGGCTGGTCACACACACTAAGAACTACCAATCCCAGAGAGCATTTTGCAGAGGCATGGCAGAGTTGCCAACCTCAAGGTGGGCCCTGGAGTGATCTCCCAGAATTACAACTGCTCTCCAGACAACAGATTTTGCAATGAAAAAAAGGCTAGAAAAAACAAAACCTTAAAGTTAATTGGCCTAATGTTTGCAGCCATAGTGGTCTCTCAGAATAAAAATAATTATGACATTGACAGGATAATGACCAAAAAGGCCCAAAATAGTTAGCAAACTTGTAGTAAACTCAGGCAAGGTGTTATTAAAAGCAAAAGCTAGCATTTTTTCCCAGAAATGTAGAAAGTGAGACCGGAATTTTGGAATTAAAACAGTTTCCCACAGCTTATAAGACTGCATGAATGAGGTGAGGGGTTCTGGTATTACATGTTTGTGCCAAGCCCGAAAAAATAATGCTTGGAACTGACTCCAGGACTATGAAATGTGGCTAAATTCCTGGGGCAGAGGAGATAAGCAAGTTGTAGCAGCTAAACATGTTTGCTGTGACATCAATACTCCCATGTTTGCAATAGATTTTTTTTGAACATGCAGAGCATAATTTTTCATTTATTCAGTTTAGGCTCAAGTCTACTTTAGGAGTCTTAAGTTCATGGATTTATGAATGTCTCGTGTATTCCTTGAGAACATACCAACTTGCAGGAATAAACTGATTATAACCCATCATACCACCTTGGGGAAAAGCATTCGATAAGTGTTTAAATAAGTAAATAAATGAGGGACAAAACTACAAAGCTTTTGTCGTTGTTGCTCTGCAGTAATGCTTCTTAAACAAATATTTTGGAGGACAAAGAGTCTTGCTAGGACTAAACCTTCCAAAATGACATCTTCCTAGTAATTCTTGTATATACTGCTGACAGGGCTCTAGGACTGCTTCTTTGGGGGGAGGGAAGTGTTCTTGTGTCACCTGGTGTCCCCCATCATGAGGATGGGTGTGAAAGTTGGACAGTGAAGAAAGTTGACAGGAATAAAGTTTGAAATGCAGTGTCAGAGGAGAGTTTTACATTCCAGTCCCAAAGAAGGGCAATGCCAGGGAATGTTCAAACTATCACACAGTTGCACTCATTAGTAAGGTCATGCTCAAGATCTTACAAGCTAGGCATCAGCAGTACGTGGATAGAGGACTGCCAGAAGTAAAAACTGGATTTTGAAGAGGTAGAGGAACTAAAGATCAAATTGCCAACATTCGCTGGATTATGGAGAAAGCAAGAGAGTATCAGGCCACGGTCACACGGCCCTTTAATGCAGGAGGAACTGCTGTTTCCTCCTGCATTTAAAGGGGCCGTCCACAATGGCTGTGGCTAGTCCCGCACCAGAGCGGGCTCCTCCCACATTTTTCGACCCCAGGAAAATCGAATGTTTTCCCGGTGGTTGCATGAGGAACTCGCAATTGAGCTATCTGGACAGCCCTCTCTTGCAATCATTGTGAGAAAGGGCTGTCCAGATGCCCCCCCCCATTTCCCCCCCCTTTTTGCACTTGGGTGCTCAAGCGCCCAAGTGCAAAGGGGGGGGGGACCTGCTAAAATTACCAGGCAGCCTGTGGGGCTCAGGGAAGGGTTCCTCCCCCAGCCGCCGCTGCCTGCCACCTCCTCCTCCATTGATGACAACTGCCTCCTCCTCCTCTGCCGACCACCTACTCTTCCACTGCAGCCACCGCTGTCCACTTCCTCTGCCACCACAGCCACTGCCACCAGCCTCCGCCGCTGCCAGCCTCCTTCTCCACTGCTGCCCACCGCTGCCAACCTCCTTCTCCACCGCCACTGCCATCCGCCGTGGCCACCCGCCATGGCCACTTCCAGGGGTTGGGATGTATAAACATCCCAACCCAAACTTAAAAGAAGTAGATCCTTTAAATCCAGGAGGAGTCCCGGATTTAAAGGGCCATGTGACCACAGCCTCAGAAAAATATCTACTTCTGCTTCATTGACTACGCTAAAGCCTTTGATTGTGTGGATCACAACAAACTGTGGCAAATCCTTAAAGAGATGGGAGTACCAGACCACCTCACATGTCTCCTGAGAAACCTGTATAAGGGTCAAGAAACAACAGTTAGAACCGGATATGGAACAACTGATTGGTTTAGCATAGGAAAAGGAGTACGACAAGTATGTATATTGTCACCCTGCTTATTTAATTATATGCAGAGTACATCATGTGAAATGCTGTCCTGGATGAACCACAAGCCTGAATTAAGATTGCCAGGAAAAACAACCTCAGATATGCAGACAATAGCTCTCTAATGACAGAAAGTGAAGAAGACCTAAAGAGCCTCTTGCTAAGAGTGAAAAGGGAGAGCGCAAAAGTTGGCTTGAAACTCAACAACAACAACAAAACTAAGATCATGGCATGGCCTTTGCAAATATAAGGGGAAGTCATGGAAGCAGTGACAGACTTCACCTTCCTGGGATCCAAGATCACTGCAGATGGTGACTGCAGCCATGAAATTAAAAGACGACTTGCTCATTGGGAGGAAAGCAATGGCAAACCTAGACAGCATAATAAAAAGTAGAGACAACAACAAAAGTTCATATAGTCAAAGTGATGGTATTCCCAGTAGTAATGCATGGCTGCGAGAGTTGAACCATAAGGAAGGACAAGCACTGAAGAATAGATGCTTTTGAATTACGGTGCTGGAGAAGACTCTTGAGAGTTCCTTGGACTGCAAGGAGATCAAATCAGTCAATCCCAAAGGAAATCAACCCTGACTGTTCCCTGGAAGGCCAGATCCTGAAGCTGAAGCTCAAATACTTTGGCCACCAAATGAGAAGGGAGCACTCACTGGAGAAGACCCTGATGCTGGGAATTATTGAAGGTAAAAAAAGATGCAACTGAAACTGGAAGATGAAGTAGTAAAAGATTCAATGGTTAAGTGGATGCAAAATGTTGGTATTAGTATTAGAACAGATACATGGTCTCAAATATGGAAAAATAATTTAAAAATTACTAGATCGGTTAATTTTAAAGAGAATATCTATAAAATGTTTTATAGATGGTACATACGTCCAGAAAAATCATCACATATGGTCAAAGGTATGCCTATTAAATGTTGGAAATGCCAGGATAAAGAAGGTAGTTTTTATCATATGTGGTAGACTTGTATATTGGCAAAAGTTTACTGGAAAAAGATTCATGAGTGGTTGCAGAAAATATTGAAGGTGAAGGTGCCATATAAACCTGAATTGTTTTGTTAAATATGTTACCAAAGTGTTTAGATAAGAAACAAAAACATATAACTTGCACAGATGGTAACTGCAGCGAGAATTTTATATGCGAAGTATTGGAAAGCGAATAAGCTGCCAACAGATGATAAACTGATTGAAAAGATTTTAGAAGTTCCTGAAATGGATATTTTATCGGAAAGACGGAAGGACCATGGCGACCAAGAGCTAGAAGCGGTATGGAAACCCTTTTATACGTGAGATTAACGAGATGGACTTTGAATGTATAAATTCTAATGATAACCAGAAAATAATTGTTGAGTGAAGAAAAGTTGTATGTTTATTTGTAGAACTCGATCTAAGTGGTGTAAACTGTTAGATGATTTTCTGTACTCTACTGTTTCCTAGATGTCATATCCTATATCCTATTCCTTCCCTACCTTACCCTTTCTTATGGAACTTAATAATAAAGAAGTGCTTAAACGAAAAGAAGGGGATGGTAAAGGATGAGATGGTTAGGCAGTGTTATCGATGCAATGAACATGGAGTTGAGCTGGCTCTGAGGGACAGCAGAAGACAGGAGGGCCTGGCGTGATGTGGTCCACAGGGTCGCGAAGAGTCAGACTCAACTGTGTGACTGAACAACCACAACAACACTCAAGGCAGCTTATGATATAAACCCAACCAGTTCACTTTTTGGCCAGGAAATTCCACAGGACAGAGTAGATGCCAAAGGTGGGGGAAAGCCCTTTAGGTGACCCAGACAAACACAAGAAGAGCCCTGCTGGATCAGACCAGAGGTCCATCGGGTCCAGCATCTTGTCCCACACAATGGCCAACCGGTTACTCCAGAAGGCTGACGACAGGGCATAGAGGTTGAAGCCTTCCCCTGATTTTGCCTCCTGTCACTGTGATTGACTGCCTCTGAACATGGAGGTTTCCTTTAGTCACCATGGCTAGTAGCCATTGATGAACCTTTCCTCTGTCTATTCCCCTTTTAAAGCAGTTTATTCCTGTGGCCATCACTACATTCTCTGGCAGAGAATTCTGCATTTTAATCACTCTCTGCGTAAAGAATTCTTTCCTTTTGTCTGTCCTGAATTTACTGTCCCTCAGCTTCACCGGATGTCCTTGAGTTCTAGTATTTTGGGGGAGAGAGAAAAAGTTCTCTTTTTCGTCTCTCTCCACCTCGTCCATAACTTTATAAACCTCTATCATGTCCCCCCTTAGTCGTCTCTTGTCTAAACTGAAAAGTTGCAGACTCTTCAGCCTTTCTCCATAGGGAAGGTACTCCAACCCTCTAATCATCTTGGTTGCCTTCCCCTGTACTTTTTCTAGCTCTGTGATGTCCTTTTTTGAGATACGGTGACCAGAACTGTACACAGTCTTCCCAGTGAGGCTGTACCATAGATCTATACAGGGGCATTATAATATTGGCTGTTTTACTTTCAATCCCTTTACTTTATGTAATTTCCTGCTCTGTGTATGTATATACTAGAGATGGGATTTGAAAACTTAAGGTGTTTAAACCAGGAGGATTTAGAGATAATTCATTTCTTTCTTATTAAGGCAATCTGAACATAATCCTGGTTTAGTGCAGGGTTTCCTTTTTCTTTTTGGCATAGCAATCTCTTCTTCCACACTCACCCTGAGGCCTCTCTCAGTTCACATAACTATCATTAGTCATGGCAGATAGACTATGGGCAGACATATAATTGTTTTCAATGACTTACTAAAACATAACTTCTGGAACAGCCTGATGTCAGGGTTTTTGCTTCCAAATTATTTAGTTCCTGATCAAATTATTTAATTGCCTCTAGCTTGGGATGGAGCTGCTGTGTCTTGGGGATGGCTGGATACAACCATGTAGGAAGGTGTGTGTGTGTGTGTGTGTGTGTGTCCACAGGCACTCTGTAATTGGAATGAGATAAAGTCATGGGCAGCGAATGCTTTTCCAAAGCAGTTCAGTTCAGCACAGCATAAAGCAAAACATGCCTCATCTATAGGACTTGGGATGCTACTCCACTGCTGACTAGTTAGGGTTGCCAAGCTCCATGTGGGGCCTGGAGATCTCCCAGAATTTCAATTGATCTCCAGACTACAGATATCAGTTCTCCTGGAGAAAATGGCTGCTTTGGAAAGTGAAGTATCTCCCCGCCCTAACCCCCCCTCCCCAGGCTCCAATCTTAAATCTCCAGAAATTTCTGAGCCCAGATTTGGCACCCTTAGGCCCTGAACTTTTTGTTCCACTGGTGTGCATGGTTATTCTAAACCACTTTCTGTACTATTTGACCAGATTTGCATCAACTGAAGGAAAACTGATCAGAGTCTATGTTATAAACTCTAGTATTAGTCAATTGGGGTTTTAACAGGAAAGGTGGATATCGAAATGGGCTCTTGGACATAGGGTTGCCAACCAGTGCTCCCTCTAAGTTGAATTAGTGTGAGCTAGTTCAGTTTTGTAGCCTCTAGCTCATGCATTTTTGTCCTAGCTCAAGAAGGATGGCTCCAGAGCAAACAAATTTATGCAGTAGCCAAATGGCTCACTTTCAGGATCCCCAGTAAAGATGTGCTTTATTGAAGAAGAAGAAGAAGAGATTAGATTTATACCCCGCCCTTCACTCACTTGGAGTCTCAGAGCGGCTTACAAACGCCTTTCCCTTTCCCTCCCCACAACAGACACCCTGTGAGGTAGGTGGGGCTGAGAGAGCTCTTTCCCAAGCTGTCCTTGAGGGAACAGCTGGTACAGAGCTATGGCTTGCCCAAGGTCATCCAGCCAGGTGCAAGTGGAGGAGTGGGGAATCAAACCCGGTTCTCCCAGATTAGAGTCCGCGCACTTAACCACTGCACCAAACTGGTAGTAATGATGCTGTGGGTACCAAATCCTTTGTTAGGACTGGGGAGCAAGGCCAGAAACACAGCACATAGATCAACCCATGGAATTCACATGCACACACGTCACCTCTACTCCTTAGCATTTCTATGGCAACATGAAAGATACGTGCTACTCTATCGGCCCTAGACTAGCACCTAGGTCTCCAAGCATGAATCTCACGGGAACTCCTTGGGGTATGCTTGAAGAAGAGTTACAAAGCTGGCTACTCCCATGCACTCTCAAAACATACCCCCCCACACACACTTAGGAATGCAAACATGACAAGCGAGGGAAAGGGAATGAAAGACGGATAACCAGAATCGAAATTTACAGTGACCGAGCTTGACACTCGCTCACAACTTTGATTCCAGTAGCTCACAAAGTAGAATTTTTGTTCAGAAGACTCCACAGCTTAGAGGGAACATTGATGGCAAGGCAATCGACAGAGAACATTTCCTCCATCAACAATAACCTCCTTCAGCCAGAGGTCTTGAGCCATAAGGGACCAAGAACCAATAAACACACCACCTCTCAGAGAAAAGGTCTGAGACCAGCAGGGAAATGGTGGTGTCGCTCTATGCTTATGTAGGATCCCAAAAAGCATCCCAACACAGTAATGACGGGTGGAATCACGGTGCCTGGAAATCTGTCAGCACAACCCCTTTGGAGGACAGAAGCGGGCAACATGCCTGTATGTAGGGCTGCCAATCTCCAGATGGCACCTGGAGAGCTCTTGCTATTACAATTGATCTCCAGATTACCAAAATCCAATCCCTTGGAAAAAATGGTGGCTTTAGAGGGTGAACTCTATGGCCCTGTACCCCACTGAGGTCTCTCCCCTCCTCAAACCCCACCCTTCCCAGGCTCAGTCTTCCAAATCTCTAGTTATTACCCAACCCTACCTGTCTGTCACACTCTGAAACAAAAAAATCTCTAAGGGCACACAGTATGGAAATTTCACAACCTTCCCTCATTATGTCAAAACAGTTAGTTGCAATATCTAGATTTTAAAATGGGGTGGGGTGGGGAGTGTTCTTTCCTGAGCTTCCACCCAACTACACATCACTGTGCCCCAGCTCAGGTTAGTGCCACAGCTTAGAGGGAACATTGTTGCCAACTCTGGATTGGGAAATACCTGGAGATTGGGGGTGGGGAGTCTAGGGTTGCTGTGCAAGTCAAAAGGGAGAGTGGAGAATAATGTAAGCTGCTTTGGTCCCCATTGCAGAGAAAGACTACTTTTCCTCCTGGGTAACAATTGCTGACAATCTCCAGGTGAGGGGTGGAGATCACTCAGAATTACAACTGCTCACCAGGAGGGAAGGCAGAAGTCAGCTGAAGTCAGAGGGGCAGATAACAGTAGGTTGATGGTTAGCTGGGAAGGAGATGCCAACTCCAGGTTGGGAAATTCCTGAGAATTTGAGGCGTGGAGCCTAGAGAGGGTGGGGTTTGAGGAGGGGTTGGACCTCAGACAGGTACAGTGCCATAGACTCTACCATCCAAACCAGCCATTTCCTCCTGGGTAACAATTGTTGCCAATCTCCAGGTGAGGGCTGGAGATCACTCAAAATTATAACTGCTCTTCAGGTAGCAGAGATCAGTTGCCCTTGAAAAAATGTGGACTCTGTGTCATTATACCTTGCTGAGGTTGCCACAGCAAATTGACCCCGAGTGCCCAATGCCTTGGCACTCTCCCAGAGCCTCTTTCTAGAGCCTGTTGTGTTTATTTCCACAATGGGCCTTATTCCTAGTTAAAAGATAAAATGCATTAAAACAGGATATAGTTCAGTAAAACTCCTAACAAACACACTTCGTAATCACAGATAAAAATTGAAAAGTGCTAATAAAGTACTAATAAAGTGCTGGTGATGATAATGTTCTACTAGACCACAATGGTGTAATAATAAAAAAAACTTCCTTCTGTTCATCCTCTCCCAGAACTCTCTGAGAGCCAGTTTGGTGTAGTGGTTAAGTGTGCGGACTCTAATCTCGGAGAACTGGGTTTGATTCCCCACTCCTCCACTTGCACCTGCTGGTGTGACTTTGGGTCAGTCATAAGTTCTTTCAGAGCTGTTCTCTCAAGGGCAGTTCTCAAGAGAGCTCTCATAGCCCCACCTACCTCACAGGGTGTCTGTTGTAGGGAGGGGAGAGGAAAGGAGGTTGTGAGCCACTCTGAGACTTTGAGACAAGGGTGTGGTATAAATCCATTCTTCTCCTTCCCCCACTCCTCCTCCTTCTCCTTCACCCTGCACATACCAAGGAGGAGGACATGCTGTCCTCAACTTGGCACCATGACACAGATGGCCTCTCACCATCTGTGTCCATCCTTAGTAAGTTAGTCTAGAATACTATCCTATCTCTAAACTCTCCTATCTGAATTGTAGTTCTAGGATAAGGTGACTAGTATTAGTCTTAAACTAGAAAAATGGCACTGTAGAATAGAATAGAATAGAATAGAATAGAATAGAATAGAGTAGAATCACAGAGTTGGAAGGGGTCCTACAGGCCATCTAGTCCAAACCCCTGCTCATTGCAGGATTAGCCTAGAGCATCCCTGACAACTGTTTGTCCAGCCACTGCTTAAAGTCTGCCAGTGAGGGGCACCTCCCTAGGCAGCTGATTCCACTGTTGTACAATACTTACTGTCAGTGTTCCCTCTAAGCTGAGTTAATGTGAGCTAGCTCCAGTTTTTTAGCCTCTGGCTCTCACATTTTTGTTTCAGCTCAGGAAGGGTGGCTCCAGAGCAAACTAATGGATGCAGCAGCCAAATCGCTCACTCACAAAATTAATGCCAGTAGCTCACAAAATCGAGTTTTTGCTCACAAGACTCTACAGCTTAGAGGGAGCATTGCTTACTGTAAGAAAGATTTTCCTACTATCCCGTCAGTCCAATACAAGGCAAGGGCCCTTTTCAGACAGCCTTTGTAATCTGTTTTAGCACCAGGTTGCTAACGTATTTTTTGTGTCAGTTCAGACACAACCATGTTAGCAATCAGCTGATAACAGATTTTATTCACCTGTTCATACATAGCCACTTGCGTTCTGTTGGCAAAGTGAGGCTGAGCCATCTTTGAGGGAAACAACTTTCTTTCACTTCTGAACCTTTGTTGCACTTCTGAACCATTGTGGTGTGCTGGGTAAAATGCCCATAGCACTTCCTAGAGTGGCACTTCCCCCCGGCACCAAATATTAAGTTGGATTACCAAGCAGCTGGCTTGGTTTGGATTTCTAACTGGATTAAAAATTGGAATGAAAGATTGATTTAATTGGAAACAGTGGATTCAACTGAATGTTTACATAGTCATTTAAGGATTTTAAAAAACAGGGAAAACACCCAAAACTGCAATGAAATGCAAAGACCGTGTAATTAGAGACAGTTTACTGAAAATTTGGTGGTCTCTAAAAACAAGAACTTCACCTATAATGTCACCAATAGATTCATACTATGGCAAACTTGTGAGAAAAAAATAATGACTTTATAATGTATCAAGACATTATTAATGCACAACGGGAAATTAAATCCTGTCAGGTAATTAATGAAGAAGGGGAAAAGATACAATAACTAACATATCTTCAATTTATAGCAAGACTTTAAGAAGCTGTTCATGCAGAAAGAGACGGTTTAAGAGATCTGACTGAATTTGAAAAAGATAGTCCTGCACAAAAAAAGAATATCTTCTAGGACACATTTATAAACTTTTACTTCAATATGATACCGAAATGGAAAAGGTCAAGACATGTATGGTGAAATGGATGCAGGATTTTGATGAAGAGATATTGATTCAGCAGTGGGAAAACTTGTGGATGAAAGATATAAAATTTATAGCAAGTCAAGCACGAAGAAAAAAATTGGTATTTTTTCCCATTGGGATATAATTCTGAAAGATATTGAGAAGATGGATAAAAATGCACGCCACCATTTTGAGGCCAGGATTTTTTTTTTAAGAAGCCATTCCTGCTGTGGGGAACATGGGTAAATGAGTGAAGACACTGATTGTGCGATTTGCCTTTTTTTCCCAATGCCTTGGCGAGAGAATCCCCCACTTCCTCAGCACACATATTGCCACATGCCTTGGCCATTGCTTTCTGGTCTGATGACCGAGTTCCCAAGAGCACTCTTCTACCTGCCCCGCTTTCAGTGGGCTTTGGAGCCCGTTCCTTCACTGTTCTGTGATGACTGAAGAAACCCCGGGCTTCAGGGTTATGATGCCTGTGTCCCCACACCTTCTGGGAGCTGAAAAAGTAGAGGGGCAACCTCTCACCTCACATCAGGTGGAGATTCTGTTTGTTGCATTACAAGGCATGGGATGGATGCCACTTACTGGGAAACGAGGCTGGACAGAATCCAGAATCATTTTTTTTCCCTCTGAATGTAAACCTGTACTAGTCTAGACAGCAGGATAAAGACCTTAGAAAGAGAATTAATTGTTGGAGAGTCCCTCATGTAAAAAGGACAGAATGCTAAAATATCCTTTAGAGCTCGGCCTGACAAACATCAGCCAAAGGAGAGAACTTCTTGTTTCTGTTAATTAACACAAGAGAAAAGGTACATCTGAAGAGCTGGAGGGCCCATAGTTCAGTGGCAGAGCATCTGCTGGCATGTAGAAGGTTCCAAGTTCAATTCCCAGCATCTCCAGTAAGGATCCAGTTGTAGGTGATGTGAAGGACCCCAGCCTGAGACCCTGGAACGTCTCTGCCAGTCTGAGTAGACAGTACTGACATTGAGGGGTCAATGATCCGACTCGGCAAAAGACAGCTTCAGGTGTTTGTGATTAGGTTCATGAGCAGGCATGTCCACGATTCAGGCTTGGTTCAGAAATGCAACTGAAAAAGGCGGAGGAGTCCTAAGAAGGCAGAATGAGTCAGATTGCTTTGAGGCTGCATGTGGAGGGTATTGCTATTGAATGCTTGTCCGTCCGTCCCCCACAGTTTATTGTATTTATTTGTTTGTTTTCTTCATTTGTACCCCACCTTTCTTTGCAATAGGGACCCAAGCAGCTTCCATTGTTCTCTTCACCTTGATTTTATCCTCACAACAGCCCTGTGAAGTCGGTTAGGCTGAGAGGGTGTGACTGGCCAAATGTCACCCAGTGAGCTTCCGTGGCAGAGCTGGGATTCGAACTTGAGTCTCCAAGGTCCTAGTCCAGCACACTAATCACAATGCCACACTGGACCCCCCCCCCCCAAATTATACCCTGCAAGTAAAACAACTAGCCCACTGGGGAGGAGGAATAAAAACCACCCCTGCCCATTGCCTGCTGCACTGATTCGCTGTGCTTGAAGAGCTGCTTATGTAAGGCAGCTTTCCCAAGAGAACACCTGCCCCACCTGCTTTAGCTTGCTACGCTCCCAGCCTGCCTTGCTTCGCTCCCAGCTTGCTCAAGGTCTGAGACAAATCCTCCCCTACCATGTTATTCCTTTTGCAGCTGCTCTCGAAAACATTTGTAGAAGTTCCTTGGGAACTAAAAGCACAATAACCTGTTTGCTGCCATTTCTGTGTGAAACTTGTTCAGGGGTGGAACAACCTTTTACATTTTATGATTGGTGTAGTTGCAGGGAGGGGGATTCTAGTTGCTTGGTATAATACTAACAGTTTGTTTACAATAAAGCCATTACTAACAGGAAAAGTGTAACCATTCCAATATGAACCTCTATGCAAATAAAGGACTTCCTGGTTCAGGAGATCTGTTGCAGATCTTTTGGGACAATTTTGGGACAATCTGTAGTCGCTGCTACAGGCTGGCGCAAGCTGGAACCTCACAGTGTGGAAAGCTCAGGGCCGCCCACCCTCTGCACCCGCCCCCCCCCCCCCCAAGGCTCCTTCCACCCTCCTCTTCTGCCTTTGCGTTGACAGGTTGAAATTCTCCTTGGTCTTAATTTGGCTAAGGGACTAACTGTTGCTGATCCCTTTGTGAATTCCCTTTGTGAATTGACAGGGAAAAGGAAGGTGCTACCCTAGTTTGTTTGTTTTTTCACATTTATGTCATCCTAACCTATTGCTTGAACACTGCGCTTAAGGGATTATTAAGCCACTGGAATTAATAGGAGCATGTAAAGGTATTTTGAGGTAGCATCTGTTTAGACTCATGTAAGGTCTGAAGCACTGAGACGAAACCGTGTGCAAAGTTTTAATTAGGACATTTTGCCCCCTGCTTGGGTAATCCATTTTAGAGACTGGGCAGCCGACCAAACGGCACAAAAGTTCTTGGTCTGATGCCTTTGCCTGAAGGGATACTTACTTTTCCTCACCGAAATACACAAGCAAGAAGAGATTTTTTTTTTTTAAAAAAAAAGGAAAGATGTGCACAAACAAGCATCCAACAGCCATCTCTCAAGGGCATCTGGGAAATGTGTCTGAAGATGCTTGCCCACTAGCAGCCATTAATCCTAGCAAAGAAGTTTTTAAAAGTTATTTGCCTCATTATTTCCCAACAATTGTGTGTGTGTGTGTGTGTGTGTGTTTAAACAAACATACCGACAACAGTGTTCTGAGGCAGAGAAATGAGATTCAACGAAGGGGAGTGGCAGACGCAGCCCGTACAATGGACAGACTCCAAAGGGAGGACTCAGCGAGAGGAAGACGCAGCAGTGTTGCCACGATGTTGCCACAAGTCCCTTGCCTGGTTGGAATCCCTCCAGCTGCACCCTCACCTAAGGATGCCTCCTAACAACCTGGGTTAAAGTAGGGTACATCTGAATACACAAAACTGCCTTCTTCTGAATCAGACCCTGGGTCCATCAAGGACGGTATTTATCTAGTCAGGCTGGCAGTGGTCCTCTAGGGTCTCAAGCAGAAGTCTTTCACATCACCTACCGCTAGGGCTGCCAGAACCCTGGGCCGGGCCGGGGTTTCTCCACTTTTGGGGGCTTCAACCCACCCGCCAGCCAGCTGTCCCCAAGCCCCGCCCCCAAACCCAAACACCCGCAGCCACCCCCTCCCTTCTCTCTTGAGAGATTAAAATTTTGAGATTTAATTGAGAGATTTAAATTGAGAGATTTACATTGAGAGATTTACATTTTGCAGAGGGGTGGGAGAGGGGTGGCTGTGGGCATGCAGGGCCCCACCAGCTGGAAGTACTTAGGGTTCCTTTAAGTGCTTCCGGCTGGCGGGGACTCCCCCCCCCGCACCCCTTCTCCAAGCAGCTTGGAGATTGGGTGAGGGTCCCCACTGGCTGGAAGCGCTTAAAGGGCTGCTTGGAGTTCAGGCATGCGGCCGGCAGCTGCCCCTTTCCCTCCCCTCTTGCAAGATTTAAAGGGCCCTCCACCTGATTGGCGGGCCCTTTAAATCTTGCAGGAGGTTCGGGAGAGGGGTGGCTGCCAGCTATTGTTCTTGGGGGCAGGGCTTGGAGTGGGAGGTCCCCAATGTGACATCGTCACATTGGGGATTCACTGCCCCCTCTGGGAACACCCCCCCAAATTCCCCCGCCGGGGACAAAATCGGACCACTAGCAACTCCTACCTACCTACCTATCCTTTTTTTAGCTAGAGATGCCCGGTACTCTCTGCATGCCAAGCAGATGCTCTCTCACTGAGCCGCCACGACCCCTGTAAAGGCAGCTGTGCTGTTTTCATGGCTTCGGTGTTGTCATGTGCCATGTCATCCATCCAATTCCCATATCGAGTCTGTGTGGCTGCTAGGCCTCAAGCTCTGGCAGCCCTCCTTGCCTGCTGGTGTCTGCTGAAGGAAGAGAGCTTCTTTTGGGGTGACAAACGAGCATCCCGTTAAGGGCCCCTCATTCCTCACTGGTGGGTGCAGGTTCTGTGGAAAGGGGCTCTGGCTAGGAAAAGAGTGGGGAAAGGGGCTCTGGGTGGGAACCTGCTGAGGTAACCCCCTGTCCAGAGGAAGGGAGTCCGGTCTCCCTGCAGGGGTTCTTCACTGGACTGGAGAGCCAGCTTGACTTTATATAGCTACGTTCTCCACTCCTCCTATTTACTTTGTGAAATGTTTTTCTGTTAACTAAGCCTTTGCTGTTCATTTTCATCTGTGTCTTGTCAGTTAGGTCAAAAATCTAAGAAGCCGGAGTCTCTCTTTGCCTTCCATGTAAGTACAGCCTGAGTCCAACAGGCTGGCAAATAAGAGACCTTGAGGGAACACAGAGTTTACATAGGAGTGTTAGACCCCCCCCCCCAGTGGGGGGCAGGGGTCTCCTGCTTCCAGGACCCACCTTTTCGCTGCCTGACAGCTGGCCGGCAGGGGGAAATAACCCCCCCCCCCAAAAAAAGGGAGGAAGGCCCAGCATTTCTGTGGTGTGCCTACGTGACCTGGAAGAGAAGTAGGCATGCCGGGGCAACGTTCTAGTGTTTGGGCAAAACCCCGATGTCCCTGACATGCCTATGTCACGTCCAGGTCGTTTAGGCATGTCACAGAAGGGCTGCATTCCCCTGCTCCCAGTAAGTGCATTTCCCTCTCCCCACTGGTTGCTCAGAGGGACCTGGCAACCCCGATCTTTATTTTAAAGCTTGTGCCCCCCTTTTCATTTGATTGTGGGCAGTTGGGGTATAAAGGATCTCTAGGAGAGGCCTGAGTGGGGGACTGGGGAGTTGTCAGCGCAGAAGGCAGTTGCCCCAGAGCCTCCCCCTTCTCCCGCCTCTCCCCTCAGAGTCGCCACACCCTCTTTGCACCTGGAAGTCCCTCAAGGTGAGTGGCAGAGTTTTTGTAAACCAAAGGGAGGACCAAACTTGACGGCTCATGTGCTGTTTTTCAGGCCAGAGGTTTGAAATGTCAGAAAGAGCTAACGGTTAAGAGCGAGATGGTCAAGGAAAATAAGAAACACACACCCCCCACACACACATGTCCATTTTTAATCAGCCGGCAATCTTGAGCCCATAAGTTATTTAGAATTAGTGCTTCAAGGATGTGTTTGAAAGCATTTCAAGGGGAAACAAGGAGACAGGATATATAAAATATTTAAGACCTGTGATATGACTGTTCTGACAAAAAAGCATTAATTTGCAGCCCAACTGATAATAATACAGTAGTGGGAATGTGGTACAATGCTTGACACAACTTAATTTCAGACATCTGCTTAAGCACCAGGGGTGTGTGTGTGGGGGGGGATTTTAAAATCCAAACACAGCATAATAATGACCTCCACCTTTTGTGACACCTAACCATAGTCAATTTTTCTCCCAGTATGCAAAAAGAAGCCTGATCTCTCTTTAGAAAGTAAAATGACTAAACGGAGGCTATCCTACTTTGGTCACTTGATGAGAAGACAATGGTCCCTGGAAACGGCAACGGTAGGAAAAGTTGAAGGCAGCGGGAAACAAGGAAGACGCAACATGAGGTGGATGGGCTCCATTCAGGAAGCCACAGAGGCCCTCCGTCTGCAAGAACGGAGCCAGGCTGCTAACAACAGGTGCCTGCTGGGACTTTTCCTGGCACCTCCTAGGTGTTTTTAGAAAGTGAGAGTGAGCAGGAGGCAATTGTCCCCAGCAAGGCTTCTGATGGGTGATGGGAGGTCTGATGGGCTGTGCAGATTTTTAAAAAAATATGTTTTGGTAGCAGCTGCCCTTGTACCACAAGGATGTTCACTATCTGTCTGAAGGTAACTTCTGGCACCAATTTTGTGACCGGCTCCGCCCCCACCTGTAGCAGCCATTTTATGGCTCTCCCCACCATGCTGCGTCACAGTGCCTACACACTTAAGAACACCAGGGACCCGTCATGGAGAAAGCTGTCAGGCGTCCCCCTTGCCCTGTTTATAGGTTTCCTTCACTGGGGTTTCAAATTTGTGTTTTGATTTTAAAATTTAACCATTTGGGGGTGTTGGTTTTGTTCTTTTTCATATAGGTTTCTTTGTCAGCAAAACAAAGCAGAGAGAGAGAGACTTAAATTTCAACTTCTCACAAAATGGTGTATACATACACACACACATCTCCCAATACAAAATAGCTGCCTACATGCAGGGGTCATTTCATAGAAAAAGAGGTGCAGGAGCTCATTAGCATAACTCATTAGCATAACTCATTTGCATATGCCACACTCCCTAACATACCAGAAGTGTGTCAGAAGGCAACACCCACCCCTCAGGCTCCACTCCACAGGTGAGTGAAACTGACCTGCTCTTCCTCCATTCCCTTCCCCATCCAATACTTTGGGCAATAAAAAGAAGCATAAAGAACACACCCTCATTCTCTTCCTGCTCCCTTGAAACCACCAGGTTTCAAGTAGACTTGAGATACCCAGGACATGTGCACCACCCATCCCTTTCCCTTCCCCTCCCCACAACAAGACACCCTGTGAGGTAGGTGGGGCTGAGAGAGGTCTTTTGAGAACTGCTCATGAGAGAACAGCTCTGAGAGAACTTGTGACTGGCCCAAGGTCACACCAGCAGCTGCATGTGGAGGAGTGGGGAATCAAACCCGGTTCTCCCAGATTAGAGTCCAACTCCTGACCACTACACCAAACTGATGGGGTGGAAGCTGCTGAAGGGTTGGTGAAATTTCTCCGGTACTTATGTGCCATGTGCCCTGATAAAAAATGGTATACTTAGAAAATGTATATGCCACCTTGAGCAAGTCTCTGGAAAAGCAGCACACAGTCATAAAAGGAACAATGATAAAATTATCAATATTAAAACAAAACATTAAAAACAATAAAGACCCTAGCAGGGCTTTCCCCGGGGCGCTGCGCCTCTGCACTGCTCGGGGAAGCCGAGGAGGGGGCGGGGCTTGGTCATGTGCCCGCCCCCTGGGCTCCTCACTCCCGGAGCTGCGCTCCTGTGCGCTCCTGTGCGCTCCCGCTCCAACGGACCCCTGCCTACACGTATCCAGTGTTTTGCTGACAGTCACAAATAATGTAGAAGGGTCAAACTTTGGAATCCTCCCCAGTCCGTTCCTTGCGGGGAAGATGGTGGAGATGGCTCAGGATTTGAGCATGAGGCCTCCTCCGGCAGCTAGCTTGTTTTCCAGGGCCCTCCTGCCTTCCAACTACCTGCTTCTTGTCAGCCACTGCCGTGCCCATAATGCAATGCAAATCCCTCTCCAGTGGCTCCTTCTAGCAGTTTGCGCACTTTTTAGAAACTGCTACCTCAGGAAGAGCACAGAGATAACTCTACGGGGCTGTCATTGCCGCAAAAAAGAAGAGAGCACATGAGCGCCAGAGAAAGCCCTCCATGCCTGTCCTAGTGTGTGGCACCAAGACATGGGGGGGGAGGGGTTAGGATACACGTGGCCTTCTTTTAATAAACATGATGCCTGCTCTTACTTCTGGGCTACCAACAAACGAGAACTTTCCTTCCAATTCTTGTGCCTCCCACATTTTAGTTCCCTTTTGGTATTACCAACCCTTCTTTGAAAACCTTAATGTCGCACCCTGTTGTGTTTGTGTTTGGAGTATTGAAGCAGCAATAGCTTGATAGGGCTCTGGTATCTGAAAGCTCCAATTCTTATTGGCTGATGACTAAAGACTCCCATTGGTCCTAAAGACAATCCAGATACCCAATCGCTGAGCCCTGCTTAGGTCCAATAGTATTGCTTGTATATAGTTACTTTGTTGAAAGTGATGTGTTGGAACAGTATAAATTAAGGTGCTGCTCTCATAGAGCTGTCTTTGGAGCTGAGCAATATCACTGAATAAAAGCCTGTGGTTTGAATTCATCGCCTCCCGCTCAGTACTGAAAACACCCAGATCCCACAGAGGCCGTTTCAGTGGCGGAGACTTCAGGGCTGTGTAGACAGGAGGGGGGGGGCGCTGAATCAGGCCCAAGGGAAGGGAGCCAGGTAGGGATGCCAGCCTCCAGGCGGGACCTGTGGATCCCCCAGAGTGACAGCTCATCTCCAGACTAGAGACACCAGTTCCCCTGGAGAAAACGGATGCTTTGGATGGTAGACTGTGGCATTGTACCTCACTGAGGCACCTGTCCCCCCCCACCCCGGCTTCATTCCCAAATCTCCAGGAGTTTTTCAGTCTGGAGGTGGCAGACCTACCCCTCCTCGGTGGCTGGAGGGACTTTAGGCCAGATGAGGCAGAAGCAGAGGCAGAAGCGGAGCGATCCACAGCATGACCAACCCTCCACTCTTCTCCTTGTCTGACCACTCAGAGTGCATTTGGTTGCATGGCCAGAATTTAGTTATTTAGTTAGTAGCCAATGTCCACAACCCCACCCCCTACATATTCCAATGGCCTAGGGTTGCCAGCCTCCAGGTGGGGCCTGAAGATCTCCTGGAATTACAACTGATCTCCAGATCAGTTCCCTTGGAGTAAACAGCTGCTTTGGAGGCCAGGTTCACCCCACTGAGGTACCCTCCTTTCTCCAAACCTTGCCCTTCCCAGGCTCCACTCCTAAATCTCCAGGAATTTCTCAGCCAGGAGCTGGCAACTCTACAAATGGCTTGAGGCTGCTGCCTGACCCATTCCTTGCGATTCCTGACCACAAAAAGCTAGCCTGGAGTAAAAGTTTGTACACCAGAAGATGTGCAGGCCAGTGACAAAAGCGGTGCCAGACCAGGAACGAGAAGTCTGCGGGTTCCTCCTGTGAAATCCCAGACTGGGGCAGCGCTGGCAGCAGCTCACACACCACTGAGAGACTGATGGCTTGTGGCTACCTCAGCTCTTCTGAGGGCCTCTTCAAAAGTCATGTGGCTTTCTGGTCTACTCTTAGCAATTACCTGTGTGGCTGAAAGTAGTTGGACCTGGTTTGGATGAGGCTGGAAGTATCTTTTGTTTGGCTCAGGATGGGTTTGAACGGGGCCACTTCCTGAGGGCGTTACTGCTGCTGACCAACTTCCCTCCTCTTTCCCAAACTGACTCCGAGGGAAATGTCGGGTTGCCAACATCTGGGTGAGGCCTTGAGATCTCCCATAACCACATCTGATGTCAAGACTACAGGGATCAGTTCCCCTGGAGAAAATGGCTGCTTTGGAGGGCAGACTCTATGGCATTATACCCCTCCCCAAACTCTGACCTTCCCAGGCTCCACCCTCAAATATCCAGGGATTTTCTAACCTGAACCTGGCAACCCTAGGAAACTGACAGGAATAACGAAAGTGAGCAGCTGTGTTTAGGCTTAGGACACAGATGTTCTTTGGGACATTCGCATGGGCTGCCACTGACCTACCTGTGGAAGTAAGTGATGGATCCATTGATGTAGAACACATTAGGAACTACATTTCCCATGCTCCCAAGTGACAACAGATGCTCCTAAGCATGCCTGTGAGAGCACCCAAGCCTTAAGTTTTTCACTGCCACAGGGAGATTATGAATGCTGTAAAATAAATAAATAAATAAATAAATAAATAAATAAGAGTGTGTGTGTTTGTGTTGTGGAGGGGGAATTGACATCATCTGAATCATGCACCTTCCAAAGTGAACCCAGTTTTGGAACTGAACCCATTACAGAAAATGCACGGGGGAGCGGCATTCCATTTCCCTTTCCTCAAAACCTCTTTTTGAGTGTCAGTGCCGTCACCGGGGATGCCAGCCAGTCCTCAGGACCAGTGGGGTGTGTGTGTGTGTGTGTGTGTGTGTGTGTGAGTGTGTACTTCTGGAAAGTCACTTCCTATTTTGAAATAGGAACTGACATCATGACAGTCAAGGAATTTAAAAATCTCTGTTGTAAAACAGGAAGTGTCTTCCAAATACTGTTCCCCACCCAACCCCTGTCCCATCCCATTGAGTGAGAGGGTGGAACAGGGAACACCACTGGTTCTGGATAGTTCCAGAGGGCAGCCCTGTTGGTCTGCTGTCGAACAGCTCGATACGAGTCCAGTTGCAGCACCTTACAGTCCAACAAGATTTCCAGGGTAGAAGCTTTCGTGAGTCAAAGCTCCCTTCATCAGATATCAAAATGAGCTTTGACTCTTGAGAGCTTCTACCCCAAAACTCTTGTTGGTCTTTAAGGTGCTATGGCAGGGGTGGCCAACCTTGCTTAACGTAAGAGCCACATAGAATAAACGTAAGAGCCACATAGAGATGTCTGAGAGCCGCAAGACAGGAACAAATATCACACACATGTTTTTATTTTTTAAAATATGCAAATTTGCTTTTTATTAACGTTAAATGGGACTGCCAAAAATAAAAACAAACGAGGAAAACCAGTTATAAGAAAGAGAGAGAGAGAGAAACTAGGAAAGCAAATAGATGGGAGGGAGGAGGGAAGGAAGGAAGGAAGGAAGGAAGGAAGAGAGAAAAAGCATGCCTCCCCTTTGCTTCCCCAGCTGCCCTGCCAGGAGCCGCACAATATGTGTGAAAGAGCCGCATGTGGCTCCCGAGCCACAGGTTGGCCACCCCTGTGCTATGGGATTCAAATCTAGCTGTTCTGGACAGGCGATCCAGACAAAAGCGACCTAGAAGGACTTTTCATGTGATCCAGATAACATTTTTCATGAGCCCCAGCTATAAAGGCATTCTGCACGGATGCTATTTTCCTGGCAAAAAGGGTTACCTGAAATGTAGAACACCTTCTCTTCAATATCGCCCAGAATTTCTGGTGCCACTCTTGTGTTTTCTCCCCCCATGAACTTCCTTTGAGCTCTTCCTCTCAAATGGTTATGAAAGTCAGAATATGGTGCCAGCATTTCTTACTGTGACTTTTAATTTCAGTCCCAGAATTTCCTTTTGCACATGTATCCATAAAATCCATCCTGTTTATATCACTCCAGGCGTAGCCTTTTTGAAAATGCCTCTGGTTATTGTTAGCTGGGGAATGTTCTACCACTGATAATGATGGGATAATAACTTTGATTTTGAACCTCTACTACTTAAAATTTTGCAATGTTCCCTGAACAAGATACACTCTGGGGCTTGTTAGTAGCGTAATTGCTAGCCTTACCTTCAAGGCATTTGCAAAGGCTCACACTCCAAAGGGGCAACCTGGGGAATTGGATGGAGCAGCAGGATCAGATGAGTGCGTTATTCACCATGTCGACATCTGTTAAAGGGCTCCTTGAAAGAAAGCTTTTGCAAGGTCTTTCCTGCAATTCTGTATTCCCCATTCGATCTCAAATAAACATGCAAATACGATATAAGGTGCTCTCCATGGGTGCTGGGAACCTGACCCACCTCCACCAATTTACAGTCCAAAGAGTGTTGCTGCACTGTAGATAACCAGTGAATAGAACCTCAGTTTGGGGCTGGTGTCAGCATACCCGGGGGGGGGGGGGGAGCTGCCAGGGCCCATGGATTCTGGTGGGGCCCACTGCTGCTGACTCCCTACTCACGTATTGCCTCTGATGCCTGCAGTCGCACACTTCCACTGCCAGCTTGCCTGTCACCTGTGCTTCCAGCTGCACATGTTGTCTAGCACTGCTGGAGATGAGCCTGTGGGCAGTGCACAAAGCATCAGTGCTCCTGATGGCCGTGGCACTCCTAGCTGCATCCACCAGCCAGCACCAGAAGGGAAAGGCTGTATGGGCAGCTGTGACTGCAGCTGGTGGGAGAGTCTGTGAGGGGGCAAAGGAAGGATGCACGGGTAGGAGGGCCATTGTCAGAATCTGCTAATTCAGACATCATAGTAATCATGCCTGTACCCTTTATGTTACCCTATGTTTTATTCTGTACTTGTAACTGCCATGTTCTACTGTTCTACTGCTTGACAAGGCCTGGAGTTTGTAGCAAATAAAGCGGGAGGGTGACATCTGTAATGTATGAGAACAAGGAGGCCTCTCACATCCCTGCCTCCGCATTCCAGCTGCCCGGCTGAGACTTCAAGGGAGGATACCTCTCATCTCTTATCACATGCAAAAGCCTTGAGGCCATTGATTGTTATGTGAACTGGTAACATCTGAGGGGTCTGGTTTGGGAAAGGAAATTTACAGCTTGACACCTCACTTTCTTTCCTGTGAGAACCAAACGGTCAGGATCCCTTTTTGCCCGCCAATTTTCCCCTATAGTGATGGGCTACCTATGGGTAATTCAAACTCCTTGGAATGGTATAATAGACCTGCCTGTATTATCTGTCTCATCTCTGACAATAATCCGAGAAGCTGTACTAATGTAGAGATTGGAAATAAAGAACTTTGGTTAACCAACCAAGATCTGATCCTTGACTACTTTGAGCAGGACTCTCACAGCCATAAGGGTGGGTGAGCCATAAGGGGGGCTATTAGTGGGAACAGAGGATTCCCTGAGCACTCCCTGCATAGAGCCCAACAAAGCCTGGAACTGCTCCCTGCTATCTCAGCAGCTATATGGAGGCATGAGGAGCCGTTTGTAGGATCCCATCCAGACTTCTACGGCCGATGACTCTGAGCCAGCTGGGGTTCTCAGCTTCCAGAGGCTGAGAAGAGGGTGATGGTCCACAGCAATGGTGAGGTCTGGCCATATACAAAATTGTGGGATTTTTCAGTGCCAACCATAATTGCCAGGCCCTCGCAATCAATCTGGGCATAATTCCTCTCAGCAGCCAACAGCATCTGGGAGTAGTAGGCAACCAGAACTTCCCACCTGTCGGGGAGTTGGTGAGCCAGCATGATGCCCACGCCGTAGGGGGAGGCATCGCAGGCCAGAATCACCGGGAGCGATTCATCAAAATGGGCCAGCACCATGTTGGAGAACAAGAGTGCCTTGACCCCCCCCCCCCCGAATGTTGTGGCCTGGCACGGCCCGCAAGGCCAGGGGGCCTGCTTGTCCAACAATCAATGCAGGGGCTCAGCCACCGCCGCCGTGTGGGGTAGGAAGGCGTGGTAGAAGTTCAGGAGGCCGAGGAATGTCTGTAGCTCCGCCTTGGACTTGGCCGGAGGAGCCTCCATGAGGGCCTTCACTTTGTCTCTCACAGGATGGAGGCCATCTGCGTCAGCTGTGAACCTAAGAAGTTGACCGAGGGAGCCCCAAGAAGGCCCTTTTCCCGCTTCACCTTGAGCCCTGCCTTGTGGAAGCAGCACAGGATGGCACACAGTTGGTTCATGAACTCTCCCGGGGTGGCTGCGGTGATCAGCACATCATCGAAGACTGGTGTGACTTCGGGGATCCCTTTCAAGAGAAAATCCATTAAATGTTGAAAAAGACCCAGGGTGACGCTCACCCCAAACGGCAGCCTCCTGACTTTGAAGGCTCCCCTATGCATGACTATGGTTTGAGTGGTGACAGTGGCCTCGTCCATGGGGAGTTGATGGCATGCCTGAGCGAAGAGAATTCTTGTTGAACCTCACTAGAGCACAGCCACAGAGACTTGTTTATATTTACAAAAACACATAGGCAAATGGAATGACTCTTTCATAAAGGACTTAAGAACATGAGAACATAAGAGAAGCCAATGTTGGATCAGGCCAATGGCCCATTCAGTCCAACACTATGTGTCATACAGTAGCCAAAAACACCAGGTGCAACTGAGAGGTCCAGCAGTGGGGCCAGGACACTAGAAGCCCTCCCACTGTTGCCCCCCCCAAGCTCCAAGAATACAGTGCATCACTTGCCCCAGACTGAGAGCTCCTATCTATACCTTGTGGCTAAAAGCCACTGATGGACCTCTGCTCCATATAAGCCCACTTCTTTAGAGCTGTACTGTTACACACAGACTGCTACCTTAGCACAGCCTGTGCCTATAGAACTTCTGCCCACTCAGCACCAGCAACTGTGTTTGGTCCACTAATGTATCTTTACATTTTGTTTGCAAGTCCAGTAATCCTTTAAATATAAGGATGCCAAATTAAAGTCATCCCTCATGAGCTTCCTGTTTGTGATGACATCAGGGCACATGGTTGGATTCTTCTAAATTAGGTTTACCTTTTGAGTATTTGAAATTTAATCATTAGGGTTACTGCCAAATGTCTCCTCAAGAGACACAGAATGCTAATGTGGAGTTTCCTACTTGGGCAAAACTTTCAAGGGGAAAATAGTTGATGTGAAGGTAGCAAAATTTCTCATGATGGTTCTGCACAGCCCTAAGGTACCACAGAATTTTATCTGGAGGGAAACAGTTTGGTGTAGTGGTCAAGGGTGGGAGGACTCTAATCTGGAGAACTGGGTTCGATTCTCCACTTCTTCACATGAAGCCAGCTGGGGGACCTTGGGTCAGTCACAGTTCTCCCAGAGCTCTCTCAGCCCACCAATTAGTCTAGCTTGCCACCTTAGTGGTGCATGATGCTAAAGAGTTAGAACTTCGGTTGCCAGACAATCCTCAGATCTCCTGGCTATACAACACACACTGCCATAGGATAATTATTATTTATTTCTCTGTTGGGAGATGCAAGGCAAATTTCATGCTTCCTGGTTGGCAGGGTGTCTGAGGAAATCTGAGGGAAATTTCAAAAAGGTTAATGTTTCCCAGGGGCGAGGGTGGTGGGAAATGCTAACAAGCCACAGCCAATTTACTGCAACTCCACTGGGCTTTCCTCCCTCATGAATCACGGCCTTGACGTGGCGAGGGGGCTTGTGTGGTTCGATGAGGCTGTGGGCTATGCCATGGAGGGCCACCCAGGGTGGACAGGCCACAACGGAGAACTCAGACAAAGCGTGATCCACTGGAGAAGGAAATGGCAACCCATTCCAGTATTTTTGCCAAGAAAACCCCATGGACAGTAACAAAAGCCTAAAAGATATGACGTCGGAAGATGAGCCCCTCAGGTTGGAAGGTGTCCAATATGCCACTGGGGAAGTGCAGAGGGCAAGTACAAGGAACCCCAGAAAGCATGAAGCAGCTGGGCCAAAGCTGAAAGGATGCTCAGCTGTGGATGTGTCTGATGGTGAAAGGAAAGTCCGATGCTGCAAAGAACAATACTGCACAGGGACCTGGAATGTAAGATCTATGAATCAAGGTAAGCTTGATGTGGTAAAAAATGAGATGGCAAGACTGAACGTCAACGTCTTGGGAATCAGTGAACGAAAAAGGACGGGAATAGGCAAATTTAACTCAGAAGGCCATTATATCTACTACTGCGGCCATGAATTCTGTAGAAAAAATGGTGTGGCCTTTATAGTCAACAAGAGAGTGCAAACGGCAGTAATGGGATACAGTCTCAAAAATGACAGAATGATCTTGGTCTGAATCCAAGGCAAACCATTTAACATCACAGTAATTCAAGTCTATGCCCCAGCCTCTGACACAGAAGAGGCTGAAGTGGACCAGTTCTATGAGAACCTACAACACCTCATAGAACTAACACCAAAAAAAGATGTCCTCATCATCATAGGGGACTGGAATGCTAAAGTAGGAAGTCAAAAAGTAACCAGAATAACTGACAAGTTTGGCCTTAGAGAACAAAATGATGCCAGGCAAAGGGTAACAGAATTTTGTCAAGAGAACACGCTGGTCATAGTGAACACCCTCTTCCAACAACCTAAGAGGCGACTACACATGGACATCACCAGATGGGCAACACTGAAATCAGATTGATAATATCATTTGCAGCCAACGATGGAGAAGCTCTATACAGTCAGTAAAAACAAGACCTGGAGCTGACTGTGGCTCAGATCATGAGCTATTCATTGCAAAATTGAGATTTAAACTCAAGAAAGTTGGGGAAACCACTAGGCCATTCAGGTTTGACCTATTTCACATCCCTGATTAATATACAGTGGAGGTGAAGAATAGGTTTAAGGGACTAGATTTGATAGAGTGCCTGAAGAACTATGGGTGGAGGCTTGTGATATTGTACAGGAGGCAGCAATCACCACCATCCCAAAGAAAAAGAAATGCAAGACAGCAAAGTGGCTGTCTGAGGAGGCTTTACAAATAGCTGAGAAAAGAAGGAAAAGGAAAAGCAAAGGTGAAAAGGAAACATTTACCCAACTGAATGCAGATTTCCTAAGAACAGCAAGGAGAGATAAGGAGGCCTTCCTGAATGAACAATGCAAAGTAATAGAGGGAAACAATAGAATGGGAAGGACTAGAGATCTCTTCAGGAAAATTGGAGAAATCAAGGGAACATTTTGTGCAAAACTGGCCATTAGAAAGGACAAAAATGGCAGGGACCTAACAGAAGCAGAGGAGATTAGGAAAAGATGGCAAGAATACAGAGAAGAACTATACAAGAACCACCTCAATGTCCTTGACAACCATGACGGTGTAATCACTGACCTTGAGCCAGACATCCTGGAGTGCGAAGTCAAATGGGCCTTAGAAAGCATTACAAACGACACAGCCAGTGGAGGTGATGGTATCCCAGCTGAGCTATTCAAAGTCGCAAAAGATTAAGCTGTTAAAGTGCTGCATTCAATTTGCCAGCAAATTTGGAAAACGCAACAGTGGCCACAGGATTGGGAAAGGTCAGTATACATTCCAATCCTGAAGAAGGGCAATGCCAAGAAGTGTTCAAACTCTTGCACAATTGCACTCATTTCACACGCTAGCAAGGTCATGCTTAAGATCCTACAAGCTAGGCTTCAGCTAGAATGGATAGAAAACTGCCAGAAGTACAAGCTGGGTTTTGAAGAAGTAGAGAAACTAGAGATCAAGACTGTGGTCACACAGGCATTTAAATCCAGGAGGGCTCCTGGATTTAAAGGGACCGGGTCTTTTTTATTTGGGTTGGGATGATTACACATTCCAACCCCGGCTGGCAGAGGAGGCGGCAGCAGCAGCTGGCAGAGGTGGCGGAGGAGGCAGGTGGTGGCGGCGGCAGAGGAGGCAAGTGGAGGTGGCGGTGGGTGGCAGCAGAGGAGGAGGTGAGCAGAGGCGGAGGTGGGCAGTGGAGGCAGTGGCAGAGGCGGTAGCTGGGGGCACCCTTTCCCGAGCCCCACCGGCCACCTGGTAAGTTCTCCCCCCTTTTGCACTTGGGCACTTGCCCAAGCTCCCAAGTGCAAAAAAGGGGGGGGAACCGGAGGGATGATCTGGACAGCCCTCTCTCGCAATCATTGCGAGAGAGGGCTATCCAGATCGGCTCAATCACGGGTTCCTCACGTGACCACCGGGAAAATACTTGATTTTCCCGGGATTGGAAAATGTGGGAGGAACCCACGATTGAGCCCGCTTCGGCACAGGAGTTGTCCCGGCCATTGTGAATGGTCACTTTAAATGCGGGAGGAAACAGCAGTTCCTCCCGCTTTAAAGGGCCGTGTGACCGCGGCCCAAATTGCTAACATTTGCTGGATTATGGAGAATCAAGGGAGCATCAGAAAAACATCTACTTCTGCTTCATTGACTATGCAGATTGCAGATATGCAGAGGATACCACTTGTCATGCCTGCCCCTGACTCAGAGCCAGGCAGCCAGAATCAGGTGGACTTGGCTCCCTTAACGGAAAACGGTGTAAGTCTTGGGGAGTCAAGCCTACAGCAAGACTCACCTGAGGCTGATCAAGCCCTGCCTGGCCCAAGCTCATCGCCTCCAGACTCTCCCCCACCTGTGAACCGTCTCCGTGACAGAAGACGCCTGGAGTTGAGAGACAGGTGAAAGGAGGCACGCATGCATGGACGACGCTCGCTAAGTCCTAGCTATTAGCAGAAGCCTGGACTGCGTTTCTAGCTGCTAATTGTTTAATGAGCCAGCGCACTATATCAGCAGGCTGGCTGATAGGAGCAATTTGTGCTGGCAACGTCGATATCTCGACAGAACTCTGCTCTGCACCTCTGGAATCGGAATCTGCTCATCTCTTTGGCTTTTGGACTCGGCTCGGACTTGGGACCTTCGGCTTCGGTTTCCCTGACTTGGCATCCTGGCTTCCTGACTCTCCGGCATTCCTCTGACCAACGGCTTCCAGCTCTGCTTCTTTGAACTCAGGTGATTTACGGCTCTGAACTCTGGCACGCTTTGACTCTGGCTTTGCTCATAAATAAGGACTTGTTAGCGTCTCTCTCTCTGACGGAACTCTCGGCTGACCTCGGACTGTGTTTGGACTTGCTTTGACTATCTCAGCCTCCTGGCCCTGTCGTGACACCACTCTAATGGCAGAAAGTGAAGAGAACCTAAAGAGCCTCTTACTAAGGATGAAAGAGGAGAGCGCAAAAGTGGGCTTGAAAATCAACATAAAAAAAATAAGATCATGGCATCTGGCACCATCAGTCCTTAGCAAATAGAAGGGGATGTTGTGGAAGCAGTGACAGAATTCACATTCCTGGGATCCAAGATCACTGCAGTCAGTGACTGCAGCCATGAAAGTAAAAGATGCCTGCTCCTTGGGAGGAAAGCGATGGCAAACCTAGACAGCATCGTAAAAAATAGAGACATCACCCTGCCAACAAAAGTCTGTATGGCCAAAGAAATGGTATTTCCAGTAGTAATGTATGGCTGCAAGAGTTGGACTATAAAGAAGGCTGAGCGCCAAAGAATAGATGCTTTTGAATTATGGTGCTGGAGAAGACTCTTGAGAGTCCCTTGGACTGCAAGGAGATCCAATTAGTCAATCCTCAAAGAAATCAACCCTGACTGGTCCCTGGAAGGCCAGATACTGAAGCTGAAGCTGAAATACTTTGGCCACCAAATGAGAAGGGAGCACTCCCTGGAGAAGACCCTGATGCTGGGAAAGATAGAAGGTCAAAGAAGAAGGGGACGGCAAAGGATAAGATGGTTAGACAGTGTCATTGATGCAACAAACATGAAATTAAGAAAACTCAGAGCACGACGGAAAACAGGAGGGCCTGACATGATGTGGTCCATGGGGTCGTGAGAAGTCAGACTCGACTGTGCAACTGAACAACAACAACAACATTGGGTTTTCAGGCCAAGAGATGTTCAAAGGTGGTTTGCCATTGCCTGCCTCTGTGAGGAGACCCTGGACTTCCTTGGTGGTCTCCCATCCAAACAGTAACCGGGGCCAACCCTACTTAACTTCTGTGAGCTGACAAGAGCCAGGTTGCAGCCCTGCACCATTTCTGTCAGTGGAGTAAGTTGATGTACAGGTTACCACAGTGAAATGCAGGTGACTTTCAAATTGCTGAAAGAACTGTGCACCAGATAAATGCTGGCCAGCTTCAAAGGTGTGGAGGAGTAGACAGCAATACAACAGGGGGAATGCCATTTTTTAAAAAACCTTGTGACCCAGTGACAACAACCCACTTTTAAATATTAGGTTCAGAAATGTCATGTTCCCTTGCAAAGGTCAGGGATGCATGAATAGACCAGTTTCCATTTCTTTTCACCTTTGTTCATATTTCATTATGAATATGCTCATCCATCCTTTTTTTTTTTTTGCTCATTTTCCTATTTTGCTTGTTTCTTTTGTAGCTTATCATGGTAAGGTAAAGGTTTTCCTTGCTTGAAAGCCAGTCGAATCTGACTCTAGGGGGAGGTGCTCATCTCTGTTTCCAAGCTGAAGAGCCAGCACTGTCCGAAGACTTCTCTGTGGTCATGTGGCCGGCATGACTAAATGCTGAGGTGCACAAAATACTGTTACCTTCCCACTGAAGTGGTACCTGTTTATCTACTTGCAATTTCTTGCTTTTGAACTGCTAGTTTGGCAGGAGCTGGGACCAGAGACGGGAGCTCACTCCATCACGCGGCACTCGGGTCTCAAACTGCCGAGCTACCGACCTTCCGGTCTTAACCTCTGAGCCACCATGACCCCAGTTTAACATGGTATTTAATGCTATTTTACTGTGTTTTTCCTATACACCTCTTTTGCAGTCTTTTTAATGCAATGTTTATGGAATTTATACATTACAGGACATGTATTTACAAAAATAGGCATCAATTGTCATGGCAAATGTGCTAATTCAACGTTATTATTTTGGTATGGAGAAGATGACTGCAATTTTGTTCCAGGCACCAAAAAACTATAAGAGAAACTTAAAGTAAACCAGACTAGGCACAACATTGGATAATACCCCTAGTGTGGACGCTCCCCCCCCCCGACAATTAGCTGGAAGGTCTTGGCATGCCCCAAAATATGACACGTTGTCATATCCATGGGCAGGGCCGGCTCTATCACTGGACCAACTAGGCGGCCACCTAGGGGCGCAGCTGGGAAATGGGGCGGTGGAGAGACTGAGAGAGACTCAAACCAGGAGAGAGTGTGCTTTATGAAAACCATGATTTACCATTATGTCTGAATGCAGCTTTCCATTCAGGCTAAGAACCAAACTTAGCCTTGGGCCAATGCAGATAGACTTGTAGGTGCTGCAGCCAGCTGGTACAGGTGGCTGCTGGTGGGGCTGGAGAGCTCGTGAGCCCGGACAGGTGAGCGGGCACTGAGACGGGGGGGGGGGGTGTCCCTTGTGGGCGGGTCTCCGGTGGTGGAGAGGGCAGCTCTGCAGTGGGGGGGCGCTACAAGGCTTGGGGGGGTGCCACAAGGTAGCCTCGCCTAGTGTGCAAAAAACCCTGGGGTTGGCCCTGTCCATGGGTGAGGGAAATACCTTAGCTGCATTTCCATGTGAACAGATCTTAGCACCACAGGCTCCTCCATTCACCCTCTCCTTCCCATGTAGCCAGGATGGAAAATCCTCTGGTTTGTTTCTTTCTCAGAAGCTAGGATTCCAAGTCTGGATGGAACTGTGGTTTAATCTTTCTGTCATAAGAAAAGAAACACACACACACACACCCCAATAGGTTAAGGCTTTTACTGGGACTTTAACAAGAAACTGGAGTTCAATCAAAGACACCAGAAGAAGTCATGGCTCACTGGGAGAGCCTCTGCTTGGCATGTAGAAGGTCCCAGGTTCAATCCCCAGCATCTCCAGTTAAAAAAACCAGATTGTAGATGATGTGAAAGACCTCAGCTTGAGACCGTGGAGAGCCACTGCCAGTCAGATAAGTCAAGACTGGGTAGCCACGTTAGTCTGTCTGCAGCAGTAGAAAATAGCAAAAATCCAGTAGCTTAATCCAGATGCTTAAAGACTAACAAAACACATGGCAGGGCAGGAGCTTTTGTGAGTCACTGCTCACTTTGTCCGATACAGAGTCAGAGAAGATAATATTGACTCTGATGGATTCTTCTCCTGATTCAGGAGAAAGCAACTTCATTTGGTCATGTGTCCTCAAGCCAGTCAGTCTTCAATAATGTTCTGCACACCTGGGAAATAAAGAAGAAGGGAATGTGCAAGCTTGAGGCCATCATGAGTCACATCAGATGTTAAGAGACTGTGATCACACAAACAAAATTCAATAGAGTTATTACTATCAAAGCTGATGCCTGGTTTTGTATCAGTTGCATAAAACTGGCATTAAAAAAGTGTAAAATTATATGTTGACAGCATAAAGCTTAAGCATGCTGTAAAGTTCCAATTAAGTCAGGAACATTAGCAATGAAAGTGGGTGAAAAACAACAACAATATATGGATCTCATCCCCAATTTTTTCCTCTCAAGGTGCAGCTGGTTTATGTCAATCCCAGAGGATTTTCAAGGCGAGAGGCAAAGAGATGTGGTTTGCCAATGCCTGCCCTGGAGGCCCGTCAACAGGAGTATGAAGGTTTTCGGTTTGGGCTGAGTGGTCTGGATGGTGGTAGTCGCACTTGAGCGGTAATGTATGCAATGGCAGTCACCATGTGCTCCCTGTAATGGCGACCACCACGTAGCCAACGCACAAGGCCAGGCCAGCTACCTGAGCTTGGGTCAGGAAGAACAATAGCTGGGCAGATCGTAACTTGCCACCAATCGAGTGCCTTGGATCCTCTAGGGAACCTATGACCTGTAACTGCAACCTTAAGGTCCTATCGGGACAAATGGGCAAGGCCAGAGGTGTGGCTCCAGCCGGAATAAAAGAGGGGCCCTGAGCCCGGGTTGCCATGCTTCATCTGACCCGCTAATAAACATGCTTGCTGATTTCACTACAACGCGTCTCCGACTCCAGTATTTCGCAGGAGCCTTCCTGGTGTCTTCTCAGCCTGTGGCCATAAAAGCCCCAGCTTCCTCTGCGTGTGTATGTGTGTGCGTGCGCATGTAAAGTTCCATCATGAACAGGTTTCCCATTGCCTGCCTCTGCATGGTAACTTTGGACTTCCTTGATGGTCTCCCATCCAGTTATTAACCAGAGATGACCCTGCTGACTTTCCAAGATCTGATGAGATCGGACTAACCTGGCCAGTCAGGTCAGGGTTCCAGGATCCTAGTGATAATTATATCAGGACAATCTTACTACATAATAGGAGTCATAATCATAACATGTTAAGAGATTGTGCATCTGGACATTTCAAGTGAGCATTCATTTTAAGATGCTTGATGTGCCCTTTCTTGACACAGCACTCTCTGCCTCAGGTTTAAAAGCATTTTCCTAGTTTCAGATCACCAATCCTTGGGGTTGTACTTAGGAAAAATATGTGTTCAGCTGAAGTCTGCATAGATGCATCTGTCACTGTGTAATGTGTAGTGCGAATCTAGAAAGGTGTATCCTGTTTGCTTTCTGTACTGGGTGCCTGTGCATTTATATGCACAAAATGCCATTTGTGTGTTAGTTTCTGAAGGAAATAGACCATCATGCCGGCTTTTATTTTCAGAATATGTCACAATAGCTAGAGCAGGGTCTCCACCCTAACTGAGCCTTTGGGTACCTTTGGAATTCTGACACAGAGTAATGGGTACAGTGACAAAATGGCTGCCACACCTTATCTTCAGTCACACCGTTTGGTGTAGTGGTTAAAGCGTGGACTCTACTCTGGGAGAACCGGGTTTGATTCCCCACTCCTCCGCATGCAGCCAGCTGGTGTGACCTTGGGTCAGTCACAAGTTCTCTCAGAGCTGTCCTCAAGAGCAGTCCTCTCAAGAGCTCTCTCAGCCCCACCTACTTCACAGGTGTCTGTTGTGTGTCTGTTGTGTGGTGGGGAAGGGGAAGGAGATTGTAAGCCACTCTGACGGGCAGGGTATAAATCCAATATCTTCTTCTTCTTCTCTGAGCTGTGGTGGCGGCGGCTGACAAAAACAATGTTTTTTTTAAAAAAAAAAGTCTGCACAGACAGTGGCCAATCAGATGACTTGCTGGGCAAAAAGTCCCACCCGGCCACTCCCTCTTTTTAAAAACACTTGTCTGGCACCAGGAAACGTCTCAGCAGGCGCCATGTTGGGGATCTCTGGGCTACTGATACTTATCAAATTTTGTGTTATTAGCTATTTGAAACCAGATATGTCTTTTGATTGGACTGTGCTGCAACAGTTCCTTTAACAGATGCCTTCAATGAGGAAATATATAAATCAAAACATTAAATATGTATTGAGCGTAACTGATTTATAAGCCCAGTGTTCCTGCTACAGAAAGCTGTAACAAAACTTACACAACGAGCACTCTCCAGTCACCTATTAATTAAGACTCAGCATCAGGCTGGCTGACTGGGAAAGGAGCTGTGCAATCCAGGAGCTTATCTGATGATGAGAAGATCTATTAAGCTTGTCAGAAAAAAAAATACTTTTTCATTTGTTCCCACTCCCTTCTTTTTTACCTGCTTATGGTAAGTAGAGTTTGAGGCAAGTAAAGCATTTGTGTCACCCATCACTGAGCCTTAGAAGTTGACACTCCCGGAAGTTTATTTAGCTCTATTTAAACTCTGTTTTCTGTGTCCAGGCCTTGTGTGAAAATAAATTTCAACTTAATGTGCATTTTGTGCAGATGGAGAAGCTTTTTTTTTTCCTCCCACAGCCTTATTGGTACAAGAACTTCCTGAAATGATTATTTAACTGTATATAAATTGTACGAGACACATAAGCAAGAGGAACAAAATGCCATATTGTAATGTGAACAAAGAGATAAATGGAAACATTGACAAAGGAAAAAATGGATAAAGAAATGACACAATAGACTTCTGTGCATTCCTGCACAGGGCTGTTGCTGACAAATTTCTGTTAACACATTTTTCAATTTAACCCTCAGATTTGTAGAAGGAACATTTTTTTGCCTCCTCACTGGAGGTTTAAAAGATCAAAATGTAAAGGTCAGGGGAGGGGGAAGAGCAGAAAATATAATTTAAAGTTTCTATCAAGCTACATGTAAACTCCTCAGATCATAGTTAGACAAGCTCATGGACTGCACAGAATCTTTCCCCATGGCTCCTCATTTCGTGGCTGAACTCACAGTTTTCTGGATCCTTAAAGTTACCCTTGGTGGAGGAAAGTGTTTAGTTTGGTCTCTGAGCAATGATTTATGTCTATGATAATGATACCCTTCTAAACCCATTCTAGGCCAAATCAAGTCTAGAATCTTGAATGACAAAATGGAGGCTTTGGTCACATTATGAGAAGACAAGAGTCACTGGAAAGGACAATCATGTTGGGAAAAGTTGAAGGAGCAAGAAAAGAGGAAGACCCAGCATGAGTAAGGTTGCCAGACCCCTGGTCTGGGTGGGAGTTCCCCTGGTTTTTTGTGGCTTCAGCCCCACCCCCAATCAGGCACGCTGTGTGTTGATGTCATCAGCCAAAAGCATAGAGTTCTGGCCAAAATGCTAGAGCATTGCCACATGGCATTCTCGGCATGATGACATCAATTCCATGTGACATTGTCCCCCGTCCCCACTCGTAGTAGGCTTCCTCCCACCCCCTGCCAGCAGAACTATTGGACCATGCAACCCTAAACACGAGATAGACTAACTCTATAAAGGAAGCCATGGCCCTCAGTTTGCAAGACCTGAATAAAGCTGTTAACAATAGGATGTTTTAGAGAATGTTAATTCATAAGGTCTCCATAAGTTGGAAGTTACTTTACAGCACTTAACACACACAAACACACTCAATGGACTTAGAAGGCTGTTACTCTGTTTAGGATAGCACTGCAAGAGCTTCTTTCTGCTCAAGTGCAAAATCTCATTTTAAAACACAACTTGGATCCCAACTTTTTTTTTGGGGGGGGGGGTTTATTTCTGAAGAGTTCTACATGAGTCTAACTCATAAGGTTGCCAACTTCCAGGTATTGTTTCTATAATAATACCATTAGAAGTGCTTTAATAAAGATATGGACAAATATTAAAGACCTTATGTATCAGAAGATCCCGAAGATTCATTAGAAGCATTTATAAGACCTGCACTATTATTGACAGAGAAAAGGGAATGCTATGAGAACTTATTAGACAGAAATAATGATTTAAAAACTGATGAGGCATTATTAAGACAGGGCCTAGATTTATCATGGCTAGAAAAACTACAATTAAATAACAGGCTAAAGGTAGATTAAAAAAATGGGTTTTCAACATAAACCAAACGAACTGGACAAAATTTTGACTACGGATAATATCAAATTTATATTAAAAAGATGTATAAATATTTACTTGAAGACTATATGAGTGATGAGTTTGTCAAAGTGTCAGTGATAAAATGGATGAAAGATATAGGTATTGATAGTTGGACTAAGATTTGGAAATCGGTGAAATTAATGAGGTCAATACCATATAAAGAAAACATTTAAAAATGTTCTATAGATGGCATTGGTCTCCCGAGAAAATATTTCCCAAAACTGCTGGAAGTGTAAAAATAATGTGGGTACCTTCTTCCATATGTGGTGGAGGTACCCTAAATTACAGTCATATTGGTTAAAAATACAAAACTTTGTGTATGAAATACTTAAGGTTACACTACCGTTAAAAGCTGAGATTTACTTACTTAACATGATCACAGAGGATTATAAAACTGAAAGGTACTTGTTAACGTATATTCTAACTTCAGCGAAAATTTAAATCACAAAAAACTGGAAACTTGAAAAACTCCCCTCAAGAGAAGACTTAGGTCAAATCTACATCTGACCTTCCTGCTGGAATCATTCTGGTTTCAAAAAAACCCCTCATCTATACCTGTTCCTAGTTTCAAAACATACCTGTTCTAGTTTAAAAATCACTGTCTACATTCATTAATTGTCCTCCTGTGATCAAGCTAGCATTATACTGCTTTAAACAGATCCTGTTGCTTACTGCTCTTCAGACCCAGGGGGAAAAAACCAAGTAAAATTTGACACCAGTGTGAAATGAGTGTAGGAAAAGACAGCAGTCAAACTACTTCAGAGGGGAGGTGTAGATTTGACCTTAGTCCAAAAAGTGTTGGACCTGGCAGAGATGGATAGATTAAATACAGAATGTTCAAATAAAAATGAAGAATTATTTAGGAAAAGATAGAGACAAAAGTGTAAATTTAGACTCGAACTTTATGCTACATGTTAAGATAACAGGAATGTATGTAAAGTATCATGTGACCTACTGTAAAGTAATACATGTAAATTCTAATGTATCTTGGATATATGTGGAAATAAAAGGAAAATAAAATTGAAACACACACACACACAAACACACTCAATGGACTTAGAAGGCTGTTAGGATTGCACTGCAAGAGCTTCCTTCTGCTCAAGTGCAGAATCTCATTTTAAAACACATTTTAACACTTGGATCCCAGCAATGGGGGGAGGGTTATTTCTGAAGAGTTTTACATGATTCTAACTCATAAGGTTGCCAACTTCCAGGTAATGTTTGTAGATCTCCCAGAATTATAACTGATCTCCAGGCAACACATATCAGTTCCCCTGGAGAAAAATGACTGCTTTGGAGGGTGGACCCAGCAGCATTGTACCCCCGCTGATGTCCCTCCCCTTCCCAAGCTCCCCCCCCTTTCCCAGGCTCCAACACTCCCCCCACCACATCTCCAGGAATTTACCAACTCAGAGCTAGCAACCCTACTCATATAACCATAGTGAAAACGGCTTGTTTATTCTGGATACTTCTCCATAACTTGGAATTTGTGTCTGTGTGTCTCTCTGTGAGTTTACCTTGGGAAGATAGAGCCACAGATATATGTAGCATCTCCAGGGGCCAGAGACTTGTAGTGCCAAGCAGCATTACCCCAAATACCTGAGCTGTTCTTTATTTCAGATGATGCAGCTGTCATTAGCAAACACTCGCCCATTTCTCGTTCATAGCAGGAATGAACAGTTTGCTATAATACTGTAACTGCTGGCAATTTGATCCACTTGGAGTTTGACGTCCTTATGTTTTAGTTGTAAAATGTTGCTAAGTGCCATCTTGGAGCCAATTATTCACAGAATCTGTAATTACTTCTAATATTTCCACATCTCCTCTTTTCCGAGAGAGTGTTCTGATACATTGCCTGCCTTTTGTACTTTCCCAGAGAACAAATCATAGAGTTTAATAATATAGCAAGCTTGGAGATGCGCAGTGCATTAGAGTCACCTCCACTTTCCATAATGAACACATCCCCATCTGTCATCTTCTTAACAGCCTGCAAAGAGAAAGAACTTCTTGGAGTTGAAGAAATGGTACAAAAAAGAGCTGGCACAGGGTTTACTTTCCATTATCGCTGGAGATGGGATTGCAGCAGGCAGGCACCCCAAGCTTTCCCAGGGTCAAATACTCCTTCATAGTTGCTTTGGCTGAACAAAGGCTCAACTGGCTTGAGTTCCTGATCTGCACTTGCTGGGAGCGGAGTTCACATGAAGAAGGAGCAAGAGCATAGGTGACTCCTTTCCACACCAGGACATGATTCTTCAGGCCAGGGGTCTCCAGCAGGGTTCCTGTGGGTGCCATTGTGCCTGCCGACACCTTTCCTGGGGCCCACCAAGTGTTTTTAGAAAGAAGCAGGGCTTCTGACTGGACACTGGAGATCTGATTAGCTTTGCAGATTAAAACAATATTATTTCAGCTGTAGCTGCCACCCAAGTGTTGGTTTTATTCTCCCTCACTTCTCTTTCCCAGTGTATTTTTAAAATTACCCCTCTTCTTCTCTATACCTGGGCTTCTTGTGGAAGCCATTTTGTAGAGGCACCCACCACACGATGTCAGAATTCCAATGATGTCCACAGGGTCCAAAAAGTTGGGGACTGCGGGTTCAGGTAATAGTGCCCCGGGGGGACTCATCATTCAAGGCTGCCCTTTCTCACTATAGAGGAGATTGCTACTTCCTCTCTAGGGAGTTGAATTCTATGGATGTTGTTTTCCATTTGAGCTCTCCAACCAGCTCCGAGGAAAGTTGCTAGTTGTCTTTGGGGAAAAGGCTTTAGAATGCCTTAGTCAAGCCAGGCTGGGGGTGAAGAGTTTTCTTTCCCCAGATCCAGGTCCAAAATAGGTATTTCCCAACTGTAGCTTCTGCTTTTTCCTTGCTGTGTTGGAGTAAAGGCAACTCAGCCTGCCTGGACACTGGAGGGCACCATACTTCTCTGGGGCTGTGGTCAGATGACAGGCTTGGTGCGCTCTGGCCCCGCCTCTAATTAATCCAGGTGGATTTTTTTTATAATGGAGAGTTTCGATCAGACATCCCACCCTGAACTCGCCTCACTGGGTGCTCACTCTGTGGTTGACTGTTCAGATTATTGCTGCACAGTAACTATGGAGTGGGTGGTTGGTCAGTATCCTTTTTTTAAAAAAAAAAATGTCTGCATGATGCGCAGAAGCATTTATTCAATACACAAGTCCATTGTGACAGCTCTCCGATCCCTCTACCAAGTACTGTGGCCCTTCTGAACCTCCTTCACTTCACCTCTCTCCACTGGAATACATGGGGGTGAGCACAAGCATCATGCAGATTTACGTGAGGGTAGTCCCACTGACTTCAGTACATTTTCTCTCACGTCAACCGTAGGATGCTTTCAAACAACAACTCTGAAGCAGAAACAGGAGGGGTGGGGGGGATTTGCTGCTCAGAAACAACTCCCCAGGGGCTCCCGATTCAGAATGATCACTTGGCTGCTTGGATGTACAGGCAGTGATTGACAATGCCAGCGGTGATTATGTGCTTATGTGCATGTCACTACCTGATCGGGGGGGGGGGGGCAGAAACAGGGGGAAAGGGAAGTTCAGACATCTGGAAATGTGGGGTGGAAACCCTGACATCTGTAAAGACCGGACTTTCCCCAGTGCCTAATAACCAGGGCTCTTTTGGGGCCGGAACGCACTGGAACAGCATTCTGACTGGTGTCTGAGCCTGCCCCACCCCTCCCCGCCTGCAAGAAAGGGCTCCATGCACTGGATCTCTATGCAGAGATCGAGGACAGGCCCTTTAAGTGCAAAGAGCTGGTGGGAAAGGGCCCCGCGCTCCAGATCTCTGCACGGAGATCAAGCACGGGGCCTGGCCTCCTGGCTCCTTGCACTTAAAGGGAACATTCCTTTTAAGTACAAAGAGCCAGCAGGAAAGGGCCCCACACACTGAATCTCCATGCAGAGATCAAGCACAGGCCCTTTAAGTGCAAAGAACTGGCAGGAAAAAGCCCCACACTCTGGATCTCCATGCAGAGATTGAGCACGGGGCTGCGGCTCTCTGCATCTGGCTTGTCACTGCCCCATCATGGTTCACCATGCCTATGCTCTTCCTGCTCCCAGTAAGTGCCTCCCCCCATTTGTTTTCCCTCTCTTTCTTTCTTTTTCTCTTTCTTTCTCCCCCTCTTTCTTTCTTTCTTTCTTTCTTTCTTTCCCCCCTCCCTTCCTCTTTCTTTTCTTTCTTTCTCTTTTTTCCCTTCCTTTCTCACCCTTCCTTTCTTTTTCCTCCCTTCCTTTCTCTCTCTTTTTCCCTCCCTCTCCCCTCTTTCTCTCTCTCTCACTCCCCACCTTTATTTATTTATTTCTTGCTCCCCTCCCTCCCTTTCTCTCTTTCTTTTCTCTCTCTCCTTCCTTTCTGCCATCTGTAACTGCCATCTCCATTACCCAGAATGCTACATGGTTCATTCTTCAATGCTGGCTTTTAGTTCCTTTTTGTCCTTCAATAATTACTGCTTTTCCTTTAAGCTTTTGTCTCATGCTGAGGTTCTACATACAAATGCTTAAGAATGGGCTCCCCCCCCTTCTTTGCCCAGATACCATTTCCCCATTTCTGTTGTTTCTCTTTTTCTTCACTGATGACCAAATTCAACTTCTCAGTTAATGTATCATCTGTCACCTGGCTTTCATTTAAATAAGGCAGCCTCATGACCCTAACATTATCACTTTGTAATTCTGTAAGAAACGAATTCAGCAGCAGGTTTTGCACCAAGGCTATATTGTACTTTAGGTATAGTGTGTTAAGAGCCAGTTTGGTGTAGTGGTTAAGAGTGGTGGAATCTAATCTGGAGAACTGGGTTTGATTCCCCACTCCTCCACATGAAGCCAGCTGGAAGACCTTGGGTCAGTCACAAGTTCTCTCAGAACTCTCTCAGCCCCACTTACCTCACAGGGTGTCTGTTATGGGGAGAGGAAGGGAAAGCAATTGTAAGCTGTTCCAAGACTCCTTCAGGTAGTGAAGTGTGGGGTATAAAACCCACCCTCCCTTTCTCTCTCTCTCTCTCTCTCTCTCTCTCTCTCTCTCTCTTTTCCCTCCCTCCCTCCCTCCCTCCCTCCCTCTTTCTTTCTTTCTTTCTTTCTTTCTTTCTTTCTTTCTTTCTTTCTTTCTTTCTTTCTTTCTTTCTTTCATGTTTTTGTAAAAAAAAATTATTGGAAAAGGGGAGGGATGTAAAAAAGCAGAGAGCCCAGGACACGCTGGTTTTGACTATATCTTTAATTTTTGAGAATCTCTTTAGTTTTCTCATGGCATCTTCTGTTTAAGAAAAGTAAGTTTGAAGCCTGAGTGTAACTAGTTCATTCTTGTGTCTTTTTGGGAATGGCTTGCAAATATATGTGTGTCTAAAGTCTGTATTAAAGTGGTTTGGTGCTAACTGCCATGCAAGATAAAACATCTGAAAAAGTAGCTTCATTGTTGTGTGTGTTGGCAGAACACTTGACTGTTGCATGGGGGGCTTTGGGGGACATCTGCAGAGAAACAGAGTTGTAACTAAAACTGAGCATGGCCAACAGCACTCTGGAGATTGTCTGTTTTGTGATATTTAAAAAGTGGGCAGAGTTTCTGAAGAAGGTGATTGTCCCTCTTCTCCTGACACTGGGCTGACATCTGCCTTTAATGGGCCAGCAAAGTTGATGTCCTTAAACCTCCTAATAAGAGAGATTTCTGCTTCTGAGGAGTTGACATCCAACAATTGGTGATTTTGTGATGGTAGTGATACTTTGATGTGGTAAAGACCACCTGTTCACAGGATCATTTTACCTGTGGGACAGACTCTACATGGTAACCCCTCCACTGGTACATAATTGCTTGTAAAAATATTATAGTGTAGTAATTCAGGTGGGTACCTGTGTTGGTCTGAAGCAGTAGAACAAAGTTGGAGACCAAAGTTTCATCCAAGGTATAAGCTTTTGTGTAAATCCACACTTCTTCCATCTGAAGAAGTGTGGGTGGCACATGAAATCTTATACCTTGAATAAAATTTTGTACCTTGAATAAAATAGTCCACAAACTACTCCCATCCAGTGCATCAACAAACCTAGGGTTGTTCTGCCAGTGAGCTAGGGTTGCCAGTTTCAGGTTGAGGAAAACCCTGGAGATTTGGAAGTGGAGCCTGAGGAAGGTGGGATTTGAGGGAAGGAGAGACATAAGCAAGGCATAATGCCATGGACTCCACTTTCCAAAGCAGCCATTAACCTGCTCTCTGTAGTTTGGAGCTCAGTTGTAATTCCAGGAGCTCTCCAGACCCCACCTGTAGGTTAGCAACCTTAAAAATTCATGTTCAGCATACTAGTTCTGCAGGAAGGCAACCTGATTTCCATGGGAACCTAATTTTTAGGAACTGATTCCAATCCAGTGTGGGAATAATTGTTAGACATAAGATATTGGTTCAGGCAAGATTTTGTATAGATGGGACAGAAAATAATGTTTTTATTGGTTTTGCCAAAACTGTTTTGACAACAAACAAAGTAAACAGAATAAGAAGCAAAAAGTGGGTGTGGCTGGATGACATCAGATCAAACTGCTCGTCTGATCACAGCCTGAGTATAGGCCTGGTGACTCTTTTTGCCTAGGCTAGAAGCTTCTCTCTCTCCTCCTTCTCTTCCTGCGCCTTTGCACTCTCTTCTCCTAGGCAGTCTTGCAGATCTCCCCTGTGGAAGCCAGCCAGGGCCACACCCAAGATATCTTTCCTCCACACATGTGCAGCTGCAACAGCTGGCCACTTGTAATAGGGAACAATAGTATTACTTAGAACAGACTTCTGTCTCCTCTGCTACAAAATACATGAGGATCTGAAAAAGCTTCAGGTAAAGTAAGTTCTTTTTTTCAGTTCCAATATAAATATTTGAGGAGAGTTTACTACATGTGATCCCACTGTTTCCTGACTGCAGCTTTGCTATCTGTCTGTCTGTCTATCTGACTATCTATCTAATCTAATCTAATCTAATCTATCATTGCCAGCTCTGGATTGGGAAATTTCTGGAGATTTGGGGGGTGAAGCCTAGGGAAGGTGGGGTTTGGGAAGGGGAAGGATTTCAGCATGGATAATGCCACAGAATCCACCTTTCAAAGCAGCCCATATTCTTCAGGAGAACTGTCAGCTGGAGATCAATTGATACCCCAGGAGATCTCTGGCCACCAGCTGAAGGCTGGCAACCCTAGCTATTTACCAACCAATACGTATACCCCCTATCCTGGAGTTAAGGCTGTCAAGTCCCACTGCCCGCTACTGCTCCAAGGGGCAGTGGGGGGGGGAAATAAGTTTTAAAAGCAGCCTCAAGTGCGCACCAGAAGTTAATACAGGAAGTGACAGGGTAGCTGTAGGAATTGCCAGACACTCAATGGTAAAACTATAGAGTTTCCAGTGATTCCTAGAGCAACCCTTGTAACTTCCTCTATCAACTTCTCGTGAGGACTTGAGGCTGTTATTTTTTTTTTTTTAATTATCGTGCAGTGCTGGCAATTCTAGCTGGAGTGGAGGGCTAAAGCCAGAACTGGAAGTGGGAGCTAAGGTGTGAGGCAAAATAAAGAACTTTAAGCATAGGCAAACTCTAAAATACTCCCAAAATGTACAGGTTTGTGAATCCCTGTTCTTAAATCCACCACCTGGGTGATCCCAACTCATGAGTGAAGATGATGAACACATGAAGCTGCCTAATATGGAGTCAGACCATTGTTCCATCAGGTTCAGTATTCTCTACTCAGACTGGCAGCAGCTCACCAAGATCTCAGGCAGGGGTCTTTCACATCACCTCCTGCCTAGTCTTTCTTTGCTGGAGATGCCAGGGGCCTTCTGCATGCTAAGCAGATGCTCTGCCACTGAGGCATGCCCCCCCCCCCCGGGATGTCATTAATAATGAACAAGCCAGGAGCTGGGCCTATGTGATGATGCCCCTGAGAGTAAAAGTGGGCAGCGGACTGTGAGGACAGAGCAACGAAGAGGCTGGTGGGTGATCCTGAGCTAATTCAGGATGGTCTAAAGAATGGGATGTCATTTCAGTTAGTGATGAAAGCAAAATCCACTCTTCACTTCAAAATATAACCTTGCCTATTGATTTATTTATTTAAACATTTATGCCCTGCCTCTCCTTGTGGCTCAAGGCGACTTACTATAATAGCTAGAACATTTTCAGTTAAAACAAAATGCCCCCCCCCCGACCTGGTGAAGGCCTTGATATCATTTGTAAACCAGAGTTTCTCATAGTTTGAGTGCATCATGCACGAGGCGAGCACAAATTTACTGTCCTTTGCTTCTTCCACATTATAGCACCTGCTCTTCCAGACTGTGATTCCTGTGACCGTTTCTGCAGTAGTGAAATTCCCTGCATTGATGTTTTAAGAACTGTGCATTACGTGAAATTTTCTGCAGTTGATTTTTCCTCACCAGGCACAAACCCAAAGTTTTCTCCTTCTAAAACTGGGGATTCTGAAAATGCAGGGTATGAAGGAGAAAGCTTTGGGCTTGCACCTGGTGAGGAAAAATCAGCTCCAGAAAATGTCACATAATGCACAGTTTTTAAAACATCATTGCGGGGAATTCCACTACTGCGGAAATGGTCTGTGACACAAACACATTCCTCTTCCCCTTAGGGGAGGCCTCCAGGCCTCCTTTGAATCTTCCTTTCCTAATTGACCAGTTCTGGTGGGAATGGTTGTCACATAAGCTGGCCAACAGGAACATCCTTCATTTTCTCCCAGACATTTAATATTAGAGGTCACTTCAAATGACTTATGGGGGAGAGTGCTAGGAAAGGGAAGTGACTCATACCAATGAATACGGAAATTCTGAATGTGATACTCTTGTGGACAAGGGAATCTGATACTTCGTTGCTATAATTTTTATTCTGATCAAATACTGAAGTGGAAGCAAAATTAAATCTTCAGAGCGTGGGACTGTGTGTGGTTACAGAGCATTTCACTGTTCCATTGTGCCTCTAACAGTTTAATTCTGCTGCATAAGCATTATCATGTAACATCACAAAAACAAATTGAAACAGACACAAGATTTCTAAAAAGTGGTACAAAAATAGATTGTTAGATTTCAGGAAGGACTTGGGTAAAGAGGAATTTAGAGAATTTCTCTTAACGATGCAAATTCAGCCCTAGTCCCTTTTGCATTCTGAACTTGCATTCTGAACTTGCATTCTGAACTTGCAACAGAGTATCAGAACCCCGTCCCTGAAGTCGTCCAGCCTGGATGACTTCCCCAGCATAGTGACGTCACCTGGAAGTGACGTCACCACGTTGGAGACATTGCCAGGGCGCACGCGAGGCTCCCGGGCGAAGAAGGACTCCCCCCCCCCGCCAGTAGGTGAGTTCGACTTGGCAGCCCTAGAAGGGACTGTTGCTCATTACTCAGTGTTACCTGTTCAAAGCACACTTGGCTATTTCCCCTCTTCTGGGCTGTCACACATCCTCTTCCACTCAGTGCAGAGATTAGTCCGTTGCTAACAGGCCTAATGTAAAATCTGATACCCTCCCACACATTTGCAATAATCATGAATCTATGAAAACTACATTCCATTTTTTTTGCTGCTTGTCCAGAACATAAGAGCGAGAATTTCAGTGTTCGCTTTGAGAGCCCACTAAACTATGTGAGACTAACCCCACTATTAAGCTAGCTCTTTGTTTTCCAAAGCCCACACCTTCCTGCAGGTTTCCCTTTGACAAACTTAGGCGCCTGAACCACCGAAGACTGAAGGCAGTCAGGAAACAAAGGAAGGCAGAGAGAGAGAGAGAGAGAGAGAGAGAGAGAGAGAGAGAGAGATTTGCTCTTTGATAAGGCCCTGGTGAGTATCATCCAGCAAACTTGCAATCAGCTTTGCTTTCTTCTGTCCTTCACTTAACCTCCATTCTGAGAAGTCCAGCTGCACTCTGGGAGCTAATCATTCTGGGAGAAGGATCAGCACATATCACCGCCAAAGTGGGATAAAGCAGGGAGTGAGCGTACCGTTGATTTCACCTGTCTGATGAAACTCTGTCACCCCGACAGCAATCATTATTGACATCAGCGTGTGCAGAAAATAGGAGAGAGTCTGGAAGTGATGGCTGTCTCCCCCCCACCCCCCACTGTCAACTTATTGGTAACCAAACTGGATTTGGAGTTGGGCAGTGCTCCCAGTTTTGTGCTCGTCCTGTCCAAAACTGTATGTTTACACCGTTTGATTGCAGTAAAGCACCAATAATCTAGAGTCTACTTTAACAACAGGCTTCCATTATTACAGAGAAATGTCACCTGTGAAGTAAAGAGTGGCTTCAGTGATAGTCTCTGAACAATCTTTTTTCACTCTGTGCACTAATTGTCAAAGTCTGTGTCATTTTGACCCTGGAGACCTCCCTCATTCGCAGCTATCATCCTTCCTTTGGGTAGACCTCAGCACATCAAACTCTGTCCTGGATTGCAGCTTCAGTCCATGGCGACAAATCGTCCAAGATCAAATTTCAAAATTTCTTTTTCTGCAAACATTTTCCATCTTCTCCTTTTCTTCTTGTGATCCCCCTTCCTTTCTTTTGCATCTTGTCTTTGGCTCCAGCTGTGACTCCGTTCCAAACTAATTCCGTACCCCACCCAAGAAACAGCACTTCCACAATAACTTTAAATTGTTTTGTGTGTGTGTTTTAAACTAAGCTTCCTGAAGGCATGTTGGGTTCAAGTGATCCATAGCCCATGACAGCTCCTTTATTGTGCTGCCTTCCCTTTGACCAAATCCCATCGCAATGGACCCAGTAAGTAGAATTCTGTCAAAGAGAATATTCTCTCTGGCAGCCAGTATTTGATGTAAGTCCATCAGAACTGCTGCAGAAGTTGACTGAGGTCGATTTACCAGTATTCTCAAGGATGGCTCTGGCAAATGACATTCTTCTCCCACTCCCACTCCTTGGCCCACAGCTTATAAGCACAGAATAGTCTGCTTTGCTTGAGACTGAAATACAGTGGGAGAAAGTCATTTTGTGTTTTTAGTGTTCCACAGCTGTAGTAAGGCGCTAAGTTCTATTGAAAGAACTATGTGCAAAAGGAAAGTAACTATGTGCACTGTGGGAGGAGGCTCAGTAGTAGAGCATCTGCTTGGCATGTGGAGGGTCCCAGGTTCAGCCCCCCCTGAAAACAATCAAGTAATAGGTGATTTGGGGGTGGGCACCAAGTCACAGTGAACTAAGGTCAACTCCTGAGCGTTTTCAGAGCAAGAGACATTCAGAGGTGGTTTCCCCATTGCCTGGCTCTGCACAGCAACCCTCGACTTCCCTGGTGGTCTCCCATCTAAGTATTAAGCAGGGCCAACCCTGCTTGTCTTCTGAGATCTGACAAGATCAGGCTAGCCTGGGACATCCCAGTTAGGATGTGGTACATAGTAATGGAGAATACTGTGGCCTGAATTAACTTGATCTTGGTTGCCAGTGACACATCCTTACACTGAAGGATCTTTCCTAGCTCCTTCACAGCTGCCCTTCCCAGTCTCAGTCACCTTTTGGATTTCTTTATTAGATAGCAGTATTAGATAGTATTAGATAGCAGGGTCTTCTCCAGTGAGTGCTCCCTTCTCATTTGGTGGCCAAAGTATTTGAGCTTTAGTATCTGGCCTTCCAGGGAACAGTCAGGGTTGATTTCTTCTAGAATTGACTGATTGGATCGCCTTGCAATCCAAGAGACTCTCAAGAGTCTTCTCCAGCACCATAATTCAAATGCATCTATTCTTTGGCACTCGGCCTTCCGTATGGCCCAACTCTTGCAGCCATACATTACTACTGGGAGTACCATCGATTTGACCATACAGACTTTTGTTGACAGGGTGATGTCTCTCCTTTTTATTATGCTGTCTAGGTTTGCCATTGCTTTTCTCCCAATGAGCAGGTGTCTTTTAATTTCATGACTGCAGTCACTGTCTGCAGTGATCTTGGATCCCAGAAATGTGAATTCTGTCACTGCTTCCATGACTTCCCCTTCTATTTGCCAAGGTGTGATGGGACCGGATGCCATGATCTTAGGTTTTTCGATTTTGAGTTTCAAGCCCACTTTTGCGCTCTCCTTTTTCACCTTCAGCAAAAGGCTCTTTAGGTCCTCTTCACTTTCTGCCATCAGAGTGGTATCGTCGGCATATCTGAGGTTGTTGATGGTTTTCCCGGCAATCTTAATTCTGGCTTGTGATTCATCCAGGACAGCATTTCACATGATGTACTCTGCATATAAATTAAATAAGTAGGGTGACAATATACATACTTGTCGTACTCCTTTTCCTATGCTAAACCAATCAGTTGTTCCATATCTGGTTCTAATGGTCACTTCTTGACCCTTATACCGGTCTCTCTGGAGACATGTGAGGTGGTCTGGTACTCACATCTCTTTAAGGACTTGCCACAGTTTGTTGTGATCCAAACAATCAAAGGCTTTACCGTAGTCAATGAAGCAGAAGTAGATGTTTTTCTGATACTCTCTTGCTTTCTCCAAAATCCAGCAAATGTTAGCAGTTTGATCTCTAGTTCCTTTACCTCTTTGAAACCCAGCTTGTTCTTCTGGTAGGTCTCTATCCACATACTGCTGAAGCCTAGCTTGTAAGATCTTGAGCATGACCTTGCTAACGTGTGAAATGAGCACAATCGTGCAATAGCTTGAACTTTCCTTGGCATTGCCATTTTTTGGGACTGGAATGTAAACTGACCTTTTCCAATCCTGTGGCCACTGTTGTGTTTTCCGAATTTTCTGGCATATGAAGTAAAGCACTTTAACAGCATCATCTTTTAGGACTTTGAACAGCTTGGTCAGGATGCTGTCATCTCCACTAGCTTTGTTGTTAGTAATGCTTTCTAAGGCCCATTTGACTTCACACTGCAGGATGTCTGGCTTGAGGTCAGCAATCACATTGTTGTGATTGTCAAGGATATTAAGGTCCTTCTTGTATAGTTCTTCTGTGTATTATTGCCATCTCTTCCTAATCTCTGTTGCTTCTGTTAGATACCTGCCATTTTGTCCTTTATCATGGCCAGCTTTGCACAAAATGTTCCCTTAATTTCTTCAGTTTTCTTGAAGAGATCTCTAGTCCTTCCCATTTTATTGTTTATTACTTTGCATTGTTCATTCAGGAAGGCCTCCTTATCTCTCCTTGCTGTTCTCAGGAAATCTGCATTCAATTGGGTAAATCTTTCCTTTTCACCTTTGCCTTTCCTTTTCCTTCTTTCCTCAGCATTTGTAAAGCCTCATCAAACAGCCACTTCACTTTCTTGCATTTTTTTTTTCTTTGGGATGGTGGTGATTGCTGCCTCCTGTACTATGTCACAAGCCTCCATCCATAGCTCTTTAGGCACTCTGTCTATCAAATCTAGTCTCTTAAACCTATTATTCACCTCCACTGTATATTCATCAGTGATGTGATCTTGGTCAAACCTGAATGGCCTAGTGGTTTCCCAACTTTCTTCAATTTAAGCTTAAATTTTGCAATGAGTAGCTCATGATCTGAGCCACAGTCAGCTCCAGGTCTTGTTTTTACTGACTTTATAAAGCTTTTTCCAGTTTTGACCGCAAATTATATAATCAATCTGATTTCGGTGTTGCCCGTCTGATGATATTCATGTATAGAGTCGCCTCTTAGGTTGTTGGAAGAGGTTGTTCACTATGACCAGCATGTTCTCTTGACAAAACTCTGTTAGCCTTTGCCCTGCTTCATTTTGTTCCCCAAGGCCAAACTTGTCTGTTATTCTAGTTACCTTTTGACTTCCTACTTTAGCATTCCAGTCCCCTATGATGATGAGGACATCTTTTTTTTTTGGTGTTAGTTCTAAGAGGTGTTGTAGGTTTTCATAGGACTGGTCCACTTCAGCCTCTTCTGTGTCATAGGTTGGGGCATAGACTTGGATTACTGTGATCTTGAATGGTTTGCCTTGGATATGGACCGAGATCATTCTGTCGTTTTTGAGATTGTATTTCATTACTGCCTTTCCCACTCTCTTGTTGGCTATAAAGGCCACACCATATTTTCTACAGGATTAGTGGACACAGAAGTAGATATAATGGTCCTCTGTTTTAAAGAAAATATTGATTGGTGGGCCTTATTTTACCTTCATCAACTCTTCAGGCCTTATTCCCTCAGACTGGAGCATGGCAATATTGGTTCACCTATTTAAAAAAGGGAAAAGAGATAAGCCTGCAAAATATCAGCCTATTAGTTTACTAAATATATGCAGTAAGATATATGCCAGACATCTTCTAGAAAAGTTTGTGTCCTGGCTGCATCAAGAAAATGTGATTGCAATAGAGCAAGCTGGGTTCAGAGAGCATAGATCCACTTTGGACCATTGCCTTATCATTCAACATCTCATTGAAAAATATGCTGCAAAAGGCCCAACCTTGTTATTTGCCACTTTTGTCAATCTGAAGGCGGCCTTTGATTCCATCTCAAAAATAAAATTGTGGGACAATTTAGAATCCTCTTCAATGGATAGGAGGTTGTTCACACTATTGTGTGCCCTGCATGACAACACTCACTTGAGAGTTAGGCTAAATAGGAAGTGAAATCTATCGGACCCTATCAATACCTATAGGGGAGTTAGGCAAGGTTGTTTACTGGCTCCTTTTTTGTTAAATTTTTACATAAATGACATTGTAAGTCATCGGGATTCACCTAGCTTACCCCCCCCCCCAAATTACAACAACACCATGTTTCTATCCTATTATATGCAGATGACACTATCCTTATAGCTAGAATACCTGTTGGCCTTAAAAGAGCCCTCAAGAGATTTGCAGATTTCTGCATAAAAAACCCTGGATATAAATTACCAAAAGACTAAAGTCATGGCCTTTGGTCCAAGACAAAAGAAAAGGATTTGGATGATCAATGGACATTCCCTTGAGCAGGTTTCCTGCTTCAGGTACTTAGGCATGGTCCTCCAATGTACAGAGGCCAAAAAAGCTCATTTACAACATGTGGCAAGTCAAAGTGAAAGAACTGGAAATGCCATTTTTAAATTCTATCATGCAAAAAGGGCACATTACATTCCAGTGGCCCAAAAACTTTTCCAGGCAAAGGCAGTTGCACAAATGCATTATGGCACCTTCATTGGTCCTGCAGCCTCTAGCTTTGCTCCCCTTGAGAGGGTCCAGACCAAATTTCTCAGAGTGGTTCTACAGGTCCTGAGATACATGCCAAATGCATTATTACAATTAGAAACGAGCACTCTGAAAATGGAAGCCAAAATTATTCTAAGCTCACTTCAGTATTCATTTAAAATAAATCTTCAGCCAATGGGGCTAACTCATTTGCTATTGTTGGACAATTTTCAATCCAAACAGTTAAAATCAGTTCACAACAAACTGCATGTACTTGGTTTTTCTCCCCAAGAGATTCTGGCCATGCAATGGGATCACGCAGAATTAGCTCAGAGAAAATTGGATATGGAGAAGCAACTGGTAAATATTGCAACATTAGAGTGCCTGAGCAAATTAAATACTGCCCAGTTATCACATCTAGGCCCCGATCACACACAGAATTAGCCACGCGATAGGAATGAATGCCATGCGGATTTTAAGGGTGCAATCACACCAGAACATCTGGCAAGTGTCCCACACCCATCAGCAACCTGTTTCTCTCCACTGAAGAAGCAGAGTTAAAAGATACTAGGGGAAGTCCAGTATCAAACAGGTTTGCTATGGGCCAAAGACAGATTTTCCCCATGTGATTGCTCCAGCGCACACTCATGGCATCGGGGATAGTCTGATTAGGCTATCCCGACGCCATGCCATTGTTTCCCCCCCCCCTTCTCAGTATATGCATCATTGCATACTGCCATAGGAAGCCCTCAGGGCAGAGATGCGATTAATCGATCCCCCGTTTAAGAGCATTGGGGAAAAAACAGCAAAGAAACCCCCAACTCACCTGCGATTGCATCTGATCACACAGTGGTGGGCTGTGCTCACAGCTTCGCAGAACTGTGTGATCACACAACTGCAGGTCAAATTACTCCAGAGCGAATAGCTTCACTTCCACCTCCTCCAGATTATCTCACTCGTGTGACCAGGACCTTAGATACTTATAAGTTTAGGAAAGCCTTCACATTAGCCAGATGTGAGGCTTTCCCCTCCATGGTGTTTGAGGGTAAATATAGAAGGGTCCCGTTTGACCAGAGACTCTGCCAGTGTGATTCTGGGGAGGTAGAAACCATCAAACATATGATGTTTAGATGCAATTGGTATAATAAGATCTGAGATAAACATATCACAACTTTTGTATAAGAAATATCTGGCCAGACAGACTGGGAGTGTTGTAACTGTTTGTTAGCTGATGAAAATCGGACTATTACTGAATCTGTAGCTAATTTTCGGGCAGTATGATATCCATTAGAGAGGAATGGCTAAATTTATAAAACCGTTTTTGTCTTTTATATTTTTTTATTGCATTTGTCAAAGACTTTTACTGCATTTTACCCAGATTTTTTTATAACAATGTGTTATGGTTATGCTTGGCTTGATGCCATAATAAACGTACTACTAATGGTCCTCTGAGTTAAATTCCCATCCACTTTAGTTCACTTATTCCCAAGATGTCAATGTTCAGTCTTGCCATCTCATTTTTTTACCACGTCAAGCTTACCTTGATTCATAGAGCTTACATTCCAGGTTCCTATGTAGTATTGATCTTTGCAGCATTGGACTTTCCTTTCACCATCAGACACATCCATAGCTGAGCATCCCTTCAGCTTTGGCCCAACTGCTTCTCTCTCTCTGCCCCCCCTCTCTCTCTCCCCCTTCCTTCCTTCCTTCCTTCCTTCCTTCCTTCCTTCCTTCCTTCCTTCTTTCTTTTTATATTTTTTTTACTGCTTTTCTCTAAAACTGCAACAGAAAATAAGAAGGGGAAACTACAAACTATGGGAGAAAGACAAGAAAGCCACTAAAAGCCCAAGTGGCAGGGATCATTTTCAATGTTACATAGCTTGGTTGAGATTTCACTTACAATACATTTTAGTAAGATGAAGTATAAGAGTTATGTTTATATACTATTTAGTAATACAGAAGGATTTTTTAAAGGCTGAAATATATATGTCAGGCAATTTATGGTTCCAAACATATAACTGGATTCATATTTCTTATTTTTTTGGTTTCTTCCCCGTAGGCTTATTTTTTATCAAAGTAATTTAGGGGCAGCAGCTCCTAATTCAGATTCAGAGTCCTCCTCAGAGGAGCTGCTCGATGTGTCTCCATGTCTTCCCAAATCATAGTCACTGTAATCTGATGTCTTGTTGTTCTATGCTGTTCCTTTTGGTTTGTCCATTGTTTGACACTGTTCCAAGAAGGCTATGGCTTTTGTAACAGAGTCCACTCTTTCTTTTTCAGCCTTAAGTTTAAAAGTGAGCCCTTCAGGAAAGAGCCATTTGTAGGACGTGGAATTTTTCAGTAGAAAGGTTGTCAGATTTCGTTTCCTCTTTTTCCTGATTTCAAATGGAATGTCTTTTAAAACTTTTATACTTCAATTTTTATACTTCAAAAACCTCAATTTTTAGGGTAGTCCCATTAGTTACTTTAAGTACTTGATCTTTTGGAGAATCTTACAAAAACCTTTCTGGGCAGATTATTTTTCTTGATGCAATCTGGATAGGTCCGACAAACCATATCCATATCCGATTGTAAAAGTTCCACTGTAGTATCTGACACCAGTGCTCAGGGGTCCTTTCGTAAAAAAAGAGGTGTAGGAGATCATTAGCATAACTTATTTGCATATGCCACACCCCCTGACGTCACCGGGAGTGTCATAAGGCCACACATCCCTGACCTCAGGTGAGTCAGAAGGCAAGAAGGGAGGGAGGGGGAAGGAAGGAAAGGAACAGGAAGGAAGGTAGGTAGGTGGGGGAGAGAGAGAGAAGAAAGAAAAAGAAAGGAAGGAAGGAAGGAAGGAGGGAGGAAGAAAGAAGGGAGGAAGGGGGAAGGAAGGAAGAAAGAAAGGAACAGTAAGGTAGGTAGGTAGGTGGGGGGAGAGAGAAGGAAGGAAGGAAGGAAGGAACAGAGAGGGGAAGGACGGGGAAAGGAAGGAACAGGAAGGTAGGTGGGTAGGTGGGGAGAGAGAGAGAGAGAAGGAAGGAAGGAAGGAAGGGAGAGGGGAAGGAACAGGAAGGTAGGTAGGTAGGTGGGGAGAGAGAGAGAGAAGAAAGGAAGGAAGGAAGGGAGAGGGGAAGGAACAGGAAGGTAGGTAGGTAGGTGGGGAGAGAGAGAGAGAGAAGAAAGGAAGGAAGAAAGGGAGAGGGGAAGGAACAGGAAGGTAGGTAGGTAGGTGGGGAGAGAGAGAGAAGAAAGGAAGGAAGGAACGGAGAGGGGAAGGAACAGGAAGGTAGGTAGGTAGGTGGGGAGAGAGAGAGAGAAGGAAGGAAGGAAAGAAGGAAGGAAGGAAGGAAGGGAGAGGGGAAGGAAGGGGGAAAGGAAGGAACAGGAAGGTAGGTAGGTGGGGGGGAGAGAGAGAAGGAAGAAAGGAAGGAAGGAAGGGGGGAGAGAGGGAGGAAAGAAGGAAGGTAGAGGGGAAGGACGGGGAAAGGAAGGAGCAGTGGGAGGGGGGAGGGAGCAGTGGGAGGGGGGAGGCTTCTCCTTCCCGGGGCCGGCGGAGTGCCGCCAGCCCCGGGACTTTTGACGGGGGGAGGAAAGGGCTCCCCGGGGCCGGCGGCGCTCTGCCGTGGCCCCGGGAGCAGTGGGAGGGGGAGGGACGGGCTTCTCCCCGGGGCCGGCGGAGCGCCGCCGGCCCCGGGACTTTTGACGGGGGGGGAGGCCGGGGGGGCGGGGCTTTGCTAAGTGACCGCCCCCCGCCTCTTCTCTCCCGGAGCGGCGCTCCGGCGTGCCCCAGCTCCAACGGAGCCCTGCCGGTGCTAAGGCATCACTTAAAAGCTTCTCCATTGTGTTCTGGGGCACCCTGGAATCTCAGTACATAAGCTGATCTTTCCATTCGCAGTTGTAGCAATTGATGTTCATCCGAGGTTCTTTTTTCCCCCACTGCCTCCAGTCGCTGCTTTTTTTAGTCTTGGCATCTACTTTTTTAACTGATTTGGCTGTTTCCTCTGATTTCAGATTGGTTCCTTCAAGCTGTTTTTGAAGAGTATCAAATTTCATGTTAAGAGTTGCCATCTGGTCCAGCAGAGGGTGCAATGCATCATTTAACATATTTGGAAAGGCTATGGTTGTTTCTGTTTTAGATGATGACGCATTTAAACTCGCAGTTCCTGAAGAGGGTCTGACTTTAGGCACCATGATTTTCATAGTAAGAGATGGGTTGTTTAAGTTTGGGGGAAATTCTTAAAAAGTCTCTGGAACCAGTTAGAGAAAGCGCCTTAGGCTTATCTGGCTCTTATTTCAGCTGAGAATGCTTTGGTTGCGCTCCTCCTCCTTGCCGATGAATTTTAAAAAGTTCTTATCTTTGTGGGGTGGAGTTAACTCCTCTCCCTGCCACTTTAAAGTTGAGGATCGGGGGCTTAAATGCTTATCTGGCCCTCTGGATTAACATATGAAAGACTTATGCTTCATCAAACATCTTCTGCTTTTGACTGCCTGCCTGCTCGTCCCAGTGTGCGTCTCTGTTGCCATTTCTGGTCGCGTGGCAGTGGGACCTATCAAGGCAAAGAGGAGCCTCAATCTCTTGGCATTCGCCTTGGGAGAAGCACCTCTCATGCCCCAGGCTGAGAGCCCCCTACAAGGGCTCAAGGGGGGACCAGGTCCAGCTGGTACCCCTCCCTGCTGCTGTGGGCATGGGCTGCTATCATTGGAGCTCTGATGAAAGCATACTCACCCAGTGAGTGCCAAAACTGGAACCGCTTCACTCTTTCTGGGGTTACTTGTACTTGCCCTCTGCACTTCCCCAGTGGCATATTGGACACCTTCCAACCTGAGGGGCTCATCTTCCGGCTTCATATCCTTTAGCCTTTTGTTGCTGTCCATGGGGTTTTCTTGGCAAGGATACTGGAGTGGGTTGCCATTTCCTCCTCCAGTGGATCGTATTTTGTCTGAGTTCTCTGCTGTGGCCTGTCCGTCCTCCAACGCACAGCCCACACCCTCATCAAACCACGCAAGCCCCCTTGCCCTGTGAAGGCAGTGATCCATGAGAGGGCTCCCCAGGTACTACCCATAATCTTTAGGAATTTCCCAACCCAGAGTTGGCAACCCCTAGGGCAGATGGAGATTTTCAGGACCTGATCCAAAGGCCTCATGTCTGTTTCCTGGGATGAATGCTGGACAGGATCAGGAAGTGCTAGGCAGAGTAGATATCCAGTTGCAATTTTGTCTTCTGGGAAGAAGAAAAAAATGGCAGCCTCTAATTAAAAATGCAGAACCCAGTCATTGTCTGACTGCCTCCCTATCATTTGAGGGAACACAAAGATTCCTTCAAAGAATCTCAACTTTGGAGTGCATTCTTGATCCAGGACACTGGATCCTGTCTCTGTCTGGATCGCTTTTAGCTTGCAAACTGCAAACAACACCCTTGATCTAGGGTAGCCATCTCTGGGTGGGAAAATACCTGGAGATTTGCGGGGAGAAGCCTGGAGAGGACATGGTTTGGAGTGGAGAGTGACCTCAGCAGGGTTGTAACGTCATAGAGCCCCCCACCCCACCCCACCCCCAGCAAGCAAGCATTTTCCCCAGGGGGAACTGATTTTTTTTCTTCATCTGGAATTCCAGCGTAATTCCAGGGGATCACCAGCCCCCACCTGAATGTTGGCAACCATACTGGCTTAGGGGTTCTTTCAAAGAGTGTGGCATGAAATTGAAGAAGGTTTGCTGCCACAGTTGAGGTGCAAAACAGTTTGGATTAGCTATGTATCTTTTTTCACACAGATGTGAGTGATTCCTCTTCTCCCAGTTATTATTGGGGTGAATTTGTGAGTCCTCCGTTCCTGGAATAGGAACATGGTTCCAGATCACCTGCCATTCAGGCCCTGATCATGAGATGTGCCTAGCGCCCCCTAAATACTGACCCATGCTCTTTTAGTCTGATGCAGTGCAACAGTGGTATTCACACAAATGCAAGACTGGGGTTTTTCTCCACGTACACCATTTTTTAAAAAAGAGGTCATCTTAAATTCGCATACAACTTTCAGTTGTGTCCAATAATAGAAATCTTTTTTTGCGTATAATATTGGGCTGGGAGGGGGTGTCATCTTGCATTGAGGGTTGTCCTCCTTTCAAGTAAACAAAGTAACGTTCCAGAGGAGAGCAGCCACAATAAAAGAGCAGTGTTTTCTTGCCTTTGCCAACCCCCCACTGTTTTGTAATCCATTAACGAGAAAATGTACAGGATTATCTCTACTGATGCCATTAAAAGGCAAGGAAATTCAGCCACTGCCATTCCAGGAAACTCATTTTGACTTCGACAAGTGGAGAAAAATTACCGGCACAGTATAAGACATATAAAGACAAACCAGGAGCAGGTTTTATTAAGACAAATATTCTGACAAGAGGCATTCACTTTGTGGAATAAGAAAAACATCTTGAGAGCTTTTTAACATCGTCCCACTTACCTCCAATAAATAGATCCCACCGACATGCAAAACACATGCATTGTCCAAAATAATACAAAGCCTAACCACCTACTATAACTGTTGTAACAGCAGGGCTCCTTTTGTAGAAAAAGCCCAGCAGGAACTCATTAGCATAATAGGCCACACCCAACAGCAGAAACTCATTCGCATATTAGGCCACACAGGTACTTTATGTTTGATAGACTCAGGATGGATTTATGAAAAAATGTTTTATTTTCTTTAGCATTTTAAAATTTCTCGTGCTTATTGATTTCCAGTGGGTGCTTTTGGTGATTTAGATTTTTATATATAGAAGGCATTCATGGATCTTTAAACCTGAGGCCTCATGTAACTCCAGCACCAGGGGGGGTCACAGAAGCCCATTGCTGGGGCAACATATGAAGCCTGGACCACTTGGGAAGTTCCCAGCCTCTTTTACTCTTCCTGAAACTGGGGCAATTAATGCAGTTCAGGGCTTTGCTGTTTTGGATTTGGTCATATTTACTCGCTTTGGGAGCACAGAAAAAAGAGGCCCTTGATCTAGGGTTGCCAAGCTCCAGGTGTTGGCTAGAGACCTCCCAGGTTACAACTTGTCTCCAGGTGACAGAGATCAGTTCACCTACAGAAAACAGACACTTTGGAAGGTGGACTCTCCTGCATTACACCCCCCCCCCCAAAAAAATCCAGGTATTTCCCAACCCAGAGCTGGCAACCCTAGCTTGAACACCTCCCATACCAACAGTGTAACATGAGAGAACCAAATCTAAGGCACAACTAGATGCAAGGGAGGTAGCCATGTTTATTGTTCACATGTCTCCCCCCTCAATGTATAAGATGCTGTGGACTCTGAAGGGCCACATTGATGAGGACAGCAGAGGGAGGGGGCAGGACAGGCTTCGAAGCCAGCTGGAGCACCGTTCTGGGGCGTTCCAGCCCCAAAATAGGTCTGCGTAACAGTAACATTCAGATCTCTCAGATGGTACTTTCTGTGTCCCCTCAGGTTTGTTTTCCTTGTACTTCTTCTTTCAGTACAATAGAAATTATATGCAGGTCCTATCAAAATGAATGGGAGCTGTCTGGGAATACAGGGTGTTAGGAAGAAAATGTACAGCTGCACAGATATATAATTAAAGAGGAAATACTTAATTAACTTGCCCTTACTTGAATGGCCCAGGCTAGCTAGTTCTTGCCAAATCTTGGAAGCTAAGGAAGTCCACCAAGGAAGTCCAGGGACCACCAAGGAAGACCACCAAGGATAGAAGACCACCAAGGAAGTCCAGGGAGTGCCATGCAGAGGTAGGCGATAGCAAAGCACCTCTGAACATCCTTTGAGATGATCTGGGTGGCCCAGACTAGCCCCCATCATGTCAGATCTCAGAAGCTAAGCAGGGTTGGCTCTGGTTAGTACTTGGATGGGAGACCAACAAGGGGCAATTCTGCATTGGCTTTTCCCTCTGTTGTTTTAGCAAACCCACAATGGAACAGAAATTCCCATCTGCATTGCATGCCACTATCACTTTCTTTGATTATTGGGTTTTATGGTACCTTCTGCATAGATTTATGGCCATTTTATGGCTGTTCAGGGGTGACTTTGCAGTCAGTACTGCGTAGGCCTGGGGTATTGAATGTGGTTTTGAGCTGCACCTCTTCCTCAGTGTTGAGAAAATGTGGAGCAAATGCCAGATGCAGAACCAGCCAAGGAAGTTCAGGGTCGCTGCGTGGAGTCAGGCAATGGCAAACCACCTCTGCTTGTCTGTTGCCTTGAAAACCCTATGGGGTCAACATTGAATTATTACAGCACTGAATTATTACAGCATTGAATTATTCACTTAGGTGAGTAATTAATCAAATGTGTAGGGAGATACAGAACTATGAATGAATAGAAAGCACATGGGCACTCTCACCCGTTCAGATGTCAAGACTTCCCATTGTATTGGCATCACGGTCCCGGTCTGTACTCTATCACCCTGAAAAGCAAACAAACAAATAATGATGCTTAACATAATACACAGCACTTGTAGTGCAGTTCTGAGCTAAGTCACGTCCTTCTGGGTCCATTGAAGTGAATGGGCTGAGAAGCATATAACTCTGCTCAGGAGTGTACTCTAGGAGTCCCACTGTTGCTGTGATTTATTACCTGTATGCTACATGCAGACTGCAAAGTTGAAAGGTATGGGTGGGCAGGTTATACGGATTTATGTCATTGATTTTGAAAAATGAGGCCAAGGGCTTGTACAAATTCAGCATGAGGGACATCCCGGGGTCTATGTGTGCAAAACCAACAAAACCTCAGCAGAATTTGTTATAAGCTCTGTGTCATAATAAATAACCACAATTAATTAATGAAAAGCTTTTCCTTGATTAAATATTAAATCATTTTATTATGGTTTGGGGTTAGGGATAATCATGCAGCAGATCACTTCCCAAGGAGAGATCAGAAGAGACATTTAGCTGCATAATAAAACCCGAAAACATTTTTTTCTGTCAATGACTTAATATTTAGGGAAAATAAAATGTTCTAGTGTGCCAGTGTTGCCTAGCAATGTGGCTTCCACTCTTCAACAATTTATCCTGTTACTCATGCATGGATCTCTTTGGAATTTAAAGGGGGGGGGGATCTATTGTACCAAACAAAAGATTTAACAAATCCAGTTCTCTGTTGCAGTTAAAGATCATTTTTTGTTATCCATCTCAGTGGCCTTGAACATAGGAACTTTCTGTAAACTGGATCAGACTACTGGCCTAGCTTGCTTGCTTGCTTCAGTATTGCTTGCTTGCTTCAACTGTTTCCTCTCAATTTCAAGAAGTCTTTATGTATGTGACAACCTGGGGGCAGGGAGCCCATGGAAGAGATTGAGGGGAGATTACTATTTTAATTGTATTATTTTAATTGCTGTACACCATCCTGAGCCTGTTTGGGGAGAGTGGTATATAAATCTAATAAAATAAATTAAAATAAATAAAGGGAAGGCCTGCGGGTGTCTGTCAGGAGTCTCCAGGAGGCAAAGTGGTCAGGAGAGTCTGGCCAGGAACACCAACAGCAGGACGAAGATGGCTGATTCACACCACCATGATGCAGGGTGGGGGAAGGCTCTAGGGTGGAGGGCTTATGGGGAATGAGCAACAGGTGAGCAGACATCTGGGGTGGAAGGGCCTGGCCGATTACAGGGGCCGACTCTTAAGCCTGTGGTGCAGAGAAGTTGTGAGGTGGCTTGGTAGTGAAGGGAACACTGGATGAGCACCTGGGAGGGAACAGAAATGAATGAGACGAACTGCCTGCCTGTAAACTGGGAGAACCAGTGTTGTACAACTAGACTCAACAATAAAGTTACCTCCATTGTTGGAATTAGGAATAATTGTTTGTACCGGCAGGAACCAAACTTTCTGAGAGCCAAACTACATGTTACAATTTTTAAAGAGTTGGGTCTCACTGGGATGGGATGTTTTATTGATTTTTCTGCTCCACATGCACAGATACTTCACATGGAGCAGCAAAATTGGGGAAATAACTTCTCCTGGTGCAGTTTTAACCCAGGAAAATGCCCACTTTCAGCCTGTTTATGGTTCCAAGGCTGTTTGAATCCTACTTTTTAAAAAAAGAAGAAGCTGTCCCCACAGCTGCTGTGTGGCTGCAGAGAACACAAGTTCCCCAGACCCAACTCTCTAAAAATCATAATGTGCAGTTTAGTTTAGTTTAGTTTAGTTTAGTTTTATTATTACAGTCTTAAGACCAGCATACAATATAAACATAATACGAGAACGACGAAGAAAAACAAAGATAACATACAGAATAAAAATCTAAATTTAAAAACTTTTCAAATGCGACTCCCGTAGTCCAAGAATCAATACACAGAACTCAGCAACTGAATGTGTGATCTCTGCATTCTTATCTGATAGAAGCCAGTTTCGCTCTAAGTTACTGCAGCACCTTAGCCTGGTCAAGCTGTAAGCTTTCTCCAGCATGCTGAGCAAAACACAACTGTCATTTAAGAACATAAGAAGAGCCACGCTGGATCAGACCTGTGGTATATTTATTGTATATCAGGGGTCATTTCGTAGAAAAAGAGGTGCAGGAGCTCATTAGCATAACTCATTAGCATAACTTATTTGCATATGCTACACCACCTGACATCACCAGAAGTATGTCAGAAGGCAAGAAAAAAAGGGGAGAGAGAGAGAAGGGAGGAAGAGAGAGAGAGAGGGAGAGAGAGAGAGAGAGAGAGAGAGAGAGAAAGAAAGAAAGAAAGAAAGAAAGAAAGAAAGAAAGAGCAGGCAGAGAGGGGACAGCTACTAACCCAAGCCTCAGAAATACCACTATTCTGGGAGGACAGTTTCAGTGGTGGCTGAAGCCTTCAGAAGGCTAGTCCGAGGAACAAGGAGCTTTCCAGAGGACGAGGTCATTTTGCTGCAGCCATGACACAAGCAGGCATTCCCCCACTGGGGGGGGGGGGGGGGGGCTGGCACCAACTCCCAGAGCTGCGCTCCCCCGAGCTCCTGCTTGAAATGACCCCTGTTGTATGTAATGGAACAGTCTGCTCCTCCCCTAATATCTGTGTGATTTAGTTTGGTCCTGTCGGAGTTGTCTCCTTTCATATAATGATGTTTTGAGCCAGCTTAACTCTGCTGAATGGACCTGAGAACGGCTGCCTGAGTGAGTACTCTAACCTGGGAACCCACAGCCACAGGGGGTCTATCACATCTCACACAGTGGCCAACCAGTTCCACTGGACAGCCAACAACAGGGCATAGAGGCCAAGGCCTTCCCCGGTTGTTGCCTCCTGGCTCTGGGATTCAGAGGAATAGTGCCTCTGAATGTGGAGGTTTCATTGGATACCCTCGCATTCTAGTATTTTGGGGGAAGGAGAAAAATGTCTTTGTCAATTCTCTCCACCCCGTGCATAATTTTATAAACCTCCATTTGTTTTCTTATGGAGGGCAATGCTTCCTGGGCTGTAATGAACCAAAGAAATTCAGGAATGGGATTCCTGAAGGTAGATAGATCTTGTGATAGATTCAGGTGGGTAGCCATGTTAATCTGAATCAATAGAACCAGTTTTGAGTCCAGTAGCACCTTTAAGACCAACAAAGTTTAATTCTGGGTATAAGCTTTCATGTGGATGCACACGTCTTCAGATAAATTGAAACAGACTTCCTCAAGCCTTACATATAGGTGGGGAGGGGAGTTAGTTGTCAGGAAGGGCTATTTAGAGGCAAGATGCATAAGTAACTGGGTGAAGCAGAGCTAAGATTGGATTAAAGCAGTAAGACCTATGAATAGGAGCAAATTAGCATAACAATAAAAGAGTTAACAAACAGATGTGAGAACTACGTTTGAGTCCGGTGCTACCTTTAAGACCTTTAATTTTGGGTATAGGTGAGAACTGAGTGACTTAGCTACAAGATACAAGTTTTCACATCTGTTTGTTAACTCTTTTATTTGTATGTTACACTTACTTAGCTATATTTATCGCCCCGTTACTTAAGCAGCTTGACTCCAATTTAGCCCTTCCTGGCCACTAACCCCCCCCCCCCCCCGGTCCCACCCTCTCTCTACCAATATGTAATGGTTGAGGAAATTCTGTTTCAGTGTATCTGAAGAAGTGTGCCTGCACACAAAAGCTTATACCCAGAATGAAGCTTGGTTGGCATTCAAGGTGCTGCTGGACTTAGACCTGTTTGCCCGTGAGAGCAGAAATGGCCTTGACTGAAAGGGGGAAGCCAAACTAGCCATTACTGACCCAGAGTGACTCCTGCTGCTTTCCTCTGGCTTCTTCTCATCCACATCATCCCAGTTCAGTTCTGTAAAGAACCATACAGATCAAGGAAATGACACCAGTTCTTCCTGTGCTGGAACCCCCTTCTCAGGTTCTTCCTGCTACAGTGGGAGAGGTGATTGGCTGAGCCTGGCTTGTCAGTCTCCTGAGCTATCAGGCTGGCAGCTGTGGGAAGGAAATGAGATGCTTTGGACTGATTGAGCAGGGATCTTTCCAGGAAAGGATTTTGTTTACGGACCGATTTCCCACGAGGCGCTGCTCTGGCATCATTCTTCCCTTTGCTCCGATTGCATGCTTGAATTTCCCACTACTTGCCCCATGCTGCATTTTGACCCACAGCTTCACCTGAATTCCCCCACAGCTTCAATGATGCTCAAAAAACAGGATCACTGAAGCCGTGGGGGAATTCGGGTGAAGCCGCAGGTCAAAATGCAGCACAGGGCAAGTGGTTGTCATTTCCCGGTCAGGAGGTGGGAATTGCCTCAGCAGTCTGCGCACGTTCCCCCACCCCCCCTCCGTTGGAATGTGTTCCTCTCCTTCGCTCTTGCCTCTGTTTATCTGTAACCTTGGCTGAGTCTTCTCACAGACTTTGCTGCTAATTGGGTTTTTTCCTACAGGTGCAAACTGCTTTCCCTTCCGGTTTCCTGTCTGGGAACCAACGGGCTGATGTATTTGGGCGCCCTTTTTCTTGCTTGTTGATTGGGGGGTTTATTAGCTACACCATGGTTTGAATACACTATAATTGTACTCTAACATGCCTCTTTCCCCCATTTCTGACTCAAGAAGTGTACGACCAGTTGATCCACTATCAAATAAAAGAAGTTCTTGTTTAAGACCCTTTGCTTGTAGTTTGAAATCTCTTGGACTCTCACGGTAGTGGGAAATTCAAGCACACAATTGGGGCAAAGGGAAGAACGATACTGGAGCAGTGCCTTGTGGGAAATCGGTAACGGTCTTATTGCAGCCACATTTCTCTCTCAAGCCTCACTGGCTGAACAGGATGCTTCAAGCTCATTATCTGTCCTGCAATTTAAAAAAATCCTAAACTGGCCAGACAGTTTAGTGTAGTGGTTAAGTGCGCAGACTCTAATCTGGGAGAACCGGGTTTGATTCCCCACTCCTCCACTTGCAGCTGCTGGATGACCTTGGGCAAGCCATAGTTCTCTCAGAGCTGTTCTTGAAAGAGCAGTTCTCTCAAGAGAACTGAGACTCTGAGTGAAGGGCGGGATATAAATCCAATCTCTTCTCTTCTTCTTCTAACATCAAAGATCAGCCCAGCTCCATATAAAATCCCATCATTAGAGGATTCTCCTTGACTAAGCCTTTTTCCCTCCTGTTTTTGGAATTTGATCTCCTGCCTGTTTTGGACTATCCAGTGGATAGGCTGTGTCTCAGTGGAAGAGCCTCTGTTTTGCATAAAGAAGGTCTCAGGTTCAGCCCTTGGCATCGCTAGCTAAAAGGACCAGACAGTAGGTGAAGACCTCAGCCTGAGCCCCTGGAGAGCCACTGCCAGTGCAAGTAGACAGTACTGACCAAGATCGACCTGCTTTGGTGGGGTATAAATCGCAAAATAAATAAATGAACAAATAAATAAATATTCAGTAGAAGGCAGCCTCATGTGTGTCCATGTAGGTGTTCTTCTTAACTGTTGGGGCCCTTTTGGTCTTCAAGAGCTGCTTTTGAGCTAGCCCTGCCTGAGACTGTGCATCTGATCTGTGACTTCATTGTACTAATAGCCAACCCTTCTTGGACCTAAAGGTTTGATTCCATTGTGGCTTTACCCCAGATGGACTGTGAGACTTGCAATGGGTAACCACTGAAACAGGAACCCTATGAGATCTCGTTACAATCTGGCAATAAGAAAGACAAGTAATGCTTTGAGTTTAATCAACATCAATAATTAAATACCCTATCCACACACTGTTCCATTTCAAGGGTCAATGAATCAAGAATACGCCCCAGAGCTGTACATTATAAATATTATTCCATGCAAAAATTTTAAGTCTGGTGTTCCAGTCATCAAAGCACCAAATCACTGGGCCTCAACAGGAGACTGTTTCGCCACTGGAGAGACAGTCACACAAGAATGGGCTCAGATCTCCAGTATCTGCAGACCATGAAAATAATCTCTGAGTTCAATTTTATTTTTTATTCAAAAACATAAACATATACAAAAGACAGAGCTCAAAAAATAAAGATGGTCCTAAGCAACAAAAATATCTCATATGTATTCCTGCTCTTTTATAAGTATCAGGGGTCCATTGGAGCGGGAGCGCACAGGAGCACAGCTCCGGGAGTGAGGAGCCCAGGGGGCAGGCATATGACCAAGCCCCGCCCCCTCCTCAGCTTCCCCGAGCAGTGCAGAGGCGCAGCACCCTGGGGAAAGCCCTGCTAGGGTCTTTATTGCTTTTAATGTTTTGTTTTAATATGGATAATTTTATCATTGTTCCTTTTATGGCTGTGTGCTGCTTTTCCAGAGACTTGCTCAAGGTGGCATATAAATTTTCTAAGTATACCATTTTTTATCTGGGTACATAGCACATAAGTACTGGAGAAATTTCACAAACGCTTCAGCAGCTTCCACCTTATCAGTTTGGTGTAGTGGTCAGGAGTTGGACTCTAATCTGGGAGAACCGGGTTTGATTCCCCACTCCTCCACATGCAGCTGCTGGTGTGACCTTGGGCCAGTCACAAGTTCTCTCAGAGCTGTTCTCTCATGAGCAGTTCCCAAAAGACCTCTCTCAGCCCCACCTACCTCACAGGGTGTCTTGTTGTGGGGAGGGGAAGGGGAAGGGATGGGTGGTGCACATGTCCTGGGTATCTCAAGTCTACTTGAAACCTGGTGGTTTCAAGGGAGCAGGAAGAGAATGAGGATGTGTTCTTTACGCTTATTTTTATTGCACAAAGTGTTGGATGGGGAAGGGAATGGAGGAAGAGCAGGTCAGTTTCACTCACCAGTGGAGTGGAGCCTGAGGGGTGGGTGTTGCCTTCTGACACACTTCCGGTATGTTATGGGGTGTGGCATATGCAAATGAGTTATGCTAATGAGCTCCTGCACCTCTTTTTCTATGAAATGACCCCTGATAAGTATAAACAATGGCTTAGCATGACAATGACTATCTAATTGCTCAAAATATACATACCAGTATCACATGAAGATTGCTCAAAGAAGCTCATAGAAAACATGAGAAGAAGTCCCCTCTATAGCCTTATCATTCTGGTATGTTATGAGCATTACTGAACATTCTGTAATCTTACTTGCAATAGCAGAAGAGTTTCTTAATGTTCTTTGGTCATGTTAATTTAATAAGCAGTACTTTCTTCCAAACAGAATTCAACCAATCTCTTGGATCTGAAGAGTCTCTCTCTCTCTCTCTCTCTCTTGCTCTCTTCCCCCCTTCCCCCCCACCCCCATCTAGCAGCAAGGATTATTTTAGCAACTGCAATTAGGGTTAGAACAGATTCCAAATCCAATAAATGACATAGTATTTAACACAACCCAATAATATAACCTTTGGATCATGAGGTAAATGAATATTTAACATACCATTAATGAAATGGATTACAAAATCCACAAAATTCTTTATTTTTGCACTGCTCCACATCTTTATATGAGCAAAACTGGCAACAAATGATCCACATGTCTGGCAATGATCTTCTGTGTGTGTGTGTGTGTGTGTGTGTGTGTGTGTGTGTATACACACACACAAGCATTTTTTTTTAAAAAAAACCCTCTCTTTATCTTGTTCAACATAAGTCTAGGCAAAGCAGTATTCAGTACCCATAACAATTCCTCTGGTCTGATAATTATCTGTAAATCCCTATTCCATTTGTTACAGTAACTAGAAGATACATCTATATTTTCAAGTTAGCAATAGATCCTGTAAATATAGTATCTGTACTAATTATCACCCTGAGCAAGGTCTTAGACCTTAAGCCTCTATATTTTCCACTAAAGTATTAAACGCGTCTAATTTATTTTTTTTGGGGGGGGGGGAATGAAACAAAGGGGGTCTCTTGTCCAATTTAAAGGTAATCTCACAGGTCAAAACCTGGTTATTACCAACTAGATCTTCTATAATGTCTAAACCATGAACTCTTCATAGGTCATAATCACCATAGAGTTTCAGGGCGATTGCTAGAGTGTCACCCCAGCAACGTGCCTGGCGTGATGATGTCACTTCCGGGTGACATCATCATGCCAGGATGGTCCCAGGAGGGAGCCAGCGGGTTTAGGGGAGGGGAGCCAGCCAGCCAGCCGGGCAGCTCTTGTGGCGGTGGTGGCGACCAGCCAGCTGGCGGGCCTGCCTGCCTAACAAGGGAGGTGTGGCGGCTGTGGGGGCAGCAGTGGCGGATGGGCGCCCCATTTCACTGGGGGGCTCAGTCCCCCCGGGAAACTTCAGGGGTGGCCTGAACCCCCAAGCTTCCCCCCCCGTAGTTGACACCGGTGGGGATATGGGATCCCCCTCCATGAGTCTCATGGGCCCACTTCTTGTATTAAAAAATAGGAAAAGGAGTTTTTTAAGAACATTTGTTTTAGAGGCCTCCACTCCAGAAGGGTGACACATAGGTGGGCTGAGTGAGGCTTCCAGCCAACTTCCCACCTGTTGTAGATGCCGTGGTTGGATGGCTTAGACTGAGCCCACTGAAATTAAATCCAAAAAAAGATGGAGGTCCTTTGCCTGAGCCAGGCCAAGGGCAGGGATCCAACTCCCGACCTTCAGTGGGGCTCTGTTGGTGCCGGCGCCGGAGGTTAGGAGTCTGGGAGTGCTCCTAGATGCCTCCTTATCAACGGAGGCCCAGGCAGAAGCCACTGCCAAGTCAGACTTTGATCATCTTCAGCTGATCAGGCAGTTGGTTCCCTTCATTGATCGCAATGACTTGGCAACAGTGATCCATGTGATGGTCACCTCAAGACTGGACTATTGCAATGCTCTCTACGTGAGGCTGCCCTTGTCTCAAGGTGGCCACCATCGCTTAATAATATTGTTGTTATTATTTGTATTCAGTGTTTACTAGCACCTCATAATGTTGGACTTTTGGACTGTTTTTAGATAGTTTTAGGATTGTTTATAATTGTTTACTTATGTGCTTTTATTCTTTTATGTAAGCCATCTTGAGCCGGCTTTGGTTGGAGAGTGGGGTATAAATCTAATAAATATATAAATATGGGGACCAAGGGTCATTTCGAGCAGGAGCTCGGGGGAGCTCAGCTCCGGGAGTTGGTGCCAGCTCCCCCCCCCCCACGGGGAATGCCTGCTTGTGTCATGGCTGCAGCAAAATGGAAAGGTCCTTGTTTTCCAACCAGCCTTCTGAAGGCTTCAGCCACCACTGAAGCTATCCTCCCAGAATAGTGCTATTTCTGAGGCTTGGATTAGTAGCTGTCCCCTCTCTGCCAGCTCTTTCTTTCTTTCTTTCTTTCTTTCTTTCTTTCTTTCTTTCTTTCTTTCTTTCTTTCTTTCTTTCTTTCTTTCTTTCTTTCTCTCTCTCTCTCTCTCTCTCTCTCTCTCTCTCTCTCTCTCTCTCTCTTTCTCTCTCCTTTCTTTCTTGCCTTCTGACATAGTTCCGGTGATGTCAGGTGGTGTAGCATATGATAATAAGTTATGCTAATGAGCTCCTGCACCTCTTTTTCTACAAAATAACCAGGGGTCATTTTGTAGAAAAAGAGGTGCAGGAGCTCATTAGCATAACTCATTCGCAGGCAGGCAGGCAGGCAGGCAGGCAGGAAGGAAGGAAGGAAGGAAGAACTGGCAGAGAGGGGACAGCTACTAGGATTGCCAGCCTCCAGGTGGGGCCTGGGGATCTCCCGCTTTTACAACTGATCTCCTGCTGACAGACATCAACTCCCCTGGAGAAAACGGCTGCTTTGAAGGGTACAGTCTATGGCATTGTACCATGCTGAGGCCCCTCTCCTCCCCAAACCCCACCTTCTCCTGGCTCCACCCCCAAAGTCCCCAGGTATTTTCCAACCCAGGCTTGGCATCCCTAACAGCTACTAATCCAAGCCTCAGAAATACCCCTCTTCTGGGAGGACGGCTTCAGTGGTGGCTGAAGCCTTCAGAAGGCTGGTCGGAGGAACAAAGACCTTTCCAGGGGACATTTTGCTGCAGCCATGACACAAGCAGGCATTCCCCCGCGGGGGGGGGGGGGGCTGGCACCAACTCCCGGAGCTGAGCTCCCCCGAGCTCCTGCTCGAAATGACCCACGGAAATAACCCTTGATGGGGACTGTCCCCATAGGATATAATAATACCCTCCTTGAAGGGGGGCATCCTGTCATTGAAAGGAAAGCCATGAAGTTTGCGGCACAACTCCAGACTGAGAGGTTTAAAGTTTAAACACACACACACACACACCCCGAGAGTTGCACCTTCAATGATGGGAGCCAGCCCACTGCCCCCTCTGAGCTACTTGGGGGCGGGGTGGTGAATGCCTCCCTGATTTTTTTAAGCTTCTCCAGCTGGCTGCAGACCAGCTGGAAAAGGGAAAGATCAGGGATGCATTTAAACATGCTTCCTCATGCCTTCCCCATCCCGCCCACTGAAGCGGGAAGGAAGGGAAGGTGTTTAAAGTTAAAACACTTTCCCTTGCTTCTGGAGCTCATGCCGCCTCTGCAGTGCGACTCCCCAGCCAAGTTTTAAGTTTAAACACCTACCCTTTGCTGGGGAGGCACCAAGCGTAACTCTCTAGTGAAGGGAAGGTGTTTAAACTTCAAATACCTACTTTTTATTTAAAGTTTAAATACCTTCCCTTGGTCAGGGTGTTGTGCCACGGAGGCGGCACGAACCCAAGAAGCAAAAGTAGGTATTTGAAATTTAAACACCTTCCCTTCACTTTTTTTTTTTTGTTGTTGAAAAATTTTATTAGTTTTCCATAGTGATGATAATACATTAAGTCACATCTTATCAACAAAGAGCCATATAATTACTTCAACCAATCATATAACTTAGCCCAGACCGCTCCTACATCCCATTTTGCTTGTGGGTTCAAAAGATAACTTAACTTATCTAATTCCGCCCAATTCAACAAAATTTTGATTATATCCTCTTTACTCGGTAAATTCATTGATTTCCAGGATTTTGCCCGTACAATTCGTGCTGCCGTTGTTATATACACTAACAATCTCTGGTTTTCCTTAGTTAAACCATCCGGAACTAGATTTAACAAAAATATCTCTGGATCCAAAGGAATATCTATTTCCATGATCTCATTTAACATAGTTTTGATCATTGACCAATATATTTTAACTTTTTTACACGTCCACCACATATGCAAATATGTTCCCCTTTTTGTACCACAGGTCCAACATTTATTAGAAATATTTTTATAACACCTATTCAACTTCTCTGGAGTCCAATGCCAGCGGCAAAACATTTTATATATGTTTTCCTTATAATTTATGGCTTTTAAGTATTTTATTGTGTTCCAAATCTTTGCCCATCTATCTATATTGATGCTATTACCAAAGTCCTTCATCCATTTTATCATGGTCGGCTTAACCATTTCATCTTGCATCTCATAGTTTATTAAGAACTTATATATTTTGTTAATTAATTTTTCATTTGTTTTCAGCCAAATCTCATCTAGCTCATTAGGTTTAATATTAATGCCCGTTTTTATATCTTTTTGATACCTAGATTGAAGTTGCACAGTTTTCCACCAAGTCAGTTGTAATCCTAGTTCTTCTCGTAGTTGTGTTTCTTTTTTAATTACTCCCTTATCATCTAATAATTTGTTGTAGCTTATTATTTTGTTGGCGTTGAGAAGCGTTGGTTTTATAAATGCTTCCAGTGGCTAAGGTGTTGTGCCACGGAGGCGGCACGAACCCAAGAAGCAAAAGTAGGTATTTGAAATTTAAACACCTTCCCTTCACTAGAGAGTTACGCTTGGTGCCTCCCCGGCAAAGGGTAGGTGTTTAAACTTAAAACACTTTCCTTTCCTTCTGGGGCTCATGCTGCCTCTGCAGTGCAACTTCCCCGGCCAAGGGAAGGTCTTTAAACTTTAAACACCTTCCCTTGCCTGGGGAGTTGCGCCACAGAGGCAGCACAACCCCCAGAAGGAAGGGAAAGCATTTTAAGTTTAAACATCTACCCTTCACTAGGGAGGCGGGCTGCTCCCTGACATCCATTGGGTGAAAACCTGTTCGGCCAGCTGAATCAGCTTAGAGAATCTGATTTGTCCTTTGGCATGCCCGAATAACGCCAGATAGGAATTATTTGGTATTTTTGGGTTGTCCAAACCGAACACACATCCCTATTCAAGAGGCTTCTCACATTGCAGCATGGCTGAGAGTCAAAAGACGCATTTTTATTGTATGCGCGCATACCTGGCAGAGAGTCATGTATGATTCTTTGAGCTCCACAGAGAAAGAGAAGGAATTTTTTAAAGTGCAACAGAAAATGTACTACGTTCTATGGCGATCATATGTGATTTATGCAGCATTTGAAGGGACAAACTGTATCATTTGAAAATACAGCCGATGTATAATGCTGATTTATTAACATGCTGATGTCGCCAAACCCCAAACTGGATGGCCCAGGCTAGCCCAATCTCATCAGATCTCGTGACGCTAAGTAGGGCCAGCCCTGCTTAGTTCTTGGATGAGAGGCCGCCAAAGGAGTCCAGGATTGCTTCATAGAGGTAGGCAAAGGCAAATGTCCTGTGTTTATCTCTTGTCTTGAAAAACCTACAGGGTTGCCGTAAGTCGGCTGCAACTTGATGGCACTTTTTACCACCACCAGAAATATTTTGTCCTGCCCTGGATGGCCCAGGTTAATCCAATCTCATCAGATCTCAGAAGTTCAGCTGGGTTGGCCCTGGTTGGTACTCAGATAAGAAACCACCATGGAAGTCCAGAGTCACTACGCAGAGGTAGGCTATGATGAACCGCCTCTGAACATCTCTTGCCTTCAAAACCTTACAGCCGTAAGTCGGCTCTGACTTAACAGCCCCACTGCCGGTGTTGCTGAGACATCCATTCATTATTTCATGGAGGAAATCCGGTACAAAAATGAAGCCTCCCTAGTTGGACTTACAGAAGGGAGAAACTGAAAGGGGATGGGGAGGTGTTAAATGTCAAGGAAGAAATTTTTAAAAAAATCATCTCTGCCTTTTGGAGATGCCAACAGGGGCAAGGGTGAGTCACTCCTCTCAGGGTAAGCATGTGCCTGCTACCTTGCTATCACCCCGTCCGGCTCCCTTCAGAGGTTGGCAGTATGTTCCGCAAGTGAATCCTCCCAATGACCCCCCCCCCCACCAGCCTCCATCGCTACCTTCAGAGTGTTTCCAGTAAGGGTAGAACAAAGGCTGAGTCCAGTGGCACCTTTAACACCAACAAAATTGTGGTCAAGATATAAGCTTTCATATAAGCAAAAGCATGCACACAAAAGCTCATATCTTGAATAAAAATTTGCTGGTGGTAAAGGTGCCGCTGGATTCAAACTTTGCTCTGCTGCTCCAGACCAACACGGCTACCCGCCTGAATCCAGTAAGGGTGTGATTGTTCCTCCACCCCCCACCCCCCGGATCACCCTGCTGCAGCATCAGAATACATCTGACAGAGATCCCCCATAGCAGCCTGCCTTGCAGGCTTGCTGTAAGAAGGAGTTTTATAGATGTGATGTGCTTTGAACACTGGGATGTGGAATGGTATAGTTTCAGAAGTTAAGCAGGTAGGTTTGCCAGCTCTGATTCTGGAAATTCCTGGAGATTTGGGGGGGTAGAGCCTGGGGAGGGTGGGTATTGGGGAAAGGAGGGACCCCAGCAGGATATAATAGAGTCCACCTTCCAAAGTGTCAGCTATGCTGCAATAACTTTTGGGGGTTGGAAGCTGGGTGAAGCTAGGATTGCATACAGATGTCTTTAGGCATGTTAAGTTTTGGTTTTAGCGCTGTCTCATCTCTCTTACTGCCTGCACCTGACCTTGGTGCCTAGTTGCTTCTCTTCCCCTGGGAACTGCTAGGCATTTTTTTCTGGTGCACCGGTGTGCTTGCTGTGATTGGCTCTATCCCATCCCAGGGTGTGTTTTGAATTATGTATAACTTCCCAACTCCTGCCTGGAGAGGCATTACTGGCATAAAGTATGTTCAAGAGATCTGGTTTTACTGATTCCAATAAACTGCGTACTGGTTAAGACTGAGTGTTGGGACAGATTGCTACAGGACTCTGGCACAAAGCAGCCAGTTTCTCTAGGGGATGTGCTCCCTTATCATCTGGAGATGGGTTGTAATTCTGGGAGACCACAAGCCCCCCACCTGGAGGATGGCAACCCTATGGTTGTTGCTTGGAAGGGAGACCGCTGAGGAAGGCTCTGCAATGGCAAACCATCCCTGCTTCTCACTTGCCTTGAACACCCTGTGGGGTCACCATAAATTGGCTGCAGCTTGATAGTGCTTTGCACACACTCTAAAGTGCTGTATGATGCTCGGGAGACTTCACTCTTCATGCATCGCATCTGCATCACACAGCAATCACAGAGTTGAGTCCAGTTGAAGTACAATATTTGAAAGTTTTGCCGGATAATACTGGTGTACGATTTTTAAAGTGATCCGTTCTTTTCTTACGATCCCGACGGGGCAGGGCTCAGCCCAGGGATCAGGGAGGAGAGAGGCCTGAGATGTGCTGAGATGCAGCTCTGCCCCTTTGGGGGATTCATCAGCAGCCTCCGCCGTCTTGGTCTTCCTTTCCACGCTCCGAGGCCTGGAAGTGTAATTAAAATACATCACTGGAGATGAGAAACAGACAAATTAATTGGCTCGGAAGCTTAATTTATTTTCTTTAAACATTTATGAGGATGCTAAACTGAACAAAGAAATATCACTCCAAATGAGTGATCATCACCTTCAATGTAGCTTTTTATGTTACCACTGAAAAATCTCTTGGTATCTAATCACATGTTGTAAATAATGCACAGCTAATTATGTGCTGCCCACAAGGTGATGTCTCGAATTTTGAAAGGTTCCTCCTCCCCCACTTTATCCATTATAACTTCGAGCCAATCTGCTTGAGTAGAGTGTCAGGTATCCTCAGGGCTCATTTCGTAGCAGGAGCTCCTTTGCATATTAGGCCACACACCCCTGATGTAGCCAATCCTCCAAGACCGTACAGAGCTCTTCTTACAGGGGCTACTGTAAGCTCTTGGAGGATTGGCTACATCAGGGGTGTGTGGCCTAATATGCAAAGGAGCTCCTGCTACGAAGTGAGCCCTGGGCATCCCACATTTCAAAAAATATATATATTGGCAAGAAGTGCCTTTAACTTCGGTTGGTTCATGCACGTCTTTGGGTCCTTCCCACTTGAACAAGGCTAAATTGGGCCCACACATCTATGAACTGGCTGAGCCCTGCTGCTCCTTAAGAACCAACAGCTCTGTCCCAGACTCTTCTCACTGGTGAAATGGCCCATTCTCTGGCACGGGAAGAGAGTCTGGCATCAGAAAAGGTGGGGCGAGGCCACTCCTTTGCTGCTGTGAGCACCGTCCCAGTGCACAAGAGTCAGGGTGGTGTAGTGGCTCAAAGTGTCGGACTAGTATCTGGGAGGCCCCGGTCTGAATCCCCATGGAAGCTCCCTTGGGTGACCGTGGGCCAATCATACTCAGCCTAATCTACCTGACATGGTTGTTGGAGGAAAAAACGAAGGAGAGGAGAATGACGTAAGCGGCCTTGAAGAGGAGAAAGGGAGGATATGAATGAATCAAATAAATGAATAAATAAAACCAGGAGGGGCAACAATATGCAAATACAAAGAAATGAGAGCCCAGCTTCTCAATGAGCCCCATGCTGATTAGAGCAACACATTTTGAAGAAAAAGTCCTTCTTCAGTGATGACCTAGAGAGAGAAACAAAACAGTAACATTATTAAAATGCAGTTGCAGACTTCTAGAAATCGTACTGATGTCTGCTTTGTACACAGTGGCTGAGGACAGACTGGCAATGTAAAGCGGGACAGCCCCGCGTTGGAAGTGGAAGAAGGGAGCGCGTTCAGACATGCGCATCTGTTTGTCGGCTCCGTTTCGCACTTACCCGTCTCTCACTCGCTTTCCATCCGCTTTAACAGGACACCGGGAGAAACCGGTGTCCAGGGGCCGTCTTGCGCTTGCCTCCCGCTTCCAGGCAGTGTGAACCGGAAGAAGGCGGGAGGCAAGCGGAGGCGGCAGTGTGAACGCAGCATTTTGCCAGTTTGTGCATGTGTGCATGTGTGCATGTGCGCACATGCGCAAATTGCCGAAACAGCCCTATCATGAGCTGCGGAGGCCAGCACACGTGGGGCCACTCCACAGCAGTCTGAACGCTCCGTATCGGCACCATTGCGCAATACACCAGCCGGTGTGAACGGCCAGCCCCGGGGAGTTTTTCCCCCGCAGCAGTTTCCTCTGCATTCATCTTGCTCCAGATTGCCAGTCTGTCCTCAGCCAGTATTCATTCACATTTATGTGCATGGAAACTTAACTCCCGCCAGGCACTAGTCTCGGCTGAACATGGGCACAGATGGTGCTTCCAAGTCAATGGGACATAACATCCAAACATCCATCCCCAAATCTCCAGGAGTTTTCCAACCCAGAGCTGGCAACCCTGGAGGCAACTGTCTTTGGTGGACACTAATTCTTACATGATCACAAATGAAATCTTTTTAGAAGTAAAGAGCGAAGTGTGGCTTCAATTTTAATTTAGGGGGGAATGTGGGTCAGACACCAGGAAATTGACACTGGGTTCTAGATATGGACTCCAAAGTTTTGTTCTCTCTGCCAATTTCCTCTTTTGCCCAGATAGTTCCATCCTTAAGTACACACGTGTCACCTAAAGATCCCATCCTCGGTCCTGTTGATGAGTTCTAATTCATCCCTCACATCTTTCTCAGATATTATCTAAAGGAGGATTTAACAGAATTCCTGTTGCTTTAACAGAACGGAACATCATGTTGGATGAGTTTGTTATCCTGAAATGTTAGCTTCCTCCAGACACAGAGATGATGGTGTGTGACACCAGTTCAGGTGACAGCCTTCATATATTCTAGGGAGCAAGTTACAATGAATTATGTGGGGTGGACTTCCCCCTATGACCCAGGCTAGCCCAATCTTGTCAGACCTCAGAAGCTGAGTAGGGTCAGCCCTGGATAGTACTTAAATGTAGGGATGGGTACAGACCAGCCAATGAACTAAAGTTTTTCACAATTTTTTGCCAGTTTGTGGTTTGCAAGGCAATGTTTGCAAACTGAAGAACCGACACTAACTTTCACAGATTTTGCTGCAGTTTGTGGTGGTTTGTAACAGTTCATGAAGAACAGAAAGCAGGGGTTTAACCATTTAAATGGGAGCCATTTAAACCACTGCTTTCTGCTCCCCATGAAAACCCATGGAGAGCAGAAAGCAGGGGACCATTTAAACCAAACAGTTGAGCGGTGGCAAGCAGAAAGCAGTGGTTTAAATAGTTCCCGGCCATTTAAACCAAACAGCTGAGCTGAGCTGAGCTGTTTGTTTTAAATGGCCCCCTGCTTCCTGCAAAAGCTGTGGGAGTATAAAACAAGGGTTTTAAACTTTAAGTGACTCACAAGCTGATACGAACTAGGTTGATCCTCAAAACAACCTCGTGCTTCACATGGGTTGGTGGTTTGGTTCGTGATTCAGCCACAAACCAAACTGAACCACAAAAATGTGGTTTGTACCCATCCCTACTTGAATAGGAGAGCACCAAAGAAGCCCAGGGTCATGATGCAGCTGCAGTCCTCTGCCTCTGGTTTCTGACACCGTGATCCCTCCCATGGTGGGTCTCTGCCGGGAGCAAGGCTGTCTCCAGTGAATATAAAATGAACAACTGGATTTGGCCTGCAGAGACAGCCCTGAAGCCCTTGGATACGTCTGCAGTGATCATTCTTGTTTGTCAAGATGTGCCCTGGTAAAAGTGTGCCTCTCAGGTACTGCCAGAAACTCTTCTGAGTTGCATTTTAGGACACGGCCTTGCCAGACGATGACACTGTTATGTACACGGATGGGAAGCTGGGTTAGTCTGTTATAGAAAACAGAGGCAGAGTTGTGTGCAGTCTTAAAGACAAACACATTTATTTCAGGATAAACTTTCATGGATTAGGGCCTGCTTCACTGGAAGACAAAACTGAACATCATGTTGGGTGAGTTTGTTATCCTGAAATGCAAACTTCCTGCAGACACAGAGATGACTGTGTGTGAGGCCATTTCAGGTGACTGCCCTCATACATTCAAGGGAGCAAGCCATGATAAATTCAGTAGGATTTGGGCCCAGACCAACCCAATCTCATCAGATCTCAGGAGCGCAGCAGGGTCAGTCCTGGGTAGTACTTGAATGGGAGACCACCAAAGAAGCCACTATGCAGAAGCAGGCAATGGCAATCAATGTCTGAACATCTTTTGGCTTGAAAACCCTACAGGAATGCAATATGTCAGTTGCAACTTGGTGGCACTTTCCAACCACCACTTTCCCCACCACACAGCAAGCTCCCAAAGGGACGCTTTCATCCCTAACAAATGCCTTGGGGGGGGGGGAGTATGGCACTGTACTTGTAGACATTGCAAGAATGGTGGCCCTTGACTTCCAACCCTGGCCCTCAACCTGAGAAGGACGACAGAGCAGATGCCTCCAAGGGTCCTCATTGCTATATCCAACAAAAAGAGTTTGACACTCCAAAGCTTATACCCCCCCAAAATTGGTTGCCAACAAGGTTCCCACTAAAGTGTGCTAGGGTGCACTGGAACACAGATCTCCAGCCCTCAGTGCAGAGATTTTTATGTCAGTGCAGGGCAATGGGTCGAAGGAGTGGGCCATCCCACCCTACTGCTCAGCTGGCGCCTGCAGGCAGTCTAAAGGATGGTGCTAGTGCCCACTCCTGGCAGCCCTCCTTCTGACGGTGGCTGAGGACACTCCCACCTGCACCGTCCTGCTGCCCTGGCCCACTGCGTCTGCTTGGCTGAGCCACACGGTGCCTTCTCCCTCCAATGCCAATGCATCCTTCAAGACAGTAGCTTGTGAGTTGCCCCCTCAATGGCCTTGGGCTGGCAACACACCCTGGTGCTACTCCGTGGTCCTCCTGCTGCCGGCATCATTGGGGGGCTTCAGGCCATTAGCTGGGAAGGATGGAAGTCTGAGGGGCTAGTGGACCTGGGCCCGCAAGCTGGCGGGTGGGCATGGGGTGGTTTGGTGGTTTCTGGGTCTAGGCCATGCTCTGAAGCCATCAGGGGGGTTGCGTGAAGCCAGGCTCACAAGTTGGCAGCAATGTGGCCTGGGTCTCGTATAGATGCCGACCAGAGGTAAACTCTACATCCTGCCAACGCTGGGCTTGGGTCTGGAGGCTGGTAGCAGCACCTGCTGCCATGGTGCCCTATGATATAGGCGGTGGCTTCTGTTTGGCATAGGAGGACCCCAGATGGGAGATTGTTGTGTGTGTCCCCTCAGGTATGAACAGGGGATGGGAAACACAGTGGCCTTGTTCACTCTATGGGCCACTTGAGACTGTGAGCGGCTTCTGATTGCCATGTGTGGGGGAAGCCTCAATATGTGTGGAGGCATCCAGGAGGTAAGCTCTGGACTCCCCCCTTAACCTTTCCCAGGGCTTGGGTCTGGAGGCTGGGAGTGGTGGGTCTACCACAAGGTTCTTTTGGTTGCTTCTGGGGATGAGTGCACTTGGGATGCCATACATGGTGACTTGCAGGTGAGGTAACTTCCCTATATTCCATGGGGCTTTCACTGTCATTGAGGGTGGTACTTCTGCAACAAGCATAGGATGAGCTTACTCCCTTCCAACCAAGGAGCCAAGGTGGATTCCCCCCCCCCCTTTTCTGCCCTCTTCAGCAAAGCCTCCTCTGATGCCCTCCCTTCCAAGCCTCGTCCCTGCCCAGCTTCGAGCTTAAGGTGACCTCAGCCAGGGACTTTCAGAGATGGTTTTATATTAAAGTTTTAAAAAATCTAGATTTTTTTAAAATTTGAAAACAATTTAATACAGTTATATTTGTGTGAAGCTATAATTAGGGCTTGGCAATTTTGTTGACCTACAGCTGAGGGTGGGTTTTTGTCTAGGTACTCTGACTGTGTGCTGCAATAGATGTTTGGATTACTTGTAGAGAGTCCTTTCATGATTCCTTATAGTACATTAGTCCTTATGGTATATTTATAGTATATTCCTTATAGTAGATTTCGTGATTCCTTATAGTATGTACTCAGAATTCATAAGAGAGGTGAAGAGTTTACTTAATCTGTTTAATTTAATTTCTAGATAGTAAAAAAAAAAAAAAAAGTTGCTAACCAGTGGGCTATATTCTGAAGAGGATGGTCTTCAGGTAAATTCCAGCCCATTAAGAGTTTATTCTGGAGAAAAACAGAGCTTCCATTTCATCAACTACTTGTTGCATTGTGACAGCATGGGACTGCATGGGTGAGCCTTGGCAGTCCATGTTAGTTTTGAGAAGACTTATATTGCTAACCCCTTCCCAGTTATAGAGGACTCCATGCTTATTATGGAATTAATTCGATGTCACGGCAATGGCAGTTCCAAAAAGTCGGCATATGTCTTATTTTTCTTCAGTAAGGAAAAACGAAGCTAACTTCCTAAGTCTACCTAAATCAAGTTTCTTGGTGTGGAGAGTGGATGGTAAGGCATTATAGTCCTCTGAGGCCCCTCCCCTCCCCAAATCCCTCATGCATCAGACTCCACCCCAAAATCTCCAGGAATTTACCAACCCAGAGCTGACAACCTTAATCACCACTAGGGAGATAAAGTCAGCCATGAAGGTTATTGGTTAATGGTGAACTAATCCCTCCAGATCTCCCTGGAGATCTCCCAGAATTACAACTGATCTCCAGATGCCAGAGATCACTTCCCTTGGAGGAAATGGCTGCTTTGGAGGGTGGACTCTGTGGCATTATACTCTGCTGAGGTCCCTCCCCAGACTCTGCCTCCAAAGCTCCAGGAATTTCCCAAACTGAAGCTGACAACTCTAAGGGCTGCAGTTTGGGGCCTTGAGCCCCATATTTCCAGTGACATGTGTAGCTCTTCCTTCAGCACTTCTTACCACATCACCGACGTTTATTACGGTCAAGAGATCAGTGAACAACCACCTCCCTGTGAGGGAGGCCAGTGCTATTATCCGAACACTGCTGATGAGGGAGACTGAGAGAAGCTTGCCTGAAGCTCCCTAGTGTGTTTGTAAGGAAGAGAACATTGGAACAGGGAATTTCTTGGTTTACAGTTTCTGAAACACTGGGCTACATTAGCTGTCATGCGAAACAAAAATAAGTCTCCCCCGGTTTCTTCTGGGCAAATACTGACATTACCAGTCTGCCAAGACTGTAAGAATCAGTCTGATCAATTTGCTTAGTTTTCAGTTTGGAATAACTTACTAAATAATAATTTTCTGTTTTGAGGTTCCTGCCATTTTTTAAACTTGTTGCTAATAATAAAAGATGGAATGGTTGTTTTAAATCTATGTAATATACTTCTCTGAGTAACTAGTCAGATCAATAATGCTGTAATTCTTTCAGTGGGTCATCAATATGTTAATTTCTCTGTTATAGAAAGGTCTCTAAGAAACAGCTGGTGGATGGCGGGTTTTGTGTTGGCTTTTCCGCCTCTTGTCCTGGAACTGCATAGCAAAAGCCAAAAGAACCTTTGGGGGTCAGGGCTGCATGAGACTGATACCTCTTAGAATATCTGTGCCCAAGAAACACATTGCCAGTTACTGGAGGAATTCATCTCATTCCAGTGACAGGTTCTGGAAAGGAAAGGAAGGTCAGCCATAATAGTGCTCAATCCACAGTCATGGCAAGGTCATGAGACACATGCAGAACGTTCTGAGAAAGACAGAAAAAACAACAGAATGACTTATACTAGTTAGAGATATTGTCTGCAGTCCACCAAGCAGTTCCATTGTGTGAATCCTATTGCAAAGAAGAGCAGCACAACTCTCCCATTTCAACGGGCCTCATGCAAGAGAGCTGCCTAGTGGGATTTGCACTTAGGTTGCATTTTCAGCACATGTTTTGCTTTCTAATTATATTTTTTTTTAATTTTTAAATATAAAATATTTTATTTTATTCAAAATGAAATATGAGCCATACAGCTATAGGCTTATTACACTGCATATATAAATCATACTTGAAACATAGGTTACCTTACAAAGATCAGTCTCCAGTCCTCTGTCTGGCTTTGACAGCTGCACCTAAGCTGAAATTTCAAACTGCTGCCTCTACTTTACCCAAACTCTAAACGCCCAGCACCATCCTTCAGACCAGTTCCAATATCTGTTGCTGTACACCCTGATAGCCTTTAGGATTCTTCCAGTACAATGCAAATAATCCCCACATGTCTGCAAATTTAGCAACAGACCAGCCTTCCCAAGCCCCCATGCACCGGTGCGAGGGTATCTCAGTCATTGCCCACAGTCCCAGTGATGGGCCCAACTAAGCCGGCCATTTCTGTTCCAAAGTCATTCTCGCTACAATAACCAGCTGAGATCACAAAGAAGCCCAGCTGAGGCAAATTCATACTGGTGGGGCAGTCATTAATCAGTACATCTTTGATGAGCCACTGACCGTACATTGCAGAATAACTTAAATTTCATTATGTACACTATTCCAGTATTTTTAACAACTGGACAGGCCCTCCATAGATGAAAACAGGATCCTTTTGCCACTCCTCACTCCCAACAAATGTCAGAAGATTTTGTCCAATCTTGAGATTTTGTCCAATCTTGCAGGAGTCAGATACCAGTGTGTGGGGGGATGGGGGTGGGTGGAGGGTGGACGGACATTTTCAAACATTTTCTCTCTGATCCCAATATTTAATGACACTTTTGATACCATATGCAATGTTTTCTCCCAGTCCTTCAGTGAAATCGGCAGAGCTATATCCATTTCCCACCTCGTCTTATAGTTCTGTTTTACCTTCCCCCCTCCTGAAGACCTGCATACTTTTTGGCCAATAGCCTTTTGGGATGATTCTGACCACATAATATCTTCTCAGTACCATTTAACGACTGAAATACATTCATGGTTCTTAATAATGACAGCATACCATGCCTCAATTGAAAATATTTAAATACGAAGAAGAAGAAGAAGAGATTGGATTTATATCCCGCCCTTCACTCACTTGGAGTCTCACAAACTCCTTTCCCTTACAAACTCCTTTCCCTTCCCCTCCCCACAAACTCGGCTTACAAACTCCTTTCCCTTCCCCTCCCCACAACAGACACCCTGTGAGGTAGGTGGGGCTGAGAGAACTCTTTCTCAAGCTGTCCTTGAGGGAACAGCTGGTACAGAGCTATGGCTTGCCCAAGGTCATCCAGCCAGGTGCAAGTGGAAGAGTGGGGAATCAAACCCGGTTCTCCCAGATTAGAGTCTGCGCACTTAACCACTACACCAAACTGGCTCTGTTGAATAAGGCCTGTTGTGGAAATAAATACAACGGGCTCTAGAAAGAGGCTCTGGGAGAGTGCCCCAGCCTTGGGCACTCAGCGTCAATTTGCTGTGGCTGGTTTGGAGGGTGGAGTCTATGGCATTGTACCTGTCTGAGGTCCTACCCCTCCTCAAACCCTACCATCTCCAGGCTCCACCCCTCAAATCCCTGGGAATTTTCCAACCTGGAGTTGGCAACCCCATGTCCTTCCCACCTAATCATCAACCTACCATTATCTGCCCCTCTGACTGCCACTGACTTCTGCCCTCCCTCCTGGAGATCAGTTGTAATTCTGAGCAGGGCTCTTTTTGTAGAAAAAGTCCAGCAGGAACTCATTAGCATATTAGGCCACACCCCTGACAGCACCGCTCATTAACATATTAGGCCACACCCAATGTTCCCAGAAGTGTGGTCATCCAGCCACATCCACCTTTTACTTCTTATTCTGTTTACCTTGTTGTCAAAACAGTTTTGACAAAACCAATAAAAACATTATTTTCTGTCCCATCTATACAAAACCTTGCCTGAACCAATATCTTATGTCCAACAGTTATTCCCACACTGGATTGGAATCAATTCCTAAGGGTTAGGTTCCCATGGAAATCAGGTTGCCTTCCTGCAGAACTAGTACGCTGAATATGATTTTTTAGGATTGCCAACCTACGGGTGGGGTCTGGAGAGCTCCTGGAATTACAACTGAGCTCCAAACTACAGAGATCAGGTCAATGGCTGCTTTGGAAAGTAGAGACCATGGCATTATGCCTTGCTTAGGTCCCTCCTTCCCCTAAACTGCACCCTCCACTCCCAAATCTCCAGGGATTTCCTCAACCTGGAGTTGGCAACCCTAGTTCACTGGCAGAACAATGCTAGGAGCCAGTTTGGTGTAGTGGTTAAGTGCGCGGACTCTAATATGGGAGAACCGGGTTTGATTCCCCACTCCCCCCTTGCAGCTGCTGGATGACCTTGGGCAAGCCATAGCTCTGTACCAGCTGTTGTCTCAGAGCTCTCTCAGCCCCACCTACCTCACAGGGTGTCTGTTGTGGGGAAGGGAAGGAAAAGGAGTTTGAAAGATGCTCTGAGACTCCCTTGGGTAGTGAAGGCCGGGGTATACATCCAATCTCTTCTTCTTCTAGGTTTGTGGATGCACTGGATGGGAGTAGTTTGTGGACTATTTTATTCAAGGTACAAAATTTTTATTCAAGGTATAAGATTTCATGTGCCACCCACACTTCTTCAGATGGAAGACGTGTACATGCACACAAAAGCTTATACCTTGGATGAAACTTTGGACTCCAACTTTGTTCTGCTGCTTCAGACCAACACGGCTACCCACATGAATTATTACACTATAATAGTTTTTACAAGCAATTATGTACCAGTGGAGTGGTTACCATGCAGAGTCTGTCCCACATGTAAAATTATCCTGTGAACAGGTGGTCTTTACCACATAAAAGTATCACTACCATCACAAGATCACCAATTGTTGGAACTCCTCAGAAGTGGAAATTTCTCTTATTAGGAGGTTTAAGAACATCAACTTTGCTGGCCCATTAAAGGCAGATGTCAGTCCAGTGGCAAAAGAAGAGGGACAATCATCTTCTTCAGAAACTCTGCCCAGTTTTTTAAATGTCACAAAACAGGCAATCTCCAAAGTGCAGCTGACCATGCTCATTTTTAGTTACAACCCTGTTTCTCTGCAGATGTCCCCCAAAGTGCCCCATGCAACAGTCAAGTGTTCTGCCAACACACACAACAATGAAGCTACTTTTTCAGATGTTTTCTCTTACATGGAAGTAAGCACCAAACCACTTTAATACAGACTTTAGACACATATATATTTGCAAGCCATTCCCAACAAGGCACAACAATGAACTCGGGCTTCAAACTTACTTTTCTTAAGCAGAAGATGCCATGAGAAAACTAAAGAGATTCTCAAAAATTAAAGATATTGTCAAAACCAGCATTTCCTGGGCTCTCTGCTTTTTTACATCCCACCCCCCTTTTCAATAATTTTTTAAATAAAAACAGGAAGAACAGGAAGGAAGGAAGGAAGGAAGGAAGGAAGGAAGGAAGGAAGGAAGGAAGGAAGGAAGGAAGGAAGGAAGGAAGGAAGGTGGAGGGGAGAGAGAGAGAAAGGAAGGAAGGGGGGAGGGAGAGAGAGAAAGAGAAAGGAAGAAAGAAAGGTGGGGACAGAGAGAGAGAGAAAGACAGAAAGAAAGACAGAAAGAAAGAAAGGTGGGTGGAGAGAGAGAGAGAGAGAGAGAGAGAGAAGGAAAAGAGATGGGGAGGCACTTACTGGAGCAGGGAAAGCTACGCGACATCAGCAAGCCAAATGCAGAAAGCCTAGCCCCTGTGCTTAATCTCTGGGCAGGGCTTTCTCCTGCTGGCTGTCTGCTCTTAAAGGGAAAGCACTGGGTGGAGCTTTTTCCTGCCAGCTCTCTGCAGGAACTTTCCTTTTAAGTGTAAACAGCTCAGGCTGGGCAGGGAGGGGGAGGGGCAAGCTGGGACGCCAGCCGGAACGGCGTTCCTGTGCATTCCTGCTGAAATCGAGCCCTGAATCTGAGTGATCTCCACCCCTCACCTGGAGATTGGCAACAATGGTTCCCCAGGAGGAAATGGCTGGTTTAGAGGGTGGAGTCTATGGCACTGTACCTGTCTGAGGTCCTACCCCTCCTGAAACCTCACCCTCTCCAGCCTCCATCTCTCAAAGCTTCAGGAATTTCCCAACCTGGAGTTGGCAACCCTATCTCCCTCCCAGCCAATCATCAGCCTACCTTTATTTCCCCCTCACTGTTCAGCTTTTCATCTCTTCAACAGATCTTCCCCCCACCAAGAAAATAACTGCTTTGGAAAGTGGGCTTTATGGCATTCTTTTAAGCTGAGGCCTCTCCCCTACCCCAAACCCTGGCTTCCCTAGACTCTACCAGAAAATCTCCAGGAATCTCCCTACCTGGAGCTGGCAACCTTGGTCAGGATGGGTCCCAATGAGTTCCTCACAAAGGCTTGCAAAGGTTTTCCTTCCTTTGTCCGAACCAAGCTTTTTTGTCTACTGTGATGAAACGGGCTCCAGTTTACAACTCAGCTGTTCACCTCTCACCCTTGTCCTGTGGGTGTATCTCACTCCTTAAGTTCACTGCCATGATTCACTGAATTGTCACTGCCTTTTTAGAGGGACAGTGAGGCCCCTGTGGCCAAATCTCCTTTTGGAGAAAAAATCCCCAATCTTTGGGGGATCCCTGAAAAGTTGGCAACCCAATTGTCTGACCTTTTTTTGCTTTCCTGAGCAACCCCCTCCCTTTGGTATTGTGCAAAGCAGGGGAGACTATGTGGTCAGAGCACAACACAGATTATTAGCCCAGATAAAATAATTTATTTAACTATTTACACAATTATGGAACACACACACACACTAAATGAATAAAGGCACAACTGTAGGAGTAAGCACACACTATGAACCTGCAGGGCATAAATCAACAGAGGTTGAACGCAATCCTCTTTCCCTACACACAATGCTCTCTCTACCTCTGGAGGTTGTGGACTCAGGATAGGATCTCTCCTTGGACCAGCCTCTGGCTCTGCTTCAGCCCTTCTCTCTTGCTCAAGAGAGCAGGGAAACTTCCATTAATTCCCCAAATTAGCCAACTGAGAGTGGCTGAATCTCTGCTGCCTCCCAGGGTCCCCCCCCCCCATGTCTCTGGCTTGTAGCCTAGGTCAGCACAGGCAGCAGGAGCCTTTCCTAACCTCCTGTAGGAAAAATGGATGGGTTGGAGTCTATATCAGTGGTGCCCCGCCCCTTGAGAGGGTCCCTCTTTTCCCGCACTTTTTGGCCTTGGGGCAGCTGGGAACTGTAGGCTAGCAGATGAGGAAGCCCCATTCAACCGAGTGGGTGATACCCTTGCAGGCCCCTCACTGGAACTACAACTCAACTGAACTTTAGAGGGAACATTTTAAACAAACAACCACAGACAGCAGCCATCTTACAAACACAGGTAACTGCCATTTTGTTCCACCTACCAACAGCCACTGAGGGAACTTTATCCCTCAGATATAGACTGAGGGAACAGTTAGTCCCATACAGGAGGCAAGCAGGACAAGAGAGGAAGCCGTTTGCCAGAAATTCTGACAGGACACAGTGGCTGAAGAAGAGGGCGAGGAAGAGGAGCAGACCCAGCACCCCGCCAATGGCACGCAAGTACAGCCAGTGGACAGGGACAGCTTCTGAGTGACACATTAGGGAGCCAGCTGATTTGGGCGCATGTAGAATGTTCAGGAGAATCCATGGTGAAAACAGAAATATATATAAGGAGGATATGGATTTCTCCTCTAACTCTACTCTTCAATTTCTCCAAAGGCACCCTGACCTGGATAGCCCAGGCAAGCCCATTCTTCTCAGATCTTGGAAGCTAAGCAGGGCCGACCCTGGCAAGTGTTTGGATGGGAGACCTCCAAAGAATACCAGGGCTCGGAGGCAGAGGCAGGCTATCAAGCCACTTTGCTGAACATCCTCCATGCCCCAGAAGGAGTTGCCAGAGGTCTCCATGATTTCCAAGCACAAGCACACACACACACACACGTGCACACATACATGTACACATAAAAGTGCACAAAAGTACCCAAAATTAAATAAATTAACAAACAAATAATAGAATGGCACACACACATGACTGCAAAATTTCTCCCTCTTTCCTCTCAGATCCATAAATCATTCTAACCTACTTGGATCCACCAATCAAAATTGCCAGACTTTAACAGATCTTGAAACTCTTTTTCTCATATCCAAGATTTTTAAAAGGGAATTCTCAAGTCCTAATCTCCTAACACATCTGTCCCAATTTTTAACTAACATCTCCCTAATTGGATTAGAACATACAGTGTTTTTTCTCTTGTCCTGCCAAAGCCGTCTGCTAAAAAGTATTGGTAAACCTTCTTCTTCCAGTTCCCAAGTCTCTCAAAACCAGCTAGCCACTGCAGCTAATAAGGCAGCTTGATAGTACATTGTTATATTGAGTATGGACAATCCACCCTTATGTGCTGAAGCAAACATAATGTCTTTCAAGACTCTCGCCTTATCACACTGGATGAAGTTATCCAGTGCTAACTGAATTCTCCTCAGGAACTCATGTGGTATGTGCAAAGGAAGAGCCATAAATAACAACAGTAATAACAATAGTATTTGAAGTGTGCATGCACAGGAAATCTTAAACTTTGTTGGTCTTAAAGGTGCCACTGGACTCAAACTTCTGTTGCTTCAGACCAACACGGCTGCCCACCTGAATAACAACAACAACCACAATAATAATTTCACTATCATTGCTGCTCTTTGTCATTGCTCTAGTACCACTCACCATCACTCTCAACAGCAGAGGCCTAGGCCATCACCTTTCAAAGACAGGCCCAAAGATCTCACGCTGGTTGTATATGGATGACTTGAAAATGTATGGAAAGTCATCCTTGGAGATTGATTCTTTACAAAATGCATTTCAAATAGTCAGCAAAGATACATCAGTCTTGCAGTGACACTCCCGTACAACATGCAGCTGCAGAGGCTTGCGCCCTGGTGGAGACCGCTCAGAGAGACAGGGGCCAAGTGACACTCGGGTGTTCATGGCATGGCCTAACGGTCAGAAAACTCCAACAGGCTAGAGTTTGTGAAGATGCAGCCTATCCCATCCATAGGCCAGCAAAGCAGATAAATAAAGAGTGACACTTCTGGAATGGCTGTGTGTGGTGTAAATAAAATAATAATGCCCTTTTAACACCCAACCCGTGCAGTGATTTTCTGCTTGGGAGGAATGGTTGTGGAAAATGCAGACTGTGTCAAATGGAAACTGGAGATAACCTTGGGTAAGAACTCAAAACTGGGTTGGAAAACAACTTCATTTGGGGAAAAAACTGAACAAAATGTGGATCATCCCTGAGGGCAGACAGTTCCCCAACTCTCCTAGCAGAAGTAATTACTACCAGAAAACTACCTTTCAAGGAGATCAGAGAGAGAGAGAGAGAGAGAGAGAAAACAGCTATTAAGCAGCTCAAAGGGGGACAGCATTAGTCAAGATAGTACCAAGGACAAGGACCACTGGGAAACAACAGGGGGACTCTGGGGCAAAGGTTAAACAGGTCTTCGAGGAACTGTCCAGATGTGTGATGAGGAAAAACAGAGGACCCATCAACAAAATTGTGAAAAGCTGAAACTGTGGCCAGATGCACCTTCACTGTAGTAGGGGCTACTCCTGATTCCTTAAAAAACAATAGGTATTCGAGAAGCAGGGGTAAAGGGCAGAAAGAAGAGGTCTGACACTTATCTCTAATCCACGTGGCACGTTCCCGTTTTCTTGCATAAGAATTATGGGTAGAGAACTTTCTAGAGTGGAAAAGTACCTGAAGTACCCTAGAGGAAAGATCTAAATGAGAAGGTTCAGGAGCCATGGTATTCGTTGGAGCTTGGCAGCCTCCTGATGTCTGAGAGAACCCTGGTGGAGGAGGTCTCTGGAGCAGGCTCTAGCAGGATGTAATGACCCCTGCACATGAGCAGCAGGTCTGCAAACCACCCTGGTCCGGGCCAGAAAGGCGCTATTAGAAAACAGTGAGGTTTTTTTGTGCACAGATCCCACCAACCACCTTCCTGATTAAGGGGAGTGGGGGGCAAGCATAGAAAAGCCCATTGGTCTCGGGGATCGGAAAAGTGACCACCAGAGACCTCCTGTTGTGTCCAGACCGGGAACCAAAAAAAAGATGCCTTAGCATTCAGTGACATGGAACCTTCCTTTCTGAATAACGGGAAGGGTATCTTTCCTTGACAGGGAACCTGTTCAGAGAGTCCACACTGGAGTTGTGGACCCTGGCAATCTCGATCTCGTGGAGGGAGACCCTGTGCTGACTTGCCCGATTCCAGATTTTTGTTGCCTCCCCACAGAGGGACAATGACACCATCCTGCCCTCCCCTCTGTAGAGGGTGGGGAACCCAAAGGAGATTCTCTCCACAAACTCCAGTCTGTGCCCTCTGGTGTGCTCTAGTGTGCAGTGGCTGGATCCAAAGATTGGGAGTCCAGGGTTGGAACTGAACAAGCAGAGGTGATGGATTCGACCCTAGGAGTGAGTTCACACAAGGCAGATGACTTAGCTGCTGGCTTTTCCTAACTCAACAGAGCACATTCCCAAATGGCAGCTTTTAGGTGGGAAGCCATATCTGACCTGGCCTTGGGGGTAAGTATTGGGGTTAACTGTTGTGGTTAGTCCAGTTCCCACGAGTTAGCAGAGTGCTTTAAATAAAGCTGCAATCGCAGGAGCATCACTTTACCAGGTTACTCAGCTTACAAAGCTACATAGAGCCACATTGCAAGTTTAGAAGAGAAATACTTCTCTCTTTATTTGAGAAGTACCCTTTAGATATGAAAGAGTAGAGACAGGATAGAATACTAACTTACTAGCTAAAGGACGGAAGCAGATGGCAAGAGGCCCATCTGCCTCATGGCAGAGAGCTTGTCTTCAAACTGAGTGAGAGAGAAGAAGAAAGGGGAAATGGTCCCTGAGAACACAATCTGGATTTCAAAGGGGACAGTGGCAGAAGAGTAAAGACAGGAAGAAAGGTCAGTGTGCCTGTCTAGCTATCTAGCCTCTCTTGCCACAAAGTCTGGAGGTCTGACAGGGGACATCGCACCTGGAACTTCCAACAGTAAGCTGCTGACAATGTCAGCAAGACCTGAAATTGTGGGATTCTCCGAGACAGATAACAGAGGAAATGCTTGTCTGGCTGGGGTGCTTTTGTGTTGCACTAAAGGCACACTCTAAAGAGGGATTTCTGAGCCATCTCAAAGCGGACTGACCCAAGGAAGAGCCCAGAAGATCAACATGAAGATTGCAAAGTCAAATAATCCAAAGAACAGAGAGCCAAGCTAGAAATGTGCCTCTCAACTCAGTGGCAAAAGAACTGAGGGAAGATGGGGCCTCTCCCCCTGAGCACTGTCATAAAGCAGATCAGACAGGCAAGCTGGATATGAGCTGCACTATATAACAGATCCCAAAGTCCAGTCCAAATAGTTACAAGCCAAGGAGTGACCCTGTAGCTACTCCAAGCTGTCATCAGCCAGCAGCTGGCGACAAGCCAAGAGATGTGCATTCTGCCTCCTTGCTTGTAATTCCCTTCTGAGCCTCTGACTCCGGCGCCCAAAGGGTGGAGGGGAGCCTGGTGGGCTGGTCTCCAACTGAGGCTCACCTGCTGCATCAGGGCTGGGTGCTGGTGGCTCTGGGTCAGCTGCTGATTGTGAGCCTTGATGAGCCTGCAGCTCTTCTCCTGCCACTCAGGGCTGGCCACATGATTCGTCCTGAGGAATCCGCTTCTCCCAAGGAGTCCCTGCTGTTGCTGACCTCTGACTGATCCAGGACATCCAGCTCTGGCTGGCCCACGACAGGTGTGGGTTGTTTGTTTGTTTGTTTGTTTTTTGGTGAGAAACACAACCAGCATGTGCCAAGAGGGAGGGGTGCCCTACCTACTACTAGAAAGCTAGAAATTTCTCTCAGTTGGCAGACCTGCACATGTGCACTTCCAATGTGGGACTGCACAGAAAACCAAAGGCAAGTTATATTTCTGTAGTTAAATACCTGGTCGGCTCCATCCCATAAGATGCAAGAGAATAACTACCTTGACAATAGCCATCAGACCAACACCCAGTTGAAACTGACTTAAAATTACTTTTTAAAAAAACCATTAGAAAAACTGTAGTGGCTTAACCACCCCCACCACCCCCCACACTTGTACATATGGTTGGGGAGGGGGATTCCCCTTAAACCCTAAATTTACTGATCTCCACTAGTCTAGAACGATTTCTGCGGCCATCTCCCACCAGCAGGTGAAGACTTCTTTGTTTTTGTTTGGCATTTCCTCACGGATCCCTCCTTTCTGTCCAATGTTCCAATTGTTTTAAATGGTTTCAATTGTTGCTTTTATGCCTTTGTACGTTTTTAGCCCCGGTTTGAGTTGCTTTGCGGTTGTGCTGCTGCTGTTTGGATTGGATTTAGTTGTTTTAAACCACGGTTACATGATGTATGTTTTAATCTGTTAGGTGCCTTGGTGGCCTTTGCCGGGGCAGAAAAGCAGGATATAGATTTTGAAAAATGAATAAACAAGTGTTGCAGACACTCTGGTTTGTATAGTGTTGCAGAAAGTTCTTCAAGGTAGAATGTAGGGTGGCCGGGGGGCTTGGAAGGACCTGACAACCCTAGTCCGGAGGCACGGAGCTCCAGAGTAAGCAGCAGCAGACCTGTGGAATCCCTTCCCGGATCAAAGTTTGCTATACGACTAGTGTGAGATGCTGTACCAGTAGGGCAGTCGAAGGCCATTGGAGATTTTATGGGCTGCAGAGATTTTCAGAAATGGTGCTCTGGCAGCAGCTGCCCACACAGGAAAGGAGCTTCACAGTGTGGCTGAAAGTCAGCTGTTGCAGTCATTTTTTTTTTTGTGGCTGGCTCTGCAGCCATTTTGTGTCTGGCTGGCTGGCAGCCATTCTGTGGCTGTGCCGACCACCCTGTGTCAGAATTCCAAAGATGCCCACAAGCTCAGAAATTTTGGGGACCCCTGTTGTATGACCTTGCAGTGGCATACTGGAAGCAGGGATGGGCGCAAACTGGCTCATGGACCTTGGTGTGTGGTTAATTTTGGCCGGTTGGTGGTTCACAAGCAATTTAAACCAAACAGCTGAGTGGCTCGTAGTTATTTAAAAAAGAAGAAGAGATTGGATTTCTACCCCGCCCTTCGCTACCTGAGGAGTCTCAGAGCGGTTTACAATCTCCTTTCCCTTCCCCTCCCCACAACAGACACCCTGTGGGGCTGAGAGCTCTCGAGAACTGCCCTTGAGAGAACAGCTCTGAAAGAACTTATGACTGACCCAAGGTCACACCAGGAGGAGTGGGGAATCAAACCTGGTTCTCCCAGATTAGAGTCCAGACTCCTAACCATTCACCAAACTGGATCTCTTAAATCCCTGCTTTCTGCTCCCAGCAAAACCAGTTTGGATAGGTTCATGGCTGGGTTTGTGGTTCAATCACAAACCAAACTACAAAAATGTTGTTCGTGCTCATCCTTAGCTGGAAGTCTTATTTTCAACATTTGACCACTGCGTGTCAAGTTCTTAGGTAATAAAGCTAGGAAAGGCCCTCTATTGGAGACCCAGGAGGGCTGCTAGACAGAACAGACAATATGGATCCCCGAAGACCAGTCACCTGCTTTTTGTATGTCAGACTGTGTTTCTGAGTTCATGTTTTGTCAGATTTCCAGTATTTTATACTTTTTGATGCCTTCAAAATTTTGCATATTTTCTTGTCCTAAAAAGAAAGTGGTTTTATTGGGGATAGAAGGGTGGAAGGGAGGGAGTAAGTAAGTAAGGAACATCATGCTAGTCTATAGTCTTCAGTGGTGTCTTCACTGCAAATAAATGTTTCAGGTCATAAGCCTTTGCAGGTACAGTGCAAGCATCTGATCATCTTGCCTGCTTAGACTCATGGTATAATATTGCCTTTAAGAGGCCAGTGGACATTGGGAAGGGGAATATTGGTCTGTAGATACAGTGGCATGCTCTAATGCTTCTAGACTATCTAAGGCAGGGGTGTCAAACATGTGGCCCACAGGCTGGATTAGGTCCCCAAGGGCTTCTATCAGCCCTCCACTGTCTCCTGCTTCTTCTTCCAGTTCTGCTGCTGCTGCATCTAGCTTGCTTTGCCAGACTCTCTCAATCACTCAGGAGAGATAGCTGGCAACCTTCTGTTCTTTGCAAGGTCTGAGGCTCCTCCCCCTCCCAGGGGAACAGAGAGAAGAAGCCAGACTTGCTTCCTGGCCAGGCTGCCTCAATCACACAGGACACAAAGGCAAGCCTTTCTTCCCCTCCATTAGCTAAGACTCCCCCTCCCGAAGGGAGGGAGGGAAGGAGGGAGAGCTTGCTTTGCTTGGCTGCCTCAATTGGGCTGCGGTCACACGGCCCCTTTAAATCTGGGAGCCCTCCTGGATTAAAGGGGCCACATTTTTTTTACCTCAGGTTGGGATGTCTACACATCCCAACCCCTGCGGTGGCCGGCGGCAGCGAGCGGAGGAGGCGGCGGCGAAGGAGGAGGTGGCAGCAGAAGTGGCAGTGGCGGCAGCAGCAGAAGCAGTGGAGGTGGTGGCGGAAGACATGGCGGCAGCAGCAGAAGCGGCGGCAGCAGAAGCAGCGGCGGCAGAAGCAGCAGCAAAGGACCCGCCAGTGGCCAAGTGCCCAAGTGTAAAAGGGGGAAAAAATGGCAGGGGGGGGCATCTGGACAGCCCTCCTCTCGCAATGATTGCGAGAGTGGGCTGGCCACATGACTCAAATGCAGGTTCCTCCTGCAACACCCGGAAAAACTGTTGATTTTCCCAGAGTCGGAAAATGCGGGAGGAACCCGCATTTGAGCCCGCTGCGGCGCGGGACTTGCTGCGGCCCGTGTAGTCGGCCCCTTTAAATGCGGGAGGAAGCAGCCCTTCCTCCCGCATTAAAGGGCCGTGTGCTTGCACCCTTGCATGGGAGAAATACAAAGCACCTTTAAGACTAGCAAAGTTCTATCCAAGGTTTGAGCTTTTGTGTGCCTTGCTACAGTGTGTGTGTTTTGTTGGGCTTGTTATGCTGTGGTTTTCCTGGGTGTAACTGTGTTCTGTCCCCTTTTCACTGTATTCATGTCCTCATGATCCAGCCTTTAGGAGTAGGAAAGCTATATGAACTATTTAGATGAGAAACAACAACAAGCCGGTGAGGTGGAATAGGCTGCGAGTGTGTTTCCAGACCAAATTCACCCAACACATTTCCTTTGGAGATTTTGAACTTAGACTTCCCAGATAGTAGGCTGATACTGATCACTGAGGGAGACTATAGTTTTGTAAACAAACACAGTAGCCCTCAGTCTGTATCATGGTGCCTTCTCATGTTCTTGACCAGCACACAAAGCAATTTATGAACAAAAGCTTGCAATGCCCAGCCATTTCATGTTTTCCCCTGGGCCCTAGGCTCAGAACTCTGAGCATGAGATTTCTGTAGTGAATGTCAATTGTTGTGTTTGTGTTTTGGATCTTTGAAGCAGCAATAGCTTAAAAAGGCTCTGGTATTCTTAAGCTCCATGTCCTATTGGCTGATGAATAAAGACTCCCATTGGTCCTAAAGCCAATCTAGATACCCAATCGCTGAGCCCTGCTTGGGTCCAATAGTATTGCTTGTATATAGTTACTTTGTTGAAAGTTATGTGTTGAAACAGTATAAATTAAGGTGCCGCTCTCATAGAGCTGTCTTTGGAGCTGAGCAGTATCCCTGAATAAAAGCCTGTTGTTTGAATTCATCTCCTCCCGCTCAATACTTAAAATCAGTAAATCAAAATTAGGTTTGCTGCTTACAGATACACACTTGAACGGCATACTCAAGATTGCAACAGCACAACCATTTTGATGCAATAGTTTAGAACAAGAGGTGTCAGTTATCAGACACAGTTAAACAAATATTGCAAAAGTGCTTATGTTTTAAGCATGTTTTTAAGTAAAAAAAAATATTTGTATTTGTGTCCTTTATAAAATTGATATTACTGCTACCTGGTATTACATTTTATGACACACATGGTTTGGCCCTACAAAGTCTCATTTATGTCAGATCTGAGTCCAACACCCCTGATCTAAGAGACCACCTCCCCTCATATCTAAGGGACTGCCTCTCTCCATATGCCTTGGAGAGCCTTGCACTCTCCATCATTTGCTGGTTGTCCCCAGCCCGAGGGATGTTCACTTAGCCTCAACCAGGGCCAAGGCTTTTTCTGCCCTGGCCTGGTGGAACACGCTCCTGATAGAGATCAGGGCCCTCTGGGATCTGTTACAGTTCTGCAGGGCCTGCAAAATGGAGCTGTTCTGCCCCAGGCCTTCAGTTGAAGCTGTGGGCATCCATCGATTGGCCTCCCTGTTGCAGTCCCTTAATGTTCTGCTGTTATCAAGAAGATCTCTGTGGCTCATCCGTGGCCCTGCTGTTCCCAGCTATTAGGACTGCTGAATATGTAACTGTTGCTCTGCCTTCCTTTTAACTGTTTTAACCTGTTTTTACTGTTTGGTATTTATTTCTCTGTTTGTTTATTGATTGTAATTTATTGTTGATCCCACAGGCAGGAAGGGCGGGACATAAATTGAAATTAAAAATAAATAAATAGACATAAATAAATAGACATTCTTCTGCATCCATTCAGCACGTGTGTACCTCAAGGGCATCTATGTGTGGAAAATGCCTCTTTGTCTGTATCTACCACCTACATTTTGGACATTGCCTTGGGCTGAAAACTGTGTGCATGGACACTGAAATGTATCAGGAAGCACAGAAAGGGACATGTGGACATGAAGCTTGCAATGTACTCTCCATTTACACTGTGCAGGGTGGAAACACAACATTTCTATCTACATTGCAGTGTGGTAGGTGCTGTTATTGTTTCTCGTACTGTTGTTTCAAGCTAGGTTAACACACGTGCCAATATCTGAATTGGTCTCAGCGTCTCAGACAGAGGTCTATCACATCACCTGCTGCCTGCTCCTTTTAACTAGAGATGTCAGGGATTGAACCTGGGACCTTCTCCATGCAAAGCAGAGGCTCTTCCACAAAGCCACAGCCCCTCTCCTATAAGACTCCTGTTGTTTGTTTGGAACAGACTAACATTGCTACCTCTCTAGAATGTGTGATGCTCTTACTGTAAGCAACTTTTGGTACAAAACAGCCTGCCTTATTATGCCTGACCAATTCTCAACACCAGGGCTATTTTTGTAGAAAAAGCCCAGCAGGAACTCATTAGCATAACAGGCCACACCCAACAGCAGAAACTCATTAGCATATTAGGCCACACCCCTGACAGCGCAGCTCCCTCCCAGGATCAGCTTCCCCAGGGGCTCTGAAGCTTGAGGGGTGAATGGGGAACCCAAGGGAAAGAAGGCAGTTTCTGGATTGGCTTCCTCAGGCACCCCGCAGCTGTGGGTCACCTGAGGAATTGGAGGAGGGGAGGCAGTTTAAACTGCCTTCCCTTCCTGGACTGGCTTGGCTTCCCCAGGCGCCCCACAGCTTGCGAGGTGCCTGGGGAACCCGAGGGGGGGGGAGCTGTAGGCGTGGCCAACTTGGAAGCCAGCCGGAACTCCGTTCCTGTGTGTTCCTGCCCCAAAATAGCCCCGCTCAACACTAGAGCGGCAATCCTATGTCATAGTGTGGTAATTTAAGCAGAGAGAAATTACACAGGTCAAATTGAATAGATTTGCATTTGCTGATATATTCTAGTCCAACATTTCTATGCTGGAGCCTCCCTTTGAGGTCTTTCTGTTGATGCCTAGGGCCACAACAGACTGGACTGGGAGACTGATGCAGGCTCCCAGTTCTAGAATGCTGCCATTTTATGTGTTCATGATGCTGTTGCACAGAGATTGACATGAATCTGGTCATCCATCCCTCAAAAAAGTCAGCATTTGTCTACTCAGACTGGCAGCAGTTCTCCAGGGTCTCAAGCCGAGGTCTTTCACCTCCCCTACTCCCTGGTCCTTTTAACTGGCGGTGCTGGGGACTGAACCTGGAACTTTCTGCATGGCATGGCCCTTCACCATGCTGTGAGGATCTGGTTGCTGCTTGTGAGGTGGGGAAATCCACAGTGCAATGGTGTCACATCACTGGTCTTGTATGGAGGAAATAGGATGAATAAAATACGGGCAGCTGCTTTTTAACTCTCTAACATCCAGGTGAGGAAAAATTGAGATCTTTTTCTGTTGTCACAAGGAAATATGGAAATCAGACTATGTTTATTTATTTGTTTATTTATTTATTTTCCGCATTTATATCCCGCCCTCCCCGCAAGAGGGCTCAGGGCGGCTTACATGGGCCAATGGCCATGTACACTACATTGACCTATAAAATCACTTAAAACATTGCAATAAATATCATTAAAACATATAAATATTCATAAAAGCTTCCATAATACAGCATCCGATGGCAACCAAGTGGCAGGTCTGCCCCCCCCCCCCCGGCCATAGCCGAGGCCATGTTGGACCAGGGTACATCATGATGGTTACGATGTCAGATGGTATCCCCAGTATCATTGGTGGCGGCTCCTATTCAAAGGCCTGGCAGAAGAGCTCCATCTTGCAGGCCCTGCGGAACTGCATCAGGTCCCGCAGGGCCCTGATCTCCTCCGGGAGCTCGTTCCACCAGACAGGAGCCGCCACCGAGAAGGCCCTGGTCCTAGTTCTGGCCAGCCTGGCGTCCCTGGGGCCAGGAACACGCAGTCTGTGTTCAGACCCCGACCGTAGTGCTCTCTGGGGTATGTACGGAGAGAGGCGGTCCCTAAGGTATGTTGGACCCTGGCCATATAGGGCTTTATAGGTAAGAACCAGCACTTTGAAGCGAACTCGGTATGCTATAGGCAGCCAGTGCAGCGCCGCCAGCAGAGGCCCGATGTGGTCCCGCCTTGTGAGTCCCATCAGCAGCCTGGCCGCGGCATTCTGCACCAGCTGCAGCTTCCAGATTTGCACCAAAGGCAGCCCCATGTAGAGAGCGTTACAGCAGTCCAACCTCGAGGTGACCGTTGCATGGATCACTGTGGCTAGGCCATCCCGGTCAAGGTAGGGAACCAACTGCCTCGCCAGCCAAAGTTCCACACCCAAAGCTGCATATCCTACTCAAACTGTTATTGCCAGCACATCCCACCAAAATGCTGCTTTTTAAGCACATTTTTACTGACCTTTTAGGGCACATTATTTCATTTAGCCATCCTTTATGGCATTTGAGTAATGAAGCAAATTACCTTGCCCTTGAATGACATCATTCGGAGCTAAAAGCTGGGAGGAAAAAAAGCATCCAGCTGATAATTAGGTTCAAAAGTCTCCACTCCATGTTCGCTGAAGTCAGAGAGTGTGGCTTGCCATGGGCACGTGGCTCAGTTTGTGAATGGCTCATTTCTTTGCAGGGGCTGTTGTGAAGTCTTGGCCGCTAAAAGAACAGGAGTGATCAAGGGCAGCCATCTAAAAATCCATGATCTAGAAGCTGATCTAAAGAGTTTTCAATTAATTTGGATTCCGTTATCAGATTTTTAAAAAATAGACTGGATTAGCAAAGAACACTGAATACAGTTAAAAAAAATAAACCTATACAAAGCCTTTTTAAAAAATCAGTTAGTGTTTAATTGTCACAGGACAATCAAAGAACTGAAGAAGATAATGCATGTATCTGCTCATTGCTCAATCAGTGATTTTTAGGAAGGTATTTGCGCATGCTTTGATATGTGAAGAATATGAATTCCATTGTATTCCTGAGCGTTCCAGGCATGTGAGATGAGAAAACATCTCTGCTGGTATTTCAAGAAGCACTGCTCTTTGTTTTAGCGTGGAGTTAACACAGTCTAGTCTGTTTTGCTGCAATTGAACTTGGTTTTGGCTGTATGGAAATTGTTGTGATGTAATGAAACATCTGGATCTTGTGCAGTACATGAATAGCAATGAGTTATTTAGTTAGAATAGACTAATATACAGAGAGAAAACCACATTTCATTTGGGGGGGCTGATGCATACGGTTGAAACAACAACATGTAACTGGGCTTCTGGCCCATAAACTCACCATTGCAGCTGTAGTGTGTTCACGCATCAGATGTTAACATGTACAAGTTCTGGGTCCCATATTGGAAGGGTTCCCCAACCTTTTTAAGCCTGTGGGGACTGTGGGAATTCTGGCAGAGTGATGCGCACAACCACAAAGTGGCCACTGTGGGAGGTGAAGCCAGTGCAAGCGGCGGCGGTGGCGAGCCACGCTCCTCCTCCTCCCACCCACCCCTTCCCAGTGCAAGCGGCGGCAGCCAACCTCGCCGCGCCTCCCCCAACCCCCCCCCCCCAGGGCAAGTGGCAGCGGCGGCAGTGAGCCCCGCCACTCCTCCCCCCCAGTGCAAGTGGTGATGGTGGCAGTGAGCCCCACTGCTCCTCCCCTCAGTGCAAGCGACAGTGGTGGTGAGCCCTGCTGCTCCTCCTCCCACACCCCAGTGGAAGTGGTGGCGGCCAGCTCCGCTGCTCCCTCCCCCACCCCCCCAGTGCAAGCAGCAGTGAGCCCAACCGCTCTCCCCCAGTGCAAGTGGCAGTGAGCCCAACCACTCTCCCCCAGTGCAAGCGGCGGTGGCAATGGCAGTGGCAGCAAGCCCCGCCGCTCCACCTCCAATTCCCCCTCCCCAGTGCAAGCGGCAGTGGCCCGCCAAGCCTTCTCCCTTCCCCCCCCCACCGGCGGCGGCGAGGCCTGAGCAGCTCACAGCCACCAGGTCCTCCGAGTCTCCCCCTCAATGGCCAGAGCGTTCCATGCACATGCGCAGGGAATGCTTTTACTTTTGGGGGGATTTAAATATCCCCCCAAAGAAGTTTTTTTTAACTTTTAGGGGTTTTGTGCACACCTGGGGAGCCCCCCAAGTGTGCAGAGAACTCTCCCTGCCCCCCAGGTGCCACCCACACGGATTTAGATATCTGCATGCAGGGGGCGCCTTCGCTATTAGTGTTTGTGTGTGTGTTTGTGTGTGTGTGTGTGTGTGTGTATACACACACACACACACACACACACATATACACATATATCTACCTACCAGGAAAGAAGATTGAGAGATAGAATAAAACCTGCACTGCAGTGGAGCTGCCACCAAAACATTACTTTAGTCTGCACCACCAATCACAGCTCTAACGGCCAATCAGAAGTCCTGCTGGGCAGGAGCCCTACCTGGCCCCTCCCACTTTCTAGAAACACCTGGCAGCTGCCAGGAAAGGCATGGGTGGGCGCCATGCTGCCTACAGGTCCCACCCTGGGGATCTCTGCTATACTGTTTCCCTCCAGGCCTTAGGGAAAGAGCCTGTTCTTCTCCATCGCTGAGGTGCCTTTTCTGAATAGAAATGAGAGACCGATGTCATGCTTAAACCTCAAAAGATTAACCCACTAGCTGATATGGCAGAAATTTAGGAGAAGGCTAGAAAAGGAGCTGAACAAATAAACGTTCAAGGACTTTTGTTCCAGAAGAAATTCTTTTTGCTGCTGCTTGAGTGGAAGGTATGAACTCCTTAGCCAAATCTGAGAAGCTCCTGAAAGAACCTGACTACTCTAGTGGTACTAGAGACACGCACTTGGATATTTACTAATATTTACTAATGGAACTCCAAAGTGAATCCCTTCCCCCCCCCCCCCAGTATATGTAATATGCCCCAGCCAGTTGCTAACAAGCATGGCAACTAGGTGGTGTCTGAGGGAGCAGAGGGAGGGAGCAAGGGGAGAAACTCTGTGAGTCAGGGGTCTTCAACTTTTCCAGGAAGCCTCCCACCCACATGGGGATGAAAGGGGCTGCAAGCAGGCGACGTCACAGCCATGTAACATCAGAGCCACGTGACAGGAAGAGGAGGAGAGGGAAAGATGACCTCAAGGCAGGCCAAGAGGAAACAGCATCATCCTGTTGGTCAGCCCAAGAAGAAGCCAGCACTGAAGCCATTGCCGGGAGGCCTTATGCAGTAGTGAGGAACAAGCCAAGGCCAAAGCAGTGAAGGAACCCTCTCTGCTGCCGCTGATCAACTGGATTTGAGTCCAGTGGCACCTTAGAGACCAACAAGATTTGGGGGTATACACTTTTGAGAGTTACAGCTCCCTTTGTCCGAGCTTTAACTCTCGACAGCTGATATTCCGAAAATCATGTTGGTCCCTAAGGTGCCACTGGACTCAAATCTTGCTGTTTCGTTTCTTTTCTTTAAGTATTCGGCTTTTAGCCCTTCCTCCCCCGCAAGCAGGCTCAGGGCGGGTTACAACGACAGCATAAACTCAACGGAGTACCAGTGATTAAAACATAATAAACAATTTAATCACTATCACACGTTAACACGACTGATAGTCCACTGTCGATGGCACCAATAATACATTTACTCCAGGGCTCCCTGTGTGTGTACAGACAGACAGACAGACAGACAGAGCTCATCTGAGAGGGGCCGGGCGGATGAGATTAGTTCCAGATGGAACAGTGCAGATGGAATAATGCAAGCAAAGCAAGCAAGCCAGAGCTGGGGAGGCCAATACAATGTAGGTACCCGCCACCTCGGCCATAGGCCTGGCGGAACATATCCATTTTACAGGCCCAGCGGAAATGCATGAAGTCCCACAGGGCCCGGATCTCACTCAGGAGACTGTTCCACCAGGTGGGGTGGGGAGGCTAGGCGGGCTTCCTTCAGGCTGGGGATAACCAGTAGATGCTGGTCTATAGAGCAAATGGACCTTTGAAGGATGTATTGGAAGATATGGTCCTGAAGGCATGTTGGTCCCAAACTGCAGAGGGTTTAAAGGTTATAACCAGCACCTTGAACCTGACCCGGTATTCAGCTGGAAGCCAGTGCAGCTGCTGGAACACTGGTTGTATATGTGCAGTCAATGGTGTCCCTGTGAGGACACTCACAGCCACATTCTGGACCACCTGTAGCTTCCAGATCAGTCTCAAGGGAAGCCCCGTGTAAAGCAAGTTACAGTAATCCAACCTGGAGGTGACCAATGCATGGATCACTGTGGCTAGGTCACGGGGGGAGAGGTAGGGAGCCAGTTGCTTGATGTGGTGAAGGTGATAAAATGCCAACCTGGCAACATTCACAACTTGGGCCTCAACTGATAGCAAGGCATCTAGAGTCACGCCCAAGCTCTTCACTGTTGGCACTGATGTTAACAGCACCTGTCAAGAGTTGGGAGTTAGACCCCCATCACCCCATTCCCAGAAACAGGACCTCCTTTTTCACTGGATTTAACTTCACCCAACTCTGTTTTAACCACCCAGCCATGGCCTCCAAACCCTTTGCCAAAATATCTGGGGCAGAGTCTGGCTGGTTGTCCATCAGCAGGTATAGCTAGGTGTCATCAGTGTGCTTACGGCAACCTCCCAGCCCAAAGCTCCGGACCAACTGGGCCAGGAGGAACATGTAGACATTGAATAACACTGGGGAGAGGATTGCCCCTTGAGGGACACCACATACCAGAGCGTATCATGGTGAAACCCTCTCCCCAAGCACCACCCTCTGTCCCTGACCATGGAGAAATGAGATGAACCACTGCAAGGCTGTCTCACGTATCCCCGCATCAGCAGGATGGTAGGTCAGAAGATCAGTTCTACTGCAGACCAACATGGTTACCCTCTGAAACTCTCTGCTGATGGGGAACTTCTGTCTTATCATCTTGCTGCTCCTCTCAGTATGCATTCAAAGAGAGAAGAGGCATGGAAGAGGCAAAGAAAGAAGAGTTCATGTCACTTAGCTCCGTTTGAGCTGAATGCTTTCTAGGATGTGATCAACGCACAGCCACTGTACAGACTTAAACCATCTTTATTTAACTACACATGCATTCAGTAGATCATGTACTCACAACCTTTGCTGATATCTGGGTAGAAAAGTTACATCTTTGTGATTCAAATCTTCTATTGCTGTGGTGAGAAACAGATGAGTTTCCCCTTCTCCTTGTGGTAAGGATAGACAAAGAAGACGAAAAAGAACAATAAAATTTCTATCTTCGCGTTTCTGAGCTCAGGAAATTACTCTCGATGAGCCAGTCAGAGGGGTGCTTTTGGGATACCTAGGTCAGGAATACAATTCCCAGGGGCAACTGCACTTAAAGCTACATAGCAGTTTTACTAAACTACTATTACTTAAAGTTAACGCTGACTGGGGCAGCACACTCCCCGCCTGAAATCCTACAGGTTCCACTACCCACATGCTTTGCTGTCAGAATCTCTATTAATCAGCACTCAACAATGTTCCCTTAAGCAGGATCAGTTTATTGCAGTCAGTTTACTATACTTCTCTAAACACTATCTGTGTTAAGACTAAAGAGCGAAAGTGGGAAAGGGATTTGATATGGGGTTCAAACTGGGGTGTCAGATGGCTACAAGCCAATGAAGTCCACATTACCCTCCCACAGAAAATAACGGCTTTTACTTCCAAGCAGGAAACTCATAAGAGAAACCCGAGACCTTATGTAAATAGGGACAAATGCTAGAGGAGAGTCTAAACAGAGACAAATGCCAGAGGAGAATCGAAAGTAACATTCCAGTGTCGACATCCTTCCCCCCTCTCTTTATAGTGGCCACTCTCTTCCCCCCCACCTTTTATTTATGGCAGCCTAGCAGACATCCTGCCCCACTAAAGAGGTCCCCCCGCCCAGCTTCAAAGGGTACAAAGAGTGGAAAGCACATAACAACTCAGGAGCATCGACATGACAATCCTGGACCCATTCATTTTCTTCAGGACTGAAATCCTTCCACCTAACCAAATAGAATAGATGGCCACGCCGTATTTTGGAGTCCAGAATCTTAGCCACCTCATGATGTGGTTTGTCATTCAGAATCATAGGGGAGGCAGGGGAACAAGGATGCCAAGCATTCGGTTCAGGATCCCGCTTCAGGAGGCTGAAATGAAAGATTGGATGAACACCCCGAAGGGATTTAGGCAGGGCCAATTCAACAGTCACTTCATTGATTTTACACACAACAGGGAAAGGTCCCACATAATGCCAGCCCAGCTTCCTACTGGGTTGCAGCCCCTTTAAGTTTTTAGTGGACAAATACACACAATCACCTGGATTTATGTCCCAAAGTTCAGCCTGGTGCTTGTCAGCCTGAGTCTTGTAATCAGCTTTGGCTTTATCAAGAGCCTCGCGAATCACCAGCCATTGGTCCTACAGAATGCGCCATCAATCATGCAAGTCCCCCCCTTTTGCAGTGGTGTCATCAGACATTACAGGGAGGGGTGCCCCTTCATAACCATACAAAGCCATAGAAGGGGACACCACTATGGAAGAATGCACCAAGCTGTTGTAGCTGTATTCTGCATATGGCAACAAGTCCACCCAATCATCTTGCTGATAACTGGTGAAACACCTGAGAAATTGTTCCAGTGTTTGGTTAATTCTCTCTGTTTGACCATCAGTTTCTGGGTGATAAGCACTACTGAGTCCTTGTTCAATGTCCAACAAGTGCAAAAGTTCTTTCCAAAACTTGGCAACAAATTGCGATCCTCTGTCCGAGATTACCTTCCTCGGAAAGCAGTAGAGTTTAATTATGTGGTGCATAAACATCTTTGCTAAAGCTTTAGCAGTGGACAGCTGCTTGAATGGAACAAAGTGTACCTGCTTCGAGAACAAATCCACCACCACCCAAATAACAGTATTTCCCTTGCTGGGGGGCAAGTCAGTGATGAAATCCATTGAAATCACCACCCAAGGCCTGGATGGGGTTTCTAAGGGTTTCAACAATCCAGGGGGTTTTCCCCCTTGCCCTTTGCACAAGAGACTGGTAGGGCATGAGGTAACATATTGGGAAATGTCCACCCACATATGTGGCCACCAAAACTGGTATTGCAGCAAATGCAAAGACTTCAGAAATCCAAAATGTCCAGCTAGTTTGGATTCATGGCCCTAGTGCATCACCCCACACCCCGCATAGAAACAGGCACAAAGACTTTGGACCCCTTATACCAACAGCTGTCTTCACGTTCTTCTAATCCTGGCATGGAAGCAAGTTCCTCCTGGTCTTTGTCAGACACACCCTCCTTGAATCTGATACTCCATGGAAGCACCTCCTTCCCCCCCCCCACTTTCACCTGACTGTGAATCATGACCGCCCCTACCAACTGCGAGAGTGTGAACATAGAGTCAATCACCTCCTCCCTCTGACTCGCATGTTGGGGTAGGTGAGACAGGGCATCAGCCAGAAAGTTTGATTCCCCTGGGAGATGGTGGGGGGTGAAATGGAATTTGGAGAAAAATTCTGCCCATCTGAGCTGTTTAGCATTGAGACTTTGGGGGGTGCGTTTCCAATTTCTTATGATCAGTCCACACCTCAAACGCTACCCGCGCCCCCTCAAACCAATGACACCATGTTGACAAAGCTAATTTAATAGCCATGGCTTCCTTGTCCCACATTGACCAATTGTGCTCAGTAGTGTTGAACTTCTTAGAGATATAAGCCCAGTAGAGATATAAGCCGCCCATCCACCCCCTCCTGCAAGACTGCCCCCCATTGCAACATCTGACGCATCCACTTGGGCAATGATTTTTTTTATTCTCATTGGGGTGAGCAAGCACTGGCTCAGAAGTGAACAGTTTTTTAAGTGTCTTCAATGCATGCTGGCATTCCTTAGTCCAGTTCAACTTGGCCCCGGGCTTTGTACTCTCCACACCCTTCCCTTTTGTTTTCAGCAAATCAGTGAATGGGAGAGTTACCTGGGCAAAATTTGAGATGAAATCTCTATAAAAATTACAGAATCTGAGGAATGATTGGAGCTGGCGTCGGGTGGTAGGTGCTTCCCACCCCACCACATCTGCTACTTTCTTTGGATCCATCTCCAACCCTCTCTGGGAAATGCGATAGCCCAGGAAATCCACTTCCTCCTTGTGGAAATCGCATTTGGACAACTTAACAAATAGCCTGTGCTCCAGAAGGGTCTGGAGAACCTCCCTCACCAATTTGACATGTGATTCCCTATCAGGGGAATACAGAAGGATATCATTTAAGTGCACTAGCACCCCCTGGAATAAGTGCTTGTGTAGCACTTCATTGATCAGGTTCATAAAAACTCCAGGTGCCTGCTGGAGGCCAAATGGCATAACAAGGAATTCAAATTGCCCCAGGGGTGTGTTGAACGCTGTCTTAGGTTCATTCCCCTCCTTTATGTACATTCTAAAGTAAGCATCTCACAGATCTAGCTTAGTGAAGATTTTCCCTTTGGGAGCCTCTGCCGACAAATCTTTGATTAGTGTGAGGAGGTAGGTGTTGGTAGTAGACACTGCACTGAGCCCCTGGTAATCTGTACACAATCTGAGCCCGCCGTCCTTCTTTTTCTGGAAGAGGACGGGAGCTGCATAAGGGGAGGAGGTGGGACGGATGAAGTCTCGTGCCAAGTTTTTATCAATGAATTTTCGCGGCTCCCCTTTCTCTCTGCAGGGCTCATGGAGTAACTTGTACAGGGCTCATGGAGGGCTCATGGAGTAACTGAACTTTCCATTCAGTAACTTGTGCCCCAGCAACAATTCAATCGCACAGTCACAGTTCTGGGGGGGGGGGCAGTTCATCTGCTTCTACCTCCTTAAAGACCTCAGCTAAGTCTCCATACTCGTGGGGGATCCCCCCACACTCTCCTCCACTAGGCAAGCAATCACTGGTTCTGCTGGAGGAGACTCACCCCACTCAGGTGACCCCATGTGGGATTTACAGCCTGGGTCAACAAAATGCACCACCCCTTTGCTCCACTGAATATAAGGATCATGCCCACAAAGCCAAGGGCTGCCTAACACCATTGGGAACCGGGCATTGGGATTAATCACAAAAGAGTGGTGCTCCCAATGTTCTCCCACCCCCATCAGCAAGGGGACCTTCTGGTATTTACATGGCTCCTGCATAGAGGAGCCATCCATCTGGACAAAAACTAATGGCTCTGGAAGTCTTTGGACTGGGACCCCCAGTCCCGTAACAAGTGATGGGCTGATTATGTCTCTGGCACAGCCTGAGTGATCAGTGCCCAGACTCGAATTTGCATGCCCATGTCTCTGTTTAAAATGGTCACAGTCACAAACAGGATGGGGTCAGAATTGCTTACCATAAGCGGCACCTGCAGCTCTCAGACCTGTTCTTTTGCGCCTTTTACAACAGGTCCCTGCCTTTTCTCGATGACTCTTGTGTTTCCTCGCCACTTGACGAGGTGCCTTCCAGTTGTGCTCCCAGCTGCAGTGCTTTTGGGAACTTTCCTTTCTCACTGCTCGGTTGCTTTGGGGTTCCCATGGCTTTCTTCTCTCCAGTTTTTGGAGGGGTTGAATTCACGGTCTTTGAGCAGGCTGCCGCGAAATGGTCAACGTCTCCACACTTAAGACAAAGCCCTTGCCGCATATGCTCTTCTCTAACTGGGTCTTTTCCTCTGGGCTGGGTCATTTTCTGGGGGCCTCCTGGGGTTTTAGGGTACACCCGCGGGGCCCGCATCTTGATCAGCTGCAGGCGGTTCGCCGCATCGTCTGCTTCTCGCATCCAGGCAGCTAAGGTGAGGGGTTGCACATTATGCAGAATGATATCAAGAATCTGGTGCCTGAGCCCTGTTTGGAAATGCTCCATCAGCATGGGCTCTAGCCCCCCCTGGATCTTTGCTGCGATCATTTTGAACTCTTCTGAGTACTTGCACACTGTATGGCTGCCTTGCTCCAAAGTATGGAGGCGCACCCTTGCCTTCTCGCCTGCAAGTGGGTCTTCGTACTGCCTTTGCAACGCCCACATAAAGGCCTGCACATCCCATAGTTCAGGGCTCTGGATCTCGTGCAAACCCATGTACCTGTCTGCCGCTTGATCCCTCAACTTCGCGCTGACGAACTCGACCCAGTGCTCATCATCCGGGAATAGATGGCCCCAATCTCATAGGAATCTGCGTACTTGCACTAAAAAGAACACCAACTTCTCAGGGGTTCCATCAAACATAGCTTCCAGCAACTCCTTGGGCTGTTGCAGTCCGGGGACCCCAGGCGTTGGGGTTTGAGCCAGTTGCTCTGGCCTTGTGGGAACCCCAGGTGTCCTGGCGGGTGTCATAGGCTGCACAGGAAGGGCTCCTGGCTGTCCGGCTGGTGGCCCAGTCGGTGCTGCGGCCGGCCCTGGCTGAAGGGGAGCTTGTTGCCTCAGTTCATCCCACACCACATCCGAAATCATTTGGGGCAATCTAATTGTTAGTTTGAAAACCTCTTGCTGCACTTGTTCCCACAAACGTGTTCCCATGCGCTCGACCAGCACCTCAACCTCTCCGCCTGCACCCCGTTCCAGCAACTCTGGATGGCTGGGGTGTGCTCGGTCATAGCAGCTTGTCACAGCCACCCAAGGAGTCAGCATCCACGACTCCCTCAGAGCAGTAGAGGAGTGCACCCATGAATTCAGGTCTCTTCCCCAGGGCCAAGCACTTCCCACCAGCCCCCGACTGGAAGCTGGTGTCTGCGTCCTCATCACGGGTACCTTGCTCACCATGGTGATGGGAATCTCCGCCTCCATGACTGGCTGGTCTCCACCATTCCCCATGCTCATGTTGAGATTTGGGGTGTGGAGCGCAGTCCAGGGACGAGGAGTCTTAACACTCTGTCAGAGTCTCTAGTAATCAGCACTCAACAAGGTTCCTTAAGCAGGATCAATTTATTGTAGTCAGGTTACTATGCTTCTCTAAACACTATCTGTGTTAAGACTAAAGAGGGAAAGCGGGAAAGGGATTTTATACAGGGTTCAAACTGGGGTGTCAGATGGCTACAAACCAATGAATGCCACATTACGCTCGCACGGAAAATAACGGCTTTTATTTCCAAGTGGGAAACTCACAAGAGAAACCTGAGATTTTATGTAAACAGGGACAAATGCTAGAGGAGAGTCTAAACAGAGACGAATGCCAGAGGAGAATCGACAACCTTCTCCCCCTTCTCTTTATAGCGGCCAGTCTCTTTTACTCCCACCTTTTATTTATGGCAGCCTAGCTGACAATTGCTAATGAAGCCTTATAACTATAACTGTGCATAATTAGCATGCTACACTGCTAACTATGTTCTAGACAGAAAATTAAGGCATGCAAAACTTGAGTCTTCAGTCTTCAAGTTCTTCTTTGGTGCAGAGCAGGACTATATCAGTGATTGGCGTGGTGAAAGTTTTGATTGGCTAGGGGCGGTTCTGTGGGCCATCGCGTGTGATGACACAGACTTCAATCTTGCGGACCAGTCCATCCTCACCAGGCAAGGTCCAATCTACAAGTCCTATGGGCCATGAGTTGTGGGCTCCATCTTTCTCCCTCAGCAGCATGACATCTCCTTCCTGCAGGTTAGGCCTGACCTCTTCCCACTTGTGTCGGCTCTGTAAAGTCAGAAGATACTCTGGCTTCCAGAGCTTCCAAAAGGTGTTCATGAGGAGCTGAACTTGCCTCCGCTACTATTTGAACATGTCTTTGGCCACAAAGTTCCCTTGAGGTGCTGGCCATTTGCCTGTCTTTTGTGTCAGCAAAGTTGCTGGTGTCAGGATGGTTGGGTTCTCAGGATCTGAAGATACTGGAACCAGAGGTCTGGCACTGATGATGGCAGAGACTTCCACTAGGAGAGTAGACAACATCTCATGTGTGAGGGAAGGTGATCCTGCCGGCATGGAATCTTGAATTCTGCATGCAATGCCTATCATGCACTCCCATGCTCCCCCCATCTGTGAGGCATGGGGAGGATTGAATATCCATGTACAATTCTGGGCACTCAGATAATCGCTGAGCATGGGATCAAGGTTGGTGGTTCTGTTTATTCTCAGCTTCCTGCATGTTCCTATGAAGTTTGTCCCACAGTCTGACCTGAGTAGCTTGAAAGGTCCACGTATGGCAAGGAGTCTTCTAAAGGCATTTATGAAGCTGGAGGTATCCATGGATTCGATTACCTCAATGTGGACAGCTCGGATACTCAGGCACATGAAGAGCACTGCCCAACGCTTGCTGTTGACCTGCCCACCTCTAGTTTTGCATGTCACCACACTCAAGGGTCCAAACACATTGAGGCCTATGTTGGTAAATGGGGGCTCTGTACTGAGATGGTCTGGTGGCAGATCAGCCATCTTCTCTTGCTGATAGAGCCCCTTGAGCTTACGACACTGTATACATCTCTGAAGTAGTGCAGTAATGCATCTCTTTGATCCAATGATCCACAGGTCTGCTGCCCTGATGGCTCCTTCCGTGAGATGCGATTCTTGGTGATGGACCTTTTCATGACAGAGTCGCACCAGCAAGAGGGTGATGTGCTGTCAAGCCAGGAGGATGATTGGATTAATCACTGCTGGTACCACATCAGCCATATTCAAGCGTACCCCTACTCAGAGTAGTCCATCGTCCTCGAGTAAGGGGCTCAACCTGAAAAGGGAGCTGGTCTTTGGTATTGTTCTCTCCTTGTTGAGACATTCGAGCTCCTGTGAATAAGACTCACATTGCACACTACGTAGGATGAGCTTCTCTGCCCAACATTGCTCATCTAAGTGGGTCAGCTCAGTTTTCTGGCAATATGCATAATGGATGATATGTACTATTCCTAGGACAAGTGGTGTCCAGTGGAAGAAGCGTTTGAAGTGTCATACTTCGATCAAGTGGCGTCTTGTCTCAATCTTGGTTGCCATGGTAACAACTTGAAGCTGTACCTCAGTGTCCACATCTGGGTCTAGGAGTTCATGATGCTCCTCCTCCTGTTGCAAAGGTCTGTCTGGGTGGAGAAGGAGTTCAGGTCCCCTTAGCCAGGTTGTCTGGCATCAGACAGTCTTCACGTCCTAAGCAGTGGAGATATGTTCCCATGGATAAAATCCCACAGACCACGCAACACGTTCTGATGACATTGATCCAGGAGACAGGTTCCCCAGAAGTGAGGAACACAAGGATCCATGGGTCTAATGTTAAAAGTGGGGAGGTCTGGCATCAGAGGAGGGTTGAAAACCTGGAAACTAAGACTGAGGCAGACTCAGCAAGGGTAGCTGATGACGTTGAGCCGAGAGACAGGTTCCCCAGAAGTGAGGAATGCAAGGATCCATTGGTATAAAGTAAAAAAAGGGGGGGGGGTGTTCTGGCATCAGAAGAGGGTTGAAAAACTGAAAACCAAGACTGGGGCACACTCAGCAAGGACAGCTGATGATATTGAGCCAAGTGACAGGTTCCCCAGAAGTGAGGAACACAAGGATCCATGGGTCTAAATTAAAAAAAGGGGGGGAGATCTGGTATCAGAGGAGGGTTGAAAATCTGGAATCCAAGACTGGGGCAGACTCAGCAAGGACAGCTGATGACGTTGAGCCAAGAGATGGGTTCCCCAGAAAAGAGGAACACAAGGATCCATGAGTCTAAAGCAAAAAGAGGGTGGTTTGGCATCAGAGGAGGGCTGAAAATATGGAAACCAAGACTGCGGCAGACTCAGCAAGGGCAGCTGATGAGGTGAGCCAAGCGAGGGGGTCCTCAGAAGTGAGGAACCTTTTGGATGACCTGATTATAATTGAAATTATAGAGTGAAGATTATACGGTCTATACTGGCTTTAGGATGTCAAGTATATGAAGGTGGGCCATTTTCACTTTGTGGCTGACCTGTGAACATTTTTCTTCATTTTGGTATTGTTATTTATGTTATGGTTTGGATGACGATCTTTGGATTCGAAACGGGACACCATTCTGGAGACTCTTGTCTATCCACCAACACACCAGGATGATATCAACAGTTCTATAATAGTTATTATTGCATAGATTGTAGGATTTATAATAGGTTTTCTTTATTATTGTTATGTAAAATCTTTAGCAGCATATTCACGGCTTCATGCTTGTCGTCTTTAGCTTACATTTCCAATTGTAGGCTACCGCTTTCTTTTTCCTCTCAGAAGACTGATGAATGTGCAACTTGATATCTGCTCCAGCTAGCACCATCTCAGTCCACAGAATGTTCTACTCAGAGTGCAGACAAGGGGCCTGAAGAATCCCCCCCCCCATCACCTAGGGTAACCAACTGCAAGATGGGGCCTGGAGTTTTCTCCAGGATTATCAGAGGTCAGTCCCCCTGAGGGAAATGGCAGCTTTAAGAGGGTGGGCCCTGAGACATCACATCCCTCCTGAGTTCCCTCCCCACATTCCACCCTCTCCAGGTTCTGCCACCAAACTGCCAGGAATCCCCAGCCCAGAGTTGGCACCCCTATCCTCTCCCTCACATGCAGTATGCAGTCTGATAAAAAGTTCTGGAGAACTCAAAACCTTGCACTACGTTTTGTGCTACTTCTTGGTTCGTCCCAATGACAGCTTTAAAACGGGTTTGGGATTTCCCTTCAAACCAGCATGGTGACCTTCAGTTGATGGGGGGAATGGCAGACCGTCTCTGAGAATTATTGCCAGTCATTAACATTTATTAGTCTTTCTTTCAAGCTCCTATGCTATTTCCCCAATCAGCTCTAAAATTCACTTTTAATTTTGCTCGAAGTAAAATTTCAGTAGCAGTTCTATTAATTATTTCTTTGTTCGTTTATTTTATTTTATTTTTGAAGTATGCCGCCTCTCCAGGGAACCTGCACACGGTGGCTTACAAAATAAAATATAGTAAAAGCATAAAACAGTAAAAGTAGTCAATTAAAACCCAGCCACTGAGCAGCTGAATGTAAAAGTTTCCAGGCGAAAAGCACACTATAAAATGTTTTTTTAAAAAAATCAACCTCTTAATTAAAAGGCTGGAAAGTTTTGCCTGCATCCCTAAAGGGAAGCAATGTAGATACCAGATGAACGTCAAAGGGAAGGGTGTTCAACAGGGGAGGGGCTACTACCAAAAGAGCCCTGTCTCTGGTCACTGCCTGCCTCTGTGTTGCAGGTGAGGGCCCAGAGAGGAGGCCTCGTGGAGGCAGGATGGACAACATGGAAGGAGGCAGTCCTTCATGTTCCTGGGTCCCTCTCAAGCATTTCAAGGAATGGTCTGATGCCTATATTTAAAATAATTCCTTTGGCACCCAAAACCAAACAAGTGTAAAAGCTGAAGTACGGAGAGCCCCTAGCAAGGAGCAAACAGGGTTCCTACATCAGCCTGTATACATGATACAGAGAAATGGATTTTTGGTCCCCTTCGTCAATAATACAGACAGTTAAGAAGCCAATAGCCATTGGTTAAAGAAAGCCTAAACTAGTTGTAAAATCTTAGGCTATTGTGGTTCTGAAAGAACTTTCTGTGTTGGTGACCCGTTACATTCAGAGCCTTCCCAGGGGTGCTCCCAAGGAAACCCTGAACCTCCAGGACTAAGTGGGAAATCCAGGGCTCCAGACTCCCCAAGAGCCTTCTTTGAGGGAAGCTCTTGGCAGGGGGCTTGATCTGGGAGCTCTCGCGTGTGGTGACACGCAAGTACACTCTAGATTGCCCTGAAGCAAAGTCCTGAGAGGGAACGCTTAATGGCAGCCATTTAGCATCAAGACGAGATCAACCACTTCTGGAGCTGTATGCCCAACTAAAGAACCTTATCTTTAATTCTTCATGATTTCACTGGCAAAACAATCTTTGGAATTTCCTATGGGATGGCAAAAAAGCCAGAATTGGCCTAAAAGTACTAAAAAGATCTAAAAACAACGGAGGCTTTGGCATGCCAGACCTATCCACTTATCACAAAGCAACACTCTTAGCTAATGTAATCAAACTGATGAGACATACAAGCCACATTGACTGGATCTCTATAGGTAATGACCTACTTGCTCCATGCTCTATAGACTCACTGGTATGGGACTCTAAATCTTTATCCCAACCAACCAAGGAGCACAACCCCTATCTGACACCAATGCTCAAATTATGGAGATCCAAACGCAACCAATTTACTCACAAAATCTCCAAATATGCTGACTTTACACACCAATCATGGTTTAGACAGATGACTAATGACCCACTCAGGCTTAAATGGAAGAAGGCCAAACTTTCCAGATTAATAGACATCACAAATAGGAAGCGCTTACTAGGCAAAGCAGACATGGAAAAGAAACTAGGGGCACCAATCCCATGGTTTCTCTACCTAGCCATTCAACACTACAGCACCCAAATAGGTCTGACAACAATCTTATCCCAAAAAATGACCGACTTTGAACTTCTGCTACAGCTATTTGAAAACCGAAATAATGGGTTGATATCTGCAACATACTCTCTACTAAATAATATGCAAAACACATCCCCAATGCCCTATCAAACAGCTTGTGGCAGAGATTGCACAACGGCCCTGAATGATAAACTCTGGTTGAATATTTGGACAGCAAGAGCAAGTTTCCCAGTTCCGAACTCCCTGGAACTACAAAAGTTCAAACTACTCACAAGGTGGTACCTTACCCCACAGAAAATCTCCTACGGAAACGCCTCGTATTCCCCCTGGTGCTGGAAGGGCTGCCATCAAGTAGGCACATTTGCACACTGTTGGTGGCAATGTGACAAAATATCCAAGTTTTGGGAACAAATTAAAGCAAAAGTCAAGGAAATAACGCACATTGAAATTGAAATATGCCCTGAATCACTATTCCTGGATCTCTGGCCACAACCAATACAATCTCATAAATCAAGACGTACTCTGGAGGTTATGGTATTCGCTGCCTGCACTGCAATAGCTTCCTACTGGAAAAACCCCCAAACCCCATCTTTAATGTTATGGTACGAAAAACTATGGGACCAGTACCTAACTACATCACTAATAGATTAAATGAATCCTCCATGAATCCGATCAAGTCGAACTTCAAGGAAAAATGGAAACCAATCTTAGATTTTCTTTCTCATGAGAGAACAATCCCGAAATGCTGGGAAGACTTACAGAAATGGATGTGAGTACTCGACTTCTTATTAAAAGTAATTCCTACCACTACATTTTCTATGGAAAGGTGTCCTCAAACTGATTGCCTGGTTGATAACTCTTAATAAAATAGTACCTTTGCTTGATAAATTGTAAACCAAAAAAGGAAAGTTCTACTTGTTTCTCCACTGTTTACCTGCATAGTTGTTCATATTTATTCTCACATGTAATATGACACACACTTTGTTCAATAGTTGTATTGTTTCAGAAATAATTGTCACAAATCGATAAATATTGTAAGGATGCCAACTGTTTCACGTTCAACTTAACTTATCCTACTGACACTACAGCTTCTGTCAGAAAAGCTTTTTCTCAAATCTGTTTTTAAAATGTTACAGCTTGTATTTGTTTCATAAAAATAAAATAAAATATTAATTTAAAAAAATTCTTCATGATTTCACATCATGAGTAGACTGAGCAATCTTTCAACTGCAACCCCCTTTAGATTATCTCTTCTAAGATTTTAAGACTGAGCTATTTAAGATTTATAGTCCTGGGTGAAAAGTTGTGGTGGCAAGGTTCCCCCCCCCACACACACACACACACCTTTCACTCAGTGGCTTGGCAAGCCAACCCAGGCTTTCATTAGAACTGAGTTGAATTAAAACCCATTAAGGCTGAAGAGTGAATAATCCACCATTTGGGGTCGAAAATATATGTTTTTATAAAAGTAGGAACTATTAAGACTGAGTTATTTAAACACTAAAAACTGGGTGAAGATGTGAAGAGGAAAGACTCCCCCCCACACACATACACTTTCAGTGTTACAGGGTTCATATTAAAGAATCCCCTTACCTTGGAAACAAGCTTTAACAGACTTGGCTATCTAAATTTAGAAGCTCAACAGTTAATTTTTTTTTTTTTTAATTCTCTCTTAGTATCCTTTGGCGTTTTGCTTTTGTTTGTTTTTTGGGACTAAGTGTGAGTGTCTAAGAGATTTCAAATTGCAACCAAAGTCCTTAACTAAAAGGTTCTTTATTGTCAGCGGATCAAATAGTCGTCTACACGTTCTGAGTCAGTAATAGGGAGAAGAGGTTAGAGATGATACAAATGCCCGGTAGGACCTCCAATCATTAAACAGAAAAAAAGGTGCCCAAATATGCTGGACAGTTTGTTCCCAGGCTCAAAGCGGGAAGACAGTTACAATTAGTACCTGCAAACAAGAAGCAGCTAGAATGCTGTGAAAGCAACATGTTCAAGGTTAAAGAGGCATAGCTAGATAAGCGTCTGCTAGTGAGAGTCGAGATACATTCCTGAGGTGGGGGTATGAGGGACTGCATGGAGGAGATTAACGTGCCACCTCCCACCCAGGAATGGCAGCCAGAGCTGACACTAAGATGGGCATATAACATATAGATGGCACCCATTTTCTGTTTCCTGGCAGCTACTTTCCTTTTACTTTGGATTGTTTATTAGTGACTCTCTTCTCCCTTTGCTTAAGTGCATGTATGGATTACATGGGTCTTTTTTTTTCTTTTTTGGAACCTGTGCCTTTTTCTTTTAATATCTGGATTACAAGAGAAGGACTATTTAATGAGCTTCTCTTTTTATACTTGTTTTTGCTCTTTACTTTTTTGGAAATTTCCCCCCTACTCCTGGAATTAAAACTATTGTTGTCTGGTGGAAACTTTTACCTCATGTGGATATCCTCAATTTGATCTTATTTTGGTTTTTCTTCCTCTCTTTTTTGGACCCTCTCTCTTTATTCTTGGATTTAAAATCATTTTTGTGAACCCCATTTATTTTTGTCCAGTGGAATCCCTTACCTTGTGTGTGGATATTTTCAACTTGTTTCTGTTTGGCTGGCCCTTTGTTAACTGGGGTGCCGATCATACGCACCATTAGCCCATGCAAGAGGGATGACTGAGGGGTGGATCAAACTGGCATGATCAAATGAGCACATCTGTGAAGCATCCTGCACCTGTCAGCAAGCCATTTTGCTCCGCCAGAGAAGCAGAGTAAAAAACCACTACATAAACCCCAGTATCAAACAGGTTGCTGCAGCCAACAGCCAGACTTTCCCTGTATGATCGGACTTGTGATGTCAGGGATAGTCTGATCAGGCTATCCCAATGCTATGCCATTGGTTTTTTTTTTCCCCTTCTCAGTATGTCTATCATTACATACTGCCATTGGAAGCCCTCAGGATGGAGAAGTGATTCATTGATCCCCCATTTAAGCGAATCAGAAACGAATGACAAAAAAACACACCCCAACTCGCCTGCGGTTGCATCTGATCACACAGTGGCAAGTTGTGCTGGCAGCTTCACAGACCTGTATGTTTGCACAACTGTGGGTCACATCACTCCGGGGCAAAATAGCCTCACTTTCCCTCCAGATTATCTCACTCGTGTGGCTGGGATCTGGATATATTGGCAGAAGAGAAGTAGTATTTGGTGACTTAAAAGTTAAATAATTTGGGGAACCTCTGGGATCCTCTTTTAAAGAACTGAATGGAACTGAGTTATTTTTTTCTCACTTCAGGAAGTGAGTTCTGTCTAATCAGTTTGAACAGAATGTAAGACTCTAGTATTGTTGTGGCTGCTAGCCACTTACAGGAAGTGGAGAGTGAGACTTTGTTTAATCACAATGTGTTTTTTTATAAGGTCAATTCCAGATAAGTGGCTTGAGTATATATAAGATGTTGGGAAGAGAAGGTAAATATATTCATACTTAGCCTTACCCTTATTGTATTGAATTGTATTGACATTTTAAAGAAAAGAAAAGAAGGATTAGTTTTAAGTGAAACTTTCCCCTGGTACAACCAAGTCAGCAGCCTCTAGTCTAGCCAAGATGTCGACACAAGACCTGCAAACTTTGATCAATGAGGCAGTTACAACAGCAGTCAACAAAGCAATTGAGACTGCTCTCCCTATACTGGTTAGTAATGCAATCCCTGCAGCTATAAGCAGTGCAATTCCTGCAGCTGTAAGCACTGCAGTTGAACCCCTACAAGTTAAAATGGATGCTCTAGCCTCATAACTCTCATCTCAGACAGAAGAAATTAAAAACAAATTCCTGAAAACTCTACTCAAATTTCTAACTTGGCACAGACAATAACACAATTAGAAACCACATCGGAAGAAGTTAATCAGCAAATGCAAGATATGAAAATTAAACAAGAACTTCTAGAAGATACTGTTTTAAAATTAGAGATGGAAAAAGCAGTGCATGTCTTGAGATTTCAAAATATACTGGGGGGGGGGGGGGAGAGATGAAGACATCAGATCCAAGATGGCACACAGCAGAATATCTTGGAGAAGAGAATGTGCAGAATTTTTTTGATGAGATAGATGTAACTTTTAGAATGAACTCAGCATATGCAAGACAAAACAAGGTTCCCAGGGAAGTATACGTAGAGCTGCAAGAGCTGCAAGAGACACCATTTTGAAAATGGCCAATGAAGTGCAGGAGACAGAAATTAGAATATTAAAAGAAAATGCATGGAGAATCAGAGGAAAAAGGTCTTATACAAAAATTACATAATTGTTAAGACATAATGGAATCTTTTACAGACGGCTGACCCCTGAAGGAGTTTTCTTCACTTATGAAGATAGAAGACATAAAATTAACTCAGTATTCAAAGCAGAAGAATTTTTAAAATCACATGAAGAGGATCTAAGAACACAAGGAGAAGAACATGAGACAGAAGACGAGACCAAGGAGCAGGGAGCAACTGGAGGGCAAGCAGGAGAACACAAGAAGAAATCCAAGATAACACCATTTAAAGTTGTTACAAGATTACAAGTCAAGAAAAAAGATGGATCCAAAGAAGAAGCTAAAAATGGATAGAAAGAAGTTAAAAATAATCTCCATCAATGTTAATGGCCTGAATGTGCCACAAAAAAAAGAAAACAAATATTTCAACTACTTAAGAAAATGCTAGATATAATTTTCCTACAGGAAACTCACATGAAACACATTGACCAGAAACTATTAGCAGTCAAAAAATTCGGAAAAACCTTTGTTTCATCAGACAGAAGAAGAAGAGATTAGTAGTTACATATGTAAAAGACTATTTACATCCAGAATTGGTTTACAACTCAGACGATGGAAGAATCCTGATAGTGAAAATACAGAGACAAAACAAAGCAACGCTACTAGTTAACATATATGCCCCAAACCAAGAACAGGAAAAAATTCAAAAAGTATTACAGGAGATCATTTCACACCAAGCTTATGAAGAAACTTGTGTAATTGGAGACTACAATGCAGTATTTGACAAACTGATAGATAGAAAAAAGCAAATGGGAAAACAAAAGCCAGGGAACGAACTACCAAACTCCTTCCTACAATTAGCTGAAGAATTTACTTTGGTGGATGCATGGAGAACTAAGAACATTAAAAAATAAAGCAGACTTTACTTTTTTTCCAGCAAGACACAAGTCGTGGTCCAGATTAGATATGGCCTGGATCTCATCAACCATGATAAATGACATCATAGATGTAGAAATTCTCCCCTCAACCTTTGCAGACCACAATCCCCTGCTATTGACACTGCCAAACATACCAAGAAAGACAAGATGGTCCATGAATTTATGGCTGTTAAAAAACCCTAGAGTTGTTGAATCTAAAGAAAAATTTTAAGATTTTTTTTAAACTGAACATCCAACCAGACATCTCAACAGACATAGTATGTGATGCATTTAAAGCCTTTGCAAGAGGATGGCTTATTAGACAGAATGTGTGGGTGAAGAGACAAAGAAAACAAAAAATCTACAAAGCTAGAAGACGAGATACAAAAAGAAGAAGAAAAGATGAAGTCTGGAACTTCAATGGAACATACAAAGATTAGAATTAAGAATCTTCAACACCAGCTTAACTGTCTGTTAACCCAGGAAATAGCAAAAAAAAAATCATGTATGTGAAACAGAATTACTTCGAAAATGCAAACAAATTTACAAGATGGTTGGCATATAAATTGAGAAAAGAAACAGAAAAGAAACATATTAAGGTATTGAAGTCAGAAACAGGCAAAGAAAAGAATGTACTAAAAGAATTAAAGAAAACTATTGATTTTTATAAAAACTTATACCAGCAAAGAAATATCAACCAAGACTATATTAGAGACTTTTTAAAGAAATACAACAAAAAAAGTTTTACAGAGGACCAAAGAAAGATCTTAAATGAACCCATCTCTTTTGTTGAGGTAGTAGAAGCAATTAAAAACCAGAAGAAGAAGAAAACTCTGGGACCAGATGGAATTCCAGCAGAATTTTACCAGATATTTGAAGATCAAATTGCCCTGCTACTAAAATACACGATCCAGAATCTTATTGAACAAGGGAAAATGACAGAGTCCTTGAATCAAGCATTGATTAACCTAATTCATAAATCGGAAACAGAGGAGAAAGAAATTAAAAATTATAGACCAATCTCACTTCTTAATCTTGATTACAAGATTTATGCATCTCTTGGCCAATACATTGAAAAAAAATGCTAATTCAAATGATACATCAAGACCAATCAGGATTTTTACCTAAAAAACAGAAGATAAATAATGTTAGAATTATTTCGGATGTATTAGAATACTTTGAAGCACATTCTGAAAAGCACTTGCATTTGGTGTTTCTTGATGCAGAGAAGGCCTTTGATAACCTTAATTGGTCTTCCATGCTAGAACAATTATTACATTGGCAGGGTGGCAAAACTTTTTTTACAAAGATAAAAGCAATTTATACAAAGCAATAAGCTAAGGTCATGGTGAATGGGGACCTTTCACAGAACACTGAAATTCAAAAGGGAACTAGACAAGGATGTTCATTATCTCCCTTATTATTTATCTTTGTTCTTGAAACATTGAGTGATATGGTGAGAGAAAATACCCAGATTAAAGGACTTAAATAAAAGGAGAAGAATATAAACTACAAGCTTTCACATATGATTTGGTATTTATTTTGGAAGATCCACAAGTGTCCATCATTCAACTTTTGGATACTTTAAAAGAATATGGACAATTAGCAGGCTTGAAAATCAATTTTAAAAAGACAAAAATATTGACCAAAAAACTGCCCTAAAGAACAGATGCACCAGTTGCAAAAAAACCCTCTGGCATTGAGGTACAGATGAAAATAAAATACTTAGGCATAACTCTAACAAATAGATGCAGTTCATTGTTAAAGGACTATACAAAACTTTTGGAAGCTATTAAAAAGATTTGGAAAAATGGAAAAACTTACAACTATCTTTTATGGGAAGAATATTACCAAGAAATCTTTTTTTTATTTCAAACCATTCCAATCTTAAGTAATCAACAATATTTTAAAGATTTACGAAAACTGACATGCCAATTTATTTGGAAAGGTAAAAGACCCAGAATTAGTATGAAAGTACTACAAGACACAAAGGAAAGAGGAGGCTTTGCAGTATCCAGTTGTTACCTGTATTATAAAGTGGCAACTTTGACTTGGGTGAAAGACTGGATTACGCTGGAAAACTGGAGACTGACAAAACTAGACAGTCATCATTTGAAATTAGGTTGGCATGCTTTTGTATGGTATGAGAAAACTCTGGCTGAGGACCAACTGGCAATCTGCTGTGGGAGGAAAGTGGGGCTGAAAGTTGCAGGGGAAAACTGCTCTGGGGCTGGCCGTTCACACTGGCCAGACTCCTGCATTTGCATATCGGACCAGAGCATTCAGACTGCTGCAGAGCAGCCCCGAGTGGGCTGGCCTCCACAGCTCATGGCAGGGCCCTTTTGCCAATGTGCACAATCCTGCCTTCTTACAGTTCACACTGCCGGGAAGTGGGAAACAAGCGGCAGACGGCCCCTGGACACCACTTTCTCCAGGTGTCCTTCTGAAGCAGCAGGGAAACGGCATGGGAGCGGGTAAGTACAGAAGGGAGCCGAGGAACAGCTGTGGCTGTTTGAATGGGCTCCCTTCCCCCACTTCATGAGCAGAGCTCTCCTGCTCCAGATTGCCAGTCTGTCCTCAGCCTAAGATTCATAAATACTTTAAACAGCATATATTGAGAGCATCCTTACTGAAGGTATGGGAAAAAGTTAAAAACAGCACCTATATAAAGATACCAAAATGGGTCTCATCCTTGGAGGCTTTTATAAATCCCAATTTATGTATTAAGGAACAATTATGGAGATATGAATATTTACTAGACAAAAAAAAACTTTAAAATTGTGAGATATTCTCCAAACTCAGGGTCTTGATTTGAACTGGTGGGAAAGGTCACAACTAGAATCCAGATATGTAAAGGATAAACAAATTAGTTTTCATGATGACCCTACTGAAATAGACAAAATGTTGATGGGTAAAGAGATAAAATTTATAAAATTGCTTTACACTTTGTTACTAGACCTGGAATTGCAAGATGAAATAGTTAAAAAGGCAATGATTAAATGGGCACAAAATATAGGGCATAATATACAGTTAGATCAATGGACAAAGGCATGGAAAATAAATATAAAATTTACAAAAGCGACTGCCTTCAAAGAAAATATATAAAAAATATTTTATAAGTGGCATATGACACCTGAAATGTTAACAAAATGGTACCCAAATATGTCAAATGTATGTTGGAAATGAAAACAAAATACTGGCTCTTTTTTCATATATAGTGGACCTGTAATGTAACTAAGAAATATTGGATATGGATACATGAAATGTTACAAAAAATGATGCATACCACTATACCATTTATACCAGAATTGGTTTTATTGAATATTATTCCAGAATCATTTAAAAAACTAGATACCTATATGATTGTACGTGTAACTATGGCAAGGATTTTGTATGCAAAATACTGGAAGAAGGAAGAAGTCCCATCAAAAGAAGAAATAATGTATAAGTTATTAGCAACAGCTGAACAGGATAAATTAACTCTACAGTTACAAGATAAAAAAGAAGAATCCTTTGAAAGAAACTGGGCAAGACTATATAAATGGTTGGAGGAATACTTTAATATCTAAGAACTGAAATTTGGGCCCTGTCCACACGAGTGTGATAAAGCGGACATGGATCGTACCTGCGTTGCATCGCTGCATAAAAAGGTGCGTTAATGCGATCCCACGGTATGTCAGAGAATTGCATGGCAAACGTTGGTGCACGATCATACAGCGTCGCTCAAGCATTCCAATGGGAGCACGGCCGAAGAGACGGCGTGGCGCGACCATAAATAAGGGCGCTGTAAGCAACATGCGTCCTTCCAGCATTCCGTTTGCGTGTCAGAGCCAATGATGCACATGCGTGGCGTTGCGTTCGCTTAGACCTTCGCGCATGCGCACCGGCAGTCTCCTCGCTCGCTCGCTCGACCGACCACAGCCGCAACAGTACTGCGGACAGCAGTCCTGAGGTCACAGGGAGACTAGGACACAGTCGCCACAGCTAACCATGGAAACGGAGGAAGAGCTTGTTGGGACAGCTGTCCTGGCTACGTGTGAGGCCGCACAGATCCTGAGCCAGCCTCAGCGACAACTGTGGCGTCAGGGGGAGACAATGAGACATGGCCTCAGGAGACAATGGGCTGCCAGTTATGTGAGATATGGCATCCGCCGTATTGGTCGCTCACGCCAGCGCAGGGAGAGCACAGCACGGCATGTCGTGCAGCTTACCTACCTTGCACAGCAACTGCCACGCCGCCGGTGGTGGGTGTACCCCCGGTCTACGGAGTGGTGGACGACATTTGTCACTCACGTCTGGGGAGAAGAAGAGTGGGTGAAGCACTTCAGAATGTCCAGGTGATGTGCAGAGAGGGGCCGGGGGGGTATTGTGGTCCGCAGACACATAGGGGTGGCAGAATGGAGCACCCATCCATGGCAGACCCGTACTCCACGGGGCACAGCCCTGCATATGGCTGGAGTCATTTGCCACTGTACCTCAGGGCTACCTGAACCCCACAGCTCGGGTCAGTGGAGGCAGGGGGAGAGGAGGAGGAGGGGGTGTGGGTGTCATGACATGTTGTGCTGGAGGCTGACCCCCGAGTTGATGCGTTATGTCCACAGGGCCACATTCACCTGGTTGGTGGACGGGCTGTGGGACAGACTCCAAAGGGAGACGACGGTGATGCGGGTTCCCGTGCCAGTGGAGGAGCGTGTGGCAGTTGCTGTGTGGTGGATGGCCAACACCATGTCCTACAGAACCGTCGGCATGCAGTTTGGTCTTGCCCGATCCACTGTGGCAGCCATTGTCGTGGAGGTCACGCGTGCCATTGTGGAGGAGCTGTATCATCGAGTGGTGTACGTACGGAACCCAGACAGGGTGAGTGCGCAAGGACATGGGGAGCAATGTGCAGATGCAAGGGGAGGGCCGACGGGCAGACCCCACGAGGCATGCTGTGGAACAGGCAAGGACCTGTGTACACGTTTTGCTCTTTACCTCGCCCACAGGTCATGCGAGCACTTTCCGGGCGGGGCTTTCCGCAGTGTGTCGCCGCCATCAATGGATGCCATATCCGGACCACAATTCCCGTGGACCAGGCGGAGAACTATATGAATCGCAAGCACTACTGCTCACTGCTGCTGCAAGGCACCGTCGACCATGCCACTCGTTTTGTGGGCCATAGTGGTGGGCCATAGTGGTGGGCCATAGTGGGCGGAGCCACGATGCACACGTGTTGCGCAGCTCCAACATCGTGGATGCCATGGATGCGGGCCAGTTTGTGCCGGGAAATCCCACCCGCACCATCGAGGGAGTGGAGGTGCCCCCACTGATCCTGGGGGATGCGGCCTATCCCCTGCGTTGGTGGCTGATGGTGCCATACAAAGACCACACGACCCCCAGGCAGCGGCACTTCAATAAGGTGCATGCGCAAGTGCGCAATGTGGTGGAGCGTGCCTTCGGCCGCCTGAAGGCAAGATGGCGGTGCCTGCTTCTACAGGTGCCGCTGCAGCTGGATAACGTGAAGTATGCCGTGGCTGCCTGTGTGGTTCTGCACAACCTCTGCGAGGACCGTGGCCACGAAGCACCTGAGGCGCTAGAGGAGGGAGAGGAGAGGGACTTCGAGGAGGGCTGGGATGAGGCCGAGCAGAGGCACCCACAGATGGACATGGACGAGGGGCAGGCAGCTGCGGGCCGGGTGGTGCGGGAGGCCCTCACCACATGGTTCTGTCGCCGCGAAGGGATCCCCTAGGTCCCTCTCCCTCTCCGCTCCCTGTCCCTGGGGTGCTGTGGCAACAAGATTGTGGTGGAGTTTCACCCTCCCTCAAATAAAGCGGCTTCCATCCAGATGCTAGTCCGTCTCCTATTGTGGGGGCAATGGAGGGTGGGAGCCGGAAGTCATGGGGCTGTCATGCAGAGGGGTGCGGGTATGGCATGGCATCTCCCCCACGGCATGTCCCCCCCGGTCCGGACCCATGAGCTGTCAGGAGGGGGGGGCACCTGGGGACCACAGACAGCACATTGGGAATGCATGGACAGCTATGCTACGGGGTCAGATGGACAGAAGCCCCCCTGCCTATGTCTGCAAACCATACAGCTGGCCCTGGTGCCTCTCCCCTTCCCTGGGACACACATAGCGGAAGGTTGGGCATTTGCTCACAAGTGCGTCCTGGGAACGGAGGGCTTGCCCGTGTGTTCTGCCGCTGGGGTGAAGATGCAAAGCGGCGACCGGCCAAAGGGTCGTGCGTTCGAGGGTCTGATGTGCTGCCCACCTAACAAGCCACATCGCCAGACCGTCGGATATGGAGCGGCGGCCACACGGTACCTCGGTGCTCCGTGGAACAACACGTTTAATTTACCGCTATTTCAGAAACGTCTATCAACCCCCCTCCCCGGAGGTGCGAAGCCGCGGACCTGTGCGTTTGCGGATTTTCGCTCAAACGGCGGGCAAAAGGGGGCGCGTGGCGGCACATGTGCAGAACGCAGAGGCCTCCTCATTCAGGCAGCATGGCTTTCCCAACCAAGGGTGTGCTGTGGCTGCCTGAGGAGGTGGAGAGCCTTTTGGAGGCTCTTTATGACCTTGAGGCCGGGTCCAGGGTCATGTCCTCGACCCATGAGGAGACCCTCTCCCTCTTCCAGCAGGCTGCCAGCTGCCTGGCAGCCCAGGGGTTCCGGCGCTCGGCACAGCAGTGCCGGGCGAAGTTCAAAAGGGAGAAGGCGGCATTCTTCGAGGCGCTGGAGGACTGGGATGGTCTCCCGCCTCGAGGACACCGCCCTCCCCGTTTTGGACTGCTCTGCAACCTCTGGGAGCAGGCTGGGCGGCCTGGATGGAGGTACTGGACGCCATACCGTAAGTACCGCCCTACCCCTTTCCCCTCGGCTCTTAGTGCCCCCCCCTCATGGCTGTCATTTCACAGGGTGTCCGCGGGCGAAGAGGCAGAGGGGGGTCACCTCAGAGGCCGAGGGCCATGGATCCAGGGAGGAGGGCCACCGGTGCCCTGCAGCACAAGGTGAGCATCATGACGGCATGCCCGCACAGGCTCCCACCACGGGGCTGCCAGGTGCCATGACACGTGGGGTGCATGTGGTGGTGGGTCCCCTGTGTCAGGGGAAGCAGACAGTGCAGGAGGAGGGCAGCATGACTGACATGGGCCTAGTGTGCCTGGCCACTAAGTGGTCAGCACAGCTGGGGCCGGAGCCCAGCTCCTGACCGCTGCCATGTGCCTCTGCCCGCAGGGCCTGTGGTGGTGAGCTCTCCGGAGACACATTTGGGGAGTGGGCGATCCGGGGATGCGGGTGAGTACCCACTGGGCATAGCCGTCGGGCGGGGCCACGCATATGGGGGGGCCCCGCTGCACACACACATGGGGCTGGTGCTTCCGCCTCGCAGAAAGGTGGAATCTGGGTGTCCTGGGTGGATGTGGTTGGGTCAGCCACCACGCACGCCTTGCAGCTGTCAGTCGGCTGGAGGGCTAGATACGTGGGCACCCGCATCCCCAAACTCCTGTCTTTGGTCACCTCCGTAATTTCCCCTTGGGTTCTCACCCCCTCCTTGTTTCACGTGCAGGGGAGCCAATGCAGATGGCTGCCACTCCCGAGGGAGCAGGACCTGTGGTCATCAGCTCTGCCCCTGAGACCGAGGCAGGTAGGTCTGCATATGGATGGGGCCCAGGGAACACAATCGCCCCCTGCCAATATGGTTCTGACCCCCTTCCTCTTCCCACAGCAGAGCGGGCCCCATCTGCACCTGAGGCGGGACCGTCTTCAGGCACCACCTCGGAAAGGCTGGCCATCCTGGAGGGGAAGATGGAGAACGTCATCGACACCCGTGAGTATACCACTTGGCATGTTCGAGGGACTTTGCCGTGGGTGGACTGTAGACAGTGGTGAGCAGCTAAGACTTCTGTTCCCATCCACAGCATGGCAGCTCATCCGCCAGCTGGCTGTCCTTGTGGGCCAGCGGCCGACCATGTGGCCACTGACGGAACACCCCGCCCTTGTTTCCCCACAGTCAGTCGCTACGAATACAGACTTTCCTTCATCCAGGGGGGGATGCGTCAAACAGAGCGGCAACTAAACCAAATGCGCCTGGATGACGCCATCGCAGCCCAGGAGGCAGAGGCTGCGCCTCCCGTGCCGTCCCCCCGCCGGACACACCGCACCTCACGCCGGCGTCCCCGCATCCTCAAGGACTCAGACAATGAGCCACCAGCCCTGGAAGGGGAGGAGCCAGCTGAAGAGGGGGAGATGGGGCCGGCCCCAGACAAGGGGGCAGCAGCAGGACCAGGGGGGGTGGCAGAGGTGGCAGCCAGGGCCGCTATTCTCGTGGCCTCCTCTGGTGAGGAGGAGGCAGAGGGGCCACAGAGTGCTGGGCAGCATGCCCTGGAGGGTGCGGGGGAGTCAGGGTGGGACACCGGGTTGGATTGGGGGGGGGGAGGTTTGGTTGTTTTATGGTTCTTATTGTTGGTTGTCTTGTTGTGTTTATTAAAGTTTGTTATATTTTTCCAATACAGTAGTACTGTTGTCCTTCCCCCCCCCCATACCCCCCTCCCCGGGGGACCTCTGCTGGTTGCCCTGGGCCAGTATCCCTATGATGCTCCCAGCTTCTTCCGTGCCCGCCCACGGCCTCTACCCCGGCCCCGCCCTACCTGTGTGGCCACGCCACTGGGGCCGGGCTGCTGTGGCTCTGTTGCCACAGCCCGGGCACGCAAGGCAGAGACTAGGGCAGAGACCACGTCTGTTAGACGAGCCATCTGCGTGTTGGAGGCCTCCATAGTGGCCTGTGCTGCAGCTTGGGCGGCGTATGCTGCCTGATCCTGCTCACAGGTGGCCCGCATTTTGGCAATCAGCTGGTCATGCATCTGCCGGTCTTCTGCCATGGCTTCTCTGTTGTCTTCCCGAGCCTGGGTGGCCAGGTGCTCCCCAACACTTTGTAGGGCAGAGAGCTGCTTCTTCTTTGTCTTGCAGAGGGCTGCTCTCTCTGCAGGGGTCAGGTCTCCCATGGTGACATCTGGCGGAAGGCCTGTGGGAGTATGGCCAGTGAACACCAGGCCCATCCACCTCACACCAGGCACCTCTACCCCACCCAGACAGGTACATAGCCCATGCCCCAGCCTATCCCATAGTGTGACTCACGGTTAGGGTGGCGGCCGGAGCCCTCCATGGGTTCCTCCTCCGCCTCCTCCTCCTCCCCCTCCTCCTCCTCCTCTTCCATGTCCGCATCCGAGGCCAGCTCTTGTGTCCCTAGGAAGGAAGGTTCTGTTTACTGAGATCCACAGTGACCGGCTACGCCAGTAGTGGAGCAGTGTGCAGTCGGAGGGCCACTGATGCCCTTCACCAACCTTGGCCGGACGGCATGAGACTGTCCTCGTCACCGTCATCATCCTCATCACTGCTGTCCTGCTGGGTATTGCTCAATGACTCTGTACCTGTACATGGGACAGGCAGGGAGTCAACAGTCGTGGCTTCTGCAACCCAGCCCCCATATGCCCCCTCTCCCACTAGATGCCACCCCAGCTCTTCTTTGGGGGGGGGCTCCCTTGTCGAGGACATTGTGCGTTTCCAGACAGCTCCCAGGCCCCCCCGGCACTGTGGCCTGTGTAGTTGTCTGTCCCTGGAGACACGCACCTGTCTGGCTGCTGGTCGAGGCCAGGGACTCGGCTGACTCCAACATGTCCTCTGCCCTGGGGTGGCGGGCACTATCTTCTGATGAGGTGCTCGGCCCCTGGGAAGGCCAATTTCTCCGCCGGCGCCGGCCAAGGGTCTGCAGTACCATTCCTTGGTCCACATCTCTGCTCTTATGCAGGATCCGGTGCAACTCCTCATAATAGGGGCACGTGATCTTGGGCTGGCCGGATTTAGAATTGTTAGCCACAACTTTACGGTACTTGAGGTGCATGGCCTTAGTTTTGCGCCGACAAGCGAGAGCATCCCGGTCATGTCCCCTAGCCACCATGCTCGTGGCCACCTCGGCAAACACCTCAATGTTCCGATGGGACTGTCCCAGGGTCCGCTGGACCCTGGCGTCTCCCCATAACGCTAGGAGGTCCCTCACTTCTGGCCATGTCCAGGAAGGACCACGCACCTTGGCCATTGCACTGGTGCCTGTCCTGGATATGAGGGGGATCGGGGGCTGAGGGAGGTGTGGGAAACGTGCCCCTGGCCCTTTACTGTTTTTTTAGGCTGCGCGGCAACAGTCCGTATGGCCCGTACAGCCCCCCTTCTGCTTTTCGGCGACTTTTCGCTACTGCGCATGCGCGGACCTCCGCTCTTATGCATTTCACGCAGCCTGAAAGAAAAACATCTGGCATTGACGCAGAAGCGCGACGATGGCCGGATGAGACGGCATCGGTGCACTGCTGCGATCCCACGCACGCCTGCTTTTCGGGAAAAGACTTCTGTTTTAGCGGTCTCTTTTTGAAGCGCATCAACGGGCGCTCGCGACATTGTTATGCCGATTGCACGACACTTTGCAGATGTGCTCGTCTGATCCCGTCGGTTTGCGCCGTCGCTTCATCGCACCGCTTGCGTCGTAAATGGGTGCGTATGATCGCGCCCATAAGCTCATATTTTTAACTTTCAAACTGCTAAATGGGTGTATAAATTAGATTCTATTTAGACAAACCTAATTTGTTACTTGAAGTACAGACTCTGTATGTATTGTATGTTGTATGTTGATTTCTTTTTTTCTTTTTCTTTTTCTTTTTACTTTTGAAAATAATAAAACTTTCTTTAAAAAATGAAAGAACTCTCTGTGTTGATCTTGTCAGGAACTGGATTGTTTATTTTCCCATTGTCCAATTTAAAAACTATTGGGACAGATTACACACACATAAAGGTAAAGGTTTCCCTTGCTCAAAAGCCAGTCGAATCCACCTCTAGGGGATGGTGCTCATCTCCATTTCCAAGCCGAAGAGCCAGCACTGTCCGAAGACTTCTCCGTGGTCGTGTGGCTGGCATGACTAAATGCTGAGGTGCACAGAACACTGTTACCTTCCCACCGAGGTGGTATCTATTCATCTACTTGCAATTTCTTGCTTTCAAACTGCTAGGTTGGCAGGAGCTGGGACCAGAGATGGGAGCTCACTCTGTCATGCAGCACTTGGGTCTTGAACTGCCGAACTACCAGCCTTCCAGTCTGCAGCTCAGCATCTTAACCACTGAGCCACCACGGCCCCTTTACACATACATACTAGATCCTAATAATCTTTGGTGATGGGGAGGGGGGGTGACAGCTACATTGCCTCTGTCAACTAAAGAGGCAACAAAATTACCCAGAAGCATGACAGAAGGAATATAAACCTCTTTCGCTCTACATTGCTCAAGGAAGCCTGAGCGCTTCATCTTAGGCCCCGTCTCTGAAGACTGAACAGAAACATAGGGTTTTTTCCCATTTAGCAATCCTGTAACAGCAGATGGCTCAGTTCGCCTGCTGTCTGTATTCCTACTACATGCTTTTATTGCATTCTTGAAACAAGCATGTTCAAATTAGTGCTGTAAAGCTCCTGTTGTAATCCATCCATAAATGGTTGCCCTGAGGGAGGATGGAGTGATGGTAGGCTGGCAACTCTGGGTTGAAATTTTCCTGGAGATTTTGGGATGGTGTGTGGGGAGGGTGGAATTTTTGGGGAAAGGGACTCAGCAGGGACACAATGCTACAGAGTTCACTCTCTAAAGCTGCCATTTCCTCCAGAGGAACAGACCTTTCTAGTCTGGAGATCACTTGCATTTACGGAAGGATTCCAGACTCCACATGGGGGTTGGATAGGGTTGCCATCCAGGCAGGAGTGGTGCCTGAAGAGGGCAGAGTTTGGGATGGGGATGGACTTCAATTGAGTGTAATGCCATAGAGTTCAACTTCCAAAGTGGCCATTTTCTCCAGTGAACTCATCTCTGTTGCCTGGAGATCAGTTGTAATAACAGGTGATCTCCAGTCACCACCTTGAGGTTGACAATCCTAAGGTTGGCAACCCAAAGGGATGGACAGAAGAAAGGCCTTGCCCAGACCTCCATTATTGCTCTCCTCATCTAGCTCCATCAGTGGTTGCTACAAAGCTGCAAAGTTACAAAGAGGGTTGCAGGAAAGTCTGGGGCCAGGCGGGTACCATTTTTGTATACCACTGAAGGAACCTTTGCTTACAGCTTTTCAAGGCTGACCCAACCCAAGTCTTCCTTGCTCTCCCTCCGTATCAGATCTGGCTGGTTAGTTCAAAACCTCTTGTGATACACGGACTGGCACAGAAGGGAGAAGTTTGTAGCAATGACTTTGGGAATTCAAAATGGTGTATTGCAGGGATCCCTAACCTTTTTGGGCCTGTGGGTGCCTTTGGAATTCTGACATGGTGTGGTGGGCAGAACCACAAAATGGCTGCCACAAAATGGCTGCCAGAGGAGACAGAGCCGACCACAATATGGCCGCCAAGGCTTACATTCACTCACACAGTGAAGGGCCTTGTGTTGTGGTGACAGCTGCTGCCAAAGCAGCATTTTAAAAAAACATCTACATGACCAGTCAAATGTCCAGTGGCCAATCAGAAGCCTTGCTGAGCAAAAGCCCTATCTGGCCCCACCCACTTTCTAAAAATACTTGGTGGGCCCCAGGAAAGATGTTGGAGGGCACCACAGCACCCATGGGCCCATGTTGGAGACCCCAGTGTATTGTGTCAAAAACATCTATCCAAGCTTCCTTGATTTCCCTTGAGATATGATATAATATTCTTTTCAAAAACACTATATCATGTACTGGACATTACTCAGTCTTAAAATGCTTGAAAACATATAGTCAACAGCACCTTCTTGTCAGAATTATCACACTGATGAGACAGAAGGGGGGGAATACCATCAAAGCCCTTCTCCTTCCCTCTTGTCCAAGAGCCGTGGCGGCGGCTGTTGACAGATGTCCTTGGGGATCAGTCTTGCAATTAAGCAAATGCCACCTAAATGTCTCCTTGAGACAGTGAGGTACCTAGGAAAGCCAATAGGTTGCTGAACATTGCAGAGTGACATTCTGAATATGTCACTGTCCTAACTTGTGAGGTTTCACCTCTCATTCCTGTGATGCTGAGGACCACGAGTGACAGCCCCTGTGTAGAAAATGTGTGTTGTTTCCTGAAACCTGCCTCACACATCCACCTATGTCACTTGGTTACTAGACACGGGGCAACCGAATGTGTGAATGGACTCCACTAAAAAGTCTTGCTTTCAATGTTATTCCAAAGGTGCTGTCTGTGGTGGCCCATTTGCACATGAATGTCATTCCCTGAAGCTTCTTAGGGGCTTGAGATGTTGTTACCAGAGGTAATAAGTGGATGCATACGTCCCATAGGTGGGTGTAAAGTGCTGTCAAGTCACAGCCAACTTCTGGCAAACCCTCATGGGGTTTTCAAGGCAAGAGACGTTCAGAGGTGGTTGGCCTGCCTCTGCAGAGTCTTCCTTGGTGGTCGCCCTTCCAAGGACCGATCCTGCTTTGCTTCTGAAATCTGACAAGACTGGGCTACACTGTTCATTATGTGATTCCATAATAATGGCCAAACAAGGCCATGCAGGGGAGGTGTGCTGTCTTCAAGAGTACATACCAGGGGTGTAAAATTGGACATAGCTAGGGTTGCCAACTGCAGGTTGGGGGATTTCTGTAGATTTGGGGGTGGAGCCTGAGGAGGGGAGGGTTGGGGAGGGTTGGGTGCCATAGAGGCCACCTTCCAAAGCAGCCATTTCCTCCAGATGAACTGATCTCTGTCTCCCAGAAATAGGCTGTGATTCCAGAGATCTCCAGACCCCACCAGGAGGTTGGCAACCCTTGACATTGCTGTCCTTAAAAGTTGCCTGACTTTCCTGTTATCAAATTGGCCAGGCAATATCTGACCCAGTAAAAGCTTCTGGATAGTTTCTGAACCCCAACCATTTTCTTCTAATAATTGTATCTCTTTGCTATTGGTAAGTCCACTGGACAGCCAGTGGATGGGCAGCAGGGGAAGGAATGCCGGGGTGAGAGGTCCCCTCCCCCAGCAGAGGTCTGGCAACCCTGCTTTTGGGGGGTGGGGATGCCAGCGAGTAAAAACTAGAGCTTCTCCACAAATCATTTTCCCCTGTCTGGGGGAGAAAGATGGGTGGGGGCAGCTTCTTCAGAAGGCCATCAATTCTCTTGAAACGGGGGGGGGGGGATCTTCATTAGAGAAGATTTGACTACTTGGAATTTTGGTGCCATTTGGTGAAAAAAACAGCCAATCTAGAAAAGCCACCATTTCCCCACCACTTTCCCCACCACAGGGAACAGTGGAGAGAAGGCTGGCTGGGGCAACTTCTCCATGGAGCCGTGAAATTGGATCCCTTTGCACAATTCACTAGAAAGTTGGGGGGAGATTCTTTAGGGTGGACTGTTTGGTGGAAAAAACCCAGGTTCTTCAAAACAACTCCTGTTTCTCCCAGTTTTCCCTCACTGGAAATGGTAGGCAGCCATCTGCTCCAGCCTGAAATGAAAACGGGAATTTCCCCAACATGATACAATAAACCCACTCTGTGCATTTAATGGAAACAATAATCCTGCCTGGGAGAACTCCATGCCACACCTGGAGGTTGGCAACCCTAGAGGCTGCTGAACTGGGCCATCCGAAGGCGCCTTCGACTGTGTCTTGTGGCTGAGTTTTAACCCTACCTTGGGGTTTGTTCAGACAGCTCTTTTGAGCTGCGCCACGCATGAGTGTCTGGTGGATTTAAAGTGCACGTCCAGACCTCAACATCTGGGAATCGTGCCACTTCCATTTGTTAGCCAGCAAGGCACTTTTCTGTGCTCTTATGGATTTTTATATCCATAAGTTTGAACTCTGTGTCGCCAGCAGTGGTAGGGACTTACGCTTTCTTCTCCACATAGGAGCCAGCTCCAGCCCAAGCCAGGAGGCTGACACCCCAAACAGTTCACCCAAGACAAAGATAGGGATTCCTCTTGCCATGAGGTTTCCTTATGTCGGACATCCGCTGGCTAACCCCCACTCCCCCACTATACATCTGGATAGTTATGCAAACTAGACTGCCTAGCAACTAATGTGCCAGCCATCAGATACTTGGCTAAAACCATCAACTGACAATAGGTATGGCCAGGTGAGTCATCGGACCCCAGACTCAGTGTCTGTTTCCTGGTGAAGTCATACTTTTGCAACACTGACCAAACCCCTGGACCTCCTCCCTTTGTTCACCTTTAACCTACAGCAAGGTCCAACAGGGACGGACCGCCTAGTAGGAGTGTTAGTGGGTTGTGGTCTGCAGAGCCCGCCCCAAGACCCCCAATAAAAGTCCAAACCCAGAGTCACTCGGCCTCTTGAGCCGTCGCCCTCTATCTTACCTATTGACCCTTCAGTCCAGCTTTCTGTCCCCAATCCTTGCCTCCATCTTTAAACCCCTTTTTCTCTCTCTGGACTCGCGATCCAGGAGAACCACGTGGTCTTGCCGGTTCAAGCCTCGTGGCCCCATAGCTTTTATACCTTTCTCCCCAAATCCAATTCATCTTGACATCGGACAACGCATCTAAGGTAACGTGCTTTCCCCACCAACGAAACCTGCTCATGCAAAAGTGCTATTTTCTCTCTTTATTTTATTAGACCTGTAAGATTGTGTGTGTGATTACGATTTTTGTATGCTTGATTACATGATCCAGTAAACAACATTGAACTTGGAATTCGCCTCATGTGCCTCTTTCCTTGAGATCTCCCGGAAGGGGTGGGACCCTGGTATAGTTGGCAAGAATCCGTGTATTTCTGCTGATTGCTAAACGTAAATTAAAGCAATTCGGCTAACACATTAGTTGCCTGTCGATGATCCACACATTAAAAGATAGTGTTTAAAGTCTGGTCTAATGCTGGCTGACGGGCCAATGCTGGACTTTCCACTGTCAGGTCATTCCCCCAGTGCGCAATCAGCCTGTAGAGATGGTGTCCAGACCATCCTGAACAGCCATTTAAAAAAACTCTTAGCGATGCGCGCATAACCGCTTAAGCAAGCGACGTCCGCAGTGGGTGAGGCAGATAAGCACATATGCAGATATGCAGATATGCAGATATGCAGATGCACAAAGAGGATTAAAAAAAAAAAGCTGACTGCACGGCTCCTTAAGGTGGATGCCATCTAGACAATCCACCGCAGAGTCACGCATGGTAAAGCGATTCATGGGGGAGCTGCCTGGTCATGCAATGCTGAAAAAAAAATCTAGATCAAATTACAGCCGGGCCAATGGTGGGATTAGCTGCCGTCTGAATGCACCCATGGATCACTTTTCCAATAGAAAATAAATTGGATAGAATAAGACACAAGAGCTTGGGATAATAGTCCACACCAGTGAAACTACAGGATCTGCACTGGAACTGGAACTTTGGAATCCCAAATTAAAACTCCTTTTTTATTTTATTAGGGTAAAGTCTTGTATTCTAATACAACCAAACATTCTCATAACTGGGCATGTTGTAGCACAGGGCTGGGAGGCAGGACTGTTGATTCTATTCAGTGGGCAAACATTCTTGCATGCATGCTGCCAGGGGGGGAAAAATCCAAAATGTGGCAGGTCCTTTTTGTTGTTTTTGCAGTGTGAAAACACCTGGGGGGAGGGGTGTTTATGAAGTGAGGCCAGTGACGTTTGGCAGCATTGCCAATCTGATTGCAAATGTAGGTAATTCATCTTTGTCAGTCATTCATCAGGTCCAGTGCGACAGGCAAGACTGGCTTAAATGATGGATCTACTTGGGGAGTGACGTCCGTGTCAATGAACTTGGATGCAGGGGTCAGAAAGTCACCATGAGAAATAATAACATACAGCATTATGTAAACTATTGTCAAAGGAAATATTCATTTAGAAAGTAGAATAAAGGCAAAGGGAGTGGCTGTATAAGGGGCTTAACTCATTGGCAGGGGTTGACTGACACTGTGCAGACCCCAAAATGCCCCTAATCCTGCTAATTTTGAATGGCAAGCAAAGAAAAGCCCTAGAGAGAGACCGGACTCAACAAAGAAACAGGCATTTGGATCAAGGTAAGTCTGAATGGCAATCACTTTTTGGTGACATCTGCAACACTCTTAGGGGTGGAGGGGTGGGAGGCTGCTTTCATGCCCTGCCCTTGAGGTAAGGTTGCCATGCAGTGCCTGGGAACCCAGGGGAAGGCTGTGGGTGGGAATATGGGGGGGCCCTGTGATGCTGGTTGTGGCATCACACCATTTCTGGTAAAAAACAAAGTGACACAGGTAGCTCTAAGAATTTCCAGAGACTCTATGGTTTTACCGTAGACTTTCCAGCAACTTCTAGAGCTACCCCACGTCACTTGTTGTTTTTGCAGTGTTTTTAAAAATTTCCTGCCACCATGCAGAGAAGCAGACAGGAACAGATGGGGAAATCCCTCACCCCCCACTGGGGGAATGGGAACCCTAATGAACTTGCTGGGGCACTGTGTGAGTTGCCCCTCAACCAGCTTCTTGCTCTTACAGTTTAGAGAGAAGGCAGTCAAAAGTTGCTTACAAGCGTGCTTCTTCAGTTCAATCACCCTAAAACTTTCTTTTAACATCCATCATCTGTCAAACATAATCAAGGAAGAAATTAGCTTGTCAAAAGCCTCATCCTTCGCTTCCGTGCAGGGTCTGAAATACCTCCCCGTCATCTGTAGCTCTTGCGATGCAAATTTCATTTCGCCCCCATCCTTGACCAGGGAGGAGCGTCCTTCAGACAGAACCAGAAGGCAAAGGAGCAGTGTTTAAGAAGCACACCCCATTAACCAAGAAAGTTCACAAGAGGAAATGAAGGGGGAGGGAGGGTTATTTTTCTGTCATTCCCTTCCCTCATTTTCCATGTAGCTAGATGTGTTGGTCTGAAGCAGCAGGACAACATTTGAGTCCAGTGGCACCTTTAAGATCCACAAAGTTTTGTTCTGGGTATCAGCTTTTGTGTGTGCACAACTTTGTTGATCTTAAAAGGTGCCACTGGACTCAAACTTCATTTTCCATGAAACCATGGCTATATTACATAGAGGGTACAGATTTCATTAAAAAAAAAAACAACAAGGAAAAACTGAAGTCTTACCATCCATATAACAGATCTGAGAAGAATTTGGAAATGTTGGTCCTTGTAAAGATTAGCTGACTAAAAGCAATTTTGAGCATTTTGCCACATTCAGAGATAAACGTCTACCAAAATCTCATTGCAAAGAGGCGACATGAATGGAAAGGACCCCCTTGATTAACGTGAAGAGTCTGCAGGTAGTTGTATTAATTAAACCTACATATCAAGTGGTACCCCCACTTCTTTCATGGAAACTGGACACTTCATTGGATGACGATATCCTCTTGCCTTATATGCTGGGAAGAATGATAGAAACCCTGATAGTCTAAAGATCGGTCTGTTTCTCACTTGACCAGCATGATCGCTTCTCACCTTTGCGATCATGCCCCATCCTATTATGCTAGTATTTTAGCAAGGAGACCATGGGGAGAACTGGAGGGCTTGGTGATTCCCTGTAACAAGTGGTATTGTCTCCCTGGGACAGAGAAGAACTGTCACGTGCAGAAACTTCATCCTCTTCTGCAGGGCCTCTTTGTTTAACCCAGGGGTTTCCAGCCCCTTTCATGGGGGCCTTTGTCATTCTGACCCAGTGTGGTCACAAAATGGCTGCCGTGGCTTACCTTCAGTCACTCCATGAAGATCCTGGTGCCCTGCTGGGCAGAGGCCCCATTAGATTCTGCCCATTTTCTCAAACCACTTGGCGGGCACCAGAAATACTGAGTCCATGAGCACCCCATTGAAGACCCCTGAATTAACCGTTACCAGAGCAGTAAAGGATCAGGTAGAACTGGAACAATTTCTTGATCGCGTCTGTCATCAGTTTCCAATGTAGACTTTGCTTTGAATTATTAGAAGTTTTGTTAAAAAACAACAACAACAAATACACCAAGAGACATGATTATCTTACTTACTAAAAGCCTAATTGGTCTCTGGGTGGGGGATGGGGAATCTGCTATTTAACAGCCCTCTCTGGATGCTCAGATCTGCATTTCTTGGATGAGGTGCTCTGTACAGGTGATGCAAGAAATTCCTGGTCTTCAGATGACAAAGAGAGAGATGGGAGGGAAGAGAGAAATGGCTCTAATAAAGTCACTTGTTCTCTTCCAGCTAGCAGGGTTTTATTAGAGCTGGAACTGGTGGAAAGAACCTGGGGAAAAGCATGAAGCAGTTCCTCGCCAGGCAGAAGAGGTCAGACTGCATCCAACCTCCAGTAGTTCCCTCAGCATGCCTTTAGCCTGACAGAAGATTCTCCACTGCCACGATCACTGTGTCTTCATACAGAAACCAAGCAAACATACACATCAACCAAATCAGTTTTGTGCCATTGCAAATGACTTCTGGGTCCTCTTTAGCACACTTAAGGTGTGTTAATTCCCTTCCCTTGTACAACATGGGTTCAGTCCCAACCCAAGTTTCCTCCCCCATTTTGTTCACGAGTCTAGAAAGAAAAGATTCAGCCTGCCTGATAAGTCGAAGCAGAATCCTCTCCCAAGGCAGGTGTGCTTGTTTTTGCTCTCCGATGGACCCATGTCCTACTCAGTCCTTATATGATGCATGAGCTTATGCCGCAGCTGTAGAAACCAAAGATATCCCTGCAGGCAACATACCCCAGAGATCTATTTGGGCAGGGACCCACCGATACCTTTCCTGATGCCCGTGAAGTGCTTTGTAAAAAATGGGTGGCATCAGCTAGGGCTGTGGCCGAGCAGGGCTTCTGAATCGGAACCCTGTTGAAGAGTTGTTATAGGAGACACATAGAGGAATTTCACACAGCCAATATGTTGCATTTCAGGAACTCTTCAATAACGGTTTCTGTCAGGCATTTTACACAGAACCGTATTAGTGCCGGTTCCCTAACAGAACATATTGGCCCTTTCACACAGAAATGTGCCTGTCCTGTTGTCAGGTTCCTGTCATTTTGGCTTTGTTACTGATTGCGTTCACAGGTCCTCCTGTCAGGAGACTGGCAGCCGAGTTCCTCCCCCTCACTCCTTCCCCCTTCCATCCTGGTTTTGCTGTTTTCCTTGGCAGGCCCTGCTTATCGCTGTTGTTGCCCGTTAACCTTGAGCTGTCTCACTCTCTGCTCTTCCAGGTGTCTTTGCGTGGGAATGCAAGTAGAATTGTACACAGGGGCGAAAGGGGGGGAACTTAATTAGCTTGCGCGCCTTTTTCATGGGAATGCAACGGTTTGGGGATTTTCGTGCTTCATGTTTTTACACTGATTGGTGCCTGTCATTTCTATTACGTTTGAATACTGTATAATAAGTCCCAACCCCTATCCCCTGGTATCCCTAACAAAGTAAGTGTTCCTGAAAGACCATTAAGAAAATAAAGGACTTTGTTTATCCACAAGGCCTGACTTATTGGCTCTCATCAGAAGTCTCACAGATTGTTAGGGATCTTCCTTTCAGTCAGGAAGGTGTGATCCCCATACCTGATGATGTCAGACGATGGGACCCCCGTTCCCACTTCCACCCCTGAGACACCGGCTACCACGGCGCCTGCAGAGCCGGTGACTACAAACTTTGATTCCTATGCTCCCCTCAGTCGGGGGGGAGCCACAGGTGAATGGTCGCCCATGCCAAAGTATTCATGGTTGACTTTTGGCATGGGCACTGCGGAGTCCTGGGTCCATGACAAACGGGGCTCCCGTGGACGGTTCACGGACAAGGAGAGGGAATCTTGGAGGCTGAGTCTGCTCCCTGAGGAACGCCCCCCCCCCTCGATGACTGGAGCGAGGTATAGATGACCTCTGGCAGCAAATGGATCGGAGATTTGATGAGATGCATGATCGTTTGGCAGCCGAGCTACGTGAAGCGCTTCTTGAGATGTAGCAGGCTGTGGTAGGAGTTGTGGGAGCGGCACCAGCGGGAGGCGCTGGGGGAGACAGTGGAATTCAGCACCCTCCCCAACCTGTGGACGGAGGAGTGGGAGCGGGTCCTGCACAACAACAGGTACCTGGGGGACCCCAGCCACTGCAACCTGGGGGACCTGTCCAACCCGCACCCCGGCCTGTAAACCGAATGTATCGGCAACCTCCCAATGATCCCCTGACAGCTACATTTGATGGGGATCCTGACAAGCTGCGCTTTTTCATCATCAAGATCGAGCAGTTCCTGGAGAGTTGGGGCCATCTTTACCCCACTGAATGTGAATGTGTAGGCTACATCGGCTCAAAGTTGCGGGACACTGCTAGCGATTGGTATGTAAGCCTACACAACCCTCCTGGTCCTGAACTGAGATCAGTAAATGAATTTATGTGGGCACTCCGGCAGCACTACGAGGATCCCTTGGGGGAGGAGAAGGCCCAGAATCAGTTGCGTAAACTGGTTCAAGGCCGATCCTCTGTAAGAGAGTACACTGCACAGTTCCGTAGAATAGCTGCAAAGGTGCGTGGCTGGTCTTAAGACCTATTTGTCGAAAAACACTGGGAGGGCCTGAACTCGGAGATTTACGAGACTGTGTTGTGAAATGATCGACCCGGCTCCCTGGTGGCATGGATGAGGGTGGCGGCCGATGTTGAGGAGCATTTTACACTGATCAAGCTGGGGTCACAGACAAGCCACTCCACTGGTAAAGCCGCCCCTAAGTCCAAGTTTAAGACAGTGATCCAAGAGCTCTGCAATGCCCGCTTCAAATAAGGACTTTGCATGAGATGTGGGGAGATTGGGCACTTTGCATCTTCCTGCCCATTGGGGGGGGTGAAGACACCCAAGTTGCCTGCGGCGATGCCGGGTGGGACACCCCAGCCACCCAAAGGGATCTTTAAACCCCGGGCATTACAGCTGGAAGGGGCACTGAGTGAAGGAGCTGAAAAAGCAACATTGGAGGTGATTGCTGCCCAGCCGTCGGGAAACTTCCCAGACCTGCAGTAGGAGGCACGGAACTGCAGGTCCCCCCCTCCACCATGCCGCCAATGGTGAGCAGTCCTGGACCCTTACTTTACATGGTTATGACTGTGGTTGTACCCGAACTTGGCACTCACGTCCGAGTGCACACCTTCATTGACTCGGGGTGCACCAGAGACTTGATTAGCCCATTGGTAGTGGAAGGTTTGGGTCCTAAAGTAAACTCACTGGGAGAGTTCACCCAAATGGATGGATCTGAAATGAAAGAGGCTTGTGTGGCAGAGACTGAACCTTTGATTTTGGGCACGGGGAACCATTGGGAGAAGCAGGCTTTTGTTATAACTCCCCATGGCCAATTCCCCATGGTGCTGGGAAGCCCCTGGTTAGGAGCTTATGACCCCTACATTAAGTGGAGAGAAGGGAAGATCTCCTGGATTGACCCTAAGTGCACACATCACACCTGGGATCCTGCTTGGGGGTCAGGGCCCCCTTCATCCCCCTTGGCCTGCCTAGTGGCAGAGGACATTTCCAAAATCCCTCCAGAGTATCGGGATTTGGCTGAGGTGTTTAGTGAAACAGAGGCAGACAAGCTCCCCCCCCCCCACCCATAGACTTACTGACTATGCTATCGAACTGTTGCCGGGGGAGAAGTTGACAAAAGGAAAGTTGTATTCCATGAGCCCTGCTGAGAGGGATGAGTTGTGAAAGTTTCTGGATAAAAACCTGGAATGGGGTTTCATTCGCCCTGCCAAGTCCCCGTTTGCTGCCCCTGTACTGTTTTGAAAGAAAAAAGATGGGGGGCTGCGCCTTTGCACGGATTATAGAGGACTGAATGCTGTCTCCGCTTCCAACGCTTACCCCCTGCCTCTCATGAAAGACTTGCTAGCGGAGGCAGCGAAAGGAAAGATTTTTTCTAAGTTGGACTTATGGGAAGCTTACTTCCGGGTGCGCATCAAGGAAGGAGATGAATACAAGACAGCCTTTAATACACCCCTGGGGCAATTCGAATACCTGGTTATGCCCTTCGGATTGGCTGGGGCTCCCGGAGTTTTTATGAGCCTTATAAATGAGGTGTTGTAAAGCATTTATTTAAGGGGGTGCTTTGTTACTTAGATGATATCATTGTTTATTCACAAGACCGAGACTCTCATAGCAAACTGATGAGGGAAGTATTAACCACCCTTAGAAACCACGAACTGTATGCCAAACTATCTAAATGTGAATTCCATTGCACGGAGATTGATTTTTGGGGGTACCGCATCTCCCCTAGGGGGCTTGAAATGGACCCGAGTAAAGTAGAAGCTATTTTACATTGGGAAACACCCCGTACCTGGAAGCAAAGCCTCTTAGGGTTCTGCAACTTTTATAGAACCTTCTTAAAAGATTTTGCCACAGTCACCCTGCCTCTAACTAATCTGTTGAAAACAAAGGGGAGGGGGCCCGACGCCGGCAAACCGGGTGAGCGATTAAATTGGACAAATGAATGTCAGGTGGCTTTTGAAACCCTAAAGCGGCTGATCACATCGGAACCTATTCTGGCTCACCCCGATGAAATTAAATAATTTGTTGTTCATGCTGATGCATCAGATGTAGCAATTTGGGGGGGGGGAGTTCTGCAAAAGGGGGACGATGGCAAATTACACCCCTTAGCATATGTGTCTAAGAAATTTAATGAAACTGAAAGCATTGGGAAGCATTCCTGAGCCAGTTTACCTGGAAACCTACTCCCAAGAGGTCTTCAGTTCTTGTACCGGTCCTGAAGCACTACGAGGTGCTGTGTGAAATGCCCCATAATCTCACTCTTTGACATTGTGTGTTTGTTTCTGCCTTCTGTGGCAGTCATTTTGTAGTTGACACTACATCTCATGGCATCCATTTTGTAGTTGGTGCCACCACCTGTGGCAGCCTTTTTTGTGATTGTGCCCACCACCCTGTGTCAGAATTCCAAAAGCGCCCACAGGTTGAGGACCCAGGAAGTAAGCAGCCTCTCTGGCTATATAAAAGCTGACCCTTGTTGCTCTGCAAGCACGTTATAAAGTATGGACATTAAATATGACTGCTAGCTGGACTGTGCAATGAGTGTCCCAGGGAAAATGGACTGAATGGTGACCATGAAAACAATGCCAACCCACTGGACAGAAGACATGCGCCCAGCCAAGGGAAGCCTTGCACTGAAGCAGCATGTTAAACCAGATGTGGACCCATGGGACATCCAATGCCATCCATCCCTGCATCTCCGAAGATACTGCAGACCCAAGTAGACAGCATGCCAGCCTCCCTGACATCACAGCCACATGGAGCCAGCAGCCAGACTTCCAGAGAAGCCATGCTTTGCAGAAGCAGCTTGGACATTTCTGCACAAATGGCATGGACAAGTCTCTTCTCCATCACGCAGGCAACCTCCTCCCCTTCTCCTAGCATTACTGCACGTGCAAGTTAAACAATAGAACTTGGCCATGACAAGATTACCTGAATAGCCAAACACACCCACCGCTCATCAAGGTAATGCAGGTGCAAATCACTGGATCGTTGACTGGCCAAGCACCTGGAATTACTACCTTTTCTTTGTTTGGTGTAGTTGTTAAGTGCGTGGTCTCTAATCTGGGAGAACCAGGTTTGATTCCCCATTCCTCCACTTGCAGCTGCTGGATGACCTTGGGCAAGCCATAGTTCTGGCACAGCTGTTCTCTCAAGGACAATCCTCGAAAGAGCTCTCTCAGCCCCACCACCCTCACATGGTGTCTGTTGTGGGGAGGGGGAGAGAAAGGAGTTTGTAAGCCACTCTGAGACTACAAGTGAAGGGCGGGGTATAAATCCAATCTCCTTCTCCTCCTCTTCCTCCTCTTTGTCATCCACTCTAAGAAGTGTCTCTGTTAGCAAACATTATATCAACTGCCCAACACTGAATCCCATTCTCTTGACCCCACTAAGGAACTGGCAGCTTTGAGCACTTTCCTGGGGACCATGTGACTTGGTGGGATCCGCCCCAAGCCACCTCTAGGGTATATAAGGAGAGCATCTGCCCATTGTTCTCTCTCTCTCTCTTGCCTCTCCTAACCCTACCCTGTCTTGCTGGTTCTAAATCTCGGCCTGTTTGGAACCAGTCCACATGTGTTGCTGGTCAGCACATGACCCCCTCCCCCCCAGTAATTCTCTGTTTTTCACTGCAGACTCAACTCACTGCATCAGACTGATGAAGTATCACCCCTCATCGATATTTTCCTGCTAATGCGACAGTCGCTATACCTTCCTATCCAATTTTCCTAGCTCTGTGTTGTTTGAATGTATTTTATTGCTATGTGTGTGTGTGAAGTCCTTCAATAAAGAAACCATTTTATTTAAGATCTAGCCTCCTGGTCTATTTCTGGGGATCTGGATAATTGGACTCCAGTATACACAGGTTATTCATCCCATAATTAAGCCTATTGCTATTTAATATCCTAATTCCCCACTCTTTATTAAGAAATAAGGCAATTTGGCTAACACCCTAAATATGGGGCGGTGGGCACCCTGGCTTCATCATTAATTTATCACTAGTATCAGTCTATCACATGTTTTCCTACCCTTCTTCCAAGGAGCTCAGGATGTGGGGAGGCACTGTGAGTCAGTGGAAGAGCCTCTGCTTGGCATGCAGAAGGTCCCAGGTTCAATTCCCGGCATCTCCAGTTAAAGGACCAGACAGTGGGTGATGTGAAAGACCTCTCAGCCTGAGACCCTGAAGAGTTGCTGCCAGTCTGTGTAGAAAATACTGATGGATCAAGGGTCAGATTCAGTATCATGCAGCTTCACATGTTCATAAAGCCCCTCTTTTACCAACTCTTTATAACAATCCTGTGAGGTAGGATAGGCAGAGAAAAGGTGACAGACCCAAGATCACCCAATGAGCTGGTAGAGCAGGTATTTGAACCTCAGTCTCTCCTGCCCCAATCTGAATCTTGAACCATTATGCCACATAAGATGGAGAAGATGAAAACAGCATATATGAGGGTAGCTTATTTGAACCAAAGATAACCTTGTCAGTGAGTAAGCCAGGATCTGAACCCAAGTCACTGCAGTAGGTACCTAGTGCTCAGTCCCTGACAGCATAGCAGGTTTTGGACAATGTTGCTGCTATAATCCCTTGTCCTCTACATTTAGTTTCTTGCTTTTGGAGGCGGGGGGAAGCAGCACCGTAACTGTCAGTTTGTCACTGTTATTGCCAAAAACAAAATAATTTCCCAACCAGAACTTTTCTATACACTTAGGAAGAGGACTTCAAAATAAACACACAGAGCCCCAGGTGATTCCTTATTAATTGAAAGACTGTCTGCAAAAGCAGCAGTACCACCAAATGTCCTTCTGTCTAGCAAAGCTCTTACAAGGGCTGGAAGCACCACAGACAACTCTCCAAGGGCAGCGCATGCCCCCAGAGCTTTATGTTGCTACTCAGACAGTCAAAACTGTGTCAGTCTGAGGCCATGCTTGCATGGAAAGCTGATTTGTCAGCCTTGGATGTAAAGGGGTTCCCCCCCACCAATGCTGTCAGAACAATGGGTGGTGTATTTTGAAGGGGGGGGGCAAATACAATATGACAGCCCTGACCTGGATGGCCCAGGCTAACCCAGTCTCATCAGAACTGGGATGCTAAGCAGAGTTGGCCCTGGTCAGTACTTGGATGGGAGACCACTGAGGAAGTCCAGGGTTGCTACACAGAGGCAGGCAATGTCAGACCACCTCTGAAGGTCTCTTGTCTTGAAAATCCTCTGAGGGGGGTCACCATACGTTAGCTGTTACTTGACAGCATTTCCCATCACCCCAATGTGAGAGAACAGTCCTTGAAAAAGTAACAGAAATGAGGGAGACTATCAGATAAGTGGAAGGAGTAGGGACCAAGTTAAGGGAGATTAGCAGCCTGAAAAGCCCAGGCTAGCCTGAGCTTGGTAGAGCTAAGCAAGGCTGCCCATGGTTAGTCCTTGGATGGGAGACCAGGTTCATTATGCAGAGGCTGGCAATGGCAAACTACTCCTGTTCCTCTCTTGCCCTGGAAGTCCTATGCAGTTGCCATAAGTTGGCTGTGACTTGGCAGTGCTTCATTAACCAGGAAGACCTGATCTTGTTAGATCTCAGAAGTTGAACAGTGCCAGCCCTGATTAGTATTTCGAAGGGAGAGCACCAAGGAAGTTCAGGGCACAGAGGCAGGCAAGGTAACCTCCCTCTGCTAATATTTTGCCTTCAAAGCCCTACAGGGTTGTTATTAGTCCCCTGTGACTTGACAGCACTTTAAATAATGATACATTAAGGTTGTGGTCACATGGCAAGCTTACTGCGGTTTGTTCGGTTGCTGTAAATTTAATCGGGGGTATTTATTTTTGTGTTGGGATGATCAGACATCCCTCCCCAAACCGCTTTCTTTCTTTCTTTTTTTTTAAAGCAAATTTTATTGTGTTTTTCCAAATATGCATATACATTATTATCAACACCGGCCAGAGTAGTGTGCAGCAGTGCCGATACGGAGCGTTCAGACTGTTGCGGAGCCGGCTCCGCGGCTCGCGCGGCTCTGTTGCGCTGATGGCGCATATGCGCATATGTGAAACGGCAAGAGATGGGGACAATGGGCTTTCCATGCACTTTCCAACTTCCTATGGTCTATTTTGAAAGTGCACTCAAGGTTCATTCACTATCTCTCTCTCTCCCTCCCCCCCTCTCCCTTTTTCCTATTTTTTCTTTCATCTGTGTTTCGTATATGCGCACATGCGCACATGCACAAAACTCAGTTCCGGCGCGTTCACACTGCCGCCTCCGGATGCCTCCCGCTTCTTCCGGTTCAGACTGCTTGGAAGCGGGAGGCATGCGGAAGACGGCCCCTGGACATCGGTTTCTCCCGGTGTCCTGTTAAAGTGGATGGAAAACAGCTTGGAGATGGGTAAGTGTGAAATGGAGCCGATGGACAGATGCACATGTCTGAACGGGCTCCCTTCTTCCACTTCCAAAGCGGGGCTGTCCCGCTCCAGATTGCCAGTCTGTCCTCGGCCTGTGAAACATCTTGAAAATATTTTCTTTATATGACACTGATCTCATATATCTAGCAGACTTCCATATTCTATTCCAGTCATCAATATCAGTTGTATGGCCAATATCTTTCATCCATGAAATCATAACTGGTTTTACTTTCTCTTCTTGCATTACATCTTCCAACAGCCACCTATACAGTTTTTGAATTAGTTTCTCTTCAGATTGTAACCACATTTTATCAAATTGTGTAAAAGACTTTTCAAAACCTATTTTTTATCTTTCTCAAATCTTGATTTTAATTGGATTTTCTCCCACCATGAAAGCTCGATTCCTTGCTTTATCAAGACCTCTTCTGATTTTAACTCGTTATTTTTACTCAATAAATTCTCATATGTTCCTTTATTATCTAACGTAAAGAGTGTGGGCTTCACAAAAGCCTCTAAAGGTGATACCCATCTTGGCGTTAACCTATAAAATTGTTTCTTAGTCTGCATCCAAGTTTTCATGAGCTCATCTCTAAAAATATGTTCTTTGAAATCGGCATGGACTTTCTCTTTTCCATAGCACAGGTAAGCATGCCAGCCCATCCTGAGGTTAAATCCTTCTAATTTTAACAATCTCCTATTTTCTAACAAAATCCAATCTCTTACCCAAGTAAGCGCTGCTGCATTATAATATAATTGCCAGTTAGGTAAGGCGAGGCCACCTCTGTCTTTATGCTCTTGTAAGATTTTCCATTTTATTCTAGCTTTCTTCTTCACCCAAACAAATTTCTTTACCAAGTTATCAAAATCTACAAAAAAATATTGTTTTTTAATAATCGGTATTTTTTTTTGCCAAGAATAGGAACCTTGATAGAATATTTATCTTTATTGTTGCTATTCTACCTGTTAAAGAGAGTTGTATTTTGTCCCAATTACTTAAATCCTTCCTGATCTCTTCTAACAGCACTCTATAATTATCTTGAAATAACGTCTCTGTTTTATTAATATCATTATTCCTAAATATCACACTTTTGGGGCTACTTCAATACCTGAAGTTTTGACCAGTTCTTGGATCTGTTCCAGTGTACAATTTTTGACTAAAAACTTTGTTTTTTGTATATTTATTTTTAATCCTGCTCTTCCACCATAGTCCTGAATCTCCTCCAATAGAATTGGTAACAATTTCTGAGGGTCCTCAATTATAAATACTAAATCATCAGCAAAAGCTTGAAGTTTAAATGACTCCCCTTGAATCCTCAAACCTTTAATATCTTCATTTGCCCTTATTTGTTCATTCAGGGATTCTAAAACAAAGATGAACAACAAAGGCAAAAGAGGACACCCTTACCTAGTACCCTTTTGTATAGAGATATTCTGAGTCATTTCACCATTTATCACAACTTTGGCATTCTGTACAGTATATATAACCTTTATCATTAACCAGAAATTTTCCCCACATTCCTAAGTCTCCAGTTTTTTTTAATAAAAAGGCCCAGTTGACATTATCAAAAGCCTTTTCCGCATCTAGAAACATCAACACTAACTATTTACTAGGATACATTTCATAGTATTCAATAACATTAATAATTGTTCTGATGTTACTTTGAATTTGTCTTTTTGGGAGAAATCCCGCTTGATCTCTAGATATAATTTGGTTAAGTACTTTCTTAAACCTTGTGGCCAATATATTTGCAAATATTTTATAATCTGAATTTAATAAGGAAATTGGTCTATAATTACAAATTTGTTATGTATTTGAATTCGGCTTGTGTATTAGTGTTATTAATGCTTCATTCCATGTATCTGGCAGGCTTCCTGTATCTCTAATTTTCTGTAAGACCTCTTTAAATGGATATGTTATTTGTTCTTCAAATATCTGAAATAGTTCTGAAGGCAATCCATCCGGTCCCGGTATCTTATTTTTCTTGGCTTTTTTGATGGCTTCCACTATCTCAAAGGCTGCAAAGGGTTCATTTAATTGTTTAATTTTCCTCTTATCAAACTTCTTGTTCTTCTCCTTGTTTAGATATTTTCCAATTTCTTCTGTTAGTATCCATTTGTTTATATAGTTTCTTATAGAAATATTCTCTACTATCAATTTTAAGTCTCAGTTTAATTTTTTTTCTTCATTATTTTCATTTTTTAGTACTCTAATCACCCTTTTTTTTCTATCTTTCCTAAGCTTATATGCCAGCCACCTATTTGGTTTGTTAGCATTTTCAAAATGGAACTGTTTCATATATTCTAATTTGGCTGCTATTTCTTGTGACAGCATCAAGTTTAACTGATGTTGGTACACTGCCATTCTGAACTTTACTTTTTCCACCAGTTTCAATTTTTCCATCTTAGACTCTTGTTCCCATATTTTTTCCCTCAAGCCTTCATATTTCTTTTTCTCCATTTTTTCCCTCCAGGCCTCTTGACTGATAAACCAGCCTCTCATATATGCCTTAAATGTATCCCATACTACGTTGATCAAAGTTTCTGGACGCATATTATTTTCAAAAAAAAATCTTTAATTTCTGTACTCGCTCTTTTTCTAATTAGTTGATTTTTTAATTAGGTTCAGATTCAGAGTCCATCTCCTTCTCTTACGTGAGCTTACCAACGATATCATCACCGGACTATGATCCGCAAAAGTGTTAGCTAATATTTCAACTGCCTCAATATTACATATTGATGTTGTTGAGGTCCAGACCATATCTATCCTGGACCACATATTGTGTCTAGCGGAGTAATAGGTAAAGTCTTTCTTGCCGCTGTTTCTTGCTTTCCATGCATCTATAATATTCAGTTCTTCTGCCAAACTAAAAAAGGAACCGGGTAGTTTATTTCCTCTACTCTTTTTCTGCCTAAAACAGACCCTTTTATCCATAGCTGGGTCCAACACTGCATTGAAGTCTCCTAATAAACAGATCTCTTCATTGACATATGGTACTAGCAATTGATGTAACCGAGCATAAAAGGATTCTTGACTCTGATTCGGGGCATAAATATTTACTACTAAAACTCTTTTATCACCATTTCCAATAGCTACAGCAATGATTCTTCCATCATCAGAACTAAACAAGAACTCTGGTTGTAGATTATCTTTAGCATAAATGGCCACCCCTCTTTTTTTCTCTTTCAAGTCAGATGCAGCAAAAAGGTTTCCCAACTTATTTACTACTAAATATTTCTCATCTTCTTTTTTAATATGTTTCTTGCAAGCAAATGATATCTAGATTTAATTTTCTTAGCTGGTGAAAAAAATTATTTCTTTTTTGCAGGCCATTTAGCCCATTAATATTAACAGATAAAATCTTCAAACTGCTTTCAACATGTGATGAGGCTCCATGGACCATCCACCCAAGCAGTGGCATGGCACAAGATTTTTTTTTTTTGTTTTCCTTGTGCATGTGCATATGCACATAGACAAATCACCATTCAAGCGCTGGATGTGTGCAGCATGGGATCAGTCATGTGCACAATGGTGGAACTCTAAAAAAAAACCCACAAGAAGGATGTTCAAACATCCAAATTAGCTTCATAGTGAGAATTGGCAGTCCAGACAGGCAGAGATGTGGGTTCACACCACAAGAATCCGTTAAGTACTCGAATTTCCAGGTGTCAGAAAACTCACCACCAAATGGGGTTGATTGCAGGAGTGAGTGGGTTGCAAGATTTGAGGCAGATGGGCCCATCTGATCAGCCCTTTAAAATCCGATAGGGGACAGCAGCGAAGCCTGCTCAAAATGACGGTGTGATCATGACAGACTGACATTCAAGAAAAAGTGCAGATGCTACGACCAGAGGCAGTGAGTTTCATGGTGAAGATGTTCATCGGGCCTACTGTTTCCATGAACCACAATCAAGCATAAGTTGTGCTTCAAGTCTCCTTCCCTTCTCACCATCTAACTTGGGCAGCTGCCAAACAGCTTTGCAACTGTGTTGGTAGAACAGCTTCAGGGTGGCATTTCATTGCACTCTGCCTTATGGCTGCTTTTGCATCTGCATGGTAGGTCAAGCTGATTCTTCCCCCAGGTCACATGCAGAGTTGAGTGAAGTAACTAAATGATATGGGGTTGGGAAGGAGGTCTACAGCTCCCATAAGGCTGTGTGAAAATGGGCATGTGTAAAATAACACTAATAACATGCTCAGACAAACAAACAGTGGCTAGGCAGTTTAAAAAGCACTGGCGGGACTGACTGGTTTTCATGCTCCTTATTTAACCAATGGGCTACCCAGCATCATTCCATAATGACAGGTCAAGGGGAGAGATAACTAGGGCTGTGGTCAGATGGGCAATTTGTGGTGATATCATGGTGGTATCCTTGTGGATGTAAAGAGATCAGACAGCAACATCTACTTTCCATGTTCCAGTTGTCGCCACCCAGTTCTGACCCGCCTTTGAAGTGGAGTAATCAGGCACTGGGGAAAGTCCAGTCTTTACGATGTCCATGCTTTCAACCCACCTTTCCAGACACCTGAACCTCTCTGTTGCAAATTGAAGCTAGTTGGGACGTGTGAACCGTCAGAACCATTTCTGCCTTTGTGTTTGTGTGTGTGTCACTGACTAGATACGCAGAAGCACATGCACCCCCATATATATATATATATATATTTAAAAACTGACCAGACACCACATGACAGTAATGTGGATGCTTGACCATGGGAGGCTGTGCAGGGAAGCCGCCTTGGGGTGTGCTGTCTGGTCAAACCTTCCTGCTACAACTTAAACCAGTGCAATTCACGGCGTGCCCAGACCACACCAAGCTGGTAGGCTGACCACCGCCTAGGACTCCTCACCAGGCTGCAAGAGAACAAACAAGTAGAAAAGGCTGCTGAAAGTGTGTATGTGGAGGGAGGGGACACCAACTAGGTTCAAGGTACTCATAACCCTGACCAGAATAGCCCAGGCTAATCTAGGAGTGTCAGAAGCCAAGCAGGGTCAGCCCAGGTCAGTACCGGGCAACAAATATCAGTTCCTCTGGAGAATGTGGCTGCTTTGGAGAGTGGATTCTAGGGCACCATACCCAAATGAGGTTCCCCCTCAAGCCATTCCTTCCCGAGGCTCCACCCACAAATCTTCAGGTATTTCCCAACCCAGAGTGGACAGCCCTAGTCCCTGTCTTGTCCCTACTTGGGCTGCCTAATAAAAATTTAGTGTGAGACGTTGCTGTTGATTTTATCCTGCGATCCACTTCTCTCCCCTCTCCTCCCTATTGACAAGATCTTTTCTGTGGGGATCCATTGAGAGATAGTACTGCTGCTGAAGAGGAGGGGCATTCCCAGAACTAAGAATGAGGATCAGTCTCCCTCCAGGGCTGAGCTCCAGACAGGGTCGCAAACACTGGTTTGGGAAATTCCTGGAGATTTTGGGGGGTGGAGCCTCTTGCTGGAGGGGTTTGGGGAGGAGGGGGAGATCAGTGGGGTATAGTATCATAAAGTCCAACCTTCAAGGCAGCCATTTTCTCCAGGAGAACTGATCCCTGTAGAATGGAGATCAGTTGTAATTCCAAGAGCTCTCCAGCTGGCACCTGGAGGGTGGCAACCTCCAGAGAGACCCCTCCTATGCTCCCAGGAATGACTTCTGGTACCCAGACTGATATGACATTATTATAAATTGTTTCGGTTATGAGTCTTTGGAGGGACAGAAATGCATTCATGGGGAGGGAAGTGCTATAAACCACTCTCGCCCTGTGGGATTCAGAAAGATGTGTTGTGTTTGTTTAAAATATGAAGCAGTAATAGCATGAAAAGGGCTCTGGTATCCTAAAGCTCCAGTTCCTATTGGCTGATTAATAAAGACTTCCATTGGTCCTGAAGCCAATCTAGATACCCAATCACTGAGCCCTGCTTGGGTCCAATAGTATATAGTTACATTGTATATAGTTACATTGTTGAAAGTTATGTGTTGGAACAGTATAAATGAAAATGCTGCTCTCACAGAGCTGTCTTTTGAGCTGAACAATGTCACTGAATAAAAGCCTGTTTGTTTGAATTCATCGCCTCCTGCTCAATACTTAAAAGATTTATTATTTATTTATTTATTTATTTATTTCATGAGATTTATATCCCGCCCTCCCCGCCAATGGCGGGCTCAGGGCGGCTAACAACATAAAATAACACAAGCAATATCAAAAATGGAGTTGGGTTGCCAACTCCAGGCAGGGAAATTCCTGGGGATGGTGGGGTTAGAGGAAGGAAGGGATCTCAGAGGAGTGCAGTGCCACCCTCCAAAGCCAGCATTTCCTCCAGGGGAACTTTTCTCTGTCATCTGGAGGCCAGCTGTAATCCCTGGAGAGCTCTAGGTCCCACCTGAAGACTGGCACCCACCCTATAGATCGAGCCGTCTCCTGGAATTAGTGATCTCCAGACGGCCAAGATCAGTCCCCCAGGAGGAAATGCCGGCTTTGGAGGCAGACTGGCACCTACCCTATAGATCAAGCCGTCTCCTGGAATTAGTGATCTCTGAGAGAGCAGCATTTTCATTTATACTGTTCCAACACATAACTTTCAACAATGTAACTATATACAATGTAACTATATACTATTGGACCCAAGCAGGGCTCAGTGATTGGGTATCTAGATTGGCTTCAGGACCAATGGGAGTCTTTATTAATCAGCCAATAGGAACTGGAGCTTTAGGATACCAGAGCCCTTTTCACAGGGGTCCTTTCGTAAAAAAAGAGGTGCAGGAGCTCATTAGCATAACTCATTTGCATATGCCACACCCCCTGACGTCACCAGAAGTGTCAAAAGGCCACACATCCCTGACGTCATGGGCAGTGTGTCAGAAGGCAAGAAGGGAGGGAGGGAGGGGGAAGGAGGGAAAGGATCAGGAAGGAAGGTAGGTAGGTAGGTGGGGGAGAGAGAGAGAGAAGAAAGAAAGAAAGAAAGAAAGAAAGAAAGAAAGAAAGGGAGGGGGGAAGGAAGAAAGGGGGGAAGGAAGAAAGAAAAGGAACAGTAAGGTAGGTAGGTAGTTGGGGGGAGAGAGAGAGAAGAAAGGAAGGAAGGAAGGAAGGAAGGAAGGAAGGAAGGAAGGAAGGAAGGAAGGAAGGAAGGAAGGAAGGAAGGAGGGAGGAAGAAAGGGGGAAGGAAGAAAGAAAGAAAGGAACAGTAAGGTAGGTAGGTAGTTGGGGGAGAGAGAGAGAGAGAGAAGGAAGGAAGGAAGGAAGGAAGGAAGGAAGGAAGGAAGGAAGGAAGGAAGGAAGGAAGGAAGGAAGGAAGGGACAGGAAGGTAGGTAGGTAGTTGGGGGGAGAAAGAGAGAAGAAAGGAAGGAAGGAAGGAAGGAAGGAAGGAAGGAAGGAAGGAAGGAAGGAAGGAAGGAAGGGGAGAGGGAGGGAGGAAGGGAGAGGGGAAGGAAGGGGGAAAGGAAGGAACAGGTAGGTATGTAGGTAGGTGGGGGGAGAGAGGGAAGGAGGGAGGGAGGGAGGGGCGCTTCTCCCCCCACTAGGCGACTGGGGGAGGGAGGGGTTGAATGGGGGAGGCTTTCTGGCAGGGGGCGGGGCCCGCCCCCTCTCTCCCAGAGCAGCGCTCCGGCCCGCTCCGGCCCCAACGGAGCCCTGCCTTTTCATGCTATTACTGCTTCATATTTTAAACGGTGTGGGGGAGGGGGGCTCAGGTAGGGTTCATTTGAATGGGAATTGGGGAGTCAAAAGTGGCAAGGAAATACTAGAGGTGATCCTGCCTGCCAGGCCAAGGGCCCGAGGGTCTCATGCCTGTCATTTGCCCTGTACCTCCTAAAGTTGCCAGCTCTGGGTTGGGACATTCCTGGAGATTTGGAGATGGCACCTGGAAAGGTGGAGCTGGAGAAGGGAGGAGCCACGGCCGGGCTAGTATGCGACAGAGTCCGCCTCCAAAGCCGGCATTTCCTCCTGGGGGACTGATCTTGGCCGTCTGGAGATCACTAATTCCAGGAGATGGCTCGATCTATAGGGTGGGTGCCAGTCTTCAGGTGGGACCTAGAGCTCTCCAGGGATTACAGCTGGCCTCCAGATGACAGAGAAAAGTTCCCCTGGAGGAAATGCTGGCTTTGGAGGGTGGCACTGCACTCCTCTGAGATCCCTTCCTTCCTCTAACCCCACCGTCCCCAGGAATTTCCCTGCCTGGAGTTGCCAACCCTATGCCTAGAGGTTGGCAAGTCGGCCTCCCCTTTCCTCCCCAGGCTGCCCACGGCCCATTCCCCTGGGGCTCCTTTCAGGGCCATTCTTTTCCTCCCGTTGTTTTTTCTGCCTTCCTTTCATTAGCAAAGAGTTCTTTCAGCGTCTCAACACCTGCACAGCTGCATGAGTTGGAATGAACCCTGGGCGTTGCAGAGACGAGGGCCTCTTGCCTTAGCCCTAAAAGGTTTTCCTGGCAAATGGAGCCCTTGCCTTCCTCCCACTAGCTGCGTTCCACTTACCCAGCACTTTCCACAAGCGCCCTGCAGGTCTGCGTGTGATAGATGTCTGTCATGGATCTTTGTTGAGCACCTGTGCTAAGCCGATTTTAATTATGACTGTAAAAACCCCAATAAAAACATCTGCAGCACTTCCCTAATTTCATAACTACGTCTTATTATAAAGCTCTGCTAAAACACAGAGAAAATCTCTCTCTCTCTCTCTCCCTCTGTGTGTGAGTGAGAGCGAGCGAGCACTAATTAGCAGGGGCAATATGGAGAGAGAGAGAAGCTACCAGCTGAGCAGACTCTTAAATGGAATTGGTGATTGACAGTGGAGTAAGTTGGATTGTTCTGAACTCAGCAAGAATAATTAGAGAAAGCTCACTCTCACAGCTATTAATGTTATTTTTAAACCTCCCAGATATAGAAATGCAAATGTCTCAGAGAACTCGTTCACATTCTCACATACACGTACAACAGAAACATATCTTGGAGTTATCAGTCAGAATATTTTTAATGTTGACCCTCCAGAGTTCAGGATCCATCATGCAGGTAAGAAGGAACATTACAGATAGGGATGGCACGGACGTCTGCCCCTAGCAGAATCCAGGCTGGATCCATGGCTTTAGCACCACAGCAGATCCTCCTCGCTCCTCATCCAGCTCTGACAGATTTTTTTTTTTTTACCCTTTTGGGGGTGATTTGAATACCTGCCCTGCAATGTCAGGTTATCAGGAATAACATTATAATATCTAGAAGCAGAGCTCTCTCAAAATCATGGGAAAGGTGGATCTCTAGTTCTAATAGACATCCCAAGCTTTGAATGACAGGGATTGAACCCTACATGATGCCTTTATAGAGTCATCCTGGGTAGTCTTGCCATATGCCCATGTACATCGGATAAACCCCAGCCATGGACGCAACCCCCCGCCCTTGAGAAACTGAGGCCTTCATAGTGATGTTCTAGGAATTTCCCCACTTTTCTATGTTTTTTACCATAAAGATTAGGGGAAGTTCCTCAGCTATCACCTGGAGGTGATGTCACGTCCTCCCCAAACTTTGCTGTACTCAGGCACCATCCACAAGACCTCCTGGCATTTGCTGAGGCAGTGCTGCAACCCCTGTCCAGAGGGACGAGGTGGCAAAGAGGTTCTAAGCTGTTCAGTTAAAAGATGCTCCAGTATCTGGAACACCTCATGAAGCACAAGAACTACTTTCCCCAGGATGTGGAGTAAAATTCCAGGCTTTCAAATATTATGTGGCTTGAAATCAGGGAAGAGCAAATGCAAATGTAATTAGCTTACAGTATACAATAAGTATTCCAAGGTTGGGGGTCAGGGAGAGACTTAAAAACCAAACTTTGGATAACTGTGTAGCTCTGCTTGACCCGCAGGCAGTGTGTGTGACTATGCCAAGACTGGTTGGGAGTCAAAGAGCACCTTCTGCTTGTGTCTAGGGTCCAGATTTACATTCTGACTTAATTTAGAACTTCTCTGGGAATATACGAGCCAGACAAATTTTGTATTTCAAGTAAGATCATCTTCAGTTTGTCAGCACCTCTGGAAAAATAGATGCATTGGAGGGTGGACTCTATGGCACGGTACCCCAGTGAGGTCCCTGTCCTCTCTAGGCTCCAGCCCCAAACCTCCAGGAGTTTCCCTGCCTGCAACTCTCACTGGTGGCCCAGGAGGAGGGATAGTGACTGGTCACTGCCACTTAGGCCACAGCCTGCCTAGCTGTGAATTCCTAGGCCTTTAGTGGCATGCAGCCAGATGCTCCCGGCCCAAAGCAGGCCCTGTTTCAAACCCCACAGATTCATGAGGCCTTGAAAGCATTCATTTTCTCCAGGAGAACTGATCTCTGTTGATGAGCTGGAATTCTGGAGGATCCTGAGGTCCTACCTGAAGGCTGGCATCCCTAATCACAACATGTAGGTGCATAAGAATGTTGTTTATTTAGACGTTTTCTATGCTGCCTCTCTAGAGTACCTGCATAAGAATGTCAGGAAAGTCCTGCTTGGATCACTGGTCCAACTACTCCAGCACACCGTCTCAGACAGTGGCCAACCAGTTCCTCTGGCGGGCCATCAACAGGGCACAGAGGCCGAGGCCCTCCCCTGATGCTGCCTCCTGGCAGTGGGATTCAGAGGCTGACTGCCTCTGTGCATGGATAGTTTCAGAGGGCAGCCACACTGGCCTGCAGTAGAACAGCTATATTTGAGAAGATTGCTGAACATGAGCTCAACCCTCCAGGTCTGAATAGGAATAGAGTGTTATTTCACTACTAGGGCTGCCAAGTTGAACTCACCTACTGGCGGGGGGGAGTCCTTCTTCGCCCGGGAGCCGCCCGGGAGCCTCCCTGGCGTGCGCGCTTTGCACGCATGCCCGGTGATGTCACTTCCAGGTGACGTCACTACGCTGGGGAAGTCGTCCACGCTGGACGACTTCGGGGGCGGGGTTCCCCCTGCCGGCCAAATGCCGGCCGGCAGATCGGGGACCCCTATAGTGGGGGATCCCCCACCCCCGGGCTGACTTGGCAGCCCTATTCACTACAGATGCTACTTTTCTGCTGCCCCCAAGCATATCCCCTCTGCTCTATTCAAGTGGATTACAGTGTGCATTGTACATCTACACACTACTTTCTTTGCAGCACCCTCCCCACATTCTGACTGGGATATAAAGACTCAGATCTCCATTCTGACTCATATCTGATGAAGGGAGCTTTGTCTCTTGAAAGTTTATACCTTGTAAAAATCTTTTGGGTCTCTAATGTGCTACTGTACTAGGATCTGAGTGTGGAGGTTCCCTTTAGTCACCATGGCTAGCCCCTGACAGACTTCTCCTCCAGGAATCCATCTAATTTCCTATGCTTGCGGCCATTGCTTACATCCGGCAGTGAATTCCACAATTCCATTACAGTACGCTCTTATGGGAAAAGTTGGTTAATCAGATAGGTGGATCTCAGCCTATGAAGAGCTTTGAAGGTCAGCTCAAGTATCTTGAAGTTGACCAAGCCGCCAACTGGTAGATGGAGCAGCTGGGTACATTCTTGGCACACTGTCCCCAGGCCCATAGCCAGGATTTTGCAATTTGGGGGGGGGGGGGGGCTTTTAAATAAGTTCGGGGCATTGATGTCTCAAAAATAAAACAAAAATAAAAATTTAAAAACTCATGCTCGCCAGTTTGAGCAGACAGGAGCACTTGGAGCAGGCAGCCCCTTGTCCATGGAGGCCTCCCATGTGGTGGCTGGAGGGAACGCATGCGCCAAACTCCGGCAGGGCGGGAGACTCTGGCAGTCACAGAGTGAGGGGGGTGGGCGAGCGAGTGAGCGCTGGTGTGCCTTGGAACCCAAGTGTCATGAAGCTGGCCTTTGCTGGCACTCCAGCTGGGCACCCAGGCACAGGAAGAGGCAGAAGAGGAGGAAGAGGCACCCCAGCCCAAATCATACTGCACAACTGCCCCGGCTCTGCCAAAAGTTTCTGAGTTGCATCAGACACAGCAGGGGGATGCTGGTCGAAGTCCACCAGCCCCACCTTGCCTCCCTGCCCACCCGCCTGGCTGCCTCCTGCAGCAGCCACACTCGGGAAAGGCCAGTGGCAGGGAAAAGAAAAAAAAAACCATGAGACTCTTGGCACTTTTGTGGTAGAAGGCCTTCTGGGCTGCTGCAGGGCACTAGATTTCCCCACCCCTCTCCTCCAAGCTGAAACCCAGCGCCTCTCAGTTCTAGGGGGAGCCCTTGCCCCGCGGCTGGAGAGAGTGCGCCAGAGCTGCACCAGGGAAACTGAACAGCCGCTTGAGGAAGGGATGGTGGTGGCAGCAGTGGGAAAGCAAGCCGTGTTTGGGGAAGAGGCGGCAGTGTCGGCAGTGGGCCTGGCCTAGATGGAAGTCGTGGGGCCTTGGTAGGAAGTCAAGGGGCCAGGCCCCCAAATGCCCCACTGTAGCTACAAGCCTGCCTGTCCCATTTATTGGTTGGATGGCTACATTCTATGCTAGCTGAAGCTTCTGAGTTGTCTTCAAGACAGTTTACAAATCTTCAAGAGCAGCCTCACAAAGAGCACATTACAGTAGTCAGGTCTGGAGCATTAGGAGGTCTATTTAGCATTAGGAGATCAACTCTGTCAAGGAATACAGAGGCTTTTGTGCCAAATGGAGATGAAAAAGGCTCGGGTTTAACAAGATTCCTGGACTCTTCATCTGAAATGATAGAGGCACCTTATTGTCATCAATTATTAGGGTTGTCAACTCTGGGTTGAGAAATACTGGAGATTTGGGGATGGATCCTGGGAAGAGTGGGGTTTGAGGAGGGGTGGGGGAACTCAGCAGAGTGTAATACCACAGAGTCCACCCTCCAAAGCATCCATTTTCTCCAGGGGAGCTGATCTCTGTAGTCTGGAGACCAGCTGCCATTCCAGGAGATCTCCAGTCCCTGCTTGGGGCTGGCAACCTTATCCCTACGTGTGGCCATAAATTATCCAAGTTCTTGCTTATCTATACAACCAAAGGTGGATGGCTTCAGTCCAACCCATTTTTCCTAAACAGGCTAAATTACAAGTAACAGGAAGGGGGGGGGGGACTTCACCAGCCCAAGAAAGTTGTGTTCATAACAAAGATGAATAGATGTATATCACACTTCAAAGAGTTTTACATTCCCCATAAAAACCAGGTCTTCACCACAACCTATATTGACAATGGGGAAGACATGAAGGGAAGGGGGGGGGGGGAGCCAAGAGAAGAAACATGTGAATGTGAGAGAAGGTACACTATTAGGATTGCCAGCTCCACACTGGGAAAGTCCTGAAGATTTGGGGTTGGAACCTGGGAATGGCAGGGTTTGGGGAGGAGAGGAACCTCTGTAAGCCTGCAAGGTGCTTTTTGCACTCTTATGAATGAGAAATTCATAAGTATAAATAAACTGTGTTGTTGAATGTGTAAGAAAGACTGGGGCAGAGTGACCAGGGAGAAAACAGCTGCAAACGTCTCCAGCAGAGACTTGAGACAGCGTTTTCCGAGATTGCCAACTCCAGGCGAGCTTGTCCCAACACAAAGAGACTTACGCAGGAAATGGACCATATTGTCCTTTTGGCTAAAGGCATGTGCTCTCAGACACCATCACATTACATGCTCTCTACACATTGCAGGTTGCACCCCCCCCCCCCAACATTCCCCGTTTGATGTAACAAAGAAGCTCATCCCAGGATGCACAAACAGCAGGGAGCTTCCTGGGAGAACTGGTTTTGGCTGCCCAAGGCCTGCTTTCATCTGAAAGACAATACTTCCAGCCAATGATGTCAGCTTCTGACCCTAGGTATTTCTCTGACCATCAGGTAGAATCAAATATTGACCACTCCTTCTAGCCCCTCTTCCACTGGACAAGAGCTAGTGGATGGACCCTTTAAGGGGTGGTCTCAGGACAAGCGTCTGGCCAAGCCTGCCCCCAGAGACCACCTCCCACCCCCCAAATAAAGGAGAACTCCCAGCACACAACTCTCTCTATTGCATCACTCTCTTGCTTCTCTCTCTCCCCCTCTCCCTCACCATGCTCTGACCCTACCATGGCTCCTGGTTCACCCCCCAATTCTCTATAAACTCCCCTTGGTTCAACAGCAGGACCACACCAACTCTCTCTGCACAGGTAAATATAGCATACCAATGATTTCCTAATAATGCAACCGTTCCTTTAATTCTATCTGACTTCCTAGAACTGTATGAATGTGTGACCGTTTCTGTAACACTTGAATAAGTTACCTTTTATTCTTTAAGTAAAAGAAAACCTTTTTATACTGATAACAGTCTCCTTGTCAATTCCTTGGTTTGTCTGGGAGAGGTGCAACCTCTGAATAAACAGGTGTATTCCGTTTATGCCTATTACCAGCTATTAATATTCATAATTTGCCAATATTATTAAAGCAAATAGAGCAATTAGGCTAACACCTCAGCAAGATACAAATGCCTCAGCAAGAGTTCCCTATCCAAAGCAGCCATTTTCTCCAGAGGAACTGATCTCTGTTGTCTGGAGATCAGTTATAATCAGGTGTCTGTTGGGGCCGGAGTGAGGTAGAGCGAAGCTCTGCCAGCTCAGGAGTGGCCACTAGGGCAGCCACGGGCCGAATCAGATTCTCTGATCTGATTCGGCCCGCTGCCGAATTGCCACCAAAATTCGGTGGCAAATTTAAAAGTGATTGGAGGGGAGGGGGTTTGAGGGAGAGGCTCCAAACTTGCAGGGTAGCTGCTGGGGCCTCTCCTTGAAATACCCACCAGGTTTCAAAAAGATTGGACCAGGGGGTCCAATTCTACGGGCCCCCAAACAGGTTGCCCCCATTCCCTCCATTGTTCTCTATGGCAGGAAAAAAGTAACACTTTTTCCCAGCATAGAGAACAATGGAGGGGATGGGACAACCTGTTTTGGGTCCCGTAGAATTGGACCCCCTGGTCCAATCTTCTTGAAACTTGGTGGGTATTTCGAGGAGATGCCCCAGCAGCTACCCTGCAAGTTTGGAGCCTCTCTCTCAAACCCCCTTTCCTCCAGCCCCTCATATACCCTATGAGTTTTTGCCATTGATTTCAATGGCCCATAGGATATAATGGGGCTGAAACTGACATTCCCTTTCTGACACAATTCTGGTGATGTCAGAGGACGTGGCATATGCTAATGAGTTATGCTAATGAGTTATGCTAATGAGCTCCTGCACCTCTTTTTCTATGAAAGGACCCCTGGTTATAATTCTGGGATATCTCCATGCCCTACCTGAAGTTTGCCAACCCTAGCCCAAGCTGACTTGGCGTGAGTTTTCCTACACTGACAGTGGTCTTACCGTTGCCTCCAACTGCTTTATCATCTCCACTTCTGGAGAAAACGAGGGTGCTGCTGACCAAGGACAGGAGTTCCTGATTCCAGAAGTCTGCTCATTCTTCCAAATATCATATCAGCAAGAAATTCTCCAGAGCTTGGCAACCCTATGCAGTAGTAACGGAGAGCTCCCACTGACCAGGTGAAGTTCACACATCTTGTTCTGTCCACAACAGCCAAGGTGTAGAAGCCACACAGGCAAAGGAGAGGGTGTTTAACTGTTCAACTCCCATCAATTTTTCTGTTCAAAACTGGCTCCCTGGCTCTCCTATTAACATTTCTTTCTTTACATGGCTAATAACAATGGAAGGAGATCAGTTTTGAACAGGGAAGCAGAGTGGCAGTTGGATGGTTAAATCCTGTGTCTTTTCCCTTCAAGGCCTTGAGGCAGACAGAGGCGGCACGAGGCCATCATTTTCATGTCATGGACACATGTTATATTTTGAGCTCTGAGCTTAAAATCAAGAGTCACCTGGACAAGATGGTTTTTCGGGAGGAATTTCAAGGCGGAGAGAGAGGGCACTCTGGGCATTAAGGGAGCAGCGAAGGCGAATGTGCAGAGTCTTTTAAAGGATTGGGAAGCTTCTTGGTAGCTGAGGAAGGCAGACCTGGAGGAATAGGGGCCATCCTTTGCTTTCTGCAGTGATGTGCGGTACAGAAAATCTTGTCACAGAAAACTAGCAAAATGTGCATTTCAGTTCTGAAGCAGGATATTTCCAGCCCACTATGGAGTATAGTTCGTGGAGCAAATCTGTAACTCTTTAAAGCTTCTTTAGTGGAGCAATTCTGTTCTTTGATCCCAAGAGGAAGGAAGATAGTTCTCTCTAACAAAGACATTTCTTTGCCTGCACTCTTAAAATAACAAAGGGTAGGCTGGTAATTAAAGCAAGAGAAAAATCGACAAAGGCAGGAAAAGTGCTTTAATCTCAGTAAAACTTTAATTTTTTTAACTTTTATAATTTGCAAGAGTCAGTCTTGGCCTAATGTATAGCTTTGGTAGGCAATTCTAACTAGGCCAAAGTAAGGGTCTTTAGGATTAAAACATTTTTAAAAAGAGAGGAAATCTTCAGAAAACTTCAGGAATTAATAAAAATTGTCTCCTGTGGGCTGCCAAATTCAGCTTATCTGACTTAACAATGTTATCATATCAACTCATTGTGAGGCAAAAATCAATTGAAAATGATCGACAGAGATCTAAAGTTTTGGTTTTGGTGAGCCAGTTTGGTGTAGTGGTTAAGAGCATGGATTCTAATCGGGGAGAACTGAGTTTGATTCCCCACTCTTCCACATGCAGCTGTTGGATGTCCTTGGACAAGCCATAGTTCTGTCAGAGCTGTTCTCTCAAGGACAGTTCTGGAAAGAGCTGTCTCATTCCCACCCACCTCACAGGTTGTCTAGATGGTAAGCCATTCTGAGACTCCTTCAGGTAGTGAAAGGTGTGGTATAAATCCAATCTTTTCATCTCCTTCTCATTAGTACCAGAAGACTTTTCTCCTTTTGATGGCATATGAGAAAGTAATTCAGATTTCAATTCAGATTTTATCTTATGATGGAGAGCAGTCCAGTCCAGTGAGTCATATGGCGGCAAAGACACTGTAGATTCTGCCTTTTAGAGATATGAATCTGATTGTTGTTTTTTGCTAGTCTCATCAGTAATTTGCTGGTTCTACATATTTGAGAAAGTGTTTCTTGTTTGTGACTGAAAGAGAGTTTGAGTCATTCTTGTTCTCTTACCATTGACCATTAGAATCACAGAATCACAGTTAGAAAGGACCTCCATGGCCATCTAGTCCAACCCCCTGCACAATACAGGGAATTCATAAATACCCCCCCACACCCCATGCTCCATGCTCACAAGATGCCAAAAAAAAACCAAACCCTCCAGGCTCCCCGGCTAAACTGGCCTGGAGAAAAATTGTTTCCTGACCCCAAAGCGGCAATCAGCATTTCCCTGGGCATGTAAGAAAGGGCCACGGGAACTAAGCACTGAGGCAACCCTTCCTGCTCTCCCTCTCATGATCTGCCCAAGTTCACACAATCAGCTTTGCTGTCAGATGGCCCTCTAGCCTCTGTCTGAAAACCTCCAAAGGAGGAGAGCCCACCACCTCCCAAGGAGGAAGCCGGTTCCACTGAGGAACCACTCTTCTCAGGAAGTTCTCTCTAACGTTTAGCCAAAAACTCTTCTGATTTAATTTCAACCCACTGGTTCTGGTCCGACCTTCTAGGGCAACAGAAAAAAAAAATCCGCCCCATCCTCCTATAGGACAGCCCTTCAAGTACTTGAAGATGGTTATCCTATCACCTCTCAATTGTCTCCTCTCCAGGCTAAACATACCCAGAGCTCCTTCAGCCTTTCCTCACAGGACTTGGTATCCAGACCCCTCATCATCTTTGTTGCCCTCCTCTGGATGTGTTCCAGCTTGTCTATATCCTTCTTAAATTGTGGTGCCCCCAAATCAACACAGTACTCTAGGTGAGGTCTAACCAGAGCAGAGAGTAAACTGTGACAGGTTTTCACAAGAGTGACTTCAAGCAGCAACAAGAGTTTAATCCCCCCCCCCCCCAGCACTCTGAGCAGAAATGCTTTATGGTAGTGCCAAACTCATTCTGCCTAGAACTTGGGGAGCCTTCCCCTTATCTGCCTGCAATTTTGTAGGAAGGGTCTGGCTGTAACTTCTTTGGTGCAAGGATGCAGTCCCTGAGAATTTCAACTCAATTGATTAGGGGGCAGCAATCCAAGTGGTATGGGGAGCAGAGAACTGCAGCCAGACCTACCCAGCGGCAGCGACTGCCAAAGCAATGTTTTTAGACATTTGCACAGCCAATCAAATCTCCAGTGGCCGATCAAAAGGTATGCTGGGCAGAATCCCCACCTAGCCTCACACACCATCTAGAACACTTGGCAGGCACCAGGAAAGGTGCTGGCACCCATTACAACATTCAGGACACCGGACCTAGAGGCAGCCCAAGTTAGAACATTCACAACAGTACAGAACAGTCCTGGGAATCCGGTAGTGACAAAGGTTCTCCCAAACAATTCACTTTCCTTGAAAGTCACACTGCAGCTGCTGGGAATGTCATTCTGAACATCACAGGGAGCCCTTTTATTGACTGATTGATTGACTGATTCAGCTTATATCCCTTCCTTTTCCCTACCAAGCAGCTGTCAAGGTGGCTTCCAACAGTTAAATATACAATAAAACCAGCATTGAAATTTAAAAGCCACATATTCCAGATTAGAAACCTAACAGTCAGTCTACTATGTCAGATGGCGCCCCACCAATCCATCACACGTAGGCAACTGGGGAGGCAGATAGCCCAGAAGAGACTGGTGACCCAACAATGAATGGGGAAACAACCCTAGAGAAAAAGGGCATGACGAAGGAAAAGGAAGGAAGGAAGGAAGGAAGGAAGGAAGGAAGGAAGGAAGGAAGGAAGGAAGGAAGGAAGGAAGGAAGGAAGGAGGAGGGTAAATTCAGGAAAAAAGGAACAGGGCAAAAAGAAATAAGACAAATTGGAAGGAGGGAGAAAAAGAGGGCTTGGAACCAACATTCCTTCTAAGCTGTGGAGTCCCTGTGAGCAAAAATTCTACTTTGTGAGCTACTGGCATTAAAGTTGTGAGGTGTCAGATTCTGCTTTGCATCTATGCTGAAATTAATGCTCATACCTTTAATTCCTATAATTGAATCTGACACTGGTTCAAATGCGTGCCTGTATTCCCTGTTTCATGTGTTGCCTTTGTTTCTCCTTTTGAGATGCCTGGTGGAATGCTTTATGGCCCCTTTGATGTAGAATTGCTTTTCCCTGCTCAATGTTACTTGTTGGAGTTGGAGGTTCCCACATTCCTGATTGTCACCAGGCACAGAGTTATCTCCCCGGGTCCCTCCCTTCCACGCCTCGCAGACTCTCAGGGCGCCATCTTGCGACTCCAGCCTTGAGGGTTGTTGATGAGTGCCCGGCATGTCTGGGTCTCACAGGTTGCTTTCACATCTGGGGGTTTTCCATTGTCCCACCCTGGGGTGGCAAATGGTGACCCTGATGTTTCCCGCTAATTTTCCTGTGTGCTGATTGGTGTCCCGGCGTGAGCTTTCATGTTTGAAGGTATAATACACCTCTGTTCCTCTTGCAATGTATCACTAACAAAAACCGAGACCTGTATCCAGTACTTGACAATAAAGGACTATGTTTTAATCAACACGGACCTGATCATTTGCTGATAGGACAGAAGCCTCACATGAGCGAGCGATTTGGCTACTGCATGGATTAGTTTGCTCTGGAGCCATCCTTCCTGAGCTATGGCAAAAATGTCTGAGCCAGAGGATAAAAAACTGTGAGCTAGCTCACACTAACTCAGCTTAGAGGGAACATTGCTTGGAACTGTGGCAAAAGGTGGTGGAGGGTCTCCTGCATCCCCCCCCCCCTTTAGAAGCTGAAATAGGGAGTTATTTACATGACTTTGGAGTGGTGTGTGCTTTTTTCATTTACGTCCTTATCTCTGTCTCCCTGTCTCTTGGCAGAAATCTCCTCCATTGCTGTAGGTGAGTCCTTGGATGTACGAGCTCCTTGGATTATAACTTTGCCTCCTTGCGTTGTGTAGATCTGGGAGTTCTTACACCCACCAAAACAATCGGTTCTCCTCGAATGTTTCTCATTAGGAAGGGTTACTCCAAAGCTCCCCACTCTAGCCCTGACCTGGATAGCCCAGGCAGGCCCGATCTCATCAGATCTCAGAAGCTATGCAAGGCAACTACAGGGAGACCCTCCAAGGAACACTAGGGATGGTACACAGAGGCAGGAAATAATAAGCCACCTCTCTGAAATGTCCACGCCCACTAGGGGTTGCCGGATTTCAACGATGACTTCCAGGCATACACACACACACACACAAAATACTCCCCCCCCCCCAAAAAGCTTCCCACTCCAGGTGACTATTTCCTGATGAAGCCAATTGTCCCTCCTGCCTCCTTGTACTGAGGTTGGAGAGGGATCTCTCTCAGTCCACATTCTAAGGATAAATGAGTTTCATGCACACTCTTGGTTTGGTTTTCTCTTGGGGCTAAGAGAACAGGAAGTAGTGAGGTTTAAGAAAAATGAAGAGGGCCAGACCCTGCTCCACTGATGAGTGAGTTAAGTTGCTAGTTTCTGCCTTACAAGGCTGCCAAGGTATATTGTGGTTTAAACATTTCCATCATGTTTTTTATTGTAGGACCCACTAGTAGTGATTCTAAAAACTATCCTTGGCAGCAGATTCCCCCCCCCCCTTTTAATATTTATTGTAAACTTATTAGTAGACTTCTCATTCCCTGGGGGGGGGGGGCAGAGGTTTGCCCGCTTTTAGGGCCCCGGATCTGCCGGCCTGGATTCGGCCAGCATGGGAAACCCCGTCCCCAAAGCTCCGTGATCACACCATCATACCTGGAGTGATGACATTGCCCAGAGGTGATATCATTGTGCCAGGCATGTTGATGAGGGGACGCTCTAGCACTCAGCCAAAATACTCTATGGTACCATAGAGTTCCTGGCCGAAGGCTAGAGCATCCCCCCCGGTGACGTGCCTAGCACAATAACATTACTTCCGGGTGATGTCATCACAGTGTGCACACTATGTGCACGCGCCAGAAGATCCTGAGGAGGAGCAAGGAGTCCCCCGCCGGCAAAAGGTAGGGACCTGGCGACCGTACTTATTACGTTTCTTATTTGGCTTACTATTTTTTTTATTTCCAATTTTTAAAGCTTTTCAAAAGACTTAACGGTGTGCTGCTGGTTACGTGTTATAAGTGTGCTGCTGGTTACGTGTTAAGTTATAAGAAAACTGCCACTTTACACTGTTTTGTGTTAATTTGAAATAATTAATTTTTAAAAAATCAAAATGTAAATGAGATTTTAATTTTATTGTAAAGGGTATTGGGGGTGGGGGAATCAAACCAGTTTAGACAGGGCAGGTTCAGCACCACCAGCCCAGGGATCCAGTGGATTTACCCCATTTCACATTCATTCGGCCCTACGTTCTCTTTTTTCCTTTCTTTTTGTGCTGTATTTTATTGATATGCAAATGTATTCCCACGCACTGGTAAAACACCACACAGAAATAATCTTGCTGTAACCATATGTATAATAACTACATCAACATTATGTTTTTTTGCAGTGATTTTTAAAATGGTTCATTCACAACTAATGTGCAGTTCTACACACCATAGAGAAATGCAGATGAGAAAAATTTTTGGAGACATTCCTAATTTTTAAATATGACCCATTTCCTGCAAAACCTCTTAGAGCAGCTGGTTCGAAAACAAACCGCAGTGAGTAGCAGTAAAACCACCCCTTGCCCAGACCTGTATGGGTACAAAGGCAGCCCCCAGCCTTGGGCAACTTGGGGATGCCTAGCTGGGAAGGAGCTGGATTGCATAGAAAGGCCATCGATCTCTGAATGCCAAATACTGTGTACAAACAATGGGGGAGGGGACTCATAATCTCTGTGCCCTCTTTGTGACCTTCTAGCAGCATCTGGTTGGCAGCTGTTGGGATAGGAATGCTGGACAAGACGGAGCTCGTTCCCATTTATTGTAATATTCCAGGCATTTGGGGAAAATTTCCTCTTTTTGACAGCTGACTGAAGAAGCTTTAAGGCAGAGGTCCCCATCCCTTTTGTGCCTGCAGGCACCTTGGGAACTCTGACCCAGTGTGGTGGGTGCAGGCACAAAATGGCTGTCACAAAATGGCTGCCTCCTGAGGTGAAGCAGCCACAAAATGGCTGCCGCAGCTGACCTTCAGTCACACAGTGACGAAAGATCCTTATGCTGAGGGGGCAGCCGCTGCCAAAGGAACACTTTTAAAAATCTGCACAGCCAATCAAACCTCCACGGGCCAATCAGAAGCCTTGCTGGGCAAAAGCCCCACCTGGCCCCACCCAGTCTCTAAAAACACAGTTGGCGGATACCAAGGCAGGTACAGACAGGCACCAAGGCACCTCTGGGCACCATGTTGGGGACCCCTGCTGTAAGGAGTCCCAGCAGCTCTAAGACCTTGCCTGCCACACTTCGGTGGTTCTGAGAGATCTGTGTCTTGAAAAGAAACCTGACAGGTCAGCCAGTCTAAACTCTCACAAATGACAAGTCATGCAAGAGGTGAATTAAAGCTGGAAGTGTCATCAGGATCTCTGAAGACAGTCTGTGATGGGAACTGCAGCTTCTTGCAGGGCCAAGAGCCTCTCCCAGCATGCAACTCCCTCATCCCCCATCTTCTCTGAAATTAGAGGTAGCCTCTCCAATTTGGCTGAACAGTTGGACAAAATAAGATTATTATTTCCACATTTCAGAAATCACCGGAGAAGCTTATTATAAAGTCCACTGGGGAAGAAACTGATCTCAGATGTCATTCATTCATTCATCCATTCATTCATTTGTTTATCGGTTTTGTATGCCGCTCTTTCTGCATGCAGGCTCAGAGCGGCTTGCAAAGCTTGGCTAGGAGCCAAGGTACACATATACATTAAAATCAATTCAAACACCATTAACACAAACAATCATTATAATAAAAATAAAGTGCTCAGTGAAATAACCATGGAATAGTATGTATACCCAGCGATCTCCAGTTCTAAATGTCAGGCTTGATGATAACCGCGGCCGGCACCAAAGCTATCATGGTCCTAGGATGAGTGGGGGAGGTGGTGGCTCCTATTTATACTCCTTGTGCAAGAGGTCCCACAGGGCCCTGATCTCCTCTGAGAGCTCGTTCCACGAGTAAGGCGCCGCCACCGAGAAAGCCCTCACCCTGGTAGCAGCGAGCCTGGCATCTCTGGGGCCTGGGATAGACAACCGGTTTTGTGTTCCAGACTGTAGTGCCCTCTGGGGAATATGTGGGAAAAGGCAGTCCCTCAGGTATGTCAGACCCTGGCCATTTAGGGCTTTAAAGGCAAGCACCAGCACCTTGAAATGAATCCGGTATGCTATAGGCAGCCAGTGCAGCGCCTTTTGCTTCGGCCGGATGTGCTCCCATCTAGGGAGGCACATCAATAGCCTTGCCATGGCATTCTGCACCAGCTGCAGCTTCCGGATTTGGAACAAGGGCAGCCCCATGTAGAGAGCATTACAATAGTCTAGCCTCAAGGTGACCATTGCATGGATCACTGTGTCCAGGTCATCGCGACCCAGGAAGGGAGCCAGCTGCCGCACCAGCCGCAGATGATAAAAGGCTGATTGGCAGTGGCTGCTATCTAGGCCTCCATCGTTAAGGAGGGATCCAGGAGCACTCCCAAACTCCTAACCACCAGAGCAGGCACCAATGGTGCCCCATTGAAGGTTGGGAGTGGGATCCCCAACCCTGGACCGCTCCGACCCAGGCACAGGACCTCCATCTTTGCCAGGTTCAGCTTCAGCCTACTCAGCCTGAGCCATCCAACCACAGCATGAAATGCCCGGTCCAGATCATCTGGTCCAGAGCTCGACTGGCCACCCAACATCAAATAGAGCTGGGAGTTATCAGCATACTGGTGACACCCCATCCCAGCCTTCCAGGCAATCTGGGCAAGAGGGCACATGTAGATGTTGAAAAGCATTGGGGACAAGACCGCCCCCTGAGGCACTCTGCATTCAAGCAGGTGCCTCCGGGACTGCTGTTCCCCTAGCACCACCCTGTGTCCCCAACCCTGGGGGAAGGAGGTGAGACACTGTAAGGCAAGCCCTTGTATCCCTACATTGCCGAGGCGGCGGGTCAGCAGCTGGTGGTCGACCATGTCAAACACAGCCGACAGGTCTAACAGCAACAGCACCACCACACAGCCTCGATCCAGATGCCTCTGGAGATCATCAGTAAGGGCAACCAGCACAGTCTCTGTCCCGTACCCCAGGTGGAAGCCAGACTGGAAGGGATCTAGTACAGAAGCATAATCCAGAAAGCCCTGCAACTGAATCGCCACCACCCTCTTAATTAGTTTGCCAAAACAGGGCAAATTGGAAACTGGCCAATAGTTGGCCAGTTTGGCCAGATCCAAAGATGTTTTTTTAGGAGAGGGCGGACCATCACTTCCTTGAGTGCACTCGGGAACCGCCTCTCCAAGAGGGACTGGTTGATAATCTCCCTCAGTGCACCTTGAAATCCCTCGTGGCCAGCTTTAATCAGCCAAGAAGGGCACGGATCAAGGTTGCATGTGGTTGGGCATACAGTCCTGAGCAATCTGTCAACTTCCTCCAGGCTGAGCGGGCCAAAGGAATCCAAAGCCGGAACCAAAAACGTGCAAGAGACCTCGAGTTCGCTCATTGTATCAACTGTGGTGGGGATGTTGTGGCGGAGCGCCAAGACTTTATCTGCAAAATAGCTCGCAAAGGCCTTGCAGCTGATATCCAGTTCCCTATTATTTGGTCTGCCCTGTGGCAGAGCTGTTATAGTCCAAATTGTTCTAAACAATTGTGCCGTGTGTGAGCTAGCGGACAAAATCTCAGCCACATAATATTCCTTCTTAACGGCCTTGACTGCCACCTCATAGGCTTTCATAAACGTCCTATAAGCTGCTCTTGTAGCTTCGTTGCGAGCCCATCACCACCATCTCTCTAGCCGTCTGAGCTCTTGTTTCATAAGCCGCAACTTGTTTAATGTAAAATGCAACCGTAGCAATGGAGAAAATCTGGAAGAATCTACTTTTGAGAAGCTGTGGCAGTCCTCCAACACAGATGGGCTCTTGGTAGACAGGGCAGGTCAGAGCAGAGGCACCGATGGCTCAGTAGGAAAATCACAATGCTCTCATTTCATACAACTGAGAAGACGCATTGCTTGCTCATAATCAGTTACTTTGGTTTAATGTACCATGGCTTCAGTACGGATGAGTCACAAAACCAAAACCAGTTGTACAGCAAACCTAACAGGTATTACGGCAGAGGTCCCCCAGCCTTTTTGAGGCTGTGGGGACCTTGGAAATTCTGACACAGTGTGGAGGGCATAGCCACAAAATGGCTGCCACAGGAGGCAGAGCCTGCCATAAAATGTCTGCCACAGTCACGCAATGAAGATCCTTGTGCTGTGGTGGCAGCAGCTACAAGGGACACTGTTGAAAATCCAGAATCCCAGACACCAGCTAGCATTTCTTCATCATTTTCAGAAGAGTCATTATCATGTGAGAATCCTTGAGAACATGTGGTGGGACCAAATCCCAGGGAGGGAAGGAATGGAGACGAAGGAAATGGAGAATCTCTGGTGCAGAAATAAGGCGGGTCCCCAGATGCAGCAAGAGTGTCAGAGAGCTGGCGGAAGCCGTGGAGATGCTTAGGGGGACTGGGCTCGGCAAGGTTGGGTGGGATTCTCCAGGGCCCCGAAGATCATTGTTTCTAGTCAAACTCACTGAGCAAGATCAGCCTCTGGTTGGCAGATAAAAGCTTTTAATAAAAAAAAGCTCAGGAAGGAAAATAAAATGTCTGTGAAATATTGACTCTGGAGCAAGAAGGTTGTAGATCTGGCATCCTCGGCATCCCAGTGAAGTGTGAGTATTTGAGAGGATTATGTAGAACTCCGGAGAAATGTCCATCTTGATTCTGCCGTGTGATGCATCCATCTTTCACATGAGCCAAAGGAACAGGCAAAAACTCTGCAGCAAAGGAGGTTCAGTAAACGGAATTCCCAACTGGGCTGAATGCGCGAATTAAGCATTTCTACAACACTTTTCTCTCCCACTGGGGACTCGAAATGGCTTACAAAGAAACAAAAATATGTTCTCATTACCAAACTACATACAAATCTCAAAAAAGTTCAGTCAACTGAAATAGTACAATTTTCTTTAAAATACCCTCTCATAATACAACTGTTGCATGTATCTAGTAACCCCCCCCCCCCCAAAAAAAATACAACAAAACAAACAAATATATACAACATCAACATCCCGTGCTGGTCCTGGATCCATGGGCCAGGCTCACTCAGGGCCCCAGGCTGGGATCGAAGTTCCCTTTGGTTCTTGCCCTTTGATCTCCAAGGCTTAAACACCTGCCACACAGGGGGGGGGGACCGGAGCTGAGTCCACAGCAGAGATGTTCTCAAGACTCCCCTTCCCTACTATGAAATGATGATGTTTTTATTTGTCACTGTTCATAAAGACATAATGGACTGGAACAAGAGTCCATCTAGTCCAGCATCCTACCTGGAGGAAGCCATCACCACGACAGGATGAGCCATGACTGAAAAGGTGCTTTTCAGAACAGACATAAAGGAAAAAGGCAGATTCCTGCCCCCAGGGAATTTGCAACCTGAGCAAGGAGAAAGGTGGTAGAGAAACATGCAAGAAACCCTTGTTGAGGCTTCATTTCAGTTTTATGATGAACTTTAAATGGTTAAATCAGTAATCACCCATATAGTGTCCATGGGTGAGGAGGAGGAGGAGGAGGAGGAAGAGATTGGATTTATATCCTGCTCTTCCTGAAGGAGTCTAAGAGTGGCTTACAGTCTCCTTCCCCTCCCCCCAACAGACACCCTGTGAGGCAGGTGGGGCTGAGAAAACTCTTTCTAGGACTGCTTGTGAGGGAACAGCTCTGTAAGAAGTTGTAACTGACCCAAGAAGTTGTAACTGACCCTCTTCAAGGTCACAGCAGCAACTGCATGTGAAGAAGCGGGAACTCAGACCTGGTTCTCCCAAACCTGGTTTTCTGCCCAGCGAGGGGACCCACACAGCCTCTTTAAGGTTTTGGGGAACCAGGTTTGTTTTAAACTGTAAACCTTCCCCTCAGATGCAAGATGTTCTCATGGTGGCAAGTATTCAGGCTTCAGGTTTGCTGCCATGAGGTGGGCTTTGTAGTGAGTGAAGGGAACACGGAAATGACTGAGGCAGATGTTGTATGTAAATAGCAAAGAAGATTGGTTTATTTACAGGTGTCACTTAACTGCCATGAATTCTTTTCAATAACTGTATGACTGCTACAAGGTGTGTTTTACATGGTCTCTGAAAAGGTCACAGGCTTAAATATATTTTCCCCCAAAGTTTGGTGACAGGTCCCGCCCGGGAGTTCGCAACGGGGCCATGACCCCCTCCTCTGGAATGCATGCTCCGCTCGCTTGCCTGCTTGCTTGCCCACCTCGCTTGCGCATGCCCTGACTCAATTACTTGCTTCCCTGGTGTTATCTCTTGTGTCCCGTCCTTGAACAGGAGTGCCTCCTATTTTGTGTGAGCCAAACTCACCGGTGTTATGTATTCCTTTTCTTTATGTCTTGGGAACTTAGCTTTTCAAACCATACTTGTTCTAGTTTAAAAATTACTGTTTGCATTCGTTAATTGCCTTCCTGTGGTCAAGCTAGCATTTTACTGCTTTAAACAGATCCTGTTGCTTAGTACTCTTCAGATCCAGGGAGAGAAATTTGAAACCAGCGTGAAATGAGCGTAGGAAAAGACAGCAGTCAAACTACTTCAGAGGGGAGGTGTAAATTGGGCCTTAGTCATTATAGCTTTATCATCATTTGCATTTATTTCTGTATTTAATATTTGTAAGTCCAATGCCCCTGAAGCACTGGAGTTTTTTTTAATGTTTCAAACAGCGTGCCTCCTCTATGTATGCAGACGTGCTGTGACATGTTTTTCTCAGCTCCTTTTGCTCCTATCTCCTCCTGCTTCTGCAGATTTAACATTGGCCTCCTTGATCCAGAGAATCTAACACACACCCACGTTCTCTCTCGTAAGGAAGCTCCCAAACTTCTCATCCACATTTTCACCTAGAAATGCCAATTAGCTGATCTTACTGCAAATCCAGTGCATTAGGAGTTTCGTTGTTTCATTATTTTATTACCAAATGTTGTGCAGTGATGTTCATGTGCAGTTTGCCAGAGCTTCCTGCTCACCAGTTTAATCATGTATTTTTTTTCTCTTCCACATGAACAATATGGGCATTGATAAAACATTGCCTAAAAGGGGGGGGGAAGGGCAAGTCTGGCCATCCAGGAGATTTCTTCAGAATTTGTATGGTGCAAGTATTGTCACCAATGAGCTTTTCTGCATTGATTTCAAAATACATTTGCAACAGTGGGGTAGAATGTCAGCCTCGCCCCTGGCCCCCCTCTGCTTACCTGCTGGGTGACCCTGGGCCATTGGCCAGTCCCTCACAGGGTTATGCATAGCAAAGTTTGGGGGGCACAGTGAGAGGGAGGAGGACCACGTGCATCATCCTGAGCTCCTTTCTGTATATGTCGGTATCTTACATGTCTCCCTGGGGCAAACCTGAGCTAGCCCCTGCTGTGGTTCTCTTCAGCATTCCCTCCTCCTTCTGAAAGGCCACTGGATGCTGGAGCAGCACTCCCATCAGCTCAGCTGAGTGGCCGTTCTCCCCTTCAGGGGCAGGACAGCCTCCTGTCCATCACAGCATCACCTCATCAGAGCAATGAACCAGTCCTAGCTTTTCCCCATCTTGCTGAGGAAGCAAGTGCTTAAGAAGCACCCAAGAGGTATCCCCTGTGACTGTAGAGAAAGAGCTGCCTCCAGGATTAAAGGATGCCTGGATCTGGAGCTCCCAGCATTTTGTAGAATCTCCCAGCCCCAGTCCCCATGGTAGGTTCCAAACTCACCCCACCTACCCTGTGACAGCGGTGCTTGCTGCCTGCTCTCAACATTCCAAAAGCGCCCACAAGTTCATCCATGTTAAAAATCATTGGGTTAAGCCAAATGTTTTAAGGAAAAGATAACAAAGATGAAGATGAAGGAGGAGGAGGAAGATTTGTACCCCACCCTTCACTCAGAGTAGTTTGCAATCTCCTTCCCTTCCTCTCCCCACAACAGACACCCTGGGAGGTAGGTGGGGCTGAGAGAGCTCTGAGAGAACTGCTATTGAGAGAACAATAGGTCATTCAGCTGGCTGCATGAGGAAGAGGAGTGGGGAATGAAACCCGGTTCTCCAGATTAGAATCTGCTGCTCTTAACCACTACACAAAACTGGCTCTTGTTAGCAGAGCTTGGCAGAATTTGGCAGCTCCAGAGGATTGGATTGCATCAAGAGAGATGCCATCTTTAGAGGAAAGCTCCACTTGACATTCCCCCCCTTTCTCTGGTTCATTAACAACAGGTGTCAGCCACCCTCCACGACAGACAAATATTAGCCAAGGTCATTTCCAAAGCCTTGCTATTTAGTTCACTTGGTTCAGTTGGGTATTGCTGGGGGTGGGAGAGAAAGCTTGCTGTCATCTAGAATTTTCCTCAAAGACAGCCCAATGATTGGTTGGAGAGGGTCAGCAGGTCTATGTGAGAGTCCTACAGAGTCAGTCACCAACAAGTGTCCTTAAACAGGAATGCTTTATTGAGAAAGGTCTGCTATAGTCATCTGCACTTCTTGTGTTAGTAATAGCTGACACAGCCCCAAGGAGGACAATTATACAGAATTCAAAAAAGAATTGCAACCAATCACCAAGCCAAAGAAAAGGTGCTTAAAATACTGGTTTATGGTTCCCAGGGAAAAAAGTGGGAAGAATTAGAATTAGACAGGAGAAGAGATACATGGGCAGGCACCAGCAGTCTCCCCAGGTCAGAGCAGCTCAAAGAGCGATAAGCATGCCATGAGAAATATAACGTAACATTCCACAGACCTGACGTCAAGGGTTCCCTCATCCTACCTCCCGGGCAGGAGATGGCAGCAGTAGCTGACATTCTATGGTCTACATTTCTTTAAAACGTAGTCTATGCTATTATGCCTAATCCCTATGTTTACCGAGGCCTGTAGCTACAGTGGGGCCCCTTAGGGCCTGGCCCCCTCACGCATCTGCAAGCCCCTACAAGGCCCTGCTGCAAGAAATAATTTTAACATTAATTTTAATTATTTTTAATTCATTCGTAAAGTTGCAGTGCACCCTGCCCACTTCCTGATTTGCTGCCTTTTCCTAATTTGCTGGTACTTGCCAGCTCTCCCTCTTTCTCCGCTCTCCCTCTCCACCCTCCCTGTGTATCTCCCACGGTGGTCTGCCATGACTCTTCATTGTCTTCATTGCTAAAAGTGCAGCTGATCCTTGAACCCTGGCTGGTAGGAACACCACACTCATGGGGGGGGGGTTTGTCAGGTGGGCTAGGATCTGGGTAAACCCAGGTATGAATCCTCACTTGTGCCGTGGAAGCTTGCTACCACTTTCAGTCTAAACTCCCTCAAAGGGTTGTTGTGAGAACATTTTTGAGTGACAAACCACAAATTCTGTAACGGTTAGCATTTTTGTAATAAACTTGAAACATTTTTGAGTGATAAAGGACTTGTCTTTATTATTGTTGTTGTCTTTATTATTAGTTAAAATTATGTTTATTAGTATGCCTGTTATTATTTACTAGGAATAAAGCCAGTTGTAACAGCAATAGAATGGGCTCTAGAAAGATGCACCCTGGGCTCGGCGCCACACAAAGACACGGCCTGGCCTTTAAGTGGCAAAGAGTGGCCGGCTTCTCCCTTGCAAACCTCCCCATGCTGGTGCCCTGCCATCTGCCTGGGGAGAGGAGGGAGGCCCTTCCTCTCCTGCCACTCACCAGGCCCAGCCGTCCCAGCACCTGGCCACCTCTCCCTCCTCACCCAGCCCCGCAAATGGTGGGCTGCGATAACTTGGGCCCAGGTCCTCCATCCTCCGCCCGCCTCTGCCATAGCTAAAGCAGGCAGCTGGGGGCGAACAGAGCAGCCTCAGCAGCCCAGAGTGAGATGGGCCCACCTGCTGGCCACTGTCATGCAAAGACACGGGCTGGTCACCACTGTCCACAGCCTGGACATGGCACCCCAGCACACCCCGCATCAGGCCGTCGATCCTCCAGCTGCCCCCACCGTAGCTAAGGAAGGCAAATGGAGGAGAACAGAGCAGCCATGGCGGCCCAGAGTGAGTCAGGCCCACCCACAGTCCGATGCTATGAAAAGACATGGGCCTGCCATCACCATCTGCAGCCCCAGTACATCCTGCATCAGGCCCTCCATCCTCCAGCTGCCCCTGCCATAGCTAAAGGAGACGGCTGGAGAATGGAGCAGCTGCGGCACCTCAGAGTGAGCTGGGCAGACCCCTGGGCCAACGCTGTGGGTAAGTGTCCTCTTCACCCGTGGCCTGCCCCAGCCCCAGGTAAGGGAGGCATCTAGGAGCAGGCGGAGCAGGCAGGCCAAGCTCTGCTAAAGCCCCCCACCCAGGAACCCTTCATGGCACCTCACTGGTCCACCCCCAGGGTACCCATCACCGCTGGGCTGCACGGCAGGCCCCCCCAGACAGGCGGCCCTTTATTACCTGGCCTTTCTGCTTCTCTGCCCATTTGCTGTGGTCCCCCCTTTCTCCCAGTTGGCCTCCATACCAATGTTCCCTCTAACCTGTGGAGTCTTGTGAGCAGAAATTCTACTTTGTGAGCTACTGGCACTAAAGTTGTGAGCGAGCGATTTGGCTACTGCATGAATTAGTTTGCTCTGGAGCCACCCTTCCTGAGTGAAGGCAAAAATGTGTGAGCCAGAGACTAAAAAACTGTGAGCTAGCTCACGCTAACTCAGCTTAGAGGGGACACTGCTCTGAACCCTTCAGCCACTGGAATGTCCTTCTTGTCCATTGGCTCCCACCACACTGAGCCTGGGATGCTGGCCACCGCTTCTGTGGGTGGGACTCAGGCAATGCGGCCAGTCAACGCAGCCAGGGGATTGGCCAGCCAACGCCGCCACCAGGGGATTGGCACAGCTTCTGAGTGACAGATCAGGTAGCCAACTGATTTTGGCGTGCATAGAACATTGCCACCCAAAAACAGGATTATAGGATAAGGACAGGATAAATGTGAGCATAAGCATGACAGTTTTGTACAGTTGTGTATAGACCGACACATAATGGCTGCCCCACCAGAAAAAAAATGTCCCTGAAGCCAAAAAAATCCTGGCTACGGGATACCCTAATCCATCTCTTCATTCCTGTACTTGTTACCTACTTCGCCTCATGTTATACCTATATGGCAGTAGGGTGCTGTAAACTGGTCCTACAAAAGCTATGAGAAGTCAACCTCGACACTGCAAAGACTGGTAAGTGCATTTAGAGAGCTTGTTTTTTGTGTGTACTTGGAACTGCCACTGGAACTATATTGCCTTTACAATATTTTGTCTTCAAATTTCCTTAATAAAATTCTATTTTACCACAGAGGTGTGTTGCTATAAGTTGCTGGGCCAAACCCAGGGTAAACTTGGCTACGTTATCCTAGAGGGGCTTGTTTCAGGGTCTCAGGTCAGATACAGGGAAACAAATCTCTCAGACCAAGACGGGTAAAAGCCTCGACAAATTGGTATCCGAATATTGCCCAGCCCCCATTTCTGGAGTCTTTCAACAGGCTTTCAGGCTCCAGTGCGTAATTGTATCTTAGCAGAAGGTCCTAACTGGTCGGACCAGTAAGATCATGGCTGACTAACAAATCCAGTGAAAATGACTTTCCACACATTTTGCATTTACCATGTTAAATATCTGATAATAAATTAATGAAACATGAATAAGGAAGACTTCCATTTTAGATGCAACAAACTGTCCAGGAAATTAAAGATCTGTGTTTCTTTCTCTCTCCTAAATCAAGGGTCTGACTGCCATTAAATTACACAAAGGCAAGCTACCTGCAAGCTCAACTCCTTTAGGTGATTCAGACCTGCTATTTAGCTAACGGATGGCCCCTGGTACGGCTCCCTTCGGTGTCGTATGTTAGAAGCGCCTCCCTGTGCTGCAATAAACATGAATCACACCTCTGAGCATCCTTTGACGGATGGATGAAAAAGATGTTTCTCCTCAACAGGCGATGAAACGCCCGCCCACCCTCGTTTATTGTGCGCTCTCTGCAATCACAGCCTCTCCTTTCAGGGTTCCAAAATCAGGATGGCAGACCACACTTCCGGAAGGTGCTTGACAGAGGCAGAGGTACATGGTTGGGTACCATCTGAAAGGTACATGGTGAGTGAACCACTTACTTATGCCTAAAGTCAAGTACTCATAAAATGTGGTCTCCATTTGATGCCCCCCCCCCCCCCCGGGCTCATATCTCTTTAGATGTGCATCATCTTACATTTGGTTTCCTCTGCTTATCTATTGAAATGATTTGTTTTTTTAAAAAAATCTGTGAAATATTAGCAAAATGTAAGCTAAAATAATACTATCAAGGTTCTGTCTGGAGAAGAAGAGGGAAAAACTTTTATTTCTTCAACTTACTTTCACTTTAGAAAGTATAAAAAGTAGCCTCGAAACTGTATCTGGAATCTAAATTGCAAGGGGGTGGTTGAGACATGGAACCTGCTCTGCTGAGACTGGGGGGGGGGGGGCAAGATGGTTGTGTCTGTTGTGGACAACAGGAGATGGAGAGTTTGGTCTGGAGGTGGGCGGCCAAGTTGAACTCATTTAGTGGGTTCACACTTCAGTTCAGCCCTTTTCAGTTCTTCGACTTCTGGTGCTCAAACTGCACTTAAGAGAAGACAGTGCCATCTGTGACCTTCCTAAAATGTATGGTGGCCACTTGGAGTGAATATGGCAGCACATTCATTTTACAGCTTTGGGAACAAGGATTTGTTGGGTTCCAGAAGCAGCCATGTTGGTCTGCTGCAGAACAATGAGCTTTTGGTCCAACGGCACCTTAGAGCAGGGATGGGCATGAACTGGGGAAATGGAGGTTTGTCCTGGTTTGTGGGGTCACACTAACCATGAATGTTCATGAACCTCCCCATTTAATGAACCGATTCATTTTGTGAGGTTTGTGATGCGGTGTGTGTGTGGGGGTCTTCCCTCCCTCCTTTCTGCTGGGGCAGCTCTCCCTGTTTATATTCTAACAAAAGTACATACACTTTTTAAATCAACTTTTCTTCAGAATAAAGCAATATCTTATCAATTTCAAACATTTTAGAACAGAATCCAAGAACTTTAGCATATCTCGATTGTATTTGTACCAGTTCCCACCAGCTAATCTCAGAATTTATGTTTTTTATAGCTTCAGTTGTTTTTAGCTCATTTTTGTTATTCAAAAGGTCAGAATTTCTGGCAGACAGCTTTCTCTCTTGACGAAGATGCTTCTCCTGCTTGCCTCCCTCCTGTGTGGAACCAACTGTTACCTCAGTGGCTGTTGGGAGGTGTAACAAAATGGCAATTACCTATGTTTGTAAGATGGCTGCTGTCTGTGGTAAAATGTTCCCCCATAAGGTTCAATTGAGCTGTAGTTCCAGAGAGGGGCCTGCAGGTGTATCACTCACTGGGTTGAATGGGGCTTCCTCATCTGCTGGCCCACAGTTTCCAGCTGCCCCAAGGCCAAAAAGTGTGGGAAAAGAGCGAAAAGAGGGTGACGTGGCAGTCAGGGCTTCAATGCCCTCCAAACCAGCTATTCCCTCTTGGGGAACCACTGTTGCCAATCTCTAGGTGAGGGCTGGAGATCACTCAAAATTACAACTGCTCTCCAGATGGCAGAGATCAGTTCCCCTGGATAAAATCTGTGTCCTTATACCCTGCTGAGATGCCCCCTCCCCATGACAGCCATTGTGATTTGGCAGTCAGAGCTTCAGAGCATGGTAGAGGCTGCAGGTGTGTGTGTGTGTGGGGGGGAGATGGAAAGCTGAAGAGTGAAGGGAAAATTAAGGTAGGTTGATGCTTGGCTGGGAAGGAGATAGGGTTGCCAACTCCAGGTGGGGAATTACTGGAGATTGAGGGGTGGAGCCTGGAGAGGGTGAGGTTTGAGGAGGAGTGGGGCCTCAGACAGGTACAATGACATAGACTCTGCCCTCCAAAACAGCTATTTCCTCTTGGGGAACCACTGTTGCCAATCTCCAGGTGAGGGCAGGAGATCACTCAGAATTACAACTGCTCTTCAGGTAGCAGAGATCAGTTCCCCTGGAGAAAATGGTGGACTCTGTGTCATTATACCCTGCTGAGGTTGCCACAGCAAACTGACATTGAGTGCCCAAGTGTGAGGTGTCTGCTCTATGCAGTCAAGGATCAGACCTTTGTTGATGAAACAGAGTTCTTTATTTCCAATTACTACATCACAGGTTCTCGGAAGTTTGTTTGAGATAACGTATACAGGGCAAGCAGGACTAATATACCCTTCAGTACAATTTGAATTCCCCATAGGTAACCAATCACACACGAAAGAAAACCGTGGGCTAAAAGTCCTTTGACCGTTTGATTCCCACAGGAAAAGGTGAGGTGTTAAACTGTAAATTTCTGTGGGTGAAACAGCCCCTTCAGATGTGTCCGGCCTTTGCATAACAGATGGCTCTCCAAGGCCTTCACACAGTGATAAGGGTTATTCTAAATCTTCACCAACCGGGGAGGATTGGAATGCAGTCGGGGGATGAGGACCTGCTGGCCTTGCATGAAGTGTGAAAATATGCAGTGCCACTTTCCCGGGCGGAATGGTTACAATGAACAGGACATCTTGAAAGCAATATACTGGCAATTCTACATCAAAGGGCAGGGAGAGGGCTACATGTCTACAGAGGCAGATGCAAAAGGATACAATTCTAAGACAGCATCTATTACACAGGGGTAATCATAGAAAGCAAAGAGGAAAACCTTTGTTAGGATCCTGAGATCCTGACACCAAGGCCTTGGCACTCTCCCAGAGCTTCTTTCTAGAGCCTGTTGTATTTATTTCCCAAACAGGCCTTATTCCTATTATTTGAATAAATACATTTTGGAAGTCACGTTTGAGTTAGTAAAAGCGTCCAGAGGTGCAACCCATTTCAGAATTTTAGGATAAAAGGATCTTTTAACCTCCCCATACCCTTAACAATGACCTTCTAACTAGATGTTTGAAATATTGATGGTTTTCAGCTTTCCCATACCAAATAAAAATGTGCCAGCCCAACAATAAGTCATGGCCCTCCAATGCCAGTATTTTAGTATTTTCTAAAGTAATCCAGTCTTTTAACCATGTCATAGCTGCTGCTTTAAAGTAAAGATTCCAGTCTGGAAGAGCAAATCCTGCTCTTTCTCTTGCATCTTGTAAAGCTTTTAGCCTTATTCTTGGTTTTTCCCCTTGCCATTATAAATCTTTTGATCAAAATATCTAATTCTGTAAAGAGTTTCTGGTTTTGAAGGACTTGAATTGTTTGAAACAAAAAAAAAATCAATCTAGGAAGAACATTCATTTTGACTGTTGCAGTTCTACCCATAAAGGATATTTGTAAGTTCTGCCATTTTTCAAGATCCTTCTTAATTTCTGAGATGAGTTGGACATAACTGTTTTCAATCAAAGAACTACACCTATTTGTTATGTTTATTCCAAGATATTTTACTTTTTTCCTTAATTTCCAGACCTGATAGTTGCTGCAAATGTAGATTCTGTTCTGATGTCATATTTTTGGTTAGTATTTTGGTTTTATTGACATTTATTTTCAAGCCTGCGACTTGGCCATATTCCTGAAGGGAGTTTAAGAGGTGAGCAATAGATTCCATCAGGTTTTCCATATAAATACTAAATTATCTGCAAATGCCTGTAATTTATACTCTTCTCCTTTAATTCTGAGGCCTTTAATACTAGTATCATTTCTAATTAAATAGTTTAATGTTTCAAGTGTAAAAAATGAATAATAGAGGTGAGACTGGGCATCCTTGTCTGGTTCCCTTTTGTATAACAATATTTCTTGTTAACTCATTGTTAAGCAAGATCCTTGCTTGTTGTGAAGAATAAACTGCCTTAACCATTGTAAAGAAGAAGAAGAAGAAGAAGAGATTGGATTTATATCCCACCCTTCACTCACTTAAGAGTCTCAGAGCGGCTTACAAACTCCTTTCCCCTCCCCTCCCCACAACAGACACCCTGTGAGGTAGGTGGGGCTGAGAGAACTCTTTCCCAAGCTGTCCTTGAGGGAACAGCTGGTACAGAGCTATGGCTTGCCCAAGGTCATCCAGCCAGGTGCAAGTGGAGGAGTGGGGAATCAAACCCGGTTCTCCCAGATTAGAGTCCGCACACTTAACCACTACACCAGACTGAAATTAAAGGCCACATTGTGAGACCAACAGTTTTTCAAGCATAAAATTCCAGTTAAGATTGTCAAAGGCCTTCTCAGCATCCAAAAAGATTAAACCCATCTGCTTCTCTGGATGGGCTTCAAAATAAAAAAAAAGTACATTTAGTATGATCCTAACATTGTTTCTAAGATGTCTTTTGGTTAAAAAAAAAAAAAAACTTGCTTGGTCTTGATGTTTAGCTTTTATCGATACTTTTTAAAAGTCTTGTAGCCAGAGTAGAGGCATACATTTTATAGTCCACATTTAGTAATGAAAATGGTCTATAGTTCTTAATTTCTTTCTGGTCTGTATTCTGTTTGTGCATCAAAGTTATCAGTGCCTCATTCCAAGTGTCTGGAGAGTTACCTTCCATCAATATAGCATGTATTACCATTTTAAAGGGTAGCATCAATTGATCTTCAAAAGTTTGGTAGAATTCTGCTGGGAATCCATCCGGTCCCTGCATTTTCCCTTTCTTCTTTTTCTCAAGTCTTCTGTAATTTCTGCAGTTGTTATTGGGCCATTCAATATTCTTATTTGGTCTTCTTCAAAAGTGGTCATGTTATGTTTTAACAAATAGTTTTGGACCTCATTAATATTAGCTTCTCCTTTTAATATAGTTTTTGATAAAAGGATTTCACAGTGTTTTTCAAATCTTGCCGTAAGTTTTTCTCATTCCTATAGGAGTATTTCAGGGAGAAAATTGTCCTTTTTTCTTTTTCTTTAATTGGCTTTTGCAAGCAGTGCCATGCACAAGTGAAATCCAAGCAGAGAGTTCACCAATTCTGGGTGAACTTGCCACTTGGATTTCACTCACACTCAGCTTACAAAAGCCATTTCAAGGGAACTCTTGGAAGTGGGAGGGGAACGAAAGGGATCACTGAAATGGCTTACATCTATTTCAGCCTAAGGGCTGATGAGTGCACCAGCCCCACTGTTAGGCTGAAATGGATACAAGCCGTTTCTGCAATCTTTCTCCCCCCCCCCCACTTCCCACCATAGACCCCATGAAGCTCCAAAAATCACATGGTGTTTGTGGGTGAGTCATGGATCGGGATGGGCATGAACCTCAGTTCATCATGAAATTAGGTTTGTGACGAAGTTCGTGCCCATCCCTACCTCAAGAGTTCAACAAGATATTCAGGGTCTGAGCTTTTGAGAGTCAAAGCTCTCTTCATCAGATACAGACTTGCTGGGAAATGTATGCATTGACATTTGCACAGAGAATGGTGGGAGGACAGCAGGCAGCAGAATTTCCCCATATGGACACTCAGAGACTAAAAGTGTAATGACTGAAAAGAGCTTTTATGCACAGAAATGTGCAAAGCCTATTTACTTTCATTAGCATCTCCAGCTTGCTGCTGCGACTATTATTTGCAAAAGCAAAGACGAGATTTTTGGAAAGGTAGATTTTCTGAATTATTCTTTCCCATCCTCATTATGCATCACCTGCCTAAGTTTGCAGTATGTGCAGTAAGCCCCATTCAAAAAGCACCAGCCTGGTTCGATTGCGCATCTTTTCCCTCTTCAGAAGCACCAGTCTAGATAATTTCTGCATCGATTCCCATTGCAAAGCATATACTAAGCTTAACATTGTTAAATGAATTCTCTTAATTTTTTTTTTGCCCTATTCGTCCCTGAAATCCAACCATCCATTTCTTTCTTCAGGAGTTTGGAGTCCCTTTTGGATCAGTTCTAATTTGGGGTCAAAGAAAAACTGGAAGAAAGAAGGAGCAGGAAGAGAGCTTCTGCACAATTTTGGAATTTCACTCTGTAGATGTTCAGAGGCAGGCAACGTCTTCCTCAACCTTCCTATTGGTCTGTTAGAGTGCCATCCTGAGGGGAACATCATAACTGCAAGGACTGAATTTACAAAAGGGTGCATAGAGGCATAATAAAGAAATACAAAGAGAGATCCCTCTTTTAAAAGAGAAACGAGAGAAGAAGAAGAATCAGTGGCAAGTGAATTCTGGAAAAAGAAATCCCCCTCCCTGATAACATCTCAGCTGTTTCCTTGCTGGAAAGAAGTTCATCTTGTGGGCCAGAGCTAGCTTTGGGTTTAATTCCAAAGCCAGTATCTAAAACCCATAAGGAAAAAGGGAAGAAAACACAGGCCTGGTCCCCCTTCCATAATTAAAGTTCTTCAGAGATTGCCAGGAGTATGATTTACTGATTTTTATTTATGATATTTCTAGCCCCCCTTCATCACAGATATTCAAGGTGTATTACACAGAACAAGGCAGTACAATCAACAAAATGGGGCATTTAATAACAAATGCATTACGATATTAGAAGTCTGGAACCACCAGAAGGACACAAAGCATATGACAAGTATTGACATGATGCATTAAGCAGCACAGAAATTACATGACAAGATTCATTGAATCATAGAGCTGGAAGGGATTCCAGGGTCATCTAGTCCAATCCCCTACAAAATACAGGACATTCACAAATGCCTCCCCCGCCACCCCCAGTGACTGTTATTTCATGCCCAGAAGATGACAAAAAAACCTCCAGGATCCCTGACCAAACTGGCCTGGAGAAAAATTGCTTCCTTACCCCAAAGTGGCAATCAGCATTTCCCTGGGCGTGTAAGAAAGGGCCATAAGAACTAAGCGCTGATGCAACCCTTCCTGCCCTCCCCCTCATGATCTGCCTAAGTTCACAGAATCAGCATGGCTAACAGATGGCCATCTAGCCTCTGTTTGAAAACCTCCAAAGAAGAAGAGCCCACCACCTCCCCAGGAAGCCTTTTCCACCAAGGAACCACTCTAACAGTCAGGAAGTTCTTTCTAATGTTTGGCCGAAAACTCTTTTCATTTAATTTCATCCAGCTGATTCTGGTCTGACCTTCTGGGGCAACAGAAGACAACTCAACACCATACTCTATATGACAGCCCTTGTACTTGAAGTACTTGAAGATGGTTATCCTATCACCTCTCAGCCGTCTCCTCTCCAGGCTAAACATACCCAGCTCATTCAACCTTTATTCATAGGACTGTCTCAAGACCCCTCACCATCTTTGTTGCCCTCCTCTGGACATATTTCAGCTTGTCTATATCCTTCTTAAACTGTGGTACCCAAAACGGAACACAATATTCTAGGTGAGGTCTATCCAGAGCAGAGTAAAGCGATATCATTACTTCACGCAATCTGGACACTATACTTCTGTTGATAGAGCCCAAAATCGCATGTGCCTTTCTAGCAATCACATCACACTGCTTACTCATGTTCAGTGTATGGTCTACTAAGACTCCTAGATTCTTTTCACACATACTACTGCCAAGACAAGTCTCCCCTATCCTATAATGATACATTTGATTATTCCTAACTAAATACAGAACTTTACATTTATTCCCAATGAAATTCATTTTATTTGTTTTAGCCCAGTTTCCAGCCTGTCAAGATCATCCTGTATCCTGACTCTGTCTTCTACCATATTTGCTGCCCCTCCCAATTTAGTATCATCTACAAATTTAATAAGCATTCCCTCTATTCCTCCATCCAAATCATAGATAAATAAGTTGAACAAAACAGGTCCCAGGACATATGCTTGAGGCACTCCATTTGTCAGTCCTCTCCAAGATGACGAGGAACCATTAATAAGCATTCTTTGGATGCAATCTGTTAACCAGTTACAGATCCACCTAACATTCATAGGATCCAAACCACATTTTACCAATTTGTCTATAAGAATATTAGCTTGAACCTTATCAAAAGAAGAACTGAAATTAAGATAAACTATATCTTCAGTGTTCCCCTGATTAAGCAAGGAAGTCACTTTCTCAAAAAATGAGATAAGGTTAGTCTGATATGAAATCCATGCTGGCTCTTCATAATAGCAGCTGCCCTTTCTAAGAGCTCAAGGACTGACTGATGATTTGTTCTAAAACTTTTCCAGGTACAGACATCAAGCTGATGGGTCAGCAGTTACCCAGATCCTCCTTTTCCCCCCTCTTGAAGATGAGGACAACATTTGTTCACCTCCAATCTTCTTTTTTCTAAGAATTCTCAAAAATTCCTACTTACAATATGCTGTATACAGCAGGAAAGACTATAAGTCTCAATCATTTTTCCAAATAAGTTTGTGAAACCATTTGGTATTGTGTAGACTTATTACCTGTGCAGGAAAGCCCTCTTGAGTAGTTCAGTTTTGCATACTTTGCAAGCTTTCCTGACCTCCTCAGTCATGGTGACTAGTAGCTATCAATCTCTTGGAATTACAGTTGATACCCAGCCTACAGTGCCCAGTTCCCCTAGAGTAAATGGCTGCTTCGGAGGGTGGTATTGCACTTTGCTAAGCTCTCTCCAGGGGCCATGGTGGCTCAGAGATTAAGATGCTGAGTTGCAGACCAGAAGGTCTGTAGCTTGGCAGTTTGAGACTCTAGTGCCACATGATGGAGTGAGCTCCCGTCTCTGGCCCCAGTATGAGATGCAGCAGTTGAAAAGCAAGAAATTGCAAGTAGATAAATAGGTACCACTTCAGTGGGAAGGTAACAGCGTTCTGTGTGCCCTGGCATTTAGTCATGCTGGCCACATGACCACGGAGATGTCTTCGGACAGCACTGGCTCTTTGGCTTGGAAACAGACATGAGCACCGCCCCCTAGAGTCGGAGTTGACTGGCTTTCAAGCAGGGGAAACCTTTACCTTTTTAAGCTCTCTCCACTCCCAAACCTTTCTTTCCTCAGGTTCCACCTCTAAATTTCTGTGAATTTCTTGACATGGAGTTAGCAACCCTAGTGATATGGGTGTTTTCACCTATGAAAGATGCTGTTATCATCTGCTTTGACTTTCAGAGTGGGGCTGAAAACAGAAGACCACAGGTTTTGCATTGAACATCCATTGTAGTCAGGGCAAGAGTTGCTCTTCAATTACCTGTGCAAGAAATGGCATCACCTGTTTTATTAAAATGGCCTCTGTTTGAGAAGTAAAACCATCTGAATCCTACCTTTCTTTTCTGAAATCTCTTTCACAATATCTGTAATGTCCCCCTTTTGCTGTGGTGTTTCGGCTGGCTTCTGGAGCCCAGGGGGCAGGCACAAAGAGCAAGCCCCACCCCCCACTCCCAGCAGCCCTCAGTCGGGCCACGAGCAGCAAGAAGGAAGGTAAGTTGCAGAGGCCTGCCCCCCCACCTTTTCCGGCCCACACCAAGGTGCAGGGCATGGGAAAGGCCTGTGGAGCCCCCCGCCACCTCTCCTGGCCTGCCCGCTCAGGGTGCCCTTGGTCTTGCTGGTGAGGGGGGAGTGGGGAGCGGTGCCTTGATCAGGGGGTTGGGGTGGGCTGTGGGGGCCTTGATGGGGGGGGTGGGAGAGCCTTCCTCCATCCCCATCTCTTTGCTTTCTTTCCCTCCTTCTTTCCCTGCCTCCCTGCCTCCCTCCCTTCTCCTTCTCTCTCTCTTTCTTTCCCTTTTTTCTTTCTCCCTTTTTTCTTTCTTTCTTTCCCTCTTTCTTTCCTTCTCTCTCTCTCTCTCTTTCTGCACAGATCTGTGCATTCCCCTCTCCCCAACAGCTAGCAATCCAAAAGAGTCCAGTGGCACATTTAAGATAAGGTTTATTCAGGTACAAACTCTTCCTTCTCTGTGAGGGCAGATCTGCGCTGTCAAGGGTGTGGCCTTATATGCTAATGAGATTCTGATGTTGGGTGTGGCCTATTATGCTAATAATTTCCTGCTGGGCTTTTTCTACAAAAAGAGCCATGTACATTGTCAGGTTCTGACAAGATTCTGCTAATAACGTATGTCTTTCTCAATGCTGTCTCTATGTTTCACATGTTACTTTGTTCCGTTGTTCTAGCAGACCCTGCCAGCTGCCCCTTATCTGTATCATTCTCCTTCCTCCCTCCTAACTGTAAAGCTTGCTTTGATGTATAAGGATTGCTCCGTTTAATGTTGCTATGCCTGGGCGGGAGATGGCGACCCACATTCCTAAGTGTCATCTCTGAACAAATGGTGACTACTCCCTTGGATTCCCTCCTCCTTTTTTCCCGAGCGTATTGGTGTTATCTTGTTATTGAAACCTTGAAGAGTTCTTTGTGGCTGGACGCCTGGAGGAGTGTTGTGCCTGGGTTAACAGATGTGGGTCACTAAGATCAAGAGGGGAATTTATAACTTTCCCACCTTCTGTGGGAATCTCAACGGCCCCTGTTCATTTTCCTGCATTTACCCATTTGCCCTGATTGGCTGAGGCCTGGGGTTCAATTGAAAGTCTGAGTATAATAGTACTGTCTGTATTCCATTCAAGCATCTCTAACAAACATTCGAGAACCTGTTTGCAGTATTGAAAATAAAGAGCTTTGCTTTATCAACAAAGGTCTGATTCCTTGCTGTCTATACAGAAGCCTCACAGATTGTTAGAGATCTGTCTTTGGGACTTTCTCATTCCTGACCATGTCAGATGATGAGACCATTCCTGTAACATCCGCAGAAGATACCGTGCCAGTGGAGAATGTGCCAGCTGGCCCTGCGAACCCAGTGACTACAGCCCAGGGAGCCTACCAAATCCTGTGCACGGGATTAGGATTGGGACCACACTGGCCACCGGCGTCACCCTGATATTCGTGGTCCAACTTTGGCCACAGGACCTACGAGTCATGGATCCACGACAGGAGGGGATCCCGAGTGCTGTTCAGTGGGGACCACACAGAGTTTGGTCGGCCCAGCATTATCGAGGAAGAGCGGGGTTTTCCTCGGGGCCCGGAAGATTGGTGTTATCGTTTCCCGGACGAGGAGCGTGGGATGCCATGCAGTCCCAATCCTGTGGGAGAAGATCTGGGGCGAGTGCTAGATCAGAGGTTTGGCGAGATGCAAGACCGCATCAGAGTGGAGCTGCGGGAGGCAGTTATCGATATACAGCAGCAACTGTGAGATGTGGTGGCTGGATTGCCGGGCCCGGTGCTGGAACCCCCTCAGGGAGGGGGCCCCCGGCCCCAGCTCCTGGACCCGCGGGTGGTGCGCCACCCCAGCAAGTGCCTCCTGCGGGACCGCCCGCTGGGCCCCTGCCACAGCCAGCGCCTGGAGACCCAGGGCCCCTGGAGCGGATGATTTGGCAGGTGCCTACCAACCCACTGACTGCCACTTTCGATGGGGATCCAGAGAAGCTCCGGTTTTTCATCATCGAGATCGAGAGGTTCCTGGCGGCTTGGGGCCATCTATACCCTACTGAGAGGGATCGGGTTGGGTACATCGGTTCGAAACTCTGAGATACCGTGAACAACTGGTATGTCAGCCTACACAATCCCCCTGGACCAGAACTGCGTACCGTTGATAATTTCATGTGGGCCCTGCGGCAGCATTATGAGGACCCGTTGGGGGAAGAGAAAGCCCGGAATCAGCTCCGGAAATTGGTGCAAGGAAGGTCCTCAGTGAGAGAGTACACCGACCGCTTCCAGCGCATCTCGGCCAAAGTGCAGGGCTGGTCCGAAGACCTATTTGTGGAGAAGTACCAGGAAGGGCTGCATCCTGAGATCTACGAGACCATGCTGAGAGGAGGGCGACCCATGTCCCTGGCTGCTTGGATGAGAGCCGCGGCAGATGTGGAAGAGCAGTTCACCCTGATAAAGCTAGGGGCTCCGGCAGCAGCCCAGCCGAAAGCACCCCAGAAGGCGAAAGGGAAGACAGGATACCAGGAGCTACGAGATATCCGCTTCAAGCAAGGGCTCTGCATCAAGTGCAGGGAAGGTGGCCACTTCGCATCCTCCTGTCCCTGAGGTGGCACCAAGGTAGCCAAGACCTCCACCCCAATGGGAGCTACCCCTCGCACCAGAAAAGTCTCGTTTAAACCCCAGGCTCTACAGCTGGAAGGGGCAACTTGTGAGTAGGGCGAGTTGGAGTTGGTCAAGGCACAGCTGTCGGGAAACTTCAGTGACCTGCAGTAGGAGGTGCAGAGCTGCAGGTCCCCCCATCCGGCGCGCCAACCCCGGTGAGCACCCCTGGCCCTTTGCTTTATATGGTCGTGACTGTAATTGTCCCTCGCACGGGAACCCATGTTCGGGTGTGTGCGTTAATAGACTCGGGGTGTGCCAGAGACTTAATTAGCCCTCTAGTAGTGGAGGGACTGGCCCCTGAAGTAAAACTGCTGGGGGAACCCCTCACCTTCACTCAGATGGACGGTTCGGAGATGAAAGAGGCGTGTGTGGCCGAAACAGAACTGGTGGTGGTGGGCATGGGGGAGCATTGGGAAAAACGGGCTTTTGTTATCACCCCAAATACGCAGTTCCCCATGGTGTTAGGCAGTCCATGGTTAAGTTCCCACGACCCCTACATAAAATGGAGTGAAGGAAAGATTTCCTGGATCGACGAAAAGTGCACTCGTCATAAGTGGGACCCTGGTTGGGGATCGGGTCCACCAGTCCCCCTTAAGGCAGCGGCTCTGGCTCTAATGCCAGTGCAGATTCCCCGGGAGTATAGGGACCTGGCAGGAGTGTTCAGCGAGTCTGAGGTGGATGAACTACCACCCCACCACCTCTCTGATTGCGCCATCGAGCTGCTGCCCAGGGAAAGATTACCCAAGGGAAAATTATATCCTATGAGCCCGGCCGAGCGAAAAGAGCTGAGAAAATTTTTAGACAAAAACCTAGAGCGTGGTTTTATCCGTCCAGCCAAATCCCCTTTTGCTGCCCTAGTGCTCTTCAGGAAAAAGAAAGACGGGGGGTTGTGGCTGTGCACGGATTATCGTGGACTGAATGCTGTGTCCGCCTCGAATGCCTACCCCCTCCTGCTCATCAAGGACTTATTGGCGGAAGCGGCCAAAGGGAAAATTTTCACAAAACTAGATTTACAGGATGCGTATTTTCGGGTGCGCATCAGGGAGGGGGATGAGTACAAGATGGCGTTGAACACCCCTTTGGGACAGTTTGAATATATGGTGATGGCATTTGGCTTGAGTGGCACGCCGGGAGTTTTTATGAGCTTAATCAACGAAGTATTGCATAAGCATCTGTTTAAAGGGGTGCTCTGTTTTCTTGATGATATCTTGATTTATTCCCCTGATAAGCAATCTCACATAAAATTGGTAAGAGAAGTGTTAGCCACGTTGCTGGAAAACCGGCTTTACGCCAAGCTGTCCAAGTGTGAGTTCCACCAACCGGAAGTCGATTTTCTAGGTTACCGAATCTCTCAACGCGGGCTGGAAATGGACCCGGCCAAGGTAGAAGCGGTGGTGCAGTGGGAGGCACCCCGCACTAGAAAGCAGTTGCAGAGTCTGTTAGGATTTTGTAATTTCTACCACACCTTACTCAAAGACTTTGTGACAGTCACTCTTCCCCTTACCAAACTCTTAAAAACAAAGGGGAGGGGTCTGGAGGCTGGGAAGCCTGGGGAGCGAATAGGGTGGAATGAAGAGTGTCAAACGGCTTTTGAAAGGCTCAAGAAACTGTTTAGCTCGGAGCCTATCCTAGCCTATCCAGATGAAACCAAAGAATTTGTAATTCATGTGGATGCCTCTGATGTAGCCATGGGAGGGGCAATTTTACAAAAGGGAACAGACAATGCCCTGCATTCGTTAGCGTATATTTCAAAAAAATTCAATGAGACAGAGAGACACTGGTCCGTATGGGATAAAGAGGCTGCAGCCATACGGTTGGCTCTAACTACTTGGAGACATTGGCTAGAGGGAGCCCAGACGCCATTTGAAATCTGGACTGATCATAAGAACTTGGAGGCATTGCGGACTCAGAGATCCCTCAATGCCAAGCAGCTCCGCTGGGCTGATTTTTTCTCGAAGTTCAACTTTGTACTTAAACACTTCCCTGGTAAGGCAAACTCCTTAGCAGATGCATTATCCCATTTGCCCCAGCACGAATCCCAGTGGGAAGAAGTGTTTGACTCTATGTTCTCTCCCCAACAATTGGGGGGGCAGTGACGACATGGAGTCAGAGCAAAACCGCCCTCGAACCCCCAGAACCCCCTCCCGCTAACTCAGAGCCATCAACTTGGACGAATAGATGTGCCAAAGAGTACACTGAGGGGGAACCAGAGGAGTGGGAGGGGGATGGCGAGTGTTCCCTCCATTCTAATAACTGTTGGTACCATGGGAATAAGCTAATAGTGCCTCGGGCGCTCCAAGGAGAGGTTCTCAAAACCTGCCACACGTCCAAACTATCGGGACACTTTGGGTTTCTAAAAACTCTTAATTTGGTTCAGAGACAATTTTGGTGGCCGCGCATTCGCAAGGATGTGTCGGACTATGTAACTGCTTGTCAAGTGTGTCTTATGAGTAAGCGCAGGGGTGGTAAGACCCCTGGGTTGTTGCATCTGCTGCCAACTCCCAGCAGACCATGGGAGAGTGTGTCTATGGACTTCATCACGGGGCTTCCGCCCTCCAAAGGCAAGATGGTCATATGGGTGGTTGTGGACATGTTTTCTAAGCAAGCCCATTTTGTCCCTTTCAAACAGCTGCCCACAGCAAAAGGGCTGGCCAAGAACTTTTTCAACCACGTGATCAAAATACATGCTTTTCCCAAGCGGGTAATATCTGACAGGGGCAGCCAGTTCGTTGCCAATATCTGGCGGGAGCTTCTGAAGGTGATGGACATTGAACCCGCCCTCAGTTACAGAGACCGATGGACAGTCCGAACGAGTTAATCAAATTTTGGAACAGTTCCTGAGATGTTACACTAATTTTCACCAAGATAATTGGGTGGACTTGTTACCTTTTATGGCAGTGGGGGGGGGGGGGGGTTTGAGGGAAAACCCCTTCCCACTATAGAGGACCCTGGTGAACTCTCCTCACCCGATTTCGCTCAGTGGTGGGCTAAATTGCAAGAGTCATGGCCTCTAATAGCTAAGACATTGGACAAGGTGAAAGCGGACTATAGAAAACATGCTGATAAGAACCGAGCAGAGGGGTGGGAGTTGCAACCGGGGGATTCGGTCTACCTTTCCACAAAAAATATCCATGGACTTCAACCTAGTAGAAAATTGGGGTGGAAATACGTTGGACCATATAAAGTATTAAGAAAAATCTCGGATATTGCTTTCAAACTTGATTTGCCTAAATCACTGAGCTCTGTACATCCCGTTTTTCATTTCAGCCTGCTGAAGAAGGATCCTGGGCCGAATGCGTGGCACCCAGTACGTCCGACTCCTCTTCCGCTGATGAAGGAGGGGGAACAACACTTTGAAATCTCTGAAGTGTTAAACTCGAAAATGAAACGGGGAAAATTGATGTATTTGGTTAAATTGGTAGATTTTGGGCCAGAACTAAATGAATGGGTGTGGGCTGAGAATGTTCATGCTCCTAAACTTGTTAAAGCTTTTCATAAACGGTTTCCTGATAAACCAGGATAAGATGTATTTTGGAAGGAGTAGGGTGTCAGGTTCTGACAAGATTCTGCTAATAACGTATGTCTTTCTCAATGCTATCTCTGTGTTTCACATGTTACTTTGTTCTGTTGTTCTAGCAGACCCTGCCAGCTGCCCCTTATCTGTATCATTCTCCTTCCTCCCTCCTGACTGTAAAGCTTGCTTTGATGTATAAGGATTGCTCCGCTTAATGTTGCTATGCCTGGGCGGGAGATGGCGACCCACATTCCTAAGTGTCATCTCTAAACAAATGGTGACTACTCCCTTGCATTCCCTCCTCCCTTTTTCCCGAGCGTATTGGTGTTATCTTGTTATTGAAACCTTGAAGAGTTCTTTATGGCCGGATGCCTGGAGGAGTGTTGTGCCTGGGTTAACACATGTGGGTCACTAAGATCAAGAGGGGAATTTATAACTTTCCCACCTTCTGTGGGAATCTCAACAGCCCCTGTTCTTTTTCTCACGTTTACCCGTTTGCCCTGATTGGCTGAGGCCTGGGGTTCAATTGAAAGTCTGAGAGTATAATAGTACTGTCTGTATTCCATTCAAGCATCTCTAACAAACATTCGAGAACCTGTTTGCAGTATTGAAAATAAAGAGCTTTGCTTTATCAACAAAGGTCTGATTCCTTGCTGTCTATACAGAAGCCTCACAGTACATACACATATACAATAAATATACCACATCCTTTGGTGTGGCCAGTACATCCCAAATACTACAAAGATGTGGAGTCAGAGACTGCTAACACTTCACTCATTGACACTCTCAATGACTGTGCCATGGAGCAGATGGTCCCAGAACCTACCAAGGTAGAGGTGATCTTGGACCTAAGTAATGCTCAAGACCTGGTGAGAAATGTAAATTTAATAGTACCAGCTGGGAACAGTGACCATAATGTTATTAAGTTCAACATTTATATAAATAGTGAGTTGCCCAAAAAGAACAATACAACCACTTTTAACTTTAGAAGGGGTAACTTCTCTCAAATGAGGGGGCTTGTGAGGAAGAAGCTGAAAGGAAAGGTAAGGAGGGTCAAATCTCTTCAGGAAGCTTGGAGACTATTTAAAACTACACTCCTCGCTCAGATAATATGTTTACCATGGGTTAGAAAAGGTACAAATAGGTATTTTAAAAGGCCTGTATGATTAACAAACAAAGTAATGGAAGCAGTAAAAGGTAAGAAGGATTCCTTTAAGTGATGGAAGGCTACTATGAGTGAGGTAAATAAAAGAGAGCACCGGCTTTGGCAAATAAAATGTAAGCCAATGATCAGACAAGCAAAAAGGGACTATGGCTGTGGTCACACACACTAAACAATCCACTTTCAGTGCACTTTCCAACTGGATTTTACTGTGTGAACTAACAAAATGGAAAGTGGATTATTTAGTGTGTGTGTGACCGCAGCCCAAGGGGAACATTTTGCAAAAAAACATCAAGACCAATAATAAAACTTTCTTCAAATATATTAGTCGCAGAAAACCAGCCAGGGAGGCAGACAGAACCTTGGATGACCAAGGGGTAAAATAATTACTAAAGGATGATAAGGAAATGGCAGAGAAGCTGAATGCGGTTTTTTGGCCTCTGTCTTTACTGTGGAAGATGGGAGGTGCTTGCCCACTCCAGAACTGCTGATTTGGGGAGGGGTGTTGAAGGACCTGAGTCAAATTGAGGTGATAAGAGAGGAGGTCCTACAACTGATGGACACCTACCGTATTTTTCGCTCTATAGCATGCACCTGACCATAAGACGCGGGGGGAGGATCGCACCTTCTGCACTGCTCAGCGAGGCCTCAGCCGGCACCGGCGGCGGTAGCGGTGGCCTCGTGTATCGGCAACATCAGCGGCGGCCTTGCACGAGCTGCCAGCATCAGCAGTGGCCTCGCACAAGCCAGCAGTGGCGGCGGCCTCGCACGAGCCGGTAGCATCAGCAGCGGCCTCGCGTGAGCCGGTAGCGTCAGCAGCGGCCTCGCATGAGCCGCCAGCGTCAGCAGCGGCCTCGCGCGAGCCGCCAGCGGCAGCAGCGGCCCAGCAGCGGCCTCGCGCGAGCTGCCAGCGGCGGCCTGGCGGCGGCCTCACAGCAGCAAGGGGAGCCTTGTTCCTGCTGCGGCAGCAGTATTCGCACCATAAGGCGCACACACTTTTCTCCCCACTTTTTGGGGGAGAAAAAGAGCGTCTTATGGTCCGAAAAATACGGTAGATCCCTTTCACATGTGCTGCTTTCAAGCCAAGTCCCTCCCATTCTATATCTGTGCCTTTGATTTTTTGTACCTAAGTGTAGGACTTTGCACTTATCTCTGTTGAGATTCATTTTGTTTGTCTCAGCCCACTGTTCCAGCCTATCTGGATCATTTTGAATCCTGACTCTGTCTTCTTCACAATTAGCAATCCCACCCAGCTTCGTGCCATCTGCAAATTTGATAAGCATCCCCTCTATGTCTTCCTCCAGGTCATTTATAAAAACACTGAACAATACCTGGCACAGGACCGAGCCCTGTGACACTCCACTCGAGACTTCCCTCCACGTAGACGCAGAGCCATTTATGAGCACTTATTCGGTATGATTTTTGATAGAACACTGCAGCCTGACTGGCTTTCAAACATGCACCCTGCCATGCAGACCAATGGAGCTGTCCTCAGCCCTCTCTGCCTCTTTAGTCAGTGCGGCATACAGCTTCATTCTGCATCCCAAACTCAGTGCTAACTCAATCGTCAAGCATATAAACTGCCAGCTAATCCCACTGTTCATTCTTCCTTTCTGTCTTTCTTAGAGACAGCCATGGCAGTGTTTCAGTGGGGAGGATTTTGCACATGTGTAATTTCACAGAGCATTGTGGAAGTTGTAGTCTCTCCCTCAAGTCTGTTTTTCATGTCTTAAAATAAATTTTAAAAATAATTCTTATATATAATTCTGTTTTTACCATGGAAGCTCCTGAACATTCCACACACTCCCAAATCAGATGGCTCCCGGATGTGTCACTCAGAAGCTGTCCCTCTCCACTGGCTGTGAGTACTTGCGTGCCATTGGCTGGGTGCTGGGTCTGCTCCTCTTCCCCACCCTCTCCTTCAGCCACTGTGCCCTGACAGAATTCCTGGCAAATGACTTTCTCTCTTGACTGCTTCCCTCCTGTGTGGCACTAACTATTCCCTCAGTGGCTGTTGATAGGTGTAATGAAATGGCAGTTACCTGTGTTTCTAAGATGGCTGCTGTCTGTGGTTATTTGTTGAGCCCATTCACGCGGAGGGCGGGGTATATATATATATATATATATATATATATATATATATATATATATATATATATATATATATATATATATATATATATATATATATATAAAAATAAGTAAATAAATAAATAAATAAATAAATAAATAAATAAAATGTTCCCCCATAAGGTTCAATTGAGCTGTAGTTCCAGAGAGGGGCCTGCTGGCCTACAGTCCCCAGCTGCCCCAAGGCCAAAAAGTGCGGGAAAAGAGGGACCGCCCATCCAGGGAGGAGGCAGTCTTCATCCTACAGGAGGTTAGGAAAGGCTCCTGCTGCCTGTGCTGACCCAGGCTACAAGCCAGAGATGTGAGGGAACCCTGGGAGGCAGCATGGCTTCAGCCACTCCACAGTTGGCTGGTTGGAAGAATGAATGGAAGTTTCCCTGCTCTCTTGGGCAAGAGGGAGAGGCTGAGGCAGAGCCAGAGGCCGGTCCAAGGAGAGATCCTATCCTGAGCCCACAACCTCCACAGGTAGAGAGAGCATTGTGTGTAGGGAAAAAGGATTGCGTTCAACCTCTGATGATTTATGCCCTGCGGGTTCATAGTGTGTGCTTAACTCCTACAGTTGTGCCTTATTCATTTAGTGTGTGTGCGCTCCATAATTGTGTAAACAGTTAAATAAATTCTTTTATCTGGGCTAATAATCTGTGTTGTGCTCTGACCACATAGTCTTCCCTGCTCTGCACAATACCCAAGGGAGGGGGTAGCCCAGGGAAGCAAGGAAAGGCCAGACTCTTGGGTTGCCAACTTTCCAGGGATCCCCCAAAGATTGGGGATTCCATCTCCAAATAGGGAGATTTGGCCACAGGGGTCTCACTGTCCCTTTAAAAAGGCAGTGACAATTCAGTGAGAGGTGGCAGGGAACTTAAGGAGTGAGATACGCCCACGGGATGAGGGTGGGAGGTGAACAGCTGAGTTGTAAACTGGAGCCCATTTCGCCACAATAGGCAACCAAGCTTGGTTCAGACAAAGGAAGAAAACCCTTCGCAGGTCTTGTGAGAAATCATTGGAATGAGTCCTGACTAGGGTTGCCAGCTCCAGGTAGGGAGATTCCTGGAGATTTTCTGGTAGAGTCTATGGAGGCCAGGGTTTGGGGAGGGGAGAGGCCTCAGCTGAAAAGAATGCCATAAAGTCCACCTTCCAAAGCAGTTATTTTCTCCCGGGGGGGAGAGATCTGTTGTCTGGAGTTCAGTTGTGATACCTGGTGATCTTGAGGCTCCACCTGGAGGTTGGCTACCCTAGGCATAGCAGTCAGTGCTTCAGAGCAGGGTCTGCTAGATCCAGGTTCTTGCTGTAGAAGCTGAGTGGGTGATTTTGGACCAGTCACAGACTTTCAGCCTAACCTAACTCACAGGGTTGTTGTGCAAGTCAAAAGGGGGAGAAGAGAATGATGTAAGCTGCTTTGGTCCCCATTGCAAAGAAAGATTACTTTTTCTCCTGGGAAATTTATTTATTTAATTAATTTTTAATCCTGCCCTCCCAGCCAAGGAAACCATTATTGCCAATCTTCAGGTGAGGGCTGGAGATCACTCAGAATTACAACTGCCCTCCAGATGGCAGAGATCAGTTCCCCTGGAGAAAATGGTGGACTCTGTGTCCTTATACCCTGCTAAGAGGCTGATACCTTTCCATACAATAGGACTACTCCTGAGGAAGATTGGGATGAAATGTGCTTATATCTGGGCACTCATTGAGTATGATGGACTTTTCTTGTAATATCGTAAACTTTTATTAAGAGTATAATGAACTATTCCTTGTAATTTTGTAAAGTTTGATCTTTAATATAAAGTGTTCTAGTCATTCATGTCACAGTGTTGTTGGTTTCTTGTATTTTCCATATGGATACCTGTGACCCCTTCTTGATTTTTTCTGACTCCAAGACCTGAAGCAGAGGTCTGTGTGCTAGTTCGGCAACCAGTCGGAGGTCTCTTGTTTCAGGAAAGGCCTCCTTTGCACTTTTCTAGTTTCCACCAGGCAAACAATTGAATCCTGAGCAAGGACTGCTCTGATTGGCTGCCTTCACACAAACAGACGCAGGTTGCTAGGGAATGTACAGCTACAAAATGGTCCACAAGTCATTTCAGCCAGTGACTGTTGAACTGAACCACTCTGGGGACTGGCTCACCTTGACTGCAGCCCTGGCACCAGGAAAATTTGACCATCTAGTGCATTTATAGTGCAATTTGGGTATCCCTGGTGGAAATAAATGGGGGATTATTTCCTGCACTGTGTTTTGAACAAAAATTCTTTGTATGCCACTTTATTACTCTGACAAGCAACGGCTCTCCAAGGCCCGCAGCGGAGGTTTTGTATTCAGAGGGCTGCCATGTTGTGGCCTCGAGTACCTTAGAGACCAACCAGGTTTTCAAGGTATGAGCTTCCAAGTCAGAGCTCTCTTCAGAGGCCTTCAGTCCAGGAACCCCTGGGAGACCAACAAGATGCCTGAGGTGGGAGTATCCGAGAGTCAAAGCTCCCTTCCCAGGTCTGCAGGAGGACAGCTGGATTAGAGTCCAGGAGCACCGTAGAGAATGACGAGACTTTCAGGGATTAAGATTCCGAGAGTCAAAACTCCATAGGTCTTCAGTAGAACAACTAGCTTCGAGGCCAGTAGCCCCTTAGAGGCCAGCCAGGTTGGTCAGGTGTCAGCTTCCGAGAGTCTTATGCCCCCAAAACCTCGTTGGGCTCTAAGGTGCTCCTGGACTCAGATCTAGTTGCATCTTTGAGATGTCGCTCTTCTCGCAGGGCATCCTGTGTGCTGTCTCTGCTAGACTTCACCTCATTTCCCTGCATTTGCCACCACCACTGAATGGCGAGAGAGCCACAGTGCCCCTCCCCGGAAAGACCAGCAGTTGTAACGTGCAGACATTTGTTCAATATGTTTAGAGCTTATCTACATCATAATTTTGCATCTATCCATTAGCATAATTCATAAGTCATTGTTTTAAAAAAGAAAATCCAACCACCACCACTGCCTGTTTTTGATTTTCATCCGACACATTACTAAATGCACTACCAAATCATGAGCTGAAATGGAAAACAACAGAGCCTGAATAAATATACCAAGGAGAGCAGTTGAAAAGATGCTGAATTACTGTGGAGGGAGTCCAAATCAGAAGAGCCTGTCTTATCCTGCAAGATCAATCACATTACAGTAACATCTCCCTCAGCACCACACCGGCTTCAGAAGTCAGTCCAACGTCTTGTGGAGAAGGGAGTTGGGGAAGAAGGTGGAACAGAAGCTTCCCCCCTTCCATTGGTGCAAGAACTCCCTCTAGTGGTAGCAATGTTCCTACACAATGTGATTAAAGGCTATCCTTTTTCGGAAGTTGCAGAGGACTGCCACAATGGTCTGCAGTAGAACAGCTAGATTTAACCCCAATAGCACCAGACCAATGGGGTATAAGCTTTCCTAAGTCCTTCTGACCCCTCAAGGCTGAACAAGGACATAGGATCCTTATCTCACTACAGGTGCTAATTTCCTGCCCCAAAGCATTTTTCCTCTGTTCTAATCAAGCCGATTCCATTTTGCATTGCACCTCTGCATCCTGGGTTTTGTCTGTACAACACTCCTCCCATCCTCTGACTAGGATATAAGAACTCAGAAATCTCAATCCCAGCATGTATGTGTTGAAGGGAACTTTGACTCTCGAAAGCACATACGTCCCAAAACTTCTTGGTCTCTAAGATGCTCCTGGACTGGAATCTGTGTCTTTAGGCAGGGCTTTCCAAACTTTCAGGACACCATTTCCTGCATCATTCTGATTGCTGACAGATAACCGCAGATCTGTGACAGAATCTCTACCTATTGCAGAGGATTCTGTCAATGAGGATGTGTTCTGGAACACACACACAATGCATATGGAGGGCTAACCAGGTCTTCTGGGCCCACAACCCCACAGAACATCCAGCATTCTCCTGCAATGTGCAAAAGATCAATAGGCATGTGCATGGGTGTGGACTAAACAAGAAAATGAACAAAAATACCCAGTTCTTTAATGCTGTTATAACTGACTCTATTCCAAAAGACAACTGCTAGAAATAATGAGAAAATGTCATTCAGCCTCAATATCCTGTTGACACCATTTCACAGTTTGGTGAGGGGATTAGGACTGGGAAGGAGAGAGACCGTATCTGCAGATTAGGTAAGTGACAGGGACAGAGTCCAACCAGCTCAGTATACCAATTTTACCCCCAAAAAGGACTGAGCTGTTAGACACACAACATTTCTGCCCTCCATTGGGACTGATCCATTGCAAGAGCTCATGGAAGGTGCTGGAATGGATCCTTCCCCAGTGTTCCACACACAACCTGTTATTTGCCTTGAAACTCCTCCCTGGGGACCAGCAGAGTCTCACGAGCAAAATGAGCCACACAACCGGGGGCGGGGGGGGGCGGGGGGCGGGGCTGCACTGTTCATGGGAAATAATAAAACCACCTCTTGGCCATCTTCCATTCCTGGCAAGTCCATGGGATGGTGTTCTAATTTGGCCCCCCAACTTAAATAGACCTTTGCACTAAGAACCAAAATGGTGTCAGAAGGCAAGGGCAAAGTATGTTTTTCTATCCCTTTGTTCTCTGGCCTCTAGGCAACTCCTTTCCCTCATCTCTTTTGTCTTGAGGCAACCACCCGGTCTGGTCAGGCTCTTTCTTTAGGAGAGAGGGAAGCAAGTTCTCTGCAGTTCCTCCTCATCTGGCAGATGGCTGGGATTTGGTGAGCCTTCCCCTTTTTGGAAGGGAGGGAGTGGTTAGGTCTCTCTGGCCATCTCTGTCCTCTGGTCTAGTACTGCCCCCCTGCCTCTGCAGCCACAGGGCAATATCTACCACATACACAATTAGTTCCATTCTACCCTTTAGAAAAGTAAATTCAGCACTGAAAAATCAGTTCAGATTTGAGTCATCTAGTAGCTTCTCCAGATATGCATTATGAGACATGTTTGTACTAAATTAGCAAGGCTTCCTTTGACATACAATAATTTAAAAACAGAGCATCTTCTCCCATCTAGCCTCTGGCCGAGACTTCTTTCGATGGAATGATTTTGGCTGCATGGTAATAGTGTCCTGTTCTTGGCCATCGCAAAGGAAGCTCCCCAAAAGTATACTGGTGGAAACAGTCTTATTAATGGACTCCATGTTGGGAGGGGCTGTGCATCACTGGTAGAAGATCTGCTTGGCATGCAGAAGGCCCCAGGTTCAATCTCCATCAAGTCCAGATTTCTTTTCTTTTCTTTTTTATGTGCAGAAGAGAGCAACGAGGATGACCAGGGGCCTGGAGACCAAGCCCTGGGAGGAATAGCTGAGGGACTTGGGGCTGTTCAGTCTGGAGAAGAGGGGGTTGAAAGGTGGGACAGGGTGGGTCTCTTGAAGTATCTGAAGGGCTGTGTCACTTAGAGGAGGGCTGGGAGCGGTTCCTGTTGGCAGCAGAGGAGAGGACTCGCAAGAATGGGCTTAAATTAAGGGTGGGAAAGTAACAGGTGGATCTCAGGGGAAACTTTTTTTCAGTCAGAGTTGTGCAAGAGTGGAATCAGCTGCCTAGGCAGGTGGTGAGCTCCCCCTCCCTGGCAGTCTTTAAGCAGCAGCTGGACAAACACTTGTCAGGGATGCTCTAGGCTGGGGTGGGCAATTGTTTCGGCTTGGGGGCCACTTTGTGGGAGTGGAGGTTAGCGGAGGGCCGCACCTTTTAAAATGATTGCATTCATTAGTTAACTTTGCATTTCAGAAAAGGTATAAATTGTATCATAAAAATCAATAAATATAAATTAAATAAAATAGTGGTAGTTTTATTCAATTTATTTATTATGCTGATTTCATATCACCTATAGCTGCAAGCACATTTAATTTTAGAATCCGTTTAATGAGACAAATGTACCCTATCACACTTTTCTACAATTTTTTTTGAAATCAGGAGTGAGATTGCTTGTTGAGATTCTCATCACAGCCTGCAAGTTAATGTCTGTCAAAGAGCATCTATATTTACTCTTGTTGATCTTCATGCAAGAAAAACTTTGCTCACAAATATATGTAGACCCAAATATAGAGAACATTTTCACATGGCCGACTGTCTTGGTGGGCCGCAAAAAACTCTATGGCGGGCCGCATGTGGCCCCCGGGCCGCAATTTGCCCACTCCTGCTCTAGGCTGATCCTGTATTGAGCAGGGGGTGGGACCTATGATTCTATAACATGAAAGACCTCCTCTTGAGCAGCTGTCAGTCCGAGTAGACAATACTGACCTTGATGGACTGAGGGTCTCCTTCAGGATCAGGCAGCTTTGCATGCTCGTGTTGCGCTTCCTGACTCCCTGCCATGTCAGTCTGCTGCCACATGTAACAGACAATTAGCTGCTCACCAAGTGTGGCTCTGCACGTAGCTGCCTCCCTCACCAAGCACACGCAATGTGAGCACCAAGGGTCGTGAAAAGCAACACTGCTTGCCACAGTCTACCTTCCCAGCTAACTAACACACCTGGAGCAGGGAAGCGTTGCTTTTAAGTTAAATCCATCGAAGACAGAGGTCCTGTACCTGGGTTGTGGAGGGTTGGAGGTCGGCACCAGGCTTCCCACTCCTGAAGGGGCACCTCTGGTGCCGGCCCGGTCAGTGAAGAGCCTGGGAGTGACCCTGGATACCTCCTTATCTCTGGACGCCCAGGCTGCTGCAGTCATAAGAATGTAAGAGAAGCCAATGTTGGATCAGGCCAGTGGCCCTTCCAGTCCAACACTCTGTGGCACACAGTGGCCAAAAACACCAGGTGCCCTCAGGAGGTCCAGCAGTGGAGGTAGAAGCCCCTCCCACTGTTGCCCCCCCATCAAGCACCAAGAATACAGAGCATCACTTGCCCCAGACCGAGAGTTCCTATCTATACCTTGTGGCTAATAGCCACTGATGGACTTCTGCTCCATATGTTTATCTAATTCCCTCTTGATTATCTAATTCCCATGCTTGTAGCCGCCCCCACCTCCTGGGGCAGTGAATTCCACATGTTAATCACTCTTTGGGTGAAGCAGTACTTCCTTTTATCTGTTCTAACCCAACTCCTCAGCAATTCCAAGGAGTGCCCACGAGTTCTTGTATTGTGAGAAAGGGAGAAAAGGACTTCTTTCTCTACCTGCTCTATCCCATGTAGAATCTTATAAACCTCGATCATGTCACCCCTCAGCCATCGTTTCTCCAAGGTAAAGAGCCCCAAGCGCTTCAGCCTTTCTTCATAGGGAAAGTGTTCCAGCCCTTTCATCATTCTAGTTGCCCTTTTCTGCACTTTTTCCAATGCTATAATATCTTTTTTGAGTTGCCAGATCTGCATTTTTCCATCTTAGACAGATCAGGCTACTGAAGCCCTCTCTCTCCCCCCAGGACCTAGCGATGGCGGCCCATGCAATGGTCACTTCCAGGCTTGATTACTGCAATTCACTCTATTCAGGCTTACCCCTGAAGCTGATCCGGAAATTACAGCTGGTGCAAAATGCAGTGGTATGCCTGCTGACGTCAACGCCTGTGTGGGCTCATGTTCAGTATGTGCTCTGCCAATTGCATTGGCTGCCAGTTGAGTACCAGATCTGCTCCAAGGTGTTGGTAATTACCTTCAAAGCCTGATATGGCCTGGGACCAACATACCTAAGGGACCACCTCTTCTCTTGAGAGCCAGTTTGGTGTAGTGGTTAAGTGCGCAGACTCTAATCTGGGAGAACCGGGTTTGATTCCCCACTCCTCCACTTGCACCTGGCTGGATGACCTTGGGCAAGCCATAGCTCTGTACCAGCTGTTCCCTCAAGGACAGCTTGGGAAAGTGTTCTCTCAGCCCCACCTACCTCACAGGGTGTCTGTTGTGGGGAGGGGAAGGGAAAGGAGTTTGTAAGCTGCTCTGAGACTCCCTTGGGGAGTGGAGGGCGGGGTATAAATCCAATCTCTTCTTCTTCTTCTTCCCATATACACCTCAGAGAGTGTTACACTCTGATAATCAACATCTCCTGGTGGTCTCTGGCCCAAAGCATGTCCGCCTAGCCTCGACCAGGGACAGGGCTTTTTCCGCCCTGGCCCCCACCTGCTGGAACATGCTCCCTATTGAGAACAGGGCCCTGCGGGATCTTCTTCAATTCGCCAGGGCCTGCAAGACAGAGCTCTTCCGCCAGGCCTTTGGCTGAGGCAGCGGGCGTCCACACATGGCCCCCCACCAAGGTTGCAGTCTCTCACCCACTGATAACCGGCCATATCAGTTACATCAATGGGCCAGAGTCTCCCTACGGCAAGCATGACTGTTGATTTTATATGGTTTAACGCAGGGGTGGGCAAACTTGCTCAGCGTAAGAGCCGCCTAGAACAGGGGTGGCCAAACTTGCTTAACATAAAAGCCGGATAGAATAAACATCAGGTGTTTGAGAGCCACAAGACATGAACAAATATGACCTGCTTTTATCGGAAAATAAGCAAATTTGCTTTTTATCAACATTAAATGAGACTGCCAAAAATAATAACAAAAGGGGTAAAAGCAGATATTGATAAAGATATTAATTTGTCCAATGATATTTGTTTGCTAATGATATTCAGCTTCCCCAGCCGCCCTGCCGGGAGCCACGTAATATATGTGAAAGAGCCGCGTGCGGCTCCCGAGCCACAGTTTGCCCACCCCTGGTTTAACGTGTTTTACATTTTATTGTATTTATTGAAATGTTTATTTATTGAAATGTTGTGACCCACCCTGAACCCGTTTACGAGATGGGCGGGATATAAATGTGAAAATAAAATAAGTAAATAGAATAAGACTCTTCCCACTGGAGGTGTATCACAGGTCTTATCGTTTGCAGGCTCACTGCACCTTCTGATGTGTGTGCAAATGATGCCCTGCTGCCAAGGAATTCCAGGGAAGGGCAAAACTACCTCTGATCATCTCCTGCCTTGAAGACCTTACGGGGCTGATAGCACTTTCCACTCAGCAACTATGAAGGTTCAGTGATGAGCAAAATATTATAGATATTGTTGTAAACATCTTCTGATCACTTCCCTCTTAAGTTTGTCGTTGTTATTAGTTAACTTTATGGACTCTGAAATAAGCCGCATCAAAATCAAGTCTGCTGAAAGGAGCATATTAAAAACAAGTGCGTGGCTATAAAAAGCCAATCAAAAGCAACACAACATAAAATGTGTGGAAATGTAACTGATGCAAGTTGCTTTTGGGGTGTTCAGCATTAAAATATCCACTGGGGTAAAGTACAGACTGCAGGGTGAGGGTGTGTTTTCCCACCCTTAGTCAGCAGCAGGGCCATAGCCAGCAGTGAGGCACATGGGGCAGTGCCCCCTATTGAATTTCTAGCACCCCCACCCCAGTCTTAATTCACCCCCTGGGTGGTTTTCTCTTCTGTGTCGACTTGTACAGCTAATGAACACAGAAAGGCAGGCAGGCAGAGACAAGAGAAGAGAAGAGAAGAGAAGAGAAGAGAAGAGAAGAGAAGGCAGGCCAACAAAACCAGTGGCTAGGAAATGAAAGTAAAGTCTCCCCCCCTCCTCCTTTTACTCTCTCTCCTCCCCTCAATTTCTCTTCCTCATTGGGGGAGGGAAGGGCAGGGGCTGGCTGGCTGCTTCTCCATGCAGTGCCCGGGCTGGTGGCACCCCCAGCAGGCTCTCCATGCACTCCATGCCTCCCTTGTCATGGTTATGGTTTGGAACGAGAAGGCCAGCCCATGCAGCAAGTTTTTTTAAAGTGGTCCCTCACTTTCTGAAGAAAAACACTGGCCTGTTTTTAATATCCCCCTCCCCCTCCCACCGACAGACCGGGGTGGAGTCTGCAGCCGGAGTCTCAAGAGTTTCAAACCCCCTGGATTTCTCTTTTGTCGTCTCAGCCCAGAGACTGCAGGGATCCATGGCTATTTCTGAGCCGGGTACACAGCAGCACGTCCCTCTCAGAACCAGGCCACCCCTCTCTGAGCATGGGCAGAAGGAAGGCCAAGGGTGCAACTCAAGAGAGAGGGTTTTCCTGCCCCTGGGCCTCTCCGTTGAGAGTCTAAGCCCTGCAGATCCTGGCAAAAAACAAACACAAAACCTGAGCCCACCAAGGAGCCAATGAATCAGTGGATCCACACCCCCCCTCTCTCTCCACGTGGTGCACCGAATAAAGATTGGCATGGGGGGGAAGGGGAAGGGGAAACTCACTCAACCCACTTCTTCCTGAGTCCCCTTTTGACCACATTTCCAACTGTAGCCGTTCCTTCTCTTCGTGCCGAATCATTTCCAGCCACCTTGGGGGGTTTTCCATAGTTCTGCGGCGGCCGGGTCACTGGCGTCACCCCCAGGGTTCTACCTATGACTCTATCCCTACCCAAACAGAACCATGTTTCCCATCATGGTGAAGTCATTTGATACTCAAAATAAGATGCTGGGGACATCCCAGCTCTCCTGGACACCTTTCCCCATTGGCTGTAGCCTTGATTGGTGCAAAATATGCACCAGGAGCTGAGGCTCCACTTACTGCTCGACAGTTCCGTCACTTGCAAAGACGGCAGCCCTGCCAGGTGAGTGCTGACTCCTACCCACCCCCACCTTCTCTTCCTCTGGGATCCTCACCTGTGTCATCCCTGGGCCAGGGAAATGCTGCCGTAGTTTAAATTAATCCACGTCACTCTAGGAATTCCCCCCGTCTCTATGGGCTTTACCATAGATCTTTGGGGGATTCCTAGCATGTCTCCCAGAAGTGAAGTCCAATTCTCCTGAAAGATCACCCTCCCCAGGTACCGCCTCCCAAATCTCCCAGTTTGTGATGGTAAATGGCTAGCAACCCTCACTGAGCAGCAGCAGCAGGGTATAAGGGAAGGCTTTTCAAGGAGAGCTGCTGTTGCTGGTCACGGTGGAGGAGTGGTAAGGCTTTCCAAAAAAATCTTCTGCTTGTCTCAGCCCAAGAGGTTAGTAAGGGCTGGGATTCTTTGGATCAAGGCCCTCTCTTTAATCCAGTCCTTCTTAGAACAATTCACGGAGGCATTCTCTGACGAAGAGCCTTTAAAACCAAAGCCATGACACCCATTCATTGCAGGAGAACATCCTGATGGATTCTCCCCCCATTGTTTTCACTGGGGTCAAATGGGTGTAAATCAAGCTGCCCTGCATTACTCGCTTGTCAGTTGGACTGTAAGTCCAATAAATATGATTGGTATTCTTCCCCAGAATAATGGCCAGGTTCTTCAGCAAGAGCTGCTACCCCATGTATAACAGCAGTCTCCAGTGACTCGTCATAATGGTACCCAAAGGAGCAGAATGTACTTTAAGCCTCCGAACTTGATGGATGCTTTAAGAAAGGAACAACATTGTTTCGGGTAGCAGGAGCATGCAGACAGGAAAAAAGAGGGAATGAATCAAAGGATGATGTCAGTTGCCTTTTTTTTGCACTACACTTGAAAAGAATCACTGGAGAATCTTTCCACTGTTGTTAGAATCTGAAACATCCACATTCTCCAGGTTAATCTTTAGTAAAGATATTTGGAAAGCTGAAGTGAATTTGTCTTAAAAACGTTTGCAAAGTTTAATGTTGAATATGCATGATTCATTGTTAGCATTCCATTTTGATGTTTGAGACTCTTTCCCAGCCAGCTTTTGAGAATACCTGATACTGACATACAGTAATTTTTATTTATTTAAAACATTTCTATGCTGCCTTCCTACCCAGTTCAAACAGCTGCAGCTGTTCCCCCGCTCCATTCAGTACTCACCCGCTTCGGAGCTGCTTTCTGATGCCTCAGAGGGACACCAGCAGAAAGCAGTGTCCAGGGGCTGTCTGCCGCTTGGATCCCGCTTCCCGGGCATGTGGATGGGAGGAGGTGGGATTCAAGCAGAGGCAGCGGTGTGAATGCGCCACCAAGGAGAGATGGGCATGAGCGCTCATGCACCCATACACACAAGCAGCCCCAATACAGGAGGTGGGGAGATTTTGAATTTTTAGAGTGCTGCTGCAGCCATGCGGCCATGCGCATAGGCGCCCATGCACATATTGCCAAAATGGCCCCGCCATGAGCTGCAGAGGCCGGCCTGCTCGAGGCCGCTCCGTGGCAATCTGAATGATCCATAACTGCATGCTCCCGCGGGAAACTGGCCAGTGTGAATGGCCAGCCCCGGAGCACTTTTCCCCCACAGCTTTTGGCCCCGCTTTCCTTCCGCTCCAGAATCCAAGTCTATCCTCAGCCTTAGGGTCGCTAAGGCAGTGAACAATCACAAACAACAAAGCAAGCTCAGGTCTCCAATGGTAGCGCAGAAGCCCTGCTAGGAAAGAGCCCCAACTGGCTCCACCCACTTTCTAAAAACACTTTGGGGGGGAAGTGTCAGCAAGTGCATTGGTGTCTCACAGTGTCAGAGTCCCCAGTAATCAGTACTCAACAACGTTCCTTAAACAGGATCAGTTTATTGAATCAGGAATACTGCATTGCTCTAAACACTATTTGTGTTAAGACTACTATTGGAAAAGCAGGAATGGGATTTTATACAGGGTTCAAACTTGGGTCATCAGATGGCTACAAGCCAATGAACAACAGGATACATTCACGTGGAAAATAACGGCCCCTAGTTCCCAGCGGGAAACTTACAAGAGAAACCCGAGAGCATCTCCAAGGTCCAGCCTTGTCAAAGCAAAGATAAATGCTAGAAGAGAATGGAAACTTAGCATTCCAGTGTCAGCCTCCTCACACACACACCCCTTCTGGCAACCTAGCTGACACACAGGCATTGTGCTGAAGCCCAGAGTTGACTTGATGGTATTCTCTCTAAAGCTCCAAGCTCCAAGTTTTCTCTGTCAAAAGGCTCACACAATGCTGAAGCTAGCCTTTACATAACTTAAAATATGTGGTTTATCCCAGTTCCCAAGAATACTGTTCCCTTGGTTTTAGGTGATTAACAGTGCAATCCTAAACAGTTAGGTAAAGGTAAAGGTTTCCCCTGCTCGAAAGCCAGTTGAATCCAACTCAAGAGGGTGGTGCTCATCTCTGTTTCCAAGCCGAAGAGCCAGCACTGTCTGAAGACTTTCCCTGTGGTCATGTGGCCGGCATGACTAAATGTGGAGGTGCACAGAACGCTGTTACCTTCCCACCAAAGCGGTACCTATTTACTTGCAATTTCTTGCTTTCAAACTGCTAGGTTGGCAGGAGCTGGGGCCAGAGACGGGAGCTCACTCTGTCACGCGGCCCTCAGGTCTCGAACTGCCGAGCTACCGACCTTCTGGTCTGCAGCTCAGCCTCTTAACCTCTGAGCCCCTGCAGCCCATTCTAAACCTGTTGTCTACAGTAGATAGTGACGGACAAGCCTTTCGGGCTCCAGGACATGCGTCTTAAAGTGCCGTGGGACCTGAGCACTCATCACTCTCTTTGCCCATCTGCCAGGTCCTCTTCTAAGGAGCGGAGTCAGTCAAGAGGGAGAGGGGGAACTAAGCCGAAAGGAGGGAGGTCAGCCACGGCCCAGAGCCCAGCCCCACAGCCGCCACTGTCTGAGGCTGCCACCTCTTCTCCTGCTAGTGGGGCAACAAGTGGGCCCAGCAGCAGCCACAGGGTGCCCTCCCCCTGTTTTTTTGGATCTGGTCAGCCTTTACAATTGAGTTTCCTGGGCCAGCGGTAGCTGCTGCAAGCTGCCTTCACCTCCCACCTTCTTCTTCTTCCATTGTGCAGGGGGAAGCCCATGCTCAGCACCAGCTGCTGTCCAGGTGAATGAGAAAGATCTCCATTTGGGAAACTGTTCTCTGGCAGTCTTCCGTGAACTGGGGAGGTGGTTCGCCCCTTTTGACCACTAAGCTCAAAGCCAAAGAAGAAGCTGCATGAGCGGCACAAAGGTGCCCTCTTTCTCCCACCCACCCACCACTATTTTGGGTCACCACCAGATGGGATTCTACCGCAAGCTGCCTTTGATGATCCACATGAGCTCTGGTTGCCTTGACGGCCAGGGAGGGATGAGCAAACCCCCTCCCCAGAACTGCAAAATGAGTGAGGGAAAGAGAAGTGTGGCCTAATGCGGGTGAGGAAAACGCCCAATTTTTATGCATGCTTGCATTTGCTCCTTTTTGTATAACACCACTTCAGTGGACCCCAAGCGGCTCACAGTCTTCTCCTCACCTCCGTTTTGTCATCCTCTAAATTTAATTTAATTAGCATGGCCCAGCACACACACCCCCCCCCAAAAAATCCTGGCTATGGAGCTGCATATTCCCCAAACTTCTTGCCAAATAGATGACTCAGCTTCATATCTCTAGTTTTGTAATTCTGAATTATGATTCAGTCAAAAAGCTTCCTTTCCTGCTGACCATCACCAATTTATTTAGTCTGTTCTATCGTCTTCTCTTGAGAAGGTGGCCAACTCTCAAGTATTCCTTCATCTGCAATGCCCCCTTATTGAACAATTCTGGAAAGATGTTCTCAACAAGATTAACTTACTTACCAACTTCAAAGTACCTTTAGATCCAGCTATTGTTTTACTTCATTGCAGACCCCCAGATCCTCCGCCCCCAAACACTTTAGAATTAGTAAACATTCTTCTTATAGCAGCCAAAGTGGTAATTGCGCAAAATTGGAAAAAGAACAACCCCCCATCAATCCCTCAATGGTTAAATAAGGTCTGGGATCTGTTTTTGCTAGACAAATTATCTATCTTTAATACTAGTAAACTGAATGAGAGGGACCTGCTGAATCCCTTAGATAAGTGGTTTCCGATTCTACAAAGTGTTAACTTGGATCAATATGATTGGGAACATGTCATGGATGCGAAGTTTAAAACCTTTGCTTATGGGTGAGTTTTAAATGTTGCCTGCTACGAACTGGTTTGTATTTGTAGATGTTTTCCGCTTCTCCTATACTCTTAGCAATCTTCCATCTATGCCAGGGGTGGCCAACCTTGCTTAACGTAAGAGCCACATAGAATAAATGTCAGATGTCTGAGAGCCGCAAGACAGGAACAAATATCACACACACGTTTTTATTTTTAAAAATATGCAAATTTGCTTTTTATCAACGTTAAATGGGACTGCCAAAAATAAAAACAAACGAGGAAAACCAGTTATAAGAAAGAGAGAGAGAGAAACTAGGAAAGCAAGTAGATGGGAGGGAGGAGGGAAGGAAGGAAGGAAGGAAGGAAGGGAGAAAGAGAGAAAAAGCATGCCTCCCCTTTGCTTCCCCAGCCGCCCTGCCAGGAGCCGCACAATATGTGTGAAAGAGCCGCATGTGGCTCCCGAGCCACAGGTTGGCCACCCCTGATCTATGCGATGTTCTCTGGAACCAAAAGTCACACTGTTAAGTGCTTGTTTGCAACTTCTTTGAGTCTTTTTGTTTGAATGTTGACTTATACAATACAAAATAAAATTGTCTGGGAAAAAAAAAAAGTATTCCCTCGTCCTCTGCTGCAGTCTTCTGTTTCCTGGAAGCACTCATGTTATCTATCCTGTGGGCCTTAAGGAGTCTAACTGGCCTGGCTTCAGAGCCAGTGATTTGAGTTTGACCCAAGAGTCTGACCCTGGCTACAACACGGGCTGCAACCCAGGCTCCCAACACACCGGAGCCCTCTTTTTAAAATCTGATTCCCTCTTAGACTAGGACAGGCATTTATTTGTTCCACATCCTGATCTATCTCCATTTACTTTCCAAACTAACCTGCACCACCCAGAGGGCTGGCCCTTTGCTCCTCTCCGCTATTTGGGCCTTATGTCTGGAAGACTGCAACCCTTGGCTCCAGCAGACCCACTTCTCTGTCCTGTCTTCCCATTTCTCCCCCCCATTTGCACCTGTAGCTTAAAAGTTACTCCTTCTCCAAACTGGAGTAGCTCTGATCTATTTTTAGCTGTTGTTGTTTTGTACTGTTAGATAAGGAATGTGCTATTTATCTATGCCAGGGGTCCTTTCGTAGAAAAAGAGGTGCAGGAGCTCATTAGCATAACGATTAGCATAACTCATTAGCATATGCCACTCCCCTTGACATCACTGGAAGTGTGTCAGAAAGGGAATGTCAGTTTCAGCCCCATTATACCCTACGGGCCATTGAAGTCAATGGCAAAAACTCGTAGGGTATATGAGGGGCTGGAGGAAAGGAAGTTTGAGGGAGAGGCTCCAAACTTGCAGGGCAGCTGCTGGGGCCTCTCCCCAAAATACCCACCAAGTTTCAAGAAGATTGGATCATGGGGTCCAATTCTACAGGCCCCCAAACAGGCTGCCCCATCCCCTCTATTGTTCTCCATGGTGGGGAAAAACATAATTTTTCCCCATAATAGAGAACAATGGTGGGAATGGGGGCAGCCTATTTGGGGGCCCATAGAATTGGAGCCCCGGTCCAATCTTCTTGAAACTTGGTAGGTATTTGGGGGAGAGGCTCCAGCAGCTACCCTGCAAGTTTGGAGTCTCTCCCTCAACCCCCTCCCCTCCAGCCACTTTTAAAGCCACCACCGAATTTTGGTGGCAATTTGCCTCACCTGCTTGATGCTGTTGCCATCTTGGTGCTGCTGGCCAAGTTCTCTTGAACCTGTTGTCAGTGTTGGTGGGACAGCTGGGGAGCCCAGAGGGGGTCTCTCCTCCCTTGGGGTCTCCCTGGTGTGACCTGGAATCTGTGGAGGCGGCAGGTCGACAGATGGCCTTTCGGTGTTGGCAGCTTGATTTGTCTCTGGCAGCAGTGGTGAGAGTGGACAAGCCCCCACCCTCGACAAATAGTGCTGGGTGGAGGAGATCAGTGAGGCCCACTGACCAGGAACAGAGAGACTTGAGACCAGGGGCTGTTGGCACCATGAAGTTGATCACTGCTGGCTCGAGGTTAGAGAGAGAAGGGGAGACCCACCCTGCCCCTTAGGAACACAGACATGAGGGTTTGGTCCCAGAGGATGTGAAGTATTGACCATCCCCAGGTCTCCATGGTCCAGAGAGGATTTACCAGACTACGGCCTGCCCTAAAATTGAACTTTACTTACACTCTAGGCTGCTGTGAGGCTTCTGTATAGTCAGCAAGAGATCAGACCTTTGTTGAAGCAAAGTTCTTTATTGTCAAATACTGCAAACAGGTTCTCAATGTTTGTTAGAGATGCTTAATGAACTACAGACAGTGTTAATATACTCTCCAGTCTCAATTGAACCCCAGCCTTAGGCCAATCAGGATTAGAGGGTGAATGCGGGAAAAAGAAAGGGGACCGTTGAGATTCCCACAGCAAGGTGAGAAAGTTATAAATTCCCTTCTTGATCTGAGTGACCCACATGTGTGAATCTAGGCACAACAATTCCAGGCAAGCGGCCATAAAGAAGCGCTCAGGGTCTTCACAACAAGATAACATACTCTGGCCCGGACATAAGGGGGAGGGAGAATGCTGGGGAGTGAAGACCATTTGTTTTTACATGACGCCTAGGAATTTGGGTCGCCACTCTCCCGCCCAGAAATTGTAACATTAACCAGAGCAACCAATATACTTCAAAGTGACATTTACAAGCAGTCAGAGGGAGGGGGGTAAGACGGATAAGGGATGAAGGCAAAGGGTCCGTCGGAACAAAGAAAACGAAAGCAAAGTACAGAGATGCTATTGTCAGTTCCTGACAGCTGCTAACAGAAAATTCTATTGTTTTTCACTTATAGGGAATAATTTTTAGGCTTCATCAACTGAGCAGGGGTATATTGATTGATTGTTTAATTGACATTAATTTTTTCAATCAATTATAGGTTTAATTTGATGGGTCTTGAAGCGATTATATCATATTAATGAATTAGCTTGCCAAATAATTGATAAGCTAATTAATAATGGGTTTGTAATTGATTGCTGGAAGTCCATTTCTGTGCATATAGTTAGATGTTAGGAGTTTGGGGGTGATTTTTGCAATTGATTTTTCCTAGCCTTTATTTAATTTACTGGCTAAATTGAAGGAGTATTAATTGGTAATCTCTGGCATATTAAACACATTTGGTGGGTTTAGAATTTGATGCAGTGACTCCTATGTATATTATTATTGAGATGGGCTTGTAGATTAAATTGTAATTAGGTGAAGATCAAATTAACACTGTGAATCTATTAGTAACTGCTAGCTGTTGTATACATAGAATACCATCAACTGCCAGCCAGATTAACTGGTTAGTCTGGGGCTTCTGCGGAGACTATGAATTAAGGGCAATGGCCGGATTTGGGATTCCAGTACTCCTGGGGAGGGGAAAGTATAGCGGTGGGAACAGGTGGGAATCTAAGGAAAGGGGACCGAGTTGCAGAAAGGCTCAACCTCCTTCTAGTCTGTATCCCATCCCAAAGGTTGGAGGCAGTGGGGCTGGGATAAACAATCCTCCTCCGACATTGGTGTTGTGCAACGCCAAGTCCATAAATAATAAGACTATGCAAGAGCAGGGTGCTGACCTGGTGTGCATGACTGAGACCTGTGTGAGAGATGGGGAGACAGTTGCTATCTCCCAGTTGGCTCCTCCCAGGTTCTTGGTTCTTCACCAGTCATGGATTACAGGGCAGAGGGGAAGGGTAGCTCTATTCATCCGGGAGGCTTACTCCTTCAGGGTGCTCCCATCTCTAACGACTGCCGGCATAGAATGTGCTGGCCTGGTGTGGGAGGCTGGAGAGAGTTTGGCCATTTGGTTGGTGTACCATCTGCCAAATGCACTGGCCAATATCAGGCTGAGCATTGGAGCACCCTAGGCTAATAGTCCTGGATGACTTTAATGTTCATGTCAATGACACAACCTCCACGCAGGCAACAGACCTGGTGTCGTCCATGGTGGTGCTAGGACTCTCCCAATATGTAACCGCACCCACCCACCAGGCCGGGCACACACTGGATTTAATCTTCGTGGTGGGGGTTACAGTGGACTGGATCACTACTAAGGCAGTGCCATGGTTGGACCACCATGCCCTGAAGGCCCATGTGAATGTACCACTCTGACCCCAGTTGGGCAGTGAGCATATTGCCCATGGAGCCAAATGGACTCTATGTGGCTTCAGATGGCCCTGAGGGATCCCATTCCCCCTGGCGGTTCATTAGATGAACTTGTGGAAGACTGACATTGCCGACTCTCCACAGCCATTGAGGAGATCACTCCCCAGCACCCTCTTCACCCCCACTCTAGGCTGGCTCCATGGTTTACTCTGGAGTGATGGCTGATGACGCAGAAGCTGAGATGGCTAGAGAGACAATAGCAGTCAAGGCCACTAAGGAAGAGTTCTATGTGACCTCGATTGCATCTACGAGCTCACGCCCAGCCCAATGATTTAGAACGATTTGGTCATTGACTACACTGCCACAGGACAAGCCAAATGCTAGGGAATTGGACATTGGCTGTGAGGCTTTTGTGAGCTTTTTCGTCATGACCTCCCTGCCACAGTTGAAACAGTTATTGAACTCGAGGCTCCATGCATGTCTTCTAGTCAGGTTAGGGATCATTTTGCTCAGCTCAGCCTAGAGGAAGTTGACAGAATACACTCAACTGTATGCCCAACCACCTGCAGCCTTGACCCGTGTCCATCACAGCTAATTAAAGCTGTCCACGATGGGCTATGAGGTCCCCTTAGAGAGATTGTCAACAAGTCCCTCTTTGAAGGGACTTTCCCTGGGGCACTTAAGAAAGCAGTGGTTCGGCCCCTCCTAAAGAGTTGTCCCTATCATCATCTCTGGACCCAACCGAATTGGCTAACTTTCAGCTGGTCTCCAACTTGCCCTATTTGGCCAAGATTATCAAGAGGGCAGTTGTCACAGGCTGGGTGCCAGCGGGGCAAGAGAGAGTGAGAGTCCAAGTCCAGGCCGAGGTCAGAAATGAGGGTTAGCAAGCAGGGCCCAAAGCAACAGAGTCCAAAGTACAAACCCAGGTGCAGTCATACAGAGCCGAGGTCAGGGAGCCAAGAGTCAAAGCACATAGCAGGAGTCAGGAACACGGGCGAGGTAGGTGCAGTGCATCGTCAAGTTGACTAGTTGCTGGCATGAAGAACAAGCATCAGAGGTGGAAGCTAAATACCTCTCAGGTTCCGTTGGTCATTAGGACCCAGTGTGAGCATCCTGGCTCCTGTTAGAACTCAGGGCTGAGGGAGCACTGACTGTGCAGGCGCGCCTCCCTCCACCGGGATGCTAAGTCTTGACGGAGTACAGGAGTATTTCAGGGAGAAAATTGTCCTTTTTTCTTTTTCTTTAATTGGCTTTTGCAAGCAGTGCCATGCACAAGTGAAATCCAAGCAGAGAGTTCACCAGTTCTGGGTGAACTTGCCACTTGGATTTCACTCACACTCAGCTTACAAAAGCCATTTCAAGGGAACTCTTGGAAGTGGGAGGGGAACGAAAGGGATCACTGAAATGGCTTACATCTATTTCAGCCTAAGGGCTGATGAGTGCACCAGCCCCACTGTTAGGCTGAAATGGATACAAGCCGTTTCTGCAATCTTTCTCCCCCCCCCCCACTTCCCACCATAGACCCCATGAAGCTCCAAAAATCACGTGGTGTTTGTGGGTGAGTCATGGATCGGGATGGGCATGAACCTCAGTTCATCATGAAATTAGGTTTGTGACGAAGTTCATGCCCATCCCTACCTCAAGAGTTCAACAAGATATTCAGGGTCTGAGCTTTTGAGAGTCAAAGCTCTCTTCATCAGATACAGACTTGCTGGGAAATGTATGCATTGACATTTGCACAGAGAATGGTGGGAGGACAGCAGGCAGCAGAATTTCCCCATATGGACACTCAGAGACTAAAAGTGTAATGACTGAAAAGAGCTTTTATGCACAGAAATGTGCAAAGCCTATTTACTTTCATTAGCATCTCCAGCTTGCTGCTGCGACTATTATTTGCAAAAGCAAAGACGAGATTTTTGGAAAGGTAGATTTTCTGAATTATTCTTTCCCATCCTCATTATGCATCACCTGCCTAAGTTTGCAGTATGTGCAGTAAGCCCCATTCAAAAAGCACCAGCCTGGTTCGATTGCGCATCTTTTCCCTCTTCAGAAGCACCAGTCTAGATAATTTCTGCATCGATTCCCATTGCAGTGGTACCTATTTATCTACTTGAATAAAGACAGAGTGCCAGAATAACAAAGAGAGAAGTGATTTTGTCACTCCTAAGCATGGTGAGGGGGAGCAACGGTGGCTCAGTGGTGGAGCATCTGCTTGGCAAGCAGAAGTTCTCCAGTTCAACCCCGGGTATCTCCAGCTAAAGGATCTGGCAGTAGGTGATGGGAAAGACCTTTGCCTGAGGCCCTGGAGAGCCGCTGCCAGTCTGAGCAGGCAATACTGACCTTGATGGACTGATGGTCTGATTCAGGATAAGGCAGCTGCCAGTCTGAGCAGATGAACAGTGACTGGGATGGACTGATGGTCTGATCCAGTACAAAGGTTCAGTACAACGCAGCTTCGCATGGAGGTCATCATATGTAAGCCACACGTCCTCCTGAACAACTCAGTTTTATGCAGCCTACCAAAGGCAGAGAGAAACGGTGTGGTGTTTACTAAAGATGACCTAAGTGTAACAGGAAAGGTGATGCTTACAAAAGGCAGTAAGAACAAGCAAAGGTCCTGCAGCCTCCCTTCAGCTCACTGGAGACTCCTGACAAAAAGGAGTGAACTGCGAATCAGGGGGACTGTCTGCCGAGCGTTGCTCGTCCACTGCTGTTGCTGGGATGGGCAGCATGAAGACATTAGCGGGCTCTGAGGTGGTTTCACTGGGATCAGATGCGAGCTCTGCTGAAGCCAGGAGCTCATCCTCAGCAGCACTCAGGATAGCAGTGGCAATACAGTTTCAGAGCTTTCTAGATGACACTACCATATTAGATCAATTCCAGTCCGGCTTTCACTCAGGTCATGGGACAGAGATGGCACTGGTTGCCTTCACAGATGACCTCCAAAGGCATCTGGATTGGGGTGAGTTTCTGTTGTTAGACCTGTCAGTAGAGTTTGACATCGTCAACCATCAGTTACTTATCCACCACCTTGCCGACGCTGGGATAAAGAGGACTGCTTTACAATAGCTCTCCTCTTTCCTTCAAGGTCGGGGACAGAGGGTGGTGCTAGGGGAGCAGATGTCCCAAAGTCACCCACTGGTTTGCAGGGTGCCACAAGGGGCTGTTCTCTCCCCCTTGTTGTTTAACATCTACATGTGCCCCCTTGCCCAGATTGCCCAGAGGCATGGGCTGGGATGTCACCAGTATGTAGATGACACCCAGCTCCATCTGTTGTTGAGCAGCCAGTCTGACTCCAGACTGGAAGATCTGGACCTGGTGTTACAATCTGTGGCTGGATGGCTTAGGCTGAGCTGACTGAAACTGAATTTGACAAAGACTGAGTCATGGCAGTCTGGGGTTAGGGATCCCACTTCTCATTTTCAATAGGGCACCTTTGGTACCAAGATCAGAGGTTAGGGTTTTGGGAGTGCTCTTGAATGCTTCCTTAACGATGGAGGCCCAGGTAGCAGCCTAGGGTTGCCAAGTCCGGGTTGGAAAATACCTGGGGACTTTGGGGGTGGAGCCAGGTGAAGGTGGGGTTTGGGGAGGGGAGGGGCCTCAGCATGGTACAATGCCATAGAGTCCACCCTTCAAAGCAGCCATTTTCTCCAGGGGAGCTGATCTCTGCCAACTGGGGATCAGTTGTAAAAGTGGGAGATCCCCAGGCCTCACCTGGGGGCTGGCAGCCCTATAGCAGCCACTGCCAAGTTGGCCTTTTACCATCTTCAGCTGCTCTAGGGGCTGCTCCAGGCCTCCAGATATTTCCCAGACAGATAGCTCTTTCATATTAAAATATGGTCTTAGCAGATATCTTTTGATTCAATTTTTATTCTGATTGTATGGTTTTGTTATATTTTACCCTAATTCTTGGTTTGTAATGGCTTATGGATAAATACAAATAAATTTCTATTTAGAAGTGAACCATTATATATATATGTGTGTGTGTTAGGGCTGCCAAGTCACCCCGGGGGGCGGGGGATCCCCCGCTATAGGGGTTCCCGATCCGCCGGCCGGCATTCGGCCGGCAGGGGGAACCCCACCCCCGAAGTCGTCCTGCCTGGACGACTTCCCCAGCATAGTGACGTCACCCGGAAGTGACGTCACCACGTTGGAGACGTCACCCTGACAACGTCTCCAACGTGGTGACGTCACTTCCAGGTGACGTCACCGGCCGCGCGCGCGACAGCTCCCGGGCGGCGAGGGACTCCCCCCCCCAATCGGTAAGTAGGACTTGGCAGCCCTAGTGTGTGTATGTGTGTGTGTATATATATATATATATAGTGTTCCCTCTAAACTGAGTTAGTGTGAGCTAGCTCACGGTTTTTTAGCCTCCAGCTCACACATTTTTGTCTTAGCTCAAGAAGGACGGCTCCAGAGCAAACTAATTTATGGAGCAGCCAAATCACTCACTCACGACTTTAATCCCAGTAGAATTTTTGCTCACAAGACTCCACAGCTTAGAAGGAGCATTCTGTCATAAAATGTCTTTAAAAACAACCACAACTGGGACAGCCATTTTCTCTCCTTTCCCATTTTTAAGGAGACCACTACAGAAAGGTGGCCACTCCTTAAATTGATTTTCTGTCCATTTGCCTGGGGCAAAGGAGAAAGGGGCCACTGCAAATCCAGCAGCCAGGCCCCTCCTGTTAGGATGCATAGCCAGAGAGCCCTGGGAACCATGAGGCATGGAGGAGGTGGGAACAGAAATCTTCAGTGACCCCAAGAAGAGCCATGGTCTTCCTGGTCTTCCTGGTCTTGCTTTCTGTCACTGACAGCCAAATCACACGTTTTAAATAGTTGGGTCCAAGTTTTTCACATGTAACTTCAAAATGGAGGTGGGGGAGAACCCCCCCCCCGGGCCCTTTCAGCTCAGACGCAGGAGCTCATCCTCCCCGCATGGCCCAGTTCTGAGCCAGATAAAGCTCCCCCCCATTTTTAAAGCGCTGCTTTCTACAGCTGCTGCATGGCTTTGGGGAAAGTGAGTCAACAAGGTCACATCTACTCTCAGGGAGTTATCAGGTTCCCAATTTGTCACACTCTGAGCAGTTCACAATCCTGAATGTATCTATGTTCCCTCCATATTTCTATTATTTTTGGAAAAGAGATAATAAAAAGAAAATACAGACAAGAGGAAATGATTACCTATTGTAATTATATATACCACAAGGTGATTGTATATAACAAAGTGTATGAAACAGGAAATGTTTATCCCCAACACCCCTCTCATTACATCGAAAGGTTTTAGGGACACTGTCTATTAAAGTATGATAAAACTTACTTCTGTTGGGATATATTTGTATTCAACCTTTACATTTCAATTTTGTAACTAATCTGCTTTTAGCTGATTTATTAATTTCACCATCACCATGTTTTTTGCCATTTCTACATACTCGCTATTACTTTTGGCAAATAGGTAATATAACAACAATACAGAAGGGAAGCTATTATATAACTTGTAATAGGAGGGGGGGGGGAAATTTCTCCCCCAAACCCATTCCCTTACATACATTTATATTCAGCATGTTACATTTAGAACGGATTCTCGTACTGCTTCTTCATTGCAATGCAATTGTGTACAAGGTTTTAAAGTGCTTCTCATTGTAATTTGTCTCCTCGACGCACCTGTTTTCAAGTTTTGCTGTCCAAGGTAACCAGCCTCAGGTGGGGCCCGGCATTCTCCTGGAATGGGGGTCAGCTCCCCTGGAGAAAAGGGCTGCTTCGGTTGGAGGACTGTATTGGCATCACATGAGATCCTTACCCTCCTCCAAGTCCGTCCTTCCCGGGCACTGCCCCCAAATCTCCAGAGGTTCTCCAAGCCAGAGTCGGGAACCTCACATCTAACACAGGCTGTAAGAATGCAACTGTCGTGAAGCCTTGGCAGGCTGGCACGGGTGGCCAGTGGGATGCCTTTGACTTGGCAACTCATTGGTTGGGCAGGCCTGTGGTAGTGCTTAATTTAATGGATGTGTCCTGGCCAAGGTGTCACCGGACAGCCTGATCTTGTCAGATCTCAGGAGCTAAGCAGGGTCAGCCCTGGGCTATTACTTGGATGGGAACCCACTAAGGAAGTCCAGGGTTGCTAAGCAGAGGCAGCCCATGGCAAACCACCCCTCAGTGTCTCTTGCCTTGAAAAACCCAACAGGGTTGCCATAAGTCAGCTGCAACTTGAGGGCACTTTCCACCACCATTTCTTTTGTTTGGCCCTGGTTCAGACTTGGGTGGGAGACCACGAAGGAAGTCTGTGCTGCAGAATCAGGCACTGGGACATCTCTAGCCTTAAGAACCCTTTGAGGGGTTGCCATAAGTCAGCTGCAACTCGATAACACTTTCCACCACCAGGCCAAGAACCTGTTTAAGGAATCAAACACTTAAAACATTAAAAAAAACCAGGTCTGACTTTTTTCATTCATTCATTTATTTGTCACAGTCGGGGACCAGCACATGGCAGGAACATCATATGAAGAAAAGAGGAAAAAAGACAAAGATAATATACAAAGTAAAAATCTAAGTTTAAGAACTTTTAAAATGCGACTCCCACAATCTAAGAATCGATGCACAGAACTCAGCAACTGAATGTGTAATCTCAGCATTCTTATCTGATAGAAGCCAGTGAAGCCTTGCTTTGTTTGTATTAACGTGCAATGCTCCTTCTAAGCTGTGGGGTCTTGTGAGCAAAAATTCTACTTTGTGAGCTACTGGCATTAAAGTTGTGAGCAAGCGATTTGGCCATAGCATAAATTAGTTTGCTCTGGAGCCATCCTTCCTGAGCTAAGACAAAAATCGGTGAGCTGGAGGTTAAAAAATGGTGAGCTAGCTCACACTAACTCAGCTTAGAGGGAACACTGGTGACCAGGTATCCCATCAACTAATAATTTTAAGACAAGCCTCTCTGTAGAATGGGCAACTGAAAAACATATGCTCTACCTACCAATTCAGCCTCACATGAAAGGCATAAATATAGCCTTTCAGGGTAGGGTTTTTTTATTGTACCTGCCACCAGGTCTGACAGGAAGGAAGGAAGGAAGGAAGGAAGGAAGGAAGGAAGGAAGGAAGGAAGGAAGGAAGGGGATGCTCCTGTCCTTTACTGAGTGCACTGAACACATCAAACTGTTCAGCTCACCTGTCATTGCCCCATTACAGAGTCAGGCAAGTGGCAATACTGGAGATTTCAGAGGTGCTAAAACTGCCCATAATGGAGAATGTCAGAGCCAATTTTGAATACTTGAAAGCAATTAGTTCTGACTCCTTCCTTAAGCAGAAAAGATTCCATCCAAAATATCAGCAATTAACCGTGCGAGCAGCCAAAGGTCACTAGCCACGGATCGTTGCCTGTGCAAGGCTTTCCGGCCGCCTCACTGCTCTCTTGGCATCTGAATCAGCTCACGCCAGGCTGCCCCGTCAAATGTGCCTTTGATGGCCATAAAATTGATTCACAGCATGACACTTCAGAAAAGAACACACAACACTTGTAGGATTTGCCTCCTTTTTTGTGAATGAATAAAAATACGCATGGCTGTGTATGCGTGTAAAGTGCTGTCAAGTCGCAGCCCACTTCTGGCGACCCCCGGTGGGGTTTTCAAGGCAGGAGATGTGTTCAGACAGGTGGTTTGCCATCGCGTAGTGACCCCCGTCTTCCTTGGTGGTCTCCCTTCCAAATGCTGACCAGGGTCAACCCTACTTAGCTTCTGAGATCCGACGAAAGAGGGCTAGTCTGGGCCATCCAGGCCAGGGCTTGCATAAACAGGGCTCCAGATACACGGTCCCTCAGCAAGGTGTCTGATGCTTAACTACAGCTTGGTCCTCTGCAGCAATTATGCTCTGCACATCGCTACAGCAAAACTGCCCCACTTTCCTCCCCTTTTGCAGCCATAAAGCTGTCTTTCTGCCCATTTCTTTCCAGACACAGCCTGTAGCCAGACAAATTTTTTTTTGGAGAGGGGCAAATTATGATAGTCAGGGGTCCGTTGGAGCGGGAGCACACAGGAGCGCAGCTCCGGGAGTGAGGAGCCCAGGGGGTGGGCATATGACCAAGCCCCGCCCCCTCCTCGGCTTCCCCGAGCAGTGCAGAGGCGCAGCGCCCCGGGGAAAGCCCTGCTAGGTTCTTTATTTTTTTTTAATGTTTTGTTTTAATATTGATAATTTTATCATTGTTCCTTTTATGGCTGTGTGCTGCTTTTCCAGAGACTTGCTCAAGGTGGCATATAAATTTTTTAAGTATACCATTTTTTATCTGGGCACGTGGCACATAAGTACTGGAGAAATTTCACTAACCCTTCAGCAGCTTCCACCCCATCAGTTTGGTGTAGTGGTCAGGAGCTGGACTCTAATCTGGGAGAACCGGGTTTGATTCCCCACTCCTCCACAGGCAGCTGCTGGTGTGACCTTGGGCCAGTCACAAGTTCTCTCAGAGCTGTTCTCTCATGAGCAGTTCTCAAAAGACCTCTCTCAGCCCCACCTACCTCACAGGGTGTCTTGTTGTGGGGAGGGGAAGAGGAAGGGATGGGTGGTGCACATGTCCTGGGTATCTCAAGTCTACTTGAAACCTGGTGGTTTCAAGGGAGCAGGAAGAGAACGAGGGTGTGTTCTTTACGCTTATTTTTATTGCACAAAGTATTGGATGGGGAAGGGAATGGAGGAAGAGCAGGTCAGTTTCACTCACCTGTGGAGTGGAGCCTGAGGGGTGGGTGTTGTCTTCTGACACACTTCCGGTATGTTAGGTGGTGTGGCATATGCAAATGAGTTATGCAAATGAGTTATGCTAATGGGCTCCTGCACTTCTTTTTCTACGAAATGACCCCTGATTATAGTGGTGGTCAGCCCATCATTATTTATTTCAAGAGAACTGGACAAAGGAGTCCCGCTCTACAAGCCCTTGAACAAGATGCCTCCCAGCCATCCAACTTGCAGGGGTGTGGACCGGGAGGAAAACAGACCTGGGAAAGGGCCCCACCCCCACCAAGGAGGGAGGGAGGGAGGGAGGAGGGACCCCCCCCCCCACAATGGCTCTGCCTGTCCCCGCTCCCGGCTTTCCAGGGAGCTGGCCTCCCTGGACCAAGCAAGGCTTGTGCCAGCAGGGAGCTACCTTTTCCCGGGCTGGGAGAGACCCCTCCCTCCCCCTCCCCAGTTAAAGGAGGAAAGAAACATGGCTGGGATCTTTAACACACCCGCTCCAGACGGTCCCAGACCTTTTCTGAAATGCAGGGGACCTGGATGACAGTATCCCGGAGAATGTTGAATACCACTAAATATACCCTCCCCAAATATCAGTAAAGTATTTTCTAGATGTATATTTGAACCATATATGCCCAAAGTGCATGTCTTTCTCATGCCTGTAATCAGCTCAGTTGATTTTTTTTTGTTTCACTAAGAATCCATGCTGTTAGATTCAAATATTTTTATAGGATTTTGAAATTCCCTTGCTGAATCCTATTTGTTTCACTTGCTTATATTTGTATTCTGAAGAAGAGGAGGAGGAGAAGGAGGAGGAGGAGGAGATTGGATTTATACCCCGCCTTCCACTCCCCAAGGGAGTCTCAGAGCGGCTTACAAACTCCTTTCCCTTCCCCTCCCCACAACAGACACCCTGTGAGGTAGGTGGGGCTGAGAGAGCTCTTTCCCAAGCTGTCCTTGAGAGAACAGCTGGTACAGAGCTATGGCTTGCCCACGGTCATCCAGCAGGTGCAAGTGGAGGAGTGGGGAATCAAACCCAGGTTTCCCAGATTAGAGTTTGCGCACTTAACCACTACACCAAACTGGCTTCTGCTTTGAGTCCCAGTGAGAAAGTCAGATGGTAAATGAAGTTTCCACTACTACTAGTAGTATTATTAGGTTTGACTAGGAAGCATGCTTTCAGTTGCAACCCTTTTCCCCACCCAGTTGGGATGCAATGCTTAGGGACTGCAGCCCTCAAATATCCAAAGATTTTACTGTGGCAAATTTCAGGCAGATATGATTAAACATCCCAGTTTTAAAAATTCTCACTTGCTAAAGAATATAAATAAAGATGTGTAAATATGATAATTTTCAGTTTTGGGGTGGGGGGGAGGCGATCAAGAAGTTTATCTTCTTCCTATTCAATATCTTTGTCAAAGGACTCAATTTCACTGGGTTTGTGTGCAACTATTCTCTTGTCTGCTCCGTAACATGGAAAGGGGGAGTTTGCCTGCTTTTCATGTAAAAAAACAAAGGTTTATTTGCTCCTCTTTTTGATGACAAATGATGGGTGATGTGCCCCTTATTGGCCATTGTTATCTTCCATCCCCCCCCAGTCAGCTTTATCGTTGCCTTGCACCAAGAAGACCACTCTGTTCTTGTTCTTTCCCCCAGCCCTATCCAATCTCATCCTGTTGGTAATTTATTCCTTGCTTTTAAAAGTATGTTTTGTCTTTGAAGTTGTAAGGGTGTGGCTTTCTTTAGGAGATGAAGATGACACTCTACCTGGAGTTTTCTTCCTTTTGCAGGTGAGAGCACTGGATTCTTATGGCATTTTTGCAGTACTTGTTCTGTTTGCACTGTACTTGTTCTGTGTACACAATGAACACAGATGAAGACACAGAGCTGCTGCCCTGTGCATCAGATCTTGAGATCCTGCACCCTGCAATACCCCTACTCAGTTCCTGCTTTTTTCTTCACACACACAGAAAAATGTATTTATTTATTTGCTTCATTTATGCCTTGCCTTTCTCTTCAATGGCAACCCAAAGTGGTTTACATCCTTTTCTTCTCCTCCATGCTTCACTAGGAGAGTGGGGATTTGAACCTGGCTCTCTCAGATCCTAGTCTGATGCTCTACCACATTGGCTCTCACATACACAAGCACCCCCACCTCCTCCTTTCAGCTGAGAAAGGTCTTCTCCAAGTGCTGGTGCCATACATAACAGAACTATGGGGAAGGGGGGGGCAAATAACACCTTTTCAGGAAACATTAAAAAAACACAAACCCTTCTGAGTCACTGGCAACAAGCATTCACAGCATTATTATTATTTTTTAAAAAAGTAAAAGGTGTATTAGAACTGGAATGCAAGTTTACAGAACACGTATTGCTACTTGTAATGCCAAAACTCTGAACAGGCATCAGTTTGGATGGAAATTTTCCTTTGAGCATGTGGTCAAGAAACTGACATCTAGATTTACACTTAAGAGCGGGGGGGGGGGACTTGAACTGTTGCTTGAACCATACAACTGTGGCTATGCCCCTGTACGTGAGGCATTTGGCAACTAAAAAAAGTAGGCAGCAGGCACAAACTGAATAAAATCCAGAGGGATCCTATAGAGTTTACATGATCCTAGCCATTCACAAGTAAATCCAGAGTCGGTGGGTGGGATCTTTCCAAATAAAACCAATCCTCTGGTGTCCTGGTGGTGCTTGAAACACTTGTGTTGGAAGGGACATGGTCTAAGCAGGGGAAGGGTGGACTTGCATAAAGACTCCATTTTTTAAAAAAAAGTTGCCTCTTTACACCTCCACCCACAAAGCTCCAAGTATCTCCCAGTCTGGAGATGGCAACCCTACTTGCATCCAGATGCACTTACTTTGCTAGTATGGAACAGAATTGGGTTGTCTGTTTGTCAGAGCCGGGGATCTCCTTATCTGGCTACTTCCAAGGGTTCTCATCACAGTGAGAGCTAATCTTCTGGACTACATTGCCACTGAAATTGTGTTCGGGGAAGCTTGGGTGGTCCCAGAAAGACAGTGCTGAATGTGGATTCCCGGAGAGGATTCCTTCTCTTGAGCCTCTCTTATGCTGAGCGGAGCTGACCTTTCCTTTCTTTCTGTTGAGTAACAAGGAACCTGCTTTTCCTCTTCATCTTCAAACTCCTCTGCTTAAGCTGCCAGGCAAGTGGAAGCAAGAGAGGATAATAAGTGCCGGCTTCTGAAGGGTCCTACAGAGAGGATGCCAGGTGCAGCGCAGTGGGCACAGCAGAGCTCTCTTGTCTGTGCATAAAAAGCCGCCTGAAGATGTACTTTTATGGGAATAGCAACACACACATGCCAACTAAAATAGAAGCTGATGTATCGGGGGCGGGGGTGGGTGGGGCAGAATACATTTCTTCCTTTCTGGAATGCTCATAGCCCCGCTGTATTTCAGCACTGAGAGCCAGTTTGGTGTAGTGGTTAAGTGCGCGGACTCTAATCTGGGAGAACCGGGTTTGATTCCCCACTCCCCCACTTGCACCTGGCTGGATGACCTTGGGCAAGCCATAGCTCTGTACCAGCTGTTCCCTCAAGGACAGCTTGGGAAAGAGCTCTCTCCACCCCACCTACCTCACAGGGTGTCTGTTGTGGGGAGGGGAAGGGAAAAGGAGTTTGTAAGCCGCTCTGAGACTCCCTTGGGGAGTGGAGGGTGGGGTATAAATCCAATCTCTTCTTCTTCTTCTTCTTCTTCTTCTTCTTCTTCTTCTTCTTTTTAGGAGTGTAAAGTGAATCCTGTTCAACTGACCTCCATCTTTATTTGAAATGGCCTTCAGTGCTGATCAGTGGATGCTGGAACCCAATACCAAACCTGGCATAACTGTACTAAACAGACCAAGCAAAATACTACCAACAGAAACTGCCAAAAGCTCGTGTGCCGCCCTGGGTAGAGCATGGTGCAGTGCAGCAGACTTTCTCATTCAAAGGCATGTGGCCCACTGGTTAGGAAAGTCACTCTCTGGGGATAACCACCAGGGGTCATTTGGGGGCCGAAGCCTGCCGGAGCACTGCTCCGGGAGCCCAGGAGCCGGCACGAATGGTGGTGCCAGCAAGCCCCGCCCCCCACGTTCCTTCTCTCTAGAGCCACGCCACAGCTGCAGTACAACTCTAGAGAGAAAGAAGAAGCCCCACAGAGCCTCCCCCCACACAGTTCCTTGCTTGTCATCAAGGCGAGGGTGCAGAGAGGCATTTAAATGCCTCCTCCTGGCTTCCTCTGCCTGCCTGCTGTGGTGCGACTCTTGAGAGAAGGGGTTTAAACTTTAAGTCCCTTCTGTCTTCACTTCCCTCCCAGCCTGCCTTGGCAGGCCGCCTGGGGAACTAAAAGGGGGGGAAGCATCTTCAAAAGCCTCCCCTTCCCTTTGGGCTCCTGCACCTCTTTTTCTGCGAAATGACCCCTGATAACCACTATCCCCTTAGCCTACATCACAGGGCTCCTGTGTGGAAAAAACAGGTAAGGCTCACCAAGGATGCCTCGGGGTCTTTGAAAGAAGAGTAGAATTCAGTGCCATAAAAAGGTAATCGACCAGTGCAATAGTTTAAAAGGCATTTGACCAGGATGTTGTTACTCATTAACAGACAAATTAATAGGCAAAACCTGTTGTCAAGTTGTAGACTGCTCCAAGATGGGACACAGAACGCAAAAGGAAGTCACATATTTGAAATATATGATTTCTATAGATAAGGACACCAGACTCTGTACTTCTGTGAGTTGAAGCTCACTTTATTGGAAACTATTGACTCAAGGCAAGCTCCTCCCCAGGGAAATGGTGTTGGTCTTGAAGGTGCTCCTGGACTTGGATTTTGTTCTTCTTGCAGAGGCGAACAGGGCTGCCCACCTGAGACTATCTCCGTGTTGTGAGTGGTTTCCTTTCGCCTGGGTTCAGTCAAGGCTGGTGTGTTGAGCCTGCAGTGTGTGCAACAGCAACAGGGGAAGAGGAACAGCACACCTGAGGGCCAGTCTGACACATTGTGCAACCACAAATCAGTCACAGTGAGAAATGGGTGATGCCCTGCCCCCCCACCCCATCCACAATCACCTAGGAATCTGGCTTGGATTACTCATGGGATAGCAGAGGCTGTCTTGAGCCCAGTTCTTCATAACCATTAGATTTACCTGGGGCTCCAGATGATATCACTTGGCATCAATACCGCTGCCAGACAGAGTTTGGCAATTGAGGTGTGTGTGTGTGTGTGTGTGTGTGTGTGTGTGTGTGTGTGTGTGTGTGTGAATGTTCTGGGACAAAAAAAAATTAAAAGGGTTGCTTTAGCAATTGTCAGACACTTTAAGGCAGGGGTCCCCGATGTGGTGTATGTTGGCATCATAGCACCAAGCCACACCTTCCCTGGGGCTTGCCAAATCTTTTTAGAAAGTGGGGGAGGGGTGTTTATTTTTTTGGCCAGCAAGGCTTCTGTTTAGCCACTGGGGATCTGACTGGCTGTGCAGATTTCTTTAAATGGTGCTTTGGCAGCTGCTGCCACCACAATACAAGGATCTTCTCTGGGTGACTGAGGGAAAGAAAAGGCAGCCATTTTACAGTTGTCACCAGCTCCTGTGGCAGCCCTTTTGTGGCCACACCCATCTGGCTGTGCCAGAATTCCAAAATGGCTGACAGGCTCAAAAAATTGCCAAGTTTTTTTTTTTTTTGCACACTAGGCGAGGCTACCTTCTGGTGCCCCCCCCCCCCCCGTGCGCCCACCAATTTTCAAACATAAATGCATTTTAGAAAGACTGAAAAACACAAAATTTGAAATTGCTAATTTATTTTTAAAGTTTTTTAGAAGAAGTAACAACATCTCTGATTTTCGCTCTCAAATAGAAAAACACAAATCACTGTGGACCACCAAAACCACAATTAAATGGTTCTAGATCAAATCAAGCCCGGCCCTTTAGAAGCTAAAATGAGCAAAGTGAGCCCATGGTACTTTGGTCACATTCTGGGAAGACAACAGTCAGTGGAAAAGCCAGTCATACTAGGAAAAGTTGAAGGCATCAGGAAAAGATAATAATAATAATAAAAGAGGAGGAAGAAGACCCAACCTGAGGTGGATTGACTCAGTCAAGGAAGCCATGAGAGTCCTCCGTTTTCAAGACCTGAACAAGGCTGGATCTTTTGGGAAGGCATCAATTCACAGGGTGGGCATAAATCAGGCACCATGCACACACGGTCCACAATGTGTTGAGCTGGCCCTGGGAGGCGTGTCCGCTGTGCAGGGTTTGCTCAAGCTAGAAGGCCAGGCTCGGGAAATGAGCTGGAGGGAAGCTGCCATGTGGCTCCAGGAGAGCTCTGCTGAGATCAACAGAGCAAGAGAGGCTGGGTGACTGGGGGCAGCCAGGGAAGACTCTGGGGGGGACGGGGGGGCAGAGACGCATACCGTCCCTGGCTGTGGGGAAAGGAGGGCTCCTTCACCAGGATCCTCCTGGGACTGCAGAGGCCCAAGGAGCAGAAGAGGCATTGGTAGTGGTGGCAGGGGAACCAGGTGGCAGTGGGTGCATATCCGGCAGTGGAGCTGGGCTGTGGGCCAGCCTCCCTCCTCTTCCTCCCAGCGAGGTGCCCATGGACAGCACAAACGAGGCCAGCAACATGGGGCTACAGTTCGCCATGGCCAATGGCCACAAGGAGCTGTTGGGCTTCCTTCTGCGGAGGGGCACCTTGGTGCAGCCCTGCAGCCCACAACTGCTGCAGCTGGAGCCTGTTTATGCAAGCCTCCGGGTAAGCCAGCCAGTTGGCGAGGACTTCAATAGGCAGCTGCTGCTAGTGGAGGCGGGCAGCTTCGAACAGTGCACCCGGCTGTTAGCCGCTGCCTCGGGCTGCCAGCCGTGCTGCTAGTGCTGGGCCTGGTGGCAGAGCTCTTGCACAGTAATGCAGTCTGTCAGTTCTGTGCCTCTCTGACGTCTGCGCCCTAGGCGGCCAGCTAGGGTGGCCTAATTGTAGCACCAGCCCTGGGGGCCCCTGCTCTGTGGTAACAACACCATAATGTTTCTGGTTGTTGCTAGAGCTGTCTTTGTCCCTTCTGGATAGCTGTAGGAATTGTCAGATACTCTCAGAACTTCCTGTAAGTCACTGAGCCCCATCCCCACAGCCCAAATTTCTGCCCACCAATCAGCTGCACGTCCACAGACCATGGCTGCAATTGGCTGGCGGTCTCACACCCTGAGAAGTGAATGGGACCCTCCCACCAGTCTTTACAAGACCCTTTGCCTTGCCTCAGTCCCACTTGGTGCTGCTGCAATTGCAGAGGGCAGGAGGCAGGCAAGGGGTGGGGCAAGCCAGGTAGCCAGGAGGAGGAGGAGGAAAGATCACAATTGCGTCTTTCTCCCTTCTCCAACATCTGCTGCTGCAGGTTCTCAGGACAAATTCCAGGCATCCTTTTCAAAATGGGGAGGGGGAGGAGAAGAAAGAGAAAGCAAGGCAAGAAGACTTTACTGTCTGCCTGACCATCCTGATAGCCAGCTGTGCACCCTAAAATGTTGGCCTTGCTCACACACACAAAAAAAAGCCCTCTGGAAAAATTATGGCTGTGGTTCAGAGCTTTGTGGCTTAAAAAGCAGCCCTCCCTCCACCCCCAAGTCTCCAGTTCTGATGGGTGACCTTCACTTTCTTATGCTGATGGCGCTTTACATTGGAAAGGGCTCAAGGCTCAGGAAGGAAAAGTGGATTCAACAGTTCATTAAACTCTAGCGTAGAAGAAAGCACTTCAGTAGTCAGCTCTGGATTTCTGATGCCCCGACATTAGCTCTTGCCCTGACCTGGATGGCCAAGGCTAACCCAAACTCAGCAGATCTCAGAAGCGCAGCAGGGTCTGCCCTGGTTAGTTCTTGGATGGCAGACCACCAAGGAAGTCCAGGAGGCAGGCAATGGCAAACCACCTCTGAATGTCTCTTGCCTTGAAAATCCTCTGGGGCCACCATAAGTCATCTGTGATTTGATGGCACCTTTCACGACTACATAAGGTCTTGTCATATGCAAATCTCATCATTTCATTAAACTCCAGACTACAGCTTGAATCCAGCCAGCCTATGTACTCAGTCTTGTGCAGCTTGCATCCCTTCAACACCCTCACTTCATATGGCATTTGTCCTTCCAGGTTTGATGATTCTCAGCATAGCCCGCCCCCCCCAGCCAAAAGGACCCCCCCCTTCCTCCTTCTCCAGTAGAAAAGCTAGTAGGATCCAGTCCAAGGCACGAAAAAATTAACTAGCACTGCTTGGAGTAAACATCGGTTGGGTCTCCCTTATTTTATCCTTATTTATGTACCTGCTGGTATTGTTTGTTTTATGTGTTTTTATTGAATTATTTTCTGATTTTAAATAATGTTTTTATGTTTGCTGCCTTGTGGACCCGGATTGGGTGGCAAAGCAGCATAAAAACGTTTTCAATAAATAAAGTTCTCTGTTTATTCACAGAGTTTATACCCTGTCTTTCTGCCCAATCAGGTTCACCAAGATGGCTATTTTGTTCCTTCTACTGTGAAAACTTCTAATGTGTTCATCCCTTTCCTCCCTTTGTAAGTCCCTTGGATAAGTGGGATTTTGGCCTCGATACTCTTTCAGAGTTCTCTGCACAGTCAGTGAACAGGCAGATATTGACTGGTGTTGTTCAGGGCCAGGGGGGTTTACTCAGAAGTGGTACTAGGAGATAATTCCCTGATTCTTCTGAGGTTTCCAGAGGATAGAAAGGATTCTTTCTTGCTTTTTGGTTCAGCTGCTTCCTATGAAATAACACCTCCCTCCCTCAGACTGGAGCAGTGTGCACACATGCATTCCCCCCCCCCCCAAAAAAAAAATGATTTCATCATGTTTTGTGCAACTGTGGATGCAAATTCTGAAAATGGTAAACACAAGAGGCATTGGGATGATAGACAAAATTATAAATGAAGATGTCAGACTTGGAATTAAAAAAAAAATAGGTGGAGAAAATTTGCAGTGCCATTCTAAGCATAGGTACACCCTTCTAAATCCATCAGCATACAAGAACTTAGAAGGATGTAAGCCTGTTTTGGATGACACAGTTGGGCTCCTTGGCTACAACTGTATTGGACTGTAACATAATGTATTAGTATAGCAAAGATTTCCATGGGTAGCCGTGCTGGTCTGAAACACCAGAACAAAGTTTGAGTCTAATGGTACCTTTAAGACCAACAAAGTTTAATACTGGGCGTAAGCTTTTGTGTACACGCACTGTTGGTATAGTAAACCTGCACACTCAGGAAAGGATGGATTCACAGGCAGCAAACACACTTCAAGCAAGTATACTGCAAAAGATTTTTAAAAGATAAAACATGCCTTTATTTAGCCATAGTAGAAAGGAGACAGAAGCCTAATCTAAAGAATAGTTTTCCCTATCACAAGTTGCTGACTAATCCAGCACCATGTGTGCAAATGAGTGCGTGCCTAGGCAGTGATCCACAGAAGAGACCTGTGGAAACATCTTGCCCGAGAAGAGAGAAGCAGCGGTGCCGCCCTCCCATTTTCCCCGGTTGCATTGGTCAATTTCACACTCTTCGCTGCATGGCCGCAGTTTGACCTGCATCTCCCCCCAGTTTCCTGGGGTTTTTTTTGAGACTGAGAAGATGCAGGGGAAATTGAAGAGAGATGTGGATCAAAGTGCGGCCGCACAGTGAAGAGTGTGAAATTGACTGATGGAAGCAGGGGAAACAAAAGAGTGAGAGCAGGACAGCTGCTTGTAGAGAATCGGTCCCAGAGAAGGCCTCCAGAAGCAACCACATCAGCCGCACGGGTCATTTCCAAGTCCAGAGCTTGGCCAGTGTGAGATTGTGACAATAGATGTAGTCCACAACAGGTCTCCTTAAACAGAAAGTCCTTTATTTGCAGGAAAGATCTTGTTGGTCAAATACACTTCTTTTGTTAGTAATGCCCAAGCATAGGAACACAACTACAATTATACTTGATATGAAATAAGCCCCCTTCAACATCCACCAATCAATTGGGAGGATTACTGGTGCCCAAGTATACTGGCCCACTGTTTCCAAGGAAAGCGTGGCAAATTAGGTTCCCAGGCAAAGACACTGTTAGGATTTGTGGGGTGGATGCTCCCAAGGAAAATCAAGCAAAGGAGCACATAGCACCTGTGAATAATATGACACATAGCAGGAGGCTTTCAGCTCAAGGCCATGAGCTAGGGAACAGCGAAAGAGAGATAAGTGTGAAGAAAAGCTAATGAGCAACAAGCATGCGCAGAGCTAGCAAGACACGCATTCCTGCTGTGGGAGTCACTCCCCTGGTGCTATCTCCCGTCCAGGACCTAGTGGAGTCAGTATGGAATTCAAAACAAAGGTAAAATTAATACACCATTAGGATAGGCGATAAAACCCTTAGCGTTAGTACATGATACTGATGCAACCAAATTATTGATAAGAATAGTCAACAGGAACCTATGGCAGTGCTAACTGACAGCCAGGCCATCAGCAGAAACTCTGGCTACTGCCACAGGGAAATGTCAAAGCCATCAGGAAATTGTTCACCTATTTCTCACAGAGGTCCATCCTAAGGGATCCTATTTTTATGGATTTTTACAGGTTAAGTATAAACTTTATCACATAGTTTCTGAGGGTAGCTATGCTGGTTTGCAGTAGACCATCTAGATTGGAGTCCAGCAGCACCTGGCAAGAGTTTGGGGGTCCTTTCATCAGATACAACAAAGGGAGCGTTGACTCTTACACCCCAATGATCTTGTTGGTCTCTAAGGTGCTCCTGGACTAGAAAGGGGCTTTATCACACAGTAATCTGTCCATAACTAAATAACACTACAGATGTAACCTTGTCAAAAATATCAACATGTTTTGGGGAATGAATGACAGGGAAGAGATACAGCTAGCAAAGTATCCAGTGGAAACCATTCACTGCTGAAGGAAGGAAGGGGAACTCCATCTTCCTTCTCTGCAACTGTCAGTGTATTGAGGTTGAGGAAGAGCTAGCTATGCATATAGCTCCATGCCAGGGGGGTTTCGGGTAGGGGAAATGGTACCGAGGGGAAGGTGGGAGCCCCATCTGCCCCCACACCACAGTTCCAAGCAGAATCAGGATCCTACTGGTTTTTAAAATATTTTCAACAGCTGGAAAGTGAGTCAGGCTCTAACTTAACTTGCCAAAATAGTGTCACTTGGCCCTTGCAGGTGGATGCCTCATTCTGTGTGTTCCTGATGGAGAACCACCAGGCACTCCACTGCTTGGATTCACATTAGCGGCCAAATAAAATGTGTAAGGAAAAAAATGAGAATCCCACCCTTGGGAAAATTGCACATCCATTGTTGTAGATACATGCCAGGTTTTGACAGTGTTGCAACCAGCAGAGCACAAAGGGAAGGGTCCACATCTTCCAGTTGTAATGTAGTTTGTGTTTATCTTTCAATTAACACTGGGCTGCTTCTTGGAATCCTGTCTCCCCACACGGCATCCAATCAAATTCAGGTTCCTCGATTGAATGAGACAGATGGAAATTATCTACCAAGAGCTCCAAAGACTGGAGCAGCTCCACAGCTGCCAAACTGTTTATTGCAGCTCTAATTTGCAAGTAATAGATATTAGAAGCTTGAGAGGAAAAGTTGGCATTCTCTTTTCTTTGGCATTCCTCTCTTATAGCAGGCAGTAATATAGCTAAGGAGACCTTGTGATCTTTTCCTTGCATACAGCATGGGCTACACCAAGCGGTCTCACCACAGAGAATCTTGGTTTGTTTCCATTTCTATACTCATTTTAACACACATCAAAAACATTATCCCAGAAACAGACCCCCAGTTTAGTTCTCTAGCATTCTCCCTTGTGACTTTTTCCTATTTAAGTTTCCCAGCTGCAGTAACTGTAAGAGCACAATGAATCGAAGACGGACTGTGGAAATAAATTGAATGTCCTGCTCCCTTTATTTATGTATATTCCCCTTATTGCCCCTTCCAAAGTAGCATCTACACAGCCAAATAGTATTAAAGAAGGCAGTACCTTTGTTTCTTTTTCTAATACCATTAATACTGCTTCTGTCCACTGAGATCACTTTATATTCACAAACACTTGTTACAATAATTAAGCTATTGAAGCAACATGAAAACACTTCAAAGGCACAAGGGACATATGGAACTGACTGCAGAGAACTCACACACATAAAAAATTGGGCACAAATACAAAATATTTATTTAGTTAGTTAGCTCCATTTCTATCTTACCCTCCCCACAAGCGGGCTGAGGGCAAATCATAACAGTAATCCACAAAGCCATTAAAAATGATTATACCAATAAATAATTAAAACAATTAAAAGGCAGGTACTACAAAAAAGTTAATGAAATGTACAGCCCTAAATAGCTGGGTGCAACTAGGCCATAATCAGTTTCAAGATTCTAATTCATCTTTATGGAATGCCAACAAAATTCTAAATGAAATCTTACTTCTTATTGAATACTTTTAAGGTTTCTGAGGTAAAATGTTTATTCCAACCAAATAACTGTCTATGTGTCAAACTCGCTTTACATTTTATTGCTCGCTTGCCGTAGGGATGGGAGAGGGAGTAGGAGAGTGTGAAAGCCACATACTTTGGGTTTTAGATGCTTTGAAGTAGAATGTTGCTTATCACTCCTGAGAACCTCCACTGGTCTTGGGTCTCATCTAGCGCCGCCTGGCTTTTGTCTACATGTTGGGGGGATGTCACCAAGGTGGGAACATGGAGCCATTGGTTTTGGTGGGTAGAATACTTGGGGGGTGACTGGTTCTTAACCTTTTAGGGCCCTTACTTGAACCCTGTATATCTATTGCTTTTGCACCCTGACCTCCAGTTCTAACACAGACTGTATCCAGTCTGGATCCTATCAGTGTTTCAATAAACCTATCATTCTCCAGAGTGAATGTTGTTGGGAACTGCTTTGTCCAGGAGCCTGACATAGGTGCACACGGTTGTCAGTGACTACTTGGTAGGCTGGCTGAAAGAGAAGAGTTGATCAATTGTCAAGAAAAAAATTACCACGTCAGAAGCAAGTGGGTGGTAGAACTGTTGTCTCCATTCATCTAGTATCCCTGGCTGTCCATTGACTTTTTCCAGTCTGGCTTCAGTCCCTGGCCAAGGGACAATCTGATTTAAGATAAGATGACACTGATTTAAGATAAAATGGAGGAGATGTTAACTGGCAGACTGGTGTTCTGGAGCACATTGTGCTTACCTACCTTTGATGGGAGACAGATTTGGTCAAAAGCATGGGAGTTCTGAATACAACTGGTTTCCCTGTTAGATAAGCAAGGATATGGTGGCTGGAAGTGATTTTTTTTCCAGTTTAATCTACCAAACTGTCTCTCCTTCTGGACTCAATGGGCCAGGCTATGCTGATCCTTGGTATTTCGACCTCAAGGAAGGACAGCCCTGAAGTGAACATACATGCAGAAGAACATCGTATGGCAAGGATACAATAGTGAGTATTCGCCTACACCATATGTTCACCCTGTATTTATCCTCGCTCACTCTGTGGAAGGCTGTAGCTTGCCAAAGCCCTTTCCCAGAGAGCTGGGCCTAGTAGTGTAGTGAATAGCTGAGGACAGATAAGGAGTAGTGTAAACAGGTAGACTGCCTGGTGGACTTTTAAGTATTGAGAGTCAGGAGACGATGCATCATAACAAGGCTTTTATTCTGAACATCACTCAGCTCAAGACAGCTCCAGCAGAGCGGCACACAAACTTATAGGTTCTCAACAGTGAACTATATACAAAGTAGCAATATATGCCGTCCTACTAGACCTAAGCCGGGCTCTATGATTGGCTCTCTGGGGTGGCTTCAGGACCAATGGTTGGTCTTTACTGTGCAGCCAATCAGAACGAGGGAATTATGAGTCTATGGCTAAACCAAACTGCACAGAATGAACTCAAAACATAACATGGACCTTCTCAGGACGCCAGCCTCCAAGTGGGACCTGGGGATCTCCTAGAATATCAGCTCATCTCCAGACTACAGAGAGCGTTTCCCCTGGAGAAAATGGATACTTTGGAGAGTGGATTCTATCACATTGTACCCCACTAAGAGCCACTTTGGTATAGTGGCTAACTGCGTGGTCTCTAATCTGGGAGAACCAGGTTTGATTCCCCACGCCTCCACTTGCACCTGCTGGATGACCTTGGGCAAGCCAGACAGTTGTCTCAGAGCTCTCTCAGCCCCGCCTACCTCACAGGGTGTCTGTTTGGGGAGGGGAAGGGAAAGGAGTTTGTAAGCCGTTCTGAGACTCCAAGTGAAGGGCAGGGTATAAATCCAATCCAATCTCTTCTTCTTCTTCTTCTTCTTCTTCTCTGAGGTCCCTGACCTCCTCAGGCTCCAACTCCAAATCTCAAGGAGTTTCCCAACCTGGATCGGGCAAGCCTACCCACCCAGCCTCCAACCTGGCAACGCTAAAGTGACTGACGCCTTGTCCATCAGACTCCACCAATTAGGGTTTCCAACCTTAAGGTGGGGCCTGGAGATCACCTGGAATTACAATGGATCTCTAAATTACAGACAACCCCTGGAGAAAATGGCTGCTTTGGAGGGTGGACTCTATGGCATTATACTCCACTGAGGTCCCTCCCCTCCTCAAACCCCGCCTTCCCCAAGCTGCACCCCTAAATTGCCAGGAATTTCCCAACCCAGATCTGGCAACCCTACTACTGATGGGTCTCGAACAGTGTCCCTCTAAGCTGAGTTAGTGTGAGCTACCTCACTTTTCTGGCCTCCGGCTCACACATTTTTGTCTTAGCTCAGGAAGAAGGGCTCCAGAGCCAAATCACTCACTCCCAACTTTAAGGCCAGTAGCTCACAAAGTGGAATTTCTGCTCACAAGACTCCACCGCTTAGAGGGAACATTGGTCTCGAACAGCCCAGGGACTCTGAGGCACAGCCCCCAGAACTCACTCCTTTTTGTCAGGAGTCTCCAGTGAACTGAAGGGAGGTTGCAGGACCTTTGCTTGTTCTTACTGCCTTTTGTAAGCATCACCTTTCCTGTTACACTTAGGTCATCTTTAGTAAACACCACACCGTTTCTCTCTGCCTTTGGTAGGCTGCATAAAACTGAGTTGTTCAGGAGGACGTGTGGCTTACATATGATGACCTCCATGCGAAGCTGCGTTGTACTGAACCTTTGTACTGGATCAGACCATCAGTCCATCCCAGTCACTGTTCATCTGCTCAGACTGGCAGCTGCCTTATCCTGAATCAGACCATCAGTCCATCAAGGTCAGTATTGCCTGCTCAGACTGGCAGCGGCTCTCCAGGGCCTCAGGCGAAGGTCTTTCCCATCACCGACTGCCAGATCCTTTAGCTGGAGATACCCGGGGTTGAACTGGGGAACTTCTGCTTGCCAAGCAGATGCTCCACCACTGAGCCACCATTGCTCCCCCTCACCATGCTTAGGAGTGACAAAATCACTTCTCTCTTTGTTATTCTGGCGCTCTGTCTTTATTCTTCAGGCACCCTGTTTGCTGTTTTTAAATGAGGACCCAGTTTGGGGCAGTCTCAGAAAAAAGAGGGCTAGAAATGTTCAAAATCTATTTGTAACTCAGGCAATCTCTTTTTTGTTTAAACAAGGGCTGTGCTATAAAAGATAGCAGCCAATCTCAGTGTTTTTAAACCTGGATCTGTCATAGTATGAGAAAAACCGGAAATGTTTCTGTATTCTGAATAACTGGAAAAATGACAACCAGCTAAGGAGGACAATATCCACTTATCCCAAATACACCTCCCCCACCCCCCACCCCGTCTCCCCAAGTGCTCTTCTCCTAGTGCCGTTCAGTTCCAGTTTTGGAGGGAAATAGCACAGGATAGAATTGTTATGGGAAGGAGAATTTCTTTTTTCTAAAATTCACTTTTTTACAAACATAGCCATTGATTCCCTCTCATTCTTCCTTCTCTTTTAAGAGAGGGATTTCTTTTTGACGATAAATTTATTTATTTATATATTTTTTATTTATTATTTCGATTTATATCGTGCCTTGCCGGACACGCTGGCAATCAATGCACCTTTTAGTAACTTCAGTCCTTGCAGTTGTTGTTTTTTGTCATCCACCACCAGGTGGTGCTCTGACAGGAGGGTAGAAGGACTTGGGAAGGATGCTTGCCTGCCTCTGAGTATCTGCAGAGTGAAATTCTGAAATCCGGCAGAGTCTTCCTTCCTGCCCTTCCTTTCTTCAAATGTCTCAGGGGTCTGTTGGAGTGGAAGTGCACAGGAGCGCAGCTCCGGGTGTGAGGAGCCCAGGGGGCGGGCACATGGCCAAGCCCCGCCCCCTCCTCGGCTTCCCCGAGCAGTGCAGAGGCGCAGCACCCCGGGAAAAACCCTGCTAGGGTCTTTATGTTTTTTAATGTTTTGTTTTAATATTGATAATTTTATCATTGTTCCTTTCATGACTGTGTGCTGCTTTTCCAGAGACTTGCTCAAGGTGGCATATACATTTTCTAAGTATACCATTTTTTATCTGGGCACATAAGTACTGGAGAAATTTCACCAACCCTTCAGCAGCTTCCACCCCATCAGTTTGGTGTAGTGGTCAGGAGTTGGACTCTAATCTGGGAGAACCGGGTTTGATTCCCCACTCCTCCTCCACATGCAGCTGCTGGTGTGACCTTGGGCCAGTCACAAGTTCTCTCAGAGCTGTTCTCTCATGAGCAGTTCTCAAAAGACCTCTCTCAGCCCCACCTACCTCACAGGGTGTCTTGTGGTGGGGAGGGGAAGGGAAAGGGATGGGTGGTGCACATGTCCTGGGTATCTCAAGTCTACTTGAAACCTGGTGGTTTCAAGGGAGCAGGAAGAGAATGAGGGTGTGTTCTTTACGCTAATTTATATTGCACAAAGTATTGGATGGGGAAGGGAATGGAGGAAGAGCAGGTCAGTTTCTCTCACTTGTGGAGTGGAGCCTGAGGGGTGGGTGTTGCCTTCTGACACACTTTCGGTATGTTAGGGGGTGTAGCATATGCAAATGAGTTATGCAAATGAGTTATGCTAATGAGCTCCTGCACCTCTTTTTCTACGAAATGACCCCTGAAATTTCTCATTAATAAAAAATGAGTTGGTTAGAAACTTATTCCAAATTCCTAAAAAGAGGGAAAGAGGCAGATTGTTGGATTTCAGGGAGAAACTGGGCAAAGAAAAATGAAGAATGTTTTTCTTAATAAACCTAGCATCTGCGAATGGGCCTGATTTGAGCTGGTGTTTGGAACAGGATATTTCTCACTCCCTGGGATGTCACTAGCCCGGGAAAGGGGAAAAGACAGACAGTGTATCTCTGGCTGATCTCTCACAGTGTTTCCATATAGATGTTAAATAGCATTGGAGGCAGAAATGAACCTTGAAGAGCTTCATGGGACAAGTCTTACAGAGGAGAAGAACAGTTTCTCAGAAGTACTAGCCAGATCTCGCCTTTGGGAAGGAGAGGAGCAGAGAGTGCCCTGCAAATCTAACCCCATAACATGCCTCAGAGGAATCCTGTGGTAGCAATGTACATTTGCAGCATAATAAATCAAAATCTAACCTGAATATGTGTTATTCATTAACCTTGGGAAGGAAATTGGTCCAAATGAAATAGCCTCCACCATTTGGAATCACCCAGAGAAGTTTGTAAATCTGCACATGGATCTGCCTTATACCGAATCAGATTTTCGGTCCACCGAGGTCAGTATTGCCAACTCAGACTGGCAGCTGCTTTCCAGGGTCTCAAGCAGAGAGGTCTTTCACCTCACCTTCTACCTGGTTCTTTTCAACTAGAGATATCAGGGACTGAGCCTGGGAACCTTCTGTAGCCAGTGTAGTGTGGTGGTTAAGAGCACAGACTCTAATCTGGGAGAACCAGGTTTGATTCCGCACACCTCCACATGCAGTTGCTGGTGTGACCTTGGGTCAGTCATAAGTGCTTTCAGAGCTGTTCTCTCAAGGGCAGTCCTTGAAAGAGCTCTCTCAGCTCCACCTACCTCACAGGGTGTCTGTCGTGGGGAGAGGAAGGGAAAAGCCACTCTGAGACTCCTTCGGGTAGTGAAGAGTGAGGTATAAATCCAATATCCTCCTCCTCTTCCTTCTCAGAAACTTTCCCATTGAGCCACAACTCTTCCCTATGAAGTTGCCTTATCCTGAATCAGACAACTGGTCCATCAGGGTCTGCTCAGACTGTCAGTGGTTCTCCAGGGTCTCAGGAAGAGAGGTCTCCTGTATCACCTTCTACCTTATTCTTTTCACCTGGAGTTACCAGGGACTGAACCTAGGACCTTTTGCAGGCAAGGAGAGGCTCTTCTACCGAGCCACAGTCTCTCCCCTCAAATCCTTGCTGGCTGATACTGCTTCTGTTCAACTAGTGAGTCAGTAGATGACAGGAACCGTGCTGCTCCATCCAGTGCAGCCAGAGGTGTTCAGGGTAGGCAGCAATGCAGTGTTGCCGTCGGGCGAAGGGGGGGCAGATGCCACCCTGCTGTGAAATCATTGCCTTTCTTTTCTCACATCGCAAACTTCACACTGCAGCAAAATTACTTTATGGTGATGGACGTTAAGCTCTCGCCAATGTGTCAAGGGACAATCTTCCCACTCTATTCCCCCACACTCCCCCTCTCTTTCTTAATAGCAAACAGTGGAGAATTTGGGGGAATTTCAGCATGTCATGGACACAAAAGGAAAAGGTCTGGTGAGTGTTGGGTTGGGCAAAGTGACAGAAAAGTGTGGGTGGTCGTTGTCTAATGTTTGGGGCTGATGCTATGATGGCCGAGGACAGACTGGCAATGTAAAGCGGCAGGAATGCGGAGGGAACTGGTGTGGGGGAAAAACTCCATGGGGCTGGCCGTTCATACTGGCCAGAGCAGTGCGCAGTGGTGCCGATACGGAGCGTTCAGACTGCCGCGGAGCCGGTTCCGCGGCTCACAAGGCCCCGTTACGATGGTGGCGCATATGCGTATATGCGAAACAGCAAGAGATGGGGACAATGCTTTTTTTCATCTGTATTTCGTATATGCACACATGTGCACATGTCCTCAGACATCTTTGTACCTGGTTCTCCCCACAACTGGAATCTTGTGCTGGTGTCCTGCTGCAGACTGTGCTGTCCTGACCAAAGAATGTTTTGGAATATTGCATCATTCCCTCCCCCCCCCCCCTCCCTGAGCAACAAAATGTTGATTCATAACCCCGAAAGCTCCATCTCTGCCGCATGGGACTGCTCACCTAGATGCCATCAAATCTGTTTTGCTGCAGTCAGATCAGACACTTTTAATGGCATAATAATATGGTAGATACATTTAAAAGATACATTTAATTCCAGAAAGTAAGTTAGGACAATAAAATATGCATATTATATTAAAAAAATCTGTATCTAAGTGTGGCTGATTCTGCTAAAAAAAATTTGCAACCGTAATTGTAGTATCAGTATTAACATCATTCAGAAAATGCTGAACAGTTTTAAGGTTACCAGTAAACAAGTGTGGCCAAAGGGATATAAATTTCATACATGAGGATGTGTGCAGCTGGCAGTCCAGAATGATATGGAAAATTGAATCGGGGGCCATACTGGAACATTTGCAGAGTCTTTCTTAAGGGGGGATATTGTTAAATCGACCCCACAGCATGTTTGAGGGAAAGATGTTTAGCCGAGCCAGTGTGAAGGCTCTACGATGAGAAGGCAGGCTGAGATTGTGTAAATAGTGGGCCATTTGGCCATCCCAGCATGAACCACTTGAAAATATTTGGTTCAAGAGTTTTCATGTACATCCCCAAAGAGAATTGGACAAAGATGGATCTGAGAACTGAACAAGGATATACACTGGGATGTAAAGGGTACAAAATCCTTAACCCAAGAACAGAAATTGTAAAAATCTGCATCATGGTCTATACTGATGAAAAAGAAAAATCAGAAAATACAGAAAATACAGAAAATACAAATACAGAAAAAAGAGGAGTGGGGTGTTAGCAGGGATGATGGCAGAAGCCGGGTAGGCTCTCTCCTGTTCCTGCGCTCCCTTTACCTGGCTGAAACAAACTATACAGCACCAAATTGTAAAAAAGGTTATGGGAAAAACAGGTGGGAATCACACCAACCGAGGCAATATACCAAAAAAACCACTAAAAGAATATTTTAAGCTAGAAAACACTGTTTGCACAGCCCAACCGACACAGGCAATGGACAAAACGATGGCAACCAGACCAGTGGAATCCTGTCAGGAGGAAGGTACGCTAACAAAACAAGACCTAACAGAAACCCTCGAAGAACTGAAATCAGAGCTACTGGAAACAATTAATGAAATAATTAAACCAGTGGCTGATCAGCTCATAAATATGCAAGCATCCATTAACCAAGTAAACCAGACCACAGAGACAGCTATGGAAAATAGTCTGGCAAATCAAGAAAACATACGTGACTTACAAATACATGAAAACTGGGCAACAGATAAGCTTATAACAATGGAAAACTCCCTCTGAGATCGACAACTAAAATTTCATGGTTTCCAAGAAAAAAATAGAGGAGAGTACCGACCTTCCGATCTTCATAAGCTCATGGCTGGCAACGGTCTTCTGTCTAGAAGATGGCATAGCCCCCACCATCTTAAAAGAAAACAGGCTGGGCTCACAAAATGCAAGCCGCCATCAAGGTCCTCGGGACATTCTGTCAGAGTTCCTTGACTCACGAACAAAACAGCGTATACTGAAGTAAGCAAGAGTTAAAGGAGGCCTCCCCTTCCAAGACAAAAAAAATCTCATACTTCCTGATCTTCAAATATGGTGTACCCTGAAACCAGTCACCACTAAGCTAAATGAAGCTGACATTTGGTATAGATGGGCAAAATCAGGGCTCTCCAAATTAGACACCAAGGAACACTTCTACAAGCCATCGATGAAACCAGGCAAATCCTCTTAAGAGCCCTAAACCTACCACGCAACCAAGACTGGTCACAGAAAAAAACAATAAGAGAAAACTAGAGATCCTGTCCCCTCCTCTTCAATGAAGCAAGATCCCAGTGAGGAAATCGTCACAAACAACTAAGACTTAAATCAACAAACAGGGAAAGGCCAGGAACAATAACTACCTAAATAGCAAAATGAGTAAACCTAATGCAATGTTTAGTTACAATTTAAAAATTATTATCTACGTGCACTAACAAACAAGAATCGCAGCTGGGGAAGGAGGGGGAGGGGGAGTCTTACTTAGCTCTCTTAGTTTAGGAACCTAATGGTGGGACTACCTAAGCCCAATACGGGACCTTCCCGTGTCTCCAAAGGTTCAATTATAATATATTGTGTTTTAATGTTGTTTACAGATAACTTAATGCTGTTTTTAATCAATATGAAGTCTGTTATGCAGTGGGGTTTTTTTTACTAATGGAGGGTTGGGAAGGGAGAAGGGAGGGAGAGGGAATAAGACTAGTTCAAATTCAGAAAACAAAATGCATTATGCATAAGAGGGAGGGGGAGGGATATTTATTTTAAGGTTATCAATTAATTCACCATACCTGATCAATCACCAAAATGAATTTAAGAAATTACACGACTCCATACACAAGATAATAGAAGGTAACCTGTTACATAGCATTACAGGGTTGATGAAGCAATACTTCTCTATTCAAAAGGAAATCTACAAGACTAGAGTGAATGTCATCAGAACATTAGTGATAGCCACATTGAATCATTTTAGACATATAAGCAGATGTGGATTTAATTCACTGGAAGTTTCAAAAGAGGACATAAATAACTATAAAATATTTCTATGTGAAATAACATTATCTTGGTCTACATCTTTCAAAGTATTTCAGAACCAAACCATGCAGTTTAGATACCACTTTTGGAGGCTATTAATCGAATATAATTGTACAGAAACTACAACAACAATAAGCCTTAAGGTAAAATGGCATACTTTACAAATGTTAAGCAAAAATCTTGGTTATTATATTAAATTACAACTAATACTTCTCATTCTTCGGATTTGGTTATTTAAATATTTCGGCATTATTCAAATACAAGTTAATGCATAATTTAAATTATTAATTGTTAACAAATCCAAACCAATACAGGTCAATGGTGGAAGTTAAGATTATATCAATAAATTGTAGAGGTCTTTACCAAAAAATTAAATTGAAGAGAGTACAGGCTACATTAACAAAAAAAAGAGAGCAGATATATTACTTACAGAAAACCCATGTGTCAGCATACCATACACAAATCTTCAATAAAATATGGTTTTCAGCACAATATTTGGCACCAGGCAACTCCAAATCAAGAGGGGTGGCCATATTAATATCCAAAAATATTCGTGTTAATTTTGAGGATGCAGAATTAGACCCGTCAAGTAGGTTTATTTTTGTAAAGGGGTCAATAGACAATAAGAACATCACATTAGCATCATTGTATGCACCTCACGAAAACCAACTGGACTTCATAGAGCAAGCTTTAACACAACTAGCAATGTTTAGTGAAGGAGACCTAATAATAGGAGGGGATTTAAATCATTTTATAGATCCCAGTATAAAGAAATCTGGACAATCAAAACAATTAAAACGTACCACATCTTCTGATCTGAGATTTAAAAAGATATTAGAGAGGCATAACCTGTGCGATATTCGGCATCTTCAACATCCCAAAGAAAGGGATTACATATATTATTCAGCCCACTTTGATGTACACACTAGGATCGGTTTCATACTATTGTAATCTTCATTGGTCACAAAAACCCTCAAAACATTGATTGGTTTTAAATTGTGGACAGATCACGTACTTATAGACTGCACCATAAAAAACGAAGAATCACATGAAACAACTAAACCATGGTCACTTAACTCTTCTCTTTTATTAATTGATTCCTTTAAATTAGAAGTTGCAAAGGAAGTTAAGCAATATCTTGAAATTAATAACAATGGTGAAGTTCCTATGAACATACGTTGGGATGCAATGAAAGCTGTTCTACGGGGAAAAATAATTTCTTTATCTTCATATTGTATTAAAAAACAGAACACTGCAGGTTAACCTTGCTGTCCAATATAACACGCTTAGAGCGTATTCATAAACAAATGGGGTCAAAAAAGATTTATCACCAATTAGAAGCAGAGTGGAAGGCACTAAATATGTTAGAAACAACACAAATACAAAAAAATCTAAAATGTTTGAAATGCAAAAAAATTGGTTTAAAAATGCTAAAACACTAAGACTCATGGAATGGAAAACCAAACAACAAGCACTATCTAAATATATACATACTATATATTCCCCTCAAGATGAAATATTGACAAAATCTTCATCAATACTGGACACATTCACTAAATATTATAAATCTTTATACCAAACCAACAACCCAAATTTAGATTCTATCAATGAGTTCCTATCTAAGCCAAACGTAGTTAAAGAAATTTCAATGGAACATGGGGAAATGATGAAAAAGAACATTACAACTCAAGAGGTTATAGATGCCATTAAAAAACTGAAAAATAATAAATCCCCTGGTAGAGACGGATACACTAATAATTTTTACAAATCTTATGCAACTCAACTAGCACCTCATTTAGCTGCAGTATGTATTGGAGCACTACAGGAAAGTCTTCTGCCCAATACATGGGCTGAATCTAAAATAATAATGCTTCCAAAGAAAGGGAGGGACCTTACTAATGTTGGCTCTTACTAATATCCCCACTAAACACAGATGCAAATTTTTTTTATGACAATTCTAGTTAATAGGTTAAACACTTTCATTACCACCCACATCCATCCCAACCAAATGGGATTTATGCCCCCTCGTAACATCGTAGACAATACCCGCAAAATGCTTAATATCATCCAGTATGCCAAGAATCATAAACTGACAGCATTAGTACAAGCTTCGGATATCGAAAAAGCCTTCGACAGATTAGAACTAATGTATTTAAAAGCACTGCTGGCGAAAATGGGCTTTGGAGAGAAATTAAAACATATTACTCAACTTTTGTATTCTAATCCAAAAGCTCAAATAAAAGTAAATGGTTTAGTCTCTCAAGATTTCCCACTAACAGGTGGCACAAGACAGGGATGCCCTATGTCTCCCTTACTTTTTGCATTGGCTATGGAACCATTTGCCAACACCATTTGAAACTGCCAACAAATCACAGGATTTACAATTGGTCAACATCAGTATAAAATTAGTCTTTTTGCTGATGATGTGGCACTATATCTTCTAAACCCACAATCCTCCACAACAGCAGTAGAAAAAATATTTAAAAACTTTAGCCAAGTCTCAGGACTTCATGTTAATTTCCATACATCAGAAATATACCCCATTAATTTGAGCCCAAGTGAAATCACTCAAATACAAAACTCATATTCCTATAAAATTGTGACTACATCTTGGAATCACTTAGGAATTAAGATCTCACTAGATTTATCCAATCTTTTGAAGTGTAATTACATAGCCTTATATCAATCAGTACTTGGACAAGTTAAACGATGGACATCCAAAATATTATCTTGGCCAGAAAAAATAGATCTTATGAGGTCATTTATATTGCCAAAATTTATGTATTTATTTTGGACAGTACCACTACGGATCCCCCCAAAACATTTTTCGAGATGGCAAAGTGCCCTGAACAACTTTATTTGGAATTCAAAAAAAGCAAGAATAGGCCTTACCACATTAAAAAGAACACTAAATACAGGCAGAATGAACTATCCTGATCTTAAAATATACTACGAGGCAGCATGGCTGTCTGACATAATCAGAATGTTAAATCCAACAAATGCATCAGATTGGCTCAATATAGAGCAAGACTATGCATATCCCTACGCTCCACCTGAATACATATGGAACAAACCCAACAGAAGGCCTCCTTCAGTACAAAAGAATACTTTTATGATGGCTTCTCTGAGAGTTTGGGACTTGAAGAGACAAATCCTGTCCCCACACATATCACCATTTTCAACATTCACAAAACAACCATGGTTTAAACCTGGAATAGAAGAACATAATTTTAAAAAGTGGCAAAGCATAAATAGGGTTAGGTTAATAGATATCATGAAACATAGCAATATGACACCAAAGAAAGAACTGGAAGAGCAATAAAAGATTTTCTTACCTTGGTATCAGTATCTACAGCTAAAACACTTTATAGAACAAACAGAAGTTAAAGAAGCTCTCACAAAAGAACTCACTAGTTTTGATTTAAAAAAAAAACACGAAGGAAGATCGAAAGGATTAATTTCATTAATATACAAAACCTTACTTTCCATCAAAGACCCCCCACTACCAAACTATAGCGAAAAGTGGCATAAAGATTGTGGAAAGAATTTCACAGAAAAACAATGGCAACAAATATGGCAATCTCCAACCCTTACAACTAAAGCTTTCAATATAAGATATCAGACATTTAAAACTATGAAATGTGTTATGCTTCAGAGGTGGTGGGAAACCACCAAAACAAGATAAAAATAGAATGTACAAATAGAACAAAATGTTATATAATATGGAAAAAGGGATTTGTATAAGGTAAATGTATTATTTTTGATGTTTTTTTTGAAAAATAAAAATTTCTTTACAAAAAAAAAAAAAGACATTTAAAACTATGGCAAGATGGTACTACACACCCATCAAGTTAAACCACATAAATCCACACTAAAACAAACATGCTGGAAAGGGTGCAAGGTACAAGCCTCCTACATCCACTGTTGGTGGGAGTGCCCACACGTACAAACCTTTTAGCAATTGGTAACATCTATTATTTCACATATATTAGGAGATTGACTAAAACCTTCACCCAAGCTTATGCTTTTAAATCTCTGGCATGGTATTAGTATTCTAGCAACTAGAAAATGATTAGTGGCTATATTAAATGCAGCTGCAAGGGCAGTTATAGCAACTCACAGGAAAAACACAAAGCCTCTAACAATTAAAGCCTGGTATAAAAAAATATGGGAATTCTTGGAAATGGAAAAAGTTGCTCTTCAACTCAAACAGCCAAATCCAGAAAAAGCTCTTTCCTCCTTTATAGCAGTATGGTATATTTTAATACAATATATATCGCAAAACGTTGACTCATTTAATTTTCCGTCACCCTTTGATATTCTAAGAAGGTAAAAATGTGGAAACTATTTTTCACTGATTGTAAAGTTAGGAAGAATTTAGTGACACAAAATATTGTAATCTTGCTGTTCTTAACCATACTGTAGACATACTTAGATTAATGTAATATTCTGTAATGCTTTAATTGAAATTATTAAATTGTTAAAACTTAATAACATTTATTTAAAAAAAATACAAATACAGAAAAAGCGGACATCAGAAAATTCACAACAACAGAATAAAATAGCGCACAGCAACCAGAAACAAATGCAGCTGAGCACCATGGCCATATAGATGACACACCTGAAAGCCATAAGAACTAGAAGGGGCTGCAGAGCCGGATGTCAGACAATCAACTAAAAGAAGCAAGGGAGTACCACCAAGAAGACTTTCCTACCTGACAAAGACAGAGACTGTAAACAAATCTTCCACATGGGAAGACATAGAAAGAATGCCTACCAGCCAAGCAGAAAGCTGGAGAAAAGCTGGAGAAGAGGAGATTGAATCCCTAATAAAAAAACAAACATAGACACTCACAGAACTACCTCCAGGAAAGAGGGCAGTAGGATGCAAATGGATCTTCAAAACCAAATATAATGCAGAAGGAAAAATACAAAGATACAAAGTCAGATTAGTTGCCAAAGGGTATTCTCAAAAATATGGAGAAGACTATGATGAGACCTTTGCACTAGTAGTGGGACATACTTAGTAAGGAAGACGAATGTGAAACTTCTGGATATAAAGACCATCTTCCTGCATGGAGAAATAAAGGAGGATGTTTACATGAAACAACTACCAGGATCTGAGCAATCAAAAAACAGACATCTAGTATGTTAACTACAAGAGAGCATATATGGACTAAAACAAATCGCAAGGTGTTGGAACAAAAAAATTTCATCATAGGCTAACCAAAGAGGGATTTGAGCAAGGTAAAGTTGAACAATGCCTGTATTCAAGATGCCGTGACAACATATGGATCTACATTCTTACCTATGTGGATGACTTAATTGCTTGTTATGAAAATAAGAAAGACTATAATGAAATAGTCTGACCCCTAAGTGAAAAAGTGGAAGTAAAGGAACTGGGAAACATCAATTATTACCTTGGAATACAAATAGAACAAGAGGAAAATCTTAGAATTTCTGCACTATATGCAATGAGAAAATCCAAACCAGTAGGCACTCCTATGGAAGCGAACTACCTGGAACAACAAGGGAATGAAGAACCTCTAAACAAAAGCAAACAATGCAGGGAAGCAATTGTAAGACTGCTGTACATAAGCATGCTTACACGCCATGACATCATAGTAGCTGTGGGCATACTATGCAGAAAAACAGAGTCACCAATTAAAAGAGACTGACAGGTATCTTCACAGCTCTGCTCATCTAAAACTGAAATTACCAGCAAATGACAATCCCAAACTGATGGGATACATGAATGCAAACTGGGCAGGAGATACTATAGACAGGAAGTCAACCAGTGGATATTTATTTTTGTATGGAAATAGAGCAGTCAGCTGAACTAGCAGTGATGCAGCAACAAAAAAGGCTAACGAGATCTTGGGGTGTATCAACACAGGCATAACATCCAAATTGCAAGATGTGATAGTCCCGCTGTACACTGTATTGGTCAGGCTGCATCTGGAGTATTGTGTGCAGTTCTAGTGGCCTCACTTCAAAAAAGATGTGGACAGAATTGAGCAGGTGCAGAGGACAGCAACGAGGATGATCGGGGGCCTGGAGACCAAGAAGCCCTATGAGGAAAGGCTGAGGGACTTGGGAATATTACTCTAGAGAAGAGGAGGTTGAGGGGGCACATGAGTGCTCTCTTGAAGTCTTAGAAGGACTGTCCCTTAGAGGAGGGCAGAGAGCTGCTTCTGTTGACAGCAGAGGATAGGACTCACAAGAATGGGTTTAAATTAAGGGCAGGAAGATACCTACTGGATATTAGGAAAAACTTTTTTACAGTAAAAGTTATGGAACAGTGGAATCAGCTGCCTAGGGAGGTGTTGAGCTCATCCTCCCCGGCAGTCTTTAAGGGGCAGCTGGGCAAACACTTGTCAGGGATGCTCTATGCAGGTGGATCCAGCATTGAGCAGGGGGTTGGACAAGATGGCCGGTATGGCCCTACTAACTCTGTGCTTCTATGATTCAATAAAACAAGAGACTGAGGCTGTATACTCCACAGAAGCAGAGTTTGTATCTGCAGCAGAAACATGCAAACAACTAAAGTGGATACTACAGTTAATGCAGGACTTTGGGATGGAAGAACCCAAGTCAGTGCAACTTTCTGAAGATAATCAGGGATGCATAAAACTTGCACAAACCAAAAGAATTACTTCAAGGACTAAACACATAGATGTAAAGCATTATCTTTTAAGAGACATGCAGAAGGAAGGGCTTGTTGAATGCAAGAAAATGAATCTTGTGGACTTTGCACACTAGACCTAGAGAAGGGGTATTGGAATATGCAAGGTCTATTGTGCATAGATAAAGAAAATGACAAGAATATCCTGCAGGGGGCAGCAGAGGGGACAACTAGTTAGCATAGTGAGGTTAGTGATTTCCTACTACTTTGAAATAGTCTCCAGATTTGCTCAACTTGGGTTTTTCCTGCTCCTGCTGAGATCTATTAGATATTGACCTCCTCCCAGCTAGACAGTTAGACTTCTCTTTCCTTTTACAAAGTTTGTTCTCTTCTGAATAAACCGACTTAATTCTTTAAACAGCTTGTGCTCCCTTCTACTGCATATTCACACTCTACCAACAATTTCAAGGGCACGGATTAAACATGCATGGTTGAAAGCAATGGGATTGTAATATAGTTACCTTGGGCAGGTTTGAACACAATGTTTGTAGTAACAAATATTTTTAAGGGACCTTTACAAAAAGCACGTGGGTTTCAGCAGTTCTGTTCGTGTCCTTGGAGACCAGAAGTCATGGAGTTCTATTTACATAATATTTCCTCTCTCTGTGGGATATAGTGATTTATTGAGAGTCATGAAAATAAATTGTTCTGCTCTATTTTTGTGCTGTAATCTCCTTGATATAAAGCTATCTTTAAATTGCGGTGTTAACCCTTTCTCCATGAATTAGTCTCTGTAAGAATGTTCCAAGGTCTTAAATTTAAATCTGAGACAACAACAACCTTAATTCACAATCTTGTCTAATGATTTAAGCGTGAATGATTGGGAGGATTCTGAATTATTCATAACTCTTTATGACTTCCTAATTCCTGTATTTTAGTTTAATGGAGGTGATGGTATTAATTGAACCAGTTTCATTAGAAAATGAACTCTCCATGTCATATCACTGACTTGGGGGGGGACGACCTGGATATAGAGCTGAGGAAGGGGTTTTTGTTGTTTTTGTTGTCTATACTTGTACTGACATCCTGAGATGAACTGCACTGAGATTAGAGGAAGAAGAAGAAGAGATTGGATTTATACCCCGTCCTTCACTACCCAAGGGAGTCTCAGAGCAGCTTACAAACTCCTTCCCCTTCCCCTTCCCACAACAGACACCCTGTGAGGTAGGTGGGGCTGAGAGAGCTCTGACAGAAACTGCTCTTTTTCAAGAACAGCTCTGACAAAGCTATGGCTTGCCCAAGGTCATCCAGCAGGTGCAAGTGGAGGAGTGGGGAATCAAACCTGGTTCTCCCAGATTAGAGTCCATGCACTTAACCACTACACCAAACTGGCTCTCTAAGGCCTGGATTAATACAATAATTAAAACCTGTGACACTTAATTGTATTTTGTATTTAACCTCTCCAGTCAGAAACATGAAAAAATGCAAAAAATAAAAAATAAAAAATCCAACCTCCCATAACATGGAATCACACATCAGTTAAGAAAATTAATGATTGCCCAGTGACTCATAATAAATATCCATTGGCAGTCCACACAAAAGAATGTGGGGGGGGGCATAAGTATGAATTAAAACAGCCCTCGATGCAATTAGAGATCAAACGTGAGTGCCATAGGGTTAGAAGACCATTGTATTAGAGACAGGAGAAATGCTTCTGCTCTTAGAGAACATTTCCTTGAAATCCTAAAAGCAATCTTCTGAGAAGGAGGCGGGTGGGACAATGAAGGGCTGGTGTGGTACAGTGGTTGGAAAGAGGGGAACTGGGGAGGAACTGGGGACCACATCCCCACTCCAGCCGTGATGCTCGCTTGGTGAACTTGCTGTGGCCATTCATTGGTGGAGGACAGACTGGCAGAATGAAGCACAAGGGAAGGAGGGCAAAAAGACCTGGGCCAAGTTGTCACGGGGCTTTCCGGTTGCACTGCGTGGACTGATGTGGGACCATAATGGGGAGGAGGCGGAATGGAACATTTGCATTGTGGAGGTAGCCCCTGGCGGCGGCGGCGCAGTTGCGCATGGCTTTGGTCCATTTCGCCGACCTTCATGTAGGTGCAGCAGCAATTGGGGCAGGATCCCATGGCTGGGAGCTTTAACTCCATGAGCCGGAAGCATCCCTCTGGGCTGTTGTGTACTCAGGCGCACAGCATGCATGGCCGGTTATACTGGATCACTGGGTTCACATTACCGGCGCCACTTGATTGCGGCTTATTTGTGTCCACACTTCCGGTAAGCCGGATCAACGTGCACCCAAATGGCTTGCCACGGCTTTCACCTGGTACTTTTAAAAAGCAGGATCAAAACACTTCAGGATGCAGTGAGTACGGCACAGGGACGCCAGATAGCTGGGGCTGTGTGAACACAGCCCCAGCTATCTGGCGTTCCTGTGCCATACTCACCGCCCACTTAATCTGCTTGAGAAACGTGCCTATATCGGGCCAGACTGCCAGTCTGAACTCAGCCTGTCTCTGCACAGCCGAATGTGCTGGGTTGTTGTGAAAATTAAACGGAGGAGGGGAGAAAGCTTTGTCATACGATAGACTCATAGTTTCTGAATCTGCCTTAGGATTTCACTTTCACAAGAATGGGGGAGCACTTCTCCTCCTACTTCTCCTTGACTCCATCTTGTTCCCTTCCAACTGTGGCATTCAAGGGCTAGATTTTTTTTTTTTTTGCAAGCTCCTCCTGACAAGGAACAGCTGTCTCATCCATAATTCTGAAAAATGCTGTGCACGATGCTGTCACTACATATTTGTTATTACTGGTACAACTACTAACAAAGGACCTGTTACCCACGATGCACAGAATTAGTATGTAGGGTTTTTTTTTAATTCAGGTGGGCAGCCACATTGGTCTGAAGCAATCAAACAAAGTTTGAGTCCCGTGTCACCTTCAAGACCAACAAAGTTTTATTCCTAGTATAAGCTTTCATGTGCATGCTCATGATTTATCCCAAATGAATTAAACCCAAACAAATGATAACCGTATAAACTATGCTTGTTATTCCTGTTTGGTCCTTGAATCTGTTAAATATCTTCATTATGCTGTATGCTAATTTACTACTTACCCTCTACCTATATGTATGGACTGGTAATTTCCATTTCATTGTATCTGAAGAAGTGTGCATTTGCATGACAGCTTATACCTTGAATAAAACTGTTGGTCTTGAAGGTGCCACTGGACTCAAACTGTGTTCTACAAACTACAGTGTCCTTGAAGCAAGTGCTTAGAACTTGTGACAAAGAGGAGGAAGAGGAGGAGGAGGAGAAGGAGGAGGAAGAAGAAGAAGACAATGACAATAACTGTTTTTGATGTGGTGGTTAAGGGCTGGCCAGCTTAATATAAATTACTTTTCACAAGCTCGCTCTCAAAGGAGAGTGGGATAGAAGAATAGAATCGCACAGAGTTGGAAGGGGGCCATATAGGCCATCTAGTCCAACCCCCTGCTCAATGCAGGATCAGCCTAGAGCATCCCTGACAAGTGTTTGTCAAGAGGCTGCTTAAAGACTGCCAGTGAGGGGGAGTTCACCACCTCCCTGGGAAGCTGATTCCACTCCCTGTTAAAAGAGCGGAACTGTAATACTGGGGATGTTCAGATTCCATATGACAACTGGTGTAGCTTTCTGTTTGGAGAGTCTTCTGTTAATGGACAAGAAGTCCTAGTTTTGGTTCTGTCAGCTAGGCTGCCATGGTGAATGGGGGGGGGGGGGTTGCCTCTGGTATTCTAAGTTTTAAGTCTCCTGTATTCTTTATCTCCTGCTCTGACAAGGGCTGACCTTGGAGACTTGGGAGGCATTCTCTGTTTTCCCGCTGGGAACCAAAAGCTGTTATTTTGAGCATAAATGTAACCTGCTGCTTATTGGCCTGCGTCCATCAGAATACTCTTGTCTGAACCTAGTATATCTACCCCTTCCTGCTCTTGTACCAGTAGTCTTAACACAAATAGTGTTTAGAGCATTACAGTATACTGAATCAATAAACTGATCCTGTTTAAGGAACGTTGTTGGTTGCTGATAACTGGGGACTCTGACAGAGTGTTAAGACTCTTGATCCCTAGACTGAGGTCCAACCCCCGAACCTCAACATGAGCATGGGGAACGGTGGGGACCAGCCAGTTATGGAGGCAGAGAAGATCGTCATAGTGATAGTGGGGACCCCTGAGCCTAGGAGGCAGACTCCCATTCCAGATCGGGAACCAGTTGTGGGTGCTTGACCTCAAGGAAGAGATCGGTATTCATGGGCACACTTTTCTACTGCCCCGAGAGAATCATGGATGTTGATTCCTCAAATGACTGTGACAAGCCACTATGATCAGGTGATCCCTCACTGTCCAGAGTCACTGGAGTGGGGTAGAAGTGGCAAGGTCGAAGTGCTGGTTGAGCGCATGGGAGTGTGCTTGTGGGAGCAAGTGCAACAAGAAGTTTTTGAACTGATGTTCGGATTACCCCAGATGATTGCTGCCGTGGTGCGAGATGAACTGAGGCAACAGGCACCTCCCCAGCTGGGAGGACCTGCGGCTCCAGTAAGGCCACCAGCCAGGCAGCTGGGGGCACCCACCGGGCAACCTGCGGTACCAGGCAGACCACCTGTGTTTCCAGTGGGGCCGGGGCAACCAGCTCAACCCCCGGCTTCAGGGGTCCCAGGACTACAACAGCCCAAGGAGTCGCTTGAGGCCATGTTTGATGGGACCCCTGAGAAATTGGCATTCTTCCTAGTGCAAGTGCAAAGATTTCTGAGAGATAGGGGCCATTTGTTCCCTGATTATGAGCACTGCGTTGATTACATCAGCGGTAAGCTGAGGGATCGAGCGGCAGACTGGTACGTGGGTCTACATGAGATGCAGGGTCCTGAGTTGAGGGACGTACAAGCTTTCATGTGAGTGTAGCGGAGGCAGTATGAGGACCCACTGGTGAGAGAAAAGGCGAGGGCACACCTCCACACCTTGAAACAAGGCAACCGCATGGTGTGCCAGTACTCAGAAGAGTTCAGAATGATTGCAGTGAGGATCCAGGGGTGGCCAGAGCCCATGCTGCTGGAGCAGTTCCAGATGGGGCTCAGCCAGCAAATCCTTAACAAGGTCCTACGCAATGTGCAGCCCCTCACCCTGGCTGCCTGGATGAGAGAAGCAGCGTTTCCAGACCTGACAGCAGAGACCTTACAAATCAGAGGCACTCTAAAACCGATCTCAGCGAAACTAACCGAGGTGGGCACACGCTACCGATGGCTGAAGTCTGGCTCCCTTCTCGTCCAACACCAAGGAGCATCGCTTACAGTGAGGGATGAGGACATAGGTCAAGCTCTTTTACTGGCTCTGAATCTAATAAGCTTGCCGACATCCTCTTGGATGAAATCTTCTGAGAGAAAGCCAGATCTCCCCCAGTCAACATTTCAGTGGTCTAAGATTCCCGTCCAGAAAACCAATTAATTTTCTGTTTTCCCTACCTGTGGCTTACTAATCTAAGAAGCCTTTGGTCTTATTAAGCAACTCTTATTCCTGCCCTTTGTGCTGCTGTTCAAGGGGGAGAAGGGGGGGAGAGTTCACTCTGCCCTATGAGTTCTACCTTTGGGTTATTTTGGTTGGGGTTACAGTTTACAGGAATCGTGTTAAACGGGCTTAGGAGCCTGAGCGCAGGGAACCGCGCCTCTACAGATTCCTCTAACCGCCCTGGCAGCGTCAAATTCTGTTTTTGGAAAGGGTCATCCTTTCTCTAGTTTCAGCAAATTAAAGACGGAAAGAGGTCCTGCCAGGGAGACGGTTATTACAGAGGGGAGGGCGGGGGGGGAGGGAAATGTTACTCTGTTTATACAACTTTGACTTGTTACAATTGGTACAGGGATTTATTTAAAGGTTTGTTGCAGCTTGCTAGGTTACAGTTGTTCCTTAACACTGAAAATGGTGTAAGATTAATATGCTTCTTTACCTGTTTGAAATGTTGGATATATAGGCATTTAATGTTTATCACAGCAGAGGAGGAAACTCTTGGTTTACAACATGACCAGCACACGTGTCTAGGATCTAAGTTTATAGGTGACAGAATCTACTTCAAACCCTTCACTGACTTTCTAGAATGGATAACAGATTAAAAATAGTTACTTATAATTGTAGAGGGATTAATAACAAAATCAAAAACAAAAGAATTCTAACACAGCTTAAAAAGGCAAAAGCTGATATAGTCCTATTGCAAGAAACCTACCTTAAAAAAAACCATGGTCTGATTTTCTCCCAATCTTGGTTCTCACAACAGTACTCAGCCCCAGAAACAAATAAATCTAGGGGTGTAGCTATCCTATTTTCGAAAGCCACCAGGTTTCAAAGCAACAACCATGAATTAGATCCTGAGGGAAGATACATCATACTCCGAGGCACCTTGGAAGGAAAGCCCTACACAATAGCTAATTTGTATGTCCCAAACATGAACCAACTAGCATACATCCGCTCCATACTCTCCAAAATCTGTACCCCAAACAATGACACATTCTTAGTGGGATGTGACTTTAACTATGTGGCCAACTCACAGAAAGATAGTGTATGCTTCCCACACTCCCCAGCTAGGACATGCCGCCAACATAACCACTTGGAACTCCTTTTTAAATCTTTCAAGCTGTGTGACATCTGGAGGAAGCAGCATCCAACAGATAAAGATTTTACCTTTTTCTCAACCCAGTTTGACACTTACAGTAGACTTAATTAAATTAAAAGGTAGTCAATTTCAGAAAGAGACCATGAAATGATACAAACCTCGACCATTGGACTACGACAATGGTCCGATCACGCCCTGGTGGAATGCTTCCTCTTGCTGAACAATAAAAACCACACACACTACAAATGGTCACTAAATAAAGCTTTATTAAAAGACTAAGCTTTTAAATCCCAGTTTGAATCAGACATCAAAGAATCCTGGAAATTCAACCTAAATGGCGAAGTCCCTCTTGAAACGGTCTGGGACGCACACAAAGCAGTGCTTCGAGGATGCTTCATGGCACTCTCTTCAGCCTATAAAAAATGCAAAGAAAGATCAATTCTGATCCTGCAGGAAAATATAAGGCAGTTGGAAAGTGAACACAAAGCAACCTGCAGCAAGAAAACATATCAAAATCTCCTGGTCCAACGGAAGAAACTTGAATCATTGGAACTCACCACAATACAAAAGAACTTAGCCTACTTGCAACACCACTATAATTACAGAAATAAGAAATCAATGTGCTTCTTGTCTTTTAAATTGAAACAAAAAAGAGCAGCTAACTTGATCAACTGCATCTGGGACCAGGCAGGTACTCTCCACACCTCATCTTTGAGAACTACTACAAGAAACTGTACAGCACATCTTCTCCAATTAAAAAAGACATAGACTTGTACTTGCTTGAAACCGCTCTACAAAACAAACTATCCCTCATCCCTCACCCATCAGAAGTACCTAGACTCCCAAGTCACCCTGCAAGAGACAAGGGAAACCATAAAGAACATGCGGAATAATAAGACGCCTGGTCCAGATGGACTTCCAACCGAGTATTATAAGACCTTCCAGGATAAACTACTGTAACCTCTTACAGACACCTTTAACCACATCCTGGAGGGTTCTCCAATCCCTCCTTCTTGGACGCAAGCGCAGATCACAGTAATCCCCAAACCAGACAAAGATAACATGCACACGGCTTCTTATCACCCGATTTCCCTCCTAAACTGCAACTACAAAATCTTTACCTCTCTTCTAGCAGCCAGACTATCCAAAATTATACCCAACTACGTACATCTGGACCAGACGGGATTTATCGCTCAGAGAGACATAATGGACAATATCCGAAAACAGTAGACATAATGTATCATTGCAGATCACAAAACATCCAACCATCGTGCATTTTATCACTGGACATTGAAAAAGCCTCCAACACTTTAGAGATCAAATATCTATACGCTGTCCTTCAACATATGAATTTTGGCTCTAAATTACAGATGGCTGTGCACTCTATTTATAAATTGCCAACTGCTACATTGAATAGCAATGTCCCTTAGGTCCCTTAGGCGGACATAAGGGACCGCCTTTCCCCATATACACCCCAGGGAGCACTGCGGTCAGGCACTCAACATTGCCTGACCCTTCCGGGCCTGAGGGAGGCCAGGTTGGCAACCACCAGGAATAGGGCCTTCTCACTGGCAGCTCCCCACTGGTGGAATGAGCTCCCGGAGAACATCAGGGCCCTGCGGGACTATTGCAGTTCCACAGGGCCTGCAAAGTGGAGCTCTTCCGCCAGGCTTTTGGGGCCGCCACCGGAGGGAATGGCCCTTAGCAGGTGGCTTGGTTAGTCACCCCTAGAACATCTTTGGTGGAAGCCTCCTGGCTGGAAATAAGTAGGTTGCTGATTTTGGTGTTGGTTTGTATTTGCTGCCATCTGTTTGATTTTATTGATTAAGTATATGTATTTTAATGTGTTTTATATGTGCACATTTTAACCCTGTATGTTGATCTTATGTTGTTAGCCGCCTAGAGCCGGTTTCCTGGCTAGGCGGGATATAAATTGAAATAAATAAATAAATAATATAATATAAATGACCGCCTCTCCCCCCCCCCCAATAAATCTACAGAGGGGCACGAGTCAAGGATGCTCTCTATCGTCTCTTATATTTGCCATTGCAATTGAACCACTAGTATCATCTATCTGGAAGAACACCCAAATCACAGGTCTTATCCTTAAGGGTCAAAACCTGAAGACCAGTCTTTTCGCAGATGACCTAACAGTATATCTTACACACCCTTTAACTTCAATTCCGGCATTCCTTCAACTCTTAACAGCCTTTGGCAAACTCTCAGGTCTTTTCATCAATCAATCTAAGTCAACTCTGTACCCAATTCTTATGGATCAAGATATATCTGATCTCATCAAACAACAGTTTCCATTTCACTGGACAAACCAATACTGACAGTACTTGGGGGTACGAATCCCTTTGGATTTAAGAGATTTAGTGAAACACAACCATTCACGAGCTAACGAACTAATCCTAACTCAAATGAAATCCTGGGAGTCCAAAACCCTAATGTGGCTAGAGCGCTTATCTACTGTAAAATCCTTTCTACTACCTAAATTCACCTACTACTTCAGGGCACTGCCGGTAACTATCTCACATAAACTTCTAGCCCTCTGGCAGAAAAACCTCCTCAATTTTCTCTGGAATCACAAGAAGCCGAGGATACAATTCGCTTTGCTCAAAAGACGTAAATCCCAAGGAGGAATGGGAATCCCAGACATCAAATTATATTATCATGCCTCAATTCTGGCTAACCTAACTAGGCAGTACCACTCAAGCTACGAAGCAGACTGGAAAATGATTGAAAGCAGTTACCTTCAGACGTACTGAAGCTCTATGGAATCCCCCTTCATCTTGATTGCTTCCAAGGACTTCGCACCCTTTCCTAAGGGCGACTTTCCGAATATGGGACACCTGCAAAAAGAAACTAATACTGGCTGACTCTCCAGTGAAATGCTTCTTAGGCCAAACATGGTTTCAACCTGGATTATTGTCATCTTCCTACGATCGATGGAGAACTGCTCACATTACACGCTTCACAGATATCACAAAACAAGGAATCTTACTGGAAAAATCGGGGCTAGAGAATCAAGCAAAAGTGACACTTCCCTGGTATGAATACCTCCAAGTAGCTCACCTATACACTACTTGGAAAAAAACCCTCAACTTCCACCGAAAACCTAATTTCTTTGAATGACTATTGATAAACACTCCCCATATAAAGTGGGGCCTAATCTTCTTATTCTACAGCACCCTAATCTCAGTCCCTACAGACAACCTTCTGCCAGTGGAAAAAGCCTGGCATAAAGACTTAGGTAGGACTCTCACACAACACCGATAGGACAGCATCTGGAGTTCCACTATCTATAAATCTAGAGCCCTCACCATGCAATTCCAAGCCCTTAAAACCTTATACCGTTGGCACATAACCCCGGCTAAATTATCACATATCTACTCAGAACAATCACCACAGTGCTGGAAATGCAAAAAAGCCATAGGGACATACTACCACGCCTGGTGGGCATGCCCTCTCATCTTTTCCTTTTGGGAATCCGTCCTCATTGAAATACAAAAATGGCTTAACATCATCATCCCGATGGATCCTGCACTTATTTTACTTAACCTTTGGCCACAACAGCTTCCCACAGCAGAAACACGTGATTTAATCTCCATCCTTATAACTGCAGCGAAATACGCAATAGCGGTTAAATGGAGGGACCCACACCCTCCCCTCCTCTCCACATGGTTAGCCAAAGTGTGGGACTACTTTCTTTTCGACAAGATTGCTGATGCAATACAATCAGCTGATGAACCTAACAACAATAAAAGCCCGCTATCCAAATGGACCCCATTATTCACCCACTTTAAAGACGAAGGTGTAGACACGCTTCCAAAAACATGGGCAAACAACTCCTCACTTTATCTGTTTATCCGTTTTTTTGATACAACATCCCGAAGGGTTTATTTGTTTTGAAATTTATCCTGTTATGCAGTATAGTACCGTTTGTTTTCAAAATTTCTAGATTTATCTCGTTGTAAAGTACTGTAATTCTTAATTTAAGATTCTCTTCACTCTGTACCATTTTCTTAACATTAATAAAAGCTATTATTAAAAAAAAATCTTTCAGCTATGCTCCTGCAGAGGGCAGGGGGTTGGACTAGATGACCTGCAAGGTCCCCTCCAACTCTAGCATTCTATGATTCTCTCAGACCCACATGCCTCACAAGCAATGCTCCCTCTAAACTGAGTTAGTGTGAGCTATCTCAGTTTTTTAGTCTCCATCTCACAGATTTTTGTCTTTGCTCAGGAAGGGTGCTTCCAGAGCAAACTAATTTACGCAGTAGCCAAATTGCTCTCTCACAACTTTAATGCCAGTAGCTCACAAAGGAGAATTTTTGCTCACAAGACTCCACAGCTTAGAGGGAGCATTGCTCACAAGGTGCCTGTTGCAGGGCGGGGAAGGGAAGGCAATTGCGAGCCACTTTGAGACTCCTTAGAGTAGATAAAAATGGGGTATAAAAACCACTGCTGCTGCTGCTGCTGCTGCTGCTGCTGCTCCTCGAGTTTACAGTACATTTTGACCTAATTTACGGGGAACACAATTATATCTTCATTCAGCACCAGAGGCTTCTGAACACCTATGCAACCTGACGATATGTCTGGAGACCATTATTAAACTGTTAACCTTCCCAGTGGAAAGTAAAAATTAAAAAAAAAAAAAAAAGATTGAAAACAGCATGGGATGAAAACAGAGTGTCTTCAGAACATAAACTGTTATTGTAATTGTAAAAAATATCACAGTTTATGTACTGAAGGTTCTGTTATGCAAAAACCCACCTCATGAGCTTATAACAATAGATTTTTTTTCCCAAAACCATGACAGAATTGGTGGATTTGACCTCTAAGAACTGAGCTTGAATTTATCTAAGTAGTGATAGCATTAATTTATAGAGCCTAACCTTTCCCATCAGTTCTTAGAAAGTGCTGAGAACTTTGAAATGTCAGTGAATCATCAGGAATCAGTGGGATTTTCTGTTAAGGGACAGGAAACTCTAGTGTCACATTGCTAATTAAAACTGTATCGGTTCATTCTGTGGATTATTATTATGACAACGATTCCTTCTAATTTTGTCATCTGTCTTAGATTTTTAGCATCAACAGCCTGAACAGAAGGTTTGTTTGCATACCACTTTGTTGAAAGACTCCTCACAGGGTTGGTAACTTCCAGGTGGGAACTGGAGATCTCCTGGAATTATAGCTGACCTCCAGACTATATAAATCACTTATTTCTTTATTTAAAAAACATTTATTCCACTTTTCCTGGAGAAAATGGCTGCTTTGGGAGGTGGACTGCATGGTGTTACACCCACCCGACTCTCCCCTCCCTAAGCCCCTCTCCAGATATTTCCAGACATGGGGTTGGCAACCCCAGCTCCGCCGAGTATCACAAATGAGGGCTGACCCCCCCCCCCAATTTCACATTGTCTCCGTGACACTGACATTGTTAGCTGATGGGGATTGTTGGATCACAGAGATGCTTTTAATGACCTAGCCATGACTCCAGGGCATTATGGCATTACAGTATGGCATTATGTGCAGAATAGCCAGGAGATCCTAAGATTGTCTGGCAGCCAGTAGTTCTAGTTCTTTAGCGTTATGCACTACTAGGTGGCAAGCTGGACTTGTTTTTAAGGCAAGAGACATGTCAGAGGCAGTTTGCCATTGCCTGCCTTTGCATAGCAAGGCTGTTATTACTTGGGGGTCTCCCTTCCAGATACTGACTAGGGCCGACCCTGCTCAGCTTCTGAGATCTGGACCATCCAGGTCAGGCCACTGGCCTACCTAGCTTGTGTTAATCAGTAGCAGGGTACAGAAACAAACAAACAAATTTGTGAGGCAGCCTAATGTAGTGATTAAAGCATTGGACTAGAATCTGTGAAGCTCAGGTTTGAATCCCCGCTCTGCCAAGGAAGCTTGCTGGGTGACCTTGGGCCAGTCACACTCTCTCAACCTGACCCACCTCACAGGGCTGTTGTGAGGATTAAATGGAGAGATGATATAAGCTGATTTGGGTCCCAGTTGGGAAGAAGGGTGTGATATATTAATAAAATATATATATTTTTTTAAAAAATAAAGATTAACACACACACCTTCACTCTGTCATGGAAGTTCACTGGGTGACCTTGGGCCAGTCCCACATTTTCAGCCTGACCTGCCTTACAGGGTTGTAGTGAGGAGGTGAGGAGAGCCATGTCAGCTGCTTTGGGTCCCCATTAGGGGAGAAGGTGGGGTATAAATAAGTAAGCGAAGCCCACCACAGGTGACAGGGCAAGTGGCTACTTCGGAGCTTTCAACAGCAGTAGCAATATTATTTACAGTGTTTAAAAGCTTGCCTGTTCTTTCCTTGGTGCCTGCCCTGGCTACTCTTCGGGGAACTGCACAGTACAGAGCTTTGGCAATCCCGTCACATCTCCCAAAAGTGAATTAATCTGCAGGGTAGGAACGGGCACACACATTCTACTCACCCCGCATCACATTGTATTTTAATGCCAAGTGAACTCTTTTATCTTTCCGAATATTGGGCCTTGTGCTGTCAATTTTCAGCTAATGAGTCTCACAAGAGAGATCGTTTTCCTTTTTTCTTTCTTTCTGTCTTTTTTTGCCCTTGGAGAGTACTAGAATACAACCAAAGGGGGGGGGGGGGGGTTGGCACACTTGCCTACATCCCCTTCGTTAAGAGGTGGCTTTTTTCCTCAACGGTGTCCTATTATTCTGAACCTGTGTTCACAAAATTGATTTTGTCTACTATTGATCCCGCTGTAATTACATTCGGGGCTGTCATTCACTTACAAATCAAGATCTGGGTTAATTGCAATCAAGCAAGGAAATGAAGGCTTACTGCTGAGAATTTAATTCCAAAACGGAAGTGCAGAGGTAATCCCCACCCCCGGATGGGGCCAAAACAGTTTGCTCTTTCCACAGTTTTTAGCAGTCCACATGAAACAGTCTGTTCCTTTACATTACCCTCACCTGCCACCACCCTCAGTCATTCCTGCTCACATGCGGAAATGCTACCCGGTCCGTTCTCCTGGGATGTTCTGATGTCTCGGGGGATGATGTATTTTTCTACTTACAACATTCATTGGTGGCTGGTGTGTATGCCTGTCAAGTGCCATGAAATCACAGGGTTCTTCAGGCCAGGGAGAAGCACTTGGAGTGGGTTGCCATGGCCTTCCTCCTTGGTGGTCTCCCTTCCAAGTACCAACCCTGCTTAGCTTCCCCTATCTGGTGACACTGGGTTCCATGATACCATTCCACGTCCAATCAAGGTAGCTTACAATGTATACAAAATACGTTAAATAGAATCCATAAAATACATTAAAAACAAAAAATCAGAATCACAAGTTAGGACTGCTGGTAAACTAACCAAATGTGGTCCAAAATAAAACCATATTCCGCTGTCTCCTACAGACTTGCAATGAGGGGGCTAAGGTGTGCCTCCTTGGGGAGGTTGTTCCATAATCATGGGGCTGCCTCCCAAAAGTCCCACTCTCATGTACCCAGCAGATGAGCGTCTTTGAGGGCCTCACCCTGTGATCTTAATTCCTGGGCAGGAACATATGGGAGAGGATGGTCCTTCAGATGCCCCAGTCCCAAACCATGTAGAGCTTTAAAGGACAAAACCAACACCTTGAATTGAGATATGGAGTGGATTGGTAGCCAGTCTAGTTGCTGTAGTATTGGAGTCGCGTGCTTTCGAGAGCTGGCTCTGACTGGCCGTCTAGGGTAGCGTTCTGCACCAGCTGCAACTTCCAAATACTTTTCAAGGGTAGTGTATTGCAGCAGCCCGGTCTCAATGTAACTAAAGCATGGATTGCTGTGGCTACTGAAGCAACGAGCAAACAGTTTAGACGCCTATGTGAATACCCCAGCAACAGGGTTGACCCCCTCTCTGCAGAACCTCTAGACGTTGTCACCATAGCAGCAGACTAGGCCTCTTCCTGTGCAAAGCCACAAAGGTTAGGGAAGTGCGAGTAAGAGGAAAGTCCCAAATGTCCCAGAGCTTGACCCCTAACCAATGACCCAGTGGAATAATACTGACTGAAAATCAGGTGACTAAATGACTAACAAACTGTTTTTGCTTCTCGAAAAAAAGCTTTGCAACTGTGCTGCTCGGGGTTCAGCCATTTTCAAGCACTTGGCGTGGCTGGACCTGACGTCAATAAACAAAACCTTCTCCTCCCGCTCATAGGCATCAACTTCAGGGGGGCTGGAGCCCCCTCCCTTGAACTTTTCCAGGAAGTGCTGAGCCTCCCCAATGGCCTGTGATGTCTCTGGCCCAGCCCCAGCCCCCCCCCCCCCCGGAAATTGGAAAGTCTACACCCTTGCTCCCTCTGACTGGTGATCTCGTTTTTGGGCATAGGCCTCTGCTTCCCATGCTACACTACATCTTACTGAGCCAGGAATGGATATAGCCAAAGCTAGCCAAAAGCAGTCTACGCCACAGCAGCCACCTGGTTTTCTAGGGTGACTGCTGGGTCGAGCAGCACTCCCAAGCTACAAACCTGCCTTTTCAAGGGGAGTGCAACCCCATCCAAGATGGGAGAGAACTCAAGTCTAAGGTCTGCCTGTCTCCTAACCCAGAGCACCTCTATCTTGTCGGGATTAGATTTCAGCTTGTTCACCCTCACCCAGCACTGGTTCAGAACACCAGCAGCATCCTCAGAATTCAGTGGGGAAGAAAGGTAGAGTTGGGTGTCAGCCACATATTGGTGACACTGCAGCACAAGTCTCCTGGCGACCTCCCCCCATGGCTTCACATAGATATTAAATAGCACAGGGGGAGGAGTAAGATTGTACCCTGCAGAACCCCACAAGCCATGAGGTAAAGCAGGATTCCTCCCCCCCCCCCCAAATTCTGAGGTCGACTTACCAGACAGGACACAAACCACCATAATGTGATTCCAATAGGATAGGATACCAAGAGGATACTATGGTTGACAGTCCTGAAGGCCACTGGATCTGAGATATCCAGCAAGTTCTCAGAGTTCTAGTTCTCAAGATGACCAAAGCAGCCTCTGTTCCAAATCCTGGTCTGAAGCCAGACTGAAACAGGTCCAGAAAAATCAGTTTCTTCCAAGAGGCCCTGGAGCTGAAAAGCAGCCACCCACTCTAGCCCCTTGTCCCAAAATGGAAGGAAATGGCTGCTTTGGAGTCTATGACATTATTGTTAGCTAGGCTGTCATAACTAAAAGGAGGGGAGAGAAGAAGATGCTGTTATTGTTGGAGAAATGAGCATGTAATGCAAGGCCTGAGAAATTCAGTCATTATAGGGTTAACTATGCAACTTGTTTGTTTACCTATGTTAGCCTGGAAGTGATACCTGGCAGCTGGCCAATTATCTGTAAACCCGGGAAAGCTAAAGGTGTACTGTCTTGCTAATTGGTCAATGATATCAGGTGTTTCCTTTCAGGGGTCAAGAAGAAGGAGAGATCCTCCATTACAATCTCTCACTCTCTATCAGTATGTCTTAGTGTGAAGACGGAGCACAATGCAGCTCCTTAGAAAGCATGTTTTGTTTATTTGTAGCTAATCCCGTTTACCTTTTCCCTTTAGTAATAAACTTCTTTTAAACCAAAAGAAGCAATCTCTTCTTTCCAGAAAAGCAAGATTCATTACTCTGATTTTTCTGATTATTGGACAAAAGTCCTAACAAATGGTAGCAGAGCATGGTTCTTAAAAGATGGTTCTTCTCTTAAAAGCTTTCTGGATTGATTGAGAAAGAGAAATAGGGAATAAGAGCTAGAGGCTTGGATTTTTAAAACGACCACTTTTTTTCCTTCCTGCTCTCAGAGCAATCTTGCAGCCAGAAAGGCCCAACCCTGTTTCCTTGCTGATCAGGGGAAAACCTATGCTGGATTGTAGTTTGCCAGGAGCAAAGGATCTTTTTTGACTGGATTAATTTTTGCCTGCTGTAAGTGGAGCTGAGCCTTGGAGCACCGGAGAGACGCTGCTGCCGGGAGAACAAAGGAAGGCGAGGCAAAGGAGCTTTTGAACTTCGTGCTGCTGCTTCTGCTGCAGAGAAAAGAAAGATTAACCCTGTCAGCTCCTGGAGAAGTAGATGACTGAGCCAGAACCTGTGCTTCTACCTCAAATCCAAAGGGACGTGAGTAAAAAAGAAAATGGCTTTTAATGCCCCATCCCAAGAAATGCCAAACCTCAGACTTACAAAGGCTAACTATCAGTGGTGGGAGGAGTATTTGAAGTGTCGCCTGCAGACTCACAATGCCCTTCAAGTATTAACAACTGAAAATCCTCCAGAAACTGACCCTGATAAGACACAATTCCTTATGATGGATGGTTTTGCTAAAGCCCTGATTTTAGGGAGTATTCCCTACACAGAGGTACCAGGATTAAGAGGGCTAGCCACATCCAGATTGATGCTTCAAAAGCTAAAAGACAAATTTGATAAACACAGCAAGAGTAAAATCTATTCCCTCAAGGGAAAGATTTTTGATTTCAGGATGAAGGAGGGAGACTGCCTTCCCAAAGAGATGGACAAATTAATGGGCATTTACACACAGCTTAAAGACCTGAATGAAGCACCCTCTGATACAGATATGATTTCTTCAATTCTTAAGGGTCTGCCTGGTTCCTATAAGTCTGTAACCAGTATGATTAGACTGAAAGATGATCTGACTCTAGAAGGTCTTTTGTCTGCACTAACTGAGGAATATGATTCTAGAAATTTGAAAGAAAGTTTGTCTGATGAGATGTCTGTTTTGAGTCTAAAGCATGGACAGAGATTTAAAAGGAAAATAGAGTGTTTTATATGTGGGAAAAATCATCTTGCAAAGTACTGCTCTTCTATGAATGCACCTAATGATGAGCCCCAAGAACAAAGAGCCACAGGAGCACATGGTTCCAGTAACAAAGAACCAGCCAGTGGAAGGGGAAGCCATTATGGGAGGAGCAGAAATCATGTTTCACACACACAGCACAGAGGAAAGAAGTTTGCAGCACAGACACAGAGCAAAGGCAATGCTTTTAGGATCACTGATGATTTTAACACAGATGATAAGAAAATATTTTTAATCGATTCTGGCGCTTGTACACATGTGTGTAGAGAAAAAGCCTGGTTTAGTAACATAGATGTTGAAAACAAACCAAGAATTTACCAAGCTAACAGGCAATTATTGAATGTACAAGGCGTTGGGACTGTAAAATTACGATTGTCCACTACAGATAATCAATTAATCGAAGTTGAATTGCAAAATACAGCTTATGTGCCTGAAGCTGTTGAGAACTTAATTTCAACAAAAAGCCTTATGAATACTGGCCATATTGTAGTGCTCAAACCAGAGCAAGGAAGCAAGGTCTCTACCAAGGATGGAGAGCTTGAATTTAAAGTGGAAGAGAAAAATGGCTTTCATTACTTTGTAGCTTGTGATGATGAGGAGACAGAAACTTTTGATGTTGATCCTGATGAGGAAATAGAGACTGTTGATGATAAGGAACAGATTTGCCAGACTAAGGATGCTTGTAAACATGACAAATGTTTATTTTCGTGGCATATTAAAATGGGACATAGAAATTTGAAATCTGTTGAGCAGTTGTTAAAGCAATGTGGAATACCTGTTGTGCATTGTGAAAAGAGTGAAACTAGATGTGAGACATGCCTCAGAGCAAAGGGAGATGCCCCAAGTTATTCTGGGAAAACTCCAGCGCAAAATCAAGAATTTTTGGAAACTGTATACAGTGATCTTGTTGGGCCTTTACCTGCATCCCTAGGTGGGAACAAATATTTTGTGACTTTCACAGAGAATAAAACAAAATACACTTATGTGTATATGCTGAGAAGTAAAGATGAAACACTGCGTAGATTTAAAAATTATGTGGCTATTGTTAAAAATAAATTTGGCAAAGCACCTCAGAGCTTACTCACAGATGGAGGTGGTGAATATTGTAATGCTGAATTCAAACAATTTCTACAAGAGCAAGGAATTCAACATAAAGTATCCATTGCCTATTCACCCCAGCAAAATGGAGCTTCTGAGAGATTAAATAGAACACTGCAAGGGATGTGCAGAGCTATGCTAATGCATTCTGGACTGCCAAACGGTTTATGGGCAGAAGCCCTGAACACAGCAGTGTACTTACACAACAGATTACCCTCAAAGATTATTGGAACCTCCCCTTTTCAGGCTTGGTTTGGAAGACAGCCTGGTCTAAGGCATATCAAAGCTTTTGGCGCAAAAGGGTATGCACACATACCAAAGGAAAAGAGGGGAAAGCTTGATTCCAGATCTGAAACTGGACTTATTGTAGGCTATCCTGTTGGTGGGAAAGGGTACAGGATATACAATCCCCAAACCCACACAGTAGAAGAACGCAATGTTGTTTTTATTGATGAGACTGTATTGCCTAGTGTTTCCACCGCAGCTGATCCAAAGATACCTGGGACTGCACCTGATGAGTTCGTTGCTTGGCTACCTGTAGTGACTGCTGGTGAACTGGCTGGGGAACTGGCAAGTAAAGCAGCAGGTCCACCTTCTGAGGAAACTATTGAAACAGAAGGGGAAGCAGGGGCCACACCAGAGGAAGCGGCTCAACCCACGGCAGAACCCACAGCAGAACCCACACCCAGTGTGAGGCGATCAGAAAGGAGCACTAAGGGACAACCTCCAATGAAGTATGGATTTTGTGAACTTGTGCAACCTGCAAAGGAACCCAAGAACTGGAAGGAAGTTTGCAACTTACCTGCGAGTGAAAGAGGCAGATGGCTTGAAGCAATGGAACAAGAGCTGCTATCCATTAGCGAAAAAGAGGCCTGGACTCTCACTCAACTACCTCAAGGCAGAAACCCTGTTGGATGTAAATGGGTCTTCAAAATAAAGCACAAGGAAGATGGAACTGTGGAGCTATACAAAGCACGCCTAGTAGCTAAAGGCTACTCACAGCAATATGGGACTGACTATTTTGAAACTTTTGCTCCAGTTACTGACCAAGCAACATTCAGAACACTTCTAAGTGTTGCAGCATCTAGGAACATGATAGTAGAGCATCTTGATGTAAAGACTGCTTTTCTCAATGGAGAACTATCTGAGGAGATCTACATGGAACAACCTGAAGGTTTCAAGGTCAAAGGTCAAGAAAACTTAGTCTACAAACTTAATAAAGGACTCTATGGCCTAAAGCAAGGCGCAAAGGCCTGGTATGACAAACTTACTGAACTTTTAAAGAAGCAAGGCTTCAAGCAAGGGAAAGCTGAACCTTGTCTGTACACTAGAATCAGCAATGGACAATACCAGTATGTTCTTGTTTACGTTGACGACTTGATCGTGGCTTGTCAAAACAGAGGAGACATCAAAGCAATAACTGATGGACTGAATAAGGAAGTGGAAGTCAAACAGCTAGGAGATGTTCAACAATATCTCGGAATGCAAATTGAGAGACTTGAGGATGGAACTTTTCTTTTATGCCAGAAAAGAAAGATTATGGACTTATTATTATTATTATTATTATTACTGTCTTGCTAATTGGTCAATGATATCAGGTGTTTCCTTTCAGGGGTCAAGAAGAAGGAGAGATCCTCCATTACAATCTCTCACTCTCTATCAGTATGTCTTAGTGTGAAGACGGAGCACAATGCAGCTCCTTAGAAAGCATGTTTTGTTTATTTGTAGCTAATCCCGTTTACCTTTTCCCTTTAGTAATAAACTTCTTTTAAACCAAAAGAAGCAATCTCTTCTTTCCAGAAAAGCAAGATTCATTACTCTGATTTTTCTGATTATTGGACAAAAGTCCTAACAGTTATAAGGAAAAGGAGGGGGGAGAAGGTTTGGTGTAATTGCTGTTGTAAACTCTGGAATGTCGCCTTTGATGCTCTCTGGTGAGTCTCCCACCTGAATGTTGAAGCCGTTATTCTCAGCGCAAGGGTACCGGGGCACGCATTGGCTTGCAGCCAGCTAACACCTCAGTTTGAATCGTGTATATAATCCCATTTCCATTTCCCCATTTTAGTCTTAACACAGAAGTGCTTAGGGAATGTCTTAGAAAATGCTGACTCCAATAAAGTGAACCTACTTAAGGACAGTTGTTGAGTGCTGATTTCCTAGGGAACCTGACAGTAGTGTTAAGACTCCTCATCACTGGACTGCACGCCCCATCCCGAATCTCAACATGAGCATGGGGAATGGCGGAGACCAGCCAGTCTCAAAGGCAGAGGTGGCCGTCACCATGGTGAGCGATGTCCCCTCGACAGGGAAGCAGACACTGACTCTCAGGCGGGGGCTGGGAGGAGGCACTCGAACCCGAGGGAGAGATCTGTATTCATGGGCGCACCTTTCTACTGCACCGAGGGAATCATGGATGCTAACTCCCCGCCAAGCCGCTATGACCGGGCGCAGCCCAGCTGTCTGGAGTTGCTGGGCTGGGGCAGAGGGAACAAAGTGGAGGTGCTTGTGGAGCGCATGGGAACGTGCTTGTGAGAATGAGTGCAGGAAGAGATTTTAAAACCCACAATTAAGGTACCACAGATGAGTGCAGACATGGTGAGTGGTGAACTGAGGCAACAGGCTCCCCTCCAACCAGAGGGGGTTGCAGCGCCTACGGAACAGCCAGACGGGCAGCCGAGAGCTCCCCCCATGCAACCTGAGGCACCAGTGGGGACCCCTGGAGTTCCTGTGAGGCCAGAGCAACCAGCTCAAAACCCCAGTCCTGGGGTCCCCAGACTGCAGCAACCCAAGGAGTTGCTGGAACCTACGTTTGATGGGGCCTCTGAAAAGTTAGAGTTCATTTTAGTGCAAGTGTGCATATTTCTGAGAGACTGGGGCCACCTATTTCCGGATGATGAACACCAGGTCGAGTTTGTTGGTGTGAAGCTGAGGGATTGAGCGGCAGACTGGTACGTGGGTTTGCACGAGATCCAAGCCCCCAAACTACGGGATGTGCAGGCTTTCATGTGGGTGCTGAGGAGGCAGTATGAAGACCCGCTGGCCGGCGAGAAGGTGAGAGCGCATCTCCGCTCCCTGAAGCAAGGCAATCGCAGGTGCGCGAGTACACGGAAGAGTTCAAGATGATTGCTGCGAAGATCCAAGGGTGACCAGAGCCCATGTTAATGGAACATTTCCAAACTGGGCTCAGTCACGAGATTCTTGATACGGTTTTGTGCAATGTGCAACCCCTCTCCTTGGCGACCTGGATGCGAGAAGCAGATGATGCAGAGAACCGCCTGCAGATGATCAAGAGGTGAGCTCTGCGGGTGTACCCTAAAACCCCGGGGGCTCTCCAGAAGATGACCCAGCCCAGAGGAAAAGCCCACATGAAAGGGCAGCGGATGCAGCAAGGGCTTTGTCTTAAATGTGGGGAAGCTGGCCATTTCGCGGGCGCCTGCTCGTCAGGCGCAACTTCAACCCCTCCAAGAACTGGAGAGAAGGCAGCCACGGAAACCCCGAAATGACCAAATGGTGAGAAAGGGAAATTCCTGAAAGCACTACGGCTGGGAGTGTGACTGGAGGACACCTCGTCAAGCAGTGAGGAAGCACAAGAGCCATCGGGAAAAGGCCGGGACCTGCTGTAAGTGGTGCAAAACAATAGGTCCGAATTCTGCAAGTGCCACCTATGGTAAGCAGCTCTGACCCCATCCTGTTCATGACTGTGACTCTTTTAAACAGAGACCTGGGCACACAGATTCGAGTCCAAGCTCTGATAGACTCGGGATGCACGAGAAACATAATCAAATGCAGGAGTCGTGCAAATACCAGACGGTTCCTGTGCTGCTGGGGGTGGGAGAACATTGGGATCACCGCTCTTTTGTGATTAATCCCAGTGCCTGGTTCCCGCTGGTATTAGGAAGCATTTGGCTGTGTGCACATGACCCTTACATCCAGTGGAGCAAGGGAGTGGTGCGTTTTGTTGATCCAGGATGTGTGGTCACCTGAGTGGGGAATGTCTTAGAAATACTGACTCCAATAAAGTGAACCTACTTAAGGACAGTTGTTAAGTGCTGATTTACTAGAGAACCTGACAATTATGCCACACTGATGTCACTCCCCAAACCCCACCCTCCCCAGGCTCCACCCCCCCAAAGCTCCAGAAATTCCCTCCAACCTGGCGCTGGCAACCCTAAAGGTGGTAGACCTGGTCTGAGTCATATTAGTTCAAAGTGCAAGTTGGGGAGGGCTTGTTTATGGGGTTTCCAACTACAGCCTGGGGGATTCCTGGAGATTCAATATAAGGCAGCTTCATGTGTTCATCTCTAACACTGAAGAGAGGAATATATGTATCCTTTACAAAACTTTGGAAAACAATTTCCTTTTCTTTACAAGCAAAGCAATTATTTTATGACACCTGGTTGCTAGGAGGCCAACTAAAACTGCTCAGTGGACCAGATCTGGATTAGAGCATCCTTGTAAAAGCTAAATTAATTGTTGCGCCATAATATTTTGTACACTAAAAACACAATTAACTGAAAGGGCAAGTGGTCTCCAGTGGAGGGGAAATAGCAGATCAAAGGTATTAGGTTAATTTTATTAGTCTTCATTACCCTCCTGGAATAAAATGGCTTCTGATTTAAAAAAAAAGTGGGACAATTGTAATTAACTCAACCCCACAGTGCGTACAAAACTATATTTTGTAGATGTTAATACAAGAAAGGCACTTGTCTTGTTGACTGTGCTGCTTTGCCAACTGATGAGGGACTCGGGGGGGGCAGGTACTATTCTTGGGACACCCCCCCCATTCCCCTGAATCCTTTCATTGGGTGGGTGGAGACTGGCAAGGGACTGAATCTAGTATAGAGAGGGACAATGGATCTTAAACAAAGCTCAGTCTATTCCATTATACACTCTTAAGACCAGGGGTCTTTTGGGGCTGGAGCAAGGCGGAGCAAAGCTCCGCCAGCTCAGGAGTGGCCACTAGGGCAGCCATGGGCCGAATCAGATTCTCTGATCTAATTCAGCCTGCTGCCGAATTGCCACTGAAATTCGGTGGCAATTTTAAAAGCTACTGGAGGGGAGGGCGTTTAAGGGAGAGGCTCCAAACTTGCAGGGTAGCTGCTGGGGCCTCTCCTCGAAATACCTATCAAGTTTCAAGAAGATTGGACCAGGGGGTCCAATTCTACAGGTCCCCAAACAGGTTGCCCCCATTCCCTCCATTGTTCTCTATGGCAGGAAAAAAGTAACATCTCCCTTTGTTCTTGCTTATAAAAGGACAGGGTTTGAATGTGTTTAGACTCAGTCCATGGTATTCCCTAGGCTAGAGCTAGCAAAAGGATCCATAATGCCAGCCACTTTCCAAAACAGCACCACGAAATAATTATATAAACATTGTCAGGAACTTGCTCTGTTGAAATAGGCTCCTGGACCACAGTCTGAGGAGTTACATCAGCGTATGGCATTTTAACATCCAGAAACTGAACTACACAATCATTCTGAAACCATTCACAGGTGGATGGCATTTCATTTGTTTGTTTGTTTGTTTGTTTGTTTAAAGCATTTGTACCTCACACATGTCTCCTCAGACTCAAGGCAGCGCATAGGTAACCTGCAATTTCCTTGACAAGTACTATGTGATGTACTGTGAAACATTATAACACAGCATAAAAAAACCCCTTTGCATATAAATAAAACAACACAGAGGCTCATTTTTTCAAACAAACACCAAATTTGGACACCTATTCCTTTTAAAATTCTGATACAGAGTGTTTTACACTTTATAATTATCAAAATATATCGATGTTACTGTCTTCTGTTGTTTGCGAAATGTATACTAGAATTTAAATACACAGCTGAAGCCTTTGCTTCCTGAGTGCGTGCACATGGAAGTTGTTGGAGGGGAAGGACTTTGCACTGTCTCTTAGCCTCAGCCTTCAGAGGGGGACCATAGAGAGTCAGAGAGAGAGAGAGGCCAGGACCCTGATCACCCTCCCCTTCTGCTGCTCTGCTACTATCCCTTTGATGTGTAGATTGCTACTCTCAGGGAATCCCTTCCAGCCTGACACCTTCTCTCCACACTACGCCAGCCTTGGCACCATGCTTCTTGCATCTCTATCCATCCTAGCTAGTTAGACTAGAATTAGAAGCCTATCCCTATCCTGCCTAGAATGGAGTTCCTTATAATAAAGGACTCATGTTAGTTCTGCAAAGATAAAGAGGTTCCCTGTATAACTTCGTTTCTTGTCAGCACACACAAACCAGGTAGACTCTGCTGCATAATGTGCCTTGAGTACTCTGCTAACCCGAGTCATCCTTCAGAAACATCTAGTGATTCAAGGCTTCTGTAATGAATTTGGAAAGTACTTTTTGGAATGTTCAGTAATATCCCCACACTAGCAGGATGGAAACAGAACAACAGAAGGCCCCTGCAGCCCAGCAAGAGGGCTTACTTTGCATTCCGAAATTCCCAGGTGCAGGCCACTGTTTTCTGCTGTCACAAGAGCTGTCTGACCCCCCCTTTGCTGTCTCTTCATGTGGTGACCCCCCCCTCAGGGATTCCATCACCTTGGAATCTGTTCCCCCAGGGCAACAGGGGCCTCAGGTGTCAGAGCGGGGAGGGGGGTCACCACCGCCTACTGCACACTCCTCCTGGATGGCTGGTCTTCCGTTTCTCTCTGGGTGCAACCTCACCAACTCCGGGTGATCCTCCCCGGCCCTCTTGTTGCTGCCCTGTTTTTATATCGTCTCCGCTCCCTCTGGCCTCCTCCAAGCCCACCCCCACCCTTCTGTCCCTTCCTGGCCCCGCCCCCTTATTTAGCTGGAGACCCCGGGCCCTGGGAGTGGCCTCAGTCCTGGGCGTCTCTGCTGCAGGCGAGTGGGGCACCCAGCAGCGCTCTGGCCATCACACTCGTGATGTCCTTCAAACTGGCTGCTCGAGACCAGGCTGAGAGTGAGGAAATAAGGCTGATGGTTCAGAGTGCCAAGTGTCCCTCCCAGGAATATCTATTTTCGATCAACTTTCCTACAGTCTGAAAATGTCCAAAGGTCTCCCTGCCCCTCTCCAGTGGGGTTTCCCCACTAATAATGGTCCTTTTAAAATGTGTGATTTGCTGAAAGTGGAGTGCCTGCCCAGAAAGTCAGGAGAAGTAAATGGTTAAATGGAATGCGGAAGCATATGATGCATTTAAATTTAAATTACTTAAATCAATTGGTGGAGGGGGGGGACTGCTGTTAACCATACCACTTGGGCTGAACACACTAATCCCTATCCCCCTTCTAGCGGCATTCTGAACATTTCTCCCTGCGCATGTTTCCCTGTATTGCTGGTGTGATGGGTGGTTCTTGAGGCTGCTCCAATCTGACGCATTCAAGTCTGGGCAACTACAAGAGCAGGTTGCCAACCTTCAGGTGTGGCCTGGAAATCTTCTGGGACTGCAACTAATTTCCAAACTACAGAGATCAGTTCCGCTGGAGAAAATGGCTGCTTTGGATGGTCAACTCCCTGGCACTGTACCCTGGTGAGGTTCCTCCCCTCGTCAAACTCCACCTTCCCCAGGCTCCAATCCGCAAATATCCAGGTATTTCAACCCAGAGCTGGCAACCCTTCTTGCAACCCAATATTAAATATATCGACCTTGAGGTAAAATCAGTTGATTTCAGTAAGTGAGACAATTCCAGCAAAGTATATTTAGAGATGCAATTGCAGAATCAGACTGGTAGTAGGTAATGTAATAAAAACTGAAAATATGTTTCTTCTTGAAAACTCCTTATTATGCTCCATAGTTACTCCATGGATGCCTTTCACAGCCTTCCAGTTGACCTTGGAGAATTTCTAAAATGATATTCAGAACTGGCACGAGCACAGCTCTTCTCACTTTTCCATTTGTATCTTCTTTTGTTTTACAAGTCTCCTGTGCATGGCAGGACGCTGATTAACAGTGCAATTCTATGCAGAGTTTCTCCAGTCTATGCAAATCAATGTAGAACTGGAAAAAATGGCTGCTTTGGATGGTCAGCTCCATGGCATTGTACCCTGATGAGGTTCCTCCCCTCGTCAAACTCTGCCATTAATCAATGGTAGGTTTAGAGTTGCCAACTCCAGCTTGGAGAAAAACTTGGAGATTTGAGAGCAAAGCCCAGGGAGGGCTCCCAGCAGGGTATAATGCCATGGAGTCCGCCCTCCAAAGCAGCTGTTTTCTCCAGGGCAACTGTCAAACCGGGCTTTGCCCAGTTTGCCATGGACACTGGGGGGAGGGGAATTCCTTAGGTGGGGGTGTGTGAGCGTGGAGTGTGTGTGGCACTAGTGTGGCACTATCTTAGCAGCACAACCTTCCTGAAGCAGCCTTCCTCTTCTTCCCAGAGGAATGTCCTTGAGAACTCTCAGTACCAGCTTGCTTAGTAGATAACGGGACCATATATTTTCCCAGGTGGGGGTAGAGATGCAGGAGCTAGCAGGGGCATGTGACCTTAGGAGGTGTTACATTTGAAGTCCCTATATCTTTGATTGTACCCGCCAAAATCCTCAAATCTGACACAGTACCGTTACTACCTGAGACCTGCTTATTACTCAATAAAGCATATCACTGCCAAAGAGAGCGTCATTGAGGATAACTTGTCCAGGAGTCTGACAAAGTGTCAGATTTCCACTTTCTTCTACTGCTGCCCCTCAAGCGTGATGGCTAGCGAGCCCGAAGACACAGCAATGGGAATCGGCTCTGAGACTGAGATCCAGATCACCCTACACGACAAGAAGGCTGAGAAGCAGGTCAAGGCCAAACCGAAGAAACCTATGGTATATTGGAAGGAGGGTGCCTGACCCAAGAGACCGAAGAAGAACAGATGGCCTGGCTGCTGAGCCCTCCCAGCTTCTGGGGGGCAAACCCCATCCGGAGCAAGAGGGGAGGCGAACCTCCCGTGTCTTCCTGGTTATAGATGCGCTGGGAGAAGCATCTCACTCAGATAAAGTGCTAGCTGAACTCAAGGGTAAGATGGAAGAGCTCAAAGATGAACTAAAATTCCTCATAGAGAACCTCTCTCGAGTGGTCAAAGAGCTGATGCAGGAGGGAGAGATCTTCGAGGAGCAAGAGGCTGAAGAAATCTCAGAACAGCTGGCCCCAGACTGCCCCACCACACTCACACCGGATCAGAGACCAGACCGTGAGCGACCCAGGGATGCTTTGGAAGCTACATTTGATGGCAGCCTGCAGAAGCTGGCCTTCTTCGTGATCCAGGTGCAAAAGTTCCTGAGGGAGTGGGGGCATACCTTTGCCTCTGATGAACACTGGGTTGACTATGTGGGTCGAGGCTGTGGGAGTGAGCAGCAGACTGGTTCATGGGGCTGTACAACACCAGAGCTCTAGAACTCTGGAATGTGGATGCCTTCATGCAAGCCCTCCATCAGGAGTACGAAGATCTAGTAGAGCTGGAGAAGGCCCGGATCTGCCTCTCTGGGCTGCAGCAGGGGAGTCGGTCGGTGCAAGACTACTCAGACGAATTCAAGACCTACACGGCCAAGCTGCAGGGATGGCCCAAAGAGGTCCTCATTGAATTCTACCAAGTGGGCCTCAACACCACATCCTCGAGAAAGCCCTAGCTTAGGACAACCCTCTGGCACTGAGCAGATGGATCCAGGTGGCCTGCGAAGCCGAGAACAGGTACAACCTCATGTGGCTGTACCAGCATAAGACTCCCATAAGGGCCTCCGGTGGCCAGAAAGCACCTTGCTTTGCTCAGTTTGCCATGGATGCTGGGGGAGGGGGATTTCTTAGGTGGGGTGTGTGAGTGTGGAGTGTGTGTGGCATTATCTTAGCAGCACAACCTTCCCGAAGCGGCCTTCCTCTTCTTCCCAGAGGAATGTCCTTGAGAACTCTCGGTGCCGGCTTGCTTAGTAGATAATGGGGGCATATATTTTCCCAGGTGGGGGTAAAGAAACGGGAGCTAGGCAGGGCATATGACATATGAATGGGCCTTAGGAGGGGTTATATTTGAAGCCCCTATCTCTTTGATTGTACCCGTCAAAATCCTCAAATCTGACACAGTACCGTTACTACCTGAGACCTGCTTATTACTCAATAAAGCATATCACTGCCAAAGAGAGCGTCATTGAGGATAACTTGTCCAGGAGTCTGACAAAGTGTCAGATTTCCACTTTCTTTTACTGCTGCCCCTCAAGCGTGATGGCTAGCGAGCCCGAAGACACAGCAATGGGAATCGGCTCTGAGACTGAGATCCAGATCACCCTACACGACAAGAAGGCTGAGAAGCAGGTCAAGGCCAAACCGAAGAAACCTATGGTATATTGGAAGGAGGGTGCCTGACCCAAGAGACCGAAGAAGAACAGATGGCCTGGCTGCTGAGCCCTCCCAGCTTCTGGGGGGCAAACCCCATCCGGAGCAAGAGGGGAGGCGAACCTCCCGTGTCTTCCTGGTTATAGATGCGCTGGGAGAAGCATCTCACTCAGATAAAGTGCTAGCTGAACTCAAGGGTAAGATGGAAGAGCTCAAAGATGAACTAAAATTCCTCATAGAGAACCTCTCTCGAGTGGTCAAAGAGCTGATGCAGGAGGGAGAGATCTTCGAGGAGCAAGAGGCTGAAGAAATCTCAGAACAGCTGGCCCCAGACTGCCCCACCACACTCACACCGGATCAGAGACCAGACCGTGAGCGACCCAGGGATGCTTTGGAAGCTACATTTGATGGCAGCCTGCAGAAGCTGGCCTTCTTCGTGATCCAGGTGCAAAAGTTCCTGAGGGAGTGGGGGCATACCTTTGCCTCTGATGAACACTGGGTTGACTATGTGGGTCGAGGCTGTGGGAGTGAGCAGCAGACTGGTTCATGGGGCTGTACAACACCAGAGCTCTAGAACTCTGGAATGTGGATGCCTTCATGCAAGCCCTCCATCAGGAGTACGAAGATCTAGTAGAGCTGGAGAAGGCCCGGATCTGCCTCTCTGGGCTGCAGCAGGGGAGTCGGTCGGTGCAAGACTACTCAGACGAATTCAAGACCTACACGGCCAAGCTGCAGGGATGGCCCAAAGAGGTCCTCATTGAATTCTACCAAGTGGGCCTCAACACCACATCCTCGAGAAAGCCCTAGCTTAGGACAACCCTCTGGCACTGAGCAGATGGATCCAGGTGGCCTGCGAAGCCGAGAACAGGTACAACCTCATGTGGCTGTACCAGCATAAGACTCCCATAAGGGCCTCCGGTGGCCAGAAAGCACCTTGCTTTGCTCAGTTTGCCATGGATGCTGGGGGAGGGGGATTTCTTAGGTGGGGTGTGTGAGTGTGGAGTGTGTGTGGCATTATCTTAGCAGCACAACCTTCCCGAAGCAGCCTTCCTCTTCTTCCCAGAGGAATGTCCTTGAGAACTCTCGGTGCCGGCTTGCTTAGTAGATAATGGGGGCATATATTTTCCCAGGTGGGGGTAAAGAAACGGGAGCTAGGCAGGGCATATGACATATGAATGGGCCTTAGGAGGGGTTATATTTGAAGTCCCTATATCTTTGATTGTACCCGCCAAAATCCTCAAATCTGACACAGTACCGTTACTACCTGAGACCTGCTTATTACTCAATAAAGCATATCACTGCCAAAGAGAGCGTCATTGAGGATAACTTGTCCAGGAGTCTGACAAAGTGTCAGATTTCCACTTTCTTCTACTGCTGCCCCTCAAGCGTGATGGCTAGCGAGCCCGAAGACACAGCAATGGGAATCGGCTCTGAGACTGAGATCCAGATCACCCTACACGACAAGAAGGCTGAGAAGCAGGTCAAGGCCAAACCGAAGAAACCTATGGTATATTGGAAGGAGGGTGCCTGACCCAAGAGACCGAAGAAGAACAGATGGCCTGGCTGCTGAGCCCTCCCAGCTTCTGGGGGGCAAACCCCATCCGGAGCAAGAGGGGAGGCGAACCTCCCGTGTCTTCCTGGTTATAGATGCGCTGGGAGAAGCATCTCACTCAGATAAAGTGCTAGCTGAACTCAAGGGTAAGATGGAAGAGCTCAAAGATGAACTAAAATTCCTCATAGAGAACCTCTCTCGAGTGGTCAAAGAGCTGATGCAGGAGGGAGAGATCTTCGAGGAGCAAGAGGCTGAAGAAATCTCAGAACAGCTGGCCCCAGACTGCCCCACCACACTCACACCGGATCAGAGACCAGACCGTGAGCGACCCAGGGATGCTTTGGAAGCTACATTTGATGGCAGCCTGCAGAAGCTGGCCTTCTTCGTGATCCAGGTGCAAAAGTTCCTGAGGGAGTGGGGGCATACCTTTGCCTCTGATGAACACTGGGTTGACTATGTGGGTCGAGGCTGTGGGAGTGAGCAGCAGACTGGTTCATGGAGCTGTACAACACCAGAGCTCTAGAACTCTGGAATGTGGATGCCTTCATGCAAGCCCTCCATCAGGAGTACGAAGATCTAGTAGAGCTGGAGAAGGCCCGGATCTGCCTCTCTGGGCTGCAGCAGGGGAGTCGGTCGGTGCAAGACTACTCAGACGAATTCAAGACCTACACGGCCAAGCTGCAGGGATGGCCCAAAGAGGTCCTCATTGAATTCTACCAAGTGGGCCTCAACACCACATCCTCGAGAAAGCCCTAGCTTAGGACAACCCTCTGGCACTGAGCAGATGGATCCAGGTGGCCTGCGAAGCCGAGAACAGGTACCACCTCATGTGGCTGTACCAGCATAAGACTCCCATAAGGGCCTCCGGTGGCCAGAAAGCACCTTGCTTTGCTCAGTTTGCCATGGATGCTGGGGGAGGGGGATTTCTTAGGTGGGGTGTGTGAGTGTGGAGTGTGTGTGGCATTATCTTAGCAGCACAACCTTCCCGAAGCGGCCTTCCTCTTCTTCCCAGAGGAATGTCCTTGAGAACTCTCGGTGCCGGCTTGCTTAGTAGATAATGGGGGCATATATTTTCCCAGGTGGGGGTAAAGAAACGGGAGCTAGGCAGGGCATATGACATATGAATGGGCCTTAGGAGGGGTTATATTTGAATTCCCAATATCTTTGATTGGGCCCGCCAAAATCCTCAGATCTGACATGGCACCGTTACCATGGAACCTGCTTATCACTCAGTAAAGCGTATCACTGCCAAAGAGAGCGTCGTTGAGGATAACTTGTCCAGGAGTCTGACAGCAACTGAGGCGTGTTGTCTGGAGATAAGTTGTAATTCCAGGAATCTCCACACTTATGGAAACCATACAATTGGGGGACGAGTGGTGGGGCATCATCGCCTGCAATACTGGCACTTCTGGGCTGCAACAGAAATGATAGCATCACACAACAATGAAGATCATGGTTTCTGCAGTAAGTACCCGCCTCTATCACCCGCCGGTTGCCTGGCCACTCCTGGCAACCTTATCCAGGCCCCACCTGGAGGCTGGCAAATCAACCAGTTTGGTGTAGTGGTTCAGTGTACGGACTCTAATCTGGGAGAACCAGGTTTGGTTCCCCACTCCTCCACTTGCATCTGCTGGATGACCTTGGGCAAGCCATAGTTCTGGCACGGCTGTTCTTGAAAAAGAGCAATTTCTGTCAGAGCTCTCTCAGCCCCAGAGCTATTTTGGGGCAGGAACGCACAGGAACCGAGTTCTGGCTGGCTCCTGAGTTGGCCACACCCAGCAGGAACTCATTAGCATAATAGGCCACACCCAACATCAGAAACTCAGTAGGACTGGCGACATGAGGGGTGTGTGGCCTAACATGCAAATTAATTCCTGCTACAAAAAAAGCCCTGGGTTTTAACAACAAACAAGGTAAACAGAATAAGAAGCAAAAGGTGGGTGTGGGTGGATGACCACTCTTCTGGTAACATGGGGGTGTGGCCTAATATGCTAATGAGTTCCTGCTGGGCTTTTTCTATAAAAAAAGCCCTGCTCAGCCCCATCTACCTCCCAGGGTGTCTGTTGTGGGGAGGGGAAGGGAAAGGAGTTTGTTAGCCGCTCCGAGACTCCCTCGGGGAGTGAAGGGCGGGGTATAAATCCAATCTCTTCTTCTTCTTCTTCTTTCCTTCACATCTCCAGCAAAAGAAGGGTCTCAAGCAGCAGAGTGGTCTCGGTGAGCAATGATCCAGTTGAGTATAACCAACTTCATAAATAAACCCCTTCCCAACCTAAGTACAGAGAAAAGGGGCTTATAACTGTTCCACCAGATTGTAACACATTTCTGAAATCTGTTGGGAGATATTAATGTTATTCATGGAAACAGCCTCTTCTTACTGCTGCTTATCTGATGCTCTGAAATTGCCAATGTTCTCTAACATTTTCATACTGCAGAGAGCTTAATAGATCACTCAGAATGCCTACAATTAAATTCTAGCAAGTTGCAAAGGTATCGGGTCGCCTGGTGTTTTAAAATGCAACCCAAAAGCTGCACCGAAATGCTGGTAGCAATCCCCCTCGCTTCTCCCTGTCCCTCAGAAGAAGATGATCTGGCCATTTCTCTCCATATGACCAGACTGCCCGTCACGTGCATTCGAGTGTCCTGCCTGCCTAGGCCACACATCTTTGTTAACAGCAGACAATCCCTGAGGTTTTCTGTCCTGTGTGATTAAGCCCTGTCAGGTTCTTGCCTAGAAGCAAAGTTCTCCACGGAGGCTGCTCATCAGTCACTCCTGGACCAGGAGGCTACTCTGCAAGCCAGCCCCTTTCCCTCTGCAGAAGAGTCCCTGGGTACTTCCCTTCCCCGAGAGCCAGTTTGGGGTAGTGTTTAAGTGCACGGACTCTAATCTGGGAGGACCGGGTTTGATTCCCCACTCCTCCACTTGCACCTGGCTGGATGACCTTGGGCAAGCCATAGCTCTGTACTAGCTGTTCTCTCAAGGACAGCTTGGGAAAGAGCTCTCTCAGCCCCACCTACCTCACAGGGTGGCTGTTGCGGGGAGGGGGGGGAGGGAAAGGAGTTTCTAAGCCGCTCTGAGACTCCAAGTGAGTGAAGGGCGGGGTATAAATCCAATCTCTTCTTCTTCTCTTCTGTACCAGCTGTTCTCTCAAGGACAGCTTGGGAAAGAGCTCTCTCAGCCCCACCGACCTCACAGGGTGTCTGTTGCAGGGAGGGGAAGGGAAAGGAGTTTGTAAGCCGCTCTGAGTCTCCAAGTGAGTGAAGGGCGGGGTAGAAATCCAATCTCTTCTTCTTCTCTTCTTCTTCTTCTTTAGATGCCCCTCCTTGGGACACTGTGGCTGTTCCCTGCCTACCAGCTGCCAGCCGATCTCCCACTCCCAAAAGCCTTGATGTCACTGATCTGGACCATTTCCACAGTATGCTCTCTTACGTGTTTGTTTTTTTTAAAACAAATTTTATTATTTTCTACTTATTCTAAGTTCTACATAGTTCCTTTTAAAATATTATCATCATTAACCAATTTTCTAAATAACGACCGTATTTTTCGGACCATAAGACGCACTTTTTCTCCCCCAAAAAGTGGGGAGAAAAGTGTGTGCGCCTTATGGTGCGACTACTGGGCACAAGGCTCCCCTTGCTGCCGTGAGGTCGCCGCTGCCGGCTTGTGCGAGGCCGCTGCTGGGCCGCCGCTGCTGCCGTTGCCGCCGTGAGGTTGTTGCTGCCGTGAGGTCGCCAGGGGCGGCTCGCGCGAGGCTGCCGTTGCTGCTTCGAGGTCTCCTCGGGCGGCTCGTGCGAGGCCGCCATTGCCGGCGCTGCCGTTGCTGATGCGAGGTCGCCGCTGCTGGCGGCTCGCGCGAGGCCACTGCTGCTGCTGCCGGCTCGCGCGAGGCCGCCGCTACCGCCACCGCTGCCGGCTGAGGCCTCCTGACCAGCGCGGAGGGTGCGATCCTCCCCCCGCGTCTTATGGTCAGGTGCGTGCTATAGAGTGAAAACTACGGTATGTATTCCAGTTACAATTCAAAACTTTTAGGGCTTCCCGCCTCACCTATACCATTATATATATAACAGCAATTATAAAGATTTAAAAGTATTAACTCTTACAGGTAATATATTTGGTTATAATAAAAAAGAAAGAAGAAAAGAAAGAGAAAAAGAAAAAGAGAAACATTTAAGAGTATTATCTGAATATGCTCTCTTACCTCTTTTTACCAGCAAGTTGAATTCCCATCTGATGCTTCGACTTTGTGGCACTCCTTTTGCCTCATTGTCTCTCAGGGTCAGACCAACCCCATTGCATTCTGCAGTTACTTCAAAGGGGGCCATACCACCTCCCGTCATGAACTTTATCCGTGTGTGTGTGTGTGTGTGTGTGTGTGTGTGTGTGTGTATTTGCACATAGGCAGTAATGTTAGGATGTCATAACATTGTCAAAAAAACCAAGGCTCCCTTGGGAATGGAGATGGCTCTTGAGATCCAGTTTGGTGTAGTGGTTAAAAGCTGTGGACTCTAATCTGGAGAACCAGGTTTGATTCCCCACTCCTCCTCCACATACAGCCAGCTGGGTGACCTTGGAACAGTCACAGATCTCTGAGAGCTCTCTCAGCCCCACCTACCTCACAGGGGAGTTGTGGGGAAAGGAAGGGAAGGAGATGCTCTGAGACTCTGAGTGAAGGGTGGGCTATAAATCCAGCTCTTCTTCTTCTTCTGTCTAGCAAGTTGCAAATTTGATTCTCACTTTCCAAGCATCTACTGAAAGTTATCAAACTTTGTGCCAGACACCCAGGTCAGCTTGGAACTAGGCATTCTTTTCCTCAGGCATGATTTGGCCTGGAGCACTAGCCTACCCCCTCCCCATTTAAGTATGCAATTACCTCTTCTGCCAAAATCCTAAATGCAGTGCTGCATCATCCTAAAAGTGATTGGGCTAGCTGCTAGAGAGGGCCGTCCGGTGCTTGACATCCCCTCTAGTGCAAAGCCGAGGAGCTTTCAAAGGATGAGTCATAGCTGGACCACTCCCCCTCCCCTCCAACCCCCCCTCCCATTTTTGCAACTCTGCTCCAGGCAGGCGACCCATTCGGCTTGTGACTTGACCTGTTTCTGGAACCTCTGGCTTTTGACTCTGGACCTGCTTGACTTCAGCTCTGTTGACTCCTTGGACTGGTTTACTTGTGAGTTTTCCCGCTTTGACCCTGGCTTGGACTGACTCTGCTTCTGGCTCAGCGTCTTGGACTTGGCAATTGGTTCCTGCTTAGGTTTGACCTCGGACTGTCCCGGACTTCTGCTTGACTCCTGGCCTGTTGGCACCCAGCCCGTGACAGCCCCAGCCTTCACTGAATTTCCTCTTCAGCCCTCCCAGTCAAGATGGGGAGGGTTAAGCTGGAGAATTTTGTCAGGATGTTATAACGTTGCTGCATTATAAGGCGGGGGGGGGGGGAACTGAATCACTCAGTCACTACCATGCATGTTTAAAGAAAAACAATTATCGGATGTGTCACGGACAACCTGGAGGGGGTGCAGGGTTGTCAACCTCCAGGTGTCACCGTGTGTTCTCCTGCTATTACAACTGATCTCCAGATGACCACCTCGCCAACATCCTCAAAGGCACACCAAAAGGCTCTGTTCCTTCCTAGATTTTGGACACAGACTGGAGCTTAATAGACAGTCGTTTGCCCACATGCAGCTGGCTATGGTTCTTAATGCATCTCCCTGCTTCTGAAGAGCTAGCCTGGGATCCACAGTACGGCATCAGAAAAGCCCTCGGGACTTCCCTGCAAAAGACTGGAAGAAAAAGGCAGCTCTATTTTGCAGTGCTGGCTTGAGAGGCAACAAGAGCAGCACAGCAGTGGGCGGGTGGGTGGGCGGGCGGTGAAGGCAAATCCTGCCTCACAGAAGCTGCGGAGCTAGGCCAGGGCATGGCCAAGGCATGGCCCATTGAGCCAGGCAAAATGGCTGCAAACGTTGCCCACTGCAAGACGTCCTGGGCTGGGAGTTTGCTCCCCTCCCTTTGTAATGAGCCTTCTCACCCCCCCAATTGCTTAATGAGGCAAAAAGATCCAGTGACCCAAAGAGTTAGGAAGCCATGAGACCCAGTGACTTCAACCATCACACCTGTCTTGTGGTGGCTTTGATCAGCATCTTCCTTATTCTTGGCTTTACGTTCACAGTTTCTGGGATCAAGAGGGAGACTTCCAGAGACATCCCAATGCTGGCCATTGGGCCACCTATCTGCTTGCCTCGCATTGTGGCCCTGACTAATTTGGGGAGGGGGGATACTAAGGCCCATTTGCCTTCCAGGAACTGCCGCAGGAAACTTTTTCTCCCCAGCCACTGTCTTCCTGAAGTCCAGCTTAAGAGTGTCCCTCAGCCTTGAAACCATCATGTCGTAACACAAACAGTACTATGTTAAAAAATGGTGGACATCTCTGAGACAACCTGGGGGACAGGGGGGCAGGAGGTGGGGTGAACACGCATCGCTGATGACATAAAATGGTGGTGTGGCGGGAAAATAACTTTGAATATGGGAATTCCTCACTCAAAAACTGTGAGTTAAGATCCAAAGAAGAAAGAACATCGCTGGAAAAAGTAGTTTTGGAAAATGCGGCATAAGCTGGCACAACATTTGGAACTACTTCTGGGGAGTCAAAATTTTGCGTGGACACTTTTGCATCATCCAGTTATTTAAGAACATTGACACAAGGGTTTGCAGAAGTGGTCCTCGTTCTCCAGCTGCTATTGCAGAATATCCAGCTTTTAGGAACAGAAGAGATTCTCTTGTTAGATTGCCGCAACCTGCTCTTATCTGGGGTATGCAGCTTGACTATTATGTTAATTCCCATTCACTGCCTGGCTTGGAAAGTCTCAGGGTAAGCTGGTGGCTTCTGCCAAATGGTCTCCTGTGTCTGAGCCACGTTGGATGTTGGTGAGCCTCATCGGGCTCTGAAGAGAGAGTGAAAAGCAGAAGGTCCTGGGAGAAATGACTGGCTCCATTCCTGTGTTGCAGGACAGGTCTGACTTGGGCCCAAGAGCACGGGTGAAAGTTGGAGATTTGTGCAGGATGGGAGGGGTTTGTGGGCCTGCATGCCTCTGGGACTGGTTCTCGTGCATCTGACTTCCAGTTTCAGGGCTTTCCTGATGGTGTCTGTCCCTGACCGCTAGATTACAGGGTTGCCAGCCTCCAGGTGGGGCCTGCAGATCTCCCAGAATTATAACTGATCTTCAGATGACAGAAATCAGTTCCCCTGGAGGAAATGGCTGCTTTGGAGGTTAGAGTCTATGTCCTTATATCCAGCTGAGGTCCCTCCCCTCCTCAAACTCCACCCTTGCAAGGCTCCACCCCCAAAATCTCCAGGAATATTCCAACCCAGAGCTGTCAACAGGTGCTGACGGAGTGCTTCGGTCACTGTGAATTCTCAGGCCTCTCCTCTGGGATGTCAACTGGCCCACAAGAAAGGGCATGGGCAGCATTAAAGGGCCCAGTTTCTCTCTTGCGCTCTCTCTCTCTCCTTTCTCAACATTTCTGTTTCTGTTTACATTCATTTGAGACTATAGCACTTTGCTTATGTTTTCTTATTTGGTTTATGCAGTTAATATTTTTTGTAACTTAAATGATCATCTTGTAAGTTAAACAATCGTTTTTAAGTTTTTCTACAGCTGAGGCTGTAAAAAGTGCTTGCAGTTAAGCAGAAAAAGCCCATCAGCTTTAAGCCAATATTTTTCATCCTGGCCAGATAAAACAGAGACCTCCAGACAAGTGTAGGTGTTCGAGTCTCCATGGAAAAATTGCTCTGAGATCCTGAGAATTGCTGGTACAGTCCAAGCACCAAGGTGCTTTCTCACCACTTTGTTTTTCTTTTCTTTTTTAAAACTCACTTCCCTTTGCTTTTGCCCTTATGGTGGGGAGACCAAAAGGATTCTTTGTCAAGGGAATCGGCTGTCTCCAGGTAGAATTCCACCACCTGGGGTATTTTTTAGAATGTTTCCGGCTCCATGCAGAACAGGTATCAACAGTGGCTGATGAGAGCAGCCCTCCCCAACACTGACCGTTGCCAGTCGGAGGCAGTCACGCCTGCTAATTCCCTTACTGGTTTCCCCTGGAATGACTGGGAAGGGGGAAGTTTGTTCATCTTCCAGAAAGCTGTGAGGGTGGTCTATCTGTGACATCTGTCGCCTCATTGATCACCAGGGTTGATTTGGCTGATCTGGCTGGCAAGGCGGGTGTCCCTTACCTCCTTCACTGCTCCATGTGCATCCCTACGGAAGCTGCACATTCAGTAGAAGAGGACGGCCATCCCAGAAAGGAGGAGTGGCTGCCTTAGCAACAAAGATTCTTGTTCCAGGGTCTCAGGTTTGAGACAGTGGGGAGATTCCCTCAGACCAAGGTGAGAAGCCTCGATATTCCTCCCCAAATGCCTCAGTTCTAAATGTCTTTGGTGGTGGAAAGCATTGTCAAGGTCACAGCCAATGCTCCCTCTAAGCTGTGGAGTCTTGTGAGCAAAAATTCTACTTTGTGAGCTACTAGCATTAAAGTTGTGAGTGAGTGCTTTGGCTACTGCATATACTAGTTTGCTCTGGAGCCGTCCTTCCTGAGCTAAGACAAAAATGTGTGAGCTGGAGGCTAAAAAACTGTGAGCTAGGTCACACTAACTCAGCTTAGAGGGAACACTGGTCACAGCCAATTTCTGGTGACCTCATAGGGTGCGTTCAGACAGCGTGCCAAGCCGGCTCATAATGGCTCTGCTTCGATGTGGCTTGCTTTTGTTGCAATCACATAGAGCATATTTGGGGGGGGTTTTGTTTTTTTTTTACAAGTTTGCACATGCGCATAAGCACTCATATGGAGCAACAATCTTGCAGGCGAGCAAAGGCTCTCAAAGTTAAACAAGCACTGTGACTTCCCCGCTCTGCAAGAACACGTCCCTTTAAACTTTTTAGCTGAAACTGGCCTCCTTGGGATCCCAAGGACAGAAATAGTGGCCATTAAAATATATATATATATATGAGGAGGCAGATGAGTGCCCATGCGCACACCGCCGAGGCAAAAATAAAAATGGTGGGCAAAAAGCGGAAGCCAGAGGCTTCGAGGGGGGGGGGGGGTAAACACTCAGAAGTGGCTCGACGATGGCTCCGCGATCAGACGGGGAAAACGCGGCTTGAGCCGGAATAGCACGGGAAGCACCACCTCGGGACCTGGTCTCAAAAATGCCATGCCTCGCTCCGGAATTTGCTACAGTAAGTGATGGCTGGGGATGGGAGGCAGCTGTGGCTGTCTGATCACGCACAAATGTTCCGTTTCGAAGCGTTTCAAAATGGATCAAATGTGTGCATCTGAAAACCCATAGGGTTTTTGAGGTGTCAGATAGTTGGGGTGGTTTGCCTTTGTGTAGCAAGCAACCCTGGACTTCCCCATTGGTCTCCCATCCAAGTACCAACCATGACTGACCCTGCTTAGGTTTCAAGATCTGATGAGATCAGGCTAGCCTGGGTCATCCAGGTCATGGCAAATGTATGAAGTGGAATTACAGATAGCCTCACCTGCGCATGTGTCAGCAAGATTAGATGCCTCACGCTACCCCTCCGAGAAAGGAGCTAGATAAAATAAAATATCTTCCAGTTGTCCTTATCTTTAAGGACGAAAAGAGCAATCCTAGGGAGGAGGAAACCTTGAAGAAGAAAGAGATATCTTTGGTCAGTCTTCTCTGTAAAGCTAATTAAGTTAATTAAAGGCCCTTCGTAATGGCGACAAAGAGGGAAGTGAAGGAGATGGCTGAGCTTATAGCTAATATGGAAAAGAACATTAGAGAGGACATTAAAAAATTACAAGATAAATTTGAGCAACTATCGGAGCACATTACAACCGCTCAGACAATAGTGAACAAGGCAGAGGAACAGGCGAGAGCTAATGAAAAAGAAATACAAGAATTAAAAAGAAGGGTAGCCTCCTTATCAGACTGGCAAAGGCATAAAAATTCGGGACTATCAGGAGTAATGGAAGACATTATTACCAGAGAGCAGGTAAAAACTTTCGTTGGGTGGTTTCAGAAGCTTGGCATAAATGTTACAGAAGATGATTCAGAACATGCACAGAGAAGCCTGAAACCGAAGCCAAAAGCGGGAGGCACGCCCAGAGACAATACAATGGCCTTTTCAAGGGGAAACATACAAGATAAAGTTTGGAAAGCTCTCAGGGAGGTTAAGGACTTACAACCTCAAGGTCTGATGGTAATACCTCGTCCTGATTTATCACCAGAATTATTGCAAGAGAGAAACCAGATGAAACTATATGCTCAGGAACTGTATAAGAATGGGATATTGTTTTCTTGGGGATTCCCAGCAACTATTTTGATTTTCAAGGAAGGGAAACTTATGAACGCAAAAAATCCTAAAGAAGCAGGAAAACTATTTGAGAGACTTAATATAAAACATCCTCCACAAGGGTTTGAATCAGAGAGAGGAGATAAAGAAGATCATGAGGAAGGAGAAGAAGAGGAAGGAGAAAACTAATTCTGAAAGACCACTGAGTGAAGATGGGAGACTTTGGACTTTTATGTGAACGTAAATGTAAAAGTAAAAATAAACAGGGGATTTAAAGGGAACTTTTAATTTTTGAAGTATGATATTTTGGTAATGGTTAAAATAACTGTACTGAGAGATGTAGGGGTGGGAGCTGAATATGAATAGGCAGTACTGCATGTTGAAGAACGAAAAGGCAGGGAGATCTTGAGAAGAAGCTTTTCTTTTGGCTATGAGGGAGGGAGCGACTAGGAAATAAGGAAAAAAAGAAAGCAAAGACCAAAAAGCACATTGTGGAGAATTGTTTTAATAGCAGAATGGGGAGGAAGATTAAATTACTCTCCTTAAATGTAAATGGCTTGGCCTCAGATATTAAAAGATATAGAATAAATAAAATGTTAAGGGACCTTGATATAGATATTTTCTGCATTCAAGAAACACACAAAAGTAGACAAGGATTTAAGGCCACTGTTAAACTCACCAAGTTGGAAAATGCAATTCAAATCACGGGGAACAAAAAAGGCAAGTGGAGTAGCTATCCTACTACACTCTAGTTTGAATATAAATATTTTGGAGCAAAGAAAGATCAAGAGGGTAGATTTATTTATTTATTTATTTATTTGAAATTTGGTATGAATGGTGAAAAATATACAGTAGCAAATATCTATGCACCCAATAAAGGGCAGACTATATTCCTGAACCAAATTTTCCAAAGATCACAATGATTTCATGAAGGTGAGTTATTAATAGCAGGGGATTTTAATAATGATATTTTGATTAATAAGAAGTTAAAATTATATAAATGGAAACTTAAAGAGGTATATAACCTATTGCAGGAAGAGAAAAAAACCATGTATTATCATGTATTATCGTATATTGATATTCTACAAATTATCGTATATTGATCATATTCTAATATAAGAAACTAATGATATGGAAGTTACTAGGAAAGAGGGAAAGAGGGGTGATCTGGATCTCTGATCATATACCAATTAGTATAGAGATCAGGCTGGAGGAGGAGCAGAAGATTAAGAGGTGGAGATTTAACCCCAAAATATTTTTACAACAGAAGGATAGGGAAGATCTTTTTAGAGGGGTGGAATATTATTTTAAAGAAAATAAGCAATCAGCAGAGGACGATATAATTTGGGATGCAGCAAAGACAGTCATTAGAGAAAGAATATACATTACTAAAGAAATTTATTTTAGGAAGAAAATGGGTATTAAAAGAGAACAAAAGTTAAAGGAAATATTAGAACTACAGAGAAGCCTGCAAAAGAAATATGAAAATCAAATTCAGGATAAATTGAATAATCTGAAAAAGGAACTGCAGGAATTGGATTCACTTCCTATGTGGAAAAAGGAGATACTAGTGAAAAATGGCTGAGGACAGACTGGCAATCTGGAGCGGGAGGAATCCGGAGGCAAAAGCTGTGGGGGGGAAATTCCCTGGGGCTGACTGTTCACACGGGCCAGTGTATTGCGCAAAGATGCTGTTATGGAGTGTTCAGACTGCTACGGAGCGGCCTCGTGGCAGGGCAATGTGCATATGTGCGCATGAGCGCTCATGTGCAAATTGCCGAAACGGCACATTCACACAGCCGCCTCCGCTTGAATCCCGCCTTCTTTCGGTTCACACTGCCTGAAAGCAGGAGGAATGCGGAAGACGGCCCCTGGACACTGGTTTCTCCCGGTGTCCTTCTACAGCAAGAGGAAACTGGCTTCAAAGCATGTAAGTATGGAAGGGAGCCGAGGGACAGCTGCGGATGTCTGAACGGGCTCCCTTCCCCCGCTTCCCAAGTGGAGCTCTCCCGGGGCAGATTGCCAGTCTGTCCTCGGCCAATGATGATCAAAATAGTAATATAAATATGATGAAGAGGCTGGTAAACTATTTGAAGAGAAGGAGAGAAAGGCAAAAAATAACTTGTTTGAGAAATGAAACAGGAAATAAGGTTTATAAGGAGAACCAGATAAAAGAAGTTTTTTACAAAATGCAATCAAAACTTATTTACAGTGGGAGAAAGTAAACAATTTGATGAAGCTATAGATAATAAAATTAGGAAAAAGGATTTGTTAATCTTAAATAAAGATATTACACAACAGGAAATTTTGAATGTTATAAAGAATTTAAAAAATGGGAAGTCACAAGGTCCGCAAGGATTCACAGCAAAATTTTATAAAATGGTGGGAGACTTAGTTCTGGAAATGCAGAGATGGTTTAATAAGATATTGAAGGGAGGGAAAGCCCCAAATACTTGGAGGAAGACTGAAATTATGACAATTTTAAAACTACAGAGAGATCCAATGGACCCTAGTTCATATAGACCTATAAGTTTGCCAAACCAAGATTATAATTTTTTTGCAAAGGTGTTAGCAAATATACTGGAGAAGCTGCTCCCAAGGTTAGTGGGAGAGGATCAATATGGTTTTGTGAAAGGGAGATCTGTTGGTCATCCCATAAGAAATGTGATTAATGCTTTGTACCATAGTAATAAAAATAAGAGGAGGATAGCCCTTTTGAAAATAGATGTTTACAAGGCTATTGATACATTAAATCGTGCGTTTTTATTTCAAGTGTTTAAAAAACTTGGTTTTGAAGGACCTTTTAAAAATGCACTAAAAGAAATATTAGAGAAGGGAAAGCCAGGATTAAAATTAATGATGGACATACTAGTGATTCAAACAGGAGTAAAACAGGGATGCCCCTTATTCCCAATGCTTTTTATAATATCTATGGAGCCATTGGCAGACAGAATTAGAAATAGTATTAGGATACAAGGACATAGGATAGGGAAGGAGGAAATTAAACTAAACTTATTTGCAGATGATATACTATTAGTGTTAGAGAATCCCCTGGAAGCCTTGAGAGAACTTATGATATACTATTAGTGTTAGAGAATCCCCTGGAAGCCTTGAGAGAACTTACGATAATATTACAGGACTTTAAAATATATTTAGGCTTAGGGGTAAATATTAAAAAGTCAGAAATAATGTTTCATAAGATAGACCTAAAAGAACAAAAAAGAAGTAGCAAAAAAAAAAGGTATGAAATTAGGAATTAAGAGGTAGAAATACTTGGATGTAATGATAACAAAAATATTAAGAATTTGGTGGGGATAAATTATAAAATAGCATGGAGAAAGATATAAAAAAAATTAAACCAATGGAATAAAAAATATCTGCGCATGTTGGGGGAGATAAGGGCAGTTAAAGTGTTTATAATACCTAAGATGATATATTTGTTTCAGGCACTCCCAGAATGGATATCTAGAAAACAGTTAGTAATGTGGGATCAGAAAATTGAAAACTGGGTGTTTGGGAAGAAGAAAGCCAGAGTAGTAAGGAAAGTGATATACTCCCAAAAGGAGGAGTTAGGTTGGGGGTAGGGCTGCCAAGTCAGCCCGGGGGGCGGGGGATCCCCCGCTATAGGGCTTCCCGATCTGCCGGCCGGCATTCGGCCGGCGGGGGGAACCTCGCCCCAGAAGTCATCCGGTGAGGATGACTTCCCCCGTGTAATGACGTCACCCGGAGGTAACGCCCCCAACGTGATGACGCCACCTCCGGGTGATGTCATTACGTTGCCATGGCACGTGCACCAGAAGAGCTCCTGGGGGGAGAACAACTCCCCCCTGCCGGTAAGTCGTCGGTACTTGGCAGCCCTAGGTTGGGGCATGCCGCAATTGGAAAGGTATTATGAAGCTTTCCAAATAAGAATGATGATGGAAATAGATGGTAAAAGTTTAGAGAAATGGGTGAGACGGGATGATACTATAAATGGAGGAGAAGGGAGATCTGGAATATTTACACAGAAGGAAAAAAATGAAATTGAAAATACAATAGGTCCAAGACAGACAATATTAAGGATTTGGCAAAAGAAATAAGCTGTTTGGATACCAATGCCTTCGAAGTGGGTGCTGCTTGCATCTTTAACTCAAGATTTTTTTAAAAAAAATGAGATAACTTTTCGGAAGGAGTTAAAGAGAAAAGGTTTCTTTAGGCTGAAAGACTTGTGTAACTCTCAAGGGAAATTGATCCCAGTACAAGAAGTGTTAGAGAAAGGGACAGGACAATACTGGTTAAGGACCATGGGACGACATAATGTCTTGAGACAAAAGACGTTTTCTGAAGCAGTAAATGAGGAGGATAACCCCTCTGAAAAGCTTTATAGTTCTAAAGATGACAAGAAGAAGGGTCTTGCCAGGAAAGTGTACAGTCTATTGAATCATGATAAGGATCTTACGATTAGGGTAATACAATCTAAGTGGGAGAAGGAGGTGAACCTATCAGCACAGGAGGTAAATGGATTAATAAAGGGAATACAGGAAATAAAAATGGAAAAATTTAAAAAATTGGAAATGAAATTAATATTGAAATGGTATAAGACACCTGCTGAATCATTGTATATGCTTAAGGGAATGAAATCAGAGTGTTGGCATTGTAAAAAGGTAAGAGGATATTATGCACGTCTTTGGTGGGAATGCTCTAAGGTAATGGAATTTTGGCAACTGATCCTGGGAAAAGTTGATCATTTATGTAATGTTTAAGACTGAGTTGAATGAGAAAGTGTTATTTATGGGAATTCTGGGAAATAATAAAGTAGACAAATCCAAAAAGGATTTATTTAAAGCTATGATACTGGCAGCTCATGTGGTAATAGCATATGGATGGAAAGATGCTTTAAAATGGACTTTGGAAAGATGGAACTAGTACCTATATGAATGGATTCAATCAGATATTTTATTGATAATAAAACAGGATTAGACATGGGAAGATAAGGCATTGGAGATAAGGAAAAATATAAGATGGGTAAGGGGGGGCAATAATGATGTATTTCTACAATTCCAAAGGGTGTCTCATGGTTACAGATATAATAACAAGGTTTTTTTTTTTTTTCCTGGTCGCTCGTGTAAGGGAGTGAGGGAATAATAAAGGGGAAAATTGATGTATTTGATCTTTGGTTATATAAACTTGATTTAAAGGATTATGAATGGATATGAAAAAGAAGAGAAGAGAAGAAGAGATTGGATTTATACCCCGCCCTTCACTACCTGAAGGAGTCTCAGAGCGGCTTACAAACTCCTTTCCCTTTCTCTCCCCACAACAGACACCCTGTGAGGTAGATGGGGTTGAGAGAGCTCTGACAGAAACTGCTCTTTTCCAAGAACAGTTCTGTGCCAGAACTACGGCTTGCCCAAGGTCATCAAGCAGGTGCAAGTGGAGTAGTGGGGAATCAAACCCGGTTCTCCCAGATTAGAGTCCATGCTCTTAACTACTTCACCAAACTGGCTCTCATATGAAATGTAAGACATCAATACAAATTTTAAAAAGTGGATTTACAGACATGTAGTTTGCCTTGGAACACAGCAGAGGCAAAAAAGAGCTAGAGCCTCTTGACCAGCCATAGCCAGCCCTCCTCTTGTGTGAGCTAGAGCAGGTGCCAGCGGGCCAACTGCATCAGCCCTAGCTGGTGGGTTGCTCAGGACTATAGTTGCCTACTTCCAGGAGAAGCCTGGAGATCTTCCAGATTACAACTGATCTGCAGATGACAGGGATTAGTTCCCTTGAAGAAAATGGCTGCCTTTGAAAGTGGTCTTCCTGGTAACCAGTGGTTGAGGCATGAAGCAAGAGCATGGGCAAGAACATGATATGGTTGAGATAAGGAGAACACAAGAACATAAGAGAAGCCAATGTTGGATCAGGCCAGTGGCCCATCCAGTCCAACACTCTGTCACACCGTGGCCAAAAACACTCAGGAGGTCCACCAGTGGGGCTGGGACACTAGAAGCCTTCCCACTGTTGCCCCCCCACCCAAGCACCTAGAATACAGAGCATCACTTGCCACAGACTGAGAGTTCCTATCTATACTTTGTGGCTAATAGCCACTGATGGACCTCTGCCCCATATGTTTATTTAATTCCCTCTTGAAGCTGTCCTAGGAGCACTAGGGTTGGTCCCACTGGTCAACCTCCTGAGGGCACCTGGGTTTTGGCCACTGTGTGACACAGCTGTTGTCAGATTCTGCTTGGCATAAGAGATCTTTTCATAATGTTTCGACAATGTTTCTTATTGATTGAATCTGACATTGATGTATCTCTATAAGACTGCTCTGTCGCTTACTTTCGTTTTCTTTGTAGTGGGCGCTTGACCAGATGCTTTAGTACTCCCTTTGGTGTAGATTACTTGTCTGCTCAATGTTACATTTCAGGTGGGAACTTGGGTTCCCACATACCAAGGTGTCACATAGTACAAAGCTATCTCCTTTGCACTCCCTTGTATTTCCTCCCCATTCTCCTACGAGCGCTATATGCTGAATGTAGCCTTGGGAATTATTTTATTGTTCTTCCTGCCTGTTTTGTCAGGGACCTGGCACATCTAGGTCACACAGTTCGAGCTGGGAAATTTTAGGTTCTCTCACCCCTGGGTGACAAAAGGTGAATCTGCCTTCCCGTAATTTTGCTGTATGCTGATTGGTGATCAATGTTTATGCTTTCATGTTTGTAGGTATAATAGTACCCCGTTCTCTTTGTATGGCATCACTAACAAACATCGAGACCTGTACCAGTATCTGAATAAAGGACTATGTTTTAATCAACAAAGGCCTGATCTTTTGCTGATAGCACAGAAGCCTCACAGCTGTGGACTGGAAGGGCCACTGGCCCGATCCAACATGGCTTCCCTTATGTTCTCATTTCCCACTTAGGAAATACCTGGAGATTTAGCAGTGGAACCTGGAGAGAACAGGGCTGGAGGAGGGGAGGGACCTCAGCGGAGTAGAGTGCCACAAAGTCCACCCTCCAAAGCAGCCATTTTCTCCAGGAGAACTGATCTCTGTAGTCTGGAGATTAGTTGTAATTCGCGGAGATCTCCAGGCCCCACATGGAGGTTGGCAGCTCTAGAGCCCTTGCAAGACCATGACCACAGACAGACATGGGTAGCTGACACCAAAGACAAGGCAAAAGAAGGAAGGAACAATGGTGCAGAGGAAAAGAATTTTTTTTATTCAGTGACTGTAACTGAATAAAACTTGTTTTTCTACTGCTTTTGTTTGTTTGTTCTTTTGCTCCGTTTTCGGTGCAGCCCTTTCCCCTGTGTTTGGCACCTGTTCACCAGAGTCTGAATTGGTTTTCCCTTTCTTATTTATCAGCAGGGTAAGGAACCACTTCCGGCAATGGCAAAACTCACCCCGTACTTCATCACGGCACAGGCGACGGTGGAGGCCCAGAGGAGTTAGGCCTCCCCTGCCTGTGCCTCCCTGGGCCAGGCTGACTCTGAGCAGGCAAGCTGCGTGCCCCCCCCCCCGGCTCCTCCTCAGCAAGCACTTATCGATGCTCAGAGGAGTTGTGCCACATCCTTTCTCCCAAACCATGAGGTTTTGGGGTCAGGGAGTTCCTCTCCCAGGTCCTGGTCGGAGGAATTCCCCCTTCTTCCCAGGAATTCAGCCCAATGCCTTGGGGTGCTGACTGAAGATTGATATGTGAGCATAACACGCTTTGTCTGCACTGCTGTTGCCATGGGGGGGAGGGGGACCAGCTCACTGCTTGGTCTCCCACTCCCCTCCAACACTGGGTGGTGGGAAGGGCTGCTGAGTCACAGCCAACTTATGGTGACCCCAGATCGTTTTCAATGCAAGAGACGTTCAGAGGAGGAGTGCCATTGCATGCCTCTGTGTAGCAACCCTGAACTTCCTTAGAGGTCTCCCATCCAAGTACTAGCCTGGGCCAATCCTGCTTAGCTTCCGAGATCTGATGAGATCCGGCAAGTGGCCATCCAGGTCAGGGCCTTCAACACTTGCAAGATGACAATTGCTGCCAGCGTCCTTGGACAAAAATCATGTGTGGTCCTTCCAAAAGCTCATCTTTGGTCATTTTGGTCACTACCATCCATCCACTCGACTGTGGTCATATTTTCCATTTTCCTAGACGCAACTGTGAATAAGGCGTAGTACAGATTAAACTCCTTGCAAGTGTAGTGGGGCTGCCAGCCTCCAGGTGGGGCCATGACATCTTCAGACTGCAGAGAGCAGTTCCCTTGGAGGAAATGGTGGGTGGACTCCATAGGGCACCACATCCATGCTGAGCTCTTTTCCTACCCCAAACTCTGCCTTCCCCAGGCTGCCCTGTCAAATCTCCAGGAATTTCCCTACCTGGAGTTGGCAACCCTAACAGTAACCACGCAGTATTACTAATTGAACATACTTACAACAGGTTCCAAATCAAGCATCATGTATCTCCAGGCGTGCAAATTTACTGTGTGCTCTGATCAGGTGGGTTGCTGTTGTTTCGAGCCTGAAAAATACCCCTATAAATGCCAGTCCAGCAGTCTGCAGTCAGTCTGGGGGAGCAGATGTACTCTACAGGAGGGAGAAAGACAGGCAGGTGTGAGGAGAACGAGGGACGTGCCCTGCCCAGGATTCCCAAGGCCCATCGGCTGCTAACTGCTCCACACAGTCCATTAATGTTGGAAATGTATGATCTGCGTTTCATGCAGGTAGATAAAGAGCTGGAATGTAATTTCCGCTCCAAGTTTACCCTGAGGCACAATGAGTAATTGGAAGAAGTCCCTGGCCTGCAAAAATGACTCAGAGGAGAGCCCAGGAGCACGCAACAGCTCCCTCACCAGAACTCGGGAAGGTGTTTTGCAAGAACAGAGCACATAATTGAACACTCCACTTGCCCGCCCATAGAGAGCTGGCATGGCAGATCCTCTTGCAGTAGATACTAAAATACCAGCTTCCTGAGGCACTCTGAGACTTTCAATGCGAAACAAAAGCATTTGTTACCAAAAAGAAGAAGAAGAAGAAAAGGTTTTGAATTTTTGTGTGAGGGTGTTATTCCTGTGGTAAAAAAGGCCCTTGTTTTTTACCACAGGGAATGAGGGGTTTACTCAGCTGGCCCCAGTCTCAAGCTGCTAGAGCCCAATGAGGAGTTCACCTCTCCAGCTTTACCCCACTCCTTTCTGTTCACAAAGAGGGTTTACTCTCTGCTGCCACCTGCGGGCAACTCTTAGAATTGCAGTATGATGGTCTGCTGTCGGACTTTATTCAGAACCCCCTCCTTGTATTTAGCCACCAAGCAGAAACCTCTGGCAACCCCACTTGTTAGAGATATGCCCAACTAGGCAGGCTCTGGGCCTCTGTCTCATATCTCAATCACCATGAGGCAAAGTGTGAGAGTTTTCCATTGTTGCAAAGACCAAATAACTTCAATTTCAGAAAAAGAGAGTTTTATCTAAATGAAGAAAAGCAATCAATGAATAGAGTGAGTCAAAGTATATAGCTGAATGGCAGAAGACTAGAAGCATCTGATAACAAAGAAAATGAAATAAGTATAAATGCATCTTCTTTTATCTCTGGAATGGCAAAGAGATAGGTAGAAATATTTGAATGGTTTCAGATTTGTGGTTCAGAGTCTGATCCTTTTCAGTTTACCTTCTCTATCTGGCTAGTCCTCTCTTCAGACCAAGTAAGAACATCTTAATCTAACAATTCTCTTGACACATTGGCCATTTCCAGTTCTCCCATTGGCTGTGCAGTGTGCTCCATCAGCCATTGGCCTATTAACTGCCACTCAATAGTACTTGTGTACCATTGGCTGGGGGCTGGGTCTGCTCCTCTCCCCCGCCCAACTGTCAAAATGGCTGTCTCTCCTGATGAAGACACTTCTCCTGCTTGGCTCCTGTGGGACTAACTTTCCCCTCAGTGCCTGTTGCTTGGCAACCAAGCTTGGTTCTGTCAGCAGGAGTCTATTCTGTGGTGAAGTTAACAGAAGCCAGAGTTTGGGGAGGGGAGAGGCCTCAGCTGAATAGAATGCCATAGAGCCCATCCTCCAAAGCAGTTATTTTTTTCTGGGAGGGGTGTGTGTGATCTGTTGTCTGGAGTTCAGTTTTGATACCCAGCGGTCTTCAGGCTTCACCTGGAGGTTGGCTACCCTAGGCATAGCAGTTAGCACTTCAGAGCAGGGTCTGCCAGACCCAGGTTCTTGCTGTGGAAGTTGAGTGGGTGATTTTGGACCAGTCACAGACTTTCAGCTTAACCTCCCTCACAGGGTTGTTGTGCAGATCAAAAGGGGGAGAAGAGAATGATGTAAGCTGCTTTGGTCTCCACTGCAGAGAAAGACTGTACTTTTCCTCCTGGTGAACCATTGCTGCCAGGTGAGGGCTGGAGATCACTCAGAATTAAAACTGCTCTCCAGATGGTAGAGATCAGGGGCAGGTAAAGGTAGGTTAATGGTTGGCTGGGAAGCAGATAGGGTTTCCACCTCTGGGTTGGGAAATTCCTGGAGATTTGAGGGGTGGCGCTGGAGAAGGTGAGGTTTGAGGAGGGGTGGGACCTCAGACTGGTGCAATGCCCTCCAAACCAGCCATTTCCTCTTGGTGAACCACTGTTGCCAATCTCCAGGTGAGGACTGGAGATCACTCAGAATTACAACTGCTCTCCAGAAGGGAGGGGAAAAGAGATGGAAACTGAAGTCAGAGAGGCAGATAACAGTAGGTTGATGGTTGGCTGGGAAAGAGATAGGGTTGCCAATTTCAGGTTGGGGGAATTCCTGGATATTTGAGGAGTAGAACCTGGAGAGGGTGAGGTTTGAGGAGGAGTGGGACCTCAAACAGCTATAATGCCATAGACTCCATGCTCCAAACCAGCAATTTCCTCCTGCAGAATGATTGTTGCCAATCTCCTGGTGAGGACTGGAGATCACTCCAGCTTTCCAGGAGAGAGGGGAGAGAGATGGAAAGCTGAAGTCAGGGGGCAGATAACGGTAGGTTGATGGTTGGCTAGGAAGAAGATAGGGTTGTCAGCTCCAGGTAGGGAAATTCCTGGATATTTGAGGGGTGGAGAGGGTGGGGTTTGAGGAGGGGTGGTATCTCATACAGCTACAATGCCATAGGCTCCACCCTCCAAACCAACCATTTCTTCCTGGGTAACAATTGTTACCAATCTCCAGGTGAGGGCTGGAGATCACTCAGAATTACAGTTGCTTTTCAGATGGCAGAGATCAGTTCCCCTGGAGAAAACAGTGGACTCTGTGTCATTTTACACTGATGAGGCCACCACAGCAAATTGACACTGAGTGCCCAAGGCCAGGGCACCTGCCCAAAGCCTCTTTCTAGAGCCCATTGTATTTATTTCCACAAAGGGCCTTATTCCTAGTAAGAACATAAGAGCCCTGCTGAATCAGATCAGTGGTCCATCCAGCTCAGCATCCTGTCTCACACAGTGGCCAACCAGTTCCTCTGGATGGCCAACAACAAGGCATAGAGGCCAAGGCCTTCCCCTGATGTTGCTGCCTGGCTCTGGGCTTCAGAGGCTTAGTGCCTCTGAATGTGGAGGTTCCCCTCAGTCCCCATGGCTAATAGCCATTGACAGACCTATTCTCCATGAATCTAATTACTTTTTAAAGCTGTTTATTCCTGTGTCCATCAGTACATCATCCAGCAGAAAATTCCATGTTTTAATCACTCTCTTTGCAACATTGTATTTCTTTTTGTCCATCCTGACGTTTAGACATGGTCTGCTGTTTTTAATTTAACAAGCAAAGAGAAAAGTATGCCAGGTCTGGGATTAGAGTTCACAATCTCCAGGTGGGGCGTGGAGGCTTCCTGCTTTTACAACTGATCTCCAGACTACAAAGATCAAAAGATCAGTTCCCCTGGAGAAAATGGCTAGTTTGGAGGGTGGGCTCTATGGAATTATACCACGCTGAGGTCCCTCCCCTCTCCGAAATGCACTCATTCCAGGCTCTACCCCCCAAATCTCCAGGTATTTCCGAATCCCAGAGCTGGAAACTGTATCTGGGATCATAAATGCTGTAGATATACCATCTTTTTCCAGTAATGGCCACAAGTGAAATGACTTGTTTGATCTTTTATGTGCTTTGCAATTTACTAAACTGAAGTGTGTCCCAGTGTTTTTGGTTTACGTGTGCCTTCTCATTCTCTCCCCCCTACCTATTGCTCAAGCATCATGTTGAGGACTCTGATGCATCTTTAGTCTTCATTGCTGGGAGACCACAGGATCTCTGAGTATTTATGAGGGAAATACTTTTCAAAACAGTGTATCTTGCTTGCTGCTTAGTTCATGTAATTAGGCTTTGAAGGCCTGTTTTGGAAATGATCTGCTTAAAGGCTCTGATGTGGTGGAGAGGGTGTCCTTATGTTTCTTATACTTGCTTCTAAAGGTTTTGAGTTTGGTGCAGTAGTTAGGAGCATGGTCTCTAATCTGAGAGAACCGAGTTAGATTCCCCATTCCTATACTTGCAGCTGCTGGTGTGACCTTGGGTCAATCACAAGTTCTTTCAGAGCTGTTCTCTCAAGAGAAAGAGCACTCTCAGCCCCAACTACCTCACAGGGTGTCTGTTTTTAAATGGCAAGCTGATCTGCATGAACAAGATTGGGGGGGGCAGAGTCCTTTCAAAATTTCCTTTTGCTGTGTGCAGCTCAGAGAGAACATTGGCAAGAAATGTGCACTCTGTACATGTTCATGCTCTTGTGAGACTTCTGATGAGAACCAATAAGTCAGGCCTTGTGGATGAACAAAGTCCTTTATTGTCTTAATGGTCTTTCAGGAACACTTACTTTGTTAGGAATACCAGGGGACTGGGGTTGTGACTTATTATACAGTATTCAAACAGAATAGAAATGACAGGCACCAATCAGTGTAAAACCATGAAGCACGAAAATCCCCAAACCATTACATTCCCATGAAAAAGGTGTGCAAGCTAATTAAAACGGCAAAACGGCAAAACGGGGTGGGAGGGGGAAGGAGTGAGGGGACGGAACTCGGCTGCCAGACTCCCGACTGGAGGACCTGTGAACGAAACCAGCAGTAAAACCAAAACATGACAGGGAACCTGACAGCTCTTCATTTTGCTGTTACTTAAAATGGTGTGGTACGGTTTCAAAGGGACAATTAACTGGAATGTGTAAAAGAAATGACAGGATTGCCCATTGGAAACAATGGGAGAGGCTTGAAGGCCCATTGGAGATAGTGGGAGCCAGGAATGCTAATTAACTTGCATGGGCTCCACTGAAATACATTGCAGCACAAAAAAACAAAGTTGCAAAGAAAATGTGGAATGGTTTTTCCATTAAGGGGCATGGGGGGCTTGCATGTGAGAGTCTTTGCTGATCCTTGTTTGATTTTCATATGCCTGTATCCCCTGTAATGTTTTTATTGGTTGTCAAAACCGTTTTGACAACGAACAAGGTAAACAGAATAAGAAGCAAAAGGTGGGTGTGGCTGGATGACATGGGGGTGTGGCCTGATATGCTTTTGAGCTGTGCTGTCAGGGATGTGGCCTGATATGCTAATTAGTTTCTGCTGTTGGATGTGGCCTATTATGCTAATGAGTTCCTGCTGGGTTTTTTTCTACAAAAAGAGCCCTGCATCCCCCCATGTTGAAAGTGGAGGGGTTTTTTCCCCTCCACTTTCTGTCAAATGGGTTTGGACTGGAAGGAAAGTCAGGCAGGGCAGGGGCTTGCTTCCTGGAAGCTAAGCCCCACCCCCCAGGCTCCCAGCAGCCCTCAGTTCAGCTGGAGCCTGGAGGCTGCACGTGGCTTCCCTGCTTTCCCGCGCACACAGACTGCAGAGAAAGCCAAGCTAAGGAGGAGGACTGGAGCTGGCTGGAGCAGCGGGGGGTAGGGGGGTGTTTTCAGGGGTGGGGGTGGGCTGGGCAGCCATGCTGGAGGATCAGGGGGGAGGAGCCAGCATGCACATGGAGCCTTGAACCTGCTTGGCTGGTTGCCTTTCCCAGTGCAGAAAAAAGTTCTTGAGTTCATTTTTGTTTTGGGGGGAGCGGGGGAGGGAAGGAGCTGGCTTCCACATGGAGGTTTCTGCCTGCCTGGTTGCTGGTGAGTCCAGGAGAGAGAGAAACCCCTTGAGTTTGTTTTGAGTGTAATTTTGTGATCATTTAAAAACTAATTTGGTGCCACAAAGCCAGCCAGCCAGCCAGCCATCCTTCCTTCCTTCCCCCCTTCCTTCCTTTTCTCCCCTTCTATTTGCTTTCTTTCCATCTCTCTCCTCCCTTGTTAAAACATCCATAGTTAGGGTTGCCAGGCTCACCCTAAGATTGTCCACCTCTGGGGGATGGGGGAGAGGGGTGGCCCGATACAGGTTGGGAAACTCCTGGAGATTTGGAGATGGAGCCTGGGGAGGACAGGGACCTCAGTGGGGTACAGTGCCACAGGCTGTGATCACACACACTAAATAATCCACTTTCAATGCACTTCCAGTGCACTTTCCAACTGGATTTTACTGTGTGTGAACTGGCAAAAACCAGTTGAAAATTGGATAGAAAGTCTATAGAGAGTGGATTATTTAGTGTGTGTGATCACAGCCACAGAGTCCACCCTCCAGAACATCCATTTTCTTCAGGGAAACTAATCTTTGTAGTCTGAAAATGAGCTGTGATTCCAGGGGATCCCCAGGTCCAGTGCTGAAACGGGAAGCTCTGGTTCTGCTGTGTGCGTTGGTGGATGCAGACCCTTGGCATTGGCTGGCACCTGCCTGCTTCATGTAGGATGCCCAACAGCCAGGTGGAGGAGGGGAGGGGTGTCATTCTACCCAAAATGAGAGTGGTTGGGTCTCTCTGTGAGTCTGAGGACAGGAACTGGCACTGAAGGGAGACTGGAAAAGAGTGTGTGGCTTTCTGAAAACCCTTGGAGAGGGAATAAGTGTGTGGTTGGAAGGGGCAGAGCAATATGGATCCCCCTTTCCATTTCTAACAGATGGGGGAGGGGAAGAAACCTAACAGTACAGCCTGCACTCCTTATTAGTGAAAGGGAACAAGAGTCCAGCAGCACCTTAAAGACAAACAAAGTTTCTGTCAGGATAGGAGCTTTCGTGAGTCACTGCTCACTTCTTCAGATACAGCTAGAATGGGAGTCCATCTGTCCTTAGATCTTGGAGAGTGAAGTGATTTCAGATGCCATATGACAACAGCAGGCATCGTTAATGAGAGGAACAACCTAGGTCTCCGTTCAGTCCAGGAGTTTGCATTGTCTTGAGCTTCATTATCAGCTGCAATTCTCCAGTCTCTCTTTCTAATCTCCCTTTGAAATTCCTTTGTAAGAGAACTGCTACTCTTAGGTCAGCCACTGAATGTCCTGGAAGGTTAAAATGTTCCCCCACTGGTTTTTGAATGTTGTGGTTTGTAATAGCAGTAGAAAAAGTAAGAGTCCAGTAGCACCTTTAAAGACTAACATAATTATGGTTGGGTGTGTGCTTTTTTGAGTCACCGCTCACTTCTTCAGACTTCTTCCATTTCTTCTTTGCATCCTCCTGGACTGGATCCTCTTGTACCAAACTGAGACCTAGGTTCATTACCAATGCTGATATCTCTACTCCTACGACCCCTCTGCATATCAGTCTGATCAAGCTGGCTATGGCCATTCAGCATCCGAAATCATCTTTATAAAGTTTATATCTCAGGTACCTTGTCTTACGTTTTATGACACACATGGCCCAGCCCGACAAAGTGACATTTCTGTCCGATCCAGCCCTCGTAACAAATGGGTTTGGCACTTCTGTGTGCTAGAGAGTCATTCCACTCTGCAAATTTAGAAGCTCTGGGGAGCCCCTCCCTAAATCCCACATGGCTCCACCTCCACAGATAGTGACAATGGCCTGTGATCTCTCTGGCCCAGCCCCAGCCCCCCCCCCCCCCCCGGCAGGGGAAATTGGAAAGTCTATGCCCTTGAATAGCAACTTACAGACCAAGAAGGTTTGGGGGGTATAAACTTCTGAGGGGCAAAGCTCTTTTCCTCAGATGGGAAGCTTTGATTCTTGAAAGCTTATTCCCCCCCACCCCAAATTTTGTCAGTCTCCAAAGTGCTCCTGGATTCAAATCTAGCTGTTCTACAGCAGATCAATATGGCTGCCCTCTGAAACATTGTAATGAATGAACATCATATGAGGTGGGTAAGATTTCAAAATAAAGTAATAGACATCTGGATACAGGAAAGGCCTCCGGTGGCAGCTGTTTTGTAGTTGCACCCAGCACCCTTCGCCAGAATCCCAAAGATGCCCAGAGGCTAGAAAAGGTTGGGGACTCCACTGCAGGGTGCTGGAGGCATGGGCACAATAAGGGAGGAAACCACAACTGAAAAAAAGATCCAGTTGCACTGAGAAAGCAGGAAAAATAGTAATTATTTTTTATTTTAAAAAAACTGCAAGTATATATACCAGCAGCAGCCTAGACAGTGTGAACCTTGGAAACCAATTAACTCTTCGCCCTACAGTTACACACAACTAACAGGAAATGTGTGTAAGCCTTTCAAGGATTTTTTGTTCTGCGAAATTGGTTCCACTCCAAGAAATCTCTAATCTAGGTGTTGATAGCATCTCTCCTTGTGGGAAATGGCTCCCGTGTCAGACTTTGTCAATGGATGTGATGATTGTGCCCATGCTCATTGCCAGTGGAAGCTTGTCTGGCCCTTTACTCTTTGTCTTCCAATAGACACAGCGTTTTAGGACACCACTCTCAACTAGTAGGTCCCAGGTTTGATCCCCGGCATCTCCAGTTAAAGGACCAGGCAGCAGGTGATGTGAAGGACCTCAGCCTGAGACCCTGAAGTGCTGCTTCCAGCCTGAGTAGACAATACAAACCTTGATGCACCAGTGGCCCAATACAGTAGAAGGCAGCTTCGTGTGTGCTCGTGTGTTCATTGCCCCCTACTGGAGCCAAGCAAGGGGTTGGTGCACAGGTGGGGCTATCAGTAGGTCCTGGGCAGCTGCCCCACTTGCCCACTGGCTAAGATAGCCCTTGGCTATTACATGTCTGAGTGCCTAATTGTTAAGAGAACCATCAGGGGCTACCTCCAAACAATGAGCATCCCTTTTCAGTCAGCCACTCTCAGCCGTTAATCTACCAAGGAAATGGCCAGCCAACATTTAGGGCAATGCAGATCACCGTGCGATGCTTGGCATGAGGCCCTCTGGGAAGATACACTGCAGGGGACCATGATGTCATCCAAAGTCACAAGAGAAAGAATGGGCGCCGGTAAAGAAAAAGGACATACAAAGGAAACAAATAACCGAAAATATAGAATTGCAATAGAAGTATGCTCCCTCTTGACTTTTTTTTTTATTTTTTAAATTTTTATTAATTTTATCTATATCTAATTCTACAACGCTACTTTTCTAAGCTATGTTTACCTTATACAGAGTGTGCTTTATCATTTGCTTAATATTGCTATGCCATTAATACATATGAAGCGTTTTAAACCTTGGCTAATATTTAGATAAAATTGTTACTGATGATACATGAAAAATAAAAAAAAACTGTTTGACAGACATGCTCTTTTGAAGGAATGCTTAATTATACACATAATCTATTATATATAAGTGCAGTTTCAAAAAACATTTCAGCCTTCATTTCTTCTTTCATCCTCTTCTTGTCTTAACAGTCTCTTCTTGTACTTTTGGGGCTACTGCTCCCTTTTCCGAGTCAGACGTTTCTTCTTCGCTCTTTGAGCTATCAAATCCATACATACTTTCTTGCGATGCCAGTGAACCATCTGAGTCTTTCTCTTTTTTCTTTTCTTTGCTTTTTTCCAAAAAACTTTTCGCCTGTTGGACAGAGTCAATCTTGTATTTCTTGTTTTTGATGCTGAAGCTCAGTCCTTCCGGAACATTCCACCTATAGATAATAGATTCAGACTGTAGCCAAGATGTCAGTTTTCCATAGGCTTTCCTTCTTTTCCTTATTTCAAATGGGATGTCTTTCATCACTTTAACTTCTTTTCCTTTGATCTTCAGAACTGCTTTATTTGTGGTCCTGAGCACCACATCTCTTGTTGACTTTTTGGAGAACCTTATCTGAATCTCACCAGGCAGGCTTTTCTTTTTAGTATAATCTGGATAGGTTCTGTAAACCATATCCATATCGCTTTTTATTTCCGCTGCTTTTAAGCCCGTCACTGGTTCAAGCGCTTCACTTAACAGATTTTTAAGGTCTTCTCCTTTATCCTCTGGTACATTCTGAAGTCTTAGGAAAAAATTCGATCTTTCCATCTGAAGTTTCAAGAGCTGATCAGAATGGAAGGCCTTTTCTTTCTCCGCTTTTTGTAGTCTTGAATCATGATTTTTAACTGAAGTCTTAACTTCCAGAAGTTCTCGCTGCAGCTTCTCTGTAGTTTTATTCGACTCCTTCAGGTCCAATTGCATCTTGTCCATCTTAACGTTGAGAGCTGTCATTTGGTCCACTAGAGGTCGCAATAACGAGGAGAACACCGTGCTCATCTCCGTGGTATCAACCTTTGAACTCGGAGCTGTACTTCCTAGTTTGGGGGAAGGTTTCGGTTTCCCCGCCATTGTTGAGACTGTGCTTCTTTGTTGATAGTTAGATAAGATGGACGAAAGGAGCAAATTCCACGACTGCGCTTATATCTTTTTAAAGTTCATATCCTCTAAAGGGCGATGCTGCCATCAAGCAAGCCGAACATCCGTTTTTTCATGCAGTAACGCCACGTAAAGAGTCCCGTAAGTACGCCAGTCTCGAGGGGGGGGGGTTTACTCCACCCGCCTTTCCCGCTGTATTCTGTTTCTTTTTACTTCAGACTCACTGTTTCTCCAAGCGTAACTGTCAGTTCCAGCCTCATTGCTTCACACTCTCTGCTGCTTCTCGGTTTTGCGCTTTTAGCCATACGGCTCCCACGGACGGGGGAACCTATGGGGGTGATGAAAGGGGACCTCAATCCCTCGATCGCCACCGTAGGGAGAGATCCCCCTCGTGCCACCCCAGGCAGAGCCCCTTCACTAGGGTCTCTGGGGGCTCGGCACCGGTCCGAAGCCCCTTCTTCCCGCCGGGTACGGATCGCGCTCCCCGCTCGTGCGAAGGAGCGCGTCCGCCATGGTCGCAAATCTTGCCGGAAGTCCTCCCTCTTGACTTTTGACAAGCTGTGGAGTCTTTGGTTGTGCTTTCTCTGTACTGCAGTACCAATAAAGAGAGAGAAGCATTCAAGACACTGTGGTCTGAGTCGAGAAAATGCACTTGAGAATTCCTTTGGCATCTCTAGTTGGAAGCTACACAAAGGGTCAGTCAATAGCTTCCTCTCCTTTTTCATCAGTTTACAAGTCAAGGGAGATGAAACAGAGAAATGGCTTGAGCATCACTGGAAGAAGCTTCGTGCTGTGTTGGACAGAAGATGTCATGCAGCCCATTTGCAAGTCTATGGGATGGCAGGGATGGCTGTGTTATCCTCCACTTCCATTGGTCCACTCTTCAAGATGGTCCCTTAACACCTTGTTCCAGTCTCCTGGCAGAAGACAAAAGTGGTCCAGCATGGTGATGCTTTAGTAAGATGCTTTGCTGGCCTAATTCCACCTGGATTGCCAACAGCTCAACAGATGGTATTAGGATAACTTCCATGTCAGTTTCTATAGACTGAGGTCAAATTTACATCTGACTTTCCCGCTAGAATCATTCTAGTTTCAAAAAAACCCTGTCTATACCTGTTTCTAGTTTCAAACCCTACTTGTTCTAGTTTATAAATTACTGTTTACATCCGTTAATTGCCCTCCTGTGGTCAAGCTAGCATTATACTGCTTTAAACAGATCCTGTTGCTTAGTACTCTTCAGACCCCCTGGAGTGAAATTTGAAACCAGCGTGAAATGAGCTTGAGAAAAGACAGCAGTCAAACTGCTTCAGAGGGGAGGTGTAAATTGGGCCTGAGCTTCCTGACTGATGGTGACTGGGTTCCTGGAGCTTTGAAAACTGCCACCTGGGCAATCAACGCACACACATGTTCAGGCTCATTGGAAGATCTGGTAGCCACTAAGCTGAAAGGCATGAACTAAAAGCTGAGGCAATGTGTGCATTCCCAGTGGCCTCGGCAAGAGGGGTTGTGATTCGGTGGTAGAACACCTGCTTTGCATCCTGAAAGCCATGGGTTTGATCCCTGCCTGCATCTCCAGTTAAAAAAGCCAGGCAGTTGGTGAGTCAGAGACCTCCATCTGAGACCCCGGAGAGCTGCTGCCAGTCGGAGGAGACAACTGATGGACTAATGGTCTGATTCAATATAAGGCAGCTTTCTATGTGGTTTTCATGGTAGAGAACCTGCTTGATCTGGAGAAGGTCCCAGGTTCAATCCCCGACATTTCCAGTTCAAATGATCTGGTAGCAGTTGATGTGAAGGACCTCAGCCTGAGACCCTGGAGAGTGGCTGCCAGTTTGAGTAGACAATACTGACCTTGATGGACCAAGAATCTGATTCATGTGTGTTGGGGGAGACATGGCTCAAAGACAGAGCCTCAGCTTGGCATGCAGTAGGTCCCCAGGCTCAGTCCCTGGCAGTGTCTCCAGTTAAAAGGACCAGGCAGCTGGTGATGGGAAGGGCCTCACCTCTAGACAGTGGTTGCCAGTCCGAGTAGACAATACTGACCTCGATGGTCTACTGGTCTGATTCAGTATGGTAGCTCCATGTCTTCATATATTCATATAAAAAGAATGATGGATTGCTAATGCACTGGTGGTACAAACAGGATTTGGCAATTAGGACCTCCACAATACAAGGAAAAATGCAATCTTTGGTTGTGAGGTTTTCCCTTGAGTTACTGTGCTTATCTGCAGAGGGTTTTTCCTGCCCTGTTATAGTGACAGGGATTTCACTAATTGCTGATAACAAAAGAAATCTAGAACAAATCAAGGTGGCTTCTTCTAAAACAATTTCTGGGAGTGTGGAAATGCACTGATTCCACACAAGCATTTCACACTGGGGGAATGTTATTTGGGTCACACAGTCAATTCAATGTGCTAATTGGAGTTTGTGAGGATCTTCCACTTTCCTCTTCTATTTTAATTGAGATTCCTTCTTGTTGTTTAAAGGGGCCCTGGGGGCTAGATCTTGATTGGGTGCCAGCGACTGCAGACAAACCCTGGCAACTCACATGTGGACATTTGCACTGGTTGCTGAGAGGTTGGTAACTCGGCAGTTCAAGACCCGAGTGCCATGTGAGGGAGTGAGCTCCCATCTCTGGCCCCAGCTCCTGCCAACCTAGCAGTTCGAAAGCAAGAAATTGCAAGTAGATGAATAGGTACCGCTTCGGTGGGAAGGTAACAGCGTTCCGTGTGCCTCAGCATCCAGTCATGTCAGCCACATGGCCACGGAAACGTCTTCAGACAGTGCTGGCTCTTTGGCTTGGAAACAGAGATGAGTACCGCCCCCTAGAGTTGGATTTGACTGGCTTTCAGAGCCCTGCTTAGTAGAGGGAACCTGCCAAATCTGTCTATCATTGTAGTAAACTGGTGGCGCTTCCCATGTCTTCTGGGTTCCAAGGGTCTGGAAAGCGGTTCCGTACCCAGTTAAAGGGTTGCCAACTCTGGGCTGGGAAATACCTGTAGATTTGAGAGGTGGAGCCTGGGGAGGGCAGGGGTGGGGAGGGACCTTAGCAGGGTATAATGCCATAGAGTCCATTGCCCAAAGCAGCCATTTTCTCCAGGAGAACTGATCTTGGAGATCTCCAGGTGCTGCCTGAAGGCTGGCGATACTATGGGGAGGGCCAGACCTGTAGATTTGAGGGAGGGCAGGGTGTGGGGTGCGGAGGGACTTCAGCAGGGTATAATGCCATAGAGTCCATTGCCCAAACGACCAGTGGTAACTTACCATGAGGGGTCCTTCTCTGAGGGTTGGAGGACATCTTGTGGTGATTCCCACCTTTCTCCAGGGAGGCAGGACTAAGTTTTTACTTCTTCCTGTTTCCTGTGGTGGGAGTCACCCCCAGCTCAGTTTGGGTGTTCCTAAAGCTGAAAAGAACTTCAAACCAGACGCAAGAACAACCAGATTTACAAGAAAGGTATTAACGTGAAAAACAGTTGTAACAGGAAGAATAAGAATATAAGAAACTCTCTCATAATCATATAACATGTGATTATGTGAGGCTAACCGCTAGTGCCAAAGGCTATAGACTCTATATCTCTCTCTCTCACTCACTCTGATGAGTTGTGCCCCTATCAGGTAGTGACAATCCGGGAGGGCCAAGATGTCCTCCAACCCTCAGAGAAGTACCCCTCATGGTAAATTACCACTGGTCATTCTCCCTCTGAGGTGGAGGCCATCTTGTGGGACCTCCCAGAGCAATGGTCCTAGATTTTGGGTGGGGGATCGTCATCCTGAGTTAGAATGGATAACAGGATTTGATGACCGAAGGTGGCATCTGCAGATGCATATGTGTTGATTTTATAGTGTCTTATGAACGTGGACAATGATGACCATGTGGCTGCTTTGCACACCTCCTCCGGCGAGGCTCTGTTGAAGAAGGCCGCATTGGTGGCTGCACTGTGAATGGAATGTGCCATTATGCCCTCTGGAACCATGAGGTGCAAGCTCTTGCATGCCTCTGCAATACACGTTCTGATGGTGTTGCTGATGGCTGACGTGAACATTTTCTTTCCCGTATGAGGATGAGATATATAAATGAATAGGGCCTCCATTTTTCTAAAGAATATGGTCCTCTGAATGTAGCACTTAAGGGATCGTCTCTCATCCAACGTGTGCCACTTCTTTTCCTTTGGATGTGAAGGATTTGGAAAAAAGGATGGGAGATGAATCTCCTGGGTCCTATGAAATGCTGTATTTATTTTGGGGCAGAAGGAAGGGTCCGTGCGATGGATCACTGTATCCTTATAGAAAGCACATAGGTCGGAATGTACAGAGAGTGTGCCCAGCTCCAAAACTCTTCTGGCTGAGGTGATGGCCACCAAAAACAAGGTCTTCATCCTCAGGAATTTAAGTGAAATGTCCGGTAATGGTTCAAAAGGGGTTTTTGTCAGTGACGTAAGAACCAAGTTGAGTCTCCAAGTGGGAAATCTATGGCAGGTTGGAGGATCCTTGTGGGATGCTCCTTTTAGGGCTATTTCATCTCTCATTGCCCTGTGGAAGAAGTTCATGGCCTCGGGAGTGAAGGGGAGGGGGTCATCGTCAACGCTACCCATCTCTTCGGTCTCGTCTTCCTGCACCTCTCTGCCTGCAAAGCTCTCCTGGATGAGCCTAATCTGGTCCTCCCCGGATTGGCTAGCAGCCCTGGGGATTTCAGTGTGTGTGTGTGGGGGGGGGGGTGCAAAAGGCCATTCCCGACTTGTTCGCTGAGGGCGGGTTGATTCAAAATGGCCACCGCTGCTGTCTTCGATGGGCACTCTGAAGTCCCAGCATGGGTCATTTTGGCACGCTTTTTCGCGCCGCTGCTGCCGCGGGTTTCCCCAGGCTGATCTTCAGCAGCTGGATGCTAATTCTCCACGTGATCACACTGCTCGTCCGATGGCCCCACCATCTCCATCTGTGGCGAGAACAGCTTTTTTGGGGACAAGCCCTAGCCTCAGCACTTGGCAGCGGGGATTGAATTGAAGACAAAGAGGAGGAGAGGGCTTTTTAAAAATTATTTTAAATAGAGAGAGAAGAATGGTAGAAAAGAAGGAATTTAGATGAGATAAAAATAGTAGGTGAAAAGAATGGTGTTTGGGCAGAACCAACACCCAGCTGCTCTCCCTTCTGAGGCAGGAAACAAACTGAGCTGGGGGTGACTCCCACCACAGGAAACAGGAAGAAGTAAAAACTTAGTCCTGCTTCCCTGGAGATAGGTGGGAATCACCACAAGATGGCCTCCACCTCAGAGGGAGAAGCAGCCATTCTCTCCAGGAGAACTGATCTTGGAGATCTCCAGGTGCTGCCTGGAAGCTGGCAATACTAAGGGGAGGGCCAGACCTGTAGATTTGAAGGGAAGAGCCTGGGGAGGGCAGGATGTGGGGTGCAGAGGGACCTCAGCAGGGATGTGCTGTAGCTGTGGATAACAGTGATTTCTGGGAGATCTCCAGGCCCCACAGGAAGACTGGCAACTCCAGTGATCATTTAAGGGAAGACTGGGAGACGTATTTTACCTCAGGAGAGCCAGTTTGGTGTAGTGGTTAAGTGCGCGGACTCTAATCTGGGAGAACCGGGTTTGATTCCCCACTCCTCCACTTGCACCTGGTTGGATGACTGTGGGCAAGCCATAGCTCTGTACCAGCTGTTCCCTCAAGGACAGCTTGGGAAAGAGCTCTCTCAGCCCCACCTACCTCACAGGGTGTCTGTTGTGGGGAGGGGGAGGGAAAGGAGTTTGTAAGCCGCTCTGAGACTCCCTTGGGGAGTGAAGGGCGGGGTATAAATCCAATCTCCTCTTCTTCTTCTTCTTCTTCAGGACCACATTCAATGATCCAAAAGCAACAGCAAATTGATTAGAATGTTTGAGGCAAAAGCCAATCAGGCCGCATATGCAAATGACCTCTGTGTTCTGACTGGCTATTGAGGGGAGTGGAACAACAAACTGTTTAGAATATTGGTGGCAAGACTCAGGCAATGCAGCCAGTGGATAGGGACAGCTTGAGTGACACATCAGGCAGCCAACTGATTTTGGCAAGCATAGAATGTTGCCAGACGAAAATGAAATTTTATAATAAGGACAGATATATGAGCTAATGAGAATATTTTCCTCACCTCCTTCAGGGATTTTACTTAATTAGGTCCCATTCTGTAAAGGGAAAATATCACCAGAGCTAATTTCATAACATCCACAGTTCCAGAGTAGTTCATGGTTATTTAAAACTACTGAATACTTCAAAAGAAACAGATCATGTGACACAGCCAAAGAAGCGTAGACAACATGAGTCATTAAAAGATCTCTGAAACCTCCTGGCTCCCTTAGCATGTCAATATACCCTTGAGAGCCATGCATGCCTGTGTTCATATTGCCCTGCTTAGCTGTTTGACTGGGAGAGAGAACTGGGTCCCCACATTCCACCCCTGAGCAGCGAAATTCCAATTTCCTATCAAGGTCTTCCAGTACACAGACTTGGTTGTGGTGGAGGATCTCAGAAATCAAATGTACTCAGCCTACTTATGCACTTGTTTTCTCTTCCAGGGAAGGATTCTCTTCGTTCCTCTTTACCCCATTTCTCCCTGAAATCCAACAATCTGTATCTTTGCTTTTAAAGGGTGGTCAGCTCTGGGATGAGAAATACCTGGAGATTTGTGGGGGATGGAGGCTGGGGAGTGGAGGGATCTCCGTGGGGTGTAATACCCTAGAGTTCACCTTCCAGCGTGGCCATGTTCTCCAGGGGGACTGGTCTCTGTCACTTGGAGATCAGGGGTAATTCCAGGAGATTTCCAGCCCCCACCCGGAGACTGGCAACCTTTGAAGTCAATTTCTATTCAGTTCCATTTCGATGAAACAGAAATTGGAAGAGAGGAGGGGCAGGGAGGGAGGTTCTGCAGAATTCCAATAAGTTACTTGTAGCTGCGCAGAGGTTGGCGAGGCCTTCCCAAACCTTCCTCTCCTCCTGCTGCAGCACCACCCTGTGGCACATAACATGGAGCATCTATGCATAGAACATCTGCAAGGGTTCTCCTCCAACAGAAATGAAAAACAGATCCCTCTTTTTAAAGAGAAAAAAATAGAATAAGAGGAATCAATGGTGGGGAGGGCGGGATATAAGTCTCAATATCTCTATCTATCTATCTATCTATCTATCTATCTATCTATCTATCTATCTATCTATCTATCTATCTATCTATCTATCTATTACAGTGAATTTCAGTGATAGGAATCCCCCCCCCCCCTCCAATGGCTGCTTGCTTCCATGTACAAATTTTCTGTGTAACTGGATGAGACGAGAAAGGCGGTGTAATAACTCCACCGTGCCTGGTATCAAAGTAGGTCAGAACTGTATTAGCACAGAGGCAAGGCCTAGTTTCTGCCCTGCTGGGCCACAACCCCCCCCCCCCCCCGCAGCCAGCATACAACATAACAATCAAAAAAGTGAAGCTAAAGCATAGATTTTCCCCCCTTAAGGGATCGTGTTAAAATACCTATACTCAGGGCTTTTTTTTTTGTAGAAAAAGCCCAGCAGGAACTCTTTAGCATATTTGGCCACACTCCTGACAGCACAGTTCATTAGCATATTAGGCCACACCCCCATGTTACCAGAAGAGTGGTCATCCAGCCACACCCACCTTTTGCTTCTTATTCTGTTTACCTTGTTTGTTGTCAAAACAATTTTGACAAAACCAATAAAAACATTATTTTCTATCCCATCTATACAAAATCTTGCCTGAACCAATATCTTATGTCCAACAATTATTCCCACACTGAATTGGAATCAATTCCTAAAGGTTAGGTTCCCATGGAAATCAGCTTGCCTTCCTGCAGAACTAGTACGCTGAATATGAATTTTTAGGGTTGCCGACCTACAGGTGGGGTCTGGAGATCTCCTGGAATTACAACTGAGCTCCAAACTACAGAGATCAGGTCAATGGCTGCTTTGGGAAGTGGAGTCCATGGCATTATGCCTTGCTTAGGTCCCTCCTTCCCCCAAACCCCACCCTTTTCAGGCTCCACTCCCAAATCTCCAGGGATTTCCTCAACCTGGAGTTGGCAACCCAACTTCACTGGCAGAACAACCCTAGGTTTTTGACTGCACTGGACGGGAGCAGTTTGTGGAGTATTTTATTCAAGGTACAAAATTTTATTCAAGGTACAATTTTTTTTCAAGGTATAAGATATTATGTGCCACCCACACTTCTTCAGATGGAACCACACTTCTTCAGATGGAAGAAGTGTGCATGCACACAAAAGCTTATACCTTAGATGAAACTTTGGACTCCAATTTTGTTCTGCTGCTTCAGACCAACACAGCTACTCACCTGAATTATTACACTATAATATTTTTTTACAAGCAATTATGTACCAGTGGAGTAGTTACCATGCAGAGTCATTTTACCATGGTAAAATGATCCTGTGAACAGGTGGTCTTTACCACATCAAAGTATCACTACCATCACAAGGTCACCAATCGTTGGAAGTCAACTCCTCAGAAGCAGAAATCTCTCTTATTAGGAGGTTTAAGAACATCAACTTTGCTGGCCCATTAAAGGCAGATGTCAGCCCAGTGGCAGGAGAAGAGGGACAATCATCTTCTTCAGAAACTCTGCTCACTTTTTAAATTTCACAAAACAGGCAATCTCCAAAGTGCTGCTGACCATGCTCATTTTTAGGTACAACTCTGTTTCTCTGCAGATGTCTCCCAAAATCCCCCATGCAACAGTCCAGTGTTCTGCCAACACACACAATAATGAAGATACTTTTTTCAGATGTTTTCTCTTGCATGGCAGTTAGCACCAAACCACTTTAATACAGTCTTTACACACACATATATTTGCAAGCCATTCCCAACAAGACACAAGAATGAACTAGTTACACTCAGGCTTCAAACTTACTTTTCTTAAACAGAAGATGCCATGAGAAAACTAAAGAGATTCTCAAAAATTAAAGATATTGTCAAAACCAACATTTCCTGGGCTCTCTGCTTTTTTACATCTCTTCCCTTTTTCAACAATTTTTTTTACAAAAACACAAAGAACAAAATGAAACAAGAGAGAGAGAGAAAAAGAGAACGAAAGAAAGAAAGAAAGATGGGGAGAGAGGAAGGAAGGAGGGAAGGAAGGAAGGTGGGGAGAAAGAGGGACAGAGAGAAAGAAAGAAAGGGGAGAAAGAAAGAGAAAGAGAGAGGGAAAAGAGACGGGGGAGGCACTCACCGGGAGCAAGGAGAGCATAGGCGCAGTGACGCAATGGCGGCAAGCTAGCTGCAGGGAGCCCAGGCCCCACACTCAATCTCCGTGCAGAGATCCGGAGCACAGGGCCTTTTCCCGCCAGCAGGGAGGGGCGGGGTGGGCTCAGATGCCAGCAAGAATGCCGTTCTGGTGCATTCCGGCTGAAAAAGAGCCCTGCCTATACTATACAATAAGGGAACATCATCAAATTCACCACTCCCCACAATATAACAGGCAGGGTGTAAATTTAAAAAAATTAAATAAAATATATAAATAAATCAATAATATGGTCAAGGAGACACCTGCTCAAATCTCTGCTCAAGCCTGACAGTTGTTGCTAAGGTTGCCATCTCCAGGCCAGGAAATCACAAGAGTTTTATGGGTGGAGCCTGGGAAGTTTGGGGAAGGTCTGGACCTCAGGGAGGATATAATGCCACCCTCCCAAGTAGCTGTTTCCTCCAGGGGAACTGATCTCTCCTGTCTGGAGATGAGATGTAATTCTGAGGTCTCCAAGCCCCACCTGGAAGATGGCAACCCCAGTTGCTGAGAGGCTGCTGTTGTGGAGAAAGCCACGCCTCCTCCCTTGAATGTTGTCATGAGAGCTTGGGACCACTTAAGTCACCCTTGCAGTGTCCTGTTGCTTTAGGGTTGCCAGATCCATCCTGGCCACCAGGAGGGGATGGGGAGCGTAGGGTTGCCAGAGCCAGTTTGGGAAACTCCTGGAGGTTTGGGGATGGAGCCTAAGGAGGACAGGGAGTCAGTGGGGTACAATGTGATACAGTCCACTCTCCAAAGCAGCCCTTTTCGCCAGGGGAACTGATCTCTGTCGTCTGGACATGAACTGTAATTCCGGGGGTTCCCCAGGTCCCACCTGGAGGCTGGCATCCATAGCAGCCAGGTAAGTCATGGAGGTGGAGGGTGCAAGAGGGAGCTACTGAGAGAAACACTTCCCCTCCGAGCTGCAGAATAACATGAGGCCCTTCTGTCCTTATTTATTTATTTACTTGCTGCTTTTGTACCCTGGCATCCCCCCCCCCCCCCGGAAGAGCTCTCCAGGCAAAAGACGCTCAGTGTTGGGATGCCAGTCTCCAGATGGGTCCAACTTGTACAACACTTTATTCCTTTGCTTTTATTTATTGATTAGACTTTTACACCCCCCTCCCTGTAAGCGAGCATACAAACCAAAATAAATAATCTAAAATAAAGATCTAATTAAACTTAAACCCAGCCCCAACATGGTGCATAATACAGTTCTAGCCCACCCCCCCACCCCCCGATTTGTAATTTAATATTAACATTTAACAGTGGGGGTGGAGAGTGGAGGCAGTTTGCGAGGCAAATAATTGTTAACAAGAGGCAGGACCCGCGGGGGGGGGGGGGGGAGAGAAGGAGCTCCACAAAGGAGCTCCAGATGCCATAGGTAAGGCTTCCTCCCCTCCCCTGGGCCCGCTGATGTCCCCCCCTGCCCTGGTTGCCCTGGCGAGGCCCACGCAACACAGAGCCATGGGGCCCACCGATGTCTTCCCCCCACCCCCGACAAGGCCTCCCCCCTGGGCACCGGTGAGGCCTGAGCAGCGCTTGCTGGGCCCACAGCTTCATCCCCCCCATGGGCGCCACCGCAGTTCTTTTACTTTTGTAAAAAGTTGTAAAAGTTGTTTAAACTTTTCAGATTTTTCTGCACACAGGGGGAGTCCCCCAAGTGTGCAGGAAAATCTCCCTGCCCCCCAGGTGCCCCCCCCCCGCAGATTTAGCTATCCGCACGGGGGTGGCCACTTGGCTATTAGTATATAGATACTAGCCATTAAAACCATTAAAAACCTGATGCTGCCCTCAACTGTATGCTTGGCAGGACATCTCTGCCTTGCAGGCCTTGTGGAATTGGAATAGATCCCACAGGGCCCTGATGCTTGCCAGCAGAGAGTCCCACCAAGTTGGAGCCAGGGCCGAGTTGGTTGAGAACATCCAGAAGCTCTTTGGACCAGGGACCAGGCCCATAGCCAGGATTTTGTGGCTTGTGGAGCAAAAAAAATTCTAGTGGGGCTGCCATTATTTTTTCTGTCTGTCTCTAAACAACTGTACTTTTCAGTAATAATCAAGACAATAATATTAGTAATTAAATTAAATGCAGCACAACTTCCCCCTGTGAGAGTGTTCCAACAGAGGCAATCAGCAACAGGTGTCCTTAAACAGAAAGTCCTTTATCGCTAGATAGGTCTTGTTGGTCGCTTACACTTCTTGTGTTAGTAATACCTGGCAACCATATAGGTTGCCAAGTCCCTCAAGCTTACCGGCGGGGGGGAGTCCTCTGCCGGCCGGGAGCTTCACGCACGCACCGGCCGACATCACCGAAAGTGACGCCATCACGTTAGGGGTGTTGCCAGAGCGTCGCCCTGGCAACGCCCCCAATGTGATGGCATCACTTCCGGGTGACGTCATTACGTGAGGGAAGTCGTCCAGGCTGGCGGCGAATGCTGGCCGGTGGATCGGGAACCCCTGTAGCGGGGGATCCCCCGCCCCCCGGGCTGACTTGGCAGCCCTACAACCATACAACCAGGCATGATACACGGTATTCAAAAGTTAGTTCAGATAGCCCCCGCCAACCATGAAGAGATTGAAAAAAGGCGCCTAAGTATACTGGTTTTCCCAGACTAAAAGTGGGAAAAGTTACAGTTTGCACCTGAAGGGAAGAATGAGAGCCAGGCGCTCAAGGTCAGAGGAGCCAGGGAGGCCATGAGCAAAACTGCAAGCAGCCAGCCTGAGAAGGGCGAGCACATTCCAAGGGAAGGGGGTCTTGCCCAGGGGAAGCCACCTCCCGAGCGGGATATGGCAGCATTAGCTGACACCCCCACAACAGCCACTAAATGAAATGCAAAAACATCCCCCCACATACACACCACCACCCCCACCCTTCCCCTGCCTAAAACAATTTAATTCCTTACCATTTTCAGAAGGAAATTTTGTGGCCCTTTAAGGACGGGGGCGGAGCCCCCAATGGCCCCACTGTAACTACAGGGCAGCCAGGGACTGATGCAAAATGAGAAAGCTACAAATGGAACACATTTAACCAGTAAAAAATTGTCACAAGAAACAGACAGCTGCCTGGAAATGAAGCCTTGTTGGTTCAGTTTGCAGAAGGAGAAATCAAAAGGGGGATTCTTGAGTCAGAGTAGTGGGATTATGACTTTTGTAAATGTTGGTATTCTTGATAGTGTGGACTAAGGGTGATAATCCCATGTATCCAAGCAAGATATTCATTTACACGTTACAATTAGCCATGCTGGGATCCCCACAAAGAAGAGGCTGCTTGCAATGGTTGAACTCCTGTGATGCCTGCAGTCGGAAGCAAGCTGTATTTCATGCACTGCCTTTGCAAGGGTGTCTTCAGCAGCATTTGTCCCAGTGGTAAGCACCCAGCTGATCGCTCCTGCAGTGCCTGTGCTGAACTTAATGGACTGTGGGTAATGTCATGAATGCACCAAGGTCAGGAGCAGCAGGCCCTTCATTGACAAGTCAGATGTCTTTCAGGTTTCCCTGCTGCTTTTGAAAATGCCCTGTTAATGGCATCCATCATCACAACAGTCAGCTGGTTGCTAACTGCTGCTGGCCCTGCTGCAAGGGGTGTGGGGATGCACGACAGACACAGAGCATCTCAGGGTTGTCAGGTCTGCCCCCCCACACACACAAACCACAGCTCCCAAGGTCCAGTGCTGCACAGACTCACTGCTTTGGCTGCTCCCCTTCAGGGAATGGAGGCAGGAGGCTTTCAGGACAGAAACGAGGCCAACCCAGCCAAGGAAGGTGTGAGATGGAGCCCAGCACAAGGGCAGGAGCATTGGATTCTAGAGGCTTGCTCATACTTCCACATACTGTATCAGGAAGAAATTCCACAACTACCAGGCAGTCTCATTCTGTGAAGGCGCCCACCTTCATTGGGGTTCTCAATCTACCTAGTAAAGCTCACCTTGCCCTGAGTAGCCCAGGCTAGCTTGCTTTCATCAGATCTTGGAAGCTAAGCAGGGTCAACCCTGGTTGGTACTTGGATGGGAAACCACCAAGGAAGCTGAAGATTTCTAAAGACTTGAGAAATAAAAAAAGATGCATTCAGAAAGTGGAAGGAGGGCCTTATAAGCAAGGATGAAGATAAACAAATGACCAGTGCTTAGAGAGGGAGAGGGAGGAAAGCTAAAGCTCAGTCTGAGCTCAGGCTGGCAAGAAATGCTAAAAACAACAACAAAAGGGTTCTTTTCTTATGTTCGAACTAAGAAAAAGAGCAAGGACATGCTAGGCTCATTCAGGGGACAGGAAAGTGAAATAGCTCCCGTTCACTGGCAGCTTTCAAGAAGAGGCTGGATGAATATTTGTCAGAGATGCTTTAGGCTGGTCCTGCATTGGGCAGGGGGTTGGACTAGATGGTCTGTATGGCCCCTTCCAACTCTATGATTCTATGTCTATACCTGAGAAAGGTTTAGAACAAATAATCAAACAGACAGTCCTTGAGCATTTAGCAGGGGTCCGTTGGAGCGGGAGTGCACAGGAGCGCAGCTCCGAGAGTGAGAAGCCCAGGGGGCGGGCACATGACCAAGCCCCGCCCCCTCCTCAGCTTCCCCAAGCAGTGCAGAGGCGCAGTGTTTTGTTTTAATATTGATAATTTTATCATTGTTCCTTTTATGACTGTGTGCTGCTTTTCCAGAGACTTGCTCAAGGTGCACATAAGTACTGGGGAAATTTCACCAACCCTTCAGCAGCTTCCACCCCATCAGTTTGGTGTAGTGGTCAGGAGTTGGACTCTAATCTGGGAGAACCGGGTTTGATTCCCCACTCTTCCACATGCAGCTGCTGGTGTGACCTTGGGCCAGTCACAAGCTCTCTCAGAACTGTTCTCTCATGAACAGTTCTCAAAAGACCCCTCTCAGCCCCACCTACCTCACAGGGTGTCTTCTTGTGGGGAGGGGAAGGGGCAGGGATGGGTGGTGCACATGTCCTGGGTATCTCAAGTCTACTTGAAACCTGGTGGTTTCAAGGGAGCAGGAAGAGAATGAGGGTGTGTTCTTTACGCTTATTTTTATTGCAGAAAGTTTTGGATGGGGAAGGGAATGGAGGAAGAGCAGGTCAGTTTCACCCACCTGTGGAGTGGAGCCTGAGGGGTGGGTGTTGCCTTCTGACACACTTCCGGTATGTTAGGGGGTGTGGCATATGCAAATGAGTTATGCAAATGAGTTATGGTAATGAGCTCCTGCACCTCTTTTTCTATGAAATGACCCCTGGCATTTAGGAAGGACAGCTGTGATTACTAAGAGCCAGGATGGGTTTCTCAAGAACAAGCAATGTCAGATTAACCTTATCTCTCTCTTTTTTGAGAAAGTCACTACCTTGCTGGATCAGAGGAATGTTGTGGAGATAGTTTATCTGGATTTCAGTTAGGCTTTTGGTAAGGTTCCACATAATATTCTTGATGACAAATTGGTAAAATGTGGTTTGGATCCTATGACTCTTAAGTGGATCTATAACTGGTTGACAGATCATGCCCAAGGAGTGCTTGTGAATGGTTGCTCATCCTCTTGGAGAGGAGTGACAAGTGGAGTGCCTCAAAGATCTGTCCTGGGACCTGTTCTGTTCAACGTTTTTATCAATGATCTGGATGAAGAAATAGAGATAATGCTTATTAAATTTGGGAGGGGTAGCAAATACAGAAGGAGGAGGAGGAGATTGGACTTGTACTCTGTCTTTCACTTGGAGTCTCAGAGCGGCTTACAAACTCCTTTCCCTTCCCCTCCCCACAACAGACAGCCTGTGAGGTAGGTGGGGCTGAGAGAGCTCTTTTGAGAGCTGCTCTTTCAAGAATAGCTCTGACAGAATCAATATACAGGATGATCTTGACCGGCTGGAATACTGGGCTAATAAGATGAATTTCAGGGGGGATAAATGTAAAGTTCTGCATTCAGGTAGGAAAAGCAACTGAATAATTATAGGATGGGGGAGACTTGTCTTGGCAGTAGTATGTGTGAAAAGGATCTAGGGATCTTAGTAGCTGATACACTAAACATGACTCAGCAGTGTGACATGGTAGCTAAAAAGGCAAATGTGATGTTGGCTGCATCAACAGAAGCAGAGTGTCTAGATCATGCAAAGTACCACTTTACTCTGCTCTGTGTGAGATTGTGCCAATAGATCAGTGGTTCTTAACCTGGGTTCGATCGAACCCTAGGGGGTTGGCGAGTCAGTCTCAGGGGTTCGGTGGGGCCTCCAACTTAGTACTATTACTAAGTACTAAGAATTATTTTTCACTAAAGAAGGGTTCGGTGAATGCGCATATGAAACTGGTGGGGTTCGGTACCTCCAACAAGGTTAATAACCACTGCAATAGATATAGTCCACAACAGGTCTCCTTAAGCAGAAAGTCCTTTAATTGTAGAAAAGATCATGTCGGTCAAACACTTTTCCTGTTAGAAATGCAACTACAATTATACTTGATATGAAATATGGCCTCTCTACCTTCTACCGATCAATAGTGAGAATTATTGGCTCCCAAATATACTGGCCCCCTGTTTCCAAGGAAAGCACGGCAAAATAGGTTCTCAGAGAAAAACACTGCTGAGGGTTTTTGGAGAAAAGATTCCCAAGGAAAACTAAGCAAAGTTTTCTAATCAAGGAAGTACATAACACCTGTTGTTCTTGTAACACATAACAGGAGGCTTTTCTGTTCAAGGCCATTAGCCAGGAAATAGCCAGCTAAAGATAAGAGGGGAGGAAAAGCAAAAGATTAATAAGCATGCACAGAAGCGAAGCAGGCAAGGCTCACATTCCAAAGGTGGGAGTCCGATCCTCGATGCTATCTCCCGGGCGGGACCTAGATGATCTGAAAAATGGCTTGGGATGAAATGCAGTATTAATAGGACATCTGACCAGATCGAAACAGCAGGCACTGACACATGTAATACATTCAGCAACCTTATTGATCATGACAGGACAGTTAATCATGCCTATGGCAGTGCTAACTGACACTCTGGTTAGACCTCACCTAGAGTATTGTGTTCAGTTTTGGGCATCATAATTTAAGAAACACATAGACAAGCTGGAATGTGTCCAGAGGAGGGCAAGAAAGATGGTGAGGGGTCTGGAGACCAAGTTCTCTGAGGAAAGGTTGAAGGAGCTCTGGGTATGTTTAGCCTGGAGAGGAGACGGCTGAGAGGTGATAGGATGACCATCTTCAAGTACTTGAAGGGCTGTCATATAGGGGGTGGTACAGAGTTGTTTTCTGTTGCCCCAGAAGGTCAAACCAGAACCAACAGGTTGAAATTAAACCAGAAGAGTTTTTGGCTAAACATTAGGAAGAACTTCCTGGCAGTTAGAGTAGATCCTCAGCGGAAGAGGCTTCCTTGGGAGGTGGTGGGCTCTCCTTCTTTGGAAGTTTTCAAGCAGAGCCTGGATGGCCATCTGACAGCAATGCGGATTCTGTGAACTTAGGCAAATCATGAGAGAGAGCGCAGGAAGGGTTGCATCAGTCCTTAGTTTCTGTGGCTCTTTCTTACATGCCCAGGGAAATGCTGATCACCATTTTGGGGTCAGGAAACCATTTTTCTCCAGGCCAGTTTGACTGGAGATCCTGGAGGCTTTTTGTCATCTTCTGAGCATGGAACAGTGGTCACTTGGGGTGGGGGAGGGGTATTTGTGAATTTCCTGTATTGTGCAGGAGGATGGACCAGATGACCCTGGGGGTCCCTTCCAACTCTATGATTGTATGCTAAGTAGAGGCAGGCAATGGGCAAACCACCTCTGAACAGCTCTTGCCTTGAAAACCCTATGGGATCACCATAAGTTGGCTGTAACTTGATGGCAAATAATTTTTTTTAAAAAAACCAACATATAACAGAATGATTAGACAGGCTGCATAAAGAAGGTACTGCAAGCGAATCACGGGGGCAAATTAAGCTACTACTGCTTGTTAGATGCAGCCAAGACATGCATTTTAATTTTTTTCAGGAATCCAATAACATCCCATGACAATGGTTTTATTATACAATAAATCACACGATTGATGTGGCACTTCATTCAGACTGCCGCTGTATTACTCAAGATTTACAGTCGAAAACAGCATGCTATGCTGCAAGAACCAATCCAGACATATGGCTGCTGTGAGCTAAAGACATGACTATCTGGCCAAGAATCCTGCTGCCTTGCCCTGAGGCTGAAAGGACTGCTAGTTCTGAGTCAGGAAATACTTGGAGATTTGGGGATGGAGCTTGGAAAAGGTGGGGTTTGGGGAGGAGAGGGACCTCAGCAGGTCCCTCCAAAGAAGCCCGTTTTTCCAAAGTAACTGATCTTGGTTATCTGGATATCTACTGTGATTCTGAGAGATCTCCAAGCTCCATGTGGGGATTGGCAACCCTAATGGAGAAGAATAACTATATGCAGTCCCACAGCAAAAACTGGATATGGGGACATGGTTCCAGATGGGTACCGGGGAGTTCAAATGCTGGGTTCACAGAATGAAGAGCATTATGCACATTATTATATCAGGTCTTTGGGGGTAAGCTTGGTCATAATTATCTTGACAAAAAGGGGAACACAGGTAGCCATTAGCGATGAACAAATGTTCCCTGTTCGGTTTCTTCTTACATTCATCATTTATGTGACAGTGGTTTCAGGTCTCTTTTTTCACTGCTGTAGACTCAATTTATTGTGTATGGATATTGAATGGTTTTCATACAGAACTATTTTTACTGCAAGAGATGTCTTTTGCAGGACTCTGCCCTTTTCTGCTCTTTGACTTCAGTGGTCTTAGAAGGGTGCAGTACTGTTTAGGATTACACCGTTGCATGTGTAATATGTAAGGTGTGGCGGGACAGTCCTGCTACGTCCTGCAGGCCCCATTCTACCCTGCCCTCCAAGGTTTTTTCAACACCTGGAGAGCTTTTCTCTTTCTCCGGTAATCTGCCGCCACCACCTGACCTTTGTAGGTTTTTGTAGTGAAAGTTTTGTTCATTTCAAACCTCCAAGGGGGGGGGGGGAATGCATTTCTTCACACAAAGTACAATGAAGATTTCTTAATTATTAATAACACAGAAAATGCGTAGATTTCATGAGGAAATCTGGATGCAAGGAAACAAAATGTCACAAGTCCAGTTTGGTCAAGAGACAGAGGGGAGGGTCTGTGGCTCAGTGGTACAGCATCTGTTTGGCATATGGAAGTTCAATCCATGGTAGTATCGGGTACAAAGACCTCTGCTTGAGACCCTGGAGAGCCACTGCCAGCCCGAGTAAACGGTACTGACCTTGAATGACCAGGGGCCTTATTCAGTAGAAGGAGAGCTTCATGTGTTCATGTATTTTAAGGGTATAATAATAATTAAATATCACATTGGCATTGTGTATAGTATAGCTGTGAGATCCTAATGTAGGGGGCATTCAAGGGTTCAAATGACTGTCTATTGATTATTGCTGGCATTCCAGGAATCTTTGGGACAGATTCTTTGGGATTTTCCAGGAGAGTGGACAAACTGTTAATCACTAAAGCAGAATTGTAGAAACAGGTGCACTAAATCTAATTTAACTGACAACAAAGAATCTTCTAATTGGGACAGGTTTTCTTACCTTAATTTGGATGGCATAAAGATTTATGGTGGAATCCTTTGCTTCAGAGAATGTTTAAAAGTTTACAGCAGTCTATGATTTTTAACAACTTTAAGAAAAAAGATCAGACTAAGTTTCTCTTTCTTTAAGTTTAGAATATTTTAATTTATAAATATTGAACTATGGAAATCTATTAGCAATATAAGTATATTTGCCTCTTTTAGCTTATTATGGTAAAATAGAAAAGACTTTGCTTGAGGAAGTTATACACTTAGAACTAACCTGGCAAGTAGCCAGTGTTTTCCAGATTTATAATCCAACAAGGGTAGATAGGAAAATAGCTTCTAGCTTCTAAGAACCACTTCTAGTAAAGTGGGGAGGAGCAAGAAGAGCATATAAGCAAGATCCCTGCTGTAACACACTGAACATCTGCGCTGAATACTTAGCTGTGTTTTTCCGACCCTTTATTGCCTGGACTTGTCTGTTTCACGCTGTGATTTATTGGCTAGCCACACAAGTCAAAGAACATTAGCGCCCTCAGGGCATTGCTTTCACTAAGATTATCTGGTAGCCTGAAGTTCTAGCTCTTTTAGTGTTATGCACCACTAGGTGGCAAGCTAGACTTATCTTTTGGGCTGAGAGAGCTTTGAAAGAGCTGTGACTAACCCAAGGTCACCCAGCTGACTTCATGTGGAGGAGTGCAGTTTTAATGACATGATAACAAGGATGGAGAAATTTTAAATAATTTCAAAAGTCATGTTGATCCATCAGTAGAAGACAAATGCACCAGTTACATAATACTTTTTATTAGGATGAACACAAACATTGTGGAAAGCACTGTGCAAATTATTGAGCTTTGAGTTAGAAGTTCAGCTAAGGAAAATACAGATGTGGGTCAGAAAGGAGTTTGCATCGGTCTTAAGAAAGATTAGAGGAGTGATACAGATTTAATTAGTTAAGACTGTTCCAGGGGTAAATAAGATGTCAGATTGCACCAAGGGCTCATGGGACAGAGAAGCTACTGGCAGCTCTGGGTTGTGTAATACCTGGATATTTGGGGGGTAGACCATGGGTGGGGTTTGAGGAAGGAGGGAGCTTGGGGGTGTTCACCTTCTAAAGCAGTGCTTTTGGGGAAAATGTCAGGCACAGGTTCAGAAGTGCAAGGTATACACACCAAATGCCCAGGGAACCTCATCCTGCTGCCCGCTCCTGTACGATCTCTCCCCTGTTGCTTTGAAGTTCAGTAAACATTTTGATTGCATGGAGATAGTCTGTCTGGAAATGTATCCATTCACAAACTTTCACAAACAGCTTGAAAGATCCTGGAAAGTTTGTGCTGGTTGGCCTGCCAGTTTGCAAACCGTGAACGGGCCAAAATTAGTCACAAACTTTCGTTCCTGAGCTGCGTTGTGCCTATCCCTGGTTCAGGTTCCAGGAGATCTGCAGCCACCATCTGGAGATTGGCAACTCTAGTGTCAGGTCAACAGCGACGTGAACCATCTTTCCCTGAGATGGCTGCTGCCAGACAAGAGCTCGATAGACCAACGAGAAGACTCTGTGGGAGACAATTTTATGTACGTTCACATGAATTGGTATTTTTTTTTTAAAAAAATCCTGTTGGGAAGAATCGGGACCATACACAACAAGTAGTAACTCAAGGGGGCTTACAATAGAAATGACATGGTAATAGAAAATGCAATAAGGACAGCATGAATAAAACAACCATTATAAAAACACCAAAAAGGTCACAGTTTAAAAACTGCCAATACATAAAAATGACTGCTTCACTGCCAACAGCATCAGGAGCTCCAAGAGGCACCTGAAGTTGTCCTGGGCCTTTATTTTTGTTATGAATTTATAATGATGTCTTATTGGCTTCAGCCACAGATTCAGAATCCGATGACTTCTTCTCTTGCCCACCTTTCAGTCTCCAGAGGTCCCCAGGGGACACGGCTTCCCTTTCCAGCTGGAGATGTTTAATCAACACATCCGTTATTAGCACAGTGAATTCACAATCCCTCGACACGCTTAGAGCGACTTCTCTCTTTCCGATCAATGGAGGAGGGAGCAGTAAAACAGGACTGCATTTTGCCTGGCCTAACAGCCACAAAGAGCAAGAGAGGACGCCTTTCTTCTCCCAGTGGGGAGGTCTTTGAGCGTTGCAATGAAGAGGGGCACATCCTCCAGCAATGTGGGGGCGTGGCCTACCAGTGAAGGTGTGGCCAAACCCTCTCCCCCTCCTGGAATTCTCAGTCCCCAACAGTCAATACAAATAAGTTCATTGAGATTGCATGGCCTTCACCATTAGCTCTGTGGGTTATGACTTCTGCTAACCAAATGTAAAATGTTATTGTTAGTGTATGTAGTACCAAGGGTCCCCAACATGGACCCAGGGGTGCCATAGCACCTGCCAACACCTTTCCTGGTATGCACAAAGTGCTTTTAGAAAATGGGTGGGGCTTTTGGCTAGCAAGGCATTGATTGGCTGTGCAGATTGCTTTGGCAGCAGCTACCACCAACACCACAAGGATCTTCATTGTGTGACTGACGGGAAGCTGTGGCAGCCATTTTTGTGGCTGGCTCTGTCTCCAGTGGCAGCCATTTTGCAGCTGTGCCCACCCCCTGTCAGAATTCCAAATGTGCCTGCAGGCTCAACAAAGCACTGGGGACCTCAGTGTAGTAGATCTTGAGCCCCATATTGATGAATGGGTGCGCTGCACAGAGGACGGTGTCTGTGCCTTCATTTGAGGGGTGGGGCGGGCCCGGGGACCGTGAATTTGAGAAGTCTCCTTCAGAGCCAAAGCAGTCTGTTTCTTCAGCTACCAGCGGCATGACACATTTGGATGGTGCACTCATTGCAACTCTTTCTTGGCCACTGCAAGGCACAGCTGCACTTAGCACCTAAACGAAATACAAAGCATGGGCAGAAGCTGGCAAAATATGAGAAAGCAGCTGTTCTGTTTAGATGGCTTCTCACGAAACTTGACAGATGTTAGCCATCTCACTTGATATCTTCTCCGAGAGAAGAATATTGATGTCTGTAAATAAGATATTGTAGGAGACAAGCTTTTTGGGACGCACTGCATAAAGAAATTACGTTAATAGGAGGCGGTCTTGAATGGCGGCATATGTTTAAGAATATGCCCTGACATGGCTAGCCCAGGCTAGTCTGATCTTGTCAGATTCTTGGAAGCTATGCAGGGTTGGCCCTAGTCAATATTTGGATGGGAGAACCCCAAGGAATGCCAGGGCCACTGCACAGACGCAGAGAATGGTAAACCACCTGTGAATGTCTCTGGCCTTTACAAAAATTAATTTGAACAAGTAGTCGGATACAGTTACATGAGTAATCAAGCAATGACAACTGTCGAATATGCATGAGGAGTTTTAAATGGGTGTTGCAATTAGGAGTGAACAGAAATATAACAATACAACAATATAAATAACTTTTGGGTTAGAATTTAATATTAATAACTTCAAGGGGTAATAACCAGAAAAGGCCACTTAGAAGAGTTTTGATAACTTGTCATTCTAGATTGTGAGTTATATATCATGAAGTGTATATAAAAGTTCAAATAGAATAGGTAAACAGAGAGGGTGTCTACTCTTGATGGTCCTAAAGTTTTGAGTAGGGTGTTTTCCGATGCTGATAGAAATAGGTACCATTTTGCCATAGAACGTCTATGTTCTGTCTCGGTTTGATGTTGAGTTACCCATTCAGATATTTTGTCTGAGATAAAGTATTCCCATACTTTATTGTACCAGTGTTCAGCAATGTTCCCTCTAAGCTGTGGAGTCTTGTGAGCAAAAAATCTACTTTGTGAGCTACTGGCATTAAAGTTGTGAGCGAGCGATTTGGCTATGGCATAAAATAGTTTGCTCTGGAGCCATCTTTCCTGAGCTAAGACAAAAATGTGTGAGCCAGAGGCTAAAAAACTGTGAGCTAGCTCACACTAAGTCAGCTTAGAGGGAACATTGGTGTTCAGTTGTAGGAATTATTGGGTTTTTCCAGTCGGTTGCGATATTGTTTTTGGCTGCAGCTAGTAAGACTGCAATCAAATCTTTGTCGTTTGCCGAGATCTGGGTTTGGGGCCAGAGGTTTAGGAGTATTAGAGCAGGATCTTTAGGAATGTTGTGACCAATGTTCCCTCTAAGCTGAGTTAGTGTGAGCTAGCTCACAGTTTTTTAGCCTCCAGCTCACACATTTTTGTCTTCGCTCAGGAAGGATGGCTCCACAGCAAACTAATTTATGCAGTAGCCGAATCGCTCGCTCACAGTTTTAATGCCAGTCGCTCACAAAGTAGAAGTTTTGCTCACAAGACTCCACATCTTAGAGAGAACATTGGTTGTGACCAGTGAGTTTCTTTATTTCTTTCAAGATCATATCCCAAAATCTTTCTATTTTTGGACATGTCCACCAGTTTTGAAAAAAGGAGCCTCTTTTTCCACACAGTTTCCAGCATAGAGGAGAGACTGTAGGGAACATAATGGAGAGTTTGACTGGAGTAATGTACCAGTGGAATAGGAGCTTGACTGTTTGTGTCTGAATAGGAATTGATCTGGTTGAGAGAATATCTGATTTCCAGATACATTTCCACGGATCTTCTGAAAGTAACTTACCAAGATCTTTATGCCAAGCTTTTTGTGAGTGTGTTAATTTGGGTCGGGACAAATTTAGTAAGAATTTGTATATCACCGAGATTAGGCCCTTTTTGGGAAAGGGTTTTAGGCTAGCAATCTCTCTCTCAAAAAAACAGTGGTTTACCTAGGTTTAGATTATGTTTTGTGACTTGGAAGAGATTTGATAGTTGTAGGTATTCAAACCATGGGAGAGAGATTTTTTTTGAGTTTTCAAGTGTCTTGTAGTTTACCATGTCTGATTATATCTACGTATCTGGTTAGGTTGGAGGATTTCCAAATTTTGAATGTGTCTTTATTGTAGCCCGGTTGGAACCACTTTTGCTCAAAAAGGGTAATAAGTAGGAATCCTTGAGGTATCAGGTGTTTCTTAGATTTATCCCACATTTTAAACATGGCTGTTAAGAAGGGATGGTTGGAGGGATTTGTTTGTCACTTGGAGGGGGGGCAAATTGCTTCTTGGAATGAGTTGCTGTGCAGGTAAGCATTTTCAGTTGTTTTCCAATCTGCTTCGTACAAATGGTGAAAATCCAGGAGGGGGGTGGGCAGGGATTTGATGGTGTGTGTGTGTGTGTGTGTTTAAGAATGTTAGAAGTTTACAAACATGAGAACTGCCTTAGGGGACTAGACTGAACTGAATCTAGTGCATAATTCTGTTGTCAGTAGGGCTGCTAGCTCTGGGTTGGGAAATCCCTGAAGATTTTGGGGGTGGAGCCTGGGCAGAGTGGGGCTTGAGGAGGAGAGGGACCTCAACAGGCTCTAATGCCAGAGAGTCCACCTTCCAAAGTAGCCATTTTCTCCAGGAGGTGTGATCTTTGTCCTCTGAAGATCAATTGTAATAGCAGGAGACCTCCAGGTCCTAGCTATCAGCCATATTCTTCCGAGAAGCTGACTGCCAGAACCTGAAGGTAACAAACTTATCCATCATTTTAGGCCCTGACATATGCTGCCTTTGAACATTTAGCTATCAAGGCTGACAAATGACTCCCATGGATTTGCCCATTCCCTTTAAAAAAAAACATGTACTCTCATCACAACGTTCTGTTTTGCAGCACTGAATTCTACGTTAACAACATTTCTTGTGAGAAGTTCAGCCTTTGGGCAGTCACTGCCCGTCAGCTTCAATTACAAAATTTAATGCTTCCAGACCGGTTTGCGGGGGAAGGAGAGGATTCACATCTTCCCATTTACTATTGAGTTTGGATTCCAGATGCACCCCTAATGACGGATGGCTACGGGAGCTTTGTGATGGCTGCGTTTCCACAAAATGTGACAGCTGTAGCCGTCACTACCTGAACGGAATGAGAATCCTTTTCTTGTTTGAATATCTCATCAGAATACAAAAATAGCTAGTCTGAACTCTGCTTTTGGATCTGGCAGTGTTCCATCAGGAGATAAGCACTGGTAAGTGTTTTTAGTTCAATAACTCTTTTAATTATAGTTGAGATCTCCTTGAGAGTATATGGATTTTAGTGATGAAAAGTAAACAGCTGAAAGCCAATTTAAAGCAGCCTCCTAAATTTCTGCTGCCTAATTAAAGCACAGAAACATTGCCTCTCCAGCAGAGGATTGCCGCAAAAGCAAGAGGGCGGGGAGAGAGGGGAGGCTTTGGGGGCCTGTAGTCAGATCACTCCTGGTACCAAAGCAGGCTTGACAGAAATGAAAATGAAAATGAAATGGACAACCCAGAGACATATGCCTCGCACAGCTTGAGGTTTACTGATGTCGCACTGTATCAAAATAGAATTTGCATTTGCACAATCTGTCTTTTCTATGTATTTTTGTGGCATATTATCTCTTCAGTGATTTGCATAGGGACTGGCATTGGATCAGGGTTGCCAGTTTGCCAAGATCTAGGTGAGGCAATGGAAATCTGGAATTACAGCAGATCTCCAGACTACAGTTCCAGCTGGGGGAGGAATATTAGATTTGAGTCAGGAAGCACCTTAGAGACCAACAAGAGTTTCAGGGTATGAGCTTTTGAGAGAGCGGGGGACTCGTCCCTGGATCAACCTGGGGTTTCAGTCACATGTTCAGCTGTACCTGATGTAACAGGAGAGTCAACTGACAGACATATCAAGCATAATCAAGTATATACTCACTGTATACAGATTCCATGCATGTTCACTGTGACTTGTGAACAGGGCACCTGGGTACAAGCTAGTGCACCTTGGAGTCACGGAACACTGGAACGAGGAAGAGAGAAGCAGCAATGGTACCAACGTTTGTAACTCCTTGGTCCAGAATATGGACCTCAAGGATGTGCAGTGTTGCCTTTAACAGGAAGCAATGAATAAGAACCCAGCGTGGTGTAGTGGCTGAGAGTGTCCAACTAGGATCTGGGAGCCACAGGTTAAAATTCCTACTCGTGCCATGGAAGCGGGACCCTGGCCAGTCCTACTCCCTCAGCCTCACCTACCTTACAGGGGTGTTGTGAGGATAAAATGGAGGAGAGGGACGTAAGCCACTTTGGGTCTCCACTGGGGAGAAAGGCTGGGGTACAAATAAAGTAAGTAAAGTAAAAAAAACCCAGAAGGGCCCTGTGTTATTCTTCAGCTCAGAAGGGGTGTGTTTCTCTCACTAGCTCCCTCCTAGAAAGGTTAAAGCACTTGGGCCTCTTAAGCTTGGAGAAACGTTGGCTGAAGAGTGACATGATCGAGAGTTACAAGATCATGCATTGGATAGAGCAGGTCAAGAAAGAGGTACTTTTCTCCCTTTCTCACAATACAAGAACTGGAGGGCACTCCATGAAATTGCTGAGCAGTTGGGTCAGAACAGATAAAAGGGAGTACTTCTTCACCCAAAGAGTGATTAACACGTGGAATTCACTGCCACAGGAGGTGGTGGCAGCTACAAGCATGGACGGCTTCAAGAGGGAATTAGATAAACATATGGAGCAGAGGTCCATCAGCGGCTATTAGCCACAAGGTATAGATAGGAGCTCTCAGTCTGGGGCCAGTGATGCTCTGTATTCTTGGTGCTTGGGAGGGAAGACAACAGTGGGAGGGCTTCTAGTGTCCTGGCCCCACTGGTGGACCTCCTGAGGGCACCTGGTATTTTTGGCCACTGTGTGACAGAGTGTTGGACTGGATGGGTCATTGACCTGATCCAACATTGGCTTCTCTTATGTTCTTAAGTTCTTACACCCTCCATCTCCATGACTTACCTGACTACTTGGGATGCCAGCTTCCAGGCAGGGCCTGGGGATCTTCTAGAATTATCACTCATCTCCAGACTATAGAGGTCAGCTCCCCTGGAGAAAACGGATGCTTTGGAGGGGGGACCCTGTGGCAGTGTACCCCACTAAGGTCCTTGCCCTCCCCAGGCTCCACCCCAAAATCTCCAGGAGTTTCCCAACCTGGAACTGACTGCCCTACCTTCTCATCCCATACTGGTGGCTGGGGTGGGGGGTACCCGGCAACCCTCCTGACGGCTGTTGTGGTAGAGGCTGCACACTAAGGTTGCCAGCCTCCAGGTGGGGCCTGGAGAGCTCCCCAGATTACAGCTTATCCCCAGACCACAGAGATCAGTTCCCCTGGAGAAACTGGTCTATTTGGAGGGCGGGTTCTGTGGCATTATACCCAGCTGAGGTCCCTCCCCTCCCCAGGTTCCATCCCCTCCCCCAATCTCCGGGAACTCAGAGTTGGCAACCCTACCAGGGTATGAAGTGTCTCCCCTTCCCAAAACTGCTTCCTCAAGCCACCACACTCACCCTTGCAAATGATTTGGGAAACATGCCCCTGCCAGGAATATGGTTGCAAACCTCCCAGTGGCACTTGGAGATCTCCCACTATTACAATTGCTCTCCAGATGACCAAGATCAGTTCCCCCGGGGGGAAATGGCTGCTTTGGAGAGTGGGCTCTGTGGCATTAGACCCCAAACCCTGCCCTCCTGTTGTGTCCGCTGATCACCACTAGGCGCCAGCGAAAGTAACCCAGAGCTTGGTTCCTAGAACAATAGGAGCCAAGGATCCTAAGGTCCCTTCAGCCCTCCAATGAGATCTAGGCAGGAAATTCAAACCCCCAATAGGAGTACAGGTGGGACCCAGGGTGTGGCCTGGGTGTGTTGGCCATTTGGCCGGATGCATACAAGGAGTGTGCCATTCACCCTAAAACCTAAAATCAATGCCAAGCTAGATCACTTGGTGGTCCAGGGTGTCCTGGAACTGGTGTCGCATGCCACGTGGGAGACCCCCATAGTAATGCCGGTCAAACCCAATGGCGATGTCCGCATCTGCACGAACTACAAATGTACGATAAACTGGGCCTTACAAGACCATGCGTACCCCGTACTGGTAGTGAGTCACGTGTTAGCGATGCTGCCGGGGCAAAAGTTTTCGGCAACCTCACACAGGCATACCAGCAGTTGCCAGTCGTTGAGGCGACAGCAGAGGCCCAAACAATTGTGACCCACAGGAGGGCGTTCAAAATGAAACAGCTACAGTTTGGGGTGAGAGTGGCCCCAGAAATATTCCAGAACTTAATGGACTCTCTCTTGAAAGGGATCCCGGGGTCACACCATTCTTTGATGATGTGATGGTCGCGGCGGCAACGCATGAGTAGTTCGAGGCCCGGCTGCGCATCCTCCTCCGCTGTTTCCAAAAAGCCAGGTTGAAAGTAAAAAGGGAGAAGTGCCTTCTCTGGGTGGATCAGGTGGACTTTTTGGGTCTTACCATCAACGCAGATGGACTCCACCCAGCAAGGGACAAGATCAAGGCCATCGTAGAAGCCCGGCCCCCAAGTCCAAGGCAGAACTGCAAGCGTTCCTTGGACTTTTGAACTTTCTTCCCCACAAAGTGGCCGTTGCAGAGCCTTTACATTGTTTGCTGGACAAACTGCCCCCTGGATCTGGGGGCCCCGGCAGGAAGGAGCATTCAAGGCCGTGAAAGCACTCTTGATCTCCCACTTGGTTCTTGCGCATTTCGATGAGTCCTTGCCAGTGGTGCTGGTCTGTGACACCTCGCCCTACGGGGTGGGGGAAGTACTGGGGCACTAACTTCTGGATGGGAGGGAGGTGCCAGTCACCTACTATTCCTGGACATTGTCAGGGGCTGAGAGAAGCTATGCCCAAATAGATTGGGAGGGGTTGGAGATCATCACAGGGGTCAAGAAGTTTCATGACTTCTTATACAGGAGACCTTTCACAATTGTCACCAACCATAAGCCACTCCTGGTGCTCTTTGCTGTGGACAAACAAACCCCACAAGTCCTGTCCCTGTGGGTCCTCAGATGGTCAATTTTCCTGGTGGGCTACAATTACCAGCTACAGCACCGGCTAGGAAAGGCCATGGGCCATGCGGATGCCCTCAGCCATCTACCCTTGCCCACAATAGAGCCCGACCTGGCCCTGGCAAACCACGTCCTCCTCCTGGATGACCTTCCAGACCAACCTCTGCAGGCAGTAGACGTGGCCCACCACTCGGTCTGAGATCCAATCATCTCCAGGGTTCTGGGATAGGTGCGACAGGGCTGGCCCACGGAAGTGGCAGGGCTCAACTTCACCCCCTTTGCGGCTTGCCAATACAAACTCTACGCATACAAGGGGTGTCTGCTCTCGGGGGACCGGGTGGTGGTTCCCAAGGCTCTAAGTCACTGCGTCCTCATCACCCTCCACAAGGCCCATCCCAGCGTGGTCCGAATGAAAGCGCTGGCCCGGAGTTATGTGTGGTGGCCCACATTGGCAGTTTGACTCCAACCCCGCTCCTACACCAGAGGCGACCATCGAGCCCCAAGAAACACCGGGTCCTGGAGCAAGCTCCACTTCTGAAAGTCAGGACCTGCCAGCTCTGGCACCTAAATGCTCCAACTGAGCGCACCACCCCCCTGCATACCTAAGGACTATGTATCCTGGGTACTGAAAAAACTACAGGGGGAGGGGTGTTGTGTCCGCTGACTGCCAGTAGGCACCAGTGAGAGTAACCCAGAGCTTGGTTCCTAGAACAATAGGAGCCAAGGATCCTAGGATCCCTCCAGCCCTCCAATGAGATCTAGGTGGGAAATTCAACCCCCCCCCCCAATAGGACTACAGGTGGGACCTGGGGTAAGGCATGGGTGTGTATATAGTTGGTCATTTGGCTAGTTAAGACATGCTTCCTGTAATTCAAATAAACTAAGAGCTGATCACTATGCTGTTGTCCTCATTTATGCCACCGAGAACTCAGTACTTTTCACCTCCCCAGGCCCCATTCCCAGAATCTCCAGGTGTTTCCCAACCCATAACTGGCAACCCTACGAGGACCAATGATTCAAACTCATTTTGACTTGGGTAAGAGGGGGGCAGTGCAGATTATGCAAGTGATGTTATGGCACTGCGGTGCCAAGAGCAGCTCCATTGGGCAGTCTAAGGATGTGAAAACAGCCCAGGTGAGGGTGGAAGCAGCTGGAGTATTCCAAGTACATGCAGCTACACAATTCTGCAAATAACTCCCCACTGGGGATCTTTGCTTTGGGAAAAGCCCTCCCCCACCCACACACCACTGTCTTGAGTCAAATCAGCTCCTGCAGGCTTTAAAAACCACATTTCCTGCAGCTGCTGTATGACCAAGAGAACCCAAACACATAGGGTTGCCAGCCTCCAGGTGAGGCCTGGAGATCTCCCAAGGTTATAATCGATTGCCATCTGACAGAGATCAGTTCCCCTGGAGAAAATGGCTGCTTGGGAGGCTCTGTGGCATTATTCTCTGCTGAGATCCTTCCCCTCTCCAAACCCCACCTTCCCTAGGCTCCACCCCCTAGTCTCCTGGAATTTAACAATCTGGAGCTGGCAACCAAACATGTCTCATTAAAAAACATGTCATGTAGTTTGGGCCTGAGGTGAGCCTGGCTCACGTTTCTTAACAGTGAGAGAGAGCCGTCATCTTTTTTTATGCACCCTCAGCAATCCTAAGGTGAATGAAGAAAGCCGAAAGCCATCCCTTGCCTGTTCAGACAGCCCTCTCCCAGCCCTCTCTGTCATCTGCTTGTGAGCTTCCTGGATCTCGACCTCTGTTCTTAGTCCTCAGTATCCTCCCCCTCATAAGAAGGAAATGTTCAATCCCAGCTGCCAGTGGCAGAGCTTCTTGGAACCACAGGAGGTGGAGCCTTCAAGAGCCGCCCCGCTGTGCTCAGATAATTGGGGTATTAATCAGCTCTCTCGCGAGAGCCAGTTTAGCAGAAGGACATGCTTTATGTGTGAGTTTTCTTTTTCTTCAGCTATGATAGCAAAGCGGCCATCCTAGGGGGGCCCTGGCCCTCCTGCTTCCAGGTAGGCGCCATGTCAGGGCAGCAATTCATCACCCTTGATGCTGAGCATCAAGGAAGCTCATTTTGAAACAACTGCAGACCTCATCCTTTGTCGAGAAGGCTCAGACCATCTCCTGAGGAAGAAGCAAACTGAGTGCAGACCCTCGAGCACGCCAGCTTTTCAGACAACAGTCTCGGTTCCAATGAAATCTCTCATCTGTCTACGGACGCTGTTGGATGTGGTGGGCGGAGAATGATGCCCACAATGCTCTATTTTATCCATTCTTCCAGGCGGCTTTGGCTTGGGCCCAGGCTAGCCCAATCTCAGCAGGATGCAGAAGCTTACTGAGGTTCGCCCCAGTTACTACTTGGATGGGAGACCACTAAGTCCAGGGTTGCTACACAGGGGCAGGCAACGGCCGACCACCTCAGAGTTTCTCTTGCCTTGGAAACCCTTCGGGGTCGTTGTAACTGAGCTGTGACTTGATGGCAGTTTCCAACACCATTTCCCCTGATCTCGGGGGCCCAAAGCTAGTCTGAACTATTTGTCTTGGAAGCTAAGGCAGGTCACTCCCAGTTAAAAGTAAAGGTTTCCCTTGCTCGAAGCCAGTCAAATCTGACCAGGTGGAGCTCATCTCCATTTCCAAGCCGAAGAGCCAACACTGTCCAAAGACTTTTTCCATGGTCATGTGGCTGGCATGACTAAACGCTGAGGTGCATGGAACACTGTTACCTTCCCACTGAAGCGGTACCTATTTGTTGTTGTTGTTGAGTTCAACTCTCTGCGACCCCATGGACCATATCACGCCAGGCCCTCCTGTCTTCTGCTGTGCTCTGGAGTTTGCTCAACTTCATGTTCATTGCATTGATAACACAGTCTAACCATTTCATCCTTTGCCGTCCCCTTCTTCTTTGACCTTCAATCATTCCCAGCATTAGGGTCTTCTCCAGTGAGTGCTCCCTTCTCATTGGGTGGCCAAAATATTGGAGCTTCAGCTTCAGTATCTGTCCTTCCAGGGAACAGTCAGGGTTAATTTCCTTTAGGATTGACTGATCTGATCTCCTTGCAGTCCAAGGGACTCTCAAGAGTCTTCTCCAGCACCATAATTCGAAAGAATCTATTCTTTGGTGCTTGGCCTTCCTTATGGCTCAACTCTTGCAGCCATGCATTACTACTGGGAATACCATTTCTTTGATCATATGGACTTTTGTTGGCAGGGTGATGTCTCTACTTTTTATTATGCTGTCTAGGTTTGCCATCGCTTTCCTCCCAAGGAGCAGGCATCTTTTAATTTCATGGCTACAGTCACCATCTGCAGTGATCTTGGATCCCAGGAACATGCAGTTTCTTGCTTTCGAACTGCTAGGTTGGCAGGAGCTGAGGCCAGAGACAGGAGCTCACTCCATCATGTGGCAGTTGGGTCTCAAACTGCTGAGCTACTGGCCTTCCAGTTTGCAGCTCAGTGTCTTAACCTCTGAGCCACCATGACTCCTTATACCTCACTACTACAATTTTAATAGTCCAGCTGGAGTTCTTTGCCCTAAATCCTTAGGTATTGTCTCCTGGTCAAAAAGCTACATTAGGTTTTGTTGGTAAGTCGACACCTAATTTTTCTCCATGCCCTGCAAGAATGTTTTCACCTGCCTGGGCTTCCAACAGAATACCAACAACTAGGTGTGAGATTGTGGCAATAGATACAGTCCACAACAGGTCTCCTTAAGCAGAAAGTCCTTTATTTGCAGAAAAGATCTTGTTGGTCAAACACTTCTTCTGTTAGTAATGCCCAAGCATAGAAATACAACTATAATTATACTTGATATGAAATATGGCCCCCTTACCATCTACCAATCATTTGGAAGAATTATTGGTGCCCAAATATACTGGCCCACTGTTCACAAGAAAAGCGCGGCAAACTAGGTTCTCAGGAAAAACACGGTTGAGATTTTTTAGACTAAATGTTCCCAAGGAAAACTAAGTAAAATAATACATAACACCTGTGATTCTAGTAACACATAACAGGAGGCTTTTCTGCTCAAGGCCGTTAGCCAGGGAAGAGCCAGCTAGAGATAAGAGAGGAGGAAAAACTAATGAGCAATAAGCATGCGCAAAGCAAAGCAGGCAAGCAAGGCTCGCATTCCAAAGGTGGGAGTCTGTTCACCGATGCTATCTCCCGGGCGGGACCTAGAAGAGTCAAAATAAGACTATAATGGAAAGCATTGGTAAAACAGTAGGCATTACTACATAAGATACATTCAGTAACCATATTGATGAGGACAGTCAACCATGATGAAACAATCAACCAGACTTATGGCAGTGCTAACTGACACCGGGGCTCTTTTTGTAGAAAAAGTCCAGCAGAAATTCATTAGCATATTAGGCCACACCCCTGACAGCACAGCTCATTAACATATTAGGCCACACCCGATGTTACCAGAAGTGTGGTCATCCAGCCACATCCACCTTTTGCTTCTTATTCTGTTTACCTTGTTGTCAAAACGGTTTTGATAAAACCAATAAAAACATTATTTTCTGTCCCATCTATACAAAATCTTGCGTGAACCAATCAATATCTTATGTCTAACAATTATTCCCACACTGGATTGGAATCAATTCCTAAAGGTTAGGTTCCCATGGAAATCAGCTTGCCTTCCTGCAGAACTAGTACACTGAATATGATTTTTTAGGGTTGCCAACCTACAGGTGGGGTCTGGAGATCTCCTGGAATTACAACTGAGCTCCAAACTACAGAGATCAGGTCAATGGCTGCTTTGGAAAGTGGAGTCCATGGCATTATGCCTTGCTTAGGTCCCTCCTTCCCCCAAACCCCACCCTCCTCAGACTCCACTCCCAAATCTCCAGGGATTTCCTCAACCTGGAGTTGGCAACCCTAGTTCACTGGCAGAACAACCCTAGGAGCCAGTTTGGTACAGTGGTTAAGTGCACAGACTCTAATCTGGGAGAACCAGGTTTGATTCCCCACTCCCCTCCCTTGCACCTGCTAGATGACCTTGGGCAAGCCATAGCTCTGTACCAGCTGTTCTCTCAAGGACAGTTGTCTCAAGAGCTCTCTCAGCCCCACCTACCTCCCAGGGTGTCTTTTGTGGGGAGGGGAAGGGAAAGGAGTTTGTAAGCCATTCTGAGACTCCCTTGGGTAGTGAAGGATGGGTTATAAATCCAATCTCTTCTTCTTCTAGGTTTGTGGATGCACTGGACAGGAGTAGTTTGTGAACTATTTTATTCAAGGTACAAAATTTTATTGAAGGTATAAGATTTCATGCGCCACCCGCACTTCTTCAGATGGAAGAAGTGTGCATGCACACAAAAGCTTATACCTTGGATGAAACTTTGGACTCCAGTTTTGTTCTGCTGCTTCAGACCAACACGGCTACCCACCTGAATTATACACTATAATATTTTTTACAAGCAATTATGTACCAGTTGAGTGGTTACCATGCAGAGTCTGTCTCACAGGTAAAATTATCCTGTGAACAGGTGGTCTTTACCACATCAAAGTATCACTACCATCACAAGATCGCCAGTTGTTGGAAGTCAACTCCTCAGAAGCAGAAATCTCTCTTATTAGGAAGTTTAAGAACATCAACTTTGCTGGCCTATTAAAGGCAGATGTCAGCCCAGTGGCAGGAGAAGAGGGACAATCATCTTCTTCAGAAACTCTGCCCACTTTTTAAATTTTACAAAACAGGCAATCTCCAAAGTGCTACTGACCATACTCATTTTTAGTTACAACTCTGTTTCTCTGCAGATGTCCCCCAAAGACCCCCAAGCAACAGTCAAGCCAACACACACAACAATGAAGAGAGAGAGAGAGAGAGAGGAAGGAAGGAAGGAAGGATGGAAGGTAGGTAGGTAGGGGGAAAGAGAGAGAGAGAGAGAGGAAGGAAGGAAGGAAGGAAGGAAGGAAGGAAGGAAGGAAGGAAGGAAGGAAGGTGGGGAAAAGAAAGAAAGGTGGGGAGAAAGAGAGAAAAAGGAAGGAAGGAAGGAAGGTAGGTAGGTGGGGGGAGAGAGAGAAATGGGGGAGAAAGGAAGGGAGGTAGGTAGGTGGGAGAGAGAGCGAAAGGAAGGAAGGAAGGTAGGTAGAGAGAAAGGAAGGAAGGAAGGTTGGGGGAGAGAGAGAAAGGAAGGAGGGGGGAGGCTTTCCCCCCACCAGGAGAAGCGGGAGTGGGGGTGGGGAGACTTTTCTCCCATGGGGGGGGCGTTGGGAGGCTTTTCTCCCAGTTGGTGCCTGGGCAGCAGCCAGGAGAAGCAAGGGGGGGGTTGGGAGGTTTTTCTCCTGGCTGGCGCCCAAGTGCCAACCAGGAGAAGCGAGGGGTTTTTTTTGGAGAAGTGAGGGGGGGTTGGGACCGCAGCCTCCACAGCTCTGAGGGTGGGAAGGAAAGGCGGGAATCCCAAGGCTGGGGCTGCGTGCGGTGGCGGCCAGCCTCAGAGCAGGCACTGTTTGCTGCGGCGTGACCTACAAGCAGGGAGGCAGGGGGAGAGCGGCTGGAGAGCCTGGAACAGCGCCAGGCAGGGAGCAAAGCTTACCTTGAGCTGCGGCTCCTGCAAGGCTCTGTGTGTGCAGCCGCTGGAGCAGGAAAGGGCTCTGTTGTGTACTAAGACCGCGGTCGCCTGGCCTCCCACAATGGCGACCACCACGCAGTCAGCGCACATGGTCAGAATCTACCTGAGCTTCGGCCAGGTAGAACAATAGCCAGTTGGATCCTGAGCAACCACCAATTACATGCCTAGGTCTCCCGCTGGGGGACCTATGAACTACAACCATGGACTTAAGGTCCTATCAGGACTTGTGGGCGAGGTCGGGGCATTGTCTCCGGCCGGCATAAAAGAGGGCTCTGAGCCCAGGGTTCCCCATGTTCCATCTGACTCTCAATAAAGAGCTTTGCTATGAAATCACTACCACTCGCCTCCCGACTCCAATACTTTCCACTGGCGACGAAGGTGGGATCCCGATGAGCAACGCATCAGCCGAACCGAGCAGGGGAGCTCCGAGCACCGATCCGCCAGCAACGAGCTCCATCGAGCCCCAGCGTGCCGAAGAGGACATCGCTCGCAGCGCCGCTCCTACTCTGGGAGTTATGGCTGCTGCCATGGGGCACATCCCTCCATTTGATCCATCCAAACCCAAGACCTGGGACGCCTGGGCCAGACAACTCGGGTTCCTCTTAACTGTGCATGGAGTCACCGAGGCCGACATGAAGTGGGCCTAGCTTCTGGGGCACTGCGGCATCGAAACACAAAAGAGGGCTCTGAGCCCGGGGTTTCCCATGTTCGATCTGACCCTCAATAAAGAGCTTTGCTATGAAATCACCACCACTCGCCTCCCGACTCCAATACTTTCCAGGCTCCTTTCCCTGCTGGTGGCCCTGGCCGGCCTCTGGATGGGGGTTTCCTCCAAGCCATGGCCCAATGGCGGCCCCAGCCAGCAGAGGCCGGTGGCAGCACAGGAGGCACCCCCTAGGCAGCAGCCCAGAGGAGCAGCTGCTTGACCTGGGACCCCGGTGAAAAGGTACCCTTTCTACTGGAGACGGAAGCCAAAGGATGCCTCCCCCAAAGGAGGGGGGAGGGGCGGGGCAGGCCTGGATGCCAGCCGGAATGCTGTTCCAGCGCATTCTGGCCAAAAAAGAGCTCTGCCAACAACAACACTGAGGAACCAGTAACCTGCATTCTGGGGGTCCCAGAAAAGGAAATATGGACCCTTCCCTCAAGAAATGTCTGTGGTCCTGTTGAGATTCCCCCCCCCCCTTTCCCTTGAAGTTTTCCTCTTAGGAAACTAACTAGATTTGATGGAACTTTAAATGGAGATTATTGATTATGAAGCTGAAATGCTAAGACAACTGGCATTGTATGAATTGTGTATTCACCTTTCCACTGAAGGAACCTATTGTATGTGATGAGGGGTGTTGGGGTTTTTAAAGTTTTAATTTCACAGTTTTTTTTGCAGAGTTTCTTCTGAATAAAGACTATGGACCAGTGTTCCTAGCTATAATGAAGAATAGACAGATATGATGCCTAGTAATTTATTCACCAAGGTAATTACAGTGCATGCATTTACTTTTCATTGTGCACATGCAAAGAGATGAAAAAGAAAATTAAATGGACATTAGCACAATGAAAATAATTCACCCTTGCTCACCTTGTCCCTTGGATTTTTCTGTTTGTTTTTCATCATTGGAGCAGAATTATTGCTATAAGGAAAATTAATGCAAAACTGTGTGGAAATATGCTCTCTGCTGATGTTATTATTAACAATGGATAAAGCAGGAGATGTTTCAGACACATTCCACTCCATTCCTTTCCAAAAGGTGACCATGGCCGTTTGGGGTAAATCCACCTGTAGCTTTCCAGTCTTTGAAAGGGAAGCATTTGCTGTTATCACCTCACTGTTGGGTTCATTTCTTCATTTCTTCATCAACTAGAGGATTAGTCCAAGCATAAGAAAGGGAACATTTCTGGCAGGTTGTAAATAGTGCTGGGCCAAATATCATTCAGCTTTTCATTCCAACACAAAGCCAACAATTTCAAGCCCTGCCCTCACCCTTCTGTCCTGTTTTGGGTGGGTGGGGTTGGGATGGACTTTGCAACTTTGTTTCCAGAATGTTTCCTACTCCCTGCCCCCTAAATCAGGTTGCCAAATCTGGATTGGGAGAATCTCAGAGATTTGTGGGCGGTGTTTTGAGAGGGTGGGGTTTAGAGAGGAGAGGGACCTCAGCAGGGGTTTAGTATGAGATTGCTCCACAGCGCCCTCTTCACCTCCATTCCAAATTGGCTCTGTGGTATTCCCCGGAGTTGAGGCAGATGAAACGGGAGCTGTGACGACTAGAGATAAGATGGCGACGAGCCCATGATGAATCTACAAGAACATCCTATAGGTCATTTATGAAAACCTATGAGATGGCGGTGAAGGCCACTAAGAAGGATTTCTATGCGGCTCTCCATCGCATCTGCAAGCTCACGCCTGGTCCAATTATTTAGAATAATTCGGTCGTTGACTACCTTGCCTCAGGGCATTTCAAATGCTAGGGAACTGACAGTTGGCTGTTGGTGCGGTCTGGATGAAATGCTCCACTACACTTTAAACCAGTACGATTTGAGGCGCCACTGTTGTGTATTGAGCTGAGTCATCCCTGAACTAGTACCTGGAACTGGTTGAGCTTGTTACCCCTGAACAATAGCTTACCAAGATTCTGAAGCGGACCAGTAGAGAAGTAGTATTATGTAAATAGCCTATCGTTGGGAGTGGGGTGTGTTAAAGTGTGGTCTTTGCATGCTTTATAACAGGGCAGATGCCCTGGAGTTTGTGCTTGTAGTGTTCCTGAAATCACTGAATAAACTAGAGCTGTTCACTGCAATGTGTCCAGAACCCAGTATTTAACAGCCACTGTACTGCACCAAGCTGCCAGTGTGACTGGAACCTCAGACTGGGATCTGGAGACCCAGGTTTGACTCCCCACTGGTGCCATGGAAGCTCGCTGGATGACCTTGGGCCAGTGAAACTTTCTAAGGCTAACCTACCTCACAGGGGTTTGTGGGGATAAAATGTAGGAGAAGAAAATGATGTAAGCTGCTCTGGGTCCCCTTTGGGGAGAAAGGCGGGGTACAAATGAAGTAAATAAAGATGGGGAGGAGGAGGAGGCGGCACCCAGGCCATATGGATCTGCGCCCATCATCAATCATGCCCTGAACTAAACAGTTTGTCAGACTATGTAAAGACCCCTGATGAAGCGTCCAGCAAAGCTGCCCCCCCTCCCCATTCTGAAGCAGTCTTGTGCTATATTTTTACACACACAGGGTGCGTTCAGACACAGCGTTTGATCCGGCTTCCGAAACGCTTCAAATGGATCAAATGTGCGCGATCAGACAGCCGCAGCTGCCTCCCATTCCCAGCCATCACTTACCATGGCAAATACCGGATCAAAGCGTGGTTTTTTGACATCAGGTCCCGAGGTGGTGTTTTCTGTGTTCTCTGGGCTGAAGCCGCATTTTTCCTTGTCTGATCGTGGAGCCATCGTCGAGCCACGTCCAAGTCTTTAACCCCCCCTCCCGTAGAGGCTTCTTGCTTCCGCTTTTTGCCCGCCATTTTCTTTTTGCCTTGCCGATATGTGCATAAGCGCTTCTCCACCCCCTGGTAAAAAAAAAAAAAAAAATTAAAATGGCCACTACTTCTGCGTTCAGGATCCCAAGGAGGCCAGTTTCGGGCAAGAAGTTTAAAGGGACGTGTTCTTCTACCGCGGGGAAGTCATGGTGCTTGTGGAACTTTTTTTTTTTTTTTTGTAAAATTTTTTTTTATTTTTCAACACATTAAAATTAATACATTTATCTTATACAAATCCTTTTTTCCATATTATATCACATTTTGCTCTATTTGTATAATCTTGTTTTTATCTTGTATTGACGGTTTCCCACCGCATCTGAAGCATAACACATTTTCCACATTATCCAAAATAGTAATACTTATATCTATGTTTACATTTCTGATAACGGTCATATATCTTAAAAATACTTGTATACTAATTCTTACTTTCTATATTCTTATATAATTCTAAAATAAAAACAACTTCATTATCTAATTATCCTTAATACATTCATATACTCTAATTTTATTGCTTTATGTTATTATAACCATGTATAGATGTAATTTTTCATGTCCCAGTATTTTTCAACATATTCTTTCAAATCTTTCCAATCTTCTAAAAAGGTCTCTGAGTACAGGTCATTCAACTTTCTAGTCCATTTATCCATTTCAGCCATATATAACAATTTTTTCAACCATTCCCACACATCTGGTATTTTTTCATTTTTCCAATTTTGTGCATACACCATTCTTGCTGTTGTTATCATATACCATATTATTGTCCTTTTCTTTACATTTATCTCTTCTAGTTTAAGTCCAAGCAATAACATTTCAGGCAACTTCTTAAATGTACATTTCAAATTTTTTTCCATTTCTGCATGTATTATAGACCAATAAGTCTTTGCTAAATCACAAGTCCACCACATATGATAAAAAGAACCTTCTTTCTTTTTACATTTCCAACATTTGTTAGACATATTCTGGTTAATATTTGCAATTTTTTTTGGTGTCATATACCATCTGTACATCATTTTAAAACAGTTTTCTTTTAAGTTATAACATGTAGATATACCCATAGCATTTTTCCATAAAAATTCCCAAGATTCCATTTCAATATCTTTGTTAAAGTTTATCGCCCATTTTACCATTTGTTCCTTTACCATTTCATCAGCGTTAAACCATTTTAACAAAATTTTATACATTTTAGAGATCATTTTTTCCCCACCTTCCTCCCAAATTTGTTCTATTTCATTATTTTTTTCTCTAAAACCGGATTTTTTATCACTTCTATACATGTCATATATTTGTCTATATCTTAACCAACCATAATCAAAGTCCATCTGATGCTGCTCCTTCAATATAAAGTCTTTACCATGTCTTGTTAATAAGTCTCTGTACTTCAACCAATCTTGTCCTTTGTGACGTGATACTGGATTTAAAACTTCTGCGGGTACAATCCACATAGGTATCTCTTCTGGAAAAAAGTTTTTATATCTTGTCCATGTATCCATTAACGTTCTTCTCAAATAATGATGTTTAAACATATTGTCCATTTTTGCTTTACCATAATACAAATATGCATGCCACCCAAACCTACAGTCATGGCCTTCCAGGGACAATAACTTTCTATCTTGTAACATAGTCCATGTCCCTACCCAAGTCAAACAAATTGCATCATGATATAGCCTTAAGTTTGGTAATTGGAACCCACCTCTATCTTTAGCATCACACATTATTTTCATCTTGATTCTTGGTTTTTTCCCTCCCCATACAAACTTAGACAATTCCTTCTGCCAGCATTTGAATGTTTTTACATCTTTCACAATTGGAATAGTTTGAAACAAAAACATTAATCGTGGTAATACATTCATCTTAACCACCGCAATTCTACCCAACAATGACAAATTTAATACATTCCACTTTTTAATACCTTGCATAATTTGCAGCCATAATTTCTCATAGTTATTTTTATAAAGATCAATATTTTTTGTTGTTAGGTTTACACCTAGATATTTTGTCTTTTTCACCACCTCACATTCTATAAGATTTTGTAACTCAGTTTGTTTGTTGTTTGACATATTTTTACACATCACTTTCGATTTGTTCTTATTTACATAAAATCCAGCCAAGTCACCAAACTCTTTTACTCTCTGTAACAAATATGGTAGTGTAGTCATAGGGTCTTCCACTATAAACATCACATCATCTGCAAAGGCCCTATATTTGAAAGAAAAACCTTTGGTTGTTAAGCCTTTAATTTCTTTATCTTCCTTCACATTTATTAGTAGAACTTCTAGAATCCAAATAAATAACAACGGCGAAAGTGGGCATCCTTGTCGTGTTCCTTTTTCAACTTTAAAATCGTCTGTCTTTTCAGTATTAATTATTAAAGAGGATTTCTGTTCTTTATAAATTGACTTAATGAGGTTAAGCATATATTCACCAATTTCAAGATGTTCTAGAACCTCAAACATAAAATCCCAATTTAAATTATCAAACGCTTTTTCCGCATCTAAAAAGAAAAAACCCACCTCCTTTTCAGGATGTTTATCGTAGTATTCTATAGCATCCACTACTACTCTTAGATTGTCCCTTATTTGGCGATTGGGTAAAAACCCTGCTTGTTCTGTTTGTATAGTTTCTTTAAGGTGTTCTTTTAGTCTGTCAGCTATAATCTTAGCAAAGATCTTGTCATTATTTAGTAGAGAAATCGGTCTGTAGTTCTTAACATTAGTTAAGTCTTGATTTTCTTTCGGGATAAGTGAGATGGTTGCGTCTTTCCAAGTTTCTGGGACCTCACCAGTAACTCCTATATCATTCATTAATAGCAGTAACACTGGTGAGATCGACTCCTGTAGCGTTTTATAAAACTTTGCTGTAAATCCATCTGGTCCAGGTGCTTTTCCTAATTTTGAGTCATTTATTGCATTTTTAATCTCTTGTAATGATACTGGATTGTTAAATAGTTCTTTAATTTCCTCTGTTGGTTTTGGTAACTTTAATGTTTGCAGGTATTCTTTGATCTTTCTTCTGTCTTTGTTTTCCTTCTTAAACAGTTTTGCATAATATTTAAAAAATTCTCTCTTTATTCCTTTGTTATCTATTATCTCAATGTTATCTCTTATCACTTTAGTGATAAATTTGTTTTCACGTTTTTTCTTTAATTGCCATGCTAAATATTTTCCGGGTTTATTTGCACCTTCAAATGCCTTTTGTTGGAGTTTTTTTAGGTTCCAGTACGTCTCTTGGTTCAGAATAGCTTTTGCTTGGTCTTGTAACATCCAGATTTCCTTTTGCAGTTTCTTTTTCCCTGGTCTGCTCTTCAGTTCTTCTTCTTTTGTTTTAATGGCTTGTACGATATTTTCATATTGTTCTCTTTTCTTTTTGTTCTCTTTTGCATTTAAAGATATCAATAGTCCTCTCATCACTGCTTTATATGCATCCCATACGGTTTGAATTTTTACTTCTTTCTGTATATTTGCTTGGAAGTATAGGTCTGTTTCTTCCTGTAATTTTTTAACTATTTCTTGGTTGTCTAGTAAGTCCTCATTTATTCTCCATCTCTTTTGTTTTTTTACCTGGCCAGCAGTCCATAAACACGGATTATGATCTGAAATTATTCTGGGTAGAATTTCCACTTTTCTTGTCTTAAACGTTAAATTAGTAGTCATCCAAATCATGTCAATTCTTGAATGTGAGTCATGTCTATTAGAATAAAAGGTAAAGTCTTTTCCTTGTGGGTTAGCTTTCCTCCAAATATCTTCCAGCTTCTCTTGTTTTATCAGTTCAAAAAAGTTTTTTGGAAGCTTCCCTAATGCCTCATCCTTTCTCTTAGAGCGCCTGTCTAATTTATTATTCACAGTTCCATTAAAGTCCCCCAACATCATAATTTGATCATAATTTACGTTATCCATTTCCATTTGTAATTCTTTAAAAAAAATTTCTTTGGCTCCATTTGGGGCGTAAATATTCACAATCAAAGTTTTCTGTCCTTGTAGTGAGATTTCAATAGCTAAATATCTTCCTTCTTTGTCTTTAAATATTACTTTAGGTTCCAAATCTTTTTTGACATATGTTACAACACCATTCTTTTTATTGCTTGCTAAAGAATAAAATTCTTCTCCCAATTTTTTCCTTATTAAATATTTGTGGTCTTGTTTTTTAAAATGAGCTTCTTGTATGCATATTACACTACATTTTTGTTTCTCCAGCCAATGCCCTACCATTCTACGTTTTTGGGGTGAATTAAGTCCATTTACATTCCATGTAAGTACTTTGTAATCCATCTTGATATATTGTTAAATATCACCAAGGTCATCTTTATTCTCTCCAAGAAATGTGTACATTTCTCTTGTGCTTTTAATCACTACTCTGGTGTTGCCATAGTAAAAGCTTAATCCTTGAGGTATTTCCCAGCGGAATCTGATTTTTTTCTCCTTCAATTTATCCATCAGACGCTTAATTTTTTTCCTTTCTTGCAGTATTGCTCTAGGCAGTTCTTTCATTACTATAATTTTCTTTCCATCTATTTCAAAGGGATCAGTAAAACACTTCTTGTAGATTTGTTATTTTGTCCTTTTCATTGTAAATTGGACCACCACATCTCTTGGTATATTTTTGTCTCTTGCGTATGTAGAATTGACTCTATAAACAAGATCCATGTGTTCTTTAACAACCTCTTCCTGTTCTTGTAAAAAATCTGCTAATGCTTCTTGCATTCTTATAAAAATGTCTTCATTCATTTTTTCCTCAATCCCTCTGAATCTCAAATGGTTTTGCATGTCTTTATAATGCATCATCTTTTCCATTCTGTCATTGTCTCTCATTGTCTTTTGAGTACTTTCTTCCAGTTCTTTTACTTTAGTTTCAATGTCTTGTGTTCTTGTGGTTAATTTTTGAAATTCTGCTTTCAAGTCTATAAAGTTTTTGTCTGCTTGTGCAGCTATGCCATTCATTTTAACATTTACCTCTCCTATAGCGTTTAACATTTTTTTTTCCATTGCTTCCATAACAGCTAGTAGTTCTTTTTCTTTTTTTGCTGCCATTGTAGGAGAGGACCATGTAGCTGCTCTCGATCTTAGTCTGCGGTCCATCTTGTCTCTTTAAAAAAGATCGATTTTATTTTATTTTCCAAATCAAACACCGATTAATGTGTTCACACAAGCTAGTCTTGCCAAGTCAAATTTCGTTGGTTTCAGCCTTCTAAGTTATATAGTTTATGAGATATTACTGTTTAAAAATTTTATAAATCCAAAATGGTGGGCGCAACTTCTCTATGGTTTGTGTCAAAGGTTATAGTCTTTTTACCTTGCTTCTGGCTTGCCGTAGTTTCCTTTTGTCCCTTCCTCTTGCTTACTTGTCTGCTCTCCGCATGGCACTTCCTGTTGTAGTCCTTTTGGTCCGGCAGTTTTTACAGTCCCCTTTGCTCTCTTCCGGTTCTTCTCCGTTTCCCTTCTTGTCTGCTCCTCAAGCCGTCACTTCCTGTCTCAGTCCTCACAGCTTGATCTCGCAATGCTTGGTTTCCTCCTCCCCTCTTTGTCTCGCGATGCTTGGCTCCCCCTCCCGACTCTTCTTAACTGCAGGAATGTTAAACAACTTGTTTTTTTGGCTTTTTAAGTTCAAATTCAGCTGTTTAACGTTTCAAAACTGCACTGATCCAATCTGCAACAGTCTATTGCTTCACCAGATCTGCTTTTCGTCTTTCAAAACGCGGTAATAGTAAGGCAAAAACTTTTTTTCCATTACCTTATGTTGTTACTTCGCTTCAGATGTGGTCACAACGTTTAAACTTTGTCTTCTTTGTTAAGGAATCAGAGGAATTGGAGATTTTATGCTGATTTAATCAGCTCGGCTCGGCTCCTTAGAGATACTTGCAGGAATCTTCTTCGGCTGCAGTGCTCAAGGTATTGTAAAAGTCTCCTCTGAGACTTTTCCTTCACCGAGCTTGCTCAAACCTGGATTATGTTGCTTGCTAGTCCTCACATTACCTGTGTGAGGTTGCGTCAGGTGGATTGATCCACCCGAGCTGTCAATAAGAGCCGCTGTCCGCCTTGCGCAATTGCAAAGCGTGTCAGACCTCCATTCCTCCGACCGGAAACCCCCATGGTGCTTGTGGAACTTTTGAGAGGCTTTGCTCACCCCCTTTGCACATGCAAAGGATTAAAAATAAGCCGCATCAAAGCGGAGCCATTTGAGCCGGCTGCAGCACGCTGTCTGAACACACCCTCCGAATGCAGTTTCTAGGGAAAGAATCAGCATGACAACCTGTGTGCCTCATGCTGCAGGCTCCCCACTTCCTCAGAAAATGCAGTATCTACACAATACCTTTGTAATAACATCACTGTAATTTGGGAAGGCTAATACCAGTGGCCCTTCACAGTACATACATCAGAGTTTTCTATCTGTAAAAATGACTCCTTTCTTCTTCTTTTGCCTCCAGAGATTTCAAAGGCACAGCTAGATGAAGAAGCAACTAAAATATAAAAAACCTGCAAATGGAAATGAAGGTGTGACTCAATTCCCCTGGGAGATAGGTGCACTGCTCACAAACAAACTGAGCTATGAAGGAAAGGATTGCCTTGACAGCTATGTAAAATAACCCTATTAGCACTCTGGAGGTTAAAGTTAGACTTCAGTTCATTGTTCCTTTGATTATTACGTGGCAGCAAACTTTATATAGTGTGTGTGTGGGGGAATAGTGCAGGAAGACAGGTCTCTCTCCCTCCCCCCCCCCCCAAGCATAGCAGAGCATATGGTTTGGAGTCAGGGACATGACATGCTGGAATCTCTGTCACAGGAACAAATAGGACACTGAATGCATTTGATTTTGCTTTGATGGTGCCCACTGTTTATTAATTTATTCTCACATTCCTGTTTCCATTATTCCCCTTCTCACAGGGTTGCCAGCTCTGGGTTGGGAAACACCTGAAGATTTTGGAGGTGGAGCCAGAGGACGGCAGGGTTGGGGAGGGGAGGGACCTCAGCAGGGTTTCAAAGCAGTTGTTTTCTCCAGGGGAACTGGTCTCTCTTCTCTGGAGATCCGTTGTAATAGTGAGAGATCTCCAGGTGTCATCTGGAGGTGTGGCTGGGGGGGCTTTGGTTCAGAACTGGGCCAACTTTCCCTTGAGGCGAGGGCTCGATTCCAAGCACTTGGATGGTTCATCAAGCTATATTTGAGCAGCAGGGGCTCTGTGGCACTCTTGAAAGGGGACCAGGTGGGTCCATATCGCTTACGACTGTCTTGGAGAAACTCTTCGCTCTCAGCATGAAGCTGGATACTATCTAGGACCTGGAAGCTCATGCAGTGTGTGCTTTGGTGAGAAATTCTGTAACATTAATTGATCACTGAAGCTCTGTTTTTAGAGCACACTAGACCTGTTCATTCCAATTTTTTTGGTATTGCCCTCTTGAAATCTCTTCCCTCTGACACTTATCTGTTGACTTCCCAAAGTGTTTTAAAAGCGTTCCTCCTGGCCAGACTAAACGCCCACATCTCAGCAGTTACAAGGGGAAGGTTCATATGCTTACCTTATTCAGAACAAATCTGCCTTGTCCCTTCGGTAAGACTGACACGATTGCCCATATCCTTTTGGAGTGTCCATTGTATGCTAATCTCAGGAGGCATTCTATCCCACCATGTTTGCCAGCTCCGTCTAATATATATTCTTATGACCTAGCCATGTCTCTACTTGCTGACAGGGATCCACAAAGAATTCCAGCAGCTGCAATTCTTTCTTTACTCCATTTGTTTATTGGGTGATAAGTGGTTATCAACAACTATTCACTGCTCAGGACTGGTGTGTCATAGAACTTTTATTGAATAAAAGGAAAGGAAAGGAAAAAGTGAGCTATCTTATAATGCCATTCTAGTTCTTATAAATGAAATGATTTTCTATCAAGCTTATCAGCCTAGTGAATCTACACCTTTGCCAGCACTGAAATTCCCTGTGTGCCTGGTTCCCCCAATTTGTGAGTTTAAAATTACTAAGGCTAGTAGAGACAGATCAACCACAATTTTAGATCTTTGTCCCAAAATTTCACTGAGTCTGAATGTATCATATTCAAAGAAGTTTCCTTGTGCTCTTCTTTCTTAAACCACATCTGAGCTGACAGTGGTTCTTCATCTCCCAGTGGTTCAGTATCCCATATTCGCCAGTACAATCTGAACACATGATAGTATGTCTGTACATCAGGCAGTATGTGACCACACATCTTATCCTTTATCTATTATCCTAGGTAATTTATAGTTCCAAATGAAATCATTCAAAGTGGCTTGAGCCATGTCACTCTGCTGTAGTGGTTGGACTAGGAACTGGAAGACCCACATTCGAATCCCTGCTCTGGAAGCTCACTGGGCGACCATGGGCCAGTTGCACACTCTCAGCATGACCTACCTCACAGGGTTGTTGTGAAGATAAAAAGGAGGAGAGGAGAACAATATAAGGCACTTTGGCTGAGGACAGACTGGCAATCTAAAGCGGGGCAGGCACGCTTCGCAAACGGAGGAAAGGAGCATGTTCAGACATGCGCATCTGTCCGTCGGCTCCGTTGCGTACTTACCCGTCTCCCAGCCGCTTTCCTTCCGCTTTACCCGGACACCGGTTTTTCCCGGTGTTCAGGGGCCTTCCTCCGCATGCCTCCCGCTTCCAAACAGTGTGAACTGGAAGAAGCGGGAGGCATCCGGAGGAAGTGTGAACACACTGGCAAAAAGTTTTGCGCATATGCGCATGTACGCATATGCGCATGTGCACATATGCGCATATGCGCATATGTGAAAAACATCAAAGGAAAACAAAAAAGTGCAGCGGCATGCGCGAGCCGCGCGCGCTGGCTATGCGGCAGTCTGAACTCTCTGTGGCAGTCTGAATGCTCCGTATCGCCGCTGATCCGCATTGCTCTGGCCAGTGTGAACGGCCAGCTCCGTGGGTTTTTCCCCCCGCTCCAGTTCCCTCCGCTTTGCCTCCGCTTCAGATTGCCAGTCTGTCCTCAGCCTTTGAGTCCCAGTAGGGGAAAACGGTGAGATATAACTGAAGGAAATAGAACAATGTGCATGGGGAAAGGAAACATCTGCCAGTTCCACTTTGGGCTCAGAAATGTCTTTGTTCAGCTTTGGTGGATAAGGCAAGGGAAAGAACAATGCCATTTAAATTATTCTCCCTTTTCTGTTTTTCTTTAATTTACTGCTATAAAACAGCACCACTTCAAGATTCTGTGGGCATCTGACAGCGCAGCATCTCGGTTGGCTTCAGGAAGGATGGAAAGGGAGGCCTTTTGGTCCCTGTGCTTCTAAATAAACGTGTCATTATTTCTGGGAAGTGGCAGTGCTTTTCACATCTTATTTATTTATTTATTTATTTTTCCGTTTTAGACCCCGCCCTCCCCGTGAACGGGCTTATGGTAGAGTTACAGTGCATGAACACATGCTGGTACTTCAAAGCCAGACAGAAAGGAGACAAAGGTTGAAAACACAACTTCAGAGCCGACAACTATTTCCCTCTCGATGGCTCTGCTGTCATAGCCGAGCCGAGCCACAGTTCAGGAGTGCCTTGTTTGCTCATCCTGACCTTTCAATGGCAAACATTTTTGGAACTCAAGCAGGCTAAATTGTCCCAGTGACTGCAAACGTCACTCAAAACAGAATCAAGCAATTACCAATAAAGATGTGGCTCTAATATTTTGCATGGGTATGGGAGGTCATGTCCAACTAAGAGAGATCAAAGACGTGCTGGGTGGCTGTGTCTGAGAAATAAGTATACACGTGACTCTAAAGTGACCTTCTCAAGATCTTTCCCACGATGTTAGAGGGCCACAACACTACCATATCACAGCAGGGGAGGCACTGTCTATATTCCCACTATAGAAAAGGGGTTCCCAACATAGTGCCCACGGGCACCGTGGCACCCTCTGACACCCTTCCTGGTGCCCACCAAATGTTTTTTTAAAAGTGGGTGTGGCCAGGTGGAGCTTTTCCCAGCAAGGCTTCTGATTGGACACTGGAGAGCTGATTGGCTGTGCAGATTTTTTTTAAAGTTTCTTTGGCAGCAGCCACCACCACACCACAAGGATCTCTATGGTGTGGTTGAAAGTCAGCCACAGCAGCCATTTTGTGGCTGGCTCCACCTCCTGTGGCAGCCATTTTCTAGCTGCACCCACCGCACTTCATCACAATTCCAAAGGCTCCTGCAGGCTCAAAAAGGTTGGGGATCCCTGGTGTAGACCATATTTCTCAAGATTTCAAATCCACTTATACACACTCATGCGGTTTCTAGACTCCCAGGACTGGCATGACTAGTGAAACGCATATAACCCAGCGACTAAGCGGATCAAGGACTTGATTAACTTCCACCACACGGGTGTGCAACAAAGGTTTGGAAAGCAAGCAAGATACTTGTTTTAAGTTTGCTGAGAAAATCCACTTTTGCAGTGTCCTGGGTTTGGGGTTATGAACTGTCTTACTAAAAACTCATGAAAGGCAAATATTTAATATCATTCCTCAAACATTCATCTGCAGTTAAGTCCCCCTTGCTTGTGGAACTGAAAGAGCTAAACAAACTGGCATTCTGGGCAACGTGACGCATCACGTATCTTTGGCAAAAACTGTTTCCCTCCAATAGATGCCATTGGTAACTAAGGGCAACAGAGTATATTACCACCACCACCACTACCATGTACTTTTCATAGAATCATAGAATGTTAAGAGTTGGAAGGGACCTTGCAGGTCATCTAGTCCAACTCCCTGCACTCTGCAGGAGCATAGCCGAAAGATAGACCATCCACCACCACCCAAGACAGTCTGTTCCACTGCTCAACCACTCTTACAGTTAGGAAGTTTCTCCTGATATTTAGCTGCTATTGACTCTTTTGTAATTCCCACCCATTAGATCTAGTCTTGCAATCCAGAGCAAGAGAGAATAGATCTGCTCCATCTTCTACATCAGGGGTGGCCAACCTGTGGCTCGGGAGCCACATGCGGCTCTTTCACACATATTGTGCGGCTCCTGGCAGGGCGGCTGGGGAAGCAAAGGGGAGGCATGCTTTTTCTCTCTTTCTCCCTTCCTTCCTTCCCTCCTCCCTCCCATCTATTTGCTTTCCTAGTTTCTCTCTCTCTCTTTCTTATAACTGGTTTTCCTCGTTTGTTTTTATTTTTGGCAGTCCCATTTAACGTTAATAAAAAGCAAATTTGCATATTTTTAAAAATAAAAACGTGTGTGTGATATTTGTTCCTGTCTTGCGGCTCTCAGACATCTCTATGTGGCTCTTACGTTTATTCTATGTGGCTCTTACGTTAAGCAAGGTTGGCCACCCCTGTTCTACATGATATTCCTTCAGATATTTGAAGACTGCAATCATGTCCCCTCTAAGCCTTCTCTTTCCCAGGCTAAACATACCCAACTCTTTCAGCCTTTCCTCATAAGACTTGGATTCCAACACTTTCACCATCCTGGTTCCCCTCTTCTGGACATGCTCAAGCTTGTCAACATCCTTCCCAAAATGTCGTGCCCAAAACTGGACACAGTACTCCAAGTGAGGACTGACCATAGCAGACCATACCTACACTTAGGTACTTTTTCTACTTCATTTCCTTTATCAATAATACCACAATCACATATGCAGGGGGAGGAGCAGAATTCCCTTATGTATCCACTTGTTAGATTTGAAGACCAAGCCAGTGAAAATCAGGTGGACTAGGGATCTGTAAGGTGAGTTACAGATCATTTGAGTTCTGTATCAAGTGTGGAATGTCATTTCTTTCAAACATCCATACTTGTCTCCAGCACCCTCCCAAAGCGAAGGCACCAATGCTTGGGGGTTTCATTCACTGATTTCAATGGTTGATCTATATCATAAGCAATTTGGGGTATTTAATTAAGGTTGTGCAAAAAATGGTATTTTTCAGGTTCAGGTATATTGATCCTGAGAAATATCAGTATTTTCTGATACTCCTGAATCCCAGTAGCAGTATGGTGTTTGGATTTGGGATTTTTCAGAAGTCCCTATTTTTTTTTGTCTCCATTATACCCTCTGTGGACCATTGTAGTCAATGGTCCTCATAGGGTATAAAGGATAATCGATCTGGGGGTCTGGGTAGCTGTTTTTTTAGGTAGAGGCACCAAATTTGCAGCATGGCTGTCGGTGCCTCTCCTCACAACTCCCCAAGTTTCAAAGAGATTGGACCAGGGGGTCCAATTCTATGGGCCTCTCAAAAAAGTGCCCCCATCCTTCATTGGTTTCAGTGGAGGGGAGGAAAGGCATTTAAAGAGATTGTGGTCCCTTTAAATGCCTAAGCAAGCTGTGAGTGAACTCCAAAGGCATTCAAAGGGCTTGAAGTCTCTTTAAATGCCCTCCCCAAGCAGCAAGTTCACCCAGAAGGCATTTAAAAAGACTACAGTCCCTTCAAATGCCCACTAACTTAGGCTATATGGCAATCCAGAAAAATCCACCCAAAATTCAGGATTTTGGGGGGCTTGGCTATTTTAGATAACAAAAAAAATACTCAGATCTATACTGAGATAATAAAAAAAAAAACCTCAGTTGAAAGAATAATAGCTATTTTTTCAGCTTGGATCTAGCCGAATGCACACCCCTATATTTAAGGGCTAAATGTGTTAGGCAACCCATGGCTACCACCATCCCACCCCACCCCAGCTCAGCCAGAGCTCTTTACTGGCTTCCTTTCCCTTTGCCTGCACATGAACCTCACCAAGAGGTGCCAAGCCTCACCTCCCTGACAAAGTGTGGCACATGGACAACTCAGCAGCAAGGGAATCCACTCCCCTCCACTCCCCATCCCACCCTACCATGCAGTGAAGGATGTGCTGTTGCATGACTGGTCCTTCGTTGTACGACACATCAGAGTGTTCTCCAGTTTGTCCTCCATATTGTAAGCAGCTGTCAGACTCCTGGACAAAATTACTCCCAACAACACCCTCTGGCAGTGATTTGTTTCTTGAAAAATAAAGATGTGCCGAGCTGAGACTCTTGCCAAGTCAGAACTAAAATTCAAGCGTGAAACCCCAAAGTTATAGACAGTTCAAACAAGACCCCACCAACCAGTCACCACATTCATTCCCACCTAGACACTTGTGCCCTTATCAACTGCACCTGTAAGTCACCATAACATTCTCTCTAAAGCAGAGCAAGCAGAAATGTAAACCAATTTAATCCCCAGAGGGAGGCTGTCTTAGCAGTTACTTTTGCCACTACAAAAAGCTGGTCTCTCTCTCTCTCTCTCTCTCTCTCTCACACACACACACAACTTTGCCCAGGTCAGCCTGCCCCTCACAGACTTACTGAAAACCAAGGAGAAAGGGGCTGACAACATAAACCCTGGGGCTAGACTGGAGTGGACTGCTGAATGCCAAGAGGCGTTCAATCACTTAAAGAGACTGTTTACTTCAGAACGAGTTCTAGCCCACCCCAATGAAAACAAGAAATGTATTGTACAAGTTGATGCATCAGATGTGGCCATGGGGGGTGGGGGCGATATTACAAGAGGGACTGGATGACAAACTCCATCCGTTGGCTTATGTGTCAAAAAAATCCTTGCCCACAGAAAAGAATTGGGTGGTGTGGGATAAAGAAGTGGCTGCCATCTGCTTGGCTTTGTTAACCTGGCATCATTGGTTGAAGGGAGTGCACATACCTTTCGAGGTCTGGACTGATCACAAGAACCTTGAGGTGTTGTGGACCTCTCGGAGTCTAAATGCAAAGCAGCTGCACTGGGCAGACTTTTCCTCCAAGTTCTGTTTCACTTTGCACCATTTCCCTGGCACGGCGAACTCGTTAGCTGATGCCATGTCCTGCTTCCCTCAACATAATAGTCAGAGGGAGGAAGTGGTGGACTCAGTGTTCACCCCCACCCAATTGGGAGGGGGCAGTGCTTACTCAAAGTCAAGCGCAAGAGGAGAGAGAATGGAGAAGGAGCCATGGCTGGAAAAATTCAGAGCGGCTGTCACTGACACAGATTGCTTGGAAGCCTCAATGGACCCTTCAATTGTGCTGGGTCCTGATGGTTGTTGGTGGAGGGGAGCCAAGCTGTTTGTTCCTCAGGCATTGAGGGGGAAGGTGCTAATATGGGGCATGAGTCTAAGCTGGCAGGACACTATGGCTACCTGAAAACCCTACACCTTTTGCAACATCAGTTCTGGTGGCCACAAATAAGAAAAGACATTTCTGAGTATGTGGACTCCTGCCAAACATGCCTAATGAGTAAACGCCAGCCAGGGAAGCCACCGGGCCTGCTTAAGCCTCTAGAGATACCTGAGCGTCCCTGGGAGGTGATCTTCATGGATTTTATCACCGACCTACCCCCCAGTAAGGGAAAAACAGTGATTTGGGAGGGGGAATCTGTTTTCCAAGCAATGTCATTTCATCTCATTCAAAGAGCTCCCTATGGCTAAGGCACTTGCTAAAATGTTCATGCAGCACATTATAAAGTTGCATTCCATTCCACATAAGGTGATATCGGATTGGGGCTCTCAATTCATTGCCAAGTTCTGGAAGGAACTTATGGGAGTGTTGGGGATTGAACAAGGACTAAGCAGTGATTATCACCTAGAGACTGATAGCCAAATGGAAAGAGTGAATCAAGTGGTTGAACAATTTTTGCATTGCTTCACAAATTACCAGCAAGATGACTGGGTTGATCTGCTGCCATTTGCTGAGTACAGTAATGCAGCTCACTCGTCAACCGGGGTATCTTCATTCATGGCCCTCCACGGGTATGAAGGAGCCCTCCTTCCCATGCTGTCTTCTGGGTCAATGCCTGCCAGTGAGCTGCAGTTGTGGTGACAGGGCTTGCGGGATTCTTGGCCAGTGATTCAAAAGACTTTGGAAAAGGCTAAAATGAGTAATAAGGCCCAGGCTTACAAAGGGAGGGCTCCTGGGTGGTCTTTGGAGCCTGCGGACTCAGTGTATCTTTCTACATGGAACCTGAAGGGTCTGCAACCTAGTAGAAAAGTGGGTTGGAAATATACTGGACTGTTCACAGTGAAGCACAAAATCAATGAGGTGACAGTTGAACTTGATTTGCCTAAGTCACTCAAAAATTTGCACCCCATTTTCCATTTTAGTCTGTTGAAGTGGGATCCTGGGCTGAATGCATGGAGACCCCGTCAACCAGCCCCCCCCCCCCTCTGATGATGAATAGTGAACTGCACTCTGAAGTGGCCCAAATCTTGGACTCTAAACTGAAACAGAGAAATCTTTTGTATTTGGTGTGCTGAAAAGACTTTGGGCTGGAACAAGATGAGTGGGTTGATCATGTTCATGTTAATGCTCCTGCTTTGCTTCGTGAATTTCATAAGATGTATCCGGCTAAACCTGGTGGGGGTGATTTTCTGGGGAGGCAGAATGTCAGCTCCGCTGCCATGGCTTGTGGGGGTTGGAGGCTGGGTGAAGCTAGCATTACTTACAGATGTCTTCAGATATGTTAAGTTTCAGTTTCAGCAGTGTCTTATCTCGCTTACTGCCTGCATTTGATCTTGGTGCCTTGGCACTTCTTTTCCCCTGGGAACTGCTATACATTTTTTTCTGGCACACTTGTGCGCTTGCTGTGATTGGCTTCATCCCATTCTGGGGTGCTCTTTGAATTATGTATAACTTCTCAACTCCCACCTGGAGAGGCATTACTGACACAAAGTATGTTCTGGATGCCTGCCTTTACTAATACCAATAAACAGTTTACTGGTTAAGACTGTGTGTTGGGATTGATTGCTGTGGGACCCTGACAACTCTAGGATTTGCAAGATGGCTGCGTTAATTTGGTTGCTCCAGGTAAACTGCAGTTTTAGTCTTGGTGGTGCATCTGTCTTTCCCCTCTTCCTTTTCTGTCCCCCCCCCCCCCCCCCGGCACACATTTTTCTATTTAGAGAAAATAAAATACTGTACAAACAAAAAAGTTTAACATAACTAGGAAACTATTCAAAACAAATATGATATAAAATAATAACCTTACTTAGGAACTCAGACTGGCAGCACCTCTGAAGGGTCTCAGGCACCTACAACTTGATCCTCTTAGCTGGAGATGCCAGGGGTTGAACCTGGGACTTTCTGTATGCCAAGAAGATGCGCTACCACTGAGCCACGGCCCCTCTAGCTAGGAGGCTCTTCCTCACTGCCTTCCTCTCTGGGAATAATAGAGTTTGTATTTAATCAACTTAATTATCACCAGCTTAGGCCTCCTCCTGATGTCATTGCTGTTTGCCACATTTCTGTCTTGCCCTTCTCCTACTGTTGCCAACTCTGGGTTGGAAAATTCCCAGGGATTTTGGGGTGGAGCCTGGGGAGGACAGGATTATGGGAGGTGAAGGACCGCAGTTGGGTATAATGCCATAGAGTCCACCCTCCAAAAAGGCCATTTTCTCCTGGGGACCTGCTTTGTGTAGTCTCTGGAGACAGGTTGTAGATCCAGGCCCCACCTGGAGGTTGACAATCCTACCTTCCTCCAATGTTTAAAACAGCATACATCCTATTTTATCTACTAGGCTGCAAGATAGTAACCTTGTACCAGCAGCCAATCTGCATAGAGGGCCAATGCACATCTAGAGGGAGCCAGAGTACCCTGACCTGGATAGCCTAGGCAAGCCCAGTCTCGCGAGATCTTGGAAGCTTAAGCAGGGCTGACCCTGGCAAGTACTTGGATGGGAAACCTCCTTGGAATACTGGCAGTCAGAACCTCTCTGAATATCCTCCAGGCCCCCAGTAGGGGTCAGTCACTACAGGTCGCTACGACTTCCAGGTGCACACACACTCACACATGCACATATAACCCCTCCCCCCCCCAAAAGTAAATACAAAGATACATAACCATCCCTTTACCCTTTTACAGCCATGGATGCAGACATCCTTCATCAGCATAGGGCAACTATGGTATTAATTCAGCCTATTCTATGGCCACTTCCATTCTCTATATAGCCCCTGACCCAAGTGTGTCTCTGCTTTTCTGGTATGCTTTTAATTTCACAAGGCCCAGATCGCCTTTATTTTCAACAACCAGTCTTGTTACTCAGGGTTTTTTTTGTTCATTTGTTCCCATCGCCTTTGCAAAGGCCAACCTGTCAGCAGTAACCATGTGTAAGGCAACCATTAATAGATAACTAGGGATATCAGGTAGATAATTTAACAGCCGGGTCTCTGGCTTGCTGCTATCCACAGGTCTTACCAAATACGTTTTTCAAATCTTAGCTGTGTTTATTTCTCAGTTACTTACGCATCTGAACTCTAATTAGCCCTTCCTGGCAACTAATCCCCCCTACTTATTTATTTATTATTTTGATTTTGTATCCCGCCCTTCCTGTAGCATTTGAGGATATCTGTTTCAATGTAGTTGAAGGAGTGTGCATCTGCACATGCTAATTATACCCAGAATTGAACGTTGTTGGTCGTGGGGGTACCACTGGACTCAAACTCAGTTCTCACATCAGTTTGTTAACGCTTGTATTTGTAAAATAAATTGCTGACATTCACTGGTCTTACCAACTGCTTTAATCCAATCTCAGCTATACTTATTACCCAGTTACTTTGGCATCTTGACCCTAACTACCCCTTCCTGGCAACTCTTTCTCCGCCTTATATGTAATAGTTGAAGACGTTTTGCTTCACTGTATCTGAAGAAGTGTGCATGCACACAAAAGCTTATACCTTGAATAAGATTTGCTGTACCGTTAAGATCAACAAATGTTGTTCTGGCTTGTGTGATATCTGCTTTCTCAAACCAGCTGATATAAGTGTCACACCTTGTTTCAGGTCAAGGTGGAACTTAACCTGCCCATCACAGGAACCAACTCATTTACAGAACTCACCTAGCTGCCTGAAGCCCTCAGGATAGAGTGAGGCATAAATACAGACAAACACATATGATATGAACCTGATATTATATGATGCTGTCATAGAAATGCATGTCTTTGTACCTGCTCATTGGGCAGAAGCGTCTGAATGAAAAAGGATGAGGAAATACTCTGCTAATATATGTTTGATTCTGCTGGTCCGTGACTGTAATAAATTATTAATTGATGGATGGATTTGATTGTTTGAAGAAATGACTATTTATGGCATGCCATACAACCAATGAGTCATTTTAAAAAAAAATTACTCCAATTGCAGGGAAATGGGAGGGCAGCATGAATAGGGTGATGTTTGCAGCTGTCTTCCTGCCTTCCTCTGAACAGAAGCTGAACTGACTAATCACAGTGGCACAATGACCGTGAGTCACACCTGTTGGATAATGTGTTTTGTTTGGGCGGATGGTCATCCCCACAGAGGAGGTATACGGCCATGCAAATCAACAGCAAGAAACCAGCCTCTTCCAGTTCTTGCCCAGAGCAATGAGGACTCGGAGTATATGAACTGAACTCCCTGCCGAAAACATTTATGCCTTTCAGAATACTCAGCGCTGACAAAGTTTTGTAGCATTTCACTTCTCCCTGATGCTGTGGTTGATGAGAAGTGGACGATGCTCAGCTGGGAGCTCTTGGCTGTGTTTCTTACCTCAAGGTACACAAGGAGAAAGAGACAGGTTTCCATTTGGGGTTTAAGTGCAGCCTGAGGTAGATGTGCCCTGAATTTTCCTAATGAAAAATAGGAAGGCAAATCTAGAGCTTCCTGTTTGAGTGAAACAGCTGGGGAATTTGGAAGAGAGCTCAGAAAAGTTTCGGCATGAGTTGCAAAATTTCTCGGGGTGGTACTGCATTCATCCATAAATTGGCGCTGAATTTAGCCTGAAGTGACATTTACAGAAATGTCTGGAGGTTCCTCTTTGGGCTAAATTCCCACAGAATTTTGCAGGAAGTGAAGAGAGTTTTGAAGAGAGAAGTCTGGACCATGGGGGAGGGGCTCCTTGTATTTGAAGTCAAGGCACAGGAAACCTGTACAGTCTTATCAAACGATTCTTCCCCAAAGCTCCTTTTGACAAAGGGATACTGCAGGGGGTCCTTTCAGTTCTGCGGCTTCCTATGGTAACCATGACAACAGATTCGCTTGTTTTCTCCCTCTTCTGTTAATGTTTGTCTCCTGAATCTTATTTGTATATTTATTCATACAGTTTGATTTCGATTTCTAGGTCACATTTAAAATTCAAACCCAATAAAGCTGATGAATAAAACACTTATTCGACTAGCCCTGCAAAGAGTCACTTCCCTGCTCACCTGGTGAGCCTCGCCGGGGGGGGGGGGGGGGGGGGGGCTTCTCCAGGTTCCTTTGCAACATCCGGGGTGGGGAAGAAGGGAGCTGGAGCAGTTGTTCAGAGGTCCATTGGCAGATGAGTCAATGTAGAAAATACTGCCTGAAGGCAGAAAGTGTGAAAAGCCCTCTGATTCATAGATGGACAGGCAGACAGACTAAGGCTGTTTTTACATCTGACTTTCCCGCTGGAATCATTCTAGTTCCAAAAAACCTTGCCCACACTTCTGTGCGGTGTGAAACCGTTCTGCCACTGAAATGTCCACATCTACTAATTGCCCTCCTGTGGTCAAGCTAGTATGCAACCGGCTTCATTCTGCTTTAAACAATTGCTGTTGATTAGTGCACTTAGACCCCCTGGAGTGAAATTTCACACCACTGTGAAATCAGCACAGGAAAAGACAGCAGTCAAACTGCTTTAGAGGGGAGGTGTAAAATGACCCTTAGGCTGCATATCTTCTGTCAAGGCTGGAGAAGAACAGAATTTGGGCTACCAACTGTGACAAGATAGGGGGAGAGGGTTAAGCCCCCCTGCCTGCTCATTTTGATACAAAAATCAGATCCCTGCCTAGACAGAAGACTGGATGTGCACTGCCAGCCTGTCTACCTCGGCTGTGATGCATTCTGCCATTTCACAGTCTCCCACATCCTCATGTCTAAGCTGTCCTGCAGAATCATCTGTGACAATTCAGGGCACTGCATCTTGTTTCCGCAGGTCCAGATAATTCAAGATGACAATCGCAGCCAGTGGGCACCCAGGTCCTTTCACGCGGCACTGAAAACTTCTGGCTGTACAGCACATCACAGCCTTCAATTCAAGTATATATTCCTCAGGACCAGCTTGGATTAGCCTTCCTATCAATTCTGTAACTCAAGATTACATGAGCAGGAGACCCCCTTTTGACAGAGGCCATTGACTCATTCTTCCACATTAGCAGGCCGCTGTTTAGCAAGGCTGCCAGTCTCTCTTTCCTTCCCTTCTCATAGAAGTAGGTGACATCCACTGACATCAGGGAACACGATGTTAAAACATTATTCAGATGGGAAAGGAAGAAAAGCTCACTCGCATCTCCCTGTCTGTAGTGCAATGGAGAATTTGACCACACACAATCCTCAGGGTGGTCTATAAACTCACACTGCCTCGTGGTGGTGAATGTTGTGATGTTTCCATAACACCAGCGTAGGAGCCAGAAATGAATGGTATCGGAGGTGTGCCAGTGGAAGAGGATGACTTAGTTGGCATCTGAACCCTCCCAGCCTAAGTCCAAAGGTCATAAGAACATCAGAAGAGCCCTGCTGGATCAGGCCAGTGGTCCATTTAGTCCAGCATCCTGTCTCCCACAGTGGCCAACCACAGTGTAGCGTTATGCCAGTGAAAACACTCGTGGAACTCATCTGGAACAACATAGAAATCTCCCCCTCTTGCCTTTCCACAGTCACAGCAGAACTAAGTCAGCAGCCAATCAGAGTTCTCCTGAATGGTGTACAGACTGCTGCCAGGATCCCCCAGTTTCGGTGGGTGGGCATTGAAACATGAAGCCACCTCCCTTTGACCACATGCAGGGCACACACATGAGGGGGACTTGGGTTATGGGAACTCCAGTGAAAGGGTGCTTTGCACAAACAACCAAGGAAGAGATCAAACACTGGTGTGGCAGAACCCTCCCAGCATCCGGTCAAGGACACAAACTGGAACCTGCACTTCTCCCACTATGGACGCCTTGTCTAGGGTCCATTTCCTTCACTTTCAGAATGACAGCATCTCCAGACTACAGAGATCAGTTCCCCTGGAGAACATGGCTGCTTTGCAGAGTAAACTCTACAGCATTTTATCCCACTGAGGTCCCTCCCCTCCCCAAACCTCACCCACCACAGGCTCCCCCCCAAAAAAAATCTCCAGGAATTTCCCAGCTCAGAGCAGGCAGCCCTAGCCTTGTCTCTCCTGCCTGGCTGACTTCCAAGCTTTCCCCATCTCATCCAAGCCCGACCAGAGCCGTTCTCACCCACTGCCTCCTTTTCTCTGAGCAGAATTCCAGCTCTGCCCACTGCTCCTCTCTCCCTCCCACATTCCAGTCCCCTTCCAGATTCCAGCTTGAATTAAAGCACAGGCTTGGGTCATCCCCAGCCCTTCTTCTCCTAGCCTGGCCATCCCCTCCTCTCTTCTGCCCCAGTATTTCTCCCACATTTGGTCATGCAGACCTCCTCTGCAACTGGACTTTTATTCCCTCAGTGCATTGGTAGAACCTTCTTGCCTTTAATCTCCCCACATCCCTCTATTTGGGGTACACTTTTCATGTATCCACACTCTGGGAGAGCCATGTTGAGTTTCTTCCAGAAGTAGGATTGGTCTGGGCAACCCTACAGTTGCAGGGTCCTGGAGCTTCCACTGCCTTTTAAATTGCCTCTTCTGACTTCTATCTATCCTTTATAGCTAAGAAAATTGACCCTTGGGATTTAGCATAGGATTCAGGGAGGATTTAGGGAGGGGGCTGTGGCTCAATGGAAAAGCCTCTGCTTGGCATGAAGACAGAGTTGCCAACTCCGGGTGGGAAAATATCTGGAGATTTGGGGGGGGGGTGGATCCTGGGGAGGGACCTCAGCAGAGCATAACACCACAGAGTCCACCCTCCAATGCAGCCATTTTCTCTACTTCTTTGAAGATCAGTTGTAATTCTGGGGTATCTCCAGGTACCACCTGGAGGCTGGGAACCCTATGTGCAGAAGGTCCCAGGTTTGGTCCTCAGCATCTCCAGTTAAAAAGGATCAACCAGTAGGTGATGTGGAGGACCTCCACCTGAGGCCCCACTCCCAGTCTGAGTAGGCAATACTGTCCAGTGGTCTGATTCAGTATAAGGTGCAAGGCTGAGCAGTTTTATCCGATCTTCTAGATCCCTGCACATTTCACTATATGCTTCATCAGGGGATCTTACATAGAAATGTCTCTGGCTCCCGCCTTGATCCAGTTGTTCAAGGTGGGAGCCAGAGAAGTCTCTGTGTAAGATCCCCTGATGAAGCATTCAGCCAAATGTAAAGGGACCACCTAGAAGATCTAATAGAACTGCCCAGCCTCACACCTTGTTCCTCTTTTCTCCGACTTTATCTGTATCTTCTTCCTGATTCAGTATAAGACAGTTTCATTTGTGTTCAGTAGCCACTTCTTCACACCCAGAATGCCCCCTTGAAATACACCTGTGTATATGTGGGTTCTGAAGACACCCTCCTCCCCAGACATGTGTACCACCTTATTCCATGGTGACAATGAAGATGGTACTGGGTGTGATTCTCAGTGCAGCTTTCAAAGAACAGGAGCCTTGCTACACCAAGACAGTTGGCAACCTCCTTCACCTGAGGAGGTGGGGCCCCATTCTGAGAATTTCATGCTACTCGATAGTGAAGGAAATAACTATTCAGCCTGCTGGTGTTTGTTGTTGAAACCAGTGGAAGTGAAAACCAAATGCGATAACAGAACAAATCAATCTAATGACTGTATTAAAACAAACAGAAATTCTTAAAAAAAAGAAAAGAATGGAGAATGAACCAAAGGGAGCATTGGTGTAAATCCCTAGAAAAGACATGAATGAACTACCTACACGCAAAATGAATGACAAAATTCAGAAATTAAAAACAGTGGAATAATTCAGGGTCCCTAATTCATTGTTTCTATTTCAGAAACAAAAGCGGGTCATGTGAAATCCCCTGATCTGTAGAGAAACTGGTAACAAGAGAATTCTGCAGACCTCACTAAGCTTCCTTTATCTCTCCCCCTCTGCAAAAAACAGAAGAGTTCCCACATGATACTCACGATTGTTTTAGTGAGTTTCTGTGGTTACGAGATACAGGGAATGTCCCCTTAGGTTTAAGTAGTCAATTCAAAATGTGAACTGCTTTCAAAAGTGTATGTTATGTCTCTGAAACACAGTTTTCCCTATCCTTAACTTGAAGCTTAAAAGTTCAAAAACTTTGTAAATTCTAGGTTATGTAGGATATAGGCTCAGTTAGTTCTCTGAAGCAAAAAAAACCATTCCAAGATCTCTCTCTCACTGACAATATTTGCTACTTCTTAAAAACAAACAAACAAAAAAAACTTGTGGAGTGTTTTATACCGCTATCTAAATTTATAGTCCAAAAGTGTATTACCCTAGAAGGAAAGGAGGAAGATACGGCAAAAAAAACCCAGCAAAAAACCGGGGAACATATTTTCAGAGGAATGCTCCTGAGTCAAAATGCACTGGGGGGGGGGGGGGGGAGGGAGAGATGGAAGTAGATTTTATCCCAAACAAATTAGCAGCTGGCCACACTGCAATTTCACTTAGAGGCTTTTATTGTTGATTTGCTCTTAATTAATGCAGGAGGTGCCACAGCTGGCTGGTGTTTCCTGGGGCTCTCTGTTCTTTTATCGTTATAAACCAGTCTGTTTTAAGGTTGCCAGGCGTGATCCTAGCACTGTCCCGGGGGGATTTAGGGGGCAGTCCTAAATCATCCCACCCCTTTGAGAACTGTTTTTCTTTCCCTTACTTACAACTCCATTTTTCCCCCTTCTGTTTTCCCCATTGTGTGGATTTCAAAAGGGTAATTAAAAAAAAATCTTGCATAATTTTTATTAGGATTGAAGTTATCACAAAACAAATCATGCCAGCCTCATGCAGAGTGTTCACCGTAAGGACACCAGCCTCCAGGTGGGACCTGGGGATCCCCCCAAATTACAGCTCATTTCCAGTCAACAGGGAGCAATTCCCCTGCAGAAAACGGCTGCTTTGGAGGGTGGACCCCGTGCCATTGTGTCCCACCAAGGTCCCTGCCCTCCCCAGGCTCCATCCCCAAATCTCCAGGAATTTCCCAACCTGGATCTAACATCCAAACTTCCCCCCATCCCCCATCAGCGGCCAAGGGGGGACTTGGCAACCCTATGCAGAAGCTCAGACCTTAGTACAGGGTTCCCCAGTGGGGTGTCTGGGGGCTCCATGGTGCCTGCCAGTACTTTCCCTGGCACCCTCCAAGCTTTTCAGAAAGTGTAAGGCAGGGCTTGTTGGCTGCCCTCATTCAAATGAAAGGAGAAGCACCGGGGCTTTCCTTCATCAGCACATGGTTCCATTTTGCCTTCAGGCTTTCCTTCTTCCCAGGAGGAGGGGCGGTATTCTGTTGAGCTCCACCTCCAGTGGCAGCCATTTTGGGTTTGGCTCCCCATTCTGGGGCAGCCATTTTAAGGTGGCCCTCACCACCTCCTCTAAAAATTCCAAATGTGCCCCCAGACTCAAAAAAATTAGGGACCCCCTCCTTAGTACATTCATCACAACTTGATACCACAAATTGTTACTCCAAAGTAAGTGCCACTGAGTTAAGTGGAGCTGATTCCCAGTTAAACCAGCACAGGATGTGATTTGTCTTCTATACATGAAGCTCTCTTGAGCTTTCCAAGAGCGCCCAGGCAGACGCAGTGTTGCTGGACCATGATGGGGAACTCCAGGGAATCTCCTGATCTGACTCTGACACTTATAAGAAGCATACCGTCTGACCTCCCCTTTTCCAAACCTTGTTGGCAAGGTTGCCTTTTCAACAGCAAGAGCTGGATGGTGAGTGCAGAATCCTTAAAAGCCTCATTCTCAAGGACTAGATGTACTGCAGGGGTGCTTGGGAATTGTCATTGCCAATGCCTCCTAGACCAACCGTTGGGACAGGATTCACTGCAAACTACAATTTCTATGCCTCCCAACAGAAATTAATGCTCCTGAAGTTGCTCACCAGCATCCTGGACTGCAAGGACTCTCCCTCATCACCTGCCATCTCACTCTGTAATTCTGGGGTATCTCCAGGTACCACCTGGAGGCTGTCTAAACACTCTCTGAGCACATGAGCACAGCCTTATGCTGAATTAGACCATTGGCCCATCCAGGTCAGTACTGTCTACTCAGTATTGTCTACTGAGACTCTCCAGGGTCTCAGGAGGAGGTCTTTCACATCACCTGCCACCTGATCCTTTCAACTGGAGATGCTGGGGATTGAACCTGGGACCCTTTTCATACAAAGCAGGTGCTCTGCCACAAAGCCATGGTCTTACCCCATGAAGCTGCCTTATCTTGAATCAGATCATCAGTCTGATCATAAAGGTGCCCTCCTGACCTGTTCATTCTATGACAGAACTTCTCACTTTTTTTTTTAAAAAAAATGTCCACTTGAACATTATGGTCTTTCACATTCCATGGAATGACAGAGGTGCGGGAGCCTTCCTGGCCTTCTCAGGCAGGGCACTCTTCACGGTGGGAAATGCACATGACCAGGTAGCTGCCCATCTTGGCCATTTGCATGGCTGTACCCGCAGAAGGCCCCGCTCAGATGCATGAACACGTCATAGCGGGACATGGGAAGAGAGGCAATCCGGCAGATACAAGGTTCCAGAGCCATTCAGGACTTTGTAGGTGATAACTAGAACCTTGAACTGAACGCTGTAACCGATCAGTAACCAAAAGAGCAGGGCTTTTTTCTGGGGTAATGCACTGGAACGGAGTTCTAGAACCTCTTTGACAAAACTCCTTTAAAAATGTTTAAAAGTCTGAGTTTTCAGTATACAGATTGAAAACTTCATTTCCCTCATGAGAGTTCCAGCACCTCATTTTCCAAAATAAAAGCTCTGCAAAAGGAGTCCTGCAGAATGGGTGTGGTATTCACTGGTTCAGGACCCAAAGAAATACAAATAAATATAGAGTTGGGTGTCATCAGTGTACCCATCCATAAAACTCTCCTCCAACACCACATTTCACACAAATCCACTTTCTTCCCTGTCAGCTTTCCTCACAGTCCAACTTTCACGCCCATACACAGTAATGGGGAATGCCATCATATGAATGGTCTTGACCTTGGTCTCCAGCAACATTTCCTTACACTTAAAGATCCTTCCCAGTTCCTTCATGGCTGCCTTTCCAAGTCTCCACCTCCTTCTGGTCTCTTGGTTGCAGTGACAGTCACCCTTTTGGACAGCTAGATTTGAGTCCAGAGCCCAACAGGTGGGGGGTGTTATAAGGTTTGGACTGTCAAAGCTCCTTCATTAGTCTCCCTTTGGGTTGATGGCTGAGCCAAGGAATAGAAACCTTATCCATGTCTGTTTCTTTACTACCAGCAGTTAAAGTACCGTATTTTTCGCACCATAAGACGCACTTTTTCTCCCCCCAAAAGTGGGGGGGGAAGTGCCTGCATCTTATGGTGTGAATCCCCCCCATCCGCTCAAGCTCCCGAGGCCGCGGCAAGCGCCGCGGGCCCGGGAGCAAGCCCCCGCCTCCCTCGCCCTCCCCCCCAGTGTAGATCCCGGGTCCGCGGTGAGCGCAGTGGGCCGGGAGCATGCCCCCGCCTCCCTAACCCTCCCTCCCAGTGAAGAAAGCCCTCCTCCCACCCCCCCTCAGAAGCCCCCCTCCCACCCACTCCCCTCAGAAGCTCCCCCCCTCAGAAGCCCCCCCACCTCAGAAGCCCCCCTCCCACCCCCCCTCAGAAGCCCCCTCCCTCCCACCCCCCTCAGAAGCTCCCCTCCCAGCCCCCCTCCCACCCCCCTTCAGAAGCCCCCTCCCTCCCACCCCCCTCAGAAGCTCCCCTCCCAGCCCCCCTCCCACCCACCCCCTCAGAAGCCCCCCTCCCACCCCCCCCCCTCAGAAGCCCCCCTCCCTCCCACCCCCCTCAGAAGCCCCCTCCCTCCCCTGCTCACCTTTCCCACCCCATTCCTTCCCCCCTCACCATTCTTGGGTTGGGGCGGGAGGTAGGGAGGTAAGAGCTGGGCCTGAGTGGCGTTAAACCACTGGAGCCCAAGCAAGGGGGGGGAAGGAAACACCTTGTCTTTCTGTCTTTCTTTCTTTCTCTTTCTGTCTTCCTTCCTTCCTTCCTTCCTTCTCTCTCTCCTCCCTACCTTCCTGTTTCTTCCTTTCTTTCTGTCTGTCTTTCTGTCTTCCTTCCTTTTCTCTCCCTCCCACCTACCTACCTACCTACTTTCCTTCCTTCCTTCCTCCCTTCCTTCTGTCTCTCTCTCCCCCCACCTACCTTCCTTCCTTCTCTCTCTCTCTCTCTCTCTCCCCCTACCTACCTACCTTCCTGGTACTTTCTTTCTGTCTTTCTTTCTGTCTTCCTTCCTTCTCTCTCTCTCTCCCTCCCTCCCTTCCTGTTTCTTCCTTCCTTCCTTTCTGTCTTCCTTCCTTCCTTCTCTCTCTCTCCCCCCTACCTACCCCCCTCCCTCCCCCGCTCACCATTTTTGGGCTGCAGGGTGGGGGGAGGTAGGGAGGGAAGAGCTGGACCTGAGTGGCATTAAGCCACTGGGGCCCAAGCAAGGGGGGGAGGGAAACACCTTGTCTTTCTGTCTTTCTTTCTGTCTTTCTGACTGTCTTTCTTTCTTTCTGTCTTTCTTCCTTCCTTCCTTCTCTCTCTCCCCCCTACCTACCTACCTACCTTCTTTCTTTCTTTCTTTCTTTCTTTCTTTCTTTCTTTCTTTCTTTCTTTCTTTCTTTCTTTCTTTCTTTCTTTCTTTCTTCTCTCTGTCTCTCTCCCCCCCCAAATACCTACTATTTGGTTCAGAATATTTTTTTCCCCTGTTTTCCTCCTCTAAAACTAGGTGCGTCTTATGGCCAGGTGCGTCTTATAGTCCGAAAAATACGGTAATTGGTAAAACCAGGTAACCTGTGAAACTTCTTAATGCTCAGATAGCTTACTGGATGAAAATCCTGCTGACCCACTGTCCAGTAGCCACAGGTTGCCAAGACATAAATCTTCATTGCCCAAGGTCTTTAATGCTTGCATGGACCTTCACTGTGTCGGGCATCAGGCCAATGCATCAGCCAGTGTGCCCATCTGCTTGGCCTCTTGCCTTCACACAGCTTCTGACCAAGCCGTTTCCTGGATTTTTGAAAATGTGCCCAATTGTTCAGTATTGGAAACATTACACCCTTTATTTTAATGCAACAATATATTACATGAACATTTTTTGGTACTAAGCCTGAGGCGAGTTCCTGTATTGCCACCTGACTTCTGTCAGGTGAGTGTGGAAGTTCTCGGGTGAATATTGAAAGGGGGAATGGTATGGACAGAGTTGTCAGCTTCCAGGTGGGGCATGGAGACCTCCTAGAATTATAACTAATTTCCAGACTAGAGAAACCAGTTCCCCTGTTGAAAATGATTGCTTTGAAGGTTATCTGTCTATGCTGTTATAAACCACTAAGGTTCCTCCACTCCCCAAACCCCTCCCTCCCCTAGCTCCACTCCCAGGATCTCCAGGGATTTCCACACAGAGTTCACTAAATAGAGGAGTGTTGTGAGGCAGCCAGCTGCCTCCTCCTCAAGGGTGTAGACTTTCCAATTTCCCGGGGGTGGGGGCTGGGCCAGAGGCACTGCTATGCTAGGTCCTTAAAAGAACTGAGGCCCAGTAACATCATAGGGAGGAGCCAGTGACGTCACATGCCACTGTCACTATCTATGGAGGTGGAGCCATGTGGGATTTAGGAAGGGGCTCTCCAGAAATTTAGGGGGGGCCTGGGAACCATTGGGAACCCCCCCACACCATTCCCCTGGACTGGGTTAAACCCAGGAAAAGGTGGGAATTGGCCAATGATTATAGTGGTATCTCAGCTGTCTCCTGCAGTGTCCTTTATTTAAATTCACTTTTAGAATAGTCACTTTAAGATCTGCAAATATACATACCATGTGCATAAGACAAACAAATGGTCACACATTTGAAAGTAAGAAGGACAACACAAAAAAGCCTGTAGGGGAACTTTTTTTTGTCCTGGACATTCATTTACAAGAGTCTTGTTTCTGCCTTATTCATATGGGTGACTTTGTACTGAAATTGAGTAAATTATGGCATCACATATGCCTTTGTATGGTAAATGCATGGTTGAAGTCCCTGAGCCAGAATACCAAACAGTTGCTGTGCACTCAATTTCTGAGCAATGTACACAGTTCAGAGTAGCAGCAATCTTCTTCTCACTTCAAACTCATATCCTACAAGTGAGTACAAGTCCCAGAGCACTGAGCCTATTCCCAGGTGCTGTCATTCCAGTCCCAGGGCATGGATTCTATTGCTAGGAATCGTCATTCCACTCTGGGGGGCTGTCATTCTAGTCCCAGAGCACAGATTCCATTCCTAGGGACTATCTTTCTACTCTGGGGACTGTCATTCCAGTTCCAGAGTAGCCTATCTGGGCCCAAAGACCTTAATGGAAAAACCACTCCACATTTTCTTTGCAATGTATTTTGTGCTGCAATGTATTTCAGTGGAGCCCATGCAAGTCAATTGGCATTCCTGGCTCCCATTATCTCCAGTGGGCCTTCAAACCTCTCTCATTGTTTCCAATGGGCAATCCTGTAATTCCTTTTACACATCCCAGTTAATTGTTTCTTTGAAACTGTACCACACCATTTTAAGTAACAGCAAAAGCGCACATTTCTTGCCAGTGTTCTGTCTGGGCTGCACATGGCAAAAGGAAATTTTAAAAGGACTCTGATCTGCATTCCCCCCCCCAAACTTGTTCATGCAGATGGGCTTACCATTTAAAAACTGACACCCTGTGAAGTAGGTGAAGCTGAGAGGTGTTTCAAGGACTGCTCTTGAGAGAACAGCTCTGACAAAACTATGGCTTGCCCAAGGTCATCCAGCAGGTACAAGTGGAGGAATGGGGAATCAAACCTGGTTCTCCCAGATTAGAGTCCATGCTCCTAACCACTACACCAAACTGTAACTCAAAACCTCTCTCTTTTAGCAAGTATAAGAAACATAAGGCACCCTCTCCACCACATCAGAGGCTTTAAGCAGATCATTTCCAAAACAGTCCTTCAAAGCCTAATTACATGAACTAAGCAGCAAGGAAGATACACTGTTTTGAAAAGTATTTCCCTCATAAATACTCAGAGATCCTGTTGTCTCCTGGCAGTGACATTTATTCACAAGCAATGGACAACCCAGAAAACTAAAGATGCATCAGAGTCCTCAGCATGATGCTTAAGCAATGGGGAGGGGGGAGAGTATGAGAAGGCACTTCTATAAACCAAAAACACTGGGTCACACTTCAGTTTAGTCAGCTGCCAAGATTGGATAGGTCATTTCACTTGCGGTCATTACTGGAAAAAGATGGTTTATCTACAGCATTTATTATCCCAGATACAGTTGCCAGCTCTGGGTTGGGAAATACCTGGAGATTTTGGGGGTGGAGTCTGGAAAGAGTGCAGTTTGGAGAGGAGAGGGACCTCCGCATGGTATAATTCCATAGAGCCCACCCTCCAAATCAGCTGTTTTCTCCAGGGGAGCTGATCTTTTGATCTTTGTAGTCTGGAGATCAGTTGTAAAAGCAGGAAGCCTCCAGGCCCCACCTGGAGATTGTGAACTCTAATCCCAGACCTGGCATACTTTTCTCTTTGCTTGTTAAATTAAAAACAGCAGACCATGTGTAAATAGTGTTTCATAAAAGTGACAAAACTTGAAAACTGGAAAGTATATCCTTACTTGAGTTTAGTCTGGTATGCAATTCAAGCAGCATTGGAGGGAGAGAGAAAATTGGCCCTACTGACTTCTTCTCTAGAAAACTGTCCTAAAGGAATGGTTGTAGCAAATGTTGATGAAAGAGGAGAAGGACGCATGCAGCTTGCACCCCCACTTCCACTGGCTGGCTACATGCTCAACACACACACACACACACACTGATGACAGTGCTGTCCATGGCAGGCCCAGGAGTGCCAGGCTGTGGCCACTGAAGAGGAAAAGGACACATGCAGCCTCCCTCACACATCTCCCCCCCACTCCTCCATGTATCCCCCAGGGATCACATACTCTGTGTGTGCGCGTGCACACATGTGCACACAAACATACACAACAGCTGTGTTAATGGAGACTCCCCCTCGGCAGCTGCCAAAGGGGAGAAGCAGGACACGTGCAGCCTTCCTTCCCACCACCACTCCATGCATCCCCCTGGCTCTCTCTCTCTCTCTCTCACACACACACACACACACGCACACACACACACACACACACACACACGAGGAAAGGTATTGGGGATGAAGGGGGAAAGAGTCAAGTAAGAGAGCAGAGTCTACCTGCCCCGGGCTGGCAAATGTAATCAAAGGGTAGTGGTTTGGGAAGGCTGGCACCTAGGAGCCTGGGACAAAAAAAGGGGGGTTGTCCTTGCTAAGACAGCATCGTGCCTGTGTGCAAGGAGGTCCCAGGCAGCATAAAGTGAAGGGCATCCCCCCCCCATTTCTTATTAGATGGTTCTTGTATGTCCCTGGCTCATGAGAATCGGGTGGGAGGGAGCATGGGAAGAGATACTTCCCCCTCCCTCCCACCTCCCCCCATTCCCCCCCACTCTCTCTCATGGTATCCTTGAACACTGAGCCAGTCACTGCAGAAAGAAATGTTTTCATTAAGTTAACAGCACTCAGGCTTTTTTTTTTGTAATCTTCCTCAGTTTCTACCAGAAACTTTACCTAGGCAAGCTCCCTTCTCAGAAATGCAAAAGTTGAAAAGTACATGGTAGTTTACATTTCCAAAGAGAGAGAGGGGGAGAAAGACTGCAAGAAAGTGGCAGCCAAATCGTCAGTGGGGAAAGGGGGGGGGGGTTCACTAACATAGGGAATTAAAAGAGCCACAGGAAACTGTGAGAAGGAATCGAGGCTTAGCTTTCCTGGGCAAGCACACTTCCTTACTTTGTTCTGTGTGCGCACACAGCACAGGAAAGCAACAAAGCCAGTCTCCATGTGCAGCCTTCCAGCTCCCCTAGGCTGAACTGAGGGCTGCTGGGGGTGGAGCTTAGCTTCCAGGAGGAAGCAAGCCCCCGCTGTGACTTCCTTCCTTCCTTCCTTCCCTCCCTTCCTCTCTCCCTCCCAGTCCCAACCCAGCCTCTGAACATAGTCTCAGAAAGTGGAGGGGGTAAACCCTTGCTTTCAAAATGGGCTGGAACCTGCCCCTGGGGGATGCTCAGCACCATCTGGAAATGTTTGGGGGGGCTCACGCTCCACAGCTCCCCCAGAGATAACGCCTATGCTCCTCCTCCAAGGATCAATGTGAAGTGATGGTATTGTTTTACTCTCCACTGGTTAGACCTCACTAAGAGTATTGTGTTCAGTTTGGGGCACCACAATTTAAAAAGGATGTAGACAAGCTGGAACATGTCCAGAGGATGGCAGCGAAGATGGTGAGGGGTCTGGAGACCAAGTCCTGTGAGGAAAGGTTGAAGGAGCTCTGGGTATGTTTAGTCTTGAGAGGAGATGACTGAGAGGTGATATGATAACAATCTTCAAATACCTGAAGGGCTGTCATATAGAGGAAGGGGTGGAGTTGTTTTCTGTTGTCCCGGAAGGTCAGACCAGAACCATTGGGTTGAAATTGAATCAGAAGAGTTTTCAACTAAACATTAGGAAGAACTTCCTGACAGAGCAGTTCCTGAGTGGAATAGATTTCCTTGGGATGTTGTGGGTTCTCCTTCTTTGGAGGTTTTCAAACAGAGGCTAGATGGCCATCTGACACCAATGCTGATTGTGTGAACTCAGGCAGATCATGGGAAGGAGGGCAGGAAGGGTTGCCTCAGTGCTTAGTTCTACTGGCCCTTTCTTACATGCCCAGGGAAATGCTGATTGCCACTTTTGGGGTCAAGAAGCATTTTTTCTCCTGGCCGGTTTGGCCGGGGATCCTGGAGGTTTTTTGTAATCTCCTGGGGGTGGAACAGTGGTCACTGGGGGTGTGGGGAGGGGAGGTATTTGCAAATTTCCTGCATTGTGCAGGGGGTTGGACTAGATAGTTGTGGAGGTCCCTTCCAACTCTATGATTCTATGGTTTCATTCTATGATTCTGTGATTCAGATCAGCTCTTCAGCTCTGACACTGGCCTAATAGAACAGTCTCTGAGTGAGATCCAGTCCCTGCGGGGTTTAATGCAATCCTGCAGGGCCTGTAAAATGGAGATGTTCTGCCAGGCCTATGGTTGATGCGGCAGTATACCATCTACACTGGCCTCCCCTGCCCTGCTTCATCTATCATTTCATCTACTGTGGCTGACTCCCTTGCATGTGTTATTCCATCCATGGCACGCATAGGCTGGGTTGGGGTCTCTTAATTGTGTCACAGTCCGCCATCTATTGGTGTTCAATTATGTATCTGATGTTGCAGGTTTTAATGACTTATTATGTTTTTAATACTCTTATTTCTGCTTATTGATTGGTCATATTTGTACTTGTACTCGTACCACACGCTGAGCCTGTTGTGCAGGGAGAGCAGGCTAGAAATTAAATAAAATAAGCAAGCAAGCAAACAAGCAAATAAAATACTCACCTTGCTGGGCTACAGGTCTGATTCAGTAGAAGCCAGCTTCATGTGCGTTCAAACTGGGATTTAAAGCTTTAGGTTAAAATCCCAGCCAAACATGTGGGAGGGAGGTTCTAACCCCCTCTGCCACCCCACTGCCAGTGCCTACTGACCCCTACTCAGCCTGCTTGGCTCTGCCATGGTTGTGGCATGAAGCGCTTTCCCGCCAGGGTTTGGGAGACAGCTTGGCAATCCTACCAGAGTGCGGCCAATGGGTATATCATCCCACCTTTAGCACTGATATGTCCCACCGAAGGGCTTTGGCTTTGTTGTTATTTTTTTTGACATTATTTCATTTCATTTAAAGAATTAAATTTTGCTTTGAAATCTGCCAGTAGGATTACTGGCCAGCAGGTGGGGCCTGGAGTTCCCCCTGAATGATAGCTGGTCTCCAGATGGAATAGTTGAATCAGTCACCCTGGAGGAACTGGCATTTGGAGGGTGAACTCTGCAGCTTCATGTCCCTACCAAGCTCCCTTCCCTGTCCAAACTTTGCCCTCCTCAGACAACACACTCAAATTCCTAGGAATTCCCCAGGCTGTAATTGGCAGCTGTAGCTGACAGTTGCCCCTCCCACCGGTACTGCTTCCAATGCCACCCACATGATTTGCTTAGCTCTCCCTGGGCAAAGTTCAACAGGTTTTAGGATGATTTTCTCAAGAAAAATGACCATCTTTTCCACACTTCATTCATCCCCATGTTGGGTCACCCTGTAGCTTCTATGACTGTGACCATGGCAAGGGATCAGAGATGGTAAAGGAGAACTTTATTTAAGTTATTCTCAACTTAAGGAAGGTGTTCATTATAAACACTTCTAAATTTAAAAATAACTATTCAACTTGTCTGTGTGTGACACTCCAATTCCTAGTCATGAAGTTGCTCCAGGGGAAATGACTCCACTGAGGGCTTTTTTGGCTGGAGAAAATAGCACAGAGGGGAAAGCAGGAGCTCATTCTGCCCCTCCACCATGTGGGCTCCCACAGACTTCTGTAAAGTCATTTACTGCAGACGTCATGTGGCCGTGGGGAGGGTCAGTTGGCCTGAAAGGTTAAGAATGAAATCGTGTTCGCTGAACCTGAGTCCTTAATTAGAGGAAGTTAAGTGAAAAGTACTCTGAATAAATAGATGCCAGTTTACTCCCAACTTTGCAACTAGCAGGAAGGGAGGAATAGTAGTGGTACTGGATGAGATATTTGGGCCAACTAAGGGATCTCCTTTGGCAGAAGAAAATATCAGGCTTCTTTAAATGGACACCAGTCCCTGGCAAATCACATCCAGCGAGAGCCAGTGCAGTACAGCGGTTAGAGTGTAAATGAAAATGCCATCCAATTGCAGCAGACTTATGGAGACCCTCTAGGGTTTTCCTACAGGAGACAAACAGAGGTGTTTTGCCTTTGTCTGCCTCTGCATAGGAACCCTGGACTTTGTTGGTAACCTCCCATCCAAATACTAACCAGCGTCAACCCTGCTTAAGCTTCTGAGAACTGATGAGATCAGGGTGGCCTGACCCATCTAGGTCGGGGCTGGATTTGTGTTTGTGTCAAGGGCCATCAAGTTGCAGTGATTTATGGTGACTCCAGCAAGGGGCTTTCAAGGTCAACAAGAAGCAGAGGTGGTTGGCCACTTCCTTCCTTTGCAGAGTCTTGGGGATCTCCCATGCAGGGTGGGGTTTTGATTTTATTTATTTTAAAAAGAGGAACTCTCAAGAGGGAACTCTCAAGAGGGAAATGAAGTTTTCCATCTGTATACTGAAAACCAGGGGTCCGTTGGGGCTGGGGTGACTATTCAACTTGTCTGTGTGTGACACTCCAATTCCTAGTCATGAAGTTGCTCCAGGGGAAATGACTCCACCGAGGGCTTTTTTGGCTGGAGAAAATAGTACAGAGGGGAAAGCAGGAGCTCAGGAGTGGCCACTAGGGCAGCCATGGGCTGAATCAGATTCTCTGATCTGATTCAGCCTGCTGCCAAATTGCTGCTGAAATTTGGCAGCAAATTTAAAAGCAACTGGAGGGGAGGGGGTTGGAGGGAGAGGCTCCAAACTTGCAGGGTACTTGTTGGGACCTCTCCCCCAAATACCCACCAAGTTTCAAGAAGATTGGACCAGGAGGTCCAATTCTACGGGCCCCCAAACAGGTTGCCCCCATTCCCTCCATTGTTCTCTATGGTAGAAAAAAAGGTAACATTTTTTCCCACCATAGAGAACAATGGAGGGGATGGGACAACCTGTTTGGGGGCCCATAGAATTGGACCCCGTGGTCCAAACTTCTTGAAACCTGGTGGGTATTTCAAGGAGAGGCCCCAGCAGCTACCCTGCAAGTTTGGAGCATCTCCCTCAAACCCCCTTTCCTCCAGCCCCTCATATACCCTATGAGTTTTTGCCATTGATTTCAATGGCCCATAGGGTATAATGGGGCTGAAACTGACATTCCCTTTCTGACACACTTCCGGTGATGTCAAGGGACGTGGCATATGCTAATGAGTTATACTAATGAGTTATGCTAATGAGCTCCTGCAGCTCTTTTTCTACGAAAGGACCCCTGCTGAAAACTCATGAACTTTTAAACATTTAAAAAAGAATTTTGTTGAAAAGTTTCAAGAGCTCTGGTCAGGGACATTCCCCAAAGGAAAAAAGCCCTGCTCCCATCCAAGTACGAACGAGGGCTGACCCTGCTTCGCTTCTGGGTCTGAGAAGATCAGGTTATCCTGGGTCATCCAGGATAAAACTTGTGTGGCAGGCAGCTCAGCTCCGAAGGACAGGCGGAAGGCAGAGGCCTCTGTCAGCTCTACTGAAAGGAAACACGGGAGGCCCAAGAAATTTAAAGGGGGCTGGGAAATCCGTGGCAGGGGGAGACATGGGAAGGGAAGGAGCGGCAAAGGGGAAGCTGAAGCTGTGACAGCCGAGAAGGTGGGAGGTGTCTCAGAAAGAGCCGCAAAGGACAGGGGTGGAGCTGGCATTGGCAGCAGAAGCCAAGCCTGAGGAAACCCCAGCCAGCCTGAACTGGTGGGCAGTGGTGGCAGAGGATGGCTGCTCTGAAAAAGGTGCAAACACCTGGCCTTTGGAGGTGGCAACAGCAGCAGAAGGCACCCCCAGGGCAGCTGCAGGCACCAGGAGCCCCAGCACAGCAGCAGTGGGTGGTAGTGACACATGAGAAGCTGCAGGAGTGGTCTGTTTGCCAGTAGAGACAGCACCAGACAGAGGTTGGGAGAAAAGCTGCAGAGTTAGAGGCTCAGGCACAGCAGAGTCAGGTGGTGACAGCAGAGATAGCACCAAGAACAGAACCTCAAAGGGCAGGGGTCTGCTGGGTGGCCCTTGGGCTGCTGAACTGTGGGACTTTGGGGTTTGTTGCCATAAGGGGCTAGGAAGCCTTGGACTGCTGCAAAGGGTTCAGACTGGCAGACGAGGGCTTTTCAGCAAGGGAGCCTCTTTGGGCATGATGGCTGAATGCACCACTTCATCAAGGGAAAGACTATTGGGGGGGGGGGGCACTGAATTCAGGGAAAACCTGTAAGCAGCACTGGCTGTTTGTGTAACGAGCTTTGGTGTAAAGTGGCCAAGGAGGAGCCTATGAGGATGACCTGACCCCTATGGAGGAAAGGGAGGGGGTTTCCTGGTCCACGAAACACTGCAGCTGAGCTCTCGTTCACCTCTGCAAGAAGTGTCTCATGTCCTTGGTGGGGCAGCAGCCTGCAATGGCTGCCAGCAATTGATACGGGCAACTCCCCCAGGGCTCTGAACTTGGCCAACAATACTGCCAGCTTCCTTTACTGCCAGTCTGGTGTAGTGGTTAAGTGCGCGGACTCTAATCTGGGAGAGCCGGGTTTGATTCCCCACTCCTCCACTTGCACCTGGCTGGATGACCTTGGGCAAGCCATAGCTCTGTACCAGCTGTTCCCTCAAGGACAGCTCTGGAAAGAGCTCTCTCAGCCCCACCTACCTCACTCACAGGGTGTCTGTTGTGGGGAGGGGAAGGGAAAGGAGTTTGTAAGCCGCTCTGAGACTCCCTTGGGGAGTGGAGGGCGGGGTATAAATCCAATCTCTTCTTCTTCTTCTTCTTCTTCTTCTTCTTTATCCTTGGTCACACATATTAGGGTGCTAGAAGCATTAAGCCTTGTCTCCTGCCCATCATGCACTCCTCAGGCCTCTAAGGGTGTGGCCGACGCCACTCAGCACCGAGGAAGTCCCCCTCTCTTACATAAGAGCAAGTGGCTCTTAGTGCAAAGTGAAGGTGGATGGTGTTTCAGTGTTCACTGGCAAGTGTGGGATAGTTAGCCCTGACCAGTCCCATAGACCGCAAAGGAGTCTTGTTGTACAACTAACTTCCACTGGTCTGGACGAAAAGAACTTTTGGAAATAAAGTGCAACTTGCAGCTTTCCTGCTCATGACTTTTATTGAGGTTTTTATGTCTGACATTCATCACGATGGAGACCCCCAGGGGTTGTTTGGCAGGGGCTGTCTGGCAGAGGCCTCATCTATCTCCTGCCCCCCAACCCTGACCCATTTCCCATGACAGGTTTTGATCGCCTCCTATGCAACAGCATAGCTCGGGAGTTGCGTAATAAGATAGGCAGACTTCTGTAAATCCACATGTTACATTTCCTAATACTATTCAGAAACCCTGCTTTCAAAAATTGGCAGGCTAAATACCCGGGCAGATGAATAAAAGTTCCCAGCATTGGTCATTTTTCATGAAAGTGGGGATTCAGACATGCCAAGCAGTTATTTAATGATCCACCTGGTGTCAACGGCTGCTGGAGCTTCCTTCATAATTAGTCTAAATGGCCTATGGCTAAAACCTGAATATGCATTTCTTGATGAGGAATTGGAAGCCCCCCCCCCCTTAAAAACAGAAACATAGGTAATATGTTCAGTGCAGTTGCTGAAATGCTGGTGATCAGTTGAGAAAGCAGGCAGGACGTAGCAGTTGAGTTCAAGCAGCCAGAATAGCACTTACTAGCTCGATCTCATCAAAGATGGAAGCTAAGCAGGGTTGGCCACGTACTTGGATGTGTAGCATGGATGAGAATACATAATGATTTTTGCAATTCAGATTACTCATATTCTTATATTTTTCTGGTTTTCTTATGGATTTTTATATTCAGATTCTATTAGGATTTAGTAAAGGCCTATTAAATGGAAAAGCCTCTCCTTTGTAGGCTAAAGCGCCTTTCTAGCTGATGCCAGCAGACAAGGAACAACATTCTTTTTCCCTCTTCAAGTTATTTGGATGGGATGGCTATCTAGCTGTCTGGTGTCTCTTTCAGTTTTCTTTTTAACAGGTTTCCATTGTAGTGATGTTAATACAGCAGAAGATAAGTTTTTCAATAGAAGCATTTGCTTGACGTGCAGCGTTCATGCATTTAGTTGTTTGGGGTAAAACTCTGCAGTGTCTGGGTCAAGAAGGGCTTTTAGTCTCATGTCAGAAAACAACAACTCTTGTTTGGGTAAGAAGAATCCCTGATTATTATTATTGAGGTTAGGTTAAGTAAACATTTGAGACATCATCACCTTTTTCTGTAACTGACCAATGAATGTATGGTTGCTCAGATGATTCTCTGTCCCTTTGGAACCAATTACGATCTCTGCGCCTGATCTCTCCGAGTATGTCATTCTGGGTATAAAACTTCATGTACTTCCTGGTATTGCTCAGAAAGCAGTCAATTTTTGGAAGGCTAACTTGGCTTAACTGTTTTCCTAGTATTTCCTGCGTTAAATACTAAATGAATCTTCCTCCTCACTGTGACTTCGATTTTATTCTGGCTTGGAAATTTATTTGTGTACCAGATGGAAGGAGGAGGAGGAGGAGGAAATTGGATTTATACCCCACTCAGAGTCTCAGCGCCACTTACAGTCACCTACCCTTCCCCTCTCCACAACAGACAATGTGTGATGTAGGTGGGGCTGAGAGAGCTCTGAGAGAACTGCTCTTGAGAGAACAGTTCTGAGAAAGCTGTGACTGACCCAACGTATCTCCAGTTAAAAGAACCAGGGATGTGAAAGACCGCGGCCTGAGACCCTGGAGAGCTGCTTCCAGTCTGAGTAGACAGGACCAACTCTGATGGACCAACAGTGGTTTCAGTAAAAGGCAACTTCATGCATGTTTATTAGGGTTGCCCTAATAATTCTGGACTGGGAAATACCTGGAGATTTTGGGGGTGGAGCCTGTGAATGGTGGGCTTTGGGGAGGAGAGAGACCTCAGCAACTTATAATTCCACAGAGTCCACCCTCCAAAGCAACCATTTTCTCCAGGGAAACTGATTTCTATAGTCTGGAGTCAGACAGAGTCAGTCACCAACACGTGTCCTTAAAGAAAGGTAGTCTTTATTGAGAAAGGTCTGTAGTGGTCATCTACAAGTTCTCTGTCAGTAATGGGTAGAACAATCCCCAGGCAGGGCAATTATACAGAATTCAAAAAGGTCTTGCAAAGGAATGTAACCAATCATATAAATCTAGCAGAAAGGCACCCAAACACTGGCCCCAGGTTCTCATGGAAAAAGCAGGAAGATACACAGCCAGACACCAACAGTATCCCAAGGTCAGAGCGGAGCAGGGAGCGATAAGCAAGCCACGAGAGGCATAACATAACATTCCATACACCTGACGTCACACAGGGCAGCTCTCCCGGGCAGGAGATAGCAGCATTAGCTGACAATCAATTGCAATTCCAGGAGATCTGACTCCAGGCCCCACTTGGAGGTTGGCGACCCTTCCTGTGCGTTCACGTGAGTGTCAGACTACCATTGGGAAGACCCAGGTTGGAATCATCACACAACCATGGACCTCACTGGCAGTTTAATCCTGAACGGCCACAGCCTTCTACTGACTTTTTAGAAGGGTGTAACTCGTCCTAAGACTGAACTGTGGGTGTCCTTGGGGTAGTCACTGTGTCTCAGCCTAACTTAACTTTCAGGTGGGGCAGACTGGTTATGTAACAGACAGGGAAATATCTCGGGGGGGGGGGGAGCAACTTGGCCAATGCCTCAAGAGGCACTCAGCTCAGACCCTTCACCAGCAGGCGCAATTGGTGCCAGCTCACCCACGGTCTCCTGCCCGTTTGGGGGAGTGAATGCCTTTTGTTGGTGCCACTGGGCTGACTGGCCCCTGCACCACTGGCCTGCCATGCCACAGGGGCCTCTCAGCTTGGCTTGGCCTCTCAGTGTCAGTTTCTCCTGCCGGTCCGCTCCAGCTTCCAGGGTCGGTATTGTGAGGACAGGGCAGCCCAATTCCGTCTGATCTCAGAAGCTAAGCAGAGTGGGCCCTGGCTTGTATCTGGATGGGAGACCACCAAGAAAGTCCAGGGTCATGACACGGAGGCAGGCCATGGCAGACCACCTCTGAAGGTCTCTGGCCTTGGAAACCCCACAAGGGGTCCCCATAAGTCACCTGTGGCCTGATCCCCCCTCCCAAAAAAACCCCTTTGTGAAGCTAAAAATGGAAGAATAGTGATAAGTATTGGAGTCGGGAGTCCATGGAATAATGAAACAGCTAGATCTTTATTGCTGGTCCGGATGAAGCATACAACCCAGGGCTCGAAGCCCTCCTTGTATGCTGGTCAGGGACAATCCCCTGACCTCGCCCAACTGGCCTGATAGGCTATTATCAGTCTATTTACATCTCATAGGTTCCCTGGGAGGAACCTAGGTACAGGATTGGTGGCCGGTTTGAATCCACCTGGCCTTTGTTCTACCTGCCTGAAGCTCAGGTAGTTTCTTGGCCATGTGCTCTGGCCATGTGCTCTGGCCATGCGGTCGCCATTACAGGAGCACATGGCGACCGCATGGTCAATACATAACAAATAGGAAATGAAGCAAAGTGGTTTGGTTCCCCGCCGGACAGAAAGGCAGGCTATCAGTCCGTCAACTCTCAACATGGGTCTAAACGTGGATCCTTAAATCTGGAGATGGGAACCCTGGACAGGTAAGAGGGATCTTTCTATGTACCCAAGAAAAACCCCAGGTTGATAGAAAAATCTGAACTCTTAAAAAAATATACTGGGGGTGGGGGTTACCCTCCCAAATAATAGAGTGCCTGTCATTTTAAGAAATGAATGCCCTTGGTGGCTGCTGTTATCCAACCACACAGCATTTGGGGGTGGGGGCGTTTGTTGATGAAAGGCAGGGGGAGGGGGCAGGGCTTGGTATGGAAGCTGCCTTATACTGGATCAGACCATCAGACCACCGAGATCAGTGCTGTTCCCTCGGCCCAGCAGCAGATCTCCAGAGTCCCAAGTCAAGATCTTTCACAGAATGCTGGGGGCTGAACTTGGGACCTTTTGTATGCAACAGAGAGGCTCTCCTAGTGAGCCATGGCCCCCAGGGCTGTCTTGGCAACTGCAGGCAACTTGACACCGTGTGATGGGGAACTTCTGAGGTGAAGCCTGGGGAAGGCATGGCTTGGGATGCCCCACAGAGCCCATCCTCCAAAGCAGCCACTTTCTCCAGGGGAACTGACCTCTGTAGACTGGAAATCAGTTGTAATTCAGGGAGAACTCCAGGCACCACCTGGAGGCAGGCAACATCTGCCTGAAACACATTTGGCAGCCACAAGGATTTGGGGAAAGGGGAATTGACCATTAGTGTTTTGCCCAGGAGAGGGCCTCTCAGTTGACTTCACACTTTCATTCCAGGTAAAATTGGGTGGCAGTGATGGTCCATCCGGTGAGTTGCGGCCACCACCACATTGCAACCAGGGTGCCCAAGAGAGAGCTCTCCGTGCTCATCCAAGCTTTGACGAGTGCTGGCAGCTACTGTTTCTGTCCAGTCTTGATAAATGCGTCTAAGACGTGTACAACATTAAGGCAATGTATTCACAGACATGGAGAACGTCTGTCATATGCAACCATTGTTTGGCTTCCGCTTTAAGTCTCTGGCCTTCCCCTCCTCTTCCAGGGGCTTTGCATTAGCGCACTAATACCCCACAGGCCAGTAAAAGATTAATTAGGATGCAGGAGGTAAGAACAATTATCCTGCTGTTAAGGAGGTTCAGGAAAGCAGAGTATCTGTTGACTCAAGATTAGAACGGCAAACATATTAAATTAATTAATTACCCAAATAATTTCAGATTCCCAAGATTACAGGTGGGAGTTTTAAACAAAAGATACATTGTCTCTGACAAGGGCTGTACTCCAGGGATTGGGGGGGGGGTTTACACCAATTAATTCACATGGCCCTGATCTGGATGGCTCAGGCTGGCCCAATTTTGTCTGACTTCTGATGCCAAACCGGACAAGAGAAGACATTGAGATTCTGTGCGGTGCAGCACTGTAAATACTGGAGTCAGACATGGGAGATCCAAGTTCAGATTCCTACTCAGCCATGAAACTCAGTTGTTTTCCATCAGCCTTGCCCACCTAGTGCCAAGGGGGTAACCTAGAGAAGGGTGGAGCCTTGTACTCTGCCCTGAACTCCATGGATGAAGGGCAGGATCAAAATGCCAAAATAATTAGATAACTGGTCTCAGGTGTTTTGGATCATGGGTGGATGGGCCAATCATGTTATGGTCTACACATTTTTTTATATCAGTATTTTCATAGCCCACAGGTATCCTACATATATAATTCCCTTAAGTATTGGCCATTTCCAGCTCTCCCACTGGTTGGGCAGTGTGCTCCATCAGCCATTGGCCCATCAACCACCACTCAAGAATACCCACGTGCCATTGGCTGAGTGCTGGGTCTGCTCCTCTCTCCTGTCCACTGCCAGTTTGGCCACTTTCCTGTCAGAATAAACTGCAAAAATGGCTGTCTCTCCTGCTTGGCTCCACCATGGTTAGCTGGCTGGCTGGCCACTGAGGTGGGCCAGTGGCCATCAAAGCATTCTTTTCAACACCCTGGCAACTTCCCTAGGGTTGCCAATCTCCAGGTGGGACCTGGACATCTCCCACTGTTACAATTGATCTCCAGATCACTCCTGGAGAAAATGGCTGTTTTTTTTGGGGGGGGGGGGTAAACCCTATGGCATTATACCCTGTTAAGTCCTTTCCCTCCCCAAACGCTGCCCTCCACAGGATCCACCCCCCAAATATCTAGGTATTTCCCTAGTCAAAGCTGGCAACCCTACTTTCCCCTCAGTGTCTGTTGCTAGGCAACCAAGCTTGGTTCTGGCAGAGCTATTTTTCGGCAGGAACACACAGGAACAGAGTTCTGGCTGGCTTCTGAGTTGGCCATGCCTACAGCCAAAACCTCTGCACATGCATGGCTACAGAGCACACTGTCCTCCCCACATAACACACAAGAAGGAAAGCTGGCATGTTAAAATGCAGTCTTTCCCTCTGGGGAGCCCTTCCCGATTTCCTTGTCAATTTCACTCCCCACCAGATAGCTGAGATTGAAATTGACAAGGAAAAGCCTCTCTCTGCCTTCCCTTCTCTAGCTGACATGTTGCAGCTGGGAAAGGGCAGGCAGGCAACCCCGGCACCTTGAAAATGCCTTTCTCTCCCTCCCTGATCTGGGGGAAAGAGAGAAAGGCATTTACCCATCCCCCCCACACTTCCCTGAGTCTCTCCGCAAAAGTGGAGAGGCTTGAGGAAGGAATGGGGCATGTTTGCCTGGCTGCCCTCAGTCTACCCAGACTAGCTGGGAGGCTAGCTGGGGAGACCAAGGGCAGCCACGCAAATATGCCTGCTTCCCTTCCCGATCTTCTCCAGGTGCCCCGCCACTGCAGAGAAGCTGGAGGGGGAAGGAAAAAGCACAGGGTGGGCATGGAAGCATGTGCAGCAGAGGAGCAGCTGGGGGGGGGGGGTGAAGGCAAGCTTCCATGCCTGCCCTGTGCTTTCCCAGCCCCTGCCTAATATGCTAATGAGCTGCATTGTCAGGGGTATGGCCTAATATACTAATGAGTTTCTGCTGTTGAGTGTGGCCTATTATGCTAATGAGTTCCTGCTGGGCTTTTTCTACCAAAAAAAGCCCTTTCTGTCAGTAAAAGGTGGTGGGGAGGGGAGAGCCTTTCCACACCTATTTTGGCCTTTCGGAGAAAACTCATTGGGGCCAGTCCTGACTAGGGTAACCATCTCCAGGCTGGGAAATTCCTGGAGATTTTTGTGGTGGAGTTTTTAGAAGTTAGAGTTTAGGGAGGGGAGCGGCTTCAGCTGAACAGAATGCCATAGAGCCCACCCTCCAAAGCAGTTATTTTCTCCAAGGGGAGAGAGAGATCTGTTGTCTGGAGTTCAGTTGTGATACCAGGTGATACCAAGCAGTTAGCACTTCACAGCAAGGTCTGCCAGACCCAGATTCTTGCTGTGGAAGCTGAGTGGGTGATTTTAGACCAGTCACAGACTTTCAGCCTAACCTACCTCACAGGGTTGTTGTGCAAGTCAAAAGGGGGAGAGGAGAATGATGTAAGCTGCTTTGGTCCCCATTGCAGAGAAAGACTTACTTTTCCTCCTGGGGAACCACTGTTGCCAATCTCCAGGTGAGGGCTGGAGATCATTCAGAATTACAACTGCTCTCCAGATGGCAGAGATCAGTTCCCCTGGATAAAATGGTGGACTCTGTGTCCTTATACTCTGCTGAGATGGTCCCCCCCCCCCATGACAGCCAATGTGACATGGCAGTCAGGGCTTCAGAGAATGGTACAGGCTGCAGGTGTGTGGGGGGGGGAGATGAAAAGCTGAAGAGTAAGGGAGAAATAAATTGGCTAGGAAGAGCATAGGGTTGCCAACTCCAGGTGGGAAATTCCTGAGATTTAAGGGAGAGGGTGATGTTTGAAGAGAGCTGAGACCTCAGATAGGTACAATGCCATAGACTCCACCCTCTGAACTATCCATTTCCTCCTGACGAACCATTGTTGCCAATATCCAGGGAAGGGTTGGAGATCACTCAAAATTAGAACTGCTCTCCATGAGGGAGCACAGAGGAGATGGAAAGCTGAAGTTAGAGGGGCAGATAACGGCAGGTTGATGGTTGGCTGGGAAGGAGATAGGGTTGCCAACTCCAGGTTGGGAAATTCCTGGAGATTTGATGGGCCAAGCCTGGAGAGGGTGGGGTTTGAGAAGGGGTGGGTCCTCAGACAGGTACAATGCCATAGACTCCACCCTCCACACCAGCTATTTCCTCCTGGGGAACCACTGTTGCCAATCTCTAGGTGAGTGCTGGAGATCACTCAGAATTACAACTGCTTTTCAGATGGCAGAGATCAGTTCCTGTGGAAAAAATGGTAAGCTCTGTGTCATTGTACCCTGTTGAGGTCACCACAGCAAATTGATGCTGAATGCCCAAGGCCGGGGCACCCGCCCAGAGCCTCTTTCTAGAGCCCATTGTATTTATTTCCACAATGGGCCTTATTTCTAGTGTTTTAAATAAACAATCTTTGCCTAAATAAACAAATGGAGCTGCTTTCTCTACTTATTCAGACCCTTGGTCCATCAAAGTCAGTGTTGCCTACTCAGACTGACAGTGGGTCTCCAGAGTCTCAGACTGCGGTCTTTCACATCACTGCCTACCTGATCCTTTTAACTGGAGATGCCAGGGATTGCCTGAGACCTTCAGCATGCCAAGCAGATGCTCTGCCAGTGAGCCAAAGCTCCCTAAAAACACACACACAAAAACGACAGGTTAGATCCTCACAGTAGATGCTTTCAGAGGTGGGTCCCTTCTACCAGGTTCACCCCTTCTTTGCCAGGGTCACATGTGTTCTGGGTATGGCACCATGAGATTTATAGCTGGGCTCTCTGCAGCCTCCTTCGGTCCTTGCTGGTTTTAAACTCATTGTGCACCATAAGATTTCAAAATCAATAAAATGCAGAGTAATAATGCTTGCGAAATTATTCATTTTTTTCATCCCATTAAAGATGCAGCAGGAGAGCTCCTACAAGGCAACCAGAATACCTTTTTATCATCATTTTTAAGGAGATGTTCTGTTCAATAACCATTCCATAAACATCTGGGCTTGCCATCCCTACCACCTCACTCTCTCATTTGTTCTAGTGTTAATTTTTGGAATGTCAGCTTTGCTATATGGGGGGGGGGGCTGCCAACAATCTGCCAGTGAGCGTTAGCTGAACAGCTCATTGATCCTCATTGTGGTCACCCAGGCTTCTCTGGAGGAAGCAGCATGCACAAGCAGCTAGCCCCAGACAAGGACCTCAAGACTGCACCCAGAGACGTGCCAGATTTGCTGCCCTGTATCCATGGTTTCTTGGAAATAACTGGGAAAGAAGGGGAATCCTGAAAACTGTGCCACCTTGTCAGTTTGATGAGAACATTAGAGGACAAAAGATTATTTAGGTGGCAAGGACATTGTCTGTCCAGCAGTGCATTTTAGCACCAGGGATGATTATTCTGGTAGGTTTCTCTGCACTGCACTTCCCGCAATTATCCCAGTGGGGAAGGCTTTCTGGATTCCATATAAGCAAGAGCAGCACTACTGTGACTAGGGATAGGCATGAACCCACTCATGAACTAAAGTTCATGTCGAATTTTGGGTGATTCGTTCTTCATGAAGTGATGTTTGTGGTCAGGGAACCAACATGAACATTCCACAAACTTTCATATTGCTCGTTGCTGTTCATGAATGGATAAATTTTCAGTCAGACTGTCTCTGCTCAATTAAACTCTTTACAAAGCTTCAAAGCAATTGTGTGTGTGTGTGTGTGTGGATTGGATTTTCCAGCCTTGGAAACACCAGTGGGAGCCATCCAGCTTACCAGGCAGTGCTGGATGCCCGTAAGAGAGTTCCCATCTGCACCCTCTCCTCTGTTGGCTGTTGACAGTTAGACAGAGAGGCAGGGAACTTGTTAAAAGCAGAGCACATTGATTTATTCCTGATTCCCCTGCTGTGGTTTGGGTGTTAGGTGGACTCAGGGCTCATGGCCATGCAAGAGAGGTCAGGCCAGATGATAGCCTTGTGTGACCAGTACTCCAGGGGATTGGTGTCAGTGAGTTCAGAGGACTTGGTGAGGTACTCCCTCACCATCAGCTCTGCCGAATCCTCCACCATTGCTCACCTAGCTGAATCCCCACCACTGCTGACCTCCTAGTTTACTACAGACAACCAGTGGTGGGGCTTCTCCCTGGTTGGGCTCTTTGAGGCAGAGGTGCTGGGCCATGGCTCCTCCTCCTCCTTCCCTGCCAGCCTCTTCCACCCGCTGTTCCCTCTGGCCACATCTGTTGGCCTGCAGCCCCCACACCTCTTTGCAGAGCTCACACTTCCACTGCACAAGCCCTGCATTCAGGAGAGCAGTGCTGCCTTTTATCCAGGGGTCTCAGATACAGGCTAGCTTGTATTACCTTTTCTTGCAGAGAGGGTGCAACCTGGTGGTGATGCCCCCCTGCAACCTCTCTGCCAAGGCCCTGACCCATGGGAGAACAGTCGGCTCCAATGTGGAGACCAGCACCTGGCCCAGCCCTCGAATCAGGGGGATGACTTGCCTCAGGCTGGCTGTGTAGGTGCACAGCACATCAGTGGTGTCCTGGAAGGGCTTGAGAACACGCACCATTTGGGAGAGAGTCAGCCACTTGTTGGAGCTGATGCTGAGCTCCTCTTCCCTGTGCAGAGTGGCCATGGAGGAGATGGCATCCTGCACCGTGCTCTTCCACTCCACCAAACACGCAATCATGGCAGAGATGGAGTTCCTTATCCCCTTCCTCCGTCTCTCACGTGGCAGACGGGCAGGTCTCAGGCCGGTCTCAGGCAAGGGCCACATCTCAAGAGGAGCAGCATCCCAGGTAGCCTGGACAGTGCACCCCAGCCCCAGAGCATCCGTCCCCACCAGGTGAAGTGCATGTGCCAGGCAGATGATGCCCTTGAGGTCCAGACGCTTCACCTCTGCCAACATGTTTGCATCAATGACCATGACCACAGAGCCACAGACAATGTTGCCACTGCCCACCCTTCCCTCAGGCTACTCTGTACCATACGGTGGTGATGTTTTGTGCTATGTGATTTGCATCCATTCCCTGCACATGGAGCAGAACCACTTTGTAGACCAGTGGCAGGACTGTCCCCCCCCCCCCCCCCGGGGCCTGGGCCGTGCACTGACAGTCCTGCTGGCTGCTCCAGAGCTGGCTGTCTGGAGACAGATGAACCACTGTAGCTGGCAAGAGGAGAAGGGTTAGCCATCCACAGCAATTATTTTGCCAACTAGGCAAGTGACTGCCTCCAGGGCCCTCCATGTGGCCCTTTTGACCTTTTGGAGGGTGGCCCACCTTGATGCCCCACCCATGGCACCCTGAGTGAAGGGAGCCTTTCTTGGAGGGGCCTCCTGCTCCCCTGCTGCTCCTCCCTGCTGAGAGGGAGTGGGCTTCTTCTTCCTCCTGCTGGCTGCCACTCTTTCTTCTGGCAGCAACAGCGTTGGGTGCACTCTTTGCAGGTGTCTGCAGTGGAGGACAAGTATTGGGCGCTTGTGCCCCTGCAGACATAGGCGTGGCACATCTGCCACTCTGGCACACAGGGGGTCTCTGGGGAGGGTGCAGAAAGATGTCCAATCTGTGAGCTTTCTCCCCCACCCTCTGAATCACTGTGGTCAGAGTCCTCCTCCCCGGAGAGTGCTGGCAACTGCTGGTGTCGCTGGGCAGTGCTGACAACTCTGTTGCCTCAGAGCAGACCAGAAGTAGGAGGCTCCGAGGCCCCAGTCATTCCCTGCTGGGGCTGGGCTCCTGTGGGCTGGCAGGATGGGTTTGGTGGACAGGAATGGGGGCCTGTGGTACACAGGGAGGGGAGGACATCTTCTCCCCATGATGAGCACTTTCACCTGCACGGCACACAGGGGTGTTTTGAAGCCAGCGGAGGAGTGGCTTTGAACGCTTCGTAATGCATAAACCATATTTTGTAGTCCTGGTGGGAGCAATTCTGAAAGCTGTCTTCCAGAGCCATTCCTCAGCTTCCCTTGCTCCTGTGGGGTGGCCAGGGGGCCTGCCAAGCTGCCGTGGGGTTGCTCTGGGGAGCCCCTGCTGGGACTCAGGAGGATGCCTGCCTTTCTGTCCTTCAGAAGCTGCCTTTGGAGACTTGGGGGGGGGGACTTTGAGCATAGGAGAGATGCTTACCTGGCTTCCAGTGTTTGATCCTGGGGGGGGGGCGGTCTGCCCAGGTGAAGTTCCCTTGTGAGTTTGGTGTTACTGGCTTGTTCCTGAGCCATTCCATAGACTTTTGTAACTTCAGCTGTCTTTTCCAGAGAGCATTGGGGCTGGGAGACCTTTTTTTTGGGGGGGGGGGGTTTCCATAACTGGGGCCCCAGAAATGTAATCCACCCCTAACTTGGAGAGACTGCAGAGGAGCGTGCGGCAGGGTGAGGTTCCCTGTGTGTTTGGTGCGTGTCGCTTGCAGGGGGTCCACTCTATGTACTTTTGAACCTGCACCTGACATATTCCCCAAGAGCACTTTCCTGGGGGCACCTTCTCTGGGGGTCTGTAACTCAGACCCCCAAAGTTCAATCTGTATGTAACTTAAAGGGAACATAAAGGAGGATCAGGAGGAGGTCCCCTGCAAGTCTGATGCTTCTAGCTTTACCAGAGTCTGTTCTATACACTCCCCTGAACCTGTACCTGTCATTTCCTCAGGAAGAACTTTCCTGGGGGCACCTTCTTTGGGAGGTTGTAACTCGGATCCCCTAAGTCCAATTCTCACCAGACTTGGAAGGCAGGTAGAGGAGAGTGAGCTGGAGATCTCCTGAGAGTTTGGTATCTCTAGCTTGCCAGGCAGCCATTCCACCATGACACGAACCTCATGAACTGAACCAATTCATTTAGCCCTGAAAAGTTTGTGGCATGTCATGGTTCACAAACCAGGCACACCATGAACCACTAACTGAACCACATTTTCCTGATTCATGGCCAAGCCACTTTCTCACAGCATGTGTAGTTGTCTCCCCCCCTTCAGTGTAGGCATAGCTGCCTTACTTACAACTTTGATGAACGTTGGCATGAAGTGTGTGTGTGTGTGGGGGGGGGGAGCTGCAACCAGAGGTGGCTCCGTTCTCCTCTTTCCTCTCCTTGCAGTGGCAACTGCCAGTTTCAAAGAGCCAAGAATCTGCAACAGCTGCGCAACAGCCTCTTGGTGTTCTCATTATCTGGGGGGGGGGGGGGCACTGTAACTCTCCTGTAATTACAATGGCTCTCCAGACCAGAGGTCAGTTTCCCTGGAGAAAATTGCAGCTTTGGGGAGTGGATTATATGGTATTGTACCCTCTCCTCCCCAAACCCTACCTTTCCCAGGCTCCACCCCCAAATCACCAGGAATTTCCCAACCAGGGGTTGGAAACTCTATGCTGGAGAGAGAACCCTGAGCTCCCAAGCAAGGGATACGAAATCTTGCAGGTAGGCCTCATTCTGAGCAATGCTACTGAAGAGAACATCTGGTCCTCCAACCTCTGTGTCTCCACACTGCTGGCTCCCCTCAGCAGGACTGCCAAATCTGGTGTGGGGTATCCCTAGAGATTTTTGGGATGGTGCCTCGGGAGGTTGGGGTTTAAGGAGGGGAGGCACTTCAGCAGGGCATAATGCCAAATAGCCATTTTCACCACTGGAACTGATCAGTGGAGATCAGTTGTAAATCTGGAAGATCTCCAGGCCTCACCCAGCCATACACCCAGCCAGTCAACTTCCATTCCATCTGCCTTCAGTCAGCTTTCCACTGCTTCCAAAATGCTTGTTTTCCTTTGTCCTGAGCACCTGACGTACCATACAATAGCATGCATTATTTGGCCATTATTAATATGCATGTGTAGAATGACATCATTCCAAGGGGTTTATTAAAACACCAATAGGATTTGAAATCTACATAATAGATTTTCTATGTAAGGAGCTTCCTGAAAGTATCCAATTTGCTGCCACTAGGGAAGATCTCATGAAATCAAATAGATCATATGTCTGTTCTGTACTCATTTTCACACTGGGATTCAGAGGAATGTATCTTGCTATGCATATTAATAGTTAATAAAATGACTCTCTTCCAATATTATTTGACCTCCTTGCTCATCTCAGAAATTCAGTGAGTGGCATTTGTGTGAAGGCCTGTTTCTGAAGCTGTTTTCTACTGAATCAGACAACTCATCCTCTTTGCCTGGAACTGCGGCCCAGGCAAAAAATCTGCCCCTGGCTTATTCCTGTCTTTCTTTTCTTTTCTTCCATCTATTGCACCTCCTGTGCTGAATTTTAGACTGGGATTGGAATCAGTGCTCTGGGGCTGTCATTCCAGTCTCAGAGTAATTTATATGGTCTCAGGGACTGCCATTCTCTTTTGGAAGCTGTCATTCCAATTCCTGAGCATAGAATCCAGTCCCAGAGGTATTATATTGAACCACTCTGGGCGTTGTCATTCCAGTCCCAGAGCATTTTATCTGGGCCCAGGGACTGTCATTTCTACTCCCAGGGACCATCATTCCTCTCTGGAGGCTGTCATTCCGGGCCCAGGGGAGGTTTCTTGTAATCCATTCCCCATTTTCATTGCAACTTTTGTGTGCTGTAATATATTTCAATGGAGCCTATGCAAGTCAATTGGCATTTCTGTCTCCCATTATATTCAATGGGCCTTCAGTCATCTTGCATTGTTCCCAATAGGCATTCCTGTCATTTGCTTTAGTACATTCTGCCATTACATTTCATGGGATGACTTTTTTCAGGGGGGCTGTTTTTCAACCAAATGACACCAAAATTGCAGCAAAGTGAGTGCTGCCAAACAATCATGTTTTATTCTGATGCCTGAGCTAGGGTGCTATTTATGAATTGTAATTTAATGTTTTGTAAGTATGTTTTATCTCTATTTATAGATTGTTTTATTGAATGTTGTGAGTCATCCTGAGCCCTGTGACCCCGGGGAAGGGTGGCATATAAGTCCCCATATATGCCCCAGAGGGCACTGAGGTCAGGCACACAACATCGCCTCACTCTCCCCGGTCCGAACACAACATCAGGTCAGGCACACAACATCGCCTCACTCTCCCCAGTCCGGTCGGCTGGCCTGCACCAGGGCCAGGGCTTTCTCGGTGGTGGCCCCATATTGGTGGAATGAGCTCCCAGATGACATCAGGGCCCTGCGGGACTTATTACAGTTCCGCAGGGCCTGCAAGACGGAGCTCTTCCACCAGGATTTCGATTAGGAGCTGTCACCGGGTGGAAATTTTTGCAGGATAACATCGCCCTGGTCCCACCGGCCAAATCTTCTGCCGTTGTTTTTGTTTTTGTTTTTTTCACCATGAGAACTCTGATTCTATTGTTGCTTTATGTTGCCTATATATATTGATGTTTGGTTTTATGGTTTTGGTTTTATGTTTTAAATTGTAAACCATTTTGATGGTATTTTATGGTTGTTAGCCGCCTAGAGCCAGTTCACCGGCTAGGCGGGATAAAAATGAAATAAATAAATAAAATAAATAAAAATAAATAAAAATACTAGGCTGCAGTCACACACACTAAATAATCCACTCTCAATGCACTTTGCAACTGGATTTTTAGTGTGTGAACTGGCGAAATCCAGATGGGAAGTGCACTGAAAGTAAGATTGGAAGTAGATTATTTAGTGTGTGGTTGACTGTTAAAACATGTTCAGGATTGGGAGTTAATATTGAGAAGGCAGAAATAATGTTTAGCAAGATAGATGTAAAGGAACAAAAAGAAATAGCAAAGTTAACAGGTATGAAGCTAGGGAATAAGAAACTGAAATATTTGGGAGAAATGATTAAAAAATGTCAAGAATTTGGTGGGCATAAATTATAAAATAATATGGAAGAAGATAACAAAAAAAATCAATGGAACCATAAGTATTTGAGTATACTAGGGAAGATTAGGACACTTAAAATGTTTATAATGCCTAAGTTGATGTACTTGTTTCAAGTACTTCCAGAATGGGTACCTAAGAAACAGTTAGTAATGTGGGATACGGAATTTAAAAATTGGGTATTTGGAAAGAAACAAGCTAGAATACCAAGGAAAGTAATATATTCATCAAAGGAACACTTAGGTTGGGGTATGCCACAACTGGAAGGATATTATGAAGCTTTTCAAATAAAAATGTTGCTGGAAATGGTTCGCAAAAGTATGGATAAATGGGCCCGATGGGAAGAAGAAGAAGAAGAAGAAGAAGAGATTGGATTTATACCCCACCCTTCACTCCCCAAGGGAGTCTCAGAGCGGCTTACAAACTCCTTTTCCCTTCCCCTCCCCACAACAGACACCCTGTGAAGTAGGTGGGGCTGAGAGAGCTCTTTCCCAAGCTGTCCTTGAGGGAACAGCTGGTACAGAGCTATGGCTTGCCCAAGGTCATCCAGCCAGGTGCAAGTGGAGGAGTGGGGAATCAAACCCGGTTCTCCCAGATTAGAGTCCGCGCACTTAACCACTACACCAAACTGGGGAAATTGTATAAATGGAGGAGAAGGCAGATTTGGAATATTTGCACAAGGATTAAAAAAAGAGATTGAGAATACAATAGGCCCAAGACAGACAGCATTAAAAATATGGGGAAGGGGACAGGTTAAGTGGATGCTTCCTCTTTCAAAGTGGGCCCCACTTGAATAATTAAATGAGGGATTTAAAAATTTTGAGGCAACTTTTTGGAAGGATCTGAAGGGAAAGGACCTATGGAAAGTGAAGGATATGTATAATGCTCAAGGGAGTTTAATTCCGATGCAAGAAGTAATGGGAAGAGTGGGAGGACAATATTGGTTAAGGGTTGTTTTAAGTATTGAGCAGGAGGCGATGAATTCAAACAAACAGGCTTTTATTCAGTGACATTGTTCAGCTCAAAAGACAGCTCTATGAGAGCAGCACTTTCATTTATACTGTTCCAACACATAACTTTCAACAATGTAACTATATACAAGCAATACTATTAGACCCAAGCAGGGCTCAGTGATTGGGTATCTATATTGGCTTCAGGACCAATGGGAGTCTTTATTAATCAGCCAATAGGAATTGGAGCTTTAGGATACCAGAGCCCTTTTCAAGCTATTACTGCTTCATATTCTAAGCAAACACAACAGGTTATTAGTTTATATAATATTTTGAAACAAATGAAGTGTTCTGGACACCCCAATGGAAGAACTGTATAAAATCAAGGAGGATAATTAAAAGGGCATTGTAAGTAAGATATATTGCAGGTTGATTGAAGATAAAAATATATGATATAAAAATGGGAAAAAATAGAGCAATGGAGACAAAATTAATTTTGAAATGGTATAGAACACCTGCTCAACTATCTTATATGATCAAGGGATTGACACCCGAATGTTGGCATTGCAAAAAGGAAAAGGGATATTATGCACATCTTTGGTGGGAATGTTCTAAGGTGGTTAAATTCTGGCAAAAGATCTTGGGAAAGGTGGAGGAAGTATGTAAGGTTAAAGTGGAGTTATTGGGGAAAGCATTATTTATGGGAATTTTAGGGAACTATAAAATAGATAAATTATATCAGGATCTATTTAAAGCTATGATTTTGGCTGCCCATGCAGTTATAGCACTAGGTTGGAAAGATCCTACAAAATGGACTATAGACAGATGGCATGGCTATTTGTATGAATGGGTACAGTCAGACATATTAACGATTTAAAACAGGAAAATCTTGGTGAAGATAAGATTGTGGAAATAAAAAAGAGGTGGGTACAGTATATAAGATGGGTAAAAGCCGGTGTGGGGGGGGGGGGGGGGAACAATGATATATTGATTAAACTCCAAAAGGTGTGCTCATGGTTACAGTTATAAAATAAGGAATTACTGCTGGTCTTTTGAGGGAGGGGGAGGGGGGAAGAGAATAGGGAAAGAAACATACAATGTATTGAGGTAAGTAATTTATGTTATGTTATGTATTGACTGAGTTATACGGAAGCAGGATCAAATACTTCAATTAAAAAAATCAAAAAATCAAAAAAAAATTAGTGTGTGTGACTGCAGCCCTAAGTAACCAAATTTCAAGTGAATTGGACCCAGCCACAGAAGAACAAAAGGGCTCTACCACCCACAAAGCAGGGAGGGGAAGAGAAATAATGGCTCTCTGTGGCTTGTCTCCAAAGGCAATTGACTGGAAGTACTTTGTGCTCCTGCCTTGCAAAGATCTGATTGGAAGGGGGGAAATGCCATTGCTTGAGAAATCAGTAGTATCAAGGAAAAATATTAACTCAAAAACAACATGGATTTCTTTAGGGAGGCCAGTTTCATTTCACTAAGAATCCCAAATTTAGATTTATTTATTTATTTATTCCAGCTTCTACCCCACACTACCCCACAAGTGGGCTCAGAGCAGCTTACAACAGAACATAAAAACAATATAACAATCTCATAAAATGTATCAAAATTAAGAATTAATACAAACAGGGTTAAAATTTAAATAAATAATTTAAAATAAACAATGGCAACTCAGTGGTTCAGCTTCTCCAATCTGTGCTGAACTCATGCCACGTAGAGGCAGTGGATCCCTCAAATATTATAAGGCAGTAACTCCCAGCATCAGTTGGTATGAATAGTGCTAAGGAGCAGCTGAAGGCAGGGGAGGCTGATGTCTGCCTACATTCCTAATACCATTTTGGAAAATCATGGTTATGACCCAAAACAGTGATTTCTGAGTATATCTTTAGCTCAGAAATTTTGTTAGGCATATCCCTAACGGACTCAACTGTACACGGAATAGCTAGAGTGAAGGGCTGACTAAGAACTTTTTGGCTCCTGCAGTATTGGCCCCTTTCACAGTTCTTGATGTAGGTACTCCCCCACTGAGGTCCTCGAGTTTTGATTGCTCCATGGGCATTGTAATGAGGGGCTCTTGACATCTACAACTGCCAGCAAAAAGCAACTCCAAGACAAATTTCAGGTTAAAAGTATTTTGACAGACTCAATTTTAACATTTTGGCAGGAGTCCTTTTAGATCATTAAAAAGTTCTCCAGTGTAAATGTATTTCTTAATGTCCAAATTATTCATGAAAATGTTGGCAATCCCAGGAACAGGCAGGAAGGTAAAACGTCAAATGGAACTCTTCAACCTTTTGTTGTTGTTGTTGTTGTTGTTTTGTCCTTGTGGTTTTCTATTGTTGGCCATTGAAAGCACCCTTCGCACATTCAGAGTAAAAGTCAATATAAAAGAAAAGAGATTAAGAGATTCTAGGGTTGCCATGTCTTACCTTTTAAAAAGAGGGGGAATCCTGGCCCCTCTCCAGGAGTCCGGTGAACATGCGAAGTGCGCACGCGCTGGGCTGACGTCACCTGGAAGTGACATCATCACGCTGGGCACGTTGCTGGAGTGATGCTTTGGTAATCACCCTAAAACTCTATGGTACCATAGAGTTTTCAGGGCGATTGATAGAGCATCACCCCAGCAACGTGCCCAGTGGGATGACGTCACTTCCGGGTGATGTCATCATGCTGGGCATGTTGGCCTGATCAGGCCACTTCGGGGGTGGGGTTCCCCTCGCTGACTGGATCTGGACCAGCGGATTGGGGACCCGTTTAGCAGGGGAATCCCTCACCCACGGTGGGGGGACTTGGCAGCCCTAAGAGATCTAATAGTAGGTAAAAGTAATCCAGAAGACAGGTTTTCTGAATTCAGAATGGCTGGGTAGAGTATTCTTCTTAAATGCTTTTCTCATTGCGCAGGGAACACAAATACATTGGGCCAGCTTGGCTTGGGACCCAAAACAGACATTGGTAGAGAGTCAAGTGAAACAGTTCCTACTGCAGTGCAGACATGGAACTGCATAACACAAATGTGTGAAACCCACTGGTCTGTGACTCTGACTTGTCTTGCTGAAACTCTCCATTTTTTTCTTGGAACACCTCAGACATTTTACCTCAGAAGGACCCCCCCCCACCCTCAACTGATGTTGAATTTTGAGATTGGTGAAATGTCAAATAAGAATACAGTGCAGATCAGAGAAAACTGGCTTGTCAATGGAAGAGTCCCTGTATGGCTTTCTTGCATGGCGTGTTTTCTTCTGGCCATATCTGGCCAAGTATTGCAATGACTGATTCTCCCACTTTCAATGCGAAGTGGCAGAGACCAGTCAAGAAGCAGAGTGACATCACTGTGATTGGGTCTGTTGTGTACTAGTCACGAAATGGCGAACGCCATGCGGTCAGAGCACATGGCCCGATTCTACCTGAGCTTCAGCCAGGTAGAACAATAGACAGTCGGATCCAAAACGACCACCAATAGCCAGCCTAGGTCTTCCGCGGGGGACCTATGAACTACAACTTAAGACTTAAGGCCCTATCAGAACTATGCGCATATGCTAAGCCCCTATCAGGTATTTTGGATGCGGCCAGAGGTGTGGCTCCAGCCGGCATATAAGCAGGGCCCTGGAGCCCTGGCAGCATGCTTGATCTGACCATCTCCTGAACATGCTGATTCACTAATAAAGTCTTTGCTATGATCATCCTACAACTCGCCTCCCGACTCCAGTATTTTCCACTGGCGACGAGGATGGGATTCCGATGAGCGACTCATCAGCCGCGCCGAGCAGTGGAGCTCCGAGCACCGAGCTGCCGGCTCAACAAGCCCCAGAGGACATCGCTCGCAACCTCGCTCCTGCCTCGGCAAACATGGCTGCCGCAGCGGGAAACATCCCTCCATTCGACACCTCCAAGCCCGAGCACTGGGACGCATGGGTCAGGCAGCTCGAGTTCCTCCTGACCGTGCACGGAGTCACCGAGGCCACCCTGAAGAGGGCCTGGCTAATGGGCCACTGTGGCATCGAGACAATGCACATCGCGCAGAATATCATAGCACCCCGAGACCTGCTGGACATCTCCTATGACGACCTCAAGAAGCTGCTCGGGAACTACTTCGCGCCCAAACCATCCATGTTGGCGTTCCGGGTCCAGTTCCTCGAATGGAAGCAGCAACTGGGAGAGAATGCCGCCACGTTCCTGGCCGACCTCCGCCGCCTGGCAGTCGGATGTGAGTTTAAGAATGTGGAGGACAACCTGCTAGGCAGCTTCATGGCAGGGGTAAGAAAAGCCAAGCTCCGCCGCCGGCTTATCACCACCCCCGAACCAACCCTCGAGAAGGTGCTGCAGGCTGCCGTCATGTTTGAGACGACCTACAAGGACAAGCAGGCGTCCAAGATCCACCGCATCGCCTCCTCCGGGTCCAAGACAGATGAGGACGAAGACATCCACCAGCTATGCCGGCGCGTGCAGAAGGGTGACTCTCGAGGCCGCGCCCGGCACACCACGGCCACCGACGCCTCCACTTCTTCCAACCCCAGCAGGCTGCCCCCGACGTGCGCTAGCTGCGGGGACCCCCACGAGAGATGCTCCTGCCATTTCCGAGATGCCGTTTGCAGAATGTGCGGGAAGACGGGGCACATCGCCAGGGCCTGCCACTCCCGGAACGTGCGACAGTCCTCCGTGGCCTCCACCGCCCGCTACGAGGCAGTTGACAGCACCTCTTCGGCCACCCAGGCATTTCAGGGGTGAAGCCATTTTTTGACAACGTCCTCATCGCGGCTCCAGATGTCGCCACCTTCAAGACACGCTTACGAGCCGTTCTGCAGCATTTCCAGGATGCCGGTCTCAAGGTGCGAAAGGACAAGTGCACCTTGGGAGTACCTTCAGTAACGTTCCTGGGGTTCCACGTGGACGCACAGGGCATCCACCCCACCAAGGAGAAGGTGAAAGCCATCACGGAGGTGCCGACCCCGACGACAAAAGCGGTGCTCCAGGCATTCTTGGGCCTCCTCAATTTCTACCACGCGTTCTTGCCACACAAGGCGGCGGTCGCCGAGCCCCTCCATAGGTTACTGGACACAGGGGCGAAATGGGCTTGGGGGCCGCGGCACGACAGGGCTTTCGCAGCAGTTAAGGATTTGTTGGCGTCTTGGCACACTTCAACGAGTCTTTGCCGGTGGTCCTTGCATGTGACGCATCTCCATATGGGATGGGGGCTGTCCTGGGCCTCCCCATACCCCCGTCCGGCCCTGGGAGTCAACTGACAAACCATGGTCGCGGCTCTCAACTTCGCTGGGCCGGTCCAGGGGCAGTTGTTCTTTATTGTTGTGGATAGCTACAGTAAGTGACTGGAGGTAGTCCCGGTGCGGTCTACCTCGACCGAGGCGGCCACCAGAGCCCTGTGGTGCATCTTCGCCACCCACGGAGTGCCAGACTCGCTCGTGATGGACAACGGAACGGCCTTCACGTCGGGAGAGTTCCAGCGCTTCACAGACCTGTTCGGCATCTGGCACATCCGCTCGGCACCGTTCCACCCCGCAACCAATAGACAGGCAGAACGGATGGTTCGCACAACCAAAGACGCCATCAAAAGGATGGACACCAGTGACTGGGAGCTGCAGCTAATCAAATTCCTTTTCAGCCAGCACAACACCCCACACACGGGAACGGGTCGCCGCCCAGCAGCGTTGTTGATGGGCCGGCGACTCGGCACCATACTGGATCGTCTCCACCCCGACCGTGCCATTGATGCCAATGTGAGGACGGAGCTCCGGCCAGCCGCCCGAGGTTTCGCGCCCGAGGACCCCATCTACGCCCGGAACTACGCCCGGGGCCCAGGGTGGATCCCGGCATGGATCATCCGAGCAACCGGCCCGCTCTCATACGAGGTCGGGATGGAAGAAGGAGCAACCTGGCGGCACCACATCGATCAGCTCCGGCGGCGCACTCCAGACCACACACCAAGTGTTCCCGAGTCAGCACTTCCCGCGGAGCCATCACCAACCCAGCTAGGGGACCCTGATCCAGAGGACGAAACCTCAGAATCCCTACCAGAGGAGCAGCCCGTGGACAGAGCGCCGGCCGAGCCGCGGCCAAGTGCTCCCGAAAGCAACCAAGAGGGCACCCCAATCCCAGGGCCTGCCGAGGCCCCGCGACCTGCAACGCCCTGGCGCTCAGGCTGCGAACGTCAGCGGCCAGAGTACCTTCAGGACTATGTCTGCCGAGTGGGACCGAACTATGGGGGGAGGGGTGTTGTGTACTAGTTACGAAATGGCGAACGCCATGCAGTCAGAGCACATGGCCCGATTCTACCTGAGCTTCAGCCAGGTAGAACAATAGACAGTCGGATCCAAAACGACCACCAATAGCCAGCCTAGGTCTTCCACGGGGGACCTATGAACTACAACTTAAGACTTAAGGCCCTATCAGAACTATGTGCATATGCTAAGCCCCTATCAGGTATTTTGGATGCGGCCAGAGGTGTGGCTCCGGCCGGCATATAAGCAGGGCCCTGGAGCCCTAGCAGCATGCTTGATCTGACCATCTCCTGAACATGCTGATTCACTTAATAAAGTCTTTGCTATGATCATCCTACAACTCGCCTCCCGACTCCAGTACTTTCCAGTGTCACTTGCACCAATAGCATCGCTTGACCTCATGGCTGAATTGAGGACTAAGTCCTGGGTCGAGTGGGCCTTGTGGCAAGCCTCCACTGGTTGTCCCAATTGCTGCAGCCCAGGCCCAAGCCGAGGTGCCCCATAGGGCTGCCAGCACCTCAGGGCTCCTTGGCTCATCTTACTTCTGGCCACCAGTGGACCTCCAGGGCAACAGCCCCCCAGGGCCTTTTCCAGTAAGCTACCAAGGCCAGTAAGCTGCCCTGCTGGGGCCCTGTGGTTATGACCTGGGGTCAGAAAACCAGGACTTCTGTGCCTTAAGCTATGTGACTGTTCTTTGCCATTTCCCCTTGACTGCTTTGCTGTAACACTGGCCCCAGGAACATATACCCTGGTGTGTCAGTGAAATTCATTATTTCAATTGCTAAAATAGTCAGATTGTGTCCTTTGTAGGAGTAACTACAGTTGAAATTATACTCTATCTGCAAGAGAAAGGCTATGGAGCCAACTAATGGTTGTAGGAACTGGCCAGCCCCGAGAATTAGTGTGTGTGTGAGGGGGATCTAATTACCCTTACCCCACCCAATAATAAAATGGAGCGTCCCTTTCATTTCCAATCAGAGCATCTCCCCACCCCTCCAGATTTCCTACTTGGCTCATAAGTGACCAGCTAGTCCCACACTGATCAAATAAGGGGAGGGGGGATGGGGATCACCAAAGCCAAATGTGCAGCCTGTGTGGTGAAAATTCCTTAATTAGCCTGCCCCCCAGCCCATTGATGGAAGGACAAATCGTCTGTCCTCCCTCCCACCTTCAGGCCTGTGTTTTTTGAGGGCGAGCGAGTGGCGGTGTGATGAGGAGTTCTCTCTGGAGCTCCTTCTGAGCAGAGGCCTCCTACAAATGCTGATTTCATCTGTGAATCTTAACTCTGAATCCACAGTTTTAGTTGTGATTGTCATTTTAGCAATGGATAAGCGATACAGAAAACATAAAAAAGAATGAATGCATGAAATGTTTTCAGTGGCATGTCTACTTGCTATGATAATCAGGCACTGAGTGACTTTAAGGTTGGCAAAGCAAGTTAATCACCAACAAGATCTGAATGCCACCGTTTGGGCAATTTGTCTTCTCCTCCCATTTGTTTGCATAACTTGCCAGCTAAATCCTTCCGGAATTTGATAGTAGAAGCGGGCAGACATTCCTGCGGACAGTCCAAAAGGGCCTGTTTGTGATGAGGCAGACTTTTGGCATCTGGATCCATATCCCAATTATGTGCAAGTACCTGGATTTAAATTGAATGAACCATGTTGATGGGGAGTGGGACAAAAGGTGTCTTAGGCTGCGGTCACACGGCCCCTTTAAATCCGGGAGCCCTCCCGGGATTGAAGGGGCCGAATTTTTCTTCCTTGGGTTGGGATGTTTACACATCCCAACCCCTGCTGTAGCGGGCAGTGGCAGGAGGAGGATGAGGTGGCGGCAGGCGACAGCGGCGGAGGCGGCGGAGGGAGGCGGCAGCGGCGGCTGGAGGCGGAAGCGGCGGCGGCGGAAGAAGCGGTGGCTGGCCAGCCTCGAAGCGTGCGGCGGCGTTTTCTGCGGCGGTGGGGCTTTTGCAGCGGCAGCCAGGGGAGGCACTCTACTTATGGGCCAGGCTGCTAAACGCTATAGCTGGGCTGAGTGTTCTCCAAGTCTGATTTCTGGTTAAAAACTAGTCTTGTTTCTTTGTGGGGTTTTTTTTTTGAGAGAGACAGAAGGGTAAAATATTTGTCCCCAGAGCGTTGAGATTATGTGAGCAGTCACATTTCTTCCTACCCTCTTCAGTGTCAACGTTTCCCTGGCTGCTGCTTCCGGGCCGTTTTTATCCCTTGTTCCTGTTTATTTATGGATTTGAGTTGATTTCTTTCCTGCCTTTTGGTCCAGAAGGATGGAATTATTGTATTACTGCACAAAACTGTAATATTGTATTATTGCACCAGATTCACATCCGAAGAGCCAGGGTGGCAAACTCGGAGCAGGGCAACGGGGATTGCTGGCTGCACATAAGGTTGCCAACCTCCAGGTGGGGCCTGGAGATCTCCTGGAGATCAGTCCCCCCAAATAAAATGGTGCTTTGGGGGCTGAACTCTGTGGCATTATTTCCCACTGAGGTCCCTCCCTTCCCCAAACTCTGCCCTCCCCAAGCTCCACCCCCCCAATCTCCAGGAACCCCCTGACCTGGTGCTGGCAAGCCTGGGCTCTGCTGCCCGCTCAGTCGCTTCCCCCTGTACCCCAGCCTGGCTCACAGCTTCCTGGGACAGGCCCTTCCTGATGCCCCCCAGGAGCCGTGTCAGACTCCCCCCTACACACCTTCCCCCTCAGCGGCACCCAGCACCAGAAACTGGCCACCTTCCCACAGCAACATGGGGTCCTTCCTTTAAGCAAGTCATCCAGACACTTTTAAAAAATTCAATAGCATCCTCCCTTTGTTGACAGCTGCTGTACAGACGGTTTTTATGACTGTCATAAACTGGCTGTCTTTGAAGGTGTCCTTTGGGGGGCTTTAAACAAAGCTGTAGAGATGTTCCCTTGCCCACCCCCCACCCCCCTCCGTAAAATGCTCTGTACTTGAAGGCCATAGAAACAAGGCTGGAGGGGAAATTTCTGGGAGGCGGCTGTGCGTATCCAAGACATTTGGAATTGTGGGGGGATTTCAGAGTTTTATTCTTGCAAGCCCTAAATTAGTTTTCATTGATTCCCTGGCACAGACAGTGTCTCTCTGCTCAGTGTGAAGGAGGGGTAGGAAGGGAGGTGCCCGGATGCTCTGAACGGGACCAGAGGGTCACAACAGCTGGCAGGCAGCAAAAGTGCTGTGGGGCTTCTGGACAGTGTGGCCAAATGGGCAGTGTGCAAATCCTAAAACATGGGCTGACGTTGCTGATGCTGAACGGGATATCGTAGTCAAATAGACCGAGGTGGTAGAATTCTGTATAACGGTCTTTTATTTTGAATGTTCTTTACATTAAAACTCAGTCCCTGAACATAACAGCAAGATGGGTTTGGCATAGCCTATATCTCAGCTTACTATGCTCATGGAGCCTCTTATATGGCCAGAATTCGAAAACAAGGGCTAGAAAGGAAGGAAGAAAGTGTCAGGTCAGATAGCCGTGTTGGTCTGAAGCAACAGACACAAAAGTGAATACCCAGAATTAAACTTAGTTGGTCTTAAAGGTTCCCCTAGACTCAAACTTTGTTCTATTGCTTCAGACCAACACAGCTGCCCACCTGGATCTGTTAAAGGCCCTGATTAGTTTTATAAGAATTAATGGAAAGAGTATGGTAATTTTGTTGGAATGCCTAGAATCCAGCAAGGTATAAAATGCAAATTGGTAACACCCATTTAATATATAGAATTTTAAAAACTGCTGTACTTTAGTAATTCTTTGAGAAAGGAAAGATCCAAATCTTACTACACAACACAAATGTTATATTTGTACTTTTTTTCTTATGAAATGTAAAAAAATAGTTTTTATATGAGTCAGAGTGTTGTATTGTGCTGGAGAAGACTCTTGAGAGTCCCTTGGACTGCAAAGAGATCAAATCAGAAAAAAAAGAAACCCTCATTACGTTTTATTGAAATATCAAAATAGTGATGTAGCAAAGGAAGACCGCACCATTATTTTCTTTGTATAATACACATTTTCACATTTATTTATTATGTATTTTTGTGTGGGGGGGGGACTTTTTCTCCTGGGTTCCGATTCAGCGTGCTGCAGCCAGGTGCTGAGCGAGGTGACCGGGCTGCTGTTGCGTCTGCTCCTCCTCGGCTGCTGCCACCAAGTGCCACCGCTGCCACCGCCACTGGAGAAGAATCCTGGAAGGAACCGCAATTTCCCCCTCCCCACCCCCTGGCTTGCGCTCGCATCCGGCGCCCTGAGTGCTGCTGCTGCTGCTCCTGCTGCCGGCAGCATTGTGGGTGGAGGACGGCGGCCAGAGTGTGTGAAGGGAGACAGGAGGCCAGTCCCCCCTCCCCACCCCCTGGCTTGCGCTCGCATCCGGTGCCTTGAGTGCTGCTGCTACTGCTTCTGTTGCCAACAGCATGGTGGATGGAGGACAGTGGCCAGAGCGTGTGAGAGGGATACAGGAGGCCAGTCCCCCCTCCCCATCCCCTATCTCAGGCTTGCATCCAGCACCCCACTGCTGCTGCTGCTGCTCCTGCTGCCGGCGGCATGGAGGATGAAGGTCGGCGGCCAGAGCATGCGGGAGGGAGACAGGAGGGGAAGAGGGAGGGGAGGGGAGGGGGAGGGGACAGCAGCAGGAAGCCTTGCAGCAGCCCTGGAGAAGCTGGTAATGAGAAATGGAACATGCGGGGCCGATGAGGAGCTGCTTCTCCAAGTGCGAAATTGACGAAAATGCTCCGGGGAAAACTTGGAGGGGAAACTCCGGAGAGAATGACAGGCAAGTGGCCTGTGTGAAATCAGTCTGATTGTTCCCTGGAAGGCCTGATACTGAAGCTGAAGCTCAAATACTTTGGCCACAGAATGAGAAGGGAGCTCTCAATGGAGAAGACCTGATGCTGGGGAAGACTGGAGGTCAAAGAAGAAGGGGACGGCAAAGGATGAGATGGTTAGACAGTGTTATCAATGCTACAAACATGAAATTGAGCAAACGCAGGAGCATGATGGAAAATGGGAGGGCCGGGCATGATGCGGTCCACGGGGTCACGAAGAGTCGGACTCAACTGTGCGGCTGAACAACAACAGCAAATCCTGTATATGACATCGATAATAGTTTAAAAGCTTTAATAGTTTAATATTTTTAACCGTTTAAAAGTTCAATTGTTTTAAAGTTGAGAGCCAGCTTGGTGTCGTGGTTAGAGTGTCAGACTAGGATCTGGGAGACCTAGGGTCGAATCCCTGCTCCACCAGGGACACTCACTGAGTGGCTTTGGGGAGAAAGGCGGGGTATAAATAGAGTAAATAAATACAAGTGTCTGTCTAAAACATTGATATGACTTTGCTTATGCAAGAAATGACGACTGACTCTGTTGACTGGCTACTTACAAAGTTCTCTTTCCCAGGGGTCATTTCGTAGAAAAAGAGGTGCAGGAGCTCATTACCATAACTCATTAGCATAACTCATTTGCATATGCCACACCCCCTAACATACCGGAAGTGTGTCAGAAGGCGACACCCACCCCTCAGGCTCCACTCCACAGGTGACTGAAACTGACCTGCTCTTCCTCCATTCCCTTCCCCATCCAATACTTAGGTGCAATAAAAATAAGCCTAAAGAACACACCCTCATTCTCTTCCTGCTCCCTTGAAACCACCAGGTTTCAAGTAGACTTGAGATACCCAGGACACATGCACCACCCATCCCTTCCCCTTCCCCTCCCCACCACAAGACACCCTGTGAGGTAGGTGGGGCTGAGAGAGGTCTTTTGAGAACTGCTCATGAGAGAACAGCTCTGAGAGAACTTGTGAATGGCCCAAGGTCACACCAGCAGCTGCATGTGGAGGAGTGGGGAATCAAACCCGGTTCTCCCAGATTAGAGTCCATCTCCTGACCACTACACCAAACTGATAAGGTGGAAGCTGCTGAAGGGTTGGTGAAATTTCTCCAGTACTTATGTGCCATGTGCCCAGATAGAAAATGGTATACTTAGAAAATGTATATGCCACCTTGAGCAAGTCTCTGGGAAAGCAGCACACAGTCATAAAAGGAACAATGATAAAATTATCAATATTAAAACAAAACATTAAAAACAATAAAGACCCTAGCAGGGCTTTCCCCGGGGCGCTGCGCCTCTGCACTGCTCGGGGAAGCCGAGGAGGGGGCGGGGCTTGGTCATGTGCCCGCCCCCTGGGCTTCTCACTCCCGGAGCTGCGCTCCTGTGCGCTACCACTCCAACGGACTCCTGCTCTTTCCACATGGACCTCTTTACTGAGTGACCCTCTGCCTCATTACAGGGGATTCTTTGGCATATTTTAGGACACATACTCTACTGATGTGGTGGATGAGCTTCATTATCACCCTGTGCCAACCACAGTGGCCCTATGCACATGTTACAGTGAACACACATATATCATTACCATCATAAAGACTGTCCTTCCTGACTCCACACTACCAACACCAATGGAAACATTAAAGTCATTTGCTAATAATATCATATATCATATGATATGCATACCATATGTAACCAAATTTCCAGATCTAGCTAACAATATTTGTAATAAAAAAGCAAGGAGTAAGGGGGAATGAGGGCTGTGGTGGCTCAGAGGTGAAGACCCTGAGCTGCAGACTGGAAGATCGGTAGTTCGGCAGTTCGAGACCTGAGTGCCATGTGACGGAGTGCGCTCCCATCTCTGGCCCCGGCTTCTGCCAGCCTAGCAGTTTGAAAGCGAGGAATTGCAAGTAGAGAAATAGGTAACGCTTTGGTGGGAAGGTAACAGCATTTGGTCATGCTGGGAAAAGTCTTTGGGCTTGGAAACAGAGATGAGCACTGCCCACTAGAGTTGGATTCGACTAGCTTTCAAGCAAGAGAAAACTTTACCTTTTTTTAAGGGGGAATATGATTATTGACAACAAAAACTATATTGCCACTAAATGTCAATAGAGCAGCCATGGCCACCAACCTTAGGGTTGGTAGCCATTCTACGGACCACTTTACTAAAGTAGATGGCAGGAGCCTACTAGGTAGACCTTGAGAAGTTAGGGAATAGCATGAAGTGTATAGGAATCCATTTAGAGTCAGATCAGAAATGAACCAAGTCTCCTAAATGAAAACGATAGGGTCCAATAAAACCATAAAAGCATTTGACCCTGAACTTTATTTGACCATTCTCACACATGACAAGAGACACATTTTAAATGATGTTCACTCTCTGGGTCTCTAAATGTCAATCTAAAATAGGAGACTGAATAATTATAGTGCCAGAACAAATTGCTCTGTGATTCCTTACCTTATCTAAATTATGGCTACCAATAGTTTTTTACTGGATGATCAAAATTAATCAGGGAAGAGGGTTCATGGCCCTGTTCACAAGTTACAATGAACACACGCACAACCAGTGTTTATTGTGCACTCAATTTTTCTTTATATGGGCACTGAGTAATTATCATGTTTAATGAATGTACAGCTGAATGTGTGATTAAAACCCCACTTTTATCTGATGAACATACATTGGTTCTTTTTTAACAAACAGATGTATACCTGTACAGGCAGGATTTACATAGGTTCACTGTAATGTGTGAACAGGACTTGTGACTCAAGGGTTACTGTGAAATCTACTGTAACTGCTTTATGGCACATACGTCCTACACTGGTGAGGTGGGCTGTGGCTCAGTGGAAGAGCCTCTGCTTTTCATGCAGTAGGTCCCAGGTTCAATTCCCACCATCTCCAGTTTAAAAGGATCAGGCGATGTAAAAGACCTCCACTTGAGACCCCAGAGAGCCACTGCCAGTCTGAATAGAGAACACTGTAATAGATAGACTGAAGGTCTGATACTATATAACATTACTTCATTGGTATTCTGCATCCATGTTCGTGTGTACATCTGTTTGTAAGAAGTAGCCAATGTTCATTCACTTTACAAATGAAACGGGGGTCCAGTACCTGGTTAAATCACCAGTTCAGCTGTACATGCATTGAATGCAATATGAGAATCATTCAATGGACCTATAATGAAAAATAAAGTGCACAGTGTACACAGATTGTATGTGTGCCCTAGGGTTGCCAAGTCCCTCGAGCTTACCGGCGGGGGGGAGTTTTCTGCCGGCTGGGAGCTTCATCGGTGCACGCGTGAAGCACGTGCACCGGCTGACATCACCAGAAGTGACATCAGCATGTTGGGGACATTGCCAGGGTGACGCTCTGGCAATCGCCCCAAAACTCTATGGTATCATAGAGTTTTGGGGCGATTTCCAGAGCGTCGCCCTGGCAATGCCCCCAACGTGCTGACGTCACTTCCGGGTGACGTCATTACATGAGGGAAGTCGTCCAGGCTGGACGACTTCGGGGGCGGGGTTTCGGCCGGCGGATCGGGAACCCCTGTAGCGGGGGATCCCCCGCCCCCCGGGCTGACTTGGCAGCCCTAGTGTGCCCACAGTAACTTGTGAACAGGGATAGTGTATATTTCCACTGCATTTAAAAACTATGTTGCTCAGAAAACAGTTTTTGAAGGAAGCTTGTTCTCCATTACTGATCTACCTACTGAAGAGTCACTGATTAGCTTCCAAGAAATCCAGGTCTGAGCAGCTGATTAAATATTGACTTGGGTGTGCTGAAGCAGGAAGCTGGCCAGAGATTTAGGTGCCCCTGAGGACTATCCATGTGGGCTGAACCATATTGGGGACAAGGGGAGGGGACAGACCCTAAATAGCACCCCGAGCAGCCCCATAGAAGGCAAGGAGAATGCTGAGCTGGTAAAACATTTTTGTGGCCTTGCGAGACCGTCAAGCGAAAGTGAAAATGTGTGCAGCGTGAGGCAACACGGCGGTTCAAAAGGCTTACGATAGCTGCCTATCAGGCTGTGGCTCCTCACAGACTTCTCCCATTGTTAACAAAGTTTTATGGATTTTCCTTTGATTGTTTCCGGGGCCTCCAGATCCGGGCTCAGCTGTATTATTATATCCCCTACACCAGGGAAGTTAATTCCCTTCCCTGCTGGTATTCTGATTGGGCTGCTGCACTCTCTGAGACTATTTCACTACATCATAGGTCTGGAATGGCCTCGCCACACTAACTATTGAATTTACACAATGATTTTCGGATTTTTCTCGTTTAATCCAGTTTACAAAGCCTCTGCTTGTTTGGAGAAACCAGTGCCCCAGGGCTGCTTGTAAAATAAAATGGCATCCCTAAGCTGATTAATTTGGCAGTCGATAGTCCATGCTCTTGGCCTCCGCTTCATCCTTTGAAGATCATATCCAGGCACTAAAGTTGTTATTAGAATCAATAGCCTAAGAAAGGAGCTGACAGTACATCCATTTGCATGTATCTTAAGTGCTGCTGAACTCTCAGGAGAGGAGGATGAGAAGTGGTCTGTCTGTCGTCACACCCCAGAATGAAGACTCAGGGCATCAGTCCATGGGCTGAACTTAATGGCTGATCTTAGGGTTGCCTCCTGCTGATAGCCCACCACCCCTCTAAGCAGCAATGGGAGAATTTTTTAAAAAAATCTGTGGTCTTACCATAGATTTCTGGGAGATACTTAGCGCTGCCCACTGCCACTTCCAGGTAATGTAGCGATGCTGTCCCCCTCCCTGCTCCAGCCCTCCTGCTAGTTCACAGGCCAAGCGTGGCAGCCCATTGCACTCTCAGGGTTGACAGCCCTCAGCCAGGGTTACAGCTGACCTCTGGATAACACAGATCAGTTTCCCTAGAGATGTTGTTTGTTTTGGAGCGTGGACTGTATTGTATTACATCCCACTGAGGTTCCTCTCCTTCCCAAGCCCCACCATCTTGGGCTCAACCCCCAGATCTCTGGACTCAGCCATTCTAAGCATTTTCCAGTGTGGGCTGCCACTAATGGCCCTGTAAGGCCGAACACCCTGTCCCTGGCCGATGGAAAAGTTCAGCCATTCTGGCTGACGGTAGGCCCACAAACACAGCCCTCCAACCAGGTGTTCAGTGAGTGGGACACATCTCGCCCACTGTAGGTTATGGCAGATCTGAATGGCGCACAGTTATTCTCAAAGTTTGACCTCAGTGCTGGTTACCACCAGCTGGAGCTTCATCCTGAGTCATAAGAACATAAGAGAAGCCAATGTTGGATCAGGCCAGTGGTCCATCCAGTCCAACGCTCTGTCACACAGTGGCCAAAAACACCAGGTGCCATCAGGAGTTCCAGCAGTGGGGCCAGGACACTAGAAGCCCTCTCACTGTTACCCTCCCCAATCAAGCACCAAGAATACAGAGCATCACTTGCCCCAGACTGAGAGTTCCTATCTATACTTTGTGGTTAATACCCACTGATGGACCTCTGTTTCATATGTTTATCCAATCCCTCTTGAAGCTGTCCACGCGTATAGCTGCCACCACCTCCTGTGGCAGTGAATTCCATGTATTAAGCACTCTTTGGGTGAAGAAGTACTTCCTTTTATCTGTTCTAACCCGACTGCTCAGCAATTTCATGGAGTGCCCCCAAGTTCTTCTATTGTGAGAAAGGGAGAAAAGTACTTCTTCCCCTACCTGCTCTATCCCATGCATAATCTTATAGACCTCGATCATGTCACACCTCAGCCATCGTTTCTCCAAGCTAAAGAGCCCCAAGTGCTTCAACCTTTCTTCATAGGGAAAGTGTTCCAGCCCTTTTATCAATCTGGTTGCCCTTTTCTACACTTTTTCCAATGCTAGAATATCTTTTTTGAGGTGTGGCGACCAGAACTATGCACAGTACTCCAAATGAGGTTGCACCATCGATTTATATAGGGGCATTATGATACTGGCTGATTTGTTATCTATTCCCTTCCTAATAACCCCAGCATAGTGTTGGCCTTTTTCATTGCAGTTGCACACTGTCTTGATATTTTCATTGAGTTATCTACTATGCTCCAAGATCACTCTCTTGGTTAGTCTCTGCCAGTTCGGACCCCATCAGTGTGTATTTATAGTTAGGATTTTTGGCTCCAATGTGCTTTACTTTGCACTTGGCCACATTGAACCCCATTTGCCACACTGATGCCCACTTGCCCATCCTCGACAGATCCCTTTGGAGTGCCTCACAATCCTCCCTGATTCTCACCACCCTGAACAACTTTGTGTCATCTGCAAATTTAGCCACTTCACTGCTTACTCCCAACTCCAAATCATTAATAAACAAGTTAAAAATCATTGGACCGAGTACTGATCCCTGCGATACCCCACTGCTTACCTCTCTCCACTGAGAATATTGTCCATTTATACTCACTCTGTTTCCTTTTAATTAGCCAGTTTTTGATCCACAAAAGGACTTGTCCTTTTATCCTGTGACTATTGAGCTTACTTAGGAGCCTTTGATGAGGAACTATCAAAAGCTTTTTGGAAGTCAAGGTAAACAACATCTATTGGGTCCCCCTTGTCCACATGTTTGTTTACTCCCTCAAAGAGGACTAACAGGTTAGTGAGACAAGATCTTCCCTTTCAAAACCCATGCTGAGTCTTCCTCAAGAGAGATTGTTCATCAATGTGCCTACTAGACAGATTTTATTGTATTTAGCCATAGGCCATTACAAACCAAAAACAAAGAAAAGTACATAAAAATTATATAAAATAGAATATAGTCTAAAATATTATAAAACCATAAAACCGAAGTTATGAACAGTTAATTGAATCACAGCATACCCACTAATTAACTAGTTCCCCTGAGAACAGCGATGGCCCGTATTTTCTTTGCAGCCAGGGCAAATAAAGCCATTCTGTAGGATATATTGGCATTGGAATCAGCTAACAAAGATACAATTTTCTCATGGTCTGAGTAAAAGCTTAAAACTGATAAAATACCAGAGAGAAATTTTAACCTAGGTTGGGTATACAATGAACAATCAAGGATATAATGGGGAAGATCCTCAATAACAGAAGAGCCACAAATGCATAAGCGCTGTTCCTTGGGTGTTCTACTATAGTGACCAGCTAGTACAGCTGTTGGCATTGATTCAAAGCGCATAGATGTAAAAGCTGCTCTGAGGTTATGACTATTTATATTGACCAGGTAGGGGGATCTAAAATTATCATTCTTAAATGTGCCTACTAATTTTTTCCTTAATAACAGTTTCCACCAACTTACCCAGTATCGACGTCAGACTGACTGGCCTGTAATTTCCCGGATCTCCTCTGGAACCCTTTTTAAAGATGGGAGTGACATTCACTACCTTCCAGTCCTCAGGAATGGAGGCAGATTTTAAGGAAAGATTACATATTTTTGTCAGGAGATCCACAAGTTCACATTTGAGTTCTTTCAGAACTCTCAGATGTATGCCATCTAGGCCCAGTGATTTATTAGTTTTTAAGTTGCCTATCAGTCGAAGGACCTACTCTCTTTTCACCTCAATCTGACTCAGGTCTTTCAACACCCCTCATGAAATCAGCAGTTCTGGAGTGGGCAAGCACTTCTCATCTTCCACAGTGAAGACAGAGGCAAATAATGCATTTAGCTTCTCAGCCATTTCCCTATCATCCTTCAGTACACCTTTTACCCCTTGGTCATCCAAGGGCCCCACTTCCTCCCTGGCTGGTTTCCTACTTCTAATGTATTTGAAGAAAGTTTTATTGTTGGTCTTTTATGTTTTTTGCAGTATGCTCCTCATATTCATTTTTTGCCTGCCTGATCACAGACTTGCGTTTTATTTGCCACAGCCTGTGTTCCCTTTTATCAGCCTCACTGAGACTAGCTTTCCACCGCTTAAAGGAATCCTTCTTACCTTTTACAGCTTCCAATACTTCATTTGTTATCCATGCAGGCTTTTCCCTATACCTATCTGTGCCTTTCCTAACCCATGGTATATATTTTCTCTGAGACTCTAGGATTGTAATTTTAAATAGCGTCCAAGCTTCCCCAATGGTTTTGACCCTTTCTACTTTTCCTTTCAGTTTTCTCCTCACATATCCCCTCATATCAGAGAAGTTATCCCTTTTAAAGTTAAAAGTGGTTGTGTCAGTCTTTTTGGGCAACTCCCTATTTATACAAATGTTGAACTCAATAACATTATGGTCACTGTTCTCAAGCGGTGCCATCACTTTTACAGATCTATCATAGTCCAGATCTATCATAACATTTTCAACATGTGTGGGACTTCACCTCTACCAACACCACAGTTTTCGTAGCAGTTCAGCTGCAGAGATATTTCAAAATGCCACCCATGGTGTTTTGGCTGGACTTCCAGGGGTTCTGAATGCAAGTGATGATATTTTGGTGTTTGGTACTGCATCTGAAGAGCATGATGTGCACCTTGCTGCTGTTTTACAATGGCTTAATGAGAACGGATCAAGATGGGCAGCTGTGTTAGTCTGTCTGTAGCAGTAGAAAAGAGCAAGAGTCCCGTAGCACCTTAAAGACTGACAAAATATGTGTCACTTGCAAAAGCCCATACCCTGCCACATATTTTGTTAGTCTTTAAGGTGCTACGGGACTCTTGCTCTTTTCTACTGCTTCATGAGAACAATTTGACACTAAACCAAAGCAAATGTGAGTTTAAAACACCCTCCTTGGAATTCTTTGCATACGGCTTTTCTAAATATGGTATTTCTGTGGACCCCAAAAGTGATGGCCATACGTAATGCTGCCATAGCCCCAAATTCTACAGAAGTTCACAGCCTACTAGGCCTTGCAAAGTATTATGATAGATTCAAACCTAGGTTGGCCACAATTCGCCAGTCCCTCTAGCTTCTCACAAAGAAAGACGAAGCATGGGAATGGTCAGAGAAACGTCAAACCACTTTTAATGACCTAAAGAATGTCCTTACAAGTGATGCAGTCATGTCATACTTTGATCCACACAAAGAAGCAGACTGAGCCACATGGACATGTTTATACCATGGCTTGTAACAGCAAAGCTCTCTCACCCACTGAACAATGGTATTCCCAAACAGAGAGGGAGGCACGTGTGATGTATGCTCTCATTTTCATCTGTACATATATGGATGCCATTCGAACCCATGTTTAAGAATTTGTCTTTTCAGCCACCAGGTCGCATTGAATAATGGATTCTCACATAGCAAGGATATGATCACAAAGTCATCTATCGACCTGATAAAGACAATCCAGCAGTATTGTGTTCTTAATGCTTGGTTTCAAAATAAGGAGGCAGGATAGCTTCAAACAGGAACAAACACAGTTTAAAAGTCCAGTTCTTTCTCTGTCTGGAGCTACAGTGAGTACAACTTATTTTCTCACTGTTCTGTCCACAGTAAGTCCTGTAGTGGACTACAGAAGGCTAAAACACTGGCCTGGATTGAAGGAATGGAGTTGTCACAACGCCACAGACACAGCCCCCTAAAGAAGTAAGAAATTGACCAACAATGGCCATAGCAGGTCAACAGCCTGACCTAATAGTTACAGTTGTAATAGTCTCCATTCCTGGCTGATACTCAGACCCTAAAGAGACTTGTGTCCTTTCAGGTTAACATGGAAAAAGGGGTATCTGCAGCAAGCCTTTCCTCTTCTGTCAGAGCTGCTTGGAGAGCTTTGCATCAGCTGCTTATTTGTTTTCCTGGCTGTTTGCAGAAAGTTCAGTAACATTTCAGAGTGCTTTAAAATGGATTGTCTGGTTTCTGTGGTTCAAGGGAGGGTCGGTTTTTTATATAGGGTTTTGATTTCCATATATATTGTTAGTTTAGCTTTTTTGCTTGTCACTTTGGGAATAGGGGTGAGTGTTTGGCTACATCCAAGCCAAAAAAATACCCCGAAAACACCTTATCTCTATTTTTCAGATATTGATTCAAGCAGATATAGTAAGTAAGTAAAATTTATTGTGTAGACATTAGCCATTACAATTTAAAACAATGTACAGATTAGACAATTTACAGCACTGGAATCTGAATTAGATTTAAATTATAACAACCTCTAAAAATCTGCACATTCAATATTTAAATCAATTAAAATCTTAAATATAGATACCCATCTCCAAAAATGCATACACAGCCTCAAACATGGCCATTTTACAGTTAAATTTCATTTTTCTATGTTCTATGTTCTTGGCCCTGATTTTACTAGCTGCTAAGGTGGAGAGTGCTACCCTATAGGAAACTGTAGGGTCTGCGTCTGACAGCAAAAATATTACTTTATTGATGTCAGAAAAATTCTGCAGTTGATCAGTTATTGCAGTAAAGAATTTACATCTCAATTCCCAGTACAATGGGCAGACTGAAAAAGAATGAAAAAGATCCTCCACAGAAGTTTTACAGATACAAATATGCTGTTCCTGGAGTATTTTTAAATATTGTCCCAGGAGTAATTCTGTTGGCATAGTCTGGAAATGCAATGCTGTAAATGCAGATCTAAGCTTCTATGCAGTAATATTTACCAGATATGCAGCTCTTAAATGATCTTTATGTATTTGTACCAGGGAGCAAATTTTGACTGAATGGTTCAAGAATAATGATGGCATCTCCATTAAACACCCATTGCCTCAAATCATGGTTGTTCCCTAAAGATCACAGTAAATTGTCTGGAGTTGTATAACGGGAAATAATGTTATAAACAAAGTCAGAGCAAATTTTATCTGTACTTAATGACAAACAATAGCTAAGTTTGCCAAGATATTCAGTTTGCATCAATTGGCATTTCTTCCATGATTTTAATACTGCTAGATGAGCATGAGCCCTAGTTGAAGGGAGGTGTCATGAGTGCCACTGGGGATCTGCCTTCTGCGGATCTAAGTGAGGTGGAGGATCAGCTCCCAGCTCCAGAGAAGCCTCCACCTGAGCCAGATGAAGCTCAAGCAAGCACCTCACAGGCTTTTGCCCCAGCACCAGCAGCAGCTGAGCCACAGCTAAGTTCAAGCCCACCTGGTTCACCTCCTCAGGTGGAACGTCTAAGGTCCCGATGCAGGCAAGACTTAGCTGTGAGAAGGAAAGAGGCACGCCTGCGTGGTCGCAGATCACTAAGCCCTGAGTTTTAGTAGGAGCCGGGACTTCACTGTCAGCTGCTAACTAGCACAGGAAGTGGCTGGGTATTTAGGCACAGCACAGAGACTACCAACTTGCGCTAACAACAAGTCTTCTTGGCTAAGCTTTGCACCCATTTGGCTTGACCTGTTTCTAGAATCTCTGGCTTTTGACTCTGGACCTGCTTGACTTCAGCTCCGTTGACTCCTTGGACTGATTTACTTGTGAGTTTTCCCACTTTGACCCTGGCTTGGACTGACTCTGTTTCTGGCTCAGCGTCTTGGACTTGGCAATTGGTTCCTGCTTTGGTTTGACCTCGACTGTCCTGGACTTCTGCTCGACTCCTGGCCTGTTGGCACCCAGCCTGTGACAGGAGGCCAAGTTCCACCCTTAATGGGGCTGCTGGTGTCCCTTTTGGAAGCACCAAGATACACCTTTAAAAAAGGTTTTTGAAAGCTAGAAAGCATTTGTTCTTTCTGCCCCCAAAGCTATATACCATATAGAATATGTGAGATTACTTTGCTGACAAAAAGTTTGAGACCTGGACCTATTTGTCGACCTCCCTGGTTATAATAGAATCTCAGTACCACACCCATGACCTTATTTGCCGAGGATTTTGAGGAGGCGAGGAGGGCATTCCAGCTCAAGGTTTCACTGAATATTAGACCCAGATATTTGTAATTGTTACTCTGCTCTATTGGAGTATCTTGTATACTCCAAGAATACTTTTTAGGCTTTTTTCGAAAGACCACTACTTTAGTTTTTGAATAGTTGATGGTAAGCTTTTCTTCTGTACAGTAGTCCCTCAAGTTATCCAAAAGCCTCTTTAATCCAATCCTGGTTATAGAAACTAGGACCATATCATCTGTATACAGTAATATTGATCATTTCTGTTGCCCTAATGTCGGTGGGACAAATTCAGGGCCGGTTAGTCTTGCTACAATTTCATTTATATACAAGGCTCTTTTTGTAGAAAAAGCCCAGCAGGAACTCATTAGTATATTAGACATGCCCCTGATAACACAGGTCGTTAGCATATTAGGCCACACCCCTGAAGGTGCAGCTCATTAGCATATCAGGCCACACCCCATGTTACCAGAAGTGTGGTCATCCAGCTGCACCCACCTTTTGCTTCTTATTCTGTTTACCTTGTTTGTCGTCAAAATGGTTTTGACAAAACCAATAAAAACATTTTCTGTCCCATCTATACAAAATCTTGCCTGAACCAATATCTTATGTCCAACAATTATTCCCACAATGGATTGGAATAAATTCCTAAAGGTTAGGTTCCCATGGAAATCAGCTTGCCTTCCTGCAGAACTAGTATGCTGAATATGATTTTTTAGGGTTGCCAACCTACAGGTGGGGTCTGGAGATCTCCTGGAATTACAACTGAGCTCCAAACTACAGAGATCAGGTTGCTTTGGAAAGTGGAGTCCATGGCATTATGCCTTGCTTAGGTCCCTCCTTCCCCCAAACCCCACCCTCCTCAGGCTCCACTCCCAAATCTCCAGGGATTTCCTCAACCTGGAGCTGTCAACCCTAGTTCACTGGCAGTACAACCCTAGGTTTGTGGATGCACTGGATGGGAGTAGTTTGTGGACTATTTTATTCAAGGTACAAAATTTTATTCAAGGTATAAGATTTCATGAGCCACCCACACTTCTTCAGATGGAACCACACTTCTTCAGATGGAAGAAGTGAGCATGCACACAAAAGCTTGGATGAAACTTTTAGACTCCAACTTTTTTCTGCTGCTCCAGACCAACACAGCTACCCACCTGAATTATTACACTACAATATTTTTACACGAAATTATGTACCAGTGGAGTAGTTACCATGTAGAGTCTGTCCCACAGGTAAAATTATCCTGTGAACAGGGGGTCTTTACCACATCAAAGTATCACTACTATCACAAGATCACCAATCGTTGGAAGTCAACTCCACAGAAGCAGAAATCTCTCTTATTAGGAGGTTTAAGAACATCAACTTTGCTGGCCCATTAAAAGCAGATGTCTGCCCAGTGGCAGGAGAAGAGGGACAATCATCTTCTTCAGAAACTCTGCCCACTTTTTAAATTTCACAAAACAGGCAATCTCCAAAGTGCTGCTGACCATGCTCATTTTTACTTACAACTCTGTTTCTCTGCAGATGTCCCCAGATGTTCTCTGCAGAAAGTCCCCCATGCAACAGTCAAGTGTTCTGCCAACACACACAAAAATGAAGCTACTTTTTCAGATGTTTTCTCTTGCATGGCAGTTAGCACCAAATGACTTTAATACAGACCTTAGACACGCATATATTTGCAAGCCATTTCCAACAAGACACACCGCCTAGGCTCAGGTCACGAGTTCCAGTCACGCATTTCCCTTCCCTTCACCAGTCTCCACCCAAAGCCATCAACTGTGCAATCTTAAATACAGTTACACTCTTCTGCATCAGTGAGGATGTGACTGTGTCTACAGTGTAAAACTGCAAGAATAAAACTTTTCTAGTTCAGTGCAATTTTGATTCTCAGGACCAAAGTCCTCCTATACATTACTGCAGAAACGTTTTAATATTTTGTAAAAGCAGGTCAATAGCTGCCCAATGTTCCCTCTAAGCTGTGGAGTCTTGTGAGCAAAAATTCTGCTTTGTGAGATACTGGCATTAAAGTTGTGAGTGAACAATTTGGCTACTGCATAAATTAGTCTGCTCTGGAGCCATCCTCCCTAAGCTAAGACTCACCCAGTGAGGTTCCATGGCACGAGTGGGGATTCAAATCCAAATCTCCCAGATACTGGTTTGACACTCTTCACCACTATCCCACACTGGCTGAGAAAGACCTAGTGGTATCAGTGGTTCTCAGCGAGGATAAAATAATTATTTGATCTAGTTAGCTTGGCACATGCTTAGGGTGGAAGGCTAATTCAACCTTTTGGTGTCAAGTATGGTGAGAAGATACCCCAAAGTAACAGGGCTGACTGGCCCTGCTTTACGCACTGGAATCTTCTATCTATCCTCTTCAACTTTGACTCCAGCCCCCTTCCCTGGAAGGTCCAGACCTCAAAGGGACCAAGTACATAAGCCAGGCAGTTCTTTTGCTTGCGCAGGCAGATACAGGAACAGCATTTCAGCTGCTGAGGAAGAGAGTGGGGATGGAGGAGTGCTGGTGCCACCTCAGCCTCCTCCCACAGTCAACTGAACAAGCCCTCCTAACAGTGCTGCTTCATGCACACTCCCCTCCACCATCTTGTCCTACCTTGAGAGATCCAGGGTGGGGTATGATGAAGTCAATGAATCATCTCAAGTCCTAAAAAAGGAAGGAAGGGAGGTAGGCAGGAAGGGAGGGAGGGAGGGGGGAAAGAGACGGGGGGGGAAGAGATGGGGAAAGGCACTTACTGGGAGCAGGGAGAGCATAAGCACGGTGAACCACAATGGGGCAGTGGCAAGCTGGATGAAGAGAGCCATGATAGCCAGGGCCCCTTCCTGCCAGCTCTTTGCACTTAAAGGGAACACTTTTTTTAAGTGCAAGGAGCTGGGAGGCCAGGCCTCACGCTCAATCTCTGTGCAGAGATCCAGTGCATGGAGCCCTTTCCTGCCAGCAGGGAGGGGTGGGGTGGGCTCGGATGCCAGCTGGAACACTGTTCTGGTGTGTTCCAGCTCAAACAGAGCCCTGGAAGTTTAAAAGTACAGGGGTTAGCACACAGCCCTGCTTGACTCCTTTGCAGATTGGTATTTTGCTGGTCATCAAGAATTCAGGCAGATTTAGATTTTAGATATCGTTCATCTATCCAAAATGGCCAACCCCCCAAAATCCCAAAGATATTTGGAATTTTTGTGACCACCAGATAGACCTTTTACAGTTCCACAGGGCCTGCAAGATGGAGCTCTTCCGCCAGGTGTATAAGTAGGGGCCGCCACCATGTTTTTATAGCCTTGGCCCAAACAAAAAACATCACCACTCAGACCATCGGCACCTGTTGACACTGTTGTGATGGGTGGTGAAGTGGCACCATTTAGTAGGAAGAATATTGCACACTGTTCTGAATGTTATATGCTTTTAAATTGTATTTTATGGTTTTACTGTTTATGGTACAGGTTGTTAGCCGCCCTGAGCCTGCCGAGAGGTGGGGAGGGTGGGATATAAATCTAAAAAACAAATAAATAAAAATAAAAGGGTGTTTAAAGGGAATGTGTTCTCTTTAAATGCCTTCTCTAAGCCATGCCACTCCATGGCTTGGAGTACTCTGAGGGCACTTAAAGGGACTGTGTTTAAAGTTGCATGGCTTGGAGAAGGCATTTAAATGTTCCAGGGGAAAAGAAATGTGGAGAAAATGGCTGCTTTGGAGGGTGGACTCTGTGGCATTATACCCTGTTTTCCCCAAATCCCAACCTCCCCAGTTTCCACTTCCAAAATCTCCAAATATTTGCCAACCTGGAGCTGGCATCTGTAAGTATTTGTAGGTAGATAGACAGCTCTTAAATGTGGAAGTTCTCATTACCTACTATGGTTGCCACAGGCCTTTAGGAGAACTGGGAGAAATTCTTCGTTGTTTAGTTTGTCTTTTCTAGAAGCCTGGTTTTTCTCCACCTTCTAATTTGCGAATGTACTTGTTCTTGTCACTTCAGGGTAGTTACTATTTTGTTGAAAATGGTTGTTCTCCCCCCCCCCTTTACTCCTCTGATTATTCTACATTCTTATTTTTAGTCTCAACATTTTTTGTCATGCCTAATAACCCATCAGTGCTCCACCAACATCTTGGGCTTGTCTGTCCCTGTTAGCTGAGGAGCGTTGTCAGAGACCGTCCCCTTGGGCTGAGCGCATTGTTGCCTTAGTTCAATTTAAACCTGTCAGGAAGATGGAATTCCACCCACTGGAATGGAACCAGCATTTCATGGGCTTTGCTTTGAATAGAGGTCGAGAGAATTTAAAATCAGAACTTGGTTACTGAAAGAGGACATTCCATTAACATCTTACCAAGTGCCAGATGCGATTGACTTTATGCAGTATTTTAACCTAGGAATAGATAGATTCCTAGGTTAAAATCCAGGGGGCAGAATAAAGAAAGTGATACTCTTTGGAGTAAGTAGAGTGTACAAGCTCCAAGTTGCAAGACTTGTCAAAACATTTCTCTCAAGCAAGGCCCTCCAAATTCAACTGTTTTTTTTCCCTCTTGGAAGAATTCAGAGGCACCTAAAAATGTTCTTGCTGGGAATAAAAGGTTTAGTTTTTCTTCATTAACTTGCCTGGAGGTGTCAAAGTAGGGTTCCCAGCCGCCAAATGGGGTCTGGAGATTTCCTGGAATTTCAACTGATCTCCAGACTACAGAGATCATTTCCCCCTGGAGAAGGTGGACTCTATGGCATTGAGAGCTAGTTTGGTGCAGTGGACAAGAGTGGCAGACTTTAATCTGGAGAACCAGGTTCGAGTCCCCACTCCTCTTTCACATGCAGCCAGCTGGGTGACCTTGGGTCAGTCACAAGTTCTCTCAGGAGCAGTTCTCTCAGTGCTCTCTCAGCCCCACTTACCTCACAGGGTATCTGTTGTGGGGACGGGAAGGGAAGGAGATTGCAAGCCGTTCTGAGACTCCAAGTGAAGGGCAGGGTATAAATCCAACCTCTTCTTCTTCATTGTACTCTGGTGAGGTCCCTCCCCTCTCCAAACCCCACCCTCCCCAGGCTCCACTCCAAAAATCTTCACAAATTTTCCAACCTGGAGTTGGCCACGCTATGGCAAAGTCCTAGTTTATCATGAGTACGCTTAAAACACTTTTGGTGTTTGGTCTAAAGTGTAATGTGTGAAATGATGAGACTCCAGTCAAGTTCTCTCAAACAGCAGATGAGGAGGTAAACCGGTGGGAAACTTGCATTTCAGGAAGGATCCCCCTCTCCCTGGCCTCTAGTTTTGTTCACTCGTGAACATTTGATGCCGTGCCATTATGACAACTGGTTTGTGCTGGTCAGGGCTTTTCTTGTAGAAAAAGCCAAGCAGGAACTCATTAGCATATTAGGCCACACCCCTGACAGCACAGCTCATTAACATATTAGGCCACACCCAATGTTCCCAGAAGTGTGGTTATCCAGCCACATCCACCTTTTGCTTCTTATTCTGTTTACCTTGTTGTCAAAACAGTTTTGACAAAACCAATAAAAACATTATTTTCTGTCCCATCTATACAAAACCTTGCCTGAACCAATATCTTATGTCCAACAATTATTCCCACACTGGATTGGAATCAATTCCTAAGGGTTAGGTACCCATGGAAATCAGGTTGCCTTTCTGCAGAACTAGTATGCTGAATATGATTTTTTAGGGTTGCCAACCTACAGGTGGGGTCTGCAGATCTCCTGGAATTACAACTGAGCTCCAAACTACAGAGGTCAGGTCAATGGCTGCTTTGGAAAGTGGAGTCCATGGCATTATGCCTTGCTTAGGTCCCTCCTTCCCCTAAACTGCACCCTCCACTCCCAAATCTCCAGGGATTTCCTCAACCTGGAGTTGGCAACCCTAGTTCACTGGCAGAAAAATGCTAGGAGCCAGTTTGGTGTAGTTGTTAAGTGCGTGGACTCTAATCTGGGAGAACCGGGTTTGATTCCCCACTCCCCCCTTGCACCTGCTGGATGACCTTGGGCAAGCCATAGCTCTATACCAGCTGTTGTCTCAGAGCTCTCTCAGCCCCACCTACCTCACAGGGTGTCTGTTGTGGGGAGGGGAAGGGAAAGGAGTTTGTAAGCTGCTCTGAGACTCCCTTGGGGAGTGAAGGGCAGGGTATAAATCCAATCTCTTCTTCTTCTAGGTTTGTGGATGCACTGGATGGGAGTAGTTTGTGGACTATTTTATTCAAGGTACAAAATTTTATTCAAGGTATAAGATTTCTTGTGCCACCCACACTTCTTCAGATGGAAGACGTGTGCATGCACACAAAAGCTTATACCTTGGATGAAACTTTGGACTCCAACTTTGTTCTGCTGCTTCAGACCAACACGGCTACCCACATGAATTATTACACTATAATACTTTTTACAAGCAATTATGTACCAGTGGAGTGGTTACCATGCAGAGTCTGTCCCACAGGTAAAATTATCCTGTGAACAGGGGGTCTTTACCACATAAAAGTATCACTACCATCACAAGATCACCAATCGTTGGAACTCCTCAGAAGTGGAAATCTCTCTTATTAGGAGGTTTAAGAACATCAACTTTGCTGGCCCATTAAAGGCAGATGTCAGCCCAGTGGCAGGAGAAGAGGGACAATCATCTTCTTCAGAAACTCTGCCTACTTTTTTACATTTCACAAAACAGGCAATCACCAAAGTGCAGCTGACCATGCTCATTTTTAGTTACAACTCTGTTTCTCTGCAGATGTCCCCCAAAGTGCCCCATGCAACAGTCAAGTGTTTTGCCAACACACACAACAATGAAGCTACTTTTTCAGATTTTTCTCTTACATGGCAGTAAGCACCAAACCACTTTAATACAGACTTTTGACACACATATATTTGCAAGCCATTCCCAACAAGACACAACAATGAACTCAAGCTTCAAACTTACTTTTCTTAAGCAGAAGATGCCATGAGAAAACTAAAGAGATTCTCAAAAATTAAAGATATTGTCAAAACCAGCATTTCCTGGGCTCTCTGCTTTTTTACATCCCCCCTTTCAATAATATTTTTATAAAAACAGAAAGAACCGAAGGAAGGAAGGAAGAGGTAGGTGGGGGGGGAGAGAGAAAAGAAGGAAGGAAGGAAAAAGGAAGGAAGGAAGGTAGACAGACAGAGGAAGGAAGGAAGGAAGAGGTAGGTGGGGGGAGAGAGAGAGAGAAAGGAAGGAAGGAAGGAAAAGGAAGGAAGGAAGAAGGAAGGAAGGTAGAAAGAAAGAAAGAGGTTGGTGGAGGGAGAGAGACAAAGGAAGGAAGGAAGGAAAAGGAAGGAAGAAGGAAGGAAGGTAGACAGACAGAGAAAGGAAGGTAGGTAGGTGGAGGAGAGAGAGAAAGGAAGGGGGAGGGAGAGAGAGAAAGAGAAAAGAAAGAAAGGTGGGGACAGAGAGAGAAAGACAGAAAGAAAGGTGGGGGGGCGAGAGAGAGACAGACAGAGGGAAAAGAGAACGGAAAGGCACTTACTGGAGCAGGGAAAGCCACACGACGTCGGCAAGCCAAATGCAGAAAGCCTAGCCTCTATGCTTAATCTCAGGGCGGGGCTTTATCCTGCTTGCTTTTTCTCTTAAAGAGAAAGCACCCGGTGGAGCTTTTTCCTGCCGGCTCTCTGCAGGAACTTTCCCTTTAAGTGTAAAAAGCTCAGGCCAGGCAGGGAGGGGGTGGGGCAGGCTCAGATGCCAGCCGGAACGGCATTCATGTGCGTTCTTGTTGAAATCGAGCCCTGGTGCTGGTGGTGGGTTACCTGAGGCAAGGAGGGGATTTTGTGGGAGCCCTGGACTGAAAGATCTGCACTGGCAACCCGTCAGCTTCTGGACAAAACTCCCAAGTGCTGATTCTTACCTTAAAGGCCCCAGATGGCTCAGGGCCAGGGTAACTTGAAGGAACACCTTCTCTAGTGCTGTCCAGCCCACCGGTGAAGATCCTTTTCACAAGTCCTGCTCTCAGGGGCTCTACTCTTTCAAGTGAGCAGCGTTGCCAGGTCTAGGTTGGACAATTCCTGGAGACTTTGGGGGTAGATCCAGGAGAGGGCGGGGTTTGGGAAGGGGAGGGGCTTCAGCATGGTACGATGCCATAGAGTCCACCCTTCAAAGCAGCCATTTTCTCCAGGGGAGCGAATCTCTGTCAGCTGGGGATCAGTTGTAAAAGTGGGAGATCTCCAGGCCCCACCTGGAAGCTGGCAACCCCACAAGTAAGCAGGTGGCAACTAGAGACAGGGCATTTTCAGTAATGGCACCTTACCTTTCAAATATCCTCCTCCTTGAGGATTGGTTGGCACCGTCCTTTAAGCTCTGATTGCCAGCTCTGGGATGGGAAATACTAAGAGATTGGAGGTGGGGGGTGTAGCCTGGGGAGGGGGGGTTGGGGAGGGGAGGGATCTCCTGTAGGGTACAATGCCATAAAGTCCACCATACAAATCAGCCGTTTCCTCTAGAGGAATAATCTATATTATCTCTAATAGCAGGAGATTTCAGGTCCCACCTGGAGGTTGGCAACTCAAGCTCAAGGCCAAAGCCATCATTTTTACCCAGGCTTAGAACTAAGCAATCTTTTCTTTTCTTTTTTAGCTGTTTTAACAGTCTGCTTTTGACCTGAGGACAGTTTATGGATCATTTTAAGTTGACTCAGTTTAATGTGTTGTGTTGGTTTTATGCTAGGGTTGCCCGACAATGAAGTGGGAGGTTTGGGTGTGCGGACATGGAAGGGCTGCAGCATCAGCAGCATTGCCATGTCACTTGGGGGGGGGGGGGGAACCTGTAAGTGATGCTGAGTAGCAAAGCCATAGAGTTTCCAGCAATTCCTAGAACTACCCAACGTCACTTGCGGGACTTTCCCAGATGTGACTTAGCAATACCACCAATATAGCTCCCTCTCTCTCTCTCTCTCTCTCTCTCTCTCTCTACACATACATGTCTCCAGGTGGGACTTGGGGATCCCCTGGAATTACAGCTGATCTCCGCACTAAAGAGATCAGCTCCCCTGAAGAAAATGGATGCTCTGGAGGGTGGACTGTATGGCATTGTACCCCACTGAGGTCCCTGTCCTCCCTGGGCTCCATCCCCAAATCTGCAGGAGACACCCAGTCTAGATCAGTCAACCCCACCCCCCATCCCCCATCGGTGGTCTGATGGCAACCCTAACTCCTGCTGCTGCTCAGAGCAGTGGTGGGCAAAAGTGGTTGCAGCTCTGATGGGAGACCTGCCAACCCTATTTTACGTCCACAGCTTATTTTAGTATCGATAATTTATTGGGGGGGGGGGGGGTCCTTGTGAGGCGCCTCAAATGGGTCTCTGGGAAGTCGGCATGCAAATCCCCTACTTTGGCCCTCTGGGATTGTTTCAGGTCAGGAAAACTGCATTGGGGATGAGGAAACGGAGGCTTTCATCAGATGTGCAGTTTGATCCAGTGTGGCCCTGCTTCTAATTGCTCCGGGGGGGGGGGGGGGGCGTTGTAACAGAGAGTTTTGATCAGACCTCCCCTCCTTAACGTGCTTCAATGCACTTTCATCCCATGGTTGATTGATCAGACACAGCAGCCGTGAAGTGGGGGGGGGGGGGTCAGGCAGGGTTTTTTAACCATTTGTCTTTTAAGCATGTGCATAAGGGCTTATGGGAAACAGCACTTCAAACTCCTGGCAGAAAAGTGGCAACTGGTGGCCAGTGGGATTGCTGGAAGAGGCTGCTGGGATTTGTAGTTTGGTGTGAAGGAAGTGTTTTTGAATCTCCTTTTGATCAATTCAACGTTTCAAATGTTTCAAAGCCAGTGGGGAGGGAATAGCCAAGACTCATTGTGTGTCCTGCTGGCATTTTTATTTAAAAGCTTGGAGTGAAGCTGGAGTCATGGGCATTGTTCTCTGACTGCCCCCTCCCTCCCTCTCTGGAAAAAAAAACATCTTTTCAATTAACCCCTTCCCCACCCTGTGGCAAAATAAAAGTACACAGAATTCTTTCTTTGGAAGTTTTTAAAAAAGAAATCAGGCCACTTCTGCACAGTCATCACTCGTTTGTTCCCCCCCCCATGTGTTTTGCTCTCTCTAGCAGTCCCAGAAGGAGCAAAACACATGTGGGAAAAGGAGGGGGGACCCAAAACAACAGGGACAAATGAATGGCAAAAATGACAGTGTGGAAGTGGCCACAGTTTTGAGAAGCTTCTGTTTGTGTGAGAGAGAGATTTGAATATACACCTCACTAACGGCCTTAAAAAAAAAAGCCCCAAACTGGAAGGGAACATTCAGACTTCCCAAGCAGCTCCAGAGCGTGATGAATTGATCAGAGATCTGTGCCAAATAACTCCAGATTGAAGACAGGTCAGAATGGGGGGCCAGGAACGGAAGACAGGTGATGCTGTCTGGATGTGCATTTTAAATCCAGAAGGGAACAGTGATCACACCAAACCAAACAGCACATCTGATTGCCGCTGTAAATCCCCTTATCCGTATCTTGTAGCTTCCATCCAAATCAGACCTCGGCCAGCCCCATTTTTAAAGAGAGAAAAATGCTAGGAGGTCTATGCCATAGAGTTCTATCACAAGTAAATCACAGGGATTTCTAGCATTGTGATTAAAAATTATGAGGAAAAAAAAGAACATAAAAACTCTCTCCAACTCAGCTGAAATCCACTTTACTTGACGAAGCTGGGCTTCTTATACAGCTAGGCAACAGGAACTAAGCTGGAGGAAAGTAATTCCCCCCTCCCAAAAACTTCCAAAATAATCTTTTTTTCAGTGAGTAATAATACCAAAAAGATATAAGCAACTGAAAAGAGCCAAATGCTGGAAGAGTGTAATCTCCACTGGAAATAGACCTTCATTAATAATAAACTGCACGACATTTTTACTTGGGTTGCTTTATATTTTTCCTTATAGCAAACTATTCCTGTGTGAACAATTTCTTCAAAACGACATGCAAAGACCAAGCAATGAGGCTGCAGCGCAATCATATTTCAAAAGCTAAATTAACTTGTTTGCAAAAAAAAAGAAAAGAATTGCCTGTAATAATCCCCCATTTCCACCACATAATTGTTTGGTCGATACTTTTATACAAAGAAAAATGTACAGTCCCTTTAGTATCTCGTACAGGAGTCTGTCACAATTGAAAATATAGATTGGTGGTTTACATTTTTTCGTCGCGATCCGGCCAATGAAATCCAGCCAGCATAAAACCACAGCCCCCAGACTTTGCAAAACACAAAGGACTTTCCTGGATATCACATTTGGAAAGGGCTGTGATTGGGGGGGGGGGGGGGGGGCAGGGAGAAAACTGCCTGAAATTGCCTGCAGGACAATAGAAAGAGGAGGGCGAGCGCACCACAGCCATCTGCAGGTGGGAGTGAAGGCAAGGGTCTGCTGAGTCAGGACCAGGCAAGCATGTGACTGCTGACTGGCCGGGAGTCCACACTGGTGGTAGGTCGTGGTGCAGGCCACGGGCTGTTTCTCAGCTCGGCTGTCTCTCTGTTCAGTGCCAACATCAACAGTGGGCAAGGTGGGGCAGGTGCCAAGTACGGGGGGTGCATTTGGGTCTACCTGGACCAAAAATATACTCAAAAACACTGTATTGGTATTTTTGGGGAATATTTCATCTTCCCGAATGTATCTGAGATATTTCAGGAGAACCAGGGGGGGAATCCCAGATATATTCAGAAATTACCGGCAATACCGGGCAGCCCAGCAGAGCCCCAGTTGAGCTGATTGGCAAGCTCTTTTTGGACAGTCCAGTTTAAAGGGACCACCCCAAAGAGCCCCAGCTGAGCCACCTCTCAGTTGTTTTTAGCTTTGTTATCAGTGGACAATAGGTTGCCAAGTCTGGATTGGAAAATACCTGGGGACTTTGGGGGTGGAGCCAGGAGAAGGTGGGATTTGGAGGGGCCTCAACATGGTACAATGCCATAGAGTCCACTCTTCGAGGCAGCCATTTTCTCCAGGGAAACTGATCTCTGTCAGCTGGGAATCAGTTGTAAAAGCGGGAGATCCCCGGGCCCCACCTGGAGGCTGGCAACCCTAGTGGGCAACAAGGAGGATTTTAAAAAAATTGTATATGTTGCGAACATATGGCTGCCATCCTCCAGGTAGACCTTGAGGTTCTCCTGGAATGACAAGTGATCTTCAGACTACGGACTTCAGTTCCCATGAAGAAAATGGCAGCTTCAGATGCCAGACTCTGTGGCATCACATCCCTGGTGAACGTCCTCCCCTCCCCAAACTCTGCCCTCTGCAAGCTCCACCCCCAAATCTCCAGTAATTTCCCAAATCAGAGTTGGCAGCCATACACAGACACAACAGGGAAAAGTCTTGCAAGGACTGTGCTGGGCAGAGTGACAGAAAAGTGTGCATTGCTGGTGTCTAATGCTATGATAATGGAGTGCAAGCCATGGCAGGGGGGATCCTGAGGCCTTCCCTGTACCTTGCTCTCCCCACAACGGAAAGTGTGTGTTAGTGCCTGCTGCAGACAGTTCTGGCATGACAAAGGAATTTTTTTTTGAAGTCTTGCATTTATCCATTTTTTTTCCTGGAAGAACAGAATGCTGGAAAGTGGCCTTACAGCATTTTCCACAACTGATGCCAAAATCTTGCCTAGATGCTGTCAAGTCTGTTTTTCTGCAGTTACCTCAAGTAGTTGACACACTGGAGGTGCTTTCTCATAGCACACATCTAGATCATGATGGATGCATGCAGGCCAAAAAAATATACTTAGCCATCTTTGTACCCAGTTAGAGCTCTCAAGACAGCAAACAATTAAAAAATGATAATGCAAATCAATTTTTAAAACTAGGCATGTGTATGAAATTGACAATTAAAGATCTGAATTGTGACATTTGTTGGAGGATTAAATTTGTTGCATCAAAGTTGGGAAGGCAATGCCCGAAGGGTACTAAGGTTCTTTTGACTTGTGTGGCTAGCTAATAAACCACACAGTGAAACAAACAATCCAGGCAGCAAAAACAGGTGGAAAATGTTTTATTCAGATAAGGGACAAGATACAGCCAAGTAGATGCAGCAGAAATCGGGCAAAGCTCCGGGGCGATATGCGGCCACACGGCAAATAGTGGGAAATTGACAGGATCGGGGCAAAAAGAGGAGTGGGGGCAAAGCAGCAGCTGTGGGACATCGGTCAGAGGCAAAAAATGCATTCAGCTTCTCAGCCATTTCCCTATCATTCTTCAGTACACCTTTTACCCCACAGTCATCCAAGGGCCCCACTGCCTCCCTACTGGTTTCCTACTTCTAATGTATTTGAAGAAACTTTTATTGTTGGTCTTTATGTTTTTTGCTATATGCTCCTCATTCCCTTTTTGCCTGCCTGATCACAGACTTGCATTTTATTTGCCACAGCCTGTGTGTGAGATTGTCCCAAGAGATGTAGTCCACAACAGGTCTCCTTAAACAGAAAGTCCTTTATTTGCAGAAAAGATCCATTTGGTCGAATATACTTCTTCTGTTAGTAATGCCCAGGCATAGTAATACACCTACAATTATACATGATATGAAATAAGCCCCCCTCGACTTCCACAAATCAGCTGGGAGAATTATTGGCGCCCAAATATACTGGCCCACTGTTCCCAAGGAAAGCGCGGCAAATTAGGTTCCCAAGCAAAGACACTGTCAGGATCTGTGGGGTGGATGTTCCCAAGGGTAAAATCAAGCAAAGGAGCAATTTGCACCTGTGAATAAAATAACATGTAGCAGGAGGATTCCAGCTCAAGGCTGTGAGCTAGCGAGAAGCGAAAGAGAAATAAGAGCGAAGAAAAGCTAATAAGCAGCAAGCATGCGCAAAGTGAGCAAGAAGCGCATTCCTGTGGTGGGAGTCATGCTACCAATGCTATCTCCCGTCTGGGACCTAGAGGAGTAGATATAGAACTGAAAACAAAGGCAATGTTAAGTGACCATCAGAAAAGACAATAGAAACCATTGGCAGTAAAAGGTAATAGAAACCATCAGTAGTGGTAACTGACATTACTGCAACAGAACCATTGGCAGTGCTAACTGACACTGTGTTCCCTTTTATCAGCCTCACTGAGACTAGCTTTCCACCACTTAAAGGAATCCTTCTTACCTTTTACAGCTTCCATTACTTTGTTTGTTATCCATGCAGGCTTTTTTTCTGTACCTGTTTGTGCCTTTCCAAACCCTTGGTATATATATTTTTTCTGAGCTTCTAGGAACGTAATGTTAAATTGTCTCCAAGCTGCTCCAATGGTTTTGACTTTTTCTACTTTTCCTTTCAGTTTTGTCTTCACATGTCCCCTCATATCAAAGAAGTTGCCCCTTTTAAAGTTAAAAGCAGTTGTGTCAGTCTTTTGGGGCAACTCCCTATTTATACAAATGTTGAACTCAATAACATTATGGTCACTGTTCCCAAGTGGTGCAATCGCTTTTACATCTCTCACCAGGTCCTAGGTGTTACTTAGGACCAAATCCAGGATTGCCTCTCCCCTGGTAGGTTCTGTAACCATCTACTCCATAGCACAGTCATTGAGAGTGTCTAGAAACTCAGTCTCTTTTTCCCAACTTGAACACATATTGACCGAATCAATGTGTGGGTAGTTTATCACCTATTGCAACACAGTTATTTTATCTAGCTGCTATCTTTCATTTATTTATTTATTTATTTATTTTATTAAATTTCTATCCTGCCGTCCTCGCAAAGCAGGCTCAGGGTGGCTCACAGTAATTAGTGTATAAATAACAGTAAAATTGGCATAAAAGCAAATAAAAACAATACAGTTATACATAAAAGGTGCTGATGATGTTTCCTTAGTTACTCATGACGGCATACAAACAAGTGCAACAACAGCCAACAATCATTCTGCTCGCTGATCTTCCAAAATTCAAGTGGCTGCAAAAGCCAGGTGTTGAAGCCAGGGCCAAGTTCTATGGTAGAGACTATTGATAGTAATGATGATGGCCGTGGCAGCTCCTTAGTTGAAAGTCTGGTAGAAGAGCTCCGTCTTCATTCATCATTTTGAAAGCCTGGTGGAAGAGCTCCATCTTCATTCATCATATTATAATCCTCCTCTATATTTTGATCTGGTGGGCGATAACAATCTCCCAGTGATAAGCTTCCTTTTGGGCTACTTGGCCGCATTTCAACCTATGATGCAGGTGCCTGTCTCATTAAAATCGATTTATGCATCTTATTGGCTGTTTCCCCAGACTGGTTCACCTTTGAATGAACTTTCAGGCTGAGTTCATTCTCAGTATAAAAGCTAACTGTTCTTATTACAAAAGTGGTTCCTTTATATTGATAGATGCATATATGTATATAAAAGCACTCAACAATATTTTGTAAGTTTATTTCTACTCAAGCTACACAAAATATAAGATTATACTGATATTCTAAAGAATTAAACCCTTTACATGTATTTTCTTAATGTTTCAATGTTAGCCTATAACATAAAGCTTTCATAGATATCTTGAATTCACCTATTATTCCTTACTTTAGTCCACCAGAGCATTTTTAACTAATTTTTTAAAAATATTAAATCTGAATTAAAGTTTTTGGTTTTGTAAAATATGCTGTTTTACTTTAACCAGTAGGGGTCCTTCTTGTATAACATAATTTCTGCATTTTAATTAGCCTTTTAATTAATTACAGGACCTGTGATTAATATCTTTGGTTTCTGGCTGCACTTTGAGATGACTACACTCCTGATTGCTCATGTTCCATTTCTTTTGCTTGTTAAAATAATGCTTAGCAGTTAACTTTAGTCTTTGGCTTATAGCTGTTTCTTTTTGCAAATATTCTATACCATAAGCCTTAATTCTCAGCTATAAACAAAATATTAAAAGTTGTATTTTAACTTTTAAAAGCACACAGCCAAATAAGGAAAAGGGTTTTTTAAGCTTAAATCTCTTTTTACAGAAAGTACAATTGTACTTAACTCAACCATCTTCACAACCAATTATCACATTCCTTCACTGTGCAGCTTAGCTAATTAAATATGTGACTGTTTCTTTATGCAAGCAAACAGTCTATTTGCCTTAAAACAATGAGCTGCTGAAAAGGTGTATGTGTTACACATGTAAGAGGTAACCAATGAAGCAAACTTTTAAATGATTCCCCTTTACCAGAATAAATTCATTCATTCATTCATTCATTCATTCATTCATTCATTCATTCATTCATTCAATTAATTATTTTTTACCCCACCCTCCCCATTAAAGCAGGCTCAGGGCAGCTTACAAGGCTATTTGGCATCATACAACAACATAAAACCATCTGGGTACAATACACAGTATAAATATATATAGCTTAAGGTTTCCAATAACTCAATATTAGTATGTTAAAGCATTTTAAACTTAAAGAAGTAGAGTTTAGTTTGGTTTTTCATTTAGTTTGGTTTTTTATTTAGTTTGGTTTTTCGTTTAGTTTGATTTTTTTAGTAGAGTTTACTTTGATTTTTCCTTATTTAAAATTAAACCATTATGAACTTTTGAACTTATTTCTTTGAAGTAGAGAGCTTGAATATAGATCTTAACCATGACAGATTGTTAACGTGGTGGTTCGTACCATCCTAATTAAAAAGTTTACTGATGTTTTCTGGGGCTGGAACACCTGTTCATTAGGAAATTCCTTTCTCTTGTCCATTAAATGAGATATAAAACACCTGTTTCTACAATTCTGCTTAGTTATTATTGGGTTACCAATCTGTTTCTGGAAATCCCAAAGTCCTTTTCCAATGGACCTCTGGAATCTGAGCAATAATCAATAGATTATCATTTGAACATCTGAGCTTCCTCTGCAGTTGCATTAAAAGGTGGGGGGGCAATGCACTTCTCACTATTAATAATAAGAGTTTTTATTTAGTGTAGTTATGGCTCCCTTAATCCAATGTCTAGTGTTAAAATTATGTTCCCTTCATTCTACTGAATAGTTCCAAACAACAGTCTCCAGTGTGATGGGATTGTTCAGCTGCTTAAGCATTTCAGGTGGAGATGGGTAAGCCTCCTCACTTCCACTGATGAGAGTGGAGAAACTTTTCTGCAGACCGAGCCTTCTCCTAATACTATTGAAAAGCACTCCAAATAAACTCATAGATGGCATATTTTCTTCTCGCTGTTTTTCCCCACCCAGAGAAATAAGAGGTAACCAATAAAGCAAACTTTTTAAATAATTCCCCTTTACCAGAATAAATGTATTTATTTATTTATTTAATTGACTGACTGATTCATTTTTACCCCACCCAGCCCTCCCCGCCGAAGCAGGCTCACGGCAGTTTACAAGGCCATTTGGTGTCATGCAACAACATAAAACCATCTGGATACAATTCACAATACAGTTAAAAACAATTAAAACAGATTAGAACAATATAACAACATATGAATAAAGTGCCGTGTATAGTTTAACTAGATGTCTCAGGAGTAGGTAATCTCGTATGTCTATTCAGGTCCAGGCCACCAATAGAGAGTCAACCGGAGGGGGGGGGGAGGAAAGAGACGTCCGCTGCCTCAGTCAAAAGCCTGGTGGAAGAGCTCTGTCTTGCAGGCCCTGCGGAATTGTAATAAATCCTACAGGGCCCTGATCTCATATGGGAGCTCATTCCACCAAGCAGGAGCCAGGGCCAAAAAGGCCCTGGCCCTGGTCAAGGCAAGTCAGACATCCCTGGGGCTGGGGACTACCAAAAGATATTGGTTGGTAGACCTCAGTGTCCTATGGGTCTCATATGGGGAGAGCTGGTCCCAAAGCTATGCTGGCCTTTGGCCATATAGGGTTTTACAGGTAAGCACCACCACCTTGAAACAGATCTGGCATTTGTTGGGCAGCCAGTGCAGTTCACGCAGCACTGGGTGGATGCGAACCTGCACAGGCATCACTGTCAATACCTGTGCTGCCACATTCTGCATCAGCTGCAGCTTCCAAAGAAGAAGAAGAAGAGATTGGATTTATACCCCACCCACCACTCCCCAAGGGAGTCTCAGAGCGGCTTACAAACCCCTTTCCCTTCCCCTCCCCACAACAGACACCCTGTGAGGTAGGTGGGGCTGAGAGAGCTCTGAGACAACTGTCCTTGAGAGAACAGCTGGTACAGAGCTATGACTTGCCCAAGGTCATCCAGCCAGGTGCAAGTGGAGGAGTGGGGAAGCAAACCCGGTTCTCCCAGCTTAGAGTCCGCACACTTAACCACTACACTAAACTGGCTCTCCTTTGAGTCAAGGGTAGCCCCACGTAGAAAGAGATACAATAATCCAATCTGGAAGTGACCATTGCATGGGTCACTGTAGCCAGGTTGTGGGGTGTGAGATAAGGGGCCAGCTACCTGATCTGTCTCAGATAGAAAAAGGCAGACCTAGCAGTGATGGTAACCTGGGCCTCCATAGAGAGGGAGGCATCCAGGAATACCCCCACACTCTTCACCCTTGATGTTGGCACCAATGGAGCCCCATCAAAGATTCCCTGACTCAGGGGTGGGCAAATTGCAGCCCGCGGGCCACATGCGGCCCGCCACAGAATTTTTTACAGCCCGCCAAGACATGAAGATCAACAAGAGTAAATATAGATGCTCTTTGACAGACATTAACTTGCAGGCTGTGATAAGAATCTCAACAAGCAATCTCACTCCTGATTTCAAAAAAATTGTAGAAAAGTGTGATAGGGTACATTTCTCTCATTAAACTGATTCTAAAATTAAATGTGCTTGCAGCTATAGATGATATGAAATTAGCACAATAAATAATTGAATAAAACTACCATTATTTTATTTAATTTATATTTATTGATTTTTATGATACAATTTATACCTTTTCTGAAATGCAAAGTTAACGAATGAATGCAATCATTTTAAAAGGTGCGGCCCTCCACTAACCTCTGCTCCCACAAAGTGGGCCCTGAGCCAAAACAATTGTCCACCCCTGCCCTGACTCAATCCCCTGAGACTCAGGAGCAGGACCCCCATCTTTGATGGATTTAGCTTCAGTCAGCTCTGTCATAACCATCCAGCCACAGCCTGTAATGAAAGGGAGTGGTTAAAGAAGAAAGGGTAGAACCAAAGGGGAGCTGCCAAATGGAAGGGATGTGGTTAGATGAGAAAGGCACAGTACCTAAGGGTAAAGGTGGGGCAGTTCTACTCTGTCACCCATGGCCCACAAAAATCTGGACCCATCCTGTCTCTGTTCCATCACTAACCTCCAACAGCCTAACCTCTCAGCCAGCCTTCCTCTTTGGTCCTCTCTCCTTGGGAGCTGAATTGTCAGTCTGCCCATGCATGATTATGCATTTATCTGGACACATCTCCGAGATCTAGTTTGGGCCCCCATGCTGATTAGGATGTGTGTGGGTTACAAATCCCATTTCTTTGTACATCAAATAAAATATTTCAGTAAATTCGGGGGTTGGGGGGAGGAAGTCTTTCCTGCTCCCCATGTGGCTACCCATGCATTCATCCCTGGAGCGTGCAGGGCTACATTTCCCAGCATGCTCCAGGAGGCTAATTACGTTCTTCCCAGAGCCAGGGGTCCCCCTCTCCTCCAGTCCTGTTTCCTGCCACTGGTGGGAGAAAAATAATGTAAAAAATAGCTGACAGCAACAGCAACAGCATAATGTTGCTTCCTGAGAAAACTGGGAAGTGGCATCAATCCTCTCTAGGAATCACCTGAAACTCTTTGGTTTTACAGCAGAGTTTCCAGCAATTTATAGAAGGGCATGATGTCACTTGTCAGGAACCAACCTGGAATCCCTGGAATCCCGCTAGGTGCCAGACCTTGTTTGGCAGCCCTGGGCCTCAGAGATTCTATAGAACAGCAGTCAGTTCCACAGAACTGCAATACAGTCAGGGGAAACAAGTATTTCCCTATAACTTTTCCTCTTCTCCGAAATTGTCTTTCTCCCTTTCCTCATGAGAGTCAAAAAGTGCCTTTTCATTTTCCCCATTTAAAAAATTGAGGCGTTGATTCTCAAGCTTCTTCACCCTTGAAAATAACTATATAGTAAGGCACCCTGTGCATTTCAGCACAGAAAGGCAGCAGTTAATGTAGACGAGGTAATAACAGCCAATTGAATCACATCTCAAGGCCCTGCATCTGCAAGCCACAAACGACCACATTCAGAAGTTGACCAAAGCAGTTGTTTCCTCGACATAATCACTGTGCTCATTTCACTGACATCTTCTGGGCTGGCTTTTCTGCAGCCTCTCACTGGCAACTTGATGCACTTCCTTGCCGAGGAATTGACTGTCCACTTATCTGTTCTGACGATATCTCACCTCTCTACCAATAGGTACTCAGGATGCCTTGCTGACCAATAATTTAAAATAAACACACACTCTACAATAAGACCAAGAAGCAAAATTAGAAAACAGCATTACCAGAAAAACAGCTGCCAGATTAGCTCTACCTTACATACCCACAACCGGGCCAGTAGCCCTCCCCCCCCACCGCTGTTTCAGGTAAGGGACACAGCATGTGGGGGGGGGGAGTCAAAGCTCCCTCTCTCTGCATCCCAAGGTCCCTGTCAGAACAGGGCCTGTGCACGCATGGGAAGCACTTCATCAAATTCCTCTCCACCTGACCCAGGGCTGTCCCAAGAAGGGTTGCCTGGTCTTCCCCCATAGCAGGAGACCTCTCACTACCACCCCACTCACTCTGGCTGCGACCTTGTAGTCCGGCAGGGGGAGAAATGAATAAAAAAACACCATTGTGTTGACAGAGTGACATCAGTCCAGGGCTGAAACCAGAAGTGATCTCATGCCGCTGACAATGTTCCAGCAGTGCCAGAGGCCATCCTGCCAGAACCTGTGAGGGAGGTCTCACCACAGCCTCTGAGAAGAGCCACCAGGCCTCTACTGGGCAGAACACAAACCTGGGCCCTTAAACCCCCAAGAGAAAACACAACATGTAGTTAGGATAGGGCTGCCAGCTCAGGTTTGGGAAATACCTGGAGATTTGGGGGGTGGAGCCTGAGGAGTATGGGGTTTGGGGAGGGAAGGAACTTCAATGGAGCATAATGCCATAGAGTACACCTTCCAAAGTGCCCATTTTCTCCAGGTGAACTGATCTCTACCACCTAGACATCAGCTGTAATTCCAGGAGATGTCCAGCCACCACATGGCAACCCTCTGAAGGGGCATGTTGAAGTAAGAGAATTTATGGGACCAGATGAAGTCCCATGGCCCTTCATGTGACCTAGCTTGGTCAAGAAAGCAACTGCAGTTCCTGTTGGACTATACAAAGTCCATAGTGCACCTACTTGAAGAAGATCAGAAGAACAGCCTATAGGGGACAGCTGAAGGACTGCTAGTTAGCATAGCTAGATTAGGGACTTCCCACTATTTCAAATTATGTCCTTCCTGCTTGGTTCTTTGGAGACTTCCTGCTCCAACTGAGCCCTCCCCACTCCGTTCCTGTCTGTCACAGCAGTTAGTCAGTTAGCTAAACTTCTCTCCCTCTCCCCTGTTCTATCAGAGTTTATTTCTTCTTTAATAAACCAAGTTATTTTCTGCCTCCCTGTAGACCTGGAATTTGGCAACTTAGAAACAGCCAAGAAGACTACAGTGTATACAAGGACTGTGCACTGCCTATTTAGGTCTTGCTTGGGAAGGTTTTTAGATATATATTTGTTCTAAGCATCAGTGCTTTAATAAGTTATATTGAGACATATGCCTTTAAGTAAAACTTCGTGTTATTAGACCTTGAGCTGTTTGTTATTTCCATGGGGTATTTTTGTTTTGTCATTGTATTTTGTGGATTTCAAAGCAGCATTTGACAGCATCTCCAGGAACAGGCTCTGGGCAAAGCTTGAGAACTCCCCAGTAGACCAAAGACTTTACATACTCATCTGCTCACTGCATGAAGGAAACTGCCTTAAAGTAAGATGCAGTCTGCAAGGCCATCTCTCCAATAAGATCCCACTTGATCAAGGAGTCAAGCAGGCCTCTTGACCTTTTAACTACTATATCAACTCTTTGGTTCAACACCTAAGAAATTTAAGCTTTCATTCACCAAAGGTTACTGATAAAACAATTTCTGCCCTGCTATACACAGATGATATTGTCATCCTATCCCATTCACAAGTGGGCCTTAGCACTCCATGCCTTCATTGCATACTGCAAAGAGGAGCAGCTGGTGATCAACTACCAAAAAACATTTAATCCCTAGATGGCAAATGGAGGGCCATAACACTGAACAAACAAAAATCTTTAAATACCTTGGTATAGTCTTACAGGCATCTGGACAATGAAGATCTCAGGCACTGCATGCTGCAGAGACTGCCCACAGTGCATCCTCCACCTCAGTTGGAGTACCTCAGCCAACTCTCTATAAAAGGTATCCTGCTTTGAGTTAGGGGCATATATGTTTATTATTAGAAATTCCATTCCTCCCTTAATAATAGTAATGGCTAGTATCCTACCATCTACGGATGAGTAAATGTGTTTAGGGCACAACTGATCTTTTACATATATAACCACTCCCCTTTTTTTTTCTTTTTCATCCGCCGCAGTAAACATTGATCCCAGTTTTTTACAATATAAATGTTTTATATGGTCCTTTCTAATATGTGATTCTTGTAAGCAAATCACATCAGCTTTAAATTTATTGGCCTGTTGGAAAATTTGTCTCCGCTTTTGTGGGCTATTTAATCCATTGACATTTACTGATAGTATTTTAAAATCCATACTATTCAGGGCCATCGTCACATTTCTGTTCCTTAGGCCTGCTCTTCGCCTGTTTCCTTGTCAGAATTTGAAGTGGTATCTGGTCGCCTTTTTTCCCCTTTTTTTTGGTATGTCCCTTCTTTGCCTTTTTCTTTATCCTGTCCTTCCTCTTTCTCTGAGTGTTGATGTTGTTTGTTCCTTTCAAGAAATTACCCCCCCCCCCCCCCCCCGCTGTGGGTAATTTCTTGAAAGGAACAAAGTGTGCTTGCTTGGAAAACATGTCCACTACTACCCAAATGACCGTTTTTCCCTTGCTAGAGGGAAGGTTTGTTATAAAGTCCATGGAAATATCCTCTCAAGGTCTAGATGGGGTAGGCAGAAGGTGTAACAGTCCAGGGGGCTTGCCCCCCCCCCCCGTTTCTTACACATTAAACACACTTGAAGGAAGTAACATAGTCTGAAACATCCTTTCTCATGTGGGGCCACCAGAATTGCCATTGCACCAAGTTAAGAGTCTTTAGAAACCCAAAGTGGCCTGATAATTTAGGCTTATGACATGCCAAAAGAATTTCTTTGCGCAGGGATTGGGGCACGATGAGCTTGGACCCATGGTACCAGCAGCCATTTGCCTGCTTCTGGGTCTCACTGTCACTCTCCCATTCCTCAATCTCTTTGGCTGAATATTCAGCAGCACATTTAACAGTCCATTGAGATGGGGTAGGAGTCATTTTGCTTTGACTCTGAGTGATCACTGCCCCCCCAACTGTTGTGGGGAAAACATGGAATCAAACACCTCATCCTTCCTGGATTCATGTTGAGGTAACCTGGACAGTGCATTGGCTAAGGAATTTGCTTTCCCAGGGAAATGTTTCAACACAAAATTAAACTTCGAGAAGAAATCCGCCCACTGGAGCTGCTTGGCGTTTAGGGATCTCCAGGTGCACAATGCCTCTAGGTTTTTATGATCAGTCCAGATTTCAAAGAACTTTTGCGCACCCTCGAGCCAGTACCTCCAGGTGGAGAGGGCCAGGCGAATAGCCGCAGCCTCTTTATCCCACACCAACCAGTGTCTCTCAGTCTCATTAAATTTCTTGGAAATGTAGGCCATGGGGTGTAGCACATTATCTGGCCCCTTTTGCAAAATCCCCCCCCCCCATGGCCACATCTGAAGCATCGACATGAATTACAAACTCTTTGGTTTCATCTGGGTGTGCTAAAATAGGTTCAGAGGTAAACAATCACTTCAACTCATCGAATGCTTTCTGACATTCTGCAGTCCAACACAACCGTTCCCCTGGCTTCCCAGCCTCCGGTCCCTTCCCCTTGGTTTTTAACAGTTCAGTTAGGGGTAGGGTGATGGTGGCAAAGTCTTTTAAGAAGGTTCTATAGAAGTTGCAAAATCCCAATAGACTCTGAAGCTGTTTATGGGTGCGAGGGGCTTCCCATTGCACCACTGCCTCTACTTTAGCAGGATCCATCTCCAACCCCTGCTGGGAAATTCGATAGCCCAGGAAGTCAATCTCAGTGCGGTGAAATTCACACTTAGAGAGCTTGGCATACAGCCGGTGCTCCAGCAGCGTTGCTAGCACCTCCCGCACTAATTTTATGTGGGATTGCTTATCGGGGGAATAAATCATGTTTATGCAACACTTCTTTGATCAGGCTCATAAAAACTCCGGGTGTGCCAGCCAATCTGAACGGCATCACCAGGTATTCAAACTGACCCAGGGGAGTGTTAAAGGCAGTCTTATATTCGTCCCCTTTCCTTATGCACACCCGAAAATAAGCGTCCTGCAGATCCAACTTTGAAAAAATCTTCCCCTTAGCCGCCTCTGCTAGAAGATCCTTAATCAACGGGAGGGGGTAGGCATTTGAAGCAGACACCGCATTTAGACCCCTGTAGTCCGTACACAGTCTCAGACCCCCATCCTTCTTTTTCCGGAACAAAACGGGGGCAGCAAAAGGGGACTTGGCCAGGCGAATAAAACCTCTCTCTAAATTCTTGTCCAGAAAATGATGGAGTTCCTCTCGCTCAGCAAGGCTCATGGAATACAACTTTCCTTTGGGCAACTTCTCCCCCGGGAGTAGCTCGATAGCACAGTCTGTGAGTCTGTGGGGGGGAAATTCATCTGCCTCTGTCTCACTAAACACATCCGCCAAGTTCCTGTATTCCATGTGGATCTTGGTAGGGGTTAGCGCCAGCGATGCCGGGGTAGGGGGAGAAGCGCTCTTCCACATCCACCGCCGCTCTCATCCACGCGGAAAGGGAGCCCGGACGATCATTCCGGAGGACCGTCTCGTAGATCTCAGGGTGCAACCCCTCCCGGTATTTCTCAATGAATAAGTCTTGCGACCACCCCTGTATCTTGGCAGCAATCCTACGGAAGCACTCAGTGTACTCCCTCACAGAGGTGCGGCCCTGAACCAGTTTGCGTATTTGGTTCCGAGCTTTTGCCTCCCCCATCGGGTCTTCGTAATGCTGCCTGAGGGCCCACATAAAATTATTCACAGCCTGTAGTTCCAACCCAGGGGGGTTATGCAAACTCACACACCAGTCACTGGCAGTATCTCGCAGCTTCGAGCTGATGTAGCCCACCCTCTTGCATTCAGTCGGGTAGAGGTGGCCCCACACCACCAGGAACTGCTCGATTATAAAAAATCGGAGCTTCTCGGGATCCCCATCGAACGTCACTGTCAGGGGGTCATTAGGGGCTTGCCGGAGCATCCGATCTCCCAGGTGGGGCCCCACGGGAACGGGTTGGGGGGGCCCTGCAGGAGGCACCACTGGGGGTGCGGGTACCACGGGAGCAGCACCTGCTCCCCCCGGCGCCTGCCCAGGAGGTTGCATTCCAGCCCCAGCCACCCCTTGTGCCGGCCCAGCACCTGCCCCTGCCCCAGCCACTACGACGCCCAACATCTGCTGTTGCATCTCCAGCACAGCTTCTCTCAGCTCCACCACTATGCGATCGTGCATCTCACCAAACCTCCAGTCCAACATCTGGTTGAGGTCTTCCGGGCCCTGGGGCAGGAACCACTCCTCACGGGGAAGGCTCAGCCACCAGTCATCTGGTTGATGAGGAAGGAACCTCTCCTCGTCTTGGAAACCCGGTCAACCAAAGTTCAATTGGTCACCACCAAATTGTACTCGGGCCCCCTTCCGATCATGGATCCATGACTCGGAGGGAGTAGTTCCAAACATGGCCCACGAGTACTGTGGGGAGGGTGGCCAACCCCCCCCGCTCCCGGCCGCGGGAGCGTGATTATGTCCTGGCCAGTTGTCCTCAGTACCACTGGCTCACACGGTTTGCTGGGAGCAGTTGTGACCAGGATCTCTTCAGTGGTAACGGGGATAGTCTCATCGTCTGACATGGTCAGGTATGAGAGGTCCCGTTAATGGGATCTCTAACAATCTGTGAGGCTTCTGATCAAATCAATAAGCCAGACCTTTGATGAAGCAAAGAGTTCTTTTATTCTTAATGATGGTTCAGGTACTCAGTGTTTGTTAGAGATACTTGGTTACAGACAGCATGGACTAATATACCCCCCACCTTCAGGTACCAGCAGGCAGAGGGCCAATCAGGATGAATATAAAAAAGAAGCGTGAAAATCTCTAAGCTGTTAGTTCTCACAGAAAAGGCGCAAAGCACTAAAAGTTCCCCCATGCCCCGTAGTGACCTCTAATTGCAATTCACAGGCCAGACACCTGGTTAGAACAATAGTTCAACAGTTCTCCAAGGTTACACAAGCAGATAAAACATTCGAGTCTCTGGAGAGAGAAAAGGGAGGTGACGAGACTAGATAGCCAGACTGTTTATGTGACGCGATGGAATGCGGCAAGCCACCCTCCCAGGGAAAGAAGACACATTAAGCAGGGCAGGCAATAAAGCTCAAGGCAACTCGTAAATTACTGATAGGCACCCCAGATACTGACAATTAATGGCAGAGACTGAAGCAGACTCTGACATACCCTCCCTGTCTCTGTCCCCTCACAATTAGTGCTCAATCTTATATTTTATTCTATATTTTTATTTTATTGTTTTTATCCTTATCCTTATTATTACTGATCTTGTATTGAAATTAACATTGAATTGAACTGAACTGCATGTTTAAACTCTGCCAACAGCTCTAAAGGACCACTAAGTGTAGTGAAGAAAGAGCCAGCATCTCCTTCTGGCAAGCCATCTCTGTAGGGCTGCCAGGCCCTCGCTGCTGCTCAGCTGGCCATCAGGGGGCAAAATGAAGCTGAATTTGGAGGTGTGTGTGTCAGTAGCATCCCAAAGCACTGATGTCACTTCTGGTGCACATAGGAAGTCCTCTCAGTGCATTGCTGGCAAGGCCCCCATCACTCAGTAAGTCCCCCCCCCCTTACCCTGGCAGAGACCTGGAAACCCTTTTCTGGGGTGCAGAAAGAAAAACGTCTGGGCCCAGCTACCAGCCTTCCACTCTGAAACTCTGGGTGCCCTGAAGCTGCCACAATAGTATATCAATTGGGTCTTGGCAGGCATGAATGTGGAAAAAGTGTTTTGATGTGTTCAGTCCCCCTACCTTTTAAAAAAATCCTCATGGAAGCCGCAGATACTAAGGAATTGGGCTTAATTGCAACATTGGCTTAGGGCAATGCTGTACAGACCTCCCAGGAAGAACCATCTCACATTTTGCACTCTGTTCCTGATAATTGTTGTGGTGAGAACTCTTCGGGACAATTCTCCAGCAAGCCTTTCCTTCCAACTCTTATCTCAAGCAAGGTGGCAGGAGGCCTCATTTCATTTCGTTTTTGCACTCACAGCTTTGGCTGCAAGCAAAAGGGTTATTTAGTGACATTTTGTTTGGAGGTCCAAAATCATGATGCCCACAAAAAAGGAGATTGGAAAGAACCGAAAGCATTTGAGTTTTTATCTAGTCAATTAAGCCCTCGATGTCTCGGGGCTTTCTATTCCCCAAGAGAGGTATACCTGCAGAACTGAACGGGAAATACTCTTACTGCCAAAGAAACACATTTATTTAGTTTGGCATGTCTCAAGAATTTCAAAACTTCCCCCTATAACCTAATGTAAAGTTATGTTATATATTACACTACCTGTGGAAGTGGCACAATTATTATTATTCAAGATGGTGTTAGTCTGTCTGTATCAATAGAAAAGAGAAAGAGTTCAGTAACACCTTAAAGACTAACAAAATTTGTGGTAGAGTAAAGGCTTTCCTGAATCACTGCTCTCTTCTTCAGATACAGCTACAATGTGAGTCCATCTGTTCTATATTTTGGCAAGTGTGGTGATTTCAGGTGCCAAATGACATTAGCAGGCAAATGACAATAGCAAGTGTGATTGGATTAGATGTGAGAGGTAGTATGCAGAGAGGTAGTAGGCATGGAGAACAGCATTGGTAATGAGACAGGAAACCTAGGTCTTGATTCAGTTCAGGTGGATGCATTGTCTTGAGCTTCGTTATCAGTTGCAATTCAGCAGTCTCTCTTTCTAATCTCCCTTTGAAATCCCTTTGTAAAACTGCTACTTTTAGGTCAGCAACTGGATGTCCTGAAAGAGTAAAATGTTCCCTCACTGGTTTTTGAATGTTGTGGTTTCTGATGTCAGACTTATGTCCATTAATTCTTTGCCGAAGGGACTGGCCTGTTTGTCCAATGTAGAGTGTGGAAGGGCACTGCTGACTTGTGATGGCATAAATCACATTAGAGGATGGACCTGAGATGGCATGGCTGGTGTTGCTGGGTCCATTGATGGTATTGCTAGGATCTATATGAGAGGCGAGTTGGCATCTTGGTTTGTTGCAGGCCTTGGTACCAGCGTCCATGGTACTGTTAAGTAGTTTATCATTGTGGGTGAGGAGTTGTTTTGGGTTAGCAGGCTGTCAGTAGGAAAGAAAAGGTCAGCCCCCCAGTGCCCATGTGAGGGAAAGGTCACTATCCAGCATGGGTTGTAGGTCATTAATAATGTGTTGAACTGGCTTGAGTTGTGAGCTGTAGGTGACCACCAGTGGTGTTTTGTTGTGTTTTCTTTGGTCTTGTCTTATGGCAAGCTGTCCCTGGGTGTCATTCTGGCCTTTCTTTCTCACCATATCAAGAGGATATTGTAGTTGCAAAAATGCCTGTTGCAGATGCTTCAAGTGAATATCTCTGAGAGCTTGAAGCAGATGTGACCACAGCGTAGGGCTTGGGTATACACAATGCATTGTTTGACGTGGTTGGGGTAGTAGCTGGAGGCATGTAGATATGATTGCTGATCAGTAGGTTTCTGGGATAATGTGGTACTTTTGTGTCCCTCGTGTATCCATACTGTGGGGTCCAAGAAGTTTATTGTGTAGAGGAATTCATAGTTAGATTGATGGTGGGCTGGAAGTTGTGGAAAGCCTGGTGAAATTATTAGTATTATTTTAAATATTTTTTATTATTACTAATATATTATATTACTATTGTTGTTATTACTATTAATATAAAACCATTTTAATACTGCCTTTTTATTTATTTATTTATTTCAAAAACAGCAGAAAAAGCATTTGAGCAATTAAAAATACAGATAAAATTATAAAATAATTTAATTAAAAACACATAAAGAAACAGTGCTAGAAGAAGGGCCAGTAACCATTACTGGAGGTATGCCAGACAAACCCAAAAGACGAACAGGCAACAGATGCTGAGAGAGCGAGAGAGAGATCTCCTGAAGAGGAAGTGCCAGAGTTTTGGTGTTATGATTGAGAAGGGCCTTTCTTGGGTCACCATCCATCTAGTTTCAGATGGTGGAGGTAACCAAAGCAGCCCTTCCAAAGATGACTGGAGTGTACAGGTAGGTTCATATGGAAGGGGGTGGTCCTTAAGGTATGCAAACCATACAGGGCTTTATAAGTCAACACCAGCACCTTGAATTAGGCCCGAAAGCAAATTGGGAACCACTGTAGATGAACATAAGAAGAGCCCTGCTGGATCATACCTATGGTCCATCTAGTCCAGCATCTTGTCATACACAGTGGCCAACCAGTTCCTCTGGACTGCCAACAACAGGGCATAGAGGATGAGGCCTTCCCCTTGTGTTGCCTCCTGGCTCTGGGATTCAGAGGATTAGTGCCTCTTAATGTGGAGGTTCCCCTCAGTCACGATGGCTAGTAGCCATTGATAGACTTATCCTCCATGAATCCATCTTTAAAGCTGTTTATTCCTGCGGCCACCACTACATCCTTTAGCAGTGAATTCCACATTTTAATCACTCTCTGTGTAAAGTGGTATTTCCTTTAGTCCATGATGTGGTTCCTATAACCCACTCCAGTTAACACTCTGGCTGCAGCACTGTGTACCAACTGTAGTTTACCAATGGTTTCAATAATGTTATCGAGGAAAAGGCTTAGTTTGCTATTCAGATTTAGAAAATGCTTAGCTGTAAGGGTGAGGAAAATATTCACGAAAGTTTAGAAAAACACTTAAAGCTTAGGATGGACACATGACTGTGTTATATGTGGAAATGCTTGAGTTTCACACAAAGGTTATGAAAATATTTTTGGGGCATTCACAGCTGAGAGGAAGCTGAACATTTGGGTCATATATAGTACCAGGCAACCTGATTGCTAGAAATGTCTGGAAATTGGACATTTCACTGGAATCTCGGGGCATGAAGGACATAACAACCAGCCAACTGCAATCCAAGCCAGACATGCGACAGAACAGAGGTGTGTGGAACTCCTTCTGTCATTCTTGAAGCAGCCTTGTGTTTTCAAGAACAGCCAAGAACAAATTGGTGCTTGAACAGTACAAGCTGATTCACAAAATCACTTGCTCATCTTCCAACGTTGTATATGTCATTAAATGCCAACAATGCCCTTTGGTTCTCTACATAGGGCAAACAGGACACACCCTACGCCAGAGGATAAATGGACACAAATCTGACATCAGGAATCACAAGACTGAGAAACCTGTAGGAGAAGACTTCAGCCTTCCAGGACATTCAATGGGTGACCTCAAAGTAGCTGTTTTATTACAAAGGAACTTCAGGAACAGAATGGAAAGGGGAAATTGCTGAATAGCAAGTTATTACAACACTTCGGACATAAACCTCCCCAGGACTCAACAGGGATATTGGTTTCTTATCTCATTACATATGCTAACTCATTCAGTCCTCACATATGTATTCTCAACAAGAAGGGCTATATGTCCTCTGTATTTTAGTGTATTTCTTTTCCAGAATATTATATTAGAAGAAAAAAATGCTGTCAAGTTACCTCCATGCCTGAGAGTAGATGAATGGAGAGTCTAGGTTTACTTCCCACAATTAGAAAAGATGACTTTACACATTTATCTCCTATTTTGACATATTTATTGCTTTATTGTTTTCCCCTTAATTAAATCAAAACTGTTGACCTTATAAACTTAGCTTGTTATTTAGATTTGTCTTTGCATATCTTAAAACATCTTCATCAAGTTACATGTTAATTTGCTGTTCAGCCTCTGTCTATACATTTAAACCCTTACCTTCTGTTCCAATGTACTTGAAAAAGTGTGCATGCACTAAAAAGCTCATGCCTTGAATAAACCTTTGTTGGTCTTAAAGGTGCCACTGGACTCTAAAATTGTTCTTTCACAAATGGACAGTCAGTCATGGATGAAACCAGGGGTCACCAGCCTCTTGAAGCCTGCAGGAACCATTGGAATTCTGACACAGGGTGGTGGGTGCAACCACAGAATGGCTGCCTCAGGAGCAGGACCCCCCCCCCCACACACACACAGAGGAAGCCTCAGTGCAGGAAGGAGAAGAGGAATAACTTTTTAAAAATACACAGGGAACGAGGAGTGAGAGAGCATAAAAGCAGCACAGTGGTGGCAGCTGCTGCTGAAACAACAAGATTTTAATCTGCCTGCCAATCGGGTCTCCAGTGGCCAATCAGAAGCCCTGCTGAGTATGCCCCATCTGGCCCCACCCACTTTCTAGAAACACTTTGTGGGCACAAGGAGACGTGCAGGCGAGCACCGTGGCACCCACGGTCACCACAATGGGGAGCCTTGAATTAAACAAACCGGTAGATGAGACACTCCTAAAACAGGTGTGTCCAATCTTTATGACTCTATGGGCACCTTTGGAATGCTGACTAAACATGGTGGGCACAGCCACAAAATGGCTGCTGCAGCTGACCTTCAGTTATACCATGATGACCCTTGTGTTGTGGAGGCAGCTGAGGCCAAAGCAACATTTATTAAAAAATTTGCTCAGCTAAACAAATCTCCAGTGGCCGATAGCCCTAATTGGTCCTCATCACTTTCTAAAAGAACTTGGCTGGAACCAGGAAAGGTGTCAGCAGGTACTATATGGTGCCTACTGGCACCACATTAGGGACCCCTGGAATGGGGTCTGGAAGACCCAGGTCCAAATCCCCATTCTGCCATGGAAGTTTGCTGGGTGACCTTGAGCCAGTCACATGCCCTCAGCCAAAATGGCCTTGCAGGGTTGTTGTAAGGATAACAGTGAGGGAGAGGAGAAGGATGCAGGCTGTTTTGGGTCCCCAGAGAGGAGAAAGGTAGGGTATAAAGAAAGAAAATAATAAAATAAAGTGGGGTCATTCTTTAACTTATATATCATTTAGTGAAGAACAGTTGTGGAAAATATTGAGCATATTGAAGAAATACTTGGGAAAACAAGAGCTAAAACCCATTCCAGAGACAAGGCACTGGATGTGAATGTGGTTGAGTCATTTAAGATTTCTATAGGCAATCAAGTGGAAAGCTTGCGGAGAATTACAATCTGCTGACAACATAAGAGATCCATAAACACATTTGAAAGGCTAATTAAAACAGGGGGAAACACTAAGCAAAAATGACAGGGAATGTTTTAGCCATGGTACAGCATTCTTCACATTCATAGCCAGTGACTGGAAAATAAAAGTCCACTTAAATAAAACACTGAATTCAAGGGAATATTATTGGTGAATAAGTATCTTCGGTACCTACAAAGCAAATTGTGCAACTGTCGATCCATTCAAAGAGCTCCTGTGAAGACTAATGGCCAGGTATTCCTGCTTAGAAGTGCTGCTTTATTACAGGCTCAATGCCTTCCAGACTGCTGACTATGAGCTGCAGCATATGGAATAGTTGCTTTCTTCTGTCATTTTCACACAGCTACATAGACTTGCAAAACCCAAAAGATTCAAGAGGGCCAATATATGGGCGAAGTAAGTGATGTAAAAAGGGAGGAATCATTTTGGGGCAAGGAGGAGTTGCAGCTCTATATCTGGAATCTTCTGCCAGGAAAGAGGCACCAGCGATGTAACAAGGCTTGCCAACTTCAGGCTGGGAAATTCCTGGAGATGAGGGGGTGAAGCCTGGGGAGGGTGGGGTTTGGGGAGGGAAGGAAGGCCAGCAGGGATGTGATGCCACAGATTCTACCCCCCAAAGATGCCATCTTGTCCAGGGAAGCTGATCTTTGGAACCTAGAGATCAGTTGTAATTTGGGGAGAACTCCAGGCCCCACCTAGAAGTTGAAAATTCTTGTTCCAAGGCCTTTTCAATGCAGGAGTTAACTAGGGCTACCACCTCCTGATAGGGGCGGGGGGTCCCCTGATTTGGGGCCCCCTGATCTGCCCACCGGCCAGCTGGCTAGTGGGGGAGCCTCACCCTTGAAGAGGTCCATGGTGCCCGACATGCCTGGCGCAATGACATCACTTCGAGGTAATATCATCACGTTGGAGGGGGGGCGCTCTAGCATTCAGCAAAAAACTGTATGATGATCATAGAGGGTTTTTGCTGAACACTAGAGCACCCTCCTGATGTGCCTAGTGCAATGATGTCACTTCCAGGTGACATCATTGTGGCGTGTGCAAAGCAGGCATGCCTGAAGATCCCAGAGAGGAGCCAGGAGCCCCCTGCCACCAAGAGGTAGGGACCTGGCAACCCAAGATTTAACTGTATCATCAGGGCTCCGTTGAGGCCGGGGTGCGCCGGAGCACCACTCCGGGAGAGACGGGGCCGGGGGGCAGGCACATTACAAAGCCCCGCCCCCCATCCCGCACTCCGTAAGAAAGCCCTCCCCCCCTTTTCACCCATCCCGGCCGCGGCAGACCGCCGCCGGGCCGGGGAAAAGCGCATTCTTTCCCCCCTCACTCAGCCCTGGCTGCGGCAAGCGCCGCTGGCCCGGGGAGAAGCCCTTCCCTCCCCCCCCGCTCACCTTTCCCGGGCCGCGGCTGGCCACCGGCCCCGGGAAGAACCCCCTCCCTCCCTCCCTCCCTTGCCCACTCAGCAGTTTCCAGGCCCGGCGGCCAGCTGCGGCTGCAAAACGCCTCTTCCTCCCGGCGCAGGTAGACAACCTCACGTCCGGCTTGTTGCCAGCTGGGTCGATGGCTGGGGCGGAGGTGGGCGTGTGTTGCCGGCGGCTGCTTCTGCAGCCTTGGATTGTCCTCTTCGGAGACTCAATCACGGAGGTACCTCTGGGCAGGGTCGGGCGCACATCTGGAGGCATGCCAGGCATGCCGGCGGCCCCGGGAAGAATCCCCTCCCTCCCTCCCCCACTCACCATTCCTGGGGCCGCGGCTGGCCGCCGGCCCCAGGAAGAAGCCCTTCCCTCCCTCGCCCACTCAGCAGTTCCCGGGCCGCGGCTGGCCGCCAGCCCCGGGAATAACCTCCTCCTTCCCCCACTCGCCTGTTCCCCGGGTGCAAGGGAGGGAGAAGCCGGGCCTGAGTGGCTTAATGCCACTCAGGCCCAAGCAACGGGGGGGAGGGAGGGAGGGAAATGCCAGCCCCAGTGGGGGGAGAAGCGTCCCCTTTCCTTCTTTCCTTCCTTCCTTCTCTCTCTCCCCCCACCTACCTACCTACCTTCCTGTTCCTTCCTTCCCCCTTCCTTCCTTTCTTCTCTCTCTCCCCCCAACTACCTACCTACCTTACTGTTCCTTTCTTTCTTTCCTCCTTCCCCCCTTTCTTCCTTTCTCCTTCCTTTCTTCTCTCTCTCCCCCCACCTCCCTACCTTCCTGTTCCTTCCTTCCTTCCTTTCTTCTCTCTCTCCCCCCACCTACCCACCTACCTTCCTGTTCCTTCCTTCCCCCCTTCCTTCCTTCCTTTCTTCTTTCTCTCTCCCCCAACTACCTACCTACCTTACTGTTCCTTTCTTTCTTTCCTCCTTCCCCTCTCCCTTCCTCCCTCCCCCTTCCTTCCTTTCTTCTCTCTCTCTCCCCCCACCTACCTACCTACCTTCCTGTTCCTTCCTTCCTTCCTTTCTTCTCTCTCTCCAACTACCTTCCTACCTTACTGTTCCTTTCTTTCTTTCCTCCTTCCCCTCTCCCTTCCTCCCTCCCCCTTCCTTCCTTCCTTTCTTCTCTCTCTCTCTCCCCAACTACCTACCTACCTTACTGTTCCTTTCTTTCTTTCCTCCTTCCCCTCTCCCTTCCTCCCTCCCCCCTTCCTTCCTTCCTTTCTTCTCTCTCTCTCCCCCCAACTACCTACCTACCTTCCTGTTCCTTCCTTCCTTCCTTTCTTCTCTCTCTCTCCCCCAACTACCTTCCTACCTTACTGTTCCTTTCTTTCTTTCCTCCTTCCCCTCTCCCTTCCTCCCTCCCCCCTTCCTTCCTTCCTTTCTTCTCTCTCTCTCTCCCCCCACCTACCTACCTACCTTCCTGTTCCTTCCTTCCCCCCTTCCTTCCTTTCTTCTCTCTCTCTCCCCCCAACTACCTACCTACCTTCCTGTTCCTTCCTTCCTTTCTTCTCTCTCTCTCCCCCAACTACCTACCTACTTTACTGTTCCTTTCTTTCTTTCTTCCTTCCCCCCTTTCTTCCTCCCTCCTTCCTTCCTTTCTTCCTTCCCTCTTCCCTCCCTTTCTTTCTCTCTTTCTTTCTTTCTTTCTTTTCTCTCTCTCCCCCACCTACCTACTTACCTTCCTTCCTGTTCCTTTCCTTCCTTCCTTCCTTCCCCCTCCCTCACTCCCTCCCTTCTTGCCTTCTGACACACTGCCCATGACGTCAGGGATGTGTGGCCTTTTGACACTTCCGGTGATGTAAGGGGGTGTGGCATATGCAAATAAGTTATGCTAATGAGCTCCTGCACCTCTTTTTTTACGAAAGGACCCCTGTGTATCATCAGTCTGAAGCCCTGGCCTATTTTAATACCAATTGTATCTCAACGCTATTTAAATTTTCTGAAGAAAGAGTGGCCATTCTCACCAATGGCCTCCTCCTCCTATAGCTCAGTGAAGCCCCCTGAAATCTTATTCCTGGGGATGAAGGAACCCTCAACCAGTTTTTGAGGCAGTCAAGGTGCTTCCTACAGTGTTCAGCAATGAGAGGCTCTCAAATCCGGCTCCTCAGCCAGTGCCAGACCCTAGCCTCCTCTGATCATGTCACACATATAATAAGCAACTTTAATATCTATGCTAATATTGCCTGCTGTCTCAGCCACATAAGTTTGACGTGAGCCCCTGAGGCCACAAAGGAATTGTTATCTAAATTAAGCAGAATGTGCTTGATTGAAAAAGAAGGCGGTTTTATTAACCAGTCACTTGTGGGGACATGTCACAAGCTTACCCAGCCTTGACAACACGCTTCATGAGCATAACAACTCCAATAGATGGTGAGCTTTGATGCTCCAGATGAGGTGCCCCTTCTCTCTTTAGAAGCTTTTTATTATCATAAAAAGGAATCCTTGTGTTCTTAAGTCTAGAGATTACAGTGTGTTGTAGAAACAGTCACTATAGCTAGATAAGTCAAAATGGGGTTGCCAATTTGGGGCTGGGTTTTTGGGGGTGGAGCCTGGAGAGGGGAGGGTTTGGGGAGGGGAGAGACCTCAGTGGGTACAATGCCAAAGAGTCCACCCTCCAAAGCTGCTATTTTCTCCAAGGGAACAGATCTCTGTAGTCTAGAGATGAGTGGTGCAGCTGGAAGCGACATTGCAGCATCGTGAGACACCATTTTGCCCCTTGCTTTCCCCCTGCCCCCTGTCAAGCAGTGGCAGGGACCAAGGCAGAGGGCAGAAAGCAGTCCACTAGAGCAAGCAACCTGGCCACTGCTTGGGTTGGGGATGTACTACCTGAAAGCAGTGGGTGGGGGGAACCAGGCAAGGGTTTTAAGGAATTTGTAACGCCAAACCTGGGAGAATGCATCTCAAACACTCTTTCTCTCTTGGAAATAAATAGGCCTCTGAAATGCTTTCAGTCCCTACCTTGAGGAAAACCCTGCTGCTTTTCTGAAATTAGGGCTTATCACTTCAGTCCCCATCTTAGCAGCGTGGCCAATCACAAATTAAGCCCAAACTTAGCACAAGGGAAGACTGCCAGGCTGAAAGTATCTGGAAATGACCAGTCTGAAAATGGGTGTAGGCATAGGGGCATGGTCAGTTCAGGGATGGATCCAAATTAAACTGGCAGTTGCCACTGGTTTCAAGGGGAAGCTGCCATAAATACCCCCTCTCAAGTCTTTGACTGTGTGGCTGGGCTGTGTAAAGATGAAAATCCTCAGTCCATCCATGGCACAACAGGCACTGTTCGAAAATGGGGTAGACCATGAACACAATGTCTTCTACTCAATGGAAGGCTGTGAAAGAATTCAGGCAACACCCAAGACTTTTTCACGGCCCTCCTATTAAGCAGCCATTTCCCTTCTGTAGTGGGACAAGGCCCCTCCATAGACTACCCTCCTCTTGCTCAACACAACATGCTTCAGCAAAGCTGTTGGCAACTTTTTAAAATTCCAGATTAAAATGCCTCAGTAACGAAGCAAGTTATTAAATACCTTGTGACCTCTCCTGTCTATCAAAAGGACATTATCATATCTGCAGTCCAACTCTGGACTACAGCAAATCTTGCCTCTGATAAAGAATGCATTCAGAGGAACATCCTTTCAATATATCTCAGCAAGTGAGTATTGGGAGAGCTGGTTAATTGCTAAATTATCAAAAAAAGAAAAGAAAAAAAGAGGGGCCACGATGGAAGAAATACAGAATCAAAAGCACTGTGTATAACATACAATATATGCAATAATATTTAGTAAATTTGTAGTATATAAATATTCAAAGAATATAAGAAAAATTCACATGTAGGCAATACATACAAAATCCAAATTTATGTAAAGAAAATAATCCAGAATTTTCTAATCTTAATAGTAGGTTCCTATGTAGAAATATTACAAATAATATTGTTTAGGAGCTTGCTGCATAGAACAGACAATTCAATAGTCCAATGACGTAGGACAGACAATCCAAGTCAAGTGATCCAATGACTTCCCGGCTGATAGATTGTTTCCAGCTTTCTTTCTCAAGAATCGTTCAGTAAAATTGTGTACATCATTCTCTGGAACCAATCGCCATTTTTTTGGCAAAACACTCACGATCCCTTAATCTACAAAAACTTTATGCCATAGGCTACTTTGAAACATTAAGAAAATACATGTAAATAGTTTAATTTTTTAAAAAAAAAATTACTATAATTTTGTATTTTTCTATATTCAACATATACTTCATATATTTTTAGTAGAAATAACCCACAAAATGTTAAGAGTGCTTTTATATACATATATGCATGTATTATTACAAATGAACCATTTTTGTAACGAGAACGTTTGATTTTATACTGAGAATGAACTCAGCCTGAAAGTTCATTCAAAGGTAAACAAGTCTGGGAAAACAGCCAAGAAGATGCCCAAATCATTTATATCAAGACAAGCTCCTGCACTGTAAAGTTGAAACACATACAGTAGCATCTTGTTTGTCAAATGTTTAATTAACGATTATTGAAATAAAGAAAATCAAACTGAGCATATGTAAATGATGTCAGCAGTAATGTAAAATTGGGAGGAGCAACAAAAGCATATAAGCCAGACCCTTGCTGTTACTCATTGGACATCTGACCTAAAGATTGGCTGTATTGGCTATATATAGCTAAAGATTGGCTATATATATATAAGAAAGTCCTCTCACCATAAAATCAATGCCCAGGCCAAACCCCTGGACATAGAAACACCAAATTCAGGGAGAGTGCTCCAACCATGGTGTAGGTGCTCACGTAGAAGGGATTTTTAGAAATCTGACCCCTAAGTGGGTCAAAAGGGGTAAAATGTGCTCCCCCATAGATTCTGATGTGGCTGCCTCCTTGCACCCCCCACTCTCTGATTGGTCAGCTGCAGAGCTCAGTATTTTGAGGTAAAAAAAAAAAGTTATAGGAGACTGCAGAAAGCAAATGACAGTTGAGCAAATCAAGAATGGCCAACAACCACCTGTGAGTGGCAGTAATGCTGCTGGCCCAGCCTCTCTGATGGCTTCCAACACACACAAACACACCTCCTACACCTGACAGGTGGTTGTCTGTCAGGTGCAGCAGCAGTTGCAGAGTGCTTAAAGCCATGAGGGAGCCTGCTCCAGCAGTATACCTTAGTGATCCTGCCAGCCCTGCTTTTAATACTCCTCCCCCCACCCCCTCCTACACTGGACAGGAAGCTGCCTGTCAGGTGTAGGAGAGGAGGTGGGATGCTTACAGCCACTGGGGAGGTTTGCTCAGCAGGATTGCCTTAGCCCTGCTGCTGGCCCAGCCTCCCTGATGCCTTTAAATACAATACCCTCCCACACCACCAGACAGGTGGGTACTGACAGGCTGCTGCCTCCTTGCCTCCCCTCTTGAATGGTCAACTGTGTAGCTCAGAGTTCTGAGATAAAACCTGTCTGATGGCACCCACCTCCCTCTGATTGCTCAGCTGTGGAACTGAATGTTCTGAGGTAAAAACACAGTTAAAAGAGACTGCAGACAGTTGAAGATGGTTACAGAAATCAGCAATTCAAGACTCCTGAATAGACATTTCTCATAACAGCCAGCATGGCAATCACAGAGAGGTCCTTCAGCAGAGGGGGGAAAACAGTACGTATGTCTCACTTTGTTTTTTACACTACAATCTTCTCCATTAAAATTCCTACAACAAATATTACATATCAAACTTCACATCATCAGTATTATAACTGGATCTGTGGGACTTAAATACCATAGCAAAGCACAGGTATCAGGCTAGTATTTGAATGGAACTCTTTCTACTTTTTACTGTCTGGATTTTCTCTCACTGTGTGACTGAAATTGGCTAGCCACACAAGTCAAAGAACCTTAGCACCCTCAGGGCATTGTCTTCAATCCCCTTATGTGTAATGTCTCTAAAGGCACCTCTCTGCAGTATTTTGAGGTGACACATGTTCTGCTGCCTCCTGGCCTTATTTTCACTGTCACCAAAGGTTCTCACCTTAGAAGTCTTAAGGCCCAATTTACACCTCCACTCTGAAGTAGTTTGACTGCTGTCTTTTCCTATGCTCATTTCACGCTGGTTTCAAATTTCACTCCCTGGGTCTGAAGAGTACTACGCAACAGAATCTGTTTAAAGCAGTAAAATGCTAACTTGACCACAGGAGGGCAATTAATGAATGTAAACAGTAATTTTTAAACTAGAACAAGTATGGTTTGAAACTAGAAACAGGTATAGGCAGATTTTTCTTAAAACTAGAATGATTCCAGCGGGAAAGTCAGATGTAGATTTGATCAGATGGATCCAAAGGATGGGAGGACTTAGTTGTATCTCATGGAATGGCAGAACAGTCAGTGCATGGAGGTGGCTCTGAGCTTAAAGAGAATTCTTTATTCTAAAAAAACCCAAGTTATTTTTCTTAAACATAAATAGAATTTATTTATAAGTAGAACAGCCACATATAACCATGTAGTTAATGTGTGATGGTTTCAGATAGGTACATAAGCCTAATTGTTCCTTAAATAACCCTAGCCACACATGCCTATTTTCTCACTTGCCACTTAGGCTAATAACTTCCACAACACTTAACTTCCTAATTTGCCACCCAGGCTAATAAATTCCACCCAGATTTCTCTCATAGCACATGGGCTCAATACTCTTTCACACACAAAGTCTCTCTCTGAACAGAACAGGTAACTTTCCCACCCCAGGGTCCAGCTACCATTTAAAGGAGAGTGGTGGAAGCTTCCTGGCCCTAGCTCAGGATCTGATTGCTGCCATCCTGAGTGGGGTCCCAGCCAAGGGGGTGCCCACGCTAGCCTCTCTCCCCCTTCCAGGACAGGTGCGGGTGGGTGGCACAGAGTCAGACTGTTGAAGTCAATGGCCTGAGCATTTGGAAATATTCACAGGTGAGAAGGAAGACTTTGCGCCACCTGAGTCTCAGAGCAAATGTCTAAAACCAGCACCTTAAATTGGGCCCAGAAATGAGCAGCCTGTACAGTTGTTTCAAAGCTGGAGTAATACAGTCTGTGGTTTGCCCTGGTGAATACCTGTCAATAGTGTGGATTTTAAGAATTCATTTTCTGGCAGATACAGTCCTTCCTTAGATCCCCCCCCCCCCCCCCCGTTCTCCCTATCTGTGATTTTTATACATCATCTTGTGCTATCAAAACACATTACATGAAAAATAAAACAACTCACAGTGCTGATCAAAGGACATCATGACAAGATTGGTGTTGTTGGGACACAGAAAATAAATTACACTTCCAGTAGATAAATCTGCTTTGTGTGGTGTCAAAAGTCAAGCAAGGTTTCCCTTATTACGCATCAAATCCAAAAGGGCCGAGATGTTATTATGGGGAAATAACAACTACAAACCCACCTTGATTACCTCTTGCTCAAGATACAGTTGTCATCTTTTGACTTGAAAACACTGGTCCCTTAGAGGAGGCCCAGCCAGGATGGGCGGGTTCAAAGCAGGACAGGACTGATGGGGGAAGAAGAGCCTTGGCCAGTCTGATGGTTCAGCGTGGAGCCCGGAGACAGAGTAGGGGGTAGTGGCCGCTCCTTCTCTGCCTGCCTGCCAAGGAGAGAAAGCAGGGCAGGGGTCGGTGTACGGTTGCCAACCTCCAAGTGGATGACAGAGATCAGTTCCACTGGGGGGCTCCTCCCCTTGTTTGAGTGCGTTTGTGTCTATGCTGCATAGATTGCATATAAAAACCGTAGTCCAGGCCTACACAATACAAACCAATCTAGAAAAGCCAGAGCAGAAAGCAGAGAATTGCAACCAAGTACCAAAAATGTAAACAAATATAAAAGGAACCAAAGCAGAGGACTTTTGTGCATCCTGACATCTTGCCAACCAGCTTCAAAAATATCTTATCATCTTCTTTTGGTCCTATTCACAATGTGAAAGCGCCTTCTTCAGCCCCCACCTAGGCTGGAGGGGATGCAACAGAAACTCAGCTGGGATGAGCCGCCAGCATCTTCAGCAATAGCGCAGCAAAGGGAGAAGGCGATCTCTCCGAGCCGGTGACATAACAGCATGCCCCATAACACTAACAAACCCTTAAGCACACACTTGATTTTCACTCCACCGAAACCTACAGATGGCGGAGCTACTGCAGACAGTACTGTCATTCCCTGTGGAGAAGCAATTAGGCATGAAATATGTTTGGTTTCAGTCCGATTTGCCCTACGATGAGCAAATGGTTCAAAATTACCTCAAATAACATCTTAAATAACTTCTAAAACATGAAGCTATATTGGATCAAAGGCTTCAAAGAAAAAATGCCTGTATCCACTGCCTCAGAGCTGGGAGGGGAAGAGTGGACCGGCTCTCCTCCCCCGTTCTTCCTCCAAGGGAGGGTGTTACAAATCTTGCCCACCTTGCCAATTTATTCCCACCACCCCTTCTGTCTGCTCCGCCTACCCAAAGCTCATGCTAAAAAGGGGGGATCTACATTGCGGGGGGGGGGGGGGGGGCTCAGGCCTCAGGAACAATCAGCACTTGTTTGCTGTTATTATTTATTTTCAGGGCTTTTTTTGTAGAAAAAGCCCAGCAGGAACTCATTAGCATAATAGGCCACACCCAACAGCAGAAACATATTGGCATATTAGGCCACACCCCGACAGTGCAACTCCTTCCCAGGATTGGCTTCCCCAGACGCCCTGCAGCTTGTGAGGCACCTGGGGAACCGGGGGGGGGGGAGGCTGTAGGCGTGGCCAACTCAGAAGCCAGCCGGAACGCCGTTCCTGTGCGTTCCTGCCCAAAAGTAGCCCTGTTTATTTTATTTTATTTCACTTCTTTGGAACATTTTTATCCTTCCTCTCCAGGAACCTGCTAAGGGCAGCCTTCAAAACAATAATAATAAAATAATAAAGAAAGAAAAGCAAAACTTTAAAAGATATCAATTCTGATCCAGCATTAGAGAAAGATTCCAGCCTGACATAAAACACAGAATGTGAAAACAGACCACATAGGTTAAAAGAGCAGTTTTCAGACTAAAATGGAGGGTGTTTTGTTTTGTTAAACCCTCCTTAATTAAAAGCCAGGACAGGCAGAAACATGTTGGCCTGGCGCCTAAAATAAAGCAACACAGGTGCCAGGAGAGGGCCTTAAGGCAGGATTCCAGGCCACTTGCTAGAGTTGCCAGCTCCAAGTTGGGAAATTCCTGGAGATTTCTTTTTTTTTTAGAGGTAGAGCCTACGCAGAGCAGGTTTTGGGGGTGGGGTGCCATAAAGGTCATCCTCTAAAGCCGCTGCTTTCTTCAGGGGAACTGATCTCTGTAGTCTAGAGATCAGTTGAAATTCTCGGTCTACTGAGGGTTGCCAGGTCTTACCCGAGTCCGGGGGGGGGGCCCTCCACCCTGGCTCCTGGAGTCTTCGGGCATGCACACTTTGCGTGCGTGCCACGATGACATCACCAGGATGTGACGTCATCACTCCAGGCATGTCGTGCAAAGGACACTCTAATATTTGGGCTAAAAACTCACCACATAGTTTATACCCAACTGCTAGAGCGTCCCCTGCACAATGTGCCCAATGTGATGACGTCACCTCCGGGTGACATCATTGTGCCGGGTACATTGGGCATGATGGGGCTCCCCCTGCCGGCCAGCTGGCCAGTGGTGGATTGGGGGGCTGGAAAGTGGGGGAACCCCACCCCAATGGTCGGTTGGCAACCCTAGGACTACTTCAGGCTTCACCTGGAAATTGGGAACTGTACCTTCCCCTATAGTGGAGGCTCCTGGCTTCTAAGCCCCTGGCTGGCCAGTTCCTCAGGCTTTGCATTTATGTTGCTTCTGGTAAAAAGTGGAGGTGACGTTCTAGCATTATACAAAAACTTTACGAGGAAACCATAGAGATTTTGTAAATGCTAGTGCATCCCACTACCAGCCTTCGATGGGGCACCGTTGGTGCCAGCGCCGAATGTTAGGAGTTTGGGAGTGCTCCTGGATGCCTCCTTAATGATGGAGGCCCAGGTAGCAGCCACTGCTGAGGCAGCCTTTTACCACCTCTGGCTGATTAGGCAGTTGGTTCTCTTCCTCAAATGCAATGATCTGGCAACAGTGATCCATGTGACGGTGCACCTCGAGATGGGACTACTGAAATGCTTTCTACATGGGCTGCCCTTATTGTAAATCCGAAAGCTGCAGCTGGTGCAAAATGTGGCAGCCAGGCTGTTGATGGGTCTCCCTGTGTGGGAGCATATCCAGCCTGTACTAAAGGCACTGCACTGGCTGCCAATAGCATACCAGATTTACTTCAAGGTGCTGGTTTTGACCTTTAAAGCCCTATATAGTCTGGGGTCTGCCTACCTGAAGGACTGCCTTTCCCTGCATGTTTCCTAGAGAGCACTGAGGTCAAGGTCTCAAAACGGTTTGGCCCTCCCTGGACCAAAAGATGCCAGACTGGCCTCTACCAGGGCCAGGGCCTTCTCAGTAGTGGCTCAACACTGGTGGAATGAGCTCCCAGAAGACATCAGGGCCCTGCAGGACCTCTTACAGTTCCGCACGGCCTGTAAAACAGAGCTCTTCCATCAGGCCTTTGATTAGGAGCCACTATCAATAACAACTGTGGTAAGGCCCTCTATGTCAACATCAACAGCCTGTAGTGTACTGGACAATGACTTTGGCCATACTCCTTCGTTACCATCACATCATGGCCTATGGGAGATGTTACTGCCACCAGCACTTTACTTCTTATTTGTTAACTGTTATGTATATGAGTTTTGTGATGCTACATTGTGGTTGATCCATTTGTGTTTTAATGCATTTTAATTTTTTAATGTAAGCCGCCCTGAGCCTGCCTTGGCAGGGAGGGTGGGATAAAAATAAAATAAAATAAAATAAAATAAAATAAAATAAAATAAAATAAAATAAAATAAAATAAAATAAAATAAAATAAAATAAAATAAAATAAAATAAAATAAAATACATTGATTCTAGTTTTTACCAGAAGTGCCATCAGTGTGTCGGTGTGATGCTGGCATACCAGGACCGGCCCCTATTCTTCCTGGGTGTTGCTGGCTGTGGCCTGGCAACCTAGCTTCAAGGGGAAGGGGATTCCATAAATGTGATACCACCACAGAAAAGGCCCTTTCTCTGGTTGCCACCTGCCTCTCCTCTGAAAATGGGGACCAGGAGAGCAGGGCTTGGGAGGCAGATCTTAACTGGTGGGCTGAACAAGTCACCTCCATGCTTGAGAGGAGACAGATGGCAAGGTTTCCATTAATTACTCTGAGCATTCTACAATTAAGGATACATCAGTCCCCATTTTTGACATATTGATTTCCTTCTGTGATGGACCCCTGTATCTCTCCAACTGTCTACACAGATTTCCCCCACCAAATCATTTCCCCTCAGTGACTGAGTTGCCCTACAGTAGCATATATATCTTCTCTATTGATATAAATTTGAAACTGCCCCGCCCTTTGTTTAGATATTGGTTTAGGCTTTTAGACCCAGTACAGGAACTTGAGGGAAAGACAGGAGCTGTCCTGTTTTATAAACCCTTGAGGCAGATTAACTTTCAGAAACAGAACAAAGATTTTATTAAACAAACAGGGGACATATGTATAATAGGGCGATTCAAGGTCTTGAGATGGCTGAGGTAAAAACTTTCTAATATATACAGAGCTGAACTCTTAGAACATTCAAGACAGCATATTTGTAGTTTTGTTTCAAAGTTTTCTACTTCTTTCTTTTTTTAAAAAAATTGTTTATTAGTTTTTTACAGTTTAACACAACAATCCAAAATTCTATACAGTTGAGTCACTTATAAACAATCTATCCATTTATAAAATACTGACCATATTTCCCAAAATAAAGTTTTATCTTTCTCCTTAATTGTGTGACTTAATTTGCCAGTTCTGGCAGATCCAGTAGTTTATATATTAAGTCATTTAGTTGGGGTATTTTGTCTGACTTCCATAACTTTGCCCAACAAATTCTGGCCGCAGTCAAAATATATATAATTAAAGTCATTTTACTTCTATCTAATCCTTCCAGTAACAAATTTAATAAAAAGGATTCAGGAACTAAGGATAAATTAACTCCTGTTAATTCCATAATTAAATTTCGAGCAAGACACCAAAAAGAATGTGTTTCCTTACACCGCCACCACATATGATAATATGATCCCACATTTCTACCACACTTCCAACAGAGATTTGATGTGCCTACATAACATCTTGCTAATCTCCCTGGGTCCCAATGCCATCGATAAAACATCTTATATACATTTTCCTTAAATGGTATAGCATGCATTAGCTTTACCATTTTCCATATTTTACTCTACTTCTTTCTTTGAGAAGTACTTTATTTGTCAATTTCAGCACTAACACAGTTCTTATTAATGTATCTTCTGGAGGACAGTGTTTGCTTAAAGTTTCTAGATTTCTTCCTTCAGAGTTCTAGGTTTTCCTGTAGATATTCACTAACTCCTGAGGTGTCTAAGCTTCTCCCCTTTATCACAGACCAGAGTTCTCTTCCCAATGCCTTTCACTGGCAGGAAGTTATTACAGTTATTACAGAATTTACATGCATGCCTTTGAGTTTATTGTGTCTTTTTTATCTAACCATACATACAATTTATTCCATTTTTATTGAATAGTTCTTGATCTTTCCCTTGTAATATACAGCTTAATCTATCCATTTCTGCCACCTCTAATAATTTCTGAATTAAATCTTTCTTTGAAGGTAAAATATCTAGTTTCCAGCCTTTTGCTATAAGTATTCTAGCCGATGTTAATATATATGTTATCAAGTATATTTAATTTCTTTTAAATCTGTCCAAGAGCATATTCAGTAGAAAAGTTTCTGGTAAAAACTCTATATCTATCTTTGTTATTTCTTGTATGATCTTATGTATTTTGTGCCAATACTTTTGCATCTTACTGCACCTCCACCACATATGATAAAATGTACCAACATTACTTTTACATTTCCAACATGTGTTCGAGATATTACTATAGCATTTGGCTATTTTATCTGGGGTACAGTACCATCTATAGAACATTTTATAGATGTTTTCTTTATATGGTATTGCTGTCATATAGTTTATGGCTTTCCATATGTTAGACCAATGATCAGCATCTATGGTATGTCCTATATCCTGCATCCATGTTATCAGTGTGTTTTTCACGACTTCATCTCATGTATAATCATCCAGTAGAAAATTATATACTTTTTGAATCATTTCATCATTTGATGACAACCACATTTTATCTAATTCACACTTTGTTCCATAGAACCATGTTTTTGCATTCTTGTTATATTTAGATTGATTTGTAGAGATTCCTACCATGTTAATTTCAAATTTTTCCAGATATTATTCTCCTCAGATTTTAATTTATTTTTACTATCCAGTAGAGCTTTGTAGGATTCTCTTTTATCTTTTGTGATTAGTGTCAGTTTTATAAATGCTTCTAGCAGTGATACACATTATGGAATTTTTTCATACTATCTAATTTTCATTTCTTTCCATGTTCTCATCAATGCCCCTCTTAATGTGTGTCGCTGAAAATTAGTGTGTATTCTTGTGTGCAGTTCTGGAGGCCTCACTTCAAAAAGGATGTGGACAGAATGGAGAGGGTGCAAAGGAGAGCGACGAGGATGATTGGGGGCCTGGAGACCAAGCCCTTTGAGGAAAGGCTGAGGGACTTGGGAACGTTTAGTCTGGAGAAGAGGTTAAGGGGAGACATTATGCTCTCTTGAAGAATTTGAAGGGCTGTCATTTAGAGGAGGGCAGGGAGCTGTTGGCAGTAGAGGATTGGACTCACAAGAATGGGTTTAAATTAAGGGTGGGAAGGTACTGGCTGGATATTAGGAAAACCTGTTTGACAGTAAGAGTTGTGCAACAGTGGAATCAGCTACCTGGGGAGGTAGTGAGCTCCCCCTCACTGGCAGTCTTTAACCAGTGTCTGGACTAACCCTTGTCAGGGATGCTCTAGGCTGATCCGGCATTGAGTAGGGGGATGGACTAGATGGCTTACAGGACCTCTTCCAACTCTGTGATTCTATGAACTAGAAAAGTGCTAAAGCATAAAACAAGTGAAAAGAGGTGTAAAACTGGTTATTTGATATGGCTAAAATGCAGCAAAAATTCAGTGGTTGCAGTTCTCTGAGGTTTGATAGTCGGCTAGGATCTGGGACACCCAGGTTCAAATCCCCACTCTGCTCTATAAGTTTGCTCAGCATACTTGAGCTATGGTGACAAGATGCTGCCAGTGAAAAAAGAGGACACTGTTCACCAACAAGAATTTATTCATTGAATTTCTTGCTGGCAAATGAAACAGGACTGTAGAAATCACCCAGCCGTTGTGGATGGGATGGGCTTATACACACACACATATGTAGAGAAAACTATTTATTATAATTTTTTATATGTAGCTGCTTCATTTTACTGAAATGGCAAGTTTGCACTGAAGGCTATATAGGTCTCAGGGTCACATCAGATAGTTCAATGAAAGTGTCAGCCCAGTGTGCTGCAGTGGTAAAAAGGCAAACTCTATGCCAGGGATTTGAAAATGGGTTTGAAAATAAAGTGGCTGGTATTACAATACCCAGGGGTCCTTTCGTAAAAAAAGAGGTGCAGGAGCTCATTAGCATAGCTTATTTGCATATGCCACACCCCCTGATGTCACCGGAAGTGTCAGAAGGCCACACACCCCTGACGGCACTGGAAGTGTGTCAGAAGGCAATATACACCATTCAGGCTCCACCCCAAAAATCTCCAAGGTATTTCCCAACTCAGAGCTGGCAAGCCTATCTGATGGCAAAAGAAGGAAGGAAGAAAGGAAAGGAAAGGAACAGGAAGGAAAGGAACAGGAAGGAAGGTGGGTAGGTAGGTGGGGGGAGAGAGAGAAAAGAAAGAAAGAAAGAAAGAAAGAAAGAAAGAAAGAAAAAGGAAGGAAGGAAGGAAGGAAGGAAGGAAGGAAGGAAGGAAGACAGAGAGACAGACTAGGTGCTTCTCCCCCCCCCTCCTTCAGGCCTAGTGGCTGTCAGCCACTCAGCCAGCATTCCCCCCCCCCCTGCTCTTGCTTGGGCTTGAGTGGCTTAATGCCACTCAGGCCCAGCTTTTCCCTCCCTCCCTCCCTCCCCACAGCCCGGGGAGGGAGAGTGGGGGGGAAGGATGAGGGCTTCTCCCCAAGCAGTGGTGCTTGCTGCGGCCTGGGAAGGGTTAGCAGGGGGGAGGGAAGGGTGAGCAGGGGGGGAGGGAAGGGCTTCTCCTTGAGCCGGCGGTGCTTGCTGTGGCCTGGGAAGGGTGAGGGGGGGAGGGAAGGGGCTTCTCCCCAGGCTGGCGGTGCTTGCCACGGCCCGGGAAGGGTGAGCGGGGAGGAGGGAAGGGGCTTCTCCCTGGGCCAGTGGTGCTTGCCATGGCCCGGGAAGGGTGAGCGGGGGGTGGAGGGAAGGGGCTTCTCCCTGAGCTGGCAGTAGGCCTGCCAAGTCCCCCGCTTGGGCGGGGGAAACACCGATTTTTAGAGCTTACCTCCCGCTTTTCCAAAGATGGCCACCGGGGGGACTAAATGGCTGCCTTAAAAGGGAAATGTCTGCAGAGAGCCTGCCCTGCAGTAAAAAGCCTCGCCAGACATTTCCCCTTTAAGAAGTCAGCAAGAGAGCTTCTTCCACAGCAAGAGAGCCCCGCCCAGAGATTAAGGAGGGACTGAAGGAGCTGCTTTTGCATGTGGCTGGCAAGGTGAGTTTCTCTTCCAGCTCTTTTCATTCTCTCTCCCTTTCTTTTTTCTGTCTGTCTGTCTGTCTGTCTCTCTCTCTGTCCCCATCCAGCAGAGGTCTATCAGTGGCTATTATAGCCACAAGGTCTAAATGGAAGTAAGTGCCTCTGCCAGTTTTTTCCCCTTCTCTCTCTCTCCCTCTTTCTTTTTTCTGTCTGTCTGTCTGTCTCTCTCTCTCTGTCCCCATGCAGCAGAGGTCTGTCAGTGGCTATTATTAGCCACAAGGTCTAAATGGAACCCTTTGTCTGGGGCAGTGAGGCTCTGCATTCTTGGTGCTTGGGGGGCAACAGTGGGAGGGCTTCTGGAGTTCTGGCCCCGCTGCTGGACCTCCTGAGGGCACCTGGTATTTTTGGCCACTGTTGTGACACAGAGTGTTGTACTGGATGGGCTGTACTGGATGGGCCGATCCACTGTGGCTTCTCTCCTGTTCTTATGATATGAAAATCATATTTAGCACTTGTGTAGCACTTAGGGCTTCATATTCTGCCGAGATGAGGAAGGATTCAGTAGGGCCGTTGCTCAGTGATAGAGCATCTGCTTGACATGCAGGAGGTATCAGCCTCTTCAGCTAAAAAAGGATCAGGTAATAGGTGACATTAAAGATCTCAGCCTGAGACCCTGGAGAGCCACTACCAGTCTGAGTAGTCAATACTGACCTTGATGGACCAATGGCCTGATTCAGTATTAGGAAACTTCATGAGTTCATGTGTCAGCATGTGGAAGCAACATCACAGGATGTGACATCACAAAATGATGTCACTTCCTTTCTCCTGGCTCCACCCCCAAAGTCTCCTGGCTCCACCCCCAAAGACCCCAGATATTTCCCAAGTTGGACTTGGCAGCCCTAGCTGGCAGCGGCCTGCCGCAGCCCGGGATGGGTGAACGAGGGGGGAGGCTTTCTTTTGGCTCCGCGCCGAAGCATGGGCCGGGAAAGCGAGCTGGTGGGTGGGGCTTTGTTATGTGCCCACCCCCCAGCCTCCTCTCTCCCGGAGCAGCGCCCCGGCATGCCCCGGCCCCAACGGAGCCCTGATAATACCCCTGTATAGATCTATGGTGCAGTTTCATTTGGAATACTGGAATACAATGGCTGGGAGATTTCTGCAGTCCTGTTTCATTTGCCAGCAAGAAATTCTTACTTGTCTGGGCATCCAATGAATAAATTCTTGTTGGTGAACAGTGTCCTCTGTTTTCACTGTGTATAGTATAGAAGAGCCAGTTTGGTGTAGGGGTTAAGTGAGCAGACTCTAATCTGTGAGAACCAGATTCGATTCCCCACTCCACCACTTGTGGCTGCTGGATGACCTTGGGCAAACTATAGTTCTGGCACAGCTGTTCTCTCAAGGACAGTTGTCTCAGAGCTCTCTCAGCCCCACCTACCTCACAGAGTGTCTATTGTGGGAAGGGAAAAGGAAAGGAGTTTGTAAGCCACTCTGAGACTCCAAGTGAAGGGTGGGATATAAATCCAGTCTCTTCTCTCTATAGTTCTGGTCACTATATCTCAAAAATGACATGGCAGAGCTAGAAAAAGAAAACAGTGACCAAAATGATGAGGGGGTTGGAGCACCTTTCCTGTTATGTATTGACCATGCGGTCGCCATGTGCTCTCTTAATTGTGACCGCATGGCCAGAGCACATGGCCAGAGCATGGCCAGAGCACATGGCCAAGAAACTACCTGAGCTTCAGCCAGGTAGAACAAAGGCCAGGTGGATTCAAACCGGCCACCAATCCTGTACCTAGGTTTCTCCCAGGGAACCTATGAAATGTAAATAGACTTCTAATAGCCTATCAGGCCAGTTGGGTGAGGTCAGGGGATTGTCCCTGACCAGCATAAAAGGAGGGCTTTGAGCCCTGGGTTGTATGCTTCATCCGGACCAGCAATAAAGATCTAGCTGTTTCACTGTTCCATGGACTCCCGACTCCAATACTTATTAGTGGCGACGAGGATGGGATCCCGATGAGCGACTCTCCAGCAGACCACAGCAGCACAGCGAGCTCCGTCCCGCCGGCCGCAGGCATCTCCGAGCTCCAGCACTCCAACGCCTCGCCGCAAGTCGCTCTGAGCCCAATCCTCCGGTACTAGCCAGCGCCAAGCCTCAGCGCTCTCCGGCACCGCCGCAAGACACAAGGACATCACTCAAACAGCCGCCGCCGCCGCTCCTGCTCTGGTAAATATGGCAAACGCTCCGGGACCAATTACCCCTTTCGATACATCTCGCCCCGAGACATGGGAGTCCTGGCTCAAGACGCTGGGTTGCGCCTTTAAGGTCCGCGGAATCACAGATGCGGACCTGAAGAGTGCCTGGCTCTTGAGTTCCGGAGGGGTGGAGGTCATGCGGGTGGCCCAGAACCTACTAGCCCCGCAAGACCCCACCGAGGTGTCTTACGACGTGCTCACCAAGACCCTTGGCGATTACTTCGCCCCGAAGCCATCAAAACTGGCCAGGCGCTGGGAGTTCATACAGCGCCAGCAGCAGCCGGGGAAGTCGGCCACCACTTTCCTGGCTGAACTCCGTCGACTAGCCGTGGGCTGCGAATTCCGCCACATGGATGACCACGTGGAGACCGCCTTCATGGGAAGGGTCCGGGAAGCCAAGCTCTGCCGGCGCCTCATTGCAATGCCGGAGCCAACCTTGGAGAAGATGCTCGAAACTGCGGCAGCCTTCGAGACAACGCAAAAGGACAAGGCAGCCACTAAAGTCCACCAGGCGGCTCCTCCCGAACCCGACTCAAGTGAAGAAGAGGACGTCCACCGGATGCAACCACGCTCGAAGAAGGGTGAGCCCGGCGTCCCCAGGCCCAAGGGCCGGCGCCCAGCATCTGTCTCTGTTCACTCTTCTGCTTCCCTCAACAGGCAGGCCCCAACGTGCGCCAGCTGCGGGGACCCCCACGACAGACGGACATGCCGCTTCCGTGATGCCATCTGCCCCGCCTGCAGGAAAGCAGGACATCTCGCCCGGGCCTGCCGCCTGAGGAACAGCCACCATGCCCCAGCAGCGAACTTCGAAGAAGTGGGTAGTGTCATTCCCACGGCCATGGTAATGAACTTGCCTCAGCCCATCCCGGGCGCAATTTCCGTGTATCTCTGAATAGAGGGAGTTCCTTGCTCCATGGAACTGGACTCAGGGTCAGCATATTCAATTGTGTCCGCAGCTACGTTCCGCCGCCTCTGCCCGAAGGGGGCACGCTGGCTGCGGCTGCCGGCTGGGTTGGTCCTCCGGGACTTCCAGAAAAACCCAGTGGCTATTACAGGGCTAGCCAGGGTCCGGGTCCAGTACCACGCCTTTAATGGCCTGCTGGACCTTCTGTGAGAGTTCTGCTCAAAGTAGTCAAGGATCAGATCTTGGTTGGTTAACCACAGTTCTTTATTTCCAATCTCTACATTAGTACAGCGTCTCGGATTATTGTCAGAGATGAGACAGATTATACAAGCGGGTCTATTATACCATTCCAAGGAGTTTGAATTACCCATAGGTAGCCAATCCCCTTAAGGGAAAATTGGCGGGCAAAAAGGTGTCCTGACCATTTGGTTCTCACAGGAAAAGAGTGAGGTGTTAAGCAGTAAATTTCCTCTCCCAAACCAGACCCCTCAGATGTTACCAGTTCACATAACAATCAATGGCCTCAAGGTTTTTGCATGTGATAAGAGATGAGAGGCATCCTCCCTTGAAGTTCCTGCCGGAGCAGCTGGAATGCGGAGGCAGGGATGTGAGGCCTCCTTGTTCACATAATTCATTGGTGTCACCCTCCCGGTCTGGACAAGCATCATTACATTACAGTTACATGGAGTCCCCATACATGACAGTTATATAGGAAAAATAAAGGCATACATATTGAGTAACATAATGGAAGCCTGACTAATATAATGTCTGAATTAGCAGATTCTGTCACACTGGCCTCCTCATAATTAACTTCACCTAGCTTTATCAGGAAACATTTTGTGGAACAGTTTCACCAGTTTGGGAGCGTGAACATTTTCTGAGCGAATCCATTCATTGTGTTCCGGGCCGAAATCAAGCCATCTAACTAAGTAATATAATCGGCCTCTCCGCGTTTTGGAATCAAGGATTTCAGTTATCTCGAAATGAGGGGCCCCCTCCTTCATCATTGGAGGAGGAGCTGGAGGAACTGGATGCCAGGCATTCGGCCCAGGATCTTTCTTCAGTAGGCTGAAATGAAAAACAGGGTGCACAGAACTCAGTGATTTAGGCAATTCCAGTTCAAAAGACACATCTGATATCTTACACAACACTTTGTATGGCCCTACATATTTCCATCCCAGTTTCCTGCTGGGCTGCAAGCCATGTATATTTTTCGTGGAGAGATAGACAGAATCCCCTGGTTGGAGATCCCAGCCTGCCGCTCGTCCCCGATCAGCATATTTTTTGTAATCCTCTTTTGCCTGGTCCAGTGCTTTGGCTATCAATGGCCAGGAGTCCTGCAAGGTAGTCCACCAACTTTTAAAATCTGATGGGGAAGCATTGGGTTCATTTTCAATGGTAGGCAATGGTTTCCCTTCAAAACCTCCCACCGCCATAAAAGGAGAGACTCCCGTGGAAGAATGCACAGCGTTGTTGTAACTATATTCCGCAAATGGCAACAAATCCACCCAGTTGTCTTGATGATAATTGGTGTAGCATCTTAAAAATTGCTCCAAGATTTGATTAGTTCGTTCGGATTGGCCATCGGTTTCTGGGTGGTAACCCGAACTCAGTGCCGGTTCTATGTCCATCATTTTCAGGAGCTCCCGCCAGAAGTTGGCAACGAATTGACTGCCCCTGTCGGATACCACTCTTTTCGGGAAAGCGTGTAATTTTATCACGTGGTTAAAGAAAGCTTTGGCCATTCCCTTGGCCGTAGGCAATTGCTTGAAGGGGGTGAAATGAGCTTGCTTTGAAAACGTGTCTACCACCACCCAAATAACCGTCTTCCCTTTTGAGGGGGGTAGATTAGTGATGAAATCCATAGCTATGGCCTCCCAAGGGCAAGACGGGGTGGGTAAAGGGTGCAACAGTCCCGGAACCTTCCCCCCCCGCTTCTTGCACATTAAGCAAGTTTGGCAAGCCGAGACGAAATCGGAAACATCTCGGCGCATGCGCGGCCACCAAAATTGATGCTGAATTAAATTAAGCGTTTTTAGGAATCCGAAATGCCCTGCTAGTTTGGAAGAGTGACATGCCAACAGTACATCTTTACGTTTGTTCAGTGGCACCACCAGTTTGTCTCCATGGAACCAGCACTGGTTTTCTCTCTTTGAGCATTCCTCTAAAGCCTCCAATTCTTCCACTTCCTCGGGAGCATAGTCCCCCCCCCAATTACATGCCCCGATGTCCAACTGCGTTTTCTTGAGTTGGCTCCAAGTGACTACTGCCCCTCCTAATTGCTGGGGGGAGAACATGGAATCAAACACATCTTCCTTTACACTCTCGTGTTGAGGCAATCTGGAGAGTGCGTCTGCCAAGGAGTTTGCCTTCCCCGGGAAGTGTTTTAGTACAAAGTTAAACTTGGAAAAGAAGTCTGCCCACCGCAGTTGCTTGGCATTGAGGGATCTCTGTGTGCGCAACGCTTCCAGGTTCTTATGATCAGTCCAAATCTCGAATGGGGTTTGCGCTCCCTCTAGCCAATGCCGCCACGTAGTGAGCGCCAATCTAATAGCCGCAGCTTCCTTGTCCCACACAGACCAATTCCTCTCAGTGTCATTAAATTTTTTCGAGATGTAAGCCAGGGGGTGTAACTTCCCATCCAGCCCGCTTTGTAGTATGGCCCCCCCATGGCTACATCGGACGCATCTACATGGATTATAAACTCTTTGGTCTCATCTGGGTGGGCTAAGATGGGCTCGGAAGTGAAGAGGGTTTTTAAGGTTTCGAACGCCCTTTGGCACTCTCCGTTCCAGGCAATCCTTTCCCCTGGCTTTCCAGCCTCGGGCCCCCTCCCCTTAGTTTTCAGCAAATCTGTTAGCGGGAGAGTGACCGTCGCAAAGTCTTTTATGAAGGTTCGATAGAAGTTACAAAATCCTAACAGGCTCTGTAATTGTTTCCTTGTGCGCGGAGCCTCCCACTGCACCACCGCCTCCACTTTGGCTGGGTCCATTTCCAGCCCCCTCTGCGAAATGCGATAGCCTAGGAAGTCTACTGACTCACGATGGAACTCACACTTCGATAACTTAACATACAGCTGGTTTTGCAGCAAGGTAGAGAGGACTTCTCGGACTAATTTCACATGCTCTTTCTTATCAGTAGAATAGATCAAGATATCATCTATGTAACATAACACCCCCTTAAACAAGTGCTTGTGTAATACTTCATTGATCAAACTCATAAAGACCCCAGGCGCGCCACTTAAGCCGAACGGCATCACCAGATACTCAAATTGTCCCAGGGGGGTGTTAAAGGCCGTCTTGGGTTCATCCCCCTCCCTTATGCACACCCTGAAGTAGGCATCGCGCAGATCCAGTTTGGTAAACACCTTCCCCTTAGCTGCTTCAGTCAATAAGTCCTTTATTAAGGGGAGGGGGTAGGCGTTAGTAGTGGAGACAGCATTCAGTCCCCTATAGTCTGTGCACAGTCTCAGCCCCCCGTCTTTCTTTTTCCGAAATAAAACAGGGGCGGCAAAAGGGGACTTGGCTGGTCGGATGAAGCCACGCGCCAAATTTTTGTCCAGAAACTTTCGCAGCTCTTCTCGCTCTAAAGGACTCATGGAATAAAGCTTCCCCTTAGGGAGTTTCTCACCCGGGAGTAGTTCAATGGCACAGTCCGACAATCGGTGGGGGGGTAACTCATCCGCCTCGGTCTCGCTGAACACCTCCAGTAAGTCTCTATACTCCTTGGGCACCCGGGTGGGGGTAAGGGCGAGCGCGGTGGGTTGGGGAGGAGGAGTCGGCGGTCCTGGGCCCCATTCCAAGTCCCATTTGTGCGTGTGGCACCGGTCATCCACCCAAGAGATCTTCCCTTCACTCCACTTAATATAGGGGTCGTGCGAACTGAGCCAGGGGCTTCCCAACACCATGGGGAATTGTGCATTTGGGGTAATGACGAAAGCTCGCTTCTCCCAATGTTCCCCTGTCCCCAGAATCAGGCTCTCGGTTTCCGCTATGCACTCTTCTTTCATTTCCGACCCATCCATTTGGGTGAACTTCAAGGGCTCTGCCAGCGGGGTAACTTTTGGTCCCAACCCTTCCACCACCAAAGGGCTAATTAAGTCCCGAGCACACCCAGAGTCAATTAAAGCGCGGACCCTCATGTGGGTGCCCGATCCCGGGGTCACTACAGTCACTACCATATATAATAGGGGGCCAGGGATGCTCACCGGAGATGGCGCTTCTTGGCGGGGGACCTGCAGCTCTGCGCCGCTCACTGCAGGCCGTTGGAGTTTCCCGACATCTGCGTTTCCATCAGCTCCAGCTCCCCTTGTTCGCTCGTGGCTCCCTCCAGTTGCAGCGCCCGGGGTTTGATCGGGGTCTTCCCTCGGCTAGGAGTGCTCCCTGCCACCGGCGTCGAGGTCTTCGGCCCTTTCCCTCCCCCTCTTGGACACGTTGAGGCAAAGTGGCCACTCTCCCCACATTTCATGCACAGCCCTTGTCGAAACCTGGCATCTCGGAGGTCTTGTACGCTGGGCCGCGGTTTCGATCTCGGCGCTGCTTTGCTGGCCGCCGTAGCCGAGGTTCCCATCTTAATCAGGGTAAATCTTTCTTCCATGTCGGTTGCTGCCCTCATCCAGGTAGCCAACGTTCCCGGGCGGCCCCCCCAGCAACACCGTCTCGTAGATCTCCGGGTTAAGTCCCTCCCAGTACTTCTCCATGAAGAGTTCCTCTGGCCAGCCGTGGATTTTAGCCGCGATGCGCCGGAACTTGTCGGTGTAATCCCTCACTGTGGATCTCCCCTGGAACAACTTCCGCAGTTGGTTCTGGGCCTTTTCCTCGCCCAGGGGGTCCTCATATTGATGTCGAAGGGCCCACATGAAGTTGTTCAATGAACGCAGCTCAGGTCCGGGGGCATCGTGCAGGCTCACATACCAATCGCTGGCGGTGTCTTTCAGCTTGGACCCGATGTAGCCAATCCATTCCCTCTCTGTGGGATAGAGATGGCCCCAGCTGTCCAGGAACCGCTCTATCTCCAACATGAAGAAACGCAGCTTCTCGGGGTCCCCATCGAAAGTAGTCGTCAGAGGGTCGGATGGGGCTGGGCGTGCGATTGGGGCAGCCGGCGCCGGGACCGGTGCTGGGGCGGGACCTGGCGCCTGAGAAGGGACGACCGGCGGGGCCGGCTGCACTGGCGGCGCGGGCACCTGAGGCTGAATCGGGGCTCCTCCAGGCACTGCCGGCCGTTGCTGAACTCCCATCCCCGGGCCGGGGAGGGCCCCTTGCATGACCCTCATAGCGTCGCGGAATTGGTGCTGGAGATCGAGGGCCAATTCTCGTAGCTCTGCGGTGAGTTGGAGCCGTAGATCTCCCATCATCTGGTCCAGTTGGGGCATCTGATCCCCCCGGTACGGATCGGGCCCATACGGACCTGTCCTCTCTCCTTCTAAGGGCGGGCGACGCGGCTCTCCTCTGTAGATCGGCTCGCAGTCGTCTCCCAGGTAGCTCGGTCTCCCTCGATCGAGCGGATCGCCAGGGAACGAAACCCGTGCCCCTTTCTGGTCGTGCACCCACGAATCCACGGTCCCACGACCGAACTGGCTCCAAGCGTACTTGGGGGTCCCGCTCTGACGAGGAGGTAGGCGCGGGATGTAGTGAGCCCCCTGAATCGTAGTCACCGGCACTTCTGGGGCCCCTCCGCCGCCTCCACCACCGTTCCCCGGGTCCGTCGGTGTGGTGGGGACATCTTCGGGTGTAGGGATGGGGACCGTGTCGTTGTCTGACATGATCAGGAACGGTTAAGTCCCAGTCACAGATCTCTGACAATCTGTGAGAGTTCTGCTCAAAGTAGTCAAGGATCAGATCTTGGTTGGTTAACCACAGTTCTTTATTTCCAATCTCTACATTAGTACAGCGTCTCGGATTATTGTCAGAGATGAGACAGATTATACAAGCGGGTCTATTATACCATTCCAAGGAGTTTGAATTACCCATAGGTAGCCAATCCCCTTAAGGGAAAATTGGCGGGCAAAAAGGTGTCCTGACCGTTTGGTTCTCACAGGAAAAGAGTGAGGTGTTAAGCAGTAAATTTCCTCTCCCAAACCAGACCCCTCAGATGTTACCAGTTCACATAACAATCAATGGCCTCAAGGTTTTTGCATGTGATAAGAGATGAGAGGCATCCTCCCTTGAAGTTCCTGCCGGAGCAGCTGGAATGCGGAGGCAGGGATGTGAGGCCTCCTTGTTCACATAATTCATTGGTGTCACCCTCCCGGTCTGGACAAGCATCATTACATTACAGTTACATGGAGTCCCCATACATGACAGTTATATAGGAAAAATAAAGGCATACATATTGAGTAACATAATGGAAGCCTGACTAATATAATGTCTGAATTAGCAGATTCTGACACCTTCTCGTGGTGGAGTGCAATCTAACCAGTCTCCAAGGTCGCGCCTGGTTCAAGCCGCTCGGAGTGCAGTGGACCGGAATACACCGCATGGGCTCTACTGACTTCTCATCCATCTGCGAGGAATTTCCCGCCGTTTTCGATGGCTCATTGGCTGCTACAAAGGACCCCTGGTTTCCTTCGACCTGGACCCGGCAGTCCGACCCATCCACGTGGCCGTCCGCCGGCCACCACTCACCTTCCAGCCCAAAGTGGAGGCGGAGTTGGAAAAGCTCTTGGCACAAGGGGTGCTCGAGCCGGTCTCCCACGCCAAGTGGGAGACTCCCATTGTGACCCCCCTCAAAGCTAACGGGGAAGTCCGCATCTGCGCGGATTACAAATGTACAATTAATAAGGCATTACAGGACCACGCGTACCCGGTACCGGTAGTCAGCCATGTTCTGGCCTCCCTCGCGGGCGCCAAAATATTTGGAAAATTAGACTTGGCCCAAGCCTATCAGCAGCTTCCCGTAGACGAAGCAACGGCCGAGGCACAAACGATTGTGACTCACAAAGGAGCGTTCAAGGTAAAACGCCTCCAATTTGGGGTCAGCGTAGCACCCGGAATCTTTCAAAATCTAATGGATTCTCTCCTAAAAGATGTTCCAGGAGTGAAGCCGTTCTTTGACGATGTCCTCATCGCCGCCCCAGACGCCGACACGTTCGCAGCTCGCCTCCGGATGGTGCTGCAAAGGTTCCAGGACGCGGGTCTCAAGGTTCGAAAAGACAAGTGCACCCTGGGAGTCTCCTCGGTGACCTTCTTGGGGTCCCAAGTCACTGCAGACGGCATTCACCCTACAAAGGAGAAGGTAGCGGCAATTACAGGTGCACCCCGCCCGTCCTCAAAGGCGGAACTCCAAGTGTTCTTGGGACTTGTGAACTTCTACCACGCCTTCCTTCCGCACAAGGCGGCGGTCGCTGAACCCCTGCATCGTCTCCTGGACAAGGGAGCGGCTTGGGCCTGGGGTCCCAAGCATGATGCAGCCTTCCGGGCCGTCAAAGACTTATTAATTTCAAATGTGGTCTTAGCGCATTTCGATGAGAGGCTCCCTGTCATCCTGGCCTGCGATGCATCCCCCTACGGCGTTGGGGCGGTCTTGGGACACCGGCTACCCAATGGAAAGGAGGTACCAATTGCCTACTACTCCAGGACCCTGTCGTCGGCAGAACGGAACTACGCCCAGATCGACAAGGAGGCCCTAGCAATCGTAGCCGGCGTCAGGAAATTCCACGACTATCTCTACGGACGTTCGTTCACCGTGGCCACAGATCACAAGCCGCTGCTGGGTCTCCTTGCCCCCCACAGGCAGACCCCTCACATGCTGTCCCCGCGGGTCCTGCAGTGGTCAATTTTTTTGTCAGGCTACTCCTATGAATTGGTACATCACCCGGGGAAGGCGATGGGTCATGCAGACACCCTCAGCCGTCTTCCCCTCCCATCCTGCGACCCTGATCCGGCTCCCGCTTTCCACGTCGTGCTCCTTGAGGATCTACCGGAGCGCCCCGTACAGGTATCGGATGTGGCCCGTCGCACGCGGTGGGACCGCATCCTTTCCCGTGTCTCGGACTGTGTGGGAAGGGGGTGGCCGGTAAAACCGGGACCAGATTTCACCGCTTTCACGGCACGCAGGCACGAACTATCGGCCCACAAGGGATGCCTGCTATGGGGATCTCGAGTGGTGATCCCTGGGCCCCTGCGGCCCCGAGTGCTAGAGGCCCTCCACGAGGCTCACCCGGGAATTGTGCGCATGAAAGCTCTGGCCCGGAGTTACGTATGGTGGCCAGGCCTGGACAAAGACATTGAGGGGCAGGTCCAGAAGTGTACCAAATGCCAGGAGTCACGGCCAGATCTGCCACATGCTCCTGTCCGATCCTGGGAATCTACTAACAAGCCCTGGTCCCGCCTGCACCTAGACTACGTGGGACCGGTCCAGGGCCGGTTGTTTCTTATCGTTGTTGACAGCTACAGCAAGTGGCTTGAGGTAGTGCCGGTAGCTTCGACCTCCACCAACGCTGCCTTAAGAAGTCTCTGGCCGATCTTCGTGACACACGGAATGCCAGAAACTCTCGTGACCGACAATGGGACCGCCTTCACCTCTGGCGAGTTTCAACGGTTTGTGGAAGCCTGCGGTCTGCGCCACATCCACTCGGCTCCATTCCACCCCGCAACCAACGGCCAGGCCGAGCGCATGGTGAGGACAACGAAGGACGCGTTAAAGAAGATGGAGCATGGCGACTGGGAAGAGCAGCTGTACAAGTTCCTGTTCTGCCAACGGAACACACCCCACTCAGGGACCGGGCGCCGGCCAGCCGAACTTCTGATGGGAAGACGACTGGGAACCGTCTTGGACCACCTACATCCCGACCGAGCAATCGAGGGGAACCCGACAATGGAGGACCGGCCAGCTGCCCGAGGATTCGCTCCTGAAGACCCCGTATACGCAAAGAACTTTGCGAGGGGTCCAACATGGGTCCCCGCGAGGATCATCCGAGTCACAGGGCCTTATTCCTACGAGGTCCTTACGGAAGATGGCGTAGTCTGGAAACGGCACATTGACCAGATTCGATGCCATACCCAGAACCACGATGATACCCAGGCCCCCGAACTCCCTGCACCAACAGACCGTGACATCGACACGACTCCAGAAGCAGCGCCAGACCCTGATCCGGAGACTGCGGAGATGCCGCTCCTGCCCATGGACGAAGCAGTCGCACCATCCACACCTGAACAACCCCCGAGCAGACAGGCCCCGCCAGCAGAACAACTACCCACACCGCAACCTGCCGACACAAGCAACACGCCCCGCCTTACAACCCCTCGGTGCTCTGGACATGAGCGCAGACGCCTGGACTATCTCAAAGACTATGTGTGCAGAGGGGTTCTGGACTATGGGGGGAGGGGTGTTATGTATTGACCATGCGGTCGCCATGTGCTCTCTTAATTGTGACCGCATGGCCAGAGCACATGGCCAGAGCATGGCCAGAGCACATGGCCAAGAAACTACCTGAGCTTCAGCCAGGTAGAACAAAGGCCAGGTGGATTCAAACCGGCCACCAATCCTGTACCTAGGTTTCTCCCAGGGAACCTATGAAATGTAAATAGACTTCTAATAGCCTATCAGGCCAGTTGGGTGAGGTCAGGGGATTGTCCCTGACCAGCATAAAAGGAGGGCTTTGAGCCCTGGGTTGTATGCTTCATCCGGACCAGCAATAAAGATCTAGCTGTTTCACTGTTCCATGGACTCCCGACTCCAATACTTATTATTTCCTATGAGGAAGGGCTGAAGAGTCTGGGACTTTTATATTTTATTTATTTATTTATTTTATTTTTGCATTTCTATCCCGCCTTTCCAGTGAACTGGCTCAAGGCGGCTCACAACATAAACATAAGCACCGAAGTGGTTTACAATTTAAAATCATAAATACACAACATTAAAAAACGACTCACATAGCCGTACTGGCGGCATCTACATGCTCTTGGAGAGTAGCGGCAACAGAAGGTTTGGCCTGTGGAACTAGGGTGATGTTGTCCTGCCATCTCCCCGGTGGCGGCTCCTATTCGAAAGCCTGGCGGAAGAGCTCCGTCTTGCAGGCCCTGTGGAACTGTAACAAATCCCGCAGGGCCCTGATGTCGTCCGGGAGCTCATTCCACCAGTATGGGGCCACCACCGAGAAAGCCCTAGCCCTGGTACAGGCCAGCCGCGCATCCCTTGGACCGGGAATAGTCAAGCGATGCTGGGTGCTTGACCTCAGTGACCTCTGGGTCACATATGGGGAAAGGCGGTCCCTCAAGTAGGCAGGCCCCTGACCATATAGGGCTTTAAAGGTCAACACCAACACCTTGAACCGGATCCGGTATGCTATAGGCAGCCAGTGCAGCAGCCGCAGCACAGGCCGGATATGGTCACCCATAGGGAGGCCCATCAATAACCTGGCCGTGGCATTCTGCACTAGCTGCAGCCTCTGGATCCGGAACAAGGGTAGCCCCAAGTAGAGAGCGTTACAGTGGTCTAATCTCGAGGTGACCATAGCATGGATCACTGTAGCTAGGTCGTCACGTTCGAGGAAGGGAACCAACTGCCTAATCAGCCAAAGATGGTAAAAGGCTGCCTTGGCAGTGGCTGCTACCTGGGCTTCCATTGATAAGGAGGCATCCAGGAGCACTCCCAGACTCCTGACCCTCGGCGCTGGCACCAATGCCCCCCCCCCGAAGGACGGGAGTGGGGTCCCTATCCCCGGCCCGCTCCGACTCAAGCACAGGACCTCCGTCTTCGTTGGATTCAGTTTCAGCCGACTCAGTCTGAGCCAGTCCGCTACGTCTTGAAGCGCCCGCCCCAAGTCATCTGGGGTAGAGCCGGACCGCCCGCCCAGCAACAGATACAGCTGGGTGTCATCTGCATATTGATGGCACCCAAGCCCATGCCTCCGGATCCAGCATGGAAGTGTCATCCATAAAGCCCTGCAACTGTAACGCCACCGCCCTCTCCAATACCTTACCCAAATAGGGAAGGTTGGACACCGGCCGATAGTTGGCCAATACGGCCGGGTCCAGAGATGGTTTTTTCAGGAGGGGGCGGACCATCGCATCCTTGAGTGCTCCCGGGAATAGCCCCTCAGCGAAGGACTTGTTGATAATCTCCCGGAGAGCACCTCGTAGCCCCTCACGGCCAGCTTTTATAAGCCAAGAGGGGCACGGATCAAGGTTGCACGTGGTTGGACGCACAGCTGAGAGCAATCTGTCAACTTCCTCCAGGCTGAGAGGACTGAAATGATCCAGAATAGAACCAGAAGATGTGCATGGCGCCTCGAGTTCACTCACTGTCTCAACTGTGGCCGGGAGGTCCTGGCGGAGTAGCAGGATTTTATCTGCAAAATAGCTCGCAAATGCCTCACAGCCGATATCCAATTCCCTAACATTTGGTCTGCCCTGTGGCAGTACAGTTAAAGACCGAATTGTTCTAAATAATTGTGCCGGGCGAGAGCTTGCAGATGCAACCTCGGCCGCGTAGAATTGCCTCTTCGCGGCTTTGACTGCCACCTCATAGGATCTCATAAACATCCTATAAGATGCTCTTGATGCTCCGTCACGGGCTCGCCGCCACCGTCTCTCTAGTTGTCTAAGTCCTCGCTTCATCAGCCTCAGCTCCTCAGTAAACCAAGGAGCTAGCTTAGAGCGAGGGCGCAGAGGACGTTGGGGGGCGATCTCGTCGATGGCCGTCGTGAGCCGGACATGCCAGTCCTCGACCAGCTCATCCAATGAGCCGCCAGGGGGCAAGGAATCCCGCAGAGCTGTCAGGAACCGCTGGGGTCCATCAGGCTCCGCGGGCGAGCCAAAATACGCTCGCCGCCCAAACAGAGTCGGGGAGGCACCATCAAATGGGCCTTCAGGGCATAGTGGTCAGACCATGGCACCGCCGTAGCAGTGATCTGATCCACTGTAACCCCCACCGCAAAGATCAAATCGAGCATGTGCCCGGCCTGGTGCGTAGGAGTTGTTACAAGTTGGGTGAGTCCTAGTGCCGCCATGGATGACACCAGGTCCGTCGCCGGTATAGAGGCCGGATCATCAACATGGACATTGAAGTCACCCAGGACTATCAGCCTCGGGTGCTCCAATGCCCAGCCAGACATGGCCTCTACCAGTGAAGGCAGGCTGCTGGCTGGTGCGTTGGGCGGCCGGTACACCAGCCAGATAGCCAAACTCTCCCCAGCTTCCCACACCAGACCGGAACACTCAATGCCCGCGAGCTTCAGCGGCGGGAGCTCTCTGAAGGAGAAAGCCTCCCGAATGAGCAGTGCCACTCCTCCTCCCCGGCCCTCAGTCCGTGATTGGTAAAGGACCACAAACCCGGGTGGAGCTAACTGGGAAAGTGCTACTGTTTCCCCTTCTCGCACCCAGGTCTCAGTCACGCATGCCAGGTCAGTACCTTGCTCCAAAAGAAAATCCCTTAGAGTTTCGGTCTTGTTGTTAATAGACCTGGCATTACACAATACCAATGACGTAGGAGGGTCTTGCCCAGCCCCACTGCCTGTCACTCTCGGGATGGGTTTAGAAAAGAGATGACTGAGGAGAAACATGGTAGACAGCCACAGGAATAAACATCTTTAAAAGAGGATTAGATAGATTCATGGAGGATGTCTATCAGTGGCTTCTGGCTATGGTGAGTGAGGGGAACTTCCACATTCAGAGGCACTAATCCTCTTAATCCCAGAGCCAGGAGGCAACACTGGGGAAGGCCTTGGCCTTTGTGTCCTGTTCTTGACCAACCAGAGGAACTGTTTGGCTACTGTTTGAGACAGGATGCTGGACTAGATGGACCATTGGTCTGATCCAGCAAGGCCCTTCATATGTTCTTATGTCGTTATACAAACTCATTAAAAGAAACTGTCAATTTCTACAGATATTCCATATACACTTTGTACAAGTAAGAAGCTTCTCCCATAAACAGACGAGCTTCTTTTTCCAGTCCATCTTTCCCCCCTTTGCTTAGGATCTCTTTTATTTTCAGCGAAGGGAAGGCTGCTTCAGTTTTGTGTTGCAACATTTGACAAACTGACTGCAATACAGTGAAAACTTCCAAAATTGATTTCCCCCCTTTCTATTTCCTGGGTTTTTGTATGGAACATTGACGTTATGGAATGTAAGTGCCACAGATATGTTTCTGCTAAGTCATTTTCAAAGAATTTCTTCAATATGGATGGTGAATGGGATTGAGACAAAAAAAGGTTTCACACTAGGAAACATCTGCAGGAACCGTTTAATGGCAGGAAAGAGCAGTAGCTATCGTTATATCAAAGAATTCACGGTAACTCTCAAGATTTTCTGTTCTTAATGTATACATATATAATTAATTGTAAATCTTCGTATGTCTGTGGAGAGTGTCTGCACCATGTTGTAAGCAGTTGTGAAGGATTTGTGCTGGACAACCAACACCAACTAATTGTTTCTTTATTTCATGGTTCAAGGCATGGAAGACATTTTTGCTTCCCGAGCAATTTATTCCTACAAAATGAGCATTTGTGTTGTCAGCAGGGAATGCAACAAACTTCATAAGGAGGCCATGGTCTTTTAATGCTTGTGTAACACAATTCCACTGTTGTTTCCATTTTTTTTTTTCATTTGGTGGGCCATTCAGCTGTGTCAATTTTGATTAACTACCATGAAGTTTATGAAAATATTGTATCACAACAGGGAATAGTCTTTGTGACCCTTGGTTGCTGCCATCTGTAGAAACACCTAAGCAGAATATTTCATTTAAATCCTAAATTGTCATAGCAACAGTGTGTGGAGCAAGTACTCTATTGACAATGGTCTCTGCTTTTGTTCTTGCACAGGGAACCTTTTTAGCTCTGTCTGAATTAGAATATATCACTTGATTTAATTTTAAAGTGCAATACATAGACCTAAATGTTAGGTGATATATTACAGTATAAAATGACAGTGCTCTTTCAGTTGCTGTAACTCGGTTTTCTGTTTTTGAATTTTGTTTTATAAATTATTAACTGATTTTGGGGGAATTAAGACAGCTCTGGCTTTTTGTGTGTGTGCTTGTCATTGTTAACATGTGCTTCCAAATCATTACTTCCTTTGTTTGCCACAGACACAAACCTCTTGCATGTAGTGCATTCTGCTTCATTTTCTTTCTATATATATAATTTTTTTTTATTATTTTATAACTACAAACACTACAAAAAGGAAGGGAACTGCAAGGTAAACACTAAGACTAAAAAAAGTGAGCTACACAAAAAAAAAGAAATAAAGCAAGAATCATACTACAAGCAGTTAATTTTGTCCTTCATACATCTATAAACTGAAAAAAGAGAGAGAAAGAATGATACTGTATGCCTTATTTCAAATATCAGTTAGACTAATTTAAGCCCATTTAACCAAGTTTGGGGTACTTTACAGTCAACTATATTTTACACAAAAGATAAATTTTCAGAATTTCATTGCATTAAAAAAAACCAGTTATGTTCTTTTTATTATATTCCATCTTCACTTGGAGAGTTTTAGGAGCTGCTGCTCCCTTTTCAGAATCAGAACTTTCTGGAGAGCTATCAAACATGCTTAGACTGATTTTGGAGTCTTGATCACTCTTTTCTTCTTGTTGTATGTTGTCCTCTGTTTTTCCTTTGTCTTTTTTCATTCTTAACTGTTGTTCCAATCTTGAAGTCAATCTTCATCTTTTTATCACTGTAGTTCAATATAAGTCCTTCTGGGAATATCCATCTGAAGGGAGTGGAGTGGTTGTGCAAAACAGAAGTTAAGTTTTTATATTGCTGTCTCTGCTTTTGTATCTCAAATGGAATGTCCTTCAAAACCCTCACTTCTTCTCCTTTAATTTTCAGGGAGTTCCCATTTGTCACTTTCATAATTGCATTTCTAGTTGATCTTTTGGAGAATTTAACAAATATTTTATCAGGTAGGTTGTTTTTCTTAATAAAGACTGGATAGGTTCAATAAACCAAATCCATATCATTTTGTAGCAAGTCCACTTTAAAACCTACCACTGGTGCCAATGCTTCACTTAATATTTCTTTTAAATTCTCCCCTTTTTGTTTTGGGATGCCCTGAAACCACAGGATGCACAATGATTTCTCCATTTGAAGCTGTAGCAGTTGTTCTTTGTCAGCAATCTGTTCTTTTCCCATGACCTCCAGTCTCTGTTTAATAGAATCTGCCTTAGATTCAACTTGTTTGACAGCTTTGTCTGTTTCATCTGCTCTTTAGTCTATTCCCATCAGTTGTTTCTGGAAACAATTAAGCTTGTTGTTGATGCAAGACATCTGGTCCAACAGAGAGTGCAACGTCATTGCAATCATATTTGGAAAGTCAGTAACTTCTTCCGGATTAAGAGTAGTGGTCACTGGGTTGATAATTCCTGGAGAAGGTCTTTTTTTCAGAGCCTTATCCTCCCCTCTCACAGTCATTGTTTACACAAGGTAAAGTCTGTTTAAACAAGCTGAGGATCCATCAAGTTACCTCACTGTAGACTGTTTTACACCCTGATTGCTTGGAATAAGCTTTCCCTTGCCGCTACCATCAACTTTGCCTCAAAACTGCCACTCAAAGACCGCTTTTTTTCCCACGGGGGGGGGGGGGATCCAGCTCCTCCCCTCCCCTTAAATCAGTTTGAGGCTTTAAATCTGCTTTTCTGCTTTACCAGCTCAAGTAGCTTAGGGGAATCATTTAAACTCACAGGTCATACCATCGATTTTATGCGATGTCGGAAGAGCAGTGTAACGCTGGATTCCTTGCCCACTTTGTCCAGTGTGTGCCTCTAATTGCCATATTGGCCTCGCAGCAGCAGGACCTATTGAAGTAAACAACTGCCTCAGTTCCTTGGCCATCACCTTGCACCCCTTGCATTTTTTCCCAGCATAGAGAACAATGGAGGAGATGGGACAACCTGTTTGGGGGCCTGTAGAATTAGACCCCCTGGTCCAATTTTCTTGAAACTTGGTGGGTATTTTGAGGAGAGGCCCCAGAAGCCACCCTAAAAGTTTGGAGCCTCTCCCTCAAACCCCCTCCCCTCCAGCCCCTCATATACCCTATGAGTTTTTGCCATTGATTTCAATGGCCCATAGGGTATAATGGGGCTGAAACTGGCATTCCCTTTCTGACACACTTCTGGTGATGTCAGGAGACGTGGCATATGCTAATGAGTTATGCTAATGAGTAATGCTATTGAGCTCCTGCACCTCTTTTTCTACGAAAGGACCCCTGCTCATAGGTAATCCAAAACAACATCCGTGACAAAAATAACAGAGTCAATAAAGATATGTTTGCAAAATCATTTACTGTAGTAATTACTGTAGTAATTCTGTAGAAAATTCTCTTCTATAATTATTCACATGCAACAAATGCTGCGCAATGTAACAATTCGTTTCATAATAATTGCTTTATCTGAGCGCGTAGCAATCACAATTCTTATCACTAGAAGGAAGAAGATACACATTCAATTACAAATATAGATTAAAAAATCATAATAAACCATTACACTCAAAACTGTCACTTACATTTCTACTTATCAACTCTTGAAGGAAACATTCCATGTTGACTCTCTCATATCAGAACCCAAGGTCTTCATCACAATGTATTAGCTGGATTCTGGAAGCCAAACATAAAGTCTCCACTGCTAATTGCTACCAGCCATGGTCTGCCTATGCAAACAGCATTTAAAGTGCTAGTGTATCCATGTATGTTTTATTATATTTAAAAAATAATAATTGTAAAATGACATCTATATTATTACTTTCACTGGTCACATATTAACAGTCTATATAAACATCAAAACATTTTTGTCCCCTTTAAAAGTAAATACTCAGTGTCAAGCTTTAGCAGCCATGGCTGGACATTATAACCATGTTTAAACTGACAGGGTGTGATGTTCGAAGACCACTCTATAGGAACAATACCAGATGCGAGGAGATTTACATTCTATGCCAAAGTTCTGAACTTACAACTAACTTAATACAGGTATAATTATCGAAATCAACTGAGACCAAGTTCTGAATTTAGCCCATGAGGTAATAATGAATACAACCGGTATCTCCATCTAGCCTCTTCACTCAGCAACACCTTCCTTATGTTACCAGTAGTATTAGCAACAAATAAAACTGAATAACGGAAATCATGATTGTTTTGAACAAAATGCTTAGTTAAAGCAGCATCCAAGTTATTATTCCTAATGCGGGAAATGCGTTCAATCACCCGAACTTTGATGGGACGTTCAGTTTTTCCGACATACACCTGTGGACGTGAACATAAGATTACATAAATTAAATTTGAAGTTGAGCATGTTGAGAATGCAGATAGTCTAATAGGTTTATGTCCTGGAATCGTAATGATCTCCCCCTCAGTGGCCATATGGCAAATTTTGCAGTGCCTACAGGGGTGGTGCCCACGGGGTAGACCAGAAAGGGACCTAGATTTTCTCAAATCTGGGCGTACCACATAATCTTTGATGCTCTTTGTTTTACGATATCCAATAGTGGGAGGTGAAGCACATCCTGGAATATCATCTGCCAGCTTCCATAAACTAAAGACCACTTTTTTTTAACAGGCATAGACAAAGAGGTATAGTCCATGGCCGAGAGATAGTCTACTTAATAAGGACAATAAAGCAGTAGATAAGGGCATACATTGGGCCATGGACTATACTGGCAATGTTGATACAATATGTGAACTAGAGGCCCCTTGGCTGTCTTTGGTGCTAGGAGAGAAGATGTCACCTTGATACCCCATGGTGCGTATGGTCCCTCAGGAGAGAATTCTCTCCCCAATATTGTTTAATATCTATATATGATCTCACCCAGCTAGTGCAGAGTTTTGGGCTGGGGTGCCAACAATATGCTAATGACATACAGCTGTATTTGTTGATGGCCAGATGGCCAGACATCCCCCTCCCCCCAAAAAAAAATTGGCCAAAGGGCTGGAGCCCATGGTTGGTTGGTTGAAGCAGAGCCAGCTGAGACTGAATCTATCTAAGATGGAGGTTCTGTGGCTGGGAGAAGAGTCAGGATTGGTATGCCAACTCCCAACCCTGGATGATGTGCCATTCGTACTAGCACCCACCGTTAAGAGCCTGAGAGTATTTCTGGATGCCTCCCTATCGATGGAGGCCCAGATCACAAATGTTGCCAGGCTGGCATTCTTCCAATTTTGCTAGGTTAAGCAATTTGCACCCTTCCTGTCCTGCCCTGACCTAACAACAGTAATCCATGCAATAGTCACCTCTAGGCTAGACTACTGTAACTCAATCGACACAGAGCTACCCTTGAGACTGACCCGGAAGTTACACCTGGTCCAGAATGTGGCCTGAGAGAATTGGGTCTGATTCCCCACTCCTCCACATGCAGCTGCCGGTATGACCTTGGGTCAGTCATAAGTTCTTTCAGAAATGTTCTCTCAGGAGCAGTTCTTGGGAGAGCTCTCTCAGCCCCACCTACCTCACAGGTAGGTTGTGTCTGTTGTGGGGAGGGGAAGGGAAAGGAGATTGTAAGCCACTCTGAGACTCCTTCAGGTAGTGGAGGGCAGGGTATAAATCCAATCTCCTCCTCCTCCTCCTCCTCCTCTTCTTCTTCCTGGAATTTTATAAACAGCACACATTATACCAGTGTTCTGTCAGCTGCACCTGATCAGGTTCAAGGTTCTGATACTAACCTTTAAGGCCCTAAATTGTCTGGGACCAACGTACCTTCGAGACCGCCTCTCCTGGTACATCCCCGAAGAGCCCTGTGCTCGGTTGAGAAAAATCTTCTGAGGATCTCTGGCCCAAAAAATATCCTGCTATCCTTGATCACAGCCAGGGCCTTTTTGGCCCTGGCTCTGATCTGGTGGAACTGTCTGTCAAATGACATCCATGCCCTGCAGAACCTAGTTCAGTTCCACAGGGCTTATAAGGCAGAGATGTTCCACCAGGCATATGGTTGAGAACAGCAATTTTTTTAAAAAAAATTAGCCTGGCCTCCTTGGATTCAGATGCCATCTGAAATTGTCATGGAAAGCGTTTAACTGTTTTAAATAATTTTAAATTTGATTATGTTTGTAATTTGAATGTTGTACATCACCCTCAGCCCCAAGTATGGGGGAGGGTGGTTTAAAAATCCAATTAATAAATCCAATTAATAATAATGAATAAACAGATAGCAGAGCTTTGATGGATCACAGCAATCCATACCAGCATCTTGTTTCACACAGGGTCCACCTCTGAGAAGCCGGTGTGGAAGGCACAAAGACAACAGCTGCTCCTCCTTGGCTGGACTCCAGCAACTGGCATTCATTGCCATATTGCTTCTATCACAGCAAATGGCTTTTGATAGACTTATCCCACACAAGTGCATCTGCTCCCCATTAAAGCTATCTCAGCCACCTTATTCTAACTCAAATTATTGACCCACCTAGTCTGGAAGAACATATTCCATCTGGCAGCTACTTTCCAAGACTATGGGTAAAGTTCCGTCTCAGTCACCCTGACCTGGCTGGCTCAGAATAGCCCAATCTTCTCAGATCTCAGAAGCTAATCAGGATCAGCCCTGGTTAGTCCTTGGATGAGAGATTACTGAGGAGGTCAAGGGTTGCTATGCAGAGGCAGGCAAGGGCAAACTACCTCTGTGTGTCTCTTGCCTTGAAAACTCTGCAGAGTTGTCATGAGTTGGCTGCAACTTGGTAGTTTCCAGCACCACCTTTCTCAATCCTGCCACCTCAGATCCTATCACCTGAGCTGTTTTGTAAGGAAAGCAGGTGCCCTTCAGTCGCTGAACTACTGACAGGAGCTAGCCAAAGCCCGGGGATGACAATTTGCCTCCAAGATGGTGAAATCAGGTCCCCCCCCCCAAGGTGAAACAGGAAATAAGACCGATGAGTAATTAGTACCTCAATCTAAAGTGCCAGCATGGGTGGTGTTTAGATGAAATTTTGCCTCTGCCAGGGCAAGAGACATTAAGTGACAGGCATTCTCTTTTTACGCAGGGAAGAAATCACGTTTTTTTCCAGCTTGTCAACACTGTGATTGATTAGGGAAGACATTATGCAAAGAAGCTCTATGCCTTTGGCTTGGTGCTGTGCTAGGATTTGCGGCTTGCTGTTTTGCTCCGACTCAGGCACAGGCCCTCCGTCTTCATCGGATTTCAGTTTCAGTCAGCTCAGTCTAAGCCAGCCAGCCACGTCCTGTAGCACCCCGGTCCAGACCTTCCAGAGTAGAGTCGGACTGACCGCCCAACAACAGATACAGCTGGGTGTCATCCACATATTGGTGACACCCTACCCCGTGCCTCTGGGCAATTTGGGCAAGGGGGTGCACGTAGACATTGAATCACATTGGAAAGATCACTGCCCCTTGAGGCTCTCCACAAATCAGTGGGTGCCTTTGGGACATCTGATCCCTGAGCACCACCCTTTGTCCCTGACTGTGGAGAAAGGAGACGAGCCACTGCAAGGCAAGCCCCCACACCCACATGTTGACGAGGCGTTGGGTCAGTAGCTGATGGTCGACTGTGTTGAATGCCGCCAACAGGTCCAACAACAACAGCACTGCCATCCTGCCCCGATCCAGATGCCTCCAGAGAGTATCTGTGAGGGCGACCAGTGCCATCTCCATCCTATGACCTGGGTGGAAGCTGAACTGGAAGGGGTCTAGCATGGAAGTGTCACCCATAAAGCTGTATCACCACCACCTGCTCAATTAATTTGCCCAAAAAGGGCAAATTGGAAACTGCCCAGTAGTTTGCCAATTTGGCTGGATCCAGAGATGTTGTTTTTTTTCAGGAAAGGGCAGACCATCACTTCCTTGAGTGCCCCCAGGAACAGTCCCTTCAAAAGGGACTTGTTAATAACATCCCTAAGAGCACCTCAGAACCCCTCACGACTAGCTTTAATTGGCCATGAAGGGCACAGGTCAAGGCGGCACGTGGTTGCGTGTACTGTCGAGAGCAGTCTGTCGACTTTTTCTAGACTGAGTGGACTGAAATAATCCAGAATCGGACCAGAAGACGTGCATGGAGCCTTGAGTTCGCTAACTGTCTCAACTGTGGTGGGGAGAGCACAATGGAACAACAAGACCTTATCTGCAAAATAGCCCACAAAAGCCAATGTCCAATTCCCTAGCATTAGGTTTGCCCTGTGGCAAGACTGTCAAGGACCAAATCATCCTAAACAATTGAGCTGGGGGTGAGCTTGCAGATGCAATCGTGGCTGCGTAGAACTCACTCTTCACGGTTTTGACTGCCATCTCATAGGATTTCATTGGCAACCCTAAGCTGCAGGCAGGTTGCCCATCACCAGCTCAGTTTCCTGTTTCTCGCAGCTTTCAGACAGTCCCTTTCCTGTATACTCTGGGACAGTGGTTCAAGAATGGAAGGAGACCGTTCCCCCCAACCTGCGGCAGATCTTCCATACAGGTAGCTAATAAAGATCAGAAACTCTTAGACTTTGAAAAGACCTAATTAAGAGGGATGACATTATTTCATATTTAAATATGAAGTCATGCTCGTTTTAGAGCAAGTTAATACAGAATACTTGATCACCATAGCTGGAGGGTACCCAGTGAACTTAAGAGCAGAGAATATTACAATGGGTATAATTCAGAGAATGTGTTTTAGATGCTAATGCTTCATGCAAAAATACCTCGTGGCTCTCAAGATTAATTACAGCATTATAAAATTTCCTGATGAAGCATTTTAACTGAAATGTGAAAACCTTATCTCACAGCCTGAGCATCTATAATAATGTGAAGCTGCAAATCATTAATTGTATTCCTGAGCTTTCCCAGCATTAGGCATTTAATAATTGGCCAAATAAAATGAACATGTAAAAATAGAGCCTGCTGAGAGCAATATAAATTTATTTCCATCACTATTTTTTAAAATATATCTTTGCACAAACTTTTGCATTTCCTTTGCAGCTGAATAGGAACTCAGGACACTTCTTTAACAACACAGGTTACTCATCTGTTTCCAGGCACAATTCAAAGTGCTGGTTCTTCTTACCTCTAAAGCCCTACAGAGCTTGTGGCCAGCATACTTGAAGGGCTTCCTCATCCCATATTGTCCAGCTTGCCTGTTCAGATCTGCCTCACAAGCCCTGCTCTCTGTGCCCCTCCCTTCACGGGTGAGGCGGATGGTGATTAGAGACAGGACACTGTATGCCAATAAAGGTTGTGTATTGTGTGTGACAGGACACTTTTTGTGGTGACCCCTCGCATCTGGAACGCCTTCCCCCTTGAAGCTCACCCAGTGCCTACTTTGCTTTATTTTAGGTGCCAGGCTAAACCACATCTTTTTACCTGGGATTTTAATTGGGGCTTATATTATTAGCTTTTAAATGGTCTGCTTCCATTGTATAGATTTTTAAAATACTGATAATGTCTAATGGCTTGTTTTTAATGCCTTTTTATATTGTGGTTTTTAATGGAAAGCAGCCTCAAGCAGAACTCTGAAGCAGCAGCACAGAAATACTCTGAAAAAATAAATCTCTGTTCTTGGAACATTTTGAGTCACAGGAGCACAAAACTCCAAGCCCCCAGTAGCCACTGGGATCTGTAACACTGGAACTGGGATGCCACAGCTAGCCAGAAGTGGCTGCTAAAATTTCTTATTGGCTTCAGGGTTTTGCTAAAACCTTTGTATCCTTGAGATATGAGGCAGAACAAGGAGAGGTAGATTAGAGAATACACAAAACATGGCTTTTGGCTTGAAAAACTATCCGTGCATTTTCAAGACAAGGGGCCAATGTGTAGGAAGCCCTTCATACTTCTTGAGAGTGGCAATATACGGGAATACATTTCAGTTAGCTTCACTTAACGGAGTTTCATGCATATTCATAACTGGCTTAACAATATTATACTGGCAGCTCAATTATCAGGCTTTCCCTTCTCATCCACTCTACACTTTTCATTTTTAATATATTGGATTTCTACATTGATTTATGGAACTACACTAGGGTTACATGAAAAAATGCATTGGGTTGAAAGCAGAAATTGTTCTGTAATTCACCAGCATTGACATCGAAAGCAAAATCTGAAGGAGGTTTGGAGTTCCTTCCCAGACAAAGTATGGGATTTCAAAAGAAGCCCAGAGTGGTGAGATAGCAGAAGGCTGTGAATGGCTCTGTGTAGCCTGAGGGAGTCACTCAATTTTGCCTAAAGCAAAGGGACAATGCTGAGGTTCTTCCCCAGACAAGATATCTCAGGACTTTGAGGGAACAAAAAAAATATTAGGGGGGGGGAAACCTTCCAGGGAGATGCTTCCTCAGTCCTCTTGGTGGCTATTTAATGTCACCAGACGTGAAATCTGAAGCAAATTTGGAAAACATTTTGGGAAGACTAGCAAAATTTCTTTGGGGGTGGAAGTTCTACACCAGTGGTTCCCAACATTTTTGAGCCTGTGGGTGCTTTTGGAAATGTGACACAGGGTAGTGGGCACAACCACAAAATGGCTGCCACCAGAGGCAGAGCAAATCACCAAATGGCTGCCAGAAGGGGCGGAGTCACTGACAGAAGCCCAAGTGCAGGGAAGAAGAGGGGTAATTAAAAATGCACTGGGGAAGGGGTGAGAAAGAATAAAACAAACACTGCGGTGGTAACTGCCGCTGAAACCATTTTATTTTAATCTGCACAGCCAATCAGATTTTCAGTGGCAAATCCAAAGCCTTTATGGGTAGGAGCCCCACCTGCCTCCTCCCCCAATTTTCAAAAACACTTGGTGGATGTCAAGAAAGGTTTCAACAGGCACCATGGGGCCCATGGGCACAGTGTGGGGGAGCCCCACTCTACAACATTCCTGGACCCCAGGTTATATTATATGGGACTGCTGATATCGTTGGGACTTGTTTGTCCACTGCAACTGGACTCCCCCCCCCCCTCCGCTATTCGACTGCTTTTCTATGATGAATTACAGCAATGCTGTATTTTTTTGGTTGCAAAAGTTGCCTGGGAAGCTCTCTCTGTCAGGTCGCATTTCTGTTTCCTATGCTTGTCACATAGGAGCTGTAACGCTTCTCCTCCAGCACTTCGTGCGCAATTCCATGTCAAATCACTCTGGCACTGTGGCCAAGGCAAGGGGGAGGAAAAGGCTCCTAGTTCTGCTTCTTCAGTTCGGATTGATTTCTGTTCCCTGTGCTAAATGTGAAAGTTCAAGGCTCAAGCAGCATGCAATGTGGAGTTCCAGCGTTCTTTCCCTTCCAAGTGTGTAGGGTGGGGGGGTGGAGGGGAGTCCCAAAAATTATTAGACTGCAAGTCTCAGCAAAGGAGAGAAGTGACTTTAACCCTTTTAATCCATGGCTGAAAAAAACAGTCGAGGATGGTGGGAGTGGTTCTGAGCTGGAAAAAATGTCATGAGTGAAAATCAGCCAATAATTTAGTTTGGTCACAGGCCAGCAGAATGTAATGGACATTAGCAGAATGGTTTTAAGAATACATACTGAAAGTATACATATATATATTGAAAGTAGCCAAAGACTTCTGAAGCATCCTCCTGCACACAAGCGTGTACTTTCAGTCAAATGCCTTCAACTACAGAACAATCTCACCTTCAAAATTCAAAATAAAGTACTAAACAGTGTCTACCCTGCTTTGCTTCTGAGATCTGACTAGATCAGGCTAGCCTGGGCCATCCAGGTCGAGAGATAGATTGCTTTAGCACAGAACAAAAAGAATTCACAGATTTCTGTGGATATTTTTGGAGTAACACCCCCGGCCCCTTCATTATGGGCAGTTTTTAGCACTCTTTGGGGAAATGCTCAACATGCAGCCAATTTATGGCTCCTCCACAGGGTTTTCAAGGCAAGAGACACTCAGAAGTGGTTTGCCATGGCCTGCTTTCACATGGCATCCCTGGATAACCTCCCATCCAAGAACGAACCGGGGCTGACCCTGCTCAGCTTCCGAGATGCGATGAGATCAAGCTAGCCTGGGCCATTCAGCCCCAGGATTATTCCAAGAATTAATGGACCATTTGTTGAAAGAGTTGCCAGGTGTCCAGCCCTTTTTTGATGACATCCTGATTGCGGCCCCGGATGTCCAGACCTTCACGACGCGTCTCCGTGCCGTCCTCCAGCACTTCCAGGATGTCGGTCTGAAGGTCAAGAGGGAGAAATGTCTGCTTGGCGTTCCATCCATGGAGTTCCTCAGCTTCATCGTGGATGCCCAAGGAATCCACCCCACACTGGACAAGGTAAAGGCTATCTCTTAGGCTGACATATCTCAAGGACTATGTCTGTTAGGGTGGACCTGAATTTGGGGGGAGGGGTGTTATGTTCTGGGATTAAATCTGTGATTATCCAATTACCTTGAGATTTATCTGCCCTGGGATTATCCAACTATTATCCTGGGATTACTCACAGCCGACAGTGAGCCAGCGGAGGTCGGCCAGGAACATGGCCACAGACTCATCCTTTAGCTGGATGCGGCTGAAGAACGTCACTCGCCGGGTGAGTTTCGAGGGCTTGGGGGTGAAGTAATCATTGAGGGCCCCCATGATCTCATTAAAGGACGTCTCTGTGGGAGTGCGGGGAGAAATCAGGCTTCTTACCAACCGGAGGGTGGCAACCTCGCAGGTGCTCAGCAACCATGACTTGCACTTCCCAGCATCCATGATCCCCTGGATGTCGAAGAAGAAGCCAAGCTGGTCAACCCAGGCCTCCCAACACTCGGGGCTGGAGGGGTCAAAGGGTATGATCTGCTGTCCCAGAGCAGTGGCCATCAGGACTCATGGAGCAGTGGTGAAGAGAGCGGGCTCCTCAGGAGCCTGGAGCAGCAGCGATGCAGGGTGCTGGGGCCGAGCGGTGCCGGAGGCTGATGGATCTGGTCTCAATGCAGTGCTGAAGTCAGCTGGAGAGTCGCTCATTGGGATCCCATCCTCATCGCCACTGAAAAGTACTGGAGTTGGGAGGAAAGTGGTAGTGATTTCAGCATAGCAAGTTTATTTCAGGTCCAGATGAAGAAGAAGAAGAAGAAGAAGAAGAAGAAGAAGAAGAAGAGATTGGATTTATACCCCGCCCTCCACTCCCCAAGGGAGTATCAGAGCGGTTTACAAACTCCTTTTCCCTTCCCCTCCCCACAACAGACACCCTGTGAGGTAGGTGGGGCTGAGAGAGCTCTTTCCCAAGCTGCCCTTGAGGGAACAGCTGGTACAGAGCTATGGCCTGCCCAAGGTCATCCAGCCAGGTGCAAGTGGAGGAGTGGGGAATCAAACCCGGTTCCCCCAGATTAGAGTCCGCGCACTTAACCACTACACCAAACTGGCATAAGAAAGAATAAGAATAAGAAGCATAAGAAAAAGGAGGTCAGGGGGCCTGCTTATATACACAGGTAAACCACACCCCTGACCTTGCCCAAACAAGGCAGTTGGATAAGGTAATTGAATAAGTTCCAAGTTTTGAATAAATTTCAAGGTAATCCCAGGATAATGTTGGATTATCCCAGGGGCGGATAAGTCTCAAAGTAATTGGATAATCACAGATTTAATCACAGAACATAACAGTGCAAACTGAGCAACCAAGATATGCTCCCCATTCTGAGCCCTTCTATAGGATAATGTTAAGCCACATGGAGGCAAAGTTCTGGAATAAAAGATCTCCTAGTAACATTCTTTTCTTTAAAAAAATCATTAAACTCCTAAGATTTTTGTTTGTAACCTTCTGGTTCTTTGAACATACATGTAGCTGAATTATACTGAATCAAGATCCATCAAGGTCAGTGTTGTCAACTCAGACTGGCAGCATCTCTCCAGGTTTTCAGGGAGAGGTCTTTCATACTACCTACTGCCTGGTCCTTTTATCTGGAGATCCCAGGGACCTTTTGCATGCCAAGCAGAGGCTCTGCCACCGAGCCATGGCCTCTCTTATGCTACCTAGGGATTACATCTTTATACTATTTCCCAGGGTTTTTTCTTTGTACGGATACTTATTTCAGCCAATAGAGCGCTCATTCTCCCCAACAACTTTTCCTGCATAATCAAGGACCTTCCTATGTCTGCAGAAGAATCCAAAAAGTAAAAAAAAAATCCCTTCAGGGACCGCTGAATTTCCCCCAATACCATTTGAAATGGTCTCTGCAGGGATCTAACTCTGGTAGGGTTGCCAAGTGACTTAGATGGCACAGCAGGGGAGAGTTGCGCACAGCACGATGACATCACCCAGAAGTGACATCATCACGCTGGGCACATTGCTGGTATTGGGGGGAAGAAGAGTCCTGTGTTTAGACCAGAAAATGTTTTATTCCATGCAGGGGGAGGGAGTCCTGTGTTTAAAACAAATCAAGTTTTATTCCTCCTCCTCCTCCTCTTCTGCTTCTTTTCTGTTTATGGTATTACTATCCTGCTCCTCCTGCATTATTTTCTACTTTTGTGATTTCAGGTTCTGCTTTGTTTGACCAGTCGTGTCTGATGCTTTTTTTGCATTATTTTTGATTTTTTTGTAATCCTAGTCCTGTTGTATGCTCATGAGATGTCTTGTTATACAAGAGTGCACTGTTTTATACTTTGAGGGAGAAAGGCAGGCTATAAGTCAATCAATCAATCAATGCATGCACATCAAGTTCCTATCACTTAAAAAAAAAATCATGATTCTCCTACAAATCTCCTGGTACCAACCCCCTCCTGTAATCTTCCAAACAGAAGGTGGGGCATGTAAATTCTGGTGCAATTCTAGAAATTAATTACAAAATTATGTGTGGAATAGAGAAGATAGAGAAAGAAGTACTTTTGTCCCTTTCTCACAATATGAGAACTCATGGGCACTAGATAAACTTAATGAGCAGTAGGTTTGGAACAGATAAAAGGAAGTACTTCTTCACCAAAGGAGTAATTAACACATGGAATTGAATGCCACAGGAACTGGTGGCAGCTACAAGAATAGACAGCTTCAAGAGGGGATTTGATAAACATGTGGAGTAGAGGTCCATCTGTGGCTATTAGCCACAAAGTATAACTGGAACACTACGTCTAGGGCAGTGATGATATTCTTGGTGCTTGGGGGGCAACAGCAAGAGGGCTTCTGTCCCTACTGGTGGACCTTCTGATAGCATCTCGGTTTTGGCCACTGCGTGACACAGAATGTTGAACTAGATGGGCCTGATCCAGCATGGCTTTTCTTATATTCTTATGTTCTTAAACTGTCAGCTGACATAGTATAAAGGTACTGGAATGTGTAACTGTAACTTACATACACCTCTGTCAACAATTCTTAATTTGAGGTGGGGCTGGAAATCCTGAAGAAGAAGAAGAGAGAGAAAGAAAAATGAAGAATATCTAAGGCAGGAATGGCCAAACTTGCTTAACTGAGAGCCACACAGAATAAACGTCAGATGTTTGAGAGCTGCAAGACATGAACAAATATTACACGCATATTTTTATTGAAAACAGACAATATGTGTGAAAGAGCTGCATGTGGCTCCTGAGCCATAGTTTGGCTACCCCTGATCGAAGGATATTTTGAGCCAGAGCATTTAACCATTGCGTCTCATCCTGCAACATCAGGAGTTAGTTGCTCAAATAGGTTTATGTCAGATCACTATGAGCAAACCTCCTAAGTGTCAACTGCCATAACCCCCAGAGGGGAAAATCCATGTGTGGGAACTTCTGCAAGGACTGTCTTTAGGGTTGCCAGCCTCCAAGTGGGGCCTGAAGTTCTCCTGGCATAACGGGCCTTTTTCAGACTACAGAGATCAGTTCTCCTGGAGGAAATGGCAGCTTCGGAAGGTGGACTCCAGTGCATCACATCCCTGCTGAACTCCCTCCCAAAACTCCACCCTTCTCTTGCTCTGCCCCCAAATCTCCAGGAATTTTCCAACCAGGAGATGGCAACTGAGGACGCCCTGGCTGCTATCCCTTCCCTGCTTTCATCAAACTTTTTCTTTATTCCAGAGGGTCTTTTTTTAGTCAAGCTCTTCCTCAGTGCTTTTAAAGTGTTTTTGGATGCTGTTACTTGATTGTCAGTCTTGTTTTAAATTGATCCTTTTATGCTATTTTTACATTTTCTTTTGCAAACCACCTAGAGGCTTTGTTCCAAATAGAAAGGAGTGATATCAACATTTTTAACATAAACTAAATTAATGCCGGTGTCACCTACAACAGACTTTACAAATAGCTAGATGTCAGCCATTACCGGGAGGGATGGGAAATTACCGTCACTTTTAAATGTGTTTGCCTTTACAATTGGCCGTGTTGATGACACCGTAGCAAAGCATCTAATGAGCAATTATATCACCCATGAAACATTATTACTCACCAGCTGGATCTTTGACAAATATACGTGCGAGAGAACCCTGAAAACTACTCCAAGGGAGGAGACATCTGCAGCTCATTCCAGCTATAGTACATTAAAATGTGGTGTTTAAAGGGTAGCTTCCTGTTACGTTTCTCTGATGCTGTATGTGCAGCTTGCATTTATATTGTATATTTCAAGTGTTCAGAGCACTGGACATTCTGATCTGAGTAAGGTTTTTATAGCCGAGTAAGTTATGTCCCAGGCTAGCCTGATCACATCGGAAGCTAAGCTGAATCAGCCCCAGTTAGTACCTGGAGAGCACCAAGGAAGTCCTGGGTCGTTATGTGGAGAAAGGCAATGACAAACCACCTCTGAATACTTGGACACAAGAAGCTGCCTTGTATGGAATCAGACCGCTGGTTCATCAAGGTCGGTATTGTCTACTCAGACTGGCAGCAGCTCTCCAGAGTCTCAGGCGGAAAAGGGTCTTTCATATCACCTCCTACCTGATCCTTTTAGGTGGAAATGCTGGAGACTGAACCTGGGACCTTCTGCATGGCTCTACCACTAAGCCATGGCTTTCCCCACATGTTGCTTGCCTTAACAACCTTACGGTGTTGCCATCAGTCAGCTACAACTTGATGGGACAAAGAAAAAAGTCCAATGAATGAGCGATCCTGTGATCTGCATGTCTTGGTGCACTATGAATGTAACAGAATGCACTTTGCATTTTAGTATGTCGAATTTTCATTCATACCAGGCTTATATCTGGGTTGGTCCTCGACTGCCGATTGCGATTTAAAAAATATGATTCATACTTATAATTAGAATGCCTGCGATGGCACAGTTGACATTATTATTCATCTGGGTGAACATTCCAAGACTGTCACATTCTGCACAGTACTTATAAGGAATACTGCAAATTTTAAAATTCCTTGTCAGTTCTATTCTTGGATAGTCATTATTGAGTCCAACTTCTGAAGTTGCCATTTCCTCCCCCCAGAGATTAAATTTTCCCCTTACTTGACAGGAATGTCTGAAGAGTGGCCCGGAGCCTTCCTGAGGTTGACTTGAAGAGCGTCAACGTGAACATGATAATGACTCATGGTTAAAGAAAACCATTTAGAAGTCTGATTCAACATTGTGCCGCTCCAAGGGTCGCTGTCACCGTGCAGTATCACAAGAGAACACTTTACCCTCCTGCTCCTCAAGAAAAGTGGGCTTCAATTATGTATGAAGCCGTGTGCACCACTTGATGGAATACCAGCACGCCCTTCAGAAGCACCACTACATCTTGCAAAGGGGCACTCTGAGGTTCTTGTTCTTCTGGTGCTGGTCTGTAGACTTTGTGAGCTCTGCTGAGCCTCTCTGACTGACTGGGGCTGTTACCAAGTGTCAGAAAGCCAGTGCTGATGCTTGGAAAAATTACAAAATAGACGTTAGTCTTCAAAGTTCCCCAAGATTTTATCTTGGGTTTGTTGCAACAAACCAACATCTCTCTCCCTTTGGAAATTACTGCCTGTCATTCTTCTCAAGGCAGCTTTTATCAAACGCCTGTCCTGACACAGATCACTCCAAGTACCACTTCATGTTAGGAATGTATACCAACTATGTGCTCTAAGATCATTTCCCATGGGCCTCATTAACATTGATCTCATAGGGTCATTAACTTTGGGTTGGGAAATCCCTGGAGATTGGGGGTGAGCCTTGAAGAGAGTGGAGTTTGGGGAAGAGGAAGGACCTCAGCAGGGTACGACGCCCTCTAAAGCAGCCACTTCCTCCAAGGGAACTGTTATTCCGGGAGTTCTCCAAGCCCCACCTGGAGGCTGGCAACCCTACGTCCAGTCCTGGACATTATATATGGAGTTTGGCTACAATTTTGTGAAACTAGAATTTTCTGAATAAAAGTCTTTCAGTTCAGCCTTCAGTTCCAAAAAAAACTACAAAAGCTTTGGCAGAGAGTAACAAGTATACTAAAACCCAGTTAGGTTTGCCAGGTCCTTCCAGGATGGGGGGTAGGGTTGCCAGATCCAGGTTGGGAAACTCCTGGATATTTGGGGATGGAGTCTGGAGAGGTGCCAACGCTCTCATTTCACTGTATTACTTTAAGTCTTTCTGGATGCCATCTTAGTTTACTGTTCCCCCCCCCCCATGCTTTGGGAAGAAGGAATTCCTAAGGGGGGGGGATGAGTGTGTGAGTGTCTGCTATCCTAGTGGTAACAATTGCTGCTAAGGGTGGCCCTCGGCTTTCTCTCATGCGAGTGGCCTTGGAGATGCTTTCGCCAAGCTCCCCTAGATCAGACAACATCTCCATCCCAGTTGTCATAGCCATGCTAGGCCAGTGTGCCAACGTATGATTGTAGGGTGTGGGGAAGTGTTGGAATGTACCTATAACTTTTGGGGGCTCACACACTTTCTCTATTCCTGACAAGGAAGCAGTTCTCAGTGAGCATATCTCTAATAAAGCCTTTAATAAAGAAGCTGTGGGGAGCGTCTTAACTGGGGATCTGACCAGAGGATAAGGACCTCAGTGGGGTACTGTGCCATAGACTCCACCCTCCAAAGCATCTGTTTTTCTCCAGGGGAACTGCTCCCTATAGTCTGGAGATGTGCTGCAATTCAAGGGAATCCTCAGATCCCACCTGGAGGCTGGCATCCCTAGCTGCTGAGCCATGAATGTCAGGGACAGGTGCACTTTCCCACCTGGAGGATGGCATCCCTAAATCATATTAATATTCAAATGCTCAAAAGATGTCATCTCCTTTATCTTACAGTAAAAGTTACAGCAATCCTGTACGGTATATGTCAGTAATTATTCCCATATTGCAGACAGAGAGCTGAAGACTGGCTTGCTAGGACCACATGGCCAGGCATTCATGGCACAGGGGAGGGTCTTTGGTACCCTTAATTATCAACGGAGCTTTGGTGAAATGGATAGGGTGAGAAAGTTCTGGAGATTTAGGGGTGCCGCCTGAGGAGAGGAAGGGCCTCAGCATGGTTATGATGCCATGGAGTCCACCCTCCAAAGCAGCCATTTTATTATTTATTTAATTAATTAATTAATTTCTAGGCCGCTCTTCCCACGTTTGCAGGCTCAGAGCGGCTTACAAGACCTGGTATACCAGGATTCATTCACATTATAAATATTTAAAACACTCTAAAACATATAATAAAAAACAAACATCAATTCTCCAGGGGAACTGATCTGTGTAGTCTAGAGATGTACTTCTGGGAGATCTCCAGGCCCCACATGGAGGCTGATAACCCTATAATTGATTTAAAAATTCTTAAAACTAGTCAGTAGACGAAATAATGTCTGTGGTGGTTGAAAGGGGACATCCCCATGTCTGAGATTAATGGATTCATATTTATATGTGAATTATACAGTTAAATTAAAATAATCGTAGTGCGATTATCAGCATTTGATTGATTTCTAACATGGTTTTAAAGAATAACAATAATAATAAGAATGAGGACTTCTAGATGTAAATTGGTGGCATATTTTTAATGTGTTTGAATGTCTTTGCTTACAAAGACAAAACAGCTTATTAGCCCTTTGCAGTATGCTTTTAATGATATAAAACTGTATTTAGACTTCTAAAAAACCAAACATTTGTTTCCACAGGGAGGGGTTCTATTCTGTTGAGGCCCCAGGTGTGGCTTTAGAAAACACTTATTTGGAACATAAATATTTGCGTTTCAGCTGCATGATAGGAATGTTGCTAGCATGCAAAGACTGAAGGGGGGAAGCTCCTCACCCCAAAAGTTTGAGCCCAGTCTTGGCACTGGCTTCCAGCTTCCTCTGAAGCATGGACCAAATGTTCCTATTTGGATGCCCAAGCTATGGTTGTGAACAGGGGTCCTTTCGTAGAAAAAGAGCTGCAGGAGCTCATTAGCATAAGTCATTAGCATATGCCACACCCCCTGACATCACCGGAAGTGTGTCAAAAGGCCACACCCCCTGACATCACCGGAAGTGTGTCAGAAGGCCACACCCCCTGACATCACCGGAAGTGTGTCAGGGAGTTGGTCTTGATCTTTAAGGCCCTGTCCTACAGTTTGGGACTCATAGACCTGAAGGATCACACCCCTGCCAGACAAACCTCCCCACTCACTCTGGCCATCCTCAGAGATCCTGTTTTGGTCCCCCCAATTATCTGAGGCGAGAATTATACTCCCAGACCAGAGAAGCCCAGCTCCACCATCTTGGGCCCCTCCGTGTAGGGGGTTGGACGAGATGACCCTGGAGGTCCCTTCCAACTCTATGATTTGCTTGCCCTTCAGGAGAATAGAGGCCACTGTGCATCAGCCAATCCAATTATCACTCCAGCTAAAGAACTACAAAGAAGAGAAGAAGAAGAGATTGGATTTATATCCCGCCCTTCACTCACTTAAGAGTCTCAGAGCAGCTTACAAACTCCTTTCCCCTCCCCTCCCCACAACAGACACCCTGTGAGGTAGGTGGGGCTGAGAGAGCTCTTTCCCAAGCTGTCCTTGAGGGAACAGCTGGTACAGAGCTATGGATTGCCCAAGGTCATCCAGCCAGGTGCAAGTGGAGGAGTGGGGAATCAAATCCGGTTCTCCCAGATTAGAGTCCGCACACTTAACCACTACACCAAACGGAGACTCCGGTGGGGAAAACAAGGTCTCCTCCAGAGGTTAAACAAACACTTGGGTTTCCCTGCTGTCTAGAGGATCTTTAGCATAATTCATAGGCCTCCTCGGTTTTTTCCCATGAATTTCTTTATTCTGGGCATTTCTCTCTGTTAATTTACTTCATTTATGCCCCACCTTTCTCCTCGAGTGGGGACACAAACCTCATTCTCATTTTATCCTCACAACAAGCCTATGAGGTGGGTTAGGTTCAGGGTTCCCTCTAAGCTGAGTTAGTGTGAGCTAGCTCACAGTTTTTTAGCCTCCGGCTCACACATCTTTGTCTTAGCTCAGTAAGGGTGGCTCCAGAGCAAACTAATTTATGCAGTAGCCAAACTGCTCGCTCACAACTTTAATGCCAGTAGATCATAAAGTAGAATTTTTGCTCACAGGACTCCATAGCTTAGAGGGAACATTGGTTAGGTTAGCTTGAAAGCCTGTGACTGGCCCAAGGTCACCCAGCAAGCTTCCACAGCTTGAGCTGGAATTTGAACCCAGGTCTCCCAGGGGAGCTAGTCCCACCCTCTGACCACTACGCCCCATGCACTGAATCTTTTCTCAGGCCCTTGCATTAACATTTCCGTGCAGACGGAGCCCGCGCCTTGAAATGCGTTGGGGTCCCCCTCCCCCGGTTAGGAAAGTTTCCTGATCTTTTCTTAAAGGCTATCTAACTTATTTCGGTGGCTTTGGCTTGGGGAGGGAGGGGTGGCTTTTCATCTGCGCCTCCCTTCCTCGACCTGGGTTGGGTTGGGTCGCAGCCCTCCCCCCGCCCAACCCCCCCCCAAACCCCGTTTGCATGGTGCGACCACCGTCTGGGCTTCCAAACCCGAGAGCAGCTCCGCTTGCCGGCTGCCCCCATCCTCCGTTGGCATTCCTAGGAAGGCCTCCGAGGGTCCCTGCCCAGCCGTCACTGCGCTTGAAGGGGGAACTTTGTGCGCAGGACTTGGCCCCCCCAGGGTGAAGTGGGAGGACTTGGGAGGTGCCACCGCATGGGGGGGGGAGAAGGGGGGGTTCTGGCCTGTGCCTCCAGACGAGTGCTGCAATCGCCGGGCAACAGGGATGGGGGGGAGAACCGCGCTGGCAACTCCGGGATGCGCGAAGAGCTTGGGCTGAAGGGGCACAGCCGGCCCCCTCCTCTCCCTCCCCTCCCCTCCCCTCCCAGCCACCACTCACCCAGCGGGGGGGACACTTTCCCCCAGGAACAGCAGCAGCAGGAGCCCCTCGATGGCACCCATCCCTGCAGCCTCGCCATGCCCGGGGGACCAACGGGCCCGAGGAGAAGGGAGCCGGGCAGGGAACGCTGCACTGACGCCAGAGCTGGACTGAGAGGCTGTGTTAGCTCACGGAGCATGCAGGGGGAGAAAATGAAAGCAGCAAAGGAACTTCCGGGAGAGCCAGTCTGGGGTCGTGGTTGAGTCTGCAGACTCTAATATGGGAGACCCGGGTTTGATTCTCCCGCTCCTCTACCTGCAGCTGCTGGAAGACCTTGGGCAAGGCAAGCCATATTTCTGACAAGAGCAGTTCTTGAAAGAGCAGTTCGCTCAGAGCTCTCTCAGCCCCACCTACCCTGCAGGGCATCTGTTGTGGGGAGGGGAAAAGAATGAGTCCCCCCTCTCCGCCGCCACCTCCCCCGGCCTGCAGGGCACGAGGGAGGAAAAGAAGGTCTCCGCAGGAAGTAGCCTCCCGGGAGCAGTGGGAGGGGGGGAGGGACCAGCCTCTCCTTCCCGGGGCCGGCGGAGCGCCGCCGGCCCCGGGAGTATTGACTGGGGGGGAGGAAAAGAGCTTTCCGGGGCCCGCAGCACTCTGCCGCGGCCCCGGGAGCAGTGGGAGGGGGGAGGGAAGGGCTTCTCCATCCCGGGGCCGGCGGAGCGCCGCCAGCCCCGGGAGTATTGGCCGGGGGGGGGAGGCCGGGGGGGCGGGGCTTTGTTGAGTGCCCACCCCCCGCGTCCTCTCTCCCGGAGCGGCGCTCCGGCGCGCCCCGGCCCCAACAGAGCCCTGGTTGTGAAGTCCAGGTCAGGATAGTTCCACCTGGAGATTAGCAACCTTAGAGGGGAGTTGCAGCCTTAGGAACATGATGTAGAATCCTTTCATTTACCCCCAAAACACTATGCCAACATTTGGGACAACCTAAAGGTAGGTTTGGGGAAGTAATCGAAGTGAAGAAAGCTTAAAGATTTTTTCTCTCTCAAAAGAAAGGTGAAACATACAGAAAATTGAAAGGAAAGGAAAGGAGGGAAGATATACGCGTAGAATTCTTATAATAAAGGCCTTGAAGATGAAGAACCTGATTCAGAGTCAGAAGAAGGGGAAGTAGACAAAAATTAACCAGTTTTTGGCTAAGGGGAGCACATCGGCATTGATTTTTTTAAAAAAATCCCCTTTGGAAAGAGGAGAAATGGGTCACCTCCTTCTTTGGCAAGGGAATGGGAATCAGAAACAGCCAGGAAGGAATGGGACAGAAGCAGAAATACTCTAAGAACGGAAGTCTGACCAAAACAACACCATTAAAAAACACAATTCCGACAAATTGCAGCCAGCAACTTCGAGGGGAAAGATGCAAACACATGATGAGAGAGTTTTCTTCCAGAGCTTCCCCTGAGTTCAGAAGCGGCCATGACTCAGCAAAAATGGGAGTGCCACAGGAAGCTGGCCCTTCCCTTGCAGACAGCGGACTGGAAGTGGGGAGGTGGAGTGGGGGAAAGAGAGTGGGAGAGGGAACAGACAGCTGCCATTGGCTCCAAGGAACAACAGCCAGGACAGCCTCTTGGCTCAAGGTTAAGAGTGGGGGCAGGGACTGCAAAAGCTATTTGTGTAAAAGCAAATATAAAACAAAAGGCTTCTGTGGTTAGGAAACATCACCTGTTGCAGGATCAGCAGGTGAGAGGCATGGATTTCCAACTAGAAGCACAGAAGCTTGCACCCAGAATTAAACTCTGTTGGTCTTAAAGGAGCCGCTGTACTCAAACTTTGTTCTACTGCTTCAGACCAACATGGCTGCCCCACCTGAACATAGAGTAGTTTTTTGTTATATTCATTAATACAATGAACTTTGTTATAAGGTGCCTTATTTTGTTATGACAGATTAACATGGCTAGCCCTTTACAATCTTTCTGATATTCCCACACCCAAACTGGACAAAAGGAATAAAATGAAGATGTGGGAATTTATCAGTGGATTCAAGAGACCATCTGTACTGTTTTTTTTTTTTAAAAACAAACTTTCCATCTCTTATCTGGCTTAAAATCACTCACTATTTTGGCCTGGACTGACACTATAAAGTTCACATTAAATTTGTGTTGTACAGGTTCTCTTCCTCCTCTACTTGACCACTGGATCATCTTGTCCCTAATTGCAGCCAGAAGGCAGATGCAAAAATCTTGGCTCTGAGATTCTCTACTCTGCAGCTACTCACCCTGGGATTTAATAGAGCTTTTGCTCTAATATGAAATGGCCTTGAGAGGCAAGACTGGTCATCTCTCACATCTGATGAGAAGCGTATTTGTTCACCTCTTGCTTTGGGGTGGTTGTTGTTGTTTTGCCCTTAATCTCATTTGCTTGCAGTGGATAGCTGGGTTTTCTTACTTTTCCAGCTTATTGGCTAGATTCAGTATCTCACTCTTTGGCAAAATTCAATATTTTTGTCAATTACACAACTCATAGGAAGATTTTCTAATATACTGTACAAGCAAAGGTTTTGCCCTTGTGATTCTCAGACTCCAGAAGCTATCCAAGTTCCCCCTCTTATAGGCTGCTGTATGGAGAGTCAAGAGCATCTTTGCTTTCTCCCCTTTTAGTGTGCCCCCCCCCCCCAGTCATTCCACAGACTACTATCTGCTTAATCTTCTGTCAGGTAATGATAGATACATCACCCTGGTGCTTGCCAAATACTGTTTATTTGGAAATAAGATGACCTTGAATGTAAGACAACACGCCTGATACACACACAAATCAACAATTATTTATTTAATTAATTCATTAATACCCTGCCTTTCCCCCCATGGGGACCCAAAGCATCTTACATCATTTTTCTCACCTTTGTTTTATCCTCAAAACAACCCTGTGAGGCAGGTTAGGCAGGACATAATTGAGGTAGGTTAGACAGGACATAACTGTAATTTGTATATGTATTTAAGATGACCCCCTCTTTTTTAATGGCACACCTGGATATAAAAGCTAGTCCTACACTTTTGTAAATACTGTACATACCTGATGCCCTCGTTATTTAATCTAAGTAGTTATTTAAAATCAGGTGAATTATTACTCTGGACCCTAGCCTTCTATTTCATTTGAGAACAGTTTATAATATTTGTTTTGTTGTCGATCTGCTAGGTAGTGTCAATTTCAGATACTGCAGAAACATTTAGTTTGGGGGTTTGGTTTTATATTTTTATCTTGAGCCCTGGATCCTATATCTCTCCTTATTATATAATTGAATTTTCATGCGACTCTTTCCTCAACATTCCACATGCTCCCACAGCCTTTGGCTCCCTGCCCTGTCGCTCAGAAGCTGTCCCTGTCCACTGGCTATGAGTACTTACGTGTCATTGGCTGGGTGCTAGGTCTGCTCCTCTTCCCCACCCTCTCTTTCAGCCATTGTGCCCTGTCAGAATTTCTGGCAGATGGTTTTTGCTCTTGACAAAAACACTTCTCCTGCTTACCTTCTGTGTAGGACTAACTATTCCCTCAGTGGCTGTTGGTAGTTGTAACGAAATGGCAGTTACCTGTGTTTGTAAGATGGCTGCTGTCTGTGGCAAAATGTTCCCCTATAAGCAGGGGTCCATTGGAGCGGGAGCGCACAGGAGCACAGCTCCAGGAGTGAGAAGCCCAGGGGGCGGGGACATGACCAAGCCCCACCCCCTCCTCGGCTTCCCCGAGCAGTGCAGAGGAGCAGCGCCCCGGGGAAAGCCCTGCTAGGATCTTTATTGTTTTTAATGTTTTGTTTTAATATTGATAATTTTATCATTGTTCCTTTTATGACTGTGTGCTGCTTTTCCAGAGACTTGCTCAAGGTGGCATATAAATTTTCTAAGTATGCCATTTTTTATCTGGGCACATAGCACATAAGTACTGGAGAAATTTCACCAGCCCTTCAGCAGCTTCCACCTTATCAGTTTGGTGTAGTGGTCAGGAGTTGCTCTAATCTGGAAGAACCGGGTTTGATTCCCCACTCCTCCACATGCAGCTGCTGGTGTAACCTTGGGCCAGTCACAAGTTCTCTCAGAGCTGTTCTCTCATGAGCAGTTCTCAAAAGACCTCTCTCAGCCCCACCTACCTCACAGGGTGTCTTGCTGTGGGGAGGGAAAGGAAAAGGGATGGGTGGTGCATGTGTCCTGGGTATCTCAAGTCTACTTGAAACCTGGTGGTTTCAAGGGAGCAGGAAGAGTATGAGGGTGTGTTCTTTATGCTTATTTTTATTGCACAAAGTATTGGATGGGGAAGGGAATGGAGGAAGAGCAGGTCAGTTTCACTCACCTGTGGAGTGGAGCCTGAGGGGTGGGCATTGCCTTCTGACACACTTCCGGCGTGTTAGGGGGTGTGGCATATGCAAATGAGTTATGGTAATGAGCTCCTGCACCTCTTTTTCTACGAAATGAGCCCTGCCTATAAGGTTCAATTGAGCTGTAGTTCCAGAGAGGGGCCTGCGGGGGTATCACTCACTGGGTTGAATGGGGCTTCATCATCTGCTGGCTTACAGTTCCCAGCTGCCCCAAGGCCAAAAAGTGTGGGAAAAGAGGGACCTCCCAAGGGGTGGGGCACCATCAATATAGACTCCAGCCCATCCATTCATCCTGCAGGAGGTTAGGAAAGGCTCCTGCTGCCTGTGCTGACCAAGGCTACAAGCCAGAGATGGAGAAAGGGGGGAGGCTGAACAGATGGAAAGCTGAACAGTGAGGTGGAAATAAAGGTAAGTTGATACATGGCTGGGAAGGAGATAGGACTGCCAATGCCAGGTGGGGAATTCCTGGAGACTTGAGAAATGGAGCCTGGAGAGGGTGAGGTTTGAGGAAGAGTGGGGCCTCAGACAGGTACAGTGCCATGGACTCTGCCCTCCAAACCAGTCATTCTCTCTTGGGGAACCACTGTTGCCAATTTCTAGGTGAGGGTTGGAGATCACTCAGAATTACGACTGCTCTCCAGGAGGGAGGGGGGAGGAGATGGAAAACTGAAATCAGAGGGGCAGATAACAACAGGCAGATAAAAACTTCTCTCCAGATGGCATTGATTGTCGGCTAATTCTGCCCCTTATGATATCGGGAGTGAGAAATGTTATGTTATACTTCCCATGGCTTGCTTATTGCTCCCTGCGCAGTTCTGACCTTGGAAGACTGCTGGTGCCTGCTGTTAGCCGAATTGCTTTAATTTACGTTTAGCAAGTGGCAAAATACACGGGTTCTTGCCAACTATACCAGGGTCCCACCCCTCCCAGGAGTTCTCAAGGAAAGAGGCACGTGAGGAAGATGGCAAATTAAATGCTGTTTACTGAATGATGTTGTTCACTCACACAAAACAGATTCTCACACACATACACACAGGTCTAGGGAAATAAAGATAGAAAATAGCACTGTTGCAATTTGCAGGAGTTCATTGGTGGGGAAGCAATACGTTACCTATCCTGGAGATGGATCCTTGTTCCAACAGAAGATTAGAGTGACTGGAAAGGCAAGCTGGACATGGGGGGGGGGGGGTAAAGCAGGGGACGATGGCTCAAGAGACCGAATGCTTGTGCTCAGGGTCTTTTATTAGGTGGTCTTGGGGCAGGCTGCACAGACCACTTCCCACTAACACACCTACTAGGCGGTCCGTCCCTCTTGGACCCTTCCATAGGTTAAAGGTGGACAAAAGGAGGAGGGCCGGGGGATGGACCATGTTGCAAAACTATGATCTCACCAGGAAGTGGACACCTGGGCTGGAGTCCAATGACTCACCTGGCTACATCTATTGTTAGTCAATGACTTTGGCCGACTGGTTGATGGCCCGAACATTAGTTGCTAAGCAACTGCGTTAGCATAATCCATTTAGTTATGTTGGAGGGGGCAGGGGTTGACCAGTGTGCTGAAACAGAAAGAGAGAAACCTCATGGCAAGAGGAGTCTTTTGTCTCTGTTCCAGGTGAACTGTCTAGGGTGTCAGCCTCCTGGCATGGGCTGGAGCTGGCTCCTATCATGAAGAAAGCACATGGCCCTTCCATTATAGGCAACCCAAAATTCACGCTTATGAATATCACAATTCATAAGAGCACTAGCAGTGCCTTGCTGGCTAACACTGCCTATGTAATGTTTCTTTTATCTGCCTCTGGTTCTTCCCGCTTTTTCCTTGGGAACTTCGGCCCAGTATTTGAGCACCTTTTTATACGATTGTATGATTGGTTACAAGCCCTTGCCAGACCCCTTTTGAATTCTGTATAACTATCCTACCTGGGGTTGTGCCAGCCATTACTGTCACAAGAAGTGTAGATGACCATAGCAAACCTTTCTCAATAAAGCACTCCTGTTTAAGGACACTTTTTGATGACTGACTCTGTAGGACTCTCACAGAGTGTTAGTAATCTTTACCTTGGGATCTTACCCTGCACCCAGTGATGGATGGCAAGGAGAAGATACCTGCATCCACTGCACCCACAGAGGGGCCAGTGTCTTCTGCAGAAGAGGTCGTGGTTACGACTACAAATCGGTGGGTCTACGATAGACCATGGCAGAGCCAGTATTCCTGGACACAGTTTGCCCCCACCCTGCTAGAAACGTGGTCGACATCGTGTCGGGGTTCTACCCTGGGCAAGGTCGAGCTCCCAATGGTATCAACAGCACCCAGACTTCCCAGGGATGTGGGAGGTCCTGGTGATCTATGGGCTCACATGGATCAAAGATTCAAGGCTATGTACCAGATGATGCAAAAGGAGATGACGGAGATGTCCCTAGACCTTCCTAGAGTGTTTGCAGCCATGATCAAAGGGGAAGGGGAAGACGAAGAAGAGGCTGCAGCATCCCCTCCTTCTCCACAACTGCTCCCTCAACCACAAGGGGTTCCTGCGAGACCAGGTCCTGAGGGAGCCCCTCCTGGACCTGCAGCACTGGGACCCATGATGCAACGACATCCCGTGTCTCAGGAGGTGTTGGATGCCATGTTTAATGGGAACCCCAATAAACTGCAGTTTTGTGTGATTGAGACTAGAAGGTTTCTCCAGAATTGGGGCCATCTTTTCCCATCAGAGGAAGAACACATCGGTTACATCCGGTCGAGGATGTGGGAAGAGGTGGCTAATTGGTACGTGAGCCTCCATAACATGCCAGGACCCGAACTCAGAAGCACAGAAGAGTTCATGTGGGCTTTGAGATGTCAGTATGAGGACCTCATGGAAGAAGAAAAAGCATGCAAGCAGATCCGTGCCTTGCAGCAAGGGAAGAACTCCGTGCATGAGTACTCCACTGCTTTTAAAAGATTTGCAGCTAAGATACAGGGGTGGCTGGAAGCCGTGTTTATCGAGCAATATTGGCAGGGCCTAAATCATGATATATTTGAGACAGTACTCAGAAACATGAATCCCACATCATTGGCTGCCTTGGTGAGGGTGGTGGAAGATGCAGAAGGCAAATTCCAGCTTCTCCATATGCATGTCCCAAAGCCGGTCCCCAAAACCCCAGTAGCTACCAGGAGGGCGGCCAAGCTCAAATTGAAACAACCTCTTTGGGACAGCCGAGACCTATGATTGAAACAGGGGCTCTGCCTACACTGCAGAGAAGCTGGCTATCACTCTTCATCCTGTCTGGCGGGGGCCCCCAAGGGAGTGTTAACTCCACCAATCACCGCCCCTCATGGTACAAAGGGACTCCACACCCCGAAGCCCTGAGCCCTACAACTCAAAGCTCAGCTGGAGCAAGAGCAAGTGGCGGTAGTGGAAGCTACCCAGCTGGTGGGAAACGGGCAGGACCTGCTCTAAAAGGTACTACTCAGCAGGTCCCTCAACAATTGGCACCACCCGTGGTGAGCAACCCCACCCCTCTCCTTTACATTATACTCACAGTTGTCAACCCAGACCTAGGAACCCAAGTCATGGTACGGGCCCTCATTGACTCGGATGAGCCCTTACGATTCACCCAGATAGATGGGTTAGAGATGAAGGAGCCCTGTGCATATGAGACTGAGCAATTAATTATTGGGAATGGGGGGGCACGGGGATAAAAGAACATTTGTCATTAACCCCCATGCTCAGTTCCCTATGGTATTGGGGAGTCCTTGGCTGGGCTCTCATGATCCTTACATTGTATGGAACGAAGGAAAGGTGGGTTTTATAACTGACCATTGCACAGTGCACTGGTGACAACTCCAGTGGAGGCCAGCACCTCCCACTCCTCCTCTCAACACCTGCATGGCCAGGGAGGAATTTGAAACTATCCCTATGGAGTATCTGGACTTAAGTGAGGTGTTTGAGGAAACTAAGGGCGATAAGTTACCCCCTCACAGAAACATTGACTATGCTATTGAATTGTTACCGGGTCATAAATTGCCCAAAGGGAAATTGTATTCAATGAGCTCTGCAGAAAGGGTGGAACTACATAAGTTCATTGACAAAAACTTGGTGCGGGGGTTCATTCGGCCCGCAACCTACCCCTTCGCAGCCCCTGTACTGTTCCAGAAAAAGAAAGGGGGGGGGGGGGTTAAGGCTATGCACAGCCTATTGAGGGCTGAATGCTGTGTCAACCTCCAATGCATACCCTTTGATCAAAGATCTCCTGGCAGAGGCGGCGCAGGGAAAAGTGTTTTCTAAACTGGATCTCCGAGATGTGTTCTTCCAAGTGCGCATGCGGGAGGGGGATGAATATAAGACTTCCTTTAATATACCTTTGGGCCAGTTCAAATACCTGGAGATGCTGTTCGGACTTTAAGGGGTGCCTGGAGTTTTTATGAATTTAATAAATGAAGTGTTGCACAAGCACCTATTCAAGGTGCATTTCGGCCCCTATGGGCCTTCCTCAGTGGCCAATATTCCTTATTATGCAATGACACACATCCAAAAATACATACTAGCACCAGGGGTCATTTCGAGCAGGAGCTCGGGGGAGCACAGCTCTGGGAGTTGGTGCCACCCCCCCCCCAAGCAGGGTAATGTCTGCTTGTGTCATGGCTGCAGCAAAATGACCCCATCCCCTGGAAAGGTCCTTGTTCCTCCGACCAGCCTTCTGAAGGCTTCAGCCACCACTGAAGCTATTCTCCCAGAATAGTGGTATTTCTGAGGCTTGGATTAGTAGCTGTCCCCTCTCTGCCAGCTCTTTCTTTCTCTCTCTCTCTCTCTCCTTTCTTGCCTTCTGACATAGTTCTGGTGATATCAGGGGGTGTGGCATATGCAAATGAGTTATCCAAATGAGTTATGCTAATGACCTCCTGCACCTCTTTTTCTACGAAATGACTCCTGGCTAGCACAAATTAAAGGACTCACTAGCCATCACATCCCATTCATCCTGGCCTCAATTCTTCTCAATTTTTGGCCCATCAAAGGCCCACCCCATGCCCGAGGCCTAGTAACTGTTTTGATAGCAGCAGCTAAGGTGGTAATAGCTAAACAATGGAAGTGTGAGAAGCCACCAACAATTCCACACTGGTGGAACAAGGTTTGGGACAACTTCATGGAGGAAAAATGTATGCTGTGCTTTGACAAGACCTTAGTTACAAACGAGCTGTATAACCCTCTGGAGAAGTGGCACCCTTTTTAAAACAGAATTGACAAAGGAAAGTTTGAGAGTGAAGTCCTATCCTTTTGTACATTTAAGTTATACTCCTGTGGGTAAACCATATTTAGACAATTCTAATTTAATTATATAGTAAGTGGTTATAAACTGTAATAGAAAGTTTTAGGCCCTGTAAAGAGATGTATCTCATTGGTTACTATGTTTTACTGTCTCAACTCTCTTTCACCCTACAATGTAACCTCTTTTCTCAATAAAGCTGTTGGTTAAAAACAAAAATACATGCATTCAGAATTTTGTGCGCGTGTGCATGTGTGTGTGTGTCTGTGTGTCCGTGTGTGTATATATATATATATAAGTGAGACCAGGTGATGTTTTCTTAAATGCTATGTATTTGCTACAAATTAGTAAAATGAGCCTGTGGTAGCTGTGCAAGTTCTCCAAATTAATCTGGTAACAAATGTCCCATTTGTCAGGATGTGTGTCACTTCCACCAAGTGTAATAGTCAAGTCAACTATTGCCCTCCAAACCAGCCATTCTCTCTTGGGGAACCACTGTTGCCAATCTCCAGTTGCAGGCTGGAGATCACTAAAAATTACAACTGCTCTTCAGGTAGCAGAGATCAGTTCCCCTGGAGAAAATGGTGGACTCTGTGTCATTATACCCTGCTAAGGTTGCCACAGCAAATTGACACTGAGCGCCCAAGGCTGGGGCGTACTCCCAGAGCCTCTTTCTAGAGTCTATTGTATTTTTTTCACAATGGGCCTTATTCCTAGTGTGTGTGTGTACACATGTATATATATATATATATGCCCTAGGGTATTGGCACTTTCCGGCTCTCCTATTGGCTGTGGTTTGTGCTCCATTAGCAATTGGTCTGTCAACTGCCACTCAAGAGTACTTGTCTGCCATTGGCTGGGTGCTGGGTCCGCTCCTCTCCCTCATGCACTGCTGGATTGGCCACTCTTCCCTGTCTGAAAAAACTGCCAAAATAGCTGTCTTTCCTGACAAAGATGCTTCTACTGCTGTTCTTTCACTCCTCTGTGTTTGGCTGGCTACTGAAATGACTGTTCCCTGCTCAGCAAGAGGCTTCTATTGCTGCTGCTTCTCCTGCTTGACTCCTCCATGGCTGGCTGGTTGGCTACTGAGGTGAGCCACTGGCTGCGAAACTATTCTCTTCTCTTGCTGTGGGGCTCACTTTCCCCTCAGTGGCTCTTGCTAAGCAACCCAGCATGGTTCTGTCAGTAAAAAGGCAGGAGGCAGGAGGCCCTTTGGTCTCTGTGGGGAACTCACTGGGGCCAGTTCTCATTAGCGTTGCCAGCTCCAGGTTGGGAAATTCCTGGATATTTTGTGGTGGAGTCTACAGAAGCCAGTGTTTGGGGAGGGGAGAGGCCTCAGCTGAATGCTGAATAGAATGCCATAGAGTCCATCCTCCAAAGCAGTTATTTTCTCTAGGGGGAGAGAGATTTGTTGTGTGGAGTTCAGTTATGATACCAGTCAATTTTCAGGCTCCACCTGGAGATTGGCTCCCCTAGGCCTGGCAGCACCCTCTGGATGACTTGATAACACCTGACTGGCATGACATAACTAGGTTTGGATGCTTGCTCTTGTTCACCACCAGCAGGCCCCCAGGATAGGCAGTGTGGCATAGCAGTTAGTGCTTCAGAGCAGGGTCTGCCAGACCCAGGTTTTTGTGGTGGAAGCTGAGTGGGTGATTTTGGACCAGTCACAGATGTTCAGCCTAACCTACCTCACAGGGTTGTTGTGAAGATCTAAAGGGGGAGAGGAGAACAATGCAAGCTGCTTTGGTCCCCACAGTGGAGAAAGACTGTACTTTTCCTCCTGCGGAACAATTGTTGCCAATCTCCAGGTGACGGCGGAGATCACTCAGAATTACAACTGCTGTCCAGATGGGAGAGATCAGTTCCCATGCAGAAAACAGACTCTGTGCCCTACTGAGGTTGCCACAGCAAATTGACGCTGAGTGTCCAAGGCCGCGCCACCCACCCAGAGCCTCTTTATAGATTTTTTGTCCAAAAACCAGAGCATCACTCCCAACATCCCTGATGTGCCTATTTCACTTCTGGCTCACATAAGCACATTGCTGACATGCTGGGCCTTCCTCCCTTTTTTGGGGAGGGGTAATTCCCCCACTGGTCAGCTGGCTGGTGGTGGAGAGGTGGGAGCTGGCAGCGGGACACCCCTGCCCCCACTGGGGGGGGGGGGGTCTGGCATCCCTGTTATGCCCGGTCTATGACTAATGTGGCAAAAGGACTTTAGATTTGCAAATTTCAGATGCATGTTTTTTGGCCAGGATAAATTACTGTCAATGTATCACTCCAATTTTCAAAGAGCTTCACTGGTTACAAGTTTGTTGTTGGGCCCAATTCAAAGTACTGTTTTTGACCTATGCAGCCTTGAACCAGAGTTCTTAAAGGGGCATTGGCGTGGGCCTGAATCCCAAGCAGCAAATCGCCGCTGGGAAAGGAGCCCCGAATACACCACAACCCCCACCTTGATGGCAAAAAGACCCTTTAAAGGATTTTTTTTGCCAGTGGAGCTGTGGCTGGCAACAGCCCCTCTCCCTCCCTGCTAAAAGATTTAAAGGGCCCTCCAACTGGTTGGCTGTGCTCCCTACTGACCAGCTGAAGCCCTTTGAATCTTCTAGCAGGGAGGGAGAGGGGTGGCCACAGGTGGCTGCAGCTTGAAGATAGGGCTTGCAGGTGGGTCTTGGGGGCATCCCTGCCCACCCCTGGAACACCCCCCATATCCCCCCCCAGATTGACAAGGGGACCTAGCAACCCTAGCTCTGTCTCTGTCTCCAAACTCTCCAATCCCTCTGTCTCCAAATCCTCCCATACCATTTATAAACTTCTACTTCAATATGATACAGAAATGAAACAGGTTAAGACATTCATGGTGAAATGGATGCAGAATTTTGATGAAGAAATTTCTCTTCACTAGTGGGAAAGTTTATGGATGAAAGATATAAAATTTACAGTGAGTCAAGCACTCTGAGAAAATTGGAACAAGAAGATGGATAAAAATTATACAGGAAAGTGATGGAAATGTGAAGAGACAGATGGTACCTTTTACCATATGTGATGGTCCTGCAAAAAGACCAACAAATTTTGGGTAGAAATACATACTGAAATGCAGAAAATCTTGAACTTAAAATTTCCCATGAAACCCAGCATGGTTCTGTCAGTAAAAAAGCATGGGCAGGAGGCCCTTTCCAGGCCTACTTTGGTCTTTGTGGGGAACTCATTGAGGCCAGTTCTAAGACAAATAGACTAGATCGTGAACTGTTCAGATATATGTTAACCATGGCATGACTAGTATTTGCAACCAAGTGGAAATCTGAAATCTGCCCATATCATGAGAACTGGAGAGACAAAATGGAAGAATTTGCTATTATGGTGAAAACAATGAACTATATAAACAAAAAGCCAATCACTGAATTCAAGAATAAGTGGAGAAACTTTTATAATTACTACAGACAAACTACATAGATTAGATAAAGCATTTAGAGGAGTTATAAAGAAACTGAAATTAATACTCCAAACCAGATAATTATATTCTCATTGTTATATTCATTAATCTTTTATAGTTACATATTTACTAGTTGTTACATGATAGTATTAACCTGGTATAAAGAAAAATGTTTTCTTATCTTTGCTTATATTTCTTGTTTATATGTTTCCCTACCTAGGCCTATAGATAGGAAATGATGGAAATATACATTGAAATATGTTGAGGTATTGATTATTTCACCATATTTTGATTTATTATGATACTCTTTTGCTAAGATACTCTTTCATGTTTTATATTCTTTTATTGAGCAATGTCCTTAAAATGTGTTTAACAAATAATGTTTTATGCTTCTCAACTTTCCCTTTGTCCTTTTTCATTTTGGATCCCCTTAAATGGTAAAATACTTTTTAAAAAACCCAACCCCCCCTGCTCTGTCTCCCTGGGTGAAGCAAGGAGGGTCACCACAAGACAGAGAACTCTTTTGTGGTTGTTGCTTGCCATTTCTGATGGCCCAGGCTAGCCTGATCTTGTCAGGCCTTGGAAGATAAGCCTGGTTGGCCCTGGTTAGTTCCTGGATGGGAGACCACCAAGGAAATCCAGGCTGCTATGCTGAGGCTTTACCATCACAACAACATTACTGCGCACAGGAACACATGAAGCTACCTTACACTAAATCACACCCTCAGTCCATCAAGGTCAGTCTTGTTCACTCAGACTGGCAGCGGCTCTCCAGGGTCTCTCCAGGGTCTCAGGCACATCAGCTCCTGCTTGGATCCTTTTACCTAGAGATGCTGGTGACTGAGTTTGGGACCTTCTGCGCTCCAAACACGTGTTCTTTCTTGGCCCTTCAACTGTATGGGAAGTGGCTGATAAGACTGACTGGCCCTGGGTGACCCAGTGGGATTTGGAGCAAAGCTGCTCAGTCTTAGTCTGGCGTACAAACTGTTAATATCTGACTGATTCTCCATGTATTTTTTTGTTTTTAAAAAACAGCAATATTAGAATCTGTGCATATGTAAAGTGCCATCAAGTCAGAGCCAACTGACAGGGACCCCACAGGGTTTCCAAGGCAAGAGAAGTTCAGAGGTGGTTTGTCATTGCCTACCTCTGCAAAGACTTCTTTGGTGGTCTCCCGTCCAAGAACCAACTCTGCTTAGCTTCCTAGATCAGACAAGATCTGGGTATACCATGCTGTTCCACATGTCCATTAGATACTACTCTGCTGTTAAAAGAAAAAGAGGAAGCTGGTGTTCAGTTCCAGAATTCCCCCCCCCCCCCCCCCGCTTCCTGGCTCTTAGAATGCCAATGCCTCTGTTCCTTCCATTGCTCCCTGAGCAATAATAGATCATTGCTTTTTTTTTTTAATCTTAATACTCAGATGGCTACTGTTATGTATTGACCATGCGGTCGCCATGTGCTCCAGTAATGGCGACCACCATGTGGCCAGAGCACATGGCCAAGAAACTACCTGAGCTTCAGCCAGGTAGAACAAAAGCCAGGTGGATTCTAACCGGCCACCAATCATGTACCTAGGTTTCTCCAAGGGAACCTATGAGATTTAAATAGACTAATAGTAGCCTATCAGGCCAGTTGGGTGAGGTCAGGGGATTGTCCCTGACCAGCATAAAAGGAGGGCTTGGAGCCCTGGGTTGTATGCTTCATCCAGACCAGCAATAAAGATCTAGCTGTTTCACTATTCCATGGACTCCCGACTCCAATACTTTTCAGCTACAGATGCTGAAAAATGATTACCAGTAAAGACTAGACTCTGGTTTAGCAAGTATTTCAGTATTTGTCCCTGCTTCTCAACGTGTGCAGGAGATATGCTGGAGGACAGACCAGGGGTTTCTCCTGGCATCTGCAGTTTATCTGAGTCTCCAGCCTTTCCCTCCCACCAAGCCAAATCAAGTTCAGGGGTAGGATTCCCTTTTGCCCACTTATGGCGGGAGACCCCCCCAGCCAATCGCAAGCCTTGTCAGCTGATGCTCAGCTGATCAGCAGTCAGAAACTGAGGCCAAAATGGGGCGGGGGGAAGCTTTATCATCCTGTGGAGAAAAATTAAAAAGAAAGGAAGGCTTTGTCTACTTACACAAAATTCCAACCATAGAGTTACTGACAAGAGTAGCTTTAGCAATAACTAGAAATGCTATCATAATCTTATCATAAAGTTTCTGACAATTGCTGGAGCTACCCTTGTCACTTTTGTGTAGTTCTAGGCAGGGGTCATTTAGTAGAAAAAGAGGTGCAGGAGCTCATTAGCATAACTCATTAGCATAACTTATTTGCATATGCTACACCACCTGACATCACGGGAAGTATGTCAGAAGGCAAGAAAGAAGAGAGAGAGAGAGAAGGGAAGGAGGGGGGGGGAGAGAGAGAGAGAAAGAAAGAAAGAGCTGGCAGAGAGGGGACAGCTACTAATCCAAGCTTCAGAAATACCACTATTCTGGGACGATAGCTTCAGTGGTGGCTGAAGCCTTCAGAAGGCTGGCCGGAGGAACCTTTCCAGGGGATGAGGTCATTTTGCTGCAGCCATGACACAAGCAGGCATTCCCCTGCGGTGGGGGGGGGGGGGCGCACCAACTCCCGGAGCTGAGCTCCCCCGAGCTCCTGCTCGAAATGACCCCTGGTTCTAGGAATCACCAGGAACTCTGTGGTCAGAATTTCTGATAAGTATTTTCCTATTAAATTTTTCTCTTTGGAAGTTCCCCCCCCCCACCACCATTCTGCCAATCTGTAGGCACTGCCTGGCAACTCTGCAACTGTGGGACATGTGCTGTGGCCAGCCAGGGACTTGAGAAGGGAACACTTCTTATTTTGTTTTGTTTGGGCCAAGGCCCAGAAACACAAGCAGTTACTTTGCAGATGCAGAACTGTCTGATGTAGCCCTTGAGTCCAACACAGAAGGACAACACTGTGGTGTTGCCGTGAGGGGTGAGATTCATGTCTTCTCTCGCCACTGCCCTCCTTTCACTGTCAGTGCCAGGGACTGTCTGCTATCTTTTACACCCACATTTTTCCTGACGGGGGCTGGGGGCGGACATTTGACAATTAACCTAAGACCCACTTTTCCCAGGGAAACTTTATTATGTTTTATTGTGTTTAAAAGAAAGATCATTTTTTTATGTCGCTCGTGAGCTGACAGGGATCTTCTGCTGTGGCTGTCAAAAGAGGCAGGTTGTGTAAAAGGATCCAAGGAAAATTAAGCTCCTGGAAGCTCATGCTGGAGGGCCAAATGTCATGACCCCTGCACAGCAGAACAACAAGATGCCGTTTAAGACAGCAAGAACAGCTGGATTCTCTTTTTTGGGGGGGGGGGAGAAAATAGGCCCATTTGTGCTGAAAGGTCTCTCGCGGCTCTCCCGCAAAGTGTCTTCAAAAGGCTCTCAACTCCTTTGAGAAAAAAAGGAAACTCTCAGGCCCTGGCGCATCATTTAAAAATGGTTTGCTTGTTTGACCAGTAAGGGCAAATCCTTTAACTTGTAAATCCAGTTGCCCAGCCAGAGTACAATTCCATTGCGGGGGGGGGGGGGGGGGGGGATGACCCAATTTCAGCTCATTAAAGTAATTCTCCTTTCTTAGCTAAGCCAGAGGAGTTCTGTGGGAATAGCAAGATGTATAAGAGCTCCTTGCTGAGCTGAAAGTGCCCTGCACCACCACTTGGGCTCCCTGTTGTTCTTCCAGCACAGTTCAAGGAACTGCTCTCTAAAAGAAAATTAAGGGTTTGGTCTCTAAATACATTATTTATTTAAAACATTTTTAGGCCACCTTCCCACCCAATCAGGGACCATAAGGCCTTGAGCTTAGAAAACATTAAAACATCTGATCAATTAAAAACATGGTTAAAATTGTAAACTAATTCAATTAAAACCACACGAGCAAAGAACACTAGGAGGAGGGCCAGAAGCTATTATTAGGGGTATGCCAGATGAAACAAAAAAGTCTTCACCCACTGGCAAAAGACACCGATGGAGACAGAAAGACAAATCTCCCTGGGGATGGAGTTCCATAGTTTTGGTGCCATGACTGAAAAGGCCTTTTCTCAGGCCACCACTGCCTAGTTTCAGATGGCGGGGCCAACTGAAGCAAGGCCCCCAAAGAGGACTGGAGTGTACCGGTCAGTTCATTTGGGAGGAGGCAGTCCCTAAGGAATGTAAGTCCCCAGAACTCTTGCTGCGTTGTACCACCACAAATGTTAATGTTAGTGATACCCCATTTCCGATTTCTGATGAAGATATTATTGTGTGACTGATGTGGATTAGAGTGCCAAATCTTTCCTTGTCTGATTTGCAGTTGGAGAGGTAGTAATCAGAAGCTGGATGGGTTGAATCAGAACCCAAATCACTCAAGTCCTAGCTCAGCACTCTAACCATTGCACAAGACTGCATGTTACATGTGGTCATGCATCAAAGCAAGAAGAAGCAAAATGGAAAGGAAATGGCAGCACTGGGAGATGGAAAATGGCGCACACCAGTCTCCTACTATAATAGGTCTACCAGTTTCTTCAGTTAGTTTTCCAGTGCCATGGCTGTCACAAAAATGTTTGCAAAATCAGAAAGGAAAGCCAAGAACTTGACAGACCTCAAGGATATGCAGGTTTTGCACATACCTAAATAAGATCAACTTGAGACCGAAATTCTGAATTATACCATTTGTGCACGGAGATTGTTCAGCAGAGATTCAGAGGTCAGAAATGAGACCAGTAAATAAACAAGCAGACAAATGTAAAATTTAAATGTAAAAATAAATAAAGGTAAAATACAGATGTAAAAATAAATAAAGGTAAGAAATGGGCTATAATTATAATGCTCTGCAGAAGAGTTCTTGCAGAACAGTAATAATACGTTCTGTTCCATTGGAAACCAAACAGTTTTCAGGTATGGAGGATACATCTGGAGGGTTGCTGTGTTGGGTTGCAGTAGAATATCTAGATCTGAGTCCAGCAGCATCTTGGAGACCAACAACATGTTCAGGGCAGGGGTTTCACGAATCAAAGCTCCCATCATCAGATACCTGCAGCAGAAGAGGTGGATTCAAGTTAAGTAGCAAGCAGGAATCACTAACAAGATTTTTCAGGTGCAAGCTTTCAAAAGAGTCAAAAACTCCCTTTGTCAGGTGTGGAGGAGGAATTGTATCTTTCCTGATAAATCTGCCAACACTCTGCATAGGTCCACCCTAAGAAATGGAAAGAAGGTTGCCAGCTCTTGTTTGGGAAATACCTGGAGATTTTTGTGGGTGGGGGGGAGATCCTGGGGAGGGCAGGGTTTGGGAAGGAGAGGAACCTCAGTGGAGTATAATGCCATAGAGTCCACCTTTCAAAGCAGCCCTTTCCCCCAGGGGACTGATCCGTATAACCTGGAGACCAACTGTAATTCTGGGAGATCTTCAGCTACCGCCTGGAGAACGGCAGCCCTAAATGGAAATGAAAGACTATCACATCTGGTCAATCAGAAGGAAGAAGGTTTTTTCCCATATAGATAACAAATATGAGGGAACTTGTTTATGCTTTGAATTGAACGACGATTCAGTGACTCACTCTGCCCCCATCTGTATCCTCAAAATTGATGATTCCCCCCCACTTCATAACATGTTTCCATTACAACTCATAGAACATCAATAGCAGGCAGACCCCCCCCCCCCCAATTCAATTAGGAACAAATCCATTACAAAGGAATCAATCTGTTGGGTGCTCACTGAGTACTGGAGATTAGTCTGTTCTTTCAGAAGATCCATTCCAAACTGATGAGGCCTCTGAGACCAGGTCACATGCAAGATCCCAGGAGCACTCTAGCAGCCTGAAGATGAAGACCCCACTCCAAACACACACATGGTCTCTAATTTACCAAAATGGCAGGTGGCAAGTGTTCTATGGGTGCTCAGAGGGATTTCCTGTCGCCCTGGATGTTGCTTTACAGAAGCATCCAGGGGTGCCAGACACCATAGTGGGTGCAATTCCCATGGAGGGGGCATGGCTTACTGGCAGATCATCTGCTTGGCATGCAGAAGGTCTAAGGTTCAATCCCCGGCATCTCTAGGTAAAGGGATCACGTAGCAGGCAAAGTGAAAGACCTCTGCCTTTGACCCTGGGAAACTGCTATCAGTCAGAGTAGGCAATATTGACCTTGATGGACCAAGGGTCTGTTTCAGTATAAGGCAGGATATGTTCATGTGTGTGTTCATGTCACTGCTACCATGAGAAGTGCACTATTGCAAAGAAGGGAAAGATAAAGCCTCAACAGAGGACTCTAGATCTTCAAGAGAGTATTTATGGACTGGAAAGCTCGGACTCATCTGGAAGTAAAAGTTCAGAAGAAGAAGGGTCAGATTCAGCCTTGGGGGCAGCAGCACCAAAACCCCAGGGAGGAAAGAAGAAGAGAAAGCACAAAGAGAAATAAGCTGTTTTTGTTGAAAGTCATATATGTATTTCTTAAGCTTTTAAGATAGAATTATTAACATTTTGAAGCCTGTTTTTTTTAACATTTTCTTGAACAGTTTATAGCAAGAATAACATACCAGAATATAGTTCTGACTCCTGTATACCTTAGGGTAAAGTAGGTTTTTAGCTTTTTAGGTATTGTAGTGTTTTTAGTTGGATGTAGGTATAGAAAATCAATAAAAAAATTCAAAAAAAGAAGAAGTGCACATTTAGGGCCTCAGTGAACATTTTCCTGCAACCTACCAGTAGCTATACTTCCCCAACTTCAATAAACAGGGAAAGGAAAGGTGGCGGGAAGGTTTCTTGGTCCTGTTTAGATTGGGCCAGGTTTGGATCCAGTGCACAGGGAGCAGACTTGAGAAATCCCGTGTCAGACATACACACTCTGCTTTTCGCTCCGTCGGAAGCTGGAGCAAATGCTGAAAACAAAACAACAGTGAGTCTCTACCACTGATTGTGTCACCTACAGCAAAAATCAAAGGATTTAGTCGTTCTAGCTTTTGGAAGATGTTAGAGGGATTTCTTGGCAGGCCAGAAATGTTTTGAGAAGTCAAAAGTAATTTCTCCAAGGGGTTTCACACATTCCTAGGGGATGAGATGTCAGAATGCCAACCCTTTGTAGAATACGTAACGACAAACAAATCAGCAAGAACTGGTAAAATTGGGAAGGTACAACAGGCTGTTCCCATGCTGCAAGCCGTGAGAGCAAGACACCTCCTTGGAGACAGCTGAAGCCTAATTCAGAAATTCCTTGAGAAGGGAAGGACCCAGACAGGGACTCACAGTCCTCCCATAAGGTATGACTCAGAATTCCTAGAATGGAACGTCTTGAAACGTGCACATCAATGAGTGAGAAGCAGCAATGCTGGAAATCCTTTCCAAAGCCAGAGTGTGTGTGGTGAAAAGGCGGTCTCTAAATTTAACAACAGGAATGCAGTTTGCATGCCAGCTAAGGTTGTCAGGTCCCTCCTGGCCTCCAGTGGGGGATGGGGGGGTAGGGTTCCCAGATACAGTTGGGAAACTCCTGGAGATTTGGGGGTGGAGCCTGGGGAGGACAGAGAGTACAATGCCATAGACTCCATCCTCCAAAATGGCCACTTTCTCCAGGGGAACAGATCTCTGTAGGCTGGAGATGAACTGTAATTCCAAGAGATCCCCGGTTCCCACCTGAAGGCTGGCATCAGTGATCATATCAAACTATATTTTTCTTCCCCCCCTTCTCTGTGAGGAAGTTCCATACAACACAGAATTGAAGTGACATCAGGCAAAAACTTACTGACAAAATGGGCTGTGACTCATGAAACATCCCATTGAAATGAATGTTGTTAGTCTTTAAGGTCCCCCTGGACTTTGGTTTCGTTTTGCTTTAACACATAAACACTGCAACTCCTTTGCAAACACTTCCTCACCAGCTTGGCAGAAGATGAAGAACATGTCACTGAGTGGCAACTAATTCATAGCAACCTTTGGAGAGAGGCTGTGGGTTAGTGGAAGAGCCTCTGCTTTGCATGCAGAAGGTTGCAGATTCAATCTCTGGCATCTCCAGTAAAAGGAGTAGATAGAAGGAGATGTGAAAGGTCTCAGCCTGAGACCCTGGAGAGCTGCTGCCAGTCTGAGTAGACAAGACTGACCTTGATGGACCGATTGTCTGATTTATTATAAGGCAGCTCCAGATGTGTTTGTTCCAGGCAAGAGAGATTCAGAGGTGGTTTGCTAGGGCCTCCCTCCATGTAGCAACCCCAGTCTTCCTGGGTGGTCTCCTAGCCAAGTACTGACTATGGCCAGCCCTGCCGATCTTCCAAGCGGATCTTCCAGGCTCTTCCAATGAGTGAGCATTAAGCCAGACTGTTCAGGCTGCTGACCAGCAAGTGAGAAGAATTAATTACTCATCTTTGACCAACTCTTGGACAAAATGAGTCCAGAAGGTGTCACTCATGACTCATTCTGTGGAATGAAAACTAATATTGCAAGCAGACAAATATTCAAGGAGTTTTGTAAATATGCATATTGTTTAGGGAAACAACATATCCACGTATAATTCTTATCCTTTCCCCACATAATGTTCTGGAATCCTTGTTGGCTCATGTTTACTGAAGACAAGATGCTCTTCTTCGTGAATATGGAAAGATCATTGAAAACAGATAGTGGCCCATCCACAAAGATATGGCTGACACGGGCCTATCTAAGATCTAAGATCCCAACATCCAGCAATAAGAAAGGCACAAATCCTGCAATCACAAAATTTTGACCTAGGTAATGAATGGTCACAAACATGGAGGCAATCAGTTCCACCCAATGTCCATAACCTGATAAACACCAATGAGAGGCCCGCAGGATTTGACTTGCCAGGTAAAGTATGGAAGATGGCTGATAGAATATGAACAGTTTTTGGCAGTTGTGCAGACCTGTTGTTTAAATGGGGCAAAATACCAGGACATGAATACAATTTTAGTGCAGCCCGCCAAACTATTTCCCATCAGTCACAGGAATGTGAGCACTGTGCTTTCCAGGGCGATCCGACAGAGCTCTTTGAATGCTCCCCAGCTGCGATTGAATGGATTGAAAATTTAGATATTATTAGTATTTAGTGGGATTATTCAATTGGTCTGCATACCTGTTGTACCAACTTGGCTACATATTTTATATTATTATATGCTTCGTGTGTGTAACTCTGCCATACGATAACTAACTAACTAACTAACTAACTAGGAGATATGTGTTAATTCACTGTTCTGTACAACTTCATTTGCTCACTTAGGAATCCTTAATATTAATGCATCTGGGGACTGGTTGGCTGTTCCTCTTGTGTCTCAGAAGCATCCATGGAAACAAAGCATCTTGTTCCACATTGTTGAAAATGTCAGCATTTGTTAAATTAGTCCAATCTGATTTACGTTAATTCCTTCAGTTTGCTCTTTCTTCAAGGAAAAAAATGATGAATTAAACATCACTCACATTAATCAAATGGATTTTGACTTCATTAAACAAGCGTACCAGGCACATTAGGTTAAGTTAAATGCCATGTGAACATTTATGAGCATTCAAAAGCCGAAGGCTGGGTGACTGTAGCAGATCTTTGAATCAGAATATTCATTTCCCAAAGCTTTCTTTGTTTTATCTTTGTTTCCAGTTTGAATCTGGTTTGGTGATGCTAGAGAGCCAGCTTGGTGTAGTGGCTAGGAGTACAGACTCTAACCTGGGAGAACCGGGTTTGATTACCCACTCCTCCACATGCAGCTGCTAGTGTGACCTTGGGTCAGTCATAAGTTGTTTCAGAGCTGTTCTCTCAAGGGCAGTTCTTGAGAGAGATCTCTCAGCCCCTCCTACCTCCCAGGGTGTCTGTTGTGGGGAGGGGAAGGGGAAGGGATTGTAAGCCACTCTGAGGCTCCTTTGGGTAGTGAAGGGAGTATAAATCCAATCTCTTCTTCTTCTTCTCTTCTTTGTGAGAGTGTACATGAATAGTCTTTCCTTATATATAATTGAATAGTGGGGTGGCACTTTCTGAACATTCCACACACTCCTAAATCAGTTGGCTCCATGATGTGCCACTCAGAAGCTGTTCCTATCCACTGGCTGTGTTGCCTGAGTCCTGCCCACAGTGTGCTCCATCAGCCATTGGCCCATCAACTGCCACTCAAGAGTACTCATGTGCCATTGGCTGGGTGCTGGGTCTGCTCCTCTTCTCCGTCCACTCCAGCCACTGTTCCCTGTCAGAATACACTCTCTCTCCTGATGAAGACACTTTGCCTGCTTGGCTCCTCTGTGGGACTAAGTTTTCCCTCAGTGGCTGTTGGTAGACAAGTAAGCTTGGTTCTGTCAGTAAAAAGACAAAGAAACAAAACCCTTTCCTTGCCTTTGTGAGGAACTCATTGGGGCCAGACCTGACTAGGGTTGCCAGCTCCAGGCTGGGAAATTCCTGCTGAATCCTTCCATGCCCCCCCAACGCTGCCCTCCACAGAATCAAACCCCTCTCCCAAATCTCCAGGTATTTCCCTACTCAGAGCTGGGAACCCTACTTTCCCCTCAGTGCCTGTTGCTAGGCAACCAAGCTTGGTTCTGTCAGTAAAAGGCCTTTCCACACCTATTTTGGCCTTTGGGAGAAAACTCATTGGGGTCAGTCCTGACTAGGGTTGGCAGCTCCAGGTAGGGAGATTCCTGGATAGTTTCTGGTAGAGTCTATGGAAGCCCGGGTTTGGGGAGAGGAAAGGTGGGGAGAGGAGGTGGGGAGATGAGAGCTGAACAGAATGCCATAGAGTCCATCTTTCAAAGCAGTTATTTTCTCCAGGAGGGATCTGTTGTCTGGAGTTCAGTTGTGATACCTGGTGATCTTCAGGCTCCACCTGGAGGCTGGCTACCCTAGGCATAGCAATTGGTGGTTCAGAGCAGGGTCTGCTAGACCCAGGTTCTTGCTGTGGAAGCTGACTGGATAATTTTCAACCAGTCACAGACTTTCAGCTTAACCTACCTCACAGGATTGTTGTGCAAGTCAAAAGGGGAACATGAGAATGATGTAAGCTGCTTTGGTCCCCATTGCAGAGAAAGACTACTTTTCCTCCTGGGGAACCATTGTTGCCAATATCCAGGTGAGGGCTGGAGATCACTCAGAATTACAACTGATCTCCAGATGGCAGAGATCAGTTCCCCTGGAGAAAACAGTGGACTCTTTGTCCTTATACCCTGTTGAGATGCCCCCCCCCCCAAGACAGCCAATGCGATGTGGCAGTCAGGGCTTCAGAGCATGGTAGAGGCTGCAAGTGTTTGTCGGGGGAAAGATAGAAAGCTGAACTGTGAGGGGAAAATAAAGATAGGTTGATGCTTGGCTAGGAAGGAGATAGGGTTGCCAAATCCAGAAGGGAAATTCCTGGAGATTTGAAAGATGGAGCCTGAAGAGGGTAAAGTTTGAGGAGGAGTGGGACCTCAGACTGGTACAATGCCATACTCTCCAAACCAGCCGTTCCCTCCTGGGGAACCACTGTTACCAGTCTCCAGGTGAGGAGTGGAGATCACTCAGAATTACAACTGATCTCCAGGAGGGAGGGGGGAGGAGATGGAAAGCTGAAATCAGAGGGGCAGATAATGGCAGGTTGATGCTTGGCTGGGAAGGAGATGGGGTTGCCAACTCCAGGTTGGGAAATTCCTGGAGATTTGAGGGGTGGAGCCTAGAGACAGTGAGGTTTGAGGAGGGGTGGGACCTCAGACAGGTACAATGCCATAGACTTCACCCTCCAAACCAGCCATTTCCTCCTGGGGAAACACAATTTCTAGGTGGGGGCTGGAGATCACTCAGAATTACAACTGCTCTTCAGGTAGCTGAGATCAGCTCCTCTGGAGAAAATGGTGGACTCTGTGTCATTATACCCTGCTGAGGTCACCACAGCAAATTGACCCAGAGTGCCCAAGGCCTTGGCACTCTCCCAGAGGCTCTTTCTAGAGCTGCTGTATTTATTTCTACAACAGGCCTTATTCCTAGTAGAGTAATAGAGCTGGAAGTGGTCATAGAGGCCATCTAGTCCAGCCCCTTGTGCAATGCAGGATCAGCCTAGAGCATCCCTGACAGTGTTCATCCAGAACCATTTTCTTTTTGAGAATGAGAAGCAGACTACCACTAACCTACTCAGAGGAGCTTACCCCAGTACTGTGGGTCAGTGGCAGGGCACAAGCATTTGCATGCAGAAGGTCCACAGTTCATTGGCAGGATGAGTAATGTGGGGCTTTGGTGAATAATGTAGCAGCCTGAATAGTTCTGTCTAGCTTCACTTTGCCCAATCTTGGAAGCAAAGCAGAGTGAGCCCTGGTCAGTATTTGTATGGGAAACTACCTCCTACCTGATCCTTTTACATGAAGATGCTGTGGACTGAACTTGGAACCTTCTACATGTCAAGTAGATGGTCTTCCACTGAGCCACACCCCCTGCTCCTAGTAATTATTCAGGGAGCATCATAAGTAGACAAAAAATTCATGGAGATATTTAAGATACATGATCATATGAAGCTGCCTTATACTGAATCAGACTGTTGGTCCATCAAGGTCAGTATTATCTACGCTTACTGGCAGCAGCTCTCCACAGTCTCAGGCGGAGGTCTTTCGTATCACTACTATGCTAGGGACCCTGGCCTCCGGGTGGGACCTGGGGATTCCCCGGAATTACAGCTCATCTCCAACCAACAGAAATCAGTTCCCCTGGAGAAAATTGATGCTCTGGAGGGTAGACTCAATGGCATTGTCCCCAACTCAGGTCCCTGTCCTCCCTAGACTCCTTCCCCCAAATCTCCAGGAGTTTCCCAACCTGGATCTGCCACCCCTACCCCCTCAGTATCCAGGGGTGATTTGGCAACTCTATACTACCTGAACCTTTTAACTGGAGATGGCAGGGATTGAACCTGGGGGCCTTCTGCATGCAAAGCAGGGGCTCTTCCACTGATCCATAGCTCATGCTTTTGGTGATTATTCAGGGAGCATCAAAGATAGACAAAAATCCCATGGAGATATTCTGGTCCCTGAGGGAACAGGGCCCTTCATTTTACCAACACAGCACCTCAACTGTGGAAATGTTTTCTACCACCCTGACAATAATTTAGACTTAGGAGAAGTTGTTGGCTAGACTTCCCTTCAGTGACACATAGCCAGGTTTGGCAATCCTAGGAGTCCCTGGGTGATTATTGACTGGCTGTGGTTGTTCAAGGGAAAGAGAAGCCTAAGAAATAGTGCCAAATAAATAGATTGGAGGTGGGAAACAGAAGCTGTGTGCAAATGCTGGCAGGAAAAGCATTCCAGAATTATGAATGGATGAAAAATTGTCACAGCCTTGTTGAGAAGATTGTTTGGCCTCTAATGTTACAATATGAATGATGATAGGTAGGTAGGTAGGTGGGTGGGTGGGTGGACGGACGGACGGACGGATGGACGGACGGACGGACAGACAGACAGACAGACAGACAGATAGATAGATGAGAGAGAGATCTTGATAGATGTATCTGTATCCATACCCACCTATCTACCCAATCTTTATAAAGGCCTCATTATTCTGAGCTCTTCTGGAGCTTGGAAAACCCCAAGCTTTCTCTAAGTGTGCCTAGAGAAAGCTCAGGGGGGGAGCAGTTTATGAACAGGTCAACTGAAGGAGGTATACCCATCATTACCAGTCTCTGTGCAATTCAAATTGCCCGTGGATTTAATCTCAAGCAAAACCTTGAGGTGCATTTAGAAAATCCTTTCTCCGCAAGGCATCTAAGAAATGCCAATGGAAGCAAAAAACCTTTCTGAGAAGACCTTCTATGGGGAGAGGAGTCCCACGTACCCCTAAGTTACTGCGAAAGCAGCATTTGAGGCAAATTAGATGTTTCTGCTCAAAAGACTCACTGGCAGAATTCAGTGGGAAGAAAAATGACCCTTAGCAAGACTAGCAAGATTTCTCCAGGGGATTTCTACACATCTCTAAATGCAATCTTAAACAATCTGTCAGTAACTAATAAAGAATCAACCAAGATCCAAAGGACCATGAAACTAATTCCATGCAGGCAATGAAGCTTTATAATTTGCTTTTTCCAAAAACTATCCCTCCCTCCATGCAGCATTTGGAAAGCATAAACAAGCAGTTAGATGTGCTATAGGGCAGGGTCCCCCCGTGTGATGCCCATGGGTACCATGGCACCTACCAAATGTTTTTAGAAAGGGAGGGGGGGTTGTCCAGCAAGGCTGATGATTGGCTATGCAGATTTTCAAAATGTTGCTTTGGCAGTAGTTGCCATCACAGCTTTAGGATCTTTACTATATAGTTGAAGGTGAGCTGCGGCAGCAGCCATTTTGTGGCTAGTTCCACCTCCTGTGGCAGCCATTTTTGGCAGCCATTTTGTGGCTGTGCCTACCATACTTTGTCAGAATTCCAAAGGTGCCTGTGGGCTTTAAAAGGCAAGAAAATAATCAAACTACTTGGATCCAAAGATCCAGCTGTGTGAGCAGAATCCATTTCTATTGATTGAAAAGGAAGGTTGCATACTTTGCAGTTCTTGAAAGCTTATCCTGGAGGGCTCCGTGGTCATCTGGTGCTGGCTGTAGGGCTCCAGGGTGTGCAAACACCCCACCCCCCCGACACAGAAGCATAAGTTCCTTTTGCTAACATAACTTTGGATCCAATCAAAGAACGCTACTGGGCTAATGTAAGCTCCTTGCATGATCCTGGGCTCGGAGTTCCCTGTGGGTACCACAACACACACCAACACCTTTTCTGGAGCTGGCTAAGTGTTTTTAGAAAGTGGCTAGGGCCAGGGTGGGTTTTGATTAAAAATCTGATTGGTTGTGCAGATTAATGCCACAACAGCAAAAGGATCTTCATTGCATGACTGAAGTTAAACTGTGTGTAATCTCCATCTGAAAGTACTAGATTTTCTTTTACAAATCAAATTTACAGGATTGTGATCCAAAAAAGTCCTTGGTAAAATCTCAACTTTAGAGGCCTTGGTGGCTAAGGTTAAATCTACACCTCCCCTCTGAAGTAGTTTGACTGCTGTCTTTTCCTACACTCATTTCACACTGGTTTCAAATTTCACTTTGTTTTTTTTTCTCTGGGTCTGAAGAGCAGTAAGCAACAGGATCTGTTTAAAGCAGTGTAATGCTAGCTTGACTACAAGAGGGCAATTAACAAATGTAGACTGTGATTTTTAAACTAGAACAAGTATGGTTTGAAACTAGAAACAGGTATAGATGGGTGTTTTTTTTAACTAGAATGATTCCAGCTGGAAAGTCAGATGTAGATTTGACCTAAGTCTCTAGAAATCATAATCATGTCTATTCTTCAAAACAATCTGTGTCTCTCTGAAGAATAGGTATATTCTTTAGAGTTATCATTTGTCTGTCTCCATATTTCAACTAGACCCAAAATGTCCATCAAGTCAAAGAAAACTTTGGCAATTTACCTTGTGTAGTTTTAATATACTATCTATCTATTTAGTCTCTCTATTTGTGGTGAAATCACTTCATTCCAATTACCCATCAAACACCAGCTTTCACAAGCCAAGTTCATTACACTATCCATGAGTTTTTTTATAAAACAATCCTTTATCCTCATTTGGTGCATAGATTCCTACCAACATTGTTGTAACTCCATAAGAATTAATATCTGCCACCACAAATCTACCATGTTCATCAGACAATACCAACTTTGGTTTTAATTGAGGGTTTATATACAACTCCATTTTTCTTTTTAGTATCAGCTGACCCAAATTCTTCACCCAAAGATTTGTAAATCAAATATTTTGTATCTTTTTTTCTAATATGGGTCTCTTGCATATTTTTCCCTTTTGGGGGGAGCATTTGCTACATTTATATTTGATGTTAGGCATTTATACTCCATATTTAACCTTTAAATTCAAGAGTCACTATTTGAATCCACTGCTTCAGTCACCTCCTTTTCCAAGTTAAGTTGTATCCATTGTGGATATGGTGTGACTTCTTCTGGGATCTATGTTTCCGCTTCTTCAAAGTCTCTTTTAGATTTTTTTCTAGAAATTCTCTTTCTTTTAGGACAGAATTCTTGTTTGAAAGTAAGAATCGTGCCTTCCAACTTGTCCCATCAAAACTGGATCTTTTTTCTGTTTTAATTTTTCAGCTATGAAGGTATAATCTTTTCTCTTATGAAAAATTCTTATAGGGATTTCTTTCATGACATTTATATCCATATTATCCATTCTCAGTCTTGTTTTAAAATGCTATTGCAAAACTTGGTCTCTTGTGTTCTTCCTTACAAAATGGACCTGTGTATTCCTTGGTACCTTTCTCATAGTGGCAAATCTAGAGTTTATTCTCTAAGCCTTGTCAGTTTCTGCTTCCATATCATCCTCATCCAACTCCAGAAAAACTGCTAAGGCTTGAATGACCCTTTCTCTAATATCCAGAAATTTCTGGAGTAACTCTGAACCTCAAAGAGAATTCTCTCAATTCAAGCAATGCCAAATTGTCTTGTTCTCTTTCTAATTCTTTATTTACAACTTCTGTCTTGCATTCTAAAACTTCAACTTGATTAGTAATCTGTTTTACTGCTCCAGCTATATTTTTAAAGAGCTGTCTAACTTTTGAATCTTCTGTGTCATTTCATCTCTCATTTTCCCATGCCAGAAGATTGGAGGTGCCAGAAGACTGGAGGTGGGCAAATGTTGTCCCCATCTTCACGAAGGAGGGAAGAGGATGATCTGGGTAATTACTAACCCATTAGCTTGACGTCTATACCTGGAAAAGTTTTAGAACAAATCATCAGTCAGTCCTTGAGCATTTAGAAAGAATGGCTGTGATTACTAAGAGCCAGCATGGGTTTCTCAAGAACAAGTCATGTCAGACTAACCTTATCTCTTTTTTTGAAAAAAGTTACTACCTTGCTGGATCAGGGGAATGCTGTGTCAAACTCAACCCTCGTTTGCCATGTAGTTCTTTCCTGTTTCCTGTGATATCTGTAACTCAATGTTGTATTTCATTCTATGCTGGGAATTAGGGGGGGAATGTGTGAGTGTGTGTGTGGAGCTGCTTTGCTGAGAATCACGCTGGCTTGTAACTGCATCTAAGTGGGGCCTCCCGATTGTGGGAAGTATGCATGCTCGAACTTGAGTGCCAGACATGGCAAGATAATATGTTAGTGAGTTGGAGGTGTTGGTGGAGGGGTGTTGGAGATGCTGTAGATTTTGGCAGACTGAATGTACAGGTGTGATTGGATTGGATGGGGGGATCTTTGAATCCTGTATAATTTGGGAACTGGTGCCAAAGGGGTCAGTTCTGACACATAAATGTCTATGCTTGAAACCTCTTTATTTTGCAATAAACATATCACTGTCAAGACAGTGTTGCTGGGGATGAGTTTCGTTCAAGGGCTGACATGCTGTAGACATAGGTTATCTTGATTCTCAGAACCTCTCACCCATGGGAATCTCATCCCCGTTATATGGGTGAGTTTAGGTCACATGGGACAGTGTTTGCCATCAAAACAAAAGGAAACAGCTATGGGATTTCTTAACGTAACTAGCCCTAGTATTAAAGTATCTAACTAAAAACACCTTATCTGTCTGTCTGTCTATCTATCTAGCTATATGCACAGCCGGTTTTCTCTTGCCCTGGATTCTTCCTGGCTGCAAAGACAAGTTTGAGAAGGGAGGGAATACTGGCAGAGAGGGCTGGCTGGCTGGTGGTGACCCCACCTCGGATACTGGCCTTGGAGATCTGCACTAGGATAGTTTGTTTCCCAGCACCCCCAATCTCAAAACCCACAATCACCTGTAATCTAGAGGACCCCCCCCCCCCGGTGTTTCCTCAAAGGCTCTTGGTTGTTGTAAAAGGAATAAATCAGGAATTGGTTGACAGGCTGTTCTTTAAACTCTTTGCTCATCTGAAGTATGGAAGTTTTTCTAGGTCCTGCTCACTATCTCTGAAGGGTAACAGTTAAGCCAGTCAGATCTCACTGAACCACCTGTGACCAGAAGCCCCTGCCTGGCTGTCTGCAGACTCATTTACCAAGTGTTAAATCAACGTATGCAAAAATGTTGTTCGGGTTTGTACTAGTAAGGGAAATAGAAAGTTTGATGCTTTAAAAGTTACATATTCCTTTTGCATTAGCCCATGTATTTACAAAGTACTCATAAATACTGTGTCTAACCAAAGGAGCTCTGCTACTCCAAAGCAGATATTTCTACAGAGCACAAAGTTGATTGTGGAGCATGGCCACACATGCGAGGATCCCTTTGGGCAGCCAAACAAACTTCCTGTCCCTGGGCTCCTCTCTGGAAAATAGAAAAGTCCCTGAGAAAATGGAAGTTGGTCATTCCTAACCTAGACCAAACAGCAGAGTCATCTGAAATGAGGAGGCGTCCACCAACCATGATGGGAAAGGTTCACTGAAGAAAATGTAGAAGGTTTTCAAGCTCTTTGAAGTGGACGCTCAGTTTTTTCGCGGTCTTTATTGTTCCCCTCTCCATTCTTGTTTCCTCTTAGATAACAGGCTCCATTTTATGGTATGCCCACATATTCTGAGTTCTCCTGGTAGTTAATTTAGCAAGACAGGGAAACAGAATGACAGGAGTGTGGCCTATTTCTGTGCAGAACTGCGGAGTCATTTCTGAAACCATATTTCCAGCCTGTAAACAAAGGAGGAGGTCAACAGGAGAGCATAATCGAGATCGCGCTTCTTGAAATCAGTCCTTGGCACACACTTGGGATCCAATTTGATTGTGGACGGTGCGTGTCAAGATTCCTGACAGCAAATAGATACTTGTCAGGCTTATGACTTTCTATCCTGAAATGCAGAAGTAACAACTACAGTATCTATGTGAATAATATAAATGCAGTCCTCAAGCTCTGCAGAGAGCTCTCTTCCACCACCCTGTCAAATAGCATACGTGAATCTGTATGGCTTTTTCTAGCTAGCTGCAAAACTCTTAACATTTCATGCTTCTAGACTACTTCCAAACTGCAAAAGCATTTCTTCTGCTTCTCAGTCCTTGCAGAGAGGCATGACTTACAAGTTCTAGGAACGTGAACTGACATCAGCAAGCCTAGTCTAGAGGAGTGGTTAGTGCCATCTTCATGTGACTTAACATATCTCCATTCCCGTAACAATATAATGTGGTTAGATCCAACCAGATTTTCTACTGATGGAAAAGGAAGGGCTCTTCTGGCCATCAAAAAGGCTATGTTGAGAACTGATTTGGGGGCAGAAGCATAGGGAGGGGCATCAGTGGTGATGGTATGATGTCACTTCCTGCTAAAGCCCATTCTGACCATGGAGTTTCAGGAGATTCCTGAAGAGGTCAGGTGACACTTTGAGATTTTTTTCAGAAGTGATGTCACACCATCACTAATGGTGATTTTTAATTTTTTTCTTCTCTCACCAGTTGCTGGAGTGCCATCAGCCACTGGCCATTAGCGGAAGGAGATTTCCCAACCCCAGTGGGCATTTGGCAACCCTAGAGATGAGTCAGCTTTATTTTACAGTCAACAGACCTTTCAGTAATGCAGTCATTAAAACAGATCATAGCATCTGTACATGTTTGGTTAACAGAAATGTTTCAGCATTCAGGATTCAGTCTCAATGACTACATTAAAAAGAAAAGCATTGCCACTTTTTCACTATTATGTACATTTTCATCAGCTAGGAGAAGAGTAAGTTCCCATTTGGTTGCACAGCCTGGTCCCCTGGCCAAGAGTGGAACAATTACTTCATTGTTTGGTGTAGTGGTTTGGTATAGCCAGTTTGGTGTCGTGGTTAAGTGCGCGGACTCTAATCTGGGAGAACCGGGTTTGATTCCCCATGCCTCCACTTGCAGCTGCTGGATGACCTTGGGCAAGACATAGCTCTGTCCCAGCTGATCTCTCAAGGACAGCTCTGGAAAGAGCTCTCTCAGCCCCACCTACCTCACAGGGAGTCTGTTGTGGGGAGGGGAAGGGAAAGGAGTTTGTAAGCCGCTCTGAGACTCCAAGTGAATGAAGGGCGGGGTATAAATCCAATCTCCTCTTCCTCCTCCTCCTCCTCCTCCTCCTCCTCCTCTTCTTCTTTTCTGATTAGGGGTGTGCAAAAAAAATTGGTATTTTTTGGGAAAGAGTCACAGGATCTCATAATATGGGGAAACATATGAGTGTACAGAATGCACAGTAGTACCCATTGACACTGGCATTGCAAGTTGTGATTGCTGGCAACATTCATTCATTCATTCATTCATTCATTCATTCATTCATTCATTCATTCATTCACTTCAACTTATATCCTGCCTAGCCAGGGAACTGGCTCTAGACGGCTAACAATATAAGATCAATCATACAGAGTTAAAATACACAACATATAAAATCCCATTAAAATACAATACACTTAAGCAGTAAAATCGAACAGATGGCAGCAGATACAAACCAACACCAAAATCAGCAACCTACTTATTTCCGGCCAGGAGGCTTCCACCAAAGATGTTCTAGAGGTGACTCACCAGGCCACCTGCTAAGGGCCATTCCCTCCGGTGGCGGCCCCAAAAGCCTGGCGGAAGAGCTCCGTTTTGCAGGCCCTGCAGAACTGCAATAGGTCCCGACGGGGCCCTGATGTTCTCCGGAAGCTCATTCCACCAGTGGGGAGCCGCCACCGAGAAGGCCCTATTCCTGGTGGTTGCCAACCTGGCCTCCCTCAGGCCCGGAAGGGTCAGGTGATGTTGAGTGCCTGACCGCAGTGCTCTCTGGGGTGTATACGGGGAAAGGCGGTCCCTTAGGTAGGCAGGCCCCAGACCATATAGGGCTTTAAACATGTGTGCATGTGTATGTGCGCCTGTGCAAAGTTGGCTGCAACTCCACCACACTTTGCACAGGGCTGCAATTTGTACAGGGAAGGAGTCCTCTGGAAGAAACTCTGGAGAGTTATTTTAGTCTTGTGCCACTAAACTGGAAAAAATGGGGGGTTATTTTTGCAGATGCCCTGGTGTAGCTGAACACCAACACTAATTTCCTGCCCTTCCTTGCAAGTTTGCATGGTTTTCTCTTTGTGATTCTCTAATTTGATCCTTCCCACTGGTCGCGATCTTGGCAGTTTTTTAAAGCCCGGTCCTGTGCAGATTGCACTCTGTGCTCCAAACGGATCGATCCCAAGCAATTCTTAAGTTCAGTGGTTTGCAGAATGTCCATGTGGCTCAGGGTCAGCTATGGCTGCCATTCCTGGCGGGGAGGTGACACAGCCCTGCCCACTCAGAGGCCTCTGGTCCCCACCAATGGAATGTCTTCTCAGTTCTCACTCTCCACTCCTTATCTCACGCCACCTCCCTAACCTTGAAGTGTTGCTTTCTGCAGCTTCTCAGCCGCTTCTGTTTTGCCAGGTGCAAATTGGAATTTTCCCTGCTTTTGGGCCCGGGAAGAACTGACTGATAATTTTGAGTGCTATTTTCTCTGTATGGTGATTGGAGGTTTCTATGTGCATTCCATTGTTTGAATACATTATAACCATAGGCGTCAACTATGGGAGGGGGGGGATCGAGGGCTCAAGCCACCCCCGAAATTTCCCGGGGGGGACTGAGCCCCCCTGGGAAAATGGTGCGTCCTCTGCCGTGCCTCCCTCGACCTTCCTAGGGCGCCGCTGCCTCTCCCCCCCCCCCGCCTGGCCACTCCAACCCTCCCTCCGTCCATCCAGGGGCCAGCTAAGCAAATGCCTAGCTGGCCCCTGGACAGACGGAGGGACAGAAGCAGGAGTGGTCAGGTGGGGGGGGAGGTGGCGGCAGCAGCGGGGACATGGTCCCGGCAGACGCGCGCACTTTGCACGTGTGCACAGAAGAGCCCCTGCCCCCCGGGAGTTTTTAAACTCTATGCCCCTGGTTATAACTGTACTCTATCTAACCCCCCCCCTTCCATTACTGACTCAAGACATGTAGGTAACTAGTAGATCCTCTGACAATAAATGAATTTTCTTTTTAAGAACTTCTGGTTGCAATTTGAAATCTCTTAGACTCTCACAGAGAGTCAGTAAATTTTATTTCTGCTGGAGAGATCGCCCCGTACCTGGACATGGCAGATGACAGGGTTGAACCTCCGATGACTTCAGACTCAGGGATGCCTGTGTCCATGGAAGAGGCGCTTGTCATACCTCCCACATGCAGTTGGGTGGACATGTGGCCTAGGAACTCTCGGCAGTCATGGATTTTATTCGGGACTGAGGCTAAGGAGACCTGGACTCACCGTCGAGACTCTGGTATGAGTCTGGGGCCAGTGGCCGAGCTCTGGGAAGGGGCTTGGCCACATATTCATGCCCCGGCCCACGTCTCCAGCCTCCCCAGAGAACCTGAGTTTGCAGATGTATGGTTGCAAATGGATTGCCAGTTCGAGGTGATGCAACAGATGTGGCATCAGGAGATGACAACTTTCCTGGAAGAACTCTTGGAGGTCATTCGTTTGGCGGTGGGCCAGGATGGGGCGCAGGCTGGTGGAGCCACTGGAGCAGGGCCTGGCACTAGTGCAGGTCAACCACCCCTGGCTCAGCAACCGGCCGGCATCCCACTGGTGGCTCCTGCACTGGGGCCCGCAGGCCCAGCTGCGCCTGTACCCGGGCCAGACAGGAGACCCATCCCCCACAAGCTATTGACAGCCACGTTTGATGGGAATCCAGCCAAGCTGCAGATTTTCCGTTATCAAGACTGGCCAGTTCCTGCAGACTTGGGGCCATCTTTTCCCCACAGAAGGGGATCGGGTGGGCTATATCAGCTCGAGGCTCTGCGACAAGGCAGCTGACTGGTACATGAGCCTCCATAATCCTCCTGGGATCAAACTCGAGTGCACCGATGATTTCATGTGGGCTCTCAGACGCCAGTGTGAGGACCCCATGAGAGACGAGAAGGTGCACAACCAGATCTGGAGGCTAACCCAGGGCAAGAACTTGGTGCAGGACCACACTGCAGAGTTTAAATGCTACACCGCCTGAATTCGAGGATAGTCTGAAGAAGTTTTTGTGGAGCAATACTGCCAGGACTTGTACTGGACTTGTATGAGACTGCATTGCGAAATGTCAATCCTACTACTTTAGCGGCATGGGTGAGGGCAGTGGAGGAAGCGGAGGCATGCTTCACGCTAATCCAGATGTGCACCCCCTTGGGAGGCCAACGGGCTGTGACCCACACCATCGCCCCCATGAGACCTAAGCTGAACCCCCCCTGAAAGACCTATGGGACTTTCGGATGAAGAAAGGGTTGTGTATGCAGTGTGGGGAAGCTGGGCACTATGCTTAGATGTGCCCTGCCAGCTCCCCCCAGGGGACCCCTGCTCCATCACCTGTGACTCTGCATCCTGCAAAGGGGCTTCATGCCACAAAACCCAGAGCACTGCAACTGGATACCCCACCCGAGGGCGACAAAGTGGGGTTTGTGGAATCTCCCCAGCCAGTGGGAAACACCAGGGACCTGCTCTAGAAGGCACAATGCAGCAGGTCCCCACCTCAACACCTGAAAGCGGTGAGCTCCCCTGCCCCCCTTCTTTATGTAATCATGACTTTAATCAACCCTAGCGTGGGCACTCAAGTCCGAGTGTGGGCTTTGATAGACCCAGGGTGTGCTAGAGATTTAATCAGTCCTATAGTAGTGGATAGTCTAGGGGTGGGGGTCAAAATGTTAGAGGAACCCCTGAGGTTCACCTAAATGGATGGCTCGGAAATGAAGGAGCCATATATGTTTGAGACTCAACCTTTACTAATGGGTGCTGGCGAACATCGGGAACAAAGGGCTTTCGTCATTACCCTCAGGCTCAATTCCCTCTAGTCCTCGGGAGCCCCTGGCTGAGCACTCATGACCCGTACATCAAATGGAGTGAGGGGAGAATACGTTGGTTGTCCTCCAAATGCGAAGAGTATAAATGGAAACCTGATTGGGGCCCCCCCTACTGTTCCGAACCAGGCTTGCCTTGCTCGCGAGGAATTACTATCAATACCTACCGCATACTGGGATTTAGTGGAGGTGTTCGGCAAGGCAGAAGCAGATGAACTGCCCCCCATCACAATACTGATTGTGCTATTGAATTACTACCCGGTTGTAAACTCCCTAAGGGGAAGTTGTACTCTATGAGCCCCGATGAAAGGGCTGAACTATGTAAGTTCATCGATAAGAATTTGAATCAGGGATTTATTAGACTGGCCACGTCCCCCTTCGCTGCCCCTGTGCTATTTCGAAAAAAAGAAGGATGGGGGGCTGAGACTTTGTACGGACTACCGGGGACTAAATGCGGTCTCTTCTTCTAATGCCTACCCTCTCCCTTTGATTGAGAATCTCTTAGCAGAGGCCTCTAAAGGGAAAATATTCTCCAAATTAGACCTCAGAGATGCGTACTTTAGGGTGCACATACGGGAGGGGGACGAATACAAGACTGCCTTTAATACCCCCCTGGGGCAATTCAAATACCTAGTGATGCTGTTCGGCCTTCATGGCGCTCCCAATGTTTTTATGAACTTAATTAATGAAGTCTTACATAAACAGTTATTCAAGGGGTTCCTCTGTTACCTGGATGACATTTTATTATACTCCCCCAACAAGGAATCACACATAAAACTAGTGCGGGAAGTTCTGGCCACATTGCGAGCACATAAACTGTTTGCTAAACTGTCAAAATGCAAGTTTTACAAGACCGAAATTGACTTTTTGGAGTATCACATCTCCCCCAGAGGTTTAGAGATGGGCCCCGCAAATATTTCTGCCATAGTGGGTTGGGAGAGTCTCCGAACACGGAGGCAACTACAAAGTTTTCTCGGATTCACGAATTTTTACCACTTGTTCCTCAACAACTTTGTGACATATAGTCTCCCCCTGACTGATCTCCTTAAAATGAAGGGTAAGGGCCTCGATGCCACCAAGCCAGGTGCCCGATTGAATTGGACCCCGGAGTGTCAGGCAGCATTTGACTCCCTTAAGACTCTTTTTACTTTTGAGCCCATTCTAGCACACTCGGATGAAACCAAACAGTTTATTGTGCAAGTTGACACTTCTGATGCAGCTATTGGGGGGGGGGGGCAATCTTGAAGGAGGGAGCAGATGGAAAACTGCACCCTTTAGCCTATGTCTCTAAGAAATTTGGAGATGCGGAAAGGAACTGGGCAGTATGGGACAAGGAAGCCGCAGCAATCCGGTTAGCTCTCTCCACCTGGAGACACTGGTTGGAGGGGGCTAGAGTGCTTTTTATGGTTTGGACTGATCACAAAAACATTGAGGCCCTCTGAATGCAGCGAACCCTTAATGACAAACAGCTGCACTGGGCAGATTTCTTTTCTAAGTTTAACTTCACTTTATGCCACTTCCCAGGCAAGGCCAACTCCTTGGCTGACATGCTATCACACCTTCCACTGCATGACTGCAAAAAAGATGAGATTATAGACTCAATGTTCACGCCAGCACAACTGGAGGGGGGGCATAGTAACTCGGAGCCAGGCAAATAAAAAAGACTGGCCTGAAGTTACAGAATGGACTACTAAATGTGCTAAAGCCTATGGGGAAAGTGAATTGACAGAATTTCGGGAGGATGGGGCCATATCCCAGAGCCCTGATGGTTGCTGGTTTTGAGACCAAAAATTAATTGTTCCTAAGTCTTTACAAATGGAAGTGATGCATGCAGCACATAAATCTAAACTCTCTGGACATTTTGGCTACCTTAAGACATTAGATCTTCTACAGAGGCAGTTTTGGTGGCCACGCATGAGGCGTGATGTGTCAGAGTATGTCTCAGCCTGCCAAACCTGTTTAATGTGCAAAAATCAAGGGGGCAAGACCCCAGGTCTCCTCCGACCCCTCGAGACCCCAAGTCCACTGTGGGAAACTATCTGGATGGATTTTATAACTGATTTGCCCCCTAGCAAGGGGGAAACAGTCATTTGGGTGGTAGTGGACTCATTTTCTAAACAAGCCCACTTTGTACCTTTCAAGCACCTCCCAACGGCTAAAACTCTGGCAAAAGCATTCCTTGATAATGTCATTAAATTGCATTCACACCCACAGAATATGGTTTTCGACTGTGGATCTCAGTTCATTGCCAACTTCTGGTGGGAGCTTTTACAAATTATGGGGGTGGAGCTTGCAATGAGTAGCACTTATCATTCAGAGACCGATGGCCAAACGGAGCATGTGAATCAAATTCTTGAACAGTTTTTGAGATGCTACACCAACTATCAACAGGATGATTGGGTGGACTTACTCCCATTTGTGGAATATAGTTATAATAACTCTGTCCATTCATCAGATGGGGTATCTCCTTTCATGGTGGTGGGAGGCTATGAGGGGGTTCCCCTTCCCTCGCTGGAACCTGCCACTCCAGGGCCTGGAGATTTTGCAGAGTTGTGGAACTCCTTACAGAATTCCTGACCCCTTATTGCCAAGACTTTAGAAGCTGCCAAAGCTGATTACAAAAAATATGTGGACAAAGGGAGGGCTCAAGGCTGGGATCTCTCCCCAGGTGATTCGGTGTATGTTTCTACAAAGAACATTAAAGGACTTCAGCCCAGTCAAAAACTGGCTTGGAAATATGTGGGACCATTCACTGAAAAAAATATCAGTGATGTTACATTTGAACATGAGTTGCTTAAATCACTGAAATTTGTTCACCCAGTTTTCCATTTCAGCCTCCTGAAAAAGGATCCTGGGCTGAATGAGTGGAGACCCCGATGTCCAGCTCCTCCTCTGATGATGATGAGGGGTGAACACCATTATGACATCGACCAAATCCTAGATTCCAAAGTACAAAGGGGCAGGCTTCTGTATCTTATTCGCTGGAAGGATTTTGGTCCTGAGCATAATGAATGGGTTGATTCTGTGCATGTAAACGCTCCTGCAAAGCTTCGTGCCTTCCATAAAATGTATCCCTTGAAACCTGGGGGGTAGTTGGGATCTTGGGGAGGGCAGTATGTCAGCTATGGCTGCCATTCCCGGCTGGGAGGTGACACAGCCCTGTCCACTCAGAGGCCTCTGGCCCCCACCTATGGAATGTCTTCTCAGTTCTCACTTTCCATTCCTTATCTCATGCCGCCTCCCTAACCTTGAATGTGTTGCTTTCTGCAGCTTCTCAGCCACTTCTCTTTTGCCAAGTACAAACTGTAATTTTTCCCGCTTTTGGGCCCGGAAAGAACTGACCGATAATTTTGAGCGCTGTTTTCTCTGTATGGTGATTGGAGGTTTCCATGTGCATTCCATTGTTTGAATACATTATAACTGTACCCTATCTAACCCCCCCCCCCTCCATTACTGACTCAAGACGTGTAGGTGACTAGTAAATCCACTGACAATAAATGAATTTTCTGGTTAAGAACTTCTGGTTGCAGTTTGAAATCTCTTAGACTCTCACACTCAGCCGCCATTTTAATCTCTTCCAGAGCCTATCAAAATTGTTGTCCAAAAAGCTTTGTTCACTAAAGGGAAAAATGCTTTCAAAGCTCCAGTGTCTCTCTTTACATCTCATGTCAATTTAATTCCATACTGAGGATGCCCCTCTTTATTTTGTTTGCCTGCAGCACTGAAATCCTTTTTTTTTTTTGCACTAGGGATGCTGCCATTTGCCACTTTCTGATCCCTCTTTCAAGTCAATACCAGCAGGGAACTAAATCTCATGCAGCTCCTTTTAAATTTCCCTTCCGTTTTTCTATTTTTTTTAGTTCTGTGATCCAAGACTAGTGATAGTCTTATATTGCTAGACTCATGCTGCTTGTAAATTAAAATAAACCAAAAATGAGGGGGAAATGGACCTTTTACACCGATAAAGGGAGGAGGATAGTGAAAGATGCAGAGTGGGTGGAACAACCTTGATGTCGGCTGGTGATTGACCTTTGAGGGATGGCAAAAGGGCAGGGGGAGAATTTGAGGGAATCTGTATGCTTTTGAATTATCTTCAGCTTGGAAGCAAAACAAGGGGGAAATTGGCACAAAAGTAGACTCAGGAAAACAGAAAAGCCAGGAAAACAGTGACCAGGAAGCAAACTGAGCACTGAAGGGAGTAAAATCAATACAAAACAACAAAGAAAACCTGAGGGACATGCACATTGAAAGGGAGGGAAAAAAACCTGTGCATAATAGGCCTTCCCAAACATCAGGAACCAGGCCAGAGAGAGTTCTAAAGGAAAACTCTTGATTTCCTACAAAATGGGGAAATAAAATGGAATAAAGTTTCTTTCAATAAGAAAGGGATTAAGTTTCCATAAAAGCCTACATGACCATGCAGCTGATGATGGAGTTTGAAGAGTAAAGTGGAAGAAGGAGATTTTTGGGACAGATTTGAACATCAAAGCAGAATGGCACGCAGGCCTCTTTCTCTGCTCTCTTTCTGTTTGAAATTGCTTGGTGATGTACTTTCAATGCTACTTACATGTAACTATGAATCATGAAGCTATGCTATGCCATGCAGATTAATGCTATGCATCTATTGTTGTTGTTGTTCAGTTGCACAGTTGAGTCCAACTCTTTGTGATCCCATGAAGCACATCACACCAGGCCCTCCTGTCTTCTGCCATACCCTGGAGCCTGCTCAATTCCATGTTCGTTGCATCGATGATACTGTCTTACCACTCATCTTTTGTCATTCCCTTCTTCTTTTACCTTCAATCCTTCCCAGCATCAGAGTCTTTTTCAGTGAGTGTTCCCTTCTCATTTGGTGTCCAAAGTATTTGAGCTTCTGCTTCAGTATCTGGCCTTCCAGGGAAAAGTTAGGTTTGTTTCCCTTTAGGATTGATTGATTTGCTCCTTGCAGTCCAAGGGACTCTCAAGAGTTTTCTCCAGCACCATAATTCAAATGCATCTATTCTTTGGTGCTCGGCTTTCCTTACAGTCCAACTCTTTCAGCCATATATTACTACTAGGAATGCCATTGCTTTGACTATCTGGACTTTTGTTGGCAGGGTGATGTCTCTTTTTTAATTATTATGCTGCCTAGGTTTGCCATTGCTTTTCCTCCCAAGGAGCAGACATGTTTTAATTTCATGGCTGCAATCATCATCTGCAGTGATCTTGGATCCCAGGAATGTGAAGTTTGTTACATACACACTTGCATATAATACACACTTACATTGTGCACACTACATAGTATCCATTACTGCTAGTAACTAAGAACAACTGAAGGGATGGGTTTTCTTTGGGGGGATTAAGGAATAAAGAAGAATGATTGTCATAAAAGGTTTGCTTCTAAGATGGATGCTGTCTGGAGACAGTCCATGTTGACAGTACTGGGCCAAAGTAGAAGTGGGTTTAGGAATAGTTCCAGCACAGGACAACTTGACCTATTAGAGTTGGGATGTCCTTGGCAGGAGAAAACCCACACAGGACTCATATGTTTTTCATGGCCATGTACAGGACAATTCAAGGGTTCAAATGATTGTCTACTAATTATTGCTGATGCACCAGGAATATTTGGGAAAGATTCTTTGGGATTCTCCAGGAGAGTTGGTGAATTGTTAACCACTAAAGTAGAATTGTAGAAAAAGATGTTTTAAATCAAATTTAACTGACAACAAAGAATTTTCTAATTAGGCCAGGTGTTCTTACCACAGCTTTTTTAATTGGGATGGCAGGAAGCACTACTATCAATGTTAGAGATTTATAGTGACATCCTTTGCTTCAAACAGAACTAAAAATAATTGGTCAAGATGTTTTTAGAAAAGCCTAATTGGGGTAAATGAAAGGATATCTGTACACTGTAACAGAGAAATCCCCTCACTCTCTTCTGACTTGTGTGTTTTCAGACTTTATATTTTGTTTAAAGCTGAATATTTAGTAAGATTATGGTATAAAATAGATTTAGTGTATCTACGAAAGCTTTATGTAATAGATCACTTTGCAATATTAAAATGTGCTTATGGAAAGTTCAGTATTTAAAATAGTGCTATTTTTCATAATCAAATGTATCCTTTATATATTTTCAATAAAATAACCTATATGAACAATATTGTTATACTTTTATGTGCATGAATCCATGTAAAGCAACCATTTTTGTAATGGAAACATCTAAGTTTTGTACTAAGAATGAACTCAGCCTGAGAGTTCATTCAAAGGTGAAATGAGTCTAGGTAGGCAGCCAAGAAAACGAGCAACTGTATCAATCAATTTTAATGAGACAAGCACCTGCATTGTAGAGTTGGGACGCTGTTAAGTAACATCTGTTTGTCAAATATGTGATTGATGACTGACCAGACAAAGAAATCTAAACTGAGCATGTGCAAATGATGTTAGTGATGATGTAAAGTGAGGAGGAGCAAGAATAGCATATAACCAAGATCCCTGCTACTGCTCACTGAACATCCACACTGAATTCTTAGCTTTGAGATGTTCCTTTATTCAAATAAATATTTTCTGTACCCATTATTGCCTGGAATTGTCTGTTTCACCGTGTGGATTATTGGCTAGCCACACAAGTCAAAGAACCTTAGCTTCCTGGGTCCTTTTACCATATGTGGTGGGCATGTGATAGAGTTAAAAATATTGGGCCTGGATACATGAATTTTTGCAAAAAAATGTTGAAAGTTAATATACCTTTCACCCCTAAGTTATTCTTACTGAATATAAGGCCAGAAAACTGTAGAAATGAAGATTTTTATTTGATTATTCATGTTTTAACTTCTGCCAGAATACTGTATGCAAAATATTGGAGAAAAGATGAAATACCATCAAAAGAAGAAATCATAAATAAAACACTAGAAACTGCAGAAATTGACAAACTTTACTTCCAAAAGGATTACAGGAAGAGAAATTTTACAATACATGGTCTAGATTCTATACATAGCTAGAAGATTATATGAACTGAATTATATACTCTCTAGATACAATTTGTGTTGCTCAAGTACTTTAAAAGAACTGCAAAAATACTCAGATTTTTTACACTATTAGGTCATTCTATCTACTTATAGAAACTGTCAATTTGATAATGTAAGAATTAATTGGAAATAATGTACATTATATTGCCCTCCATCTATTTTATGTGTCTTTGTCTTGTTTGTGTTTGTCTATGTGTTTGTTTTATGTGTGTATGAAAATAAAAAGATTATTTTTTTTAACAAAACTTTTTATTAGATTCATTTTAACAGTCATATCAAAGGATAATTAAACAATTATAACATGTAAAAAGTAACCTGAGATAACAAGAATGCATATAACATTGTTTTGGTACATTTTTAACTACAGTGTAACATTTAGTAATTGTTTTATTAATAAACGTAGGGTAGCTTAAACAGTAAACAACAGTTCTATATACCTGGCCTGTGGTCATTGAGATTAAGTGTTCTGATACTGTGTACTGTGTATAAGTGTCTAAAAAAGTCAAAAAACCTTAGCACCCTCAGGGTGTTGCTCTCAACCGTATGAATCCCCCCCCCCCCCGGATTGATGTGTCACCAAGTTGGTAAAAGTCCAGGAATAGTTGTAAGAATCTGACTGGGTTAGAAGAGTGGGCAGAGGAGCCCAATAGAGTATAAGAACAGGGGAACAGCCACTGGGGGTCAGGCAGAGATGATCCAAAGCCTTTTCCCTTCCCTTCCTGTCTTTCAGGTATTCATCTGAAGGAAAACTCGTTGAGGTAAGGCCTTTTCCTACCAAACCACCTTTGGGCCAACTTTGAATGTGCTCCACTACTCTTTTCCCTGGCGGAGTGGTGAGATTCACATAATGAATTCTTATGTTGCTTTCCATACTCCATGTTGCTTATGCTTTATGCTGTTTTAAGTAAAATTAATGCTTCACTGTAAGCAAGGATATTTTAGGGTAAGCTAAGCCACATACTCTCAATGTATTTTTCTGTGCTGGGGTATGGCCTGGAAATTCTGAATGCAATTAAAAGAGAAAATCCTTGTTAAAGCTTATGTACTAATACAGTCCCATAAAATTTATGAACCTGGTGGCCAAGTTCTTTCTTTTCCTGGAAGTATCATTCCCAGAGTAAGATTCAGAAGATCCTTCTTACAGACACAGGTTTAGCCTGGAAATAACACAGATTAACACTCTTCAGATCTTGGAAGCTAATCTAGATCAGCTCTAGTTAGTACTTGGATAGGAGAAGACCAAGGAAGTCCAGGGTTGCTATGTAGAGCCGGGCAATGGCAAACCACCTTTGCATGAATCTTGCCTATGGGGTCACCATCACCTGGCTGTGACTTGAAGGCACTTTCTACCATCACCAACTGGAGGCCATTCTGGGGCATCCTCCAGTGATGATACAGCTGTTCTGGCCTCACAATTACTGTAATTGTTGCAAGACTGTTGGACATGCTTTTCCCATATACCAGCTGGAATGCAACAATCAAAGAGATTTAAGGCACCAGGTACTATGTACAAAATAATAACTGGCAGTCATAGAATCATAGAGTTGGAAGGGGCCATACAGGCCATCTACTGCTCAATGCAGGATCAGTCTAAAGCATCCCTGATGAACGTTCATCCAGATGCTACTTAAAGACTGTCAGTGAGGGGGAACTCACCACCTCCCTAGGCAGCTGATTCCAGTACTGAACTACTCTTACTGTAAAAAACCCACAACCTTTCCCCCAGTATCCAACCAGTACCTTTCTGCCTGTAATTTAAACCCATTATTGTGAGTCCTCTCCTCTGCTGTCAACAGGAACAGCTTCCTCTTGAACAAAATTACTCTCAACAACACTCTCTCATGCAGTGATTTGTTTATTGAGAATTAAAGATGTTCCAAGCTAGACTTTTTCTGAGTCAGAACTGATATTCTGGTGTAAAACCCAAAAGTTATAGACAATTCAAACAGGGGCCCCTCCAATCACACAATGCATTCATTCCCTCCTAGCAGTTCATGCATTCCCTAACCCCACCTGTAAATCACCGTTACACTATCTCTACAGTGTGGCAAGCAGAAATGTGGACCAAGGTCATCCTAAAGGGAGGCTGTGTTAGAAGAGTTACATTCGCCACTACGATAAAGCCGTTCCCACACTCAAGCACACATACCCCTTCAGCAGGAATTTCCCTCCCCTATGAATTTCCCTCAGAATCATGGCAAACTAGAGACTACGTTTGACACAGCCTTCCAAATGCTTAAATAGAGCAATCATGTTCCCCTCAGCTTCCTGTTCTCCAAACCGAAGTCCCCCAGCCTTTCCTTGTAGGGCTTGGTCATTGGTTAGTGATGCATATGCTGACAATTGTGGGACTTGCATATACAAAAGCCATGTGGGAATGGGGCTGTAGTGGAATTGGGCATGACTGGGTGAAAAAAAACTGATTGGATCCAGCCCCATGTCTGTAACAGAAGAGCTGGCAGTGCAGAAAAGGTTAAAAAAGAGAGATTTGAACAGTTAGAAAGCTAGAAGTATGGGATAGGGTATAAAAGTAGTTGTGAGAATAGAGACTCCTTATTGAAAGGAATTTGGCTTTCATTTATAACAAGTACTGTAAAATGATTTTTAATCTGATGCTCCATTACTTCGTCTAATGAAGTCAGAATCCCCCCCCCCCTCTCACCTCCATTTGTCGACAGCACCTGAGAGAGCTACAAGAGAGCAACCGAGTCAAATGGGGAAGTGGCGAAGCATGAGAGAACACTGCAGGCATGTGGACGAACAGTCCCGTGGGCTCTCCTAAGTGCAGGTTAATTGTTTGAGAGAGTAACTGAAAATAAACCATTTTTCTCCTGGATGGCAGTGGCAGCGGAATCTGTGGGGAAACAGAGATAGTTCAGAAATGTCGGGAAACAGAGGTGGTTTATTTGAACAGAGCAAATACATCCAGACGGTCAATAGGCTATTGTGCCTGCATGTAGCACCAAATACTAGAATGCTGAGTGGAAATGCAAATATTCCAAACTACCTCAAGCACCTGTCAGTTCAAGAGGGAGGTTTATAGAGAGCCAGTGTGGCGCAGTGGTTAGAGTGTCAGACAAGGATCTGGGAGACCTAGGTTCAAATCCCCACTCATGCCATGGAAGCCAGTTGGGTGACCTTGGGCCAGTCACACGCTCTCAGCTTGGCCTACCTCACAGGGTTGTTGTGAGGATAAAACAGAGGAGAGGAGAATGATGTAAGTGGGTCAGGATCCCCATTGTGGAGAAAGGTGGGATACAAATAAATAAACACCAGTTTGGTGTAGTGGTTAGGGGCACGGACTCTAATCTGGGAGAACCGGGTTTGATTCCTCACTCCTCCACTTGCACCTGCTGGCGCGACCTTGGGTCAATCACAAGTCCTTTCAGAGCTGTTCTCTCAAGAGCAGTTCTGTCCGAGCTCTCTCAGCCCCACACACCTCACAGGGTGTCTGTTGTGGGGAGAGGAAGGGAAAGGACATTGTTCGCTGCTTTGAGACTCCTTCAGATAATGAAGGCCCCCCCCCAAGACACGGTGTGTCTGCCCCAAGCTCCTCACAGGAGGAGGCTTAAGTGGTGACCAAAGCTGCTGGTCAGCAGGGGTCCCATTTCACCTCCAACATCTGGAAGTACTGGAAGTTGGAGGACCCATTCTATGCACAGTGCCAGCTGTGTAGGGCCAAATCAGCCATGTGAAGGACCTGCACCATCTCACGCCTGCTGGGATGTGGTACCACCTGAAGAATCACCACCATGCAGAGCTTCTTATGGGGGGGGGGGGAGAGACTTGCTTCCACTGAGGTGCCCAAGCGGTCACAGCCAGCAGCCAGCCAGGAAATGTCATCCAGCGACCACCTCCAGTGCTCACCCAAAGAGTGCCATGGTTAGGGAAGGACAACAGGCATCTCTGGCTGAGATGTTTGGTGATGGTGGCAGTAGCGTGCCTGGGGTGGGGGGGAGGCATGGTAGGAGGATGGTCACTCGCTACATTGCTGAGATGATCGTCAAGAGATACTCCTTCACGGTGGTTGAGAGTCCTGTGTTGCGAAGGTTCCTCAGGTATCTCGCACCCTGGTACACGGCTCCTTCTCGCACCACGATGAGCAGAACCATGGTGCCCTCGCTTTACAGGACTGCCAGGGACTTCATGAAGGAACAGTTGTCCCATGCTGCAGGGAGGGCTATTCATGTCGGATATCTGGACCGCTGAACAGGGGCATGACGCGTATCTCTAGCTGAATGCCCACTGGTGGCAACCCAGTGACCTCATGGGTGGGGGGTGGGCAATAGCTGATAGGCAGGGAGAGGGCCCCCAGGCCGGCTACCACAAGGCTCTGCTGCATGCTGAGCCACTCAACGTGCCGCACACGGGGGCCAACGTCAGAGCCACCATCTATAGGCAAGTAGAGGACTGGGCACATAGGGACATCATCATGGGCTTCATGGTGACAGATGGTGGTGCCAACATGATCGTGGCAGCTGAGGCAGCGGGCCAGAAGTGCGTTCCCTGTGCGGCCCACCTTCTCCACCTCATGGTGAAGGATGCCTTGGGCCAGGGATCAGAGAATCCTCAGCATGTCAGCGGGCACCGAACTTACCGGAATCTCCTCCAGAAATGCTGGTACATTGTGGGCCACTTCTCATTCAGCAATAAGGACACTTTAGTTGGCTCAATAATTTCTGTTGGTTTGGAGAAGGGATGGACGACTTTCTATCCTTGCCGCTACCTCCAGAAGCCATCATATGTCCTTTCCACTTAATCGTTTTGTTGATACTCAATCAATATTCAGTGATTCCTTGGCTGGCTTTTAATTTAATTAGTAGTCTACTTTATGATCTCTACTCCCTTAAATTTGGTATAATTTAATTTATCTTGATGTAGCTATTTAGTTGGACCCTGTTATATTGTCTTTATTTAGAGGTGAGCTATTAATTAGTTACTACAATCAATTACACTATTACTAAAAAAAATTTATTAGGTTATATATATATTTACAAAGTTTTTAATCTATCTATAAATTTGTTTATTCGTTAAGTGGAGTCCCTTGGTATCTATTTATTCAATCTATTACTTATTATTAATTAATATCTTCAACTATTACTTATTATTAATTAATATCTTAAACTAATCAGTTAACCGTTTATATCCCCAATTTAACTCTAATTATATTTTATTTTATTTGTTCTATTTGATTCTATTTATTTCTATCTGATCTTATTAACTAATCTTTTTAACTTAGACCCCCCCCCTTTTTTTTTTTTATCCTACTTAATTACTCCTAATTATTTCACTCACTATAGCAGAAATCACAAAGATTACAAAAGTTCCATATATCGCTCAATATGTACCCTCAAAATAAACACCACAATAACAATGACAATCTTTCACAGTAATAAACTTCGCTCTGCCAGTGCTCACAATAAGCACGGGCTGGCTCTATGTCTTTCCTCTTCTTCCTTGTTGGTTATGCGCCGTTGCGGTCCTCTTCCTGCTTCCTTGCGGCAATGCGCATGCGCCCGCGTGTCCTACTCTCGTACTCTGGTCTCGCGCTTTCTCCGGATCTTCCCCTTGGAGCCACCGTCGTTTGCCGTCTCTCCCGGGTGACTCAGCAGTATCAGCGTCAGCGTCAGCAGCCTCCGCCCCGCTCGCCCTCGCTCTCTCCGCGCCTCCCGCTTCGCTCCTTAAAGGTATATCTTTTCAATTCCTCCTACCCTGTAACAACCGAGACAAAAGAAAGATTTTTTTGCAGTATCTTTTCTGTTCTTTAACTGCCCCCTCTTTTCTCAAGCACGTTATTCTTTAGCCATCTGGGGGGACTCCTTCCCCTTTCTGTATTTCTTGCTCTCTGTCTAAATTAGTTCGCCAGGTTTTTATAGTCTTCCCCTCTCTTCCCCGCCCTCTTTTTTGATGTTATGCTACCCGTTTTAAATATAAGACTTAGCTTTTGTATAGTTTTTCCCGTCAACTCTCCGCTGGACTCCTTAGGTTCGTAGGTCCCTCTTTTCTTCGGCTCCCTGTTCTTCCGCCGAAGTTCCTTTTGATTCCCTGCTCTGAGGACGCACAGCAGCCGAAGAGGGTCGCCACTCCTTCCCGGCTGTAGCCCCAAGCCTCTTGCCACCTTTTTCTCTACAAGAAAAGGTGTGGTAGTCCAAAAACCAAGTAGAATCAAAGGTTTTTAGCAGACGCCGAGAGAGAGCTCTCTCTGTGCGTCTGCTCCTGAGCTGACCGGAACCGGATGTCGATCCTGACCGGAACCGGATTGAGCCAACTAAAGCCACCTACTCCAACTATCCCAGCCATGTCAACTAGAGAGTTAAAAGCATTGATTGAAGAATCAGTGGCGACAGTATTAAAGAACACAATTGAAAATACCCTGCCTGAACTGATTAAAAAAGAAATCCAACCGATACAGGAGATGCAAGGACAAATCCAACAAATTGCAAGACAAATGCAGACGGATTCGGAAGAATTTAGAAAACAATTAATAGAAAACAAACAAGAAATTCAAAAGATAGGAGCTAATCAAATAAAAACAAATAGAAGAGTAATGGAGGTAGAACTTGATATACAGGAACTCAAAGCAAAAAATGAACGCCTAGAGGAATCACTAATTAATATCGAAATGGACAAGGCCTCCTTAATTATACGGTGTCAAAACATCCCAGAAAAAATTGGAACAAATCTTAAAGAGGAGATTGTAGAGACATTGACAGATCAACTAAAAATTGGCACGAAAGAAGAAATAGCATCAGAAATAGACGATGTATATAGAAGAAATTCTAGCTTTGCACGGAAATATAATGTGCCACGGGAGGTACATATTAAATTTCTAAAAAGGGCGACTAAAGAAAAAATAATGAGACAATCAAGGGAAAGCAGAGTCACTATACAAGGAGAAGAAGTAAGACTCCTCAAAGAAATTCCATGGACAGTTCGAGAAAGGAGAATGAAATATCAAAAACTTACAGAACTATTAAGAGCGAAAAAAGTGATGTATAAATGGCTAATACCAGAAGGGATCCTTTTTGAATTTCAAGGGAAAAGACACAGATTGGACTCAATCTTCAAGGTAGACAACTTTCTAGACTTGTATGGAGAAGATTTGGGTGCGTATCAAGAAGAGGAGGAAGAAGAGGAAAAGGAAGAGGAACGAGATAGTGATGAAGAAAAACAACGAGAAAGTGGAGCCAGAAGTAAGAAAGGATACAAAAAAGGAAAAAGGACCCTAGAATACAAGCCTTCGCAGGTGCAGACCAGACTCCAACAGAAGAACAAGAGAGAAGAGGAGAAGGAAAAGGAAAAGGATGGAGAAGAGGACAGTGCTTAAACTTTTATCAATTAATGTAAATGGATTAAATAAACCACAAAAGAGAAGGAAAATATTCCATCAAATAGGTAAAACTAAAGCTGAGATAATCTGTTTACAAGAAACTCATATTAAAAAAAATGACTCAAAATATTTAATGGTAAAAAAATTAGGGAAAGCGTTTATAGCCTCAGACGAGAAAAAAAAAAAGAGGGGAGTGGTCATATATGCAAAGGATTATTTAAACCCAAAACTAATCTACTCATCTAATGATGGAAGGATAATAGCAATTACAATAAACAGACAGGGTAAAGAGATGCTTATAATTAATATCTATGCTCCAAACCAAAACCAGGAAGAGTTTTATAAAGAAATATTAAACATATTAACAAACCATAATACAGATAATGTTTGTATGATGGGAGACTACAATGCGGTTTTTGATCAAGCAGTAGATAGAGAGAAGTCAAAAAAACATAAAAGAAAAGGGAAAACACTCCCTAGAAGTTTCTTAAAAATTGCAGAAGAATTCACCCTGGTAGATGTATGGAGAACCAGATACCCAAACAAAAGAGAATACACGTTTTTCTCTCACAGGCACCAGTCATGGTCAAGGATTGACATGGCATGGATTACAACGCCATTAGTTAAAGAAATTGTAGATACTGAAATATTACCAGCTACCTTTGCAGACCACAACCCGATAATGATCTCATTTAAAGAAGCAAAAAGGAACAGCCGATGGGTTCTGAATAAATCTCTATTGAAGGACTCTAAATTTGTAGAAAAAGTTAGAGTAGAAATCAAAGAATTTTTTAATAGGAATTTACAAGCAGAAATGCCAATAAGGATAGTATGGGATGCCTTTAAAGCTTTCCTGAGAGGCTTATTAATAAGTCAACAGATTTGGAAAGCAAAACAAAAAAGAATACAATACGAACAGCTTTGTGATAAAATAAAAATAGAAGAAACCCATTTATTAAAGAGTAAAAAGAAAGATAAGGAAGCTTATAAGTTTAGAATAAAAACTTTACAACATAAACTCAATTCTATACTGACACAAGAAGTGGCAAGAGCTATTGAATATTCAAAACAACAATTTTTTGAAAATGCCAATAAACCAACTAGATGGCTGGCCTACAAATTAAAGAAAGAAAGGCAAAAAAGCTTAATAATAGCTCTTGAAAATAATAAAGGTGAGGAGAAATACTTAATACAAGATTTAAAGAAAATAGTGGGAAGCTTCTATGAAGATCTATATAAAAAAAAATAGTGGAGAGAAGGAATTACAAATACAGGAGTATCTAATAAGGAATAATAAAACTTTTTCAGACAACCAGAAAAAAATATTGAATCAAGTAGTATCAATGCAAGAAATAACGGATGCAATTAAAAAACAGAAAAATAATAAGGCACCAGGTGTAGATGGTCTACCAGGAGAGATTTATAAAATATTTGAAGAACAAATAAGCTTACCTTTGAAAAAAGTAATAGAAACAATAGGTACCACAGGTAAAATGCCAGATTCTTGGGGGCAGGCTGTAATAACATTAATACCCAAAACGGAAGAAGGGAAAAAACAGCTTACTAATTATAGACCTATATCGCTTTTGAACACAGATTACAAAGTGTTTGCTAATATTCTTGCAACTAGACTAAAAAGAGTGTTGGTAGAGATAATACATCAAGATCAGGCAGGATTTTTGCCAAGGAGGTATATGAAGGATAATATAAGAACATTGATGAATGCGATAGAATATTATGATTTGAATCCAGGAAAGCAGGCGATGTTTATATTCCTTGACGCAGAAAAGGCTTTTGATAACCTATCTTGGAGTTTTCTTGTGCAGAAGTTAGAGGCTTGGAAAGCAGGAGATGCTTTTCAAGCCATGATAAACGCAATATATAAAGAACAAAGAGCAAAGATTCTAGTTAATGGAGAATTGACAGATGACATTGTTATACAGAAGGGTACTAGACAGGGTTGCCCATTATCCCCATTGCTATTTATTTTTGCTTTAGAATCACTAAATGATCAAATAAGGGGTAATGATCAAATAAAAGGTTTGAAAATCAAAAGATACGAATATAAACTTAGAGCATTCGCAGATGACTTATTGTTTATATTAGAGGAACCCATCACTTCATTACCGATACTATTAAAAGAAATTGAGGAGTACGGGAAAATAGCGGGCCTAAAGATAAATTATAATAAAACTAAAAGCTTAATAAAAAATAGCTCCAAAGAAACAATTGCTAAGCTAGAGGCGATCTCTAGCATAAAAATAGAAAAGAAGATAAAATATTTAGGGATATGGGTTTCAAATAAAAACAGCGCTCTTATAGAAAATAATTATAATAAATTAATAAAAGAAATCAAGAATGACTTAGAAAAATGGAAAAATCTACAGATATCATTGCTAGGTAGAATAGCGGTGATTAAAATGAATATCCTACCGAGATTTCTTTTTTTGGCCCAAACAATCCCAATACTAAGAAATAATAAGATATTTGCGGAATTAGATAAAATAATTAGAACATTTATATGGTACCCCAAAAAATCAAGAATAAAACTAAAACTTCTGCAAGAAACTAAAGAAAGGGGAGGATTTAACCTTCCAGATTGGAAAATCTATTATCAAGCAGCCTCATTGATTTGGATTAAGGATTGGGTTAACATACAAGATGAAAGAGGACTGATGTTAGAAGGTTATGATCTCGCAATGGGATGGCATTCATATCTGTGGTATCAAAAAGATAAAATACATTCTAATTTTAAACAGCACTGGGTAAGAGGGGCTCTTATGAGAGTTTGGCAACAAATCAAAACAGTACATTTTCCCAAAACACCGAGATGGATATCACCCCTGGAGGCCTTCATAAAACCTACTTTAATAAACAAATTTAAAAAAATTAGCTATGAAAAATTATTAGATACTGCAAACAATCTAAAAACATTTGAAAGGTTAGCTCTAGAGAAAATCCAACTAACGTGGTTAGAAAAACACCAATTAATAGCTAGGTTTAAAGCAGACAAAGAAGCAGGCTTTATGAATCTAAAAACAGATCTAGAGAAAGCTTGGCTAGAAGCAGATCAGAAAAATATACAAAAAATATATAGAGTTTTATTAGCAGAAGAAATGCATGAAGAAACAGTTAAAAATGTAATGGTAATGTGGATGCGGGATTTTGAGTATACTATTCCCATTGAGGATTGGTCAAAAATGTGGAAAACACTTAAATTTACCAGAGCAGTATCGTACAAAGAAAATCTGTACAAAATGTTCCACAGGTGGCACTGGTCGCCTGATAAACTGTCAAAGTGTTATGGGAAATTATCTAATGCATGTTGGAAATGCGGCAGGGAAGTGGGAACATTTTACCACATGTGGTGGAAATGTGAAAAAGCCCAAAAATATTGGAATAAGATTAAAGATATATTAGAAGAAATATTGAATGCTACCTTGCCGCGACGCCCAGAACTTTACTTATTAAATATGATACCGGAAGGGATGAAGAAAGAAGAACAAAAATTATTGGTATATATTCTTACTGCGGCAAGACTAAGCTGGGCAAGGAGATGGAAAGAAAAAGAGATACCATCCCCAGAACAATTCTTAGAGAAACTGATGGAGCTTGCGGAAATGGACAGGATTAGCTACCAAATCTATGGAAGTAACGAAGAATACTTTCTAAATATTTGGTCAAAATTTTATGTTTGGCTAGAAAATTATGTATGACTCCGAAATATGGAAAGGAAAAATCTTTGTGTTTCTTTTGTGTTTGTATGTGATGGAAAAACTCAAAAATAAAATTAAAAAAAAAAAAAAAGCAATAAGGACACTTATTGGCTGTGTGAGAAACTGACACTGTTGGGCGTGCCAGAGTACCACCTATTCAGTGACTTCAGCACCTGCTGGAACTCCACCTGCAGCACGCTGGAGTGCTTGGTGGAGCAAAAGGGAGCCCTGAATGCCCTGATCTCAGAGAGTGGGGTCATTCGGGAAGAGAACTGACTCACCCAGGATGCGTGGGTGATCTTTCCTCAGACTGTGGAGGTTCTTGCACCCTTCAAGAGCGACACAGACATGCTCTCATCTGATATGGTGAGTCTGGCTCTGGTCATCCCCATGTTCCACATGGCACATGAGGAACTGGCCTCGCTAGGCACAGGACATGCAGACCTTGTTCCAGAGGTGTGTGTGCTGGTGAGGAGGCTGAAAGAAGGCCTTGAGGAACGCTTTCAGCCTGTCTTCACCAAGCAGAAAGCATATATGTTGGCGATCAGGTGTGACCCATGCATCAAGGGCAGGATCGCCGAGCAGGTCAATGAGTTTGACCGCTGAAGAGATGGGCTCTCCCACTCCTAAGTAAAAATAATATGGCCAACTATGATTCCATCTTAGATAAAGCAGGTAACATAAAATCAGAAGATAAATTAGATAAATAGATATCAAATTGTCGTGGTGGGAAAAAGTCCAACTCCAGAATATTTACAATAAAAATAGGAAAACAGGATTCTACAAAGAACTGAACGAGTTAGACAAAATTTGGTTAAATAATAATAACAAGCTAATTAAAAAAATTATAATTTGCTTATAGATAGAGAAATGCAAGATGAACTAATTAAAAAATGTAATGATGTCTTGGATGAAAGATTTAGGGCATCAAATAGAAACAGATAGATGGTCAAAAATTTGGAAAGGAGTTAAGAGCTTGAAAGCAATAAATTTTAAAGAAAACATATATAAAGTCTTTTACAGGTGATACTGGGCACCCAATAAACTAAACAAGTGTTATCCTAATGTTTCAAATCTATGTTGGCTATGTAAAGCGAAAACTGGATCTTTTTATCATATGTGGTGGCAATGCAAACAGATGAGACAGTTCTGGCTGGGTATTAAAGACCTACTTGAAGAGATATTGGGGATGGAAATCGCTATGACCCCAGAGACTTTTCTATTAAATATGGTGCCGGATGGAATAGCACCATCAGATGAGAGACTCTTGATCTCAGTCTTGACAGCAGCAAGAATAATTAGAGCCAAGTACTGGAAAGCTGATACGATACCCAACAAAGAGGAAGTGATCGACAAAGTATTGGCGTTAGCAGAACTGGAGAAACTGAGTTATATGTTAAATGCAGAGAAATGCAAAGATCCTGAATATACTTGGTCCAAATTCTGTATATGGTTGAAGATGTATAGAGGCTCGAAATGCTTGTGTATTAAAATTGTTTGGTTTTTAGTTTGCTTGTTTGAAAACTTAATAAAAATTTATTAAAAAGAAAAAGAAAAAAAGAGAGATGTGCTCTCTCAGCAGGTTGAATGCAGGCAGCCAGGAGTTATTGGGGGGGGGGGGGCAAAAACAACACAGCTGTTGCTCTTCCCCCACCTCCCCAGCTAGGCAGCTTCCTTCCCGGCCCCCACCTTGAAGAGTGGAGAGATGGGACTCTTGGGGTGACTCACTGGCCCCTCTGGAAGCAGTAGCAGGCCCGTGAGACAGGACTCGGTGGCTATGATGGTCAGGGACCACCTTTTGGAGCCCTGCGAATCACAGTCCACCTGCCCACTGAGCTACCGGGCCACAAAGGAGTCGGTCTGGCCAGCCCTCTCCATCATGGCCCAGGGGCTCCTCTCATACCCTCCTACGAGTGTTCAGAGTGAGCATGTTTTTTTCACATGTGGGCGACATCGTCGGCCCACATCACTCTTGCTAGAATGCCTGGACAATGGTCCACTTGCCACTGTTCGGCTTTCCGGACCTGGACTTTGAGGGTGACTGAGGTGAGCACAGTCTTTTTGTGTCTGCATCCCCTCTCAGTCTGTGTGCTGGGAAGTTTGGGGAGAAATGCTCTTCCCAAAATTAAAAGTAGAGAGAGTGATTAGAGAGAGACACATCCTCAAAATCATTCTGATCGGCAGACAGGTACTCCACCAAACTCTCTCCCCCCCCCCCCAGCAATCTTTCATCCAGGCCACCCTCCCCAGAACCCCTCTGTAGAACCACAGTAGCTGTGCGGCACTGGGTAGTGGGGGTACCATCCATCCATCCCCCCCCCCCAAAAAAAATGAATGCTGCAAAAAGAGTTTTCACTCTAGCTGGTAGAATACAATTCAAAAACCAGGAAAACCCACAGGAGTTCCACAGATATTTAATTTTTTCTTTGCAGGGGTGGGTGGTGGGCATTGGGCAGTGCTCCCTCTAAGCTGTGGAGTCCTGTGAGTAAAAAATTTACTTTGCGAGCTACCAGCATTACAGTTGTGAGCAGGAAAGTGATTTGGCTACTGCATGAATTAGTTTGCTCTGGAACCATCCTTCCTGAGCTAAGACAAAAATGTGTGAACTGAAGACTAAAACCTGTGAGCTAGCTTACACCAACTCAGCTAAGCTTGGAGGGAACACTGTTGGCGGGTGAGGGAGAGCCCATGATGGCAGGGGCAGCCGCACCTAGGCTAAGGGTCCTCAAATGGGACAATGACAGCTGGTGCACTGCTGCAGAGAGAGGAGGATCAGGGTGGACAAACAGCAACACCCCTCCCTCTCTCTTTCTGAGGCCTTCCTTCCCTGGTTTGACTCAATGGGTAAGGGTATGCTTGTGGACTGACTAAGCAGCAGTCCCACAAAATATCACTATCCAGATTTTGAGTCTTTTTGGGGAGTGCTACTCTAGCTCGCCTCCCCGTGGCGCACCCTGGGTCATGCTAAAGAGCTAGAACATCCCTCAGGGAGGCAATCCCAGGATCCCCCATCCACACGGCCCAGTGGACCATTGATTGACAAGACAAGCAGTCCTTCTTGGGTAAAGGGGATACTCAGTCTTGTAGAGCTGACATGTCCCACAACAGCAGTGGGTTCAGCTGCTTGGAAGGAAGGCAGTAGTTGGGGGCTGGGGAGGATCCAACCCAGGTAGGTAGGCTTGGAGGGCCAAAAAGGTTCATGGAACCATGTTTTAAGTTTAACAGACTAATACTAGTCTCTTCATTGTGATGGAACTACAATGTGGATAGGAAAGATGAGAGATAGGATAAAGGAGTATTAGCTAAGGGAGGAGGCAGGTATGGGACAGGTGAAAGGAAGAAAGGAAGTTTTCCCCCTGAGATCTCCATTCTACAAATCAAAGGGATAGTGAGGTACAGGAGAGAAAACACAGGGAAGGCAGTGTGGGAATGACTATCCAGCTGTCTGTCTCTTGCTGCAAAATCTGAAGGAGGTTGACCCAGGGAAAGCACCTTCTTGACCTCATGCATGCCACATGCTGTGTATCCTTAGGAAACTCCCAAGCAGTCCATTCTGGAGTCCATCTGATCTTACAGGTGAGGTGATGAGCTGGGGGGTGGGTGGGTATCAGGGAGGAGAGAGGTTAGATAAGGTTTTGTGAAACCCATTTCCACCTATCCTTCCTTTCCCAGTTTCCCCAGGTCTGCGGGGGGGGGGGGGGGGGGGGGGCTGTGTTGAAGCTATTGAATGCAGTAATGCCATACAGGTTGGCAGGCAGGCGGTGGCAGGCACAGGATTCTGTCGCCAGGCTGGCACTACTGCATTCAATGCACTGGTCCTGCTGCCCTTTCAGAAAGGCCCCCATTGACAGAGATTCTCTGATGTTACATAAGAAGATAAGAGAAGCCAATGTTGGATGAGACCAGTGGCCCATCCAGTCCAACACTCTGTCACACAGTGGCCAAAAACACCAGGTGCCCTTAGGAGGTCCCCCAGCGGGGCCAAGACACTAGAAGCCCCCTCCCACTGTTTTTCCCCCAAGCACCAGAGCATCACCTGCCCCAGAGACCAAGAGTTCCTATCTATAGCTACTAGCCAGCCACTGATGAACCACTGCTCTGCTCCAGCCTTCATATGTTTGTCAAATTCCCTCTTGAAGCTGTTCATGCCAGCCACCACCACCACTACCACCACCACCACCTCCTGTGGCAGTGAATTCTATATGTTAATCACTCTCTGGGTGAAGAAGTACTTCCTTTGATTTGTCCTTTTAAGCCTACTGCTCAGCAATTTGAGTGCCTGCCCACGAGTTCTTGTATTGTGAGAAAGGGAGAAAAGTACTTCTTTCTCTACCTGCTCTATCCCTTGTAAACCTCAATCATGTCACCCCTCAGTCATCGTTTCTTCTCCAAGCTAAGAACCCCAAGCGCCTTAACCTTTCCTCTTAGGGAAAGTGTTCCAACCCTTTTATCAGTCTAGTTGCCCTATTCTGCACTTTTTCCAGTGCTATAAATATCCTTTCTGGGTGACCAGTAGTCTAATGAGGTTGCACCATTGATTTATACAGGGCAGGGCCTGTATAAATGTCGGTCCTGTTAGTCTTGTTGGGTTTCTGTCTGGCACTGTGGCACGCTTGCACTGCCACAGTGCCACTTGTTCTGGAGTGCTCCACTTGTTCTCCCGGCAAACAAGCCCCTCCCAACAGTTCATTTCCCCTGAGGTTCTCTGGGAGAGTCTGACTGCTGGGTGCCTGCCTGCTTGCCTGCCTTGCTGTCTGCCGGTTCCCCACTGGAAACAATGGAGGGAATGGGAGCAACCTGTTTGGGTGCCCATAGCATTGGACACACTGGTCCAATGTCTTTGGGACTTGGGGGTATCTGTGGGGAGAGGCTCCAGAAGCTACCCTGCAAATCTGAAGCCTCTCCCTCAAACCCCCTCTCTCCCAGCCCACTAACAGGACCATGGGAAAATCAGACAATTTCCCCCCACCATAGAAAACAATGGAGTTGATGAAGCAACCTGTTTGGGGGCCTGTAGAATTGGACCCCCTGGTCCAATCTTTATAGGACTTGGTGGATCTTTTGGGTAGAGGTTCCAGCATCTGTCCTGCAAGTTTGGATCCTCTCCCTCAAACCCCCTCCCCCCAGCCCCCAGAATATACCCTATGAGTTTTCGCCATTGACTTCAATGGCCGACCCTTGCTAAATTTTTAGCAGTGGAAGAAAAAAACAAGAGGGAATCGTCATTGATGGTGATGCTCCAGGAATTTCCCACAGTCTCTATGGTAAAAACCATAGAAATTTGGGGGAAGTCCTACAGCATCACCTGGAAGTGATGTCATGGCCAGTGACAGACACACACACACACAAACACACACTCCACCGCACTTCATCTGGAAGTGTTGTCACCTCCAGGTAAGCCTCTAGAAATTCCCCCAATCTCTATGGTAGAAACCATTTCCTAGAGGGGCATAGAAAAGATGTCACTCCCAGTCTTCCTCCTCCACAGGCATTTGGCCCAGTGTCTCCAGGCATTTACCGGCCCAGGATTGGCAATCCGAGGAGGAGGAGGAGCAGCAGCAGCAGGATGGGCGAAAGAAGAGCCCCAAAGCATCCTGTGAGCTGTAGCTGGCACTGCAGAGCTCCCACACCACCACTCCAGAGCCCCCCTAAAAAGATGGTCCAGCCTATCAGTGAACCTTAGGGGCCTCATGCTGATCTCATTGGAAATCCAAAAATGCTTCCAAATGTGTCTCTCCACAAAAACTTTCCCCTTACATCGGCTGTGGGCAGTGTCTAAAATAAGTATCATTGCCATTTATTCTAAAAGACAGGGAAAAGTTCTTTAGGGTGCAAAGACAGGCCTTGATTTGTTTAAAGTCTCCCTCCATCCCGCCGTAAGCACCAAGCCAGGGTTTCTGCTACCAAGAGGAAAGCAACTTACCCTGTTAGTGATCATTCCAATGGGACATGTATCAGGGTTTTCCTTTGAAATTCCTTTGAAATCAGGAGTTGGGGGGGGGGGGATCGACAGCTGGGAGCATCACCGAGAAGACGGCTCTGTTCTCCGGCCAACAACACCTAACATGCAGAAGATACTGCTGCACACGCAGACAAGCAATTTCCGGGGGTGGGAGTGGGGTAGATTTTCATCTTTGCTCTGAAAGCTTCATCTTTGGTGTCCTTATATTCAGTATTATACCTGCTCATTTTCTCTTATTACTTCCATTTTTGTTTCTATTGGTTTCAACGCAGACTTCCAGCTCTGTCTCCTCTATTTTCTAGCCAATTTGGAGGAAATTCCCTGGGACTGTACCACTCAAACAAGAACCCCTTCTGCTACATGTCAAGAGCAAGGCCTTCTGCTTTCATGGTCAGCTAGCAGCAAAACGTTCCTCGGTGTGTAATATCTTTGTTATCCATTCAATTCCAAAGAAGTTGTCAGAGATGGCACCGGTCATGCACAGAATCATCCCTGATAAATTTCAGGGAAATAAGAGAAAGAGTCCTGGGTGTATAGAAAATTAAAGTGAAAAGTTGTGTATCTGGGGGAAAAAAATTGGGGAAGATGTTATAGCATCCAGAATGCTATTTATCTATGAAATGTGAAGAGACCCAGATCTGATTTCTAAGATGAGGTAACAATGAGATGTGAGAGTGCAGAGATGGTGGAACCTGCAAAGACTTGTGTGATTGGCTCCCTATATCCCCTTCCCGACACGGTTTTCTCTTTCTATCTTTCTGGCAATCCCTATAGCTTCTCCCATTCCCCTGCTTCCTTCTCTCCTTCCCACTCACCAACAACCCTTTTTTTACCCCCCCCCCCCAACCTTCAGTTTATACTCCCCAATGGGGACCCAAAGCAGCCGGCATCACTCTCCCGTGATGAGAGAGAGGAAGAAGAAGAAGAAAGGCAGCATAGCATTCCTGCATCTCAGGGCAGCGCCTAGTTTAACCCACATACTAGGGTTGCCAACTCCAAGTCTGGACATTCCTGGAGAACTGGGGTGGAGGAAGGTGGAATGGTGGAGGAAGGTGGAGTGGTGGATGGGTGGGATCTCAGCCGGGATGTGAGGCCACAGAGTTCACCCTCCAAAGTGAACATTATTGTCTCTACAGAACCTCTTCTCTGTGGTCTGGGGATCAGTTGTACTTCCAAGAGGTTTCCAGATCCTCCCTGGAGGCGAGCAGCCCTGCCTCATTCCCTTGTGCTCTTTGGGGACTTTATTGTCTGTTTTTAATTTGAGTCTGTCGGCCACCTTGAGCTATGCAGGAAGGCAGGATGGAGATACTTCATTTGATCAATCGCCACAGGGTGCTGCAATGAAACCGGATGACTCCTCCAAAGTTTCTCAGCTCCACCTGTTTGTAAAAATGCAATGCAAAAACTCATGGCCGTTGCTGCCCAGTATCGGGGCTCCTGTGTTTCACCTCCTTTTCAGCAGCATCAGAAGGCTGAATGGCCTTTATTGCTGCTGTAAAAGGTAAGAGCTTGAGACACCTGGGAATGGAGTCTGTGGGTGGAGCTTTGAGGGGCTGAGAACTGGAGGACTTGACAGGTCATTGTTAAAGCCAGGAGGGAATCTAGTGCATCTACTACAGGGGTCCCCAACATGGTGCCCACGGGTGCCATGGTGCCTGCCAAGACTTTGCCTGGTGTCCACCAAGTGTTTCTTTAGGAAGTGGGTGGGCAACAGCAGGGCTTCTGACTGGACACTGGAAATCTGACTGGCTGTGCAGATCACAATAAGATTGGTTTGGTGGCAGCTACCGCCGCAATGTCAGTTTTATTTTTCTCTTCTCCCTGGCACGTGGGCTTTCGGTCTCTCTGTGTGTGGTTGGCTCTGTTACCCATGGTGACACTTTTGTGGTTGGCTGCATCTCCTGCATCAGGCTCTACATTGTGGTTGTGTCCATCACCCTGTGCTGGAATTCCAAAAGTGTTCACAGGCTCGGGAAGAATGGGGGCCCCAGTCCATCCAACTGCTGTTTATGGTTTCCAGCTCTGCATTTTGAAATTCCTGGATATTTGCGGAGTGAAGGCTGGGGGAGGTGGGGTTGTGGGAGGGGAAAGACCTCAACAGGGCACAATGCCACAGAGTCCACCTTCCAAAACTGCCATTTTCTCCAGGGGAACTGATCTCTGTAACCTGAAGTCCAGTTGTAATTCCAGTAGATATCCAGTTCCCACCTGGAGGGTTGCAACCCTACTGCCTGTTCAAGGAACTCAGAGGTCCTTTCTGCTCTAGACCTTAAATCCTGGTTCAACCCTGTCTCTAAACTTACATTCTAGACTACACGCGAGTTCACCCCTGTAATTATCTCAGGGTATTTTTTGTTTCCACATTATACTGAGATCACCCTGGTTTCGCCCCACACTTGTCCCGGGATAAATGGATGCTGTTATAACCAGGGATAAATGCAAGGCATTGTGTCATGAGTTGAACTCTGATAAAGCCAGGACTGAGATCCAAGAGCAGAAAGTATCAGACTGATGTTTTGGCATTTTCCTTCTTTTGCATTCTCTTGATGGGCAGGAGCTTCCTGCAGTTTCTCCTCCGGTTCCCCCTGCTGACGTGGCCCCCTCTGTCTCTTTCCCTTCCTTGGCTTTTTCAGCTGCTGCTCTCGCGTTATGCAGGGCATTAGCAGAGGCGGTTCAGAGCCCGCTTATCTAGCTGGCCTTTGGTCAGGCACTTGTCTCAGGAGGGCTGTGTCTTAAGAGGAGCAGAGTGCTTTCTGGCAGGCCAAGATTCGGGAGAGTTTGGTGATTTTTTTACACTCTCATTTTATACTGTTTTGGCCTGTGGCCATGTTTGTAAGTGGCCTTGGGCTAAACAGGAAAGGCAGGATAGAAATATTTCAAATGGAATCATCTTCTTCTAAACTATGCCAACAACCATGGTAACAGGTTGTAACACCCCAAAATCTGCTGCCCACTGCCTGTGTCCTTGTGGAGCCCATGAATTAGAGGACTTCCCTAAGTGTTATTCTTTCTTCTTTCTCTGGAGCCTAGATCTATCTCTTGCAGCAGTCTTCACTGGCCCCGACTGGGGTTCAGCAGTAGAGAAAATTATTGCTCTTCTAGCAGACATGGACCTGCATCGTAGGCTTGCCAGATCTAGACTGGGAAATTCCTGGAGATTTGGGGGGTGGAGTGTGGGGAGGAAAGGGTTTGGGGAGGAACCTCAGTGGGCTATCATGCCATAGAGGCCACCCTCCAAAGCATCCACTTCCTCTGGAGGTCGATTGTAATTCTGGGAGATCTCCAGGTCCAGTCTGGAGGCTGGCAACCCTACTTCACTCTAACAGTCTCGATGTCGGCACTGGCTGCCATGAAAACCCAAGCCAAAGCCGAGACCGAATTTGTGGCACCTTGATTTTTGTTTTGGGGCCAGGATGTCTTCATTGTGCTCCTTACTATTTTTGTCTGATTTGTTCTTCATTGTTATGTTCCACCCACCCCCTTTTTTTTTTGGTTAACCTTTTTATTCTACGTATTTTTGACTTAAGATGGTAATGGGCCTTGGATTTACCCAATAACGTTTTATTTTCCCATTATCTAAATGTGATACAGAATCATAAAGTTGGAAGGGTCACAATGTAGGAAATTCACAAATACCTCCCCCTCCCCACAGCCCCAATGACCCCTGTTCCACACCCAGAAGATGATCAAAATAACCCCTCCAGGATCTCCAGCCAAACTGGCCTGGAGAAAAATTGCTTCCTGACTAGGGTTGCCAAGTACCGGCGACTTACTGGCGGGGGGGAGTTGTTCTCCCCCCCGGGAGCTCTTCTGGCATGTGCGCTTTGTGCGTGCGCCACGGCGACGTAATGACGTCACCCGGAGGTGATGTCATCACGTTGGAGGCGTTGCCCTGGCAACGCCCCCAACGTGATGAAATCACCTCTGGGTGACATCATTACACGGGGGAAGTCGTCCTCAATGGACGACTTCTGGGGCGGGGTTCCCCCCGCTGGCCGAATGCCGGCCGGCAGATCGGGAACCCCTATATCGGGGGATCCCCCACCCCCCGGGCTGACTTGGCAGCTCTATTCCTGACCCCAGTGTGGCGATCGGCATTTCCCTGGGCGTGTAAGGAAGGGCCAGGAGAACTCAGCCCTTCTTGCCCTCCCTCTCATGATCTGCCTTTGAGCTAATACAATAAAATGAACTTAGTCCTGTTATCTGAATGAAATCTTCACAGAGGGCTGCCAATTCTGGCCTGGGAAATTCCTGGGGATTTGGGGGCAGATCCTAAGGAGGTGGAGTCTGGGGAAGGGAAGCAGAGTTGCCAGGTGTCTAGTTTTTAACTGGGCAGTCTGGTATTTTACCTTTCTGTCCAAAAAGTGAGCAGTGACTCACAAAAGCTCCTCCCCTGCCACAAATCTTGTTAGTCTTTCAGGTGCTCCTGGACTCTTTCTCTTTTCTCCTGCAGCAGGCAGAGTGACACGGCTACCCATTGTGATCTATGTCCATTAAATAAACTGAGAAAATACTGGACATATAAATGTCCAGTATTTTCTAATTAAGTAATCCTGCAACCACTGTGGCCAAGCTCCATGCTTTTTCTTTCTCCTGCGGCTTGATAAAGCAGCAACATCCTAGTCTACTTGTTCTCCATCACAGCCAGCAAGAATTAAAAAAACAGCAGATCCACCCTTCTGCAGTGAGGTAGAGTGCTCCTGGAGAGATCCTATTGGCTTGACTTAAGGAAGCTGGAAAGGGAGAAACTTCCATGGCCAACCAATCAGCTTTCCCTGTTGGTTCCAGGTGACTGTAGGGTAGGTTGTGGCAGGGTTGAATCTTCTAAAGAAAAGTGAAGAGAGATCTTTTTTTTTGGGGGGGGGATCATGGGGGGAAGGGCAGTGAGTTCCTTGGAAGACAGTATGTGGGGAGGATGTCTGCCTTGAATTTTCATCTTTTGCACAGCTCTGGTGACTGTGGGTGCTTTATTGCGAATCACATACTTTAAAGTTGCAAGACTATACACATTTACCTGTAAGTGTCATTGAGCTCAATGCGGCTTACTTCTGAGTAAACATGGTGAGGAGTCTGTGGTAGTTTTCCCAGTCATTTCAGCAGGAGGGTTAAACATGTGCTGTTTCCCCTTCAAGACAATGGGCATCTTAAAATGCTTCGCTTTGGGTGGATTGTGTCTCTCACGATGCCCCTTTTATACTGTATAAAACATATATAATTTGCTAGAACATTTTTGTATGTAATTCTATGCAAATGTATTCCTTTCTAATTATTTCATTGATTTCACTGGGCTTAGATTGCAGTAATTGCATAGGATTGTACTGTATATTATCTTAAAACAAAATCATGATGTTAGAAAGGTTAGATTTTTAAAGAAATATGTAGCTATAAAGCTACAATAGATTTCTTAGGCTTTAAGGTGCCACAGGATTCTCTGGCCTAGTTCTCACAGACATGGAAAACCTGGGTCTGGACCGCACCACTTTCAGATTCAAAATGGAACACTCTTCCATATCAGAGAGAAACAGCCAATAGTGAGAGCCAATGGAATTGTGGTGGTTAAAGCACAGGACTAGGATTTTGGGAGACCCAGTTTCCGATACAATTCTTCCATGGGATCTTGCTGAGGTGACCTTGGGCCAGTCGGTCACACTCTCAGCCTTAGCCTGCCTCACAGGTTTGCTGTGAGGATAAAGTGGAGGAGAGGAGAATGATGGAAGGTGCTTTGGGTTCCCACTGGAGAGAAAAGGGCAGTATAAATAAATAAACAAAACAAAACACAACAAATAAGTGCTTCTGTGCATAGAACACTAGATGTCAGGGGAAAGGGCTCCTGCTTAGTCTTTTCTCTGGCATACTAATTTTCTATCCATGTTGCTTGCAAAGATCTCTGCATAGATATTGGTGTTGTGTTATGCCTCCAGAAGGTTGACTAAAGCTGGGGGAGACAAGCTTGAAAAGTTTGAGAGAAACTGACCTGAACCAGAAGCTGTGGCAAAACATGTGCAGCACATCTCATTACTTGTCTCATGGAGACCGTAATATGGTGAGGAATGCTGTTCTCAATCAAACCTTTGGTCTGTTTAGTTGAGTGCTGTCTAATTTGACTGGCAGCAGTTTCCCAAGGCCTCAGGCCAAGTTCTTTCCTAGCCCTGCAACCATCAATGCCTGGAAGATTTGGAGGTGAGGCAAGGGGGAGAGGTGACATTGTGTGATGCATGGTGTTACATCCAGCCCAAAACTCAGATGTGATGTAAAAATCATGGAGTTTTCTGGGACAGCCGGAGAATCCACCGACATGCTGTCGTACCTCAGCTGGTCTTGCAGGCTCCAAGTCCAAGTCCAGGTCACAAAGGCAGGAACAGGTCAACAAGCTGTTCACAGCATAGTCCAGACAGTCCAAGGTCAGTTGTTATAGTCAGAGAGAGAGTCCAAGAGCAGAGTCAAGTTGGTCCAAGAGTCACAGGGGTAGAGCAGAGTCGGGAGTAGTGGTTGATGAATTCACTGCGAGGTGATGTGTTGCTTCCACAAGTTGGCAGCAGCTCACACTCAGCATTATGCAGCTTTTCCCTAATTAGTCTTATCTGCAGCTGGCAAGTTAGCAGGGTTGCTGTAATGACTCATCTTGTAGCTGTCGATGGGCCATTAATCTTTTACTCTGTCTGCATTCTTGCAGTTGCCTTCTGATCTTAGCCCTTCTTCTTTCTATGAGCCCGGGGGGAGGGAATCTGGGAGAGTTGTGGGTGCCTTCGGAGGTACTTGTCAGAATCTGCAGATTCAGACAAGGATTTTTGGGATCTCCTGCTTGATATTATAACCTGTTACTGTACCCATTTTGTACTCATGCCTATTGCTATCAGTTGCTTCTATGCCCACTATGTAATCATGCCTATTGCCATTTGCTTGACCATTATGAACGTATGCTATGTGACCCCAGGTTTATGGCTTTGACCAGGCCTGGTCTATGTAACTGTTTGCCCGGGAGAATGACAACTTCAAAGCATGGAAACAATGGGCCTCTCACACTCTTGCCTCCGCATTCCATTCATCCCGGCTGGGAAGACAAGGGGAGGACAGGGACCATTTCTTATCAACGTGCGAAAGCCTTGAGGAAAGCATTTGTTATGTGAATATGGTTACATCTGAGGGGTCTGGTTTGGGAAGGGAAATTTACAGCTTCACACCTAGCCTTCTTTCCTGTGGGAAGCAAATGGCCAGAGACCCTTTTTGCCCGCGGTTTTTCCCCCTTGGTGATTGGCTACCTATGGGCAATTCAAATTGTTCTGGAGAGTATATTAGACCTGCTTCTATTGTATGTGTTATCTCTGACAATAATCCGAGGACCTGTACCAATGTAGAAATTGGAAATAAAGAACTGTGTTTCATCAACAAAGATCTGATCCTTGACTACTTTGAGCAGAAGCCTCACAGTACTTCAGCCAGTTCAGTATTATGTGACTGAAATTCCTGAGTGTCCTCTACTTTGAAGTCATCTTTCGCCACACTGGACTCAGACTCGACTGTTGCCTATCAGACTGGTCAGGCTGCAAGTCAGACTGGTCCTCACCCAGGCTGGATTCAGGCAGCAAGTCAGAGTCTGGCTGCACCTCAGGCTGAGGCTGGTCCACGACACATACTGACATCACATCCAGGTTGTTGGCCAGACATGATGTCACACATCACACAAAGTCATTTCCGTTCTGGACTTTTCTCCCACTGGTCTGGGGAGCAAGGGTGGGAGCTTAGACCTGAATAGGGTTGCCAGGTTACCCTGACCACCAGCAGGGGTGGGGTGTAGGCAGACCCATAGCTAACATGGGGTCCGGGGGCCCCAGCCCCCTAATGTTTCTTTCAGGGCCCCAACCTGAGCTTTGGCTTCTCCTTCCCCTGAGCTCCACAGTAGCTACATGCCCATTGGTGAAACAGGCTGCATAGGATCAGAGGTCCGATCTCACAGACATATAATTTCTGGCCCCTGGAGCAAAAACTAGATCCCCCCAGAAAAAAGTTGCTAGCTACGGGGCTGGGTGTAGGATTGCCAGATCCAGATTGGGAAACTCCTGGAGATTGGGGGATGGTGCCTGGGACTTCAGTGGGATACAATGCCAAAGAGTCCACCTCCAAACAAGCCATTTCCTCCAGGGGAACTGATGTCTGTAGTCTGGAGATTCTATAATTCTAGGGGATCCCCAGGTCCCACCCGGAGGCTGGTGTTCCTAGGCCTAAACAATGAAGCCCCCCCCCCCCGCCAGCATGTATCTCTACCTGCAAACCAAGGACTGAACCTTGGACCTTCTCTTTCTGTAGCACATACTCCAGGATTAAACTATGGATGCTTCCAGTACCATTGAGCAACAACCAGTTACCAGAAGATTGTGTGTGTGTGTGTGTGTGTGTGTGTTCTGTGTCTCCAGACAATACTTTTTAAAAGAAAAGAAAAACTTTCAGCATTATTAATCAGTGGTACCCATATAAACTTGATGTAGCACTTAAAACTTATTATTTCTTTCTGGTTGGCAAATAACAGCATTTTTGTGGTCCTGCAACAGTAATCTATTATTCAGAGAGATACAGCAATTCTGTAAAATATCTCTAATATTTTAAAATTATTAAACCAGAGATTCTACAGTGTAACTAGTAAACTTCCAATAGATTATGGCAACTGGTCTTAAACAATTTCTCATGTAATGAACTGACGTTTCTCCTAGGGCTCTTTTTTCAATACATTCAAAATTGGGTTATTATTTCCCATAGTTCACTAATGAATTGTTATGATGGTGATAATTTCAAAGCCATCTCATTATATTTTGTTTTAAAATTAGATTCATTCATATTCCTAGCAGGTAAGCCACAAGCTCCATTGTTTTCATGTTTAAACATTTGCTAAAAGAAATTTAAAAATCTCAGGAAGGGTATAATAAGCTTAAAGCTAATAGAATGAAGGACCACAGCATGTCCCATCATGCTGTGGTAGCTGGCTCTGCCCACCTCATCCCCCATCATTGAAGGACAAGGTGGTGGTGTGGAATACGGGGCAGGGAGTCGTGTTGATGCATGACCCTGAAAAGCTACTCCTTGCCCCAAATCTAGATGTTCTAGATGAATGAATGATCTAGATGAATTAGGATTGCCAGCTCTGGCATGGGAAATACCAGGAGATTTGGTAGTGGAGCTCAGGGAAGGCAGAGTTTGGGGAGGGAAGGGACCTCAGAAGGATATAATGCTATACAGTCCACTCTCCAGTTTGGTGTAGCGGTGAGAGCCAGTTTGGTGTAGTGGTTAAGGCTGGTTTTACATCTGCCTTTCCTGCTGGAATCATTCTACTTCCAAAAAAACTCGCCCACATCTTTTTCAAGTGTGAATCTGCATTCCTTCTCAACTGTCCATATCTGCTAATTGCTCTCTAGCTCTTAAGCTGGCTTCACACCTCTGTAAACAAATCCTGTTCTTAACAGCACTTCAAAAGAATGACCCCTTTCACTCCAGTTCAATCAGATGTGGGCATTCCCCTACAACAGCTTTGACACCAATGTGTTATCGGTGCAGGGAGCGCTGGAATGAAGCTGTTACAAAAATGCACATGTAAAATCAGCCTAAGTGTGCAGACTCTAATCTGGGAGAACCGGGTTTGATTCCCCACTCCTCCACTTGCATCTGGCTGGATGACCTTGGGCAAGCTATAGCTCTGTACCAGCTGTTCTCTCAAGGACAGCTTGGGAAAGAGCTCTCTCAGCCCCACCTACCTCACAGGGTGTCTGTTGTGGGGAGGGGAAGGGAAAGGAGTTTGTAAGCCGCTCTGAGACTCCCTTGGGGAGTGGAGGGCGGGGTATAAATCCAATCTCTTCTTCTTCTTCTTCTTCTTCTTCTTCTTCTTCTTCTTCTTCCAAAGCAGCCATTTTCTCCTGGAGAACTGATCTCTGTCATCTGGGGATATGTGTGAGGCTTCTGCTCAAAGTAGTCAAGGATCAGATCTTTGTTGATGAAACACAGTTCTTTATTTCCGATTTCTACATTGGTACAGGTCCTCGGATTATTGTCAGAGATAACGTATACAATAGAAGCAGGTCTAATATACCCTCCCGTACAATTTGAATTGCCCATAGGTAACCAATCAACAGGGGGGGAAAGCCGCGGGCAAAAGGTTCCCTGGCCGTTTGCTTCCCACAGGAAAGAAGGTGAGGTGTGAAGCAGTAAATTTCCCTTCCCAAACCAGACCTCTCAGATGTAACCATCTTCACATAACAAACACTTTCCCCAAGGCTTTCGCACGTTGATAAGAACTGGTCCCTGTCCTCCCAGCAGGGAGGAAAGGAATGCAGAGGCAGGAGGGTGAGAGGCCCATTGTTCTCATGCTTTGAAGTCGCCACTCTCCCGGGCAAACAGTTACATAGACCAGACCTGGTCAGAGCCATAAACCCAGGGTCACAGAATATACACTCACAGTGGTCAAGCTAAATAAGCAATAGGTATGATTACATAGTCAATACAGGAACAGGTTTGCAAAGCATAGCAAAGTCAGGTTACAATATATAGCACGCATTCCCAGAAACCCTTGTTAGAATCTGCAGATTCTGACACACTGCCACCCGAAAAATCAATCTACCCCGGCTTATCTGGAAATTTATTATGAAAAGCTTTAACTAATTTAGGAGCATGAACATTTTCAGAACTAACCCATTCATTCAGTTCCGGACCAAAATCTACCCACTTGACTAGATATAGCAAGCGGCCCCTACGCATTTTTGAATCAAGGATTTCAGAAATTTCAAAATGGGATGTGCCCCCCCCCTTCAACAGTGGAGGAGGAGTCGGAGGAGTTGGATGCCATGCATTCGGCCCAGGATTCTTCTTCAGCAAGCTGAAATGAAAAACAGGGTGCACAGAACTCAGTGACTTAGGTAATTCCAGTTCAAAAGACACATCAGAAATCTTGCACAACACATTGTAGGGGCCGACATACTTCCACCCCAGTTTTCTGCTGGGTTGCAATCCATGTATATTTTTCGTGGACAAGTAGACCGAGTCCCCTGGTTGTAGGTCCCAGCCCTCAGCCCTGCCACGATCCACATACTTTTTGTAATCCTCTTTAGCTTTGTCCAGAGTCTTAGCAATCAGCGGCCATGAGTCTTGTAAATTTGCCCACCAACGTTTAAAATCCGAGGGGGGGGGTGTCTGGCGTTTCTTCTATAGTGGGTAGGGGTTTCCCTTCGAAGCCTCCCACCGCCATGAAAGGGGATACACCCGTAGATGAATGAATGGCATTGTTATAACTATATTCCGCAAACGGCAGTAACTCCACCCAATTGTCCTGATGGTAGTTAGTGTAACATCTCAGGAACTGCTCCAGGATTTGATTAGTTCGCTCAGATTGGCCATCGGTCTCTGGGTGGTAACCCGAGCTCAGGGCTGGTTCAATGTCCATCAGACTCAAAAGCTCCCGCCAGAAGTTGGCAACGAACTGACTGCCCCGATCGGATACCACACGCTTGGGAAAGGCATGTAACCTGATCACGTGGTTGAAAAATGCTTTAGCCAGCCCCTTGGCGGTGGGTAGCTGCTTAAACGGGGTAAAATGGGCTTGCTTTGAAAACATGTCTACCACCACCCAAATAACTGTTTTCCCTTTCGAGGGTGGCAGGTTGGTGATGAAGTCCATAGCTATCGCTTCCCATGGGTGAGAAGGAGTGGGCAAAGGATGCAACAGTCCTGTGACTTTCCCTCCCCTCCTTTTGCACATTAGACAGGTTTGGCAGGCAGTAACAAAGTCTGAGACATCCTTGCGCATGCGTGGCCACCAGAATTGTCTCTGGACTAGGTTAAGCGTCTTTAAGAACCCAAAGTGTCCTGCTAGTTTTGATGAATGACAAGTTAGTAGTATGTCTTTTCTTCTGGCTCGAGGTACCACTAGTTTATCCCCATGATACCAGCACTTGTTTTCCCGGAGGGAGCATTCCTCTAGGCTTCCCAATTCTTCGGCTTCTTCCGGGGAGTAGTCCCCCCCCCCCATTTATCCCCCCACGTCTCTACCGCTGCCTACTTGCTCTCGCTTCGAGTAGTGACAGCTCCTCCCAACTGTTGGGGGGAAAACATGGAGTCGAACACTTCTTCCTTTTGACTCTCGTGCTGGGGCAATCTGGACAGCGCGTCTGCTAACGAATTGGCTCTCCCAGGAAAATGCTTAAGCACGAAATTAAATTTCGAGAAAAAATCAGCCCATCGGAGTTGTTTGGCATTCAGGGACCTCTGGGTGCGCAGAGCCTCCAGGTTTATGTGATCAGTCCAAATTTCAAAAGGGGTCTGCGCTCCTTCTAGCCAATGCCGCCAGGTGGTGAGGGCCAGTTGTATGGCTGCTGCCTCCTTGTCCCATACTGACCAGTTCCTCTCTGTCTCTTTAAACTTTTTCGATATATAAGCCAGAGGGTGTAATTTATTATCCTGTCCCTTCTGTAGGATGGCTCCCCCCATGGCTACATCAGAAGCGTCTACATGAATCACAAACTCTAGTTTCATCGGGGTGGGCCAGGATGGGTTCCAAGGTAAATAAGGTCTTGAGGGTTTCAAATGCTTTTTGGCAATCCTCAGACCAGGCTATTCTCTCCCCGGGCTTCCCTGCTTCTGGGCCCCTCCCCTTGGTTTTGAGGAGTTCAGTTAGCAGGAGAGTGACCGTGGCGAAGTCTTTTTGGAAGGTGCGGTAGAAATTACAAAATCCTAATAGACTTTGCAGCTGTTTTCTTGTTTGGGGCGCCTCCCATTGCACTACTGCCTCTACTTTGGCAGGATCCATTTCTAACCCCTTTTGGGAAATGCGATACCCCAGAAAATCCACTGAATCCCTATGGAATTCACATTTCGACAGCTTAGCATACAACTGATTTTTTAACAGCGTAGACAACACTTCTCGGACCAATTTTACATGCTCCTTCTTATCAGCAGAATAAATCAAGATATCATCTAAGTCACATAACACCCCCTTGAATAAATGCTTGTGTAACACCTCATTTATCAAGCTCATAAAGACCCCCGGCGCGCCACTTAATCCGAACGGCATCACCAGGTATTCGAACTGCCCCAATGGTGTGTTAAAGGCAGTCTTAAATTCGTCCCCCTCCCTGATGCACACCCGGAAGTATGCATCTCGAAGATCCAACTTAGTGAACACCTTCCCTTTGGCCGCTTCTGTTAGCAGGTCCTTGATAAGGGGGAAGGGAGTAAGCGTTAGAGGCTGACACTGTGTTTAAGCCCCTGTAGTCTGTGCACAAACGTAGCCCCCCGTCCTTCTTTTTCCTGAACAGAACAGGGGCGGCGAATGGGGACTTAGCAGGGCGGATGAAGCCTCGCTCCAAGTTCTTGTCTAGGAACTTCCTTAGCTCCTCCCGCTCCGAGGGGCTCATGGAATAGAGTTTTCCCTTTGGTAACTTTTCTCCCGGGATCAGCTCTATGGCGCAGTCCGACAGTCTGTGGGGGGGCAGTTCATCTGCCTCGGTTTCGCTGAACACCCCCATTAAATCTCGATATTCCCTGGGAACGGCGGAAGGTACCAGGGTGAGCGCCGCCGCTTGGAGAGGTGCCGGGGGGCCCGATCCCCATCCCGAGTCCCACTTATGGTTGTGGCACTTCTCGTCCACCCACGAGATTTTCCCTTCGCTCCATTTGATGTAGGGGTCGTGGGAGCTTAACCAGGGACTTCCCAACACCATGGGGAACTGGGTGTTGGGGGTGATGACGAAAGCTCTCCACTCCCAGTGTTCCCCCGTCCCCACTATTAGTCCCTCAGTCTCTGCCACACATGCCTCTTTCATTTCCGACCCATCCATTTGGGTAAACGTGAGTGGCTCTCCCAATGGGGTGACTTTGGGACCTAACCCATCTACTACTAAGGGGCTAATTAAGTCCCGGGCACACCCTGAGTCAATTAAAGCACGTACTCGGACGTGGGTCCCCGCCCCGGGTGCTATCACAGTCACTACCATATACAGTAAGGGGCCAGGGATGCTCACCGGGGATGGCGCGTCGCGGATGGGGACCTGCAGTTCTGCGCCGCTCACTGCAGGCCGTTGGAGTTTCCCGACATCTGTGCTTCCGTCAGCTCCAGCTCTCCTTGCTCGCTCGTGGCCCCTTCCAGCTGTAGTGCCTGGGGCTTGAACGAGGTCTTTCCTTTGCTAGGGGTGCTCCCGGCTACCGGGGTGGAGGTCTTGGGGACATTCCCGCCGCCGCAGGGGCACGCCGAGGCGAAGTGCCCGCTCTCTCTGCACCTCATGCAGAGCCCTTGTTTGAACCAGGAGTCCCGGATCTCTTGGACGCTCAGCTTGGGCTTCACCTTCTGGGCAGCTTTTGCTTGGGCAGTCGCTGAAGTTCCCATCTTGATGAGGGTGAAGAATTCCTCCACGACTGCGGCCGCTCTCATCCAGGTGGCTAACGAGCCCGGTCTTCCCCCCCGCAGCACCGTCTCGTACACCTCGGGGTTAAGACCTTCCCTGTACTTTTCGATGAAGAGATCCTGGGTCCAGCCGCAAATTTTAGCTGCTATGCACCGGAACTTGTCGGTGTACTCCCTCACTGAGGACCGCCCCTGGGTCAGCTTCCGCAACTGGTTCCGAGCCTTCTCTTCTCCCAAGGGGTCCTCATAGTGTTGCCTGAGGGCCCACATGAAGTTGTGCACAGAGCGTAATTCAGGCCCGGGGGCGTTGTGCAGGCTCACATACCAGTCGCTGGCTGTGTCCCTCAGCTTGGACCCTATGTAGCCAATCTGGTCCCTCTAGGTGGGGTAGAGATGCCCCCAAGTGTCTAGAAACCGCTCGATCTCTATGAGGAAGAACCGCAGCTTCTCGGGGTCCCCATTGAAAGTAGCCATCAATGGATTGGCGGGGGCCTGGTGGATCATCGGCCCTGCCGGTGCCTGGGGGGGTGCCGGTACGGGTATGGGAACCAGGTGTGGGACGGTTTGCGGGACCTGCTGCGGCACTTGTTGCGGGACGACTCCCGCGGGAGCTCCCCTGGGGGGAACCGGTTGCAGCGGGACTCCCCCTCCTGGGGCTCCGGCCCCTCCTGGGGCTGGGCAGGCAGCTTGCATAGCCGTCAGGGCGTCGCGGAACTGGTACTGCAGATTGAGGGCTATCTCTCGCAATTCCGCGGTGAGTTGCAGCCGTAAATCTCCCATCATATGATCCAGGGTTTGGGTCTGGTCTTCCCTGTAGAGATCGGGCCCGTAAGGTGCGCCTCTCTCCTCTTCCAAGGGCGGGGGACGCCAGTCTCCTCCGTAGATCGTCTCTCGCTTATCTCCCAAAAAGCTCGGCTTCCCGTGCTCAGTGCGGTCTCCTTGGATCGACACCCGTGCCCCCTTCCGATCGTGCACCCACGAGTCGACGGTCCTGCGACCGAAATTGCTCCATGAGTACCTCGGGGTCATGCTCTGATGAGGAGGTGGTCGTGGGATGTAGTAAGCCCCCTGAGCCGTAGTCACTGGCACTTCGGGCTCCCCGCCGCCGCCTCCACCACCGGCACCCTGGTCCGCCGGGGTCACCGGTTGATCTTCGGTTGTAGGGATGGGAAGAGTACCATCGTCCGACATGGTCAGGAACGGCCAAGTCCCAGTCACAGATCTCTGACAATCTGTGAGGCTTCTACTCAAAGTAGTCAAGGATCAGATCTTTGTTGATGAAACACAGTTCTTTATTTCCGATTTCTACATTGGTACAGGTCCTCAGATTATTGTCAGAGATAACATATACAATAGAAGCATGTCTAATATACCCTCCCGTACAATTTGAATTGCCCATAGGTAACCAATCAACAGGGGGGAAAAGCCGCGGGCAAAAGGTTCCCTGGCCGTTTGCTTCCCACAGGAAAGAAGGTGAGGTGTGAAGCAGTAAATTTCCCTTCCCAAACCAGACCTCTCAGATGTAACCATCTTCACATAACAAACGCTTTCCCCAAGGCTTTCGCACGTTGATAAGAACTGGTCCCTGTCCTCCCAGCAGGGAGGAAAGGAATGCGGAGGCAGGAGGGTGAGAGGCCCATTGTTCTCATGCTTTGAAGTCGCCACTGTCCCGGGCAAACAGTTACATAGACCAGACCTGGTCAGAGCCATAAACCCAGGGTCACAGAATATACACTCACAGTGGTCAAGCTAAATAAGCAATAGGTATGATTACATAGTTAATACAGGAACAGGTTTGCAAAGCATAGCAAAGTCAGGTTACAATATATAGCACGCATTCCCAGAAACCCTTGTTAGAATCTGCAGATTCTGACAATATGCAGTTCTGGGATTTCTCCAGGCCCCACGGGGAGGCTGACAATCCTAAACTGAATGGTGTTATGTAGTCAGTACACATTAGTTCAATGCAGCAACAACACAATGGACAGCACGACTGCTGCGTTAGTCCCTACATATGCACCTTATTGCAAAAAATTCAGGACTGGTCCACCCAAGCAACAGAACGGAATGGGGTGGCAGAATAGACTGTACCAGTTCAGATTGCAGGGAAGAAACATTTTTTAAGTATTTCCTTACATGAATAATTCTCTACAAGTGAAAAACTAGTTCAGCATGCAAATGGCTCTTTCTTCCCACTACAGTATTTTTAAACATTTTCAGGGAGTTTTTAAATGGAGGAAACTTAAAAATGTGGCTCCCCACAGGCAGTCTGAAGTGAGACCTCTCATTCTACCACTTTATAATTCTACTGCCAGGTTCAGCTGCGGAGAGGGCCTTTAGGTTCCTTGATATTTCCTCTTACTGCATCTCACCATCTTATGAAGTTTTCCTGTTTAGATACAAATAAATGCAAGAAGTGAGATTTTCTCAGAGAGCTCCAGAATTAGGAATGGGCATGAACCAGCTCACGGACCTTTGTTTGTGATGAATTTTTTCCAGTTTGTGATTCACAAACTGAAGTGTGCGAACTTCAGCCAACCACAAACCTCCAAAAACTTTTAAGGTAGTTCGTGGAGGTTCATGGGGAGTAAAAAGCAGGGTTCTCCTCCCCATGGAAGCCGCCAAAACGTACTGAGCTGTGGGGCCAGCCTGCTCCCACAGCTCAGTGTGAGAGTCCTACAGAGTCAGTCAACAACAAGTGTCCTAAAGGAGGAAGTCTTTATTGAGAAAGGTCTGTGGTGGTCATCTGCTCTTCTTGTAATGGCTGACACAGCCCCAAGCAGGATAATTATACAGAATTCAAAAAGGGGTCTGCTAAAGAATTGCAACCAATCACCAAGCAAAAGAAAAGGTGCTCAAAATGCTGGTTTACGATTCCCAGGGAAAAAGCGGGAAGAATTAGAGTCAGACAGGAGAAGAGATACATGGGCAGGCACCAGCAGTCTCCCAAAGTCAGAGCAGCTCGAAGAGCGATAAGCATGCCATGAGAAATATAACATAACATTGCACAGACCCGACATCAAGGGTTCACTCATCCCACCTCCCGGGCAGGAGATGGCAGCATTAGCTGACATTTGCCAACTCCAGGTGGGAAATTCCTGGAGATTTGAGGTATGGAACCTGGAGAGGGTGAGGTTTGAGGAGGGGTGAGACCTCAGACAGGTACAATGCCATAGACTCTACCATCCAAACCAGCCATTTCCTCCTGGGGAATCACTGTTACCAATCTCCAGGTGTGGGCTGGAAATCACTCAGAATTACAACTGCTCTTCAAGTAGCAGAGATCAGTTCCTCTGGAGAAAATGGTGGACTCTTTGTCATTATACCCTGCTGAGGTTGCCATAGCAAATTGACCCTGAGTGCCCAAGACCCTCTTTCTAGAGCTCATTGTATTTAGTTCCACAATGGACCTTATTCCTAGTAAGAGCTAATAAATGGGCATATAACAATTATGAATAGATTAACAGGTTGTCATATGGGTTGGATGGTACAGTTTTTATAATCATTTCAAGCAAAGATAGATATTCCAAAACCAGAAGCCAATGCATGGTAAAGACTGAGTCAAAATTATGGGATTGTATTTGTGGTACTCTATCTGTTAAGTTTCCAAGGGCAAATTCTTTCAGAATAAGGCCTATTCAGAAATTTCCTCTGTAGAACCATGAAAGGTATAATATTCAATCTTGGGAATAAGGAAGCTCTTCAGTATTGTGGGATAGTAAGATAGTACCTATAGGGTGTAAAGGTTTTGGAAAAGAAAGACCGAAAGATCAAACATAGCAGGCTCTTAAGATCAAACTGCTGTAATCAGTTTCTAGGACATGCTTTTTAATCAAAGAAAATGCTTTTGATTTGCCTATATCAGAAATACATTGACTGAGTTCACATGTAAGAATACTTGCCCTAGCTATAGGGTTGTGTTCTCTTTTTAAACACACAGATTGCAAGTAACGATTCAGCCTAGAGAAGCATTACTGTTCTTATATAGTAATAAATAAGCACAGAGTCCCATATCTGTAATACCAGAATTTGGGAGCACAGGATGGTGAAAGTGGTTAGAGAGAACATTGCCTGCTTTTCCCTAATAGTAGAACTGAGGGGTGTCCAAAGAAGTTGATCGGCAACAGATTCAGGATGGACAAAAGGAAATTCCTCCTGTACTCAGTGAGTTACTAAACTGTGGAATTTGTTGCCAGTGGATGCAGTGATGGCCACAATCCCAGATACCTTTAAAAGGGGATTAGACAGATAGATGGAGGTGACTTCTATCTATTCAGCAGCTGTGCTGATTATAATCAGAGACCTAGCCAGAGAAATCTCACTTCCACATTATACTCTTGTGATGAAGACATGTTGAAACAGGGCACAAAACTATAGATTCCTGTCACGTGTTGTCCACATGTTGTACAATATACACTATTCTCTCTTATGTGCTCTGTTGTGCTATGGTTTTGTAAGGTATGTGTATACATCGCCCTTTGCAGCACTTACGTGTTCTTATGTTTAAATATATATATCACTTACATTTTATATATTCTGTCTTCGATACCTATGTAGTTCCTTATGCCAGGAGTCCCCAACTTCTTTCAGCCCATGTGCCCCTTTAGAATTCTGGCACGGGGTGATGGGCACAACCACAACTTTGAGACTGATTTCCCACTAGTGCTGCCCCGGTGTCAGGTCCTCCATTTGCCCTGATTGCCTGCTTGAATTTTCCACTATTTGCCGCAGGACGCATTTTGACCCGGGGCTTCGCACGATTTCTCCACGGTTTCGGTGATCCTCAAAAAACAGGATTACCAAAGCCGCATAGGAAATTGAGCGAAGCCCTGGGTCAAAATGCACCCCGCGGCAAATAGTGGGAAATTCAAGCAGGCAATCAGGGCAAATGGAGGACCCGATGTCGGGGCAGCACTAGTGGGAAATCAGTCTGACTGTAACTGAAGGCAGAGTCAGCTATGAATGGTCAGGGAATGAGAATGTTCATAGTTTTAATAGTAACTCTTCAGCACTTCAAGCAAAAGCTCTGTTTAATAGGATGCCTTTCAAAATGAAATACTGATTTAAAACTTTTTCTTGGATACCTTATTTTCAGCCACACGGCTTGTGCTGTGGAGGCCACTGCTGCAGAAGCAACTTCTGAAAAATCTGCACAGCCAATCAAATTCCTAATGGCCAATCACAAGCCTTGCTGGGCAAAAACCCCACCTGGTCCTGCCCACTTTCTGAAACCACGTAGTGGGCACCAGTATAGGTGTCTGCAGGCACCACACGGGGGAACCCTTCTGTATTCAGTGTGGTACACTTTAGCATTTTGGACTTTGCTGGTTTTCAGATAATAATTCAGGTATGACTTGTCCAGAATGATTTGATGTCATCTAAGTCCTCTCTGGTCTGTGATGGACTTTTATACACCTTCAGATTCAGTTCCTTCTCTTACTGAAATTCAGCAGGGAACTGAAATGGGAATTTATGAGTATTCAAAATTTACTGAAATGTATCATTTCACTGCCCCGACCTGGACAGCCCTGGTTAGTCCTTGGATGGGAGACCACCAAGGAAGTCCATGGTTGCCACATAGAGGCAGGCCATGGCAGACCACCTCTGTTCCTCTCCTGCCTCAAAAACCCTGTGTGGGGTCACCAGAAGTTGATTTCAACTTGACAGCACTTTCCACCACCATCATTTCGCTAGCCAAAATGTGAACGTGCAATTCTGGAACCAGCACTTGAATTATCATTTTGAATGTGAAACTGTCTCAGAATTCAAAATCTGAGCACTTCTATCTTGCAGTGAAACTTCTTGTAGCGTTGTAGCGTTGTCAGCAGGTAAATAAAATACCAAGTTTTTTATAAGCTGCCGTGTACTAAATACCCATCAGATATTGTACTATTACAGACCATATGTCAAATATCCTGTCTCATGTCAAATATTGATCAAACACAGAAGTGAAATATTTGCAAATATTTGAACATTCAGAAAATATTGGGAGAATATTTCACATTCACAGTCTGAAGCAGACTTTTTGTGTTGGGCGGCCAGGGGGAAGGGATTGCTGCTCACATTCAGTTTGCTCTGAAATGCAGCCCAGGAAAACCATATCAGCTTCTCCAAGTGATTTTGGAATGGAGGCCTAAATAGCTCATTCTCTCTGATGTCAGCTGGATATTAAGCAGAGAGGCAGAGGTATTCCACACTGCATTGTTTCAGCAGCACATAGGTTACTGTCCATAAGTGTATATTTATGGAGTGGGCAGAAATGACTTTGGAGAAGCCATAGCTGTCTTTAAGGCCATGATGTATGGATTGAGAAGTCCCTAAGTACTCATTTTCTGCATGGTGTGGGATACCGCTGGCAAGATGGTAGCAATTCACAGAAAGCAAACAGGGTCATGAGAACAGGGTGGGCTGGGGAGCAAATTCACGGTAGTGTTCCATAGAAGAGCCTCTCTTTGCTTTGGTGTTTATTTCTTTCGCTTGTATTTTACTTACACAAAGGCTGGGAAGAGCACTTTAGAACATGGTACAAAGCCAGAGAGCTTTGAATTAAAAAATGGGCTGTAAAGAAAAAAAAGAATGCAGTCTTTCTCTATAAAAGGCTTGGAGTAATTAAAATATTAATAGATCCAGCAAAATGAAACTGTTTCACATTGCGTCTGTATTTGAAAAGCAATAATGTACCCGCACAAGCTTTCTCTCAGAATCAAACAAGCCAATCTAGTTAATCAGTGGAATCAGTCCTTTTTCTATGTCACTTCAGCTACAAGGTTTGTGTTTCTCTGAGAGGGAGTTGTGTGTTTGAACTCTCCCCTTAATAAAGACTCCCTGCACACTGAAAGATAGCAATTTAGGAGCACGGTTTAGTTGGTCTCTGATTTATTCCCTCCACAGCTCACACGATGTCTTCAGGATCACCCATCCAGATGGATGCCATCAGTAGGGATGGGCATGAACTGGGAAACTGCGGTTTGATCTGTAGCATGAACCACGAAACATCATAAAATTTTAAGGGCTAAACAAATTGGTTCAGTTCATTATTATATTATATTATATTATATTATATTATATTATATTATATTATAATTGCTATATTAATTGTTTAATGGCCCTCCTTGCCAAGGTGTTAGTGATGTGGTAGTATGCCCCCCTGGCATGCTAGAGACACCAAACTCTCAGGAGATCTCCAGCTGACTCTCTTCTACTTGACCTCCAAGTTTGGTGAGGGTCTGAGTTACCATCCTCCAAAGGAGGTGCCCCCATTCTCCATTGTTTCCAATGTAAGGGAAAAAACAGCAGAAAAAAACCCAGGGACAATAGAGGCCAAACAGAACAGAATCAAAGTCCCAGAGAATCTCTGCAGTAGAAACTGAAGGGAGGGGGGGGATTTTTGCAACCCCAGCAGAAGCAGTGCAATGAACTAGTGTCCAGCAGAACCCAGTGCCAATGTGGCAATGTCAGCTCAATCACAATCCAAGCAAGAGGAAGCATTTTTGCAAGCCCAGCAGAACTAGTACAATGTACAACAGAACCCAGTGCCACTGGTCACTGGAACTGCAAGCTTTTAAGCACACAGTCACAAATCTAAGTGGGGGGGGGGATTTTGCAATTTATTCTCAATGTACACCCCCCCCACAAAAAACCCCTTTTCAAATTAGCTCATCATCATAGAGATGGAATTTTCACCACACCCATATTCCAATGCCAACAGCTTTACCCCTCCTCAGTCTTAGCAAAAATGTATGAAAAATTATCCCTCTGTCCATCTGTGAGGCAAAGTTATTTATTTATTTATTTATTTGACTTTTATACCACCCTACTTGCTAGCGGGCTCAGGGCAGTGCACAACAATTATCCATAAAATGCATATAAAGTCCAATAAGTAGCAGGTTTTGTTCCTCCAGTCTGTTACCTCAGTTGTACAGTTGGTTTTTTCACTTTCCCACTGCTGCACCTCTCCAGAGCTGCCCAGCCATCTTCAGGAAGCAGGCTTTTATGTCTTTGATTTTCTCCTTTTATTTTCTCACTTGGTAGCAGGTAGTTTGTTAGGGAAAGGGTTTAAACCGGAGGAGTTGAACTCATCTGTTATAAGGGCTGAATCTGACATCAAAATAATTTTGTCATGCCAGGCCATGTGTGCGATAAAATGTAATGCCAGGTAGCGGAGATATAAACTTTATAAACGACAGCAGCTGCTAAGCTTCGAGTCAGTGTCTCCTCACTGCAAGGTCCCATGGGCTGGGGGAGGGGTGCAGAGGAAAACCTGCAGAGAGCCAGTTTGGTGCAGTGGTTAAGTGCACGGACTCTAATCTGGGAGAACCGGGTTTGATTCCCCACTCTTCCACTTGCACCTGGCTGGATGACCTTGGGCAAGCCATAGCTCTGTACCAGCTGTTCTCTCAAGGACAGCTCTGGAAAGAGCTCTCTTAGCCCCACCGACCTCACAGGGTGTCTGTTGTGGGGAGGGGAAGGGAAAGGAGTTTGTAAGCCACTCTGAGACTCCAAGTGAGTGAAGGGTGGGATATAAATCCACTCTCTTCTTCTTCTTCTTCTTCTTCTTCTTCTTCTTCTTCTGCATGGGCAGACTGGAGAGCCAGTGGTGCAGCACTGGGCAGACACACCTATGCTGCCTGGAGGGGTGGGGCAAACCCCTTCCCCAGCCTGCTTCCACCACTAATGCTGTGAGTCCAGGCCCCAGGGTAAAAACACAAAGCAGCTGGTTGTTGTCAGTCCCCCCCCCTCCGCCGCTGCCTCTGAGCCACCATGGAAGGGGACTGGGAAGACAAGTTGAATTAACCCTCCTGGCTGTGGAAGAGGGGTGGTGGCCCAGGATTGAGTCCACATGCATGGCGGGACCCAGGCCAGGCAAAGCCTTATAAACTGGAGATGCCTGTGTGGCAGCGGCCACTCTTGGCCAAGGCCACCATGTAATCCATGGTGGGGTGGTGCTGGGGTTCAAACTTGAGATTGTTGGCAAGCTGTGCCACCTCCACGTGGCAGCAGCTGCTCCAGGCCAAAGGCTGCCAGATCATCTGATGGGGTAGCAGGCAGTGTGCACACAAGGCCCCACATGTGGTAGAAGCCCCAGGCCACCTAGCAACCAGTATAGCTGAAGATCACTGGCACTCCCCTCCATGAGGTGGCACCCCCTCCCATGAAGAGGCCTGGCCACCGAGTCACGTGCTTGGTGGCAGGACTAGGCCCCCAATGTGTGGAAGCAACTGCCAAAGAATCTCCCCCATGGCACCAGTTGCTTGTGGGCCGGATAAGAGCCCTGAAAGAGCTGGTTCTGGCCCCTGGGCCTTATGTTTGACACCCCTGGTTTAAACTGTGCATGTACGTCACATGTGCATTTATTTCCTTTCTGTAGCACCTCTATTTTTATTGTCCTGATTTAACTTGGTTCTCTTTCTCTTAATTCAATAAATTTCTTTTCCTATTGAAGAAGCTTATTTCCCTTCATTTCTTTTGAGTGTTGGTCTGTATCTTGACCCCTCTATACCCAGGTTACGTTCTCTGCAATTAATACCCCACAATACCTGTGTTTTCTCTTTGTTCGCAGAAGGATGCTTTTGGGAGCTACAGGGTGCCTGTGCAGTAGTGGTTTGGGTAACGTCACTGCCTGATAGGCTGCATCTCTATATGTGAAGATTCTGGGGTAGGGATTGGAAGGGAGTGTCTATAAGCACAGGTCAGTTTTTTAAAATTATATAGCCCGCGTGGGGATAAGAGGATCTGAGAGACCCAGGTTCAAATCCCTTCTGTCCCATGAAAGCTTGTGGCATGTCTTTGGGACAGTCCCGCTGCCTCTCTACACATAAGCTATCTCACACCATTGTTGTGAAAATAAAATGGGGAAGGGAGAATCATGAGTGCCTTCTCAGTTCCTTGGTGAGATTTTTTTAAAAAAATAAAGGATCGGAAGACAGATCACTAATTCTGGCTGTACTGCTCCTGACAGACATTATTTGATGTTGTAATTTCAGTTTTCACAATGGGTCTGTCAAACGAAATTGCCAGAGTACAAACAATAGTTCCCTGGGCATATTTCCTTTTTTTAAAAAAAACTGTCTCCAAAACTCCCCTTTCCTCCCCTGCAATATAATTCTAAAACTGATGGAAGACCTGGTTATGGTTTGTACAAACTCAATCCATCTTGACCTTCCCGAACAGCCCATAACAATGGTTAACTGGCAGCCACTTCCCTTTGATCACTGACCATGTCATACTCCATTGTTGGTGTCTGATAACAGTGGCACATAGTTCTTAAATCTAGCTAGTAGAGAATAACAAATTTTAATAGAATTAACAACATGGGAACGTGTGGGGGAGGGGAAGCCCCATCCTGCCGGCCTCAGGGGCCCCACTCTTCCACTGCTCTTGGTCTTCCCACAATTTGGCCCTTGCCCCTGGTGTCTCCTTCCCCCAGACCTCCCTGGCTTCCTTTCCCCACCACCTTCTCCCTCCCCCCAACCCTTCCGCCTCTTCCTTTTAGCCGTTTATCACTTGTCGAGAAATGCCAGGTTGTATAAAGTATCTAGGTAACCCCATAAATCAATGATCACACAATAACTTGCTCTCAATTTCTTTTTTCAAGTTGCAGTGTATATATAGGCCCGTGCATTGTTTCACTACAGGTAGAGAGCACACCCCTTAAAAAAGATTCCTATGGGATTTTTCTACAATCGTGGGGATTCATCCAGATTCATGGAAACCTCTCCCCTTTCTATACGTGGCCCCATTGTGCAGCTGTTGTTGTTTTTCACCCACACTCTGAGGCCAAGTTCAGAATTCAAATCGAATTTTACAAATATATTATTAAGAAAATCCGTAATGCTTTGGAAGGGAGACGCATCAGAAAGATTAACAGGTTCTTTTGAGCTTTTCTATATAGCTGATCAGCAAATCCAACAGCCCCAGTGGCCTGCCCTGCAGGGATGCTTGGCATGGATCCAGCCAGCAGACGTGAGCCTCCCCCCATCAGTGCCATTCAACATGCCCACCCTCGGGCAGTTTCCCAATCCATGGCTGCTCATTAACACCTTCCACATAAAATTTGTCTACTCTGGATGACAGGAACTGGACTTCCCAAGGAAGTAGCGAGTTCTGTGGAAGGGGGCTACCACAAACAAGCTCAGCATGCTAGTGCTCCATCTACACTGGTTTCCAGTTTGCTTCCAGGCATAATTCAAGGTGCTAGTATTGAACTCTGAAGCCCTGTACAACCTGGAACCAGCATTCTCCCACGTGAACTTACCCATACACTCTGGTCATCTTCAGAAGCCCTGCACTGGTTGCCCCTTCTCATCAGAGGCTAGGCCAGTGGCAACCTGAGAATGGGCCTTCTCCATTGTGGCACAAAAACTTTGGAACTTCCTGCCTAGGGAGATTCGTCTGACTCTCTCTACTGATATCTTCACTAATGGGAGACAATGTTTTTTTTTTTCTGTCTAGCATTTACCCAATAATGATTACTAGCCGTCCTACTAGTGTTGTTTGTTTATGTGTTTTTAGCTGAATGATTTTACATTTTAACTCAAATTGGTCAAATATTTTAATGCTTTTTATGTTTGCCAAATTGTGGACCCTGATCAAGTGGAACGGTAGCATACAAATATTTTAAACAATAATAAACAATGCCCTCACTTCATACAATCAGCGCTTACACATGATTCAGGAGAGTTTGTAAACACACCAGTGACGGCATTCCTATGGGGAATCTGAATTTTGCCTACAGTCCTTCCCCCACTCTAATTAAAAAGATGGGCAGCCGTGCTAGTCTGTCTGTAGCAGCAGAAAAGAGCCAGAGTCCAGGAGCGTCTTAAAGACTAACACAATTTGTGGCAGGGGAGGAGCTTTCATGAGTCATGGCTCACTTCTTCAGATATTTCAGTGACTCACGGAAGCTACTCCCCTGCCACATATTTTGTTGGTCTTTAAGGTGCTCCTGGACTCTGGCTCTTTTCTGCTCTTATGAATAAGACGTTGGTTTATTCTCTCTTTCTCTCTCTCTTTTTCCGACTCTCCCAATTATTGTTTGCAGGGGTCATTTCATAGAAAAAGAGGTGCAGGAGCTCATTTGCATAACTCATTTGCATATGCCACACCCCCTAACATACCGGAAGTGTGTCAGAAGGCAACACCCACCCCTCAGGCTCCACTCCACAGGTGAGTGAAACTGACCTGCTCTTCCTCCATTCCCTTCCCTATCCAATACTTCGTGCAATAAAAATAAGCGTAAAGAACACACCCTCATTCTCTTCCTGCTCCCTTGAAACCACCAGGTTTCAAGTAGACTTGAGATACCCAGGACATGTGCACCACCCATCCCTTTCCCTTCCCCTCCCCACAACAAGACACCCTGTGCGGTAGGTGGGGCTGAGAGAGGTCTTTTGGGAACTGCTCATGAGAGAACAGCTCTGAGAGAACTTGTGACTGGCCCAAGGTCACACCAGCAGCTGCATGTGGAGGAGTGGGGAATCAAACCCGTTTCTCCCAGTTTAGAGTCCAACTCCTGACCACTACACCAAACTGATGGGGTGGAAGCTGCTGAAGGGTTGGTGAAATTTCTCCAGTACTTACGTGCCATGTGCCCAGATAAAAAATGGTATACTTAGAAAATGTATATGCCACCTTGAGCAAGTCTCTGGAAAAGCAGCACACAGTCATAAAAGGAACAATGATAAAATTATCAATATTAAAACAAAACATTAAAATCAATAAAGACCCTAGCAGGGCTTCCCCGGGGCGCTGCGTCTATGCACTGCTTGGGGAAGCCAAGGAGGGGGTGGGGCTTGGTCATGTGCCCGCCCCCTGGGCTCCTCACTCCTGGAGCTGCGCTCCTGTGCGCTCCCGCTTTAACGGACCCCTGATTGTTTGATTTTGTGAACATAGCGTCTTATTCCAAATAAAATCTGTTGTAAATGTCTGTATAAAAAAGCTGTATCACCAATGTTTTCACCATCCATTTTTACACTCTCCTAATATCTGTCCAGCATTTATCCAAGAGGCCCCTACTTATTGCTACTTAGACAAAACCCCTCAAAGTTCATCCATCACTTCAGGACTTAGAGGAAATGGTTTTCTCATTCCAAATGGTTTCCTTTACCCATTTGTGCTATAAGTAAAAACCTTTCATAAGTTCAAAGCTCTCCTTCAAGTTCTGTAATATGGGCCTCTGGGGACATCGGGAACCTCGAGGGAAGAAAAGAGATGTGGAAGATTTGCTTGGCTGTCATGCTTTCTCCTTGCATTAATTTCAAAGAGAAGAACAACTGGGGCCCCCGGGCGCTTGAAATAACACTTCAAACTACAGGGTTGGGGGAAGCAAACTGTTTTTAAAAAATGTTTTTCAACCTTTTTTTCAGCTCAGGATTTCCACAGTTTTGCCCAGGGAAGCCCAACGCTTGGCAGAGAATTCCAAAGCATGTTCACCTGCCGGTGGTTGGTCCACCTCCTGGTCAGCATAGCCCCACTGTGTGAACCAACAGAATGCCTTCTGGACTGTACCAAACTGAGTACATTTTTTACCCTGTATCCACTGTCCAAGTATCTACTGAGTACATTTTTTACTCTGTCCTTCCTCCAAGGACCTCATGGCAGCAAAGACGGTCCTTCCATTCCCAATTTTATCCTCATAACAATGTCATGAGTTAGGTGAGGCTGAGAGAAAGTGATTCAGCCAGCTTCAGGGGACCTGACTTAGGTCCAACCCTCTCACTACTGACTTTCCTGGTGCCCATCAAGCATTTTTAGCAAGTGGGTGGGGCCAGGTGGGTCTTTTGCCCACTGGAGATTGGCCACTGGAGATTTGAGTGGCTGTGCAGAGCTTTGAAAACATTACTTTGGCAGCAGCTGCCACCAAAGCACAAGGAGCTTCACTGTGAGGCTGAAAGGAAGCCACAGCAGTCAGTGAGTGGTTGGTGCCACCTCCTGAGGAAGGCTGTGCCCATCATGCTATGTCAGAACTCCAAAGGAGCCCACAGGCGGATGCTCTAAACACTGCACCCCACTGGTTCTCACTCCTTTGTAAGGAATAGGGATGGGCATGAGCTGGCTGATGAACTAGCTTGACACAAATTTTGGCCAGTTTGTAGTATGCAAAGCAATGTTCACAAATGGAGGAACCACCCCGAATGTC